>JALAZF010000052.1:2500-5002500 GCA_022829125.1 Lathyrus tuberosus | reverse complement strand
AATTTTGTTATTTCCTTTTTGTCATCTTTTTTTTTTTAATTTATTTATCTCTTTATTTTCTTTTTATTTTCTGTAACATTCAGACATATTCTTCTTACTATTATTTAAAGTTGAAAATATATATTTTTATTTATTGAATAATCAAATAAATTGATTATTTAAAAAATTTTAAAAATTAAATTTTTGAATATAATAGTGACAAAAGATACATGCAGCTATTTTAATTTGGTCTGACTTTTAAATTAAGTTGAACCATATTTTTTTATTTTTCAATTTAAAAAAATATTTACTCCTTTATTTAAAAAATTGATGTTTTTATATAAATTATTTTTTTTTTTCAAATTTCCCATCTCCGTGTTATTTTGAAGTTTCTTTACCTATCTATATTCGGAATCACTTTTACTGATACGATATTAATAAAATTAATAATAACATATTCAGTGTAGTCAGGTAAATGTTGATGCAACATTAATAAATACATCATGTCATAGAAAATGCTCCCAAGTGATGTGTGAGTAGAAAATTTCAAAACAAATTAAATTTGAAGGATAAAAAAAATCCAATTTTTAAAATTCAGAGCATATATAACTTTATTATTTTGGAAATAATGAGATCATAAATGTTTAGGCATTTTTATTTTAAAAAATTAAATAATTTGGTGGTTATTTAAGGTAATGATAAAAAACAAAATCATCTTATTTTATAAAAATTATAAATATTTTAAAAAAATATCTATCAAAAATAATTTTAAATACTTAATTGTATTTGATGAGATGACAAAAATCTTTCCTAATTGATCGCGTTAAGAGAAAATTAAATCCTTTTGAAAAAGAAGTTTTTCACCTATTATAATGTTCTCGATTGGATAGAATAATTTAAGTGGTGGCTTGAAAAACCTCCTCTTGAATTTATATTTCTCTTTTTATAAAATTCACTTTGAATTTTAAAGTGCATTAATTATTTATATAATATATACTTTATTGTATTTCTTTTTCTTCTGTAATGTTTACTAAATACTTGTATATCTACATATTAATTTTTTTATATTAAAAATAAGTTAAAAAATCTAATATTTCAATTAGTTAGTTTTCGTTACTCCAATGATTTATTCTAAAAGAATTTGTATTTAACGACCGTGGTAGAATACAGATTTTTGTCTAACAATAACCTCTGAAAAAAGACAAAGTGAGCCCTTACTTACCAATTTTTGTAAAATAATATCTTTCATAACAATAAAAAAAATGAAAAAAAGATATACTATTTTGTTAAAATATACAAATGAGTTTAATTCTTATGTAATTTTTTTTTACACTATTAATACATCACAATAATTCTAATGCACTATTTAAAAAAATTAAAAGCAAAATCAAAATTTTCAAACAAAATAAAAGTTGTGATTAAATAAATTTAGCCTACCAATGTATTTCAATTAAATTCTTTACAAATAGTAAAGTTCACATTTAAACTAGTTTCATAACATATACGTCTTTTTTAAAGTAGTTTATAAACTTTGGTCATATATATTTTTAGTTTCTTGAAAAACCGTTAAAAATATTCTAAAATGAAACAAAGAGTTCTTACTAAATTAGTGTTTCATTTTTGTAAATTTTGACTAGATTAGTAAGATTTAATTTGAATCATCAACTTCTTTAGTTTTAAAACTTTGTGCTGAAATTTGTATCTCATACATTTAGTGATAGATGTGTTTCAAATAAAATTATATCCAATTTATTTTGATTTCTTAATAATATTTGAAGTTAGTTCAGTCCTTCAACAATCCTTTTTGTTCAAAATGATATATTTATACTTGTACTCAAAAACTTCACAATCAAAATATATTTAACATTTGATGAGATGGTGAAGAATCTTTTTAGTTTAATCAAAAAATTTAAGTTCGAACTCAACCTAAATACCATACGACGATGTTAAATTTTTTTTAGATGGAATTGAACATAAAAATGAAAGTGTTAATGACACATAATCTTCCACCTAGCATTATATGGCACAACATACACAGCTAACACCGCAATTTGAATATTTGATCTCATGATAATACAACAAAATTTTAATGATTATGACAAAAAAAAACTAAGAGTTATGACAAAAAAACAAACTAAGAGTTAGAAATAAATTTTATATTATGTTTCTAAACTTATACTTTATCCCATCCTATATTAATGGTACGTTGTCTATTGACCAGGGTGTGAACAAAGAAGAGGAAGAATCACTACTTGGACAAATTGAAATATGGAAATACATGACACAATTCACAGACTCGTTTGTTCTAAAAGCTGTTGTTGAGCTACGCATAGCTGACATAATAGATAGATATGGTAAACCAATTTCTCTATCACAAATTGTGCAAAATCTCGAAGATGCACCCTCCCCTGATTCCTCTCTTCTCTTAAGATTAATGAGAGTCATGGTTCGTAGAAAAATATTCAGTGCAGAAAAATCAGAATCTGGAGAGATTCTCTACGGTTTAACACACGCATCGAAATGGATTCTACAAGACACAAAACTGACATTGGCACCTATGGTGTTGCTAGAGAATCACCCTGTTCATATGAACCCTTTTAATTATATTAGTGAAATTGTAAGAGAAGGAACAAAAAATGGCACTGCTTTCTTTAGGTGTCATGGTCATGATCAATTTGAAATGGCGGGTTTGGACTCGAAATTCAATGACTTGTTTAACCAAGGTCAGGCGAGCACTGCTAGGTACATGGTTGGGGCGGTTATTGCAGGGTACAAAGATGGGTTTAAGCAAATTCAATCTTTGGTTGATGTTGGTGGTGGTATTGGTGGATCTCTCTCTGAGATTGTTAGAGCTTATCCTCATATTCAAGCTATTAACTTTGATTTGCCTCACGTTGTTTCAACTGCACCTAAATTTGATGGTATCACCCATGTTGGAGGAGACATGTTTGTTTCTGTTCCTAGCGCGGATGCTATTTACATGAAGGTATAATTTAGTTATCATGCTAACATTATTTGAAATACGTCTTTAAAATTAATGGTTGAACTAGCCTAACGAATGTGTTTGAGTGAATGGTAGTGGATTCTTCACGACTGGAGCGACGACCATTGCATAACACTATTGAAGAATTGTAGGAAGGCAATACCAGAGAAAACAGGAAAGGTGATCATTGTGGATCATGTTTTGGACCCGGAAGGAGATGAACCGTTTACCGACCTTGGCATAGCATTTGACATGATCCTTCTTGCACATAATGCTGGTGGTAAGGAAAGAACTGAAGAGAATTGGAAATACCTATTCAAAGAATCAGGATTCCCACGTTACAACATCATCAAAATCAATACTTTTCCATCCATCATAGAGGCGTTTCCAATCTAAATTCATGAGATGTGATGAGTTTGGTTTTATGATCATTTCACATGTGTTGTTTTGTGTGGCTTTAATGAGAGTTTTGTTATCTAAGACAAATACTCCTTTTACTATCATAGTTTGAATAAAAATGCTGCTCATCACCTAGAGATGACTATGATCCATAAATAGGTCATGTAGCAGAGTGTTGTGTGAGTGTTTTAAGAATCTGCTGTTGAATTGTTAATGGGTTTGATGAATTGTAATTGATGTGCAATATTTTCTTCCCTTTTTTCATTTAACTTGTACAATCTCAATAAAATATTATCACTTATTATATATAACTCATTGGAAATTTGAGCAATACAATTTTAAAAGAAAGAATAAACTGAAAATAACAATTTTACCTTAAACTTGTTTGTATCAAATTTGATTCGAATTTCATGCTCATGTTGAAACTTGTTGCTATTATTGTTGTTGCAGTTGTTGTTGTTGTTGTTGTTGTTAGTGTTATTGTAGGTATTGTTGTTGTTGTTGTTCTAGTTGATGTTGATGTTGTTGTTGAAGTTGTTGTTGTTGTTGTTGTTCTTATTCTAGTTGATGTTGATGTTGTTGTTGAAGTTGTTGTTGTTGTTGTTCGTTGTTGTTGCAAATGTTGTTGTTGTTGTTATTCATGGCATTGCTCTTTATGTTGTTGTTGTTGCTATTGTTTTTGTTTTTGTCGATATTATTGTTGTTGTTGTTATTGTGTCATACCCCAAATTTGTCATACCCTTTCATGCAAATCTCCTGGCTTATGCATCTCATTCTCCTCATATTCATACCCTCCATTAGGGAATTTAAACAATCATTCATTTCATTGAGTTCCTAAGGACATGGGATCAATAGTTTCTTGTGATTTGGGTTTCCCCTATTCAAATGTGATTCATTTGGTTACTTCACTCAAGTTGAGGCAATGTTTGAATTCTCATCATCATGAGGATCTTCTTATCAAGGTTCATCAAGTATCAAGGTCATCTTCTTCAAGATTTCTCAAAAGCCTCAAGCGATTAGGTTTTCATCATTGTTCTCAATTGAGAAGGCTATGGACTAGGTTTTGGTTCATCACAATTCAAATGGCTATAAGTTCAAGATTGATTCATGTCTAGTTTTGTCTCTCAACAAGTGATTCAAGACATTAGGTAGTTCAAAAGGGAAAAATTCAAAAGTGTTGAAGATTGATTTCAAGTGTGATTCTTGAATTCAATTCTAAGTGAAGCATCAACTTAGAAAACTCAAAGTCCTAATTTCCATAATCAAGTTTCTTTCAAGCATTGTTTAAGAAGTGGTGCAAAATCCAAAGTCTTTATCCATTTCAATCTACATCATGCCATTTTTTTTAATCCATACTTTAAATCTTGTTTCCGTTTTTTACTCACATTTTAAACCAAGTATCCATTATCCCAATCATATCATTTCAAATCCAAAAATCCAATACTAAGTCCAAACCATTTGTAAATCCACATTTTAACCATTTTCCAAACTTTACACCATTGTTATCCAATTTTAATTCATACTCATGCCCATTACAAATTTCAAATACCCATTCTTAATCCAATTCAAATATCCAAATTAAACCAAAAAAGAGACAAACCAAAATCCAAAAATCCATAAGTTCAAATATCCATTTCAAATGCCCACTTCAAATTCCAAATTCAAATGACCGAGTCCAAATCCATACCAAGATTACATTTAAATCATTTCTAAGATCACATTTCAAACCATATCCAAAGCCCATTATGGAATATAAACATGGCAGCAAACAAAAAAAGAGAGGAAAGAGAAAGGGGTAAGTGACATGCAGTTT
This sequence comes from Lathyrus tuberosus, assembly GCA_022829125.1. Classification (NCBI taxonomy): domain Eukaryota; kingdom Viridiplantae; phylum Streptophyta; class Magnoliopsida; order Fabales; family Fabaceae; genus Lathyrus; species Lathyrus tuberosus. The sequence goes on along the minus strand of JALAZF010000052.1, from coordinate 4,997,326 downwards.
TTACAACAACAAGCAGCGCTTGACCAATTCAAGACCTCTGCAACTCAATTTCATCGCATGGCAGCAACATCATGGAAGATTGTTCAAAGTATTTCTTTAAACCATATTCCTAATCCTGAGGACAAGACAACTATGAAAGCTAAAACCCAGGCAGTCCTTGGTAACAAAAATGATCTCGAAATTATCTTTGATACTGATATGGACAGATCTGCTGCTGTGGATTTCCCTGGCCGTGAATTCAACCGGGATCGCTTGATTGCTTTAATGACAGTTATTGTTCTTGAAGAACAACCTGGAACAACTATTGTCACAGATAGCGTGACTTCTGATGGCCTCACCACATTTATTGAAAAGAAACTTGGTGGCAAACACCATCGGTTCAAAAGAGGCTACAAAAGTGTGATTTATGAAGCTATTCGTTTGAAATCTATTGGAGATGAGTCACACCTGGCAATTGAAACAATTAAGAGTGTGTAAATTTCTACTGGAGCACGGATTCAGGCTGTACCTTTGCATCTTCCCTCAAGCTATATGTTAATAGAAGAACATCAAAAGTACACTCTAAATATTGCTACCACAAACCTTCATCAATGTAATCAACAAAATTCTTCGCTTCATTATCATTAGTGTCAACACCAAATGACTCATTGGATATCACTGAACTTTCCCTATAGGTTCGATTACCAGCAAGTTTTTCATGATGAGGAGAGACCTCCATAGGCAAACAAGTCTTAGAAGAACCTTGAGGATGATCTCGGATGATCAAGTCTCCATGTTAAGCACATTGACCCTGCAAAATACACAGCATAATAAAAAACCATTCATGTCCCTAAGAAAGGGCTACTAACTGTCATGAAAAAGTTTAGAATTACACTAACTCCTAGCTACTATTCATATTCACACAACAAATTTCAGTAGCATAATATGCCCAACAAGCTTGCCTTGCTCCACTAATGCCAGCTGCAAACAACAGCTACCTTGCTCCATAATCATCAATTCATCTTACCATGACCTACATATGTCAAAGCCAGTGGCCATAACAGCTGCCAAACGATTCATGTGATGAGACAAAACGATACACCAACTGCCTTGCATCACAAGGGCAAAAAATCACGATACTCGCAATCAAAGACACCTGCACGAAATAAAACACAACAGCAAAAGCATCACAAACCAGCTACATCAATTTCAAAAACAACTAATTCATCTCACTTTACTAACTGTCCTAACCTACACTAATCCATCACAGTGCCAGCTCACCTCATAACTAACATCACTACACTAAATAGTACAACAGTTACAGGGCAACTGTTATAACTAACACATTGCCAACTAAGCTAACTAATTTCCTCGAATTCACAAATTTAGTTAACACCTTAACCGACTCCAAAGCTAGCTAACAACTAACTAACTTCTATTTCCAATAGACTCCAACCAATTTCCTAACCATTATAACTGAATCCAAGCCTATCCTAACAACCTCTAAACCTGATTCCAAACCTTGCGAATTCCCAGACCTAATCTCTATAAAACAACTTCATCACCTTCAGTTCTCAGGCTCGAATTCATTTTTCACCAAGCATTTTTTTACCAGTTTTCACTCTTTCTCTCACTCTCTGAACTCACACGAACTCACACCAAAGCTCCTTGAAGATACTTCTTGAAGCTTCACATTGAAGTTTTTGTGAAGTAGATCTAGACCTCTGCAATTCATCATCATTTTCCGCTCAGTTCTCAATCGCTGCAAGCTCTCACGACGCTTTGAATTTTTTCCATTACCTGACTGAATCGCTCACGGAAGAAGAAGAAGAAGAAAAAGCGACGGAACAAAGCAAAGTAGAAAGATTAAGATATCATTCTATTACCTGAAGCTTCTGTGAAGTTTTCTATACGCCTTCGTCTTCTCCAAACGCTTCAACACATACCAGAACACGTCTTCGTGCTGTAGGTTAGTGCACCTTCAAACTCCACTATTTTCGCACCTCTTTTCACTTTTCTTGATACCGAATTGTGGCTTGCCATGCGTGGAACTGAAGCCCTATGTAAATAGGCATTGTTTGTTCATGATTGTGGTTTAATTTTAGATTGATAGATCCAGGGTTCTTGAGGTATTTGCTCTGATTTGCTCGTTTGATCATGAATTAAGTGAAATTGATGGTGGATTAGGTTTTCGGGAGTGAAGACGATCATTTTGATGTAGGACTAGTAAAACACCCGTGCGGTTGATATTGTATAAATAATATATTGAGATATAATTGTAAAAAAACTCATATATTCTAAATGGAAAATGTATAATGAAAAAAATTGATATGAAAATTTTTCAACTATAAATTTGTAATATGGTTATATAAAATTTGCAAGAAAAAAATTCTTCGATACGAATGCAATTTGCAGCACATGACATACGATGAAAGTGTCTCGTGCAACAACGACAACAAACTCTGTTTCTGCTATAAAAAATGGTTACGTAAAATCAAACCAAGTTGTGATTAGCAGAATCCATATCAATTCAACGGCATTAAACAACAAATAAGCAGCAACCTGTTAAGAGTTCATGAAATTAGAAACTAAAATTAAAAACTAAATTTTAGTGATAATTAATTCCATTTGAGATAAGGTCAAACATAATTGCTTACAGTCTAAGTTTTTACTCTCCACACCATTCCATTTTGTTTTTACTTAACTACACTTTTTTTCATAGCAAATGCTTATTCTTATTATATAACAAAATTTGTTGTAAAAAAATAGAAGTACTCACTTTTCTATGGGAAGAAGTATAACACAATCATCATCAATTGCCTTGGTGCTTTCTAGCACCTGATTATAATCAAATATTATGGTCCAATACAATGATTTTTAATCACAAGAAAAATAATTTAGGTAAAAGGGATATTATTGGGATGCTTCTGCAAAATAAAATTACAAATATAGTTATACATCCATAAATTTCAGTAGAATAAAATAAGAAATACGTAACTCAAGTAATCTAATACATTAATAAACAGTTCATCTAAGTTACAATGCTTTTTCTTCTTCCTATGCTTAAAGTGAAATTTTCTTCTGCTTCTATTGCTTTTTCTTGAACTGCATATTGACATCTTTTCTTGGGCATTTTTTACAAACTGCAAGGTTAAACAATGAGGATAATATGCAAACATGTAGAATAATATGCTCACAAACTACCTTTACTTGCAAGACCATAGGATATAAAAGATCAAGAATAATGGGATGACTATTTTAAGGTGTTGTTGGCCATACAAAAGCCAGACACACAAACATGAATACAAGCTGGTCGTAAAGTAGTAAATACCATGGTTCCATCATCTAACCAACAGAGGAAACTAAATATAATTTAGTGCCACAGTTCATGGATAAATTACCTTGTAAAGAGGAGTTTTTAGAACTCCAACACCAGATTTGCACACTGCAAGAGACACTGACAGAACAATCTATGGCATAACTGAATGCATCGAACCATTGAAAAATTCCATTGCTGTCATCAAAATTGAAAAACGTGTGTTTCATTATACAATGTTAATGAGATTCATAAAATGCTGCATCAACTAAAATACAATGAAACAGATACAACACCTACAATTCGAAATGAGAAACAAAACTGTAACAAAAATTTTCCATAAGGACTAACTACTATTATAATCAAACAGAAATTGTATCAGTGTAATCTTCTAATATGAAACAGTGGTATTCAAGTAATCCAAGAAGGACATGTATGCATCTAGAGTACGTGTAGTGAAATAACTTCAAGGAGGGTATGAGTTTGACAAATGAAAATGCAATAGATTATAAGTTGGAGAAAGTTACTTTAACAGAATTGTAGACATATTTATTTGAAAACATCAATCCAACAAAAATCAATAGAAATGGGCAATGGAAAAAGCAATACCTCTAAGACCTTGATGTTGAAATCCTCCTTTTCCTAGTTTTGGAACATTTTCAATCAGAATGAAACCATCATATCCCTGGAAAAACAATCAAATCATCCAACAGTTAAGTTAGGACCAAATTCAATGTTTTAGATGAAGACACATTATTACAAAGAAATGGTGAAAACCTGTTAACCTTTAGAAATGGTAAAATGTATTTATATACGTTATAACAGTTATATATGATCAATGAGTTTAGACAGTATATATGAAAAGGCAAAACTTTCTTCATAAGACATAAGTAACTTACTTATTTCATGATATCACTCAACTTGGCAGCAGTCATTCCAACAAATGGGACAGAATCTTTGTCCCAAACACATGAAGATACAAACATAATTGTCGTGTTCAACATCAATATCAATTTAATATCTGCAATAATCAATAGTGAAAATTAGTAGGAAGCAAATAAAGTTGAGACCATAGTCATAAACTAAGACATGAGGATTTACTTGGTGACTTCGACGACATTATGACCATCACAGTTGCATTGAAAAGGAAAATCATGATTTATGTTTGCACGATTACATCCTGAGAAGCAATTATAGTATCAGTCAGAAGGTGCGGATTTGAACCTCATTGTTGTTCCAATGGTTGTGCAGAAGCAGTCCTTGTTTACAAACATGTAAAAGCTAAGTAATGGATAGGAAAATACAAATGCAAGCAAACTAAGATGAAAAAGAATTCTAGTTACCTGATGTTGTCCAATGATTTCAGATATTGTCTTGAATTCCTTAGAGTTGGTCCAAAATTTATCATATTCTGAGTTTTGTGAGCCATATCTTTGTGACATTTCCTGAGATGCATATTGACAGGGTCGATAAGAACCTAACCTGAAATAGAAATGCCATAGAAGCTTAGAATGATAAATAACAAAATAAGATTGTTTTGAAGTGCAAAGGACATTTACTTAGATCTGTATAGGTTAACCTGTGAGTGATCCAAGTTTATGATCCAAGACAAATGCTTAAATGATACTGCAATTTTGAACAATGATTTCAAAAAATAGTTAAACATTCATAGCATTTACAGAAATTTATGAAGCAATGGACACAATCAATGAGTATGGCTCTGATGTTGTTGTTAATCTCAGGTTGGGACGATTTCTTCCTGGACTGAAAATATGAAATTCAAAGCACAAAATCTATTTTTGTTAGTGTCTCACCTGTCATAGGACTGAAAATCAAACCAAGTTGTTATCAGCAGAATGCATATCAATTCAACGGCATTAAACAACAAATAAGCAGCAAGATGGTAAAAGTTCAGGATATTAGGTTTCAGACTGGAATTTATTCCAACTCATCATCAACCACCAATAAATGGCAGATCAAGACGTTTGTCCCAATTCAATGCCATGAGATGTAAAAGGGAGACTATATCAGAAGGAACAACAGGAATGAGAGGAATTTCGCAGCAACATTCAGGGCTCAGAAGAATTTTTTTCGTCACAGCCAACCAACAAATAACATCTGCAGCATCATAAAATTCATAGCATCATAGCAAGGTTCATATTAGTGAAAAGGTTCCCTAATGTATGTACCAAAGCCAATGAAAATGTTGCTAAAACCTGCAAAAAGGAACAGAGGGTCGATTCCGTCTATACTCAGTAATAGATGATCAGGCCAAGTTTAAGAATTGCAAGATTCGGTCAGTTTGACCATCCAAGACCGACCTCTACAATCTGAATATGATGATGCAAAGTCATAGACCCATATCAGTTGGATTCTCACGGATGGGCGATGCTGCAACTATTGTCATTGCGTTCGGGGAAGGTTTTCCTCCTGGGATACCTGAAACAAATGAAAGTAAACAAATTAATTTTCTTTGAAGCACATGAACTCAGGAATAGGTCTTGGATGGCTAATGAGGTAGCTTGCCTGGATATGCAGCATTTGGTTTTCATGGATGACCTGCAGAATTTTTGTTATAAGAATAAAGTAGTGTTAGAAAAGAAGAAGATAGTAAGAGTTTAGGAAATTAGGTTTCAGCCTGGAATTTATTCCAAGTCATCATCAACCACCAACAAATGGCAGATCAAGACGATTGTCTCAATTCAATGCCATGAGATGTAAAAGGGAAAGTATATCTGAAGGAACAGCATGAAGGAGAGGATTTTCGCAGCAACATTCAGCGCTCAGAAGATTTATTTTCATCACAGCAAAACAACTAATAACATCTGCAGCATCATAAATGTCAGAGCATCATATGAACCCCTTAGGTGTCACACAAACCGATCACCATGCATATTTTTATTAGAGTAATTCAAAAACAAATTGCAAACTGTTCGGTATGCAAGAAAAAAATTCTTCGATACGAATACAGTTTGCAGCACATGGCATACGATGAAAGTGTCTCGTGCAACAACGACAACAAACTCTGTTTCTGCTATAACAAATGGTTAGGTAAAATCAAACCAAGTTGTTATTAGCAGAATGCATATCAATTCAACGACATTAAACAACAAATAAGCGGCAAGATGCTAAGAGTTCAGGATATTAGGTTTCAGACTGGAATTTATTCCAACTCATCATCAACCACCAACAAATGGCAGATCAAGACGTTTGTCCCAATTCAATGCCATGAGATGTAAAAGGGACTCTATATCAGAAGGAACAACAGGAATGAGAGGAATTTCGCAGCAACATTCAGGGCTCAGAAGAATTTTTTTCGTCACAGCCAACCAACAAATAACATCTGCAGCAGCATAAAATTCATAGCATCATAGCAAGATTCATATTAGTGAAAAGGTTCCCTAATGTATGTACCAAAGCCAATGTAAATGTTGCTAAAACCTGCAAAAAGGAACAGAGCCATAAATATATTAAATAATAATACAAAACAGCAACCGAACAATATATAGAACAGCATTCTAACAACACATGTATCATAATAAATAACAGTACCTGTGAAGAAGTGAGTTTTCGACTTTTATAAAGATTAAGACCCCACATGAACTATAAGATACAAGTCATATTAAAATGCTAAATTCAATCTAAATAACAAAATGCATAAAATGTAGCAAAATGGTTCCAAAAAAACATAACGTGAAGTTGATACTGACAATAATTAAATACTTGAACATAATTTCATAACAGCCCTAGATGAAAATGTAAAATATTAAAGATCAAATCTAAAACCCCTAGCCCTCATAAAGTTACTCCAGGTAAAAGGTGCCTCATCCTCATCATCTGAATCTAAAAAACGCATCCTGGCCTGTCTTCTTCGCAACGCCTTTCTTCTTGCCCTTCTCAATCGTCTCCTGGCTTATCTTCTACGCAGTGCAACAGCTTCTTGTGCCTCCTCAGCTTCCTCGGCCTGGAAGAGTACTTCTTGTTGAACATGTTGTATTTGTTGGACCTCATCAACCACAGGGATTACCTGGGGAACTTGTTGGATGTGTTGAGGTTGTTGTTCATATGCCTCAGATTCATGCAGGACAACGTTATTTGAATTCATTATTTTTTCCCTATCCTATGGTGATGGTTGTGTGATACAACAAAGAGATAACAGGACTTTATAATGTGTAATATGACTATTGATATTCTCATTACATTGGTAATCTACAACTTTTTAGTGGACTTGGGTTATTAATTGTTTGGTTAATTCAAAAGGCAATGTCAGTAATAATTTGTCATTATTTCCAATAATCAATGACGTTTTATTAAATTGTCATTGAAACCTAAAGGTCAAAGTAATGATTTGCATTGGAATTTAAAACTTTTTAAAAGCACAGTAATTAAAAAGACAAACCTGTATAATTGTGAGCCTAATTCAATGCAACCTGCAACCTGATTTTTTCACAAGACTGGTGATCATGTTCATTCGTAGTCCATATATGTTCCACTTTTATTCAACAACAGCAGATAACATATAAATTATTTATCATATTGGTACCAAGTAATTTGCTAAAATTAGAATGTCAATAACTATAAACAGTAAACCAACCACACAAAATCAATATGGCAATTTGAGTTGCAGAGCCCAATGCAACACCTAAGGAAATGTCCTGCAGTCATGAAATTAGATCAGCTTCACTTGAATAATGTTTTTCTTTTTCTTTCAATTCATCAACTTTATAGGTTGACAAATACACGAATCTAATCATATGTTAGATGAAAGGATCAAGTATGAAATTGATTAACACTATATAAATTCTTGCCAGCTTATTTTAGAAGGCGAAAATGATTGCTCCTGCGTGTTCAGCTGCATTGCCAACTATTGGTAGCAAGATTATGCTGAGGAAGCTGACGGATAAACCCCATGAATCTGATGCATCCTGTTAAAAATTAAATATGTGTTATCAGTTTCAATAATACAAAGACTTTAATGTTTTCTATAAGCTTGAAAAATGCTTATTTCTAACTTATTTGGACTTTTTAGTGAAAAATGCTTATTTATAACTGCTTATGTGATAAATACTCATCCAATAAGGGCTTAATTGAGGTGCTTATTCAAAAGAATTCCAAATTAGATCAAAACAATTTAGTTGAGTTACCTCAATTGTATCCACCACATATTCAGACAACATAGCAATGAACACAGTCATTCCAACCAACCAAGCAAATCCACTCCAAAATCCAATCACAGCCTCTTCTTCCGCTTCATTGTTCTCACCCTCTCCTTCCTGTTCAACAACGTGCATAACAAATTACAATGGCAACAATCATTCAATATTTAAATAAGAACTAAAAAATAAATTCAAAGCACAAAATCTCTCAAACCCTAAACATATGAATAAGAAAAAGAGAGATTCATGATTAAAGGTAACCTGAGCTTGGTAGGTTTAGGCTTCTGCTTGTCGACAAGAAACTGAAATAGATCGGTGCTAGGGTTTAACAGGTGAGAGAGAGGATGAAAGATACCCGTGCGAGAGAGAGAGAGAGAGGGAGATAGAAAGTTTCAAATTGAAATCGTGAGAGAAATGAGAGAGAAAATGATTCACGGTTTAGGGTTTGAAGAGGAAAATTGAGATCAATTGGTGGTGGAGGTGGGTGGAGAAAGGGGGCGAGGACAACATTCATGGGTTACAGGTGGTGGTGGGTGGAGAAATCGTGGAGAAAGAGAGAATGGAGAGAGATTAAGGGTTTGTTTGGAGGGAGTAGTAATTTTAAATTTCCGGACCAATGAGAAGTAAGCACATGGCACTCTCTTGTGAAAAGGAAGCAATGAGTTGTGGTGATTTGTCTAGTTACCAATTTAACCTTAAAACTCCACTATTTTCGCATCTCTTTTCACTTTTCTTGATATCGAATTGTGGCTTGCCATGCGTGGAACTGAAGCCCTATGTAAATAGGCATTGTTTGTTCATGATTGTGGTTTAATTTTAGATTGATAGATCCAGGGTTCTTGAGGTATTTGTTCTGATTTGCTCGTTTGATCATGAATTAAGTGAAATTGATGGTGGATTAGGTTTTCGGGAGTGAAGACGATCATTTTGATGTAGGATTGGTGTAGTTTTGCTCTCCGCCGCCGCCGGAGGCGATTTCTGGCACGACAGAGATGTCACTCTATGGAGAGGTATTCAGACGAGAGAGAGAGAGAGAGAGAGAGAGAGAGAGAGAGAGAGAGAGAGAGTTGGTTGCTTGTGTTTTTGAATGTTGGTGAGATGTTTGGTGACTACTTCATGGAGTGATTCTTGGGCTTCAGACCCTAACACTTTCCCATTCGCATCAGTGCGATCACTCTCACACCCCCTGGATTCTTGAATAAAGCCATTGGGCTTAAGAAACAGGGCCCTGCGCCTGTTTCTAGTTCACACAACTAGTTTTCCTCACTACACCTTCCCTGATTGAATTATTTTCATGTTTTTTGATTAATTTTTTTTCATGATTGTTTTGGATTATTTTTCATGATTGTGTGTTGGATTATTTTTCATGTTTGTTTTGGATTAATTTTCATGACTTGTTGAATTAATCAATTGTTTTGAATTTTCTTTTGATTAATTTTGATGACCTTAATTTTCATGATTTTTCTTGAATTAATTTTGATTAGAGCTTTGTTAATTTTGATTAGCCTCTTGATTTTAGTGCTTGATTAGATCTTGATTAATTCTTGATGCAAATTGTGTTTAACTCTTGATGCAAGTTGTGATTAATTCTTGATACTAGTTTTTACTAACTCTTGATATTAATTTTGTTTAGTTCGTGATCTATACTTGTAAATATTTTCTTGATGTCAATTGTTGTTAGAATTTTGGTTAATGGTTGATTAGAAGCTTTGGCTAATTTTAGATTAATCCTTTTTCTAAGTTTTGATTAACCTTTTGCTAAACTTTGTTGATATTTGTTGAATTTTTTAGTTGAATATTAATTGAATCTTTTAGTTGAACTTTTGATTGACATTTCTACTTGATGTGCTTGATTGTTGTTCACATGCTCCCTTAGGATTGGTTTTAGTCCAATTTAATTAAGCCTTTTTCTTGCTTAAACTGAATTAAAACATAACATTCCTTTAGGTCTTTTAACTTTGGCATGACGACACTAGGTGTAGATTTTCTTTTGTAAATCCTAACTTTAGGTCCATTTTGCATGATAACACTAGGAGAGAATTCCCTTCTTTTAGTATTTTCTTTTCTTTTAAAAGACAAAACCTCTTTTTCCTTAATCAAATTCAAAACTTCTTAATGGTACATATCACAAACAATTTCAAAACTAAAGGAGAATGCACTTAAATACTCCCAACCTCGAGGGACCATTTGGTGCATCTCCTAACAAAACACTTCAACAAATTCAAACCTTTTTGCCTTTGGGATATTCTCTTTAAACCTTTTTAGAAAGGGTATGCTATTTTCGTTCTACCGCAAACAGACAGTGCATAAGACTTACGAGCGGCCATACGTCTAACTGCTAGAATGCGAACTTAGCATCACTCATAAAAAACACTCAACAAATCAACTTTTTCAACAAGAACTACGGAGTTCTCATTTCCTTTGGGACACGTAGGCACTGGGTTGCAAAACTCGGACGAACTCAGTGGTAAAAACCTTTTCTTTTTCCAAGATAATTCATTCATGCATTCCCTTAGCAAGTAAGTCTTTAGATTTACACACCATTTGATTAGAACAACAAGAGTGAATCCCGTTGAGTACAACGAACGTGAGTGGTGCTAGCACCTTCCTCTTGCGTAATCGATTCCCGAACCCAAATTTGGTTGCGAGACCATTTTCTTTCTCTTCTGAGGTTTTCTCGATGTTTTCCTTTCCCCGTTGGGATAAATAAAGTTTGATGGTGACTCTGTGTATTTTTCGCGTAGCGACAGCTGGCGACTTTGCTGGGGAAATCCTAAGCAAGTCAGTCTTAGCTCTTGTGTGTTTCTTTTCATTGGATGTTTATCTTTATGCTTTTCTTGATTATTCATTGCATTCATTGCGCTTTACTTTTGCTACTCCTATTATTCTGGATATTGATGTGTTGTTGGGTGGGGTTGTTACTGAGTGATAAGCCCACTACACATGCTTGAGTATACATACAATATTAAAGTGGATAGTCATGTTGACTTGTGTAGCGCCTGTTATGTGGAGTTGGCACGAGACCCACATCTAGACGAGGGTTTCATAGGGATGCCTCTGTATTGCATGTCTATGCACTAGACATGGTGTTTTCATACAGAACTCACGACTCTGGAGACCTTTTAGGAACTCAGTGGAGGCCTCCTTGAGGGTAATAGTTCCAAACAAGTAATTGTGAAAGCATTGTTACTTTTCAACTTGAGGGCCCGAGAAGCTGAGAACCTTTATGAACCTTTGTTCAAGACTAGAACCCACCTGTGAGAGGGGATGAGCTTTTTGCAGGAAACCTTGACCTTCATCCAACTTGGTTTTCTTGTATTCTGAAAGAGGCAAACTTTTGAACCTGTTATGTTCAGCTTGTTCTGAGATCAGTGCAGGAGTTATCCAGAATATGTGGAAGCTTTGATCCAATGTCTTTGCATTCATACCATCATAACATGATTGTATCATAACATACATGTTCTTTTCATTTCTAGGGATCTTGTCCTTGAGTCTTGTTGTTGAGCTTTCCTTAGAGAGGGACACTGGTAGGAAGAGTAACATTTGCTACAAGTTCTCTAACACCCACTCTGAGTTCTCTTCATGACTTGGCTGCTAAGGCTACTTCAGGCAGTATAAATGATTTCAAGGATGAGTTTGGGAAGATCTTGTGTATTCTTTACACTCCAATCACACCTTTTGAGAAAGGTGCCATTCATACTTTACTTCAGTTTTATGACTCTCCTCTGAGATGTTTTACTTTTCCAGACTACCAGCTAGCTCCCACCGCGGAGGAGAATTCTCTTATCTTGGGGATTCCTATCAAGAATCAGGTTCCTTTTCACAGTTCCGTGGAGATTCCCCAGATTGTTGCTGCTCTTTATTTGAGAAAAGTTGTTGTGGAAGCCAACCTTAAGGTTAAGGGAGGCCTTTTTGGATTTCATCTGAGTTTCTTGGTGGGTAAAGCCAATGCCTTTGCTGATTTAGATAATTAGAATGTATTTAATGCAATCTTGGCTCTTTACATTTATGGGATTGTCCTATGACCTAAATTTGAAGTTCATTCTAAAGGGGTTGATGTTCACAAACTTCAAGGGGAGAATGATCATTGGGAGCATCAGTGCCGTTACTTGGAGGGTATCATCAGCAAGAGGGATGTTCTTATCCAAGAGTGGATTTAGAGGCCAAAGCATGATGCAACTAAGGAACTCTTCAAGGAAGCTCAAGATTGGAGCAAGAAGCACCTTGGTTGGGGAGGACTTGCTCTTGCGAAGATTGACGATACACCATAGGGTTGTGTACTTTGTTGTTGTGGTGATCACCAACAGACATGTTGATTGGGATCTTTAGTTTTTGTACTTTGCCTATGGCTTTTGTTTGTACGAACTCATTGTACTATTATTTCTTTGATTTCCAGTTAATGATATGAGCTTATTTTGCTAGTGTTCCATTTATCTCTTGTGTTTCTCTTGCTTAAAACATGAATCAAAGTATGTAGATTCCCTAGAAATAATTGAACATGGCATTTGCGTACATTTTCATGCATTCATAATAACCATTTACATTCAAACTTCAAAACATAAATTAATGGGGACCCTCTTTACAGAGCAGATATCCGGAGCATCCAAGGTGGCTTCTCTACATCCATATCGTACCAGAAATAACCAACGAAGACTCATGGATTAGATAGAGCAAAACCAGATTGCCATCCGTGCAAATATGGAGAATATGGAGGCCAGAGTTAACCAGCTTCTCGAGACTTTCCATGCCGTCATTCAAGGACAAGAAGAGCTCAGACTAAGCGTTGCCAAGCTTGCCGAAGCTGCTCCTTCTACTCCCGCCAATGGAAACCCTCTGCCTCAGCATACTGTTGTGATCACCACTAACAAGGAGGTTGACGAGCACAAAAATGTCATAGACCATGAAGGACCGCAATGTAATCCCATGACTAATGTTGCTGAAACTGCGAAAATGTATCATGCTCTAGAAGAACGCCTCAAGGCTATGGAGGGTTCCGAAACATCCGGATTTAGTGATGCTGCTATGTGTTTAGTTCTAGGGATTGTCATTCCCCTGAAGTTCAAGGTCCAAGACTTTGACAAATACAAAGGCACTACCTGCCCTGAGACCCATCTCCGTTCATATTGTTGTAAAATGGCCGCATATGCTGACAACGAGCCTCTACTCATGCATTTCTTTCAAGATAGCCTCACTGGGGCACCTTTGGAGTGGCATATGCAATTAGAAAGAACACATGTGAGTATTTGGGGAGAACTGGCTGATGCTTTTCTAAAGCATTATCATTACAACACTGTCATGGCTCCTAGCCGTGCACAGTTGCAGAATATGGTTCAGAAATCTGAGGAATCCTTTAAAGAATACACCCAGAGGTGGCGTGAATTGGCAGCAAGGGTCCAAACTCCTCTATTGGACCGTGAATTGGTGGATCTGGTTATGGGTACTCTGCAAGGCCCATACCTTACGTGCTTGGCAACACTTCCACATCTTTCTCCGACATGGTCATTGTTGGGGAACGTGTCGAAACATGCATTAAAGCTGGCAAAATTCAAGGTTTCCCTAGCACCACCATCAACAATGGCAACAATAAGAAATATTACTCCAGCTTTGTTAAAAAGATGGAAGGAGAATCTAGCAACGCTACCGTTTATAAAGGGAAGGCCCCTGCTTACCCTCAAGTACAACTTCATTATCATCTAACGCCCATTGATGTTCCGAATCAATATGCTCCTTAAGCGCATGTTGCTGGTGCTACTCCACAACCTTGGGCCGCTCAGCAACCATTTGCACCTTAACAACAATATGCTCAGTCTTAACAACAATTTGCTCATCCGCAACAATATGCGCCTCCTCTGCAGAATTACCAACAACAGAATCAGCGACCTCAAAATCAGAGAGGACAATAGAGAACAAGGGATATGAGGATTAATCCTGTTCTAATTCCATATGCTCAGTTCCTTCCTTAACTACTTACCGGTCATTTGGTCCAGCTACGAGAACTTGGTCCGCCTCCAGATCCTCTTCCAAAGGGATATGATGTCAACGCACATTGTGAATTTCACTCTGGGGCTGCAGGCCATACCATTGAAAATTGTAAGGCATTGAAGTTCAAAGTCCAAGACCTCGGTGATGCCAAAATCATAAACTTCACACCAATTGGTCCTAATGTTCAGAACAATCCTATGCCTCCTCACACAGGGGTCGCAGCCAATGTCGTCGAGGTGGGTAGTGAGCAGATACTGATGACCAAGGTGGATGAGATCAAAATTCCGTTAGCAAGTGTCAAAGAACATCTCTTGAAGCAAAGGGTTATGCAAGAACTCCACGACTTTTGTGAACAGTGTTCTATGAATCCCGAGGATTGTGATAAATTGAAGAATGCCATTCATCAATTGATGGACGAAGGTATCCTCTAGGTGGAACATGTATCTCCTGAAGAATATGTGGCCATTCTAGAAATCCCTTATTATCTGATGAACATTCCAGTAACTCAGTGTACTCCATTATTGATACAAGCTCCGGTTACTCCAACAGAAATTCAAGCTCCTAATCCACCTCCATGTGGTAATACAAATGCAGTTATGTGGAATTACAACATAGTATATATACATGGAAAGAAGTATGACTGTCCTCCAGTGGGTAACAAAGACATCACCAACATTGCAGAAACCAGTGGTATGACCCGTAGTGGTAGAGTCTTTGCTCGTCCACCACCGCCTTCCAAAAAAACCAATAATGATGCTCTAGCAAAGGCTAAAGGCAAACAGGTAGCCGTCGATCAGTATGAGCCTTCATTTGATCCAGAAATAGAACAGCTTATGAGAATCCTCAAAAGAAGTGACTATAAAGTGGTTAATCAACTTAAAATAAAAACCATCCAAGATTTCTATCTTGTCACTTCTCATGTGTTCAGATGCACACCACAATGCTTTGAAGAAAGTCTTTAGCTCTGCATATGTAACAGAGGACATCATTGTAGCTCAATTTGAAGGGGTTGTAGCCAACATTGCTGCAGGAAACTGTTTGGGTTTTTCTGATGACGAGCTTCCAGCTGAGGGCAGAGCACATAACAAAGCGTTACATATATCCATAGGGTGCTTGGACACTGCTCTATCCTGAGTCCTAGTGGATACCGGGTCTTCCCTTAATGTGATACCAAAGACCACCTTGTTTAAGATGAATATGGATGGTGTAATGATGAGGCCTAACACCTTAATCGTCAGAGCATTTGATGGGTCAAGGAGGTCTGTGGGAGAAGTATACTTGCCAGTCTGGATCGGTCCTCATATATTCTACCTCTATTTCTATGTCATGGATACCCGTCCATCTTATATCCGCCTCTTGGGCCATCCATGGATCCATTTATCAGGGGTGGTGGCATCTACTCTTCACCAAAAACTTAAGTTCGTCGTGGATGACAAAATCACTATCATTGGTGGAGAAGAAGATGCGGTGATTAATAACATGACCACTTACAGCCATGTGGAAGTGGAAGGTGAGGTGCATGAGACTCCCTTTCAAGCTTTAGAGATTGTTTCTGTCGACAAACTTCCTCTCATAAAAGATAAGAAGAAGCTTGAGACTCCCTCGTTCTCCCTGAATGATCCCCAGAGCCCTTGTAGAAGCTGGAACTCCTCATAGTGGTTGGGGAAAAGTCTTGGAAGTGCCAAAGAAAAGAGACAGATTCAGTATTGGATATCAGCACTCTTCCTCTATTCAAGCCAGTTCATCTCCTCTACTCAAAGGAAAATAGGTCCTCCCGATCCAGAAAGTGTTCACTAGTGCTGGCACTAGCCAAGAAGGGACGGTCTTTGTAGTGGGTGATGAAGATGACAACGAAGATATTTCCAAATTTGTCTACCAGATTGCAGCATCTCAGGAGCTCAACAACTGGATCGCCTTGGATATTCCCAAAGTTGTTTTTCTTGACATGTAATTTTCTATTTTAATAAGTCTTATACCTTTCCCAAGGTGTATTGACAAGCTTGCAAAAGGGGCCCCCATATGTTTCAATCTTTGTTTAATAATGAATAAAAGTCGCATTTTTTCGCATAAAATTTTCGTTCCCTGTCTTTCATTTTTAGTTTTACTTTTTAATAATAATAATAATAATAAAAATGTCAATGCTTTTTCTTTCACATTCTAAAATCAAGCATGATTTATCAATCATGCAGATCCAGCTCGGATTCAATAAAAAATGACACTGTTATGGTTCCCAATGACTTTGAGAATCCAATCGACCAGCCGACGAAGACAGTGGGACAGATTGTGAAGTTCCTGAGGAATTACTCATACTCTTGAGACAAGAAGAGAAAGTCATCCAGCCACACGAGGAATCCATAAAAGTCATCAATCTTAGAACTGAAGAGGTCAAGAAAGAAATCAAGATAGGTTCTGCCTTATGTGACTAAGAAAAGAAGGGGTTGATAGAGTTTCTTCGAGAGTATGTTGGCGTCTTCGCCTGGTCGTATGAAGACATGCCTGGTTTAGACAATGATATAGTCGTGCACAGGTTGTCGCTCAAGCCAGAATGTCCACCCGTATAGCAGAAACCACGAAGAACTCGACCAAAGATGGATTTGAAGATCAAAGAAGAGGTTGAAAAGCAGCTCAACATTGGGTTCCTATCTGTAAATGAATATCCTCAATGGGTTGCAAACATTGTGCCCGTTCCTAAGAAAGATGGAAAGGTACTCATGTGCGTAGACTACCGAGATATGAACAAAGCGAGTCTGAAGGACGACTTCCCACTACCTCACATCGACGTATTGGTTGAAAACACTGCTCAATTCTTAGTGTTCACCTTCATGGACGTTTTTTCGGGCTACAATCAAATAAAGATGGCTCCAGAAGGTATGGAGAAAACAACATTCACAACCCCTCGTGGAACCTTTTATTACAAGGTCATGCCCTTTGGCTTGAAAAACGTTGGTGCAACATATCAACGAGCTATGGTGACTCTCTTTCATGACATGATTCATAAAGTGATCAAGGTGTACGTTGACGATATGATTGCAAAGTCACAAACCTAGAAAGAACATATGGTTCATCTTCAGAAGTTGTTTGCTCGCCTACGTAAATTTGGACTAAGGCTTAATCTGAACAAATGTACTTTCGGAGTACGATCTGGAAAACTACTTGGTTTCATCGTAAGTCAACGAGGAATCGAAGTGGATCCCTACAAAGTCAAAGCAATACAAAGTATGCCAGCACCAAGAAATGAAAAAGAAGTTCATGGGTTCCTTGGGAGACTAAACTACATAGACAAATTCATCTCGCATCTCATAGCTACATGCAAACCAATCTTCGAACTGCCGCGCAAGAATCAAACTATCCGTCAGGACGACAACTGCCAAGAAGCCTTTGAAAAGATCAAACAGTATCTTCAGGAGCTGTCGATCCTCATGCCTCTAGTCCTTGGAAGACTACTCATCATGTACCTAATAGTACTGGAAGGATCCATGGGGTGTGTACTCGGACAACATGACGATACAGGGCGTAAAGAGCATGCCATCTATTATCTAAGCAAAAAGTTTACCGACTGTGAATCAAGGTATTAAATACTTGAGAAAACTTGTTGTGTTCTTGCATGGGCCGCTCGACGTCTGAGCCAGTACATGTTGACACATACAACGCGCCTGATATCAAAAATGGACCCTCTAAAATACATCTTTGAGAAACCAACTCTCACTGGTAGACTGGCCTGGTGGAAAATGTTTTTATCTAAGTATGACATCCAGTATGTCACACAAAAGGCTATCAAAAGTAGCATCCTTGCAGTTCATCTTGCTCATCAGCTGTTAGATGAGTATCAGTCAATGAATTTTGATTTCCCAGATGAGGATATTATGGAACTTGATGATGATGAAGAACCCGAATCAAGGGAGCGATGGACTCTCACATTCGATGGTGCGTCAAATTCTTTAGGCCATAGCATTGGGGCAGTCTTAACCTCCCCACACAATACTCACCTACCTATCACGACCAGGTTATGCTTTGACTGTACGAATAACATTACCGAATATGAAGCTTGTATAATGGGTCTCGAGGCAGCCATTAATTTGAAGATCAAAATTCTTGAAGTCTATGGGGATTCCGCTTTGGTCATACACCAAGTACAAGGTGATTAGGAAACACAACACCCCAATCTAATTCCATACAAAGATTATGTATTGGAGTTATTTCCCACTTTTGATGAGATCACCTTCAATCACATCCCTTGATAAGAGAACTAATTGGCAGATGCTTTAGCAACTTTGGCAGCCATGTTCAGAGTCATCTTTCCAAACCATGTGCCTGATATAAGAATCATTTGGTATCAAGATCCAGCACATATCTTTCCGTCTCATTGTCTCACAACAGAAGGTACGTCTGACGAAAAGCCGTGATATTACGACATCAAAATATATCTGGAGAAGCAAGAGTACCTAGAAGGTGCTACAATCTATGATAAGCAAACACTTTGAAGGTTATCATCCAAATTCTTCTTGTCAGGAGACGTCCAATACAAAAGAAACTATGATTCGGTTCTGCTCAGATGCGTGGATAGACACGAAGCAACATCGATCATACGAGATATCCACGAGGAATCCTTCGGTACTCATGCCAGTGGCCATGCTATGGCCAAGAAAATCCAATGAGCAGGGTATTATTGGCTAACAATGGAAAGTGATTATTGTGTGTATACGAAGATGTGCCACAAGTACCAGATATATGCAGATATTATACACATCCCTCCAACACCTCTGAATGTTTTGACTTCACCATGGCCCTTTGCAATGTGGGGTATTGACATGATTGGACGTATCGAGCCAGGTGCTTCAAATGGACCTAGGTTCATCCTGATTGCTATAGACCACTTCACCAAATGGGCTGAATCTGCTTTCTACAAGAATGCAACCAAGCAAGTCGTCGCTCGCTTTATCAAAAAGGAAAGCATCTGCCGTTATGGGATTCCGAACAAGATCATCACAGATAATGGATCTAATTTCAATAAAAAAATGATGAAAGAGTTGTACGAAGAGTTCAATATAAATCACCATAACTCATCACCTTATTGACAAAAGATGGGTGGCGCAGTCGAAGAAGCCAATAAGAACATAAAGAAGATCGTCCAGAAAATGTGAGAACGTACAAGGATTGGCACGAGATGCTACCCTTCACCCTACATGGTTATCAAACTTTAGTATGCACTTCAAATGGGGCAACCCCCTTCTCTCTCGTTTATGGCATGGATGTTGTAATCCCCGTAGAAGTAGAGACTCCTTCGTTAAGGAATCTAATGGATACCAAGCTCAACGAAGCATAATGGGTCCAGACCAGACTTGATCAACTCAACCTCATCAAAGAAAAGCGCTTATCAGCCATCTGTCATGGTTAAATGTATCAAAGGAGACTCAAGAAAGCATTCAACAAGAAGATCCGACCTCGAGAGTTCCATACAGGTGACCTAGTCGTAAGAAAGATCATACGAGAAATTCACTTCGATCCGAGGGGCAAATGGACTCCTAATTACGAGGAACCATACATCGTGAAGAAAGCCTTCTCAGGAGGTGCTCTAATCCTGACAGATATGGATGGGGAATACGTTCCACTCCTAGTCGATTCAGACTCAATTAAAAATTGCTACGCATAAAAATGACCCGCTAAGTTGAAAACACTAAGGGGCGACTTAGGCAATAATGGGCATCCCGGTGGACCATAAAAAGAAGAGGTCAAGGAAAAAGTTAGGGATGTATGAAAAAAACAAATAGAGCCCACTAAGCTGAAAACCCTGCTGTCGTAACCCAAAATTTAACCTCAATTTTTACCTTTTTGCATAAGCATGTGCACTTGCATTCTCAGCATGTGCATCCACATTTTTTTCCGTGGATTCATTACAGCTATACTCAAATCTCCACAGAATCTTAAGGCTATGAATGTATCCCCCACAGAGTCATCACAATATCAATATAGGCTAAACAGAAGGATTTATATGCCTATTTATCAAAGCAAAGGGTCGAAGCACGCAACCACGACCATAACACCTTATTTCAAGCCAAAGAGGTGAAAATTTGCCTGTGTTAATTGATTAACACAATATGGTTAATCGATTACACCTGCAAGTTTTGCAGATTTTCAGCAATTTCACAGCACTGCAGCATCTACCACTCTTCTCCTTTGGTCTACCTCATTCTAGCATCTTGTGGAAGGTTCTAGACATGTGATTATACCAGAAAATATCAACCATATTTGCTACACTACTTCACTATCATCAATGTTCACCATGCACCCTCACTTCCAAATATGTGAACTGCTTGATCAATTGAGTTGCATCGGGATTCTCCAACTGAGTTAACCAATAACTAACTGAGTTAGACCCCAATTCAGTGAGTTGGGTTTAACTAACTCCAAAGCAAATGCCAAACCTCATTAACTACCTCCAAACTAAGTTCCAAACCTCCATTCACTCCAAGCCTATGCTCTATTTAAGAAAACTCTTCACATTGATTCAAGGACCTTCACTTTCATTCTGAATTTTTCACTCTCCACTCTCTCATTCTCTGAATTTTCTACAAGCGTTTTCTCTCTCAATCATCATCTTCTTCCCTAAACCTCACTAGAGCTCATTCCACCATTAAAGCTTAGCAAGCTTTGCATTGAAGCTTGCTATTCTTTGAGCTAGACCTCCATTTCTCTGCATTTCATCTATGAATTCTGCATCATCATCATCATCATTTACTTCAATTCAAGCTTTAGAAGTTGATCATTGAAGGAGTGTTGGGGCAAACTCGGATCCGAAGCCATTATCACATTATCTTCCATTTTCTTGCTACTGATTGCTAGAGATCTCAGTATTTTCTGGTTTTCTAAGCTTCTCTCCATCACATTTGATTACAACAATTACCAAGGCAAATCTCAGCCTTATAGGTTGGTGAATTATACTTAATTTATCGTTTTCGATCGATTTCGCATTTTCGCAATGTAGTTCTTAATTGATGCTTTGATACTTGAATACTTTCCTTGCATGTTTGATTCTATTAGCTTTCAATTGCTTTGAATTAACCTGAAATTTGCATCTACTTCTATGTTATAATTCATTGCAATTGCATGCGATAAGTTATTCTGAATAGTGATTTTCGAAATTCTGTTTTTGCTGTTTTTACAGTGGTAATTCGATTAACACCTGTAGGTTAATCGATTACACCCTTTCCTATGCCTAAGAACACAATTTTTACACAGTGTAATCGATTAAACTCAGGATGTTAATCGATTACACCTGACACATTTTGCAAAAATCTTGCTTTTTAGGGATGTTTTGCACAGTTCTCTTGTGTGCCTTCCCATGCTTACTTGTATTCATGTTGATTCCACTGTTTTAGGTCAGTACATGCTTAAAATGAATTTTTCTTGATTAATTGCATGATTTTCCTTGATTATCTTGCAATTTTATCACATGTTTGAAGCACTTTTTTGCCCACTTTTGATTATGTGTTAACATGATTTTACTTAGTAATGCATGCTAGCTTGTTCTTGTTAATGCTTTGGAATTTCAATTTGATACATTAGATTTGTTCTTTTTGAGCAAATTTAATCTTGTTCAACATTAGTTCACACACTTGCTTTGATGATATTTTGACTCGCTTGAAAGATTATTGGCATTTCACTCCCCTTTGATTGATTGATCAAAACCTAGTTTCAATTAGTTAATTGCTTCCAGCTCTCTTCTTTAGAATCTTCTTAGATCTTTTCTCTCTTGATTCCCTGTTGAGTTGGATGTCTGCACTACAAGCTAGACCACTGTACAAATTACGTTGTTACTCTATAGGTTTCAATCTTTGTACTATGCTTTGAGTGCTAGAGAAGGAATGAGAATAGAGAATTTCTACCCTCATTCTGACTATTTTTGGTAGGGGACGAATGACCCTATGCCTAGAATAGTCGCCTCTATCCTCAGACTGTAGTGTCTCTTTATTCGATCTTTGGTCATTCTTTCTTGCCCCGAATCTCTCTTCCTCTTTGGGTTAATGACCTTCGCTTGGTTCAACACCCGTTCCTTTGGTTAATCACAGTCCGTCTATTGAGACCAATTTTCCTTATTGGGTTAACAACCTTCTCTCAGTTCAACACCCGTTCTTTTGGTTGATCACCATCCGTCGGTTAAAACCTCAACTTCTTCTTCCCAGAGAAGCCTTATCTTTTCTTTCCTTCAGTTAACCATAATCCGTCTGTTAACATACCGAGTCCTCTGAGGAGTAAGCAACCTTCTCTCCGTGTTCCAACCTCCTTTTCGTTGGTTAACCACTGCCTGTCAGTTAAAAGACCAACCTCTCCCTTTTCTTCGGTTAATCACAGTCCATCTGTTAAAATACCAAACCTTTGTTGGGTTAATCACCTCCTTGGTTAAAACACCCTTTTCTTTTTTGGTTTACCACTGCCTGCCAGTTAAAAGACCAACCAATATCTCCTTTTCCTCAGTTAACCACAGTCTGTCTGTTAACACACTGAGTCTCCTCTTTGGGTTAACACCTTCCTTTGGTTCAAACACTCATTTCTTTGGTTAATTACCGTCCGTCAGTTAAATACCAATTTCTCACTCTCCCCTTTCCTGGTAGAGTCAACTCTCTTTCTTGGTTAACCACTACCTGTCAGTTCAGAGACCAATTCTTTTCATCCTCAACAAGGCCAATTCTCCTCTTCCTCAGCAGAGACTAATTTTTGTTCATCTCCCTAGTGGAGACAAACTCTCTTTCTTGGTTAACCCCTGTCTGTCAGTTAATATACCGAGTTCTTTTATCCCTAGCCCAGTTAATTCCTTTTCTTATCCCCAGCCAGGGTTAATATCCTTTTCCTTCTTTCCCCAGTAAAGTGATTGTTTTCCTTTCCCAGCGAGTTAAACACCGAGTCTTGGTCACGACACCCTTGATCCTACTCCTTGACTGAGTCTTGGTCACGACACCTTTTCTCTCTTGATTTTGACACCATTTCTTTGCTTTTCGCTCTTGGTTTTGACACCATTTCCTTTTCTTTCTCTGTCTTTGTTCTCCGAACTACGTAGGCTCTGAATTCCTCATTGCACTATGAGGATACGTAGGCACAAGATTGCGAAATCTTGGCGAGCCACCTTTTCCCCTTTTCTTTCCTGGTTCCATTAACTACGGAGCTCTGAATTCCTCATTACACTATGAGGATACGTAGGCACGAGGGCCCCAATCCTCCACGAGCACTTTCTTTGTCCTTTTTCTTCCCTCTTTACTGAGTAACCTTTAGATAGATAACCCATCCAATCCTAGAAACAAGCAGAATGGTTCCCGTCGTGTACAACGGTTGTGTGGGGTGCTAATACCTTCCCCTTACATAACCGATTCCCTTACCCGTTTCTCCTCCCCTTGGGTTTTATCGATATTTTCCCTGACCTTTGGGACTAAATAAAGTTTGGTGGCGACTCTGTTGTACATTGAGTCTGCGATGCGATCAGGTATAATCCCGCTAGCTTCAGCTGGCGACTCTGCTGGGGAGTCCTTGCTCTTTCAAGTTAGAGTCTCGCCTAGTTTTGTTTGCTTCCTTGTTTGTTTGGATGTTTATCTTTATACTTTACTTGCTTTATCTTTATTTATTGCATTCTTTTACTGCTTTAAATATTCATATGCTGCATACTCTAGATATCTGCTATATTTTCTGCGGTTTTTAGGATGGGCTGCTGCCACTTGAGGGATAAGCTTTATACCCAGGCTTGAGCATACATACAAGATAGAATCATGGATAGTCGTGTCGCCTGCGTTTCGCGCGTTGGGTTGTCACGAGAGCCACACCTTGACTTGTTTCACTTGAGAATACTTTTGTCCTAGAAGAATTCGCTATGGCAGGATATTTTCACTTGATTCCATGACTCTGGGAGACCTTCTAGGGACCACCTTTGGAAGACTAGAACACGCCCGTAAGGGGATATTGGGTTTTTCTAGAAAACCAAGACTCTTCATACCATTTATTCTCATACACGTCAGACCTTTGCACCTACACAGAGTTATATATGCAGATTATCCAAATTATTCAGACTGTGTTGGCTTCTTGATTCTTGTGTTGCATATCATTTCATCATATCAATTAATTTTTTGCATGTGCATTTCCAAGGTATTCGAGAGCTTGATATTTGTTGATGTAATCAAAGAAGATGAGTACTAGTTGCAGAGGTATCTATAGCTACAAGTTTGTGGAGCCTAAGTTGAAGACTTTGAGAGGTCTAGCATCCCGTCTGACTGAAGATAACAGAGCTATTTTCAAGGATGACTATGGCAATCTTTTGACCATCCTCAACACTGAAGTCAATGTCACGACCATCCATACGCTTGTCCAGTTCTATGACCCGCCGCTAAGGTGTTTCACATTTCAAGATTATTAGTTAGCACCAACACTTGAGGAGTATTCTCATATCTTGGGGGTTGAGATCAAGAATTAGGTTCCCTTCATCTACACCAATGGATGTCTGAAACCTCACCTCATTATTGAAGCTCTCTGCATTGATAAGAAGGATGTGGACGCTAATCTCAAGACTAAGGGTGGTACTCGAGGGTTCACTTTGAAGTTTATGGTAGATAAAGTTATTTCTTTTGCTGAGGCTGGAAGTTGAAGTGCCTTCAACGCTGTGCTCGCTTTACTTGTGTATGGGATCTTGTTGTTTCCGAACATGGAAGATTTTGTGGATCAAGCAGCTATCTCTATCTTCTTGACTAAGAATCCTGTTCCTACGCTCATGGAAGATACCTATTATTCTATTCATTTGAGGAATGAAAAGAAGAAAGGAATTATCATCTATTGTGCTCCTATGCTATATCGTTGGTTCATGCCTTCTTCCCGAACCTGCCATTGTTCCTCCATTTGAAGTTGATAAACTCAAGCGGACCATTGAGATGTTGAAGAAGGAAAATGTTGATCTTCGGTTCAACCTTGATAAGGTTACATCTGAGAAGGAAAGCTTACAGATTGATCTCCATCAGAAGAGGGAGTGCATGCTCAAAGAGGTGGAAATCGAACAGAACAAGAGGAGGAAAGTAGGGGATGCTCTGAAGGGTACTTATGATGGACTCGCCTCGAAGAAAAGGAAACTCGCCGACACTCAGTATCAAGCCTACAAAGATGACCTGAGCTACAATAATCGACTTAGAGAACTCCGAGGAAAGCTATCTGTACCAGCGCGATTTTTCTCTCGACGAGGTCGCCCTTTTTTACATGGGAACTTTTAATTTATCCCAAAAGTAGGGAAGGGAAAAAAATCAAAATAAACCCGTGAGTGTGCAAATTGTAAAACAATGCAATAAGAGTTCGGGAATCAGGGTTGGTTATACTAAGGGAAGGTACTAGCACCCTTAGTATCTATAGTATCCTATAGGAACCTCTTGTGTATATTTGTGTTACTGTTGATTAAGTTATCTCCTGTGTATTGGAGATTTGTTGACTGTTTTGAGAGAGTGATAAGAGTGGGAAATGTTTTTGTTGTTTTTGTAGTGTAAGTTGAAATAATACTAAGACAAAGATGTATGAACCTAAAGGTTTTACTTATTATTATGCTTTCTAAGATCTCACAATCTTATGCCTATGTATTCTCAAAAGGAAGTTGAGAAATCAGAGTGTTCGTAGTTCCACCTACTAATGGGTGGAATTGGGTTTGTTGGTGTCATACCCCAAATTTTACCCTTAGATTCTTTGATCTTTTGCATATCATTTTAGGTCAATCATTTCTCGCATACTGCCCATGTTATCAGTCATAATGAACTTATTGGAATTACAGCCGAATCGGTCGCATTTTGGACAGTTTAAACCGTTTCAACGGATAAGGTTTATTTCGAAATTGGACGAAACGCTGTATGTTTTCGAGTAGTTTATTCCGCGCTGATGATTTTGGTGCAGTCGTTTTTCTTTTTCGGGAACTTCGGTACCCAACTTTTTTATTCGTTTTTGTAATTTATTATTAATTTAGAATTAATTTTATTTTGTTAACTTTTATTTTATTTTTTATCATTTATTTATTTATATTTATTTATTTCCTAGTTTTGTTGATTAAATTAATTTGTCTAGATATTTGAATTATATTTTATTTTATTTCTTTACTTATCATTTTGTATTGCTTATTTAATTAATTTAAGATTAATTTAATTTTGTTTAGTCTTTTATTTAATTAATTAATTTGTTTAGATAATTAAATTTTTAGTTGGTTTTAGTTATTTTGTTTTTTATTTCTCTTTTTTTTATAAAAAAAATTATAGTTGAGATAATCCTTATTCTATTTAATCTTTATTATTAGAAATTTTTAATTTAGTCATTTAATTATTCACCTAGTTTTTAATTTAATTATAGTTTAAGTTTTTATTTATTTCTTTTAATTAACTTAATTATTTTAATTTATTTATTTTTTTCCAAATGAAAATATTCATTCTTTGACCAAGTCCTTACACCAATTTCATAAACCCTGCTTCTGCTACCTCATTTTGGGACCCCACTCTCATTTCAAAAACAAAAACAACACGTTGCCCTCATCTCCATAGATCTTCACTCCAAAACTTTCCACAACCATGTAAAACTTATGCCTACACAATAAACCCTACCCCTGCTACTATAAACCTGCAAGAACCAAACCTCCTACACCCCGTTACTACCCTGCGCCATCACTTGGAAAATCTCACAAAACCTTTGACCAAAAACCATTGACCAAACATCTCCAAAACCTTTTACCTGCCTGTGTACAAAACCTGCATCACTGTCATAACTGTGCCAAAACGAAAACTGTTAAATTCTAAAACACACAAGCTTGTGAAAACTGCACACTTTAATAAACAAGCCTCCATCACAATTCCACTAAATAAAATTCTGCAGCAACCAAAATGATAACAACAACAACTAGACAATGCTTCCCATACATAACTCCAAAATCCACAATCAAACAAGAGAACACGCGTGCCAATACAAAACCTGTTACACACAAAAATCTTTCAATAAAAAAACACTTGCTACATGCTGCAACACGCGCAACACGCGACCAGTCAACCTCCCAAAGTCACAACAAAACTAAAACAACCTCGACTACTACAAAATGCCAGGAACACACAGCAAAAAAAACTGGTACGATCAAAACCACAAGGGACCATTACAAAAGAAGAACCCT
Organism: Lathyrus tuberosus; assembly: GCA_022829125.1. Taxonomy (NCBI): domain Eukaryota; kingdom Viridiplantae; phylum Streptophyta; class Magnoliopsida; order Fabales; family Fabaceae; genus Lathyrus; species Lathyrus tuberosus. The sequence goes on along the minus strand of JALAZF010000052.1, from coordinate 4,969,743 downwards.
CGTCATAGAAAAAAGACAACATAATATCCTCCATTTCTTCCATCAAAAAAGAAATTCCAAACAAAGCTAGCAATACACACAAAAATCTGCACGAAAAACGGATATTAAAATTTCGTCCCTTTTGCCCTTTTCACACGGCCATCACTATTGGCTTCTTCCTTTATGAGCTTCTTTTCATTTCTCTTCATCAAATCAATAACTCAAATCCTTAAGCTCTAATCCCCACCTTTAACAACAACCACTTTTCAACCTTAATCAATAATCTTCAACCCCAAATCACCTTTAAATCGAAAGAAAGAAAAAGATTGAAGGAGAGAGAGGAACCAGATCAAAACGGAGGTAAGAGCGAAGAGAGAGATCGCGAGTGTGAGGGAGTTGCGAATGAAAGAAGGAGAAAGATTGGGAAGTGGTTATCAGTTTTATCGCGTTTGTATTTTCTTTTGAAAATCGCGAACGACAGCTTCTTCCACCACCCGCAACACACAGTGGAAAAGAAAGAGACGAGAGAAAGAGTGAATTTGGTAACCGCTAAAATTCTGGCACAGATATCAGATGTCCTACACAGATGTTGAGACACCGATATCCAACACAATGAACAAGTTAACAATAATAATAACCATGCAAAAAGTAAAGAACACAGTGAAATGTTTACCCAGTTCGGATCAACAATCCTACTCTGGGGGCTACCAAGCTAGGGACGAAATCAATATATGATAGTATCAATTCACAGATCATACAGCAACCACACCCGGTTATAATCCGCTCACTTAATCACTACCCTTCCTATGACTTCTACCTAAGACTCATCTAGGTATGAGACCCTCCTCAAATCCCTCTTCAATCACAAACCGTGACTGGTTCCTTTCAACACAAGTAACAAAACGAAAGCCACACTTTCAAAACACACAATTCTCAATACTTCAAAGCTTATGAGAATTGACACACAAGAAACTCAATGCTTAAAAGCTTATGAGTAACTGACAGAACTTACAACACAAAACCAGTCCTTGTACTATTATCAGAATGATACCAGTTAGGCTCACAAATAACACTAAAAAAACCCTAACAAAACACACGTAAGTTCCACACCTAAACTAGGTTTACACCAGTCCATATATAGCATTAAATCTATACTGGATTGGGCTTCAAAACGCAGCAAAGAGACTGCACACAATTCTGCAATAAAAACTCCAAGAAAATAGGTCTTCAATCCAAAGTTTCCTAATATGTCTCCATATTTAGAAAATGGTGAAAATCCAAAAACCAACAAAAAAAACTCACCCCAAAATACTTTGGATGCCACATAGGATAACTAAATATTCACAGAATATTCAGTAACAAATACCAACAACAGAATCTTCCTTTAAAACCAAAATCAGATGCGATGTCCTATGATACAGGATGAGACATCTTTATCCGACATGTTTAATGCAGAATATTAAAACATCTTATTTCAACATCTTGCTGCTAGGATAGTTTTAGCAAAATAAATGCCAACCACAAAATCAAAGAAATAACAATCTCCCCCTTTGGCTTATTTTGGCTAAAACTACACACCAAACAATCTTGCAAAGATAACACAAGCAAAACAACAATATCAGAGACAGCAGCGAAAAACACACCATAACACCAACACAAAACACAGCATAGCAGCAAAAATCCACACCCAAAAAAAACTCCCCCTCAACTGCAGCAAGAACATTCTCCCCCTCAACTGCAGCACCAGCACAAGCACACCACAAAGCACACTACTCCCCCTTTTTAGCCATAAATATGACAAAGGCAAGTAGAACAGTTATTAATTTTGAGAAATGGTCAAGTCATAAACCAGAATAAATAGCATTAGAAAGTAGATGCACACAACATCACATGACCAAATGTCATGCACAAACTTCAGCATCTTTCCCTTCATAAACACCTGCACAAGCTGCACTACCAGAATTACCTTTATTCTTTTTAGTCTGGCAGCCAGAAAGAACATTAATTGCTATAGTTCTTCATGAATACAAACCCCAAGTCTACTCCTCAGGTTTTCAAACTGAACTGCATCCAGAGCCTTGGTAAATATGTCAGCGAGCTGATTTTCTGTGCTAACATGCTCAAGAGTTATGACTTTGTCCTCCATAAGTTCTCTGATGAAATGATGCCTGACATCAATGTGCTTAGTCCTGCTATGTTGAATAGGATTTTTAGAAATATTAATAGCACTCAGGTTGTAACAAAATAATGCCATGACATCTTGTGTGACATTATACTCAGATAGCATTTGCTTCATCCACACCAGTTGAGCACAACTACTTCCAACTGCTATGTACTCAGCTTCAGCAGTAGAAAGAGATACAGAATTCTGCTTCTTACTAAACCATGAATTAAGATTATTTCCCAAAAAGAAACAACCTCCAGAGGTACTATTCCTATCATCAGCACTTCCAGCCCAATCAGCATCACAGTATCCTACTAAAATGGAACTTGAGTCATGGGAGTACAACAACTCATAATCACATGTACCACTCACATACTTAAGAATTATCTTAACTTGATTGATGTGACTGACCTTAGGTTCTGCTTGGTATCTTGCACATACACCAACTGCAAAGGTTATGTCTGGCCTACTTGCTGTGAGATACAACAGACTGCCAATCATGCTTCTGTATAAACTCTGTTCAACATTCACTCCCTTTTCATCTTTGGATAACTTCAAGTGAGTAGGAGCAGGAGTTCTTTTGTGCTTGGCATTATCCAATCCAAACTTCTTCACAATATTCCTCGCATATTTGCTCTGACAAATAAAAATGGAATCTTCCATCTGCTTGACTTGCAATCCAAGGAAGTAAGTCAATTCACCTACCAAGCTTATTTCAAATTCAGATTGCATTTGGTTGAGAAAATGTTGGACCATTTCATCCGACATCCCACCAAACACAATATCATCTACATAAATCTGAGCAATCATTAGTTTCCCATCCTTCTCCTTGACAAAGAGTGTTTTATCAATACCACCCTTCCTGTATCCATGTTTGACTAAGAACTCAGTCAGCCTTTCATACCAAGCTCTTGGAGCTTGTTTCAAACCATACAAAGCCTTCTTTAGCTTGAAGACATGATCAGGAAAATTTGGATCCACAAACCCTTTTGGCTGCTCACCATAAACTTCCTCATTAAGATAGCCATTCAGAAAGGCACTCTTGACATCCATTTGAAACAATTTGAATTTCAAAAAGCATGCCACTCCTAGCAACAATCTGATGGATTCCAATCGAGCCACAGGAGCAAATGTTTCATCAAAATCTACTCCTTCAATCTGTGTGTATCCTTGAGCAACTATTCTGGCTTTGTTTCTGGTAACAACTCCTTGTTCATCAGACTTATTCTTATAAACCCACTTTGTTCCAATCACATTTGTTCCTGTTGGTCATGGTACCAGTTCCCAGACTTCATTCCTCTTGAATTGACAAAGCTCATCCTGCATAGCACTTATCCAGAACTCATCTGTCAATGCCTCTTTAACATTCTTTGGTTCAAGCTTTGAAACAAAACAGGCATTTGACACAGCCTCCCTCGATCTGGTTCTTACACCTTCATTCAGATTTCCAATAATCAACTCCTTAGGGTGATCCTTCTGAACCCTTATAGAGGGTCCCCTGTTAGCATCCTCTACCTCTTCATTCTTAGGTCTAGTGTCGGTCTCTTGAGCATTATCTTCTACGGACTCAGTGCTTGTAAGATTTCATTGTTCATGGGAAAGCATGTTCCAACATCATCTGGGACATCTTCGTCTTTGCCAGAGTCATCAACCACCACATTTATGGATTCCATCATCACCTTAGTTCTGGAATTAAATACCCTATATACTTTACTGTTTGTAGAGTATCCCAAAAATATCCCTTCCTCACTCTTAGGATCCATCTTTCGCCTCTGCTCACGATCCGCCAAGATATAGCACTTACTCCCAAAAACATGGAAATATTTCACATTTGGCTTTCTACCTTTCCATAGCTCATAAAGAGTATCAGAAGTACCTGATCTGATAGTCACCCTATTGTGTATATAGCAAGCGGTATTCATGGCTTCAGCCCAAAAATGATATGGAAGCTTTTTGGCATGAATCATGACCCTTGCACACTCTTGAATAGTCCTATTCTTGCGTTCCACCACACCATTTTGTTGAGGAGTGATTGGTGATGAGAATTCATGAGTGATTCCTTCAGATAAACAAAACTCTTCAAACCTACTATTTTCAAATTCTTTCCCATGGTCACTTCTGATTCGAACAACACCACAATCCTTTTCTCGTTGAATCCTTTGACACAATTCTTTGAAAGCTGCAAATACTTCAGACTTCTCTCTGATAAAGCTTATCCAGGTGGATCTGGAGTAATCATCAACAACAACATAGGCATACTTCTTCCCACCAAGACTTTCAACCTGCATAGGTCCCATTAAGTCCATGTGAAGCAGCTCCAAAACTCTAGAAGTTGTGTAAGATGTTGAAGCTTTTTGTGTGACATCCTTGTTTGCTTCCCAACTTGACATTCACCACATATTCTATCCTCATCAATCTTCAGCTTGGGAATACCTCTAACAGCCTCACTTGACAGAACTTTCTTCATCCCTTTCCAATGTAAGTGACCCAATTTCTGATGCCACAGTTTGGTTTCATCTTCCTTTGACTTCAAACAGGTAGACAAACTTTCTGATTCTTGAGGATTCCACAGATAGCAGTTATCCTTAGACCTGGTTCCCTTCATGACAACTTTATTTTCTTCATTGGTTACTAGGCATTCAGATTTTGTGAAATTTACTTTGAGTCCTAGATCACACAGTTGGCTTATACTGATCAAATTTGCAGTCAGCCCTTTGACAAATAGAACACTATCCAGATTTGGTTGTCCTGTGTAGTCCAGCTTTCCAACACCTTTTATTTCACCTTTTGATCCATCCCCAAAAGTGACATAATTGGTAGAGTGAGGCTTGATATCTGACAAAAATTTCTTCGCACCAGTCATGTGTCTTGAACAACCACTGTCAAAGTACCAATCTTCCCTTGCAGATGCTCTGAGAGAGGTATGTGCTATGAAACCAGCCATCATATTTCTAGGAGTCCATCTTTTCTTTACTTTAGCCCAATTCTGTCCTTTATTTTGTTGATGAGCAGTTTGGGATAACCATGCAAATTGTAGCAAAAGGACTTTAAGTGACCAATCTTTCCACAGTAATGACATCTCCATGGTTTATACTTTGAACTACATACTATTTTCTGATGTTTCATCTGATGTTGAAACATGTGATTTGACATCTCCTCCTCTTGCTTTATTTTCTATTGAACAAACTTTAATACAGACTTCTTGTAGTTCTCTGCTTGATTGTTAAAACCAAGACCTTATACATTTCTAGCATTTTTCCCAGTCTGAAGAATCTCATCCAGCTGCGTGGAACCATTGTTCAGCATTCTTATAGATTTGGTCATATTGTCAAGTTTTGACTTTTGCCATACAACCTCCTCTTTAAGATCAGCAATGATTGATAGATGTTCTTCCTTCTCAGCTTCTAGTTGAGCTATAAGAACCTTCTGTTCTTATATTATCTGGCACCTCTCTTCATTCTTGATACACAACTCTAAGAACCCAGTGATAACTTCCTGCTTAGTGAGTTCTCCAATATAATATTCTTTGTCAGAATCAGACTCACAAGTTGTTTCTCCATCAGATTTACAGATTCCAGTCAAGGCTGTCACCAATTTTGCCGATTCTTCTTCAAGATCACTCTCAGACTCTCCTTCTGACCAAGACACGGATAAGCCCTTCTTCTGCCTTTTGAGATACGTGGGACACTCAGTTTTTATGTGCCCAAATCCCTCACATTCAAAACACTGAACTCTCTTCCCTTGATTGGAGTCTTCTTCAGTTCTGGACCTTCTGCCTCCATCCTAGTTTTTACTGATGTCGAGTGACTTGTTCTGAACATTTTCTCTTGACTTCCAGTCCATCATTTTCAACACTTTGTTAAATTGTTTTCCAAGCAATACCAGATCTTTAGACACCCCTTCATCTCTGACCAGGTTACCTTCATCGTTTGAATCACCAACATTTGACACAAAAGCTATACTCTTCTTCTTTTCAGACTTTTCACTGATCCCCAATTCAAATGTTTGAAGTGATCCCACAAGTTCATCCACTTTCATCTTATCTATGTCCTGAGCTTCCTCTATAGCAGTCACTTTTATGTCAAATCTCTTAGGTAGAGATCTGAGGATTTTTCTGACCAGTTTGCTATCAGACATCTTTTCACCTAGGGCACTTGAAGCATTAGCTATCTCAATAATGTTCATGTGAAAATCATGAATGCTCTCATCTTCCTTCATCTTCAAATTCTCAAACTTGGTAGTGAGAAGCTGAAGTTTTGACATCTTCACCTTTGAGGTCCCTTCATGAGCAACCTTCAAGACCTGCCACGCCTCTTTTACAATGGTGCAATGTTCAATTAACCTGAAGATATTCTTATTAACACCATTAAACAGTGCATTCATGGCTTTGGAATTTCCCAAGGACCCTTTGTAGTCTGCATTATCCCAGTCTTCCTCTTCCTTCACCACATCAGTAGGATTACCTTCTCCATCTCTAACCTTTGGGGGTTCCCATCCTTTGATAACAGCTTTCCATGCTTGATCATCCATGGATTTGATGAATGCTACCATCCTTGGTTTCCAGTAGTCATAGTTGGAACCATCAAGCAGAGGTGGTTTGTTAAAAAATCCTCCATCCTTGTCCATTGCACCAGAAAGTACCTTCCCTGAATCTCACCCAGAACCAAACAAGGGTGCAAGCTCTTGATGCCAATTGAAATTCTGGCTCAGATATCAGATGTCCTACACAGATGTTGAGACACCGATATCCAACACAATGAACAAGTTAACAATAATAATAACAGTGCAGAAAGTAAAGAACACAGTGAAATGTTTACCCAGTTCGGATCAACAATCCTACTCTGGGGGCTACCAAGCCAGGGACGAAATCAATATACGATAGTATCAATTCACAGATCATACAACAACCACACCCGGTTACAATCCGCTCACTTAATCACTACCCTTCCTATGACTTCTACCCAAGACACACCTAGGTATGAGGCCCTCCTCAAACCCCTCTTCAATCACAAACCGTGACTGGTTCCTTTCAACACAAGTAACAAAACGAAAGCCACACTTTCAAAACACACAATTCTCAATACTTCAAAGCTTATGAGAATTGACACACAAGAAACTCAATGCTTAAAAGCTTATGAGTAACTGACAGAACTTACAACACAAAACCAGTCCTTGTACTGTTATCAGAATGATACCAGTTAGGCTCACAAATAACACTAAAAAAACCCTAACAAAACACACGTAAGTTCCACACCTAAACTAGGTTTACACTAGTCAATATATAGCATTAAATCTGGACTGGATTGGGCTTCAAAACGCAGCAAAGAGACTACACACAATTCTGCAATAAAAACTCCAAGAAAATAGGTCTTCAATCCAAAGTTTCCTAATATGTCTCCATATTTAGAAAATGGTGAAAATCCGAAAACCAACAAAAAAAACTCAACCCAAAATACTTTGGATGCCACATAGGATAACTAAATATTCACAGAATATTCAGTAACAAATACCAACAACAGAATCTTCCTTTAAAACCAAAATCATATGCGATGTCCTATGATACAGGATGGGACATCTTTATCCGACATGTTTAATGCAGAATATTAGAACATCTTGCTGCTAGAATAGTTTTAGCAAAATAAATGCCAACCACAAAATCAAAGAAATAACAACCGCATCATGCCTCCTCAGTTTTTCACATGTTTTTATTCTATTATTTATTTATTTTTTAATTTATTTATGTATTTATTTGTTTTTTTTTATGATTTGGATCGAGCTTTAGCCCAAATACAATGCTATCCACACCATATGTGTTGTCTGATGCACCCCTGTTTTTTTTTAATTTAATTTATTATTTTTCTATTCTATTTTTTCAAGTAATCTTGTTTCCTTTCAATTGTTTATTTAGATTTATCTTATTAGGTTTAGTGTCTTAATATCAAATTTAGATGCATTTTTTTAATTAGTTGATTTAGTTTTATTATTAATTTTATTAGTTAGTCTTTTAAAGTTGAGATTAGTTAGTTTTAATTAATTAGTTTTAACTAGATTTTAGTAGTTGATTAGCTTTTTAGTTAGAATTAGTTATTTAGTTAGTTTTAGTTGTTTAGTTTTTTTAATTAATTTTTAGTTTAATTATATTGTGGTTTAGTTAGAATGTGGTTAATTATATTTTTTAGTTAATTTTTAATTTAATCCTAACCATCCTCATTTCCGTTTCAGTTAATTCTTGATGTTTAATGTTGAATTTAATTCTTGATGCATTTGGCTGTGACTAAGTCCCGATTTCGATGCCTATTTCGATCGACGATTTTTCTCAATACATTCCAAAGGAAAGGACCCTCTCTGTTAACTACCATGTCATAACTTAGTTTAGCTTGCTAACTTATCTTCCCTGTTATCCTAGCCTTAGGATTAGAGTCGTCGCACTCTTTGTATGTGTTCTACCACAGACACTTCTTTCCTTGTTTATCATAGCCTTAGTATTAGAGTCGTCGTACTCTATGTAGAAGTCCTACCATGGACATTTACTCCTTCTACCCATTTTACCTAGCCTTAGGATTAGAGTCGCTGCACTTTATGTAGGTGTCTTGCCATAGACACTTATCTTGCCTTTGGAACCTTGACCATAGTCAAGAGTTCCTCACCCCTATTGAGGGGAACTACGAATGCTCTGATTCCATTCCCGCCAGGATAGGTAGGCACGAGATGTGATGTCTTGGCGAGCATACTTAGTGTGTATATCCCTAGGTCTTTACCTTAGCACATTTCCCTTAGCAAGTAAACTTTAGCATGACACAAATACTAACAAGAGGTTCCTGTAGAGTACTACAGATACTTAGGATGCTAACACCTTCCCTAGGTATAACCAACCCCCGAACCTTAGATCTCAAGCTGTGTTCCTACATAGCACACTTAGGGATTTCTTCAATCTTTACCCTTTCCCTTGGATAAATCAAAGCTCGGTGGTGAACTTTATGATTTGTGATTCAAGTTAATTAATAACTTGATATCCGATTCTCACCACAACAGAAATGACGACTTCACTGAGGAAATTGTTCAGTGGGTTGAGCCTAAATTGTTATATTTGTGTTGCTATTATTATTTGCTATTGCTTGTATACTTGTATATTTGTATATCTGTATATATTTGTACATTTATATGTTTGTGCTTGAGTTTTTCTGTATGCAGGGTTGTTACCTTGAGTGGTGAGGATAAGTCCTAACCCGGACTTGAGTGCACTTATGATAGGATGGGTGGTATAGTCGAGGAGACTTTGAGGGAGTTTAATTCCGAAAAAGATGACTTGAGATCCCCCGCTCAGTTGAGGCCCTCTTGGGAGTAGTATTGTTGAGCGAGCAATCGTGAATGCATTATTACTTTCGACCTAGGAGCCCGTGAGACTGAGGACCCTTAGTTACCCATTTACCCCATTTGGCCTTTAGGATGTAGTGCAGTGACTACGAGGGTGTAAACCCAAAGTAGTTGATACGCAATACTACACTCAGACGAGGTTCTCTTACTGACGACTCTGGGAACTTTGTTAGAACCCATTGTGCAGGTGCTTAACCTCTACTACACACCCTGTGGTTGGTTCTTTACCCAAACTCCATGTTGTGATCTCGAACCTTTGATCATGTTGCATGCGTTTTGCATGTTGTTTGCATTGCATTGCATATCATTTACATCTTTGCATGATTCATTGCATACATCCGTTTATCTAGCAACTCATTTCCAGCTGTCTCTATCTTCCAATGTCTCCTGTCAGTCGTCAAGCTGATTCCTTGACACAAATACTGGACTAGAGCTGACTACATACGCAAGATATCAGAGCAAGAGGTACACAACGCTGAGATCCAAATGGATATCGACGACCTTAAGTCAAGCATGACTAAACTCACTGAGATGATCCAAGTCTTGATTGCTAGAGGAGAGCAACCCCAAAGGACTGTCATCCAGGAAGTTTCAAGCGCTGATCCTCCACCTGTTTAGATGCCACCTTCAATTTGGCCTGAGTTTGGTTTGCCACACAACTTCTTTCCACCGATTGCATCTACTACTATGATTGGTCAGACTGCTAGGCCTATATTTCAAGCTCCTATTTTCCCCGAGCCCAGACCTGTGGTCCATGTTGCTGCCAGTGCTCAGGGTGAAGACCGTGAAGACTTTGTTGAACCTGGGGTTGTCCGAGAACAATTTCAGACCATCGACAAGAGACTTAGAGCCATGGAAGGCAATGAATTATTTAATGTGGATGCAGACAACATGTTCCTAGTTTCCGATCTTTTTATGCCAGCTAAGTTCAAAATTCTCGAGTTTGTGAAGTATAAGGGTCACTCTTGTCCAAGGGCTTATCTGGTCATGTACTTTCGCAAGATGGCAGCTTATACCAACAATTAGAAATTACTTATCCACTGCTTTCAAGACAGCTTGAGTGGAGCTTCACTCAAATGGTATATGAGTCTTTAGTAAAACTCCATTCACTGCTTCCAGGATATCGCAAATGCCTTCATGAAGCAGTATAAGTACAACCTTAACATGGCTCCTGATCGCCGCCAGCTGCAAAACATGACTCAACATGAGAAGGAATCTTTTAAGGAGTATGCTCAGCGTTGGAGAGAGTTGGCTTCCCAAGTTGAACCTCCTTTGGCCGAGAAGGAATTAATTGGAATGTTTATGGACACTCTGTCTCCATTCTATTGGGAGAAGATGATTGGAAGTGTTTCCTCAAACTTCACCAATTTGGTTACTATCGGGCAAAGACTCAAAGAAGGTCTTAAGAATGGTAAGGAGTCCAAGGCTACTGAATCTTCCAACGGTGCGAAGAAATCCTATGGGAACTTTCAGAAGAAGAGGGAAGATCAAACTAATGCTGTCATGGTTGAAGTGAGAAGGCCTCGTCCTAGACCTCAGTATGCTAATTCCCCTACTGTTGCTATTGTTGCTGCTATTACTGCTCCACAACCAGCTTAAGCTCCTCAACGTCTAGCTGTTGGACAGAACCAGTACCGTAGTAGGAATCAATTTGATCTTATTCCAATGAAGTACACTGAACTTTATCCTGGTCTGGTTCAACAAGGTTTGATTACCACAAGGACTTTCCCTCCTCCGCCAAATCCTTTTCCACCTGGATTTAGATCTGATCTTCACTATGCATTCCAAGAAGGTGCCGCAGGCCACGACTTGGAAAATTGCTTTGCACTGAAATCTAGAGTGCGTGATTTGATTAAGACTGGAATCCTTAGCTTTCATGACAATCCCAATGTCCAGAACAACCCTCTGCCAGGGCACGCCAAGTGAAGCTTCAGTCGATTTCAGCTCAGCTACTTCTTAAAGATAGGACAGCTCATCCTTGTGTTTAACTAGTCACTAGGTCATGTTTCTTGTTTGTATTTTCCTTTATTTTGTACTGGTTGTTTGCCTTCAATTTATGTTTGTACTTTCGTAATCAATGAAATGAGCATTGCAACTTTTGATTCAATTCATTTAATCCATTATTTACATCTTTATGCTTTCCTTTTCAAAAAAAAAAATATTATCTCTTTTCCACTTTCCTTTGGATTGTGCAAAGATTGGAGGGAGGATGACGAAAACGTTATGCCCATAATTGCTGGTATGCTTTCAAATAAACTTTGCTGACGATGTAAGGCATTGTTTCAATTCCCCAAAACACCGGAGAAATAAGGAAGTTATTCCCTTGTCAAACCCTTCGAGCCTAGAAGTAGGAGTTTCTTTCTTTACAAAAACCCGCAATCTTAACCTTGGGGTGGGTAGCTCTCAGTTAGCTTGGTCATGCATTCATGCAAGACACCTTTCATATAAAGGTTACATTCACAAGTTTTCCTTCGCACGCAGCAAGAAAGTGTCAAAGATGTTTTTCAAGCCAAAAAAGCCGATGATGGTTCACCGTAATCATTAGCCCGGTTAGTCATTTTCCTTACTCAAAGAATGAACCGAGTCCTTTTCAAGGCAAAAGCTAAGAAAGATGGGAAGCTCATGACCTTGCCTTATACAAAAAGGTTTGTATGACAACCAAAAAGAGGAAATCTTTAAATCCTTCACCATGAAAGTCCTCAATGGCAAACGATTTGGTAAGGAAGTAGTGACAACCATTTCAAAAGGCCCTTGACTTCTGAACTATCATTACTATCATCAGTGTAATTTCCAACCTCTGGCGAACCTGAGCGTATAGTCTGAGTTAACTGAGCGTAGGACCGAAGATCATCACGAAGATCGGGTGGGTAAAAATAAACTTTGAGCCTTTATCCTTTATTTCATAAACCGTGAACCAGTCCACATTACAACCCTCAAAAGATCTAACTCAAGCAATGTTATTTTGAAAGCATACTACAGTAAGGTTGCGTAAACTGACTCCAAAAGATCTTTGCAGATCATTTGTTTTGGCATCATACCTTTTGTTTTACTTCTCACTTTCAATGTCTTGAACCAACGTGTTCAGACTAATGACTCATTTACTCTTGCATCTTTCAAAAAAATAATTTTTATTTCAAAAGTTGCATGATTTTTGTATCAAGTTTACCATGTTTGTATGAACACTTTTGTTTGCAAACTGGCTTTCCTCTCAAGGAATTTTCAAATAATTAAGTAACTTAGTTGGTGATCTTATCAGGGGAAAGTCCTTCTCAGAATTGGTACTTCTAGAAGACTTTTCAAGACTCACGCTGGGGTAGGCTTTCCAAGCGCTCAGTAAAGTAGTCATCTCCATAATCATTCAAGATGAAGCAATGATCAGTATATCTATAATACTAAGCTAATCTGGGGCAATTAACTTGAAGAATCGCCAGACAACTCTCCATCCTTCCTACAAGGATTATCAACTTGATACAATTTACCACTGTGGCAGAGATATGTCCATTAACATCTTTAGTTCCCAAGCAACATGGCAGTGATATCTGTGTTCAGGAATCAGTATTTCAGTTTTTCCCTCTCCCCAAGAGAGCCGAGCCATGTCGTTAACATCTGCATTTGCATTTGATCATATATCATAGCATAATTCATATACCATATGCATATCATGAGTGTTTCATCCTCATTTGCATTTCACCCGAGGTCGTGTTGTTATCCGCGTCTTACCTTGTGGTCAAAGTCCAACTAACTTGGCGCCTACCAAACAGTTATCGTCGTGTCTATCTGATGTTTTTCCATATATGACCTTTCTTATCTGATTGTTTTTTCAGATATGTACGTTCTTCTTCGTGTCCAATGCTTTCTTGGATCTCTACCTTTCTCACATTCATCTGATGTCATTCTCAGATATTGTGATTTTACCTTTCATTCAAAGCCATCATTGGATGTCTGTTGCCTTTTCATCCAATGCCATTCTTGGATGTCATATATTTCTGTCTCCTCTGATGTTTTACCAGATCGAGTCTCATGTTCTGACGTTTTCCCAGAACTCTCTCTTTGTGCCGTCTGATGTTTTTCCAGATGTGTCCGTTGTTCTGACGTTTTTCCAGAACTCCTTTATGTCTATCTGATGTTCTTCCAGATACGAATGTTTATCTAATGTTCTTCCAAATACGACTATACTTCTGATATTTTTCCAGAGCTCCTTTGTGTCTATCTGATGCCCTTCCGCATATGAACTTGTTTATCTGATGTTTTTCCAGATAGTCCTTTGTAATTCTGATGCTTTTCCAGAATTTCATTTCCTTTACCGTCTGATGTTTTTCCAAATGTGTCTTTTGTTCTGACGTTTTTCCAGAACATATCTGATGCTTTTCAAGATATTACCATCGTAATCCTAATACCCTTCCAGATTTTGTACTCCCTAATGAGTTTCCAGATATATACCTTTATAATTCTGATGCTTTTCCAGAATTTATTCTCCTTTCCCGTCTGATGTTTTTCCATATGTGTCTGTAATTCTGATGCTTTTCCAGAATCTCATTTCTTTTGTCTGATGTTCTTCCATATAGGTCTATGCTTCTGATGTTTTTCCAGAACTCCTTTTATGTCTATCTTATGTTCTTCTGGATATGACTTTTGTTCTTATGTTTTTCCATAACTCCTTTTGTGTCAATCTAATGCTCTTCCGAATATGACTTTTGTTCTGATGTTTTTCCAGAACTCTTTTTGTGTCAATCTAATGCTCTTTTGGATATGACTTTTGTTCTGATGTTTTTCCAGAACTCCTTTTGTGTCTATCTGATGCTCTTCCAGATATGACTTTTATTCTGATGTTCTTCCAGAACTCCTTTTGTGTATATCTAATTCTCTTCCGAATATGACTTTTGTTCTGATGTTCTTCTAGAACTCCTTTTGTGTCTATCTGATGCTCTTCTGGATATGCCTTTTGTTCTGATGTACTTCCAGAACTCCTTTTGTGTCTATCTGATGCTCTTCCGGATATGACTTTTGTTATGATGTTCCTCCAGAACTCCTTTTGTGTCTATCTGATGCTCTTCCAGATACAACCTTGTTCTGATGCTATTCCAGAACTCATTTTATGTCTATCTGATGTTTTTCCAGATACGACTATGCGTCTGATGTTTTTCTAGAGCTCCTTTGTGTCTATCTGATGCTCTTCCGGATACGACCTTGTTCTGATGTTGTTCCAGAACTCCTTTTATGTTTATCTGATGCTCTTCCGGATATGACTTTTTGTTCTGATGTTCTTCCAGAACTCCTTTTGTGTCTATCTGATGCTCTTCTGGATATGACTTTTTATTCTGATGTATTTCCAGAACTCTCCTTGTTTATCTGATGTTATTCCAAATATGATGTTGCTTATCTGACGTTTTTCCAGATATGTCTTCAAAATCTTTTCCCGTACATTTAATGCTCTTCTAAATGTTTCAGATTTAGCTTCAGAATCTTTGTCTTCATCTAATGCTCTTCTAGATGTCTTTAATTTGTTTCTGAATTTGGTTAACAACTATTGATTGTTTTCAGGTGTGTTTCCATTCTCCATCCAATGCTTTTCTAGATGTGTCCCAGAGTTTATTCGATGTTTTCCCAAATATCTCTGATGGTTTTCTAGAGTCCATTTAATGCTTTTCTGGATGTCTCTGATGTTTGTTGTGTTCCAGAGTATTCAATGCTTTTCTGAATGCCTCTGATGTTTGCTTTAATATCCCTGATATATTTCCCATAATTCTCCTTACCTCATTCAATGATCTTCTGAATGTTGTGACTCTTTTCCATCCAGTTCCGTTCATGGATAATGACTGTTGCTTCCCTAGTGTTGTTGTCTTCCTCAGTGAGTGGTTACTCATTGTGCGGGCTTCTCTGCTCGCTTTTGCGTCCGTCTTCATCTTGCATCTTGCATCCCATCATTTCTCATCATGCTAGAGTGCATTGCATGTTAGTATTGCATAGTTTCTCTTTTGTCCATAACATAGCATGTCATTGCATCTAAGGCCAAAATTTTTAGTTATTTGTATTTAAATACCTTTCTCCATGATTTCATGGAGATTTTCATCACTCATGTTATCCGGTAAAGATATTTAAGTAGGGGCAACTATCATACCCCAAATTTTACCCTTAGATTCTTTGATCTTTTTCACATCATTTTAGGTCAATCATTTCTCGTATATTGCCCATGTTATCAGCCATAATGAACTTATTGGAATTACAACCGAATCGGTCGCATTTTGGACAGTTTTAACCGTTTTAACGGATAAGATTTATTTTGAAATCGGACGAAATGCTGTATGTTTCCGAGTGGTTTATTCCGCGCTGATGATTTTGGTGCAGTCATTTTTCTTTTTCGGGAACTTCGGTACCCGACTTTTTTATTCGTTTTTTATTAATTTTTGTAATTTATTATTAATTTAGAATTAATTTTATTCTGTTAACTTTTATTTTATTTTTTGTCATTTATCTTTATTTATTTATTTATTTATTTCCTAGTTTTGTTAATTAAAATAATTTGTCTAGATATTTGGATTATATTTTATTTTATTTCTTTACTTATCATTTTGTATTGCTTATTTAATTAATTTAAGATTAATTTAATTTTGCTTAGTCTTTTATGTAATTAATTAATTTGTTTAGATAATTAAATTTTTAGTTGATTTTAGTTGATTTTGTTTTTTATTTCTCTTTTTTTTTTTTAAATTATAGTTGAGATAATCCTTATTCTATTTAATCTTTATTATTAGAAATTTTTAATTTAGTCATTTAATTATTCACCTAGTTTTTAATTTAATTATAGTTTAAGTTTTTATTTATTTCTTTTAATTAACTTAATTATTTTAATTAATTTGTTTTTTTCCAAATCAAAAAATTCATTCTTTGACCAAGTCCTTACACCAATTTCATAAATCCTGCCCCTGCTACCTCATTTTGGGACCCCATTCTCATTTCAAAAGCAGAAACAACACGTCGCCCTCATCTCCATAGATCGTCACTACAAAACTTTCCACAACCATGTAATACTCATGCCTACACAATAAACCATGTCCCTGCTACTATAAACCTGTAAGAACCAAACCTCCTACACCCTGCTACTACCTTGCGCCATCACTTGCAAAACCTCATAAAACCTTTGACCAAAAACCATTGACCAAACATCTCCAAAACCTTTGACCAGCCTGTGTACAAAACCTGCATCACTGCCATAGTTGTGCCAAAAAGAAAACTGCTAAATTCCAAAACACACAAGCTTGTGAAAACTGCACACTTTAATAAACAAGCTTGCATCACAATTCCACCAAATAAAATTCTGCAGTAACCAAAATGACAACAACATCAACTAGACAATGCATCCCATGCATAACTCCAAAATCCGTAATCAAACAAGAGAACCTGCGTGTCAATACTAAACCTGTTATACACAAAAATATTTCAACAAAAAAACACCTGCTACATGCTGCAACACGCGCAACACGCGATGTGTCAACCTCCCAAAGTCACAACAAAACCAAAACAACCTCGACTGCTATGAAAGGCCAAGAACACACAGCAAAAAAATTGGTACGATCAAAACCACAAGGGACCATTACAAAAGAAGAACCCTCGTCATAGAAAAAAGACAACATAATATCCTCCACTTCTTCCTTTAAAAAATCAATTCCAAACAAAGCTAGCAATACACACAAAAATATGCACGAACAACGGATATTAAATTTCCATCCCTTTTGCCCTTTTCACACGGCCATCACTATTGAATTCTTCCTTTCTGGGCATCTTTTCATTTCTCTTCATCAAATCAGTAACTCAAATCTTCAAGCTCCAATCCTCACCTTTAACAACAACCACTTTTCAACCTCAATCAATAATCTTCAACCCCAAATCACCTTTAAATCAAAAGAAAGAAAGAGATTGAAGGAGAGAGAGGAACCAGATCAAAACGGAGGTAAGAACGAAGAGAGAGAGATCGCGAGTGTGAGGGAGTTGCGAGTGAAAGAAGGAGAGCGATTTGGAAGTGGTTATCAGTTTAATCGTGTTTGTCTTTTCTTTCGAAAATCGCGAACGACAGCTTCCTCCACCACCCGCAACACACCGTGGAAAAGAAAGAGACGAGAGAAAGAGTGAATTTGGTAACCGCATCATGCCTCCTCAGTTTTTCACATGTTTTTATTCTATTAATTATTTATTTATTTATTTATATTTATTTATGTATTTATTTGTTTTTTTTATCATTTGGATCGGGCTTCAGCCCAAATACAATGCTATACACACCATATGTGTTGTCTGATGCACCCCTGTTTTTTTTTAATGTAATTTATTATTTTTCTATTCTATTTTTTTCAAGTAATCTTGTTTCCTTTCAATTGTTGATTTAGATTTATCTTATTAGGTTTAGTGTCTTAATATCAAATTTAGATGCATTTTTTTAATTAATTGATTTAGTTTTATTATTAATTTTATTAGTTAGTCTTTTAAAGTAGAGATTAGTTAGTTTTAATTAATTAGTTTTAACTAGATTTTAGTTGTTGATTAGCTTTTTAGTTAGAATTAGTTATTTAGTTAGTTTTAGTTGTTTAGTTTTTTTTAATTAATTTTTAGTTTAATTATATTGTAGTTTAGTTAGAATGTGGTTAATTAGATTTTTTAGTTAATTTTTAATTTGATCCTGACCATCCTCGTTTCCGTTTTAGATAATTCTTGATGTTTAATGTTGAATTTAATTCTTGATGCATTTGGATGTGACTAAGTCCCGATTTTGATGCCTATTTCGATCGACGATTTTTCTCAATACATTCCAAAGGAAAGGACCCTCTCTGCTGACTGCCATGTCATAACTTAGCTTAGCTTGCTAACTTATCTTCCTTGTTATCCTAGCCTTAGGATTAGAGTCGCCGCACTCTTTGTATGTGTTCTGCCACAGACACTTCTTTCCCTGTTTATCCTAGCCTTAGGATTAAAGTCGCCACACTTTATGTAGGTGTCTTGCCATAGACACTTATCTTTCCTTTGGAACTTTGACCATAGTCAAGAGTTCCTCACCCCTATTGAGGGGAACTACGAATGCTCTGATTCAATTTCCGCCAGGATACGTAGGCACGAGATGTGATGTCTTGGCGAGCATACTTAGTGTGTATATCCCTAGGTCTTTACCTTAGCACATTTCCCTTAGCAAGCAAACTTTAGCATGACACAAATACTAATAAGAGGTTCCTGTAGAGTACTACAGATACTTAAGATGCTAACACCTTCTCTAGGTATAACCAACCCCCGAACCTTAGATCTCTAGCTGTGTTCCTACATAACGCACTTAGGGTTTTCTTCGATCTTTACCCTTTCCCTTGGATAAATCAAATATCGGTGGTGAACTTCATGATTTGTGATTCAAGTTAACTAATAGATTGAGCTCCGATTCTCACCATAACATTTGGGTTTGAGAGAAGAGACAAGTTGTCATCTTAAGGGAGATATCTCACCTATTCACCACAAACATTTTGAGAAAGAAGATAATAAGGGAAGAAGCTTTAAACTTGGGTGTAGAAAATCCAGAGTAATGCCACATCTTCCTTTAAATCAGTCTTTGCATATTAAGAGAAGGACCTTGACTTGGATATAGAATCAACAAGCGTGCCACTTACATCACTTAAAATGAAAGAATTGTTTTTTGTACCATAATAAGAGAAGGACTCCAGCTTGGATTTTGAATCAACAAGTGTGCCACTTACATCACTTAAATGGAAAAATGTTTGAAATGTTTGATTTATGTTGTGGGGAATAGAAGAGACATCTCTTCTATATAGGTGATTCATGTCTCATCTCTAGGGGGAAAAGTTTTGAATTTGAAACCAAAGGTTGGCTAGGGTTTGACTTGAAGTTTGAGATTTGAAGCCACAAGGGGCTATGGTTTTGACTTGAATGAAGTTGAAAACTTCAAGGGGAATCCCAATGTTTTATTGAAGTTGAGAACCTCAAAGGGCATCCTAGGGTTTTTACTGAGTTATAGTTTGAAGAGGATCCTAAAGTATGAACTGAGTCTAAACATAAGGATGAGTAATGAAATGCTACAGTTGTATGAATGCAAGTGTTATAAACATAAATTTCAAGAGAAACTTAACAAGACAAAATTAATTAAGCTTTTAAACAAATGTAGTTATCAAGGGTGAAATGAACATGATTGTGATCAAGCATGGTATATCAACATGTGAATGAGCATCAGACAAGTAGGTATGTTCATCGTGGTGAGAGTTTATGAAGGAAATACTTGAATATGTGAGCAAAGATTTGATCAATAGAAGCAATCACAAATAAGTTCAAGCAAGCCATATATTCAAGATGAATGAAGGATCAAATGAATATAGCAAAGGGCAAACAAAACCCTAATGGAAATTTATGAAGGTGAGCACATGAGCAAGACATTCAAATATGGTTGAATCAAGGGCTTTGGGGGATCCAAACTCAAGTGAAAGCCCTAGTTATGCATCAAGATGTTTTTCAAAGAATTAGTTGAACAAAACCCTAAGGTTTCAACTAAACAAAATTTAATCGAGGTATTCTTCCAAAGAAATAACAACTAATCATGGTATGTATAAGTCAAGACAACATGTTATGTACATTAAACAAGACTTAAACAAAATATATTATGACCATACAAACACATATGTACAATTAGGTCAAATAAATGATCAAAAGGAATCATGAAAAGGCATGAAAAATACTTAAAAAGTACTAGTTTTCAACCTGATAAAAATGTCAAAAATAAATATTATTTTTGGGATTTTTTGATAGATTCTCAAAATATACAAGATAAATGAGAAGTGTGCAAAAAATTGGCTCAAAAAGATTAATTTTTCTTGGTGAAATAATTTGATGAAGTTGTGAAGAAAACCATGAAAAATAGTGATAAAAAGAGAGGAATGCTCCCTCCAAGGGTTGAACTCACGCCCTTTAGGTCATGGGTTTAAAACTTTACCAGCTGGGCCACTAGTTATGGGTTGAACAAAGGGTGCGTAGTGTAAATAATATATGAAGTTTGAAGTTAAAAAATCTTTTAAAAAAATAACATAAAAAAGGTTTGGGGCGAGGGGGATTCGAATCCCAGACCTTGCAGACACACAAACCCTGAAAACACACGCTCTAACCACTAGGACGGTGATATATCCGTTGATTTATTTGAATTGAAATAATAATATATTAAAAATGCATTTTATATTAAAAAAATGGCGCCACCTCCATGTTCATCTTCTTCCACGAGCTTCATCATCATCTTCCAATTTTGAATTTCCAAAACCTTCATTTCTTAATGATATTGAAAGATGTAAAGACCAAAGTTGTTGGAAATTTCACAAGGAATTTCATGGTGTCATTGAATTTCATTTATATTCAGTGTATCTCACACAATTAAACTGAAATCAGTATCAACCCTAATTTGAACATTCAAAATGAAATCCTATATGTTCATGATATAATGCAATTAACTGAGGGAAAACAATCACCACATCATGAAAAACATATCTATAACTCAAATGAACTAGAATGATGCATGAAGCATAGAGTTCAGTTTAGAGTAACTTACCTTGCAAGCAAAGAATCGAATTCCCTGATAGAGGTGTTATAGAAGCAATCTTTTGATGCTAACAGTATCCTTGACCTCCAAGGAGTGTGCTACAATGCTTGAATTGGTTTGAAACCTTCTGGAACTTCCTGGCCAAATCAATCTGCAACTTGGTGCAAGGTGGGATATGGAGTAGATGATTCTGATGTTACAAAAAGTGTATGATTTTTTGAATCACATACACATAATGTATGTGAAATGTTTTGATCACTGGTTTGAGTGGAAATTGCTTTGACTTGAGAATTCAAGTTGTCACTTCTTTGAAACTTTGAATTTTGGAAGAAGGAGGAATTGGAGAAAACTAGCTTCTTGCTATGTTTTGGTGTGTTTTGAATGAAGCAAAATGATCTCTATTTATAGAGAAATAATTCAGACTTGGAGGAATTTTTTTGATGAAGGAGCATTCTATTATCCAATGAATCATACCACGTGTCATAACTTGGATGCCAAGGTACACATAGCCTATTTCTCACATGGCTATAATATGGTCTTTTGGAGATTAAATTCCTCAGATTGCATCTTATCCCTTGGTGTTTTGATCAATTCTTGACAGATTGGAGTGGTTTTTGGCCAAATCACTATTGCACTTTAATGCTAGAGGACAAAACTTAAGTTCCAAGCTTTTGAATGATTTTTTTCACATGCCAAGGGATAAAACTTTGAAAATTCTGTTGTGATCTTGCAGAGCACATGGTGCATGATGATTTTGTTGTTGATCTTGTGAATAAATGAAGCTAGCAAGGTCATCCAAATCATGTACCAACAAACCTGCCCTTGAGAATTCAGTTGCAACAAGGCCTATTGTGAAATTCATATCTTCTTGCTCAATTAAGATAAATGGATGTTCTTGGACATTTTGTGAAAGCTCCTAATGTTTGACAAAATTTTGGTAAAACCTAACATTAAAGAAAGAACTGCAGAAGTCAAAGATGTCGAAGAAGATGTCCTGACATCCTGATTATTACTTCAGCATGTTTAATTCAGTAACAAATCTTTTCAAGATTTGTTTTGCTCTTAAGGACTGGATCAAAGACAGAGATGGAAAGCCCAAGACAGAAGACTATATATATGAAGACTTAGACCTAGGGTAAAAAGCGACTGTACGTTATGTATCACTTGTAACTTTGTAACCTAGTTCCTTTGTGTTGAATAATGGTTTAGGGTTTGAGAGTCGTTGGCTCTCTTAGGAGTTGTAAGTCTCCATTCTATATTATGGGATTCAGGGTGGAAGGCTGTAGTGAGCGATTTTGGACGTGGTTCTTAAGCACAGTCGCTCTGGGGTACTACAGGTCGATTAATTTTTATCCTATTGAAGCTGATGAAGGAGGGGAAATAGATGTCTCCAATTAACCCTGCTTGCATGCTGAGTTTAAATAGCGGTCTGTTAGGTTACAGATGCTAAGTGGAAGTGGGGCATCTCTCTGCTTATTTTGCTAAGAGTGAAATGTCTGGATTATTTGTGAGGATGTTAGGACTGATGCTTTTCGATTGATGTATGAAGGTACGAGATTTTGGGTTTTTGATTAGTGTGCTCGCTAAGATTTTTTCAATCTTATGCCTACGTATTCCCATTTTAACGAAACAGGGAAATCAGAGCGATCGTAGTTCCTCCTATTCTATGGGAGGAGAAAGGTTATTTTGGTGTCTTGTTCAAAGCCCAAGACGTGAAGCTAAAGGTGGTTTGTATCTTGTTCAAAGCCCAAGATGTGAAGCTGAAGGGTCTATTTGTATCTTGTTTGAAGCCCAAGATGTGAAGCTAAAGGGGTTTGACTTTAGAGAGAATTTGCCATCTCTAAAGGGGGGTCTGTTTGTCACAACTGTTGGGTGACTGATTATAAAGGAGGATTACTTTAACTGGGATATGTGAATCCAGCAATGCCATAATTTCCTTTATAGGGATTTTTTAACCTGAAGGAGAAGACTTTAACTCAGTGTAGAGTAATGTCATCTTTCCTTAGGAATTTCTCATGCTAAAAGAGGGACAGTGGCGTGGATGTAAATAATCTAGAGGCTTGCCGCTCACAACAATTAAATGGGGGAAAAAGGAGTTGTTAATGTTTGTATACTGTGAACGAGGCACATATTTTGATGCTAAAAGGTTGATTGACTCAACCGGGGTTTTCTTATACAAAGCCTAAGATGAGGCTATTGGCCCAACAAGAAGGTGTTTTTATGTGTCTCGTACGAAGCCCAAGAGAGAGCCTAAAAGGGTTGACTCAACAAGAGAGTGCTTTTGTATGTGTCTTGTACGAAGCCCAAAACGGAGGCTAAAGGTGTTTGACTCAACAAGAGAGTCTTTGTACCTCGTACAAAGCCCGAGATGAAGGATGAAAATGTTTGACTCAACAAGAGAGTCTTTTATACTCAACAAGAGAGTGTTTTTGTATCTCGTACAAAGCCCGAGATGGAGGCTAATAGGGGGTTGACTCAACAAGAGAGCCTTTTATACTCAACAAGAGAGTGATTTGGTATCTCGTACGAAGCCCGAGATGGAGGCTAAAAAGGTTAGCTCCGCTGGGGAGAATCATTGTACAAAGCCCAAGAGGAGGCTAACTTCACTGAGGAAGGATCGTTATACAAAGCCTAAGAGGAGGCTATTGTGCTGGTGAATATTTCAGTTTAGTGACAGGTCCAGTATGTTGGTTAAAAGAGAAAATCAGTTCTTATATGGGTAATGTTGTACTTTGAGATTGATCTGAGGATCAGGGAGATTTCCTGTTCTTTAAGGAAATGGAAAATCCAAAGGGTATGGAGACTGTCCAAGTCTACTGGTGTTTTGAGAAATCGATTCTCAGGTAGTGAATGATCTTTGCATGATGCCCAAGAGAAGGCTGGTATGTTAAGGGATGAAGGTCAACCCATTAACTGGTCTGACACTTGACTCAGAAAGACAGCTCTAGAAAATTGATGACTATGTTTTGTTCCTATACCTATAGAGGTCTCTGGGTCCTTGTACTAAGCCCAAGAGAAGGCATGAGAGCTTTTAAGAAGCTGAAGGGTCCTTGTACAATGCCCAAGAGAAGGCGGGGATGCTTTTAAGAAGCCTGTGGGTCCCCAAACCCCGAGAAGTTCAAGATAAGCCATTCATCGAGAATAGATCAAGCCAGGAAAGTCCGAGAATTTGGAAGAAACTCAAGAGATGTCATTCACGGAGAAAAGATCATCTCTGGGGAGTTAGAGTTTCTTTGACGATTTCTAAGGGTGACAGTCTGAGAAAGGGTTCACCGAGAATGCTGCCTTTCACGTCTCCATATTGTTTAACCCCAAGAGGAGGGAAAAATGTGTCTGGTAATCCTATGGGGATCTAGTTTTGTTTGTATTTAAGAGTGACCAATAGGGCTTTACCTAGTGCTAGACGTAGTTGCCAGGGAAAACTCTAAATAACTATACTAGTATTACACAGTGGATATTTGACGAGTATATAAAAGTTTGTGAAAGAAGACTTACAGTGAGCAGCCCCACAATACAGTTATATATATATGAAAGTGGATAAAGAAAGCGGGTAAACACTTACACGGTTATAGAGCTTCCATGCTATTTGGTTAGTTTGTTCAACAAAGAAAGCTTTGATAACAATATTATATTCAAAATCAAAGGAGAAAGTGCTTTGAAAAGATTGTTGGGGGCTTACAGCTCAAGGAGAGGCCCAAAGTTTTATCAGTGATGGCACTGTTATTTTGAATTTGTACAGAGGGGCTTATACAAGTGACTGAGGCCCAAAAAGGTTTTCTGTACAAGGGGGTGGGTCTTACACTCTCTCAAGAGGCCTAAAGGTTTATTTTAAACTGGCGACGATCGCGTCAAACTTTTTGATGGTATCAGGACTTATACAATACACTGAGGCCCAAATTATTTTGGTTTTCAAAAAGGGTTGGGTCTTACACTCTACTAGAGGCTCAATGATTTCTAAAGAATGGGGCTTATAACACGAGGGTAGGCCCAAGGGTTTGATTTTTCAACTGGCGATCATGCTGAGATTTTCTTTTAATGCAGAGGGACTTATACAATATCTGAGGCCCAAAAAGGTTTAGGTTAAAAGGGGATTGGGTCTTACACTCTATTAGAGGCCCAAAGTGTTTAAAAAAAGTTTGATGAGGGTTGAATTAATCAAAAACCCTAATTTGTTTCCAAAATGTATTTTAATTGAATAAAAATTCAATTAAAATGATCAAAATTGTTAAAAATGTGGAAAACAAATTGGGATCTTGGATTAATGTTTCAAAAATCAGGTTTTGATCCACAAAATGATTGGAAGTCACTAAAATTTGAAAAATCAAGAAAGAAAAAATATTTTAAATGTCAAAAACAATTAAAATATTAATTATTTACAAAAATATCAAGTATATGAAATAAATAATATTTTTGGGATTTTTTTTGGGAAAATAAAATATTTTAACATTTGTATGAATTATTAAAAAAAGAATCAACTCAAAATCATTAAAACTCAGAGAGAAAATAATTTTTGAATCAATTAAATAAAATCACAAAATTCAAATATTCAAATTTTCAAAAAAGGCGCCAAGAACAAGGACAAGAACACGCGCCACCCTCTGTTTTTGCAGGTTTGTGTTTTCTATCCAATCTCACTGAATACTTGATTATATCATGCAATCTACATATCAATCTACTCGTTTCAACCTCACGATCATGTCTATGGTCTTTAATTTCATTTATTTTAAGCATGGAATAAGAAATCAAAGAGAAACCTCAAGAACCCTAAAATTTGCATGAAGGTTCAGAAATTCCATACACGATTCAAACAAAACAATTGATTGAGGGTAAACACTCTATGCATGATTATGAACATATGGCCACACAATTCAAACAAAATAATTGATTGAGGGTAAACACTCTATGCATGATTATGAACATATGGCCAAATTATTGTGCAGCAAAAAATGCATGGATCATAGAGTTAGAAGAGCTCATGCTTACCTCTTGCAGCTGGTGATCGTGTTTTGTGTTAGAGGTGTTACAGCTTGGTTCCAAGGTTATGGACAGCTTCCCTAGGTGCTATGGAGTGTGTCTGGGTGATTGGAATGGTTTGAAACAAGCTGGAACTGAAGATGGTATTTGTCGCTCCCGGGATTTTCATCCAAGTACAAACGCGAAAGTGGCGCGGAAACAGAGTCGCCAGCAATGTGTATTTATCCCAAGAGAGGGAAAGGAAACACTGCGTAAACCTGAGGGAAGGGAAAGAGCACGGTCTTGCAACCAAGAGAAATGGGTAAGGGAGTCGGTTACGCGAGGGGAAGGTATTAGCACCCCCACGCGTCCATCATACTTGATGGGATCCACGCTTGTTGTCTCGATCAAAGGGTGTCGTCATCTGGAGCTCCACTGCTACTGGAAAGGAAAAGGAACAGGTACGAGAAGAAACGAGGAAACGGGGAAGAAAAGGAAAATAAGTGACTCGGTAGGACGTCCTCGGAGTCCTAGGCCTACGTATTCCCTCGGGAGCGGGAAAGTCAGAGTCAACGTAGTTCGGACCACGGTTTGGGGAAAGGAGAAGGATGGTGCTCGGAGAGATCTCGCATGATCTCCTGCCAATGTATCCCGCTCGCACGGGAGAATCAGAGCGACGTAGTTCCCCTCATTAGGGATGACTTTGCTTTGTTTGTGTTTTTTAGTGGAAGACGTCCAGGCGCGCGTTCTAGCAGTTAGGTGTCGCAGCTCGTTGTACGGAGTCTTAGGCATTTACCTGTTTACGGTAGAACGGACGTGACGAATCCTTAAGAATAGAGTGAGGAAGATGAGAAGAGAATTGTTGTTTGTTTTTGTCTTTTAGAAAGAATTATTTTGATTATGATGTGTTTATAACACATATTGCATTAAAGTCTATGACATAGGATCGAATGCCTCGCATATCGACCCAAGACAGGACGTATGCTAAACACTCTAAGAAAGTGAAAGAAGATCCTCCACTATCTTATTTCCCATATGTAAGGCTCATGTGCAATATATGTTAATCCTTTATTAGGTGTTTTTGCTTTTTGTTTTGAGATGAGAAAGAGAGAGTCAAAAGGAAGAAAGGACAAAGTCTAAGAGGGGGACTAATAATCCTAAAGTTATCATGCATGGAGATCCTATGGTTGTGTGAGGTATAAGGACCACCTAAGCCTAAAGAAAAGAGAGGGATATCACTACCTAATGCTTATCCTACCTCACCTTAATAAAAAATTAAGGATGAGCTAGGATCCCTAAGGGATGTGAGAAAGTTCTACACAATCAAACATTATATCATGCTATTCATCAAAGAGAATGATAGGTAAAAGAGATGAGAGATGAGAGAAGAGATGAGTATGGATTAACATCCACTTACTCAAATGACTTACCTCTGCCCCTACACAAAAGGTTAGTGCATTATTGTCACCAGTAATGAAAACTAGCACAAGAAACCTAAACCAAACACAACTATTTGATTCAAAGAGACAAGTTAATAAGAAAATGAAGTTCAAACCAAAAAGGAAGGGTCCTAATGGTTAAGGGACAATCAAAGTTAGTAGGTATATGCTAAGGTACCATACTAATGTAAACCTGTCAAATGAAATCAAATAATGCCAAACTATGCACTAAGAAATCACACAAATGCAAGCTATGTATTACTTATGCAAGATGAATGCAAATGGAAAGTAAACATGAATAAATGGATACGTAAATATCAAAGCCAGAAGCAAATGACATTTAGGAATGTTTATGAATGTCATTAAAGGCACATACAAGTCATGAAAGTATGCACTCAAAGAAGTAGAACAAGGAGAAGTGAGCAAACAACTATTGGAGTTTAACAAGAAGATGTAAACTTGTAATGCAAGTAAGGGATGAGCATGCAATGGAATCAAACATATAAATTGATTACAAACCAGTAGCTAATGATAAATGTAATGACTTTTACAAGTTATGGATGCAAGCAACAAGTTCATATCACTACCATGTTGAAGTACTTTGAGAATTAAAACAAACAAGCTCACATTAAGTCAAACAAATTCACTTGTGTTCATGAAGTTCCAAACTTGCAATATGAAGTTGAAATTCATGTTATGAAGTCAAGAGTGATGGCAAACAAAAGTGTAATCGTTTTGAAGTGGCATATGAAGGTCATACAAGAGTTGGCATACACAAGTCATCCAAGAAAGGCAAGTTAAGATGTATTAGTTCACACAACATTCTATGATCAAACAAGTGTACACCAATCATGCAAGTATGAACCAAGATGGACCTATAATGCAACATGAAAGACCTCTAATATGTATATCTCATGATGTCAAGACATCTCACCACACATCACAAAGGAACTTGTTCAAAGCAAACAAAAACCCTAATAAAAGTCATCTAACAAACACACATTCATTGATGTCATTAGAATGAATCAAAAGCATAGTTAAAGGCTCAAATAAATGGTGAGATTCAAGACATTTGAGGTGCAACCAGTATGTAAGCATATCCCAAAAGAGTGTCTCAAAAAACATTATCAAACATACACAAACATGTCTCACAATTTCATACACAACATCCACATAAATGGCCCAAAGACCTCACTCAAAAGTCATCAAGAAATGATTTAGAAAATTCACAAAAAATGCCTAACATGCCTCAACATATTATAAATGTACATACCAATTATTATGCAAAAAACAATGTACAACTATGTCAAATAAAATCAACATGTAGCATGTGTCATGATGAAATGCATAAACAAAAGAAAATGAAAGAAAATTCATGGAAATATGGAAAAACATCACAAAGTCAAAAAATAACATGACCAAAAATTATTTTTATGTGTTGTGAGGTCTCATGAATTTTTGTGTAATTTTTTGATGCCTAAAAGTATTTTTAAAAATTAAAAATGTAACAACTATGCAAAAGAAAATAAAAATAGAATGAAATGAGTCAGGGGGTGCTACATTAGCAAAAAATCAGTTAAACATGCATATTGGGCCCAAGCTATGGGGTGCGTGTAGCAAAGCAGTCCAGTGCATTACACGCATTCAACTAAGGTCAATAGTATGGAAAGCAGTCAACAACTTGACTCAATAACAACCACACGATGGAGTCAAGTGTGATGATAAAAAATGCAAAGCAATCAAGTGTACCAGAAACAAGCACATGATAAGCAATCGTATGTCAACCACATGGGATAAAAGATTAAATTAAAATCATAAATAAAATGTCACGTGAGAGGGAGGTGATTTTTTAATGTGTTGGCATGATAAGAAGCGTTAGATCACAATCATCCAATGGCTAGGACTTAAACTGGTGATGAGCTAGGGTTTATGGATGGTGGCCGGACTGGTTTCTCTAGTCACCTTCTCCGGTGACTTCTCCACCGTGCTCAAATATCAAACATCATAGAAATTAGCAAGCCATACATCAAAATGTTCCTTAAGTCATGTGGATCACAAATCAAAGGTCACAATTCACAAACAAGTCACACATAGAGAGAATCGAAGGAGAGAAGTTTTGCCTTAGAAATTGAAACTACGCTCTTATGGAGCCTATCATCTAGCTGGTTGTCACATTGCTCCTACTGAGCTTAAAATCAACAAAAACAAGTGAAAACAGAGAGATTCAAGAGCAAGAAAGTTTGAACCAAAACCTGTTCAGCTGATGAACTCTTTCAACAAAAGAAAACCAGAGGATCTTCTTTTCTTCTTGAACTTCAAACTGGCCAAATAAAGGCTATGGAATGCTTTGAATCAATGAAGTTTGACTGAAGAAGTTTGGAGATGAAGATGAATTTGCAAATTCAATGTCAACAGCTCCAAGGTTTCTTGATGATGATGATGAATACTGAAGAATATGGAAGCAATTGCAGAGAGAATGAACACGAGAGAGAGAAGAGCTCAGAGAGAAAGAGTGTACAGTTTTTGGAGATGTGAAAAATGAGCCAAGTCCTCTTCAATTTCTGCTAGAGCTTGCTTGTATACCCTTGGTCAATTTCTAACTGTCCAAGTTGACAGTTAGAACTAAGGTTAGTTGAGTCAGTTAAATGAGTTGGTGAGTTAACAAACTGAGTGAAGGTGGTTTGAGCACGAGTTGGAAGGTTTTGTTTAAGTGTGGAGGGTAGCATGAGAGTTTATGGTGGTGGTGATACTACTCTGAACTTACAGCAGCTTGCTTGGCAAGTTTTCTTTTTTTCTTGGTGTTTGGGCAAATATGGTAATATGTACATGAGCATGGCAGGTGATGCAAAGTGTTTGTTTGGTTTGAAAAGGAAATAGTTGATGTCATGTATGTGAAGCATGCGTGGAATGAACAAAAACAATGCATATGATTCTTGCTTGCCATGGAAGAAAAATCAGCTAGCAAGATGGTGAGTTTGTGTATGTATATCTCCATGGTCATGGGGTGAAATGAAGTGGTTTTGGGCTTTTTTGAAAGAGGACATGGAAGGGAACAATGTTGGGGTGGAAAGCAATCACAATTGAAGCCTCTAACATGTTTAAATATGGCCATGAAAATATGTAGTCATGACTGCCTTGCCATGCCACCCTGACCTACTCTTGCCCACCCCATGCGTGTGAAATGAATCAGTGTGAGTTCATCACTTTGAGCCACCATAACTCTCAAATGGTTGATCAGCTGAAAAAACTTCCAACACCAATATTGTAGAGGAGATTGAGAGGAACAAGTTTGATGTTGAGCACTTTTTGATTTGGAGCCTCCATCATGGAGAAATTTGCCTTGGAACATTGATATGTTATGCACACAGGTGTTTGTGAATATTACTCCGAGCCAGCACGCGCGCGACCTGCTTGCCTTGCCTAAAATGCCTTAGAAGCCTCCAACTTTGAACAATCATAACTCCCTCAATTTTAATCAAATGGAGGAGTTCTTGGCATGGTTTTGAAGCTTGAAATGTGAACTTTTGATAGGCTTCCCTAACCTTTCAGTTTGAAGCCTGGAATATAGAGAAAGAGAGCTCCCAAGATGGGTATTCACCTTGCCAAAACTTACTAAATTTAGAAACCCTAGTTTCTATTTTTAGCAACTCTCCACATCTCTTGATTTTTGGTGAATCTCTTGATATTTCTTGATCCAATCTCCATCATTGATCATATTTGACATGAGTAACATGAACTTGACCTCAAAAAGTCAAGAGTTGACTTTTTCCTCTGCACAGTTGACTTTTCCCCAATTCTCTTGATTCTCAATCAATTGGTCAATTGAACCCCTTCCAAATCAAATTGATGGACAATTCTTCATCCCTAGACTCTTGAGGACATGTAGAATACCATAGAATCAAGTCTTGCCCAAAAAATCAGAAATAAACTGATTTTATGGCAAACCCTAATTTTGATCCCTCAGTCTAAGAGAAATAAGCACATCCTCCAAATCCAAATTCCTCTGAGTATGATGTGTATCCTCTCCAACAAAGATGAGATATTCCATTTGGAGTTGATACAAGCTCAAAGATCTTACCAATTGAGGTATTATACCTCAGAATTCCAAAAAGCCTAATTTGCACTGGCTATGAGAATATGACTTCCTTCAATTTCCTATTGAATTCTCATCTTGTGATGACTTGAGGACTCAAATGAGATGAATTGAGATATGAAAAGCCCTTGTGACTTGTTTGGAAAAACTTTTCTCTTGTCCTTTTCCTTTGAACTGTTTATGCTTTGAAACACCTGATCCCATGCCTTGCAACCAATGATGTGTATGATTTAATATGACCTATCATGAAATGCAAATGAGTAAAACATAAGCCAATTATTGAGAAAAAATAAGAGGGCAAATTTTGGGGTATTACAGCTGCCCCTATTCAATCAACTGTGGACCTGAAGGGATGAGAGCAACGACTGTCAGGAATTCAAGGTACATAGGGATTGAATACAAAAATAACCGGAAAATTTGCACTATGCGGATAAAAGGAAAAGGTACATGATAAACAAAGAAGTTGTGAGGGGTGATATTTGGTAGAGAAGAGCCCGGAACAAAATGAAATCCGAAAGGTGCCTGTCGGGAACGGTCAAAGTCTAAAGCTTAAGGTATGCCTGTCGGGAACGGTTAAGGTATGCCTGTCGGGAACGGTTAAGGTTGAAAACCTATGACTTACCTATCAGGAATGGTAAATGGACCTGTCGGGAACGGCTGGGTTTAAAACTCAAAGGGCGCCTATCGGGAATGACTAAAGTTTATAACCTATGGCTTACCTATGGGGAATGGTAAATGGGTCTGTCGGGAACGACTAGGTCTAAAACTTAAAAGGGCGCATATCGGGAATGGCTAAAGTTTATAACCTATGGCTTACCTATCAGGAATGGTAAATGGGTCTGTCGGGAACAACTAGGTCTAAAACTTAAAAGGGCGCCTATCGAGAATGGCTAAATTTTATAACCTATGGCTTACCTATCAGGAATGTTAAATGGGTCTGTCGGGAACGACTAGGTCTAAAACTTAAAAGGACGCCTATCGGGAATGGCTAAAGTTTATAACCTATGGCTTACCTATCAGGAATGGTAAATGGGTCTGTCGGGAACGACTAGGTCTAAAACTTAAAAGGGCGTCTATTGGGAATGGCTAAAGTTTATAACCTATGGCTTACCTATTAGGAATGGTAAATGGGTCTGTCGGGAACGACTAGGTCTAAAACTTAAAAGGGCGCCTATCGGGAAT
Organism: Lathyrus tuberosus; assembly: GCA_022829125.1. NCBI lineage: Eukaryota > Viridiplantae > Streptophyta > Magnoliopsida > Fabales > Fabaceae > Lathyrus > Lathyrus tuberosus. Next base: position 4,936,996 of record JALAZF010000052.1, on the reverse strand, counting down.
GGCTAAAGTTTATAACCTATGGCTTACCTATCAGGAATGGTAAATGGGTCTGTCGGGAACGACTAGGCCTAAAACTTAAAAGGGCGCCTATCGGGAATGGCTAAGGGAATCCTATCCGGAATGGTTCCTGAGGAGTAAAGGTTGACCTATACGTCTATCGGGAATGACTAAGGTTCAAAACTTAGAAGACGCCTATCGGGAATGGCTAAGGGAATCCTATCGGGAATGGTTTCGGTTGACCTATACATCTATCGGGAATGACTAAGGTTCAAAACTTAGAAGACGCCTATCGGGAATGTCTAAGGGAATCCTATCGGGAATGGTTCCGGTTGACCTATATGTCTATCGGGAATGACTAAGGTTCAAAACTTAGAAGACGCCTATCGGGAATGGCTAAGGGAATCCTATCGGGAATGGTTCCGGTTGACCTATACGTCTATCAGGAATGACTAAGGTTCAAAACTTAGAAGACGCCTATCGGGAATGGCTAAGGGAATCCTATCGAGAATGGTTCTGGTTGACCTATACGTCTATCGGGAATGACTAAGGTTCAAAACTTAGAAGACACCTATCAGGAATGGCTAAGGGAATCCTATCGGGAATGGTTCCGGTTGACCTATACGTCTATCGGGAATGACTAAGGTTCAAAACTTAGAATACGCCTATCGGGAATGGCTAAGGGAATCCTATCAGGAATGGTTCCGGTTGACACGGTTAAAATGTAAGATCAAAAGATTTACCAACCGAGGAATAGGACTCTGTGGGGAGAACAATGATGAAACCCTGGTATTGCTTTTGAGATATCTGTTGAGGAGGAAATGAGTGAGGCATTCTCTTCGGTTTTGTCAATGTGATAGAAGGGAAACAATTTTGGGCTCTCGCACGAGGTACCAAAAACTGGCTTATGCTTCGCATGCATATGTTTGAATTTTTCTTTCTATGGCGTAATGCTCCATATCAAATGGAAATGCTACATGATTTTGAAGATGCAATGATTACTATATGCAAAATGCAAGGAAGTTCCTCAGCAAAATAAATGCTGGGGAAAAAAAGGTAACTCCGCTGGGGATAACAAGCTGAATTGTACTCGTATTCGCAACTCATGCTGGGGAGGACAACTTGACCTGATCTCCTGATCTGGGCTTTGACCTGACAAACCTGTTGAGGTTACTTTAGGGAATGATGACCTTGCTGGGGAGGTATCATCTGAACCAATCCGCTTGGGGGATGAACTATAACCATAGAACTCCGCTGGGGAAATCAAAATCCTCCGACCTGGCTGCTGGGGAGTTAGGATCAAACGAACTCTTGCTGAGGAAGGAAATACCTATTGGGGAGACTGAAATCAACCATATTCCTTGCTAGAGGGAGAAACACTTGCTAGAGCTAAAATCAACCAAAACTCATGCGGGGATAACCTCTGAACAATCGATGGGTCTGAATTGCCAATAACCATTGGACTTTAATTGCAGGCAACATCAATGATTTAATATGCTAAAGGAGGGGAATACTTTGACTTTCCACCATTTTCGAAATTGCTTGGGAATATTCCACCACTTTGCATTGCTGGGGGTGAGGAATTCTTCTATACTGCTGGGGATGACAACCTCAAGGAAGAACTTTCCTGTTGAGGGACCCACTTCTGCTTAGGGAGAGCCATGACCATGGACTCTACTGGGGAAATCAAACTTCCTGATGTCTTGCTAGGAAGAGGGATATTCATATACTCTATTGGGGAGAGGAACTCCATTGCATTCTGCTGGGGAAAAGAGATCAAAGACACCTCATGCTGGAAATGACCTCTGTTTCAAGCTTCTGAGTTGATCAACTGCCCATTGATCGTCATGAGTGAACAACGATTCATTCAATTCTCCGTTTGCCCCAGACTGCAAGGTCTATGAAATAATTTTGCCTCGAGAGGATTTTACAGAAGACGTAGCATTGAAAATGCCCCAGTGTCTTCAAACTCTTTGAGAGGTGCTTCTGACTAGTCATCTTTTGAAAAGGACAACTTCTCGTACTCTTGAGGTGGTCTGCCTCGAGTCTTGAAGAAGCTTTGCCCCTGACTGATCTTAGAGAGATTTGCCAAATCGACCGAATTTCCCCATATTACCCGCTTGTGGAGAGATTTATCGGATCTCGACATAATTGCCCCAGTTTGAACGCTTTTGGAAAGATTCAACGGATCTCAACGTGGTTGCCCTCAGTTTGGCTGAACTTTGAAGAGATTTCTCAACGTGACTGCCCATGAATGGTTACATCTCAACACAACTGGCTAGGAACGCCTTTACCCCACATAGTCTTTCAACAACACGTCCTCTAGAGTCCTCAAGCATTTCAACTTGGCAGGATCAAGCTTCTCGGCTGATGTTCATCATGTAAGCTTCTTTGATGTTAAACAAATGTATGCACGCAACAAATATTTATTCTGAAAATTATTACTCAAATGTAACACACATGTTAATCTTGAAGTCTTTATTGAAAAGATGTCGCAAAGCCATGTGAACGAATCACCGCTTAGGATACGACATTGATTTTTTGAATGAAAGAAAACATGCACATGCAATACCAACAAGATCTTTTAGCATCACTCATAGGAGTCAGGGACGCTATCTCGTGGAAGTACGCTCTCGAAAAAAACCCTATTTCAATTAGGACTTTTGAGGGTTGTATCGTGGCCTGGTTCACGGTTTTGAGAAAAAAAAATTTATGGCTCAAAGTTTATTGGTGTCCACCCACTCTTCGTGATGTTCTCCAGTCCTACATTCAGCTAATTAGCACAAGCGTTCGCCTCTCAAAAAGATTTTGTGATCTTTAAGGAACCCATGCCTCTGATGGTTTGACACCTAATGATGTTTTGGAGTGACAGTCACCCCTTTGTCTTTTGTTCGTAGTCATACGACTTTGTCCTTGCTCGAGGATTTTCTTTTGTAATCCTTTTGTTTTTCGCTTTTGCATTCTTTTTCTTTTTAATCCCTAATTTTTTCCTGGACTGATTCTTTTGAATCTTTAGATTTTGATGTCCAGCGGGACGCCCTAACTTTTTCCTAAGTCGCTTGTTTTCAAGTTTTGACTTAGCGGGCTTCTTTCTTTTTTTTTATTCTTTTTTTTCTTTTCGGAACAAATTGCGTGACACTGGCTTGTCTTGACTTTGTTGAAAGGGTTATGACTGCCTCACTCCTTGATTGTTGATGGATAACCATTGTGGTTTCACATCTCTTGACCTCTTGATGGTGGGATAGAAGGTAATGGATCCTCAGATGCACACTCCTTTTGAAATTTGAATGCTCGGTCAAATTAACTGACGCCTACCCTGCCCCTGGGTTAAATGTGAGGGTTTTTTCATACAAAAAGAAAATCCTACTTCAAGGCTCAAAGGGGTTAACGAGGGTCTATCTCCCTTATATCTCCAGTGTTTGGGGAGTTGAAACAATGCCTGTACATCGTCAATAGGGTTCTGTTCAAAAGCATACCCTTGGAGACTTTTGCGTTTTCAAATCATCATTCTCCCTCAGAGAGTTTAAGCAAGCAAATTGGTATTGCAGTGCACAGAAACATTAAATGAGTGAACACAAATGAAATTCTTCAAGAAAAATATATTCATTGCATTAAAATCATCATACAAAATACAAACAAGTTTTAACATGCAAACAATGTCTAAACAAACAAATGAAAGCTACATATGAAAATGCAGTAAAGACTACGAAGATTACCATTATTGAGGAGGCTTGACTCCATCTGGACTGATTGCTTCAGGAGCTATTGCTTTGCAGTCTCAAGTGTCCGCTTGGGAAGCTTTAGTTAACGTACAGACCATCTGCAGTGAAAATAATGATCCCAGCGTCAATCAAATCTTGCACTTTATGTTTGAACACCTTACAATCTTCAATGGCATGCCCCTGTGTCCCTGAGTGGTACTCGCACCTAGCATTCTTGTCATAACCTGGAGGAAGGGGATACGGAACAGGAGCAACTTCCCTTAACTGAATCAAAGAGTCCTGAAGTAAACGGGCAAGCAGATGACTATGAGAAACAGTAATGGGTTCAAATTTTCTCTCGGGCTTTCTGGGTCTTTGATATCTCCTCTGGGAGCTAGTCTGCTGCTGATGCCGATTTAGGTACTCCTCTCTTCCCAGAATTTTCCTTTTCAAACTTGGCCTAAGATCGGGAACAAGTTGCTGATATGGGGATTCTGAGACCAAAGACTGCAAGATATACCCTTGACTTGATGCCGCTTCAAGAGGGAATGTCGGGGAACTCATATTTTTTGCAGCAGTAGAACTACAATGTATGCTTATGCCGCCCGGCGCGAAATCTATTGCCTTCGAATCAATCAGATCTTGGACCACATGATGAAAGGCTTTATATTTTTCCACATTATGCCTCAGCGCACCAGAGTGAAAATAACAATGGGCACTTGCATCATAATCGAATGGGAGCTTTCCACCAGGAGGATTTATCGTCAGAAGTTCAATCAATTGGAGTTGAAGTAAGTACCTCAACAGCTGAGCATAAGGCATAGGAAGCGGATCAAAGATTCTGTCAGTTTTCTTCGGCTTTGGTGGGTACTTCTTAGCCTTGGGGTTGTCTTGGGTGACCAGAGGTGGCTGCTGATGAGTAAGTTCCAGAACTCCAGGTTGTACAGAAAATCCGTGAGGCATATCACTCTTTGGGATAGATTCCACAGGCAATGGTGGAACAACAACTTCTGTTATAGCCTCAGGTGTGGGATTATCATCCTTTCTGAGCACATTTCTCATGACTTCCATAACCAGACTCATCTGAATCTTCACTTGATTGACCTCTTCCTTCAGCATTTTCTGGTCCTGAATTAGAGCTTGCATGTCCGTCATAAACTGCCCCATTTGGCTTCGCATCTCCCTCAATTCTACTTGAACTTGATCCATGGTTCTGGCTTGATTTTGTCGAGTTGCGTAGCGATGAATGTTGAGATCAGCTATTATGCCTGCAACCAAATAAAGGTCAGAAACTCTCTGGGACAAGTACCTGTTATGCAAAATGATATGTTATGAAATGCATGCAAATGCCATGTTTTTCATTCCCAAGGCGTTTTACACCCTGATTCCAGCCTTAATCACGAGAAGCTGAGCAATATACAGACATTATTGAGGGAAATCTTTGAGAAGCAACATGCTGTGATAAAGTGTCGTGATAATGTGCTGGTGAACAGAAAACTACTAAGGAACCATTTCTGAGTAAACCCATTATTTGAATTAACGGAGAGCCAAAAAAGTGTTTAATCATTCTACAATGAATTCAAAATAGGAAATACATCAAGATAGTGGATCCATCAACAAGACTGATGGTAACCACAGTACATCAACAACTGCACTAGGAAAAAAAAGAAGAAACTATTAATCATTCAGTTCCAAATTTTTCAGCTTCTCGCTAGAGTACTTGATCTCTTCAAAGAGTATTCTGGTGCGCTGGTGATTTGGCCTCTCAATCATCTCTTTGATCAAAATGTCCCTCTTCTTCAGAGCTTCGGCTAATGAATCCGCGTGCATCAAGAGAGCTTCATCTCCACTCATCTGCTTAGGTCTCTTCACGCCAGCTTGCATCTTTAGTCTTCCCATCTCCATCATGGTATCTTCAAGCTTTTTCTTGGAAATTTTCAGCTCATCCTTAACACTCTTCAGATGCTCCTGGCTTTTCCCAAAGTCTTCCCGATGTTTTCTCCGTTGTTCATGCGCTTTCTGGAGTTCATCGTCTTTGGCCTTTGATTGCTCTTGCAGCTCTGCATTCTCCATTCTGACTTCATCCCAGGCTCGCTGAAGCTTGGTTAACTTGTCTTTTGTCTGGGCCAAAGATTGCTTAGTCCGCTTATGAGTTAGAGCAGAAGTTTCAACAACCATGCTAACCTTCTGGTGGTGTCGGGCCCTGTCGGCAAAATCTTCCTCTCTTGCTGCTAAGATCTTTTCTGCATCTTGGGCTCTGCGCTCCAACTCCTTGTTGATACGTAATGTATCTTGAAGCTGGCTGCTCATATTAGAATTTTCCCCTCTAAGCTCTTTCACCAAATTCTGCAACTTGTTGAATTCCTCAATGGCCACTGTAGTAGGTTGTTCTGGCATCACTGGATACAAAGGTGGCTCTCGTGAAAAAGGCAAGAGAACTTCTTCAACCTTCCTTTGGATCCACTCTGTATACTGTGGATAAGCTCTACAATCACCCTTTTCGAAAACAGTCTTCCCGGTTTTATGGATGTGCCCCCAAGCATGCACAACTTTCCTCAGCATTTCTGTATCTTCACTCCCATTGAAGAACAAAGACTCTTCCATATGTTGGTCTTTAGGAAGGTTCCTTGAGGCATATCCAAATTGCCTGATGGCCAGGATAGGGTTATAATTAATTCCCCCTTTCCTACCCATCAAAGGCACAATCAGAAAATTCCCACAGCTGGCAATAATCTCTATTACCCGCAACTGATGGTCAAACCAAATAATATTATCAGCAGTCAACCCCATTAGCCGTTTAGACCACTTTAAAGAATCCCTCGTATCCACAAAGGCGCCTGTCTGTGGTAAATGCTTCAAAAACCAGTTGGATAAAAATGGAGTGCAGCAGTTGACCTGTCCTCCTCTTCTCTTCTCATTTTTGAAATGCACGGAGTGGTAGAAATCATCCAACAGACTAGGAACCGGATTTTTCAAGACAAAAACTCTTACTACGTGCATATCCACAAAGTAGTGTTGGTTAGGAAACAAGACGATACCGTAGATACACAAGGCCAGGATAGAATGGTAGACTGCCCAATTCTTGGCGCTAGCACACTCTTGAGCTTGGTTGGCAAGAAACTCCAAATGAAAACCCTTAACTCCATTTTTATCAGCAAGATTTTTCTTCAGTAATGATTGTTCCACCTGTAAGGCCGTTGTAATTTCTTCTATGCTAGGGTGATCTCCCGAAAAGAATGGTACTGTTGATTTGACTGAGGTATCCAGGATGAACGAAAACTTCTCCAAAGTAGGCATCAAGATATACTTCGGGAAGACAAAGCATCTCAACGACGGCTCATAGAACTGCAGCAATGTATGGAGAGCATCATGCTCATACTTTGTAATGTTACGGGCCAATTTCAACAATCTCCCATATTTCCTTTGGAAAGTGATAAGAACACCCGGGTCAGCCATGGCTATCATTTTGTGAAGTAAATCCAACGAACCCATTGACTGGAATCAGAGGTAAATAAGCACCTGGAAATGACAAACATGAATGTTATGATATGATAATGCAATGCAAAAGGCATGGTATCAGAGTGCTGCATGTCTGTTCTGGACTGTGAGTAGTGTCAATGTAGATCTGAGAATATCATAGAACTGTGAACAATAACCATCTGAATATAGTAGGATGAATATTCCCTTTTGTGTGATAATACTAGAAAACCGGATATGTGGGAGGTTGTGGTTACCTGCAAACCTGTAAACACCCGCCCATTCTCACATGTGGGTACTAGAAGTGTAAGGATCCTCAATATCATGGACGCTTAGGTCAAGAAATGATGATACGTTCACCATTTCTGGTTTGGCATCATCACTAATCGAGGAGGCCTCAACTGATTTCCCTAAAAAAGGATATCCTATAGCAAGTTCCCAGCATTGGGTCCTCGGATCAAGAATGCGTAATGGGTTTGCCATTTCTGGTCTGCCATTATCACATCTTGGGAGGAGAGGCATTGCTAAGTCCTCGGGAATGGTCACCAGAGTCGACAGCTTTCTAGGTTAACGCCCCGAAATGCACAAGACGCGCAAATCAGAACATCTCCCAAGAAAACCTCGTCTGGTTGTGGATTTCGTGTAAACCATACGTAACAAGACGCTACGTAGGCCACACTACTTTCCACTCTAGTCCTATGTGTGTTCTCAAGCCTGTGTAATGGGCTTATCTCTCAGAACACCCTGCCCACCAAACAGAAAAAACCAGCACAGTACAATATATATGGCAACAATAAAAGAAAAGAAAGTAAATGTAATAAAATAATAAACATGCAATAATGCCATAAATAAAGCGAGTAAAGCAAACAGATAAAACACCCTATGATCGAAAACAAGCAAGCGCTAGGATTGACTCGCATAGGGAACCAGGGTCCCTAGCAGAGTCGCCAGCTGTCTCTCCCGGGATTTTCATCCAAGTACAAACGCGAAAGTGGCGCGGAAACAGAGTCACCAGCAATGCGTATTTATCCCAAGAGAGGGAAAGGAAACACTGTGTAAACCTGAGGGAAGGGAAAGATCACGGTCTTGCGACCAAGAGAAACGGGTAAGGGAGTCGGTTACGCAAGGGGAAGGTATTAGCACCCCCACGCGTCCATCGTACTCGATGGGATCTATGCTTGTTGTCTCGATCAGAGGGCGTCGTCATCTGGAGCTCCACTGCTACTGGAAAGGAAAAGGAACAGGTACGAGAAGGAACGAGGAAACAGGGAAGAAAAGGAAAAGAAGTGACTCGGTAGGACGTCCTCAGAGTCCTAGGCCTACGTATTCCCTCGGGAGTGGGAAAGTCAGAGTCAACGTTGTTCGGACCACGGTTTGGGGAAAGGAGAAGGATGGTGCTCGAAGAGATCTCGCACGATCTCCTGCCTATGTATCCTGCTCGCACGCGAGAATCAGAGCGACGTAGTTCCCGTCATTAGGGATGACTTTTCTTTGTTTGTGTTTTTTAGTGGAAGACGTCTAGGCGCGCGTTCTAGCAGTTAGGTGTCGCAGCTCGTTGTACGGAGTCTTAAGCATTTACCTGTTTGCGGTAGAACGGACGTGACGAATCCTTAATAAAGGAGTGAGGAAGATGAGAAGAGAATTTTTGTTTGTTTTTGTCTTTTAGAAATAAGTAGTTTGATTATGATGTGTTTATAACACATATTGCATTAAAGTCTATGACATAGGATCGAATGCCTCGCATATCGACCCAACACGGGATGTATGCTAAACACTCTAAGAAAGTGAAAGAAGATCCTCCACTATCTTATTTCCCACATGCAAGGCTCATGTGCAATATATGTTAATCCTTTATTAGGTGTTTTTGCTTTTTGTTTTGAGATGAGAAAGAGAGACTCAAAAGGAAGAAAGGACAAAGTCTAAGAGGGGGACTAATAATCCTAAAGTTATCATGCATGGAGATCCTATGGTTGTGTGAGGTATAAGGACCACCTAAGCCTAAATAAAAGAGAGGGATAACACTACCTAATGCTTATCCTATCTCACCTTAATAAAAAATTAAGGATGAGCTAGGATCCCTAAGGGATGTGAGAAAGTTCTACACAATCAAGCATTATATCATGCTATTCATCAAAGAGAATGATAGGTAAAAGAGATGAGAGAAGAGATGAGTATGGATTAACATCCACTTACTCAAGTGACTTACCTCTGCCCCTACATAAAATGTTAGTGCATTATTATCACCAGTAATGAAAACTAGCACAAGAAACCTAAACCAAACACAACTATTTGATTCAAAGAGACAAGTTAATAAGAAAATGAAGTTCAAACCAAAAAGGAAGGGCCCTAATGGTTAAGGGACAATAAAAGTCATTAGGTATATGCTAAGGTACCATAATAATGTAAACATGTCAAATGAAATCAAATAATGCCAAACTATGCACTAAGAAATCACACAAATGCAAGCTATGTATTACTTATGCAAGATGAATGGAAATGGAAAGTAAACATGAATAAATGGATATGTAAACATCAAAGCCAGAAGCAAATGACATTTAGGAATGTTTATGAATGTCATTAAAGGCACATACAAGTCATGAAAGTATGCACTCAAAGAAGTAGAACAAGGAGAAGTGAGCAAACAACTATTGGAGTTTAACAAGAAGATGTAAACTTGTAATGCAAGTAAGGGATGAGCATGCAATGGAATCAAACTTGTAAAATGATTACAAACCAGTAGCTAATGATAAATGGAATGACTTTTAGAAGTTATGGATGCAATCACCAAGTTCATATCACTACCATGTTGAAGTACTTTGAGAATTAAAACAAACAAGCTCACATTAAGTCAAACAAATTCACTTGTGTTCATGAAGTTCCAAACTTGCAATATGAAGTTGAAATTCATTTTATGAAGTCAAGAGTGATGGAAAACAGAAGTGTAATCTTTTTTAAGTGGCATATGAAGGTCATACAAGAGTTGGCATACACAAGTCATCCAAGAAAGGCAAGTTAAGATGTATTCGTTCACACAACATTCTATGCTCAAACAAGTGTACACCAATCATGCAAGTATGAACCAAGATGGACCTATAATGCAACATGAATGACCTCTAATATGTATATCTCAGGATGTCAAGACATCTCACCACACATCACAAAGGAACTTGTTCAAAGCAAACAAAAACCCTAATAGAAGTCATCTAACAAACACACATTCATTGATGTCATTAGAATGAATCAAAAGCATAGTTAAAGGCTCAAATAAATTTTGAAATTCAATACATTTGAGGTGCAACCAGTATGTAAGCATGTCCCAAAAGAGTGTCTCAAAAATCATTATCAAACATACACAAACATGTCTCACAATGTCATACACAACATCCACATAAATGGCCCAAAGACCTCACTCAAAAGTCATCAAGAAATGATTTAGAAAATTCACAAAAAATGCCTAACATGCCTCAAAATATTATAACAGTACATACCAATTATTATGCAAAAATACAATGTACAACTATGTCAAATAAAATCAACATGTAGCATGTGTCATGATGAAATGCACAAACAAAAGAAAATGAAAGAAAATTCATGGAAATATGGTAAAACATCACAAAATCAGAAAATAACATGACCAAAAATTATTTTCATGTGTTGTGAGGTCTCATGAATTTTTGTGTAATTTTTTGATGCTTAAAAGTATTTTTTAAAATTAAAAATCAAACAACTATGCAAAAGAAAATAAAAATAGAATGAAATGAGTCAGGGGGTGCTACATTAGCAAAAAATCAGTTAAACATGCATATTGGGCCCAAGCTAGGGGGTGTGCATAGAAAAGCAGTCCAGTCCATTACACACATTCAGCTAAGGTCTATGGCATGGAAAGCAGTCAACAACTTGACTCAATAACAACCACACAATGGAGTCAAGTGTGATGATAAAAAATGCAAAGCAATCAAGTGTACCAGAAACAAGCACATGATAAGCAATCGTATGTCAACCACATGGGATAAAAGATTAAATTAAAATCAGAAATAAAATGTCACGTGAGAGGGAGGTGATTTTTTTAATGTGTTAGCATGATAAGAAGCGTTAGATCACAATCATCCAATTAGGACTTAAACTGGTGATGAGCTAGGGTTTATGGATGGTGGCCGGACTGGTTTCTCCGGTCACCTTCTCCGGTGACTTCTCCACCGTGCTCAAATATCAAACATCACAGAAATTAGCAAGCCATACATCAAAATGTTCCTTAAGTCATGTGGATCACAAATCCAAGGTCACAATTCACAAACAAGTCACACATAGAGAGAATTGAAGGAGAGAAGTTTTGCCCTAGAAATTGAAACTATACTCTTATGGAGCCTATCATCTAGCCGGTTGTCACATTGCTCCTACTGAGCTTAAAATCAACAAAAACAAGTGAAAATAGAGAGATTCAAGAGCAAGAAAGTTTGAACCAAAACCTGTTCAGCTGATGAACTCTTTCAACAAAAGAAAACCAGAGGATCTTCTTTGCTTCTTGAACTTCAAACTGGCCAAATAAAGGCTATGGAATGCTTTGAATCAATGAAGTTTGACTGAAGAAGTTTGGAGATGAAGATGAATTTACAAATTCAATGTCAACAGCTCCAAGGTTTCTTGATGATGATGATGAATACTGAAGAATATGGAAGCAATTGCAGAGAGAATGAACACGAGAGAGAGAAGAGCTCAGAGAGAAAGAGTGTGCAGTTTTTGGAGATGTGAAAAATGAACCAAGTCCTCTTCAATTTCTGCTAGAGCTTGCTTATATACCCTTGGTCAATTTCTAACTGTCCTAGTTGAAAGTTAGAACTAAGGTTAGTTGAGTCAGTTAAATGAGTTGGTGAGTTAACAAACTGAGTGAAGGTGGTTAGAGCACGAGTTGGAAGGTTTTGTTTAAGTGTGGAGTGTAGCATGAGAGTTTATGGTGGTGGTGATAATAATCTAAACTTACAGCAGCTTTCTTGGCAAGTTTTCTCGTTTTCTTGGTGTTTGGGCAAATATGGTAATATGTACATGAGCATGGCAGGTGATGCAAAGTGTTTGTTTGGTTTGAAAAGGAAATGGTTGATGTCATGTATGTGAAGCGTGTGTGGAATAAACAAAAACAATGCATATGATTCTTGCTTGCCATGGAAGAAAAATCAGCTAGCATGATGGTGAGTTTGTGCATGTATATCTCCATGGTCATGGGGTGAAATGAAGTGGTTATGGGCTTTTTTGAAAGAGGACATGGAAGGGAACAATGTTGGGGTGGAAAGCAATCACAATTGAAGCCTCTAACATGTTTAAATATGGCCATGAAAATATCTAGTCATGACTGCCTTGCCATGCCACCCTGACCTACTCTTGCCCACCCCATGCATGTGAAATGAATCAATGTGAGTTCATCACTTTGGGCCACCATAACTCTCAAATGGTTGATCAGCTGAAAAAACTTCCAACACCAATATTGTAGAGGAGATTGAGAGGAACAAGTTTGATGTTGAGCACTTTTTGATTTGGAGCCTCCATCATGGAGAAATTTGCCTTGGAACATTGATATGTCATGCACACTAGGTGTTTGTGAATATTACTCCAAGCCAGCACGCGCGGGACCTGCTTGCCTTGCCCAAAATGCCTTACAAGCCTCCAACTTTGAACAATCATCACTCCCTCAATTTTAATCCAATGGAGGAGTTCTTGGCATGGTTTTGAAGCTTGAAATGTGAACTTTTGATAGGCCTCCCTAACCTTTCAGTTTGAAGCTTGGAATATGGAGAAAGAGAGCTCCCAAGATGGGTATTCACCTTGCCAAAACTTACTAAATTTAGAAACCCTAGTTTCTATTTTTAGCAATTTTCCACATCTCTTGATTTTTGGTGAATCTCTTGATATTTCTTGATCTAATCTCCACCATTGATCATATTTGACATGAGAAACATGAACTTGACCTCAAAAAGTCAAGAGTTGACTTTTTCCTCTGCACAGTTGACTTTTCCCCAATTCTCTTGATTCTCAATCAATTGGTCAATTGAACCCCTTCCAAATCAAATTGATGGACAATTATTCATTCCTAGACCCTTGAGGACATGTAGAATACCATAGAATTAAGTTTTGCCCAAAAAATCAGAAATAAACTGATTTTATGGCAAACCCTAATTTTGACTCCTCAGTCTAGGAGAAATAAGCACATCCTCCAAATCCAAATTCCTCTGAGTATGATGTGTATCCTCTCCAACAAAGATGAGATATACCATTTGGAGATGATACAAGCTCAAAGATCTTACCAATTGGGGTATTATACCTTAGAATTCCAAAAACCCTAATTTGCACTGGCTATGAGAATATGACTTCCTTCAATCTCCTATTGAATTCTCATCTTGTGATGACTTGAGGACTAAAATGAGATGAATTGAGATATGAAAAGCCCTTGTGACTTGTTTGGAAAAACTTTTCTCTTGTCCTTTGCCTTTGAGCTGTTTATGCTTTGACACACCTGATCCCATGCCTTGCAACCAATGATGTGTATGATTTAATATGACCTATCATGAAATGCAAATGAGTAAAACATAAGCCAATTATTGAGAAAAAATAAGAGGGAAAATTTTGGGGTATTACAGTATCCCAACTGCAACTTGGTTAAAACCTTGAGCAGTTGGCTGGTGATTTTGTGAAATCAGTGTTCCAGATGTTGTTTAAGTGTTTGGATCACTTCTATATGATGTTTATGAGGTATGTGTGTGATTGGTTTGGTTGGAATAGCTCTTAAACTCAAAACCCGATAGTGACTTGCTTTGGAAGGCAATTTTGGAGTGAAGGAAGAGATTTTGAGGAAAGTGATCGGTCGTTTTCATACGTTATTTCACTATTCGTTTTAGTTATATTTTTGTCATTGTTTATTTGTTTTAAATCTCTTTTACTGCATTTTATGCCTTGGTTGTGTTCGTTAGTGTTTTCTGGTTCAAATAAGCATTCAGGAAGAATCGGAGCGAAAAATCGAGAAAAATTGCAAAATGCGGAATGAAGTTGGATTGAAGACAGTGGGCTGACACGTGCGCCTGTGTCGCCTGACACTGCCCATGTCAGCAGGCCTGGAGCAGCATGTATTTGAAATTGAAGATTGGGCTGAAGTCAGAGAGCTGAAACGGGTGCCCGTGTCAGCTGACACGGCCCATGTCAGCACACCTGTAGGGGAGAAATATTTGCGCAAGAGAAACAGAGGGCTGACACGGGTGCCCGCGTTACCTGACACGGCCCGTGTCAGCAAGACTGGGAGTACCAAATTTGTGATTTTTTTCTCATTTGTTGAGTTTAGTGCCCTGAGGGGTATTTTGGGAATTTCGCACGATTTTGAGTGTTTTGGAATTACTTAGGCTGTGTGGAGAGGGAAATAAAAACACTTTTGACTTCACGAACAAAGTTACGATAGTGGGAGGCGATCAAGGAGATTTGGAGAGAAAGATCGTTCATGCGCGGAAGCAATTGAAGGATTATTTTCAATCCGATCAAATTGTAATGTCTACTTTTAATCTTGTTATTGTTTTTGTTTTGAATATTATGAGAGGCTAAACCCCCCAATGCTAGGGGGTGTCCCTGAATTGTTATGTAATGAACATTTTTTGAATTATTCAATGAGATTTTTCTTTCTTACCTTAATCTTTTATTATGCAAATTATTTCATACTTTTTCGATCATACAAATTGGGAACGATTTACGATTAGGGATTTGGCCTAAAAAACCAATCTATTGTTTTGCATAATACATTACGGTAGATATTGCCTAGGAATAGGGATACCCCGTAGTGACTAAAAGACCTTGTCAGAACTATTGCTTGATGTTCTCTCTTGACTGCTAAGGAATTAGGGTCAAGGGGACTATCAAAGGTTTTTCGGTTAAGGAATTTAAGAAAAATAATTGAGGGTCAGTAAAATTAAGGTTTGGAGGCATATCTCTTTGATGATAATTTAGGGTTCTTGCTGAGCAATTCATACACCTTTCCTAGCATAATTTCTCATAAGTGTTAAAGTCATTTTATTATTCAGCTCTTTTCTTTCTGTCATTAGAATTATTTGAAAAATCAAATCCCCAAAAGGAACTTTTGTCTAATTGAAATAACATCTGCACTTACAAATTATACGCAGTCCTCGAGAGATCGATTCTGGGTATAACCCCACTTATTACTACATCGTTAAAATAATACACTTGCTATTTTTTCGATCAAGTTTTTGGCTCCGTTGCTGGGGACTGCCAAATTATAAGTGTTGATTTTAATTCAATTGGAATTTTTTCCCTCTGTGACCAAATTTTTTTTATCTTATTTTCCTGTTATTTTTTTATTACTAATAATTTCCTAACCTATGTATGGGAGGTAAAACCTCAGATGAATTTTCTTTTGACGCAGAACCGGAGAGATCTTTGCACGCTAGACGTCGTCAAGCTAGACTAGAAAGACTGGCCGCGTCAAGTTCAGAACCAATTAATTCTGAGCAAGAGAAAGAAGAGTCAGTTTTAGGGCACTTAGAGCACACAGATTCCGGCACAGATTCAGAGCCGGAAACTCTTATCATGGCTGCTGATCCACCTCTAGTAGAGAGACTTCTGGGGGACTATGGAAGAGCAAATGCTCCAACAGGCTGGTTGACCATCGTAAATCAACCGGTTAATGTTGACCACTTTCAGTTGCATCCATCCACCATCCGACAGCTCGAGAGGAGACCTTTTACTGGAAAAATTAATGAAGATGCCAATAAGCACCTCCAAAGGTTTCTAACTATGAGCACGTCGCTAAAAATTGAAGGACATTCTGAAGAAGACAAAAAGCTGGTCATGTTCCCTTTTACCTTGTCAGATGATGCAGAAGATTGGTTTTATTCCTTACCTGCCGGGAGTATCACCACTTGGCAAGAGATGGAGACAACATTTTTTAATGAGTACTTTCCCGCCTCGGTGTACATTCGAAAAAGGTATGATATAGTAAGTTTTAAGCAGAAGGAGGGAGAGTTACTCGGAGATGCATATAAGAGATTTAAGAGGTTGTTGGTTGCATGTCCTACTCATAACATGGATGCAACCGAACAGATGCAAAACTTCGTCAATGGCCTCCAGTTGAAGACCAAGCAACTAATTGATACAACTGCCGGTGGCTCATCTAATTTTACAACAGCCACTGGTATCAAAAAGATCATTGAAGCCATAGCCGCAAACGACCATTTGGAGTTGTATGATCGCACTGTGAGCCAAATAGAAAGGATGATTGATTTGAAACTTACTGAGCAAGCGATAAAGATGGAAGACCAGATTGCAGCTGAAGTCGAGAGAAGACTTAAGAAGATGAATCTTGGTACTCAGACTGTGGCTCAGGTTCAACCAGTTCAAGCAGTAAATTGTGAAATTTATGGGGGGCCTCACTTCGCCATGCAATGTGTTGCTACAGCACAACAGGTAGAAGAAATTAAAATTTTGAGGCAGAACAATCCCTACTCCAATACTTATAATCCGGGGTGGAAAAATCATCCAAATTTCTCCTGGACGGATCAACAAGGGAATGTTCCGAAGCAAGGATCCATCCAATATCACCAACCATACCAGCAACAATATCAACAACCTCAGCAACAATTCCAACAACAGGCTCCCCAAAAAGCACAATGGGAGATAGCAATTGAGAAGATGGCAACTCACAGTATGCAATTCCAAGAAGAGACCAGAAATAATCAAAGGAATAATACAGCTTCTATCAAAAATCTTGAAGTTCAGCTGAGACAAATAGCACAACAACTCTCCAGGCATGCTCAAGGATCCCTCCCGAGTGCAATAATACCGAATCCAAAAAATCATGAGAATGTTAATGTTGTCACAACGAGAAGTCAGAGAGTTGTGGAAGAAGAGGAAGAAATGGAAACAAATGATTATCAATGTATAGAGGTGGATCTAGAAGTGAGAGAAAATAGGAAAGAACCAGAAAGAGCTTTACTGTAACGCCCCAGTTTTTGTTAGATTTATTTAATCGAGTCGATTTAATTATTTTTGGTCTTTATATTATTTTATTCTTGGTTATTATGTTTTATCGCGTTTTGGGAACGTTTGCGAGAAAATTTGAGTGTAGGGGTATTTTGGTCTTTTTGGCTTTGGTAGATATTGTTTTTCATTAAAATAGAAACATAGAAAGAAAAAGAGAGAAAAAGAAGAGAAGAGAAAAGGAGAGTGAGAAGAAGAAAAAGAGGAAAACTTGGAGTGTAAGAAACCGATTCAACCGACACTTCGAAGCACGATTAATCGGGTAAGGGTGCGAAACTCGGTTATGTTATGCTTGTGTATGATTATGTATGTGTGTGTTGGAATGTTTGTTGGTTTTTCCTAACTTTTCAATTCTAGGTCGAATGAGAGAAAACGATAGAAATCGATGTTTTCGCGGTTGAAATGGGGTATAAATGTTGTAGAATACTTGTTGTTATGTTTGGGATATGTTCTGGTTGTCATGTTATGGTTTGGAAGTGTTTTGGTGGAGGAAATATTGTGTTGGAGTGAACAACAACGCTGCTGGGATTTCTGAGTTCGCAGGTTCGCACTGCGAATAGGGCAGCGAAGGGAAATCGAAGGTTCGCGGGAGGTTTGCATTGCGAACTTTCTGCTGTTTTTTCTCTGCCACGGTTCGCAGGGAATTCGCATTGCGAAGGGGAAAGCGAAGGTTCCCTGGTTGTTCGTATTGCAAAATTTATGCTGTTTTTTCTCTGCCATGGTTCGTTGGGATTCGCATTGCGAATAGGAAAGCGAACGTGGCAGATTTTTCCATTTTGTTCTTGTCATAACTTTTGGGTCGTAAGTCGGATTGAGGCGCGTTTGGATACGTTGGAAAGCTATTGAAATGTTCTTTCTTATAAAATGGTTTTGAGACTAGTGGCCGATTTAATTGTGTCGGGAATTGGAATAGTGTCATTTTGTCGGCTGTTACCGTTGTAATTGTGTGCGATTGATGTGTTATCATGTGGTATGCTTTTAATATATATCGTATAGCTTGTGTGCTATTGTATGATGTGAATGCATGTGATGAAATGTTGTGATGATGTTTTGTGGCCTAAGGGAAAATAAATGCATTGTGTTATGTTTGATTGTATATGCATGATTATGGACGTTGAAATGGTTCACATGGTTGTATATGTGTATGCATTTGATTGTCATGAGTCATTGTATGCCAAGCATCATGATATGCATTCTTGTGATGTCGTGTGCCCTAGTGGGTGTGAGCGAAGAAACGATTCCCGAGGGAATCTGCTATAACGGTCGTGAACCTTATACAAAGAGGACCGAAAGCGACGTTATAGACGATCGCGAGCCTTATAAAAAGAGGACCGAAAGCGATCGGATCGTGAGCCTTATACAAAGAGGACCGAAAGCGATCCATAAACGTCGTGAGCCTTATACCAAGAGGACCGAAAGCGACGGGGAACATCGTTTTCCTGACGGGGAGTTACACTAAGTAACAAGCAATGATTCCAATAATTCCTGAATGAATTAATGATGAGAATGACGGATGGAACGGTACCGCATTGCATTTGCATAGAGTCGTTGTTTCGGTCTCTTTGCATTTGAATAAGTCATGAACGGATTGATTATGTGGGAGAATTGTGAATGGAATTGATGAGTTGATAGATACATATGTGTCGCACCCTAATTTTTGACCATAAGATCCCTTTTCTTTTTGCATAGCATCTTTTAGGTCGTGCGTTTTTGGGTGCATGTTTATTGCAACTAACCAGTTTGTGCAGGAATAATTATTTCAAGTGACGATGGTACTCACCCTCTCAGTCAAGTATTTTAAGACGTGATCCCTGGATCCTGGGGTTTTCTACTTATCAGTTTCTCAAGTCTCAATGTACATCTCAAGAAGATCAGGATTGTCTTATTTATCGTGTTTGAGTTGTGTCAATTAAAGATCATGCATGTTAGAGTTTCTTTCCTTTTATGGTTCAAAGTCTTAATCCTAATTTGTCAAGAATTGATTCAAGCCTGCTAATGTTGGAGAGTTCATAAATTTCTTGGAAGCAAAGTTTATTTGATTTAAAGTGCACCAAAGAATTCAAACATGCCACTCCAAGTTCGTCATCTCACACGACCAAAAGTCAAATTCAAATTAATTTTTTTAAGACTTTGATTCAAGCCATACAAGTGAATCCCATAATACATGAGAAGAGAGAAAGACATGAAGTTTGGTAAACGGTTTATGAGACTTGACAAAAGGTTTCTGCAAGTGTGGTGTCGTGCCTTTAAGTCATATCACAAATTAAAAAACGTCTGAAAGTCTTACGTGATATAATACATATACAATTCAAAAGGATCATTTCATACAGAGTGCCACGCCCATGCTTTCATCAACTAAATTACTTGCTAGCCACAATGAATTTTTGATCAATTTATTGACCACATCGGTAGCTCAACCCTCTACCACAACCCGGATCAGCCTAAAGATTTATAACATTGAGTGTTTTGACATTAGAACTCAACTCTAGACTTTTAGAATTCCGAATGGAAAAACGCCGGATTCCAGAATGGGCTGGCATGTGGATCCTTGGCTGTATCGCCCTTCGATGGTGTAGCTGTCATAAGGTTTTAGCTTACTTGCATCAGGTATCGTCGCCACCATTCAAGGCCTTCTCCCGTCAATGCAGATGATTCCTTGCTCATCTTTAGCGGAATATTTTCTCACTGTTCTGACGCGGTATACGGTCCCCGAGCCAATGTCTCCGCTCGTTATAAGGTAGATATGCAGAGAGGTTACTCTGGTCCATGATAATGCCTCAGTAGCATGCAAAGATTACACGAACGACGTTCCCGGGACAGAGCAACCAAGATCGGTTTGTGGCCCTTATTTCTGCAATTTCCTGTAGAACACAAATAGCTTAATTAGAATGACAGTTCGAAACCAGAGCTGCTGTAGTCGCAAAGATAACGACATCGAATTATCGTATTCAAGACAAAACTACTAAAAAAAAGAGAACGAAAAGAGAAATCAGGATCTGTCATAAACAAGCCAATCGATTTCAAAGTAATGTTTGAAGATAATGAATTGTAAGGGGAAATTTAAACAGCATCATCAACTTTCAAACACTTCTCAAACGTGCTCAAACATATGAAGTTCAGAAATCTTAACAAGATCATGTCTTTAACCATGAGGTAATCAAAACACATAATCTCAAATGTGAATCTCAGTATGCAAAATTGCAGCAGATGAGTAATCAAAGGGCCACAGTAAATGAACGACCTAGTAGCCAAATCAATCATAGTAAGCGGGTGCCATTTGGCTTATTGCTCCCTATCTCGATTCCCCAACTTGCCAAAGATAGAGCCACGTACCTTAAAATCCTTTGCTGCTATGCATTGGAAGCCTCATTCTTTGAAAAAATCCCTTACCATCATTGGACATGGATGGTGAACACTTGCCCTAACCTGTAGAATTTCTCTAGTCAGTTTTCTTCGCATAAACTATAAAGCTAAAGCATGTTCATTGGAATTTAGGCCTCACCTTACATATCTTCTTGAGTTAGTGTTTGCCGCAAATGTTTGGGTGAATGCGTGATTCATTGAGAATCCGCTAATAGTAGAAAAGACGTATTCGACGATGTTGATCTAATAAGTCAGAAACAAAGCAAGAGAGCAACTCCAAGGTGATACACAACTGGAAAATAAAAACGTTGTTTTAGCGTAATACAACTTGCAATGAAAGAACAATAAATTGGAGAAGTTATCATCATCATCAGCGCATAATCGTACATTTCCAAATTAAGGAAAACAACAATTTAATTCACATATCAAACATTCCAAATTTAAAGAGGAAATATCAGAACATGTTTCAGACAATATCAAGCCCATTCCAAAACCGTATCAGACAAGTTCCAAACCAAGAAGGAAAAGGATTCATTGTCATTAACAAGATGTTTTCATTCGAATTTTAAAGAAAAATCGCCTATAAAAGCATAAGCATATCAGAGCAGAGAGGAGGGGGAGGACAAGAGGAACACACCAGAAATTGTACAACCGTCACAAAATTCTTACACCAAGCAAATTCCTCACATCAGCAAAAAAACCAATATCAAACCAGAAATCTAGAAAACCCACATCCAACCAATCACCAAATATCTTACACCAGACCCAACGATCAAATCGTACAAATCACACCAGAAAAATCATACACAGAAGGCGAATAAACAGTACACGGAGCAACATACACTACGACGATACAATCGCAAAGGAAGAGGAGAATTCACCAGAAAAGAAAAATCAGAAAGACTTATCTTTGAGGAGCTTTCATTCTTCACCAATCACCACCACACGCCGCCGTTGCGTCCACTCGTGTCCCTCGGTTCCTTTATTTCTCTTTTTTTGCTGATCAGTTTGTAATCGTACTTGTAATCATCTGAGAAAATAGTAAATTGGGGTATTGGGACTGCCGGGGGTTAGGGTTTTGATTTGTTTTGAATGTTTGATCGAGAGAGAACGAAACAGAGAGATTGAGAGAGTTCTTGAGGGAGGCGAAGAGAAATCGAGATGAGTGAGAAAACAGAGAGGGTGAGGAAGACGACAGTTGGGTGGCGGCGAGCTAGGGTTCCATTATCCTTTTTGAATAGAAACTCTGAGAGAGAGGGAGACGAGAGAGTCGGAGAGAGAGAAGAGAGCGCTTCCTTCGCTTCTCTTTTTTTTCTTTTGATTTCACGAATGATCATGTACACTCACGCCCACAACATCATCTGTGCACCTCTCACGTTTCACACACGATTCACAACACATACACCTCACACGGTATTATTTGGAGGGTCCATCGTGGACTCTCTCCCTTGCGCCACACGATCCGCCCGTTTTATAACCATTTTGTTATTTTATAACTATTTTATTAATAACTAACCATTTTATTAAAATATTAAAATTAGGTTTTTTATAAAATAATATTATTATCTTTTTAAACTTAATCTTTTTTTTATATATATATATCATGTTCTTTTAGATAACTTTTTTAACAATTAAAATTTGTTTTTCCTTCTAAATAATAAACATAAACCCTTTACAACAAAAAATAAAAAATTTTATTTGCTAAAATACTAAATCTTTTTTTAATCAATAAAAAGAAAGAAAAACCTTCAACTTTTTTTTAAAAAAATTAATTAATAATATCTAGCATAATTAATTCTTAAAAAAATAATAAATAATAAAACTTTCTTAAAACATTAAAATTAATCCCTTTTAATTAATAAGTTACAAAAACCTTTTAATAAAAGCCTTTAATAAAACTTTCATTTATTAAAATATTAAAATCTTTTTTCTAATTAATAAGAAAAACCTTTTTTTAACTTTAACACTAAAAGAATATTAAAAACTTTTAAAACCTTATTTAATAAGAAATCTTTAACCTTTTAGATTAAAAATAATCTTTAAACATAATTCTCAAAATAAAAATAATAACCTTTTATTAATTTCCCTTTGAAATTATCAACTTTTTTGTCTTAATAAATCGTTCCTTTAGAATTTCTCGCGCCCGAGTGTACGCTTGTGTGTTTATCTGTTTACTATGCCTCTATTTGAATGTATGCTTTGTATGTCTAAACCTTTTCAAACTTATAAAAATCTCGATCCAACGTCGAGTCCACTTTTCTACCCATGTAAGTCGATCGCCTTAGGGTATCGTATTCGACCTACCGATCGCAAGACACAAGTCTAGCATCACTTTGCTAGCACCCTCGCCTAAATAACAATAATTTAATCGCATTAATATCCAAGGGAAAACCCCATGCATGATAACCATGTTATTATGCATGGTGCACATCATTTGCATCATAATCGATACCTTAAGATAAGTCAATTAGATGACTTAGGATAGATTTCCTAGGTTAGTCCCCCCTTAATTTTGATTTTTTTAAATCAAACTTTAGCCCACCTAATTCTCCACACAAGAGAATTAGATGTTAATCATCTCAAACAAGGGACATACAATCCCATACCCCACAAAATACAAACATTTTCAAAACTGTGGTGGTTTTCTTAAAATGATGACTCATCTTCTTTCCTAAACCTTTAAAACATATTTAGTATCCTTAATAAGGAACTACAAGTGCTCTGATTCCCTCATGACAGGATATGTAGGCACACGATGTGATATCTTGTCGAGCACACTTAGGATTAAAAATAATAAATCACCTACCCTTAAACCTTTAGCAAAACAGATAACAGATAACATAAAATAAATCAAGAGGTTCCTGTAGAGTACTACAGATATCTAGGATGCTAACACCTTCCCTAGGTATAACCAACCCCCGAACTTTAGAATCTTAGTTTGCATTTGCATTGCGTTGTGGGTATTCGATCTTTCTCCCTTCCTTTGGATAAAATCAAAGACGGTGGCGAAATAAAAGAAATGTGATCCTAGTTAACCAATAACTATGGTATCCAATTTTCACCGTGACAGAAATGACGACTTCACTGGGGATTCTCATAAGAGGGTTCCCCCTAACTTGTTTAATTATGTTTTTTGTTATATATTTGTATCTGTTATGTTTGCTTGGGTTATTACTTGTGTGGTTAGACAAAGTCCTACACCCGGACTAGAGTGAAAATTATGATAGGAACGGTGAGAATTCAAGGATACTTTGAGGGAGTCGATTCCTGAAGAAGTTGAATTGAGACTTCACCACTCAGTTTAGGCCCTCTCGAATTTAATATTGTTCAACGAGTCCATTCGTGAAGACGATATTATTTCGAACTAAAGGTCATCGAGACTGGGGACCGTAGTTACCTTTAACCCAACTTGGCCTATTAGGATGTAGTGCGGGGACTATGCGAGAGTCTATTTCTGCAATAGTCGCTACGCGATACTACACTCGGACGAGATTCTCTTGAGAATATTATTGACTACCAAGTGATTTGGAAAATCGATAATATCCGAAAGATGGATTGTAGACTCTGGGAACTTTGTAGAACCCGTTTGGCAGGTACATTTGAAACCATAGTACACACCTATTGGGATGGTTAGACCTTGGCTCCATGCTGTGCCCTTTCAAACCTAGGACCTTTTGTCTGTTTGATCGCTTGTGTGTGCTTTGTGCTTTGTGTGTTTGCATCCCTGCATTCATTAGCATCATATCATAAAGATTCATGGAACTTAGTCTTGTTTATAAACATCATAAGGATATCATGGACTCTAAAAAAAAACAAAAAAAAAACGTTGAAGTACCTTTATAAGAGTCATAACCTGGACGATCTAAGGGGACTGGAGACCTTGCTGATAGATAAAGAAAGATTCGAGACCAGATATGGGAAGTTATTATCTTCATTCTACTACTATTTCCTTGATTA
This sequence comes from Lathyrus tuberosus, assembly GCA_022829125.1. Lineage (NCBI taxonomy): Eukaryota > Viridiplantae > Streptophyta > Magnoliopsida > Fabales > Fabaceae > Lathyrus > Lathyrus tuberosus. The sequence goes on along the minus strand of JALAZF010000052.1, from coordinate 4,912,481 downwards.
TCAATTGGTACCTATCCTTGAAGAATTTCCTCAGCTTATGGGGTTACTAATTTAAGACAAAAACTCATTTCCTATCTCCGGTTAATATTCAAGCTAAGATGACTACAAAAGAAGGTTTATTAGAAAGGAGCTATTTTTTGCAATAAACGGAAAGCTCAAGACGTCCTATTCCATTATAAGTCATCAGTCAACACTCTGGAAATGGATCGTCGACAAGCTTATTCTAGAAGAAGCTCAGTTGGAAGAAAGAAGTCAAAGGATTCAAGAAGACCATTGGAAGAGTCTCCTTAGATCCATCATTAGTAGCTTTTCTGTTATGAATGTTGTAAGGCGTACCGACGTGTTATTAATAAATCTATTTTAATATTCCAGATATTGATTATCGTAACCATTTTTAATGATTTTTTATAAATCGAGCCTGTTGATATTCCTCAATGATTATGAATCTTGTTGCATCATACGCATCATTTGCATTTGCATTCCTTTGCATTCCAGGTTCTCATTCGTGTTTCTCTTCTCAGTCAAGCTGAATCATCGATACGATACTCAGGCCAATCAAAGAGGAAGGATGGATAACATTGAGCAAGAAAATCGTGAACTCCGCAAAGAAGTGACTGCTTTGAAGGCCGGTGTGGAAAAGCTCTCTGCTTTGGTTGAAACTCTGATTACTGCTCGAAGTCAACTTTCTCCTCACATTTCTCAGACCCCGTTTCAAGGGACCGAGGTTTCTGAAGTCAGGCCAATACCTATTTTTATGGTTCCCAGTAACATTCCTAACAGCTCTAAGGATCCTAGAGAAGGTTTGCTCAAAAGGAAGGAGCAAGAAGTAAGTGTTGTGCATCACGGCCGATCTAGAAGAAGGTATCAGCAACCTCAACACATTGCTGCTACATCTCATGTCACCAACGCTCCTGCTTATCAACCACAGGATCGTCTATCATTAAACACTCAAAACCGCGTTCAAAGGAAATTTGATCTGATTTCGATGACCTATGCAAAATTGTATCTGCACTTGATACAAAGGAATATGATGCAGACACGAGCTCCACCCTCCATACCAAAGGAACTCCCGTGGTGGTATAAGCCCGAAGCTCATTGTGCTTTCCATCAAGGTGCGCCCGGACACGACATCGAAGACTGTTTTCCTTTGAAACATGAAGTACAAAGGCTAGTGCGAAGTGGTGTTATGTTTTTTGAGACTCTAGACCTAATGTGAAAGCCATAAGCTCAGACTGAGATGAACTCCTCAAAGCTTTAGTTAATTTACTACTTTTTGCGTGTGATGCTTTTTATTTGTTAATGCACTTGTTTTGCATGTAAGAACTTGTTATTTTGAATAATTGATGCAATGAATAATATTTATCTTGAAGAAATCCATTCGTTTCACTCGTTTTAAAATGCTTTTTCTATTTTATAATGCCAATACTGCCCAATCTCTTGCCTCGTCAGAGAATTGAATGGAGGATTATGAAATCAAACACAATATCTCTTGTTGTATGCTTTTGAATAAAACCCTGCTAGTGATATAAGGCATTGTTTTAAATCCCTAAACACTAGAGGTATAAGGGAGATAGACCCTAGTTAACCCTTTTGAGCCTTTGAAGTAGGAGTTTTCTTCTCCAAACAAAAAAACCCTCATTCTTAACCTGGGGCAGGGTGATTTAAAAAAAAAGGGAGTAAAATATCACGAAGATTGGGCGGGCACACAAAAATTTTGAGCCTTATATCCTTTGTTTCTTAAACCATGAACCAATCCATAATACAACGCTTAAAAGTCCTAATTGAAGCAAGGTTTATTTCAAAAGCATACTCATTGAGATATCGTTTCCTGACTCCTATGAGTTATGCTCAAATTTGCGTTGGCATTATAAAATTGGTAATTCAACCACCAAAAGTTTTTTTTAATAAAATTTTTCAAGACAAACATGCGTTGCATTATCAGTTTCCGAATTAACATTCTCTGCTTGCTAACATGGCTTAACATCATAGAAGCTAGCATACGAGCATCAGCGATGAGCTAGATCTTTTGAGATTTGAAGCTCTGATAAGTACATGGCAGATCATTTCAAAGATAACTATATCCAGGGGAACGATACCTGAAGACTTTACTGAGCAGGGGATAGTTGTTTCCGAGTTGTTTCTTTCACAGTCTGACCCCAAGGGGAAAGTTTAAAGACTCAGAACACCATTAATCAGGGGCAGTTACGTCGAGATTTGATAAATCTTTCCAAACTTGAAGATTCAGTTGTACAGAATACCGTCAATCCGAGCCAGTTATGTCGAGATTTGGCAAATCTCTCCAAGAGTTTGAAAACATTGGAACATGTTGGATGCCAAGTTTTCTGTAAAATCCTCTTGAGATCACTTCTTCTCATAATCCATGATCTGGGGCATTTTGAGAAGTGTAGATCACTCTTCATCCATTCGCAATAACTGTTAATCAAAATGGCGACTACCATGCAGATCACCAAAACAGAACTATTTTGTTTCTATCCCAAGTAATGTGACGACTCCCCAATAAGTCTTTACTTCAGGTAATCATGACTATTCCCCTGTAAATCTTCACTTTAAGAAGTTATGGCACATTTGACGCAAGATTTCTCCAGTTGGCAACCTAAGAACCCTCAGTGGATTTTCTTACAACTTCAACCTTCCCCAGCGAAGCGAGTGTTTATGTCACTCCTCAATGGATTTCCTCACTATCTCAATCTTCCCCAACGAAGTGGATATTTATTTCATCCAGCTACAACTTCCATTCAAGACTACTTCAGTTCACAGTGGATATTTATTTTATCCCCCATGAAGTCTCTTCGATCATGAGTTTGGTTCGTTCTCAGTGAATCTTTCTCATCCCCAACATAATCACAAGGTTCATCTTGACAATCCTAAGTGAAGTCACGATGTTCATCCCCAAGTGGAGTACTCTTTTCCCCAGAGAAGTTTAAAGCTTTGAAGTGGGACATGTTTTCATATGTGGCTTTCCATTCATCCCCAGTGATGCTTCTACCTTGCGAAGATTGGCCGAGTATCCGTATCGAGATGCTTGTTTTCATCTCCAGTTTTCTCTCTGTCTGTTTTGTCAGCATAAGCATAAGCATAGCATGGCATTCTTTCATGTAGATTCATGGCATGTGCGCATCTTGCATCTTTGTGTTTGGTTGTCTGTTTCTGTCACTTTGGTTGCGCTTATCTCCAAGTGATTGGGTTTTATCTGCTCCCTCCAGGTAGAATAGTCATCCCTAAGCAGAAAAAACGTGTCATTTCTAACTCCCCACTGAGTTCAATCCTCGTGGAAGATGGTTGCTTTAGTTTTCTTGTCCATATTTGGATAAAGATAAACCCCAGTTGAGTTCATTCCTCACTGAATGGAGTCTTGTTTGACCGTTTCTTTTCAGTTTTTTCCTGAATTGAACTTTGGTCCCTGACAATCACAATTTTGAATCTCTATAGGCTTTTGAACTTGGATTGAGCGTGCATTTATCTTGCACTCTACCTCCCCATGATGAATTTATCCAAAGATCTCTATGGAAGACAAAAGTTATTCCTCCAGCACTATTATGGGATTAAAATCCAGACAACAAGTGGTAACTCTTTATTTGAGCTCAGTTCTCTACCTGGATGACAAATGGCAGTTTCCTCAAGACATTTTGTCAATCCCCGGTGAAATTATCAAGGTTATCAACTATTGAGGACTTTACAAGTATTCTCTTTATTTGAGAATCCCTATTGCAAGAATTTTATTACTTCAACGAATTTTCGACTACAACAATATTACTTCACAGTGGTATTCTCCCTAGTGAGTCCACAATTCAATTTGCTTCTATCAAATGGCATCTCTTCGAGAAGTTTGGTGAAGATTCAAATGATCTTACTCTTTATTTGAGAAGACATATTTTACAAGTCAGCCGGCCCGCATCTCTTTTGAAGATCCCCGGTGAAACTTCCAAACCTCCAACAAGTTATGGATTCCAGCTGAAGTCATAAGATCTCCAGCAAAATTCCAATCCCCCGTGAAGATGCTTTCCAGCAAGTATTCACCTTTTCAGGAGGAGTTCAAGACTTTTCCCGAGGCAGACAACCTCGTAGCAGCTTATTTCAAGATTTGTGATAGAGGCGGACAACCTCGTAACAACTTATTTCAAGATTTGTGATAGAGGCAGACAACCTCGTAGCAGTTTAATTCAAGATTTGTGTTTGAGGCAGGCAACCTCGCAGGAATGACTTATTTTCTACCCTTTCAAGTGGAATACTTGATAGAAGACCGCGACAGTAGGTATTTCCCTGGTTATTCTCGGCAGTAGATTTCCAGAAGACCTCGGCAGTAGGTACTTCCCTGGTTATTCTCGGCAGTAGATTTCCAGAAGACCTCGGCAGTAGGTATTTTCCTGGTTATTCTCGGCAGTAGATTTCTAGAAGACCTCGGCAGTAGGTACTTCCCTGGTTATTCTCGGCAGTAGATTTCCAGAAGACCTCGGCAGTAGGCATTTCCCTGGTTATTCTCGGCAGTAGATTTCCAAAAGACCTCGGTAGTAGGTACTTCCCTGGTTATTCTCGGCAGTAGATTTCCAGCAGACTTCGATAAACAGTCGTTTCTTTCCAGGATCTCGGCAGTAGATTCCCTGGCTAACTTCAAAATTTGACAGACAGTCATTTCTTTTTCAGCAGATTCCCCAGTGGACACATTTCCAATAAAACCTTGGCAGTAGGTGATCCTTCTTTTCCAGTCTATTACCTCTGCTTAGGCTATCGTAGGGATAATAGGTAATACGTCTGTATTTTAGTCAGATGCCTTGCTTAGGCTACCGTGGTGGTAGTAGGCCATCTTTCCTTTTGTGCTTACGTCGCTTAGGCTATCATGTGCTTGATAGTAGGTAACACACCTTTTTGGGTCGGACACCAATGCTTAGGCTACCGTGTTTGGTAGTAGGTGATCTCTCCTCCCTAGTTTATTACCTATGCTTAGGCTATCATGTGTGATAGTAGGTAATATATGCCCTTTTGTTTCAACTGGATACCTTCGCTTAGGCTACCAGCTATTGGTAGTAAGTTATCCTTCCTTTCGGGTTTTTTGCCTTATGTTTAAGATACCCCGTGATTGTCAGATGTTAGTCTCTTTCCCCCAGTGGAGTTGGATCTTTCCCCGTGGAGTCTAGTTTTGTTGGTTGGCCTCGTCGAGTCTTTCTTTTTCAGCGTTTCAACACCAGTTATCCCCTGTGACATTATTCCTCACAGGAACCTTATCTTGCATTTCATATCATTTCATACCATATCATGTGCATTCGGCGGCATCTTAGGGCCAAAAATTGTGCATGTTCGTATTTAAGTCCCTCCTAGCTTGTCGAGATGAAGATTTCGATCTCCATATCTCTGAATAGGAGAAAATTAAATAGGGGCATCTGTCGCACCCTAATTTTTGACCCTAAGATCCCTTTTCTTTTTGCATAGCATCTTTTAGGTCGTGCGTTCTTGGGTGCGTGTTTATTGCAACTAACCAGTTTGTGCAGGAATAATTATTTCAAGTGACGATGGTACTTACCCTCCCAGTCAAGTATTTTAAGACGTGATCCCTGGATCCTGGGGTTTTCTACTTATCAGTTTCTTAAGTCTCAATGTACATCTCAAGAAGATCAGGATTGTCTTATTTATCATGTTTGAGTTGTGTCAATTAAAGATCATGCATGTCAGAGTTTCTTTCCTTTTATGGTTCAAAGTCTTAATCCTAATTTGTCAAGAATTGATTCAAGCCTGCTAATGTTGGAGAGTTCATAAATTTCTTGGAAGCAAAGTTTATTTGATTTAAAGTGCACCAAAGAATTCAAACATGCCACTCCAAGTTCGTCATCTCACACGACCAAAAGTCAAATTCAAATTAATTTTTTTAAGACTTTGATTCAAGCCATACAAGTGAATCCCATAATACATGAGAAGAGAGAAAGATATGAAGTTTGGTAAACGGTTTATGAGACTTGACAAAAGGTTTCTGCAAGTGTGGTCTCGTGCCTTTAAGTCATATCACAAATTAAAAAACGTCTGAAAGTCTTACGTGATATAATACATATACAATTCAAAAGGATCATTTCATACAGAGTGCCACGCCCATGCTTTCATCAACTAAATTACTTGCTAGCCACAATGAATTTTTGATCAATTTATTGACCACATCGGTAGCTCAACCCTCTACCACAACCCGGATTAGCCTAAAGATTTATAACATTGAGTGTTTTGACATTAGAACTCAACTCTAGACTTTTAGAATTCTGAATGGAAAAATGCCGAATTCCAGAATGGTCTGGCATGTGGATCCTTGGCTGTATCGCCCTTCGATGGTGTAGCTGTCATAAGGTTTTAGCTTACTTGCATCAGGTGTCATCGCCATCATTCAAGGCCTTCTCCCGTCAATGCAGATGATTCCTTGCTCATCTTTAACGGAATATTTTCTCACTGTTCTGACGCGGTATACGGTCCCCGAGCCAATGTCTCCGCTCGTTATAAGGTTGATATGCAGCAGAGGTTACTCTGGTCCTTGATAATGCCTCAATAGCGTGCAAAGATCACACGAACGACGTTCCTGGGACAGAGCAACCAAGATCGGTTTGTGGCCCTTATTTATGCAATTTCCTGTAGAACACAAATAGCTTAATTAGAATGTCAGTTCGAAACCAGAGCTGCTATAGTCGCAAAGATAACGACATCGAATTATCGTATTCAAGACAAAACTAATAAAAAAAAGAGAACGAAAAGAGATATCAGGATCTGTCATAAACAAGCCAATCGATTTCAAAGTAATGTTTGAAGATAATGAATTGAAAGGGGAAATTTAAACAGCATCATCAACTTTCAAACACTTCTTAAACGTGCTCAAACATATGAAGTTCAAAAATCTTAACAAGATCATGTCTTTAACCATGAGGTAATCAAAACACATAATCTCAAATGTGAATCTCAATATGCAAAATTGCAGCAGATGAATAATCAAAGGGCCACAGTAAATGAACGACCTAGTAGCCAAATCAATCATAGTAAGCGGGTGCCATTTGGCTTATTGCTCCCTATCTCGATTCCCCAACTTGCCAAAGATAGAGCCACGTACCTTAAAATCCTTTGCTGCTACGCATTGGAAGCCTCATTCTTTGACAAAATCCCTTACCATCATTGGACATGGATGGTGAACACTTGCCCTAACCTGCAGAATTTCTCTAGTCAGTTTTCTTCGCATAAACTATAAAGCTAAAGCATGTTCATTGGAATTTAGGCCTCACCTTACATATCTTCTTGAGTTAGTGTTTGCCGGAGTTGTGTTGGGTGAATCCGTGATTTATTGAGAATCCGCTAATAGTAGAAAAGACGTATTCGACGATGTTGATCTAATAAGTCAGAAACAAAGCAAGAGAGCAGCTCCAAGGTGATACACAACTGAAAAATAAAAACGTTGTTTTAGCGTAATACCACTTGCAGTGAAAGAATAAGAAATTGGAGAAGTTATCATCATCATCAGCGCATAATCGTACATTTCCAAATTAAGGAAAACAACAATTTAATTCACATATCAAACATTCCAAATTTAAAGAGGAAATATCAGAACATGTTTCAGACAATATCAAGCCCATTCCAAAACCGTATCAAACAAGTTCCAAACCAAGAAGGAAAAGGATTCATTCTCATTAACAAGATGTTTTCATTCGAATTTTAAAGAAAAATCGCCTATAAAAGCATAAGCATATCAGAGCAGAGAGGAGGGAGAGGACAAGAGGAACACACCAGAAATTGTACAACCGTGACATAATTCTTACACAAAGCCAATTCCTCACATCAGCAAGAAAACCAATATCAAAACCAGAAATCTAGAAAACCCACATCCAACCAATCACCAAATATCTTACACCAGACCCAACTATCAAATCGTACAAATCACACCAGAAAAATCATACACAGAAGGCAAATAAACAGTACACGGAGCAACATACACTACGACGATACAATCGCAAAGGAAGAGGAGAATTCACCAGAAAAGAAAAATCAGAAAGACTTATCTTTGAGGAGCTTTCATTCTTCACCAATCACCACCACACTCCGCCGTCGCGTCCACTCGTGTCCCTCGGCTCCTTTATTTCTTTTTTTTTGCTGATCAGTTTGTAATCGTACCTGTAATCATCTGAGAAAATAGTAAATTGGGGTATTGGGACTGTCGGGGGTTAGGGTTTTGATTTGTTTTGAATGTTTGATCGAGAGAGAACGAAACGGAGAGATTGAGAGAGTTCTTGAGGGAGGCGAAGAGAAATCGAGATGAGTGAGAAAGCAGAGAGGGTGAGGAAGACGACGGTTGGGTGGCGGCGAGCTAGGGTTCCATTGCCCTTTTTGAATAGAAACTCTGAGAGAGAGAGGAAGACGAGAGAGTCGGAGAGAGAGAAGAGAGCGCTTCCTTCGTTTCTCTTTTTTTTCTTTTGATTTCACGAATGATCATGTACACTCACACCCACAACATCATCTGTGCACCTCTCACGTTTCACACACGATTCACAACACATACACCTCACACGGTATTAATTGGAGGGTCCATCGTGGACCTTCTCCCTTGCGCCACACGATCCGCCCGTTTTATAACCATTTTGTTATTTTATAACTATTTTATTAATAACTAACCATTTTATTAAAATATTAAAATTAGGTTTTTTATAAAATAATATTATTATCTTTTTAAACTTAATCTTTTTTTATATATATATCATGTTCTTTTAGATAACTTTTTTAACAATTAAAATTTGTTTTTCCTTCTAAATAATAAACATAAACCCTTTACAACAAAAAATAAAAGCTTTTATTTGCTAAAATACTAAATCTTTTTTTAATCAATAAAAAGAAAGAAAAACCTTCAACTTTTTTTTTTAAAAAATTAATTAATAATATCTAACATAATTAATTCTTAAAAAAAAAAATAAATAATAAAACTTACTTAAAACATTAAAATTAATCCCTTTTAATTGATAAGTTACAAAAACCTTTTAATAAAAGCCTTTAATAAAACTTTCATTTATTAAAATATTAAAATCTTTTTTCTAATTAATAAGAAAAACCTTTTTTTAACTTTAAAACTAAAAGAATATTAAAAACTTTTAAAACCTTATTTAATAAGAAATCTTTAACCTTTTAGATTAAAAATAATCTTTAAACATAATTCTCAAAATAAAAATAATAACCTTTTATTAATTTCCCTTTGAAATTATCAACCTTTTTTGTCTTAATAAATCGTTCCTTTAGAATCTCTCGCGCCCGAGTGTACGCTTGTGTGTTTATCTGTTTACTATGCCTCTATTTGAATGTATGCTTTGTATGTCTAAACCTTTTCAAACTTATAAAAATCTCGATCCAACGTCGAGTCCACTTTTCTACCCATGTAAGTCGATCGCCTTAGGGCATCGCATTCGACCTACCGATCACAAGACACAAGTCTAGCATCACTTTGCTAGCACCCTCGCCTAAATAACAATAATTTAATCGCATTAATATCCAAGGGAAAACCCCATGCATGATAACCATGTTATTGTGCATGGTGCACATCATTTGCATCATAATCGATACCTTAAGATAAGTCAATTAGATGACTTAGGATAGATTTCCTAGGTTAGTCCCCCCTTAATTTTGATTTTTTTAAATCAAACTTTAGCCCACCTAATTCTCCACACAAGAGAATTAGATGTTAATCATCTCAAAGAAGGGACATACAATCCCATATCCCACAAAATACAAACATTTTCAAAACTGTGGTGGTTTTCTTAAGATGATGACTCATCTTCTCTCCTAAACCTTTAAAACACATTTAGTATCCTTAATAAGGAACTACAAGTGCTCTGATTCCCTCCTGACAGGATATGTAGGCACAAGATGCGATATCTTGTCGAGCACACTTAGGATTAAAAATAATAAATCACCTACCCTTAAACCTTTAGCAAAACAGATAACAGATAACATAAAATAAATCAAGAGGTACCTGTAGAGTACTACAGATATCTCGGATGCTAACACCTTCCCTAGGTATAACCAACCCACGAACTTTAGAATCTTAGTTTGCATTTGCATTGCATTGTGGGTATTCGATCTTTCTCCCTTCCCTTGGATAAAATCAAAGACGGTGGCGAAATAAAAGAAATGTGATCCTAGTTAACCAATAACTATGGTATCCAATTTTCACCACGAAAATATGTTGGTGTTAAATGTATTGAGCATGATTGATATGCCTTTGTGATGGATGTATGAGATATGAATTGTGTTGTTTGTATTTGAATTATGGTGTAAGTTGTGGTCAAAATGTTTTACATTGTGTATTTTGTGTTATTACATAATTGTATGCAACTATATTATAATTGTGTTTCTCACCCTTCTGCTGTTTTGAATGCTCTACGAGGCATTGCAGATTAGATGTTGGAGGTCTTTTTGTGAAGCTTATGTCTTCATTCTTTTGTCGGTCGGCTCTGATATGTAGCACCGGGTAGTCGGGGAGATCGTTATGTGACTTTATGTATATATCTTTTTGAATTTTACATGTATGAATCTGTGTATGACAGACAAGCTTCTATGTTTATATATATGAGATTTCAGTTGCAGATTTTCCGCTTTTATTCTGTATCTGAATTGTGGGTGTTAGGAACTGAGTTCCTCTATTTAACTTGCTACCTAATTGTTGCATATCTTTATGAGCAGGTTATTATATTTCATCATCGTGATGTGACGCTCCGTCTATGCCTTGCATGTTTTAATTCTACTCTAATTAATTGTTATCGCTTTAATTACTCAGGTTATAGATTAGGGGTGTTACATTAAGTGGTATCAGAGCCAGTTTGTGTCAGTCCGTGCCAGTCCGCGTCGGTCGTTTTGACCAAGTTGTTTGTTGTGCATCAGTTGTGTTCTGGCGAGCTGATTGTTTAACCATAGTTACTGTTATTGGATATGAACAGAATATGGCTGGAAGGAATGACGCTGCTCTTGCTGCTGCTATACAAGCTATGGCTCAGGCTGTGCGGGGTGCACCTAATGCTGGTGGGAATGATGAGTTCAGGAAGAACAAACCGCCTATCTTCAATGGAAGACATGATCCTGATGGTGCTCAGATTTGGTTTTAAGGAGATTGAAAGAATCTTTCGAGTGATGGACTGTGCTGAGGAATAAGGTGAGATTGGGTACTCACATGTTGCAGGAGGAGGCTGATGATTGGCGGGTTAGTGCGCGTCATGTGTGGGAAGCTACAGGTGAAGAGGTCACTTGGGCTTTGTTTAGCCGTGAGTTTTTGAGGAAGTATTTTCCTGAAGATGTTAGAGGAAAGAAAGAGATAAATTTCTTGGAGTTTAAATAGGGTTACATGTCTATTATTGATTACACTGCTAAGTTTGTGGAGCTTGTTCAGTTTTATCCACATTATGCTGAAGCAACTGCGGAGTTTTCCAAATGTGCGAAGTTTGAGAACGGGTTGCGTCCCGAGATCAAGCAGGCAATTGGTTATCAAAGAATTAGGAGGTTTTTGGGTTTGGTGGTTTTTTGTAGAATTTATGAGGAGGATAGCAAAGCTCGTTCTACTCATTATAAGAGTGTGAATGAAAGGAAAGGAAAGCAACCGTTTCGTGGCGGTCCTTATGTGTCACCAGCTGACAAGGGAAAGCAAAGGGCTCATTCTAATAAAATTCCAAGTGGGGGAGGTACGTATAATCATCTGAGATGTTATAGGTGTGGTGACTTAGGACATCGTCAGTTTGAATGTAGAAAGGATATAAGGAAGTGTTCCAATTGTGGAGGTATAGGACATGTAATAGCTGAGTGCAAGAGGAATGTGGTGAAGTGTTTCAACTGTGGGGAACCTGGTCATATTAGTACTAAGTGTCCGAAACCAAAGCAAGCTCAAGCTGGGGGGAAAGTATTTGCATTGGCAGGAACTCAGACTTCTAGTGCAGATCGTCTGATCAGAGGTACTTGTTTTATTAATAGTACGCCTTTAGTTGCTATTATTGATACCGGACCGATTCATTCGTTTATTTCGTCTGAGTGTGTGCAGCATTTGAATCTTTTGTTGTCATCGATGGATGGAGAGATGGTTATCGATACTCCAGCAATGGGGTCGGTAACTACTTCTTTGGTTTGTTTAAGTTGTCCTTTGACCATTTATGGTAAGGATTTTGATATGGATTTGGTGTGTCTGCCGTTGGAGGGTTTAGATGTGGTTCTGGGAATGAATTGGTTGTAGTTCAATCGAGTTCATATTGATTGTTATCATAAGTTGGTACGATTTCCTTCTCTTGAAGAAGACGAGGAATCGAGTTTCTTATCTACCAAAGAGTTGAAGAAACTTTTGGCGGATGAAGCTTAGTTGTTTGGGTTGTTCGCATCGTTGACTGTGGATAGTCAAGTTGCAATTGATGTGTTTCCAGTCGTGTGTGATTTTCCAGAGGTGTTTCCGGAGGATATTTCTGATGTGCCGCCAGAGAGAGAGATGGAGTTTTCTATAGATCTAGTTCCTGGTACTAGACCTGTGTCTATGGCACCTTATCGTATGTCGGCATCTGAGTTGGTTGAGTTGAAGAAGCAGTTGAATGAATTGTTAGAAAAGAGGTTTGTGAGGCCGAGTGTATCGCCTTGGGGTGCTCCAGTTTTATTGGTGAAAAAGAAAGATGGAAGTATGCGATTGTGTATTGATTATCGCCAGCTGAATAAGGTGACGATTAAGAACAAGTATCCTCTTTCGAGAATTGATGATTTGATGGACCAGTTGGGAGGTGCGTGTGTGTTTAGTAAAATTGATTTAAGGCCAGGTTATCATCAGATTAGAGTTAAAGAGGAAGATATTCAGAAGACGGCTTTTAGGACACGATACGGACATTACGAATATTCCGTGATGCCGTTCGGGGTTTCTAATGTGCCGGGAGTGTTTATGGAGTATATGAATCGCATTTTCCATGAGCATTTAGATCAATTTGTTGTTGTGTTTATCGATGACATCTTGATTTATTCTAAGTCTCAGGAGGAACATGCGGAGCATTTGCGTATTATATTGCAAAATTTGAAGGAAAAGAGACTTTATGCCAAGTTGTCCAAGTGTGAGTTCTGGTTGTCAAAAGTGAGTTTTCTTGGGCATGTGATTTCAGGTAATGGTATTGTTGTGGATCCATCCAAAGTAGATGCAGTTCTACAATGGCAGGCTCCTAGATTTGTTACTGAAATTAGAAGCTTTTTGGGTTTATCTGGATATTATCGAAGATTCATTGAAGGCTTTTCCAAGTTAGCACTTCCTTTGACCCAGCTGACTTGTAAAGGTAAATCGTTTATTTGGGATATTCAGTGTGAGGAAAGTTTTAGTGAGCTGAAGTGAAGATTGACTACAGCTCCGATTTTGATCTTACCGAATCCTAGTGAATCGTTTGTGGTGTATTGCGACACGTCTTTGATTGGGTTAGGTGGAGTGTTGATGCAAGAAGGTAAGGTTGTGGCTTATGCTTCGAGGCAATTAAGGGATCATGAGAAAAATTACCCTACTCATGATTTGGAATTAACGGCGGTGGTTTTTGTGTTGAAAATTTGGAGGCATTATCTCTATGGTGCAAGATTCGAAGTCTTTAGTGATCATAAGAGTTTGAAATACTTGTTTGATCAGAAAGAGATGAATATGAGGCAACGGAGATGGTTGGAATTTTTGAAGGACTACGATTTTAGCTTGAATTACCATCCTGGTAAAGCTAATGTGGTAGCCGATGCGTTAAGCCGGAAATCTTTGCATATGTCTGTTTTGATGGTTAAAGAGTGGGAACTTTTGGAAGCATTTAGGGATTTGAGTTTGGTGTGTGAATTGACATCTGTTGGCGTGAGGCTTGGCATGTTAAGGGTCACTAATGAGTTTCTGTCGACCGTTAGCGAGAAACAGAGGCTGGATGTGAAAGTTGTTGATTTGATGATGGTTGGAGATAAAGGTGTGAATGGTGACTTTAAAGTGGATGGTAAGGGTGTTTTAAGATTCCGTGGTAGAATTTGTATTCCTGATGATTAGGAATTGAAAAAGATGATTTTAGAGGAAGGACACCGGAGTAGTTTGAGTATACATCCGGGAGATAATAAAATGTACCAAGATTTGAAGAAGATCTTTTGGTGGTCCGGATTGAAGAGGGATGTGGCTCATTTTGTTTATGCGTGTTTGACGTGTCAGAAGTCAAAGGTAGAACATCAGAAGCCTAGTGGATTATTGCAACCATTAGATATTCCCGAGTGGAAAATGGGACAACATTTCTATGGATTTTGTGATAGGGTTGCCGAATACTCAGAGGGGACATAATGCCATTTGGGTGGTTGTGGATAGGCTGACTAAATCGGCACATTTCATTCCGATTGACATCCGTTTTTCTTTGGAGAGGTTGGCTGAGATTTATATCCGTGTGATTGTGAAGCTACATGGTGTTCCGTTGTGTATTGTTTCAGATCGAGATCCGAGGTTTACTTCCAGATTTTGGGAAAGTTTGCAAAAGGCGTTAGGTTCCAAGTTGAGATTGAGTTCTACTTATCATCCTCAGACGGATGGTCAGACCGAGAGAACTATTCAGTCGTTGGAAGATTTGTTGTGGGCTTGTGCTCTTGAGCAAGGTGGTGCTTGGGATAGTTATCTTTCATTGGTTGAATTCACGTATAACAACAGTTTCCATTCGAGTATTGGAATGGCACCTTTTGAAGCGTTGTATGGATGAAGATGTTGAACACCATTGTATTGGCATGAATCTGGTGAGAGTTCGGTGGTTGGACCGGAGTTAATTCAACAAACTACGGAAAATGTGAAACTTATTCGTGAGAGGATGAAGGCTTCTCAGAGTAGGCAGAAGAGTTATCATGATCGAAGGAGGAAAGATCTTGAGTTTCAAGAAGGCGAACATGTATTTTTGAGAGTTACACCGGTAACGGGTGTTGGACGTGCATTGAATTCGAAGAAGCTTACTTCTCGGTTTATTGGTCCTTATCAGATATCCGCGAGAGTGGGTACTGTGGCTTATCGGGTGGCGTTGCCACCGAATCTTTCGAATTTGCATGATGTGTTCCATGTTTCACAGCTTCGGAAGTATGTTCTGGATCCGTCGCATGTGATTCCAATGGATGAGGTTGAGGTAAGGGAGAACCTTACGGTGGAGGCATTACCGGTTAGGGTTTTGGATCGCGAGTTGAAGCAATTAAGAGGCAAGGATATTGCGCTTGTGAAAGTAGCGTGGGGAGGCGCTGCTGAGGGCAATTTGACTTGGGAGTTGGAGAGTCGGATGCGGGAATCGTATCCGGAGTTGTTCGTCTCAGGTAATATTTTCGAGGACGAAAATTTCTAAGTGGGGGAGAGTTGTAACGCCCCGGTTTTTGTTATTTATTTAATCGAGTCGATTTAATTATTTTTGGTCTTTATATTATTTTATTCTTGGTTATTATGTTTTATCACGTTTTGGGAACGTTTGCGAGAAAATTTGAGTGTAGGGGTATTTTGGTCTTTTTGGCTTGGGTTGATATTGTTTTTCATTAAAATAGAAACATACAAAGAAAAAGAGAGAAAAAGAAGAGAAGAGAAAAGGAGAGTGAGAAGAAGAAAAAGAGGAAAACTTGGAGTGTAAGAAACCGATTCAACCGACACTTCGAAGCGCGATTAATCGGGTAAGGGTGCGAAACTCGGTTATACTATGCTTTTGTATAATTATGTATGTGTGTGTTGGAATGTTTGTTGGTTTTTCCTAGCTTTTCAATTCTAGGTCGAATGAGAGAAAACGATAGAAATCGATGTTTTCGCGGTTGAAATGCAGTATAAATGTTGTAGAATACTTGTTGTTATGTTTGGGATATGTTCTGGTTGTTATGTTATGGTTTGGAAGTGTTTTGGTGGAGGAAATATTGTGTTGGAGTGGACAACAGCGCTGCTGGGATTTTTAAGTTCGCAGGTTCGCACTGCGAATAGGGCAGCGAAGGGAAAGCGAAGGTTCGCGGGAGGTTCGCATTGCGAACTTTCTGCTGTTTTTTCTATGCCACGGTTCGCATGGAATTCACATTGAGAAGGGGAAAGCGAAGGTTCACTGGGTGTTCGTATTGCGAACTTTATACTGTTTTTTCTCTGCCATGGTTCGCTGGGGTTCACATTGCGAATAGGAAAGCGAACGGGGCAGATTTTTCCATTTTGTTCTTGTCATAACTTTTGGGTCGTAAGTCGGATTGAGGCGCGGTTGGATGCGTTGGAAAGCTATTGAAATTTATTCTTATAAAATGGTTTTGATACTAGTGGCCGATTTAATTGTGTTGGGAATTGGAATAGTGTCGTTTTGTCGACTGTTACCGTCGTAATTGTGTGCGATTGATGTGTTATCATGTGGTATGCTTTTAATATATATCGTATAGCTTGTGTGCTGTTGTATGATGTGAATGCATGTGATGAAATGTTGTGATGATGTTTTGTGGCCTAAGGGAAAATAAATGCATTGTGTTATGTTTGATTGTATATGCATGATTATGGATGTTGAAATGGTTCACATGGTTGTATATGTGTATGCATTTGATTGTCATGAGTCATTGTATGCCAAGCATCATGATATACATTCTTGTGATGTTGTGTGCCCTAGTGGGTGTGAGCGTAGAAATGATTCCCGAGGGAATCTGCTATAACGGTCGTGAGCCTTATACAAAGAAGACCGAAAGTGACATTATAGACGATCGTGAGCCTTATACAAAGAGGACCGAAAGCGATCGGATCTTGAGCCTTATACAAAGAGGACCGAAAGCAATCTATAAACGTCGTGAGCCTTATACCAAGAGGACCGAAAGCGACGGGGAACATCGGTCGCCCGACGGGGAGTAACACTAAGTAACAAGCGATGATTCCAATAATTTCTGAGTGAATTAATGATGAGAATGACGGATGGAACGGTACCGCATTACATTTGCATAGAGTCGTTGTGTCGGTCTCTTTGCATTTGCATAAGTCATGAATGGATTGATTATGTGGGAGAATTGTGAATGGAATTGATGAGTTGATATATACATATGTTGGTGATAAATGTATTGAGCATGATTGATATGCCTTTGTGATGGATGTATGAGATATGAATTGTGTTGTTTGTATTTGAATTATGGTGTAAGTTATGGTGAGAATGTTTTACATTGTGTATTTTGTGTTATTACATAATTGTATGCAACTATATTATAATTGTGTTTCTCACCCTTCTGCTATTTTGAATGCTCTACGAGGCATTGCAGATTAGATGCTGGAGGTCTTTTTGTGAAGATTATGTCTTCATTCTTTTGTCGGTCGGCTTTGATATGTAGCACCGGGTAGTCGAGGAGATCGTTATGTGACTTTATGTATATATCTTTTTGAATTTTACATGTATGATTCTGTGTATGACAGACAAACTTCTATGTTTATATATATGAGATTTCAGTTGCATATTTTCTGCTTTTATTCTGTATCTGAATTGTGGGTGTTAGGAACTGAGTTCCTCTATTTATGTTGCTACCTAATTGTTGCATATCTTTATGAGCAGGTTATTATATTTCATCATCGTGATGTGACGCTCCGTCTATGCCTTGAATGTTTTAATTATACTCTGATTAATTGTTATCGCTTTAATTACTCAGGTTATAGATTGGGGGTGTTACATTTACCACCCGTGAAGCCAAATGAAGAGAAAAAGAAAGAGGAGGCTAAACCACAGATTAAGTTACCTTACCCTCAGAGAGTGACGAAGAAAGATCCTAAAGAGAAGGACTTTGAGAAATTTATCTCAATGTTCAAAAAGTTAGAAGTCCATATGCCATTCTTTGAAGCACTCGACCAAATGCCCTTGTATCAGAAATTCATGAAAGAAGTGATAACTAATAAAAGACCTATTGGAGATGAGCCGGTTGTTCCAAAGGAAAAGTGCAGTGCAATCTCGCCGGAAAGGAATATCCCAATCAAGTAGAAGGATCCCAGATCGGTCGCAATACCTTGCACCATAAAAAACATAAATTTCAATAAGGTCCTCATTGATTCAGGTGCGAGTGTAAGTCTCATGCCATTATCCATTTTTAAAAAGTTGGGAATTGGGAAGGTGAGTGATGGGAGAACAAATCTTAAATTTGCTGACCACACAACTAAGCAATCATATGGGTTAGCTGAAGATGTGTTGGTGATGATTGATAAATTCGTCTTTCCAGTTGATTTTGAGATCATGGATATTCCTGAGGATGAAGAGACTCCCATCATTCTTGGTCGACCATTCTTGCTCACTAGTAGATGCAATGTGGACATTGAAAAAGGTACTCTAGCGATGAAATCTTTTGAGGAGGAAATAACTTTAAAAGTGTTGGATATCAAGAAGCAGGGTGTAGGTGAAGGAAATCAAGCTTCAGTTAGAATGATCCAAATAGTGGGAAAAAGCAGAAGTGCAGGACCACCACCAGAAAAAGTCTCGGGTATAATCTCTAAGGTTGTAGTATCTTGGTCATCTATTGCACATGGCAACACTTCAAGGTCCATTCATGAAATCAAGAAGAGAAAGAAAAAGAAACATCAACGGAAGTATATGGAGGTTGGAGGTGACTTAAGGGACAAAGTAGCTCTTATCTCTGAACCTGACTGGTTTTTCGTGGCAGAAAAGTCAAGAGACAAGGTGTGTAAGCTGAAGTATCTCCCATAGCTTTGGGGAGTAACCCGTTGAGCCACGCGACGTTAAACGAAGCGCTACGTGGGAGGCAACCCACGCTTTTCTGATTGATTACTTTCTTTTTGTTGGTTGTTTTGTTTTGTTTGCAGGAAATAAATAAGACCTTACGGGTGCGAGCTATGATGTAGCAGTTGATGTTGCGTCACCGTCCGCCTCCTCAGTAAGGATATCTGTGAGTAACCTCTGTCGCTCTTGTTCTAACACATTGGGGCAATGCGCGGTTCAAGTTTGGGGGAGGATTTACTATTTTTAGTTCTTTCGTTTAGACTTGTTATTGGTATTTTTGTATGTTGAAACCACTGTGAATTCCCCTCGAATTAGAGCCAAAAAAATTTCTTGTGAATTCTGTGATGTGTGAGGTAGTCAGGAAAGTATATAGAGTTTGAGGGAAGAAAAGTTAGAACTAGGGACATTGGGGAAGTTTGAAAACTTAGGAATGACCCGAACACCCTAGATTCCCCGGAGTAAGAAAACGAGTCCAATGTGTAGATTTGTGCCATAGTACTTGGATTTGAGAAGTATTCCCCGATTAGTTCATAGTGATAGTCCGACATGATTAAAAATAATTGCATGTATAAGGTTGATTGAGAGAATGACTTAAGGCACCGAAAAAAGTGAATAATGGTGATAAAGATAACCAGTCCTTCTAAGTTGGGTAACCCTCACCCGGTTACTTAGCCTAACGGCAGTTGAGTCTCAATTGTCGTCCCCAAGTGGACTAATAAACACCAATGAGCGAAAAAAAAGAAGATAATGGTGCCTAGAAAAAGTTTCGATCAATCTTGTACATGTGAGGGAAAACGAAAAATTGCCTTAATCTGATTATCCAAATGAAAGGGGTAGAAAATCGAAGAAAAGACTTAAGCCCAAAGCATATTTGGAGAGGTAACCGAAAGGGGGATTTGGGTCCGTGGTTTTACCGCGGTATGTGTTTGTGTAATACCTTTGTTAACGGACGATTACCAAGAGAACTAGTTTTAGCCGATCGGAACAAAGACTCACGTATGAGTATCGACACACCTTACCTTCACAAGTCTTTCATTTGATAAGTACCGTTTGATCTGGAAAATATTTACGCAAGCTTGTTGCTTGAGGTCAAGCAACAATTTAAGTTTGGGGGAGTTTGATAGGTCTTTTTCATACGTTATTTCACTATTTGTTTTAGTTATATTTTTGTCATTGTTTATTTTTTTTACATCTCTTTTACTGCATTTTATGCCTTGGTTGTGTTCGTTAGTGTTTTCAGGTTCAAATAAGCATTCAGGAAGAATCGGAGCGAAAAATCAAGAAAAATTGCAAAATGCGGAATAAAGTTGGATTGAAGACAGTGAGCTGACACGGGTGCCCATGTTAGCTGACACGGCCCGTGTCAGCACACCTGTAGGGGAGAAATATTTGCGCAAGAGAAACAGAGGGCTGACATGGGTGCCCGTGTCACCTGACACGGCCCGTGTCAGCAAGCCTGGGAGTACCAAATTTGTGATTTTTTTTATCATTTGTTGAGTTTAGTGTCCTGAGGGGTATTTTGGGAATTTCGCACGATTTTGAGTGTTTTGGAATTACTTGGGCTGTGTGGAGAAGGAAAGAAAAACACTTTTGACTTCACGAACAAAGTTACGAAAGTGGGAGGCGATCAAGGAGATTTGGAGAGAAAGATCGTTCATGCGCGGAAGCAATTGAAGGATTATTTTCAATCTGATCAAATTGTAATTTCTTATTTTAATCTCGTTATTGTTTTTGTTTTGAATATTATGAGAGGCTAAACCCCCCAATGCTAGGGGGTGTCCCTGAATTGTTATGTAATGAACATTTTTTGAATTATTCAATGAGATTTTGCTTTCTTACCTTAATCTTTTATTATGCAAATTATTTCATACTTTTTCAATCGTACAAATTGGAAACGATTTACGATTAGGGATTTGGCCTGAAAAACCAATCTATTGTTTTGCATAATACATTACGGTAGATATTGCCTAGGAATAGGGATACCCCGTAGTGACTAAAAGACCTTGTCAGAACTATTGCTTGATGTTCTCTCTTGACTGCTAAGAAATTAGGGTCAAGGGGACTATCAAAGGTTTTTCGGTTAAGGAATTTAAGAAAAATAATTGAGGGTCAGTAAAATTAAGGTTTGGAGGCATATCTCTTTGATGATAATTTAGGGTTCTTGCTGAGCAATTCATACACCTTTCCTAGCATAATTTCTCATAAGTGTTAAAGTCATTTTATTATTCTGCTTTTTTCTTTCTGTCATTAGAATTATTTGAAAAATCAAAACCCCAAAAGGAACTTTTGTCTAATTGAAATAACATATGCACTTACAAATTATACGCAGTCCTCGAGAGATCGATTCTGGGGATAACCCCACCTATTACTACATCGTTAAAATAGTACACTTGCTATTTTTTCAATCAGAAAGCATATGTTTGATGGCTTTGGTGTACTCAAACTGATCACAAATGAGCTCTATTTATAGGAGAGCAAGTTTGTTTTGCAAGGAATAGTGAATGGCAACTGCTGCATAGGTTTGACCAATGTTGATCAATGAGAATCCAAGTCTCCTCTAGCCATTGACTAGAGGTTAGGGCACATGCTGCTGGTTCCCTTGGTCTTGGATAAGTCTTGACTGAGTTTGGTTGGAAATGGCTCAGTCCATGCCACCTTGGTGTATGCATTGAATGGTCCAATCCAAAATTGGAGTCTTGTCCTTCTTTTAGGCATTCCTAGGTTTGGCATGCTATTTTTGGTTCCAAAGACGTGGGAGGCTTGGGATCAGAGTTGGTTCCTCCTTGGTCCCCCCTTGAGGTGTTCAGATGGATAGAGTTGCTTGCCCTTTGCAAAATTTGAGCAAATCGAGCAAAACTCCAAAATCTGACTTGCCATGACAGTTTGCAGCAAGGCATATTGGCATTGTCATATCTCATGGCTCAAGTGGAATTTGATGGAGTTCTTGGCTATTTTGGAAAGCCCTCATATGATACAACAACTGTTT
Source organism: Lathyrus tuberosus (assembly GCA_022829125.1). Lineage (NCBI taxonomy): Eukaryota > Viridiplantae > Streptophyta > Magnoliopsida > Fabales > Fabaceae > Lathyrus > Lathyrus tuberosus. The sequence continues at coordinate 4,890,806 of JALAZF010000052.1, read as the reverse complement.
GATCATAATTAGTTTTGATACTTTTTGGATCCAAGTGAAAAATGCCCCTATATTTGGAAAAAAGTGAAGGAAGATTCTGACTTAGTGAAAATTTCACAAAGTGTTGGAAAAAAGTGACATTTTCACTTTTTGTGATTTTGATCATTCCATAACTCAAAATCCATGATGAATTGGAATGAGGTGTAGTTGAAGCTTTTCTAGAGGGCCATGAGGGCTATAAATCCAGCTTTGAATGGGGAAAAATGGCCTTGTGGTTTAGGAGTTATGATCCTCCAAAGTTGGTACCCTAGCCACTTTGTTCCATAACTTAGAAAAATTTCTAAGTTTTTTATGGTTACCCCTTTTACAAGTTATCTCACTTTTCTTGATTTTTCTTGATGAATGAAGATTCCAAACACACATTAACATCATTTTAGGGTCAAAGAACCATAATTGTGAAAAATCTCAAAAAGTCAAAGTTTGGCTTTTGTGCACAGTTGACTTTTTGTCAGATGAATTCCAAACTGTGCGATCCTCTATGAAATCAAGTACTTGACCTAAATAAAACTTGATGGATTGATTTCATAGGTGTTATAGGGTGTATTGAATCATGTCCTAGGGTTTGGGAGCGTGTCTTGGTCAAAAGTCAAAGATACAGTTGACTTTTCTCGCGAAACCCTAAATGTGGTTCTGACGAAATTAAAACTTGTGAGTCAAGCTTCTTGGATCAATCCATTGTTGCAAATGGATCAATACGGTGTATTAGAGACCCTCAAATCATGTCTTGAGGTCTTAGCTCATGCTTTGCCCCAAAAGTCAACTTAGGGTGTGAATTAGGTCAAGAAACCCTAATTTCTGATTTTTTGTGAATGCATCCCCTGAGGTTAAATGGACTTGATGATTGGGTCCATGATGTCCCTTGGGGCATCATAGGTTATGCTTTGAAGCATTGGCTCAAGCCCAGAGGAAAATTTTCATCTGGAGGCCCTGGTCGACCAAACCCTAATTTTGGTGACACTGGTGATCTTGAGGCTTAATCCACCTAGAATGCTGCAAAATTGTGCTTGATTCTTGATGTGGGAGTCCTCTTGATCCATTGTGGATGTTTGAGAGGCTAGACAAGTTGAAGATCATGTCATTCCTTTATTGATCCTTTGTCTAAGAGCTCTGAGAGGGCTTGAAACCCTAAGTCTGATTGTAGTGGATGCTCACCCATCTTTGGGGAGACTAATGGTTCATCCATATTGTGATGGTGATTTGCACAATGATGGGAAATCTTAGTGGTCAAAATTTGGGGTATGACAGATGCCCCTATTTAATCTTCTTGGACCCGAAGGTTTGAATGGCAAAGGTATTCGGGCATTCGGGGTGCAAGAGGATTAAATATCGGAATACCCAAAATTTTGATGGTGGTTATAAATGGTAGTTGGCGCATCCTTCTTCTTTTGCTAAGGAATGATGCTTAGAAAAGGTAAACTTCCCCTCAATCCCGGTTTCCTACCAGGGTACTGGTCTTAGTTTCTGATTTAAACTTCCCCTCGATCCTGGTTTCCTACCAAGGAACTGGTCTAAGTTTTTTATTTAAACTTCCCCTCGATCCTGGTTTCTTACCAAGGAACTGGTCTCAGTTTCTGATGTAAACTTCCCCTCGATCCTGGTTTCTTACCAAGGAACTGGTCTCAGTTTCTTTTGTCAATAAACTTTTTTGACAAGGGACGCTATGCGTAGCGTTTTTCATCAAACTTCTCGCCGAATTTTCCTGGAGAGATGCCATTTGATGGAAAAAGTTTTGACGTCAGACTTGCTGGGGAACCCATCCGTCTGAGTTGTAGAGGTGTACCAACTTCTCTGTTGGAGATGTCATTCGTTCACTCTACTGGGGGAGAACGAGTCTCTTGAGAGACTACTTTCGCTTGGGGATATTGCATCATACTTTTCTTGGAGATCTTCTCGGAGAAATGCCATATGATGTGATTCAATTTTGAGGTGCCGATGACCTTTTCGTCAGTGAACTTTCTGAAGAAGAACTGCCGTATTGTCGAATCTCTGATTAAGAGGCTTTCTCTGGGGATTTTCCTTAATCCAGGAAAGCGAAAACATCATCTTCAATAGCGAAGAGTGATGTTTGTCTGAAGTTTCTCTGGTTTTCTCAGAGGTTCAAGTTATCAAGGCGGTCAAGGGCCAACTCTAATCTAGAAATAAACTGGAGGAGAGAGATTGTTCAGACGTAACATTTCTGGACGAGGAAAGAACTGACAACTCGATTGAGAGGACTTTTATCACTAGGGAACAAGACCAACTAGAGTGATAGTGATACAATATGAATGCGAATGTAAATCAATAATGCATGATGTATGTATGTATATGCTGACAAAACTGACACGACATACAGACGAACAGATGAACACGACTGGATACTCGACCACTAGAGGGGATGAATAGGTACCATTGGGTTCAAGATAACAATTCTGCCTTGCTTAGGAGAAGTAGTCCTCGCGGGGAACAACCGTTGATCGGTCTTAGGAGATGAGAACTCTGCCGGGGGTGTCGGACGGAATATTCGCATCTGACAACTGATCCTTCATTCAGGCGCATTGGCTTAGAAGGAGTACTTTGATTCTGCACTTTGAAGTTCGATTACTTCTGGCGAAGCGATCGATGTTCTTTCGATGTTCAACAGTCAAAAGAAATTGCCATCTTCATTTTAAAAGTAGAAAATGTTTGACAAGTAAATTCATTTTTTTGTTTTGTTTCAAGAATCGTTGATCATGTTAAAATGTCATTCTATAAAGCTAAAACAAATGAGAATTATAAACAAAAGCACAAGGGCTCAAATTTTATTGATAGGATGGAAATCAGCCAAACGCGTGATTCCATAGAGTATTTACAAAGTTTAGAAAATGGTAATTTAAGGGAAGAGGGCTACATTGAAACATAACGACCACTATCCTTCTACCAACTTTGAATTCGGGACATCCTGAGCTTCTGTCGAAGATGACCGTGACTGGAGTTTTTCTTCTGATGGATGGCATTACCGCTGCTGAGGGACTTGCCCCTGTTGAACATAGTTACTTGGCATTATCCCTAACTTTTTCCTGGATTGTACTGTGATGTTTCCAACCCACCGGGATGATTTTTTGACCATGTCTCTAATTTTTTCCTGGACCGCCCTTTCGGGTTTTCAATCCACCAAGACGTTTTTTTTTTGTTTTTTTTTATTTAGGAGAAGTATTTCTTGACTACATCAACATTTGTGGGGTAGGCAAATTCCTCTCCGTCCATGGTTGCAAGTCTCAAGGCGCCGCCTGAGAAAGCTTTCTTGACCGCATAGGGGCCGTTATAATTCGGAGTCCATTTGCCCCGAGAATCAGTGAGAAATGATTGTATCTTTTTGAGCACAAGGTCTCCTTTCCTGAAGACGCGAGGTAGAACCTTTTTGTCAAACGCCTTCTTCATTCTTTGCTGATACAACTGACCATGGCATAGTGTCGTGACTCGCTTCTCCTCAATCAAGTTTAGTTCATCGTGTCAACTTTGACACTATTCAGCCTCTGTTATCTTAGCTTCCATCAATACCCAGATTGATGGGATCTCTACTTCTATGGGGAGCACTGCCTCCATACCATATACTAGAGAAAAAGGGGTTGCACCTGTTGAAGTGTGGACAAATGTGCGATAACCGTGAAGAGAAAAGGGTAGCATCTCGTGCCAATCTTTATAGGTTACAACCATCTTTTGAACAATCTTCTTGATGTTCTTGTTAGCCGCTTCTACCGCTCCGTTCATCTTGGGTCGGTAGAGAGATGAGTTATGGTGTTCGATCTTGAACTCTGTACATAACCCTTTCATCATCTTATTGTTCAAGTTGGATCCATTATCAGTAATGATCTGGCTAGGAACACCATAACGGCAGATGATATTGTTTTTAGCGAATCAGACCACCACTTGTCAGGTTACATTAGCGTACGACGCTGCTTCGACCCACTTGGTGAAGTAATCAATGGCTACCAGGAGGAACCGATGTCTGTTCGAAGCTTTAGGTTAGATCATGACAATCATGTTGATTCCCCATATGGAAAAAGGCCATGGGGAAGAGAGAACTTTGAGATGTGTTGGTGGTACATGGATTTTGTCGGAGTATATCTGACACTTGTGACACTTCCTCATGTACTTGTAGCAGTCGGATTCCATGGTCAACCAATAGTACCCTGCTCTCAGAATTTTTCTCGCCATTGTATGTCCATTGGCATGAGTGCCAAAGGATCCTTCGTGAATTTCTTTTATCAGCATGTCTGCTTCTGGTCTATCTACACATCAGAGCAAGACCATGTCAAAGTTCCTCTTATAAAGTGTATCACCGCTCAGAAAGAAGTTTCCAGCCAGTCTTCTGAGAGTTTTTCTGTCTTTCCTTAGTGCCCAGGTGGGTAATCTTGTTTCTGAAGGAAGCATTTTATATCATGATACCAAGGTTTGTCGTCTATGACTACTTCAACTGTGAAGATGTAAGCGGGCCGTTCAAGGTGCATGATGTCGATCTTAGGTAGGTCGCTCCATTGACCTACACTAATCATGGAAGAGAGAGTGGCTAATGCATCAGCCATGTGATTCTCTTCACGAGGGATATGATGAAACTCAATTCTGTTGAAGAAAGGTAATAACCTTCTTGCATAATCTTTGTAAGGAATCAATCCGGATTGGTATGTGTTCTAATCTCCTTTGATCTGATTGACGACCAAAGCTAAGTCGCCATAAACATCCAAGTTTTTTATTCTTAAATCAATCGCTTCCTCGAGACCCATGATACAAGCTTCGTATTCGGCCTCGTTGTTCGTACACTTGAATGTAAGTCTGGCAGTGAAAGGAATGTGGGTACCCTGAGGTGTTATGATAATTGCCCTAATTCCGTTTCCGTAATGATTGACAGCTCCGTCAAAGATTAGTCCCCATTGGGAACCTGGTTCTGACCCTTCACTGGGTAGCGGTTCATCGCAGTCTTTCGTTTTTAGATACATGACATCTTCGTCTGGGAAGTCAAACTCGACTGATTCCTGATCGTCAATCGGTTGATGAGCCAAATGATCGGCTAAAACACTTCCCTTAATGGCTTTTTGAGCGTGGTATTCAATGTCGTACTCTGATAACAACATCTGCCAACGGGCAATTCTTCCCGTGAGAGCAGGCTTTTCAAAGGCGTACTTGATTGGATCCATTTCTGAGATCAACCATGTAGTGTGATGAATCATGTACTGGCGAAGACGTTTGGCTGCCCAAGCCAAAGCACAGCAAGTTTTCTCGAGCATAGTGTACCGAGTCTTGCAGTCGGTGAATTTCTTGCTCAAATAGTAGATGGCAGATTCTTTCCTTTTCGTTTCGTCTTGTTGGCCAAGTACACAACCCATGGAGTCTTCCAGGACTGTGAGGTAAATGATCAGTGGTCTTCCTTCCACTGGAGGTGATAGAATTGGTGGGTTCAACAAGTATTACTTGATACTGTCAAAGGCGGTTTGGCAGTCCTCTGTCCATTCGCAGTCCTGATTCTTTTTGAGTAATTTGAAAATCGCCGTACATGTCGCGGTCATGAGGAATATGAATCTGGAGATGTAGTTCAAACGTCCCAGGAATCCTCTGACTTGTTTTTCAGTTTTCGGAGAAGGCATTCCTTGAATGGCCTTGACCTTGTCAGGATCAATCTCAATTCCTTTTGGGCTGATGATGAACCCTAAGAGTTTCCCCGAACGGACACCGAAGGTGCACTTGTTGGGATTTAAGTGGAGTTTATACTTTCTCAATCGCTCAAATAGTTTTAACAGGTGGGTCACATGCTCCTCTTCTATTTTAGATTTGGCAATCATGTCATCGACATATACCTCAATTTCCTTGTGTATCATGTCATGAAACAGAGTAGTCACGACCCGTTGATAGGTTGCCCCGACGTTCTTCAAACCGAATGGCATTACCTTGTAACAAAAGGTACTCCATGGGGTGATAAATGAAGTTTTCTCCATGTCTTTCAGTGCCATTTTAACCTAATTATAGCCCGAGAATCCATCCATGAAGGAGAAAACCTTGAACTTTGTTGTACTGTCTACCAGCATGTCTAAGTGTGGCATAGGAAAGTCGTCCTTTGGACTAGCCTTGGCATGTCCTGATAGGACCAAGCGAATACGTCGGGAAACTCTTTGAGAAGCTTTGTTAAACTCTCTTTGGCAGTTGGACTGAGCAGTGCCCCAATCCTGATTTCTTTTCTCTCTTTTTCAGAACCCACGTTGATCGTTTCCAACGACTCTTTGTGAGGTTCAATGGACATTTCCTCCTGTCTGAGTAGTCGGAAGATCTCTTCTGGAATTTCGTTGTCAACTTCTTCTTCAGCCCTAAATACCGGGAACTCAAAGTTGGGAGAAGGCATCGGATCGTATGTTTCAACGGGGTTTAAAACAAGCAATCTGCATGACATGATGATTTGTGTTTAGAAGAGATAGAGAAAATAGAAGTGTGTGCAGTGTATTTTTTTGAAAAACTGCTTGTTTATTATTATTATTTGTTTTTTAGGATTACCATTTTCTGAGAAAAGAAAAAAGAAAAAACAGCAATAACTGCGGAAATTACAGAACGACGTTATTTTATTTATGAACAAGTCGATTCTTGAAACTACAGCCCTATAAAACAAAACTCTGTCGCTTTGGGTAAAGCGAAGAGGGATAATTTATAGAGAGCGAGCCCTATCAAAACATCTGTTTCACCTGGGCAGGGTGAAAGGTTAAAGATGGTAATTACTTTGACTTATGAGCAATCTTCGGAACATCGACAGCAACCTATTGGTGGCAAACTCCTCGATGAATCACAAAGTCTGGTACTTTCCTTGATTTGTCTTCAGAAATAACGCTGATTTCTGGTGGAGCAGAACCATTGGAACCTGTCTCCCAGGAAGAGTTGTCGTAGGAGGATTCCTCTGTTGTATTTTGCATAGTATTTGTGCTCTCAGGTAAATCTCCCCATCCAGTTGGCTGGATCTCTTCGAGCCTGATACGAGAGCTTTTAGGAGCGGTGTATTTGACCATGAAGTCGTATTTTCCACTTGGTTGTCCCAAGGTGTCCCACACTTCTTTGGAACTGGAGGAGTCTTCCATTTCGATGACGTTGACCTCGGGAAAAGCATAGTTAATGAATTCTAGTCCTGCAAACTTTGCAAATTCATCGTCGTACTGGATATTTTCTGAATGACCTGAGTGTTGATCCCATGACATGGTGGGGACACAGGTATTCTGTTCAATGATGCTCAGCTAATTTTCATTATTCGGCTGATCTTCTTGCCCCAAGTCTCCTGGGTACGGCTGCCAGATAGGCAGGCCATCCATTGGGCCATAATAGTCGTGGTCAAAGTTGTCTCTCATCAGAGTGTCTTCCTCTAACAAGTTTGGTGGAGCACGGCATCCTTCCGGATCACAATCTCCATATATCATTTCGTCGTCTGACCTCGGTATAAATCTCGGACTCTGTGCGGGACAGTAAAAGGGCATAGACACCTCTTCCTGAGACATATAACCGTCCTCGTTGAGATAGGACTTCCATTCCTCATCCGTATCGGAGGAATCTCCCTCGTTGATAGTATGGACTTCTTGAGGCACTGGGTGAAGGAAACCTCCACTGTCGAAGAAGTCCTGAATGGGATGAAGACTTTCATCGTTAGCAGCTGTCTGGGTGCAGGTTGCAGAAAAACCAAGACCCTTCTTTATTTTATTATCAGTAGGAATGACAAGCTGTCCCCATCCTTTTGTATCGTTATTTTCGATCACTTCGAGAGCATCTCTGTATGAGGAAATCGAGGTTCCTTTCTCTGATTGATTCTCATTGCTCACCAAAAGTGCTTGGAACTGAGTCCCAACAACCTCCTCGGGTTCTACACAAGTAGATAATGACAATTTGCTTACGAGCAAGGCTTGTTCTCCACAGACCGTGATGAGTTGATCGTTCTTGACAAACTTTAGTTTTTGGTGAAGCGTCGAAGTGACCGCCCCAGCCTGGTGTATCCAAGGTCTTCCTAATAAACAGTTGTACGCTGCCCGGACGTCCATGACCTGGAAAGTGATTAGGAAAGTGTGAGGACCGATAGTTATGGGAAGGTCAACTTCGCCAATAACTGCTTTCCGAGACCCATCAAATGCTTTGACGATGACCTCACTGCCCCTCATCGGAGACCCTTTGAATGATAGTCGCATTAAAGTGGACTTCGGCATAACGTTGATGGCCGATCCTGTGTCTACCAGTACGCTGGCTAAAGCATCGTCCTGGCAGTTAACTGTGATATTGAGCACCATATTGTGGCTTTTGCCCCCCTCTGGCAAATCCTCATCACTGAATCCTAAGTTGTTGCAGGAAGTGATGTTAGAGATGATGCTATTGAACTGTCGTATTGACACATCCTGTTCCACAAAGGCCTGCTCTAAAACTTTCTGTAGAGCCTCCCTGTGGGCTTCGAAACTGAGTAAAAGTGATAGCACTGAGATCTTTGACGGAGTTTGTAACAGCTGATCAACAATGTTGTATTCACTCCTTTGGATGAGCTTCAGCATCTCATCATTGTTTTTCGAAAGGTCGGGATTACTGGATTGACCGACTGGTGGATTGAGAGCTTCTGTCTGAAGTTCCTTTTCTCTGTTAGGTTCTCCAACCCCTCGGTTGAAGATTCGACCGCTCCGTGTTACACGACTGATGTCTGCAATATTCACGACGGAGGGTAATGGAATTTCCTTTCCATTCTCAATTATTGTTGCACCGTATTTGTAAGGGATTGCCTTAGCTGATTCATACGGTAATAGTCCCGGTAGATAGATAACTACAGGAGCCTTCTAATTTTTCTGACTGTCGTAAGCAACTTCAACCAGTTCCTTGTTAAGAACCTTTGATTCGTCCAGTAGAGGGATGATGGTATAAACATCCTTGTTCCTCTCAGGGTCAGAGATTACAACCACGTCTCTGATTTGATCTGCGAAGTAGTCTGGCATCCAGTCAATGGACCCCGAAGCTAGGTATGGGTGAATCTCCTTGCGATCCAACTGACCCTGAAGGGCTGCTCGCACGAGGTAACATCCTTGGTTATTTTCTGAACAGACCCTACAGCGTTCATAGTTGTGTGGTGGCACCTGGCCACACCCGTTTTGAATGCAGTGTAACCTCACTAGATCTATTTTCGTAGATCGGACATCCTGACTTCGATGCCGAGTAGGGTTCCCATCAACCACACTGATTTGTTGCTTGTCTTCATCCATATAGATTGGAAGCCACCAGTGGTTTAACAAGTGTTGCAAATTTCTTTGAACGAGAGCGCACCCTTGGTTCTCTCACAACATACTTTGCAGTTTAGATAATCATGCGAAGTGAGACAACTAAGTTGGGCCTGCCTGGCGTGTAACTCCACCAAGCTGGTATTCATTAGACGAATATCAAAGATTTGAATCATGTTGATCTGATAAGGATTTCTATCATGGTAGTCCTGGATCCATCCAAGATCCATCTGACGCTGGAGGGCCTCTTGTACAAAAGAGCATCCCTGTTTGTTTACCGAGCAAGTCAGACAGGAATTGTAATCGTGCCGCAGTAGATTATGATACTGGCTTTGCCTTGAGTGCATCGCCACCAAGTTGACATTCATTGCACGGATGTCGTGGTTCTGAATGACGTTGGAATTTGTATAGGTCATGCTGACTCCACGAACTCGATGCTCTTGGATCCATCCGAGATCCAATTGTTCATGCAGAGCTGATTGCACCACAGAACATCCCTGATTGTTCTTAGAGCAGATATCACACTGGTGATAGTTATGAGGTGGCACATGGCCATATCCGCTCTGTCTACAATGCATCTTGACCAAGTTGGCCCTTAATAAGAGTACATCATGAATTTGATAGATGTTGTTAGACTCTCCTTCTATCAAATTGACTGTAGCTTTCTCGTGTTAAGGCAGCGGGTTTGTGAGAACATTTGGATTTGTATCCTTGAAAGATAAGACTCCGCTCCTAACAAGCTTTTGCACATCGGATTTGAAACTGAGACAGTTTTCTATGTTGTGCCCTGGTCCTTCTTGATGGTAAGGACAAGTTTGATCCGTTTTGAACCAAAAAGGAGGATTTTCCGGTACTGTAAGAGGAGACTTAGTCTGGACGTGCCCTTTGACCAGTAGTAACGGAAACAGTTCAGCGTACAACATGGGTATAGGGTCAAACTCTTGTGGTCGCGTTGTACGGTTGTTGTTGTACGGGGGACGAGTCTGTTGAAGAGATTGTTGTGTCCTTTGCTGAAATTGCTGTTGATTAGGTTGGATTTGCGCAACCTGAGGTTGATACGTAGGAACAGTCGCAGGATTGATAGTAGGAGTTACCGCCGCTACTGGTTGATATCGTCGTCTTTACTTTCCGAGAGAGATATTCCCGATATCTTGCTCTTTTTTCTTAGGGAGAGCATTACCGTATCGTTTTGTACTACTTGATGATCCTGCGTCTTTTACTAAACGTCCTTCTCGGACGGCTTCCTCAAGACGAACCCCCATGCCCACCATCTCGGTGAAGTCGCTGGGCGCACTGGCGACCATTCTATCATAGTAAAATGAGCTTAAGGTCTTTAAGAAGATCTTTGTCATCCCTTTTTCCTCCAGAGGTGGAGAAATCTGAGCGGCAATTTCACGCCATCTCTGAGCGTACTCCTTAAAGGTTTCCTTGTCCTTTTGTGACATTGATCTGAGTTGATCTCTGTCCGGTGCCATGTCCAAATTGTATTTATATTGTTAAACGGAAGCAGCGCCAAGATCTCTGAATGTGCCGATCGTAGCGCGGTTTAAACCCATGTACCATTTTAATGCGGCACCGGTTAAACTATCCTGAAAGTAATGAATTAGTAGCTCCTGGTTCTTTGTCTGAGCTAACATTCGCCGAGCGTACATCACTAAATGACTCTGAGGGCAAGAGTTACCCTTGTATTTTTCAAAGTTAGGCACTTGGAACTTGTGCGGAACTTTCACATTGGGGACCAAGCAGAGGTCCGCGACGTCCTTTCCAAATAGATCCTGACCGCGAAGGGCCTGCAGTTCTTTCTGCATCTCCAGGAATTGTTCCTGGAACTCATTCATTCTATTGAACATGCTGTCGTTTCCACCAGAAGGTATCTATGGAATCTGTCCTTCCGGGACAGTGTGTACCACGGGCGGTGGTATAGTCATTATGGTCGAGACCCTCGATGCCTCCCGAAGTTTATAACCTTTAGGAGTTGCTGTCATGCCCCTGGAATCTTCGATTTCCCGAAGTTTGTAACCTTCAGGCCCAACGGTTCCCTGATCCTCAGTGATTTGCGGAACATATCCTTCCGGGATATAGTTAAGTGGCATGCCCCAGGGGCGGTCTTTCGGCACCTTGCACCTGTCGTACCTCGAAAAATACGATCCTCGCGATGGACGCGGAAAAAACTGTTCGAAACTGAGTCGCCACCGAACTTTATTTATCCCAAGAGAGGGAAAGGAAAATATCGAGAAAACCTTTAAAGGGAGATAAGAACTTGGTCATCGCAACCAAATTACGGGTTCGGGAGCCGGTTCCGCAAGAGGGAAGGTATTAGCACCCTCTACGTCCGTTGTACTCAACGGGAACCTCTTGATTTGATTCGTGAGAAAGTCAGTTAGGTTTGTTTCTTATCTTCTAAGGTAATCAATTTTAAGGGGAAAATGGGTGGTTTTTTATTAGTGTGCTCGGCAAGGATTGAGAACCCTTGGGCCTACGTATTCCCTCGTGCAATGGGAAAGTCAGAGCATCCGTAGTTCGTGGGACTACGGTTGGTTGGTTTGTGTTTTTTAAACGAACGAGTGTTTAATTTGCATTCTAACTGCTAAACGTTGGCTTGTCTGCTCGTCATGGGAGGCTGAAGCACTAGTTCATATGCGCGGAAGAATGGACTAAACAATGTTCTTTTTGTGAAATGTTGTTTGGATAAGGATTAAGTGTGTTAAGGATTTGATTGGGAAAATAGTTTGATTTGGACGTGTTTTAGGCGAACGAGAGTTTAGGTTGCATTCTAACTGCTAAACGTTGGCTTGTCTGCTTGTCATGGGAGGCTGAAGCACTAGTTCATATGCGCGGAAGAATGGATTAAACAATGTTCTTTTTGTGAAAGTTGTTTGAGTATGAATTAAGTGTATTAAGGATTTGATTGAAAAAGAATTTAATTGGTATGTGTTTTAAGGTTTCGGCCGCGCGGAGGCGAGGAAAGGATAATTTTTTATCGCATTGGATGTTTTAGAGGCAACAATTGCTCACACACGAGTAAGAGAACTCGCACCCAAGCAATAGTTGATGATTGCTCATACAAGAGTAAGAGAACTCGCACACAAGCCATCGACGAATTAAGGTTTATGTTTTTTAGAAGTGTCAATTGTTCACACACGAGTAAGAGAACTCACACCCAAACAATTGAGGAAAAAGGTCAAAGCCTTGGCCCCCTTCACATCACCTTTTAGGAAATTGTGTTTGAATATATAATTAAGTATATTAAAGAGTTTGATTAAGAAAATAATTTGATATGCGTGTGTTTTAGGGCTTCGCTCGCGCGGGAAAGAGGAGTTTTAGCCGTGTCGGATGTTTTAGAGACGCCAATTGTCCGCACACGAGTAAGAAAACTCGCACCCAAACAATTGAGAAGTTAAGGTTTAAGTTTTTTTTAGAGGCATCAATTGTCTACACACGAGTAAGAAAACTCGCACCCAAACAATTGAAGAGAAAGACCAAAGACTTGATCCCCCTCCTTTTCACCTTTAGTAAAATGTGTTTAGATAAAGATTAAGTGTTTTAATGATTACTTGGAAAAAGGTTTGAATGTTGTCGAGTTACAAGTGTTTTAGAGGCGTCAATTGTCCACACGCGAGTAAGAGAACTCGCACCTAAACAATTGACAGGTTAAGGCTTAAGTTTTGTTAGAGGCACCAATTGTTCGCACACGAGTAAGAGAACTCGCACCTAAACAATCGGCAGGTTTAATTTGTTTTAGAGGTGACAATTATTCACACACGAGTAAGTGAACTCGCACCCAAACAATTGAGAAGGGTCAAAGACTCGACCGCCCTCACTTCACCTTTTAAGAAATGATATTTAGTGTAATTAAGTGTATTGATTTAATTTGAAAAATACTCGACGTTGGATCGAGGTTTGGATGTGCGTACGAAACGGTTGAGGACTAATGTAAATAAGCCCCTATGGTTTAAGGTAAGGAGGGGAGTCTACCGAATATTATCATGCTTGGATTGAGAGAACAAATTAGGAGAAATCAGGAATTAATCAGAATAAGCATCAATTAATCAAAAAATATCCAAGTTAAAAATAAAGTGCTAATTAAAATCAAGATTAAATTCTATGTAAAAGAGTTAATCTAAAACTAAATCGAAAATTAAACCTAAAATTAATATCTAAACCTAGTGTTAATTCAAATTAGTTTCTAATAAAAACTTCTAATCTAATTAACCAAAATAAGATCTTAAATTCAAAACTTAATATTAAAGGTTAATCCTATTTTCATTATCAAACCATTAATACATTACTACAGTATGTATCATTAGAATATATCTACACCTAAACTCATACCATCACAATGTAGTATTATACTATTAGTTTTTTTTTTTATATAACCACATTATTAATACAAACTAATTTTAAGCATGTCAGTATTTAACAAAATAAATAAAGTTATTATACTAAACCCAATTTTGCAATAACAGTACTTTAACGAAAAAGGTTATCTAGCTACATATTATGTTAATTCAATTTTACAGTAGCAGTAAAAAGTTAATCTAAACCTGAAAATTAATTCAAGTTAAAATCTAATTACTAACTAATTCCAAAACTAATTAAATTAGATTATATTAAATTAAATTAAATTAAATTAAATCTAACTAAAATATTAAAGGTGCATAACATTCAATTCCAAACCTTCCGTAACCAATAGACTACACAATTAACCCTGACCAATTCAACCTTTAGCTAACAAATGACAGTAAGTCTTATAGCAGAATTTTTATACCAACTAACACTGCATGTGAATTAGCATTTAACCATCAGCTCATTAACATATGCCGAACCACTAAACATGTTTTTCTGTTAGAATTCTTCCTCAAAGTTCATCAATAAAATCTCGTGAAAACAAACATATGCCATGTTTTCAGCTTTGTACTAATTAGAGGAATAACAACAAAGTCATGCCAAAGAACAATAAGCAGCAAACCAATCTAAATACAGTGTAGAGTCGACACTTGTATCCAACCTAAACACAATAGCAGCAACAGTAATAATCTATCTTAACATCATGTCAGAAAATCATGACTCAACTCATTTAAACCATCAATGGACATGAAACAATATTCCAATTAAAAAAGATTGAGCCAGAGCAAATAGACACGAAATGTCGACTCGCAGCATAAAGAAACAGTATGAAACGATAACATTGCGAGAATGGATCAAAACAATCAAATCACACATTTAAAACAACAATGCAATCATAAAAAGGATGTTGTTACTGCAGCAATTTAATGAAATGTTTGATGTCAGCTTTAACAATCGTAACAGCAGCATAGAATTATGTTTTACCATGTTAAGATATTATTAAGCAACAAAAGTGAAACACAACCAATGCAAACATGAACAAATGCATCGAAACATATCAATAACCAACACATCATCACCTTCAAAATTACATTAAAACAAAGGCAAGTTCCAAATTCTTCTATATCTTCAGCTAATAGCAAGAATAAGAGAAACAACAATGTCATGTTAAAAGCTACATATACCAACACAACATTACTGCATAACTTAACAACGAACCCTGCGAGAAACTACCTATAACCGCGACAATCGCGAAATCGAATCGGTACGAAGCAAAACATCATCATAGCAAAACAGATCATGAAATTGATTTATTATTAACATATCACATCAGAATTAGACAAGCATTCGATTTAGCGTGTCAAATTGAATCGAAACAGAATCCTGCATAATCTACCATATAAATGTTTCGTTGCCAAAACCAGAATAAAACAACAGTAAAGATCGAAATGAAGGGCATATCACGACACAAATAAGATTCAACGCAATGTAAAACGAAACAATTGATATCGCCGCAGAATCGACAATTTCAACCTCAACCCAAACTAACCACGTAAACAACAACAATTTCAAACTTTCATGCTAATACCCTGCCTAAAGAATTCAAAAGAAACATGCTGCAAACTGAAACTCGTGTTGCTACTAATGAAGGGTCAACAACTCACACAAAAATCGAAACAATCCGCGATTACAAACAAATTTGCAATTTCACAAACCACAATACGGCAACAACAACAACATATATGAGAAATAATATCAGTCCACCATCACCACACTATCGAAATGCTTACAAAACCGAAGCTGTACGTGAAAACAAAATAGGGCAGCAATCCAAACGGACCAGACAATCATAAGAAACAACAGCTATATCTTCATGTCACAATGGCACCTTAAACAATATCAATGCAAGCTACCAATCAAATTCTAATAACTCAAAATCTAATTGAACTTCCAGCCACCCCTTATGTTCTTTCAACAAAATGAATCTAAACGTATATAAGAAGAAAATAGTGTATCAAGAATTCCTAACAGCTTTTTAGTAAAATGTTTATTTTCTAATTAACCCAAACATCAACCAATACTAAACTTCAAAGTTAATCAAATGGCAGTAATCAGCAAAGAGAATTCGTGTGCAGCCAACAAACATAACACAAGCAGAAAAATTGATTCGAATTGTTACCGCCGCGTTTCTTGCTTTAAATCGAAACTGTGATATTGCGCTAGAGTTGCTTAGTCTGGAACAGGTTCCTTGTTGCTTGAAGTCATTACTTGAAGTTCTCACTTGAAATGGTTCCACAGTTGATGGTTGAACTTGCTGAACTTATATTTGAGCTGGGTTATTATAGCCTATGCGAAGGACCGATGTTGCTCCTAATAGACTGAGCTTTCCCCCTTTGGAGCCATTCTGATTACGTCACGAAATGAGTATAGCTCCAAGCTTGTAGTTCTTGGACCTCAGTGCACAACCGTTATTGTTGATGTTTGTCGAAGCCTTGCGTTGTCGGAGTCGTTGGGAATCGTTGTGTTGGCATTTTCACAAACACTTGATGGGATCCATTCCAAACGAACTCAGAATCGCGTCCTGAAAACATATGGTGGTGATTCTATGAAGGTATGCCCACGGATGGTGTTATCATTTTTCGGCGAGTGATGGCAAGTGTTTTGTGCTTGAAAGACGGTAAATCGGAGAAGATGGTACTTGGATGATACTTGTGTTGTGTCAGAGGAGACGGTTGTTAAGGGTAGAAGAAGACGGCGAGGGTGAAGGAATAGCGACCAAAAGAGAAACCGCCTTTGGTGATTATGATGTGAGGGAGGTAAGGTTGTTATGAGTAGGGTGTTGTTCACGATGGTGGTGAAGATTGCACCGGTGGAGGTTGAAGGGTGGATCGTGAGAGACCACTTGCTGTTTCTTGCGCCGTTTTTTTTCTTTTTCCTCCTTTTCCGATTTTTCTTTCTTTTTCTTCTCACACACACTTATATAGTGTACAAGTTAGGGTTGTGAATTTTTACAATATACCCAAAGTGTCCTTTCTAAAAACTTGTTGACTAAGTTTACTAAAAAAAAATCTAAAATTTTTATAAAAAAAGAAATTAATTAAATTAATTAAAATAATCCTAATTATCATAACTAAAGAAAATAAAATAAAATGATAAAAATAAATAAAGCTAACTAAAATAAAATCCTAATTATCTAAACAAAAATCTAAATTAATTCTAAGTTAAATAAAAGATTAATTAACCAAAAACTACAAATAAAAATGAAAAAAAGCGAATAATAATAAAAAAAAAGGTCGGATAGCTGGATGAACTTTGATACAAAGATACTCACAATGCTGTGAGATCAAACCCTGACTGAATCTTTAGCCACACACCCTTTGAAATATGCATCCCCTGGTCTGTCCTTGAAACAAATCTTTGTCTGACCATTGAACCTCAAACAATACTGCACACCTAACTTGATATCCTTAAATAAACCACAAACATATTTTTTGGATTTTTTAGTGTGATAGTTAGTGGGTGGACGTACAGATGAAAAGTTATACCCAAGTGGGACAAATTTGGGGTATGACAGCACCTAGGATCATACTTCTCCACTATGGGCGTTGATGTAATCTCTGAGATCACAGTCCTTTGTTGTTACATTTGAGCTTCTACTAGAGCTTGCATGTTGTTATGAAGCTTTCTCAGATCTTCTTTCAGAATGTCGATCTCTTCCTTCAACTCTCTGTTCTCTTCCTCGAGATTATCCATCTTTTTCTGACGAATGGCCCGAGTATTATACGAATGAGACAGTTTGACTCTAGAATCGAGATGCAAACGTGAGATTCGTAGGTAAGAAGAAGACGTTTATGAGAATGATGAATGCAATGATTATTAATTATTTTTGTTTATTCAAAGTAAACTTCGACAATTGGATTGCAAATATCAGACAGTGGGGAAACCCCGTTTTATTGAATTCAAAGGATTGCAGAAATGGAAATACAGTAGATTACAAAGTGCTGGAAAAGGAAACCTAAACTAATGGATCCTGAGTCCTCTCTGAAGAGAGCTCAAGTGCTGGTTCGGGTGCTTTCCTTTTCTTTGACCGGGGCTCTTGGGCCGTTGTCGGGTTGTCATTCCTTTGCCAAGTGAAAGAAGCGAGCAAATTCCTTTGGTCATCCTGATTTTCTACAACATGTTGCTCTAAAATCTCAATCAGGGCATATTTTTCTCTTAACAATTGCTGTATTTTCTTACACTCCATATTGAGAATACGGTACTTGTTCCTCCAAGACCTCTTCTCCTGCTGAACTCTGCTGAGAGTAACCTGAAGTTTTTCCGTCTCGGACATGAAATAAAGGGCCGAGTCCCTTAATGAAAGAACTTCCTGACGAGGGTAAGGCATCCTCAGCTTGAGAGCTCTAGTTTGTACCCATTGGAGATAAGGCTCCATTGAGACACAGTCTGGTTTTCCTAGAGACTCTCGTCCTTTCTTATGAACGTGTTTCCAAGCGTGCACTATTTCCGTCTTTAGTGCCCTGTCATTTTCTCCTTCCTTGAAGAAAAGACCTTCCAGATGAGCATTCCGCGGGACATGCCTCATCGGGTATCCAAATTGACGATGAACGAGAATTGGATGATAGTTAATTCCCCCCTTAGTTCCTATAAGGGGTACATTTGGGAAATTTCCACAACGGTCAATGATCTTGAACCCGTCATAGATTCGATTGTACCAATCGATGTCAGAGTTGGTAAGAGACATGATTTTCTGTGACCAACGTAAAGTATTCTTTTGATCCCAAAATGTAGCAGACTTGGGCAAATGGGAAGTGAACCATTTGTATACCAGGGGTACACAGCACGTGATCATTCCTCTGTTGTATAAATTCCTTAAGTGTACCGAATGATACGTATCTGCGAGTAAGGTTGGTACGGGGTTTTCGATCAGGAAAATCTTAATGGCGTTGATATCTACAAAGTTATCGATGTTGGGAAACAAAAATAACCCGTAGGTGAGCAAAACAAAGATGCTCTCAAAAGCGGCCACGTTCCCTATACTAGCAAAGTACAAGGCTTTCTTTGTCAAGAACTGGGCTGGCAAACCCTGGATTCCACCCTTAGTGGTCATGTGAGTCCTAACTTCTGACTCGTCCAAATAAATTGCTCTTGCAATGGTTTGATCCTTTGGAATTTCTTCCAGTCCAGAAAAGGGAGCTTGATCAGTGATATGTAAATCAGTCAGGTGAGAATACTCCTCCAGCGTTGGTGCAAGCTGATAATCTGGGAATGTGAAATAGTGATAGACCGGATCGTAGAACTGGATTAATGTGGACATGATTCCTTCAATTATGTGGACCCTTAACAAGGACAACAGTCCTCCATACTTGGCTCTGAAAGCCTCGTAGTTGGTGATCATTCTCGCCAGACCTCTTAAATCCTCTAACTTTGGAACCTTGAAGGTGTACTTATGAGTTTTCCTTCTACCGAAATCCATTAGCGCAATCTCCTTTCTCTGACATTTGCAATCATTGTCTTAGTTTAATTTGGAAAAGAGAGACTAGAAGAGAAGATTTTTTTGTTTTAATGTTTTTTAAATGAATGTATGAATGCAGCACACAAAAACATAGAAAAAACATGGGGTCAAAGGGTCGGTGTCATGAAGTCAAGGCTCTACCCCCCCAAAGGTTTATACTGGTGATTTTTTGTACCTGTTTGCAAAATCATTGACCCTCTGGGATAACAACAGCAAGCAGATCGCCAACGAGCCGATGTATCCTGGAGTGATCTCAGATGAGGGTAGTATCACGTGACAACTATTTCCGATAGTTTCCACACTACAAAATGGCTTAAGTCTACTAAAAACCTCAACTTCTCAGATAACCCAGTCGACCACACTACTTTCAACAACCGAAGTCGTATAGGCAATGTATCTGCACAGGGAGTCTCCACTGAGTTTGATGGTCGATCGGGGGACTCTTAACTGGAATTCACTCCCAGTAAGATTACCCGCATTGCCATCACCTATCTTAGGTGTATATTCAATCTTTCCACATGCGGCATCACACGCATTCCCATTAGCAGAAAAATAAACACAGATATCAATTAGGAAAAGCAGTATATATATTTGTCTTAATCATCCTAGACCTCTAGTCTTATGATCCTATACAGACAATGACTCCCCAGCAGAGTCGTCATTTCTTTGACAGTTTATTGAATTTACGGTTTCCACCAAAAATTGCAAGAAAGAGAAGAAGGCCCCACTCTGGGCGCCATTTTTCTGTAGCGAGCGATTTTGGACGTGGTTCTTAAGCACTGTCGCTCTGGGGTACTACAGGTCGATTCATTTTTTATCCTATTGAAGCTGATGAAGGAAGGGAAATAGATGTCTCCAATTAACCCTGCTTGCATGCTGAGTTTAAACAGCGGTTTGTTAGGTTACAGATGCTATGTGGAAGTGGGGCCTCTCTCTGCTTATTTTGCTAAGAGTGAAATGTCTGGATTATTTGTGAGGATGTTAGGACTGATGCTTTTTGATTGATGTATGAAGGTACGAGATTTAGGGTTTTTGATTAGTGTGCTCGCTAAGATTTTTTCAATCTTATGCCTACGTATTCCCGTTTTAATGAAACAGGGAAATCAGAGCGATCGTAGTTCCTCCTATTCTATGGGTGGAAAAAGGTTGTTTTGGTGTCTTGTTCAAAGCCCAAGACGTGAAGCTAAAGTTGGTTTGTATCTTGTTCAAAGCCCAAGATGTGAAGCTGAAGGGTCTATTTGTATCTTGTTTGAAGCCCAAGATGTGAAGCTAAAGGGGTTTGACTTTAGAGAGAATTTGTCATCTCTAAAGGGGGTCTGTTTGTCACAATTGTTGGGTGACTGATTATAAAGGAGGATTACTTTAACTGGGATATGTGAATCCAGCAATGCCATAATTTCCTTTATAGGGATTTTTTAACCTGAAGGAGAAGACTTTAACTCAGTGTAGAGTAATGCCATCTTTCCTAAGGAATTTTTCATGCTAAAAGAGGGACAGTGGCGTGGATGTAAATAATCCAGAGGCTTGCCGCTTACAGCAATTAGATAGGGGAAAAGGAGTTGTTGATGTTTGTATACTGTGAACGAGGCACAAATTTTGATGCTGAAAGGTTGATTAACTCAACCGGGGTTTTCTTATACAAAGCCTAAGAGGAGGCTATTGGCCCAACAAGAGGGTGTTTTTATGTGTCTCGTACGAAGCCCGAGAGAGAGGCTAAAAAGGTTGACTCAACAAGAGAGTGCTTTTGTATGTGTCTTGTACGAAGCCCAAAACGGTGCCTAAAGGTGTTTGACTCAACAAGAGAGTCTTTTATACTCAACAAGAGAGTGTTTTTGTATCTCGTACGAAGCCCGAGATGGAGGCTAACAGGGGGTTGACTCAACAAGAGAGCCTTTTATACTCAACAAGAGAGTGATTTGGTATCTCGTACGAAGCCCGAGATGGAGGCTAAAAAGGTTAGCTCCGCTGGGGAGAATAATTGTACAAAGCCGAAGAGGAGGCTAACTTCACTGAGGAAGGATCGTTATACAAAGCCTAAGAGGAGGCTATTGTGCTGACGAATATTTCAGTTTAGTGACAGGTCCAGTATGTTGGTTAAAAGAGAAAATCAATTCTTATATGGGTAATGTTGTACTTTGAGATTGATCAGAGGATCAGGGAGATTTCATGTTCTTTAAGGAAATGGAAAATCCAAAGGGTATGGAGACTGTCCAAGTCTACTGGTGTTTTGAGAAATCGATTCTCAGGTAGTGAATGATCTTTGCATGATGCCCAAGAGAAGGCTGGTATGTTAAGGGATGAAGGTTAACCCATTAACTGGTCTGACACTTGACTCAGAAAGATAACTCTAGAAAATTGATGACTAGGTTCTGTTCCTATGCCTGTAGAGGTCTCTGGGTCCTTGTACTAAGCCCAAGAGAAGGCATGATAGTTTTTAAGAAGCCTAAGGGTCCTTGTACAACGCCCAAGAGAAGGCGGGGATGCTTTTAAGAAGCCCGTGGGTCCCCAAACCCCGAGAAGTTCAAGACAAGCCATTCACCGAGAATAGATCAAGCCAGGAAAGTCTGAGAATTTGGAAGAAACTCAAGAGTTGCCATTCACGGAGAAAAGATCATCTCTGGGGAGTTAGAGTTTCTTTGACAATTTCTAAGGGTGACAGTCTGAGAAAGGGTTCACCGAGAATGCTACCTTTCACGTCTCCATATTGTTTAACCCCAAGAGGAGGGAAGACTGTGTCTGGTAATCCTATGGGGATCTAGTTTTGTTTGTATTTAAGAGTGACCAACAGGGCTTTACCTAGTGCTAGACATAGTTGCCGGGGAAAACTCTAAATAACTATACTAGTATTACACAGTGGATATTTGACGAGTATATAAAAGTTTTTGAAAGAAGACTTACAGTGAGCAGCCCCACAATACAATTATATATATATATATATATATATATATATATATATATGAAAGCAGATAAAGAAAGCGGGTAAACACTTACTCGGTTGTAGAGCTTCCATGCTGTTTGGTTAGTGTGTTCAACAAAGAAAGCTTTGATAACAATATTGTATTCAAAATCAAAGGAGAAAGTGCTTTGAAAAGATTGTTGGGGGCTTACAGCTCAAGGAGAGGCCCAAAGTTTTATCAGTGATGGCACTGTTATTTTGAATTTGTACAGAGGGACTTATACAAGTGACTGAGGCCCAAAAAGGTTTTCTGTACAAGGGGGTGGGTCTTACACTCTCTCAAGAGGCCCAAAGGTTTATTTTAAACTGGCGACGATCACGTCAAAATTTTTGATGGTATCGGGACTTATACAATACACTGAGGCCCAAATTATTTTGGATTTCAAAAAGGGTTGGGTCTTACACTCTACTAGAGGCCCAATGATTTTTAAAGAATGGGGCTTATAACACGAGGTTAGGCCCAAGGGTTTAATTTTTCAACTAGCGATCGCGCCGAGGTTTTCTTTTAACGCAGAGGGACTTATACAATATCTGAGGCCCAAAAAGGTTTAGGTTAAAAGGGGATTGGGTCTTACACTCTATTAGAGGCCCAAAGTGTTTGAAAAAAGTTTGATGAGGGTTGAATTAATCAAAAACCCTAATTTGTTTTCAAAATTATTTTAATTGAATAAAAATTTAATTAAAATGATCAAAATTATTAAACATGTGGAAAAAAAATTGTGATCTTGGATTAATGTTTCAAAAATCAGGTTTTGATCCACAAAATGATTGGAAATCACTAAAATTTGAAAAATCAAGAAAGAAAAAATATTTTAAATGTAAAAAACAATTAAAATATTAATTCTTTACAAAAATATCAAGTATATGAAATAAATAATATTTTTGAGATTTTTTTGGGAAAATAAAATATTTTAACATTTTTGTGAATTATTAAAAAAAGAATCAACTCAAAATCATTAAAACTCAGAGAGAAATTAAATTTTGAATTAATTAAATAAAATCACAATATTCAAATATTCAAATTTTTAAAAAAGGCGCCAAGAACAAGGGCAAGAACACGCGCCACCCTCTGTTTCTGCAGATTTGCATTTTCTATCCAATCTCACTGAATACTTGATTATATCATGCAATCTACATATCAATCTACTCATTTCAACCTCACGATCATGTCTATGGTCTTTAATTTCATTTATTTTAAGCATGGAATAAGAAATCAAAGAGAAACCTCAAGAACCCTAAAATTTGCATGAAGGTTCAGAAATTCCATATACAATTCAAGCAAAACAATTGATTGAGGGTAAACACTCTATGCATGATTATGCACATATGGCCAAATTATTGTGCAGCAAAAAATGCATGGATCATAGAGTTAGAAGAGCTCATGCTTACCTCTTGCAACTGGTGATCGTGTTTTGTGTTAGAGGTGTTACAACTTGGTTCCAAGGTTATGGACAGCTTCCCTAGGTGCTATGGAGTGTGTCTGGGTGCTTGGAATGGTTTGAAATAAACTGGAACTGAAGATGGTATCCCAACTGCAACTTGGTTAAAACCTTGAGCAGTTGGCTGGTGATTTTGTGAAATCAGTGTTCCAGATGTTGTTTAAGTGTTTGGATCACATCTATATGATGTTTATGAGGTGTGTGTGTGTGTGATTGGTTTGGTTGGAATAGCTCTCAAACTCAAAACCCGATAGTGACTTGCTTTGGAAGGCAATTTTGGAATGAAGGAAGAGATTTTAAGGAAAGCATCTATTTGATGGCTTTGGTGTACTCAAACTGATCACAAATAAGCTCTATTTATAGTAGAGCAAGTTTGTTTTGCAAGGAATAATGAATGGCAACTGCTGCATAGGTTTGGCCAATGTTGATCAATGAGAATCCAAGTCTCCTCTAGCTATTGACTAGAGGTTAGGGCACAGGTTACTGGTTCCCTTGGTCTTGGATAAGTCTTGACTGAATTCAGTTGGAAATGGCTCAGTCCATGCCACCTTGGTGTATGCATTGAATGCTCCAATCCAAAATTGGAGTCTTGTCCCTCTTTTAGGCATTCCAAGGTTTGGCATGTTATTTTTGGTTCCAAAGACTTGAGAGGCTTGGGATCAGAGTTGGTTCCTCCTTGGTCCCCCCTTGAGGTGTTCAGATGGATAGAGTTGCTTGCCCTTTGCAAAATTTGAGCAAATCGAGCAAAACTCCAAAATCTGCCTTGCCATGACAGTTTACAGCAAGACATATTGGCATTGTCATATCTCATGGCTCAAGTGGAATTTGATGGAATTCTTGGCCATTTAAGAAAGCCCTCATATGATACAACAACTGTTTGATCATAATTGGTTTTGATACTTTTTGGATCCAAGTGAAAAATGCCCCTATGTTTGGAAAAAAGTGAAGGCAGATTCTGACTTAGTGAAAATTTCACTAAGTGTTGGAAAAAAGTGACATTTTCACTTTTTGTGATTTTGATCATTCTATAACTCAAAATCCATGATGAATTGGAATGAGGTGTTGTTGAAGCTTTTGTAGAGGGCCATGAGGGCTACAAATCCAGCTTTGAATGGGAAAAAATGGCCTTGTAGTTTAGGAGTTATGATCCTCCAAAGTTGGTACCCTAGCCACTTTGTTCCATAACTTAGAAAAATTTCTAAGTTTTTTATGGTTACCCCTTTTACAAGTTATCTCACTTTTCTTGATTTTTCTTGATGAATGATGATTCCAATCACACATTAACATCATTTTAGGGTCAAAGAACCATAATTGTGAAAAATCTAAAAAAGTCAAAGTTTGACTTTTGTGCACAGTTGACTTTTTGTCAGATGAATTCCAAACTGTGCGATCCACTATGAAATCAAGTCCTTGAACTAAATTAAACTTGATGGATTTATTTCATAGGTGTCATAGGGTGTATTGAATCATGTCCTAGGGTTTGGGAGCATGTCCTGGTCAAAAGTCAAAGATACAGTTGACTTTTTTCGCGAAACCCTAACTGTGGTTCTGACGAAATTGAAACTTGTGAGCCAAGCTTCTTGGATCAATCCATTGTTGCAAATGGATCAATGTGGTGTATTAGATACCCTCATATCATGTCTTTAGGTCTTGGCTCATGCTTTGCCCCAAAAGTCAACTTAAGGGGTGAATTAGGTCAAGAAACCCTAATTTTTGATTTTTTGTGAATGCATCCCCTGAGGTCAAATGGACTTGATGATTGGGTCCATGATGTCCCTTGGAGCATCATAGGTTATGCTTTGAAGCATTGGCTCATGCCCAGAGGAAAATTTTCATCTGGAGGCCCTGGTCGACCAAACCCTAATTTTGGTGACACTAGTGATCTTGAGGCTTAATCCACCTGGAATGCTGCAAAGTTGTACTTGATTCTTGATGTGGGAGTCCTCTTGATCCATTGTTGATGTTTGAGAGGCTAGACAAGTTAAAGATCATGTCATTTCTTGATTGATCCTTTGTCTAAGAGCTCTGAGAGGGCTTGAAACCCTAAGTCTGATTGTAGTGGATGCTCACCCATCTTTGGGGAGACTAATGGTTCATCCATATTGTGATGGTGATTTGCACAATGATGGGAAATCTTAGTGGTCAAAATTTGGGGTATGACAAAGGCATAGGTACATGGACACAACCATAAACCTATAAGTAATGGTTGGTGTATTGTTCTTGGACGAAGCTTTGAAGCAAGTCCAAGATAACTTGAAGGTCAAGAAACCACGACAGTTCTGAATTGGCAGAAAATAGAGATATCACAGGTTGTGATTAGGATGTGAGTGGTGTATCTCATATCAAGGTTGTAAATCATGGAGTTTAGCCTTGGTAAAGATGTTCATGGGGTAGATGTTAGGTATAAAGTTGTAAACAGGGGAGTTTAGCTTTGTAACAGTTCTACAGATAATGAAGTCTTCATCCTGGATTGGTATCCCCGAGATGTAGGTGAATTGCACCGAACTGGGTTAACAATTACTATCTTATTTAACATTCTGCAATTTATAGTTTTGTTAATGTTCTTGACTGACATGTTGGATCAGATGTCGTGACATCTGAGAGTGTACAGTTCATATATTCAAGGTATCAGTCTGTAGTTGCGCCTTCTAGTTTAAAAGATTATGTAGCACAATGTCTTGACATGTGTTAGGACATCTGCTGTCTGCATAGGCCAGAATTTCAATTGGTATCAGAGCAGGCATCCTGTCTGGTTCTGGATGAGATCCATGGGAGATACTTTCTGGAATTTAAACAAGGAGGAGTTTTGGAGATCAGATCAATCAACTCAAACATACCCAAGGGTATTAATGGATGAGATGAATGTTCTAGATCGAAGGGAACAACCCAGAGGTTGTTCATGTTGTTGAGGAGGTTCTACAACAAGTACAGGAGAAGTGGCTAGTTCTCTTGTTGGTGTGTCTTATAAGATGTTATGACATCTTATTAGGGCAAGCAGGATCTATTCTTTGGTGGTTCCGCTGCATGAGTTTCTGATGGAAGCGCTCTAGAATTATGGGATTTTGGAGTTGTTACTGAAGACAGTTGGTGGAAGGTCTCAATCTTCGGCCTCTATGTTTGAAGATATTTGCATTCTTTTATTCCAAAGTCGGAAGCGATGGAGTGAAGGAAGTTGTGGTCAGATATCTGGTATGATGACTTGGTACTTGGAAGCTTGGTTTCCTGGTGCAGTTTGGAGTCAGTTGAAGAGGAGAGGAGTTGAGTTAAAGTTTATCAGGTTCTTGCTCTAGGAATTTGATAAATTTTTGGTTGGCTAGGTTGTCAAAGATACTTGAGAATTCTCTCAAGTCCACTCATAAAGACATCTATGTCGTGTATCTGGAGTCTTCTTGTAACACCCCGATTTAATTTAATTATTTTCTTGATTAAATTGAATTTTGTTGTATGTAATGTGTGTGGGTATACTTTGGTCAAGTTGGGGTTACCCTTAGGGTGGAGTAGTGCCCTTAGAAATGAGAAGGTTAAGGTGTCGAGGAGAGAGTTAGTTGGTTAATATTATTATTGGAATTATTGAGGATATTATGTTATTATGTGGTTTGGTGGAATAATAATAATAATATCTAAAAGATAATAATAATAATATTAGATAATAATATTATTGGGATAATAAGGAAAATATAAGAGAAAAGGAATTAGGGAGGAGAAACTCTCAGTACGTGTTTTTGGGAAAAGAGAAAGGAAGAACAGAGGAAGCTAGGTCAGAGAAGGAGAATAGTGTGAAGAAGAAATCAAGAAACCTAAGGTAAGGGTGGGATTTCTTTCATCTCTCAAGGGTTAGATGATGTGGGTATTGAAGTAGAAATCCTTAAGTTAGAATCCATGGGGTTGAATGTAGGTTTTAGGAATTTTTGTGATAAACTGATTAGAATTGATGAACTATTCCTGGTTAATTTGTTTGATTGAATTGCAGATGTTAGATATAGGTTATGTATACCAAATCTATGAATATTTTCTGTTAAAAATCGAGTTTAGGGCAGAAAGAGACAGGTGATTTGCTGCTGTCATCGCAGGGTTCGAACTGCAGAAATCGCAGTGCGCGCTTAGCGCGGTCTGAAGGATTTTCGCCCCTTCGGGGCAGTGAGTAGCGCACTTAGTGTGGGAGGGGCGCGCTTAGCGCGACCTGGAACTAAAACTATTTTTTTTATTCATTTAAAATTCATAAAAATTATCTGTGCTATATTCTATGAATGCTGTGTTGTTACTGTTGTGTGGTGAGCATGCATTGATGTGTTATGTGCTTGTTGGGTGACGTTGATGTGAAATGCTTGATTGATTAATACAAAGATGTGTAGTGGTGTATTGATGCAATGCTATATGATTATATGAATGCATGTTGACTATTAAATGATGTTAGTATGAAGATGAATATGCTATATATTATGAGTCGTTGTTGCATGTTGTCATTGTTGGTGCATGGCATGTGCATAGTCGTGGGATGGCGTGCCCGGGTGGGGTGTTATCGTCTATCCGGATTCCTTTATGGAATCTTTGTTGTTGGCGTGATTGCATGCTCAGGTGGGGTGTGAGCAATCACAATTGTTGGTGCGATCATGAAATAGGGGTCGTACGTGACCATGAAATAGGGGTCGTGGT
This sequence comes from Lathyrus tuberosus, assembly GCA_022829125.1. Classification (NCBI taxonomy): domain Eukaryota; kingdom Viridiplantae; phylum Streptophyta; class Magnoliopsida; order Fabales; family Fabaceae; genus Lathyrus; species Lathyrus tuberosus. The sequence continues at coordinate 4,862,636 of JALAZF010000052.1, read as the reverse complement.
GTGATCATGAAATAGGGATCATACTTGACCATGAAACAGGGGCGAGAGTTCCGACGGGAACTGTGATCATGAAACAGGGATCGATTTGGTACCACATGCATTGAGTCTAGTTGAGTCTCTCTTGCATTCTCTTGTTGGTTGTGTTGCATGATAGTTGGTGTGGTTGTATATGTTTGTCTGTGCATAAGTTGATGTGTGTGATTCTTATTTGGGTATATACTATGGTGAACAACTTGATGATGTATGCTTTTCTATTTATATCATCTCTCTTCTTTGTTGATTTAAGAATCTCACCCCTTCTGTTTGAATGTTACCTCTATGTGGGTAACGTGCAGATAAGCAGGAGTAGTTCGCAGGTGGAGTGTTGAAGACGAAGTCTTCTGGTGTGAGTGATCGAGTCGCGTCTGCTCTGAGTTTGTAACACCGGGGGTGTCGGAACGCTAGAGTCTTTTAAGTCCTATTATATGTTCTTGCTATTTTTATTAAGGATTTTATGTATGATTAACATGTTTCTTTATTGATTTTTCCGCTGTGCATGAATGTGAAATGACATGTTTAATATTAATATCATCAAGAATAATATTGAGTGCATGTTAATTTGAGTAGTAGAAGTAGCATCCTAAATCCATGTATTCTATTATTACTCTGATATTTTATAACTATTTAATGCGGGGATTTAGGGTGTTACAAAGTGGTATCAGAGCAGGTCCGTCCGTCCGACCAAGTTGTCGAGTCGTTGTCGTGTGTTAGTTGTCTAGTTGACGGTGTTAGTTCCTTAACCATTGTGTTCTGTTGTTGGTGTGTGACATATTTAGAATGGCTGGAAGGAACGATGCTGCTCTTGCTGCTGCCTTGCAAGCTATGACTCAAGCGGTACAGAATCTGCCGCATGCTAGTGAGAATGATGAGTTTCGGAAGAACAAGCCGCCTACTTTCAAGGGAAGGTATGATCCGGATGGAGCGCAGACTTGGATCAAGGAGATTGAGAGAATCTTCCGTGTTATGGAGTATCCTGAAGCACAGAAGGTGCGGTTAGGCGCTCATATGTTGGCTGAGGAGGATGATGACTGGTGGGTCAGTACTCGTCAAGTGTTGGGTGCAGCAGGCGAGGCTATTACTTGGGCTGTGTTTAGTAGGGAATTTTTAAGGAAGTATTTTCCTGAAGACATCTGAGGGAAGAAGGAGATAGAGTTCTTGGAGCTGAAGCAGGGTAGCATGTCGGTGACTGAATATGCTGCTAAGTTTTCGGATTTGGCAAAGTTTTATCCTCATTACAGTGAGGCGACAACTGAGTTCTCGAAATGTGTCAAGTTTTAGAATGGTTTGAGGCCTGAGATCAAGCAGGCAATTGGTTATCAGAGGATCAGATGGTTTCCAGACTTGGTTGATTGCTGCAGGATCTTTGAGGAGGATAGTCAAGCTCGATGGACACACTATAAGGGGCTGGCCGAGAGAAGAGGAAAACAACCGATGAATTGTGGGAAGCCTTATGCAGCTCCAGCTGAGAAAGGTAAACAGAAACATGCTGATGGCAAAAAGCCAAGTGGGGGAGGTGCTTCTGCTCCTATGAAGTGTTTCAGAAGTGGCGAGTTGGGACATCGTGTCAGTGAGTGCATGAGCGATGTGAAGAAGTGCTTCAAGTGTGGTCAGGCAGGACATCTGATTGCTGACTGCAAAGCTAATGTGGTTACTTGTTACAATTGTGGGGAACAGGGCCATATTAGTACTCGTCAGAAACCAAAGCAAGCTTCGACTGGAGGAAAAGTGTTCTCTTTGGCAGGGACTCAGACTTCCAGCGAGGACATATTGATCAGAGGTACATGTTATATTAATAATACACCTTTGATTGCTATTATTGATACTAGTGCTACACACTCCTTTATTGCTGCTGATTGTGTAAGAAGACTAGGCCTAATTATTTCTCCTATAGAGGGAGAGATGGTTATCAAAACTCCTGCTAAGGGATCGATGACTACTTCTTTAGTCTATTTGAATTGTCCGTTATCCATCTATGGTAAGGACTTTAGTGTGGACCTGATTTGTTTACCGTTGGGAGGTCTCGACATAATCTTGGGTATGAACTGGTTGGAGTTCAACCATGTTCATATTAACTGTTTCAACAAGTCAGTTCGATTTCTTGCTCCTGAGGAAGAGGGAGAAGATGGTTTTCTGTCTGCTAGAGAGTTGAAGGAGCTCTTGGAAGAAGAAGCTCAGGTGCTTGCATTGTTGCATCTCTGTTAGTAGAGAGTAATTCAGTGATTAATGAACTACAAGTGGTGCGTGAATTTCCTGAAGTGTTTCCAGATGACATTGCCGATGTACCACCAGAGAGGGAAGTAGAATTTTCTATTGATCATATCCCTGGTACCAGACCTATTTCTATGGCATCATACAGGATGTCGGCATCAGAGTTGTCAGAACTGAAGAAGCAACTGGAGGACTTGTTAGAGAAGAGATTTGTGAGACCAAGTGTATCACCTTGGGGATCTCTAGTGTTGTTGGTGAAGAAAAAGGATGGTAGTATAAGGTTGTGTATCGATTACAGACAGTTGAATAAGGCGACGATTAAAAATAAGTATCCGCTTTCGAGAATAGATGACTTGATGGACCAGTTAGTGGGTGCCCGTGTGTTTAGTAAGATTGACTTGAGGTCGAGTTATCATCAGATACGGGTAAAAGACGATGACATTCAGAAGACGACTTTTAGAACTCGATATGGACATTATGAGTATGTGGTGATGCCATTCGGAGTTACTAATGCACCCGGTGTATTCATGGAATATATGAATCGTATCTTTCATGAGTACTTTGATCAGTTTGTGGTTGTCTTTATCGACGATATTCTGATCTATTCCAAGTCAGAAGAAGAACACGCTGAACATTTGCGGATTGTGTTGCAAGTGTTGAAAGAAAAGAAACTCTATGCCAAGTTGTCTAAGTGTGAATTCTGGTTGAGAGAGGTAAGTTTCCTTGGTCATGTTATTTCTGGTGATGGTATTGCTGTAGATCCATCCAAGGTAAACGCGGTTCTACAATGGGAGACTCTGAAGTCGGTAACTAAGATTAGAAGTTTCTTGGGTTTAGCTGGTTATTACCGAAGATTTATTGAAGGGTTTTCGAAGTTGGCACTTCTGTTGACTCAGTTGACGTGCAAAGGTAAAGCATTTGTGTGGGATGTACAGTGTGAGAAGAGTTTCATTGAGCTGAAGAAGAGGTTGACTAAAGCCCCTGTGTTGGTCCTACCTGAACCAAATGAACCGTTCGTAGTGTATTGCGATGCTTCTTTGTTGGGTTTAGGAGGTGTGCTAATACAGGATGGTAAGGTTGTGGCTTATGCTTCACGACAGTTGAGAGTACATGAGAGGAATTATCTGACTCATGATTTGGAGTTAGCCGCAGTGGTTTTTGTATTAAAAATTTAGAGGCACTATCTCTATGGTTCCAAATTTGAGGTGTATAATGATCATAAGAGCTTGAGGTATCTGTTTGATCAAAAGGAATTGAATATGAGGCAGAGAAGATGGTTAGAATTCTTGAAGGATTATGATTTTGGCTTGAACTATCATCCCGAAAAAGCTAATGTCGTGGCTGATGCTCAGAGTCGAAAATCGTTGCATATGTCTGCTATGATAGTTAAAGAGTTTGAATTCATTGAACAGTTCAAAGATATGAGTTTGGTTTGTGATCAGACACCGCATGGTGTTATGTTGGGTATGCTGATAATCAACAATGAATTTCTTGATAATATCAGAGACAAACAAAAGTTGGATGTGAAGCTGGTGGATTTGATAATTGGAGATAACCAAGTAGAAGGTAATGAGTACAGGGTGGACGAGCAGGGTGTGTTGAGATTTCGTGACAGGATTTGCATTCCTGATAATCCCGAGTTGAAGAGAATGATTTTAGAGGAAGGTCATCAGAGTAGTTTGAGCATCCAACCAGGAGCTACTAAGATGTATCAAGACTTGAAGAAGATATTTTGGTGGCCTAGATTGAAACGTGATGTGGCTCAGTTTGTGTATGCTTGTTTGACTTGCCAGAAGTCGAAAGTGGAACATCAGAAACCTGCTGGTATGATGCAGCCGTTAGACATTCCAGAGTGGAAATGGGACAGTATTTCTATGGATTTTGTGACAGGGTTACCTAATACGCCGGGAGGGCATGATTCTATTTGGGTAGTGGTGGATAGACTGACGAAGTCGGCATATTTCATTCCGATTAATATCAGTTTTCCTTTGCAGAAGTTGGCAGAGATTTATATCCGAGTGATTATGAAGCTACATGGTATTCCGTTGAGTATCGTGTCGGATCGAGATCCAAGGTTCACTTCCAGATTTTGGGAGAGTTTGCAGGAAGCTATGGGATCGAAGTTGAGGTTGAGTTCGGCTTATCATCCGCAGACGGATGGTCAGACGGAAAGAACTATACAGTCTTTGGAAGATCTGTTGAGGGCTTGTGTACTTGAACAAGGAGGTGATTGGGATAGTCATTTTCCGCTGATTGAATTCACTTATAACAACAGTTATCATTCCAGTATCGGAATGGCACCTTTTGAAGCGTTGTATGGTCATAGGTGTCGGACGCCTTTGTGTTGGCACGAGTCTGGTGAGAGCGTAGTGCTTGGACCTGAGATTGTTCAGCAAACTACTGAAATGATGAAGTTGATTCGGGAAAAGATGAAAGCTTCGCAGAGTAGGCAGAAGAGCTACCATGATAAGAGGAGGAAGGATCTTGAATTCCAAGAAGGAGACCATGTGTTTTTGAGAGTCACTCCAGTGACTGGGGTTGGTCGTGCGTTGAAGTCGAAGAAGCTTACTCCTCGATTTATTGGACCGTATCAGATATCTGCAAGAGTTGGACCTGTTGCCTATAGAGTGGCGTTGCCACCCAATCTGTCAAATTTGCATGATGTGTTTCATGTGTCGCAGCTTCGAAAGTATGTTCCAGATCTGTCGCATGTGGTTCTGATGGATAATGTGGAAGTAAGGGATAACCTTACAGTTGAAGCCTTACCAATACGGATTGAAGACCGCGAGGTAAAGCAACTAAGGGGCAAGGAGATCGCTCTTCTGAAGTTAGTATGGGGAGGAGCTGCTGGTGGAAACATGATGTGGGAGTTGGAGAGCAGGATGCGAGAGTCGTATCCAGAGTTGTTCGGATGAGGTAAATTTTCGAGGACGAAAATATTTCAAGTGGGGGAGAGCTGTAACACCCCGATTTAATTTAATTATTTTCGTGATTAAATTGAATTTTGTTGTATGTAATGTGTGTGGGTATACTTTGGTCAAGTTGGGGTTACCCTTAGGGTGGAGTAGTGCCCTTAGAATTGAGAAGGTTAAGGTGTCGGGGAGAGAGTTAGTTGCTTAATATTATTATTGGAATTATTGAGGATATTATGTTATTATGTGGTTTGGTGGAATAATAATAATAATATCTAAAAGATAATAATAATAATAATAATATTAGATAATAATATTATTGGGATAATAAGGAAAATATAAGAGAAAAGGAATTAGGGAGGAGAAACTCTCAGTACGTGTTTTTGGGAAAAGAGAAAGGAAGAACAGAGGAAGCTAGGTCAGAGAAGGAGAAGAGTGTGAAGAAGAAATCAAGAAACCTGAGGTAAAGGTGGAATTTCTTTCATCTCTCAAGGGTTAGATGATGTGGGCATTGAAGTAGAAATACTTAAGTTAGAATCCATGGGGTTGAATGTAGGTTTTAGGAATTTTTGTGATAAACTGATTGGAATTGATGAACTATTCCTAGTAGATTTGTTTGATTGAATTGCAGATGTTAGATGTAGGTTATGTGTACCAAATCTATGAATATTTTCTGTTAAAAATTGAGTTTAGGGCAGAAAGACACAGGTGATTTGCTGCTGTCATCGCAGGGTTCGAACTGTAGAAATCGCAGTGCGCGCTTAGCGCGGTGTAGCGTGCTTAGCGCGGTCTGAAGGATTTTCGCCCCTTCGGGGCAGTGAGTAGCGCGCTTAGCGCGGCAGGGGCGTGCTTAGCGCGACCTAGAACTAAAACTATTTTTTTTATTCACTTAAAATTCATAGAAATTATCTGTGCTATATTCTATGAATGCTGTCTTATTACTGTTGTGTGGTGAGCATGCATTGATGTGTTATGTGCTTGTTAGGTGACATTGATGTGAAATGCTTGATTGATTAATGTAAAGGTGTGTAGTGGTGTATTGATGCAATGATATATGATTATATGAATGCATGTTGACTGTTAAATGATGTTAGTATGAAGTTGAGTATGCTATATATATGTATGAGTCGTTGTTGCATGTTGTCATTGTTGGTGCATGGCATGTGCATAGTCGTGGGATGGCGTGCCCGGGTGGGGTGTTATCGTCTATTCAGATTCCTTTATGGAATCGTTGTTGTTGGCGTGATTGCATGCTCTGGTGAGGTGTGAGCAATCACAGTTGTTGGTGCGATCATGAAATAGAGGTCGTACGTGACCATGAAATAGGGGTCGTGGTGTGATCATGAAATAGGGATCATACTTGACCATGAAACAGGGGTTGAGAGTTCCAACGGGAACTATGATCATGAAACAGGGATCGATTTGGTACCATATGCATTGAGTCTAGTTGAGTCTCTCTTGCATTCTCTTGTTGGTTGTGTTGCATGATAGTTGGTGTGGTTGTATATGTTTGTCTGTGCATAAGTTGATGTGTGTGACTCTTATTTGGATATATACTATGGTGAACAACTTGATGATGTATGCTTTTCTATTTATATCATCTCTCTTCTTTGTTGATTTAAGAATCTCACCCCTTCTGTTTGAATGTTACCTCTATGTGGGTAACGTGCAGATAAGCAGGAGTAGTTCACAGGAGGAGTGTTGAAGACAAAGTCTTCTGGTGTGAGTGATCGAGTCGCGTCTGCTCTGAGTTTGTAACACCGGGGGTGTCGGAACTCTAGAGTCTTTTAAGTCCTAATATATGTTCTTGCTATTTTTATTAAGGATTTTATGTATGATCAACATGTTTCTTTATTGATTTTTCCGCTGTGCATGAATGTGAAATGACATGTTTAATATTAATATCACCAAGAATAATATTTAGTGCATGTTAATTTTAGTAGTAGAAGTAGCATCCTAAATCCATGTATTCTATTATTACTCTGATATTTTATAACTATTTAATGCGGGGGTTTAGGGTGTTACACTTCTAGTTACTCTTCTGACTAGAAGGTGTTTCTTTGAGACACAATCTGAAGAACATGGAGGTGATTTATTTTCACCATCCAAAAACAACAAGGAAGGATTCATCTCTCTTGACCCTAAGAGTGGATCCAATCTGATTGAAGAGTTGTTGAGGTAAATAAGACTTGTTCAGAGAAAGTCTTAGTTACTTGAGTCAAGGGTGGTAGCCTTGGTATCTCAACATTATCATTGAAGAAAATACTTGCAATGAGATTGAATACTGTATAAGTGTTAATGACATGATCTGGTGGAGCTCAGCTACAGCAGTGAAGGAGGGTTATGGTACAAGGATTTAAAATCAATTGCTATTTGTGGAATCCACAAGTATTTAATTGATTATCCTTGATAGTCATGATTGAGGATGTTCTGTCAGATGTTCTAACATCTTTTCATCAGAGGCTTGTAGAATCATGGGAGGGGTTCTGCATTCGCTTAAAAGTCTCCTAGGTGTTGACTTGGGATTATTGGCTTAACATCTGTTTCCTGGAAAGTATTATTAATGACTTGTCCAGATGGTGATGCTGTTGAAGATGGAGATGGAAGACTATGAAGACATCATAATCTTGATGGTTACAGCTTGGATCAGTTTATTTCTGATCCAGGTGCTTTGGAGCATAGTGTTTGCTCTGGTTGTGAAGGTCGAGGATAAGTGGCAGTTATCTCTGGCTTTCTACTAACGGCTCTACTAAGGGAAGTGTCATTCTTTGGTATTGCTATGGGGTAGTATTGGACTACTTATTTTCTAAAGTTTCAGATGTGGCAGGTTTAAAGTCTTTGGAGTTTCAAAGCTGAATAGAGGTTGTCTACTCAAAACTTGGTTATTGAATCAAGTATGTGAGAGCATGGAAATCTGTTTCTGCAAAGGGAGGAGGTTCTTCTAAGTGGCAGAAGGAAGAGCTGAATTCAACAGTTGGATGTCATAATGTTTTGACATCTAGCTTAACATCAGAAGTCTCAGCTGGTGATGTGGCACAACAACTTAAGATAAGGTGATCTACAGGAGAATGGGAGTGATGGATTCTTCAAAAAGGTCTATCTCATGCAGTTTGCGGGAGCTGTGGATGAGAAGATGTTACATGACAAAGAGGCTTGGTGGATTCAAGATGTCTTGCTATAGGGCAAGTAGTTCATGTGACTTGAAGATCTGCTTTCATTAGTAGATAAGGGTATCTTTTGGGAGTTCTGAAAATGAGTGAGGTCAATCAAAAGGTGGCATTTGATTGGTTTCACAATGTGCGTTTAAGCAGGATGCTTGAAACTGATTTCTCCTTTGTAGAAGAGTAGTTAGTTGAAATTATTGAAGGTTCTGGTTCTCTGGGAGCTTGTGGCAAAAGTTCTACGTTGAGGATGGAAGCATACCTTCTTTGGTGGTTGAGAGTTTATTTCTCTCTAGGTTTCTGAAGTTTTCTTTGTTCAAGCTGGTGGCGGAATGTTGTTTGAAGATCTTCAGTGTGGATTACTATGCTGATAGTAAGTCCAGTAGTGGAGCATATCAAGAACCATGGTGTGTGGTGTCTGTGATGTGTGGAGGATGTCCTAACTAATGTTAAAACATCTCTGGGTTAGTTATCCTTGGTGAAGGATTTCAGGTTCTGTGATGAACTGGTTACTTGCATCGTGTCCAAGAAGTGTCTATATGATCATCCGGGAGAATGATGGAGTAGAAGGGTTATTTGGAAGGAAGATGTAAGTGTTTGTGAAGACTGAAGTGGATCATGTGTTGATTGCTTGGAAGTCTGGTTCCTGAATGCGTTCAGAAGTGGAGATTCACCATAAATCAGAAGTATTCCAGATTATCATACGGGAGAATGATAGGAATGACTGTCTTGGATTGCGGGGTGTTTATCTCTAATGCTGGCTGGGTGAGGTCAGTGGAAAATCTTGCATACGACATTGCAGCCCTTGGAGCAAGTCAGCTAGTAGTGGATCAGTTTAGCAGCTGTGAAGTTCTGGAGCATGCATACAATATATGACATCGTTATAATAAACTAAGGGACATCTGCTGCAGTTGCGCCTTCTAGTTTAAAAGATTATGTAGCACAATGTCTTGACATGTGTTAGGACATCTGCTGTCTGCATAGGCCAGAATTTCATTTTGGAAATCTGAGATAACATACTTCAAGTTTGATGTTCAAGGTTTGTCTTGAATCCACGTGGATCATGGTAAAAAAATGGCCCTAAAGTTGGCTCCAACACAAGACAGATTCTGTTTGAAAGATTTCTAAGTGTTTAAGTTCAAAAAGTATTGAACCTCCAATTTCATGGCTTCATATCTCTCAATCTATGCATTTTTTGGGAAATCATCCTCAAGGACAAAGTTGAAGTATGTAATAAGCTCTTCAATTTGGTGTTTGGAGCAAAGAAAATGGTTACTTGGATTGGAAGTTATGGCCTTGGCAAGTTGGACAAAAATCATGAACTTTCATAACTTAGAAAATTTTTAAATTCTTCAATGATGCCTTTTTTACAAGTAACCTCATATTTCTTGATTTTTCTTGATTGATCATGACCGAAATCACACATTATCATCATTCTTGACTTGAGGAACCCATGTTTGACCAAAAAAGTCAAAAGTCAAACTTGACTTTGATCAGTGGTTGACTTTTCATCAGATGAACTTGAACTTTGTGATCTTCCATGAAATAAAACCCTTGGGCTAATTGAAAAACATGGATGGAATCCAAAGGTGTTTTTTAGTGTCTTGAATCATGTCCTAAGGCTTGAGATCATGTACTGGTCAAAAGTCAAAGGTGCAGTTGACTTTTCATCAGAAACCCTAGTTTATGGACCAGATGAATTTGAATTCTTGCATTGTTTATGAATCAAGCTCCTTGGATCAATCCAATCATATGAATGGAATAATATGACACATTTGAGTTCCTTGAAATATGTCTTGAAGCATAGAATCATCCTCAGATGAAAAAGTAAATTGTAATCCTGATTAGTTCAAAACCCTAATTTTGGTGCACTAAGGATCTTGAGGCTTGATGAGCTTGTCATGATGCAATCTTGTACTTGATTATTGAGGAAAGGGAAACTCTTGATATTAATGGATGAATAAGGGACTTGAGATGTTGAACACGATACCAATGCTTTGATAATTCATCTGCTTGAGCCCTTGGGGGACCACCTAACCTGTTAAATAAATAAGCACACACATCTTGTATTTGTAATGGGTTAGTGATGCATAAAGACATACACACATATGTAATGATGAATGTTATGCAAATGATGTAAATGAGGTGGAATCTTACGGGTAAAAAATTAGGGTATGACATATGCCCCTATTTAAGTTTCTCCAATCCGGAGAGATGAAGATTGACATCTTAGTCTCGACCAGATAGGGGAGGCTTAAATACAACAATGCACAATTTTGGCCCCTAAGAAGCCATAAAAGGTGATATGATATGAATGCACTTATGAATGCAAGATATGAGACCTGTGGGAAATGATGCCACAGGAGACTGAGAACAGACTAAACCACTAGGGTATAACAACAGAATTATCCACTAGGGAAAGAAAAATTGCTCCATAGGGGATATGATTATAACTTTTACCATTGAACTTTCAATGTTGGAAAATGATTTAGTACCTTCTTTGACTAAGTAATCCTACTTACAAAGGGTAAATTAAACTTCCCCACGCTTCGGGTCGTAAGCCGCGAACGGGTCTCAGTTTCTTGAAATAAACTTCTCCTCGTTTTCGGACATAAGCCATGAAACTGGACTCAGTTTCTGAAATAAAATTCCCCTCGTTTCTGGAAATAAGCCATGAAACTGGTCTCGATTTCTTCTTATCAAGTCTTTCACTTGAAAAGGGGAAAAACAGACAAGTTCCTAAAAGGGTAATCACTTGCTGAAATAATAACTTCACCAGGGATCTTCAAAGAGATGCGGTCCAGTTAATTTACAAAACATATTTCTCAAATAAAGAGGCAACAATCTGTAAGAGTCTTCATCAAACTTCCCACCGGGATTCACCAGGGAGATTCCATTTGATGGAAAATAAACCTTGATCATACTTCTCTTTGAGACTTCTTCGGAGAGATGCCATGTGACGAGAGAAAATTGGTAGCAGACTTACTGTGGGAATTGCCATTGGCTGGAGTTTTGCTTTGTATCGAGCAGATAAAACCACTTGTAGCAATTTATTTCAAATAAACACTTGTGATAATCTTTAATAAGTTTCTCTGATGGAATCTTTCAGAGAGATAACCATTTCTTCATCATACTTCTCTTCGGGACTTCTTCGGAGAGATGCCATGTGATGTAAAAATGAAGATCCAACTATCAAACTTCTCTGCGGGGCTTTTCCGGAGAGATGCCATTTGATAGAAAATAAGGATTCACAACAAACTTCTCTAGAGAGATTCCATTTGCTGGAAAAATATCTTCATCATACTTCCCTTCGAGACTGCTTCAGAGAGATGCCATAAGATGAAAGAAAATTTGATATGCTGATAGCTTCAACGAGGATAGACAAACTACTCGGAAAGAGACTTCCATTTGCCAATTCACTAGGACATTCAGGGATAGAAAGAATCTTCTCAAATGAATAGATTACCACTTGCTGTTATGTGTAAATTCCAAGGCGGAATAAATTTATCTTGCCGGGGAACTTTCAATAAATTCTGGGCGCAAAATAAATGCCCTTTTTATTCAGAGGTTCAAGTTATCAAAATGGTCAAAAGACCAACTCAATCCAGGAATAAGATGGAGAGATACCGTTAAAAAATATGCTAACCAGTGAGGAACGAACTCGAACTGGGTATTTGTCCTATCCAAGTGTGGAAAGGAAAACTAAATTATAACTTCCATGAGGATTAAACTCAGAGGGGAGTTAGAAAGGATATACACTTTCTACCTACGACTGACCACTCTATTGGAAAGAGGAAACATATCACTCGGGGATAAACATAACCAAGGTGAATGAAGTAAACATTTCGACGAATGCACTATGAACATGGATATGACTTCAACTATGCATGATATATTTATGTTATGAATGTGTGTTATGTTTTTATGACGACAAAACAGGCGAAAGAGATGCACTGTCGATGAAATAAACATCACAATTTGACTAGGTACTCAGCCAGTCTCCTGGAAATATCACTGGAGAAAAAATAAAGAGAGCCATCAATGGAACAAAGTCCTGTTGTAAGGCTTAAGCCTCTCCTCGGGAGAGGAAGATACTTTATTCGGGGATACAACCCAAACAATATTCTAAACTCATTATCTTGTTCAACTGGGGATAAAGTAACTCTACGTTCTGCTGAGGAAAGAGAACCACACTCAGCTTGCATTCAAAAACTTAACCGGGGAATACCAGGTTTAATTCTTTACTGGAGAGCACCGAGTCCAAAATTTTACTGGAGATATGGGATCGTATGTCCAACATATCAAGGTGTGGACGGAGTTAAAGATCCATCATTTTGGAGATACCTTTCAAGGAAAATCACAAGAACATTCAATCCTATATTTCGACGTTTAATCGTTCTTGGAGCAACTGTTGATATTCCTTCTTATGTTCACAAATCCTAGGAAAGTAAACACAAGCATTTTAAAAGCAAAAAAGAAAATTTTCAACTTTTTGTTTCAAGAATTTTTTGTTAGACAATGGCAATTGATCTAGAAGGGGGGTTGAATAGATCACTACTTTTTAAAACATAGTCGGCGCTTAAAAATTTGTTTTTAAAATGTTTACGGAAGCGGCCGAGGAACTATGTCATCTAAACGAACTGTTATTGAAAAGATCGGATATGCATCAAGCCAAATGGAATAACAAGCTTAATGAGAATTCTAATCACTAATTTGATTATTAATCAATACAGTTGAATTCACTTAATTTTGTGCAATTTCCAATGGCTAATAAAAATTAAACCAAAATTGACAATTTCACAAACAGTTTGTGAGCGGTCAATTTATCGAACACTTAGTGTGCAAAACACCCCAAGTGTTAATTCCTATGTAAATGTTGTGCAGAATTTTTCCAGTTACAATCAAAGTGATTGTAATGAGTTTTCAAATCAGATTTTTAGCACCTATAACATTATTTTATCGATCAATTGATTTTCCACAAACGTAAACAGTTCAAAAATTAAAGAGATAGGGAAAGAGAGAACAACACCGAATTTGTTTAGGCAGTTCCTCTTTCGTCCTCGCTTCGGGTACGTCTGCACCCAATTCTAAAACTAGAATTGACATATGTATTATCTTGTCACAAATATTTTTACAAGAGAAGCCCTAGTCACCACACACTCAAGAATACTTATTGATGTTGATACTATGCCTTCTCTCCCCTTTATTCAAGTCGAATCAAGTGCCTCGAACGTGTTGAATAAACCTCCGTTTACCGCTACTAGATTGAATGAACCCACCGATCTTCAATCACCTTTGCTCGACTGATTTCAATCACACACAGTTTGAACCCAAATCTTTCTTGCACAATCCTCCGATTATCGCTACTAGATTGAACGAACCCCCCGTTCTTCAATCACCTTCGCTCGGCTGAATCTATGAATCTAAGATTTGTCCAAAAACCTCTAAATCTGCACGATCATGGAGGCCAAAACCCTAACGGTTTTATTCAAGAAAAAACCCACTGAAAAACTCACCCCAAACTAGACATACAATCCTATGTTTGGACGTTATCACCTCAGTGATGCAAGAGATCAACAAAAATTGTTATGTGTAATTGTTGAGAAAATGCAAGAATGCTGATGAAGATGATGAGAGAAAAATTCAGTGTATATCTTTCACTTTTTCTTGTTATAGTGAAATGATGAGGTACAATGTATATATATGATCCCATGACCAACTAACAAAAAATAACAGCAATTTGAAATTGAGAGAGATCAGAAAAATGACAGGTATTTAGCGAACGGTCGACCAAAAAATAAGGAGGGTCGACCTGAGCGGACCCGTGAGCAAAACTATGCAAATGTTAAAGCTATGTATCGACCGGAACAGGGTTCATGCGTCAACGCAAGCTTGCAGAAAAATATAGATACAAAGGTTAACTGTATGAGTCGACCTAAGGGTCGACGCGAGCACACCCGAGAGCAAATGACTAAAAAGTTAGTTTTCATGAGTTGACCATAACAGGGTTTGAGTCGACTCAAGCACTTTAATCTCCCAAAAACAAATTTTTGATCATAGTTTGTTCCACTTAGGCTATGTTTATGCATTCCTATGACTCCCAACATGATCAAACGCACAAGAAATATATGAGACTCTTCCTATATGTATAGACACATGATTTTGTGATATTTGTGCATTGTGATGTATGAATGCAGGCTATGACGCGATGATACCGTCCAAATTACACACTACGAGCTAGTACACGTTTTGACATCATTAAAATAAAGATTAAGTATTAAGACACCTTGCCCTCACATACTCCCCCTTTTTTATGATGGCAAAACTCTTCAGCTTGTCGAGTAATTTGAGACTCATCCTCCCCCTGACTTTGTACATTCTTCCAAAATACAATCTGATCAATCTTTATGAAATGAGGTGCTGCTTTTTGCAGAGCCATATACTCTTTTCCCGCTTTGACAACATCAAAAAGAGAAAAGCACGAGGTCAAAGAATAACATAGAATATCCATATTGTCATACCCCAAATTTTGACCACTAAGATTTCCCATCATTGTGCAAATCATCATCAAAATATGGATGTACCAACATGCCTCAATCAATCTCCTCATAGATGTTTGAGCATTCACTACTATCAAAGATTAGGGTTTCAAGCCCTCTTAGAGCTTTTAGACAAAGGATCAATCAAGAAATGACATGATCTTCAACTTGTCTAAACCCTCAAACACCTATAAAGGGTCAAGAGGACTCCCACACCAAGAATCAAGCATAAGGTTGCAACAATCCAAGTGGATTAAGCCTCAAGATCGCCAGTGTCACCAAATTAGGGTTTTGGTCGACCAAGGCCTCCAGATGGAAATTTTCCTCTGGGCATGAGCCAATGCTCTAAAGCATAACCCAAGATACTCCAGGGGACTTCATGGACCCAATCATCAAGTCAATTTAACCTCAGGGGATGCATTCATAAAAAATCAGGAATTAGGGTTTCTTGACCTAATTCACCCCTAAGTTGAATTTTGGGACAAAGCATGAGCCAAGACCTCAAGACATGATTTGAGGGACTCCAATACACTACATTGATCCATTTTCAATAATGGATTGATCCAAGAAGCTTGATCCACAAATTTCAATTTCATCAGGACCACAATTAGGGTTTTGAGGAAAAAGTCAACTGTACCTTTGACTTTTGACTCAGACATACTCCCAAAGCTTGGGACATGATTCAATACACCACATAACACCTATGAAACATATACATCAAGTTTGATTTAGGTCAAGGACTTGATTTCACAAAGGATCACACAGTTTGGAATTCATCTGATAAAAAGTCAACTGTGCACAAAAGTCAAGTTTGACTTTTTCAGATTTTTCATAATTATGGTTCTTTAACCCTAAAACAATTTTAATATGTGATTTGAATCATCATTCATCAAGAAAAATCAAAGAAAGTGGGATAACTTGTAAAAGGGGTAACCATAAAAACTTAGAATTTTTCTAAGTTATGAAACAAAGTGGCTTGGGTACCAACTTCCAAGGATCATAACTTGAGATCCAAGCAACCATTTTGGCTGGTCCAAAAATGGATTTGTAGCTCTCATGGCATACTTTAAAAGTTTCAACTACACCTCATTCCAATTCCTCATGGATTTCAAGTTATGGAGTGATCAAAATGGCTGAAAACATGAAATGTCACTTTTTCCAACACTTACTGAAATTTTCACTAAGTCAGAATCTGTCTTGCTTTTTCTCAAAATGTAGGGACATTTTTCACTTGGATCCAAAAAGTTTCAAGACAAACTATGATCACACATGTGTTGTGTCACATAAGGGTTTTCCAAAATGTCCAATAACTCCATCAAACTCCATCTGACCTAGGAGTTATGACAGCTGCAACATGCCTTGCTGCAAACTGTCTTGGCAAGGCTGATTTGTGCATAAAGGCTCGATTTGCTCAAATTGTGCAATTCCAAGCATGCTTATCCATCTACACACCTCAAGGGGGAATAACCAAGGGACAAACACTAATATATCAACCTCCCAAGTCCATGGATCTATGTTTAGGCATGACACTCCTAAATTCAAAGATGCTTCAAATATTCAATTTTGTTTCAAAGCATTTAACTGATGCATAGAGGTGGCATTCATCAAGACAATGTTATCCAAGTTCAGTCAAGACTTATCCCTGAACCAAAGACACATAGGCCTGTGCTCTAACCTCTAGTCAATGGCTAGAGGAGACTTGAGATTCCAAAATGATCCAATTGGCCATAGACCTGTACCAGTTGCCATACCCTATTCCTTGCAAAACAAACTTGCTCTACTATAAATAGAGCTCATTTGTGATCAGTTTGAGTACACCAAAGCACCCAAACTGATGCTTTCCTCAAAATCACCTTCTCACTTCCAAAATTGCCTTCTAAAGCAAGTCACTATCGGGTTTTGAGTTTGAGAGCAATTCCAGCCAAACCAATCACACACACACACACACACACCTCATAAACATCATATAGAAGTGATCCAAACACTTAAACAACATCTGGAACACCAATTTCACAAAATCACCAGCCAATTGCTCAAGCTTTCAACCAAGTTGCAGTTGAGGTGCCATAACCTGTTCCAGTCCATTTCCAATCACTCCAAGCATTCAAACACATTCCATATGGTGTAGGGAAGCTGTTCAGATAATCACAACTCATTTGTAACACCTCTAACTCAAAAATCAAATTGCTCTTGCTGCCACGACCTTAAAGTAAGCCTAAACTTGGTCATTTCATGATTCAGGCATATTTCCTCGCACAATAATTTTGCCATATGTTCATAATCATGTATGGAGGGTTTCCCCTCAATTAATTGCTTTGTATGAATCAGGTATCAAAATTCCCAGCCTTCATGCAGAATTTAGGGTTCTTGAGGTTTTGTCTTGATTTCTTATTCCATGCTTAAAATAAATGAAATTAAAGACCATAGACATGATCGTGAGGTGAAAACGAGTAGATTGATATGCGGATTGTGTGATTTCATCAAGTATTCAGTGAGATTGAGGGGAAAATGCAAATATAAAGAAACAGAGGGCGCGGGCAAGAACTTGGTGTTCTTGGCGCCCTTTTTTGAATTTTTAAATATTTGAATTTTTGCGATTTTATTTAATTGATTCAAAAATTAATTTCTCTCTAGTTTTTAATGATTTTGAGTTGATTCCTTTTTTAATAATTCACAAAAATGTTAAAATATTTTATTTTACAATAATTTCCCAAAAATATTATTTATTTCATATACTTGATATTTTTGCAAAGAATTAAGTTTTATTTGTTTTTTGACATTTAAAGTATTTTTTTATTTCTTGATTTTCCAAACTTAAATGGTTTCCAATCATTTTGTGGATAAAAACATGATTTTTCAAACATTAATCCAAGATCACAACTTGTTTTTTCACACATGTTTGATAATTTTGATCATTTTAATCAAATTTTTATTTAATTAAAATACATTTTGAAATTAATTTAGGGTTTTGATCTTAATCACCCTAAACAAATCTTTTTAAAACTTTGTGGGCCTCTTGATAGAGTGTAAGCCCCACCTCTTTGTACATAAATATTGGGCCTCAGTGTATTGTATAAGTCCCGATATAGTCAGAAATTTCGGCGCGATCGTCGCCTTTTTCAAAAAAATCATCTGGGTTTCTCCTTGAGCTGTAAGTCCCATTTCTTTTCTTTAAAAATCTCCTCTAATAGAGTGTAAGACCCAACCCTTTGAAAATACAAAACATTTGGGCCTCAGATATTGTATAAGTCCCTCTGCGTTAAAAAAATCTCGGCGCGATCGCCAATTCAAAATCAAATCCTCTGGGCCTCTCCTCGAGCTATAAGTCCCAATTATTTTTCTTAAAAAAACACTTTTGGGCCTCTAATAGAGTGTAAGACCGAACCCCTTTTGTAAATAAACATTTTTTAGGGTCTCACATATTGTATAAGTCCCTCTGTATATTTTCAAAACAACGGCGTGATCGTCACCTTTTCAAAATCAACCGGGCATCTCCCTGAGTTGTAAGCCCCATCTCCTGTACAAAAATAAACTTTGGGTCTCTAATAGAGTGTAAGACCCAATCCCCTTTTTTGACCAAAACTTTTTGGACCTCAGTCGTTGTATAAGTCCCGATACGATATTCGAAACAACAGTGCAATCACTGTTAAAATTTGGGCCTCTCCCTGAGTTGTAATCCCCGATCTCTGTTCAAAATACTTTCTCCTTTGATTTTGAATCCAAATATATAGTTGCTATAAAAAATTTCTTTAATTTCTTTGAACAACTAACAAAACAGCATGGAAGCTCTACAACGGGTAAGTGTTTATCCGCTTTCTTTTATATGCTTTCATATACATAACTGTATTGTGGGAAGCTGCGCATGATTAGTCTTCTTTCATACCTTTTAAATACTCATCATATATCAATTATATATATACTAGTATAGTTATTTAGAGTTTTCCCTGACAACTACGTCTAGAACTAGGTAAAGCCCTGTTGGTCACTCTTTAAATACAAACAAAACTAGATCCCCATAGGATTTCCAGATACAGTCTTCCCTTCTCTTTGGGTTAAATAATATGGAACAAAGAGAAAGGCAGTATTCTCGGTGAACCTTTTCTCAGACTGTCACCCCTAGAAATTGTCAAAGAAATTCTACTCCCCGGAGTTGATCTATTCTCCGTGAATATCATCTCTTGAGTTTCTTCCAAACCCTAGAAACTTTCCTGGAATGATCTCTTCTATGTGAATTGCATTTCTTGAACTTCTCCTGGTTTAGGGACCCACAGGCTTCCTAAAAGCATCCCCGCCTCCGCTTGGGCTTTGTACAAGGACCCTTCAATTTCTTAGAAGTTCTCATGCCTTCTCTTGGGCTTAATACAAGGACCCTCACGACCTCTTAAAGGTATAAGACAGAACTTAGTCATCCTTTGCTAGAGCAGTCTTTCTAGTGTCAAACCTCAGGCCACTTTAGGGTTGATTCTCATCCCTTAAGGCCCTTGCCCTCTTTTGGGCATCCTACAAAAGATAAAACTCTTCGACACCAGTAGACTCGGACAGTCTAAACCCCCTTTGAGTCTCAAAGACATTCTCAAGTTCCTTTCAAACATAGGAAAAAACACCGATTACTCTGGATGAATCTCCAGCAGAAACCTGGTCTCTATCATGAGAGTTCTCCACACTTGGACCTGCTTAGGGATCTCAATAATCCCCAGCAGTAAGATAGCCTCCTCTTAGGCTTTGTATAATGATTTTTCCTCAACACAGTCAGCCTCCTCTTGGGCTTTGTACAATAATTCTCCCCCTAGCGGAGCTAACCTTTTCAGACTCTCTTGTTGAGTCCATCACTTTTCAGGACTCTCTTGTTGAGTCAATACCCTTTTAGCCTCAATCTCAGGCTTCGTACGAGATAACAAATCACTCTCTTGTTGAGTATAAAAGACTCTCTTGTTGGGTCAATCTCCTTTTAGCCTCAATCTCGGGCTTCGTACGAGACAGAAAATCACTCTCTTGTTGAGTATAAAAGACTCTCTTGTTGAGTGAATCAATTTTCAGGCTCTCTTGTTGGGCCAATCACCTTTGTAAGAATCTCTTGTTGAGTCAACTCTTTTAGCCTCCGTCTTGGGCTTTGTACAAGACATATAAAAGCACTCTCTTGTTGAGACAAACTCAATTCATCCTTCATCTTGGGCTTTGTACTAGACACTTATAAACCTCCCCAACGGAGTCAAAAATCTCTTTTAGCCTCAATCTTGGGCTTTGTACAAGACAAAAAGAACATTTTCCCCGGAAAAGTAAAACTGTTAGCCTCCTCTTAGGCTTTATATAATGATATCCTCAAAGAGTCAGTCTCTTTTTTGCCTCAATCTTGGGCCTTGTACAAGACATAAACACTCTCTTGTTGAGTCAGTCTTATCTAGCCTCGTCTTAGACTTCGTATAAAGAAATCCATAGCTGAGTCAATCAACCTTTTAGCATCAAACTTGTGCTTTGATCAAAGCACACAAACATCAACAGTTCCTCTTTAGAGATGACAATTTCTCTCTCAGCCAAAACCCTTTAGCTTCATATCTTGGGCTTTGAACAAGATACAAATCACCTTTAGCTTCATGTCTTGGGCTTTGAACAAGACACCAAAACATCTTTTTCCTCCCTTAGAATATGAGGAACTACGATTGCTCTGATTTCCCTGTTTCGTTAAACGGGAATACGTAGGCATAAGATTGCGAAATCTTAGCGAGCATACAAATCAAAAACTCTAGGTCAAGTACCTTCATACATCATTCAGAAAAATTTTAGATACATTATCTTCCCAAAAGCCTCATGAACACTCTATTCTTAAGCCAAATAACCTAAGAGAGACCCACTATTTTGATAGCATGTGTAAACCAACAGTCATATGTTTAAACTCAGTATGCAAGCAGGGTTAATTAGAGACATCTATTTCCCTTCCTTAATCAGCTTCACAGGATAAGAAATGAATCGAACTGTAGCACCCCAAAGCGATAGTGATTCGAAACCACAAAAACCGTGCTACAGAAGAATGGCGACCACAGTGGGAGGACCGTTCTCCCATCTCTTAGGTAGAATCCCTTAAGTTTAGAAGGTACCACAGAAAAATGGCGACTCTGCTGGTGAGTCATTGACTGTTAGGATCATAGGACTAGAGGTCTAGGATGTTAGGACAAATATATATACTGCTTTTCCTAATTGATATTCGTGTTTATTTTTCTGCTAATTGGAATGCGTGTGATGCCGCATCTAGAAAGATTGAGTATACACCTAAGATAAGTGATGGCACTAGACGGGTAATCTTACAGGGAGTGACTCCCAAATAAGAGGTCCCGGTCGACCATCGAATCAGTGGAGATGCCCTTTGAGGATTCAATGCCTATACGACTTCAGTTGTTGAAAGCAGATTGTTCGATTGGGTTATCTGAGAAGCTGAGGATTTTAGTAGACTGAAACCTTGTTACTATTTTGTAGTAAGGAAGCTATCGAAAATAGTTGTCACGTGATACTACCCTCATTTGAGATTACCCAATGATACATCAGCTCGCTCGGGTGATTTTAGCCTGCTGTTGTTATCCCAAGAGGGGTCAGTGATTTTGAGGACAGGTACAAAAAACCACCAGTATAAACCTTTGGGGGATGGGTAGAGCCATGACTTCATGACACCGAACCTTTGACCCCATGTTTTTTCTATGTTTTTGTGTGCTGCATTCATGCATTCATTTCATTAAAAAACATTAAACAAAAATCTTCTCTTCTAGTCTCTCTTTTTCAAATTAAACTAAGACAATGATTGCAAATGTTAGATAAAGAGATTGCGTTATGGATTTCGGTAGAAGGAGGACTCACAAGTACACCTTTAAGGTTCCAAAACTAGAGGATATGAGAGGTTTGGCGAGGATGATCACCAACCCTGACGCTTTCAGAGCCAAGTACAGAGGACTGTTGTCTCTGTTAAGGGTCCATGTAATTGAAGGAATACTGGCTACGCTCATTCAATTTTACGATCCGGTCTATCACTGTTTCACATTCCCGGATTATCAACTAGCACCAACGCTGGAGGAGTACTCTCACCTGACTGATTTACATATCACTGACGAAGCTCCCTTTTCTGGACTGGAAGAAATTCCAAAGGATCAAACCATTGCAAGATCAATCTATTTGGACGAGTCAGAAGTCAGGACTCACATGACCACTAAGGGTGGAATCCAGGGTTTGCCAGTGTTGAAATACAAATAGAGAAGGGTTTTTGTTATTGTTCCATAGAGATTGTTTAGAGATATCACCGCCGTTCTACAGTTGAATTTGTTTCAAACTTTAAAGTAACAAAGGGTTTTGGTTGTTTTTAGTCGGAACATTTGCATTCAAAGTTAAGTAATAAACGGTAAAAAGATTTGTTTTAACGATTTATAAAAACATGCCAAGATTAGGGTTCGACAAACCATTTTGCACGGATAGAATCGATAAAGCTAATGAACTCGTTTAGACGATAAATGTAATCACATATCCTCCCAATATGTTTATCTCTAACACATATTGTGAGTTTTACCATTTTGATCCTTTGATGATCTCTCACTCAAACTATCAAAATGACAACATTCAAGTTCAATATTTATGAACATCAACACTCATAACTATCTCTAGCCAATGTGCATTGATGGATGAAAAACCTAGGTAAATTGTAAGAACACATTTCTCAATCATGAACCAACACAAAGAATAAACCATAGAAACAAAGTTTTTCACCATACATTCATCATCCAAGAGTTCATCAGCTAGAATCAATACCTATACATACAAAAGAAAGGTTTGTCTACCTTCTAACCTTGACACAAAAGATAAATTAGCTCTCCATTGACATGGAAGCTTCACAAATAAGAAAATAGAGAAGAGAAACAAGCATCAACGATGATCTCTCGACAAATGATGCTTCGATTCTTCGAAAACAGGATACTACAGTGTTTACAATGTTTTTGCTCTAAGGAAATGAATAATGATCCACAAAAAATTTGATCAATTCTATTTATAAGGGGTTGAGAATCGCAGAGCGCGCTAAGCGCGATCTCATTTATTGCTAAACCGCCTTAGAACCCCGCTTAGCGGGCTCCAGACCGTGCTAAGTGGGTTACCCACTGGAATTCACTTCATCCTCGCGCTAGGAGCGCGCTACAAGCATGCTCCAAAAATTGTTTTCTACAAAAATTGCTTCTAAGGAGTCTTCCTTGCTCCAAGCTTCACATTTCAATGTAAAAAACTACAATTAAAAACACAAAAGTTAAATAAATAAGTCTACTAATGCAATTAACTATACTACGGTTATTTACCGGAAACAATGGGAAAAAGCATCGATTATCAAATAAAGATCACAAAAAGGTGCTAAAAACTAAACTAAATATTAACACATTTTAGCACCTAACAACTCTCCCCAACTTGCTTCTTTGTTTGTCCTCAAACAAAGGTAAGATAGAATAGAAACAAGAGGAATATCAGATAAGCAAACACAAACAAAAATCAATGGTTCAAACTAAATTGATACACCTACAAGTAATGCTCAGCTCCGACAGAATCAAAATATGTCTATGAACTAACTTCTAAACATAAATAACAAGAACTCATCATAAGCAAACAAATGTTCAAACGGGAATCACCTAATTTATTCAAGGGACAAAACACACTCATAAGCAATTGTGCCACATCCAAAACAATTTATGTAATCATCTTACAATTAATGAAAACAATGGAAACAAAGATCACAAAAAGGTCTTTTATCGGTTGTAACTTGGCTGGGGTTAAGAAACAAGAGTCATATGTACACGACCATTGAACAAGAAAGGGTCAATTTCATGAAGAGCATTTTCTTTTCTAAACAACCATTCTTGCTCAAACTTCCAAATTATTCTCAGAATGCATTCTATTTCTTTCTCTTTTGATTTCCACACTTTTTATTTTTCTTTCTCTTTTGATTTTTCATTTATTTTTCCTTTTTCATTCTATTTTCGATTTCATTTGAGAATGCATTGTCCACAATTCCTTCTTCTCTTTTCACAATGAACCAATCTCCCCAACTTCAACAATACTACAACTTAAATCAAAATGCTCTTCAAAATGATTAAAGTTCGGGTTCATGCTTCAATGATACAAAATTTTTCATTTTAGGCTCAAGAGAGGTTTCTAATGTTCACACATTCACAAGGTGACTTAAAGTGATATTTGGAAAAGTAGTTCTACTCATAGTACTCAAAAAAATTTGCCTTGATCATTTCAAAGTTTCCAAAATTTCAAAACCAAAAGTAAGATTAAACATAAAAAATTTGAGTAAGCAACAACTACTTGAATCCCTCAATAATTTGTGAACAATGGAGGAAACTCACATTTGTGGTTATGTCCTAATTGATTCCAATATGAACAAATATGCAAAATGAAGCAAAACTTGAAATTTATGTAAAGCAAAAAGTTCATAAACATATTAACATTCTACAAAGCACAAACAGAGTACCTTTTTGTGCACCAATTCAGAATTTTATCATCACCATCAATGAATGGTGAAGCACATCACTTTTGATCAAAGAAACTAAAACTTGCTTCACCAATCGATTACCTTAGATTAAGAACAAACACAAAAAAAATTTTTGTACCAAAAAATATAAACATCAAACATCATCCGCCCAGATGGAAAATTCACTAATATTAAGAAAATGTTAACAACAATATCCAAAAATCAACACCCGCCCAGATGGAACTACAACAATCCTAAACAAAAGTTAATACTAATAGAAACATAGTAAACATAACAAAATACAAAATACAAAGATGGACACATCAAACCCATCAATAAGAACTTGAGTTCGACACTCCATCACCAGCACCATCATCACCACCGTCATCATCACCTGCCCCCTCTGGAAAACCAGGCCTGCCCTCAGGCCATCTAGCAAACGCCATGAGGTCCTCTCGAGACCTCAAAGGGTGATCAACATGTGGCTCCCAGATCTGGAGCTGCAGCTGCATCATCGAATCATGCATGAATAAGAAGGCCCGCTGGTGAGCCTCGTGCATGACCTAATTGGCTTCAGCACTCGGATCGCGAGCACGCTCTGCAGGGGTAGCAGCAACAACAACAGGAACATCATCATCTAAATCAAGTGCCTGCAACCAATGACGAGTGATAAAATTATCATCCAGCATAACCAACTTTACATTCCCATGAGTTGGAAGGGTGACACACGCCCTATGGCACAATGCCATAATAAGTCCTGGATAAGTCAAAGTATAGTCCACCCTATCACCTAATGGTGTAGCACTCACAGTGATCCTCTTAAGCTCATTAGAAATGATCCGTGCTAAATCCACGGTCTTCTCGTCGTCAAGAATATAAGCTATAAGAGCTGCTGTCTCCATGGGAATAGAGGAGGTATGACTACACGGCTTTAGGTTGTGCAAAACAACCGACATTACAACTTGAGCAGCTGTAGTCAACACACCCCTCACGAACTTGAGAGACGCTCCATTAGCGCTTAACTGGTATGTTTGCCCCCTCACACATAAAACTTCCCTTAACCGCTCGGCATTCAAGTTACGCCGAGCCATCATCCTTCCAAAATCACACAACTCATCTTCGGCCATCTCAAGGTGGTTACCAAGGCATGTATTAATTGCATCCCTCGAGAAATCAATCTCTTTCCCCCTCACCCAAGTTTTGAAGTTGAAAGGCTCACCATCAGAGGGCAAGGCATTCGCGAAGAATTCCCTCACGATGTCTAAATGGTACTCGGGGTAAGTTGAAGAGAGCTTGTCCCAGCCTTCACCTTACACATAAGAAGCTTGTTGCGATAGCTTCCTTCAGGATCAATCAGAATAATTCTGTCGGACCAAACTGTTCTCCTTTCTAGTTGCTGATATCTTTGTTGTTGTTTAAGACCAAGGAATCTAGTACTATCAAACAGACCTGATGGAGTATGTCTAGTTGGGTTTGATGAAGATCCAACAACACGTTGTTTCTTACATCTAGACATCTGAAAAGAAAAAACAGAACATACATAAAACAACCACAAATGTTAATGAAAACAGTATTAAAATATCTCTAAATTCCTAAACAAATACTAAGAATCATCCAAGGAAAGCAAAACAGAATTTAGAAAAGGGGAATTTTTCTGCATATCCTAGACCGCGCTAAGCGCGCAGGAGCACGCTAAGCAGGCTCTGCGAAATGCAGAAAAAATCCCCTCTGCAA
This sequence comes from Lathyrus tuberosus, assembly GCA_022829125.1. Classification (NCBI taxonomy): domain Eukaryota; kingdom Viridiplantae; phylum Streptophyta; class Magnoliopsida; order Fabales; family Fabaceae; genus Lathyrus; species Lathyrus tuberosus. The sequence continues at coordinate 4,836,553 of JALAZF010000052.1, read as the reverse complement.
CAGAGGGTTTCCAAGGATACTCCTACTTCCTACACCAGAGATAAGTTCAGAAATACTTACAGCCACGAATACACAAAATCAAAAACCTAATTTATACAAAAAACCTAATTTCTAAATCAAAATCTCTAATTTCTAAAATTGAAGTTTCTAAGCACATGCATTCCTACTAATTAAGCAACAATACTGTAAATTGACACAAAAAGAAGACAAAGAAGAAGTAGAACATTGAACATACAACAAACAACCCAAAATGGGTTTTCTATATACAAAAGAAAAACTGAAAATGAAAAACTTACAGTTGATGAAGAAGATGCTGAGCAAAAATATGATTAATTTGAAGTTAGGGTACACAAAATCCAAGTAACTCACAAGAAAGTTTTGTTCTTTGAGGAGAAGAGAAATTTGAGAAATTTGTGAAAAAAGGTGAAATGAGGCACAACCTCAGAACCCTAGCATCATAATACAAAATCTGGGCCGGGTATTGCTTAGTGGGCCCAGAAAAATAATATTTTTTTCAAAAATACGCAGACCGCGCTAAGTGGGCTCTGGGCCGCGCTAAGCGCGCTGCCCACTGGAAGTTAAGGGTCATTTTTCTTCATACCGCGCTAAGCGCGCTCCTGCACTGCAATACACAAACAACTTCCAGCTGCTCAAATCCAACTTCCAGCAGTTCAAAACATCATTTTGAGCAGCATAAAACATCAACTTTACAAAAAACATGATTTAAACAGCAAATTTACTAAAAAGACGATAAATACTTACAATGTTGGGGTGCCTCCCAACAAGCGATTGTTTAACGTCGGATAAGCTCGACGGTCCAAGATGATCAATGAAGAACATCTAGGAGAACAGAACAATTGTCACGATCGAAATTACCTCCAAGGTATATTTTTAAGCGTTGACCATTTACGGTCCAACAGTATTTCTTTTCCAAATCCTCGATCACAATTGCTCCATAACTCTTTACCTCCTTGACACGAAACGGTCTGGACCACTTTGATTTTAATTTTCCCGGGAAAAGTTTCAATCGAGAATTAAACAGCAGTACCAAATGCCCGAACTTGAAGTCCTTTTGCCGGATCTTCTTGTCGTGATAACTCTTCACCTTCTCTTTATACAACCAACTTGAATGATAGGCGGCATTCCGCATTTCTTCCAATTCCTGAAGTTGTATTTTTCTCTTTTCTCCGGCCAAGTTCGTATCAAAATTTAACAGCTTAAGGGCCCACAGTGCTTTGTTCTCCATTTCAACTGGTAAATGGAATGTTTTACCATAAACCAATTGAAACGGAGTTAAGCCAATTGGAGCTTTGTAAGCGGTATGGTATGCCCACAAAGCTTTGTCCAATTTCTGCGACCAATCTTTTATAGAACTTGACACTGTTTTTTCTAAAATCCTTTTCACTTCACGGTTCGACACCTCGACTTGACTGTTCGATTGTGGGTGGTAAAGGGTCGCCACTTTATGCGATACACCATAATGTTTTAAAACACTTTCAAGAGATGCATTGCAAAAGTGTGACCCGCCATCACTAATAAGAACCCGAGGAGTGCCAAAATGGGAAAAGATGTTTTTCTTAAAAAAATTTATCACCGTTTTACCATCAGCCTTAGGTGAAGCAATCGCTTCAACCCACTTTGAAACATAGTCAACCGCCACTAAGATGTATTCATTTCCAAAAGAGGGTGGAAATGGACCAACAAAATCTATGCCCTAACAATCGAAAATTTCAACTTCTTGGATATTTTGAAGGGGCATTTCATCTCTTTTTCCATTTCCCCCACTTGTTTGACAAGTGTCACAACTTTACGCATGAAGATTTGCGTCTTTAAATAGAGTAGGCAAATAAAAGCCTGATTGCAAGACTTTCGTGGCCGTCCTCGAACTATTAAAATGGCCGCCATAAGGCGAGTTGTGACAATGCCAAAGAATACTTTGAGCTTTTTCACTCGTGACACACCTTCTCAAAAGGTTGTCATCTCCTAATTTGAACAAATAAGGGTCATCCCACACATGTAATTTGCATCCGACAAGAACTTCTTTTTTTGGTTCCAAGTTAGGTCTTCGGGTACCCAACCAGTTGCTTTGTGGTTAGCAATATCCGCAAACCACGGCCTAACTTGGAATCTTAACAATTTTTCATCGGGAAATTCCTCTCAAATTTCCTTTTCAGTTTTGGTTACCTCCACATTGATCAAACGGGACAAATGATCCACCACTAAATTCTCTGAACCCTTTTTATCCTTTATTTCCAAATCAAATTCTTGAAGCAAAAGGATCCACCGGATGAGCCTTTGCTTCGAATCCGGTTTAGTGAGCAGATATTTGATTGCCAAATGATCAGTGTAAATTACCACTTTTGACCCTATTAGGTAAGAACGAAACTTCTCAAGGGCGTATACAATCGCAAGCAATTCTTTTTCGGCTGTGGCGTAATTTACTTGCGCCTCCTTTAATACCTTGCTTGCGTAATGCATAACGTGAAAAGTTTCGTCCTTCCTTTGACATAACACCGCTCCAACGACATAATCGCTCGCGTTGCGCATTAGTTCAAAATTTAAAGTCCAATTTGGCCCGATGATTATTGGAGCGGTAATTAGTTTCTCTTTAAAATTTTGGAAAGCAATAAGACATTCATCGTCAAAGAGAAATACATGATCTTTGTTGAGCAAGTTGCTCAATGGCCTTGCTACCTTTGCAAAATCTTTGATGAAATGCCTATAGAATCCCGCATGCCCCAAAAAGCTTCTGATTCCTTTGACGTTGGTAGGAGGAGGCAACTTTTCAATTACTTCAATCTTCGCTTGATCGAATTCAAGGACCTTGGAAGAAACTTTGTGGCCAAGCACAATTCCCTCCGTCACCATAATGTTACACTTCTCCCAATTCAACACCAAGTTAGTCTTTACACACCTCTCAAGGACGGTTTCCAAATTCTTCAAACACAAATTGAAAGATGCTCCAAACACGGAAAAATCATCCATAAACACCTCCATTGTCTTTTCTATGAGGTCGGAGAAGATAGCTTGAACAAACCTTTGGAAAGTTGTCGGCGCATTACATAAACCAAAAGGCATCTTTCGATAGGCAAAAATGCCAAAGGGGCAAGTAAAAGCCGTCTTCTCGTGATCCGCCGGGTCAACCGCAATTTGATTATACCCCGAATATCCGTCCAAGAAACAATATAATTGTTGCCCGGATAACCTCTCGAGCATTTGGTCCATGAATGGAAGTGGAAATGGTCTTTTCTTGTTGCGGTGTTCAACCTTCTATAATCAATACACATTCTCCACCCCGTCACGATCTTTGTTGGGATTAACTCATTCTTATTGTTTCGGATAACAGTCATGCCACCTTTTTTAGGAACAACGTGCACAGGGCTTACCCATGGACTATCAGAGATCGGGTAGATCATTCCTACATCTAAAAGCTTCACAACTTCTTTCCGAACAACCTCTTTCATAGTTGGATTCAAGCGGCGTTATGGTTGAGCAACCGCCTTGAAATCCTCTTCCATAAGAATCTTGTGCATACAATAAGATGGACTAATTCCTTTAAGATCGGAAAGAACCCACCCTATAGCTTCTTGATTTCTTTTCAACACTTGAATCAAACGGGTTTCTTCTTTATCGGACAAAACGTTGCTAATAATAACCAGCTTGTTCCCACTTTCATCAAGGAATGCATACTTAAAATTTGAAGGAAGCACCTTCAATTCAAGTTGAAATTTCTCATCACTTGGTTCTTTCTTCAACTCTTCATTCTCAACTTCCCACGGTTGTAATTCTTTGAGAGATTCAAGCTCTTTCAAACATTCCTCAAGAGCTCTTTCTTCTTCATCAGAAAACACTTCAAAAGAATCATCAAGAGCCATTTCTAAAGGAGACACTATATGAACATGCTTAGAAACCTCCAAAGTTGCTTCTTCAATTGCATTGATATGAAAGCTATCATGCTTGTCTTTGGAATGCTTCATTGCTTCAAATAGATTAAAAGATACCTCTTCATTTAGAACCCGCACTTTCATAAGGCCATCATCAACATCTATCATCATGCGAGCGGTCTTCATAAAAGGCCGTCCAAGAATAAGAGGAGCATCATCATCCTCTTCCATATCAATAAAAATGAAGTCCACCAAAAAAAAATTATCAACTTTCACCAACACGTCTTGCGCCAACCCAATCGGATGAGTGGTAGATTTGTCGGCCAATTGCAATGTCATCTGGATGCCCTTAATTTCAATGTTCCTAAGCTTTTTCACAATAGATAATGGAATTAGATTGATGCTTGAGAACAAATCAATATGGCCATTTCCAACAAAGACATTACCAATTGTAACGGGTAAGGTAACTCGCCCCAGATCGGCTTCTTTCTTCGGAAGAGTTCTTTGAATAATAGCACTACAATTTGCCGCAAGAACAACGGTTTCCGGCTCCGAATATTTCCGTCTCTTTGTAAGAATATCCTTCATAAATTTGGCGTACTTCGGCATTTGCTCTAGAGCTTCGGAAAAAGGGATGTTGATTTGTAGTTGCTTAAAGATATCCATGAATCTTGAGTATTGCCTAGCATTTTCTTTCCTTGTCGGCACATGAGGGTAAGGCATATTTTGAGTCGGTATCAGATTTATCATCTCCTTCCTGTCATACCCCAAATTTTGACCACTAAGATTTCCCATCATTGTGAAAATAATCATGTCAATATGGAGGAACCATCATACCTCATCAGTCTCCCCAAAGTTGGGTAAGCATCCATTACAATTAAATTTAGGGTTTCCAGCCCTCTCAGAGCTTTTAGACAAAGGATCAATCAAGGAATGACAAGATCTTCAACTTGTCTAGCCTCTAAAATATCCACAAGGGATCAAGAGGACTCCCACTTTAAGGATTAAGCACAAGGCTGCTCCCTTCTAGGTGGATCAAGCCTTAAGATCGCCAGTGTCACCAAATTAGGGTTTGGTCGACCAGGGCCTCCAGATGAAAACTTTCTTCTGGGAATGAGCCAATGCTTCAAGGCACAACCTATGATGCTCCAAGGGACATCATAAACCCAATCATCAAGTCAATTTAGCCTCTGGGGAAGCATTCATAAAAAATCAGGAATTAGGGTTTCTTGACCTAATTCACCCCTAAGTTGACTTTTGGGACCAATCATGAGCCAAGACCTCAAGAGATGATTTGAGGGTCTCTAATAAACTACATGGATCCATTTGCAACAATGGATTAATCCAAGAAGCTTGAGCAACAAGTCTCAATTTCATCAGAGCCACAATTAGGGTTTCGCGAGAAAAGTCAACTGTAGCTTTAACTTTTGACCAGGATATGCTCCCAAACCCTAGGACATGATTCAATATACCCTATAACACCCATGGAACATGTCCATCAAGTTTGATTTAGGTCAAGGACATGATTTCATAGAGGATCGCACAGTTTGGAATTCATCTGACAAAAAGTCAACTGTGCACAAAAGTTAACTTTGACTTTTTGAAAATTTTCACAAAAATGGTTTTTTAACCCTAAAATGATGTTAATGTATGATGGGAATCATCATTCATCAAGAAAAATCAAGAAAAGTGGGATAACTTGTAAAAGGGGTAACCATAAAAACTTAGAAAAGTTTCTAAGTTGTGAACAAAGTGGCAAGGGTACCAACTTTGGAGGATCATAACTCCTAAACCACAAAGCCATTTTTCCCCATCCAAAGCTTGATTTGTAGATCTCATTACACTCTACAAAAGCTTAAAACTTACCTCCCTCCAAATTCCTCATGTATTTTGAGTTACGGAATGATCAAAATCACAAAAAGTGAAAATGTCACTTTTTTCCAACACTTAGTGAAATTTTCACTAAGTCAGAATTTGCCTTCACTTTTTTCCAAATGTAGGGGGATTTTTCACTTGGATCCAAAAGGTATCAAAATCAAATATGATCAAACAGTTGTTGTATCATATGAGGGCTTTCCAAAATGGCCAAGAACATCACCAAATTCCACTTGGGCCATGAGATATGACAATGGGAATATGCCTTGCTGAAAACTGCCAAGGCTAGGCAGAATTTTGCATTTTTGCTCGATTTGGCAAAATTAACCAAATCCAAGCCTTGTCGTCATCTTGGACACATCTGAGGATCAAATCTAAAGGGGCAAACACTGAGCCAAGCCTCCAAAGTCCTTGGAATAAGAAGTAGCATGCCAAACCTAGAATTGCCTAAAAGAGGGACAAGACTCCAATTTTGGATTGGAGCATTCAATGCATACACCAAGGTGGCATGGACTGAGCCATTTGCAACTGAATTCAGTCAAGACTTATCCAAGACCAAGGGAACCACAACCCTGTGCCCTAACCTCTAGTCAATGGCTAGAGGAGACTTGGATTCCAAAGTGCAGCCATTGGCCAAACCTCTGCTGCAGTTGCCATTCACTATTGCTTGTAAAACAAACTTGCTCTACTATAAATAGAGCTCATTTGTGATCAGTTTGAGTACACCAAAGCCATCAAACAGATGCTTTCCTCAAAATCTCTTCTTTCACTCCAATTTTGCCTTCTAAGGCAAGTCACTATCGGGTTTTGAGTTTGAGAGCTTTTCCAATCAAACCAATCACTCATACACCTCACATACATCATATAGAAGTGATCCAAACACTCACATAACATCTGGAACACCAAAATCACAAAATCACCAGCCTGTTCCTCAAGTTCTTGACAGATTTACAGTTGGGGTACCATCTCAAGTTCCAGATCATTTCAATCCATTTCAAGCATCCAAACACACTCCATGGAACCTAGGGAAGCTATCCAGATCATTGGAACCTAGATGTAACACCTCTAACACAAAACACGATCACCAGCTGCAAGTGGTAAGCATGACCTCTTCTAACTCTATGATCCATGCAATTTTTGCTGCACAATAATTTTGCCATATGTTCATAATCATGCATGGAATGTTTTCCCTCAATCAATTGCATTGTTTGAATCGTGTGTAGAATTTCTGAACCTTCATGCTGAAATTAGGGTTCTTGAGGTTTCTCTTTGATTTCTTATTCCATGTTAAAAATAAATGAAATTAAAGACCATAGACATGATCGTGAGGTTAAAACGAGTAGATTGATATGTGGATTGCATGATATAATCAAGTATTCAGTGAGATTGGATAAAAAATGCAAATCTGCAGAAACAGAGGGTGGCGCGTGTTCTTGCCCTTGTTCTTGGCGCTTTTTTTGAAAATTTGAATATCTGAATTTTGTGATTTTATTTAATTGATTCAAAAATTAATTTCTCTCTGAGTTTTAATGATTTTGAGTTGATTCTTTTTTTAATAATTCACAAAAATGTTAAAATATTTTATTTTACTAAAAAATCCCAAGAATATTATTTATTTCATATAATTGATATTTTTGCAAAGAATTAATATTTTAATTTGTTTTTGACATTTAAAATATTTTTTCCTTCTTGATTTTGCAAATTTTAATGACTTCTAATCATTTTGTAGGTCAAAATATGATTTTTGAAACATTAATCCAAGATCACAATTTGTTTTCCACATGTTAAATAATTTTGATCATTTTAATTGAATTTTTTATTCAATTAAAACACATTTTGGAAACAAATTAGGGTTTTGATTAATTCAACCCTCATCAAACTTTTTAAAAAAACACTTTGGGCCTCTAATAGAGTGTAAGACCCAATCCCCTTTTAACCAAAACTTTTTGGGCCTCAGATATTGTATAAGTCCCTCTGCGTTAAAAGAAAATCTCGGCGCGATCGCCAGTTCAAAATCAAACCCTGGGCCTCTCCTCGAGCTATAAGACCCAATCAAATCATTGGGCCTCTAATAGAGTGTAAGACCCAATCCTTTGTAAATACAAAACCTATTTTGGGTCTCACTTATTGTATAAGTCCCGTTGTATTTCAAAAAGTTCGACGCGATCATTGTCCGTTGAAAAACAAACCTTGGGCCTCTCCTCGAGCTATAAGACCCATTCAAAATCTTTTGGGCCTCTATTAGAGTGTAAGACCCAACCCCCTTTGAAAACCAAACCATTTTGGGCCTCAATGCATTGTATAAGGCCCACCGCGTTTTAAAAAATCTCGGCGCGATCGCCATTTCAAATAAATAACCCTGGGCCTACCCTCGTGTTATAAGCCCCATTCTTTTTCTATAAACACTTGGGCCTCTTGAGAGAGTGTAAGACCCATCCCCTTGTACAGAAAAACTGTTTGGGCCTCAGACACTTGTATAAGTCCCTCTGTACAAAACGATAGTGCGATCACTGATAAATCTTGGGCCTCTCCTTAAGCTGTAAGCCCCAACATCTTTTCAAAATACTTTCTCCTTTAATTTTGAATATACTGTTGTTTTCAATCTTTCTTTGTTGAAAAACTAACTAAATAGCATGGAAGCTCTACAACCGAGTAAGTGTTTATACGCTTTCATTTACCGCTTTCATATACATATAATTGTATTGTGGGGCTGTTTCACTGTAAGTCTTCTTTCATAAACTCATATCAACTGTGTAATACTAGTATAGATATTTAGAGTTTCCCCGACAACTACGTCTAGCACTAAGCCCTATTGATCACTCTTAAATAGACTAAACTAGATCCACATAGGATTACCAGATACAGTCTTCCCTCCTCTTGGGGTTAAACAATATGGAGACGTGAAAGGCAGCATTCTCGGTGATCCCTTTCTCAGACTATCACCCTTAGAAATTGCCAAAGAAACTCTACTCCCCAGAGATGATCTTTTCTCCGTGAATGGCATCTCTTGAGTTTCTTCCAAATTCTCAGACTTTCCTGGCTTGATCCATTCTCGGTGAATGGAATGTCTTGAATTTCTCGGGGTTTGGGGACCCACAGGCTTCTTAAAAGCATCCTCGCCTCCTCTTGGGCGCTGTACAAGGACCCTACGGCTTCTTAGAAGTATTCACAGCCTCCTCTTAGGCTTCGTATAAGGATTCTTCCTTCGGGAAGAGATCCTCCTCTTGGGCTTCGTACAAATTGTCCCTCGGCTTCTTAAAAGTTTCCAGCCTCCTCTTGGGCTTCGTACAAATTGTCCCGACGACCTCCTAGAGGTATAGGAACATAAATTATTTATCTTAATAGCACAGTCTTTCAAAGAGTCTAGATCTTTCTACCGTGAACGTACTACTACTGTTTCTTTAAGCATAGTACAAAAGACAAAACTCTAGGCTTGGACAGTCTAACTTCCTTGAGTCTCGAATAGGGAAAATAGGGAAAACACCCGCAGGCTTGGACAGTCTCCAATACCCTCTGGATTCCCCATTTCCTTAAAGAACAGGAAATAACCCCGATCCTCTGTTCAATCCCAAAGCATATCCTTGATTTTAATCAGTCTCTTTATAAAGACTGATTTTCTCTTTTAACCAACATACTGGACCTGTCACTCAACTGAAACAACCATCCTTTAGCCTCCATCTCGGGCTTCGTACGAGATAAAAAAAAGACTCTCTTGTTGAGTCAATAATCCTTTTAGCCTCCATCTCGGGCTTCGTACGAGATACAAAAGACACTCTTGTTGAGTCAACCTTTATCTTCCGTCTTGGGCTTCGTACAAGACACATCTAAAAGCACTCTCTTGTTGAGTCAAACCCTTTTAGCCTCTATCTCGGGCTTCGTACGAGACACATAAAAACACCCTTAAAAAACACCCTCTTGTTGGGCCAATAGCCTCCTCTTAGGCTTTGTATAAGAAAAACCCCGGTTGAGTCAATCAACGTTTTAGCATCAAAATTGTACCTCGTTCACAGGAACAAAACATCAACAACTCCTTTCATCTAATCGCTGTAAGTGGCAAGCCTCTGGATTATTTACATCCACGCCACTGTCCCTCTTTTAGCATGAGAAATTCCTAAGGAAAGATGGCATTGCTCTACACTGAGTTAAAGTCTTCTCCTTCGGGTTAAAACCCCCTATAAAGGAAATTATTGCATTGCTGGATTCACATATCCCAGTTAAAGTAATTCTCCTTTATAATCAGTCACCCAACAGTTGTGACAAACAGACCCCTTTAGAGATGACAAATTCTCTCTAAAGACAAATCCCTTTAGCTTCACATCTTGGGCTTTGAACAAGATACAAATAGACCCTTCAGCTTCACATATTGGGCTTTGAACAGGATACAAACCACATTTAGTTTCACGTCTTGGGCTTTGAACAAGACACCAAAACACCATTTCCTCCCATAGAATAGGAGGAACTACGATCGCTCTGATTTCCCTGTTTCGGTAAACGGGAATACGTAGGCATAAGATTGAAAGAAAAATCTTAGCGAGCACACTAATCCAAAAACCCAAATCCCCTACCTTCATATATCAAACGAAAAGCATCAGTCTTAAACTCCCACCAATCGCCCAGACACTATTTTAACAAAATAACTTAAGAGAGACCCACAATCTCAATAGCATCTGTAAACCACCAGTCATCTATTTAAATTCAGTATGCAAGCAGGGTTAATTGGAGACATATATTTCCCTTCCTTCATCAGCTTCAATAGGATAAAAAATGAATCGAACTGTAGTACCCCAAAAGCGATAAGTGCTTCGCAACCACGTTCAAAAATTCGCGCTACAGAAAAAATGGCGACTTCACTGGGGACAAGATCTTGTCCTCTTCCCATCTCTTAAGAAGAAACCTTAAAAAATGCCAGAGAAAAATGCCGCCCACCGTGGGGCTCTTTTCTTTTCTTTCTTTCTTTGGGGATTTCACTGGGATAGGATTTTTGTTGACATCACTAGGATCTTAGGTCAAAAAACCTGTAAAGTTGGGAAGGTACCACAGGATGGCGACTCCGCCGGGGAGCCATTTTCTGTCAGGAACATAGGATTCATAGCTCTTTAAAGTCTAGGACTTTAGGACAAATATATATATACTGCTTTTCCTAATTGATATATGTGTTTATTTTTCTGCTAATGGGAATGCGTGTGATGCCGCATGTGGAAAGATTGAGTATACACCTAGCAAAAACCTCTTTTAGTGGTGCGGAAACTATTGGAAATGGTTGTCACGCGATACCACCCTCTTCTATGGTTCTTCAAAAAACATCACCTAGCACGGTTCTCGGCCCGCTGGTGTTTTCTCGACAAGAACTAATGATTTTGAGAGACAGGTACAAAAATCACTAGTATAAACCTTTGGGTTGGGTAGAGCCTTGACTTCATGACACCGACCCTTTGATCCCATGTTTTTTCTATGTTTTTGTGTGCTGCATTCATGCATTCATCTAAAAAACATTACATCAAAGAAAAAATTCTCTTCTAGTCTCTCTTTTTCAAATTAAACTAAGACAATGATTGCAAATGTCAGAAAAAAAGATTGCGCTCATGGATTTCGGTAGAAGGAGAACTCATAAGTATATCTCCTAACCCTGAAGATTTGAGAGGATTAGCAAGGATGATCACTAACCCTGAAGCACGGATGTCTGCTACCTCTGTTAAGAGTCCATGTGATTGAAGGAATCACGGAGGCACTCATTCAGTTTTACGATCCGGTCTATCACTGTTTCACATTCCCAGATTACCAGCTCGCACCAACACTAGAGGAGTACTCTCACCTGACCAATTTACACATTACTGATCGAGCTCCATTTTCTGGACTGGAAGAAATTCCAAAGGATCAGACCATTGTAAGAGCAATTTATTTGGATGAGTCAGAAGTCAAGACTCACATGACCACTAAGGGTGGGCTCCCAGGTTTTCCAGTCCAGTTCCTGACAAAGAAGGCTCTGTACTTTGCTAGTATAGGGAACATGACTGCTTTTGAAAGCATCTTTGTCTTACTCACCTACGGGTTATTTCTGTTTCCCAACATTAATAGCTTCGTCGATATCAACGCCATTAAGGTTTTTCTCATCGGAAACCATGAGCCAACTTTGCTCGCGGACGCGTATCATTCTGTACACTTAAGCAATTTGTACAGCGGAGGGATAATCACATGTTGTGTACCCTTGCTATACAAATGATTTATCTCCCATTTACGCAAGTATGATGCGTTTTGGGATCATAAGAGTGCCTTGCGTTGGTCGCAGAAAATCATGTCTCTTACCAACTCTGATATAGATTGGTGCAATAGGATTTATGACGGGATCAGGATCATTGACCGTTGTGGAAACTTCCCTAATGTACCCCTCATAGGAACTAAAGGAGGAATCAACTACCATCCAGTATTAGTTCGTCGTCAATTTGGATACCCGATGAGGCATGTCCCGCGTAATGCTTATCTGGAGGTCTTTTCTTCAAAGAAGGAGAAAATGACAGGGCACTAAAGATGGAAATAGTGCATGCTTGGAAACATGTTCATAAGAAAGGACGAGAGTTTCTAGGAAAACCAGACTGTGTCTCAGTGGAGCCTTATCTCCACTGGGTACAAACTAGAGCTCTCAAGCTAAAGATGCCTTATCCTTGTCACGGAGTTCTTCCGCCGAGGGAATCTGTCATGTACTTCATGACTGAAACAGAAAAACTTCAGGTTACTCTCAACAAAGTTCAACAGGAGAGGAGGTCTTGGAAGAGCAACTACCACATTCTCAATGTAGAGTGTACCAAAATACAGCGACTGCTGTAAGATAAGGATGCTCTTATCGAGATTTTAGAGCAACATGCTGTGGATAATCAGGATGACCAAAGGAATTTGCTCGTTCCTTTCACTTGGGAAAGGAATGACAACCCGACAACGACCCAAGAGCCCCGGTCCAAGAAAAGGAAAGTACCAGAATCAGCATCCGGTTTCTCCCCCAGAGAGGACTCGAGACCCCTTAGCTTAGGTTTCTGTTTCCGCACCTTGTAATCTACTGTATTTCTATTTTCGCAATCCTTTGAATTCAATAAAACGGGTGTTATTTCGTTGATTTTATGGTTGGCATTTATTTTGCTAAAACTATTCTAGCAGCAAGATGTTCTAATTTTCTGCATTCAACATGTAGAATGAACATGTCCCATACTGGCTCATAGGACATCGCGTCTGATTTCAGTTTAAAAGGAAGATTCTGCTACTGTCAATCATTACTGAATATTCTGTGAATATTTGGCTATCATATGTGGCATCCAAAGTATTTTTGGATTGTGTTTTTGTGTTGGTTTTCGGTTTTTCAGCACTTTCTAATTATGGAGACATATTAGGAAACTTTAGATTGAAGACCTATTTTGTTGGAGTTTATTTTGCAGATTTGTGAGCAGTCTCTTTGCTGCATTTTTGAAGCCCAATCCAGTCCAGATTTAATGCTATATATTGACTGGTGTAAACATAGTTTAGGTGTGGAACTTACGTGTGTTTTTGTTAGGGTTTTCAAGTGGTATTTGTGAGCCTAACTGGTATCATTCTGATAACAGTATAAGGACTGGTTTTTGTGTTGTAAGTTCTGTCAGTTACTCATAAGATTTTAAGCATTGAGTTTCTTGTGTGTCAATTCTCATAAGCTTTGAAGTATTGAGAGTTGTGTGTTTTGAAAGTGTGGCTTTCGTTCTATTACTTGTGTTGAAAGGAACCAATCACGGGTTGTGATTATAGAGGGATTTGAGGAGGGCCTCATACCTAGGTGAGTCTTAGGTAGAAGTCATAGGAAGGGTAGTGATTAAGTGAGCAGATTGTAACAGAGTTTGGCTATTGTATGATCTGTGAATTGATACTATCGTATATTGGTTTCGTCCCTGGCTTGGTAGCCCCGAGAGTAGGATTGTTGATCCGAACTGGGTAAACATATCACTGTGTTATTTACTTTATGCACTGTTATTATTATTGCTATCTTGTTCATTGTGTTGGATATCCGTGTCTCAACATCTGTGTAGGACATCTGATATCTGTGCCAGAATTTCAATTGGCATCAAGAGCTTGCACCCTTGTTTGGTTCTGGGTGAGATTCAGGGAAGGTAATTTCTGGTACAATGGATAAGGATGGAGGATTTTTGAACAAACCACCTCTGCTTGATGGTTCCAACTATGACTATTGGAAACCAAGGATGATAACATTCATCAAATCCATGGATGATCAAGCATGGAAAGCTGTTATAAAAGGATGGGAACCCCCAAAGGTTAGAGATGGAGAAGGTAAATCTACTGATGTGGTGAAGGAAGAGGAAGACTAGGATGATGCAGATTACAAAGGGTCTTTGGGAAATTCCAAAGCCATGAATGCATTGTTTAATGGTGTTAATAAAAATATCTTCAGGTTGATTAAACACTGCATCATTGCAAAAGAGGCTTGGCAGGTCTTGAAGGTTGCTCATGAAGGGACTTCAAAGGTGAAGATGTCAAAACTTCAGATTCTCACTACCATGTTTGAAAATTTGAAGATGAAGGAAGATGAGAGCATTCATGACTTTCACATGAACATTATTGAGATAGCTAATGCTTCAAGTGCCCTAGGTGAAAAGATGTCTGACAGCAAACTGGTCAGAAAAATCCTCAGATCTCTACCTAAGAGATTTGACATGAAAGTGACTGCTATAGAGGAAGCTCAGGACATAGATAAGATGAAAGTGGATGAACTTGTGGGATCACTTCAAACGTTTGAATTGGGGATTAGTGAAAAGTCTGAAAAGAAGAAAAGTATAGCTTTTGTGTCAAAGACAGGTGACTCAGAAGTCGAAAGTAATCTGGACAGAGATGAAGGCCTCTTAGAAGACCTGGTGTTACTTGGCAAACAATTCAACAAAGTGCTCAGAAGGATGGATTGGAAGTCAAGATCAAATGTTAGGGACAAGCCATCTGACATCAGTAAAAATCAAAATGCTGGGAGAAATACCAGTACTGAAGATAATTCCAACCAAGGGAGAGGAGCTCAGTGTCATGAATGTGAAGGTTTTGGGCACATAAAATCTGAGTGCCCCACTTATCTCAAGAGGCAAAAGAAGGGGATATCAGTCTCATGGTCAGAAGATGACTCTGAAACTGAAACTGATGAGAAGTCTGGAAAGAGGGTTACATCATTAACAGGTGTGTATGAGTCTGATGAAGAGTCAGTCAGTGAAGATCTTACTTTTGAAGAGCTGGCTGCTTCCTATAAGAATTTATGCATTAAAAGTGAAGAAGTATGTCAGCAGAAAGAAGAACAAAAGAAAGTTATTGCTCATCTAAAAGCTGAAAAGGTAGAGCATTTGGCTACTATTTCTGATCTAAAAAGTGAAGTGGTTGTTCTGAATTCAAAACTGGATAATGTTATCAAGACAGTCAGAATGCTCAATAGCAGCTCTGATGTGCTTGATGAGATTCTGAAGTCAGGGAGAGATGTTGGAGATGTTAGTGGTCTTGGGTTTGAAAGTTCCAGTGAGATGGACAAGGGAAAATGGCCTGAAGTGACACCTGCTCAATCTAAGAAAGAATTGAAGATGCCATATAACATGTTGCAACATCCTCACAGACATCAGAAAAATTGCACAAGAAGAAAGAATAAAAGATGGAGATGCCACTATTGTGGAAGGTTGGAACATATAAAACCCTTATGCTACAGATTATATGGCTACCCCAAGACTGGGTTACAGTCTAGCAGGGAACAAGATTGGGTTGGAGCAATGAAAGTGTGGACTCCCAAGAGTACTGTGGAAGAGCACATAGCTCATAAATCTTTCAGTGTCTCTGCAAGGGAAAAGTGGTACTTTGACAGTGGATGTTCTAGGCACATGACTGGTATCAAGGGATGTCTGTCAGATGTTAAGTATCATTTTATTAACTATGTGACCTTTGGTAATGGATCAAAAGGGAGAGTAATGGGTGTAGGAAAACTGGACTGTACAGGTTAACCCAATCTGGAGGAGGTATTACTTATTGAAGGCTTAGAAGCAAACTTGATAAGCATAAGTCAACTATGTGATCAGGGTCTCAGGGTCAACTTTACCAATTCTGAATGTCTGATAACAAATGAGAAGGGTAAGGTTATCATGAGAGGTGAGAGAGCATCAGATAATTGTTACTTGTAGAGTTCTGAGAGCACTGCAATATGCTTGGAAACTAAGAAAGCTGTTGGAAAGACTATTGAGTTAGAACAGGTGTTGATCAATTGTAAAGTAGCTCAAAATGTTAGCATGGTGAACTGTGATAATAAGATTAAATTTAGTAAGTATGACAGCAAGGAAAATTTAAAAGGAGAGTTTGATGGATGCACATATGAGGCGAATCGGGTGCTCAAAGTTTGTGAATGCCGCGCTTCTCTGGGCCCATATCTTAAAAATATAAATAGGCAGGCAAACACACTTTACCTACATCAAACATATTCTACAAAAATTCCTCTTGCCCTTTCTCTCCAAAGTTCACGGACTTTAGGGTTTTCTCTTAACATCCTCAATATTGTGGCTTGTGATCAATCAAAAATGTCTCAACATCATGCCTCAGAATCCATGCATGGCTCTTCTGATAACTCAGGATCTCCTCGCACCAATGCTGGAGATGATGAATCACTTCGAATGATCAACCTCTCTGATCTTGTGCTTGATATTGCTCCCTTGAATGTAGTACCGGCTGATCCTAAAGGAAAACGGCAAGTTTCTCACACAACGAATGTCAATATTCCTGGTAAGAAGTCTAAACCTTTTTCACCTAGGAAGAAATTTCACTCGATGACTAGTTTATATGCTAACCAAATAAGCCCTAGAAAAAACGTGTCTGAAAAGGGGTCTAAGTCTGGTTTGGTTGAGAAGAAGAAGGATACTAAATCATGTAGTATAAACAAGAATTCCACTGATGATGATGTAGTAAAAAAGGATAAGGAACTTAGGAGGTTTGTTGCCACGATTCTGAGTGGAGTCGAGACAGATGTTGGGTCTGATGCTCCAACATCCTTGACAAGAAATGTCAATGGCAGCCCTACAGATAGGACTGATGATGGTGTCCCCATTCAGGTGGACCGCGAAAGATGGAGTAAAAAGAAAGCTGATTTTGTTATTAATGTTGATGACCTCACTTCTGATGAGGAACCCATTGCTGGGATTTTAAGAAGAATTAAGAGAAGAAGAGAGAAAACTGTGATGATTGAAGGTTCAAAGTCTGCAAAATTGCATAGAAAGTCTGGGGGTGTGGATAGTACCAAGGGAAAGGTTCGAGCTGGGCCTCCTAAACAATGGAGTAAGGTTGTTGTGCCAACTAAGTAGAGAAAAATCACTGATCACAGTGAGTCTGAATATGAGGCTGCAACAGATGTTCAAGACATCATTGGTGTGAAAAACTCTACATGCAAAAAGACTATTGCTGAAGGTTCTATGAGAAATACAGATAGATGGAGAATTGTGGATCAAAGGAGGATTGCCCTGGAGAGAGAGCTGGGTAAGGATTTCAATAAATACAAAGAAATCATGGATCTTATTGCAGCTGCTGGATTGATGAGACCTGTGTCCAAGATAGGACCCTGCTATGAGAAATTAGTCAAGGAATTTGTGGTGAATATATCTGAAGATTGTGATGATAACAGGAGTAACAACCTCAGAAAATGGTCTGTGAGAGGAGAAGTCGTCACTTTTTCTCCTGAAGTAATCAACAACTTTCTGGGCAGGTGTAAGGAACCTCAACCTGAGTTAGAGGTCACAGACAATGAAGTATGTAAGGAGATTACACGTGGGTGTATTAAACACTGGCCAAATGAAGAAAAGTTGTCCTCTGGAAAACTGAGTGTTAAATATGCTATCCTCCACAGGATTGCAGTTGTGAATTGGGTTCCTACCAATCACACATCTATTATTTCCTCCATACTTGGTAGATTCATTTATGCTATCGGGAAAAAGGTTTCTTTTGATTTTGGGTCATACATATTTGAACAAATTCTGAAACAAGCAAGTTCAACTGCTGTCAGGATGCCTCTTTGCTTTCCATCCTTGATCTGTGGTGTTATTTTAGATTAGTGTCCTAACCTTGTGTTAGGGAGTGACACTGCTCTCAAAAGAAAACCTCCTCTGTCCCTACACTACAAGCTACTTGGTGGTGTCATACCCCAAATTTTGACCACTAAGATTTCCCATAATTGTGCAAATCATCATCACAATATGGATGAACCATCTTGCCTCACAAGTCTCCCCAAAGATGGGTGAGCATCCACTACAATCAAAATTAGGGTTTCAAACCCTCTCAGAGTGCTTAGACAAATGATCAATCAAGAAATGACATGATCTTAACTTGTCTAACCTCTCAAACATCCACAATGGACCAAAAGGACTCCCACTTCAAGGATTAAGCACAAGGATGCTCCCTTCTAGGTGGATCAAGTCTCAAGATCGACAGTGTCACCAAATTAGGGTTTTGGTCGACCAGGGCCTCCAGATGGCAAATTTTCATCTGGGCATGAGCCAATGATCCAAAACATAACCTAATATACTCCATGGAACCTCATGGACCCAATCATCAAGTCAATTTTGCCTCAGGGGATGCATTCATAAAAAATCAGGAATTAGGGTTTCTTGACTTAATTCACCCCTAAGTTGACTTTTAGGGCAAGTCATGAGCCAAGACCTCAAGAGAGGGTTTGAGGGTCTCTAATATACTATATTGATCCATTTGGAACAATGGATTAATTCAAGAAGCTTGAGCAACAAGTCTCAATTTCATCTGCACCACAATTAGGGTTTTAAGGAAAAAGTCAACTGTAACTTTGAGTTTTTGACCAGGACATGCTTCCAAGCCCTAAGACATGATTCAATATACCCTATGACACCCATGGAACATGTCCATCAAGTTTGATTTAGGTCAAGGACATGATTTCCTGAAGAATTGCACAGTTTGGAATTCATCTGATAAAAAGTCAACTGTACACAAAAGTCAACTTTGACTTTTTGAGATTTTTCACCAAAATGGATTTTTAACCCTAAAATGATGTTAATGTATGATTTGAATCATCATTCATCAAGAAAAATCAAGAAAAGTTGGATAACTTGCAAAAGGGGTAACCATAAAAATTTAGAAAATTTTCTAAGTTAAAAATAAAGTGACAAGGGTACCAACTTTGGAGGACCATAACTCCTAAACCACAAGGCCATTTTTTCTCATCCAAAGATGGATTTGTAGCCCTCATTACCCTCTACAAAAACTTCAACTAGACCTAAGTCCAATTCATTAAGGATTTTGAGTTATGGAGTGATCAAAATGGCTGAAAAATGAAAATGTCACTTTTTCCAACACTTAGTGAAATTTTCACTAAGTCAGAATCTGTCTTCATTTTTTTCCAAATGTAGGGGGATTTTTCACTTGGATTCAAAAGAAATCAAAACCAAACATGTTCAAACAGTTGTTGTATCATATAAGGGCTTTCCAAAATGACCAAGAACATTGCCAAATTCCATTTGAGTCATGAGATATGACATTGGGAAGATGCCTTGCTGAAATCTGTCAAAGGCAAGGCAGAATTTGCAATTTTGCTCGATTTGCCAAAATCAGCCAAATTCAAATGCTCCTATCCACTTAGATACCTCAGAGGATTGAATCTAAAGGGGACAATCACTGAGCCAAGCCTCCAAAGTCCATGGAACAAGAAATAACATGTTGAACCTAGAATGGCCAAAATAGGAACAAGACTCCAAATTTGGATTGAAGCATTCAATGGAGGCATCAAGGTGGCATGGATTAAGCCATTCTCATCTGAAATCAGTCAAGACTTATCCAAGACCAAGGGAACAAAAGCTCTGTGCCCTAACCTCTAGTCAATGGCTAGAGGAGACTTGGATTTTCATTTGCCAACATTGGCCAAACCTACTTAGCAGCTGCCATTCACTATTCCTTGCAAAACAAACTTGCTCTACTATAAATAGAGCACAATTGTGATCAGTTTGAGTACACCAAAGCCATCTAACAGATGCTTTCCTCAAAATCTCTTTCTCTTGGCAAAAATGCCTTTCTTAGCAAGGTAGCTATCGGGTTTTGAGTTTGAGAGCTTTTCCAATCAAACCAATCACTCACACACCTCACATACATCATATAGAAGTGATCCAAACACTCACATAACATCTGAAACACAGATTTCACAAAATCACCAGCCAATTGCTCAAGTTCTTGACAGTTTTGCAGTTGAGGTGCCATCTTCAATTCCAAATCATTTCAATCCATTCCAAGCACTCAGACACATCACTTGGTACCTAGGGAAGCTATCCACACCATTGGAACCTAGCTGTAACACCTCCAACACAAATCACAATCACCAGCTGCAAGTAGTAAGCATGATCTCTTCTAACTCTATGATCCACACAATTTTTGCTGCACAATAATTTGGCCATATGTTCATAATCATGCATGGAATGTTTCCCCTCAATTAATTGCATTGTTTGAATCGTGTATCAAAAATCCTAGCCTTCATACAGAAATTAGGGTTCTTGAGGATTTTTCATGATTTCTTGTTATATGTTTAATTTAAATGAAATTAATGGACATAGACATGATCGTGAGGTTGAGACGAGCATAATGATATGTGGATTGCATGTTATAATCAAGTATTCAAGGAGATTTGATAGAAAATGCAAATCAGCCAAACCCAGAACACGCGCGTGTTCTTCAGCTGTTCTTGGCGCCTTTTTTTGAATTTTCAAATATTTGAATTTTGTGATTTTCTTTAATTGATTCAAAAATTAATTTCTCTCTGAGTTTTAATGATTTTGAGTTGATTCTTTTTTTAATAATTCACAAAAATGTCAAAATATTTTATTTTCCCAAAAAATCCCAAAGATATTATTTATTCCATATATTTGATATCTTTGCAAAGAATTAATATTTTAATTGTTTTTGACATTTTAAATATTTTTTCTACATTGATTTTGCAACTTTTAATGCTTTCTAATTATTTTGTAGGTCAATACTTAATTTTTGAAGCATTAATCCAAGATCACAATTTGTTTTTCATATGTTAAACAATTTTGATCATTTTAATTGAATTTTTATTCAATTAAATACATTTTTGAAAACAAATTAGGGTTTTGGATTAATTCAACCCTCATAAATCATTATCAAACTTTTGGGCCTCTAATAGAGTGTAAGACCCAATCCTTTTTTTGACCAAATCATTTTTGGGCCTCAGTGTATTGTATAAGTCCCAATACCGTCAAAAACAAACGGCGCGATCGACGCCTTTTCAAAATAACCATGGGCCTCTCCTTGAGCTATAAGACCCATTCAAAAACTTTTTTGGGCCTCTATTAGAGTGTAAGACCGAATCCCCTTTTAACCAAAACATTTTGGGCCTCAGATATTGTATAAGTCCCTCTGCGTTAAAAGAAAACCTCGGTGCGATCGCCATTTTAAACGAAAAAATCATCTGGGCCTACCCTCGTGTTATAAGCCCCACTCTTTTTCTTTAAACTTCTTGGGCCTCTTGAGAGAGTGTAAGACCCATCCCTTTGTACAGAAAACCTTTTGGGCCCCAGTCACTTGTATAAGTCTCATCTGTACAAATTCAAACAGTGCGCTCACTGATAAAACCCTGGGCCTCTCCTTGAGCTGTAAGCCCCAAATCTTTTTATTTCAAAGCACTTTCTCCTTTGATTTTGAATATACTGTTGTTTTCAATATTTCTTTGTTGAACAACTAACCAAACAGCATAAAAGCTCTACAACCGAGTAAGTGGTTATTGCTTTCATTTACCGCCTTCATATACATATAACTGTATTGTGGGGCTGTTTCGCTGTAAGTCTTCTTTCATAAACTCATATCAACTGTGTAATAATAGTATAGATATTTCGAGTTTCCCCAACAACTACGTCTAGAACTAGGTGACGCCGTTTCGTTTATTCGTAGAAATAGACAACTAGATCCCCAATAGGATCAACAGATATAGTCTTCTCTTCGGTTGTCCTCATTAGGAATTATTAAGAAACTCTACTCCCAGAGATGAATGTATTCTCTGTGAATGACATCTTTGAGTTTCTTCCAAATTCTCGAACTTTCCTGAATTGATCTATTCCTTGTGAATAGCTTGCCTTGAATTTCTCGGGGTTTGGGGACCCACGGGCTTCTTAAAAGCATCGGCCTCCTCTTGGGCATCGTACAAGGACCCACAGGCTTCCTAAAAGCAACCACGCCTCCTCTTGGGCTTAGTACAAGGACCCTACGGCTTCGTAGAAGTATTCACAACCTCCTCTTAGGCTTCGTATAATGATCTCTTCCTTCGGGAATGATAGCCTCCTCTTGGGCTTCGTACAAGGACCCGTCGGCTTCTTAAAAGCTTCCAGCCTCCTCTTGGGCTTCGTACAAATTGTCCCGACGACCTCCTAAAGGTATAGGAACAGAACTTAATCATCTGCATAGAACTGTCCTTTCATTGAGTCTACTACTGTTTCTTAAAGCATAATATAAAAGATGAAACTCTAGACTTGGACAGTCTAATTTCCTTGAGTCTCAAAGACATTCTCAAGTGACCCCTTCAAAAATAGGAAGGAAACCCGCAGACTCAGACAGTCTCAATACCCTTTGGATTTCCCGCTTCCTTAAAGAACAGGAACAACCCGGATCCTTGAATCCAATCCTTGAGTACAGTGTTACTTATATAAGAACTTATTTTCTCTTTCAAAATCAGTATACTGGACTTGTCACTCAACTGAAACAGTCACACTAGCCTCCACTTGGGCTTTGTACAATGATTCTTCCCAGCGAAGCAAATGTTTAGCCTCCATCTCGGGCTTCTTACGAGATACCAAGATCCTCCCCAGTGGAGTCAAACAACGTTTAGCCTCTCTCTCAGGCTTTGTACGAGACACATAAGAGACTCCCTCATTGAGTCAATCACCCTTTCGCCTCCATCTCGGGCTTTATACGAGATACAAAAAGGTTCTTATTGAGCCAAACAAACAACAGCCTCCATCTCGGGCTTCATACGAGATACAAAAAAACTCTCTTGTTGAGTCAAATAGCCTTCATCTCGGGCTTTATACGAGATACCAAAAGACTCCATCGTCGAGTCAAAACCTTTTATCCTCCATCTCAGGCTTTATACGAGATACCAAAAGACTCCTTCATCGAGTCAAAAACCTTTTAGCCTCTCTCTCGGGCTTTGTACGAGACACATATTAGCCTCCCCTTAGGCTTTATATAAGAAAACCACTGGTTGATCCAATCAACCTTTTAGCATCAAAGTTGTGCCTCGTTCACGGTACACAAACATCAACAACTCCTTCCCTTTCATCTAATTGCTGTAAGCGGCAAGCCTCTGGATCATCTACATCCATGCCACTGTCCCTCTCTTAGCATGAGAAATTCCTAAGGAAAGATAGCATTGCTCTACACTGAGTTAAAGTCTTCTCCTTCAGGTTAAAACCCCCTATAAAGGAAATTATGGCATTTCTAGGATCCGCATATCCCGGTTAAAGTAATTCTCCTTTATAAAAAGTTGTGACATACAACCCCCTCTTTAGAGATGACAAATTCTCTCTAAAGTCAACACCCTTTTAGCTTCATATCTTGGGCTTTGAACAAGATACAAATAGACTTTTCAGCTTCACATCTTGGGCTTTGAACAAGATACAAACCACCTTTCGCTTCACGTCTTGGGCTTTGAATAAGACACCAAAAACCAATTTCCTCCCATAGAATAGGAGGAACTACGAATGCTCCGATTTCCCTGTTCCGGTAAACGGGAATACGTAGGCATAAGATTGAAAGAAAAATCTTAGCGAGCACACTAAAAAAAAACCCAAAATCCCATACTCTCATGTATATATCAAAAAGCATCAGTCCTAACATCCTAATCCTTGTTCCCCGCCAGAAACCTTCTGTCAAGGTAAAAAGAAAGAAAACAGTATTGGCGAAAATACAAATAACCAGTACAAAGGCCTCCCACATTGATAGCATTCGTAACCTAACATACCGCTGTTTAAACTCAGTATGCAAGCAGGGTTAATTGGAGACATCTATTTCCCTTCCTTCATTAGCTCACAATAGGATAAAAAATGAATCGACCTGTAGTAAGCTCAAACCGCAGAGAGCGACCAGCGCTTAAGAACTGCGTCCAAAATCGCTCGCTACAGAAAAATGGCGCCCACCGTGGGGCGTGTCAAAGTTAGATCTAGGCACGGCCTTTTTACCTCTTGTGTGAAAACCACAGATTGGGGCTTCCGCTGGGGAACCCATTTCTGTCAGGAACTTAGGATTCATAGCTTTAAAGGTCTAGGATGTTTAGGACAAATATATATACTGCTTTTCCTAATTGCTATAGGTGTTTATTTTTCTGCTAATAGGAATGCGGGTGATGCCGTATGTGGAAAGATCGAGTATACACTTAAGATAAGTGATGGCAACGGGGTCGACCATCAACCTCAGTGGAGGCTGACCAACGCAACCCATTCTCTCACCTAGACAATGGGCCGGTTGTTAAGTCTGAGAAGTTGAGGAGCCAAACCCTTTCGTAGTGCGGAAACTATCAGAAATAGTTGTTACACGATACTACCCTCATTTGAGGCTGGTGATCTATTCTCGGTGAATGGCACTTACTCTAAGATTGCTCTACAACTCGCTGATGATCCGCTTGTTGTTTTGCTTTCCTGGGAGGAGCTGATGATAATGAGTACAGGTACAAAAATCACCCTAGTATAAACCTTTGGGAATGGGTAGAGCCTTGACTTCATGACAATGACCCTTTGACCCCATGTTTTTTCTATGTCTTTGTGTGCTGCATTCATGCATTCATTTAAAAAACATTAAAACATTAAAAAAAAAATTTTCTCTTCTAGTCTCTCTGTTTTTCAAATTAAACTAAGACTGTGATTGCAAATATCAGAGAAAAGGATTGCACTAATGGATTTCAGTAGAAGGAGAACCCATAGGTACACCTTCAAGGTTCCAAAGCTAGAGGATTTGAGAAGGTTGGCAAAGATGATCACTAACCCTGAGGCTTTCAGAGCCAAGCACGGAGGACTGCTACCACTGTTAAGAGTCCATGTGATTGAGGGAATCATGGATGCGCTCATTCAGTTTTACGATCCGGTTTATCACTGTTTCACATTCCCGGATTACCAGCTTACACCAACGCTAGAGGAGTATTCTCATCTGATTGATCTACACATTACAGATCGAGCTCCGTTTTCTGGACTGGAAGAAATTCCAAAGAATCAGAACATTGCAAGAGCAATTTATTTGAACGAGTCTGAGGTCAGGACTCACCTAACTACTAAGGGTGGCATCCAAGGTTTGCCAGCCCAGTTCTTGACGAAGAAATCCCTGTATTTTTCCAGTATAGGAAACGTGACTGCTTTTGAAAAGCATCTTTGTCTTGCTCACCTACGGGTTATTTTTGTTTCCCAACATCAATAACTTCGTCGATATTAACTCCATTAAGGTTTTTCTCATTGGAAACCCTGTGCCGACCTTGCTCGCAGATGCGTATCATTCTGTACACTTGGGAAATTTGTACAGTGGAGGGGAGATCACATGCTGTGTACCTCTACTTTATAAACGATTTATCTCTCACTTGCCCAAGTCTGCTGCTTTTTGGGATTGCAAGAGTGCCTTACGTTGGTCGTAGAAGATCATGTCTCTTACCAACTCTGATATAGATTGCTGTAATAGGATTTATGAGGGAATCAGGATCATTGACCGTTGTGGAAACTTCCCCAACGTACCCCTCATAGGAACTAAAGGAGGAATCAACTATCATCCGGTATTGGTTCGCCGTCAGTTTGGATACCCGATGAGACACATCCCACGGGATGTTCATCTGGAAGGTCTTTTCTTCAAAGAAGGAGAAAACGACAGAGCACTAAAGATGGAAATAGTGCACACTTGGAAACACGTTCGTAGGAAAGGACGAGAGTCTCTGGGAAAACCGGACTGTGTCTCGGTGGAGCCTTATCTCCACTGGGTACAAACTAGAGCTCTCAAGCTAAAAATGCTTTATCCTCGTTACGGAATTCTTCCGCCGAGGGAATCTGTCATGTACTTCATGACGGAAACTGAAAGGCTTCAGGTTACTCTCAACAAAGTTCAACGGGAGAGAAGGTCTTGGAAGAACAAGTACCGCACCCTCGATGTAGAATGCATCAAAATACAGCAATTACTAAAAGAGAAAGATGCTCTGATTGAAATCTTGGAGTAACATGCTGTAGAGAATCAAGATGACCAAAGAAATTTGCTCGCTCCATTCACCTGGCAAAGGAATGACAACCCGACAACGGCCCAAGAGCCCCGGTCAAAGAAAAGGAAGATACTAGAGTCAGCACCCGATTTCTCTTCGGAGAGGACTCGGGACCCATTAGTTTAGGTTTCTGTTTCTGCACCTTGTAATCTACTGTATTTCCATTTCTGTAATCCTTTGAATTGAATTTCCCCACTGTTTGATATTTTCAATCTAATTGTCGAAGTTTATTTTGATTAAACCAAGAAAAAACAATTAATATAATCATTGCATTCATCATTCTCACATCGCGTATTCTTCTTATCTACAAATCTCACGTTTGTGTCTCGGTTCTAGAGTCAAACTGTCTCATTCGTATAATACTCGGGCCAATCATCATAAAAAGATGGATGATCTTGAGGAAGAGAACAGAGAGTTGAAAGAAGAGATCGACGCTCTGAGAGAGGACATGAGAAAGCTTCGTAACGACATGCAAGCCATGGAAGAAGCTCAACTACAAAGGACTGTGATCTTGGAGATCACCTCAACGCCCATAGTAGAGAAGTATGATCCTAGGTATCAGATACCGAAAGACCGTCCTTGGGGCATGCCTGTTAACTATATCCCGGAAGGATATATTCCGCCGATCACTGAAGATCAGGGAATCACAACAGAAGCCGCGGGCCTGAAGGTTACAAACTTCGGGAAAGCGAAGATGCCAGGGGCATACTGAAGACTCCTGAAGGTTACAAACTTCGGGAAATGCCAAGATTCACTGCCGTAGTCACGGTCCCACCCCCTGTGGTGCACACTGTCCCGGAAGGACAGATTCCACCAACACCTTCTGGTAAGAAGGAAACTATGTTCGATAGAATGGATGAATTCCAGGAACAGTTCTTGGAAATGCAGAAGGAGCTGCAAGCCATTCACGATCAGGATCTATTCGGAAAGGACGCCGCAGACCTTTGCTTGGTCCCCAATGTGAAAGTTCCGCACAAATTTCAAGTGCCCGACTTTGAAAAGTACAAGGGTAACTCTTGCCCTCAAAGCCATCTGGTGATGTACGCTCGGCGGATGTCAGCTCAGATGGAGAATCAGGACCTACTGATTCACTACTTCCAGGATAGTTTAACCGGTGCCGCATTAAAATGGTACATGGGTTTAAACCGTACTACGATCAGTACATTTAGAGATCTTGGTACTGCCTTTGTCCAACAATACAAATACAATTTGGACATGGCACCAGACTCAAATTTGTCCACCTCTTGAGGAAAAAGAGATGACAAAAATCTTCTTAAAGACCTTAAGCTCATTTTACTATGACCGAATGGTTGCCAGTGCACCCAGTGATTTCACTGAGATGGTCGGCATGGGTGTACGTCTTGAGGAAGCCGTCCGAGAAGGACGTTTGGTAAAAGACACTGGATCGACGAGTGGTACTAAAAAATACGGTAGTGCTCTCCCTAAGAAAAAAGAGCAATATTTTGGGAATATCTCTCTCGGAAAGCAAAGGCGTCGATACCAACCGGTAGCAGCTGTAACTCCTGCTATCAACACTGCGCCTATTCCTACGTATCAACCTCAGGTTGCGCAGAGCCAACCTGATCAGTAAAGGACACAACAGCCTCTTCAGTAGGTTTGTCCTCAATACAATAACAACCGTACAACACGGCCACCAGAGTTTGATCCTATACCCGTATCATACGCAGAGCTGTTTCCGTTACTACTGGCTAAGGGGCACATCCAGACTAAGTCTCCTCTTGCGGTACAGGAAAATCTGCCTTTTTGGTTTAAGGTGGATCAGTCATGCCCTTATCATCAAGGAGGTCTAGGGCATAACATTGAGAACTGTCTCAATTTTAAGTCCGACGTGTAGAAACTTGTTAGGAGCGGGGTCTTATCCTTCAAGGATACAAATCCCAATGTTCTTACGAACCCGCTGCCTCAACATGAGAAAGCTGCAGTCAATGTGATTGAGGAAGAGACTAACGGCATCTATCAAATTCACGATGTACTCTTGTTAAAGACCAATCTGGTCAAGATGCATTGTAGACAGAGTGGATATGGCCATGTGCCACCTCATAATTATCACCAGTGTGATATCTGCTCTAAAGATAACCAAGGATGTTCTGTGGTGCAAGCAGCTCTACAGGAACAAATGGATCTCGGATGGATCCAAGAGCACTGAGTTCGTGGAGTTAACATAGTCTATACGAATTCTAACGTCATTCAAAACCACGACATCCGTGCGATGAATGCCAACTTGGTGACGATGCACTTAAGGCAAGGCCAGTATCATAATATGCTGCGGCATGATTACAGTTCTTGTCTGACTTGCTCGGTAAACAAACAGGGATGCTCTTTCACACAAGAGGCCCTCCAGCGTCAGATGGATCTTGGATGGATCAAAGATTACCATGATAGGAATTCCTATCAGATCAATATGGTTCAGATCTTCAATATTCGCGTGATGAATACCAACTTAGTAGAGTTACATGCTGAACAGGTCTGACTCGGATTCTTAATATCACATGACTATCACAGCTGTAAAGCGGGTTGCGAAAACGATCGAGGTTGTACCCTTGTCCAGGAGGCACTTCAGCACTTGTTAAATCATTGGTGGATTCCAATCTACATGGATGAAGATACTCAGCAAATTAGTATCGGTAACAGGAATCCTACTCGGCGTCAAAGTCAGGATGTCCGATCAGTGGAAGGTAACCTAGTGAGGTTACATTGTATTCAAAGTGGGCATGGCCAGGTGCCACCACACAATTATGACCGTTGCAGCGTCTGTTCGGAAAACAACCAAGGGTGCTACCTTGTGCGAGCAGCTCTCAAGGGGCAGGTGGACCGTGGAGAAATTCGTCCATATCCGGGTTCTGGACCCATCAACTGGACACCGAACTACCTTGCCGATCAAATTGAGGATGTTGTCACCATCTCTGGTCATCACAGGACCAGGGACGTTTTTGCCATCATCCCTCTACTTGACGAATCTAAGGTTCCCAACCGGGAACGGATCGAGATTGCGTATGATGGTCAAAAAAATCAGAAGGTTCCCATAGTCATTTATCTACCGGGACCATTACCGTATGAATCAACTAAGGCTATCCCTTACAAATACGGTGCAACAACAATTGAAAATGGAAAAGAAATTCCATTACCCTCCGTCGTGAACATTGCAAACATCAGTCGTGTAACACGGAGCGGTCGAATCTTCAACCGAGGGGTTGGGGAACCTAAAAAAGAAAAGGAACTTCAGACAGAAGCTCCCGATCCACCAGTCGGTCAATCCAGTAATCCCGACCTTTCAAAAAATGATGATGAGATGCTGAAGCTCATCCAAAGGAGTGAATACAACATTGTTGATCAGCTATTACAGACTCCTTCAAAGATCTCTGTGTTATCACTATTACTCAGTTCAGAGGCCCACAGGGAGGCTCTACAGAAAGTCTTGGAGCAAGCCTTTGTGGAACATGATGTAACAATCAGACAGTTCGATAGTATTGTCTCTAACATCACTTCCTGCAATAATTTGGGATTTAGTGATGAGGAATTACCCGAAGAGGGTCGCCGTCATAACATGGCGCTCAACATTACAGTTAACTGCCAGGACGATGCTTTAGCCAGCGTACTGGTAGACACAGGGTCAGCCCTGAATGTTATGCCGAAGTCTACTTTGATGCAATTATCATTCAAAGGCCCTTCGATGAGAGTCAGCGAGGTTGTCGTCAAAGCATTCGACGGATCCAGAAAAACAGTTATCGGCGAAGTTGATCTTCCCATAACTATCGGTCCTCACACTTTCCAAGTCACTTTCCAGGTCATGGACATCCGGGCAACGTACAGTTGTTTATTAGGAAGACCTTGGATACATCAGGCTGGAGTGGTTACTTCAACCCTCCACCAAAAGCTAAAGTTCGTCAAGAACGATCAACTAGTCACGGTTTGTGGGGAACAAGCCTTGCTTGTAAGCAACTTATCATCGTCTACTGGTATAGAACCCGAGGAGGTTGTTGGAACTCAGTTCCAAGCACTATCGGTGAGCAAGAATAATCAGTTTAAAGAAGGAACTTCCATTTCTTCATACAATGATGCTATCAAAGCGGTCGAGAGTACCGATACAATCGGATGGGGAAAGCTTGTTATTCCTATTGACAATAAAACAAAGAAGGGTCTTGGTTTTTCTGCAACCTGTACCCAGACAGCTGCCAACGACGAAAGTCTTCATCCCCTTCAAAACTTCTTCCACAGTGGAGGTTTCCTTCACCCAGTGTCTCAAGCAGTACATGCTATTAATGAGGAAGATCCCTCTGACACAGATGAAGAATGGAAATCCTATCTTGACAAGGACGGTTATATGTCTCAGGAGGAAACACAAACTCCTTTTTGCTTTCCTACAGAGAGTCCGAGATTTATACCCAGGTTAGACGTTGAAATGATATACGGGGATTGTGATCCGGAAGGATGTCGCGCTCCGCCAAATTCATTAGAAGAGGACACTCCGATGAAAGACAACTTTGACTATAACTACTTTGGCCCAATGGATGGTCTGCCAATGTGGCAACCTTACCCATGAAACTTGGGGCAAGAAAGTCAGCCGAACAATGAAACTCAGCTGACCGTCATTGAACAGAATACCTGTGTCCCCACCATGTCATGAGATCAACACTCAGGTCATTCAGAAACTACTCAACATGAAGATGAATTTGCAACGTTCACCGGACTAGAATTCATCAACTATGCTTTTCCCGAGGTCAACATCATTAAGAGGGATGACTCCTCCAAATCCAAAGAAATTTGGGACACTCTGGGAGAACCAAGTGGAAAATACGACTTTATGGTCAAGTACACTGCACCCAAAAGCTCTCGTATCAGGTTCGAAGACATCCAGCCAACTGGATGGGGAGATACAGCTGAGAGCACGAATGCTATGTAAAATGCAACAGAGGAATTCTCCTATGACAATTCTTCCTGGGAGACAGATTCCAATGATCCTGCTCCACCAGAAATCAGCGTCATTTCTGAAGACAATCAAGGAAGGTGCCAGACTTTGTGATTCACCGAGGAGTTCGCCTCTAATGGGTTGTTGTCGATGTTTCGAAGGCCGTTCACCAGTCAAAGTAATTGCCATCTTTTAACATTTCACCCTGCCCAGGTGGAATGGATGTTTTGATAGGGCTCGCTTTCTGTAAATTTCCCTCTTCGCTTTGCCCAAAGCGATAGAGTTTTTTTATAGGACTGTAGTTTCAAGATTCGACTTGTTCATTAATAAAATAACGTCGTTCTGTAATTTCCGCATTTATTGTTATTTTCTCTTTTTGCTTTTTTCTTAGAAAATGGTAATCCTAAAAAACAATTCAATAATAAAAACAAGCAATAAAATAAAACACTGCACACACTTGCATTTTTCTCTATCTCTTCTAAACACGAATCATCACGTCATGCAGATTGCTTGTTTTACACCCCGTTGAAACATACGATCCGATGCCTTCGCCCAACTTTGAGTTCCCGATATTCGAGGCTGAAGAAGAAAATGACGACAAAATTCCAGAAGAGATCTCCCGACTACTCAGACAAGAGGAAAGGTCCATTGAACCTCATAAAGAGCCGTTGGATACGGTAAACTTGGGTTCAGAAAAAGAGAGAAAAGAAATCAGGATTGGGGCACTGCTCAGTCTAAATGCCAAAGAGAGTTTGATAAAGCTTCTCAAAGAATTTCCCGATGTATTCGCTTGGTCCTATCAGGATATGCCAGGGTTGGATACCAGCATCGTGGAACATCACTTACCGTTAAGATTGGAATGTCCGTCCGTAAAGCAAAGGTTGAGACGCACTCACCCGGACATGGCCATCAAAATCAAAGAGGAGGTACAAAAACAAATTGACGCAGGTTTCCTCGCTACATCTAAATATCCTCAATGGTTAGCCAACATCGTACCCGTTCCCAAAAAGGACGGAAAGGTCAGAATGTGTGTCGATTACAGGGATCTGAACAAGGCTAGTCCAAAGGACGACTTTCCTTTACCACACATTGACATGCTGGTAGACAGTACAACAAAGTTCAAAGTTTTCTCCTTCATGGATGGATTGTCGGGCTATAACCAGATCAAAATGGCGCCGAAAGACATGGAGAAAACTTCGTTCATCACCCCATGGGGTACCTTTTGTTACAAGGTGATGCTGTTCGGTTTGAAGAACGCCGGGGCAACCTATCAAAGGGCCATGACTACTCTGTTTCATGACATGATACATAAGGAAATCGAGGTATATGTCGATGATATGATTGCAAAATCAAAAACAGAGAGTGAGCACGTTGAACATCTGTCAAAATTGTTCGAACGTCTAAGAAAATTCAAGCTCCGCTTGAATCCCAACAAGTGTACATTAGATGTCCGTTCAGGGAAACTACTAGGGTTCATCGTCAGCCAAAAAGGAATTGAGGTTGATCCTGACAAGGTCAAGGCCATTTAAGAAATGCCTTCTCCGAAAACTGAAAAACAAGTCAGAGGATTCTTGGGACGTTTGAACTACATCTCCAGATTCATATTCCTCATGACCGCCACATGTGCGCCGATTTTCAAATTACTGAAAAAGAACCAGGATTGCGTTTGGTCAGAAGATTGCTAAACCGCCTTCGATAGTATCAAGGAATATCTGTTGAATCTGCCGATTCTATCACCTCCAGTGGAAGGAAGACCACTGATCATTTACCTCACAGTTCTAGAGGACTCAATGGGATGTGTACTTGGCCAACAAGACGAAACCAAACGGAAAGAATCTGCCATTTACTATCTAAGCAAGAAGTTCACTAACTGCGAGACTCGGTACACGATGCTTGAGAAAACTTGTTGTGCTTTGGCTTGGGCAGCCAAACGTCTTCGCCAATACATGATTCGTCATACTACTTGGTTGGTCTCCGAAATGGATCCAATCAAGTACGTTTTCGAAAAACCTGCTCTCACGGGAAGAATTGCCCGTTGGCAGATGCTGTTATCAGAATATGACATAGAGTACCACGCTCAAAAAGCCGTTA
The DNA here is from genome assembly GCA_022829125.1 of Lathyrus tuberosus. NCBI lineage: Eukaryota > Viridiplantae > Streptophyta > Magnoliopsida > Fabales > Fabaceae > Lathyrus > Lathyrus tuberosus. The sequence continues at coordinate 4,803,501 of JALAZF010000052.1, read as the reverse complement.
AGTGAAGTATTCTAGCCGATCATTTGGCTCATCAACCGATTGACGATCAGGAATCAATCGAGTTTGACTTCCCAGACGAAAATGTCATGTATCTAAAAATGAAAGATTGCGATGAACCGCTACCCAGTGAAGGGCCAGAACCAGGTTCCCAATGGGGACTAATTTTTGACGGAGCTGTCAATCATTACGGAAACGGAATTGGGGCAATCATTGTTACCCCTCAGGGTACCCACATTCCTTTCACTGCCAGACTTACGTTCAAATGTACGAATAACGAGGCCGAATACGAAGCTTGTATCATGGGTCTCGAGGAAGCAATTGATTTAAGGATCAAAAACTTGGATGTATACGACGACTCAGCCCTGGTTATCAATCAGATTAAAGGACATTGTAACACATACCAATCAAGATTGATTCCTTACAAAGACTACGCAAGAAGGTTGCTACCTTTCTTCAACAGAGTCGAGTTTCACCACATCCCTCGTGATGAGAATCACATGGCTGATGTATTAGCCACCCTATCTTCCATGATTAGTGTAGGTCAATGGAATGACATACCTAAGATCGACATCATGCGCCTTGAACGGCCCGCTTACATCTTCACGATTGAAGTAGTCATAGACGACAAACCTTGGTATCACGATATCAAATGCTTCCTTCAGAAACAAGAGTACCCACCTGGGGCACTAAGGAAGGATAGAAAGACCCTCAGAAGATTGGCTGGAAACTTCTTCCTGAGCGGTGACACTCTCTATAAGAGAAACTTTGACATGGTCTTGCTTCGATGCGTAGACAGACCAGAAGCAGACATGCTGATGAAAGAAATTCATGAAGGATCCTTTGGCACTCATGCCAATGGACACACAATGGCGAGAAAAATTCTCAGAGCAGGGTACTATTGGTTGACCATGGAGTCCGACTGCTACAAGTACATGAGGAGGTGTCACAAGTGTCAGATATACTCTGACAAAATTCATGTACCGCCATCACATCTCAAAGTTCTCTCTTCCCCATGGCCATTTTCCATATGGGGAATCGACATGATTGGCTTGATCGAACCTAAGGCTTCAAACGGACATCGGTTCATCCTAGTAGCCATTGGCTACTTCACCAAGTGGGTTGAAGCAGCGTCATTCGCCAATGTAACCCGACAAGTGGTGGTCCGATTTATCAAAAACAATATCATCTGCCGTTATGGTGTTCCAAGCGAGATCATTACTGATAATGGGTCTAACTTGAACAATAGGATGATGAAAGAGTTGTGCGCTGAGTTCAAGATCGAACACTATAACTCATCTCCCTACCGACCCAAGATGAATGGAGCGGTAGAAGCGGCCAATAAGAACATCAAGAAGATTGTTCAAAAGATGGTTGTAACCTACAAAGACTGGCAGGAGATGCTACCCTTTGGTCTTTACGGTTATCGAACATCTGTCCGTACTTCAACAGGGGCTACCCCTTTCTCTCTAGTGTATGGCATGGAAGCAGTGCTCCCCATAGAAGTAGAGATCCCACCAATCAGGGTATTGATGGAAGCTAAGCTTATAGAAGCTGAATGGTGTCAAAACTGACACGATGAACTGAATCTGATCGAAGAAAAGAGAATAACGACACTCTGCCACGGTCAGTTGTATCAACAGAGAATGAAGAGGGCGTTCGACAAAAAGGTCCGACCTCGTGTCTTCAGAAAAGGAGACCTCGTGCTCAAGAAGATACAATCATTTCTCACTGACTCTCGGGGCAAGTGGACTCCGAATTATGATGGCCCCTATGTGGTCGCAAAAGCTTTCTTAGGCGGCGCCTTGAGACTTGTAACCATGGACGGAGAGGAATTTGCCTACCCCACGAATGTTGATGTAGTCAAGAAATACTTCGCCTAAAAAAAAAACGTCCCGGTGGATTGAAAACCCGAAAGGGCGGTCCAGGCAAAAGTTAGAGACATGAAAAAAATCGTCCCGATGGATTGGAAATCTCATAGTACAATCCAGGCAAAAATGAGGGATAATGGCAAGTAACTATGTTCAACAGAGGCAAGTCCCTCAGCAGCAGCAGTTACACCATGCATTGGAGGAAAACTCCAGTCAAGGTCATCTTCGACGGAAGCTCAGGATGTCCCGAATTCAAAGTTGGTAGAAGGATAGCAGTCGTTATGTTTCAACGTAGCCCTTTTCCCTGTAAATTACCATTTTCTAGCTTTGTATATACTCTTTGGAATCACGCGTTTGGCTGATCTCCATCTTATCAATAAAATTTGAGCCCTTGTGCTTTTGTTTGTAATCCTTATTTGTTTTAGCTTTACAGAATGACATTTTAACATGATTAACGATTCTTGAAATAAAACAAAAATGAATTTACTTGTTAAAACTTTTTCTGCTTTTTAATAAGAGATGGCAATTTCTTTTGACTGTTAAACATCGAAAGAACATCAATCGCGTCTCCAAAGGTGTTCGAACCTCAAAGTGCAGAATCAAAGTACTCCTTCTAGGCCCGGTACGCCTGAATGAAGGGATCAACTTTGTCAGAAACCTTGTTTCGTCTGACAGACCTCGGCCGAGTTCTTATCTCCTAAGCCCGATCAACGATATTCCCCGCAGGGACTATCTCTCCTAAGCAAGACAAAATTGCTATCTTGAACCAGCGATATTTCTACACGCCCCGCGATGGCCGAGTATCCAGTCGTGTTCATCTTTTAGTCTGTATGTCGTGTCAGTTTTGTCCGCATATACATACATACATACATCATGCATTATTTATTTACATTCATATTGCATCACTGTCACTCTAGTCGGTCTCGTCCCCTAGTGATAACAGTCCTCTCAATCGAGTCGTCGATTCTTTCCTCGTTAGGAAGTGTCGCGTCTGAACAATCTCACCTCTAGTTTATTTCTTGAAGGAAGTTGGCCCTTGACCACTTTGATAACTTGAACCTCTGAAAAACCAGAGGAACCCTCAGTCAACATCACTCTTTGCCATTGAAGATGATATCCTTGCTTTCTCAGATTAAGGAAAATCCACAGAGAAAGCCTCGTAATCAGAGATTCGGCAGCATGCCAGTTTTGCTCCGAAAAGACCGCTGATGAAAAGGTCATCGGCACCTCAAAGTTGGACCCCATCATATGGTATTTCTCCGGGAAGATCTCGAGAAAAGTATGATGTAAGATCCCAAGCGACAGTAGTCTCCCAAGAGACCTGCTTTCTCCTAGTAGAAACAAATGGCGTCTCCAACAGAGAAGTTTGTGCAATTCTACAACTCAGACGACTGGGTTCCCCAGCAAGTCTGACATCAAAACATTTTCTACTCAAATGGCATCTCCCCAGGAAAATTCGACGAGAAGTTTGAGGAAAACCGCTACGAGTAGCGTCCCTTGTCAATAAAGTTTATTGACAAAAGAAACTTAGACCAGTTCCTCGGTAGGAAACTAGGATCGAGGGGAAGTTTAAATCAGAAACTAAGACCAGTTCCTTGGTAGGAAACCAGGATCGAGGGGAAGTTTACAAAAGAAACTTAGACCAGTTCCTCGGTAGGAAACTAGGATCGAGGGGAAGTTTAAATCAGAAACTAAGACCAGTTCCTTGGCTGAAGACCAGGATCGAGGGGAAGTTTTTACCTTTTCTAAGCATCATTACTTATCAAAAGAAGATGAATGCGCAAGCTGCCATTCATAGCTGTCAAAATTTCGGATATTCCGATATTTAATCCTCTTGCACCCCGAATGCCCGAATACCTTCATCATTCACACCTTCGTGTCCAAGAAGATTAAATAGGGGCATCTATCATACCCCAAATTTTGACCACTAAGATTTCCCATCATTGTGCAAATCATCATCACAATATGGATGAACCATCTTGCCTCATCAGTCTCCCCAAAGATGGGTGAGCATCCACTACAATCAAAATTAGGGTTTCAAACCCTCTCAGAGTGCTTAGACAAATGATCAATCAAGAAATGACATGATCTCTAACTTGTCTAACCTCTCAAACATCCACAATGGACCAAAAGGACTCCCACTTCAAGGATTAAGCACAAGGATGCTCCCTTCTAGGTGGATCAAGTCTCAAGATCGACAGTGTCACCAAATTAGGGTTTTGGTCGACCAGGGCCTCCAGATGAAAAATTTTCATCTGGGCATGAGCCAATGATCCAAAACATAACCTAATATACTCCATGGAACCTCATGGACGCAATCATCAAGTCAATGTTTCCTCAGGGGATGCATTCGTCAAAAATCAGGAATTAGGGTTTCTTGACCTAATTCACCCCTAAGTTGACTTTTAGGGCAAGTCATGAGCCAAGACCTCAAGAGAGGGTTTGAGGGTCTCTAATATACTATGTTGATCCATTTGGAACAATGGATAAATTCAAGAAGCTTGAGCAACAAGTCTCAATTTCATCTGCACCACAATTAGGGTTTTAAGGAAAAAGTCAACTGTAACTTTGACTTTTTGACCAGGACATGCTCCCAAGCCCTAAGACATGATTCAATATACCCTATGACACCCATGGAACATGTCCATCAAGTTTGATTTAGGTCAAGGACATGATTTCCTGAAGAATTGCACAGTTTAGAATTCATCTGATATAAAGTCAACTGTGCACAAAAGTCAACTTAGACTTTTTGAGATTTTTCACCAAAATGGATTTTTAACCCTAAAATGATGTTAATGTATGATTTGAATCATCATTTATCAAGAAAAATCAAGAAGAATTGGATAACTTGCAAAAGGGGTAACCATAAAAATTAGAAAATTTTCTAAGTTAAAAATAAAGTGACAAGGGTACCAACTTTGGAGGACCATAACTCCTAAACCACAAGGCCATTTTTTCTCATCCAAAGATGGATTTGTAGCCCTCATTACCCTCTACAAAAACTTCAACTAGACCTAAGTCCAATTCATTAAGGATTTTGAGTTATGGAGTGATCAAAATGGTTGAAAAATGAAAATGTCACTTTTTCCAACACTTAGTGAAATTTTCACTAAGTCAGAATCTGTCTTCATTTTTTTCCAAATGTAGGGGAATTTTTCACTTGGATTCAAAAGAGATCAAAACCAAACATGTTCAAACAGTTGTTGTATCATATAAGGGCTTTCCAAAATGACCAAGAACATTGCCAAATTCCATTTGAGTCATGAGATATGACATTGGGAAGATGCCTTGCTGAAATCTGTCAAAGGCAAGGCATAATTTGCAATTTTGCTCGATTTCCCAAAATCAGCCAAATTCAAATGCTCCTATCCACTTGGACACCTCAGAGGATTGAATCTAAAGGGGACAATCACTGAGCCAAGCCTCCAAAGTCCATGGAACAAGAAATAGCATGTTGAACCTAGAATGGTCAAAATAGGGACAAGACTCCAAATTTGGATTGAAGCATTCAATGGAAGCATCAAGGTGGCATGGAATGAGCCATTCTCATCTGAAATCAGTCAAGACTTATCCAAGACCAAGGGAACCAAAGCTCTGTGCCCTAACCTCTAGTCAATGGCTAGAGGAGACTTGGATTTTCATTTGCCAACATTGGCCAAACCTACTTAGCAGCTGCCATTCACTATTCCTTGCAAAACAAACTTGCTCTACTATAAATAGAGCTCAATTGTGATCAGTTTGAGTACACCAAAGCCATCTAACAGATGCTTTCCTCAAAATCTCTTTCTCTTGGCAAAAATGCCTTTCTTAGCAAGGTAGCTATCGAGTTTTGAGTTTGAGAGCTTTTCCAATCAAACCAATCACTCACACACCTCACATACATCATATAGAAGTGATCTAAACACTCACATAACATCTGAAACACAGATTTCACAAAATCACCAGCCAATTGCTCAAGTTCTTGACAGTTTTGCAGTTGAGGTGCCATCTTCAATTCCAAACCATTTCAATCCATTCCAAGCACTCAGACACATCACTTGGTACCTAGGGAAGCTATCCACACCATTGGAACCTAGCTGTAACACCTCCAACACAAATCACAATCACCAGCTACAAGTAGTAAGCATGAGCTCTTCTAACTCTATGATCCACACAATTTTTGCTGCACAATAATTTGGCCATATGTTCATAATCATGCATGGAATGTTTCCCCTCAATTAATTGCATTCTTTGAATCGTGTATCAAAAATCCTAGCCTTCATGCAGAAATTAGGGTTCTTGAGGATTTTTCATGATTTCTTGTTATATGTTTAATTTAAATGAAATTAATGGACATAGACATGATCGTGAGGTTGAGACGAGCATAATGATATGTGGATTGCATGTTATAATCAAGTATTCAAGGAGATTTGATAGAAAATGCAAATCAGCCAAACCCAGAACACGCGCGTGTTCTTCAGCTGTTCTTGGCGCCTTTTTTTGAATTTTCAAATATTTGAATTTTGTGATTTTCTTTAATTGATTCAAAAATTAATTTCTCTCTGAGTTTTAATGATTTTGAGTTGATTCTTTTTTTAATAATTCACAAAAATGTTAAAATATTTTATTTTCCCAAAAAATCCCAAAGATATTATTTATTTCATATAATTGATATCTTTGCAAAGAATTAATATTTTAATTGTTTTTGACATTTTAAATATTTTTTCTACATTGATTTTGCAACTTTTAATGCTTTCTAATTATTTTGTAGGTCAATACTTAATTTTTGAAGCATTAATCCAAGATCACAATTTGTTTTTCATATGTTAAACAATTTTGATCATTTTAATTGAATTTTTATTCAATTAAATACATTTTTGAAAACAAATTAGGGTTTTGGATTAATTCAACCCTCATAAATCATTATCAAACTTTTGGGCCTCTAATAGAGTGTAAGACCCAATCCTTTTTTTGACCAAATCATTTTTGGGCCTCAGTGTATTGTATAAGTCCCGATACCGTAAAAAACAAACGGCGCGATCGTCGCCTTTTCAAAATAACCATGGGCCTCTCCTTGAGCTATAAGACCCATTCAAAAACTTTTTTGGGCCTCTATTAGAGTGTAAGACCCAATCCCCTTTTAACCAAAACATTTTGGGCCTCAGATATTGTATAAGTCCCCCTGCGTTAAAAGAAAACCTCGGTGCGATCGCCATTTTAAACGAAAAAATCATCTGGGCCTACCCTCGTGTTATAAGCCCCACTCTTTTTCTTTAAACTTCTTAGGCCTCTTGAGAGAGTGTAAGACCCATCCCTTTGTACAGAAAACCTTTTGGGCCCCAGTCACTTGTATAAGTCCCATCTGTACAAATTCAAACAGTGCGCTCACTGATAAAACCCTGGGCCTCTCCTTGAGCTGTAAGCCCCAAATCTTTTTATTTCAAAGCACTTTCTCCTTTGATTTTGAATATACTGTTGTTTTCAATCTTTCTTTGTTGAACAACTAACCAAACAGCATGGAAGCTCTACAACAGAGTAAGTGGTTATTGCTTTCATTTACCGCTTTCATATACATATAACTGTATTGTAGGGATGTTTCGCTGTAAGTCTTCTTTCCTAAACTCATATCAACTGTGTAATAATAGTATAGATATTTCGAGTTTCCCCGGCAACTACGTCTAGAACTAGGTGACGCCGTTTCGTTTATTTGTAGAAATAGACAACTAGATCCCCAATAGGATCACCAGATACAGTCTTCTCTTCGGCTGTCCTCATTAGGAATTGTCAAGAAACTCTACTCCCAGAGATGAATGTATTCTTCGTGAATGGCATCTTTGAGTTTCTTCCAAATTCTCGAACTTTCCTGACTTGATCTATTCCTTGTGAATAGCTTGCCTTGAATTTCTCAAGGTTTGGGGACCCACAGGCTTCTTAAAAGCACCGGCCTCCTCTTGGGCATCGTACAAGGACCCACAGGCTTCCTAAAAGCAACCACGCCTCCTCTTGGGCTTAGTACAAGGACCCTACGGCTTCTTAGAAGTATTCACAGCCTCCTCTTAGGCTTCGTATAATGATCTCTTCCTTCGGGAATGATAGCCTCCTCTTGGGCTTCGTACAAGGACCCGTCGGCCTCTTAAAAGCTTCCAGCCTCCTCTTGGGCTTCGTACAAATTGTCCCGACGACCTCCTAAAGGTATAGGAACAGAACTTAATCATCTGCATAGAACAGTCCTTTCATAGAGTCTACTACTATTTCTCAAAGCATAATACAAAAGATGAAACTCTAGACTTGGACAGTCTAATTTCCTTGAGTCTCAAAGACATTCTCAAGTGACCCCTTCAAAAATAGGAAGGAAACCCGCAGACTCGGACAGTCTCAATACCCTTCGGATTTCCCGCTTCCTTAAAGAACAGGAACAACCCGGATCCTTGAATCCAATCCTTGAGTACAGTGTTACTCATATAAGAACTGATTTTCTCTTTCAAAATCAGTATACTGGACCTGTCACTCAACTGAAACAGTCACACTAGCCTCCTCTTGGGCTTTGTACAATGATTCTTCCCAGTGAAGCAAATGTTTAGCCTCCATCTCAGGCTTCGTACGAGATACCAAGATCCTCCCCAGTGGAGTCAAACAACGTTTAGCCTCTCTCTCGGGCTTTGTACGAGACACATAAGAGACTCCCTCATTGAGTCAATCACCCTTTCGCCTCCATCTCGGGCTTTATACGATATACAAAAAGGTTCTTATTGAGCCAAACAAACAACAACCTACATCCCGGGCTTCGTACGAGATACAAAAAAACTCTCTTGTTGAGTCAAATAGCCTTCATCTCGGGCTTTATACGAGATACCAAAAGACTCCATCGTCGAGTCAAAACCTTTTACCCTCCATCTCGGGCTTTATACGAGATACCAAAAGACTCCTTCATCGAGTCAAAAACCTTTTAGCCTCTCTCTCGGGCTTTGTACGAGACACATATTAGCTTCCCCTTAGGCTTGATATAAGAAAACCACTGGTTGATCCAATCAACCTTTTAGCATCAAAGCTGCGCCTCGTTCACGGTACACAAACATCAACAACTCCTTCCCTTTCATCTAATTGTTGTAAGCGGCAAGCCTCTGGATCATCTACATCCATGCCACTGTCCCTCTCTTAGCATGAGAAATTCCTAAGGAAAGATAACATTGCTCTACACTGAGTTAAAGTCTTCTCCTTTAGGTTAAAACCCCCTATAAAGGAAATTATGGCATTGCTAGGATCCGCGTATCCCGGTTAAAGTAATTCTCCTTTATAAACAGTTGTGACATACAACCCCCTCTTTAGAGATGACAAATTCTCTCTAAAGTCAACACCCTTTTAGCTTCATATCTTGGGTTTTGAACAAGATACAAATAGACTTTTCAGCTTCACATCTTGGGCTTTGAACAAGATACAAACCACCTTTCGTTTCACGTCTTGGGCTTTGAACAAGACACCAAAAACCAATTTCCTCCCATAGAATAGGAGGAACTACGAACGCTCTGATTTCCCTGTTTCGGTAAACGGGAATACGTAGGCATAAGATTGAAAGAAAAATCTTAGCGAGCACACTAAACAAAAACCCAAAATCCCATACTCTCATGTATATATCAAAAAGCATCAGTCCTAACATCCTAATCCTTGTCCCCGCCAGAAACCTTCTGTCAAGGTAAAAAGAAAGAAAACAGTATTGGCGAAAATACAAATAACCAGTACAAAGGCCCCCCACATTGATAGCATTCTTAACCTAACAGACCGCTGTTTAAACTCAGTATGCAAGCAGGGTTAATTGGAGACATCTATTTCCCTTCCTTCATCAGCTCACAATAGGATAAAAAATGAATCGACCTCTAGTAAGCTCAAACCACAGAGAGCGACCAGCGCTTAACAACCGCGTCCAAAATCGTTCGCTATAGGTGGGGTACATGTTTCAGACATTGTTGGGACATCTTCTCAAACTTCCAGTCATGCTACCTTTGATGATGAAGTCATTGCACAACTGCAAGAGACGTGCAAGGAACTGGAAGATTCCATCAGAAAAGACATTGCTCGGAAGTCCAAACTTGAACAATTAATTAAAACTTTCATGGAGAAAAGGAATGCTTCTGCTGGAACAGTGGGTAAAGACCAAGAAACTGCTGAAGGTGATGCCTCTAGAGGACCTGATAGAGAAAGTAAACAGGGTTCAGATGACTCAGGATCTAGGAGTGGTGATATTGATGCTGAGACTGATGGAGAGAGTGAAGAAATTGCAGAATCTGGGTCAGATGAAGATGATGATGGTGCGGCAGAATAACTGGAGAATTTATGCAGAAGATTTTTTTTGCTTGTCTTGTTTTGACTGAACACCTAGGATAACTATTTCTATGTCTCTACTTCTAAACTTTAACTTTTGTTTTGTTTTTACTTTAAACCGTTCTACTTGCCTTTGTCATATTTCTGGCTAAAAAGGGGGATTAGTGTGCTTGTGTGTGTTGTGCTTGTGCTGGTGCTGAGGGGGAAAATGTGGAATGTTGCGTGTTGCTGCAGTTGAGGGGGAGTTTTTTTGCTGCTATGCAGTGTTGTGTGTTGGTTTTTCGCTGCTGTCTCTGATATGGATTATTACTTGTGCTTTCTTTACAAGATTTATTTGGTGTGTAGTTTTAGCCAAAATAAGCCAAAGGGGGAGATTGTTATTTCGTTGATTTTGTGGTTGGCATTTATTTTGCTAAAACTATTCTAGCAGCAAGATGTTGAAATAAGATGTTCTAATTTTCTGCATTCAATATGTCGAATGAAGATGTCCCATACTGGCTCATAGGACATCGCGTCTGATTTCAGTTTAAAAGGAAGATTCTGCTGCTGTTAATCGTTACTGAATATTCTGTGAATATTTGGCTATCCTATGTGGCATCCAAAGTATTTTTGGATTGTGTTTTGTGTTGGTTTTCGGATTTTCAGCACTTTCTAATTATGGAGACATATTAGGAAACTTTAGATTGAAGACCTATTTTGTTGGAGTTTATTTTGCAGATTTGTGAGCAGTCTCTTTGCTGCGTTTTTGAAGCCCAATCCAGTCCAGATTTAATGCTATATATTGACTGGTGTAAACCTAGTTTAGGTGTGGAACTTACGTGTGTTTTTGTTAGGGTTTTCGAGTGGTATTTGTGAGCCTAACTGGTATCATTCTGATAACAGTATAAGGACTGGTTTTTATGTTGTAAGTTCTGCCAGTTACTCATAAGATTTTAAGCATTGAGTTTCTTGTGTGTCAATTCTCATAAGTTTTGAAGTATTGAGAGTTGTGTGTTTTGAAAGTGTGGCTTTCGTTCTGTTACTTGTGTTGAAAGGAACCAATCACGGGTTGTGATTGTAGAGGGATTTGAGGAGGGCCTCATACCTAGGTGAGTCTTAGGTAGAAGTCATAGGAAGGGTAGTGATTAAGTGAGCAGATTGTAACAGGGTTTGGCTATTGTATGATCTGTGAATTGATACTATCGTATATTGGTTTCGTCCCTGGCTTGGTAGCCCCCAGGGTAGGATTGTTGATCCGAACTGGGTAAACATATCACTGTGTTCTTTACTTTCTGCACTGTTATTATTATTGCTATCTTGTTCATTGTGTTGGATATCCGTGTCTCAACATCTGTGTAGGACATCTGATATCTGTTCCAGAATTTCAACGGGGTTTCTCCACTGTTTGATATTTGCAATCTAATTGTCGAAGTTTACTTTGAATAAACAAAAAAATTAATAATTATTGCATTCATCATTCTCACGTCACGTATTCTTCTTACCTACGAATCTCACGTTTATGTCTCGGTTCTAGAGTCAAACTGTCTCATTCGTACAATACTCGGGCCAATCGTCAGAAAAAGATGGATGATCTCGAGGAAGAGAACAGAGAGTTGAGAGAAGAGATCGATACTCTGAGAGAGGATATGAGAAAGCTTCGTAACGACATGCAAGCCATGGCAGAAGCTCAGCTACAAATTACTGTGATCTCAGAGATCACCTCAATGCCCATTGTGGAAATGTCCGATCCTAGGTACAAAATGCCGAAAGATCGTCCCTGGGGCATGCCACTTAACTATATCCTGGAAGGGTATATCCCGTTGATCAATGAGGATCAGGGGACCGCAGCAGGAACCGCTGGGCCTGAAGGTTACAAACTTTAGGAAAGCGAAGATGCTAGGGGCATGACAGCAACTCCTGAAGGTTACAAACTTTGGGAGACACCGAGAGTCTCGGCCATAATGACTATACCACAACCCGTGGTACACACTGTCCCAGAAGGACAAATTCCACAGATACCTTCTGGTGGAAACGACAACATGTTCGAAAGAATGAATAAGTTCCAGGAACAGTTCCTAGGAATGCAGAAAGAACTGCAGGCCCTTCGTGGTCAGGATTTATTTGGAAAGGACGTCGCAGATCTCTGGTTGGTCCCAAATGTGAAAGTCCCGCATAAATTCCAGGTGCCTAACTTTGAAAAATACAAGGGTAACTCTTGCCCTCAGAGTCACTTGGTGATGTACGCTCGACGAATGTCAGCTCAGACAGAGAATCAGGATTTACTAATTCACTACTTTCAGGATAGTTTAACCAGTGCCGCACTAAAATGGTACATGGGTTTAAACCGTGCTACGATTAGCACTTTCAGAGATCTTGGCACTGCCTTTATCCAACAATATAAATACAATCTGGACATGGTACCCGACAGAGATCAACTCAGGTCAATGTCACAAAAGGACAAAGAAACCTTCAAGGAATACGCTCAGAGAAGGCGTGAAATTGCCGCTCAAATTTGTCCACCTCTTGAGGAAAAAGATATGACATAGATCTTCTTAAAGACCTTAAGCTCATTTTATTACGACATAATGGTTGCCAGTGCGCCCAGCGACTTCACCGAGATGGTCGATATGGGAGTTCGTCTTGAGGAAGCCGTCCGAGAAGAGCGTCTAGTCAAAGAAACTAGATCATCAAGTAGTACAAAGCGATACGGTAGTGCTATCCCTAAGAAAAAAGAGCAAGATATTGGGAATATATCTCTCGAAAAGCAAAGATGACGTTATCAGCCAGTAGCAGCTGTGACTCATGCTATCAATCCTACGCTTATTTCTACGTATCAACCTCAGGTTACGCAGAGCCAACCTAATCAGCAAAGGACTCAACAACCTCTTTAGCAGGCTCGTCCTCCATACAATAACAACCGTACAACGCGGCCACCAGGATTCGATCCTATACTCATATTCTACGCATAACTCTTTCCGTTACTACTGGCTAAGGGGCATGTCCAGACTAAGTCTCCTCTTACAGTACCGGAAAATCCGCCTTTTTGGTTTAAGGTGGATCAGACTTGCCCTTACCATCAAGGAGGACCAGGGCGTAACATAGAGAACTGTCTCAATTTCAAATCCGACGTGCAAAAGCTTGTTAGGATCGGGGTCTTATCTTTTAAGGATACGAATCCTAATGTTCTCATGAACCCGCTGCCTCAACACGAGAAGGCTACAATCAATTTGATAGAGGGAGAGACTAACAACGTCTATCAGATTCATGATGTATTCTTGTTAAGGACCAATCTGGTCAAGATGCATTGCAGACAGAGTGGATATGGCCATGTGCCACCTCATAACTATCACCAGTGTGATATCTGCTCTAAAAGCAATCGAGGATGTTCTGTGGTGCAATCAGCTCTACAGGAACAGATGGATCCAAGAGCACTGAGTTCGTGGATTTAACATGGTTTACACGAATTCTAACATCATTCAGAACCACGACGTCCGTGCAATGAATGTCAACTTGGTGGCGATGTACTCCAGGCAAAGCCAGTATCATAATCTTCCGCGACACGATTACAGTTCCTGTCTGACTTGCTCGGTAAACAAACAGGGATGCTCTTTTGTACAAGAGGCCCTCCAGCGTCAGATGGATCTTGGGTGGATCCAGGACTACCATGATAGGAATCCCTATCAGATCAACATGATTCAAATCTTCGATATTCGCTTGATGAATACCAGCCTGGTGGAGTTACATGCTAAATAGGTCCGGCTCGGGTTCCTAGTATCACATGATTATTAGAGCTGTAAGGCGGGCTGTGAAAACAATCAAGGTTGTGCCCTTGTCCAGGAAACACTTCAGCACTTGTTGAATCACTGGTGGCTTCCAATCTATATGGATGAAGACACCCAGCAAATTAGTATTACCAACGGGAACCCTACTCGGCATCAAAGTCGGGACGTTCGATATGTGGAAACTGACCTAGTGAGGTTACATTGTATTCAAAGCGGGCATGGCCAGGTGCCACCACACAACTATGAACGTTGTAGAGTCTGCTCAGGAAGTAACCAAGGATGTTACCTTGTACGAGTAGCTCTTCAGGGTCAGGTGGATTGTAGAGAGATTCGCCCATATCCGGGTTCCGAACCAATCAACTGGGCACCGGATTACCTCACTGATCAAATTGAGGATATTGTCGTAATCTCTGATCATCAGAAGGCTAAATATGTTTGTACCATCATCCCTCTACTTGATGAATCGAGAGTTCCCAACCAGGAACGGATCGAAATTGCTTACGATGGTTGGAAAAATCAGAAGGCTCCCATAGTCATCTATCTACCGGGACCATTACCGTATGAATCAACTAAGGCTATCCCTTACAAATACGGTGCAACAACAGTCGAGAATGGAAAGGAAATTCCATTACCCTCCATCGTGAATATTGCAGACATCCGTCGAGTAACACAGAGTGGTCGAATTTTCAACCGAGGAGTTGGAGAACTTAACAAAGGAAAGGAACCTCAGACAGAAGTTCCCAATCCACTAGTCGGTCAATCCAGTAATCCCGACCTTTCAAAAAACGATGAGATGCTGAAGCTCATCCAAAGGAGTGAATACAACATTGTTGATCAACTGTTACAAACTCCTTTGAAGATCTCTGTGCTATCACTTTTACTCAGTTCAGAAGCGCACAGGGAGGCTCTACAGAAAGTCTTGGAGCAAGCCTTTGTGGAACATGATGTAACAATCAGACAGTTCAATAGCATTGTCTCTAACATCACTTCCTGCAATAACTTGGGATTTAGTGATGAGGAATTACCTGAAGAGGGTCGCCGTCATAACATGGCACTCAATATCACAGTCAGCTGCCAAGGAGATGCTTTAGCCAGCGTACTGGTAGACACAGGATCAGCCCTGAATGTTATGCCGAAGTCCACTTTGATGCAATTATCCTTTAAAGGACCCCTGATGAGAACCAGTGAGGTCGTCATCAAAGTATTTAACGGGTCCAGAAAAACGGTTATCGGCGAAGTCGACCTTCCCATAACTATTGGTCCTCACACTTTCCAAGTCGCTTTCCAGGTCATGGACATCCAGGCAACATACAATTGTTTATTAGAAAGACCTTGGATACATCAGGCTGGGGCGGTCACTTCAACCCTCCACCAAAAGCTAAAGTTTGTCAAGAACGATCAACTCGTCACAGTCTGTGGGGAGCAAGCCTTGCTCGTGAGTAACTTATCATCATCTACTGATATAGAACCCGAGGAGGTTATTGGAACTCAGTTCCAAGCACTGTCGGTGAGCAAGGACAATCAATCCTTAGAGGGAACTTCCATTTCCTCATACAAAGATGCTATCAAAGCAGTCGAGAGTACCAATACAACATGATGGGGACAGCTTGTCATTCCTACTGACAATAAAACAAAGAAGGGTCGTGGTTTTTCTGCAACCTATACCCAGACAGCTACTACCAGCAATGAAAGTATTCATCCCATTTAAGACTTCTTCCACAGTGGAGGTTTCCTTCACCCAGTACCTCAAGAAGTGCATACCATCAATAAAGATGATTCCTCTAATATGGAGGAGGAATGGGTGTCCTATATTAACAAGGACGGTTATATGTCTCAGGAGAAAACGCATACTCCCTTTTGCTTTCCTACACAGAGTCCGAGATTTATACCCAGGTCAGACGTCGAAATGATATACGGAGATTATGATCCGGAAGGATGACGTGCTCCGCCAAATTCATTAGAGGAAGACACTCTGATATAGGACAACTTTGACCACAACTATTATGGCCCGATGGATGGCCTGCCAATGTGTCAGCCGTATCCAAGAGACTTCGGGAAAGGAAATCAGCCGAACAATGAAAATCAGCTGAGGATCATTGAAAAGAATACCTGCGTCCCCACCATGTCATGGGATCAACAATCAGGTCATTCAGAAAATGTCCAGTACGACGATGAATTTGCAACATTTGCAGGACTTGAATTCATCGACTATGTTTTTCCAGAGGTCAACGTCATCGAGAAGGATGACTCATCCAGTTCCAAAGAAGTGTGGGACACCCTGGGACAACCAAGTGGGAAATACGACTATATGGTCAAGTACACTGCTCCCGAAAGCTCTCGTATCAGGCTCGAAGACATCCAGCCAACTGGATGGGGAGATCTACTTGAGAGCTCAAATATTATGCAAAATGCAACATAGGAATCCTCCTACGACAATTCTGCCTGGGAGACAAATTCCAATGATCCTGCTCCACCAGAAATCAGCGTTATTTCTGAAGACAAATCAAGGAAGGTGCCAGACTTTGTGATTCACTGAAGAGTTCGCCACCAATGGGTTGCTGTCGATGTTCCGAAGATTGTTCATAAGTCAAAGTAATTGCCGTCTTTAACCTTTCACCCTGCCCAGGTAAAACAGATGTTTTGATAGGGCTCACTTTCTGTATATTTCCCTCTTCGCTTTGCCCAAAGCAACAGAGTTTTGTTTTATAGGGCTGTAATTTCAAGAATCAAATTGTTCATTAATAAAATAACGGCGTTCTGTAATTTCCGCACTAATTGTTGTTTTCTCTTGTTGCTTTTCTCAGAAAATGGTAATCCTAAAAAACAACTCACTAATAAAAATAAGTAGTTTTCCAAAAAACACTGCACACACTCTTGCATTTTCTCTATCTCTTCTAAACACGAATCATACCGTCATGCAAATTGCTTGTTTTAAACCCCGTTGAAACATACGATCTGATGCCTTCTCCCAACTTTGAGTTCCCGGTATTCGGGGCTGAAGAAGAAGATGACAACGAAATTCCAGAAGAGATCTCCCGACTACTCAGACGAGAGGAAAGGTCCACCGAACCTCACAAATAGCCATTGGAAACGGTAAACTTGGGTTCAAAAAAAGAGAGAAAAGAAATCAGGATTGGGGCACTGCTCAGTCCAACTGCCAGAGAGGGTTTGGTAAAGCTTCTCAAAGAATTCCCCGATGTATTCGCTTGCTCCTATCAGGATATGCCAGGGTTGGATACCAGCATCGTGGAACATCACTTACCGTTAAGATCGAAATGTCCGCCAGTCAAACAGAGGTTGAGACGAACCCATCCGGACATGGCCATCAAAATCAAAGAGGAGGTACATAAACAGATTGACGCGGGTTTCCTCGCCACATCAGAATATCCTCAATGGTTAGCCAACATCGTACCTATTCCCAAAAAGGACGGAAAGGTTAGAATGTGTGTGGATTACAGAGATCTAAACAAGGCTAGTCCAAAGGACGACTTTCCTTTACCACACATTGACATGCTGGTTGACAGTACAACAAAGTTCAAAGTTTTCTCTTTCATGGATGGATTCTCAGGCTATAACCAGATCAAAATGGCGCCGAAAAACATGGAGAAAACTTCGTTCATTACCCTATGGGGTACCTTTTGTTACAATGTAAGGCCGTTCGGTTTGAAGAATGCCGGGGCAACCTATCAAAGGGCCATGACTACTCTGTTTCATGACATGATACACAAAGAAATCGAGGTATATGTCGATGATATGATTGCAAAATCTAGGACAGAAGAGGAGCATGTGACCCACCTGTTAAAGCTATTCGAGCGGTTGAGGAAGTACCAAATCCGCTTGAATCCCAACAAGTGCACCTTCGGTGTCCGTTCAGGGAAACTCTTAGGGTTCATCGTCAGCCAGAAAGGAATTGAGGTTGATCCTGAGAAGGTCAAGGCCATTCAAGAAATGCCTTCTCTAAAAACTGAAAAACAAGTCAGAGGATTCCTGGGACGTTTGATCTACATCTCTAGATTCATATTCCTCATGACCGCGACGTGTGCGCCAATCTTCTAATTACTCAAAAAGGACCAGGATTGCGTTTGGACAAAAGATTGTCAAACCGCCTTCGACAGTATTAAGGAATACCTGTTGAATCCGCCGATTCTATCACCTCCAGTGGAAGGAAGACCACTAATCATCTATTTAACACTCTTGGAAGACTCCATGGGCTGTGTACTTGGCCGACAAGACGAAACCAAAAGGAAAGAGTCTGCCATCTACTATTAGAGCAAGAAATTCACCGACTGTGAGACTCGGTACACTATGCTTGAGAAAACTTGTTGCGCTTTGGCTTGGGCAGCCAAACGTCTTCGCCAATACATGATTCGTCACACTACTTGGTTGATCTCCGAAATGGATCCTATCAAATATGTCTTTGAAAAACCTGCTCTCACGGGAAGGATTGCCTGTTGGCAGATGTTGCTATTAGACTATGACATAGAGTACCACGTTCAGAAAGCCGTTAAAGGGAGTATTTTAGCCGATCATTTGGCTCATCAACCGATTGACGATCAGGAATCAATCGGGTTTGAATTCCCAGACGAAGATGTCATGTATCTAAAAATGAAAGACTGCGATGAACCGCTACCCAGTGAAGGGCCAGAACCAGGTTCCCAGTGGGGACTAATCTTTGACGGAGCTGTCAATCATTATGGAAACGGAATTGGGGCAATCATTGTTACCCCTTGGGGTACTCACATTCCTTTCACTACTAGACTTACGTTCCAGTGTACAAACAACGAGGCCGAATACGAAGCTTGTATTATGGGTCTCGAGGAAGCGATTGATTTAATGATAAAAAACTTGGACGTATATGGCGACTCAGCCCTGGTTATCAATCAGATTAAAGGAGATTGGAACACATACCAATCAGGATTGATACCTTACAAAGACTACGCAAGAAGGTTGCTACCCTTCTTCAACAGAATTGAGTTTCATCACATCCCTCGTGAGGAGAATCACATGGTTGATGCCTTAGCCACCCTCTCTTCCATGATTAGTGTAGGTCAATGGAACGACCTACCTAAGATCGACATAATGCGCCTTGAAAGGCCCGCTTACATCTTCACGATTGAAGCAGTCATAGATGACAAACCTTGGTATCATGATATCAAGTGCTTCCTTCAGAAACAAGAGTACCCACCTGGGTCACTAAGGAAAGACAGAAAAACCCTCAGAAAGTTGGCAGGCAGTTTCTTCCTGAGCGGTGATACACTCTATAAGAGGAACTTTGACATGGTCTTGCTCCGATGTGTAGACAGACCAGAAGCAGATATGCTGATAAAATAAATTCACGAAGGATCCTTTGGCACACATGCCAACGGACATACAATGGCGAGAAAAATTATGAGAGCAGGGTACTATTGGTTGACAATGGAATCTGACTGCTACAAGTACATGGGGAGGTGTCACAAGTGTCAGATATACTCCGACAAAATTCATGTACCGCCAACGCATCTCAAAGTTCTCTCCTCCCTGTGGCCTTTTTCCATATGGGGAATCGACATGATTGGCTTGATTGAGCCTAAGGCTTCAAACAGACATCGGTTCATCCTGGTAGCCATTGATTACTTCACCAAGTGGGTCGAAGCAGCGTCGTACGCTAATGTAACCCGACAAGTGGTGGTCCGATTTATCAAAAACTATGTCATCTGCCGTTATGGTGTTCCGAGCCAGATCATTACTGATAATGGATCTAAATTGAACAATAAGATGATGAAAGAGTTGTGCGCAGAGTTCAAGATCGAACACCATAACTCATCTCCCTACCGACCCAAGATGAACGGAGCGGTAGAAGCGGCTAACAAGAACATCAAGAGGATCGTTCAAAAGATGGTTATAACCTACAAAGACTGGCACGAGATGCTACCCTTTGCTCTTCACGGTTATCGTACATCTGTACGCACTTCAACAGGGGCAACCCCTTTCTCTCTAGTTTATGGCATGGAGGCAGTTCTCCCCATCGAAGTAGAGCTCCCATCAATCCGGGTATTGATGGAAGCTAAGCTAACAGAAGTTGAATGGTGTCAAAGTCGACACGATGAAATAAATCTGATTGAAGATAAGCGAATCACGGCACTATGCCACGGTCAGTTGTATCAGCAAAGAATGAAGAAGGCGTTCGACAAAAAGGTTCGACCTCGCGTCTTCAGGAAATGAGACCTTGTGCTCAAGAAGATACAATCATTTCTCACTGATTCTTGGGGCAAGTGGACTCCGAATTATGATGGCCCCTATGTGGCCAAGAGAGCTTTCTCAGGCGGTGCCTTGAGACTTGCAACCATGGATGGAGAGGAATTTTCCTACCCCACAAATGTTGATGTAGTCAAGAAATACTTCGCCTAAACTAAAAAAAAAAAACGTCTCGGTGGATTGAAAACCCGAAAGGGCAGTCCAGGCAAAAATTAGAGACCAAGTCAAAAAATCATCCCGGTGGATTGGAAATCTCAAAGTACAATCCAGGCAAAAGTTAGGGATAATGGCAAGAAACTACGTCTGATCAGTTCAACTCCTCAGCAGTCATGCCATCCATCAGAAACTCCAGTCAAGGTCATCTTCGACAGAAGCTCAGGATGCCCTGAATTCAAAGTTGGTAGAAGGATATCGGTTGTTATGTTTCAACGTAGCCCCTTTTCCCTGTAAATTACCATTTTTCTAACTTTGTAAATACTCTATGGAATCACGTGTTTGGCTGATCTCCAACCTATCAATAAAAATTGAGCCCTTGTGCTTTTGTTTGTAATTCTTATTTGTTTTAGCTTTACAGAACGACATTTTAACATGATCAGTGATTCTTGAAATAAAACAAAAATGAATTTACTTGTAAAAAAATTTCTGCTTTTAAAATAAAAATGGAAATTTCTTTTGACTGTTGAACATCAATCACTTCTCCAAAAGTAAGTGAACCTCAAAGTGCAGAATCAAAGTACTCCTTCTAAACCAGTGCACCTGAACGAAGGATCTACAATGTCAGATGCAAATATTCCGTCCGACACCCCTGGCAGAGTTCTTATCTCCTAAGCCCGACCAACGTAGCTCCCCATGAGCACTACTTCTCCTGAGCAAGGCAGAATTGCTATCTTGAACCAGCGATATTTCTATATGCCCCATTGTGGCCGAGTATCCAGTCGTGTTCATCCGTTAGTTTGTATGTCGTGTCAGTTTTGTCAGCATATACATACAATACATCATGCATTATTGATTTGCATTCACATTCATATTGCATCGCTATCACTCCAGTCGGTCTTGTCCCGTAGTGGTAACAGTCTTCTCAATCGAGTTGTCAAGTTCTTTCCTCGTCAGGAAATGTCGTGTCGGAACAATCTCTCTCCTCCAGTTTATTTCTAGATCAGAATTGGCCCTTGACCACTTTGATAACTTGAACCTCTGAAAGACCAGAGAACCTTCAACCGATGTCACTCTTCGCCATTGAAGATGATATTTTCGCTTTCCCGAATTAAGGAAAAATCCCCAGAGGAAGCCTCTTAAGCAGAGATTCGGCAATACAGCAGTTTTTCTCCGGAAAAACCCGCTGATGAAAAGGCCATCAGCACCTCAAAATTGGATCACATCATATGGCGTTTCTCTGGGAAGATCCCTAGAAAAGTATGATGTAATATCCCCAAGCGTGAAAGAAGTCTATCAAGAGACTCATTTTCCCCAGTAGAGTCGGCAAATGGCGTCTCCAAACAGAGAAGTTTGTACACCTCTACAACTCAGACGACTGGGTTCCCCAGCGAGTCTGACATCAAAATTTTTCTATCAAATGGCATCTCCCCAGGAAAATTCGGTGAGAAGTTTGAGGAAAACCGCTACGAATAGCGTCCCTTGTCAAGAAAGTTTATTGACAAAAGAAACTAAGACCAGTTCCTTGGTGGGAAACCAGGATCGATGGGAAGTTTACATCAGAAACTAAGACCAGTTCCTTGGTGGGAAACTAGGATCGAGGGGAAGTTTATTTCAGAAACTGAGACCAATTCCTTGGTAGGAAACCAGGATCGAGGGGAAGTTTATTTCAGAAACTGAGACCAGTTCCTTGGTAGGAAACTAGGATCGAGGGGAAGTTTATTTCAGAAACTAAGACCAGTTCCTTGGTAGGAAACCAGAATCGAGGGGAGGTTTTTACCTTTTCTAAGCATCATTGCTTAACAAAAGAATAAGGATGTGCAAGCTGCCATTCTTAACCACCATCAAATTTCGGGTATTCCAATATTTAATCCTCTTGCACCCCGAATGCCCGAATACCTTTGCCATCCACACCTTCGGGTCCAAGAAGGTTAAATAGGGGCATCTGTCATACCCCAAATTTTGACCACTAAGATTTCCCATCATTGTGAAAATCATCATCACAATATGGAGGAACCATGATACCTCATCAGTCTCCCCAAAGATGGGTGAGTATCCACTACAATCAAATTTAGGGTTTCCAGCCCTCTCAGAGCTTTTAGACAAAGGATCAATCAAGGAATGACATGATCTTTAACTTTTCTAGCCTCTCAAATATCCACAAGGGATCAAGAGGACTCCCACTTCAAGGATTAAGCACAAGGCTTCTCCCTTCTAGGTGGATCAAGCCTTAAGATCGCCAGTGTCACCAAATTAGGGTTTGGTCGACCAGGGCCTCCAGATGGAAATTTTCCTCTGGACATGAGCCAATGCTTCAAGGCATAACCTATGATGCTCCAAGGGACATCATCAAGTCAATTTAGCCTCTGGGGAAGCATTCATCAAAAATCAGGAATTAGGGTTTCTTGACCTAATTCACCCCTAAGTTGACTTTTGGGACCGATCATGAGCCAAGTCCTCAAGAGATAATTTAAGGGTCTCTAATAAACCACATTGATCCATTTGCAACAATGGATTAATCCAAGAAGCTTGAGCAATAAGTCTCAATTTCATCAAAGCCAGAATTAGGGTTTCGCGAGAAAAGTCAACTGTAGCTTTGACTTTTGACCAGGATATGCTCCCAAACCCTAGGACATGATTCAATATACCATATAACACCCATGGAACATGTCCATCAAGTTTGATTTAGGTCAAGGACATGATTTCATAGAGGATCGCACAGTTTGGAATTCATCTGACAAAAAGTCAACTGTGCACAAAAGTCAACTTTGACTTTTTGAGATTTTTCACAAAAATGGTTTTTTAACCCTAAAATGATGTTAATGTATGATGGGAATAATCATTCATCAAGAAAAATCAAGAAAAGTGGGATAACTTGTAAAGGGGT
Organism: Lathyrus tuberosus; assembly: GCA_022829125.1. Classification (NCBI taxonomy): domain Eukaryota; kingdom Viridiplantae; phylum Streptophyta; class Magnoliopsida; order Fabales; family Fabaceae; genus Lathyrus; species Lathyrus tuberosus. The sequence goes on along the minus strand of JALAZF010000052.1, from coordinate 4,780,303 downwards.
AACCATAAAAACTTAGAAAATTTTCTAAGTTATGAACAAAGTGGCAAGGGTACCAACTTTGGAGGATCATAACTCCTAAACCACAGAGGCATTTTTCCCCATCCAAAGCTTGATTTTTAGATCTCATTACACTCTACAAAAGCTTAAAACTGACCTCCCTCCAAATTCCTCATGGATTTTGAGTTATGGAATGATCAAAATCACAAAAAGTGAAAATGTCACGTTTTTCCAACACTTAGTGAAATTTTCACTAAGTCAGAATCTGCCTTCACTTTTTTCCAAATGTAGGGGGATTTTTCACTTGGATCCAAAAGGTATCAAAACCAAATATGATCAAACAGTTGTTGTATCATATGAGGGCTTTCCAAAATGGCCAAGAACATCACCAAATTCCACTTGGGCCATGAGATATGACAATGGCAATATGCCTTGCTGAAAACTGCCAAGGCTAGGCAGAATTTTGCATTTTTGCTCGATTTGGCAAAATCAGCCAATTCCAAGCCTTGTCATCATCTTGGACACATCTGAGAATCAAATCTAAAGGGGACAAACATTGAGCCAAGCCTCAAAAGTCCTTGGAACAAGAAGTAGCATGCCAAACCTAGAATTGGCTAAAAGAGGGACAAGACTCCAATTTTGGATTAGAGCATTCAATGCATACACCAAGGTGGCATGGACTGAGCCATTTGCAACATAATTCAGTCAAGACTTATCCAAGACCAAGGGAACCACAACCCTGTGCCCTAACCTCTAGTCAATGGCTAGAGGAGACTTGGATTCCAAAGTGCAACCATTGGCCAAACCTCTGCTGCAGTTGCCATTCACTATTGCTTGCAAAACAAACTTTCTCTACTATAAATAGAGCTCATTTGTGATCAGTTTGAGTACACCAAAGCCATCAAATAGATGCTTTCCTCAAAATCTCTTCTTTCACTCTAATTTTGCCTTCTAAGGCAAGTCACTATTTGGTTTTGAGTTTGAGAGCTTTTCCAATCAAACCAATCACTCACACACCTCACATACATCATATAGAAGTGATCCAAACACTCACATAACATCTGGAAAACCAAAATCACAAAATCACCAGCCAGTTGCTCAAGTTCTTGACAAATTTGCAGTTGGGGTACCATCTCAAGTTCCAGATCATTTCAATCCATTCCAAGCATCCAGACACACTCCATGGCACCTAGGGAAGCTATCCAGATCATTGGAACCTACCTGTAACACCTCTAACACAAAACATGATCACCAGCTGCAAGTGGTAAGCATGAGTTCTTCTAACTCTATGATCCATGCAATTTTTGCTGCACAATAATTTGGCCATATGTTCATAATCATGCAAGGAATGTTTTCCCTCAATCAATTGCATTGTTTGAATCGTGTGTAGAATTTTTGAACCTTCATGCATAAATTATGGTTCTTGAGGTTTCTCTTTGATTTCTTATTCCATGTTAAAAATAAATGAAATTAAAGACCATAGACATGATCGTGAGGTTAAAACGAGTAGATTGATATGTGGATTGCATGATATAATCAAGTATTCAGTGAGATTGGATAGAAAATGCGAATCTGCAGAAACAGAGGGTGGTGCGTGTTCTTGCCCTTGTTCTTGGCGCCATTTTTTGAAAATTTGAAAATTTGAATTTTGTGATTTTATTTAATTGATTCAAAAATTAATTTCTCTCTGAGTTTTAATGATTTTGAGTTGATTCTTTTTTTAATAATTCACAAAAATGTTAAAATATTTTATTTTACCAAAAAATCCCAAAAATATTATTTATTTCATATAATTGATATTTTTGCAAAGAATTAATATTTTAATTGTTTTTGACATTTAAAATATTTTTTCCTTCTTGATTTTGCAAATTTTAATGACTTCTAATCAATTTGTAGGTCAAAATATGATTTTTGAAACATTAATCCAAGATCACAATTTGTTTTCCACATGTTAAATAATTTTGATCATTTTAATTGATTTTTTTATTCAATTAAAATACATTTTGGAAACAAATTAGGGTTTTGATTAATTCAACCCTCATCAAACTTTTTAAAAAAACACTTTGGGCCTCTAATAGAGTGTAAGACCCAATCCCCTTTTAACCAAAACTTTTTGGGCCTCAGATATTGTATAAGTCCCTCTGCGTTAAAAGAAAATCTCGGCGCGATCGCCAGTTCAAAATCAAACCTTGGGCCTCTCCTCGAGCTATAAGACCCATTCAAATCATTGGGCCTCTAATAGAGTGTAAGACCCAATCCTTTATAAATACAAAACCTATTTTGGGCCTCACTTATTGTATAAGTCCCGTTGTATTTCAAAAAGTTTGACGAAATCATCGTCCGTTGAAAAACAAACCTTGGGCCTAACCTCGAGCTATAAGACCCATTCAAAATCTTTTGGGCCTCTATTAGAGTGTAAGACCCAACCCCCTTTGAAAACCAAACCATTTTGGGCCTTAATGCATTGCATAAGACCCACCGCGTTTTCAAAAATCTCGGCGCGATCGCCATTTCAAACAAATAACCCTGGGCCTACCCTCGTGTTATAAGCCCTATTCTTTTTCTGTAAACACTTGCGCCTCTTGAGAGAGTGTAAGACCCATCCCCTTGTACAGAAAAACTGTTTCGGCCTCAGTCACTTGTATAAGTCCCTCTGTACAAAACGACAGTGCGATCACTGATAAATCTTGGGCCTCTCCTTGAGCTGTAAGCCCCAACATCTTTTCAAAATACTTTCTCCTTTAATTTTGAATATACTGTTGTTTTCAATCTTTCTTTGTTGAACAACTAACTAAACAGCATGGAAGCTCTACAACCGAGTAAGTGTTTATACGCTTTCATTTACCGCTTTCATATACATATAATTGTATTGTGGGGCTGTTTCACTGTAAGTCTTCTTTCATAAACTTATATCAACTGTGTAATACTAGTATAGATATTTAGAGTTTCCCCGGCAACTACGTCTAGCACTAAGCCCTGTTGATCACTCTTAAATAGACTAAACTAGATCCACATAGGATTACCAGATACAGTCTTCCCTCCTCTTGGGGTTAACCAATATGGAGACGTGAAAGGCAGCATTCCCGATGAACCCTTTCTCAGATTGTCACCCTTAGAAATTGTCAAAGAAACTCTACTCCCCATAGATGATCTTTTCTCCATGAATGGCATTTCTTGAGTTTCTTCCAAATTCTCGGACTTTCCTGGCTTGATCCATTCTCGGTGAATGGCATGTCTTGAATTTCTCGGGGTTTGGGGACCCACAGGCTTCTTAAAAGCATCCTTGCCTCCTCTTGGGTGTTGTACAAGGACCCTACGGCTTCTTAGAAGTATTCACAACCTCCTCTTAGGCTTCGTATAAAGATTCTTCCTTCGGGAAAAGAGCCTCCTCTTGGGCTTCGAACAAATTGTCCCTCGGCTTCTTAAAAGTTTCCAGCCTCCTCTTGGGCTTCGTACAAATTGTCCCAACAACCTCCTAGAGGTATAGGAACAGAAATTATTCATCTTAATAGCACAATCTTTCAAAGAGTCTAGATCTTTCTACCGTGAACGTACTACTACAGTTTCTTTAAGCATAGTACAAAAGACAAAACTCTAGGCTTGGATAGTCTAACTTCCTTGAGTCTCGAAGGCATTCTCAAGCCCCTTTCAAATATAGGGAAAACACCCGCAGACTTGGACAGTCTCCAATACCCTCTGGATTCCCCATTTCCTTAAAGAACATGAAATAACCCTGATTCTGTGATCAATCCCAAAGCATAGCCTTGCTTTTAACCAGTCTCTTTATAAAAACTGATTTTCTCTTTTAACCAACATACTGGACCTGTCATTCAACTGAAACAGCCATCCTTTAGCCTCCATCTCGGACTTCGTACGAGATACAAAAAAGACTCTCTTGTTGAGTCAATAATCCTTTTAGCCTCCATCTCGGGCTTCGTACGAGATACAAAAGACTCTCTTGTTGAGTTAACCTTTAGCCTCCGTCTGGGGCTTCGTACAAGACACATCTAAAAGCACTCTCTTGTTGAGTCAAACCCTTTTAGCCTCTCTCTCGGGCTTCGTACGAGACACATAAAAACACCCTTAAAAACACCCTCTTGTTGGGCCAATAGCCTCCTCTTAGGCTTTGTATAAGAAAAACCCCGGTTGAGTCAATCAACCTTTTAGTATCAAAACTGTGCCTCGTTCACAGGAACCAAACATCAACAACTCCTTTCATCTAATCGCTGTAAGGGGCAAGCCTCTGGATTATTTACATCCATGCCACTGTCCCTCTTTTAGCATGAGAAATTCCTAACGAAAGATGGCATTGCTCTACACTGAGTTAAAGTCTTCTCCTTCGGGTTAAAACCCCCTATAAAGGAAATTATGGCATTGCTGGATTCACATATCCCAGTTAAAGTAATTCTCCTTTATAATCAGTCACCCAACAGTTGTGACAAACAGACCCTTTTAGAGATGACAAATTCTCTCTAAAGACAAAAACCTTTAGCTTCACATCTTGGGCTTCGAACAAGATACAAATAGACCCTTCAGCTTCACATCTTGGGCTTTGAACAAGATACAAACCACCTTTAGCTTCACATCTTGGGCTTTGAACAAGACACCAAAACACCATTTCCTCCCATAGAATAGGAGGAACTGTGATCGCTCTGATTTCCCTGTTTCGGTAAACGAGAATACGTAGGCATACGATTGAAAGAAAAATCTTAGCGAGCACACTAATCCAAAAACCCAAATCCCCTACCTTCACATATCAAACGAAAAGCATCAGTCTTAAACTCCCACCAATCGCCCAGGCACTATTTTAACAAAATAACTTAAGAGAGACCCATAATCTCAATAGCATCTGTAAACCAACAGTCATCTGTTTAAACTCAGTATGCAAGCAGGGTTAATTGGAGACATCTATTTCCCTTCCTTCATCAGCTTCAATAGGATAAAAAATGAATCGAACTGTAGTACCCCAAAAGCGAAAAGTGCTTCGCAACCACGTTCAAAAATTCGCGCTACACTTCCCCCTCTTAACTCTCACATGTTTCTCTTTTTTCTTCACTTCCTCCACACTCTCATTTTCAACTTCAACAATATCATCATTTTTCTTTTCAACTACAACATCATCACTATTTTTATTTTCAATTACTTCCTCATCACTATCCTCCTTAACAATACCATCAATTTTTTCTTCTTCCACACTTTTGTCATTTTCTTTTGCTAACTCCTTCCCACTTCTAGTAACGATTGCTTTGCAGTGCTCCTTCGGGTTTACTTGAGTATTTGCGGATAATGAAGGACCCGATTATTGCTCGGCTATTTGTTTCACAAGTTGCCCAACTTGATTTTCGAGATTCTTTATCGCTGCATCGCTACTCTTTTGGTTGGCCATAGACATTTGAATGAATTGATTCAAAGTGTCTTCCAACTTAGAGCTAGGAACCGGAGGTGGTGGAGGTTGATAAGGATTTTGCCGGCTTGAAGAACCGCCACCATAAACTTGATTATTTTGATAGTTCCCCCTCAGTTGATATCCTTGATTGTTTTGGTAATGTTGTTGAGGGTTTCTTTGATAAGGTTGTTGTTGTTGTCTTCCTTGATAGTCTCGTTGATTGTTCATGTAGTTCACTTCTTCAAATCCCGGTGGAGGAAAAAATCTGGTGTCGTGCTCTCCTTTGCAAAGTTCACAACATGCAACTTGTTTACTCTTGCTTGGTTGCTCCTTCATTTCCTTAATTTGTTGAGTCAAAAGTTCCACTTGTTGAGATATAAGCATGTTTTGCGCTAGGATTGCATCATTAGTTCCTAATTCAAGTACCCCGGGTTTCTTTTGCGAGTTGGTACGGTTTTGACTTTGAAGATCATTGAGAGCCATTCTATTGATGATATCTGTAGCTTCTTCAGCACTCTTTGATAACAAAGCTCCACTAGAAGTGGCATCCAATAATAACTTGCAATTTGGTTGGAGACCATTTCTGAAGATGTGAATTTGAGTTAACTCGTCAAACCCGTGGCCTTTGCATTTTCGGATCATGGATTTAAATCTTTCCCATGCTTCATTTAGAGACTCATTAGCACCCTGAGAGAACACATAAATCACAGTTTTTTATTCCATAAAACGATTGTGAGAAAAGAACCTTTCTATAAATTTCTCCTCCAGAACATTCCAATCGGTCATCACAGCAGGAGTTTGGTCAAGATACCAATCCTTAGCTTTGCCTATCAAAGTATTAGGATGTAGTCTTTTGAATAAAGGTAACTCTTGCGCTTGATCCACTCCGGTCGCTAACGCTATCTCGTAAAATTTGGTGAGAAAAGCGAAAAGGTCTTCATGATCCTTTCCCGTGAACGGACTTCCATATAACAAATTCAGAGTTCCCATTTTCATCTCAGCTTGCCTTCCATTATTTGCATTGTGAGCAAACGGAACGGTGTGACACAGACTATTTACACATGGTGTGGAAGCGGGTGGTGGTGGTGGTGGATGCTCCATGATTGGTGTGAACTGTGGAATTGGTGGTGGTGTAGAAGTCAAACCTTCTCCTTGTTCTTGCCTTTGTCTAGCTAGTTGCCTCCTCCGTCTAGTTTTGCTATTGAGTCTACGAGCAGTTCTTTCAATCTCGGGATCTAATAAAAGTTGGTCCGCCGGTAGTTTCCCTCGCATAAACAAATTCTGCATACTAAACAAAACAAATCAACAAGCACAAGAAATTTTTTTAACAAGTCTAAAACTTCACAACTATTGCAATGCTTGCAATACCAATTAACAATCCCAGGCAACGGCGCCAATTTGTTGAAATACAAATAGAGAAGGGTTTTTGTTATCGTTCCACAGAGATTGTTTAGAGATATCACCGCCGTTCTACAGTTGAATTCGTTTCAAACTTTAAAGTAACAAAGGGTTTTGGTTGTTTTTAGTTAGAACGTTTGCATTCAAAGTTAAGTAATGAACGGTAAAAAGATTTGTTTTAACGATTTATAAAAACATGCCAAGATTAGGGTTCGACAAACCATTTTGCACGGAAGAATCGATAAAGCTAATGAACTCGTTTAGACGATAAATGTAATCACATATCCTCCCAATATATTTATCTCTAACACATATTGTGAGTTTTACCATTTTGATCCTTTGATGATCTCTCACTCAAACTATCAAAATGACAACATTCAAGTTCAATATTTATGAACATCAACACTCATAACTATCTCTAGCCAATGTGCATTGATGGATGAAAAACCTAGGTAAAGTGTAAGAACACATTTCTCAATCATGAACCAACACAAAGAATAAACCATAGAAACAAAGTTTTTCACCATACATTCATCATCCAAGAGTTCATAAGCTAGAATCAATGCCTATACATACAAAAGAAAGGTTTGTTTACCTTCTAACCTTGACACAAAAGAGAAATTAGCTCTCCATTGACATGGAAGCTTCACAAATAAGAAAATAGAGAAGAGAAACAAGCATCAACGACGATCTCTCAACAAATGATGCTTCGGTTCTTCGAAAATAGGATACTACAGTGTTTACAATGTTTTTGCTCTAAGGAAATGAATAATGATCCACAAAAAATCTGATTAATTCTATTTATAAGGGCTGAGAATCGCAGAGCGCGCTGCACCATGCTAAGCGCGGTCTCATTTATTGCTAAACCGCCTTAGAACCCCGCTTACCGGGCTCCATACCGCGCTAAGCGGGTTACCCACTGGAATTCACTTCATCCTCGCGCTAGAAGCGCGCTACAAGCATGCTCCAAAAATTGTTTTCTTCAAAAACTGCTTCTAAGGATTCTTCCTTGCTCCAAGCTTCACATTTCAATGTAAAAACCTACAATTAAAAACACAAAAGTTAAATAAATAAGTCTACTAATGCAAATAACTATACTACGGTTATTTACCGGAAACAATGGGAAAAAGCATCGATTATCAAATAAAGATCACAAAAAGGTGCTAAAAACTAAAATAAATATTAACACATTTTAGCACCTAACAGCCAGCCAAGTTTTTGATAAAGAAAGCCCTGTACTTTGCTAGTATAGGGAACGTGGCCGCTTTCGAGAGCATCTTTGTTTTGCTCACCTACGGGTTATTTTTGTTTCCCAACATCGATAACTTCGTAGATATCAATTCCATTAAGATTTTTCTAATTGGAAACCCTGTACCGACCTTGCTCGCCGATGCTTATCATTCTGTACATTTAAGGAATTTGTACAGCAGAGGAATGATCACATGCTGTGTACCCCTGCTGTACAAATGGTTCATTTCCCACTTGCCCAAGTCTGCTGCATTTTGGGATCCTAAGAATACTTTACGTTGGTCGTAGAGAATTATGTCTCTTACCAACTCTGACATCGATTGGTACAATTGAATCTATGACGGGATCAGAATCATTGACCGTTGTGGAAACTTCCCCAATGTACCCCTCATAGGAACTAAAGGAGGAATCAACTATCATCCAATTTTATTTTGTCGTCAATTTGGATACCCGATGAGGCATGTCCCGCGTAATGCTCATCTGGAAGGTCTTTTCTTCAAGGAAGGAGAAAATGACAGAGCACTAAAGACAAAAATAGTGCTTGCCTGGAAACATGTTCATAGGAAAGGAAGAGAGTCTCTAGGAAAACCAGACTATGTCTCTGTGGAACCTTATCTCCACTGGGTACAAACTAGAGCTCTCAAGCTAAGGATACCTTACCCTCGTCAGGAAGTTCTTCCGTTAAGGGACCCTGTTCTTTATTTTATGTGTGATACGGAAAAACTTCAGGTTACTCTCAACAGAGTTCAACAGGAGAAGAAGTCTTGGAAGAACAAGTACCGTATTCTCAGTGTGGAGTGCAAGAAAATACAACTGTTAAAAGAAAAAGATGCTCTGATCGAGATTTTAGAGCAACATGTTGCAGAGAATCAAGAAGACCAAAGGAATTTGCTCGCTTCTTTCACTTGGCAAAGGAATGACAACCCGACAACGGCTCGAGAGCCCCGATCAAAGAAAAGGAAAATACCAGAACCAGTACCTGAGCCCTCCTCAGAGAGGACTCAGGATCCATTAGCTTAGACATTTCCTTTTACAGCACTATGTAAATTACTGTATTTCCATTTCTGCAATCTTTGAATTCAATAAAACGGGGTTATCCCCATTGTTTGATATTTGAAATCCAATTGTCGAAGTTTATTTTGATTAAACAAAAAAATATATATAATATAATCATAGCATATCATTCATCATTCTCACGAAACGTATTCTTCTTCTCTGTGAATCTCACGTTTGTGTCTCGATTCTAGAGTCAAACTGTTTTATTCGTACAATACTCGGGCCAGTCAACAAAAGAAAATGGATAATCTCGAGGAAGAGAACAAAGAGTTGAGAGAAGAACTCGACGCTCTGAAAGAGGATCTGAGAAAGCTTCACAACGATATGCAAGCTCTGGCCGCAACCCAGATGCAACAAAAAAGGACCGTGATCTCAGAGATCACATCTACGCCCATAGTGGAAAAGTATGATCCTCGATATACCATGCCTAAAGATCGTCCTTGGGGCATGCCACTCGACTATATCTCGGAAGGATATATTCCGCCGATAACGGAAGATCCGGAAACTGCAGCAGGAGCCGCTGGTCCTGAAGGTTACAAACATTAGGAAAGCGAAGATGCCAGGGGCATGACAACAACTCTTGAAGGTCACTGCCGTAATGACTATACCACAACCTGTGGTACACACTGTCCCAGAAGGACAGATTTCCCAGATACCGTCTGGTGGAAATGAAAGTATGGACGAGAGAATGAGGGAATTCCAGGAACATTTCCTGGAAATACAGAAAGAACTGCAAGCCATCGCGGCCAGGATCTATTTGGAAAGGACGACGCAGACGTTTGTTTGGTCCCCAATGTGAAAGTTCCGCACAAATTCAAGATGCCCGAATTTGAAAAGTACAAGGTTAACTCTTGCCCTCAAAGTTATTTGGTGATGTATGCTCGGAGGATGTCAACTCAGACAGAGAACCAACAGCTGCTGATCCACTATTTCCAAGATAGTTTAACCGATGCCGCACTCAAATGGTACATGGGTTTAAACCGCACTAAGATCGTCACTTTCAGAGATCTTGGCGCTGCCTCGTTCAATAATATAAGTATAACCTGGACATGGCACCAGACAGAGATCAGCTCAGAGCCATGTCACAAAAGGATAAGGAAACCTTCAAGGAGTATGCTCAGAGATGGCGTGAAATTGCCGCCCAGATTTGTCCGCCTCTTGAGGAAAAAGAGATGACAAAGATCTTTTTGAAAACCTTGAGCTCATTTTACTATGATAGAATGGTCGCCAGTGCGCCCAGTGACTTCACTGAGATGGTGGGCATGGGAGTTCGTCTTGAGGAAGCAATCCGAGAAGGACGTTTAGTAAAAGACGTTGGAGCATCAAGCAGTACCAAAAGATATGGTAGTGCTTTCTCTAAGAAAAAAGAGCAAGATATTGGTAATATCTCTCTCAGAAAGCAAAGGCGACGGTATCAACCAGTAGCAGCTGTAACTCCTGCTATCAACCTTATGCCTGTTCCAACGTTTCAACCTCAGGTTGCTCAAAGTTAACCGAATCAACAACAATATCAGCAAAGGACACAACAGCCTCTTCAGCAGGCTCGTCCTCCGTACAACAACAACCGTACAACACGATCACCAGGGTTCAACCCTATACCAATGTTGTAAGCAGAATTGTTTCCATTATTACTGGTCAAGGGGCATGTCCAAACCAGGTCTCCTCTTACAGTACCGGGCAATCTGCCTTTTTGGTTCAAAGCGGATCAGACTTGCCCTTACCACCAAGGAGGACCAGGGCATAACATAGAAAATTGTCTCAGCTTTAAATCTAATGTACAAAAACTTGTTAGGAGCGGGGTCTTATCCTTCAAGGATATGAATCCTAATGTTCATACGAACCCGTTGCCTCAACATGAGAAGGCTGCAGTAAATTTGATAGAGGGAGAGTCTAACCATAGCTATCAAATTCATGATGTACTCTTATTGAGGGCCAACCTGGTCAAAATGCACCGCAGGCAGAGCGGATTAGGGCATGTACCATCTCATAATTATCACCAGTGTGATATCTGCTCTAAGAAATATCAAGATGTTATGTGGTGCAATCAGCTCTACAGGAATAGTTGGATCTCAGATGGATCCAGGATCACCGAATCCGTGAAGTGAACATGACTTATACGAATTCCAACGTCATTCAGAACCACAACATTCTGGCCATGAATGTCAAATTGGTGGCAATGCACTCAAGGCAAATCCAACATCACAATCTACCTCGGCACGATTACGATTCCTGTCTTATCTGCTCAATAAACGACCAGGGATGCTTTTTTGTACAAGAGGCCCTCCAGCGTTAGATGGATCTTGGATGGATTCAGGATTACCACGATAGAAATCAGTATCAAGTGAATATGATTCAAATCTTTGATATTCGCTTGATGAATACCAGCCTGGTGGAGTTACATGCTAAGCAGGTCCAGCTCGGTTTTCTGACTTCGCATAATTTTCAGAACTGTAAGGGATGTCGTGAGAGCGACCAAGGATACGCTCTCGTTCAAAGAACTTTGCAACACTTGTTAAGCCACTGGTGGCTTCCGATCTATTTAGACGAAGACACATAACAAGTCAGTATGATTAATGGGAACCCTACTAGGTATCCAAGTCAGGATGTTCGATCAATGGGAACAGATCTAGTGAGGTTACACTACATACAGAGCGGACGTGGCCAGGTGCCACCACATAAATATGAATGTTTTAGAGTTTGCTCAGAAGATAATCAAGGATGTTACCTCGTGCGAGCAGCCCTTTAGAGTCAGTTGGACCACAAAGAGATTCGACCGTGCCCAAGTTCTGGGTCAACCAATTCGATGCCAGACTTTGTCGCTGATCGAATCAAGGATGTTGTTGTAATCTCTGATCATAAGAGGACCAAAGATGTTTGTACCATCATCCCTTTACTGGACGAATCAAAAGTTTCCAACCAGGAACTGATTGAAATTACTTACAATGGTCAGAAGAATCAGAAGGCTCATGTAGTTATCTATCTGCCGGGACCGCTACCGTATGAATCAACTAAGGCTATCCCTTACAAATACGGCGCAACAACAATTGAGAATGGAAAGGAAATTCCATTACCCTCCGTCGTGAATATTGCAGACATCAGTCGAGTAACACGGAGCGGTCGAATCTTCAACCGAGGAGTTGGAGAACCTACCAGAGAAAAGGAACCTCAGATGGAAATTCCCGATCAACTGGTTGGTCAATCCTTCGATCTCTACCTTTCAAAGAACAACGATGAGATGCTGAAGCTCATCTAGAAGAGGGAATACAACATTGTTGATCAGCTGTTGCAAACTCCTTCAAAAATCTCTGTGCTATCACTTTTACTCAGTTCCGAAGCTCACAGGGAAGCTCTACAGAAAGTCTTAGAGCAAGCCTTTGTGGAACTAGATGTGCCAATAAGACAATTTGACAACATCATCTCCAACATCACTTCCTGCAACAACTTGGGATTCAGTGATGAGGAACTGCCGAAAGAGGGCCCAAATCATAACATGGCACTCAATATTACAGTCAACTGCCAGGACGATGCTTTAGCCAGCGTACTGGTAGATATCGGATCAGCTCTGAATATTATGCCGAAGTCCACTCTAATGCGACTATCATTCAAAGGATCTCCGATGAGAGGAAGTGAGGTCACCGTCAAAGCATTTGACGGACCCCGGAAAACAGTTATCGGCGAAGTCGATCTTCCCATAACTATCGGTCCTCACACTTATCTAGTCACTTTCTAGATCATGGACATCCGAGCAACATACAGCTGTTTGTTGGGAAGACCTTGGATACACGAGGCTGGGGATGTCACTTCGACACTTCTCCAGAAGCTAAAGTTCGTCAAAAACGACCAACTACTCACAGTCTACGGAGAACAAGCCTTGATCATGAGTAACTTATCGTCGTCCACTTGTGTAGAACCGGAAGAGGTTGTAGGAACCTAGTTCCAAGCACTTTCGGTGAGCAACGACAATCAATCAGAAAAAGGAATATCGGTTTTCTCGTACAGAGATGCTCTCGAAGTGATTAAAAGTAACAATACCAAAGGATGAGGACAACTTGTCATTCCTATGGACAATAAGAAAAAGAAAGGTCTTGGTTTTTCTTCAAACTGTACCCAGACTGCTATTAACGATGAAAGTCTTCATCCCATTCAGAACTTATTCCATAATGGAGGTTTCCTTCACCCAGTGTCTCAAGAAGTACATACCATCAACGAGGGAGATTCCTCCGATACAGACGAGGAATGGAAGTCCTATCTTAACGAGGACGGTTATATGTCTCAGGAAGAGGTGCCAACACCATTTTGTTTTCCGGCACAGAGTCCGAGATTTATACTGAGGTAAGATGTCAAAATGATATACGGAGGTTGTGATCCAGAAGGATGCCGTGCCGCACCCAACTCATTAGAGGAGGACACTCTGATGAAAGACAACTTTGAGCATGACTATTATGGCCCAATGGATGGCCTGCCTATCTGGCAGCCGTACCCAAGAGACTTGGGGCAAAAGAGTCAGCCAAACGATGCGTATCAACTGAGCATCATTGAAAAGAATACCTGCGTCCCCACCACTTCATGGGATCATTACTCAGGACATTCAGAAAATATCCAGTACGACGATGAATTTGCAAAGCTTGCAGGACTAGAGTTCATCAACTATGCTTTTCCCGAGGTCAACGTCATCGAGAGAGATAACTCCTCCAGTTCCATAGAAGTGTGGGACACCCTGGGACAACCGAGTGGCAAATACAACTTCATGGTCAAGTACACCACTCCGGAAAGCTCTCATATCAGGCTCAAAGACATCTAGCCAACTGGATGGGGAGATATACCTGAGAGTACAAATACTGTGCAAGATACAACTGAAGAATCCTCCTACGACAACTTTGCCTGGGAGACAGATTCCAATAATCCAGCTCCACCAGAAATCAGTGTCATTTCTGAAGAAAAGCCAAGAAGGAAGGTACCCGACTTTGTGATTCACCGAGGAGTTCGCCACCAATGGGTTACTGTCAACGTTCTGAAAGTTGTTCATAAGTCGAAGTAATTACCATCTTTATCTTAACCTTTCACACTGTCCAGGTGAAACAAATGTTTTGATAGGGTTCACTTTCTGTAAATGTCCCTCTTCGCTTCGCCCAAAGCGATTGAGTTTTGTTTTATAGGGCTGTAGTTTCAAGAATCGACAAGATCATAAATAAAATAAATGTTGTTCTGTAATTTCCGCATTTATTGATGTTTTCTCTTTTCGCTTTTTCAGAAAATGGTAATCCTAAAAAGCAACTCAAATAATAAAAACAAGCAGTTATCAGAAAATACACTGCACACACTCTTGTATTCTCTCTATCTCTTCTAAAACAAATCATCAAGTCATACAGATTACTTGTTTTAAACCCCATTGAAACATACGATCCAAGTCCATCTCCCAACTTTGAATTCCCGGTATTTGAGGCTGAAGAAGAAGATGACAAAGAAATTCCAGAAGAGATCTCCCGATTACTCAGACAAGAGGAAAAGTCCATTAAACCTCACAAAGAGCCGTTGGAAACGGTCAATTTGGGTTCAGAGGAAGAGAGAAAAGAGGTCAAGATTGGGGCACTGCTCAGTCCGATTGTCAAAGAAAGTTTGACAAAGCTTCTCAAAGAGTTTCCCGATGTGTTCGCTTGGTCCTATCAGGATATGCCAGGGTTGGATACCAGCATCGTGGAACATCACCTACCATTAAGATCAGAATATCCGCTAGTAAAACAGAGGTTGAGATGGACTCATCCAAACATGGCCATCAAAATCAAAGAGGAAGTACAGAAACAGATTGGCGCGGGTTTCCTCGCCACATCAGAATATCCTCAATGGCTAGCCAACATAGTACCAGTTCCGAAAAAGGACGGAAAGGTCAGAATGTGTGTAGACTACAGGGATCTGAAGAAAGCCAGTCCAAAGGATGACTTTCCCTTACCGCATATTGACATGCTGGTAGACAGTACAACAAAGTTCAAAGTCTTCTCCTTCATGGATGGATTCTCGAGCTATAATCAGATAAAAATGGCGTCAGAAGACATGGAGAAAACTCCATTCATTACCCCATGGGGCACTTTTTGTTACAAGGTAATGTTGTTCGGTTTAAAGAACGCCGGGGCATCCTATCAAAGGGTCATGACTACTCTGTTTCATGACATGATACACAAAGAAATCGAGGTATATGTCGATGACATGATTGCCAAATCTAAAACAGAAGAGGAGCATGTGACCCACCTGTCAAAACTATTCGAGCGGTTGAGAAAGTACAGACTCCGCTTGAATCCCAATAAGTGCACATTCGGTGTCCGCTCGGGGAAACTCCTAGGATTCATCGTCAGCCAGAGAGGAATTGAGGTTGATCCTGACAAGGTCAAGGCCATTCAAGAAATGCCTTCTCCAAAGACTAAAAAACAAGTCAGGGGATTCCTGGGACGGTTGAATTACATTTCCAGATTTATACTCCTCATGATCGCGACATGCGCACCGATTTTCAAATTACTCAAAAAGAATCAGGACTGCGTTTGGACAGAAGATTGCCAAACCTCCTTTGACAGTATCAAGGAATACCTGTTAAACCCACCGATTCTATCACCTCCAGTGGAAGGAAGACCACTGATCATTTACTTAATAGTCTTGGAGGACTCCATGGGTTGTGTACTTGGCCAACAAGACGAAACAAAAAGGAAAGAGTCTGCCATTTACTATTTGAGCAAGAAGTTCACTGACTACGAGACTCGGTACACTATGCTTGAGAAAACTTGTTACGCTCTGGCTTGAGCATCCAAACATCTCCGCCAATATATGATTCGTCACACTACTTAGTTAATCTCCAAAATGGATCCAATCAAGTAGGTCTTTGAAAAGCCTACTCTCACGGGAAGGATTGCCCGTTGGCAGATGTTGTTGTCAGAATATGACATCGAATACCATGCTCAGAAAGCCGTCAAAGGGAGTATTTTAGCCCATCATTTGGCTCATTAACCGATTGATGATTAGGAATCAGTCGGGTTTGACTTCCCAGACGAAGATGTCATGTATTTGAAAATGAAAGATTGCGATGAACCGCTACCCAGTGAAGGGCCAGAACCAGGTTCCCAATGGGGACTAATCTTTGACGGAGCTGTCAATCATTATGGAAACGGAATTGGGACAATCATCATAACACCTCAGGGTACCCACATTCCTTTCACCGCCAGATTAACGTTCAAGTGTACAAACAACGAGGCCGAATACGAAGCTTGTATCATGGGTCTCGAAGAAGCGATCGACTTAAGGATCAAGAACTTGGATGTATATGGTGACTCAACCCTAATTGTCAATCAGATCAAAGGAGATTGGAACACATACCAATCGGGATTGATTCCTTACAAAGACTATGCGAGAAGGTTGTTACCCTTCTTCAACAAAATCGAGTTTCATTATATCCCTCGTGAAGAGAATCACATGGCTGATGCATTAGCCACTCTGTCTTCCATGATTAGTGTAGGTCAATGGAATGACATACCTAAGATTGACATAATGGGTCTTGAACGGTCTGCTTACATCTTCGCGATCGAAGCAATCATAGACGATAAACCTTGGTATCACGATATCAAATACTTCCTTCAGAAACAAGAGTACCCACCTGGGGCATCCAGAAAGGACAGAAAGACCCTCAGAAGGCTAGCAGACAGCTTCTTCCTGAGTGGTGATACACTCTATAAAAGAAACTTTAACATGGTCTTGCTCTGATGTGTAGACAGACCAGAAGCAAACATGTTGATGAATGAGATTCACGAAGGCTCCTTTGGCACTCATGCCAACGGACACACAATGGCGAGAAAAATTCTAAGAGCAGGGTACTATTGGTTGACCATGGAATCCGATTGCTACAAGTACATGAGAAGGTGTCACAAGTGTCAGATATACTCAGACAAAATCCATGTACCGCCAACACATCTCAAAGTTCTTTCTTCCCCGTGGCCATTTTCCATATGGGGAATCGACATGATTGGCATGATCGAACCCAAGGCTTCGAACGGACATCAGTTCACCCTAGTAGCCATTGATTACTTCACCAAGTGGGCCGAAGCAGCGTCATACGCTAATGTAACCCGACAAGTGGTAGTCCGATTTATCAAAAAACAATCGCATCTGTCGTTATGGTGTTCCGAGCCAGATCATTACCGATAATGGATCCAACTTGAACAATAAGATGATGAAAGAGTTGTGCGCTGAGTTCAAAATCAAACACCATAACTCATCTCCCTACCGACCCAAGATGAAAGGAGCGGTAGAAGCGGCTAACAAGAACATCAAGAAGATTGTTCAAAAGATGGTTGTAACCTACAAAGACTGGCACGAGATGCTACCCTTTTCTCTTCACGGTCATCGTACATCTGTCCGTACTTCAACAGGGGCAACCCCTTTCTCTCTAGCATATGGCATGGAGGCAGTACTCCCCATAGAAGTAGAGATCCCATCAATCCGGGTATTGATGGAAGCTAAGCTAACAGAAGCTGAATGGTGTCAAAGTCGACACGACGAACTGAATTTGATCGAAGAAAAGCGAATAGCGGCACTATGCCATGGTCAGTTGATCAACAAAGAATGAAGAAGGTATTTGACAAAAAGGCCCGACTCGCATCTTCAGAAAAGGAGACCTTGTGCTAAAAAAGATACAATCATTTCTCACTGAATCCCGGGGCAAATGGACTCCGAATTATAACGGCCCTTATGTGGTCAAGAAAGCTTTCTCAGGCGGCGCCTTGAGACTCGCAACCATGGATGGAGAAGAATTTTCCTATCCCACAAATGTTGACATAGTCAAGAAATACTTCGCCTAAATAAAAAAAAAACGTCTCAGTGGATTGAAAACCCGAAAGGGCGGTCCAGGCAAAAATTAGAGACATGATAAAAAATTATCTCGATGGATTGGAAATCTCAAAGTACAATCCAAGGAAAAATTAGGGATTAATGGCAAGTAACTATGTTCGACAAAGGGGCAAATCCCTCAGCAGCAGTGATGCCATCCATCAGAGAAAACTCCAGTCAAGTTAATCTTCGACGGAAGCTCGGGATGTCCAGAATTCAAAGTTGGTAGAAGGATAGTGGTCATTATGTCTCAATGTAGCCCTTTTCCTTAAATTACCATTTTCTAAACTTTGTAAATACTCCATGGAATCACGTGTTTGGCTGATCTCCATCCTATCAATAAAGTTTGAGCCCTAGTGCTTTTGTTTGTAAATCTTATTTGTTTTAGCTTTACAGAATGACATTTTTAACATGATTAACGATTCTTGAAATAAAACAAAAATGAATTTACTTGTCAAAATTTTTCTGCTTTTAAAATAAATATGGCAATTTCTTTTGACTGTTGAACATCAAAAAACATCGATCGCTACTCCAGAAGTAATCGAGCTTCAAAGTGCAGAGTTAAAGTACTCCTTCTAAACCAGTGCACCTGAATGAAGGATCAGCTGTGTCAGATGTGAATATTCCGTCCGACATCCCCGGCCGAGTTCTTATCTCCTAAGCCCGATCAACGTTGTTCCCCACAGGGACTATCTCTCCTAAGCAAGGCAGAATTGCTATCTTGAACAAATGGTACTTCTTCGTCCCCGCAGTGGCCGAGTATCCAGTCGTGTTCATCCACTAGTCTGTATGTCGTGTCAGTTTTGTCAGCATATACATACATACATCATGCATTATTGATTTACATTCATATTCATATAGTATCACTATCACTCTGGTCAGTCTTATCCCCAAGTGATAAAAGTCCTCTTATCAATCGAGTTGTCAGTTCTTTCCTCGTCAAGAAATGTTTTGTCTGAACAATCTCTCCTCCGGTTTATTTCTGGAATGGGGACGGTCCTTGACCACTTTGATAACTTGAACCTCTGAAAAACAAGAACGCATTCGACAAACGTCACTCTTCACCCTGGGAGATGATATCTTCGCTTTCCCGGATTAAGGAAAATCCCCCAGAGAAAGCCTCTTAATCAAAGATTCGGCAATACAACAGTTTTCCTCCAGAAAATTCACTGACGAAAAGGTCATCAGCACCTCAAAATTGGATTACATCACATGGAATTTCCTCCGAGAAGATGTCGAGGAAAAGTATGATGTAATATCCCCAAGCGGAAGCAGTCTCTCAAGAGACTCGTTTTCCCCAGTAGAGCAAACAAATGGCGTCTTCAACCAGAGAAGTTTGAACACCTCTGTAGCTCAGACTAATGGGTTCCCCAGCAAGCCTGTCACCAAAACTTTTTCCATCAAATGGCATCTCTCCAGGAAAATTCAGCGAGAAGTTTGAGGAAAAACCGCTACGAATAGCGTCCCTTGTCAAGAAAGCTTATTGACAAAAGAAACTGAGACCAGTTCCTTGGTAGGAAACTAGGATCGAGGGGAAGTTTACATCAGAAACTAAGACCAGTTCCTTGGTAGGAAACCAGGATCGAGGGAAAGTTTATTTCAGAAACTAAGACCAGTTCCTTGGTAGGAAACCAGGATCGAGGGGAAGTTTATTGACAAAGGACACTTAGACCAGTTCCTTAGCTGAAAATCAGGATCGAGGGGAAGTTTTTACCATTTCTAAGTATTAACGCTTAGCAAAAGAAGATGAATGCATACACTACCATTCATAATCACTGTCAAAATTCTGGGTATTCCGATATTTAATCATCTTGCACCCCGAATGCCCGAATACCTTCGCCATTCACACCTTCGGGTCCAAGAAGATTAAATAGGGGCATCTGTCATACCCCAAATTTTGACCACTAAGATTTCCCATCATTGTCCAAATCATCATCACAATATGGATGTACCAATATGCCTCAATCAATCTCCTCATAGATGTTTGAGCATTCACTACTATCAAAGATTAGGGTTTCAAGCCCTCTTAGAGCTTTTAGACAAAGGATCAATCAAGAAATGACATGATCTTCAACTTGTCTAAACCCACAATCACCTAAAAAGGGTCAAGAGGACTCCCACACCAAGAATCAAGCACCAGGTTGCAACAATCCAAGTGGATTAAGCCTCAAGATCGCCAGTGTCACCAAATTAGGGTTTTGGTCGACCAAGGCCTCCAGATGGAAATTTTCCTCTGGGCATGAGCCAATGCTCTAAAGCATAACCCAAGATACTCCAAGGGACTTCATGGACCCAATCATCAAGTCAATTTAACCTCAGGGAATGCATTCATAAAAAATCAGGAATTAGGGTTTCTTGACCTAATTCACCCCTAAGTTGACTTTTGGGACAAAGCATGAGCCAAGACCTCAAGACATGATTTGAGGGACTCCAATACACTACATTGATCCATTTCCAACATTGGATTGATCCAAGAAGCTTGATCCACAAGTTTCAATTTCATTAGGACCACAATTAGGGTTTTGAGGAAAGAGTCAATTGTACCTTTGACTTTTGACTCAGACATTCTCCCAAAGCTTGGGACATGATTAAATACACCCCATAACACCTATGAAACATAACCATCAAGTTTGATTTAGTTCAAGGACTTGATTTCACAAAGGATCGCACAGTTTGGAATTCATCTGATAAAAACTCAACTGTGCACAAAAGTCAAGTTTGACTTTTTGAGATTTTTCATAATTATAGTTCTTTAACCCTAAAACAATGTTAATATGTGATTTGAATCATCATTCATCAAGAAAAATAAAAGAAAGTGGGATAACTTGTAAAAGGGGTAACCATAAAAACTTAGAATTTTTCTAAGTTATGGAGCAAAGTGGCTAGGGTACCAATTTCCAAGGATCATAACTTAAGATCCAAGCAACCATTTTGGCTGGTCCAAAGATGGATTTGTAGCTCTCATGGCATACTTTAAAAGTGTCAACTACACCTCATTCCAATTCCTCATGGATTTCAAGTTATGGAGTGATCAAAATGGCTGAAAACATGAAATGTCACTTTTTCCAACACTTAGTGAAATTTTCACTAGGTCAGAATCTATCTTGCTTTTTCTCAAAATGTAGGGGCATTTTTCACTTGGATCCAAAAATTTTCAAGATAAACTATGATCACACATGTGTTGTGTCACATAAGGGCTTTCCAAAATGTCTAAGAACTCCATCAAACTCCATCTGAGCTAGGAGTTATGACAGCTGCAACATGCCTTGCTGCAAACTGTCTTGGCAAGGCAGATTTGTGCATAAAGGCTCGATTTGCTCAAATTGTGCAATTCCAAGCATGCTTATCCATCTGCACACCTCAAGGGGGAATAACCAAGGGACAAACACTGATATATCAGCCTCCCAAGTCCTTGGATCTATGTTTAGGCATGACACTCCTAAATTCAAAGATGCTTCAAATATTCAATTTTGTTTCAAAGCATTTAACTGATGCATAGAGGTGGCATTCATCAAGACAATGTTATCCAAGTTCAGTCAAGACTTATCCCTGAACCAAAGACACATAGGCCTGTGCTCTAACCTCTAGTCAATGGCTAGAGGAGACTTGAGATTCCAAAATTATCCAATTGGCCACAGACCTGTACCAGTTGCCATACCCTATTCCTTGCAAAACAAACTTGCTCTACTATAAATAGAGCTCATTTGTGATCAGTTTGAGTACACCAAAGCACCCAAACTGATGCTTTCCTCAAAATCACCTTCTCACTTCCAAAATTGCCTTCTAAAGCAAGTCACTATCGGGTTTTGAGTTTGAGAGCAATTCCAACCAAACCATTCATACACACACCTCATAAACATCATATAGAAATGATCCAAACACTTAAACAACATTTGGAACACAAATTTCACAAAATCACCAGCCAATTGCTCAAGCTTTCAACCAAGTTGCAGTTGAGGTGCCGTAACCTGTTCCAGTCCATTTCCAATCACTCCAAGCATTCAAACACATTCCATATGGTGTAGGGAAGCTGTTCAGATCATCACAACTCATCTGTAACACCTCCAACTCAAAAATCAAATTGCTCTTGCTGCCACGACCTTCAAGTAAGCCTAAACTTGGTAATTTCATGATTCATTCATATTTCCTCGCACAATAATTTTGCCATATGTTCATAATCATGTATGGAGGGATTCCCCTCAATTAATTACTTTGTATGAATCGTGTATCAAAATTCCCAGCCCTCATGCAGAATTTAGGGTTCTTGAGGTTTTGTCTTGATTTCTTATTCCATGCTTAAAATAAATGAAATTAAAGACCATAGACATGATCGTGAGGTGAAAACGAGTAAATTGATATGTGGATTGTGTGATTTCATCAAGTATTCAGTGAGATTGAGGGGAAAATGCAAATCTGAAGAAACAGAGTGCGCGGGCAAGAACTTGGTGTTCTTGGCTCCCTTTTTTTAATTTTTAAATATTTGAATTTTTGTGATTTTATTTAATTGATTCAAAAATTAATTTCTCTCTGGTTTTTAATGATTTTGAGTTGATTCCTTTTTTAATAATTCACAAAAATGTTAAAATATTTTATTTTACAATAATTTCCCAAAAATATTATTTATTTCATATACTTGATATTTTTGCAAAGAATTAATTTTTATTTGTTTTTTGACATTTAAAGTATTTTTTCTTTCTTGATTTTCCAAACTTAAATGGTTTCCAATCATTTTATGGATAAAAACATGATTTTTCAAACATTAATCCAAGATCACAACTTGTTTTTTCACACATTTTTGATAATTTTGATCATTTTGATCAAATTTTTATTTAATTAAAATACATTTTGAAATTAATTTAGGGTTTTGATCTTAATCACCCTAAACAAATCTTTTTCAAACTTTGTGGGCCTCTTGATAGAGTGTAAGCCCCACCTCTTTGTACATAAATAATTTTGGACCTCAGTGTATTATATAAGTCCCGATATAGTCAGAAATTTCTGTGCAATCGTCGCCTTTTTAACAAAACCATCTGGGCTTCTCCTTGAGCTGTAAGTCCCATTTCTTTTATTTAAAAATCTTTAGGGTCTCTAATATAGTGTAAGACCCAACCCTTTGAAAATACAAAACCATTTGGGCCTCAGATATTGTATAAGTCCCTCTGCGTTAAAAAAATCTCGGCGCGATCGCCAATTCAAAATCAAATCCTCTGGGCCTCTCCTCGAGCTATAAGTCCCAATTCTTTTTCTTAAGAAAAACACTTTTGGGTCTCTAATAGAGTGTAAGACCCAACCCCTTTTGTAAATAAACATTTTTTAGGGCCTCACATATTGTATAGGTCCCTCTGTATATTTTCAAAACAACGGCGCGATCTTCGCCTTTTCAAAATCAACCGGGCATCTCCCTGGGTTATAAGCCCTATCTCCTGTACAAAAATAAACTTTGGGCCTCTAATAGAGTGTAAGACCCAATCCACTTTTTTGATCAAAACTTTTTGGGCCTCAGTCGTTGTATAAGTCCCGATACGATATTCGAAACAACAGTGCAATCACTGTTAAAATTTGGGCCTCTCCCTGAGCTGTAAGCCCAGATCTCTGTTCAAAATACTTTCTCCTTTGATTTTGAATCCAAATATATAGTTGCTATCAAAACTTTCTTTAATTTCTTTGAACAACTAACAAAACAGCATGGAAGCTCTACAACGGGTAAGTGTTTATCCGCTTTCTTTTATATGCTTTCATATACATAACTGTATTGTGGGAAGTTGCTCATGGTTAGTCTTCTTTCATACCTTTTAAATACTCATCATATATAAACTGTATATATACTAGTATTGTTATTTAGAGTTTCCCCCGACAACTACGTCTAGAACTAGGTAAAGCCCTGTTGGTTACTCTTTAAATACAAACAAAACTAGATCCCCATAGGATTTCCAGATACAGTCTTCCCTTCTCTTGGGGTTAAACAATATGGAACAAAGAGAAAGGTAGTATTCTCGATGAACCTTTTCTCAGACTGTCACCCCTAGAAATTGTCAAAGAAATTCTACTCCCCAGAGTTGATCTATTCTCCGTGAATAGCATCTCTTGAGTTTCTTCCAAACCCTCGAACTTTCCTGGAATTATCTCTTCTCTATGAATTGCATTTCTTGAACTTCTCCTGGTTTGGGGACCCATAGGCTTCCTAAAAGCATCCCCGCCTCCTCTTGGGCTTTGTACAAGGACCCTTCAGCTTCTTAGAAGTTCTCATGCCTTCTCTTGGGCTTAATACAAGGACTCTCACGACCTCTTAAAGGTATAAGACAGAACTTAGTCATCCTTTGCTAGAGCAGTCTTTCCAGTGTCAAACCTCAGGCCATTTTAGGGTTGATTCTCATCCCTTAAGGCCCTTGCCCTCTTTTGGGCATCCTACAAAAGATAAAACTCTTCAACACCGTAGACTCGGACAGTCTAAACCCCCATTGAGTCTCAAAGACATTCTCAAGTTCCTTTCAAACATAGGAAAAAACACTGATTACTCTGGATGAATCTCCAGCAGAAACCCGATCTCTCTCATGAGAGTTCTCTACACTTGGACCTGCCTAGGGATCTCAATAATCCCCAGCAGTAAGATAGCCTACTCTTAGGATTTGCATAATGATCTTTCCTCAACACAGTTAGCCTCCTATTGGGCTTTGTACAATAATTCTCCCCCTAGCGGAGCTAACCTTTTCAGACTCTCTTGTTGAGTCCATCACTTTTCAGGACTCTCTTGTTGAGTCAATACCCTTTTAGCCTCAATCTCGGGCTTCGTACAGGACAGCAAATCACTCACTTATTGAGTATAAAAGACTCTCTTGTTGGGTCAATCTCCTTTTAGCCTCAATCTCGGGCTTCGTACGAGACATAAAATCACTCTCTTGTTGAGTATAAAAGACTATCTTGTTGAGTCAATCAATTTTCAGGCTCTCTTGTTGGGCCAATCACCTTTGCAAGACTCTCTTGTTGAGTCAACTCTTTTAGCCCCCGTCTTGGGCTTTGTACAAGACATATAAAAGAACTCTCTTGTTGAGACAAACTCAGTTTAGCCTCCATCTTGGGCTTTGTACTAGACACATATAAACCTCCCCAACGGAGTCAAAAATCCCTTTTAGCCTCAATCTTGGGCTTTGTACAAGACAGAAAGAACATTTTCCCCGAAAAAGTCAAACTGTTAGCCTCCTCTTAGGCTTTATATAATGATATCCCCAAAGAGTCAGTCTCTTTTTTTCCTCAATCTTGGGCCTTCTACAAGACATAAACACTCTCTTGTTGAGTCAGTCTTATCTAGCCTCCTCTTAGGCTTCGTATAAAGAAATCCCTAGATGAGTCAATCAACCTTTTAGCATCAAACTTGTGCTTTGATCAAAGTGTAGCGAGCGATTTTGGACGCGGTTCTTAAGCGCTGGTCGCTCTCTGCGGTTTGAGCTTAAACTACAGGTCGATTCATTTTTTATCCTATTGTGAGCTGATGAAGGAAGGGAAATAGATGTCTCCAATTAACCCTGCTTTGCATATTGAGTTTAAATAGCGGTCTGTTAGGTTACGGATGCTATCAATGTGGGGGGGGGGGGGCTTTGTACTGGTTATTTGTATTTTCGCCAATACTGTTTTCTTTCTAGATAGACGGTTTCTGGCGGGGAACAAGGATTAGGATGTTAGGACTGATTTTTTTGAATTACTGCTTTTGATTGATGGAGATATGGGATTTTGGGTTTTGTTTAGTGTGTTCGCTAAGATCTTTTCTTTCGATCTTATGCCTACGTATTCCCGTTTACCGAAACAGGGAAATCAGAGCGTTCGTATTTCCTCCTATTCTATGGGAGGTAATGGTTGTTTTTGGTGTCTTGTTCAAAGCCCAAGACGTGAAGCGAAAGGTGTTTTGTATCTTATTCAAAGCCCAAGATATGAAGCTGAAAAGTCTATTTGTATCCTGTTCAAAGCCCAAGATGTGAAGCTGAAGGGCCTCGACTTTAGAGAGAGTTTGTCATCTCTAAAGAGGGGGTTGTATGTCACAACTATTTATAAAGGAGAATAACTTTAACCGGGATACGCGGATCCTAGCAATGCCATAATTTCCTTTAAAGGGGATTTTAACCTGAAGGAGAAGACTTTAACTCAGTGTAGAGCAATGCTATCTTTCCTTAGGAATTTCTCATGCTAAAGGAGGGACAGTGGCATGGATATAGATGATCCAGAGGCTTGCCGCTTACAGCGATTAGATGAAAGGGGAAGGAGTTGTTGATGCTTGTGTACTGTGAAAGGGGCACAACTTTGATGCTAAAAGGTTAATTGGATTAACCAGTGGTTTTCTTATACAAAGCCTAAGAGGAGGCTATGGTAACTATTTCAGTTGAGTGACAGGTCCAATATACTGATTTTAAAAGAGAAAATCAGTTCTTATATGAGCAACACTGTACTCATGGATTTGATTCAAGGATCCGGGTTATTCCCGTTCTTTAAGGAAGTGGGAAATCCGAAGGGTATTGAGACTGTCCGAGTCTGCGGGTTTCCTTCCTATTTAACGAAGGGGTCACTTGAGAATGTCTTTAAGACTCAAGGAAGTTAGACTGTCCAAGTCTAGAGTTTTAACCTTTTGTACCATGCTTTGAGAAACAGTAGTAGACTCTATGAAAGGACTGTTCTATGAAGATGATTAAGTTCTGTTCCTATACCTCTAGGAGGTCGTCGGGACAATTTGTACGAAGCCCAAGAGGAGGCTGGAAACTTTTAAGAAGCCGACGGGTCCTTGTATTAAGCCCAAGAGTAGGCTATCATTCCCGGAGGAAGAGATCATTATACGAAGACTAAGAGGAGGCTGTGAATACTTTTAAGAAGCCGGCGGGTCCTTGGACTAAGCCCAAGAGGAGGCGGGGTTGCTTTTAGGAAGCCCGTGGGTCCTTGTACGATGCCCAAGAGGAGGCCGATGCTTTTAAGAAGCCCGTGGGTCCCCAAACCCCGAGAAATTCAAGGCAATGCTATTCACCGAGAATAGATCAAAGTCAGGAAAGTTCGAGAATTTAGAAGAAACTCAAAGATGCCATGCACGGAGAATACATTCATCTTTGGGAGTAGAGTTTCTTGACAATTCCTAATGAGGACAACCTGAGAGAAGACTGTATCTGGTGAACCTATTGGGGATCTAGTTGTCTATTTCTACGAATAAACGTGACGGCTTCACCTAGTACTAGACGTAGTTGCCGGGGAAACTCTAAATATCTATACTATTATTACACAGTTAATATGAGTTTATGAAAGAAGACTTACAGTGAAACAGCCCCACAATACAGTTATATGTATATGAAAGCGGTAAATGAAAGCGTGTAAACACTTACTCGGTTGTAGAGCTTCCATGCTGTTTGGTTAGTTGTTCAACAAAGAAAGATTGGAAACAACAGTATATTCAAAATCAAAGGAGAAAGTGCTTTGAAAAAGAAAGATTTGGGGCTTACAGCTCAAGGAGAGGCCCAGGGTTTTATCAGTGAGCGCACTGTTATTTTTTTGTACAGAGGGACTTATACAAGTGACTGAGGCCCAAAATGTTTCTGTACAAGTGGGTTAGGTCTTACACTATCTCAAGAGGCCCAAAAGGTTTAAAGAAAAAGAGTGGGGCTTATAACACGAGGGTAGGCCCAGATGATTTTTCCGTTTAAAATGGCTATCGCGCCGAGGTTTTCTTTTAACGCGGAGGGGCTTATACAATAAGTGAGACCCAAAAATGTTTTGGGTAAAAGGGGATTGGGTCTTACACTCTATTAGAGGCCCAAAATGCTTTTGAATGGGTCTTATAGCTCAAGGAGAGGTCCAAGGTTATTTTTCAAAAGGCGATGATCGTGCCGTTTATTTGAAAATGTACAGAGGGACTTATACAACGAATGAGGCCCAAAATGTTTCTGTACAAGTGGGTTGGGTCTTACACTCTCTCAAGAGGCCCAAAATCTTTTTGAATGGGTCTTATAGCTCAAGGAGAGGCCCAAGGTTATTTTTCAAAAGGCGACGATCGCGCCGTTTGTTTTTGACGGTATCAGGACTTATACAATACACTGAGGCCCAAAAATGATTTGGTCAAAAAAGGATTGGGTCTTACACTCAATTAGAGACCCAAAGGTTTTGAAAATGATTTATGAGGGTCGAATTAATCCAAAAACCCTAATTTGTTTTCAAAAATGTATTTAATTGAATAAAAATTCAATTAAAAATGATCAAAATTGTTTAACATATGAAAAACAAATTGTGATTTTGGATTAATGCTTCAAAAATTAAGTATTGACCTACAAAATAATTAGAAAGCATTAAAAGTTGCAAAATCAATGTAGAAAAAATATTTAAAATGTCAAAAACAATTAAAATATTAATTCTTTGTAAAAATATCAATTATATGAAATAAATAATATTTTTGGGATTTTTTGATAAAATAAAATATTTTAACATTTTTGTGAATTATTAAAAAAAGAATCAACTCAAAATCATTAAAACTCAGAGAGAAATTAATTTTTGAATCAATTAAACAAAATCACAAAATTCAAATATTTGAATTTGAAAGAAATGGCGCCAAGAACAGCTGAAGAACACGCGCGTGTTCTGGGTTTGGCTGATTTGCATTTTCTATCCAATCTCCCTGAATACTTGATTATAACATGCAATCCACATATCATTATGCTTGTCTCAACCTCACGATCATGTCTATGTCCATTAATTTCATTTAAATTAAACATATAACAAGAAATCTTGAAAAATCCTCAAGAACCCTAATTTCTGCATGAAGGCTAGGATTTTTGATACACGATTCAAACAATGCAATTAATTGAGGGAAAACATTCCATGCATGATTATGAACATATGGCCAAATTATTGTGCGAGGAAATATGCATAGATTGAGAGATGACCAAGTATGTGCTTACCTCTAGGCCGTGACAGCAAGTGCAATGTGATTTTTGATTTGGAGGTGTTACAGATGAGTGGTGATGATCTGAACAGATTCCCTACACCCTATGGAGTGTGTTTGAATGCTTGGACTTGATTGAAATTGGCTGGAACGATTTGTGGTACCTCAGCTGCAACTTGATTGAAAGTTTGAGCAACCAGCTGGTGATTTTGTGAAATCAGTGTTCCAGATGTTATGTGAGTGTTTGGATCACTTCTATGTGATGTATGTGAGGTGTGTGAGTGATTGGTTTGATTGGAATTGCTCTAAAACTCAAAACCCGATAGCTACCTTGCTAAGAAAGGCATTTTTGCCAAGAGAAAGAGATTTTGAGGAAAGCATCTGTTAGATGGATTTGGTGTACTCAAACTGATCACAATTGAGCTCTTTTATAGTAGAGCAAGTTTGTTTTGCAAGGAATAGTGAATGGCAGCTGGTAAGCAGGTTTGGCCAATGTTGGCAAATGAAAATCCAAGTCTCCTCTAGCCATTGACTAGAGGTTAGGGCACAGAGCTTTGGTTCCCTTGGTCTTGGATAAGTCTTGACTGATTTCAGATGAGAATGGCTCAGTCCATGCCACCTTGATGCTTCCATTGAATGCTCCAATCCAAAATTGGAGTCTTGTCCCTATTTTGGCCATTCTAGGTTCAACATGCTATTTCTTGTTCCATGGACTTTGGAGCTTGGCTCAGTGATTGTCCCCTTTAGATTCAATCCTCAGATGTGTCCAAGTGGATAGGAGCATTTGAATTTGGCTGATTTTGGCAAATCGAGCAAAATTGCAAATTCTGCCTTGCCTTTGACAGATTTCAGCAAGGCAACTTTCCAATGTCATATCTCATGACTCAAATGGAATTTGGCAATGTTCTTGGCCATTTTGGAAAGCCCTTACATGATATAACAACTGTTTGAACATGTTTGGTTTTGATCTCTTTTGAATCCAAGTGAAAAATCCCTCTACATTTGGCAAAAAGTGAAGACAGATTTGGACTTAGTGAAAATTTCACTAAGTGTTGGAAAAAGTGACTTTTCACTTTTCAGCCATTTTGATCACTCCATAACTCAAAATCCTTAATGAATTGGACTTAGGTCTAGTTGAAGTTTTTGTAGAGGGTAATGAGGGCTACAAATCCATCTTTGGATGAAAAAAACGGCTTTGTGGTTTAGGATTTATGATCCTTCAAAGTTGGTACCCTTGTCACTTTATTTTTAACTTAGAAAATTTTCTAAGTTTTTATGGTTACCCCTTTTACAAGTTATCCCACTTTTCTTGATTTTTCTTAATGAATGATGATTAAAATCATACATTAACATCATTTTAGGGTTAGAAAACCATTTTGATGAAAAATCTCAAAAAGTCAAAGTTGACTTTTGTGCACAGTTGACTTTTTATTAGATGAATTCCAAACTGTGCCATTCTTCATGAAATCATGTCCTTGACCTAAATCAAACTTGATGGACATGTTCCATGGGTGTCATATGGCATATTGGGGCATGTCCTAGGGTTTGGGAGCATGTCTAGGTCAAAAGTCAAAGTTACAGTTGACTTTCCTTGCAAAACCCTAATTGTGGTGCAGATGAAATTGAGACTTGTTGCTCAAGCTTCTTGGATTAATCCATTGTTCCAAATGGATCAATATGACATATTGGAGACCCTCAAATCCTCTCTTGAGGTCTTGGCTCTTGATTTGCCCTAAAAGTCAACTTAGGGGTGAATTAGGTCAAGAAACCCTAATTCCTGATATTTGATGTATGCATCCCCTGAGGCAAAGTTGACTGGATGGATGGGTCCATGAGGTTCCATGGAGTATATTAGGTTATGTTTTGGATCATTGGCTTGTGCCCAGATGAAAATTTTCCATCTGGAGGCCCTGGTCGACCAAAACCCTAATTTGGTGATACCGGCGATCTTGAAGCTTGATCCACCTAAAAGGGAGCAACCTTGTGCTTAATCCTTGAAGTGGGAGTCCTTTTGATCCATTGTGGATGTTTGAGAGGTTAGACAAGTTGAAGATCATGTCATTCCTTGATTGATCCTTTGTCTAAGGCTCTGAGAGGGCTTAAAACCCTAATTTTGATTGTAGTGAATGCTCAACAACCCTTGAGGCATTTGATGAGGCATGATGGTTCATCCACATTGTGATGATGATTTGCACAATGATGGGAAATCTTAGTGGTCAAAATTTGGGGTATGACAGATGCCCCTATTTAATCTTCTTGGACTCGAAGGTGTGAATGACGAAGGTATTTGGGCATTCGGGGTGCAAGAGGATTAAATATCGGAATACCCGAAATTTTGATGGTGGTTATGAATGGTAGCTTGCGCATTCATCTTCTTTTGCTAAGCAATGATGCTCAGAAAAGGTAAACTTCCCCTCGATCCTGGTCTTCAGCCAAGGAACTGGTCTCAGTTTCTGATTTAAACTTCCCCTCGATCTTGGTTTCCTACCAAGGAACTAGTCTTAGTTTCTGATTTAAACTTCCCCTCGATCCTGTTTTCCTACCAAGGAACTGGTCTAAGTTTCTGATTTAAACTTCCCCTCGTTCTTGGTTTCCTACCAAGGAACTGGTCTTAGTTTCTTTTGTCAATAAACTTTATTGACAAGGGACGCTATACGTAGCGGTTTTCCTCAAACTTCTCGCCGAATTTTCCTGGGGAGATGCCATTTGATATAAAACTTTTGATGTCAGACTTGCTGGGGAACCCGGTCGTCTGAGCTGTAGAGGTGCACAAACTTCTCTATTTTGGAGACGCCATTTGTCGATTCTAATGGGGGAAAGCGAGTCTCTTGAGAGACTGTTTCCACTTGGGGATCTTACAGCATACTTTTCTCGGGATCTTCCCAGAGAAACGCCATGTGATGGGGTCCAATTTTAAGGTGCCGATGACCTTTTCATCAGTGGTCTTTCGGAGAAAGGCAGCTGTACTGCCAAATTTCTGCTTAGGAGGCTTTCTCTGGGGATTTTTCTTTAATCCGGGAAAGCAAGGATATCATCTTCAATGGCGAAGAGTGACATTTGTAGAAAGCTTCTCTGGCTTTTCAGAGGTTCAAATTATCAAAGTGGTCGAGTGCCGACTCTAATCCAGGGATACACTGGAGGAGAGAGGTAGTGCAGACACAACATTTTCTAACGAGGAAAGAACTGACAACTCGATTGAGATGACTGTTATCACTAGGGGATAAGACCGACTAGAGTGATGGTGATGCAATATGAAATGTGAATGCAAATCAATAATGCATGATGTATGTATGTTTATGCTGACAAAACTGACGCGACATACAAACTGACAGGTAAACATGACTAGATACTCGGCCATCGCGGGGCGAAGAAGTACCGTTGGTTCAGAATAGCAATTCCACCTTACTTAGGAGAGATAGTCCCTGTTGGGAGCTATGTTGGTCGGGCTTAGGAGATAAGAACTCGGCCGTGGGTATCAGATGGGAAAGCCACACCTGATACAGCTGATCCTTCATTCAGGCGCACTGGCTTAGAAGGAGTACTTTGATTCTGCACTTTGAAGTTCGATTACTTCTGGAGAAGCGGTCGATGTTCTTCTGATGTTCAACAGTCAAAAGACATTGCCGTCTTTATTTTAAAAGCAGAAAAAAAAATTTTTAACAAGTAAATTCATTTTTGTTTTATTTCAAGAATTGTTAGTCATGTTAACAACGTCGTTCTGTAAAGCTAAAACAAATAAGAATTACAAACAAAAGCACAAGGGCTCAAATTTTATTAATGAGATGGAGATCAGCCAAACGCGTGATTCCAAGGAGTATATACAAAGTTTGAAAATGGTAATTTACAGGGAAAAGGGCTACGTTGAAACATAATGACCATTATCCTTCTACCACCTTTGAATTTGGGGCATCCTGAGCTATTGTCGAAGATGACCTTGACTGGAGTTTTCTGACAGATGATGTAACTGTTGCTGCTAAGGGACTTGCCTCTGTTAAACATAGTTACTTGCCATTATCCCTAATTTTTGCCTGGATTGTACTTTGATGTTTCCAATCCACCGGGATGATTTTTTTCATGTCTCTAACTTTTGCCTGGACCGCCCTTTCGGGTTTTCAATCCACCGAGACGTTTTTTTTTTTTTTTTTAGTTTAGGCGAAGTATTTCTTGACTACATCAACATTCGTGGGGTAGGAAAATTCCTCTCCGTCCATGGTTGCAAGTCTCAAGGCGCCGCCTGAGAAAGCTTTCGTGACCACATAGGGGCCATCATAATTCGGAGTCCATTTGCCCAGGGAATCAGTGAGAAAAGATTGTATCTTCTTGAGCACGAGGTCCCCTTTTCTGAAGACACGAGGTCGGACCTTTTTGTCAAATGCCCTCTTCATTCTCTGTTGATACAACTGACCATGGCATAATGTTGTGATTTGCTTTTCTTCGATCAGGTTCAGTTCGTCGTGTCGACTTTGACACCATTCAGCTTCGGTGAGCTTAGCTTCCATCAATACTCGGATTGACGGGATCTCTACTTCTATGGGGAGCACTGCTTCCATGCCATACACTAGAGAGAAAGGGGTAGCCCCTGTTGAAGTGCGAACAGATGTGCGATAACCGTGAAGAGTAAAGGGTAGCATCTCGTGCCATTCTTTGTAGGTTACAACCATCTTCTGAACAATCCTCTTGATGTTCTTGTTAGCCGCTTCTACCGCTCCGTTCATCTTGGGTCGGTAGGGAGATGAGTTATGATGTTCAATTTTGAACTCTGCGCACAACTCCTTCATCATCTTATTGTTCAAGTTAGATCCATTATCAGTAATGATCTCGCTCAGAACACCATATCGGTAGATGATATTATTTTTGATAAATCGGATCACCACTTGCCGGGTTACATTAGCGTATAATGCTGCTTCAACCTACTTAGTGAAGTAATCAATGGCTACCAGGATGAACCGATGTTCGTTCGAAGCTTTAGGTTCAATCATGCCAATCATGTCGATTCCCCATATGGAAAAAGGCCACGGGGAAGAGAGAACTTTGAGATGTGTTGGCGGTACATGAATTTAGTCGGAGTATATCTGACACTTGTGACACCTCCTCATGTACTTGTAGCAGTCGGATTCCATGGTCAACCAGTAGTACCCTGCTCTTAGAATTTTTCTCGCCATTGTGTGTCCGTTGGCATGAGTGCCAAAGGATCCTTCATGAATTTCTTTCATAAGCATGTCTGCTTCTGGTCTGTCTACGCATCGGAGCAGGACCATGTCAAAGTTTCTCTTATAGAGAGTGTCACCGCTCAGGAAGAAGTTACCAGCCAATCTTCTGAGGGTTTTCCTGTCTTTTTTTTAGTGCCCTAGATGGGTACTCTTGTTTTTGAAGGAAGCATTTGATATCGTGATACCAAGGTTTGTCGTCTATGACTGCTTCGATCGTGAAGATGTAAGCAGGTCGTTCAAGGCGCATTATGTCGATCTTAGGTATGTCATTCCATTGACCTACACTAATCATAGAAGAGATAGTGGCTAATGCATCAGCCATGTGATTCTCATCATGAGGGATGTGATGAAACTCAACTCTGTTGAAGAAAGGTAACAACCTTCTTGCATAGTCTTTGTAAGGAATCAATCCTGATTGGTATGTGTTCCAATCTCCTTTTATCTGATTGATGACCAAGGCTGAGTCGCCGTATACGTCCAAGTTTTTGATCCTTAAATCAATCGCTTCTTCGAGACCCATAATACAAGCTTCGTATTCGGCCTCGTTGTTTGTATATTTGAACGTAAGTCGAGCAGTGAAAGGAATGTGGGTACCCTGAGGGGTAACAATGATTGCCCCAATTCCGTTTCCATAATGATTAACTGCTCCGTCAAAGATAAGTCCCCATTGGGAACCTGGTTCTGGCCCTTCACTGGGTAACGGTTCATCGCAATCTTTCATTTTTAGATACATGACATCTTCGTCTGGGAAGTCAAACCCGATTGATTCTTGATCGTCAATCGGTTGATGAGCCAAATGATCGGATAAAACACTTCCCTTAACGGCTTTTTGAGCGTGGTACTCTATGTCATATTCTGATAACAGCATCTGCCAACGGGAAATTCTTCCCGTGAGAGCAGGCTTTTCGAAGACGTACTTGATTGGATCCATTTCGGAGACCAACCAAGTAGTATGACGAATCATGTACTGGCGAAGACGTTTGGCTGCCCAAGCCAAAGCGCAGCAAGTTTTCTCAAGCATCGTGTACCGAGTTTCGCAGTCGGTAAATTTCTTGCTCAAATAGTAAATGGCATACTCTTTTCTTTTAGTTTCGTCTTGTTGGCCAAGTACACATCCCATTGAGTCCTCTAGGACTGTGAGGTAAATGATCAGTGGTCTTCCTTCCACTGGAGGTGATAGAATCGGAGGATTCAATAGATATTCCTTAATACTGTCGAAGGCGGTTTGACAATCTTCTGACCAAACGCAATCCTGGTTCTTTTTGAGTAATTTGAAAATCGGCGCACATGTGGCGGTCATAAGGAATATGAATCTGGAGATGTAGTTCAAACGTCCCAGGAATCCTCTGACTTGTTTTTCAGTTTTCGGAGAAGGCATTTCTTGAATGGCCAAAACCTTGTCAGGATCAACCTCAATCCCTTTCTGGCTGATGATGAACCCTAGTAGTTTCCCTGAATGGACACCGAAGGTGCACTTGTTGGGATTCAAGCAGAGCTTGAATTTTCTTAGATGTTCGAACAATTTTGACAGATGTTCAACGTGCTCACTCTCTGTTTTTAATTTTGCAATCATATCATCGACATATACCTCGATTTCCTTATGTATCATGTCATGAAACAGAGTAGTCATGGCCCTTTGATAGGTTGCCCCGGCGTTCTTCAAACGGAACGGAATTAACTTGTAACAAAAGGTACCCCATGGGGTAATGAACGAAGTTTTCTCCATGTCTTTCGGCGCCATTTTGATCTGGTTATAGCCCGAGAATCCATCCATGAAGGAGAAAATTTTGAACTTTGTTGTGCTGTCTACCAGCATGTCAATGTGTGGTAAAGGAAAGTCGTCCTTTGGACTCGCCTTGTTCAGATCTCGGTAGTCGACACACATTCTGACCTTTCCGTCCTTTTTTGGAACAGGTACGATGTTGGCTAACCATTGAGGATATTCAGATGTAGCGAGGAAACCCGCGTCAATCTGTTTATGTACCTCCTCTTTGATTTTGATGACCATGTCCGGGTGAGTGCGTCTCAACCTTTGCTTTACTGGCGGACATTCCGATCTCAACGGTAAGTGATGTTCCACAATGCTGGTATCCAACCCTGGCATATCCTGATAGAACCAAGCGAATACATCGGGGAATTCTTTGAGAAGCTTTATCAAACCCTCTCTGGCAGTTGGACTGAGTAGTGCCCCAATCCTGATTTCTTTTCTCTCTTTTTCTGAACCCAAGTTTACCGTTTCCAACGGCTCTTTGTGAGGTTCAATGGTCCTTTCCTCTTGTCTGAGTAGTCGGGAGATCTCTTCTGGAATTTTGTTGTCGACTTCTTCTTCAGCCTCGAATACCGGGAACCCAAAGTTGGGAGAAGGTATCGGATCGTATGTTTCAACTAGGTTTAAAACAAGCAATCTGCATGACGTGATGATTCGTGTTTAAAAGAGATAGAGAAAAATGCAAGTGTGTGCAGTGTATTTATTTTACTGCTTGTTTTTATTTCTACATGTTTTTTAGGATTACCATTTTCTGAAAAAGCAAAAAGAGAAAACAGCAATTAATGTGGAAATTACAGAACGACGTTATTTTATTAACGAACAAGTCGATCCTTGAAACTACAGCCCTATAAAATGAAACTCTGTCGCTTTGGGCAAAGCGAAGAGGGAAAATTTACAGAAAGCGAGCCCTATCAAAACATCCGTTTCACCTGGGCAGGGTGAAAGGTTAAAGATGGCAATTACTTTGACTGATGAACGACCTTCGGAACCTCGACGGCAACCCATTGGCGGAGAACTCCTCGGTGAATCACAAAGTCTGGCACCTTCCTTGATTTGTCTTCAAAAATGACGCTGATTTCTGGTGGAGCAGGATCATTGGAATCTGTTTCCCAGGCAGAGTTGTCGTAGGAGAATTCCTTTGTTGCATTTTGCATAGCATTTGTGCTCTCAGGTGTATCTCCCCATCCAGTTGGCTGGATGTCTTCGAGCCTGATACGAGAGCTTTCGGGAGCGGTGTACTTGACCATATAGTCGTATTTTCCACTCGGTTGTCCCAAAGTGTCCCAAACTTCTTTGGAACTGGAGGAGTCATCTCTCTCGATGACGTTGACCTCGGGAAAAGCATAGTTGATGAATTCAAGTCCTGCAAACGTTGCGAATTCATCTTTATGTTGAGTAGTTTCAGAATGACCTGAATGTTGATCCCATAACATGGTGGGGACACAGGTATTCTGTTCAATGATACTCAACTGATTTTCATTGTTCGGCTGACTCTCTTGCCCCAAGTTTCCTGGGTAAGGCTGCCACATTGGCAGACCATCCATTGGGCCATAGTAATTGTGGTCAAAGTTGTCTTTCATCAGAGTGTCCTCCTCAATGAATTTGGCGGAGCACGGCATCCTTCCGGATCACAATCCCCGTAGATCATTTTGACATCTGATCTTGGTATAAATCTCGGACTTTCTGTAGGAAAGCAAAAAGGCATAGGCACCTCTTCCTGAGACATGTAACCGTCCTCATTCAGATAGGATTTCCGCTCTTCATCTGGGTCAGAGGGATCTTCCTCATTGATAGCATGAACTGTCTGAGACACTGGGTGAAGGAAACCTCCACTATGGAAGAAATTTTGAAGGGGAGTAAGACTTTCATCGCTAGCAGCTGTCCGGGTACAGGTTGCAGAAAAACTAAGACCCTTCTTTGTTTTATTGTCAATAGGAATGACAAGCTGTCCCCATCCGGTTGTGTCGGTACTCTCGACCGCTTTGACAACATCTTTGTATGAGGAAATCGAGGTTCCTCCTCCGAACTGATTGTCCTTGCTCACCGACAGTGCTTGGAACTGAGTTCCAATAACCTCCTCGGGTTCTATACCAGTAGATGATGACAAGTTGCTTACAAACAAGGCTTGTTCCCCATAAACCGTGACAAGTTGATCGTTCTTGACGAACTTTAGCTTTTGGTGGAGGGTCGAAGTGACCGCTCCAGCCTGATGTATCCAAGGTCTTCCTAATAAACAACTATATGTTGCCCGGATATCCATGACCTGGAAAGTGACTTCGAAAGTGTGAGGACCGATAGTTATGGGAAGATCAACTTCGCCGATAACTATTTTTCTGGATCTGTCGAACACTTTGACGACGACCTCTCTGATTCTCATTGGAGGGCCCTTGAATGATAATTGCATCAAAGTAGACTTCGGCATAACATTCAGGGCTGACCCTGTGTCTACCAGTACGCTGGCTAAAGCATCGTCCTGGCAGTTGACTGTAATGTTGAGTGCCATGTTATGACGGCGGCCCTCTTCAGGTAGTTCCTCATCACTAAATCCCAAATTGTTGCAGGAAGTGATGTTAGAGACAATGCTATCGAACTGTCTGATCGTTACATCCTGTTCCACAAAGGCTTGCTCCAAGACTTTGTGTAGAGCCTCCCTATGTGCTTCTGAACTGAGTAACAGTGATAATACCGAGATCTTTGAAGGAGTTTGTAACAGTTGATCAACAATGTTATATTCACTCCTTTGGATGAGCTTCAGCATCTCATCATTATTTTTCGAAAGTTCGGGATTACTGGATTGACCGACTAGTGGATCAGGAGTTTCTGTCTGAAGTTCCTTTTCTTTGTTAAGTTCTCCAACCCCTCGGTTGAAGATTCGACCGCTCCGTGTTACACGACTGATGTCTGCAATATTCACGACGGAGGGTAATGGAATTTCCTTTCCATTTTCAACTATCATTGCACCGTATTTGTAAGGGATCGCCTTAGCTGATTCATACAGTAATGGTCCCGACAGATAGATGACTATGGGAACCTTCTGATTTTTATGACCATCGTAAGTAATCTTGATCCGTTCCCGGTTGGGAATTTTAGATTCGTCAAGTAGAGGGATAATGGCAAAAACATCCCTGGTCCTGTGATGACCAGAGATGGTGACAACATCCTCAACTTGATCGGCAAGGTAGTTCGGCGTCCAGTTGATGGGTCCAGAACCCGGATATGGAGGAATCTCTCCACGGTCCACCTGACCCTGAAGAGCTGCTCTCATACGGTAACACCCTTGGTTACTTTCCGAACAGACGCTACAATGGTCATAATTGTGTGGTGGCACCTGGCCACGCCCACTTTGAATACAATGTAACCTCACTAGGTTAGCTTCCAGTGATCGGACATCTTGACTCTGACGCCGAGTAGGATTCCTGTTGCTGATACTAATTTGCTGAGTATCTTCATCCATATAGATTGGCATCCACCAGTGATTTAACAAGTGCTGAAGTGCCTCCTGGAAAAGGGTACAACCTTGATCGTTTTCGCAACTCGCTTCACAACTTTGATAGCCATGTGATATTAAGAATCCGAGTCAGACCTGCTCAGCATGTAACTCTACCAGGTTGGTATTCATCACGCGAATATCAAAGATCTGAACCATGTTGATCTGATAAGGGTTCCTATCATGGTAGTCTTGGATCCATCCAAGATCCATCTGACGCTGGAGGGCCTCCTGTATGAAAGAGCATCCCTGTTTGTTTACCGAACTAGTCAGACAGGAACTGTAATCGTGCCGCGGCAGATTATGATACTGGCTTTGCCTTGAGTGCATCGCCACCAAGTTGACATTCATCGCACGAATGTCGTGGTTTTGAATGACGTTAGAATTCGTGTAAACCATGTTAACTCCACGAACTCGGTGCTCCTGGATCCATCCGAGATCCACCTGTTCTTGTAGAGCTGCTTGCACCATCGAACATCCTTGATTGTCTTTAGAGCAAATATCACACTGGTGAT
This sequence comes from Lathyrus tuberosus, assembly GCA_022829125.1. Lineage (NCBI taxonomy): Eukaryota > Viridiplantae > Streptophyta > Magnoliopsida > Fabales > Fabaceae > Lathyrus > Lathyrus tuberosus. Next base: position 4,740,476 of record JALAZF010000052.1, on the reverse strand, counting down.
AGTTATGAGGTGGCACATGGCCATATCCACTCTGTCTACAATGCATCTTGACCAGATTGGTCTTTAACAAGAGTACATCGTGAATTTGATAGACATCGTTAGTCTCTTTCTCAATTAAATTGACTACAACCTTCCCGTGTTGAGGCAGCGGATTCGTAAGAACATTGGGATTCGTATCCTTGAAAGATAAGAGCCCGCTCCTAACAAGCTTTTGCACGTCAGATTTGAAATTAAGACAGTTCTCTATGTTATGCCCTGACCCTCCTTGATGATAAGGGCATGTTTGATCCACCTTAAACCAAAAAGGCAGATTTTCCGGTACTGTAAGAGGAGATTTAGTCTGAATGTGCCCCTTAGCCAGTAGTAATGGAAACAGTTATGCTACATTGCGGGTATAGGATCAAATCCTGGTGGCCGTGTTGTACGGTTGTTGTTGTATAGAGGACAAGCCTGCTGAAGAGGCTGTTGTGTCCTTTGTTGGTCAGGTTGGCTCTGCGCAACCTGAGGTTGATACGTAGGAATAGGCGCAGGGTTGATAGCAGGAGTCACAGCTGCTACCGGTTGATAACGTCGCATTTGCTTTCCGAGAGAGATATTCCCAATATCTTGCTCTTTTTTCTTAGGGAGAGCACTACCATATTTTTTAGTACCGCTCGTCGATCCAGCGTCTTTTACCAAACGTCCTTCCCGGATGGCTTCCTCAAGACGTACGCCCATGCCGACCATTTCGGTGAAGTCACTGGGCGCACTGGCAACCATTTGGTCATAGTAAAATGAGCTTAAGGTCTTTAAGAAGATCTTTGTCATCTCTTTTTCCTCAAGAGGTGGACAAATTTGAGCGGCAATTTCACGCCACCTTTGAGCATACTCCTTAAAGGTTTCCTTGTCCCTTTGCGACATTGATCTGAGTTGATCTCTGTTGGGTGCCATGTCCAAATTGTATTTGTATTGTTGGACGAAGGCAGTACCAAGATCTCTGAATGTACTGATCGTAGTACAGTTTAAACCCATGTACCATTTGAGTGCGGCACCGGTTAAACTATCCTGAAAGTAGTGAATCAGTAGGTCCTGATTCTCCGTCTGAGCTGACATTCGCCGAGCATACATCACCAGATGGCTTTGAGGGCAAGAGTTACCCTTGTACTTTTCAAAGTCGGGCACTTGGAACTTGTGCGGGACTTTCACATTGGGGACCAAGCAGAGGTCTGCGGCGTCCTTTCCAAATAAATCCTGACCGCAAATGGCTTGCAGTTCCTTCTGCATTTCCAGGAACTGCTCCTGGAATTCATCCATTCTGTCAAACATAGTTTCCTTTTTACCAGCAGGTATCGGTGGAATCTGTCCTTCCGGGACAGTGTGCACCACAGGGGGTGGTACCGTGACTACTGCAGTGAATCTTGGCGTTTCTCGAAGTTTATAACCTTCAGGAGTCTTCAGTATGCCCCTGACATCTTCGCTTTCCCAAAGTTTGTAACCTTCAGGCCCAGGGGCTTCTGGTGAGATTCCCTGATCTTCAGTGATCGGCGGAACATATCCTTCCGGGATATAGTTAACAGGCATGCCCCAAGGACGATCTTTCGGTATCTGATACCTAGGATCATACCTCTCTACTATGGGCGTTGAGGTGATCTCTGAGATCACAGTTCGTTGTAGCTGAGCTTCTGCCATGGCTTACATGTCATTACAAAGCTTTCTCATATCTTCTCTCAGAGCGTCGATCTCTTCCTTCAACTTTCTGTTTTCTTCCTCAAGATCATCCATCCTTTTCTGACGATTGGCCCGAGTATTGTACAAATGAGACAGTTTGACTCTAGGATCGAGACACAAACGTGAGATTTGTAGGGAAGAAGAATACGCGATATGAGAATGATGAATGCAATGATTATATTAATTGTTTTTTTTTTGTTTAATCAAAATAAACTTCGACAATTAGATTGCAAATATCAAACAGTGGGGAAACCTCTTTTTTTATTGAAATTCAAAGGATTACAGAAATGGAAATACAGTAGATTACAAGGTGCAGAAACAGAAACCTAAACTAATGGGTCCCGAGTCCTCTCTGAGGAGAACTCAGGTGCTGACTGTGGTACTTTCCTTTTCCTTGACCGGTGCTCTTGGGCCGTTGTCGGGTTGTCATTCCTTTTCCAGGTGAAAGGAGCGAGAAAATTCCTTTGGTCATCTTGATTATCCACAGCATGTTGCTCTAAAATCTCAATCAGAGCATCCTTATCTTTCAGTAATTGCTGTATTTTGATGCATTCTACGCCGAGGGTGCGGTACTTGTTCTTCCAAGACCTTCTTTCCCGTTGAACTTTGTTGAGAGTAACCTGAAGCTTTTCCGTTTCCGTTATGAAGTACATGACAGATTCCCTCGGCGGAAGAATTTTGTAACGAGGATAAGGTATCTTTAGCTTGAGAGCTCTAGTTTGTACCCAATGGAGATAAGGCTCCACCGAGACACAGTCCGGTTTTCCTAGAGACTCTCGTCCTTTCTTATGAACATGCTTCCAAGCGTGCACTATTTCCTTCTTTAGTGCTCTGTCATTTTCTCCTTCCTTGAAGAAAAGACCTTCCAGATGAACACCCAGTGGGATGTGCCTCATCGGGTATCCAAATTGACGGCGAACCAATACCGGATTGTAGTTGATTCCTCCTTTAGTTCCTATGAGGGGTACGTTGGGGAAGTTTCCGCAATGATCAATGATCCTGATTCCATCATAAATCCTATTACACCAATCTATATCAGAGTTGGTAAGAGACATGATCTTCTGCGACCAGCGTAGGGCACTCTTACAATCCCAAAAGCAGCAGACTTGGGCAAGTGAGAGATAAACCATTTGTAAAGCAAAGGTACACAACATGTGATCTCCCCTCCACTGTACAAATTTCCCAAGTGTACAGAATGATACGCATCTGCGAGCAAAGTCGATACAGGGTTTCCAATGAGAAAAACCTTAATAGTGTTAATATCGACGAAGTTATTGATGTTAGGAAACAAAAATAACCCGTAGGTGAGCAAGACAAAGATGCTTTCAAAAGCATTCACGTTTCCTATACTGGCAAAATACCGGGATTTCTTTGTCAAGAACTGGGCTGGCAAACCTTGGATGCCACCCTTAGTGGTTAGGTGAGTCCTGACCTCAGACTCGTCCAAATGAATTGATCTTGCAATGGTCTGATTCTTTGGAATCTCTTCCAGTCCAGAAAATGGAGCTCGATCTGTAATGTGTAGATCAATCATGTGAGAATACTCCTCCAGCGTTGGTGCTAGCTGGTAATCCGGGAATGTGAAACAGTGATAAACCGGATCGTAAAACTGAATGAGCGCATCCATGGTTCCCTCAATCACATGGACTCTTAATAGTGGTAGTAAACCTCCGTGGTTGGCTCTGAAAGCCTCAGGGTTAGTGATCATCCTCGCTAATCCTCTCAAATCCTCTAACTTTGGAACCCTGAAGGTATACTGATGAGTTCTCCTTCTACCGAAATCCATTAGTGCAATCCTTTTCTCTGATATTTGCAATCACAGTCTTAGTTTATTTTGAAAAAAACAGAGAGACTAGAAGAGAAGATTTTTTGAATGTTTTAATGTTTTATTAAATGAATGCATGAATGCAGCACACAAAAACATAGAAAAAACATGGGGTCGAAGGGTCGTTGTCATGAAGTCAAGGCTCTACCCATCCCCAAAGGTTTATACTAGGGTGATTTTTGTACCTGTACTCATTATCATCAGCTCCTCCCAGGAAAGCAAAATAACAAGCGGATCGCCAGTGAGTTGTAGAGCAATCTTAGAGTAAGTGCCATTCACCGAGAATAGATCACCAGCCTCAAATGAGGGTAGTATCGCGTAACAACTATTCCCAATAGTTTCTGCACTACGAAAGGGTTTGGCTCCTCAGCTTCTCAGACTTAACAACCGGCCCATTGTCTAGGTGAGAGAATGGGTTGCGTTGGTCAGCCTCCACTGAGGTTGATGGTCGACCCCGTCACCATCACTTATCTTAAGTGTATACTCAATCTTTCCACATATGGCATCACCCGCATTCCCATTAGCAGAAAAATAAACATGTATAGCAATTAGGAAAAGCAATATATATATTTGTCCTAAACTTCCTAGACCTTTAAAGCTATGAATCCTATGTTCCTGACAGAAAATGGGTTCCCCGGCAGAAGCCCCAATCTGTGGTATTCACACAAGAGGTGAAAAGGGAAACCGTGCCTAGATCTAACTTTGAAATGATCTGGCCCCACGGTGGGCGCCATTTTTTCTGTAGCGAGCGATTTTGGACGCGGTTCTTAAGCGCTGGTCGCTCTCTGCGGTTTGAGCTTAAACTACAGGTCGATTCATTTTTTATCCTATTGTGAGCTGATGAAGGAAGGGAAATAGATGTCTCCAATTAACCCTGCTTTGCATACTGAGTTTAAACAGCGGTCTGTTAGGTTACGGATGCTATCAATGTGGGGGGGCCTTTGTACTGGTTATTTGTATTTTCGCCAATACTGTTTTCTTTCTAGACAGAAGGTTTCTGGCGGGGAACAAGGATTAGGATGTTAGGACTGATTTTTTTGAATTACTACTTTTGATTGATGGAGATATGGGATTTTGGGTTTTTGTTTAGTGTGCTCGCTAAGATCTTTTCTTTCCATCTTAGGGCCTACGTATTCCCGTTTACCGAAACAGGGAAATCAGAGCGTTCGTAGTTCCTCCTATTCTATGGGAGGAAATGGTTGTTTTTGGTGTCTTGTTCAAAGCCCAAGACGTGAAGCGAAAAGTATTTTGTATCTTGTTTAAAGCCCAAGATATGAAGCTGAAAAGTCTATTTGTGTCCTATTCAAAGCCCAAGACATGAAGCTGAAGGGCCTCGACTTTAGAGAGAGTTTGTCATCTCTAAAGAGGGGGTTATATGTCACAACTGTTTATAAAGGAGAATTACTTTAACCGGGATACGCGGGTCCTAGCAATGCCATAATTTCCTTTAAAGGGGATTTTAACCTGAAGGAGAAGACTTTAACTCAGTGTAGAGCAATGCTATCTTTCCTTAGGAATTTCTCATGCTAAAGGAGGGACAGTGGCATGGATATAGATGATCCAGAGGCTTGCCGCTTACAGCGATTAGATGAAAGGGGAAGGAGATGTTGATGTTTGTGTACTGTGAACGAGGTACAACTTTGATGCTAAAAGGTTAATTGGATTAACCAGTGGTTTTCTTATACAAAGCCTAAGAGGAGGCTATGGTAACTATTTCAGTTGAGTGACAGGTCCAATATACTGATTTTAAAAGAGAAAATCAGTTCTTATATGAGCAACACTGTACTCATGGATTTAATTCAAGGATCCGGGTTATTCCCATTCTTTAAGGAAGTGGGAAATCCGAAGGGTATTGAGACTGTCCGAGTCTGCGGGTTTCCTTCCTATTTAACGAAGGGGTCACATGAGAATGTCTTTGAGACTCAAGGAAGTTAGACTGTCCAAGTCTAGAGTTTTAACCTTTTGTACCATGCTTTGAGAAACAGTAGTAGACTCTATGAAAATACTGTTCTATGAAGATGATTAAGTTCTGTTCCTATGCCTCTAGGAGGTCGTCGGGACAATTTGTACGAAGCCCAAGAGGAGGCTGGAAACTTTTAAGAAGACGACGGGTCCTTGTACTAAGCCCAAGAGTAGGCTATCATTCCCGGAGGAAGAGATCATTATACGAAGCCTAAGAGGAGGCTGTGAATACTTCTAAGAAGCCGGCAGGTCCTTGTACTAAGCCCAAGAGGAGGCGGGGTTGCTTTTAGGAAGCCCGTGGGTCCTTGTACGATGCCCAAGAGGAGGCCGATGCTTTTAAGAAGCCTGTGGGTCCCCAAACCCCGAGAAATTCAAGGCAATGCTATTCACCGAGAATAGATCAAAGTCAGGAAAGTTCAAGAATTTGGAAGAAACTCAAAGATGCCATTCACGGAGAATACATTCATCTTTGGGAGTAGAGTTTCTTGACAATTCCTAATGAGGACAACCTGAGAGAAGACTGTATCTGGTGATCCTATTGGGGATCTAGTTGTCTATTTCTACGAATAAATGCGACGGCTTCACCTAGTACTAGACGTAGTTGCCGGGGAAACTCTAAATATCTATACTATTATTACACAGTTGATATGAGTTTATGAAAGAAGACTTACAGTGAAACAACCCCACAATACAGTTATATGTATATGAAAGCGGTAAATGAAAGCGTGTAAACACTTACTCGGTTGTAGAGCTTCCATGCTGTTTGGTTAGTTGTTCAACAAAGAAAGATTGGAAATAACAGTATATTCAAAATCAAAGGAGAAAGTGCTTTGAAAAAGAAAGATTTGGGGCTTACAGCTCAAGGAGAGGCCCAAGGTTTTATCAGTGAGCACACTGTTATTTTTTTGTACAGAGGGACTTATACAAGTTACTGAGGCCCAAAATGTTTCTGTACAAGTGGGTTGGGTCTTACACTCTCTCAAGAGGCCCAAAAGGTTTAAAGAAAAAGAGTGGGGCTTATAACACGGGGGTAGGCCCAGATGATTTTTCCGTTTAAAATGGCGATCGCGCCGAGGTTTTCTTTTAACGCGGAGGGGCTTATACAATAAGTGAGGCCCAAAAATGTTTTGGTTAAAATGGGATTGGGTCTTACACTCTATTAGAGGCCCAAAATGCTTTTGAATGGGTCTTATAGCTCAAGGAGAGGCCCAAGGTTATTTTTCAAAAGGCGATGATCGTGCCGTTTATTTGAAAATGTACAGAGGGGCTTATACAACTAATGAGGCCCAAAATGTTTCTATACAAGTGGGTTGGGTCTTACACTCTCTCAAGAGGCCCAAAATGTTTTTGAATGGGTCTTATAGCTCAAGGAGAGGCCCAAGGTTATTTTTCAAAAGGCGACGATCGCGCCGTTTGTTTTTTACGGTATCGGGACTTATACAATACACTGAGGCCCAAAAATGATTTGGTCAAAAAAGGATTGGGTCTTACACTCTATTAGAGGCCCAAAGGTTTTGAAAAAGATTTATGAGGGTCGAATTAATCCAAAAACCCTAATTTGTTTTCAAAAATGTATTTAATTGAATAAAAATTCAATTAAAAATGATCAAAATTGTTTAACATATGAAAAACAAATTGTGATTTTGGATTAATGCTTCAAAAATTAAGTATTGACCTACAAAATAATTAGAAAGCATTAAAAGTTGCAAAATCAATGTAGAAAAAATATTTAAAATGTCAAAAACAATTAAAATATTAATTCTTTGCAAAAATATCAATTATATGAAATAAATAATTTTTTTGGGATTTTTTTGATAAATTAAAATATTTTAACATTTTTGTGAATTATTAAAAAAAGAATCAACTCAAAATCATTAAAACTCAGAGAGAAATTAATTTTTGAATCAATTAAACAAAATCACAAAATTCAAATATTTGAATTTGAAAGAAATGGCGCCAAGAACAGCTGAAGAACACGCGCGTGTTCTGGGTTTGGCTGATTTGCATTTTCTATCCAATCTCCCTGAATACTTGATTATAACATGCAATCCACATATCATTATGCTTGTCTCAACCTCACGATCATGTCTATGTCCATTAATTTCATTTAAATTAAACATATAACAAGAAATCATGAAAAATCCTCAAGAACCCTAATTTCTGCATGAAGGCTAGGATTTTTGATACACGATTCAAACAATGCAATTAATTGAGGGAAAACATTCCATGCATGATTATGAACATATAGCCAAATTATTGTGCGAGGAAATATGCATAGATTGAGAGATGACCAAGTATATGCTTACCTCTAGGCCGTGACAGCAAGTGCAATGTGATTTTTGATTTGGAGGTGTTACAGATGAGTGGTGATGATCTGAACAGCTTCCCTACACCCTATGGAGTGTGTTTGAATGCTTGGACTTGATTGAAATTGGCTGGAACGATTTGTGGTGCCTCAGCTGCAACTTGATTGAAAGTTTGAGCAACCAGCTGGTGATTTTGTGAAATCAGTGTTCCAGATGTTATGTGAGTGTTTGGATCACTTCTATGTGATGTATGTGAGGTGTGTGAGTGATTGGTTTGATTGGAATTGCTCTCAAACTCAAAACCCGATAGCTACCTTGCTAAGAAAGGCATTTTTGCCAAGAGAAAGAGATTTTGAGGAAAGCATCTGTTAGATGGCTTTGGTGTACTCAAACTGATCACAATTGAGCTCTATTTATAGTAGAGCAAGTTTGTTTTGCAAGGAATAGTGAATGGCAGCTGGTAAGTAGGTTTGGCCAATGTTGGCAAATGAAAATCCAAGTCTCCTCTAGCCATTGACTAGAGGTTAGGGCACAGAGCTTTGGTTCCCTTGGTATTGGATAAGTCTTGACTGATTTCAGATGAGAATGGCTCAGTCCATGCCACCTTGATGCTTCCATTGAATGCTCGAATCCAAAATTGGAGTCTTGTCCCTATTTTGGCCATTCTAGGTTCAACATGTTATTTCTTGTTCCATGGACTTTGGAGGCTTGGCTCAGTGATTGTCCCCTTTAAATTCAATCCTCAGATGTGTCCAAGTGGATAGGAGCATTTGAATTTGGTTGATTTTGGCAAATCGAGCAAAATTGCAAATTCTGCCTTGCCTTTGACAGATTTCAGCAAGACAACTTTCCAATGTCATATCTCATGACTCAAATGGAATTTGGCAATGTTCTTGGCCATTTTGGAAAGCCCTTACATGATATAACAACTGTTTGAACATGTTTGGTTTTGATCTCTTTTGAATCCAAGTGAAAAATCCCTCTACATTTGGCAAAAAGTGAAGACAGATTTGGACTTAGTGAAAATTTCAATAAGTGTTGGAAAAAGTGACATTTTCACTTTTCAGCCATTTTGATCACTCCATAACTCAAAATCCTTAATGAATTGGACTTAGGTCTAGTTGAAGTTTTTGTAGAGGGTAATGAGGGCTACAAATCCATCTTTGGATGAAAAAAAATGGCTTTGTGGTTTAGGAGTTATGTTCCTTCAAAGTTGGTACCCTTGTCACTTTATTTTTAACTTAGAAAATTTTCTAAGTTTTTATGGTTACCCCTTTTACAAGTTATCCCACTTTTCTTGATTTTTCATGATGAATGATGATTAAAATCATACATTAACATAATTTTAGGGTTAAAAAACCATTTTGGTGAAAAATCTCAAAAAGTCAAAGTTGACTTTTGTGCACAGTTGACTTTTTATCAAATGAATTCCAAACTGTGCCATGCTTCATGAAATCATGTCCTTGACCTAAATCAAACTTGATGGACATGTTCCATGGGTGTCATAGGTCATATTGGGGCATGTCCTAGGGTTTGGGAGCATGTCCTGGTCAAAAGTCAAAGTTACAGTTGACTTTCCTCGCGAAACCCTAATTGTGGTGCAGATGAAATTGAGACTTGTTGCTCAAGCTTCTTGGATTAATCCATTGTTCCAAATGGATCAATATGGCATATTGGAGACCCTCAAATCCTCTCTTGAGGTCTTGGCTCTTGATTTGCCCTAAAAGTCAACTTAGGGGTGAATTAGGTCAAGAAACCCTAACTCTTGATTTTTATGTATGCATCCCCTGAGGCAAAATTGACTGGATGGATGGGTCCATGAGGTTCCATGGAGTATATTAGGTTATGTTTTGGATCATTGGCTTATGCCCAGATGAAAATTTTCCATCTGGAGGCCCTGGTCGACCAAAACCCTAATTTGGTGATACCGGCGATCTTGAAGCTTGATCCACCTAAAAGGGAGCAACCTTGTGCTTAATCCTTGAAGTGGGAGTCCTTTTGATCCATTGTGGATGTTTGAGAGGTTAGACAAGTTGAATATCATGTCATTCCTTGATTGATCCTTTGTTTAAGGCTCTGAGAGGGCTTAAAACCCTAATTTTGATTGTAGTGAATGCTCAACAACCCTTGAGGCATTTGATGAGGCATGATGGTTCATCCACATTGTGATGATGATTTGCACAATGATGGGAAATCTTAGTGGTCAAAATTTGGGGTATGACACAAAGCACACAAACATCAACAGTTCCTCTTTAGAGATGACAAATTCTCTCTCAGCCAAAACCCTTTAGCTTCATATCTTGGGCTTTGAACAAGATACAAATCACCTTTAGCTTCATGTCTTGGGCTTTGAACAAGACACCAAAACATCTTTTTCCTCCCTTTGAATAGGAGGAACTATGATTGCTCTGATTTCCCTATTTCGTTAAACGGGAATACGTAGTCATAAGATTGCGAAATCTTAGCGAGCATACAAATCAAAAACTCTAGGTCCAGTACCTTCATACATCATTCAGAAAATTTTTAGATACAGTATCTTCCTAAAAGCCTCATGAACACTCTATTCTTAAGCCAAATAACCTAAGAGAGACCCACTATTTTGATAGCATCTGTAAACCAACAGTCATCTGTTTAAACTCAGTATGCAAGCAAGGTTAATTAGAGACATCTATTTCCCTTCCTTAATCAGCTTCGCAGGATAAAAAATGAATCGAACGGTAGCATCCCAAAGCGATAGTGATCAGAAACCACCAAAACCGCGCTACACATATGAACTTAAACATATATTTTGCAACAGAGACACATTAACAAGCATCCACATGAAATGATGTTAATGCAGGAATTGTAAGGATAAATAAGACATGAAGCACATAGAGAAAATTAAAGTGCATTACAAAGCCATAATATTCCAATAAAACTTCAAGTCACAAGACATACATAAAGAATATAAAATGATATGCGACAAACAAAATATGAAATGCACTACAACTAAACAACTCAATCCTCAAGGTCTCCTCCCCCTATATGGATGGCCTATTCCTCTGAAATATTAATCCGGAGGTGGTGGTGGTGGTTATTCATCCAATCGTTCCGTAAGTTCCAATACCGTCAGTTGAGACTGTTGAAACTATTTGTCAGAGCACGATTCTGACCCTCAGCGGTTTCAGCCAAATTATTAAACCTTGTTATCACTGTGGATGCAAACAAGTCAAAGTTCTCACTTTGAGCTTGAAGCTAATTTGTGAGAGCAGTGTACCGTTCTTCTTGAGCAGTCACAAAGTTTTGTTGTTGGAGCTGTATGGTTCTTAACATTTCCAGAACATCATCATTATTTTGTTGAGGTTGCGGTGGAGAAGGAGGAGTGTAGTGTGCATCTTGATAACTCTAGTCATTTGTTGGAGGCATGTAGGATGAACCTAGATTTGTCCAACCCGTGTGTTTCCATTCACCCTATCCCTTATTTGCATATGGATCATGAGCAGGTGATTGACCCAACTAACAACTGTTGTCATACTCAACATTATGATGATTTGTTTCCATTTCATGATCTTCCTCTTCCTCCTCTTCCATTTCATCTGTATCATCATCTTCATATTAAACCCTTGAGCTCAAAGCCTTCATCCGAAACTTGTAATGTTGATCTTGATTATCCCAAAAGTAACCCATCATGGTTAGTGTCTTTTGACCGAATTCTTGATCGAATATCACAGAAACATATGGAATACCTTCAACCATAACTTTATCCTTATTAAGAATGCTTTGAATAAAAGAGGTATAGCACAAGGCTGTACCTCGATCGGACTACCGGAGAGTAAAAATCCTACTCGCAATGTAGTGAGGCCAATTAATCTGTATCTTGTTCTTCTGTAGATACACCAAATGGACCTCAGCCTGGTCAACCCTAGAATATCCTCCCTTCTTGGGACGGAGAATACGAGATACGATCCATTGTAGGACCCTATCAATAGCCTTCAAACGCCCGGTAGTAACAGTCTTGGGAAACAAATCGTTAGCCACAATATTGTTAGGATAAGGATTCTTAAGCATAGAATTTAGGGCGGTTTTGAACTCATATCCTTCAACATAGTTGGTATCGGTAACCTTAGGATAAGAGGACGAATGTGGATCCATGCCGAACAAGTCTTTCCAAACATTGGCATTGACTGAGCGAGTTCTACCACCTATCTCATAGTCATACTCAAACCTGTCAAACTTACCATGAATACCTGTAAAAAACAGCTTGTCCAAATCCTCATTGTACTTTGTGTCACATTCCAAAACCTTATCAAACTCTTGAACATTAAGTAATTCATAATATCCCTAAGGTGCATGTGCTTAGCTCTTAAGGAATAATATGCAAATTGCCTAACAACCGATCGTTTACCAAAGTTATTATTATAAGTTTTAGCCAAATCATCAGATAGCAAAGAAGGAACATTTACCGGAACACTTGACCTGGGCTGAGAGGTACCTGCCCTAGAGGTGGAAGCCCTTATGGTTATTTTGCCTCTAATTCTTGTAGAAGCCATGAGAACACAATTTTTTGAGAAGATAAACAATACCCAAATTTGAGTTGATGATGAGAGAACCTCTGAAAACCTTGTGAATGTTGAAGGTTTTGTTTTTGATGAACTTTTGGAAATGGGTTTCTTGGGTTTTGTAGAGAATTGAAGGAGAGGAGAAGTATGAGGAGTAGTGTCTAGATGTAAATGATAATGATGATAATGCTTTGAATGAGTAAAGGAAAATACATGGGTCAAAGTTCCCAAGAACAATGAAGAGGCGCACATTCTTCAAGGAATTTTTTTAGAACGTTTCAGCGACGCGTCGACCTAACTGGTCACGCGTCGACGCATACTGAACAAAAAAACGTAAATTTAAAATTTTCAAAGTTTGAGTCGACCCAAGGGCCGACCTGTGCGCACCCGATTCAAAACACAAGAAAACCTAAAGATCATGAGTCGACCCATGTCCTATTTTGGTCGACTCATGCAGTGAAACCATGTAAAAATGCACATTTCACTTCATGTATGCATCAATCAATAATAAATAGCAAGCCACACATATTTCAATCTTAAAAATGGATTAAAATCGATCCAAACCATAGAATAAACATCAATATAACACACATTTTTACACAATTTCTTACATATATAAGTGATCAAGATTAGTTAACTAGAGAGGAACGATATTACCTCCGATGACGATTGATGATAGATGCCCTCACATATAGCTTGATCTTCTCAATATTGTTAATTAAAGAAAAAATATAGACAAGCATAGATATAAAGCATGCAATCATACATATTTAGACACGATTCGAGATATCGAGAACCCTAAGTTCCCTACGGATGTTAAAGAAAGGCTCTGTCGTAAGTGGTTTTGTGAAAATATCTGCAAGTTGATTCTTAGTATCAACATGCTCAAACACAACATCACCTTTCTCTACATGATCCCTAAGGAAATGATGGCGAATTTCAATATGTTTCGTTCGTGAATGTAGTACAGGATTTTTGGTTAAATTAATGGTGCTTGTATTGTCACACAAAATGGGAATATGTTTAAGTTTAACATTGAAGTCGAGTAATTGTTGCTTGAGCCACAGGACTTGAGCACAACAACAACCGGCCGCAACGTATTCCGACTCGGCTGTTGACAAAGCAACGAAAACTTGCTTTTTGCTATGCCAACTCACTAAGGAATTTGAGAATAAATGACAAGTGCCACTCGTGCTTTCCCTATCCGATTTGCAACCGGCAAAGACGGAATCGGAATAGCCAACCAAAGAGCAACCACTTCCCTTGGAATACCAAAGCCCTTACTTTGGAGTACCACATAAGTATCTAAGTATGCGCTTCACAGCTTTTAAGTGCGATTCCTTGGGACATGATTGGTACCTAGCACACATACAGACACTAAACATGATATCTCGTCGGGATACAGTAAGATATAGGAGAGAACCTATCATACCTCGATATTTCTTCACATATACATCCTTACCATTCCCATCTCGACTCAAGTTAACACAACTAGGCATTGGAGTGTCAATTTCTTTCGAGTTAGCCATGTCGAAGCATTTGAGTAGCTCAAGACAATACTTTATCTGGCTCACGAACGTCCCTTCTTCAAGTTGCTTGATTTGAAATTCGAGCGAATAGTTTAGCTCCCCCATCATACTCATCTCAAACTCTCCCTGCATCAACTTAGAGAACAACTTGACCATATTTATGTTAGTAGAACCAAATATTATATCGTCTACATATACTTGTACCAAAATTGAGTGTTTTCCTTGACGTTTAATGAAGAGGGTTGTGTGAAACTTCCCTCTAGAGTACCCTTGATCTAGTAAAAATTTGTTAAGACGCTCATACCAAGCCCTAGGGGCTTGCTTGAGAGCGTACAAAGCGCGCTTGAGCTTATAAACATGATTAGGATACTCATGGGATTCAAAACCAGGAGGTTGGGCTACATAAACCTCTTCATTAATATAACCATTCAGAAAAGCACTTTTTACATCCATTTAAAATAATTTGAAATTTTTAGCACTTGTGTAAGCTAGCAATAGACGTATAGCCTCGAGTCGGGCAACAGGCGCATACGTTTCCTCATAGTCTATGCCTTCCTCTTGGTTATACCCTTGTACAACTAAGCGCGCTTTATTTCTAGTTATGACTCTATTTTCGTCAAGCTTGTTCCTAAACACCCATCTGGTGCATATTACTCGATGGACTCGCGGAGGAGGGACAAGGTCCCAAACCTCATTTCTTTTAAATTGATTTAACTCCTCTTGCATTGATAAAAACCAATGTTCATCGAGTAAGGCCTCTTTAGAGTTTTTAGGCTCAATTTATGAGACGAAAGCGAAGTGATAACAGAAGTTACTTAGCTTGGATCTCGTAGTTACTCCCTTTGAGATATCACCAAGTATGTTTTCGATGGGATGGTCTTTAGAAGACTTCCAAGCTGGAGGAAGGTCATTGTTGTTAGTTGGATGATCCTCCTCAATCTTCTTAGGATGGTGATCTTTTTCCTCCTCAACTTGCATTGATTTAGGATGACCAGTCCCTTTATCAGTGTCCTTAAGTATCTCTTCTAAAGATACACCTTCACCATGAAAAGAAATACCTTTTCCAACATTTTTCGGATAAGACTCATCAAAAGTAATGTGTACGGACTTTCAATAGTAAGTAACCTCTTATTGTATACCCTATATGCCTTACTATACTGAGAGTATCCAAGAAAGATAATTTCGTCGGCCTTAGAATTAACCTTACCAAGAGTCTCTTTACCATTATTCAACACAAAACACTTACAACCAAAGACGTGAAGGTGTGATATGTTGGGCTTCCTTCCTTTCAAAAGCTCATACAGAGTTTTGTTTAGAATAGGATGGATGAGCACCCTATTCAAAACATAACAAGCCGTACTAATGGCATCGGCCCAAAAGTATTTAGGAAGGCCACTCTCATTGATCATAGTTCTTCCTAATTCTTCCAAAATTCTATTTTTATGTTCCACAACCCCGTTTTGTTGAGGGGTACGTGGTGCGGAAAAATTATGATTTATCCCATTCCTATCACAAAATTCTTCAAAGAGATGATTTTCAAACTCACCTTCATGATCATTTCAGATTGTTACAATGTGTGTGTTCAATTTTTTTTAGAGATCTTGGTAAACTTTTCAAAAGCCAAAAAGTATCACTCTTGCTTGCTAAGAAAATAGTCCAGCAAAACCTAGAATAGTCGTCGACAATCACAAAACCGTAGTAGTTACCACCTAAGCTCTTAATCCTAGATGGTCCAAAGAGGTCCATATGGAGGAGTTCAAGGGGTCTCGTGGTTGAAACAATGTTTTTAGACCTAAACGAGATCCTTGTTTGCTTCCCCATTTGGCACGCACCACATAAGTGATCCTTTGAAAACTTGATTTTGGGTAAGTTGACTACTAGGTCCTTAGAAACTATCTTATTAAGCAAATCAAAATTGACATGCGCCAAACGCCTATGCCATAACCATGAATCTTCACTCATGGTGATGAGACATTTGTCAATACTCAATGATACCTCATTCAAGTCTAGCATATAGATGTTATTAACCCCCAGGCCTTTAAACACATCCTTCTTTTTATCATTATTTTCAATTATGAAGCAATATTTTGAAAATGAGACTTTATAACCCTTGTCACATAATTGACTAATGCTAATTAGGTTGTGTTTAAGACCCTCAATTTGTAGCACGTCTGAGATAGTAGTAGAAGAGGGATTACCTACACTATTTTTGCCGAGTATTGCCCTTTTATTGTTGTCTCCGTAGGTCACAAATCCCTTTTTCTTTGCCACAAAGTCAACGAAAAGAGAAATGTCTCCCGTCATGTGTCTTGAGCATCCACTATCGAGAACCCATCTTCTCTCCGCGGACTCAAGACGTTGTACCTACACAATCAATCAAGGGAAATAGGTACCCAATTCATATTGGGTCCTTGGTTATGAGTGAAAACTTGATTGCATTCGGGCAACTATTGATAAACGCCTTTATGAACTAAAAACCTCCTAAAGTGACATTTTACAATGGTATGACCCCTCTTGCAACAATACAAGCAAGTCAAGTTAAAATAGGAATCACTTTTGTTAGATTGATCTCGAATCACATAAGTGTATTTTTGATATGGATTAATCATGCTTTTCTTAAACTGTGATCTATCAATAGCAAAAGTGACCTTTGGTTCTAGAGCCTTGTCAAGTTTGGCTCTAAGAGTTCTAACCTCTTTTTGCCAAATATGACAAGTTTCACAACCAAAATTTAACCACCTACTCTTGTCTTCCTCAACATCAACCTTTGTTACTTCCACCATAGAATTTTTGAGAGCCTCTAATTCCTTTTCGGAATCGGAGATCTTTTTCTCCAAATGAGAAAAGATTTGTTTGTTTGAAGATAAACATTTAAAGGCTTCATTAGCCTCATGGTGTAGAGTATCAAAAGCATGTTGTAATTCAGAATGAGACATTTTGTTAGAGTTGTCATATTTAGCATGTCTTACCTTTTTATTCTTTTTCCTTTGATGAGCGGAAAGGCAAAGGTTAACAGACTCTTCTTCGTCACTTGAACTTTCTTCACTAGACGACTCACTATCGCTTTCCCAAGCAATATAAGCTCTTCTAGGTTTACCTTGTTTCTTTTGTGGACAATTTTTTTCCTTTCCCTTGTCCTTCTTCATCAATGGATAATCTGACTTATAATGGCCAACTTTTCCATGATTATAGCAAGACCCTTTAGTTTTTCCACTCTTGTTACCTTCATTCTTGGAAGACCTTGTTTGTCTTCTAAACTTGATGAGATTCTTTTCCGAATGTTGAATACCATTTTTCTTTATCTAGCGATTGTATCGCCTCACAAACAGTCCCATATACTCATTCGAATCTTATTCATCGTCGTCACTTGAATCACTCTCACTTAGCTCTTTTCCAGAGGACTTTGAGCAAGAAGCCTTTAGAGCTATTGACTTCTTTTTCGCATCTTTGGTCTTAGTCTTTTCCTTCTTTTTTCTATTCTCAAATTGGTCAAGACTAACGAGCACTTGCTCATGTTCCTCGAGCTTCCCAAATAAAGTTGTGATGTACAACGTCATGAGGTCATTGGCCTCCTTTATTGTCGTGACCTTTGGTTTCCATTCCCTAGTAAGACACCTCAAGATTTTATTAGTAGCAACGTCATTGGAAATCGGTCTACCAAGTGAGTTTAGTCTATTGATTAAATGAGTAAATCTCTTTTGTATGTCGGCAATGGTTTCCCCTTGCTTCATGTGAAAGAGATCAAACTCTTGTGTTAAAGTATTGATTCGAGCTAGTTTGACGTCATTATTTCCCTCATGGGCAACTTGCAATGCGTCCCACATAGCTTTAGCAGTTGTACAATGTGAAACTCTATAATACTCATCAACACCCAAAGAGGAGATCAAAATATTTCTAGCTTTCCAATCGTAGTTATACTTTTTCTCTTCTTCTTCATTCCATTGTGCTTCCGACTTAGGCACAACAACGTTATCCGCATTGGTAATGGTAATTTCCATGGGACCATTTTGTATAACATTCTATACCTTTCTATCAATGGAATTGATATGCACACGCATACAATCTTTCCAATAACTATAGTTTTCATTGTTAAAAACCGGTGCTCTATTGTAAGTCTCTTTTGGTTCGTTAGCCATTTTCTAAAAATTTATATGCGAAGCACTAGACGAACCAGGCTCTGATACCACTTCTTAGATGATGGCAATTGATCTAGAAGGGGGGTTGAATAGATCACTACTTTTTAAAATAGAGTCGACGCTTAAAACTTTGTTTTTAAAATGTTTGCGGAAGCGGCCGAGGAACTATGTCGTCTAAACAAACTGTTATCGAAAAGATCGGATATGCGTCAAACCAAATGGAATAACAAGCTTAATGAGAATTCGAATCACTAATTTGATTATTAATCAATACACTTGAATTCACTTAATTTTGTGCAATTTCCAATGACTAATAAAAAGTAAACCAAAATTGACAATTTCACAAACAATTTGTGAGCGATCAATTTATCAAACACTTGGTGTGCAAAACACCCCAAGTGTTAATTTCTATGTAAATGTTGTGCAGAATTTTTCCAATTACAATCAACGTGATTGTAATGAGTTTTCAAACCAGATTTTCAGCACTACACTATAACAGAATTTTATCGATCAATTGATTTTGCACAAACATAAACAATTCAAAAATTAAAGAGATAGGGAAAGAGAGAACAACACCGAATTTGTTTAGGCAGTTCCCCTTTCGTCCTCATTCCGGGTACGTCTGCCCCCAATTCTAAAACTAGAATTGAGATATGTATTATCTTATCGCAAATGTTTTTACAAGAGAAGCCCTAGTCACCATACACTCAAGAATACTTGTTGATGTTGATACTATGCCTTCTTTCCCCTTGATTCAAGTCAAATCAAGTGCCTAAAACGTGTTGAATAAACCTCAGTTTACCGCTACTCGGTTGAATGAACCCACCGGTCTTCAATCACCTTCGCTCGACTGATTTCAATCACACACAGTTCGAACCCAAATCTTTCTTGCACAATCCTCCGATTATCATTACTAGATTGAACGAACCCACCTTTCTTCAATCACCTATGCTCGGCTCAATCTATGAAGCAAAGATTTGTCCAAAAACCCCAAAATCTACACGATCTTGGAGGACAAAACCCTAACGGTTTTATTCAAGAAAAAACCCACTGAAAAACTCACCCCAAACTAGATACACAATCCTATGTTTGGACCTTATCACCTCAATGATGCAAGATTTCAACAAAAATTGTTATAAATAATTGTTGAGAAAATGCAAGAATGAGGATGAAGATGATGAGAGAAAAATTCAGTGTATATCTTTCACTTTTTCTTGTTATAGTGAAATGATGAGGTAAAATGTATATATATGATCCTATGACCAACTAACAAAAAATAACAGCAATTTGAAATTGAGAGAGATCAGAAAATGACACGTATTTAGCGAATGGTCGACCAAAAAATAAGGATGGTCGACCTGAGCGGACCCATGAGCAAAACTATGCAAATGTTGAAGTTATGCGTCGACCATAATAGGGTCCATGTGTTGACGCAAGCTTGCAGAAAAAATGCAAATACAAAGGTTAACAGTATGAGTCGACATAAGGGTCGACGCGAGCACACTCGAAAGCAAATGACTCAAAAATTAGTTTTCATGAGTCAACCAGAATAAGGTTTGAGTCGACTCAAACACCTTAAACTCCCAAAAACGTTTTTTTGATCATAGTTTGTTCCACCTAGGCTATGTTTATGCATTCCTATGACTCCCAACATGATCAAACACACACAAGAAATATATGAGATTCTTCCTATATGTATAGACACATGATTTTGGGATATTTGTGCATTGTGAAGTATGAATGCAGGCTATGACGTGATGATACCGTCCAAATTACACACTACGAGCTAGTACACGTTTTGACATCATTAAAATAAAGACTAAGTATTAAGACACCTTTCCCTCACATTTTTATCAAAGTAAAAATTTCATTTTGCAAGATGTAAATAAAACAAGAGTTGTAAACATATGGGCAAAAGCTCAAATTTTAATGATAGAATGGTAACCAGCAAATAGCGTGATTCCATGTATTATTACAAAGTGGAAAATGGTAATTAAAGGGAAAGGGCTACATTAAAATATAATGTCTGAATTCTCCCTAACAAATTTGAATTTCCAATGTTCTTTGAGCCTCTGGCGAAACTAATTTGATTTGAGAGCTCTTTGATAGACGTTGCTGTCGCTCCCGGGATTTTCATCCAGGTACAAACGCGAAAGAGGCGCGGAAATAAAGTCGCCAGCAATGTGTATTTATCCCAAGAGAGGGAAAGGAAACACTGCGTAAACCTGAGGGAAGGAAAAGTGGTATCGCGACCAAGAGAAACGGGTAAGGGAGTCGGTTACGCGAGGGGAAGGTATTAGCACCCCCACGCATCCATCATACTCGATGGGATCCACGCTTGTTGTCTCGATCAAAGGGTGTCGTCATCTGGAGCTCCACTGCTACTGGAAAGGAAAAAGGAACGGGAACGGAGGAGAACAAAGAAATGGGGGAGAAAACAAAAAAAGTGACTCGGTAGGACATCGCTCGTCCTAGGCCTACGTATTCCCTCGTGCAATGGGAAAGTCAGAGTCAACGTAGTTCGGACGGACTACGAACTAAGGGGGGAGGTTGCTCGCCAAGACATCGCCGTCTTGTGCCTATGTATCCTCAATCTAACCAGAAGGAGGAAATCAGAGCAGTCGTAGTTCGACCTAATGAGGTCGGAGTGTTTTTTTATGAGCGACGTTAAATTCGCGTCCGGCAGTTAGGGTCGATGCCTGTTTGCGACGAGACGGAAGTAAAGTGCCCTTTTCTGAAAATAAGGTTTCAAACTTAGCGATCCCGAAGGATGAAAAAGGTTTGAGTTTGTTTTTATATGTTTTAGACAGAAGTGTTTTGATTTATTGTTGTTTGTAACATGTATTGCACTAAAGTCTATGACATAGGAGCGAATGCATTGCATGGTCGTCCTAACAGGACATATGCTAACACCCTAGAAAGGCGGAGGGAAACCCTCCTCCTTCCATTTCCCACGTACAAGGCTCATGCGCAATTCACGTTAACCTTATTAAGTGTTTTAGAAGTGCTATGAGATGAAAGGAGAAGACTCAAATTGAAAAGAAAACACTAAAGGGAAACTAATTGTTCCTAATGTTATCATGCAAAGGTGGCCCTAAGGTCAAGGTTTAAGAACCTAAGTCTAAGAAGCAGAGAGGGATAGCACTACCTAATGCCTATCCTACCTTACCTTAATAAAAAATTAAGGATGAGCTAGGATCCCAAAGGGTGTGAAAAAGTTGTACACAAAGCATTATATCATGTTATTCACATAAGAGAAAGAGAAGTAAGATAAATGAGAAATGAAAGAAGAGATGAACATGGATAACCATCCACATGTTCAAGTACCTTACCTCTGCCCCTACACAAAAGGTTAGCATAAAATCATCACAAGTAATAAGAACAAGTGAAAGAAACTAGTCCAAACAATACTAGTTGTCTTAAGAAGACAACTTAAGAAGAAAACAAAACTCAAACCAAAAGGAAAAGGTTTTAATGGTTAAGGATGTTTCAAAGTCAGTAGATAAATGCTAAGGGATCCTACTAATGTAAACATGCCATATGAAATCAAACAAGAGCAAACTATGCACTAGACAATCATACAAATGCAAGTTGTGCATCACTAATGCAAGATGAATGCAAATGAATCATGAACATGGGTGAACATGGATGAATGCACATGTAAACATCAAAGTCAGAAGTGAATGACATTTAAGAATGTGTGCAAATGTCATTAAGATGGCATGAGATTCATAAATGCAAACATTAATCAAGTAAGAAGAAGTTGTAACAAACATCATTCAAGTTTCAACAATGAAGCATACTTGTAATGCAAGTAAGAAATGAAGATGTAAGATGAACAATCATGTAAATGGATGCAAGTCAGAAGCCTATGACATTTGAAATGACATTTATAAGCCAAGAATGCATGTACAAAGTCCACACAAGCACCATGTTGAAGCACATAGAAGATTAGAAGCAAACTAGGTTCAAACAATTTCAACTAAGCATGTAAAAGTTTATGAACTTAAGAGGCATGTGATGTGCAATTATAGGTCATGGAATATGATTTAGAATTATCACAAATAGAAGTGGAATCATGTCAAAGTGAATGTGCAAGACCATACAAGGGTTAATGCAAACAAGTCCTCAAAGAAGAACAAGTAAGAATGCACAATTACACAACACATTTCAAGTTAAAACATGTGCATACAAGTCATGTAAAAGTGAACTTTGAATGACCTATAACATGAGAAAAATGACTTATAAGGTTCATGCAACATGTATTGAAAGGTCTCAACAATTGTCAAAGAGAGTTGCACACAATATCCATCAAAACCCTAGCATATGATCTCTAAAATTCACACAAACAAGCATGCATTTAAGATGAGTCAAAAGCCATGTTATAAGGATGAGAAAATTGGAAAAAGGCAAGTGAATTAAAGTTCCAACAGCCAATAAACATGTCTCAAAATAATGGATCAAAACTCATTAAGGGTCATGCTCAAACATGCTTCATAAGTTCACTCAAGTAACCCAAGAATTGTGCACAAATATGGCATTCAAACACCAACCAAAAATGGTCTAAAAAATCCACCAAAATTACATGAAGTGCCTCAAGGTGTTATAAAAGGATGTATCACTTTCCATGTCAAAATTGAACTCACAACTAGGTAAAACAAATCATCAATGAAGCAAGTATCATGAATATAGCTCATTCAAAATGTATCACAATGAGAAATTCATGAAAAATAGCAAAAATAATCCAAAAATGGAAAATTAAAATGCCAAAAATTAGTTAAATGTGTAATGATGCCTCATGGATTTATTTGGAATTTTTAGATGTTCACAAGTATTTTTAAAAATTAAAATGCAAACAAATATGCAAAAATAATAAAAAAAAACAAAAGAAATAGCCAGGGGGTGCACTGAAAGCAAATATCCAGTTCAAACAAGCATTGGGCTTAGAGAGAGGGGGTATGGATAGAGTTTGTTCTAAGCCCAACGCGCGTGCAAGTCTGAGAGTCTATAGCGTGAGTACCAGTCCATTTAATTGACTCAATGCAGACCATATGATCTGGTCAAAGTCGCAAGTAAACTAATCAAATGGCTAAGATTGAACGAACACTGTATTCCAGGTGCACCTCATACGCATCTACTAAATTATTGATTCAGAAATAGAACACGTGCACTATGGCATTCTTTTTTCAGTGGCGCTCTCTTATTGGTTAGCTCAAAAATTCATGAACGAATTATAAAGCAACACGCATGCATTGACTGAGAAGACTTAGATGCTGGAGCCCTAGCTCCGGTTATCTTCTCCGGTCGGCCTCTCCGGAGTTGACTGAAACCTCAACCAAAAATGTCACCTGAGCACATCATTTTGTGCGGTTTTTCACGTAGATTCTAAATCTACCATTATCTTTCATGTATCATGCATATACGAAGCAAATCGAAGCAAACAAAAAATGGATCCACAACTGAAAATCACGCTAGGACTATATTTTTCATCAGTAATCAGTGCCTACACTCCATAGGACTTCAGATAATCAATCCTCCATGCTTTTAAACGCTTAATACAATGTAACTGAAAGTTTAATAAGAATCAACTAACCTTCAATGGAGCACTCCACTAATCCTTTAAGAAAACTTCAAGACAACTTCAAATCTTCTCCAAATGGCTTATGAACACGAAATAAACGTGTATTATCCAACGAATCTTGCTCAACACTAAACTGATGAAGCTGATCTTTGAAGCTTGGATTCACCAAATTGATTCACCACAGTTCCACTCTATGGATTATAGAAGATTATATCCATGGTGTAGATGAAGAATCCAGGAAGAACTTGCAGAGAAAACGCTTGTGGAGAGAGATTCCAAGAAGAGAGCAATGATAAAATGAAGATGAGAGTGAGTGAGAAAAATGTTGTTACCGAATCTGTTATGAGGGTTAGAGAATTTATATATGTTGTTAGTAGTGTGGTGAGAATTTAATCATGGTTAGAAAGATAGTTAGACATGTGGTTAATTGAGATTTAAAATGAGAATGGTAATGATGGTGTGTACTTGGCACCGGTTTGGTGTTTATGTGTGAGGATTATGGAGCTTATGGTATTACTTATGATGAAGGGTGAGGATCACGTGAGCTGGTTATGTTAGCAGCTTGTTGTGTAAGTTTCTTCCTCTCTCTCTCTTTGTTTGAACACTTAAGGAAAAGAATACACGAGAAGCATGGTTGTAAGAGTGTTTGGGTAAATGTAGTAATGTATGATGATGTATGCGTGCGTATGATGTGAAGGCATTGTTTGGGCTATATTGAGTAACATGATGTGTATAGCAATAGTGCAGCATGAGTACTATGTACTATCTTTAAACTTTTAATGCAAAATGAAGAGATTCATAATGATGGAAATTATGTTCATGAGGTGGACTTTGAATGCTTACAACTCGATGGTTAGTGAGTGAAATGAGGTGATTCTTTGCTCTTTAAAAAGAGGAAGTGGAAGAGAATAATATTGGAATTTAAAGTACTTGGAATAGAAGCCTCTAAGATGCTTAGGAATATTAATAAACATAAGGGAACATAACTGATCTTGTGCCTTTGCCTGGCCTGCATGACCTGAGCCCATGGGCGAGTGTGATTGCATGTGTGATGACCCTACTTTGTCTCACCATATTTCTCAATGTGTTGCTCTAGTGAAAAAACTCCCAAAATCAATGTTATAGAGGGGATCAAGGGGAACAACTTTCATGTTGGACAGTTTTTCATTTGAAGCTTCTATCTTTGAGAAATTTGCCCTTGAACTTGGACACAACATGCACACAAGGTGTTTGTTGAAATTACTGCGTGCTGACTGGTCATGACTTGCCATTTTGCCTTGATTTGTCTCAACTTTAACCCACCATATCTCCCTCAATTTTAATCCAATGGAGATGTTCTTGGTATGGTTTTGAAGCTTGGAATGTGAAATTTTGACAGGCCTCTGTAGCGAGCGATTTTGGGACGCGGTTCTTAAGCGCGGTCGCTCTCTGGAGTCAGTTTACTACAGGTCGATTCATTTTTTATCCTATTGTGAGCTGATGAAGGAAGGGAAATTGATGTCTCCAATTAACCCTGCTTGCATACTGAATTTAAACAGCGATCTGTTAGGTTACGAATGCTATCAATGTGGGGGGCCTTTGTATTGGTTATTTGTATTTTCGCCAATACTGATTTCTCTCTGGGATTTTGTTAGGATACTGCTTCAGATTATGATATATGGGATTTTGGGTTTTTTATTGATTGCGCTCGCTAAGATTTTTCTTTCAATCTTATGCCTACGTATTCCCGTTTACCGAAACAGGGAAATCAGAGCGATCGTAGTTCCTCCTATTCTATGGGAGGAAATTGGTGTTTTTGGTGTCTTGTTCAAAGCCCAAGACATGAAGCGAAAGGTAATTTGTATCTTGTTCAAAGCCCAAGATGTGAAGCTGAAGAGTGTTGTCTTTAGAGAGAATTTGTCATCTCTAAAGGGGGTCTGTTTGTCACAACTGTTGGGTGACTGACTGTAAAGGAGGATTAATTTAACCGGGATACACGGATCCTAGCAATGCCATAATTTCCTTTATAGGGGGTTTTAACCTGAAGGAGAAGACTTTAACTCAGTGTAGAGCAATGCTATCTTTCCTTAGGAATTTCTCATGCTAAAAGAGGGATAGTGGCATGGACGTAGATGATCCAGAGGCTTGCCGCTTACAGCAATTAGATGAAGGGGAAGGAGTTGTTGATGTTTGTGTACTGTGAACGAGGCACAACTTTGATGTTAAAAGGTTGATTGGACCAACCAGTGGTTTTCTTATATAAAGCCTAAGAGGAGGCTATTGGCCCAACAAGAGGGAGTTTTTATGTATCTCGTACGAAGCCCGAGAGAGAGGCTAAAGGTTTGACTCAACAAGAGAGTCTTTCATACTCCACAAGAGAGTGTTTTTTGTATCTCGTACGAAGCCCGAGATAGAAGCTAAAAGAGGTTGACTCGACGATGGAGTCTCTTGGTATCTCTTATAAAGCCCGAGATGAAGGCTATTTGACTCAACAAGAGAGTTTTCTGTATCTTGTACGAAGCCCGAGATGGAGGCTAAAATTTTTTTGGCTTAATAAGAACCTTTTTGTATCGCGTATAAAGCCCGAGATGGAGGCTAAACGTTTGTTTGACTCCGCTGGGGAGAATCATTGTACAAAGCCTAAGAGGAGGCTATGGTGACTGTTTCAGTTGAGTGACAAGTCCAATATGCTGATTTAAAGAGAAAATCAATTCTTATATGAGCAACACTGTACTCAAGGATTTGATTCGAGGATCCGAGTTATTCCTGTTCTTTAAGGAAGTGGGAAATCCGAAGGGTATTGAGACTGTCTGATTCTACGGGTTTTCTTCCTATTTAACGAAGAGGTCACTTGAGAATGTCTTTGAGACTCAAGGAGATTAGACTGTCCAAGTCTAGAGTTTCATCTTTTGTACTATGCTTTGAGAAACAGTAGTAGACTCTTTGAAAGGATTGTTCTATGCAGATGATTAATTTCTGTTCCTATACCTCTAGGAGGTCGTCGGGACAATTTGTACGAAGCCCAAGAGGAGGCTGGAAACTTTTAAGAAGCCGAGAGGTCCTTGTACGAAGCCCAAGAGGAGGCTATCATTCCCGGAGGAAGAGATCATTATACGAAGCCTAAGAGGAGGCTGTGAATACTTCTAAGAAGCCGTAGGGTCCTTGTACTAAGCCCAAGAGGAGGCGGGGTTGCTTTTAGGAAGCCTGTGGGTCCTTGTACGATGCCCAAGAGGAGGCCGATGCTTTTAAGAAGCCGATGGGTCCCCAAACCCCGAGAAGTTCAAGACAGGCTATTCACGAGGAATAGATCAAGCCAGGAAAGTTCGAGAATTTGGAAGAAACTCAAAGATGCCATGCATGGAGAATACATTCATCTCTGGGAGTAGAGTTTCTTGACAATTCCTAATGAGGACAGCCGAAGAGAAGACTGTATCTGGTGATCCTATTGGGGATCTAGTTATTTATTTCTACGAATAAACGAAACGGCGTCACCTAGTTCTAGACGTAGTTGCCGGGGAAACTCTAAATATCTATACTATTATTACACAGTTGATATGAGTTTATGAAAGAAGACTTACAGTGAAACAGCCCCACAATACAGTTATATGTATATGAAAGCGGTAAATGAAAGCAATAACCACTTACTTGGTTGTAGAGCTTCCATGCTGTTTGGTTAGTTGTTCAACAAAGAAAGATTGAAACAAACAGTATATTCAAAATCAAAGGAGAAAGTGCTTTGAAAAAGAAAGATTTGGGGCTTACAGCTCAAGGAGAGGCCCAGGATTTTATCAGTGAGCGCACTGTTTGAATTTGTACAGAGGGACTTATACAAGTGATTGTGGCCCAAAAATGGTTTTCTGTACAAAGGGATGGGTCTTACACTCTCTCAAGAGGCCTAAAAGGTTTAAAGAAAAATATTAGGGCTTATAACACGAGGGTAGGCCCAAATGATTTTTCGTTTAAAATGGCGGTCGCGCCGAGATTTCTTTTAACGCATAGGGACTTATACAATAAGTGAGGCCCAAATGGTTTTGGTTAAAAGGGGATTGGGTCTTACACTCTAATAGAGGCCCTAAAAAATTTTGAATGGGTCTTATAGCTCGAGGAGAGGCCCAAAGTTTGTTTTTGAAAAGGCGACGATCGCGCCGTTTATTTGAAAATGTACAGAGGGACTTATACAACGAATGAGGCCCAAAAAGTTTTCTGTACAAGGGGGTTGGGCCTTACACTCTAATAGAGGCCCAAATGAGTTTTAAGAAAAGAAATGGGTCTTACTACACGAGTGTAGGCCCAAATGGTTAATTTTCAAAAGGCGACGATCGCGCCGTTTGTTTTTTACGGTATCGGGACTTATACAATATACTGAGGCCCAAAAATGATTTGGTAAAAAAAAAAGGATTGGGTCTTACACTCTATTAGAGGCCCAAAGTGTTTTGAAAATGATTTATGAGGGTTGAATTAATCCAAAAACCCTAATTTGTTTTCAAAAATGTATTTAATTGAATAAAAATTCAATTAAAATGATCAAAATTGTTTAACATATAGAAAACAAATTGTGATCTTGGATTAATGCTTCAAAAATTAAGGATTGACCTGCAAAATAATTAGAAGGCATTAAAAGTTGCAAAATCAAGGTGGAAAAAACATTTTAAATGTTAAAAACAATTAAAACATTAATTCTTTGCAAAAATATCAATTATACAAAATAAATAATATTTTGGGGATTTTTTTGGAAAATAAAATATTTTAACATTTTTTTGAATTATTAAAAAAAGAATCAACTCAAAATCATTAAAGCTCAGAGAGAAATTAATTTTTGAATCAATTAAATAAAATCACAAAATTCAAATATTCAAATTTTGAAAAAAGGCGCCAAGAACAGCTGAAGAACACGTGCGTGTTCTGGGTTTGGCTGATTTGCATTTTCTCTCCAATCTCACTGAATACTTGATTATATCATGCAATCCACATACCAATCAACTCGTTTTAACCTCACGATCATGTCTATGACAATTAATTTCATTTAAATTAAGCATATAACAAGAAATCATGAAAAATCCTCAAGAACCCTAATTTCTGCATGAAGGCTAGGATTTTTGATACACGATTCAAACAATGTAATTAATTGAGGGGAAACATTCCATGCATGATTATGAACATATGGCCAAATTATTGTGCAGCAAAAATTGCATGGATCATAGAGTTAGAAGAGCTCATGCTTACCACTTGCAGCTGGTGATCGTGATTTGTGTTGGAGGTGTTACAGCTAGGTTCCAATGATCTGGATAGCTTCCCTAGGTGCCATGAAGTGTGTATGGATGCTTGGACTGGATTGAAATGGTTTGGAGTTGAAGATGGTACCTCAACTGCAAAACTGTCAAGAACTTGAGCAATTGGCTGGTGATTTTGTGAAATCTATGTTCCAGTTGTTATGTGAGTGTTTGGATCACTTCTATATGATGTATGTGAGGTGTGTGTGTGATTGGTTTGGTTGGAAAAGCTCTCAAACTCAAAACCCGATAGTGACTTGCCTTAGAAGGTAAAATTGGAGTGAAAGAAGAGATTTTGAGGAAAGCATCTGTTTGATAGCTTTGGTGTACTCAAAATGATCACAATTGAGCTCTATTTATAGTAGAGAAAGTTTGTTTTGCAAGGAATAGTGAATGGCAACTGCTGCGTAGGTTTGTTCAATGTTGGCCAACGGAAATGCAAGTCTCCTCTAGCCATTGACTAGAGGTTAGGGCACAGGCTGCTGGTTCCCTTGGTCTTGGATAAGTCTTGACTGAATTTAGTTGAGAATGGATCAGTTCATGCCACCTTGATGCATCCATTGAATGCTCCAATCCAAAATTGGAGTCTTGTCCCTATTTTGGCCATTCTAGGTTCAACATGCTATTTCTAGTTCCAAAGACTTTGGAGGCTTGGCTCAGTGATTATCCCCTTTAGATTCAATCCTAAGAGGTGTCCAAGTGGATAGGAGCATTTGGATTTGGCTGATTTTGGCAAATCGACCAAAATTGAAAAATCTGCCTTGCCTTGGCAGATTTCAGCAAGGGAACTTGCCAATGTCATATCTCATGACTCAAATTGAATTTGGTAATGTTCTTGGCCATTTTGGAAAGCCCTTACATGATACAACAACTGTTTGAACATGTTTGGTTTTGATATATTTTGAATCCAAGTGAAAAATCCCCCTACATTTGGCAAAAAGTAGGGTAAAATCTGACTTAGTGAAATTTTCACTGTGTTGGAACAAAGTGACTTTTCTTGATTTTGATCACTCCATAACTCAAAATCCATGAGGAATTTGGACATAGGTTAGTATGAAGCTTTTGTAGAGGGCAATGAGATCTACAAATCAAGCTTTGAATGGGGAACAATGGCCTTGTGGTTTAGGTGTTATGGTCCTCCAAAGTTGGCACATTAGTGTCACTTTTTCCATAACTTAGAAATTTTTCTAAGTTTTTGTGGTTACCCCTTTTACAAGTTATCCCACTTTCTTTGATTTTTCTAGATGAATGATGATTCAAATCATACATTAACATCATTTTAGGGTTAAAAATCCATTTTGGTGAAAAATCTCAAAAAGTCAAAGTTGACTTTTGTGCACAGTTGACTTTTTATCAGATGAATTCCAAACTGTGCAATTCTTCAGGAAATCATGTCCTTGACCTAAATCAAACTTGAAGGACATGTTCCATGGGTGTCATAGGGTATATTGATTCATGTAATAGGGCTTGGGAGCATGTCCTGGTCAAAAGTCAAAGTTACAGTTGACTTTTCCTGTGAAACCCTAACTGTGGTACAAATGAAATTGAGACTTGTTGCTCAAGCTTCTTGGATCAATACATTGTTGCAAATGGATTAATGTAGTATGTTGGAGACCCTCAAATCATGTCTTGAGGTCTTGGTTCATGATTTGTCCCAAAAGTCAACTTAGGGATGAATTAGGTCAAGAAACCCTAATTCCTGATTTTTGATGTATGCATCCCCTGAGGTCAAATTGACTTGATGATTGGGTTTATGAAGTTCCATGGATCACATTAGGTTATGTTTTGGATCTTTGGCTCATGCCCAGAGGAAAATTTCCATCTGGAGGCCCTGATCGACCAAAACCCTAATTTGGTGATACCGGCGATCTTGAGGCTTGATCCACCTAGAAGGGAGCAGCTTTGTGCTTAATCCTTAAAGTGGGAGTCCTCTTGATCCCTAGTAGCTACTTGAGAGTTTAAACAAGTTGAAGATCATGTCATTCCTTGATTGATCCTTTGTTAAAAGCTCTGAGAGGGCTTGAAACCCTAAATTTTATTGCAGTGGATGCTCACCCATCTTTGGGGAGACTAATGAGGCAAGATGGCTCCCCCATATTGTGATGATGATTTTCACAATGATGGGAAATCTTAGTGGTCAAAATTTAGGGTATGACAGATGCCCCTATTTAATCTTCTTGGACCCGAAGGTGTGAATAACGAAGGTATTCGGGCATTCGGGGTGCAAGAGGATTAAATATCGGAATATCCGAAATTTTGACGGCTATGAATGGCAGTTTGCGCATTCATCTTCTTTTGCTAAGTAATGATGCTTAGAAAAGGTAAACTTCCCCTCGATCCTGGTTTCCTACCAAGGAACTGGTCTTAGTTGCAGAAACAAACTTCCCCTCGATCCTGGTTTCCTACCAAGGAACCGGTCTTAGTTTCTGATATAAACTTCCCCTCGATCCTAGTTTCCTACCAAGGAACTGGTCTCAGTTTCTGATATAAACTTCCCCTCGATCCTAGTTTCCTACCAAGGAACTGGTCTCAGTTTCTTTTGTAAACTTCCCCTTGATCCTGGTTTTCTACCAAGGAACTGGTCTAAGTTTCTTTTGTCTATAAACTTAATTGACAAGGGACGCTACGCGTAGCGGTTTTCCTCAAACTTCTCGCCGAATTTTCCTGGGGAGATGCCATTTGACGGAAAAACTTTTGATGTCAGACTTGCTGGGGAACCCAGTCGTCTGAGTTGTAGAGTTGCACAAACTTCTCTGTTGGAGACGCCATTTGTTTCTACTGGGGGAAAGCAGGTCTCTTGAGAGACTGCTGTCGCTTGGGATCTTACATCATACTTTTCTCGAGATCTTCCCAGAGAAATGCCATATGATGGGGTCCAATTTTGAGGTGTCGATGACCTTTTCATCAGCGATCTTTTCGGAGCGAAACTGGTATGCTGCCGAATCTCTGATTACGAGGCTTTCTCTGTGGATTTTCCTTAATCCGAGAAAGCAAGGATATCACCTTCAATGGCGAAGAGTGATTCTGACTGAAGGTTCCTCTGGTTTTTCAGAGGTTCAAGTTATCAAAGCGGTCAAGGGCCAACTTCCAATCTAGAAATAAACTGGAAACGAGATTGTTCAGACGCAGTATTTCCTAACGAGGAAAGAACTGAGAACTCGATTGAGAGAACTCCTATCACTAAGGGACAAGACCGACTAGAGTGATGGTAATGCAATATGAAATGTGAATGCAAATCAATAATGCATGATGTATGTATGTATATGCTGACAAAACTAACACGACTTACAAACTAAAAGATGAACATGATTGGATACTCGGACACAGTGGGGCATGTAGAAATATCGCTGGTTCAAGATAGCAATTCCACCTTGCTTAGGAGAGATAGTCCTTGTTGGGAGCTACCGTTGGTCGGGCTTAGGAGGTAAGAACTCTGCCGTGGCGTGTCAGACAAAACAAGGTCTCTGACACAATTGATCCCTTCCTTCAGGCGTACTGGTGTAGAAGGAGTACTTTGATTCTGCACTTTGAGGTTCGATTACTTCTGGAGAAGCGACCAATGTTCTTCTGATGTTCAACAGTCAAAAGAAATTGTCGTCTTTATTAAAAAGCAGAAAATTTTTTACAAGTAAATTCATTTTTGTTTTATTTCAAGAATCGTTAATCATGTTAAAATGTCGTTCTGTAAAGCTAAAACAAATAAGAATTACAAACAAAAGCACAAGGGCTCAAATTTTATTGATAAGATGGAGATCAGCCAAACGCGTGATTCCAAAGAGTATTTACAAAGTTAGAAAATGGTAATTTACAGGGAAAAGGGCTATATTGAAACATAACGACCGCTATCCTTCTACCAATTTTGACTTCGGGGCATCCTGAGCTTCTGTCGAAGATGACCTTGACTGGAATTTTATGACGGATGATGTAACTGCTGCTGAGGGACTTGCCTCTGTTGAACATAGTTACTTGCCATTATCCCTAATTTATGCCTGGATTGTACTATGATGTTTCCAATCCACCAGGATGATTTTTAACATCTCTAATTTTTGCCTGGACCGCCCTTTTGGGTTTTCAATCCACCGAGACTTTTTTTTTTTTTTAGTTTAGGCGAAGTATTTCTTGACTACATCAACATTCGTGGGGTAGGCAAATTCCTCTCCGTCCATGGTTGCAAGTCTCAAGGCGCCGCCTGAGAAAGCTTTCGTGACCATATAGGGGCCATCATAATTCGGAGTCCACTTGCCCCGGGAATCAGTGAGAAATGATTGTATCTGCTTGAGCACGAGGTCTCATTTCCTGAAGACACGAGGTCGGACCTTTTTGTCGAACGCCCTCTTCATTCTTTGTTGATACAACTAACCATGGCATAGTGTCGTGAGTCGCTTCTCCTCGATCAGATTCAATTCGTCGTGTCGACTTTGACACCATTCAGCTTCGCTGAGCTTAGCTTCCATCAATACTCGGATTGACGGGATCTCTACTTCTATGGGGAGCACTGCTTCCATGCCATACACTAGAGAGAAAGGGGTAGCCCCTGTTGAAGTGCGGACAGATGTGCGATAACCGTGAAGAGCAAAGGGTAGCATGTCGTGCCAGTCTTTGTAGGTTACAACCATCTTTTGAACAATCTTCTTGATGTTCTTGTTAGCCGCTTCTACCGCTCCATTCATCTTGGGTCTTTAGGGAGTTGAGTTATGGTGTTCAATCTTGAACTCTGAGCACAACTCTTTCATCATCTTGTTGTTCAAGTTAGATCCTTTATCAATAATGATCTGGTTTGGAACACCATAACGGTAGATGATATTGTTTTTAATAAATCGGACCACCACTTGTCGGGTTACATTAGCGTATGACGCTGCTTCGACCCACTTGGTGAAGTAGTCAATGGCTACTAGGATGAACCGATGTCCGTTTGAAGCCTTGGGCTCAATCATGCCAATCATGTCAATTCCCCATATCGAGAATGGCCATGGGGAAGAGAGAACTTTGAGATATGATGGCGGTACATGAATTTTGTCAGAGTATATCTGACATTTGTGACACCTCCTCATGTACTTGTAGCAGTCGGATTCCATGGTCAACCAGTAGTACCCTGCTCTTAAAATTTTTCTCGCCATTGCGTGTCCATTGGCATGAGTGCCAAAGGATCCTTCATGGATTTCTTTCATCAGCATTTCTGCTTCTGGTCTGTCTACGCATCGGAGCAAGACCATGTCAAAATTTCTCTTATAGAGAGTGTCACCGCTCAGGAAGAAGTTTCCAGCCAATCTTCTGAGGGTCTTTCTGTCTTTCCTGGATGCCCCAGGTGGGTACTCTTGTTTCTGAAGGAAGCATTTGATATCGTGATACCAAGGTCTGTCGTCTAGGACTGCTTCAATCGTGAAGATGTAAACGGGCCTTTCAAGGCGCATTATGTCAATCTTAGGTATGTCATTCCATTGACCTACACTAATCATGGAAGAGATAGTGGCTAATGCATCAGCCATGTGATTCTCCTCACGAGGGATGTGATGAAACTCGACTCTGTTGAAGAAAGGTAGCAACCTTCTTGCGTAGTCTTTGTAAGGAATCAATCCTGATTGGTATGTGTTCCAATCTCCTTTTATCTGATTGATAACCAAGGCTGAGTCGCCGTATACGTCCAAGTTTTTTATCCTTAAATCAATTGCTTCCTCGAGAACCATGATACAAGCTTCGTATTTGGCCTCGTTGTTCGTACATTTGAACGTAAGTCTAGCGGTGAAAGGAATGTGGGTACCCTGAGGGGTAACAATGATTGCCCCAATTCCGTTTCCGTAATGATTGACTGCTCCATCAAAGATAAGTCCCCATTGGGAACCTGGTTTTGGCCCTTCACTGGGTAGCGGTTCATCGCAGTCTTTCATCTTTAGATACATGACATCTTCGTCTGGGAAGTTAAACCCGACTGATTCCTGATCGTCAATCGGTTGATGAGCCAAATGATCGGCTAAAATACTTCCTTTAACGGCTTTCTGAGCATGGTACTCTATGTCATATTCTGATAACAGCATCTGCCAACGGGAAATCCTTCCCGTAAGAGCAGGTTTTTCGAAAACATACTTGATTGGATCCATTTCTGAGATTAACCAAGTAGTATGATGAATCATGTATTGGCGAAGACGTTTGGCTGCCCAAGCCAAAGCACAGTAGGTTTTCTCGAGCATCGTGTACCGAGTTTCGTAGTCGGTGAATTTCTTGCTCAAATAGTAAATGGCAGACTCTTTCCATTTAGTTTCGTCTTGCTGGCCAAGTACACATCCCATTGAGTCCTCTAGAACTGTGAGGTAAACGATCAGTGGTCTTCCTTCCACTGGAGGTGATAGAATCAGAGGATTCAACAGATATTCCTTGATACTGTCGAAGGCGGTTTGGAAATCTTCTGACCAAACACAGTCCTGGTTCTTTCTGAGTAATTTGAAAATCGGCGCGCACGTCGCGGTCATAAGGAATATGAATCTGGAGATGTAGTTCAAACGTCCTAGGAATCCTCTGACTTGTTTTTCAGTTTTCGGAGAAGGCATTTCTTGAATGGCCTTGACCTTGTCAGGATCAACCTCAATTTCTTTCTGGCTGACGATGAACCCTAAGAGTTTCCCTGAACGGACACCGAAGGTGCACTTGTTAGGATTCAAGCGGAGCTTAAATTTTCTTAGACGTTCGAATAATTTTGAAAGATGTTCAACGTGCTCACTCTCTGTTTTTGATTTTGCAATCATATCATCAACATATACCTTGATTTCCTTGTGTATCATGTCATGAAACAGAGTAGTCATGGCCCTTTGATAGGTTGCCCCGACGTTCTTCAAACCGAACGACATTACCTTGTAACAAAAGGTATCCCATGGGGTGATGAAAGAAGTTTTCTCCATGTCTTTGGGCGCCATTTTGATCTGGTTATAGCCCGAGAATCCATCCATGAAGGAGAAAACTTTAAACTTTGCTGTACTGTCTACCAGCATGTCAATGTGTGGTAAAGGAAAGTCGTCCTTTGGACTAGCCTTGTTCAGATCCCTGTAGTCGACACACATTCTGACATTTCCGTCCTTTTTAGGAACGGGTACGATGTTGGTTAACCATTGAGGATATTCTGATGTGGCGAGGAAACCCGCGTCAATCTGTTTCTGTACCTCCTCTTTGATTTTGATGGCCATGTCCGGGTGAGTGCGTCTCAACCTTTGTTTTACTGGCGGACATTCCAATCTCAACGGTAAGTGATGTTCCACGATGCTGGTATCCAACCCTGGCATATCCTGATAGGACCAAGCGAATACATCGGGAAATTCTCTGAGAAGCTTTATCAAGCCCTCTCTGGCAGTTAGACCGAGCAGTGCCTCAATACTTATTTCTTTTCTCTCTTTTTCTGAACCCAAGTTTACCGTTTCCAACGGTTCTTTGTAAGGTTCAATGGACCTTTCCTCTTGTCTGAGTAGTCGAGAGATCTCTTCTGGAATTTTGTCGTCATTTTCTTCTTCAGCCTCGAATACCGGGAACTCAAAGTTGGGAGAAGGCATCGGATCATATGTTTCAACGGGGTTTAAAACAAGCAATCTGCATGACGTGATGATTCGTGTTTAGAAGAGATAGAGAAAATGCAAGTGTGTGTAGTGTTTTATTTTTATTACTGCTTGTTTTTATTATTGAATTGTCTTTTAGGATTACCATTTTCTGAAAAAAGAAAAGAGAAAACAACAATTAATGCGGAAATTACAGAATGACATTATTTATTTATGAACAAGTCGATCCTTGAAACTACAGCCCTATAAAACAAAACTCTGTCGCTTTGGGCAAAGCGAAGAGGGAAATTTACAGAAAGCGAGCCCTATCAAAACATCCGTTTCACCTGGGCAGGGTGAAAGGTTAAAGATGGCAATTACTTTGACTAGTGAACGACCTTCGGAACATCGACAGCAACCCATTGGCGGCGAACTCCTTGGTGAATCACAAAGTCTGGTACCTTCCTTGATTTGTCTTCAGAAATAACACTGATTTCTGGTGGAGCTGGATCATTGGAATCTGTCTCCCATGCAGAATTGTCGTAGGAGAATTCCTCAGTTGTATTTTGCATAGTATTTGTGCTCTCAGGTACATCTCCCCATCCAGTAGGTTGGATATCTTCGAGCCTGATACGAGAGCTTTCGAGAGCGGTGTACTTGACCATAAAGTCGTATTTTCCACTCGGTTGTCCCAAGGTGTCCCAAACTTCTTTGGAACTGGAGGAGTCATCCCTCTCGATGACGTTGACCTCGGGAAAAGCATAGTTGATGAATTCAAGTCCTGCAAATGTTGCGAATTCATCTTCATGTTGAGTAGCTTCAGGATGACCTGAGTGTTGATCCCATGACATGGTGGGGACACAGGTATTATGTTCAATGACGGTCAGCTGATTTTCATTATTCGGCTGACTCTCTTGCTCCAAATCTCCTGGATAAGGTTGCCACATTGGCAGACCATCCATTGGGCCATAGTAGTTGTAGTCAAATTGGTCTTTCATCAGAGTGTCCTCCTCTAATGAATTTGGTGGAGCACGGCATCCTTCCAGATCACAATCTCCATAGATCACTTCGACGTCTGATCTGGGTATATATCTCGGACTCTGTGTAGGAAAGCAAAAGCGATTTTCTGTTTCATCCTGAGACATATAACCGTCCTTGTTAAGATAGGACTTCCACTCTTCATCTGTGTCAGAGGGATCTTCCTCATTGATAGCATGTACTTCTTGAGACACTGGGTGCAGGAAACCTCCACTGTGGAAGAAGTTTTGAAGGGGATGAAGACTTTCATCGTTGGCAGTTGTCTGGGTACAGGTTGTAGAAAAACCAAGACCCTTCTTTGTTGTATTGCTAGTAGGAATGACAAGCTGTCCCCATCCTGTCGTATCGGTACTCTCGACTGCTTTGATAGCATCATTGTATGAAGAAATGGAAGTTCCTTCTTTGAACTGATTATTCTTGCTCACCGACAGTGCTTGGAACTGAGTTCCAATAACCTCCTCGGGTTCTATACCAGTAGATGATGACAAGTTACTCACAAGCAAGACTTGTTCCCCACAAACCGTGACGAGTTGATCATTCTTGACGAACTTTAGCTTTTGGTGGAGGGTTGACGTAACCGCTCCAGCCTGGTGTATCCAAGGTCTTCCTAATAAACAACTGTACATTGCTCGGATGTCCATGACCTGGAAAGTGACTTGGAAAGTGTGAGGACCGATAGTTATGGGAAGATCAACTTCGCCGATAACCGCTTTTCTGGATCCGTCGAATGCTTTGATGACGACTTCGCTGATTCTCATCGGAGGGCCTTTGAATGATAATTGCATCAAAGTGGACTTCGGCATAACATTCAGGGCTGACCTTGTGTCTACCAGTACGCTGGCTAAAGCATCGTCCTGGCAGTTAACTGTGATATTGAGCGCCATGTTATGACGGTGACCCTCTTCGGGTAATTCCTCATCACTAAATCCCAAATTATTGCAGGAAGTGATGTTAGAGACAATGCTATCGAACTGTCTGATTGTTACATCCTGTTCCACAAAGGCTTTCTCCAAGACTTTCTGTAGAGCCTCCCTGTGCGCTTCTGAACAGAGTAAAAGTGATAACACAGAGATCTTTGAAGGAGTTTGTAACAGTTGATCGACAATGTTGTATTCACTCCTTTGGATGAGCTTCAACATCTCATCATCATTTTTCGAAAGGTCGGGATTACTGGATTGACCGACTGATGGATCGGGAGTTTCCGTCTGAAGTTCCTTTTCTTTGTTAGGTTCCCCAACCCCTCGGTTGAAGATTCTACCACTCCGTGTTACTCGACTGATGTCTGCAATGTTCACGACGGAGGGTAATGGAATTTCTTTTCCATTTTCAATGGTTGTTGCACTGTACTTGTAAGGGATAACCTTAGTTGATTCATACGGTAATGGTCCCGGCAGATAGATGACTACGGGAACCTTCTGATTTTTCTGACCATCGTAAGTAATCTCGATCCATTCCCGGCTGGGAACTTTAGATTCGTCAAGTAGAGGGATGATGGCAAAAACATCCCTGGTCCTATGATGACCAGAGATGGTGACAACATCCTCAACTTGATCGGCAAGGTAGTTCGGTGTCCAGTTGATGGATCCAGAACCCGGATATGGACGAATTTCTCCACGGTCCACCTGCCCCTGGAGAGCTGCTCGCACAAGGTAGCACCCTTGGTTACTTTCGGAACAGACGCTACAACGGTCATAATTGTGTGGTGGCACCTGGCCACGCCCACTTTGAATACAATGTAACCTCACTAGGTTAGCTTCCATTGATCGGACATCCTGACTCTGACGCCGAGTAGGATTCCTGTTACTGATACTAATTTGCAGAGTATCTTCATCCATATAAATTGGCATCCACCAGTGATTTAACAAGTGTTGAAGTTCCTCCTGGACTAGGGTACAACCTCGATCGTTTCCGCAACCCGCTTTACAGCTTTGATAGTCGTGTGATATTAAGAATCCGAGTCGGACCTGCTCAGCATGTAACTCTACCAAGTTGGTATTCATCACGCGAATATCAAAGATCTGAACCATGTTGATCTGATAAGAGTTCCTATCATGGTAGTCTTGGATCCATCCAAGATCCATCTGACGCTGGAGGGCCTCTTGTATGAAAGAGCATCCCTATTTATTTACCGAGCAAGTCAGACAAGAACTGTAATCATGATGCGGCAGATTATGATACTAGCTTTGCCTTGAGTGCATTGCCACCAGATTGACATTCATTGCACAGACATTGTGGTTCTGAATGACGTTGGAATTCGTGTAAACCATGTTAACTCCACGAACTCGATGCTCTTGGATCCATCTGAGATCCATTTGTTCCTGTAGAGCCGATTGCACCGCAGAACATCCCTGGTTGTCTTTAGAGCAGATATCACACTGATAATAGTTATGAGGTGGCACATGGCCATATCCACTCTGCCTACAATGCATCTTGACCAGATTGGTCTTTAACAATAGTACATCGTGAATTTGATAGACATTGTTAGTCTCTTTCTCAATCAGGTTGACTGCAGCTTTCTCATGTTGAGGCAGCGGGTTTGTGAGAACATTAGGATTTGTATCCTTGAAGGATAAGACCCCGCTCCTAACAAGTTTTTGCACGTCGGATTTGAAATTGAGACAATTCTCAATGTTATGCCCGGGACCTCCTTGGTGGTAAGGGCAAGTTTGATCCACCTTAAACCAAAAAGGCAGATTTTCCGGTACTGTAAGAGGAGATTTAGTCTGAATGTGCCCCTTAGCCAGTAGTAATGGAAATAGTTCTGCGTACAACATGGGTATAGGATCAAACCCTGATGGTCGTGTTGCACGGTTGTTGTTGTATTGGGGGGCGGGCCTGCTGAAGAGGCTGTTGTGTCCTTTGCTGATCAGGTTGGCTTTGCGCAACCTGAGGTTGATAAGTAGGAATAGGCGCAGGGTTGATAGCAGGAGTTATAGCTACTACCGATTGATAACGTCGCCTCTGCTTTCCGAGAGAGATATTCCCAATATCTTGCTCTTTTTTCTTAGGGAGAGCACTACCGTATTTTTTAGTACCGCTCGTCGATCTAGTGTCTTTTACCAAACGTCCTTCTCGGACGGCTTCCTCAAGACGTACGCCCATGCCGACCATTTCGGTGAAGTCACTGGGCGCACTGGCAACCATTCGGTCATAGTAAAATGAGCTTAAGGTCTTTAAGAAGATCTTTGTCATCTCTTTTTCCTCAAGAGGTGGACAAATTTGAGCGGAAATTTCGCGCCATCTCTGGGCGTACTCCTTAAAGGTTTCCTTGTCCTTTTGCGACATTGATCTGAGTTGATCTCTGTCGGGTGCCATGTCCAAATTGTATTTGTATTGTTGGACGAAGGCAGTGCCAAGATCTCTGAAAGTACTGATCGTGGCACGATTTAAACCCATGTACCATTTGAGTGCGGGACCGGTTAAACTATCCTGAAAGTAGTGAATCAGTAGGTCCTGATTCTCCGTCTGAGCTGACATCCGCCGAGCGTACATCACCAGATGGCTTTGAGGGCATGAGTTACCCTTATATTTT
Source organism: Lathyrus tuberosus (assembly GCA_022829125.1). Classification (NCBI taxonomy): domain Eukaryota; kingdom Viridiplantae; phylum Streptophyta; class Magnoliopsida; order Fabales; family Fabaceae; genus Lathyrus; species Lathyrus tuberosus. The sequence continues at coordinate 4,699,559 of JALAZF010000052.1, read as the reverse complement.
TCAAAGTCAGACACTTGAAATTTGTGCGGAACTTTCACATTGGGGACCAAACAGAGGTCTGCGGCGTCTTTTCCAAATAAATCCTGACCGCGAATGGCTTGCAGCTTCTTCTGCATTTCCAAGAACTGCTCATGGAATTCATTCATCCTGTCAAACAAAGTTTCCTTTTTACCAGCAGGTATTGGCGGAATCTGTCCTTCTGAGACAGTGTGCACCACAGGGGGTGGTACCGTGACTACGGCAGCGAATCTTGGCGTTTCCCGAAGTTTGTAACCTTCAGGAGTCTTCAGTATGCCCCTGGCATCTTCGCTTTCCCGAAGTTTGTAACCTTCAGGCCCAGCGGCTTCTGTTGTGATTCCCTGATCTTCAGCGATCGGCGGAACATATCCTTCTGGGATATAGTTAACAAGTATGCCCCAAGGACGATCTTTCGGCATTTGATACCTAGGATCATACTTCTCCACTATGGGCGTTGAGGTGATCTCTGAGATCACAGTTCTTTGTAGCTGAGCTTCTGCCATGGCTTGCATGTCATTACGAAGCTTTCTCATATGCTCTCTCAGAGCGTCGATCTCTTCCTTCAACTCTCTCTTTTCTTCCTCAAGATCATCCATCTTTTTCTGACGATTGGCCCGAGTATTATACGAATGAGACAGTTTGACTCTAGAATCGATACACAAACATGAGATTCATAGGGAAGAAGAATATGTGATGTGAGAATGATGAATGCAATGATTATATTAATTGTTCTTTTTTTTAATCAAAATAAACTTCGACAATTAGATTGCAAATATCAAACAGTGGGGAAACCCCTTTTATTGAATTTCAAAGGATTGCAGAAATGAAATACAGTAGATTACAAGGTGCGGAAACAGAAACCTAAGCTAATGGGTCCCGAGTTCTCTCTGAAGAGAAATCGGGTGCTGACTCTGGTACTTTCCTTTTCTTTGACCGGGGCTCTTGGGCCATTGTCGGGTTGTCATTCCTTTGCCAGGTGAAAGGAGTGAGCAAATTCCTTTAGTCATCTTGATTCTCTACAGCATGTTTCTCCAAAATTTCAATTAGAGCATCTTTTTCTTTCAGTAATTGCTGTATTTTGATGCACTCTACGTCGAGGGTGCGGTACTTGTTCTTCCAAGACCTTCTCTCCTTTTGAACTTTGTTGAGAGTAACCTGAAGCTTTTCAATTTCCGTCATGAAGTACATGACAGATTCCCTCGGCGGAAGAATTTCGTAACGAGGATAAGGCATTTTTAGTTTGAGAGCTCTAGTTTGTACCCAATGGAGATAAGGCTCCATCGAGACACAGTCTGGTTTTCCCAGAGACTCTCGTCCTTTTTTATGAACGTGTTTCCAAGCGTGCACTATTTCCATCTTTAGTGCTCTATCACTTTCTCCTTCCTTGAAGAAAAGACCTTCCAGATGACCATTCAGCAGAATATGCCTCATCGGGTATCCAAACTGACGGCGAACCAACACCGAATGATAGTTGATTCCTCCTTTAGTTCCTATGAGGGGTACGTTGGGGAAGTTTCCACAACAATCAATGATTTTGATTCCATCATAGATCCTATTACACCAATCTATATCAGAGTTGGTGAGGGACATGATTTTATGCGACCAACGTAAGGCACTCTTGCAATCCCAAAAAGCAGCAGACTTGGGCAAGTGGGAGATAAACCATTTATAAAGCAGAGGTACACAGCATGTGATCTCCCCTCCACTGTACAAATTTCCCAAGTGTACATAATGATACGCATCTGCGAGCAAAGTCGGCACAGGGTTTCCAATGAGAAAAACCTTAATGGAGTTAATATCGACGAAGTTATTGATGTTGGGAAACAAAAATAACCCGTAGGTGAGCAAGACAAAGATGCTTTCAAAAGCAGTTACGTTTCCTATACTGGCAAAATACAGGGCTTTCTTTGTCAAGAACCGGGCTGGAAAACCTTGGATGCCACCCTTAGTGGTTATGTGAGTCCTGACCTCAGAGTCGTCCAAATGAATTGCTCTTGCAATGGTCTGATTCTTTGGAATTTCTTCCAGTCCAGAAAATGGAGCTCGATCAGTGATATGTAAATCGACCAGATGAGAATACTCCTCAAGCATTGGTGCGAGCTGGTAATCCGGGAATGTGAAACAGTTATAAACTGGATCGTAAAACTGAATGAGCGCATCCATGATTCCCTCAATCACATGGACTCTTAACAGTGGTAGCAAACCTCCGTGCTTGGCTCTGAAAGCCTCTTGGTTTGTGATCATCCTCGCCAAACCTCTTAAATCCTCTAGCTTTGGAACCTTGAAGGTATACATATGGGTTCTCCTTTTACCGAAATTCATTAGTGCCATCCTTTTCTCTGATATTTGCAATCTCAGTCTTAGTTTAATTTGAAAAACAGAGAGACTAGAAGAGAAATTTTTTGAATGTTTTAATGTCTTTTAAATGAATGCATGAATGCAGCACACAAAAACATAGGAAAAACATGGGGTCAGAGGGTCGTTGTCATGAAGTCCAGGCTCTACCCATCCCCAAAGGTTTATACTAGGGTGATTTTTGCACCTGTACTCATTATCATCAACTCCTCCCAGGAAAGCAAAACAACAAGCGGATTTCCAGCGAGTTGTAGAGCAATCTTAGAGTAAGTGCCATTCACCTAGAATAGATCACCAGCCTCAAATGAGGGTAGTATCGCGTAAAAACTATTCCCGATAGTTTTCGCACTACAAAAGGGTTTGGCTCCTCAGCTTCTCAGACATCACAATCGGCCCATTGTCTAGGTGAGAGATGGGTTGCATTGGTCAGCCTCCATTGAGGTTGATGGTCGACCTCGTCGCCATCACTTATCTTAAGTGTATACTCAATCTTTCCACATTCGGCATCACACGCATTCCCATTAGCAGAAAAATAAACATGTATAACAATTAGGAAAAGAAGTATATATATATTTATCCTAAACATCCTAGACCTTTAAAGCTATGAATCCTAAGTTCCTGACAGAAATGGGTTCCCCGGTGGAAGCCCCAATCTGTGGTATCACACAAGTGAAGAGAAAAAAGGTTAAGAAGTAGGGCCCCACGGTGGGCACCACTTTTCTGTAGCGAGCAATTTTGGGACGCGGTTCTTAAGCGCGGCCGCTCTCTGGAGTCAGTTTACTACAGGTCGATTCATTTTTTATCCTATTGTTAGCTGATGAAGGAAGGGAAATTGATGTCTCCAATTAACCCTGCTTGCATACTGAATTTAAACAGCGGTCTGTTAGGTTACGAATGATATCAATGTGGGGGGCCTTTGTATTGGTTATTTGTATTTTCGCCAATACTGATTTCTCTCTGGGATTTTGTTAGGATACTGCTTCAGATTATAATATATGGGATTTTGGGTTTTTTGTTGATTGCGCTCGCTAAGATTTTTCTTTCAATCTTATGCCTACGTATTCCTGTTTACCGAAACAGGGAAATCAAAGCGATCGTAGTTCCTCCTATTCTACAGGAGGAAATGGGTGTTTTTGGTGTCTTGTTCAAAGCCCAAGACGTGAAGCGAAAGGTAATTTGTATCTTGTTCAAAGCCCAAGATGTGAAGCTGAAGAGTGTTGTCTTTAGAGAGAATTTGTCATCTCTAAAGGGGGTCTGTTTGTCACAACTGTTGGGTGACTGACTGTAAAGGAGGATTACTTTAACCGGGATACGCGGATCCTAACAATGCCATAATTTCCTTTATAGGGGATTTTAACCTGAAGGAGAAGACTTTAACTCAGTGTAAAGTAATGCTAACTTTCCTTAGGAATTTCTCATGCTAAAAGAGGGACAGTGGCATGGATGTAGATGATCCAGAGGCTTGCCGCTTACAGCAATTAGATGAAGGGGAAGGAGTTGTTGATGTTTGTGTACTGTGAACGAGGCACAGCTTTGATGCTAAAAGGTTGATTGGACCAACCAGTGGTTTTCTTATATAAAGCCTAAGAGGAGGCTATTGGCCCAACAAGAGGGAGTTTTTATGTATCTCGTACGAAGCCCGAGAGAGAGGCTAAAGGTTTGACTCAACAAGAGTGTCTTTCATACTCCACAAGAGAGTGTTTTTTGTATCTCGTACGAAGCCCGAGATAGAAGCTAAAAGACATTGACTCGACGATGGAGTCTCTTGGTATCTCGTATAAAGCCCGAGATGAAGGCTATTTGACTCAACAAGAGAGTTTTTTGTATCTCGTACGAAGCTCGAGATGGAGGATAAAATTTGTTTGGCTTAATAAGAACCTTTTTGTATCTCGTATAAAGCCTGAGATGGAGGCTAAACGTTTGTTTGACTTTGCTGGGGAGAATCATTGTACAAAGCCCAAGAGGAGGCTATGGTGACTGTTTCAGTTGAGTGACAGGTCCAATATGCTAATTTAAAGAGAAAATCAGTTCTTATATGAGCAACACTGTACTCAAGGATTTGATTCGAGGATCTGGGTTATTCATGTTCTTTAAGGAAGTGGGAAATCCGACGGGTATTGAGACTGTCTGATTCTACGGGTTTTCTTCATATTTAACGAAGGGGTCACTTGAGAATGTCTTTGAGACTCAAGGAGATTAGACTGTCCAAGTCTAGAGTTTCATCTTTTGTACTATGCTTTGAGAAACAGTAGTAGACTCTTTGAAAGGACTGTTCTATGTAGATGATTAAGTTATGTTCCTATACCTCTAGGAGGTCGTCGGGACAATTTGTACGAAGCCCAAGAGGAGGCTGGAAACTTTTAAGAAGCCGAGAGGTCCTTGTACGAAGCCCAAGAGGAGGCTATCATTCCCGGAGGAAGAGATCATTATATGAAGCCTAAGAGGAGGTTGTGAATACTTCTAAGAAGCCGTAGTGTCCTTGTACTAAGCCCAAGAGGAGGCGGGGTTGCTTTTAGGAAGCCTGTGGGTCCTTGTACGATGCCCAAGAGGAGGCTGATGCTTTTAAGAAGCCAATGGGTCCCCAAACCCCGAGAAGTTCAAGACATGCTATTCACGAGGAATAGATCAAGCCATGAAAGTTCGAGAATTTAGAAGAAACTCAAAGATGCCATTCACGGAGAATACATTCATCTCTGGGTGTAGAGTTTCTTGACAATTCCTAATGAGGACAGCCTAAGAGAAAACTGTATCTGGTGATCCTATTGGGGATCTAGTTGTCTATTTCTACGAATAAACGAAACGGCATCACCTAGTTCTAGACGTAGTTTCCAGGGAAACTCTAAATATCTATATTGTTATTACACAGTTGATATGAGTTTATGAAAGAAGATTTACAGTGAAACAACCCCACAATACAATTATATGTATATGAAAGCGGTAAATGAAAGCAATAACCACTTACTCGGTTGTAGAGCTTCCATGTTGTTTGGTTAGTTGTTCAACAAAGAAAGATTGAAAACAATAGTATATTCAAAATCAAAGGAGAAAGTGCTTTGAAAAAGAAAGATTTGGGGCTTACAGCTCAAGGAGAGGCCCAGGGTTTTATCAGTGAGCGCACTATTTGAATTTGTACAGAGGGACTTATACAAGTGACTGTACGTGGCCCGAAAATGGTTTTATGTACAAAGGGATGGGTCTTACACTCTCTCAAGAGGCCCAAAAGGTTTAAAGAAAAATATTGGGGCTTATAACACGAGGGTAGGCCCAGATGATTTTTCGTTTAAAATGGCGGTCGCGCCGAGATTTCTTTTAACGCAGAGGGACTTATACAATAAGTGAGGCCCAAATGGATTTGGTTAAAAGGGGATTGAGTCTTACACTCTAATAGAGGCCCAAAAAAATTTTGAATGGGTCTTATAGCTCGAGGAGAGGCCCAAAGTTTGTTTTTGAAAAGGCGACGATCGCGCCGTTTATTTAAAAATGTATAGAGGGACTTATACAACGAATGAGGCCCAAAAAGTTTTCTGTACAAGGGGGTTGGGTCTTACACTCTAATAGAGGCCCAAATGAGTTTTAAGAAAAGAAATGGGTCTTACTACTCGAGAGTAGGCCCATATGGTTAATTTTCAAAATGCGACGATCGCGCCGTTTGTTTTTTACGGTATCGGGACTTATACAACATACTGAGGCCCAAAAATGATTTGGTCAAAAAAAAAATTGGGTCTTACACTCTATTAGAGGCCCAAAGTGTTTTGAAAATGATTTATGAGGGTTGAATTAATCCAAAAACCCTAATTTGTTTTCAAAAATGTATTTAATTGAATAAAAATTCAATTAAAATGATCAAAATTGTTTAACACATAGAAAACAAATTGTGATCTTGGATTAATGCTTCAAAAATTAAGTATTGACCTACAAAATAATTAAAAGGCATTAAAAGTTGCAAAATCAAGGTGGAAAAAATATTTTAAATGTTAAAAACAATTAAAACATTAATTCTTTGCAAAAATATCAATTATACAAAATAGATAATATTTTTGGGATTTTTTGGGAAAATAAAATATTTTAACATTTTTGTGAATTATTAAAAAAAGAATCAACTCAAAATCATTAAAACTCATAGAGAAATTAATTTTTGAATCAATTAAATAAAATCACAAAATTCAAATATTCAAATTTTGAAAAAAGGCGCCAAGAACAGCTAAAGAACACGCGCGTGTTCTGGGTTTGGCTGATTTGCATTTTCTCTCCAATCTCACTGAATACTTGATTATATCATGCAATCCACATACCAATCAACTCGTTTTAACCTCACGATCATGTCTATGATAATTAATTTCATTTAAATTAAGCATATAACAAGAAATCATGAAAAATCCTCAAGAACCCTAATTTCTGCATGAAGGCTAGGATTTTTAATACACGATTCAAACAATGTAATTAATTGAGGGGAAATATTCCATGCATGATTATGAACATATGGCCAAATTATTGTGCAGCAAAAATTGCATGGATCATAGAGTTAGAAGAGCTCATGCTTACCACTTGCAGCTGGTGATCGTGATTTGTGTTGGAGGTGTTACAGCTAGGTTCCAATGATCTGGATAGCTTCCCTAGGTGCCATGGAGTGTGTATGGATGCTTGGAATTGATTGAAATGGTTTGGAGTTGAAGATGGTACCTCAACTGCAAAACTGTCAAGAACTTGAGCAATTGGCTGGTGATTTCGTGAAATCTGTGTTCCAGATGTTTTGTGAGTATTTGGATCACTTCTATATGATGTATGTGAGGTGTGTGTGTGATTGGTTTGATTGGAAAAGCTCTCAAACTCAAAACCCGATAGTGACTTGCCTTAGAAGGCAAAATTGGAGTGAAAGAAGAGATTTTGAGGAAAGCATCTGTTTGATGGCTTTGGTGTACTCAAATTGATCACAATTGAGCTCTATTTATAGTAGAGCAAGTTTGTTTTACAAGGAATAGTGAATGACAACTTCTGAGTAGGTTTGTTCAATGTTGGCCAATGGAAATGCAAGTCTCCTCTAGCCATTGACTAGACGTTAGGGCACAGGCTGCTGGTTCCCTTGGTCTTGGATAAGTCTTGACCGAATTCAGTTGAGAATGGCTCAGTCCATGCCACCTTGATGCTTCCATTGAATGCTCCAATCCAAAATTGGAGTCTTGTCCCTATTTTGGCCATTCTAGGTTCAACATGCTATTTCTTGTTCCAAAGACTTTGGAGGCTTGGCTCAGTGATTGTCCCCTTTAGATTCAATCCTCAGAGGTTTCCAAGTGGATAGGAGCATTTGGATTTGGATGATTTTGGCAAATCGACCAAAAGTGCAAAATCTGCCTTGCCTTGGTAGATTTCAGCAAGGTAACTTGCCAATGTCATATCTCATGACTCAAATTGAATTTGGTAATGTTCTTGGCCATTTTGGAAAGCCCTTACATGATAAAACAACTGTTTGAACATGTTTGGTTTTGATCTCTTTTGAATCCAAGTGAAAAATCCCCCTACATTTGGCAAAAAGTAGGGTAAAGTCTGACTTAGTGAAATTTTCACTGTGTGTTGGAACAAAGTGACTTTTCTTGATTTTGATCACTCCATAACTCAAAATCCATGAGGAATTTGGACATAGGTCAGTATGAAGCTTTTGTAGAGGGCAATAAGATCTACAAATCAAGCTTTGAATGGGGAACAATGGCCTTGTGGTTTAGGTGTTATGGTCCTCCAAAGTTGGCACATTAGGGTCACTTTTTCCATAACTTAGAAATTTTTCTAAGTTTTTATGGTTACCCCTTTTACAAGTTATCCCAGTTTCTTTGATTTTTCTTGATGAATGATGATTCGAATCATACATTAACATCATTTTAGGGTTAAAAATCCATTTTGGTGAAAAATCTCAAAAAGTCAAAATTGACTTTTGTGCACAGTTGACTTTTTATCAGATGAATTCCAAACTGTGCAATTCTTCAGGAAATCATGTCCTTGAACTAAATCAGACTTGATGGACATGTTCCATGGGTGTCATAGGGTATATTTATTCATGTAATAGGGCTTGGGAGCATGTCCTGGTCAAAAGTCAAAGTTACAGTTGACTTTTCCCGCAAAACCCTAATTGTGGTACAGATGAAATTGAGACTTGTTGCTCAAGCTTCTTGGATCAATCCATTGTTGCAAATGGATCAATTTAGTATGTTAGAGACCCTCAAATCATGTCTTGAGGTCTTGGTTCATGATTTGTCCCAAAAGTCAACTTAGGGGTGAATTAGGTCAAGAAACCCTAATTCCTGATTTTTGATGTATGCATCCCCTGAGGTCAAATTGACTTGATGATTGGGTTTATGAAGTTCCATGGATCACATTAGGTTATGTTTTGGATATTTGGCTCATGCCCAGAGGAAAATTTCCATCTGTAGGCCCTGATTGACCAAAACCCTAATTTGGTGATACCGGCGATCTTGAGGCTTGATCCACCTAAAAGGGAGCAGCTTTGTGCTTAATCCTTAAAGTGGGAGTCCTCTTGATCCCTTGTAGCTACTTGAGAGTTTAAACAAGTTGAAGATCATGTCATTCCTTGATTGATCCTTTGTCAAAAGCTCTGAGAGGGCTTGAAACCCTAAATTTGATTGCAGTAGATGCTCACCCATCTTTGGGGAGACTAATGAGGCAAGATGGCTCCCCCATATTGTGATGATGATTTTCACAATGATGGGAAATCTTAGTGGTCAAAATTTAGGGTATGACAACCTCCATGACCTTTCGATTTGGAGCTTGGAGCATGGATAAAGAATGCTCCAAATATGGCCCTCCAGCTTGACAAAACTTGCCATAAATGGAAACCCTTCATTACTATTTTTGGCAATTTTGCACATTTCTTGATTTTTGATGAATCCCTTGATAATTCTTGATAAAATCTTCACCAATGATCATACTTGAGATGAGGAGCATGAATTTGACCTTAAAAAGTCAAGAGTTGACTTTTTCTCCTGCACAGTTGACTTTTCCCCAATTCTCCTAATTCTCAATCAATTGATCAATTGAAACCCTTCCAAATCAAATTGACGGATAATTCTTCATCCTTAGACCCTTGAGGACATGTAGAATACCATAGAATCAAGTCTTGCCCAAAAATTCAGAAATAAAGTGATTTTATAGCAAACCCTAATTTTGGTGCCCTCAGTTTAGGAGAAATCAATACATCCTCCAAATCCACATTCCTCTGAGTATGATGGGTATCTTCTCAAACAAAGATGAGATATGCCATTTGGTGACGATAAAAGCTCAAAGATCTTGCCCATTTGGGTGTTATACTCAAGAATCCCAAAACCCTAATTTTGCACTGGTTAGGAGAGGGTGATTCACTTGAAATCTCTTATCAAGCTTGATCATAGGATGAGGTGATGGCCTTAGTCAAGATCTCTTGAGGCTCAAGGTTTCTTTGATTTGACTGAGACACCCTGATCCCATGCTAAGAGCCAATGATATGCAATGATGATTATGTAAAAATGAAATGAAACATAAGCCAGTTATAGCTAAAGCATGAGGGCAAATTTTGAGGTGTTACAGCTGCCCCTATTCAAACTTCTTGGATCCGAGGGTATGATAGCAATGGCTTTCAGACAATCAGGATACACGGAGTTTGAATACCAAAATAACTTGGAAATTTGCAACCTATGGGGGTAATGAAATAAGGAAATTACGAGGGCGGCCGAAGGCGAACTCGAAAAGAAAGACCGGCCGAAGGCGGACTCTGCGGGGGGACAAGATAATACGAGGACGGCCGAAGGAGAACTCGAAAAGAAATACCAGCCAATGGAGGAATTTCCATCAAAGGTAGACCGGCCGAAGGCAAGCTACGCTGGGGAGGAAGACAAGACCGGCCGAAGGCGAGCTAATCAACAAAAGGATATGAGAACGGCCGAAGCCGAACTCAAAAATGAAAGACTGGCCGAAGGTGGACTTTCAAACAAAGATACGAGGATGGCCGAAGGCGAACTCGAAAAGGAAGACCGGCCGAAGGGAGTCTAACCAACAAAAGAAAATGAGAACGACCGAAGGGGAACTCGTAAAGGGAGACCGGCCGAAGGGGGACTCCAAGAAAAGAACATCGAGAACGGCCGAAGGGGAACTCGAAGAGAAAGAACCGGCAGAAGGGGGTCTAACCAACAAAAGAATACGAGAACGGCTGAAGGGGAACTCGTAAAGGGAGACCGGCCGAAGGGGGACTCCAACAAAAGAACATCGAGAACGGCTGAAGGGGTACTCGAAAAGAAAGGACCGGCCGAAGGGCGGACTCTAACTAACCAAAGAGTACGAGAACGGCCAAAGGGGAACTCGTAAAGGGAGACTGGCTGAAGGGGGACTCCAACAAAATACATCGAGAACGGCCGAAGGGAACTCGAAAAGAAAGACCGACCGAAGGGGGTCTAACCAACAAAAGAATACGAGAATGGCCGAAGGGGAACTCGTAAAGGGAGACCGCCCGAAGGGGGCTCCAACAAAATATATCGAGAACGGCCGAAGGGGAACTCAAAAAGAAAGACCGTCCGAAGGGGGTCTAACCAACAAAAGAATACGAGAACGGCCGAAGGGGAACTCGTAAAGGGAGACCGGCCAAAGGGGGACTCTAACAAAATACATCGAGAATGGCCAAAGGGGAACTCGAAAAGAAAGACCGGCCAAAGAGGGTCTAACCAACCAAAGAATACGAGAAAGGACGATGGGGAACTCGTACAGATTAGTAGATTCAACAGATCTACAAAGATGACTCCGCCGGGGGAAAGAGAAATCTAAGCAGACAACCCTGTAGGGGAGTATAAGAAGGAGTAAGAAGGACGAATTTACTGGTTGCGGCGTAATGCCAAACAACAACTCCTGCATTACATCTCCTTCTGCTAGGGAAAGAAACTGGTAACAGATATCAAACCTGGCCTATGCTTCGAATGCATATGTTTGAATTTTTCTATGGCGTAATGCTCCATTCGCAATGGAAATGCTACGTGTTTGGGAGGATGCCATGCAAGAATGTTTATGCAATGCAAAAGGAGTGTCTCAGCAAAATAAATGCTAAAGACAAAGGTAGCTCCACCGGGGATGACAAACTAAATTTTCCTCTGAATTGAAAGACCCTGCTGAAGAAGATTCCACTGAACGACTTCTTGATCACAAACTCTGCTGGATATGAAAACTCCGAGAGAAATTCCACTCTGTTGGGGGATGGATAAAAAACGAATATTGAAGGTGGAACCCAAGAAATTTCTCTCCGCTAGGGATTACCATTGACTTCTACCAAAGACAGAACTCAAAACCTGGATCTGAAGAATGCCAATACCAATTGGACTTAAGACCTGCCGGGGATATCAATCGCTGTTGAACAAACCACTGCGAAGATCACCACCAAACTCTGCTTGGGGGGATAAATCAATAATACCGACCCTGCTTGGGGATATTACTGAACTTAACCTGCGGCTGGGAGACATCTGTACCTTCACCCTGCTGGGGAATATCAACCACTATTAGCAAACCTGCTTAGGGAATGGTGATTAACGACATCAACTCTGCTATGGGATATCATCAGGTTTACTCATCTGTTGGGGATCAGACCATATTGTTGCTGATGAGAAAAACACTTCCTGACTAGCTGAGGAAAATGAATGCCAAGACTCTGTGGGGAAAACAACCTCTTTGTCCACAGAAGGTATTCCATCAATCTCCTGATGGGGATGCAGAAGTATCAACTTCTGGCTGCTTGTTGAGAGTAATAAATCAACCACAACTCTAGTTAGGGAATGATCCTCTGTACCCTAGCTGGGGAGAGCAACTACCTGCTGAGGAGGATGAATTTCACTTCCGAGGAGAGTTGCTCTACTGGGGAGAATAGGCAACGAAACCTACCGAGGGATATCATCGAGCTTAACCTGCTGTTGGAGGAAAGAATTTACCCTGCTGGGGATTAGAGCATGTCGTTGCTGACGGAACTACACTTCCTGACTTCCTGAGGAAAGTGATTACCAGGCTCTGTGGGGAAAACAACCTTTTTTCAAAGACATCCAATACACCTCCTACTGGAGATACAACCACATTCACCTCGGAGCAATCCCCTTTAAGCTGCTTGCTGGGGAGAATGAGTTCTACTGAGGATGATGAACTTTTAGTGCTGCGGAGAGTAACGCTACCGGGGAAAAACAAACTTGTTACCCAGCCTGACCTGTCTCTATGGTCATAAGCGGCCCTTTGAACTCTCCACTTGCCCCAGACCATCAGGTCCAAAGGAAGAAATCATCTCAAGAGGATTTTATAGGAGACCGGGCATTCACACTGCCCCAGAGTCTTCAAACTCTTGGAGAGATTTGTCAGATCTCAACGTAACTGCCCCAGACTTCATAATCCATGAAGTAAATTACCTCGAAAGGATTTGTAATGACTTGAAATATTCTGCCTCGGTATCTCGTACCTTGAAGAGATGCTTTTAACTGACTGTCCTCAGGAAAGGACAACTTCTCACGCTCTAGAGATGGCCTACCCCAAGTCTTGAAGAAACTTTGCCCCTGGCTGATCTTACAGAGATTTGTCAAATTGACCTGATTGCCCCATATTGGCTGCTTTAGTGACTGTCTTCAATGCGACTGCTCCAGATTGGCTGCACCTTATCACCATTTATCAGGAACCTCTGGGCTACGCACAGCCTCTTGGCCATATACCCCTTGACATGACTGTCCTTCGGAGTTTTTGCCATCTCAACTTGGCGTGATCGAGCTTCTCAACTGACGTTCACTGTGTAAGCTTCTTTGATGTCAAACACATGCAAGCAGAACATGTTTATTATGAGAATGACGATTCTAATGCAACACTCATGTTAACCTTGAAGTTTTATGAAAATGTGTTGCCACACCTTGTGAACGAATCATCGGCTGGTATGCGACATTGATTTTTGAATGGAAAACAATACGCACATGCAATACCAACAAAAATCTTATTAGCATAACTCATAGGAGTCAGGAACGCTATCTCGCTGAAGTACGCCTTCAGAATAAACCTTGTTTCAATTAGGACTTTTTATGGGTTGTAACGTGGCCTGGTTCACGGTTTTGAGAAAAAAGGATTTAAGGCTCAAAATTTATTGGTGCCCACCCACTCTTCGTGATGTCCTCCAGTCCTACGTTCAGCTAATTCGGCACAAGCGTTCATCTCTCAAAAGGTTTTATGATCCTTAAGGAACCCATGTCATTGATGGTTTGAGACCTGATGAGGTTTTGGAGCAATGGTCACCCCTTTTGTCTTTTATTCGTAGTCACACGACTTTGTTCTTGCTCGAGGATTTTCTTTTGTAATCCTTTTGCTTTTTGCTTTTTCGTTCTTTTGCTTTTTTGATCCCTAGTTTTTGCCTAGACTGACTCTTTTGAGTTTTTCGATTTTGAAGTCCAGCGGGATGCCCTAACTTTTGCCTAAGTCGCTTGTTTTCAAGTATCGACTTAGCGGGCTTTCTTTCTTTCTTTTTTTTAACAAACTGTGTAACACTGGTTGTCTTACTTGCTTGAAAGGGTTGTGACTTCCTCTTTCCTTGATTGCTGATGGATAACCATTGTGGTTTCACATCTCTTGACCTCCTGATGTGTGAGGGAACAAAGGTAATGGATCTTCTGATGCACATTCCTTTTGAAATTTGAACGCTCGGTCAAAATAACTGACACCTACCCTGCCCCTGGGTTAAGTGTGAGGGTTTTTTCATACGAAAGAAACTCCTACTTCAAGGCTCAAAGGGGTTAACGAGGTTCTATCTACCTTATATCTCCAGTGTTTAGGGATTCGAAAAAATGCATGTACATCCTCAACAAGGTTTTATCCGAAAGCATACCATCCGAAGATTTCTTGTTTTTACCTCATCATCCTCCCTCAAGAGTTTAAGGCAAGAAAGTTGGTATTGCAGTGCATATAAACATGATATGAGTGCATAAAAGTAAACTTCAAGAACAACACATTCATTGCATTAAAATCATCAATCAAACCACAAACAAGTTTTTTCATGTAAACACTGTTTAAACAAACAAATGAAAGCTACATATGAAAATGCAGTAAAGGAAGCTGATGATTGCCACTGAGGAGACTTGACTCCATCTGGACTTATTGCTTCTGACAATTTCTTCGCAGCCTTGAGTGTTCACTCCACTAAAGAAGCTTCACCTTGTGGGGGTACCATCTGGGGCGATGACCTTTGAGTCGATCAAATCTTGCACCTTGTGCTGGAACGCATTACAGTTATCAAGTGTGTGCCCGAACGTTCCTGAATGGAACTCACAGCTAGCATTCATGTCATAGTCTGGAGGAATAGGGTATGGCACTGGCATGACATTCCTTAGCTGAATCAGAGAGCTTTTGAGCAAGCGAGTAAACAACTGACTATAAAGAATAAGGATAGGATCAAATATCCTCTTGGGCCTTCTTGGTCTGAGTTGCTTTTGCTGCTGATGGTGCTGCTGCTGATGCTGATTTGGGCGCCCCATTTAGCCCTGTATTTTCCTTTCCACACGAGGCCTAAACAAGTGTTGTTGACGTAGAGCTTCTGCAACATAAGGTTGTGGAAGAAATCCCTGGCGCGAGGTGGATCCTTTGGAAGGAGTCCCCAATTCCTTTACAACAATGGGAGTAAAATCACCTTGTTTGCCAGTGCCAACTGATGTAAACTTGATTGCCTCTGAATCAATGAGCTCTTGGACTTTATGCATGAACCTTGTACAATTCTCAACATTGTGACCAGGTGCCCCAGAGTGGAATTCGCATCTAGCATTAGCATTAGGTCCCAGAGGAAGCTTTGTGGGAAGAGGTCCCAAACTAACACGTTCGACCAGCTTGAGCTCGAGCGAATAAGAAAGCAACTGCACATACGGCATTGGAATGAGATCAAACTTCCTCCTAGGCCCCTCTGATTTAGGATCCTCTTGGGGAGCAAGAAGTGATTGCTGATGAGAAAGCTCTAAAACTTCAGTTTGTGGAGGGGATTCACGAGGCAATCCATGATCTAGAGCAAACCCCAAAGAGATGGGAGGAGTAAGGACCTCTGTTGTGGAAGCAAGCACATGATCGTTTTCCTTCTTTAACACCTTATTCAAGATTTCCATAACCAAGCCCATCTGAGTCCTCATCTGATTGACTTCCTCTCTTAGCAGCTTCTGACCCTGGGACATGGCCCGCATATCTTCACCAAACTGCCTCATCTAGATCTTGATTTCAGTCACTTCTGCATGGAGTTGTTCCATGGCTAGTTTTTGATTAAGTCTGATGAATCTGCCGGTCAGCAATCCTGCAACTATAACCAAATAAAGGTTAGAAAATCCCGGGACGTGTACTTGTTATGAGAAAAATGATTTGTATAAATGTATGCATATGCCATGTCTTTCATTTCTAGGGCATTTCACACCCTGATTCCAGTCTTCAACACAAGAAGCTGAGCAATAGACATATTTTGTTGAGAGAATTTCGTGGAGAAGAAATGCGCTGTGATAATGTGCTTGTGAATAGAACACTGCCAGGGAACCATTTCTGAATAAACCATTCATTTCAAATTAACAGAAAGCTAATACATGCTGAAGCATTCTACAACGAATTCATAAATTGGAAATACATCAAAAGAGTGGTTCCATCAACAGGTCTGATGGTAACCACGGTACATCAACAAAAACTGCATTAGGAAAATGGAAAGAGAACTTTAAATCATTTAGCTCCAAATCTTTCAACTCCTCACTAGAATGCCTAATTTCTTCGAAGACTACTCTGGTGCACAGATGGCTTGGTCTTTCAATCATTTCCTTAATCAAAACATCCCTCTTCTTCAAAGCTTCAGCTAATGAATGCATGTGCATCAAAAGAGCCTCGTCATTACTCATCTCCTTGGGCCTCTTCACACCCACTTGTACTTTGAGCTCTTCCATCTCTGCCATAGCATCTTCAAGTTCTTTCTTGGAAGCTTTCAACTCGTCTTTAAACTTCTTCAACTTCTATTGGCTTTTACCGCAGTCTTCACGATGTTTCCTTCGTTGTTCATGTGCTTTCCGAAGTTCATCGTCTCTGGACTTTAACTGTTCTTGCAACTCCGCATTCTCAATTCTAACTTCATCCCATGCTTGCTGAAGTTTAATGAGCTTGGCTTTTGTTTCGGCCAAAGATTGCTTAGTCTGCCTGTAAGTTTGAGCAGAAGTTTCGACATCCATATTAACTTTCTGGTAATGTCGGGCTCTGTCGGAAAAATATTTTTCTCTTGCTGTTAAGATCTTTTCTACGTCTTGGGCTTTGCATTTCAGTTCCCTGTTGGCATGTAAAGCGTCTTGAAGACGGTTGCTCAAATCAGAATTCTCCACTCTAAGCTCTTTCACCAGAACTTGCAATTTGTTGAATTCTTCAATGGCCACTGTATCCCTCTCTTCTACAACCTCAGGGCATAAAGGAGGCACGGGATCAAAAGGCAGATAGAAATCTTCCACCATTTTCCTTATCCAGTTCTTGTAAGGAGGATAAGTTCGGTTATTGGGTTTTCCAAGACCTTATTTGCCTTTTCTTTGGATGCTATTCCAGGCTTCTGAAGCTTTTCGGACTATTGCTTGATCGTCACCTACTTGAAAGTACAAGGACTCTTCCACACTTCTCTTGGTAGGGGGATTTTCCAGAGCATAACTGAATTGTCTAATGGCTAGAGACGGATTATAGTTGATGCCTCCCTTCCTCCCTATCAATGGAACATTGGGGAATCCACCACAACAATGAATAATATCCCCACGAAGCAACCCCCAATCTATCCAGATGATATCCTTAGTAGACAAACCCATTAGTCTATGACGGCATTCCAATGAACCCTTGGTATCCATGAATGCACCTTTGCATGGTAACCGATGCGAAAACCACTTGTAGAATAAAGTCGCACAGCAGTTGACATATCCCCCTCTTTTCTTTTCATTCCTGCTATGAACTAATGATAAAGATCACCAAATAAAGTGGGTATTGGATTTTGAGTAGTGAATATTTTGACAGCGTCCATATCAACAAATTCTGGCACATTTGGGAACAGAATAATGCCATATATGCAAAGAGCTAACATAGTGCAGAAAACATTCCAATCTTTGTCTTTAGTAGCTTTCTAAGCAATCTTGGTCAAGTACGTCAGAGGGTACCCTCGAAATTCTCCTTTTTTGGTGATATTGGCCTCCACCGTTGATTTGCTCAAATAAAGAGCAGCAGCTACAGCCTCAAAATCTGGATCTGTCTTCGAACTGAAAAATGGCACCTCTTCCTTAATGGAGATCCCCAATATATTCGAATACTCTTCCAAAGTATGGACCTATACATAATCCTGAAACACAAAGCACCGTAGAGAAGGATCGTAGAATTGCATTAATGTGTGAAGGTCCACCCATTCATATTCACTAAGGTTTCAAACAAATGACAAAATCCGCCCGTACTTTTCTCTTAATGCTTCCAACACCTCTGAGCTAGCCATAGCCTTCAAACTGCTGATAGAACCCAAACCTGGCTTCAAAAATTTGTAGGTGATGACATTCTTTTTCTTTCTCTCAACATCCATCAGAAAAGAAGCCCCTGACTAGAATTGAAGGTATAATATTGCCCTAGAAATGGAAAAACATGTATGTTAAGATATGAAAATGCAATGTAAAGGCATGTGATCAGAGTGTCCGGTGTCTGTGCTGGACTGTACAGATAGTGACATTAATATATTTGTGGATAGTGCTGAACTGTGAATAATAACCATCTGAACATAATAATATGAACCAGAAGAACCAGAATATCAAGTATGTGGAAAGTCTAAGTCACCTGCAAACTTGTAAACACCCACCCATTCTCACATGTGAGTACTAGAATACCGAGGATCGTCAATATCACAGGCTCTCAGGTCGAGAAATGATGATATGTTCACCATTTCTGGTTTGGCATCATTATCAATCGAGGAGGCCTCAACTGATTCCCCTAAAAAAGGATATCCTATTTGAGTTCCCAGCATTGGGTCCTCGGATCGAGAAGTGTAATGGGTTTGCCATTTCTGGTCTGCCATTATCACATCTCGGGAGGAGTTCCATTACTGAGTCCTCGGGAAAGGTCACCAGAGTCGACAGCTCATATAGGGATATCTAGTGGCCTGCATAACATGCAGTATCTGATACCACCTATATGGGCCTCGTCTGGCTGTGGATCTCGCGAAGACTTAACGTGATAACACCACGCAAGCGATCGACTATCCACTCTAAATCCTATGTGTATGCTCAAGCCTGGGTAGTGGGCTTATCTCTCAGAACATCCCAACCTGACAAACAGAAAACCAGTACAGCACAGCAAAATCCAGTATAATAATGAAATGCAATGTAATAAATGCGGTAAATAGAGTAATACAGCAAAGCAATAATGCAGTAAAACAGTAAAACAGCAAAATAAAGTACCACAAATAAACACCCAATGAAAAAAAATAGACAAGCGCTAGGATTGACTCGCAAAGGGGATGGACCAGCAAGAGGTCAACCTGTCCCCAGCAGAGTCGCCAGTTGTCGCTCCCGGGATTTTCATCCAGGTAAAAATGAGAAAGTGGCGCGGAAATAGAGTCACCAGCAATGTGTATTTATTCCAAGAGAGGGAAAGGAAACACTGCATAAACCTGAGGGAAGGAAAAGCATGGTCTCGCGACCAAGAGAAACGGGTAAAGGAGTCGGTTACGCGAGGGGAAGGTATTAGCACCCCCACGCATCCATCGTACTCGATGGGATCCACGCTTGTTGTCTCGATCAAAGGGTGTCGTCATCTGGAGCTCCACTGCTACTGGAAAGGAAAAAGGAACAGGAACGGAGGAGAACGAAGAAACGGGGGAGAAAAGAAAAAAAATGACTCGGTAGGACATCGCTCGTCCTAGGCCTATGTATTCCCTCGTGCAATGGGAAAGTCAGAGTCAACATAGTTCGGACGGACTACGAACTAAGGGGGGAGGTTGTTCGCCAAGACATCGCCGTCTTGTGCCTACGTATCCTCAATCTAACCAGAAGGAGGAAATTAGAGCAGTCGTAGTTCGACCTAATGAGGTCGGAGTGTTTTTTTATGAGCGACGTTAAATTTGTGTCTGGCAGTTAGGGTCGATGCCTGTTTCCGACGAGACGGAAGTAACGTGCCCTTTTCTGAAAATGAGGATTGAAACTTAGCGATCCCGAAGGATGAAAAAGGTTTGAGTTTGTTTTTGTATGTTTTAGACATAAGTGTTTTGATTGATTGTTGTTTGTAACATGTATTGCACTAAAGTCTATGACATAGGAGCGAATGCGTCGCATGGTCGTCCTTACAGGACGTATGCTAACACCCTAGAAAGGCGGAGGGAAACCCTCCTCCTTCCATTTCCCACGTGCAAGGCTCATGCGTAATTCACGTTAACCTTATTAAGTGTTTTAGAAGTGTTATGAGAGGAGAGGAGGGGACTCAAATTGAAAAGAAAACACTAAAGGGAAACTAATTGTTCCTAATGTTATCATGCAAAGGTGGCCCTAAGGTCAAGGTTTAAGAACCTAAGTCTAAGAAGAAGAGAGGGATAGCACTACCTAATGCCTATCCTACCTCACCTTAATCAAAAATTAAGGATGAGCTAGGATCCCAAAGGGTTTGAAAAAGTTGTACACAAAGCATTATATCATGCTATTCACATAAGAGAAAGAGAAGTAAGATAAATGAGAAATGAAAGAAGAAATGAACATGGATAACCATCCACATGTTCAAGTACCTTTCCTCTGCCCCTACACAAAAGGTTAGCATAAAATGTTCACAAGTAATAAGAACAAGTGAAAGAAACTAGTCCAAACAATACTAGTTGTCTTAAGAAGACAACTTAAGAGGAAAACAAAACTCAAACCAAAAGGAAAAGGTTCTAATTGTTAAGGATGTTTCAAAGTCAGTAGGTACATGCTAAGGGATCCTACTAATGTAAACATGCCATATGAAATCAAACAAGAGCAAACTATGCACTAGACAATCATACAAATGCAAGTTGTGCATCACTAATGCAAGATGAATGCAAATGAATCATGAACAAGGATGAACATGGATGAATGCACATGTAAACATCAAAGTCAGAAGTGAATGACATTTAAGAATGTGTGGATATGTCATTAAGATGGCATGAGATTCATAAATGCAAACATTAATCAAGTAAGAAGAAGTTGTAACAAACATCATTCAATTTTCAACAATGAAGCATACTTGTAATGCAAGTAAGAAATGAAGATGTAAGATGAACAATCATGCAAATGGATGCAAGTCAGAAGTATATGACATTTGAAATGACATTTAGAAGCCTAGAATGCATGTACAAAGTCCACACAAGCACCATGTTGAAGCACATAGAAGATTAGAAGCAAACTAGGTTCAAACAATTTCAACTAAGCATGTAAAAGTTTATGAACTTAAGAGGCATGTGATGTGCAATTATAGGTCATGGAATATGATTAAGAATTATCACAAACAAAAGTGGAATCATGTCGAAGTGAATGTGCAAGACCATACAAGGGTTGATGCAAACAAGTCCTCAAAGAAGAACAAGTAAGAATGCACAATTACACAACACATTTCAAGTTAAAACATGTGCATACAAGTCATGTAAAAGTGAACTTTGAATGACCTATAACATGATAAAAATGACTTATAAGGTTCATGCAACATGTATTGAAAGGTCTGAATAATTGTCAAAGAGAGTTGCACACAATATCCATCAAAACCCTAGCATACGATCTCTAAAATTCACACAAACAAGCATGCATTTAAGATGAGTCAAAAGCCATGTTAGAAGGATGGAAAAATTGTAAAAAGGAAAGTGAATTAAATTTCCAATAGCCAGTAAACATGTCTCAAAAGACTGGATCAAAACTCATTAAGGGTCATGCTCAAACATGCTTCATAAGTTCACTCAAGTAACCCAAGAATTGTACACAAATATGGCATTCAAACACCAACCAAAAATGGTCTCAAAAATCTACCAAAATTACATGAAGTGCCTCAAGGTGTTATAAAAGGATATATCACTTTCCATGTTAAAATTCAACTCACAACTAGGTAAAGTAAATCATCAATGAAGCAAGTATCATGAATATAACTCATACAAAATGTATCACAATGAGAAATTCATGAAAAATAGCAAAAATAATTCAAAAATGGAAAATTAAAATGCCAAAAATTAGTTATATGTGTAATGATGCCTCATGCATTTATTTGGAATTTTTATATGTTCACAAGTATTTTTAAAAATTAAAATGCAAACAAGTATGCAAAAATAATAATAAAAAAACAAAAGAAATAGCCAGGGGTGCACTGAAAGCAAATATCCAGTTCAAACAAGCATTGGGCTTAGAGAGAGGGGGTGTGGATAGAGTTTGTGCTAAGCCCAACGCGCGTGCAAGTATGAGAGTCTATAGCGTGAGTACCAGTCCATTTAATTGACTCAATGCAGACCACATGATCTGGTCAAAGTCACAAGTAATCTAATCAAATGGCTAAGATTGAACGAACATTGTATTCCAGGTGCACCTCATACGCATCAACTAAATTATTGATTCAGAAATAGAACACGTGCACTATGGAATTCTTTTTTTCAGTGGCGCTCTCTTATTGGTTAGCTCAAAAATTCATGAACGAATTAAAAAGCAACGCGCATGCATTGACTGAGAAGACTTAGACACCGGAGCCCTAGCTACGGTTGTCTTCTCCGGTTGGCCTCGCTGGAGTTGACTGAAACCTCGACCAAAATTGTCACATGAGCACATCATTTTGTACGTTTTTTCACGTAGATTCTAAATCTACCATTATCTTTCATGTATCATGCATATACGAAGCAAATCGAAGCAAACAAAAAATGGATCCACAACTGAAAATCATGCTATGACTACATTTTTCATCAATAATCAGTGCCTAAACTCCATAGGACTTCAGATAATCACTCCTCCATGCTTTTAAATGCTTAATACAACATAACTGAAAGTTTAACAAGAATCAACTAACCTTCAATGGAGCACTCCACTAATCCTTTAAGAAAACTTCGAGACAACTTCAAATCTTCTCCAAATGGCTTATGAACATGAAATAAATGCGTATTATCCAACGAATCTTGCTCAACACTAAACTGATGAAGCTGACCTTTGAAGCTTGGATTCACCAAATCGATTCACCATAGTTCCACTCTATGGCTTATAGAATATTTTATCTGTGGTGTAGATGAAGAATCCAGGAAGAACTTGCAGAGAAAACGCTTGTGGAGAGAGATTCCAAGAAGAGAGCAATGAGAAAATGAAGATGAGAGTGAGTGAGAAAAATGTTGTTACCGAATCTGTTATGAGGGTTAGAGAATTTATATATGCTGTTAGTAGTGTGGTGAGAATTTAACCATGGTTAGAAAGATAGTTAGACCTGTGGTTAATTGAGATTGAAAATGAGAATGGTAATGGTGGTGTGTACTTGGCACAGGTTTGGTGTTTATGCGTGAGGATTATGGAGCTTATGGTATTACTTATGATGAAGGGTGAGGATCATGTGAGTTGGTTATGTTAGCAACTTGTTATGTGAGTTTCTTCCTCTCTCTCTTTGTTTGAACACTTAAGGAAAAGAATACATGAGGATCATGGTTGTAAGAGTGTTTGGATAAATGTAGTAATGTATGATGATGTATGCGTGCGTATGATGTGAAGGCATTGTTTGGGCTATATTGAGTAACATGATGTGTATAGAAATAGTACAGCATGAGTACTATGTACTATCTTAAAATTTTTAATGCAAAATGAAGAGATTCATAATGATGGAAATTATGTTCATGAGGTGGACTTTGAATGCTTACAACTCGATGGTTAGTGAGTGAAATGAGGTGATTCTTTGCTCTTTAGAAAGAGGAAGTGGAAGAGAATAATATTGGAATTGAAAGTACTTGGAATAGAAGCCTCTAAGATGCTTAGGAATATTGATGAACATAAGGGAACATAACTGATCTTGTGCCTTTGCCTGGCCTGCATGACCTGAGCCCATGGGCGAGTGTGATTGCATGTGTGATGACCCAAATTTGTCTCACCATATTTCTCAATGTGTTGCTCTAGTGGAAAAACTCCCAACATCAATGTTATAGAGGGGATCAAGGGGAACAACTTTCATGTTGGACAGTTTTTCATTTGAAGCTTCTATCTTGGAGAAATTTGCCCTTGAACTTGGACACAACATGCACATAAGGTGTTTGTTGAAATTACTGCGAGCTGACTGGTCATGACTTGCCATTTTGCCTTGATTTGTCTCAACTTTAACCCACCATATCTCCCTCAATTTTAATCCAATGGAGATGTTCTTGGTATGGTTTTGAAACTTGGAATGTGAAATTTTTATAGGCCTCCATAACCTTTCAATTTGGAGCTTGGAGCATGGAGAAAGAATGCTCCAAATATGGCCCTTCAGCTTGACAAAACTTGCCATAAATGGAAACCCTTCATTACTATTTTTGGCAATTTTTCACATTTCTTGATTTTTGATGAATCCCTTGATAATTCTTGATCAAGTCTTCACCAATGATCATACTTGAGATGAGGAGCATGAATTTGACATTAAAAAGTCAAGAGTTGACTTTTTCCCCTGCACAGTGGACTTTTCCCCAATTCTCCTGATTCTCAATCAATTGATCAATTGAAACCCTTCCAAATCAAATTGATGGATAATTCTTCATCCTTATACCCTTGAGGACATGTAGAATACCATAGAATCAAGTCTTGCCTAAAAAATCAGAAATAAACTGATTTTATAGCAAACCCTAATTTTGGTGCCCTCAGTCTAGGAGAAATCAGTACATCCTCCAAATCCACAATCCTCTGAGTATGATGGGTATCTTCTCAAACAAAGATAAGATATGCCATTTGGTGATGATAAAAGCTCAAAGATCTTGCCCATTGGGGTGTTATACTCAAGAATCCCAAAACCCTAATTTTGCACTGGTTAGGAGAGGGTGATTCACTTGAAATCTCTTGTCAAGCTTGATCATATGATGAGGTGATGGCCTTAGTCAAGATCTCTTGAGGCTCAAGGTTCCTTTGATTTGACTGAGACACCCTGATCCCATGACAAGAGCCAATGATATGCAAAGATGATTATGCAAAAATGAAATGAAACATAAGCCAGTTATAGCTAAAGCATGAGGGCAAATTTTGAGGTGTTACAGTTGCGGCTTCAGATAATCCAATATGGTTTGATGCAGTTACTTGCCATATATCCCTAACTTTTGTCTAGATTGCCCTTTCGGGTTTTCAATCTACCGGGATGATATATTTTTTTCTCTCTAGTTTTTGCCTGGACTACCCTTTCGGGTTTTCAATCCATCGAGACGCTCTTTTTGCTTTTTGTTAGAAGAAGTATTTTTTGACTGCATGGACATTTGTAGGACGAGTGAACTCTTCACCATCCATAGTTTTAAGCATTAAGGCACCGCCTGAGAAGGATTTCTTAACAACATATGGACCATCATAATTAAGAGTCTGCTTGCCCCTAGAATCAGTAAGGAATGATTGAATTTTCTTAAGCACAAGGTCACCCTCTCTGAATACACAAGGTCGAACCTTCTTGTCGAAAGCTTTCTTCATTATTTGTTGATATAGCTGACCATGACATAAAGCTGTCATTCTTTTCTCTTCGATCAAGTTCAGCTCATCATATCTGCTTTGAAACCATTCAGCCTCTTTCAATTTATCTTTCATCAAGACTCTCATTGATGGAATTCCCACCTCTATGGGGAGCACTCCTTCCATGCCGTATACCAAAGAGAAAAGGGTTTCCTTTGTTGAAGTACGAATGGATGTAAGATATGTGAGAGCAAGAATTGTCTCTACAAGTCAATCTGTGTTTTGATGATAACAATAAGTATTTGTGAAAGAACCATTTTATGGTCTAACGTGTGTTGTGTGCAGATCATAAGAACTGAAGATATCAGAACCAATATACACCAGCTAGATGTACTATGAGTGAATATATACATATGCAAAGTTACTATGTGTGACTAAAGTCGCGAGAAGCAAGAACGCTCCTTTATCTAGTCGTGATCAGCCAGATCCAAGGATGCCAAGATTGATGTTGCAATGCTCTTGTGGATGCTCTCTGAAAGTGATTGAGATTTTGAAGATAGTGAGGCTTCTGAAGAAGTACACTCTAAAAAGAAAAAAAGTGCGGAAGACTCCTATGACTTGAAGTTCTGATGGCTGAAGGCGCTGAAGACCAAGTGCAGAAAGAATCTGAAGACTGATGAGTTCTGAAGATCAAGGTTTCAAATAAGAAGTTCTGAAGACTCTGAAGACAGGCTCTGAAGATTCGGAAGACTTGAAGCAGAAAAGAATAATGTTCTTAAAGACCAAGTGCTGAAGTTCTGAAGACTGATTCCTAATGGACTTCTTCAATCGACGGAAGACTTGAAGCATCAGATATTCTGCTAAGAAGACTCTACTCATGCTGCATCAAATTAACATCAGAAGCCACTGAAGTTTTGAAGTCTAAATATTATCGTTGTGAGTTAAATGTACACACTGCCCAAGAAAAGATGTCCGGTCACTTCTTCCACTGCAAAAAGAAGATGTGTCAGTACAACTCATTATATCACAACGTCTCTTTTCCAAACTACCAACAGTATTCTCTAACGGCTATATTTCTACTGGCTATTTAATGGAAAGAGTTTTTGCTTCTGATGTGTCGATCACTTGTAGAATCACGAACTGAATGTTCATCTACAAAATTGACCAAGTCATTATGAAGATAGCAACAACGATGAGTTCTCGTTGTAACACTTAACATATTCAGAGCTATCATCATTTCACTAATGGCGATTATTGTTAAAACTCAAGAAGACAAATCAATACAACAACAACAATCAAACAGAAGCTGTTGATGAAGAAGACAACATTGAAGATTTGTCAAGTCATCAACCTACCTTCTCGTCAAGACTACATTGAAGAACTGAAGCAAGGAGTTGCTGCTCAAAGCTTGCTCAAACAGAAGACGAAGAAGAAGAAGATCTACAATATGTCAACAATTGTAATATCTAAATACATCTTGGTAGTTTCTTAGGAAAGCAAGGAGCTGATTGCTCATAACTTGCTTGAACACATGTGTGTGTTCTTTGTACTTCAACTTAGGAGAAAATTGCTTATTAAGAAGCATAATCTGTAATCTCCAGTTTACCAATTCGACTAAATGAATTGAGACTCCTCAAGTGAACGTTATATCCTAAAGGGATCCCTGAACGGTTCAGCTGTGAGTTGAGGCCCTTGAGTAGATCACGTGGTGATCACATACTTGAAATGACAATGGCTGAGGGTCATTGTGGAAAATCCTGAAATATGGTCAGTAGCGTTATATTCATTGTGATGAATCCCTGAACGGCTAGCTGTGAAATCCCAGCAGTGGGTCTGCTTGGTCAATGAACGTTATATCCTGTTGGATCCCTGAATGGTTCATTGGATTGTTAGTCATAGTGCGGCTGTGCAAAGTGTTAGTCACCGGCGTGGCCCGTGCAAGTGTAATCATGATTTGATTATAGTGGATTAAGTCCTTGTGTTCAAGGCGAAATCACCTGAGGAGGGTGGACTGGATTAGCCCGCGTGGTGAACCAGGATATATCGTGTGTCCTTTACTCTCTTGCTTAGTATCTCTATTTATGTTTATGCATTGAATATCAGAACCTCATATTAAGCAAATTCAGAACCTTGCAGCCTATCTCTAATAAGCTTCCGCACTGCAAGTTCTGAGTATCGTATCTCATGATCAAAACCTATATGGTTCTCATGCTCCATAGTTAAGAGATCAGAATCTCTCAACGAACATTGAAGGTTCTTGAGTATCTCTTTAACAAGATTAGAAAAGTTACAAAAAGAGTAAATACACAATTCAAACCCCCCTTTCTTGTGTCTTTCTCGCACCTTCAATTGGTATCAGAGCTCCGGTTCTGTTATTAATTTACATCAAACACTTAACAGTGTCAGAAAAAGATCCAGATGTGGTGCGTAGAAGTACTCTTGGTGAGATTGAAATCCACTTACAATTTGTGTAACAGTTCAGCAGTTGACTGTGTACAAAATTGTAATCAATCTGATTACTTCTTGAGCAACTCACTGACTCTAGATGAAGTCTCAACTAACATTGAAGAATCAGCTGATAAGATAAATTCATCAGATAAGAAACTGTATCTGTTGAATGCTCAACCTGGAAAATACGTATGGATAAAACCACGTATATGATTAAAAGATGAATCATCAGAAAGCAAGGAATCTTGTTTGCTGAAGATTAATTCTTTATGAGTTTCTGAGATGTTTTCAAGAAACGGATTAGGTCCACCCTTGACTTTCTCGTTTGAAACTCATTCAGAACCTTTTCATGTAAAGAAGAAAAGATTATTGTTCTAAGACTTTGAATTTCAGAAAGGAATCTGTTAAAATCAAATTCTGAAAAATTCAAATTATTAGAAATGATTCAATGTCAGAATCTAAAATGATCAAAGATTCAATGAAGAACTGAATCCCAAAGATTTAGTAAAAACTTGATTCTGAACAAACTCTTAAGCGATTTCAGTAACCAAGCTTCAACAACTTGAGATTATTCTTGTAGAACAAAATGTCGATAATTTGATTTTTGCCAGATCAAGTGTTCTCAGAACCACTTGAGCTATGAAATTAGAAGCTACCAATCCAGACATCTAGGTTCTCTAACTGATGTTTTAAAAGATGACGTTAATGATGTTCTTTTGAAGAAATCAGTTAACTCATAGATATGCATGACCAACCCTAAATAAGTTGATTAGCATTGTGAGAACAAGAAGGTTCATACAAACCATGTCTAGTGATGTACACATGGGGTGTGATGATGTTTTGGTTCTGAACAAGTTCTAAAACAACCTTGAGGAACAAAGTCAGATGTTGATATGTCAATTCCTCCTTGAATAACCTCTCAAAGGTTCTCACTAATCTTATGAAATCAATCATCTTTCAAAGACAAGAAACTCTCACAAACGCAAACTGAATTCAGGCTATGAAAGGAGAACTCAACCAATTCTCAAAGTTTGTCATTTAAGATTCAAATCCATATCTTAAGAACTGTATCAGAACTAAACAAGTTCTATGGATCAAAGAAATGAGAAGTGAGAAGCAATCAAAAAACAGATGTAATCTGTTGCTTATGAATGGGGTCATCAAATGGAACTTACTATTCACTCAGTATTGCTCCCACGCATATGAGTGTTAATTTTTCCTTCAGAACATTTGTTACATCGCATTACCAAAAGGATTGCATGTAATTGGCTAAGTTTAGATGGAGCGGTTACTCTGATCTTGTTAAGTCCTAATCTTGGTTATTAGAGAACTGACGGACAAGGTTGAACAAGAAAAGAGAGAAAGCTGTAATTCAATCAGGATCACATTTCAAGAAAATATTCATTCTTCAGAACACAAGCACATCTTGAAAAATCCAAGAACCCTCAGCAGTTCACTCAGAAAAGGAAAGATCAGAGTCAAGATGAGAGTGCATTCAGATTAGTCTATAAAAATTTCCAGGTACCTTCTTTCCCTCATAATAACAACCAGAATCACTCTATCAAACCCCCTTGATTATGATGTGTTAAGTTTTGAGAAAGTAATTAGAAATTCTCTTTCTTATATGACTGCTTAGAAAATGCTATAGTATAAACCGCCACACATGTAAGATTCTCCGTATCATGTCATTCACCCTGCCTAATTTTTTAACCCACTAGCACACTCCAACTAGTACTCCTGTTCCAGACCTAACTCTCTCTCTCTCTCTCTCTCTCTCTCTCTCTCTCCTAGAGCCCCTTTATCTGACTTAGTTAGTCTACGAAACTTGAATGTTCATTTAAATGGCTGCACACTTCTGCATCCATTTAAATCTCCTTGGTTTACTCACATTGAATGATATATGTTCAGTCTCGGAATAGGGAAACATGCTACCTTAACCAAAATAGCTCTTCACCTAAGCTACCGACCTTAAGCTGGAATAATTATGCTCTGACAAGTCAGGATTCCCCTTAAGTATTGGGAATTGTGGAAAACCCTCTTTGCCTGCTTTCTCGACTATACGCCTTTCAAACCTTGAAATTCGAAAGCATGTCGTCTAGAATTAATGATCTCATAAAAGCAGTTACTGTATCCACCTAACTCCTACTAAGAATAGAGTGCATATATATCTTTTTGATGTTCTCAAAAATTACAAACTACTTAGTTGTCCTCACTCTTTAGACTTCTCCTAGGTATTCTAATCTTCTCAAGTCACTCTTAGCTACTGACTTATCCTGCTTAAACTCCTCCACTTGTCTATTTAAAACCATAGCTATTCCGGAAGAATTCATCACTATCCCTTAGTCCTAACCTTCCTTTCATCCTCAATCTAAAATGACTCCAAGAACATTTTATGGCAATGATGATCTTCTTGAAGTCATAAATGAAAAATGACCAAACCCAATAGATACTAATAGAGACTTTCATCTTAGTATCCACTTCCAAAAATGGAATAGATACATTCATATGCTTGGAGGCTCAATTTATCCAACCCTCTTAAAATCCTTATGGATTAATGCATCCGTTAGCAGAAATGGTCTGACTATCTCCTCTAACATTTATGGTCTTCCAGTCACCATCAACGTCACAACAATCTCTGAAGTCATTAACTGTCCACTAGGAGGTGTCACTCCCAACCATGCATCCATTTGATGTACCTCTGATGCTGAAATGCAATATATGGTTGATAAAGGATTGGTCCTTGAACCTACAAATCCTAAAAAACTTGTGCCAATTGCCAGAGGATGGTTTAAATTCATCTTAACTAATATCAAACCTCACAACTTAAACAAAGACTTCCTGTACCATGATGATAAGCTCCTCATCATGTGTCTCCTTAGGCCAATTCCAATTGAGCTATCTCAAATAATCTTCGATCATTTAAAGGAATCAATTCTTATATCAAGAACAATGGATAATTCATTCATTCCCTACGGAAGAGTCGTGTCTGAAGTTCTCTTCAAAGCTGGTATTGTGCAAACGATTTGTAGAATTCGGTGTAGACCAGACACTGGTCTAAATAGGAATTTTTGTGAAACCTTCGACAGCAGATGGTTCTCATAAAACTAGAAGACTATCTGTCATACTTAGGCTAAGTTATTAGTATGTAATAGTTTATCAAGATCACATGCTCATTCTATAACTGCACATTAAACCAATGAAGTATGTATTATGTCATTTCCTTATGCCTACTCCTATATAAGTTCACTTATAAAACATATAAGACAAATCTCTTGAAAGAAGAAAATATGTTATCAACACAAGAGAATGTTAACACTCTCAGATACTCATTTATTGTGAATCTTTGACTGCCGTCCGTAGTACCCCAAAATTTACCATACCTTTTTCTAACTTTTTCTGGCTTTTGTTTCGCATCCATCTGCATATCCATTAGGTCATAACTCATCATTCATTTGCATTGGGTTCCTAAGATCTGTGATCAAGGCATCTTCCTTTGGTTTGAGCTTTCCGTATTCAGAAGATTATCAGTGTACATCAAGAGCCTAGGGTTTTCTTATTTTAGAGGATTCATTAGAGGCGTTAGGTCAGGTTTTCTTGGGTGTGAATCAGGGTTTGGTTCTTTCTCTGTTCAGGACATTTATGTCATCAGTGTGCATGCAAGGTGAATCAAGGTTCCTCATTCAGGGTTGAATTTGTGGATAGTCGTCAACTGAGAATCATTGGTTAGAATTACATGTGTTCAATTCGACTGAGTTTATTGATTGAAGATTGGGAGCCCTTAAGGACACGGACTTTCTTTGGACCTGAAGTTTGATGTGGATTGAAAGTGTTAAGATTGATCATGTGGATTACTTGGAATTCGAGATACAACTCCATTCTTTCTAACCCCATAACCATTTCTTTTTTTTATCCAATTTAAACCAAATTCTGTAACACCTCCAATCTATACCCCCAAGCTATTAAAGCGATAAATAAAATTTAAAATTTCATTAGAGTGTATTTAAAACATTCATGGCATAGACCGAGGGGTCACATCAATTTGAAACAAAATACACATAAACCTGCCCATAAAGATATGCAACAACCAGGTAGCAATTAACAGAGGAACTTAGTTCCTACTACCCACAATTCAGATACAGAATAAAAGCGGAAGATCTGTACTGAAATCTCATATATATATATATATATATATATATATATATATCATGAAAAGTTTGTCTGCCAAATACAATCATACATGTACAATCTCAAAAGACACATATACATATACACACAAATCACCAACGGTCTCCCTAACTACTCGGGGCCACATATCAGAGCCGACCGACAAAAGAATGAAGACCTAAGCTTCACAAAAAAACCTCCAGCAATCTAATCTGCAATGCCTCATAGAGCATTATAAAACAGCAGAAGGGTGAGAAAGACAATCATAATATAATTGCATATAATTATATAATAACACAAAATTACACACGTAAAATATTCTCACCACAACATACAACAGAATCCAAATACAACACAACACAATACATATCGCAACTCATCAATTCCAATCACAATTCCACATAAAATCAATCCATTCATGAATTATGCAAATGCACAGAGACCGACACAACGACTCTATGCAGTGCATATGCGGTACCATCCATCCATCATCTCAACACTAGTTCACTCAAGAACTATTGGAATCATCGCTCGTTACTTAATGTAACTCCCCGTCGGGCATACGATGTTCCCCGTCACTCACACCCCACATGAGCACACGACGTTTATGGATCGCTCACACCCCACATGGGCACACGACTCGATCGCTCACACCCCTCACGGGTACACGATCGTCTATAATCATCGCTCACACCCCACACGGGCACACGATCGTCTATCATCATTGCTCACACCCCACACGGGCACACGACGTTATAGCGGATTCCCTCTGGAATCGATTCGTTGCTCACACCCACTAGGGCACACGACACCACAGGAATGCATATCATGATGATTGGCATACAATGACTCATGACATTCAAATGCACACATATATGCAATCATCTCAATCAACAAAATCATGCATATATCGTCAAATACCACACATTACATTTTCTCGCCCTTAGGCCACAAATCATCATCACAACATCTAAACGCATGTATTTATATCGTATAATCCGCACACAAGTCATACAACCTATATCTCAACCATGTTGCGTAATAACACCTCAAATACACATAGTTAAAACGGTAAAAGTCGACACACAACACATTTCCAGATTCCCGACATAATTAAATCGGCCAACAATCTCAAAACCATTACAATAATAAAGAAGATTTCACAAGCCTTCTAAAGCATCAAACCATGCCTCAAACCGACTCACGGATCAAAAGTTATAAAGAAAGCAAATTGGGAAAAGCTGTCATGTTCGCAGTGCGAAGCTCCTAGCGAGTCCTTCGCTTCTTCATTCGCAGTGCGAATGTCCTAGCGAACACTGGCAGAAGCAAAATAGCCTAGAAAATTCCCAACGTTCGCAGTGCGAACTCCCAGCGAATGCTCGCTACCCCATTCGCAATGCGAATCCTCCAGCGAACAGTGGCAGAATGAAAAATAATACAACATTCGCAGTGCGAACCTCACGCGAACGCTCGCCGCCCATTCGCTGGCCATTCGCAGTGCGAACCTGCGATTTCAGTAAAACCCAGCAGCGCACCAGATCATCCCAAAACCATATTTTCTCCACCCAAAACATTTCCAAACCAACATATAGCAATCAAAACTTAACTCATTCATGGTAACAAGTATTCTACTACGTTTACACCGATTTTCAACCGCGAAAACATCGATTTCTCATTATATTTCTCATTTCAACCTAGAATCAAAAGCTATGGAAAGACAAGAAAATATACAAACATACACATACATAGTCGTACACAAGCATAAGATAATCGAATTTCACACCCTTACCCGATTAAATCGTGTTTAGAAAGTCGGTTGAATCAGTTCCTAGATTTTCCAAGTTTCTCTCTTTTTCTTCTCTTCTTCTTTTCTTTCCCTTTTCCTTCTTCTCTTTTTCTTTCTCTCTATTTTTCTCTCTTTCTATTTTCTATTTTACTAACTTAAGGAAAATAAGGTGAAATGCCCAAAATACCCCTACACTCAAATATCTCGCAAACGTTCCCAAAACGCGATAAAATATCACAACATTGAAAAATAACATATTTCCAAGTAAAAATCAGAAATAAAATAATATAATATAATAATAAAATAATCAAAGCGACTCGATTAAATAAAACGGACAAACTGGGGCGTTACAACTCTCCCCCACTTAGAAATTTTCGTCCTCGAAAATATACCTGAGACGAACAACTCTGGATACGACTCCCGCATCCTACTCTCCATCTCCCAAGTCAAATTGCCCTCAGCAGCGCCTCCCCATGCTACCTTCACAAGTGCAATATCCTTTCCCCTAAACCGCTTCAACTCGCGATCCAAAATTCTCACTGGTAATTCCTCATCCGTAAGGTTCTCCCTTACCTCAACCTCATCCATCGGAATCACATACGGCGGATCCAGAACATACTTCCGAAGCTGTGAAACATGGAACACATTATGCAAATTCAACAGACTCGGCGGCAACGCCACCTTATAAGCCACGACACCAACCCTCGCGGATATCTGGTAAGGACCAATAAACCGAGAAGTAAGTTTCTTCGACTTCAATGCACGACCCACACCCGTCACCGGTGTAACTCTCAAAAACACATGATCGCCCACTTGAAACTCAAGATCTTTTCTTCTCCGATCATGATAACTCTTTTGCCTACTCTGAGAAGCCTTCATTTTCTCACGGATAAGCTTCACCTTGTCTATAGTCTGTTGAATCAATTCGGGTCCAACCACCGAACTCTCACCAGATTTGTACCAACACAACGGTGTTCGACATCTTCGTCCTTACAGTGCTTCAAAAGGTGCCATTCCAATACTAGAATGGAAACTATTATTATACATGAATTCCACCAACGCAAGATAACTATCTCACGCACCACCTTGTTCAAGAACACAAGCTCTCAACAAGTCCTCCAACGACTGAAAGTCGTTCTCTCGGTCTGACCATCCGTTTGAGGATGATAAGCAGAACTCAACCTCAATTTAGATCCTAAAGCCTTTTGCAAACTTTCCCAAAATCTGGAGGTAAACCTAGGATCCCGATCAGAAACAATGCTCAACGGAACACCATGTAATTTCACAATCACACTGATATAAATCTCAGCTAGCCTCTCCAAAGAAAAACTGATGTCAATCAGAATGAAGTGCGCCGATTTAGTCAGCCTATCAACAACAACCCCAAATGGCATTATGCCCTCGCTGAGTATTCGGCAACCCTGTCACAAATTCCATAGAAATGCTGTCCCATTTCCACTCAGGAATATCCAACGGTTGCAACAAACCACTAGGTCTCTGATGTTCCACCTTTGATTTCTGACAAGTCAAACATGCATAAAAAAACTGAGCCACATCTCTTTTCAATCCAGACCACCAAAAAATCTTCTTCAAATCTTGGTACATTTTATTAGCTCCCAGATGTATACTCAAAGTACTCTGGTGTCCTTCCTCCAAAATCATCCTTTTCAACTCCGCATCATCAGGAATACAAATTCTACCTCGGAACCTCAAAACACCATTAACATCCACTTTAAAATCACTATTCGTATCTTTTTCTCCCACCAACATCAAATCCACAAATTTCACATCCAGCTTCTGCTTCTCACTAACGGTCATCAGAAAATCATTAGAGTAACCTTTAACATACCCAGCCTCACGCTGTCGGACGTCACCTCACACACCAAACTCAAGTCCCTAAAAGCTTCCAAAAGCTCCCACTCTTTAACCATTAAAGCGGACATATGTAGCTATTTCCGACTCAACGTATCGGCTACCACATTCGCTTTACCAGGATGGTAATTCAAGCCAAAGTCGTAGTCCTTCAAAAATTCCAACCATCTCCGCTGCCTCATATTTAACTCTTTCTGATCAAACAAATATTTCAAACTTTTATGATCACTCAAGACTTCAAACCTTGCACCGTAGAGATAATGCCTCCAAATTTTCAACATAAAAACCACAGCCGCTAATTCCAAATCATGAGTAGGGTACCTTTTCTCATGCACTCTCAACTGCCTCAAAGCATAAGCCACGACCTTACCATCTTGCATCAACACTCCACCTAGCCCAATCAAAGACGCATCACAATACATTACAAATGGTTCAGTAGGATTCGGCAAAATCAAAATCGGAGCTGTCGTCAATCTTTTCTTCAGCTCATTAAAACTTTCCTCGCACCGAATATCCTAAATGAACGCTTGCCTTTTACAAGTCAACTGGGTCAAAGGAAGTGATAGCTTAGAAAAACCTTCAATGAACCTTCGATAATATCCGGCTAAACCCAAAAAGCTTCGAATTTCAGTAACGGATCTCGGAGCCTCCCATTGTAGAACTGCTTCTACTTTAGATGGATCCACAGAAATACCATTACCTGAAATCACGTGCCCAAGAAAACTCACCTCCGACAACTAGAATTCACACTTGGATAATTTAGCAAAAAGCTTTCTTTCTTTCAAAACCTGCAAAACAATACGCAAATGGTCTGCGTGCTCCTCCCAAGACTTAGAATAAATTAAGATATCATCAATAAACACAACCACAAATCGATCCAAATGCTCGTGGAAAATATGATTCATGTACTCCATAAACACACCTGGCGCATTAGAAACCCCGAACGGCATCACAGATTATTCATAATGACCATAACGTGTCCTAAAAGCCGTCTTCTGAATATCTTCTTCTTTCACCCTAATCTGATGATACCCTAACCTCAAATCAATCTTACTAAACACACAAGCACCTACCAACTGGTCCATCAAATCATCAATCCTTGGAAGAGGGTACTTATTCTTAATCGTCACCTTATTCAACTGGCGATAATCAATACACAACCGCATACTTCCATCTTTCTTTTTCACCAATAAAACTGGAGCACCCCAAGGAGAAACGTTTGGTCTCACAAACCTCTTTTCTAGCAATTCATTTAACTGCTTCTTTAACTCAACCACTCAGATGCCGACATACGATAAGGTGCCATAGATACAGGTCTAGTACCAGGAACTAGATCTATAGAAAACTCCACCTCTCTCTCTGGCGGCAAGTCTGAAATATCCTCAGGAAACACTTTCGGAAAATCACACACAACAGGAAACACATCAAGTGAAACTTGACTATCCACCATCAACGATGCAAACAACCCAAACAACTGAGCTTCATCCGCCAAAAGTTTCTCCAACTCTTTGGTAGATAAGAAACTCGAGTCTTCGTCTTCCTCCAGAGAAGGAAATCTTACCAGCTTATGATAACAATCAATATGAACCTTATTGAACTGCAACCAATTCATTCCCAGAACCACATCTAAACCCTCCAACGGTAAACACACCAAATCCATCTCAAAGTCTTTACCATAAATGGTCAAAGGACAACTTAAACAAACCAAAGAAGTAGTTACTGACCTCATTGCTGGAGTATCAATAACCATCTCTCCACCCATCGAAGACAACACAAGATTCAAACGCTTCGTGCACTCAGATGAAATAAACGAATAAGTCGCTCCAGTATCAATAATAGCAACTAAAGGAGTACTATTAATAAAATAAGTACCTCTGATCAGACGATCTGCACTTGAAGTCTGAGTTACCGCCAAGCCAAAAACTTTCCCACCAGCTGGAGCTTGCTTTGTTTTCGGACACTTTGTACTAATATGACCAGGTTCACCATAGTTGAAACACTTCACCACAGTCTGCCTCTTACAATCAGCCACAATGTGTCCTAAACCTCCATAATTGGAACACTTCCTCATATTTTTCTTGCATTCAAACTGATGATGTCCTAGGTCACCACACCTATAACATCTCGGAGGATTAGACATTCCTCCCCCACTTGGCCTTCTCTCAAAATTCCCCCTTTGTTTACCCTTATCAGCTGGTGTTACATAAGGACCACTGCGAAACGGTTGCTTCCCTTTCCTCTCGTTCACACTCTTATAGTGAGTAGAACGAGCTTTGCTATCTTCTTCAAAAATCCTACAGCAATCTACCAAATCAGAAAACCTTCTAATCCTTTGGTAACCGATCGCCTGCTTTATCTCAGGATGCAATCCATTCTCAAACTTTACACACTTAGAAAACTCCGCAGTCGCTTCAACATAATGTGGATAAAACTGAACAAACTCCACAAACTTAGCAGTATAATCAACAACAGACATATTACCTTGTTATAATTCCAAGAACTCAATTTCCTTATTTCCTCTTACATCTTCAGGAAAATACTTCCTCAGAAACTCAATGTTAAACACAGCCCAAGCCATAGCTTGCATAGCAGCAGCCAAAGCAGCGTCATTCCTACCAGCCATATTCTGTTTATTTCCAATAACAGCAACTATGGTTAACAAACAGCTCACCCCAAACACCAACACCGACACGGACTGACACAAACTGACACGAACTGGCTTAGATACCACTTAATGTAACACCCCCAATCTATACCCCCAAGCTATTAACGAGATAAATAAAATTCAAAATTTCATCAGAGTGTATTTAAAACATTCACGGCATAGACCGAGGGGTCACATCAATTTGAAACAAAATACACATAAACCTGCCCATAAAGATATGCAACAACCAGGTAGCAATTAACAGAGGAACTTAGTTCCTACTACCCACAATTCAGATACAGAATAAAAGCGGAAGATCTGTACTGAAATCTCATATATATATCTATCATGAAAAGTTTGTCTACCAAATACAATCGTACATGTACAATCTCAAAAGACACATATACATATACACACAAATCACCAACGGTCTCCCTAACTACCCGGTGCCACATATCAGAGCCGACTGACAAAAGAATGAAGACCTAAGCTTCACAAAAATACTTCCAGCAATCTAATCTGCAATGCCTCATAGAGCATTATAAAGCAGCAGAAGGGTGAGAAACACAATCATAATATAATTGCATATAATTATATAATAACACAAAATTACACACATAAAATATTCTCACCACAACGTACAACAGAATCCAAATACAACACAACACAATACA
This sequence comes from Lathyrus tuberosus, assembly GCA_022829125.1. Taxonomy (NCBI): domain Eukaryota; kingdom Viridiplantae; phylum Streptophyta; class Magnoliopsida; order Fabales; family Fabaceae; genus Lathyrus; species Lathyrus tuberosus. The sequence goes on along the minus strand of JALAZF010000052.1, from coordinate 4,660,994 downwards.
TATCGCAACTCATCAATTCCAATCACAATTCCACATAAAATCAATACATTCATGAATTATGCAAATGCACAGAGACCGACACAACGACTCTATGCAATGCATATGCGGTACCATCCATCCATCATCTCAACACTAGTTCACTCAGGAACTATTGGAATCATCGCTCGTTACTTAATGTAACTCCCCGTCGGGCATACGATATTCCCCGTCGCTCACACCCCACACGGGCACACGACGTTTATGGATCGCTCACACCCCACACAGGCACACGACCCGATCGCTCACACCCCACACGGGCACACGATCGTCTATAATCATCGCTCACACCCCACACGGGCACACGACGTTATAGCAGATTCCCTCTGGAATCGATTCGTCACTCACACCCACTAGGGTACACGACATGACAAGAATGCATATCATGATGCTTGGCATACAATGACTCATGACATTCAAATGCACACATATATGCAATCATCTCAATCAACAAAATCATGCATATATCGTCAAATACCACACATTACATTTTCTCGCCCTTAGGCCACAAATCATCATCATAACATATAAACGTATGTATTTATATCGTAAAATCCGCAGACAAGTCATACAACCTATATCTCAAGCATGTTGCGTAATAACACCTCAAATACACACAGTTAAAACGGTAAAAGTCGACACACAACACATTTCTAGATTCCTGACATAATTAAATCGGCCAACAATCTCAAAACCATTACAATAATAAGGAACATTTCACAAGCCTTCTAACGCATCAAACCACGCCTCAAACCGACTCACGGATCAAAAGTTATAAAGAAAACAAATTGGGAAAAGCTGTCATGTTCGCAGTGCGAAGCTCCTAGCGAGTCCTTCGCTTCTTCATTCGCAGTGCGAATGTCCTAGCGAATAGTGGCAGAAGCAAAATAGCCTAGAAAATTCCCAACGTTCGCAGTGCGAACTCCCAGCAAATGCTCGCTACCCCATTCGCAATGTGAATCCTCCAACGAATAGTGGCAGAATGAAAAATAATACAACATTCGCAGTGTGAACCTCACGCGAATGGTCGCCACCCATTCGCTGGCCATTCGCAGTGCGAACCTGGGATTTCAGCAAAACCCAGCAGCGCACCAGATCATCCCAAAACCATATTTTCTCCACCCAAAACAATTCCAAACCAACATATAGCAATCAAAACTTAACTCATTCATGGTAACAAGTATTCTACTACGTTTACACCGATTTTCAACAGCGAAAACATCAATTTCTCATTATATTTCTCATTTCAACCTAGAATCAAAAGCTATGGAAAGACATACATAAGCATAGTCATACACAAGCATAAGATAATCGAATTTCATACCCTTACCCAATTAAATCGTGTTTAGAAAGTCGGTTGAATCGGTTCCTAGATTTTCCAAGTTTCTCTCTTTTTCTTCTCTTCTTCTTTTCTTTCCCTTTTCCTTCTTCTCTTTTTCTGTCTCTCTATTTTTCTCTCTTTCTATTTTCTATTTTACTAACTTAAGGAAAATAAGGTGAAATGCCCATAATACCCCTACACTCAAATATCTCGCAAACGTTCCCAAAACGCGATAAAATATCACAACATTGAAAAATAACATATTTCCAAATAAAAGTCGGAAATAAAATAATATAATAATAAAATAATCAAAACGACTCGATTAAATAAAACGGACAAACTGGGGCGTTACAAATTCCATATCAAAACCAATCAATTTTAGATCCAATTCACATTTCCAATTCCATTTCAAATTAACCTTTGCCTAACCTGTATCAAACTCATTTTCTCTATAATTCCCAAATATCCACTCTAAAACCATTCATCTATTTTTTTAATCCCATTTAATCCGTTAAACCATTTGTCCATTATTTTTATTCATATCCATTAATTCATTTTTACTAATTTACTAATCCAATCATCCACATTTCTAATTCCGAATATCCAATTTCATGACCATATCTCAAAATTCAAATCACTTCCAAGTTCATATTTTGAATCACTTTTTTTAAATCAATTACCAAGTTTTGAAATAAGAGGTGAGGCACAGTATTGTGATGCTGGCAAGGCATATATATTGTGGTGACAAATTTCTTGGGAACACCATGTCACACGGTTTCAAAAAACAAAGAAAATGGATAGTGGTTCTTAGCAGCAGCTTCACCTACTGTAGGAAAGCTCTTTGAGTATTGTTGGAGGTAGTGGTCTAAGTGGTTATGCCGAATGAGTCCAAAATTTCTCGAAGGTGATTTTCCACTCTATAGTACAAGATTTACATGTTCATGTTTATCCCAATAGTTGTATTTTAATCAGTGGCAATAACTCCACATCAGTTTTAGTAAAAGAAAATATTGCAGCAGCACAATAACCATGACAGAAAAAGGAAATATAGCAGTTTCAAAAAGAATAAAAAGCCTAACAGTGAATGCGGTGCAGAGATTCTTAACAGGAAAAGTTGAAAAGAAAATACATAGCATTTTATAAAGCTGACAACAAAATTGATGGCGCAAAAATTAGTGGAATTCACTGAAAATTCTAAACATATATCAGTGAAAAATTCATGACTAATTTCATTACAGAAAATTCAGAAACAAATCTATTCACAAATTCATTCACCACAAGCCCTAACAAACTCTAACCTAATTCACAAAGTTCCTAACCGAATTTCATCAGAAATATCTATTCTACCCTCCATCTCCTCCTATAAATCAGAAACACCATCTTCATTCTTGAGGTCTTCATTCATTCTACACAATTTCTCAATTCTCCTTCTTCCACTCTTCACCTTTAATTCTCAAATTCTCTGCAACTTCCTCCATTCACCTTCATCACCATCTTCAACCAACTCCTTCGTTCTCTGAGCATCATTTTCAAATCTCTGCAATTCTGCAGAAACCGCAACCTACATCATCTTTAATTCCATCCTCCTCGCTCACGATTCATCATTCATCATCTTCACGCTTCTACTCCTAACAACCTCATGAACCTACAATTATGCAATTCTCTTCAATGAACCTTCATCCTCTCCCGAACCTGCAACCAAATTAACACAACAACCTTCAGCAGTACCATCATCGATCCACAATGCACAGAAAATGAAGAAATAGGAGAAGAAAGGAGGAAAATCAACAACAATTTTAGACGCGTTTCCAATAACAACATCTCAGGGAAGAAGAATCATAATGAAGAAGAAGTGAAGAAGAATATTATCTCACCTCTGGTTTTCTATTTCTCGTCGCAAACTTGAAGAAGCGCCAGACTCTCTCCGGTCAGTATGCTCTCTAAACTTTTCTTTCCTGTTCTTCCTTTCGTATACGGACGGTTCGCGAGTAGTTGGCTTTTGCTTTTCTCCATGATTGAATTTCTCCGCTCATTTTGTGGTCGCGATTGCGCGTAGAGTAAGATAGTTGTTGCTTGTTGTTGTTTTGGCTTGAGTCCGGATCCGTTTACGTGGATGCTGAAGGTTGAATCGCGGTTGAGAGAACGAGCGATTGAAAACGATGTGAGCGGACGAAGAGGAACGTTGAGAGGTGAAGAGGAAGAGGCCATCGGAGCTTTGGCAGAGGAAGACGAAATGCGTGGCTTTGACGGCGATGTATTGCGCGAAGTTGATGGAGAGGAAGTGGCCAGAAAAGAAAGTTTCTGGAGACGAGCTTTTGAAGAAGAGAAAGGGAGTGGTGGTGAGAGGAAGGCGATGGCGGTGTGAACAAAGGGAAGGGCGAGATGCGTGTTGCCTGCGGAGGAAAAGAGGAATAGAGAATAAAGTTGAGAGCTTAGGGTTTTATAAGGAAGAAAGCAAACCTAGCTGCTTCAGGTATTGGACCGGGTTCAAGCCCAATCTTTTTTTTTTCTTGTCCGCACCCTCCGTCTCGCTAACGCACCCCCGCCTGTGACTTCAAGAAGGATATTGGGCGTAACCCCTCAGCCCACACGCCTGGAATTCTTCACCACACACCCGTTTTCACTCATTGCACACCCCCTCTATTTCATAATAAACCTTGGGCCATAATTGCCAAGGCCCAGCGCCTGTTTTCACTTCCATTCCCCAATCGCCAACTGCACCACCTGGCTGCATAGAATTTCCAATAGGCCTAAGACCTTTGAAGCCCAGCATCTGGATTTCTTTTTCCACCTCCTACAATGTTGTTGCACTCCTTTTTTATTGTTATTTCTTTTTAGATTTAGTTTTAGTAACTAATTGGTTTTAGTAATTAGTCTTGTTTTAGGTAATTAACTTTGGATTTTATTTTCTTGAAATTAATTAGATAATTTTGACTAACTTTTAATCATAGATTTTAATTAGAAATTAGTTTTTAATATTAGTTTAATTCTAGAATTAATTTTAGGATTAACTGTCTTTAGATTTAGTTTAGAATTAACTTGAACTAATTTCAGGATTTAATTTTAGAATTAGACAAATTAACTTTTCTTGTTAGAATTTAGTCTTGATTTTTACTTAGCATTTTAATTCAACTTGGATAATTTTGATTAATTTCTGTTTAGTTCCTGATTAAATGCTTCTTTTCTTGCTTAATTTTCTTCATCCCTCTTTAAGATCAACTTAACTTTCATCTTGGAAGTAAGTTGCTTCTTATGTTCTTCTCCTCTTTTTTAGGATAGTGCTCTTTAAACCACACTTAACCATAGGAACATCCATGTATGATAAATTTAGGGTTTGAGTCTTAGTCTCCCTCATTAGATTTTACCTTTCTTAACCTTTTGAGTCTTTCTCTTCTCATCTCAAAACAAAAAGTAAAAAACACTTAATAAAGGCATAACATATATTGTATTTGAGCCTTTCATGTGAGAATAAGGAGGTGAGCGGTCTTCTCTCATTTCCTTATAATGTTTAGCATATGTCCCGTCTTGGGTCGATATGCGAGGCATTCGATCCTACATGAAGGACTTAAATACAATACGTGTTACAAAACATAAAATAATCAAAACACTTCTTTCTAAAAAATTTCAAACATACAATAATGTCTTTCCTTCAGGAATTCTCTTCTCATTTCCTTCATTCTATTCCTTAAGGACTCGTCATGTCCGTTCTACCACAAATAGGTAACGCCTAAGTCTCCATACAGCGAGCTGCAACACCTAACTACTGGAACGCGAACGTCGACGTATTCCACTAAAAAACACAAACAATTTTCCCTTAGTTGAGGGGAACTACATCGCTCTGATTCTCATGTTCCCGATGAGATACGTAGGTAGTAGGGTAGGCCCATTCGAGCACTTCTTTTATTTTCCCTACATTTGTTTCTCTTTCTCTCTCCTTTCCTTTTCTAGTTCTCCAGCTAGTAGTTCCTTTTCCAGTATCCTTTCCTTACACCCTTTGATCGAGACAAGCAAGCGTGGATCCCATCAGGTACGATGGACGCGTGGGGGTGCTAATACCTTCCCCTCGCGTAACCGACTCCCGAACCCAGATCCCTTGGTCGCAAGACCATGCTTTTCCTTCCCTTCAGGTTTACGCAGTGTTTCCTTTCCCTCTCTTGGGATAAATACACATTGCTGGCGACTCTGTTTCGGTGCCACTTTCGCGTTTGTACTTGGATGAAAATCCCAGGAGCGACAGCTGGCGACTATGCTGGGGATCGAACCCAGATCTCTGGTTTCCTAAGCGAGTCGATCCTAGCGCTTGTCTGTTTATTTCATTGGGTGTTTTTATGGAGCTGTAGTGTTGTTTTTACTGTTTTACTGTATTACTATTTATAGTATTACTGCTTTACTGTATCTTGCTGTATTACTATTTTTACTGCATTTACTGCATTACATATCATTATTATACTGGACTGTGTTATGCTAGTTTTTGTGTTTGGCGGGCAGGGTGTTCTGAGAGATAAGCCCACTACCCAGGCTTGAGCATACACATAGGTATTAGTGTGGGTGGGCGTGTCGCTCCCGTGGTGTTTTGCCACGTGTGGGTGTTCACGAGACCTACAACCAGACGAGGTTCTATCCGGAGCTATCTGCTACTGTATGCTCTATACATGCCAGTAGATATTCTCTGGAGGAATTGTCGACTCTGGTGACTATTCCCGAGGACTCAGTTGCGGCACTCCTCCCGAGTTGTGATAATGGCAGACCAGAAATGGCAAACCCATTGCACATTCTCGATCCGAGGACCCAATGCTGGGAACTCGATATAGGATATACTTTTTGAAAGAGAATCAGTGGAGGCACTCCTCGATTGGCGATAGTGTTGTACCCCGAGGGATGAATATACTATTGCTTCTCGACCTCAGTGCCAGAAGCTGAGGACCTTTTGTTTTGGAAAATCAGTTTAGGCCTCCTCGATTGATGATGATGCCAAACCAGAAATGGTGACCGTATCATCATTTCTCGACCTGAGAGCCCGGGATACTGAGGATCCTAGTACCCACATGTGAGAGTGGCGGGTTGTTTACAGGTTTGCAGGTAACCTTGACCTTCAACATACCTGGTATTCTAGATTTCCTATCAGTGTGGACTTATCAGCCTGGTATTATGGTATTCTGATCATCCGGTATTCTGGTATTCCGGTATTCTCTTCAGAGCAGACCTGTGAACTTATTCAGTCAGCAGCACAGTGATTATTCAGATTATATGGAAACTTTGATCCCATGTCTTATTGCATTCATAACATTGCATTTGCATACTCATTTGCATAACAGGTGTTCAAGGCTTGGTTATTCTTATTCTGGTCTGGTTTTCTTCAGAATTTCAGATTTAACTGCTCAAGCCATTCGGAAGTTGACCATGGATCTGGTTCAAGCAGAGTTGAGGGAAATGCGAAGCCAAATGGGGCAGTTTATGTGGGACATGGAAGCGTTGATTCAATACCAGAAAATATTGAAGGAGGAGGTCCACCAACTGAAGACTCAGATGAGTCTGATTATGAAAGTTGTGAGAGGTGTGTTAAGCAAAGATAATACTCCCATGCCTGAGGCCACGGTTGGAATTGTCTCTCCTCCATTGTTTGAGGGATCCCTCCCAAAGAGTGATGTGCCTCACAGATTTTCTGCACAACTTAGGGTTCCAGAATTTCCTCATCAGCAGTTACCTCTCGTTTCCCAAGACAACGCCAAGGCTAAGAAGTTCCCACCAAAGTCGAAGAAAGCTGACCGAATCTTTGATCCGATTCCTATGTCTTATGCCCAGTTGTTGAGGTATTTACTTCAGCTCCAATGGGTTGAACTTCGGACGATAAATCCTCCTCGTGGAAAGCTCTCATTTGATTACGATGCAAATACCCATTGTGATTTTCACTCTAGTGCGCTGGGGCATAATGTGGAAAAATGTAAAGCCTTTCATCATGTGGTCCAGGATCTGATCCACTTGAAAGCAATTGAATTCATGCCGGGTGGCATAAGTGTACAAGGTGGTTTTACTCATGTTGCTGTGAAAGAGGTGAATATCCCAGTTTCCCCTCCTGAAGTTGCACCAAGTTAGGGGCATTTCTCACAACCTGTGGTCTTGGAATCTTCTCATCCTCAACTGTTTCCTGTTTCTAAGACAAGTCTAAGAAAGAAAGCGCCTGAACGAGAGGAAGTTACAAATAGGTATCGACAACAGAGCTATCATCTGAAGAGTCAACAAAAGTCCAGAAGGCATGAGAGAAAGTTTGATCCCATTACTGTTCCTTACAGTTATCTGCTTGCCCGTTTACTTCAATACTCTTTGGTCGAGCTAAAGGAAGCTTCTCATGTTCCGTGTCCCCTTCCCCCAAATTATGACAAGAGCGTTAGATGCGAGTACCACTCGGGGACACAGGGGCATACCATTGAAGATTGCAAGGTGTTCAGGCACAAGGTGCAATATCTCATTGATGTTGGGTTTATCAATTTCACCGAAGACGGTCTGTACGTTAACTGAAGCTTCCCAAGTGAGCAATTGAGACCACAAAAGACATCTCCTTAAGCAATCAGTCCAGTCGGAGCCAAGCCTCCTCAGCAATGGCGAATATCAATTTTCTTTACTGCATAAGTATATTTTTCTCGAAGAAGTTCATTCGTATTCACTCATTTAATGTTCGTATGCACTGCAATGCTGACCTTCTTGTTTAAACTCTTGCAGGGAGGATGATGAGATGACAACGCACAGTCTTTGGTTATATGCTTTTGGATAAAACCCTATTGAGGATGTACAGGCATTATTTCAAATTCCTAAACACCGGAGATATAAGGGAGTGAAACCTTTGTCAAACCCCATTAAGCCTAGTAGTAGGAGTTTATTTCTGAAAATGAAAAACCCTCAATCTTAACCTAGGGCAGGGTAGGTGTCAGTTAATTTGACTGAGCGTTCAAATTTCAAAAGGAATGTGCATTTAAGGATCCATTACATACGGATTATACCTCACCAATCGAAGAGTGAGACGGTCACAACCCTTTACAAGTCAAGACAAACCTGTGTCACACGATTAGTTCAAAAAAAGAGCCCGCTAAGTTGAACTTGAAAACAAGTGACTTAGGCAAAAGTTAGGGCATCACGCTGGACTTCAAAATATAAAAAAATCAAAAGAATAAGTCCAGGCAAAATCAGAGGAAAACAAAAGAACGAAATCAAAAAAATGAGAGGAACAAAAAGAAAAATCCTCGAGGAAAGAAAAAGTTGTGTGACCACAGACACCAAAGGCAAAAGGGGTGAATGTCACTCTGTAAACCGTGTGGGTTCCTTAACCATCCTCATACCGTTCATAACCTTTTGAAAGGTGAGCGCTTGTGTCGAGTTAGCTGAACGTAGGACTAGAGAACATCAAGGAGAATGGGTGGGTACAAACAAAATTTTGAGCCATAAATCCTTTTTTCTTAAACCGCGAACCAGGCCACATTACAACCCTCAAACGTCCTAATTGAAACAGGGTTTATTCTAAAGGCGTATTTCAACGAGATAGCGTTCCTGACTCCCATGAGTTGTGCTAAAAGACCTTGGTTGGTATTGCATGTGCATGCTATTTTCCATTTAAAAAAATGTTGTGTCACATCTTCACCAGTGACTGGTTCACAGGTATTGGCGATATCTTTTCGTTAAAAAAATCTTCGAGATTAATATATGTGTTGCATTATAATTCTCATTCATGGAATAAATATTTTATGCTTGCTCACATGTATTTGATACCAGTAAGGCTTACAAAGTGAACATCAGTCGAGAATTATGATCCCGCCAAAGTGAGATGCTTGAAAACTTCGAGGGATGAGAGTGACAAGGGACATGTTACCAAGTGATTCCGTCGAGTGTGGCCTTTCACGGCAATTCGTGCTAAGAAGTTGTCAATCCGGGGCAGTTACATTGTGAAGTATCTCTACAGTTTGGTTAATCCGGGGCAATTATGTTGAGAATCTGGGGCAATTAAGTCGACATTTAGAAAATCTCTTGAAGGTTAGTCAGTTAGAGGAACTCCTTCACATATCAGTCAGTCAGGGGAAATATATCATTTCAAGGCTGGGGCAGGTCACCCTAAGAGCACAAGAAGTTATTCTCTCTGGAGAACGGTAAATCACAGTCTGGGGCAATACATGTTGGATCTTCATGAGACATCCTGAAAACATGTTCATTTACAGGTTATGCTGCATCGGGGCACCTCTTTTGGTCATATCACATCTGCAGGGTTCATGTTGATAGTTAACACGTGACGTCCCCATTAGAGTTTCTCGCCTCGGCAGAGATGGCTGAAGTTTTATCATTCAGCAGAGCATTATGAAGATTGTGAATCATTCTCCCTAGCAAGAATTCAAGGGTTCGCTCTCCCCTAGCCAGTTTGGCAAAGTTTATTGCTCTTCAGCAAGAGTTCATATTCTTGTACAGAGTGTTGGGTTTATGCTTCACCAGTTTGTGGTAAAGTTGTTTCCGTCTCCCCAACGGAGTAAGGGTAAAAGGTAGATTTTCAACAGAGGACCAAGTCTGATCTTGTTCCCTAGCAGAGCTGATATCATCAATCATTGTCCCCCAAGCATATTTTTGGGTGGTGGTTAACGTTCCCCAGCAATTCAAAGGTCGATTATCATTGGCACCTTTCTTCAGTAGATTCCTGGGATGTTTCTCCAGCAGACGTTTGTTGCTCGTACTTTCCTGCAGAATGAATGTTTAGTCAGGATCTCAAGCAGTTATGACCTTGAAGGTGATTCAGTTTGTTATCCCCAGCAGAGTTAGCCTCGTCTCTTCAGCATTTATTTTGCTGGAGTGCTCCTGTTGCATATCATAAATATCATTGCATAATCATTGTCATTGCATAATCATCAGTATAGTATTGCATGAGGCCTTGTAAAACTGAACAAAAAAATTCTAAAGCCCAACCTTGCCCGACACCTTCAACAGCCCACTTTGCTGGCATCTTTCAAAAAATCTGAAACCCAATCCCTATTGGCGCTTCCTGCAAAATCCAATCCCCATTGGTACCCAGAAAGATTTCTCCTTTGAAAAAACAGTCACCATCAGGTTTTACCTGTCATAGCCAGCAAAGTCCAATCGTACTTGGCATACTCTTCTTTTCTCGGTAGCCCGAGCATACGTTGGCATTTTGCATATAGTAATCATAGCATCCTCAAAACGCGTAGCATTTCCATTTCGTGTGGAGCATTACGCCATAGAAATAAAATTCAAGCATATGCATGCGAAGCATAAGCCGGATTTGGTATCTGGCGCGAAAGCCCGAATCAACTCATAATCAAGACGGTGACATATCCCCAGCGGACATTACAATCAACCCCTCTGCTTACCTTTCTTTTGGGTCGTAGATTATACGTCGATCTTACCCTCGATCAGTCCTTGTCCATCAACCCTTTGATGACGACATTCCAAAAACAGGATTACTTTCCGTCATCTCTATGACGATGTGTCTCTTTCGGTCAAGTCTTCTTTCTGTCATCCATATGACAAGGTGTTTCTTGGGGGTCATCTTCTTTCTGTCATCCCTATGACAATGTGTTCCTTTGGTCGGGTGTTCGGGCTGCCTTTCCGTCAATTCTTTGACGATATGGTTCTCTGGGTATGTTTTCTTCCCGTCAACCCTTTGACAAGGTGTTTCTTGGGGTTCATCTTCTTTCTGTCATCCCTATGACAAGGTGTTTCTTGGGGGTCATCTTCTTTCTGTCATCCCTATGACAAGGTGTTTCTTGGGGTTCATCTTCTTTCTGTCATCCCTATGACAATGTGTTCTCTCCGTTCAGGTTTCCTTTCTGTCATCCCTATGACAATATGGTCCCTCGGTTAGATTTTCTTCCTGTCATCCCTATGACAATGTGCTTCGTTTGTTCGAGTCTTCCTTCTGTCATCCCTATGACAATGTGTTCCTTCCGTTGAGTCTTCCTGCCGTCAAATTACCTTGACGATGTGTCCTTTCAGTCGGGTTCCATTTTTCTTCCCGTCAAACCCCTTTGACGATGTGGTTCTCTGGGTATGTTGTCTTTCCGTCAGATTCCTTTGCAAAATGTGACTGGGCTCTAGTTTTATTGTTTCTCCTCGCAGTTAGCAAATTTTGCGGTTCTTTTTGTATTCAATCACCTTGTACCTTGAATGTCTGAAAGCAGTTGCTATCATCCTTTCAGGTCCAAGTTAATTGAATAGGGGCAGCTGTAGTACCCCAAAATTTGCCATACCTTTTTCTAACTTTTTCTGGCTTTTGTTTCACATCCATCTGCATATCCATTAGGTCATAACTCATTCATTCATTTGCATTGGGTTTCTAAGACGTGTGATCAAGGCATCTTCCTTTGGTTTGAGCTTTCCGTATTCAGAAGATTATCAGTGTACATCAAGAGCCTAGGGTTTTCTTATTTAGAGGATTCATCAGAGGCGTTGGGTCACGTTTTCTTGGGTGTGAATCAGGGTTTGGTTCTTTCTCTATTCAGGACATTTATGTCATCAGTGTGCATGCAAGGTGAATCAAGGTTCCTCATTCAGGGTTGAATTTGTGGATAGTCGTCAACTGAGAATCATTGGTTAGAATTACATGTGTTCAATTCGACTGAGTTTATTGATTGAAGATTGGGAGCCATTAAGGACACGGACTTGCTTTGGACCTGAAGTTTGATGTGGATTGAAAGTGTTAAGATTGATCATGTAGATTACTTGGAATTCGAGATACAATTCCATTCTTTCTAACCCCATAACCATTTATTTTTTTTATCCAATTTAAACCAAATTCCATATCAAAACCAATCAATTTTAGATCCAATTCACATTTCTAATTCCATTTCAAATTAACCTTTGCCTAACCTGTATCAAACTCATTTTCTCTATAATTCCCAAATATCCACTCTTAACCCATTCATCTATTTTTTTTAATCCCATTTAATCCGTTAAACCATTTCTCCATTATTTTTATTCATATCCATTAATTCATTTTTACTAATTTACTAATCCAATCATCCATATTTCTAATTCCGAATATCCAATTTCATGACCATATCTCAAAATTCAAATCACTTCCAAGTTCATATTTTGAATCACTTTTTTTAAATCAATTACCAAGTTTTGAAATAAGAGGTGAGGCGCAGTATTGTGATGCTGGCAAGGCATATATATTGTGGTGACAAATTTCTTGGGAACACCATGTCACACGGTTTCAAAAAACAAAGAAAATGGATAGTGGTTCTTAGCAGCAGCTTCACCTACTGTGGGAAAGCTCTTTGAGTATTGTTGGAGGTAGTGGTGTAAGTGGTTATGCCGAATGAGTCCGAAATTTCTCGAAGGTGATTTTCCACTTGATAATACAAGATTTACATGTACATGTTTATCCCAATAGTTGTATTTTAATCAGTGACAATAACTCCACATCAGTTTTAGTAAAAGAAAATATTGCAGCAGCACAATAACCATGACAGAAAAAGGAAATATAGCAGTTTCAAAAAGAATAAAAAGCCTAGCAGTGAATGCGGTGTAGAGATTCTTAACAGGAAAAGTTGAAAAGAAAATACATAGCATTTTATAAAGCTAACAACAAAAGTAATGGCGCAAGAATTAGTGGAATTCACTGAAAATTCTAAACATATAGCAGTGAAAAATTCATGACTAATTTCATTACAGAAAATTCAGAAACAATCGCCTGTTTTCACTTCCATCCCAATCGCCAACTGCACCCCCTGGCTGCATAGAATTTCCAATGGGCCTAAGACCTTTGAAGCCCAGCGTCTGGATTGCTTTTTCCTCCTCCTAAAATGCTGTTGCACTCCCTTTTGATTGTTTTTTCTTTTTAGATTTAGTTTTAGTAACTAATTGGTTTTAGTAATTAGTCTTGGTTTAGGTAATTAACTTTGGATTTTATTTTCTTGAAATTAATTAGATAATTTTGACTAACTTTTAATCATAGATTTTAATTAGAAATTAGTTTTTAATATTATTTTAATTCTAGAATTAATTTTAGGATTAATTGTCTTTAGATTTTGTTTAGAATTAACTTGAACTAATTTCAGGATTTAATTTTAGAATTAGACAAATTAACTTTTCTTGTTAGAATTTAGTCTTGATTTTTACTTAGCATTTTAATTCAACTTGGATAATCTTGATTAATTTCTGTTTAGTTCCTGATTAAATGCTTCTTTGCTTGCTTAATTTTCTTCATCCCTCTTTAAGATCAACTTAACTTCCATCTTGGAAGTAAGTTGCTTCTTATGTTCTTCTCCTCTTTTTTAGGATAGTGCTCTTTAAACCACCCTTAACCATAGGAACATCCATGTATGATAACTTTAGGGTTTGAGTCTTAGTCTCCCTCATTAGATTTTACCTTTCTTAACCTTTTGAGTCTTTCTCTTCTCATCTCAAAACAAAAAGTAAAAAACACTTAATAAAGGCATAACATATATTGTATTTGAGCCTTTCATGTGAGAATAAGGAGGTGAGGGGTCTTCTCTCATTTCCTTAGAATGTTTAGCATACGTCCCGTCTTGGGTCGATATGCGAGGCATTCGATCCTACATGAAGGACTTAACTATAATACGTGTTACAAAACATAAAATAATCAAAACACTTCTTTCTAAAAAATTTCAAACAAACAATAATGTCTTTCCTTCGGGAATTCTCTTCTCATTTCCTTCTTTCTATTCCTTAAGGACTCGTCATGTCCATTCTACCGCAAACAGGTAACGCCTAAGTCTCCATACAGCGAGCTGCAACACCTAACTGCTGGAACACGAACGTCGACGTATTCCACTAAAAAACATAAACAATTTTCCCTTAGTTGAGGGGAACTACATCGCTCTGATTCTCATGTTCCCGATGAGATACGTAGGCAGTGGGGTAGGGCCCATTCGAGCACTTCTTTTATTTTCCCTACGTTTTCTTCTCTTTCTCTCTCCTTTCCTTTTCCAGTTCTCCAGCTAGTAGTTCCTTTTCCAGTATCCTTTCCTTACACCCTTTGATCGAGACAAGCAAGCGTGGATCCCATCGGGTACGATGGACGCGTGGGGGTGCTAATACCTTCCCCTCGCGTAACCGACTCCTGAACCCAGATCCCTTAATCGCAAGACCATGCTTTTCCTTCCCTTCAGGTTTACGCAGTGTTTCCTTTCCCTCTCTTGGGATAAATACACATTGCTGGAGACTCTGTTTCGGTGCCACTTTCGCGTTTGTACTTGGATGAAAATCCCGGGAGCGACACCGTCAAGAATCAATCAGAGTATCCTACGCATTATCTCTTTTTTTTTAAGACTGGTAATCTGTTAGACTCTGTGCTAGTCCTAATTCACAACCTAAGATGTCTAGGAAATGACAAACCTAATGAGTGTAGTCACGAGCATTTAATTGACTCTCCATTTGTTTCCTACTTAAGGCACCACGTTCTCTCCTCTATTCATCATTCCAAACCATCCCAGTCAGTACCCTTCCTTAGTATTTTCTCCAAGATGTCAACCTCTTATGAAATTGCTAAGTTAAGAGTCCTGAATGAATTCTCCGTGAGTACCAGCTCTCTCAAGGAACTTGGCTTCACTAGAACGTCTTCTGAGTTAAGATGTCAGAACTGGGAAGGTTATCTTGAGATGCTTCCAGGTCTCATTTACACAGATCTTGTCAAAGAATTTTGGGCAAGTGCTGATGTGTTTTCTAACGTGTATAACCAGCACATCATTCAGTCAGTTGTCTCCGGAATTCCCGTAGTAATTAAACCCTCTGTAATTGCACAAGCAATCAAGTGCGATGAAAATGGTGACACCATTGAAGACTACAAGGAAAGAAAAATCTTCAATGATCTCATCTACAAAATTCATTGTGGGAATGGTCCTTCCAACTGTGCTTCCACACTCATCCCCTCTGCAAAAATCTGGCACAAGATCATGGGAACTAACTTAAGACCTAGAGAATCAGGAACAAGAGTACTGTCTCACTCAGACCGACTATTCATTTTCCTTTTGGTCTACAGAAGAAAAATAAACCTTCCTCAAACCATGTTCAATCACTTGCAGGAACAAATCCTCTTGTCTAGAAACAAGTCCTCCTTTAGCATCCCATATGGAAGGGTCATATCTCATGTCCTTGAGATTCAAGATGTAATCTCCATATTAGGACACATTGGAGTAACTGAAGAATGTTCACCCATGAGTCATGCTGAATTCTCTGAAATTCACTGAAGAATATTAGGATAGGGTTATGATCATTTTGCTCTATGTCTTGTTACCTTGTTTCTTGCATTATGTATTTTCCTCTTGATAATGAATGGAAAATCTTTTGAATTAGGATTAAGCTTATCTGATACTTTACAACTTTTTTTGAGGATTGGGGTTAATACTTCCATCTAATTGTCCTTCAAATGAATATGCTATGGTTAAAGATGATTATCACTAAAAGACTTGGATTGCTCTTAACTACTCAAATGCTGGCTCTATGGTTCTAAGTTGTTTAACATATCCAGTATATACATGATGATGTTAATATGCTTAAATGATTAAATGCTCAAATGAGGTAGAAATATATGATGTTCATTAGAAAAAGGAATTATATGCTTAAATGCCCTTATGTTCTTGCACTTTTTGATGATGTCAAAAAGGGGGAGAAATATAATAATTTTGATTGAAAGAAGGAAATCTGAAAGAATGCAGAACTCAAACAAAGTACTCTTAACTTATAAAATGTGTTGCTACTAACGTTTCTTGTTTAATATTATCCGAGGAACTCTAAACAAGTTCACTAGGCATTCTAAGAAACAGGTTAAGCTGGAAGAATCAGATTTATCGTAATCCTTATCTCACTTAGCTCAGAAAGGAAGTAAGAAAACTTTGAAAGCAGTCAAGACAAAGTCTACATCTCAAGATGCTCACTCAGAAGATCTGTGCAAATCAGAAGTCAAGAACTGTCTTAAGATCTGGATTGAAGATCCAAGAAAGAAACCGTTCTGATGTTTACCAAGAGCCATTGGAAATGAAAATGATCTAGTATCAAACTAAATCAACAATTGGTAATCAGACTCAGTACACAAAGATCGGTATCAGACTCATCAATCAGAGAAAAATCTGTGGATTACTGTCAAAATACCTTCATTGGTATCAATTTCAGCACTCTTATGAATTACCTCTTAAGCGTATGAGAAGAAATTCTTCACTTAGTATCAAACTCAATATACTCTGGTATAAGACTCAGCACATCACATGGTAACAGATCAAAATTAAATCATGAGTATCAGATTCAGAATCAAGCATTGATTGATCACTTTAATATTAACCTTCAATTGGTATCTGATAAAAAATCAAGCTTTGATAGATTACTAAGTATGACTATAACAAGGTTCTGAGATGGAGACATGTGTTCAAAAGTCAAAACAGTCATGATCTACATTGGTGTTTAAAATCTTATCATCTAGAATTATAATTCTGAAGATCCCAATATCTGACGTATAGGAATTAGGGGGAGACTGCCCTGAAGATCAAATTGCAAAATCTCAAATCTTCACAAAGTCTGAAACTCAGGGGGAGTTTCCTTTAAAGACAGTTTCTGTCTTTGATAGATAGCAAGGCTACGACTATCAGTCAAGAACTGTTCTGATCTTGTGCTTAATGGAATCTGCTGAAAAGTAGAAATGCTTCAGATGTCTCTGAAGATAAACAAGCTCTAATACGACAACAAAGAAAACTGAGTTTTGAAGATCTGAAGATGGAAGTTTTGATGAACTAGTCCAGATGCTAAAGACTCCTCGTTTTCCTAAAAGACATGATAGAGAAGTAACTCTTTTCTATTCCTGTTCTGATAACTCAAGTTCGTATTCTGTATATCTTTGGATTACATAAAATCCTAGAAGATCTCAGATAAAGCTTTGAGGATAACTCATTTAGGGGGAGCTGTTGTTCCAAACTCTGAATTTGTTTGTTTATGTGATTACCTTATATAAAATGTTCAATCAAAATACTTGGTTTTGTCATCATAAAAAAGGGGGAGATTGTGAGAGCAAGAATTGTCTCTACAAGTCAATCTGTATTTTGATGATAACAATAAGTATTTGTGAAAGAACCATTTTATGGTCTAACGTGTGTTGTGTGCAGATCATAAGAACTGAAGATATCATAACCAACATACACCAGCTAGATGTACTATGAGTGAATATATACATATGCGAAGTTACTATGTGTGACTAAAGTCACGAGAAGCAAGAACGTTCCTTTATCTAGTCATGATCAGCCAGATCCAAGGATGCCAATATTGCTGTTGCAATGCTCTTGTGGATGCTCTCTGAAAGTGATTGAGATTTTGAAGATAGCGAAGCTTCTGAAGAAGTACACTCTAAAAAGAACCAAAGTGTGGAAGACTCCTATGACTTGAAGTTCTGATGGCTGAAGGCACTGAATACCAAGTGCAGAAAGAATCTGAAGACTGATGAGTTCTGAAGATCAAGGTTTCAAATAAGAAGTTCTAAAGACTCTGAAGACAGGCTCTGAAGATTCAGAAGACTTGAAGCAGAAAAGAATAACGTTCTTAAAGACCAAGTGTTGAAGTTCTGAAGACTGATTCCTAATGGACTTCTTCAATCGACGAAAGACTTGAAGCATCAGATATTCTGCTAAGAAGACTCTACTCATGCTTCATCAAATTAACATCAGAAGCCACTGAAGTTTTGAAGTCTAAATATTACCGTTGTGAGTTAAATGTACACACTGCCCAAGAAAAGATGTCTGGTCACTTCTTCCACTGCAAAAAGAAGATGTGTCAGTACAACTCATTATATCACAATGTCTCTTTTCCAAACTGCCAACAATATTCTCTAACGGCTATATTTCTACTGGCTATTTAATGGAAAGAGTTTTTGCTTCTGATGTGTCGATCACTTGTAGAATCACGAACTAAATGTTCATCTACAAAATTGACCAAGTCATTGTGAAGATAGCAACAACGATGAGTTCTCGTTGTAACACTTAACATATTCAGAGCTATCATCATTTCACTAATGGCGATTATTGTTAAAACTCAAGAAGACAAATCAATACAACAACAACAATCAAACAGAAGCTGTTGATGAAGAAGACAACATTGAAGATCTATCAAGTCATCAACCTACCTTTTCGTCAAGACTACATTGAAGAACTGAAGTAAGGAGTTGCTGCTCAAAGCTTGCTCAACCAGAAGACGAAGAAGAGGAAGATCTACAAGATGTCAACAATTGTAATATCTAAATATATCTTGGTCTTAGGAAAGCAAGGAGCTGATTGCTCATAACTTGCTTGAACACATGTGTGTGTTCTTTGTACTTAAACTTAGGAGAAACTTGCTTATTAAGAAGCACAATCTGTAATCTCCAGTTTGCCAATTCGACTAAATGAATTGAGACTCCTCAAGTGAACGTTATATCCTGAAGGGATCCCTGAACGGTTCAGCTGTGAGTTAAGGCCCTTGAGTAGATCACGTGGTGATCAGATACTTGAGATGACAATGGCTGAGGGTCGTTGTGGAAAATCCTGAAATATGGTCAGTAGCGTTATATTCATTATGATGAATCCCTGAATGACTAGCTGTGAAATCCCAGCAGTGGGTCTTCTTGGTCAATGAACGTTATATCTTGTTGGATCCCTGAACGGTTCATTTGATTGTTAGTCACAGTGCGGCTGTGCAAAGTGTTAGTCACCGGCGTGGCTCGTGCAAGTGTAATCATGATTTGATTATAGTGGATTAAGTCCTTGTGTTCAATGCGAAATCACCTGAGGAGGGTGGACTGGATTAGCCCGCGTGGTGAACCAGGATATATCGTGTGTCCTTTACTCTCTTGCTTAGTATCTCTATTATGTTTATGCTTTGAATATTAGAACCTCATATTAAGCAAAGTCAGAACCTTGCAGACTATCTCTGATAAGCTTCCGCACTGCAAGTTCTGAGTATCATATCTCATGATCAGAACTTATATCTTTATCATGCTCCATAGTTAAGAGATCAGAATCTCTCAACGAACATTGAAGGTTCTTGAGTATCTCTTTAACAAGATTAAAAAAGTTACAAAAAGAGTAAATACACAATTCAAACCCCCCTTTCTTGTGTCTTTCTCGCACCTTCAAGATATCCATGAAGAGCAAACGGTAGCATCTCATGCCAATCTTTGTAGGTTAATACCATCTTCTGGATGATCTTTTTGATAATTTTGTTAACTGCTTCAACAACTCCATTCATCTTAGGCCGGTAGGGAGAATAGTTATGGTGTTCAATCTTGAATTCGGTACATAGTTCCTTCATCATTTTGTTGTTTAAGTTCGATCCATTATCAGTAATGATCTTACTCGGAACACCATAATGGCATATTAGATTGTTCTTGATAAAACATACCACCACTTACCTGGTTACATTGGCATAAGATGCTGCTTCAACCCATTTGGTGAAGTAATCTATGGCCACTAGGATGAAATGGTGTCTGTTGGAAGCTTTGGGCTCGATCATTCCAATAATGTCAATTCCCCACATAGAGAAAGGCCATGGAGAGGAGAGAATATTGAGAAGAGTCGGCGGTACATGAAATTTGTTGGCATAAATCTGACATTTGTAACACTTCTTCACGTATTTGCAGCAATCAGATTCCATTGACAGCCAATAGTATCTTGCTCTTAATATTTTCTTTGCCATTGCTTGCCCATTGGCATGAGTACCAAAAGAGCCTTCGTGAATTTCTTCCATCAACATGTATGCTTCGTGTCTATCCACTCATTTGAGCAAAACCATGTCGAAGTTTCTTTTGTATAGCACATCATCATTTAGGAAGAAGTTTCCAGCTAGTCTTCTGAGAGTTTTCCTATCTTTCTTTGACGCCATAAGCGGGTATTCTTGTTTTTGAAGGAAGCGTTTGATATCACGGTACCATGGTTTATCATCAACAATCTCTTCCATGGTAAACATGTGAGCGGGCCTATCAAGGCGCATAACATCTATTTTAGGTACATCGTTCCATCGATTCACAATAATCATGGAAGATAATGCAGCTAGTGCATCATCCATGTTATTTTCTTCGCGAGGAATATGATGAAACTCAACTTTATTGAAGAAAGGTAACAAACTTCTTGCATATTCTTTTTAAGGAATCAATTCGGGTTGACATGTTTCCCATTCACCTTTGATCTGATTTATGACCAAAGCTGAGTCTCCATATACATTCAGAATTTTGATCCTTAAATCAATGGCTTCTTCAGGTCCCATGATATAAACCTCATATTCAGCTTCATTATTTGTGCATTTGAATGCCAACCTTGTGGTGAAAGGAATATGGGTACCTTGAGGTGTAACAATGATTGCCCCAATTCCATTTTCATAAGCGTTGACAACTCCATCGAATATTAAACCCCAACAGGATCCTGGCTCTGGCCATTCGTCTGGCAAGGGTTCATCACAGTCTTTCATTTTCATATACATTATATCTTCATCAGGGAAGTCAAATTTGATAGATTCATAGTCATCAATTGGTTGGTGAGCTAAATGATCAGCTAGAATGCTCCCCTTGACGGCTTTTTGAGCATGGTATTCAATATCATACTCTGACAACAACATCTGCCAGCGAGCAATCCTTCTGGTTAAATCGGGTTTTTCAAAGATATACTTGATCGGGTCCATTTTGGAGATCAACCAAGTAGTATGACAAATCATGTATTGACGGAGACGCTTAGCAGCCTAAGCCAAGGCACAACAGGTTTTTTCAAGCACAGTGTAACGAGATTCACAGTCTGTAAATTTCTTACTTAAGTAATAAATGGCGTGCTCTTTTCTTTTAGTTTCATCTTGTTGGCCAAGTATACAGCCCATGGAATCTTCTAATACTGTTAAGTATATGATCAAAGGTCTTCCTTCCACTGGGGGAATCAGGATATGAGGCTCAAGCAGATATTCTTTGATGCTGTCAAAGGCCTTCTGGCAATCTTCTGTCCATATACAACTCTGGTCTTTTCGAAGAAGGCTGAATATTGGCCCACAAGTAGCGGTCATATGAGAGATAAATCGGGAGATGTAGTTTAAACAACCCAAAAATCCTCTTGCTTCGGTGTTTTGGGTACTTGCATTTCTTGAATGGCTTTGACGTTATCAGGATCAACTTCAAATCCCTTTTGGCTGACAATGAAACCCAAGAACTTCCTGAATGAACACCAAAGGTACATTTGTTAGGATTCAAGCGGAGTTTGTATTTCCTCAAACGTTGGAATAACTTCAACAAATACTCCACATGTTCTTCTTTAGTTCTGGACTTAGCAATCATGTCATCGACATATACTTCAATTTCTTTGTGCATCATGTCGTGGAAAAGAGTTGTCATGGCTCTTTGGTAGGTTGCATCCGCATTCTTCAGACCAAAAGGCACCACTTTGTAGCAAAATGTTCCCCATGGTGTAATGAATGAGGTTTTTTCCATGTCTTCAGGTGCCATTTTGATTTGATTATATCTAGAGAAATCGTCCATGAAGTAGAATACTTTGAATTTTGCGGTGGTGTCGACCAACATGTCAATATGTGGTAATGGAAAGTCATCTTTCAGACTAGCTTTGTTTAAGTATCGGTAGTCCACACACATTCTGACTTTTCCGTCCTTTTTCAGAACGGGCACTATGTTGGCCAACCACTGAGGGTATTCTGACGTGGCAAGGAACCCTACATCAATCTGCTTCTGCACTTCTTCTTTAATTTTGATGGCCATATCTGGGCGAGTTCTTCTCAACTTCTGCTTGATTGGCGGACATTCTGGATTTAACGGTAAGTGGTGTTCCACAATATCGGTGTCCAACCCTGGCATATTTTGGTAGGATCAAGCAAACACATATGGGAATTATTTGAGAAGTTTTATCATTTTTATTTTAGCAACTAGACTAAGCAGTGCCCAATCTTGAGCTCTTTTATGTCTTTTTCGGAACCGAGGTTGATCACCTCTATCGGCTCTTTGTACGACTGAATGAAGGCTTCTTCTTGCTTAAGCAGTCGGGAAATTTCATCTGGAATTTCTTCATCTTCTTCATCTTTAGCTTCGAATACTGGAAACTCAAAGTTGGGAGAGGGCATATGGTCATGTTTTTCAATGGGGTTTTTTATGTTTAATCTGCACATATGATTGATTGCTAGATTTTAGAAAAACATATAAATGCAGAGTGCCTGCAAACATTGAAAATGTTTATCATTTTGTTTTTGTTTTTTAGGTTACCATTTTCTGAAAAAGCAAAAAGTAAAAACAATAGTATGGATTTGAAAACAACACCTTTATTATTGATCGATTATTTCTTGAAACAAAAGCCCGATAAGGAAATATTTAAAAGGGGGCCCTATAAAACATCTCTCGCCTTGGGAAGGGCGAGGACAAAACAAAGGAAAAACATTACTTAGAGATGTGGATAATAGTTGGAACATCAACAGCTATCAAATTTTAAGAAACCCTTCCATGCAACACAAAGCCTTGTGAATCCCTCCCAGGATTGTCTTCAATAATGGTGTTGACTTCTAGAGGCGTTGGGTCAGTAGAATCTTTAATCTTTGCGGATGTATCAAAAAGGAGGTCTTCAACTGCCTTTTCAACGGGCCACGGGGTGTGAATGGTACATATGTATCCTCTGATGACATGTATCCGAGATCTTCCAAGTAAGGCTTCCACTCGTATATTTTGGGATCACAGAATGCAACTTTGTATTCATAAAATTTCTTCAACTTCTTATGCTTTTCTTTGGCAAGTGGATCGGCAGGAAATGTAGCAGCTCGCGTAAACTTGTGAGGCATGCCCCAAGGATAACTGGGCAGCTTTTGTAGAACTTTAGAAGATGCCATTAAAGTGGGAGATCCTTTTCAGAATCGTCTTTAGTTATGACATTCACTTCTGGCACAGTAGAATGAATAAAATCTCGTTCAGCAATTTTTCCAGATCTATCGAAAAGGTGGTCTTCAAATGCCCTTTCGACGGGTTGAGGAGTATGGAATGGTATGTAGGCATCTTCTGGCTAACTATCATACTCAAGAGTTTCCAAGTAAGGATCCCAGACTTCTGGAGGAATAGATGAATCATCCTCAGGGTAGCAAAAATTATCTTCCATAACAGTATCCTCTTCTGGTGAAATAAGGGAAGTAAGATAGTTCTCAGTGTTGTAATTTTCAACATCCATCTCGTCATCTGACTCAAGTACACCCTCGAGTTTCTCCCGAGGAGAGTACAATGGAGTATGTGCCTCCTATTGCGATATGTATCCAAAATCATTAAGGTAAGACTTCCATTCTTCTTCGGGATCTGAGGGACCGTCTTCAGAGTCATTTGAATTAATGGCATCGACCTATCGACCTCTTGAGGAATAGGATGGATAAAACCTCCGCTGCGAAAAATATTTTGAATGGGAGGGATGTCTTCATTCTTTCTTGCAGCTTTTGTGAATACTGAAGAAAAACCGAGGCCTCCTCTAGTCTGGTTACTGGTAGGAATCACAATGTGTCCCCACCATTTAGTGGTATCACTTTCCACCACTCGAACTGCGTCTTTGTAAGAGGAAATGGATGCCTATTTTCTCTTACTATCTTCGTTACTTATAGAAAGTGCCTGGAATTGAGTTCCAATTACCTCTTTGGTTCCAAGTAGGAAAATGATGACAAATTGCTTGCAATTAAAGCCCGTTCACTACATACGGTAACCAACTTGTCATTTTTCACAAACTTTAGCTTTTGATGTAATGTTGAAGTGACTGCTTCTGCTTCATGGATCCAAGGACGACCCAACAAGCAACTGTACACTGTTTGGATATCCATCACTTGGAAGGTAATTTGAAATGTATGGGGGCCAATAGTTATGGGGAGATCAACTTCACCAATAACTGTCTTCTTGGATCCGTCAAAGGCTTTGACGACAATTCCACTGCCCCTCATAGAAGCGTCCTGAAAGGATAACCTTGTAAGAGTTGATTTTGGCATGACATTCAGTGACGAACCAGTGTCCACCAATACACTTGACAAGGCTTCATTCATGCAATTGATCCAGATGTTTAGTGCCATATTATGATTTCTCCCCTCTTCTAGGAGATCTTCATCGCAGAAGCTCAAGTTATTGCAAAT
The DNA here is from genome assembly GCA_022829125.1 of Lathyrus tuberosus. Taxonomy (NCBI): domain Eukaryota; kingdom Viridiplantae; phylum Streptophyta; class Magnoliopsida; order Fabales; family Fabaceae; genus Lathyrus; species Lathyrus tuberosus. The sequence goes on along the minus strand of JALAZF010000052.1, from coordinate 4,636,549 downwards.
GGTGATGTTAGCAACAATATTGCCGAATTGACCTACTGTTAGCTTGTGGCTTACAAAATCTTGCTCCAAGACTTTCTGTAGAGCTTCCCTGTGAGCCTCAGAACTCATTAAAAGGGATACTATGGACATTTTGGAAGGCGTGTTTAACAACTAATCCACAATGTTGTACTCACATTTTCTGATCAGTTTTAAAACTTCATCACTATCTTTCATCTGATTGATGTCACTCGACTGACCAATCTGATCAAAAGGATTCTCAACTTGATTCTCCTTTCTTACAATCACATCTTCAGCTTCTTTGTTGAATACACGACCACTTTTGGTGACTGGGCTCACATCTGCGATGTGACAATTGATGGTAAGGGCACCTCCTTCCCATTTTCAAATATGGTAGCACTGTACTTGTAAGGTATGGCTTTCTCAGATTTGTACAGAACTTGACCTGGAAAATAGATGACCAAATGAGTCACGGTCGTCTTCCAACTATCATAGGTGATCTCTATTGGTTCAAGCTTGGGAACACTAGGAATCCTTCTAATGTCAGAAGGAATTTACATGCGTTCAAGTTCATTAAAGTGAGGAGTTATGGTATAAACATCCTCATCCACTCCATAATCAATGGGTCCCTTTCATGGAATTTTGTGATGGTTTTTCGGTCTACCAACCCTTGAATCTCATTTGGGATAAGAAGACAACCACGTTGACTTCTGTGGAATTTTTTGCAAGCTGCATGATCATGGCGATTGAGACCAAAGTAATCAAGTCCGCACTAACATTTGTGAAATTTGACTAGTGATTCCCTGATATATTTGATGTTATAAACTGTGTACTGTCCTAGACAACCTTGTACCATATTGATTGGTTGGTAATCCCTCATTCTATATTCCTGAATCCAACCTTGGTTCATTTGTTCTTGTAGAGCTGCTTGTACAAAGTAGCATCCTTGATTGTTTACAGAACAAACTCTGCACGTTGCGTAATCATGTGGATCTACAAGACCCCACCTGCTATGTCCTGCATGCATTTTCACCAAGTTTCTATTTAATAAGTGGACGTCATAGATCTTATAGCTGTCCGGGCATTCATAGACCATGTTAACAGAAGCTCCTCTATGTTGAGGTAGTGGGTTCATTTGAACATTTAGATTACTATCTTTGAAAGACAAAATTCCATTCTTGACAAGTCTTTGAACATCATCCTTTAAGCTAAAACAATTCTCGATACCATGACCGGGTGTTCCCTGATGATAGGGGCAAAATTGGCCAGCTTTGAACCAATAAGGAGGGTCTTTTGGGAGAACAGGAGGAGACTTCGTTTGAATATGACCTTTTACCAACAATGCTGGGAACAACTCTGTGTATGTCATTGGTATAGGATCAAAACCAGGTGACCTTTGGATACGATTGTTGTTGTTATTATATTGCGGGCGAGCCTGTTGTAGAGGTTGTTGCTGCCTTTGTTGATACTGTGGTTGTTATTGCTGATGTTGATGCTGATGCTGATTTTGTTGATTTTGAGAGATTTGTGGCTGGTATGTCGGAGCTGGTGCTGAGTTGATAACAGGAGACACAGTTGCTACCTGTCATTGTTAATATTTTTGTCTCGACTGGCTTTGTAACACAGTGCTGACGCCTTGTTCCTTTTTCTTTTGGAACCCACTTCCATGTCTCTTAGATGATTCTGCCTCTTTGGTCAACCGTCTTTCTCTGACTGCTTCCTCCGGCCGTACTCCCATGTTTACCATTTCAGTAAATTCATTAGGCGTACTGGAAATCATACGATCATAGTAGAAGGGACTCAGAGTTTTCAAATAAATCTTTGTCATTTCCTTTTCTTTGATAGGAGGACAAATTTGGGTGGCGACTTCACGCCATCTCTGAGCATACTATTTGAAAGTTTCTTTTTCCCTCTGAGACATAGCCCTGAGTTGATCTCTGTCATGAGCCATATCTAGGTTGTATTTGTATTTCTTTACAAAGGCTTCGCCAAGATCACTGAAAGTCTAAATCTTTGCACTGTCTAATCCCATGTACCATTTGAGTGCGACACCGGTCAAACTATCCTAAAAGTAATGGATCAACAGCTGATGGTTGTCCATCTATGTAGACATCTTTCGTGCATACATAACCAAGTGACTTTGTGGGAAATAATTTCCCTTGTATTTTTCAAAGTCAGGCACTTTAAATTTGAGCGGTATTTTGACATTCAGAACCAAACATAGGTCAGCTGCGTTCTTTCCAAACAAGTCTTGTCCATGGAGAGCTTTAATCTCTTTCTAAATATTTAAGAACCGATCTTGGAATTCTTCCCATCTTTCATATACTCCCATAGTTTCACTTTGAGAAGCATGGAAGATTTGTTCTTCAATGTATGAAGTAGTATGCATCACGGGAGGTGGTACTGACATGATTGTTGTGACTTTTGATGCTTCGGGAGCCAGAGATTTGTAACCGTCCGGTATAAAGTTAAAAGGCACGCCACAAGGAAAGTCGGGAGGCATGGAATACTGCAAAATGGAAATAGATGTGACAGTGGCGAGTGCAGAGACACTTTCTGAGATGACAGTCCTTTGAATCGGAGTTGACAGCTAATTCTGAGTAGCCGTCAATGTTTCTACTATGTTGCTGAGCTTTTCTATATTATCCTTTTGAGTAATGACCTCATCCTTAAGTTCCTTGTTTTCCTCCTCGAGTCTGTCTATCTTCTTTTGACGACTGGCCCGAGTATTATACGAGTGAGACAGTTTGGCTTTAAAGTGAGAACATGTGTAAGTTTCTTGTAATGCAAAATGCTTGAATGATGTATGATGTGCAAAATACAAATGATTTTTCTTACAAGGAACTTTAGCAATTATGTTGTAAATATCATAAAAATGATAACACTTTGGATAACTGAAAAGATCTTATTTTATTTAATGTACTTAAAGGATTACAACAATTAAAGTACAACTTCGAAAAGATCTAAATCAAAGATGACAAAGCTAAGCACATGAGTCCTGAGGAAATCTTGTTGATGAAGATCCAGCCCCATGTTGTTGCTTCTTCTTCTGCCTCTTCAGTCGTGTATTTTCCATTGTAAGTTGATCGACGATCTTCTTCTAAGCGCCAGAGGTAGGAGGAATATGACCAAAGAAAAATAAATTCTCTTGTTCTTCTTGTCTCTCTACAGCATGTTGTTCCAAGATTTCTATCAAGTCGCCTTTTTCTTTCAGTTGCCTCTTTAACTCTCTTCTCTCAACTCTTGAAGTATGGAATTTATCTTCCCAAGTGTCTCTTTCCAGCTTCATCCTGGTCAAGAGTTCTTGATACTCCTCCCTATTCTCAATAGGGATTGTAGAGGATAAATCAATGAAAGGCTGTGAAGGTCTCTCAAGAGGATACAACATCTTGAGTTCACAATGAAATTCTGGTATCAGACGTGTGATGTTAAGGTGTGATGTCACAACAACACACTCTGCACAATTGACAGCAATAACAGTAAAATAACACCAAGAATTGTTGACCCAGTTCAGTTACAACCAACCTACTCTGGGGGCTACCAAGCCAGGGATGGAATTCACTACTTGTAGATATAATTTACAGACTCAACAACCCGTTGACAATCTCCTAAACTTATACTCTACTAATGACTTCCTACCTAAGAAACCACTTAGGTATGAGAACACCACTCAATCCCTTATAAACACTCAAAGAACCCACTTTGAGTACCCTTGATCTTACTTCACAGCTTTGATCAAGCACACACTCTCTATTACTTCACAGCTTCTAGAGAGGACAGAAACTCAACACCTATTCAAACCCTAGAATAGTGTAAATACAAGCACTCTAAACAAACTCTAGACACTAAGCCTCCAGTTCTTGATCTTCTGAATATTTTCTGTCCCTTTTTACTTTGGTCTTGTGCGCTTTATATAGCTCCTTGAATTGGTCTTGGACTTGCTACAATATCTCCCAGATTTGTTATTTAAAACTGAATATTAAAACAGATTTTCTGCTAAAATCTTTTTAAATCTTCAACCTTTTAAATCTCCTACAAATCTGCAGCAGATCTCCTATGCAGCAGCAAATATCTATCCCAAGATATTCGCATCCAATGAGACAGCTTGCTCTCCACAATTCCAGCTAATACGCAACCCTAACAACATCACAGCCTGCTGTTGTTAATTCTGCAGATCTGATGTTACAACATCACCTGTGTGACATCAGACATCCAACTTCAGCAATTAAATACTTAACACAGCCCAGTGTTAAGACTTCAATGTTGTAACATCAACCCTTGACATCAACATTGACCATACTTTGTTTTACCAAAATTCCAGCCAATCCAGGAACTAACAATCTCCCCCTTTGGCTAATTTTGGCTAAAACAATCTCTGCATCTTCAGAGACTTCAGCAGCGGAATAATCTTCAGAAATTTAATACTCTCAATCAGCAGCAGTTTGACAATCTTCATAGTCTTCATTACTTGATCTGCTGCAGCACCATCTTCATTATTGACAACATCCAATTGGTGTTCCCCCTCTAAAACATGAACCAGCATCACAGCTGTTCAGTAGCTCACAATGTGCAGCACTTTTCTCCCCCTTGATGTCTTCTTGGCTGCACTCTTCAAATGTCATGATATCTTCAAAAGTTCAGTCAAAACTCCTCCTCACTGCAGCAACAACTTTCAACAATGTTGCATTCAGCAATGTTGCTCAGCATAGCAACTATCAATAACTCCCCCTTAATACAGCAACAACTTTTCAACTAAACACCTACAACAACTTCAGCAATGTTGCTCAGCATAGCAACTGTCAATAACTCCCCCTTAATACAGCAACAACTTTTCAACTAAGCACCTGCAACAACTTTTCAACTAAACACCTTTTAGCAGCATCAATCTATCTCCCTCTTAATATCTGCATCACATTAGCAGCATATGGCAATAATACTCTTTGATACACTTGACTCTCTTGGCTATTTTCTCCCCCTTTTTAGCCACAATTAGGCAAGTTTCTATAAGAAGCCCTATTAACTATAGTCAGTAAACCCTAGCTCTCATTGTTAGCCTCTCAGTTAGCAAATAGGCAAAACAAATCATAGAAGGAAACTAAAAACATAAACAGTGAATAAAACAGCACAATATTCAAATTACAAAACCAAGCACATTAAGTGCTAAAACAAATACAGAAAATAAGGCTACCCCTACTAAAATAGAAGGCAATCATTAAAAGCTTGAATCTTATGAGCTGAGATCATCATTATCGTCTTCATCAACAGCATCCTTCCTTGTGTTTACAGTTTCACCTTCCTTTGTTGCCAATCTCAGGGCCATGACAAGTCTTTCAAATTTTTGTTTCCTTTCAGTACTAACTCTTATGACTTCATCTAACTCCTTGCAAGCCTCCTCTAGTTCTGTAATCAACCCAGTCTTGGCTGGTGACTGTTTTGATGTTGAGGCAGATGTCTTGACACTGTAAGGAACAGGTTTCAACTTGTGATGGAGTGACAAGGCAGGCTTCCTTTTGCAAGCAACATCTGAATGCTGTAGAATTCCAGGATGTTGAGACAAGACAATCCCACAAATGAGAGAGGGAAAAGCAATGGGCATCTTTACAGCATTTGTAGCAGCATGCTTAATAGTATGATCATAGATGTAGGAGCCATAGTCAATTCTTTGCTTTGTCCCAACTGCATAAATTATCTTCCCCAATTCAACAGAAATTGTGGTCTTGTGACTAGTAGGAACCCAGTTGGCAATACCTATTATGTGCAGAAAAACATATTTAACACTCAACAAACTGGCTAACAGCTTTCCTTCTACGGGCCAAACATCTACCTACCCAGTAGTGATTTCTTTGCATATAACATTGTTAGAGGCTTCTAATTCCCCATAATCTTCCTCATTTCTTCCTAAGTAGGCATTGATCATCTCAGAAGAAAACCAGACGTACTTACCCCTGATGGTAACTCTTCTGAAAGTTCGGCTCTTGCTGTCATTTATCAATTCAGGTATATTAACTATGAATTCCCTGACCAGTCTATCATAGCAATCAGCCAACCCTGACACAGTCCTTATGAGACCAGCAAGCTTAATTAGGTCAATAATTTCAGTAGATTCTAAGTCTTTTGCTACTACCTCTCTTTCTAGAGCTACCTTTCTTAGGCTCACACACTTCCACAAGGATGCACTTCTAGCACTGTGAGACGAGATGTTATCAGGCACTTGATTTGGAATACTCTTTAAAGACCAATTACTAATTTTCTCCCTCCATGCAGACTTTCCTTTTAAACAATTCACATCAGGACTCATTAACTCTGAGTGACCTTTCAGCATTCTGATGTCATTGTCTGATGTTATAACTTCAACTAGAACATCACTAGTTGAATCTCCTTCAAGAGAGGTCCACTGATAGCAGTTGTCTTTGGTTCTGGCACCCTTCATAACAACCTGATTATGCTCATCAGAAACCACACAATCATCCTTAGTGTAGTTTACCTTGTAACCTTCATCACACAACTGGCTTATGCTGATCAAATTTGCACTTAAGCCACTGACAAACAGAACATTGTCAAGTTCAGGTCTACCATCACCTTGCACTTTCCCAACTCTTGCAACAACACCTTTTTCTCCATTACCAAATATGACCTCATGAGAGGGACAATGACTAAGATCATCAAACATGGATCTACATCCAGACATGTGCTTGGAACACCCACTGTCAAAATACCATGTTCCTTCTCTATCACCCATGTGAGCCAATAAGCACTTCACCTTCTCCTTAGGTACCCATTGTTTAACAACTTTGGGCCTGTGCTCTCTCCATCTGTTTTGAGGTTGAGGGTATCCATGCAGCTTGTAGCAAGAGTACTGCATATGTCCAAACCTTCCACAGTAATAGCATCTCACCCTTTCATCTCTGAATTTTCTGCCATGATGAGATTGCTTATGCTGCCTTCCATAATGTGGTCTCCTCCTACCATAACTGCCCTGCCATCTATTATGCTGGTATCTTCTCCCATAGGACGGCTGAGACTGCTGTTTCCTGGATTGTCTCCCATGATGGTGTGGCTTTCTTCCTCCATAGATATAAGGAACAGCATTGGTGTATCCATATCCATAACCATACCAGTTGTCCTGATGTTGAGACACCTGATGAGACATGTGCTGTTTGAACTGAGCAGCTTGCGTGCTCTCGTGATATTGTGGGGGCATATATTGACCAGCTCCCTGTGGCTGTTTTCTCTTCTGATAGGGACCAGTCTTCTTCTCAATCTTCTTAGGTTGTGAAACATCAGCTTTCCTAGGGGTAGGATCCAGCTTCTTTGGCTGATGTTGAGATGAAAGTTGTGACACTTCCTTCTTTGAACCTGAAGTGCTTCCTTCAGAAGTTCCCTTATCCTCAACCACATAACCTATCCCAGCTTTGTCTCCAGGAGCTTTTTCTGACTGAAGGATCTTGTCAAGTGTGTCAGTACCACAGCTCAGCATCCTAACAGACTTGGTCATTTGATCAAGGTGAGCTCTAACTAGCACCACTTCATTTTCAAGATCAGTCTTTTCATTCTCTAGCTGAGCAATCTGTTGCTTGTGGCACTTGTTTTCTTGACAAATTTCAGCACTTTTTAAACACAGCTCTTGATAAGTAGATGCTAACTCCTCATAAGTTACTTCTCCATCACTAGAATCATCATCAGATACAACAACTCCTGTTAGGGCTCTAAGATGCTTTGCTGACTCACCTTCACTTTCACTATCTGAGTCAGACCAGGAAACTGTCATGCCCTTCTTCTGCTTTTTCAAGAAGGTGGGACATTCTTTCTTGACATGTCCATACCCTTCACACTCAAAGCACTGCACTCCTTTATCTTGGGCAGTTTTCTCTTCATCCTTCTTGCTGGTGTCAGAAGTCATGTTCTTGACATTAGGCTTGGAGTTATTATTCATTCTCTTGAATACTTTGGTGAACTATCTTCCCAACATCACTATGGCCTAATATAGATCCTCCTGGGATTCAGATTTCTTCCCTTTCTCTTCTTCACCATTTGTCACCAGGGCTATACTCTTTGGCTTCTTTTCTGGTTCTTCCTCATTCAACCCAAGCTCAAAGGTTTGAAGATATCCAATGAGCTCATCAACTCTCATCTTGCTGATGTCTTATGATTCTTCAATGTCAGTAACCTTCATCTTATACTTCTTAGGTAGGGACCTAAGGATCTTCCTCACAAGCTTTTCATCTGACATCTTCTCACCAAGAGCACTGGATGCATTAGCCAGCTCCAGAACATTCATGTGGAAGTCATGAATGGTCTCATCATCCTTCATCTTCAGGCTTTCAAATTTTGATGTTAAAATCTAAAGTCGTGACATCTTGACTCTAGATGTTCCTTCATGAGTAGCCTGCAAGATAACCCACGCTTCCTTAGCAACTTCACAGGTATTAATTAACCTGAAGATATTCTTATCCACTCCATTGAAGATTGCATTCAGAGCTTTGGAATTTCCAAGGGCAAGCTCATCTTCCTCCTTGGTCCACTCTTCTTCAGGCTTTGGCTTAGAGGTACCTTCTTTATCTTTGCCAGCATCATCCTTCTCACACATGACAGGAGCTTTCCATTCTTTAATAACAGCCTTCCAAGCCCTACTGTCCAAGGATTTTAAGAAGGTGGTCATCCTTGGCTTCCAATAGTCATAATTGGATCCATCCAAAATAGGGGGTCTGTTGACGAATCCTCCAACTTCTTTGTCCATCTTTACACCAGAAAGTAACTTCCCTAGATCTCACGCAGAGACAGACAGGATGCCTGCTCTGATACCAATTGAAATTCTGGTATCAGACGTGTGATGTTAAGGTGTGATGTCACAACAACACACTCTGCACAATGGACAACAATAACAGTAAAATAACACCAAGAATTGTTGACCCAGTTCGGTTACAACCAACCTACTCTGGGGGCTACCAAGCCAGGGATGGAATTCACTACTTGTAGATATAATTTACAGACTCAACAACCCGTTGACAATCTCCTAAACTTATACTCTACTAATGACTTCCTACCTAAGAAACCAATTAGGTATGAGAACACCACTCAATCCCTTACAAACACTCAAAGAACCCACTTTGAGTACCCTTGATCTTACTTCACAGCTTTGATCAAGCACACACTCTCTATTACTTCACAGCTTCTAGAGAGGACAGAAACTCAACACCTATTCAAACCCTAGAATAGTGTAAATACAAGCACTCTAAACAAACTCTAGACACTAAGCCTCCAGCTCTTGATCTTCTGAATGTTTTCTGTCCCTTTTTCCTTTGGTCTTGTGCGCTTTATATAGCTCCTTGAATTGGTCTTGGACTTGCTACAATATCTCCCAGATTTTTTATTTAAAACTGAATATTAAAACTGATTTTCTCCTAAAATCTTTTTAAATCTTCAACCTTTTAAATCTCCTACAAATCTGCAGCAGATCTCCTATGCAGCAGCAAATATCTATCCCAAGATATTCGCATCCAATGAGACAGCTTGCTCTCCATAATTCCAGCTAATACGCAACCCTAACAACATCACAGCCTGCTGTTGTTAATTCTGCAGATCTGATGTTACAACATCACCTGTGTGACATCAGACATCCAACTTCAGCAATTAAATACTTAACACAGCCCAGTGTTAAGACTTCAATGTTGCAACATCAACCCTTGACATCAACATTGACCATACTTTGTTTTACCAAAATTCAAGCCAATTCAGGAACTAACACACAAGCTCTAGTATTGACCCACTGAGTGTATGGCTTAAAGGCAACACAATTTTTATTTTCCAACTGATCTTTGCTCTTTTTATGAATGGTGCGCCAAGCCTTTATAACTCTCTTTTTCAAATCTGGATTTCCACCTTCATTAAGGTAGAAGAAACCTGACACCAAGAGACTGCTTGGCTTGTCTTTCATGGGGTACCCAAACTGACGTCTTGCAAGAGCGGGGTTGTAGTTAATCTCTTCATGTATACCAAGAAGGGGTACATTGGGGAATTCTCCACAACTGTCAATGATAACTCCTTTGTCATAAGCTGGGTCATACCTATTCATATTAGTATAAGTGAGTGACATAAGCCTCTGTGACCATCTGAGTTTGTCATGATTTTCAGCAAAGAGTCTAGTTCTTGGTAAGTGTGACTTGAACCATTTGTACAATAAAGGTGCATAACACATGACTGTTCTACCACCCTTCATAGTCCTGTGATGAATTGAATGGTAAGTGTCCCAAAGTAAAGTAAGTACTGGGTTACCACTTAAAAATATTTGGATGGCATTCAAATTAACATAGTGGTTAATGTTTGGAAATAGTACAAGACCATAGATGAGTAGTGCAAAGATAGCTTCAAAGGCACTCATATTATTGGCTTTATCCAACTCTTTAGCTTTCTCTATCAGGAATGTGGAAGTTAACCCTTTGATTCCTCCTTTGGAAGTGAAGTTGTCTTTCGCATCTGAAGTCTCCAAATGAAGGGCCTTTGCAATAACTGAGTACTTAGAAATTTTCTCTGATCCATTGAAAGGAATCTTGTTTAATACTGGGAAACCAATCCAATATGAATACTCCTCCAAAGTGGGTGTAAGTTGAAAATCTGAAAATGTGAAACAGTGGTAGAGAGGATCATAGAATTGTACAAGGGTGTCAAGAATTCCTTCTTCAACATTGGTCTTTAGAATACCTAAGAGCCCTCCATGACTTCTTCTGAATCCTCTGGACAAGAGATCATACGACCTAACTTTCTCAATTCTATTGTATCAGAATCCTTGAAGTTGTACTTCTTGGTATTTATTTTCCCAAAATCCATATTTAAAACCTATGATATTTTCCATAAAGGTTTTAAGTTCCTTGAAAAAAATTTCGTTTAAAAATGATGTTTGAATGAATGTATGAATGTATGGATGCACACACATACAACATAACAAACATGGGTTCAAGGGTTCGACGTCACGAGCATGGAGTCATGGGTCTAACCAAACCAAGAGAAAATGTACTATGGATTCATTGTACCTGTAGAACATGTTCTAACATGGTTCCCAGAGTCATAAGTCCATCTTTCGAATATTATTAGCATGCATGACTAGTCATGCAGGCAAATAATATTCTCTAGAGAAACTCGTCTGAGTGTAGTATCGCATGATAATTACCTCAGGTATACACCTGGATAATCACTGCCCTAAATCCTAAAAAAGGCCAAGTGGGGTAAAGGGATACTAAAGGTCCTCAACTTCTTAGGCTCCCAGGTCGGAAAAAGTAATGGCATTACGACTACTCGCAATGGTATCATTAATTCCAAAGGGGCATCCACTGAGTGTGATTATATCATATGCCACTCATGCGTAGGATTACTCCAGACATGTAACTTTTGATTATATCAACGTCCTATCTTATTTATGTACACTCAAATTCAGGTTAGGTTTTGTCTCACTCATAGAGATCAACCCAAACAAACATGATGAATACAACAACATGCAAATGATATCAACAGTAAAAATAAAAAATATACACAAGATAGGCTTAACCATTTTAAGGGGGATGAAATCCCTACATCCCCAGTGAAGTCGCCATTTTTCTGTACTAGCTTTATTTTTCTCTCGACGAGGTCGCCCCTTTTTACATGTGAACTTTTAATTTATCCCAAAAGTAAGGATGGGGAAAAAATCTAAATAAACTCGTGAGTGTGCAAAGTGTAAAAAGATGCAATAAGAGATCGAGAATCAGGGTTGATTATACTAAGGGAAGGTACTAGCACCCTAAGTATCTATAGTATCCTATATGAACCTCTTGTGTATATTTGTGTTACTGTTGATTAAGTTATCTGCTGCGTATTGGAGATTTGTTGACTGTTTTGATTGAGTGATAAGAGTGGGAAATGTTTTTGTTGTTTTTGTAGTGTAAGTTAAAATAATACTAAGACAAAGGTGTATGAACCTAAAGGTTTTACTTATTATTATGCTCGCTAAGATCTCACAATCTTATGACTACGTATTCTCAAAAGAAAGTTGAGAAATCATAGTGTTCGTAGTTCCACCTACTAATGGGTGGAATTGGGTTTGTTGGGTTTGAGAGAAAAGACAAGTTGTTATCTTAATGGAGATATCTCACCTATTCACCACAAACATTTTGAGAAAAGATAATAAGGGAAAAAGCTTTAAACATGGATGTAGAAAATCTAGAGTAATGCCACATCTTCCTTTAAATGAGTCTTTGCATATTAAGAGAAGGACCTGAACTTGGATATAGAATCAACAAGTGTGCCACTTACATCACTTAAAATGAAAGAATTGTTTTTTGTACCATAATGAGAGAGGGACTCAAGCTTGGATTTTGAATCAACAAGTGTACCACTTACATCACTTAAATGGAAAAAAGTTTGAAATGTTAGATTTATGTTGTGGGAAATAGAAGAGACATCTCTTCTATAGAGATGATTCATGTCTCATCTCTGGGGGGGGGGGGATTTTTGAATTTGAAGCCAAAGGTTGCCTAGGGTTTGACTTGAAGTTTGAGGTTTGAAGCCACAAGGGGCTATGATTTTGACTTGAATGAAGTTGAAAACTTCAAGGGGAATCTAAATGTTTTATTGAAGTTGAGAATCTCAAAGGAGATCCTTGGGTTTTTACTAAGTTATAGTTTGAAGAGGATCCTAAAGTTTGAACTGAGTCTAAACTTAAGAATGAGTATTGAAATGCAACAGTTGTATGAATGCAAGTGTTATAAACATAAATGTCAAGTGAAACTTAACAAGACAAAATTGATTAAGATTTTAAACAAATGTAGTCATCAAGGGTGAAATGAACATGATTGTGATCAAGCATGGTATATCAACATGTGAATGAGCATCAGACAAGTAGGTATGTTCATCATGGTGAGAGTTTATGAAGGATATACTTGATTTTGTGAGCAAAGATTTGATAAATAAAAGCAATCACAAATAAGTTTAACCAAGCCATATATTCAAGATGAATGAAGGATCAAATGAATATAACAATTGGTAAACAAAACCCTAATGGAAATTTATGAAGGTGAGTTGTCGTACCTCGAAAAAAGCACGATCCTTCGCGAATGGTCGTAGAAAATAGAGTCGCCACCGAACTTTATTTATCCCAAAGAGGGAAAGGAAAACATCGATAAAACCTTTAGGGAAAGAACATGGTCATCGCAACCAAGTTCTAGGTTCGGGAGTCGGTTACACAAGAGGGAAGGTATTAACACCCTCTACATCCGTTGTACTCAACGGGAACCTCTTGATTCGATTCGTGAGGAATGCTTCTAAGGGAATAAAACTAAAGGTAAGGTAAAAGGATTTTGCTAAAGGGGAAATGAGTGGTTTTTATTAGGGTGCTCGCCAAGGAATGGGGCCTCTGTGCCTACGTATGCTCATTCGGACGAGAATGAGTAATCAGAGCAATAGTAGTTCGACTACGGGGTTTGGACAAAAAAGATGGAAATATGCTCGCCAAGATCATCGCAATCTCGTGCCTACGTATCTTACATTCAAATGAATGAGGAATCAGAGTGTCTGTAGTTCATGGGACTACGGGGAAAAGAGAGGAGGTTGCTCGCTAGGATCTCACAATCCTATGCCTATGTATTCTCATTGACAAATGAGAAATCAGAGTGTTCGTAGTTCAGACTACGGATTGTTGATTTGTTTTATCGAAAGATACTTAGTCGCATTCGACAGAAAAAATTGCTTTACCCAAACGGGTGAGGAGAGGACGCTTGTGTCACTTTGAATGAATTTCCATATATCAACATTCATGGGAAACACGCCACTTATCTCGACTCAAATAGGTTATGCACGAAGCAATGTTTTGCGTCGTCTTAAGACACCATATCTCAAGTTTATGAAAAGATTTGATGGTTCGCACGGCAGCGAGAAGTTGAATTAATGTGTTGATGTTTTGTTTGGATGACAATTACTTGAAGCATAAGAAAGGCTCCTCGGGTGCAAGTAATCGGGAAAGCGAGTCGAAGAACCGACTTTCTCTCTTTTTCATCCTTAATTATGAAAGAGTTTTGATATGATTAGAGTCTGTTAAACAGATGACGATTACTCGAAGCTTAAGAAAGGCTCCTTGGGCCCAAGTAATCGGGAAAGCGAGTCGAAGAACTAACTCTCTCTCTTTTTCATCCTAGTGCTTGATAAAAGAAGGTTTGATTTTTGTTTATTGTAAAATAGTTTGATGTAGAATCGAATTATAAATCTTTTAAAGAAGACAATTGTTCGAACTTAAGAAAGACTCCTCAGGCCCAAACAATTTAGGAGAGAAACCGAAGACTCCATTCCAACCCCCTTCTCATCTTTTGAGAAATAGTGTTTAAGTATGGTTAAGTATTTTGATTTGATTCGAAGAAAATGCTCGATGTGAATCGAGGTTTGAATTTGCGCATGAAACGATCAAAGGGTTGAACTAATAGAAAGGAGGTCCTAGTGGTATAAGGTAAGGTCGATAGAGACGCACAAGACAGTCGACTTACTAGTTAAGTGAAAGAGGCACTTGACGTTGGATCAAGGGCTTGTGAAAGGGTTTGGTCGATCCTAGTACCTAAGGGTACTCCTAGTACGAAACCACAACCACACAAAGCGAGAAAATAAAATAAATACATCCAAGGGAGCGGGGCATATAAAAAAATACAAAGGGAAAATTAAATGCGAGAAATAAAGGGTCTCGTTGTCAGGTAGCCCAAGAGGAAGCCATATGTGTGCAAATGTCCTAAGCTAAAGTAAGAGAGAATACAGATAACCATAATCTGTAGCTCCCTTGCTAAGGTTTCTGTCCAGTGTCCCAACTCCATGATGCCAAAGATAGTAACCACAGTCCACACTTGAAAGTTTTTTAGGGTTTCGATATATTTATAATTTTTTTGTGTTTTTGAATAAGATGAAAAAGAAAAAGGTTAGATGAACAAGATATGAGTAATATGATAGCAATATGAACAATATGATAGTATGAACAGGATGAGATGAATATGATGAACAAATGATAATATGAATAAATGACAAGATGATATATGATGAACAAACGATAATATGAATAAATGACAAGATGATACATTAACAGAAGAAAAGAGCAAGAGAAAATTGAATAGGAATTAAAGTTAGTTGTTAATTGTTAATCGGATGAATCGGGACACATGTAGTGCTAAACCATCGTAGCACGATCTATGATGAAGATCATGCTATAGGAGGCTATGTAAGATGATATTTGTGTTAAAAAACGATAGATAAATGATATTGAGGATCATTCTCTAAGGGAATCGTGCCACACGAAAAGAAAAGCGAACGGTCTCGTCTTAATCACAAACTTTTGTTGATTAATCGAAGGTAACCTATCACGATCTCAAAGTATAGAAAATGATCTCGATGATCATTTTCTACATATTTGAAATAATGAAGGTTAAACAACCTCAACAATCAACATTCGTGAATAAAAAGACTTCATCGATCGAAATGAAAAGAAGAAAGAAACGAATCGGAAAGAGAAGTGAAATCGAAACTAAAAGAATCATTAAGATACATAAAAAAATAATGGAAAAAGAAACATAAAACTTAAACAAGTTAGTAAAATATTGAAAATCAGTTAGGAGAAATTTAGAAACTAGAAATCAAATAATAAAAAAATAGGGGGTGCAGAGTATAGAAAGGATATGCCTTAAGAAAAAAAAGGTTATGGAATCATATGGGCTTTTGAAAAAGCCCATCATCCACTCTCATGGCAGCCTACGTAAAAGAAAAAAAAACATGGAGAGGTATGTTTTAAAAACAAAACGGGCCTATGAAGCAATATCCATGCAGACCCAAACCATAAAGAAAAACCAACGGCTTAATATAATAAATCAAAAGGGTGGAAAACAAAAAGCATCAGCAACCAAAATGGGCTTTGAAACCCAAAGAACCAACAATATATTTTTTCTAAAACAAAAGCAGCAACATTGCTAAATAATCATCAGAACACAATGGAAAAAGAATGAGAAACAATGCACGAATCGATTCATCAAATGCTACCATAGTCATGAAAACAAGCTCAGAAAAACAATATTCTTCCTCATCATATCCATCAACACATTAGAAGAAGAAAAACAAAATGAAACAAGGTCAACGATAATGGTATTCATCCTTCTCCGCAAAATCCGATTCGCACCGCCGCCTCAGGTTTGGTTTTGTTTCGCGCTTGGTTTCGATTCGTTTTCGAAGGTTTATTCTTGTTATCGTTCCGTCTCGCTTCTCTACTCTTTCTCGATCTGGTTTCGGTTTTGTAACGGGTTTGGAAGATTGAACGCAGGTTGCTTGCATTTGTGTTGTATTGGTTTGAGTGTTCGGTGAGGGATTTGGTTATAGGTTTGGTTGAGTTTGTTCGAGATGACTATGGCGTGTTGAAGGCTTGTGCTCAATGGTGTTTGGAAGTGAGATTGTTGGGAGGTGGATAAAGATGAAACGAAGCAAGTCGTTGTGTGGTGTGGATTTTGGGGTTTAATGAATGTTTGTCGATTTATGGTTCCCGTTTCGTTGTTGTTCCAGCTCCTTTTATTGTCTGTTTTAAATCATTTCTTTATTGTGGTTTTGGATGAAATTGGTCATACCAATTGTGGGATAAGTCTATTATGTGTGTCGTTTTACTGGACGATTTATTGTGTGATTTATGGTGCGTATTGCATGGGATAGTTGCAGGTAGTACGAGCATATTTTTGTCGATTTGTGCGACTTGGCTAAAAAGGTTTTGAGGTTGGGTCTCAATTTTTTTGTTTACGTTGTTGTCGTTTACGCAGCAGGCTTGTGGGGGTACGTTGCATTTGTGCAGGGAAAGGTGAGAAACTTCCTCCAAAAGAAAATGAAGGTCTTTCTTATAGTTAAGATGAATTGGGATTTTTTTTTAGAGTTTTCTTCTGTTGATGAGGTGTGTTGGTTTTGAAATTGTCTTTTTTTTTGAAATTTCCATTTTTCTTGTGTTTTGCTTTTTTTTTTGAGGTAGTATGATTTCCGTTGCGTTGTTGTCGTGTGCTGTTGTAACAAAAGCGTCGTGGTTTTGCAGGTGGTGCATGGACAGTGGTATAACGCATAACATGGTCTGGCTTCAAGTGGGGTCACATAATGCTAGGATATGGAGTTTTGACTGGAACGTACACTATGGTGTAGTAGTGTTGGTGGGAGGTCATACAATTTGAGGAAAGTAGTGGTTGTATTGTTGTCGTGAGTATGTTTGGTATTTAATTCATGAAGTGAAGAAAGGATGAAATCTCATGGTCTTGGCTCGTCATTGTACATCATGTCTTATTATTATTATTATTATTATTATTATTATTATTATTTTGACAATTGGAAAATGGGCTTAAAAAAGGTAACAAATTAAATGGCTTATTGACTCTTTGTAGAATTGTAACTTGAATTTAAGTAGAATGAATTTGTGAATTGAATTGTTTTTGAAACTTGAAAGAAAATTGAAATATGGTCATGAATCAACTTGATTGGAATTTTGACATTGAAATGAAATTTGAATTTGAACTCTTGACATCTAATTAGAACTTGAATTTGAGACCTTGCAACTTTTGACAAGAAATTAGATTTGAAAAGAAATTGAATTTAAACTTGGCATGATCTTTGAAACTTGGATGTGAAATTGAAACTTTGTTATAGACTTGAAACAAGAATTGGCATGGATTGAAATGAACTTGAAATTGAATAAAATTGGAAATGAAACAAACTTGAACAAGATTATTGAATTGGATTGAATTTTGAGATTGAAAAGAAATTTGAACTTTACATCTTGGACTTGAAACTTGGGAATTGACATTGAGTTGAAACTTTGAATGAGCTTAAAATTTTGAAAAAAATCTTGGAAATTTGAATTTGAAACAACTTTGAATCTTGAAGGAAATTTACAACATGAAATTGAATCTTGAATAGAACTTTGAATTCTTTATAAATTTGACATTGAATTGAAACTTGCATGAACTTGAAAATGGAAATTGTGAATTGATATGAAATTTGAAAATTGAAAATTTGAAATGAAATTGAATGGAATTCACAATCTCGAAAATGAACTTGAAATTTAGACTTGAATGAATTAAATTTGGAAATGTAATTGGAAATGGATTGGATTGAATTTGGATTGAAATGAAATTGGAATTTGAATTTTGGTGACTTGGACGTGAAGATTAAAATGGAATTAAAACGAAATAAAACTTGAATTGGTTTTGATTATGAACTGAAACTTTAATGGAATTGAATTTGAATTAAAAGTTGGAAAGAAACTTGAGTGGAAATTGTGAAAGTTTTGGAAATCTGTCATTGGATAGAATCCAGAATGGTTTCGAATTAAACAGAAAGCTTGAATTCTCCTATGACAAGAACATGGACCACATAATCAGGACTTGTGAATTTTGACCAAATCCATTGACTTCTGATGGCTCTGCAGCTTGACTTTAATAAGATAACATGAACTTGCACAAAACCCTAATCATGATTACTTGATGATTTTTAGACATGAATCACTTGGTTTCACCAAGATCCATAACACAGGTACCCTGAAATATGAACTGTGTTGCCACTGCACCAAAACCTAATTGAAATTCAACTGCCCTCGATGATTATCACCTTGAAACAAACTGCCTTTGCCACAGCCTGATAACTTGATATTGAAGCAAATCAATTGTTTGACCAAGATTATGTCAAACTTCCACTGAATTCCAACCAAGACTACACACATACTCGCCTTGATAACTTTGCCTGAACCTTGATTCAATTTTGCAAGACTTGAGCTTAGATAGTAAAAGGACACACACTTGGGTGCACAAACGTTAGATGACATGAATGATGGGTATGATGCATAAATTATGAAAATGTTATGATATGTATGGTCTAGTGATTCAAGGTCAAAATTAGGGTGTGACATTTTCCCCTATTTAAATATCTTTAACTAGAGAGTATGAAGAAGGATATTCTTCATATGATCGCAGTGGGAGATAGTTAAATATTAAGAAGACCTGAATTTTGATCCTGAATGCACATGACATGATATGATATGTGACGCATATATGCTGGACTCCATTCTATTGGTTTGGAATATAAAATGGCCCCTGTGGGGATTGTTGAGATGACTGTCAATGAGGTTTGTTGGGGATTGAATGAGGTAAGGTGAAATTGACTCACTGGGGATACTTGACGAAAAATGGTTAGTTCTGGCTTCTCACGGAACAAACCAAAGGTTATTGACAATTTGTAATGAAATGTATGCTCTGGATTCGCACGGAGCAAAAGATAATTAAATGTAATAAAAGAAAATACTCCGGATTCGCACAGAGTGTAAAAGGTAAAGACTGTAAATAAAAGGAAATGACTCTGGATTCGCACAAAGTGTAAAAGGTAAAGACTGTAAAAAAAGGAAATGACTCCGGATTCACACAAAGTATAAAAAGGAAAGACTCTGAATTCGCACAAAGTATAAAAAGGAAAATACTCTGGATTCGCATAGAGTATAAAAAGTAAAAGACTCCGGATTCGCACAGAGTATAAAAAGGAAAAGACTCCGGATTCGCACAGAGTATAAAAAGGAAAGACTCCGGATTCACATAGAGTATAAAAAGGAAAATACTCCGGATTCGCACATAGTATAAAAAGAAAAGACTCCGGATTCGCACAGAGTATAAAAAGGAAAAGACTCCAGATTTGCACAGAGTATAAAAAGGAAAAGACTCCAGATTCGAACAGAGTAATGAAAAATCAAATGGGCTATGGTTATATTTAGAACAATGCAAATGATGGGTATAGTTTCTCTCATAACCATAAGAAAGAGTTTCGGATTCGCACAGAACAAACAAAGGACTCCGAATTCGCACAGAGTACTAAAGAGAGATGGGTTAATACTTCTCGGATAACCATAAAATGAAGTTTCGGATTCGCATAGAACAACAGAAAAGACTCCAGATTCGCACAAAGTATAAAAAGAAAAGTTCCGGATTCGCACAGAACAAAAGAAAAGACTCCAGATTTGCACAGAGTTTAAAAAGAAAAGTTCTGGATTCACACAGAATAAAAGAAAAGACTCCGGATTCGCACAGAGTTTAAAAATAAAAATTTTGGATTCACACAAAACTAAAGAAAAGACTCCGGATTCTCACAAAGTTTAAAAAGAAAGGTTTCGGATTCGCACAGGACCAAATTGACAGCAAAACTTGACAACATAACATCCGGAGGAATATCTGGAAATTTTGTCAGACAATAAGGTAATTGAAACTATGACTTATCTGGTATATGATCTGGAAAAACCTCAGCTCTACAAAAAAGATAAACTCTGACAAGTATTTGTTTGAGTAAGAGCCAACAAGGTTGGACTTTGAATTTGTCTGTGATACACAAGACAGACTGGATCAACTGGTCTTGGATGATAGACTACCAGGATAGAACTGGTGTTTTAGACTGATTGGATTACAAATCAGACGAAGAGTGGTTTTGAAGTTGGTCTCTCATGCAATGGGCATATGCTCGATGATATGCATGGCTTAACACTAGAGCGAAGCGACGTGACTAATGCATGAGAATGATTTATGAAATGATTTGCAGGTTTTCCAATAGATGCCCAAGATGTGGGTAATGGATGAAAAGGTCTTGGTAGTAAAACTTCTGGTCTATTAGAAAGCAAAAGGTCATTTGATGGGGTATGATGGCATGATTCCCCAACACTCGTCTTGAACTCAGAAGTTGTCGACGCATGGCTTGCTTGCTTGAGCAGCTAGAAGGCATGGAGAGGATTTTCCCCCTCTATAGCACACCTTGCCCCAGTCTGTGACTCATCTTACCCAGTCTATTAGGTATCTGAAAGTATTCTCCTTGAAAGGAAATTGGAAGCAGCTTGTCATGACTTTGAAGTGGCATGCCCCAATATCTTGAACTTTGAAATGGTCTACCTCTGATTATCCAATTCTTGGTATAGTAGACTTATGAATGATCCCCGCTTGAGGGGCTGGACACTATCTTCCCCAATCTGAGTCTTGAATTAATTTCTCTCTGTTACTCGACTTTTGGAGCGATTGGATTCTGTGCACTCTTAAGGTAGCTTGCCCCAGAATGAGCATTGAAGCGACTTAACTCATGTTGATTGAGCACTGGAAGGATTTTATTTTAATCAAAATAGCCTCTGGGTGGCCTGCTTCTAGTCGGTAGAGTCTTGAGATGACGTGCTCTGATCAACCGATACTTGAATGATTTTCCCCTTAATCAACTGATGTTTGAGGACTTACTATAGATTGAATGATTCCATAGTCACTGGATACCAATGCCTCTGACCCATAGGGTTATGGTGTGATCGTGATTCTGGTCAACTTTGCTGGATGACCGAGCCCTCTTAGATTGCTCCTTAATAGAGTTTCCTTGATGTCAAGTACTGACTTGCAGTCAACATTGTTCATTCAAAAATGCTAATTTTAATGCGATGCTCATGCAAGTTTTGAAAAAATCAATCTTTATTGGAATGATGTGATAGTGTGTGATGAATGGACCATTAGTCCAAATACAGTACTGATTTAGATGGAGTAATAGATAAAACAAGAGGAAGAATAACAAATCTTGTAGGACTCAGTTTATGCAACTTTGCTGTAGTATGCTTTCAGAATAAACCCTGCCTCAATTAGGTCTCTAAGGGTTGTAACATGGTTTGATTCACGGTTATAGAAACAAAGGATACAAGGGCTCAAAATTGATTTGTACCCACCCCTTCTTCGTGATGTTCTCCAGTCCTACGTTTAGTTAATTATGCACACGTTTGTCACCCAAAAGGGTTGATGGTGTAAGTGTGATGATTCAAGGTTCGCTCGAAATAGAAGTCACCTTATTTTGCTTTTGATGGATGTCAGTGACCCTTTGATTTTGACATGGTGGTCACTGGATCTTATTTTGTTTTTGCTGAGGATTTGAGGACCTCTTTTTGATTTTTATTTAATCCCTAATTTTTTCCTGGACAGCTTTTTGAAGTTTTTGGTCCACCGGGATTGCCTTGATTTTTGTCTAAGTCTCCTTTTGAGGTGTTTGACTTAGCAGGCTTTTTGATTTTTTTATTTATTTATTTTGTTTTTTATTTTGCCGAGGGAATGTGACTGCCAAGTCGTTGGACATTAAGGAACTACCAACCTAACCTTTGATTTTGAATTATTCTTTCGATACTTCAAGGCGTGTGCAAAGAATATCTTGTGGTTGATCCTCATACGAGAAGTTTTACCTTGTATCCAGATTAACTGAACACTACCCATGCCCCAGGTTAAGCGTAATGGTTTAGAAATCCGAAGGAAACTCCTACTTCTAGGCTCTAAGTGGTTAACTAGGGACTAACTCCTTATTCCTCCAGTGTTTGGGGATTTGAAACAATGCTTGTACATCATCAGCAGGATTTTATCTGAAAGCACACCAGTAGAAATTATGGGTATTTCATTTTCGTCATCCTCCCTCCAATCTTTTCTAAAACAACAGTTTGATAAAGAAAGTGGATGAGAGGTATATGGATGTATTTTTTTGTTTTTTGATATAAATGAAGAAAAATAAGCGAATGCGACATGATTAATTCAGAAAAAAGCATGATCACTTCATTAATATTACCATTATAATAAAATAACAATGTTTAAAAGCAAACAACACCTAACATGCAAATAAATTACAATGAAGTGTTGAAACAACCAAGTGATTGTCATCTTTAGGGAATTGAACTTCATGTTCTGATCCTCAGACTTTGGGGAAAACTCTTGAAACTTGATTCCTGCTTCACGCTTCGTGTACCGGAAGGACAAAATGTGGGGTATTATCAGGGAAGGACGAAATCTTCAGGTCAATCAACTCTCGCACCCTATGCTTCAAAGCATGACAACATTCCAAATCATGTCCGGGAGCATCCTCATAGAAATGACAACACTCATTTGGATTAAACCACAGAGGTATACGATTAGGAGGAGGTCCTAGAGGCCTTAGAACCACTAGTCCTTTTTCTAATAAAGAAGGGTAGAGCTCAGCGTATGTCATTGAAATCGGATAAAAGGGAGGTCTACCCCCTTGTCCCCTATACTTGTTGGGAGCACCTTGTGGATGAGGAGCCTGAGCTCTTGGTTGTTGATAAGCTGGCACTGCAGGCATTTGTTGATGTTGACGAGGAACCTTAGTCCGCTGATTCTTTAGCCATGGCTGCTGGAGTAAGACTCTAGGTATTACTTGTTGTTCACCTTTAACCACCCCAATGATGGGGTCTGCATGATTGTTGGGAATAACATGAGAACTTATTGTAGCGTGATTTTTGTGGTTTCGAATCACTATCGCTTTGGAACTACAGTTCGATTCATTTTTTATCCTGTGAAGCTGATTAAGGAAGGGAAATAGATGTCTCCAATTAACCCTGCTTGCATACTGAGCTGAAGCAGATGACTATTGGTTTACAGATGCTATCAAAATAGGGGGGTCTGTCTTAGGTTATTTTGCTTAAGAATACAGTGTCTGGACTATTTGCGAGGCTTTTGGTGAGGTGTTAGATCTGATGCTTTTTGATTGATGTATGGATGTACTGGACTTTGAGTTTTTGATTAGTATGCTCGCTAAGATTTCACAATCTTATGCCTACGTATTCCCGTTTAACGAAAAAGGGAAATCAGAGCGATCATAGTTCCCTCCTATTTTAAGGGAGGAAAAAGATGTTTCGGTGTCTTGTTCAAAGCCCAAGATTGAAGCTAAAAGGGTATTTGTATCTTGTTCAAAGCCCAAGATATGAAGCAGAAGGATTTTTTGTGTCTTGTTCAAAGCTCAAGATTAAAGCTAAAAGGTTTGACTGAGAGAGAACTTGTCATCTCTAAAGAGGAACTGTTAATGTTCGTATACATTGATTAAAGCACAAGTTTGATGCTAAAAGGTTGATTAACTCAACCGGGGATTTCTCTATACGAAGCCTAAAAGGAGGCTATTGACCCAACAAGAGGGTGTTTATTATTTGTCTCGTACGAAGCCCGAGATAAAGGCTAAAAGGGTTGACTCAACAAGAGAGTACTAACAAGTGACTGACTCAACAAGAGAGTGTTTTTATATGTCTTGTACGAAGCCCAAGACGGAGGCTAAAAAGGTTGACTCAACAAGAGAGTCGGGCAAGTTGATTGACTCAATAAGAGAGTCTTTTATATGTCTTGTACGAAGCCCAAGACAGAGGCTAAAAAAGGTTGGACTCAACAAGAGAGTACCTTTATATGTTTTACACAAAGCCCAAGACGGAGGCTAAAAAGGTTGACTCAACAAGAGAGTCTGACAAGTTGATTGACTCAACAAGAGAGTCTTTTATACTCAACAAGAGAGCGATTTGTTGTCTCGTACGAAGCCCGAGATAGAGGCTAAAAGGAAACTGACTCAACAAGAGAGTCTTGAAAAGTGATGGACTCAACAAGAGAGTCTGAAAAGGTTAACTCCGCTAGGGGGAATCATTGTAGAAAGCCCAAGAGGAGGCTGACTTTGCCGAGGAAGGATCATTATACAAAGCCTAAGAGGAGGCTATACTTCTGCCGGGGATTCTTGAGATCCCGAGGCAGGTCCAAGAAGGGAATCAATCCTTGCAGGGGAATGCAAAAGGAATTGATAGATCAGAAACCTTGAGGCTCTGGTTTGAGATAGTGTTAAACTGACCCGAGTTGGGGAATTTTGGGAGAAGGACAGGGTTTTAGAACCCGCAAAGTTTTAACTCGGCGGGAGATTAATCCAGAATCCGGGGTTTCTCCTATGTTTGAAAGATGACTTGAGAATGTCTTTGAGACTCAAGGATGTTTAGACTGTCTAAGCCTATTGGTAGAGTTTTATCTTTTGTATCATGCCCAAGAGGAGGCCGACTCGTTTAAGGGATGAGTATCAACCATAAAATTGGTCTGAGAGTGTTGACTCTTTTAAGAAAGACAGCTCTGACGAAGGATGACTAAGTTCTATCCTATACCTTTAGGAGGTCATAAAGGTCCTTGTACGAAGCCCAAGAGAAGGCATGAGAACTTTTAAGAAGCCGAAGGGTCCTTATATAACGCCCAAAAGGAGGCGGGGATGCTTTTAGGAAGCATGTGGGTCCCCAAACCAAGAGAAATTAAAGAAATGCATTTCACAGAGAAGAGATCATTCCAGGAAAGTTCGAGAATTTGGAAGAAACTCAAGAGATGCTATTCACGGAGAATAGATCAACTCTAGGGAGTAGAGTTTCTTTGACAATTTCTAAGGGTGACAGTTTGAGAAAAGGTTCACCGAGAATACTGCCTTTCCCTTTGTTCCATATTGTTTAACCCCAAGAGAAGGGAAGACTGTATCTGGAATCCTATGGGGGATTGAGTTTTGTTTGTATTCGAGAGTGACCAACAGGCTTTACCTAGTTCTAGACATAGTTGCCGGGGAAAACTCTAATTAACTATACTATTATTACACAATGGATATGTGACAAGTATATAAAAGGATGTGAAAGAAGACTTACAGTGAAACAACCCCACA
This sequence comes from Lathyrus tuberosus, assembly GCA_022829125.1. Taxonomy (NCBI): domain Eukaryota; kingdom Viridiplantae; phylum Streptophyta; class Magnoliopsida; order Fabales; family Fabaceae; genus Lathyrus; species Lathyrus tuberosus. Next base: position 4,611,061 of record JALAZF010000052.1, on the reverse strand, counting down.
ATACATATACATATGAAAGCGGTAAATGAAAGCGGATAAACACTTACCCGTTGTAGAGCTTCCATGCTGTTTTGTTAGTTGTTCAACAAAGAAATTAAAGAAATTTTTGATAACAACATATATTTGAATTCAAAATCAAAGGAGAAAGTGCTTTGAAAAGATTGTTGGGGCTTACAGCTCAAGGAGAGGCCCAAGTTTTAACGATGATCGCACCGCTGTCTTGAAAACTGTACAGAGGGACTTATACAATATGTGAGGCCCAAAAATTTTTTATGTACAAGGGGATGGGTCTTACACTCTATTAGAGGCCCAAAGTTTATTTTTGTACAAGAGATGGGACTTACAACTCAAGGAGAGGCCCAGGGTTATTTGTTTGAAAACGGCGATCGCGCCGAGGTTTTTGAAAACACAGTGGGTCTTATACAACATCTGAGGCCCAAATCATTTTGGTTTCAAAAAGGGGTTGGGTCTTACACTCTATTAGAGGCCCAAAGAGTTTTAAAATGAATAAATATGGGTCTTATAGCTCAAGGAGAAGCCCAGTTAATTTTGTTAAAAAGACGACGATCGCGCGAATGTTTGAAAATATACAGAGGGACATATACAATGTGTGAGGCCCAAAAGGTATTATTTACAAAGGAGTTGGGTCTACCACTCTATTAGAGGCCCATGAGTGTTTGAAAATGATTGATGAGGGTTGAATTAATCAAAACCCTAATTTTGTTTTAAAAAGTTAATAAAAAGTATTGAAAACATGTGAAAAATGAGTGGTGATCTTTGATCAATGTTTCAAAAATCATGTTTATATCCACAAAATAATTGGAAACCAATTAAATTTGGAAAATCAAGGAGGAAAAAATATTTTAAATGTTAAAAAACAAATAAAAGATTAATTCTTTGCAAAAATATCAAGTGTATGAAATAAATAATATTTTTGGGAATTTTTGGCAAAATAAAATATTTTAACATTTTTGTGAATTATTAAAAAAAGAATCAACTCAAAATCATTAAAACTCAGAGAGAAATTAATTTTTGAATCAATTAAATAAAATTACAAAATTCAAATATTCAAATTTGTGAAAAAGGCGCCAAGAACATGGGCCAAGAACACGCGCGAAGGGAGTTTTGCTCAGATTTGCATTTTCTATCCAATCTCACTGAATACTTGATGAAATCACACAATCCACATATCAATCTACTCGTTTTCACCTCACGATTATGTCTATGGTCTTTAATTTCATTTATTTTAAGCATGGAATAAGAAATCAAAACAAAACCTCAAGAACCCTAAAATTTGCATGAAGGCTGAGAATTTTGATACACGATTCAAACAAAGCAATTAATTGAGGGGAAACATTCTATGCATGATTATGAACATTTGGCAAAAGTATTGTGCGAGGAAATATGCATAGATTAAGAGATGACTAAGTTTAGGCTTACTTGAAGGTCATGACAGCAAGAGCAATGTGATTTTTGAGTTGGAGGTGTTACAGATGAGTTGTGATGATCTGGACAGCTTCCCTACACCATATGGAGTGTATTTGAATGCTTGGACTTGATTGGAAATGGCTGGATCACTTCATGGCATCTCAACTGCAACTTGGTTAAAAGCTTGAGCAACTGGCTGGTGATTATGAGAAATCAGTGTTACAGTTGTGTGTTTAGTGTTTGATCAACTCACATATGATGTTTATGAGGTGTTAGAGCAATTGGTTTGAGTGGAATTGCTCTTTACTGAAAAATTCGATAGTGACTTGCTAAGAAAGGCATTTTTGAGAGTGAGAAGATGATTTTGAGAAAGGCAAGTGTTGTAGGCCTTTGGTGTACTTAAACTGTGCACAAATGAGCTCTATTTATAGTAGAGCAAGTTTGTTTTGCAAGCAATAGTGAATGGCAACTGCAGCAGCTCATTGTCCAATTGCATCATTTTGGAATCTTAAGTCTCCTCTAGCCATTGACTAGAGGTTAGAGCAAAGGCCTTTGGTTCCCTAGTTCAGAGATCATCCTTGACTCATTCAGTTGGAAAAGGCTCAGTTCATGCCACCTTGGTGCATCCATTGAATGCTCCAAAATAAAATTGGAGTCTTGTCCCCCTTTTAGGCATTTTTAGGTTTGGCATGCTACTTTTAGTTCCAAAGACTTGGGAGGCTTATGGATCAGCGTTTGTTCCTCATTTTTCTCCCCCTGAGGTGTTCAGATGGATAAACTTGTTTGTCATTTGCACAATTTGATCAAATCGAGCAAAATGCACAAATCTGCCTTGCCATGACAGTTGCAGCAAGGCATATTGCCACTATCATAACTCTTGGCTCAAATGGAATTTGATGGAGTTCTTGGCCATTTTGGAAAGCTCTCATATGATACAACATATGTGTGATCATAGTGAAAAATGTCCCTACATTTTGAAAAAAGTGAAAAAGATTCTGACTTAGTGAAAATTTTACTAAGTGTTGGAAAAAGTAGTCATTTTGGTCACTCCATAACTAAATATCCATGAAGAATTGGAATGAGGTGTAGTTGACACTTTTAAAGTATGCCATGAGAGCTACAAATCCATCTTTGGATCAGCCAAAATGGTTGCTTGGATCACAAGGTATGATCCTTGGAAGTTGGTACCCTAGCCACTTTGTTCCATAACTTAGAAAATTTCTAAGTTTTTTATGGTTACCCCTTTTGCAAGTTATCCCACTTTTCTTGATTTTTCTTGATGAATGATGATCCCAATCACACATTAACATCAATTTAGGGTTAGGGAACCATTATTGATCAAAAAATTAAAAAGTCAAACTTTGACTTTTGGGCATAGTTGACTTTTTATCAGATGAATTCCAAACTGTGCGATCCTCTATGAAATCAAGTCCTTGACCTAAATCAAACTTGATGGATTGATTTCATAGGTGTTATAGGGTGTATTGAATCATGTCCCAAGGTTTGGGAGCATGCCTGGGTCAAAAGTCAAAGGTACAGTTGACTTTTTCTACGAAACCCTAATTGTGGTTCTGGTGAACTTGAAACTTGTGAATCAAGCTTCTTGGATCAATCCATTGTTGCAAATGGATCCATGTAGTGTATTAGAGTCCCTAAAATCATGTCTTGAGGTCTTGGCTCATGTTTTGTCCCAAAAGTCAACTTAGGGGTGAATTAGGTCAAAAAACCCTAATTCCTGTTTTTTTTTGTGAATGCATCCCCTGAGGCTAAATTAACTTGATGATGGGCTCCATGAGGTCCCTTGGAGTATCTTAGGTTATGATTTGAAGCATTTTCTCATGCCTAGAGGAAAACTTCCATCTGGAGGCCCTGGTCGACCAAAACCCTAATTTGGTGACACTGGCGATCTTGAGGCTTAATCCACTTGGAATGCTGCAACTTTGTGCTCGATTCCTATTATGGGAGTCCTATTGATCCTTATGGATGTTTGAGAGGTTATACAAGTTGAAGATCATGTCATTCCTTGATTGATCCTTTGTCTAAGAGCTTTGAGAGGGCTCAAAACCCTGATTCTTGATTGTAGTGAATGCTCAAAAATTCTTGAGGAGATTGATGAGGCATAAAGGTACATCCGTATTGTGATGATAATTTGCACAATGATGGGAAATATTAGTGGTCAAAATTTGGGATATGACAGATGCCCCTATTTAATCTTCTTGGACCCGAAGGTGTGAATGGCGAAGGTATTCGGGCATTCGAGGTGCAAGATGATTAAATATCGGAATACCCGAAATTTTGGCAGTGGTTAGGAATGGTTGTTTACGCATTCATCTTCTTTTGCTAAGCAATAATGCTTAAAAAAGGTAAAAACTTCCCCTTGATCATGGTCTTCAGCCAGGGAACTGGTCTCAGTTAATGATATAAACTTCCCCTCGATCCTGGTTTCCTACCAAGGATCCGGTCTCAGTTTCTTTTGTAAACTTCCCCTCGATCTTGGTCTTCAGCCAAGGAACTGGTCTCAGTTTCTTTTATCAATAAACTTTATTGACAAGGGACGCTATTAGTAGCGGTTTTCCTCAAACTTCTCGCCGAATTTTCCTGGGGAGATGCCATTTGATGGGAAAAACTTTTGACACCAGACTTGCTGGGGAAACCCATTGGTCTGAGCTGTAGAGGTGTACAAACTTTTCTGTTGGAGACGCCATTTGCCAATTCTACTGGGGAAAACGAGTTTCTTGAGTGACTGCTTTCTTCTTAGGGATATTACATCATACTTTTCCCGAGACCTTCTCGAAGAAATGCCATACAATGTACCCCAAATTTGAGGTGCTGATGACTTCAGTGACATTGATTTTCTGGAGAGAAGAACCACTGTGTTGCCGAGAGTCTTTATTTGTGAGGCTCTCTCTGGGATTTTCCTTAATCCGGGAAAGCAAAGATATCATCTTCAATGGAGAAGAGTGGCGTTTGTCGAGAGTTTTCTTGTTTTTCAGAGGTTCAAGTTATCAAAGTGGTCGAGGACTGGCTCTAACCCAGAAATAAACTGGAGGAGAGATTATGCAGACAAATCACTTCTTGACAGGGAAAGAACTGACAACTCGATTGAGAGGACTTTTATCACCAGGGGGTAAGACCGGCTGGAGTGATAGTGATGCAATATGAATATGAATGTAAATCAATAATGCATGATGTATGTATGTATATGCTGACAAAACTAACGCGACATACATACTAGTGGATGAACACGACTGCATACTCGGCCACTGCTGGGGAAGAAGAAGCACCATTTGTTCAAGATAGCAATTCTGCCTTGCTTAGGAAAGATAGTCCCTATGGGGAACAACGTTGGTCGGGCTTAGGAGATAAGAACTCTACCGAGGGGTGTCAGATGAACCATGGTCTCCGACACAACTGATCCTTCATTTAGGCGTGCTGGTTTAGAAGGAGTACTTTGATTTTGCACTTTGAAGCTCGATTACTTTTGGAGAAGCGATCGATGTTCTTTCGATGTTCAACAGTCAAAAGAAATTGCCATCTTTATTTTAAAAGCAGAAAAAATTTTTACGATTAAATTCATTTTTGTTTTGTTTCAAGAATCGTTAATCATGTTAAAACGTCGTTCTGTAAAGCTAAAACAAAATAAGAATTGTAAACAAAAGCACTAGGGCTCAAATTTTATTGATAGGATGGAAATCAGCCAAGTGCGTGATTCCATGGAGTATTTACAAAGTTAGAAAATGGTAATTTAAGGGAAAAGGGCTACATTAAAACATAACGACCGCTATCCTTCTACCAACTTTGAATTCTGGGCATCCTGAGCTTCCGTCGAAGATGACCTTGACTGGAGTTTTCCTGATGGAGGACATTACTGTTGCTGAGGATTTGAACTGATCATACGTAGTTACTTGCCATGAATCCCTAACTTTTGCCTGGATTGTACTTTGAGATTTCCAATCCACCAGGCTGATTTTTGATCATGTCTCTAATTTTTGCCTAGACCGCCCTTTCGGGTTTTCAATCCACCGAGACGTTTTTTTAGGCGAAGTATTTCTTGACTACGTCAACATTCGTGGGGTAGGAAAACTCCTCTCCGTCCATGGTTGCGAATCTCAAGGCACTGCCTGAGAAAGCGTTCTTGACCACATAGAGGCCGTCATAGTTCAGGGTCCATTTGCCCTGAGAATCAGTGAGAAACGATTGTATCTTCTTGAGCACAAGGTCTCCTTTCCTGAAGACACGAGGTCGGACCTTTTTGTCAAACGCCTTCTTCATTCTTTGCTGATACAACTGACCATGACATAGTGCCGTTATTTTATTTTCTTCGATCAGGTTTAATTCGTCTTGTCGACTTCGACACCATTCCGCCTCTGTTAGCTTGGCTTCCATCAATACCCGGATTGATGGGATCTCTACTTCTATGAGGAGCACGGCTTCCATGCCATACACTAGAGAGAAAGGGGTTGCCCCTGTTGAAGTGCGGACATATGTGCGATAACCGTGCAGGGAAAAGGGTAGCATCTCGTGCCAGTCTTTGTAGGTTACAACCATCTTCTGAACAATCTTCTTGATGTTCTTGTTAGCCGCTCCTACCGCTCCGTTCATCTTAGGTCGGTAGGGAGATGAGTTATAGTGTTAGATTTAGAACTATGCGCACAACTCTTTCATCATCTTGTTGTTCAAGTTGGATCCATTATCAATAATGATCTGGCTAGGAACACCATAATGACAGATGATATTGTTTTTGATAAATTGGACCACCACTTGTCGGGTTACATTAGCGTATGACGCTGCTTCGACCCACTTGGTGAAGTAATCAATGGCTACCAGGATGAACCGATGTTCGTTCGAAGCCTTGGGTTCGATCATGCCAATCATGTCGATTCCCCATATAGAAAAAGGCCATGGGGATGAGAGAACTTTGAGATGTGTAGGCGGTACATGGATTTTGTCAGCGTATATTTGACACTTGTGACACTTCCTCATGTACCTGTAGTAGTCGGATTCCATGGTCAACCAGTAGTATCCTGTTCTCATAATTTTTCTCGCCATTGTGTGTCCGTTGGCATGAGTGCCAAAGGATCCTTCGTGAATTTCTTTTATCAACATGTTTGCTTATGGTGTGTCTACACATCAAAGCAAGACCATGTCAAAGTTCCTTTTAAAGAGCGTATCACCGCTCAGGAAGAAACTGCCTGCTAGCCTTATGAGAGTCTTCCTGTCTTTTCTGGATGCCCCAGGTGGGTACTCTTGTTTCTGAAGGAAGCATTTGATATCGTGGTACCAAGGTTTGTCGTCTATGACTGCTTCGATCGTAAAAATGTAAGTGGACCTTTCAAGGTGTATTATGTCAATCTTAGGTACGTCATTCCATCGACCTACACTAATCATGGAAGAGAGAGTGGCTAATGCATCAGTCATGTGATTCTCCTCACGAGGGATGTGATGAAACTCGATTCTATTGAAGAATGGTAACAACCTTCTTGCGTAATCTTTGTAAGGAATCAGTCCTAATTGGTATGTGTTCCAATCTCCTTTGATCTGATTGATAACTAGGGCTGAGTCGCCATATACATCTAAGTTCTTGATCCTTAAGTCGATCGCTTCTTCGAGACCCATGATACAAGCTTCGTATTCGGCCTCGTTGTTTGTGCACTTGAATGTCAATCTGGTAGTGAAAGGAATGTGGGTACCCTGAGGTGTTATGATGATTGCCCCAATTCCATTTCCATAATGATTGACAGCTCCGTTAAAAATTACTCCCCATTGGGAACCTGGTTCTGGCCCTTCACTGGGTAGCGGTTCATCGCAATCTTTCATTTTCAAGTACATGACATCTTCGTCTGGGAAGTCAAATCTGACTGATTCTCGATCGTCAATCGGTTGATGAGCCAAATGATCGGCTAAAATACTTCCTTTAATGGCTTTTTGAGCGTGGTATTCGATGTCGTATTCTGATAACAACATCTGCCAACGGGCAATCCTTCCCGTGAGAGCAGATTTTTCAAAGACGTACTTGATTGGATCCATTTCTTAGATTAACCAAGTAGTGTGATGAATCATATACTGGCGAAGACGTTTAGCTACCCAAGCCAGAGCACAACAAATTTTCTCGATCATAGTGTGCCGAGTTTCACAGTCTGTGAATTTCTTGCTCAAATAATAGATGGCAGACTCCTTCCTTTTTGTTTTGTCTTGTTGACCAAGCACGCAACCCATGGAGTCTTCCAAGACTGTTAAGTAAATGATTAGTGGCCTTCCTTCCACTGGAGGTGATAGAATCGGTGGGTTCAACAGGTATTCCTTGATACTGTCGAAGGCGGTTTGCCAGTCTTCTGTCCAAACGTAATCCTGATTCTTTTTGAGTAATTTGAAAATCGGCGCGCACGTCGCGGTCATGAGGAATATAAATCTGGAAATGTAATTCAAACATCTTAGGAATCTCCTGACTTGTTTTTTAATCCTCGAAAAAGGCATTTCTTAAATGGCCTTAACCTTGTCAGGATCAACCTCAATTCCTTTTTGGCTGACGATGAACCCTAAGAGTTTCCCTGAACGGACACCGAAGGTGCACTTGTTAGGATTCAAGCGGAGTTTATACTTCCTCAACCGCTCGAATAGTTTTGACAGGTGGGTCACATGCTCCTCTTCTGTTTTAGATTTGGCAATCATGTCATCGACATACACTTCGATTTTTTTGTGCATCATGTCGTGGAACAGAGTAGTCATGGCCCTTTGATAGGTTGCCGCGGCGTTCTTCAAACCGAACAACATTACCTTGTAACAAAAGGTACCCCATGGGGTGATGAACGAAGTTTTCTCCATATCTTTCGGCGCCATTTTTATCTGATTATAGCCCGAGAATCCGTCCATGAAGGAGAAGACTTTGAACTTTGTTATACTGTCTACCAGCATGTCAATGTATGGCAGGGGAAAGTCATCCTTCAGACTGGCTTTGTTCAGATCCCTGTAGTCTACACACATTCTGACTTTTCCATCCTTTTTCAGAACTGGCACTATGTTGGATAACCATTGAGGATATTCTCATGTGGCAAGGAAACCTGTGTCAATCTGTTTTCGTACTTCCTCTTTGATTTTGATGGCCATGTCTGGGTGAGTTCTTCTCAACCTCTGTTATACCGGCGGATATTCTGATCTTAATGGTAGATGATGTTCCACGATGCTGGTATCCAACCCTGGCATGTCCTGGTAGGACCAAGCGAATACATCGGGAAATTCTTTGAGAAGCTTTGTCAAACTTTCTTTGACAGTTGGACTGAGCAGTGCCCCAATCTTGACTTCTTTTCTCTCTTCTTCTGAACCCAAGTTGACTGTTTCCAACGGCTCCTTGTGAGGTTTGATGGACATTTCCTCTTGTCTGAGTAATTGGGAGATCTCTTCTGGAATTTCTTCATCATTTTCTACTTCAGCCTCAAATACCGGGAATTCAAAGTTGGGAGAAGGCATTGGATCGTATGTTTCAATGGGGTTTAAAACAAGCAATCTGCATGACGTGATGATTGTTTTAGAAGAGATAGAGAGAATGCAAGAGTGTGTGCAGTGTAATTTCTGAAAAAGGCTTGTTTGAGTTATTTGAGTTATTTTTTAGGATTACCATTTTCTGAAAAAGCAAAAAGAGAAAACAACAATAAATGCGGAAATTATAGAACGACGTTTATTTATTTATGATTCTGTCGATTCTTGAAACTACAGCCCTATAAAACAAAACTCTATCGCTTTGGGCCAAGCAAAGAGGGACATTTACAGAAAGTGAACCCTATCAAATCATCCGTTTCACCTGGGCAGGGTGAAAGGTTAAGATAAAGACGACAATTACTTAGACTTATGAACAATCTTTGGAACATCGACTGCAACCCATTGGCAGCGAACTCCTCGGTGAATCACAAAGTCTGGTACCTTCTTTCTTGATTTGTCTTCAGAAATGACGCTGATATCTGGTGGAGGAGGATCATTGGAATCTGTCTCCCAGGCAGAGTTGCCGTAGGAGGATTCCTCAGTTGTATTTTGCATAGTATTTATGCTCTCAGGTAAATCTCCCCATCCAGTTGGCTGGATGTCCTCAAGCCTAATACGAGAGCTTTCGAGAGCGATGTACTTGACCATAAAGTCGTATTTACCACTCGGTTGTCCTAAGGTGTCCCATATTTGTTTGGAACTGGAGGAGCCATCCCTTTCGAATAGTTAATGAATTCGGTTGTCCTAAGCATAGTTAATGAATTCGAGTCCTGCAAACTTCGCGAATTCATCATCGTGCTGGATATTTTCTAAATGCCCTGAGTGTTGATCCCATGACATGGTGGGGACGCAAGTATTCTTTTCAATGATGCTCAGCTGATTTTCATTGTTCGGCTGATTTTCTTGCCCCGAGTCTCCGGGGTACGGCTGCCAGATAGGCAGGCCATCCATCGGGCCATAATAGTCGTGGTCAAAGTAGTATTTCATCAGAGTGTCTTCCTCTAATGAGTTTGGTGGAGCACGACATCCTTCTGGATCATAATCTCTGTATATCATTTTGACATCTGACCTTGGTATAAATCTCAGACTCTGTGCGGGATAGCAAAAGGGGGTATGCACTTCTTCCTGAGACATATAACCGTCCTCGTTAAGATAGGACTTCCACTCTTCATCTGTATCGGAGGAGTCACCCTCGTTGATGGTATGTACTTCTTGAGACACTGGGTGAAGGAAACCTCCACTATGGAAGAAGACCTGAATGGGATGAAAACTTTCATCGTTAGTAGCAGTCTGGGTACAGGTTGAAGAAAAACCAAGACCCTTCTTTGTTTTATTGTCAGTAGGAACGAAAAGTTGTCCCCATCCCTTTGCATTGTTACTTATGATCACCTCGAGAGCATCTTTGTATGAGGAGATCGATGTTCCTTTCTCTAATTGATTCTCATTGCTTACCGAAAGTGCCTGGAACTGAGTTTCAACAACCTCCTCGGGTTCTACACAAGTGGACAATGAAAGTTTACTCATGATCAAGGCTTGTTCTCCACAGACCGTGACGAGTTGGTCATTCTTGACGAACTTCAGCTTCTGGTGAAGTGTCGAAGTGACTGCCCCAGCCTGGTGTATCCAAGGTCTTCCCAACAAACAGTTGTATGTTGCTCGGATGTCCATGACCTGGAAAGTGACTTGGAAAGTGTGAGGACCGATAGTTATGGGAAGGTCGACTTCGCTGATAACTGTTTTTCGAGATCCGTTAAATGCTTTGACGACGACCTCACTGCCTCTCATCGGAGATCCTTTGAATGATAGTCGCATTAGAGTGGACTTTGGCATAACATTGAGAGCCGATCTGGTATCTACCAGTATGCTAGCTAAGGCATCGTCCTGGCAATTAACTGTGATATTGAGCGCCATGTTGTGACTTTTTCCTTCTTCTGGCAATTCCTCATCACTAAACCCCAAGTTGTTGCAGGAATTGATGTTGGAGATGATGTTGTCGAATTGTCTTATTGACACATCCTGTTCCATAAAGGCATGTTCTAAGACTTTCTGTAGAGCCTCTCTGTGGGCTTCGGAACTAAGTAAAAGAGATAACACAGAGATCTTTGAAGGATTTTGTAACAGCTGATCAACAATGTTGTATTCACTCCTTTAGATGAGCTTCAGCATCTCATCATCGTTCTTTGAATGGTCGGGATCACTGGATTGACCGACTGGTGGATTGGGAGCTTTTGTCTGAAGTTCCTTTTCTCTGTTAGGTTCTCCAACTCCTCTGTTGAAGATTCGACCGCTCCGTGTTACTCGACTGATGTCTGCAATATTCACGACGGAGGGTAATGGAATTTCCTTCCCATTCTCAACTGATATTGCACCGTATTTGTAAGGGATAACTTTATCAGACTTGTACGGCACTGGTCCTGGCAGATAGATAACTACAAGAGCCTTCTAATTTCTCTGACTGTCGTAAGTAACTTCAATCAGTTCTTGGTTAAGAACCTTCGATTCGTCAAGTAGAGGGATGTTGGTACAAACATCTTTGGTCCTCTCACGATCAGAGATTACAACAATATCCTTGATCTGGTTAGCGAAATAGTCGGGCATCAAGTTGATGGACCCCGAAACTGGACATGGTTGAATCTCTTCGCGGTCCAACTGGCTCTGAAGGGCTGCTCGCACGAGGTAACAACCTTGGTTATTTTTCGAGCAGACTCTACAGCGCTCGTAGTTATATGGTGGCACCTGGCCACGTCCGTTTTGAATGCAGTGTAACCTCACTAGGTCCGCTTCCATAGATCAAACATCCTGACTTTGATGCCTAGAAGGGTTCCCATTAATCATGCTGACTTGTTGCGTATCTTCGTCTAGATAAATTGAAAGCCACCAATGATTTAACAAGTGTTACAAAGTTCTTTGAACGAGAACACATCCTTGGTCACTCTCACAGCATACTGTACAGTTCTGATACTCATGCGAAGTCAGAAAACCGAGCTGGACTTACTTAGCGTGTAATTCTACCAAGCTGGTATTCATCAAGCGATTATCGAAGATCTGAATCATGTTGATCTGATAAGGATTTTTATCATGGTAGTCCTGGATCCATCCAAGATCCATCTGACGTCGGAGGGCCTCTTGTATAAAAGAGCATCCCTGATTGTTTACCGAGAAAATCATATAGGAATTGTAATCGTGTTGCGGCAGATTATGATACTGGCTTTGCCTTGAGTGCATTGTCACTAAGTTGACATTCATCGCATGGATGTCGTGATTCTGAATGATGTTGGAATTTGCATAAGTCATGTTAACTCCACGAACTCGATGCTCTTGGATCCACCCGAGATCCAATTGTTCATGTAGAGGTTATTGCACCACAGAACATCCTTGATTGTCTTTAGAGCAGATATCACACTGGTGATAATTGTGAGGTGGTATATGGCCATACCCGCTCTGTCTGCGATGCATCTTGACCAGATTGGTCCTCAATAAGAGTACATCATGAATTTGATAGCTGTTGTTAGACTCTCCTTCTATCAAATCTACTGCAGCTTTCTCGTGGCAAGGCAACGGGTTCGTGAGAACATTCAGATTCGTATCTTTAAAAGATAAGACCCCGCTCCTATCAAGCTTTTGCACATCAGATTTGAAACTGAGACAGTTTTCTATGTTATGCCCTGGTCCTCCTTGATGGTAAGGGCAAGTTTGATTCGCTTTAAACCAAAAAGGCAGATTCTCCGGTACTGTAAGAGGAGACCTGGTTTGGACGTGTCCCCTTGACTAGTAAAAGTGGAAACAATTCTGTGTACAACATTGGAATAGGGTCAAACCCTGGTGGTCGCGTTGTACGGTTGTTGTTATATGGAGGACGAGCCTTCTGAAGAGGCTGTTGTGTCCTTTGCTGATATTGCCGTTGATTAGGTTGGCTCTGAGCAACCTGAGGTTGATACGTTGGAACAGGCGCAAGATTGATAGCAGGAGTTACAGATGCTACTGGTTGGTATCGTCGCCTTTGCTTTCCGAGAGAGATATTCCCAATATCCTGCTCTTTTTTCTTAGGGATAGCACTACCGTATCGTTTTGTACTACTTGATGATCCGACATCTTTGACCAAACGTCCGTCTCAGACTGCTTCCTCAAGACGAACTCCTATGCCCACCATCTCGATGAAGTCTCTGGGCGCATTGGCGACCATTCTGTCGTAGTAAAATGAGCTCAAGGTTTTCAAGAAGATCTTTGTCATCTCTTTTTACTCAAGAGGTGGACAAATCTGGGCAGAAATTTCACGCCATCTCTGAGCATACTCCTTGAAGGTTTCCTTGTCCTTCTTTGACATGGCTCTGAGTTGATCTCTGTCTGGTTCCATGTTCAGGTTATACTTATATTATTGAACGAAGGCAGTGCCGAGATCTCTGAAAGTAGTGATCTCAGTGCGGTTTAAACCCATGTACCACTTGAGTGCGGCACCGGTTAAACTATCCTGGAAATAGTGGATCAGTAGCTGGTGGTTTTCTATCTGTGTTGACATCCTCCAAGCGCACATCACCAAATGGATTTGAGGGCAAGATTTACCCTTGTACTTTTCAAATTCAGGCACTTTGAACTTGTGCGGAACTTTCACATTGGGGACCAGATAAAGGTCTGCGGCGTCTTTTCCAAATAGATCCTGATAGTGAATGGCTTGCAGTTCCTTCTGCATTTCCAAGAACTATTCCTGGAACTCCTTCATTCTGTTATCCATACTTTCGTTTCCACCAGAAGGTATCTGTGGAATCTGTCCTTCTGGGACAGTGTGTACCACGGGTGGTGGTATAGTCATTACGGCAGAGACTCTTGGCTCCTCCCGAAGTTTGTAACCTTCAGGAGTTGTTGTCATGCCCCTGGCATCTTCGCTTTCCCAAAGTTTGTAACCTTCAGGCCCAGCGGTTCCTTCTACAGTTTTTGGATCTTCAGTGATCAGCGGAATATATCCTTCCGGGATATAGTTGAGTGGCATGCCCCAGGGACGATCTTTAGGCATGGTATACCGAGGGTCATACTTTTCCACTATGGGCGTCGATGTGATCTCTGAGATCACAGTCTGTTGTTGTTGCCTCTGAGTTGTTGCCAGAGCTTGCATGTCATCGTGAAGTTTTCTCAGATCCTCTCTCAAAGCGTCGATTTCTTCTCTCAGCTCTCTGTTCTCTTCCTCGAGATTATCCATTTTCTTCTGAATGCTGGCCCGAGTATTGTACGAATGAGACAGTTTGACTCTAAAATCAAGACACAGATGTGAGATTCGCAGGGAAGAAGAATGCGTTTATGCGAGAATGATGAATGATATACAATGATTATATTTAGTTTTTTTTTTGTTATTCAAAGTAAACTTCGACAATTGGATTGCAAATATCAAACAGTGGGGAAACCCCATTTTATTGAATTCAAAGATTGCGGAAATGGAAATACAGTAATTTACATAGTGCTGTAAAAGGAAATCTAAACTTATGGGTCCCGAGTCCTCTCTGAGGAGAGCTCAGGTGCTGGTTCTGGTACTTTCCTTTTCTTTGACCGGGGCTCTTGAGCCGTTGTCGGGTTGTCATTCCTTTGCCAAGTGAAAGGAGCGAGCAAATTCCTTTGGTCTTCTTGATTCTCTACAGCATGTTGCTCTAAAATCTCGATCAGAGCATCTTTATCTTTTAATAGTTGTTGTATTTTCTTACACTCCACATTGAGAATAGGGTACTTGTTCTTCCAAGACTTCTTCTCCTGTTGAACTTTGTTGAGAGTAACCTGAAGTTTTTCCGTATCAGACATAAAATAAAGGACAGGGTCCCTTAATGGAAGAACTTCTTGATGAGGGTAAGGCATCCTCAGCTTGAGAGCTCTAGTTTGTACCCAATGGAGATAAGGTTCCACCGAGACACAGTCTGGTTTTCCTAGAGACTCTCGTCCTTTTCTATGAATGTGTTTCCAGGCATGCATTATTTCTGTCTTTAGTGCTCTGTTATTTTCTCCTTCCTTGAAGAAAAGACCTTCCAGATGAGCATTATGCGGGACATGCCTCATCAGTTATCCAAGTTGACGACGAACTAAAACTGGATGATAATTGATTCCTCCCTTAGTTCCTATGAGGGGTACATTTGGAAAGTTTCCACAATGGTCAATCATTCTGATCCCATCATAGATTCGATTGTACCAATCGATGTCAGAGTTGGTAAGAGATATGATTCTCTGTGACCAACATTTAAGATGGCTGGTTTACATCCTGAGTGAATCGTACACTCAAAGATAACAATTGAGTCGCCACCGAACTTTATTTATTCCTGAAGGACATGGAAAATATCGATAAAACCCAAAGGGAAGAGAAACGGGAAGGGGGGTTGGTTATGTGAAAGGAAGGTACTAGCACCTTACGCATCCGTCGTACTCGACGGGAACCATTTCGCTTGCTTCTAGGCTTGGATGGGTTATCTATCTAAAGGCTTCTAGATAAAAAAAAAGAGGAGAAAGAGGGAAGAAAGGGGAAAAGGAAAGAAAAGAAAGAAAGTGCTCGTGGAGGATTGGGGCCCTCGTGCCTATGTACCCTCATAGTGCAATGAGGAAATCAGAGCGTCGTAGTTCTTGGAACCAGGGGACAGAAAGAAAGGAAGAACGGGAGAAGGAAGGAAGGGTGGAAGTGTGCTCGCCAAAATATCGCGTCTCGTGCCTACGTATCTGACATTCAGAAGAATACAGAATCAGAGCTTCCATAGTTCGGGGAACCGAACGGAAAACAAAACAAGAAATAAACAGGGAGACAAAAGGAGTGGTGTCAAAACCAAGAGCAAGAGTGAAAGAAAAACTCTACTGGAGAAGACCACATAGTAAGAGTGATTGTACAAGAGACTAGAAAGAGAATGGTGTCAAAAACCAAGAACGAAAGAAACCCCGCTGGGGATGACAAAGAGAATTGGTGTCGAAACCAAGAAAGTAAGAGCAAAAGGGATTGAAAGGACTCCGCTGGGGATCCAAATAAAGGGGTGGTGTCAAAACTAAGAGAAAAGGGAGATTCGGTACATTAACTGGCTGGCAATGGTTAACCGAAGAAAGAGAGTAAGACTCTGGCGGGGAAAAGAGGTCGGTGTCAACAGACAGACTGTGATGAACCAAGAGAGAGAGTGTTGAACCAAGAGAAGGTGTTTGACTCTGAGGGGGCATCGGTATGTTAACTGACTTGCAGTGGTTAACTGGAGAAAGAAAGAAATGCAACTCTATGGGGATATAGAAGCATTGGTTTTAACAGAGAAAACTGTGATTAACCAGAAGAACTGGTGTAGGACTGATCGAAGGTCGTAACCCAAAAGGGGTGTTGGTAATGACTGAAAAACAACACTTGACCAATGAAGAAGGGTATTGAACCAAAAGAGGTTACTAGCCCAAGGGTGCAAGTATTCGAACCAATAAAGGTTGCCAACTGCTGGGGATTTAGTTTTAACAGGAGAACTGTGATTAACCGAGATAAATGAGTGATTAACCAAGAGAAGGTGATTAACTCAAAAATGGCTTTAGTATTTTAACAGACAGGCTGTGGTTAACCGAAGAGACGGGTGATTAACCAAGAAACGGTGATTAACTCGAGATGAATTCAGTGGTTTAACAGACGGACTGTGGTTAACTGAAGAAAAAGGGTGATTAACCGAGAGAAAGTGATTAACCCAAGGAACTCAGTATGTTAACAGACGGACTGTGGTTAACTGAGAAGGAGTGCAAACATTGGTATTTTAACTGACAGGCAGTGATTAACCAAACGAAGGGAGAAGAACCAAAAGATTGTTGCGAACTCCGCAGGGGATTCGGTTGTAACAGAAGTACTGTATTTAACCGAAGAAAGAGGAAAGAAACTCTCCAGGGGAATCAAAAGAACAATGATTGACCGCAAGAAAAGAATAGGGTATTGAAACGAAGAAGGCTTGCTAACCCAATGAACAAAGGATCGTAACCAAGAAGGTGATTGATCAAGAGAGAAATCGAAAGAGATAAGAGTGATCAAGGATCGAAAGAGATTGCAAAGAGCAAAGAGTGATCAAGGATCGACTCGACTGGGGAAAGAAAGCACACTACCCCCTGGAGATAGAGGTGACTAAGCCAAGCACATGGTCATTCATCCCCTGCCTGAAGTAGTCAGAATGAGAGTAGGAATTCTCCCTTCTCATTCCTTCTCTAACACACAAGGTGTAATGCGGAAGTTGAAACAGACGGCACAACAGCTCCAAGTTGTACAGTGCTCCTGCGTGGAGAAACTGACAGCATAACAGCTTTAATTTGTACAGTGCTCCGATAAAGGGTGTAGCGCGAAACTCCAACTCCACGGGGGATCGAGAGAGAAAGCTCTAAAGAAAGCCTAAAGAGAGGAAAGGGGAAGATCAACTAATCGAAACATGGTTTCGGTCAATCCATCAAAGGGAAAACCATGCCAACAATTTTCCAAAGAGAGTGAAAAATCATTAAGGCAAAAGGTGTGAATTATTGATTATACAAGATTAAGTTCATCCATGAAGAATGAAACTTAATGCAAAACCAAGAAAGGGAGTACAAAACAGTACCAAATGATCAACAAATATGCAACACAAAGTCATGTTATTGTGATCAAAGAGAAATGCAAGCATGATTATATTCACATGATGCCAAAATATGAACAATTTGAATAATCGAAAGTGTGCAACCAAAAGTTCATGAATAAGCTTCAAACAGAAGTTAAATTACATTAAAAACATCCATAAAATCAAGCATGACAATCAATGGAAGTTAAAATGAAGAAAGCATGGCAAACACACTTGAAAAAGCAAGAAAATGGCCTTCTGGTTCAGTGTTAATCGATTAACACAATTGCACTGCAAAGTGTTAATCGATTAACACGTGAAAAAGTGCAAGAAAACACTGGTTAATCGATTAATACAATTGCACTGGAATGTGTTAATCGATTAACACTGGACAGGGGGCAGAAAATCAGTTTTGAAAAGTGCTTTTGGCCAACTTTTTGATTGTGCAATCACTCCAATGCTAGGGAAAACAATTATGCACGAAAAATCAATTTTAGAAGCAGAAAATGATCCACAATGGAATTAATTAAACAATCAAGATCATGGATCAAGCAATGGTATAATCAATTCACATGCAAAGAAAAAAACATTGAAACTACATCGCGAATGATACAAAAACGATCGAAATAGAGAAATGAATGAGATCCACCAACCTACAAGGCTGAGATGTGCCTTGGTAAATGTTGCAATGTGATCTTGATGAAGATAATCAAAGAAAGCCAGAGGAATCTTCAATTATAGCCGAAACGTATCGAAACCGATCAAATCGCGACGAAAACTCCAAAATGAGAATTATCACCGAAGAAACTTGAACCGATCACTTGAGATGAATCCAAAAGCTACTAGAACTCCAGAAAAATCAGTATAATGGAATGGCAATGGAGGTTAAGCTCAAGAAATAATCACTTTCAATGTGAAAAGTGATTATTCTTCAAGAATTAAGAGCTTTTAGTGAGGTTTTGGAAGAGAAGTGAGATGAAGATGAAAATGTAGCAGAAAAAATGAGAGAGAATTGAGAGAAATTTGTGTGAAAAATGGGAGAGAATGGTTGAGTGTGTTTTGGATGAAATGGTGGCTCCTTTGAAAAGTGAGTGAAGGTGTGTTTATATAGATTTTAGGTTTGGAGTGTGAGAGGTTTGGAATTTGGTTTGGAATTAGCTTTGGGTTTGGAACTAGGCTAGGAGTTAGTTGGACTTGACTCACCGAGTCAAGGCGGTTAACTCGGTTAGTTAGAACCAACTCGGTAACAATCCCATGGTGAACTCCAACATCCAAAGATCCACATTACTTGGAAAACAAGGAACATGGTGCACTTGATTTGAAGTGAAGCATTGAAACAAATGCACTTGGAATGAATTGAGTAGCTTGGCAATGTCTAGAATATTCCACATGCTGCTAGAATACTGTAGAATTCAAGACCAAAGTGTGTGTAAAGGTGTTGTCATGAAAAAGCAGCAAATTATGCATATTCTGTCTGTGTTAATCGATTAACACAATTGCACTGCAAATGGTTAATCGATTAACTAGGCCAAAATATGCCCAATTTGCCTAAAAAAATGTGTTGTGGTCCCGACTTCGATTTTCCACTTCTTGTATTGATGAATAGGCATAGAAACCCTCATTTTATGCTTGTCTTGATGATGTGATGACCTTGTGAGTATATGATTAATCGGGCTTGGAAAACCTAAATATCCTGTAATCAAAACACCAGAGGAAAAGTGCGCATGCGTATGCCAACGATGCGAATGCTCATGCTTATGTAAAAGGAAAAAGAGGGAGGTCAAATTCCGGGTTACGACAAACGTAAAGTACTCTTTTGATCCCAAAATGCAGCAGACTTTGGAAAATGGGAAATGAACCATTTGTATAGCAGGGGTGCACAACATGTGATTATTCCTCCGCTGTATAAATTCCTTAAGTGTACAGAATGATATGCATATGCGAACAGGGTCGGTATAGGGTTTCCAATTAGAAAAATCTTAATGGCATTGATATCGACGAAGTTATCAATGTTGGGAAACAGAAATAACCCATAGGTAAGCAAAACAAAGATGCTTTCGAAAGTGGCCACGTTCCCTATACTAGCAAAGTACAGAGCCTTTTTTATCAAAAAATGGGCTGGTAAACCCTGGATACCGCCCTTAATGATCATGTGAGTCCTGACTTCTGACTCGTCCAAATAGATTGCTCTTGCAATGGTTTGATCCTTTGGAATTTCTTCCAGTCCAGAAAAGGGAGCTTGATCAGTGATAGCTAAATCAGTCAGGTGAGAGTACTCCTCCAGTGTTCCTTCAATTACATGGACCCTTAACATAGACAGCAGTCCTCCATACTTAGCTCTGAAAGCCTCAGGGTTGGTTATCATCCTTGCCAACCCCCTTAAATCCTCTAGTTTTGGAACCTTGAAGGTGTACTTGTGAGTCTTCCTTCTACCGAAATCCATAACGAAATCTCTTTCTCTGACATTTATAATCATTGTCTTAGTTTAATTTGAAAAAAGGAGAGACTGGAAGAGAAGATTTTTCTTTGTTTTGATGTTTTTTAAATGAATGTATGAATGCAGCACACAAAAACATAGAAAAAACATGGGGTCAAAGGGTCGGTGTCATGAAGTCAAGGCTCTACTCATCCCCAAAGGTTATACTGGTGATTTTTGTACCTGTCCTCAAAATCACTGACCCCTCTTGGGATAACGGCAGCAAGCGGATCACCAAGCAAGCTGTAGCATCTTAGAGTAATCTCAAATGAGGGTAGTATCGTGTGACAACTATTTCCGATAGCTTCCGTACTACAAAATGGTTTCAGTCTACTAAAATCCTCAGCTTCTCAGATAACCCAATTGAACAATCTGCTTTCAACAATCGAAGTCGTATAGGCATTGAATCCGCAAAGGGCATCTCCACTGATTCGATGGTCGACCGAGACCTCTTATTTGGGAGTCACACCCTGTAAGATTATCCTTCTAGTGCCATCACTTATCTTAGGTGTATACTCAATCTTTCCAGATGCGGCATCACACGCATTCCCATTAGCAGAAAGATAAACACGGATATCAATTAGGAAAAGCAGTATATATATTTGTCCTAACATCCTAGACCTCTAGTCCTATGATCCTATACAGACAATGACTCCCCAGCAGAGTCGCCATTTCTGTGGTGCCTTGTGAACTTAAGGCTTTCTACCTAAGACTGTGAGAGAGAAATGCCTCCCACTGTAAGACTGCAAGAGATAAATATCTCCCACTGTGGTCGCCATTCTTCTGTAGCGCAATTTTTGTGATTTCGAATCACTATCGCTTTAGTACTACAATTCGATTCATTTTTTATCCTGTGAAGCTGATTAAGGAAGGGAAATAGATGTCTCCAATTAACCTTGCTTGCATACTGAGCTTAAACAAATGACTGTTGGTTTACATATGCTATCAAAATAGAGGGGTCTGCCTTAGGTTATTTTGCTTAAGAATACAGTTTCTGGACTATTTGCGAGGCTTTTGGTGAGGTGTTAGATCTGATGCTTTTTGATTGATGTATGGATGTACTGGACTTTGAGTTTTTTATTAGTATGCTCGCTAAGATTTCGCAATCTTATGCCTACGTATTCCCGTTTAATGAAATAGGGAAATCAGAGCGATCGTAGTTCCCTCCTATTTTAAGGGAGGAAAAATATGTTTCGGTGTCTTGTTCAAAGCCCAATATTGAAGCTAAAAGGGTATTTGTATCTTGTTCAAAGCCCAAGATATGAAGCCGAAGGGTTTTTTGTGTCTTGTTCAAAGCCCAAGATAGAAGCTAAAAGGTTTGATTGAGAGACAACTTGTCATCTCTAAAGAGGAACTGTTGATGTTCGTATGCATTGATTAAAGCACAAGTTTGATGCTGAAAGGTTGATTGACTCAACAGGGGATTTCTCTATACGAAGCCTAAGAGGAGGCTATTGACCCAACAAGAGGTTGTTTATTATTTGTCTCGTACGAAGCCCGAGATAGAGGCTAAAAGGGTTGACTCAACAAAAGAGTACTAACAAGTGACTGACTCAACAAGAGAGTGCTTTTATATGTCTTGTATGAAGCCCAAGATGGAGGCTAAAAAGGTTGACTCAACAAGAGAGTCGGACAAGTTGATTGACTCAACAAGAGAGTCTTTTATATGTCTTGTACGAAGCCCAAGGCGGAGGCTAAAAAAAGTTGGACTCAACAAGAGAGTACCTTTATCTGTTTTACACGAAGCCCAAGACGGAGGCTAAAAAGGTTGACTCAACAAGAGAGTCATTTATACTCAACAAGAGAGTGATTTGCTGTCTCGTACGAAGCCCAAGATAGAGGCTAAAAGGAAACTGACTCAATAAGAGAGTCTTGAAAAGTGATGGACTCAACAAGAGAGTCTGAAAAGGTTAACTCCGCTAAGGGGAATCATTGTACAAAGCCCAAGAGGAGGCTGACTTTGCTGAGGAAGGATCATTATACAAAGCCTAAGAGGAGGCTATACTTCTGCTGGGGATTCTTGAGATCCCGAGGCAGGTCCAAGAAGGGAATCAATCCTTGCAGGGGAATGCAAAAGGAATTGATAGATCAAAAACCTTGAGGCTCTGGTTTGAGATAGTGTTAAACTGACCCGGGTTGGGGAATTTTGGGAGAAGGATGGGGTTTTAGATCCCGCAAAGTTTTAACTCGGCGGGAGATTAATCCAGAATCCAGGGTTTCTCCTATGATTGAAAGGTGACTTGAGAATGTCTTTGAGACTCAAGGATGTTTAGACTGTCCAAGCCTATTGGTGGAGTTTTATCTTTTGTATGATGCCCAAGAGGAGGCCGACTCGTTTAAGGGATGAGTATCAACCCTAAAATTGGTCTGAGAGTGTTCTGACGAAGGATGACTAAGTTCTGTCCTATACCTTTAGGAGGTCGTGAAGGTCCTTGTACGAATCCCAAGAGAAGGCATGAGAACTTTTAAGAAGCCGAAGGGTCCTAGTATAACGCCCAAGAGGAGGCGGGGATGCTTTTAGGAAGCCTGTGGATCCCCAAACTAAGAGAAATTCAAGAAATGCAATTCACAGAGAAGAGATCATTCCAGGAAAGTTCGAGAATTTGGAAGAAACTCAAGAGATGCTATTCACGGAGAATAGATCAACTCTGGGGAGTAGAGTTTCTTTGACAATTTCTAGGGGTGAAAGTCTGAGAAAAGGTTCACCGAGAATACTGCCTTTCTCTTTGTTCCATATTGTTTAATTCCAAGAGAAGGGAAGACTGTATCTGGAATCCTATGGGGGATCTAGTTTTGTTTGTATTCGAGAGTGACCAACAGGCTTTACCTAGTTCTAGACGTAGTTGCCGGGGAAAACTCTAAATAACTATACTAGTACTACATAGTGGATATGTGACAAGTATATATAAGGATGTGAAAGAAGACTTACAGTGAAACAGCCCCACAATACAGTTATATACATATGAAAGCGGTAAATGAAAGCGGATAAACACTTACCCGTTGTAGAGCTTCCTTGTTGTTTTGTTAGTTGTTCAACAAAGAAATTAAAGAAAGTTTTGATAACAACATATATTTGAATTCAAAATAAAAGGAGAAAGTGCTTTGAAAAGATTGTTGGGGCTTACAGCTCAAGGAGAGGCCCAAGTTTTAACGATGATCGCACCGTTGTCTTGAAAACTGTACAGAGGGACTTATACAATATGTGAGGCCCAAAAAGTTTTTATGTACAAGGGAGTGGGTCTTACACTCTATTAGAGGCCCAAAGTTTATTTTTGTACAAGAGATGGGACTTGCAACTCAAGGAGAGGCCCGGGGTTATTTGTTTGAAAACGGCGATCGCGTCGAGGTTTTTGAAAACACAGTGGGTCTTATACAATGTAACACACCCTTTCTATACCCCCAAATAATCATATAATCATTTAGGCACATATTCTGGATTTCGTCAGAGTATAATTATAAACATAGTATAAAAGAGGCATGTCACATTATACATGAAATTAAAACATTCAACACCTGCTCAACATTGATATGCAACAGTGGGGTAACTTTGCAACAGAGGAACTTAGTCCTTACACCCACATCTCAATATTTAGAATAAAAGCGGAAAATCTAAACATTGAATAACATCAAACATATATACATATATATATATATATATATATATATATATATCATCAAGTATTATCCACAAACATAATTCATGTTTACATAAACATTCATCAACCCGATACATGTACAAATGTATCACAAAAGAATCATATACATCCTAGCTACCCGGTGCTACATATCAGAGCCGACCGACCAAAAGAATGAAGACACGCTTCACAAAAGACCACCAGCATACCTACTCTGCAATGCCTCATAGAGCATCATAAAACAGCAGAAGGGTGAGAAATATTATCATAATAACAATGCATATAATTATATATCTTAGCATAGAAATACACATATTCCACATTCTCACCACAATTCATCACAATTCACCCATATACATTACAATGTATATATATATATATACGAAACCAAGCGTATTCATCATGCACACTTTCACAATTCTTATCATTCCACATAAGCATACATATTCATGTTTATTCATCAATGCATCATTATAAAGATGATAAATGCAAATCATAGAGACCGACTCACGACTCTATGCAAATACAATGCGGGTACCGACTCAATCATCTCAAGTTCACTCAGGAACTATTTGGAACCATCGCTCGTTACCAATGTAACTCCCCGTCGGGCCTACGATGTTCACCCATTGCTCACACCCCACATGGGCACACAATGTTTATGGATTGCTCACACCTCACATAGGCACACAATCCAATTGCTCAAACCTCACATAGGCACACAATCGTTTGTAATCATCGCTCACACCTCACATAGGCACACGACGTTACAACGGATTCTTATTAGAATCACCCAACACAAGAATGTACATCATTATGCTTCACATACAAAATGACTTAAGACATTCTTGAAATGTATACATATTCACAATATATTCATGCATTCATCTCATACTATCACATACAATCTATATACATTCACATCAATGCACTATTGTATGATTCACATCCAAACACACATTCAAAACGGTAAAAGTCGCTAAATAACACTATTCCCGACTTTTCGACATAATTAAATCGGCTAACAATTTCCAAATCATCATAATAGGAAAATACAGCTCAATAGCTTCACAACAATACCAAGAATGTAAAAATCGGATAAACGGAATAAAAGTTACGGACGAAAACGAAAACACATTTTTGAAAATCTCATTTTACCATTTGTCCTGTCCATACGCGTAATGCCCTGAGCCATACGCGTATGAGCAGAGACTCATTTTTCCCAAAGATCACATGTAAAAGTCTGTACGCGTAATGCCCAAGCTCGTACGCGTATTGCCCTGAAATGCTACGCGTATCATACGCAAATGGGCAGATGGCCGAGAAAAATAACATCCCATACGCGTATTGGCCCATGGCTCGCCCACCATACGCGTATTGCCAAGGTTCATACGCGTATGAACATGCCCCATACGCGTATGACCTGGAAAAACCAGAAAAATTCTTCTGCATAATTTTGTTCTACGAGTTACTCCCAAAATCATCCCAAATTCCACCTACACACCAGAAAATTACCAATACAATGTCCAATGACAAGTATCTATCATATACCAACAATTATGGACACTAAAAACATGATTTCAACCACATTTAATCGATTTCCAAGCAATTTTACAAAATATGGGTTTATACAAAAACTCATAAAAATCCACAACAACAACAACAATACAATCATACATAATGATACACATTGATAAGATAATAAGATTTCACACCCTTACCCGGATAAATCGATTCCTAGAAGTTGTTTTGAAGATTTCCAAGCTTTTCCTCTCTTCCTTCTCTTTTCTCCTCTTCCTCTTTCTTTCTCTCCTTTTTCTCTCTATTTTTCTTTTCTTTCTCTTTCTCTCCTATTTCCTCTTCTTATCTCTTTTTCTTTTCTATTTCTTATTTTCTACTCAAATCAAATTAATTCATTTTCTCACACAATTTTATTTCCACTAAATTTCTAACTTATCATTAATTGAGAAATGTCCAAAATATCCTCCATTCTAATTTCCCCGAAAACTCTCAAAAACGGTAAAATCTCATAACATGTCAACCTAGCATATTAACACACCAATTTCACAATTAAAATAATTTATCACTCAATTTAAATAAAAGACTCAAC
The DNA here is from genome assembly GCA_022829125.1 of Lathyrus tuberosus. Lineage (NCBI taxonomy): Eukaryota > Viridiplantae > Streptophyta > Magnoliopsida > Fabales > Fabaceae > Lathyrus > Lathyrus tuberosus. Next base: position 4,585,393 of record JALAZF010000052.1, on the reverse strand, counting down.
AAAAATGGAAATAATCGGAATCGGGGCGTTACAACTCTCCCCCACTTTAGAAATTTTCGTCCTCGAAAATATTACCTGATTCATACAACTCTGGATACGACTCTCGCATCCTACTCTCTAGCTCCCAAGTCATATTGCCTTCCGCAGCGCCTCCCTGTAATACCCCAAATTTTGACCACTAAAGTTTCCCATCATTGTGAAAATCATCACCACAATATGGATGTGCCTTTATGCTTCATCAGTCTCCCCAAAGATGGGTGAGCATTGACTGCAATCAAAATTAGGGTTTCAAGCCCTCTCTGAGCTTTAGACAAAGGCTCAATCAAGAAATGACTTGATTTTCAACTTGTCTAATCTCTCAAACATCCTCAAAGGATCAAAAGGACTCCCACTTCAAGGATTAAGCACAAGGTTGCTCCCTTCTAGGTGGATCAAGCCTCAAGATCGCTAGTGTCACCAAATTAGGGTTTTGATCACCCAGGGCCTCCAGATGAAAAGTTTCATCTGGGCACAAGCCATTGATCTAAAACATAACCTAATATACTTCATGGAACCTCATGAACCCATGCATCAAGTCAATTTTGCCTCAAGGGATGCATTCATCAAAAATCAGGAATTAGGGTTTCTTGACCTAATTCACCCCTAAGTTGACTTTTGGGACAAATCATGAGCCAAGACCTCAAGAGATGATTTGAGGGTCTCTAATATACCATATTGATCCATTTAGGACAATGGATTGATCCAAGAAGCTTGAGCAACAAGTCTCAATTCCATCTACACCACAATTAGGGTTTTAAGGGAAAAGTCAACTGTAACTTTGACTTTTGACCAAGACATGCTCCCAAACCCTAATACATGATTGAATATACCCTATGACACCCATGGAACATGTCCATCAAGTTTGATTTAGGTCAAGGACATGATTTCCTGAAGAATTGCACAGTTTGGAATTCATCTGATAAAAAGTCAACTGTGCACAAAAGTCAACTTTGACTTTTTGAGATTTTTCACCAAAATGGATTTTTAACCCTAAAATGATGTTAATGTATGATTTGAATCATCATTCATCAAGAAAAATCAAGAAAAGTGAGATAACTTGTAAAAGGGGTAACCATAAAACATAGAAATTTTTCTAAGTTAAAAATAAAGTGGCAAGGGTACCAACTTTGAAGGACCATAACTCCTAAACCACAAGGCCATTTTTTCTCATCCAAAGATGTATTTGTAGCCCTCATTAGCACCTACAAAAACTTCAACTACAAGTCATTCCAATTCATTAAGGATTTTGAGTTATGGAGTGATCAAAGTGGCTGAAAAGTGAAAATGTCACTTTTTCCAACACTTAGTGAAATTTTCACTAAGTCAGATTCTGCCTCACTTTTTGCCAAATGTAGGGGGATTTTTCACTTGGAATCAAAAGAGATCAAAACCAAACTTGTTTAAACAGTTGTTGTATCATGTAAGAGCTTTCCAAAATGGCCAAGAACATTGCCAAATTCAACTTACACCATGAGATATGACATTGGCAAGTTGCCTTGCTAAAATCTGTCAAGGCAAGGCAGAATTTGCAATTTTGGTCGATCTGCCAAAATCAGCCAAATTCAATTGCTCCTATCCACTTGGACACGTCAGAGGATTGAATCTAAAGGGGACAATCACTGAGCAAAGCCTCCAAAGTCCATGGAACAAGAAATAGCATGTTGAACCTAGAATGGCCAAAATAGGGACAAGACTTCAAATTTGGAATGAGGCATTCAATGGAACCATCAAGGTGGCATGGACTGAGCCATTCTCATCTAAAATCAGTCAAGACTTATCCAAGACCAAGGGAACCAAAGCTCTGTGCCCTAACCTCTAGTCAATGGCTAGAGGAGACTTGGATTTTCATTTGCCAACATTGGCCAAACCTACTTACCAGCTGCCATGCACTATTCCTTGCAAAACAAACTTGCTCTACTATAAATAGAGCTCAATTGTGGTCAGTTTGAGTACACCAAAGCCATCTAACAGATGCTTTCCTCAAAATCTCTTCTTTCACTCCAATTTTGCCTTCTAAGGCAAGTCACTATCGGGTTTTGAGTTTGAGAGCAATTCCAATCAAACCAATCACTCACACACCTCACATACATCACATATGAGCTGATCAAACACTTAGATTACTTCTGAAACATCAATTTCACAAAATCACTAGCTGGTTGCTCAAGGTTTTAACCAAAGTGCAGCTGAGGTACCACAAAATTATCCAGCCAATTTCAATCAAGTCCAACCATCCAAACACAATCCATAGGGTGTAGGGAAGCTGTTCAGATCATCACAACTCATCTGTAACACCTCCAGATCAAAAATCACTTTGAACTTGCTGTCACGGCCTAGAGGTAAGCACATGCTTGGTCATCTCTCAATCTATGCATATTTCCTCGCACAATAATTTGGCCATATGTTCATAATCATGCATGGAATGTTTTCCCTCAATTAATTGCATTGTTTGAATCGTGTATCAAAAATCCTAGCCTTCATGCAGAAATTAGGGTTCTTGAGGTCTCTTCGTGATTTCTTGTTGTATGTTTAATTTAAATGAAATTAAAGTGCAGAGACATGATCGTGAGGTTGAGACGAGCATAATGATATGTGGATTGCATGATATGATTACGTATTCATGGAGATTGGATAGAAAATGCAAATCTGAGAAACCAAGAACACGCGCGTGTTCTTCAGCTTGTTCTTGGCGCCATTTTTAGAAATTCAAATATTTGAATTTTGAGATTTTGTTTAATTGATTCAAAAATTAATTTCTCTCTGAGTTTTAATGATTTTGAGTTGATTCTTTTTTTAATAATTCACAAAAATGTTAAAATATTTTATTTTATCAAAAAATCCCAAAAATATTATTTATTTCATATAATTGATATTTTTGTAAAGAATTAATATTTTGATTGTTTTTGGCATTTTAAATATTTTTTCTACTTTGATTTTGCAACTTTTAATGCTTTCTAATTATTTTGTAGGTCAATACTTAATTTTTGAAGCATTAATCCAAGATCACAATTTGTTTTCCATGTGTTAAACAATTTTTGATCATTTTAATTGAATTTTTATTCAATTAAATACATTTTGAAAACAAATTAGGGTTTTGGATTAATTCAACCCTCATAAATCATTTTCAAAACACCTTGGGCCTCTTGAGAGAGTGTAAGACCCATCCCCCCTTGTACAAAAACTTTTTGGGCCTCATTCATTGTATAAGTCCCTCTGTACAAGTAAACGGCGCGATCGTCGCCTTTTCAAAATAACCCTTGGGCCTCTCCTTGAGCTATAAGACCCGTTCAAAACACTTTGGGCCTCTATTAGAGTGTAAGACCCAATCCCCTTTTAACCAAAATCTTGGGCCTCACTTATTGTATAAGTCCCTCCGCGTTAAAAGAAAACCTCGGCGCGATCGCCATTTTTAAACGAAAAATCATTTGGGCTTACCCTCGTGTAATAAGCCCCACTCTTTTTCCTTTAAACCTTTTTGGGCCTCTTGAGAGAGTGTAAGACCCATCCCTTTGTACAGAAAACCATTTTGGGCCCCAGTCACTTGTATAAGTCCCTCTGTACAAAGTCAAACAGTGCGCTCACTGATAAAACCCTAGGCCTCTCCTTGAGCTGTAAGCCCCAAATCTTTCTTTTTCAAAGCACTTTCTCCTTTGATTTTGAATATACTGTTGTTTTCAATCTTTCTTTGTTGAACAACTAACCAAACAGCATGGAAGCACTCCAACCGAGTAAGTGGTTATCGCTTTCGTTTACTGTTTTCGTATTGTAAACTGTATTGTGGGGCTGCTCACTGTAAGTCTCCTTTCATAAACTCATATCTACTGTGTAATAATAGTATAGATATTTCGAGTTTCCCCGGTAACTACGTCTAGAACTAGGTGACGCCGTTTCATTTATTCGTAGAAATAGACGCCTAGATCCCCAATAGGAGCACCAGATACAGTCTTCTCTTCGGCTGTCCTCCTTAGGAATCGTCAAGAAGCTCTACTCCCCAAGATGAATGTATTCTCCGTGAATGGCATCTTTGAGTTTCTTCCAAATTCTCGAACTTTCCTTACTTGATCTATTCCTTGTGGATAGCTTGCCTTGAATGTCTCGGGGTTTTGGTACCCACTACGGTCATAATCTTGGACCTTAACTAAGGAACCCTCTTTAAAAGCTAAAAGTCGCTGGATAGTAAACCTCGCACGTTTACCAGTGGTTTTTATCTTTAAAAGAGTTATCTCTCCTAATGGAAAGGAGATGATAGACCCACGGGCTTCTTAAAAGCATCGGCCTCCTCTTGGGCATTGTTCAAGGGCCCACAGGCTTCCTAAAAAGTAACCCCGCCTCCCCTTGGGCATTATTCAAGGACCCTACGGCTTCTTAGAAGTATTCACAGCCTCCTCTTAGGCTTCGTATAATGATCTCTTCCTCCGGGAATGATAGCCTCCTCTTGGGCTTCGTACAAGGACCCGTCGGCTTCTTAAAAGTTTCCAGCCTCCTCTTGGGCTTCGTACAAATTGTCCCGACGACCTCCTAGAGGTATAGGAACAGAACTTAGTCATCTGCATAGAACAGTCCTTTCATAGAGTCTACTACTATTTCTCAAAGCATAGTACAAAAGATAAAACTCTAGACACGGACAGTCTAAACTTCCTTGAGTCTCAAAGACATTCTCAAGTACTCTTCAAAAATAGGAAGGAAACCCGCAGACTCGGACAGTCTCAATACCCTTTGGATTTCCCGTTTCCTCAAAGAGAAGGAGATATCCCTGATCCTCAAATCAAATCCCTGAGTACAGTGTTGCTTATATAAGAACTGATTTTCTCTTTTAAAATCAGTATATTGGATCTGTCACTCAACTGAAACAGTTACAATAGCCTCCATCTCGGGCTTTGTACGAGATACCAAAATTCTCCCCAGGGGAGTCAAACAACGTTTAGCCTCTCTCCCGGGCTTTATACGAGACACATAAGAGACTCCCTCGTTGAGTCAAATACCTCTTTCGCCTCCATCTCGGGCTTTGTACGAGATACAAAGACTCTCTTGTTGAGTCAAACATTTTTAGGCTCCATCTCGGGCTTTGTACGGGACACAAAATAGCCTCCTCTTAGGCTTTGTATAATGATTTTCCTAGCGGAAATTAGCCTCCTCTTAGGTTTTGTATAAGAAAACCACTGGTTGATCCAATCAACCTTTTAGCATCAAAGCTGTGCCTCGTTCACAGTACACAAACATCAACAACTCCTTTCCCTTCATCTAATCACTGTAAGCGGCAAGCCTCTGGATCATCTATATCCATGCCACTGTCCCTCTTTTAGCATGAGAAATTCCTAAGGAAAGATGGCATTGCTCTACACTGAGTTAAAGTCTTCTCCTTCAGGTTAAAACCCTATCTTCGGAAATTATGGCATTGCTTGGATCCGCGTATCCCAGTTAAAGTAATTCTCCTTCTCCCCTCTTTAGAGATGACAAATTCTCTCTAAAGCCGAGGTCTTTCAGCTTCACGTCTTGGGCTTTGAACAAGACACAAATAGACTTTTCAGCTTCACATCTTGGGCTTTGAACAAGATACAAACCACCTTTCGCTTCACGTCTTGGGCTTTGAACAAGACACCAAAACACCCATTTCCTCCCATAGAATAGGAGGAACTACGAACGCTCTGATTTCCCTGTTTCGGTAAACGGGAATACGTAGGCATAAGATCGAAAGAAAAGATCTTAGCGAGCGCAATCAACAAAAAACCCAAATCCCATATCTCCATCAATCAAAAGCAGTAATTCAAAAGCATCAGTCCTAACATCCTAATCCTTGTTCCCCGCTAGAAAGTCCTAGAAAGAAAGAAAACCGTATTGACGAAAATACAAATAACCAGTACAAGGCCCCCCCACATTGATAGCATTCGTAACCTAACCGACCGCTATTTAAACTCAGTATGCAAGCAGGGTTAATTGGAGACATCTATTTCCCTTCCTTATTCAGCTCACAATAGGATAAAAAATGAATCGACCTGTAGTTTAAAGCTCAAACCGCAGAGAGCGACCAACGCTTAAGAACCGCGTCCAAAATCGCTCGCTACAGAAAAAATGGCGTCCACCGTGGGGCTCAAAAATTCTTTCTTAAACATGCAAGGTGAAAACCTTGGACAAACCTTTTTTCTCTTCACTTATGTGAATACCACAGATTGGGGCTTCCGCCGGGGAACCCATTTCTGTCAGGAACTTAGGAATCATAGCTTTATAAGTCTAGGATGATTATGACAAATATATATACTGCTTTTCCTAATTGCTATACGTGTTTATTTTTTCTGCTACTGGGAATGCGTGTGATGCCGCGTGTGGTGAGAATGAGTATACACTTAAGATAAGTGATGGCGACGGGGTCGACCATCAACCTCAGTGGAGGCTGACCAACGCAACCCATTCACTCTTCTAGCCAATGGGCCGGTTGTTAAGTCTGAGAAGCTGAGGAGCCAAACCTTTCTGTAGTGCGGAAACTATCGGAAATAGTTGTTACGCGATACTACCCTCATTTGAGGCTGGTGACCTATTCTCGGTGAATGGCACTTACTCTAAGATTGCTTTACAACTCGCTGGCGATCCGCTTGTTGTCTTGCTTTCCTGGGAGAAGCTGATGATAATGAGTACAGGTACAAAAAATCACCCTAGTATAAACCTTTGGGGATGGGTAGAGCCTTGACTTCATGACAACGACCCTTTGACCCCATGTTTTTTCTATGTTTTTGGTGCTGCATTCATGCATCCATTTAATAAAACATTAAGACATTCAAAAAACTTCTCTTCTAGTCTCTCTGTTTTTCAAATTAAACTAAGACTGTGATTGCAAATATCAGAGAAAAAGATTGCATTAATGGATTTCGGTAGAAGGAGAACTCACCAGTATACCTTCAAGGTTCCAAAGCTAGAGGATTTGAGAAAGTTAGCGAGGATGATCGTTAACCCAGAGGCTTTCAGAGCCAAGCACGGTGGTTTGCTACCACTGTTAAGAGTCCATGTGATTAAGGGGATCATGGACGCGCTCATTCAGTTTTACGATCCGGTTTATCATTGTTTCACATTCCCGGATTACCAGCTATCACCAACGCTGGAGGAGTATTCTCATCTGACTGATTTACATATCACTGATCGAGCTCCATTTTCTGGACTGGAAGAAATTCCAAAGAATCAGACTATTGCAATAGCAATTCATTTGGACGAGTCTGAGGTCAGGACTCACATGACCACTAAGGGTGGCATCCAAGGTTTTCCAGCCCAGTTCTTGACAAAGAAAGCCCTGTACTTCGCTAGTATAGGGAACATGACTGCTTTTGAAAGCATCTTTGTCTTGCTCACCTACAGGTTATTTTTGTTTCCTAACATCAATATCTTCGTCGATATCAACGCTATTAAGGTTTTTCTCATTGGAAACCCTGTGCCAACTTTTCTCGCAGATGCGTATCATTCTGTACACTTGGGAAATTTGTACAGCGGAGGGGAGATCACATGCTGTGTACCTTTGCTCTACAAATGGTTTATCTCTCACTTGCCCAAGTCTGCTGCTTTTTGGGATTGCAAGAGTGTCTTACGTTGGTCGCAGAAGATCATGTCTCTCACCAATTCCGATATAGATTGGTGTAATAGGATTTATGAGGGAATCAGAATCATTGACCGTTGTGGAAACTTCCCCAGCGTACCCCTCATAGGAACTAAAGGAGGAATCAACTATCATCTGACATTGGTTCTTCGTCAATTTGGATACCCGATGAGACACATCCCACTAGGTGTTCATCTGGAAGGTCTTTTCTTCAAAGAAGGAGAAAATGACAGAGCACTAAAGATGGAAATAGTGCAAGCTTGGAAACATGTTCATAAGAAAGGACGAGAGTCTCTGGGAAAACCGGATTGTGTCTCGGTGGAGCCTTATCTCCATTGGGTACAAACTAGAGCTCTCAAGCTAAAGATGCCTTATCCTCGTTATGGAATTCTTCCACCGAGGGAAACTGTCATGTACTTCATGACGAAAACTGAAAAGCTTCAGGTTACTCTCAACAAAGTTCAAAAGGAAAGAAGATCTTGGAAGAACAAGTACCGCACCCTCGACGTAGAGTGTATCCAAATACAACAACTACTAAAAGAGAAAGATGCTCTGATTGAAATTTTGGAGTAGCATGCTGTAGAGAATCAAGATGACCAAAGGAATTTGCTCGCTCCTTTCACCTGGCAAAGGAATGACAACCCAACAACGGCCCAAGCGCCCCGGTCAAAGAAGAGGACTCGGGACCCATTAGTTTAGGTTTCTGTTTCTGCACTTTGTAATCTGCTGTATTTCCATTTCTGTAATCCTTTGAATTCAATAAAAAGGGGTTTCCCCACCGTTTGATATTTGCAATCTAATTGTCGAAGTTTATTTTGATTAAACAAAAAAAAAATAATAATTAATATAATCATTGCATTCATCATTCTCACATCGCATATTCTTCTTACCTACGAATCTCACATTTGTGTCTCGATTCTAGAGTCAAACTGTCTCATTCGTATAATACTCGGGCCAATCGTCAGAAAAAGATGGATGATCTTGAGGAAGAAAACAGAGAGTTGAAAGAAGAGATCGACGCTCTGAGAGAGGATATGAGAAAGCTTCGTAACGACATGTAAGCCATGGCAGAAGCTCAGCTACAAAGAACTATGATCTCAGAGATCACCTCAACGCCCATCATAGAAAAGTATGATCCTAGGTATCAGATGCCGAAAGATCGTCCGTGGGGCATGCCTGTTAACTATATCCCAGAAGGATATGTTCCGCCGATCACTGAAGATCAGGGAATCGCAACAGAAGCCGCTGGGCCTGAAGGTTACAAACTTCGGGAAAGCGAAGATGCCAGGGGCATACTCAAGACTCCTGAAGGTTACAAACTTCGGGAGGCGCCAAGACTTACTGCCGTAGTCACGGTACGACCCCCTGTGGTGCACACTGTCCCGGAAGGACAGATTCCACATACACCTTCTGGTAAGAAGGAAACTATGTTTGACAGAATGGATAAATTCCAGGAGCAGTTCTTGGAAATGCAGAAAGAGCTGCAAGCCATTCGTGGTCAGGATCTATTTGGAAAGGACGCCGCAGACCTCTGCTTGGTCCCAAATGTGAAAGTCCCGCACAAGTTCCAAGTGCCCGACTTTGAAAAATACAAGGGTAACTCTTGCCCTCAGAGCCATCTGGTGATGTACGCTCGGCGGATGTCAGCTCAGACGAAGAATCAGGACCTGCTGATTCACTACTTCCAAGATAGTTTAACCGGTGCCGCACTCAAATGGTACATGGGTTTAAACCATACTACGATCAGTACATTCAGAGATCTTGGTACTGCCTTCGTCCAACAATACAAGTACAATTTGGACATGGCACCCGACAGAGATCAACTCGGATCAATGTCGCAAAAGGACAAAGAAACCTTTAAGGAGTATGCTCAAAGGTGGCGTGAAATTGCCGCTCAAATTTGTCCACCTCTTGAGGAAAAAGAGATGACAAAAATCTTCTTAAAGACCTTAAGCTCATTTTACTATGACCGAATGGTTGCCAGTGCGCCCAGTGATTTCACCGAAATGGTCGGCATGGGTGTACGTCTTGAGGAAGCCGTCCGAGAAGGACGTTTGGTAAAAGACACTGGATCAACGAGCGGTACTAAAAAATACGGTAGTGCTCTCCCTAAGAAAAAAGAGCAAGATATTGGGAATATCTCTCTCGGAAAGCAAAGGCGACGTTATCATCCAGTAGCAGCTGTAACTCCTGCTATCGGCCCCGCGCCTGTTCCTATGTATCAACCTCAGGTTGTACAGAGCCAACCTGACCAACAAAGGACACAACAGCCTCTTCAGCAGGCTCGTCCTCCATATAACAGCAACCGTACAACACGACCACCAGGATTTGATCCTATACCCGTATCGTATGCTGAATTATTTCTGTTACTGCTAGCCAAGGGGCACATTCAGACTAAGTCTCCTCTTACAGTTTCGAAAAATCTGCCTTTTTGGTTTAAGGCGGATCAAACATGCCCTTATCATCAAGGAGGTTCAGGGCATAACATTGAGACTTGTCTCAATTTCAAATTCGACGTGCAAAAGCTTGTTAGGAGCGGGCTCTTATCTTTCAAAGATACGAATCCTAATGTTCTTACGAACCCGCTGCCTCAACATGAGAAAGCTGCAGTCAATCTGATTGAGAAAGAGACTAACAATGTCTATTAAATTCACGATGTACTCTTGTTGAAAACCAATCTGGTCAAGATGCATTGTAGACAGAGTGGATATGGCCATGTGCCACCTCATAACTATCACCAGTGTGATATCTGCTCTAAAGATAACCAAGGATGTTCGGTAGTGCAATCAGCTCTACAGGAACAGATGGATCACGGATGGATCCAAGAGCACCGAGTTCGTGGAGTTAACATGGTCTATACGAACTCCAACGTCATTCAAAACCACGACATCCGTGTGATGAATGTCATCTTGGTGGCGATGCACTCAAGGCAAAGCCAGTATCATAATCTGCCGCAGCACGATTACAGTTCCTGTCTGATTTGCTCGGTAAACAAACAGGGATGCTCTTTCATACAAGAGGCCCTCCAGCGTTAGATGGATCTTGGATGGATCCAAGACTACCATGATAGGAACTCCTATCAAATCAACATGGTTCAGATCTTTGATATCCGCGTAATGAATACCAACCTGGTAGAGTTACATGCTGAGCAGGTCCGACTTGGATTCTTAATATCACATGACTATCAAAATTGTAAAGCGGGTTGCGAAAACGATCGAGGTTGTACCCTTGTCCAGGAGGCACTTCAGCACTTGTTAAATCACTGGTGGATGCCAATCTACATGGATGAAGATACTCAGTAGATTAGTGTCAATAATAGGAATCCTACTCGTCGTCAAAGTCAGGATGTCCGATCAATGGAAGGTAACCTAGTGAGGTTGCATTGTATTCAAAGTGGGCGTGGCCAGGTGCCTCCACACAACTATGACAGTTGTAGCGTCTGTTCGGAAAGTAACCAAGGGTGTTACCTTGTGAGAGCAGCTCTTCAGGGTCAGGTCGATCATGGAGAAATTCGTCCATATCCAGGTTTTGGACCCATCAACTGGACGCCGAACTACCTTGCCGATCAAGTTGAGGATGTTGTCACAGTCTCTGGTCATCATAGGACCATGGATGTTTTTGCCATCATTCTTGTACTTGACGAATCTAAAGTTCCCAACCAGGAACGGATCGAGATTACTTACGATGGTCAGAAAAATCAGAAGGTTTCCATAGTCATCTATCTACCGGGGCCACTACCGTATGAATCAGCTAAGGCAATCCCTTACAAATACGGTGCAACAATAATCGATAATGGAAAGGAAATTCCATTACCCTCCGCCGTGAATATTGCAAACATCAGTCGTGTAACACGGAGCGGTCGAATCTTCAACCGAGGGGTTGGAGAATCCAACAAAGAAAAGGAACTTCAGGCAGAAATTCCTGATCCGCCAGTCGGTCAATCTAGTAATCCCGACTTTTCAAAAGACAACGATGAGATGCTGAAGCTCATCCAAAGGAGTGAATATAACATTGTTGATCAACTGTTACAGACTCCTTCAAAGATCTCGGTATTATCACTGTTATTCAGTTCAGAAGCACACAGAGAGGCTCTACAGAAAGTCTTGGAGCAAGCCTTTGTGGAACAGGATGTAACAATCAGACAATTTGATAGCATTGTCTCTAACACCACTTCCTGCAATAATTTGGGATTTAGTGATGAAGAATTACCTGAAGAGGGTCGCCGTCATAACATGGCACTCAACATTACAGTTAACTGCCAGGGCGATGCTTTAGCCAACGTACTGGTAGACACAGGGTCAGCCCTGAATGTTATGCCGAAGTCCACTTTGATGCAATTATCATTCAAAGGCCCTCCGATGAGAGTCAGCGAGGTCGTCGTCAAAGCATTCGACGGATCCAGAAAAACAGTTATCGGCGAAGTTGATCTGCCCATAACTATTGGTCCTCACACTTTCCAAATCACTTTCCAGGTCATGGACATCCGGGCAACATACAGTTATTTATTAGGAAGACCTTGGATACATCAGGCTGGAGCGGTTACTTCGACCCTCCACCAAAAGCTAAAGTTCGTCAAGAACGATCAAATTGTCACGGTTTGTGGGGAACAAGCCTTGCTTGTGAGTAACCTATCATCATCTACTGGTATAGAACCCGAAGAGAAGCACTATCGGTGAGCAAGGACAATCAGTTCAAAGAAAGAACTTCAATTTCTTCATACAACGATGCTATCAAAGCAGTCGAGAGTACCGATACAACAGGATGGGGACGGCTTGTCATTCCTATTGACAATAAAACAAAGAAGGGTCTTGGTTTTTCTGTGACCTGTACCCAGACAGCTGCCAACGATGAAAGTCTTCATCCCCTTCAAAACTTCTTCCACAGTGGAGGTTTTCTTCACCCAGTGTCTCAGACATTTCATGCTATCAATGAGGAAGATCCCTCTGACACAGATGAAGAATGGAAGTCCTACCTTAACAAGGATGGCTATATGTCTCAGGAAGAGGTGCCTATGCCTTTTTACTTTCCTACAGAAAGTCCGAGATTTATACCAAGATCAGATGTCAAAATGATCTACGGAGATTGTGATCCGGAAGGATGCCGTGCTCCGTCAAATTCATTAGAGGAGGACACTCTGATGAAAGACAACTTTGACCACAATTACTATGGCCCGATGGATGGCCTGCCAATGTGGCAGCCTTACCCAGGAAATTTGGGGCAAGAGAGTCAGCCGAACAATGAAACTCAGCTGAGCGTCATTGAACAGAATACCTATGTCCCCACCATGTCATGGGATCAACACTCAGGTCATTCGGAAATTACTCAACATGACGATGAATTTGCAATGTTTGCAGGACTAGAATTCATCAATTATGCTTTTCCCGAGGTCAACGTCATCGAGAGAGATGACTCCTCCAGTTCCAGAGAAGTTTGGGACACCTTGGGACAATCGAGTGGAAAATTCGACTTCATGGTCAAGTACACCGCTCCCGAAAGCTCTCGTATCAGGCTCGAAGATATCCAGCCTACTGTATAGGGAGATACAGCTGAGAGCACAAATGCTATGCAAAATGAAACAGAGGAATCCTCCTACGACAATTCTGCCTGGGAAACAGATTCCAATGATCCTGCTCCACCAGAAATCAGCGTCATTTCTGAAGACAAATCAAGGAAGGTGCCAGATTTTGTGATTCACTGAGGAGTTCGCCGCCAATGGGTTGCTGTCGAGGTTCCAAAGGTTGTTCGCCAGTCAAAGTAATTGCCATCTTTAAACTTTCACCCTGCCCAGGTGAAACGGATGTTTTAATAGGGCTCGTTTTCTGTAAATTTCCCTCTTCGCTTTGCCCAAAGCGACAGAGTTTTGTTTTATAGGGTTGTAGTTTCAAGATTCGACTTGTTTATTAATAAAATAACGTCGTTCTGTAATTTCTGCATTAATTGTTGTTTTCTCTTTTTGCTTTTTCAGAAAATGGTAATCCTAAAAAAAAACATTCAAAAATAAAAACAAGCAGTAAAATCAAAACACTGCACACACTTGCATTTCTCTCTATCTCTTCTAAACACAAATCATCACGTCATGCAGATTGCTTGTTTTAAACCCCATTGAAACATACGATCCGATGCCTTCTCCCAACTTTGAGTTCCCGGTATTCGAGGCTGAAGAAGAAGTTGACGACCAAATTCCAGAAGAGATCTCCCGACTACTCAGACAAGAGGAAAGGTCCATTGAACCTCACAAAGAGCCGTTGGAAACGGTAAACTTGGGTTCAGAAAAAGAGAGAAAAGAAATCAGGATCAGAGCATTGCTCAGTCCAACTGCCAGAGAAGATCTGATAAAGCTTCTCAAAGAATTCCCCGATGTGTTCGCTTGGTCCTATCAGGATATGCCAGGGTTGGATACCAGCATCGTTGAACATCACTTACCGTTAAGATCGGAATGTCCGCCAGTAAAGCAAAGGTTGAGACGGACTCACCCGGACATGGCCATCAAAATCAAAGAGGAGGTACAGAAACAGATTGACGTGGGTTTCCTTGCTACATCTGAATATCCTCAATGGTTAGCCAACATCGTACCTGTTCCCAAAAAGGATGGAAAGGTTAGAATGTGTGTCGATTACAGAGATCTGAACAAGGCAAGTCCAAAGGACGACTTTCCTTTACCACACATTGACATGTTGGTTGACAGCACAGCAAAGTTCAAAGTATTCTCCTTCATGGATGGATTCTCGGGCTATAACCAGATCAAAATGGCGCCGAAAGACATGGAGAAAACTTCGTTCATTACCCCATGGGGTACCTTTTGTTACAAGGTAATGTCGTTCGGTTTGAAGAACGCCGGGGCAACCTATCAAAGGGCCATGACTACTCTGTTTCATGACATGATACACAAGGAAATCGAAGTGTATGTCGATGATATGATTGCAAAATCAAGAACAGAGGATGAGCACGTTGAACATCTGTCAAAATTGTTCGAACGTCTAAGAAAATTCAAGCTCCGCTTGAATCCTAACAAGTGCACCTTCGGTGTCCGTTCAGGGAAACTACTAGGGTTCATCGTCAGCCAGAAAGGGATTGAAGTTTATCCTGACAAGGTCAAGGCCATTCAAGAAATGCCTTCTCCGAAAACTAAAAAACAAGTCAGAGGATTCCTGGGACGTTTGAACTACATCTCCAGATTCATATTCCTTATGACCGCGACGTGTGCGCCGATTTTCAAATTACTCAAAAAGAATCAGGATTGCGTTTGGTCAGATGATTGCCAAACCGCCTTCGACAGTATCAAGGAATATCTATTGAATCCTCTGATTATATCACCTCCAGTGGAAGGAAGACCACTGATCATTTACCTCACAGTCCTAGAGGGCTCAATGGGATGTGTACTTGGCCAACAAGACGAAACTAAACGGAAAGAGTCTGCCATTTACTATCTAAGCAAGAAATTCACCGACTGCGAGACTCGGTACACAATGCTTGAGAAAACTTGTTGCGCTTTGGCTTGGGCAGCCAAACGTCTTCGCCAGTACATGATTCGTCATACTACTTGGTTGGTCTCCGAAATGGATCCAATCAAGTACGTTTTCGAAAAACCTGCTCTCACGGGAAGGATTGCCCGTTGGCAGATGTTACTATCAGAATATGACATAGAGTACCATGCTCAGAAAGCCGTTAAAGGAAGTATTTTAGCCGATCATTTGGTTTATCAACCGATTGGCGATCAAGAATCAATCGGGTTTGACTTCCCAGATGAAGATGTCATGTATCTAAAGATGAAAGATTGCGATGAACCGCTACCCAGTGAAGGGCCAGAACCAGGTTCCCAGTGGGGACTTATCTTTGACGGAGCAGTCAATCATTATGGAAACGGAATTGGGGAAATCATTGTTACCCCTCAGGGTTCCCACATTCCTTTCACTGCCAGACTTACGTTCAAATGTACGAACAACGAGGCCGAATACGAAGCATGTATCATGGGTCTCGAAGAAGCGATTGATTTAAGGATAAAAAACTTGGACGTATACGGCGACTTAGCCTTGGTTATTAACCAGATAAAAGGAGATTGGAACACATACCAATCAGGATTGATTCCTTACAAAGACTATGAAAGAAGGTTGTTACCCTTCTTCAACAGAGTCGACTTTCATCACATCCCTCGTGATGAGAATCACATGGCTGACGCATTAGACACTCTCTCTTCCATGATTAGTGTAGGTCGATGGAATGACATACCTAAGATCGACATCATGCGCCTTGAACGACCCGCTTACATCTTCACAATTGAAGCAGTCATAGACGACAGACCTTGGTATCACGATATCAAATGCTTCCTTCAGAAACAAGAGTACCCATCTGGGGCACTCAGAAAAGACAGGAAAACCCTCAGAAGATTGGCTGGAAACTTCTTCCTGAGCGGTGACACTCTTTATAAGAGAAATTTTGACATGGTTCTGCTCCGATGTGTCGACAGACCAGAAGCAGACATGCTCATGAAAGAAATTCATGAAGGATCCTTTGGAACTCATGCCAATGGACACATAATGGCGAGAAAAATCCTAAGAGCAGGGTACTATTGGTTGACCATGGAATCCGACTGCTACAAGTACATGAGGAGGTGTCACAAGTGTCAGATATACTCCGACAAAATTCATGTACCGCCATCACATCTCAAAGTTCTTTCTTCCCCGTGGCCTTTTTCCATATGGGGAATCGACATGATTGGCATGATTGAGCCCAAGGCTTCAAACGGACATCAGTTCATCCTTGTAGCCATTGACTATTTCACCAAGTGGGTCGAAGCAGCGTCATTCGCCAATGTAACCCGACAAGTGGTGGTCCGATTTATCAAAAAGAATATCATCTGCCGTTATGGTGTTCCAAGTGAGATCATTACTGATAATGGATCTAACTTGAACAATAAGATGATGAAAGAGTTATGTGCAGAGTTCAGGATCGAACACCATAACTCATTTCCCTACCGACCCAAGATGAACGGAGTGGTAGAAGCGGCTAACAAGAACATCAAGAAGATTGTGTTCATCCATTAGTCTGTATGTCGCGTCTGTTTTGAATCAACGGTACTTCTTCGCCCCGCGATGGCCGAGTATCCAATTGTGTTCATCCATTAGTCTGTATGTCGCGTCTGTTTTGTCAGCATATACATACATACATCATGCATTTTTTATTTGCATTCACATTTCATATTGCATCACTATCACTCTAGTCGGTCTTGTCCCCTAGTGGTAGAATTCCTCTCAATCAAGTTGTCAGTTCTTGCCTCGTCAGGAAATACTGTGTCTGAACAACCTCGCTTCCAGTTTAATTCTGGAAAGAAGTTGGTCCTTGACCACTTTGATAACTTGAACCTCTGAAAAGCCAGAGAAAACTTTCAATAAACATCACTCTTCGCCATTGAAGATGATATCCTTGCTTTCCCGGATTAAGGAAAATCCACAGAGAAAGCCTCGTGATCAGAGATTCGGCAGAACGCCAGTTTTGCTCCGAAAAACCACTGATGAGAAGGTCATTGGCACCTCAAAATTGGATCCCATCATATGGCATTTCTCCGGGAAGATCCCGAGAAAAGTATGATGTAACCCCAAACGAAAACAATCTCTCAAGAGACTCGCTTTCCCCTGTAGAATCGACAAATGGCGTCTCCAAAACAGAGAAGTTTGTGTACCTCTACAATTCAGACGAATGGGTTCCCCAGCAAGTCTGACATCAAAACTTTTTCCACTCAAATGGCATCTCTCCAGGAAAATTCGGCGAGAAGTTTGAGGAAAATCGCTACGCATAGCGTCCCTTGTCAGTAAAGTTTATTGACAAAAGAAACTAAGACCAGTTCCTTGGTAGGAAACCAAGATCGAGGGGAAGTTTAAATCAGAAACTAAGACCAGTTCCTTGGTAGGAAACCAGGATCGAGGGGAAGTTTAAATCAGAAACTAAGACCAGTTCCTTGGTAGGAATCCAGGATCGAGGGGAAGTTTAAATCAGAAACTAAGACCAGTTCCTTGGTAGGAAACCAAGAACGAGGGGAAGTTGACAACAGAAAAGTGAGACCAGCTCCTTGGCTGAAGACCAGGATCGAGGGGAAGTTTACCTTTTCTAAGCATCATCGCTTAGCTAAAGAAGATGAATGCGTAAGCTACCATTCATAACCACCATCAAAATTTCGGATATTCCGATATTTAATCCTCTTGCACCCCGAATGCCCGAATCCCTTCGTCATTCACACCTTCGGGTCCAAGAAGATTAAATAGGGGCATCTGTAATACCCCAAATTTTGACCACTAAAGTTTCCCATCATTGTGCAAATCATCACCACAATATGGATGTGCCTTTATGCTTCATCAGTCTCCCCAAAGATGGGTGAGCATTGACTGCAATCAAAATTAGGGTTTCAAGCCCTCCCTGAGCTTTAGACAAAGGCTCAATCAAGAAATGACTTGATTTTCAACTTGTCTAATCTCTCAAACATCCTCAAAGGATCAAAAGGACTCCCACTTCAAGGATTAAGCACAAGGTTGCTCCCTTCTAGGTGGATCAAGCCTCAAGATCGCCAGTGTCACCAAATTAGGGTTTTGATCACCCAGGGCCTCTAGATGAAAAGTTTCATCTGGGCACAAGCCATTGATCCAAAACATAACCTAATATACTTCATGGAACCTCATGAACCCATGCATCAAGTCAATTTTGCCTCAAGGGATGCATTCATCAAAAATCAGGAATTAGGGTTTCTTGACCTAATTCACCCCTAAGTTGACTTTTGGGACAAATCATGAGCCAAGACCTCAAGAGATGATTTGAGGGTCTCTAATATACCATATTGATCCATTTGGGACAATGGATTGATCCAAGAAGCTTGAGCAACAAGTCTCAATTCCATCTGCACCACAATTAGGGTTTTAAGGGAAAAGTCAACTGTAACTTTGACTTTTGACCAAGACATGCTCCAAACCCTAATACATGATTGAATATACCCTATGACACCCATGGAACATGTCCATAAAGTTTGATTTAGGTCAAGGATTTCCTGAAGAATTGCACAGTTTGGAATTCATCTGATAAAAAGTCAATTGTGCACAAAAGTCAACTTTGACTTTTTGAGATTTTTCACCAAAATGGATTTTTAACCCTAAAATGATGTTAATGTATGATTTGAATCATCATTCATCAAGAAAAATCAAGAAAAGTGAGATAACTTGTAAAAGGGGTAACCATAAAACTTAGAAATTTTTCTAAGTTAAAAATAAAGTGGCAAGGGTACCAACTTTGAAGGACCATAACTCCTAAACCACAAGGCCATTTTTTCTCATCCAAAGATGGATTTATAGCCCTCATTATCACCTACAAAAACTTCAACTACAAGTCATTCCAATTCATTAAGGATTTTGAGTTATGGAGTGATCAAAGTGGCTGAAAAGTGAAAATGTCACTTTTTCCAACACTTAGTGAAATTTTCACTAAGTCAGATTCTGCCTCACTTTTTGCCAAATGTAGGGGGATTTTTCACTTGGAATCAAAAGAGATCAAAACAAACTTGTTCAAATAGTTGTTGTATCATGTAAGAGCTTTCCAAAATGGCCAAGAACATTGCCAAATTCAACTTACACCATGAGATATGACATTGGCAAGTTGCCTTGCTAAAATCTGTCAAGGCAAGGCAGAATTTGCAATTTTGGTCGATCTGCCAAAATCAGCCAAATTCAATTGCTCCTATCCACTTGGACACCTCAGAGGATTGAATCTAAAGGGGACAATCACTGAGCCAAGCCTCCAAAGTCCATGGAACAAGAAATAGCATGTTGAACCTAGAATGGCCAAAATAGGGACAAGACTTCAAATTTGGAATGAGGCATTCAATGGAACCATCAAGGTGGCATGGAATGAGCCATTCTCATCTGAAATCAGTCAAGACTTATCCAAGACCAAGGGAACCAAAGCTCTGTGCCCTAACCTCTAGTCAATGGCTAGAGGAGACTTGGATTTTCATTTGCCAACATTGGCCAAACCTACTTACCAGCTGCCATGCACTATTCCTTGCAAAACAAACTTGCTCTACTATAAATAGAGCTCAATTGTGGTCAGTTTGAGTACACCAAAGCCATCTAACAGATGCTTTCCTCAAAATCTCTTCTTTCACTCCAATTTTGCCTTCTAAGGCAAGTCACTATCGGGTTTTGAGTTTGAGAGCAATTCCAATCAAACCAATCACTCACACACCTCACATACATCACATATGAGCTGATCAAACACTTAGATTACTTCTGAAACATCAATTTCACAAAATCACCAGCTGGTTGCTCAAGGTTTTTACCAAAGTGCAGCAGAGGTACCATAAAATGATCCAGCCAATTTCAATCAAGTCCAACCATCAAACACAATCCATAGGGTGTAGGGAAGCTGTTCAGATCATCACGACTCATCTGTAACACCTCCAGATCAAAAATCACTTTGAACTTGCTGTCACGGCCTAGAGGTAAGCACATGCTTGGTCATCTCTCAATCTATGCATATTTCCTCGCACAATAATTTGGCCATATGTTCATAATCATGCATGGAGTGTTTTCCCTCAATTAATTGCATTGTTTGAATCGTGTATCAAAAATCCTAGCCTTCATGCAGAAATTAGGGTTCTTGAGGTCTCTTCGTGATTTCTTGTTGTATGTTTAATTTAAATGAAATTAAAGTGCATAGACATGATCGTGAGGTTGAGACGAGCATAATGATATGTGGATTGCATGATATGATTACGTATTCATGGAGATTGGATAGAAAATGCAAATCTGAGAAACCAAGAACACGCGCGTGTTCTTCAGCTTGTTCTTGGCGCCATTTTTAGAAATTCAAATATTTGAATTTTGTGATTTTGTTTAATTGATTCAAAAATTAATTTCTCTCTGAGTTTTAATGATTTTGAGTTGATTCTTTTTTTAATAATTCACAAAAATGTTAAAATATTTTATTTTATCAAAAAATCCCAAAAATATTATTTATTTCATATAATTGATATTTTTGTAAAGAATTAATATTTTGATTATTTTTGGCATTTTAAATATTTTTTCTACTTTGATTTTGCAACTTTTAATGCTTTCTAATTATTTTGTAGGTCAATACTTAATTTTTGAAGCATTAATCCAAGATCACAATTTGTTTTCCATGTGTTAAACAATTTTTGATCATTTTAATTGAATTTTTATTCAATTAAATACATTTTGAAAACAAATTAGGGTTTTGGATTAATTCAACCCTCATAAATCATTTTCAAAACACCTTGGGCCTCTTGAGAGAGTGTAAGACCCATCCCCCCTTGTACAAAAACTTTTTGGGCCTCATTCCTTGTATAAGTCCCTCCGTACAAGTAAACGGCGCGATCGTCCCCTTTTCAAAATAACCCTTGGGCCTCTCCTTGAGCTATAAGACCCGTTCAAAACACTTTGGGCCTCTATTAGAGTGTAAGACCCAATCCACTTTTAACCAAAATCTTGGGCCTCACTTATTGTATAAGTCCCTCCGCGTTAAAAGAAAACCTCGGCGCGATCGCCATTTTTAAACGAAAAATCATTTGGGCCTACCCTCGTGTTATAAGCCCCACTCTTTTTCCTTTAAACCTTTTTGGGCCTCTTGAGAGAGTGTAAGACCCATCCCTTTGTACAGAAAACCATTTTGGGCCCCAGTCACTTGTATAAGTCCCTCTGTACAAAGTCAAACAGTGCGCTCACTGATAAAACCATGGGTCTCTCCTTGAGCTGTAAGCCCCAAATCTTTCTTTTTCAAAGCACTTTCTCCTTTGATTTTGAATATACTGTTGTTTTCAATCTTTCTTTGTTGAACAACTAACCAAACAGCATGGAAGCACTCCAACCGAGTAAGTGGTTATCGCTTTCGTTTACTACTTTCGTATTGTAAACTGTATTGTGGGGCTGCTCACTATAAGTCTCATTTCATAAACTCATATCTACTGTGTAATAATAGTATAGGTATTTCGAGTTTCCCTGGCAACTACGTCTAGAACTAGGTGACGCCGTTTCATTTATTCGTAGAAATAGACGCCTAGATCCCCAATAGGAGCACCAGATACAGTCTTCTCTTCGGCTGTCCTCCTTAGGAATTGTCAAGAAGCTCTACTCCCCAAGATGAATGTATTCTCCGTGAATGGAATCTTTGAGTTTCTTCCAAATTCTCGAACTTTCCTGACTTGATCTATTCCTTGTGGATAGCTTGCCTTGAATGTCTCGGGGTTTAGGTACCCACTACGGTCATAATCTTGGACCTTAACTAAGGAACCCTCTTTAAAAGCTAAAAGTCGCTGGATAGTAAACCTCGCACGTTTACCAGTGGTTTTTATCTTTAAAAGAGTTATCTCTCCTAATGGAAAGGAGATGATAGACCCACAGGCTTCTTAAAAGCATCGGCCTCCTCTTGGGCATTGTTCAAGGACCCACAGGCTTCCTAAAAAGCAACCCCGCCTCCTCTTGGGCATTATTCAAGGACCCTACGGCTTCTTAGAAGTATTCACAGCCTCCTCTTAGGATTCGTATAATGATCTCTTCCTCCGGGAATGATAGCCTCCTCTTGGGCTTCGTACAAGGACCCGTCGGCTTCTTAAAAGTTTCCAGCCTCCTCTTGGGCTTCGTACAAATTGTCCCGACGACCTCCTCGAGGTATAGGAACAGAACTTAGTCATCTGCATAGAACAGTCCTTTCATAGAGTCTACTACTATTTCTCAAAGCATAGTACAAAAGATAAAACTCTAGACACGGACAGTCTAAACTTCCTTGAGTCTCAAAGACATTCTCAAGTACTCTTCAAAAATAGGAAGGAAACCCGCAGACTCGGACAGTCTCAATACCCTTTGGATTTCCCGTTTCCTCAAAGAGAAGGAGATATCCCTGATCCTCAAATCAAATCCCTGAGTACAGTGTTGCTCATATAAGAACTGATTTTCTCTTTTAAAATCAGTATATTGGATCTGTCACTCAACTGAAACAGTTACAATAGTCTCCATCTCGGGCTTTGTACGAGATACCAAAATTCTCCCCAGGGGAGTCAAACAACGTTTAGCCTCTCTCTCGGGCTTTATACGAGACACATAAGAGACTCCCTCGTTGAGTCAATTACCTCTTTCGCCTCCATCTCGGGCTTCGTACGAGATACAAAGACTCTCTTGTTGAGTCAAACATTTTTAGCCTCCATCTCGGGCTTTGTACGGGACACAAAATAGCCTCCTCTTAGGCTTTGTATAATGATTTTCCTAGCGGAAATTAGCCTCCTCTTAGGCTTTGTATAAGAAAACCACTGGTTGATCCAATCAACCTTTTAGCATCAAAGTTGTGCCTCGTTCACAGTACACAAACATCAACAACTCCTTTCCCTTCATCTAATCGCTGTAAGCGGCAAGCCTCTGGATCATCTATATCCACGCCACTGTCCCTCTTTTAGCATGAGAAATTCCTAAGGAAAGATGGCATTGCTCTACACTGAGTTAAAGTCTTCTCCTTCAGGTTAAAACCCTTTCTTCAAAAATTATGGCATTGCTCGGATCCGCGTATCCCAGTTAAAGTAATTCTCCTTCTCCCCTCTTTAGAGATGACAAATTCTCTCTAAAGACGAGGTCTTTCAGCTTCACGTCTTGGGCTTTGAACAAGACACAAATAGACTTTTCAGCTTCACATCTTGGGCTTTGAACAAGATACAAACCACCTTTCGCTTCACGTCTTGGGCTTTGAACAAGACACCAAAACACCCATTTCCTCCTATCTATAGGAGGAACTACGAACGCTCTACTTTCCCTGTTTCGGTAAACGGGAATACGTAGGCATAAGATCGAAAGAAAATATCTTAGCGAGCGCAATCAACAAAAAACCCAAATCCCGTATCTCCATTAATCAAAAGTTGTAATTCAAAAGCATCAGTCCTAACATCCTAATCCTTGTTCCCCGCTAGAAAGTCCTAGAAAGAAAGAAAACCGTATTGGCGAAAATACAAATAACCAGTACAAGGCCCCCCCACATTGATAGCATCCGTAACCTAACAGACCGCTGTTTAAACTCAGTATGCAAGCAGGGTTAATTGGAGACATCTATTTCCCTTCCTTATTCAGCTCACAATAGGATAAAAAATGAATCGACCTGTAGTTTAAAGCTCAAACCGCAGAGAGCGACCAGCGCTTAAGAACCGCGTCCAAAATCACTCGCTACACTCCCCACGCTACTTTCACAAGCGCAATATCCTTGCCTCTTAGCTTCTTAACTTCACGGTCCAAAATCCTAATCGGTAAAGCTTCAACCGTAAAGTTATCTCTCACTTCAACCTCGTCCATAGGAATAACATGTGACGGTTCCGGAACATACTTCCGAAGTTGCGAAACGTGGAATACATCATGCAAATTCGAAAGATTCGGAGGCAACGTCACACGGTAAGCCACAGCACCAACTCGTGCAGAAATCTGATACGGACCAATAAAACGAGAAGTCAACTTCTTTGACTTCAAAGCACGACCCACACCTGTAACCGGCGTAACTCTCAAAAACACATGGTCGCCTTCTCGAAACTCAAGATCTTTCCTTCTCTTGTCATGATAGCTCTTTTGTCTACTTTGAGAAGCTTTCATCTTCTCACGAATAAACTTCACTTTCTCCGTCGTTTGTTGTACCATCTCCGGTCCAACTATCGTCCTCTCACTGGTTTCATGCCAACACAAAGGTGTTCTGCATCTCCGACCATACAAAGCCTCAAATGGTGCCATACTTATACTTGAATGAAAACTATTATTGTAGGTGAACTCAATCAACGCCAAATAACTATCCCAAGCACCCCCTTGCTCGAGCACACAAGCACGCAATAAATCCTCCAACGATTGAATTGTCCTCTCGGTTTGACCATCCGTTTGCAGATGATAAGCCGAACTCAATCTTAGCTTAGAACCCAAGGCCTTTTGTAAACTCTCCCAAAACCTCGATGTGAATCTAGGATCTCTATCCGATACAATACTCTTAGGAACTCCATGTAACTTCACAACCACAAGAACATAAATCTCGGCTAACTTCTCCAAAGGATAACTAATATCAATTGGAATGAAGTGAGCAGATTTAGTAAGCCTATCAACGATTACCCAAATAGCATTATGACCTCTTTGCGTATTCGGCAATCCCGTAACAAAATCCATCGATATACTATCCCATTTCCACTCCGGAATGTCCAACGGTTGCATCAATCCACTAGGCTTTTGATGTTCCACCTTAGACTTTTGACAAGTTAAGCACGCATACACAAATTGAGCCACTTCCCTCTTTAATCCGGACCACCAAAAGATTTTCTTCAAATCTTGATACATTTTATTCGCTCCCGGATGAATACTTAAGTTACTTCGGTGTCCTTCTTCCAATATCATCTTTTTCAACTCCGCATCATCGGGAATACAAATACGACCACGGAATCTCAAAACTCCAAAATTATCAACCTTGAAATCCTCATTCTCATTCATCATCAAATCAATAAACTTCAAATCTAACTTTTTCTTTTCACATACGGTTGCAAGAAAATCATTCGTAACATGTAGCATACCAAGTCTCACACTTCTCGACGTCATTTCACAAACCAAACTCAAGTCTCTAAAATTCTCCAAAAGTTCCCACTCTCTCATCATCAATGCGGACATATGTAACGACTTCCGACTCAAAGCATCGGCCACCACGTTTGCCTTAACCGGATGGTAATTCAAACCAAAATCATAATCCTTCAAAAGCTCTAACCACCTTCTTTGTCTCATGTTCAATTCTTTTTTATCAAATAAATATTTCAAGCTCTTGTGATCACTAAAAACTTCAAATCTTGCACCATAAAGATAGTGCCTCCAAATTTTCAAAACAAACACCACGGCCGCTAACTCTAAGTCATGTGTAGGATAATTCTTTTCATGCACTCTCAATTGTCTTGAAGCATAAGCCATAACTTTTCCATCTTGCATCAAAACACCACCTAAACCAACCAATGAAGCATCACAATACACAACAAATGGTTCCGTCGGATTTAGCAAAATCAAGATCGGAGCCATTGTCAACCTTCTTTTTAGCTCAATGAAACTCTCTTCACAATGAATATCCCAAATTAAAGCCTTTCCTTTACAAGTCAATTGCATTAACGGAAGTGCCAACTTCGAAAATCCCTCAATAAACCTCTAATAATAACCCGCCAAGCCTAAAAAGCTTCGAATCTCCGTAACCGATCTTTGAGCCTCCCATTGCATCACCGCGTCTATCTTGGATGGATCAACACTAATACCACTATCAGAAATAACATGCCCAAGAAAACTTACTTCCGACAACCAAAATTCACATTTCGACAACTTAGCATACAATTGTTTCTCTTTCAAAATTTGTAACACAATCCTCAAATGCTCTTCATGCTCCTCTCGAGACTTAGAGTAAATCAAAATATCGTCGATGAACACAACCATAAAACGATCTAACTGTTCATGAAAAATACGATTCATGTATTCCATAAACACACCCGGCGCATTAGAAACCCCGAATGGCATCACGGAATATTCGTAATGGCCATACCGTGTCCTAAAGGCCGTCTTTTGAATATCCTCTTCTTTCACACGAATCTGGTGATATCCCGATCTCAAGTCAATCTTGCTAAAAACACACGCATCAACCAATTGGTCCATCAAATCATCGATCCTTGGAAGCGGATATTTGTTCTTAATTGTCACCTTGTTTAATTGTTGATAATCAATGCATAGCCGCATACTCCCATCTTTCTTCTTTACCAACAATACTGGAGCACCCCAAGGAGAAACACTTGGTCTTACAAATCTCTTGTCCAACAAGTCATTCAATTGCTTCTTCAATTCTACCAACTCCGATGCCGACATACGATACGGTGCCATCGAAATCGGTCTAGTACCCGGAACTAGATCAATAGAAAACTCAACTTCTCTTTCCGGCGGTACATCCGTAATATCCTCCGGAAACACTTCTGAAAAATCACACACCACTGGGAACACATCGAGCTCAACTTTACTCTCCACCAATAATGATGCAAATAAACCGAACAATTGAGCTTCGTCCACTAAAAGTTTCTTCAACTCTTTAGTGGATAGGAAACTCTCATCTTTATCATCTTCCAAAGAAGGAAACCTTACTAACTTGTGATAGCAATCTATATGAACTCGATTAAATTGCAACCAGTTCATACCCAAGATTACGTCCAATCCCTCCAACGGCAAACACACTAAATCCATAATGAAGTCTTTACCATACATGGTC
This sequence comes from Lathyrus tuberosus, assembly GCA_022829125.1. Lineage (NCBI taxonomy): Eukaryota > Viridiplantae > Streptophyta > Magnoliopsida > Fabales > Fabaceae > Lathyrus > Lathyrus tuberosus. The sequence continues at coordinate 4,558,509 of JALAZF010000052.1, read as the reverse complement.
AAAGGACAACTTACACACACCAAAGACGTAGTTACCGACCCTGAAGCAGGAGTCTCAATAACCATCTCACCACCCCAAGAAGTCATAAACAAATTCAAACGCTTAGCGCACTCATGAGAAATGAATGAATGAGTCGCTCCCGTATCAATAATAGCAACTAAAGGCGTACTATTAATAAAGCATGTACCTTTAATCAAACGGTCTGCACTAGTAGTGTCCGTCCCTGCTAATGCAAACACCTTTCCGCCCGCTTGAGCTTGTTCTGGCTTAGTACACTTAGTACTAATGTGACCCACTTCTCCAAAATTATAGCACTTCACTATATTCCTTCTACAATCGGTAGTAGCATGCCTAAGGCCTCCACAGTTAGAACATTTCACCACAGTCTTCCCACACTCAAATGATTTATGACCCATTTCACCACACTTGTAACACTTAACGGAACCGGAACCTCCTCCTCCAGATCTCTTATCAAAGTTTCCCCTATGCTTGCCCTTATCAACTGGTGTCACATAAGGTCCACTTCTAGCTTGTTGTTTTCCCTTCCTCTCATTCAAACTTTTGTAATGTGTAGAACGAGCCTTGCTATCTTCCTCGAAGATTCTACAACATTCTGTCAAATCCGTAAACCTCCTTATCCTTTGATATCCCACAGCTTGCTTAATCTCGGGACGCAAACCATTCTCATACTTAATACACTTTGAGAACTCAACAGTAATTGCAGCATAGTGAGGATGGAATTGAACCAACTCCACAAACTTAGTAGTATAGTCCACCACGGACATACTACCTTGTTTCAGTTCAAGGAACTCCATCTCCTTCTTCCCTTTCACACTTTCAGGGTAATACTTCCTCAAGAACTCGGTACGAAATAAATCCCAAGTTATCTCTTCATCATCCACCTCAAGAACTTGACGCATACCGACCCACCAATCGTCGGCTTCTTCCTTCAGCATGTGAGACCCAAGCCTCACCTTATTCTCCTCCACACAGCCCATGACTCTGAAGATCCTTTCAATCTCTTTCAACCAAATTTGAGCACCATCAGGATCAAATCTTCCTTTGAAGACCAATGGTTGATTCTTCCTGAACTCGTCATTAGCATTCACGTTCGGCGCACCTTGCACCGCCCTAGCCATTATTTCCAAAGCAGCAGCCATCGCATTGTCGTTCCTACCAGCCATATTCTGATCATTCCCAAAAATGACAACAAGGTTAAACAATAGTTCAACCATCACAACAACAAGACAGACACAACTGACTCAACACTGGCTCTGATACCACTTAATGTAACACACCCTTTCTATACCCCCAAATAATCACATAATCATTTAGGCACATATTCTGGACTTCGTCAGAGTATAATTATAAACATAGTATAAAAGAGGCATGTCACATTATACATGAAATTAAAACATTCAACACCTGCTCAACATTGATATGCAACAGTGGGGTAACTTTGCAACAGAGGAACTTAGTCCTTACACCCACATCTCAATATTTAGAATAAAAGCGGAAAATCTAAACATTGAATAACATCAAACATATATACATATATATATATATATATATATATATATATATATATATATATCATCAAGTATTATCCACCAACATAATTCATGTTTACATAAACATTCATCAACCAGATACATGTACAAATGTATCACAAAAGAATCATATACATCCTAGCTACCCGGTGCTACATATCAGAGCCGACCGACCAAAAGAATGAAGACACGCTTCACAAAAGACCACCAGCATACCTACTCTGCAATGCCTCATAGAGCATCATAAAACAGCAGAAGGGTGAGAAATATTATCATAATAACAATGCATATAATTATATATCTTAGCATAGAAATACACATATTCCACATTCTCACCACAATGCATCACAATTGACCCATATACATTACAATGTATATATATATATATACGAAACCAAGCGTATTCATCATGCACACTTTCACAATTCTTATCATTCCACATAAGCATACATATTCATGTTTATTCATCAATGCATCATTATAAAGATGATAAATGCAAATCATAGAGACCGACTCACGACTCTATGCAAATGCAATGCGGTACCGACTCAATCATCTCAAGTTCACTCAGGAACTATTTGGAACCATCGCTCGTTACCAGTGTAACTCCCCGTCGGGCCTACGATGTTCACCCATTGCTCACACCCCACATGGGCACACAATGTTTATGGATTGCTCACACCTCACATAGGCACACAATCCGATTGCTCACATCCACATAGGCACACAATCATTTGTAATCATCGCTCACACCTCACATAGGCACACGACGTTACAACGGATTCTCATTAGAATCACCCAACACAAGAATGTACATCATTATGCTTCACATACAAAATGACTCAAGACATTCTTGAAATGTATACATATTCACAATATATTCATGCATTCATCTCATACTATCACATACAATCTATATACATTCACATCAATGCACTATTGTATGATTCACATCCAAACACACATTCAAAACGGTAAAAGTCGCTAAATAACACTATTCCCAACTTTTCGACATAATTAAATCGGCTAACAATTTCCAAATCATCATAATAGGAAAATACAGCTCAATAGCTTCACAACGATACCAAGAATGTAAAAATCGGATAAACGGAACAAAAGTTACGGACGAAAACACATTTTTGAAAATCTCATTTTACCATTTGTCCTGTCCATACGCGTAATGCCCTGAGCCATACGCGTATGAGCAGAGACTCATTTTTCCCAAAGATCACGTGTAAAAGTCCGTACGCGTAATGCCTAAGCTCGTACGCGTATTGCCCTGAAATGTTACGCGTATCATACGCAAATGGGCAGATGGCCGAGAAAAATAACATCCCATACGCGTATTGGCCCATGGCTCGCCCACCATACGCGTATTGCCAAGGTTCATACGTGTATGAACATGCCCCATACGCGTATGACCTGGAAAAACCAGAAAAATTCTTCTGCATAATTTTGTTCTACGGGTTACTCCCAAAATCATCCCAAATTCCACCTACACACCAGAAAATTACCAATACAATGTCCAATGACAAGTATCTATCATATACCAACAATTATGGACACTAAAAACATGATTTCAACCACATTTAATCGATTTCCAAGCAATTTTACAAAATATGGGTTTATACAAAAACTCATAAAAATCCACAACAACAACAATACAATCATACATAATGATACACATTGATAAGATAATAAGATTTCACACCCTTACCCGGATAAATCGATTCCTAGAAGTTGTTTTGAAGATTTCCAAGCTTTTCCTCTCTTCCTTCTCTTTTCTCCTCTTCCTCTTTCTTTCTCTCCTTTTTCTCTCTATTTTTCTTTTCTTTCTCTTTCTCTCCTATTTCCTCTTCTTATCTCTTTTTCTTTTCTATTTCTTATTTTCTACTCAAATCAAATTAATTCATTTTCTCACACAATTCTATTTCCACTAAATTTCTAACTTATCATTAATTGAGAAATGTCCAAAATATCCTCCATTCTAATTTCCCCGAAAACTCTCAAAAACGGTAAAATCTCATAACATGTCAACCTAGCATATTAACACACCAATTTCACAATTAAAATAATTTATCACTCAATTTAAATAAAAGACTCAACAAAAATGGAAATAATCAGAATCGGGGCGTTACATACAACATCTGAGGCCCAAATCATTTTGGTTTCAAAAAGGGGTTGGGTCTTACACTTTATTAGAGGCCCAAAGAGTTTGAAAATGAATAAAGATGGATCTTATAGCTCAAGGAGAAGCCCAATTGATTTTGTTAAAAAGGCGACGATCGCGCCGAACGTTTGAAAATATACAGAGGGACTTATACAATGTGTGAGGCCCAAAAGGTATTACTTACAAAGGGGTTGGGTCTTACACTCTATTAGAGGCCCATGAGTGTTTGAAAATGATTGATGAGGGTTGAATTAATCAAAACCCTAATTTTGTTTAAAAAGGAATTAATTTTGTTAAAAAAAATTAATAAAAAGTATTGAAAACATGTGAAAAATGAGTTGTGATCTTGGATCAATGTTTCAAAAATCATGTTTATATCCACAAAATAATTGGAAACCAATTAAATTTGGAAAATCGAGGAAAAATATTTTAAATGTTAAAAAACAAATAAAAGATTAATTCTTTGCAAAAATATCAAGTATATGAAATAAATAATATTTTTGGGAATTTTTAGCAAAATAAAATATTTTAACATTTTTGGGAATTATTAAAAAAAGAATCAACTCAAAATCATTAAGAATCGGAGAGAAATTAATTTTTGAATCAATTAAATAAAATCACAAAATTCAAATATTCAAATTTGTGAAAAAGGCGCCAAGAACATGGTGTAGCGAGCGATTTTGGACGCAGTTCTTAAGCGTTGTCGCTCTCTGGGTTAGTTTACTACAGGTCGATTCATTTTTTATCCTATTAAAGCTGATGAAGGAAGGGAAATAGATGTCTCCAATTAACCCTGCTTGCATACTGAGTTTAAACAGCGGTCTGTTAGGTTACGGATGCGATCAATGTGGTGGGGCCTTTCTTGTGTTATTTTGATAGAATGACAGGTTTTTGGCTGGGAACAAGGGTTAGGATGTTAGGACTGATGCTTTTTGATAGATATATGAGAGTATGGGATTTAGGGTTTTTGTTTAGTGTGCTCGCTAAGATCTTTTCTTTCAATCTTGTGCCTACGTATTCCCGTTTACCGAAACAGGGAAATCAGAGCGTTCGTAGTTCCTCCTATTCTATGGGAGGAAATGGTTGTTTTGGGGTCTTATTCAAAGCCCAAGACATGAAGCTAAAGGTAGTTTGTATCTTGTTCAAAGCCCAAGATGTGAAGCTGAAAGGGTTTGACTTTAGAGAGAATTTGTCATCTCTAAAGAGGGGTTTGTCCGTCACAACTGTTTATAAAGGAGAATTACTTTAACCGGGATTTGTGAATCCGGCAAAGCCATAATTTCCTTTAAAGGGGGTTTTAACCTGAAGGAGAAGACTTTAACTCAGTGTAAAGCAATGGTATCTTTCCTTAGGAATTTCTCATGCTAAAAGAGGGACAGTGGCATGGATGTAAATGATCTAGAGGCTTGCCGCTTACAGCGATTAGATGGAAGGAGTTGTTGATGTTTATGTACTGTGAACGAGGCACAGCTTTGATGCTAAAAGGTTGATTGGATCAACCAGTGGTTTTCTTATATAAAGCCTAAGAGGAGGATAATATGTGTCTCGTACAAAGCCCGAGAGAGAGGCTAAAAGGTTTTGACTCGATGATGGAGTCTTTTGGTATCTCGTATAAAGCCCGAGATGGAGGCTATTTGACTCAAGAGAGTTTTTTGTATCTCGTACGAAGCCCGAGATAGAGGCGAAAATTCGTTTGGCTCAATAAGAACCCTTTTGTATCTCGTACAAAGCCCGAGATGGAGGCGAAAGGGATGATTGACTCAACGAGGGAGTCTCTTATGTGTCTCGTACGAAGCCCGAGAGAGAGGCTAAACGTTGTTTGACTCCCCTGGGGAGAATCATTGTATAAAGCCCAAGAGGAGGCTAACTTCACTGGAGAAGGATCATTATACAAAGCCTAAGAGGAGGCTATGGTGACTGTTTCAGTTGAGTGACAGGTCCATTATACTGATTTTGAAAGAGAAAATCAGTTCTTATATGAGCAACACTGTACTCAAGGATTTGATTCGAGGATCCGGGTTATTCGTGTTCTTTAAGGAAGTGGGAAATCCGAAGGGTATTGAGACTGTCCGAGTCTACGGGTTTTCTTCCTATTTAACGAAAGGGGTCACTTGAGAATGTCTTTGAGACTCAAAGAGATTAGACTGTCCAAGTCTAGAGTTTCATCTTTTGTACTATGCTTTGAGAAACAGTATTAGACTCTTTGAAAGGACTGTTCTATTAAGATGATTAAGTTCTGTTCCTATACCTCTAGGAGGTCGTCGGGTCAATTTGTACAAAGCCCAAGAGGAGGCTGGAAACTTTTAAGAAGCCGATCGGTCCTTGTACGAAGCCCAAGAGGAGGTTATCATTCCCGGAGGAAGAAATCATTATACGAAGCCTAAGAGGAGGCTGTGAGTACTTCTAAGAAGCCGATGGGTCCTTGTACTAAGTCCAAGAGGAGGCGGGGGCGCTTTTAGGAAGCCTGTGGGTCCTTGTACAATGCCCAAGAGGAGGCCAATGCTTTTAAGAAGCCGATGGGTCCCCAAACCCCGAGAAATTCAAGACAGGTTATTCACAAGGAATAGATCAAGCCAGGAAAGTTCGAGAATTTGGAAGAAACTCAAGAGATTCCATTCACGGAGAAAAGATCATCTCTGGGGAGTAGAGTTTCTTGACAAGTGCTTTTAAGAAGCCTGTGGGTCCCTAAACCCCGAGAAGTTCAAGACATGTCATTCACTGAGAATAGATCAAGCCAGGAAAGTCCGAGAATTTGGAAGAAACTCAAGAGATGCCATTCACGGAGAAAAGATCATCTCTGGGGAATAGAGTTTCTTGACAAGTGCTTTTAAGAAGCCTGTGGGTCCCCAAATCCCGAGAAGTTCAAGACATGCCATTCACCGAGAATAGATCAATCCATGAAAGTCCGAGAATTTGGAAGAAACTCAAGAGATGCCATTCACGGAGAAAAGATCATCTCTGGGAAATAGAGTTTCTTTGACAACTTCTACGAGTGACAGTCTATGAAAGGGTTCACAGAGAATGTTGCCTTTCATGTCTCCATATTGTTTAACCCCAAGAGGAGGGAAGACTGTGTCTGGTAATCCTATGGGGATCTAGTATTGACTATTTAAGAATGATCAACGGGCTTAATGCTAGACGTAGTTGCCGGGGAAACTCTGAATATCTATACTATTATTACACAGTTGATATGAGTTTATGAAAGAAGACTTACAGCGAAACAGCCCCACAATACAATTATATGTATATGAAAGCGGTAAATGAAAGCAATAACCACTTACTCGGTTGTAGAGCTTCCATGCTGTTTGGTTAGTTGTTCAACAAAGAAAGATTGAAAATAACAGTATATTCAAAATTAAAGGAGAATGTATTTTGAAAAGAAAGATTTGGGGCTTACAGCTCAAGGAGAGGCCCAGGGTTTTATCAGTGAGCGCACTGTTTGAATTTGTACAGAGGGACTTATACAAGTGACTGTGGCCCAAAAAAGGTTTTCTGTACAAAAGGATGGGTCTTACACTCTCTCAAGAGGCCCAAAAAGTTTTAAAAGAGTAAGAGTGGGGCTTATAACACAAGGGTAGGCCCAGTTTTTTTTTCCTGTTTGAAATGGCGATCGCGCCGAGATTTTCTTTTAACGCGAAGGGGCTTATACAATATCTGAGGCCCAAAATGTTTTGGTTAAAAGGGGATTGGGTCTTACACTCTATTAGAGGCCCAAAGTTTTGAATGGGTCTTATAGCTCAAGGAGAGGCCCAAGGTTATTTTTAAAAAGGGCGACAATCGCGCCGTTTGTTTTTTACGGTATCGGGACTTATACAATATAATGAGGCCCAAAAAATGATTTAGTCAAAAAAAGGATTGGGTCTTACACTCTATTAGAGGCCCAAAGTGTTTTGAAAATGATTTATGAGGGTTGAATTAATCCAAAAACCCTAATTTGTTTTCAAAAATGTATTTAATTGAATAAAAATTCAATTAAAATGATCAAAATTGTTTAACATATGAAAAATAAATTGTGATCTTGGATTAATGCTTCAAAAATTAAGTATTGACCTACAAAATAATTAGAAGGCATTAAAAGTTGCAAAATCAAGATGGAAAAAATATTTAAAATGTCAAAAACAATTAAAATATAAATTCTTTGCAAAAATATCAATTATATGAAATAAATAATATTTTTGGGATTTTTTGTTAAAATAAAATATTTTAACATTTTTGTGAATTATTAAAAAAAGAATCAACTCAAAATCATTAAAACTCAGAGAGAAATTAATTTTTGAATCAATTAAATAAAATCACAAAATTCAAATATTCAAAAAATGGCGCTAAGAACACGCGCGTGTTCTGGGTTTGCCCAGATTTGCAATTTTTCTCCAATCTCACTGAATTCTTGATTATACCATGCAATCCGCATATCAATCAACTCGTTTCAACCTCACGATCATATCACTTGCAGCTGGTGATCGTGATTTGTGTTGGAGGTGTTACAGCTAGGTTCCAATGATCTGGATAGCTTCCCTAGGTGCCATGGAGTATGTATGAATGCTTGGAATGGATTGAAATGATCTGGAACTTGAGATGGTGATTTTGTGAAATCTGTGTTCCAGATGTTATGTGAGTGTTTGGATCACTTCTATATGATGTATATGACGTGTGTGTGTGTGTGTGTGATTGGTTTGGTTGGAAGAGCTCTCAAACTCAAAACCCGATAGTGACTTGCCTTAGAAGGCAAAATTGGAGTGAAAGAAGAGATTTTGAGGAAAGCATATGTTTGATGCTTTTGGTGTACTCAAACTGATCACAATTGAGCTCTATTTATAGTAGAGCAAGTTTGTTTTTCAAGGAATAGTGAATGGCAACTGCTGAGTAGGTTTGGCCAATGTTGGCAAATGAAAATCCAAGTCTCCTCTAGCCATTGACTAGAGGTTAGAGCACAGGCTGCTGGTTCCCTTGGTCTTGGATAAGTCTTGACTGAATTCAGTTGAGAATGGCTCAGTCCATGCCACCTTGATGCTTCCATTGAATGCTCCAATCCAAAATTGTAGTCTTGTCCCTATTTTGGCCATTCTAGGTTCAACATGCTATTGCTTGTTCCAAAGACTTTGGAGGCTTGGCTCAGTTATTGTCCCATTTAGATTCAATCCTCAGATGTGTCCAAGTGGATAGGAGTATTTGGATTTGGCTGATTTTGGCAAATCGACTAAAAGTGTAAAAATCTGCCTTGCCTTGGCAGATTTCCGCAAGGCAACTTGCCAATGTCATATCTCATGACTCAAATTGAATTTGGTAATGTTCTTGGCCATTTTGGAAAGCCCTTACATGATACAACAACTGTTTGAACATGTTTGGTTTTGATCTCTTTTGAATCCAAGTGAAAAATCCTCCTACATTTGGAAAAAAGAAAGGCAAAATCTGACTTAGTGAAATTTTCACTAAGTGTTGGAACAAAGTGACTTTTCTTGATTTTGATCACTCCATAACTCAAAATCCATGAGGAATTTGGACATAGGTCAGTATGAAGCTTTTGTAGAGGGCAATGAGATCTACAAATCAAGCTTTGAATGGGGAACAATGGCCTTGTGGTTTAGGAGTTATGGTCCTCCAAAGTTGGCACATTAGTGTCACTTTTTCCATAACTTAGAAATATTTCTAAGTTTTTATGGTTACCCCTTTTACAAGTTATCCCACTTTCTTTGATTTTTCTTGATGAATGATGATTCAAATCTTACATTAACATCATTTTAGGGTTAAAAATCCATTTTGGTGAAAAATCTCAAAAAGTCAAAGTTGACTTTTGTGCACAGTTGACTTTTTATCAGATGAATTCCAAACTGTGCAATTCTTTAGGAAATCATGTCCTTGACCTAAATCAAACTTGATGGACATGTTCCATGGGTGTCATATGGTATATTGATTCATGTAATAGGGCTTGGGAGCATGTCCTGGTCAAAAGTCAAAGTTACAGTTGACTTTCTTCGCGAAACCCTATTTGTGGTGCAGATGAAATTGAGACTTGTTGCTCAAGCTTCTTGGATTAATCCATTGTTCCAAATGAATCAATATAGTTCATTAGAGACCCTCAAACCCTCTCTTGAGGTCTTGGCTCATGATTTTCCCTAAAAGTCAACTTAGGGGTGAATTAGGTCAAGAAACCCTAATTCCTGATTTTTGATAAATGCATCCCCTGAGGCAAAATTGACTTGATGATTGGTTCCATGAGGTCCCATGAAGTATATTAGGTTATGTTTTGGATCATTGGCTTGTGCCCAGATGAAAATTTTCCATCTGGAGGCCCTGGTCGACCAAAACCCTAAGTTGGTGACACTGTCGATCTTGAGACTTGATCCACCTAGAAGGGAGCAGCCTTGTGCTTGATCCTTGAAGTGGGAGTCCTTTTGATCCATTGTGGATGTTTGAGAGGTTAGAGAAGTTGAAGATCATGTCATTCCTTGGTTGATCCTTTGTCTAAGGCTCTGAGAGGGCTTGAAACCCTAATTTTGATTGTAGTGGATGCTCACCCATCTTTGGGGAGACTGATGAAGTATGATGGTTCCTCCATATTGTGATGATGATTTGCATAATGATGGGAAATCTTAGTGGTCAAAATTTGGGGTATGACAGATGCCCCTATTTAATCTTCTTGGACAAGAAGGTGTGAATGACGAAGGTATTCGGGCATTCGGGGTGCAAGAGGATTAAATATCGGAATACCCGAAATTTTGATGGTGGTTATGAATGGTAGCTTACGCATTCATCTTCTTTAGCTAAGCGGTGATGCTTAGAAAAGGTAAACTTCCCCTCGATCCTGGTCTACAGCCAAGGAGCTGGTCTCAGTTTCCTTTTGGGATAAACCTCCCCTCGATCCTGGTTTCCTACCAAGGAACTGGTCTTAGTTTCTCTTGTTAACTTCCCCTCGATCCTGGTTTCCTACCAAGGAACTGGTCTTAGTCTCTGATTTAAACTTCCCCTCGATCCTGGTTTCCTACCGAGGAACTGGTCTAAGTTTCTTTTGTCAATAAACTTTATTGACAAGGGACGCTATTTGTAGCGGTTCTTCTCAAACTTCTCGGCGAATTTTCCTGGGGAGATGCCATTTGACGAAAAAAAAATTGATGTCAGACTTGCTGGGGAACCCAATCGTCTGAGTTGTAGATTTGTACAAACTTCTTTGTTGGAGACACTATTTGTCGATTCTACTAGGGAAAATGAGCCTTCTGAAAGACTGCTTTCGTTTGGGGTCTTACATCATACTTTTCTCGGGATCTTCCCGGTGAAATGCCATATGATGGGATCCAATTTGAGGTGCCGATGACCTTTTAATCAGTGGTTTTTTTAAGCGAAACTGACGTGCTACAGAATCTCTGATTAAGAGGCTTTCTCTGTGGATTTTCCTTAATCCGAGAAAGCAAGGATATCATCTTCAATGGCAAAGAGTGATGTTGACTGAGGTCTCTCTGGTTTTTCAGAGGTTCAAGTTATCAAAGTGGTCGAGGGCCAATTTCAATACAGAAATAAACTGGAGGTGAGATTGTTCAGACACAGTATTTCCTGACGAGGCAAGGACTGATAACTTGATTGAGAGGACTCCTATCACTAAGGGACAAGACCGACTAGAGTGATAGTGATGCAATATGAAATGTGCATGCAAATCAATAATGTATGATGTATGTATGTATATGCTGACAGAACTGACGCGACATACAAACTGACGGGTGAACACGACTGGATACTCGGCCATCGCGGGGCGTGTAGAAATATCGCTGGTTCAAGATAGCAATTCCACCTTGCTTAGGAGAGATAGTCCCTGTTGGGGAGCTATGTTGGTCGGGCTTAGGAGATGAGAACTCGGTCGTGGTGTGTCAGATGAAACAAGGTCTCTTACACAGTTGATCCCTTCATTCAGGCGTACTAGCTTTTTAGAAGGAGTACTTTGATTCTGCACTTTGAGGTTCGATTACTTCTGGAGAAGCGACCGATGTTCCTTTGATGTTCAACAGTCAAAAGAAATTGCTATCTTTATTTTAAAAGCAGAAAAAGTTTTAACAAGTAAATTCATTTTGTTTTATTTCAAGAATCGCTAATCATATTAAAATGTCGTTCTGCAAAGCTAAAACAAATAAGAATTACAAACAAAAGCACAAAGGCTCAAATTTTATTGATAAGATGGAGATCAGCCAAATGCGTGATTCCAAAGAGTATATACAAAGCTAGAAAATGGTAATTTATAGGGAAAAGGGCTACGTTGAAACATAACGACCACTATCCTTCTACCAACTTTGAATTCGGGACACCCTGAGCTTCTTTCGAAGATGACCTCAACTGGAGTTTTCTGACGGATGATGTAACTGCTGCTGCTGAGGGACTCGCCTCTGTTGAACATAGTTACTTGCCATTATCCCTAATTTTTGCCTGGATTGTACTATGATGCTTCCAATCCATCGGGATGATTTTTTTTATGTCTCTAACTTTTGCCTGGACCGCCCTTTCGGGTTTTCAATCCACCGAGACATTTTTTTTTTAGTTTAGGCGAAGTATTTCTTGACTACATCAACATTCGTGGGGTAGGCAAATTCCCCTCCGTCCATGGTTGCAAGTCTCAAGGCACCGCCTGAGAAAGCTTTCGTGACCACGTAGGGGCCATCATAATTCGGAGTCCACTTGCCCCTAGAATCAGTGAGAAATGATTGTATCTTCTTGAGCACGAGGTCTCCTTTCCTGAAGATGCGAGGTCGAACCTTTTTGTCGAACGCCTTCTTCATTCGCTGTTGATACAATTGACCATGGCATAGTGCCGTTATTGTCTTTTCTTCAATCAGATTCAGTTCGTCGTGTCGGCTTTGACACCATTCAGCTTCTGAGAGCTTAGCTTCCATCAATACTCGGATTGAAGAGATCTCTACTTCTATAGGGAGCACTGCTTCCATGCCATATACTAGAGAGAAAGGGGTAGCCCCTGTTGAAGTGCGGACAGATGTTCGATAACCGTGAAGAGCAAAGGGTAGCATTTCATGCCAGTCTTTGTAGGTTACAACCATCTTTTGAACGATATTCTTGATGTTCTTATTGGCCGCTTCTACCACTCCGTTCATCTTGGGTCGGTAGGGAGATGAGTTATGATGTTCGATCTTGAACTCTGCACACAACTCTTTCATCATCTTGTTGTTCAAGTTAGATCCATTATCAGTAATGATCTCGCTTGGAACACCATAACGGCAGATGATATTGTTTTTGATAAATCGGACCACCACTTGTCGGGTTACATTGGCGAATGACGCTGCTTCGACCCACTTGGTGAAGTAGTCAATGGCTACTAGGATGAACCGATGTCCGTTTGAAGCCTTGGGCTCAATCATGCCAATCATGTCGATTCCCCATATGGAAAAAGGCCACGGGGAAGAGAGAACTTTGAGATGTGATGGCGGTACATGAATTTTGTCGGAGTATATCTGACACTTGTGACACCTCCTCATGTACTTGTAGCAGTCGGATTCCATTGTCAACCAATAGTACCCTGCCCTTAGAATTTTTCTCGCCATTGTGTGTCCGTTGGCATGAGTGCCAAAGGATCCTTCATGAATTTCTTTCATAAGCATGTCTGCTTCTGGTCTGTCTACGCATCGAAGCAGGACCATGTCAAAATTTCTCTTATAGAGAGTATCACCGCTCAGGAAGAAGTTTCCAGCCAATCTTCTGAGGTTTTTTCTGTCTTTTCTGAGTGCCCCAGATGGGTACTCTTGTTTCTGAAGGAAGCATTTGATATCGTGATACCAAGGTTTGTCGTCTATGACTGCTTCGATCGTGAAGATGTAAGCGGGCCTTTCAAGGCGTTTTATGTCGATCTTAGGTATGTCATTCCATTGACCTACACTAATCATGGAAGAGAGAGTGGCTAAAGTGTCAACCATGTGATTCTCCTCACGAGGGATGTGATGAAACTCGACTATGTTGAAGAAAGGTAACAACCTTCTTGCATAGTCTTTGTAAGGAATCAATCCTGATTGGTATGTGTTCCAATCTCCTTTTATCTAATTGATAACCAAGGCTGAGTCGCCGTATGCGTCCAAGTTTTTGATCCTTAAATCAATTACTTCTTTGAGACCCATGATACATGCTTCATATTCGGCCTCGCTGTTCGTACATTTGAACGTAAGTCGAGCGGTGAAAGGAATGTGGGTACCCTAAGGGGTAACAATGATTGCCCCAATTCCATTTCCTTAATGATTAACTACTCAGTCAAAGATAAGTCCCCACTGGGAACCTGGCTCTGGCCCTTCACTGGGTAGCGGTTCATCGCAATCTTTCATCTTTAGATACATGACATCTTCGTCTGGGAAGTCAAACCCGATTGATTCTTGATCGTCAATCGGTTGATGAGCCAAATGATCGGCTAAAATACTTCCCTTAACGGCTTTCTGAGCATGGTACTCTATGTCATATTCTGATAACAGCATCTGCCAACAGGCAATCCTTCCCGTAAGAGCAGGTTTTTCAAATACGTACTTAATTGGATCCATTTCGGAGATTAACCAAGTAGTGTGACGAATCATGTACTGGCAAAGACGTTTGGCTTCCTAAGCCAAAGCACAACAAGTTTTCTCGAGCATTGTATACCGAGTTTCACAATCGGTGAACTTCTTGCTCAAATAGTAAATGGTAGACTCTTTCCGTTTAGTTTCGTCTTGTTGGCCAAGTACACATCCCATTGAGTCCTCTAGAACTGTGAGGTAAATGATCAGTGGTCTTCCTTCCACTGGAGGTGATAGAATCGGAGGATTCAACAGATATTCCTTGATACTGTCGAAGGCGGTTTGGCATTCTTCTGACCAAACGCAATCCTGGTTCTTTTTTAGTAATTTGAAAATCGGCGCACAGGTCGCGGTCATAAGGAATATGAATCTGGAGATGTAGTTCAAACGTCCCAGGAATCCTCTGACTTGTTTTTCAGTTTTCGGAGAAGGCATTTCTTGAATGGCCTTGACCTTGTCAGGATCAACCTTAATTCCTTTCTGGCTGACAATGAACCCTAGTAGTTTCCCTGAACGGACACCGAAGGTGCACTTGTTAGGATTCAAGCGGAGCTTGAATTTTCTTAAACGTTCGAACAATTTTGACAGATGTTCAACGTGCTCACTCTTTGTTTTTTATTTTGCAATCATATCATCAACATATACCTCGATTTCTTTGTGTATCGTGTCATGAAACAGAGTAGTCATGGCCCTTTGATAGGTTGCCCCGGCGTTCTTCAAACCGAACGGCATTACCTTGTAACAAAAGGTGCCCCATGGGGTGATGAACGAAGTTTTCTCCATGTCTTTCGGCGCCATTTTGATTTAATTATAGCCCGAGAATCCATCCATGAAGGAAAAAACTTTAAACTTTGTTGTATTGTCAACCAGCATGTCAATGTGTGGTAAAGGAAAGTCGTCCTTTGGACTTGCCTTGTTTAGATCCCTGTAGTCGACACACATTCTGACCTTTCTGTCCTTTTTGGGAACGGGTACAATGTTGGCTAACCATTGAGGATATTCTGATGTGGCGAGGAAACCTGCGTCGATCTGTTTCTATACCTCCTCTTTAATTTTGATGGCCATGTCCGGATGAGTGTGTCTCAACCTTTGCTTTACCGGCGGATATTCCGATCTCAACGGTAAGTGATGTTCCACGATGCTGGTATCCAACCCTGGCATATCCTGATAGGACCAAGCGAATACATTGGGGAATTCTTTGAGAAGTTTTATCAAACCCTCTCTGGCAGTTGGACTGAGCAGTGCTCCAATCTTGATTTCTTTTCTCTCCTTTTCTGAACCCAAGTTTACCGTTTCCAACGGTTCTTTGTGAGGTTCAATGGACCTTTCCTCTTGTCTGAGTAGTCGGGAGATCTCCTCTGGAATTTCCTTGTCATCTTCTTCTTCAACTTCAAATACCGGGAACTCATAGTTGGGATAAGGCATCGGATCGTATGTTTCAACGGGGTTTAAAACAAGCAATCTGCATGATGTGATGATTCGTGTTTAGAAGAGATAGAGAAAATTCAAGTGTGTGCAGTGTATTTATTTTACTGCTTGTTTTTATTTTTAAATTGTTTTTTAGGATTACCATTTTCTGAAAAATCAAAAAGAGAAAATAGCAATTAATGCGGAAATTACATAACGACGTTATTTTATTAATGAACAAGTCGATCCTTGAAACTACAGCCCTATAAAACAAAACTCTGTCGCTTTGGGCAAAGCGAAGAGGGAAATTTACAGAAAGCGAGCCCTATCAAAACATTCGTTTCACCTGGGCAGGGTGAAAAGTTAAAAGATGGCAATTACTTTAACTGGTGAACGGACTTCGGAACATCGACAGCAACCCATTGGCGGTGAATTCCTCGGTGAATCACAAAGTCTGGTACCTTCCTTGATTTGTCTTCATAACTGAGCTGATTTTTGGTGAAGCAGGATCATTGGAATCTGTCTCCCAGGCAGAGTTGTCGTAGGATAATTCCTCAGTTGTATTTTGCATAGTATTTGTGCTCTCAGCTGTATCTCCCCATCCAGTAGGCTGGATGTCTTCGAACCTGATACGAGAGCTTTCGGGCGCAGTGTACTTGACCATATAGTCGTATTTTCCACTTGGTTCTCCCAGAGTGTCCCAAGCTTCTTTGGAACTGGAGGAGTCATCTCTCTCGATGACGTTAACCTTGGGAAAAGCATAGTTGATGAATTCAAGTCCTGCAAACATTACAAATTCATCTTCATGTTGAGTAGCTTCAGGATGACCTGAGTGTTGATCCCATGACATGGTGGGGACACAGGTATTCTGTTCAATGACGGTCAGCTGGTTTTCATTGTTCGGCTGACTCTCTTGCCCCAAATCTCCTAGATAAGGTTGCCACATTGGCAGACCATCCATTGGGCCATAGTAGTTGTAGTCAAAGTTGTCTTTCATCAGAGTGTCTTCCTCTAATGAGTTTGGTGGAGCACGACATCCTTTTGGAACACAATCTCCATATATCATTTTGACATCTGACCGTGGTATAAATCTCGGACTCTGTGCGGGATAGCAAAATGGCATAGGCACCTCTTCCTAAGACATATTGTCGCGGTGAAAATTGGATACCATAGTTATTTGTTAACTAGGATCGCATTTTTAATGTCACCACCGGTCTTTGATTTTATCCAAGGGAAGGGAGAAAAACCGAATTCCCACAATGCAATGCAAATGCACTAAGATTCTAAGTTCGGGGGTTGGTTATACCTAGGGAAGGTGTTAGCATCCTAGATATCTGTAGTATTCTACAGGAACCTCTTGATTTTATTTTTTATGTTATTTGTTTTTCGTTTGCTAAGGGTTTAAGGGTAGATAATTTATTATTTTTAATTCCTAAGTGTGCGCGACAAGATATTGCATCTCGTGCCTACATATCCTGTCAGGAGGGAATCAGAGCACTTGTAATTCCTTAATATTAAGGGTACTAAATGTTTTAAAGGTTTAGGAAAAGAAGATGAGTCATCATCTTAAGAAAGACCACCACAGTTTTGAAAAAGTTTGTATTTTGTGGGGTATGGGATTGTATGTCCCTTTCTTTGAGATGATTAACATCTAATTCTCTTGTGTGGAGAATTAGGTAGGCTAAAGCTTGATTTTAAATCAAAATTGAAGGGGGGCTAACTTAAGAAATCTATCCTAAGTTGTTTAATTGACTTATCTTAAGGTATCGATTATGAATGCAAATGATATGCACCATGCACAATAACATGGTTATCATGCATGGGATTTTCCCTTGGATATTAATGCGGTTAATTTAATGTTATTTAGACGAGGGTGCTAGCAAAGTGATGCTAGACTTGTGTCTAGTGATCAATAGGTCGAATTCGATGCCCTAAGGCGATCGACTTACATGGGTAGAAAATTGGCTCGACGTTGGATCGAGGATTTTAATTTTTTTGAAAGGGTTTTGAGAACAAGTAACAAGTAAATAGAGATAAGCATACCAAGGCGAGACATCAGACATAGATAAGATAAGTAAACATGCATGCGTCTCTCAAGCACGAGGAGGGATCCTAAAAGAGCGATTATGATTAAGATTTTATCTTGAGGATTAAGTTAAGGATTATTAAGTAAAAAAGGAGTCAACGGTTTTTCTATTAATAAAAAAAAAGTTCTAATTATTTTAAGTTTTAATTATCGATTTGTTTTAAAGTCAAATTAATAAAGTTAAAAAAAAAGTTTTCTTATTAGCGTTTAATTATTTTCAAAGTTTATTATATCTTTTGTTTTTAAGAGTTATTATTAAAGGTTTTTAGTTCTTCAACTATCTCGAAAAATTTTATTATTATCTAAAATTAGGATTATTAAGTTAATAAAAAAGGAAGTGTTTTAGTTTTAATAATTATTAAAAGAGTTTGATAATTTAAAGTTCATTTTTATTTTTAGAATATTAAAACATTGCTAGATTAAGAAAAGTTAAAGGTTTCATAAAAAAGATTTAGTTATTTAAAGTATTAAAAACAAATTTTATTAATTGAAAAAGGTTTTAAATTTTAATATTTTATAAATAGATGCTTTTATTATTATTTAATTTTAAAGTTATATTGAAAAGTTAATAAAGTTTTTTTTTTTTTTAAAAAGATTTTAATTTTATTATTTTAGTAAAAAGTTTTTTTTTTTAAAAGGGGTTACTAATTTAAAAGGGATTTTAACAAAGTTGTTTTTTTTTTATAATTAATTTAGTTATATCTTATTAAAAAGAAATATTTTAAAATATAAAAGAGAAGTTATATTTTATTAAAAAGGCTATTACAAAGTTTTTTTTTTAAATGTTTAATTATGTTTGAAATGGTCACGTAAAACACAAATTCCAATTATTTTGAAAAAAAAGTTAAAATAAGAAAAAAGATTTATTAAACGGAGGGATTATAGTGTTGTGAAGGGAGAGAGGGTCCACGGGGGCTATGTGTGTGGTGTGTACGTGATAAGACAAAATGAAAAAAAAACAAAAACAAGAGGCTCTCTTCTCTCTCGCGTCTCATCTCTCTCAGGGAAGTTAGAGTGTGGAAACCCTAGCCCTCACCGTCGTCGTCATCTCGCCCTCTCGATTTCGAATATCTCGCCAAACACGAACCCTAAGAATCTAACA
Source organism: Lathyrus tuberosus (assembly GCA_022829125.1). Taxonomy (NCBI): domain Eukaryota; kingdom Viridiplantae; phylum Streptophyta; class Magnoliopsida; order Fabales; family Fabaceae; genus Lathyrus; species Lathyrus tuberosus. The sequence goes on along the minus strand of JALAZF010000052.1, from coordinate 4,539,671 downwards.
GCAAAACCCAATCCCCAGCAGAAACCCTAAACCCCCATTATTCTCATTATTGGTCGATTACATGTTACAAGATGAACAACACGGAAAGAAAAATGCGGAAACAAAAAGGTGGAGCGAGGTCGCCAATTGGAACCAGGTGCTTTATGAACCTTCTTCTCCTTTTTTTATTTTTTCGCTCGTCGTTGTTGGTTGCTCATGATGTGTGTTTGTGAAGAACACGTATGATTGTAGATTTCTGGTGTTGATGTATGTATGTGAATGTTGCATTTTGGTTGAATTGGTTTGGCTGATATGGATTCGTGGTGGATTTTGAATTTGTTATCATGAATGTTCGGTTGTTTTTTTTTCTGGTGAGGTATGTTTGCGTATGAATTTGTGATGTTTGGTGTCATCCCTTCTTTTGTGAATGGTTTTCCCCTTTATATAGAGTTATGGAATTGAATTTGAAAATATGTGGCTTGATGACATTTCCATTTTGGTCCGAGCTTGTCTGATCTATTTTAATTCCTTTCTCTTTTTCAACTTGACAGGTTTTTGGGCTTTTGGAAAGGATTAAATTGCTCTTGATGATGTTTGGAGTATTGTTTTGGAAACTTTTTGGATTCTTGCTTTGATTGCTTTTGAACACGTTTGGAGGATTGTTTTTGCATCTTGTTTTGGAATAATTCTTTGAAAGAGAATAAGCTGTTGTGAAGTAATTAACTTTCTTGCCAATCTTGTTGATCTTTGTCGCAAGGTAATCAAAATATGACAATTATTGCAACTTATTCCGAGCTGGTAATTTTTTTGAACTGAACTATTCGTGAAAAATCTTCAGTCTTCATGTGATTGTGACTTTGAGGATGGCTGGCAATTCATAAGAGCTAGCTTCGTATTGTATGTAAATCAAAATGTCACTATTTCTTTTGCAGCTTGGAGTGATGGTAATGCTCTCATGAAAGTAGGCTTGGAAGGTTCTGCATATGTCAATTAGAGCAACACGCTAGTAGCATGGTTTGGCTGGAGGAGTTTTGCTTATGACGGTGATGAATAAAGCAGGGCTTCCATGTGAATGCTAAAGAATTCATGTTTGGTTGAGACGGTAGTGTTCTTACGTAACTTTTCCTTGTAAATTTTTTTATAGCAATACTTGAAGTTGGATGCTTAGAGTTTTGAATGAATTTTAAGGATTGCTGATGTACTTCTCGAATTGTTGTTTTCTTTTGACGGTACCAGCTGGTGCTACATCCCTTTTTTATGGACATCTTCAATCTTCCAAGCTCCGTGGCTATATGTGAATCATCAAGGTTCTCGCCCTCCTTAGTTTTCTTTAATGATGTTATGTAAAGCTTCAACTTAATCTTTGATATTGTTGCTAAAACCGTGACCGAAACTTATCTGCGAAACACGCACCATTGTGGACTTTGACTAATTTGTGATGGCCTTGGATATAGCTTGACACAGAGGTTCAAGGCAAGTTACCTGGGAAGATTGGCTGAATGGATGAATCTTGAACTGTGAATCATGGTTTGATGAATTTGAAATAATATTGATAGTTTTGATTTGCCAAGTAGTATCAGAACTACACCGATGTTTGAAAGCTGCCAGACGGTTCTTACGCGCTTCAAAGACCTCGCCACATGTGTTTGTATTGGCCAGCATGAGATTTCCAGGTCTGTTTTGGATATCTCTTCATGCTAGATATATTACAAATGTCATCAGTATCACTGCCACTGCTTGCGTGAAGTCTTTGGTCTCGAATTTCGACTCGTTCGGCTGAACCCTGAGCTAAAACTCACTGTTAAACAAATTGAAAAATTCACTTTGTTGTGTTATTTATTCTATTAACTGTGAATGGATCAAATGTCTCATGAAATTTTCTTGTATTTGACTATTACTCAGGTTAAGCTGCGGTTACGGAGGCCAGACAAGTGCTTGGACTTTTATCTGCATGATCAAGTTCAACTGCTAAGCCTTTTAAATTTCTGCACATGGTTTTCGTAACAGCTTCTACCGCTTTGAGCTAAGCTTGAACGCAGCAATTCAATTACGGTTGGTGGACTCCAAATAGGGGTTCCTAGGTTGAAAACAAATGATGTTCGTCTTATCAATGGAGGGGCATTGGCTTTCGTTCTATATTTTATGTAAAATGACTTGGAATGAGAACGGACAAATCTTTTTTTTTAGGGACAAATGGGATGAATTTGTAAGATTCTAAAGGTTTGTAACTGCCTCTATTTACTTGAAACCCAAAGTTGAAATATCATCATGCTCGTATAATTTGAATTCGAAATTGAAGGGGTGGTAGGTGAATCTGGTGAGCTTTGATATGATACGTGTATTCCACTGCCAAGTTTCCTCTCAAACTCATGGTTGCTTATGTTGGCAATTATGGTTGATGAGGTAAATATGACATAATAAACCGGTGATACGACATAGTGTTGAAGGTACTAGTAGCTTTGCTTAGTAGCAAGAACAAAAATAATAAAAACCTGGCTTAGTAGTAAGATGCCATACTCTCTTGACTGAATGAAATGCTTATGTCCCATACGGCGCATGAAAACAGTAATCGTAGACTATATAGAGATCAAATCCAAGCATGCCGAAATGTATAGTCTCCCTTTCAAGTTGAAGTGGGTTTTTGAACTTTCAATTCCGACCTCCCGTAACACATATTTTGATATTGTAAATTTGTACTTAAATTAAGCTTAGCTTCTCAAATATTGACTTGAAAATGTATGAGCTTAACATCAATTTGAGACAAGGCCTAAAATCAACTTAAAACAAATTGATCATGCCTTGCAATAGTTTGAAACAAGTTTAATTATGGCTTGAATTCTATGATGACTAGAACTTGAACTTGAAGTTTGAAAATAGACCTTGCTATCTTGGACACGGACGATATAGGCTTAAAACTTGCAAAGATGTAAGAACTTTAAGCTTGGTCTTATACTTGTGACAGAACAAAGGACCTGAGATTGCATATCTGGAATTCAACCTTATACTTCTTCCAAATTGAACCTTCGATACCACACAACCAATGATTATCTTTAGGGTACCAAATTCCATATCAAAGAACCTAGTATTCTGTGGGGAAAACTGAGGAGAAAAGGCTTGGTAGTGGTTTAGGGACTAAAAGGGTAAGGACACAATCACACAGGAGTCCAACATACATCTTGCAAAGACCAGAGAGCCTCCACAAACACACACATAACACCGCCTTCAGGACCTTGAATCTTCTGCAATTGCACCTGTCCTTAAAAGAGAAACAAACAGACAAAGCTAGATGAAATAGTTAGTTATGCACGAATGATCAACCTAATATGTTATGCAAAGAAACATGGCGGGTATCTTAGGGTCAAAAATTAGGGTGCGACAGATGCCCCTATTTAAGTTTCTCCTATTCGGAGATATGGAGATTGAAATCTTCTTCTCGACGAGATAAGAGAGACTTAAATACAAACATGCACAAATTTTTGGCCCTAAGATGCCGCCCAATGCACATGATATGATATGAAATGCAAGACAAGGATCCTGTGAGGAAAGATGTCACAGGGGATAGCTGATGTTAAAACACAGAGAAAAAAAGACCCGACGAGGACGACTCCGCAAGACAAGACTCCACAGGGAAGGAACCAACTCCACTGGGGGAAAAGAGACTACCAACTGACAATCACAAGGTAGCTTAAGCACATGGCAAGAAACTTGAAAGGAACAGGATAACTTACTACCAACAGCTGGTAGCCTAAGCATAAGTGTCTGATCAAAAGGATGCGTTACCTACTATCAAACATATGATAGCCTGAGCAGAGGCAAACGCAGAAGGAAAGATGACCTACTACCACCACGGTAGCCTAAGCGAGGCATCTAACCATATGATACAGTATATTACCTACTATCAAACATATGATAGCCTGAGCAAAGGTAATAACCAAATAAGCTTCCAATGATAATGATTCAGCTTCTCCTCTGAATACCTTGTTTAGAAGGAGAAAAAATTGAGGAATCTACTGCCGAGGTCTTCTGGAAATCTACTGCCGAGAATAACCAGAGAATATAAAATGAGATACCTACTGCCGAGGTCTTCTGGAAATCTACTGCCGAGAATAACCAGAGAATATAAAATGAGATACCTACTGCCGAGGTCTTCTGGAAATCTACTGCCGAGAATAACCAGAGAATATAAAATGAGATACCTACTGCCGAGGTCTTCTGGAAATCTACTGCCGAAAATAACCAGGAAATATAAAATGAGATACCTACTGCCGAGGTCTTCTGGAAATCTACTGCCGAGAATAACCAGGAAAATAAACGACTGTTTGCCGAAGTTTAAAATAAACCAGGGAATCTACTGCCGAGATCCTGGAAAGAAATGATTGTTTGTCAAAATTTGAAATAAACCAAGGAATCTACTGCCGAGATCCTGGAAGCTTCACCGGGGATCTTCAAAAGAGATGCGGGTCGGCTGATTTGTGGGCTCACTGGGGAGAATACCGCTGAGATGTAATATTGTTGTAATTTGTGTTGAAGCTAGTAAATTCTTGCAATGGAAGTTCTCAAATAAAGAGAGTACTCGTGAAGTCTTCAATCATTGATAACCTTGATAACTTCAACGGGGATAGGCAAAATGTCTTGAGGATGTTACCATTTGTCATCCAGATAGAAAACTGAGCTCAAATAAAGAGTCATCTCTTGTTGTCTGGATTTAAATCTCATAATACTGCTGGAGAAACAACTTTGTCTTCTATAGATATCTTTGAATATATTATTCTTTGGGGAGATAGGGTGCAAAATAAATGCGCGCTTGATCTAGGTTCACCAGCCTAGAGATATCCAAAATTGTGATTGTCATGGACCAAAGTTCAATTCAGGGAAAAACTGAAAAGAAACGGTCAATCAAGACTCTATCCAGTGAGGAATGAACTCAACTGGGATTATCTTTATCCAAAAGGTGGAAAAGAAAACTAAAGTAACCATCTTCCACGAGGATTGAACTCAGTGGGGAATTAGAAATGATGCGTTTTCTGCTTAGGGCTGACGATTCTATTTGGAGGGAGCAGACAAACCCTGATCACTTGGGGATAAACGCAACCAAAGTGAGAACAAACAAACACAAAATGCAAGATGCAAAAGATGCCAAATGCCATGAATCTACATGAAAGGATGTCGTGTTATGCTTATGTTCATGCTTATGCTGACAAAACAACAACAAGAAGCAACCAGGAGATGAAACAAACATCTCGGTAAGAATACTCGGCCGATCTTTGCAATATAAGAAGCATCACTGGGGATGAATGGAAAGCCATATACAAAAACAAGTCCCACTTCAAAACTTCAAACTTTCTCTGGGGAAAAGAGAGCACTCCACTTGGGATGAACATCGTGACTTCACTTAGGATTGTCAAGATGAACCTTGGATTCTGTTGGGAACGAGAAAGATTCACTGGGAACGAATCAAACTCATGATCGAAAATACTTCATGGGGGATAAAATAAATATCCACTGCGAACCGACGTTGTCTGAATGAAAGTTGTAACTGGATAAAATAAATATCCACTTCATCGGGGAAACTTGGATTAGTAGTAGTTGGAAGTGTCGGAGATAAAAACTTTGAGAGGATGAAATAAACATCCTCCTTCACTGGTGAAGATAGAGATAGTGAGAAAGTCCAATGAGGAGTGAAATAAACACTCGCTTCGCTGGGGAAGATTGAAACCAAAGAAATTCACTGAGGATTCTTAGGTTGTCGACCAGAGAAATCTTACGTCAAAATGTGCCATGACCTCTTGAAGTGGCGATTTACCGGGGAATAATCGTGACTACCGGGATCAAAGACCTACTGGGGAGTCATCACATTACCTGGGATAAAAACTCTTTGAGGTCAGGGGTGAATAATGTCGTGAGACTGATGTAACCCTACATTGATGACCTGTATGGTAGTCGCCATTTTGATCAACAGTTGCTGTGAATGGATGAAAAGTAATCTTCAATTCTTAGATGCCCCAGATCACTTAGTTTATAAGAAGAAGTCATCCCAAGAGGATTTTACAGAAAACTTGGCGTCCAACTGTCCCAATGTTTTCAAACTCTTGGAGAGATTGTTGAATCTCGATGTAACTGGCCTGGATTGACTGTGTTCTGTAACCGAGTCTTCAAATTCTTTGAGAGATTTACCAAATCTCGACGTAACTGCCCCAGATTGACGATGTTCTGTATAACCGAGTCTTCAAACTTGGAGAGATTTACCAAATCTCGACGTAACTGCCCCAGATTGACGGTGTTCTGAGTCTTCAAACTTTGTTCCTTGAGGTCAGACGGCGAAAGAAACAGCTGGGAAACAAATTGCCCCTGCTCAGCAAGGTCTTCAGGTGACGTGCCCCTGGATACTACAATCTCCTTGAAACAGTACTAAATTTTATCTCATCAATGCCACACGTATGTTAATTTCTACGATGTCAAGCAATGTTAGCAAGTAGAAAATGTTAATTCTGAAACTGTTTGATGCAACACCAAGTTTGTCTTGAAAATTTTATTAAAAGATATTTTGGTGGGTTAAATTATCGATTTTATAATGCCAACACAAATTTTTTTTTTTTAGCATAGCTCATAGGAGTCAGGAAACGATATCTCAATGAGTATGCTTTTGAAATAAATCTTGCTTCAATTAGGACTTTTAAGGGTTGTATTATGGATTGGTTCACGGTTTAAGAAACAAAGGATATAAGGCTCAAAGTTTGTTTGTGCCCACCCAATCTTCGTGATTTTTTACTCCATTTTTTTTTACTGAAAATTACCCTGCCCCAGGTTAAGAATGAGGGGTTTTTTTTTCTTAGAGAAGAAAACTCCTACTTCAAAGGCTCAAAAGGTTAGCAAGGGTTTATCACCTTATATCTCCGGTGTTTAGGATTTTGAAACAATGCCTTATATCACTAGCAGAGTTTTATTCAAAAGCATACAACAAGAAATCTAGCGTTTGATTTCATCATCCTCCATTCAATTCTCTGCCAAGGCAAAAGATTGGGCAGCATTGTCATTATAAAATAGAAAAAGTGTTTTAAAATGAGTGAAACGAATGGATTTCTTCAAGACAAACATATTTATTGCATTAATTGCTCAAAATAACAAGTTCTCACACGCAAAACAAGTGCATTAACGAACGCAGAAAATTACATATGAAAACAGCGAATAAGCTTAAAATATGACGAGACATAGCCTTAAGACCAGATGCGTTAGGTCCTTTCAACATCTTCAATTGTTCTTGGAGGTCACGAAATCCTTTTTTCAATTTCTCCCAATCTAGGATCATTCATAGTTGTCACAGGACGGATGTTCTGAGAATTTGGCATATACCTTAGAAAATGGGAATCTCTTTCATTAACTTGACCAACCGGGTTATTTTGCACAGGCTGAGATCGAGTAGGAACTTCCATTTTTGAAACGTTGATGTCAATAGGAAAACCGTACATCGGGTTAGTCATCACTTTGAAACCTGACATGGGATCCATATTCTCTGTTCTATCCATTATCCCTAGTAATTACTTCAAGTTCGGTACGAATGCCAGAAGATCAGATGAGCGACACAAAGATAAGAGACCGAATAAGCGGAGGAAGAGAAAAGACGTATGCAAAAAGGATGCAATGCTAAAGATGCAATGTGAATGCAGCAAGATTCATGGAACTCAACTATTTATAATTAACAAGGAATATCAAAAGACTCGTTTTTTTTTTTATTAAAACGGTTACAGCTATTAGTATTGGAATATTAAAAGATTGATTTATTACAAAATTGTTTACAACGTGTCGGTACACTTTCCAAAAGTCATAACGGAAAAGCTAAATAAAAGCTAATAGTGATGGATCTAAGGAGACTCTTCCAACGGTCTTCGTTTGACTTCTTCTTCCAATTAAGGACTAGAGTAACTTCTTTCCAAAATTTCTCCTTTTGTAGTCATATTAGCTCGGACATTTGTCGAAGATAGTAAATGGATTCTTGTCTTGAATAAGTAACTCCATTAGCTAAGAATATTCTTCAAGAATTGTCACCTACAGTGATGGACTGGAGTAGAGTAGATAGTATTTCCTTATCAATAAGGGCTTCCCTTATCTGGTCTTGAACCCTTCTTTATCCGTCAATAAGGTCTCCAATCCCCTTAGATCATCCAGGTTATGACTCTTGTAAGTGTACTTCAACGTTTTCTTTTTTTAAATTTTTTAGAGTCCATGATATCCTTATGATGTTTATAAACAAGACTAAGTTCCATGAATCTTTATGAAATGATGCTAATGAATGTATGCAACACAAAGCACACTCAAGCAATCAAACAGACAAAAGTCCTAGGTTTGAAAGGTCACATCATGGAGCCAAGGTCTACCCACCCCATAGGAGTGTACTATAGTTTCAAATGTACCTGCCGAACGGGTTCTACAAAGTTCCCAGAGTCTACAATCCATCTTTCGGATATTATCGACTTCCCAAATTACTCGGTTAGTCAATAATATTCTCAAGAGAATCTCGTCTGAGTGTAGTATCGCGTGACAACTATTTGGAAATAGACTCCCGCATAGTCACCGCACTACATCCTAATAGGCCAAGTTGGGTTAAAGGTAACTACGGTCCCCAGTCCCGAGGGCCTTTAGATCGAAACCATACCGTCTTCACGAATGAACTCGTTGGACAAATATTTTATTCGAGAGGGCCTAAACTGAGTGGTGAAGTCTCAATTTACTTTTTCAGGAATCGACTCCCTTAAAGTATCATTGAAGTCTCACCGTTCCTATCATAATTTTCACTCTAGTCCGGGTGTAGGACTTTGTCTCACCACACAAGTAATAACCCAAGCAAACATAACAGATAACAAATATATAACAAAAACATAATTAATCAAGTTAGGGGGAACCCTCTTATGAGATATCCCCAGTGAAGTCGCCATTTCTGTCGCGGTGAAAATTGGATACCATAGTTATTTGTTAACTAGGATCGCATTTTTAATGTCACCACCGGTCTTTGATTTTATCCAAGGGAAGGGAGAAAAACCGAATTCCCACAATGCAATGCAAATGCACTAAGATTCTAAGTTCGGGGGTTGGTTATACCTAGGGAAGGTGTTAGCATCCTAGATATCTGTAGTATTCTACAGGAACCTCTTGATTTTATTTTTTATGTTATTTGTTTTTCGTTTGCTAAGGGTTTAAGGGTAGATAATTTATTATTTTTAATTCCTAAGTGTGCTCGACAAGATATTGCATCTCGTGCCTACATATCCTGTTAGGAGGGAATCAGAGCACTTGTAATTCCTTAATATTAAGGGTACTAAATGTTTTAAAGGTTTAGGAAAAGAAGATGAGTCATCATCTTAAGAAAGACCACCACAGTTTTGAAAATGTTTGTATTTTGTGGGGTATGGGATTGTATGTCCCTTTCTTTGAGATGATTAACATCTAATTCTCTTGTGTGGAGAATTAGGTAGGCTAAAGCTTGATTTTAAATCAAAATTGAAGGGGGACTAACTTAAGAAATCTATCCTAAGTTGTTTAATTGACTTATCTTAAGGTATCGATTATGAATGCAAATGATATGCACCATGCACAATAACATGGTTATCATGCATGGGATTTTCCCTTGGATATTAATGCGGTTAATTTAATGTTATTTAGGTGAGGGTGCTAGCAAAGTGATGCTAGACTTGTGTCTAGTGATCAATAGGTCGAATGCGATGCCCTAAGACGATCGACTTACATGGGTAGAAAATTGGCTCGACGTTGGATCGAGGATTTTAATTTTTTTGAAAGGGTTTTGAGAACAAGTAACAAGTAAATAGAGATAAGCATACCAAGGCGAGACATCAGACATAGATAAGATAAGTAAACATGCAAGCGTCTCTCAAGCACGAGGAGGGATCCTAAAAGAGCGATTATGATTAAGATTTTATCTTGAGGATTAAGTTAAGGATTATTAAGTAAAAAAGGAGTCAACGGTTTTTCTATTAATAAAAAAAAAAGTTCTAATTATTTTAAGTTTTAATTATCGATTTGTTTTAAAGTCAAATTAATAAAGTTAAAACAAAAGTTTTCTTATTAGCGTTTAATTATTTTCAAAGTTTATTATATCTTTTGTTTTTAAGAGTTATTATTAAAGGTTTTTAGTTCTTCAACTATCTCGAAAAATTTTATTATTATCTAAAATTAGGATTATTAAGTTAATAAAAAAGGAAGTGTTTTAGTTTTAATAATTATTAAAAGAGTTTGATAATTTAAAGTTCATTTTTATTTTTAGAATATTAAAACATTGCTAGATTAAGAAAAGTTAAAGGTTTCATAAAAAAGATTTAGTTATTTAAAGTATTAAAAACAATTTTATTAATTGAAAAAGGTTTTAAATTTTAATATTTTATAAATAGATGCTTTTATTATTATTTAATTTTAAAGTTATATTGAAAAGTTAATAAAGTTTTTTTTTTTTTTTAAAAAGATTTTAATTTTATTATTTTAGTAAAAAGTTTTTTATTTTAAAAGGGGTTACTAATTTAAAAGGGATTTTAACAAAGTTGTTTTTTTATAATTAATTTAGTTATATCTTATTAAAAAGAAATATTTTAAAATATAAAAGAGAAGTTATATTTTATTAAAAAGGCTATTACAAAGTTTTTTTTTTAAATGTTTAATTATGTTTGAAATGGTCACGTAAAACACAAATTCCAATTATTTTGAAAAAAAAGTTAAAATAAGAAAAAAGATTTATTAAACGGAGGGATTATGGTGTTGTGAAGGGAGAGAGGGTCCACGGGGGCTATGTGTGTGGTGTGTACGTGATAAGACAAAATGAAAAAAACAAAAACAAGAGGCTCTCTTCTCTCTCGCGTCTCATCTCTCTCAGGGAAGTTAGGGTGTGGAAATCCTAGCCCTCACCATCGTCGCCATCTCGCCCTCTCGATTTCGAATCTCTCGCCAAACACGAACCCTAAGAATCTAACAGCAAAACCCAATCCCCAGCAGAAACCCTAAACCCCCATTATTCTCATTATTGGTCGATTACATGTTACAAGATGAACAACACGGAAAGAAAAATGCGGAAACAAAAAGGTGTAGCGAGGTCGCCAATTGGAACCAGGTGCTTTATGAACCTTCTTCTCCTTTTTTTATTTTTTCGCTCGTCGTTGTTGGTTGCTCGTGATGTGTGTTTGTGAAGAACACGTATGATTGTAGATTTCTGGTGTTGATGTATGTATGTGAATGTTGCGTTTTGGTTGAATTGGTTTGGCTGATATGGATTCGTGGCGGATTTTGAATTTGGTATCATGAATGTTTAGTTGTTTTTTTTTTCTGGTGAGGTATGTTTGCGTATGAATTTGTGATGTTTGGTGTCATCCCCTCTTTTGTGAATGGTTTTCCCCTTTATATAGAGTTATGGAATTGAATTTGAAAATATGTGGCTTGATGACGTTTCCATTTTGGTCCGAGCTTGTCTGGTCTGTTTTAATTCCTTTTTCTTTTTCAACTTGACAGGTTTTTGGGCTTTTGGAAAGGATTAAATTGCTCTTGATGATGTTTGGAGTATTGTTTTGGAAACTTTTTGGATTCTTGCTTTGATTGCTTTTGAACACGTTTGGAGGATTGTTTTTGCATCTTGTTTTGGAATAATTCTTTGAAAGAGAATAAGTTGTTGTGAAGTAATTAACTTTCTTGCCAATCTTGTTGATCTTTGTCGCAAGTTAACCAAAATATGACAATTATTGCAACTTATTCCGAGCTGGTAATTTTTTTGAACTGAACTATTCGTGAAAAATCTTCAGTCTTCATGTGATTGTGACTTTGAGGATGGCTGGCAATTCATAAGAGCTAGCTTCGTATTGTATGTAAATCATAATGTCACTATTTCTTTTGCAGCTTGGAGTGATGGTAATGCTCTCATGAAAGCAGGCTTGGAAGGTTCTGCATATGTCAATTAGAGCAACACGCTAGTAGCATGGTTTGGCTGGAGGAGTTTTGCTTATGACGGTGATGAATAAAGCAGGGCTTCCATGTGAATGCTAAAGAATTCATGTTTGGTTGAGACGGTAGTGTTCTTACGTAACTTTTCCTTGTAAATTTTTTTTATAGCAATACTTAAAGTTGGATGCTTAGAGTTTTGAATGAATTTTAAGGATTGCTGATGTACTTCTCGAATTGTTGTTTTCTTTTGACGGTACCAGCTAGTGCTACATCCCTTATTTATGGACATCTTCAATCTTCCAAGCTCCGTGGCTATATGTGAATCATCAAGGTACTCGTCCTCCTTAGTTTTCTTTAACGATGTTATGTAAAGCTTCAACTTGATCTTTGATATTGTTGCTAAAACCGTGACCGAAACTTATCAGTGAAACACGCACCATTGTGGTCTTTGACTAATTTGTGATGGCCTTGGATATAGCTTGACATAGAGGTTCAAGGCAAGTTACCTGGGAAGATTGGCTGAATGGATGAATCTTGAACTGTGAATCATGGTTTGATGAATTTGAAATAATATTGATAGTTTTGATTTGCCGGGTAGTATCAGAACTACACCGATGTTTGAAAGTTGCCAGACGGTTCTTACGTGCTTCAAAGACCTCGCCACATGTGTTTGTATAGGCCAGCATGAGATTTCCAAGTCTGTTTTTGATATCTCTTCATGCTAGATGTATTACAAATGTCATCAGTATCACTGCCACTGCTTGCGTGAAGTCTTTGGTCTCGAATTTCGACTCGTTCGGCTGAACCCTGAGCTAAAACTCACTGTTAAACAAATTGAAAAATTCACTTTGTTGTGTTATGTATTCTATTAACTGTGAATGGATCAAATGTCTCATGAAATTGTCTTGTATTTGACTGTTACTCAGGTTAAGCTGCGGTTACGGAGGCCAGACAAGTGCTTGGACTTTTATCTGCATGATCAAGTTCAACTGCTAAGCCTTGTAAATTTCAGCACATGGTTTTCGTAACAGCTTCTACCGCTTTGAGCTAAGCTTGAATGCAGCAATTCAATCACGGTTGGTGGACTCCAAAGAGGGGTTCCTAGGTTGAAAACAAATGATGTTCGTCTTATCAATGGAGGGGCATCGGCTTTCATTCTATATTTTATGTAAAATGACTTGGAATGAGAACGGATAAATCTTTTTTTTAGGGACAAATGGGATGAATTTGTAAGATTCTAAAGGTTTGTAACTGCCTCTATTTACTTGAAACCCAAAGTTGAAATATCATCATGCTCGTATAATTTGAATTCGAAATTGAAGGGGTGGTAGGTGAATCTGGTGAGCTTTGATATGATACGTGTATTCCATTGCCAAGTTTCCTCTCAAACTCATGGTTGCTTATGTTGGCAATTATGGTTGATGAGGTAAATATGACATAATAAACCGGTGATACGACATAGTGTTGAAGGTACTAGTAGCTTTGCTTAGTAGCAAGAACAAAATTAATAAAAACCTGGCTTAGTAGTAAGATGCCATACTCTCTTGACTGAATGAAATGCTTATGTCCCATACGGCGCATGAAAACAGTAATCGTAGACTATATAGAGATCAAATCCAAGCATGCCGAAATGTATAGTCTCCCTTTCAAGTTGAAGTGGGTTTTTGAACTTTCAATTCCGACCTCCCGTAACACATATTTTGATATTGTAAATTTGTACTTAAATTAATCTTAGCTTCTCAAATATTGGCTTGAAAACGTATGAGCTTAACATCAATTTGAGACAAGGCCTAAAATCAACTTAAAACAAATTGATCATGCCTTACAATAGTTTGAAACAAGTTTAATTATGGCTTGAATTCTATGATGACTAGAACTTGAACTTGAAGTTTGAAAATAGACCTTGCTATCTTGGACATGGACGATATAGGCTTAAAACTTGCAAAGATGTAGGAACTTTAAGCTTGGTCTTGTACTTGTGACAGAACAAAGGACCTGAGATTGCATATCTGGAATTCAACCTTATACTTCTTCCAAATTGAACCTTCGATACCACACAACCAATGATTATCTTTAGGGTACCAAATTCCATATCAAAGAACCTAGTATTCTGTGGGGAAAACTGAGGAGAAAAGGCTTGGTAGTGGTTTAGGGACTAAAAGGGTAAGGACACAATCACACATGAGTCCAACATACATCTTGCAAAGACCAGAGAGCCTCCACAAACACACACATAACACCGCCTTCAGGACCTTGAATCTTCTCCAATTGCACTTGTCCTTAAAAGAGAAACAAACAGATAAAGCTAGATGAAATAGTTAGTTATGCACGAATGATCAACCTAATATGTTATGCAAAGAAACAGGGCGGGTATCTTAGGGTCAAAAATTAGGGTACGACACATATAACCGTCCTCGTTAAGATAGGACTTCCATTCTTCATCCATGTCGGAGGGATCCTCCTCATTGATAGTGTGTACTTCCTGAGACACTGGGTGGAGAAAACCTCCACTGTGGAAGAAGTTTTGAAGGGGATGACGACTTTCATCGTTGGCAGCTGTCTGGGTACAGGTTGCAGAAAAACCAAGACCCTTCTTTGTTTTATTGTTAGTGGGAATGACAAGCTGTCCCTATCCTTTTGTATTGGTACTCTCGACCGCTTTGATAGCATCGTTGTATGAAGAAATGGAAGTTCCTTATTTGAACTGATTGTCCTTGCTTACCGACAGTGCTTGGAACTGAGTTCCAATAACCTCCTCGGGTTCTACACAAGTAGATGATGATAAGTTGCTTACAAGCAAGGCTTGTTCTCCACAAACTGTGACAAGTTGATCGTTCTTGACGAACTTTAGCTTTTGGTGGAGGGTTGAAGTAACCGCTCCAGCCTGATGTATCCAAGGTCTTCCTAATAAACAACTGTACGTTGCCCGGATGTCCATGACCTGGAAAGTGACTTGGAAAGTATGAGGACCGATAGTTATGGGAAGATCAACTTCGCCGATAATTGCTTTTCTGGATCCGTCGAATGCTTTGACGACAACCTCGCTGATTCTCACCGGAGAGCCTTTGAATGATAATTGCATCAAAGTAGACTTCGGCATAACATTCAGGGCTGACCCTGTGTCTACCAGTACGCTGGCTAAAGCATCGTCCTGGTAGTTAACTGTGATATTGAGCGCCATGTTATGACGACGACCCTCTTCAGGTAATTCCTCGTCACTAAATCCCAAATTATTGCAGGAAGTGATGTTAGAGACAATGCTATAGAACTGTCTGATTGTTACATCCTATTCCATAAAGGCTTGCTCCAAAACTTTCTGTAGAGCCTCCCTATGCGCTTCTGAACTGAGTAACAGTGATAATACCGAGATCTTTGAAGGAGTCTGTAACAACTGATCAACAATGTTGTATTCACTCTTCTGGATGAGCTTCAGCATCTCATCGTTGTTTTTTGAAAGGTCGGGATTACTGGATTGACCGACTGGTAGATCAGGAGTTTCCGTCTGAAGTTCCTTTTCTTTGTTAAGTTCCCCAACCCCTCGGTTGAAGACTCTACCACTCCGTGTTACTCGACTGATGTCTACAATGTTCACGACGGAGGGTAACGGAATTTCCTTTCCATTTTCAATGGTCGTTGTACCGTATTTGCAAGGGATAGCCTTAGTTGATTCATATGGTAATGGTCCCGGCAGATAGATGACTACGGGAGCCTTTTGATTTTTCTGACCATCGTAAGTAATCTCGATCCATTCCCGGTTGGGAACTTTAGATTCGTCAAGTAGAGGGATGATGGCAAAAAAATCCATGGTCCTATGATGACCAGAGATTGTGACAACGTCCTCGACTTAATCGGCAAGGTAGTTCGGCGACCAATTGATGGGTCCGGAACCCGGATATGGACGAATCTCTCCACGATCCACCTGACCCTGAAGAGCTGCTCTCACAAGGTAACACCCTTGGTTACTTTTTGAACAGACGCTACAACGGTCATAATTGTGTGGTGGCACCTGGCCACGCCCACTTTGAATACAATGTAACCTCACTAGGTTAGCTTCCACAGATCGGACATCCTGACTCTGACACTGAGTAGGATTCCTGTTACTGATACTAATTTGCTGAGTATCTTCATCCATATAAATTGGCATCCACCAGTGATTTAACAAGTGCTGAAGTGCCTCCTGGACAAGGGTACAACCTCGATCTTTTTCGCAACCTGCTTTACAGCTGTGATAATTATGTGACATCAAGAATCCGAGTCGGACCTGTTCAGCATGTAACTCTATCAACTTGGTATTCATCACGCAAATATCGAAGATCTGAACCATGTTGATCTGATAGGGGTTCCTATCATGGTAGTCTTGGATCCATCCAAGATCCATCTGACGCTGGAGGGCTTCTTGTATGAAAAAGCATCCCGGTTTGTCTTTAGAGCAGATATCACACTGGTGATAATTATGAGGTGGCACATGGCCATATCCACTCTGTCTACAATGCATCTTGACCAGATTGGTTTTCAACAAGAGTATATCATGAATTTGATAGACGTTGTTAGTCTCTCCTTCTATCAAATTGACTGCAGCCTTCTCGTGTTGAGGCAGCGGGTTCGTGAGAACATTAGGATTTGTATCCTTAAAGGATAAGACCCCGCTCCTAACAAGCTTTTGCACGTCGGGTTTGAAATTAAGACAATTCTCAATGTTATGCCCTGGTCCTCCTTGGTGGTAAGGGCAAGTTTGATCCACCTTAAACCAAAAAGGCGGATTTTCCGGTACTGTAAGAGGAGATTTAGTCTGAATGTGCCCCTTAGCCAGTAGTAATGGAAATAGTTTTGCGTACGATACGGGTATAGGATCAAACCCTGGTGGCCGTGTTGTATGGTTGTTGTTGTATTGGGGACGAGCCTGCTGAAGAGGCTGTTGTGTCCTTTCCTGATTAGGTTGGCTTTGCGCAACCTGAGGTTGATAAGTAGGAATAGGTGCAGGGTTGATAACAGGAGTCACAGCTGCTACCGGTTGATACTTAGGGAGAGCACTACCGTATTTTTTAGTACCGCACGTCGATCCAGTGTCTTTTACCAAACGTCCTTCTCGCACAGCTTCCTCAAGACGTACGCCCATGCCCACCATCTCGGTGAAATCACTGGGTGCACTGACAACCATTCAGTCATAGTAAAATGAGCTTAAGGTTTTTAAGAAGATCTTTGTCATCTCTTTTTCCTCAAGAGGTGGACAAATTTGAGGGCCAATTTCACGCCACCTTTGAGCATACTCCTTAAAGGTTTCCTTGTCCTTTTGCGACATCGATCTGAGTTGATCTCTGTCGGGTGCCATGTCCAAATTGTATTTGTATTGTTGGACGAAGGTAGTGCCAAGATCTCTGAATGTGTTAATTGTGGCACGGTTTAAACCCATGTACCATTTGAGTGCGGTACCGGTTAAACTATCCTGGAAGTAGTGAATCAGTAGGTCCTGATTCTCCGTCTGAGCTGACATTCGCCGAGCGTACATCACCAGATGGCTCTGAGGGCAAGAGTTACCCTTGTATTTTTCAAAGTCGGACACTTGAAATTTGTGCGGAACTTTCACATTGGGGACCAAGCAGAGGTCTGCGGCGTCCTTTCCAAATAGATCCTGACCGCGGATGGCTTGCAGCTCCTTCTGCATTTCCAAGAACTGTTCATGGAATTCATCCATTCTATCAAACAAAGTTTCCTTTTTACAAGAAGGTATCGGTGGAATCTGTCCTTCCGGGACAGTGTGCACCACAGAGGGTGGTACCGTGACTACGGCAGCGAACCTTGGCATTTCCCGAAGTTTGTAACCTTCAGGAGTCTTCAGTATGCCCCTGGCATCTTTGCTTTCCCGAAGTTTGTAACCTTCAGGCCTAGCGGCTTCTGTTGAGATTCCCTGATCTTCAGCGATTGGCGGAACATATCCTTCCGGGATATAGTTAACAGGCATGCCCCAAGGGCGATCTTTCGGCATTTGATACCTAGGATCGGACTTTTCCACTATGGACGTTGAGGTGATCTCTGAGATCACAGTTCTTTGTAGCTGAGCTTCTGCCATGGCTTGCATGTCGTTACGAAGCTTTCTCATATCCTCTCTCAGAGCGTCGATCTCTTCCTTCAACTCTCTGTTTTCTTCCTCAAGATCATCCATCTTTTTCTGACGATTGGCCTGAGTATTGTACGAATGAGACAGTTTGACTCTAGAATCGAGACACAAACGTGAGATTCGTAGGGAAGAAGAATACGTTACGTGAGAACGATGAATGCAATGATTATATTAATTGTTCTTTTGGTTTAATCAAAATAAACTTCGACAATTAGATTGCAAATATCAAACAGTGGGGAAACCCCTTTTTATTGAATTCAAAGGATTACAGAAATGGAAATACAGTAGATTACAAGGTGCAGAAACAGAAACCTAAGCTAATGGGTCCCGAGTCCTCTCTGAAGAGAAATCGGGTGCTGACTCTGGTACTTTCCTTTTCTTTGACCGGGGCTCTTGGGCCGTTGTCGGGTTGTCATTCCTTTGCCAAGTGAAAGGAGCGAGCAAATTCCTTTGGTCATCTTGATTCTCTACAGCATGTTGCTCCAAAATCTCAATCAGAGCATCTTTCTCTTTCAGTAGTTGTTGTATTTTGATGCACTCTACGTTGAGGGTGCGGTACTTGTTCTTCCAAGTCCTTCTCTCCTTTTGAACTTTGTTGAGAGTAACCTGAAGCTTTTCAGTTTCCGTCATGAAGTACATGACAGATTCCCTCGGCGGAAGAATTCCGTAACGAGGATAAGGCATTTTTAGCTTGAGAGCTCTAGTTTGTACCTAGTGGAGATAAGGCTCCACCGAGACACAGTCTGGTTTTCCTAGAGACTCTCGTCCTTTCTTATGAACATTCTTCCAAGCGTGCACTATTTCCATCTTTAGTGCCCTGTCATTTTCTCCTTCTTTGAAGAAAAGACCTTCCAGATGAGCATTCAGCGGAATATGCCTCATCGGGTATCCAAATTGACGGCGAACCAATATCGGATGATAGTTGATTCCTCCCTTAGTTCCTATAAGGGGTACGTTGGGGAAGTTTCCACAATGATCAATGATTCTAATTCCATCATAGATCCTATTATACCAATCTATATCAGAGTTGGTGAGGGACATGATCTTTTGCGACCAACGTAAGGCACTCTTGCAATCCCAAAAAGCAGCAGACTTGGGCAAGTGGGAGATAAACCATTTGTAAAGCAAAGGTACACAGCATGTGATCTCCCCTCCGTTGTACAAATTTCCCAAGTGTACAGAATGATACGCATCTGCGAGCAAAGTCGGCACAGGGTTTCCAATGAGAAAAACCTTAATGGAGTTGATATCGACGAAGTTATTGATGTTGGGAAACAAAAATAACCCGTAGGTGAGCAAGACAAAGATGCTTTCAAAAGCAGTCACGTTTCCTATACTGGCAAAATACAGGGCTTTCTTTGTCAAGAACTGGGCTGGTAAACCTTGTATGCCACCCTTAGCGGTCATGTGAGTCTTGACCTCAGACTCATCCAAATGAATTGCTCTTGCAATGGTCTGATTCTTTGGAATTTCTTCCAGTCCAGAAAATGGAGCTTGATCGGTAATGTGTAGATCAATCAGATGAGAATACTCCTCCAGCGTTGGTGCGAGCTGGTAATCCGGGAATGTGAAATAGTGATAAACTGGATCGTAAAACTGAATGAGCGCCTCCATGATTCCCTCAATCACATGGACTCTTAACAGAGGTAGCAGACCTCCGTACTTGGCTCTGAAAGCCTCAGGGTTAGTGATCATCCTCGCTAACCTTCTCAAATCCTCTAGCTTTGGAACCTTGAAGGTATACCTATGGGTTCTCCTTCTACCGAAATCCATTAGCGTAATCCTTTTCTCTGATATTTGCAATCACAGTCTTAGTTTATTTTAAAAAACAGAGAGACTAGAAGAGAAAATTTTTTTTTGAATGTTTTAATGTTTTTTAAATGAATGCATGAATGCAGCACACAAAAACATAGAAAAAATATGGGGTCAAAGGGTCGTTGTCATGAAGTCAAGGCTCTACCCATCCCCAAAGGTTTATACTAAGGTGATTTTTGTACCTATACTCATTATCATCAGCTCCTCCCAGGAAAGCAAAACAACAAGCGGATCGCCAGCGAGTTGTAGAGCAATCTTAGAGTAAGTACCATTCACCGAGAATAGATCACCAGCCTCAAATGAGGGTAGTATCGCGTGATAACTATTTCCGATAGTTTCCGCACTACAAAAGGGTTTGGCTCCTCAGCTTCTCAGACATCACAATCGGCCCATTGCCTAGGAGAGGGAATGGGTTGCATTGGTCAGCCTCCACTGAGGTTGATGGTCGACCTCGTCGCCATCACTTATCTTAATTGTATACTCAATCTTTCCACATGCGGCATCACACGCATTCCCATTAGCAGAAAAATAAACACGTATAGCAATTAGGAAAAGCAGTATATATAATTGTCCTAAACATCCTAGACCTTTAAAGCTATGAATCCTAAGTTCCTGACAGAAAATGGGTTCCTCGGCGGAAGCCCCAATCTGTGGTATTCACACAAGTGAAGAGAAAAAAGGTTAGGGGCCCCACGGTGGGCGCCACTTTTCTGTAGCGAGCGATTTTGGACGCGGTTCTTAAGCGTTGTCGCTCTCTGGGTTAGTTTACTACAGGTCGATTCATTTTTTATCCTATTAAAGCTGATGAAGGAAGGGAAATAGATGTCTCCAAGTAACCTTGCTTGCATACTAAGCTTAAACAGCGGTCTGTTAGGTTACGGATGCGATCAATGTGGTGGGGCCTTTCTTGTGTTATTTTGACAGAATGACAGGTTTCTGGCGGGGAACAAGGGCTAGGATGTTAGGACTGATGCTTTTTTATAGATATATGAGAGTATGGGATTTAGGGTTTTTGTTTAGTGTGCTCGCTAAGATCTTTTCTTTCAATCTTATGCCTACGTATTCCCGTTTACCGAAACAGGGAAATCAGAGCGTTCGTAGTTCCTCCTATTCTATGGGAGGAAATGGTTGTTTTGGGGTCTTATTCAAAGCCCAAGACATGAAGCTAAAGGTAGTTTGTATCTTGTTCAAAGCCCAAGATGTGAAGCTGAAAGGGTTTGACTTTAGAGAGAATTTGTCATCTCTAAAGAGGGGTTTGTCCGTCACAACTGTTTATAAAGGAGAATTACTTTAACCGAGATTTGTGAATCCGGCAATGCCATAATTTCCTTTAAAGGGGATTTTAACCTGAAGGATAAGACTTTAACTCAGTGTAGAGCAATGGTATCTTTCCTTAGGAATTTCTCATGCTAAAAGAGGGACAGTGGCATGGATGTAAATGATCTAGAGGCTTGCCGCTTACAGCGATTAGATGGAAGGAGTTGTTGATGTTTATGTACTGTGAATGAGGCACAGCTTTGATGCTAAAAGGTTTATTGGATCAACCAGTGGTTTTCTTATATAAAGCCTAAGAGGAGGCTAATATGTGTCTCGTACAAAGCCCGAGAGAGAGGCTAAAAGGTTTTGACTCGATGATGGAGTCTTTTGGTATCTCGTATAAAGCCCGAGATGGAGGCTATTTGACTCAAGAGAGTTTTTTGTATCTCGTACGAAGCCCGAGATAGAGGCAAAAATTCGTTTGGCTCAATAAGAACCCTTTTGTATCTCGTACAAAGCCCGAGATGGAGGCAAAAGGGGTGATTGACTCAACGAGGGAGTCTCTTATGTGTCTCGTACGAAGCCCGAGAGAGAGGCTAAACGTTGTTTGACTCCGCTGGGGAGAATCATTGTATAAAGCCCAAGAGGAGGCTAACTTCACTGGAGAAGGATCATTATACAAACCCTAAGAGGAGGCTATGGTGACTGTTTCAGTTGAGTGACAGGTCCAGTATACTGATTTTGAAAGAGAAAATCAGTTCTTATATGAGCAACACTGTACTCAAGGATTTGATTCGAGGATCCGGGTTATTCCTGTTCTTTAAGGAAGTGGGAAATCCGAAGGGTATTGAGACTGTCCGAGTCTACGGGTTTTCTTCCTATTTAACGAAAGGGGTCACTTGAGAATGTCTTTGAGACTCAAGGAGATTAGACTGTCCAAGTCTAGAGTTTCATCTTTTGTACTATGCTTTGAGAAACAGTAGTAGACTCTTTGAAAGGACTGTTCTATTAAGATGATTAAGTTCTGTTCCTATACCTCTAGGAGGTCGTCGGGACAATTTGTACAAAGCCCAAGAGGAGGCTGGAAACTTTTAAGAAGCCGATCGGTCCTTGTACGACGCCCAAGAGGAGGCTATCATTCCCGGAGGAAGAAATCATTATACGAAGCCTAAGAGGAGGCTATGAGTACTTCTAAGAAGTCGGCGGGTCCTTGTACTAAGCCCAAGAGGAGGCGGGGGCGCTTTTAGGAAGCCTGTGGGTCCTTGTACAATGCCCAAGAGGAGGTCGATGCTTTTAAGAAGCCGATGGGTCCCCAAACCCCAAGAAATTCAAGACATGCTATTCACGAGGAATAGATCAAGCCAGGAAAGTTTGAGAATTTGGAAGAAACTCAAGAGATGCCATTCACGGAGAAAAGATCATCTCTGGGGAGTAGAGTTTCTTGACAAGTTCTTTTAAGAAGCCTGTGGGTCCCCAAACCCCGAGAAGTTCAAGACATGCCATTCACCGAGAATAGATCAAGCCAGGAAAGTCCGAGAATTTGGAAGAAACTCAAGAGATGCCATTCACGGAGAAAAGATCATCTCTGGGGAATAGAGTTTCTTGACAAGTGCTTTTAAGAAGCCTGTGGTTCCCCAAACCCCGAGAAGTTCAAGACATGCCATTCACCGAGAATAGATCAAGCCAGGAAAGTCCGAGAATTTGGAAGAAACTCAAGAGATGCCATTCACGGAGAAAAGATCATCTCTGGGGAATAGAGTTTCTTGACAAGTGCTTTTAAGAAGCCTGTGGGTCCCCAAACCCCGAGAAGTTCAAGACATGCCATTCACCGAGAATAGATCAAGCCAGGAAAGTCCGAGAATTTGGAAGAAACTCAAGAGATTCCATTCACGGAGAAAAGATCATCTCTGGGGAATAGAGTTTCTTTGACAACTTCTATGAGTGACAGTCTATGAAAGGGTTCACAGAGAATACTGCCTTTCATGTCTCCATATTGTTTAACCCCAAGAGGAGGGAAGACTGTGTCTGGTAATCCTATGGGGATCTAGTATTGACTATTTAGGAATGATCAACGGGCTTAATGCTAGACGTAGTTGCCGGGGAAACTCTGAATATCTATACTATTATTACACAGTTGATATGAGTTTATGAAAGAAGACTTACAGCAAAACAGCCCCACAATACAGTTATATGTATATGAAAGCGGTAAATGAAAGCAATAGCCACTTACTCGGTTGTAGAGCTTCCATGCTGTTTGGTTAGTTGTTCAACAAAGAAAGATTGAAAACAACAATATATTCAAAATTAAAGGAGAAAGTATTTTGAAAAGAAAGATTTGGGGCTTACAGCTCAAGGATAGGCCCAGGGTTTTATCAGTGAGCGCACTGTTTGAATTTGTACAGAGGGACTTATACAAGTGACTGTGGCCCAAAAAAGGTTTTCTGTACAAAAGGATGGGTCTTACACTCTCTCAAGAGGCCCAAAAAGTTTTACAAGAGTAAGAGTGGGGCATATAACACAAGGGTAGGCCCAATTTGTTTTTTCCTGTTTGAAATGGCGATCGCGCCGAGATTTTCTTTTAACGCGAAGGGGCTTATACAATATCTGAGGCCCAAAATGTTTTGGTTAAAAGGGTATTGGGTCTTACACTCTATTAGAGGCCCAAAGTTTTGAATGGGTCTTATAGCTCAAGAAGAGGCCCAAGGTTATTTTTAAAAAGGGCGACGATCGCGCCATTTGTTTTTGACGGTATCGGGACTTATACAATATAATGAGGCCCAAAAAATGATTTGGTCAAAAAAAGGATTGGGTCTTACACTCTATTAGAGGCCCAAAGTGTTTTGAAAATGATTTATGAGGGTTGAATTAATCCAAAAACCCTAATTTGTTTTCAAAAAATGTATTTAATTGAATAAAAATTCAATTAAAATGATCAAAATTGTTTAACATATGAAAAACAAATTGTGATCTTGGATTAATGCTTCAAAAATTAAGTATTGACCTACAAAATAATTAGAAGGCATTAAAAGTTGCAAAATCAAGGTGGAAAAAATATTTAAAATGTCAAAAACAATTAAAATATAAATTCTTTGCAAAAATATCAATTATATGAAATAAATAATATTTTTGGGATTTTTTGTTAAAATAAAATATTTTAACATTTTTGTGAATTATTAAAAAAAGAATCAACTCAAAATCATTAAAACTCAGAGAGAAATTAATTTTTGAATCAATTAAACAAAATCACAAAATTCAAATATTCAAATATTCAAAAAAAATGGCGCCAAGAACACGCGCGTGTTCTGGGTTTGCCCAAATTTGCATTTTCTCTCCAATCTCACTGAATACTTGATTATACCATGCAATCCACATATCAATCAACTCGTTTCAACCTCACGATCATGTCACTTGCAGCTGGTGATCGTGATTTGTGTTGGAGGTGTTACAGCTAGGTTCCAATGATCTGGATAGCTTCCCTAGGTGCCATCGAGTGTGTATGAATGCTTGGAATGGATTGAAATGATCTGGAACTTGAGATGGTACCCCAACTGCAAATCTGTCAAGAACTTGAGCAATTGGCTGGTGATTTTGTGAAATCTGTGTTCCAGATGTTATGTGAGTGTTTGGATCACTTCTATATGATGTATATGAGGTGTGTGTGTGTGATTGGTTTGGTTGGAAGAGCTCTCAAACTCAAAACCCGATAGTGACTTGCCTTAGAAGGCAAAATTGGAGTGAAAGAAGAGATTTTGAGGAAAGCATCTGTTTGATGGCTTTGGTGTACTCAAACTGATCACAATTGAGCTCTATTTATAGTAGATCAAGTTTGTTTTGCAAGGAATAGTGAATGGCAACTGCTGAGTAGGTTTGGCCAATGTTGGCAAATGAAAATCCAACTCTCCTCAAGCCATTGACTAGAGGTTAGGGCACAAGCTGCTGGTTCCCTTGGTCTTGGATAAGTCTTGACTGAATTCAGTTGAGAATGGCTCAGTCCATGCCACCTTGATGCTTCCATTGAATGCTCCAATCCAAAATTGGAGTCTTGTCCCTATTTTGGCCATTCTAGGTTCAACATGCTATTTCTTGTTCCAAAGACTTTGGAGGCTTGGCTCAGTGATTGTCCCCTTTAGATTCAATCCTCAGATGTGTCCAAGTGGATAGGAGTATTTGGATTTGGTTGATTTTGGCAAATCGACCAAAAGTGTAAAAATCTGCCTTGCCTTGGCAGATTTCAGCAAGGCAACTTGCCAATGTCATATCTCATGACTCAAATTGAATTTGGTAATGTTCTTGGCCATTTTGGAAAGCCCTTACATGATACAACAACTGTTTGAACATGTTTAGTTTTGATCTCTTTTGAATCCAAGTGAAAAATCCCCCTACATTTGGAAAAAAGTAAGGCAAAATCTGACTTAGTGAAATTTTCACTAAGTGTTGGAACAAAGTGACTTTTCTTGATTTTGATCACTCCATAACTCAAAATCCATGAGGAATTTGGACATAGGTCAGTATGAAGCTTTTGTAGAGGGCAATGAGATCTACAAATCAAGCTTTGAATGGGGAACAATGGCCTTGTGGTTTAGGAGTTATGGTCCTCCAAAGTTGGCACATTAGTGTCACTTTTTCCATAACTTAGAAATTTTTCTAAGTTTTTATTGTTACCCCTTTTACAAGTTATCCCACTTTCTTTTATTTTTCTTGATGAATGATGATTCAAATCATACATTAACATCATTTTAGGGTAAAAAATCCATTTTGGTGAAAAATCTCAAAAAGTCAAAGTTGACTTTTGTGCACAGTTGACTTTTTATCAGATGAATTCCAAACTGTGCAATTCTTTAGGAAATCATGTCCTTGACCTAAATCAAACTTGATGGACATGTTCCATGGGTGTCATAGGGTATATTGATTCATGTAATAGGGCTTGGGAGCATGTCCTGGTCAAAAGTCA
Source organism: Lathyrus tuberosus (assembly GCA_022829125.1). NCBI lineage: Eukaryota > Viridiplantae > Streptophyta > Magnoliopsida > Fabales > Fabaceae > Lathyrus > Lathyrus tuberosus. The sequence continues at coordinate 4,513,626 of JALAZF010000052.1, read as the reverse complement.
AAGTTACAGTTGACATTCCTCGCGAAACCCTAATTGTGGTGCAGATGAAATTGAGACTTGTTGCTCAAGCTTCTTGGATTAATCCATTGTTCCAAATGAATCAATATAGTTCATTAGAGACCCTCAAACTCTCTCTTGAGGTCTTGGCTCATGATTTTCCCTAAAAGTCAACTTAGGGGTGAATTAGGTCAAGAAACCCTAATTCCTGATTTTTGATGAATGCATCCCCTGAGGCAAAATTGACTTGATGATTGGGTCCATGAGGTCCCATGAAGTATATTAGGTTATGTTTTAGATCATTGGCTTGTGCCCAGATGAAAATTTTCCATCTGGAGGCCCTGGTCGACCAAAACCCTATTTTGGTGACACTGTCGATCTTGAGACTTGATCCCCCTAGAAGGGAGCAGACTTGTGCTTGATCCTTGAAGTGGGAGTCCTTTTGATCCATTGTGGATGTTTGAGAGGTTAGACAAGTTGAAGATCATGTCATTCCTTGGTTGATCCTTTGTCTAAGGCTCTGAGAGGGCTTGAAACCCTAATTTTGATTGTAGTGGATGCTCACCCATCTTTGGGGAGACTGATGAAGTATGATGGTTCCTCCATATTGTGATGATGATTTTCACAATGATGGGAAATCTTAGTGGTCAAAATTTGGGGTATGACACATGGGCCAAGAACACGTGCGAAGGGAGTTTTGCTCAGATTTGCATTTTCTATCCAATCTCTCTGAATACTTGATGAAATCACACAATCCACATATCAATTTGCTCGTTTTCACCTCACGATCATGTATATGGTCTTTAATTTCATTTATTTTAAGCATGGAATAAGAAATCAAGACAAAACCTCAAGAACGCTAAAATTTGCATCAAGGCAAAAGTATTGTGCGAGGAAATATGCATAGATTAAGAGATGACCAAGTTTAGGCTTACTTGAAGGTCGTGACAGCAAGAGCAGTGTGATCTTTGAGTTGGAGGTGTTACAGATGAGTTGTGATTATATGGACAACTTCCCTACACCATATGGAGTGTGTTTGAATGCTTGGACTTGATTGGAAATGGTTGGATCACTTCATGGCATCTCAACTGCAACTTGGTTGAAAACTTGAGCAACTGGCTGGTGATTCTAAGGAATCAGTGTTATAGTTGTGTGTTTAGTGTTTGATCAGCTCACATATGATGTTTATGAGGTGTTAGAGCAATTGGTTTGAGTGGAATTGCTCTCTACTGAAAAATTTGATAGTGACTTGCTAAGAAAGGAATTTTTTAGAGTGAGAAGATGATTTTGAGAAAGGCAAGTGTTGCAGGCCTTTGGTGTACTTAAACTGAGCACAAATGAGCTCTATTTATAGTAGAGCAAGTTTGTTTTGCAAGCAATAGTGAATGGCAACTGCAACAGCTCGTTGTCCAATTGCATCACTTTGGAATCTTAAGTCTCCTCTAGCCATTGACTAGAGGTTAGAGCACAGGCCTTTGGTTCCCTAGTTCAGAGATCATCCTTGACTCATTCAGTTGGAAAAGGCTCAGTTCATGCCACCTTGGTGCATCCATTTAATGCTCCAAAACAAAATTGGAGTCTTGTCCCCCTTTTAGGCATTTTTAGGTTTGGCATGCTACTTTTAGTTCCAAAGACTTGGGAGGCTTATGGATCAGTGTTTGTTCCTCCTTGGTCTCCCCCTGAGGTGTTTAGATGGATAAACTTGTTTGTCATTTGCACAATTTGATCAAATCGAGCAAAATGCACAAATCTGCCTTGCCATGACAGTTGCAGCAAGGCATATTGCCACTGTCATAACTCTTAGCTCAAATGGAATTTGATGGAGTTCTTGGCCATTTTGGAAAGCTCTCATATGATACAACATATGTGTGATCATATTTTGTCTTGACACTTTTTGGACCCAAGTGAAAAATGCCCCTACATTTTGAAAAAAGTGAAACAGATTCTGACTTAGTGAAAATTTTACTAAGTATTGGAAAAAGTGGCATTTTCATGTTTTTGTCATTTTGGTCACTCCATAACTAAAAATCCATGAAGAATTGGAATGAGGTGTAGTTGACACTTTTAAATTATGCCATGAGAGCTACAAATCCATCTTTGGATCAACCAAAATGGTTGCTTGGATCACAAGTTATGATCCTTGGAAGCTGGTACCCTAGCCACTTTGTTCCATAACTTAGAAAATTTCTAAGTTTTTTATGGTTACCCCTTTTGCAAGTTATCCCACTTTTCTTGATTTTTTTTTTATGAATGATGATCCCAATCACACATTAACATCATTTTAGGGTTAGGGAACCATAATTGATCAAAAAATCAAAAAGTCAAACTTTGACTTTTGGGCACAGTTGACTTTTTATCAGATGAATTCCAAACTGTGCGATCCTCTATGAAATCAAGTCCTTGACCTAAATCAAACTTGATGGATTGATTTCATAGGTGTTATAGGGTGTATTGAATCATGTCCCAAGGTTTGGGAGCATGCCTGGGTCAAAAGTCAAAGGTACAGTTGACTTTTTCCGCGAAACCCTAACTGTGGTTCTGGTGAACTTGAAACTTGTGAATCAAGCTTCTTGGATTAATCCATTCTTGAAAACGGATCCATGTAGTGTATTAGAGTCCCTCAAATCATTTCTTGAGGTCTTGGCTCATGTTTTGTCCCAAAAGTCAAATTAGGGGTGAATTAGGTCAAGAAACCCTAATTCCCGATTTTTTTGTGAATGCATCCCCTAAGGCTAAATTGACTTGATGATGGGCTCCATGAGGTCCCTTGGAGTATCATGGGTTATGCTTTGAAGCATTGGCTCATTCCCAGAGGAAAACTTCCATCTGGAGGCCCTGGTCGACCAAAACCCTAATTTGGTGACACTGGCGATCTTGAGGCTTAATCCACTTGGAATGCTGCAACTTTGTGCTTGATTCCTGTTGTGGGAGTCCTCTTGATCCTTTATGGATGTTTGAGAGGTTAGACAAGTTGAAGATCATGTCATTACTTGATAGATCCTTTGTTTAAGAGCTCTGAGAGGGCTCAAAACCCAGATTCTTGATTGTGGTGAATGCTCAAAAATTCTTGAGGAGATTGATGAGGCATAAAGGTACATCCATATTGTGATGATAATTTGCACAATAATGGGAAATATTAGTGGTCAATATTTGGGGTATGACACTTATGAATTCTTTTCTTGCAGCCTCGTCACTAAATGCAACCTTCTCATATCTACTTCCCACTTTTCCTTTGCTTGCACTTGCGTGAACCGTAATAACACGGTTTTGTGGCATTATTTCAGTGTTCTTGCATGGAAAATGTGATATCTCACTAGCCACATCTTCTGTCTCTTCCTTGTGGTATAAGATCTTGAGGGGTCTCAGGGGTATCCGGCCTTTCTCACCATACGGTTCAGGAATCAAGACATTTGAACAAGGGCATTTTTCCTTAAGGGTAGAAAACCCTGTGTGGATCAACTTTTGCACCTTCATCCTAAAACTCTTGCATTCTTCGACAGAATGCCCTACTGCTCTAGTATAGTATTCACACTTCACCTCTGGATGATCTTCTTCACAGATTAATTTCCTGTTGTTGACCAACCGCTTGACTCTAGACTGCAGCGCAGGACAAGTATCTAAATCATGTCCTATAGCCCCTTCGTGATATTCACATGTCAGATTTGGATCGTACTGCAGCGGATAGGGGGTCGGTATAGGCTCGATGGACCGAGGAGTTACCAACGAATTTTGAACCAATTGTGGGCAGAGTTTATTGTATGACACAGGAATCGAGTTGAAGTGACTTTTGCTCCTTCTATTCTGATCCTGATCTTGAATTTGATGCTCTTGGGGGAAGACGGTCACTGAAGGTTAATCTGCTGATCTGGCGGTCAAAGGCTGAGGATGACATCTTGAAGGAGGGTCATGAGTTGGAAAATTAGGAGTTTCTGTATGGAGTGGCTATTGACTCGGAGTAAAAACCGATGAACGTAGAGAATTATCTTCCTTTACTGCAACAATGGGCATAGAGTGACCCTCTTTTCTCAACAAAGCCTGCAAAATTTCCAGGACCCAATTTATTTGGCTCTTCAACACATTGATCTCCCCCTTCAAAACTTCTTGTTCTCTCACTAGCTCCTCCGTCATTTCATGAGACATGGTTCTTCGTTCTAAACGAGTGTCAGGAATCACCTTACTGGTCATGGACAAAGGATGGAATGAGTTTATGTTTGGGAGAATGATATGCAATGCAGATGCATTGATATGCAAATGGAAACAAAGTAAAACTCAGAATCACAGGTTTATCGCATTCTCAAGTCAGGCATGACAGTGGGTAAGTAACTAGTATCTCTAATCTAAGGAAAACCCACGGGTAGGCTCTACGCGGGTAGGTGCCTAGAGTCATTGATATATTTCACAGACATTATAGCCACGACAAAGACTCATCCGACTATAATATCCTTGAAATGATCTCCTCTATGTGAGGTCTTCGTATCTTTCCCATGAGAAAGATTCCTCGGAGGCGTCCACTACACAACCATCGACACACGGGTTCTAAAAAAGGTTCTCAGAGTCATAGACCGAGGTTGAAAATATTACTATCAGGAAGTAATACGTTCAAGGGATATCATCTGATTGGGGCGTTCGCATTAACCCAAAAGGAGTTAACACTACCAACCACCATCGAAAATGGGTTAAAAGGTCCTTAGAGTTATAGATTCAGGCTCGAAAACATCATCGCCATGGCAAAGACTCACCACGACAATAACATCCCCAAGGGAATCAACTCTAAGCGGGGTTTTCGCTTGATCCCAACGAGAAATATTCCTCGAGGGATTCCACTACACAACCACCATTCTAATCCTAGGTTTTTCTCAGACTCAGGTGTAGAGCCGTCTCACAAAGCACCAATAACCAGAAAACCCCAACAGTGTCACAAGCAGATAACAGCAGGATATACAATTAAAGATAAACAAGTAAGTAGATAACAATCAAACAAGCAAGCAACCAAAAAGATAAAACAAACAAGAAGAAAACAAACAAGCGAAACTAAAGCTCACGAATCGAATAAAGTTAGGTTTGACTCTCTCTTGCATAGGGCAATGCAAATCCCCGGCAGCGTCGCCAGCTGTCGTACCTCAAAAAAAGCACGATCCTTCGCGAATGGTTGCGGAAAACAGAGTCACCACCGAACTTTAATTATCCCAAAGAGGGAAAGGAAAACATCGATAAACCCTTTAGGGAAAGAACATGGACATCGCAACCAAGTTCTAGGTTCAGGAGTCGGTTACGCAAGAGGAAAGGTATTAGCACCTTCTACGTCTGTTGTACTCAACGGGAACCTCTTGATTTGATTCGCGAGGAATGTTAGCTAAGATTGTTTGTTTTATTCTATGGGAATAAAGCTAAAGGTAAGGTAAAAGGATTTTTCTAGAGGGGAATAGGTGGTTTTTATTAGGGTGCTCGCCAAGGATTGGGGCCCTTGTGCCTACGTATGCTCATTCTAGAGAAAATGAGTAATCAGAGCAATTGTTGTTCGACTATGGGGTTTGGACGGAAAAGATGGAAATGTGCTCGCCAAGATCATCGCAATCTTGTGCCTATGTATCTTACATTCAAATGAATGAAGAATTAGAGCGTACATAGTTCGTGGGACTACGGGGAAAAGAGAGGAGGTTTCTCGCTAGGATCTCGCAATCCTATGCCTATGTATTCTCATTGACAAATGAGAAATCATAGCATTCATAGTTCAGACTACGAATTGTTGGTTTGTTTTATCAAAAGATACTTAGTCGCATTCAACAGAAAAAATTGCTTTACCCAAACGGGTGAGGAGATGACATTTGCGTCACTTTGAATGGATTTCCATATATCAACATTCATGGGAAACACGCCACTTATCTCGACTCAAATAGGTTATGGACGAAGCAATGTTTTGCGTCGTCTCAAGACACCATATCTCACATTTATGAAACGATTTGACGGTTCGCACGACGGCGAAAAGTTGAATTAATGTGTTGATGTTTTGTTTGGATGACGATTACTTGAAGCTTAAGAAAGGCTCTTCGGGCCCAACTAATCAGGAAAGTGAGTCGAAGAACCGACTTTCTCTCTTTTTCATCCTTAATTATGAAAGAGTTTTGATATGATTAGAGTATGTTAAACATATGACAATTACTCAAAGCTTAAGAAAGGCTCCTCGGGCCCAAGTAATCGGGAAAGCGAGTCGAAGAACTGACTCTTTCTCTTTTTCATCCTAGTGCTTGATAAAAGAAGGTTTGATTTTTGTTTATTGTAAAATAGTTTGATGTAGAATCGAATTATGAATCTTTTAAAGAAGACAATTGTTCGAACTTAAGAAAGACTCCTCGGGCCCAAACAATTTAGGAGAGAAATTGAAGACTCCATTCCATCCCCCTTTTCATCTTTTGAGAAATAGTGTTTAAGTATGGTTAAGTATTTCGATTTGATTTGAAGAAAATGCTCGATGTGAATCGAGGTTTGAATTTGCGTACAAAACGATCAAAGGGTTGAACTAATAGAAAGAAGGTCATAGTGGTATAACGTAAGGTCGATGGAGACGCACAAGGCGGTTGACTTACAAGTTAAGTGAAAGAGCCACTTGACGTTGGATCAAGGGCTTGCAAAAGGGTTTGGTCGATCCTAGTCCCTAAGGGTACTCCTAGTGCGAAACCACAACCACACAAAGCGAGAAAATAAAAGAAATACATCCAAGGGAGTGGGGCACATAAAAAAATACAAGGGAAAATTAAATGCGAGAAATAAAGGGTTTCGTTGTCAGGTAGCCCAAGAGAAAGTCGTACGTGTGCAAGTGTCCTAAGCTAAAGTAAGAGAGAATAGAGATAACCATAATCTGCAGCTCCCTTGCTAAGGTTCCTCTCCAGTGTCCCAACTCCATGACGCCAAATATAGTAACCACAGTCCACACTTGAAAGTTTTTTAGGTTTTCGATATATTTATAATTTTTTTGTGTTTTTGAATAAGATGAAAAAGAAAAAGGTTAGATGAACAAGATATGAGTAATATGATAGCAATATGAACAATATGATAGTATGAACAGGATGAGATGAATATGATGAACAAATGATAATATGAATAAATGACAAGATGATATATGATGAACAAATGATAATATGAATAAATGACAAGATGATATATTAACAGAAGAAAAGAGCAAGAGAAAATTGAACAGGAATTAAAGTTAGTTGTTAATTGTTAATCAGATGAATCGAGACACATGTAGTGTTAAACCATCGTAGCACGATCTATGATGAAGATCATGCTTTAGGAAGCTACGCAAGATGATATTTGTGTTAAAACACGATATAGAAATGATATTGAGGATCATTCTCTAAGGGAATCGTGCCACACGAAAAGAAAAGCGAACGGTCTCGTCTTAATCACAAACTTTCGTTGATTAATCGAAGGTAACCTATCACGATCTCAAAGTATAGAAAATGATATCGATGATCATTTTCTACAGATTTGAAATAATGAAGGTTAAACAACCTCAACAATCAACATTCGTGAATAAAAAGACTTCATTGATCGAAATGAAAAGAAGAAAGAAACGAAACGGAAAGAGAAATAAAATCGAAACTAAAAGAATCATTAACATACATAAAAAAATAATGGAAAAAGAAACATAAAACTTAAACAAGTTAGTAAAATATTGAAAATCACTTAGGAGAAATTTAGAAACTAGAAAGGGTATGCTTTAAGAAAAAAAAAGGTTATGGAATCATATGGGCTTTTAACAAAGCCCATCATCCACTCTCATGGCAGCCTGTGCAAAAGAAAAAAAAAACATGGAGAGGTATGTTTTAAAAACAAAACGGGCCCATGAAGCAAGATCCACGCAGACCCAAACCATAAAAAAAACCAACGGCTTAATATAATAAAACAGGAGGGTGGAAAACAAAAAGTATCAGCAACCAAAACGGGGTTTTAAACCCAAAGAACCAACAACAATTTTTTTTTTAAAACACAAAAGCAGCAACATTGCTAAACAATCATCAGAACACAACGGAAAAAGAATGAGAAACAGGGCATGAATCAATTCATCAAATGCTACCATAGTCATGAAAACAAGCTCAGAAAAACAATATTCTTCCTCATCGCGTGCACCAACACATTAGAAGAAGAAAAACGAAATGAAACAAGGTCAACGATAATGGTATTCAACCTTCTCCGCTCAATCCGATTTGCACCGCCGCCTCAGGATTGGTTTTGTTTCGTGATTGGTTTCAATTCGTTTTAGAAGGTTTATTCTTGTTCTCGTTCCGTCTCACTTCTCTACTCTTTCTCGATATGGTTTCGGTTTTGTAACGGGTTTGGAAGATTGAACGCAGGTTGCTTGCGTTTGTGTTGTATTGGTTTGAGTGTTCGGTGAGGGATTTGGTTGTAGGTTTGGTTGAGTTTGTTCGAGATGACTATGGTGTGTTGAAGGCTTATGCTCAATGGTGTTTGGAAGTGAGATTGTTGGGAGGCGCATAAAGATGAAATGAAGCAAGTCGTTGTGTGGTGCGGATTTTGGGGTTTAATGAAGGTTTGATGAAGAAGGTTAAAAGCTTTCAATTGTTGAATGGTTGAAGTTAATGAAGAAGAAGGTTGGGTGAATTTGGATGAAGACGGTTTTGGGATCGAAAGGATTGTTGTGAAGTATGAAGGGAGAGAGGTAGAACGATGGAAGGTAAAATTTGGAAAGGATGATTTATGGTTCCCGTTTCGTTGCTGTTCCAGCTCCTTTTATTGTCTGTTTCAAATTGCTCCCTTATTGTGGTTTTTAGATGAAATTGGTCGTACCAATTGAGGGACAGGTCAGCTGTGTGTGCCATTTTGCTGGACGATTTATTGTGTGATTTGTGGTACGTATTGCATGGGATAATTGCAGGTAGTACGAGCATATTTTTGTCGGTTATTGCGACTTGGCTGAAAAGGTTTTGAGGTTGGGTCTCAATTTTTATGTTTACGTTGTTGTGGTTTACGCAGCACGCTTATGGGGGTACGTTGCATTTGTGTAGGGAAAGGTGAGAAACTTCCTCCAAAAGAAAATGAAGGTCTCTCTTATAGTTAGGGTGAATTGGGATTTTTTTTTTTAGAGTTTTCTTCTGTTGATGAGGTGTGTTGGTTTTGAAATTGTCTCTTTTTTTGAATTTTTCATTTTCTTTTTGTGTTTTCTTTTTTTTTTTTGAGGTAGTATGATTTCCGTTGGGTTGTTTTCGTGTGCTGTTGTAACAAAAGCGCCGTGGTTTTGCAGATGGTGTGTGGACAGTGGTATAACGCATAGCATGACCTGGCTTCAAGTGGGGTCACATAATGCTGGGATATGGAGTTTTGGTTGGAACATACACTATGGTGTAGTAGTGTTGGTGGGAGGTCGTACAATTTGAGGAAAGTAGTGGATGTATTGTTGTCCTGAGTATGTTTGGTATTTAATTCATGAAATGAAGAAAGGCTGAAATATCATGGTTTTGGCTCGTCATTGTACATCATGTCTTATTATTATTATTATTATTATTATTATTATTATTATTATTATTATTATTATTTTGACAATTGGACAATGGGCTTAAAAAAGGTAACAAAGTAAATGGCTTATTGACTCTGTAGAATTGTAACTTGAATTGAATTAGAATGAATTTGTGAATTGGATTGTTTTTGAAACTTGAAATAAAATTGGAATATGGTCATGAATCAACTTGATTGGAATTTTGACATTGAAATGAAATTTGAATTTGAACTCTTGACATCTAATTGGAACTTGAATTTGAGACCTTGCAACTTTTGATAAGAAATTGAATTTGAGAAGAAATTGAATTTAAACTTGGCATGATCTTTGAAACTTGGATGTGAAATTGAAACTTTGTTATATACTTGAAACAAGAATTGGCATGAATTGGAATGAACTTGAAATTGAATAAAATTGGAAATGAAACAAACTTGAACAAAATTATTGAATTGGATTGAATTTGGAGTTTGAATTTGGAGATTGAAAAGAAATTTGAACTTAACATCTTGGACTTGAAACTTGGGAATTGACATTGAGTTGAAACTTTGAATGAGCTTAAAATTTTGAAAAAAATCTTGGAAATTTGAATTTGGAACAACTTTGAATCTTGAAGGAAATTTACAACATGAAATTGAATCTTGAATAGAACTTTGAATTCTTTAGAAATTTGACATTGAATTGAAACTTGCATGAACTTGGAAATGGAATTTGTGAATTGATATGAAATTTGAAAATTGAAAATTTGGAATGAAATTGAATGGAATTCACAATATCGAAAATAAATTTGAAATTTAGACTTGAATGAATTAAATTTGGAAATGTAATTGGAAATGGATTGGATTGAATTTGGATTGAAATGAAATTGGAATTTGAATTTTGGTGACTTGGACGTGAAGATTAAAATGGAATTAAAACGAAATGAAACTTGAATTGGTTTTGACTATGAACTGAAACCTGAATGGAATTGAAGTTGAATTAAAAGTTGGAAAGAAACTTGAGTGGAAATTGCAAAAGATTTGGAAATCTGTCATTGGATAGAATCCTGAATGGTTTCGAATTGAATAAAAAGCTTAAATTCTCCTATGACAAGAACATGGACCACATAATCAGGACTTGCAAATTTTGACCAAATCCATTGAATTCTGATGGCTCTGCAGCTTGACTTTAATCAGATAACATGAGCTTGCGCAAAACCCTAAACATGATTACTTGATGATTTTTAGACATGAATCACTTGGTTTAACCAAGATCCATAACACAGGTACCCTGAAATATGAACTGTGTTGCCACTGCACCAAAACCTAATTGAAGTTCAACTTCCCTCGATGATTATCACCTTGAAACAAACTGCCTTTGCCACATCCTGATAATTTGATACTGAATCAAATCAATTATTTGACCAAGATTAGGTCAAACTTCCACTGAATTCTAACCAAGATTGCACACATACTCGCCTTGATAACTTTGCATGAACCTTGATTCGATTTTGCAAGACTTGAGCTTAGGAAGTAAAAGGACACGCACTTGGGTGTACAAAGGTTAGATGACATGAATGATGGATATGATGCATAAATGATGAAAATGTTATGATATGTATGGTCTAGCGATTCAAGGTCAAAATTAGGGTGTGACATGAGCACATGAACAAGACATTCAAACATGGTTGAATCAAGGGCTTTGGGGGATCCAAACTTAAGTGGAAGCCCTAGTCATGCATCAAGATGTTTTTCAAAGAATTAGTTGAACAAAACCCTAAGGTTTCAACTAAACAAAATTTAATCGAGGTATTCTTCCAAAGAAATAACACCTAATCATGGTATTTATAAGTCATGACAACATGTTATGTACATTAAACAAAACTTAAACAAAGTATATTATGACCATACAAACACATATGTACAATTAGGTCAAAGAAATGAACAAAAGGAATCATGAAAAGGCATGAAAAATACTTAAAAAGTAGTAGTTTTCAACCTAATAAAAATGTCAAAAATAAATGTTATTTTTGGGATTTTTTTACGGATTCTCAAAATATACAAGATAAATGAGAAGTGTACAAAAAATTGGCTCAAAAAGATTAATTTTGCTTGGTGAAATAATTTGATGAAGTTGTGAAGAAAACAATGAAAAATAGTGATAAAAAAGAGAGGAATGCTCCAGCCAAGGGTTGAACTCACGCCCTTCAGGTCATGGGTTTAAAACTTTACCAGCTGGGCCACGTGTTATGGGTTGAACAAAGGGTGCACAGTGTAAATAATATATGACGTTTGAAGTTAAAAAATGTTCAAAAAAATAACATCAAAAAGGTCTGGGGCGAGGGGGATTCGAACCCCAGACCTTGTACACTTGGGTGGTTATACATCCGTTGATTTATTTGCATTGAAATAATAATATATTAAAAATGCATTTTATATTAAAAAAATGGCGCTTCCTCCATGTTCATCTTCTTCCACGGGCTTCATCATCATCTTCCAATTTTGAATTTCCAAAACCTTCATTTCTTAATGAAATTGAAAGATGTAAAGACCAAAGTTGTTGGAAATTTCACAAGGAATTTAACGGTGTCATTGAATTTCATTTATATTCAGTGTATCTGACACAATTAAACTAAAATCAGTATGAACCCTAATTTGAACATTCAAAATGAAATCCTATATGTTCATGATATAATGCAATTAATTGAGGGAAAACAATCACCACATCATGACAAACATATCTGTAACTCAAATGATCAAGAATGATGCATGAACCATAAAGTTCAGTTTAGAGCAACTTACCTTGCAAGCAAAGAATCGAATTCCTTGATAGAGGTGTTACAGAAGTAATCTTTTGATGCTAACAACTTCCTTGACCTCCAAGGAGTGTGTTACAATGCTTGAATTGGTTTGAAACCTTCTGGAACTTCCTGGCCAAATCAATCTGCGGCTTGGTGCAAGGCGGGATATGGAGTTGATGATTCTGATGTTACAGAAAGTGTATGAGTGTTTGGATCACTTACACATGATGTATGTGAAATGTTTTGATCACTGGTTTGAGTGGAAATTTCTTAAACTTGAGAATTCAAGTTTTCACTTCTTTGAAACTTTGAATTTTGGAAGGATGAGAAATTGGAGAAAACTAGCTCCTTGCTATGTTTTGGTGTGTTTTGAATGATGCAAAATGATCTCTATTTATAGAGAAACAATTCAGACTTGGAGGAAACATTTTTAATGAAGGAGCATTCTATTATGCAATGAATCATACCATGTGTCATAACTTGGATGCCAAGGTACACATAGCCTATTTCTCACATGGCTATAATCTGATCTTTTGGACATTGAATTCCTCATATTGCATCTTATCCCTTGGTGTTTTGATAAATTCTTGACAGATTGGAGTGGTTTTTGGCCAATTCACTATTGCACTTTAATGCTAGAGGACAAAACTTAAGTTCCTAGCTTTTGAATGATTTTTTTCACATGCCAAGGGATAGAACTTTGAAAATTCTATTGTGATCTTGCAGAGCACATGGTGAATGATGATTTTGTTGTTGATCTTGTGAAGAAATAAAGCTAGCAAGGTCATCCAAATCATGTACCAACAAACCTGCCCTTGAGAATTCAGTTGCAACAAGGCCTATTGTGAAATTCATATCTTCTTGCTCAAGTAAGATAAATGGATGTTCTTGGACATTTTAGAAAGCTGAGATAACATACTTCAAGTTTAATGTTCAAGGTTTGTCTTGAATCCATGTGGATCATGGTGAAAAGTGGCCCTAAAGTTGGCTCCAACACAAGACAGATTCTGTTTGAAAAATTTCTAAGTGTTTACGTTCAAAAAGTATTGAACCTCCAACTTCATGGCTTCATATCTCTCAATCTATGCATTTTTGGGAAATCATCCTTAAGAAAAAAGTTGAAGTATGTAATAAGCTCTTCAATTTGGTCTTTGGAGCAGAGAAAATGGTTAATTGGATTGGAAGTTATGGCCTTGGCAAGTTGGACAAAAATCATGAACTTTCATAACTTAGAAAAATTTCAAATTCTTCAATGTTGCCCTTTTTACAAGTAACCTCATATTTCTTGATTTCTCTTGATTGATCATGATCCAAATCACACATTATCATCATTCTTGACTTGAGGAACCCATGTTTGACCAAAAAAGTCAAACTTAACTTTGATCAGTGGTTGACTTTTCATCAGATGAATGGGTCCAATCCAGATACAACCAGCTCAATCTCATCGAAGAGAAGTGCCTGACAGTTGTCTTCCATGGTCAACTGTATCATAGACGCCTCAAACAAGCTTTTGACAAGAAAGTTCTCCCTTGAGCGTTCCAAAAAGGCGAACTCGTGCTCAAGAGATACTCTCTTATACACTCGGATACACGGGGAAAGTGGACTCTATTGCATCCCAAAATTTGCCCTCACCTTTTCTAAATTTTACTGGCTTTAGTTTCGCATTCATCTGCATAACTCATAATCGTACATTGCATTGGTCTTCTAAGACATGGGATCAGAGGATTTTCTTGTTACTGGTGTTTTCTCTATTCAGAGGTGATTCAATTGGTTCCTACTTCAGTCAAGTTGAAGCAAGGGTCGAATTCACATTATCACGAATATCTTCCTATTCAGAGGTTCATCAAGCTCCAAGGTTTTCCTATTCAGAGGATTCATCAAAAGCATTGGGTCAGAATTTCATCAGGGTTTGGCTTTTTCTCAATTCAAGTTATGTCATCATTATCAGCGTATCTCAAGAAGGATTAGGGTTTTTATTCACAGTCGATCTTGTGGAGTTTTATCGATTGAGGTTGATTGGATTAAGGTTTTCATGTCAAGGACATCTTGGTGGTCATGTTTCTTTCTGCACTTCACATCTTATCTTCATCTTCAAGGTTTGCTCAGTGGATTGTTCTTGTGTTGAGATCATTGGCTATTAAGGTGAGATATCTTGTGGATTGAATTGTACAACATGAGATCATGGTGCAAGAGATCGAATTGTGAACATATATTGTGATCAAAGCATTGTTGTTCTCTTAATTACTTGTTGCTTGAAGTCGGTGTGGATTCACATAAGAGAGGTTTTCAAGAGTTTCCAGGAGTTCAAATTTGTCAAGGTTTGGTTGAACACTTTAGAGAATTTTCTTGAGATTCAAGTAACTAAGGCATTATTCATCATCATTCATCGTTCTTCAACCAATTTCCAAACCATATTTCAATACATAGCAGTAAGAACGAAGGCAAGCCAATAACCTCCAATTAAGCTACAAGGCTACTTCAAATTACACTCCATGGCAGTAGTTTCATCGTTACAGATAGCGATGGTGAATGTTCATATGAATATCCCCGTTGTGGTCACTAAAGTTAGGTTCCGCCGTCGGTTAATCAGAATGCGATGCTCCAATGTCTGATCTCACTCCCAAGACGTACGTTTTCAAGCTAATGAACAGCAGTGGAGTGCCTGAATCCGATGAGAGCGAGAAGGTTTTGGTACTAATGAAAAGTTGTGTTAGATTGCGTACTACAATGTATATACGTGACAAATCATGTATCAATATCTAATCCTGTTAAAATTTCTGCTTATAAAGTACATCTAACGCTGCTTCTCTATTGACATCAATGGTCTTGTTATACGCTTCTCCAATACATATGGATGGAAGACCAACGTACATTGAGGAGCGAAGACCAAGCACTAGCAGTGCCACTCAAGGAGGAAGTAACATCCATTTTTTTGCCTCAATTTCTTACTCTTTATAACGTTATGAAAGTTCTACCTGTTGGTCAAAAAGCTTTGAAAGTATTGATTGCTAGTTGTTACTTCCATTGCTTAATGGACCATGTCGGTCTCACGTATGTGCAATAGCTTTAGTGCTCTTATTATTAGACCTGTGGCTATTTTTGTCGTCTCATTTGTGTGTGCATGCCATATTAGTTTTATGGGGGACTGATAGTTATAACTGTACATGCTAATGTACTAGTTGTTGTGACGGCTTTACCAATTTCGGGAATCTTGTTTGAAACTGAAATATGGCTGGACAGGGTCATGTATCATAGAGACAGAGTGTGATAAAAGGAAAAATTACAGCATTATGGGTGCTGCTAGATAGTGATGCCTTGTGGGGAGCTGAAAGCAACACACCTTCTGGTTTTGCACTCAAATTAAAGAAAATACACATCAGAAATTACAAAATAAAATCATAACAGCATCAATAAAGAATTACACGACCAAAATTTCACAGAATTGAGAGGGAAAAATCTACAAAGGTTCAATTACAAAATCATGATAGAAAGAATTCAATAGCAGGAAAAATAAGGAAACTTTATAAAAGAAAGGAGATTACATGAGAAAGCCTCCAACAGAATTTCAATCACAAACAAAAAAAACTTTCTAACTGAATTCGGATGAAATACCCATCCTACCCCTCTAATCAATTATAAATTCAGAAGTCGCGGAGAGTTTTTTTCATAACCGAATCATAACTGCAAACGTGAACTTCAACCAATCTTCATTCTCTCTTCACAATTCATTCAGCTTCTTCTTGAGTTTCCACCTTCTCCACTCTTTTCTCTGAACTTTCTCTCATTGCAACAATCTTCACAAACCTTAGCAGTAGCCTTCAAATCACCTTCACCAATTCACCAAGGCTTCTTCCGATTCTTCATCTTCAATTTCATCAATATTCAACTTTGTATCGAGCTTTTCTTCATCATTCTTCAATTCACAGAATCTGCATAAAAAATTCACAACATCAACAAATCGATTCAACACAATTCAGGTTCAATCGTAACGGAACGCAAGTTAAGCAGGTTCAAAAAATCATTCAAGCTTTGCAAAGAAGAAGAAGACGCAAGAACCACAAAGTCAGAATAAATCAACAACGACAACAAGAATGCAACAGAGAATAAAGAAGTAGAGAAGGACGAGAAAATAAAGAAAACGCACGCACCTGCGAAGTCGTCGACGTCGCTGGAAACATCGCGTCGGAATTCCTCAGAGGTACGCATTAATGTCGTTTTCATGATTCCGAATCTCTCTGGATGACTCCTCGCTCCTCGTTCCAATTTCGTCTCCAATTCAGAACTTAGGGCTCTGTTTTGCGTATACAAATCGAATCCATGATTTATCGTGTTTCTTGATTTTGAAACTGATTGTTTGAACAAATTGATGGAAGTTTGTTGGATGTCTTGCAAGAAGCATTTTCCGAGGATGAAGGTTGGAATTGCGTATGCAGGAGTCGCGTTGGCAAGTAGAAGGCTTCGTGTTTTGTGTTGTTCTGTGCCGGTGATGTTAACGGATGAGTGAGGAGAGTGATGGAGAGAAGAGGTAGGCAAATGCAACAGAGAGTTTGTTAACGGAAGGGATGGAGACGGTGAAGTCTGAAGAAGTGATGGATGGAAGAAGGTTATACGAAGGAGAGGGAGAGTAGAAGAGAGAAGACGGCTGAGCCTGAGGATGTGCATTGTTAGTTTTTAGGTTAATGAGTTCAACGTGGGCTGGGCTCTTATGCCCTTGGCATTTTTTTCTTCGCCACCTCCCTGAATTACTTGTTGTACCCCCTTGGATGAAGACTAATTGGGCTTAAGCAAAAGCCCATGCGCCTATTTCTTTGTTTCACCACCCGATTTTGTTGCTGCACCCATTAATTGATTTTACATAATTGTTTTTGGTTTATTGGTTTTAGATAATGGTTGTAGATAATTGATTTTGGTTAATGGATAATTAGATTGGATGTTATTTTTTTTATTAGAATTTTGATTAAGTTTGGTTCTTAATTTTAATTTTAGTTTAGGATTTATTTTTTATTAGGGACTTAATTTTGAATTAATATTTGATTAAGTTCTATTTTAGTTTTGCCCTTTGGCTAATTTTAATTAAATGTTGATCCTAGTTTTGACATTAGATTATATTTTCAATTTTGTTGAACTTTGATTAAATTCCAATTTAGATTTTAATTTTGGGTAGAAACTTTGTTTCGGTTTTAGTGTTAATGCTAGTTTAATCTCATCTTGGTCTCGATTTTATTAATTCGGTTTGATTAAGGCTTGTAGTGAATTTTGGTTGAGTTTTGAATTCTAGACTAATTCTCGATGATGCTTGTACATATTCTCTTTGTGCCTGAGTCTTCCTTATGATTGAGCTTTGTTTCGCTTTTGATTTTCCTTTGTGATTGAGTTGCTTCGTGTTTACTTGTTGTTCACTTCGTATTCACATGTTCCCTTAGGGATTCCTAGTCCAACTTGATTTCTGATTAAGCTTGGAGTAGGATAGACATTAGGCTCTCAATCAAAGCATGATAACATTAGGATATAATTTCCTTTCGCATCCTAACCTTAGGGCCATTTTATATGATAACATATAGGATTCAGTTTTCCTTAGACCTTGTGTGCGTCTCTCTCTTATTTCTCAAAGCAATAATCAAAACACTTAATAAATACGATGAGTATTGTGCGCCCCGAGCCTTAAGTACATGGGAAATGATGAGTGAGAAGTCTTTCCTTGCTTCTTCTAGAGTGTTTAACATACGTCCCGTTTGGGGGCGATCTTGCGACGCATTTGCTCCTATGTCATAGACTTTAGTGCAATAAGAATCTCAAACAAATTCAATTCACTTCTTCGACAAATCCAGAACCTTTTCTCTCGCCCCCGTGCGATTGAGATCTTTTTTAAGTTGTAGTCCTGTGAACTACGGATGCTCTGATTCCTCATTCTCTAATGAGGATACATAGGCACGAGGATCCCTATCCTTGGCAAACACACAAATAACTAACTCCTCTATTCTCTCTCCCCCGTGCGATCGAGACCAACCAGCTAATCGAGTCTTTTCTCTTGCCCCAGTTCGATCGAGACCCTTTTCCGTGGTCGTAGCCACGAACTATAGACGCTCTGACTTCCTCATTCTCGTCCGAATAAGGATACATAGGCACAAGATGGAGAAGTATTGGCGAGCAACCTTCTTCCATCACCCGTAGTCCTCTGAACTACGTTGACTATGACTTTCCCATTGCACGAGGGAATACGTAGGCCTAGGACGACGAAGTCATATCGAGTTTCCTTTTATTTCTTTCCTTTCTGTTTCTGTTTAGCAGTAGAGATTTAGATAAGACACCCTTTGATTAGAAAAACAAGCGTGGATCCCGTTGAGTACAATGGACGCGAGGGAGTGCTAATACTTTCCTCTCGCGTAATCGACTCCCGAACCCAGGATTTGGTTGCGATGACCATGTCTTCTCCCTTTTGAGGTTTTTCGATCGTTTCCTTTCCCCCGCTGGGATAAATAACGTTCGGTGGCGACTCTATTTTTCCGCCGACTATTTTTCGCGTTGCGACAGCTGGCGACTCTGCGGGGACTCTGGTTCCCTATGCGAGTCAATCCTAGCGCTTGTCTATTTCTGTTCATTGGGTGTTTATTTTTATACATTTATTTGTTGTATCTACTGTAATTATCTGTTGTATATCATTGCATTTGTTTTGCATTACTTGCATTTGATTACTATTATCATATTATTCTGTTGCTGTTGTGTTGTTGGTTGGGATTGTTCCCGAGGGATATGCCCACTACCCAGGATTGAGTACATACATAGGATTAGGGTGGATCGTGTGGCTTGCGTGGTGTCTGGCCGCGTTTAGTTGACACGAGACCCACATTCTGACGAGGTTTTCTTTGGAGATATTTTATCCTGCGCGTCTAGTGCAGATGATAGGTTGTTGACTTAGAGAGCTTATGACTCTGGAGACCGTCCATGGGAAATTAGTTGAGGCCTCCTTGATTGATGATGATGTCAAACAAGAAATGGTGAATGTATCATAATTTCTTGACCTGAGATTCCGTGATACTGAGGACCCGCTAGGATGCCTTTGTCCAAGATTAGAACCCACATGTGAAAGGGGATAGGTTTTTTGCAGGAAACCTTGACCTTTAACCTACCCGGTTTTCTGGTTTTCTCATCAGCGTGAACTTATCAGCCTGGTATTCTGGTATCCTCGTCAGAGCAGAATTGTGAACTTATTCAGTCAACAGTGCAGTAGTTATTTAGAATATGTTGAAGCTTTGATCCCATGTCTATTGCATTCATAACATTGCATAAGCATTTATGCATCATTTTGCATATTATTCTTCAGCCATAAACAGCAGAGCTCATCCATCTTTTGTCCGTGACCTACAGTTGATTTCCCAACTTTCGTATTGGACTTGAAGAAGCTTTGGAAGGATCATGAACTCAGAAGAGCAGAACCAGTTTATGACAAGGGCAGATGTTGAATTGATGAAAAACCAGTTGGACCAATTTATGGAAGCTATGACAGTCATGACAAAGAGAGATGACAATATTCAGAGGGCTTCAGCCACTAGGAATGTCATTGTACCTCAAGTGAACAATGTTGCTCAAGCTCAGCCTGTGCGGATCCCTGTTAAGAATCCTACTATACAAGAGTGTCCCATTGTCCGAGGCAGATATTCCTCTTCTCTTGATGCCACAGACTATCAGAGTTTTGCATTCTCTGTGCCAGATTTCCAAGGGGTAGTTCCAAAGATGAAACCTAAATATCCACGGGCTGTTGAGTTTATGGAAAGGTATCGTGTGTTGGACGAAAAGCTTAAAGTCCTGGAAGGGCGTGGTGCTCTTGATCTGAATGCTTTGAACATGTGTTTGGTACCCAACCTTGTGATATCTCCAAAATTCAAGACACCGAAGTTTGAGAAGTACAAAGGGGATAGTTGTCCAAAACAACATTTGGTGATATTTTGCAGAAGAATAACATTGTATGTCCGCAATGACAAACTTATGATTCACTGTTTCCAGGACAGTCTGAGTGGGGCATCACTGAATTGGTACATGCAGTTAGAGAGTGGTCACATCCAATCATGGTCAGACCTAGCCAACGCCTTTGTGAAGCAATACAAATATAATCTTGACATGGCTCCCAGCCGCAACCAATTGTAAGGCTTATCTCAAGAGGATAATGAATCCTTCAGAGAGTATGCTCAGAGATGGAGAGAGTTGGCTTCTCGCGTTTAACCACCACTCTTGGATAGGGAATTGGTTGACCTGTTAGTGGGTACCTTGCAAGGACCATACCTAGATAAGATGATTGGCAGTGGAACATCAAACTTCTCTGACTTGGTAATAGTTGGAGAACGCATTGAGAACGGCCTTAAAAATGGAAAGATCCAAGACGCCTCAGACATCTCAGCTAGAGAAAATGAACCAGTTGTCAGTTCTCAAGAAGAACAGGGGGAAGAAAATAGTTCCATCTGGGAATCTCCGCTACCTCATCCTCAGTATTCAGGCATCTCAACTATTTAGAGTCAGCAATCTTTTGTGTCTCCGTATCAGATACCATTCTATCCACAAGGACAATATCCTTCTCTAAATCAAGGACCTCCTCAGTATCAACGGTCATACCACCGTCAACCGCGTCAGCACGCTCGACAAAGACCAAGAAAGCCAGAGAGGTATTTCACTTCGTTGCCAATGTCGTACAGTTAGGTATTGCCAGATTTGATCAATGGTGGACTGATAGTGCCAAAGAGGATAGATCTAGTGATTCCTCCATACCCACTAGATTTTGATGTCAACGCCCGATGTGACTACCATGATGGGGTACAGGAGCATTCAACTGAAGACTGCAAGGTGCTTAAGAGCAAGGTTCAGACACTGCTTGACTCTAATATGTTCTCATTCACGCCTCAAGGCATTTAAATCAACAACTCTCCTTCATCCAGTCATATGGGTTCATCAGTTCAGGGCATGGAAGAAGTCACCGAGAGCAGATGTGAAGATGATTATCAAACTGACTTCAACGAGCAATTCTGAAGATGGCTAGCTCAGTAGAAAATCAAGATTGGAAAGCACAGTTCCCTGAAGCTGGCAGTCTTTTAGATCATATCATTTCTTTGCATTTGTAGTTTCTTTTCTATTAAAGTGCAAACTCATTTGTAAGACTTGTCTGTTTTCAATTGATAATGATAATGAAATACATATGCATGTTTTGATTAAATCCATTCGTGTTCACTCATACTTTTTTTTATCGATGTCAAACGCTTGTTTAAGCAAAGTCTGAGGGAGGAAGATGAAATTAAAAGACGCAAAGCTTCCGATTGTATGCTTTTGAAATAAAACTGTGCTGATGATGTACATGCATTGTTTCGAATCCCCAAACACCAGAGTTATAAGGACGATAATCCCTTGTCAACCCCGTTGAGCCTAGAAGTATGAGTTTCTTTCTTAAAAACGAAAAACCCTCACGTCTAACCTGGGGCAGGGTAGGTGTCAGTTAATTTGACCGTACGTTCAAATTTCAAAAAGAGGAGTGTACCCATTAGAGGATCAATAACATCTTATCCCTCACAAGAGGTCGTACCTCACAAACCACAGTGGTTATCCCTCACCAACCGAAGAGTGAAGCAGTCACAACCCTTTCAGGAGATCGAGACAAACCAGTGTCGCACGATTTATTCAAAAATGGAAAAAGAATAACCAAAAGAAAAAATAAAAAGAAAAAGCCCGCAAAGTCAATAACTTGAAAACAAGTGACTTAGGCAAAAATTAGGGCATCCCGCTGGACTTCAAAATCGAAAAAAAAAAAAAGAATCAGTCCAGGCAAAAATTAGGGAACGAAAAAAAAGGACAAAAGAATGAAAAGCGAAAAGGATTACAAAAGAAAAATCCTCGATAAAGAACAAATTCGTGTGATCACAGACACCAAAGACAAAAGGGGTGACTGTCACTCCGAAAACCTTGTGGGTTCCGTAACCATCACTCCTATCATTCATTAACCTTTTCGAAAGATGAGCGCTTGTGTCGAGTAAGCTGAACGTAGGACTGGAGAACATCAAGGAGAATGGGTGGGTTAAAACCAAACTTTGACCCTTATATCCTTTCTTTCTCAAACCGTGAACCAGACCACGCTACAACCCTCAAAATACCTAATTGAAGCAGGGTTGTTTCAAAAGCATACTTCGGTAATCACGTCAAAGCTGACTCCTAAAAGGATTTCTTACCATTCATCTTGGTATCGGTGTGACATTCTGATTAGTGATTCTTTCAATATATGTCACAACATAATTCCAGTGAACAAAATTGGATTTCAAAACTGTCATACGCATTGCATTAAAATTATCATTTTCAAAATGATCGGTTTTACTTGCGGGTAAGCACTTGACATTAGGAGAGTTTCTGCAATGTAAGGATTGATCAGGCTAAGTGCATAACGCCTGATTACTCCGTTGAGTAGGGGCGAGTCATATCAAATGATCGCATCATGAGGGCAAGCCACTCCAAGATTCAGCTAATCTAGGGCAATCAGGTCGAGATCTGATAAATCTCTCGAAAATTAGTTAGTCAGAGGTACTCTCTCACAAATCAGCCAGTCAGGGGCAAAATCACTGCAAGGCTGGGGCATGCCACCCCAAGAGCATAAGAAGTTAATCTACTCTAGAGCAGAGTTTAATCCGAAGCACTTCTTCAAGGTTCAAAATACTGGGGCAGTCCATCTCAGACCATCAGGGTACAGAAGTCTCAGGTTTCCTTTCGAAGCAGATTATTACGGAGATCCCACAAGCTGGGGGCAAGACTGGAGACAAAGGAATGTTTCCTCTTCATACTTTCAGAGTTACTCATGCAAGTTCTGTCAACCTTCAAGGTCAAGACGAATGTCGGGAACTCATGCTAACCATTCCCTAACCTTTCAACCAGTAATCTTGTATCCAGACAAGACACTTTCCAACATCATCCGTACCTGACCTACCTCGAAGCCATCGGTTGAACCGTCATTATCATGCATATCATTCGTCTAGCATAGCATAGCATGAAGCCTTGCAAAATAGAACAGAATATCCAAAGCCCAATCCCTATTGGCACTCCACAGAAAATCCAAAAGCCCAATACCTATTGGCAACCACCTAAAACCCAACCTTGTTTGGCATCAAACCAAAAGCCCAATCCCTATTGGCAAACATCCAAAGTCCAATCCCTATTGGCGTATCCCCTTCAACCTAAATTCCAATCCCTGTTGGAACCTCAACCAAAGTCCAATCCCTATTGGAACTTCATTCCAAAATCCAATCCCCATTGGTACCCAAGAAAAATCTCACCTTCGAAAAGAATACTGATCCAAACAATCAATCACCATTAGGTTTCACCTGGCCTTCCCAGCAAAGTCTAACCGTACTTGGCACATCCTTCTTTCCCCGGTAACCCGAGCATACATCGGCATTTTACATTTAGTGATCATCATTACATTGCATCCTTAAATGCGTAGCATTTCCATTTCATATGAAGCACTACGCCATAGAAAAATTTAAACATACATGCGAAGCATAAGCCAGTTTTGGTACCTTGCGCGAAGCCCGAATCAACTGTCAGTCAAGACATTGACATATCCTCAGAGAGAATGCCGAGCCATTCCCCAGCAAAAATTTCAATCAACCCCTCTGCTTATCATTCAATCTGGGTCTTAGATCATACTTCGATCTTACCCTCGATCAGTCCTGGTCCATCAACCCTTTGATGACGACATTCCAAATATAGGTCTTCTTTCCGTCAACTCTTTGACGATGTGTTCCTTCGGTCAGGTTTTCTTTCTGCCAACCCTTTGATGATGTAGCCCTTCATTGAAGTTTTTCTTTCCGTCAACCCTTTGACGATGTCGGTTAGTTCTTTTCCTTCAACCCTTTTGACGATGTCAGTGTTATGTTTCCATCAACCCTTTGACGAAGTGTCTCTCTAATGAAGTTTTCTTCCCATCAAGCCCTTTGACGATGTGACCCCTGACAATGACGTTTTTCCTTTCCATCAATTCTTTAATGGATAGAACTAGTGTTCTTCATGATCCCTAACTTCGGGTAACACTCATCTGTGTTCATTTCAATTCATCAATACTTCGTTCGTATTGATCTCGAGCACTCGTCAGTGCTTATCCCCAGGGTCGCAGATCATCCGTCGATCTTTGCTCACCTTTTATTCCCCATTGGAGTCATCTTCTATTCTCTTCAAGTCGTAAGTCCGTTGATTCTACTTCCTCTAATTCTGCTTGAATTCCAACTTTTGGTTGGTAACTTCTTTTTAAATTCCAACTTTTAGTTGGTATCCCTTGGTTGTGAGTACGCCTTCAGCCGACAAACCTTTGTAAGTCCTCCCTCGGCAGGCATCCTCTTTTAAAGTCCACCTTCGGCTGACATCTATTGGTTGTGAGTCCGCCTTTGGCCGGCATTCCTCCTTTATCCCAACTTTTGGTTGGTGTCTTGTGTTGAATCCCAACTCTCGGTTGGTATCTTTCGTTGTTATCCCAACTCTTGGGTTGGTATCCTGTGTTGAATTCCAACTCTTGGTTGGTATCGTTTGATGTGAGTCCGCTTTTGGACGACATTCTTTCTAAGCCCATGGCATTCTTCGGTTGCGAGTCCGCCTTCGATCGACAAACCTTTGTTTCATAGATGTAAATCATCCTTCGGCCGACATTCTTTCAAACCTTTGTTTCATGGATGTGAGTCCGCCTTCGGCCGACATTCCTTTTTAAAGTCTATCTTCGGATGGTATCCTTGGGTTGTGAGTTCGCCTTCATCCGGCAAACCTGTCTTGCATGGATGTGAGTCTGCCTTCGGCCGACATTCCTTTTGAAATTCCATCTTTGGATGGCATCCTTCGGTTGTGAGTCCTCCTTCGGCCAGCAAACCTTTCTTACATTGATGTGAGTCTGCCTCTGGCCGACATTCTTTCTAAGTCCATCTTCGGTTGACACCCTTGGTTCTGAGTCTGTCTTCGGTCGGCAAACCTTTGTAAGTCCTCCTTCGGTAGACATTCTCTTTGTAAGTCCTCCTTCTGCAGGCATTCTCTTTTCAAATCCGCCTTCGGCCGACATTCCTTTTAAGTCCACCTTTGGCTGACACCTTGTCACATTACCTTCTCTCTCCCCACAGTCTGCAAATTTCGCGGTTCATTTTGTATTCAATCACCTTACACCTCGAATGTCTGAAAGCCGTTGCTATTATCCCTTCAGGTCCAAGTGGATTGAATAAGGGTAGCTGTTGCACCCCCAAAATTTGGCCTCACCTTTTCTAACTTTTACTGACTTTCGTTTCGCATTCATCTGCATAACTCGTAATCACACATTACATTGGCTTCTAAGACATGGGATCAGAGGATTTTCTTGTTACTGGTGTTTGCCCTATTCAGAGGTGATTCAATTGGTTCCTACTTCAGTCAAGTTGAAGCAAGGGTTGAATTCACATTATCACAAATATCTTCCTATTCAGAGGTTCATCAAGCTTCAAGGTTTTCCTATTCAGAGGATTCATCAAAAGAATTGGGTTAGGATTTTATCAGGGTTTGGCTCTTTCTCAAT
Organism: Lathyrus tuberosus; assembly: GCA_022829125.1. Lineage (NCBI taxonomy): Eukaryota > Viridiplantae > Streptophyta > Magnoliopsida > Fabales > Fabaceae > Lathyrus > Lathyrus tuberosus. The sequence goes on along the minus strand of JALAZF010000052.1, from coordinate 4,487,796 downwards.
TCAAGACATGTCATTATTATTAGTGTATCTCAAGGAGGATTAGGGTTTTTATTCATGGTCGAGCTTGTGGACTTTTATCGATTGGGGTTCATTGGATTAAGGTTTTCATGTCAAGGACATCTTGGTGGTCACGTTTCTTTCTGCACTTCACATCTTATCTTCATCTTCAAGGTTTCCTCGGGGGATTGTTCTTGTGTTGAGATCATTGGCTATTAAGGTGAGATATCTTATGGATTGAATTGTACAACATGAGATCATGGTGCAAGAGATCTAATTGTAGACATATATTATGATCAAAGCAGTGTTGTTCTCTTAATTACATGTTTCTTGAAGTCAGTGTGAATTCATAGAAGATAGGTTTTCAAGAGATTCCAAGAGTTCAAATTTGTCAGGGTTTGGTAGAACACTTAAGAGAATTTTATTGGGATTCAAGTAACTAAGGCATTATTCATCATCATTCATCGTTCTTCAACCAATTTTCAAACCATATTTCAATACCTAGCATTAAGAACGAAGGCAAGCCAATAACGTCAAATTAAGCTACAAGGCTACTTCAAATTACAATCCATGACAGTAGTTTCATCGTTACAGAGAACGATGGTGAATGTGCGTATGAACATCGCTGTTGTGGTCATCGAAGTTTGGTGTCACCATCTGTTAATCAGAATGCGATGCTCCAACGTCTATGATCTCACTCCCAAGACGTGCGTTTTCAAGCTAAGGAACAACAGTGGAGTGCCTGAATCCTGTGAGAGCGAGAAGGTTTTGCTACTCATGGAAAGTGGTGTTAGATTGCGTACTACAGTGTATATGTGTGTGTCATACCCTAAATTTTGACCATAATATTCCATATCATTTGCATATCATATGAACATACTTTCATGCATCACTATCCCATCACAAGTACAAGATATGTGTGCTTAGTTGCTTCACAGGTTAGGTGATCCTCCTAAGGCTCAAGTAGATGAATTATCAAGGGATAAGTATCATATTCAACACTACAAGTCTCTATATCATCCATGAAGATCAAAAATTTCCACTCATCAATAATCAAGTGCAAAATTGCATCATGACATGCTCATCAAGCCTCAAGACCCCCCCCCCCCCCCCCCAGTGCACCAAAATTAGGGTTTTGACCTAATTGAATCCCTAGGATGACTTGTTGAGCAAGGCATGATCCAAGACCTCAATATATGATCCAAGGACCTTAAATACATCATATTAGTCCATTCATATGATTGGATTGATTCAAATAACTTGGTTCACAAGCAATGCAAGATTTCAAATCCATCTGAGCCACAAACTAGGGTTTTGATGAAAAGTCAACCATACCTTTAACTTTTGGCCAAGGCATGATCCAGTACCGTAATATATGATTCAAGATACTCAAATATACCTTTTAAGTCCATTCATAAGTTTAAAATTTCCTCAAAGGATTCATTCATTGAAAATCAAGAATTATGGTTTCTCTGCACAAAATTCATCTGACACACAAAGTCAAAGTTTGACTTTTTGGGCAAAATTGATCATCAAAGGCAATTATTAAAGGAAATATAATCCATAGTTGCATTTAATCAAGATTTGATCAAGAAATTAAGGTTACTTGTAAAAGGGGCAAATTTGAAGAAATTGAAATTTTCACTAAGTTATGAAAAAAAGTGTTCAAGTACCCAACTTCCAAAGGCCATAACTTGTGATCCAAGCAACCAAATTTTCTGTTCCAAAGATTGAATCATAGATCTCATCACATACTACAAAAGTGCTAGACTAAGCCATGATCAAAAAATGTTTGATTTTAAGTTATGAAGTGATCAAAAAAAAAAAAAAATAAGAAATGAGTTTCAACACTCAGTGAAATTTTTGCCAAGTTTTTCAACATTGAAACATCAATTTTCAAGGACATTTTTCATTATGATCCAAGTTAAATCAATGCAAACTATGAACATTAATGTTGTAGTACATCATATCAGCTTTCTAATAAGTACAAGAACATCCATTAAGCCAACTTGAGCAAGAAGTTATGGACCTCACAACATGGCATAACACAACTGATTTTTCCAAGACAGTTTTTACAATACCACACTATATTGTCATTTTTTATGACTTTGCAAGCCTTGTCATCATACAAGATCAACATCAAAGATACAATGCACTTGTTCTCTGCAGAAGAATCATAGCATAGAGCCCTATAAGTCAAGAATCCTATCCTTTGGCATGTGAGAATCACTTTTACAAATCCAAGAATTCAATTTTATCATCTTGCATTTATGTGGTACATAGAGGTGGCAAGGATTGTGCATAAACCAGTCAAGACATATCCAAGAACAAGAAGAATTCAAACCTACAAAATTGATGGGAGTCAATGCATAGCTATGTTAGGAGGAGACTTTGGCTACCTAGCTATGTCCATTGGATAAAAGAGTGAGCCTTCATCCATTCACTATTACTCCAAAAGCAAACTTGTTCTCCTATAAATAAGAGTTATTTCTGATCATTTGAGACACACCAAAACAACTCTAAGCATTGTTTTCTCACTTTCACTCTTTCATATCAAAGTTCCAATTTTCAAAGAGTGAAAATCAAATTTCTCAAACCAGAGCAATTCCATCCAAACTAATGATCCAAACACCTCACATACATCATATATGAGTGATCCAAACACTTAAACATCATCTGTAACATCAAATTCATCAAGATCATAGTTCATCCCAAGCAAGTTGCAGGTGGATTTGAGCCCATAAATCTAGAAGGTTTCAATCCATTCCAAGCATATCAACACACTCCTTGAGGTCCAGGGAAGCTGTCCAGATCATCAAAACACTTATGTAACGCCTACAACTGAGGATTCGAATTCCTCTTGCAAGGTAAGCCTAAACTTTTCAAACTCCATGAATCATGCATCATAAATGTTATTTTAAGTTACCAACACGTTTCTGGATGCTCATAGATCATTAACCCTCAATCAATTGCTACTTATCATTCATGTATGGAATTTCATATTAGTTTTTGCATAGTTAGGGTTCATCTGTTCATCACATAATAACTCACTCAACACTTAAAATAAATGAAGTTAATTGGTATCATCGTGTTCCTTGTTCAAAAGCGAGCAATTTTCATGTTTACATCGTGCAATTTCATTACGAATTCAGTGAGATAGGAGGGATTTTGCATCTGGATGGCACGAGGAAGAAGAAGATGTTCTTCGCGCCATTTTTCAAATATTTGAATATTTGAATATTTTCTTATTTTTCATAATTATTTTCAAAAATTAATTTCTATATTCAATTTTAATTATTTTCAAATGATTTTTTGAACAAATATCAATCACATATTAAAATATTTTATTCACCAAAAAAATAAAAAAAATATTTTTTATTTGATATATTTTTTAGGGTTAAATAAGTTTTTAGTCCCTATAAATATGCCAACTTTCAAGTTTAGTCCCTCTAAAATTTTTCTTCAAACAATGGTCCTCGTAAAGTTTTCCGTCCCTAAATGTAGTCCCTCCCGTTAGTTTTCACTAACGGAGGTCTACGTGTCATGCCAAGTATATATATATTTTTTTAGACGTGTAAATTTTAATTAAAATAGTTTGCCACGTCCGTAAAACTAAACTTAGAATTCTCAGAAATGGTTCCTCCGCTAAAGCTCTTCTTCTCCTCTCCAATTCTTCACTATTCTTCTTATTTTACATCTTAATTTGTTGAAAATTTGTTGCAATGTGACTGGTCATGCTCTTCTCAACCTGAATCCGGCATTAACTTCTTTCAATTCCTAACCAAAATTTAAATTCGAAGCTATGAAATCTAGAACCCTAAGCTACTATTTCCATAAATTAAAAGCAGAACGAGCAGAATCAAAGCCTCTAATGAGAGGGATTTAATTCCAAATTCCTAATACTACATCGTAGTGGCAAGATGGACGCTAATCAGAGAAGAAACGTGGAGTTACTTCTCTGCCGAAGCAGTTCCGACGACTCTTCAGAGGCAGCGCTTGTCAAAAAACTCAGAGTGCTTTGGAGCTTCAGGTGCAAACCATTAAGGACAATTTTCGCAATGAGATGGAAGCTATTCCTAAAGCAAAGGTATTCTCCCTGATTTTGCTGGTTTAGATTTGGTGAATCACTTATTTGTGGAATTTGGTTGATGAAATTAACGAAACCCTAAAATCATTCATATAATTGTGAATAATCTGTCAATTAGGTCACTACAAAGGGGGATACATTTTTGTTAATTTGTTTTGGGGAGAGGCAATTCATTTTGTTAATTTGTTTTGGTGAATCACTTGATATCTTTTTGTTAATTTGTTTTGGGGAGAGGAAATTCGGTAGTAACATTTCATCATTGCAAAGGGATGACCATTAAATCTAGTTTTTTTGACGATGGATGACGGCTAGAATGACACTGTCGAATTCAGCAACTAGTTATTTCATGGTTGAGAAAAATGAAGAGCTGGTGAAAGTAGAGAAAATATCAGGTTTAGATGAGAATGAAGAGAAACATGGTTTTATAGTTGAAAAGTTTAGATCTTTTCTTGGTTTAAAGAGTTTTCACAAAAGGGTACATTCTAAATCCAATGGTGAAGAAGCTACATCACCTTCTCCAGCACCAACACCGGCACCGGCACCGACACAATTACACTTGCATTCTCATTCTCATCATCAAAAGCATCATATTCATTGGAATCAACTACCTAAGAAGGTTCATCATGAGGATGATAGAGGAAGAAGAGATACAATAATACTAGTAGCTGTTTTTGTTTCATTGGTTGGTGCTTTTGGTTTGATGTTATTCTGCAGGAAAAAATTCACAACTCATAAGAAGAAGAAACCAAAGAGGGCAATTCCTATATCTAGCAGCAATAGCAAAGGAACAATAAAAGGTACTAGTTATTTGTGATTGTGAGAGATTTTATGGGAATGTTGGATAATGTATGTAAAGAGCTTAGAAAGTCTAAAGGTTCACGTACTCCAAATCCTCTTGCTCCTTTCAGATAGATTAGACTTTGACTTTACTTATATTTTTGTGTATGTGTGTGTTCATAGGATAACAAGACCATAGATGCACGCGGTACAAATGTTCCTATCAGTCGAGGTGCTCAAATAACAATGCAATATGTGAGAAACATCATCATTCATGGGTTACACATGCATGTAGATTATGTTTATTTTTGTTTTTGTTTTGGTTTAGGTTATGTTATTTGGAGCAAGTTATGGGTTCACAGGAGATCAAATAATGTAAGTAACAGTAGCTTTCAACCATTTTGAGAAAGGATTGATACAGAGAATGCCAAGGTGCAGATGGGGTTTCTTTCATATTGTTAAATTGTTTTAAATATTTTAAAATTATTTCTTTTCTTGATTTTTCTGAAACCAAATTGGTTTCAAATATTCATGTGAATAAAACATCTTTTTATAAACCTTAATCATTGTTCATGACATGGTTAATGGATTCATTTGATAATTATACCATTTTTTTATTATTTTTTTTGAAAAAATATCTTAAAAAATGAAATTAGGGTTTTTACTTTGATTCAATCTTTCAAACTTCATAACAACATCTTTTGGGCCTCTATTAGAGTGTAAGACCCAACCCTCTCTGTAAATAAACAAATCTCTTGGCCCCTGCTATAGCATAAGTCCCATTGCGCTTTTCAAAATCACGGTGCAGTCACTGTTTTCGTAACAATCTTTGGGCATTTGTTAGTGTTGTACCCCAAATTTTACCCCTTAGATGTTATAACATCTTGCACTTACATTTAGGTTTCAATCATCTATGCATTATTAACTAACCACTTCATCTTGCAAGTTGTTTCTTTTATGAGAAAACTAGGGTTTACACAAGAAAAAGGACAAGGTCTCCTAAGCCAAGCTCTCCATGTTTCAAGGGCTCCAAATGCAACCATTTGAACTCACCTACATCCTAGAGGTCTAATTCAACAAGAAATCAAGTGTGTTTGGTTCCAATTACAAGTACCTTGAGCCACAAGGTCACCATGCCTCAAACTAGGGTTTTGGTCAAGAAAGTCAAACATTGCCTTTAATGTTGATCAAGACATGATCCCAAGCCTTGGGACATATTTCCATATGGTAATAGACATCCCTAGAGGCCATCTATGAGCTTTGAAAGAGATTGAAGAAGTAAGATCATCAGAGATCCTCCAGTTGAATTCCTGAAGAAAACTAGGGTTTTGACTGAGGCTTTTGACTTTTGAGATTTTGATCCAAGATGAAGCATCCAAGCCTTAATTCATCATGGCATGTCTAATTGCTGAGTTAGAGCATGGAAGGTTGACATTTGAGAGGTTTCTTGCAAAGAGGGCAATGTTTGGTCCTTAAACTTTCTAAGTGTGGAAAATTCACTCCTTGTGCAAATTTGGGAAGGCCATAACTTTCAAACCACAAATCCAAATTGGGTGACTCAAAGCTCAAATGGAAGCTCTCACCATGAACTTCAAAGTGTATTAGAAGACCTTTCTTCAAAAAGGGCCTGAATTTTAAGTTATAAGACTTGGAAGTTCTGGTCAAGTTAAAACACTTAGTGAAATTTCATGTTTTTCTCCCTTTTTGCAACCAACTTCATCCTCATTTTGCACTATGATCCAAGTCTTATCTCAATAATATTTGAACATGAAAGTTGTTTCTTGTTCTTCAAGCTTTCTAAGCATAGAAGGAACTCTTCATTTGGATAAACCAATCTCAAGTTATGATGTCCTAAAGTGAGGTGATTTCAAGGTTAAATTTGGACTTAGAAATTTTTGCTAAGTTTCTTTCCAACATCCACTTTTGCCAAACTTTGCATGGATTTTTCATATGGTTCTAGGATTCATTTCAAGGTTTATCCAACATGAGAATTGTTCATTTATGTGCCTATTTTCAAAAGAAACCAAGACTTTCTCATGTGGACCATTAATCACGGAGTTATGTTATCTTAAAGGGAGCATGCACATGGTTTTTGTGATGTAAGCTACTATTACATTTCATGCTCAACCATTATGCCAATGAGACAAACTTGTGCAGCCCCCAAAAACCTCATCTTTGGTGTGTCACCTTGTCATTTTTTATCCCAAGTATTGCTACTTTAAACTCTCTCTCATGACACCACCTAAAGGCACTTTTGATGTAACACAAAAATGTAATAACAACAACCTTGTAGCTGACTTTTCCTGGGACATCGTACCATCTTTTCAGCTGCCCCTTTTACTGTCATGAGATGTTGTTTTCATAGGAGACATAGGGAGGAAAAAGAAACTTTTGAAAAGGAACTTCATTGAATATACCATTTATTTTTTTCACCACGTAAAAAACCTCACTTCAGACATCACTCCGGATAGCATATCCTGGATGCTAAAAACTCACTTGAGATACCATACAGGCTGCATCACTGAGCACAAACCAACAAATTTTTCTCTTCCCCAACATCTGCCATTAGCCAGCTCAAGGATATGTCACAATCATACCTCTTTCTCCTCTAGACAAAACGATTATCCATTGTGCCTTCATTGCCAATGTTCAGTTGCTCTGCCTATAAAATGAGAGTCATTCTCCTTTGTTCATCATCAATATTAGAACATCAAAACTACATTCCACAAGTTATCACACCAAACCTTGAGAACTCGTGAGCTTCTTTTACATCAATACATCAAAAACACCAAAAAGATCATCAACACACAACACCAACAATAAACATGAGAACAACAGCACATCAGAACAACACACGAGAACCACAACATTAACACAACCTCAGATCATCAACATCACTCCTAAAGAAATATCATTCAAAGTGATAGAGAAGGAACTCGAGGGCCACTGAAGGAAAGGAGAGGTGTGCATTATCATTTGAAAAGAGAGGAGATTCCTAAGCTCCAAGAGGTAAGTCTCTAAAAGCTCTGAGACTCATAAGCTTGTTGTGATATGTACATTATTGTGTTTGTATGGTGTAAAATATTGCTTTCATTTTGTAGCTCTTATGTCTAAGGTTTTGAGTCTCTAAGCTTTGTTGTTGTGGAGCTGATGTGAGCAGTCATGTTGAATTTGTATAATGTGGGATGGCACTGTTAGTTTATGACATTTTTGGAACCTTTGATATTCATGTCTGTTTCGCAAATCCAGTAGTTATTTTGAATGGCTTAGGCTCTGATGTTATTCCTCCATGTGTGCCATACGAATTGGCATTTTATTTCATTGGTTTTAGTGGGAAAATGAGAGCATAATGATTGAGCAAGTTAGCCATATTTCCTTTCGATGGGTTCACGATAATGCAGGCTAGTGTGCATGTTGGGATGAAGAAGGGAGAAGGTGGCAACGTGGGATTAGTTGGGTTTTGCTTTTGTCATCTTGTGATTTAAAAAAAAACCATGACCAGTTGACACAAGTGTTTCACATGTTCTGTACATGGCCGTTACACTATATTTTTGGTTGATTTCATTTTGTTTTAAAACATGCTTCGCTCAAGGATTATATACTTGTGGGGTGGGCATATACACTGGATGTATAGCCACCCCAGTGGTATTGAGAGCGCATTTGTAACCAAGGGGTCTGGGGTTCGAATCCCCCTCGCCCCTGACGACCTTTTGTTTTTTTCCTTTTTTTAGCCTTTCCTTCTTTGCACGTGGGCCTAGTGAAAATTGATATTGACACCCCCACTGCAATAGGCCCATGCGCCTGGCAATACAAACCTTTTCATTTGCACCCCCTGTTTATTTCCTTTTATTTATTTTTGCTCCTTTTTTATTTTATTTCCACCAATTAGAAAATAGTTTTATTAATAGAAAATTACCAAAAAAAATTCATAAATATGTTTTTGTGTTTAATTTTAATTTTCTTTAATTTTTATTTTCATTCTATTTTATTTTTCATATTTTTTTAAATCAACCTTTTCTTAGAACTTTTTGGGAGGATTCCTTAGAGTGTTTTATGACACATGAGAGGTTTATTGGGAGGTTGTTTCTTGACCTTGGTTAAGGTCTTTTTATTAGGTTGTTTGTATTTTCTAACCCTTGATTCTAAAAGGCTCATACCTTGGACATTTTGTCTTTGATTTCAAACTTGAAGATGCTACCTTTGTCATATTTATGTGTGTTCCCTTTGTTTATGTTTTACACCATCTCATTATCTCTTGTCATGCTCATACATGGATGTATATATCATGCTTTGATGTTAGTCTCACTTGATTAATGTTTATCACCTTGGAATTCTTGAACTCATATTGTTCACTTAATTTCAACCCCATTTGAACTCTTGTTTACAAGAGGTTGTCTTCTCCTCCTTCAAAAGGAAAGTCTTTCTATTTACCTCAAAGTCACAAATAGCTCGTTACCATCTTGGCCTCCTTAAGAGCCATCTCTTACCCTTGACCTTATAGTCATAGGTAACCTTAATCAAACCTTGACCTCATAGTCATAGGTATTTCCTTCCCCTCTTGACCTCACAGCCATAGGATCCCATCTTGCCATCCTTAGAGCCATCTTCAACCCTTGACCTCATAGTCATAGGATATCATCTTGGCCTCATAGCCACTCACATCACAACTTAGACTTAGAGAGTTTCTTTAACTCTATATGAGCTCATACTCATTCCCCTTGGAACTTTGATCACAATCAATGGTTCCTCACCCTCAGTGAGGTGAACTACGGTTGCTCTGATTCTTTAGTCAGGATACTTAGGCACCAGATGCGACGTCTTGGCGAGCATACTTAGTGTATATACCCATAAGTCTTTATCCTTAGTAGATCCCTTAGCAAGCAAACATAACATAACACAAATACTAACAAGAGGTTCCTGTAGAGTACTACAGATACTTAGGGTGCTAATACCTTCCTTTAGTATAACCAACCCCCGATCCCCGATCTCTTAGCTGTGTCTTTACATAGCACAATTAAGGTTTTCTTCGATCTTTACCCTTTACTTTGGATAAATCAAAGCTCGGTGGTGAATTTCAAAGTTTTGTGATTCAAGTTAATTAATAGCTTGATATTCGATTCTCACCACAACAGAAATGGCGACTTCACTAGGGATGCATGTGTCCCAAGAGGGTTAAGCCCACCTTGTTTGTGTTTGTGTTTTGTTATATGTTTTGCTTGCCTGTATACTTGTACATATCTGTATATATCTGTATATCTATTTGCTTGGGTTCTTCTGTTTTGCAGGGTGCTACTTTTGAGTGGTGAGATAAGTTCTAACCCGGACTTGAGAGCACACATATGATAGGATAGTGGATATAGTTATCATACCCCAAATTTTGACCACTAAGATTCCCCATCATTGTGCAAACTATCATCACAGTATGGATGAACCATCATACCTCATTAGTCTCCCCAAAGATGGGTGAGCATCCACTACAATCAAACATAGGGTTTCAAGCCCTCTTCGAGCTCTTAGACAGAGGATCAATCAAGGAATGACATGATCTTCAACTTTTCTAAACCTCTCAAACATCCACAATGGATCAAGAGGACTCCCACGTCAAGGATCAAGCACAAGGCTGCAACATTCCAAGTGGATTAAGCCTCAAGATCGCCAGTGTTCCCAAATTAAGGTTTTGGTCGACTAGGGCCTCCAGATGGAAATTTTCCTCTGGGCATGAGCCAATGCTTCAAAGCATAACCCAAGATACTCCAAGGTACCTCATGGACCCCATCATCAAGTCAATTTAGCCTCAGGGGATGCATTCACAAAAAATCAAGAATTAGGGTTTCTTGACCTAATTCACCCCTAAGTTGACTTTTGGGACAAAGCATGAGCCAAAACCTCAAGACATGATTTGAGGGCCCCTAATAAACTACATTGATCCATTTGCAACAATGGATTGATCCAAGAAGCTTGTTTCACAAGTTTCAAGTTCATCAGAACCACAGTTAGGGTTTCGCGGAAAAAGTCAACTGTGCCTTTGACTTTTGACCCGGACGTGCTCCTAAACCTTGGGACATGATTCAATACACCCTATAACACCTATGAAATCAATCCATCAAGTTTTATTTAGGTCAAGGACTTGATTTTATAGAGGATCGCACAGTTTGGAATTCATTTGATAAAAAGTCAATTGTGCTCAAAAGTCAAAGTTTGACTTTTTGATTTTTTGATCAATTATGGTTCCCTGACCCTAAAATGATGTTAATGTGTGATTGGGATCAACATTCATCAAGAAAAATCAAGAAAAGTTGGATAACTTATAAAAGGGGTAACCATAAAAAACTTAGAAATTTTCTAAGTTATGGAACAAAGTGGCTAGGGTACCAACTTCCAAGGATCATAACTTGAGATCTAAGTAACCATTTTGGCTGATCCAAAGATGGATTTGTAGCTCTCATGACATACTTTAAAAGTGTCAACTACACCTCATTCCAATTCTTCATGGATTTTTAGTTATGGAGTGGCCAAAATGACAAAAACATGAAAATGCCACTTTTTCCAACACTTAGTGAAATTTTCACTAAGTTAGAATCTGTTTCACTTTTTTCAAAATGTAAGGGCATTTTTCACTTAGATCCAAAAAGTGTCAAGACAAACTATGATCACCCACATGTTGTATCATATGAGAGCTTTCCAAAATGGCCAAGAACTCCATCAAATCCCATTTGAGCTAAGAGTTATGACAATGGCAATATGCCTTGCTGCAACTGTCATGGCAAGGCAGATTTGTGCATTTTGCTCGATTTGATCAAATTGTGCAAATGACAAACAAGTTTATCCATCTGAACACCTCAGGGGGAGACCAAGGAGGAACAAACACTGATCCATAAGCCTCCCAAGTCTTTGGAACTACAAATAGCATGACAAACCTAAAAACCCTAAAAAGGGGACAAGACTCCAATTTTGTTTTGGAGCATTTAATGGATACACCAAGGTGGCATGAACTGAGCCTTTTCCAACTGAATGAGTCAAGGACGATCTCTGAACTAGGGAACCAAAGGCCTGTGCTCTAACCTCTAGTCAATGGCTAGAGGAGACTTAAGATTCCAAAGTGATGCAATTGGACAATGATCTGCTGCAGTTGCCATTCACTATTGCTTGCAAAACAAACTTACTCTACTATAAATAGAGCTCATTTGTGCTCAGTTTAAGTACACCAAAGGCCTACAACACTTGCCTTTCTCAAAATTATCTTCTCACTCTCAAAAATGCCTTTCTTAGCAAGTCATTATCGAATTTTTCAGTAGAGAGCAATTCCACTCAAACCAATTGCTCTAACACCTCATAAACATCATATGTGAGCTGATCAAACACTAAACACACAACTGTAACACTGATTTCTCAGAATCACCAGCCAGTTGCTCATGTTTTCAACCAAGTTGCAGTTGAGATGCCATGAAGTGATCCAGCCATTTCCAATCAAGTCCAAGCATTCAAACACACTTCATATGGTGTAGGGAAGCTATTCAGATCATCACAACTCATCTCTAACACCTCCAACTCAAAAATCACATTGCTCTTGCTGTCACGACCTTCAAGTAAGCCTAAACTTGGTCATTTCTTTATCTATGCATATTTCCTCGCACAATACTTTTGCCAAATGTTCATAATCATGCATAGAATGTTTCCCCTTAATTAATTGCTTTGTTTGAATCGTGTATCAAAATTCCCAGCCTTCATACAAATTTTAGGGTTCTTGAGGTTTTGTCTTGATTTCTTATTCCATGCTTAAAATAAATGAAATTAAAGACCATAGACATGATCGTGAGGTGAAAACGAGCAGATTGATATGTGGATTGTGTGATTTCATCAAGTATTCACTGAGATTGGATAGAAAATGCAAATCTGAGCAAAACTCCCTTCGCGCGTGTTCTTAGCCCATGTTCTTGGCGCTTTTTTCACAAATTTGAATATTTGAATTTTGTGATTTTATTTAATTGATTCAAAAATTAATTTCTCTCTGAGTTTTAATGATTTTGAGTTGATTCTTTCTTTAATAATTCAAAAAAATGTTAAAATATTTTATTTTGCCAAAAATTCCCAAAAATATTATTTATTTCATATACTTGATTTTTTTTGCAAAGAATTAATCTTTTATTTGTTTTTTACATTTAAAATATTTTTTCCTCCTTGATTTTCCAAATTTAATTGGGTTCCAATCATTTTGTGGATATAAACTTGATTTTTGAAACATTGATCCAAGATCACCACTCATTTTTCACTTGTTTTCAACACTTTTTATTAATTTTTTAACAAAATTAATTCCTTTTTTAAACAAAATTAAGGTTTTGATTAATACAACCCTCATCAATCATTTTCAAACACTCATGGGCCTCTAATAAAGTGTAAGACCCAATCCCCTTTTAACCAAAACTATTTGGGCCTCAGATATTGTATAAGTCCCTCTGCGTTAAAAAATCTCGGTGCGATCGCCAATTCAAAATCAAATCCTTTGGGCCTCTCCACGTGCTATAAGTCCCAATTCTTTTTCTTAAATAAATCTTTGGGCCTCTAATAGAGTGTAAGACCCAACCCCTTTGTAAATAATACCTTTGGGCCTCACACATTGTATAAGTCCCTCTGTATATTTTCAAATGTTCGGCGCGATCGTCACCTTTTTAACAAAATCAACTGGGCTTCTCCTTGAGCTATAAGACCCATCTTTATTCATTTTCAAACTCTTTAGGCCTCTAATAGAGTGTAAGACCCATCCTGTAACACCCCAATTCCCATCGCGGATAAATAATACCTAATTAAATCAGAGTGAATAAAATTTTTTTCGACAGAAATAAGGATGCCACATCTGAGAAAAACATAATCCACCTGCTTATAACTTTGATACATAACACAAAATGGAATAAATAATAACAGGAAACGTTTTCCAACAAAAGGAAAGTTCAATTATGGAATAAAGCGGAACGATTCCTAATTGACTCGTTTTACAAAATAAGTTGTTTCATAACATCAAAATATACGTACAAGTTATCAATATATATATATATTCACATATATAAACATAAATAACAAAAGCGTTTCCCCCGACTCCCGTGTTACGTATCGAAGCAGACACCAAAGATCTATGCAAACTGAAGATCTAACTCTTCCACTTACCTCCACGCCTCTACAGCGGCTAATCTGCACTATGCCATAAAAAGCATATTCCAGCAGAAGGGTGAGAAATAACTACTATAACAAGATTGCATAATAATATGTAAACATATAATTCACATATATTATTCGACTCACCCACACACCACATGCTAGCACATAAAGCATACAAGTATATCATCTATTCATATACATAAGTTACGATATATATCTGTACTTCCCAAGAAGTGACGACACAAGAAACAACCAAGGGGTGAGAACTACATTCAATGATTAACGGTGTAAAATACATGTTAAGGAGTAGTACTCAAGCAATCACACATAATGTGCACACATTCACGATACACTTGTCACTTTCAATTCTAATCCAACAAAGACATAATAATGCAATGTGACTCAATGACACAATGCAATGCAAGTGGTACCACACAACATTGTTCATTCAATTGAACCCGATTCATAATAGAATCCGGATAAATCACATACACTCCCATTGAGCAATGATTTATCTCCATACAACTCCACATTGGAGTCCGGACAAATCACATACACTTCCACTGAGCAATGATTTGTCTCCATAACAACTCCAGATTGGAGTCCGGATAAATTACATACACTCCCCCTGAGCAATGATTTATCTCCATAACAACTCCACATTGGAGTCCGGATAAATCACATACACTCCCACTGAGTAATGATTTATCTCCATAACAACTCCACATTGGAGTCCGGATAAATCAGATACACTCCCACTGAGCAATGATTTATCTCCATAACAACTCCATATTGGAGTCCAGATAAATCACATATACTCCCACTGAGCAATGATTTATCTCCATAACAACTCCACATTGGAGTCCGGACAATACTAGGCATCCATCATGGATTCCCACCTAGCTGTCTCCACATGACACATCATGAACTGCATGACACAAAAGATGCACACACACATGTATAATAACAATTATACATATTCATGATCCTCCCGATCACACGTGAGATACATACTCACCGTAATACACAATAGTATTACCACGTCTGTCTAATCAATTCAACATAACACATACATAACAAGAATTATACACAAAACACATGTATAACAATCAGTTATACAACTACACGATCCTCCTTGATCTCACGTGAGTTATACACTCACCATAATTCCCACTGGAATTACCCACCTACACCAATACAATTATCACATATACAATAATCCGTTACTTGGCATTAATTAGTCATTAATGAAGTAATCCACACAAAAATGTAGTTTATCATATTTCCTAGAATCACTAGATTCCCCTAGTAATTCACACACACTTTAAGGCATACATGCCACTACTATCCTCTACCAAGCATCCTTGGTTAAAATCATGGTCTCACATACCATTTAATAGCACGTTGGATTTTCTTTCCAAGGCTTCAAGTCACATATCAATCGGCTTCCCGATTCATGAATTCCCGATGGAAACGTAAACCACACTTTTCACATTCATCACAATATTTAGCTCTACCATATCAATCCCTGACATAAACATATGTTTCTACCTAACCATCACAAAAAGCATTGAAATATCTTTCCAACGCTTCCGACCGTGCGTCAATCCGAGTTACGGATCAAAAGTTATGGAGGAAACAAGTTGGAAAAATCTGTCACGTTCGCTCTAGGGTTCGCTAGGTGAACACTTAGCGAACCAAGTCAGTGGAAAAAGGTCATAAAGTTCCCTAAACGAGCTTCTGGGTGAACATTCGCCTTCCGTTCGCTCTAGCGCTTTCGCCTTCGCCAGGTTCGCTAGGCGAACAATTCAAAATTCAGAAATTCGCAGCAGTGCGAAACCGGAAACATTTGGGTCCAAACTCCCAATTCTTCCTCCAAACCTCTTCCAATTCATACCATAACATGTTCCAATCATAAAAACAAGTATTCCACACATTTTATATCGAATTTCATCCGTGAGAACATCAATTTCCACTCAATTAACCATTTCTATCAAATGTTAAAACCCTAACATTTTCAACCAAAATCAAACCAAACAAACACATACATATACATATACAATCGAAATATAATCATAACTTCTCACCCTTACCTCGAATTTGGGTCTGAATTCTTTTCCATTTTCCTCTTCTCTTCTCTTCCTTCTCTCTTTTTCTTCTTCTTCTTCTTCTATCTTTTTCTTTCTTTCTCTTTTCTAACAAATATATATATATATATATATATACATATATAATACTTATTATATAATATAATCCAACAGGGTAAAATACCTCTAATTGATATTTTGTCATCTCAACCCAATTGATCAATTATTAGAGTTACCTTAAAATACTCTCTGGGACTAATAATTATTGATCTGTCTCTTTCATTTAATAATAGAGCTCTTCAGAGTTCTCCAGTTGCTCTATTGATCCCAATCCGTTAAGGACACTACGCCTCCCCGCTCAACTACACACACCCTAAACAGGCCAAACAAATAAAATAACACACGACGATTAAATAAATTAAAGTGGGGTGTTACAACTCTCCCCCACTTAGACATTTTCGTCCTCGAAAATATAACTGAGACGAATAACTTTCGGATACGACTCTCGCATCCGACTAACCAACTAACATGCCAACACTAGGTACCCCACGAATAACACAAACTGACAAACCACCTTGCTAACAGCAACAACAACCACGACAAGATGCAATGCCCATACAATGCACTTGACGACTAACTCAAGACTCAAAGAATACCCAAGTTACGAACACATAGGTTCACTCTAGAACCAGAATACAACAAGATTGTTACCCTCACCATAGGTAACACTCCCCTAACTCCCCACATAGGAATTAGCTACTCGCACTCGAACCATCACGATGGAAACGAGGCAACAACAAAAACAAGAACATGAAGTCCCACGACACAACATCGTTTCAAAAACCTCTACATAACCATAATACCAACATCCTTGTCACATAACATTATTACAACAATGGTACGATTCACCCATCGAACATATAACCAAAACATCCTTCTACATAGTAACCCATGAATAATATTTAAATCTTTCACCTAACACTTCCATTCTGAAACGTCCAATGGTCTCATCACTCCTACATGTTTCCAATGTTCAACCTATGAACTCTTACAAGTCACACATGCATATACGAAATGTGCCACATCACGCTTTCGATGCGCACTCTAATTACTCGCAACAATCAAATCTACCAATTTCATATCCAACTTCTGACTCTCTCTAATATTCACCAGAAAAATCATAGTTCATTTCTAATATACCCAACCTCACACTCTACTGTGTTATCTCACACACCAGACACAAGTCTCTGAACTGCTCAAATAATTCTAATCCTCTGACCATCAAAACAGACATGCATAAAAACCTTCGAGTTAACTTCACCAATAGGCTAATTCCAGCTAAAGTCATAACTCCTCAGGAATTCCAACCATCCTCGTTGTCTCATACTTTATTATTTTCGACCAAACAGGTACTCAATATTCTTTTGATTACTAAACACTTCAAACTCAAAACCATAAAAGTAATACCTCCAGATTCTCAACACAAAAGTAACCGTAGCCATCTTGAAATCATGAATCCTCCATTGACGTAAAGCATAAGCCACGAATTTACCATCTTGCATCAACACACTGACTAAACTCATCATAGATGCATCCCAATACCTCACAAACGGTTTATCAGAATCACGCAGTATCAAAACTGGAGTCATAGACAAATTCTACTTTAGCCCTCTCAAACTTTCTTCACAATGGACATCCAAAGCAAACGACTTACCCTTTGCAAGTCAACTGAAGTAACGAAAATGCTAACTTGGAAAAGCCTTCCATAACCTCTGGTAATAACCAACTAAAGTCCAAAAAGCTTCTAATCACCTTAACCGACTTCGGAGCCTCTTATTGTAGAACTGCATCTACTTCCGATGGATCCATAATAATACCACCCTCAGAAATAACATATCCAAGAAAACTATCCTTTTTCAACCAAAATTCTCACTTGAATAATTTAGCATAAAAATTCCTTTCTTTTCAACACTTGCAACTCGATTCTCAAACACCCGATATACTCTCCTTCTGATTTTATAATAGATCAGAATATCCCTAGTGAACACCACTCCGAACTTATCCAATTAAATATGGAAGATACGATTCATATACTCCATAAACATTCCAGACGCATTACTAACACCAAACAACATCACTGTACATTGTAATGCCCAACCAAATTCCAAAAGATATAAACTCTTAAAGTTTTGGAAAAATTTTCACTGGGTAATTCTAACGCTAACATCCAATATTCCATCTGGAAACGCATCTGGAAATCACGCACAACTGGCAGCCCTTCACTGTGGCTTTCCTGTCAATTCCAGAACACTATTATCACAAACATAACAAACATCTTGGTCTCATCGCCTAAGAGTTTTTCTACTTACTTAGCAGATATAAACTTCAACTATTCACCTTCGTCCATTTTAAGTTCACTCTCTACTCTTTGAGGAGCAATCATCAATAATACCCGATCGTTCTCCCCCAGAGACATCCCGACTTGACCAACATACCAAAGCCTCTAATCCGCCCTATCTTCCGATATAAGAATCTTCATCGACTCATCAAAACAATCTGTAATCATTTTCTTAATTCCAAACAATTCATTACACACACTATCAAAGCCGGAAAGACACGTCTATTCCATCCAACATAATTTCATCTACTATCAACAAGAGATTAAGGGTGATCAGTTCCTCAATTTGTCAATAGACAGCCGACAATCATGATGGGGAATAAACCACCGTTACCAGACCATAATAACATTTCTTGTATCTTGTGCACAAAACTCCCTGAGGCACAAATCCTTAGTCGACATAAACCTTACCTCCACATTCTCTCTGGACTCGGGAACAACACTGTCCAAACAACACTTATAATCTGGCAAACAGCGACACACTAAGCCAACGCTCCACCACTGAAGCAACTTGGAGAAGCACCAGCTTCTCCCCCACTTATCTCATTCTCAATCCTGAAGACAAAGGATTAGAAAACCAGAAATCACTGACAGTGTTTCACACACATATCACGTACTAAGGAACAAATAACATCGACAGTATTTAACTATCATGCCACACCGACTCACAACTTGGACGGACGGACCGACCTGATCTGATACCAATTTTTAACACCCCAATTCCCATCGCAGATAAATAATACATAATTAAATCAGAGTGAATAAAAAAATTTTCGACAGAAATAAGGATGCCACATCTGAGAAAAACATAATCCACCTGCTTATAACTTTGATACATAACACAAAATGGAATAAATAATAACAGGAAACTTTTTCCAACAAAAGGAAAGTTCAATTATGGAATAAAGCGGAACGATTCCTAATTAACTCATTTTACAAAATAAGTTGTTTCATAACATCAAAATATACGTACAAGTTATCAATATATATATATATATATATATTCACATATATAAACATAAATAACAAAAGTGTTTCCCCGACTCTCGTGTTACGTATCGGAGCAGACACCAAAGATCTATGCAAATTGAAGATCTAACTCTTCCACTTGCCTCCACGCCTCTACAGCGGCTAATCTGCACTATGCCATAAAAAGCATATTCCAGCAGAAGGGTGAGAAATAACAACTATAATAAGATTGCATAATAATATGTAAACATATAATTCACATATATTATTCGACTCACCCACACACCACATGCTAGCACATAAAGCATACAAGTATATCATTTATTCATATACACAAGTTACGATATATATATCTGTACTTCCCAAGAAGCGCCGACACAAGAAACAACCAAGGGGTGAGAACTACATTCAATGATTAACGGTGTAAAATACATGTTAAGGAGTAGTACTCAAGCAATCACACATAATGTGCACACATTCACGACACACTTGTCACTTTCAATTCTAATCCAACAAAGACATAATAATGCAATGTGACTCAATGACACAATGCAATGCAAGTGGTACCACACAACATGGTTCATTCAATTGAACCCGATTCATAATAGAATCCGGATAAATCACATACACTTCCACTGAGCAATGATTTATCTCCATACAACTCCACATTGGAGTCCGGACAAATCACATACACTCCCACCGAGCAATGATTTGTCTCCATAACAACTCCACATTGGAGTCCGGATAAATCACATACACTCCCCCTGATGAATGATTTATCTCCATAACAACTCCACATTGGAGTCCGGATAAATCACATACACTCCCACTGAAAAATGATTTATCTCCATAACAACTCCAAATTGGAGTCCAGATAAATCACATACACTCCCACTGAGCAATGATTTATCTCCATAACAACTCCACACTGGAGTCCGGACAAATCACATACACTCCCACTGAGCAATGATTTATCTCTATAACAACTCCACATTGGATTCCGGACAATACTGGGCATCCATCATGGATTCCCACCTAGCTGTCTCCACATGACACATCATGAACTGCATGACACAAAAGATGCACACACACATGTATAATAACAATTATACATCTTCATGATCCTCCTGATCACACGTGAGATACATACTCACCGTAATACATAATAGTATTACCACGCCTATCTAATCAATTCAATATAACACATACATAACAAGAATTATACACAAAATACATGTATAACAATCAGTTATACATCTACACGATCCTCCTTGATCTCATGTGAGTTATACACTCACCGTAATTCCCACTGGAATTGCCCACCTGCACCAATACAGTTATCACATATACAAAAATTTGTTACTTGGCATTAATTAGTCATTAATGAAGTAATCCACACAAAAATGTAGTTTATCATATTTCCTAGTATCACTAGATTCCCCTAGTAATTCACGCACACTTTAAGGCATACATGCCACTACTATCCTCTACCAAGCATCCTTGGTTAAAATCATGGTCTCACATACCATTTAATAGCACGTTGGATTCTCTTTCCAAGGCTTCAAGTCACATATCAATCGGCTTCCCGATTCATGAATTCCCAGTGGAAACATAAACCACAATTTTCACATTCATCCCAATATTTAGCTCTACCATATCAAACCCTGACATAAACATATGTTTCTACCTCACCATCACAAAGAGCATTGAAATAGCTTTCCAACGCTCCCGACCGTGCGTCATTCCGAGTTACGGATCAAAAGTTATGGAGGAAACAAGTTGGAAAAATCTGTCACGTTCGCTCCAGGGTTCGCTAGGCTAACGCTTAGCGAACCAAGTTAGTGGAAAATGGGCATAAAGTTCGCTAAATGAGCTTCTGGGCGAACATTCTCCTTCCGTTCGCTCCCGGGTTCGCTAGGCGAACCCTCAAACAAATGTTCGATTTCGCCTTCGCCAGGTTCGCTAGGCGAACAATGCAAAATTCAGAAATTCGCAGCAGTGCAAAACCGTAAACATTTGGGTTCAAACTCCCAATTATTCACCCAAACCTCTTCCAATTCATACCATAACATGTTCCAATCATAAAAACAAGCATTCCACACATTTTATATCGAATTTCATCCGTGAGAACATCAATTTCCACTCAATTAACCATTTCTATCAAATGTTAAAACCCTAACATTTTCAACCAAAATCAAACCAAACAAACACATACATATACATATACAATCAAAATATAATCGGAACGTCTCACCCTTACCTCAAATTTGGGTCTGAATTCTTTTCCATTTTCCTCTTCTCTTCTCTTCCTTCTCTTTTCTTCTTCTTCTTCTTCTTCTTCTTCTTCTTCTTCTTCTTCTTCTTCTTCTATCTTTTTCTTTCTTTCTCTTTTGTAACAAATATATATATATATATAATACTTATTATATAATATAATCCAATAGGGTAAAATACCTCTAATTGATATTTTGTCATCTCAACCCAATTGATCAATTATTAGAGTTACCATAAAATACTCTCTAGGACTAATAATTATTGATCTGTCTCTTTCATTTAATAATAGATCTCTTCAGAGTTCTCCAGTTGCTTTATTGATCTCAATCCGTTAAGGACACTACGCCTCCGCGCTCAACTAAATACACCCTAAACAGGCCAAACAAATAAAATAACACACGACGATTAAATAAAATAAAATGGGGTGTTACACATGCCCTTGTACATAAAAAACTTTTTGGGCCTCAGTCGTTGTATTAGTCCCGATACGATCTTTAAGACAACGGTGCGATCATCGTTAAAACTTGGGCCTCTCCTTGAGTTGTAAGCCCCAAAAATATTTTCAAAGCGCTTTCTCCTTTGATTTTGAATTCAAATATATGTTGTTATCAAAACTTTCTTTAATTTCTTTAGAGATGAAAAATTCCCTTTTAGTCAAAACCCTTTAGCTTCACATCTTGGGCTTTGAACAAGATACAAATCACCTTCAACTTCAATCTTGGGCTTTGAACAAGACACCAAAACATCTTTTTCCTCCCTTAACATAGGAGGGAACTACGATCACTCTGATTTCCTTGTTTCGTTAAACGGGAATACGTAGGCATAATATTGCAAAATCTTAGCGAGTATACTAATCAAAAACTCAAAGTCCAGTACCTCCATACATCAATAAAAAAGAATCAGACCTAACATCTCTTGAGAATATTATTGATTACCAAGTAATTGGGAAGTCTATAATATCCGAAAGATAGGTTGTTGACTCTGGGAACTTTTTAGAACCCTGTTCTACAACTGATAACCTGTAGTACATACCTCTTGGGATGGGTAGACCATTGGCTCCGATCATGTGACCCCTAAACCTAGGGCTTGTGTGCTTTGTTGTGTGTACATATGTTTGTGCGTGTTTTGTGCATTGCATACATCTCATAGCATCCATTGTTGGTTTCAAGGAACTCAGACCCTCTTTCCTTTGCAAGATTAATAGAAATCATGGATTTTAAAGCAAAACTCTTCAGTTTTCCAAAATGTTTGCAACTCGCCTTTAAGTTCCTTGAAACCCTTTGGCTTGCATTTGCATCCCATGCGCATGTCATCACATTCGCACCTCATTTGCACTTCTTAGCCTTGAGTTTCTTCTTCTATGTCTGAAGGATGCCTAGCACGCCTTCTGGACCAATGGCAACGATAAACAAGATTTTGAAGAATCCGGAAGCATTGAAATAGGAAGTTAGGATCCTCAAAACTCAGATGAGCTGGGTCCTAGAGACCTTGCAAAACTTGATGAGAAAGTAAGGGCACATTCACCCTATGGCGCCCAAAGAAGTTGTCAGTTCGTCGTCTCCTGTGGTTCTTCCATGCCAAGGACATGCCTTTAAGGGAACCTCACATCAATCACCATTTGGTCTCGTGCCAGAATTTCATCCCCATCAGGTGTTTACCAAAAGAGCGTTTCAACCTCAAACGGTTGTTTCTCCTCGAGGTTGTCGAAGTCAGAACAAGAAGAGCTATTATATCAAAAGGGACAAGGATCACTACTAGCCAATTCCTGTGCCACTGAGCAAACTCTTCCCACTGCTGATTCAAAACAAGCTGGTGACTCCTCGACTTCACAACCCTGTGCCAGGATCTTGGCACGATGCAAACCTGACTTGTGAATTCCACAAGGGAGCCGAAGGGCATGACTTGGATGGTTGTCGAGCCTTAGAAGCTACTGTGCAAAGGCTGATCTATGACAAGGATCTGATCCTTAAAGATGATCTCCCAGAGGTTGAATGCAAGTTCCATACTGGTACAATGGGGCATCCCATTGAAGAATGCAAAGAGTTCGAACCGAAACTGTTAAGTCTACTAAAAATGTTGAAACCTCAGGAAGGTACGTCAAATGCCAGTGACTCAATTTTTGAAGCAAAAGGCAAAAGACTTGCGAGGTCTCTCAAGGTTCTATATCACAAAGAACAAGTGATCAGTGGCGAAGTTGTTCCTCCGTATGGGCCCGGAAACTAAAATCTTTTGAAATCAATTCGCCAAAGCTGGCTGTATTTTGCATTTTCAGTTGAAATTTGTTTGAATGTTGAATTTGTATTTGCTTATAAGCTGTTGTACTTTCAAATTGGCAATATTAATGAAATGTTTGTTCACCTTTTGATTAAGTCCATTCGTTTCACTTATTTACTGTTATTTTCATAAAAGCAAAAAAATATATCTTTATCTTGTTTCATTCCACTGATCAAATTGTTGCTAAGCAAATATTGGGGAGGATGATGAAAACATCATATCCATAACTGCTGTGGTATGTTGCCAATTAAACCTTGCCGATGATGTAAGGCATTGTTTCAATTCCCAAACACTGGAGAAATAAGGAAGATAATCCCTCGTTAACCCCTTCGAGCCTAGAAGTAGGAGTTTTGTTTCTTTACGCAAAAAATCCGTAAATCTTAACCTTGGGGTAGTTCTCAGTTTAACTTGGTTATACATTCTGATGCAAGCGCTTCGTGCAAGACACCAGCCAACTCTCTCAAATCAAATTGACAACAAAAAAGAAGAGGTCTTAAAACCTCAGAAGACAAAGAAGAGGTCTCAAAACCTCAGCAAAGACAAGAAGAGGTCTCAAAACCTTAGCAAAGACAAGAAGAGGTCTCAAAACCTCAATGAAGACAAGAAGAGGTCTCAAAACCTCAACAATAAAGGATAACCAAATGTGGTAAGGGAATAATGACTACCCAAAGTGCCTGAATCATCATCAACTATCATCAGTTCAATTCCTAGCCAATAGGAACCTGAAGGTATAACCTAAGTTAGCTGAGCGTAGGATTGGAGTTCATCACGAAGAAGGGGTGGGTATAGACAAACGTTGAGCCTTTATCCTTTGTTTCATAAACCGTGAACCAAGCCACGTTACAACCCTTAAAAGACCTAATTGAGGTAAGGTTGTTTAGAAATCATACTACAGCAAGGTTGATTAACCTGACTCCTAATGATCTTTGCTAATTGCATGTGTTGATCACTTCATCTGTCATTCTGTAAATGACTAGATCCACCCTTGTTTTTTTATTTAATCACTCCACTGTGTGTGTTTCATCAATAAAACTTGATTTCAAAAGCTTGCATAAGTTTTTCATTGAAATTGTCAATTTTTAATGAACAATACTTGTTTGCAAAATAATTCAATATCAAAGGAATCACAACAAATGCAGCCAGTTAGGGAATTTGACTTGATAAAGGAATCTCAGCATGGGGCTGTCATACCCCAAATTTTGACCACTAAGATTCCCCATCATTGTGCAAATCATCATCACAATATGTATGGACCATCATACCTCATTAGTCTCCCCAAAGATGGGTGACCATCCACTACAATCAAACTTAGGGTTTCAAGCCCTCTCAGAGCTCTTAGACAAAGGATCAATCAAGGAATGACATGATCTTCAACTTGTCTAAACCTCTCCAACATCCACAATGGATCAAGAGGACTCCCACATGAAGAATCAAACACAAAGATGCAACATTCCAAGTGGATTAAGCCTCAAGATCGCCAGTGTCACCAAATTAAGGTTTTGGTCGACCAGGGCCTCCAAATGGAAATTTTCCTTTGGGCATGAGCCAATGCTTCAAAGCATAACCCAAAATACTCTAAGGGACCTCATAAACCCCATCATCAAGTCAATTTAGCCTCAGGGGATGTATTCATAAAAAAATCAGGAATTAGGGTTTCTTGACCTAATTCATCCCTAAGTTGACTTTTGGGACAAAACATGAGCCAGGACCTCAAGAGATGGTTTGAGGGTCCCTAATGCACTACATTGATTCATTTGCAACAATGGATTGATCCAAGAAGCTTGATTCACAAGTTTCAAGTTCATCAGAACCACAGTTATGGTTTCGCGGGAAAAAGTCAACTGTGCCTTTGACTTTTGACCAAGAAATGCTCCCAAACCTTGGGAAATGATTCAATACACCCTATAACACCTATGAAATCAATCCATCAAGTTTGATTTAGGTCAAGGACTTGATTTCATAGAAGATCGCACAGTTTGGAATTCATCTGATAAAAAGTCAACTGTGCCCAAAAGTCAAAGTTTGACTTTTTGATTTTTTGATCAATTATAGTTCCCTAACCCTAAAATGATGTTAATGTGTGATTGGAATCATCATTCATCAAGAAAAATCAAGAAAAGTGGGATAACTTGCAAAAGGGGGTAACCATAAAAAACTTAGAAATTTTCTAAGTAATGGAACAAAGTGGCTAGGGTACCAACTTTCAAGGATCATAACTTGAGATCCAAGCAACCATTTGGGCTGATCCAAATATGGATTTGTAGCTCTCATGGCATACTTTAAAATTTTCAACTACACCTCATTCCAATTCATCATGGATTTTGAGTTATGGTTGGATCAAAATGGCTGAAAACATGAAATGTCACTTTTTCCAACACAGTGAAATTTTCACTAAGTCAGAATCTGTTTCACTTTTTTCAAAATGTAGGGGCATTTTTCACTTGGATCCAAAAATTTTCAAAACAAACTATGACCACACATATGTTGTATCATATGAGGGCTTTCCAAAATGTCCAAGAACCCCAAGAAATTCCATTTGAGCTCAGATTTATGACAGTGGCAATATGCCTTGATGCAACTGTCATAACAAGGCAGATTTGTGCACTTTGCTCGATTAGAGTAATTTGTGCAAATGACAAACAAGTTTATCCATCTGAACACCTCAGGGAGAGACCAAGGAGGGACAAACACTGATCCATAAGCCTTCCAAGTCTTTGGAACTAAAAATAGCATGCCAAACCTAAAAAACCCTAAAGAAGTGACAAGACAAAATTTTTGTTTTGGAGCATTCAATGGATGCACCAAGGTGGCATGAACTGAGCCATTTCCAACTAAATGAGTCAAGGATGATCTCTGAAATAGGGAACCAAAGGCCTGTGCCCTAACCTCTAGTCAATGGCTAGAGGAGACTTGAGATTCCAAAATGCTCTCATTGGCTAAAGGTCTGCAGCAGCCTCCATTCACTATTGCTTGGAAAACAAACTTGCTCTACTATAAATAGAGCTCATTTGTGCTCAGTTTGAGTACACCAAAGCACTACAACACTTGCTTTCCTCAAAATCTCTTTCTCTAGGCAAAAATGCCTTCTTTAGTAAGGTAACTCTGAGTTTTTGAGTTAGAGAGCAATTCCATCACAACTCATGATCCAAACACATCCAATATGTCATATCTAAGCTATCCAAACTCTCACAAGTGACCTGAAACACCAAAACCTCAAAGTCCCTTCTCAAAACCTCAAAATCAGACTTTTTTACACTTTTCAAGCTATGTCTCCAAATATCATTCTTGAACTGTCCCAAATGGTTCCCCACATCTGGAACACCATTTGAGAGAGTTGTTATTTTGGCCACTTTTGCCCCTTTTGCAAGAAAGGGCCAGTTTCCATTCCTAAGGTTTCCAGTTGTTTCCAATCATCCAAAAAGCTTCTGGGATCATTTAAGGGTGTCCAAAGCATCAAATTGTTTCTAGAACAAAGCACTTGACAGATTGCCCAAAAAGCTCCTAAAGAGGTAAGCATCACAACTTGAACTCTTAGAAATATGCATTTCTTTGAAGTCCACTAATCATACACATCTCATACATGTTATATATGTTGTGTTTGGACCAATTCATCATGTAATTCATGCCTGTACCTTGAGGTAGCACAGAAAATGCAAATGGAGGCCTATTTCAAAACCACTATCGGGTTTTAAAATGGGGACCTCATCTAAAAAAATACCACCATCATTGGATTCCTTGTGAAATTCTAGGCAGGATAGACTTAAATTTTGTCCCAATCCATGGAGAAATGAGAAAGTTACAAGCTTCACGTTTTTTGCCAAAACCTTGCGTTGCCTTGCCTTGACCAGGCCAAAAATAAGGCAAGCCTTGTATATTTGTGGGTGGGATTTGAGACACGGATGTATCACCACCCCAGTGGTAGGATGCGCGCACTGCACACAAGAGGTCTGAGGTTCGAATCCCCCTCGCCCCAGACCCCTTTTTAATGATTTTTCCATTTTTCTATTATTTTTCTTATTATTTTTAATGATTTGAAAAATTAATAACTCCCTCAATTTTAATTATTTTTTATTGGTTCTTTTTGTAAAAAATCACAAAAATTTTGAAATATTTTATTCCATAAAAAAATCAAATTTATATTATTTATTTAATATATTTGGTATTTTTATGAATAGATTCATTTTTAATTATTTTAAAACATTTTAAAAGTGAATATTCATCTTGAAAAATCAAAACCAAATGAGTTTTAATTCATCTTGTGGTTAAAACCTCATTTTTCAAACCTTAACCAAAAATCACAAGTTGTTTATTCAAGCTTATTTGGTGTTTTATCATTTTTTATTGATTTTCTTTAAGAATTCACTTTTAAAAATGATGAAATTAGGGTTTTGATCGATTCCACCCTCTTCAATCATTTTAAAAACTCTTTGGGCCTCTAATAGAGTGTAAGACCCAACCCCTCTTGAAAACCAAAATATTTTGGGCCTCAATGTATTGTATAAGTCCCAATACCGTCAAAAAGTTCGGCAGGATCGTCGCCTTTTTACCAAAAATCCTTGGGCCTCTCCTTGAGCTATAAGACATATATTTATTCATTTTTAAATTATTTGGGCCTCTAATAGAGTGTAATACCCAATCTCCTTTTAACCAAAACCTTTTTGGGCCTCAGATATTGTATAAGTCCCCCTGCGTTAAAAGAAAAATCTCGGCGCAATCGCCAGTTCGAAAATCAAATCACCCTGGGCCTATCCTCGTGTTATAAGCCCCATTTCCTTTCTTTAAATTTCTCTGGGCCTCTATTAGAGTGTAAGACCTATCCCCTTTGTAAATACACCACTTTTTGGGCCTCAGTCATTGTATAAGTCCCGCTGTATTTCAAAAATAACGGCGCGATCGTCGCCTTTTTAACAAAACCAATTGGGCCTCTCCTCGAGCTATAAGTCCCACCTTTTAAAAAAAAAACATTTTGGGCCTCTAATAGAGTGTAAGACCTAACCCCTTTTTGAAACCAAAATGATTTGGGCCTCAGATGTTGTATAAGACCCACTGTGTTTTCAAAAACCACGGCGTGATCGCCGTTTTCAAACAAATAACCCTGGGCTTCTCCTTGAGCTGTAAGTCCCATCTCTGGTACAAAAATAAATCTTTGGGCCTCTAATAGAGTGTAAGACCCATTCCCTTGTACAGAAAAACAATTTTGGGCCTCACATATTGTATAAGTCCCTCTGTACAGTTTTTAAAACAACGATGCGATCATTGTCAAAACTTGGGCCTCTCCTTGAGCTGTAAGCCCCAACAATATTTTCAAAACACTTTCTCCTTTGATTATGAATATGTTGTTATCAAAAGTTTTTTTGTTGAACAACTAACAAAACATCATGGAAGCTCTACAACGAGTAAGTGTTTATCCGCTTTCATTTATCGCTTTCATATGTATATAACTGTATTGTGGGGCTGTTTCACTATAAGTCTTCTTTCACATCCTTTTATATACTTGTCACATATTCACTGTGTAATACTAGTATAGTTATTTAGATTTTTCCCCGGCAACTACGTCTAGCACTAGGTAAAGCCTTGTTAGTCACTCTTAAATACAAACAAAACTAGATCCCCATAGGATTTCCAGATACATTCTTCCCGTCTCTTGGGGTTAAACAATATGCAGCAAAGAGAAAGGCAGTATTCTCGGTGAACCTTTTCTCAGACTGTCACCCTTAGAAATTGTCAAAGAAACTCTAACTCCCCAGAGATGATATTTTCTCCGTGAATGGCATCTCTTGAGTTTCTTCCAAATTCTCTAACTTTCCTGGAATGATCTCTTCTCTGTGAATTGCATTTCTTGAACTTCCCTTGGTTTGGGGACCCACAGGCTTCCTAAAAGCATCCCCGCCTCCTCTTGGGCATTGTACAAGGACCCTTCGGCTTCTTAGAAGTTTTCGTGCCTTCTCTTGGGGTTAATACAAGGACCCTGGCGACCTCTTAAAGGTATAAGACATAACTTAGTCATCCTTTGCTAGAGTAGTCTTTCCAGCGTCAAAACTCTGACCATTTTAGGGTTGATACTCATCCCTTAATGCCTGTGCCTCCTCTTGGGCCTTGTACAAAAGATAAAACTCTACCAGTAGACTTGAACAGTCTAATCCTCTTGAGTCTCAAAGACATTCTCAAGTTCCTTTCAAACATAGATCAATCTCCCGCAGAATCCCGGTCTCTCTCATGAGAGTTCCCCACACTTGGACCCGCCTCAGGATCTCAATAATCCTCAGCAGTAAGTCAGCCTCCTCTTGGGATTTGTACAAATGATTCTCCCCAGCGGAGCTAACCTTTTCAGACTCTCTTGTTGAGTCAAACAACTTTTAGCCTCCGTCTTGGGCTTTGTATAAGACATAAAAACACTCTCTTGTTGAGTATAAAAGACTCTCTTGTTGGGTCAATCTCCTTTTAGCCTCAATCTTGGGCTTCGTACGAGACAATAAATCACTCTCCTGTTGAGTATAAAAGACTCTCTTGTTAAGTCAATCAACCTTCGGACTCTCTTGTTGAGTCAACCACCTGTTCCAGACTCTCTTGTTGAGTCAACTCTTTTAGCCTCCGTCTTGGGCTTTGTACAAGACATACACAAGTACTCTCTTGTTGAGTCAAACCATTTTAGCCTCCATCTTGGGCTTCATACAAGATACGTTCTCCCTAACGGAGTCAAAAATCCCTTTTAGCCTCAATCTTGGGTTTTGTACAAGACAGAAAGAACATTTTCCCCGAAAAAGTCAAACTTCCCGCCTCCTCTTGGGCTTTGTATAAAGAAACCCCGGTTAAGTCAATCAACCTTTTAGCATCAAATTTGTGCCTTGCTCACAGCATACAAACATCAACAATTCCTCTTTAGAGATGACAAATTCTCTCTCAGTCAAACCTTTAGCTTCATATCTTGGGCTTTGAACAAGATACAAACCACCTTTAGCTTCATGTCTTGGGCTTTGAACAAGACACCAAAATAACTTTTTCCTCCCGTAGAATAGGAGGAACTACGATCGTTCTGATTTCCCCGTTTCATCAAACGGGAATACGTAGGCATAAGATTGCAAAATCTTAGCGAGCATACTAATCAAAAACCCAAAGTCCAGTACCTCTATCAAAGAAAATCAGGTCTAGTATCCTAACCAACAGCCTCCTGTATAGTCAAGACACTCCATTCTTTTAAGCAAATAACCTAAGACAGACCCCCCTTTTGATAGCATCTGTAAACCAACAGTTTTGACTGTTTAACCTCAGTATGCAAGCAGGGTTAATTGGAGACATCTATTTCCCTTCCTTAATCAGCTTCACAGGATAAAAAATGAATCGAACTGTAGTACCAAAGCGATAGTGATTCGAAACCACAAAAATCGCGCTACAGAAAAATGGCGACCACAGTGGGAGGCATTTCTCTCTTACAGGCTTAGGTAGAAGACCTTAAGTTCGCAAAGTGCCACAGAAATGGCGACTCTGCTGGGGAGTCATTGTCTGTATAGGATCATAAGACTAGAGGTCTAGGATGTTAGGACGAATATATATACTGATTTTCCAAATTGATATCTGTGTTTACTTTTCTGCTAATGGGAATGCGTGTGATGCCGCATGTGGAAAGATTTAGTATACACCTAAGGTAAGTGATGGCATTATACGGGTAATCTTACGGGGAGTGAATCCCAGATAAGAGGTCCCGGTCGACCATCAAATCAGTGGAGATGCCCTTTGCGGATTCAATGCCTATACGACTTCGGTTGTTGAAAGCAGATTGTTCCATTGGGTTATCTAAGAAGCTGAGGATTTTAGTAGACTGAAACCATTTTGTAGTGCGAAAGCTATCGAAAATAGTTGTCACGCAATACTACCCTCATTTGAGACTACTCTAATATACTACAGCTCGTTGGCGATCCGCTTGCTGTTGTTATCCTAAGAGGGGTCAGTGATTTTGAGGACAGGTACAAAAAATCACCAGTAAAAACCTTTGGGGATGGGTAGAGCCTTGACTTCATGACACCGACCCTTTGACCCCATGTTTTTTCTATGTTTTTGTGTGCTGCATTCATACATTCATTTAAAAAACATTAAAACAAAGAAAAATTTCTCTTCTAGTCTCTCTTTTTCAAATTAAACTAAGACAATGATTGCAAATGTCAGATAAAGAGATTGATAATAGATTTCGGTAGAAGGAAAACTCACAAGTACACCTTCAAGGTTCCAAAACTAGAGGATTTAAGAGGGTTGGCGAAGATGATCACCAACCCTGAGGCTTTCAGAGCCAAGTATGGAGGACTACTGTCTCTGTTAAGGGTCCATGTAATTGAAGGAATCCTGTCCATGCTAATCTAGTTCTACGATCTGGTCTATCACTGTTTCACATTCCCGGATTATCAGCTAGCACCAACACTGGAGGAGCACTCTCACCTGACTGATTTACATATTACTGATCAAGCTCCCTTTTCTGGACTGGAAGAAATTCCAAAGGATCAAACCATCACAAGAGCAATCTATTTGAACGAGTCAGAAGCCAGGACTCACATGACCACTAAGGGTGGAATTCAGGGTTTTCCAGCCCAGTTCTTAATCAAGAAAGCTCTGTACTTTGCTAGTATAGGGAACGTGGCCGCTTTCGAAAGCATCTTTGTTTTGCTTACCTACGGACTATTTTAGTTTCCCAACATCAATAACTTCGTTGATATCAATGCCATTAAGATTTTTCTTATTGGACACCCTGTACTGACCTTGCTCGCAGATGCTTATCATTCTATACATTTAAGGAATTTGTACAGTGGAGGAATGATCACATGCTGTGTGCCCCTGCTGTACAAATGGTTCATTTCCCATTTGCCAAAGTCTGCTGCATTTTGGGATCAAAATAGTTCTTTATGTTGGTCACAGAGAATCATGTCTCTTACCAACTCTGACATCGATTGGTACAATCGAATCTATGACGGGATCAGAATCATTGACCGTTGTGGAAATTTCCCTAATGTACCCCTCATAGGAACTAAAGGAGGAATCAATTATCATCCAGTGTTAGTTCGCCGTCAACTCGGATACCCGATGAGGCATGTCCCGTAAAATGCTCATCTGGAAGGTCTTTTCTTCAAGGAAGGAGAAAATGACAGGGCACTAAAGACAGAAATAGTGCATGCCTGGAAGCACGTTCATAGGAAAGGAAGAGAGTCTCTAGGAAAACCCGACCGTGTCTCAGTGGAACCTTATCTCCACTGTGTACAAACTAGAGCTCTCAAGCTGAGGATGCCTTACCCTTGTCAGGAAGTTCTTCCATTAAGGGACCCTGTCCTTTATTTTATGTCTGATACGGAAAAACTTCAGGTTACTCTCAACAGAGTTCAACAGGAGAAGAAGTATTGGAAGAACAAGTACCTATTCTCAATGTGGAGTGTAAGAAAATACACCAACTGTTAAAATGCTCTGATTGAGATTTTAGAGCAACACGCTGTAGAAAATTAGGATGACCAAAGGAATTTGCTCGCTCCTTTCACTTGGCAAAGGAATGACAACCCGACAACGACTCAAGAGCCCCAATCAAAGAAAAGGAAAGTACCAGAACCAGCACCTGAGCTCTCCTCAGAGAGGACTCGGGACCCATAAGCTTAGATTTCCTTTGACAACACTTTGTAAATTACTGTATTTCCATTCCGCAATCTTTGAATTCAATAAAACGGGGTTTCCCCACTGTTTGATATTTGCAATCCAATTGTTGACG
This sequence comes from Lathyrus tuberosus, assembly GCA_022829125.1. Taxonomy (NCBI): domain Eukaryota; kingdom Viridiplantae; phylum Streptophyta; class Magnoliopsida; order Fabales; family Fabaceae; genus Lathyrus; species Lathyrus tuberosus. The sequence continues at coordinate 4,454,047 of JALAZF010000052.1, read as the reverse complement.
TTTATTTTGATTAAAAAAATTAATTGAAATATAATTATTGCATTCATCATTCTCACGTAACACATTCTTCTTACCTACGAATCTCACGTTTGCGTCTCGATTCTAGAGTCAAACTGTCTCATTCGTATAATACTCGGGCCAATCGACCGAAAAAGATGGATGATCTCGAGGAAGAGAACAGAGAGTTGAGGGAAGAGATTGACACTCTGAACGAGGATTTGAGAAAGCTTCATAACGACATGCAAGCTCTAGCAGAAGCTCAGATGCAACAACAAATGACTGTGATCTCAGAGATTACACTAACGCCCATAGTGGAAAATTATGATCCTAGGTACAAAATGCCGAAAGATCGTCCCTGGGGCATGCCTATTAACTATATCCCGGAAGGATATGTTCCGCCGATCACTGAAGATCAGGGAACCATAGCAGGAGCCGCTGGGGCTGAAGGTTACAAACTTCGGGAAAGCGAAGATGTCTGGGGCATGACAGCAACTCCTGAAGGTTACAAACTTCGGGAGAGTGAAGGACCTAGAGTCACTGCCGTAATGACTATACCACTGCCCGTGGTACACACTGTCCAGGAATGACAGATTCCACAGATACCTTCTGGTGGAAACGAAAGTATGTTCGACATAATGAATGAGTTCTAGGAACAGTTCCTGGAGATTCAGAAAGAGCTGCAAGCCCTTTGTGGTCAGGATCTATTTGGAAAGGACGCCGCAGACCTTTGTTTGGTCCCCAATGTGAAAGTTCCGCACAAGTTCAAAGTGCCCAAATTTGAAAAGTACAAGGGTAACTCTTGACCTCAAAGCCATTTGGTGATGTACGCTCGGTGAATGTCAACTCAGACAAAGAACCAAGAGCTACTGATTCAGTATTTTTAGGATAGTTTAACCGGTGTCGCACTCAAATGGTACATGGGTTTAAACCGCACTAAGATCGGCACTTTCAGAGATCTTGGTGCTGTCTTCGTTCAGCAATATAAGTATAACCTGGACATGGTACCAGACAGAGATCAACTTAGAGCCATGTCACAAAAGGATAAGGAAACCTTTAATGAGTACGCTCAGAGATGGCGTGAAATTTTCGCCCAGATTTATCCACCTCTTGAGGAAAAAGAGATGACAAAGATCTTCTTAAAGACCTTGAGCTCATTCTACTACGACCGAATGGTCTCCAGTGCACCCATTGACTTTACTGAAATGGTAGGCATGGGAGTTCGTCTTGAGGAAGCAGTTCGAGAAGGACGTTTAGTTAAAGACGCTGGATCACCAAGTAGTACAAAACGATACGGTAGTGCTTTCCCTAAGAAAAAAGAGCAGGATATTGGGAATATCTCTCTCGGAAAGCAAAGGCGACGGTATCAACCAGTAGTAGCTGTAACTCCTGCTATCAACTCTGCACCTGTTTCTACGTATCAACGTCAGGTTGCTCAGATCCAACTGAATCAACAACAATTTCAGCAAAGGACACAACAGCCTCTTCAGCAGGCTTATCCTCCATATAACAACAACCATACAACGCGACCACCAGGGTTCGACCCTATACAGATGTTGTACGCAGAATTTTTTCCACTCTTACTGGTCAAGGGACACGTCCAAACCAGGGCTCCCCTTGTAATACCGGAAAATCCGCCTTTTTGGTTTAAAGCGGATCAGACTTGCCCTTATCATCAAGGAGGACCAGGGTGTAATGCCCGGTTTTTGTTAGATTTATTTAATCGAGTCGATTTAATTATTTTTGTCTTTATATTATTTTATTCTTGGTTTTTATTTGGTAAATGTGTTATGTTTATCGTTATTATGTTTTATCGCGTTTTGGAAACGTTTGCAAGAAAATTGAGTGTAGGGGTATTTTGGTCTTTTTGGCTTGGTTAGATATTGTTTTTCATTTAAAATAGAAACATAGAGAGAAAAAGAGAGAAAATAGGAAGGGAAGAAAGAAAAGAAGAAAAAGAGGAAAAACTGGAAAGTTTAGAGATCGATTCAACCGACACTTCAAAGCACGATTAATCGGGTAAGGGTGCGAAACTCAGTTATTCTATGGTAGTGTATGATTATGTATGTGGGTGTTGGAATGTTTACTAGTTTTTTTCAATTATAGGTCGAAATGAGATAAACGAATAGAAATCGATGTTTTCACGGTCGAAAATCGGTATAAATCGCGTTGTATGATCACACTGTGTTTATGAACAATTGCTGATACTTGTTTTGCTGTTGGAATTGATTTGGGATGAGAAATGGGATTTTTGGGGTTGGATTTGCGAAGGGTTTATTTTTCTGAATTTTGCAGTGCGCGCTCAGCGCGGGTCTGCGTGCTTAGCACGGTATTGAAAATTTGCAACCTCACCAGGCAGTGAGGAGCGCGCTCAGCGCGGGGAGGAGCCCGCTTAGCGCGACCTGGAACATCAAAATTAAAACTATTTTCTAAAATCCATAACTTTTGATCCGTAATTTGGATCGGGACGTTCTTTGTACCGTTGGAAAGTTATTGAGCTGTTCTTTCTTATAAAAATGGTTTTTGGGATTAGTGGCCGATTTAATTATGTCGGGAATTTGGAAACGGGTCGTTTTGTCGACTTTTATTGTCTTGGCTTGTGTGCTGTTATATGATGTGAATGCGTGTGATGGAATGTTGTGATGGTGGGTTGTGGTCTTAGGGCAAGTAAATGCATTGTGTTGTGTTTGATTGTATATGCATGATTATGGATGTTGAAATGGTTCACATGGTTGTATATGTGTATGCATTTGATTGTCATGAGTCATTGTATGCCAAGCATCATGATATGCATCTTGTGATGTCATGTACCCTTGTGGGGTGTGAGCGACGAAACGATTCCAGAGGGAATCTGCTATAACGGTCGTGAGCCTTATACAAAGAGGACCTAAAGTGATGTTATAGACGATCGTGAGCCTTATACAAAGAGGACCTAAAGCGATCGGATCGTGAGCCTTATACAAAGAGGACCTAAAGCGATCCATAAACGTCGTGAGCCTTATACCAAGAGGACCTAAAGCGACGGGGAACATCGTTTGCCCGACGGGGAGTTACACTAAGTAACAAGCGATGATTCCAATAATTCCTGAGTGAATTAATGATGAGAATGATGGATGGAATGGTACCGCATGCATAGAGTCGTTGTGTCGGTCTCTGTGCATTTGCATAAGTCATGAATGGATTGATTATGTGTGGAAATTGTGAATGGGATTGATGAGTTGATATATATATGTTGGTGATAAATGTATTGAGCATGATTGATATGCCTTAGTGATGGATGCATTAATTATGAATTGTTTTGTTTGGTATTCGAACTATGGTGTACGTTGTGGTGAGAATGTTTTGCGTGCATATTTCATGTTATTACATAATTATATGCAACTATATTATAATTGTGTTTCTCACCCTTCTGCTATTTTGAATGCTCTATGAGGCATTGCAGATTAGATGCTGGAGGTCTTTTTGTGAAGATTATGTCTTCATTCTTTTGTCGGTCGGCTCTGATATGTGGCACCGGGTAGTCGGGGAGATTGTTATGTGACTATGTGTATATATATCTTTTGGGATTTTACATGTATGACTCTGTATATGAAAAACAAACTTTTATGATTATATATGAGATTTTAGTTGCAGATTTTCCGCTTTTATTCTGTATCTGAATTGTGGGTGTTATGAACTGAGTTCCTCTGTTTATGTTACTACCTGATTGTTGCATATCTATATGAGCAGGTTGTTATATTTCGTTACTTTGATGTGATGCTCCCGTTTATGCCATGAATGTTTTAATTATACTCTGATTATTTGTTATCGTTTTAATTGCTCGGGGTATAGATTGGGGGTGTCACACAGGGCATAACATAGAAAACTGTCTCAGTTTCAAATCCGATGTGCAAAAGCTTGTTAGGAGCGGGGTCTTATCTTTCAAAGATACGAATCCGAATATTCTCACGAACCCGCTGCCTCAACACGAGAAAGTTGCGGTAAATTTGATAGAGGGAGAGTCCAATAATAGCTATCAAATTCATGATGTACTCATATTAAGGGCCAACTTGGTCAAGATGCATTGTAGACAAAGTGGATACGGCCATGTGCCACCTCATAATTATCATCAGTGTGATATCTGCTCTAAAAACAATCAAGGATGTTCTGTGGTGCAATCAGCTCTACAGGAACAATTGGATCTCAGATGGATCCAAGAGCACCGAGTTCGTGGAGTTAATATGACGTATGCAAATTCCAACACCATTCAGAACCACGACATCCGTGCAATGAATATCAACTTAGTGGCAATGCACTCAAGGCAAAGCCAGTATCATAATCTTCTGCGGCACGATTACAATTCCTGTCTGACTTGCTCGGTAAACAAACAGGGATGCTCTTTTGTACAAGAAGCCCTCCAGCGTCAGATGGGTCTTGGATGGATTTAGGATTACCACGATAGAAGTCAGTATCAAGTGAATATGATTCAAATCTTCGATATTCGTTTGATGAATACCAGCTTGGTGGAGTTACACGCCAAGCAAGTCCAACTCGATTTTCTCACTTCACATGATTATCTGAGCTGTAAAGTATGTCGTGAGAGTAACCAAGGGTGCGCGCTCGTTCAAAGAACTTTGCAACACTTGTTAAACAACTGGTGGATTCCGATCTATATGGACGAAGACACACAACAGGTCAGTATGATTAATGGAAACCCTACTAGACATCAAAGTCAGGATGTTCGATCAATAGAAACAGATATAGTGAGGTTACACTGCATTCAAAGCGGGCATGGCCAGGTGCCACCACACAACTACGAGCGCTGTAGAGTCTGCTCGGAAAATAATCAAGGATGTTACTTCGTGCGAGCAGCCCTTCAAAGTCAGTTGGCTCTCAAGGAGATTCAACCATGTCCAAGTTCTAGATCAATCAACTGGACGCCAGACTATTTCGCTGATCAGATTAAGGATGTTGTCGTGATCTCTGATCACGAAAGGACCAAAGATGTTTGGACCATCATCCCTCTACTTGACGAATCAAAGGTTCTTAACCAAGAATTGATTGAAGTTACTTACGACAGTCAGAGAAATCAGAAGGCTCCTGTAGTTATCTATCTACCAGGACCAGTGTCGTACAAGTCTGATAAAGTTATCCCTTACAAATACGGTGCAACAACAATTGAGAATGGAAAGGAAATTCCATTACCCTTCGTCGTGAATATTGCAGACATCAGTCGAGTAACCCGGAGCGGTCGAGTCTTCAACCGAGGAGTGGGAGAACCCAACAGAGAAAAGGAACCTCAAACGGAAGTTCCCAATCCACCAGTCGGTCAATCCAGTGATCCCGACCTTTCAAAGAACGGTGATGAGATGCTGAAGCTCATCCAAAGGAGTGAGTACAACATTGTTGATCAGCTGTTATAAACTCCTTCAAAGATCTCTGTGTTATCTCTTTTACTCAGTTCCGAAGCCCACAGAGAGGCTCTACAGAAAGTCTTAGAGCAGGCCTTTTTGGAACAGGATGTGTCGATAAGGCAATTTGACAGTATCATCTCTAACATCACTTCCTGCAATAACTTGGGGTTTAGTGATGAGGAATTTCCAGAAGAAGGTAAAAGTCACAACATGGTGCTCAATATCACATTCAACTGCCAGGACGATGCCTTAGTCAGCGTACTGGTAAACACCAGATCGACTCTTAATGTTATGCCGAAGTCCACTCTAATGCGATTATCATTCAAAGGATCTCCGATGAGAGGTAGTGAGGTCGTCGTCAAAGCATTTGGCGGGTCCAGAAAAATAGTTATTGGCGAAGTCGACCTTCCCATAACTATCGGTCCTCACACTTTCTAAGTCACTTTCCAGGTCATCGATATCCGAGCAACATACAGCTGTTTGTTGGGAAGACCTTGGATATACCAGGTTGGGGCAGTCACTTCGACTCTTCACTAAAAACTGAAGTTTGTCAAGAACGACCAACTCGTCATGGTCTATGGAGAACAAGCCTTGATCGTGAGTAACCTATCATTGTCCATTTGTGTAGAACCCGAGGAGGTTGTTGGAACTCAGTTCCAGGCACTTTCGGTAAGCAGTGAGAATCAATCAGAGAAGGGAACATCAATATCCTCATACAAAGATGCTCTCGAGGTTATCAAAGTAACAATGCAAAGGGATGGGAACATCTTGTCATTCCTACTGACAACAAAGTGAAGAAGGGTCTTGGTTTTTCTGCAACCTGTACCCGGACAGCTGCTAACGATGAAAGTCTTCATCCCATTCAGAACTTCTTCCATAGTGGAGGTTTCCTTCACCCAGTGTCTCAAGAAGTCCATACCATCAACGAGGGAGACTCCTATGATACAGATGAAGAGTGGAAGTCATATCTTAACGAGGACGGTTATATGTCTCAGGAAGAAGTGCCTACGTAATTTTGCTATCCCGCACAGAGTCCGAGATTTATACCAAGGTCAGATGTCGAAATGATATACGGAGATTGTGATCTGAAAGGATGTCGTGCTCTACCAAACTCATTAGAGGAGGACACTCCGATGAAATACAACTTCGACCACGACTATTATGGCCCGATGGATGGTCTGCCTATCTGGCAGCCGTACCCAGGAGACTTGGGGCAAGAAAATCAGCCGAATAATGCAAATCAGCTGAGCATCATTGAAAAGAATACCTGCGTCCCCACCATGTCATGGGATCAACACTCAGGTCATTCAGAAAATGTCCCGCACGATGATGAATTCACAAAGTTTGCAGGACTAGAATTCATCAACTATGCTTTTCCCGAGGTCAACGTCATCGAAAGGGATGACTCCTCCAGTTCCAAAGAAGTATGGGATACCCTGGGACAACCAAGTGGAAAATACGACTTCATGGTCAAGTACACTGCTCCTGAAAGCTCTCGTATCAGGCTCGAAGACATCCAACCCACTGAGGAATCCTCCTATGACAACTCTGCCTGGGAGACAGATTCCAATGATCCTGCTCCACCAGAAATCAGTGTTATTTCTGAAGACAAATCAAGAAGGAAAGTACCAGACTTTGTGATTCACCGAGGAGTTCGCCGCCAATGGGTTACAGTCGATGTTTCAAAGATTGTTCATAAGTCAAAGTAATGGCCATCTTTGTTTTAACCTTTCACCCTGCCCAGGTGAAACAGATGTTTTGATAGAGCTCACTTTCTGTAAATATCCCTATTCGCTTCGCCCAAAGCGACAAATTTTTGTTTTATAGGGCTGTAGTTTCAAGAATCGACAAGTTCATAAATAAAATAACGTTGTTCTATAATTTCCGCATTAATTTCTATTTTATCTTTTCAAATAATAAAAACAAGCAGTTTTCCAAAAAATATACACTGCACACACTCTTGGATTCTCTCTATCTCTTCTAAAAAACAATCATAACGTCATGCAGATTGCTTGTTTTAAACCCCGTTGAAACGTACGATCCGATGCCTTCTCCCAACTTTGAATTCCTGGTATTTGAGGTTGAAGAAGAAGATGACGAAGAAATTCCAGAAGAGATCTCCCGATTACTCAGACAAGAGGAAAGGTCCATTAAACCTCACAAAGAGCCGTTGGAAACGGTCAACTTGGGCTCAGAAGAAGAGAGAAAAGAGGTCAAGATTGGGGCACTGCTCAGTCCGACTGTCAAAGAGAGTTTGATAAAGCTTCTCAAAGAATTTCCCAATGTATTCGCTTGGTCCCATCAGGACATGCCAGGGTTGGATACCAGCATCGTGGAACATCATCTACCGTTAAGATCAGAATGTCCGCCAGTAAAATAAAGGTTGAGACTGACTCATCCAGACATGGCCATCAAAATCAAAGAGGAGGTACAGAAACAGATTGACGCGGGTTTCCTCGCTACATCAGAATATCCTCAATGGTTAGCCAACATCGTACCAGATCTGAAAAAGGACGGAAACGTCAGAATGTGTGTGGATTACAGAGATCTAAACAAGGCTAGTCCAAAGGACGACTTTCCTTTACCACACATTGACACGCTGGTTGACAGTACAGCAAAGTTCAAAGTCTTCTCCTTCATGGATGGATTCTCGGGCTATAATCAGATAAAAATGGCGCCGAAAGACACGGAGAAAACTTCGTTCATCACCTCATGGGGTACTTTTTGTTATAAGGTAATGCGGTTCGGGTTGAAGAATTCCGGGGAAACCTACCAAAGGGCCATGACTACTCTGTTCCACGAGATGATACACAAAGAAATCGAGGTATATGTCGATGATATGATTGCCAAATCTAAGACAGAAGAGGAGCATGTGACCCATCTGTCAAAGCTATTCGAGCAGTTGAGAAAGTATAAACTCCGCTTGAATCCCAACAAGTGCACCTTCGGTGTCTGTTCAGGGAAACTCTTAGGGTTCATCGTCAGCCAGAAAGGAATTGAGGTTGATCCTGACAAGGTCAAGGTCATTCAAGAAATGCCTTCTCCGCGGATTGAAAAACAAGTCACGGGGTTCCTGGGACGTATGAATTACATTTCCAGATTTATATTTCTCATGACCGCGACATGCACGCCGATCTTCAAATTACTAAAAAAGAATCAGGGCTGCGTTTGGACAGAAGACTGCCAAACCGCCTTTGACGGTATTAAGGAATACCTGTCGAACCCGTCGATTCTATCACCTCCAGTGGAAGAAAGACCATTGATCATTTACTTAACAGTCTTGGAAGACTCTATGGGTTGTGTGCTTGGCCAACAAGACGAAACCAAAAGGAAAGAGTCTTCCATTTACTACCTGAGCAAGAAATTCACCGACTGCGAGACTCGATACACTATGCTTTTGCGCTCTGGCTTAGGTAGCCAAACGTCTTCGCCAGTATATGATTCGTCACACTACTTGGTTAATCTCCGAAATGGATCCGATTGAGTACTTCTTTGAAAAACTTGCTCTCACAGGAAGGATTGCCCGTTGGCAGATGTTGTTATCGGAATATGAAATCGAGTACCATGCTCAGAAAGCCATCAAGGGAAGTATTTTAGCCAATCATTTGGCTCATCAACCGATTGACGATCAAGAATCAGTTGGATTTGACTTCCCAGACGAAGATGTCATGTATTTGAAAATGAAAGATTATGATGAACCGCTACCCAGTGAAGGGCCGGAACCAGGTACCCAATGGGGACTAATCTTTGACGGAGTTGTCAATCATTATGGAAATGGAATTGGGGTAATCATCATAACACCTCAGGGTACCCATATTCCTTTCACCGCCCGACTTACGTTCAAGTGCATAAATAACGAGGCCGAATACGAAGCTTGTATCATGGGTCTCGAAGAAGCAATCGACTTAAGGATCAAAAACTTAGATGTATATGGCGACTCAGCCCTGGTTATTAATCAGATAAAAGGAGATTGGAACACATACCAATCAGGACTGATTCCTTACAAAGATTACGCGAGAAGGTTGTTACCATTCTTCAACAGAATCGAGTTTCACCATATCCCTTGTGAAGAAAATCACATGGCTGATGCCTTTGCCACTCTCTCTTCCATGATTAGTGTAGGTCAATGGAACGACATACCTAAGATCGACATAATGCGCCTTGAGAGGCCTACTTACATCTTCACGATTGAAGTAGTCATAGACGACAAACCTTGGTATCACGATATCAAATGCTTCCTTCAGAAACAAGAGTACCCACCTTGGGCATTCAGAAAGGACCAAAAGACCCTCAGAAGGCTAGCAAGCAACTTCTTCCTGAGCGGTGATGCACTCTATAAGAGAAGCTTCGACATGGTCTTGGTCCGACATGTAGACAGACCAGAAGCAAACATGCTAATAAAAGAAATTCATGAAGGATTCTTTGGCACTCATGCCAACGGACACACAATGGCGAGAAAAATTCTGAGAGCAGGGTACTATTGGTTGACAATGGAATCTGATTGCTACAAGTACCAGAGGAGGTGTCACAAGTGTCGGATATACTCAGACAAGATCCATGTACCGCCAACGCATCTCAAATTTTTCTCTTCCCCATGGCCTTTTTCCATATGGGGAATAGACATGATTGGCATGATCGAACCCAAGGCTTCGAACGGACATCAGTTCATCCTGGTAGCCATTGATTACTTCACCAAGTGGGTCTAAGCAGCGTCATTCGCCAATGTAACCCGACAAGTGGTGGTCCGATTTATCAAAAACAATCTCATCTTCCATTATGGTGTTCCAAGCCAGATCATTACCGATAATGGATCCAACTTGAACAACAAGATGATGAAAGAGTTGTGTGCTGAGTTCAAGATCGAACACCATAACTCATCTCCCTACCGATCCAAGATGAATGGAGCGGTAGAAGCGGCTAACAAGAACATCAAAAAGATCGTTCAAAAGATGGTTGTAACCTACAAAGACTGGCATGAAATGCTACCCTTTGCTTTTCACGGTTATCGCACATCTGTCTGCACTTCAACAGGGGCAACCCCTTTCTCTCTAGTATATGGCATGGAAGCCGTGCTCCCCATAGAAGTAGAGATCCCATCAATTCGGGTATTGATGGAAGCTAAGTTAACAGAAGCTGAATGGTGTCAAAGCAGACACGACGATTTAAACCTGATCGAAGAAAAGGAAATAACGCCACTATGCCATGGTCAGTTGTATCAGCAAAGAATGAAGAAGGCATTTGATAAAAAGGCCCGACCTCGCGTCTTCAGAAAAGGAGACCTTGTGCTCAAGAAGATACAATCATTTCTCACTGATCCCCGGGCAAGAAAGCTTTCTCAGGCGGCGCCTTGAGACTCGCAACCATGGATGGAGAGGAATTTGCCTACCCTACAAATGTTGACATAGTCAAGAAATACTTCGCCTAAATAAAATAAAAAAAAGTCTCGGTGGATTGAAAACCCGAAAGGGCGGTGTAACGCCCCATTTTGTCTTATTTATTTAATTGAGTCGATTTAATTATTTTTGTTTTTATATCATTTTATTCTTGACTTTTATTTGACAATATATTATTTTTCATCGTTATTATGTTTTATCGCGTTTTGAGAGCGTTTGCGAGATATTTGAGCTGAGGGGTAAAATAGTCTTTTAGGGGTTTAGATATTTTTATATAAAAAGAGATTATAAAAGGCTTTAGATATTTTTACGACAATTGAGGATTCATAAAAGGATCTATACTATTCAGGATTTGGAATTGGTTGCGGTTGTATTGTGTTGGAATATTTGGAGGTATTATCCTTATGGTTCTAGGTTCGAAGTGTTTAGTAATCCCAAGAATATTGAGTACTTGTTTGGTCTAAAGGGATAGAGTATGAGACAGCGAGGATGGTTGGAATTTGTGACGAGTTTTGACTTTAGCTGGAATTATCCTATTGGTGAAGTTAATGTCGTGCGTGATGAGTTAAGTCGGAAGTTTCTATACATGTCTGTTTTAATGGTCAGAGAATTAAAATTATTTGAGCAGTTCAGAGACTTGTGTCTGGTGTGTGAGATAACACAGGAGAATGTGAGGTTGGGAATATTAAAGTGAACAGTGATTTTTGGCAGAGGTGAGAAAGAGTTAGACTTTGGACGTGAGATTGGTAGACTTGATGGTTTCGAGTAATCAGAGTGCGCAGCGGAAGCGTGATGTGGAACATTTTGTATTTGCGTGTGTGACTTGTAAGAGTTTATAGGTTGAACATTGGGAACATGTAGGAGTGATGAGACCATTGGACGTTTCAGAATGGAAGTGTTAGGTGAAAGGTTTAAATATTATTCATGGGCTACTATGTAGATGGGTGTTTTGGGTTGTATGTTCGATTGGTGAATCGTAGCATTGTTGTAATATTGTTGTGTGACAAGGATGTTGGTATTGTGGTTATGTAGAGGTTTTTGAAATGATGTGGGGTCGTGGAACTTGTGTTCTTGTTTGTGTTGTTGCCTCGTTCCTATCGTGTTGGGTCGAGTGCGAGTAGCTAATTCCTTGTGGTGAATTAGAGGAGTGTTACCTACGGTGATGGTAACGATCTTGTTGTGTTTCGGTTCAAGAGTGAACATGTCTGCTCGTAACTTGGGTATTCTTTGAGTTGTGAGTTGGTCGTCAAGTGCATTGTCTGGCCTTTGCATCTTGTCGTTGTAGTTGTTGTCGTTGTCGTGTCATTGTTGTAGCTGCTGTTAGCAAGGTGGTTTGTCAGTTTATGTTATTCGTGGTGTTCCCTTTTGAGTCGTTCGTCTCAGTTATATTTTCGAGGACGAAAATGTCTAAGTGGGGGAGAATTGTAACGCCCCATTTTGTCTTATTTATTTAATCGAGTCGATTTAATTATTTTCGTTTTTATATCATTTTATTCTTGACTTTTATCTGACAATGTATTATTTTTCATCGTTATTATGTTTTATCGCGTTTTGAGAGCGTTTGCGAGATATTTGAGCTGAGGGGTAAAATAGTCTTTTAGGGGTTTAGATATTTTTATATAAATAGAGATTAGAGAGAAATAGAAAGAAAAGAAAAAAAAAGAAGAGAAAGAAAAGGAGAAGAAAGAAAGAGAGAAGAGGAAAAAGAGGAAAAATTGAGGAAACTCCGTTTCAATCGCGATTAATTGGGTAAGGGTGAGAAGTTTCTATTATATCTTGCTTGTGTATGTATATGTGTTGTTTGTGGTAATTGTTTTGGTTGTTTTACAACTTTTTCTCATTTGATAAATTGATGAACAAATGATTGGAAATCGATGTTTTCGCGGTCGGAATTCGATATAAATTGCGTTGTATGATCACACTGTGTTTATGAACAATCGTTGATACTTGTTTTGTTGTTGGAATTGATTTGGGGTGAAAAATGAGATTTTTGGAGGTTTAAACCGTGTAAACCGCAGCAGAATATTCTGCTTCTGGTGCAGAGCGCCGAGCGACGCGTTGGGCGCCGGGCGATTCGTTGCTTCGTCGGGCGATGCCCAAGAGGCACAGCATGTCACACTGCTGACTCTTTCAAAGTTTTGGTTGGGGAATGTACACCGCTGCTTCGCCGGGCGTTGCAGAGGCGAAGGGGGCACCGCTGGGCGACAATTGGTTGCGCCGGACACTCCTGGGGAATTTCAATGAATTTGTTTTCTTTGAAAATGCATAACTTTTGATCCGTACTTCGGATCGGGACGTTCTTGGTACCGTTAGAGAGCTAGTGAAATGTTATTTCTTATAAAAATGGTTTGGAGATTTATTACCCGATTTAATTATGTCGAGAATTTGGAAATGTGTCGTTTTGCCGACTTTTACCATCTTAACTGTGTGTATTTGATGTGTTATCATGCAATATGCTTTTGATATATATCGTATGACTTGTGTGTTGTTATATGATGTTGATGCATGTGATAATGATGTTGTTGTGTGGTAAAATACATTGTTTGATTGAATATCAATGTATGTTGTTATGATGTTTTGTGGGATTGTTGTGGTTTATATGATGTTGAAGCATATGATAAGTTGTTGTAATTGTTGTGGTTGATGGTGAGTAATTCTTGATGTGAATTGATATGAGTGTATATGCTAAAATGCTAATTGTTGTGGTTTGTGGATTATGATAAAGTGCATTGTATTGTGTTTGATTATATATGCATGACTATGGATGTGTATATGTGTGCATTTGAATGTCATGAGTCATTGTATGCCAAGCATCATGATATGCATCTTGTGATGTCGTGTGCCCTTGTGGGGTGTGAGCGACGAAACGATTCCAGAGGGAATCTGCTGTAACGGTTGTGAGCCTTATACAAAGAGGACCTAAAGCGATGTTATAGACGATCGTGAGCCTTATACAAAGAGGACCTAAAGCGATCGGATCGTGAGCCTTATACAAAGAGGACCTAAAGCGATCCATAAACGTCGCGAGCCTTATACCAAGAGGACCTAAAGCGAAGGGGAACATCGTTTTCCCGATGGGGAGTTAGACTAAGTAACAAGCGATGATTCCAATAGTTCCTGAGTGAACTAATGATGAGATGATGGATGGAACGGTACCACATTGCATTTGCATAGAGTCGTTGTGTCGGTCTCTTTGCATTTTCATAAATCATGAATGGATTGATTACGTGTGGAAAATCATGAATAGATTGATTATGTGTGGAAAATCATGAATTGATTGAGTATGTGTTGAGATTTATGTTTGAATTGGTGAATTGATGTGCATGTGTGATAAATGCATTGGTTATGGATAATATGTTTTATGCATAGACATATGCTATGTGATGTGGTGGGGTGTTCCATATATTATGACTTTGGTGTGCCTTATGTGTGAATATGTGAGTATGTTGGTGTAATTGATATATGCTATGTGTATTAGTATGTGATGCGTGTGGTGAGAATAGTTATGCATGTGAATTTATATGTGTTGGCATATTATTATGCAATATTGATTTAGTTGTTATTTCTCACCCTTCGGCTGTGGTTTGTTGCTCTATGAGGCAATTGCAGATTAGTATCTTGGAGGCTTTCGTGAAGATTAGTCCTCCGTCCTTTGTCGGTCTGTCTGCTCTGATACGTAACACAGGAGTCGGGGAACGCTTTTGTTATATGTATACATTTGTTGGATATATTTTGTATTAACTTTGTATAAATCTTTTGATGTTATAAAACAATTTATTGTGTAAAACAATTCAATTATGGATCTTCCACTTTATTCCATAATTGACCTTTCCTTTTATATGGAAAAAGTTTCCCTTCTACATTTATCCCATTTTGTATTATGTATCAAATAATTGAGCAGGGATTGTGTTTTCTTTCCTTAATAGTGGCATCCTTGTTTCTGTCGAAAAAATAAATTTTTATTTACTCTGATTTAATTATGTATTATTTATTCGCAATGGGAATTGGGGTGTTACAATAGTGGTATCAGAGCAGGTTGGTCTGTCCGGCCAAGTTGATGAGTCAGTTGGTGTGACAGTTGAATACTGTTGACGTCGTTTGTAACGCCCGTATTTAATTAATTATTTTAATTAAATAGTATCGAGTATTTTTCCGAATATTTGTTGAATATGTTGATTATGTTGTTTGATGCTAATAAGTATTAATCGGGTAATTAGTCGATTTAGTCGGGAGAAATTAATATTAAAAATAGTATTTATTTTTGTAGAATATTAATTAATTTACCTGGGTTAAGTTGTGTGTGAGAAATAACAAAGTTGGGGGTATCGTATAGTAAGCCCATTAAATTAATTAGTAGACCCATTATTATATTAAGTTATAATTAAGAAAAGAAATGATAGAGGTAGCAGTAAGAGGAGAAGTTACAAGGAGAAGTTACAAGGAGAGGAAGAGGGTTTGGAAGCACGAAGGTTGGAGAAGAGAGAATACGAGAGTTTTGCCGTCAAAGTTTCAGATTCGGTCGGGAAATTCGAGCTACCTTCAATCCAAGGTAAGGGTGGGGTTCGAATTTTATAACCGGGAATATGATAATTGATATGTGGGGGATTGGGTTGTATGAAATTGCTTCTGTGTGTGATTAATGTTGAAGAATATGTAGAATCCTTGTTTGTTTTCATACGGTTATTTGTGTAAAAATTGTTCTCTGTAAAATTATTGTTCTGTGAAAAATTATTGTTGCTGCGACATATTGTTACGGGTAATCGGAGAAAAAAAATTATTTTGGACTCTGCGTTGGAAACAGAAGGAGCCACGTAAAAATCACAATGTGCCGAGGGGCACATGATGCGTGACGAATGGCACAGAGTAAATAGGAGGGGGGTGCCGAACGACACAATAGGTAAAGGTGAGTGTGCCGAACGACAGACTATAGTGGTGGTAGGCACTTATTGGATTAATAGATATACTATATAATAAATTGGTAGATATCAATCATATGTCAATTCGTTACTGTATTATAAATATTTATATATACAATGTGATAGAAGTACTAGCATACTAATTTGAGTTACTCATTCTAAATATAATAGTAGTAGTATATAATTGATAGAGTAAGTAAAATATCACTTTACCATTTTATCTACAGTAATGTAAGCTATATATACATTAGTTCATTAGGATATATGTAGTTAGTTACTAATATATATATTTAGCAGTGATGGTCTTAGTTGCAGAGACATAGTAGCTAATATACTAAATGTATAGAAATTTAGTAGCAGGGTTATTAATTAGTAGAGTTGGTGTGCCTGTAGCAGAAGTTATTAATAAAATATCAGAAACACTAACTATATATATGTTAATAGTGTAGAAACTTTAGTAGCAGAAAAGTAGTAGTTTTGTTAATTGGCAGAGTAGTTGTATATAACAGAGTTCAGTAGCAGAGCTAGAATTTGGTAGCAGTATTGGTAATAATTTAACATTGAACTGATAAGACGCATTAGTACAGGGTAGGAACATTAGTAAACCTTAGTAGGAAATTGTTTAGCCGAATATAGTTGAATTGTCCGATTAATTACGCGGAACATTTGTAGTATATTTTGGTTGATGCGGTGTTTTGTATACTTTGCTGTAATATGTAAAATTGCACGTGATGTTGAATTTTGTTGTATTGCCTCTAATTATTGGCAAGAATTTAAGTTGTAGGCCTATGGCCAATGCTGATTTGCTGTTGTTCTGATAGATGTAATTATCAGTGTTGTTATTATGATGTCATGATGGGTCACATGGCATAACATATTAAGCAGGCCTGGATTGGCAAAATATTAAGCTGGCTTGGATTGACAAAAATATTAAGTGGAAGGCTTATGCCTTGTTGATGTCAATATTAATTGGCAGATTTTTTTTAAGCTGGGAGTTCTTCTCCAATGGTACCACATGCATGTGCATTTTGAGTCGCATTTCATGTTGCATCGTTGTTATTGTGTTGATAATTGAATGTGATTTTTTTTGTTATTATTGCATTGTGGATTAATATTGATTTCAAGGTTGTTATGTTGCTGATTTATGTTGATAGAGACGTTGTCGTTGTGTTGTTGATTTATGTTGCCTAAAAAGTTGTGAAGTGGTGATTTTATAATCTGATCTAATATATCCTTTATCATATATCCGATTATATGGTTTGATATCTCACCCCTTCTGTTTGAATGTTACCCTCTGTTGGTAATGCGCAGGTAATCAGGAGTGAAGGCTGTCTACCTTCATTAGTTCGAGTCGGTGTCGTCGCTCTGATACGTAGCACTCGGGGGGATGAACGCATGTTTTCTTTAGTGTCGGTTTTATTATGTTGCTGAATTTTTAGTTGTTTTTCATTAAAGAATTGATGTCTTAGAGTTGTTTTGAATCAAATAAGTTGTTATGGTATTTCAGTTGAATTTATGAATCTGCTGCGTATTAATAAAGTTGTTTTGTGACAAAGACTGAATGAGGTGCATCTGAATATTAAGTGTTATGTATCCATGTTTATGCGGTTAAATGCCGTTGTTTTAAGTTGAAAGTGTGACATCCTATTTATGTTGAAATTTTATTACTCTGATCTTTATTAAATATTCGATGGGTAGAAAGGGGGTGTTACATTAGTGGTATCAGAGCAGGTCGGTCCGTCCGGCCAAGTTGTTGAGTCGTAGTTCTCTTTAACAATCGAGTATTGTTAATTAGTTCTACTATTGGTTATGTTGCAGTGATAAGTTGAGATGGCTGGAAGGAACGATGCTGCAATTGTTGCTGCGATGCAAGCAATGGCTCAAGCTTTTACAGAATCAGCCGAACGCTGACGAGAATGTTGGATCTCGTAGTTTGGCAACTTTTCAGAGGGAGAATCCGCCTACCTTCAAGGGCAAGTACGATCCTGATGGAGCGTTGGATTGGTTGAAAGAGATGGAGAGAATCTTCTGTGTGATGGACTGCACTCCAGCGCAGAAGGTTCGATATGGGACTCATATGCTAGCATTCGAAGCCGATGACTGGTGGCTAGAGACTCGTCAAAGGTTGGAAGCTGCAGGTGAAGGTATCACTTGGGCTGTGTTCCGAAGGGAGTTCTTGAGGAAGTATTACCCAGAGGATGTTTGTGGTAAGAAGCAAATTGAGTTTCTTGAGTTGAAGCAAGGAAACATGTCGGTTACTGATTATGCTGCAAATTTTGTTGAGTTGGCTAAGTTTTATCCGCACTACAACGGGGATGATGCTGAGTTTTTAAAATGCATCAAGTTTGAGAGTGGGTTGCGCCCAGAGATTAAGAAGGCAGTTGGATATCAGAAGATTCGTGGTTTTTGCGGATTTGATTGATAGTTGCAGGATTTTTGAAGAGGATAACAATGCTCATTATAAGATCATTAATGAGAGGAAGGGCAAGCACCAACAGAATCAGGGCAAGCCTTATGATGCTCCGGCGGGAAAAGGTAAACAGAAAGTGGCTGATGGCAAGAGGACTAGTGGGGGATATGCTCCTACTGGCATAACTTGTTTCAAATGTGGGAAACCTGGTCATAAGAGTAATGTGTGTACTGCTGAGGTGAAGAGGTGTTTCTGTTGTGGTAAGACTGGGCATGCCATATCTGAGTGCAAGCATAAAGAGAGGATTTGCTTCAACTGTGGTGAAGAAGGACACATTGGTAGTCAGTGTCAGAAACCAAAGAAGGCGCAAACCGGTGAGAAAGTGTTTGCGTTGGCTGGGACTCAGACAACTAGTGAGGACAGACTCATTAGAGGTACATGTTTCATTAATAGTACTCCTTTAATTACTATGATTAATACTGATGCTACTCATTGCTTTATTGCTGCTGATTATGTTAAAAGATTGGGTCTTGTGTTGTCTTCTATGAATGGAGAAATGGTCATCGAAATTCTAGCTAAGGGATCGGTGACTACTTCTCTTGTGTGTTTGAAGTGTCCTCTGTCGATCTTTGACAGAGATTTTGCTGTTGATTTTGTATGTTTGCCGTTGAGCGGGATAGATGTAATCTTGGGTATGAACTGGTTAGAATATAACTATGTTCATATTAATTGTTATAACAAGACTTTGAGGTTTTCTACTCCTGAAGAGGAAGCTGGGTTGTTGTCTGCTAGACAGTTGCAACGGTTGATGCAAGAAGAAGCTCGGGTGTTCTCGTTGATGGCAACGTTATCTATTGAGAACCAAGCTATAATTGATGAGTTGCAGGTGGTGCGTGAATTTCCTGAAGTTTTCCCTGATGAAATTCCTGAAGTACCGCCAGAAAGAGAAGTTGAATTTGCAATTGACCTTATACCTGGTACCAGACCTATTTCTATGGCACCGTACAGGATGTCTGCATCTGAGTTGTCAGAATTAAAGGAGCAATTGGAGGACTTACTTGAAAAGAAGTTTGTAAGGCCAAGTGTATCGCCGTGGGGAGCTCCAGTGTTGTTGGTAAAGAAGAAAGATGGGAGTATGAGGCTCTGTGTTAATTATAGACAGTTGAACAAAGTGAGAATTAAGAACAAGTATCCGCTTCCGAGAATAGATGACTTGATGGACCAGTTGGTAGGTGCTTGTGTGTTTAGCAAGATTGATTTGAGGTCGGGCTATCATCAGATTAAAGTAAGAGATGAAGATATTTAGAAGACAGCCTTCAGAACGCGATATGGACATTATGAGTATTCGGTGTTGCCTTTCGGTGTTACTAATGCGCCGGGAGTATTCATGGAGTATATGAACCGAATCTTTCATACTTACTTGGATCGGTTTGTGGTGGTGTTCATTGATGATATACTGATTTACTCTAAATCAGAAGAAGAGCATGCATAACACTTAAGACTAGTGTTGCAAGTTTTTAAAGAGAAGAAGTTATATGCAAAGCTGTCTAAATGTGAATTTTGGTTAAAGGAAGTTAGTTTTCTTGGTCATGTCATTTCAAGTAGTGGCATTGCTGTTGATCCATCTAAAGTATACGCTGTGTTGCAATGGGAAACTCCAAGGTCGGCTACCGAGATAAGAAGCTTTTTGGGACTAGCTGGTTACTATAGAAGGTTTATCGAAGGTTTTTCAAAGTTGGCACTTCCGTTGACTAAGTTGACGTGTAAAGGTAAAGCGTTTGTGTGGGACGTTCGATGTGAAGAAAGTTTCACGGAATTGAAGAAGAGATTGACGTCGGCTCCGATTTTGACATTACCTAACCCAGGAGAACCTTTTGTGGCATATTGTGATGCTTATAAAATGGGTTTAGGAGGTGTACTTATGCAGAATGATAAGGTAGTCGCTTATGCGTCGAGACAGTTAAGGCCTCATGAAAAGAATTATCCTAGGCATGATTTAGAACTTGCTGCAGTTGTTTTTGTGCTGAAGATTTGGAGGCATTATCTTTATGGTTCTAGATTTGAAGTATTTAGTGACCATAAAAGTTTAAAGTATTTATTTGACCAGAAGGAGTTGAATATGAGACAACGAAGGTGGTTGGAGTTATTAAAAGATTATGATTTCAGTTTGAATTATCATCCAGGAAAAGCTAATGTTGTGGCTGATGCTTTAAGCCGAAAGACTTTGCATATGTTGGCGATGATGGTTAAAGAGTTGGAATTAATTGAACAGTTCAGAGATATGAGTTTAGTTTGCGAAGTGAGACCGCAGAGTGTTATGTTAGGAATGTTGAAGATTAACAATGATTTTTTGGATAGTATCAGAGAAGCTCAGAAGTTAGACGTGAAACTGGTAGATTCGATGGTTGGAATCGATCAATATGAGAATAGCGATTCTAAGATGGGTGCGCATGGTGTGTTAAGATTCCATAATCGAATTTGTATTCTTGATGATGCGGAAATGAAGAAAGCGATTCTTGAGGAAAGTCATAAAAGTAAATTGAGTATTCATCCGGGGGCTACAAAGATGTATCAAGACTTAAAGCAATTGTTTTGGTGGCCTGGGATGAAGCGTGATGTGGCTCGATTTGTGTATGCATGTTTAACTTGTCAGAAGTCTAAAGTTGAACATCAGAAGCCTGCGGGGTTGATGCAATCGTTAGAAGTTCCAGAATGGAAATGGGATAGCATTTCAATGGACTTTGTGATGGGATTACCTAATACTTCGAGAGGACACGATTCGATTTGGGTGATTGTTGATAGGCTTACGAAGTCAGCTCATTTTATTCCTATTAACATCACTTTTCCAGTATCGAAGTTGGCGGAGATTTATATTCATGTGATTGTGAAGCTGCACGGCGTTCCTTTGTGTATTGTGTCGGATAGGGATCCGAGGTTTACTTCTGATTTTTGGAAGAGTTTGCAAGAGGCGTTGGGTTCTAAGTTGAGGTTAAGTTCGGCGTATCACCCTCAGATGGATGGTCAAACTGAGAGAACTATTCAGTCGTTGGAGGATTTGTTGAGAGCATGTGTTCTCGAGCAGGGAGGTTCGTGGGACACTCATTTACCGTTAATAGAGTTCACTTATAATAACAGTTACCATTCTAGTATTGGAATGGCCCCTTTTGAAGCATTGTATGGTCGGAGATGTAGGACTCCCTTATGTTGGCATGAATCTGGAGAAATTGTAGTGCTTGGACCGGAAGTTGTTTGAGAGACTACTGAAAAGGTGAAGTTAATCCGAGAAAGGATGAAAACCTCCCAAAGTAGACAGAAAAGTTATCATGACAAGCGAAGGAAGGATTTAGAATTTCAAGCAGGTGACCATGTATTTTTGAGAGTTACACCTGTGACTGGTGTTGGGCGAGCCTTGAAGTCTAAGAAGCTCACTCCTCGTTTTATTGGTCCGTATCATATTTTGTACAGAGTTGGAAATGTTGCTTATAGAGTGGCTTTACCGCCTAATCTTTCAAATTTACACGATGTGTTTCATGTGTCACAACTTCGGAAGTACGTTTCAGATCCATCTCATGTGATTCATATGGATGATGTGCAAGTACGAGATAATCTTACTATTGAGACAATGCCTGTGCGAATCGCAGATCATGAAATGAAGACCTTGAGGGGCAAGGAGATTGCGTTGGTGAAAGTAGTCTGGTTAGGAGCTGCTGGAGAAAGTATGACGTGGGAGTTGGAAAGCAAGATGCAGGAATCCTATCCTGAGCTGTTTGAGCAAGGTAAGATTTTCGAGGACGAAAACATTCTAAGTGGGGGAGAGTTGTAACGCTCGTATTTAATTAATTATTTTAATTAAATAGTATCGAGTATTTTTCCGAATATTTGTTGAATATGTTGATTATATTGTTTGATGCTAATAAGTATTAATCGGGTAATAAGTCGATTTAGTCGGGAGAAATTAATATTAAAAATAATATTTGTTTTCGTAGAATATTAATTAATTTAGTTGGGTTAAGTTGTGTGTGAGAAATAACAAAGTTGGGGGTATCGTATAGTAAGCCCATTAAATTAATTAGTAGACCCATTATTATATTAAGTTATAATTAAGAAAAGAAAGGATAGAGGTAGCAGTAAGAGGAGAAGTTACAAGGAGAAGTTACAAGGAGAGGACGAGGGTTTGGAAGCATGAAGGTTGGAGAAGAGAGAATACGAGAGTTTTTCCGTCAAAGTTTCAGATTCGGTCGGGAAATTCGAGCTACCTTCAATCCAAGGTAAGGGTGGGGTTCAAATTTTATAACCGAGAATATGATAATTGATTTGTGGGGGATTGGGTTGTATGAAATTGCTTCTGTGTGTGATTAATGTTGAAGAATATGTAGAATCCTTGTTTGTTTTCATACGGTTATTTGTGTAAAAATTGTTCTCTGTAAAATTATTGTTCTGTGAAAAATTGTTGTTGCTGCGACATATTGTTACTGGTAATCGGAGAAAAAAAATTATTTTGGACTCTGCATTGGAAACAGAAGGAACCACGTAAAAATCACAATGTGCCGAGGGGCACAGGATGTGTGACGAACGGCACAAAGTAAATAGGAGGGGGGTTCCAAACGACACAATAGGTAAAGGTGAGTGTGCCGAACGGCACACTATAGTGGTGGTAGGCACTTACTGGATTAATAGATATACTATATAATAAATTGGTAGATATCAATTATATGTCAATTCGTTACCGTATTATAAATATTTATATATACAATGTGATAGAAGTACTAGCATACTAATTTTAGTTACTCATTCTAAATATAATAGTAGTAGTATATAATTGATAGAGTAAGTAAAATATCACTTTACCATTTTATCTACAGTAGCGTAAGCTCTATATACATTAGTTCATTAGGATATATGTAGTTAGTTACTAATATATATATTTAGCAGTGATGGTCTTAGTTGCAGAGACATAGTAGCTAATATACTAAATGTATAGAAATTTAGTAGCAGGGTGATTAATTAGTAGAGTTGGTGTGCCTGTAGCAGAAGTTATTAATAAAATAGCAGAAACACTAACTATATATATGTTAATAGTGTAGAAACTTCAGTAGCAGAAAAGTAGTAGTTTTGTTAATTGTCAGAGTAGTTGTATATAACAGAGTTCAGTAGCAGAGCTAGAATTTGGTAGCAGTATTGGTAATAATTTAACATTGAACTGATAAGACGCATTAGTACAGGGTAGGAACATTAGTGAACCTTACTAGGAAATTGTTTAGCCGAATATAGTTGAATTGTCTGATTAATTACGCGGAACATTTGTAGTATATTTTGGTTGATGCGGTGTATTGTATACTTTGCTGTAATATGTAAAATTGCAAGTGATGTTGAATTTTGTTGTATTGCCTCTAATTATTGGCAAGAATTTAAGTTGTAGGCTTATGGCCAATGCTGATTTGCTGTTGTGCTGATAGATGTAATTATCAGTGTTGTTATTATGATGTCATGATGGGTCACATGGCATAACATATTAAGCAGGCCTGGATTGGCAAAATATTAAGCTAGCCTGGATTGGCAAAAATATTAAGCGGAAGGCTTATGCCTTGTTGACGTCAATATTAATTGGCAGATTTTTTTTAAGCTGGGAGTTCTGCTCCAATGGTACCACATGCATGTGTATTTTGAGTCGCATTTCATGTTGCATCGTTGTTATTGTGTTGATAATTGAATGTGATTTTTTAGTTTTTATTGCGTTGTGGATTAATATTGATTTCAAGGTTGTTGTGTTGCTGA
The DNA here is from genome assembly GCA_022829125.1 of Lathyrus tuberosus. NCBI lineage: Eukaryota > Viridiplantae > Streptophyta > Magnoliopsida > Fabales > Fabaceae > Lathyrus > Lathyrus tuberosus. The sequence goes on along the minus strand of JALAZF010000052.1, from coordinate 4,430,163 downwards.
TTTATGTTGATTGAGACGTTGTCGTTGTGTTGTTGATTTATGTTGCCTAAAAAGTTGTGAAGTGGTGATTTTATAATCTGATCTAATATATCCTTTATCATATATCCGATTATATGGTTTGATATCTCACCCCTTCTGTTTGAATGTTACCCTCTGTTGGTAACGCGCAGGTAATCAGGAGTGAAGGTTGTCTACCTTCATTAGTTCGAGTCGGTGTCGTCGCTCTGATACGTAGCGCTCGGGGGGATGAACGCATGTTTTCTTTAGTGTCAGTTTTATTATGTTGCTGAATTTTTAGTTGTTTTTCATTGAAGACTTGATGTCTTAGAGTTGTTTTGAATCAAATAAGCTGTTATGGTATTTCAGTTGAATTTATGAATCCGCTGCATATTAATAAAGTTGTTTTGTGACAAAGACTGAATGAGGTTCATCTGAATATTAAGTGTTATGTATCCATGTTTATGCGGTTAAATGCCGTTGTTTTAAGTTGAAAATGTGACATCCTGTTTATGTTGAAATTTTATTACTCTGATCTTTATTAAATATTCGATGGGTAGATAGGGGGTGTTACATCGTTTGTCCCTTAGTACGTGATATGTGTGTGAAACATTGTTAGTGCTTTCTGGTTTTTCTAATCTTTTGTCTTCAGGATTAAGAATGAGATAAGTGGGGGAGAAGTTGGTGCTTCTCCAAGTTGCTTCAGGTGTGGAGCATTGGCTCAGTGTACCGTTGGTTGCAAGAGTGTAAGTGTTGTTTGGACAGTGTTGTTCCTGGTTCCGGAGGGAATGCGGAGGTAAGGTTTATGTCAACTATGGATTTGTGTCTTCGGTAGTTTTGTGCACAAGATGCAAGGAATGCTATTATAGTTTGGTAAAGACGGTTTATGCCCCATCATGATTGTCGGCTGTCTATTAACAAATTGAGGAACTGATCACCCTTAATCTCTTGTCGATAGTAGACAGAATTATGTTGTATGGAATAGACGTATCTTTTCGGCTTTGATAGTGTTTGAAATGAATTGTTTGGGATTGAGAAAATGATTACAAATTGTTTTGTTGAGTCGATGAAGATTCTAATATCGGAAGATGAGGCAGATTAAAGGTTTTGGTATGTTGGTCAAGTTGGGAAGTCGTTGAGAGAGAACGATTGGGTATTGTTAAAGGTTGTTCTCAGAGAGTAGGGTGTGAACTCAAATTTGACAAAGGGGAAGATTTGAGGTTTGGATCTGCTAAGTAGAGAAACTTTTAGGAAGTGAAACTAAGATGTTTGTTATGTTTGTGATGACTGTTTTCTAGAATTTAGCAGAAAGGCCACAGTGATGGGCTGTCAGTGGTGCGTGATTTTCTGATGTATTTCCGGATGGAATATTGGATGTTAGCATTAGAAATACCCGGACTGATAGAGAAGTTGGAAGATTTACTAGAAAGGAGAATTGTGAGGCCAAGTGTGTCGTCTTGGAGGGCTCCAGTATTATTAGTAACAAAAAGGATGGATGATCGAACAGAATAATAAGCATGATGTGTATGATGGTATTGAGACTATGGAAAGTAAAACTTAGAGTTTTGGTGAGTTTTGGAGTCTTTTGATTTTTAGGGGATTAATGGAAATCTTGAGAAAACCCTAGGTGTGGATGTAATATTTGAGAGTTCTTTTTGGTTGGTTGTTGCTACATGTTGGGATTTATGGAATTTGGACTGTTAAGAGAAGAAATTATGTATGGATTACTAACAGTTGAATAAGGTAACGATTGAGAATAAGTGTCCACTTTCATGAATAGATGACTGGAATGATTTAGTCGAGTTTGATTGAAATTATAATTGTTTGGAACATTTGATAAGAGTGGTGAATTGTGTGAGTTGAGGCTTTGATCGATTTCATGTGACTGGTTATGTTTGTTGTCATCAGAATAGGCTGTTATTTACTCGTTTAAGCTTGTATGTGAGTAACCAGTTACCCAGTGAAAAGTTTTGCAAAAGCTTTAAGAATTTATATCTTTTGGAATTTGGTTGAGCATTACAACGTACAGTGATGTTATTGGTGTTAGTAATGCGTCTGTAATATTTGTGGAGTAGAGGAGTCGTATCTTCCATATTTATTTGGATAAGTCGTAATGGCTTTGATTGAGGATATTCTGATCTGTTGTAAACTCAGAGGAAGAACAGGTAGAGTGTTTGAGATTTGAATTACAAGTGTTGAAAAGAGACGAAGTTTTATGCTAAGTTATTCGAGTGAGAATTTGGGTTGAAAAAGGTTAGTTTTCTTGGATATGTTATTTCAGATGAGAGTATGGTTAATGGATCCATCGAAAATAAATGCAGTTCTACATTGAGAGGCTCCGAAGTTGGTTAAGGAGATTAGAAACTTTTGGGCTTAGTTGGTTGTTACTTCCGGCTCGGGGAGACTTTGCTAAGTTCGTACTTCTGGTATCTCAGTTGACTTGCAAAGGGTGAGTCGTTTGTTTTGGATGTTCGGTGTGAGTAAGTTTTGGTGAGCTGAAGTAGAAGTTGTCTACGGCTCCAGTTTGGATTCTATGTGATCCTAATAAACCGTTTGTGAGGTATGGTGATGTGTCTTTGATGAGTTTAGTCTGTGTGTTAATGCAAGAGGGTAAAATCATGGCTTACGCTTTACGACAATTAAGGATTCATAAAAGGATCTATACTATTCAGGATTTGGAATTGGTTGCGGTTGTATTGTGTTGGAATATTTGGAGGTATTATCCTTATGGTTCTAGGTTTGAAGTGTTTAGTAATCCCAAGAATATTGAGTACTTGTTTGGTCTGAAGGGATAGAGTATGAGACGGCGAGGATGGTTGGAATTTGTGATGAGTTATGACTTTAGGTGGAATTATCCTATTGCTGAAGTTAATGTCGTGCATGATGAGTTAAGTCAGAAGTTTCTATACATGTCTGTTTTGATGGTCAGAGAATTAAAATTATTTGAGCAGTTCAGAGACTTGTGTCTGGTGTGTGAGATAACACAGGAGAGTGTGAGGTTGGGAATATTAAAGTGAACAGTGATTTTTGGCAGAGGTGAGAAAGAGTTAGACTTTGGACATGAGATTGGTAGACTTGATGGTTTCGAGTAATCAGAGTGCACAGCGGAAGCGTCATGTGGCACATTTTGTATTTGCGTGTGTGACTTGTAAGAGTTTATAGGTTGAACATTGGGAACATGTAGGAGTGATGAGACCATTGGACGTTTTAGAATGGAAGTGTTAGGTGAAAGGTTTAAATATTATTCATGGGCTACTATGTAGATGGGTGTTTTGGGTTGTATGTCCGATTGGTGAATCGTAGCATTGTTGTAATATTGTTGTGTGACAAGGATGTTGGTATTGTGCTTATGTAGAGGTTGTTGAAACGATGTGGGGTCGTGGAACTTGTGTTCTTGTTTGTGTTGTTTCCTCGTTCCTATCGTGTTGGGTCGAGTGCGAGTAGCTAATTACTTGTGGTGAACTAGAGGAGTGTTACCTACGGTGATGGTAACGATCTTGTTGTGTTTCGGTTCAAGAGTGAACATGTGTGTTCGTAACTTGGGTATTCTTTGAGTTGTGAGTTGGTCGTCAAGTGCATTGTATGGCCTTTGCATCTTGTCGTTGTAGTTGTCATCGTTGTCGTGTCGTTGTTGTAGCTGCTGTTAGCAAGGTGGTTTGTCGGTCTGTGTTATTCGTGGTGTTGCCTTTTGAGTCATTCGTCTCAGTTATATTTTCGAGGACGAAAATGTCTAAGTGGGGGAGAATTGTAACACCCCATTTTGTCTTATTTATTTAATCGAGTCGATTTAATTATTTTCGTTTTTATATCATTTTATTCTTGACTTTTATCTGACAATATATTATTTTTCATCGTTATTATGTTTTATCGCGTTTTGAGAGCGTTTGCGAGATATTTGAGCTGAGGGGTAAAATAGTCTTTTAGGGGTTTAGATATTTTTATATAAATAGAGATTAGAGAGAAATAGAAAGAAAAGAAAAAAAAAGAGAGAAAGAAAAGGAGAAGAAAGAAAGAGAGAAGAGGAGAAAGAGGAAAAATCGAGGAAACTCCGTTTCAATCGCGATTAATCGGGTAAGGGTGAGAAGTTTCGATTATATCTTGCTTGTGTATGTATATGTGTTGTTTGTGGTAATTGTTTTGGTTGTTTTACAACTTTTTCTCATTTGATAAATTGATGAACAAATGATTGGAAATCGATGTTTTCGCGGTCGGAATTCGATATAAATTGCGTTGTATGATCACACTGTGTTTATGAACAATCGTTGATACTTGTTTTGCTGTTGGAACTGATTTGGGGTGAAAAATGGGATTTTTGGGGGTTTAAACCGTGTAAACCGCAGCAGAATTTTCTGCTTCTGGTGCAGAGCGTCGGGCGACGCGTTGGGAGCTGGGCGATTCGTTGCTTCGTCGGGCGATGCCCAAGAGGCGCAGCATGTCACGCTGCTGACTCTTTCAAAGTTTTGGTTGGGGAATGTACCCCGCTGCTTCGCCGGGCATTGCAGAGGTGAAAGGGGAACCGCCAGGCGACAATTGGTTGCGCCGGGCGCTCCTGGGGAATTCCAATGAATTTGTTTTCTTTGAAAATGCATAACTTTTGATCCGTACTTCGGATCGGGATGTTCTTGGTACCGTTAGAGAGCTAGTGAAATGTTCTTTCTTATAAAAATGGTTTGGAGATTTGTTGGCCGATTTAATTATGTCGGGAATTTGGAAATGTGTCATTTTGCCGACTTTTACCATCTTAACTGTGTGTATTTGATGTGTTATCATGCAATATGCTTTTGATATATATCGTATGACTTGTGTACTGTTATATGATGTTGATGCATGTGATAATGATGTTGTTGTGTGGTAAAATACATTGTTTGATTGAATATCAATGTATGTTGTTATGATGTTTTATGGGATTGTTGTGGTTTATATTATGTTGAAGCATATGATAAGTTGTTGTAATTGTTGTGGTTCTTGATGTGAATTGATATGAGTGTATATGCTAAAATGCTAATTGTTGTGGTTTGTGGATTATGATGAAGTGCATTGTATTGTGTTTGATTATATATGCATGATTATGGTGTCGCACCTCGAAAAAATCGCTTGATCGAAGACACGACCCTTCGCACGAAAGGCACGGAACGGTTCGACAGAGTCGCCACCGAACTTTATTTATCCCAAAAATAGGGAAAGGAAAATATTGAGAAAACCTTTAAAGGAGGATAAGAACATGGTCGTTGCAACCATATTCTGGGTTCGGGAGTCGGTTACGTGAGGGGAAGGTACGCGCACCCCCTCACGTCCGTTGTACTCAACGGGAACCTCTTGATTCGAATCGCGATACTCGTTAGCTAAGCTTGTTTGTTTTCTTCTCTAAAATAAACGCAGAAAGGTAAAGGTAAAAGGAAAAGATACTAAGGGGAAATGGGTGGTTTAAGGATAGGGTGCTCGACAAGATAATCGCGACCTCGGGCCTACGTATGCTCATTCGGACGAGAATGAGGAATCAGAGCAATCGTAGTTCGACTACGGGGTTTGACGGAAAAAGATGGAAGTGTGGAAACGGGGAAAAAGAAAAAGTGTGGACGTAAATGGGGGAAAAAGGAAAAGTGTGCTCGCCAAGATCATCGCAATCTTGTGCCTACGTATCTTTACTCGGACGAGAAAAAAGAATCAGAGCAGTCGTAGTTCGTGGTACGCCCACGAAACAAGGGAGTGGTGATTTGTTTTAAAGAGGCGCCAATTGCTCACACACGAGTAAGAGAACTCGCACCCAAACAATCGAAGAGAGATCAAAGACTTGAACCCCCATTTTTCACCTTGAAAAAAGAATTACGATAGTTGTTAGTCATTTTTTGAGTTTTATTATGAAAATCTGCTTGACATTGGATCAAGGGTTTATTTGTATGTTTGAAAAGGATTTGATTTGTTAAAAGAAGAGGCATCAATTGCTCACACACAAGTAAGAGAACTCGCACCCAAACAATCGAAGGAAGATCAAAGACTTGAACCCCCATTTTTCACCTTAAAAGAGTTGCGATAGTTGTTAGTTGTTTTGAAGTTTGATTATGAAAATCCACTTGACGTTGGATCAAGGGTTTATTTGTTGTGAAAAAAGTTTGGTTTGAAAAATGATTTGGTTAGAGGTTGATTTGAAAATGGGCTCGACGACGAATCGAGAGTTTGGTTGAAAAAAGGTTTATTTGAAAATGGGTCGACGACGAGTCGAGAATTAGTTTGAAAATGGGTTGTCTATGCTAGTCCCTAGGGGTGCTCCTAGTAAACAAACCACAATCAAAGAAACAACGAATGCGTACGTCGGAATGGGAGAGGGGTACGTGTAAAGTACAGGGGATGACATGAAATAAAGGGTCTCATTGTAAGGTAGCCCAAGAGAAAGTCGTGTGTGTGCAAAGTGTCCTAAACTAAGCCTTGAACCAAATTTCCAAGCGAAGTATAGTAACCAACAGTCCATCAAATTAGTGTTTTAGGGTTTCGATATTTGTTAATGTTTTTTTATTAAAGTATGAACAAAGGAAAAAAAAAGGTTAGCTGAACGAGTATGAATAATATGATATGGACAATATGAATAATATGAACAATATAATAAAAATAAAAATGAACAAGATATAATAAAGTTGGTCTCATCTTAATCAAGACTTAGATCGATAATCGACAAGCTATGATTTTTGACTTTCATTGACCAAAAGTGAAAATACATAAGATAATGAAAAATAAAATCGAAATAGAAATAAAATCGGTCTCGTCTTAATCAAGATTTAATCGAGAAATCGATAATCTTTAATATTTGACTTTCATTGACCAAATAAAAGAATATACGAAAATTAAATGGAGATAAAAATTAAATCGAACAAAAAAACTAAGAAAGGTCTCACCTTTACTAAGATTTTAAATCGAAAAATCGATAATCTTTTGTATTTGGTTTTCATTGACCCAAAATGAATAAAAATAATAATAAAATCGAGAAAGATAGGAAAAAGAATAAAGGTCTCACCTTTATCAAGATTTAATCGAGAAATCGATAAATCATTGATATTTGGTTTTCATTGACCTAAAAATGAATAAAAATAATGAAAGGACAATAAAATGAAATAAAATCGAACATAGATAGGAAAAAGAATAAAGGTCTCACCTTTATCAAGATTTAACAAGATTTAAACGAGAAATCGATAAATCGTTGATATTTGGTTTTCATTGACCCAAAATGAATAGAAATAAAATAATAAATCGAGATAAAAATAAATAGGTGGTAGGCCTCATTTAAATCAAGATTTGATACCGATTTTAAAAAATCACCCAATATCAAGATGTTTTGATATCATTGGCCCATAAAACATCTAAACAAGAAATAAAAAATGAAATGACAAAATGAAAAAAAACAACAAGATAAATTAACATATTAAAACAAGTATTAAAATCAAAATTAGAAAATAAAAGCAATTAAATGTATAAACACAGGGGGGTATGCGTTGAATTTGGGGGCAGTATGTGGAATCATAGTGTGTATGAGAAAAATAAATGGGCTTTACTAAGCCCAATCACCACACCATGGTATATCCAAGGAAGGCAAGTGATGATATCAGTCTCACGGCTTCAAAAAAACAACACCAACATCATCCTTGTTTCAGAAAAAACAGATCCACGGTCAAAACAAATTTTCAACGTCAAAGAAAAATCGTGCTCATAATTTGTCAACATCATCGTCGTCCACAACAACAAAGATCAAAATGGGGCAACACCAGCCTTCTCCTTCTTGTTATGCTTCAGGTTCGTTTTCGCTTGGATTTCGTTCAACACTCTCTCTTCTTCTCCTTTATGTGTCTGGTTCGTTGGATTTAGATTGGAATAGGTTTGTGGGTTGTTTTTATTTTTTATTTTTGAGTGGGTTTGATTTGGGTTTGAGCAAAGTTGGATGAAGAACGGTTTAAGTGAATTTGAAGGTTGATGAACGTTTGTGAGGTTTTCGTTGAAAAATGACTGTAGAGTTGTTGTTGGGTTTGGAGATTTGGAGCGACTGGGTTGAGGGGTTGAAGGTCTGAGGTTGGAGACGGTTTATTATTGTTGATGGTCTATGTCGAAGGAAGAAGAAGAAGGTTGAGGAGGGGATTTGGCAGGGGTTTGGAGGCTACTTGAGCTTGGTTTTGGAGTGAATGGGAGGCCTGATTTATAGGAGTGAAGAGATTGAAATCATTTGTGTCGTTTGATGAATTTGAGGTCGTTTTGGAATATCTGGAATTTGACGTTGTTGTTACCGTTTTGAGGTGCGTGTTTGGAATTTGGTCGTACAGGTACAGGGTGTGCGAATCGTTTTAGTTTTTTGCGGTTTTGATTGTAGTGTGTGGATGCGAGCCGCATAATGCGTATTGTGATTCTTGCTGTTTCGTACTGATTTCGCATATTTTACTGCAGGTTGGTGGCTTGGTTTAATGTGTCTTGTTTATGCAGGATGCGGCTGGTTACGTAGAAGCTTTGTGGCTGAACGGTTTTGATGAAAGCTGGAAAATGTACTGTGTGATATTTGGTAAATTTTGTATCTTATCCTTAATGGACTTTTATCAAATTTTGTTCATTGTAAACTGAATGGTGGGCTCTCAAGCTGTTGAAATGAAGAAAAGCTATTTGGCACACTTAGACTTGGTTTATGATTAGTAAAATCGCACCCTTGAATTTGTCTTGTAATGCCTCAAATTCTTCGGTTAAGAACAATGATGATTAGAACTTGAGTTCCAAATTAATTCCACATTTCGCATTTAAAGCTTATTCTTGAATTTTTCTCGTGAAAAATGAATAATACCATGAACCGGTCCTTGAGAAAATAGGAACCACCATGAGTCAATTTTGTACCTCTTGCACTTAGAACCTTGAATTATTTGTTGAGTAACAGGTCCAACAGGAATCAAACACAATCTTAATCTTGAACTTTGCCACTTGTATTGCAAACCAGATTTTGAACCAAATAATCAACACATAAAGGCGTTGCGACTGTACAAAACCTTAATTAACAATGCATTGACCTTTCACGATCTTTAACCATGAAGTACCGATAACTTGACATCACCTGACAACCCTGGTCTTAATCGGTAACAAATTTCTTTTTGACCAAGATTAGGTCAAATTCATTGAACCTTTCTGCACACCTTCCTGACTTGATATTCTCAAATGAAACACAGACTTAGGCAACAGGCAAACAACACATTTTTTTGGATTTTTCTTAATGACAGTTAGTGGGTGAATGTACAGATGAAAAATTTACACAGGTAGGACAAATTTGGGGTATGACAGATGCCCCTATCTAATTTACTTAAACCAAGTAAGATGAACTGCTATGGTGTTCATTCTTTCGAGGTAGAAGTCAATTAGATATGAAGAAGACCACGAATTTGTCCGAGAAGAAAAGGAAAATGCTTGGGAGATGGAATTATCGGATCAATGTCAACCTCGAGTAGACACTGAATACCTCGCAAAGGTCGTTATCACCAAAAGGATGATAACAGAAAATCTGACACCAAAAGGATGACAGACCTATCACCAAAGGGATGATAGTGAACACACATACAAACCCTTTCACAAAAAGGATGAAAATGAGGTCAAAGCCTGCTATTACCAAAAGGATAATATGGCACACACACACAGACCCTTCCACCAAAAGGATGAAAATGAGGTCAAAGCCTGCATTACCAAAAGGATAATATGGCACACACACACACACACAGACCCTTCCACCAAAAGGATGAAAATGAGGTCAAAGCCTGCTATTACCAAAAGGATAATATGGCACACACACAGACCCTTCCACCAAAAGGATGAAAATGAGGTCAAAGTCTGCTATTACCAACAGGATAATAGGGCACACACACACACACACAGACCCTTCCACTAAAAGGATGAAAATGAGGTCAAAGCCTGTTATTACCAAAAGGATAATAGGGCACACACACACAGACCCTTTCACCAAAAGGATGAAAATGAGGTCAAAGCCTGCTATTACCAAAAGGATAATAGGGCACACACACACACACACAGACCCTTCCACCAAAAGGATGAAAATGAGGTCAAAGCCTGCTATTACCAAAAGGATAATAGGGCACGCACACACAGACCCTTCCACCAAAAGGATGAAAATGAGGTCACAGCCTGCTATTACCAAAAGGATAATAGGGCACACACACACACACAGACCCTTCCACCAAAAGGATGAAAATGAGGTCAAAGTCTGCTATTACCAAAAGGATAATAGGGCACACACGCAGCTATCTGACACCAAAAGTGTGACAGACCTACCACCAAAAGGATGATAGAGGACTCACACAGTGACCCTTCACCAAAAGGATGAAAATGAGGTCACAACTTACTACTACCAAAAGGATAATAGCAAGCAAAATGATACCAAAGGCTATCACTCACCAAAAGGATGACACACAGACCAAGGGTTCATGGATCGGCGACACCAAAAGGATGACGGATCAATATAAGCTACTACCACCAAAAGGATGATAGTAACTTCCTACTTGCGAGGACCAACACCAAAAGGATGCAGGTTAAGTTGACAATATGAACGGCTACCACCAAAAGGATGATAGGAAATTTCTGATTTGAGGATTGACCAACACCAAAAGGATGCAAGTTGAGTTGAGTTGATAGGTTCTACTATCACCAAAAGGATGATAGTAATGCCATTGACAAAAGGTCAAGTTTGCTGGGGATATGATGAGTGAGGCTTATTTGGAGACATCAACAAAAGGTTGAAGGGATCCAACTCAATGAGGAACGCCCACTGACTTGGAGAAATGCTGTTGATTGAACTGAGGATGACAAACTTCAACAACAAAAGGTTGAAGAACTTCATGAGGAACGCCCATGAACTGAATGATATGCCCCTGAATGGGATGAAGATTGCTTGAGCTTGATCAACAAAAGGTTGAAACAACTTCGTGAGGAATGCCCACGGACTTGCAGAAGATGCCCCTGGCTGGGCTGAAGATCATCTTGAAATCTTGAGATTGATCCTGGATCTTACCCATGTATGAATGCTTGATTTTGTAATGATGTGCCATGACGAATGGAAATGTAATGCAAATGCTGACGCGTGGAGATGCAAGTGCTGGGGAAGTATGTTTTGAGTTTTGTGATGCACATGATGCATATGATGTCTATGATACTGAATGCGATTCATATGATGCGTATGATTGCAAACGGGTGATAGGATATGTTTGGAGAGGTGCCAGCGTGGTGGCCTTTTGGGTAGTTACCAATGCGGATTGGACTTTGGGCGGTGGGAGGGATTTGATTTCCTCGACACTCAGTTCATTGAAGACGCCATGATTGAATCAGATAAAGATGCTTTTGAAGCTTTGAGTTTGATGACTTGTTGATGAATAATGGGTTCACTCCTGAGAGATCCACAACTCTATGCTTAATGGTCAGGATAGCCTTCTGTAATAAGGCTTGCCCCAGTCCAAACATGTTAATGGTTTGCCTCTGATTAACCAATTCTGAAGCAGCCTGATCTTTGGAGGTAGAGTTTTGATGTGCTTTGAGATGTCTTGCCCCTGATTGAGCTGTTGAAGGAATTGCCCCAGCTTGAGGATTGAGGTAGTCTTGTTTCGGGTCGGCGCCACTGGAAGTTCAAGTTCCTCTATGATTGCCTCCTGTCGGAGTGTCTTGATGTCAAGCACTGATTTGCAGTCAAAATTGTGCATTTACAAATGGTAATCTTAATGCAATACTCATGCAAGTTTGAAAAAGTCTCGTTTATTGGAGTGTCGTGATAGTGAGACGAATGGACTGTTAGCCCAAACGTGTGCTGATTTTGATGATGTGAAAGATATAGCAAGGAGAATGGCACCAATGCTGAAGATTAGCAAATATGTGGGGAGTCAGTTTACGCAACCTTGCAACAATATACTTTCAGAATGAACCTCGCCTCAATTAGGTCTTTTGAGGGTTGTAACGTGGTCTGGTTCGCGGTTTAAGAATAAAAGGATATTAGGCTCAAAGTATAATTTGTACCCACCCCTTCTTCGTGATGATCTTCAGTCCTACGTTCAGTTAAATCTGCACATGTTTGTATTCCAAAAGGGGTGACGGTGTAAGAGTGATGACTCAAGGTTTGCTAGAACTAGCAGTCACCTTATTTTGTTTTTGATGGATGTCAGTGACCCTTTGGTTTTGATATGGTGGTCACTGGTCTTTATTTTGTTTTTGTTGAGGATTTGAGGGCCTATTTTGTTTTTTGGTCCCTATCTTTTGCGTGGACTGGTTTTGGCTTTCGAGTCCATCGGGATTTCCTTTTTTACCTAAGTCTCCTTTGAGGTGTTCGACTTAGCAGGCTTTTGATTTTTGTTTTTTTTTTGTTTTGTTGGATGATTGTGACTGCCATGTCATGGTTATTGATGAACAACCGTCATGTCTTGTGGAATTTTGCTTTGTGATTTCGGTGTGTAGTTAGGATTAACTGAACACTACCCTGCCCCAGGTTGAGTGTAAGGGTTATATATCTGAAGGAAACTACTACTTCTAGGCTCAAAGTGGTTTACTAGGGATTAACTCCTTGTCTCTCCAGTGTTTGGGGGTTGAAACAATACCTGTACATCATCGACGAGATTTTATCCGAAAGCATACATTTTGCAATTATGGGTATTTCGCTTTCATCATGCTCCCTCCAATCATTACTAAGCGACAGTTGATAAAGAGAGTGAAGTGGAGAAGTGTGTCGGTGATTTGCAGTTAAAAGGAAAAAATGAGTGAATACGACATAACTGATTCAAAACATGCATTGTCAATACATTAATAAACCAAATATGAAAGGTAATGTTCAAAGCATACAGTACTTAAACAAATAAAGACAAAATAACAAGAGTGCAAATTATGGAATGGTAACATGACTGCCTTCTTCGGGGAATAAACTTGACTTGACTTGACTTGACTTGATGATGGCACTAATTTGGTGGCAGCATAGGGTTTTTGATGACGTTTGGAGCCCTCCCATTGAAAGTGAGAAACTTTGAGTTAATCGTGTCTTGAACCTTGTGTTTGAAAGCTCTGCAGTCCTCAATCGTATGCCCTGGAGCACCCTTATGAAACTCGCAATGAGCATTAGCATCATAATCTGGGGGAATGACAGTTGGAGGAGCTAGGTCCCTCAGAGCGATTGCCCTTTTCTCCATCAATTGAGCAAAGATCTGAGCATATGATGTTGGCAGACGATCAAAGTCTCTATCAGACCTCCTTGTCCTTTGTTGATTAATCTGACGTTGTTGAGCAGCTCTCTGTTGTTGATATTGAGGAGGATACTGATACCCTTGTTGATTGTAGGATTGTTGCTGAGGAACCTGTTGTTGAGGCATTGGAGCTTGAACAGCTTGAACTGTTGGCTGATAAGGCATTGGAGCGTATTGTGCAGCAGCAACATACGGATACTGGAAGTATGGGATTTGATAAGGCATTGGAGCAGGAGCTTGTTGTTGAGCTTGCCCTTTCTGAGCAGAGACAACATTGTTTCACCCTATTTTTTCTTGTATCCATTGAAGGGCTTCTTGGCTTGAGACTGACTGCTAGATCCTCCTTGGATCCTTCCGCTTTTTAGACCTTCTTCAATTCTCTTACCGACAATTACCAAATCAGATAATCTGGCAGAAACATTACCAATCAATTTCTCATAGTATTGGCCTTGTAAAGTACCCATGAAGATGTCAATCAGTTCACGATCAACAAGAGGTGGATGCACCTTTGCAGCTAGCTCTCTCCAGCGTTGCGCGTACTCCTTAAAGGATTCGTTGTCCTTTTGAGCCATACTCTGAAGTTGAGTATGATTCAGAGCAAGGTTGGTGTTGTATTTGTATTGCTTGACGAATGCACCAGCTAGTTCATCCCAAGTGCGCACATTACTACGCTCCAGCTGCATATACCATTCGAGTGATGCCCCAGACAAGTTGTCTTAGAAGCAATGGATCATCAGCTTTTCGTCTTTGGCATAGGCAGCCATCTTGCGGCAGTGCGTCTTCAGATGGATGTGAGGACAACTGAGACCTTTGTACTTTGGGAATTCCTATACTTTAAACTTGGGAGGAATGACAACATCTGGCACCAAGCACATATCCAGAGCATTCAAAGAAGTTGAGTTGCGCCCCTCCATGACTCGGAGTTTTTCAGCTAGATCACGACACATCTTGATATCTTCAGAATCCTGAGCAGCAGTAGGATTGATAATCGGGATAGCATCATGATAGTTTTGGACCTCATCATACTGATCTATCAGATTCTTTTCAGCATGAGGAATAGGAATCTGAGCGACAACAGGTTGGGCTTGCGGAATAACTCCAACAGTAACTCCAGATGTTGGAAGTGGTTGAGGAGCGGCTCCTTCAGCGGCAGGGGTGAAGTTCATTGGTATCCCATAAGTGATTGGATTGGGAAAAGGAACTGAGAGTCTTGAGGTAGATGCTTGAACAGGCACAGTGTTGTTGGCAGCAGCAGCCTCACGCAATTCTTCCTCCTTTTTGGCTATCATGATGGCTTCGAGAATCTGATCGATCTTTCCTTTGATAGAGTCCAATTCTTCTCTGAAGGCGGCTTGCTCTTGTTGAATCTGCTCCATCATTCATCTAGTATTGGCTCGAGTTGCGTACTGGTGTCGAGGAATCAGCTTGATTTGCTGGAGAAGGAAGGAAGTTGAAGTGAGATTCTGAGGTTGAAAATGCAATGCAAGATGTATAACAAATGCAATGCAATGCAATGACATGAGATGCAAGATCCAGGATCGCAGATCACAGGTTCAGCGGATTCTGAGGTTGGCCGGAGGAACGGGTCAAGAACCACAACTAGGATCACGAAAGCCCACAGGTAGGTTTCTAAGACGGGTAGGTGCCTAGAGTTACGGATATATTTTGACACATTATAACCAAGACGAAGAGACATCTGATTATAATATCCTTGAAATAATCTCGTCTAGGTGAGGTCTTCATTTCTTCCCCACGAGAAAGACTCCTCAGAGGCGTCCACTACACAACCATCGACACACGGGTTCTAAATAGGGTTATCAGAATCCTAGATCGAGGTCGAAAATATTACTGTCAGGAAGTAATACGTTCGAGGGATCTCATCTGATTGGGGAATTCTCATTAACCCACAAGGAGTTATCACTACCAACCACCATGGATACATAGGTTAATGGTCCTTGGGATCAACGACACACCTCGAAAATATTACCGCCATGGCAAAGATTCACCACAACAATAATATCTCCAAGGGAATCTACTCCAAGCAGGGTTTTCGCTTCAACTCACGCGGAAGAGACCACGCAAGCCTACACTATACAACCATCATCCTAATCCTAGGGTTTTTCTCGACTCGGGTGTAGAGCCATCTCACAAAGTTCCCAATGTCAGAACAACCCAACAATGTCACAAGAGGTAACACAAACAAGAAAAAGGAAAACAAGTAAGTAAGTAAACGAGAAGAAAATAAACAAACAAAACTAACGAGCTCGCGATTCGAATCAAGATAGGCTTGACTCTCTCATGCATGGAGAAAATTATCCCCAGTAGAGTCGCCAGCTGTCGAACCTCGAAAAAATTGCTTGATCGAAGACACGACCCTTCGCACGAAAGGCGCGGAACGGTTCGACAGAGTCGCCACCGAACTTTATTTATCCCAAAAAGAGGGAAAGGAAAATATCGAGAAAACCTTTAAAGGAGGATAAGAACATGGTCGTCGCAACCACATTCTGGGTTCGGGAGTCGGTTATGTGAGGGGAAGGTACGCGCACCCCCTCACGTCCGTTGTACTCAACGGGAACCTCTTGATTCGAATCGCGATACTCGTTAGCTAAGCTTGTTTGTTTTCTTCTCTAAAATAAATGCGGAAAGGTAAAGGTAAAAGGAAAAGATACTAAGGGGAAATGGGTGGTTTAAGGATAGGGTGCTCGACAAGATCATCGCGACCTCGGGCCTATGTATGCTCATTCGGACGAGAATGAGGAATCAGAGCAATAGTAGTTCGACTACGGGTTTGACCGAAAAAGATGGAAGTGTGGAAACGGGGAAAAAGAAAAAGTGTGGACGTAAACGGGGGAAAAAGGAAAAGTGTGTTTGCCAAGATCATCGCAATCTTGTGCCTACGTATCTTTACTCGAACGAGAATAAAGAATCAGAGCAGTCGTAGTTCTTGGTACGCCCACGAAACAAGGGAGTGGTGATTTGTTTTAAAGAGGCGCCAATTGCTCACACACGAGTAAGAGAACTCGCACCCAAACAATCGAAGAGAGATCAAAGACTTGAACCCCCATTTTTCACCTTGAAAAAAGAATTACGATAGTTGTTAGTCATTTTTTGAGTTTTATTATGAAAATCTGCTTGACGTTGGATCAAGGGTTTATTTGTATGTGAAGAGGTTAGTTTGAAAAGGATTTGATTTGTTAAAAGAAGGGGCGTCAATTCCTCACACACGAGTAAGAGAACTCGCAACCAAACAATCGAAGGAAGATCAAATACTTGAACCCCCATTTTTCACCTTAAAAGAGTTGCGATAGTTGTTAGTTGTTTTGAAGTTTGATTATGAAAATCCACTTGACGTTGGATCAAGGGTTTATTTGTTGTGAAAAGAGTTTGGTTTGAAAAATGATTTGGTTAGAGGTTGATTTGAAAATGGGCTCGACGACGAATCGAGAGTTTGGTTGAAAAGAGGTTTATTTGAAAATGGCTCGACGACGAGTCGAGAATTAGTTTGAAAATGGGTTGTCTATGCTAGTCCCTGGGGGTGCTCCTAGTAAACAAACCACAATCAAAGAAACAACGAATGTGTACATCGGAATGGGAGAGGGTTACATGTAAAGTACAGGGGATGGCATGAAATAAAGGGTCTCATTGTAAGGTAGCACAAGAGAAAGTCGTGTGTGTGCAAAGTGTCCTAAACTAAGCCTTGAACCAAATCTCCAAGCGAAGTATAGTAACCAACAGTCAATCAAATTATTGTTTTAGGGTTTCGATATTTGTTAATGTTTTTTGATTAAAGTATGAACAAAGGAAAAAAAAGGTTAGATGAACGAGTATGAATAATATGATATGGACAATATGAATAATATGAACAATATAATAAAAATAAAAATGAACAAGATATAATGAAGTTGGTCTCGTCTTAATCAAGACTTAGATCGATAATCGACAAGCTATAATTTTTGACTTTCATTGACCAAAAGTGAAAAGACATAAGATAATGAAAAATAAAATCGAAATAGAAATAAAATCGGTCTCGTCTTAATCAAGATTTAATCGAGAAATCGATAATCTTTAATATTTGACTTTCATTGACCAAATAAAAGAATATACGAAAATTAAATGGAGATAAAAATTAAATCGAAAAAAAAACTAAGAAAGGTCTCACCTTTACTAAGATTTTAAATCGAAAAATCGATAATCTTTTGTATTTGGTTTTCATTGACCCAAAATGAATAAAAATAATAATAAAATTGAGAAAGATAGGAAAAAGAATAAAGGTCTCACCTTTATCAAGATTTAATCGAGAAATCGAGAAATCATTGATATTTGGTTTTCATTGACCCAAAAATGAATAAAAATAATGAAAGGACAATAAAATGAAATAAAATCGAACATAGATAGGAAAAAGAATAAAGGTATCACCTTTATCAAGATTTAATCAAGAAATCGTAAATCGTTGATATTTGGTTTTCATTGACCCAAAATGAATAGAAATAAAATAATAAATCGAGATAAAAATAAATTGGTGGTAGGCCTCATATAAATCAAGATTTGGTACCGATTTTAAAAAATCACCCAATATCAAGATGTTCTGATATCATTGGCCCATAAAACATCTAAACAAGAAATAAAAAATGAAATGACAAAATGAAAAAAAAACAACAAGATAAATTAACAACATATTAAAACAAGTATTAAAATCAAAATTAGAAAATAAAAGCAATTAAATGTATAAACATAGGGGGGTATGCGTTGAATTTGGGGGCAGTATGTGGAATCACGGTGTGTATGAGAAAAATAAATGGGCTTTACTAAGCCCAATCACCACACCATGGTATATCCAAGGAAGGCAAGTGATGATATCAGTCTACACGGCTTCAAAAAAACAACACCAACATCATCCTTGTTTCAGAAAAAACAGATCCATGGTCAAAACAAATTTTCAACGTCAAAGAAAAACCGCGCTCATAATTTGTCAACATCATCGTTGTGCACAACAACAAAGATCAAAACAGGGCAACACCAACCTTCTCCTTCTTGTTATGCTTCAGGTTCGTTTTCGCTTGGATTTCGTTCAACACTCTCTCTTCTTCTCCTTTCTGTGTCTGGTTCGTTGGATTTAGATTGGAATAGGTTTGTGGGTTGTTTTTTTTTTATTTTTGAGTTGGTTTGTTTTGGGTTTGAGCAAAGTTGGATGAAGAACGGTTTAAGTGAATTTGAAGGTTGATGAACGTTTGTGAGGTTTTCGTTGAAGAATGACTGTAGATTTGTTGTTGGGTTTGGAGATTTGGAGCGACTGGGTTGAGGGGTTGAAGGTCTGAGGTTGGAGACGGTTTATTATTGTTGATGGTCTATGTCGAAGGAAGAAGAAGAAGGTTGAGGAGGGGATTTGGCAGGGGTTTGGAGGCTACTTGAGCTTGATTTTGGAGTGAATAGGAGGCCTGATTTATAGGAGTGAAGAGATTGAAATCATTTGTGTCGTTTGATGAATTTGAGGTCGTTTTGGAATATCTAGAATTTGACGTTATTGTTAACGTTTTGAGGTGCGTGTTTGGAATTTGGTCGTACAGGTACAGGGTGTGCGAATCGTTTTGGTTTTTTGCGGTTTTGATTTTAGTGTGTGGATGCGAGACGCATAATGCGTATTGTGATTCTTGCTGTTTCGTACTGATTTCGCATATTTTGCTGCAGGTTGGTGGCTTGGTTTATTGTGTCTTGTTTATACAGGATGCGGCTGGTTACGTAGAAGCTTTGTGGCTGAACGATTTTGATGAAAGCTGGAAAATGTACTGTGTGATATTTGGCAATTTTTGCATCTTATCCTTAATGGACTTTTATCAAATTTTGTTCATTGTAAACTGAATGGTGGGCTCTCAAGCTGTTGAAATGAAGAAAATCTATTTGGCACACTTAGACTTGGTCTATGATTAGTAAAATCGCACCGTTGAATTTGTCTTGTAATGCCTCAAATTCTTCGGTTAAGAACAATGATGATTAGAACTTGAGTTCCAAATTAATTCCACATTTCGCATTTAAAGCTTATTCTTGAATTTTTCTCCTGAAAAATGAATAATACCATGAACCGGTCCTTGAGGAAATAGGAACCACCATGAGTCAATTTTGTACCTCTTACATTTAGAACCTTGAATTATTTGTTGAGTAACAGGTCCAACAGGAATCAAACACAATCTTAATCTTGAACTTTGCCACTTGTATTGCAAACCAGATTTTGAACCAAATAATCAACACATAAAGGCGTTGCGACTGTACAAAACCTTAATTAACAATGCATTGACCTTTCACGATCTTTAACCATGAAGTACCGATAACTTGACATCACCTGACAACCCTGGTCTTAATCGGTAACAAATTTCTTTTTGACCAAGATTAGGTCAAATTCATTGAACCTTTCTGCACACCTTCCTGACTTGATATTCTCAAATGAAACACGGACTTAGGCAACAAGCAAACAACACATTTTTTTGGATTTTTCTGAATGACAGTTAGTGGGTGAATGTACAGATGAAAAAGTTACACAGGTAGGACAAATTAGGGGTATGACAGATGCCCCTATCTAATTTACTTAAACCAAGTAAGATGAACTGCTATGGTGTTCATTCTTTCGAGGTAGAAGTCAATTAGATATGAAGAAGACCACGAATTTGTCCGAGAAGAAAAGGAAAATGCTTGGGAGATGGAATGATCGAATCAATGTCAACCTCGAGTAGACACTGAATACCTCGCAAAGGTCGTTATCACCAAAAGGATGATAACAGAAAATCTGACACCAAAAGGATGACAGACCTATCACCAAAGGGATGATAGTGAACACACATACAAACCCTTTCACAAAAAGGATGAAAATGAGGTCAAAGCCTGCTATTACCAAAAGGATAATATGGCACACACACACAGACCCTTCCACCAAAAGGATGAAAATGAGGTCAAAGCCTGCTATTACCAAAAGGATAATAGGGAACACACGCACACAGACCCTTCCACCAAAAGGATGAAAATGAGGTCACAACCTGCTATTACCAAAAGGATAATAGGGCACACACGCATACAGACCCTTCCACCAAAAGGATGGAAATGAGGTTAAAGCCTGATATTACCAAAAGGATAATAGGGCACACACACACAGACCCTTTCACCAAAAGGATGAAAATGAGGTCAAAGCCTACTATTACCAAAAGGATAATAGGGTACACACACACACACTGACCCTTCCACCAAAAGGATGAAAATGAGGTCAAAGCCTGTTATTACCAAAAGGATAATAGGGCGCACACACACAGACCCTTCCACCAAAAGGATGAAAATGAGGTCAAAGCCTTCTATTAACAAAAGGATAATAGGGCGCACACACACACACAGACCCTTCCACCAAAAGGATGAAAATGAGGTCAAAGCCTGCTATTACCAAAAGGATAATAGGGCACACACACAGACCCTTCCACCAAAAGGATGAAAATAAGGTCAAAGTTTGCTATTACCAAAAGGATAATAGGGCACACACACACACACACACAGACCCTTCCACCAAAAGGATGAAAATGAGGTCAAAGCCTGCTATTACCAAAAGGATAATAGGGCACACACACACACACACCCTTCCACCAAAAGGATGAAAATGAGGTCAAAGCCTGCTATTACCAAAAGGATAATAGGGCACACACACACAGACCCTTCCACCAAAAGGATGAAAATGAGGTCAAAGCCTATTATTACCAAAAGGATAATTGGGCACGCACACACAAACCCTTCCACCAAAAGGATGAAAATGAGGTCAAAGCCTGCTATTACCAAAAGGATAATAGGGCACTCACGCAGCTATCTGACACCAAAAGGATGAAAGACCTACCACCAAAAGGATGATAGAGGACTCACATAGTGACCCTTCACCAAAAGGATGAAAATGAGGTCACAACTTACTACTACCAAAAGGATAATAGCAAGCAAAATGATACCAAAGGCTATCACTCACCAAAAGGATGACACACAGACCAAGGGTTCATGGATCGGCGACACCAAAAGGATGACACACAGACCAAGGGTTCATGAATGGATTGATTACGTGTGGAAAATCATGAATGGATTAATTATGTGTGGAAAATCATGAATTGATTGAGTATGTGTTAAGATTTATGTTTGAATTGGTAAATTGATGTGCATGTGTGATAAATGCATTGGTTGTGGATAATATGTTTTATGCATAGACATATGCTATGTGATGTGGTGGGGTGTTCCATATGTTATGACTTTGGTGTGCCTTATGTGTGAATATGTGAGTATGTTGGTGTAATTGATATATGCTATATGTATTAGTATGTGATGCGTGTGGTGAGAATAGCTATGCATGTGAATTTATATGTGTTGGCATATTATTATGCAATCTTGATTTAGTTGTTGTTTCTCACCCTTCTGTTGTGGTTTGTTGCTCTATGAGGCAATTACAGATTAGTATCTTGGAGGCTTTCGTGAAGATTAGTCCTCCGTCCTTTGTCGGTCTGTCTGCTCTGATACGTAACACGGGAGTTGGGGAACGCTTTTGTTATATGTATACATTTGTTGGATATATTTTGTATTAACTTTGTATAAATCTTTTGATGTTATAAAACAATTTATTGTGTAAAACAATTCAGTTATGGATCTTCCGCTTTATTCCATAATTGACCTTTCCTTTTATATGGAAAAAGTTTCCCTTTTACATTTATCCCATTTTGTGTTATGTATCAAATAATTGAGCAGGGATTGTATTTTCTTTCCTTAATTGTGGCATCCTTGTTTCTGTCAGAAAAATAAATTTTTATTTACTCTGATTTAATTATGTATTATTTATTCGCGATGGGAATTGGGGTGTTACAGGCTGTTCAGGCAAAAATTAGAGACATAAGCAAAAAAAATCATCCCGATGGATTGGAAATCTCAAAGTACAATCCAGGAAAAAGTTAGGGATTAATGGCAAGTAACTACGTCCGACAAGGTTAAATCCCTCAGCAGCAGTTACACCTTCCGTCAGGAAAACTCTGGTCAAGGTCATCTTCGACAGAAGCTTAGGATGTCTAGAATTCAAAGTTGGTAGAAGGATAGTGGTCGTTATGTTTTAATGTAGCCCTTTTCCCGTAAATTACCATTTTCTAACTTTGTAAATACTCCGTGGAATCACGTGTTTGGATGATTTCATCCTATCAATAAAATTTGAGCCCTGGTGCTTTTGTTTATAATTCTCATTTGTTTTAGCTTTATAGAACGACATTTTAACATGATCAACGATTCTTGAAATAAAACAAAAAATGAATTTACTTGTCAAACTTTTTTCTGCTTTTAAATAAAGATGGCATTTTCTTTTGACTGTTGAACATCGAAAGAACATTGATCGCTTCTCCAGAAGTAGTCGAGCTTCAAGGTGCAGAATCAAAGTACTCCTTCTAGACCAGTACACCTGAATGAAGGATCAGCTGTGTCAGATGCAAATGTTCCATCTGACACCCCCCGGCAGAGTTCTTATCTCCTAAGCCCGACCAACAGTTATTCCCCGCAGGGACTACCTCTCCTAAGCAAGGCCGAATTGCTATTTTGAACCCAGTGGTACCTCTTCATTCCCCGCAGTGGCCGAGTATCCAGTCGTGTTCATCCGTTAGTCTGTATGTCGTGTCAGTTTTGTCAGCATAAACATACATACATCATGCATTTTTTATTCATTCATATTCATATTGCATCACTATCACTCTAGTCGGTCTTATTCCCAAGTGATAAAAGTCCTCTTGTCAATTGAGTTGTCAGTTCTTTTCTCGTCAGAAAGTGAATCGTCTGAACAATCTCTCCTCCAGTTTATTCCTGGATTGGAGTTAGTCCCTTGACCACTTTGATAACTTGAACCTCTGGAAGGCAAGAATGACTCTCGACAAACATCACTCTTCACCATTGAAGATGATATCTTCGCTTTCCCGGATTAAGGAAAATCCCCAGAGAAAGCCTCTTAGTCAAAGATTCGGCAATACAACAGTTCTTCTCCTAAAGATTCGCTGACAAAAAGGTCATCAACACCTCAAAATTGAATCACATCATATGGCATTCCTCCAAGAAGATCTGAAGAAAAGTGTGATGTAATATCCCCAAGCGACAGCAGTTTCTCAAGAGACATGCTTTCCCCAGTAGAGTCAACAAATGGCATCTCCAAACAGAGAAGTTTGTACACCTCTACAGCTCAGACGGATGGGTTACCCAGCAAGTCTGACATCAAGATTTTTTTCGTCAAATGGCATCTCCCCAGGAAAATTCGGCGAGAAGTTTAAGGAAAACCGCTAGGAATAACATCCCTTGCCAAGAAAGTTTATTGACAAAAGAAACTAAGACCGGTTCCTTGGTCGGAAACCTGGATCGAGGGGAAGTTTATTTCAGAAACTAGGGTTAAATATACAAAGCCCCCTGCAATGTTAGCGAGTTTTCAATTTAGCCCCTGTAAATTTTTTTTTTAAACACCCCCTCTTAATATCCAGATTCCCTCACTTAGGCCCCTGATTGCCACATTGCAACAAAGATTCTTTCCTATTGCTTGCGTGGCAGTCCACGGGGCATTTTTAAATTTTTTTAATATTTTTTTATTTTTTTATTTTTTATTTTTTATTTATTTATATTTATTTATATTTATTTTGTTTTTTTTTTAATTTATATATATATATATATATATATATATATATATATATATATATATATTTTTTTTTTTTTGTTTTTTTTTTGTTTTTTTTAAAATTTTTTTAAATTATTTTTTCTTTTTTTTATATTTTTTTAAATTTTAAAAAAAAAATTTGTTTTTTTTTATTTTTTTTCAGGGGGGTTTGTATATTTAACCCTTAAAATAACAAGGACTAAAATAGTGGAAAAAAAAGAATACTTCAGTTTTTCTAAAAAGATAGATGCGCATTGTTATTTCTCTTCTTTTGTACTTCTGTGTAATTAATACTATTATCTATGTATTATAATTATTTAAAATAATTTTGTTTCGCAAAAAAGGCTGAAATTATTCAAAAAATTGAATAGTGCAATACTGCACATGTATTGGAAATTGGAATTGATATCTTTGACGAAAAACACTTCAGAAAACAAAGCTATTTAATTTGATAAATTGTAAAATATTAAAAAAAATTATAAAACCGATTATATTATCTCAAATCTCAAAGTTACCAGATGGAAGCAAAGAAAGTTCCAGATGTGGTACTAAATTCAGGAAAAAATATGTCATCGATAGGATATGGAACAACGACTCCTCCTCCTCCAATAGCTTTGATTGATGCTATTGACATTGGCTACAGACATTTTGATACTACTTTTTTGTATAATACTGAATAACTTCTAGGTCAAGCTGTGTCAAAAGCTTTAGAGGAAGGCCTCGTTAAAAATCGCGACGAATTATTCATTACTTCAAAGTTATGGTGTACTGATGCTCACCATGACCTTGTTCTCCCAGCTCTCAAAATCACCCTCAAGCAAGCATAATTCTCTTAACCTTTTTTTTCCTATTTAAGATTGTTAGCGATATTTGGTTTTAGCCTGTGTAATTTTTTGAAAACGAAAAAACGAAAAAAAAATTAGGTCCAAAAATGAAAAATAAAAAAAATAAAAAAATAAATAAAAACGAAAAATATAAAAAAAAAATTTAAAAAAAACAAAAATAAAATAAAAAAAAATAAAAAAAAATAAGAAAAAAATAAAAAAAATTTAAAAAAAATTAAAAAAACTAAAAAAATAATAAAAAAAATATTTAAAATGCCACGTGGACTGCCACGCAAGCAATAGGAAAGAATCTTTGCTGCAATGTGGCAATCAGGGGCCTAAGTGAGGGAATCTAATTAAGATGAGGGGGTTTTTAAAAAAAAACTTTGCTAGGGGCTAAAATGAGAACTCGCTAACATTGCAGGAGGGTTTGTATATTTAACCCAAGAAACTAAGACCAGTTCCTTGGTAGGAAATCAGGATCGAGGGGAAGTTTATTTCAGAAACCTAGACCAGCTCCTTGGTAGGAAACCATGATCGGGGGTAAGTTTATTTCAGAAACTAAGACCAGTTCCTTGGAAGGAAACCAGGATCGAGGGGAAGTTTATTTCAAAAAACTGAGACCAGTTCCTTGGCTGAAGACCAGGATCGAGGGGAAGTTTACCTTTTCTAAGCATCAAGGCTTAGCAAAAGAAGATGGATGGGCGAGCTGTCATTCATAACTACCATCAAAATTTTGGGTATTCCGATATTTAATCCTCTTGCACCCCGAATGCCTGAATACCTTCGCCATTCACACCTTCGGGTCCAAGAAGATTAAATAGGGGCATCTGTCATACCCCAAATTTTGACCACTAAGATTCCCCATCGTTGTGCAAATCATCACAATATGGATGGACCATCATACCTCATTAGTCTCCCCAAAGATGGGTGAACATCCACTACAATCAAACTTAGGGTTTCAAGCCCTCTCAGAGCTCTTAGACAAAGGATCAATCAAGGAATGACATGATCTTCAACTTTTATAAACCTCTCCAACATCCACAATGGATCAAGAGGACTCCCACATCAAGAATCAAGCACAAAGTTGCAACATTCCAAGTGGATTAAGCCTCAAGATCGCCAGTGTCACCAAATTAGGGTTTTGGTCGACCAGGGTCTCCAGATGGAAATTTTCCTCTGGGCATGAGCCAATGCTTCAAAGCATAACCCAAAATACTCTAAGGGGCCTCATAAACCCCATCATCAAGTCAATTTAGCCTCAGGGGATGTATTCATAAAAAATCAGTAATTAGGGTTTCTTGACCTAATTCACCCCTAAGTTGACTTTTGGGACAAAACATGAGCCAGAACCTCAAGAGATAATTTGAGGGTCCCTAATGCACTATATTGATCCATTTTCAACAATGGATTGATCCAAGAAGCTTGATTCACAAGTTTCAAGTTCATCAGAACCACAGTTAGGGTTTCGCGGGAAAAAGTCAACTGTGCCTTTGACTTTTGACCAAGACATGCTCCCAAACCATGGGACATGATTCAATACACCCTATAACACCTATGAAATCAATCCATCAAGTTTGATTTAGGTCAAGGACTTGATTTCATAGAGGATCGCACAGTTTGAAATTCATCTGATAAAAAGTCAACTCTGCCCAAAAGTCAAAGTTTGACTTTTTAATTTTTTGATCAATTATGGTTCCCTAACCCTAAAATGATGTTAATGTGTGATTGGAATCATCATTCATCAAGAAAAATTAAGAAAAGTGGGATAACTTGCAAAAGGGGGTAACCATAAAAAACTTAGAAATTTTCTAAGTTATGGAACAAAGTGGCTAGGGTACCAACTTCCAAGGATCATAACTTGAGATCTAAGCAACCATTTGGGCTGATCCAAAGATGGATTTGTAGCTCTCATGGCATACTTTAAAAGTGTCAACTACACCTCATTCCAATTCATCATGGATTTTGAGTTATGGTTGGATCAAAATGGTTGAAAACATGAAATGTCACTTTTTCCAACACTTAGTGAAATTTTCACTAAGTCAGAATCTGTTTCACTTTTTTCAAAATGTAGGGGCATTTTTCACTTGGATCCAAAAAGTTTCAAAACAAACTATGACCACACATATGTTGTATCATATGAGGGCTTTCCAAAATGTCCAAGAACCCCATGAAATTCCATTTGAGCTAAGAGTTATGACAGTGGCAATATGCCTTGCTGCAACTGTCATAACAAGGCAGATTTGTGCATTTTGCTCGATTTGAGTAATTTGTGCAAATGACAAACAAGTTTATCCATCTGAACACCTCAGGGAGAGACCAAGGAGGAACAAACACTGATCCATAAGCCTCCCAAGTCTTTGGAACTAAAAATAGTATGCCAAACCTAAAAAACCCTAAAGAGGGAACAAGACTCCAATTTTGTTTTGGAGCATTCAATGGATGCACCAAGGTGGCATGAACTGAGCCATTTCCAACTAAATGAGTCAAGGATGATCTCTGAACTAGGGAACCAAAGGCCTGTGCTCTAACCTCTAGTCAATGGCTAGAGGAGACTTGAGATTCCAAAATGCTCCCATTGGCTAAAGGTCTGCAGCAGCCTCCATTCACTATTGCTTGCAAAACAAACTTGCTCTACTATAAATAGAGCTCATTTGTGCTCAGTTTGAGTACACCAAAGCACTACAACACTTGCTTTCCTCAAAATCGCTTTCTCTATGCAAAAATGTCTTCTTTAGCAAGGTAACTCTGAGTTTTTGAGTTAGAGAGCAATTCCATCACAACTCATGATCCAAACACATCTAATATGTCATATCTAAGCTGTCCAAACTCTCACAAGTGACTTGAAACACCAAAACCTCAAAGTCCCTTCTCAAAACCTCAAAATATGACTTTTTGTACTTTTCAAGCCATGTCTTGATTCAGTCACTTTCAAAACTAGATAAAGCATCAAACACACTCCAAATATCATCCTTGAACTGTCCCAAATGGTTCCCCACATCTGGAACACCATTTGAGAGAGTTGTTATTTTGGCCACTTTTGCCCCTTTTGCAAGTAAGGGCCAGTTTCCATTCCTGAGGTTTCCAGCTGTTTCCAATCATCCTAAAAGCTTCAAAGGGGTCATTTGAGGGTGTCTAAAGCATCAAATTGTTTCTGGAACAAAGCACTTGACAATTGCCCAAAAAGATCCTAAAGAGGTAAGCATCACAACTTGAACTCTTAGAAATATGCATTGCTTTGAAGTCCACTGATCATACACATCTCATACATGTTATATATGTTGTGTTTGGACCAATTCATCATGTAATTCATGCATATACCATGAGGTAGCATAGAAAATGCAAAGGGAGGCCTATTTCAAAACCACTATCGGGTTTTAAAATGGGGACCTCATCTGAAAAAAATACCACCACCATTGGATTCCTTGTAAAATTCTAGGCAGGATAAACCTAAATTTTGTCCCAATCCATGGAGAAATGAGAAAGTTACAAGCTTCACGTTTTTTTGCCAAAACCTTGCCTTGCCTTGCCTTGGCCAAGCCAAAAACAAGGCAAGTCTTGTATATTTATGGGTGGGCTTTGATACACGGATGTATCACCACCCCAGTGGTAGGAGGCGCGCACTGCATACAAGAGGTCTGGGGTTCGAATCCCCCTCGGCCCAGACCCCTTATTAATGATTTTTCCATTTTTCTATTATTTTTCTTATTATTTTTAATGATTTGAAAAATTAATAACTCCCTCAATTTTAATTATTTTTTATTAGTTCTTTTTGAAAAAAATCACAAAAATGTTGAAATATTTTATTCCATAAAAAAATCAAATTTATATTATTTATTTAATATAGTTGGTATTTTTATGAATAAATTCATTTTTAATTGTTTTAAAACATTTTAAAAGTGAATATTCATCTTGAAAAATCAAAACCAAATGAGTTTTAATTCATCTTGTGGTTAAAACCTCATTTTTAAAACCTTAACCAAAAATCACAAGTTGTTTATTCAAGCTTATTTGGTGTTTTATCATTTTTTTATTGATTTTCTTTAAGAATTCACTTTTAAAAATGATGAAATTAGGGTTTTGATCGATTCCACCCTCATCAATCATTTTAAAAACTCTTTGGGCCTCTAATAGAGTGTAAGACCCAACCCCTCTTGAAAACCAAAATATTTTGTGCCTCAATGCATTGTATAAGCCCCAATACCGTTAAAAAGTTCGGCACGATCGTCGCCTTTTTACCAAAAATCTTTGGGCCTCTCCTTGAGCTATAAGACCCATCTTTATTCATTTTCAAATTCTTTGGGCCTCTAATAGAGTGTAAGACCCAATCCCCTTTTAACCAAAACATTTTTGGGCCTCAGATATTGTATAAGTCCCCATGCGTTAAAAGAAAAATCTCGGCGCAATCGCCAATTCAAAAATCAAATCACCCTGGGCCTACCCTCGTGTTATAAGCCCCATTTCTTTTCTTTAAATTTCTCGGGGCCCCTATTAGAGTGTAAGACCCATCCCTTTTGTAAATACACCACTTTTTGGGCCTCAGTCATTGTATAAGTCCCGTTGTATTTTCAAAAACAACGGCACGATCGTCGCCTTTTTAACAAAACCAATTGGGCCTCTCCTCGAGCTATAAGTCCCACCTTTTCAAAAAACAAAAACATTTTGGGCCTCTAATAGAGTGTAAGACCCAACCCCTTTTTGAAACCAAAATGATTTGGGCCTCAGATGTTGTATAAGACCCACTGTGTTTTCAAGAACCTCGACGCGATCGCCGTTTTCAAACAAATAACCCTGGGCTTCTCCTTGAGCTGTAAGTCCCATCTCTGGTACAAAAATAAATCTTTGGGCCTCTAATAGAGTGTAAGACCCATCCCCTTGTACATAAAAACAATTTTGGGCCTCACATATTGTATAAGTCCCTCTGTATAGTTTTTAAAACAACGGTACGATCATTGTCAAAATTTGGGCCTCTCCTTGAGCTGTAAGCCCCAACAATCTCTTCAAAACATTTTCTCCTTTGATTTTGAATATGTTGTTATCAAAACATTTTTTGTTGAACAACTAACA
Source organism: Lathyrus tuberosus (assembly GCA_022829125.1). NCBI lineage: Eukaryota > Viridiplantae > Streptophyta > Magnoliopsida > Fabales > Fabaceae > Lathyrus > Lathyrus tuberosus. Next base: position 4,400,377 of record JALAZF010000052.1, on the reverse strand, counting down.
AAACAGCATGGAAGCTCTACAACGGGTAAGTGTTTATCTGCTTTCATTTACCGCTTTCATATGTATATAACTATATTATGGGGCTGTTTCACTGTAAGACTTCTTTCACATCCTTTTATATACTTGTCACATATCCACTGTGTAATACTAGTATAGTTATTTAGAGTTTTCCATGGCAACTACGTCTAACACTAGGTAAAGCCTTGTTGGTCACTCTTAAATACAAACAAAACTAGATCCCCATAGGATTTCCAGATACAGTCTTCCCTTCTCTTGGGGTTAAACAATATGGAACAAAGAGAAAGGCAGTATTCTCGGTGAACCTTTTCTCAGACTGTCACCCTTAGAAATTGTCAAAGAAACTCTAACTCCCCAGAGATGATCTTTTCTCCGTGAATGTCATCTCTTGAGTTTCTTCCAAATTCTCGAACTTTCCTGGAATGATCTCTTCTCTGTGAATTGCATTTCTTGAACTTCTCTTGGTTTGGGGACCCACAGGCTTCCTAAAAGCATCCCCGCCTCCTCTTGGGCGTTGTACAAGGACCCTTCGGCTTCTTAGAAGTCCTCATGCCCTCTCTTGGGCTTAATACAAGGACCCTGACGACCTCTTAAAGGTATAAGACAGAACTTAGTCATCCTTTGCTAGAGCAGTCTTTCCAGCGTCAAAACTCCGACCATTTTAGGGTTAATACTCATCCCTTAATGCCCGTGCCTCCTCTTGGGCATTGTACAAAAGATAAAACTCTACCAGTAGACTTGGACAGTATAATCCTCTTGAGTCTCAAAGACATTCTCAAGTTCCTTTCAAACATAGATCAATCTCCCGCAGAAACCCGGTCTCTCTCATGAGAGTTCCCCACACCTGGACCCGCTTCAGGATCTCAATAATCCTCAGCAGTAAGTTAGCCTCCTCTTGAGCTTTGTATAAATGATTCTCCCCCGCGGAGCTAACCTTTTCAGACTCTCTTGTTGAGTCAAACAACTTTTAGCCTCCGTCTTGGGCTTTGTACAAGACATATAAAAACACTCTCTTGGTGAGTATAAAAGACTCTCTTGTTGGGTCAATCTCCTTTTAGCCTCAATCTCGGGCTTCGTACGAGACAACAAATCACTCTCCTGTTGAGTATAAAAGACTCTCTTGTTGAGTCAATCAACCTTCGGACTCTTTTATTGAGTCAATCACCTGTTCAAGACTCTCTTGTTGAGTCAACTCTTTTAGCCTCCGTCTTGGCCTTTGTACAAGACACATACAAGTACTCTCTTGTTGAGTCAAACCATTTCTGCCTCCATCTTGGGCTTCATACAAGATACATTCTCCCTAACGGAGTCAAAAAATCCCTTTTAGCCTCAATCTTGGCCTTTGTACAAGACATAAAGAACATTTTCCCCGGAAAAGTCAAACCTCCCGCCTCCTATTGGGCTTTGTATAAAGAAACCCCGGTTGAGTCAATCAACCTTTTAGCATCAAATTTGTGTCTTGCTCACAGTATACAAACATCAACAATTCCTCTTTAGAGATGACAAATTCTCTCTCAGTCAAACCTTTAGCTTCATATCTTGGGCTTTGAACAAGATACAAACCACCTTTAGCTTCATGTCTTGGGCTTTGAACAAGACACCAAAACAACTTTTTCCTCCCGTAGAATAGGAGGAACTACGATCGCTCTGATTTCCCTGTTTCGTCAAACGGGAATACGTAGGCATAAGATTGCAAAATCTTAGCGAGCATACTAATCAAAAACCCAAAGTCCAGTACCTTTATCAAAGAAAATCAGGTCTAGTATCCTAACCAACAACCTCCTGTACAGTCAAGGCACTCCGTTCTTTTAAGCAAATAACCTAAGACAGACCCCCCTTTTGATAGCATTTGTAAACCAACAGTTTTGACTGTTTAACCTCAGTATGCAAGTAGAGTTAATTGGAGACATCTATTTCCCTTCCTTAATCAGCTTCACAGGATAAAAAATGAATCGAACTGTAGTACCAAAGAGATAGTGATTCGAAACCACAAAAATCGCGCTACAGGGGCAACCAAGTGTGAGGACTTGCCAATCAACCATTCCAAGAGCTATCGAATCAAGGGCAGAACTCTTCAAGTTCAGACTATTGGGGCAAGCCTTCTTGAGGTCATCTTATGACAAGTTTGGACTCCAATGACCCACCAACAGGGGCAAGTTTGTTCCCCATTTGTTTCTACCACAGTCTAAAAGACTTTGTACTACGGATACAGTTGAACTGGGGCAGTTATGTCGAGACTCATGAATCTTTTCAAAAGTTTGAAGATATTGAAGCATCTGGTATGCCAATTCTTCTATAAAATCCTTTTGATAACTTATCCTCACAAACCAGTTAATCAGAGGCAATCAGGTCGAGATTTGGCAAATCTCTAAAAGGAAGCTTAGTCTAGGACATCTCCTTCACAGATCAACCAAGGTGACAGGGGCAAGTTTGTTCCTCAATTGTCAACAACCATTCTGAAGAACAAGTTCAAGGACCTTGTTGTGTAAATGCAGTTAATCTGGGGCAGTTATGCCGAGATTCATGAATCTCCCCAAGAGTTTGAAGATATTGAAGCATCTCGTATGCTAATTCTTCTGTAAAATCCTCTTGGTATTTTCTAACAGACCATGTAATCTGGGGCAGAGAATGATTTGAAGATTACTTGTTGCATGAGCCATTGTTCACTGTGAGGACCGTTATGCAAGTTAGAGTGCAGAACTACTCAGCTTTTGTGACATCTTTTGCTAGCTCCCCAGTAAGCTGTTACTTCAGCTAATCTTGGCAATTCTCCATGGATTTCCTCCTCCAACAAGGAAATCAAGCACATGATGGCAATCCTAGTGAAGCCATGATGCTATACCCCGAGTGTATTACTCTTTTCCCTCAGAGAAGTTGGAAACCGAGAAGTAGATCTGTTGATTGTAACACCCCAGTCAGTTTTGTCAGTTTTGTTTTTTTTTAATTGAGTCGTTTTGATTATTTTATTATTATATTATTTCATTTCTGACTTTTATGTGAAAATATGTTATTTTTCATCGTGATTATATTTTATCGCGTTTTGGGAGCGTTTGTGAAATATTTGAGTGTGGGGGTATTTTGGGCATTTTGATTTATTTTGTTAAGTTAGAATATGATAGAATAGAAAGAGAGAAAAATAGTGAGGAGAAAGAAAAAGAAGAGAAGAAGAAAAGAAAAGGAGAAGAGAAGAGAAGAAAAGAGAGAATTTGGAAAACTTGGAAATCAATCAACCGACTTTCTAGAACACGATTAAATCGGGTAAGGGTGCGAAACTCGATTATACTATGTTTGTGTATGATTATGTATGTGTTTGCTTGTATGTTTCTTGTTTTCCATAGCTTGTGAGTTCTAGGTTAAAAATGAGAATTTTGTGAGAAATCGATACTTTCGCGGTTGGAAATCGACGTAAACGTGGTAGAATACTTGTTGCCATGATTGTATTGGGTTCTGATTGATATATGGTGTTTTGGAAATGTTTTGGGTTGAAAAATATCATTTTGGGGTTTTCAACAGCGCTGAAAATTCTGAGTTTTCGCAGGTTCGCCTAGCGAACCATTCAGCGAAGGGTAGCGAAGGTTCGCTACGGGTGTTCGCCTAGCGAAGTTTGGGTGTTTTTGATGTTGGTGGTTGCTGCCTTGGTTCGCCAAGGGGTTCGCCTAGCGAACTTTGTGTCTGTTTTCTAGCTGGTAGTTGGTTCGCTGGACATTCGCCTAGCGAAGGTGGTAGCGAATGCTCGCTAGAGGATTCGCCTAGCGAACAGGGCTGTTTGTGCAATTTTGTGTTCTACATAACTTTTGAGCTGTGGTTCGGTTTGAGGCGTGGGTTGATGTGTTAGAAAGCTTATAAAATGTACTTTATTATGATGATGGTTTTGGAGATTGTTGGCCGATTAAATTATGTCGGGAATTAGAAAATGTGTTATTTTGTTGTCGACTTTTGCCGTTTAATTGTGTGAACTTGATGTGTATGTGCAATATGCTGTTGGTGTGGATATTGTATGACTTGTGTACTGTTGAGTGATGAAATTGCATGAAATACATATTGTGATGATGGTTGGTGGCCTTACGGCAAGGAAATGCGATGTATGGTAATTGTTGATATACGCATGATTATGGATGTGTATATGTGTGCATATTAAATGTCATGAGTCGTTGTATGCCAAGCATCATGATATGCATTGTTGTGACGTCCTGAGTGACGGATTGATTCCAGAGGGAATCTGCTATAACATCGTGCGCCTTAAAAATAAGAGGACCTAAAGTGATTTGATATATCATGCGCCTTAAAAATAAGAGGACCTAAAGCGATTTGATATATCGTGCGCCTTAAAAATAAGAGGACCTAAAGCGATGGTTATAGACGATCGTGTGCCCATGTTGGGTGTGAGCGATCGGATTGTGCGCCTTATACAAAGAGGACCTAAAGCAATCCATAAACGTCGTGCGCCTTATACCAAGAGGACCTAAAGTGACGGGGAACATCGTTTTCCCGACGGGGTGTTACTTGAGTGATCCTCAGTAACGAGCGATGATTCCAGCAGAGTTCCTGAGTGAACTAGTGATGAGAAATATTGGAAGTCGGTACCGCATGGCATGTGCATAGAGTCGTTGTGTCGGTCTCTGTGCATTTGCATAAATCATGGATTAATTGCGTATGGAATTGTGAATGTGATTAATGAGATAGAATATGTATAATTGTGCTGATGATGAGTGCGTTGTGTATGATTGATATGCATTGGTGATGGATACTTGATATTTGTACGGTGTTGTGTGGTATTTGTTTGTGGTGCATTTGTGGTGAGAATATTTTACTGGTGCATTTCTGTGTTAATATATAATTATATGCAACTGTATTATGATTGTTTTTCTCACCCTTCTCCTATTTTATAATGCTCTATGAGGCATTGCAGATTATAGTTGTTGGAGGTCTTTTTGTGAAGCTTAGGTCTTCATTCTTTTGTCGGTCGGCTCTGATATGTGACACCGGGTAGTCGGGGTGATCGAGTGTGATTATTTTGTATTATGTATATGTATCTGTTGGATTGTACATGTATGATTTTGTATATGCCAAACAAACTTTCCATGACATATATATATATATATATATGAGGTTCAGATACGGATTTTCCGCTTTTATTCTGTTTCTGAATTGTGGGTGTAATACTACCTGAATTGTTGCATATCTTTATGAGCAGGTGTTGTATGTTTGTTTCAAATTGATGTGACCCCTCGGTCTATGCCGTGCATGTTTAATTATACTCTGATGAAATTTTGTATTTTATTTATCGCTTTAATAGCTTGGGGGTATAGATTGGGGGTGTCACATTAAGTGGTATCAGAGCCAGTCCGTGTCAGTTCGTGTCTGTTTGTGTCAGTCTTTGTCGGTGTGGCGTTTGGAATGAGCTGTTTGTTTAACCATAGTTTCTGTTCTTGGAAATGAACAGAATATGGCTGGTAGGAACGATGCTTCTTTGGATGCTGCGATACAAGCAATGGCTCGTGCTGTGCAGGGTGCACCTCATGCTGCTGGTAATGATGAGTTCAGGAAGAACAAACCGCCTGTCTTCAAAGGGAGACATGATCCTGATGGTGCACAGATTTGGTTGAAAGAGATTGAAAGGATTTTCTGAGTTATGGATTGTGCTGAGGAGAATAAGGTGAGACTGGGAACTCACATGTTACAGGAAGAAGCGGATAACTGGTGGGTTAATACTCGTCAGGTGTTGGAAGCTGGGGATGAAGAAGTTACTTGGGAATTGTTTAGCCAGGAGTTTCTGAGGAAGTATTTTCCCGAGGATGTTAGAGGAAAGAAGGAAATTGAGTTCTTGGAACTGAAACAAGGTAGTATGTATATTGTTGATTATACTGCTAAGTTTGTGGAGCTTGTGCAGTTTTATCCTCATTATGCTGAAGCGACTGCAGAGTTTTCTAAGTGTGTGAAGTATGAGAGTGGATTGCGTCCGGAGATTAAGCAGGCAATCGGTTATCAACGGATTTGAAGGTTTTCTGATTTGGTGGAATGTTGTAGGATTTATGAAGAGGATAGTAGGGCTCGTTCTACTCACTACAAGAGTGTGAGTGACAGAAAAGGGAAGCAACAGTTTCGTAGTGGTCTGTATGTAACACCAGCTGATAAAGGTAAGCAAAGGGGTACTTTTGATCGAAGGTCAGGTGGAGGAGGTATGTCTAATTCTCCAAGATGTTTTAAATGTGGTGAGTTGGGGCATCGTCAGTTTGAGTGCAGGAAAGATGTGAGAAAGTGTTCTATTTATGGAGGTGTCGGACATGTCTTAGCTGATTGTAAACGGAAGAATGTGGCGAAGTGTTTCAACTGTGGGGAACCTGGTCATATTAGTACGAAGTGTCAGAAACCAAAGCAAGCTCCAACTAGTGGGAAGGTATTTTCATTGGCGGGGACTCAGACTTCAAGTGCAGATCGTCTGATCAGAGGTACTTGTTTTATTAATAGTACGCCTTTAGTTGCTATTATTGATACTGGAGCAACTCATTCGTTTATTTCGTCTGAGTGCACGAAGCGTTTGAATCTTGTGTTGTCTTCGATGGGTGGTGAGATGGTTATTGATACTCCAGCAATGGGGTCAGTAACTACTTCTTTGGTTTGTTTAAGTTGTCCTTTGACCATTTATGGTAAAGACTTTGAGATGGATTTGGTGTGTTTACCGTTGGAGGGTTTAGATGTGGTTTTGGGAATGAATTGGTTGCAATTTAATAGGGTTCATATTGATTGTTATCATAAGCTGGTAAGGTTTCCTTCTCTTGAGGAAGATGAAGACTCGAGTTTCTTATCTACCAAAGAGTTGAAGAAACTTTTGGCGGATGAAGCTCAGTTGTTTGGGTTGTTTGCGTCATTGACTGTGGATAGTCAAGCTTCACTCGAGGTATTCCCTGTTGTGTGTGATTTTCCTGAAGTGTTTCCTGAGGATATTTCAGACTTGCCGCCAGAGAGAGAGGTGGAGTCTTCGATAGATCTAGTTCCCGGTACTAGACCTGTTTCTATGGCACCTTATCGTATGTCGGCATCTGAGTTGGTTGAGTTGAAGAAGCAATTGAATGAATTGTTGGAGAAGAGGTTTGTGAGGCCAAGTGTTTCTCCTCGGGGTGCTCCATTTTTGTTGGTGAAAAAGAAAGATGGAAGCATGCGATTGTGTATTGATTATCGCTAGTTGAATAAGGTGACGATTAAGAATAAGTATCCTCTTCCAAGAATTGATGATTTGATGGACCAGTTGGTTGGTGCTTGTGTGTTTAGTAAGATTGACTTGAGGTCAGGGTATCATCAGATTAGGGTGAAAGAGGAAGATATTCAGAAGACGGCTTTTAGGACACGTTACGGTCATTATGAATATTTTGTGATGCCGCTCGGGGTTTCTAATGCGCCAGGTGTGTTTATGGAGTACATGAATCATATTTTTCACGAGCATTTGGATCAATTTGTTGTTGTGTTTATTGACGACATTTTGATTTATTCTAAGTCTCGGGAGGAGCACGCGGAGCATTTGCGTATTGTTTTGCAGGTTTTGAAGGAAAAGAAGCTTTTTGCCAAATTGTCCAAGTGTGAGTTCTGGTTGTCGAAGGTGAGTTTTCTTGGGCACGTGATTTCAGGTAATGGTATTTCTGTGGATCCATCTAAAGTAGAAGCAGTTCTACAATGGGAGGCTCCGAAATATGTTACTGAAATTTGAAGCTTTTTGGGTTTGGCCGGATATTATCGAAGGTTCATTGAAGGTTTTTCTAAGCTAGCACTTCCTTTGACCCAATTGACTTGTAAAGGGCAAGTGTTTATTTGGGATATTCGGTGCGAGGAAAGTTTTAATGAGCTGAAGAGAAGATTGATGATAGCTCCGATTTTGATTTTTCCGAATCCTACTGAACGTTTGTGGTGTATTGTCATGTGTCTTTGATTGGTCTAGGTGGTGTGCTAATGCAAGACAGTAAGGTCGTGGCGTATGCTTCGAGGCAGTTGAGAGTGCATGAGAAGAATTACCCTACACATGACTTGGAGTTAGCGGCTGTGGTGTTTGTATTGAAAATTTGGAGGCATTATCTTTTTGGTGCAAGGTTTGAAGTCTTTAGTGATCACAAGAGTTTGAAATATCTGTTTGATCAGAAGGAATTGAATATGAGGCAACGTAGATGGTTGGAATTTTTGAAGGACTACGACTTTGGCTTGAATTACCATCCTGGTAAAGCTAATGTGGTAGCCGATGCATTGAGTCGGAAATCATTGCATATGTCCGCTTTAATGGTTAAGGAGTTGGAGCTTTTATAATCGTTTAGAGATTTGAGTTTGGTATGTGAAGTGTCGTCGGATAGTGTGAGGCTGGGCATGTTGAAGGTTACTAATGATTTTCTGATGACGGTAAGCGAGAAGCAGAAGTTGGACGTGAAATTAGTGGATTTGATGTTGGTTGACGGAAAAGATGCGAGTGGTGATTTTCAAGTGGATATTAATGGTGTGTTGAGGTTCCGTGGGCGAATTTGTATTCCGGACGATTCGGATTTGAAACGAATGATTTTGGAAGAAGGACACCGGAGTAATTTGAGTATACATCCAGGAGCGAACAAGATGTACCAAGATTTGAAAAAGATTTTCTGGTGGTCTGGATTGAAAAGAGATGTGTCTCAGTTTGTGTATGCTTGTTTGACGTGCCAGAAGTCGAAAGTGGAACATTAAAGGCCTAGTGGTTTGTTGCAACCGTTGGATATTCCGGAATGGGAATGGAATAGCATTTCTATGGATTTTGTAACGGGGTTGCCGAATACTCAGCGAGGGCATAATGCTATTTGGGTGGTTGTTGATAGGCTGACTAAATCGGCTCATTTCATTCCGATTGACATCAGTTTTTCCTTGGAATGGTTAGCTGAGATTTATATCAGTGTGATTGTGAAGTTGCATGGGGTTCCGTTAAGTATTATTTCGGATCGAGATCCAAGGTTTACCTCGAGATTTTGGGAAAGTTTACAGAAGGCGTTGGGTTCTAAATTGTGGTTGAGCTCGGCTTATCATCTGCAGACAGATGGGTAGTCGGAGAAAATGATTCAGTCTTTGGAAGATTTGTTGCAAGCGTGTGTTTTGGAACAAGGTGGTGTGTGGGATAGTTATCTTGCGTTGATTGAATTCACGTATAATAACAGTTTCCATTCTAGTATTGGAATGGCACCGTTTGAGGCATTATATGGACGAAGATGTCGAACACCGTTGTGTTGGCACGAATCTGGTGAGAGTGCGGTGGTTGGGCCAGAGTTGGTGCAACAGACTACGGAGAAGGTGAAGCTTATTCGTGAGAAAATGAGGCTTGTTAGAGTAGGAAAAAGAGTTATCATGATCGGAGGAGGAAAGATCTTGAGTTTCAAGAAGGCGATCATGTATTTTTGAGAGTTACACCGGTAACGGGTGTTGGTCGTGCATTGAAATCGAAGAAACTTACTTCTCAGTTTATTGGTCCTTACCAGATATCCGCGAGAGTGGGTGTTGTGGCTTATAGGGTGGCGTTGCCGCCGAGTCTGTCGAATTTGCATGATGTGTTCCATGTTTCACAGCTTCGGAAGTATATTTCGGATCCGTCGCATGTGATTTCGATGGATGAGGTTGAGGTAAGGGAGAACCTTACGGTCAAGGCTTTACCGGTGAGTATTTTAGATCGAGAGTTGAAGAGGTTGTGGGGCAAGGATATTGCACTTGTGAAAGTGGCATGGGGAGGCGCTGCTGAGGGCAATTTGACTTGGGAGTTAGAGAGTCGGATGCGGGAGTCGTATCCAGAGTTGTTCGTCTCAGGTAAGATTTTCGAGGACAAAAATTTCTAAGTGGGGGAGAGTTGTAACGCCCCAGTCAGTTTTGTCAGTTTTGTTTTTTTTTAATTGAGTCGTTTTGATTATTTTATTATTATATTATTTCATTTCTGACTTTTATGTGAAAATATGTTATTTTTCATCGTGATTATATTTTATCGCGTTTTGGGAGCGTTTGCGAGATATTTGAGTGTGGGGATATTTTGGGCATTTTGATTTATTTTGTTAAGTTAGAATATGATAGAATAGAAAGAGAGAAAAATAGTGAGGAGAAAGAAAAAGAAGAGAAGAAGAAAAGAAAAGGAGAAGAGAAGAAAAGAGAGAATTTGGAAAACTTGGAAATCAATCAACCAACTTTCTAGAACACGATTAAATCGGGTAAGGGTGCGAAACTCGATTATACTATGTTTGTGTATGATTATGTATGTGTTTGCTTGTATGTTTCTTGTTTTCCATAGCTTGTGAGTTCTAGGTTGAAAATGAGAATTTTGTGAGAAATCGATACTTTTGCGGTTGGAAATCGACGTAAACGTGGTAGAATACTTGTTGCCATGATTGTATTGGGTTCTGATTGATATATGGTGTTTTGGAAATGTTTTGGGTTGAAAAATATCATTTTGGGGTTTTCAACAGCACTGAAAATTCTGAGTTTTCGCAGGTTCGCCTAGCGAACCATTCAGCGAAGGGTAGCGAAGGTTCGCTAAGGGTGTTCGCCTAGCGAAGGTTCGCTAGAGGGTTCGCCTAGCGAAGTTTGGGTGTTTTTGATGTTGGTGGTCGCTGCCTTGGTTCGCCAAGGGGTTCGCCTAGCGAACTTTGTGTCTGTTTTCTAGCTGTTAGTTGGTTCGCTGGACATTCGCCTAGCGAAGGTGGTAGCGAATGCTCACTAGAGGATTCGCCTAGCGAACAGGGTTGTTTGTGCAATTTTGTGTTCTGCATAACTTTTGAGTTGTGGTTCGGTTTGAGGTGTGGGTTGATGTGTTAGAAAGCTTATAAAATGTACTTTATTATGATGATGGTTTTGGAGATTGTTGGCCGATTAAATTATGTCGGGAATTAGAAAATGTGTTGTTTTGTTGTCGACTTTTGCTGTTTAATTGTGTGAACTTGATGTGTATGTGCAATATGCTGTTGGTGTGGATATTGTATGACTTGTATACTGTTGAGTGATGAAATTGCATGAAATACATATTGTGATGTTGGTTGGTGGCCTTACGGCAAGGAAATGCGATGTATGGTAATTGTTGATATACGCATGATTATGGATGTGTATATGTGTGCATATTAAATGTCATGAGTCGTTGTATGCCAAGCATCATGATATGCATTGTTGTGACATCCTAAGTGACGGATTAATTCTAGAGGGAATCTGCTATAACATCGTGTGCCTTAAAAATAAGAGGACCTAAAGCGATTTGATATATCGTGCGCCTTAAAAATAAGAGGACCTAAAGCGATGGTTATAGACGATCATGTGCCCATGTTGGGTGTGAGCGATCGGATTGTGCGCCTTATACAAAGAGGACCTAAAGCAATCCATAAACGTCGTGCGCCTTATACCAAGAGGACCTAAAGCGACGGGGAACATCGTTTGCCTGACGGGGTGTTACTTGAGTGATCCTCAGTAACGAGCGATGATTCCAGCAGAGTTCCTGAGTGAACTAGTGATGAGAAATATTAGAAGTCGGTACCGCATGGCATGTGCATAGAGTCGTTGCGTCGGTCTCTGTGCATTTGTATAAATCATGGATTAATTACGTATGGAATTGTGAATGTGATTAATGAGATAGAATATGTATAATTGTGTTGATGATGAGTGTGTTGTGTATGATTGATATGCATTGGTGATGGATACCTGATATTTGTACGGCGTTGTGTGGTATTTGTTTGTGGTGCATTTGTGGTAAGAATATTTTACTGGTGCATTTATGTGTTAATATATAATTATATGCAACTGTATTATGATTGTTTTTCTCACCCTTCTGCTGTTTTATAATGCTCTATGAGGTATTGCAGATTAGAGTTGTTGGAGGTCTTTTTGTGAAGCTTAGGTCTTCATTCTTTTGTCGGTCGGCTCTGATATGTGAAACCGGGTAGTCGGGGTGATCGAGTGTGATTATTTTGTATTATGTATATGTATCTGTTGGATTGTACATGTATGATTTTGTATATGCCAAACAAACTTTTCATGACATATATATATATGAGGTTCAGATACGGATTTTCCGCTTTTATTCTGTTTCTGAATTGTGGGTGTAATACTATCTGAATTGTTGCATATCTTTATGAGCAGGTGTTGTATGTTTGTTTCAAATTGATGTGACCCCTCGGTCTATGCCGTGCATGTTTAATTATACTCTGATGAAATTTTGTATTTTATTTATCGTTTTAATAGCTTGGGGGTATAGATTGGGGGTGTCACACTGATCCTACATGTTCATCCCCAATGATGGTCCAATCTATTGAGGTTGGCTGGGTATCCTTGTCGAGATGTTTATTTCATCTCCAGTCTCACTTCCTTTTGTCTGTTTTCTCAGCATAAGCATAAGCATGGCATAAGCATTCATATGCATAACATCTTAGCATTTTGCTACCCCTTTCTGATGTTTACCTATTTTGTTCACTTTGGCGTTTATCTCCCCAAGTGACAGGGTTTGTCTATTCTCTCCAATAGAGTTGTCAGCCATAGGCATAAAATGCCCATCCTCTCCGAATTCCCCACAGAGTTTAATCCTCGTAGATAATGGTTGGTTCAGTTATCGTTTCCACATTTAAATAAGATAAATCCCCATTTGAGCTCATTCCTCAATAGTTGGAGTCTTGTTTGACCGTTTCTTTCTAGCTTGTCCCTAGATCGAACTTTGGTCCCTCGTAGGTGTGGTTTCCGAACCTATTTTTGAATGTGCATTTATTTTGCACTGTGTCTCGCAGGAAGAATCTTTTGTAGATCCTCATTGAAGACAAAACCTTTTCTCTAACAGTGTTGTGATATCAACATCTCTTTGGAATTTATACCCAAACAAGAGCAGCAATCTCCTTGAGAAGCTTGTTTTGTTATAGCGATAAGTGGCAATCTCTCCCGAGACGCTTATCTGTCCTTGGTTTTATTCATACTTTTACAGTTACCATTAGTGCTACCTCAATCAATCACTTCCCGTCAACCCTTTTGACGATGTCAGTTGGTTTCATTCTGTCAATCCTTTGACATGGATGATGTTTGGGTGTTGGGTTTCATTCTGTCAACCCTTTGACGTGGATGATGTTTGGAGATCCGTTTTGTCATCAATTCTTTGACGAGGTGTCTCTTCGATGAAGTCAATTTTTTTCATTTCGTCAACCCTTTGTCGTGGATGATGACTGGTGATCCGTTTCTTTCCGTCAATTCTTTGACGAGGTGTCTCTTCGATGAAGTTAATTTCTTCATTTCGTCAATCCTTTAACGTGGATGATGTTTGGTGATCCATTCTTTCCGTCAATTCTTTGACGAGGTGCCTCTTCGATGAAGTCATCTTCTTCATTCTGTCAATCCTTTGACGTGGATGACGTGATATATTATTGTTCCTTTCCGTCACCCTTTTGACAATGTGTTCTGAGCTCAGGCTATGTACCTTTGGATATGTTTTGGTCTCTTCCCGTCACCCTTTTGATGATGTGTTGCGAGCTCAGGTTATATACCTTTGGATATGTTTTGGCCTCTTCCCGTTTACCCTTTTGACGATGTGTTCCGAGCTCAGGTTATGTACCTTCGGATATGTTATTGTTCCTTTCCGTCAAACCTTTTTGACGTGTGAACCTTGGTCCCCTATGAACCAAAACATCAGGTTAGTGTCATACCCCAAATTTGTCCTACCTGTATATTGCCATCTGTACATTCCATCCATTAACCGTTATCCAGAAAATCCAAAAAATATGTTGTCTTCAACTTCATCCCTCTTTTAATTTTTATCCATATATATTTAACCATTTTTATCCAATCCAAATTCCATAAACCATATTTTTCTAAATCTATTTTTTAACCATCTCATTATCCAATATACATATCCATTTTAAATATCCATTTCCATATTTTATTCTTTTCTAATCCAATTGGAAATTTTTTTTTAGATCCACAATTCCTTAGCACATCATCATTTTTTTTTATTAAACCCATGAATTACAATAAAAGCCCATGACATCTTTACATTTCCTCATTGTCAAGAAAATTACAACACAAACAAATTCACTCTCACATGTCTAGCCACATTTAACTCTAAAAAACAATTTACAAAAATTAAACCACTTGCTCCAACCCCATCACTGGCTGAACCTGTGTGGAAGCCGTACAAACTCGTGTGTTTTCCTCCACAACAATCCAAAATAACAAGACCGTACAACCTGCCAACACCATGCTACCAAGACGTCCAACAATCTTGCAAATCTTCATACCCTGTACACTCACAGCAACCGTCCCTAAACCATTATCCACCAAGAAACAAAAGGAAATGCTACAACAAACCTCTGCTGCCAAAAACCACGCCAGACCACAAGACAACCTGCAGCAAACCAAATGTAAAACAACAGCACGACAAACCGTCATGACCACAACGAAACCTGTACAATAAAGAGGAAAATAACGCAACGTAAATCACAGATTGTGCCCCACAATTTCAAAAATCTCCTACAAAAAAAAAACTTGGCCCCACCACGTGATACAACACGTATGACGATCATCCAACCGTTACAACAATACACAACCAATTTGCAAATATCATGTAAACCAATTCGCACAACCACCTCCGGACTATTACCTGGATTCACAGCTCATCAATTCCTCCCCAATCTTTCCCATTCTACCCTTGATTTTCAGCTATAAATAAGAGCTCTTTTTCACTCTCAAAGGAGGTTCTTTAGAACCACAATTACTCTGCAAAATTCCTCTTCAACCTTCTCCTTCAAACAACCTCCAAATCAAACACATCGAAACAACAAAACTGCGACCCACAATGATAAAACTTTCTGAATCACTCTTCAATTCCTAAACCATAAAAACCTCATAACCCACCTTAAATCACGACACCCTTATTCAACCCAACACTCATCTTTTTCAACCACAAATCGCAAACCCTCTTCAACCTTCAAAATATTCTCAGAAACCCATCTCAAACAATAAAACCAGAAAAATCCAAACCGCAAATAGAAACCAGAAAGAGAGACGGAGTATAAGAGAATCTGAATCTTGAAACAAACCCAAAATGAAAACCGCAAACAATTCAAATTGAAGACGAACCTGTTTGAAACAAATCATTGCGAGCGGGAGAGGATTTGAGCGAGTGAAGGTTGTGGTTACGTTGACTTTGGTTGTCACCTTGTCATTTTGCTTTCGATTGGGTTTCGGATTCACTTTGAGCGAGTGAAGGTCGTTGTTCCGTTCTGTTTTTCTTCCCAACCCGCTTTAGATTTCTTTTTTTTATTTATTACCTTAGTTTGTTTCTGATTTAAAAAAAAACATGTTGGATGCTGATTGGGCTCATGATCAATCTACCCATCTCCCTATTTGTTTTCTACCCATGGTGATTTCCCTACACACCCTTTCCATTTTCAGCGCACCACCCTCACTTTGTTTTTATTTTATTTTCAATGAATCTTGGGCCTTAGAGCCCATATAAACCTGTCTTATTAGCCACACACGTTCTGTATCTGTTAGCACCACCCTTCTATTTCCTTTTTGATTTTCTTTTTAGATTTTAGTATCTATTTTATAATGTTAGAAATTACTATTGATTTTCTATTTGGTTTTGTCATTTTTAGGGCCAATGATATAATATCATTCATAATTTAATCAAATTGATTAAGTTTTGATTTATTTGAGGCCTATCATTTATGTATTTGATTTATTCATTATCATTTATCTTTTTTGGTCCATGAAAACTAAATATCGATTGATTTATCGATTTCTCGACTAAATCTCGATAAAGGTGAGACCTTTATTCTTTTTCCTATTTATTTCGATTTTATTTCATTTTTATTATTTTTATTCATTTTGGGTCCATGAAAACTAAATATCGATTGATTTATCGATTTCTCGACTAAATCTCGATAAAGGTGAGACCTTTATTCTTTTTCTTATTTATTTCGATTTTATTTCATTTTTATTATTTTTATTCATTTTGGGTCCATGAAAACTAAATATCGAATGATTTATCGATTTCTCGATTAAATCTCGATAAAGGTGAGACCTTTATTCTTTGTATTCATATTTTCGATTTAATTTCTTAATTGTCACTTTATATTTCTTTTATTTTCATTTTGGTCAATGAAAGTCAAAAGTCAACGATTTATCGATTTCTCGATTAAGTTTTGATTAAGACGAGACCGATTTTATTATTTTATTTACTTTTCATTTTTATCGGTCGATGAACATCTTAAAACCAAATTTTATCGGTTAAAGATGAGACCTTTCTTCGATTTCGATTTTATTTTACATTTTTTATGTCACTTTACTCTTTTATTTTATTCCTTTCATTTCCGATCAATGAAGGTCTTAAACGTCATGGAACCATTTTTTTAGAGTTCATGATTAAGACGAGGTCGTCACATTCTATTTTCCGATTCACCCGATTAACCATTATCTTGTTTATTTTCCGTCGAATATTATCTCGATTATATTATCGTTCATTCTTATTCATATCCATATCTTATTCACATTCATGTTTATCTAATCATTTTTATTCGTTCAAACGCTTACTTCCCGATTAAAATACTCCACACATATTCAAATCGTTTTTTTAATTAAATCACAAAAGAATTGAGCTCTTGAGGTCTAGCACTTCTTGGGTTCTTGAGTGACCACCATTGGGGCGCACGCCTTGGGTGGTGTGTCATTCGACCTTTCGCTCCTAAAACACTCGTCTTAACTATTTGGACAAAGGAATGCCATTGGAGTCTAGCATTCCATATGGTACTTTCGTTGTTCATCAAACAATATTTCGTAAATCAACCGAATGAAAAAGGTGTCGTTGGGGTCTAGCATCCCAGTAATGCCCCGATTAATTGGTTGCGAGGCCGACGTCTCGTTTATCGAATAATCGTCATTCTCTCTAAAACATTTAACAAACCAAATCATTTTCAAACCAGTCCTCGATTCGTCGTCGAGCTACTTCTTCAAAACATTATCGTAAGCCGAGTGCCTTTTGCCTCGTCGTCAAATGGACACTCGCACACTTCGTAGGTTTTGTTACTAGGAGCACCCCTAGGGACTAGTATCGATCCTCACCTCTTTTCTCAACCAATTCGACTCAATCTTTTTCAAACGTTTTTTTTAATAAACCTAAGAAAGGAGAAGATTCTTCGAATCTAGCATTCCTTGGGTCTTCGAATGAATGGCTCTCGAGGCACGCCCTTGGGTTGTTATTCATTCACCCTTTCGTCTTAAAACACTTAACCATTATCAAACATTTTCGCAATCAACTCGCGAAAGGACTGAATTCTTGGAGTCTAGCATTCCTTGGATTCTTGAGTGACTGCTCTCGAGGCACGCCCCTTGGGTTGTATGTCATTCAATTTTTCGTCTCCTAAAATTCAAACCCTAACCTTTCTTTTCGTGGGCGTACCACGAACTACGACTGCTCTGATTCTTTATTCTCGTCCGAATAAAGATACGTAGGCACAAGATTGCGATAATCTTGGCGAGCACACTACCATCTTTTTTCGTCAAACCCCGTAGTCGAACTATGATTGCTCTGATTCCTCATTCTTGTCCGAATGAGCATACGTAGGCTCGAGGTCGCGATGATCTTGCCGAGCACCCTATCCTAAAACCACCCCTTTCCCTTAGTAATCAAAACCTTTTACTTTACCTTTTCTCATATATCGTTGAGAAGAAAACAAACAAGCTTAGCTAACATTCCTCAAAAATCGAACTAAGAGGTTCCCATTGAGTACAACGGACGTGAGAGGGTGCGCGTACCTTCCCCTCACGTAACCGACTCCCGAACCCAGAATGTGGTTGCGACGACCACGTTCTTACCCTTCCTTAAAGGTTTTCTCGATATTTTCCTTTCCCTCTTTTGGGATAAATAAAGTTCGGTGGCGACTTTGTCGAACCGTTTTCCGCACCTTTCGCATGAGGTTCGTGTCTTCGATTAGCGATTTTTCAAGGTGCGACAGATGGCGACTCTGCTGGGGACTATATTTGCTCCATGCAAGAGAGAGTCAAGCCTATCTTAGAGCGATTTGTGAGGAACGTTATCTTTGTTTGCATGTTTTTTTTCTCGTTTACGTGTTTGTTCTCTTATTGCTTTCTCCTATTGTTCTTGGTTGTTGGATCTTGGGATGATATCATGAGTAAAGCTCTACACCCGAGCGTTGGTAAAAGCAGAGAGAACACATAGTTTAAAATTGGATGTCGAGTAGTGTTAGTCCCCAAGGACTCGCTCCTTGCATGCCTAGCATGAAAGCTCCCCTAGAGTAGACCTTTTCGTAGATCCTGTTGTAACACAGCTAGCCTATCGCACGACTTGATTCATGAAGGGTCCGTGACTCTATGAACCACTCTTAGAACCAAGTTCTATATTGGTGGCCGTGTAGTGTTAGTCTCCAAGGACTCGCTCCTTGTGCGCCTAGCATGAAGACCCCGCTCAGGGGAGACGTTGTCGTCATTAGCGTCGTAATGCAGCTAGCCTGTTGCGTGACATTGATGCGATTTGTGTCCGTAAGCCTGGGAACCTTATCCATCAACGTAGAAACTATCCCGTGAGTGGGTTTGTGGGTAAAGAACCTAGAACTTTCCTCTTAGAACCTACCTATAAGGTTTCTTTGATCAAAGACTTTGGTCATTTACCCGTGAACGGCCAACCTCAGAAATGTTTGAACCTGTGATCTGTGATCCTGGATCTTGTATCTTTCATTGCATCTCATGTCATTGCATTGCATTGCTTCTGTTATGCATTTTGCATTGCATTTTCAACCTCAGAATCTCACCTCAACTTCCTTCATCTCCAGTAAATCAAGCTGATTCCTCGACACCAGTACGCAACTCGAGCCAACACAAGAAGAACGATGAAGCAGATTCAGCAAGAGCAAGCCGCCTTCAGAGAAGAAATGGACTACATGAAGGGAAAGATTGATCAAATTCTTGAAGCCATCATAATGGCCAGAAGAGAATAAGAACTGTGTGAAGCCGCTGCTGCCAACAACACTGTGCCTGTACAAGGGTCACCCTCAAGGCTCTCAGTTCCTGTTCCCAACCCTATTAATTATGGGATACCAATGAACTTTACCCCTGCCGCTGAAGGAGCCATTTCTCAACCACTTCCAACATCTGGAGTCGCTGTTAGTGCTATTCCGCAAGCCCAACCTGTTGTCACTCAGGTCCCTATTCCTCATGCCGAAGAAAATCTGGTGGATCAATATGATGAAGTACAGAACTACCATGCTGTTATCCCAATTGTCAATCCTACCTCTGCTCAGGATTCTGAAGCCATCAAGATGTGTCGTGATCTAGCTGAGAAACTCCGAGTCATGGAGGGGGCGCAACTCAAAATCTCTGAACACTCTGGAAGTGTGCTTGGTGCCAGATGTTGTCATTCCTCCCAAGTTCAAGGTACAGGAATTCCTGAAATACAAAGGCCTCAGTTGTCCCCACATGCATCTAAGGATGTACTGCCGCAAGATGGCCGCCCATGCCAAAGATGAAAAGCTGATGATCCATTGCTTCCAAGACATCTTATCTGGGGCATCACTCGAATGGTATATGCAGCTGGAGCGTAGCAATGTGCACACTTGGGATGATCTAGCTGATGCATTTGTCAAGCAATACAAGTACAACACTGACCTTGCTCCAAACCGTACTCAACTTCAGAGTATGGCTCAAAAGGACAACGAATCCTTTAAGGAGTACGTGCAACGCTGGAGAGAGCTAGCTGTAAGAGTGCATCCACCTCTGGTTGACCGTGAACTGATTGATATCTTCATGGGTACCTTGCAAGGCCAGTACTACGAGAAGCTAATCGGTAATGTTTCTGCTGGATTCTCTGATTTGGTAATTGTTGGTGAAAGAATTGAGGAAGGTCTGAAAAGTGGAAAGATCCAAGGAGGTTCTAACAGCCAGTCTCAAGCCAAGAAACCTTTCAACAATGGATACAAGAAAAAAGAGGGTGAAACAAATGCTGTCTCTGCTCAAAAAGGTCAAGCTCAACAAGCTCCCCCTCAAATGCCTTTTCAAATGCCATATCTCCAGTATCCGTATGTTGCTGCTGTGCAATATGCTTCAATGCCTTATCATCCAACTGTTCAAGTTGTCCAGGCTTCAATGCCTCAACAAGAGGCTCCTCAGCAACAATCCTACAATCAGCAAGGGTATCAGTATCCTCATCAACATCAACAACAGAGAGCTGTTCAACAACGTCAGCCTAACCAACAGAGGACAAGAAGGTATGATAGAGACTTTGATCGTCTGCCAACATCATATGCTCAGATTTTTTCTCAATTGATGGAGAAGAAGGCAATCGCTCTGAGGGACCTAGCTCCTCCAACTGTCATCCCTCTAGACTATGATGCTAATGCTCATTGTGAGTTTAATAAGGGTGCCCCAGGGCATACAATTGAGGACTGCAGAGCTTTCAAACACAAGGTTCAAGACATGATTGACTCAAAGTTTCTCACGTTCAATGGGAGGGCTCCAAACATCATCAAAAACCCTATGCCGCCGCCAAACTAATGCCAGCATCAAGTCAAGTCAAGTCAAGTTTATTCCCCGAAGAAGGCAGTCATGTTGCCATCCCATCATTTGCATTCTTGTATTTTCGTCTTTATTTGTTTAAGTATAGTATGCTTTGAACATTTCCGTTTGTATTTGGTTTTCTTAATGTATTGACAATGCATGTTTTGAATCAGTTATGTCGTATTCACTCATTTTTTTCCTTTTACTGCAAAACACCGACACATTTATTTCCACTTCACTCTCTTTATCAACTGTCGCTTAGCAATGATTGGAGGGAGGATGATGACAACGAAATACCCATAATTGCAAACCGTATGCTTTCAGACAAAATCCCGCCAATGATATACAAGCATTGTTTCAATTCCCCAAACACTGGAGAGACTAGGAGATAATCCCTAGTAAACCACTTCGAGCCTAGAAGTAGTAGTTTTCTTCAGATATTCAAACCCTTACACTCAACCTGGGGCAGGGTAGTGTTTAGTTAATTCAACTACGCACTCAAATCACAAAGCCAAATCCAAAAGACATGATGGTTATTCATCAATAACCATGACTTGGTAGTCACAATCATCCAACAAAACCAAAAAACAAAAATAAAAAAACTTGCTAAGTCGAGCACCTCAAAGGAGACTTAGGCAAAAATCAAGGCAACCCTGATGGACTCGAAAAGAGAAATCAGTCCATGCAAAAGATAGGCATCAACAAAAATCAAACGAGGCCCCCGAATCCTCAACAAAAACAAAATAAGAGCCAGTGGCCACCATATCAAAATCAAAGAGTCATTAACATCCATCAAAAACAAAATAAAGGTGACTGTCATTTCAAGCATACCTTGAACCATCAACCCTTTTGGAAGACAAACATGTGTAGAATTAACTGAACGTAGGACTGGAGATCATCACGAAGAAGGGGTGGGTACAAATCATACTTTGAGCCTAATATCCTTTGTTTCTTAAACCGCGAACCAGACCACGTTACAACCCTCGAAAGACCTAATTGAGCCGAGGTTTATTGTGAAAGCATATTATTGCAAGGTTGCGTAAACTGACTCCCCATATTTGCTAATCTTCAGCATTGGTGTCATTCTCCTGGCTAAATCTTTCACACCATCAAAATCAGCACACGTTTGGACTAACGGTCCATTCGTCTCACTATCACGACACTCCAATAAACAACTGTTTTTCAAAACTTGTATGAGCATTACATTAAGATTGCCATTTGTGAATGTACAATTTTAACTGCAAATCAGTGCTAGAGACGATTCGAACAAGGGGCAATCAAATGGGAACTTGAATTCTTTCAGTGGTGCCAACCCGAAGCAAGACTACCTTAACCCTCAATTAGAGAGAAAAATCTTCAACAGCTCAATCTGGGGCAAGCTACCTCAAAGCACATCAAAAGTTCATCTTCCAAAGATCAGACCACTTCAGAACTGGTTAGTCAGGGGCAGACCATTACCATGTTCAGACTGGAGCAAGATCCATTGCAGTAGGCAAATCCCTTCTGTATCTTCAAGTTGGTCAAGCAGGCTATCCTGACCTTTAAGCACAGAGTTATGGATCTCTCAGAAGTGAACCCACAATTCATCAATGAGTCATCAAACTTGAGGCCTCGAGAGCTTCTTCATCTGCTTCAATCATGGCGTCTTCAACAAACTGAGTGTCGAGGAAATCAAATCCCTCCCACTGCCCAAAAGTCCAATCCTCATTGGCAACTACCAAAAGCCCACCATGCTGGCACCTTCCCAAAACTTATCCAATCACCCGTCTGCAATCATACGCATCATATGCATCGCATTCATCATTATACGCATCATATGCACCGCATTCAGCATCATGTGCATCATATGCATACCCAAAAAAACCCAATCGTACTTCCCTAGCACTTGCATCTCCGCGCGTCAGCATTTGCATTTGCATTTCCATTCGATATGGAACATCATTACAAAATCAAGCATTTATACATACGCATAGGTCAAGATCCAGGATCAATCTCAAGACTCCAAGATGATCTTCAGCCCAGCCAAGGGCATCTCCTGCAAATCCGTGGGCGTTCCTCACGAAGTTGGTTCAACCTTTTGTTGATCAAGATAAGATCTCAAAGCAACCTTCTGCCCAGTCAGGGGCATTTTCTTCAAGTTCATGGGCGTCCCCCATGAAGTCTTCAACCTTCTATTGATGAAGTTGTGATCTCCAAGCAAGTCAATGTGCATTCCTCATTGGGTTGTGTTCTTCAACCTTTTGTTGCTGATGTCGTCATCCTCATCCCAACCAATAAACATTCCTCCGAGTCAGTGGGCGTTCCTCATTGAATCTTTTCTTCAAGTCGATCTACGACTGCCCTGATTCTTTATTCTCGTCCGAGTAAAGATACGTAGGCACAAGATTGCGTAGATCTTGGCGGGTTACCTTCTCCATTTTTCACTGTTTCCCTTTCCTTTTCGTGGGTTCTTGTCATACCCCAAATTTTGACCACTAAGATTTCCCATCATTGTGCAAATCATCATCACAATGTGGATGAACCATCATGCCTCATCAAATGCCTCAAGGGTTGTTGAGCATTCACTACAATCAAAATTAGGGTTTTAAGCCCTCTCAGAGCCTTAGACAAAGGATCAATCAAGGAATGACATGATCTTCAACTTGTCTAACCTCTCAAACATCCACAATGGATCAAAAGGACTCCCACTTCAAGGATTAAGCACAAGGTTGCTCCCTTCTAGGTGGATCAAGTCTCAAGATCGCCAGTATCACCAAATTAGGGTTTTGGTCGACCAGGGCCTCCAGATGAAAAATTTCATCTGGGCACAAGCCAATGATCCAAAACATAACCTAATATACTCCATGGAACCTCATGGACCCATCCATCCAGTCAATTTTGCCTCAGGGGATGCATACATCAAAAATCAGGAATTAGGGTTTCTTGACCTAATTCACCCCTAAGTTGACTTTTAGGGCAAATCAAGAGCCAAGACCTCAAGAGAGGATTTGAGGGTCTCCAATATGCCATATTGATCCATTTGGAACAATGGATTAATCCAAGAAGCTAGAGCAACAAGTCTCAATTTCATCTGCACCACAATTAGGGTTTCGCGAGGAAAGTCAACTGTAACTTTGACTTTTGACCAGGACATGCTCCTAAACCCTAGGACATGCCCCAATATACCCTATGACACCCGTGGAACATGTCCATCAAGTTTGATTTAGGTCAAGGACATGATTTCCTGAAGAATTGCACAGTTTGGAATTCATCTGATAAAAAGTCAACTGTGCACAAAAGTCAACTTTGACTTTTTGAGATTTTTCACCAAAATGGATTTTTAACCCTAAAATGTTGTTAATGTATGATTTGAATCATCATTCATCAAGAAAAATCAAGAAAAGTAGGATAACTTGTAAAAGGGGTAACCATAAAAACTTAGAAAATTTTCTAAGTTAAAAATAAAGTGACAAGAGTACCAACTTTGAAGGATCATAACTCCTAAACCACAAAGCCATTTTTTTTCATCCAAAGATGGATTTTTAGCCCTCATTACCCTCTACAAAAACTTCAATAGACCTAAGTCCAATTCATTAAGGATTTTGAGTTATGGAGTGATCAAAATGGATGAAAAGTGAAAATGTCACTTTTTCCAACACTTAGTGAAATTTTCACTAAGTCCAAATCTGTCTTCACTTTTTGCCAAATGTAGAGGGATTTTTCACTTGGATTCAAAAGAGATCAAAACCAAACATGTTCAAACAGTTGTTATATCATGTAAGGGCTTTCCAAAATGGCCAAGAACATTGCCAAATTCCATTTGAGTCATGAGATATGACATTAGAAAGTTGCCTTGCTGAAATCTGTCAAAGACAAGGCAGAATTTGCAATTTTGCTCGATTTGCCAAAATCAGCCAAATTCAAATGCTCCTATCCACTTGGACACATCTGAGGATTGAATCTAAAGGGGACAATCACTGAGCCAAGCCTCCAAAGTCCATGGAACAAGAAATAGCATGTTGAACCTAGAATGGCCAAAATAGGGACAAGACTCCAATTTTGGATTGGAGCATTCAATGGAAGCATCAAGGTGGCAAGGACTGAGCAATTCTCATCTGAAATCAGTCAAGACTTATCCAAGACCAAGGGAACCAAAGCTCTGTGCCCTAACCTCTAGTCAATGGCTAGAGGAGACTTGGATTTTCATTTGCCAACAATGGCCAAACCTACTTACCAGCTGCCATTCACTATTCCTTGCAAAACAAACTTGCTCTACTATAAATAAAGCTCAATTGTGATCAGTTTGAGTGCACCAAATCCATCTAACATATGCTTTCCTCAAAATCTCTTTCTCTTGGCAAAAATGCCTTTCTTAGCAAGGTAGCTATCGGGTTTTGAGTTTGAGAGCAATTCCAATCAAACCAACCACTCACACACCTCACATACATCACATAGAAGTGATCCAAACACTCACATAACATCTGGAACACTGATTTCACAAAATCACCAGCTAGTTGCTCAAACTTTCAATCAAGTTGCAGCTGAGGTACCACAAATCGTTCCAGCCAATTTCAATCAAGTCCAAGCATTCAAACACACTCCATAGGGTGTAGGGAAGCTGTTCAGATCATCACCACTCATTTGTAACACCTCCAAATCAAAAATCACATTGCACTTGCTGTCACGGCCTAGAGGTAAGCACATACTTGGTCATCTCTCAATCTATGCATATTTCCTTGCACAATAATTTGGCCATATGTTCATAATCATGCATGGAATGTTTTCCCTCAATTAATTGCATTGTTTGAATCGTGTATCAAAAATCCTAGCCTTCATGCAGAAATTAGGGTTCTTGAGGTTTCTTCGTGATTTCATGTTTTATGTTTAATTTAAATGAAATTAAGTGTTATAGACATGATCGTGAGGTTGAGACGAGCATAATGATATGTGGATTGCATGATATGATTACGTATTCAGTGAGATTGGATGGAAAACGCAAATCAGCCAAACCCAGAAAAACGCGTGTTCTTGCTTGTGTTCTTGGCGCCTTTTTCACAAATTCAAATATTTGAATTTTGTGATTTTTATTTAATTGATTCAAAAATTAATTTCTCTCTGAGTTTTAATGATTTTGAGTTGATTCTTTTTTTAATAATTCACAAAAATGTTAAAATATTTTATTTTATCAAAAAAATCCCAAAATATTATTTATTTCATATAATTGATATTTTTGCAAAGAATTAATATTTTAATTGTTTTTGACATTTTAAATATTTTTTCTACATTGATTTTGCAACTTTTAATGCTTTCTAATTATTTTGTAGGTCAATACTTAATTTTTGAAGCATTAATCCAAAATCACAATTTGTTTTTCATATGTTAAACAATTTTGATCATTTTTAATTGAATTTTTATTCAATTAAATACATTTTTGAAAACAAATTAGGGTTTTTGGATTAATTCGACCCTCATAAATCATTTTCAAAACCTTTGGGCCTCTAATAGAGTGTAAGACCCAATCATTTTTTGACCAAATCATTTTTGGGCCTCAGTGTATTGTATAAGTCTCGATACCGTCAAAAACAAACGGCATGATCGTCGCCTTTTGAAAAATAACCTTGGGCCTCTCCTTGAGCTATAAGACCCATTCAAAACATTTTGGGCCTCTAATAGAGTGTAAGACCCAATCCCCTTTTAACCAAAACATTTTTGGGCCTCACTTATTGTATAAGCCCCTCCGCGTTAAAAGAAAACCTCGGCGCGATCGCCATTTTAAACGGAAAAATCATCTGGGCCTACCCTCGTGTTATAAAACCCCACTCTTTTTCTTTAAACCTTTTGGGCCTCTTGAGAGAGTGTAAGACCCAACCCACTTGTACAGAAACATTTTGGGCCTCAGTCACTTGTATAAGTCCCTCTGTACAAAAAAATAACAGTGCGCTCACTGATAAAACCCTGGGCCTCTCCTTGAGCTGTAAGCCCCAAATCTTTCTTTTTCAAAGCACTTTCTCCTTTGATTTTGAATATACTGTTGTTTTCAATCTTTCTTTGTTGAACAATTAACCAAACAGCATGGAAGCTCTACAACCAAGTAAGTGTTTACACGCTTTCATTTACCGCTTTCATATACATATAACTGTATTGTGGGGCTGTTTCACTGTAAGTCTTCTTTCATAAACTCATATCAACTGTGTAATAATAGTATAGATATTTAGAGTTTCCCCGGCAACTACGTCTAGTACTAGGTGAAGCCGTCGCGTTTATTCATAGAAATAGACAACTAGATCCCCAATAGGATCACCAGATACAGTCTTCTCTCAGGCTGTCCTCATTAGGAATTGTCAAGAAACTCTACTCCCAAAGATGAATGTATTCTCCGTGAATGGCATCTTTGAGTTTCTTCCAAATTCTCGAACTTTCCTAACTTTGATCTATTCTCGGTGAATAGCATTGCCTTGAATTTCTCGGGGTTTGGGGACCCACGGGCTTCTTAAAAGCATCGACCTCCTCTTGGGCATCGTACAAGGACCCACAGGCTTCCTAAAAGCAACCCCGCCTCCTCTTGGGCTTAGTACAAGGACCCGCCGGCTTCTTAGAAGTATTCACAGCCTCCTCTTAGGCTTCGTATAATGATCTCTTCCTCCTGGAATGATAGCCTACTCTTGGGCTTAGTACAAGGACCCGTCGGCTTCTTAAAAGTTTCCAGCCTCCTCTTGGGCTTCGTACAAATTGTCCCGACGACCTCCTAGAGGCATAGGAACAGAACTTAATCATCTTCATAGAACAGTCCTTTCATAGAGTCTACTACTATTTCTCAAAGCATGGTACAAAAGGTTAAAACTCTAGACTTGGACAGTCTAACTTCCTTGAGTCTCAAAGACATTCTCAAGTGACCCCTTCGTTAAATAGGAAGGAAACCCGCAGACTCGGACAGTCTCAATACCCTTCGGATTTCCCACTTCCTTAAAGAACGGGAATAACCCGGATCCTTGAATCAAATCCATGAGTACAGTGTTGCTCATATAAGAACTGATTTTCTCTTTTAAAATCAGTATATTGGACCTGCCACTCAACTGAAATAGTTACCATAGCCTCCTCTTGGGCTTTGTTCAATGATTCTTCCCAGCGAAGCAAACGTTTAGCCTCTATCTCGGGCTTCGTACGAGATACCAAAATTCTCCCCAGTGGAGTCAAACAATGTTTAGCCTCTCTCTCGGGCTTTGTACGAGACACATAAAAAACTCCCTCATTGAGTCAATCCCCCTTTCGCCTCTATCTCGGGCTTTATACGAGATACAAAAAGGTTCTTATTGAGCCAAACAATCTTTAGCCTCCATCTCGGGCTTTATACGAGATACCCAAAGAACTCCATCGTCGGATCAAAACCTTTTAGCCTCTCTCTCGGGCTTTGTACGAGACACATAATAGCCTCCTCTTAGGCTTTGTATAAGAAAACCACTGGTTAATCCAATTAACCTTTTAGCATCAAAGTTGTGCCCCGTTCACAGTACACAAACATCAACAACTCCTTCCCCTTTCATCTAATCGCTGTAAGCGGCAAGCCTCTGGATCATCTATATCCATGCCACTGTCCCTCCTTTAGCATGAGAAATTCCTAAGGAAAGATAGCATTGCTCTACACTGAGTTAAAGTCTTATCCTTCAGGTTAAAATCCCCTTTAAAGGAAATTATGGCATTGCTAGGATCCGCGTATCCCGGTTAAAGTAATTCTCCTTTATAAACAGTTGTGACATACAACCGCCTCTTTAGAGAAGACAAACTCTCTCTAAAGTCGAGGCCCTTCAGCTTCACGTCTTGGGCTTTGAACAAGACACAAATAGACTTTTCAGCATCATATCTTGGGCTTTGAACAAGATACAAAACACCTTTTGCTTCACGTCTTGGGCTTTGAACAAGACACCAAAAACAACCATTTCTATGGGAGGAACTACGAACGCTCTGATTTCCCTGTTTCGGTAAACGGGAATACGTAGGCATAAGATCGAAAGAAAAGATCTTAGCGAGCACACTAAACAAAAACCCAAAATCCCATATCTCCATCAATCAAAAGCAGTAATTCAAAAAAATCAGTCCTAACATCCTAATCCTTGTTCCCCGCCAGAAACCTTCTGTCTAGAAAGAAAACAGTATTGGCGAAAATACAAATAACCAGTACAAAGCCCCCCCCACATTGATAGCATCCGTAACCTAACAGACAGCTGTTTTAACTCAGTATGCAAAGTAGGGTTAATTGGAGACATCTATTTCCCTTCCTTCATCAGCTCACAATAGGAAAAAAAATGAATCGACCTGTAGTTTAAGCTCAAACCGCAGAGAGCGACCAGCGCTTAAGAACTGTGTCCAAAATCGCTCGCTACAAAAAAAATGGTGCCCACCGTGGGGTCGAGATCATTTCAAAGTTAGATCTAGGCACGGTTTCCCTTTTCACCTCTTGTGTGAATACCACAGATTGGGGCTTCCGCCGGGGAACCCATTTTCTGTCAGGAACATAGGATTCATAGCTTTAAAGGTCTAGGATGTTTAGGACAAATATATATACTGCTTTTCCTAATTGCTATACATGTTTATTTTTCTGCTAATGGGAATGCGGGTGATGCCGTATGTGGAAAGATTGAGTATACACTTAAGATAAGTGATGGCGACGGGGTCGACCATCAACCTCAGTGGAGGCTGACCAACGCAACCCATTCTCTCACCTAGACAATGGGCCGGTTGTTAAGTCTGAGAAGCTGAGGAGCCAAACCCTTTTGTAGTATGGAAACTATCGGGAATAGTTGTCACGCGATACTACCCTCGTTTGAGGCTGGTGATCTATTCTCGGTGAATGGCACTTACTCTAAGATTGCTCTACAACTCACTGGCGATCCGCTTGTTGTTTTGCTTTCCTGGGAGGAGCTGATGATAATGAGTACAGGTACAAAAATCACCCTAGTATAAACCTTTGGGGATGGGTAGAGCCTTGACTTCATGACAACGACCCTTCGGCCCCATGTTTTTTCTATGTTTTTGTGTGCTGCATTCATGCATTCATTTAATAAAACATTCAAAAAATCTTCTCTTCTAGTCTCTCTGTTTTTTTCAAAATAAACTAAGACTGTGATTGCAAATATCAGAGAAAATGATTGCACTAATGGATTTCGGTAGAAGGAGAACTCATCAGTATACCTTCAGGGTTCCAAAACTAGAGGATTTGAGAGGATTAGCGAGGATGATCACTAACCCTGAGGCTTTCAGAGCCAAGCACAGAGGTTTACTACCACTATTAAGAGTCCATGTGATTGAGGGAATCATGGATGTGCTCATTCAGTTTTACAATCCGGTTTATCACTGTTTTACATTCCCGGATTACCAGCTAGCACCAACGCTGGAGGAGTATTCTCACCTGATTGATCTACACATTACAGATCGAGCTCCATTTTTTGGACTGGAAGAGATTCCAAAGAATCAGACCATTGCGAGAGCAATTCATTTGGACGAGTCTGAGGTCAGGACTCACCTAACCGCCAAGGGTGGCATCCAAGGCATCCAAGGCTTGCTCACCTACGGGTTATTTTTGTTTCCTAACATCAATAACTTCGTCGATATTAACGCTATTAAGGTTTTTCTCATTGGAAACCCTGTACCAACTTTGCTCGCAGATGTGTATCATTCTGTACACTTGGGAAATTTGTACATCAGAGGGGAGATCACATGATGTGTACCTTTGCTTTACAAATGGTTTATCTCTCACTTGCCCAAGTCTGCTGCTTTTTGGGATTGTAAGAGTGCCCTACGCTGGTCGCAGAAGATCATGTCTCTTACCAACTCTGATATAGATTGGTGTAATAGGATTTATGATGGAATCAGGATCATTGATCGTTGCGGAAACTTCCCCAACGTACCCCTCATAGGAACTAAAGGAGGAATCAACTAACATCCGGTATTAGTTCGCCGTCAATTTGGATACCAGATGAGGCACATCCCACTGGGTGTTCATCTGGAAGGTCTTTTCTTCAAGGAAGGAGAAAATGACAGAGCACTAAAGACGGAAATAGTGCACGCTTGGAAGCATGTTCATAAGAAAGGACGAGAGTCTCTAGGAAAACCGGACTGTGTCTCGGTGGAGCCTTATCTCCATTGGGTACAAACTAGAGCACTCAAGCTAAAGATGCCTTATCCTCGTTACGAAATTCTTCCGCCGAGGGAATCTGTCATGTACTTCATGACGGAAATGGAAAAGCTTCAGGTTACTCTCAACAAAGTTCAAAAGGAGAGAAGGTCTTGGAAGAACAAGTACCGCACCCTCGACGTAGAGTGTATCAAAATACAGCAATTACTGAAAGATAAGGATGCTCTGATTGAAATTTTGGAGCAACATGCTGTAGATAATTAGGATGACCAAAGGAATTTGCTCGCTCCTTTCACCTGGCAAAGGAATGACAACCCGACAACGGCCCAAGAGCCCTGGTCAAGGAAAAGGAAACTACCAGAGTCAGCACCCGAGTTCTCCTCAGAGAGGACTCGGGACCCATTAGTTTAGGTTTCTGTTTGTGCACCTTGTAATCTACTGTATTTCCATTTCTGTAATCCTTTGAATTTCAATAAAAAAAGGGGTTTCCCCACTGTTTGATATTTGCAATCTAATTGTCGAAGTTTATTTTGATTAAACAAAAAAAACAATTAATATAATCATTGCATTCATCATTCTCACATCGCGTATTCTTCTTCCCTACAAATCTCACGTTTGTGTCTCGATCCTAGAGTCAAACTGTCTCATTCGTACAATACTCGGGTCAATCGTCAGAAAAGGATGGATGATCTTGAGGAAGAAAATAGAGAGTTGAAGGAAGAGATCGACACTCTGAGAGAAGATATGAGAAAGCTTTGTAACGACATGCAAGCCATGGCAGAAGCTCAGCTACAACGAACTGTGATCTCAGAGATCACCTCAACACCCATAGTAGAGAGGTATGATCCTAGGTATCAGATACCAAAAGATCGTCCTTGGGTCATGCCTGTTAACTATATCCCGGAAGGATATGTTTCGCCGATCACTGAAGATCAGGGAATCTCACCAGAAGCCACTGGGCCTGAAGGTTACAAACTTCGGGAAAGCGAAGATGCCAGGGGCATATTGAAGACTCCTGAAGGTTACAAACTTCGGGAAATGCCAAGATTCACTGCAGTAGTCACGGTCCCACCCCCTGTGGTGCACACTGTCCCGGAAGGACAGATTCCACCAATACCTGCTAGTAAAAAGGAAACTATGTTTGATAGAATGGATGAATTCCAGGAGCAGTTCCTGGAAATGCAGAAGGAACTACAAGCCATTCGCGGTCAGGATTTATTTGGAAAGGACGCCGCAGACCTCTGCTTGGTCCCCAATGTGAAAGTCCCGCACAAGTTCCAAGTGCCCGACTTTGAAAAGTACAAGGGTAACTCTTGCCCTCAAAGACATCTGGTGATGTACGCTCGGCGGATGTCAGCTCAGACGGAGAATCAGGACCTACTGATTCACTACTTTCAGGATAGTTTAACCGGTGCCGCATTAAAATGGTACATGGGTTTAAACCGTACTACGATCAGTACATTCAGAGATCTTGGTACTGCCTTCATCCAACAATATAAATACAATTTGGACATGGCACCCGACAGAGATCAACTCAGATCGATGTCGCAAAAGGACAAGGAAACCTTTAAGGAGTATGCTCAAAGGTGGCGCGAAATTGCCGCTCAAATTTGTCCGCCTCTTGAGGAAAAAGAGATGACAAAAATCTTCTTAAAAACCTTAAGCTCATTTTACTATGACTGAATGGTTGCCAGTGCACCCAGTGATTTCACCGAAATGGTCGGCATGGGTGTACGTCTTGAGGAAGCCGTCCGAGAAGGACGTTTGGTAAAAGACACTGGATCGACGAGCGGTACTAAAAGATATGGTAGTGCTCTCCCTAAGAAAAAAGAGCAAGATATTGGGAATATCTCTCTCGGAAAGCAAAGGCGGCGTTATCAACCGGTAGCAGCTGTGACTCCTGCTATCAACCCTGCGCCTATTCCTACGTATCAACCTCAGGTTGCACAGAGCCAACCTGACCAACAAAGGACACAACAGCCTCTTCAGCAGGCTCGTCCCCAATATAACAACAACCGTACAACACGGCCACCAGGATTTGATCCTATACCCATAACGTACGCAGAACTATTTTCATTACTACTGGCTAAGGGGCATATTCAGACTAAATCTCCTCTTACAGTACCAGAAAATCCGCCTTTTTGGTTTAAGGTGGATCAAACTTGCCCTTATCATCAAGGAGGGTCAGGGCATAACATAGAAAAGTGTCTTAATTTCAAATCTGACGTGCAAAAGCTTGTTAGGAGTGGGCTTTTATCTTTCAAGGATACGAATCCCAATGTTCTTACGAATCCGCTGCCTCAACACGGGAAGGTTGTAGTCAATTTGATTGAGAAAGAGACTAACGATGTCTATCAAATTCACGATGTACTCTTGTTAAAGACCAATCTGGTCAAGATGCATTATAGACAGAGTGGATATGGTCATGTGCCACCTCATAACTATCACCAGTGTGATATCTGCTCTAAAAACAATCAAGGATGTTCGGTAGTGCAAGCAGCTCTACAGGAACAGATGGATCTCGGATGGATCCAGGAGCACCGAGTTCATGGAGTTAACATGGTTTACACGAATTCTAACGTCATTCAAAACCACGACATTCGTACAATGAATGTCAACTTGGTGGCGATGCACTCAAGGCAAAGCCAGTATCATAATCTGCCGCGGCACGATTACAGTTCCTATCTGACTTGTCCGGTAAACAAACAGGGATGCTCTTTCATACAGGAAGCCCTCCAGCATCAGATGGATCTTGGATGGATCTAAGACTACCATGATAGGAACCCTTATCAGATCAACATGGTTCAGATCTTCGATATTCGCGTGATGAATACCAACCTGGTAGAGTTACATGCTGAGCAGGTCCGACTCGGATTCTTAATATCACATGACTACCAAAGCTGTAAAGTAGGTTGCGCAAACGATCGAGGTTGTACCCTTGTCCAGGAGGCGCTTCAGCACTTGTTAAATCATTGGTGGATGCCAATCTATATGGATGAAGATACTCAGCAGATTAGTATCAGTAATAGAAACCCCACTCGGCGTCAGAG
Organism: Lathyrus tuberosus; assembly: GCA_022829125.1. NCBI lineage: Eukaryota > Viridiplantae > Streptophyta > Magnoliopsida > Fabales > Fabaceae > Lathyrus > Lathyrus tuberosus. The sequence continues at coordinate 4,366,696 of JALAZF010000052.1, read as the reverse complement.
TCAGGATGTCCAATCAGTGAAAGCTAACCTAGTGAGGTTAAATTGTATTCAAAGTGAGCGTGGCCAGGTGCCACCACACAATTATGACCATTGTAGCGTCTGTTCGGAAAGTAACCAAGGGTGTTACCGTGTGAGAGCAGCTCTTCAGGGTCAGGTGGACCGTGGAGAGATTCGTCCATATCCGGGTTCTGGACCCATCAACTGGACGCCGAACTACCTTGCCGATCAAGTTGAGGATGTTGTAACCATCTCTGGTCATCACCGGACCAGGGATGTTTTTGCCATTATTCCTCTACTTGACGAATCTAAAGTTCCCAACCGGGAACGGATCGAGATTACTTATAATGGTCAGAAAAATCAGAAGGTTCCCATAGCCATCTATCTATCGGGACCATTACCGTATGAATCAACTAAGGCTATCCCTTACAAATACGGTGCAACAACCATTGAAAATGGAAAAGAAATTCCATTACCCTCCGTCGTGAATATTGTAGACATCAGTCGAGTAACACGGAGTGGTAGAATCTTCAACCGAGGGGTTGGGGAACTTAACAAAGAAAAGGAACTTCAGACAGAAACTCCCGATCCACCAGTCGGTCAATCCAGTAATCCTGACCTTTCGAAAAATAATGATGAGATGCTGAAGCTCATCCAAAGGAGTGAATATAACATTGTTGATCAACTGTTACAAACTCCTTCAAAGATCTCGGTATTATCACTGTTACTCAGTTCAGAAGCACATAGGGAGGCTCTACAGAAAGTCTTGGAGCAAACCTTTGTGGAACAGGATGTAATGATCAGACAGTTCGATAGCATTGTCTCTAACATCACTTCCTGCAACAATTTAGGATTTAGTGATGAGGAACTACCTGAAGAGGGTCGCCGTCATAACATGGCACTCAACATTACAGTCAACTACCAGGACGATGCTTTAGCCAGCGTACTGGTAGACACAGGGTCAGCCCTGAATGTTATGCCGAAGTCTACTTTGATGCAATTATCATTCAAGGGCCCTCCAATGAGAATCAGCGAGGTCGTCGTCAAAGCGTTCGACGGATCCAGAAAAACAGTTATTGGCGAAGTTGATCTTCCCATAACTATCGGTCCTCACACTTTCGAAGTCACTTTCCAGGTCATGGATATCCGGGCAACATACAGTTGTTTATTAGGAAGACCTTGGATACATCAGGCTGGAGCGGTCACTTCGACCCTCCACCAAAAGCTAAAGTTCATCAAGAACGATCAATTTGTCACGGTTTGTGGGGAACAAGCCTTGCTTGTAAGCAACTTGTCATCATCTACTGGTATAGAACCCGAGGAGGTTATTGGAACTCAGTTCCAAGCACTGTCGGTGAGCAAGGACAATCAGTTCGGAGGAGGAACCTCGATTTCCTCATACAAAGATGCTGTCGAAGCGGTCGAGAGTACCGACACAACCGGATGGGGACAGCTTGTCATTCCTATTGACAATAAAACAAAGAAGGGTCTTGGTTTTTCTGCAACCTGTACCCGGACAGCTGCTAGCGATGAAAGTCTTTCTCCCCTTCAAAATTTCTTCCACAGTGGAGGTTTCCTTCACCCAGTGTCTCAGACAGTTCATGCTATCAATGAGGAAGATCCATCTGACCCAGATGAAGAGTGGAAATCCTATCTGAATGAGGACGGTTACATGTCTCAGGAAGAGGTGCCTATGCCTTTTTGCTTTCCTACAGAAATTCCGAGATTTATACCAAGATCAGATGTCGAAATGATCTACGGGGATTGTGATCCGGAAGGATTCCGTGCTCCGCCAAATTCATTAGAGGAGGACACTCTGATGAAAGACAACTTTGACCACAATTACTATGGCCCAATGGATGGTCTGCCAATGTGGCAGCCTTACCCAGGAAACTTGGGGCAAGAGAGTCAGCCGAACAATGAAAATCAGCTGAGTATCATTGAACAGAATACCTGTGTCCCCACCATGTCATGGGATCAACACTCAGGTCATTCAGAAACTACTCAACATGACGATGAATTTGCAACGTTTGCAGGACTTGAATTCATCAACTATGCTTTTCCCGTGGTCAACGTCATCGAGAGAGATGACTCCTCCAGTTCCAAAGAAGTTTGGGACACCTTGGGACAACCGAGTGGAAAATACGACTATATGGTCAAGTACACCGCTCCCGAAAGCTCTCGTGTCAGGCTCGAAGACATCCAGCCAACTGGATGGGGAGATACAGCTGAGAGCACAAATGCTATGCAAAATGCAATTGAGGAATTCTCCTACGACAACTCTGCCTGGGAAACAGATTCCAATGATCCTGCTCCACCAGAAATCAGCGTCATTTCTGAAGACAAATCAAGGAAGGTGCTAGAATTTGTGATTCACCGAAGAGTTCGCCGCCAATGGGTTGCCGTTGAGGTTCCGAAGGTCGTTCATCAGTCAAAGTAATTGCCATCTTTAACCTTTCACCCTGCCCAGGTGAAACGGATGTTTTGATAGGGCTCGCTTTCTGCAAATTTTCCCTCTTCGCTTTACCCAAAGCGACAGAGTTTTGTTTTATAGGGCTGTAGTTTCAAGGATCGACTTGTTCATTAATAAAATAACGTCGTTCTGTAATTTCTGCATTAATTGCTGTTTTCTCTTTTTGCTTTTTCAGAAAATGGTAATCCTAAAAAACATGTAGAAATAAAAACAAGCAGTAAAATAAATACACTGCACACACTTGCATTTTTCTCTATCTCTTTTAAACATGAATCATCACGTCATGCAGATTGCTTGTTTTAAACCCAGTTGAAACATACGATCCGATGCCTTCTCCCAACTTTGGGTTCCCGGTATTTGAGGCTGAAGAAGAAGTCGACAACGAAATTCCAGAAGAGATCTCCCGACTACTCAGACAAGAGGAAAGGTCCATTGAACCTCACAAAGAGCCGTTGGAAACGATAAACTTGGGTTCAGAGCAAGAGAGAAAAGAAATCAGGATTGGGGCACTGCTCAGTCCAACTGCCAGAGAGGGTTTGATAAAGCTTCTCAAAGAATTCCCCGATGTATTCGCTTGGTCCTATCAGGATATGCCAGGGTTGGATACCAGCATTGTGGAACATCACTTACCGTTGAGATCGGAATGTCCACCAGTAAAGCAAAGGTTGAGACGCACTCACCCGGACATGGCCATTAAAATCAAAGAGGAGGTACAAAAACAGATTGACGCGGGTTTCCTCGCTACGTCTGAATATCCTCAATGGTTAGCCAACATCGTACCCGTTCCCAAAAAGGACGGAAAGGTCAGAATGTGTGTCGACTACAGAGATCTAAACAAGGCTAGTCCAAAGGATGACTTTCCTTTACCACACATTGACATGCTGGTAGACAGCACAACAAAGTTCAAAGTCTTCTCCTTCATGGATGGATTCTCGGGCTATAGCCAGATCAAAATGGCGCCGAAAGACATGGAGAAAACTCCGTTCATTACCCCATGGGGCACCTTTTGTTACAAGGTAATGTCGTTCGGTTTGAAGAACGCCGGGGCAACCTATCAAAGGGCCATGACTACTCTGTTTCATGACATGATACATAAGGAAATCGAGGTATATGTCGATGATATGATTGCAAAATAAAAAACAGAGAGTGAGCACGTTGAACATCTGTCAAAATTGTTCGAACGTCTAAGAAAATTCAAGCTCCGCTTGAATCCCAACAAGTGCACCTTCGGTGTCCGTTCAGGGAAACTACTAGGGTTCATCGTCAGCCAGAAAGGAATTGAGGTTGATCCTGACAAGGTCAGGGCCATTCAAGAAATGCCTTCGCCAAAAACTGAAAAACAAGTCAGAGGATTCCTGGGACGTTTGAACTACATCTCCAGATTCATATTCCATATGACCGCCAGATGTGCGCCGATTTTCAAATTACTCAAAAAGAACCAGGATTGCGTTTGGTCAGAAGATTGTCAAACCGCCTTCGACAGTATTAAGGAATATCTGTTGAATCCTCTGATTCTATCACCTCTAGTGGAAGGAAGACCACTGATCATTTACCTCACAGTCCTAGAGGACTCAATGGGTTGTGTACTTGGCCAACAAGACGAAACTAAAAGAAAAGAGTCTGCCATTTACTATTTGAGCAAGAAATTTACCGACTGCGAAACTCGGTACACGATGCTTGAGAAAACTTGCTGTGCTTTGGCTTAGACAGCCAAACGTCTTCGCCAGTACATGATTCGTCATACTACTTGGTTGGTCTCCGAAATGGATCCAATCAAGTACGTCTTCGAAAAGCCTGCTCTCACGGGAAGAATTTCCCGTTGGCAGATGCTGTTATCAAAATATGACATTGAGTACCACGCTCAAAAAGCCGTTAAGGGAAGTGTTTTAGCCGATTATTTGGCTCATCAACCGATTGACGATCAAGAATCAATCGGGTTTGACTTCCCAGACGAAGATGTCATGTATCTAAAAATGAAAGATTGCGATGAACCGTTACCCAGTGAAGGGCCAGAACAGGTTCCCAATGGGGACTTATCTTTGACGGAGCAGTTAATCATTATGGAAATGGAATTGGAGCAATCATTGTTACCCCTCAGGGTACCCACATTCCTTTCACTGCTCGTCTTACGTTCAAATGTACAAACAACGAGGCCGAATACGAAGCCTGTATCATGGGTCTCAAAGAAGCAATTGATTTAAGGATCAAAAACTTGGACGTATATGGCGACTCAGCCTTGGTCATCAATCAGATAAAAGGAGATTGGAACACATACCAATCAGGATTGATTCCTTACAAAGACTATGCAAGAAGGTTGTCACCTTTCTTCAACAGAGTTGAGTTTCATCACATCCCTCGTGATGAGAATCACATGGCTGATGCATTAGCCACTATCTCTTCTATGATTAGTGTAGGTCAATGGAATGACATACCTAAGATCGACATAATGCGCCTTGAACGGCCCACTTACATCTTCACGATCGAAGCAGTCATAGACGACAGACCTTGGTATCAAGATATCAAATGATTCCTTCAGAAACAAGAGTACCCATCTGGGGCACTCAGAAAAGACAGGAAAGCCCTCAGAAGATTGGCTGGAAACTTCTTCTTGAGCGGTGACACTCTCTATAAGAGAAACTTTGACATGGTCCTGCTCCGATGCGTAGACAGACCATAAGCAGACATGCTTATGAAAGAAATTCATGAAGGATCCTTTGGCACTCATGCCAACGGACACACAATGGCGAGAAAAATTCTAAGAGCAGGGTACTACTGGTTGACCATGGAATCCGACTGCTACAAGTACATGAGGAGGTGTCACAAGTGTCAGATATACTCCGACAAAATTCATGTACCGCCAACACATCTCAAAGTTCTCTCTTCCCCGTGGCCTTTTTCCATATGGGGAATCGACATGATTGGCATGATTGAACCTAAAGCTTCAAACGAACATCGGTTCATCCTGGTAGCCATTGATTACTTCACTAAGTGGGTCGAAGCAGCATCATACGCTAATGTAACCCGGCAAGTGGTGATCCAATTTATCAAAAATAATATCATCTGCCGATATGGTGTTCCGAGCGAGATCATTACTGATAATGGATCTAACTTGAACAATAAGATGATGAAGGAGTTGTGCGCAGAGTTCAAAATTGAACATCATAACTCATCTCCCTACCGACCCAAGATGAACGGAGCGGTAGAAGCGGCTAACAAGAACATCAAGAGGATTGTTCAGAAGATGGTTGTAACCTACAAAGACTGGCACGAGATGCTACCCTTTGCTCTTCACGGTTATCGCCCATCTATTCGCACTTCAACAGGGGCTACCCCTTTCTCTCTAGTGTATGGCATGGAAGCAATGCTCCCCATAGAAGTAGAGATCCCGTCAATCCGAGTATTGATGGAAGTTAAGCTCACCGAAGCTGAATGGTGTCAAAGTCGACACGACGAACTGAACCTGATCGAAGAAAAGCGAATCACGACATTATGCCACGGTCAGTTGTATCAACAGAGAATGAAGAGGGCATTTGACAAAAAGGTTCGACCTCGTGTCTTCAGAAAAGGGGACCTCGTGCTCAAGAATATACAATCTTTTCTCATTGATTCCCGAGGCAAATGGACTCCGAATTATGATGGCCCCTATGTGGTCACGAAAGCTTTCTCAGGCGGCGCCTTGAGACTTGCAACCATGGACGGAGAGGAATTTGCCTACCCCACGAATGTTGATGTAGTCAAGAAATACTTCGCCTAAAAAAAAATAAAAAAAAACGTCTCGGTGGATTGAAAACCCGAAAGGGCGGTCCAGGCAAAAGTTAGAGACATGAAAAAAAATCATCCCGGTGGATTGGAAACATCAAAGTACAATCCAGGCAAAAATTAGGGATAATGGCAAGTAACTATGTTCAATAGAGGCAAGTCCCTTAGCAGCAACAGTTACATCATCTGTCAAAAAACTCCAGTCAAGGTCATCTTCGACAATAGCTCAGGATGTCCCGAATTCAAAGTTGGTAGAAGGATAGTGGTCGTTATGTTTCAACGTAGCCCTTTTCCCTGTAAATTACCATTTTCTAACTTTGTAAATACTCAATGGAATCACGCTTTTGGCTGATCTCCTTCTTATCAATAAAATTTGAGCCCTTGTGCTTTTGTTTGTAATTCTTATTTGTTTTAGCTTTACAGAACAACGTTGTTAGCATGATTAACAATTCTTGAAATAAAACAAAAATGAATTTACTTGTTAAAATTTTTTTTTTCCTGCTTTTAAAATAAAGACGGCAATTTCTTTTGACTGTTGAACATCAGAAGAACATTGACCGCTTCTCCAGAAGTAATCGAACTTCAAAGTGCAGAATCAAAGTACTCCTTCTAAGCCAGTGCGCCTGAATGAAGGATCAGCTGTATCAGGTGTGGCTTTCCCATCTGATACCCACGGCCGAGTTCTTATCTCCTAAGCCCGACCAACATAGCTCCCAACAGGGACTATCTCTCCTAAGTAAGGTGGAATTTCTATTCTGAACCAACGGTACTTCTTTGCCCCGCGATGGCCGAGTATCTAGTCATGTTCACCTGTCAGTTTGTATGTCGCGTCAGTTTTGTCAGCATAAACATACATACATCATGCATTATTGATTTGCATTCACATTTCATATTGCATCACTGTCACTTTAGTCAGTCTTATCCCCTAGTGATAACAGTCCTCTCAATCAAGTTGTCAATTCTTTCCTCGTCAGGAAATGTTGTGTCTGCACTACCTTTCTCCTCAGTGTATCTCTGGATTAGAGTCGGCACTCGACCACTTTGATAACTTGAACCTCTGAAAAGCCAGAGAAGCTTTCTACAAATGTCACTCTTCGCCATTGAAGATGATATCCTTGCTTTCCCAGATTAAAGAAAAATCCCCAGAGAAAGCCTCCTAAGCAAGATCGAGGGGAAGTTTAAATCAGAAACTAAGACCAGTTCCTTGGTAGGAAACCAAGATCGAGGGGAAGTTTACCTTTTCTGAGCAACATTGCTTAGCAAAAGAAGATGAATACGCAAGCTACCATTCATAACCACCATCAAAATTTTGGGTATTCCGATATTTAATCCTCTTGCACCCCGAATGCCCGAATACCTTCGTCATTCACACCTTCGGGTCCAAGAAGATTAAATAGGGGCATCTGTCATACCCCAAATTTTGACCACTAAGATTTCCCATCATTGTGCAAATCATCATCATAATGTGGATGAACCATCATGCCTCATCAAATGCCTCAAGGGTTGTTGAGCATTCACTACAATCAAAATTAGGGTTTTAAGCCCTCTCAGAGCCTTAGACAAAGGATCAATCAACGAATGACATGATCTTCAACTTGTCTAACCTCTCAAACATCCACAATGGATCAAAAGGACTCCCACTTCAAGGATTAAGCACAAGGTTGCTCCCTTCTAGGTGGATCAAGTCTCAAGATCGCCAGTATCACCAAATTAGGGTTTTGGTCGACCAGGGCCTCCAGATGAAAAATTTCATCTGGTCACAAGCCAATGATCCAAAACATAACCTAATATACTCCATGGAACCTCATGGACCCATCCATCCAGTCAATTTTGCCTCAGGGGATGCATACATCAAAAATCAGGAATTAGGATTTCTTGACCTAATTCACCCCTAAGTTGACTTTTAGGGCAAATCAAGAGCCAAGACCTCAAGAGAGGATTTGAGGGTCTCCAATATGCCATATTTATCCATTTGGAACAATGGATTAATCCAAGAAGCTTGAGCAACAAGTCTCAATTTCATCTGCACCACAATTAGGGTTTCGCGAGGAAAGTCAACTGTAACTTTGACTTTTGACCAGGACATGCTCCCAAACCCTAGGACATGCCCCAATATACCCTATGACACCCATGGAACATGTCCATCAAGTTTGATTTAGGTCAAGGACATGATTTCCTGAAGAATTGCACAGTTTGGAATTCATCTGATAAAAAGTCAACTGTGCACAAAAGTCAACTTTGACTTTTTGAGATTTTTCACCAAAATGGATTTTTAACCCTAAAATGATGTTAATGTATGACTTGAATCATCATTCATCAAGAAAAATCAAGAAAAGTAGGATAACTTGTAAAAGGGGTAACCATAAAAACTTAGAAAATTTTCGAAGTTAAAAATAAAGTGACAAGGGTACCAACTTTGAAGGATCATAACTCCTAAACCACAAAGCCATTTTTTTTCATCCAAAGATGGATTTGTAGCCCTCTTTACCCTCTACAAAAACTTCAACTAGACCTAAGTCCAATTCATTAAGGATTTTGAGTTATGGAGTGATCAAAATGGATGAAAAGTGAAAATGTCACTTTTTCCAACACTTAGTGAAATTTTCACTAAGTCCAAATCTGTCTTCACTTTTTGCCAAATGTAGAGGGATTTTTCACTTGGATTCAAAAGATATCAAAACCAAACATGTTCAAACTGTTGTTATATCATGTAAGGGCTTTCCAAAATGGCCAAGAACATTGCCAAATTCCATTTGAGTCATGAGATATGACATTGGAAAGTTGCCTTGCTGAAATCTGTCAAAGGCAAGGCAGAATTTGCAATTTTGCTCGATTTGCCAAAATCAGCCAAATTCAAATGCTCCTATCCACTTGGACACATCTGATGATTGAATCTAAATGGGACAATCACTGAGCCAAGCCTCCAAAGTCCATGGAACAAGAAATAGCATGTTGAACCTAGAATGGCCAAAATAGGGACAAGACTCCAATTTTGGATTGGAGCATTCAATGGAAGCATCAAGGTGGCATGGACTGAGCCATTCTCATCTGAAATCAGTCAAGACTTATCCAAGACCAAGGGAACCAAAGCTCTGTGCCCTAACCTCTAGTCAATGGCTAGAGGAGACTTGGATTTTCATTTGCCAACATTGGTCAAACCTACTTACCAGCTGCCATTCACTATTCCTTGCAAAACAAACTTGCTCTACTATAAATAAAGCTCAATTGTGATCAGTTTGAGTGCACCAAAGCCATCTAACAGATGCTTTCCTCAAAATCTCTTTCTCTTGGCAAAAATGCCTTTCTTAGCAAGGTAGCTATCGGGTTTTGAGTTTGAGAGCAATTCCAATCAAACCAACCACTCACACACCTCACATACATCACATAGAAGTGATCCAAACACTCACATAACATCTGGAACACTGATTTCACAAAATCACCAGCTAGTTGCTCAAACTTTCAATCAAGTTGCAGCTGAGGTACCACAAATTATTCCAGCCAATTCCAATCAAGTCCAAGCATTCAAACACACTCCATAGGGTGTAGGGAAGCTGTTCAGATCATCACCACTCATCTGTAACACCTCCAAATCAAAAATCACATTGCACTTGCTGTCACGGCCTAGAGGTAAGCACATACTTGGTCATCTCTCAATCTATGCATATTTCCTCGCACAATAATTTGGCCATATGTTCATAATCATGCATGGAATGTTTTCCCTCAATTAATTGCATTGTTTGAATCGTGTATCAAAAATCCTAGCCTTCATGCAGAAATTAGGGTTCTTGAGGTTTCTTCGTGATTTCATGTTTTATGTTTAATTTAAATGAAATTAAGTGTTATAGACATGATCGTGAGGTTGAGACGAGCATAATGATATGTGGATTGCATGATATGATTACGTATTCAGTGAGATTGGATGGAAAACGCAAATCAGCCAAACCCAGAAAAACGCGCGTGTTCTTGCTTGTGTTCTTGGCGCCTTTTTCACAAATTCAAATATTTGAATTTTGTGATTTTTATTTAATTGATTCAAAAATTAATTTCTCTCTGAGTTTTAATGATTTTGAGTTGATTCATTTTTTAATAACTCACAAAAATGTTAAAATATTTTATTTTATCAAAAAAATCCCAAAATATTATTTATTTCATATAATTGATATTTTTGCAAAGAATTAATATTTTAATTGTTTTTGACATTTTAAATATTTTTTCTACATTGATTTTGCAACTTTTAATGCTTTCTAATTATTTTGTAGGTCAATACTTAATTTTTGAAGCATTAATCCAAAATCACAATTTGTTTTTCATATGTTAAACAATTTTGATCATTTTTAATTGAATTTTTATTCAATTAAATACATTTTTGAAAACAAATTAGGGTTTTTGGATTAATTCGACCCTCATAAATCATTTTCAAAACCTTTGGGCCTCTAATAGAGTGTAAGACCCAATCCTTTTTTGACCAAATCATTTTTGGGCCTCAGTGTATTGTATAAGTCCCGATACCGTCAAAAACAAACGGCGCGATCGTCGCCTTTTGAAAAATAACCTTGGGCCTCTCCTTGAGCTATAAGACCCATTCAAAATATTTTGGACCTCTAATAGAGTGTAAGACCCAATCCCCTTTTAGCCAAAACATTTTTGGGCCTCACTTATTGTATAAGCCCCTCCGCGTTAAAAGAAAACCTCGGCGCGATCGCCATTTTAAACGGAAAAATCATCTGGGCCTACCCTCGTGTTATAAGCCCCACTCTTTTTCTTTAAACCTTTTGGGCCTCTTGAGAGAGTGTAAGACCCAACCCACTTGTACAGAAACATTTTGGGCCTCAGTCACTTGTATAAGTCCCTCTGTACAAAAAAATAACAGTGCGCTCACTGATAAAACCCTGGGCCTCTCCTTGAGCTGTAAGCCCCAAATCTTTCTTTTTCAAAGCACTTTCTCCTTTGATTTTGAATATACTGTTGTTTCCAATCTTTCTTTGTTGAACAACTAACCAAACAGCATGGAAGCTCTACAACCGAGTAAGTGTTTACACACTTTCATTTACCGCTTTCATATACATATAACTGTATTGTGGGGCTGTTTCACTGTAAGTCTTCTTTCATAAACTCATATCAACTGTGTAATAATAGTATAGATATTTAGAGTTTCCCCGACAACTACGTCTAGTACTAGGTGAAGCCGTTGCGTTTATTCGTAGAAATAGACAACTAGATCCCCAATAGGATCACCAGATACAGTCTTCTCTCAGGCTGTCCTCATTAGGAATTGTCAAGAAACTCTACTCCCAAAGATGAATGTATTCTCCGTGAATGGCATCTTTGAGTTTCTTCCAAATTCTCGAACTTTCCTGACTTTGATCTATTCTCGGTGAATAGCATTGCCTTGAATTTCTCGGGGTTTGGGGACCCACGGGCTTCTTAAAAGCATCGGCCTCCTCTTGGGCATCGTACAAGGACCCACAGGCTTCCTAAAAGCAACCCCGCCTCCTCTTGGGCTTAGTACAAGGACCCGCCGGCTACTTAGAAGTATTCACAGCCTCCTCTTAGGCTTCGTATAATGATCTCTTCCTCCGGGAATGATAGCCTACTCTTGGGCTTAGTACAAGGACCCGTCGGCTTCTTAAAAGTTTCCAGCCTCCTCTTGGGCTTCGTGCAAATTGTCCCGACGACCTCCTAGAGGCATAGGAACAGAACTTAATCATCTTCATAGAACAGTCCTTTCATAGAGTCTACTACTATTTCTCAAAGCATGGTACAAAAGGTTAAAACTCTAGACTTGGACAGTCTAACTTCCTTGAGTCTTAAAGACATTCTCAAGTGACCCCTTCGTTAAATAGGAAGGAAACCTGCAGACTCGGACAGTCTCAATACCCTTCGGATTTCCCACTTCCTTAAAGAACGGGAATAACCCGGATCCTTGAATCAAATCCATGAGTACAGTGTTGCTCATATAAGAACTTATTTTCTCTTTTAAAATCAGTATATTGGACCTGTCACTCAACTGAAATAGTTACCATAGCCTCCTCTTGGGCTTTGTTCAATGATTCTACCCAACGAAGCAAACGTTTAGCCTTATCTCGGGCTTCGTACGAGATACCAAAATTCTCCCCAGTGGAGTCAAACAATGTTTAGCCTCTCTCTCGGGCTTTGTACGAGACACATAAAAAACTCCCTCGTTGAGTCAATCCCCCTTTCGCCTCCATCTCGGGCTTTATACCAGATACAAAAAGGTTCTTATTGAGCCAAACAAACTTTAGCCTCCATCTCGGGCTTTATACGAGATACCCAAAGAACTCCATCGTCGGGTCAAAACCTTTTAGCCTCTCTCTCGGGCTTTGTACGAGACACATAATAGCCTCCTCTTAGGCTTTGTATAAGAAAACCACTGGTTAATCCAATTAACCTTTTAGCATCAAAGTTGTGCCCCGTTCACAGTACACAAACATCAACAACTCCTTCCCCTTTCATCTAATCGCTGTAAGCGGCAAGCCTCTAGATCATCTATATCCATGCCACTGTCCCTCCTTTAGCATAAGAAATTCCTAAGGAATGATAGCATTGCTCTACACTGAGTTAAAGTCTTCTCCTTCAGGTTAAAATCCCCTTTAAAGGAAATTATGGCATTGCTAGGATCCGCATATCCCGGTTAAAGTAATTCTCCTTTATAAACAGTTGTGACATACAATCCCCTCTTTAGAGATGACAAACTCTCTCTAAAGTCGAGGCCCTTCAGCTTCACGTCTTGGGCTTTGAACAAGACACAAATAGACTTTTCAGCTTCATATCTTGGGCTTTGAACAAGATACAAAACACCTTTCGCTTCACGTCTTGGGCTTTGAACAAGACACCAAAAACAACCATTTCCTCCCATAGAATAGGAGGAACTACGAACGCTCTGATTTCCCTGTTTCGGTAAACGGGAATACGTAGGCATAAGATCGAAAGAAAAGATCTTAGTGAGCACACTAAACAAAAACCCAAAATCCCATATCTCCATCAATCAAAAGCAGTAATTCAAAAAAATCAGTCCTAACATCCTAATCCTTGTTCCTCGTCAGAAACCTTTTGTCTAGAAAGAAAATAGTATTGGCGAAAATACAAATAACCAGTACAAAGGCCCCCCCACATTGATAGCATCCGTAACCTAACAGACCGCTGTTTAAACTCAGTATGCAAAGCAGGGTTAATTGGAGACATCTATTTCCCTTCCTTCATCAGCTCACAATAGGATAAAAAATGAATCGACCTGTAGTTTAAGCTCAAACTGCAGAGAGCGACCAGCGCTTAAGAACCGCGTCCAAAATCGCTCGCTACAGTTCTCCTCATTGATTTATTTACTTCAACCTTTTGTTGATGTCTCCAAATAAATCTCATCACATCCCCAGCAAACTTGACCTTTTGTCAATTGCCTTACTATCATCCTTTTGGTGATAGCCAAACCCAATCAACTCAATTCAACCTACATCCTTTTGGTGTTGGTAGCCCTCAAATAAAAACTTTTCTATCATCCTTTTGGTGATAGCCAAAACCATGTCAATTCAACCTTCATCCTTTTGATGTTGGTCCTCACGAATAAGAAGTTCCTATCATCCTTTTGGTGGTAGTAGCTTGTTTTGATCCGTCATCCTTTTGGTGTCACCGATCCATAAACCCTTGGTCTGTGTGTCATCCTTTTGGTGAGTGACAGCCATTGTGTGTGTGCCCTATTATCCTTTTGGTAATAGCAGGCTTTGACCTCATTTTCCATCCTTTTGGTGGAAGGGTCTGTGTGCGTGTGTGCCCTATTATCCTTTTGGTAATAGCAGGCTTTGACCTCATTTTCATCCATTTGGTGGAAGGGTCTATGTGCGTGTGTGCCCTATTATCCTTTTGGTAATAGCAGGCTTTGACCTCATTTCCATCCTTTTGGTGGAAGGGTCTGTGTGTGTGTGCCCTATTATCCTTTTGGTAATAGCAGGCGTTGACCTCATTTTCATCCTTTTGGTGGAAGGGTTTGTGTGCGTGTGTGCCCTATTATCCTTTTGGTAGTAGCAGGCTTTGACCTCATTTTCATCCTTTTGGTGAAAGGGTATATGTGCGTGTGTTTGCCCTATTATCCTTTTGGTAATAGCAGGCTTTGACTTCATTTCCATCCTTTTGGTGGAAGGGTCTGTGGGTGTGTGCCCTATTATCCTTTTGGTAATAGCAGGCGTTGACCTCATTTTCATCCTTTTAGTGGAAGGGTCTGTGTGCGTGTGTGCCTTATTATCCTTTCGGTAATAGCAGGCTTTGACCTCATTTCCATCCTTTTGGTGGAAGGGTCTGTGTGTGTGTGCCCTATTATCCTTTTGGTAATAGCAGGCGTGGACCTCATTTTCATCCTTTTGGTGGAAGGGTCTGTGTGCATGTGTGCCCTATTATCCTTTTGGTATTACAGGCTTTGACCTCATTTTCATCCTTTTGGTGGAAGGGTCTATGTGCGTGTGTTTGCCCTATTATCCTTTTGGTAATAGCAGGCTTTGACTTCATTTCCATCCTTTTGGTGGAAGGGTCTGTGGGTGTGCGCCCTATTATCCTTTTCGTAATAGCAGGCGTTGACCTCATTTTCATCCTTTTGGTGGAAGGGTCTGTGTGCGTGTGTGCCTTATTATCCTTTTGGTAGTAGCAAGCGTTGACCTCATTTTCATCCTTTTGGTGGAAGGGTCTGTGTGCGTGTGTTTGCCCTATTATCCTTTTGGTAATAGCAGGCGTTGACCTCATTTTCATCCTTTTGGTGGAAGGGTCTGTGTGCGTGTGTTTGCCCTATTATCTTTTTGGTAATAGCAGGCTTTGACCTCGTTTTCATCCTTTTGGTGGAAGGGTCTCTGTGTGCATGTGTGCCCTATTATCCTTTTGGTAATAGCAGGCTTTGACTTCATTTCCATCCTTTTGGTGGAAGGGTCTGTGTGTGTGTGTGTGTGCCCTATTATCCTTTTGGTAATTGCAGGCTTTGACCTCATTTCCATCCTTTTGGTGGAAGGGTCTATGGGTGTGTGTGCCCTATTATCCTTTCGGTAATGGCAGGCTTTGACCTCGTTTCCATCCTTTTGGTGGAAGGGTCTGTGTGCGTGTGTGCCCTATTATCCTTTTGGTAATAGCAGGCTTCGACCTCACTTTCATCCTTTTGGTGGAAGGGTCTATGTGTGTGTTCACTATCATCCTTTTGGTGATAAATCTGTCATCCTTTTGGTGTCAGATTTCTTGTATTTCAACTTCTCAATCCCTTTTCTTTCTTTCAGACAAATTCGTGGTCTTCTCTGTATCTAATTGACTTATACCTCGATAGAACGAACACCGCAGCAGTTCATTTTACTCGGTTTAAGCCAATTAGATAGGGGCATCTGTCATACCCCAAATTTGTCCTACCTGTATATTGCCATCTGTACATTCCATCCATTAACTGTTATCCAGAAAATCCAAAAAATATGTTGTCTTCAACTTCATCCCTCTTTTAATTTTTATCCATATATATTTAACCATTTTTATCCAATCCAAATTCCATTAACCATATTTTTCTAAATCTATTTTTTAACCATCTCATTATCCAATATACATATCCATTTTAAATATCCATTTCCATATTTTATTCTTTTCTAATCCAATTGGAAATTTTTTTTTTAGATCCACAATTCCTTAGCCCATCATCATTTTTTTTTATTAAACCCATGAATTACAATAAAAGCCCATGACATCTTTACATTTCCTCATTGTCAAGAAAATTACAACACAAACAAATTCACTCTCACATGTCTAGCCACATTTAACTCTAAAAAACAATTTACAAAAATTAAACCACTTGCTCCAACCACATCACTGGCTGAACCTGTGTGGAAGCCGTACAAACTCGTGTGTTTTCCTCCACAACAATCCAAAATAACAAGACCGTACAACCTGCCAACACCATGCTACCAAGACGTCCAACAATCCTGCAAATCTTCATACCCTGTACACTCACAGCAACCGTCCCTAAACCATTATCCACCAAGAAACAAAAGGAAATGCTACAACAAACCTCTGCTGCCAAAAACCACGCCATACCATAAGACAACCTGAAGCAAACCAAATGTAAAACAACAGCACGACAAATCGTCATGACCACAACGCAACCTGTACAATAAAGAGGAAAATAACGCAACGTAAATCACAAATTGTGTCCCACAATTTCAAAAATCTCCTACAAAAAAACAAACTTGGCCCCACCACGTGATACAACACGTACGACGATCATCCAACCGTTACAACAATACACAACCAATTTGCAAATATCATGTAAACCAATTCGCACAACCACCTCCGGACTATTACCTGGATTCATAGCTCATCAATTCCTCCCCAATCTTTCCCATTCTACCCTTGATTTGCAGCTATAAATAAGAGCTCTTTTTCACTCTCAAAGGACGTTCTTTAGAACCACAATTACTCTGCAAAATTCCTCTTCAACCTTCTCCTTCAAACAACCTCCAAATCCAACACAGCGAAACAACAAAACTGCGACCCACAATGATAAAACTTTCTAAATCACTCTTCAATTCCTAAACCACAAAAACCTCACAACCCACCTTAAATCACGACACCCTTATTCAACCCAATACTCATCTTTTTCAACCACAAATCGCAAACCCTCTTCAACCTTCAAAATATTCTCAGAAACCCATCTCAAACAATAAAACCAGAAAAATTCAAACTGTAAATAGAAACCAGAAAGAGAGACGGAGTATAAGAGAATCTGAATCTTGAAACAAACCCAAAATGAAAACCGCAAACGATTCAAATTGAAGACGAACCTGTTTGAAACAAATCACTGCGAGCGGGAGAGGATTTGAGCGAGTGAAGGTTGTGGTTACGTTGACTTTGGTTGTCACCTTGTCATTTTGCTTTCGATTGGGTTTCGGATTCACTTTGAGCGAGTGAAGGTTGTTGTTCCGTTCTGTTTTTCTTCCCAACTCGCTTTAGATTTCTTTTTTTATTTATTACCTTAGTTTGTTTCTGATTTAAAAATAAAAAAACCATGTTGGATGCTGATTGGGTTCATGATCAATCTACCCACCTCCCTATTTGTTTTTTACCCATGGTGATTTCCCTACACACCCTTTCCATTTTCAGCGCACCACCCTCACTTTGTTTTTATTTTATTTTCAATGAATCTTGGGCCTTAGAGCCCATATAAACCTGTCTTATTAACCACACACGTTCTGTATCTGTTAGCACCACCCTGCTATTTCCTTTTTTGTTTTTCTTTTTAGATTTTAGTATCTATTTTATAATGTTAGAAATTACTATTGATTTTCTATTTGGTTTTGTCATTTTTAGGGCCAATGATATAATATCATTCATAATTTAATCAAATTGATTAAGTTTTGATTTATTTGAGGCCTATCATTTATGTATTTGATTTATTCATTATCATTTATCTTTTTGGTCCATGAAAACTAAATATCGATTGATTTATCGATTTCTCGACTAAATCTCGATAAAGGTGAGACCTTTATTCTTTTTCCTATTTATTTCAATTTTATTTCATTTTTATTCATTTTGGGTCCATGAAAACTAAATATCGATTGATTTATCGATTTCTCGACTAAATCTCGATAAAGGTGAGACCTTTATTCTTTTTCCTATTTATTTCGATTTTATTTCATTTTTATTATTTTTATTCATTTTGGGTCCATGAAAACTAAATATCGAATGATTTATCGATTTCTCGATTAAATCTCGATAAAGGTGAGACCTTTACTCTTTGTATTCATATTTTTGATTTAATTTCTTAATTGTCACTTTATATTTCTTTTATTTTCATTTTGGTCAATGAAAGTCAAAAGTCAACGATTTATTGATTTCTCGATTAAGTTTTGATTAAGACGAGACCGATTTTATTATTTTATTTACTTTTCATTTTTATTGGTCGATGAACATCTTAAAACCAAATTTTATCCGTTAAAGATGAGACCTTTCTTCGATTTTGATTTTATTTTACATTTTTTATGTCACTTTACTCTTTTATTTTATTTCTTTCATTTCCGATCAATGAAGGTCTTAAACGTCATGGAACCATTTTTTTAGAGTTCATGATTAAGACGAGGTCGTCACATTCTATTTTCCGATTCACCCGATTAACCATTATCTTGTTTATTTTCTGTCGAATATTATCTCGATTATATTATCGTTCATTCTTATTCATATTCATATCTTATTCACATTCATGTTTATCTAATCATTTTTATTCGTTCAAACGCTTACTTCCCGATTAAAATACTCCACACATATTCAAATCTTTTTTTTAATTAAATCGCGAAAGAATTGAGCTCTTGTGGTCTAGCACTTCTTGGGTTCTTGAGTGACCACCATTGGGGCGCACGCCTTGGGTGGTGTGTCATTCGACCTTTCGCTCCTAAAACACTCGTCTTAACTATTTAGACAAAGGAATGCCATTGGAGTCTAGCATTCCATATGGTACTTTCGTTGTTCATCAAACAATATTTCGTAAATCAACCGAATGAAAAAGGTGTCGTTGGGGTCTAGCATCCCAGTAATGTCCCAATTAATTGGTTGCGAGGCCGACGTCTCATTTATCGAATAATCGTCATTCTCTCTAAAACATTTAACAAACCAAATCATTTTCAAACCAGTCCTCGATTCGTCGTCGAGCTACTTCTTCAAAACATTATCGTAAGCCGAGTGCCTTTTGCCTTGTCGTCAAATGCACACTCGCACACTTCGTAGGTTTTGTTACTAGGAGCACCCCTAGGGACTAGTATCGATCCTCACCTCTTTTCTCAACCAATTCGACTCAATCTTTTTCAAACATTTCTTTTAATCAACCTACGAAAGGAGGAGATTCTTGGAATCTAGCATTCCTTGGGTCTTCGAATGAATGGCTCTCGAGGCATGCCCTTGGGTTGTTATTCATTCACCCTTTCGTATTAAAACACTTAACCATTATCAAACATTTTCGCAATCAACTCACAAAAGGATTGAAGTCTTGGAGTCTAGCATTCCTTGGATTCTTGAGTGACTGCTCTCGAGGCACGCCCCTTGGGTTGTATGGCATTCAATATTTCTTCTCCTAAAATTCAAACCCTAACCTTTCTTTTCGTGGGCGTACCACGAACTACGACTGCTCTGATTCTTTATTCTCGTCCGAATAAAGATACGTAGGCACAAGATTGCGATAATCTTGGCGAGCACACTACCATCTTTTTTTGTCAAACCCCGTAGTCGAACTACGATTGCTCTGATTCCTCATTCTTGTCCGAATGAGCATACGTAGGCTCGAGGTCGCGATGATCTTTCTGAGCACCCTATCCTAAAACCACCCCTTTCCCTTAGTAATCGAAACCTTTTACTTTACCTTTTTGCATATATCGTTGAGAAGAAAACAAACAAGCTTAGCTAACATTCCTCACAAATCGAACTAAGAGGTTCCCGTTGAGTACAACGGACGTGAGAGTGCGTGCATACCTTCCCCTCACGTAACCGACCCCCGAACCCAGAATGTGGTTACGACGACCACATTCTTACCCTTCCTTAAAGGTTTTCTCGATATTTTGCTTTCCCTCTTTTGGGATAAATAAATTTTGGTGGCGACTCTGTCGAACCGTTTTCCGCGCCTTTCACGCGAGGGTCGTGTCTTCGATTAGCGATTTTTCGAGGTGCGACAGTTAGCTGTGAACCTCAATCCAAACCAACTCATATTGGTATCCAGGCCCAACTCATATTGGTGTCTAAAGTCCAGTCTTTGCTGGCAAACTAACTCATATTGGTGTCTAAAGTCCATTCTTTACTGGAAAACCAAATCATATTGGTATCCAGTCCCAACTCGTATTGGTGTCTAAAGTCCAGTCTTTGCTGGCAAACTAACTCATATTGGTGTCTAAGTCCAGTCTTTGCTGGCAAACCAACTCAAATTGGTATCTTATCCAACTCAAATTGGTGTTTACTGACATGTTATCTCCAAGTCCAATCATTGTCGGCACTTTAATCTTATTCCCAGCAGAGGTTCAGTCATCATCGATATCCCTTTCAATGTCCTTGTGATGATCCTCATATGGCGCACGCAGAGTTTGTCTCTGTCTTTTCTGGCCTTTCTTGAAGATCCCGTTTTAACTCTTCAGTATAAGAAATTCCCAGAAAATATTTGTAGGATGTCTATCCTCTTACTTCAAATTGATCCCCAGTCGAGATCATGTCTTCTTTCTAGTTTCATGCCCAGTAAGAAGTGTGTTTTTATTTCCCCAGTGTCGTTCGGTCACCAATGAACCTGTCGTCCATCTCCCCGGATCTCTCCCTAGTAGAGAACACCTCTCTGGCTCCTATCTCCAGTGAGGATCTGTGGGATTTTCCCCTCAGTTTTGTTTTTCCATCCCTAGTGTTTCCTTGGAGTCTCCCCAGTGGGTCTCTTTTGTTAGTTAGTCTGCATCCCCAGTGAGTCTTCCTTATGGATGCTAACTTTATCTTTCCCCAATAAAGTTCACCTGTGATTGGTTGCTCTTTATCCTTTAGTGTCTTGTTTTGTCTGCATTTTTGCACTATCATGACATCATACCATCATACTAGAAGTTCATGGCATGTCAGCATTTGCATGTTTTCTGCTTGTACTTAGCATCTACGTTCCATCTAAGGGCAAAATTTTCGGTTCGCTATATTTAAACACCTTTCACCTTGATGCCCCGAGGGTTTCCATTCCTCGTGCCATCCGGTAAAGCTATTTAAATAGGGGCAACTATTGTACCCCAAATTTTACCCCTTAGATGTCATAACATCTTGCACTTACATTTAGGTTTCAATCATCTATGCATTGTTAACTAACCACTTCATCTTGCTAGTTATTTCTTTTATGAGAAAACTAGGGTTTACACAAGAAAAAGGACAAGGTCTCCTAAGCCAAGCTCTCCATGTTTCAAGGGCTCCAAATGCAACCATTTGAACTCACCTACATCCTAGAGGTCCAATTTAACAAGAAATCAAGTGTGTTTGGTTCCTAATACAAGTACCTTGAGCCACAAGGTCACCATGCCTCAAACTAGGGTTTTGGTCAAGAAAGTCAACCATTGCCTTTAATGTTGATCAAGACATGATCCCAAACCTTGGGACATGATTCCATATGGTAATAGACATCCCTAGAGGCTATCTATGAGCTTTGGAAGAGATTGAAGAAGTAAGATCATCAGAGATCCTCCAGTTGAATTCCTGAAGAAAACTAGGGTTTTAACTGAGGCTTTTGACTTTTGAGATTTTGATCCAAGATGAAGCATCCAAGCCTTAATTCATCATGACATGTCTAATTGTTGAGTTAAAGCATGGAAGGTTGACATTTGAGAGGTTTCTTGCAAAGAGGGCAATGTTTGGTCCTTAAACTTTCTGAGTGTGGAAAATTCACTCCTTGTGCAAATTTGGGAAGGCCATAACTTTCAAACCACACATCCAAATTGGGTGACTCAAAGTTCAAATGGAAGCTCTCACCATGAACTTCAAAGTGTATTAGAGGACCTTTCTTCAAAAAGGGCTTGAATTTTAAGTTATAAGACTTGGAAGTTCTGGTCAAGTTAAAACACTTAGTGAAATTTCATGTTTTTCTCCCTTTTTACAACCAACTTCAACCTCATTTTGCACAATGATCCAAGTCTTATCTCAATAATCTTTGGACATGAAAGTTGTTCCTTGTTCTTCAAGCTTTCTAAGCATATAAGGAACTCTTCATTTAGATAAACCAATCTCAAGTTATGATGTCTTAAAGTGAGGTGATTTCAAGGTTAAATTTGGACTTAGAAATTTTTGCTAAGTTTCTTTCCAACATCCACTTTTGCCAAACTTTGCATGGATTTTTCATATGGTTCTAGTATTCATTTCAAGGTTTATCCAACATGAGAATTGTTCATTTATGTGCCTATTTTCAAAAGAAACCAAGACTTTCTCATGTGGACCATTAATCATGGAGTTATGTTGTCTTAAAGGGAGCATGCGCATGGTTTTTATGATGTAAGCTACTACTACATTTCATGCTCAACCATTATGCCAATGTGACAAACTTGTGCATCCCCCAAAAACCTCATCTTTGGCGTGTCACCTTGTCATTTTTTATCCCAAGTAATGCTACTTTAAACTCTCTCTCATGACACCACCTAAAGGCACTTTTGATGTAACACAAAAATGTAATAACAACAACCTTGTAGCTGACTTTTCCTGGGACATCGTACCATCTTTTCAGCTGCCCCTTTTACTGTCATGAGATGTTGTTTTCATAGGAGACATAGGGAGGAAAAAGAAACTTTTGAAAAGGAACTTCACTGAATATACCATTTATTTTTTTCACCACGTAAAAAACCTCACTTCAGACATCACTCCGGATACCATATTCTGGCTGCTAAAAACTCACTTGAGATACCATGCAGGCTACATCACTGAGCACAAACCAACAAATTTTTCTCTTCCCCAACATCTGCCATTAGCCAGCTCAAGGATATGTCACAATCATACCTCTTTCTCCTCTAGACAAAATGATTATCCATTGTGCCTTCATTGCCAATGTCCAGCTGCTCTGCCTATAAAAGGAGGGTCATTCTCCTTTATTCATCATCAATATTAGAACATCATCACTACACTCCACAAGTTATCACACCAAACCTTGAGAACTCGTGAGCTTCTTTTACATCAATACATCAAAAACACCAAAAGGATCATCAACACACATCACCAACAATAAACATGAGAACAACAACACATCAGAACAACACACGAGAACCACAACATTAACACAACCTCAGATCATCAACATCACTCCTAAACACATATCATTCAAAGTGATAGAGAAGGAACTCGAGGGCCATTGAAGGAAAGGAGAGGTGCACATTATCATTTGAAAAGAGAGGAGATTCCTAAGCTACAAGAGGTAAGTCTCTAAAAGCTCTGAGACTCATAAGCTTGCTGTGATATGTACATTATTGTGTTTGTATGGTGTAAAATATTATTGTCATATTGTAGCTCTTATGTCTAAGGTTTTGAGTCTCTAAGCTTTGTTGTTGTGGAGCTGATGTGAGCAGTCATGTTGAGTTTGTATAATGTGGGATGGTACTGTTAGTTTATGACATTTTTGGAACCTTTGATGTTCATGTCCGTTTCCCAAATCCCAGTAGTTATTTTGAATGGCTTAGGCTCTGATGTTATTCCTCCATGTGTGCCCTACGAATTGGCATTTTATTTCATTGGTTTTGGTGGAAAAATGAGGGCATAATGATTGAGCAAGTTAGCCATATTTCCTTTTGCTGGGCTCACGATATTGCAGGCTACTGTGCATGTTTGGATGAAGAAGGGAGAAGTTGGCAACGTGGGATTAGTTGGGTTTTGCTTTTGTCATCTTGTGATGTAAAAAAAAACCATGACCAGTTGACATAAGTGTTTCACATGTTCTGTACATGGCCATTACACTATATTTTTGGTTGATTTCATTTTGTTTTAAAACATGCTTCGCTCAAGGATTATATACTTGTGGGGTGGGCATATACACTGGATGTATAGCCACCCCAGTGGTATTGAGAGCGCATTTGTAACCAAGGGGTCTGGGGTTCGAATCCCCCTCGTCCCATACGCCCTTTTGTTTTTTTTCCTTTTTTTAGCCTTTCCTTCTTTGCACGTGGGCCTAGTGAAAATTGATATTGACACCCCCACTGCAATAGGCCCATGCGCCTAGCAATACAAACCTTTTCATTTGCACCCCCTATTTATTTCCTTTTATTTATTTTTGCTCCTTTTTTATTTTATTTCCACCAATTAGAAAATAGTTTTATTAATAGAAAACTACCAAAAAATTCATAAATATGTTTTTGTGTTTAATTTTAATTTTCTTTAATTTTAATTTTCATTCTATTTTATTTTTCATATTTTTTTAAATCAACCTTTTCTTAGAACTTTTTGGGAGGATTCCTTAGAGTGTTTTATGACACATGAGAGGTTTGTTGGGAGGTTGTTTCTTGACCTTGGGAAAGGTCTTTTTATTAGGTAGTTTGTATTTTCTAACCCTTGATTCTAAAAGGCTTATACCTTGGACATTTTGTCTTCGATTTCAAACTTGAAGATGCTACCTTTGTCATATTTATGTGTGTTCCCTTTGTTTATGTTTTACACCATCTCATTATCTCTTGCCATGCTCATACATGGATGTATATATCATGCTTTGATGCTGTTCTCACTTGATTAATGTTTATCACCTTGGAATTCTTGAACTCATATTGTTCACTTAATTCCAACCCCATTTCAACTCTTGTTTAAAGGAGGTTATCTCCTCCTCCTTCCAAAGGAAAGTCTTCCTATTGACCTCAAATTCATAGATAGCTCGTTACCATCTTGGCCTCCTTAAGAGCCATCTCTTACCCTTGACCTCATAGTCATAGGTAACCTTAATCAAACCTTGACCTCATAGTAATAGGTATTTCCTTCCTTTCTTGACCTCATAGTCATAGGATCCCATCTTGGCCTCCTTAGAGCCATCTTGAACCCTTGACCTCATAGTCATAGGATATCATCTTGGCCTCATAGCCACTTACATCACAACTTAGACTTAGAGAGTTTCTTTAACTCTACATGAGCTCATACTCATTCCCCTTGGAACTTTGACCACAGTCAATGGTTCCTCACCCTTAGTGAGGTGAACTACGGTTGGTCTGATTCTTTAGTCAGGATACGTAGGCACAAGATGCGACGTCTTGGCGAGCATACTTAGTGTGTATACCCCTAAGTCTTTATCCTTAGCAGATCCCTTAGCAAGCAAACATAACATAACACAAATACTAATAAGAGGTTCATGTAGAGTACTACAGATACTTAGGGTGCTAATACCTTCCCTTAGTATAACCAACCCCCGATCACCGATCTCTTAGCTGTGTCTTTACATAGCGCAATTAGGGTTTTCTTCGATCTTTACCCTTTCCTTTGGATAAATCAAAGCTCGGTGGTGAATTTTAAAGTTTTGTGATTCAAGTTAGTTAATAGCTTGATATCCGATTCTCACCGCAACAGTTAGGAGTGTAAGTCTCATCCCTTTGTACATAAACATTGTTTTAAATAATCATCTGGGTCTCTCCCTGAGTATAAGACCCAACACCTTTAATAAATAGAAAATATTTTAGCCTCAATCATCCTGGGCTTTGTACAAGATACAAACAATCATCTGGGCCTCTATTAGAGTGTAAGTTCCTCCCCTCTCCCTAAAAAATTTCTTCAATTTCTCAACAGTTCAAAACTCAAGCTTCAACTCTCATCAAGCACAGCCCTAGTGGCATTCTTTTCAATAAATCTTGGGCCTCTGTCAAGAGTGTAAGACCCACCACCTTTTCTTTGCAATAAATCTTGGGCCCCTGCTTAGAGTGTAAGACCCAACACCTTTGTACATAGAATAACTCCTTGGGCCTCTGTTTAGAGTATAAAACCCAACACCTCTGTGAATAGAATAAAACACACAAATAAAACATTCAACACATCAAACCCTACAGATGCAAAATCTTCCATGAATTCAAACATGTCATATCAATGTCTATACTTGTTAAAATCTCCAATCATGTTTGTTCATACTTTGTTAAGTTTCTCTTGACATTTATATCATCCTTAGTTTAGACATAAGTCAGACAATAGGATCCCTTCAATCATAACTTAGTTCAAACAACTAGTTCCCTGGCCTCCTCTTGGGCCTTATACAAGCATCATTGCCTCCTCTTGGGCATCATACAATGATTTCTCCCTAGCAAGATAGCCTTCTCTTGGGCTTCATACAAGGAGACTTGGGAAGTCTCATTCAATCCTCCAGCCTCCACTTGGGCTTTATCCAAGCATCACAACCTCCTCTTGGGCTTTATCCAAGCATCATAGCTTCCTCTTGGGCTTCATACAAGGACCCCCAGGCTTCTTAAAAGCATCAATAAAATCTTTTAGCCTCACCATCCTGGGCTTTGTACAGGATACAATAAACTCTTTTAGCCTCATTCATCCCGGGCTTTCTACATGACACAAATAAAATCCCCAAAAGAGTCCATCAAATCCTCAGTATTGAGTCAGTCTCTTCAAACTCCCTCAACAATCATTAGCCTTCTCTCAGGCTTTCATACAAAATAAACTTCCTCAGTCAGTCAACCTCAATCTTGGGCTTTGCACAAGACAGATAAAACTCCCCAGTTGAGTCAATCGTTTTTAGCTTCATATCTTGGGCTTCAATCAAGACACCTAAATAAATCCATCTCTTCACAGATGAGACCTTGAGCCATCTATGCAGGAAGATATATCCTCTAGTCACTGTAATTCAAATCAAACAATCAAAAACCTGTTTTCCAGATAATTGTTGTAAGTGGCACACTTGTCGATTCAATATCCAAGCTGGGGTCCCTCCTTTATCATGGTTTAAAAACTTTTTCTTTCATCTAACTTGTATAAGTGGCACACTTGTCGATTCTATATCCAAGTTAAGGTCATTCTTTTTGTATGTAAAGAATTCATAAAGGGAAAAGTGGCATTGCTTAACACAATAAGTTTAAAGCTCTTTCCCTTATGACATCACTCTCAATTGATTGTATTGAATATGTGAGATATCTCCCTTAAAGATGACAATCTGTCAAATCTTTCAAACACTCTTTTAGCTTCATCATCTTGGGCTTTGAACAAGTTATAAAACAAACTTTTTTCCTCCCATAGATTAGAAGGAACTACAAATGCTCTGATTTCCCCAATATGGTGGGAATACGTAGGCATAAGATTGGGAATGCGTAGGCATAAGATTTTCCCAATCCTCCGCGAGCACTTTCTTTGTCCATTTTCCTTCCCTCTTTAGCGAGTAGCCTTTAGATATATAACCCATACAAGCCTAGAAATAAACAGAATGGTTCCCGTCGAGTACGACAGATGCGCGGGGTGCTAATACCTCCCCATCGCATAACCGACTCCCTTACTCGTTTCTTTTCCCCTTGGGTTTTACCGATATTTTCCCTGTACTTTGGGACTAAATAAAGTTCGGTGGCGACTCTGTTGTACATTGAGTGTGCGATGCGCTCAAGTATAATCCAGCTAGCTTCACCTGCAAGGGGCAGTTTAGGCAAAAATGGGCATCCCGCTGGATTGAAAACCCGAAAGGGCGATCCAGGAAAAAATTAGAGATCGAGAGCGATAGACTGCAGTCTGAATACTCTTCACAAGCGACAACATGCACCCCAGACAAGGGACAGATCAATTCAACCACCGCTCTTCAGAAGCCAAGCGTTGAGATTACCAAGGATATAGGAACTATAGAAATGTCAGTTTATATGGAAATTCGAGCGTCTCTTATTTCCATTATACACGTTGTTTTTCTTTTTTCCTATTTGTAACTACCTCATTTAGGAGTTGCTTCCTTGTACAATCGCCTATTCACGTGCAAAACTTTCATATTCAATAAAATTGTTTGGTACCAAATGCTTTATTATTTTTCCTTTTCAGTTTGTATGCGAAATGTGATTTAATTCGTTATTAAACATTGCATTGATCATATTAGAGGTCTAATAATTGCAAGCTAAAATGAAACAGAATTTTGCATAAATTCAAAAGCAACCCAAAGGAATACTGGAGCATCCTATATCTCCTTTCTGTGTGCAGGTAACAGGATCACAACGGTCACCTTGACCTAACTAAAGCTGCAGGAGTCGTCATCATCCTCCGCAGTCGTCATCACAAAACTTCCCAGCAATGAGGCAAGCTTGGGACTCTCAAAGAGATCCATGGTCATCTTATAACCCCCAGAGAATCCAGGATGTAGGGAAAGTCAGATCGAGTCACTTCTTCCAGTAAAATTACAACTCAATCTTTAGTGGCATATCTGAAGATTCGCTTCATTAGCAACTCACAAATGCAATGATCATCGGTACCACACGCTTTCAAACAGCAATCCGTATTGGTCCCTCAAGACAATAAACGAAGGGGGGAATTCCCTCCCCCCCCCCCAATGAGCCTGTTTCTTCCTTCTGCATATAGTAATAATCATTACATTGAATCCTCAAATGCGTAGCATATCCATTCGAACTGGATCATTACGCCATACAAAATTTAGACATATGCATATGAAGCATAAGCCAGATTTAGTACCTCACACGAAAGCCTAAATCAACCCTCAATTAAGATAATGACATATGTCCCCAAAAAGTATGCCGATCCCATTCCCCAACAGATATTTCAATCAATCCCCAACAAACGGACCTACGCAAGGCCTACCATCTCAATCCCCGGTAGATTTCACGTGTTACCTTACTCTCTTGTTTTCCCAGGGTTGTATATCATACGTCAATCTTACCCTCTTGCCTTTCTCTTTCCTAGGTCGTAGATCGTACGTCGATCTTAACCTTTGTTTACCATTATTTCCCCAGTGGAGTCACTTTTGTTTACCCTTTCCTCTGGGTCGTAGATCGCCCATAGATCTTACCCTTTGTTTCCCCAACAGAAGTTACCCTCTTGTCACCCTCTCTTCTCGAGTCATAGATTACGCATAGGCTGATCTTACCTTTTGTTTACCTTTCCTTGGGTCGTAGATTGCGCATAGGCCGATCTTACCCTTTGTTCACCTTTTCCTGGGATGTAGATTGTACGTCGGACAATCTTACCCTCTGTTTACCTTTTTCCTGGGTCGTAGATTGTACGTCGGTCAATCTTACCCTCTCTTTACCTTTTTCCTGGGTCGTAGATTGTACGTCGGTTAATCTTACCCTCTCTTTACCTTCTCTTGGGTCGTAGATTATACATATGCAGATCTTATCCTTTGTTTACCTTTTCTTGGGTTGTAGATTGCGCATAGGCCAATCTTATCCTTTGTTTACCTTTTTTGGGTTGTAGATTGCGCATAGGCCAATCTTACCCTCTCTTTACCTTTTTTTTTGGGTCGTAGATTGTGCCTAGGCTGATCTTGCCCTTTGTTTTTTTTTCTTGGGTCGTAGATTGTGCATAGACCGATATTACCCTTTGCTTACCTTTTCTTGGGTCGTAGATTATGCATAGGCCGATATTACCCTTTGCTTACCTTTTCTTGGGTCGTAGATTATACATCGGTCAATCTTACCCTCTCTTTACCTTTTTTGGGGATGTAGATTACGCATAGGCTGATCTGACCCTTTGTTTACCTTTTCTGGGGTCGTAGGTTGTGCGTAGGTCGATCTTACCCTTTGTTTACCTTTTCTTGGGTCGTAGATTGTACGTCGGTCGATATTACCCTCTGTTTACCCTTTGTTTACCTTTTCTTGGATCGTAAATTGTACGTCGGTCAATCTTACCCTCTCTTTACCTTTTCTGGGGTCGTAGATTATGCATAGGCCAATCTTACCCTTTGTTTACCTCTTCTAGGGTCGTATATTATGCATAGGCCGATCTTACCCTTTGTTTACCCTTTCTTGGGTCGTAGGTTGTGCATAGGCATATCTTACCCTCCCTTTACCTTTTCTTTCGGATCATAGATCTTACGTTGATCTTACCCTCTCTCTATCTTACCAATTGTTAATCATACTTACCCTTTGCTACCATGTTATCAATCATATTCCCATTCATTATCTCTATAACAACCGTATATACCGAGATCCTTGTATTGGAACTGTTACCCCATTACAAGTTATCACTGTCCAACCACACTAGCTCATCACAAAGCTTTTCTCTAGAAAAACAAAAAATATACTCGAGATATATGACCAATACTTACACCTTCTCTTCAGGACAAATTTCAGGTCATGATATTTAATCTTCTTCTACCACGGATGTCCGAAAGGCTAGCGCCAAATGCACCTTCAGGTTTAAGACGATTAAATAAGGGCAGTTGTCATACCCCAAATTTGTCCTACCCTTTCATGCAAATCTCATGGCTTATGCATCTCATTCTCCTCATATGCATACCCTCCATTAGGGCATTTAAACAATCATTCATTTCATTGAGTACCTAAGGACATGGGATCAATAATTTCTTATGATTTGGGTTTCCCCTATTCAAAGGTAATTCATTTGGTTACTTCACTCAAGTTGAGGCAATGTTTAAATTCTCATCATCATGAGCATCTTCTTATCAAGGTTCATCAAGTATCAAGGTCATCTTCTTCAATATTTCTCAAAAGCCTCAAGCGATTAGGTTTTCATCATTGTTCTCAATTGAGAAGGCTGTGGACTAGGTTTTGGTCATCACAATTCAAATGGCTATAAGTTCAAGATTGATTCATGTCTAGCTTTGTCTCTCAACAAGTGATTCAAGACATTGGGTAATTCAAAAGGGAAGAATTCAAAAGTGTTGAAGATTGATTTCAAATGTGATTCTTGGATTCAATTCAAGTGAAGTATCAATGTGGAAAACTCAAAATCCTAATTTCCATAATCAAGTTTCTTTCAAGCATTGTTTAAGAAGTGGTGCAAAATCCAAAGTCTTTATCCATTTCAATATACATCATACCATTTTTTTAAATCCATACTATAAATCTTGTTTCCATTTTTTACTCACATTTTAAACCATGTATCCATTATCCAAATCATATCATTTCAAATCCAAGTCCAAACCGTTTGTAAATCCACATTTTAACCATTTTTCCAAACTTACACCATTGTTATCCCATTTTAGTTCATACTCATGCCCATTACAAATTTCAAATACCCATTCTTAATCCAATTCAAATATCTAAATTAAACCAAAAAAGAGACAAACCAAAATCCAAAAATCCATAAGTTCAAATATCCATTTCAAATGTCCACTTCAAATTCCTAATTCAAATGGCCAAGTCTAAATCCATACCAAGATTACATTTAAATCATTTCTAAGAACACATTTCAAACCATAGGCAAAGTCCATTATGGCATACAACATGGCAGCAAACAAAAAAAGAGAGGAAAAAGAAAGGGGTAAGTGACATGTAGTTTTTACAATAACAAGCAGTGCTTGACCAATTCAAGACCTCTGCAACTCAATTTCATCGCGGAAGCAACATCATAGAAGATTGTTCAAAGTATTTCTTTAAACCATATTCCTAATCTTGAGGAGAAGACAACTATGAAAGTTATAACCCAGGTAGTCCTTGATAACAAAGCTGATCTCGGAATTATCTTTGATACTGATATGGACAAATCTGCTGATGTGGATTTCCCTGGCCGTGAATTCAACCGGAATTGCTTGATTTCTTTAATGATAATTATTGTTCTTATAAGAACATCCTGGAACAACTATTGTCACAGATAGCATGACTTCCGATGGCCTCACAACATTTATTGAAACGAAACATGGTGGAAAACACCATCGGTTCAAAAGAGGCTACAAAAGTGTGATTGATGAAGCTATTCGTTTGAACTCTATTGGAGAGGAGTCACACCTAGCAACTGAAACAATTAAGAGTATGTAAATTTCTAATGGAGCACGGATTCAGGTTGTACCTTTGCATCTTCCCTCAAGCGATACGTTAACAGATAGAACATCAAAAGTACACTTTAAATATTGCTACCACAAACCTTCATCAATGTGATCAACAAAATTCATTGCTTCATTATCATTAGTGTCAACACCAAATGACTAATTGGATATCACTGAACTTTCCCTAGAGGTTCGATTCCCAACCAGTTTTTTATGATGAGGAGAGACCTCCATATGCAAACAAGTCTCCAAAGAACCTTGATTGCCTCTAGGAGGGCCACCACGGCCGGGTCGGCGTTGGGTGGGACAGGAACGGGCTAGATGTCCAGCGAAGGCTGGTCGTTGTTGCGATCAGCAGGAGTGGGGGAAGGAGAAGTTATGGTCGCGTCCCTCAGAAAATGGGCATCTCTAAGAAGAGATGACGGGCCGTCAACGTTAGCCTTGTTGACGGTGAGTACAGCGTTTTGGAGATCACCTTTGGCGTGATCTTAAGTGGCCATGATGATGATCTTGGAAATTTGCTTTGATCTTCGGTTTCCGGGGAAAGAAAGATGGGGAGAACAATGTTTCCCACAGACGGTGCTACTGATCGTGAAGGCTGGATCAGATCCTATCGAAGTGGGCCACCAAGTACGTCTGAGATGCCGGGCGTATGGAGATGAGGAGGGGGTGTACCTGCAAGGCACTCCGACGCTCAAGTAAGAAAGGGTCAGAGAAAAAGGGCAAGTATAAAGTATTAGTTTGTAGGGTGAATATTTGATACCTGACCCTCTTAAGCGAGAGGGTTTATATAGTGCCCCTAGCGCATGGCCAATGGTCCTATTTTCTAGGCAAAATAACCGTTTTCCCAAAGAATAGGTAACTGCCCAAACTAGCCGTTATGTCGGGCAGGGTGCCCAAAACTAGCCGTTATGTCGGGCATAAGCATAGTTTCGGGTACATGCCCTCAGCTGTTCGGGGAGTGCAGAAGCCGTGCGTAACGGGCAGCATTTTCGGGGAGGAGCGATGCAGTCCTTGCCCGGTTAGAGGGGCAGAAAGGTAACTTTTGCCCGTTTGTGGATTGGACTTAGGCAATTAGGCCATTGTGGAGCAGAAGTGGATTGGGTCATGCCTGGCCATTGGTCCAGTCCAGAACAAAAACCTTTTCTTTTTCTAAGATAATTCATTCATGCACTCCCTTAATAAGTAGTCTTTAGATATACACACCCTTTGATTAGAACAACCAGAGTGGATCCCATTGAGTACAACAGACGTGAGGGGTGTTAACACTTTTCTCCTGCATAATCGACTCTCGAACCCAAATTTGGCTGCGAGACCATTTTCTTTCCCTTATGAGGTTTTCTCGATGTTTTCCTTTCCCTGTTGAGATAAATAAAGTTCAATGGTGACTCTGTGTATTTTTTTCCTAGCGACATATTATTGTTGTTGGTGTTGTTGTTATCAATATTGTTGTTGTTGTTGTTGTTGTTGCTGCTCATGTTGTTATTGTTATTGCTTTTGTTGTTGTAGTTATTGTTGTTATTGCTATTATTGATGTTGTTTTTTGTCGTACCTCGAAAAATTAGAGTGACATCGCAAAACGCAATTGCACGCCCGCGAGATGGACTTAACAGATTCGCCATCGATCTTTATTTATTCCCATAGAGGGAAAGGGAAAATATCGAATAAAACCCCTAAAAGAAAGACAAGGATATTAGAACCCCTTCACGTCATCTATGGAGTCGGTTACGCGAGGGGAAGGTATTAGCACCCCATCACGTCCGTTGTACTCAACGGGAACCATTTAGTTAGGATTGAATGGATGTTAGCTTAAGGTTTACTTCTAATCTTCTACTTATGGAGTGGGAAAAGGGAGAGAGAGAAATTTTTTTTAGATTATTATTAAGAGAAAGGGAACCTAAAAAGGTTTTTATTATTAGGGTGTTCGTCAAGACTTCGCAGTCCCGTGCCTACGTATCCTTATAAGGATGGAATCAGAGCAATCGTAGTTTGGATAAACTTTGTTGGTTAATTTTGGCGGAAGCCAAATTGTATTAATCAACGTAAGAAATTTGTTTTACCCAAAACAAATGAGGAGTGGACATTTTCACCACATTGAATGGATTTATAAATCTCATTCATGCCACTTATCTCAATTCAATGGTTGTCGGCAAAACATTGCCCTCGTGTTTTATTTTTGAAAAGAATCTTTAGACCTTATTAGATGTCTTGAAGCTTTGTTTAAGAAAATACTCTTAATGACAATTAAGGTTTTATCATAATCTTATTATATGTTTTGGTCTCTTGATGATAATCAAGGTATGTCCATAAAAATGGAGATTTGAGTATGATCTGGATATATTTTAAGAATGATGAACATTTGATGATGATCAATTGCTCCAAGAGTTTGTGCCAGAGTATTAAACTCGAACATTCTCTTTCATTCAGAATTATTTAAGAAAATTATTTGTAGACCATGAACATTGATAGTGATCAATGGTTCAAAGAGTTGTGCTGGAGTGCTAGACTCTAACATCTCTTGGTCCAAGTTTTTTATTAAGTGTTTTAAGGATGAAAGAAAGAAACAATTGGCTACCTCAATGTGCAAGACTTGAGACCAATCTTTCAAGGGTTTTGATAGAATGTTAGATTCTAACAATCCTTTTCTTTCATGTTTATTTCAAAAGAGTATTAATGTACTTTGTAGTATTTTAGCTATCCTTAAATAAGGAAGAAAGTTTTGAGATGGCACTTGACAAAGGGCCAAAGTTTGAGAGGGCACCACGGTGAAAAAGGAAAAGGTGGAAAAGAAAAAGGTAGGAGGTGGTTCGCCAAGGATTAGGGTCCTTGTGCCTACGTATTCTCGTTGATAAATGAGAAATCAAAGCCTCTGTAGTTCTGGGACTACGGTTTATTTGTTGGTCGATTTTAGCGAAAGATATTTAGTCGCATTCGACATAAAACATTGCTTTACCCAAAACGGGTGAGGATAAGACATTTACATCACAACAAAATGGATTTACAAATCAACATTCGTGGGAAACGCCTCTTATCTCAACTCAAATAGTGTGGACGAAATGATGTTTTGTGTCATCTTAAGACACAATATCTTTTGTTTTTTAGCAGACTTTTAGGATTAATCGCACGACGGCGAGAGAAATAGAGTTTGATGTGTTGAGGTATATTAAGTTAATGACGAACATTTGATCAAATGTTTAAAGAGTTATGCCAGGATGCTAGATCCCAAAAACCTTTATTCATTCAAGTTGTTATGAAAATTATTTGATGGACAACGAACACTTAATGATAATCAAATGCTCAAAGAGCTACGCCAAGATGCTAAATCTTAATGGCCCTTTATTTGTCCAAGTTAATATTAAATGTTTTAAGGAGCGAAAGAAAAGAATAATCGGTTATCCCAAAGTGAGAGACTTGAGACCAATCATTTAAGGGTTCTGCTAGAATGCTAGATTCCAACAGTCCTCTTCTTTCGTATTTGTTAAGAAGGGAGATTTTGATATTTGATTTTAAAAGTCATTCGATGCTTGATCGAAGTTTGATTTGTAAATTGAAAATAATTTGTGAAATAGTTTGAGGTTAATTGAAAATTGTTTGATGGACAATGAACGTTTGATAATAATCTATCGTTCAAAGAGTTATGCCAAGATGCTAGATCTCAACGGCTCTTATTCGGCCAAGTAATCAGTAAGTGTTTTGAAAACGAAAGCGGAAAATGAACAACTATCCCAATGCGCGAGGCTCGGGATCGATCATTCGAGGGTTTTGCTAGAATGCTAGATTCTAATAGTCCTCTTCTTTCGTAAAAATAAATATTTGAATATCGAGTTTGATTTAAGTCCAAAAATAAGTTGCGGGACCAAAAATAAATCGAAGCCTAAAGCAACTAAAGTCAGCTCAATGCTAACTTAGAGTAGATTCATGTATGAACCACTCTATAAGAAGGTGAGCAACTAAATTTATGCGTCCAAGCGATTTTCGAAAGTTAAATTAAATTTTAACTTTGAAATCGTAACACAAGAAAACCGATGCAATCATTAATCAAATAATCTATTAAAGAATTAAAAGAGTAATTAATGAATTAACATCTAATTAACTAATCAATTAAACAAATAATCAATTAATTAATTAATAGTTTAAACAAAATAATAATAATATAAAATAAAAAATAATAAAAATAATAATGATAAAATAAATAAATAAATAAATAAATAAATAAAAGAGGAAAGCATATGTAGAAAATAAATTGGCTCAACCCAATTAAAACAAAAAAAAACCTAACCTAGATATATACCTCTTTTTTTAAACGAATAAATAAAATAATAATAATAATAAAATAAAGTAAGAAATGATTAAAAATAAATAAATAAAAGGGTAAAATATGCACATGGTGGAACCGTTCTTTTTTCTCATACCTTTTTTTTTTCTCTTTTTTATAATAACATAAATGATGAAAAAAAAAGAACTCTTTTATGTTGACTTTCAAAACTAATTATGATAATAATTGAATGGCGGCGGAATGCGGAAGATGGTGGTTTTAGTGGTGTAAGTACGGTGATGATATGGAGTGGAAAAAGAGTGTTGTGAAGTAAGAAGAAAAGAGTTGGTAGGTTGTTGTGTGTGTGAAGAACGATTTAGTGGAAGAGATTTAGTGGAAGAAATGTTGAAACTGGTGTTTTGAGTGAGGTGGTGATGAAACTTGTGGTTTGAAATTTAATGTGAATGACGGTGAAGGAAGGTGAGATGTGTTATTTTGATGGAGTGAATGTTTGTGGTAGTTGAAATGTAGAGAAAGGAGGATGTTGAAAGAATTATTTTGATGTTGTTATTGAGTTTTGAAGTGGAAGAAAGAAGGTTTTGATGTGAAGAAAATAATGAAGAAAAATTGTTTATCTTTTGTCTCAAGAGAATAAAGATGTGCTGCAAGTGTAAAAAAGGAGGGTCTTTGAATGAGGTCTAAAGGGTGTATTAACTTTTGATGAGAATCCGTGAATAGGTGTTGGATGGTATTTTAATATGGTGATGGAATCTTGCCCTTGGTTAGTAAAGTGACAAAACGCGGCCGAAGAAGAAAGGATGGGAAAAACTTTTTCACTGATCCACTTTGTTTCTCCTTGTGAATGACTCTTTTATTTTTTTTTTAAATTTGAAAAAAAAGTAGTGGATTTGCTTCCCTCCAAACCAAGTTCCGCGTGCTGGCATTATTTTCACAAATGAAGTAAGCAAAACAAAACACTTTTATAAAACTTAGTTATTAAGAATTGCCTAGAATTGATAAAAAATAAGAAATTAAAAAAATTAATAAAAATAATATATTAAATAGAATTAAATATTAACTATTTACAAATAAAATTAAAAATAAAAATTGATTAATAAAAGTGATTATTAATTGAAAATAGGAATAAAAATAGGTAAAAAAATGAATAATTGGACCGATATCGAAATGCTAAAAAAAATGAATATACAAAAATGATCAGTGTGAAATTAACGACTCCGAGAAATACAGTGTTTGGTCAAATTTCAAAATAAATTTTACCCGATTAAAAGGCTCAAATTGATCAAAATGCGATTGAAAAGCAGTCGAAAAATTCAAACGAGCACGTCGGGTTAAACTACGCGAAACGTAGATTAATATAATTGGTGTCTGCAAGCTCGATTTTGAAACTTTTCGTTCACTGATTTTTTTCGCAACGTTGACGTTCAATTTGACCGATTCGGCTGTAATTTCAACAAGTTTATTATGGCTGGTAATTCGGCCATTGTGCAAGATGAAATGTATGCTATGTTATACAGATGATGAAGATGCTATGATAATGCGACGATTCAAATATTCAGGGTCAAAATTGGGGTATGACATTGCTCCTTGTTGCTGTTGTTGTTTTTATTGTTTTTGTTACTCTTGTTGTTGCTGATGCTATTGTTATTGTAGTTATTGTAGTTATTGTTGTAGTTGTTGTTGTTATTGATATTATTGTTGCTATTATTGATGTTGTTGCTCCTTGTTGTTGTCGTTGTTGTTTTTATTGTTGTTGTTGTTGCTGATGTTATTGTTGTTATAGTTATTGTTGTTATTGTTGTAGTTGTTGTTGTTATTGTTATTGTTGTTGTTGTTGTTGCTCTTGGTGTTTTTGATGTTGTTGATGATGTTGTTGTTATAGTTGTTGTTGTTTTTGTTGTTTTTGTGATTGTTATTGTTGTTGTTGTTATTGTCATTAATGTTCTTGTTATTGTTGTTGTTGTTGTAGTTAGCTGAATCTGCTATTGGTGTTTTTGTTGTTGTTTTGTTGTTGGTGTTGTTGTTTATGTTATTGTTATTATTCTTGTTGT
The DNA here is from genome assembly GCA_022829125.1 of Lathyrus tuberosus. NCBI lineage: Eukaryota > Viridiplantae > Streptophyta > Magnoliopsida > Fabales > Fabaceae > Lathyrus > Lathyrus tuberosus. The sequence goes on along the minus strand of JALAZF010000052.1, from coordinate 4,328,756 downwards.
TGTTAATGTTATTGCTGTTGTTTTTGTTGTTGTAGTTGTTATTATTATTGGTGATGTTGATGTTGTTGTTGTTGTTGTTATTCTTATTGTTGTTATTGTTGCTGATGTTGTAGCTACTACTGATGTTGTTGTTGTTATTGTTGTTCTTGTTGTTGTTGTTGTTACTATCGTTGTTGTTGTTTTTACGATTGTTGGTTTTATTTTTGTTATTGTTATTATGTTGTTGTTACTGATTTGTTGTTGTTGCAACTAATATTGTTGTTGTTGCTATTATTGTTGTTATTATTGTTGTTGCAATTGTTTTTGTTGTTACTATATGTTATACCCCAAATTTTACCCCTTAGATGTCATAACATCTTGCATTTGCATTTAGATTCAATCATCTATGCATTGTTAACTAACCACCATATCTTGCTAGTTTGTTCATTTATGTGAAAAGCAGGGTTTGCACAGGAAAGAGAACAAAAGTCAATAAGCCAAGCTCTCACATGTTTCAAGGTCTCCTAAGACACTCCTTGGCACTATACAATCGTCACAGGTGTTCACTAGCTGATTGAGAATGGTACCTTGAGCCACAAGTTCATCATACCTTAAATTAAGGTTTTTGTTAGGACAAGACAAACATTGCCTTTAATCTTGATCAAGACATGTTCCCAAGCCTTGGGACATAACTCCATATGATACTAGACAATCTTAGAGGCCATCTATGAGCATTGAAATAGATTGAAGAAGCAAGATCATCAGAGATCATCCAGTTGTGTTCCTAAGGAAAATTAGGGTTTTGACTGAGGCCTTTGACTTTTGAGATTCTGATCCCAAAATGAAGCATTCAAGATGTATTCCATCAAGATATGTCTAATTATTGAGTTAGAGCATGCGAAGTGGACATTAGAGAGATTTCTTGCAAAGAGGGCAATGTTTGGTCCTTAAAATTTTCTAAGTGTGAAAAATCCACTCCTTGTGCAAAATTGGGAAGGTCATAACTTTCAAACCACACATCCAAATTGAGTGACTCAAAGCTCAAATGGAAGCTCTTTCCATGAACTTTAAAGTGTATTAGAGGACTTTTCTTCAAAAAAATGCATGGTTTTCAAGTTATGAGACTTGGGAGATAAGACACCTTTATGACTTAGTGAAATTTTAGTTGTTCTGCCCTAGTTTTCACACTAATTTCATGGTCATTTTTCATAGTGTTCCAAACTTCAAATAAAAAAATCTTTGGACATGAAAGTTGTTCCTTGTTCTTCAAGCTTTCTAAGCATATGTAGAACTCCCCATTTGGATGAGCCAAACTCAAGTTATGATGTTCTAAAGTTGGATGTTTCAAATTGTGAAAATTCCATAACTTAGAAAATTTTCTAAGTCTTTTTTAGACAGCCCCATGTGCATGACTTTATGGTATTTTTTCTCAATGTTACAAGCCTCATTTCAAATGGCTCTCCACATGAAATTGACCCTATCAAATACCTACATTTCAATGAGCCAAAGAACTCACAAGTTGGAGCAATGATCACTAAGAAATTATGCATTGAAGTGGCCATGTCACGAATGTGTGTATACTTTGGAAAAGTCATAATTTTATTCTCTATATGCACCAAGCTTAACCATGATTTTCCATATGTTTCTAATCACTATCCCAATCTGCCACTAACTTGAAAACTATTCTATTACATGCCCTCTCCCAAGAGAATTAAGAAACATGTTGTTTGGACCATTGGATGAGAGATGGTCGTGTGCCAAAGGGAAGACCATGATAAGGTTTCATTACATAAACTGTGTTCCAACTTGAACCAAAAACATGAGCCACCAAGTACATTGTTCAGACTTGCCACTCCATTAGTTTCCTACATGCTTCACACAAAACCTGTGCAAAGAAAGTTCCAAAAGTATAACTAGTTTGTACTTTGACAGCTAACATATGGAGAGGTACCATGCTGTAAAATAAGTGACCATCATATAAGTAGTTCTTGCATTTCAATCCACTGGACTTTGCTTTTTTTTTCTTTTTCTGATCTGAACCCTAAAATAAACAACCACTACAACTCTCACTTGGCTCAAGAAAAATAGAAAAGTCATGCGCATAACCCTACCATTCTTTTCTCCTCAAGACAAAGCAATTGTCCAATGTATCTTCTTTGCAATAACCAGTTGCCTTGCCTATAAAAGGAGACACACTCTACTTTGTAAAAACAGGAAGATCAGAATATTAACACAACCAGAACATCCAACACCATTCACTTCACACTCCCATCTCACTCAAAGAAAGAACCCGTGAGACCTAAGGGAAAGGAAAGTTGAGCATTTCATCAAGGTTGAAGCATTCTCTTTAAGGGGAGGAGTCTAAATTCAAAGCTCATAAGTGAAGAGGCAGTGGACCTACTCCACTTGGTAAGCCTCTCTCTTTTTCTCCATGTTCACGATTTACATGCTTTCATATTCATGGTACAACCATGTTTGAATAATACCACATGTCATGTTATGCATTTGAATCAATCTTGAATGATGATAGGAATAGTTTTTTGGAGCTGGCATTATGTATCCGTGTTTTGTTAAAGTTCCTGTCAATTTTGAACACATGTCTTCGTGTTTTTTTTCCTCCAAAATTTAGTTGTTGTTTCAAGTGGTTTAGGGCTTAATGTTGTTCTATCATTGGAGCACATCACTCTGCTTTTTATTTCATGATTTGTGATGGAGAAATGAGTTTGATAATGGTTGAACAAGGTGACGATCATCCATGCGAATGCTACTGGTTTTTCATGATGAATTCATGAGACTTGTTGCATGTTGCATGAAAGAGAATAAGTCGTGGTGGCGTGTGAGTGGTCATGGAGCCATTTTGTCATTTTGTTACTTAAAGAAACAAGTGACCAATTGATTTCACGTAACATGTATTTTGTGCCTGTCACATATTACTTCGTCTGTTGAGTTTCTGTTCCACTCTTGGACTTGGGTCCTTGAGCCCTCGCTAATTGCACCCCTCCTGTTAAAGCCCATATTCGCAGCAACCATGATTCTTAGTTCGTATCGACATTGCATGTAAACCCCCCTCTGTTTTGTTCATTTCAACATTGTTTATTTTATTTTTTATTTCAATTTTTTATTTTATTTAAAATGGTTTCTTTGACACAAAAATTCCCAAAAATTCATAATTTACGTTTTAATGTTAATTCAATTTTCTAAATTTTTATTTTTTATTTTCACATTATTTTAATATTTATTTTAATTTTGTGAAATTAAGGGCATATTTTGTGCTTAATCTTGGAACTCTTTTGAAAAAGATCTTTCTCATCACCTTGAAGTAATTTTCTAAAAGTTGTCTTAGGACACTTTGAGAGTTTGTTTTGAATTTGATTTTTAACCTTCAATGAGGTCTTTGTTTAGGGTTTGCCTCATTATAACAACCCTTGATTCTTAGGCTTGATGCCTTTGATATCTCACTTTGGAATTTGACCTTGAGAGGGCTATTGTGCCTAAATTTTTTGTGACACTCCACATATTCATTTGTTGATGTCTTAAATTGAAACTAGACCTTGGTATTTGATTTGTGTGGATACTCTACCAATGTAACAACCGTTGTTCATAACTTGTTTGGTCCTTATTCCTCATGACACCTCTTGAAGTGTCTTGCAAGTTGATCTTGATTTGAGAAGTTTGTCTTACTCTTAACTTCTTGGTTCTTGAATACTTTGCCTTGCTATTTGTTCACTTGTGCATGTTGTATGATTTATTCTCATTATGCCTTGCCATGCTCATACATGGATGCTTATCTCATATTTTTTGATGTTGTTCATGTTTATCCCCTTTGAGTTCTTACACTCATATTGATTACTTTTACTTTAATCCCACTTCAACTCTTGTTTACAAGAAGTTGCCTCCCCTCCTTCTAAAGGAAAGTCTCTCATTTGACCTCAAAGTCATAGATAGCTCATAACCATCTTGGCCTCCTTAGAGCCATCTCCTACCCTTGACCTCAAAGTCATAGGTAACATCTCAACCTTTGACCTCATAGTCATAGGATCCCATCTTGGCCTCATAGTCATCCTTCAAACCTTGACCTCATAGTCATAGGTAACTCTTCTCTTGACCTCATAGTCATAGGCAACATCTTCAATCCTTGACCTCATAGTCATAGGATTCCCTCTTGACCTCATAGTTATAGGGCCATCTCTTACCTTTACCTTTGACCTCATAGTCATAGGCATCCATTCTCCCTTGACCTCATAGTCATAGGATTCCCTCTTGAACTCATATTCATAGAGCCTAATCTTATACCCTTGATCTCATAATCATAGGTAGTCATATTCCTTTGACCTCATAGTCATTGGTAACATCATTCCCTCTTGACCTCATAGTCATAGGTTACCATCTTGACCTCATAATCATCTTATCATCTTGGCCTCATAGCCATCCATCTCATCTTGACCTCATAGTTATCTTATCATCTTGACCTCATAGTCATCTTACCATCTTGGCCTCATAGCCATCCTTCAAACCTTGACCTCATAGTCATAGGTAACTCTTCCCTTGACCTCATAGTCATAGGCAACATCTTCAATCCTTGACCTCATAGTCATAGGATTCCCTCTTGACTTCATAGTCATAGGGTGATCTCTTACCTTTACCTTTGACCTCATAGTCATAGGCATCCATTCTCCCTTGACCTCATAGTCATAGGATTCCCTCTTGACCTCATTGTCATAGAGCCTAATCTTATACCCTTGATCTCATAATCATAGGTAGTCATCTTCCTTTGACCTCATAGTCATAAGCAACCTTTGACCTCATAGTCATTGGTAACATCATTCCCTCTTGACCTCATTGTCATAGGTTACCATCTTGACCAAATAGTCATCTTATCATCTTGGCCTCACTACCATCCATCTCATTTTGACCTCATAGTCATCTTATCATCTTGACCTCATAGTCATCTTACCATCTTGACCTCATAGTCATCTTACCATCTTGACCTCATAGTCATAGGCCTCATAGTCATTCACTTATCACAACTTAGACTTAGAGAGGTCTTTGACTTTATATGAGCTCATACTCATTCCCCCTGGAACTTTGGCCATAGTCAATGGTTCCTCAACCCTTATTGAGGTGAACTAAGATTGCTCTGATTCTTTAGTCAGGATACGTAGGCACGAGATGTGATATCTTGATGAGCATACTTAGTGTACATACCCTTAGGTCTTTACCTTTAGCCTTAGCAGATCACCTTAGCAAGTAAACATAACATAACACAAATACAAACAAGAGGTTCCTGTAGGGTACTACAGATACTTAGGGTGCTAATACCTTCCCTTAGTATAACCAACCCCCGATCCCCGATCTCTTAGCTGTGTCTTCACATAGCGCAATTAGGGTTTTCTTCGATCTTTACCCTTTCCTTTGGATAAATCAAAGCTCGGTGGTGAATTTCAAAGATGTGTGATTCAAGTTAATTAATAGCTTGATATCCAATTCTCACCGCAACAGAAATGGCGACTTCACTGGGGATGCAGTGTAAGAGGGTTAAGCCCACCTTGTTGTGTTTGTGTTATTTATGTTTGCTTGCTTAATTGTACATATCTGTATATATCTGTATACCTGTTTTGTTTGGGTTCTTGTGTTTGGCATGGTTGTTACTTTTGAGTGGTGAGACAAGTCCTAACTCGGACTTGAGAGCACTTTTGATAGGACGATGGTATATTCAAGGAGACTTTGAGGGAGTCGATTCCCGAAAAAGTTAACTTGAGACACCATCACTCAGCTGAGGCCCTCTTGAGATTTTAGTCATGTTGAGCGAGTCTATTCGCGAAAATGTTACTACTCTCGACCTAGGTGCCCGTGAAATTGAGGATCGTAGTTACCTATAACCCCACTTGGCCTTTTTAGGATGTAGTGCGAGGACTATGAGGGAGTCTATTCCCGAATTGGTCGGTACGCGATACTACACTTGGACGAGATTCTCTTGAGAATATTATTGACTACCGAGCCATTCGGGAAATCGATAATATCCGAAAGATGGGTCGTCGACTCTGGGAACTTTTTAGAACCCTATTCTACAGCTGATAAACCCATAGTACACACCTTCTTGGGATGGGTAGACCATGGCTCCATTTATGTGATCCCTAAACCTAGGGCTTGTGTGCTTTGTTGTGTGTACATATGTTTGTGCGTGTTTTATGCATTGCATACATCTCATCGTATCCATTTTTCGTTTCAAGGAACTCAGATATTCTTTCCTTTGCAAGATCAATGGAGATCATGGATTTTAAAGCAAAACTCTTCAGTTTTCCCAAAAATGTTTGCAACCTGCTATTGAGCTCCTTGAAACCACTTGGCTTGTATTTGCATCCCATGCGCATTCGCGTCTCATTTGTATTTCTCAGCCTTGAGTCTCTTCTTCTATGTCTAGAGGATACCTAGCACCCATTCTGGACCAATGGCAACAATGAACAAGATTTTGAAGAATCAGGAAGCTTTGAAAGAGGAAGTCTGAATCCTCAAAAGTCAGATGAGTTGGGTCCTGGAAACTCTGCAAAACTTGATGAGGAAGGAAGAGCACGTTCACCCTGTTACACCCAGGGAGGTTATCAGTTCACCACCTCCTGTGGTTCTTCCATACCAAGGACATGCCTTTGAGGGAACTTCGTATCAATCAACATTTGGTTTTGCGCCAGAATGTCATCCCCTTCAGGTGTTTACCAAAAGAGCGTATCAGCCTCTGACGGTTATTTCTCCTCGAAGTTCTCGAAGCCAGAACAAGAAGAGATACTCTGTCAAAAGGGACAAGGCCCACTACCAGCCAATTCCTGTGCCACTAAGAAAACTTTTCCCACTGTTGGTACGGAACAAGTTGGTGACTCCCCGACCTCACAACCCTGTGCCTGGACCTTGGCATAATGCAAATTTGACTTGTGAATTCCACAAGGAGGCTGAAGGGCATGACTTGGATTGTTGCCAAGCCTTAAAAGCTACTGTGTAAAATCTGATCCATGACAAGGACTTGATCTTCGAAGAAGATCGCTCAGAGATTGAATGTAAATTCCATACTGGTACAATGGGGCATCCCATTGAAGAATGCAAGCACTTCGAAGAGCGATTGCTAAGTCTGATAAAGATGCTGAAACCTCAAGAGGATAAGTCAGATGCCAATATTTCGATTCTTGAAGCGAAAGACAAAGGACTTGTGAGGCCTTTTAAGGTTCTATATCACAAAGAGCAAGTGATCCATGATGGGGGTGTTCCCTTGTCTGGGCCCAGCGACTGAAGTCAATTTACCAAAGCTGGCTGTATTTTGTATTTTCAGTTGTATTTTCTTTGCATGTTTGAATTTGTATTTGCTTCTAAGCTGTTGTACTTTCGAGTTGGCAAGATTAATGAAATGTTCATGCATTTTTTTGGGTCAATCCATTCGTTTCACTCCTTTACCGTTATTTTCATAAAGGCAAAAATATTTATTTTGTTTCCTTCCACTTATCCTTATCAAACTGTTTATTAAGCAATGATTGGGGAGGATGATGAAAACATCATATCCATAACTGCTGTGGTATGATGCCAATTAAACCTTGCCGATGATGTAAGGCATTGTTTTAATTCCTAAACACTGGAGAAATAAGGAAGATAATCCCTTGTTAACCCCTTCGAGCTTAGAAGTATGAGTTTTCTTTTTCCTTACAAAACGCAAAAAACCCGTAATCTCAACCTTGGGGTGGGTAGTTCTCAATTTAACTCGGTTATGCATTCTAATGCAAGCGCTTCGTGCAAGATACCAGTCAGCTCTCTCAAATCAAATGAACAAATATTGTACAAGTTGTTCCCGAAGCGACAAATAAGGAAGGATCGTTATGAAATATGAAGAGTGAGCTGAGTCCCTTTCAAGGCAAAAGCTGAGAAAGATGGGAGGCCCATAATCATCGCCTTATGCAAAAGGGCTTGTATGACAACCAGCAAGACAAGAAGAGGTCTCATAACCTCAACAAAGACAATAAGAGGTCTCATAACCTCAACAACGACAAGAAGAGGTCTCATAACCTCAACAAAGACAAGTAGAGGTCTCAAAACCTCAACAAAGACAAGACGAGGTCTCAAAACCTCAGCAAAGACAAAAAGAGGTCTCAAAACCTCAGTGAAGACAAGAAGAGGTCTCAAAACCTCAGCAAAGACAAGAAGAGGTCTCAAAACCTCAGCAAAGATAAGAAGAGGTCTCAAAACCTCAGTGAAGATAAGAAGAGGTCTCAAAACCTCAGCAATAAAGGACAATCAAATGTTGTATAGGAGCAATGACTACCCAGGCGTCTTAATCATCATCAACTATCATCAATTCATTTCCTAGCGTATGGGAACCTGAATGTATAACTTGAGTTAACTGAGCGTATGATTGAAGTTCATTACGGAGTTTGGGTGGGGACAAACAAACTTTGAGCCTTTATCCTTTGTTTCATGAACCGCGAACCAGACCACGTTACAATCCTTAAAAGACCTAATTGAGGTAAAGTTGTATTTAAGCATACCACAACAAGGTTGATTAACCTGACTCCTAATGATCTTTGCTAATCGTGTGTGTTGATCACTTCATTTGTCATTCTGTAAATGGCTAGATCCGCGTTGTGTTTGATTATTTAATCACTCCACTGTGTGTGTTTCATCAATAAAATTTGATTTCAAAAAGCTTGCATGAATGTTACATTGAAATTGCCAATTTTTAATGAACAATATTGTTTGCAAAACATATCAATATCAAAGGAATCCCAACAAATGCAACCAGCTAGGGAATTTGATTTGGTAAAAAGGGGCTCAGTCTAGGGCATCTCCTCTATAGATCAAGCATCCCAGGAGCTACTAAATTAAGGTATGAACTATTTCAAGTTCAGGATATTGGGGCAAGCTTGAAGTCACCCTATGACAAGATTGGACTCCATGACCACCAACAGGGGCAAGTTTGTTCCCCAGTGTTACTACCACAGTCTGAGGACTTTGTATTGCAAATACGGTTGAACTGGGGCAATTATGTCAAATTCATGACTCTCTTCAAGAGTTTGAAGATATTGATTCATCTCGTGTGTCGATCCTTTTGTAAAATCCTCTTGGTATTTTTTCCCAATAAACCATGTAATCTGGGGCAGATAAGATTTGCAGAATTACTCTGTTCTTGGAATATCCCTTTGCCAGCTTCCCAGTAAGCGGTTACTTCAGTTGATCTTAGCAATTCTCCATGATTTTTTTTCTCCAGTAAGGAAATCAAGCTCATGATGGCAATCCTAGTGAATTCATGATGCTATACCTCAAGTGGAGTACTCTTTTTCCCAGCGAAGTTACTGATTCTTCATATTCATCCTTAGTAATGGTCCAATCTATTGAGGTTGGCTGGGTATCCTTGTCGAGATGTTTATTTCATCTTCAGTCTCGCTTCCCTTTATTTGTTTTGTGAGCATAATCATAAACATGTCATTCATACATATGCATAGCATCTTAGCATTTTTGCTACCCTTTCTGGTGTTTACTTATTGTGTTCACTTGGGCGTTTATCTCCCCAAGTGACTGGGTTTATCTATTCTCTCCAATAGAGTCGTTAGCCCTAGGCATAAAGTGCCCATCCTTTCTGAATTCCCCACAGAGATCGATTCTCGTGGATGATGGTTGGTTTAGCTGTCCTTTCCACATTTGGATAAGATAAATCCCCATTTGAGTTCATTCCTCAATGGTTGGAGTTTTGTTTGACCGTTTCTTTCTAGCTTGTTCCTAGATTGAACTTTGGTCCCTGACAAGTGTGCTCTTGGGCCTGTTTAGGCTGTTGAACTCAGTTTGAACGTGCATTTATTTTACACGAGGTCTCGCAAGAAGAATCTTTTACAGATCATCATTGAAGGCAAAATTATCTCTCCAGCAGTGTTGTGATAATAACATCTCCTTGAAAAGGTTGTTTTTATATAACGGCGATAAGTGGCAGTCTCTTCCGAGAAACTTATATGTCTCTGGTGCTATTCAACCTTTTTGCAACTATAACTGGTGTTCCCCAGGAAGTCTAAATCTTCATCATGCAACCCCGGTACTGACCTATCTGATACTTAACCTCTTCATATGAACCTAAAGTCCAGTGATTGCTGGCATTGTTTATTTCAGGTCAACTGTGAACCTAAACACTAGGTCAACTATGAACCTTGGTCAGCTATGAACCTAAAACTCTAGTCAACTATGAACCTTGGTCAACTTTGAACCAAAACATCAGGTCAACTATGAACCTTGGCCAGCTTTGAACCAAAACATCATGTCAACTATGACCCTTGGTCAGCTTTGAACCAAAACACCAGGTCAACTATGAACTTTGGTCAGCTATGAATCAAAACATCCGGTCAACTATGAACCTTGGTCAGCTATGAACCTAAAACACAGGTCAACTATGAACCTTGGTCAGCTATGAACCAAAACATCAGGTCAACTATGAACCTCAATCCTGGCCCAACTCATATTGGTGTCTAAAGTCCAGTCTTTGCTGGCAGCCTAACTCATATTGGTGTCTAAAGTCCAGTCTTTGCTGGCAGCCCAACTCATATTGGTGTCTAAAGTCCAGTCTTTGCTGGCAGCCCAACTCATATTGGTGTCTAAAGTCCAGTCTTTGCTGGCAAACCAACTCAAATTAGTATCTTATCCAACCCAAATTGGTGTTTGCTGATGTCATTAATACTGTGAATCCAGTGCTTACTGGCATGCCATTTCTGAAACCAATCATTTTTGGCACTTTAATCTTATTCCCAACAGAGGTTCAGTCATTATCATTATCTCTTTGAAAGTCCTTGTGATTGACTATCATTCAGTGCACGCAGAGTTTGTCTCTGTCTTTTCTGGCTTTTCTTGAAGATCCCGTTCGAACTCTTCAGTATAAGAAATCCCCAGAAAATCTTTGTAGGATGTTTATCCTTTTGATTCAATTGATCCCCAGTAGAGATCATGTCTTCTTTCTGGTTTCATGCCCAGTAAGGAGTGTGTTTTTATTTTCCCCAGTGTCGTCCGATCACCTATGAACCTGTCGTCCATCTCCCTGGATCTTTCCTCAGTGGAGAACACCTCTCTGGCTCCTATCTCTAGTAAGGATCTGTGGGATTTCCCCTCAGTTTTAATTTTCTATCACAAGTGTTTCCTTGGAGTCTCCCCAGTGAGTCTCTTTTTGGTTAGTCTGTATCCCTAGTGAGTCTTCCTTGAAGATACTAACCTTTGCCCTTCCCCAATGAAGCTCACCTGTGGTGGTTTGCTCTTTTATCCTTCAGTGTCTTGTTTGTCTGCATTTTTACACTATCATGTCATCATATCATCATACTAGAAGTTCATGGCATGTCAGCATCTGCATGACCGTCGCCTGTCCTTAGCATCTGCATTCCATCTAAGGGCAAAATTTCCGGTTTGCTATATTTAAATACCTTTCACCTTGATGACCCGAGGATTTCCATTCCTCGTGCCATCTGGTAAAGCTATTTAAATAGGGGCAACTGTTATACCCCAAATTTTACCCCTTAGATGTCATAACATCTTGCATTTGCATTTAGATTCAATCATCTATGCATTGTTAACTAACCACCATATCTTGCTAGTTTGTTCTTTTATGTGAAAAGCAGAGTTTGCACAGGAAGGAGAACAAAAGTCAATAAGCCAAGATCTCACATGTTTCGAGGTCTCCTAAAACACTCCTTGGCCCCATACAATCATCACAGGTGTTCACTAGCTGATTGAGAATGGTACCTTGAGCCACAAGTTCATCATACCTCAAATTAGGGTTTTTGTCAGGACAAGACAACCATTGCCTTTGATCTTGATCAAGATATGTTCCCAAGCCTTGGGACATAACTCCATATGATACTAGAAATCCTTAGAGGCCACCTATGAGCATTGAAATAGATTGAAGAAGCAAGATCATCAGAGATCATCCAGTTGTGTTCCTAAGGAACATTAGGGTTTTGACTGAGGCCTTTGACTTTTGAGATCCTGATCCCAAAATGAAGCATTCAAGCCATATTCCATCAAGATATGTCTAATTATTGAGTTATAGCATGAGAAGTAGACATTTGAGAGATTTCTTGCAAAGAGGGCAATGTTTGGTCCTTAAAATTTTCTAAGTGTGAAAAATCCACTCCTTGTGCAAAATTGGGAAGGCCATAACTTTCAAACCACACATCCAAATTGAGTGACTCAAAGCTCAAATGGAAGCTCTTTCCATGAACTTAAAAGTGTATTAGAGGACCTTTCTTCAAAAAAATGCATGGTTTTCAAGTTATGAGACTTGGGAGATAAGACACCTTTATGACTTAGTGAAATTTTGGTTGTTTTTCCCTAGTTTCCACACTAACTTCATGGTCAATTTTCACAGTGTTCCAAACTTCAAATCAAAAATCTTTGGACATGAAAGTTGTTCCTTGTTCTTCAAGCTTTCCAAGCATATGTAGAACTCCCCATTTGGATGAGCCAATCTCAAGTTATGATGTTCTAAAGTTGGATGTTTCAAATTGTGAAAATTCCATAACTTAGAAAATTTTCTAAGTCTTTTTTAGACAACCCCATGTGCATGACTTTATGTCTTTTCTCAATGTTACAAGCCTCATTTCAAATGGCTTTCCACATGAAATTTACCCTATCAAATGCCTATATTTCAATGAGCCAAAGAACTCACAAGTTGGAGCAATGATCACTAAGAAATTGTGCATTGAAGTGGCCATGTCACGAATGTGTGTATACTTTGGAAAAGTCATAATTTTATTCTCTATATGCACCAAGCTTAACCATGATTTTCCACATGTTTCCAATCACTATCCCAATCTGCCACTAACATGAAAACTATTCTATTACATGCCCTCTCCCAAGAGAATTAAGAAACATGTTGTTTGGACCATTGGATGAGAGATGGTCGTGTGCCAAAGAGAAGACCATGATGTGGTTTCATTACATAAACTGTGTTCCAACTTGAACCATAAACATGAGCCATCAAGTACATTGTTCAGACTTGCCACTCCATTAGTTTCCAACATGCTTCCCACAAAACCCGTGCAAAGAAAGTTCCAAAAGTACAACTAGTTTGTACTTTGACAGCTAACATATGGAGAGGTACCATGCTGTAAAATAAGTGACCATCATGTAAGTAGTTCTTGCACTTCAATGCACTGGACTTTGCTTTTTTCTTTTTTCTGATCTGGACCCTAAAATAAGCAACCACTACAACTCTCACTTGGCTCAAGAAAAATAGAAAAGTCATGCGCATAACCCTACCATTCTTTTCTCCTCAAGACAAAGCAAGTGTCCAATGTATCTTCTTTACAATAACCAGTTGCCTTGCCTATAAAAGGAGACACACCCTCCTTTGCAAAGACAGGAAGATTAGAATATCAACACAACCAGAATAACCAACACCATTCTCTTTAAGGGGAGGAGTCTAAGTTCAAAGCTCATAAGTGAAGAGGCTGTGGACCTACTCCACTTGGTAAGCCTCTCTCTTTTTCTCCATGTTCATGATTTCCATGCTTTCATATTCAAGGTACAGCCATGTTTGAATCATACCACATGTCATGCTATGCATTTGAATCAGTCTTGAATGATGATAGGAATAGTTTCTTTGAGCTGGCATTATGTATTCGTGTTTTGTTAAAGTTCATGTCAGTTTTGAACACATATCTTCATGTTTTTTTTCTCCAAAATATAGTTGTTGTTTCGAGTGGTTTAGGGCTTAATGTTGTTCTATCATTGGAGCACAACACTCTGCTTTTTATTTCATGATTTGTGATGAAGAAATGAGTTTGATAATGGTTGGACATGTTGAAGATCAGCCATGCGAGTGCTAATGGTTTTTCACGATGAATTCATGAGACTTGTTGCATGTTGCATGAAAGAGAAGAAGTCGTGGCAACGTGTAAGTGGCCATGGAGCCATTTTGTTGTTTTGTTACTTAAAGAAACAAGTGACCAATTGATTTCAAGTCACATGTATTTTGTACCCGTCACATATTACTCCGTCTGTTGAGTTTCTGTTCCACTCTTGGACTTGGGTCCTTGAGCCCTCGCTAACTGCACCCCTCCTGTTAAAGCCCACATGCGCAGATCCCATGATTCTTAGTTCGTATCGACATTGCTTGTAAACCCCCCTCTGTTTTGTTCATTTCAACATTGTTTATTTTATTTTTTATTTCAAATTTTTATTTTATTTAAAATGGTTTCTTTGACACAAAAATTCCCAAAAATTCATAATTTTCGTTTTAATGTTAATTCAATTTTCTAAATTTTTATTTTTTATTTTCACATTATTTTAATATTTATTTTAATTTTGTGAAATTAAGGGCATATTTTGTGCTTAATCTTGGAACTCTTTTGAAAAGGATCTTTCTCATCACCTTGAATTAATTTTCTAAAAGTTGTCTTAGGACACTTTGAGAGTTTGTTTTGAATTTGATTTTTAACCTTCAATGAGGTCTTTGTTTAGGGTTTTCCTCATTATAACAACCATTGATTCTTAGGCTCGATGCCTTTGATATCTCACTTTGGAATTTGACCTTGAGAGGGTTATTGTGCCTAAATTTCGTGATACTCCACATATTCATTTGTTGATGTCTTAACTTGAAACTAAACCTTGGTATTTGATTTGTGTGGATACTCTACCAATGTAACAACCGTTGTTCATAACTTGTTTGGGCCTTATTCCTCTTGACACCTCTTGAAGTGTCTTGCAAGTTGATCTTGATTTGAGAAGTTTGTCTTACTCTTAACTTCTTGGTTCTTGAATACTTTGCCTTGCTATTTGTTCACTTGTGCATGTTGTATGATTTATTCTCATTATGCCTTGCCATGCTCATACATGGATGCTTATCTCATATTTTTTGATGTTGTTCAGGTTTATCCCCTTTGAGTTCTTACACTCATATTGCTTACTTATACTTTAATCCCACTTCAACTCTTGTTTACAAGAAGTTGCCTCCCCCTCCTTCCAAAGGAAAGTCTCTCTATTGACCTCAAAATCATAGATAGCTCATAACCATCTTGGCCTCCTTAGAGCCATCTCCTACCCTTGACCTCATAGTCGCAGGTAATATCTCAACCTTTGACCTCATAGTCATAGGATCCCATATTGGCCTCATAGCCATCCTTCAAACCTTGAACTCATAGTCATAGGATCCCATATTGGCCTCATAGCCATCCTTCAAACCTTGAACTCATAGTCATAGGTAACTCTTCCCTTAACCTCATAGTCATAGGCAACATCTTCAATCCTTGATCTCATAGTCATAGGATTCCCTCTTGACCTCATAGTCATAGGGCTATCTCTTACCTTTACCTTTGACCTCATAGTTATAGGCATCCATTCTCCCTTGATCTCATAGTCATAGGATTCCCTCTTGACCTCATAGTCATACAGCCTAATCTTACACCCTTGATCTCATAATCATATATAGTCATCTTCCTTTGACCTCATAGTCATAAGCAACCTTTGACCTCATAGTCATTGGTAACATCATTCCCTCTTGACCTCATAGTCATAGGTTACCATCTTGACCTCATAGTCATCTTATCATCTTGGCCTCATAGCCATCCATCTCATCTTGACCTCATAGTCATCTTATCATCTTGACCTCATAGTCATCTTACCATCTTGGCCTCATAGCCATCCTTCAAACCCTGACCTCATAGTCATAGGTAACTCTTCCCTTGACCTCATAGTCATAGGCAACATCTTCAATCCTTGACCTCATAGTCATAGGATTCCCTCTTGACCTCATAGTCATAGGGCCATCTCTTACCTTTACGTTTGACCTCATAGTCATAGGCATCCATTATCCATTGACCTCATAGTCATAGGATTCCCTCTTTACCTCGTAGTCATAGAGCCTAATCTTATACCCTTGATCTCATAATCATAGGTTGTCATCTTTCTTTGCCCTCATAGTCATAAGCAACCTTTGACCTCATAGTCATTAGTAACATCGTTCCCTCTTGACCTCATAGTCATAGGTTACCATCTTGACCTCATAGTCATCTTATCATCTTGGCCTGATCGCCATCCATCTCATCTTGACCTCATAGTCATCTTAACATCTTAACCTCATAGTCATCTTACCATCTTGACCTCATAGTCATCTTACCATCTTGACCTCATAGTCATCTCCCTGGAACTTTGGCCATAGTCAATGGTTCCTCAACCCTTATTGAGGTGAACTACGGTTGCTCTGATTCTTTAGTCAGGATACGTAGGCACGAGATGAGATGTCTTGGTGAGCATACTTAGTGTAGATACCCTTAGGTCTTTACCTTTAGCCTTAGCAGATCACCTTAGCAAGTAAACATAACATAACACAAATACAAACAAGAGGTTCCTGTAGGGTACTATAGATACTTAGGGTGCTAATACCTTCCCTGAGTATAACCAACCCCCGATCCCCGATCTCTTAGCTATGTCTTCACATAGCACAATTAGGGTTTTCTTTGATCTTTACCCTTTCCTTTGGATAAATCAAAGCTCGGTGGTGAATTTCAAAGATGTGTGATTCAAGTTAATTAATATCTTGATATCCGATTCTCACCGCAACACTATAGTTGCGGTTTTTGTTGTTGTTCTTCTTATTATTGTTATTCAATTTGTTATTGTTGTTGTTGTTGTTTTTTTTTTTTTGCTATTGTAGGTGTGTTTGTTATTATTTCAATTGTTAATGTTGTTACCGTTGTTGTAATTGTTGTCGTTATTGTTGTTGTAGTTATTATTGTTGTTCTTGTTGTTGTTGATATTATTGATGTTGTCGTTGTTCTCTTGTTGCAGTTGTAGTTGTTGTCATTATTGCAATTGTTTCTGGTTTTGATGCTATTGTTGTTATTTTTGTTGCTTTTGTTGTTGTTATTATTATTCTTGTTGTTTTTATTGCTTTTTTTGTTGTTGCTGTTGTTGCCATTGTGTAGCGCGATTTTTGTGGTCCTGAGTCACTATCGCTTGGGTACAACAGTTTGATTCATTTTTTATCCTATTGAGCTGATTAAGGAAGGGAAATAGATGTCTACAATTAACCCTGCTTGCATGCTGAGTTTAAACAGTTGTCTATTAGGTTACATATGCGATTAAGATGTGGGTCCCTCTTCGATTTATTTTGTTTAAATTCAGAATGTCTGGACTATTTGCGAGGTTGTTGGTAGGATGTTAGGATTTGGTGCTTTTCGATTGATGTGTGAAAGTACGGGATTTTGGGTTTTTGATTAGTATGCTCGCTAAGATTTTGCAATCTTATGCCTACGTATTCCCGTTAAACGAAACAGGGAAATCAGAGCGATCGTAGTTCCTCATATGGTATGGGAGGAAAGAGGTGTTTTGGTGTCTTGTTCAAAGCCAAAGACTTGAAGCTAAAGGTGTTTGTATCTTGTTCAATGCCCAAGATGTGAAGCTAAAGGGTTTTGGATGAGAGAGAATTTGTCATCTCTAAAGAGGAGTTGTTGATGTTTGTATACTGTGAGCAAGGCACAAATTTGATGCTAAAAGGTTGATTGACTCAACCGAGGTTTCCTTATACAATGCCTAAGAGGAGGCGATCGACCCAACAAGAGGGTGTCTTTTATTTGTTGTCTCGTATGAAGCCCGAGATAGAGGCTTAAAGGGTTGACTCAACAAGAGAGTACTAGCAAGTGAGTGACTCAACAAGAGAGTGCTTTTATGTGTCTTGTACGAAGCCCAAGACGAAGGCTAAAAAGGTGGACTCAACAAGAGAATCTATGTGACGGGTGATTGACTCAACAAGAGAGTCTTTTATACTCAACAAGAGAGTGTTTTGCTGTCTCGTACGAAGCCCGAGATAGAGGCTAAAAGGAGATCGACTCAACAAGAGAGTCTTTTATACTCAACAAGAGAGTGTATTGTATGTGTCTTGTATGAAGCCCAAGACAGAGGCTAAAAGGGGATTGACTCAACAAGAGAGTCTTTTATACTCAACAAGAGAGTATTTAGTATGTGTCTTGTATGAAGCCCAAGACGGGGCCTAAAAAAGGGTTGACTTAACAAGAGAGTCTGAAAAGGTTAGCTCTGCTGGGGAGCGCCATTTCTACAAAGCCCAAGAGGAGGCTACCTTACCGCTGTGGATTCTGGAGATCCTGAAGCGGGTCCAAGTGTGGGGAACTCTCATGAGAGAGACCGGGTTTCTGCCTATGTTTAAAGGAAACTTGAGAATGTCTTTGAGACTCAAGGGTCTTAGATTGTCCAAGTCTAGAGTTTTATCTTTTGTACAATGCCCAAGAGGAGGCACAAGTATTAAGGGAAGAGTATCAACCCTACAATGGCCGGAGTTTTGAGGCTGGAAAAACTGCTCTAGTGAAGGATGACTAAGTTCTGTCTTATACCTTTAAGAGGTCTTCAGGGTCCTTGTCTTAAGCCCAAGAGAAGGCATGAGACCTTCTAAGAAGCCGAAGGGTCCTTGTACAACGCCCAAGAGGAGACGGGGATGCTTTTAGGAAGCCTGTGGGTCCCCAAACGAAGAGAAGTTCAAGACATGCTATTCACCGAGAATAGATCAAGCCAGGAAAGTTCAAGGATTTGGAAGAAACTCTAGAGATACCATTCACGGAGAAAAGATCATCTCTGGGGAGTTAGAGTTTCTTTGACAATTTCTAAGAGTGACAGTCTGAGAAAGGGTTCACCGAGAATGCTGCCTTTCACGTTTCCATATTGTTTAACCCCAAGAGGAGGGAATACTGTATCTGGTAATCCTATGGGGGGATCTAGTTTTATTTGTATTTAAGAGTGACCAACAAGGCTTTACCTAGTGCTAGACGTAGTTGCTGGGGAAAACTCTAAATAACTATACTAGTATTACATAGTGGATATGTGACAAGTTTATAAAGGATGTGAAAGAAGACTTATAGTGAAACAACCCCACAATATAATTATATACATATGGAAGCGATAAATAAAAGCGGATAAACACTTACCCGTTGTAGAGCTTCCATTCTGTTTTGTTAGTTGTTCAACAAAGAAATTTTTTATAACAATATATTCAAAAATCAAAGGAGAAAGTGCTTTGAAAAGTTTGTTGGGGCTTACAACTCAAGGAGAGGCCCAAGGTTTTAACGATGATCGCAACGCTGTTTTGAAAACTGTACAGAGGGAGCTATATAATATGTGAGGCCCACAAAGTTTTAGTTAAAAGGGGATTGGGTCTTACACTCTATTAGAGACCCAATAGTTTGTTTTTGTACAAGTGGTGGGGCTTACAGCTCAAGGAGAGGCCCAAGTGATTATTTGTTTGAAAACTGGTGATCGCGCCGAGGTTTGAAAACACAGTGGGTCTTATACAATAACTGAGGCCCAAAAGAGGGTGTATTTTCAAAGGGGTTGGGTCTTACACTCTATTAGAGGCCCAATGAGGTTTTTAAAGAAAAGAAATGGGGCTTATAACACGAGGGTAGGCCCAAGGTGTTTTGAAATGGCGATCGCGCCGAGATGTTTGAAATCGCAGTGGGTCTTATACAATAACTGAGGCTCAAAAGGTTTTGGTTTCAAAAAGGATTGGGTCTTACACTCTATTAGAGGCCCATGAGTGTTTAAAAAAGATTTGTGAGGGTGAAAATCAAAGAAACCCTAATTTTGTTTTCCTTTAAAAGTAAATATTTAAAGAGAATCAATAAAAATGATAAAAATACCAAATAAGTTTGAATAAACCACTTGTGATTTTTATTTAAGGTTTGGAAAATGAGGTTTTAATCACAAGATAATTTATAACTCATTTGGTTTTGATTTTCAAAATAAACATTCACCTTTAAATGTTTAAAAACAATTAAAAATGAATTTATTCACAAAAATACTAATTATATTAAATAACTAATATAAATTTTATTAATTTTGTGGAATAAAATATTTCAACATTTTTTTGATTCTTTACAAAAAGAACTAATAAAAAATAATTAAAATTGAGGAAGTTATTAATTTTTCAAATCATTAAAAATAATATGAAAAATAATAAAAAAAGTAAAAAAACCATAAAAGGGGTATGGGGCGAGGGGGATTCGAACCCGAGACCTCTTGTGTGCAGCATGCACGCCTTACCACTGGGGTGGTGATACATCCGTGTATCAAACCACAGCCATAAATATACAAGGCTTGCCTTGTTCTTGGCCTGGCCAAGGCAAGGCAAGGCAAGGTTTTTGGTCAGAAACGTGAATGTCATAACTTCTTCATTTCTCCATGGATGGAGACAAAATTTATATGCATATGACCTAGAATTTCACAAGGAATCCAATGGTGGTGGTGGTTTTTCCAAAAAATCAATCCTCTTTAAAACCCGATAGTCGTTTTGAAATAGGCCATGATTTGCATTTTATGTGCTATCCCTTGTTATAGGCATGAATTACATGATGAATTGGTTTAAACACAACACATATAACATGTATGAGATGTGCATGATCAGTGGACCTCAAAGCAAGGCATATTTTAAAGAGTTCAAGTTGAGATGCTTACCTCTTTAGGAGCTTTTTGGGCAATCTGTCAAGTGCTTTGTTCCAAAAATGTTTAGATGCTTTGAACACTCTCGAATGATCCCTTAGAAGCTTTTAGGATGATTGGAATCAGCTGGAAACCTCAGGATTAGAAATTGGCCCTTTCTTGCAAAAGGGGCAAAAGTGGCCAAAATAGCAACTCTCTCAAATGATGTTCCAGATGTGTGGAACCAATTGGGACAGTTCAAGGATGATATTTGGAGTGTGTTTGAGGTTTTATTTGGTTTGGAAAGTGACTGATTCAAGACATGGCTTGAAAAATGCACAAAAGTCCTATTTTGAGGTTTTGAGAGGGGACTTTGTTATTTTGGTGTTACAGGTCACTTGTGAGAGTTTGGACAGCTTAGATATGACATATTGGATGTGTTTGGATCATGAACTATGATGGAAATGCTCTCTAACTTGAAAAATCAGAGTTACCTTGCTAAAGAAGGTATTTTTGCCTAGAGAAAGAGATTTTGAGGAAAGCAAGTGTTGTAGTGCTTTGGTGTACTCAAACTGAGCACAAATGAGCTCTATTTATAGTAGAGCAAGTTTGTTTTGGCTGCAATAGTGAATGGCAACTGCTGCAGAGGTTTGGCCAATGTTGATCAATGGGAATCCAAGTCTCCTCTAGCCATTGACTAGAGGTTAGAGCACAGGCTGCTGGTTCCCTAGTTGTTGGATCATCCTTGACTAAATTCAGTTGAAAAGGGCTCAGTCCATGCCACCTTGGTGCATCCATTAAATGCTCCAAACCAAAATTGGAGTCTTGTCCCTCTTTTAGGCATTTCTAGGTTTGGCATGCTACTTTTGGTTCCAAGGACTTTGGAGGCTGATGGATCAGTGTTTGTCCCTCCTTGGTCTCCCCCTGAGGTGTTCAGATGGATAAAATTGTTTGTCATTTGCAAAATTTGCTCAAATCGAGCAAAATGCACAAATCTGCCTTGCCATGACAGTTTGCAGTAAGGCATATTGGCATGGTCATATCTCATGGCTCAAATGGAATTTGATGGAGTTCTTGGCCATTTTGGAAAGCCCTCATATGATACAACATATGTGTGATCATAGTTTGTTTGGATACCTTTTGGATCCAAGTGAAAAATCCCCCTAATTTTGGGAAAAAAGAAAGACAGATTCTGACTTAGTGAAAATTTCACTAAGTGTTGGAAAAAGTGACATTTCATGTTTTCAGCCATTTTGACCCAACCCTAACTCAAAATCCATGATGAATTGGAATGAGGTGTAGTTGAAGCTTTTGTAGAAGGCCATGAGAGCTACAAATCCAGCTTTCAATGGGGAAAAATGGCCTTTTGGTTTAGGAGATATGATCCTCCAAAGTTGGTACCCTAGCCACTTTGTTCCATAACTTAGAAAATTTCCAAGTTTTTATGGTTACTCCTTTTACAAGTTATCCCACTTTTCTTGATTTTTCTTGATGAATGATGATCCCAATCACACATTAACATCATTTTAGGGTCAAAGAACCATAATTGTGAAAAATTTCAAAAAGTCAAAGTTGACTTTTGTGCACAGTTGACTTTTTGTCAGATGAACTCCAAACTGTGCGATCCTCTATGAAATCAAGTCCTTGAACTAAATAAAACTTTATGGACATGTTCCATGGGTGTTATAGGGTGTATTGAATCATGTCCCAAGGTTTGGGAGCATGCCTGGGTCAAAAGTCAAAAGCACAGTTGACTTTTTCTTCAAAAACCCTAATTGTGGTTCTGATGAACTTGAAACTTGTGAATTAAGCTTCTTGGATCAATCCATTGTTGCAAATGGATCAATGTAGTTTGTTAGAGACCCTCAAATCCTCTCTTGAGGTCTTGGCTCATGTTTTGTCCCAAAAGTCAACTTAGGGGTGAATTAGGTCAAGAAACCCTAATTCCTGATTTTTTAGGAATGCATCCCCTGAGGTTAAATTGACTTGATGATTGGGTTTATGATGTCCCTTGGGGCATCTTAGGTTGTTCTTTGAAGCATTGACTCATTCCCAGAGGAAAATTTCCATCTGGAGGCCTTGGTCTACCAAAACCCTAATTTGGTGACACTGGTGACCTTGAGGCTTAATCCACTTGGAATGTTGCAGCCTTGTGCTTGATCCTTGATTTGGGAGTCCTCTTGATCCATTGGAGATGTTTGAGAGGTTTAGACAAGTTGAAGATCATGTCATTCCTTGATTGATCCTTTGTCTAAGAGCTCTGAGAGGGCTTGAAACCCTAAGTTTGATTGTAGTGAATGCTCACTCATCTTTGGGGAGACTAATGAGGTATAATGGTCCATCCATATTGTGATGATGATTTGCACAATGATGGAAATATTAGTGGTAAAAATTTGGGGTATGATATATTATTGTTGTTGTTGTTCTTGTTCTTGTTGTTTTTGTTGATGTTATTGCAGTTGTTTTTGTTGTTATTGCCATTGTTGTTGTTGTTATTCTTCTTCTTCTTCTCCTTCTTCTTGTTTTATAGCTATTGTTATTGTTATGGTTATTGTTGTTGTTTTTGTTGTTATTGCGGTTGTTGATATTGTCATTGTTGTTATTTCTATATTTTTTACTGTTATTGTTGCTTGTTGTTGTTGTTGTTGTTGTTTTTGTTGTTATTTTTGTTGTTGTTGTTGTTATTATTGTTGTTGTTGCTGCTGCTGATGTTGTTCTTGTTGATGTTGCTGTTGGTGGTGGTGGTGGTGTTACTACTATTGTTGTTATCGTTGTTTGAATTGTTGTTTTTATTGTTGTTAATGTTTTTGAATTTGTTGTTGTTGTAGTTATTATTGTTGCTGCTATAGTTATTGTTGTTGTTGTAGTAGTTGTTATTATTGTTATTATTATTGTGGCTTCAGTCGCTTTTGTTTTAGTTGTTATTATTGTTGTTATTTTTACTATTATTGTCATTATTGTTGTTGTTGTTTTTGTTGTTATTATAGATGTTGTTATCGCTGTTGCGGTTGTTATTGTTGTTGCTGTTGGTGTTGTTGAATCCTGATTTTTTTTGCTAAATTGGCACGGAAGTTTTTTGATTGCGGGACGATTTTGCTGAAAATCGGGTTTTCGGATCGCGTTCTAGCGAATTGGCCAAAACAGAAAGAACGAAGGGGCCAAAATGCAGGAATGAACACCTATCACTATAATATTGGTTAAAATCGACAAGAATCTCTGGCAACGGCGCCAAGTTAATTCACTGTCGCACACAGGTAAAAAAGGATTGAATAAAAATTGTAGTTTAGGGTGTAAATAACTGTTTATTCATAAAAAATACACTGCAAAATTAAAATAAATGTAAAAATAAACTAATATTAGAAAACACACTATAATAGTAGAAATAAAAAAAGACACTCTAGAATTGTCGTGACATAATAGTGAAAGAATGTGCATGAAAATACACGGATCACTGTTGTTGTTATTATAGATGTTGTCATCGCTGTTACTGAAAACCGTGTTTTCAGACCTGGTCTGACGGGTCTCTTGAATTGGCCAAAATGCAAGAATGAACACCTATGACTAAAATATTGGTTAAAATTGACAAGAATCTCGACAACGACGCCAATTTGACCTGCTTTCACACACGAGTCAGAAACGAGTGAATAAAAATTGTAGTTTAGGGTGTAAATTATTGTTTATTCAGAAAATACAATACGAAATTAAAATAAAGATAAAAATAAACTAAGCTTAGAAAACTCACTAAAATAGTAGAAATCATGAAAGACACTCTAGAATTGTCGTAACATAATAGTGAAAGAATGTGCATGAAAATACATTGATCACTATTGCTATTTCATATATGACGTTGTTGTTGTTTATGTTGTTACTGTTGTTGTTATTGTTTTTATTATTATTTCCAATGCTCTTTTTGTTAATGCTATTGTTGTTGTTGTTGTTGTTGTTGTTAATGTTGTTGTTGTTGTTGTTGTTGATGATGTTGTTGTTGTTTTAGTGTAGTTATTGTTAATGTTGTTGTTGTTATTGTTGTTGTTGTTATTATTGTTGTTATTGATATTAGAGTTGTTGTTGTTGTTATTGCTACTATTGACATTATTGTTGTTGATGTTTTTAGTGATATTGTTGTTGTTGTTGTGGTTGTTATTGGTTTTATTATTATTGTTGTTGTTGTTGTCCTTAATCTCACGTCTTCTCCCTTTTTACAGTAACTTGTAATTGATGTTCTGTTCATGTCCAAAGGGGGTTGGGCAAAATTATTTTAGGCGATTGATTTATAATGTTTTTACTCTCGAATATGATATGAATTCTTACTTTATATGTACTATGATTTTGATAACCCTGTTGATGCATTTTGATAAGGCAGATTTATTGAATGAACAATAGTTACGCCATAAGGTGAGAATATATGAAGTTCTATGATTTGTAAACCAGTTTGTCTTGTTAATGCCTTGGTTTTGATTGATGAACTGCAGTGACGCCTTAAGGAAAAAATAATAAAATTGGAATAGTTGTATCATATTTGTGTATGGCGGTTTATTTGTGAGTTGTAGATCTGTTCAATATGGCGATGTATAAAAGTTATGAATAAATAAAATATGTTGTTGTTAGTCCTAATTTTTTGTGCCCTTTTCAATGGCTATGTTTATGTATATGTTTTTGGGGTGTTGATAACTCAAATAGGAAAAATAGACGAGTTTTCTATGTGTTCAATAGAGAGAAAAACGCAAAAAATCGCAGGATGATATAGAAGGGGGATTGACCACCTTATTTCAGGCGTAACTTGAGTTTCGTAAGTCCGTTTGAGGTGCTGTCAGTTGCCTTAGAAAACTAACGCAATAATATTTATTTTGAAGTGGGAAAATTGGGTTTAGGGGTGCTACAACAATAGCAGTTTTTGGGTCTTTATACCAGAGGCATAATCAAATTTCAGTTATGTGTTGATCATCGTGTCTCACGCGTAACTTGAGTTTTATAAGTCTGTTTGAGGTGTGGTCAGTTGCGTTAGAAAGAAGGTTTAATGATATTTTAAATCGGAGAATTTCATAATTTTATCATAAGTCTATAATGTTTTATACTATTTTGAAGTCATACATTTTGTTTTAAGTTGATTTAAATTAAGAGAATTGAGTTTGAGGTATTTGATACTTTAAGAGTTGTGTCTGAAAAGTTTAGTGATAAGTTTAAAGTCCTTTTGACAAGTTTAGAGTTGTAGATATTTATTACTTAGAGTTATGATGAGAACATTGCCAAATAGCAGAAATGTTGTGACTTTGGTGTTTGAGGCGAGGGTTAAGATAACCATTTCCAAAGGTATAAGGTAGTATTAGAGTTAAAGGTAAATAATGATGTGTTGTGATGAGGTATCTGAAGGGTTGTGAGTTAACCCTATTGAGCGTAAGGGTTGTAGGATATTATTCTTACCATGTTGATGAACTTACAAAAGTAATAATATGTTTACTATGTTGATGAGTGTTGTCGAGCACATACATTAATATTTTCCCTGGTTGTAAGTGTTATATATATAATTATGTGTCGAGCTATGATTGCATATATATTGTCGAGTTATAATTATATGCCTATGTTGAGAAGTGTAGTTAGATAAAAACTAGTGTAGAAGCCCTATTGGGCGATGATTTACAGTTCAAAGAGGAACCTGTGGTGATTATTGTACATGTGTGTTCTTGTTGCGTATCATGCATCTTGTGTGTCAGTGATAGATGTACGAACCTCAGTCCAGTGACGAGTCTTTGGTTCAGAAGAGGGGACCAATGACGAGTCTGAGTTCGAAGGGGAACCATCAGTGAGTGGACGAAATCAATAACATAACCGTGAGTCCAGGATTGGTATCACATGCATTAGAGTCGAGAATTTGATCGCATTGCACACATATTTGCATTGTGAGGTGGTTATTGTTGTTGTGAATAATTCATGTGTTAATGAATATTATGTATGATATTATCTTAACTTTTTATTGCAACGTTAACATTATAAACATATTTCTCACCCCTTTTTGTTTGCTTCTGTGGCTTGTTGGGTCGATGGTACAAATACTTAGGTCGAGGAGCATTAGCTGCTGCTGTGGGGGAAGGATTAGTGTAAATGCCTGCTTCATTTTATTTATCATTTTGTTAAGTTTACTTAATATTTCTGCATTCCGCTCTACTATGTAACATTGGGGACTATCATACCCCAAATTTTGACCACTAAAATTTCCCATCATTTGGGCAAATCATCATCACAATATGGATGAACCATTAGTCTCCCCAAAGATGGGTGAGCATCCACTACAATCAGGCTTAGGGTTTCAAGCCCTCTCAGAGCTCTTAGACAAAGGATCAATCAAGAAATGACATGATCCTCAACTTGTATAACCTCTAAAACATCCACAAAGGATCAAGAGGACTCCCACTTCAAGGATTAAGCACAAGGTTTCTCCCTTCTAGGTGGATCAAGCCTTAGGATCGCCAGTGTCACCAAATTAGGGTTTGGTCGACCAGGGCCTCCAGATGGAAATTTTCCTCTGGGCATGAGCCAATGCTTAAAATCATAACCTATGATGCTCTAAAGGACATCGTAAACCTAATCATTAAGTCAATTTTAGCCTCCGGGGATGCATTCATAAAAAATCAGGAATTAGGGTTTCTTGACCTAATTCACCTCTAAGTTGACTTTTGGGACAAAACATGAGCCAAGACCTCAAGAGGGGATTTGAGGGTCTCAAATACATCACATTGATCTATTTACAATAATGGATTGATCCATGGAGCTTGAGCAACAAGTTTCAATTTCATCTGAACCACAGTTAGGGTTTCGTAGAAAAAGTCAACTGTGCCTTTGACTTTTGACCAGGACATGCTCCCAAACCCTAACACATGATTCAATACACCCTACAACACCTATGAAATCAATCCATCAAGTTTGATTTAGGTCAAGGACTTGATTTCATAAAGGATCGCACAATTTGGAATTCATCTGACAAAAAGTCAACTGTGCACAAAAGTCAAACTTTGACTTTTTGAGATTTTTCACAATTATGGTTTTTTAACCCTAAAATGATGTTAATGTGTGATTAGAATCAACATTCATCAAGAAAAATCAAGAAAAGTTGGATAACTTGTAAAAGGGGTACCCATAAAAAACTTAGAAATTTTTCTAAATTATAGAATAAAGTGGCTAGGGTACCAACTTTGGAGGACCATAACTCCTAAACCATAAGGCCATTTTTCCCCATCCAAGGCTGGATTTGTAGCTATCATTACCCTCTACATAAGCTTCAACTACACCTCATTCCAATTCATCATGGATTTTGAGTTATGGAATGATGAAAATCACAAAAAGTGAAAATGTCACTTTTTTCCAACACTTAGTGAAATTTTCACTAAGTTAGAATCTGCCTTCACTTTTTTCCAAATGTAGGGGCATTTTTCACTTGGATCCAAAAAGTATCAAAACCAACTATGATCAAAAAGTTGTTGTACCATATGAGGGCTTTCCAAAATGGCCAAGAACTCCATCAAATTCCACTTGAGCCATGAGATATGACAATGGCAATATGCCTTGCTGAAAACTGCCAAGGCAAGGCAGATTTTGGAGTTTTGCTCGATTTGCCCAAATTTTGCAAAGGGTAAGCAACTCTATCCATCTGAACACCTCAAGGGGGACCAAGGAGGAACCAACTCTAATCCCAAGCCTCCCAAGTCTTTAGAACAAGAAGTAGCATGCCAAACCTAGAATTGCCTAAAAGAGGGACAAGACTCCAATTTTGGATTGGAGCATTCAATGCATACACCAAGGTGGCATAGACTGACACATTTGCAATTGAATTCAGTCAAGAATGATCCAACAACTAGGGAACCACAGCTCTGTGCTCTAACCTCTAGTCAATGGCTAGAGGAGACTTGGATTCTCATTTGCCAACATTGGCCAAACCTCTGCTGCAGTTGCCATTCACTATTCCTTGCAAAACAAACTTTCTCTTTTATAAATAGAGCTCTTTTGTGCTTAGTTTGAGTACACCAAAGCCATCAAATAGATGTTTTCCTCAAAATCACCTTCTCACTTCCAATTTTGCCTTCTAAGGCAAGTCACCATCGGGTTTTGAGTTTGAGAGCTATTCCAATCAAACCAATCACACACACACACACCCCTCATAAACATCATATAGAAGTGATCCAAACACTCACATAACATCTGGAACACCAAAATCACAAAATCACTAGCCAATTGCTCAAGCCTTTGACAGATTTGCAGTTGGGGTGCCATCTCAAGTTCCAGATCATTTCAATCCATTCCAAGCATCCAGACACACTCCATGGCACCTAGGGAAGCTATCCAGATCATTGAAACCTAGCTGTAACACCCCTAACCCAAAACACGATCACCAGCTGCAGGAGGTGAGCATGAGCTCTTCTAACTCTATGATCCATGCAATTTTTGCTGCACAATAATTTGGCCATATGTTCATAATCATGCATAGGGTGTTTACCCTCAATCAATTGCTTTGTATGAATCGTGTATGGAATTTCTGAACCTTCATGCAGAATTTAGGGTTCTTGAGGTTTCTCTTTGATTTCTTATTCCATGCTTAAAATAAATGAAATTAAAGACCATAGACATGACCGTGAGGTTGAAACGAGTAGATTGATATGTAGATTGCATGATATAATCAAGTATTCAGTGAGATTGGATAGAAAACACAAATCTGCAGAAACAGAGGGTGACGCGTGTTCTTGCCCTTGTTCTTGGCGCCTTTTTTTGAAAATTAAAATATTTGAATTTTGTGATTTAATTTAATTGATTCAAAAATTAATTTCTCTCTGAGTTTTAATGATTTTGAGTTGGTTCTTTTTTTAATAATTCAAAAAAATGTTAAAATATTTTATTTTATCAAAAAATCCCAAAAATATTATTTATTTCATATAATTGATATTTTTGCCAAGAATTAATATTTTAATTGTTTTTGACATTTAAAATATTTTTTCCTTCTTGATTTTGCAAATTTTAATGATTTCTAATCATTTTGTAGGTCAAAACATGATTTTTGAAACATTAATCCAAGATCATAACTTGTTTTCCACATGTTAAACAATTTTGATCATTTTAATTGAATTTTTTATTCAATTAAAATACATTTTGGAAGCAAATTAGGGTTTTGATTAATCCAATCCTCATCAAACCTTTTAAAAACATTTTGGGCCTCTAATAGAGTGTAAGAGCCAATCCTTTGTAAATACAAACCTATTTTTGGGCCTCAAATGTTGTATAAGTCCCGTTGTATTTCCAAAAGTTCGGCGCGATCATTGCCCGTTTAAAGCAAACCATCTGGGCCTCTCCTCGAGCTATAAGACCCATTCAAAAACATTTTGGGCCTCTAATAGAGTGTAAGAATCAACCCCCTTTTAACCAAAACTATTTTGGGCCTCAGATATTGTATAAGTTCCTCTGCGTTAAAAGAAAATCTCGGCGCGATCGCCAGTTCAAAAACCATTTTTTGGGCCTCTCCTTGACCTGTAAGCCCCACCACTTGTACAAAAATAAACCTTTGGGCCTCTTGAGAGAGTGTAAGACCCATCCCCTTTGTACAGAAAACCTTTCTTGCGCCTCAGTCACTTGTATAAGTCCCTGTACAAAACGACAGTGCGATCACTGATAAAACCCTGGGCCTCTCCTTGAGTTGTAAGCCCCAATTTTCCTTTCAAAAGCACTTTCTCCTTTGATTTTGAATATAATATTGTTATCAAAGTTTTCTTTGATGAACAAACTAACCAAACAGCATGGAAGCTCTACAACCGAGTAAGTATTTACCCGCTTTCTTTACTGCTTTCATATATATAATTGTATTATGGGGCTGTTTCACTGTAAGTCTTCTTTCATAAACTCATATCGACTGTGTAATACTAGTATAGATATTTAGAGTTTCCCCGGCAATTATGTCTAGAACTAAGACAAAACCTCGTCTCCTTACATCCGACGTTCTCTCGGATATTTCAACATAACCTAAACCATGAGAATTTTCTTTTACAACAATTTTAAATAACTAGATCTAAGAAATATCCCCCCTTGAATAGTTCATATACAGAAGGCCAATGTTCCAAGTGAAACCCCTTCTGGAACTGTTCATCAGCCTCCTCTTGGGCTTAGTGCAAGGACCCACAGGCTTCCTAAAAGCATCCCTGCCTCCTCTTGGGCGTTGTACAAGGACCCATCGGCTTCTTAGAAGTTTTCACACCCTCCTCTTAGGCTTCGTATAATGATTCTTCCTTTGGGAAGATAGCCTCCTCTTGGGCTTCGTACAAATTGTCCCTTCGGCTTCTTAAAAGTTTTTCTCGCCTCCTCTTGGGCTTCATACAAATTGTCCAGACGACCTCTTAAAGGTATAGGAACATAAATTAGTCATCTTAATAGAACAGTCTTTCAAAGAGTCTAGATCTTTCTACCGTGAACGTACTGTCTCTTATTATCTCTTAAGCATAGTACAAAAGATAAAACTCTAGACTTGGACAGTCTAATCTCCTTGAGTCTTGAAGACATTCTCAGGTTCCTTTCAAAAATAGGAAAAAGCACCCGTAGACTTGGGCAGTCTCAATATCCTTTGGATTTCCCTTTTCCTTAAAGAACATGAATAACCCTGATCCTCTGACGAATCCCAAGGCACAAATACCTTTAATCTTTCTTTTCATAAGAATTGATTTTCTCTTTATCCAACATACTAGACCTGTCACTCAACTGAAACAGTCACCAGCACAATAGCCTCCTCTTAGGCTTTGTATAAGGAAACCCCGGTTGAGTCAATCAACCTTTTAGCGTCAAAATCTGTGGCTTGCTCACAGTATACAAACATCAATAACTCCTTTTCCCCCATCTAATTGCTGTAAGCGGCAAGCCTCTGGATTATTTACATCCACGCCACTGTCCTCTTTTAGCATGAGAAATTCCTAAGGAAAGATGGCATTGCTCTAAACTGAGTTAATGTCTTCTCCTTCAGGTTGAAAATCCCCTATAAAGGAAATTATGGCATTGTTGGATTCACATATCCCAGTTAAAGTAATTCTCCTTTGTAATCAGTCACCCAACAGTTGTGACTAACATACCAAATATTCCCCTTTAGAGATAACAAATTCTCTCTAAAGTCAACACCCTTTTATCTTCACATCTTGGGCTTCGAACAAGATACAAATAGACCCTTCAGCTTCACATCTTGGGCTTTGAACAAGATATAAACCACCTTTAGCTTCATGTCTTGGGCTTTGAACAAGACACCAAAACACCATTTCCTCCCATAGAATAGGAGGAACTATGATCGCTCTGATATCCCTATCCCGGGAATACGTAGGCATAAGATTGAAAAAGAATCTTAGCGAGCACACTAATAAAAAAACCCCAAAGTCCACTACCTCCAGCCAATCTAGCACAGTATCCCAACAAATTCCCCATGAATAATCCCGGTATTTTGTTCTGAACAAAATAAGCAAAGAGAGACCCACGAACTAAAGCCGCATCTATAAACCAACAGTTTTGACTGTTTAACCTCAGTTTGCAAGCAGGGTTAATTGGAGACATCTATTTCCCTTCCTTCATCAGCTTCAATAGGATAAAAAATGAATCGAACTGTAGTACCAAAGCGATAGTGATTCGAAACCACAAAAACCGCGCTTTAGAAAAATGGCAACCACAGTGGGAGAGACTTCTTCTTCTCCCGTCTCTTAGGAGGAAACCTTAAGTTCAGACAATTTCACAGGAAAAATGGCGCCCACCGTGGGGCCAAACAAAGGAATCTTGTCTCTCTTATCTCTCTAGTTGAAACCTTCTCTTAGGATGAGTCCTTGGGTTCACAAGGTATCACCGAATGACGGTTCCATCGGGGAATGTCATTATTGCTAGGATCGGCCCTCACTAGGATCTTAGGTCAAAACCTTTAAGTTGGGAAGGTACCACAGAATGGCGCCTCCGCCGGGGAGCCATTTTCTGTTAGGATCATAGGATTCATAGCTCTTAAAAAGTCTAGGACATTAGGACAAACATATATACTGCTTTTCCTAATTGATATCTGTGTTTATTTTTCTGCTAATGGGAATGCGTGTGATGCCGCATGTGGAAAGATTGAGTATATACCTAGGAAAAACCTCTTTCAGTAGTGCGGAAGCTATCGGAAATAGTTGTCACGTGATACTACCCTCTTCTGAGATTCTTCGAAATACATCACCTAGCACGGTTCCCGGCCCGCAGATGTTATCTCGACAAGAATCAATGATTTTGAGAGATAGGTACAAAAATCACGAGTATAAACCTTTGGGATGGGTAGAGCCTTGACTTCATGACACTGACCCTTTTGACCCCATGTTTTTTCTATGTTTTTGTGTGCTGCATTCATGCATTCATTTAAAAAAAACATTAAGCAAAGAAAAATTTTCTCTTCTAGTATCTCTTTTTCAAATTAAACTAATACAATGATTGCAAATGTTAGAGAGAAAAGGATTGCGCTAATGGATTTCGGTAGACGGAAAACTCACAAGTATACCTTCAAGGTTCCAAAACTAGGGGATTTGAGAGGATTAGCAAGGATTATCACTAACCCTGACGCTTTCAGAGCCAAGTACGGAGGTCTGCTACCTCTGTTAAGGGTCCATGTAATTGAGGGAATCCTGGAGGCACTCATTCAGTTTTACGATCCGGTCTATCACTGTTTCACATTCCTGGATTACCAGCTCGCACCAACGCTGGAGGAGTATTCTCATCCGAGTGATCTACTCATTACTGATCAAGCTCCCTTTTCTGGACTGGAAGAAATTCCAAAGGATCAGACCATTGCAAAAGTAATCTATTTGGATGAGTCAGAAGTCAAGACTCACATGACCACCAAGGGAGGAATCCCAGGTTTACCAACCAAGTTTCTGGTAAAGAAATCTCTATACTTTGCTAGTATAGGGAACATGGCCGCTTTCGAGAGCATCTTTGTTTTGCTCACCTACGAGTTATTTTTTTCCCAACATTGATAACTTCGTCGATATCAACGCCATTAAAGTTTTTCTCATTGGAAACGCCGTACCAACCTTGCTCGCAGATGCGTATCATTCTGTACACTTAAGGAATTTATACAGTGGAGGAATGATCACGTGCTGTGTACCCCTGCTATATAAGTGGTTTATCTCCCATTTGCCTAAGTCTGCCGCTTTTTGGGATCATAAGAGTGCCTTATGTTGGTCGCAAAAAATCATGTCTCTTACCAACTCTGATATAGATTGGTACAATAGGATTTATGACGGGATCAGGATCATTGACCGTTGTGGAAACTTCCCCAACGTACCCCTCATAGGAACTAAGGGAGGAATCAATTACCATCCAGTCTTAGTTCGGCGTCAATTTGGATACCCGATGAGGCATGTCCCGCGTAATGGTCATCTGGAAGGTCTTTTCTTCAAGGAAGGAGAAAATGACAGGGCACTGAAGATGGAAATAGTGCACGCTTGGAAACATGTTCATAAGAAAGGACGGGAGTCTCTAGGAAAACCGGACTTTGTCTCGGTGGAGCCTTATCTCCACTGGGTACAAACTAGAGCTCTCAAGCTAAAGATGCCTTATCCTCGTCACGGAGTTCTTCCGCCAAGGGAATCTGTCATGTACTTCATGACTGAAACGGAAAAACTTCAGGTTACTCTCAACAAAGTTCAACAGGAGAGGAGGTCTTGGAAGAACAAGTACCGCATTCTCAATGTGGAGTGTACCAAAATACAGCAACTGCTAAAAGATAAGGATGCTCTAATTGAGATTTTGGTGCAACATGCTGTAGAAAATCAGGATGACCAAAGGAATTTGCTTGCTCCTTTCATTTGGCAAAGGAATGACAACCCAACAATGGCCCAAGAGCCCCGGTCCAAGAAAAGGAAAGTACCAGAATCAACACCCGAGTTCTCCTCAGAGAGGACTCAGGACCCATTAGCTTAGGTTTCTATTGCCGCACCTTGTAATTTACTATATTTCCATTTCCGCAATCCTTTGAATTCAATAAAACGGGGGTGTCCCCACTATTTGATATTTGCTATCTAATTGTCAAAGTTTATTTTGATTAAATAAAAAAACAATTAATATAATCATTGCATTCATCATTCTCACATCACGTATTCTTCTTACCTACGAATCTCACGTTTGTGTCTCGATTCTAGAGTCAAACTGTCTCATTCGTACAATACTCGGGCCAATCATCAGAAAAAGATGGATGATCTCGAGGAAGAGAACAGAGAGTTGAAAGAAGAGATTGACACTCTGAGAGAGGATATAAGAATGCTTCGTAACGACATGCAAGCCATGGAAGAAGCTCAGCTACAAAGAACTGTGATCTCAGAGATCACCTCAACGCCCATAGTGGAGAAGTATGATCCTAGGTATCAAATGCCGAAAGATCATCCCTGGGGCATGCCTGTTAATTATATCCCGGAAGGATATGTTCCGCCGATCGCTGAAGATCAGTGAATCATAGCAGAAGCCGCTGGGCCTGAAGGTTACAAACTTCGGGAAAGCGAGGATGCCAGAGGCATAATGAGGACTCCTGAAGGTTACAAACTTCGGGAAACACCAAGATTCACTGCTGTAGTAATGGTACCACCCCCTGTGGTGCACACTGTCCCGGAAGGACAGATTCCACAGATACCTTCTGGTGGAAAGGAAAGTATATTCGATAGAATGGATGAATTCTAGGAGCAGTTCCTGGAAATGCAGAAGGAACTGCAGGCTATTCGCGGTCAGGATTTATTTGGAAAGGACGCTGTAGACCTTTGTTTGGTCCCCAATGTGAAAGTCCCGCACAAATTCCAAGTACCCGATTTTGAAAAGTACAAGGGTAACTCTTGCCCTCAAAGCCATTTGGTGATGTACTCTCGGCGAATGTCAGCTCAGACAGAGAACCAGGATCTACTGATTCACTACTTTCAGGATAGTTTGATCTGTGCCGCATTAAAATGGTACATGGGTTTAAACCGCACTACGATTAGCACTTTCAGAGATCTTGGCACTGCCTTCGTCCAACAATATAAATACAATTTGGACATGGCACCAGACAGAGATCAACTCAGATCAATGTCGTAAAAGGATAAAGAAACCTTTAAGGAGTACGCTCAGAGATGGCGTGAAATTGCCGCTCAGATTTGTCCACCTCTTGAGGAAAAGGAGATGACAAAGATTTTCTTAAAGACCTTGAGCTCATTTTACTACGACAGAATGGTTGCCAGTGCGCCCAGCGACTTCACCAAAATGGTCGGTATGGGAGTACGTCTCGAGGAAGCCGTTCGAGAAGGACGTCTAGTCAAAGACACTGGGTCGACAAGCGGTACTAAAAAATACGGTAGTGTTTTCCCTAAGAAAAAAGAGCAGGATATTAAGAATATCTCTCTCGGAAAGCAAAGGAGACGGTACCAACCAGTAGCAGCTGTAACTTCTGCTATCAACCCCGCGCCTATTTCTACGTATCAACCTCAGGTTGCTCAAAGCCAACCGCAGTCGCAACAATATCAGCAAAGGACACAACATCCTCTTCAGCCGGCTCGTCCTCAATACAACAACAACCGTACAATGCGGCCACCAGGATTTGATCCTATACCCCTATCGTACGCATAACTATTTCCATTACTACTGGCCAAGGGGCATGTCCAGACTAAGTCTCCTCTTATAGTACCGGAAAATCTGCCTTTTTGTTTTAAGGTGGATCAGACTTGCCCTTACCATCAAGGAGGACCAGGGCATAACATAGAAGACTGTCTTAGTTTCAAATCCGACGTGAAAAAGCTTGTTAGGACGGGGTCTTATCTTTCAAAGATACGAATCCGAATGTTCTCACGAACCCGCTGCCTCAACACGAAAAGGCTACAGTCAATTTGATAGAGGGAGAGTCTAACAACACCTATCAAATTCACGATGTACTCTTATTGAGGGCCAACTTGGTCAAGATGCATTGTAGACAGAGTAGATATGGCCATGTGCCACCTCATAATTATCACCAGTGTGATATCTGCTCTAAAAGCAATCAAGGATGTTCTGTGGTGCAATCAGCTCTACAGGAATAGATGGATCTCGGATGGATCCAAGAGCACCAAGTTCGTGGAGTTAACATGGTTTATACGAATTCCAACATCATACAAAACCACGACATCCGTGCAATGAATATCAACTTGGTGGCAATACACTCAAGGGAAAGCCAGTATCATAATCTGCCGCGTCACGATTATAATTCCTGCCTGACTTGCTCGGTAAACAAACAGGGATGCTCTTTTGTATAAGAGGCCCTCCAGCGTCAGATGGATCTGGGATGGATTCAAGACTACCATGATAGGAATCATTATCAAATCAACATGATTGAAATCTTTGATATTCGCTTGATGAATACCAGCCTGGTGGAGTTACATGCTAAACAGGTCCGGCTCGGGTTCCTGGAATCACATGATTATCAGGGCTGTAAAGCGGGTTGCGAAGACGATCAGGGCTATGCCCTTGTCTAGGAAACACTTCAGCACTTGTTGAACCACTGGTGGCTTCCAATCTATATGGATGAAGACACCCAGCAAATTAGTATCACTAACGGGAATCCTACTAGATATCAAAGTCAGGATGTTCGGTCGATGGAAACAGATTTAGTAAGGTTACACTGTATTCAAAGCGGACGTGGCCAGGTGCCACTACACAGCTATGAGCGGTGTGGAGTTTGCTCAGTGGATAATCAAGGATGCTACCTCGTGCGAGCAGCCCTTCAAAGTCAGTTGGACCGCAAAGAGATTTAACCATGGTCAAGTTCTGGATCAGTCAACTATCTCGCTAATCAAATCGAGGATGTTGTCGTAATCTCTGATCATCAGAGGACTAGGGATGTTTGTACCATTATCCCTCTACTTGACGAATCGAGAGTTCCCAACCGGGAACGAATCGAAATTACTTACGACGGTCAGAAAAATCAGAAGGCTCCCATAGTCATCTATCTACCAGGACCACTACCGTATGAATCAACTAAGGCTATCCCTTACAAATATGGTGCAACAAAATTTGAGAATGGAAAGGAAATTTCGTTACCCTCCGTCGTGAATATTGCAGACATCAGTCGAGTAACACGGAGCGGTCGAATCTTCAACCGAGGAGTTGGAGAACCCAGCAAAGAAAAGGAACCTCAGACAGAAGTTCCCAATCTACCAGTCGGTCAATCCAGTAATCCCGACCTTTCAAAAAACGATGATGAGATGCTAAAGCTCATCCAAAGGAGTGCATACAACATTGTTGATCAGCTGTTACAAACTCCTTCAAAGATCTTAGTATTATCACTGTTAGTTCTGTTATTGGCTGCAATTTTGGTAAAATAATGTGTTGGTTAAAGATGTTATGTCTGATGTCTTAACATGTGTTGCTAACATTCTGCTTGTGGTTTTGTTACATAGGGTTGCAGTTTTGTGCATGATGTCAAGACTGATGTCTTAACATCTGTTGACAGAACATTGTGTTCAGTCTGTTATGTTTTAGGGCTGCGCGTTTTAGTTATGTTTTGAGAGACTCTGTTTGAGAGATTGCAGGCAAAAATCTTGGAGAAGATCTGTTCTGATGCAATCATTTGTGGAGTATATATTGTAACTGTTTTAGGGCGAAAAGATTTGAAGATAAAATCAGTTTTAATTGTGAATCAAATATGAGATTTTCAAGGAGTCCAAGCCCAAGAATAAGTTTCTATTTAAAGCAGCCCCAACCCTACTTGGAAGATACGAAGACAAGATATTGTGTACTAAGTGTCAAGTATTAGGGTTTGTGTTTTCGTCTGTGTATTGTGAGCCATTCATTCATCTATTTTGATCTTTGAATTGGACTAATTTAGTTGAGTTGTATGTTGTCCACTCTAAGCTTTTAAGCACGAGTGTATTGTTCTTGATTGAAGCTTTTAAGCAAGATCAAGTATTGTCCTTGAAGTGTGTTTTCTATTCTCATTATTGCTAGTTGTTATCACCGGTGTGATTGAGGGGGAGTGAGAGATGTCTCATATCTAAGAGTGTCTTAAGTAGAAGTGTCATTGGGTAGTGATTAAGTGAGTAGATTATCAACTTGTGTGTTGATTGTGGAGTCTATGAATTGATACTACTAATAGTGAATTTCCTCCCTGGCTTGGTAGCCCCTAGACGTAGGTTGTTAGACCGAACTAGGTGAACAATCCTTTGTGTTGATTACTGCTTTTATCTGTTACTATTATTGCCTTGTTCATACAACAGATATTGATGTTGTGACATCTCACTTGACATCACATATCTAATACCAAAATTTCAATTGGTATCAGAGCAGGTCATCCTGCTCTGCATCTGGGTGAGATCTAGGGCTGTTACTTTCTGGTGCAACGGACAAGGAGAGTGGTGGATTTGTGAATAGACCCCCTATTCTAGATGGATCAAATTATGACTATTGGAAACCTCGCATGGTTGCCTTTTTGAAGTCTTTAGACAGCAAGGCTTGGAAGGATGTTTTGATAGGATGGAAACACCCTGTCATTGTGGGAAAAGATGGTGTGTCAAAGCTGAAACCTGAAGAGGAGTGGACCAAGGAAGAAGATGAACTTGCTCTTGGGAATTCTAAAGCCTTGAATGCCTTATTTAATGGTATTGACAAGAACATTTTCAGGCTGGTCAATACATGTGAAGTGGCTAAGGAGGCTTGGGATATCCTGAGAACAACTCATGAAGGAACTTCCAAGGTCAAGATGTCAAGACTTCAGCTGCTAACAACAAAGTTTGAAAGTTTGAGGATGAAAGATGAAGAGACCATTCATGACTTTCACATGAATATACTTGAACTGTCAAATGCCTCTAGTGCCCTAGGAGAGAGGATGTCTGATGAGAAACTGGTGAGAAAAATTCTCAGATCTCTCCCCAAGAGATTTGATATGAAGGTGACTACTATAGAGGAAGCTCAAGACATCAGCCAGATGAGGGTAGATGAAATGATTAGTTCCCTTCAGACATTTGAATTAGGGTTGAATGACAGATCAGAAAAAAGGCCAAAAGTATAGCACTGGTGTCTAGTACTGAAGATGAAAAGAAAGAATGTGGTCCTGAAACTCAGGAGGAGCTATCCAATGCCATTGTTCTACTGGGAAGACAGTTTAATAAGGTTTTGAAAAGGATGGACAAGACCTATAAACCTAATGTCAAGAACATCGCATCTGACACCAACAAGTCAGGTGATCAGATGAAGAAAACTAGAGTTGAGGAGAAGTCTAGTGATGACAAAGGAATCCAATGTTATGGATGTGAAGGTTATGGTCACATCAGAGCTGAATGCCCTACATATCTTAAGAAGTAGAAAAGGGTCTGTCTGTCACTTGGTCTGATGAAGATTCTGATAGTGAACCTGAAGACGAATCTGCCAAGCTTGTTAGAGCAATGGTTGGAATATGTGATGCTGATAAGGATTCTAGTAATGGAGAAATTACATATGATGATCTAACTGCCTCTTACAGAGAGAAATGCACTAAAAATGAAGAATTCTGCTTGCAAGGAGAGAAGCAGAAGAAGATGATTGCTCAACTAAAGGCTGAAAAGATAGAGCATTTGAAAACTATTGCCAAGCTGGAAGATGAAGTGTCTGCGCTGAATTCTAAACTTGAGTCTATGTCCAAATCTATCAGATTGCTGAATAGTGGAACTGATGTTATAGACAACATTCTTAATGCTGGAAAAACTGCTGGAGACAAAAGTGGTTTGGGTTTCAACAATGGATCAACTTCAGATAATGTTATTTCTAGTTCCAAGCTAGTGATGTTAAAACAGATGTTTAAACATCCTGACATGACTCCCTCTAGGAAGAAATTCAGGCCCTGGAGATGTCATCATTGTGGGGGGTTTTGGACACATAAAGGCTTACTGTTATAAGCTACATGGATATCCTAAGAGTACTCCTAATTATGCACCCAGACAGGGCATTCATAAAGGTAATCAAGTCATCAAGAAAAAGAAGCAATGGGTCTCCAAAACTAATGTTGTTAGCTTGATAGCTCATACTTCTCTTAGAGTCTCCACTAAGGAAGACTGATACTTTGACAGTGGCTGTTCAAGACACATGACAGGAGTGAAGAACTTGCTGGTGGATGTTAAACTTCATTCTTCTGGCCATGTGACTTTTGATGATGGTGTTAAAGGAGAAATTAAAGGTATGGGGAAGCTGAATTGTGTAGGTGCTCCTAGGTTGGATGATGTTCTGCTGGTCAAAGGGTTGGCAACCAATTTGATCAGTATTAGTCAACTATGTGATCAAGGACTCATAGTTAATTTTACAAACACTGAATGCATTGTCACTAATGAGAAAGGTGAAGTCATCATGAAGGGTGCTAGGTCTAAGGACAACTGTTACTTATGGGTGTCACAGGACTCAAGTCCCTCCACATGTGTTCTTGCTAAAGAAGATGAAGTCAAAGTCTGGCATCAAAAGTTGGGGCATCTTCATCTGAAGGGAATGAAGAGAATCATATCCTCAGAAGCAGTAAGAGGAATCCCTAAACTCAAAATTAAAGAGGGAAGAGTTTGTGGATATTGTCAGATAGGGAAGCAGACCAAGATGTCACATCAGAAGCTTCAACATAACACAACTTCTAAAGTTTTGGAACTTCTTCATATGGACTTAATGGGGCCTATGCAGGTGGAAAGTCTAGGTGGGAAGAAATATGCTTATGTTGTGGTAGATGACTATTCCAGGTACACTTGGGTGAACTTTATCAAAGACAAAACAGAAGTGTTTGATGTATTTAAAGATTTATATCAAAGACTCCAAAGGGAAAAGGAGGGCAATGTCATCAGAATAAGGAGTGATCATGGGAGAGAGTTTGAAAATAGCAAATTTGCTAAATATTGTTCTGCTGAAGGCATCAGTCATGAGTTTTCTTCTCCCATTACCCCTCAGCAAAATGGAGTTGTTGAAAGGAAGAACAGAACCATTCAAGAATCTGCTAGGGAAATGATTCATGCCAAAAAGCTTCCTTACCATTTATGGGCTGAAGCTATGAATACTGCCTGCTACATTCACAACAGAGTTACTTTGAGAAGAGGTACTTCAGCTACCTTATATGAGTTGTGGAAGGGAAGAAAACCAAGTGTGAAGTACTTTCATGTATTTGGAAGTAAATGTTATATCTTGACAGATCGTGAACAGAGGAGAAAAATGGATCCTAAAAGTGATGAGGGAATCTTTCTGGGATACTCTACAAACAGCAGAGCTTATAGGGTATTCAACTCCAGAACCAGAGTTATGATGGAATCTATAAATGTGGTGGTTGATGATAGTGGAATGAAGGAAGACGTTGATGTCCTGGATGATGTTGGAACATTCTTTGATGATGTATCTACATAAACTGAAGATAGAAGTGTAACTCCCAGTCCCATTGCTGCTAAACCTGAACCTGGACAACCTAACAAGGAACCATCTATCAGAGTGCAAAAGGACCACCCAAAAGAGCTTATCATAGGTGATCCAAAATCTGGAGTTAGCACTAGGTCAAGAGAGGTTGTGTCAAACTCTTGCTTTGTATCCAAAATTGAGCCCAAGAATGTTAAAGAAGCCTTGAAGGATGAATTTTGGATTAATGCCATGCAAGAGGACCTGAGTCAGTTCAAAAGGAATGAAGTGTGGGATCTTGTACCAAGGCCTGATGGGATAAATGTGATTGGCACCAAGTGGGTTTATAAGAATAAATCTGATGAACAAGGAGTGGTCACCAGAAATAAGGCTAGACTGGTTGCCCAAGGTTACACTCAGGTAGAGGGGATTGATTTTGATGAGACTTTTGCTCCTGTGGCCAGACTGGAATCTATCAGGTTACTTTTAGGTGTGGCTTGTAATCTCAAGTTTAAGCTATTTCAGATGGATGTGAAGAGTGCTTTCTTGAATGGGTACTTAAATGAAGAGGTTTGTGTAGATCAACCAAAAGGGTTTATTGATCCAACATTTCCTAACCATGTCTACAAACTAAGGAAAACTCTCTATGGGTTGAAGCAAGCACCAAGAGCTTGGTATGACAGGCTTACTGAATTCTTGGCTATGAATGGTTACAGAAAATGGGGAATTGACAAGACCTTGTTTGTCAGAGAGGAAGGAGGAAAACTGATGATAGCTCAAATATATGTTGATGACATAGTATTTGGTGGGATGTCAGATGCAATGGTTAAACATTTTGTGAAACAGATGCAGTCTGAGTTTGAGATGAGCCTTGTTGGTGAACTCAGCTATTTTCTGGGACTGCAAGTTAGACAAATGGAAGACTCCATATTTATCTCTCAGAGAAAGTATGCAAAGAACATAGTCAAGAAGTTTGGTATGGAGAATTCTAATCACAAGAGGACACCTGCCCCTACTCACCTGAAGCTGGCAAAGGATGAACATGGAGTGAGTGTGGATCAAAGCTTATACAGAAGCATGATTGGAAGCTTGCTGTATCTCACAGCTAGCAGACCTGATATCTCCTTTGCTGTAGGAGTTTGTGCCAGATATCAATCTGAACCTAAATTGAGCCACATGAATCAAGTGAAGAGAATTCTGAAATATGTGAATGGTACGAGTGACTATGGCATACTATACAGTCATGGAACATGCACTGAACTAAGTGGATATTGTGATGCTGATTGGGCAGGAAGTGCAGATGATAGAAAAAGTACTTCAGGGGGATGTTTCTTCTTAGGGAACAATCTTGTCTCGTGGTTTAGCAAGAAGCAGAACTGTGTGTCTCTCACTACTGCTGAGGCTGAGTACATAGCAACAGGAAGTAGTTATTCACAACTGGTTTGGATGAAGCAAATGTTAACTGAATACAATGTCAAGCAAGATGTCATGACATTGTACTGTGATAATTTGAGTGCTATCAATATCACCAAGAACCTAATTCAACATAGCAGGACTAAGCATATTGATATACATCATCACTTTATAAGAGATCTGGTTGAAGACAAAGTGGTTGTTTTGGAACATGTTGCTACTGAAATACAGTTAGCTGATATTTTTACAAAGGCTTTAGATGCAAATCAATTTGAAAATTTGAGAAGTAAACTAGGGCTTTGCATATATGAGGATTAGTTTTATTTTGGTTGCAGGAAGGTGATTTGTGGTGCAGTTGTCTTATGTGTGAGAAGTTATTGACATACTTATAGCAAATGTTCTTTATGTAGAAGACAAACAGATTCATTCAACTGCTGAAAGCATACAAGATTGGAAATTTAGTTCAACCAAAGCAACAAACAAAGAGTCTACATATTATTCCAACCACCTGAGTTAATGAAATTAACCCAGTCTTCATCAGCATCATCTTCAAAGTCATGCCTTTGAACTTGATCCTTCTTGATGGACTTCATCCGTGTTTTAGATGTTTTTCCTGGCCTTGTTGCTCCAGAAGATGATCCAGCTTGTGTCATTGTGGTGGTCTTCACATTCTTTGGATCTAGTTTCTTGACTTCCTGCATGTGTTTCTTGTCAGCATCATCTTTTTTGTAGATCTGACTCACGATTCTATCATAGTTTAGTTGTTGTTAGTAGCAGGACGACTTGGTTTTATAACACAATAGGAGGACATTGTTTGTATTGCCTGACCAGTCAAAGTTTTTTTGGTTTTGGAACTTGTTTCTTTGGGAAGCTAGTTGTTTGACCTTGACTCTTGGATGTCAGAACCTTGTGCTTATTGCTGTAAAGTTTGTC
Source organism: Lathyrus tuberosus (assembly GCA_022829125.1). NCBI lineage: Eukaryota > Viridiplantae > Streptophyta > Magnoliopsida > Fabales > Fabaceae > Lathyrus > Lathyrus tuberosus. Next base: position 4,284,677 of record JALAZF010000052.1, on the reverse strand, counting down.
CAATTATGGCTAAAAAGGGGGAGAGATAAACCTAGTTGTTGCCTAGGTGAGTGTGGTTGTGCTGTGGTTTTCTGATTTTCTGGGAGAGTTTCTGCTGGTTATGTATGGTTCTTTGCATGAGGGGGAGTTTGAATTTTGTCTGGTGTTATTGCTGAATGTTATTGTTTCATGGTGTACGTCCGCTGCAGGTATCTCTGATGTGTGTTGATATTGTTTTAGCCAAAATTAGCCAAAGGGGGAGATTGTTAGTTCTGTTATTGGCTGCAATTTTGGTAAAACAATGTGTTGGTTCAAGATGTCATGTCTGATGTCTTAACATGTGTTGCTAACATTCTGCTTGTGGTTTTGTTACTTAGGGTTGCAGTTTTGTGCATGGTGTTAAGACTGATGTCTTAACATCTGTTAACAGAACATTGTGTTCAGTCTGTTATGTTTTAGGGCTGCGCGTTTTAGTTATGTTTTGAGAAATTCTGTTTGAGAGATTGCAGGCGAAAATATTGGAGAAGATCTGTTCTGATGCAATCATTTGTGGAGTATATATTGTTATTGTTTTAGGGCGAAAAGATTTGAAGATAAAATCAGTTTTAATTGTGAACCAAATCTGAGATTTTCAAGGAGTCCAAGCCCAAGAATAAGTTTCTATTTAAAGCAGCCTCAACCCTATTTGGAAGATACGAAGACAAGAGATTGTGTACTAAGTGTCAAGTATTAGGGTTTGTGTTTTCGTCTGTGTATTGTGAGCCATTCATTCATCTATTTTAATGTTTGAATTGGACTGATTTAGTTGAGTTGTATGTTGTCCACTCTAAGCTTTTAAGCACGAGTGTATTGTTCTTGATTGAAGCTTTTAAGCAAGATCAAGTATTGTCCTTGAAGTGTGTTTTCTATTCTCATTATTGCTAGTTGTTATCACTGGTGTGATTGAGGGGGAGTGAGAGATGTCTCATATCTAAGAGTGTCTTAGGTAGAAGTGTCATTGGGTAGTGATTAAGTGAGTAGATTATCAACTTGTGTGTTGATTATGGAGTCTCTGAATTGATACTACTAATAGTGAATTTCCTCCCTGGCTTGGTAGCCCCTAGACGTAGGTTGTTAGACCGAACTGGGTGAACAATCCTTTGTGTTGATTACTGCTTTTATCCATTACTATTATTGCCTTGTTCATACAACAGATATTGATGTTGTGACATCTCACTTGACATCACATATCTGATACCAGAATTTCAATCACTGTTACTTAGTTCAGAAGCGCACAGGGAGGCTCTACAAAAAGTCTTGGAGCAAGCCTTTGTAGAACAGGATGTAACAATCAGGCAATTCGATAGCATTGTCTCTAACATCACTTCCTGCAATAACTTGGGATTTAGTGATGAGGAATTACCTGAAGAAGGTTGCCGTCATAACATGGCGCTCAACATTACAGTCAACTACCAGGACGATGCTTTAGCCAGCGTACTGGTAGACACAGGGTTAGCCCTGAATGTTATACCGAAGTCCACTTTGATGCAATTATCATTCAAAGGATCTCCGATGAGAACCAGCGAGGTCGTCGCCAAAGCATTTGATGGATCCAGAAAAATGGTTATCAGCGAAGTCGACCTTCCCATAACTATTGGTCCTCACACTTTCCAAGTCACTTTCCAGGTCATGGACATCCGGACAACATACAGTTGTTTATTAGGAAGACCTTGGATACATTAGGCTGGGGCGGTCACTTCGACCCTCCACCAAAAGCTAAAGTTCGTCCAGAACGGCCGACTCGTCACGGTTTGTGGAGAACAGGCCTTGCTCGTAAGAAACTTATCATCATCTACTTGTGTAAAACCCGAGGAGGTTGTTGGGACTCAGTTTCAAGCGCTTACGGTGAGCAATGAGAATCAATCAGAGAAAGGAACCTCAATTTTCTCATACAGAGATGCTCTCGAAGTGATCGAAAATAACAATGCAAAAGGATGGGGACAACTTGTCATTCCCACTGATAACAAAACAAAGAAGGGTCTTGGTTTTTCTGCAACCTGCACCCAGACAACTACTAACGATGAAAGTCTTCATCCCATTCAGAACTTCTTCCAAAGTGGAGGCTTCCTTCAACCAGTGACTCAAGAAGTGCATACTATCAACAAGGGAGATTCCTCCGACACAAATGAGGAATGGAAGTACTATCTTAATGAGGACGGTTATATGTCTCAGGAAGAGGTGCCTATGCCATTTTACTATCCCGCACAGAGTCCGAGATTTATACCAAGGTCAGATGTCGAAATGATATACGGAGATTGTGATCCTGAAGGATGCCGTGCTCCGCCAAATTCATTAGAGGAAGACACTCCGATGAAATACAACTTTGACCACAACAATTATGGCCCAATGGATGGCCTGCCTATCTGGCAGCCGTATCCTGGAAACTTCGGGCAGGAAAATCAGCTGAATAATGAAAATCAGCTGAGCATCATTGAACAAAATACCTGTGTCCCCGCCATGTCATGGGATCAACACTCAGGTCATTTCGAACTTATCCAGTACGATGATGAATTGGCAAAGCTTGCCAGACTAGAATTCATCAACTATGCTTTTCCTGAGGTCAACGTCATCGAGAGAGATGACTCCTCAAGTTCCAAAGAAGTGTGGGATACCCTAGGACAACCAAGCGGAAAATTTAACTTCATGGTCAAGTACACCAATCCTGAAAGCTCTCGTATCAGGTTCGAAGACATCCAGCCAATTGGATAGGGAAATACAGTTGAGAGCACAAATACTACGCAAAATACAACAGAGGAATCCTCCTACGACAACTCTGCCTGGGAGACAGATTCCAATGATCCTGCTCCGCCAGAAATCGGCGTCATTTCTGAAGACAAATTAAGGAAGGTACCAGACTTTGTGATTCACCAAGGAGTTTGCCGCCAATGGGTTGCTGTCGATGTTCCGAAGATCGTTCATAAGTCAAAGTAATTGTCGTCTTCACTTTAACCTTTCATCCTGCCCATGTGAAACAAATGTTTTGATAGGGCTCGCTTTCTGTAAATTTTCCCTCTTCGTTTCACCCAAAGCGACAGTGTTTTGTTTTATAGGGCTGTAATTTCAAGAATCGACTTGTTCATTAATAAAATAACGTCGTTCTATAATTTCCGCATTAATTATTGTTTTCTCTTTTCGTTTTTCAGAAAATGGTAATCCTAAAAAATAACTCAATAATAAAAATAAGCAGTAAAAGAAATACACTGCACACACTTTTGCATTTTCCCTATATCTCTTCTAAACACAAATTATCACGTCATGCAGATTACTTGTTTTAAACCTCGTTGAAACATACGATCCGATGCCTTCTCCCGACTTTGAATTCCCGGTATTTGGGGCTGAAGAAGAAGTTGACAACGAAATTCCAGAAGAGATCTCCCGATTACTCCAACAAGAGGAAAGGTCCATTGAGCCTCACAAAGAGTTACTGGAAACAGTCAACTTGGGCTCAGAAGAAGAGAGAAAAGAAGTCAAGATTGGGGCACTGCTCAGTCTAACTGTCAAAGAAAGTTTGACGAAACTTCTCAAAGAGTTTCCCGATGTATTCGCTTGGTCCTATCAGGATATGCCAGGGTTAGATACCAGCATCGTGGAACACCATCTACCGTTAAGATCGGAATGTCCGCCAGTAAAACAAAGGTTGAGACGGACTCATCCAGACATGGCTGTCAAAATCAAAGAGGAGGTACAGAAACAGATTGACGCGGGTTTCCTCGCTACGTCAGAATATCCTCAATGGTTAGCCAACATCGTATCAGTTCCAAAAAAGGACGGGAAGGTCAGAATGTGTGTCGATTACAGAGATCTAAATAAGGCAAGTCCAAAGGACGACTTTTCCTTACCACACATTGACATGCTGGTAGAAAGTACAGCAAAGTTAAAAGTCTTCTCCTTCATGGATGGATTCTCGAGCTATAATCAGATAAAAATGGCGCCGAAAGACATGGAGAAAACCTCCTTCTTTACCCCATGGGGGACCTTTTTTTACAAGGTAATGCCGTTCGGTTTGAAGAACGCCGGGGCAACCTATCAGAGGGCCATGACTACTCTGTTTCATGACATGATACATAAAGAAATCGAAGTGTATGTCGATGATATGATTGCAAAATCTAAAACAAAGGAGGAGCATGTGACCCACCTGTCAAAACTATTCGAGCGTTTGAGAAAGTACAAACTCTGCTTGAATCCCAATAAGTGCACATTCGGTGTCCGTTCAGGTAAACTCTTAGGGTTCATCGTCATCCAGAAAGGAATTAAGGTTGATCCCGATAAGGTCAAGGCCATTCAAGAAATGCCTTTTCCGAAGACTGAAAAACAATTCAAGGGATTCCTGGGACGTTTGAACTACATCTCCAGATTCATATTCCTCATGACCGCAACATGTGCGCCAATTTTCCAATTACTAAAAAAGAACCAGGACTGTGTTTGGACAGAAGACTGCCAAACCGCCTTTGACAATATCAAGGAATACCTGTCGAACCCGCTGATTCTATCACCTCTAGTGGAAGGAAGACTGCTGATCATCTACTTAACAGTCTTGAAAGACTCCATGGGATGTGTGCTTGGTCAACAAGACGAAACGAAAAGAAAAGAGTCTGCCATCTACTATTTGAGCAAGAAGTTTACAGACTGTAAGACTCGGTACACTATGCTCGAGAAAACTTGTTGCGCTTTGGCTTGGGCAGCTAAACGTCTGCGCCAGTACATGATTCGTCACACCACTTGGTTAATCTCTGAAATGGATCCAATCAAGCATGTCTTTGAAAAGCCTGCTCTCACGGGAAGGATTGCCCGTTGGCAGATGTTGCTATCAGAATATGACATAGAGTACCACGCTCAAAAAGCCATTAAAGGAAGTGTTTTAGCCGATCATTTGGCTCATCAACTGATTGACGATCAGGAATCAATCGGGTTTGACTTCCAAGACGAAGATGTCATGTATCTAAAAATGAAAGACTGCGATGAACCGCTACCTAGTGAAGGGCCAGAACCAGATTCCCAATGGGGACTAATCTTTGACGGAGCTGTCAATCATTACAGAAATGGAATTGGGGCAATTATCATAACACCTCAGGGTACCCACATTCCTTTCACGGCCAGACTTACATTCAAGTGCACAAACAACGAGGCTGAATAGGAAGCTTGTATTATTGGTCTCGGAGAAGCGATCGACTTAAGGATTAAGAACTTGGACGTATATGGCGACTCAACCTTGGTTATCAATCAGATCAAAGGAGATTGGAACACATACCAATCCGGATTGATTCCTTACAAAGACTATGCAAGAAGGTTGTTACCCTTCTTCAACAGAGTCGAGTTTCATCATATCCCTCGTGAGGAGAATCACATGGCTGATGCATTAGCCACTCTCTCTTCCATGATTAGTGTAGGTCAATGGAACTACTTACCTAAGATCGACATAATACGCCTAGAACAGCCCGTTTACATCTTCACGATCGAAGCAGTCATAGACGACAAACCTTGGTATCACGATATCAAATGCTTCCTTCAGAAACAAGAGTACCCACATGGGGCACTAAGAAAAGATAGAAAGACCCTCAGAAGGCTGACAGGCAGCTTTTTCCTGAGCGGTGATACTCTCTATAAGAGAAATTTTGACATGGTCTTGCTCTGATGCATAGACAGACCAGAAGCAGACATGCTGATAAAAGAAATTCATGAAGGATCCTTTGGCACTCATGCCAACGGACACACAATGGCGAGAAAAATTCTAAGAGCAGGGTACTACTGGTTGACCATGGAATCCGACTGCTACAAGTACATGAGGAGATGTCACAAGTGTCAGATATACTCAGACAAAATCCATGTAACGCCTACACATCTCAAAGTTCTTTCTTCCCGATGGCCTTTTTCCATATGGGGAATCGACATGATTGGCATGATTGAGCCCAAAGCTTCAAACAGACATCGGTTCATCCTGGTCGCCATTGATTACTTCACCAAGTGGGTCGAAGCAGCGTCATACGCCAGTGTAACCCGTCAAGTGGTGGCCCGATTTATCAAAAACAATATCATCTACCGTTATGGTGTTCCGAGCCAGATCATTATCGATAATGGATCCAACTTGAACAATAAGATGATGAAATAGTTGTGTGCTGAGTTAAAAATCGAACACCATAACTCATCTCCTTACCGACCCAAAATGAACGGAGCAGTAGAGGCAGCTAACAAGAATATCAAAAGGATCGTTCAAAAGATGGTTGTAACCTACAAAGATTGGCACGAGATGCTACCCTTTGCTCTTCACGGTTATCGTACATCTGTCCGCACTTCAACAGGGGCAACCCTTTTCTCTCTAGTATATGGCATGGAGGCAGTGCTTCCCATAGAAGTAGAGATCCCATCAATTTGGGTATTGATGGAAGCTAAGCTTACAGAAGCTGAATGGTGTCAAAGTCGACACGATGAGCTAAATCTGATAGAAGAAAAGCGAATCACGACAATATGCCATGGTAATTTGTATCAGCAAAGAATGAAGAAGGCGTTCGACAAAAAGGTCCGACCTCGCGTCTTCAGGAAAGGAGACCTCGTGCTCAAGAAGATACAATCATTTTTCACTGATTCTCGGGGCAAGTGGACTCCGAATTATGACGGCCCCTATGTGGTCAAGAAAGCTTTCTCAGGCGGCGCCTTGAGACTCACAACCATGGACGGAGAGGAATTTGCCTACCCCACAAATGTTGACGTAGTCAAGAAATACTTCGCCTAAATTAAAAAAAGAAAGAGAAGAAAAAAAATGTCTCGGTGGATTGAAAACCCGAAAGGGCGGTCCAGGAAAAAATTAGAGACATGATCAAAAGTCATCCCGGTGGATTGGAAACATCACAGTACAATCCAGGCAAAAATTAGGGATAATGGCAAGTAACTATGTTCAACAAAGGGGCAAATCCCTCAGCAGCAGTAATGCCATCCGTCAGGAAAACTCCAGTCATGGTCATCTTCGACAGAAGCTCAGGATGCCCAGAAGTCAAAGTTGGTAGAAGGATAGTGGTCGTTATGTTTAAATATAGCCATTTTCCCTTAAATTACCATTTTCTAACTTTGTAAATACTCTTTGGAATCACGCGTTTGGCTAATTTCCATCCTATCAATAAAATTTGAGCCCTCGTGCTTTTATTTACAATTCTTATTTGTTTTAGCTTTACATAACGACATTTTAACATGATCAACGAGTCTTGAAATAAAACAAAAATGAATTTACTTGTAAAAATTTTTCTGCTTTTAATAAAGATGGCAATTTCTTTTGACGGTTGAACATCGAAAAAACATCGATGGCTTCTCCCAAAGGCGGTTAAGCTTCAAAGTGCAGAATCAAAGTACTCCTTCTAAACCAGTGCACCTGAATGAAGGATCAGCTGTGTTAGAGACCATTGTTTCATCTGACACCCTCGGCCGAGTTCTCATCTCCTAAGCCCGACCAACGGTTGTTCCCCCACAGGGACTACTTCTCCTAAGCAAGGCAAAATTGCTATGTTGTGTCAGTTTTGTCAGCATATACATACATGCATCATGCATTATTGATTTACATTCATATTCATATTGCATCACTATCACTCTAGTCGGTGTTGTTTCCTAGTGATAAGAGTCCTCTCAATCAAGTCGTCATTTCTTTCATCGTCAGGAAATGTTGCGTCTGCATTACCTCTCTCCTCCAGTTTATTTTTGGGATGAAGTCGGCCCTTGACCACTTTGATAACTTGAACCTCTGAAAAACCAGAGAACCCTCATCCAGCATCACTCTTCGCCATTAAAGATGATATATTCACTTTCCCGGATTAAGGAAAATCCCCAAAGAAAGCCGCTTAATCAGAGATTCGGCAATGCAACCGTTTTTCTCCAAAAATCCGCTGATGAAAAGGTCATCAGCACCTCAAAATTAGATCACGTCATATGGCATTTCTCCGAGAAGATCTCCGAGAAAAGTATGATGAAATACCCCAAGCAAGAAACAGTCTCTCAAAGAGACTCGTTTTCCCCAGTAGAGTCGACAAATGGCGTCTCCAAATAGAGAAGTTTGTACACCTCTACAATTCAGACAGATGGGTTCCCCAGCAAGTCTGACATTAAAAATTTTTCCATCAAATGGCATCTCCCCAGGAAAATTTGGCGAGAAGTTTGAGGAAAACCGCTACACATAGCGTCCCTTGTCAATAAAGTTTATTGACAAAAGAAACTTAGACTAGATCTTTGGTAGGAAACCAAGATCGAGGGGAGGTTTACAAAAGAAATTTAGACCAGTTCCTTGGTAGGAAACCAGGATCGAGGGGAAGTTTACAAAAGAAACTTAGACCAGATCTTTGGTAGGAAACCAGGATCGAGGGGAGGTTTACATCAGAAACTTAGACAAGTTCCTTGGCTGAAAAACCAGGATCAAGGGGAAGTTTTTACCTTTTTCTAAGCATCATTGCTTAGCAAAAGAAGAAGGATGCATGAACTACCATTCCTAACTACCATCAAAATTTTGGGTATTCCGATATTTAATCCTCTTGCACCCAGAATGCCTGAATACCTTCGCCATTCACACCTTCGTGTCCAAGAAGATTAAAAAGGGGCATCTGTCATACCCCAAATTTTGACCATTAAGATTTCCCATCATTTGGGCAAATCATCATCACAATATGGATGAACCATTAGTCTCCCCAAAGATGGGTGAGCATCCACTACAATCAGGCTTAGGGTTTCAAGCCCTCTCAGAGCTCTTAGACAAAGGATCAATCAAGAAATGACATGATCCTCAACTTGTATAACCTCTCAAACATCCATAAAGGATCAAGAGGACTCCCACTTCAAGGATTAAGCACAAGGCTTCTCCCTTCTAGGCGGATCAAGCCTAAGGATCGCCAGTGTCAGCAAATTAGGGTTTGGTCGACTAGGGCCTCCAGATGGAAATTTTCCTCTGGGCATGAGCCAATGCTTCAAAGCATGACCTATGATGCTCTAAGGGACATCGTAAACCTAATCATCAAGTCAATTTTAGCCTCCGGAGATGCATTCATAAAAAATCAGGAATTAGGGTTTCTTGACCTAATTCACCCCTAAGTTGACTTTTAGGACAAAACATGAGCCAAGACCTCAAGAGGGGATTTGAGGGTCTCAAATACATCTCATTGATCCATTTACAACAATGGATTGATCCAAGGAGCTTGAGCAACAAGTTTCAATTTCATCTGAACCACATTTAGGGTTTTGCACTAAAAGTCAACTGTGCCTTTGACTTTTGACCAGGACATGCTCCCAAACCCTAAGACATGATTCAATACACCCTATAACACCTATGAAAATAATCCATCAAGTTTGATTTAGGTCAAGGACTTGATTTCATAAAGGATCGCACAGTTTGGAATTCATCTGACAAAAAGTCAACTGCACAAAAGTCAAACTTTGACTTTTTGAGATTTTTCACAATTATGGTTTTATAACCCTAAAATGATGTTAATGTGTGATTAGAATCAACATTCATCAAGAAAAATCAAGAAAAGTTGGATAACTTGTAAAACGGGTAACCATAAAAAACTTAGAAATTTTTCTAAGTTATAGAATAAAGTGGCTAGGGTACCAACTTTGGAGGACCATAACTCCTAAACCACAAGGCCATTTTTCCCAATCCAAGGCTGGATTTGTAGCTCTCATTACCCTCTACAAAAGCTTCAACTACACCTCATTCCAATTCATCATGGATTTTGAGTTATGGAATGATCAAAATCACAAAAAGTGAAAATGTCACTTTTTTCCAACACTTAGTGAAATTTTCACTAAGTCAGAATCTGCCTTCACTTTTTTCCAAATGTAGGGGCATTTTTCACTTAGATCCAAAAAGTATCAAAACCAACTATAATTAAACAGTTGTTGTATCATATGAGGGCTTTCCAAAATGGCCAAGAACTCCATCAAATTCCACTTGAGCCATGAGATATGACAATGGCAATATGCCTTGCTGAAAACTGCCAAGGCAAGGCAGATTTTGGGGTTTTGCTCGATTTACCCAAATTTTGCAAAGGGCAAGCAACTCTATCCATCTGAACACCTCAAGGGGGGACCAAGGAGGAACCAACTCTGATCCTAAGCCTCCCAAGTCTTTGGAACAAGAAGTAGCATGCCAAACCTAGAATTGCCTAAAAGAGGGACAAGACTCCTATTTTGGATTGGAGCATTCAATGCATACACCAAGGTGGCATGGACTGACACATTTACAACTGAATTCAGTCAAGAATGATCCAACAACTAGGGAACCACAGCTCTGTGCTCTAACCTCTAGTCAATTGCTAGAGGAGACTTTGATTCTCATTTGCCAACATTGGCCAAACCTCTGCTGCAGTTGCCATTCACTATTCCTTGCAAAACAAACTTGCTCTACTATAAATAGAGCTCATTTGTGCTCAGTTTGAGTACACCAAATCCATCAAACAGATGCTTTCCTCAAACTACCTTCTCACTTCCAATTTTTCCTTCTAAGGCAAGTCACCATCGGGTTTTGAGTTTGAGAGCTATTCCAATCAAACCAATCACACACACACACCTCATAAACATCATATAGAAGTGATCCAAACACTCACATAACATCTGGAACACCAAAATCACAAAATCACTAGCCAATTGCTCAAGCCTTTGACAGATTTGCAGTTGGGGTGCCATCTCAAGTTCCAGATCATTTCAATCCATTCCAAGCATCCAGACACACTCCATGGCACCTAGGGAAGCTATCCAGATCATTGGAACCTAACTGTAACACCCCTAACCCAAAACACGATCACCAGCTACAGGAGGTGAGCATGAGCTCTTTTAACTCTATGATCCATGCAATTTTTGCTGCACAATAATTTGGCCATATGTTCATAATCATGCATAGGGTGTTTACCCTCAATCAATTGCTTTGTATGAATCGTGTATGGAATTTCTGAACCTTCATGCAGAATTTAGGGTTCTTGAGCTTTCTCTTTGATTTCTTATTCCATGCTTAAAATAAATGAAATTAAAGACCATAGACATGATCGTGAGGTTGAAACGAGTAGATTGATATGTAGATTGCATGATATAATCAAGTATTTAGTGAGATTGGATAGAAAATACAAATCTGCAGAAACAGAGGGTGGCGCGTGTTCTTGGCGCCTTTTTTTGAAAATTCAAATATTTGAATTTTGTGATTTTATTTAATTGATTCAAAAATTAATTTATCTCTAAGTTTTAATGATTTTGAGTTGGTTCTTTTTTTAATAATTCACAAAAATGTTAAAATATTTTATTTTATCAAAAAATCGCAAAAATATTATTTATTTCATATAATTGATATTTTTGCCAAGAATTAATATTTTAATTGTTTTTGACATTTAAAATATTTTTTCCTTCTTGATTTTGCAAATTTTAATGATTTCTAATCATTTTGTAGGTCAAAACATGATTTTTGAAACATTAATCCAAGATCACAATTTGTTTTCCACATGTTAAACAATTTTGATCATTTTAATTGAATTTTTTATTCAATTAAAATACATTTTGGAAGCAAATTAGGATTTTGATTAATCCAACCCTCATCAAACCTTTTAAAAACATTTTGGGCCTCTAATAGAGTGTAAATTCCAATCCTTTGTAAATACAAACCTATTTTTGGGCCTCAAATGTTGTATAAGTCCCGTTGTATTTCCAAAAGTTCGGCGCGATCATTTCTCGTTTAAAGCAGACCATCTGGGCCTCTCCACGAGCTATAAGACCCATTCAAAAACATTTTGGGCCTCTAATAGAGTGTAAGACCCAACCCCCTTTTAACCAAAACTATTTTGGGCCTCAGATATTGTATAAGTCCCTCTGCGTTAAAAGAAAATCTCGGCGCGATCGCTAGTTCAAAAACCATTTTTTGGGCCTCTCCTTGAGCTGTAAGCCCCACCACTTATACAAAAATAAACCTTTGGGCCTCTTGAGAGAGTGTAAGACCCATCCCCTTTGTACAAAAAACCTTTCTTGCGCCTCAGTCACTTGTATAAGTCCCTGTACAAAATGACAGTGCGATCAATGATAAAACCCTGGGCCTCTCCTTGAGCTGTAAGCCCCAATTTTCCTTTCAAAAGCACCTTCTCCTTTGATTTTGAATATAATATTGTTATCAAAGTTTTCTTTGTTGAACAAACTAACCAAACAACATGGAAGCTCTACAACCGAGTAAGTATTTACCCGCTTTCTTTACTGCTTTCATATATATAACTGTATTGTGGGGCTGTTTCACTGTAAGTCTTCTTTCATAAGCTCATATCGACTGCGTAATACTAGTATAAATATTTAGAGTTTCCCCGGCAATTACGTCTAGAACTAAGACAAAACCTCGTCTCCTTACATCCAACGTTCTCCCGAATATTTCAACATAACCTAAACCATGAGAATTTTCTTTTACAACAATTTTAAATAACTAGATCTAAGAAATCTCCCCCCTTGAACAGTTCATATACAGAAGGCCAATGTTCCAAGTGAAACCCCTTCTGGAACTGTTCATCAGCCTCCTCTTGGGCTTAGTGCAAAAACCCACAGGCTTCCTAAAAGCATCCCCGCCTCCTCTTGGGCATTGTACAAGGACCCGTCGGCTTCTTAGAAGTTTTCACAGCCTCCTCTTAGGCTTCGTATAATGATTCTTCCTCCGAGAAGATAGCCTCCTCTTGGGCTTCGTACAAATTGTCCCTTCGGCTTCTTAAAAGTTTTTCTAGCCTCCTCTTGCGCTTCGTACAAATTGTTCCGAAGACCTCTTAAAGGTATAGGAACATAAATTAGTCATCTTAATAGAACAGTCTTTCAAAGAGTCTAGATCTTTCTACCGCGAACATACTGTCTCTTAATCTCTCTTAAGCATAGTACAAAAGATAAAACTCTAGACTTGGACAGTCTAATCTCCTTGAGTCTTGAAGACATTCTCAGGTTCATTTCAAAAATAGGAAAAAGCACCCGTAGACTTGGGCAGTCTCAATACCCTTTAGATTTCCCATTTCCTTAAAGAACGGGAAATAACCCTGATCCTCTGACGAATCCCAAGGCACAAATACCTTTAATCTTTCTTTTCATAAGAACTGATTTTCTCTTTATCCAACATACTGGACCTGTCACTCAACTGAAACAGTCACCAGCACAATAGCCTCCTCTTGGGCTTTGTATAAGGAAACCCCGGTTGAGTCAATCAACCTTTTAGCGTCAAAATCTGTGCCTTGCTCACAGTATACAAACATCAACAACTCCTTTTCCCCCATCTAATTGCCGTAAGCAGCAAGCCTCTGGATTATTTACATCCACACCACTGTCCCTCTTTTAGCATGAGAAATTCCTAAGGAAAGATGGCATTGCTCTAAACTGAGTTAAAGTCTTCTCCTTTAGGTTGAAAATCCCCTATAAAGGAAATTATGGCATTGCTGGATTCACATATCCCAGTTAAAGTAATTCTCCTTTATAAACAGTCACCCAACAGTTGTGACCAACAGACCAAATATTCCCCTTTAGAGATGACAAATTCTCTCTAAAGTCAACACCCTTTTAGCTTCACATATTGGGCTTCGAACAAGATACAAATAGACCCTTCAGCTTCACATCTTGGGCTTTGAATAAGATATAATCCACCTTTAGCTTCATGTCTTGGGCTTTAAACAAGACACCAAAACACCATTTCCTCCCATAGAATAGGAGGAACTACGATCGCTCTGATTTCCCTATCCCGGGAATACGTAGGCATAAGATTGAAAAACAATCTTAGCAAGCACACTAATAAAAAAACCCCCAAAGTCCCCTACCTCCAGCCAATCTAGCACAGTATCCCAACAAATTCCCCATGAATAATCCCGGTATTTCGTTCTAAACAAAATAAGCAGAGAGAGACCCACGAACTAAAGCCGCATCTATAAACCAATAGTTTTGACTGTTTAACCTCAGTTTGCAAGCAGGGTTAATTGGAGACATCTATTTCCCTTCCTTCATCAGCTTCAATAGGATAAAAAATGAATCGAACTGTAGTACCAAAGTGATAGTGATTCGAAACCACAAAAACCGCACTACAGGGACGAGTGTTTTTTATTACTTGTTAGGTTTTGTTGAGTCGTTTGGATTATTTAATTAAGTAAACTATGTTGAGATCAATAAATGAATTATTTGAAGTTTTGATGTTTTACTCCGCTGCATGTTCTATGTTATTACATTGATTTAGGATGTGTGTTGAGCCTGTGTAACACCTATATTTGAGAAATTATAAGTTTATATTTTATATATAAAGAGCTGGGGTTTTAGGGTGTTACATAGTTGGTACCAGAGCAGTTTGGTTCATTTGGCATAGGTTGTGAACTTGTTTGTACCCTAGTGTACAACATATGGATCAAATACTGTCGATGCTTATTTTTTTCTAACTCCTAGCCAGTAGGAGTAAGTTTGAAATAAGTGGGGGAGGATCCGTTGAGGTTACTATGACGAGGAGGTTAGAGAACAGGAGGAGAGAGTATTATTAAGAGTTGTTTCCTTTAGTTAATTTGATGAGAGGGAGAGTTGTAACACCCCAATTCTTATTTTGATAGTATTATTATTATTATTATTATTTTACTATTAAGGTTTTGTTAGCAGCTTTAATAATTTAATTCCCATTTCTGACGCAAATTCCTGCATCTTTCGGCCAGTAAATATTGACCCTTGGTCTGTGGTGATGGTCTCAGAAATTCCAAATCTGTAAATAATGTTACTTTCAATAAACTCAATTACGGCCTCTTGATCAGCCTTCACTAGAGGGACCGCTTCAATCTACTTAGTGAAGTAATCAATTCTGACCAATATATATTTTTGGCTCTTAGAGGACGCAGGTCGGATTTCTCTAATCAAATCCAAAGCCCACCCCCTAAACGGCCAAGGTTTCATTACCCCATGCAATTCACTTGTCGGAACATGTTGTATGCATGAGTGAATCTGACACTCTTGACATCCCTTAGCAAAATCAATGCAATCCTTAAGCATTGTGGGCTAATACTTGATGAGCACCAGACGCTCCACTATGGGTGTTCGAAACAGACAAATATGTCTCCTCTTCACCAAGGCACTTAAGCATCACCCCTCAGGGGTCTTTTTAAACAGTTCGTTTTCAATAATTACATAGTTTAAAGATCTATACTTGATCTTTCGATTTGTTGATCCAACTGGATTTCTCAAGTAATCAACTATGGGTTTTCTCCAGTCAGTGCCAAGCAAGTCCTCGACAGTACAAATTTCAAAGTTCTCTGAGTCTATCATCCCAAGCTTTGTCAATGCTAGATCTGATGGAGAGAGCCTCGTCGCCTGAACTCTTCCTCGCACCTCAATTAATTCTTCTAACTATCCTTTTGGCACTCTATATCCCGAAGCGATCTATGCCAATATGTTTGCTTCGTGATTCTCAAGTCTAGGCATATACCTGATATCTACGAATTTAAAACATCTGACCAGTCGATTCACTATAACAAAATACATGATCAGGTTCTCTTTGATACACTTGTATTCTTTTATTATTTGCTTCACGACTAACTAAGAATCTCCTTTTATCTCGAATCTCCTTGCCCCTAACTCCAACAAGATCTCGAGTCCCGCTATCAGAGCTTCGTACTCGGCCTCGTTATTGGAGCAAGAGCCCTCAATTTTAAATTTGAACTTTGTTGGTACTTTGGTTGGCGAAACGATCAAAATTCTGAAGTCGGTTCCATTTTTATGGCTTGAACCATAGAAGTATAACTTTCACGACTCTATTTCCAAGTAACTTACAGGTGTCTCGACTACTACATAATCCACAATGAAGTCTGCGACTACCTGACCCTTCATGGCCTTTCAAGATGATATGTTAAAGAATATTCGGTTAAACCAAATGCCTATTTTCCAATTCGACTATGCAAAATAGGCTTAGACAACATGTATTTAATAACATCAACATGGGAAGAAACAAAAACATCTACTGTCCTTATATAATGCTTCAATTTCATACAAGAAAAATACAAACATAGGCACATCTTCTCGATTGGGCTATACCTAGTTTCAGCATCATTAAGAGCTTGACTAAGGTAATATATGGCTCTTTCGACGCCACTATCATCCTCTAGGGCTAATAAACTCCCTATGGTCAGATCTCAGGCCGAAATGTACAACCTCATACATCTGTCTCTAACTGGCAGTGTCAAGATAGGAGGATTTTATAAATATGTCTTGATTTCGTCGAACACCTTCTGATGGTCAGATCGCCATGCCAACTCTTCCTTCTTCAGGCGGAGCAGTGGTGAAAATGTTCGCACTTTATCATCGAGGTTCGATATAAACCTTTTTAAAAAATTAATCTTACCCAAGAGAGACTGCAACTCCTTCTTTGTTGACAGAGTCTTTGTCTCTTTGATGGCTTTTGTCTTGTTCTAATTTATCTCGATCCCTTTCTTGTGGACCACAAAGCCAAGAAAATCTCTTGCCTGCACACAGAAAGCACATATAAGGGGGTTCATCTTCAAACTATATTTTCTCATTCTTTCGAATGATTACCTAAGGTGATCAAGGCTATCCTTCCTCGACACAGATTTAACAACTATATCGTCGATATAAATTTGCATAAACATCTCAATATAATCATGGAAGATAGAGTTCATCACCCTTTGATAAGTGGCTCCAACATTTTTTAATCCAAATGGCATCACTACCCAATCGTAGGTACCTAGAGCTCTTGGGCATCGAAATGCCATCTTCGGTACGTCCTCATCTGCAATAAAAATTTGGTTATATCCGGAATAACCATCTAACATACTAAGGTACTCAAAACCCACTGTTGAATCAACCAACATCTCAGCAACCGACATTGGGTATTTTTCATTTGGAGTTGCAGCATTTAGATCCCTAAAATCTATGAAAATTTTCATACCCTAATTTTTACCCCTAAGATTCCACTTCATTTGCATCTTCACAATGCAACAAGATCACAAACATTGGTTCTCCTGCCCTCCTCTATGGGTTTACTTCTGAGGGAGATCACCAAGCATCTGTGTGCTTCTTACTTTATTTATGATTGTTTATGTTTACTAAACTCTAACCAAAATACCAAAAATATGTTGCAGTTTGCTTGTTTCCTTTCTCTGTATGTTTAGGGTTTTGCAGGGAGATTAATGGCAAGGGCATTATTTCCAAATCAAATGTGGTTATTCACTCAAGTCTAGATCAGATGGAAATTTGACCTCATCTTGGTCAAACCATCAAAATTTTTCTTCAATTGCAAGTTATTTGCATCAGTGGACTATTTTTTCAAGCAGTGGGTATCCAAGGTCAAGTTGTCTTGTGGTTATCAAGCGGTGATTCATAAGAAGTTTGGTTCAAAATCAGGTTCATCAAACCATAAGGATATCTTCATCAAAGATTTCTCAAGAACAAGTTCATTAGGCTTTTCATTTGTGTATGCTTGAGGTTTCCTTATTTCAACTAAGAGTGCTATTAAGCAAGGGTGTTGATCTTTCCCACCATGTCAAGTTATGTCTTCATCAATGTGCATTAAGTGGATAAGGGAATTAGGGTTTCTATTCATTGTGCTTGAAGATTGATAATGGTTCCTCAGTTGAAGTTCTTTGTGCTAGGTTGGAAGATTCATTATATATGGCTTCCTTGGAATATAAGTTTAAGGAATGCTTTCAATTATCCATTCAAGATCCATTCTTTCCTAAATGCACCCTTTTATTCATTATCCATTTGCATATTCATTAGTCATAAAAATCCACTTTTTAATTTTTCCTATCCATATTCATTATCCATTTTCGTTCTAAACCATTATCCATTTCAATTCCAAAACCACATTTCTTAAAACCATATCCATATTTCCTAAATATCCATTATCCATTATTCCATCCATTCTAAAAATCCAATTTCCAAAAATCATTTTAATTATCCACATATCCATTACAATTCAAATATCCAATTTAATTATTCATTCATTACTATTACCACACATGATATGCCATGAATCTACAAAGTCCATGGTTTATTACAAAAAATTGCAACAAAAAAATGAAACAAGAACTCATAAGCCCATTTCCCATTTTTTTGTTTGTTTTAAGGCCCATGTACATGATTACAAACAATTGCCAAAAAATGAACTGGTGAACAAGTCACGTTGCAAGCTTCATGCCTCATGAAACTACAATTGCCAAGCTCACACAATGCTATACCAAGCCATAATACACCACTTGCTGAAAAATGATGATGATTAGCAATACTTGAAATGAACCAAGCCTCATGTTACAGCCCATGAAAATCCCATGCTCATAAGCATCTTCTACAAGTCAGCCCACATGACCAAACAAAAGCTACATGAAGCATCTTCCAAGCCTTGTGTCCAAGCCGTAGCAAAGCTAGCAATCCAAGCTCATGCTACGTTACTTCAAGTCGTTTCTTTCCAAGTTATGCCAAGATTAATAAGCCATCATGCTGATATCACTTTCCAAGCCACTCAAGCCAGCCATGCCAAGCATATTCCAAACCATCATGCTTCTAATACTAAGCATAAACAAGACAAGCTTCACATTCGCAAGTCACATTTGCAAGCCTTGAAACAATTTATGAGCCGTCCATACTGCTACTACTTTATAAGCTTTGAATTAATCCAAGTCGTACTTCATGAAGCCTTGTACTAAGTCATTCCAATCCACATCACTACACGAAACAAACTACAGCATACGTGTCACGGTGAGAATCAGATATCAAGTTATTATGTTAACTTGAATCACAAAACATTGAATGTTCACCACCGAACTTTAATTTATCTAAAGGAAAGGGAAAAGATCGAATAAAACCCTAATTGTGCAATGTAACAATAATACGAAGAGATCTAAAGGTTTGGGAGTTGGTTATACTAAGGTAAGGTATTAGCACCCTAAGTATCTATAGTATCCTATAGGAACCTCTTGAAAGTATTTGTGTTATGGTAATTTGCTTGCTAATGTTTGGAAATGTTATATTTTTGGGTTTTGTGAGATAGGGAACCTAAGGAGGTTTATTGCTAGTGTAATCGCCAAGACTCCATAGTCTCATGCCTACATATCCTAACAAGGATGTAATCAGAGCAATCGTAGTTCACCTAACTATGGGTGAAGAACACTTGATAGTGATCAAGGTTCCAAAGGGGAAAGTAAGTGTTTATAACAATAACACTTACATGACTTAACAAAGTCAAACAGTTTACAAACTCTAACCTAAGACTATGTTGAAGGTTAAGGGAATGTTATACTACCTATTGTTATACCCCAAATTTTACCCCTTAGATGTCATAACATCTTGCACTTGCATTAGGGATCAATCATCTTTTGCATTGTTAACTAACCTATATATTTTGCTAGTTGTTTCTCTTGTGAAAGCTAGGGTTTGTACAAGAAAGAGGGAAAGATCAATGAGCCAAGGCCTTACATGTTTCAATGTCTCCTAACACACTCCTTGGCTCAACCCATCCATCCCAAGTGTTCACTAGGTGGTTGAGAATGGTGTTTGAAGTCATCTGTTCAAGAAAAGTCAACCATGTCTCTGACTTTTGGTCAAGGCATAATCCCAAGCCTGGGGATATGAGTCCATATGTCCATATGCATCTTTAGAGGCTACCCATGGGTATTTGAAGAGGTTGAGAAAGCAAGATCATCAAAGATTGTCCATTTCAATTCATAAAGGAATTAGGGTTTTTGACTAAAAAGTCAAACCTTTTACTTTTTGATATTTTTGATCCAAGATGAAGTATTCAAGCCATATTCCATCAAGACATGTTTGATTTTTGAGTTAGAGCATGAGAAATCCACATTTGAAAGGTTTCTTGCAAAAAGTGCAAAGTTTGGTTCTTGAAATTTTCTAAGTATGGAAGAATTCACTCCTTGTGTGAACTTTGAAGAGTCATAACTTTCAAACCACATATCTATTTTTTGTGGCTCAAAGCTCAAATGGAAGCTCTCATCATGAAATTTAAAATGTATTAGAGGGTCCTTCTTCAAAAAGGGTTTGGTTTTTAAGTTAGGAAGCTTGGAAGTTCAAGACAACCTATGACTTAATGAAATTTCACTACTTTTGCCCTAATTTTGCAGCCAACTTCAACCTCATTTTTCACTATGATCAAAGCCTTGTTTCCATTTTTCTTGGTCATGGAAGTTGTAGAGGGTTCTTCTAGCTTTCTTTTGAGTACTAGAACACCTTCATTGGACATGTACAACTCAAGTTATGGTGTCTTAAAGTTGGAGGTTTTTAAGCCCAAGTTGCCAAGGCATTTTAGGTCACGATTTTGCCCAACTGTCAAGCCGTATTTTCATGTATTCCAGCTTCAAATCATATTTCCTTGCACATGAAAGTTGTTCCTTGCAATCTCATCTTTCCAAGCATATATGGTACTTCTCCATTGGAATCCTAGAGCTCAAGATATAGCATTATGAACATAGGCATCAACACTTGACAAAACTTGCCCAAGTCACACACAAGCACCATGATCAATGGTTGGACCAGTTTTCCTGCTCTATTTTTATCATGATCCAAGCATGGTATTAAGGAGCTTTCCACATGGGACTTGTAGAGCTACATGCCCTCTTTCAAAAGTACCCTAAACTCCACCATTTGAACCAAGGATCATGAAGTTATGGGATGCCAAAATTAGCCCTGCACTATGTTTCCTTGCCAAGCCTAAACCACATGTTTCAGTCACACCAATGTCAACATCAATATGTAACATTCTTTATGTGTCATGCATTTAATTTAATTTACCATACTATATCAGAAGAGTAGAGGCCACACAAAGTAGTATCATGGTGCCAAAATTCATCAAAAAAGAAGAACAGTTCAGAACTACGGATCCCTATGCAGAAAAGCAGTAACATGGAAATGGAAAGTAGCAGTATTTTCAGAGAAGAAAAGGCATCACAACAAATAAGCATTGATTTAGAATTCACAAATGAGGAAAGTTGCAGCACATCAGAGTTTATCCAGAAAAGCATCAATGATAATTTGGAAAACAAACAAATGTTGGTAGCAGAGCACAGCAGCCAAGGCTTAGGGTCAAAGTTTGAATTCCATTCAAGAGAGAGGAGGTTTTTCTGGCTATTTAAAGAGAGAGGTATCACAACAGAAAACAACAAGCATATCATATAAGAAACCAAAGCAAAAACTCAGAAAAGATCTCTCAAACCTTTCTTGCATTCATCCATTCTTGGTGTCAAGAAACCACCCTTTTCTCAAGCTTGCTCAAAACCATTTTCTGCATCTTTCAAGAGCAGCCCTCGTTCTTACCACTTCTATTCCATTCCAACACCTTTGAAACCATCCCTAAATCACCCTTCCACTGTCCAGACCTTGCATTTGCAACTGTAACTCCATGTCTTGAAGTTTCAGTCTTGGTTGCTTTGCATTTCTTGCAAGAAGGAATCCACTTTCTGTTCCACTGGTTTTTCTTGGTGTCTAAGCATCCACTCAATATCTTTGAAGCATATCGAAGGTGTCCAAGGCTCGATCACCATTCTGTAACATCTTTTGCAGGTTTTGTGAAGTTGACTATAAGAGGTATGTTCATTTCAAACTATTACTCTTTGAAATATGATGGTTTTTAATGTACACTGAGCATGGATAGCTTAAATATGATGTTTAGGACATGTTTGATCCATTGAAGTTACTTAGCATGACTGCATTTTTTCTGTAACTGTCATATTTCACTATGCGACATGTAGCGACCTTCAAGCGAAGCCCTTCACTACCTCTCGCTTCGTCCGCTTCAAGCGAAGACTGACCATTTTTGGTTTTGTTTTAGTTTTATTTCTACTCGCATCTCCTCGCGTCGCGACCATCGCTATGCGATACGTAGCGACCTTCAAGCGAAGCCCTTCGCTACCTCTCGCTTCTTCCGCTTCAAGAGAAGTTGGATCATATGATTCTGTTTGTTTCTGTTAAACCTCGCTCCACTTCGCATAGCGACTGCTCGCGTAGCGAAGCATTTAGTCGCGACGCGAAGGTGTCCAGATTTTGTTTTTTTCTTTTTGTTCAACTGGTCTCCTTCATGCCTAAGATATTTAACATCATCCCTTTCATAAAAGTGGACTCCAACTTTAACTTAGTTGATATTTTCCCCTTGATACAAGATTAGGTCTAAGACACTCCATTTTGTAGGTCATCACCTACTTGCTAATATGTTAGACTTATCTCATGAGCCCTAAAAGTATTCACCTTATGAATGATCTTTGTGTGTTGACAATGTTACTTGTATATCTCTTCAAGTGTTTACTTGCTTTGAATGTCATTACATTCACCATCCTTATTCATGTGTTATGTCCATGTATTTTTCTATGCGAATATCTTTGTTCAACTTCATTAAGTTACCCCTCCCTCAAGTGAGACTAGCTTGTTAGCTCCTCTCTTTAACCCTCTTTATTCTCCTCATTCCAAAGGAAAGTCTCTCTATTGACCTCAAAGTCATAGATAACTCATAACCATCTTGGTCTCATATCCCTCCCACTTTGACCTCATAGTCATAGGTTACCATCTTGGTCTCATAGCCATCCCACCTTGACCTCATAGTCATAGGTTACCATCTTGGCCTCATAGCCATCTTACCTTGACCTCATAGTCATAGGATATCATCTTGGCCTCATAGCCATCTTACCTTGACCTCAAAGTCATAGGATATCCTATAGGCCTCATAGCCATATTACCTTGACCTCAAAGTCATAGGTTACCATCTTGGCCTCATAGTCATCTTACCTTGACCTCATAGTCATAGGATATCATATAGGCCTCATAGCCATCTTACCTTGACCTCATAGTCATAGGTTACCATCTTGGCCTCATAGCCATCTTACCTTGACCTCATAGTCATAGGATATCATCTTGGCCTTATAGCCATCTTACCTTTGACCTCATAGTCATAGATCACCATCTTGGCCTCATAGCCATCTTCTCTTGACCTCATAGTCATAGGCCTCATAGCCATCCTCTCTTGACCTCATAGTCATAGGCCTCATAGCCATTCACCTATCACAACTTAGACTTAGAGAGTTCTTTAACTCTATATGAGTATCTTACTCATTCCCCTTAGAACTTTGGTCATAGTCAATGGTTCCTCACCCTTAGTGAGGTGAACTACGGTTGCTCTGATTCCTTAGTCAGGATACGTAGGCACAAGATGTGGCGTCTTGGCGAGCATACTTAGTGTATATACCCTTAGGTCTTTACCTTTAGCTTTTAGGTCTTTACCTTACCCTTAGCAGTTACCTTTAGCAAGCAAACATAACATAACACAAATACTAACAAGGGGTTCCTGTAGAGTACTACAGATACTTAGGGTGCTAATACCTTCCCTTAGTATAACCAACCCTCGATCCCCGATCTCTTAGTTGTGTCTTTACATAGCACAATTAGGGTTTTCTTTGATCTTTACCCTTTCCTTTGGATAAATCAAAGCTCGGTGGTGAATTTCAAAGTTTTGTGATTCAAATTAATTAATAGATTGTTATCCGATTCTCACCGCAACAGAAATGGAGACTTCAATGGGGACATTATTTGAGGGTTAAGCCCACCTTGTTGTGTTTGTGTTATTTATGTTTTGCTTGCTTGCTTATACATATCTATGTATATCTGTATACCTGTTTGGGTTCTTCTGTTTGGAAGGGTTGCTACTATTGAGTGGTGAGATAAGTCCTAACCCGGACTTGAGAGTACACATATGATAGGATAGTGGATATAGTCAAGGAGACTTCGAGGGAGTAATCCCAAAGGAGTTGACTTGAGATTCCACACTCAGTTGAGGCCCACTTGTGGGTGGTATATATTGAACGAGCTATTGTGAATGCATTGCCACTTTCGATCTAGGAGCCCGTGATACTGATGACCATTAGTTACCTTTACCCCACTTGGCCTTTTTAGGACGTAGTGCGGTGACTATGAGGGAGTAGTCCCAAAATAGTTGTCACGCGATACTACACTCAGACGAGACTCTCTTGAGAATATTATTGACTACCAAGTTAATTGGGAAATCGATAATATCCGAAAGATGGGTTGTTGACTCTGGGAACTTTTAGAACCCTGTTCTGTAGATGATAAACCCATAGTACATACCTTTTGGGATGGGTAGACCATGGCTCCATGCTCGTGATCTTCAAACCTAGGCCCTCGTTTGTTTGCTTGTGCATATTTGGGGATACCTGTATATGTGTGTTTGTGCATACATTCATCCATTCATGGATAGCCCTTTGGTTTCAAGGAATTCATATGTTATTTCCTTTGCAAAGATCAATGGAGATCATGATTTTTAAAGTGAAACTTTTCAGTTTTTCAAAAAGTTTGCAACTCGCCTTTGAGTTCCTTGAAACCACTTGGCTTGCATTAGCATTGCATGCGCATGTCATCACATTCGCATCTCATTTGTATTTCTCAGCCTTGAGTCTCTTCTTCTTCTATCTCTGAAGGATACCTAGCCCGCATTCAGGACCAATGGCAGCGATGAACGAGATTTTGAAGAATCAGGAAGCCTTGAAAGAGGAGGTCAGGATCCTCAAAAGTCAGATGAATTAGGTCTTAGAGACCTTGCAAAACTTGATGAAGAAGGAAGAGCATGCTTACCCTATTGCGCCCAGAGAGGTCATCACTTCACCATCTCCTATGGTTCTTCCATGCCAAGGACACGCCTTTGAGGGAACCTCATATCAGCTAACATTTGGTCATGCGGCCAGATGTCATTCTCATAAGGTGTTTACCAAAAGAGCGTCTCAGCCTCCAATGGTTACTTCTCCTCAACGTTCTCGAAGTCAGAACAAGAAGAGGTATTCTGTCAAAAGGGACAAGGTTCACTACAAGCCAATTCCTGTACCACTGAGCAAACTTTTCCCGCTGTTGATTCAAAACGAGTTGGTGACCCCTCGACCTCACAACCCTGTGCTAGGACCTTGGCACAATGAAAACCTGACTTGTGAATTCCACAAAGGAGCTGAAGGGCATGACTTGGATGGTTGCTTGGCCTTAGAAGCTACTGTGAAAAATCTGATCCATGCAAGGATCTGATCCTCAAAGAGGATCACCCAGAGGTTGAATGCAAATTCTATACTGGTACAATGGGGCATCCAGTTGAAGAATGCAAGGACTTCAAAGAGCGACTGCTAAGTTTGCTAAAGCTGCTGAAACCTCAAGAAGGTGGGTCAGATGCCAATGTCTCGATTCCCAAAGCAAAAGGAAAAGGACTTGTGAGGCCTCTTAAGGTTCTATATCACAAGAAGCAAGTGATCAAGGATGAAGGTGTACCCTTGTCTGGATCTGGAAGTTGAAAGCTACTGAAGTCAATTTTCCAAAGCTGGCTGCATTTTGTATTTTCGGTTGTATTTCCTTTAAATTTGTATTTGCTTATAAGCTGTTGTTTTTCGAATTGGCAAGATTAATGAAATGTTCATGCATTTTTTGGGTAAATCCATTCGTATTCACTCATTTACTTTTATTTTCATAAAAGAAAAAATATTTATCTTATTTCCATCCACTTATCCTCATCAAACTATTTCTTTGAGCAAAGATTGGGGAGGATGATGAAAACATCATATCCATAATTGTTGTGGTATGCTGCCAATTAAACTTTGCCAATGATGTAAGGCATTGTTTCAATTCCTAAACACTGGAGAAATAAGGATGATAATCCCTCGTTAACCCCTTCGAGCATGGAAGTAGGAGTTTTCTTTCCTTACAAAAAACCCATAATCTCAACCTTGGGGAGGGTAGTTCTCAGTTTAACTTGGTTATGCATTCTAATGCAAATGCTTCATGCAAGACACCAGTCAGCTCTCTCATCAATTTAACAAGTACAAGTTGTTCCCGAAGCGACAAATAAGGAAGGATCATCATGAAATCCATACCCGATGAATGAGCCGAGTCCCTTTCAAGGAAAAAGCTGAGAAAGATGGGAAGCTCATAATCATTGCCTTATACAAAAGGGCTTGTATGACAACAAAAAAGAAGAGGTCTCAAAACCTCAGCCAAGACAAGAAGAGGTCTCAAAACCTCAACAAAGAAAAGAAGAGGTCTCAAAACCTCAGCCAAGACAGAAGAGGTCTCAAAACCTCAGCAAAGACAAAAAGAGGTCTCAAAACCTCAGCAAAAAAGAAGAGGTCATTGTCATACTCCAAATTTTGACCACTAAGATTTCCCATCATTGTGCAAATCATCATCACAATGTGGATGAACCATCATGCCTCATCAAATGCCTCAAGGGTCGTTGAGCATTCACTACAATCAAAATTAGGGTTTTAAGCCCTCTCAGAGCCTTAGACAAAGGATCAATCAAGGAATGACATGATCTTCAACTTGTCTAACCTCTCAAACATCCACAATGGATCAAGAGGACTCCCACTTCAAGGATTAAGCACAAGGTTGCTCCCTTTTAGGTGGATCAAGCTTCAAGATCGCCGGTATCACCAAATTAGGGTTTTGGTCGACCAGGGCCTCCAGATGGAAATTTTTCATCTGGGCACAAGCCAATGATCCAAAACATAACTTAATATACTCCATGGAACCTCATGGACCCATCCATCCAGTCAATTTTGCCTCAGGGGATGCATACATCAAAAATCAGGAATTAGGGTTTCTTGACCTAATTCACCCCTAAGTTGACTTTTAGGGCAAATCAAGAGCCAAGACCTCAAGAGAGGATTTGAGGGTCTCCAATATGCCATATTGATCCATTTGGAACAATGGATTAATCCAAGAAGCTTGAGCAACAAGTCTCAATTTCATCTGCACCACAATTAGGGTTTCGCGAGGAAAGTCAACTGTAACTTTGACTTTTGACCAGGACATGCTCCCAAACCCTAGTACATGCCCCAATATACCCTATGACACCCATGGAACATGTCCATCAAGTTTGATTTAGGTCAAGGACATGAATTCCTGAAGAATTGCACAGTTTGGAATTCATTTGATAAAACGTCAACTGTGCACAAAAGTCAACTTTGACTTTTTGAGATTTTTGACCAAAATGGTATTTTAACCCTAAAATGATGTTAATGTATGATTTGAATCATCATTCATCAAGAAAAATCAAGAAAAGTGGGATAACTTGTAAAAGGGGTAACCATAAAAACTTAGAAAATTTTCAAAGTTACAAATAAAGTGACAAGGGTACCAACTTTGAAGGATCATAACTCCTAAACCACAAAGCCATTTTTTTTCATCCAAAGATGGATTTGTAGCCCTCATTACCCTCTACAAAAATTTCAACTAGACCTAAGTCCAATTCATTAAGGATTTTGAGTTATGGAGTGATCAAAATGGCTGAAAAGTGAAAATGTCACTTTTTCCAACACTTAGTGAAATTTTCACTAAGTCCAAATCTGTCTTCACTTTTTGCCAAATGTAGAGGGATTTTTCACTTGGATTCAAAAGAGATCAAAACCAAACATGTTCAAACAGTTGTTATATCATGTAAGGGCTTTCCAAAATGGCCAAGAACATTGCCAAATTCCATTTGAGTTATGAGATAAGACATTGGAAAGTTGCCTTGCTGAAATCTGTCAAAGGCAAGGCAGAATTTGCAATTTTAATCGATTTGCCAAAATTAGCCAAATTCAAATGCTCCTATCCACTTGGACACATCTGAGGATTGAATCTAAAGGGACAATCACTGAGTCAAGCCTCAAAAGTCCATGGAACAAGAAATAGCATGTTGAACCTAGAATGGCCAAAATAGGGACAAGACTCCAATTTTGGATTGGAGCATTCAATGGAAGCATCATGGTGGCATGGACTGAGCCATTCTCATATGAAATCATTCAAGACTTATCCAAGACCAAGGGAACCAAAGCTCTGTGCCCTAACCTCTAGTCAATGGCTAGAGGAGACTTGGATATTCATTTGCCAACATTGGCCAAACCTACTTACCAGCTGCCATTCACTATTCCTTGCTAAAAAAACTTGCTCCACTATAAATAGAGCTCAATTGTGATTAGTTTGAGTACACCAAAGCCATCTAACAGATGCTTTCCTCAAAATCTCTTTCTCTTGGCAAAAATGCCTTTCTTAGCAAGGTAGCTATCGGGTTTTGAGTTTGAGAGCAATTCCAATCAAACCAATCACTCACACACCTCACATACATCATATAGAAGTGATCCAAACACTCACATAACATCTGGAACACTGATTTCACAAAATCACCAGTTGGTTGCTCAAACTTTCAATCAAGTTGCAGCTGAGGTACCACAAATCGTTCCAGCCAATTTCAATCAAGTCCAAGCATTCAAACACACTCCATAGGGTGTAGGGAAGCTGTTTAGATCATCACCACTCATCTATAACACCTCCAAATCAAAAATCACATTGCACTTGCTGTCACGGCCTAGAGGTAAGCACATACTTGGTCATCTCTCAATCTATGCATATTTCCTCGCACAATAATTTGGCCATATGTTCATAATCATGCATGGAATGTTTTCCCTCAATTAATTGCATTGTTTGAATCGTGTATCAAAAATCCTAGCCTTCATGCAGAAATTAGGGTTCTTGAGGATTTTTCATGATTTCTTGTTATATGTTTAATTTAAATGAAATTAATGGACATAGACATGATCGTGAGGTTGAGACGAGCATAATGATATGTGGATTGCATGTTATAATCAAGTATTCAGGGAGATTGGATAGAAAATGTAAATCAGCCAAACCCAGAACACGCGCGTGTTCTTCAGCTGTTCTTGGCGCCATTTCTTTCAAATTCAAATATTTGAATTTTGTGATTTTGTCTAATTGATTCAAAAATTAATTTCTCTCTGAGTTTTAATGATTTTGAGTTGATTCTTTTTTTAATAATTCACAAAAATGTTAAAATATTTTATTTTATCAAAAAAATCCCAAAAATATTATTTATTTCATATAATTGATATTTTTGCAAAGAATTAATATTTTAATTGTTTTTGACATTTTAAATATTTTTTCTACATTGATTTTGCAACTTTTAATGCTTTCTAATTATTTTGTAGGTCAATACTTAATTTTTGAAGCATTAATCCAAAATCACAATTTGTTTTTCATATGTTAAACAATTTTGATCATTTTTAATTGAATTTTTATTCAATTAAATACATTTTTGAAAACAAATTAGGGTTTTTGGATTAATTCGACCCTCATAAATCATTTTCAAAACCTTTGGGCCTCTAATAGAGTGTAAGACCCAATCCTTTTTTGACCAAATCATTTTTGGGCCTCAGTGTATTGTATAAGTCCCGATACCGTCAAAAACAAACGGCGCGATCGTCGCCTTTTGAAAAATAACCTTGGGCCTCTCCTTGAGCTATAAGACCCATTCAAAAACATTTTGGGCCTCTAATAGAGTGTAAGACCCAATCCCCTTTTAACCAAAACATTTTTGGGCCTCACTTATTGTATAAGCCCCTCCGCGTTAAAAGAAAACCTCGGCGCGATCGCCATTTTTAAACGGAAAAATCATCTGGGCCTACCCTCGTGTTATAAGCCCCACTCTTTTTCTTTAAACCCTTTGGACCTCTTGAGAGAGTGTAAGACCCATCCCTTTGTACAGAAAACCTTTTTGGGCCTCAGTCACTTGTATAAGTCCCTCTGCCCAAATTCAAATAGTGCGCTCACTGATAAAACTTTTTGGGCCTCTCCTTGAGCTGTAAGCCCCAAATCTTTCTTTTTCAAAGCACTTTCTCCTTTGACTTTGTATATACTATTGTTTCCAATCTTTCTTTGTTGAACAACTAACCAAACAGCATGGAAGCTCTACAACCGAGTAAGTGTTTACACGCTTTCATTTACCGCTTTCATATACATATAACTGTATTGTGGGGCTGTTTCACTGTAAGTCTTCTTTCATAAACTCATATCAACTGTGTAATAATAGTATAGATATTTAGAGTTTCCCCGGCAACTACGTCTAGTACTAGGTGAAGCCGTCACGTTTATTCGTAGAAATAGACAACTAGATCCCCAATAGGATCACCAGATACAGTCTTCTCTCAGGCTGTCCTCATTAGGAATTGTCAAGAAACTTTACTCCCCAGAGATGATCTTTTCTCCGTGAATGACATCTCTTGAGTTTCTTCCAAATTCTCAAACTTTCCTGACTTTGATCTATTCTCAGTGAATAGCATTGCCTTGAATTTCTCGGGGTTTGGGGACCCACGGGCTTCTTAAAAGCATCGGCCTCCTCTTGGGCATCGTATAAGGACCCACAGCTTCCTAAAAGCAACCCCGACTCCTCTTGGGCTTAGTACAAGGACCTACGGCTTCTTAGAAGTATTCACAGCCTCCTCTTAGGCTTCGTATAATGATCTCTTCCACCGGGAATGATAGCCTGCTCTTGGGCTTAGTACAAGGACCCGTCGGCTTCTTAAAAGTTTCCAGCCTCCTCTTGGGCTTCGTACAAATTATCCCGACGACCTCCTAGAGGCATAGGAACAGAACTTAATCATCTTCATAGAACAGTCCTTTCATAGAATCTACTACTGTTTCTCAAAGCATGGTACAAAAGGTTAAAACTCTAGACTTGGACAGTCTAACTTCCTTGAGTCTCAAAGACATTCTCAAGTGACCCCTTCGTTAAATAGGAAGGAAACCCGCAGACTCGGACAGTCTCAATACCCTTCGGATTTCCCACTTCCTTAAAGAACGGGAATAACCCGGATCCTTGAATCAAATCCATGAGTACAGTGTTGCTCATATAAGAACTGATTTTCTCTTTTAAAATCAGTATATTGGACCTGTCACACAACTGAAATAGTTACCATAGCCTCCTCTTGGGCTTTGTTCAATGATTCTTCCCAGCGAAGTAAACGTTTAGCCTCTATCTCAGGCTTCGTACGAGATACCAAAATTCTCCCCAGTGGAGTCAAACAATGTTTAGCCTCTCTCTCGGGCTTTGTACGAGACCATAAAAAACTCCCTCGTTGAGTCAATCCCCCTTTCGCCTCCATCTCGGGCTTTATACGAGATACAAAAAGGTTCTTATTGAGCCAAACAAACTTTTGCCTCCATCTCGGGCTTTATACGAGATACCCAAAAAACTCCATCGTCGGGTCAAAACCTTTTAGCCTCTCTCTCGGGTTTTGTACGAGACACATATTAGCCTCCTCTTAGGCTTTGTATAAGAAAACCACTGGTTAATCCAATTAACCTTTTAGAATCAAAGCTGTGCCCCGTTCACAGTACACAAACATCAACAACTCCTTCCCCTTTCATCTAATCGCTGTAAGCGGCAAGCCTCTGGATCATCTATATCCATGCCACTGTCCCTCCTTTAGCATGAGAAATTCCTAAGGAAAGATAGCATTGCTCTACACTAAGTTAAAGTCTTCTCCTTCAGGTTAAAATCCCCTTTAAAGGAAATTATGGCATTGCTAGGATCCGCGTATCCCAGTTAAAGTAATTCTCCTTTATAAACAGTTGTGACATACAACCCCCTCTTTAGAGATGACAAACTCTCTCTAAAGTCGAGGCCCTTCAGCTTCACGTCTTGGGCTTTGAACAGGACACAAATAGACTTTTCAGCTTCATATCTTGGGCTTTGAACAAGATACAAAACACCTTTCGCTTCACGTCTTGGGCTTTGAACAAGACACCAAAAACAACCATTTCCTCCCATAGAATAGGAGGAACTACGAACGCTCTGATTTCCCTATTTCGGTAAACGGGAATACGTAGGCATAAGATCGAAAGAAAAGATCTTAGCGAGCACACTAAACAAAAACCCAAAATCCCATATCTCCATCAATCAAAAGCAGTAATTCAAAAAAAATCAGTCCTAACATCCTAATCCTTGTTCCCCACCAAAAACCTTCTGTCTAGAAAGAAAACAGTATTGGCGAAAATACAAATAACCAGTACAAAGGCCCCCCCACATTGATAGCATCCGTAACCTAACAGACCGCTGTTTAAACTCAGTATGCAAAGCAGGGTTAATTGGAGACATCTATTTCCCTTCCTTCATCAGTTCACAATAGGATAAAAAATGAATCGACCTGTAGTTTAAGCTCAAACCGCAGAGAGCGACCAGCGCTTAAGAACCGCGTCCAAAATCGCTCGCTACAGAAAAAATGGCGCCCACCGTGGGGCCAGATCATTTCAAAGTTAGATCTAGGCACGATTTCCCTTTTCACCTCTTGTGTGAATACCACAGATTGGGGCTTCCGCCGGGGAACCCATTTTCTGTCAGGAACATAGGATTCATAGCTTTAAAGGTCTAGGATGTTTAGGACAAATATATATACTGCTTTTCCTAATTGCTATACATGTTTATTTTTCTGCTAATGGGAATGCGGGTGATGCCGTATGTGGAAAGATTGAGTATACACTTAAGATAAGTGATGGCGATGGGGTCGACCATCAACCTCAGTGGAGGCTGACCAACGCAACCCATTCTCTCACCTAGACAATGGGCCGGTTGTTAAGTCTGAGAAGTTGAGGAGCCAAACCCTTTCGTAGTGCGGAAACTATCGGGAATAGTTGTCACGCAATACTACCCTCATTTGAGGCTGGTGATCTATTCTCGGTGAATGGCACTTACTCTAAGATTGCTCTACAACTCGCTGGCGATCCGGTTGTTGTTTTGCTTTCCTGGGAGGAGCTGATGATAATGAGTACAGGTATAAAAATCACCCTAGTATAAACCTTTGGGGATGGGTAGAGCCTTGACTTCATGACAACGACCCTTCGACCCCATGTTTTTTCTATGTTTTTGTGTGCTGCATTCATGCATTCATTTAATAAAACATTAAAACATTCAAAAAATCTTCTCTTCTAGTCTCTCTGTTTTTTTCAAAATAAACTAAGACTGTGATTGCAAATATCAGAGAAAAGGATTGCACTAATGGATTTCGGTAGAAGGAGAACTCATCAGTATACCTTCAAGGTTCCAAAGCTAGAGGATATGAGAAGGTTAG
The DNA here is from genome assembly GCA_022829125.1 of Lathyrus tuberosus. Classification (NCBI taxonomy): domain Eukaryota; kingdom Viridiplantae; phylum Streptophyta; class Magnoliopsida; order Fabales; family Fabaceae; genus Lathyrus; species Lathyrus tuberosus. The sequence continues at coordinate 4,251,783 of JALAZF010000052.1, read as the reverse complement.
CAAGGATGATCACTAACCCAGAGGCTTTCAGAGCCAAGTACGGAGGTTTACTACCACTATTAAGAGTCCATGTGATTGAGGGAATCATGGATGCGCTCATTTAGTTTTACGGTCCGGTTTATCACTGTTTCACTTTCCTGGATTACCAGCTAGCACCAATGCTGGAGGAGTATTCTCACCTGATTGATCTACACATTACAGATCGAGCTCCATTTTCTGGACTGGAAGAGATTCCAAAGAATCAGACCATTGCGAGAGCAATTCATTTGGACGAGTCTGAGGTCAGGACTCACCTAACCACTAAGGGTGGCATTCAAGGTTTGCCAGCCCAATTCTTGACAAAGAAAGCCCTGTATTTTGCCAGTATAGGAAACGTGACTGCTTTTGAAAGCATCTTTGTCTTGCTCACCTACGGGTTATTTTTGTTTCCTAACATCAATAACTTCGTCGATATTAACGCTATTAAGGTTTTTCTCATTGGAAACCCTGTACCGACTTTGCTCGCAGATGCGTATCATTCTGTACACTTGGGAAATTTGTACAGCGGAGGGGAGATCACATGCTGTGTACCTTTGCTTTACAAATGGTTTATCTCTCACTTGCCCAAGTCTGCTGCTTTTTGGGATTGTAAGAGTGCCCTACGCTGGTCGCAGAAGATCATGTCTCTTACCAACTCTGATATAGATTGGTGTAATAGGATTTATGATGGAATCAGGATCATTGATCGTTGCGGAAACTTCCCCAACGTACCCCTCATAGGAACTAAAGGAGGAATCAACTACCATCCGGTATTGGTTCGCCGTCAATTTGGATACCCGATGAGGCACATCCCACTGGGTGTTCATCTGGAAGGTCTTTTCTTCAAGGAAGGAGAAAATGACAGAGCACTAAAGATGGAAATAGTGCAAGCTTGGAAACAGGTTCATAAGAAAGGACGAGAGTCTCTAGGAAAACCAGACTGTGTCTCGGTGGAGCCTTATCTCCATTGGGTATAAACTAGAGCTCTCAAGCTATAAATGCCCTATCCTCGTTACGAAATTCTTCCGCCGAGGGAATCTGTCATGTACTTCATGACGGAAACTGAAAAGCTTCAGGTTACTCTCAACAAAGTTCAACGGGAGAGAAGGTCTTGGAAGAACAAGTACCGCACCCTCGACGTAGAGTGTATCAAAATACAGCAATTACTGAAAGATAAGGATGCTCTGATTGAAATTTTGGAGCAACATGCTATAGAGAATCAAGATGATCAAAGGAATTTGCTCACTCCTTTCACCTGGCAAAGGAATAACAACCCGACAACGGCCCAAGAGCCCCGGTCAAAGAAAAGGAAGATACCAGAATCAGCACTCGATTTCTCTTCAGAGAGGACTCGGGACCCATTAGTTTAGGTTTCTGTTTCTGCACCTTGTAATCTACTGTATTTCCATTTCTGTAATCCTTTGAATTTCAATAAAAAAAGGGGTTTCCCCACTGTTTGATATTTGCAATCTAATTGTCGAAGTTTAGTTTGATTAAACAAAAAAAACAATTAATATAATCATTGCATTCATCATTCTCACACCGCGTATTCTTCTTCCCTACAAATCTCACGTTTGTGTCTCGATTCTAGAGTCAAACTGTCTCATTCGTACAATACTCAGGCCAATCATCAGAAAAGGATGGATGATCTTGAGGAAGAAAATAGAGAGTTGAAGGAAGAGATCGACGCTCTGAGAGAAGATATGAGAAAGCTTCATAACGACATGCAAGCCATGGCAGAAGCTCAGCTACAACGAACTGTGATCTCAGAGATCACCTCAACGCCCATAGTAGAGAGGTATGATCCTAGGCATCAGATACCGAAAGATCGTCCTTGGGGCATGCCTGTTAACTATATCCCGGAAGGATATGTTCCGCCGATCACTGAAGATCAGGGAATCTCACCAGAAGCCGCTGGGCCTGAAGGTTACAAACTTCGGGAAAGCGAAGATGCCAGGGGCATACTGAAGACTCCTGAAGGTTACAAACTTCGGGAAACGCTAAGATTTACTGCCGTAGTCACGGTACCACCCCCTGTGGTGCACACTGTCCCGGAAGGACAGATTCCACTGATACCTGCTGGTAAAAAGGAAACTATGTTTGACAGAATGGATGAATTCTAGGAGCAGTTCCTGGAAACGCAGAAGGAACTGCAAGCCATTCGCGGTCAGGATTTATTTGGAAAGGACGCCGCAGACCTCTGCTTGGTCCCCAATGTGAAAGTCCCGCACAAGTTCCAAGTGCCCGACTTTGAAAAGTACAAGGGTAACTCTTACCCTCAAAGCCATCTGGTGATGTACGCTCGGCGGATGTCAGCTCAGACGGAGAATCATGACCTACTGATTCACTACTTTCAGGATAGTTTAACCGGTGCCGCACTCAAATGGTACATGGGTTTAAACCGTACTACGATCAGTACATTCAGAGATCTTGGAACTGCCTTCGTCCAACAATACAAATACAATTTGGACATGGCACCCGACAGAGATCAACTCAGATCGATGTCGCAAAAGGACAAGGAAACCTTTAAGGAGTATGCTCAAAGGTGGCATGAAATTGCCGCTCAAATTTGTAAACCTCTTGAGGAAAAAGAGATGACAAAGATCTTCTTAAAGACCTTAAGCTCCTTTTACTATGACCGAATGGTTGCCAGTGCGCCTAGTGACTTCACCGAAATGGTCGGCATGGGCGTACGACTTGAGGAAGCCGTCCGGGAAGGACTTTTGATAAAAGACGCTGGATCGACGAGCGGTACTAAAAAATATGGTAGTGCTCTCCCTAAGAAAAAAGAGCAAGATATTGGGAATATCTCTCTCGGAAAGCAAAGGCGACGTTATCAACCGGTAGCAGCTGTGACTCCTGCTATTAACCCTGTGCCTATTCCTACGTATCAACCTCAGGTTGCGCAGAGCCAACCTGACCAACAAAGGACACAACAGCCTCTTCAGCAGGCTCGTCCTCCATACAACAACAACCGTACAACACGGCTACTAGGATTTGATCCTATACCCGTAACGTACATAGAACTGTTTCCATTACTACTGGCTAAGGGGCATATTCAGACTAAATCTCCTCTTACAGTACCAGAAAATCTACCTTTTTGGTTTAAGGTGGATCAAACATGCCCTTATCATCAAGGAGGGTCAGGGCATAACATAGAGAACTGTCTTAATTTCAAATCTGACGTGCAAAATCTTGTTAGGAGCGGGCTCTTATCTTTCAAGGATACGAATCCCAATGTTCTTACGAATCCGCTGCCTCAACACGGGAAGGCTGTAGTCAATTTGATTGAGAAAGAGACTAACGATGTCTATCAAATTCATGATGTACTCTTGTTAAAGACCAATCTGGTCAAGATGCATTGTAGACAGAGTGGATATGGCCATGTGCCACCTCATAACTATCACCAGTGTGATATCTGCTCTAAAGACAACCAAGGATGTTCTGTAGTGCAAGCAGCTCTACAGGAACAGATGGATCTCGGATGGATCAAGGAGCACCGAGTTCGTGGAGTTAACATGGTTTACGCGAATTCTGACGTCATTCCAAACCACGGCATTCGTGCGATGAATGTCAACTTGGTGGCGATGCACACAAGGCAAAGCCAGTATCATACTCTGCCGCGGCACGATTACAGTTCCTGTCTGACTTGTTCGGTAAACAAACAGGGATACTCTTTCATACAGGAGGCCCTCCAGCGTCAGATGGATCTTGGATGGATCCAAGACTACCATGATAGGAACCCTTATCAGATCAACATGGTTTAGATCTTTGATATTCGCATGATGAATACCAACCTGGTAGAGTTACATGCTGAGCAGGTCCGACTCGGATTCTTAATATCACATGGCTATCAAAGCTGTAAAGCGAGTTGCGAAAACGATTAAGGTTGTACCCTTGTCCAAGAGGTACTTCAGCACTTGTTAAATCACTAGTGGATGCCAATCTATATGGATGAAGATACTCAGCAAATTAGTATCAGCAACAGGAATCCTACTCGGCGTCAGAGTCAGGATGTCCGATCAGTGGAAGCTAACCTAGTGAGGTTACATTATATTCAAAGTGGGCGTGGCCAGGTGCCACCACACAATTATGACCATTGTAGTGTCTGTTCAGAAAGTAACCAAGGGTGTTACCGTGTGAGAGCAGCTCTTCAGGGTCAGGTGGACCGTGGAGAGACTCGTCCATATCCGGGTTCTAGACCCATCAACTAGACGCCGAACTACCTTGCCGATCAAGTTGAGGATGTTGTCACCATCTCTGGTCATCACAGGACCAGGGATGTTTTTGCCATTATCCCTCTACTTGACGAATCTAAAGTTCCCAACCGGGAACGGATCGAGATTACTTATGATGATCAGAAAAATCAGAAGGCTCCTGTAGTCATCTATCTACCAGGACCACTACCGTATGAATCAGCTAAGGCAATCCCTTACAAATACGGTGCAACGACAGTTGAAAATGGAAAGGAAATTCCATTACCCTCCATCGTGAATATTGCAGACATTAGTCGTGTAACACGGAGCGGTTGAATCTTCAACCGAGGGGTTGGAGAACTTAACAAAGAAAAGGAACTTCAGACGGAAACTCCTGATCCACCAGTCGGTCAATCCAGTAATCCCGACCTTTCGAAAAATAATGATGAGATGCTGAAGCTCATCCAAAGGAGTGAATATAACATTGTTGATCAACTGTTACAAACTCCTTCAAAGATCTCGGTATTATCACTGTTACTCAGTTTAGAAGCACATAGGGAGGCTCTACAGAAAGTCTTGGAGCAAGCCTTTGTGGAACAGGATGTAACGATCAGACAGTTCGATAGCATTGTCTCTAACATCACTTCCTGCAACAATTTGGGATTTAGTGATGAGGAACTACCTGAAGAGGGTCACCGTTATAACATGGCACTCAACATTACAGTCAACTGCCAGGACGATGCTTTAGCCAGCGTACTGGTAGACACAGGGTCGGCCCTGAATGTTATGCCGAAGTCTACTTTGATGCAATTATCATTCAAGGGCCCTCCAATGAGAATCAGCGAGGTCGTCGTCAAAGCGTTCGACGGATCTAGAAAAACAGTTATCAGCGAAGTTGATCTTCCCATAACTATCGGTCCTCACACTTTCGAAGTCACTTTCCAGGTCATGGATATCCGGGCAACATACAGTTGTTTATTAGGAAGACCTTGGATACATCAGGCTGGAGCGGTCACTTCGACCCTCCACCAAAAGCTAAAGTTCGTCAAGAACGATAAACTTGTCACGGTTTTTGGGGAACAAGCCTTGCTTGTAAGTAACTTGTCATCATCTACTGGTATAGAACCTGAGGAGGTTATTGAAACTCAGTTCCAAGCACTGTTGGTGAGCAAGGACAATCAGTTCGGAGAAGGAACGTCGATTTCCTCATACAAAGATGTTGTCAAAGCAGTCAAGAGTACCGACACAACCGGATGGGGACAGCTTGTCATTCCTATTAACAATAAAACAAAGAAGGGTCTTGGTTTTTCTGCAACCTGTACCCGGACAGCTGCTAGCGATGAAAGTCGTCATCCCCTTCAAAATTTCTTCCATAGTGGAGGTTTCCTTCACCCAGTGTCTCAAGCAGTACATGCTATCAATGAGGAAGATCCCTCTGACCCAGATGAAGAATGGAAATCCTATCTTAATGAGGACGGTTACATGTCTCAGGAAGAGGTGCCTATGCCTTTTTGCTTTCCTACAGAAAGTCCGAGATTTATACCAAGATCAGATGTCGAAATGATCTACAGGGATGTGATCCGGAATGATGTCGTGCTCCGCCAAATTCATTAGAGGAGGACACTCTGATGAAAGAAAACTTTGACCACAATTACTATGGCCCAATGGATGGTCTGCCAATGTGGCAGCCTTACCCAGGAAACTTGGGGCAAGAGAGTCAGCCGAACAATGAAAATCAGCTGACCATCATTGAATAGAATACCTGTGTCCCCACCATGTTATGGGATCAACACTCAGGTCATCCTGAAACTACTCAACATGAAGATGAATTCGCAATGTTTGCAGGACTTGAATTCATCAACTATGCTTTTCCCGAGGTCAATGTCATCGAGAAAGATGACTCCTCCAGTTCCAAAGAAGTTTGGGACACTTTGGGACAACCGAGTGGAAAATACGACTATATGGTCAAGTACACCGCTCCCGAAAGCTCTCGTGTCAGGCTCGAAGACATCCAGCCAATTGGATGGGGAGATACAGCTGAGAGCACAAATGCTATGCAAAATGCAACTGAGGAATTCTCCTACGACAACTCTGCCTGGGAAACAGATTCCAATGATCCTGCTCCACCAGAAATCAGCGTCATTTCTGAAGACAAATCAACGAAGGTGCCAGACTTTGTGATTCACCGAGGAGTTCGCCGCCAATGGGTTGCTGTCGAGGTTCCGAAGGTCGTTCATCAGTCAAAGTAATTCCCATCTTTAACCTTTCACCCTGCCCAGGTGAAACGGATGTTTTGATAGGGCTCGCTTTCTGCAAATTTTCCCTCTTCGCTTTGTCCAAAGTGACAGAGTTTTGTTTTATAGGGCTGTAGTTTCAAGGATCGACTTGTTCATTAATAAAATAATGTCGTTCTGTAATTTCCGCATTAATTACTGTTTTCTCTTTTTGCTTTTTCAGAAAATGGTAATCCTAAAAAACAATTCAATAATAAAAATAAGCAGTAAAATAAATACACTTCACACACTTGCATTTTTCTCTATCTCTTCTAAACACGAATCATCACGTCATGCAGATTGCTTGTTTTAAACCCCGTTGAAACATAATAACCGATGCCTTCTCCCAACTTTGAGTTCCCGGTATTCGAGGCTGAAGAAGAAAATGACGACAAAATTCCAGAAGAGATCTCTCGACTACTCAGACAAGAGGAAAGGTCCATTGAACCTCACAAAGAACCGTTGGAAACGGTAAACTTGGGTTCCGAGCAAGAGAGAAAACAAATTAGGATTGGGGCACTGTTCAGTCCAACTACCAGAGAGGGTTTGATAAAGCTTCTCAAAGAATTCCCCGATGTATTCGCTTGGTCCTATCAGGATATGCCAGGGTTGGATACCAGCATCGTGGAACATCACTTACCGTTGAGATCGGAATGTCCGCCAGTAAAGCAAAGGTTGAGACGCACTCACCCGGACATGGCCATCAAAATCAAAGAGGAGGTACAAAAACAGATTGACGCAGGTTTCCTCGCTACGTCTGAATATCCTCAATGGTTAGCCAACATCGTACCCGTTCCCAAAAAGGACGGAAAGGTCAGAATGTGTGTCGACTACAGGGATCTAAACAAGGCTAGTCCAAAGGACGACTTTCCTTTACCACACATTGACATGCTGGTAGACAGCACAGCAAAGTTCAAAATTTTCTCCTTCATGGATGGATTCTCGGGCTATAACCAGATCAAAATGGCGCCGAAAGACATGGAGAAAACTTCGTTCATTACCCCATAGGGTACCTTTTGTTACAAGGTAATGCCGTTCGGTTTGAAGAACGCCGGGGCAACCTATCAAAGGGCCATGACTACTCTGTTTCATGACATGATACATAAGGAAATCGAGGTATATGTCGATGATATGATTGCAAAATCAAAAACAGAGAGTGAGCATGTTGAACATCTGTCAAAATTGTTCGAACGTCTAAGAAAATTCAAGCTCCGCTTGAATCCCAACAAGTGCACCTTCGGTGTCCGTTCAGGGAAACTGCTAGGGTTCATCGTCAGCCAGAAAGGGATTGAGGTTAATCCTGACAAGGTCAGGGCCATTCAAGAAATGCCTTCTCCAAAAACTAAAAAATAAGTCAGAGGATTCCTGGGACGTTTGAACTACATCTCCAGATTCATATTCCTTATGACCGCCACATGTGCGCCGATTTTCAAATTACTCAAAAAGAACCAGGATTGCGTTTGGTCAGAAGATTGTCAAACCGCCTTCGACAGTATTAAGGAATATCTGTTGAATCCTCCGATTCTATCACCTCCAGTGGAAGGAAGACCACTGATCATTTACCTCACAGTCCTAGAGGACTCAATGGGATGTGTACTTGGCCAACAAGACAAAACTAAAAGAAAAGAGTCTGCCATTTACTATTTGAGCAAGAAATTTACCGACTGCGAAACTCGGTACACGATGCTTGAGAAAACTTGTTGCGCTTTGGCTTAGGCAGCCAAACGTCTTTTCCAGTACATGATTCGTCATACTACTTGGTTGGTCTCCGAAATGGATCCAATCAAGTACGTCTTCGAAAAGCCTGCTCTCACGGGAAGAATTGCCCGTTGGCAGATGCTGTTATCAGAATATGACATAGAGTACCACGCTCAAAAAGCCGTTAAGGGAAGTGTTTTAGCCAATCATTTGGCTCATCAACCGATTGACGATCAAGAATCAATCGGGTTTGACTTCCCAGACGAAGATGTCATGTATCTAAAAATGAAAGATTGCGATGAACCGTTACCCAGTGAAGGGCCAGAACCAGGTTCCCAATGGGGACTTATCTTTGACGGAGCAATTAATCATTATGGAAATGGAATTGGGGCAATCATTGTTACCCCTCAGGGTACCCACATTCCTTTCACTGCTCAACTTACGTTCAAATGTACAAACAACGAGGCCGAATACGAAGCTTGTATTATGGGTCTCGAAGAAGCGATTAATTTAAGGATCAAAAACTTGGACGTATACGGCGACTCAGCCTTAGTCATCAATCAGATAAAAGGAGATTGGAACACATACCAATCAGGATTGATTCCTTACAAAGACTATGCAAGAAGGTTGTTACCTTTCTTCAACAGAGTTGAGTTTCATCACATCCCTCGTGATGAGAATCACATGGCTGATGCATTAGCCACTATCTTTTCTATGATTAGTGTAGGTTAATGGAATGACATACCTAAGATCGACATAATGCGCCTTGAACGGCCTGCTTACATCTTCACGATCGAAGCAGTCATAGACGACAAACCTTGGTATCACGATATCAAATGCTTCCTTCAGAAACAAGAGTACCCATCTGGGGCACTCAGAAAAGACAGGAAAACCCTCAGAAGATTGGCTGGAAACTTCTTCCTGAGCGGTGACACTCTCTATAAGAGAAACTTTGACATGGTCCTGCTCTGATGCGTAGACAGACCAGAAGCAGACATGCTTATGAAAGAAATTCATGAAGGATCCTTTGGCACTCATGCCAACGGACACACAATGGCGAGAAAAATTCTAAGAGCAGGGTACTACTGGTTGACCATGGAATCCGACTACTACAAGTACATGAGGAGGTGTCACAAGTGTCAGATATACTCCGACAAAATTCATGTACCGCCATCACATCGCAAAGTTCTCTCTTCCCCGTGGCCTTTTTCCATATGGGGAATCGACATGATTGGCATGATTGAACCTAAAGAGTCGAACGGACATCGGTTCATCCTGGTAGCCATTGATTACTTCACTAAGTGGGTCGAAGCAGCATCATACGCTAATGTAACCCGACAAGTGGTGATCCGATTTATCAAAAATAATATCATCTGCCAATATGGTGTTCCGAGCGAGATCATTAGTGATAATGGATCTAACTTGAACAATAAGATGATGAAGGAGTTGTGCGCAGAGTTCAAAATTGAACATCATAACTCATCTCCCTACCGACCCAAGATGAACGGAGCGGTAGAAGCGGTTAACAAGAACATCAAGAGGATTGTTCAGAAGATGGTTGTAACCTACAAAGACTGGCACGAGATGCTACCCTTTGCTCTTCACGGTTATCGCACATCTGTTCGCACTTCAACAGGGGCTACCCCTTTCTCTCTAGTTTATGGCATGGAAGCAGTGCTCCCCATAGAAGTAGAGATCCCGTCAATCCGAGTATTGATGGAAGCTAAGCTCACCGAAGCTGAATGGTGTCAAAGTCGACACGACGAACTGAACCTGATCGAAGAAAAGTGAATCACGGCATTATGCCACAGTCAGTTGTATCAACAGAGAATGAAGAGGGGATTTGACAAAAAGGTCCAACCTCGTGTCTTCAGAAAAGGGGACCTCGTGCTCAAGAAGATATAATCTTTTCTCACTGATTCCCGGGGCAAATGGACTCCGAATTATGATGGCCCCTATGTGGTCACGAAAGCTTTCTCAGGCGGCGCCTTGAGACTTGCAACCATGGACGGAGAGGAATTTACCTACCCCACGAATATTGATGTAGCCAAGAAATACTTCGCCTAAACTAAAAAAAAACGTCTCGGTGGATTGAAAACCCGAAAGGGCGGTCCAGCCAAAAGTTAGAGACATGAAAAAAAATCATCCCGGTGGATTGGAAACATCAAAGTACAATCCAGGCAAAAATTAGGGATAATGGCAAGTAACTATGTTCAACAGAGGCAAGTCCCTTAGCAGCAACAGTTACATCATCTGTCAGAAAACTCCAGTCAAGGTCATCTTCGACAATAGCTCAGGATGCCCCGAATTCAAAGGTGGTAGAAGGATAATGGTCGTTATGTTTCAACGTAGCCCTTTTCCCTGTAAATTACCATTTTCAAACTTTGTATATACTCCTTGGAATCACGCGTTTGGCTGATCTCCATCTCATCAATAAAATTTGAGCCCTTGTGCTTTTATTTGTAATTCTTATTTGTTTTAGCTTTACAGAACGACGTTGTTAACATGACTAACAATTCTTGAAATAAAACAAAAATGAATTTACTTGTTAAAATTTTTTTTTTCTGCTTTTAAAATAAAGACGACAATTTCTTTTGACTGTTGAACATCAGAAGAACATCGACCGCTTCTCCAGAAGTAAGCAAACTTCAAAGTGCTCCTTCTAACCCAGTACGCCTGAATGAAGGGATCAACTGTGTCAGAGACCTTGTTTCGTCTGACACCCCTCGGCCGAGTTCTTATCTCCTAAGCCCGATCAACGGTATTCTCCACAGGGACTATCTCTCCTAAGCAAGGTGGAATTTCTATTCTGAACCAACGGTACTTCTTCGCCCCGCGATGGCCGAGTATCCAGTCGTGTTCGCCTGTCAGTTGTATGTCGCGTCAGTTTTGTCAGCATAAACATACATACATCATGCATTATTGATTTGTATTCATATTTCATATTGCATCACCATCACTCTAGTCGGTCTTATCCCCTAGTGATAACAATCCTCTCAATCGAGTTGTTAGTTCTTTCCTCGTCAGGAAATATTGTGTCTGCACTACCTCTCTCCTCCAGTGTATCTCTGGATTAGAGTCGGCACTCGACCACTTTGATAACTTGAACCTCTGAAAAGCCAGAGAAGTTTTCTACAAATGTCACTCTTCGCCATTGAAGATGATATCCTTGCTTTCCCGGATTAAAGAAAAATCCCCAGAGAAAGCCTCCTAAGCAGAAATTTGGCAGTACAGCTGCCTTTCTCCGAAAGACCGCTGATGAAAAGGTCATCAGCACCTCAAAATTGGACCCCATCACATGGCGTTTCTCCTGGAAGATCCCAAGAAAAGTATGATGTAAGATCCCCAAGTGGAAACAGTCTCTCAAGAGACTCGCTTTCCCCCAGTAGAATCGACAAATGGTATCTCCAAAATAGAGAAGTTTGTGCACCTCTACAGCTCAGGCGACTGGGTTCCCCAGCAAGTCTGACATCAAAAGTTTTATATCAAATGGCATCTCCCCAGGAAAATTCGGCGAGAAGTTTGAGGAAAACCGCTACGTATAGCGTCCCTTGTCAAGAAAGTTTATTGACAAAAGAAACTAAGACCAGTTCCTTGGTAGGAAACCAAGAACGAGGGGAAGTTTAAATCAGAAACTTAGACCAGTTCCTTGGTAGGAAACTAGGATCGAGGGGAAGTTTAAATCAGAAACTAAGACCAGTTCCTTGGTAGGAAACCAAGATCGAGGGGAAGTTTAAATCAGAAACTAAGACCAGTTCCTTGGTAGGAAACCAGGATCGAGGGGAAGTTTATTTCAGCAACTGAGACCAGTTCCTTGGTAGGAAACCAGGATCGAGGGGAAGTTTATTTCAGCAACTGAGACCAGTTCCTTGGCTGGAAACCAGGATCGAGGGGAAGTTTGTTTCCGCAACTAAGACCAGTTCCTTGGCTGAAGACCAGGATCGAGGGGAAGTTTACCTTTTCTAAGCACCATTGCTTAGCAAAAGAAGATGAATGCGCAAGCTACCATTCATAACCACCATCAAAATATTGGGTATTCCGATATTTAATCCTCTTGCACCCCGAATGCCCGAATACCTTCGTCATTCACACCTTCGGGGTCCAAGAAGATTAAATAGGGGCATCTGTCATACCCCAAATTTTGACTACTAAGATTTCCCATCATTGTGCAAATCATCATCACAATGTGGATGAACCATCATGCCTCATCAAATGCCTCAAGGGTTGTTGAGCATTCACTACAATCAAAATTAGGGTTTTATGCCCTCTCAGAGCCTTAGACAAAGGATCAATCAAGGAATGACATGATCTTCAACTTGTCCAACCTCTCAAACATCCACAATGGATCAATAGGACTCCCACTTCAAGGATTAAGCACAAGGTTGCTCCCTTTTAGGTGGATCAAGCTTCAAGATCGCCGGTATCACTAAATTAGGGTTTTGGTTGACCAGGGCCTCCAGATGGAAAATTTTCATCTGGGCACAAGCCAATGATCCAAAACATAACCTAATATACTCCATGGAACCTCATGGACCCATCCATCCAGTCAATTTTGCCTCAGGGGATGCATACATCAAAAATCAGGAATTAGGGTTTCTTGACCTAATTCACCCCTAAGTTGACTTTTAGGGCAAATCAAGAGCCAAGACCTCAAGAGAGAATTTGAGGGTCTCCAATATGCCATATTGATCCATTTGGAACAATGGATTAATCCAAGAAGCTTGAGCAACAAGTCTCAATTTCATCTGCACCACAATTAGGGTTTCGCGAGGAAAGTCAACTCTAACTTTGACTTTTGACCAGCACATGCTCCCAAACCCTAGGACATGCCCCAATATACCCTATGACACCCATGGAACATGTCCATCAAGTTTGATTTAGGTCAAGGACATGATTTCCTGAAGAATTGCACAGTTTGGAATTCATCTGATAAAAAGTCAATTGTGCACAAAAGTCAACTTTGACTTTTTGAGATTTTTCACCAAAATGGGGTTTTAACCCTAAAATGATGTTAATGTATGATTTGAATCATCATTCATCAAGAAAAATCAAGAAAAGTGGGATAACTTGTAAAAGGGGTAACCATAAAAACTTAGAAATAAAGTGACAAGGGTACCAACTTTGAAGGATCATAACTCCTAAACCACAAAGCCATTTTTTTTCATCCAATGATGAATTTGTAGCCCTCATTACCCTATACAAAAACTTCAACTAGACCTAAGTCCAATTCATTAAGGATTTTGAGTTATGGAGTGATCAAAATGGCTGAAAAGTGAAAATGTCACTTTTTCCAACACTTAGTGAAATTTTCACTAAGTCCAAATCTGTCTTCACTTTTTGCCAAATGTAGAGAGATTTTTCACTTGGATTCAAAAGAGATCAAAACTAAACATGTTCAAACAGTTGTTATATCATGTAAGGGCTTTCCAAAATGGGCAAGAACATTGCCAAATTCCATTTGAGTCATGAGATATGACATTGGAAAGTTGCCTTGCTGAAATCTGTTAAAGGCAAGGCAGAATTTACAATTTTGCTCGATTTGCCAAAATCAACCAAATTCAAATGCTCCTATCCACTTGGACACATCTGAGGATTGAATCTAAAGGGGACAATCACTGAGCCAAGCCTCCAAAGTCCATGGAACAAGAAATAGCATGTTGAACCTAGAATGGCCAAAATAGGGACAAGACTCCAATTTTGGATTGGAGCATTCAATGGAAGCATCAAGGTGGCATGGACTGAGCCATTCTCATCTAAAATCAGTCAAGACTTATCCAAGACCAAGGGAACCAAAGCTCTGTGCCCTAACCTCTAGTCAATGGCAAGAGGAGACTTGGATTTTCATTTGCCAACAATGGCCAAACCTACTTACCAGCTGCCATTCACTATTCCTTGCAAAACAAACTTGCTCTACTATAAATAGAGCTCAATTGTGATCAGTTTGAGTACACCAAAGCCATCTAACAGATGTTTTCCTCAAAATCTCTTTCTCTTGGCAAAAATGCCTTTCTTAGCAAGGTAGCTATCGGGTTTTGAGTTTGAGAGCAATTCCAATCAAATCAATCACTCACACACCTCACATACATCATATAGAAGTGATCCAAACACTCACATAACATCTAGAACACTGATTTCACAAAATCACCAGCTGGTTGCTCAAACTTTCAATCAAGTTGCAGCTGAGGTACCACAAATCGTTCCAGCCAATTTCAATCAAGTCCAAGCATTCAAACACACTCCATAGGGTGTAGGGTAGCTGTTCAGATCATCACCACTCATCTGTAACACCTCCAAATAAAAAATCACGTTGCACTTGCTGTCACGGCCTAGAGGTAAGCACATACTTGGTCATCTCTCAATCTATGCATATTTCCTCGCACAATAATTTGGCCATATGTTCATAATCATGCATGGAATGTTTTCCCTCAATTAATTGCATTATTTGAATTGTGTATCAAAAATCCTAGCCTTCATGCAGAAATTAGGGTTCTTGAGGATTTTTCATGATTTCTTGTTATATGTTTAATTTAAATGAAATTAATGGACATAGACATGATCGTGAGGTTGAGACGAGCATAATGATATGTGGATTGCATGTTATAATCAAGTATTCAGGGAGATTGGATAGAAAATGCAAATCAGCCAAACCCAGAACACGCGCGTGTTCTTCAGCTGTTCTTGGCGCCATTTCTTTTAAATTCAAATATTTGAATTTTGTGATTTTGTTTAATTGATTCAAAAATTAATTTCTCTCTGAGTTTTAATGATATTGAGTTGATTCTTTTTTTAATAACTCACAAAAATGTTAAAATATTTTATTTTATCAAAAAAATCCCAAAAGTATTACTTATTTCATATAATTGATATTTTTGCAAAGAATTAATATTTTAATTGTTTTTGACATTTTAAATATTTTTTCTACATTGATTTTGCAACTTTTAATGCTTTCTAATTATTTTGTAGGTCAATACTTAATTTTTGAAGCATTAATCCAAAATCACAATTTGTTTTTCATATGTTAAACAATTTTGATCATTTTTAATTGAATTTTTGTTCAATTAAATACATTTTTGAAAACAAATTAGGGTTTTTGGATTAATTCGACCCTCATAAATAATTTTCAAAACCTTTGGGCCTCTAATATAGTGTAAGACCCAATCCTTTTTTGACCAAATCATTTTTAGGGCTCAGTGTATTGTATAAGTCCCGATACCGTCAAAAACAAACAGCGCGATCGTCGCCTTTTGAAAAATAACCTTGGGCCTCTCCTTGAGCTATAAGACCCATTCAAAAACATTTTGGGCCTCTAATAGAGTGTGAGACCCAATCCCCTTTTAACCAAAACATTTTTGGGCCTCACTTATTGTATAAGCCCCTCCGCATTAAAAGAAAACCTCGGCGCGATCGCTATTTTTAAACGGAAAAATCATCTGGGCCTACCCTCGTGTTATAAGCCCCACTATTTTTCTTTAAACCCTTTGCGCCTCTTGAGAGAGTGTAAGACCCATCCCTTTGTACAGAAAACCTTTTTGGGCCTCAGTCACTTGTATAAGTCCCTCTGCCCAAATTCAAACAGTGCGCTCACTGATAAAACTTTTTGGGCCTCTCCTTGAGCTGTAAGCCCCAAATCTTTCTTTTTCAAAGCACTTTCTCCTTTGATTTTGAATATACTGTTGTTTCCAATCTTTCTTTGTTGAACAACTAACCAAACAGCATGGAAGCTCTACAACCGAGTAAGTGTTTACACGCTTTCATTTACCGCTTTCATATACATATAACTGTATTGTGGGGCTGTTTCACTGTAAGTCTTCTTTCATAAACTCATATCAACTGTGTAATAATAGTATATATATTTAGAGTTTCCCCGGCAACTACGTCTAGTACTAGGTGAAGCCGTCGCGTTTATTTGTAGAAATAGACAACTAGATCCCCAATAGGATCACCAGATACAGTCTTCTCTTAGGCTGTCCTCATTAGGAATTGTCAAGAAACTCTACTCCCCAGAGATGATCTTTTCTCCGTGAATGGCATCTCTTGAGTTTCTTCCAAATTCTCGAGCTTTCCTGACTTTGATCTATTCTCGGTGAATAGCATTGCCTTGAATTTCTCGGGGTTTGGGGACCCACGGGCTTCTTAAAAGCATCGATCTCCTCTTGGGCATCGTACAAGGACCCACAGGCTTCCTAAAAGCAACCCCGCCTCCTCTTGGGCTTAGTACAAGGACCTATGGCTTCTTAGAAGTATTCCCAGCCTCCTCTTAGGCTTCGTATAATGATCTCTTCCTCCGGGAATGATAGCCTACTCTTGGGCTTAGTACAAGGACCCGTCGGCTTCTTAAAAGTTTCCATCCTCCTCTTGGGCTTCGTACAAATTGTCCCGACGACCTCCTAGAGGCATAGGAACAGAACTTAATCATCTTCATAGAACAGTCCTTTCATAGAGTCTACTACTGTTTCTCAAAGCATGGTACAAAAGGTTAAAACTCTAGACTTGGACAGTCTAACTTCCTTGAGTCTCAAAGACATTCTCAAGTGACCCCTTCGTTAAATAGAAAGGAAACCAGCAGACTCGGACAGTCTCAATACCCTTCAGATTTCCCACTTCCTTAAAGAACGGGAATAACCCGGATCCTTGAATCAATTCCATGAGTACAGTGTTGCTCATATAAGAACTGATTTTCTCTTTTAAAATCAGTATATTGGACCTGTCACTCAAGTGAAATAGTTACCATAGCCTCCTCTTGGGCTTTGTTCAATGATTCTTCCCAGCGAAGCAAACGTTTAGCCTCTATCTCGGGCTTCGTACGAGATACCAAAATTCTCCCCAGTGGAGTCAAACAATGTTTAGCCTCTCTCTCGAGCTTTGTACGAGACACATAAAAAACTCCCTCGTTGAGTCAATCCTCCTTTCGCCTCCATCTCGGGCTTTATACGAGATACAGAAAGGTTCTTATTGAGCCAAACAAACTTTAGCCTCCATCTCGGGCTTTATACGAGATACCCAAAAAACTCCATCGTCGGGTTAAAACCTTTTAGCCTCTCTCTCGGGCTTTGTACGAGACACATATTAGCCTCCTCTTAGGCTTTGTATAAGAAAACCACTGTTTAATCCAATTAACCTTTTAGCATCAAAGTTGTGCCCCGTTCACAGTACACAAACATCAACAACTCCTTCCCCTTTCATCTAATCGCTGTAAGCAGCAAGCCTCTGGATCATCTATATCTATGCCATTGTCCTTCCTTTAGCATGAGAAATTCCTAAGGAAAGATAGCATTGCTCTACACTGAGTTAAAGTCTTCTACTTCAGGTTAAAATCCCCTTTAAAGGAAATTATGGCATTGCTAGGATCCGCGTATCCCGGTTAAAGTAATTCTCCTTTATAAACAGTTGTGACATACAACCCCCTCTTTAGAGATGACAAACTCTCTCTAAAGTCGAGGCCCTTCAGCTTCACTTCTTGGGCTTTGAACAGGACACAAATAGACTTTTCAGCTTCATATCTTGGGCTTTGAACAAGATACAAAACACCTTTCGCTTCACGTCTTGGGCTTTGAACAAGACACCAAAAACAACCATTTCCTCCCATAGAATAGGAGGAACTACGAACGCTCTGATTTCCCAGTTTCGGTAAACGGGAATACGTAGGCATAAGATCGAAAGAAAAGATCTTAGCGAGCACACTAAACAAAAACCCAAAATCCCATATCTCCATCAATCAAAAGCAGTAATTAAAAATAAATCAGTCCTAACATCCTAATCCTTGTTCCCCGCCAGAAACCTTCTGTCTAGAAAGAAAATAGTATTGGCGAAAATACAAATAACCAGTACAAAGGCCCCCCCACATTGATAGCATCCGTAACTTAACAGACCGCTGTTTAAACTCAGTATGCAAAGCTGGGTTAATTGGAGACATCTATTTTCCTTCTTTCATCAGCTCACAATAGGATAAAAAATGAATCGACTTGTAGTTTAAGCTCAAACCGCAGAGAGCGACCAGCGCTTAAGAACCGCGTCCAAAATCGGTCGCTACAGTCATCAAATCCTCAATGATCAAGGATATCCAAATGTGGTAAGGGAGTAATGACTACCTTAGGTGTCTGAATCTTCGTCAACTATCATCAGTATAATTCCTAGCATATAGGAATCTGAATGTATAACCTGAGTTAACTAAGCGTAGGAATGAAGTTCATCATGAAGTTTGGGTGGGGACAAATAAACTTTGAGTCTTCATCCTTTGTTTCATGAACCATGAACCAAGCCACGTTACAACCCTTAAAAGATCTAATTGAGGTAAGGTTATTTTGAAAGCATACTACGGCAAGGTTGATTAACCTGACTCCTAATGATCTTTGCTAATTGTTGAACCCTAATTTTTACCCCTAAGATTTCGTACATCTCATTTGCATATCATTACCATAAGCAAGATCACAAGCTGTGTTTCTCCTGAGCATCTGTATAATTTGTTGTAGTCTACCTGTTCTTCTCTCTGTGTTATGCAGGTTTGTCAAAGACAGTGAAGTGATTTTAAGTCACATGTGGATGTCCAATATTCGTGATCCAGTTCAGATGGATGTTTGACTTAATCTTGGTCAAACTATCAAGTTTACTTCAACAGAAATTTATCTGTTTCAGTGGGTTATTCCTCAAGCAGTGACTGTCAAGTTATTGTGTGGTGATATTCATCAGGTTCATTTGAGTTCACCAGTCCGAATTGGGTTCGTCTGTGGATTTATTTTCCCAGATGATTGTGTCATACCCCAAATTTTGACCACTAAGATTTCCCATCATTGTGCAAATCATCATCACAATATGGATGAACTATCATGCCTCATCAAAGGCCTCAAGGGTTGTTGAGCATTCACTACAATCAAAATTAGGGTTTTAAGCCCTCTTAGAGCCTTAGACAAAGGATCAATCAAGGAATGACATGGTCTTCAACTTGTCTAACCTCTCAAACATCCACAATGGATCAAAAGGACTCCCACTTCAAGGATTAAGCACAAGGTTTCTCCCTTCTAGGTGGATCAAGTCTCAAGATCGCCAGTATCACCAAATTAGGGTTTTGGTCGACCAGGGCCTCCAGATGAAAAATTTCATCTAGGCATAAGCCAATGATCCAAAACATAACCTAATATACTCCATGGAACCTCATGGACCCATCCATCCAGTCAATTTTGCCTCAGGGGATGCATACATAAAAAATCAGGAATTAGGGTTTCTTGACCTAATTCACCCCTAAGTTGAATTTTAGGGCAAATCAAGAGCCAAGACCTCAAGAGAGGATTTGAGGGTCTCCAATATGCCATATTGATCCATTTGGAACAATGGATTAATCCAAGAAGCTTGAGCAACAAGTCTCAATTTCATCTGCACCACAATTAGGGTTTCGCGAGGAAAGTCAACTGTAACTTTGACTTTTGACCAGGACATGCTCCCAAACCCTAGGACATGCCCCAATATACCCTATGACACCCATGGAACATGTCCATCAAGTTTGATTTAGGTCAAGGACATGATTTCCTGAAGAATTGCACAGTTTGGAATTCATTTGATAAAAAGTCAACTGTGCACAAAAGTCAACTTTGACTTTTTGAGATTTTTCACCAAAATGGATTTTTAACCCTAAAATAATGTTAATGTATGATTTGAATCATCATTCATCAAGAAAAATCAAGAAAAGTGGGATAACTTGTAAAAGGGGTAACCATAAAAACTTAGAAATAAAGTGACAAGGGTACCAACTTTGAAGGATCATAACTCCTAAACCACAAAGCCATTTTTTTTCATCCAATGATGAATTTGTAGCCCTCATTACCCTATACAAAAACTTCAACTAGACCTAAGTCCAATTCATTAAGGATTTTGAGTTATGGAGTGATCAAAATGGCTGAAAAGTGAAAATGTCACTTTTTCCAACACTTAGTGAAATTTTCACTAAGTCCAAATCTGTCTTCACTTTTTGCCAAATGTAGAGGGATTTTTCACTTGGATTCAAAAGAGATCAAAACTAAACATGTTCAAACAGTTGTTATATCATGTAAGGTCTTTCCAAAATGGCCAAGAACATTGCCAAATTCCATTTGAGTCATGAGATATGACATTGAAAAGTTGCCTTGCTGAAATCTGTCAAAGGCAAGGCAGAATTTGCAATTTTGCTCGATTTGCCAAAATCAACCAAATTCAAATGCTCCTATCCACTTGGACACATCTGAGGATTGAATCTAAAGGGGACAATCACTGAGCCAAGCCTCCAAAGTCTATGGAACAAGAAATAGCATGTTGAACCTAGAATGGCCAAAATAGGGACAAGACTCCAATTTTGGATTGGAGCATTCAATGGAAGCTTCAAGGTGGCATGGACTGAGCCATTATCATCTAAAATCAGTCAAGACTTATCCAAGACCAAGGGAACCAAAGCTCTGTGCCCTAACCTCTAGTCAATGGCAAGAGGAGACTTGGATTTTCATTTGCCAACATTGGCCAAACCTACTTACCAGCTGCCATTCACTATTCCTTGCAAAACAAACTTGCTCTACTATAAATAGAGCTCAATTGTGATCAGTTTGAGTACACCAAAGCCATCTAACAGAAGCTTTCCTCAAAATCTCTTTCTCTTGGCAAAATTTCCTTTCTTAGCAAGGTAGCTATCGGGTTTTGAGTTTGAGAGCAATTCCAATCAAATCAATCACTCACACACCTCACATACATCATATAGAAGTGATCCAAACACTCACATAACATCTGGAACACTGATTTCACAAAATCACCAGCTGGTTGCTCAAACTTTCAATCAAGTTGCAGCTGAGGTACCACAAATCGTTCCAGCCAATTTCAATCAAGTCCAAGCATTCAAACACACTCCATAGGGTGTAGGGAAGCTGTTCAGATCATCACCACTCATCTGTAACACCTCCAAATCAAAAATCACATTGTACTTGCTGTCACGACCTAGAGGTAAGCACATACTTGGTCATCTCTCAATCTATGCATATTTCCTCGCACAATAATTTGGCCATATGTTCATAATCATGCATGGAATGTTTTCCCTCAATTAGTTGCATTGTTTGAATCGTGTATCAAAAATCCTAGCCTTCATGCAAAAATTAGGGTTCTTGAGGATTTTTCATGATTTCTTGTTATATCTTTAATTTAAATGAAATTAATGGACATAGACATGATCGTGAGGTTGAGACGAGCATAATGATATGTGGATTGCATGTTATAATCAAGTATTCAGGGAGATTGATAGAAAATGCAAATCAGCCAAACCCAGAACACGCGCGTGTTCTTCAGCTGTTCTTGGCGCCATTTCTTTCAAATTCAAATATTTGAATTTTGTGATTTTGTTTAATTGATTCAAAAATTAATTTCTCTCTGAGTTTTAATGATTTTGAGTTGATTCTTTTTTTAATAATTCACAAAAATGTTAAAATATTTTATTTTATCAAAAAATCCCAAAAATATTATTTATTTCATATAATTGACATTTTTGCAAAGAATTAATATTTTAATTGTTTTTGACATTTTAAATATTTTTTCTACATTGATTTTGCAACTTTTAATGCTTTCTAATTATTTTGTAGGTCAATACTTAATTTTTGAAGCATTAATCCAAAAT
The DNA here is from genome assembly GCA_022829125.1 of Lathyrus tuberosus. Classification (NCBI taxonomy): domain Eukaryota; kingdom Viridiplantae; phylum Streptophyta; class Magnoliopsida; order Fabales; family Fabaceae; genus Lathyrus; species Lathyrus tuberosus. The sequence goes on along the minus strand of JALAZF010000052.1, from coordinate 4,229,980 downwards.
CACAATTTGTTTTTCATATGTTAAACAATTTTGATCATTTTTAATTGAATTTTTATTCAATTAAATACATTTTTGAAAACAAATTAGGGTTTTTGGATTAATTCGACCCTCATAAATCATTTTCAAAACATTTGGGCCTCTAATAGAGTGTAAGACCCAATCCTTTTTTGACCAAATCATTTTTGGGCCTCAGTGTATTGTATAAGTCCCGATACCGTCAAAAACAAACGGAGCGATCGTCGCCTTTTGAAAAATAACCTTGGGCCTCTCCTTGAGCTATAAGACCCATTCAAAACATTTTGGGCCTCTAATAGAGTGTAAGACCCAATCCCCTTTTAAACAAAACATTTTTGGGCCTCACTTATTGTATAAGCCCCTCCGCGTTAAAAGAAAACCTCGGCGCGATCGCCATTTTAAACGGAAAAATTATCTGGGCCTACCCTCGTGTTATAAGCCCCACTCTTTTTCTTTAAACCTTTTGGGCCTCTTGAGAGAGTGTAAGACCCAACCCACTTGTACAGAAACATTTTGGGCCTCAGTCACTTGTATAAGTCCCTCTGTACAAAAAAATAACAGTGCGCTCACTGATAAAACCCTGGGCCTCTCCTTGAGTTGTAAGCCCCAAATCTTTCTTTTTCAAAGCACTTTCTCCTTTGATTTTGAATATACTGTTGTTTCCAATCCTTCTTTGTTGAACAACTAACCAAACAACATGGAAGCTCTACAACCGAGTAAGTGGTTATTGCTTTCATTTACCGCTTTCATATACATATAACTGTATTGTGGGGTTGTTTCACTGTAAGTCTTCTTTCATAAACTCATATCAACTGTGTAATAATAGTATAGATATTTAGAGTTTCCCCGGCAACTGCGTCTAGTACTAGGTGAAGCCGTCGCGTTTATTCGTAGAAATAGACAACTAAATCCCCAATAGGATCACCAGATACAGTCTTCTCTCAGGCTGTCCTCATTAGGAATTGTCAAGAAACTCTACTCCCAAAGATGAATGTATTCTCCGTGATGGCATCTTTGAGTTTCTTCCAAATTCTCAAACTTTCCTGACTTTGATCTATTCTCGGTGAATAGCATTGCCTTGAATTTCTCGGGGTTTGGGGACCCACGGGCTTCTTAAAAGCATCGGCCTCCTCTTGGGCATTGTACAAGGACCCACAGGCTTCCTAAAAGCAACCCCGCCTCCTCTTGGGCTTAGTACAAGGACCCGCCGACTTCTTAGAAGTATTCACAGCCTCCTCTTAGACTTCGTATAATGATCTCTTCCTCCGGGAATGATAGCCTACTCTTGGGCTTAGTACAAGGACCCGTCGGCTTCTTAAAAGTTTCCAGCCTCCTCTTGGGCTTCGTACAAATTGTCCCGACGACCTCCTAGAGGCATAGGAACAGAACTTAATCATCTTCATAGAACAGTCCTTTCATAGAGTCTACTACTGTTTCTCAAAGCATGGTACAAAAGGTTAAAACTCTAGACTTGGATAGTCTAACTTCCTTGAGTCTCAAAGACATTCTCAAGTGACCCCTTCGTTAAATAGGAAGGAAACCCGCAGACTCGGACAGTCTCAATACCCTTCGGATTTCCCACTTCCTTAAAGAACGGGAATAACCCGGATCCTTGAATCAATTCCATGAGTACAGTGTTGCTCATATAAGAACTGATTTTCTATTTTAAAATCAGTATATTGGACCTGTCACTCAAGTGAAATAGTTACCATAGCCTCCTCTTGGGCTTTGTTCAATGATTCTTCCCAGCGAAGCAAACGTTTAGCCTCTATCTCAGGCTTCGTACGAGATACCAAAATTCTCCCCAGTGGAGTCAAACAATGTTTATCCTCTCTCTCGGGCTTTGTACGAGACACATAAAAAACTCCCTCGTTGAGTCAATCCCCATTTCGTCTCCATCTCGGGCTTTATACGAGATACAAAAAGGTTCTTATTGAGCTAAACAAACTTTAGCCTCCATCTCGGGCTTTATACGAGATACCCAAAAAACTCCATCGTCAGGTCAAAACCTTTTAGCCTCTCTCTCGGGCTTTGTAAGAGACACATATTAGCCTCTTCTTAGGCTTTGTATAAGAATACCACTGGTTAATCGAATTAACCTTTTAGCATCAAAGCTGTGCCCCGTTCACAGTACACAAACATCAACAACTCCTTCCCCTTTCATCTAATCGTTGTAAGCGGCAAGCCTCTGGATCATCTATATCCATGCCACTGTCCCTCCTTTAGCATGAGAAATTCCTAAGGAAAGATAGCATTACTCTACACTGAGTTAAAGTCTTCTCCTTCAGGTTAAAATCCCCTTTAAAGGAAATTATGGCATTGCTAGGATCCGCGTATCCCGGTTAAAGTAATTCTCCTTTATAAACAGTTGTGACATACAACCCCCTCTTTAGAGATGACAAACTCTCTCTAAAGTCAAGGCCCTTCAGCTTCACGTCTTGGGCTTTGAACAGGACACAAATAGACTTTTCAGCTTCATATCTTGGGCTTTGAACAAGATACAAAACACCTTTCGCTCCACGTCTTGGGCTTTGAACAAGACACCAAAAACAACCATTTCCTCCCATAGAATAGGAGGAACTACGAACGCTCTGATTTCCCTGTTTCGGTAAACGGGAATACGTAGGCATAAGATCAAAAGAAAAGATCTTAGCGAGCACACTAAACAAAAACACGAAATCCCATATCTCCATCAATCAAAAGTAGTAATTCAAAAAAATCAGTCCTAACATCCTAATCCTTGTTCCCCGCCAGAAACCTTCTATCTAGAAAGAAAACAGTATTGGCGAAAATACAAATAACCAGTACAAAGGCCCCCCACATTGATAGCATCCGTAACCTAACAGACCGTTGTTTAAACTCAGTATGCAAGCAGGGTTAATTGGAGACATCTATTTCCCTTCCTTCATCAGCTCACAATAGGATAAAAAATGAATCGACCTGTAGTTTAAGCTCAAACCGCAGAGAGCGACCAGCGCTTAAGAACCGCGTCCAAAATCGCTCGCTACAGAAAAAATGGCGCCCACCGTGGGGCCAGATCATTTCAAAGTTAGATCTAGGCACGGTTTCCCTTTTCACCTCTTGTGTGAATACCACAGATTGGGGCTTCCGCCGGGGAACCCATTTTCTGTCAGGAACATTGGATTCATAGCTTTAAAGGTCTAGGATGTTTAGGACAAATATATATACTGCTTTTCCTAATTGCTATACATGTTTATTTTTCTGCTAATGGGAATGCGGGTGATGCCGTATGTGGAAAGATTGAGTATATACTTAAGATAAGTGATGGCGACGAGGTCGACCATCAACCTCAGTGGAGGCTGACCAATGCAAGCCATTCTCTCACCTAGACAATGGGCCGATTGTTAAGTCTGAGAAGCTGAGGAGCCAAACCCTTTCGTAGTGCGGAAACTATTGGGAATAGTTGTTACGCGATACTACCCTCATTTGAGGCTGGTGATCTATTCTTGGTGAATGGCACTTACTCTAAGATTGCTCTACAACTCGCTGGCGATCCGCTTGTTGTTTTGCTTTCCTGGGAGGAGCTGATGATAATGAGTACATGTACAAAAATCGCCCTAGTATAAACCTTTGGGGATGGGTAGAGCCTTGACTTCATGACAACGACCCTTTGACCCCATGTTTTTTCTATGTTTTTGTGTGCTGCATTCATGCATTCATTTAATAAAACATTAAAACATTCAAAAAAATCTTCTCTTCTAGTCTCTCTGTTTTTTTCAAAATAAACTAAGACTGTGATTGCAAATATCAGAGAAAAGGATTGCACTAATGGATTTCGGTAGAAGGAGAACTCATCAGTATACCTTCAAGGTTCCAAAGCTAGAGGATTTGAGACAGTTAGTGAGGATGATCACTAACCCAGAGGCTTTCAGAGCCAAGTGCGGAGGTTTACTACCACTATTAAGAGTCCATGTGATTGAGGGAATCATGGATGCGCTCATTCAGTTTTACGATATGGTTTATCACTGTTTCACATTCCCGGATTACCAGCTAGCACCAACGCTGGAGGAGTATTCTCACCTGATTGATCTACATATTACAGATCGAGCTCCATTTTCTGGACTGGAAGAGATTCCAAAGAATTAGACCATTGCAAGAGCAATTCATTTGGACGAGTCTGAGGTCAGGACTCACCTAACCACTAAGGGTGGCATCCAAGGTTTGCCAGCCCAGTTCTTGACAAAGAAAGCCCTGTATTTTGCCAGTATAGGAAACGTGACTGCTTTTGAAAGCATCTTTGTCTTGCTCACCTACGGGTTATTTTTGTTTCCTAACATCAATAACTTCGTCGATATTAACGCTATTAAGGTTTTTCTCATTGGAAACCCTGTACCGACTTTGCTCGCAGATGCGTATCATTCTGTACACTTGGGAAATTTGTACAGCGGAGGGGAGATCACATGATGTGTACCTTTGCTTTACAAATGGTTTATCTCTCACTTGCCCAAGTCTGCTGCTTTTGGGGATTGTAAGAGTGCCCTACGCTGGTCGCAGAAGATCATGTCTCTTACCAACTCTGATATAGATTGGTGTAATAGGATTTATGATGGAATCAGGATCATTGATCGTTGCGAAAACTTCCCCATCGTACCCCTCATAGGAACTAAAGGAGGAATCAACTACCATCCGGTATTGGTTCACCGTCAATTTGGATACCGATGAGCCACATCCCACTGGGTGTTCATCTGGAAGGTCTTTTCTTCAAGGAAGGAGAAAATGATAGAGCACTAAAGACGAAAATAGTGCACGCTTGGAAGCATGTTCATAAGAAAGGACGAGAGTCTCTAGGAAAACCAGACTGTGTCTCGGTGGAGCCTTATCTCCATTGGGTACAAACTAGAGCTCTCAAGCTAAAGATGCCTTATCCTCGTTACGGAATTCTTCCGCCGAGGGAATCTGTCATGTACTTCATGACAGAAACGGAAAAGCTTCAGGTTACTCTCAACAATGTTCAAAAGGAGAGAAGGTCTTGGAAGAACAAGTACCGCACCCTCGACGTAGAGTGTATCAAAATACAGCAATTACTGAAAGATAAGGATGCTCTGATTGAAATTTGGAACAATATGCTGTAGAGAATCAAGATGATCAAAGGAATTTGCTCACTCCTTTCACCTGGCAAAGGAATGACTACCCGACAACGGCCCAAGAGCCCCGGTCAAAGAAAAGGAAGATACCAGAATCAGCACTCGATTTCTCTTCAGAGAGGACTCGGGACCCATTAGTTTAGGTTTCTGTTTCTCCACCTTGTAATCTACTGTATTTCCATTTTTGTAATCCTTTGAATTTCAATAAAAAAAAGGGGTTTCCCCACTGTTTGATATTTGCAATCTAATTGTCGACGTTTATTTTGATTAAACAAAAAAAAACAATTAATATAATCATTGCATTCATCATTCTCACATCGCGTATTCTTCTTCCCTACAAATCTCACGTTTGTGTCTCGATTCTAGAGTCAAACTGTCTCATTCGTACAATACTCGGGCCAATCATCAGAAAAGGATGGATGATCTTGAGGAAGAAAACAGAGAGTTGAAGGAAGAGATCGACGCTCTGAGAGAAGATATGAGAAAGCTTCGTAACGACATGCAAGCCATGGCAGAAGCTCAGCTACAACGAACTGTGATCTCAGAGATCACCTCAACGCCCATAGTAGAGAGGTATGATCCTAGGTATCAGATACCGAAAGATCGTCCTTGGGGCATGCCTGTTAACTATATCCCGGAAGGATATGTTCCGCCGATCACTGAAGATTAGGGAATCTCACCAGAAGCCGCTAGGCCTGAAGGTTACAAACTTCGGGAAAGCGAAGATGCCAGGGGCATACTGAAGACTCCTGAAGGTTACAAACTTCGAGAAACCTGTGGTGCACACTATCCCGGAAGGACAGATTCCACCGATACCTGCTGGTAAAAAGGAAACTATGTTTGACAGAATGGATGAATTCCAGAAGCAGTTCCTGGAAATGCAGAAGGAACTGCAAGCCATTCGCGGTCAGGATTTATTTGGAAAGGACGCCGCAGACCTCTGCTTGGTCCCCAATGTGAAAGTCCCGCACAAGTTTCAAGTGCCCGACTTTGAAAAGTACAAGGGTAACTCTTGCCCTCAAAGCCTACTGATTCACTACTTTTAGGATAGTTTAACCGGTGCCGCACTCAAATGGTACATGGGTTTAAACCATACTACGATTAGTACATTCAGAGATCTTGGTACTGCATTCGTCCAATAATACAAATAAATTTGGACATGGCACCCGACAGAGATCAACTCAGATCAATGTCGCAAAGGGACAAGGAAACCTTTAAGGAGTATGTTCAAAGGTGGCGTGAAATTGCCGCTCAAATTTGTCCACCTCTTGAGGAAAAAGAGATGACAAAGATCTTCTTAAAGACCTTAAGCTCATTTTACTATGACCGAATGGTTGCCAGTGCGTCCAGTGACTTCACCGAAATGGTCGGCATGGGCGTACGTCTTGAGGAAGCCGTCCGGGAAGGACGTTTGGTAAAAGACGCTGGATCGACGAGTGGTACTAAAAAATATGGTAGTGCTCTCCCTAAGAAAAAAGAGCAAGATATTGGGAATATCTCTCTCGGAAAGCAAAGGCGACGTTATCAACCGGTGGCAGCTGTGACTCCTGCTATCAACCCTACGCCTATTCCTACGTATCAAACTCAGGTTGCACAGAGCCAACCTGACCAACAAAGGACACAACAGCCTCTTCAGCAGGCTCGTCCTCCATATAACAACAACCGTACAACACGGCCACCAGGATTTGATCCTATACCCGTAACGTACGCAGAACTATTTCCATTACTACTGGCTAAGGGGCACATTCAGACTAAATCTCCTCTTATAGTACCGAAAAATCTGGCTTTTTGGTTTAAGGTGGATCAAACATGCCCTTATCATCAAGGAGGGTCAGGGCATAACATTGAGAATTGTCTTAATTTCAAATCTGACGTGCAAAAGCTTGTTAGGAACGGGCTCTTATCTTTCAAGGATACGAATCCCAATGTTCTTACGAATCCGCTGCCTCAACACGGGAAGGTTGTAGTCAATTTGATTGAGAAAGAGACTAACGATGTCTATCAAATTCACGATGTACTCTTGTTAAAGACCAATCTGGTCAAGATGCATTGTAGACAGAGTGGATATGGCCATGTGCCACCTCATAACTATCACCAGTGTGATATCTGCTCTAAAGACAACCAAGGATGTTCTGTAGTGCAAGCAGCTCTACAGGAACAGATGGATCTCGGATGGATCCAGGAGCACCGAGTTCGTGGAGTTAACATGGTTTACACGAATTCTAACATCATTCAAAACCACGACATTCGTGCGATGAATGTCAACTTGGTGGCGATGCACTCAAGGCAAAGCCAGTATCATAATCTGCCGCGGCACGATTACAGTTCCTGTCTGACTTGTTCGGTAAACAAACAGGGATGCTCTTTCATACAGGAAGCCCTCCAACGTCAGATGGATCTTGGATGGATCCAAGACTACCATGATAGGAACCCTTATCAGATCAACATGGTTCAGATCTTCGATATTCGTGTGATGAATACCAACCTGGTAGAGTTACATGCTGAGCAGGTCCGACTCGGATTCTTAATATCACATGGCTATCAAAGCTGTAAAGCGAGTTGCGAAAACGATCAAGGTTGTACCCTTGTCCAAGAGGCACTTCAACACTTGTTAAATCACTGGTGGATGCCAATCTATATGGATGAAGATACTCAGCAAATTAGTATCAGCAACAGGAATCCTACTCGGCGTCAGAGTCAGGATGTCCGATCAGTGGAAGCTAACCTAGTGAGGTTACATTGTATTCAAAGTGGGTGTGGCCAGGTGCCACCACACAATTATGACCATTGTAGCGTCTGTTCGGAAAGTAACCAAGGGTGTTACCGTGTGAGAGCAGCTCTTCAGGGTCAGGTGGACCGTGGAGAGATTCGTCCATATCCGGGTTCTGGACCCATCAACTAGACGCCGAACTACCTTGCCGATCAAGTTGAGGATGTTGTCACCATCTCTGGTCATCACAGGACCAGGGATGTTTTTTCCATTATCCCTCTACTTGACGAATCTAAAGTTCCCAACCAGGAACGGATCGAGATTACTTATGATGATCAGAAAAATCAGAAGGCTCCTGTAGTCATCTATCTACCAGGACTGCTACCGTATGAATCAGCTAAGGCGATCCCTTACAAATACGGTGCAACGACAGTTGAAAATGGAAAGGAAATTCCATTACCCTCCGTCGTGAATATTGCAGACATCAGTCGTGTAACACGGAGCGGTCGAATCTTCAACCGAGGGGTTGGAGAACTTAACAAAGAAAAGGAACTTCAGATAGAAACTCCCGATCCACCAGTCGGTCAATCCAGTAATCTCGACCTTTTGAAAAATAATGATGAGATGCTGAAGCTCATCCAAAGGAGTGAATATAACATTGTTGATCAACTGTTACAAACTCCTTCAAAGATCTCGGTATTATCACTGTTACTTAGTTCAGAAGCGCACAGGGAGGCTCTACAGAAAGTCTTGGAGAAAGCCTTTGTGGAACAGGATGTAACGATCAGACAGTTCGATAGCATTGTCTCTAACATCACTTCCTACAACAATTTGGGATTTAGTGATGAGGAATTACCTGAAGAGGGTCGCCGTCATAACATGGCACTCAACATTACAGTTAACTGCCAGAACGATGCTTTAGCCAGCGTACTGGTAGACACAGGGTCAACCCTGAATGTTATGCCGAAGTCCACTTTGATGCAATTATCATTTAAGGGCCCTCCAATGAGAATAAGCGAGGTCGTCGTCAAAGCGTTCGACGGATCCAGAAAAATAGTTATCGGCGAAGTTAATCTTCCCATAACTATCAGTCCTCACACTTTCCAAGTCACCTTCCAGGTCATGGACATCCGGGCAACATACAGTTGTTTATTAGGAAGACCTTGGATACATCAGGCTGGAGCGGTCACTTCGACCCTCCACCAAAAGCTAAAGTTCGTCAAGAACGATCAACTTGTCACGGTTTATGGGGAACAAGCCTTGCTTGTAAGCAACTTGTCATCATCTACTGGTATAGAACCCGAGGAGGTTATTGGAACTCAGTTCCAAGCACTATCGGTGTGCAAGGACAATCAGTTCGGAGGAGGAACATCGATTTCCTCATACAAAGATGCTGTCAAAGCGGTCGAGAGTACCGACACAACCGGATGGGGACAGCTTGTCATTCCTATTGACAATAAAACAAAGAAGGGTCTTGGTTTTTCTGCAACCTGTACCCGGACAGCTGCTAGCAATTAAAGTCTTTCTCCCCTTCAAAATTTCTTCCACAGTGGAGGTTTCCTTCACCCAGTGTCTTAGACAGTTCATGCTATCAATGAGGAAGATCCCTCTGACCCAGATGAAGAGTGGAAATCCTATCTGAATGAGGACAGTTACATGTCTCAGGAAGAGGTGCCTATGCCTTTTTGCTTTCCTACAGAAAGTCCGAGATTTATACCAAGATCAGATGTCGAAATGATCTACGGGGATTGTGATCCGGAAGGATGCCGTGCTCCGCCAAATTCATTAGAGGAGGACACTCTGATGAAAGACAACTTTGACCACAATTACTATGGCCCGATGGATGGTCTGCCAATGTGGCAGCCTTACCTAGGAAACTTGGGGCAAGAGAGTCAGCCGAACAATGAAAATCAGGTGAGTATCATTGAACAGAATACCTGTGTCCCCACCATGTCATGGGATCAACACTCAGGTCATTCAGAAACTACTCAACATGACGATGAATTTGCAATGTTTGCAGGACTTGAATTCATCAACTATGCTTTTCCCAAGGTCAACGTCATCGAGAGAGATGACTCCTCCAGTTCCAAAGAAGTTTGGGACACCTTGGGACAACCGAGTGGAAAATACGACTATATGGTCAAGTACACCGCTCCCGAAAGCTCTCGTGTCAGGCTCGAAGACATCCAGCCAACTGGATGGGGAGATACAGCTCAGAGCACAAATGCTATGCAAAATGTAACTGAGGAATTCTCCTACGACAACTCTGCCTGGGAAGATTCCAATGATCCTGCTCCACCAGAAATTAGCGTCATTTCTGAAGACAAATCAAGGAAGGTTCCAGACTTTGTGATTCACCGAGGAGTTCGCCGCCAATGGGTTGCCGTCGAGGTTCCGAAGGTCGTTCATCAGTCAAAGTAATTGCCATCTTTAACCTTTCAACCTGCCCAGGTGAAACGGATGTTTTGATAGGGCTCGCTTTTTGCAAATTTTCCTTATTCGCTTTGCCCAAAGCGACAGAGTTTTGTTTTATAGGGCTGTAGTTTCAAGGATTGACTTGTTCATTAATAAAATAACGTCGTTTTGTAATTTCCGCATTAATTGTTGTTTTCTCTTTTTGCTTTTTCAGAAAATGGTAATCCTAAAAAACATGTAGAAATAAAAACAAGCAGTAAAATAAATACACTGCACACACTTGCATTTTTCTCTATCTCTTTTAAACACGAATCATCACGTCATGCAGATTGCTTGTTTTAAACCCAGTTGAAACATACGATCCGATGCCTTCTCCCAACTTTGGGTTCCCGGTATTCGAGGATGAAGAAGAAGTCGACAACGAAATTCCAGAAGAGATCTCCCGACTACTCAGACAAGAGGAAAGGTCCATTGAACCTCACAAAGAGCCGTTGGAAACGGTAAACTTGGGTTCAGAGCAAGAGAGAAAAGAAATCAGGATTGGGGCACTGCTCAGTCCAACTGCCAGAGAGGGTTTGATAAATCTTCTCAAAGAATTCCCCGATGTATTCGCTTGATCCTATCAGGATATGCCAGGGTTGGATACCAGCATTGTGGAACATCACTTACCGTTGAGATCGGAATGTCCGCCAATAAAGCAAAGGTTGAGACGCACTCACCCGGACATGGCCATCAGAATCAAAGAGGAGGTACAAAAACAGATTGACGCGAGTTTCCTCTCTACGTCTGAATATCCTCAATGGTTAGCCAACATCGTACCCGTTCCCAAAAAGGACGGAAAGGTCAGAATGTGTGTCGACTACAGGGATCTAAACAAGGCTAGTCCAAAGGACGACTTTCCTTTACCACACATTGACATGCTGGTAGACAGCACAACAAAGTTCAAAGTCTTCTCCTTCATGGATGGATTCTCAGGCTATAACCAGATCAAAATGGCACCGAAAGACATGGAGAAAACTTCATTCATTACCCCATGGGGCACCTTTTGTTACAAGGTAATGCCGTTCGGTTTGAAGAACGCCGGGGCAACCTATCAAAGGGCCATGACTACTCTGTTTCATGACATGATACATAAGGAAATCGAGGTATATGTCGATGATATGATTGCAAAATCAAAAACAAAGAGTGAGCACGTTGAACATCTGTCAAAATTGTTCGAACATCTAAGAAAATTCAAGCTCCGCTTGAATCCCAATAAGTGCACCTTCGGTGTCCGTTCAGGGAAACTACTAGGGTTCATCGTCAGCCAGAAAGGAATTGAGGTTGATCCTGACAAGGTCAGGGCCATTCAAGAAATGCCTTCGCCAAAAACTGAAAAATAAGTCAGAGGATTCTTGGGATGTTTGAACTACATCTCCGGATTCATATTCCTTATGACCGCCACATATGCGCCGATTTTCAGATTACTCAAAAAGAACCAGGATTGCATTTGGACAGAAGATTGTCAAACTGCCTTCGACAGTATTAAGTAATACCTGTTGAATCCTCCGATTCTATCACCTCCAGTGGAAGGAAGACCACTGATCATTTACCTCACAGTCCTAGAGGACTCAATGGGTTGTGTACTTGGCCAACAAGACGAAACTAAAAGAAAAGAGTCTGCCATTTACTATTTGGGCAAGAAATTTACCGACTGCGAAACTCGGTACACGATGCTTGAGAAAACTTGCTGCGCTTTGGCTTGGGCAGCCAAACGTCTTCGCCAGTACATGATTCGTCATACTACTTGGTTGGTCTCCGAAATGGATCCAATCAAGTACGTCTTTGAAAAGCCTGCTCTCACGGGAAGAATTGCCCGTTGGCAGATGTTATTATCAGACTATGACATAGAGTACCACGCTCAGAAAGCCGTTAAGGGAAGTATTTTAGCCGATCATTTGGCTCATCAACCGATTGATGATCAAGAATCAATCGGGTTTGACTTCCCAGACGAAGATGTCATGTATCTAAAAATGAAAGATTGTGATGAACCGTTACCCAGTGAAGGGCCAGAACCAGGTTCCCAACGGGGACTTATCTTTGACGGAGCAGTTAATCATTATGGAAACAGAATTGGGGCAATCATTGTTACCCCTCAGGGTACCCACATTCCTTTCACTGCTCGACTTACGTTCAAATGTACAAACAACGAGGCCGAATACGAAGCTTGTATTATGGGTCTCGAAGAAGCGATTGATTTAAGGATCAAAAACTTGGACGTATACGGCGACTCAGCCTTGGTCATCAATCAGATAAAAGGAGATTGGAACACATACCAATCAGGATTGATTCCTTAAAAAGACTATGCAAGAAGGTTGTTACCTTTCTTCAACAGAGTTGAGTTTCATCACATCCCTCGTGATGAGAATCACATGGCTGATGCATTAGCCACTATCTCTTCTATGATTAGTGTAGGTCAATGGAATGACATACCTAAGATCGACATAATGCTCCTTGAACGGCTCGCTTACATCTTCACGATCGAAGCAGTCATAGACAACAAACCTTGGTATCACGATATCAAATGCTTCCTTCAGAAACAAGAGTACCCATCTGGGGCACTCAGAAAAGACAGGAAAACCCTCAGAAGATTGGCTGGAAACTTCTTCCTGAGCGGTGACACTCTCTATAAGAGAAACTTTGACATGGTCCTGCTCCGATGCGTAGACAGACCAGAAGCAGACATGCTTATGAAAGAAATTCATGAAGGATCCTTTGGCACTCATGCCAACGGACACACAATGGCGAGAAAAATTCTAAGAGCAGGGTACTACTGGTTGACCATGGAATCCGACTACTACAAGTACATGAGGAGGTGTCACAAGTGTCAGATATACTCCGACAAAATTCATTTACCGCCAACACATCTCAAAGTTCTCTCTTCCCCAAGGCCTTTTTCCATATGGGGAATCGACATGATTGGTATGATTGAGCCCAAGACTTCAAACGGACATCGGTTCATTCTGGTCGCCATTGATTACTTCACTAAGTAGGTCGAAGCAGCATCATACGCTAATGTAACCCAGCAAGTGGTGATCCGATTTATCAAAAATAATATCATCTGCCGATATGGTGTTCCGAGCGAGATCATTGCTGATAATGGATCTAACTTGAACAATAAGATGATGAAGGAGTTGTGCGCAGAGTTCAAAATTGAACATCATAACTCATCTCCCTACCGACCCAAGATGAACGGAGCGGTAGAAGCGGCTAACAAGAACATCAAGAGGATTGTTCAGAAGATGGTTGTAACCTACAAAGACTGGCACGAGATGCTACCCTTTGCTCTTCACGGTTATCGCACATCTGTTCGTACTTCAACAGGGGCTACCCTTTCTCTCTAGTGTATGGCATGGAAGCAGTGCTCCCCATAGAAGTAGAGATCCCGTCAATCCGAGTATTAATGGAAGCTAAGCTCACCGAAGCTGAATGGTGTCAAAGTCGACACGACGAACTGAACCTGATCGAAGAGAAGCGAATAACGACACTATGCCATGGTGAATTGTATCAACAGAGAATAAAGAGGGCGTTTGACAAAAAGGTCTGACCTTGTGTTTTCAGAAAAGGGGACCTTGTGCTCAAGAGGATACAATCTTTTCTCACTGATTCCCGGGGCAAATGGACTCCGAATTATGATGGCCCCTATGTGGTCACGTAAGCTTTCTCAGGCGGTGCCTTGAGACTTGCAACCATGGACGGAGAGGAATTTTCCTACCCCACGAATGTTGATGTAGTCAAGAAATACTTCGCCTAAACTAAAAAAAAAACGTCTCGGTGGATTGAAAACCCGAAAGGGTGGTCAAGGCAAAAGTTAGAGACATGAAAAAAAATCATCCCGGTGGATTGGAAACATCAAAGTACAATCAAGCCAAAAATTAGGGATAATGGCAAGTAACTATGTTCAACAGAGGCAAGTCCCTTAGCAGCAACAGTTACATCATCTGTCAGAAAACTCCAGTCAAGGTCATCTTCGACAATAGCTCAGGATGCCCCGAATTCAAAGGTGGTAGAAGGATAATGGTCGTTATGTTTCAACGTAGCCCTTTTCCCTGTAAATTACCATTTTCAAACTTTGTATATACTCCTTGGAATCACGGGTTTGGCTGATCTCCATCTCATCAATAAAATTTGAGCCCTTGTGCTTTTGTTTGTAATTCTTATTTGTTTTAGCTTTACAGAACGACGTTGTTAACATGACTAACAATTCTTGAAATAAAACAAAAATGAATCTACTTGTTAAAATTTTTTTTTTCTGCTTTTAAAATAAAGACGACAATTTCTTTTGACTGTTGAACATCAGAAGAACATCGACCGATTCTCCAGAAGTAAGCAAACTTCAAAGTGCAGAATCAAAGTGCTCATTCTAACCCAGTACGCTTGAATGAAGGGATCAACTGTGTCAGAGACCTTGTTTCGTCTGACACCCCTCGATCGAGTTCTTATCTCCTAAGCCCGATCAACGGTATTCTCCACAGGGACTATCTCTCCTAAGCAAGGTGGAATTGCTATTCTGAACCAACGGTACTTCTTCGCCCCGCGATGGCCGAGTATCTAGTCATGTTCATCTCTCAGTTTGTGTGTCGCGTCAGTTTTGTCAGCATAAACATACATACATCATGCATTATTGATTTGCATTCACATTTCATATTGCATCACCATCACTCTAGTCGGTCTTATCCCCTAGTGATAACAGTCCTCTCAATCGAGTTGTCAGTTCTTTCCTCGTCAGGAAATGTTGTGTTTGCACTACCTCTCTCCTCCAGTGTATCTCTGGATTAGAGTCGGCACTCGACCACTTTGATAACTTGAACCTCTGAAAAGCCAAAGAAGCTTTCTACAAATGTCACTCTTCGCCATTGAAGATGATATCCTTGCTTTCCCGGATTAAAGAAAAATCCCCAGAGAAAGCCTCCTAAGCAGAAATTTGGCAGTACAGCTACCTTTCTCCGAAAGACCGCTGATGAAAAGGTCATCGGCACCTCAAAATTGGACCCCATCACATGGCGTTTCTCCGGGAAAATCCCGAGAAAAGTATGATGTAAGATCCCCAAGTGGAAACAGTCTCTCAAGAGACTCGCTTTCCCCCAGTAGAATCGACAAATGGTGTCTCCAAAATAGAGAAGTTTGTGCACCTCTACAGCTCAGGCGACTGGGTTCCCTAGCAAGTCTGACATCAAAAGTTTTATATCAAATGGCATCTCCCCAGGAAAATTCGGCGAGAAGTTTGAGGAAAACCGCTACGTATAGCATCCCTTGTCAAGAAAGTTTATTGACAAAAGAAACTAAGACCAGTTCCTTGGTAGGAAACCAAGAACGAGGGGAAGTTTAAATCAGAAACTTAGACCAGTTCCTTGGTAGGAAACCAGGATCGAGGGGAAGTTTAAATCAGAAACTAAGACCAGTTCCTTGGTAGGAAACCAGGATCGAGGGGAGGTTTAAATCAGAAACTGAGACCAGTTCCTTGGCTGAAGACCAGGATCAAGGGGAAGTTTACCTTTTTTGAGCATCATTGCTTAGAAAAAGAAGATGAATGCCCAAGCTACCATTCATAACCACCATCAAAATTTCGGGTATTCTGATATTTAATCCTCTTGCACCCCGAATGCCCGAATACCTTCGTCATTCACACCTTCGGGTCCAAGAAGATTAAATAGGGGCATTAGTCATACCCCAAATTTTGACCACTAAGATTTCCCATCATTGTGCAAATCATTATCACAATGTGGATGAACCATCATGCCTCATCAAATGCCTCAAGGGTTGTTGAGCATTCACTACAATCAAAATTAGGGTTTTAAGCCCTCTCAGAGCCTTAGACAAAGGATCAATCAAGGAATGACATGATCTTCAACTTTTCTAACCTCTCAAACATCCACAATGGATCAAAAGGACTCCCACTTCAAGGATTAAGCACAAGGTTGCTCCCATCTAGGTGGATCAAGTCTCAAGATCGCCAGTATCACCAAATTAGGGTTTTGGTCGACCAGGGCCTCCAGATGAAAAATTTCATCTGGGAACAAGCCAATGATCCAAAACATAACCTAATATACTCCATGGAACCTCATGCACCCATCCATCCAATCAATTTTGCCTCAGGGGATGCATACATAAAAAATCAGGAATTAGGGTTTCTTGACCTAATTCACCCCTAAGTTGACTTTTAGGGCAAATCAAGAGCCAAGACCTCAAGAGAGGATTTGAGGGTCTCCAATATGCCATATTGATCCATTTGGAACAATGGATTAATCCAAGAAGCTTGAGCAACAAGTCTCAATTTCATCTGCACCACAATTAGGGTTTCGCGAGGAAAGTCAACTGTAACTTTGACTTTTGACCAGGACATGCTCCCAAACCCTAGGACATGCCCCAATATACCCTATGACACCCATGGAACATGTCCATTAAGTTTGATTTAGGTCAAGGACATGATTTCCTGAAGAATTGCACAGTTTGGAATTCATCTGATAAAAAGTCAACTGCGCACAAAAGTCAACTTCGACTTTTTGAGATTTTTCACCAAAATAGATTTTTAACCCTAAAATGATGTTAATGTATGATTTGAATCATCATTCATCAAGAAAAATCAAGAAAAGTGGGATAACTTGTAAAAGGGGTAACCATAAAAACTTAGAAAATTTTCTAAGTTAAAAATAAAGTGACAAGGGTACCAACTTTGAAGGATCATAACTCCTAAACCACAATGCCATTTTTTTTCATCCAAAGATGGAATTGTAGCCCTCATTACCCTCTACAAAAACTTCAACTAGACCTAAGTCCAATTCATTAAGGATTTTGAGTTATGGAGTGATCAAAATGGCTGAAAAGTGAAAATGTCACTTTTTCCAACACTTAGTGAAATTTTCACTAAGTCAGAATCTGCCTTCACTTTTTGCCAAATGTAGAGGGATTTTTCACTTGGATTCAAAAGAGATCAAAACCAAACATGTTCAAACAGTTGTTATATCATGTAAGGGCTTTCCAAAATGGCCAAGAACATTGCCAAATTCCATTTGAGTCATGAGATATGACATTGGAAAGTTGCCTTGCTGAAATCTGTCAAAGGCAAGGCAGAATTTGCAATTTTGCTCGATTTGCCAAAATCAGCCAAATTCAAATGCTCCTATCCACTTGGACACATCTGAGGATTGAATCTAAAGGGGACAATCACTGAGCCAAGCCTCCAAAGTCCATGGAACAAGAAATAGCATGTTGAACCTAGAATGGCCAAAATAGGGACAAGACTCCAATTTTGGATTGGAGCATTCAATGGAAGTATTAAGGTGGCATGGACTGAGCCATTCTCATCTGAAATCAGTCAAGACTTATCCAAGACCAAGGGAACCAAAGCTCTGTGCCCTAACCTCTAGTCAATGGCTAGAGGAGACTTGGATTTTCATTTGCCAACATTGGCCAAACCTACTTACCAGCTGCCATTCACTATTCCTTGCAAAACAAACTTGCTCTACTATAAATAGAGCTCAATTGTGATCAGTTTGAGAACACCAAAGCCATCTACCAGATGCTTTCCTCAAAATCTCTTTCTCTTGGCAAAAATGCCTTTCTTAGCAAGGTAGCTATCGGGTTTTGAGTTTGAGAGCAATTCCAATCAAATCAATCACTCACACACCTCACATACATCATATAGAAGTGATCCAAACACTCACATAACATCTGGAACACTGATTTCACAAAATCACCAGCTGGTTGCTCAAACTTTCAATCAAGTTGCAGCTGAGGTACCACAAATCGTTCCAGCCAATTTCAATCAAGTCCAAGCATTCAAACACACTTCATAGGGTGTAGGGAAGCTGTTCAGATCATCACCACTCATTTGTAACACCTCCAAATCAAAAATCACATTGCACTTGCTGTCACGGCCTAGAGGTAAGCACATACTTGGTCATCTATCAATCTATGCATATTTGGCCATATGTTCATAATCATGCATGGAATGTTTTCCCTCAATTAATTGCATTGTTTGAATCGTGTATCAAAAATCACAGCCTTCATGCAGAAATTAGGGTTCTTGAGGATTTTTCATGATTTCTTGTTATATGTTTAATTTAAATGAAATTAATGGACATAGACATGATCGTGAGGTTAAGACGAGCATAATGATATGTGGATTGCATGTTATAATCAAGTATTCAGGGAGATTGGATAGAAAATGCAAATCAGCCAAACCCAGAACACGCGCGTGTTCTTCAGCTGTTCTTGGCGCCATTTCTTTCAAATTCAAATATTTGAAATTTTGGATTTTGTTTAATTGATTCAAAAATTAATTTCTCTCTGAGTTTTAATGATTTTGAGTTGATTCTTTTTTTAATAATTCACAAAAATGTTAAAATATTTTATTTTATCAAAAAATCCCAAAAATATTATTTATTTCATATAATTGATATTTTTGTAAAGAATTAATATTTTAATTGTTTTTGACATTTTAAATATTTTTTCTACATTGATTTTGCAACTTTTAATGCTTTCTAATTATTTTGTAGGTCAATACTTAATTTTTGAAGCATTAATCCAAAATCACAATTTGTTTTTCATATGTTAAACAATTTTGATCATTTTTAATTGAATTTTTATTCAATTAAATACATTTTTGAAAACAAATTAGGGTTTTTGGATTAATTCGACCCTCATAAATCATTTTCAAAACTTTTGGGCCTCTAATAGAGTGTAAGACCC
Source organism: Lathyrus tuberosus (assembly GCA_022829125.1). Classification (NCBI taxonomy): domain Eukaryota; kingdom Viridiplantae; phylum Streptophyta; class Magnoliopsida; order Fabales; family Fabaceae; genus Lathyrus; species Lathyrus tuberosus. Next base: position 4,211,005 of record JALAZF010000052.1, on the reverse strand, counting down.
AATCCTTTTTTGACCAAATCATTTTTGGGCCTCAGTGTATTGTATAAGTCCCGATACCGTCAAAAACAAACGGCGCGATCGTCGCCTTTTGAAAAATAACCTTGGGCCTCGCCTTGAGCTATAAGACCCATTAAAAACATTTTGGGCCTCTAATAGAGTGTAAGACCCAATCCCCTTTTAACCAAAACATTTTTGGGCCTCACTTATTGTATAAGCCCCTCCGCGTTAAAAGAAAACCTCGGCGCGATCGCCATTTTAAACGGAAAAATCATCTGGTCCTACCCTCGTGTTATAAGCCCCACTCTTTTTCTTTAAACCTTTTGGGCCTCTTGAGAGAGTGTAAGACCCAACCCACTTGTACAGAAACATTTTGGGTCTCAGTCACTTGTATAAGTCCCTCTGTACAAAAACATAACAGTGCGCTCACTGATAAAACCCTGGGCCTCTCCTTGAGCTGTAAGCCCCAAATCTTTCTTTTTCAAAGCACTTTCTCCTTTGATTTTGAATATACTGTTGTTTCCAATCCTTCTTTGTTGAACAACTAACCAAACAACATGGAAGCTCTACAACCGAGTAAGTGGTTATTGCTTTCATTTACCGCTTTCATATACATATAACTGTATTGTGGGGCTGTTTCACTGTAAGTCTTCTTTGATAAACTCATATCAACTGTATAATAATAGTATAGATATTTAGAGTTTCCCCGGCAACTACGTCTAGTACTAGGTGAAGCCGTCGCGTTTATTCGTAGAAATAGACAACTAGATCCCCAATAGGATCACCAGATACAGTCTTCTCTCAGGCTGTCCTCATTAGGAATTGTCAAGAAACTCTACTCCCAAAGATGAATGTATTCTCCGTGAATGGCATCTTTGAGTTTTTTCCAAATTCTCGAACTTTCCTGACTTTGATCTATTCTCGGTGAATAGCATTGCCTTGAATTTCTCGGGGTTTGGGGACCCACAGGCTTCTTAAAAGCATCGGTCTCCTCTTGGGCATCGTACAAGGACCCACAGGCTTCCTAAAAGCAACCCCGCCTCCTCTTGGGCTTAGTACAAGGACCCGCCGGCTTCTTAGAAGTATTCACAGCCTCCTCTTAGGCTTCGTATAATGATCTCTTCCTCCGGGAATGATAGCCTACTCTTGGGCTTAGTACAAGGACCCGTCGGCTTCTTAAAAGTTTCCAGCCTCCTCTTGGGCTTCGTACAAATTGTCCCGACGACCTCCTAGAGGCATAGGAACAGAACTTAATCATCTTCATAGAACAGTCCTTTCATAGAGTCTACTACTGTTTCTCAAAACATAGTACAAAGGTTAAAACTCTAGACTTGGACAGTCTAACTTCCTTGAGTCTCAAAGATATTCTCAAGTGACCCCTTCGTTAAATAGGAAGGAAACCCGCAGACTCGGACAGTCTCAATACCCTTCGGATTTCCCACTTCCTTAAAGAACGGGAATAACCCGGATCCTTGAATCAAATCCATGAGTACAGTGTTGCTCATATAAGAAATAATTTTCTCTTTTAAAATCAGTATATTGGACCTGTCACTCAACTGAAATAGTTACCATAGCCTCCTCTTGGGCTTTGTTCAATGATTCTTCCCAGCGAAGCAAACGTTTAGCCTCTATCTCGGGCTTCGTACGAGATACCAAAATTCTCCCCAGTGGAGTCAAACAATGTTTAGCCTCTCCCTCGGGCTTTGTACGAGACACATAAAAAACTCCCTCGTTGAGTCAATCCCCCTTTCGCCTCCATCTCGGGCTTTATACGAGATACAAAAAGGTTCTTATTGAGCCAAACAAACTTTAGCCTCCATCTCAGGCTTTATACGAGATACCCAAAGAACTCCATCGTCGGGTCAAAACCTTTTAGCCTCTCTCTCGGGCTTTGTACGAGACACATAATAGCCTCCTCTTAGGCTTTGTATAAGAAAACCACTGGTTAATCCAATTAACCTTTTAGCATCAAAGTTGTGCCCCGTTCACAGTACACAAACATCAACAACTCCTTCCCCTTTCATCTAATCGCTGTAAGCGGCAAGCCTCTGGATCATCTATATCCATGCCACTGTCCCTCCTTTAGCATGAGAAATTCCTAAGGAAAGATAGCATTGCTCTACACTGAGTTAAAGTCTTCTCCTTCAGGTTAAAATCCCCTTTAAAGGAAATTATGGCATTGCTAGGATCCGCGTATCCCGGTTATAGTAATTCTCCTTTATAAATAGTTGTGACATACAACCCCCTCTTTAGAGATGACAAACTCTCTCTAAAGTCGAGGCCCTTCAGCTTCACGTCTTGGGCTTTGAACAAGACACAAATAGACTTTTCAGCTTCATATCTTGGGCTTTGAACAAGATACAAAACACCTTTCACTTCACGTCTTGGGCTTTGAACAAGACACCCAAAACAACCATTTCCTCCCATAGAATAGGAGGAACTACGAACGCTATGATTTCCCTGTTTCGGTAAATAGGAATACGTAGGCATAAGATCGAAAGAAAAGATCATAGCGAGCACACTAAACAAAAACCCAAAATCCCATATCTCCATCAATCAAAAGCAGTAATTCAAAAAAATCAGTCTTAACATCCTAATCCTTGTTCCCCGCCAGAAACCTTCTGCCTAGAAAGAAAACAGTATTGGCGAAAATACAAATAACCAGTACAAAGGCCCCCCACATTGATAGCATCCGTAACCTAACAGACCGCTGTTTAAACTCAGTATGCAAGCAGGGTTAATTGGAGACATCTATTTCCCTTCCTTCATCAGCTCACAATAGGATAAAAAATGAATCGACCTGTAGTTTAAGCTCAAACCGCAGAGAGCGACCAGCGCTTAAGAACCGCGTCCAAAATCGCTCGCTACAGATTGATTCAGACGAATTTTTGAACATGATTCAGAACTTATTATCAGAGATTCAGAGAATTGTGGAAAAGTTCAAACGGATTCAAATGGTTGTTATTCAGTTGTGGCTTGTTCAGTGGTAGCTATGTGTTCGGTTTATCAGAGGCTTGTGAAAAAGTCAAAAGTGGTTGTGCACTAAAAATAAAGATCTGCTTCATGATCCATTTTCATTTCCATTCCTTAAACTATTTTTTTTTCTAAACCAATTCCTTTATCCACTTTTAAACCAATTTTCATATCCACATTTTAGTAACCAAATATCCATTTCTTCATTTCCAATTTCTAAAACCCAATTCCATATCTCAAATTCCATTTTTAAACCAATTCAACATTCATTTTTTTAATCCAATTTAAACCCCATTTTTATCTATTTACTAAAACCATTTTCTTATCCATTTTTTTTCTAAACCAAGTTCATATCCAAATTTCATTTCTAATTATCCACTTCCATAAAAATTTCTATCTTTTTAATTTTAACAAATTTCTAATCCAATTCATTCATTATCCAATTTATTTTCAATTACCCTTTTATATCCATTTTTTGATCCAATTTTCAAATCCATTTCTCCAATATCTATATTTCTAATCCATTACCACAATTTACAAAAAAAAAAAATATACATCAAGCTTAGGCCCATTTCCCATTTTTGTTACAAGCTATGGTGTAAAAAAAAATTGGCAAAAAAAGGCCAGCGAGTCTTAAATTCACACGGCCCATTACACTTGAAACTACCCCACAAAGGCCTTCAAGCCACTTACATGCTGATACTTCATCCAAATTTTAATAAGCCAAATGCTACCAAGTGCAATTTCTAGCCAAACAAGAGCATCACGAGCCACTGGACTACTACAACCTCCACAAGCCTTCACGCCTTCAACGAGCCAACACAGCAGCAAAACGCAAACGACTGCGCATCAACAATTCCCACACGCGAGCCACAGTCCAAAACGCAAGTGGAGCATACAAAACGCAACATGAAACGCAGTATGAAACACAGCATGAAAAGCATCAATCAAAACGCAAAAAAATAAGTGAAAAGGGCAACACTTTCATCACTCTCATTCTTCTATAAAAGCACCGACAATTCTCACAATTTCTCAAGCTTGAAATAGCCAAGAAAGTGCTGCAAAATTCTCTCTAAATTTCAACTTCAAAATTCATCTTCAAACTTCAACTCTCCAATTCAACTTCCGTAAACCTTCAATTCAATTTTTCTTTCACCTTCATCAAAATTTCAAATCCAAAATTCAAAACTCCAATTCAACTTCCATAAACCTTCAATTCAATTCTTCTTTCACCTTCATCAAAATTTCAATTCTAAAATTTAAAACTCCAAATCCAAAACAACAACACTCATTCGGAGAAGAGAAAAAGAAGAAAGTTTAGAGTTGTTCTTACTTGAAATTTGAAGGTAGTGAAACTTTTCCGACGAAGCTTTAATCTCAGTTTGCGTTGCAATTTGTTTACGACGGTTAAAATTGATTACATATTTGAACTCCTCTCGCTTTCCCGGTCGCAACGGTACCACTTCAGAGCTCCGTCGTTCTGATTTGACATAACTCAAAATTGCTAGCATTGAAGGTGAATAGTGTCGTCGCGTTACAAAGAAAGAGGAAGATGATGAACTACTTTTTTCCTGATTCTCACTCTTTCATTTTTTTTCCTTTTTTTTTTAATTTAAATTGTTTTTTCTTTTTCTTTTGAATTTATTTGGGTCGTGTGGCCCTTAGCCCGTTACTACACGCCACCACCATTTTCTTAACATTCAACTCCTTTTCTATTTTTTTTTCTTAAAAAACATTTAGTTTCTTTTTATTTTAAACTTCTCTGTTATTTTTTTCTTTTTTTCAATTTTATTTAGATATTCGTATTTCTCTTAAATTTCTTTAAAGTTTTTTTTAGCTCTTAGAAAACATTTCAAAAAAATCATAAAAAAATATTTTAGTTTTGATTTAATTTTCTTGAATTTCTCTTTATTGTTAGATCCACTTTCTCTTCATCTTATTTCTTTTTCTCTTTGATCGATGAAAGTCTAATTGATCTTGGAATTCCTTTGTTGAATTTCGATCAAGACTAGATCGTTACCATTTTTCTTTTCGTGCGGTATTGCTTTCGGATGACGATTTACATATCGTTCATCTAGCATGCATTAGCACAAAAAGATATTGACCGGTCTCATTGTAGGGTAATTACTCTGTAAATTACTCGGCGATTGCTTAACATAGCGTTATATTTGTCCCGTATCGGAAAACTATCAAGAATAGTTGATTATTTGTCTTTTGGTTCAAAACTTATGAAACTTGTTGTTAGGAGGCTTTGGTCTTATCAATCCTCTAATGAGTTCTCATTAACTTTGGCCTAAGTGCAATAATTCAATTATTATTGATCACTTACTCTAACAACTAATCACTAACTTACTAACAATACTATTGTACTAACTTTGTTTACAATTCCTTCTCGCTCCTTATCTCTTTTACTTTTATGCTTCATTTTTATAATTTCATATCATGTTTATGCTTCCGCAATTTTTCCTTTGTCCGTTGGACATATGTTTATGCTTCCGCAATTTTTCCTTTGTCCGTTGGACATATGTTTATGCTTCCACAATTTTTCCTTTGTCCGTTGGACACATGTTTATGCTTATGCCTTTTTCTCTTTGTCCACTTGGACCAAAAACATTAATAAAGGCGAAAACCTCTAAAAAACTTGTGCTTCTAATCTTGGAATATGGTTACTATCCTATGCAATGGACATGGAGTTTTACACCTAGACCTTGGACATCCAATGCAATTCTTGGAACCTTGGACTTAGAACTAGGACCTTTTCCCTTTGTTTTGGAATTATGGTTCGAAGACTATGGAGCTTGCTTGTGTGGTTAGGCTATTCTTATCTTTAGCTCTTACTTTATGCTTTAGGATAGTCACTTCTTCTCCTCCCCATTCTTCAATTTTCAAAACTCTCTCCCTTTTTCAAAACTTTCTTGATTTCAAACTTGAATCTCTTTCATAATCAAACTTTGACTTTGTCAAGTGATTTTACTCTTTTCTTTTCATTTCTTAACCAAATGCTAAACTACATAAGCATGTTGACACCTTTTTTCAAAAGACTTGAAAAACATCAAACTCATTCAAACTCTTTTTGTGTCCTCGTGCACTTTCTCCTTTAAAATTTTTTCATAAGTTTAGACATGACTCATTTCTTTAAGCGGAATTATTCGCTTGGAAATGACGACTTGTATTTACATTTAAAATAAACCAAAACAAACAAATTTCATTCTTTGTACCACGAACTACGGGGTTTTGATCCTACATTGCACTTCGTGGGTACGTAGGCATGAGACGACAAGTCTCTCTAAACACGAAAATCTTAAAAAACAATTTCTCTTCTCATCTCCTCATTCACTTTTCAAGAAAACCATTTTCAGACCAAAAAGCGGTAGATATTTCAAAGGGCTCCTATAGAGTACTATAGACGTTTTGGGTGCTAACACCTTCCCATTGCGTAACCAACCCCCTTATCCAGTTTCTCTTCACTTGTTCTTGTTTAGAGCTTGTGTAGGTTTTGTTCGCTCTTTTTCCTTTCCTTTTTGGATAAAATTAAAGTGCGGTGGCGACTCTTGCTTTTCGAGTTAAGTTAATCAATAGCTTACACTCACGATTTTGCCGCTACAGAAAAGTGGCGACTCTGCTGGGGAAAGTTTGACCTCTTGCTGGTCCATCCCTTTGAGGGGTTTAGCCTACTTTGATTTATTTACTGCTTTTAGTCTGATTTGCTTGTTACTTGTTTGTTCTGTTTGGGAGTTTCTCTGTGTGGTGAGATAAGCCCACTACCCAGGCTCGAGTGTACCTAGTTTTTTAGTGTGGGCTTTTGTTGGTACGTGTGGCGTGTGACACGTGTTGCTGACCTAAGCTCACAAACCAGATGAGATCTTTCCGAGGATGCTTGGTCATTACATGCGTATGTGGTGGCTAGGTGGTCTAAAGAGGATTGCCGATACCTGGTGACCATTTCCCGAGGACTTAGTTGAGGCACTCCTCCCAATAGGTAGTAATGGCAAACCAGAAATGGCAAACCCGTTATACTTCTTGATCCGAGGACCTGAAGTTGGGGACTTTAGAACTCCTTAACCCATCTTAGCCTTTTTAGGATCGTGGCGCGGAAGCTATGAAGATGTAAATCTGACTTAGCTGTCACGCGATGCCACACTCAGACGAGACTCTCTTGAGAATATTACTGACTACCAAAAAAATTGGGAAATCGATAATATCTGAAATATGGGTTGTAGACTCTGGGAACTTTTTAGAACCTTGTTCTACAGGTGGATATAAACCATAGTACATACCATTGTGGGAGGTTCTTAACTTTGGACCTTTGGACCTGTGTGCTTTGGGTGATCTTGTTTGTGGTTGTTGCATTCATGCACTTTTGCATCCATAAGCATACATCTGCATTCTTCCCAGTTGTCTCAGAAACTCATTTCAACTATCTCCTTCTTCAGTTATCTGTTCACAGTCAAGCTGTTTCCTCAACACAACTACGAAACTAGAGCTGCTGTCAGATTGAGAATGGAAAACCAAGAACAACACAATGCCGAAGTTAGAATGGAAATTGATGAGTTAAAGGAGGGCATGACCAGACTCACAGAAATGCTGCAAGTTCTGACTGCTATAGGTGAGCCACCTCAGAGAACTGTGATTGTTGAAACTTCAACTGCTGTTGTTGACCCTCCACTGACTCAGCAACTAACTTCTACTTGGCCAGAATTTAGGTTACCTCCGAATTACTCGCCACCCTTTGCAACTACTCATGTGTTTGTCTCGCCAGTATCTTCAGCTCCATTGTTCACTGAACCTCAACCTCTTGTGCATTCTATTGCTCAAGCTATTCCTGTGAATCCTTTCGTGTACCATGCTGCTGGTCCACAATCTGAAAGTCAGGGTGAACCTGGATACATTGAAGAAGTCAGAGAGCAATGGCAAACTCTAGACAAAAGGATAAGAGCTGTGGAAGGAAGTGATGTCTTTAATGCTGCCGCAATGGACATGTGCTTGGTTTCCGACTTGGTTATACCTGCAAAATTCAAAACTCCTGATTTTGAGAAATACATGGGCACACCTGTCCTAGAACCCACTTGGTGATGTACTGCCGCAAGATGGCTGCTCATGCCAAAAATGACAAACTGCTCATTCACTGTTTCCAAGACAGCTTGAGTGGGGCTTCAATGAAATGGTATATAAGACTTGATAAGAACTATATCTAAAGCTGGAAGGACTTGGGTGATGCTTTCTTAAAGCAATATAAGTACAATTTGGACATGGCACCTGATCGCCGTCAATTGCAGAACATGTCTCAGAAAGAAAAAGAGTCCTTTAAAGAGTACACTCAGCGCAGGAGAGAGCTAGCTGCTCAAGTGGAGCCACCCTTGGCTGAAAAAGAATTGACTGGATTATTCATGGACACTCTTCAGCCACTCTTTTGGGAAAAGATGATAGGCAGTGTATCTTCTGGTTTTGCTGACCTAGTCACTATTGGAGAAAGACTAGAAGAAGGTATCAAGAAAGGAAAAATTACCAATGCTGAAGCCTTTAGTGGTGCTAAAAAGTATGATGGGAATTTTCAAAAGAAGAAGGATGGCGATACCCATGCTGTTTCAGTTGAAGGTAAACCTCATCACAAACAACAACAATATATAGATGCAGCTGCTCCTGTCGTCAATGCTCAGCCAGTTCAAGTTCCTCGTCAGACTGTTAGACAAATTAAGAATTGCAATAGGGTTAACTTTGATCCTATCCCGATGTCCTACACTGAGCTGTATCCATGTCTTGTTCAGAAAAGTTTGATTACAATGAGGGATCTACCTCCTCCTCCAAATCCTCTCCCAGCCGGCTATAGGGCTGATCTTCACTGTGAGTTCCATCGAGGTGGGGCATGCCATAACTTGGAAGGTTGCTATGCATTGAAAGCTAGAGTTCAAGAATTGGTGAAAGCAAATATTCTGACCTTTCTTGATGATAATCCCAATGTTATCAACAATCCTTTGCCAGAGCATGCCAAGTGAAGTTTGAGTCAGTTCAGAAGGATCATCTCCTAAAGCCAGTGTTTCAGACAGGACAACTAATCCTTGTTGCTGATTAGTCACTAGGCCTTGTTTCTTTCTGTTTGCATTTTTCTTTGATTGTATTGACTGTTTTCTTTCGAACTTTATTTGTACTTTCATGGTAATTTCAATGAAATGAGCATTGCAATGTTTTGATTCAATTCATTTATATCCACTGTGTGCATCTTTATGCTTTCTTTTTCACAAAACAAAAATATATCTCCTGTTCACTTTCTTTATCAAGCTTTTGTTTATGCAAAGATTGGAGGGAGGATGATGAAAGTGAAATACCTAAAACTGCTGAACTGTATGCTTTCAATTTAAAACTTGGCTGATGATGTACAGGCATTGTTTCAACTCCCAAACACTAGAGAAATAAGGAAGTTAATCCTTTGTCAACCCCTTCGAGCCTAGAAGTTGGAGTTTTTTTTCTGTACGAAAAACCCACAATCTTAACCTGGGGATGGGTAGTTCTCAGTTAATTTGACTGTGCATGCAAGATGCCTTCCAATAAAGGTTGCAATCACAAGCTTTTCTTCGCACACATCAAAGAAGTGTCGAAGATGTCTTTCAAATCAAAAGCCAATGATGGTTCAGCGTAATCATTAAGCCAGGCAGTCACTATCGTTCAAAAAAAAAGAATGAAAATCAAAAGAAAAGTCCGCTAAGTCAAAACCTATGAAGGAGACTTAGGAAAAAATTGGGGCATCCCGCTGACTGTAAACTCAAATGATACAGTTCAGGAAAAAGTTAGGGATAACAAAAGATCAATCAAGAGGTTGCCAAAATCCTCAAAGACAAAACGAGTTGACTGAGGTCCTCATCAAAAACAACAAAATGCTGTAAGGGAGAAGTGACTGCCATCTCAAAAATCCAAAAATCTCTTGAGCCATCATCATAACAGTGTTGCAATTCCAAAATCACTTGGAACCTGAATGCATAGTTTGAATTAACTGAACATAAGACTGAAGGTCATCACGAAGAATGGGTTGGGTACAAATAAACTTTGAGCCTATATCCTTTGTTTCAAAAACCGTGAACCAGACCACGTTACAACCTTCAAAAGGCCTAATTGAAGCCAGGTTTCTTTTGAAAGCATACTACAACAAGGTTGCGTAAACTAACTCCTATGTTTGTTGCCAATCATTTATTTTTATTTGTTTTTCATTTTGAATGTCTAAACCGCCGTGTTTTGACAAGTGATTCATTTTACTTTACATCAATAATATCATTCCAAAAATGATTGTTGATTTCAAAAATTGCATGAGCTTTGCATTAAAATTACCATGTTTGTTTGAATAATCCTATTTGCAGGCAAACTTTCCTCATCAAGAATTTTCAAACAGTTGAGAAACTTGGTCAGTGATCTTATCAGGGGCACATTACTTCCAGGTCCTGTTGTGAATGAGTTCAAGATTTGTTGCTCAATGCAAATTATTCTCAGAATTGGTTAGTGTTTGCCTACTTTTTACCGAATAAACTCTACTCTTATTTTTTATAATATGTTTCTTTTGAATAATAGGGCAAAGGTGTCACATGCAAGTATACATGTTTGCTAATGTAGCAAGTGATAGAATAAAGGTCGAACCCACAGGAAAGTGCAAAGTATTTGAACTACTAATATTAACTTTCTTTGTTTAAGAAAAGTATGAGCAAGGTAACAGAAATATGAGAATAAGGAACAAGAGCACACACAAACAACTAAAAGAACTTAAAAATAAAGAAGTTAAAAATATCAGAGAGAATAGTTGATGAGCTAAATCCATTAGTATATAATGCTTGAAATGTCTTTGTGATGTGAAGTGTCGTGCCTCAAAAGGTCAGAACGTGATCTAGGGGTGTATCTCTACAACATCAAAAACATGTATAACTAGGGCAAGGGAACAAATCTCTAAGTCTCACTTGTAACCCTAAAATACGTCTAGTTTTAATTCTGAAAAGTCTTTATGGTCTCAACTTCTTATCTCTAAGCAAGTTGAATTAAGTGAATATCTCTATCCTACTTTATTAACCACTTTTGTTATGAAATCCACTTGTTTATTGGATCTCTCTCAACAACAAGCTTGTACTTTTTACCTAGTTGATCACTCTAAGAACCAAGTTTATAGAATAAAAACACATAACAAAATAAGACACTATCCAACACATCATATTAACATAAAAACACGTTTATACTAACTTCATTAGTCTCATCAAAGAAAGATTTAGCTCATAGTGAGCTGAGTACAAACTACTGGAATGAAATTAGGAGGGAACATCATCTTACAAAGTGTAGTAAAGAAATGCAACCTACTAATAACTTGGATATCTCTTGCGTTGGATAAACAACAACAGCTCTATTCAGTCACGACAGTTCTCAGCAGAGTGTACAGGTCTGGACTCTCTACTAATACTTAAACTATATAACTAAAAATACTAAAAACACTGAAAATAAAATATTGTTGTGTGTGGAATTTCTTGTCTCTCTGCTTTCAATGCACAAGTTCTCTTTAAATAGTGATGAGTGGAAGTGGTGGTTCCTCCTTTCTTGGATCGTGGGTCTCTTGAGGAAAATAAGGTTAGGCCCAAATCAAATACTTCATATGGGACAATTGTCCATCAATCCTTCCTTTGCAAGCAATCTAGTACAGGTGTTGGTGGGAGACACATTTGCTTTTAGCAGGCAGCTGGAGCAGGCTGGTGGAGCAGAGCAGTCGGCTGGTGCTGCAGAGCAGATGGCTGGTGATGCTGGTGCTGGGCGTCCTCTGTTGAGTGGTCCCCACCGTACTACATTTTGTCCTTTAGCTTGCTTGATTTTATCCTTTCCTTTTGCTCCATCGCTCTTCATAGTGCTGCCATGTGAGCCCTCAGCGTTCATGGTTTTTCTTTCATCATTAATTCTCTAAATCTCTTAGTGAAATGGCTGATTAAACCATTATTCATCCAAATAGATCCTAATTCTGCTCCAGACTCTGGTAACTGGGGTCATGCCTCTTCTTATCATCATCTTTCTTCCTTTTAAAGTATAAACACAATGAAAACGTGAAAGAAACATATAAAGTGCTTAAAGCTTTAATAGTGCAAAAATATCTTAAAATCATGCTGTAAAAATGAAATCATGAACTAGAATTGTCACAAAAATTGGTTAAGAGTTACACACTAAAATAGTGTTATCACTCCCCCAAACTTGAATGATCGCCTGTCCTCAGGTGATGTGACAGCGGAAGGCATAGGGAAGTGTAATTGGTTCTCAACAGCTTCAGTCAGGCTTTAGCAGAGTAATGAGGGTTCAAGCTCTGGAAAGGTAAAGAAGCGGTCTTGGTGCGAGTTGCTCAGTTTTGAAATTGTCCCAAAGTTTTGCTATCCCCAAAAGGGAACTGACATCTCATGTCACGACCTTACTCTTCCAGAAAACAAGCCACAATTCCTTCCATTTGATTCTTCTTTGTGTACTTTCTTGAGTGGGGTCTATTCTTTTGGTTTCACTAGGGAATTCTGTCCTGATTCTCACCTGATATTTTTGACTACACATCAGAGATCACACTTCTTTCACTTATTTGTTTTCTTTTCTCCTTTTTTTTTGGCAATGCGTCTCATCTCAGAATCTTCTCATGCGAGTTCAACTGTTTTTTACAATGAGGACGCTTGCTGTTCCTCCAGTTTCGGGCACAGGAACTTTATTAGTGGTCTTTGCCATCTCTTTGCACACTTTTGTGTGTCTTTGTGTGAAGTGTGCCCCTTTTGTGGTTGTCTCAATCATGGTTTAAATCTTCTTGTCCTTCCCTTTGTGATTCCTAGGATTTCAACCTTTCCCTTGATTTTCACACTTCAGTTTCTTTTGGAAAAAATTGTCAGGCTGGTTTAAGAGACTAGTGTTGTCATGACTGAGAACATCACTCTCCTCATGTCAAACTCATTTGGGGAAACTCCCACACCTTGCTTCCCTAACACCTAACAACTTTGTAACCCTTGCACCCAGAAATTAAAAGTTTTCGCTCCTGACTCAGTTGGATCTCCACATTCCCTGGTTCTTCCTTATTCTAGGCTATGATTCCCACTATTTTCACACCAGTTTAACATGAAAGAAATAATAACCAAAAAGTGCCATGCACATCATTCAAACAAAACATTCAAACAAACATCAATATGTTCTGGGAGCGTTACAACATTCCCGCAAGAAAATTAAAACATTTGGCTCAAAACATGGCCAACCAGACGCAATATCCAAACTTAAACATCAGTCATAGGCAGAAACATCAGTAAAAGATAAAAACATGGATAGATTAAGTGAAAATAGGCTGATTACTGATGCCCTCCCCCAAACTTAGTAAAGACAGTGTCCTCACTGTTTAGCAATGAGAGGAGGCAAGTCAGTACTCGCCTATTCATACTTTTACCAATTTAGGCCCTTAGCCTGGAGCTTTTCCTTAGAGCCTGCAGAGGTCGCTTCTTCTTTTTCTTCTTGCTCCCCTGCACTCCTGGATCTTTGTCTCTTCCCTCTTCAGCTGTAGCAGCGGCAGCCTTCTTCCCAGCAGTCTTCTCATGACTCTTTGCCTTGTGTTGTGGTTGTTCTCCACCTTCCTTTGACTGCTCCGTCGGGACATTGTTTTCTTTAACTGGTTCGAGTTCCACGACAGGGAGAGGTTCTGGCTCAGTTTCTGTTTATTCTGCTTGACCACTATCAGCTTCATCGTCTTCTTTTGCAACTTCCTCTTTCTCAGTTTCTGTAGTGGAGTAATATTTCCTTATTCCTTCCAACTCTTTCTCCTCAGCCCCTCCTTCGAATTGCACCTCTTTAACATTCTCCGTTTTTTTACTTCCTTCTTCCTCCTCAGTAGCTTCCCCCTTGTTCAAGTCCTCAGCATCTTTTTCTGCTTCTGATAACATGGTTTCTAATGCTTCATCTTTCTCTGTGCCTTCTTCCTCCTGGTCTGATTTATTTAGGTCAAGTTTGTTGGTGTTTGTCATATGACTGGCAGGTGGTGTCATGGCTACCACCCGCTCCTTCTTCTTCCACTCAGCCTTGAGCTTCTTCTTTGGTGTTTCTTATATTTCTGGAGGTGGAGACGAAATAGCCTTTCTCAGCTTTTTCTTCTTCTTCACCTGGCTTTGACTGGTGTCTACTGACACTCCCTTGCTAGTCTCACCAACATCTTTTTTCTTTTCCTCTTTTTCCTTCTTCTTCTTCTTTTCCTTCTCTTTCTTCGTAGATTTCTTTTCTCCTTCAGCAGTAGCAGCAGCCTTTGGTTCCATTTTTCCCAAGATATGGTCTGGAAAGCCCGGAGCCTTCAACACATAAGATGGGGCTTGCATAGACCACATTGCTTCCAACCACTGTGTCTTGGCCTTTTGGTAGGCGAAAAATGCTCCTTGATCGCTGCGCATCTGTTTCAACATTTCTAATGCAGGGTCTGGCTCTTCTTCAGGTGCATCTGAGGTTTGATTATTAGCTGCTCTTTTCCTTACTCCTTTAGGCTTCATGAGTGTCATGATGAGTGTCTTGTCCAGTGGCTGTTGAGGGGCTCCAAAATTGTCTGAGTCATACTCAGACACACCATGTCTTCGGCACAGGGTTGTGATTAAACACAGGAAGAAGAGCATCCCTTCCTTTTTCTTTGAATAAGCGTGGATTTCCTGCACTATTATCTTTCCTACATTGATGGGTCTTAAGCCGGTGATACAGTGTAAGAGTACCAAGTTAGCCCTAGAAACTGTCTCATTGTGAGCGGTTGGCTTGATGGAACGTTTTAAGAATTGGTACCACACTTTTACCTCCGGCCTGAGGTCCATTCTTTTCACAGCCTTGTCCACCCATTTTGCTCCCGGTACACACAATGACTCAAGATACACTTCATACTCATCTTCCTGAGATTGTAACACCGAGTTTTGGTAGTCGTCTTCAGCAGCATTCAGTTTGAAGTAATAGTTGATATTTGCTTCGTTGTACACAACCTTTGTACCTCTGATGATCAACTCCAACCGTTTGTGACCGGGATCGGTGAGGTTAGCATAGAACTCCTTCACTAGGTTGGCGTTGTAAGCACCAGGTTGTTTACACAAAAGCTCCCATTTCAACTTCGATATTGTGATTCCAATGCCTCCTGGTAGTCCCAGACCTTCCTCAGTAGAATCCATAACAAAACTTCGCTCAGAAAAAATATTCATCTTGCTAAAATACTCCATAAAACGTCTATGAGCTTCCATATTCACGAAGGTTTCATCTTCGCCCTAGCTAGAGATATCAATGATGGGGTTGGTGTTTTTCGTGGCGGTGGTTTTGTAACGGCGGCCGGTTTGGTCACGAGTCATTTTTCTGAAGTGAAAGAAGAGTGAAAGGGTGGAGAAGTTCTTTAGGGTTTCAGAGAAAAATGGTTGAATGAAAATGAATAGGTCTTTGTTGGACTGTTCGGGTATAGGCAAAAGTGGGGGAGTTGTAAGGATGGTTTCAAAAAGTTTTAAGAAAATATTAAAAACAAAACGTTTCTTTGAAGTGGAGAGAGAAATTTTTCTATTTTGGTGTTTCGTAGGGCAAGGAGTGAAAACCCTAGGGCTGACACTAGAAAAGACACATTGAAATGGGGTTGCGTGTTTAGGTGGCTGAGGCGTCTGACGTGGCAGACTTTGGCCATCATAACTCTGCTCCTTCACTCCGTCCAAAGCGCTTTTTCCCTATGCTATGTTTTATTTCTCTCTCTTCCCTCCAAGATGAACAGTTCAAATTCTTTCCTGATTATTCAAGAGAAAATAATCAATGCCAATTCAGCTTGATCATTAATCTCCTTGGACTTAGGAAAATTTTTGCTTCCTTCAGTTTTTTTTTGTCATTCCTCCCCTTCCACTGTCCATGCGTCTATTGCTGGCATGTCTGGTCTTATCATGTGTTGACACTAGTAGAACATATCATGATCCTGTACAAAGTAAAATAAAAAAAGAAAAATTGCATGAAGTTGGGCTGCCTCCCAGTAGCGCTATTTTAAGGTCTTATCGCCTGACCAACACAAAAATCCATTAATCAATAAAATGGAGAGCCTCCCTTGTGTCACATGAGGACTCTCCAAGGTAAGCCTTGACCCTTTGGCCGTTGACCTTAAATTTCTCCCCATTCTTCTCATTTAACAATTCCACTGCACCATGGGGGTAAATCTCCTCTAAGATAAAGGGTCCAGACCAACGAGATTTCAATTTCCCAGGGAATAGCTTCAGCCTTGAGTTAAAAAGTAAAACTTTTTGGCCCTTCACCAATTCCCTCTTCTGGCATTTCTTGTCATGCCACCTCTTGGTCTTTTCCTTATACAATTCAGCATTCTCGTATGAGAACAGCCTATGCTCATCTAACTCATTTAATTGGAGAATTCTAGCTTGGACAACACTTTGAATATTGAAATTTAATTGCTTCACAACCTAAAATGCCTTGTGTTCCAATTCAATGGGTAGATAACAAGCTTTCCCATAGACAAGTCTATATGGAGACATGTCTAGAGGGGTTTTATAGGCAGTCCTATACGCCCATAGTGCTTCGTCCAAATGATTGGACCAATCCTTCCTTGTTGGATTAACAACCTTTTCCAAGATTCTTTTGATTTCTCTATTTGACAACTCCACTTGTCCACTAGTTTGGGGATGATAGGCTGTAGCAACTTTGTGCTTAATCCCATATTTTGCCATTAGGTTTTCAAAAAGTTCATTGCAAAAATGAGATCCACCACCGCTGATGATAGCTCTAGGCGTGCCATGTCATGTCAAGATGTTTTTGAGCAAGAACTTAGTCACAACCTTGGCATCATTGGATGGCATTGCTACTGCCTCAATCCACTTGGACACGTAGTCCACAGCCACAAGAATGTAAAGATTTCCAAAAGAGGGAGGAAATGGTCCCATGAAATCAATGCCCCACACATCAAAAATTTCTACTTCGAGAATACTAGTTAGTGGCATCTCTTGTCTCATGGACACATTTCCAAGCCTTTGGCATCTATCACATCTCTTAGCAAATTCATGAGCATCTTTAAAAATAGAGGGCTAGAAATAACCTAATTGCAGCACCTTGGCTGCAGTTCTTACTCCTCCAAAATGTCCTCCATATGGTGCTTTGTGACATGCTGATATGATATGGCGTGCCTCCTCATAGTTAACACGTCTTCTTAGCAACTGATCTGCACACTCCTTGTATAGGTATGGATCATCCCAGAAATAGCTCTTTACAGTGTGAAAGAACCTCTTTCTCTGCTGGTAGTTGAAGTGTGGTGGCACAACCCTACTGACTAAGTAATTCACAATGTCAGCGTACCAAGGAGTCATGCCATCAGTAATCACCAATAGCTTCTCATCTGGAAAACTTTCCTTAATCTCTCCATTGTTTTGAGGTTGCACTTCTTCAGGGAGTCTTGAGAGATGATCAACAACTGAGTTCTCTACTCCCTTTTTATCTCTTATTTTCAGGTCAAACTCTTATAGAAGGAGCACCCAACGTATAAGTCGTGGCTTTGCATCTTTTTTGGCAATCAAATATTTAATTGCAGCATGGTCCGTATACACAATGATCTTAGTTCCTACCAAGTAAGGTCTGAACTTGTCAAAAGCAAAAACTACTGCCAGCAACTTTTTCTCTGTGGTTGTGTAGTTGATTTGTGCTTCTATCAACGTTCTACTTGCATAGTAAATAGTATGAAACACTTTGTTATGCCTTTGGCCTAAAACAACGCCAATGGAAAAATCACTAGCACCATACATCAACTCAAATGGCTTGGACCAATCTGGAACTTTGACTACAGGAGCAGAAATGAGGGCCTTCTTCAAAAGATTGAAAGATTCGAGGCACTCTTTACTGAAGATAAAAGGTGTGTCATGCTGTAGCAGCTGGCACAGTGGTTTAGAAATATTTGAAAAATCTTTTATAAACCTTCTATAGAATCCAGCATGCCCCAAGAAACTCCTAATGCCCTTGATATTTACTGGTGGAGGTAGTTTTTCAATTACCTCCACCTTTTCTTGATCTTCCTCCAACCCTTCTTTAGAAATTCTATGACCAAGAACAATTCCTTCTTTTACCATAAAATGGCATTTTTCCCAATTGAGGACTAAATTGTTCTCTTCACACCTGATCAGTACCAGTTCCAAATTCTTTAGGCAATCTTGAAATGATTCTCCAAAAACTGAAAAATCATCCATGAACACCTCCATGGAATTTTCTATGATATCCGAGAAAATAGCCATCATGCAACGTTGGAAAGAGGCTGGTGCATTGCACAGTCCAAACGACATTCTTCTGAAAGCAAAGGTGCCATAAGGGCATGTGAATGTCGTTTTCTCTTGATCTTCCGGGGCTATGGCAATTTGGTTATAGCCCGAATATCCATCTAAGAAACAATAATACTCCTTTCCAGCCAGCCTATCCAGCATCTGGTCAATGAAAGGCAAGGGAAAATGGTCCTTTCTTGTTGCCTTGTTCAGCTTCCTATAATCCATGTAAATTCTCCAACCAGAAACTGTTCTAGTAGGAATGAGCTCATTCTTCTCATTGACTATTACTGTCATGCCTCCCTTCTTTGGTACGCACTGAATTGGACTTACCCACACAATATCTGAGTTAGGGTAGATAATTCCTGCATCTAACCACTTGATAACCTCCTTTTTTACAACCTCTTTCATGATGGGGTTCAGCCTTCGTTGGCTCTCAATGCTATTCTTGGCATTTTCTTCCAACAAAATTTTGTGCATGCATATTGTTGGGCTAATTCCCTTAATATAAAAAATCTGCCATGCAATTGCCTTCTTATGTCTTTTCAGTAGTGAAATCAGTTGCTCTTTTTGGTCTTCTTGCAGATCTGTAGCTATGATGACTGGCAGCTTCTGTCCTGACTCCAGATATGCATATTGTAAATGCTCCAGAAGTTGCTTAAGCTCCAATTCAGGGGGTTCTTTAATGGAAGTTAGCTGCTGTTTGTGAGTAACAGTGGTGGATTCTATTACTTCCACATACTCTTCCTCTTGCTTTGGCATTGGACCATAGATGACTCCATCTTTTAGTCCTTCGTCCTCCACTTCTCCTAACTCAATTTTCAACACATCATTAGCCTTAAGAAGGTTTTTATGAATTAAACCTTCCCAACTAGATATCATAGAACACTCATCCATCTCCTCTTCTGGGTATTGCAAAGCATTAAGTATGTTGAACACTACTTGCTGCACATTCACCCTCATGGTGAGTTCTCCTCTTTCAACATCAATTAAGGTTCTACCCGTTGCTAGGAATGGCCTTCCCAACAAAATGGGTGTCTCCTCATCAGCTACAAAATCCATAATGATAAAGTCAGCTGGGAAGACAAACTTGTCAACCCTTACCAGCACATCTTCAATCTTCCCTTGCGGGTAACAAATACTCCTATCAGCCAGCTGCAGGGTGATGGTTGTAGGCCTAGCAGCACCTATCCCTAGCTTCTTGAATATGGAGAGAGGTATGAGATTAATGCTGGCCCCTAAATCACATAGCGCCTTTCCACAAAAGGTGTCTCCAATGGTGCATGGGATGGTGAAACTTCCAGGATCCTTTAACTTGGGAGGGAGTTTGCCCTAAACTAATTGGCTACATTCTTGTGTAAGTGCAACCGTAGCAAACTCTCCCACCCTTTTACGTTTGGTAAGCACATTCTTCATGAATTTTGAATAATTCGGCATTTGTTGAATGGCTTCAATCAAGGGTATGTTTATGTAAAGCTGCTTTAAGATCTCCATGAACTTTGAAAATTGTTGCTCTTCTTTTGCTTTTTTGATTCTTTGTGGAAAAGGGGGTGGTGGTCTTTCTTGTACAAGCTTTTGCTTCTTGTTGGCTTCAGTGGTGACTCTTTGATCTTCTGGTGGAAGGTGTTCTTCAGTGAGTATAGTATCTTGGTTCTTTTTCTGTTTGGCTAAAAAAAGTTCTCCATCATTGTCTTTTGCTTCAGTACAGTCTGGCTTAGACACCGCTGTACTTGACTCCTTGTTCTATGTAATTGTTTCGTCAACTTCCTTGCCACTTCTCAACTTAAGGGCTTGGCAAGTCTCAACATTCTTCACTCCAGTTTGTGTGCTAGGAGTCTCAGTAGAGCTGGGAACATTTCCCAAGTTTCTTGAATTTAAAGTCGTAGTAATTTGGCCCACATGGTTCTTCAAGTTCTTGATACTTACTCCTTGTGCTTGAAATTGATTCTTTGCTTCTTGAATAAAGGACTTGAGCACATTCTCCAGATGGTTGTTTCCCTGGTTAACCCCAGCATAGTTAAGGTTAGAAAATCCAGGTGGAACTTGAGGTGTGGTTGCTTGCGGTTTAGGTTGATTTTGATTGTTACTCCAAGAAAAATTAGGGTGATTGTGCCATCCTGGGTTGTAAGTGTTGCTGTAGGGATTGTTGTATCTGCCTGTTGTTGGGATTGCCAATATAGTTAACTGAAACAGGATTGGCAGAACATTCTTCAAATAGATGTGGTCCTCCACAGTAAACACGGGCAACCTCAGAAGCGTCAGTAACCACCTTAACAGGGTCAGGTTTTGGCACTTCAGGATTCATCAAATTCTTCATCATTTGGTGGATTTGAGCCACTTGAGCAGCATGAGCTGTAGTCTCAGTGATTTCATGAACTCCAACAGGCTTCTTTTGAGTTGAACTTTAAGTGGCCCTTGTGACTGGCCATTGATAAGTGTTGGCCGTAATGCTTTCAATCAACTTGTAACCATCGTCATAGGATTTAGACAATAGAGCTCCACCATTGGATGCATCTAACATATTTCTTGAGGATGGAATTAATCCATTATAGAAGGTCTCAAGTTGTATGCAGATGGGAATCCCGTGATGTGGATATTGTCTCAACAGCTCCTTAAATCTTTCCCATGCGTCAAACAACGTCTCGTCATCTCCTTGCCTTAATGATGTGATTTCATTTCTCATTTTTGCATTTTTGGAAGGAGGAAAATATTTGGCCAGAAACTTTTCTGCCAAGGCATTCCATGTAGTAATGGAATTGGGTTCCAAAGAATTAAGCCAGCTCTTGGCTCGATCCCTTAGAGAATATGGAAACAGCCTCAACCTAAAGGTATCCACGGGCACATCAAGGATCTTGAAGTTGCCAGCAACATCCAAAAATTGTTTTAAGTGCAAATGAGGATCTTCATGAGGAGAGCCTGAATATTGACCAGCAGCTTGCAACATTTGGATCATCATAGGCTTGAACTCGAACTGTGGTGCTGTGATAGCTGGCCAAGCAATGACCGTATTCATAGCATTCAGATCAAACACAACATAATCCCTGATGCTACGCGCTCGGTCATTGGTAATGCCAATGATATCTGGCTCGGCCATGGTTGTCTCTTGTAATGATTCATCTGAAGACGATGATGAACTTTCCTCTTCTGTGTCCTCTTTGTACACTACTTCTTCAGGCTCAGCCACAGCTGAAATTGAAGAATCTCCAGATAATTACTGAGTACGTACAAATCTTCTTCGCGCCTTGAGAATTATTTCAGGTTCAGGATAACCACTGTAAAATGGTTGTGACGACCTGCGCATGCGAGAGCTTAAGCCTGTCGTATCACCAAATCACAACAAACATTAAAAGCTCAAATACAATCTTAACCAAAAATAAATAAATATAGTTTTTAAAACTTTTTCACTTCCCCGACAACGGCGCCAAAAACTTGTTTGCCTACTTTTTACCGAATCAACACTACTCTTATTTTTTATAATATGTTTCTTTTGAATAATAGGGCAAAGGTGTCACATGCAAGTATACATGCTTGGTAATGTAGCAAGTGATAGAATAAAGGTCGAACCCACAGGGAAGTGCAAAGTATTTGAACTACTAATATTAACTTTCTTTGTTTAAGAAAAGTATGAGCAAGGTAACAGAAATATGAGAATAAGGAACAAGAGCAAACACAAACAACTAAAAGAACTTAAAACTAAAGAAGTTAAAAATATCAGAGAGAATAGTTGATGAGCTAAATCCATTAGTATATAATGCTTGAAATGTCTTTGTGATGTGAAGTGTCGTTCCTCAAAAGGTCAGAACGTGATCTAGGGGTGTATCTCTACAACATCAAAAACATGTATAACTAGAGCAAGGGAACAAATCTCTAAGTCTCGCTTGTAACCCTAAAATATGTTTGGTTTTAATTCTGAAAAGTCTTTATGGTCTCAACTTCTTATCTCTAAGCAAGTTGAATTAAGTGAATATCTCTATCCTACTTTATTAACCACTTTTGTTATGAAATCCACTTGTTTATTGGATCTCTCTCAACAATAAGCTTGTACTTTTTTCCTAGTTGATCACTCTAAGAACCAATTTTATAGCATAAAAACACATAACTAAATAAGACACTATCCAACACATCATATTAACATAAAATCATGTTTATACTAACTTCATTAGTCTCATCAAACAAAGATTTAGCTCATAGTGAGCTGAGTACAAACTACTGAAATGAAATTAGGAGGGAACATCATCTTACAAAGTGTAGTAAATAAATGCAACCTACTATTAACTTGGAGATCTCTTGCATTGGATAAACAGTAACAGCTCTCTTCAGTCACGACAGTTCTCAACAGAGTGTACAGGTCTGGAGAGAAAGAGAATACTCTCTACTAATACTTAAACTCTAGAACTGAAAATACTAAAAACACTGAAAATAAAATATTATTGTGTGTGGAATTTCTTGTCTCTCTGCTTTCAATGCACAAGTTCTCTTTAAATAGTGATGAGTGGAAGTGGTGGTTCCTCCTTTCTTGGATCGTGGGTCTCTTGAGGAAAATAAGGTTAGGCCCAAATCAAATCCTTCATATGGGACAGTCGTCCATCAATCCTTCCTTTGCAAGCAATCTGGTACAGATGTTGGTGGGAGACACATTTGCTTTTAGCAGGCTGCTGGAGCAGGCTGGTGGAGCGGAGCAGACAGCTGGTGATGCTGGTGCTGGGCGTCCTCTGCTGAGTGGTCCCCACCGTACTACCTTTTGTCCTTTAGCTTGCTTGATCTTATCCTTTCCTTTTGCTCCATCGCTCTTCATAGTGCTGCCACGTGAGCCCTCAGAGTTCATGGTTTTTCATTCATCATTAATTCTCCAAATCTCTTGGTGAAATGGCTGATTAAACCATTAGTCATCCAAATAGCTCCCAATGCTGCTCCAGACTCTGGTAACTGGGGTCATGCCTCTTCTCATCATCATCTTTCTTCCTTTTAAAGTATAAACACAATGAAAATGTGAAAGAAACATATAAAGTGCTTAAAGCTTTAATAGTGCAAAAATATCTTAAAATCATGCTGTAAAAATGAAATCATGAACTAGAATTGTCACAAAAATTGGTTAAGAGTAACACACTAAAATAGTGTTATCAGTTAGCCAAAAGATCTCTTTCAAGATTCATACTGAGTTTAGCCTTCTCAACAGTCATTTCAAGAACTGAAGCCATGATCAGCTCATCCCCTACAATAGTCAAGCTGAAGCCATGATCAGTTTATTCTTAGCATTCAAGAATTAAAGCCATGACCAGTTCATTCTTCCCCTACAGCAGTCAAACTGAAGCTATGATCAGTTTATCTTCATCAGTCAATCAACCTGGGGCAATCTTCTTCGAGAATCCTCAAGATGTATTTCCTAAAAAGACCATCAACCTGATATAATTCATAAGTCTGACAGAGATGTGTTCAACATCTTCTCTCCAAGCAGAGTGGGCAGTGTTCCCTGTGTTGAGGAATCCGAGTTCCATTCTTCCCTCACAAAGGAGTATATCTCGGTTGTCTCAATCATTTGCATTGCATACATAAATCATTCATATCATACATAGAAAGATTTTCATAGCTCGAAGTGTGCTTCGCGCTCATATGCATTTTTCCTGAGGTCCTGTTGCTTTCAATATCTTACCTTGTGGTCAAAGTCCAACTTACTTGGCGACTACCAAAACTTTTACCTGCCTTTTCATTCAGTGCCATTCCTGAATTTGGTCGTTTACCTGTCTTCTTTCTTTCCAGTGCTATTCTTGGATCTTTGTTTTCTGTCACTCCAGTTCCATTCCTGGATGTCTGTCTTTTTTGATCTCCAGTTCCATTCCTGGATACCTTGTTCCTCTTATTTCTCCCAGTGATATTCCTGGAAGCTTTTCTCTCTTCTGTAATCCCCAACAATTTTGCTTGGATATCTTTCAGTGCCATTCCTGAAAGTATTATCTGTTCATTTAGTGCCATTCCTGAATGAGTTTTCTCCTTTGCATTCAGTTCCATTCCTGGATGTCTTTCTCACCATCATTCAATGCCATTCTTGAATGTAGTGATTTACCTTTACTTTCAGTGCCATTCTTGAAAGTTTTATCTGTTCATTCAGTGCCATTCCTGAATGAGTTTTCTCCTTTGCATTCAGTGCCATTCCTGGATGTCTTTCTCATTACCATTCAATGCCATTCCTGAATGTAATGAGTTACCTTTACTTTCAGTGCCATTCCTGAAAGTCCCTGCTCACTTTATTCAATACCAGTCTTGGATATCGTGAACGCTCTTTTATCCAATGCCATTCTTGGATACTTCTGATGTATTTTCCGGAACCTTTCTCACTTCATCTAATGCCATTCTTGGATGTTGAGATTTCTTTTGTCCAATGCCATTCTTGGACACCTTTTCCTCAGCCAAGTCCAATGCTATTCTTGGATATCTCTGATATTTAACATTGCCATCCAATGCCATTCTTGGATGTCCCCAGTGAAGTTGTTCAAATGGAATTTTGTTTATATCCAATGCCATTCTTGGATGTCTTTGATGTTTGCTGTTACCCCATCCAATGCCATTCTTAGATATCTTATCCCCAATAGAGTGTTTTTCACCTTCATCCAATGTTATTCTTGGGTGACGCTGCTGTTTTTACCAGAAACTATCTTGTTGTAGTCCAATGCCATTCTTGGACATCTTTTGGCATACCTTCTGTCTAGTTTGTAGTTTCCATCCAATGCTATTCTTGGATGTCACTACTCGTCTTCCAGGGTCTCGTCCCTCTCTTTCCAACTATTGATGGATGCTTCTTATCACCTTGACAGATCTCCAGAAATAGCTTGTGTTCCCCGGCGTGTCTTTTCACGTCATCTCTTTCAATTTACCATAACTCTCTTGTTTCAAGTTTCCCCGCAGTCTGTTTCA
Source organism: Lathyrus tuberosus (assembly GCA_022829125.1). Classification (NCBI taxonomy): domain Eukaryota; kingdom Viridiplantae; phylum Streptophyta; class Magnoliopsida; order Fabales; family Fabaceae; genus Lathyrus; species Lathyrus tuberosus. Next base: position 4,185,878 of record JALAZF010000052.1, on the reverse strand, counting down.
TCCTTTGCATTCATATCATCTTGTGACATCTTATGGCTAAAAATTTGGTTTTCTGTATTTAAGTATCTTCAATCTTGTCGAGACGAAGTTTTCAACCTTCATATCTCCTGATAGAAGAAACTTAAATAGGGGCAGCTGTTGAACCCTAATTTTTACCCCTAAGATTTCGCACATCTCATTTGCATATCATTACCACAAGCAAGATCACAAGCCGTGTTTCTCCTGAGCATCTATATTATTTGTTGCAGTCTACCTGTTCTTCTCTCTGTGTGTTGTGCAGGTTTGTCAAAGACAATGAAGTGATTTCAAGTCACATGTGGATGTTCATTCATGATCCAGTTCAGATGGATGTTTGACTTAATCTTGGTCAAACTATCAAGTTTGCTTCAAGTGAAAGTTATATGTTTCAGTGGGTTATTCCTCAAGCAGTGACTGTCAAGTTGTTGTGTGGTGATATTCATCAGGTTCATCTGAGTTCACCAGTTCGAATTGGGTTCGTCTGTGGATTTATTTTCCCAGATGATTAATTCAAACGAATTTTTGAACATGATTCAGAACTTATTATCAGAGATTCAGAGAATTGTGGAAAATTTCAAACGGATTCAAATGATTGTTATTCAGTTGTGGCTTGCTCAGTGGTAGCTATGTGTTCGGTTTATTAGAGGCTTGTGAAAAAGTCAAAAGTGGTTGTGGGCTAAAAATAAAGATCTGCTTCATGATCCATTTTCATTTCCATTCCTTAAACTATTTTTTTTCTAAACCAATTCCTTTATCCACTTTTAAACCAATTTTCATATCCATATTTTAGTAACCAAATATCCATTTCTTCATTTCCAATTTCTAAAACCCAATTCCATATCTCAAATTCCATTTTTAAACCAATTCAACATTCATTTTTTTTATCCAATTTAAAGCCCATTTTTATCCATTTACTAAAACCATTTTCTTATCCATTTTTTTTCTAAACCAAGTTCATATCCAAATTTCATTTCTAATTATCCACTTCCATAAAAATTTCTATCTTTTTAATTTTAACCAATTTCTAATCCAATTCATTCATTATCCAATTTATTTTCAATTACCCTTTTATATCCATTTTTTGATCCAATTTTTAAATCCATCTCTCCAATATCTATATTTCTAATCCATTACCACAATTTACAAAAACAAAAATATACACCAAGCTTAGGCCCATTTCCCATTTTTGTTACAAGCTATGGTGTAAAAAAAATGGCAAAAAAAGGCCAGCGAGTCTTAAATTCACACGGCCCATTACACTGGAAACTACCCCACAAAGGCCTTCAAGCCACTTACATGCTGATACTTCATCCAAATTTTAATAAGCCAAATGCTACCAAGTGCAATTTCTAGCCAAACAAGAGCATCATAAGCCACTGGACTACTACAACCTCCACAAGCCTTCACGCCTTCAACGAGCCAACACAGCAGCAAAACGCAAACGACTGCGCATCAACAATTCCCACACGCGAGCCACAGTCCAAAACGCAAGTGGAGCATACAAAACACAGCATGAAATGCAGCATGAAACGCAGCATGAAAAACATCAACCAAAACGCAAAAAAATAAGTGAAAACGGTAGCACTTTCATCACTCTCATTCTTCTATAAAAGCACCGACAATTCTCACAATTTCTCAAGCTTGAAATAGCCAAGAAAGTGCTGCAAAATTCTCTCTAAATTTCAACTCCAAAATTCATCTTCAAGCTTCAACTCTCCAATTCAACTTCCGTAAACCTTCAATTCAATTCTTCTTTCACCTTCGTCAAAATTTCAATTCCAAAATTCAAAACTCCAATTCAACTTCCATAAACCTTCAATTCAATTCTTCTTTCACCTTCATCAAAATTTCTATTCCAAAATTTAAAACTCCAAATCCAAAACAACAACACTCATTCGGAGAAAAGAAAAAGAAGAAAGTTTAGAGTTGTTCTTACTTGAAATTTGAAGGTAGTGAAACTTTTCCGACGAAGCTTTAATCTCAATTTGCATTGCAATTTGTTTACGATGGTTGAAATCGATTACATATTTGAACTCCTCTCGCTTTCCCAGTCGCAACGGTACCACTTCGGAGCTCCGTCGTTCCGATTCGACGAAACTCAAAATTGCTATAATGGAAGGTGAATAGTGTCGTCGCGTTACAAAGAAAGAGGAAGATGATGAACTACTTTTTTTTTCTGATTCTCACTCTTTCATTTTTTTCCTTTTTTTAATTTAAAATTTTTTTTCTTTTTCTTTTGAATTTATTTGGGCCATGTGGCCCTTAGCCCGTTACTACACGCCACCACCATTTTCTTAACATTCACCTCCTTTTCTATTTTTTTTTTCCTTAAAAAAACATTTAGTTTCTTTTTATTTTAAACTTCTCTGTTATTTTTTTCTTTTTTTCAAATTTATTTAGATAGTAGTATTTCTCTTCAATTTCTTTAAAGTTTTTTTTAGCTCTTAGAAAACATTTCAAAAAAAATCATAAAAAAATATTTTTGTTTTGATTTAATTTTCTTGAATTTCTCTTTATTGTTAGATCCACTTTCTCTTCATCTTATTTCTTTTTCTCTTTGATCGATGAAAGTCTAATTGATCTTGGAATTCCTTTGTTGAATTTCGATCAAGACTAGATCGTTACCATTTTTCTTTTCGTGCGGTATTGCTTTCGGATGACGATTTACATATCGTTCATCTAGCATGCATTAGCACAAAAAGCTATTGACCGGCCTCATTATAGGGTAATTACTTCGTAAATTACTCGGCGATTGCTTAACATAGTGCAATATTTGTCCCGTATCGGAAAACTATCAAGAATAGTTGATTATTTGTCTTTTGGTTCAAAACTTATGAAACTTGTTGTTAGGAGGCTTTGGTCTTATCAATCCTCTAATGAGTTCTCATTAACTTTGGCCTAAGTGCAATAATTCAATTATTATTGATCACTTACTCTAACAACTAATCACTAACTTACTAACAATACTATTGTACTAACTTTGTTTACAATTCCTTCTCGCTCCTTATCTCTTTTACTTTTATGCTTCATTTTTATCATTTCATATCATGTTAATGCTTCCACAATTTTTCCTTTGTCCGTTGGACATATGTTTACGGTTCCGCAATTTTTCCTTTGTCAGTTGGATATATGTTTATGCTTCCGCAATTTTTGCTTTATCCGTTGGACACATGTTTATGCTTATGCCTTTTTCTCTTTGTCCACTTGGACCAAAAACATTAATAAAGGCCAAAACCTCTAAAAAACTTGTGCTTCTAATCTTGGACTATGGTTACTATCCTATGCAATGGACATGGAGTCTTACACCTAGACCTTGGACATCCAATGCAATTCTTGGAACCTTGGACTTAGAACTAGGACCTTTTCCCTTTGCTTTGGAATTATGGTTCGAAGACTATGGAGCTTGCTTGTGTGGTTAGGCTATTCTTATCCTTAGCTCTTACTTTATGCTTTAGGATAGTCACTTCTTCTCTTCCCCATTCTTCAATTTTCAAAACTCTCTCCCTTTTTCAAAACTTTCTTGTTTTCAAACTTGAATCTCTTTCATAATCAAACTTTGATTTTGTCAAGTGATTTTACTCTTTTCTTTTCATTTCTTAACCAAATGCTAAACTACATAAGCATGTTGACACCTTTTTCAAAAGACTTAAAAAACATCAAACTCATTCAAACTCTTTTTGTGCCCTCGTACACTTTCTCCTTTAAAACTTTTTCATAAGTTTAGACATGATTCATTTCTTTAAGCGAAATTATTCGCTTGGAAATGAAGACTTGTCTTTACATTTAAAATCAACCAAAATAAATAAATTTCATTATTTGTACCACGAACTATAGGGTTTTGATCCTACATTGCACTTCGTGGGTACGTAGGCATGAGACGACAAGTCTCTCCAAACACAAAAATCTTAAAAAATAATTTCTCTTCTCATCTCCTCAATCACTTTTCAAGCAAACCATTTTCAGACCAAAAAGCGGTAGATATTTCAAAGGGCTCCTATAGAGTACTATAGACGTTTTGGGTGCTAACACCTTCCCATTGCGTAACCAACCCCCCTTATCTAGTTTCTATTAACTTGTTCTTGTTTAGAGCTTGTGTAGGTTTTGTTCGCTCTTTTTCCTTTCCTTTTTAGATAAAATAAAAGTGCGGTGGCGACTCTTGGTTTTCGAGTTAAGTTAATCAATAGCTTACACTCACGATTTTGTCGCTACATTAATCATTTGTGTTGATCACTTCATTCCGTAAATGACCAAATTTACTTCACTTTGATTATTTAATCATTCCACTGTGTGTTTCATCAATAAAATTTGATTTCAAAAGCTTGCATGAATATTACATTGAAATTGCCAATTTTTAATGAATAATACTTGTTTGCAAGACAATTTAATACCAAAGGAATCCCAACAAATGCAGCCAGTTAGGGAATTTGACTTGGTAAAGGAAGCTCAGTCTGGGGAAACCGATTCGAAGGATTCATTAATCAACCATTCCATGAGATTTTGAGTCAGGGGCAAAACCTTTCAAAGTTCAGAATATTGGGGCAAGTCTTCTTGAGGTCATCTTATGACAAGTGTTCCAAGGCAAGGACTCCAATGACCCACCAACAGGGGCAAGTTTGTTCCCCTGTGGTGTTACTACCACAGTCTAAAGGACTTTGTGTTGCTGATTGTAGCGAGCAATTTTGGACACGGTTCTTAAGCGCTGGTCGCTCTCTGCGGTTGAGTTTACTACAGGTCGATTCATTTTTTATCCTATTAAAGCTGATGAAGGAAGGGAAATAGATGTCTCCAATTAACCCTGTTTTGGATACTGAGTTTAAACAGCGGTCTGTTAGGTTACGAATGCTATCAATGTGGGGGGCCTTTGTACTGGTTATTTGTATTTTCTCCAATACAGTTTTCTTTCTTTCTAGGACTTTATAGCGGGGAACAAGGATTAGGATGTTAGGACTGATGCTTTTGATAGATACATGAGAGTATGGGATTTTGGGTTTTTGTTTAGTGTGCTCGCTAAGATCTTTCTTTCAATCTTATGCCTACGTATTCCCGTTTACTGAAACAGGGAAATCAGAGCGTTCGTAGTTCCTCCTATTCTATGGGAGGAAATGGGTGTTTTTGGTGTCTTGTTCAAAGCCCAAGACGTGAAGCGAAAGGTGATTTATATCTTGTTCAAAGCCTAAGATATGAAGCTGAAGGGTCTATTTGTATCTTGTTCGAAGCCCAAGATGTGAAGCTAAAAGGTTTTGACTTTAGAGAGAATTTGTCATCTCTAAAGGGGTCTGTTGTCACAACTGTTTATAAAGGAGAGTTACTTTAACCGGGATACCCGGATCCTAGTAATGCCATAATTTCCTTTAAAGGGGATTTCCAACCTGAAGGAGAAGACTTTAACTCAGTGTAGAGCAATGCCATCTTTCCTTAGGAATTTCTCATGCTAAAAGAGGGACAGTCGCTTGGATGTAAATAATCCAGAGGCTTGCCGCTTACAGCGATTAGATGAAAGGGAAAGAGTTGTTTGATGTTTGTGTACTGTGAACGAGGCACATCTTTGATGCTAAAAGGTTAATTGGATTAACCAGTGGTTTTCTTATACAAAGCCTAAGAGGAGGCTAATATGTGTCTCGTACAAAGCCCGAGAGAGAGGCCAAAAGGTTTTTTCAGTTAAGTGACAGGTCCAGTATACTGATTTTGAATGAGAAAATAAGTTCTTATATGAGCAACACTGTACTCAAGGATTTGATTCAAGGATCCGGGTTATTCCTGTTCTTTAAGGAAGCGGAAATCCGAAGGGTATTGAGACTGTCTGAGTCTACGGGTTTTCCTCCTATTTAACGAAGAGGTCACTTGAGAATGTCTTTGAGACTCAAGGAGATTAGACTGTCCAAGTCTAGAGTTTCATCTTTTGTACTATGCTTTGAGAAATAGTAGTAGACTCTTTGAAAGGACTGCTCTATTAAGCTGACTAAGTTCTGTTCCTATACCTTTAGGAGGTCGTCGGGACAATTTGTACGAAGCCCAAGAGGAGGCTGGAAACTTTTAAGAAGTCGATCGGTCCTTGTACGAAGCCCAAGAGAAGGCTATCATTCCCGGAGGAAGAGATCATTATACGAAGCCCAAGAGGAGGCTGTGAATACTTCTAAGAAGCCGTAGGGTCCTCGTACTATGACCAAGAGAATGCTAGGCTGCTTTTAGGAAGCCTGTGGGTCCTTGTACGACGCCCAAGAGGAGGCCGATGCTTTTAAGAAGCCGATGGGTCCCCAAACCCCGAGAAATTCAAGGCAAGCTATTCACAAGGAATAGATCAAGTCAGGAAAGTTCGAGAATTTGGAAGAAACTCAAGAGATGCCATTCATGGAGAAAAGATCATCTCTGGGGAATAGAGTTTCTTGACAAGTGCTTTTAAGAAGCCTGTGGGTCCCCAAACCCCGAGAAGTTCAAAACATGCCATTCACCAAGAATAGATCAAGCCAGGAAAGTTCGAGAATTTGGAAGAAACTCAAGAGATGCCATTCATGGAGAAAAGATCATCTCTGGGGAATAGAGTTTCTTTGACAACTTCTATGAGTGACAGTCTATGAAAGGGTTCACAGAGAATGATGCCTTTCATCTCTCCATATTGTTTAACCCCAAGAGGAGGGAAGACTGTGTCTGGTAATCCTATGGGGATCTAGTTTAGACTATTTCTAAGAGTGATCAACGGGCTTAATGCTAGACGTAGTTGCCGGGGAAACTCTAAATATATATACTATTATTACACAGTTGATATGAGTTTATGAAAGAAGACTTACAGTGAAACAGCCCCATAATACAATTATATGTATATGAAAGCGGTAAATGAAAGCAATAACCACTTACTCGGTTGTAGAGCTTCCATGCTGTTTGGTTAGTTGTTCAACAAAGAAAGACAGAAAACAACAGTATAATTCAAAATCAAAGGAGAAAGTGCTTTGAAAAAGAAAGATTTGGGGCTTACAGCTCAAGGAGAGGCCCAGGGTTTTATCAGTGAGCGCACAGTTTGAATTTGTACAGAGGGACTTATACAAGTGACTGTGGCCCGAAAAAGGTTTTCTGTACAAAGGGGTGGGTCTTACACTCTCTTAAGAGGCCCAAAAAATGATTTGGTCAAAAAAAAAGATTGGGTCTTACACTCTATTAGAGGCCCAAAAAGTTTTGAAAATGATTTATGAGGGTTGAATTAAACCAAAACCCTAATTTGTTTTCAAAAATGTATTTAATTGAATAAAAATTCAATTAAAATGATCAAAATTGTTTAACATATGAAAAACAAATTGTGATCTTGGATTAATGCTTCAAAAATTAAGTATTGACCTACAAAATAATTAGAAAGCATTAAAAGTTGCAAACTCAAGGTGGAAAAAATATTATAAATGTTAAAAAATAATTAAAACATTAATTCTTTGCAAAAATATCAATTATACAAAATAAATAATATTTTTGGGATTTTTTGGGAAAATAAAATATTTTAACATTTTTGTGAATTATTAAAAAAAGAATAAACTCAAAATCATTAAAACTCAGAGAGAATTTAATTTTTGAATCAATTAAATAAAATCAGAAAATTCAAATATTTGAATTTGAAAGAAATGGCGCCAAGAACACACCAAGAACACGCGCGTGTTCTGGGTTTGGCCAGATTTGCATTTTCTATCCAATCTCACTGAATACTTGATTATATCATGCAATCCACATATCATTATGCTCGTCTCAACCTCACGATCATGTCTATGTCAATTAATTTCATTTAAATTAAACATATAACAAGAAATCATGAAAAATCCTCAAGAACCCTAATTTCTACATGAAGGCTAGGATTTTTGATACACGATTCAAACAATGCAATTAATTGAGGGGAAACATTACATGCATGATTATGAACATATGGCCAAATTATTGTGCGAGGAAATATGCATAGATTGAGAGATGACCAAGTATATGCTTACCTCTAGGCCGTGACAGCAAGTGCAATGTGATTTTTGATTTGGAGGTGTTACAGATGAGTGGTGATGATCTAAACAGCTTCCCTACACCCTATGGAGTGTGTTTGAATGCTTGGACTTGATTGAAATTGGCTGGATCACTTCATGGCATCTCAACTGCACTTTGGTTAAAACCTTGAGCAATTGACTGGTGATTATGAGAAATCAGTGTTCCAGTTGTTGTTTAAGTGTTTGATCAGCTCATATGTGATGTATGTGAGGTGTGTGAGTGATTGGTTTGAGTGAAATTTCCCTCTAGCTCAAAACCTGATAGCTACCTTGCTAAGAAAGGCAAGTGTTGTAGGCCTTTGGTGTACTTAAAATGATCACAATTGAGCTCTATTTATAGTAGAGCAAGTTTGTTTTGCAAGGAATAGTGAATGGTAACTGCTGAGTAGGTTTGTTCAATGTTGGCCAATGGAAGTTCAAGTCTCCTCTAGCCATTGACTAGAGGTTAGGGCACAGGCTGCTGGTTCCCTTGGTCTTGGATAAGTCTTGACTGAATTCAAATGAAAATGGCTCAGTCCATGCCACCTTGATGCTTCCATTGAATGCTCCAATCCAAATTTGGAGTCTTGTCCCTATTTTGGCAATTCTAGGTTCAACATGCTATTTCTTGTTCCAAAGATTTTGGAGGCTTGGCTCAGTGATTGTCCCCTTTAGATTCAATCCTCAGATGTGTCCAAGTGGATAGGAGTGTTTGGATTTGGCTGATTTTGGCAAATCGAGCAAAAATGCAAATTCTTCCTTGCCTTGACAGATTTCAACAAGGCAACTTGACAATGTCATAACTCATAGCCCAAATGGAATTTGGCAATGTTCTTGGCCATTTTGGAAAGCCCTTACATGATACAACAACTATTTGAACATGTTTGGTTTTGATATCTTTTGAATCCAAGTGAAAAATCCCCCTACATTTGGAAAAAAATGAAGACAGATTTGGACTTAGTGAAAATTTCATTAAGTGTTGGAAAAAGTGACATTTTCATTTTTCAGCCATTTTGATCACTCCATAACTCAAAATCCTTAATGAATTGGACTTAGGTCTAGTTGAAGTTTTTGAAGAGGGTAATGAGGGCTACAAATCCATCTTTGGATGTGGAAAAATGGCTTTGTGGTTTAGGAGTTATGATCCTCCAAAGTTGGTACCCTAGCCACTTTATTTTTAACTTATAAAATTTTCTAAGTTTTTATGGTTACCCCTTTTACAAGTTATCCAACTTTTCTTGATTTTTCTTGATGAATGATGTTTCAAATCACACATTAACATAATTTTAGGGTTAAAAATCCATTTTGGTGAAAAATCTCAAAAAGTCAAAGTTGACTTTTGTGCACAGTTGACTTTTTATCAAATGAATTCCAAACTGTGCAATTCTTCAGGAAATCATGTCCTTGACCTAAATCAAACTTGATGGACATGTTCCATGGGTGTCATAGGGTATATTGAGGTATGTCCTAGGGTTTGGGAGCATGTCTTGGTCAAAAGTCAAAGTTACAGTTGACTTTCCTCGTGAAACCCTAATTGTGGTGCAGATGAAATTGAGACTTGTTGCACAAGCTTATTGGATTAATCCATTGTTCCAAATGGATAAATATAGTTCATTAGAGACCCTCAAACCCTCTCTTGAGGTCTTGGCTCATGATTTGCCCTAAAAGTTAACTTAGGGGTGAATTAGGTCAAGAAACCCTAATTCCTGATTTTTGATGTATGCATCCCCTGAGGTCAAATTGACTTAATGATTGGGTTTATGAGGTTCCATGGAGTATATTAGGATATGTTTTGGATCATTGTCTTGTGCCCAGATGAAAAATTTCCATCTGGAGGACCTGGTCGACCAAAACCCTAATTTGGTGATACTGGCGATCTTGAGACTTGATCCACCTAGAAGGGAGCAGCTTTGGGCTTAATCCTTGGAGTGGGAGTCCTTTTTGATCCTTTGTGTATGTTTGAGAGGTTTAGACAAGTTGAAGATCATGTCATTCCTTGATTGATCCTTTGTCTAAGAACTCTGAGAGGGCTTGAAACCCTAATTTTGATTGCAGTGGATGCTCACCCATCTTTGGGGAGACTAATGAGGCAAGATGGTTCCTCCATATTGTGATGATGATTTGCACAATGATGGGAATCTTAGTGGTCAAAATTTGGGGTATGACAGATGCCCCTATTTAATCTTCTTGGACCCGAAGCTGTGAATGACGAAGGTATTCGGGCATTCGGGGTGCAAGAGGATTAAATATCGGAATACCCGAAATTTTGATGGTGGTTAAGAATGGTAGCTTACGTATTCATCTTATTTTGATAAGCGATGATGCTTAGAAAAGGTAAAACTTCCCCTCGATCCTGGTCTTCAGCCAAGGAACTGGTCTCAGTTTCTTTTGTCAACTTCCCCTCGATCCTGGTTTCCTACCAAGGAACTGGTATTAGTTTCTTTTGTCAACTTCCCCTCGATCCTGGTTTCCTACCAAGGAACTGGTCTTAGTTTCTTTTGTCAATAAACTTTATTGGCAAGGGACGCTATGTGTAGCGGTTTTCCTCAAACTTCTCGCCAAATTTTCCTGGGGAGATGCCATTTGACGGAAAAAGTTTTGATGTCAGACTCGCTGGGGGACCCAGTCATCTGAGTTGTAGAGTTGCACAAACTTCTATGTTGGAGACGCCATTTGTTTCTACTGGGGGAAAAGCAGGTCTCTTGGGAGACTGCTGTCGCTTGGGATCTTGCATCATACTTTTCTCGGGATCTTCCCGGAGAAATGCCATATGATGGGGTCCAATTTTAAGGCGCCGATGACCTTTTCATCAACAATCTTTTCGGAACGAAATTGGCATGCTGCCGAATCCCTGATTACGAGGCTTTCTCTGTGGATTTTCCTTAATCCGGGAAAGCAAGGATATCATCTTCAGTGGAGAAGAGTGATGCTGACTGAAGGTTCCTCTGGTTCTTCAGAGGTTCAAGTTATCAAAGCGGTCGAGGGCCAATTTCAATCCAGAAATAAACTGGAGGTGAGATTGTTCAGACACAGTATTTCCTGACGAGGCAAGAACTGACGACTCGATTGAGAGAACTTCTATCACTAGGGGACGAGACCGACTAGAGTGATGGTGATGCAATATGAAATGTGAATGCAAATCAATAATGCATGATGTATGTATGTTTATGCTGACAAAACTGACGCGACATACAAACTGACAGGTGAACACGACTGGATACTCGGCCATCGCGGGGCGTGTAGAAATATCACTGGTTCAAGATAGCAATTCCACCTTGCTTAGGAGAGATAGTCCCTATTGGGAGCTACCGTTGGTCGGCCTTAGGAGGTAAGCACTCTGCCGAGGTGTGTCAGACGAAACAAGGTCTCTGACTCAGTTGATCCCTTTATTTAGGCGTACTAGTTTAGAAGGAGTACTTTGATTCTGCACTTTGAGGTTCAATTGCTTCCGGAGAAACGATCGATGTTCTTTCGATGTTCAACAGTCAAAAGAAATTTCCATCTTTGTTTTAAAGGCAGAAAAAATTTTAACAAGTAAATTCATTTTTGTTTTATTTCAAGAATCGTTAATCATGTTAACACCGTCGTTCTGTAAAGCTAAAACAAATAAGAATTATAAATAAAAGCACAAGGGCTCAAATTTTATTGATAAGATGGAGATCAGCCAAACGCGTGATTCCAAAGAGTATATACAAAGCTAGAAAATGGTAATTTACATGGAAAAAGGGCTACGTTGAAACATAACGACCACTATCCTTCTACCAACTTTGAATTCGGGGCATCCTGAGCTTCTGTCGAAGATGACCTTGACTGGAGTTTTCCTCCGATGATGTAACTGCTGCTGCTGAGGGACTTGCCTCTGTTGAACATAGTTACTTGCCATTATCCCTAATTTTTGCCTGGATTGTACTGTGATGTTTCCAATCCACCGGGATGACCCTTTTTTTCATGTCTCTAATTTTTGCCTGGACCGCCCTTTCGGGTTTTCAATCCACCGAGACGTTTTTTTTTTAGTTTAGGCGAAGTATTCCTTGACTACATCAACATTCGTGGGGTAGGTAAATTCCTCTCCGTCCATGGTTGCAAGTCTCAAGGCGCCGCCTGAGAAAGCTTTCGTGACCACATAGGGGCCGTCGTAATTCGGAGTCCACTTGCCCCGGGAATCAGTGAGAAATGATTGTATCTTCTTGAGCACGAGGTCTCCTTTCCTGAAGACGCGAGGTCGGACCTTTTTGTCAAACGCCTTCTTCATTCTTTGTTGATACAACTGACCATGGCATAGTTCGTGATTCTCTTTTCTTCTATCAGATTCAGTTCGTCGTGTCGGCTTTGACACCATTCAGCTTCGGTGAGCTTAGCTTCCATCAATACTCGGATTGACGGGATCTCTACTTCTATGGGGAGCACTGCTTCCATGCCATACACTAGAGAGAAAGGGGTTGCCCCAGTTGAAGTGCGGACAGATGTGTGATAATCGTGAAGAGCAAAGGGTAGCATGCCGTGCCAGTCTTTGTAGGTTACAACCATCTTTTGAATGATCTTCTTGATGTTCTTATTGGCCGCTTCTACCGCTCCGTTCATCTTGGGTCGATAGGGAGATGAGTTATGATGTTCGATCTTGAACTCTGCGCACAACTCTTTCATCATCTTGTTGTTCAAGTTAGATCCATTATCAGTAATGATCTCGCTTGGAACACCATAACGGCAGATAATATTGTTTTTGATAAATCGGACCACCACTTGTCGGGTTACATTGGCGTATGACGCTGCTTTAACCCACTTGGTGAAGTAGTCAATGGCTACTAGGATGAACCGATGTCCGTTTGAAGCCTTGGGCTCAATCATGCCAATCATGTCGATTCCCCATATGGAGAATGGCCATGGGGAAGAGAGAACTTTGAGATGTGATGGCGGTACATGAATTTTGTCGGAGTATATCTGACACTTGTGACACCTCCTCATGTACTTGTAGCAGTCGGATTCCATGGTCAACCAGTAGTACCCTGCTCTTAGGATTTTTCTCGCCATTGTGTGTCCGTTGGCATGAGTGCCAAAGGATCCTTCATGAATTTCTTTCATTAACATGTTTGCTTCTGGTCTGTCTACGCATCAGAGCAAAACCATGTCAAAATTTCTCTTATATAGAGTGTCACCGCTCAGGAAGAAGTTTCCAGCCAATCTTCTGAGGGTCTTTCTGTCTTTTTTGAGTGCCCCAGATGGGTACTCTTGTTTCTGAAGGAAGCATTTGATATCGTGATACCAAGGTCTGTCGTCTATGACTACTTCAATCGTGAAGATGTAAGCGGGCCTTTCAAGGTACATTATGTCAATCTTAGATATGTCATTCCATTGACATACACAAATCATGGAAGATAGGGTGGCTAATGCATCAGCCATGTGATTCTCATCACGAGGGATGTGGTGAAACTCGACTCTGTTGAAGAAAGGTAGCAACCTTCTTGCATAGTCTTTGTAAGGAATCAATCCTGATTGGTATGTGTTCCAATCTCCTTTTATCTGATTGATAACCAGGGCTGAGTCGCTATATACGTCCAAGTTTTTGATCCTTAAATCAATTGCTTCCTCGAGACCCATAATACAAGCTTCGTATTCGGCCTCGTTGTTCGTACATTTGAACGTAAGTCTGGCGGTGAAAGGAATGTGGGTACCCTGAGGGTAACAATGATTGCCCCAATTCCGTTTCCATAATGATTAACTGCTCCGTCAAAGATAAGTCCCCATTGGGAACCTGGTTCTGGCCCTTCACTGGGTAACGATTCATCACAATCTTTCATTTTTAGTACATGACATCTTCGTCTGGGAAGTCAAACCCGATTGATTCTTGATCGTCAATCAGTTGATGAGCCAAATGATCGGCTACAATACTTCCCTTAATAGCTTTCTGAGCATGGTACTCTATGTCATATTCTGATAACAGCATCTGCCAACGGGCAATCCTTCCTGTAAGAGCAGGTTTTTCAAAAACGTATTTGATTGGATCCATTTCGGAGACCAACCAAGTAGTATGACGAATCATGTATTGGCGAAGACGTTTGGCTGCCCAAGCCAAAGCACAGCAAGTTTTCTCGAGCATCGTGTACCGAGTTTCGCAGTCGGTGAATTTCTTGCTTAGATAGTAAATGGAAGACTCTTTCCTTTTAGTTTTGTCTTGTTGGCCAAGTACACATCCCATTGAGTCCTCTAGAACTGTGAGGTAAATGATCAGTGGTCTTCCTTCCACTGGAGGTGATAGGATCGGAGGATTCAACAGATATTCCTTGATACTGTCGAAGGCGGTTTGGCAATCTTCTGACCAAACGCAATCCTGGTTCTTTTTTAGTAATTTGAAAATTGGCACGCATGTCGCGGTCATAAGGAATATGAATCTAGAGATGTAGTTCAAACGTCCCAGGTATCCTCTGACTTGTTTTTTAGTTTTCGGAGAAGGCATTTCTTGAATGGCCTTGACCTTGTCAGGATCAACCTCAATCCCTTTCTGGCTGACGATGAACCCTAGTAGTTTCCCTGAACGGACACCGAAGGTGCACTTGTTGGGATTCAAGCGGAGCTTGAATTTTCTTAAATGTTCGAACAATTTTGACAGATGTTCAACGTGCTCACTCTCTGTTTTTAATTTGGCAATCATATCATTGATATACACCTCGATTTCTTTGTGTATCATGTCATGAAACAGAGTAGTCATGGCCCTTTGATAGGTCGCCCCAGCGTTCTTCAAACCGAACGACATTAACTTGTAACAAAATGTGCCCCATGGGGTGATGAACGAAGTTTTCTCCATGTCTTTCGGTGCCATTTTGATCTGGTTGTAGCCCGAGAATCCATCCATGAAGGAGAAAACTTTGAACTTTGTTGTACTGTCCACCAGCATGTCAATGTGTGGTAAAGGAAAGTCGTCCTTTGGACTAGCCTTGTTCAGATCTCTGTAATCAACACACATTCTGATCTTTCCGTCCTTTTTGGGAACGGGTACGATATTGGCTAACCATTGAGGATATTCTGATGTGGCGAGGAAACCTACGTCAATCTGTTTCTGAACCTCCTCTTTGATTTTGATGGCCATGTCCGGGTGAGTCCGTCTCAACCTTTGTTTTACTGTCGGACATTCTAATCTCAATGGTAAATGATGTTCCATGATGCTGGTATCCAACCCTGGCATATCCTAATAGGACCAAGCGAACACATCGGGGAATTCTCTGAGAAGCTTTATCAAACTCTCTTTGGCAGTTGGACTGAGCAGTGCTCCAATCTTGATTTCTTTTCTCTCTTTTTCTGAACCCAAGTTGACCGTTTCCAACGACTCTTTGTGAGGTTCAATAGATCTTTCCTCTTGTCTGAGTAGTCGGGAGATCTCTTCTTGAATTTTGTCGTCATTTTCTTCTTCAGCCTCGAATACCGGGAACTCAAAGTTGGGAGAAGGCATCGGATCGTATGTTTCAACGGGGTTTAAAACAAGCAATCTGCATGACGTGATGATTCATGTTTAGAAGAGATAGAGAAAATGCAAGTGTGTGTAGTGTATTTTGTTTTACTGCTTGTTTTTTATTATTTGTTTTGTTTTTTAGGATTACCATTTTCTGAAAAAAACGAAAAGAGAAAACATCAATTAATGCAGAAATTACAGAACGACGTTATTTTATTAATGAACAAGTCGATCGTTGAAACTACAACCCTATAAAACAAAACTCTGTCGCTTTGGGCGAAGCAAAGAGGGAAATTTATAGAAAGCGAGCCCTATCAAAACATCCGTTTCACCTGGGCAGGGTGAAAGGTTAAAAGATGGCAATTACTTTGACTGATGAACGACCTTCGGAACCTCGACGGCAACCCATTGGCGGCGAACTCCTCGGTAAATCACAAAGTCTGGCACCTTCCTTGATTTGTCTTTAGAAATGACGCTGATTTCTGGTGGAGCAGGATCATTGGAATCTGTTTCCCAGGCAGAGTTGTCGTAGGAGAATTCCTCTATTGCATTTTGCATAGCATTTGTGCTCTCAACTGTATCTCCCCATCCTGTTGGCTGGATATCTTCGAACCTGATACGAGAGCTTTCGGGAGCGGTGTACTTGACCATAAAGTCGTATTTTCCACTTGGTTATCCCAAAGTGTCCCAAACTTCTTTGGAACTGGAGGAGTCATCCCTCTCGATGACGTTGACCTCGGGAAAAGCATAGTTGATGAATTCAAGTCCTGCAAACGTTGCGAATTCATCTTCATGTTGAGTAGTTTCTGAATGACCTGAGTGTTGATCCCATGACATGGTGGGGACATAGGTATTCTGTTCAATGACGGTCAGCTGATTTTCATTGTTCGGCTGACTCTCTTTCCCCAAGTTTCCTGGATAAGGTTGCCACATTGGCAGACCATCCATTGGGCCTTGGTAGTTGTAGTCAAAGTTGTCTTTCATCAGAGTGTCTTCCTCTAATGAATTTGACGGAGCACGGCATCCTTCTGGATCACAATCTCCATATATCATTTCGACATCTGATCGTGGTATAAATCTCGGACTCTGTGCGGGATAGCAAAATGGCATAGGCACCTCTTCCTGAGACATATAACCGTCCTTGTTAAGATAGGACATCATTTCTTCATCTGTGTCAGAGGGATCTTCCTCATTGATAGCATGAACTGTCTGAGACACTGGGTGAAGGAAACCTCCACTGTGGAAGACGTTTTGAAGGGGATGAATACTTTCATCATTGGCAGCTGTCTGGGTACAGGTTACAGAAAAACCAATACCCTTCTTTGTTTTACTGTCAATAGGAATGACAAGTTGTCCCCATCTGGTTGTATCGGTACTCTCGACCGCTTTGACAGCATCATTGTATGAAGAAATGGAGGTTCCTTCTTTGAACTGATTGTCCTTGCTCACCGACAGTTCTTGGAACTGAGCTCCAATAACCTCCTCGGGTTCTATCCCAGTAGATGATGACAAGTTGCTTACAAGCAAGGCTTGTTCCCCATAAATCGTGACAAGTTGGTCGTTCTTGACGAACTTTAGCTTTTGGTGGAGGGTTGAAGTAACCGCTCCAGCCTGATGTATCCAAGGTCTTCCTAATAAACAACTGTACGTTGCCCGGATGTCCATGACCTGGAAAGTGACTTGGAAAGTGTGAGGACCAATAGTTATAGGAAGATCAACTTCGCCGATAACCGCTTTTCTGGATCCGTCGAATGCTTTGACGACAACCTCACTAATTCTCATCGGAGGTCCCTTGAACGATAATTGCATCAAAGTGGACTTCGGCATAACATTCAGGGCTAACCCTGTGTCTACCAGTACGCTGGCCAAAGCATCATCCTGGCAGTTAACTGTGATATTGAGTGCCATGTTATGACGGCGACCCTCTTCAGGTAATTCCTCATCAGTAAATCCCAAATTGTTGCAGGAAGTGATGTTAGAGACAATGTTATCGAACTGCCTGATTGTTACATCCTGTTCCACAAAGGCTTGCTCCAAAACTTTCTGTAGAGCCTCCCTATGCGCTTCTGAACTGAGTAACAGTGATAATACTGAGATCTTTGAAAGAGTTTGTAATAGTTGATCAACAATGTTGTATTCACTCCTTTGCATGAGCTTCAGCATCTCATCGTTGTTTTTCGAAAGGTCGGGATTACTGGATTGACCGACTGGTAGATCAGGAGCTTCCGTCTGAAGTTCCTTTTCTTTGTTAGGTTCCCCAACCCCTCGGTTGAAGATTCTACCACTCCGTGTTACACGACTGATGTCTGCAATATTCACGACGGAGGGTAATGGAATTTCCTTTCCATTCTCAATGGTTGTTGCACCGTATTTGTAAGGGATAGCCTTAGTTGATTCATACGGTAATGGTCCCGGCAGATAGATGACAATGGGAGCCTTCTGATTTTTCTGACCATCATAAGTAATTTCGATCCGTTCTCGGTTGGGAACCTTAGATTCCTCCAATAGAGGGATAATGGCACAAACGTCCCTGGTCCTATGATGACCAGAGACTGTAACAACATCTTCAATTTGATCGGCAAGGTAGTTCGGCGTCTAGTTGATAGGTCCAGAACCTGGATATGGATGAATCTCTCCATGATCCACCTGACCCTGAAGGGCTGCTCGCACAAGGTAGCATCCTTGGTTACTTTCCAAACAGACGCTACAACGGTCATAATTGTGTGGTGGCACCTGGCCACGCCCACTTTGAATACAATGTAACCTCACTAAGTTAGCTTCCACTGATCGAACATCCTGACTCTGACGCCGAGTAGGATTCCTGTTACTGATACTAATTTTCTGAGTATCTTCATCCATATAAATTGGCATCCACCAGTGATTTAACAAGTGCTGAAGTGCCTCCTGGACAAGGGTACAACCTTGATCGTTTTCGCAACCCGCCCTACAGCTGTGATAATTATGTGATACCAGGAATCCGAGTCGGACCTGTTCAGCATGTAACTCTACCAGGTTGGTATTCATCACGCGAATATCAAAGATCTGAACCATGTTGATCTGATAGGGATTCCTATCATGGTAGTCTTGGATCCATCCAAGATCCATCTGACGCTGGAGGGCTTCTTGTACAAAAGAGCAACCCTATTTGTTTACCGAGCAAGTCAGACAGGAATTGTAATCGTGCCGTGGCAGATTATGATACTGGCTTTGCCTTGAGTGCATTGCCACCAAGTTGACATTCATTGCACGGATACCGACCATTCGGGTGAAATCACTGGGTGTACTGGCAACCATTCGGTCATAGTAAAATGAGCTTAAGGTCTTTAAGAAGATCTTTGTCATCTCTTTTTCCTCAAGAGGTGGACAAATTTGAGCGGCAATTTCACGCCACCTTTGAGCATACTCCTTAAAGGTTTCCTTGTCCTTTTGCGACATCGGTCTGAGTTGATCTCTGTCGGATGCCATGTCCAAATTGTATTTGTATTGTTGGACGAAGGCAGTACCAAGATCTCTGAATGTACTGATCGTAGTATGGTTTAAACCCATGTACCATTTTAATGCGGCACCGGTTAAACTATCCTGGAAGTAGTGAATCAGTAGGTCCTGATTCTCCGTCTGAGCTGACATCCGCCGAGCGTACATCACCAGATGGCTCTGAGGGCAAGAGTTACCCTTGTACTTTTCAAAGTCGGGCACTTGGAACTTGTGAGGGACTTTCACATTGGGGACCAAGCAGAGGTCTGCGGCGTCCTTTCCAAATAGATCCTGACTGCGGATGGCTTGCAGTTCATTCTGCATTTCCAGGAACTGTTCCTGGAATTCATCCATTCTATCGAACATAGTTTCCTTTTTACCAGCAGGTATTGGGGGAATCTGTCCTTCCAGGACAGTGTGCACCACAGGGGGTGGTACCGTGACTACGCCAGTAAATCTTGGCATTTCCCGAAGTTTGTAACCTTCAGGAGTCTTCAGTATGCCCCTGGCATCTTCGCTTTCCCGAAGTTTGTAACCTTCAGGCCCAGCGGCTTCTGTTGAGATTCCCTGATCTTCAGCGATCGGCGGAACATATCCTTCCGAGATATAGTTAACAGGCATGCCCCAGGGACGATCTTTTGGCATTTGATACCTAGGATCATACTTCTCCACGATGGGCGTTGAGGCGATCTCTGAGATCACAGTTCGTTGTAGCTGAGCTTCTGCCATGGCTTGCATGTCGTTACGAAGCTTTCTCATATCCTCTCTCAGAGCGTCGATCTCTTCTTTCAACTCTCTGTTTTCTTCCTCAAGATCATCCATCTTTTTCTGACGATTGGCCCGAGTATTGTACGAATGAGACAGTTTGACTCTAGAACTGAGACACAAACGTGAGATTCGTAGGGAAAAAGAATACGTGATGTGAGAATGATGAATGCAATGATTATATTAATTGTTTTTTTGGTTTAATCAAAATAAACTTCGACAATTAGATTGCAAATATCAAACAGTGGGGAAACCCCTTTTTATTGAATTCAAAGGATGACATAAATGGAAATACAGTAGATTACAAGGTGCAGAAACAGAAACCTAAGCTAATGGGTCTCGAGTCCTCTCTGAAGAGAAATCGGGTGCTGACTCTGGTACTTTCCTTTTCTTTGACCGGGGCTCTTGGGCCGTTGTCGAATTGTCATTTCTTTGCCAGGTGAAAGGAGTGAGCAAATTCCTTTGGTCATCTTGATTCTCTACAACATGTTGCTCCAAAATTTCAATCAGAGCATCTTTTTCTTTTAGTAATTGTTGTATTTTGATGCACTCTACGTCGAGGGTGCGGTACTTGTTCTTTCAAGACCTTCTCTCCTTTTGAACTTTGTTGAGAGTAACCTGAAGCTTTTCAGTTTCCGTCATGAAGTACATGACAGATTCCCTCGGCGGAAGAATTCCGTAACGAGGATAAGGCATTTTTAGCTTGAGAGCTCTAGTTTATACCCAATGGAGATAAGGCTCCACCGAGACACAGTCCAGTTTTCCTAGAGACTCTCGTCCTTTCTTATGAACCTGTTTCCAAGCATGCACTATTTCCATCTTTAGTGCTCTGTCATTTTCTCCTTCCTTGAAGAAAAGACCTTCCAGATGAACACCCCGTGGGAAGTGCCTCATCGGGTATCCAAACTGACGACGAACTAATACCGGATGGTAGTTGATTCCTCCTTTAGTTCCTATGAGGGGTACGTTGGGGAAGTTTCCACAACGATCAATGATTCTGATTCCATCATAGATCCTATTTCACCAATCTATATCAGAGTTGGTAAGAGACATGATCTTCTGCGACCAACGTAAGGCACTCTTGCAATCCCAAAAAGCAGCAGACTTGGGCAAGTGAGAGATAAACCATTTATAAAGCAGAGGTACACAGCATGTGATCTCCCCTCCACTGTACAAATTTCCCAAGTGTACAAAATGATATGCATCTGCTAGCAAAGTCGGCACAGGGTTTCCAATAAGAAAAACCTTAATGGAGTTGATATCGACGAAGTTATTGATGTTAGGAAACAAAAATAACCCGTAGGTGAGCAAGACAAAGATGCCTTCAAAAGCAGTCACATTTCCTATACTAGCAAAATACAGGGCTTTCTTTGTCAAGAACTGGGATGGCAAACCTTGGATGCCACCCTTAGTGGTCATGCGAGTCCTGACCTCAGACTCGTCCAAATGAATTGCTCTTGCTATGGTCTGATTCTTTGGAATTTCTTCCAGTCCAGAAAATGGAGCTCGATCTGTAATGTGTAGATCGGTCAGGTGAGAATACTCCTCCAGCATTGGTGCTAGCTGGTAATCCGGGAATGTGAAACAGTGATAAACCGGATCGTAAAACTGAATGAGCACATCCATGATTCCCTCAATCACATGGACTCTTAACAGTGGTAGCAAACCTCCGTGCTTGGCTCTGAAATCCTCAGGGTTGGTGATCATCCTTGCTAACCTTCTCAAATCCTCTAACTTCGGAACCTTGAAGGTATACCTATGGGTTCTCCTTCTACCGAAGTCCATTAGTGCAATCCTTTCCTCTGATATTTGCAATCACAGTCTTAGTTTAATTTGAAAAACAGAGAGACTAGAAGAGAAATTTTTTTGAATGTTTTAATGTTTTTTAAATGAATGCATAAATGCAGCACACAAAAACATAGAAAAAACATGGGGTCAACGGGTCGTTGTCATGAAGTCAAGGCTCTACCCATCCCCAAAGGTTTATACTAGGGTGATTTTTGTACCTGTACTCATTATCATCAGCTCCTCCCAGGAAAGCAAAACAACAAGCGGATCGCCAACGAGTTGTAGAGCAATCTTAGAGTAAGTGCCATTCACCGAGAATAGATCACCAGCCTCAAATGAGGGTAGTATCGCGTAACAACTATTCCCGATAGTTTCCGCACTACGAAAGGGTTTGGCTCCTCAGCTTCTCAGACATCACAATCGGCCCATTGTCTAGGTGAGAGAATGGGTTACATTGGTCAGCCTCCACTGAGGTTGATGGTCGACCTCGTTGCCATCACTTATCTTAAGTGTATACTCAATATTTCCACATGCGGCATCACACGCATTCCCATTAGCAGAAAAATAAATACGTATAGCAATTAGGAAAAGTAGTATATATATTTGTCCTAAACATCCTAGACCTTTAAAGCTATGGATCCTAAGTTCCTGACAGAAAATGGGTTCCCCGGCGGAAGCCCCAATCTGTGGTTTTCTCACAAGTGAAGAGAAAAAAGGTTAGAAAGACGGGCCCCATGGTGGGCGCCACTTTTCTGTAGCGAGCGATTTTGGACGCGGTTCTTATGCGCTAGTCGCTCTCTGCGGTTGAGTTTACTACAGGTCGATTCATTTTTTATCCTATTAAAGCTGATGAAGGAAGGGAAATAGATGTCTCCAATTAACCCTGCTTTGCATACTGAGTTTAAACAGCGGTCTGTTAGGTTACGAATGCTATCAATGTGGGGGGCCTTTGTACTGGTTATTTGTATTTTCGCCAATACGGTTTTCTTTCTTTCTAGGACTTTATAGCGAGGAACAAGGATTAGGATGTTAGGACTGATGCTTTTGATAGATACATGAGAGTATGGGATTTTGGGTTTTTGTTTAGTGTGCTCGCTAAGATCTTTCTTTCAATCTTATGCCTACGTATTCCCGTTTACCGAAACAGGGAAATCAGAGCGTTCGTAGTTCCTCCTATTCTATGGGAGGAAATGGGTGTTTTTGGTGTCTTGTTCAAAGCCCAAGACGTGAAGCGAAAGGTGATTTGTATCTTGTTCAAAGCCCAAGATATGAAGCTGAAGGGTCAATTTGTATCTTGTTCGAAGCCCAAGATGTGAAGCTAAAAGGTTTTGACTTTAGAGAGAATTTGTCATCTCTAAAGGGGTCTGTTTGTCACAACTGTTTATAAAGGAGAGTTACTTTAATAGGGATACGCGTTTCCTAGTAATGCCATAATTTCCTTTAAAGGGGATTTCCAACCTGAAGGAGAAGACTTTAACTCATGTAGAGCAATGCCATCTTTCCTTAGGAATTTCTCATGCTAAAAGAGGGACAGTGGCGTGGATGTAAATAATCCAGAGGCTTGCCGCTTACAGCGATTAGATGAAAGGGAAAGAGTTGTTTTATGTTTGTGTACTGTGAACGAGGCACAACTTTGATGCTAAAAGGTTAATTGGATTAACCAGTGGTTTTCTTATACAAAGCCTAAGAGGAGGCTAATATGTGTCTCGTACAAAGCCCGAGAGAGAGGCCAAAAGGTTTTTTCAGTTAAGTGACAGGTCCAGTATACTGATTTTGAAAGAGAAAATCAGTTCTTATATGAGCAACACTGTACTCAAGGATTTGATTCAAGGATCCGGGTTATTCCTGTTCTTTAAGGAAGCGGGAAATCCGAAAGGTATTGAGACTGTCCGAGTCTACGGGTTTTCCTCTTATTTAACGAAGGGGTCACTTGAGAATGTCTTTGAGACTCAAGGAGATTAGACTGTCCAAGTCTAGAGTTTCATCTTTTGTACTATGCTTTAAGAAACAGTAGTAGACTCTTTGAAAGGACTGCTCTATTAAGCTGACTAAGTTCTGTTCCTATACCTTTAGGAGGTCGTCGGGACAATTTGTACGAAGCCCAAGAGGAGGCTGGAAACTTTTAAGAAGCCGATCGGTCCTTGTACGAAGCCCAAGAGAAGGCTATCATTCCCAGAGGAAGATATCATTATACGAAGCCCAAAAGGAGGCTGTGAATACTTCTAAGAAGCCGTAGGGTCCTTTTACTATGCCCAAGAGAAGGCTAGGCTGCTTTTAGGAAGCCTGTGGGTCCTTGTACGACGCCCAAGAGGAGGCCGATGCTTTTAAGAAGCCGATGGGTCCCCAAACCCCGAGAAATTCAAGGCAAGCTATTCACAAGGAATATATCAAGTCAGGAAAGTTTGAGAATTTGGAAGAAACTCAAGAGATGCCATTCACAGAGAAAAAATCATCTCTGGGGAATAGAGTTTCTTGACAAGTGCTTTTAAGAAGCCTGTGGGTCCTCAAACCCCGAGAAGTTCAAGACATGCCATTCACCGAGAATAGATCAAGCCAGGAAAGTTCGAGAATTTGGAAGAAACTCAAGAGATGCCATTCACGGAGAAAATATCATCTCTGGGGAATAGAGTTTCTTTGATAACTTCTATGAGTGACAGTCTATGAAAGGGTTCATAGAGAATGCTGCCTTTCATGTCTCCATATTGTTTAACCCCAAGAGGAGGGAAGACTGTGTCTGGTAATCCTATGGGGATCTAGTTTAGACTATTTCTAAGAGTGATCAACGGGCTTAATCTAGACGTAGTTGCCGGGGAAACTCTAAATATCTATACTATTATTACACAGTTGATATGAGTTTATGAAAGAAGACTTACAGTGAAACAGCCCCACAATAAAGTTATATGTATATGAAAGCAGTAAATGAAAGCAATAACCACTTACTCGGTTGTAGAGCTTCCATGCTGTTTGGTTAGTTGTTCAACAAAGAAAGACGGAAAACAACAGTATAATTCAAAATCAAAGAAGAAAGTGCTTTGAAAAAGAAAGATTTGGGGCTGACAGCTCAAGGAGAGGCCCAGGGTTTTATCAGTAAGCGCATTGTTTGAATTTGTGCAGAGGGACTTATACAAGTGACTGTGGCCCGAAAAAGGTTTTCTGTAAAAAGGGGTGGGTCTTACACTCTCTCAAAAGGCCCAAAAAATGATTTGGTCAAAAAAAAAAGATTGGGTCTTACACTCTATTAGAGGCCCAAAAAGTTTTGAAAATGATTTATGAGGGTTGAATGATGACACTAAATTATACTGTATTTTGGACTCTGATTTCACATGCATATTAGTTGTTTTTCTATTATTTTTGCTTTGTTATTGTTATGTTTCCCTTTGTTTTCAGGTTTTCAATAAATCGAGGTCCCAGACGAAAAAGGGTGCAAAAGGAGCAAGAATTCAAGTTTGGCAGCAATTTACTCTTGTCGCTTCTCTTGTCGCGGACGCCCCAGGGTAGGCGACGACGTGTCCCATGATCTCCACTGCTCAACTACCACGTTCCCACGACCTTTGACGTTTTCTTCTTGTCGCGGGCGCGGTAGGCCTGTCGCGGGCGCGACAAGGCAAAATCAGTTCCCGCCCATTTTCAAGCCAAGGTCACTTTTGTCTTTGCACCATGCCAACTTTGCCTATAAATACTCTCAGGACTCGAATTTTAGGATCATCCAATCTTAGTTTACTTCATCCTAGGCATAAATTTCACTCTTGTAAAGCGATAATCTTCTCACATCTAGGAGTTATTGCACTGTGTGTGATCGAGTTTGTAATCAAGTCTTGGAGTGTCTGTAATCAAGTTGGAGCACTTTGGTAGAAGTAATCCTGCCAGCATTTTATTTTCCGTGCATTGTACCAGATTTAAAGACTCCGCTTTGGAGCAGGTTTTATTTTAATCGCATT
The DNA here is from genome assembly GCA_022829125.1 of Lathyrus tuberosus. Classification (NCBI taxonomy): domain Eukaryota; kingdom Viridiplantae; phylum Streptophyta; class Magnoliopsida; order Fabales; family Fabaceae; genus Lathyrus; species Lathyrus tuberosus. The sequence continues at coordinate 4,160,472 of JALAZF010000052.1, read as the reverse complement.
TACTTTCATTTATTTCTTGCACTTGCTTTATTTTGTTTATTTATTGTCTTGCCTTACTTTTCAAAACTTTACTTTTCAAAAGACTTAATTCCATACATGATAAGAATTAACATGACTGTTATAACTACCATGGCTGGCTAAGTTTTAGATAGGTAAGAATGTAAAGACCATAACCACCGTAATACGTCTATATGTTAATAGAAATACTTAAGGGCTGTTTTAATCTTTAACACAAGTTTTCTGTACTTCAAAGCAATGTTGGGTAAGATCGAAAGCCGTCCAACCATTTGTGAACTTGTTTAGTTCTCAACTTATCAAATACAGCGAAAGCGCTTTGCTCAGTTGAGCAGGGATTTTTAACACTTTAGAAAAGAGATTTTAAAACTATTTTCGGACGCGTTAGTGGGATTAGAATCTGGTTCATTTTGAACCTCTTTAGTTTAGAGATTTCAGGTCAAAATATTTTTCTGTTTAGTTTAGAATTTACATTTCTTAAAAATAAGTTTTCCATGACTCTAACGCAATGCGGGCCTTTTTATAAGTGACAATAAAGGGGTTAGTTTAGAGGGTAAACTTGGTTCTGATTACGCGAAAGCGACAGTTCCTGTTAAATTGAATTCTTTTCTTAAAATAGAAGATATTGCCCGTAAGTAGTTCTGTTGATGAATATAGAAATATTATCGGTTATGAGAATTACATTCAAGACTATTGTTTTGTCTGAATTTTATTACCTCATCATTTACTTTTATTTATTTTCCTCTGCATTAGTAAACCCTGAATTGAACTACCTTAGATAAGCACTGTAACAAACGGAAATCGTTAGATCGGCATTTGGTCTCTGTGGATACGATAACTTTTTATATTACTCTGACGCGATTCGTGCACTTGCGAATACACCGCATCAAGTTTTTGGCGCCATTGTCGGGGATCAATTTCTCCAAATTCCGAATTTCGTTTGTTATCACCGTTTAGACTAGGGCCGCGCGAACTGGTCGATGCGAAGATCTCGCAGCTCCAGAAGTGTAATAGATCCTTTAGTGGAACCAGAACGTTACGCTCGCGCACGACTTTGGCTTCATCGAATTAAGCAAGCTATGGCCGAAGATCGTAACCAAAGACCCCTTAAGGAATTCGCTCAGCCTGCTGACGAAGAACCAAACTCTAGTATAGTTAACCCTACCATACCTGCCAATAATTTTGAACTAAAACCGTCCCTATTACAACTAGTTCAACAAAACCAATTCGCAGGACTACCATCTGAAAACCCAAACCAACATCTAAAAGTCTTTATCCAGTTGTCAAACACCTTTAAGACCAATGGTCCTAGTCCTGAGGCGATTCGTTTAAGACTATTTCCCTTTTCCCTTAGAGACAAAGCCCTAACTTGGTTAGATTCCCTTCCAGCCAATTCTATAACAACATGGGAAGACCTTAGGAGAACATTCCTTGCCAGATACTTTCCCCCAAGCAAAACAACCGTTCTCCGAAACCAAATAACAAGATTTACCCAAAACTAAGGAGAATCACTATTTGAAGCTTGGGAGAGGTATAAAGACCTTCTAAGGGCTTGTCCACACCACGGTTTGGAGCAATGGTTGATTATACATACCTTTTACCACAGACTTCATTATAACACAAAGATGTCCATCGACGCTGCCGCTGGTGGTGCCCTGATGAACAAACCCTATCCTGACGCTTGTGGTCTCATTGAAGATATGGCTCAAAACCATCATCAATGGGGAAACGAAAGAGCAACAGTAGAAAAGAAGGAAGCCCAAGGAGGTAAACATGAGGTAAGCTCTATGACATGATGCAAGCCAAAATGGATGCCATGGCCCTCAAGATCGATCAAATTTATGCACAACCAACCGCTGCAGTAGCAGTAGTATCGGATTGCGAACTTTGTGGTACTAAATGTCATCAATCAGCTGACTTCCATCTGTTAAACGAGACTAACCCAGACCCAGTCAACTATGCCCAAGGAAACCCGTTCTCAAATACTTACAACCCTGGATGGAGGAATCACCCTAATTTTTCCTACAAAAACAATAACCCTATCCAAAACCAAGCACCTCCGAGATCAACCAACAATCAAGCACCTAGACAAAACCAACCTATGCAAGCAGTGCCACCTAAGCCAAATATTGAGAAAGTGCTAAATGATTTTATGACAGCACAAGCCCAGCAAAACAAAGAGTTCCTAAATCAGAATATTCATGTGAATGAGCTGCTTACCCAACTAGGAACCAAAATGGATCAAATGGCCACCCATAGCAAGATGCTTGAAACCCAGATCTCTCAGGTAGCCTTAAAGCAAGCACCCCAAACTACTCCTGGAGGACAATTTCCTGGACAACCTCAACAGAACCCTCGAGGGCAAGCTAACGCTGTTACCTTACGAAGTGGAACCACTTATGAAGGGCCTAAAAACCCGACATTGAGTGACTCCAAAATTCCCAAAAAGGATGCTACCCCCGAAGGTGAGAAACCCGTAGAAATTGAGAAACCTAAAGGAGAAGTTACGGACGACGCTTCAACACCCCCTCAGCCATACAAACCACCAATTCCCTATCCACAAAGACTTAAACAAACTAAGATCAATGACCAATTCCAGAAGTTTGTTAAAGTTATAGAAAAACTCCATGTAGAGATTCCTTTTACAGAAGCCATCACCCAAATACCATCTTATACTAAATTCCTGAAGGACATCCTCACCAATAAACGTAAACTTGACGATCCAAAACCAGTGGAGTGTAATTCCATTTCCGAGAACAAACTTGCCAAAAAAGACAAAGATCCGGGGAATTTCTCCATACCTTGTATTTTGGGGAATCATGTCATAGATAAAGCCTTTCTGGACTTAGGAGCCAGTGTAAGCCTAATGCCCCTTGCAATTTGTGAACGATTGAAACTAGGAGATTTGCAACCTACTAAGATGTCTCTCCAATTAGCTGACATATCTATAAAATACCCTGTAGGCGTATTAGAAGACATCCCAGTTAGAATAGGCAAGTTGTTCATTCCCACCGACTTCGTCGTAATGGACATCAAAGAAGATAAAGATATCCCAATCCTCCTAGGTAGACCCTTCCTATCAACTGCAGGAGCCATAATAGATGTCAAGAAAGGAAAATTGACCTTTGAGGTAGGTAACGAAAAAATAGAGTTTGTCCTAGCAAAGTTTCTCGCGGCACCAGTAATAGGAGATGCATGTTATGCAGTTGATGTCATTGATGAATGTGTCCGTGAACTTGACCAGGAAGAGCCAATAGAAAGAATAAAACTACCTTCAACGCCCATTGAGAAAGATGATGACAGTATGGAACCCTACATAGATGATAGCCTTTTTGAATGTCTATCCTTAACTCCAGATCCTATACAAAACCCCAGTAAACCAACCTTAGAATTAAATGAATTACCCAAGAATCTAAGATATGAGTATTTAGACAAAGAAATGGACAGACCAGTTATAGTCAGTGCCGTTCTGAACCAAAATGAAACAAACCAACTCTTAGATGTCTTGCGAAGATTTCCCTCAGCACTAGGGTACAACATCTCAGATCTTAAAGGAATAAGTCCATCCGTGTGCATGCACCGGATTTCACTTGAGGAAGATGCTAAACTTTCGAAAGAACACCAAAGAAGGATTAACTCTATAATGAGTGAGGTAGTTAAGAAGGAAGTTCTTAAGTTGTTGGAAGCAGGGATAATATATCAGATCTCGGACAGTAAATGGGTAAGCCCTGTGCATGTAGTACCTAAAAAGGGAGGCATCACCGTGGTTCAAAACGAAAAAGGTGAGCACGTTAAAAAACGGATAGAAGGAGGTTGGCGTATGTGCATAGATTACAGAAAATTAAACAAAGCCACTAGGAAGGACCATTTCCCATTACCTTTTATAGATCAGATGTTGGAACGTCTAGCTAGACATTCCTACTTCTGTTACCTCGACGGATATTCAGGGTTTTTCCAAATTCCTATACACCCTGATGACCAAGAGAAAACAACCTTCACATGCCCATATGGAACTTTTGCCTATAGACATATGCCTTTCGGACTCTGTAATGCCCCCATCAACTTTTCAGCGTTGCATGATGTTAATCTTCGCTGATTATTTTGATGGGATTATGGAAGTATTCATGGACGATTTCTCAGTCTGCGGATTTGATTTCAATAACTGTCTAGTCAACCTTGAAAAGATCTTGAAGAGATGTGTCGAAGTAAACCTGGTATTAAATTGGGAGAAATGTCACTTCATGGTCACTGAAGGTATAGTTCTAGGATATATCGTTTCTGAAAAAGGCATTGAAGTTGATAAAGCTAAGATCGAGGTGATAGAGAGTCTTAAACCACCCAAAACAATTAGAGAAGTTCAAAGTTTTCTTGGACATGCTGGATTTTACCGGCGTTTCATTAAAAATTTCTCTAAGATCACTAAACCTTTGACAGGTCTTCTGATGAAAGATGCCGAGTTCATTTTTGATGAAAAATGCAACGAAGCATTCAACCTTTTAAAGCAATCTTTAATCTCAACACCCATTATGCAACCACCAGATTGGACAAAACCTTTTGAAATCATGTGTGATGCTAGTGATTATGCGGTAGGAGCAGTGCTAGGGCAAAGATCTGATAAGAAGTTACATGTGATTTACTACGCCAGTAGAACTCTAGATGCCGCTCAGCTAAACTATGCAACCATAGAAAAAGAACTCCTAGCCGTAGTTTTCGCCATAGACAAATTTAGATCCTATTTGGTGGGAGCCAAAATAATTGTTTACACTGATCATGCCGCCATCCGATACCTTTTGAATAAAAAGGATGCTAAACCTAGGTTACTCCGGTGGATACTTTTATTGCAAGAATTTGACCTCGATATCAGAGATAAGAAAGGCACCGAGAATGTAGTTGCCGATCACCTTTCCAGGCTTGAGTTCTTGAAACCTGATGTAGTACCCATAAATGATGACTTTGCTTATGACAAGTTAATCGCTAAGCTAGATGCCATTGGAGATGTAAGTTTAGAAACCCTAGAAGATTCTGAAAAATCCTTAGCGGTAAATAATGTACCTTGGTATGCATATTTTGTTAACTATCTTGCCGCAGATATAATACCTTCGGACCTCAGTTATCAGCAGAAAAAGAAGTTCTTCAATGACGTTAAACATTTCTATTGGGATGAACCACTCCTTCTTAAGAGAGGCACTGACGGAATCTTTCGCCGGTGTGTTCCAGAAGAAGAAGTGCACCATATCATAGAACATTGTCACTCATCACCCTACGGAGGACACGCAAGCACATCTAAGACTCACGCTAAAATCTTACAAGCTGGTCTTTATTGGCCAACTATATGGCGTGATGTTCATACATATATAACCAAGTGTGACCCGTGTCAACGCTCCAAAAACATCTCGAGGAGAAATGAAATGCCATTAAGAAACATTCAAGAAGTAGAACTTTTTGATGTTTGGGGAATCGACTTTATGGGACCTTTTCCATCATCCTTAGGAAACAAATATATTTTAGTCACTGTCGATTACGTGTCCAAATGGATTGAAGCTATAGCTGCACCCACAAACGGCACCCGAGTGGTGATTAAGATGTTCAAGAAGAATATATTCCCTAGATTCGGAGTTCCCAGACTAGTCATAAGTGATGGAGGATCACATTTTATATCTAGGATTTTTGACAAACTGTTGAGGAAGTATGGAGTTAAACATAGAGTAGCCACACCTTACCACCCGCAAACCAGTGGGCAAGTAGAAGTATCCAATAGAGAGATCAAGCATATCTTAGAAAAAACTGTCTCGATATCCAGAAAGGATTGGTCACAGAAACTTTCAGAAGCACTGTGGGCATACAGGACAGCCTATAAGACTCCCATTGGAACAACCCCTTACCAACTAGTTTACGGAAAATCATGTCACTTACCCTTTGAATTGGAACACAAAGCATATTGGGCCATCAGAACCTTAAATTTCGATTACTTAGCAGCCGGTGAGAAACGCATCTTAGACATACATAAGCTAGAAGAGCTCCGACAATCAGTCTATGAAAATGCCATCATATATAAAGAGAGAACCAAAGCATGGCATGACAAGAAGATCGTCAAGAAAGACTTCAACATAGGTGACCCTGTTCTTCTATACAATTCAAGACTGCGACTTTTTCCAGGTAAGCTTCGATCTAGATGGACGGGCCCGTTCGAAGTTTCCAAAGTCCTAAAATCCGGGGCAGTGGAAATTAAGAACAAATCTTGCAGTCCGTTCGTTGTAAATGGACAAAGGCTTAAGCATTATGAAGGAGGTGACATTCCAGCATACTACTCCAGGTTCACGTTAACAGACCCACCTATCCTCGCACCAGATACATGACTTGAACTCGTCGAGCTAACGACGTTAAACAAGCGCTCCATAGGAGGCAACCCATGGTTTCTTTCGTATTTATTTTATTTCCATTTATTTTTTATTTACGTTTGTTCGTATGTTTGTACATATATGTCTAACTTGTTTTGTGTGTTTGATTTCAGGACCTGTTTTTCCTAACCTTTTCTTTCAGGATGCCACCAGTCGACGACATGCACGTGACCTTTAGAGACGACGCTCAGAGAGAGCGTTATGCGATGCTTTCACTCAGACCTATGGCACCCACTCGCTACCCAGACAGTGATTGCATGGAAGCTTTGGGCATAGAGCTCAGTGTCCGATACTTGACCCACCAGCTCAAATGGGACCAGTACGCTGATGATTTTCATCCCACCTTATAGGAACCCCACTCTGGAGTTCCTCAGCTCTTTCTCCTATGATCCGTACTTGGGACCAGATGGCCACACCAGCTTCAGGTTATTTGGCACAGAGTATTCGTTCACCCATACTAAGTTCGGTGATCTTCTTTGATTTGAGACTGGAGTTGGCGCTATCCCTGAGCTGCCCATGGGTTACTTCATGAATAGAGATGTGGAGAAATTTTGGAGTGACATCTCTGGAGGTGGAGGCCCTGACCCTGATACTCACATTTCGCAGGTTATCCATAACCCAGCTCTCCGATACTTTCAGATGATCATTGCCCATACATTCTTTGGGAGAGCAGATGCTGATGACCAAGTTACTGAGGAGGACATATTTTTCATGTTTTGTGCGAATCAGTCACGTCGTTTAGCTTGTGGTAACTTTATGCTGTACTCTTTTAGTGGTGTTGCCACCTGGGCAGGAGGACCTATACATGTAGGAGGTAATGTGACTGAGATTGCTGCTGCTCTAGGCCTTGGCCGAAAGCTATTTCATTTGACTCCCTACTGCAGCCATACCACCATGGATATTGATTTTTGTTTAGATCGGGGGCTGATGAGAAGGAACTCCTTTAATCCTTCTCAGTTCAGACTCCTGATCGATGGTGAGACCATACATCATTTCACTTTGCCAGATCCTGTTATGACCAGTGTCCATGACCCAGCAAACTGGACATATGCCTTAGAAGGACACGGTGAGACGGTAGACGCACCACGACCCTGCCCAGAGCCAGAGTACGTTCCAGCTCCACCACCTGACAGGACCACGGTATGGTCAAATAATTATTCATTAGGTACTCCGGATATGCAGACCCAGATGGCGATGATGTGCCAAGAGATAGCAGATCTCTGACAGACTCTTGTTGACCTACACCTGAGGATGGAAGTGTCAGAGCTGACCCACGCTACTGAGTCCGATGTGCTGCATGAAGACATAGCGGAGCTCCGTCGTGAGATAGCAAGACTCCGTGGAGACGACCAGACTGATGACCAGATATCTTGATTTCCATTTTCGTATTATTTACTATATTTTTTATGCATTAATTTACTTTCAGTATCACCCAGACATATTTCCTACTATTTGCATTTGATATATTTCCGATTTATATTAACGTTTGAGTTTTTTATGTTTATATGCTAATATTTTCTTTTGTTTTATTTTTCTTTGACAAAATATATAAAAAAATTTATTATAAAATATATATATATATATATATGCTTGTGAAAATTTTGTGCAAAACTACATTTTTAGGACATATGGAATGCTAAAAAGCCCCCCCAAGGCCAAATGAAGGATAAAAAGCCCATTCAAAAAGACAAATTGAGGCCCATCAGCGGTTTTGTTCTCGTCGCGCCCGCGGCAGCGTCCCTGTAAATTCGGGACAGAACCTCCATTTCCACCATTTTTGAACCTCCAACCTCTTCAAACCCATTTTTTTCCCTCCGAAAAATCCCTATAAAACCCCATTGAAACTCATATCTCTAGCATTCACCAACCATCTCTTAACTTTCCATTTCAATTTCCATCAACAAAAACCCATAAAAATCCAACCTTTATCATACCACTTTTCTTCCACCCTCTTCACCATCTTCATCAATGGAGTTTAATGGAGTCATTCTTCGGGAAGGACAATCCGGGAATAGGCAGAAGCGGCAACTTCAAAAGCTTCAGGATCGAGAAATTCTCTCGACGAGGTATGTCGACGATTTCTGCTTGCACGCTTTAGGGGTTCATCATAGCGTTTTCCATTTGTTAGACTTTGTAGGTTTAGGCACTGTTTTCACCACAAAAGAACCCACCTATGAGAGGATGACGGTTGAGTTTTTAAGTTTATTGGTTTATACCGTTCGTCCCGACACTACTAGCACAGTCGGTACCGTGCATTTTAGACTGTTTGCTGTTGAGTATGAGTACAGTACCGACGAACTAGCAGGTCTATTTGGATTCCCTCATGGGGAGGGTGCTGTTTATGAGGCTCCTTCAGATGCTGAATGGTCAGTCGGGATATTCGCCTTCTGGCGCAGGTTGTCAGATACTATTGTTGATTCCTTTAAGGGAATACTCGCCTCGACCATTTATAACCCGGCCATAAGAATTTTTAGATATCTTTTGGCATGCTCTATTTTTGGCTGGGAGAATCAAAACAAAGTTAACAGCAAAGAACTTTTTTTCTTGCAAGGATGCCTAACAAATGTAAGAATCAATCCAATTCCATTTATGATCGCCCACATGTGCTTAACGGTAAATAAGTGTGGACCGATAGTTTTTGGCGGATTGATTACGTCTATTGCTCGGGCACTAAATTTGAATGATGAGATAGCTACTTTAGAACCACTGCCCCCTCGCACAATTAATTTAAAATTTCTGAAAGACATGAAATTGTGTCGATCGAGGAGGGCTGGTGGTTATGAGTTGATGATTCACGGGGTAGCCATCGAATCAATTGTTATGTCGTGCAGTAGACGTACAGATGTACGATTCGAGAGGAACTGGATCTACGACCGTACTGCCCCACCTTTTCTAGGTCCAATTCCTCCTAATAACCATGACAATGAGGGGCCTGACACAGATGATGAGTATGACCATAGAGAGCGTGTGTCCCCCCTTCACCCCACACAATCACACACCGCACCATCTGCTTCTAACACTTTTGCAGGAGCTGCTCCCGGATTTTATATTACGGAGGAGATGTGGCGAGACCATATGGCTAGAGAAGCACATCATGAAGACCTGCTATCTTCCATTCAGCAATAGATGGCGGACCAGATGAGCTTTATGCAAGAGTCGCAGCGGAGAGCAGACCAATCCTACGAGACCATCTCCCGTACTCTGCTTGCGATCACCAGTGAGCAATCCCGTCAACAGCAATATAACCATCAGTACTTTCAGCTTATGGAGGCCACTCAGGGTTCCATCTTAGGTAGCCTTCGTGAAGTGAAAGCTGCTCAGACAGAATTGCAGGCTAGGATGGACCAGCGAGACCGTCACAGTAGCAGATCCCGTCATTCCGAGCATCCAGCACAGGGCGGCGAGGGCACCAGCGGTCCTCACTAGTTTTTCCAGGTTCCTTTCTCCTTAGCTTACTTCGAAACATTGGGGACAATGTTTGATTTAAGTGTGGGAGGAGATTTAATCGTTTTTATTTCCGTCGTTTTAGTAGTTTATTTTTATTTCCCTTCAGTTATTTACTTTTGTTTCTGTTTTAGAAAATGCATGTGTGTGAAGAGTCATTAGTATAAGTATATTTTTTGGTTCACCTTCATTTTTTTCCCACATTTTTAGCCCCACAAAAAAAAAAATAATAATAATAAAATATTTTTTCTAGAAAAAAGTGTTGTTCTGAAAAATTTTTGGGCTTCAAGACAGGTTCGGGTTAGGATGCGGTGACTTGGGAGAAACTTTGAAACATCAGTATCGTCCTTACACCATGAACTTCGTAAATATAAGAATCACACCTGAAACCCCATGTACCATGGCCCTAATTTTATTTCAAAATCATCCTTAGTAGTTTATTTCAGTAATCAGCTCCGGCCTAAACATGTTCTAAGTAGGAGACCGACGAATATAAGTGACTGATCTGAGTACAAGAAAAAGCAAAAAGAAAAAAATTTATCTGCACCGTTGCTGCAAAAGAAAGATAGAAAAAAGAAAAAAAAAGAGTAATAAAATGTTTAGCTTGCTCATTTCAGTTGGTTCAGAGGTATCTGGCGCTGAACTCGGTAGGGCGGATTACGATCCGATCCCCCACAACTGCACTTGAGAGGAATAAAAGGATTTTACACAGTTCCCTGTGCCAGAAATCCGGTATGAAAAGATCAGAATCACTAACAGGTCACTCTACCATGAAGCATGTGCGGAAAACGGGCTTAATGTGATTGCGCTTGAATGAAAAGGACTCAAAAGAGATGGAAAAGGAAGGCCTAAGTATTGTGGGATATAATGGGTTGATTGGTATAGGAGCGAAGTTTATGTCCGTATTTGCGGATTAGTGTCATCACGATGCCCTTGGTTCACTCAGTTAGTACCGACCACTGCATCCAGACTCGGACTTAGAAGCCCTTTTCGCCCAAAAATCATCGATCGACACTGATTTTTCTATGAGCTTTAAATGTTTTGCTTGAGGACAAGCAAAGGTCTAAGTGTGGGAGAATTTGATGACACTAAATTATACTGTATTTTCGACTCTGATTTCACATGCATATTAGTTGTTTTTCTATTATTTTTGCTTTGTTATTGTTATGTTTCCCTTTGTTTTTAGGTTTTCAATAAATCGAGGTCCCAGACAAAAAAGGGTACAAAAGGAGCAAGAATTCAAGTTTGGCAGCAATTTACTCTTGTCGCTTCTCTTGTCGCGGACGCCCCAGGGTAGGCGACGACGTGCCCCATGATCTCCACTGCTCAACTGCCACGTTCCCACGACCTTTGCTGTTTTCTTCTTGTCGCGGGCGCGGTAGGCCTGTCGCGGGCGCGACAAGGCAAAATCAGTTCCCGCCCATTTTCAAGCCAAGGTCACTTTTGTCTTTGCACCATGCCAACTTTGCCTATAAATACTCTCAGGACTCGAATTTTAGGATCATCCAATCTTAGTTTACTTCATCCTAGGAATAAATTTCACTCTTGTAAAGCGGTAATCTTCTCACATCGAGGAGTTATTGCACTGTGTGTGATCGAGTTTGTAATCAAGTCTTGGAGTGTCTGTAATCAAGTTGGAGCACTTTGGTAGAAGTAATCCTGCCAGCATTTTATTTTCCGTGCATTGTACCAGATTTAAAGACTCCGCTTTGGAGCAGGTTTTATTTTAATCGCATTTACTTTCATTTATTTCTTGCACTTGCTTTATTTTGTTTACTTATTGTCTTGCCTTACTTTTCAAAACTTTACTTTTCAAAAGACTTAATTCCATACATGATAAGAATTAACATGACTGTTATAACTACCATGGCTGGCTAAGTTTTAGATAGGTAAGAATGTAAAGACCATAACCACCGTAATACGTCTATATGTTAATAGAAATACTTAAGGGCTGTTTTAATCTTTAACACAAGTTTTTTGTACTTAAAAACAATGTTTGGTAAGATCGAAAGTCGTCCAACCATTTGAGAACTTGTTTAGTTCTCAACTGATCAAATACAGCGAAAGCGCTTTGCTCAGTTGAGTAGGGATTTTTAACACTTTAGAAAAGAGATTTTAAAACTATTTTCAGACGCGTTAGTGGGATTAGAATCTGGTTCATTTTGAACCTCTTTAGTTTAGAGATTTCAGGTCAAAATACTTTTCTGTTTAGTTTAGAATTTACATTTCTTAAAAATAAGTTTTCCATGACTCTAACGCAATGCGCGCCTTTTTATAAGTGACAATAAAGGGGTTAGTTTAGAGGGTAAACTTGGTTCTGACTACGCGAAAACGACATTTCCTGTTAAATTGAATTCTTTTCTTAAAATAGAAGATATTGCCCATAAGTAGTTCTGTTGATGAATATAGAAATATTATCGGTTATGAGAATTACATTCAAGCCTATTGTTTTGTCTGAATTTTATTACCTCATCATTTACTTTTATTTATTTTCCTCTGCAATAGTAAACCCTGAATTGAACTACCTTAGATAAGCACTGTAACAAATGGAAATCGTTAGATCGGCATTTGGTCTCTGTGGATACGATAACTTTTTATATTACTCTGACGCGATTCGTGCACTTGCGAATACACCGCATCATTGAATTAATCCAAAAACCCTAATTTGTTTTCAAAAATGTATTTAATTGAATAAAAATTCAATTAAAATGATCAAAATTGTTTAACATATGAAAAACAAATTGTGATCTTGGATTAATGCTTCAAAAATTAAGTATTGACCTACAAAATAATTAGAAAGCATTAAAAGTTGCAAAATCAAGGTGGAAAAAATATTTTAAATGTTAAAAAACAATTAAAACATTAATTCTTTGCAAAAATATCAATTATACAAAATAAATAATATTTTTGGGATTTTTTGGGAAAATAAAATATTTTAACATTTTTGTGAATTATTAAAAAAAGAATCAACTCAAAATCATTAAAACTCAGAGAGAAATTAATTTTTGAATCAATTAAATAAAATCACAAAATTCAAATATTTGAATTTGAAAGAAATGGCGCCAAGAACACACCAAGAACACGCGCGTGTTCTGGGTTTGGCCAGATTTGCATTTTCTATCCAATCTCACTTAATACTTGATTATATCATGCAATCCACATATCATTATGCTCGTCTCAACCTCACGATCATGTTTATGTCAATTAATTTCATTTAAATTAAACATATAACAAGAAATCATGAAAAATCCTCAAGAACACTAATTTCTGCATGAAGGCTAGGATTTTTTATACATGATTCAAAAAATACAATTAATTGAGGGGAAACATTCCATGCATGTTTATGAACATATGTCCAAATTATTGTGCGAGGAAATATGCATAGATTGAGAGATGACCAAGTATATGCTTACCTCTAGGCCGTGACAGCAAGTGCAATGTGATTTTTGAATTGGAGGTGTTACAGATGAGTGGTGATGATCTGAACAGCTTCCCTACACCCTATGGAGTGTGTTTGAATGCTTGGACTTGATTGAAATTGGCTGGATCACTTCATGGCATCTCAACTGCACTTTGGTTAAAACCTTGAGCAATTGACTGGTGATTCTGAGAAATCAGTGTTCCAGTTGTTGTTTAAGTGTTTGATCAGCTCATATGTGATGTATGTGAGGTGTGTGAGTGATTGGTTTGAGTGGAATTGCCCTCTAGCTCAAAACCCGATAGCTACCTTGCTAAGAAAGGCATTCTTGCCAAGAGAAAGAGATTTTGAGAAAGGCAAGTGTTGTAGGCCTTTGGTGTACTTAAACTAATCACAATTGAGCTCTATTTATAGTAGAGCAAGTTTGTTTTGCAAGGAATAATGAATGGCAACTGCTGAGTAGGTTTGTTCAATGTTGGCCAATGGAAGTTCAAGTCTCCTCTAGCCATTGACTAGAGGTTAGGGCACAGGCTACTAGTTCCCTTGGTCTTGGATAAGTCTTGACTAAATTCAAATGAAAATGGCTCATTCCATGCCACCTTGATACTTCCATTGAATGCTCCAATCCAAATTTGGAGTCTTGTCCCTATTTTGGCAATTCTAGGTTCAACATGCTATTTCTTGTTCCAAAGACTTTGGAGGCTCGGCTCAGTGATTGTCCCCTTTAGATTCAATCCTCAGATGTGTCCAAATGGATAGGAGTGTTTGGATTTGGATGATTTTGGCAAATCGAGCAAAAATGCAAATTCTGCCTTGCCTTGACAGATTTCAACAAGGCAACTTGACAATGTCATAACTCATAGCCCAAATGGAATTTGGCAATGTTCTTGGCCATTTTGGAAAGCCCTTACATGATACAACAACTGTTTGAACATGTTTGGTTTTGATCTCTTTTGAATCCAAGTGAAAAATCCCCCTACATTTGGAAAAAAATGAAGGCAGATTTGGACTTAGTGAAAATTTCACTAAGTGTTGGAAAAAGTGACATTTTCATTTTTCAGCCATTTTGATCACTCCATAACTCAAAATCCTTAATGAATTGGACTTAGGTCTAGTTGAAGTTTTTGTAGAGGGTAATGAGGGCTACAAATCCATCTTTGGATGTGGAAAAATGGCTTTGTGGTTTAGGAGTTATGATCCTCCAAAGTTGGTACCCTAGCCAATTTATTTTTAACTTAGAAAATTTTCTAAGTTTTTATGGTTACCCCTTTTACAAGTTATCCAACTTTTCTTGATTTTTCTTGATGAATGATGATTCAAATCACACATTAACATCATTTTAGGGTTAAAAATCCATTTTGATGAAAAATCTCAAAAAGTCAAAGTTGACTTTTGTGCACAGTTGACTTTTTATCAGATGAATTCCAAACTGTGCAATTCTTTAGGAAATCATGTCCTTGACCTAAATCAAACTTGATGGAAATGTTACATGGGTGTCATAGGGTATATTGAGGTATGTCCTAGGGTTTGGGAGTATGTCTTGGTCAAAAGTCAAAGTTATAGTTGACTTTATTCGCAAAACCCTAATTGTGGTGCAGATGAAATTGAGACTTGTTGCTCAAGCTTCTTGGATTAATCCATCGTTCCAAATGGATCAATATAGTTCATTAGAGACCCTAAAACCCTCTCTTGAGGTCTTGGCTCATGATTTGCCCTAAAAGTCAACTTAGGGGTGAATTAGGTCAAGAAACTCTAATTCCTGATTTTTGATGTATGCATCCCCTGAGGTCAAATTGACTTGATGATTAGGTTTATGAGGTTCCATGGAGTATATTAGGATATGTTTTGGATCATTGGCTTGTGCCCAGATGAAAATTTTCCATCTGGAGGCCCTGGTCGACCAAAACCCTAATTTGGTGATACTGGCGATCTTGAGACTTGATCCACCTAGAAGGGAGCAGCTTTGGGCTTAATCCTTGGAGTGGGAGTCCTTTTTTATCCTTTGTGTATGTTTGAGAGGTTTAGACAAGTTGAATATCATGTCATTCCTTGATTGATCCTTTGTCTAAGAACTCTGAGAGGGCTTGAAACCCTAATTTTGATTGTAGTGAATGCTCACCCATCTTTGGGGAGACTAATGAGGCAAGATGGTTCCTCCATATTGTGATGATGATTTGCATAATGATGGGAATCTTAGTGGTCAAAATTTGGGGTATGACACTGATACAGTTAAATTGGGACAGTTATGTCGAGATTCATGAATCTCTTCAAGTGTTTGAAGATATTGAAGCATCTGGTATGCCAATTCTTCTGTAAAATCCTTTTGATGACTTATCCTCACAGACCAGTTAATCAGAAGCAGTCAGGACGAGATTCGACAAATCTCTCAATGGTCAGTTAGTCTGGGGCATTCCCTTCACAGATCAACCAGTCTGAAGAGCAAGTTCAAAGACTTTGTTGTGCAAGCGCTGTTAATCTGGGGCAGTTACGTCGAGATTCATGAATCTCTCTCCAAGAATTTTAAGATATTGGAACTTCTTGTATGCCAATTCTTCTGTAAAATCTTCTTGATATTTTCTTCCAACAGACCATGTAATCTGGTGCAACTGAGACTTGAAGTTGGTCATTATGCCGGTGGGATGCATAACTACTCAGTTCTTGTGATATCTTCTGCTATCTCCCCAGTAAGTTGTCACTTCAGTTGATATTGGTAATTCCTTGTGGATCTTTCTCTTCCAACAAAGAAATCAAGCTCATGATGGCGATCCTAGTGAAGTCATGACGATTTACCTCCGAGTGGAGTACTCTTTTTCCAGGGAAGGTCTTAACCTTGAAGTATAACTGCTGATTCGACGTGTTCATCCCTAGTGATGCTCCAATCTGATGAGGTTGGTTGGGTATCCTTGTCGAGATGTTTATTTCATCTCCAGTCTCGCTTCCCTTTGTCTGTTTTGTCAGCATAAGCATAAGCACAAGAATAAACATGACATGTATGCATTTGTAGGTATGCATGGCACCTTAGCATTTCTGCTTCTTTCCTGGTGTTTACCTGTTTTGGTTCACTTTGGCGTTTATTCCCCAAGCGATTGGGCTTGTCTATTCTCTTTAATAGAGTTGTAAGCCCTAGGCATAAAGTGCCCATTCTTTCTAGAATTCCCCACAGAGTTTGATCCTCATGGATGATGGTTGGTTCAGTTATCTTTTCCATATTTGGATAAGATAGATCCCCATTTAAGCTCATTCCTCAATGGTTGGAGTCTTGTTTGCCTGTTTCTTTCTAGCTTGTTCCTAGATTGACCTTTGGTCCCTGGCAAGAGTGCTTTTGTGCCTGATTAGGTTGCTGTACCTATTTAGAACGTGCATTTATTTTGCACTGTGTCTCACAGAATGAATCTTTTATGGATCCTCATTGAAGACAAAATTCATTCTCTAGCAATGTTGTGATAACAACATCTCCTTTGGAAATTATACCCGGACAACAAGTGGCAGTCACCTTGAGAAACTTGTTTTGCTATCATTACCTCTAAGGCGATAAGTGGTAGTCTCTTCAGAGAAGCTTATCCATTTTTGGTGCTTACTTCAAATTTTCTCAGAACAAGTGGCAATACCTCGGAGAAGCTTGTTTTATATGGTGATAAGTGGCAGTCTCTACCAAGAAGCTTATCCGTTTTTGGTGATATTCAACCTTTTGCAACTACAATTGGTATTCCCCTGGAAGTTTTTCAGAAGGATTTTGTTGAAGACCTTACAAGTGGTTTCTCTTTATTTGAGTTACCCTCTTTACAAGGATTTTATTACAAGTGACGATTTGTCATCAGGTCAGATATGAACCTAAAGTCCAGTAATTGCTGGCATTGTTTAAAACATAGGTCAGATATGAACCTAAACCCATGTCAGATATAAACCTAAACCCAGGTCAGATATAAACCTAAACCCAGGTCAGATGTGAATCAAAACTCAGGTCAGACATGAACCTAAAGTCCAGTGTTTGCTGGCAAACCAACTCATATTGGTGTCTAAAGTCCAGTAATTGTTGGCATTGTTTGGAGCAAGACACGAGCCAAGACCTCAAGAAGTGTTTTGAAGATCTCCAATACATCATATTAATCCATTTACAAGATTGGATTGATTCAAAGAACTTGGTTCATAAGCTGTACAAAGATTCAAACTCATATGGACCAATTAGGGTTTCTTGATGAAAAGTCAACTGTATCTTTGACTTTTGACCAAGACATGATCCCAAACCTTGGGACATGATTCAAGACACTCTATAACACCTATGGAATCCATCCATTAGGTTTGAACTAAGTCAAGAACTTGATTTCATATAGGATCACACAGTTTAGAATTCATCTGACAAAAAGTCAACTGTGCCAAAAAACCAAGTTTGACCTTTTGAATTTCTTGACAATCAAGGCTTCCCTAAGTCAAAAACAATGTTAATTCATGGTTTGGATCATCATCCATCAATAAAAATCAAGAAAATTGAGATTACTTGAAAAAGGGGCAACCTTGAAAAACTTAAAATTTTCTAAGTTATGGAAGAAAAGTGATTTGGTACCAACTTTGCAAGGTCATAACTCCTAAACGACAAGGACTTTTTCTCCAATCCAAAGCTCAAATGAAAGCTCTCATTACATACTTCAAAATTGTCAACTACATCAGATTCTAAATCCTCATGGATTTTGAGTTATGGATTGATCAAAATCACAAAAACATGAAAATGACAACTTTTTCCAACACTTAGTGAAAATTTTGGACAGAATCTGTCTTGGGTTTTCACCAACTTTGAGGCCATTTTTCACCATGATCCAAATTGATTCAAGACCAATGTTGGACATCAAAGTTAAAGTAGGATATACAAGCTTTCCAAATAGTACCAGAACTCATCCTAATTCAACTTGAGTACGGAGTTACAAGCATGGAAACATGACACCTCTAAGACTGGTTTTACAAGACAGTCTTGTACATGCCACACGATTTTGTCATTTCCATGACTTGGCAAGCCTTGTCACCATACAAGACAAGTTTCTAAAGTGCAATGAACATGATCTCTGCAGAGCTACAACACCATAGAGCCTTGCAAGTCAAAAACCTCATCATTTGGCATGTGACATTCAAAGTTCAAAATCCAAAAACTCTAATTTTGTCATGAGGAATTTAAGGGATGCATAGAGCTGGCATGTATCAGTCCATGATCAACCAAATGAGTCAAGATAAACTCAAGCATCAGAAGACCATAGGCCTACAATATCAACCCAAGTCAATGGCTAGAGGAGACTTTGGCAACAAGACAAAGTTCAATGGATATTGGAGTGATCCAGCCTCAAATCACAATTGCTCCCAAAACAAACTTGCTCTTCTATAAATAGAGCTTCTTTCTGATCAATTCAAGTAAACCAAAGCATAGCAATCCATGCTTTCCTCCAAATCAATCTCGAAAAACCAGATTTTCCTTCTCTTTCAAGTCACTATCGAACTTTCAATTTGAGATCAATTCAATCAAAACCAATCATGACAACACCTCACATACATCATATATGAGTGATCTATAACCTTAAAACTCATCTGGAACATCAGAATCACAAAGTCACCCCCCATTTGCTTAAGCTTTTTGCCCTATTTGCAGTTGAGGTGCCACAACAAGTTCCAGGCTTATTCAATCCATTCCAAGCTTTCAAACACATTACTTGAGGTCCATTGAAGCTGTCCAGATCATTACACAACATCTATAACACCTCCAACATAGAATACGAATTCTTCTTGCAAGAGGTAAGTCTGATACTCTCAAACTCTATAATCCATGCATCATAAATGGGTTTTCAAGTTACAAACATGTTTCTGCACTTATGTAGAGTGATTCCCCTCAGTCAATTGCTATGTATGAATTGTGTATAGGATTTCATAGTGTTCTTGTAGAAATTAGGGTTCTTGAGTTCATCATTTGATTTCTCACTTCACACTTAATATAAATGCAATTAATTGGTATCATTGGAATCCTTGTTATAAAACGAGCAAGTTTCATGTTTACAAAAGTCAAAACCATTGAGTAATCAGAGAGATATTAGAGGTTTTGCAAATCTGGGGAAGAAGAACACGCGCGAGCAAGAACATGTGTTCTTGGTGCCATTTTTTAATTATTTGAATTTTTGAATTTTTGATGTTTTATTAATTGATTTCAAAAATTAATTTCTCTCTCGTTTTTTTATTGGTTCTTTTTTTAAAAAGTCACAAAAATGTTTAAATATTTTATTTTACAAAAAAATCACATTTTATTATTTATTTAATATAGTTTGATTTTTGAATTTAATTTAATTTTATTTGTTTTTTAAACATTTTTAAATGAAATTCTCACCTTGATTTTTCAAAACCAATTGGATTTCAAGCTTTCATGTGATTAAACATGATTTTTCAAATATTTTTTAAAGTTGACAACTTGTTTTTGAATATATTTGATATTTTGTATCATTTTATATTTAATTTCCTTTAAATATATATATATATATATATATATATATATATATATATTCAAGTCAAAATACTCTTTTTGGTCCTTTAACTTTACCTCGGGGTTCATTTTGGTCCCTTAACTGTAAAAAGTGTCATACTGGTCCCTTAACTCTTCAAAACGTTCCATATTAGTCCTTTTCGTCTTATTAGCGACGGAAAAATTCAAAAATCAGTCGCTAAATTTGTCGCTAATAAGACAAAAGGACTAATATGGAACGTTTTGAAGAGTTAAGGGACCAAAATGACACTTTTTAAAGTTAAGGGACCAAAATGAACCCCAAGGTAAAGTTAAAGGACCAAAAAGGGCATTTTGCCTATATTTAATTAAAATTAGGGGTTCTCTTAATTTTAACACTTTTCAAAACACTTTTGGGCCTCTTGGTAGAATGTAAGTCCCATCCCTTTGTAAATAAATAATCTGGGCCTTAGTCATTGTATAAGTTCCATCTGGGCCTCCCCTTGGGTTGTAAGCCCTATCTTTCTTCTTTTCAAAACATTTTGGGCCTCTAATAGAGTGTAAGACCCATCACCTTTGTAAAATACAAAATTTTTGGATCTCAGTCATTGTATAAGTCCCGATACGATTTTCAAAATAAACGGTGCGATCGCTGTTTTTCATATGGGCATCTCCTTGAGTTATAAGCCCTAACTCATGTATAAAAATAACACTTTTGGGCTTCTAATAGAGTGTAAGACCCATCCTCTTTGTAAATACAACAATTTGGGCCTCAATCATTGTATAAGTCCCTTTGTGGTTTTCAAAACTACGACACGATCATCCCCTTTCAAAAGAGATCATCTGGGCCTCTCCTTAAGTATAAGCCCCAAACATCCTTGTAAAACAACCTTCTTTTTTATTCAAATTCAAATTCAATGTGTTATCAAAACTTTCTTCAATTTCTTGAAAACCTAACCATACAGCTGTAGTTATTATGCTTGGGCTTTCGTCAGACTGTAAGTCTCACTATCTCTTCAATACATACTTGCTTATATATATATATATATATATATATATATATATATATATATATATATATATATATATATATATATATATATATATATATGCTTGTACATACTTTCTTAGAGTTTTCCCCAGCAGTTAGGTCTAGGTTTAGATCAAACCAGAGGTTACTCTTTCAACATAGTCAAAACTAGTTCCCCATAGGAAATTCCAGATACAGTCTTGCCTCCTCTTGGGCTATACAATATGGAACAGAGAAAGGCATTATTCCCGGTGAAACTTTTCTCAAGACTGTCAAAACTTAGAAGTATTGTGTACAAGAAATTCATTTCCCCAAAGAGGAAATTCCCAGTGAAACCTCTTCTGAATTTCTTTAAACTTAGAACTGTTCTGCAAAGAAAGGACTTATTCCCGGTGAAACCTTTCTTGAACTTTTCTTAGGCTTGGACCCACAGGCTTCTTAAAAGTGAAGGTGTAAAAACACAAGAAAGGGGGGGGGGGGGGGGTTTGAATTGGTTTTTCATAATAAAATTGTTTGTTTAAGATTACACTTAAATAAAAAACTCTTTTGTTTTGTAAAAAAACCTTGGTTGAAACTAAAGGGGATAACACGTTATGTTTATACTAGTTCACTTGAGAAACACTCAAGTTAATCTAGTCCACCCTCCAAGGTGATTTTGCCTCTCTCAATCGAGGTCTTAATCCACTAATCAATCAGATCAATACAATGCCCTAGCCAAAATGCTGGTGACTAACAACAACCTCTAAAACTCTTCAAGTTCTAGACTTCTCAAGAAATACAACCACATCGGTCTTTCTCAAGGAACACCCTCTAAGACAACACGTCTTAGACTTCTCAAGAAATACAATCACACAGGCCTTTCTTAAGGAATACAAACCTAAGTTTGAAAATAAGTTTCGTTTACAAGAAGTGTGCTTCTAATACAAGCTGAATATGTAAACAAGTTTTGACCAGAATTACTTAAGAAATCTTTTAGTTAGAAAGTATGTTTTACAGTTGCGTTCATGTATATCTTTCTTCAAGTCTTTGCTTCTTTATATAGTCGTGTAGAAAGTAGTCGTTGAAAGGTAATCATGATAGCTATCTAGGCTGGCGGCTAGAAGCGTGAGGATAGATAAAAACTTTTGCATCCTGTCTTGTCAGAATATCTTTGTTTGTACCATTTGCACTGATATCAAGATATCTTCGCTTTGTATTGTGGTACAGCTGTACTATGTAGCTTAGTCTTCATGGCTTCTCAACTTCAGAGACCTTTTTACAAGCATGAGTGAGAAGGGAAAACATAGCTTTGTTCTTACGATCTTCAAGTCTTCGAGTCCTCAGAGCAGCGCCTTCGGAGTCCTCAGCACTTGGTCTTCAGAACCTTGTTCGCTTGGTGCGTTATCTTCATATTTTCAGAGGCTTCTGATGGTATTTGGTTGAAGCATGAGTAGATAGTATGGTTAGGTCTTCAGAACCTTGTTCATAGAGCATAAGCCTTCTGCATCTGGACTTTGTTCAATCAGAACCCTTATCTTCAGATCTTCAGAACTCGTTCTCTTTCCCTTTTGTATCAGAGTCTTGTGAACTTCATATTTTCTTGAAATAAATTCTATATTTCAAGTGTAGTGCATAGGGAAGTATTTTCTTTTTAGCATTGTATTCGCGCTAATTTATGGAAGCATAACCTGTTTGTTAGATTCTCAATAGTAACAAACATTAGTCTTACAAAATTGTTCATACAAACATACTCGTTTGATATCATCAAAACTTAGAAGTAACATTGCAGAACCAAATCTTGTTCTCACAATCTCCCCCTTTTTGATGATGACTTTGATGATGACAAAACTATGTATTTTGATGACACAATTTTGATATATAATGTAGGGAAGATTACAGATTTAAAAAAATTGCTTATGAAGTACTCCCCCTGAGTCTTTGACTTGATGAATTTCTGTGCTTGGGTTCCCCCTGATTATTGGATCAGAATTCCTGGAAAAATAATTTAATAGAAATAACAGTTTATCTGTTAGCATGTAAACAATGTTACGTTATTTTTCAGAGATTGACTATAGAATCAAAATATCACATTCATATAACTTCTCCCCCTTTTTGTCATGATAAAAAAGATTAGTGGTCCAAGGGTGAAAAACGAAGATCTAAAGCCTTAAAACCACATGAGGCATAAATAAACTTAGGTGCATCCAGAGGACATCTTGTCCCAAATCTTCTGAAGCATGCTCTGAACATTTGCATTGAAAGCCTTTTGTTCCTCAAAATTTTCTCTGAATTGTTGTTGTTTTTCTCTGATTTCTTCAATTGCGATTTCCAAACGCTTAACAACCGGATCAGATGAGGACACAACTACAGCATCTTGCTTGACATTTTCCATGGCTTCAGCTTCTTGTGCCGTCCCGGCTTCTTCAGCAGCCTTCTCTGCAAGAAGTCTTGCTTCTTTAGCAGCTTTTTCTTCAACTTCTTTCTATTTTGCGGCCAAGAGCTTGAGTTCCCTGATCTGTTCTTCAGCTTCAGCTTTTTCCTTTGACAACTAAATTCCAGCAGTTATAGTGGCGTCTGAGAAGCTAACAGTTCTTGCAAGTTCAGAATCCAACCATTTCTGGAAGATTTGACAAGAACTTTCAAGCTCCAAAGGCTTGGCACTGATGCTGATTTCTTCTCTTAATTTCGAAAACTTCTTTAATTCCTTGTCATGAAATTGACCTATGAATTCCTCAAAAGTTGTTGGAAGTGGTATGTCATAAATGACTATGGCAAGGTCAGGTGTAGCAGAATTAGTTTCATATGGTACTGGCTGAGATGAAACAATCTCAGTAGGAGGATGTTGATTGGTTGATGGATCAACAGGAGATGATACTTCAAGAGTGTCTGAAACCATGAGGGTTTCAGGTGTGACAATCTCTAAAGATTCAGAGATGGTTTCCTCAGAGCTAGACTCAATGCTGAGGTCTTGAGATTCAGAGATTAGGTTCGTGGAACCTGGTTCATTTTGCTGAATGGTTGAAGAGGTTATTGTTGAAGTGTAGGTAGGAACAACTTCAGACACGATAGGTGTACTGATTGATGAGTTGGGTGAAGATTGGATAGTGATAGTTGGAGGAGGAATTGAAAAAGATGGTGGCTTAAACTTCACTTATGGATTGGATGTAGGAATGAAGGTAGCTTGAGATGATGATGGTGCAGTGACAGTCTCAAATGAATTAATAGCAGGTTTATTTATTTTCTCAAGAAGAAGAGACTCCAGTCTGGAAGTTTTGGAGGTTTCAGCCTTATCATCCTTTTTCTTTTTCTTAGGCTCAAAAACGTTTTCAGTTTGCTTCTTCTTGCTCCTGGTAATATAGTTAGGTTTAGCAGCAACATCTTCGATTCTGAAGCCAGACATGTCATGTCCTTCTTCTCTCATTATAGCAACGAATGAAGCAATAGTATACATATTATCTCCTCTGTGATAAATTGGATAATCTGTTACAGGAAGTCTGTTGTTAATCACGGTGTCGTGAGGGATAGACATAGGTTTCACTTCAACATTTGTCACCATTTTCATATGCTTAAGGTTCACAGCATTGAAAACTTCCCCTATGCTTGCAGTCAGATAATCTGTATATTTGGCTTCTTTGACCAGATACTCTACTAAGCTGCTTTCAACAAA
This sequence comes from Lathyrus tuberosus, assembly GCA_022829125.1. Lineage (NCBI taxonomy): Eukaryota > Viridiplantae > Streptophyta > Magnoliopsida > Fabales > Fabaceae > Lathyrus > Lathyrus tuberosus. The sequence continues at coordinate 4,136,055 of JALAZF010000052.1, read as the reverse complement.
AATATCAGATAAAAGTCTTCCAAAAGGAATGTAGTTTACAATCTTCCTATCCGGAGAGGCTATTGTTCTTGTCTTACGCACCATATCTCTTGGGTAGTAAAAAAGAATGGATGGAAGACACATTTTCTCATTCTTGTACAAGTAGTACAACATGTATTTTTGATTTGCGTTGAAGAAATCTGCAGCACTCTTTGAAGGTCTTGGATTGATACATCCAAGAATAATTGTATGCCAGATCCTCAGATTGTCACGCAAATTCTTGCTTTTGTATTCTGTTGTCCCAGGTTGACAATTTTTTAAAATTGCTTTGTTGATGATAGAGTCAGATTTGTCGATTCTTCCATAGACCCTTTTCCCTTCCAAGAACTTCATTCCTAGCAAATTTGAAATTGACTTTTCAGTGATAATAATCTTTTGATCCATAACGAAGGAAACAACATGGAGATTGTCAGTTTCAGCTTGTCTCCAGAATTCTTTGACTAGATCTTCATAGGTAGGGCCTCTAAGTCTGTCAAAGTAACTTTGCCAACCTTGAGTGTTTAGCTGATCATCTAGGTTAAATCCATTATCACAAAGATTGTCAAAATCGACATCTAGTTCTTTGAGAACATTTAGCTTTTCTGCATGAATGACACAGGTAACTGAGGGATTTCTCTGTGTTACATGGTTTGCATCGATCGTTGGAAGAGATGATGAAGTTGAAGCGATCATCGCGGTGGTCACGATGGTTGAAGAGGGTGCGACAGATGAGGATGATAACTCTTGAGAGGGATTCAGTGAAGCTTCAAATTCCTTGGAAAAGTGAACAGTTTCTTGTTGAATGGCAGTCATCATGATGATAGTTGAGATTGGAGAGGAAGAGGACAGTGATTGAGTAATAGAAGAAGAAGAAGAATAAGAGAGAGAGAGAGAGAGAGAGAGAGAGAGAGAGAGAGAATTTAGGATTTTTAGGGTTTTATTTGAGTGAGAGCGGAGTCAGGAGTGTTTTTGAAAGCTTAAGGAGATAGACACCGTATAGAGGATAAGTTAATGAATGTAATACAGTTTTAAGTCAGTCTCAAGAAAATTACTGTTCGTTTGATTTGGGTAAATGTAGTGATTTGGATATAATCAAATCATATGCAAAAAATTTGACACGTCATGATTGATTGGACAACTCAGAAGATTTCATTAGAACTAAGACATGTTTAAAAAAAATTGTTCTGATGATTTTAAAATAATTATTTCTTCTGACTAAATACATTTGGTTCTGAAATACTCTTACTCTGGACAGTAGTCCATTTTTAGATGTTTTAAAATAATTTGAAATCTATCTTCAGTCAAGGGTTTTGTAAAAATGTCAGCCCATTGATGGTCTGTATCAATAAATTTTAAGCATAAAGTTCCCTTCTAAACATAGTCTCTGATAAAATGGAGTTTTATTTCAATGTGTTTAGCCCTAGAGTGTAAAATTGGGTTTTTACTTAAACAAATAGCAGCAGTATTATCACAGGAGATAGGAATGTTACTCTCGTATATTTGATAATCCTCCAGCTGATTTTTCATCCATAACATTTGAGCACTGCATAAAGAAGTGGATATGTATTCTGCTTCTGTTGTTGAGAGAGCGATTGTAAATTTTCTCTTGCTTGACCATGAGATTAGGTTGTTCCCTAGGAACTGACAGTTACCATATGTGCTTTTTCTTTCTAATCTGTCTCCAACATAGTCTGCATTGCAGTAACCAGAAAGAGTGTACTCTGATGTTTTCTCATACATCAAGCCAAGATTAGTTGTTCCTTTCAGGTACCTTAGAATTCGTTTAACAACAGTTAAATGAGGTTCTCTGGGATCTGATTGGAATCTAGCCCATAAATGTACACTGAATAATATATCAGGTCTAGAAGTAGTTAGATACAAGAGAGAGCCTATCATACCATGATAGAGCTTCTGACAAACCTTAAATCTTATTTCTTCCTTTCCCATAATACATGTTGGATGCATTGAGGTCTTTGATGTATTGCAATCCATCATGTTGAATTTCTTCAGAAGTTCTTTAGTGTACTTTGATGAATGTAGGTGCCTTCTGGTTTCTGATCAATTTGAATTCCCAGAAAGAACTTTAACTCACCCATCAGACTCATTTCGAATTTTTCTTGCATTAACTTTGAAAATTCTTCGCATAAAGAGGGATTAGCAGAACCAAAAATAATATCATCAACATAGATTTGAACTATAAGAATATCATTCTTAAATGTTTTACAGAAGAGAGTAGTGCCAACCTTTCCTCTGGTGAAATTGTTTTCTAAAAGAAATTTGCTCAATCTATCGTACCAAGCTTTGGGAGCTTGCTTCAGACCATAGAGAGACTTTTTAAGTTTAAAAACAAAATCTGACTTTTATGAGTTTTCAAAACCAGGAGGTTGTTTGAAATAAACTTCTTCTGATATATATCCATTTAGGAATGCACTCTTAACATCCATTTGATATAATGTGATGTTATGATTTACTGAAAAGGAGATTAATAATCGTATGGCTTCAAGTCTGGCGACTGGAGCAAATGTTTCGTTGTAGTCAATTCCTTCTTGTTGACTGTAATCTTGAGCAACAAGTCGTGCCTTGTTTCTAACAACTTCTCCCTTCTCATTTAGCTTGTTCCTGAATACCCACTTGGTTCCAATTACATGAACATCTTTAGGTTTTGGAACAAGATCCTATACATCATTCTTTGAGAATTGATTAAGTTCTTCTTCCATGGCCAGAACCCAATCCTTATCCATAAGAGCTTCATCAACTATAGCTGGTTTAATTAACGACACCAATCCTAAGAGTGTTTCTTCTGATGGTCTGAAGGCCGATCTGGTTCTAATTAGAGCGTCCTTGTTACCCAAAATTAGTTCCTCAAGATGTGATGTAGACATTCTTCTTTTCTTTTGATGTGGAGTATTAGGAGTTACATCGATAGTGTTCAGAGTAGGATCTTGTTGTTGTTTAACTTCGTCTGCTTTTTCTTTAGGTTCTGAAAAGCTGATTTCCAAATCTGCAAGCTTTTCAACTAGCTTTGACTTTTCAGGGTCAAGCTTGTCATCGAATTTAACATGAATTAATTCTTCCACAATCCGTGATTCTGTGTTATAAACTCTGTAGCCTTTTGAGTGTTCAGAGTATCCTAACAGCAGACACTTTTGTGCTTTGGAATCAAACTTGCCAAGATTCTCTTTAGTGTTTAACATAAAACAAGTACATCCAAAAGGATGAAAGTAAGAAATGTTGGGAATTTTATTCTTCCATAATTCATAAGGAGTTTTATTCAAGATAGGTCTGATAGAGATTCTATTTTGAATATAGCATGCTGTGTTAATTGCTTCTGCCCAAAAGTGCTTGGCCATGTCAGTTTCTTGGATCATGGTGCAAGCCATTTCTTGTAAAGTCTTGCTCTTTCTTTCTACAACTCCATTTTGTTGTGGAGTTCTAGGACAAGAAAAATCATGAGATATCCCATGTGAATCAAAAAGTTCTTCAAAATCCTTGTTTTCAAATTCTCCACCATGATCACTTCTGACTTTAATTATTTTGAAATTTTTCTCATTTTGTACTTGAGTGCAAAAAGAGGCAAACACAAAATGTGACTCATCCTTGTGTTTTAAGAATTTCACCCATGTCCAACGACTGTAATCATCAATGATGACTAGTCTGTATTTCTTACCATTGATAGAGGCAGTTTTCACTGATCCAAAAAGATCAATGTGAAGAAGTTCTAACGGTCTAGAGGTGGAAACAATATCCTTTACTTTAAAAGAAGTTTTTGAAAACTTTCCTTTCTGACATGCTTCACAAAGAGCATCTGAAGAATACTTCAGATTTGGCAAGCCTCTGACAAGTCCTAGCTTATTCAGCTGAGATATTCTTCTCAAGCTAACATGACCAAGGCGTCTGTGCCAGACCCATTGCTCTTCATTAACAGACAGAAGACATTTTACATTCTGATGTTTTAAATCTGATAATTTAAGTTTGTAAGTATTGTTCTTTCACTTTCCGTTGAACAGGACAGATCCATCCTTTTGACTGACAGCCTTGCAAGACGTTTGATTGAAAATAACGTCATAACCATTGTCACTAAGTTGACTAATTGATAATAAATTATGCATTAGACCTTCAACTAACAGAACATTATTAATAGAAGGAAGCTTACCTCTGCCAATAGTTTCGGAGCCAATAATTCTTCCTTTTTGATTTCCTCCGAAACCGACGACACCTCCAGGTTTAAGTTACAGATCTTGGAACATATGCCTTTCTCCCGTCATGTGTCGCGAGCATCCACTGTCCAGGTACCATGACTGGTGTTTCAGTGGTGCCATTAAGGATATCTGCAACATACACTATCTCATTTTTAGGTACCTATTTTGTGGGTCCTTTCGCATTAGTCTTTCCAGAGGTTCTGACACCTTTGGACTTCCTCATAGTAGAATAATAGTGTGGGACTTGTGCATAGTGTTTAAGATTAGAAGTTTTCTTTCATGTCTGTGTTTGTGTAGTAGTAGATTTTGAACCTTTTGGTTCGGAGCATTTCAGGTTAGTGCCAGAGGGCACACAATGTTTGGACAGAGGTATTATCTTGATACTCTTGGTCTCATCATATGGTTGTGATGGTCTTGAATATCCCAGACCCCTATTACCATTCCTATTGACTCCATAGATCATTGAAGCCATTTTGCTTCTATCTATGCTTTTAGCAAGGAAGTGTTGAAAGGCTCTATCATATCTGACTACTTCATTAGTGTCATTTATGTTGGAAGTGATTTCTTCTTCTAACTTAGAGACTTTATTTTTTAAAATCTAAGAAAGATAATTTTTCATTTAATTCAGGATAGTTTGCTTGCTTTTAGCATGATCTTCTGAAGGAACGACAAAAGTCTTTTTCAGAGTTTTATGTTTTCTTAGAAGGATTTGATATCTTTCCATAAGTTCAGATAATCCTATTTCAAGTTCAGAACGGGATAAGGAAGAAAGTACCACTCTTTCATCGTCAGAGTCTGATAGTTCTCCTTCTAATAAGACATCATTGGTTTTTGCCATGAATGCCATGTTGACACGTTCTCCATCAGAATCATCCTCAGATTCTGAATCATCCCAAGTTTCCATAAAACTCATTTTGGCTTTCTTAGGTCTCTCCTCTTTCTTTAAGTTTGGACAATCATTTTTGATATGTCCAGGCTCCTTGCATTCAAAACATGTAACATCTCTTCCATAAGTTCTCTTTTGACCATATGTAGATTCAGATCTTCTTCTTGGTCCTCTGAACTTATTCTTTCTGTATTTCCATAATTGACTTATTTTCCTTGATATGAGAGATATATCATCTTCATCTGAATCTTCTTCAGATTCTTCCACTTCTTCCTCTGCTTGATACACCTTTTTCTTCTCAAACTTGGATTTTAGAGCAATGGATTTACTTTTCTTCTGAGGTTCATCTCCTTGAAGCTCTATTTCATGACTTCTTAAAGAACTGATTAGTTCCTCAAGACTTATAATATTCAAATCATTTTCCAGTTTCAAGGCAGTTACCATTGGTCTCCATTTGACAAGCAGACTTCTGATAATTTTCTTGACATGATCAGCAGTGGAATACCCTTTGTCCAGAACTCTGAATCCCGCAACAAGCATTTGAAATCTTGAGAACATGGTTTCCACAGATTCATCGTCTTCCATTTTAAAAACTTCATATTTTTGAATTAGTGCAAGAGCCTTCGTCTCCTTGACTTGAGCATTGCCTTCGTGAGTCATACGAAGAGAGTCAAAGATAGACTTTGCAGTTTCTTTGTTTGTAATTTTTTCATATTCCGTATATGAAATTGCATTGAACAGAATCGTTCTTGCTCTATGATGATTCTTGTAGTTTTTCTTTTGTGCATCTGTAAATGCACTTCTTTCAATCTTTTTGCCTGTAGAATCTACAGGGTGACTGTAGCCATCAACTATCAGATCCCATAGATCTAAGTCAAACGACAAAAAGTAACTTTCAATTCTATCTTTCCAATAATAAAAATTTTCCCCATCAAAGATAGGAGGTTTTGCAGTATAAGAATCTCTTTCATTCACAATAACACTTGTCTCAGGAGTTGGTATATCATTGTTTTTCACACTTGGATCGGTACTGAACACTGTTAAGTGCTTGATAAAAATTAAACCTTTTTATCACCTCAGAACCGGAGCTCTGATGCCAATTGAAGGTGTAAAAACACAAGAAGGGGGGGGGGGGGGTTGAATTGGTTTATCACCATAAAATTGTTTGTTTAAGATTACTCTTAAATAAAAAACTCTTTTGTTTAGTAAAATAACCTTGGTTGAATCTAAAGGGGATAACACGTTATGTTTATACTAGTTCACTTGAGAAACACTCAAGTTAGTCTAGTCCACCCGCCAAGGTGATTTTACCTCTCTCAATCGAGGTCTTAATCCACTAATCAATCAGATCAATACAATGCACTAGCCAAAATGCTGGTGACTAACAACAACCTCTAAAACTCTTCAAGTTCTAGACTTCTCAAGAAATACAACCACACCGGTCTTTCTCAAGGAACACCCTCTAAGACAACACGTCTTAGACTTCTCAAGAAATACAACCACACAGGTCTTTCTTAAGGAATACAAACCTAAGTTTGAAAATAAGTTTCATTTACAAGAAGTGTACTTCTAATACAAGCTGAATATGTAAATAAGTTTCGACCAGAATGACTTAAGAAAGCTTTTAGTTAGAAAGTATGTTTTGCAGTTGCGTTCATGTATATCTTTCTTCAAGTCTTTGCTTCTTTATATAGTCGTGTAGAAAGTAGCCGTTGAAAGGTAATCATGATAGCTATCTAGGCTGGCGGCTAGAAGCGTGAGGACAGATAAAAACTTTTGCGTCCTGTCTTGTCAGAATATCTTCGTTTGTACCGTTTGCACTGATATCAAGATATCTTTGCTTTGTATTGTGGTACAACTGTACTATGTAGCTTAGTCTTCATAGCTTCTCAACTTCAGAGACCTTTTTACAAGCATGAGTGAGAAGGGAAAACATAGCTTGGTTCTTACGATCTTCAAGTCTTCGAGTCCTCAGAGCAGCGCCTTCGGAGTCCTTAGCACTTAGTCTTCAGAACCTTGTTCGCTTGGTGCGTTGTCTTCATATCTTCAGAGGCTTCTGATGGTATTTAGTTGAAGCATGAGTAGAGACTATGGTTAGGTCTTCAGAACCTTGTTCATAGAGCATAAGCCTTCTGCATCTGGACTTTGTTTAATCAGAACCCTTATCTTTAGATCTTCAGAACTCGTTCTCTTTCCTTTTTGTATCAGAGTCTTGTGAACTTCACATTTTCTTGAAATAAATTCTGTATTTCAAGTGTAGTGCATAGGCGAAGTATTTTCCTTTTAGAATTGTATTCGCGCCAATTTACAGTAGCATAACCTGTTTGTTAGATTCTCGATAGTAATAAACATTAGTCTTACAAAATTGTTCATACAAACATACTTGTTTGATATCATTAAAAATAAGAAGTAACATTGCAGAACCAAATCTTGTTCTCACAAAAAGGATCTTCAGCCTCCTCTTGGGCTTAGTACAAGGACCCCCAGGCTTCTTAGAAGTTTCTCAGCCTACTCTTGGGCTTAGTACAAGGACTCAAAGGCCTCCTACAGGTATATGACAGAAATTAGTCATCTCTAGTAGTTCAATCCTCAAGAGAGTCAAGAGTTCCAAAACATCAAACCATTCTAGGGTTGATCCTCATCCCTTAAGCCAACAGACTCCTCTTGGGCATCTGAAGATGGATGGTTTATACCTGAGTGAATCGTACACTCAAAGATAACACAGAGTCACCATCGAACTTTATTTAGTCCCGAAGGACAGGGAAAATATCGATAAAACCCAAAGGGAAGAGAAATAGGAACGGGGGTCAGTTATCCGAAAGGAAGGTACTGGCACCTTACGCATCTGTCGTACTCGACGGGAACCATTTCGCTTGCTTCTAGGCTTGGATGTGTTATCTATCTAAAGGCTTCTAGCTAAAAGAAGAGGAAAGATAAGAGAAAGGAGAAAGAAGGAGAGAAAGAAAGTGCTCGCGGAGGATCAGGGTCCTCGTGCCTACGTACCCTCATAGTGCAATGAGGAAATTAGAGCGCCGTAGTTTAGGGGAACCAGGGGACAGAAAGGAGAAAAGGAAAAGGATGGAAGTGTGCTCGCCAAGATCATCGCGATCTCGTGCCTACCTATCATACATTCGAATGAATGCAGAATCAGAGCTTCCGTAGTTCATGGAACCAAACGGAAAACAAAACAAGAAAGAGATAGGTGGTGTCAAAAACCAAGAGTAAGAGTGAAAGAAAACTCTACTGGGGAAAAGCCGAACAGTAAGAGCGGTTGCACAAGAAGCTAGAAAATGAATGGGGTCAAAACCAAGAACGAAAGAAACTCCGCTGGGGATAACAAAGAGGATTGGTGTCAAAACCAAGAAAGAAGAGAAAAAGGTAAAAGAGAGTACTCCACTGAGGAGTAAGAGACTAAAGTGACTGTGCAAGGAAGAAAAGAGAAACGGTGTCAAAACCAAGAGAATAAGAGATAGAGAAAGATCCGCTAGGGATGCAAAAGAAATGGTGTCATAACCAAGAAAGGAGTGTAAAGGAACAGATAGTAATTATGCTGAGAGTAAAGTGCAATAGTGGTGTCGAAACCAAGAGAGCAAAAGGAATAAAGAGACTCCACTAGGGAGTAAGAGAACAAAGAAACCGTGACTGAGAATCAGAAGGTAGTGACCCTACTGAGGAAACAAACAAAGGAATGGTGTTAAAACCAAGAGAAAAGAGGACTCGGTATGTTAACTGACTAGCAGTAGTTAACCGAAGGAAGGGACTAAGACTGTGTGGGGAAAAGAAGTTTTAATAGATAAAAATTATGATCAACCAAAGAACGGGTGTAGGACCGAGTGAAGGCCGTGACCCAAAGGATGGGTGTAGGACCGAGCAAAGGTCGTGACCCAAAGGATGGGTGTAGGACCGAGCAAAGGTCGTGACCCAAAGCAAAGGTCGTGACCCAAAGAACGGGTGTAGGACCGAGCGAAGGTCGTGACCCAAAAGGACGGGTGTAGGACCGAGCAAAGGTCGTGACCCAAAGGATGGGTGTAGGGCCGAGCGAAGGTCGTGACCCAAAAGGACGAGTGTAGGACCGAGCAAAGGTCGTGACCCAAAGGACGAGTGTAGGACCGAGCGAAGGTCGTGACCCAAAAGAACGGGTGTAGGACCGAGCAAAGGTCATGACCCAGAGAACGAGTGTAGGACCGAGCAAAGGTCGTGACCCAAAGGAGTTCGCTACACTGACTGAAAAAGCAGTACCTGGCCGGAGAAAGGGTATTCAAACCAAAAAAAGGTTACTAATCTAAAGATACAAGTATTCGAACCAAGAGGAGGTTGCCAATTGCTGGGGATTCGGTGTTTATAGACGGACTGTGATTAACCGAAAGGAGCGAGTGATTAACCAAGAGAAGGTGATTAACTCGAAAAAGGTTCAGTATTTTAATAGACAGGTTGTGGTTAACTGAAGAAATGGGTGATTAACCAAGAAAAGGTGATTAACCCAAGAGGAATTCAGTATTTTAACAGAAGGACTGTGTTTAACTGAAGAGACAGGTGATTAACCAAGAAAAGGTGATTAACCCAAGAGGAATTCAGTGTTTTAACGGACGGACTGTGTTTAATTGAAGAGACGGGTGATTAACCAAGAGAATCAGCAAAAGAAAAGGTAATTGAAACCCTCTTGAAGAGAACAAGGGAAAGGTATTGAATAAGGGCAAGACATTGACCCTCTGAAGATTGCTAATGATCGTGAACCAAGGGAATGGTGATAGATTAAAAGACTGATTGAAAGAGATAAGAGTGATCGAAGATCGACTTGACTGGGGAAGAAGATACGCTACCGCCTGAGGATAGAGGTGACTAAGCCAGGCACGGGGTCATTCGTCCCCTACCTGAAGTGGTCAGAATGAGAGTAGGAATTCTCCCTTCTCATTCCTTCTCTAACACACAGGGTGTAGTGCAGAAGTTGAAACTGACAGCGTAACAACTCCAAGTTGTACAGTGCTCTAGTGTCGTGCATTGGTCGTCATATGAATCTTCCACTCCGCAGGGGGAAAAGAGAGAAAAAAGCTCTAAAGGAAGCCTAAAGAGAGGGAAAAGGAAGGATCAATTAATCGAAACATGGTTTCGATTAACTAATCAAAGGGAAATGTTATGCTAACAACTTTCCAAAGAGAATGGAAAATCATTAAAGCAAAAGGTGTAAATTATTGATTATGCAAGATTAAGTTCATCCATGAAGAATAAACTTAATGCAAAGAAAAGAGAGGGAGTGCAAAACAGTACCACATGACATTGAAAATACAACACAAATCATGTATCATGTAGTCAAAGAAAGTGCAAGAATTAGCATGATCAAACAAATATCAAGAACAGACATAATTGCAAGAATTAATAAATCAATCATTGAATTAATGTAAAAATTCCTTAAACAGAGGTTAGTAGCACTTAAAAATCCATAAATATCAAGCATGTCAATTCATGGAAGTTAGATGAAGAAAGAATGTCAAACAAACTTGAAAAAACTATAAATTGGTCATTTTGTTCAGTGGTAACCGGTTACTTGCTTGAAAATCAACGTTTTTGGTGAAATTTACATTGAGTAACCGATTAGCAGATATGCTGTAACCGGTTACCCCTGAGACAGTGGCAAAAATAACAGTAAAAACAGCTTTTCAAAAGTGATTTTCAGCACATAATCACTTATGTCAAACACCACATGCTAGGGCATGAATTTGTGCACGAAAATTGAACTTGAAAAAAGCAAATAAGCAGTGATAGAATCAATTAACACATCAAGATCATGGATCAAACAATGCAAAATCAATTCACACGCAAAATTATCGACTACATCGCGAATGATGCGAAAATGCTCGAAACAGTAAAATTAGTGAGATCCACCAACCTACAAACTGGAGATTTGGCTTGGTGAATATTGCAAAGTGATCTTGATGCAGAAAATCAAAGAAAACCAGAGAAATCTTCAATCGTAGCCGAATCGTATCGAAACCGAGCAAATTGTGACGAAGTTCCGGAATGCGAATTCGAACCGAAGAATCTTGAAGCAAACACTTGAGATGAATCCAAAAGTTAATAGAACTCCATAAACTCAAGTATAATAGCAAGATGATGAAGATAATCAAAGAAAAGCAGAGGAATCTCCAATTATAGCCAAAACGTATCGAAACCGAGTAAATTGCGACGAAAACTCCGAAATGAGAATTATCACCGAGGAAGCTTAAAGTGATCACTTGAGATGAATCCAAAAGCTACTGAAGCTCCAAAAAATCCATTAGAATGGAATGATGATGAAGGTTAAGCTCCAAAAAGTAATCACTTTTGATGTAAAAGTGATTATCCTTTAATGTAGAAATTGAGCTTTGGTGAGGTTTTCGAAGAGAATTGTGATGAAGATGAAGTAGTAGAAAAATTCAGAGAGAATGTGAGAGAATAGAGAATGAAGAAAGTGTGAAATTGTGTGAATGGTTGTGGATGGTTTGTGAAATGAGTGAAGCTTTGTTTATATAGCCTTTTGGTTTAGAGTGTGAGAGGTTTGGAGCTAGCTTTGGACTTAGCTTTGGGTTCGGAACTAGGCTAGGAGTTAGTTACACTTGACTCACTGAGTCAAGGTGGTTAACTCGGTTAGTTAGGATCAACTCGGTAACAATCCCAACGTGAACTTCAACATCCAAAGGTTGATATGCTTGGAAAACAAGGAACATGGTGCACTTAATTTAAAGTGAGGCATTGGAATAAATGCACTTGAAATGTCTTGAATAGTCTTGAAATGTCTAGAGATGTCTAGAATATTCCACATGCTACTAGAATATTGTATAATCAATGACCAAAGTGTGTGCAAAGGTGTTGTCCCAAAAAATGCAGTAGGAACTGAAATTTTGTACAGAGTAACCGGTTACTGCAAATGTGCTAACCGGTTACTTGCTTGAAAATCTCATTTTTTGGTGAAAAATACACTGAGTAACCGGTTACAGCATATGTGCACATGCTTATGCAAAAAAAACCAAAAGGGGGGTCAAATTTTGGGTTACGACAGCTGCCCCTATTTAATCCTCTTGGACCTAAATGTTCAAGTTGCGCAAGCTCTTCGATGATTCGTGGTAGAAGGGGATTAAATAAAAGAGTAGCTCAAAAATTTGGCCGACGACAACAAAAGAAATGTTTGGTAAAGGTGAATGTTTGGCTGAATACCTGCTAGAGAGATGAATCAGGCCAAAAGAAAGGGATTATGCTAATGCATATGCTATGTATGTGTTCTACATGATGCTTGAGATCATGCTATGCAGCGGTGCAGATGCAGCGTCGCAAGTTTCAGGTTTGCAGAGTCTGGACGGACCAGAGAAACTGAGAATGTCCGGGACAGGCTTATGATAAGGGAAGAACTTTGAAAAGGATGCCAGCCGCGAACTGGACTTGGAAAGAAAAGATGTGCAAAACTGAAAACTGAACGTTGAAAAAGTTGGCCAGACGAGAACTGGGATTTAAAGAGACAAGTCAGACGAGAACTGACTACCAGAGGAGAACTGGCTTTTGATTAGGACGCATGTTTGAACCTGTATGGCGTATTGCTCCATGTTGATGATTATGCTATGCGTTTGAGGATGCAATGATATACGATGATGATTAGCAGATGTAGAATGTCAGTAATTGGTTTTGAAAATATGTCAAGTATGACCGGGCTTATATCAAGGCTTCATGCTATGCTATATGAAGGATGTGCATGAGTGAAGCGACACGATTAATGCATGAGAGCGGTCTGTGCAACATGTTCTAGTGTTTTTGTTGTGGGAGGTGGAATAGTTGAGGTTAGGGTGTAAGCCATAAAGACGTGATTCCCCGACACCTACTTCAGGATCAGTAGTTGTTGATGTACCATTGCTTTTGCCTCAAAATAGGGAGAGGACTTGTACCCTGGTAGCCTATCTCTGCCCCTAGTCTGTTGGGTATCTGCATATATTGCCCCAGTCACAAGTTAGGAAATAGTTGTGTCAGAGGATGATCCTGGTCTGACTTTCCCCAATGTATCGGAATAGTATGTCCCTGATTAAATGTCTCTTGGAGAGGTTGATTTCTTGTGCTCTTGAGATGGTCTGTCCCAGTATGAGCTCTGAAGTGATTTTACTCCTGGCTGATTGATCTTTGGAAGAATGCCCCTGACCAACTGATCTTTGAGAGATTTTTCAAATCTCAACGTGATTGGCTCAGATCGACTGAATCCTGAGGTGGCTAGGCCCTGTTGCTCGGTGGATTTTTAGGTGTTTTGTCCCTTGAGATGATCAAACTTTCCACTGTGGAAACTTCCTTGCTGTCAAGTGCTTGTTCGCAAGTAAAAAGTGTTGGCTTTGAAAATGATAATGTTAACGCTAAGCATATGTCAATTTTGAAATACAAGTATGTTCACTAAGATTATGACATATAGTGAATGAATCACCAATTAGAATGCCATGTCAGTATTGGCATAAATTATAAACCATGCTTCAATTAGGTCTTTTGAGGGTTGTAACGTGGCCTAGTTCATGGTTTAAGAAATAAAGGATATAAGGCTCAAAATTTATTTTAACCCACCCATTCTCCTCGATGTTCTCCAGTCCTACGTTCAGCTAGTTTGACACAAGCGTTCACCTTTCAAAAGAGCTTTGAACAGTAGATGTGATGGTAAAGGAACCGACGAGGGTTTTGGAGCGAAAGTCACTCACCTTTTATTTTTTGTCACATGTGATCACACGAACTTGTTCTTATTGAGGATTTCTCTCTTGATTCTCTGTTTTGTTCTTTTTGTTTTCCCTAATTTTTGCGTAGACTGATTATTTTGAATTTACAGTCTACCAGGATGCCCTAATTTTTGCCCAAGTTATTTGCTTGTGATTTAGCGTGCTATTTTTGTCTTTTGCTTTTTTTTTTTCTTGTGATTTTGATTTTTTATCTCGAACAAAATCGTGTGACATGTGTTTGATTTGTAGGGTGAGTTGTGACTGCCTCATTCCTTTGGTCGGTGAGGGATAACCATTGTGGATTCGTGATTTTTCCGACCTCTTGTGAGGGATATGATGTGGTTGATCCACAGATGGGGTACTTGTTTTGAAATTTGAACGCATGGTCAAACTAACTGAAGACTACCCTGCCCCTGGTTAAGATTGAGGGTTTTATGTGTACAGAAAGAAACTCCTACTTCAAGGCCCAAAGGGTTTGACTAGGGATTATCTTCCTTATACCTCCGGTGTTTGGGAATGGAACCAATGCCTTACATCGTCAGCAGGGTTTTATTCAAAAGCATACAGGAATTAATCTCATGTCCTTTTGATTTCATCATTCTCTTTTTGATTTTGTTTCATCAAATATGTGATATTGATAAAAAGTATGAGTGAACACGAATGAATTTATTCAAAACATGCATATTCATTTCATTATTATTATCATTTGAAACAAACAAGTTTTACAAGTGAACAATGCTTGACAAACAAAGAGATTACAAAATGGAAAAAATGTAGTGACATGATGATTTTCGATGTTAAGGAAGTGCTCTCAGGCTTGATCAATTATTTCAAGGGATGCTTTTGCAATCTGGCCCTTACACGGACACAGAATTTTCATTCACCGACAGATTCTCATCTTGAATGGTTAAGTGTTTCTTGTCAATCACTGTTGGACCTTAGCTTTTAAAGCGTTACACTCCTCAATCGAATGTCCAGCCGACCCAGCATGATATCCGCACCGCACATTGGGATCATACCCAGGTGGGAATGGTTTTGGAGGGGGCTTTAGAGCTTTGGGAACCACCAGCGAGTTCTGAACCAGATTTGGGAGAAGTTGACTGTATGTTGTCATACCCCAAATTTTGAACACTAAGATTTCCCATCATTATGCAAATCATCATCACAACATGGATGTACCATCATACCTCATCAGTCTCCCCAAAGATGGGTGAGCATCCACTACAATCAGACTTAGGGTTTCAAGCCCTCTCAGAGCTCTTAGACAAAGGATCAATCAAGGAATGACATGAACTTTAACTTGTCTAACCTCTCAAACATTCACAAAGGATCAAGAGGACTCCCACCTTAGGAATTAAGCACAATGTTGCAGCATTTCAGGTGGATCAAGCCTCAAGATCTCCAGTGTCACCAAATTAGGGTTTTGGTCGACTAGGGCCTCCAGATGGAAATTTTCCTCTGGGCATGAGCCAATGCTTCAAAGCATAACCTAATATACTCCATGGACCCAATCATCAAGTCAATTTAACCTCAGGGGATGCATTCATCAAAAATCAGGAATTAGGGTTTCTTGACCTAATTCACCCCTAAGTTGACTTTTGGGAAAAAACATGAGCCAAGACCTCAAGAGAGGATTTGAGGGTCTCTAATAAACCACATTGAGCCATTTGCAACAATGGATTGATCCGAGAAGCTTGATTCCCAAGTTTCAAGTTCATCAGAACCATAGTTAGGGTTTCGCGGAAAAAGTCAACTGTACCTTTGACTTTTGACCAGGACATGCTCCCAAACCCTAGGACATGATTCAATACACCCTATAACACCTATGAAATCAATCCATCAAGTTTGATTTAGGTCAAGGACTTGATTTCATAGAGGATCGCGAAGTTTGGAGTTCATCTGACAAAAAGTCAACTGTGCACAAAAGTCAACTTTGACTTTTTGATATTTTTCACAAATATGGTTCCTTAACCCTAAAATGATGTCAATGTGTGATTGGAATCATCATGCATCAAGAAAAATCAAGAAAAGTGGGATAACTTGTAAAAGGGGTAACCATAAAAACTTAGAAATTTTTCTAAGTTATGGAACAAAGTGGCTAGGGTACCAACTTTGGAGGATCATAACTCCTAAACCACAAGGCCATTTTTCCCCATTCAAAGCTGGATTTGTAGCTCTCATGGCCCTTTACAAAAGCTTCAAACACAACTCATTCCAATTCCTAATGGATTTTAAGTTATGGAATGATCAAAATCACAAAAAGTGAAAATGTCACTTTTTTCCAACACTTAGTGAAATTTTCACTAAGTCAGAATCTGCCTTCACTTTTTTCCAAATGTAGGGGCATTTTTCACTTGGATCCAAAAGGTATCAAAACCAACTATGATCAAACAGTTGTTGTATCATATGAGGGCTTTCCAAAATGGCCAAGAACTCCATCAAAGTCCACTTGAGCCATGAGATATGACAATGCCAATATGCCTTGCTGCAAACTGTCATGGCAAGGCAGATTTGGGAGTTTTGCTCGATTTGCTCAAATTTTGCAAAGGTCAAGCAACTCTATCCATCTGAACACCTCAAGGGGAGACCAAGGAGGGACAAACACTGATCCATCATCCTCTCAAGTCCTTGGAACCAAAAGTAGCATGTCAAACCTAGAAATGCCTAAAAAAGGGACAAGACTCCAATTTTGTTTTGGACCATTCAATGGATGCACCAAGGTGGCATGGACTGAGCCTCTTCCAACTGAATTCAGTCAAGACTTATTCAAGACCAAGGGAACCAGCAGCCTGTGCCCTAACCTCTAGTCAATGGCTAGAGAAGACTTGGATTCTCATTGATCAACATTGTCCAAACCTCTGCTGCAGTTACCAATCACTATTGCTCCCAAAACAAACTTGCTCTACTATAAATAGAGCTCATTTGTGATCAGTTTGAGTACACCAAAGCCATCAAACAGATGCTTTTCTCAAAATCACCTTCTCACTTCCAAATTTGCCTTCCAAAGCAAGTCACCATCTGGTTTTGAGTTTGAGAGCAATTCCAACCAAACCAATCACACACACACCTCATAAATATCATATAGAGGTGATCCAAACACCCACAAGTGATCTGTAACACCAAAATCTCAAAGTCACCTCTCAAAACCTCAAAATTGGACTTTTGTGCATTTTTCAAGCCATGTCTTGATTCAGTCACTTTCCAAACCAGATAAAACCTCAAACACACTCCAAATACCATCCTTAAACTGTCCCAAATGGTTCACCCATCTGGAACACCATTTGAGAGAGTTGTTATTTTGGCCACTTTTGCCCCTTTTGAAAGAAAGAGCTCAAACTTGTTCCTGAGGTTTCCAGCTGATTCCAACCATCCTAAAAGCTTCTAAAAGATCATTTGAGGGTGTCCAAAGCATCAAATCATTTTTGGAACAAAGCACTTGGCAGATTGCACAAAAGCTCCAAAAAGAGGTAAGCATCTCAACTTGAACTCTTTGAAATATGCATTGCTTTGAGGTCCACTGGTCATGCACATCTTGTACATGTTATATGTGTTGTGTTTGCACCAATTTATCATGTAATTCATACCTGTACCAATAGATGGCACAGAAAATGCAAATCATGGCCTATTTCAAAACCACTATCGGGTTTTTCAATAGGAGCATGATCTGAAAAAAAACACCACCACCATTGGATTCCTTGTAAAATTCTAGGCAGGATAGACCTAAACTTTGTCCCAATCCATGGAGAAATGAGAAAGTTATGGCCTTCACGTTTCTAACCAAAATCTTGCCTTGCCTTGCCTTGGGCCAGGCCAAAAACAAGGCAAGCCTTGTATATTTGTGGTTGTGTTTCAATCAACGGATGTATCACCACCCCAGTGGTAAGGCGCGCGCCCTATACACAAGAGGTCTGGGGTTCGAATCCCCCTCGCCCCAGACCCTCTTTTTGCTATTTTTTTTCCAATTTTATACTATTTTTCATATTATTTTTAATAGTTTGGAAAATTAATAACTCTCTCAATTTTAATTATTTTTTATTGGTTCTTTTTGCAAAAAATCACAAAAATGTTGAAATATTTTATTCCACAAAAAAAAATCAAATTTATATTATTTATTTAATATAATTAATATTTTTGTGAATAAATTCCTTTTTAATTGTTTTTAAACATTTTAAAAGTGAATATTTATCGTGAAAATCAAAACCAAATGAGTTTTAATTCATCTTGTGATTAAAACCTCATTTTTCAAACCTTAAACAAAAATCACTTTTGAGTGTAAGACCCAATCCTTTGTAAATACAAACCATTTTGGGCCTCAATGTATTGTATAAGACCCAGTACGTTAAAGAAATCTCGACGCGATCGTCATTTTTCAAACAAAACCCTTTGGGCCTACCCTCGTGTTATAAGCCCCATTCATTTTCTTTAAGTTTCTTTGGGCCCTTAAGAGAGTGTAAGACCCATCCCTTTGTACAGAAAACCTTTTTTGGTCTCAGTCACTTGTATAAGTCCCTATACAATTTCAAAATAACAGTGCAATCACTGATAAAACCTTGGGCCTCTCCTTGAGCTGCAAGCCCCAACAATCTTGTCAAAGTACTTTTTCCTTTGAATTAGAATATAATATTATAATCAAAGCTTTCTTTGTTGAACAATTAACAAAACAGCATGGAAGCTCTACAACCGAGTAAGTGTTTACCGACTTTCTTTATCCGCTTTCGTATATATATAACTGTATTGTGGGGCTGCTCACTGTAAGTCTTCTTTCACAAACTTTTATATACTTGTCAAATATCAACTGTGTGATACTAGTATAGTTATTTAGAATTTTCCCCGGCAACTACATCTAGCACTAGGTAAAGCCCTGTTGGTCACTCTTAAATACAAACAAAACTAGATCCCTAAAGGATTACCAGACACAGTCTTCCCTCCTCTTGGGGTTAAACAATATGGAGACGTGAAAGGCAGCATTCTCGGTGAACCCTTTCTCAGACTGTCACCCTTAGAAATTGTCAAAGAAAATTTAACTCCCCAGAGATGATCTTTTCTCCATGAATGGCATCTCTTGAGTTTCTTCCAAATTCTCGGACTTTCCTGGCTTGATCTATTCTCGGTGAATGGCATGTCTTGAACTTCTCGGGATTTGGGGACCCACAGGCTTCTTAAAAGCATCCCCGCCCCCTCTTGGGCGTTGTACATGGACCTTTCGGCTTCTTAAAAGCTCTCATGCCTTCTCTTGGGCTTAGTACAAGGACCCAGAGACCTCTTCAGGTATAGGAACAGAACCTAGTCATCAATTTGCTAGAGCTGTCTTTCTGAGTCAAGTGTCAAACCAGTTAATGGGTTGACCTTCATCCCCTAACATACCAGCTTTCTCTTGGGCATCATACAAAGATCATTTACTACCTGAGAATCGACTTCTCAAACCTCCAGTAGACTTGGACAGTCTCAATACCCTTTGGATTTCCCATTTTCTTAAAGAACAGGAAATAACCCTAATCCTCCGATCAGTACCAAGGCACAACCATACCTTTAATCTTTCCCGTTATAAGAACTGATTTTCTCTTTTATCCAACATACTGGACCTGTCACTAAACTGAAATAATCACCAGCATAAATAGCCACCTCTTGGGCTTTGTACAATGATTCTCCCCAGCGGAGCTAACCTTTTCACACTCTCTTGTTGAGTATAAAAGACTCTCTTGTTGAATCAAACACCTTTAGCCTCCATCTCGGGCTTTGTACGAGATATAAAACACTCTCTTGTTGAGTATAAAAGACTCTCTTGTTGAGTCAAATCCCTTTTAGCCTCCATCTCGGGCTTCGTACGAGATATAAAACACTCTCTTGTTGAGTATAAAAGACTCTCTTGTTGAGTCAACCACTTTTAGCCTCCATCTCGGGCTTTGTACGAGATAAAAATCACTCTTTTGTTGAGTATAAAAAGACTCTCTTGTTTAGTCAATCTCCTTTCAGCCTCTATCTCTGGCTTCGTACGAGACAACAAAACACTCTCTTGTTGAGTATAAAAGACTCTCTTGTTGAGTCAATCACCTGTCAAATAGACTCTCTTGTTGAGTCACTTCCCTTTTAGCCTCCATCTCGGGCTTCGTACTAGACAACACATAAAAGCACTCTCTTGTTGAGTCAGTCACTTGTTAGCACCCTCTTGTTGGGTCAATCGCCTCCTCTTAGGCTTTGTATAAGGAAAACCTCGGTTGAGTCAATTAAACTTTTGGCATCAAATCTGTGCCTTATTCACAGCATACAAACATCAACAACTCCTTTTCCCCCCTTCTAATTGCTGTAAGCGGCAAGCCTCTGGATTATTTACATCCACGCCAATGTCCCTCTTTTAGCATGAGAAATTCCTAAGGAAAGATGGCATTGCTCTAAACTGAGTTAAGGTCTTCTCCTTTAGGTTAAAAATCCCCTATAAAGGAAATTATGGCATTGCTGGATTCACATATCCCAGTTAAAGTAATTCTCCTTTATAATCAGTCACCCAACAGTTGTGATAAACAGACCAAATATCCCCCTTTAGAGATGACAAATTCTCTCTCATCCATAAACCCTTTAGCTTCACATCTTGGACTTTGAACAAGATACAAATCACCTTTAGCTTCATGTCTTGGGCTTTGAAGAAGACACCAAAACAACCTCTTTTCCTCCCATAGAATAGGAGGAACTACGATCGCTCTGATTTCCCTGTTTCATCAAACGGGAATACGTAGGCATAAGATTAAAAAAAAAATCTTAGCGAGCATACTAATCAAAAACCCAAAACCCAGTATCTCCACCGAATCAACCCAAAAGCAGCAAATCTAAACACATTACCAAAAACCTCACAAATAATCCAGATATTGTGTTCTCAGCAAAATAACCAAAGATTAGGCCCCACATCCACATAACATCTGTAACCTAACAGACCGCTGTTCAAACTCAGTATGCAAGCAGGGTTAATTGGAGACATTTATTTCCCTTCCTTAATCAGCTCAATAGGATAAAAATGAATCGAACTGTAGTGCCCAAGCGATAGTGATTCAAGACCACAAAAATTGCGCTACATATGTCACAGGAGTCGGATCTAGAGGAGCATTCCTTCGTCCTAGATTATTCCAGGGCTTGTGCTGATTTTGACGCTTTCAGCCTTGGGCTTGCTGGTTATGAGCCTGAGGAAGCTGTTGATATTGGGTTGCAGCAACATGCGGGAATGAATAGGGCGGCGTAAGAGCCTGAGGTGATTGAGGATAAACCTGACGAGTAGCATATTGCGGGAACACTTGAGCAGGGCACATCAATCCAGGATTGACCGTCTGATTAATTGTCTGACCAAATTAGATCCCATACGGAGCGTAGGATGCCCCAGGATAAGCAACTGGAGGTGTAACAACAGAGGGTGCCCCAGGATAGGCAAAAAGCATTCCAGAGTTAGCAGACTTAACACCTTGGTATGGGGTATTTCCCAATAGGTTGAACAGCTGGAGGAATCTGCACATGAGTAGGAGGAACTTTATTCTTAACTTTAGCAGGTGTTTTGGCAATCCCAGATACAGACTTCTGACAAGGCTTCTCTGTAAAGCAAAGCAACTTCTGATCGAGGAGCTCTTGGACTTTGTTCTTAAAGACAACACAGGCTTCTGTAGAGTGCCCCACATATCCAGCATGGTATCCACATGTGGCATTAGGATCATGTTTAGGGTGATAAGGTAGCTTGGCTAGCTCGATCTCTTTAGGAACAATTGCCCCAGCATGCATCAGAACAGGAAGTGGATGCGTGTAGGTCAAGGGAATTGGATCATGACGAGGACGTCTCCTCCCTTGATTGTTGTTCCCTTTGCTAAATTGCTTACGCTTCTGTTTCTGATTGCCTTTAGTGGTCTTCTGATTAGGCAAGGGATGAACCGGTAGAGTGCTTGCATTTGCATTCGTGATCTTATCCACCTTTGGTCCAATCTGGGCTTGCTCATCGGTCCTAACCTGATCCAAGGAGTTCATTGCCATACTGTCCAGAAGTAGTTCCACAACCATGTCAACCTTGCCTTCCTTGTGCATTGTATTCTCATACCCAACCTGTTCCATGATTCTTTGGTTTTCGGCGTCAGAGAATCGTTGTCTTTGGGCTGATGAAGGGAAGAAAGTGAGCTTTTTCTCGGGTTTGTATACAATGCAATGCAAATGTATGTATGCACATGTTGTTTATGCAGGTGAAATGTAAATGAGATATGCAACACCCAATGATGCAAAGGTTAGATGATGCAAAGCTTCAACATATATATGATGATGCAATAACTTATGCTCGACAATGCGGTATATACAATGATGCCATAACTCTAGTTCAAAAATTCGGCATACATGATGATGCAATAATAGTATGCAATAACATTATGCAATAATGTAAGTTATGGACGCAACATCTTCTGAATGATCTGCATATACAACTCTGTGTAGGTCCGAAGATCTGACGTGCGTGAGAGAACAAAGGTATGAAGTGGCTTGGTTTCCTACAAAAACCCATCCCCCTCACAAGTGTGATCTAGACACAATAAGATGGTCCCTAGAAAGGTCGCCCAAACCATAGGACTCAGAATGAAAATCCCCCGCCGTAGTGAATTCTCACAGGGTGGAAGTATTCTCAAGCGAATCACGATCTGGGATGTGGCTCTCGTGATAACCCAACACGCAAAACGCAGGCCTCACGACTATCCACATTCTAGCTTATGTGTATACTAAGCCCGGTGTTAGGACTTTTCTCTCCAATAATATCTACCCATCCCAACAACAGCAGAAAACAACAGATATCCAGAATATGCAGCATATGAATATTCAAAGCAGTAAATAAATGTAGTAAATAAACATAAAGCTAAAGCATAAAGATAAAGCAAGTAAAGCGCGAAAGATAAACACCCAAGCAAGCAAGAAAACAAACAAAACTAGGCGAGACTCCAACCTGCGAGCGCAAAGACTCCCCAGTAGAGTCGCCAGCTGAAGATGGTTGGTTTATACCTGAGTGAATCGCACACTCAAAGATAACACAGAGTCGCCATCAAACTTTATTTAGTCCCGAAGGACAGGGAAAATATCGATAAAACCCAAGGGGAAGAGAAACGGGAATGGGGGTCGGTTATGCGAAAGGAAGGTACTACCACCTTACGCATTCGTCGTACTCGACGGGAACCATTTTGCTTGCTTCTAGGCTTGGATGGGTTATCTATCTAAAGGCTTCTGGCTAAAAGTCTTGGAGAGAGAAGAGAAAGGAGAAAGAAAGAAAGAAAGTGCTCGCGGAGGATCAGGGTCCTCGTGCCTACGTACCCTCATAGTGAAATGAGGAAATCAGAGCGCCGTAGTTCAAGGGAACCAGGGGACATAAAGGAGAAAAGGAAAAGGATGGAAGTGTGCTCACCAAGATCATCGCGATCTTGTGCCTACATATCATACATTCGAATGAATGCAGAATCAGAGCTTTCGTAGTTCGTGGAACCAAACGGAAAACAAAACAAGAAAGAGATAGGTGGTGTTAAAAACCAAGAGTAAGAATGAAAGAAAACTCTATTGGGAAAAACCCGAACAGTAAGAACGATTGCACAGGAAACTAGAAAAGGAATGGTGTCAAAACCAAGAACCAAAGAAACTCCTTTGGGGATAACAATGAGGATTGGTGTCAAAACCAAGAAAGAATAGCAAAAGGTAAAAGAGAGTACTCCACTGAGGAGTAAGAGACTAAAGTGATTGTGCAAGGAACAAAAGAGAAACGGTGTCAAAACCAAGAGAATAAGAGATAGAGAAAGATCCGCTGGGGATGCAAAAGAAATGGTGTCATAACCAAGAAAGGAGTGCAAAGGAACATATAGTAATTGTGCTGAGAGTAAAGTGCAATAGTGGTGTCGAAACCAAGAGAGCAAAAGGAATAAAGAGACTCCACTAGGGAGTAAGAGAACAAAGAAATCGTGACTGAGAATCAGAAGGTAGCGACCCTACTGAGGAAACAAACAAAGGATTGGTGTTAAAACCAAGAGAAAAGAGGACTCGGTACGTTAACTGACTGGCAGTAGTTAACCGAATGAAGGGATTAAGATAGTGTTGGGAAAATAAGTTTTAATAGATAAGAATTATGATCAACCAAAGAACGGGTGTAGGACCGAGCGAAGGTCGTGACCCAAAGGATAGGTGTAGGACCGAGCAAAGGTCGTGACCCAAAGGACGGGTGTAGGACTGGCCAAAGGTCGTGATCCAAAGGACGGGTGTAGGACCGAGCAAAGGTCGTGACCCAAAGAACGGGTGTAGGACCGAGCGAAGGTCGTGACTCAAAAGGACGGGTGTAGGACCGAGCAAAGGTCGTGACCCAAAGGACGGGTGTAGGACCGAGCGAAGGTCGTGACCCAAAAGGACAAGTGTAGGACCGAGCAAAGGTCGTGACCCAAAGGACGGGTGTAGGACCGAGCGAAGGTCGTGACCCAAAAGGACGGGTGTAGGACCGAGCAAAGGTCGTGACCCAGAGGACGAGTGTAGAACTGAGCAAAGGTCGTGACCCAAAGGAGTTCGGTACACTGACTGAATAAGCAGTACCTGACCGAAGAAAGGGTATTCAAACCAAAGAAAGGTTACTGATCCAAAGATGAAAGTATTCAAACCAAGAGGAGGTTGCCAACTGCTGGGGATTCGGTGTTTACAGAAGGACTGTGATTAACCGAAAGGAGCGAGTGATTAACCAAGAGAAGGTGATTAACTCGAAAAAGGTTCAGTATTTTAATAGACAGGTTATGGTTAACTGATGAAATGGGTGATTAACCAAGAAAAGGTGATTAACCCAAGAGGAAATCAGTGTTTTAACAAACGGACTGTGTTTAACTGAAGAGACGGGTGATTAACCAAGAAAATGTGATTAACCCAAGAGGAATTCAGTGTTTTAACAGACGGACTGTGTTTAACTGAAGAGACGGGTGATTAACCAAGAGAAAGTGATTAACCCAAGAGGAACTCAGTGTTTTAACAGACGGACTGTAGTTAACGGAGGAGAAGTGCAAATTGGTGTTTTAATTGATATGAAATGGTTAACCAATCAAAGGGAGAAGAACCAAGAGAAGGTTGCGAACTCCGCAAGAGTTTCAGTGTTTAATAGGAAAACTGTGTTTAACTGAAGAAAGAGCACGATAGAGCATTGGTTTTAACTGTATGACTGTGATCAACCAATGGAAGAATGAATACAACTCTCATGGGGAATCAGCAAAAGAAGTGACTAGCCACAAGTAAAGGTAATTAAAACCCTCTTGAAGAGAACAAGGGAAAGGTATTGAATAAGGGCAAGAGATTAACCCTCTGAAGATTGCTAATGATCATGAACCAAGGGAATGGTGATAGATCAAAAGACTGATTGAAAGAGATAAGAGTGATCGAGGATCGACTCGACTGGGGAAGAAGATATGCTACCGCCTGAGGATAGAGGTGACTAAGCCAGGCACGGGGTCATTCGTCCCCTACCTGAAGTGGTCAGAATGAGAGTAGGAATTCCCCATTCTCATTCCTTCTCTAACACATAGGGTGTAGTGTAGAAGTTGAAACTGAGAGCGTAACAGCTCCAAGTTGTACAGTGCTCCAGTGTCGTGCATCGGTCGTCGTATGAATCTTCCACTCCGCGGGGGGAAAAGAGAGAAAAAAGCTCTAAAGGAAGCCTAAAGAGAGGGAAAAGGAAGGATCAATTAATCGAAACATGGTTTCAATTAACTAATTAAAGGGAAATGTTATGCTAACAACTTTCCAAAGAGAATGGAAAATCATTAAAGCAAAAGGTGTAAATTATTGATTATGCAAGATTAAGTTCAATCATGAAGAATAAACTTAATGCAAAGAAAAGAGAGGGAGTGCAAAACAGTACCACATGACATTGAAAATACAACACAAATCATGTATCATGTAGTCAAAGAAAGTGCAAGAATTAGCATGTTCAAACAAATATCAAGAACACACATAATTGCAAGAATTAATAAATCAATCATTGAATTAATGTAAAACTGCCTTAAACAGAGGTTAGCAGCACTTAAAACATCCATAAATATCAAGCATGTCAATTCATGGAAGTTAGATGAAGAAAGAATGTCAAAGAAACTTGAAAAAACTAAAAATTGGCCATTATGTTCAGTGGTAACCGGTTACTGCATATCTGCTAACCGGTTACTTGCTTGAAAATTAGCATTTTTGGTGAAATTTACACTGAGTAACGGGTTAGCGGATATGCTGTAACCGGTTACCACTGAGACAGTGGCAAAAATAACAGCAAAAACAACTTTTCAAAAGTGATTTCAGCACATAATCACTTATGTCAAACACCACATGCTAGGGCATGAATTTGTGCATGAAAATTGAACTTGAAAACAACAAATAAGCAGTGATAGAATCAATTAACACATCAAGATCATGGATCAAACAATGCAAAATCAATTCACACGCAAAATTATCGACTACATCGCGAATGATGCGAAAATGCTCGAAATAGTAAAATTAGTGAGATCCACCAACCTACAAGCCGTATATTTGGCTTGGTGAATGTTGCAAAGTGATCTTGATGCAGAAAAATAAAGAAAACCAGAGGAATCTTCAATCATAGCCGAATTGTATCAAAACCGAGCAAATTGCAACGAAGCTCCGGAATGCGAATTCGAACCGTAGAATCTAGAAGCAAACACTTGAGATGAATCCAAAAGTTAATAGAACTCCAGAAACTCGAGTATAATAGCAAGATGATGAATATAATCAAAGAAAACCAGAGGAATCTCTAATTATAGCCGAAACGTATCAAAACCGAGCAAATTGCGACGAAAACTCCGAAATGAGAATTATCACCGAGGAAGCTTGAAGTGATCACTTGAGATGAATCCAAAAGCTACTGAATCTCCATAAAATCCAGTAGAATGGAATGATGATGAAGGTTAAGCTCCAAAAAATAATCACTTTTGATGTAAACGTGATTATCCTTTAATGTAGAAATTGAGCTTTGGTGAGGTTTTGGAAGAGAATTGTGATGAAGATAAAGAAGTAGTAGAAAAATTCAGAGAGAATGTGAGAGAATAGAGAGTGAAGAAAGTGTGAAATTGTGTGAATGGTTGTGGAGGGTTTGTGAAATGAGTGAAGCTTTTTTTATATAGCCTTTTGGTTTGGAGTGTGAGAGGTTTGGAGCTAGCTTTGGACTTAGCTTTGGGTTCGGAACTAGGCTAGGAGTTAGTTACACTTGACTCACCGATTTAAGGTGGTTAACTCGGTTAGTTAGGATCAACTCGGTAACAATCCCAATGTGAACTTCAACATCCAAAGGTTGATATGCTTGGAAAACAAGGAACATTGTGCACTTAATTTAAAGTGAGGCATTGGAATAAATGCACTTGAAATGTCTTGAATAGTTTTGAAATGTCTAGAGATGTCTAGAATATTCCACATGCTACTAGAATAATGTAGAATAAATGACCAAAGTGTGTACAAAGGTGCTGTCCCAAAAAATGCAGCAGGAACTGAAATTTTGTACAGAGTAACCGGTTACTGCAAATGTGCTAACCGGATACTTGCTTGAAAATCTGGTTTTTTGGTGAAAAATACACTGATTAACCGGTTACAACATATGTGCTAGCCAGTTACTTCATCCAAATTTCCACAAATTTGCAAAAAGATGATGTTGAAGTCCCGATTTCGATTTTCCACCTTTTGTCTTTATAAATAGGCATATATACCCTTGTTTTGCGCTTGTTTAGATAATTTGATGACCTTGTGAGGACACGATTAATCGGACTTGGAAAACCTGAACATTCCTGCAACCAAAACACAAAGGAAAAAATGCAAATGCGTATGCTAGCGATACGAGTGCACATGCTTATGCAAAAAAAAACAAAAGGGAGGTCAAATTTTGGGTTACGACAGCATCATACAAAGATCTCTCTCTACAGCCATAACCTACCATTTCATAAGAGACTTGGACAGTCTCATGCCTCCTCTTGGGCTTCATACAAGTAGACTTGGACAGTTTCAGCCTCCTCTTGGGCATCATACAAAGATCATTCTCCAGCTAAGAGACAACCTCTTTATACCAGTAGACTTGGAAAGTTTCATCTCCTCTTAGATCTCATAGAGACCCTCAAGTTTCCTAAAAGCACAGGAAAAACCCTGATCATTTCATCAGTCTCCAACAAGGTTTAAATCTTCACTTTAAAAATCCCCTAGCCAGGGTCAATTTACCATCAATAAGACCCTAACAGAACCAGAGCCTCATGGTATCTGATACTGCAACTCCCCCTTTGATCCCTAGAAAGAGTAAAACTTTGGATTCTCCAATACATATTTGACCTGTCTCTGGATTTTAAATCATCAGCAGAAGCCAACCTCATCTTAGGCTTCATATAAGAATTTCCCCAACCAGCCTCCTCTTAGGCTTTATATAATGATTTTCCTCAGTAGAGTCAGCCTCAATCTTGAGCTTCGTACAAGACAGATAAAATCCTCCCCAGTGGAGTCAACTCTTTTTAGCCTCAATCTTGGGCTTTGTACAAGACAAATAAAATCCTCCCCAGTGGAGTCAATCTCTTTTCAGCCTCAATCTTGGGCTTTGTACAAGACAGATATAAAACTCCCCTAGTAGAGTCAGCCTTTTAGCTTCAACCTTGGGCTTTGATCAAGGCACACAAAAACCAACATCCCCTCATATGAGACCATGAGTCCGATCTACAGGAGGATATTTTCTCTATACATCACACATCAAAACAGACATCCAAAACCTTTTTCCCAAATAATTGTTGTAAGTGGCACACTTGTTAATTCAAAATCCAAGTTAGAGTCCTTCTTTTATCCTGGTCAAAAATCATCTTTCATCTAACTGCTGTAAGTGGCAAACCTCTGGATTATTTACATCCAAGCCAATGTCCCTCTCTTAGCATGAAAGATTCATAAGGAAAAATAGCATTGCTCAATACTGAGTTAAAGTTTCTTCCTTAATGACATCACCCTTATAAAGGAAATTATGACATTGCTGGATTCTCATATCCCAGTTAAAGTAATTTCCCTTTATAATTAAGTACCCAACATTTTGTGATGAATAGGTGAGATATCTCCCTTTAGAGATGACAAATTCTCTCTCAGTCGCCCTTTTAGCTTCAATCTTGGGTTTTGAACAAGACACAAATACTCAGCTAGCTTCAATCTTGGGTTTTAAACAAGACACCAAACATTTTCCTCCCATAGAAATAGGAGGAACTACGATTGCTCTGATTTCCCAATTATCTTTACGGGAATACGTAGGCATAAGATTGCGAAATCTTAGTGAGCACACAAATAAAAAAACTTTAGGTCCAGTACCTTCCCAAAAAACAACAGAAAACCCGAAAACAACAAAAACATTTTCTCAACACTCCCAAAAGAGAAACTTTCCCAACCCATGACAGACAAACACTAGAAAGCACTTAAATTAATAAAGAAACATGCAATAAAAGTCTATGGATAACCATATATACACTAGCTGCTGACAACTTCCCTTTGTATAACCTGACCCTGACCACCCAATCTCTTAGCATTTAGTTTTAGATATCTTCCATTTCCTTTCCAGCTTCATAGGATAAATAAGAAATCAGAAAGTAGCACCCAATTTCAACCATTACGGTAAGCTGGTCGCGTCACCGACAAAAATTGCACGCTACAGGAAGACAGTTGTCGCGGTAAGAATCGGATATCAAGCTATTGGATTAATTTGAATCACAAATCATAATTCACCATCGATCTTTAATTTATCCAAGGGAAGGGAAAACGCGAATAACCCAAAATATGCAATGCAATGCAAAGCAAAAGATAATTTAAGGTTCGGGGGTTGGTTATTCCTAGGGAAGGTGCTAACATCCTAAGTATTTGTAGTACTCTATAGGAACCTCTTATTTTATTGTGTTATTTTGTTATTTGTCTGCTAAAGGGTGAAAAGGTAAAAGAAGACCTAAGGTGTTATTTCTAAGTATGCTCGCCAAGACATCGCATCTCGTGCTTACGTATCTTGACGGGAATGGAATCAGAGCATTCGTAGTTCCCCTTAATAAGGGTAAACAAAGTAAAAAGAAAATGTTGCTCGCCAATGATTGACCTTGTGCCTACGTATTCTCAGAAGGAACTTTTAGAAATTAGAGTTTCCGTAGTTCGGACGACTACAGGTTGTTAGGTTCTAAGAACTAAGAACAACTAAGACAGGTAAAGAATAAATTGGGGACATGCACAATGACGATAAGTCAACATACAGTCTCTTCCTTTGGATTGGGTCAACAAGGCATAAAAAGTAAAGAAACAAGTACATGGAATAACATCATGTAAATGGAAAGCACTAAATGAAGACACAGACACAGTACACAAAAAAGCATCATGTAATTAGCAGACAAAGGTACGCAGAAAAGCATCGCGATAAATAAACAACAGGTACACGAAAGAGCATCACGTAGTAAATAAACAGAGGTACGCGACAAAGCATCCCAGTAAAATCCACAAACAAGGTACACGGCAAAACATCGTGTAGAACAAACAGAGGTACACGACAAAACATCGTGTAGAACAAACAGATGTACACAACAAAACATCGTGTGAAACAAATAATCTAACAATCTAATTAGTAATTAAACAAACAATTAATTAGTTAACCTAATCAACTAATCAAATAAATATTTAATTAATTAACTGACTACTAACTTAAATAATTATGTTAATGAAATAAAATAAATAATAAAATAAAATTAAAAGAATAAAATTAAAAAACAACATAAAAAGGGGTGTAAATATAAATATAGAATACTAATAAAAAAATAAGTAAATGGGCCTAAACCAAATCCAATGAAAACTTTATTTTAAACTAGATTTTAATAATAATAATAATAATAATAATAATAATAATAATAATAATAATAAATATTAAAGAAAAAAATGAATAAAATAAAAATAAAAATGGGAGGGGCCGGTGCTGCACCCTATAATGTTATAGTAAACAATTCTTTTTTTATTTTTGAAATTTAAAAAAATAAAATAAAAAGATAAATTAAAATAAGAAAAAAATAAAGAGGAGAAACAAGACAATGAGAAAGAGTGAGGCGCTACTCCTCCCTCTGTACCAGCCGAAACACAACAACAAGTCTTGCCTCACAACAAAATTCAATTCTTTTTTTAAAGAAAATCTCACGAACAAACACCAACACATAACTTTCTCCTTTCAAAATTGTCCTCTCTCTCAATCATGTATTTTTTACATTTTTAAATATTATAGAAATTTCTAACTAAACTAGCAAAAAGAATTTAAAATAAAATTTGTTTTTTTACCTTATACTAATTAATTAAAACATAGAACAAAGAATTAACAACATAGTTATTTTTGACATTCTTAAATATTATTCCGAAAAACCTAGTAAATATTAAAACAAAAGACTAAACTATTTTTTTTTGCATTTTTTTAGATATTATAAATGACTAATTAAACTAAAAATAATCAATATTAACAAACAAACAATTAAAATATTCTTTTGTATTTTTCTAAATAACACATAAAAAACAATTAAAACACACATTTTTCTAAAAGATATAATTAGCAAACACATATTAACACTAACTACAAAATGTTAAAACAAATCATTATTCCCAAGGGACAAACATTAACAAAACTATAAATGGACCTAAAAGAAATTTGAAAAAAAAAACAATTTATTAACGTTAATAGAAAATAAAAGAAAAGAAAAAAACAATGACTATGTTTACCTTGTTATTCACACCAAAGAGAGGTTGTTTTTTAGGTGTTATGTTTAGCTTTAAGTGGTGGATCGGAAGAGAAAGATGAGCATGAGTTTATCATGTGGGTGTTAAGTGAGGCCAAGTAATCTGTGAGGGAGAAGAGGCAGAGGTAGGTGAGTTTTTTTTATTCCTCTTTGTTTTTTCTAAAGCATATATATAGGACTAGAAAATAGACAAGAATGATAATAACAATTAACACAATGTTTTTTTTTTTGTTTTTTATAATGAGACAAAAATAAAAAGAATTAAATATTATGTTTTTGTGTTTTTAGAAGGAGAAACATAATTAAGTATTGATTAAATAGGATGTTTTTGTGCTTTTTATAAAAAAAGAAAATATTAATAAATAAATTAAAAATAAAATTAATTAATAAAAAATTAAAATTAAAATTAAATATCTAATTAAATCTAAATAAATTAAATGATTATTTAACTATAAATAAATAAAAATGATTAAAAAATGAAATAAAATGTCGGGTAGAAAAGTGCTCAAAAAAAATAAAATGAACACACCAAAATAATCAGCGTGAAACAAACATATTGGATTAATATAGCGTTTGATCAGATTTTGAAATAAATTTAGACCGATTTGTCTGTAAATCCAACAAATTTATTGTTACTGATATTTCGGACACTATGCAAGATGAAGTGCATGATATGCTATGCAGACGATGAGAAACGAAAAGCAGAATCTCAGGATCAAAAATTAGGGTATGACAGATGCCCTTAATTAAGTTTCTTCGATCTGGAGACTTGAAGATTGAAATCTTCATCTCGACGAGATCGGAGAGACTTAAATACAGACATGCACAATTTTTGGCCCTAAGATACCATAAAATGTTTATGATATGATATGAATGCAAGACTCGACGATCTGTGGGGAAGGAAACCACAAAAGACAAATTAAACGGAGGACAAAGAGGAAAACAAGATATTATGGAAATCCGTCAAGGTGACAAAGAGTATCCAATAATACTTGAAAAAAGAGGGACAAACCCTAAACAGAGATACAGACATCCGGGAAAGCATCAGATGTGGGGGAAGGGTTACAGTCATCAAAGGTTTTGTTAGAAATGCATTGAACAAAACTCTGGGAAAGTACAACAACAACCATCAAAGACATTCAGGAGAGCATTGAATGATCTTTGGAATATAAACAGGCATCCATCAGAGATATTCAAAATAACATTGAATAAACTCTACAGGGGAATCAACAGTCATCATCCATGAATGAAACTGGATGGAAAAGAGTCAAAACATTCAGAAGATCATTGAATGAGGTGAGGATAATTTTGAGAAATCCACGAGAGACAAACCAGCAGACATCAGAGGCATTCAGAAAAGCATTGAATAAACTCTGGAAAATATAACAAACATCAGAGACATCTAGAAAAGCATTGAATGGACTCTGAAAAACATCACAGATATTCAGAAGAGTGTTGAATAAACTCCAGAAAACATCAGAGATATTCGGAAAAACATCGAATAAACTCCGGAATACATCAGAGATATTCAGAAGAACATCGAATAAACTCCAGAACACATCCAGAAAAACATTGAATGGAGAATGGAAACAGACTTGAAAACATTCAACAGCTGTTAATCAAAGTTAGAAATAAATTGAAGACATCTAGAAGAGAATTAGATGAAGACAAAGATTCTGAAGATACATCCGAAACATTTAGAAAAGCATTAAATGTACGGGAAAATAATTTGAAGACATATCTGGAAGAACATCAGATAAGCAACATCATATCTGGAAGAACATCAGATAAACAAGGTTGTATCTGGAACGTCAGATAACACAAAAGGGGTTCTGGAAAAACATCATAAGTAAAGTCGTATCTTGAAGAACGTATGATAGACATAAAGGACTTCTGGAAAAACATCAGAACAAAAGACACATTTGGAAAATCATCAGACGGTAAAAGCAACAGCATTCTGGAAAAGCATCAGAATTGCAAAGGTATATATCTGGAAACTCAGGGGGGAGCAAAACAAAATTTGGAAGGGTGTCAAAATCACAATGGAAATATCTAAAAAAACATCAGATAAGTTCTGGGAAAACATCATCACAAAAGACTCAATCTGGAAAAAAACATCAGAGAGATAAACAATTCTAGTAAAACTTCGGATAGATTCTGGAAAAGCGTCAGAATCACAATGGAAATATCTGAAAAACATTAGATAGGTTTTGAAAGAACATTAGAACAAGAGACTCAATCTAGAAAAACATCAGATAGGTTCTGGAAGAACATCAGAACAAGAGACTCAATCTGGAAAAACATCAGAGAGATAAACATATGTGACACCCAATAATGGCATTGGATGAAAAAACAACAGACATATCCGGAGAAACATCATATAAGAAAGGTCATATCTGGAAGAACGTATCGTAGACACGACAATATCTGTTTGGTAGGTGCCAAGTAAGTTGGACTTTGACCACAAGGTAAGACGTGGATAACAACACGACCTGTGGAGAATGCAAATGAGGATGAAAAAGTCTTTCTATGCATATGTATATCAATTATGCAGATGATATATGATCAAATGCAAATGAAAATGTCGACGACACGACTCAACTCTTTTGGGGAGAAGGCAAGACTAGAAGACTAATTCCTCAACACGGAGATCACTGTCAATCTGCATGGGGACTAAAGATGCTACTGTTGAACACACCTTTGCCATACTGGTGAACTGTATAAAGGTTATGATCCTTGTAGGAAGGATAGAGAGCTGCTTGGGAATTCTTCATGTAAGTTTCCCCAGATTAGCTGACTGTTGTGGATGAATTATTCGATACTTCAGCTTGTCTGATTCTGAAGATGACTGCTTTACTGTACGCTTGGAAAACTTGCCCCAGTCTAAGTCTTGAAAGATCTTCTGGATAAACCAATTCTGAGAAGGACTTGCCCCTAATAGGATCACCGACCAAGTTTCTCAACTGTTTGAAAATTCCTTGAGAGGAAAGACATTTTGCAAACAAAAGTGTTCATATAAACATGGTAATTTTAATGCAAAGTCATGCAACTTTTGAAATCAAAATCTGTTTTTGGAAGATGTGAAATAAATGAGTCATTGGTCAGAACACGGTGGTTCAAGACATTCAAAGTGAAAGGTAAAGCTAAGGTGTAGTTTCAAAACATATGATATGTAAAGATCTTTTGAGTCAGTTTACGCAACCTTGCTGTAATACGCTTTCAAAAAACCTTGCTTCAGTTAGGTATTTTTTAGGGTTGTAACGTGGTCTGGTTCACGATATAAGAAACAAAGGATAAAGGCTCAAAGATTATTTTTACCCACCCAATCTTCGTGATGATCATCAGTCTTACGCTCAGTTAACTCAAACTATGCACTCAGGTTCCCAAAGGTTGGAAATTGCACTGATGATGGTTCAGAAGTTGAGGGACTTTGAAATAGCAGTCACTGCTTCCTTACAACATTGAGTTGTTGTTTTTTCTTAAAGGCTTTCATGGTAAGGATTAGAAGATTTCCTCTTTTATTATCCCTAACTTTTGCCTGAACTGTTTCTTTTGAAGCTTACAGTCAGCGGGATGCCCTAGTTTTGCCTAAGACTCCTTCATAGGTTTTGACTTGGCGGGCTTTTTATTTTTTGATTTTTTTTGAAAGAAAGAGAGTGACTGCTGGCTTAATGATTACAGTGAACCATCACTGGCTTTTTTACTTGAAAGACATCTTCGACACTTGCTTGCTGTGTGCGAAGGAAAATTTGTGAATGCAACCTTTGTATGAAAGGTGTTTTGCAGGAACACACAACTAAGTTAACTGAGAACTACCCATCCCAAGGTTAAGATTGTGGGTTTTTTCGTAAAGAAGGAAACTCCAACTTATAGGCTCGAAGGGTTTGAGAAGGGAATAACTTCTTTATTTCTCCAGTGTTTGGGGGATTGAAGCAATGCCTTACATCATCAGCAAAGTTTATTTGAAAGCATACCAACAATTATGGGTGTAACGTTTTCATCATCCTCCCTCCAATCATTGCACAATAAAAAAGAAAGTGGAAAAGAGATCAAATATTTTTTTGAAAAGAAAAGTATAAAGATGTAAATAATGGACAAAATGAATTGAATCAAAAGTTGCAATGCTCATTTCATTAATTACGAAAGTACAAACATAATTTGAAAGCAAATAGCTAATATAAATAAGGAAGGTTCAAACAACAAGAACATGGCCTAGTTACTAATAAAACATAAGGATGAGTTGTCTTGTCTTTGGGGAAGTAGCTAGGCTGAAGTCGACTGAAGCTTTACTTGGCATGCCCTGGCAGAGGATTTGTCTGGACATTAGGATTGGTGTCATGAAAGCTAAGGATTCCGACCTTAATCAAATCAGCACTCTAGCCTTTAGTGCATAGTAATTATCCAGATCGTGGCCTGTGGCACCTTCATGGAATGCATAGTGGAGATCAGATCTGAATCCAGCTGAAGAGGATTTGGATGAGGAGGCAGAGTCCTTGTGGTAATCAAACCTTTCTGAACCTGACCAGGAAAAAGTTCAGTGTACGTCATGGGAATAGGATTAAATTGATTCCTATTACGGTACTGGTTCTTCCCTACAGTTGGACGTTGGGGAGCTTGAGCTGGTCGTGGAGCAGCAACCACAGGAGTAACAGAAGTAATGGCAGGGTGATTAGCATGTTGAGGTCTAGGACGAGGCCTTCTCAATTCAGACATGACAACATTGGTATGGTCTTCTCTCTTCTTCTGGAAGTTCCCATAGGATTTCTTTGCACCATTAGAAGATTCAGCAGCCTTGGACACTATAGCGTGCAATTTTTGTCAGTGACGCGACCACCTTATCGCCATGGTTGGAATTGGGTGCTACTTTCTGATTTCTTATTTATCCTATGAAGATGGAAAGGAAAGGGAAGCTATCTAAAACTAACCTTGCACGCAAATGTTTTCTTTAACAAATGCTAAGAGATTGGGGAGTTCGGGGTCAGGTTATACAATGGGGAGTTATCAATTACCCATCCTATATGTGGTTATCCATAGGTTGTTAGCAATTTCTTCCGCTTATTCTACTTACTGATGTTTGTCTGTTGATTGGGAAAGTTTCTCCTTTGGGAGTAATGAGAGAGAAAGAGAGAGTATTTTGTTGATTTTCGGGTTTTTTCCGATGTTTTTGGTTTAGGTACGGGACCTAAAGTTTTTTATTGGTGTGTGAAGGTACTGGACCTAAGGTTTTTGATTTGTGTGTGAAGGTACGGGACTTAAGGTTTTTGATTAGTGTGCTCGCTAAGATTTCGCAATTTTATGCCTACGTATTCCCGTTAAATAAAACAGGGAAATCAGAGCAATCGTAATTCCTCCTGTTCTATGGGAGGAAAATATGTCTGGCGTCTTGTTCAAAGCCCAAGATTGAAGCTAAAGGGTTTTTTGTGTCTTGTTCAAAGACCAAGATTGAAGCTAAAATGTTTAACTGAGAGAGAATTTGTCACCTCTGAAGGGAGCTATCTCATCTGTTTATCACAGTTGTTTGGGTAACTGATTATAAAGGAGAATAACTTTAGCTGGAATGTATGGAATCCAGTAATGTCATAATTTACTTTATAAGGGATTTGTCCTGAAGGCGAAAACTTTAACTCTGTATAGAGCAATGCCATTTTTCCTTAGGAATCTTTCATGCTAAGAGAGGGACATCGGCGTAGATGTAAATAATCCAGAGGCTTGCCACTTACAGCAATTAGATGAAAGATGGAGATTTACCAGGATAAGAGATGGACTACAGCTTGGATATTTGAATCAATAAGTGTGTCACTTACAACAGTTATCTGGGATTAGGGTTTGTTTTGAATGTCTGTTTTGATGTGTGATGTACAGAGAAATGTCTTCCTACAGAGAGATTTTTGATTTCCTCTGAGGGGATGTTTGATTTGTTTTAGTGTGCCTTGATCAAAGCCCAAGGTTGAAGCTAAAAAGGGTTGACTCTATTTAGGGAGTTTTATCTGTCTTGTACAAAGCCCAAGATTGAGGCTAAAAAGGGACTGACTCTTTTGGAGAGATCATTATACAAAGCCTAAGAGGAGGCTAATATTGACTTTTTCGGGGAAATATTTTGTCTGTCTTGTACAAAGCCCAAGATTGAGGCTAAAAGTGAGTTATTGACTCCACTAAGGAGATTTTATATGTGTCTTGTAGAAAGCCCAAGATTGAGGCTAAAAGGAAATCTGACTCTCCTGGTGAGAGGTTTTATCTGTCTTGTACAAAGCCCAAGATTGAGGCTAGAAAGAAAAACTGACTCAGCTGGAGAATAATTTAGGTTTCTTGTACAAAGCCCAAGATTGAGGCTGAATAATTTTGACTGACTCCACTGGGGAAGTTTTATTTGGTGTCTTGTACAAAGCCCAAGATTGAGGCTGAAGCTACTGAGGATGATCATTATACAAAGCCTAAGAGGAGGCTGGTTGAGGAATTTCTTATATAAAGCCTAAGAGGAGGCTAGTTGAGGAATTTCTTATATAAAGCCTAAGTGGAGGCTAGTTGAGGAATTTCTTATACAAAGCCTAAGAGGAGGCTAACTTCTGCTGAGGATCATTGAGATCCAGAGACAGGTCCAAATTGGGGAATCAACTCTTACTGGGAATTGCAGAAGAGTTGAAAATATCAGAGACCATAAGCTTCTGATTTAGGTTTATGGATAGTGATTTGACCCTAGCTGGGGAAATTTAAAGTGAGGATTTAAAGATTGAGTTTCAAAACCAATGGAGGTTTTAACTCTGTGGGTGGTTGATGAAATGATCAGGGTTTTTCCCGTGCTTTTGGGAAACTTAAGGGTTTCTTTGATATCCAAGAGGAGATTAGACTGTCCAAGTCTACTGGTATGAAGGGATTTATCTTTGTATGAAGCCCAAGAGGAGTTTGACTTTTTAGGGATGAGAATTAACCCTAGGTTGGTCCGATGTTTTGACTTTTGAAAGGACTGCTCTAACGAATGATGATTAGGTTCTGTCCTATACCTGTAGGAGGTCTTTGGGTCCTTATACTAAGCCTAGGAGGAGGCATGAGAACTTCTAAGAAGCCTGAGGGTCCTTGTACAAAGCCCAAGAGGAGGATGGGGATGATTTTAGGAAGCCTGTGGGTCCAAACCTAAGAAAAGTTCAAGAAAAGTTTCACCGAGAATAATCCTTTATGTAGTGAACAGTTCTAGGGTTTGAAGAAATTCAAGAGAGGTTTCATCGGGAATTAATCCTCTCTGGGAAAATGAATATCTTTGACAAATTTCTAATAGTGACAGTCTTGAGAAAAGTTTCACCGGGAATAATGCCTTTCTCTGTTCCATATTGTATAAGCCAAAGATGAGGCAATGACTGAGCCCCAAAAAGGTTTATGTACAAAGGGGGTTGGGTCTTACACTCTATTAGAGGCCTAAAGTGTTGAAAAAGAGTAAAGATGGGTCTTATAACACAAGGGTAAGCCCATATTAAAAACAGTGATCGCACCGTCATTTTTTAAAATTGCAGAGGGCCTTATACAATGAATGAGTCCCAAAAAAGGTTTGTGAGACAAGGGATGGGTCTTACACTCTATCAATAGGCCCAAGAGTTTTGAAAAAAATATTTGAAATGGGACTTACAACTAAAGGGAGGCCCAGGTGATTTTGTTTAAAAGGCGACGATCGCGCCGTGGTTTTTAAAAAACACAGTGGGACTTATACAATGACTGAGGCCCAAAAATGTTTTATATTTACAAGGGATGGGTCTTACACTCTATTTGAGGCCCAAAAGTGTTTCGAAAAAGATTTGAAAGATCAAAATCAAGAGAAAACCCTAATGTTGTATAATTTTCAAAGGAAATTAAATAAAAATGATATAAAATATCAAATATATTCAAGAACAGTGTGTCAAATTTGAAAAATATTTTTAAAACTCATGCTTAATCACATGAATGCTTAAAATTCATTTGAAGTTGAAAAATCTAGAGAAAGAAATATTTTTAAATGCTTAAAAACAAATAAAAACATAATTCTTTACAAAAATATCAAATATATGAAATAAGTAATATTTTTGCCAAATTTTTGTGTAATAAAATATTTTAATATTTTTGTGAATTTTCGAAAAAAGAACAAAAATAATTAAATTGAGAGAGAAATTAATTTTGGAATTAATTAATAACCATGAAAAATGTGAAAAATAGCAAAAATAGGGAAAATGGCAAAATGGTCTGGGTGGGTCTTGAACCCACGACCTTCCATCCAAACACACATGCGCGCTACCACTGGGGTGGTGATACATCCGTGTATCAAAACCACCCCATTAATACATAAGGGTGACTTGGTTTTAGGCCTGACCAAGGAAAAAAACCAAGTTTTGGTGGATTTGCATGAAGGCTCTAACTTCCTCAATTCTCCATGGATTTAGACAAAATTTAGGTGTATCCTACCTAGAATTTCATGAGGAATCCAATGGTGCTTTTAGATTTTTCTAAATATGTCCCTATTTTAAAATTCGATAGTGGTTTCAAAATAGGTCTAGATTTGCATGTTCTATGCTATCTCATCATACAAGCAGCAATAGCATGGCAAATTGGTTCAAACACAACACATATGATATGTATGAGATGTCCATAATCAATGGACATCAAATCAATGCATGATTTAAAGAGTTTAAGTTATGATGCACTTACCTCTTGAAGCTCCTTGTGCTAACTGTCAAGATCCTTGTCCCAGAAGTGATTCAATGCTTTAGACACTCTTGATTGATCCCTTAGAAGCTTTTAGGATGATCAAAACCAGCTGGAATCCTTAGGAACAAGAATTGGCCCTTTCTTGCAAAAGTGCCAAAACTGACCAAAATGGTAACTCACTCAAATGGTGTTCCAGTTGAGGGAAACCAGTTGGGACAGTTTGAGGATGATATTTGGAGTGTGTTTGAGGCTTTGTTTGGTTTTGGAAGTGACTGAATCAAGACATGGCTTGAAAAATGAAAAAATGTCAAAATTTGAGGTTTTGGAGGTTGACTTTCTGATTTTGGTGCTTCAGATCAAGGGTGAGTGTTTGAACAGCTTATATATGATACATTGGATGTGTTTGGATCATGAGCTATGGTGGAATTGCTCTCTAACTCAAAAACTTAGTGATGACTTGCAAAAGAAGGTATTTCTGCATAATGAGAGAGATTTTGAGGAAAGCAATTGTTGTTGTGCTTTGGTGTACTCAAACAGACCATAAATGAGCTCTATTTATAATGCAACAAGTTTGTTTTGGCAGCAATAGTGTTTGACAGCTGGTACAGGCCTTTGGCCAATGTTGATCAAAAGGAATCTCAAGTCTCCTCTAGCCATTGACTTGAGGTTAGGGTACCATCTATGAGTCCTCTGGTTCAGAGCTGAATCTTGATTCAATTAAGTTAGCAATGTCTTGATGCTTGCCACCTTGTGAATCCATTGAATTCATTGAAACAAAATTGGAGTCTTTGAGCTTTTTAGCCTTTTTAGGGCATTTATGGCTACATGTAGATTCTTGGACTTGGGAGGCTTGTGGATTAGATCATTTCTCTTTGATGTTATCCATTGAGGTGTCCAAATGGATGACAAGGCTTGTACTTGTCTAATTTTGCCAAATCGAGCAAAAATGCAAAATCCTGTCTTGTACAAGACAGTTGGAAATGGTGATTTTGAGGGGGTCATATCTCCCTGCTCAAATGGAGTTATGAAAAGCTCTTGTGCTTTTTAGAAAGCTCTCATATGATACAATTCATGTGTGATCATAGTTGGTCTTGAAACTATCTGAATCCAATTGAAAAAACCTCATGAACTTTGATACCCAAAGCTGACACTTAGACAGTTTTGCACTAAGTGTTATGTTCTTGATTTTTCACCATTTTGATCCATCCATAACTAAAAATCCATGAAGAATCAGAGTTTCATGTAGTTGAAGCTTTTGTAGAATGTAGGAAGACCTACAAATCATGCTTTGGATAATTCAAAATGGCTGTCTAGATCAGAAGTTATGGCCTTTGGAAGTTAGTACCAAAACCATTCAAATTTAGTAACTTAGAGAAATTTTTTATTTTTCAAGATTACCCCTTTTACAAGTTATCTTGGTTTCTTGATCAATTTTTGTTAAAATGACATTATAAGTCATATTTTATGAAAATATGAGTCATAAGGATCATTTTTGCCAAAAAAAGTCATGTTTTGACTTTTGGCTCCAGAGCGGTTCGGCACGTAAAAACCCTAATTCCCAACTTTTGAGGAATGCATCCTATGAGGGTAATTTAACTTTGAAAATGGATTCCTAGGGTTATTTTGAGCATATTGAGTCATGTTTTGAAGTCTTGGCTCATGCCCTTGTGAAAATCTCACTTTGGAGGTCCCAGTCGTCCAAAACCCTAATTTGGTGATATCGGGCGATCTTGAGGCTTGATTCACTTAGAATGTAGCAACTTTGTGATTGATTATTGATATGGGAGTCCTCTTGATCCTTTATGGGTGTTTTAGAGGTTAGACAAGTTGAAGATCATGTCATTTCTTGATGGATCCTTTGTCTAAAAGCTCTAAGAGGGCTTGAAACCCTAATTCTCGATTGTAGTGAAAGCTCAACAATCCTTGAGGAGATTGATGAGGCATGACGGCACATCCATATTGTGGTAATGATCTTCACAATGATGGGAAATCTTGGTTGTCAAAATTTGGGGTATGACAGATGCCCCTATTTAATCTTCTTGGACCCGAAGATGTGAATGGCGAAGATGTTCGGACATTCAGGGTGTAAGAGGATTAAATATCAGAATACCCAAAATTTTGACGGTGGTTATGAATTGCAGTTTTCTCATCCATCTTCTTTTGCTAAGCAATGTTACTTAGAAAAGGGTAAAACTTCCCCTCGATCCTGGTTTTCGGCCACGGAACTGGTCTCAGTTTCTTCTGAACTAAACTTCCCCTCGATCATGGTCTTCAACAACCATGGCGAACATTCTCCCGTTCCTTCGCTGGGGTTCGCTAAGTGAACCCGCGAAACCTAGAATTCCCAGCAGCGTCAATATAGGTCATATGGGACCAAAATACATCATTTTTACCACCCAAACCCTTCTAATTCATACCAGAACAACCAAAACATGTTCAGACATAATCAACGAGTATTCTACGCGGTTTATATCGAAATTCATCCATGAAAACATCGATTT
Source organism: Lathyrus tuberosus (assembly GCA_022829125.1). Classification (NCBI taxonomy): domain Eukaryota; kingdom Viridiplantae; phylum Streptophyta; class Magnoliopsida; order Fabales; family Fabaceae; genus Lathyrus; species Lathyrus tuberosus. Next base: position 4,093,320 of record JALAZF010000052.1, on the reverse strand, counting down.
CTATCAATTGCTCCTAATTTGAATCGATTAGAAAAGTCGCGAAATAACTAAAACAATTACAACAAACAACACATATACATACACAAGCAAGATATAATTAAAACTTCTCACCCTTACCCGATTATTCGCGCTCGAAACGGAGTTCCCGCGATTTTCCTCTTTCTCCTCTTTTCTCTCCTCTTCCTTTCCATCTTCTCTTTTCTTTCTCTCTATTTTCTTTTCTCTCTTTTTCTTTCCACTTTCTATTTATATAAAATATCTAATCCCCTAAAAGACTATTTTACCCCTCAACTCAAATATCTCGCAAACGCTCTCAAAACGCGATAAAACATAAACAACGATGAAAAATTAATATATCGTCAAGAATAAAATAATATAAAAACAAAACTAATTAAATCGACTCGATTAAATAAGTAAGACAAAACGGGGCGTTACACTCTTGGTATAAGGCTCACGACGTTTATGGATCGCTTTAGGTCCTCTTTGTATAAGGCTCGCGATCTGGTCGCTTTAGGTCCTCTTTGTATAAGGCTCATGATCGTCTATAACGTCACTTTAGGTCCTCTTTGTATAAGGCTCACGACTGTTATAGCAGATTCCCTCAGGGATCGTTTCGTCGCTCACACCCACTAGGGCACACGACATCACAAGAATGCATATCATGATGCTTGGCATACAATGACTCATGACAATCCCATGCATACATATATACAACCATGTGAACATCTCATCATCAATAATCATGCATTCAAATCAAACCCAAAACAATGCATTTATTTGCCATAAGGCCACCAAATATCACACATTGAATTTCACATAAACAATGCATTTCATCATAATCCACAAACCACAACAATTAGCATTTTAGCATATACACTCATATCAATTCACATCAAGAATTACTCACCATCAACCACAACAATCCTGCAATCATGCAATGATACTCACAACACTAGGATTCACGCCACAAAGGCTACCCACAACAACATACATTAATACCATACATTTGTATTCAATTCAACAAGGTATTTTGCCATAAGGCCACAACAATTACTACAACTTATCACATGCTTCAACATCATATAACAGCACACAAGCTATAAGTTATATATCAAGAACATATCACATGATAATACATCAATCGCACACAATTACGACGGTAAAAGTCGATAAACGACACGTTTCCAATTTTCCGACACAATTAAATCGGCCACCAATCTCAAAACCCATTATTATAAGAAAGAACATCTCATTAGATTTTCAACGGTACTAAGAACGTCTCAATCCGAGTTACGGATCAAAAGTTATGCATTTTCAAAGAAAACAAATTTATTGAAAATCCCCAGGAGCGCCCGGAGGTACATATTTTCGCCCGGAGGTGCCCCCTTCGCCTCTGCGTCGCCCGGCGAAGCAGCGGCATACATTCCCCAACCAAAACTTAAAAGATTCAGCAGCGTGACAAACTGCGCCTCTTGGGTATCGCCCGGCGGAGCAGCGGCGCAACACATGCGTCGCCCGGCGCTCAAAGCATCGCCCGACACTTCGTATCAGATGCAGAATTTATCTGCTGCGTTTTACACGATTCCACATCCCAAAAATCCCATTTTTCATCCCAAATCAATTCCAACAGCAAAACAAGTATCAGCAATTGTTCATAAACACAGTGTGATCATACAACGCGATTTATACCGATTTCCGACCGTGAAAACATCGATTTCTATCTAATTGATCACAAATTATCAATAAGTAAAAGTTGTGCAACAACCAAAACAATTACAACAAATAACACATATACATACACAAGCAAGATATAATCGAAACTTCTCACCCTTACCCGATTAATCGCGCTTGAAACGGAGTTTTCTTCGATTTTCCTCTTCTCCTCTCTTTTCTCTCCTCTTCTTTCCCTTCCTTTCTCTTTCTCTTCTTTTCTCTTTTTCTTTCCCCTCTATTTCCACTTATGTAAAAATAACTAATTTTTTTCTAAAATATCTAACCCCTCAAAAGACTATTTTACCCCTCGGCTCAAATATCTCGCAAACGTTCTCAAAACGCGATAAAACATAAACATCGATGAAATATAATATATTGTCAAATAAAAGTCAAGAATAAAATAATATAAAAATGAAAATAATTAAATCAACTCGATTAAATAAATAATACAAAAACTGGGGCGTTACAATTCTCCCCCACTTAGACATTTTCGTCCTCGAAAATATAACTGATACGAACAACTCCGGATACAACTCTCGCATCCGACTAACAACTATCATGCCAAAGAAAGGCACACCACGAATAACACAAACTGACAAACCACCTTGCTAACAGCAACTACTACAACGACACGACAACGGTAACAACAACAACGACAAGATGTAAAGCCCATACAATGCACTTGACGACCAACTCACAACTCAAAGTAAACCACGTTACCAACACCCAGGTAACACTCCCCCAATCCCCCACACCGGAATTAGACACTCGCACTCGAACCCTCACGATGGAAATGAGGCAACAACAGAAACAAGAACATAAAGTTCCACGACATAAACAACGTCTTAACAACATCCATAAAACTAGAATACCAACATCCTTGTCACATAACATCAAGACAACAATGCTACTATTCACCAATCGAACATACAACCAAAACATCCATCTACATAGTAGCCCATGAATAATTTTTAAACCTTTCACCTAACACTTCCATTCTGAAACATCCAATGGTCTCATCACTCCTACATGTTTACAATGTTCATCCTATGAACTCTTACAAGTCACACATGCATATACGAAATGTGCCACATCACGCTTTCGATGCGCACTTTGAGTACTCGTAACCAATAAAACAGACATGCATAAAAGCTTTCGACTTAACTCATCAGACACGACATTAACTTTACCAATAGGATAATTCGAGCCAAGGTCATAACTAATCAGGAATTCCAACCATCTTCGTTGTCTCATACTTTATTCCTTTTGACCAAACAGGTACTCAATATTCTCGTGATTACCAAACACTTCGAACTCAAAACCATAAAAATAATACCTCCAGATTCTCAACACAAAATTAACCGCAGCCAATTCCAAATCCTGAATAGTATAGATCCTCTTATGAATCCTCAATTGTAGTAAAGCATAAGCTACGACTCTACCCTCTTGCATTAACACACTGACTAAACTCATCAAAGACACATCACAATACCTCACAAACGGTTTATTAGGATCACACAGAATCAAAACTGGAGCCGTAGACAACTTCTACTTCAGCTCACCAAAACTTACTCACAACGAACATCCAAAACAAACGACTCATCCTTTGCAACTCAACTGAGATAACAGAAGCACTAACTTAGCAAAGTCTTCCATAACTTGCAGTAACAACCAACTAAGCCCAAAATTTTCTAATCTCCTTAACCGACTTTGGAATCTCTCAATGTAGAACTGCATCTATTTTCGATGGATCCATAATAATACCCTCATCTGAAATAACATATCCCCGAAAACTAACCTCTTGCAATCAAAATTCTCATTCGATAATTTAGCAGAAAGCTCCCTCTCTTTCAACCCTTGTAACTCAATCCTCAAATACTCTACATACTCATCCTTTGATTTAAAATAAATCAGAATATCATCCAATAAACATCACTATAAACTTATCCAAACAAGTATGGAAGATACGATTCATATACTCCACAACCATAACATATACAACCTTCAAAATTCATTCTGAGCTCGAAACAATTTATCCAAAATAGCTTAACAATCTCTGGTTACCACATTCCATATCAATTCTTCTTACAGGGTTCCAACTCACTCAAGGTTTCTGCTGACACGAGATCTCAACCCATAACAAAAGTAATACCATCAAGGAACTTCAAATCGTTCGCAATTCATCACAATTCGAAACTTAAGCTATCCAGAACACAACCGCAAGTTTCCATACTACTCACTGATTAACACGCAACCCCATGCTATCATCCTTTTCTTTACCAACCATGCTGGACATCTTCAAGTAAACACACTAATGTTTCATCCAAAAACCCATCTGAAAACCATGCACAACTCACGGCTCATCACTGTGGCTTCCTGCCAATTTCCAGAACACTATCATCACAAACATGACAAACATCTGAGTTTCACTTCCTAAAAGTTCTTCTACTTACTTAGCAGATCCAAACCTCAAATCCTCACCTTCGTCAAATTTGAGTTCACACTCTACTCTCTGAGAACAACCATTAACGATACCCAATCGTTCTCTCTCAATGACTTCCCAACTGGACCAACATACCAAAACCTCTAATCCATCTCATCTTCCGATATTAGAATCTTCATCGACTCAACAAAACTATCCATAACCATTTTCTTAATTCCAAAAATTCATTACACACACTATCTAAGCTGGAAAGACACGTCTATCCCATCCAACATAATTCCGTCTGCTATCAACAAGAGATTAAGGGTGATCAGTTCCTCAATTTGTCAATAGACATCCGACAATCATGATGGGGCATAAACTGTCTTTACCAAACTATAATAGCATTTCTTACATCTTGTGCACAAAACTACCTAAGGCACAAATCCTTAGTTGACATAAACCTTACCTCCACATTCCCTCCGGAACCGGGAACAACACTGTCCAAACAACACTTACAATCTTGCAACCAACGGCACACAACCGAAGCAACTTGGAGAAGCACCAGCTCCTCCCCCACTTATCTCATTCTCAATCCTGAAGACAAAAGATTAGAAAAACCATAAAGTACTTATAGTGTTTTGCACACATATCACGTACTAAGGAACAAACAACATCAACAGTATTCAACTGTCACACCAACTGACTCAACAACTTGGCCGGATGGACCGACCTGCTTTGATACCACTAATGTAACACCCCAATTCCCATCGCGAATAAATAATACATAATTTAATCAGAGTGAATAAAATTTTATCCTTAGACAGAAACTAGGATGCCACATTTAAAGAAAGAAAACACAATCCCTGCTCATAAATTTGATACATAACACAAAATGGAACAAACCTAAAAGGGAAACCTTTTCCAACAAAGGGAAAGTTCAATTATGGAATAAAGCGGAAAGATCCATAACTGACTTGTTTTACAAAATAAATTATTTTATAACATCAAAATATTCATACAAAGGTAATACAAAATAGATCCAACAACTGTATACATATATAACAAAAGCGTTCCCCGACTCCCGTGTTGCGTATCAAAGCAGACAGACTGACAAACAGATGGAGAACTAATCTTCACAAAAGCCTCCAAGACTACTAATCTGCAATTGTCTCATAGAGCAACAAACCACAGCAGAAGGGTGAGAAATAACAACTAAATCAAGATTGCATAATAATATGAAACACATACAAATTCACATGCATAATTATTCTCACCACAAGCATCACATACTAATAATATATAGCATGCCACAGATACATAACATATTTCTAATAATCCAACCACATAGCATATATCAATTATACCAACATAGTAGCATATTCACACATAATGCATACCAAAGTTATGACATATGGAAACACACCACCACATCACATAGCATATGTCTATACATAAAACATATCATCCATAACCAATGCATTAATCACAAATTCATATCAATTTACCAATCCAATCATTAATCTCAACACATAATCATGCAATGCAATGCGGTACCGTTCCATCCATCATTCTCATCATTAATTCACTCAGGAATTATTGGAATCATCGCTTGTTACTTAGTGTAACTCCCCGTCAGGCAAACGATGTTCCACGTAGCTTTAGGTCCTCTTGGTATAAGGCTCACGACGTTTATGGATCGCTTTAGGTCCTCTTTGTATAAGGCTCACGATCCGATCGCTTTAGGTCCTCTTTGTATAAGGCTCACGATCGTCTATAATGTTGCTCTAGGTCCTCTTTGTATAAGGCTCGCGACCGTTATAGCAGATTCCCTCGAGAATCGTTTCGTCGGTCACACCCACTAGGGCACATGACATCACAAGAATGCATATAATGATGCTTGACATAGAATGACTCATGATAATCCCATGCATACATATATACAACCATGTGAACCATCTCATCATCAATAATCATGCATTGCAATCAAACCCAAAACAATGCATTTATTTGCCATAAGGCCACCAAATATCACACATTGAATTTCACATAAACAATGCATTTCATCATAATCCACAAACCAAAACAATTAGCATTTTAGCATATACACTCATATCAATTCACATCAAGAATTACTCACCATCAACCACAACAATCCTGCAATCATGCAATGATACTCACAACACTAGGATTCACGCCACAAAGGCTACCCACAACAACATACATTAATACCATACATTTGTATTCAATTCAACAAGGTATTTTGCCATAAGGCAACATCAATCACTACAACTTATCACATGCTTCAACATCATATAACAACACACAAGCTATACGTTATATATAAAGAACATATCACATGATAACACATCAATCGCACACAATTACGACGGTAAAAGTCGATAAACGACACGTTTCCAATTTCCCGAAACAATTAAATCGGCCACCAATCTCAAAACCCATTATTATAAGAAACAACATTTCACTAGCTTTTCAACGGTACTAATAAAGTCTCGATCCGAGTTACAGATCAAAAGTTATGCATTTTCAAAGAAAACAAATTTATTGAAAATCCCCAGGAGCGCCCGGCGGTACATATTTTTGCCTGGCGGTGCCCCCTTTGCCTCTGCGTCACCCGGAAAAGCAGCGGCGTACATTCCCCAACCAAAACTTAAAAGAGTCAACAGAGTGACAAGCTCCACCTCTTGGGTATCGCCCGGCGGAGCAGCGGCGCAACACATGTGTCGCCCGGCGCTCAAAGCATCGCCCGACGCTTCGTATCAGATGCAGAATTTCTCTGCTGGGGTTTTCACTATTCCACATCCCAAAAATCCCATTTTTCATCCCAAATCAATTCCAACAGCAAAACATGTATCAGCAATTGTTCATAAACACAGTGTGATCATACAATGTGATTTATACCGATTTTCGACCGTGAAAACATCGATTTCTATCTAATTGATCACAAATTATCAATAAGTAAAAGTTGTGCAACAACCAAAACAATTACAACAAACAACACATATACATACACAAGCAAGATATAATCGAAACTTCTCACCCTTACCCGATTAATCGCGCTTGAAACAGAGTTTTCTTCGATTTTCCTCTTCTCCTCTCTTTTCTCTCCTCTTCTTTCCCTTCCTTTCTCTTTCTCTTCTTTTCTCTTTTTCTTTCCCCTCTATTTCCACTTATGTAAAAATATCTAATTTTTTCTAAAATATCTCACCCCTCAAAAGACTATTTTACCCCTCGGCTCAAATATCTCGCAAACGTTCTCAAAACGCGATAAAACATAAACAACGATGAAATATAATATATTGTCAAATAAAAGTCAAGAATAAAATAATATAAAAACGAAAATAATTAAATCAACTCGATTAAATAAATAAGACAAAAACTGGGGTGTTACAATTTTCTTCACGAGGGATATGATGAAACTCGATTCTGTTGAAGAATGGTAACAACCTTCTTGCGTAATCTTTGTAAGGAATTAGCCCTGATTGGTATGTGTTCCAATCTGCTTTGATCTGATTGATAACCAGGGCTGAGTCTCCATATACGTTCAAGTTATTAATCCTTAAGTCGATTGTTTCTTCGAGACCCATGATACAAGCTTTGTATTCGGCCTCGTTGTTTGTGCACTTGAACGTTAGTCTGGAAGTGAAAGGAATATGGGTACCCTAAGGTGTTACGATGATTGCCCTAATTCTGTTTCCATAATTGTTGACGGCTCCGTCAAAAATTAGTACCCATTGGGAATCTGGTTCTGGCCCTTCACTAGTAGCGGTTCATCACAATCTTTCATTTTCAAGTACATGACATCTTCGTCTTGGAAGTCAAATCCAACTGATTCCTGATAGTCAATCGGTTGATGAGCCAAATGGCCAGCTGAAATACTTCCTTTGACAGCTTTTTGAGCATGATACTCAATGTCGTATTCTAATAACAACATTTGCCAACGGGCGATCCTTCCTGTGAGAGCAGGCTTTTCAAAGACATACTTGATCGGATCCATTTCGGAGATTAACTAAGTAGTGTGACAAATCATATACTGGCGAAGACGTTTGGCTACCCAAGCCAAAGCACAAAACGTTTTCTTAAGCATAGTGTACCGAGTTTCACAGTCGGTAAATTTCTTGCTCAAATAGTAGATGACAGACTCTTTTCTTTTGGTTTCGTCTTGTTGGCCAAGTACACAACCCATGGAGTCTTCCAAAACTATTAAGTAGATGATCAGTGGTCTTCCTTCCACTGGAGGTCACAGGATTGGTGGATTCGACAGATATTCTTTGATACTGTCGAATGCTTTTTGGCAGTCTTCTGTCCATACACAACTTTGATTCTTTCTGAGTAGTTTGAAGATTGGCGCGCATGTCGAGGTCATGAGGGATATGAACCTTGAAATGTAGTTCAGACGTCCTGAAAATCCTTTGACTTGTTTTTCAGTCTTTGGTGAAGGCATTTCTTGAATGGCCTTGACCATGTCAGGATCAACCTCGATTCCTTTCTAGCTGACGATGAACCCCAAGAGCTTTCCCGAGCAGACATCGAATGTGCATTTGTTGGGATTCAAGCGGAGTTTGTACTTTCTTAGACGCTCGAATAACTTTGACAGGTGGGTCACATGCTGCTCTTCTATTTTAGATTTGGCAATCATATGATCGACATACATTTCGATATCTTTGTGCATCATGTCGTGAAACAGAGTTGTCATGGCCCTTTGATAGGTTGCCTCGGCGTTCTTCAAACCGAATGACATTACCTTGTAATAAAAGGTGCCCCATGGGGTGATGAATGAAGTTTTCTCCATATCTTTCGACGCCATTTTGATTTGATTATAGCCCAAAAATCCATCCATGAAGGAGAAGACATTAAACTTCGTTGTACTGTCTACCAGCATGTCAATGTGTGGCAAGGGGAAGTCGTCCTTTGGACTTGCTTTATTTAGATCCCTATAGTCTACACACATTCTGACTTTTTCGTCCTTTTTCGGAACTGGCACAATATTAGCTAGCCATTGAAGATATTCTGAGGTGGCGAGGAAACCTGCGTCAATCTGTTTCTGCACTTCCTCCTTGATTTTGATAGCCATATCCGGGTGAGTTCTTCTCAACCTTTGTTTTACTGGAGGACATTCTGTCTTTAGTGGTAAATGATGTTCCACGATGATGGTATCCAACCCTGGCATGTCCTGATAGGACCAAGCAAATACATCGGGAAAATCTTTGAGAAGTCTTATCAAGCTTTCTTTGACAGTCGGACTGAGCAGTGCTCCAATCTTAACTTTTTTCTTTTCTTCCTCTGATCCCAAATTGACCATTTCCAACGGCTTTTTATGAGGCTCAATAGATCTTTCCTCTTGTCTGAGTAATCGGGAGATTTCCTCTGGAATTTTTGCGTTCTCTTCTTCTTCAGCTTCAAATACCGGGAATTCAAAGTTGGGAGAAGGCATTGGATCGTATGTTTCGACGAGGTTTAAAACAAGCAATCTGCATGACGTGATGATTTGTTTTTTAGAAGAGATAGAGAGAATGCAAGAGTGTGTGCAGTGCATTTTCTGAAAAATGCTCGTTTATTTATTTTTGGGTTGTTTTAGGATTACCATTTTCTGAAAAAAAAATGAAAAGTGAAACAACAATAAATGCGGGAATTACAGAATGACGTTATTTATTTATGATTTTGTCGATTCTTGAAACACAGCCCTATAAAACAAAAGTCTGCCGCTTTGGGAAAAGCGAAGAGGGACATTTACAGAAAGTGAGCCCTATAAAAACATCTGTTTCACCTGGGTAGGGTGAAAGGTTAAAACAAAGATGGCAATTACTTAGACTTATGGACTACTTTTGGGACATCGACAGCAACCCATTGGCGATGAACTCCTCGGTGAATCACAAAGTCTGGTACCTTCTTTCTTAGCTTGTCCTCAGAAATAACACTGATTTCTGGCAGAGCAGGATCGTTGGAGTTTTCCTCCTGGGCAGAGTTGTCATAAACGAACTCTTCTGTTGTATCCTTCACAGTGCTTTTACTCTCAAGAGGATCTCCCCATCCAGTTGGCTGGATGTCCTCGTATCTGATGCGAGAGCTTTCAAGAGCGGTGTACTTGACCAAGAAGTCATACTTGCCACTCGGCTGTCCTAAGGTGTCCCATACTTATGTGGGAGTGGTCAAGTCATCTTCCTCGATGACGTTGACCTCAGGAAAAGCATATTTGATGAACTATAGTCCTGCAGTCATTGAAAATTCATCATAGTGCTGGATATCTTCGGAATGTCCTGAGTAATGATCCCATGACTTGGTGGGAACATGGGCATTCTTTTCAATATTACTCAGCTGATAGGCATCGTTGGGCTGACTTTTTTGCCCCAAGTTTTCTATGTACGGCTGCTAGATAGGCAAGTCATCCAGGGGATCATAATAATGTTGATCGAAGTTATCTTTCATCGGATCGTCTTCTAATGAGTTTGGTGGAGCACGACATCCCTCAGGATCACAATCTCCGTAAATCATTCGGACGTCTGATCTTGGTATATATCTCGGACTCTGTTTGGGAAAACAGAATGGTGTATGCGTTTCTTCTTGAGACATATAACTGTTCTTGTTGAGATAAGATTTCCATTCCTCGTCTGTATCGGAGGAGTCACTCTCATTGATAGTGTGTACTTCATGAGACACTGGGTGGAGAAAGCCTCCACTGTGGAAGAAGTCCTGAATAGGATGAAAACTTTCATCCTTCTTGGCAGTCTGGGTACAGGTTAAAGAGAAACCAAGACCTTTCTTTGTCTTGTTATCCGTAGGAATTACAAGCTGTCCCCATCCCTTTACGTTATTACTCTCGATCACTTTGAGAGCATCTTTGTATAAGGAAATCGACGTTCCTTTTTCTGATTGATTCTCATTGTTCACCGAGAGTGCTTGAAACTGAGTTCTAACGACCTCCTCCGGTTCTAAATAGGAAAATAACGATAAGTGGCTCACAATTAAGGCTTGCTCTCCGTAGACTATGACTAGCTTGTCATTCTTGACGAAGTTCATCTTTTGGTGAAGTGTCGAAGTGACTACCCCAACTTCGTGTATCCAAGGTCTTCCTAATAAACAGTTGTATGCTGCCCGGATGTCCATGACCTGGAAAGTGACTTGGAAAGTGTGAGGACCGATAGTTATGGGAAGATTGACTTCGCCGATAATTGTTTTTTTGGATCTATCAAAGGCTTTGACGATGAACTCACTGCCTCTTATCGGAGTTCCTTGAAATGATAGTCGCATCAGAGTTGATTTTGGCATAACATTCAAAGATGAGCCTGTGTCTGCCAGTACGCTGGCTAAAGCATCGTCTTGGTAGTTGACTATAATGTTGAGTGCCATGTTATGATTCTTGCCTTCCTCCGGCAGTTCTTCATCACTGAACCCTAAGTTGTTGCAGGATGTGATGTTGGAGATGATGTTGTCGAACTGTCTTACCGTCACATCTTGTTCTACGAAAGCTTGTTCCAAGATTTTCTGCAGAGCTTCCCTGTGAGCTTCAAAACTAAGCAGGAGTGATAGCACAGAGATTCTAGATGGAGTTTGTAACAACTGGTCTACAGTGTTGTACTCACTCTTCTGGATGAGCTTCATCATCTCATCATTGTTCTTCGTAAGTTCAGGATTACTGGATTGCCCGACTGGTTGATTTAGAACTTCTGGTTGAGGTTCCTTCTCCTTGGTGGGTTCTCCAACTCCTCTGTTGAAGATCTGGCCGCTCCGTGTGACTCAACTGATGTCGGGAATGTTTACGACAGAGGGTAATGGAGTTTCCTTTCCATTTTCAATAGTAGTTGCACCATACTTGTAAGGGATAGCCTTTTTTTACTTATACGGCATTGGACTTGGCAAGTAGATAACCACAGGAGCTTTTAGGTTTTTCTGGCCGTTATAGGCAACCTCAATTAGTTCCTGGTTGGGAACTTTTCTACTATCAAGAGGAACTCTTGATTCATCGAATAGAGGGATTATGGCGCAAACGTCTTTGGTCCTCCCATAATCAGAGATTATGACAACATTTTTGCTTTGATCAGGGAGATAGTTTTGTATTACGTTGATCGACCCAGAACTTGAACACGGTCGGTTATCTTTCTGGTCCAACTGATTTTGAAGAGCCGCTCGAACAAGGTAGCATCCTTGGTTGTTCTTTGAGCAGATATCACACTGGTGATAATTGTGAGGTGGTGCATGACCGTACCTGCTCTGTCTACAATGCATCCTGACTAGATTGGTTCTTAATAGGAGTACATCGTGAATTTGATAACTACGGCTAAATTCTTCCTCTATTAAATTTATTGCAGTCTTTTCATGTTTGGCAACGGGTTCGTCTGAACATTCGGATTAGTATCTTTAAAAGATAAGACCCCGTTCTTGACAAGCTTCTGCACATCGGACTTGAAACTGATACAGTTCTCGATGTTGTGCCCCGATCCTCCTTGATCGTACGGGCAAGTTTGATCTGCTTTGAACCAAAAAGGAGGATTTTCTGGTACTGTAAGAGGAGACCTGGTTTAGACGCGCCCCTTGGTCAGTAGAAGTGGAAATAGTACTGCGTACAACATTGGTATAGGGTCGAACCCTGGTGGTCGTGTCGTACGATTGTTATTGTTGTATTGAGGATGAGCCTGCTGAAGAAGTTGTTGTGTCCTTTGCTGATACAGTTGTTGACTTGGCTGGATCTGAGCAACCTGAGGTTGATAAATCAGAGCTGGTGCAGGATTGATAGCGGGAGTTATTGCTGCTACGGGTTGATACCTTCGCCTTTGCTTTCCGAGAGAGATACTACTGATCTCTTGTTCTTTCTTCTTTTGGAAAGCACTACCATATCTCTTAGTACTGCTAGATGGCTCTGCATCTTTGACCAATCATCCTTCTCGGACTGCTTCTTCAAGGCGTACTCCCATGTTCACCATTTCCGTGAAGTCACTAGGTGCACTTGCAACCATTCGGTCGTAGTAGAATGAACTCAAGGTTTTCAAAAAGATTTTTGTCATCTCTTTTTCCTTAAGAGGGGGACAGATCTGGGCTGCAATTTCACGCCATCTCTGAGCATATTCTTTAAATCTCTCTTTGTCCTTCTGCGACATTGCTCTGAGCTGATCCCTATCTGGTGCCATGTCCAGGTTATACTTATACTGCTGATCGAAGGCTGCGCCGAGATCTTTGAAAGTACTGATCTTAGTGCGGTTTAAACCCATGTACCATTTGAGTGTGGCACCGGTTAAACTTTCTTGGAAGTAATGGATCAGTAGCTGTTGATTTTCTATCTGAGTTGACATTTTTCAAGCGTACATCACCAAATGACTTTGAGGGCAAGAGTTTCCCTTGTATTTTTCAAAGTCAGGCACCTTAAATTTGTGCGGGATCTTTACATTAGGGACCAAACAGAGGTTGGCGGCATCCTTCCGAATAAATATTCACCGCGAATGGCATGCAGTTCCTTCTGCATCTCCAAGAATTGTTCCTGGAACTTATTCATCCTTTCGTACACGTCTTCATTTCCACCAGGAATTACTCGTTGAATATGTCCTTCCGGGACAGTGTGTACCACTGGCTGTGGTATAGACATTACGGCGGTGACTCTTGGCGCTTCCATGCCCTGAAGTTTGTAACCTTCAGGAGTTGCTATCGTAAACCCCGCATCTTTACTTTCCCGAAGTTTGTAGCATTCAGGCCCAGCAGTTCCTGCTGCAGTTTCTGGGTCTTCAGTGACAGGCGGGATGTATCCTTCAGGGACAAAGTTGATAGGCATGCCCCAGGGGTGACCTTTAGGCATGTTGTACTGAGGATCATATGTCTCCACTACAGGCGTAGATGTAATCTCTGATATCACAGTCCTTTGTTGTTGTCTCTGAGCTGTTGCCAGGGATTGCATGTCACTGTGAAGTTTTTCCAAACTTTCCTTTAGAGCGTCGATTTCTTCTCTCAGCTCTCTGTTCTCTTCCTCAAGATCGTCCATTTTCTTTTGTCAATTGGCTCGAGTATTATATGAGTGAGACATTTTGACTCTAGAATCGTGATACAGACGTGTGATTAAAGATAAGAAAAACGCGTTATGCGAGAATGATGAATGATATGCAATGATATATATTTTTTTTGTTTTAGCTTTAATAAAAAAGAACCTTAACAAATAGATTGCAAATATCATACAGTAAAGGGGAGACCCCTATTTTATTGAATTTGGAAGATTGCAGTAATGGAAAGTACATTATTTTACAAAGTCCTGTAAGGAAAATGTCTAAGCTCAGGGATCCTGGGTCCTCTCTGAGGAGATCTCAGATGTTGGTTATGGTATTTTCCTTGTTTTTGTCGGGGTTCTTCAGCTGTTGTCAGGTTGTCAGTCCTTTGCCAAGTGAAAGGAGTGAGCAAGTTCCTTTGATCTTCCATAGCATGTTGTTCTAAAATCTCAATCAGAGCATCCTTTTCTTTTAACAGTTCCTGAATTTTGGTACACTCCACATTGAGGATTCGGTACTTGTTTTTCCAAGAGCTCTTCTCCCGTTGAACTTTGTTGAGAGCGACATGGAGTTTTTCCATATCAGACATAAAATAAAGGACAGATTCCTTTAACGGAAAAACTTCTTGACGAGGGTAAGGCATCCTCAGCTTGAGGGCTCTAGTTTGTACCCAGTGGAGATAAGGTTCCATGGAGATACAATCTGGTTTTCCTAGAGACTCTCTTCCTTTTCTGTGAACATGTTTCCAGGCATGCACTATTTCCTTTTTTAGTGCCCTGTCATTTTCCCCTTCCTTGAAGAAAAGACCTTCCAGATGAACATTATGCGGGATATGCCTCATCAGGTATCCGAGTTGACGGCGAACTAAAATTGGATGATAGTTGATTCCTCCTTTAGTTCCTATGAGGGGTACATTAGTGAAATTTCCACAACTGTCGATGATCTCTATCCCCTCATAAATCCCATTGCACCAATCTATGTCAAGTTGGTAAGGGACATAATCCTTTGTGACCAACGTAGAGTACTCTTGTGGTCCCAAAAAGCAGCAGACTTGGGTAAGTGGAAAATGAACCATTTGTAAAGTTAGGGTACACAACATGTGATCATTCCTCTGCTGTACAAATTTCTTAAGTGTACATAATGATAAGCATCTGCGAGCAGGGTTGTTACGGGGTTCCCAATCATAAATATCTTAACAGCATTGGTATCGACAAAGTTATCGATGTTGGGAAAGAGGAATAACCCATATGTGAGTTGAACAAAGATATCTTAGAAAGCAGTTATGTTTCCTACACTAGCAAAGTATAGAGCTTTCTCTGTCAGGAATTTAGCTGGTAAACCCTGGATTCCTCCCTTAGTGGTTAGGTGATTCCTAACTTCTGACTCGTCCAAATAGATTTCTCTTGCAATGGCCTAATCCTTTGGAATTTCTTCCAGTCCAAAAAAAGGAGCTTGGTCAGTGATAGGTAAATCAGTCAGATGAGAGTATTCTTCTAGCGTTGGTGCTAGTTGATAATCCGGAAATGTGAAGCAGTGATAAACCGGATCGTAGAACTCAATTAGCATGGACAGGATTCCTTCAACTACGTGGACCCTTAACAGAGACAGCAATCCTCCATACTTAGCTTTGAAAGCATCAGGGTTGGTGATCATCCTTGCCAACCTCCTTAAATCCTCTAGTTTTGGAGCCTTGAAGGTGTACTTGTGCGTCTTTCTTCTACTAAAATCCATAACGCAATCTTTCTGATATTTGCAATTATTGTTTTAGTTTATTTTGAAAAAAGAAGAAGAGAAGAGAAAAGAGAATATTTTTCTTTGTTTAAGAGTTTTTTAAATGAATGCATGAATGCATCACACAAAAACATTGAAAAAACATGGGTTCAAGGGTTCAACGTCACGAGCATGGATTCATGGCTCTACCCATCCCCAAAGGTTGTATTCTGGTTAATTTTTGTACCTGTAGAACGGATCCTAAGGTTCCCAAAATCATTGACCCCCTAGGGATATCAACAGCAGGCTGGTTCACCCGAGCGAGCTGTAGCATCCTAGGGTAATCTCATTTGGGTGTAGTATCGCGTATCAACTATTCCTGATAGTCAACGAACTACCAAATGGTCATATGGTTAATGTCTACTAAATCCTCAGGGTCACGGGTGTTGCGCTGGGAAAACTCTGCTTTCACAACAATCGGTTGTTCAACAGTCTGAATCCACACGGGCCCTCGCCTGATTTGGTGTGTCATACCCCAAATTTTGACCACTAAGATTTCCCATCATTGTGCAAATCATCATCACAATATAGATGTACCTTCATGCCTCACCAGTCTCCTCAAGGATTGTTGAGCATTCACTACAATTAAGAATTAGGCTTTTAAGCCCTCTTCGAGCTTAGACAAAGGATCAATCAAGGAATGACATGATCTTCAACTTGTCTAACCTCTCAAACACCCATAAAGGATCAAGATGACTCCCACGTCAAGAATCAGGCACAAGGTTGCAGAATTCCAGGTGGATCAAGCCTCAAGATCGCTAGTGTCACCAAATTAGGGTTTTGGTCGACTGAGGCCTCCAGATGGAAATTTTCCTCTGGGAATGAGCCAATGCTTCAAATCACAACCCAAGATACTCCAAGGGACTTCATAAACCCAATCATCCAGTCAATTTGACCTCAGGGGATACCTTCACCAAAAATCAGGAATTAGGGTTTCTTGACCTAATTCACCCCTAAGTTGACTTTTGGGACAAAACAAGAGCCAAGACCTCAAGACATGATTTGAGGGTCTCTAATAAACCACATTGATCCATTTGCAACAATGGATTGATCCAAGAAGCTTGATCTACAAGTTTCAATTTCATCTGGACCACAATTAGGGTTTTGAAGAGAAAGTCAACTGTACCTTTGACTTTTGACCAAGACATGCTCCCAAACCCTGGGACATGATTCAATATGTCCTATAACACCTATGGAACATATCCATCAAGTTTGATTTAGGTCAAGGACTTGATTTCACCAAGGACCGCACAGTTCGGAATTCATCTGATAAAAAGTCAACTGTGCACAAAAGTCAAGTTTGACTTTTTGAGAATTTTCACATTTATGGTTCCTTAACCCTAAAACAATGTTAATATGTGATTTGAATCATCATTCATCAAGAAAAATCAAAGAAAGTTGGATAACTTGTAAAAGGGGTAACCATAAAAACTTAGAATTTTTCTAAGTTATGGAACAAAGTGGCTAGGGTACCAACTCCCAAGGATCATAACTTGAGATCCTAGCAACCATTTTGGATGGTCCAAAGATGTATTTGTAGCTCTCATAGCATACTTTAAAAGTGTCAACTACACCTCATTCCAAATCCTCATGGATTTCAAGTTATGGAGTGATCAAAATGGCTGAAAACACAAAAATGACATTTTTCCAACACAGCGAAATTTTCACTAAGTCAGAATCTGCTTCACTTTTTCCAAAATGTTGAGGCATTTTTCAACCAAATGCAAGTTTCTTCAAAGCCAAAGTTGGACATCACATTAAATTAGGATACATCAGCTTTCCAAAGGGACCAAGAACTCCATCAAATTCCATCTGAGCTAGGAGTTATGACAGCTGCAACATGCCTTGCTGCAAACTGTCTTGGCAAGGCAGATTGTGCATTAGGGCTCGATTTGATCAATTTGTGCAAATGACAAACAATTTTATCCATCTGTACACCTCAGGGGGAGACCAAGGAGGAACAAACACTAATCCATAAGCCTCCCAAGTCTTTGGAACTACATATAGGTTTGCACCCCTAAAAGCTTAAGATGCCTCAAGACTCCAATTTTGTTTTGAGGCATTCAATGGATGCTTAGAGGTGGCATGCATCAGAGCAAAGATGAACACTTCAGTCAAGCCTTATCCTTGAATCAAAGAACCATAGGCATGTGCTCTAATCTCAAGTCAATGGCTAGAGGAGACTTGAGATTCCAAAATGATCCAATTGGCCACAGACCTGTACCAGTTGCCATACACTATTGCAGCCAAAACTGCAACACCGCATTTAAAATAATTAAACCGTTATATGTATTTTTGTGTGTATTGGCTTGGGTAGGAGCATTTAGGATCAGGTGAGCGAAGAGTAGTGTCATTATTTGAATAAATGGGAATTAAAGACCTTAGTTTAATAATAATATTATATTAATAATAAGGGACAAAAATAATAATAGTAATATAGTTAGTATTATTATTATTATTATTATTAAGAATATTAATATTATTATTATTAGGAGTGTTTTATATTATTAATTAATAAAATTAAGGGAGATAACTAAGGAGAGTAAAACCCCTTAATCTGAATTAGTGAGTTTTAGAGGAATAACTGTATTTTCACGTAAAAAGGGAGATAGCTAGAGAGGGAAGAACAAGGGTGCTAGGGCAAGAATTCTTCACCAAATTCGCAGGAATTCAGACCAAATTCAAGGTAAGGGGGAGAATGGGTTCAATATAGGTGATAATATCATGAGAGGGTAGTGAGGGGTCCTTTCCCTCATAGATTTTTCGTATGTATGTATTGTTGATGAATTTTGAATCTGATATGAATATTTCGTTGTTGATCTGTGTGAACTTGTTGATGATAGTATGAATGTCGTGCACAATTTGTGTTGTTGCAACTGTATGAACGGATCTGTTTGCAGATTTGGTTTTGCTGCAGGTGAGAGAACGAATTGAGATCTAGGAAATGTTAAATTGAGTAGTAATAATAGGAGAATGGAATCATATGGAATTACAAGTCCTAAAAGCAATGTAGAAACAATTTCAGGACTGATATGAAGTGTAGAAGAGAGATCAAGGTGGAAGGATTCGGACTGGTATGGAAAACTGGAAAATCTGGGTTTCATTGCCCATACGTGTAACAGGCTATTCATTACGCGTATGGCAAGGCGTTACGTGTGTATTACGCGTATGAGACCCAATCTGACATGGCCCTCTGCCCGTATGCGTAACAGTATGCGTATGGAAGCTTGGCCTTACACGTAGGAGGAGTATTACGCGTAACAAGATCTGAAAGTTTGATTTTGTGAGGGGGTGACACGTCTCTGCTCATACTTGTAATGAGAAGGGCAATACGCGTATGGCGAGACGGCAGGAGTGCAATTACGCGTCTGATACGCAGCTAGATGGGCGAGCGAGCTGGGCAATACGCGTACGACATAAGGCAATACGTGTATGACCAGCGAGAGTGCAGAATTCAGCTGTTCTGCGATTTCTTTCCCGATTTCGCGTCTGATGCAGTTCTTTTGGGTCTGAGAGGTTGGGATAGATGTCAGAACTTGTTGAAACTAGGAATGGTAGTGAAAATAATTAAAAATGGAAATTAGGTGGATTAATTAGATAATTAGCTAATTATCGCCATGTGAGGAATTTCCTGTTGTGATGTGTATTACAGTGAGTAGGTATCTCATGTGTGAACAGGAGGATCGTGAAGATGTATAATTGCTATTATACATGTGTGTTGTATGCATATTTACTGTCATGCATTCATGGTGTGTCTGGTGGTGATGAATTATTGCTCAGGAGGAGTGTATGTGATTCATCCAAACTCCAATGTGGAGTATGGTGGAGATAGATCATTGCCAAGTAGGGGTGTATGTGATCTATCCAAATTCTATTATGAATTGGGTTTGATTGAATGAACCATGGTGTGTTGGTACCACATGCATTGTGTCGGTTGTTGAGTCACATTGCATCATTTTGTGTTTATTGAGTTATCATTGAGAGTGACAAGTGTGTCGTGATAGTATGTGAATATGTGTGATTGTGTGATTACTACTCTTAACTTGTATTATACACCGTTAATTATTGAATGTAGTTCTCACCCCTTTGTTGTTTGTTGTGTTTGTGCTTCTTCGGAAGTACAGATAATCCAGGTACTTGAGTGTGCATGGAGTACGTGTTGCTTGATCGAGTCTTAGGAGTCGCTCTGATACGTAACACAGGATTTTGGGAGTTTTCATCATTTTTTATTCTTTATTTGTTTTGTTACGTATCATTATTTATTTGAAAATATGGTGGACCACGATTTATGTGGATTTTTGGTGTTGTTGGTAAATTGCCGTAATTTGAATAAAACATTTATTTCCGCTGTTTTATTTCATTAATGAAAAGGAGTTTCGTTGTTGGTTTTAATGACGTAGCATCCTACTTTTTAGTTGCAACTCTGATTATTTTCGTATTAATTATATATTTTATAAAATGGGAAAGTGGGGTGTTACAATTGGTATCAGAGCAGGTCGGTCCGTCCGGCCAGGTATGGTAGTGGAGTCTGTCCTTAGAATAGGAGTAGGTTGTGTGTTCTAACCGTATATTGATTGTTGAACAGTATGGCAGGAAGGAATGATGTTGCTCTTGTTGCTGCTATGCAAGCTATGGCGCAAGCAGTAGAGAACACTAATCAGGCTGGCGGTGCGCAATTCTGTGACTTAGCACAGTTCCAGAGCAATAAGCCGCCTACATATGAGGGAGGTATTCTGGATCCAGAGGCTGCACAGAAATGGCTGAAGGCTATTGAGAAGATCTTCAGGACCATGGGATGCAGTGATGCTCAGAAAGTACGGTTTGGCACTCATATGCTGGAGGGAGAGGCTGAAGTATGGTGGGACAATAGTCGTCAGAGGTTGGAAGTTGTGGGTACTAATATTACTTGGACAGTGTTTCAGGTTAAGTTTCTGGAAAAGTACTTTTCGGAAGATGTTCGTAGTGCGAAAGAGATTGAATTCTTGGAACTGAAATAGGGTAACATGACTGTTGCTGAATATGCTGCTCGGTTTGAAGAGTTGGTACAGTATTGTGCTAATTACAATACGGAAGAAGCTATGAATTCAAAATGCTTAAAGTTTGAGAATGGGCTGCGTCCCGAGATCAAACAGGGCATTGCTTGTCAGAAGATAAGGAATTATCCAGAACTGGTTAGCAGAAGCCGGATTTATGATAATGACAATAGGGCCCGTATTGCTCATTACAAAGCTGTGAGTGACCGGAAGGGTAAGCAGAGGTTTGGGGGTACTCCTTATAGTGCTCCAACTGATAAAGGAAAACAGAAAGCTGCCGTGGGGAAGAGACAAAAAGAGGGAGGAGTGGTTCCTGATATTCTCAAGTGTTTCAGATGTGGTGGCGTGGGTCACCGTGCTAATAATTGTCCGAATGAAGTGAAGAAATGTTTCAAGTGTGGGCGACCAGGTCATGTTATAGAAGATTGTAGGGCCACTATGCCTACCTGTTATAACTGTGGAGAACAAGGTCATATCAACACTCACTGTGAGAAGCCAAAGAAATCTCAGGCCAGTGGAAAGGTGTTTGCTTTGGTGGGGACCCAATCAACCAATGAAGATCGTTCTGTCAAAGGTACTTGTTTTATTAATGATATTCCTTTTATTGCTATCATTGACACGGGTGCAACCCACTCGTTCATTTTTGTTGATTGTGTGAAGAGATTAGGAATTGTGTCGTCTACTCTAGATCAGAGGATGACGATTGAGACTCCATCTATTAGTTCTGTAGTTACTTCCTTGGTGTGTTTGAAGTGTCCGTTGACTATGTTTGGTAGAGATTTCAAAGTGGACTTAATTTGTTTGCCACTCGGTAATCTCGATGTTATTTTGGGGATTAACTGGTTGGAATTCAACCGGGTCTACATTGATTGATTTAAGAAAACGTTATTGTTTCTTACTCCTGAATGTCATATCCCAAAATTTGCCCTCTAATTTTTCATATCATTTAGCATGTGCTTTCATTTCATTGCATTGCATTCAAGTCATAGAAAAATAAAGCATTCATCTTTGGTTCAGCATAGGGCATGTGATCAGTTGCCTTTCAGATATGGGTCCATCCAAAGCAAGAGATCTAGAGGCAAGGGTCTCCCAACAAGCCTCAAAGGTCTCTTATATCATATATCATCTCATTTGATCCCACAATTCATTGGAAAATGGGAATTCATCAAGAAGATTAGACAGTTCATCGTCTCCTATCAAAAGCAGTCAAAATTAGGGTTTTAGATTCAAGCAGTCTCCTGATGAAATTTTGGTTCAAACTTGATCTTAATGTTTTCTACATGATGTCAATTATCTAAGGATGGAAGATTTTCCATTGGTTCATATCAGAAGAGGTTCAATTGGTCAGTTGCTTGAGAATCAAGAAATTGGGGAAAAAGTCAACTGTGCAAAGGAAAAAGTCAACTCCTTACTTTTTAAGGTCAAATTCAAAAAATTCAAGTCATATGTGTTAATTGGGCAAGATTTGATCAAGAAATGATGGAGGAATCATCAAAAATCAAGAATTGTACAAAGTTGCCAAATTTAGAAACTTAGGGTTTCCAAAAATGGCAAGTTTGGACCATTTTGCACTCCACTTCAAGGCATTCTTTCTCCATGATAAAAGCTTCAAAATTCAGGCCCAAGTTGAGCCAATCAAAGATCACATTCTAAGCTTCAAATCCATACCAAGAACTCTTCCATTGGATCAAAATTGAGGGAGTTATGATCAATCAAAGTTTGGTAAAATCAAGGCAAATTTCAAGTCATGGCAAGGCAAGTTCAGGCCTCCAAGCCATAATTTCATCAAACACTTGGTGTGCCAAATTTCAAGCCAATTTTCTCCATCAAGAAGGCTTCAAATGAAATTTCTGAACATCAAAGTTGTTCATCTCCATGCCCTCTTCAACTTTGATGTTGGAGATTTTTTCATTTGAGCAATGTATGAAGAGTTATGAGGGTTCAAATGGAGAGGTTTCACACTAAATTCCCATAGGACATGTTGCCATGCATGTCACAGCTTGCCCTTGCCCACGGTTCAGTTTTGCATACATGACTTCTAAGTCATTTTCCATCACTTTCCAAGCTCCCAATTACTTTGATTCCAATTGCAAACTTGTTCTATTACATGTCCTCTTTCCATAACATCCAAAACCTTCCCATTTCATACACCATGCTTAGAGAAATTCATATGCAAATATCCATGTTTCCATTGATGCATTGACTGATTTTTGGTGGAAGAATGATACATTGCCTTGGTTCAGATTCACACATTCACACGCATGCCTTCATACCATCCACATTGCCATTAAAAGACAAACACAATTCTTACACATACATGCATACATGTTGCCCCATACACCAAAAAAGCAAAAGAACAAACTTGTTTCACAATTCTTGTTGCTGCACTGATACCATCATCACCCTTCATTCTAAAATCACCACCATAAACCAACATGCTCCCTCATCACTATAGCAAAACTCACCAACTCGTGGCATAACTACCTTGGCTCATTCTGTTAACTCAGAACCCAGTTAACTCAACTCATTTAACCACATTTCCAACTGTTAACTCTTGTAGTTAACATTTTAACTAGCCATATAAATAAAGCTCTAACAGAATTTGCAAACAACACTTCATTTCACACATTTAACAAACTTTCACTCTCAAGTTTCTCTCTGAATTCTCTCTCTCTCTCTCTCTGCACGATTTCATCATCATCTTCATCCATATTTCATCATTATCATCATCAATTGTTCATCATTGATCAAGAACAAGTTGAATTAGAATCAGGTCTAGCATCTCTCTCAAGTTGAATCTCTCTGTTTCCATCAAGATTCAAAGCTCCATACGCATTTATTTTGCTCAAGCACAAGAAGCTCAGGATCCTCCTCTCTGGCCTTCTTTTAATCTCAAGATTCAGTAACTTCAGGTTCAAATTTATTCAAACTTTATTGCATTGTATCTCACTGATTTTAGCTAGTTTTATATTGATTTGAAGCTTACTAGAAGCTATGAATGATCTGGCTAGTTGATAGGCTCTTTAAGAGCATAGTTGCAGAACCTATGGCAAAATTCATCCCTTCGATTCTCTCTGATTGTGTGCTGTTTGTGAATTTGAGTTGTGGATCCATGTTCTACGTAACTTCCTCTTTCATTTGATGTGTATTTCATGAATTTCTGGTGAGTTTGATCATTTACATTTGCTGGAGATGGCCGGAGGTCCTTCTCCGGTCGGTGGAAGTTTTCAGTTAGGGTTTTGGATTTTAAAACGCAGCCGTTGATTTCATTTGATCCAACGCATAATAATTTGCCAGCATATTAATCATCATGTACATCACGCGTGACTTTTTTTT
The DNA here is from genome assembly GCA_022829125.1 of Lathyrus tuberosus. NCBI lineage: Eukaryota > Viridiplantae > Streptophyta > Magnoliopsida > Fabales > Fabaceae > Lathyrus > Lathyrus tuberosus. Next base: position 4,069,063 of record JALAZF010000052.1, on the reverse strand, counting down.
CTCTCAGACTTGATTGCATGTGTGTGGTTCAATTTTAATTAACATGTACTTGCATTCTGATCCATGTGATTGTTATGCTTTTCTTGATGATTGTTGACTGATTGATCCTATGGTTGTGAGTGAGTCAATTGTTGACTGAATGTATACCTTAACCACACACACACACACACACGCGCTCTATTGGATTGGACTTAAATTGTTTTTCACACACCTCTGTTTGAGCCCAAACACATTTTGAACATGACTTTTACTATGTCTGCACCCCCTGCATTATTTCCTTTTGCATTTTTTTTTCATACCTGTTTCTATTTTCTTTTATTAAAAATACTAAAATGTATTAAAAAATTCTACAAAAATTCATATAGCATCAAAATTCATTAAACTCATTTTTTATAATTTTTATTTCTGATTTTAATTGATTTTGGTCATATTTTCTTATTTTCTTTTAATTTCTTTTTAAATGTTGTGCTTCATTACACATGTACATTTCACATTTATTTTTGCATAGTTCAAAAATCATTTTGCACTCAATCTTTTTTCCATATGTGAACAACATCTTAATGCATTTAAAAAAAAATTTCTTTTATTTTTAAAGTCATTTTATCATACCTTTTGATATTCATCTTTGTGCATTCTTTTGATGTGTTTCAATTTGACTTTGCTGACTTGTTTGGATTAGTTTCTTATTGAATTTTTCCATGACATTTTGACATGTCTTTAGCTTCTAACTTAGGCTCTTTGTGACCTAATTCATTTTTTTCCTCCAAGTTCATTTCTATTTTTTGCCTTGTTGATTGTTATAAGTCACATTTGTGTGCTTTTGTTTGATTTCTAAATCTTGTTTGATTAGGAGGCACTTGTGCCATTGCATTGGGACTTGTATGATCATTTTATAGTTCATTACTTGAATATTATAGGTAATGTATGTCAAATTATAGGTCTTCCATATCTCATTTTGACATGTTTTGCAATTTATGTTCATCTTGCATTCATACTTAATTGTGCACCTATCACTTGTTCTTCTTCAATATAGCTTGTGTGTATCTCATATTGGTATGCCATTCACATTCATTCTTGTATGTCCCTCTACTGTATATGAACCATTTCATCTATTTTTATTGACTCATAATGTCATATCATATGCATTACAATTACATGAACATTTGAAGCATGTTTCATTTTGTATGAACTTCAACTTGTGTTCTCTTCTTCTTAATCTCTAATGTGACTTGTGTATGAACCAAAATTGTTCATTTGTGCATTCTCATGTCACCTTATAACATGTATGCTACTGATCCATGTTCATTTGCATTCATAATTTCATTTCCCTCTCCTTTGTGACTTGTTTTGTAAGTAAACAACATTGTGAATTCTTGTGTGACATTGTTCTACTTCTTCCCATATCTTCTTCTTGAGTTTTATTTTCATATTAATGATGATAATTCATGGTTTTGACAGAATATGACATCCAGTATACTTCTCAGAAAGCCATCAAAGGAAGTATCCTGTCAGACTATCTTGCGCAACATCCGATTGATAATTACCAACCCATGAAATTTGATTTCCCTGATGAGGACATCATGTTTCTCAAAGTTAAAGACTGCGAGGAACCACTCCCGGAGGAGGGGCCAAACCCTGAATCCAAATGGAGTTTGATATTTGATGGGGACATTAACATGAATGGATGTGGAGTTGGAGCATTTCTTATCACGCCGGAGGGTGTTCATATGCCCTTCACTGCCCGAGTAACTTTTGGATGCACCAACAATGAAGCAGAATATGAAGCTTGTATAATGGGGATTGAGGAGGCGGTTAATTTGTGAATTAAGACCCTCGATATCTTTGGTGATTCAGCTTTGGTAATCAATCAAGTGAATGGGAATTGGTACACGCACCAGACACATCTGATTTCGTATAGAGATTATACAAGAAGACTGTTGACGTTTTTCACAACAGTAAAGTTGTATCATATTCCTCGAGATGAGAATAAGTTTACTGATGCCTTGGCCACATTGTCTTCTATGATCAAGGTGCAAAGGTGGAACCATGTACCCAAGATTGATGTGTCTCGTCTTGACACACCTGCATTTGTGTTTGTTGTTGATGCAACGTCCGATGACAAGCATTGGTTTCATGACATCAAGTGTTTTTTGAAAAGTCAGGAGTACCCGCCTGGGGCATCTACCAAAGATAAGAAGACTTTGAGGAGATTATCTGGTAGCTTCTTCCTGAACCAAGATGACGTGTTGTACAAACGAAATTTTGACATGGTTCTGCTCAGATGCGTGGATAGACACGAAGCAGACCTGTTAATGCAAGAAGTGCACGAAGGCTCTTTCGGTACTTATGTCGGAGGACATGCAATGGCAAAGAAACTTTTGAGGTCGGGGTATTATTGGTTGACAATGGAGACAGATTATTGCAAGTATGCCCGTAAATGTCACAAGTACCAGATTTATGCAGACAAAGTGCATGTGCCTTTGAATCCGTTGAGTGTCATGTCCTCTCCTTGGCCCTTTGCAATGTGGGGCATTGATATGATCGGAAAAATTGAGCCTACTGCTTCAAACGGCCATCGTTTCATCTTGGTCGCCATTGATTATTTCACAAAATGGGTTGAAGAAGCTTCTTATGCCAACGTCACTAAGCAGGTGGTAAGCTCGGTTCCTGAAACGGGATATCATTTGTCGATATGGAGTGCCCGAGAGAATTATTACTGATAATGGTTCTAATTTGAACAACAAAATGATGGTTGAGCTGTGTCGGGACTTCAAAATTGAACATCACAATTCTTCGCCGTATCGCACGAAGATGAATGACGTTGTTGAGGCAGCCAATAAGAATATTAAGAAGATTGTGCAGAAAATGGTTGTCACATATAAAGATTGGCATGAGATGCTACCGTTCTCTTTGCATGGGTACCGAACGTCAGTACGCACGTCTACTGGGGCAACACCATTCTCACTTGTGTACGGTATGGAGGCAGTACTACCGGTTGAGGTTAAGATTCCATCCCTCAGAGTCATGATGGATGTCAAATTAGACGAAGCTGAATGGGTTCGCACCAGATTTAATCAGTTGAGCCTTATTGAAGAGAAACGTCTGGCAGCTGTGTGTCACGGGCAGTTATACCAACGGAGGATGAAGCGGGCATTTGATCAAAAGGTGCGTCCTCGGGTTTACAAAGTCGGAGATGTAGTACTCAAAAGGATTCTTCCTCCTAGTACAGATCACAAGGGCAAATGGACTCCCAACTATGAAGGTTCATTCGTGGTTAAAAAGGTCTTCTCGGGCAGAGCCTTATTGCTTACAACCATGGATGGCGAAGACTTTCCATCCCCTGTTAACTCAGACGCAGTCAAAAAATACTTCGCATAAATAGACCCGCTGGATAAAAAAAAGAATCCAGGCAAAAAAGGGCATCCCGGCGAACCATAAAAACAGAACAAAAAGGTTCGGGCAAAAATTAGGGATATAAATAAAAAATTTGTACACCCGGTAAGTTGAAAACCCAAAAAGGAAACTTAGGCAAAAAAGGGTATCCCGGTGGACTGAAAACCCGAAAGGACTGTCCATGCAAAAGAAGGATTTAAGCGAACGATTTCGGTCTGATTTATTTGTACTCCATCACCGTTTCAGCAACTGACATTCCAAAGGATAGGAATCGGTCCAATCACTCCTCAGAAGGCAAGGTCAGGGAGTTTCGAAGACATACTGGCTATAGCAGAATTGAAACTCAGTGGAATGCCGTTTTCACATTGCCATTAGGATAGTTTCTTTTCTCAATTTACATCAATCTCCTATTTCCAGGGTTTGCTTCCAAATGTATTTTCCATTTCAGGCATTTCTTCAATAAATTGAATTTCAGTCAAAAGCTCCTTATTTTGTTTTTACTGCTTTGTTTGTAAAAACGTCCGAATTTTTTATAAAACATTGCATTTGAAAACATTGTGGCCTTACAATAACATGCGCAAAAAAACATTTAAAATCACTTTGAATGTCGAGTAATCCTGGATGATGGATTCAAACCACGCAATATCCTGGGGCATGTGTGTGTATTTCTTTTGTTGCAGGTAACAGGTACAAGCCTTTTCAAGAGCATGGGTCATTTCTTCCAGGCAGATAATCACTGATCCCTAAGTTCACGATGCGGGGGCAACCATATTCAGGAAAGGGTTCCCATATCACCTTTTTATCATGACTTTTACGGACTGAGTCCATTAATTAGCTGACGATCGCTCACGACGATTCGATGTCGGCAATTTAATTTCCACTGGGTACCGTTGGATATTGTTAAGTCAATTCTCCCATTCGGAACTTCCAACAGTTACAAGCTTTTTTGTGTCGATAACGGTTGTGAATTCCCCAGTAGAGTTGCTTCGCAGACTTTGCAGATAATGTTCAAAACTCAGTGAGTGTCCAGGAGTTTGAAGATGCCAAATCTTCTGTAAAATCCTCTTGGGATGATTTCTTCAGATCAACCTAGTAATCTGGGGCAAAAGCAAGTTTGTGATCCTTCCCAAGCATGGGGCATCTGGAAATTCCTCCGACAAGATGTGTTCCAGATCTATTATCTCCAGTAGAGTGACCTCTCAATTATTGTATTTTCAGCTCAAATCTCGGCATTTGCTTAAGAGTTTGAAGATGCTGGGTCTTCTGTAAAATCCTTTTAAGGGGCATCCCCAGCACGAGACGCTTTGAAGCGGTTCTCCCCAGCAGAGTTTGCTGCAAATTCATTATCCCCAGTGGAGTCGTCAAGAAGAAGGTCTGCCTAGCATGGTACATTGTGGCTTTTATTCTAAGCTCGACAACTTTGCTCCTCAATAGATCATAGTGGATTTTCTTTGTGTTTTCCCAGCAGATCTCTAGGGACTCTTTCCCAGCAAGTCGCAACAGGACGTATTCTAACCAGGATCTGCGTATCCCCGATGGAGTAGCTCCGGTCCCCAGCAAGATCGTATCTCTGGTAGTTGTATCCCCACAGAGTTCAACATTGAATCTTGTCAGTAATGCTCCCCAGCTGAGTTGTTTTCTCCCCCGCAGAGGTTTAACAGATCAACAGAATCTCTTCCTCAGTGGAGTGTTATTACATTCTTTCCCCAGCCAAGTCGGAAAGTTGTCATTCCTCCAGCGGAGTTGCTATGATCAGAATTTGCCCCCAGACAGATGAAATAATTCCTGGCAGAGACATCACTCCCTTATATCTCAAAGTCCAATTTATTTTTGGCAAGCGTGACAATTCGAAGCAGATGGATTATTCATTCATTCTCCAACAGAGATATCATCCTTTCAGGAGTCTCTGAGGTCAAATCATTGATCATTATTCTTCATAAGAGTCAGCAGGGATGTCTGACATGCATGCAGAGCGTAATCCAGTGTTGGAATTTTGGAAAAATCCACCAGCAGTGTGGCCAATCAGTAGTCAACTGACTTCATCCCAAAGGCATCCTTCAAAAGTCCACCCGCAGCGTGGCCCGTCGGCATTTGTCCGGTTTCATTCGAAAGACAAAGCAAAAGTCCAACCGCAGATTGGCAAAAGTCCATCTTAGGGTGGCAAATCATCAAAGTCCAACCGCAGATTGGCAAAAGTCCATCTTAGGGTGGCAAATCAGTAAAGTCCAACCGCAGATTGGCAAAAGTCCATGTTAGGGTGGCAAATCATCAAAGTCCAACCGCAGATTCGCAAAAGTCCATCTTAGGGTGGCAAATCATCAAAGTCCAACCGCAGATTCGCAAAAGTCCATCTTAGGGTGGCAAAGAAAGCAAAAGTCCAACCGCAGATTGCCAAAAGTCCATCTTAGGGTGGCAAAGCAGGGTAAAGTCCACCCGCAGTGTGGCAAGTTAGTAGTCGTCTGACTCCATTTAAAAGACAGTTTCAAGACCAACCGCAGATTGGCAAAAGTCCATCTTAGGGTGGCAAAGTAGGGTAAAGTCCACCCGCAGTGTGGCAAGTCAGTAGTCGTATGACTCCATTTAAAAGACAATTTCAAGACCAACCGCAGATTGGCAAAAGTCCATCTTAGGGTGGCAAAGCAGGGTAAAGTCCACCCGTAGTGTGGCAAGACAGTAGTCGTCTGACTCCATTTAAAATACAGTTTCAAGACCAACTGCGGATTGGGGAAATTCCATGCGTAGTGTGGCAAGCCAGTAGTCATCTGGCGTCGTACAAAAGATGTTGTTAAAGTCCACCCGCGGTGTGGCAAGCTAGTAGTCGTCTGGCGTCGTTCAAAAGACATTCTTAAAGTCCATCCGCAGTGTGGCAAGCCAGTAGTTGTCTGGCGTCGTACAAAAGACATTGTAAAAGTCCACCCGCAGCGTGGCAAGCCTGTAGTCGTCTGGCGTCGTTCAAAAGACGTTTTCCAAAGTTCATCTGCAGTATGGCAAGCCAGTAGTCGTCTGGCATTGTTCAAAAGACATCTCTCCAGTGTTATTCTTCCCATCAGAGTTTTATTCAAGCAGAGTTCATTTGGTTGGGTTTATATCTCTTTTCTTCTTCTCCACAGAGTGCAAGTTTTCTGGTTATTTTTCGGTATTCAATCCCTCCATACCTTGAAAGTCTGAAAGCAATCGCTATCATCCATTCAGGTCTACAGTGATTGAATAGGGGCAGTTGTCATACCCCAAAATTTTCCCTCTCATTTTTCATATCATTTAGCATGTGCTTTCATTTAATTGCATTGCATTCAAGTCATAGAAAAATAAAGCATTCATCTTTGGTTCAGCATAGGGCATGTGATCAGTTGCCTTTCAGATATGGGTCCATCCAAAGCAAGAGAGCTAGAGCCAAGGGTCTCCCAACAAGCCTCAAAGGTCTCTTATATCATATATCATCTCATTTGATCCCACAAGTCATTGGAAGATGGGAATTCATCAAGAAGATTGGACAGTTCATTATCTCCAATCAAAAGCAGTCAAAATTAGGGTTTTGGATTCAAGCAGTCTCCTGATGAAATTTTGGTTCAAACATGATCTTAATGTTTTCTACATGATGTCAAGTATCTAAGGATGAAAGATTGCCCATTGGTTCATATCAAAAGAGGTTCAATTGGTTAGTTGCTTGAGAATCAAGAAATTGGGGAAAAAGTCAACTGTGCAAAGGAAAAAGTCAACTCTTGACTTTTTAAGGTCAAATTCATAAAATTCAAGTCATATGTGTTCATTGGGCAAGATTTGATCAAGAAATGATGGAGGAATCATCAAAAATCAAGAATTGTACAAAGTTGCCAAATTTAGAAACTTAGGGTTTCCAAAAATGGCAAGTTTGGACCATTTTGCACTCCACTTCAAGGAATTCTTTCTCCATGATAAAAGCTTTAAACTTCAGGCCCAAGTTGAACCAATCAAAGATCACATTCTAAGCTTCAAATCCAAACCAAGAACTCTTCCATTGGATCAAAATTGAGGGAGTTATGATCAATCAAAGTTTGGTAAAATCAAGGCAAATTTCAAGTCATGGCAAGGCAAGTTCAGGTCTCCAGGCCATAATTTCATCAAACACTTGGTGTGCCAAATGTCAAGCCAATTTTCTCCATCAAGAAGGCTTCAAATGAAAAATTGTTGAACATCAAAGTTGTTCATCTCCATGCCCTCTTGAACTTTGATGTTGGGCATTTTTTCATTTGAGCAATGTATGAAGAGTTATGAGGGTTCAAAGGGAGGGGTTTCACACTGAATTCCCATAGGTCATGTTGCCATGCATGTCACAGCTTGCCCACGCCCATGGTTCAATTTTGCATACATGACTTCTAAGTCATTTTCCATCACTTTCCAAGCTCCCAATTACTTTGATTCCAATTGCAAACTTGTTCTATTACATGTCCTATTTCCATAACATCCAAAACCTTCCCATTTCATACACCATGCTTAGAGAAATTCATCTGCAAATATCCATGTTTCCATTGATGCATTGACTGATTTTTGGTGGAAGAATGATACATTGCCTTGGTTCAGATTCACACATTCACACGCATGCCTTCATACCATCCACATTGCCATTAAAAGACAAACACAATTCTTACACATACATGCATACATGTTGCCCCATACACCAAAAAAGAAAAAGAACAAACTTGTTTCACAAGTCTTGCTGCTGCACTGATACCATCATCACCCTTCATTCTAAAATCACCACCATAAACCAACATGCTCCCTCATCACCATAGCAAAACTCACCAACTCATGGCATAACTACCTTGGCTCATTTTGTTAACTCATAACCCAGTTAACTCAACTCATTTAACCACATTTCCAACTGTTAACTCTTGTAGTTAACATTTTAACCAACCATATAAATAAAGCTCTAACAAAATTTGCAAACAACACTTCATTTCACACATTTCACAAACTCTCACTCTCAAGTTTCTCTCTGAATTCTCTCTCTCTGCACGATTTCATCACCATCTTCATCCATATTTCATCATTATCATCATCAATTGTTCATCATTGATCAAGAACAAGTTGAATTAGAATCAAGTGTAGCATCTCTCTCAAGTTGAATCTCTCTGTTTCCATCAAGATTCAAAGCTCCATACGCATTTATTTTGCTCAAGCACAAGAAGCTCAGGATCCTCCTCTCTGGCCTTCTTTTAATCTCAAGATTCTGCAACTTCAGGTTCAAATTTCTTTAAACTTTATTGCATCGTATCTCACTGATTTTAGCTGGTTTTATATTGATTTGAAGCTTACTAGAAGCTATGAATGATCTAGCTAGTTGATAGGCTCTTTAAGAGCATAGTTGCAGAACCTAGGGCAAACTTCATCCCTTCGATTCTCTCTGATTGTGTGTTGTTTGTGAATTTGAGTTGTGGGTCCATGTTCTACGTAACTTCCTATTTCATTTGATGTGTATTTCATGAGTTTCTGGTGAGTTTGATCATTTACAGTTGCCGGAGATGGCCGGAGAAGATGACCGGAGGTCCTTCTCCGGCCGGTGGAAGTTTTCAGTTAGGGTTTTGGATTTTAAAACGCATCCGTTGATTTCATTTGATCCAACGCATAATAATTTTCCAGCACATTAATGATCATGTGCATCACGTGTGACTTCTTTTTTCTCTCAGACTTGATTGCATGTGTGTGGTTCATCTTAATTAACATGTACTTGCGTTCTGATCCATGTGATTGTTATGCTTTTCTTGATGATTGTTGACTGATTGATCCTATGGCTGTGAGTGAGTCAATTGTTAACTGAATGTACACCTTAACCACACACACACGCGCTCTCTATTGGATTGGACTTAAATTGTTTTTCACACACCTCTGTTTGAGCCCAAACACATTTTGAACGTGACTTTTACTATGTCTGCACCCCCTGCATTATTTCCTTTTGCATTTTTTTTCATACCTGTTTCTATTTTCTTTTATTAAAAATACCAAAATGTATTAAAAAATTCTACAAAAATTCATATAGCATCATAATTCATTAAACTAATTGTTTATAATTTTTATTTCTGCTTTTAATTGATTTTTGTCATATTTTCTTATTTTCTTTTAATTTCTTTTTAAATGTTGTGCTTCATTACACATGTCCATTTCACATTTATTTTTGTATAGTTCAAAAATAATTTTGCACTCAATATTTTTTCCATATGTGAACAACATCTTAATGCATTTAAAAAATATTTTATTTTATTTTTAAAGTCATTTTATCATACCTTTTGATATTCATCTTTGTGCATTCTTTTGATGTGTTTCAATGTGGCTTTACTGACTTGTTTGGATTAGTTTCTTCTTGAATTTTTCCATGACATTTTGACATGTATTTAGCTTCTAACTTAGGCTATTTTTGACCTAATTCATTTTTTTACTCCAAGTTAATTTCTATTTTTTGCCTTGTTGATTGTTATAAGTCACATTTGTGTGCTTTTGTTGATTTCTAAATCTTGTTTGATTAGGAGGCACTTGTGCCATTGCATTGGGACTTGTATGATCATTTTATAGTTCATTACTTGAATATTATAGGTAATGTATGTCAAATTATAGGTCTTCCATATCTCATTTTGACATGTTTTGCAATTTATGTTCATCTTGCATTCATACTTAATTGTGCACCTATCACTTGTTCTTCTTCAACATAGCTTGTGTGTATCTCATATTGGTATGCCATTCACATTCATTTTTGTATGTCCCTCTACTGTATATGAACCATTTCATCTATTTTTATTGACTCATAATGTCATATCATATGCATTACAATTACATGAACATTTGAAGCATGTTTCATTTTGTATGAACTTCAACTTGTGTTCTCTTCTTCTTAATCTCTAATGTGACTTGTGTATGAACCAAACTTGTTCATTTGTGCATTATCATGTCATATTATAACATGTATGCTACTGATCCATGTTCATTTGCATTCATAATTGCATTTCCCTCTCCTTTGTGACTTGTTTTGTAAGTAAACAACATTGTGAATTCTTGTGTGACATTGTTCTACTTCTTCCCATTTCTTCTTCTTGAGTTTTATTTTCATATTAACGATGATAATTCATGGATACTTAATGACATTTATGAAGTGGTTTCCTACTGGTTATGGAGTTTCATATTGCATTATTACATGTTTTACATCTCTTAAATATTCATGATGCATCTTTAGTGCATATATTTGCATTCCTTTGGTGTTTGGTAGATTGTTTAGGCATAGATTAATATTGTAAGCCTTTGTAACCATTGGTGGATGTAAATAGGCTTTGCTACTGTCCTAGGCCAGTACCACCCTTTAGTGATCTTTTCTTTTTTAGGTTTAGCCCTTGAGGAGTTTCCTAGAGTTTCCTTTAGAACACTAGGATTTATTTGCTTACATCTTTCACTTGTACTTCAATATTTGAATTGTGTTGGTACTAACCATTTTGTGTAGGGGCTAATGGTAAGTTGAGTGTGAGGATATGCTTCCACACACACCTTCTTCTCTCATCTTTTAATGTTTTCTCTTTAGTGTTTGTGCAAAGCATTTCAATGCTTTCTTTGTTCAACTTCTTTCATCCCCTTGAGTTCTCAATTTAACTTCAATCTTTGAAGTAAGTTAGAACTTTCTCTTCTTCTCTCTTCTTTTATACTTAGACTTCTAAACCACACTAAACCCTTAGGATCTCCAAGTGTGATAACATTAGGGTGAGTCTTAGTCCCCTTTAGTTTTTGCATTAGTTTCTTTTGAGTCTCTCATTTCTCATCCCAAAACAACTTCAAAACACCTAATAAAGGTTGAAACATCTTCATGTGTCATGAGCCTTATTCCATGGGGAGGCTTGCATACATTCCATCTTGGAATGTGTTGTAGGTTTTCTAGCATGATGTACAAGTCTTTAACATGAAGTGATTTCACAAACAAACTCAAAAACACTTCTTCATTTAAAAACACCAAAAACATTTAATAAAGGAAATAGGCTAGTGTACTTAAGCCTTTAACCTTGGAAGTAAGTTTGAGGATCTTCCTGATGCTTAGTGTACTTCATCATCATTTCATTTTGGAATGATGCATGAGATGCATATTCCATTGAAAAAGACTTAGGTACACTTACCTATGCAAAACACTTCAAATAAAAAACTTCTAAAACACTTCAAACAAACAAAAACGTCTTTCCCTCGGGAATTCTCTTCTCATCTCATTCACTCTCAACGTACGAACGTGCTTCTCCTTATTCTCTTGCAATACAGTAACGCACTCGATTCAGTGAGCCTGCAACACCTGAGCTAGAACATTAGTCGTTCCCTAAAAAACGCAAACAGTTTTCCCTTAGTTAGGGGAACTAAGTCGCTCTGATTCTCATGTTCCCGATGAGATACGTAGGCAGTGGGGTAGGGCCCATTCGAGCACTTCTTTTATTTTCCCTACATTTGTCTCTCGTTCTCTTTCCATTCCTTTTCCAGCATCTTTTCTATCACCCTTTGAGCAATACTTCAAGCGTGGATCCCGTCGAGTACGACGGACGTGAAGGGGTGCTAATACCTTCCCTTCACGTAACCGACTCCCTTACCCATTCTCTTTGGTTCGCTAGACCTCGTTCTTTCCTTTCTCGTGGGTTTGTGCAGCATTACCCTTCCCTTTCTTTGGGATAAAAATGCCTGGCTGGCGACTCTTCTTTCTTTCGAGCCACTTTCGCGTTTGTACCTGGATGAAAATCCCGGGAGCGACACTGAAGAGGAAGCATTAGCGGATTATTTGTCTAGCAGAGAGTTGAGGACGTTGTTGGAGGATGAAGCTAAGATGTTTGCAGTGTTTGCTTTGTTATCTATGGAATGCAAGACTTCAGTTAATGAGCTACCGGTGGTGAGTGAATTTCCTGAAGTGTTTCCAGATGATATTACAGAACTGCCTCTGACGAGGGAAGTCAAATTTACTATTGATCTTGTTCCTGGTACCAGACCTATATCTATGGCACCGTACAGGATGTCTACATCAGAATTGGAAGAGTTGAAATCTCAGATTGGAGAATTGCTTGATAAGAAGTTTATTAGACCGAGTGTGTTGCCGTGGGGAGCTCCAGTGTTGTTGGTGAAAAAGAAGGATGGTAGTATGCGTATGTACATTGATTACCGTCAGTTGAATAAAGTGACCATTAAAAATAAGTATCCACTTCCGAGGATTGATGACTTAATGGATCAGCTTGTGGGAGCTCGTGTTTTCAGTAAAATTTATTTGAGGTCGGGTTACCATCAGATTAGAGTAAAGGAAGATGATATTCAGAAGACTGCGTTCAGGACTCGCTATGGACATTATGAATATGCAGTGATGCCTTTCGGAGTGTCTAATGCGCCTGATGTGTTTATGGAGTATATGAATCGTATCTTTCATTCCTATCTGGATCAGTTTATTGTGGTATTCATTGATGACATACTGATTTATTGTAAGTCTGACAAGGATCACGCAGAACATTTAAGGACTGCATTGCAGGTGTTAAAGGATAATAAATTGTTGGCAAAATTCTCGAAATGTGAATTCTGGTTGAAGACTGTGAGTTTCTTGGGTCATGTTATTTTTGGTGATGGCATAGCGGTGGATCCATCTAAAGTAAGTGCGGTACTTCAGTGGGAGCCACCGAAGACAGCGACGGAGATCAGAAGTTTCTTGGTTTTGGTAGGTTATTACCGAAGGTTCATTGAAGGGTTTTCTAATTTGGCGTTACCATTGACTCAGTTAACTAGAAAGAATCAAGTTTTTGTTTGGGATGTGGCTTGTGAGGAAAGTTTTGAAGAGTTGAAAAAGAAATTGACTACGGCGCCAATATTAATTCTACCAAGTCTAAGTGAACCTTTTGTGGTGTATTGTGATGCGTCTAAGATGGGATTAGGCGGTGTGTTAATGCAAGATGGCAAGGTGGTGGCATATGCTTCGCGGAAATTGAGGGTACATGAGAGGAATTATCCTACTCATGATCTTGAATTATCTGCAGTGGTTTTTGTATTAAAAATTTGGAGACATTATTTGTATGGATCGAGATTTGAAGTATTCAGTGATCACAAAAGTCTGAAGTATTTGTTCGATCATAAGGAATTGAATATGTGGCAGTGAAGATGGTTAGAGTTCTTGAAAGACTATGATTTTAATTTGAGTTATCATCCGGGGAAAGCTAATGTGGTAGCGGATGCGCTAAGTCAGAAGATAATTCATATGTCGGCATTAATGGTAAAAGAAATGGAGTTGATTAAGCAATTTAGAGACTTGAGTATGGTTTGTGAAACTACACCTGAGAGTGTTAGATTGGGTATGCTTAAGGTGAATAATGACTTTTTGGATGTAATTAAGGAAAATCAGAGACTTGATGTGAAGCTAGTGGACTTGATGCCTACGGGAGGAGATGATCCTGATAATGATTTTAAAGTGGATAATGTTGGTGTATTAAGATTTCGGGGCAGATTTTGTGTACCGGATAATGATGAATTGAGGAAAGCAATCTTAGAGGAGAGTCACCGGAGTAGCTTGAGTATTCATCCGGGAGCTACGAAAATGTATCATGACTTGAAGAAGTTATTTTGGTGGTCCAGTATGAAAAGGGACATAGCTCAGTTTGTTTATCCTTGTTTGACATGTCAGAAGTCAAAGGTAGAGGACCAGAAACCTTCGGGGTTAATGCAACCGTTAGAGATTCCGGAATGGAAATGGGCCAGTATTACTATGGATTTTGTTACTGGTTTGCCAAATACGGCGAGAGGCTTCGATGCTATTTGGGTAGTGGTGGATCGACTTACGAAATCTGCACATTTTATACCAATTAACATCGGTTTTCTATTGTCAAAGCTGGTGGAGATTTATATCAGAATAATTGTAAAGTTGTATGGTGTTCCGTCGAGCATAGTATCGGATAGAGATCCGAGGTTCACTTCAGAGTTTTGGAAGAGTCTGCAGGAAGCCTTGGGTTCTAAATTGAAGTTGAGCTCACCTTATCATCCACAGACCAATGGTCAGTCAGAGAGGACTATTCAATCATTGGAAGATTTACTGAGAGCCTGTGTGTTAGAGAAAGGTGGTGCGTGGGACACTCATTTGCCATTGATCGAGTTCACGTATAACAATAGTTACCATTCTAGCATTGGAATGGCAACTTTCGAAGCTTTGTATGGTAGGAGGTGTAGGATGCCTCTGTGTTGGTATGAGACTAGTGAAAATGTGGTGCTTGGACCTGAGATTGTGCAACAGACTACTGAGATAATTCAGATAATCCGCGAGAAGATGAAAACGTCTCAGAGTAGGCTGAAGAGTTATCATGACAACCGAAAGAGAGACTTGGAATTCAGTGAAGGTGACCACGTGTTCCTGAGAGTCAACCCAGTGACCGGTGTTGGACGTGCATTGAAATCAAAGAAGTTGGATCCTAAGTTTATTGGACCGTATCAGATCTTGCAAAGAGTTGGCGTAATTGCTTATAGGGTGGCATTGCCGCCTGAACTTTCGAACTTGCATGACGTGTTTCATGTGTCGCAACTTTGGAAGTATGTATCTGACACATCTCATGTTATCCAGAGGGAAGAGGTGCAGGTTAGAGATAATCTTACTGTGGAGGCGATGCCGATAAGAATCGAGGATCGTAAGATGAAGTAACTCAAAGGGAAGGAGATACCTCTGGTGAGAGTGAGTAGCTTGGGGAGGAGCTGCTGGAGGAAGTGTGACCTGGGAATTGGAAAGCAAGATGCGAGAGTCGTATCCAGAAATATTTCCATCAGGTACATTTTCGAGGACGAAAATATTTTAAGTGGGGGAGAGTTGTAAAACCCCATTTAAAATAATTAAATCGTTATGTGTATTTTTGTGTGTATTAGCTTGGGTAGGAGCATTTAGGATCGGGTGAGCGAAGAGTAGTGTCATTATTTGAATAATGGGAATTAAAGACCTTAGTTTAATAATAATATTATAGTAATAATAAGGGACAAAAATAATAATAGTAATATGGTTAGTATTATTATTATTATTATTATGAATATTAATATTATTATTATTAGGAGTGTTTTATATTATTAATTAATAAAATTAAGGGAGATAACTAAGGAGAGTAAAACCCTTTTATCTGAATTAGTGAGTTTTAGAGGAATAACTATATTTTCACGTAAAAAGGGAGAGAGCTAGAGAGGGAAGAACAAGGGTGCTAGGGTAAGAATTCTTCACCAAATTCGTAGGAATTCAGACCAAATTCGAGGTAAGGGGAGAGAATGGGTTCAATATAGGTGATAATATCATGAGAGGGTAGTGAGGGGTCCTTTCCCTCATAGATTTTTTGTATGTATGTACTATTGATGAATTTTGAATCTGATATGAATATTTCATTGTTGATCTTTGTGAACTTGTTGATGATAGTATGAATGTCGTGCATAATTTGTGTTGTTGCTACTGTATGAACGGATCTGTTTGTAGATCTGGTTTTGCTGCAGGTGAGAGAACAAATTGAGATCTAGGAAACGTTAAATTGAGTAGTAATAATAGGAGAATGGAATCATATGGAATTACAAGTCCTAAAAGCAATGTAGAAACAATTTTAGGACTGATATGAAGTGTAGAAGAGAGATCAAGGTGGAAGGATTCAGACTGGTATGGAAAACCGGGAAATCTGGGCTTCACTGCCCATACGCGTAACAGGCTAGTCATTACGCGTATGGCAAGGCGTTACGTGGGTATTACGCGTATGAGACCCAATCTGACATGACCCTCTGCCCATACGCGTAACAGTAGGCGTATGGAAGCTTGGCCTTACGAGTAGGAGGAGTATTACGCGTAACAAGATCTGGAAGTTTAATTTTGTGAGGGGGTGACACGTCTCTTCTCATACACGAAATGAGAAGGGAAATACGCGTATGGCGAGATGGCAGGAGTGGCATTACGCGTCTGATACGCAGCTAGATGGGCGAGCGAGCTGGGCAATACGCGTACGACACAAGGCAATACACGTATGACCAGCGAGAGTGCAGAATTCTGCTGTTCTATGATTTCTTTCCCGATTTCGCGTCTGATGCAGTTCTTTTGGGCCTGAGAGGTTGGGATAGATGTCAGAACTTGTTGAAACTAGGAATGGTAGTGAAAATAATTAAAAATGGAATTTAGGTGGATTAATTAGATAATTAGCTAATTACCGCCATGTGAGGAATTTCCTGTTGTGATGTGTATTACGGTGAGTAGGTATCTCATGTGTGATCAGGAGGATCGTGAAGATGTATGCTATTATACATATGTGTTGTATGCATATTTACTGTCATGCATTCATGGTGTGTCTGGTGGTGACGAATTATTGCTCAGGAGGAGTGTATGTAATTCATCCAAACTCCAATGTGGAGTATGGTGGAGATAGATCATTGCCAAGTAGGGGTGTATGTGATCTATCCAGATTCTATTATGAATCGGGTTTGATTGAATGAACCATGGTGTGTTGGTACCACATGCATTGTGTCGGTTGTTGAGTCACATTGCATCATTATGTGATTATTGAGTTATCATTGAGAGTGACAAGTGTGTCGTGATAGTATGTGAATATGTGTGATTGTGTGATTACTACTCTTAACATGTATTATACACCGTTAATTATTGAATGTAGTTCTCACCCCTTTGTTGTTTGTTGTGTCTGTGCTTAGTGTGCATGGAGTACGTGTTGCTTAATTAAGTCTTAGGAGTCGCTCTGATACGTAACACGGGATTTTGGGAGTTTTCATCATTTTTTATTCTTTATTTGTTTCGTTACGTATCATTCTTTATTTGAAAATATGGTGGACCACGATTTATGTGGATTTTTGGTGTTGTTGGCAAATTGCCATAATTTGAATAAAACGTTTATTTCCGCAGTTTTATTTCATTAATGAAAAGGAGTTTCGTTGTTGGTTTTAATGACGTAGCATCCTACTTTTTGGTTGCAACTCTGATTATTTTCGTATTAATTATATATTTTATAAAATGGGAACGTGGGGTGTTACAAAAACAAACTTGGTGCACTATAAATAGACCTCATATGTGATCATTTTGAGTACACCAAAGCACCCAAACTGATGTTTTCCTCAAAATCACCTCTTTCACTCCAATTTTGCCTTCCAAAGCAAATCACTATCGGGTTTTGAGCTTGAGAGCAATTCCAACCAAACCAATCACACAGACACCTCATAAACATCATATAGAAGTGATCCAAACACTTAAACAACATCTGGAACACCAATTTCACAAAATCACCATCCAACTGCTCAAGCTTTTAGCAGACTTATAGTTGGGGTACCATTTTAAGTTCCAGCTTGTTTCCAACCACTCCAAGCATTCAGACACACTCCATAGCACCTAGGGAAGCTGTCCACACCATTAGAACCAAGTTGTAACACCTCTAACTCAAAACACGATCATCAGCTGCAAGAGGTAAGCCTCAACTTGGTCATCTCATGATTCATGCATATTTCCTCGCACAATAATTTTGCCATATGTTCATAATCATGTATTGAATGTTTCCCATCAATTACTTGCTTTGTATGAAACGTGTGTGGAATTTCTGAGCCTTCATGCAGAATCTAGGGTTCTTGAGGTTTCTCTTTTATTTCTTATTCCATGCTTAAAATAAATGAAATTAAAGACCATAGACATGATCATGAGGTGAAAACGAGTAGATTGATATGTGGATTGTGTGATTTCATCAAGTATTCAGTGAGATTGGTGAGAAAATGCAAATCTGGGCAAAACTCAGAACACGTGCGTGTTCTTGGTGTGTTCTTGGCGCCTTTTTCAAATATTCATATATTTGAATTTTGTGATTTTATTTAATTGATTCAAAAATTAATTTCTCTCTGAACTTTAATGATTTTGCGTTTATTCTTTTTTTAATAATTCACAAAAATGTTAAAATATTTTATTTTACAAAAATTTCCCAAAAATATTATTTATTTCATATACTTGATATTTTTGCAAAGAATTAATTTTTATTTGTTTTTTAACATTTAAAATATTTTTTCCTTCTTGATTTTCTAAACTTAAATGGTTTCCAATCATTTTATGAATAGAAACATGATTTTTGAAACATTGATCCAAGATCACCACTCATTTTTCACATGTTTTCAATAATTTTCATTTGAAACATGTTTTTAACAAAATTAATTCCATTTTAAACAAAAATTGGGTTTTGATTAATTCCACCCTCATCAATCTTTTTCAAACACTTTTGGGCCTCTAATAGAGTGTAAGACCCAACCCCTTTTGAAAACCAAAATAATTTGGGCCTCAGTCATTGTATTTTCAAACCTCGACGCGATCGTCATTTTTCAAACAAATAATCATCTGGGCCTCTCCTCGAGCTATAAGTCTCATTCCTTTTCTTAAAAATACTTTTGGGCCTCGAATAGAGTGTAAGACCCAACCCCTTTTGTAAATAAACATTTTTAGGCCTCACATATTGTATAAGTCCCTCTGTATATTTTTAAAACAATGGTGTGATCGTCGCCTTTTCAAAATCAACCGGGCATCTCCCTGAGTTGTAAGCCCCATCTCCTGTACAAAAGTAAACTTTAGGCCTCTAATAGAGTGTAAGACCCAATCCCCTTTTGACCAAAACTTTTTGGGCCTCATTGTATTGTATAAGTCCCGATACAGCTTCAGAAACTCCGACGAGATCGTCGTTTTCAAACTATTTTTAACTGGGCCTACCCTTTTGTTGTAAGTCCCATTTCTTTTCTTTAAATAACCTTTGGGCTTCTCTTTGAGTTATAAGACCCATCCCTTTGTACAGAAAAAATTTTGGGCCTCAGTCGTTGTATAAGTCCCGATACGAAATCCAAAACAACAGTACAATCACTGTTCAAACCTTGGGCCTCTCCTTGAGTATAAGCCCCAACAATCTTTTCAAAACAACTTTCCTTTTTATTTAGGTTAAAATATACAGTTGTTGTCAAAACTTTCTTTAATTTCTCTGAACAACTAACAATACAACATGGAAGCTCGCTCACCTATAAGTTTTAACAGCTTTCATTTACTCGCTTTAATATATATAACTGTATTATGGGAAGCGACACATGGTTAGTCTTCTTTCATTCTTTTAAATACATGTCAGATATATATAACTATATTGTGGGAAGTTGCTCATGTTAGCCTTCTTTCATACCTTTTAAAATACTTGTCATATATCAACTGTATATATACTAGTATAGTTATTTAGAGTTTTCCCCGGCAACTAGGTCTAAAACTAGGTAAAGCCATGTTGGTCACTCTTAAATACAAACAAAACTAGATCCCTCATAGGATTTCCAGATATAGTCTTCCCTTCTCTTGGGTTTAAACAATATGGAACAAAGAGAAAGGCAGTATTCTCGGTGAACCTTTTGTCAGACTGTCACCCCTAGAAATTTTCAAAGAAATTCTACTCCCCAGAGTTGATCTATTCTCTGTGAATAGCATCTCCTGAGTTTCTCCAAATCACAAAACTTTCCTGGAATGATCTCTTCTCTGCGAATTGCATTTCTTGAACTTCTCTGGGTTTGGGACCCACGAGCTTCCTAAAAGCATCCCCGCCTCCTCTTGGGCTTTGTACAAGGACCCTTCGGCTTCTTAGAAGTTCTCATGCCTTCTCTTGGGCTTAATACAAGGACCCTGACAACCTCTTAAAGGTATAAGACATAACTTAGTCATCCTTTGCTAGAGCAGTCTTTCCAGTGTCAGACCTCGGGCCACTTTAGGGTTGATTCTCATCCCTAAATGCTTTTGCCTCCTCTTGGAGGCATCATACAAAAGATAAAACTCTTCCCCACCAGTAGACTTGGATCGTCTAAATCCCCTTGAGCCTCAAAGACATTCTCAAAGTTCCTTACAACTATAGGAAGAAACCCCGGGCATTCCGGACCGATCTCCAGCAGAAACCCAGCATCTCTCATGAGAGTTCCCTGACCAGGGTCAACACTATCTCAAATCAGAACCTCAGGGAATCTGACATCTCAACTCTTCTGTAATCCTCAGCAAGAGTTGATTCCCCACTTAGACCTGCCTGGGGATCTCAATTATCCCCGGCAAAAGATAGCCTTCTCTTAGGTTTTGAATAAGGACCTTTCCTCAGCAGAAAGCTAGCCTCCTCTTAGGCTTTGTATAATGATCCTTCCTCAGCGAAGTCAGCCTCCTCTTGGGCTTTGTACAAATGATTCTCCCCAGTGGAGATAACCTTTTCAGACTCTCTTGTTGAGTCAAGACCCTTTTTGCCTCAATCTCGGGCTTCGTACGAGACAACAAATCACTCTCTTGTTGAGTATAAAAGACTCTCTTGTTGAATCAATCAACTTTCACACTCTCTTGTTGAGTCAATCACCTTTTCAGACTCTCTTGTTGAGTCAAACCCTTTTAGCCTCAATCTTGGGCTTTCTACAAGACATAAATTTCCCTCTCTTGAGCTTGGGACAGATATCTTGCCCAGCCGAATCATTTCGTCCCAGCCTTCATTTAGGCTTTTGAGGAATAATTTCCCTAAGCAGAGTTGAACTCATTACAGCCTCAATCTTGGGCTTTGTACAAGACACATCCTCACCAGAGTCAGTTAAATTTCTGTTTTAGCCTCAATCTTGGGCTTTGTACAAGACAGATAATACTCTCCAGCAAGAGTCAAACTCATTTCAGCCTTAATCTTGGGCTTTGTACAAGACACATATAGACCTCCCCGACGAGGTCAAACCCTTTTTTAGCCTCCTCTTAGGCTTTGTATAATGATATCCCCAAAGAGCCAGTATCTTTTTAGCCTCAATCTTGGGCTTTATACAAGATAGATAAAACAATCTCTTGTTGAGTCGGTCTTATCTAGCCTCCTTTTAGGATTTGTATAAAGAAATCCCCTAGCCAAATCAATTAACCTTTTAGCATCAACCTTGTGCTTTGATCAAGGCACACAAAAGTCAACCATCTCTCTTTAGAGATAACAAATTCCCTCTCAATACCCTTTTAGCTTAAATCTTGGGCTTCGAACAAGACACAAATCCCCTTTTAGCTTCAATCTTGAGCTTTGAACAAGACACCAAAACCTCATTTCCCTCCCGTAGAATAGGAGGAACTACGATTGCCCTGATTTCCCTGTTTCATTTAAACGGGAATACGTAGGCATAAGATTGCGAAATCTTAGCGAGCATACCAATCAAAACTTTAGGTCCAGTACCTTCATACCAATCAAAAATTTAGGTTCAGTACCTTCACATCAATCAAAACTTAGGTCGAGTACCTTACCAAAACATAAACAAAACTCACTCTCCCTGTCACACTTTCCCAAGAAACTTTCCCAACCCATCAGCAGATAAACACTATCAATTACAAAGCGAAACCTAAAAGCTAACATCCTGTGGATAACCACATATAGGATGGGTAATTGACAACTACCCATTGTATATCCTGACCCCGGACCCCCAATCTCTTTTAAAGCGTTTGTTCAGTTAAACATTCGTGTGCAAGGTTAGTTTTAGATACCTTCCCTTTCCCTTCCAGCTTCACGGGATAAATAAGAAATCAGAAAGTAGCACCCTTTCTGATCGAGGAGAAAACCCAAACTTCAGCGATAAGGTGGTCACGTCACCGACAAAAATTGCTCGCTACAGGAAAATGGCGACTCTGCTGGGGAGTCATTGTCTGTATAGGACTAGGATTATAGCTCTTAAGAGGTCTAGGATATTAGTTTTAGGATAAATATATATATTGCTTTTCCTAATTGATATCCGTGTTTATTTTTCTGCTAATGGGACTGCAAGTGATGTCGCATCGGGAAAGATTGAGTATACACCTAAGATAGGTGATGGCACTAGATGGGTAATCTTACAGGGAGTGACTCCCAAATAAGAGGTCTCGGTCGACCATCGAATCAGTGGAGATGCCCTTTGCGGATTCAATGCCTATACGACTTCGGTTGTTGAAAGCAGATTGTTCGATTGGGTTATCTGAGAAGCTGAGGATTTTAGTAGGCTGAAACCATGTTACTATTTTGTAGTGTTAAAGCTATCGGAAATAATTGTCACACGATACTACCCTCATTTGAGATTACTCTAAGATACATCAGCTCGCTCGGGTGAACCAGCCTGCTGTTGTTATCCCAAGAGGGGTCAATGATTGTGAGGACAGGTACAAAAAATCACCAGTATAACCTTTGGGGATGGGTAGAGCCATGACTTCATGACACCGAACCTTTGACCCCATGTTTTTTCTATGTTTTTATGTGCTGCATTCATGCATTCATTTCATTAAAAACATTAAAACAAAGAAAATTTTCTCTTTTACTCTCTCTTTTTTCAAATTAAACTAAGACAATGATTGCAAATATCAGAGAAAGGAGATTGTGTTATGGATTTCGGTAGAAGGAAGACTCACAAGTACACCTTCAAGGTTCCAAAACTAGAGGATTTGAGAGGTCTGGCAAGGATGATCACCAACCCTGATGCTTTCAGAGCTAAGTATGCTGTCTCTGTTAAGGGTCCATGTAATTGAAGGAATACCGGCTACGCTCATTCAGTTCTACGATTCGGTCTATCACTGTTTCAGATTCCTGGATTATCAACTAGCACCAACACTGGAGAAGTACTCTCACCTGACTGATTTACATATCACTGACCAAGCTCCCTTTTCTGGACTGGAAGAAATTCCAAAGGATCAAACCATTGCAAGGGCAATCTATTTGGACGAGTCAAAAGTCAGGACTTACATGACCACTAAGGGTGGAATCCAAGGTTTTCCAGCCCAGCTTTTGATAAAGAAAGCTCTGTACTTTGCTAGTATAGGGAACGTGACTGCTTTCGAGAGCGTCTTTGTTCTGCTCACCTACGGGTTATTTTTGTTTCCCAACATCGATAACTTTGTAGATATCAATGCCATTAAGATATTTTAGATTGGAAACCATGTACCGACCTTGCTCACAAATGCTTATCATTCTGTACATTTAAGGAATTTGTATAGCGGAGGAATGATCACATGCTGTGTACCCCTGCTGTACAAATGGTTCATTTCCCACTTACCCAAGTCTGCTGCATTTTGGGATCCTAAGAATACTTTGCGTTGGTCGCAGAAAATCATGTCTCTTACCAACTCTAACATCGACTGGTACAATCGAATCTATGACGGGATCAGAATCATTGACCATTGTGGAAACTTCCCTAATGTACCCCTCTTAGGAACTAAAGGAGGAATCAACTATCATCATATTTTAGTTCGTCGTTAATTCGGATAACCGATGAGGCATGTCCCGTGTAATGCTCATCTGGAAGGTCTTTACTTCAAGGAAGGAGAAAATGACAGAGCACTAAAGACATAAATAGTGCATGCTTGGAAACATGTTCACAGGAAAGGCAGAGAGTCTCTAGGAAAACCAGACTGTGTCTCGGTGGAACCTTATCTCCACTGGGTACAAACTAGAGCTCTCAAACTGAGGATGGCTTACCCTCATCAGGAAGTTCTTCCATTAAGGGACTCTGTCCTTTATTTTATGTCTGAAATTCTGGTACAGATGTGTGATGTCTTTGTGTAATGTCACAACATCGCAACCTCCTGAACAAGGCAATAATAGAAACAGTAAATAACACACTGAATTGTTCACCCAGTTCGGTTCAACAACCTACATCTGGGGGCATACCTAGCCAGGAAGGAAGTCCACTATTAGTAGTATCAAATTACAGACTCAATAGACCAGTTGACAATCTACCTAATTTAATCACTACCCAATGACCCTTCTACCTAAGTCCTCCCTAGGTAAGAGACTCTATCTCACTTCCAATCATAGCAATGATGTCTAGCAGTCAACTACACCGCCACTGCATCAACAACTTGATTACCATCAATGGTTCAATCATAAAAGACACCCTTTCATGACACTCTTTAAAGTTGCTTCAAAGCTTCCTCCAAGAACAATATCAAACTCATTACCTACAAGTTTCTGAGTTAAACACAGTGACCATCTCACAACCCGAGTGGTTCACTTAGAGAAAGCCCTAATGATCTACATCTTGGACTCGTACCCATTCTAGGTTACAAGCATTCTATTTATAATATAATCCCAACTGGATTTGGGCCTTCAAACATATCAAATCTTCTATAACAAATCTGCAACAGATCCTGCTTCTAAATAGATCTTCAATCATATCTTTAATTAAATCTTCAATAATTAACCCTGAATATTCTCCATATCTTTATGCATTAAATTAGTAACAAACTGATCTTCATAACTGATTGCAACAGAATATATCTCTCCCTTGATCTTCGCCTGCATTCTCTGATTCTCTTTAGAAGAATATCTCATTCACACCAGAACCACGTGCAACCCTAATTAATCATCTCAGACCTGATGTTGTAATGTTCTGGTATAGTGATGTTAAGACTTCGCATGGGACATCACTCTTCAGCACTTTAACTCTTCAACAATATTTACAAAACTGTTAGCAGTTCATGTTGCAACATCAACCATGACATTAACATTGTTTTAACAAAATTTCAGCCAATTACAAGAACTTACAATCTCCCCTTTTGGCTAATTTTGGCTAAAACACATATATAAACATTACAACTCAGATTACATCAGTAATCACAGCTCTATACTACTCAGATTACATCAGTAATCACAGCTCTATACTACTGTCAGAAGTCATCAGCAACTCCTGAACCTACCAGTAACCATCAGTAGCTACTGTGAACAACAATCCTGGAGAAACACCTTATAGGGAATATTTGAATGATGTTAAGACATCATGTCTGACAACTCTTTTAGCAGCACATCCCACCACAATCACTTTAGGCAGCACATCAGAAGGAAGAAGTAGAAAGTCCCGAAGTTATGCACATGAAGAAGAAGATATCTGGTGTACATGAGGAAGAAGATTTTAGACACTCCCCATTAATACAACACATTTCTTTTTCCTTTCAACTCAGACCCAGATTCATTTTGGAAGACTCCTCCAGAAAAGAAATGTTTGTCTATTCAACAAAGACCAATGGTGGCATCAGATAATTCTGCACACCTTCATTGATCAGACACTGGGTTTAGTACATGGCATAAGAGGAAACTTAAGAAGTGCCATTCTGCCAACCCAGGTAACTCAGAACACAAGTCACAAAGACTCAACACCAACTCAAGGATGTACCATCCTCTTCTGCTACATCAGGAACTGCAGACTCCAGGCTTAACAACTGCGCAAACCATTTAGCCCATCTCTTTCCTTTCTCCCCCTTTTTAGCCACAAATTGGCAAAGGAAACCCTCACAAAACCAGACCCAAGAAGTGCTTACCCAAACATGAATAAATGCCATAAGACTTATGAGATAAGAACACTCACTGGCTGAAGGAGAACAAACTAACCCCTATAAATAACTGACCAGTAACTTAGAAATTAACGAGCCTTGAATATGTCAATGTTCTTGGTCAAACAAACGCTATTTTAGGTACCAAAAACTGCATTCAAATTCAATGCCTACCTTCCAAAAACTGCCTTGACTGCCTTAATTATTTCACAACTGAATCTTACCATAAATTTGGCCAATAACGCTCCATGCTTAGTCGAAGCCACGTATTTCACTTTATCCTAACACCACCGTCCAAAATTCTTCCCTGTTTGGCTCAAGAAACATGTCCTATAACATGTTTTGACAACGCATCTGACATTGTCTGCTGGCTTATTAACCCAACACATCTTCTTATCTAATGGGTATTGAGATGACTTCTTCTAGATTCCTTCAAACCATCACCCATGTACACCACTTTTGCTTTTCAGACCTCACTTGCATAGGCACTATCTTCACACAGCTATGATAGGTCCCATTATCACACTGCACAAGCTTGACCAGCATACATGCTGCAACAGGCTATAGTTAACAGCCTTACATTCAATGCCTTTTAAGATATCCCACCAATAATGCCACATTCCTCATGAGGATTTTAGATACAAGGTCTGCCAAGTTAAATAACCAAGGGTCTAATTTGATCTCATACACGACTGTCACTACCTTCTGGTCACACTAATGACAACACCCTTCTGTCCTTACATTCACCAGCTCCTAATGAAGTCTTCATCAAGAAAGTAGCCATGTATTTCCTGAACTACTTACCATCAAGATTAGAATCTGCCCATTCTAATCCACACTATGTTAGAATTGCCACTTCAGACGATAGTGTTGCTTCTTCAAACTTCATAAGTATGGTACCTACCTAACCATAATGTTGTAACAACATGTAGGACATCGCCACGAGATAAAAGACCACCATACTTAACCAGCACCAGCAGTTATACCAGAAGAAATATCATCAAACAACTAGACAAGACCTAGCCTCATCCTACTAGGACCACTTCCACCTAGGCATCAAGCACGAAGTTCTGGTAACCAATGTGTCAAGAAAAACAGGTTCCCAAGAAGAACCAGATTCCCATACCAAAGACTACTCTGACTGGTCAGGTGATACAACCAATGGCATTTTATCCATTATAAATACCAACACTACTTGCTCCTATCAGCACACCAAGGAAAGAATCATGAGTCAGTCTAACAAGAATGCAGCAAAGAGACACATGCAGGAAGACAAGAAGCCAGATCCTCAGAAGTTGAAGGACACAACACTGTCCAACGCTGGAGCATCTTCAGGAGCAACAAGAACACGCAAGAGATCAAAAACAAGGATGAAGACTATCAAGAAAAACCAAGTGCAGCTTCAAGCATCTGACGATGAGTGGGATGAAGATTGGAAGACATTTCTTGATTCCGGGGGATGGGATAATCTTTAGACTCTTTGCTTATTATTTTTACTGATCTTGTAATCTTCCAAAAATGCAATAAACTTCTGTTTTAATTCTGTTTCATCTATACTAAACAAGAGCAATAAGGAACACAACTGCACAAGACACTAACTCCTCATGTATGCAACCTCCCAATAAGTGCCATCACCAAAAGCTGCAGCCATATCCATCACACGTTAAGCTGCACAAACTTTTAACAATCTCCTCACTCCTCACAAGATTCAACCAATCTTCACAATCTTGATCACCAAGCAAAATCCATAATATATGTACCTTTGCAGCAAACTCCAAAGTCAAGTACTCCCCCTGTCATAATCAACTAATGCTCTAGATGAAGATGAACATTTGAGCACACTTGTTGAGCACAGGCATTTTGGTACCAATGTCCCTTTCTCCAAAGGCATTCATTCCTTACCATGGTCTTCATCTTCAGACTTCCAATCAAACAATACCTGAACTACATTTTCCATCCAAGGCAGACCTTCTACTTCATCATTCTCCCGTATGACTATGTAGACGCTCCTTAGGCATAATGTAGGCACCACGCTTCTGAACCAGAGCATAACCATCCTTCACCTAGGATATCCAACCAGATAATGTCCCAACACATGTTAGAACATCTACCACCTACCAAGACATCATCACCATGATTCTTGATATGCTCCAACACTGCGTCCTCAGCTTGAACAAGGAGAGCTTCAGAGACACATAGAGAAATAAATTCTCATCCACCACGTCCATCCTTAACCTAGAACTTCTGCCACAAGCTCCAAGAGAGTTTGGATAATACTGCACAGTCACCAATCAACTCCACCAGTTGATTCACCTCCAAGATGCTTTACTCAGTCGCATAAAGTAGATTCTCAAGCCTACTGCAGTCCTGCACTTTAACCTTAGACAAATACATAGTCTCCCGTCAATGTATATTGTCATTAGTTGAATGCACAACACTATCCAAAGCAGACAAATATTCAACTATTGTCATGCAAGATACAACATTTTATCTAGCACTGATTGATCCTTCTTTTGCTGATACTTCACGTGAGAATAACAAACTGCCTTGGGCTGAGAAGGCAAAGACTGAAGTAATGTTTCAACATTATCAATCACACTAGACATGAACCACCATACCCTAATATTTCAAGAATCTTCAAACTTTGCTACCATCCTCACAACTAAGCTTAAGAGATAACTTATCAAGATCTTCACTCCCGCATGAAAATTTTGACAGTGATACTCTTTTGCTTTGGCTCAGCTTCTTTCTTGATGAATCTTCACACTACCCAGATGCCTCCTCTTTCAAGTCAGGAGTAGGATCCAAACAGATGTGATCAACACATTTGTTTAGCCCCCAAGCATCTGTTATGTCATAATCTGCTGGTAGGACATAAGTTCTCTTCACACCAAAAGATCCTTTAACACAACCCAGAGATAAATTGCTTCTACCTTTCTTCAGACCTCTTATCAACAAGCTCATATAAGAGTTCCTTTAAGAGTGGATTTGGGATGAACCATAGGTATCTTTGGCAACTCTAACAAGCTAGTTGAAGATGTTCTCACGTATCACCACACCATGTGATACATCTTCAGAATGTTGCAGCCTTAACACTAAACCACCAGGAATTTTCCATCAGACATATATGCAGCGGAACCTACACCAGAAAACTCCTTTACAACCGTCAGGCAAAACATAATAACCCTTGCCCAACACTTCAAGTGCACTAGGTCATCATAAGCAGCTCACCACGAAAGCTACAGGCCTGATAACTTCATTCTTCACTCCAAGGGATCATACAAAATTCTCTACGAACTAACTATCTTCCTTGCTCATGAAACCAGAAAGTATCTTCCCAAGATCTCATCCAGAAACAGACAGGATGCCTGCTCTGATACCAATTGAAATTCTGGTACAGATGTGTGATGTCTTGTGTAATGTCACAACATCGCAATCTGCTGAACAAGGCAATAATAGAAACAGTAAATAACACACTGAATTGTTCACCCAGTTCGGTTCAACAACCTACATCTGGGGGCATACCAAGCCAGGAAGAAAGTCCACTATTAGTAGTATCAAATTACAGACTGAACAGACCAGTTGACAATCTACCTAATTTAACACTACCCAATGACCCTTCTACCTAAGTCCTCCCTAGGTAAGAGACTCCATCTCACTTCCAATCATAACAATGATGTCTAGGAGTCAACTACACCGCCACTGCATCAACAACTTGATTACCATCAACAGTTCAATCATAAAAGACACCCTTTCATGACACTCTTTGGAGTTGCTTCAAAGCTTCCTCCAAGAACAATATCAAACTCATTACCTATAGGTTTCTGAGTTAAACACAGTGACCATCTCACAACCCGAGTGGTTCACTTAGACAAATCCCTAATGATCTACATCTTGGACTCGTACCCATTCTAGGTTACAAGCATTCTATTTATAATATAATCCCAACTGGATTTGGGCCTTCAAACATATCAAATCTTCTATAATAAATCTGCAACAGATCCTGCTTCTAAATAGATCTTCAATCATATCTTTTATTAAATCTTCAATAATTAACCCTAAATATTCTTCATATCTTTATGCATTAAATTAGTAACAAACTGATCTTCATAACTGATTGCAACAGAATATATCTCTCCCTTGATCTTCGCCTGCATTCTCTGATTCTCTTTAGCAGAATATCTCATTCACACCAGAACCACATGCAGCCCTAATTAATCATCTCAGACCTGATGTTGTAATGTTCTGGTATAGTGATGTTAAGACTTCGCATGGGACATCACTCTTCAGCACTTTAACTCTTCAACAATATTTACAAAACTGTTAGCAGTTCATGTTACAACATCAACCATGACATTAACATTGTTTTAACAAAATTTCAGCCAATTACAAGAACTTACAATGTTTGATACGGAAAAACTTCAGGTTACTCTCATTAGAGTTCAACAGGAGAAGAAGTCTTGGAAGAACAAGTACCGTATTCTCAATGTGGAGTGTAAGAAAATACATCAACTGTTAAAAGAAAAAGACGCTCTGATCGAGATTTTAGAGCAACATTGTCATACCCCAAATTTTGACCACTAATATTTCCCATCATTGTGAAAATCATCATCACAATATGGAGGAACCATCATACTTCATCAGTCTCCCCAAAGATGGGTGAGCATCCACTACAATCAAAATTAGGGTTTCAAGCCCTCTCAGAGCCTTAGACAAAGGATCAATCAAGGAATGACATGATCTTCAACTTGTCTAACCTCTCAAGCATCCACAATGGATCAAAAGGACTCCCACTTCAAGGATCAAGCACAAGGCTGCTCCCTTCTAGGTGGATCAAGTCTCAAGATCGACAGTGTCACCAAATTAGGGTTTTGGTCGACCAGGGCCTCCAGATGAAAATTTTTCATCTGGGCACAAGCCAATGATCCAAAACATAACCTAATATACTTCATGGGACCTCATGGACCCAATCATCAAGTCAATTTTGCCTCAGGGGATGCATTCATCAAAAATCAGGAATTAGGGTTTCTTGACCTAATTCAACCCTAAGTTGACTTTTAGGGAAAATCATGAGCCAAGACCTCAAGAGAGGGTTTTAGGGTCTCTAATGAACTATATTGATCCATTTGGAACAATGGATTATTCCAACAAGTTTGAGCAACAAGTTTCAATTTCATCTGCACCACAATTAGGGTTTCGCGAGGAAAGTCAACTGTAACTTTGACTTTTGACCAGGACATGCTCCCAAGCCCTAAGACATGATTCAATATGCCCTATGACACCCATGGAACATGTACATCAAGTTTGATTTAGGTCAAGGACATGATTTCATGAAGAATTGCACAGTTTGGAATTCATCTGATAAAAAGTCAACTGTGCACAAAAGTCAACTTTGACTTTTTGAGATTTTTCACCAAAATGAATTTTTAACCCTAAATTGATGTTAATGTATGATTTGAATCATCATTCATCAAGAAAAATCAAAGAAACTGGGATAACTTGTAAAAGGGGTAACCATAAAAACTTAGAAAAATTTCTAAGTTATGGAAAAAGTGACACTAATGTGCCAACTTTGGAGGACCATAACTCCTAAACCACAAGGCCATTGTTCCCCATTCAAAGCTTGATTTGTAGATCACATTGCCCTCTACAAAAGCTTCATACTGACCTATGTCCAAATTCCTCATGGATTTTGAGTTATGGAGTGATCAAAATCAAGAAAAGTTACTTTGTTCCAACACTTAGTGAAAATTTCACTAAGTCAGATTTTACCTTACTTTTTGCCAAATGTAGGGGGATTTTTCACTTGGATTCAAAATAGATCAAAACCAAACATGTTCAAACAGTTGTTGTATCATGTAAGGGCTTTCCAAAATGGCCAAGAACATTACCAAATTCAATTTGAGTCATGAGATATGACATTGGCAAGTTGCCTTGCTGAAATCTGCCAAGGCAAGGCAGATTTTTACACTTTTGGTCGATTTTCCAAAATCAACCAAATCCAAATACTCCTATCCACTTGGACACCTCTGAGGATTGAATCTAAAGGGGACAATCACTGAGCCAAGCCTCCAAAGTCTTTGGAACAAGAAATAGCATGTTGAACCTAGAATGGCCAAAATAGGGACAAGACTCCAATTTTGGATTGGAGCATTCAATGGAAGCATCAAGGTGGTATGGACTGAGCCATTCTCAACTAAATTCAGTCAAGACTTATCCAAGACCAAGGGAACTAGCAGCCTGTGCCCTAACCTCTAGTCAATGGCTAGAGGAGACTTGGATTTTCATTTGCCAACATTGGCCAAACCTACTCAGCAGTTGCCATTCACTATTACTTGCAAAACAAACTTGCTCTACTATAAATAGAGCTCAATTGTGATCAGTTTGAGTACACCAAAGCCATCAAATAGATGATTTCCTCAAAATCTCTTCTTTCACTCCAATTTTTCCTTCTAAGGCAAGTCACTATCGGGTTTTGAGTGTGAGAGCTTTTCCAATCAAACCAATCACACACATACCTCACATACATCATATAGAAGTGATCCAAACACTCACATAACATCTGGAACACAGATTTCACAAAATCACCAGCCAATTGCTCAAGTTCTTGACAGATTTGCAGTTGGGGTACCATCTCAAGTTCCAGATCATTTCAATCCATTCCAAGCATTCATACACACTCCATGGCACCTAGGGAAGCTATCCAGATCATTGGAACCTAGCTGTAACACCTCCAACACAAATCACGATCACCAGCTGCAAGTGGTAAGCATGAGCTCTTCTAACTCTATGATCCATGCAATTTTTGCTGCACAATAATTTGGCCATATGTTCATAATCATGCATGGAATGTTTCCCCTCAATTAATTGCATTATTTGAATCGTGTATCAAAAATCCTAGCCTTCATGCAGAAATTAGGGTTCTTGAGGATTTTTCGTGATTTCTTGTTTTATGCTTAATTTAAATGAAATTAATTGTCATAGACATGATCGTGAGGTTGAAACGAGTTGATTGGTATGTGGATTACATGATATAATCAAGTATTCAGTGAGATTGGAGAGAAAATGCAAATCTGGGCAAGCCCAGAACACGCGCGTGTTCTTGGGTGTTCTTGGCGCCATTTTTTCAAAATTAGAATATTTGAATTTTGTGATTTTATTTAATTGATTCAAAAATTAATTTCTCTCTGAGTTTTAATGATTTTGAGTTGATTCTTTTTTTAATAATTCACAAAAATGTTAAAATATTTTATTTTCCCAAAAAATCCCAAAAATATTATTTATTTTGTATAATTGATATTTTTGCAAAGAATTAATGTTTTAATTGTTTTTAACATTTAAAATATTTTTTCCACCTTGATTTTGCAACTTTTATTGCCTTCTAATTATTTTGTAGGTCAATACTTAATTTTTGAAGCATTAATCCAAGATCACAATTTGTTTTCCATATGTTAAACAATTTTGATCATTTTAATTGAATTTTTATTCAATTAAATACATTTTTGAAAACAAATTAGGGTTTTTGGATTAATTCAACCCTCATAAATCATTTTCAAAACACTTTGGGCCTCTAATAGAGTGTAAGACCCAATCCTTTTTTGACCAAATCATTTTTGGGCCTCAGTGTATTGTATAAGTCCCGATACCGTCAAAAACAAACGGCGCGATCGTCGCCTTTTGAAAAATAATTTTGGGCCTCTCCTTGAGCTATACAACCCATTCAAAACTTTTAGGCCTCTATTAGAGTGTTAGACCCAACCCCCTTGTACAAAAAACTTTTTGGGCCTCATTCGTTGTATAAGTCCCTCTGTACATTTTCAAATAAACGACGCGATCGTCGCCAGTTTAAAATTAAACATCTGGGCCTCTCCTTGAGCTATAAGACCCATTCAAAACTTTGAGCCTCTAATAGAGTGTAAGACCCAATCCCCTTTTAACCAAAACATTTTGGGCCTCAGATACTATATAAGTCCCTCTGCGTTAAAAGAAAATCTCGGCGCGATCGCCATTTTCAAACTGAAAATCAACTGGGCCTACCCTCGAGTAGTAAGACCCATTTCTTTTCTTTAAACCTTTTTGGGCCTCTTAAGAGAGTGTAAGACCCATCCCTTTGTACAGAAAACCTTTTTTGGGCCTCAGTCACTTGTATAAGTCCCTCTGTACAAATTCAACAGTGCGATCACTGATAAAATCATGGGCCTCTCCTTGAGTTGTAAGCCCCAAATCTTTCTTTTTCAAAGCACTTTCTCCTTTGATTTTGAAATATACTGTTGTTTTCAATCTTTCTTTGTTGAACAACTAACCAAACAACATGGAAGCTCTACAACCGAGTAAGTGGTCATTGCTTTCATTTACCGCTTTCATATACATATAACTGTATTGTGGGGCTGCTTCACTGTAAGTCTTCTTTCATAAACTCATATCAACTATGTAATAATAGTATAGATATTCAGAGTTTCCCCGGCAACTACGTCTAGCATTAAGCTCGTTGATCACTCTTAAATAGTCAATACTAGATCCCCATAGGATTACCAGACACAGTCTTCCCTCCTCTTGGGGTTAAATAATATGGAGACATAAAAGGCATTCTCTGTGAACCCTTTCATAGACTGTCACTCGTAGAAGTTGTCAAAGAAACTCTACTCCCCAGAGATGATCTCTTCTCCGTGAATTGCATCTCTTGAGTTTCTTCCAAATTCTCGAACTTTCCTGGCTTGATCTATTCTCGGTGAATAGCCTGTCTTGAATTTCTCGAGGTTTAGGGACCCACAGGCTTCTTAAAAGCACTTGTCAAGGAACTCTATTCCCCAGAGATGATCTTTTCTCCGTGAATGGCATCTCTTGAGTTTCTTCCAAATTCTCGAACTTTCCTGGCTTGATCTATTCTTTGTGAATAGCCTGTCTTAAACTTCTCGGGGTTTGGGGATCCATCGGCTTCTTAAAAGCATCGGCCTCCTCTTGGGCATTGTACAAGGACCCACAGGCTTCCTAAAAGCAACCCCACCTCCTCTTGGGCTTAGTACAAGGACCCTACGGCTTCTTAGAATTATTCACAGCCTCCTCTTAGGCTTCGTATAATGATCTCTTCCTCCGGGAATGATAGCCTCCTCTTGGGATTCGTACAAGGACCTCTCGGCTTCTTAAAAGCTTCCAGCCTCCTCTTGGGCTTTGTACAAATTATCCCGACGACCTCCTAGAGGTATAGGAACAGAACTTAATCATCTTAATAGAACAGTCCTTTCAAAGAGTCTACTACTATTTCTCAAAGCATAGTACAAAAGATGAAACTCTAGACTTGGATAGTCTAATCTCCTTGAGTCTCAAAGACATTCTCAAGTGACCCCTTCGTTAAATAGGAAGAAAACCCGTAGACTCGGACAGTCTCAATACCCTTCGGATTTCCCACTTCCTTAAAGAACAGGAATAACCCGGATCCTCAAATCAAATCCTTGAGTATAGTGTTGCTCATATAAGAACTGATTTTCTCTTTCAAAATCAGTATACTGGACCTGTCACTCAACTGAAACAGTCACCATAGCCTCCTCTTGGGCTTTGTACAATGATTCTCCCCAGCGGAGTCAAACAACGTTTAGCCTCTCTCTCGGGCTTTGTACGAGACACCTAATAGACTCCCTCGTTGAGTCAATCACCCCTTTAGCCTCCATCTCGGGCTTTATACGAGATACAAAAAGGTTCTTATTGAGCCAAACAAATTTTAGCCTCCATCTCGGGCTTTGTACGAGATACCAAAAGACTCCATCGTCAAGTCAAAACCTTTTAGCCTCTCTCTTGGTCTTTGTACGAGACACATATTAGCCTCCTCTTAGGCTTTGTATAAGAAAACCACTGGTTGGTCCAATCAACCTTTTAGCATCAAAGTTGTGCCCCGTTCACAGTACACAAACATCAACAAATCCTTCCCCTTCATCTAATTGCTGTAAGCGGCAAGCCTCTGGATCATCTACATCCATGCCACTGTCCCTCTTTTAGCATGAGAAATTCCTAAGGAAAGATAGCATTGCTCTACACTGAGTTAAAGTCTTCTCCTTCAGGTTAAAACCCCCTATAAAGGAAATTATGGCATTGCTAGGATCCGCGTATCCCGGTTAAAGTAATCCTCCTTTATAGTCAGTCACCCAATAGTTGTGACAAACAGACCCCCTTTAGAGATGACAAATTCTCTCTAAGGTCAACACCTTTAGCTTCATATCTTGGGCTTTGAACAAGATACAAACTACCTTCAGCTTCACATCTTGGGCTTTGAACAAGATACAAATCACCTTTCACTTCACGTCTTGGGCTTTGAACAAGACACCAAAACAACCATTTCCTCCCATAGAATAGGAGGAACTACGAACGCTCTGATTTCCCTGTTTCGGTATACGGGAATACGTAGGCATAAGATTGAAAGAAAAATCTTAGCGAGCACCATAAACCAAAAATTCAAATCCCATATATCATAATCTGAAGCAGTATCCTAACAAAATCCCAGAGAGAAATCAGTATTGGCAAAAATACAAATAACCAATACAAAGGCCCCCCACATTGATAGCATCCGTAACCTAACAGACCGCTGTTTAAACTCAGTATGCAAGCAGGGTTAATTGGAGACATCTATTTCCCTTCCTTCATCAGCTCACAATAGGATAAAAAATGAATCGACCTGTAGTCACCTCCAAGGAGCGACAATGCTTAAGAACCACGTCCAGTTTCGCTCGCTACAGAAAAATGGCGCCCACCGTGGGGCTCTTACCCTTTTTTCTCTTCACTTGTGTGAAAACCACAGATTGGGGCTTCCGCCGGGGAACCCATTTTCTGTCAGGAACTTAGGATTCATAGCTTTAAAGGTCTAGGATGATTAGGACAAATATATATACTGCTTTTCCTAATTGCTATACGTGTTTATTTTTCTGCTAATGGGAATGCGTGTGATGCCGCATGTGGAAAGATTGAGTATACACTTAAGATAAGTGATGGCGACGAGGTCGACCATCAACCTCAGTGGAGGCTGACCAATGCAACCCATTCCCTCTCCTAGGCAATGGGCCGATTGTGATGTCTGAGAAGCTGAGGAGCCAAACCCTTTTGTAGTGCAGAAACTATCGAAAATAGTTGTCATGCGATACTACCCTTATTTGAGGCTGGTGATCTATTCTCGGTGAATAGCACTTACTCTAAGATTGCTCTACAACTCGCTGGCAATCCGCTTGTTGTTTTGCTTTCTTGGGAGGAGCTGATGATAATGAGTACAGGTACAAAAATCACCTTAGTATAAACCTTTGGGGATGGGTAGAGCCTTGACTTCATGACAACGACTCTTTGACCCCATGTTTTTTCTATGTTTTTGTGTGTTGCATTCATGCATTCATTTAAAAAACATTAAAACATTCAAAAAAAAAATTTCTCTTCTAGTCTCTCTGTTTTTTAAAATAAACTAAGACTGTGATTGCAAATATCAGAGAAAAGGATTACGCTAATGGATTTCGGTAGAAGGAGAACCCATAGGTATACCTTCAAGGTTCCAAAGCTAGAGGATTTGAGAAGGTTAGCGAGGATGATCACTAACCCTGAGGCTTTCAGATCCAAGTACGGAGGTCTGCTACCTCTGTTAAGAGTCCATGTGATTGAGGGAATCATGGATGCGCTCATTCAGTTTTACGATCCAGTTTATCACTGTTTCACATTCCCAGATTACTAGCTAGCACCAACGCTGGAGGAGTATTCTCATCCGATTGATCTACACATTACAGATCAAGCTCCGTTTTCTGGACTGGAAGAAATTCCAAAGAATCAGACCATTGCAAGAGCAATTCATTTGGATGAGTCTGAGGTCAAGACTCACATGACCGCTAAGGGTGGCATACAAGGTTTACCAGCCCAGGTCTTGACAAAGAAAGCCCTTATTTTGCCAGTATAAGAAACGTGACTGCTTTTGAAAGCATCTTTGTCTTGCTCACCTACGGGTTATTTTTGTTTCCCAACATCAATAACTTCGTCGATATCAACTTCATTAAGGTTTTTCTCATTGGAAACCCCGTGCCGACTTTGTTCGCAGATGCGTATCATTCTGTACACTTGGGAAATTTGTACAGCGGAGGGGAGATCACATGCTGTGTACCTTTTCTTTACAAATGGTTTATCTCCCACTTGCCAAAGTCTGCTACTTTTTGGGATTGCAAGAGTGCCTTACGTTGGTCGCAGAAGATCATGTCCCTCACCAACTCTGATATAGATTGGTGTAATAGGATCTATGATGGAATCAGAATCATTTATCGTTGTGGAAACTTCCCCAACGTACCCCTTATAGGAACTAAGGGAGGAATCAACTATCATCCGATATTGGTTCGCCGTCAGTTTGGATACCCGATGAGGCATATTCCGTTGAATGCTTATCTGGAAGGTCTTTTCTTCAAAGAAGGAGAAAATGACAGAGCACTAAAGATGGAAATAGTGCACGCTTGGAAGCATGTTCATAAGAAAGGACGAGAGTCTTT
Organism: Lathyrus tuberosus; assembly: GCA_022829125.1. Taxonomy (NCBI): domain Eukaryota; kingdom Viridiplantae; phylum Streptophyta; class Magnoliopsida; order Fabales; family Fabaceae; genus Lathyrus; species Lathyrus tuberosus. The sequence continues at coordinate 4,030,897 of JALAZF010000052.1, read as the reverse complement.
GGGAAAACCAGACTGTGTCTCGGTGGAGCCTTATCTCCATTGGGTACAAACTAGAGCTCTCAAGCTAAAAATGCCTTATCCTCGTTACGGAATTCTTCCGCCGAGGGAAATCTGTCATGTACTTCATGACGGAAACTGAAAAGCTTCAGGTTACTCTCGACAAAGTTCAAAAGGAGAGGAGGTCTTGGAAGAACAAGTACCGCACCCTCAACGTAGAGTGCATCAAAATACAGCAATTACTGAAAGATAAGGATGCTCTGATTGAAATTTTGGAGCAACATGCTATAGAGAATCAAGATGGCCTAAGGAATTTGCTTGCTCCTTTCACTTGGTAAAGGAATGACAACCCGACAACGGCCCAAGAGCCCCGGTCAAAGAAAAGGAAAGTACCAGAATCAGCACCCGATTTCTCTTCAGAGAGGACTCGGGACCCATTAGCTTAGGTTTCTGTTTCTGCACCTTGTAATCTACTGTATTTCCATTTCTGTAATCCTTTGAATTCAATAAAAAGGGGTATCCCCACTGTTTGATATTTGCAATCTAATTGTCGAAGTTTATTTTGATTAAACCAAAAAATAATTAATATAATCATTGCATTCATCATTCTCACATCGCGAATTCTTCTTACCTACGAATCTCACGTTTGTGTCTCGATTCTAGAGTCAAACTGTCTCATTCGTACAATACTCAGGCCAATCGTCAGAAAAAGATGGATGATCTTGAGGAATAAAATAGAGAGTTGAAGGAAGAGATCGACGCTCTGAGAGAGGATATGAGAAAGCTTCGTAACGACATGCAAGCCATGGCATAAGCTCGGCTACAAAGAACTGTGATCTCAGAGATCACCTCAATGCCCATAGTGGAGAAGATTGATCCTAGGTATCAAATGCCGAAAGATCGTCCTTGGGGCATGCCTGTTAACTATATCCCGGAAGGATATGTTCCGCCGATCGCTGAAGATCGGGGAATCACAACAGAAGCTGCTGGGCCTGAAGGTTACAAACTTCGGGAAACCGAAGATGCCAGGGGTATACTGAAGACTCCTGAAGGTTACAAACTTCGGGAAACGCCAAGATTCGTTGCCGTAGTCACGGTACCACCCCCTGTGGTGCACACTATCCCGGAAGGACAGATTACACCGATACCTTCTGGTAAAAAGGAAACTATGTTCGATAGAATGGATGAATTCCAGGAACAGTTCTTGGAAATGCAGAAAGAACTGCAAGCCATCTGCGGTCAGGATTTATTTGGAAAGGACGCCGCAGACCTCTGCTTGGTCCCCAATGTGAAAGTTCCGCACAAATTTCAAGTGCCCGACTTTGAAAAATACAAGGGTAACTCTTGCCCTCAGAGCCATCTGGTGATGTACGCTCGGCAAATGTCAGCTCAGACGGAGAATCAGGACCTACTGATTCACTACTTCCAGGATAGTTTAACCGGTGCCGCATTAAAATGGTACATGGGTTTAAACCGTACTACGATCAGCACATTCAGAGATCTTGGCACTGCCTTCGTTCAACAATACAAATACAATTTGGACATGGAACCCGACAGAGATCAACTCAGATCAATGTCGCAAAAGGACAAGGAAACCTTTAAGGAGTATGCTCAAAGGTGGCGTGAAATTGCCGCTCAAATTTGTCCACCTCTTAAGGAAAAAGAGATTACAAAGATCTTCTTAAAGACCTTAAGCTCATTTTACTATGACCGAATGGTTGCCAGTGCACCCAGTGATTTCACCGAGATGGTGGGCAAGGGCGTACGTCTTGAGGAAGCCGTCCGAGAAGGACGTTTGGTAAAAGACACTGGATCGACGAGCGGTACTAAAAAATACGGTAGTGTTCTCCCTAAGAAAAAAGAGCAAGATATTGGGAATATCTCTCTCGGGAAGCAAAGGCGTAGATATCAACCAGTAGCAGCTGTGACTCCTGCTATCAGCCCTACGCCTATTCCTACGTATCAACCTCAGGTTGCGCAGAGCCAACCTGATCAGCAAAGGACACAATAGTCTCTTCAGCAGGCTTGTCCCCAATACAATAACAACCGTACAACACGGCCACCAGGATTTGATCCCATACCCGTATCGTACGCAGAGTTGTTTCCATTACTGCTAGCCAAGGGGTACATCCCCGCTAAGTCCCCTCTTACAGTACCAGAAAATCTTCCTTTTTGGTTTAAGGTAGATCAAACTTGCCCTTACCACCAAGGAGGACCAGGGCATAACATAGAGAATTGTCTCAATTTCAAATCCGACGTGCAAAAGCTTGTTAGGAGCGGGGTCTTATCCTTCAAGGATATGAATCCCAATGTTCTCACAAACCCGCTACCTCAACATGACAAAGCTGTAGTCAACCTGATTGAGAAAGAATCTAACAACGTCTATCAAATTCACGATGTACTCTTGTTGAAAACCAATCTGATCAAGATGCATTGTAGACAGAGCGGATATGGCCATGTGCCACCTCATAATTATCATCAATGTGATATCTGCTCTAAAAGCAATCAAGGATGTTCTGTGGTGCAAGCAGCTCTACAGGAACAAATGGATCTCAGATGGATCCAAGAACACCGAGTTCGTGGAGTTAACATGGTCTACACGAATTCTAACATCATTCAGAACCACGACATCCGTGCAATGAATGTCAACCTGGTGGCGATGCACTTAAGGCAAAGCCAGTATCATAATCTTCCGCGGCATGATTACAGTTCTTGTCTAACTTACTCGGTAAATAAACAGGGATGCTCTTTCATACAGGAAGCCCTCCAGTGTCAGATGGATCTTAGATGGATCCAAGACTACCATGATAGGAATCCTTATCATATCAATATGGTTCAAATCTTTGACATTTGCTTGATGAATACCAACTTGGTAGAGTTACATGCTGAACAGGTCTGACTCGGATTCCTGGTATCACATAATTATCACAGCTGTAAGGCGGGTTGCGAAAACGATCGAGGTTGTACCCTTGTCCAGGAGGCACTTCAGCACTTGTTAAATCACTGGTGGATGCCAATCTACATGGATGAAGATACTCAGCAAATCAGTATCAGTAACAGGAATCCTACTCGGCGTCAAAGTCAGGATGTCCGATCAATGGAAGCTAACCTAGTAAGGTTACATTGTATTCAAAGTGGGCGTGGCCAGGTGCGACCACACAATTATGACCGTTGTAGCATCTGTTCGGAAAGTAACCAAGGGGGTTACCTTGTGAGAGAAACTCTTCAGGGTCAGGTGGATTGTGGAGAGATTCGTCCATATCCGGGTTCTGGACCCATCAACTGGATGCCGAACTACCTTGCCGATCAAGTTGAGGACGTTGTTGTAACCTCTGGTCATCATAGGACCAAGGATGTTTTTTCCATCATCCCTCAACTTGACGAATCTAAAGTTCCCAACCGGGAACGGATCGAGATTACTTACAATGGTCAAAAAAATCAGAGGGCTCCCGTAGTCATCTATCTACCGGGACCACTACCGTATGAGTCAACTAAGGTTATCCCTTACAAATACGGTGCAACGATAATTGAAAATGGAAAGGAAATTCCATTACCCCCCGTCGTGAACATTGCAGACATCAGTCGGTGGTAGAATCTTCAACCGAGGGGTTGGGGAACTTAACAAAGAAAAGGAACTTTAGACGGAAACTCCTGATCTACCAGTCAGTCAATCTAGTAATCCCGACCTTTCAAAAAATGATGATGAGATGCTGAAGCTCATCCAAAGGAGTGAATACAACATTGTTGATCAACTGTTACAAACTCCTTCAAAGATCTCTGTGTTATCACTGTTACTTAGTTCAGAAGCGCATAGGGAGGCTCTACAGAAAGTTTTGGAGCAAGCCTTTGTGGAACAGGATGTAATAATCAGACAGTTCAATAGCATTGTCTCTAACATCACTTCTTGCAACAATTTGGGATTTAGTGATGAGGAATTACCTGAAGAGGGTTGCCGTCATAACATGGTGCTCAATATCACAGTTAACTGCCAGGACAATGCTTTAGCCAGCGTACTGGTAGACACAGGGTCAGCCCTGAATGTTATGCCGAAGTCCACTTTGATGCGATTATCATTCAAAGGCCCTCCGATGAGAATCAGCGAGGTTGTCGTCAAAGCATTCGACGGATCCAGAAAAACGGTTATCGGCGAAGTTAATCTTCCCATAACTATTGGTCCTCGCACTTTCCAAGTCACTTTCAAGGTCATGGACATCCGGGCAACGTACAGTTGTTTATTAGGAAGACCTTGGATACATCAGGTTGGGGAGGTTACTTCAACCCTCCACCAAAAGCTAAAGTTCGTCAAGAACGATCAACTTGTCACAGTTTGTGGGGAACAAGCCTTGCTTGTAAGCAACTTATCATCATCTACTGGTATAGAACCCGAGGAGGTTATTGGAACTCAGTTCCAAGCACTGTCGGTAAGCAAGGAGAATCAGTTCAAAGAAGGAACTTCGATTTCTTCATACAACGATGCTATCAAAGCGGTCGAGAGTACCGATACAACAGGATGGGGACAGCTTGTCATTCCTATTGACAATAAAACAAAGAGGGGTCTTGGTTTTTCTGCAACCTGTACCCGGACAGCTGCTAACGATGAAAGTCTTCATCCCGTTCAAAACTTCTTCCACAGTGGAGGTTTCCTTCACCCAGTGTCTCAAGCAGTACATGATATTAATGAGGAAGATCCCTCTGACCTAGATATGGAATAGAAGTCCTACCTCAACGAGGACGGTTATATGTCTCAGGAAGAGGTGCCTATACCATTTTGCTATCCTGCACAGAGTCCGAGATTTATACCACGGTCAGATGTCAAAATGATATATGGAGATTGTGATCCGGAAGGATGTCGTGCTCCGCCAAACTCATTAGAGAAAGACACTCTGATGAAAGACCAATTTGACTATAACTACTATGGCCCAATGGATGGTCTGCCAATGAGGCAACCTTATCCAGGAGATTTGGGGCAAGAAAGTCATCCAAACAATGGAAATCAGCTGAGCATCATTGAACAGAATACCTGTGTCCCCACCATGTCATGGGATCAACACTCAGGTCATCTTGAAGCTACTCAACATGAAGATGAATTCGCAACGTTTGCAGGACTTGAATTCATTAACTATGCTTTTCCCGAGGTCAACGTCATCGAGAGGGATGACTCCTCCAGTTCCAAAGAAGTGTGGGACACCTTGGGAAAACCAAGTGGAAAATACGACTTTATGGTCAAGTACACCGCTCCCGAAAGCTTTCGTATCAGGTTCGAAGATATCCAGCTTACTGGATGGGGAGATACAGCTGAGAGCACAAATACTATGCAAAATACATCTGAGGAATTCTCCTACGACAACTCTGCCTGAGAGACAGATTCCAATGATCCTGCTCCACCAGAAATCAACGTTATTTCTGAAGAAAAATCAAGGAAGGTGCCAGACTTTGTGATTCACCGAGGAATTCGCCGCCAATGGGTTGCTGTCGATGTTCCGAAGGCCGTTCACCAGTCAAAGTAATTGCCATCTTTTAACTTTTCACCCTGCCCAGGTGAAACAGATGTTTTGATAGGGCTCGCTTTCTGTAAATTTCCCTCTTTGCTTTGCCCAAAGCGAAAGAGTTTTGTTTATAGGGCTGTAGTTTCAAGTTTCGACTTGTTCATAAATAAAAAACGTCATTTTGTAATTTTCGCATTAATTGTTGTTTTCTCTTTTTGCTTTTTCAGAAAATGGTAATCCTAAAATACAATTCAAATAAAAACAAGCAGTAAAAAAAAATACACTGCACACTTGCATTTTCTCTATCTCTTCTAAACACGAATCATCACGTCATGCAAATTGCTTGTTTTAAACCCCGTTGAAACATACGATCCGATGCCTTCTCCCAACTTTGAGTTCCCGGTATTTGGGGCTGAAGAAGAAGATGACGACGAAATTCCAGAAGAGATCTCCCGATTACTCAGACAAGAGGAAAGATCCATTGAACCTCATAAATAGCCGTTGGAAACGGTAAACTTGGGTTCAGAAAAATAGATAAAAGAAATAAGGATTGGGGCACTGCTCAGTCCAACTGCCAAAGAGAGTTTGATAAAGCTTCTCAAAGAATTCCCCGATGTATTCGCTTGGTCCTATCAGGACATGCCAGGGTTGGATACCAGCATCGTGGAACATCACTTACCGTTAAGATCGGAATGTCCGCCAGTAAAACAGAGGTTGAGACGGACTCACCCAGACATGGCTATCAAAATCAAAGAGGAGGTATAGAAACAGATCGACGCAGGTTTCCTCGCCACATCAGAATATCCTCAATCGTTAGCCAATATCGTACCGTTCTGAAAAAGGACGGAAAGGTCAGAATGTGTGTCGATTACAGGGATCTGAACAAGGCTAGTCCAAAGGATGACTTTCCTTTACCACACATTGACATGCTGGTAGACAGTACAACAAAGTTCAAAGTTTTCTCCTTCATGGATGGATTCTCGGGCTATAACCAAATCAAGATGGCGCCGAAAGACATGGAGAAAACTTCGTTCATCACCCCATGGGGTACCTTTTGTTACAAGGTAATGTCGTTCGGTTTGAAGAACGCCGGGGCAACCTATCAAAGGGCCATGACTACTCTGTTTCATGACATGATACACAAAGAAATCGAGGTATATGTCGATGATATGATTGCAAAATCAAAAACAGAGAGTGAGCACATTGAACATATGTCAAAATTGTTCGAACGTTTAAGAAAATTCAAGCTCCGCTTGAACCCTAACAAGTGCACCTTCGGTGTCCGTTCAGGGAAACTATTAGGGTTCATCGTCAGCCAGAAAGGAATTGAGGTTGATCCTGACAAGTTCAAGGCCATTCAAGAAATGCCTTCTCCGAAAACTAAAAAATAAGTCAGAGGATTCCTGGGACGTTTCAACTACATCTCCAGATTCATATTCCTTATGACCGCGACCTGTGCGCCGATTTTCAAATTACTCAAAAAGAACCAGGATTGCGTTTGGTCAGAAGACTGCCAAACTGCCTTTGACAGTATCAAGGAATATCTGTTGAACCCTCCGATTCTATCACCTCCAGTGGAAGGAAGACCACTGATCATTTACCTCACAGTTCTAGAGGCCTCAATGGGATGTGTACTTGGCCAACATGACGAAACTAAACGGAAAGAGTCTGTCATTTACTATTTGAGCAAGAAATTCACCGACTGCGAAACTCGGTACACGATGCTTGAGAAAACTTGTTGCGCTTTGGCTTGGGAAGCCAAACGTCTTCGCCAATACATGATTCGTCATACTACTTGGTTAATCTCAGAAATGGATCCAATCAAGTATGTCTTCGAAAAGCTCGCTCTCACGGGAAGAATTGCCCGTTGGCAGATTCTGTTATCAGAATATGACATAGAGTACCACGCTCAGAAAGTCGTTAAGGGAAGTATTTTAGCCGATCATTTGGCTCATCAACCGATTGACAATCAAGAATCAATCGGGTTTGACTTCCGAGACGAAGATGTCATGTATCTAAAAATGAAAGATTGCGATGAACCGTTACCTAGTGAAGGGCCAGAACCAGGTTCCCAATGGGGACTTATCTTTGATGGAGCAGTTAATCAGTATGGAAACAGAATTGGGGCAATAATTGTTACCCCTCAGGGTACCCACATTCCTTTCATCGCTCGACTTACGTTCAAGTGTACAAACAACGAGGCCGAATACGAAGCCTGTATTATGGGTCTCAAAGAAGTGATTGATTTAAGGATAAAAACTTGGACGTATACGGCGACTCAGCCCTGGTTATCAATCATATAAAAGGAGATTGGAACACATATCAATCAGGATTGATTCCTTACAAAGACCATGCAAGAAGGTTGTTACCTTTCTTCAACAGAATCGAGTTTCATCACATCCCTCGTGATGAGAATCACATGGCTGACGCTTTAGCCACCATCTCTTCCATGATTAGTGTGGGTCAATGGAATGACATACCTAAGATCGACGTAATGTGCCTAGAACGGCCCGCTTACATCTTCACGATTGAAGCAGTCATAGATGACCAACCTTGGTATCACGATATCAAATGCTTCCTTCAAAAACAAGAGTACCCACCTGGGGCACTAAGGAAAGACAGAAAAACCCTCAGAAGGCTGGCAGGCAGTTTCTTCCTGAGCGGTGATACACTCTATAAGAGGAACTTTGACATGGTCTTGCTTCGATGCGTCGACAGACCAGAAGCAGACATGCTTATGAAAGAAATTCACGAAGGATCCTTTGGCACTCATGCCAACGGACACACAATGGCGAGAAAAATCCTAAGAGCAGGGTACTATTAGTTGACAATGGAATCTGACTGCTACAAGTACATGAGGAGGTGTCACAAGTGTCAGATATTATCCGACAAAATCCATGTACCGCCATCACATCTCAAATTCCTTTCTTCCCGGTGGCCTTTTTCCATATGGGGAATCGACATGATTGGCTTGATCGAACCTAAGGCTTCAAACGGACATCGGTTCATCCTGGTAGCCACTGATTACTTCACCAAGTGGGTCGAAGCAGCATCATACGCTAATGTAACCCGACAAGTGGTGGTCCGATTTATCAAAAACAATATCATTTGCCGTTATGGTGTTCCGAGCCAGATCATTACTGATAATGGATCTAACTTGAACAATAAGATGATGAAAGAGTTGTGCGCAGAGTTCAAGATCGGACATCATAACTCATCTCCCTACCGACCAAAGATGAACGGAGCGGTAGAAGCGGCCAATAAGAACATCAAGAAGATCGTTCAAAAGATGGTTGTAACCTACAAAGACTGGCACGAGAAGCTACCCTTTGCTCTTCACGGTTATCGCACATCTGTCCGCACTTCAACAGGGGTAACCCCTTTCTCTCTAGTATATGGCATGGAAGCAGTGCTCCCCATAGAAGTAGAGATCCCATCAATCCGAGTATTGATGGAAGTTAAGCTCACCGAAGTTGAATGGTGTCAAAGCCGACACGACGAACTGAATCTGATCGAAGAAAAGAGAATAACGGCACTATGCCATGGTTAGCTGTATCAACAGAGAATGAAGAGGGCGTTTGACAAAAAGGTTCGACCCCGCATCTTCAGGAAAGGAGACCTCGTGCTCAAGAAGATACAATCATTTCTCACTGATTCTCGGGGCAAGTGGACTCGGAATTATGATGGCCCCTACATGGTCATGAAAGCTTTCTCAGGCGGCGCCTTGAGACTTGCAACCATGGACGGAGGGGAATTTGCCTACCCCACGAATGTTGATGTAGTCAAGAAATACTTCGCTTAAACTAAAAAAAAAACGTCTCGGTGGATTGAAAACCCGAAAGGGCGGTCCAGGCAAAAGTTAGAGACATAAAAAAAAAATCATCCCGATGAACTGGAAGCATCATAGTACAATCCAGGCAAGAATTAGGGATAATGGCAAGTAACTATGTTCAAGAGAGGCGAGTCCCTCAGCAGCAACTGTTACATCATCCGTCGGAAAACTCCAGTTGAGGTCATCTTCGACAGAAGCTCAGGGTGTCCCGAATTCAAAGTTGGTAGAAGGATAGTGGTTGTTTTGTTTCAACGTAGCCCTTCTCCCTGTAAATTACCATTTTCTAGCTTTGTATATACTCTTTGGAATCACGCGTTTGGCTGATCTCCATCTTATCAATAAAATTTGAGCCTTTATGCTTTTGTTTGTAATTCTTATTTGTTTTAGCTTTACAGAACGACATTTTAATATGATTAGCGATTCTTGAAATAAAACAAAATTAATTTACTTGTTAAAACTTTTTCTGCTTTTAAAATAAAGACGACAATTTCTTTTGACTGTTGAACATCAAAGGAACATCGGTCGCTTCTCCAGAAGTAATCGAACCTCAAAGTGCAGAATCAAAGTACTCCTTCTAAAAAGCCAGTACGCCTGAATGAAGGATCAACTGTGTCAGAGACCTTGTTTCATCTGACACACCACGACCGAGTTCTCATCTCCTAAGCCCGACCAACATAGCTCCCCAACAGGGACTATCTCTCCTAAGCAAGGTGGAATTGCTATCTTGAACCAACGATATTTCTACACGCCCCGCGATGGCCGAGTATCCAGTCATGTTCATCTTTTAGTTTGTGTGTCGCGTCAGTTTTGTCAGCATATACATACATACATCATGCATTATTAATTTGCATGCACATTTCATATTGCATCACTATCACTCTAGTCGGTCTTGTCCCTTAGTGATAGGAGTCCTCTCAATCGAGTTCCCAGTTCTTTCCTCGTCAAGAAATATTGTGTCTGAACAGTCTCACCTCCAGTTTATTTCTGGATTGAAGTTGGCCCTTGACCACTTTGATAATTTGAACCTCTGAACGACCAGAGAATGTTCAACAAACATCACTATTCGCCATTGAAGATGATATCCTTACATTCCCGGATTAAGGAAAATCCCTAGAGAAAGCCCCTTAATCAGATATTCGGTGATACGGCAGTTTTTCTCCGAAAGAACCGCTGATAAAAAGGTCCTCGGTACCTCCAAATTGGACCCCATCATATGGCATTTCTCCAGGAAGATCCCGAGAAAAGTATGATGTAAGATCCCACGCAGAAGCATCCTCTCAAGAGACTCGCTTTCCCCAGTAGAATCGACAAATGGCGTCTCCAACAGAGAAGTTTGTACAACTCAGATGACTGGGTTCCCCAGCAACTCTAACATCATATTTTTTTTTCAAATGGCATCTCCCCAGGAAAATTCGGTGAGAAGTTTGAGGAGAACCGCTACAAATAGCGTCCCTTGTCAATAAAGTTTATTGACAAAAGAAACTAAGACCAGTTCCTTGGTAGGAAACCAGGATCGAGGGGAAGTTAACAAGAGAAACTAAGACCAGTTCCTTGGTAGGAAACTAAGACCATTTCCTTGGTAGGAAACCAGGATCGAGGGGAAGTTTATCCCAAAAGGAAACTGAGACCAGCTCCTTGGCTGTAGACCAGGATCGAGGGGAAGTTTACCTTTTCTAAGCATCATCGCTTAGCTAAAGAAGATGAATGCGTAAGCTACCATTCATAACCACCATCAAAATTTCGGGTATTCCGATATTTAATCCTCTTGCACCCCGAATTCCCGAATACCTTCGTCATTCACACCTTCGTGTCCAAGAAGATTAAATAGGGGCATCTGTCATACCCCAAATTTTGACCACTAAGATTTCCCATCATTGTGAAAATCATCATCACAATATGTAGGAACCATCATACTTCATCAGTCTCCCCAAAGATGGGTGAGCATCCATTGCAATCAAAATTAGGGTTTCAAGCCCTCTCATAGCCTTAGATAAAGGATCAATCAAGGAATGACATGATCTTCAACTTGTCTAACCTCTCAAACATCCATAATGGATCAAAAGGACTCCCACTTCAAGGATCAAGCACAAGGCTGCTCCTTTCTACGTGGATCAAGTCTCAAGATCGACGGTGTCACCAAATTAGGGTTTTGGTCGACCAAGGCCTCCAGATGGAAATTTTTTATCTGGGAACAAGCCAATGATCCAAAACATAACCTAATATACTTCATGGGACCTCATGGACCCAATCATCAAGTCAATTTTGCCTCAGGGGATGCATTCATCAAAAATCAGGAATTAGGGTTTCTTGACCTAATTCACCCCTAAGTTGACTTTTAGGGCAAATCATGAGCCAAGACCTCAAGAGAGGGTTTGAGGGTCTCTAATGAACTATATTGATCCATTTGGAACAATGTATTATTCCAAGAAGTTTGAGCAACAAGTCTCAATTTCATCTGCACCACAATTAGGGTTTCGCGAGGAAAGTCAACTGTAACTTTGACTTTTGACCAGGACATGCTCCCAAGCCCTAAGACATGATTCAATATACCCTATGACACCCATGGAACATGTCCATCAAGTTTGATTTAGGTCAAGGACATGATTTCATAAAGAATTGCACAGTTTGGAATTCATCTGATAAAAAGTCAACTGTGCACAAAAGTCAACTTTGACTTTTTGAGATTTTTCACCAAAATGGATTTTTAACCCTAAAATGATGTTAATGTATGATTTAAATCATCATTCATCAAGAAAAATCAAAGAAAGTGGGATAACTTGTAAAAGGGGTAACCATAAAAACTTAGAAAAATTTCTAAGTTATGGAAAAAGTGACACTAATGTGCCAACTTTGGAGGACCATACCTCCTAAACCACAAGGCCATTGTTCCCCATTCAAAGTTTTATTTGTATATCTCATTTCCCTATACAAAAGCTTCATACTAACCTATGTCCAAATTCCTCATGGATTTAGAGTTATGGAGTGATCAAAATCAAGAAAAGTCACTTTGTTCCAACACTTGGTGAAAATTTCACTAAGTCAGATTTTACCTTACTTTTTGCCAAATGTAGGGGGATTTTTCACTTGGATTCAAAAGATATCAAAACCAAACATGTTCAAACAGATGTTGTATCATATAAGGGCTTTCCAAAATGGCTAAGAACATTACCAAATTCAATTTGAGTCATGAGATATGACATTGGCAAGTTGCCTTGCTGAAATCTGCCAAGGCAAGGCAGATTTTTACACTTTTGGTCGATTTGCCAAAATCAGCCAAATCCAAATACTCCTATCCACTTGGACACCTCTGAGGATTGAATCTAAAGGGGACAATCACTGAGCCAAGCCTCCAAAGTCTTTGGAACAAGAAATAGCATGTTGAACCTAGAATGGCCAAAATAGGGACAAGACTCCAATTTTGGATTGGAGCATTCAATGGAAGCATCAAGGTGGCATGGACTGAGCCATTCTCAACTGAATTCAGTCAAGACTTATCCAAGACTAAGGGAACCAGTAGCCTGTGCCCTAACCTCTAGTCAATGGCTAGAGCAGACTTGGATTTTCATTTGCCAACATTGGCCAAACCTACTCAGCAGTTGCCATTCACTATTCCTTGCAAAACAAACTTGCTCTACTATAAATAGAGCTCAATTGTGATCAGTTTGAGTACACCAAAGCCATCAAACAGATGCTTTCCTCAAAATCTCTTCTTTCACTCCAATTTTGCCTTCTAAGGCAAGTCACTATCGGGTTTTGAGTTTGAGAGCTTTTCCAATCAAACCAATCACACACACACCTCACATACATCATATAGAAGTGATCCAAACACTCACATAATATCTGGAACACAGATTCTACAAAATCACCAGTCAATTACTCAAGTTCTTGACAGATTTGCAGTTGGGGTACCATCTCAAGTTCCAGATCATTTCAATCCATTCCAAGCATTCATACACACTCCATGGCACCTAGTGAAGCTATCCAAATCATTGGAACCTAGCTGTAATACCTCCAACACAAATCACGATCACCAGCTGCAAGTGGTAAGCCTGAGCTCTTCTAACTCTATGATCCATGCAATTTTTGCTGCACAATAATTTGGCCATATGTTCATAATCATGCATGGAATGTTTCCCCTCAATTAATTGCATTGTTTGAATCGTGTATCAAAAATCAAAGCCTTCATGCAGAAATTAGGGTTCTTGAGGATTTTTCGTGATTTCTTGTTTTATGCTTAATTTAAATGAAATTAATTGTCATAGACATGATCGTGAGGTTGAAACGAGTTGATTGGTATGTGGATTACATGATATAATCAAGTATTCAGTGAGATTGGAGAGAAAATGCAAATCTGGGCAAGCCCAGAACACGCGCGTGTTCTTGGGTGTTCTTGGCGCCATTTTTTCAAAATTTGAATATTTGAATTTTGTGATTTTATTTAATTGATTCAAAAATTAATTTCTCTTTGAGTTTTAATGATTTTGAGTTGATTCTTTTTTTAATAATTCACAAAAATGTTAAAATATTTTAGTTTCCCAAAAAATCCCAAAAATATTATTTATTTTGTATAATTGATATTTTTGCAAAGAATTAATGTTTTAATTGTTTTTAACATTTAAAATATTTTTTCCACCTTGATTTTGCAACTTTTAATGCCTTCTAATTATTTTGTAGGTCAATAATTAATTTTTGAAGCATTAATCCAAGATCACAATTTGTTTTCCATATGTTAAACAATTTTGATCATTTTAATTGAATTTTTATTCAATTAAATACATTTTTGAAAACAAATTAGGGTTTTTGGATTAATTCAACCCTCATAAATCATTTTCAAAACACTTTGGGCCTCTAATAGAGTGTAAGACCTAATCCTTTTTTGACCAAATCATTTTTGGGCCTCAGTGTATTGTATAAGTCCCGATACCGTCAAAAACAAACGGCGCGATCGTCGCCTTTTGAAAAATAATTTTGGGCCTCTCCTTGAGCTATAAGACCCATTCAAAACTTTTGGGCCTCTATTAGAGTGTAATACCCAACCCCCTTGTACATAAAACTTTTTGGGCCTCATTCGTTGTATAAGTCCCTCTGTACATTTTCAAATAAACGACGCGATCGTCGCCAGTTTAAAATTAAACATCTGGGCCTCTCCTTGAGCTATAAGACTCATTCAAAACTTTGGGCCTCTAATAGAGTGTAAGACCCAATCCCCTTTTAACCAAAACATTTTGGGCCTCAGATACTGTACAAGTCCCTCTGCGTTAAAAGAAAATCTCGGCGCGATCGCCATTTTCAAACTGAAAATCAACTAGGCCTACCCTCGAGTAGTAAGACCCATTTCTTTTCTTTAAACCTTTTTGGGCCTCTTAAGAGAGTGTAAGACCCATCCCTTTGTACAGAAAACCTTTTTTGGGCCTCAGTCACTTGTATAAGTCCCTCTATACAAATTCAACAGTGCGGTCACTAATAAAATCCTGGGCCTCTCCTTGAGTTGTAAGCCCCAAATCTTTCTTTTTCAAAGCACTTTCTCCTTAGATTTTGAAATATACTGTTGTTTTCAATCTTTCTTTGTTGAACAACTAACCAAACAACATGGAAGCTCTACAACCGAGTAAGTGGTTATTGCTTTCATTTACCGCTTTCATATACATATAACTGTATTGTGGGGCTGTTTCACTGTAAGTCTTCTTTCATAAACTCATATCAACTGTGTAATAATAGTATAGATATTCAGAGTTTCCCCGACAACTACGTCTAGCATTAAGCCCGTTGATCACTCTTAAATAGTCAATACTAGATCCCCATAGGATTACCAGACACAGTCTTCCTTCCTCTTGGGGTTAAACAATATGGAGACATAAAAGGCAGCATTCTCTATGAACCCTTTCATAGACTGTCACTCGTAGAAGTTGTCAAACAAACTCTACTCCCCAGAGATGATCTCTTCTCCGTGAATTGCATCTCTTGAGTTTCTTCCAAATTCTCGAACTTTCCTGGTTTGATCTATTCTCGGTGAATAGCCTGTCTTGAATTTATCGAGGTTTGGGGACCCACAGGCTTCTTAAAAGCACTTGTCAAGGAACTCTATTCCCCAGAGATGATCTTTTCTCCGTGAATGGCATCTCTTGAGTTTCTTCCAAATTCTCGAACTTTCCTGGCTTGATCTATTCTTTGTGAATAGCCTGTCTTGAACTTCTCGGGGTTTGGGGACCCATCGGCTTCTTAAAAGCATCGGCCTCCTCTTGGACATTGTACAAGGACCCACAGGCTTCCTCAAAGCAACCCCGCCTCCTCTTGGGCTTAGTACAAGGACCCTACGGCCTCTTAGAAGTATTCACGGCCTCCTCTTAGGCTTCGTATAATGATCTCTTCCTCCGGGAATGATAGCCTCCTCTTGGGCTTCGTACAAGGACCTCTCGGCTTCTTAAAAGCTTTCAGCCTCCTCTTGGGCTTCGTACAAATTGTCCCGACGACCTCCTAGAGGTATAGGAACAGAACTTAATTATCTTAATAGAACAGTCCTTTCAAAGAATCTACTACTGTTTCTCAAAGCATAGTACAAAAGATGAAACTCTAGACTTGGACAGTCTAATCTCCTTGAGTCTCAAAGACATTCTCAAGTGACCCCTTCGTTAAATAGGAAGAAAACCCATAGACTCGGACAGTCTCAACACCATTCGGATTTCCCACCTCTTGCCCTCAAAGTTATTTGGTGATGTATGCTCGGAGGATGTTAACTCAGACAGAAAACCAACAGCTAATGATCCATTATTTCAAAGATAGTTTAATCGGTGCCACACTCAAATGGTACATAAGTTTAAACTGCACTAAGATCGTCACTTTCAGAGATCTTGGCACTGCCTTCGTTCAACAATATAAGTATAACCTAGACATGGCACCAGACAGAGATCAACTCAGAGCCATGTCACAGAAGGATAAGGAAACCTTCAAGGAGTATGCTCAGAGATGGCTTGAAATTGTCGCCCTGATTTGTCCACCTCTTGAGGAAAATGAGATGACAAAGATGTTCTTGAAAACCTTGAGCTCATTTTACTACGACAGAATGGTCGCCAGTGCACCCAGTGACTTCACTGAAATGGTAGGCATGGGATTTCGTCTTGAAGAAGCAGTTCGAGAAGGACGTTTAGTAAAGACGCTGGATCATCAAGCAGTACCAAAAGATACGGTAGTGCTCTCCCTAAGAAAAAAGAGTAGGATATTGGCAATATCCCTCTCGGAAAGCAAAGGTGACGGTACCAACTAGTAGTAGCTATAACTCCTGCTATCAACCCCGCACCAGCTCCTACTATCAACCTCAGGTTGCTCAAAGCCAACCGGATCAATAACAATATCAGCAAAGGACACAACAGCCTCTTCAGCAGGTTCGTCCTCCGTACAACAACAATCGTACAACGCGACCACCAGGGTTCGACCCTATACGAATGTTGTACGCAGAACTGCTTCCTCTATTACTGGTCAAGGGGCATGTCCAAACCAGGGCTCCTCTTGCAATACCAGAGAATCCGCGTTTTTGGTTCAAAGCGGATCAGACTTGCCCTTATCATCAAGGAGGATCAGGGCATAACATACAAAACTATCTCAGCTTCAAATCCGATGTACAGAAGCTTGTTAGGAGCGGGGTTTTATCCTTCAAGGATACAAATCCAAACATTCAGACGAACCCGCTACCTCAACACGAGAAAGCTGCGGTAAATTTGATAGAGGGAGAGTCTAACCACGGCTATCAAATTCATGATGTACTCTTATTGAGGGCCAACCTAGTCAAAATGCACCGCAGATAGAGTGGATATGGGCATGTACCATCTCATAACTATCACCAATGTGATATCTGTTCTAAAAACAATCAAGGATGTTATGTGGTGCAATCAGCTCTACAGGAACAGTTGGATCTCGGATGGATCCAGGATCACCAAATTCGTGGGGTCAACTTGACTTATATGAATTCCAGCGTCATTCAATACCACAACATTCTAGCAATGAATGTCAACTTGGTGGCAATGCACTCAAGGCAAAGCCAACATCATAATCTGCCACAGCACGATTACGATTCCTGTCTGATTTGCTCGGTAAACAATCAGGGATTCTCTTTTATATAAGAGACCCACCAGTGTCAGATAGATCTTGGTTGGATTCAGGATTACTGTGATAGAAGCCAGTATCAAGTGAATATGATTCAAATCTTTGATATTCACTTGATGAATACCAGCTTGGTGGGATTACACGCTAAGCAAGTCCAGCTCGGTTTTCTGACTTTGAATAATTATTAGAACTGTAACGGATGTCGTGAGAGAGACCAAGAATGCGCTCTCGTTCAAAGAAATTTGCAACACTTGTTAAACCACAGGTGGCTTCCGATCTATTTAGACGAAGACATACAACAAGTCAGTATGATTAATGGGAACCCTACTAGGCATCAAAGTCAGGATGTTCAATCAATGGAAACAGATCTAGTGAGGTTACATTGCATACAAAGCGGACGTGGTCGGGTGCCACCACACAACTATGAACGCTGTAGAGTTTGCTCTGAAGATAATCAAGGATGTTACCTCGTGCGAGCAGCCCTTCAGAGTTAGTTGGACCATAAATAGATTCGACCATGTCCAAGTTCTGGGTCAACCAATTCGATGCCAGACTTTGTCGCTGATCGAATCAGGCCCTTTCCTCAGCAGAAAGCTAGCCTCCTCTTAGGATTTGTATAATGATCCTTCCTCAGCAAAGTCAGCCTCCTCTTGGGCTTTGTACAAATGATTCTCCCCAGCGGAGCTAACCTTTTCAGACTCTATTGTTGAGTCAAGACCCTTTTTGCGTCAATCTCGGGCTTCGTACGAGACAGCAAATCACTCTCTTGTTGAGTATAAAAGACTCTCTTGTTGAGTCAATCAACTTTCAGACTCTCTTGTTGAGTCAATCACCTTTTTAGACTCTCTTGTTGAGTCAAACCCTTTTACCCTCAATCTTGGGCTTTGTACAAGACATAAATTTCCCGCTCTTGAGCTTGGGACAGATATCTTCCCCATCCGAGTCATTTCCTCCCAGCCTTCGTTTAGGCTTTTGAGGAATAATTTCCTTAAGCTGAGTCGAACTCATTTCAGCCTCAATCTTGGGCTTTGTACAAGACACATCCTCACCAGAGTCAGTTAAATTTCCCGTTTTAGCCTTAATCTTGGGCTTTGTACAAGATAGATAATACTCTCCAGCAAGAGTCAAACTCGTTTCAGCCTCAATCTTGGGCTTTGTACAAGACACATATAGACCTCCCCGACGGGGTCAAACCCTTTTTTAGCCTCCTCTTAGGCTTTGTATAATGATATCCCCAAAGAGTCAGTCTCTTTTTAGCCTTAATCTTGGGCTTTGTACAAGATAGATAAAACACTCTCTTGTTGAGTCGGTCTTATCTAGCCTCCTCTTAGGCTTTGTATAAAGAAATCCCCTAGCCAAATCAATTAACCTTTTAGCATCAACCTTGTGCTTTAATCAAGGCACACAAAAGTCAACCATCTCTCTTTAGGGATAACAAATTCCCTCTCAATACCCTTTTAGCTTCAATATTGGGCTTTGAACAAGACACAAATCCCCTTTTAGCTTCAATCTTGGGCTTTGAACAAGACACCAAAACCTCATTTTTCCTTCCTTAGAATAGGAGGAACTACGATTGCTCTGAATTCCCTGTTTCGTTTAAACGGGAATACGTAGGCATAAGATTGCGAAATCTTAGCGAGCATACCAATCAAAACTCTAGGTCCAGTACCTTCATACCAATCAAAACTTTAGGTCTAGTACCTTCACTTCAATCAAAACTTAGGTCTAGTACCTTACCAAAACATAAACAAAACTCACTCTCCCTGTCACACTTTCCCAAGAAACTTTCCCAACCCATCAGCAGATAAACACTATCAATTACAAAGCGAAACCTAAAAGTTAACATCCTGTTGATAACCACATATAGGATGGGTAATTGACAACTACCCATTGTATAACCTGACCCCGGACCCCCCAATCTCTTTTAAAGCGTTTGTTCAGTTAAACATTCACGTGCAAGGTTAGTTTTAGATACCTTCCCTTTCCCTTCCAGCTTCACGGGATAAATAAGAAATCAGAAAGTAGCACCCTTTCTCCTCGAGGAGAAAACCCAAACTTCAGCGATAAGGTGGTCGCGTCACTAACAAAAATCGCTCGCTACATGGTCGTCTACCAGGATCGCTTATTCAGGATTCACTCCCTATAAGTCCACCCGTCTATGCCACCCGTTATCTTAGAGTTCTCTCAAACTTTCCACATGCGTATCAATCGCATTCCCATTGACAGAAAAATAAACACGGATATCAAGTAGAAAAAGCAATAAATATATATATATATATATATATATATATATATATATATATATAGTATAAAATGCTAAACATCCTAGACCTCTTAGGAACTTTATACCTAGGACAATTCCCCAGCAGAGTCGCCATTTTTCTGTAGTGTGCGATTGTTGTCGGTGACGCAACCACCTTATCGCGATGGTTAGAATTGGGTGCTACTTTTTGATTTCTTATTTATCCTATGAAGCTGGAAAGGAAAGGGAAGCTATCTAAAACTAACCTTGCACGCAAATGTTTTCTTTAACAAATGCTAAGAGATTGGAGAGTTCGGGGTCATGTTATACAATGGGGAGTTGTCAATTACCCATCCTATATGTGGTTATCCACAGGTTGTTAACAATTTCTTCTGCTTATTCTACTTACTAGTGTTTGTCTGTTGATTGGGAAAGTTTCTCCTTTGGGAGAGTTGGGAGAGAGAGAGAGAGAGTATTTTGTTGATTTTTGGGTTTTTCCGATGTTTTTGGTTAAGGTACGGGACCTAAAGTTTTTGATTGGTGTGCGAAGGTACTGGACCTAAGGTTTTTTATTTGTGTGTGAAGGTACAGGACCTAACGTTTTTTATTAGTGTGCTCGCTAAGATTTCGCAATCTTATGCCTACGTATTCCCGTTAAATAAAACAGGGAAATCAGAGCAATCGTAGTTCCTCCTAGTCTATGGGAGGAAAAGATGTCTGGTGTCTTGTTCAAAGCCCAAGATTGAAGCCAAAGGGTTTTTTGTGTCTTGTTCAAAGCCCAAGATTGAAGCTAAAAGGTTTAACTGAGAGAAAATCTGTCATCTCTGAAGGGAGTTATCTCATCTGTTTATCATAGTTGTTTGGGTAACTGATTATAAAGGAGAATTACTTTAACTTTAATGTATGGAATCCAGTAATCCCATAATTTCCTTTATAAGGGATTTGTCCCGAAGGAGAAAACTTTAACTCTGTTTAGAGCAATGCCATTTTTCCTTAGGAATCTTTCATGCTAAGAGAGGGACATCAGCATGGATGTAAATAATCCAGAGGCTTGCCACTTACAGCAATTAGATGAAAGATGGAGATTTACCACGATAAGAGATGAACTACAGCTTAGATATTTGAATCAACAAGTGTGTCACTTACAGCATTTATCTGGGATTAGGGTTTGTATTGAATGTCTATTTTGATGTGTGATGTACAGAGAAATGTCTTCCTATAGAGAGATTTTTTATTTCCTCTGAGGGGATGTTTGATTTGTTTTAGTGTGCCTTGATCAAACCCCAAGGTTGAAGCTAAAAAGGGTTGACTCTATTTAGGGAGTTTTATCTGTCTTGTACAAAGCCCAAGATTGAGGCTAAAAAGGGACTGACTCTTTTGGAGAGATCATTATACAAAGCCTAAGAAGAGGCTAATATTGACTTTTCCAGGGAAATATTTTGTCTGTCTTGTACAAAGCCCAAGATTGAGGCTAAAAGAGAGTTATTGATTCCACTTGGGAGATTTTATATGTGTCTTGTACAAAGCCCAAGATTGAGGCTAAAAGGAAAACTGACTCTACTGATGAGAGGTTTATCTGTCTTGTACAAAGCCCAAGATTGAGGCTAGAAAGAAAAACTGACTCAGCTGGAGAATATTTTAGGTGTCTTGTACAAAGCCCAAGATTGAGGCTGAATAATTTTGACTGACTCCATTGGGGAAGTTTTATTTGGTGTCTTGTACAAAGCCCAAGATTGAGGCCGAAGCTGCTGAGGATGATCATTATACAAAGCCTAAGAGGAGGCTGGTTGAGGAATTTCTTATATAAAGCCTAAGAGGAGGCTAGTTGAGGAATTTCTTATATAAAGCCTAAGAGGAGGCTAACTTCTGCTAAGGATCATTGAGATCCAGAGACAGGTCTAAATTGGGGAATCAACTCTTACAGGGGATTGCAGAATAATTGAAAATACCAGAGACCATGAGCTTCTAATTTAGGTTTATGGATAGTGATTTGACCCTAGCTGGGGAAATTTAAAGTGAGGATTTAAAGATTGAGTTTTAAAACCTATGGAGGTTTTAACTCTGTGGGTGGTTGATGAAATGATCAGGGTTTTTCCCGTGCTTTTGGGAAACTTGAGGGTTTCTTTGATATCCAAGAGGAGATTAGACTGTCCAAGTCTACTGGTATGAAGGGATTTATCTTTGTATGAAGCCCAAGAGGAGGCTGACTTTTTAGAGATGAGAATCAACCCTAGGTTGGTCTGATGTTTTGACTTTTGAAAGGACTGCTCTAACGAGTGATGACTAGGTTCTGTCCTATACCTGTAGGAGGTCTTTGGGTCCTTGTACTAAGCCCAAGAGGAGGCATGAGAACTTCTAAGAAGCCTGAGGGTCCTTGTACAAAGCCCAAGAGGAGGTTGGGGATGGTTTTAGGAAGCCTGTGGGTCCAAACCTAAGAAAAGTTCAAGAAAAGTTTCACCGGGAATAATCCTTTATGTAATGAACAGTTCTAGGGTTTGAAGAAATTCAAGAGAGGTTTCACCGGGAATTAATCCTCTCTGGGGAAATGAATTTCTTTGACAAATTTCTAATAGTGACAGTCTATAGAAAAGTTTCACCGGCAATAATGCCTTTCTCTGTTCCATTTTGTATAAGCCCAAGAGGAGGCAAGACTGTGTCTGGAATTTTCTAAGGGGAACTAGTTTTAACTGTGTTAAAAGAGCGACCACTGGTTTGATCTAATCCTAGACCTAATTGCCAGGGAAAACTCTAAACAGATAATATACAGGCATATATATATATATATATATATATATATATATATATACAGATGAAATATATACAAGTGTGTAAAAGAGGGTAGGAGGACTTACAGGTGAGCAAGCTTCCAGCATTACAAACAAATATATATATATATATATATATATAAGTATGTAAAAGAAAGTTGTTTTAAAACTTACAGGTGAGCAAGCTTCCATTGTAACAGTTGTATGGTTAGTTGTTCAAGAATTTAAAGAAAGTTTAGATAGCTTCCCTTTCCCTTCCAGCTTCATGGGATAAATAAGAAATCAGAAAGTAGCACCCCCTCCTCATTGCGGCGAGGAGAAAACCCAGCGATAAGGTGGTCGCGTCACCGACAAAAATCGCTCGCTACCGTAAAATGGCGACTCTACTGGGGAGTCATTGACTATATAGGAATAGGCTATAGCTCTTAAGAGGTCTAGGATGTTAGTTTTAGGATAAATATATATCGCTTTTCCTAATTGATATCCGTGTTTATTTTGTTGCTAATGAGACTGCGGGTGATGCCGCATCTGGAAAGTTTGAGTGACAGATAAGTGATGGCACTAGACGGGTAATCTTATAGGGAGTGACTCCTAAATAAGAGACCCTGGTTGACCATCGAATCAGTGGAGAGGCCCTTTGCGGATTCAATGCCTATACGACTTCGGTTGTTGAAAGCAGATTGTTTGATTGTGGTATTCTATGAAACTGAGGATTTAGTAGACTGAGACCTTGTTACTATTTTGTAGTGCGGAAGCTATCGGAAATAGTTGTCACGCGATACTACCCTCATTTGAGATTACTCTAAGATACTGCAGCTCGCTCGGGTGAACCCGCCTGCTGTTGTTATCCCAAGAGGGGTCAATGATTTTGCAGACAGGTACAAAAAATCACCAGTACAACCTTTGGGGATGGGTAGAGCCATGACTTCATGACACCGAACCTTTGACCCCATGTTTTTTCTATGTTATTGTGTGCTGCATTCATGCATTCATTTCATTAAAAAATATTAAAACAAAGAAAAAATCTTCTCTTCTAGTCTCTCCTTTTTAAATTAAACTAAGACATTGATTGCAAATGTCAGAGGAAAAAGATTGCGTTATGGATTTCGGTAGAAGGAAGACTCACAAGTACACCTTCAAGGTTCCAAAATTAGAGGATTTGAGAGGGTTGGCAAGGATGATCACCAACCCTAATGCTTTTAGAGCTAAGTACGGAGGACTGCTATCTCTGTTAAGGGTTCATGTAATTGAAGGAATACTGGCTACGCTCATTCAGTTCTATGATCCGATTTATCACTGTTTTACGTTCTTGGATTATCAACTAGCACCAATGCTGGAGGAGTACTCTCACCTGACTGATTTACCCATCACTAACCAAGCTCCCTTTTTTGGACTGGAAGAAATTCCAAAGGATCAAACTATTGCAAGAGCAGTCTATTTGGACGAGTCAGAAGTCAGGACTCACATGACCACTAAGGGTGGAACACAAGATTTACCAGCTAAGTTTTTGATAAAGAAAGCTCTGTACTTTGCTAGCATAGGGAACGTGACTACTTTCGAGAGCGTCTTTGTTCTGCTCGCGTATGGGTTATTTCTGTTTCCCAACATTGATGACTTTGTTGATATCAATGCCATTAAGATTTTTCTGATTGGAAACCCTGTACCGACCTTGCTCGCAGATGCTTATCATTCTGTACACCTAAGGAATTTGTATAGCAGAGGAATGATCACATGATGTGTACCCCTGCTATACAAATGGTTCATTTCCCATTTACCCAAGTCTGCCGCTTTTTGGCATCATAAGAGTACTTTACGTTGGTCGCAGAGAATCATGTCTCTTACCAACTCTGACATCGACTGGTACAATCAGATCTATGATGGGATAAGAATCATTGACCATTGTGGAAACTTCCTTAATGTACCCCTCATAGGAACTAAAGGAGGAATCAATTATCATACAGTTTTAGTTCGTCGTCAATTTGGATACCCGATGAGACATGTCCCACGTAATGTTCATCTGGAAGGTCTTTTCTTCAAGGAAGGAGAAAATGATAGGGCGCTAAAGATAGAAATAGTGCATGCTTGGAAACATGTTCACAGGAAAGGAAGAGAGTCTCTAGGAAAACCATATTGTGTCTCGATGGAACCTTATCTCCATTGGGTACAAACTAGAGCTCTCAAGCTGAGGATGCCTTATCCTCGTCAATAAGTTCTCCCGTTAAAAGAATTTGTCCTTTATTTTATGTCTGATACGGAAAAATTTCAGGTTACTCTCAACAAAGTTCAACAGGAGAAGAAGTCTTGGAAGAACAAGTATCGTATTCTCAATGTGGAGTGTAAGAAAATATAGCAACTATTAAAATAAAAAGATGCTCTGATCGAGATTTTTGAGCAACATGCTGTAGAGAATCAAGAAGACCAAAGGAATTTGCTCGCTCCTTTCACTTGGCAAAGGAATGACAACCCGACAACGGCTCGAGAGCCCCAGTCAAAGAAAAGGAAAGTACCAGAACCAGCACCTGAGCCCTCCTCAGAGTGGACTCAGGATCCATTACCTTAGACATTTCCTTTTACAGCACTTTGTAAATTATTGTATTTCCATTTTCGCAATCTTTGAATTCAATAAAATGGGGTTTCTGTAACACCCCAATCTATACCCCCAAATAATAAAGCAGTAAAAGAAAATTCAAAATTTTGTCAGAGTCTATTTAAATTATCATGGCATAGACCGAGGGGTCGCATCAAATTGAAACAAAACATACAACACCTGCTCATAAAGATATGCAACAGTGGGGTAGCAATCAACAGAGGAACTCAGTTCCTTACACCCACATTTCAGATTTTAGAATAAAAGTGGAAAATCTAAAACTGAATAACATACATATATATCACATGAAAAGTTTGTCATACATCAAGTTGTACATGCACAAGCCAAAAGATATATATACATTATACACAACAATCACTAACGACCTCCCTAACTACCCGGTGTCACATATCAGAGCCGACCGACAAAAGAATGAAGACGCAAAGCTTCACAAAAATACCTCCAGCAACTCTAATCTGCAATGCCTCATAGAGCATTATAAAACATCAGAAGGGTGAGAAAAACAACCATAATATAATTGCATACAATTATATATAACACAAAATACACACATATATATACGTTTCTCACCACAACTCACGCCATAAATCATACACAAGACATTACAAGGAATGATTCATATTTCCATCACCAACACATATCCATATATCAATTTATCCACAAATCCACACATAATCAACCATAAATGATTTATGAAAATGCAAGAGACCGACACAACGACTCTATACATATGCACATGCGGTACCGACTTCCATTGTTTCTCATCACTAGTTCACTCAGGAACTCTGCTGGAATCATCGTTCGTTATATCACTATAACTCCCCGTCAGGCATACGATGTTCCCCGTCGCTCACACCTCTTTGTATAAGGCACACGACGTTTATGGATCGCTCACACCTCTTTGTATAAGGCACACGACCCGATCGCTCACACCCCACATGGGCACACGATCGTCTATAATCATCGCTCACACCTCTTTGTATAAGGCACACGACGATATAGCGAATTCCCTCTGGAATCCAAACCATCACTCAGGACGTCTCAACAATGCATATCATGATGCTTGGCATACAATGACCCATGACATTTAATACGTACACATGAATACATTCATTTACATCGACACAATCACACTTTGCACTTATGCCCAAAACAATGCATTTAATTTCCATACGGCAACAAATCATCACAACACCATCGAAATACATACATTTACATCATACAACTGCACCTTGCATAATACACATCAATTACGCACAGTTATAACGACAAAAGTCGACGACCGACACTATTCTCGATTTTCTGACATAATTAAATCAGCTAACAATTTCTAAATCATCATAACAAGAACGTGCAGCTCAATAGCTACGCAACGATACCAAGAATGTAAAAATTGGATAAACGGATCAAAAGTTACGAAAGAAAACGAAAAACGATATTTTGAAAAGTCCCATTTTGCAATTGTCCTGTCCATATGCGTATTGCCCTAAGCCATACGCGTATGAGCAGAGACTCATTTTTCCCAAAGTTCACGTGTAAAATTCTGTACGCGTAATGCCCAAGCCCGTACACGTATTGCCCTGAAATGCTACGCGTATCATACGCAAATGGACAGATGGCCGAGTGAAATACCCTCTCATACGCGTATTGGCCCATGACTCGCCCTCCATACACGTATTGCCAAGGTCCATACGCGTATGAACATGCCCCATACGCGTATGACCTGGAAATACCAGAAAAATTCTTCTGCATAATTCCACTTACGGGTTCCAATCCAAAACACCCCAAATCTCCCCTACACATCAGAAAATTGCCAATACAATGTCCAATGACAAGTATCTATCATGTACTAACAATTATGGGTACTAAAAACATGATTTCAACCACATTTAATCAATTTGACATAATATTGGTTTTACTAAATTTCTTCATTTCAATCCAACAAACATCACAAATATACATACATAATCATACACAATCATACAATAATTGAGTTTCGCACCCTTACCCGATTAAACCGATTCTAGGAGTTGATTTCTTGAATTTCCCAAGTTTTCTCACTTTTCTCTTCTTCTTCTCTTTTCTCTCCTTTTTCTTTCTTCTCCCTTTCTTTCTTTCTATTTTTCTCTCTTCTATTTTTTCTATTTTTCTTACTTAATCAAAAATATCCTAAAATGACCAAAATACCCCACACTCAAATATCTCGCAAACGATC
The DNA here is from genome assembly GCA_022829125.1 of Lathyrus tuberosus. Lineage (NCBI taxonomy): Eukaryota > Viridiplantae > Streptophyta > Magnoliopsida > Fabales > Fabaceae > Lathyrus > Lathyrus tuberosus. The sequence goes on along the minus strand of JALAZF010000052.1, from coordinate 4,003,655 downwards.
CCAAAACCCGTTAAAATATCACAACATTGAAAAATAACATATTTTCAGATAAAAGTCGAAAATAAAATAAAATAATCAAACGACTCGATTAAATAAAACGCACACAAAAACTGGGTCGTTACAACTCTCCCCCACTTAGAAATTTTCGTCCTCGAAAATATTACCTGAGATGAACAACTCTGGATACGACTCCCGCATCCGACTCTCCAACTCCCAAGTCAAATTGCCCTCAGCAGCGCCTCCCCACGCCACTTTCACAAGTGCAATATCCTTGCCCCTCAACCGTTTCACCTCGCGATCCAAAATCTCAACCGGTAATGCCTCAACTGTAAGGTTCTCCCTTACTTCGACCTCATCCATCGGAATCACATGCGACGGATCTGGAACATACTTCCGAAGCTGTGAAACATGAAACACATCGTGCAAATTCGACAGATTCGGCAGCAACGTCACCCTATAAGCCACAGCACCCACTCTCGCGGATATCTGGTAAGGACCAATAAACCGAGAGGTCAGTTTCTTCGATTTCAATGCATGACCCACACCTGTTACCGGCGTAACCCTCAGAAATACATGATCGCCCTCTTGGAATTCAAGATCTTTCCGCCTCCGATCATGATAACTCTTTTGTCTACTCTGAGAAGCTTTCATCTTCTCACGAATAAACTTCACTTTCTCCGTCGTCTGTTGTACCAAATCTGGTCCAACCACCGTTCTCTCACCAGATTCGTGCCAACACAACGGTGTCCGACATCTTCGTCCATACAATGCTTCAAACGGTGCAATTCCAATACTAGAATGAAAACTGTTATTATACGTAAACTCAATCAAAGCAAGATAACTATCCCACGCACCACCTTGTTCCAAAACACAAGCCCTCAACAAATCCTCCAAGGACTGAATCGTCCTCTCCGTCTGACCATCCGTCTGTGGATGATAAGTCGAACTCAATCTCAATTTAGAACCCAAAGCCTTCTGTAAACTTTCCCAAAATCTCGAAGTAAACCTAGGATCTCGATCAGAAACAATACTCAATGGAACCCCATGTAATTTCACAATCACACTGATGTAAATCTCAGCTAACCGCTCCAAGGAAAAACTGATGTCAATCGGAATAAAATGAGCCGATTTAGTCAGCCTATCAACAACCACCCAAATAGCATTATGCCCTCGCTGAGTATTCGGTAACCCTGTTACAAAATCCATGGAAATGCTATCCCACTTCCATTCCGGAATGTCCAACGGTTGCAACAAACCACTAGGCCTCAGATGTTCCACCTTCGATTTCTGACAAGTCAAACATGCATAAACAAACTGAGCCACATCTCTTTTCAATCCAGACCACCAGAAAATCTTCTTCAAATCTTGGTACATTTTATTCGCTCCCAGATGTATACTCAAATTACTCCGGTGTCCTTCCTCTAAAATCATCTTTTTCAACTCCGCATCATCTGGAATACAAATCCTACCTCAGAATCTCAAAACACCATTAATATCCACTTGAAAATCACTATTCGCATTTTTTCCCCCAACCAACATCAAATCCACAAATTTCACATCCAGCTTTTGTTTCTCACAAACAGTCATCAGAAAATCATTAGTAATCGTTAGCAGTCCAAGCCTAACGCTATCCGAAGTCACTTCACAAACCAAACTCAAGTCTGTAAGTGATTCCAAAAGTTCCCACTCTTTAACCATTAAAGCGGACATATGTAACGATTTCTGGCTCAATGCATCGGCTACCACATTAGCTTTACCAGGATGGTAATTCAAGCCAAAGTCGTAGTCCTTCAAGAATTCCAACCATCTACGTTGCCTCATATTTAGTTCTTTTTTATCAAACAAATATTTCAAACTTTTATGATCAGTAAAGACTTCAAACCTTGCACCGAAGAGATAATGCCTCCAGATCTTCAACACAAAAACCACAGCCGCTAACTCAAGATCATGAGTAGGATAATTTTTCTCATGAACTCTTAGCTGCCTTGAAGCATAAGCCACCACCTTACCTTCCTGCATCAGAACACCACCTAGACCAATCAAAGAAGCATCACAATAAACCACAAATGGTTCATTAGGATTCGGCAAAATCAAAATCAGAGCTGTCGTCAATCTCCTCTTCAGCTCATTAAAACTTTCTTTGCACCGAATATCCCAAATGAACGCTTGCCCTTTACAAGTCAACTGGGTCAAAGGAAGTGCTAGCTTCGAAAAACCTTCAATAAACCTTCGATAATAACCAGCCAAACCCAAAAAGCTTCGAATTTCAGTAACGGATCTCGGAGCCTCCCATTGTAGAACTGCTTCTACTTTAGATGGATCCACAGTAATACCATTACCTGAAATTACGTGTCCAAGAAAACTTACTTCCGACAACCAGAATTCACACTTGGACAATTTGGCAAAAAGCTTCCTTTCTTTCAAAACCTGCAAAATAATACGCAAATGTTCTGCATGCTCCTCCCGAGACTTAGAATAAATCAAAATGTCATCAATGAACACAACGACAAATCGATCCAGATGCTCATGAAAAATACGATTCATGTATTCCATAAACACACCTGGCGCATTAGAAACCCCGAACGACATCAAAGAATATTCATAATGACCGTATCGTGTCCTAAAAGCCGTTTTCTGAATGTCTTCTTCCTTCACCCTTATCTGATGATACCCCGACCTCAAGTCAATCTTACTGAATACACACGCACCAACCAACTGATCCATCAGATCATCAATCCTTGGAAGAGGATACTTATTCTTGATCGTCACCTTATTCAACTGGCGATAATCAATACATAATCGCATACTCCCATCCTTCTTTTTCACCAATAAAACTGGAGCACCCCAAGGCGACACACTTGGTCTCACAAACCTCTTCTCCAACAATTCATTCAACTGTTTCTTTAACTCCACTAACTCAGATGCCGACATACGATAAGGTGCCATAGAAACAGGTCTAGTACCAGGAACTAGATCTATAGAAAACTTCACCTCTCTCTCTGGTGGGACATCTGAAATATCCTCAGGAAACACTTCCAGAAATTCACACACAACAGGAAACACATAAAGTGAAACTTGACTATCCACAGTTAAAGATGCAAACAATCCAAACAACTGAGCTTCCTCCGCCAAAAGTTTCTTCAACTCTTTGGTAGATAAGAAACTCGAGTCTTCGTCTTCCTCAAGAGAAGGAAACCTTACCAGCTTATGATAACAATCAATATGAACTCGATTGAATTGCAACCAATTCATACCCAGAACCACATCTAAACCCTCCAACGGTAAACACACCAAATCCATCTCAAAGTCTTTACCATAAATGGTCAAAGGACATCTTAGACAAACCAAAGACGTAGTTACTGACCCCATTGCTGGAGTATCAATAACCATTTCACCACCCATCACAGACAACACAAGACTCAAACGCTTCGCGCACTCAGACGAAATAAACGAATGAGTCGATCCTGTATCAATAATAGCAATCAAAGGAGTACTATTAATAAAACAAGTACCTCTGATCAGACGATCTGCACTCGAAGTCTGAGTTCTCGATAATGTAAACACTTTCCCACTAGCTAGAGCTTGCTTCGGTTTCGAAAACTTTGTACTAACATGTCCCAGCTCACCACAATTAAAGCACTTCACCACGTTCTTCTTACAATCAGCTGCAATGTGTCCTATACCCCCACAGTTAGAACACTTTCTAAAATCTTTCCTGCACTCAAACTGACGATGCCCCATTTCACCATACCATAACATCTCATAGGACCAGACATCCCTCCTCCACTTGACCTTTTCTCAAAATTCCCTCTCTGTTTACCTTTATCAGCTGGTGTCACATACGGACCACCACGGAACTGTTGTTTCCCCTTCCTCTCGCTCACACTCTTATAGTGAGTAGAACGAGCCTTACTGTCCTCTTCATAAATTCTACAACAATCTACCAAATCAGAAAACCTCTTAATCCTCTGATAACCAATTGCCTGCTTTATCTCAGGACGCAAGTCATTCTCAAACTTTACACACTTAGAAAATTCAGCAGTCGCTTCAGCATAATGAGGATAAAACTGCACAAGTTCCACAAACTTAGCAGTATAATCAACTACAGACATATTACCTTGTTTTAGTTCCAAGAACGCAATCTCCTTCTTTCCTCTTACATCTTCAGGAAAGTACCTCCTCAGAAACTCCGTACTAAACACAGCCCAAGTAATTTCCTCCTCCGCAGCCTCCAACACACGCCGAGTACTAACCCACCAGTCATCAGCTTCTTCCAATAACATGTGAGTACCCAGTCTCACCTTCTGATCCTCCTCACAATCCATCACTCGGAAAATCCTCTCAATCTCTTTCATCCAAATCTGTGCACCATCCGGATCATATCTTCCTTTGAAGACAGGCGGTTTGTTCTTCCTGAACTCATCGTTACCTGCAGCATGAGGTGCACCCTACACAACACGAGCCATAGCTTGCATAGCTGCAACCAAAGCAGCATCATTCCTACCAGCCATATTCTGTTCATTTCCAATAATAGAAACTATGGTTAAATAAACAGCTCATCCAACTACAACGACCAACAAGGACTGACACAATTGACACGGACTGACACAAACTGGCTCTGATACCACTTAATGTAACACCCCCAATCTATATCCCCAAATAATAAAGCAGTAAAAGAAAATTCAAAATTTCGTTAGAGTCTATTTAAATTATCATGGCATAGACCGAGGGGTCGCATCAAATTGAAACAAAACATACAACACCTGCTCATAAAGATATGCAACAGTGGGGTAGCAATCAACAGAGGAACTCAGTTCCTTACACCCACATTTCAGATTTTAGAATAAAAGCGAAAAATCTAAAACTGAATAACATACATATATATCACATGAAAAGTTTGTCATACATCAAGTTGTACATGCACAAGCCAAAAGATATATATACATAATACACAACAATCACTAACGGCCTCCCTAACTACCCGGTGTCACATATCAGAGCCGACCGACAAAAGAATGAAGACGCAAAGCTTCACAAAAATACCTCCAGCTACTCTAATCTGCAATGTCTCATAGAGCATTATAAAACAGCAAAAGGGTGAGAAAAACAACCCTAACATAATTGCATACAATTATATATAACACAAAATACACACATATATATACGTTTCTCACCACAACTCACGCCATAAATCATACACAAGACATTACAAGGAATGATTCATATTTCCATCACCAACACATATCCATATATCAATTTATCCACAAATCCACACATAATCAACCATAAATGATTTATGCAAATGCAAGAGACCGACACAACGACTCTATACATATGCACATGCGGTACCGACTTCCATTATTTCTCATCAATAGTTCACTCAGGAACTCTACTGGAATCATCGCTCGTTATATCACTATAACTCCCCGTCGGGCATACGATGTTCCCCATCGCTCACACCTCTTTGTATAAGGCACACGACGTTTATGGATCGCTCACACCTCTTTGTATAAGGCACACGACCCGATGGCTCACACCCCACATGGGCACACGATCGTCTATAATCATCGCTCACACCTCTTTGTATAAGGCACACGACGTTATAGCGAATTCCCTCTGGAATCCAAACTGTCACTCAGGACGTCTCAACAATGCATATCATGATGCTTGGCATACAATGACCCATGACATTTAATACGCACACATGAATACATTCATTTACATCGACACAATCACACTTTGCACTTATGCCCAAAACAATGCATTTAATTTGCATACGGCCACAAATCATCACAACACCATCGAAATACATACATTTACATCATACAACAGCACCTTGCATAATACACATCAATTACGCACAGTTATAACGACAAAAGTCGACGAGCGACACTATTCCTGATTTTTCGACATAATTAAATCATCTAACAATTTCTAAATCATCATAACAAGAAAGTGCAGCTCAATAGCTACGCAACGATACCAAGAATGTAAAAATCAGATAAACGGATCAAAAGTTACGAAAGAAAACGAAAAACGATATTTTGAAAAGTCCCATTTTGCAATTGTCCTGTCCATACGCGTATTGCCCTGAGCCATACGCGTATGAGCAGAGACTCATTTTTCCCAAAGTTCACGTGTAAAAGTCAGTACGCGTAATGCCCAAGCCCGTACGCGTATTGCCCTGAAATGCTACGCGTATCATATGCAAATGGGCAGATGGCCGAGTGAAATACCCTCTCATACGCGTATTGGCCCATGACTCGCCCTCCATACGCGTATTGCCAAGGTCCATACGCGTATGAACATGCCCCATACGCGTATGACCTGGAAAAACCAGAAAAATTCTTCTCCATAATTCCACTTACGGGTTCCAATCCAAAACACCCCAAATCTCCCCTACACATCAGAAAATTGCCAATACAATGTCCAATAACAAGTATCTATCATGTACTAACAATTATGGGTACTAAAAACATGATTTCAACCACATTTAATCAATTTCTAATCAATTTGACATAATATTGGTTTTACTAAATTTCTTCATTTCAATCCAACAAACATCACAAATATACATACATAATCATACACAATCATACAATAATTGAGTTTCGCACCCTTACCCGATTAAACCGATTCTAGGAGTTGATTTCTTGAATTTCCCAAGTTTTCTCACTTTTCTCTTCTTCTTCTCTTTTCTCTCCTTTTTCTTTCTTCTCCCTTTCTTTCTTTCTATTTTTCTCTCTTCTATTTTTTCTATTTTTCTTACTTAATCAAAAATATCCTAAAATGACCAAAATACCCCCACACTTAAATATCTCGCAAACGATCCCAAAACCCGTTAAAATATCACAACATTGAAAAATAACATATTTTCAGATAAAAGTCGAAAATAGAATAAAATAATAATAAAATAATCGAACGACTCGATTAAATAAAACGCACACAAAAACTGGGTCGTTACAGTTTCCCCATTGTATGATATTTGCAATCCAATTGTTGAAGTTTCTTTTGATTAAACAAAAAAAATTATTTAAAAAAAATCATTGCATATCATTCATCATTCTCACGTTCTTCTTACCTACGAATCTCACGTTTGTATCTCGATTCTAGAGTCAAACTGTCTCATTCGTACAATACTCGGGCCAGTCAACAAAAGAAAATGGATAATCTCGAGGAAGAGAATAGAGAGTTGAGAGAAGAACTCGACGCTCTGAAAGAAGATCTGAAAAAGCTTCATAATGACATGCAAGCTCTGGCAGCAGCTCAGGTTCAAAGGACTGTGATCTCAGAGATCACATCGACGCCCATAGTGGAGAAGTATGATCCACGGTATAACATGCCTAAAGATCGTCCCTGGGGCATGCCTATTAATTATATCCTGGAAGGATATATTTTGCAGATCACTAAAGATCCGAAAACTGCAGTAGGAACCGCTGGGCCTGAAGGTTACAAACTTCAGGAAAGCAAAGATGCCAGGGGCATGACAGCAACTCCTGAAGGTTACAAACTTCGGGAGAGGGAAGCACCAAGAGTCACAGCCATGATGACTATACCACCACCCGTAGTACACACTGTCCCGGAAGGACAGATTCCACAAATACCATCTGGTGGAAATGAAAGTATGGACGACAGAATGAAGGAGTTCTAGGAACACTTCCTGGAGATGTAGAAGGAACTGCAAGTCATTCGCGATCAGGATTTATTTGGAAAGGACGCGGCAGACCTTTGTTTGGTCCCCAATGTGAAAGTTCCGCACAAATTCAAGGTGCCCGAATTTGAAAAGTACAAGGGTAACTCTTGCCCTCAAAGTCATTTGGTGATGTACGCTCGGAGGATGTTAACTCAAACAGAGAACCAACAGCTACTGATCCATTATTTCCAAGATAGTTTAACCGGTGGCGCACTCAAATGGTACATGGGTTTAAACCGCACTAAGATCATCACTTTCAGAGATCTTGGCGCTGCCTTCGTTCAACAATATAAGTATAACCTGGACATGGCACCGGACAGAGATCAACTCAGAGCCATGTCGTAGAAGGACAAGGAAATCTTCAAGGAATATGCTCAGAGATGGCGTGAAATTGCCGCTCAGATTTGTCCACCTCTTGAGGAAGAAGAGATGACAAAAATCTTCTTGAAAACCTGAGATGGTAGGCATGGGAGTTCGTCTTGAAGAAGAAGTTCGAGAAGGACGTCTGGTCAAAGATGTCGGACCATCAAGCAGTACCAAAAGATACGGTAGTGCTCTCCCTAAGAAAAAAGAGCAAGATATTGATAATATCTCTCCTAGAAAGCAAAAGCGACGATACCAACCAGTAGTAGTTGTAACTCCTGCTATTAACCCTGCACCTGTTCAAACGTATCAACCTCCGGTTGCTCAGAACCAACCGATTCAGCAACAATATTAGCAAAGGACACAACAACCTCTTCAGTTGGCTCGTCCTCAATACAACAACAATCGTACAACGCGACCACCAGGGTTTGTCCCTATACCAATGTTGTACGCAGAACTGTTCCCACTACTACTGGTCAAGGGGCACGTCCAAACCAGGTCTCCTCTTCCAATACCAGAGAATCCGCCTTTTTGGTTCAAAGTGGATCAGACTTGCCCTTATCATCAAGGAGGACCAGGGCATAACATAGAAAACTGTCTAAGTTTCAAATTCGACGTACAAAAGCTTGTCAGGAGCAGGGTCTTATCCTTCAAGGATACAAATCATAATGTTCAGATGAACCCGCTGCCTCAACACGAGAAAGCTGCGGTAAATTTGATAGAAGAAGAGGCTAAGCATAACTATCACAATGTACTCTTATTGGGGACCAACCTGGTCAAGATGCATTGTAGACAGAGCGAATACGGTCATGTACCGTCTCATAACTATCACCAGTATGATATCTATTCTAAAAACGATCAAGGATGTTCTGTGGTGCAATCGGCTCTACAGGAATAGATGGATCTCGGATGGATCCAAAATCACCAAATTTGTGAAGTCAACATGGCTTATACGAATTCCAACATCATTCAGAACCACGACATCCGTGCGATGAATGTTAACTTGGTGGAAATGCACTCAAGGCAAAACCAACATCACAATCTGCCACGGCACGATTACGATTTCTGTCTGGTCTGCTCGGTAAACAAACAGGGATACTCTTTTGTATAAGAGGCCCTCCAGCGTCATATGGATCTTGGATGGATTCAGGATTACCATGATAGAAGTCATTATCAAGTGAATATGATTCAAATCTTTGATATTCGTTTGATGAATACCAGCTTGGTTGAATTACACGCTAAACAAGTCCAGCTCGGTTTTCTGACTTCACATAATTATCAGAACTGTACAGTATGTCGTGAGAGCAACCAAGGATGTGCTCTCGTTCAAAGAACTTTGCAACACTTGTTAAACCACTGGTGGCTTCCGATCTATTTAGACGAAGACACACAACAAGTTAGCATGATTAATGGGAACCCTACTAGGCATCAAAGTCAGGATATCCGATCAATGGAAACAGACCTAGTAAGGTTACAATGTGTTCTGGACTGGGCCAATGGCCAGGCACGGCCCAATCCACTTCTGCTGCAGTAACGGCCCAAATGCCTAGATCCAATCCACCAAAGGGAGAAAGTTACCTTTCTGCCCCTCCAGCCGGGAAAGGACTGCACAGTCCTCCCCGGAACTACTGCCTGTTTCGCACGGCTCATACACTCCCCGAGCAGCTATGGGCAGGTGCCCAAAACTATGCTTATGCCCGACATAACGGCTACTTTTGGGCACCCTGCCCGACATAACGGCTAGTTTTGGGCAGTTACCTATTCTTCGGGAAAACAGTTATTTCGCCCCGAAAATAGGACCGTTGGCCACGCGCTTGGGGGCATTATATAAACCCTCTCACTTGAGAGGGTCAGGTATCAAATATTCACCCTATGAACTAACACTTTATACTGGCCCTTTTCTCTGACCCTTTCTTACTTGAGCGTCGGAGTGCCTTGCAGGTACACCCCCCTCCTCCTCTCCATACACCCAGCACCTCAGACGTACTTAGTGGCCCACTTCTACAGGATCTGATCCAACCTTCTAGATCAGTGGCGCCGTATGTGGGAATCATTGTTTTCCCCATATTTCTTTCTCCGGAAACCGAAGATCAAAGCAAATTCCAAGATCATCATCATGGCAACAAAAGATCACGCCAAAGGTGCTCTCTAACCCGCTGTCCTCCCCGCCAACAAGACTGACGTTGACGGCCCGTCATCTCTTCTCCGAGATGCCCGTTTTCTAAGGGACGGGGCCACAAATTTTCTTTCCCCTACCCCTACTGACTGCAACAACGATCAGCCTTCACTGGACATCCAGCCCATTCCTGTTCTGCCCAATGCCGACCCGGCCGTGGTGGCCCTCTTGGAGGCGATCACCAAAACCAACACCCTGATCCTGCAGCAGAACGAAAGGATCGGGGCTCTAGAAGAGTCCACCCATCCAAGATCCCCTCCTCCGAGGAGGAACCAACGACGATCAAGGAGCCTGCAGCCCCGACGAGATATCGACCGAAGACTGCGCCAAGAACCTGACTCTCGCACCATCCGGAAGCGTGACCAAGTTTCCCCACGTAACCAGCACTTTCCTGGTCACAAGAGGCCCCGAAGGGATGAGCAGTCACCCCTGGTCAGGTCTAAAGGCTTGGCTCGCTCACCTTCTCCCCGAAGGAACCGCTCACCTTCTCCCCGAAGGAACCGCCGCCGCGAACGTACCCTTCGGTTCCCGTCATTTACCAGTTCCAGCAGCGATGATGAGCCTCGCGGCCCATTGTCCCAGGAAATCTTGGCAACCCATCTCCCTAAGGGCCTGGAGAAGCCCTCGTCACTGGGCACGTACGACAGTACAACGGACCCCGACGAACACATCGAGAATATCGATGCACTTCTAGACTACCGCGGCATTCGGGGCGCCATCAAGTGCCGGCTATTTCCGACCATGCTCCGAAAAGGGGCGATGACGTGGTACAAGCAGTTTCCCGAAGAATCCATTACCTCATGGAGACAACTGGGCAGAATTTTCTCACGACATTTCACAGCTTCTTGCCGTGAGGCTTCCCTTGGGGCCATAATCCAAGGAAAGGACGAACCTCTCCGCGCATACATCGAGAGGTTCAACAAAGAAGCAGTACAGGTCCCTACAACGGACGAGATGAAAAAGTTTATGCTCGATCAAGGACTCCGCCCAAGCTCAGAGTTTTCTAAGGTCGTCGGCCTCGTACCTCCAAGGAACCTGGATGCCCTCCTCCTCAAAGCCCAATCGCACATTCAGTACGAAGAGAAGGTTGCGGCCAACAACATCCGAGCGTCACGCCATTAGGAGAACGCTCGAGCCTCCAGAGGAGAGGAAGCCTTGACATATCCTCGAAGCCAAAGGAGGCACGAAGACCGTCCTCGGGATTCCCGCGACAGCAAGGGACCCTCTGGGCGATTCCACGATTACACCCCCCTCACTGTATCAAGGGAGAAGATACTGTCCGAATGCGCAAATTTGAAATTTAAACAAGCAGGGGTCCGCTTCCCCAAACAACTGCCGGCTAAACCCAACGCCGACAAATCGAAGTACTACCGTTTCCACAAGAGTCACGACCACACTACCAAAGACTGCATCTATTTGAAGGATTCTATCGAGATACTGATCAGGGATGGCCACCTATAACAGTTCATGAAGAAGAAAGACACTCTTCGGCAGGACGCCGAGGAGTCCAAGAAAATAGAGGAAGAGGTGCCTTCCTCGGAAGAGGCCAACATCCAGGTCGCTATATCCGTATCGCGACCAGAGGACTTCTACGTCCCGGACAAGCTCAGCGCCCCTGCCTATTTCGCGGCCCACAGCCCGTGGGAGACGTTTCCCTCCGCTATGGTAATCTTTGGCGGAGGCTTCAATAAAGTCACGGTGGGCTCCATGAAATGAAAATTCGAGCATCTTATCAACACAAGCTCCAATAAGGTGACCACGCTCGATCAAGCCTATAAGGGCTCTATCGCCATCTCCTTCTACCGGGAAGAGCTCCTCGGGGGATCTCCAAACTCGAGCATACCTTTGCTCGTTAGAGCCCGAATGGCGAACTTCGACGTTCGCAGAATTCTCGTCGACCAGGGCAGCTCGGTCGACATCATGTACTCCCAGCTGTTTTCAACACTTCAGCAGGATGAATCACACCTTACCCCCTATGTGGGGTCTGATTTACAGGGATTCAACGGATCAGTAACCAAGCCATGGGGATACATCGAACTGATTGTAACCTTTGGATCAGCTGAGATGGCAAGATCCGTCAAAGTATAATTTCTGGTAATCGACTGCCCGTCGTTGTACCAGTGCATATTTGGAAGACTAACTCTGGCCGAGTTGGTAGCTGTACCTTTAACAGTCCACCTCAAGATGAAGTATTACACTTCAAAAGGGATGGTCGCCACCCTCCACGGCGACATCGAAGTTGCACGATGGTGTTTCGAAGCTGCCACAAAAGGGCTTAACGCCATTGTGTCCAAGCCAAAGGCATCGAGCAAGCCAGCATTGCCCAGCAGCTCTGAGGAAGCCAAGCCCCTGCCTCAGGTCGACTCCATTGACCTCGACAGTCGCTTCCCCGAAGAAGACCAACAGGAGGACCAAGCAGCTTCAGCCAGCTCATCTACCTCGTCCAGCAGCAGCTCCCATCCGATGCGCCCAATCCCGAATGGCAACTTCGAGCCCGTTTTGTTTGGCGATGACCCTCAGCGAGGAGTGAAGATTGGAGCAGACCTGCCCGACATCGCGAGGAAGTAGCTCAAAGCATGCCTCCGGGAGAACTCCGACCTCTTCGCTTGGAGCGCCGCCGAGATGCCCGGCTTGGACCCGTCCGTCGCCTGCCACCAACTGACAATTGACCCGACCGTCAAGGCCATAGCACAACGTAGGAGAAAGCAGTCTTCGGAGAAAACGGAGGCTGCAGAAAAAGCCGTAAAAGACCTCCTTGAGGAAAAATTTATCTCGGAGGCCAAGTACACCACTTGGCTGTCCAACGTTGTACTTGTGAAAACATCTAATGGCAAATGGCGAATGTGCATTGACTACACTGATCTTAATAAGGCATGCCTGAAGGATGCCTACCCCCTCCCCAATATTGATAAACTTGTTGATAATTCTGCCGGTTTTAAACTTTTATCATTCATGGACGCCTACTCAGGCTATAATCAAATTCCAATGGAAATAAGCGATAAAAAATACACGGCCTTCATGACCGAATCGGGCAACTATTACTACAACGTAATGCCCTTCGGCCTAAAGAACGCCGGTGCGACCTATCAAAGAATGATGAACAAGGTCTTCCGGGGAGAGATAGGTGACATGCTCGAAGTCTATATGGACGACATGATCGTAAAATCCCACGAGGAAACCGATCACACTGCCCATCTAAGGAAGGTCTTCGAACAGGCTAGAAAATACAAAATGCGTTTCAACTTGGAGAAGTTCACATTCGGTGTCCGGGCAGGAAAGTTCCTTGGATTCTACTTAACGAAACGAGGATTCGAAGCCAACCCTGATAAGTACCGAGCATTCTCCGAGTTTACAAGTCCCAAGTCAAAGAAATCCATCCAGTCCCTCAACGGGATGCTCGCGTCATTGTCGTATTTCGTGGACAAGTCTGCCCAACACGCCTTACCATTCTTCAAACTCCTCAGCAAAGAGGCAGCATTCGAATGGACTGAGGAATGTGACAAGGCTCTTCTCCACTTGAAACGGGCGCTCTCGGAACCACCCGTCCTCTCTCGCCAGGATAACGGTGAAACTTTATACCTATACCTCGCCGCAGCAACCGAAGCGGTAAGCACCGCTCTCATCCGCGAGACACCTGACGGGCAGAAGCCCATATATTTCATGAGCAAAGCACTGCAAGGATCAGAGTTAAGGTACCAACAGATAGAGAAAGTGGTTATGGCCCTCATCAATGCATCTAGAAGATTAAGACACTACTTCCTAGCCCACACGATCGTGGTTCGAACATATCAACCCATAAAGCAGCTGCTGGGATGGCCAAACATGGCCGGTCGAATGCTCTAATGGTCGGTTGAACTATCTGAATTTAACATGCAGTACGAAAGCAGGAAAACCCTCAAGGCCCAGGCTCTAGCCGACTTTGTCGCAGAAATGACATTCGCAGACTCCCCCGCGAGCGAAGCGCGCAAATGGACCATTTTCGTGGACGGTGCCTCCAGCTCGGCAGGAAGCGGTCCGGACATCATACTGGAAAGCAACGAAGGAATCATCATTGAAGTGTCACTCACCCTGTCCTTCCCCGCCTCTAATAACCAGGCTGAGTACGAAACCTTCCTCGCTGGATTACGTCTAACCGAGGACCTGGGCGCAGAAGAAGTCGTCATTTGCACAGATTCATAACTCATGGCCCTTCATGTCCGAGGAGAATATCAAGCCAAAAACGACAACCTAACCGAATATTTAGCCCTGGTAAAAAAGGAAATGGCGAAGTTCACAACGGTAGAAGTGAAACATGTTCCCCGCGAACACAATGTCCGAGCAGATGTTTTATCCAAACTGGCCAGTACAAAGAAGAAAGGCGGAAACAAGTCTGTCATACAGGAGGTTCTACCTCGACCCAGCATCGAGAAGGCTTCCCCGACCCTCAAAGTACATGTGATCAGCGACAACAATTGTTGGATAACCCCCGTTTACAACTACCTCGCCAAGGACGAACTCTCGTCCGACCCCAAGGAGGCCAGTGTGGTTAGGCGAAGAGCTTGCTCTTATGTCCTGGTCGAAGATAAACTCTACCAGCAAGGATTTTCCATTCCACTGCTCAAATGCGTCGAGGAATAAATGGTCGCTCACATCTTGCATGAAATCCACGAAGGAATCAACGCCCAACATCTCGGTGGAAGGTCCCTTGCCCGAAAGGCCCTCCGAGCAGGATATTACTGGCTGACCATGCAGCACGACGCTAAAGAACACGTGAAGAAATGCGATAAATGCCAACGACATGGGGACATGCACCTGGCTCCGCCTAACGAGCTCAAGGCTATGTCCTCCCCATGGCCATTTTCCTGGTGGGGCCTCGACATCCTAGGACCCTTCGTGGTAGGATCAAATCAGAACAAATACCTAATAGTGGGCGTAGACTACTTCACAATATGGATAGAAGCGGAGGCTCTGGCCATAATAACTGCCCTCAATATACTATGTTTCTACAAACAAAACATCCTCGCACGTTTCGGCATCCCCCAAGCGATAGTAACGGACAATGGAACACAATTCACGGACAGGAAGTTCTAGGACTTCGTTGCCCAACTAGGCACGAAGCAATACTTCGCGTCCGTCGAGCACCCTCAAACAAACGGGCAGGCTGAAGCAGCTAACCAAGTCATCCTTCGAGGCCTCAAACGAAGGCTGGACGAAACAAAGAAGGCTTAGGTCGAGGAGTTGCACAGTATCTTATGGGCATACCGTACAACTCCACACTCTACAACCGGGGAGACACTTTTTCGTCTAGCATACGGGATCGAGGCTGTAATCCCCGTCAAAGTTCACGTACCCTCCAGGTGGACAGAGTCGCCCCTAGACGAGGAGATGAACGACGAATCATTAAGAGAGGAACTCGACCTCGTCGAGGAAATCCGAACTGGGGCAGCCCTCCGCGAAGCCTCATTAAAACAAAAAATTACCATCAGGCACAACGCCAAGGTGATACGACGGGAGTTCGATGTGGTAAGCCTTGTTCTAAAGAGAAACCACAAAGACTCTCGCGAGGGCAAACTAGCCGCTAACTGGGAAGGACCCTATCATGTCCGAGCAAAAATGGAGAATAAGGCCTATTACCTAGAACATCTCAACGGGGAAGAACTTGCTCGACCATGGAACACCAAAAAGGTAAAACAATACTATAGCTAAGGCCCTAATTCTCGATTTGACCCATCGCGACGATGAACGTCAGCTACCGACCATTATGTACGCCTAGGTACAAGTGTCGCATACCAATAAAACAGAGCCCCGCTCAGTAACGAGCCGAGTATCTGCTCGACATCGGTCCTCAAACGAGCATCGTCGTCATCAAAGTACAATGACTGGCAGAACCCCAGCTCGTGATGGGACGTTCACGCCGCCAACTCAGACCTCAAACGCGACCTGAGCTCCGCATCCCCGCCAGGATATTCCTCGGTCGTTTGACCAGTACCCCTCATTGCCGCACACATCTACAATGAGCAATCCCCTAAAACTTCACATAAGTCAAATACTCCCTATCACGGGCAGACATACTTTCACAACGAGCATGAGTACAACACTTAGCAGAAAATAAAAGCAAGTAAAACCATGCAAATAGAAAAACCGGCCACCAAGACCGGACACATAATTTAAATATGATAAATGGCCACTAGGACCATGATTGTACTGAATTACATAAACCGGGGGCCATGCCCCCCAAAATAGGTTACAACAAATACACAGCACGCAGGCCGGACAAATTACAACGACAACAGAAAAATCCTTCACTCATCCATCTGGTCGGCAGGCTCGGGCTGAGGCTCCTGGTTCTCCGTGGGCTGATCCTCGGCATGCTCTTCAAGAAGAGAGTCAGGCATAGTGATTCAGCCATCTTCAACATGCGCCAGATAATGAGTACCCTCGGTGGAAAATTCAAGTCCGGGGTTCACCACCCGCAGTTGAGACACGACATTCTTGAAGGATTCGTCCGCAATGACGATATTATCATCCTCAGCCGCCAACATACGGGCAACTAGCTCAGACCTTGTCTTCAGTTCCTTCACATCCTCGGGTTCATCTTCGCCCGGAACATTGAGTGCCCTCAGCTGCTGGACTAGCTCCTCAACCGCTTTCTTCTCCGCAGCCAGCGTAGAATTCTCCTTCTTTAGCCTGGCCACCTCCTCGTCAGCCTTCTTCCGGGCATCATCAACACTCTTCACCTCTTCCGTAAAAGATGCCACGGTACCCGAGCAGCCTTGAGTTCAGACTCAGTTGCAGAGTCTCCTTTAGCATATATGGTCGTCATTTCTAGGACTCTGACCAGTGCAGAGGCATCTTGGCCCGCCAACGCCCTCTTGCTTGGGCTATCCATGCTTTCTAGCCAAAGAGACTCTGCCCGCGGCACGACCAAGGAGTTCCCCTCAAAGAATCTTCTATCAAGGATGCAAGGAGGAAGCTCGAACTTCCCTTTCTCTGGGGCCCGGCTGAGATCCATAGTGTCGTTGGCCCTCGGCCGCTTGGTTTGTGAGGCCAAAGGCAGGGGGATCCCCGGGGAGCAGGATTGGGAGAAGAGGTCCCCACAGTAGGCTGAGTAGGAGTGGGAGCATGCACATTGGCAAATCGAGACTTCAGAGGAGCCATTTTGGGCTTGTTCCTCGCAAGAGCATTTTTCACCATCCTCTCACGAGCCTGAGGCATCTCACCTGCACAAATAGAATATGAGCATGTTAGACATGAAGGAAATAATTCGGGCAAATTAAAATAACACTAAGACTACCAAGCAGCTTCTGAACTTCCGCAGGAGTCTTGCACTCCAGGAGCGCCTTGGTATTAATGAAGCGGTATTCAACCCTCTGACTACCATCCTCCTCAAAGATCGGTTCGCCCTTCTTCATCCAGTATTCAGCAAGCAGGAAGGAGTTAACGTACTTCACCAGCGTCTCGTACACAACGGCATCCTGCCCGTCTAACTCGTGCAGCTGAAGAACGTAATCGTCGGGCTTCTTGGTGAAATGGCCAGGTCCCCAGTGGATGGGGAACTTGTATACTCTCTCCCCAATAAACTTCTCGGCCTTGTCGCGCAGCTCGTTTCCCTCCTCATCAACCTCGATCTCCCAGAGATAAGTGCTATCCTGGGCAGCTTTCGATACAGGCTCGATGATGTAGTACCTCTCCTTGAATGTCTGTATCGATTCAGAAAAAGGCTTGAACAGCTTGCGAGGCTGCTTCAACGAAACCCAACCGTACTTCCTCCCTGACAGCTGCCGTTGAAGATGGAAGACATTGAAAAATAAAGGGAGAGTAACCCATATTCTCAGATACTCGCACGTCAGCTTGAACGCCCAGATGAAGGCCAGCGAGTTTGGGTGCAGCTGCGTAGAGGCCAACTTCAAGTACACAAACACTGACTGCAGGAAATCAGTGAACGACAATCTCAATCCCAGCTCTTTGAAGGCATATTCATACATAGTGAAGCGATCCCCGTAATCCGTGCAGACCCGATCATCCTCGAAGGGAAAGGGCACCTTCCACTCCCCCTCTAGCCCGACTTCCGTAAAAACATCCCCTAAGTACGTCGTGAAAGTGGACCCATGTTCGGCTGGCTCAGCCACCACCCACTCCTCCGGGGAACCCTCAACAGCATCCTCTTCTATTCCCTCCTTCTCCCCAGCTTCACTGGGGACAATCGAGGATTTCGAGCTGGTGCTCTCCGACGATTCCGAACTCACCTCCTCCTCAGAAGAATCTATGATAATCTCCTCGTCTGGCCCCGTCGCCATCTCGATCACCTGAAAAGCAGAGAAAAAGTGAATTCGACGAAGCATCAAATCCACCCTTCCACCACTAGTCAAGTGAAAGGGCGCACAAAGGGCTGAGGACGACGTCCCCGGTCTAAGCCCTAACATCGAACAAAAAACTCTAAGAGTCTCCCACGAGGAGATGCCGGGAGCAAGCCGCCTCCGTACGAGGAACTTCCTCGAGCCACTTCCCAGTTTTCGTTTGAAGCTCCACCGGAAACTGCAAAGCTTCACCGGAAACTGCAGAGGCTCGCCGGAAACTTCATCGCTGCTCCTGAATCTGAACGATCACGGCGGTTACGCATGCATCATCATCGCAATAACACTGAAAACCGCCTGATTCACAAGAATATCCTAAAACCTAGCAGCCTCATAGGCGGCGGAAAATGGCACGACCACCGTCCACCACCAACAATCACCAGAAACTAGTCTATTTCATCCTCTAAAACTAATCCTAACTGCATGCAAGACTACAAACAACTGTAAAATGGATAAAAGAGTGAAAAATCAGCGAACTTACTTGATTAAGAAGGTGAAAGGCGGCTGCCCGGAAGTTGATGCGGTGGCCGAAATAGCATACGATGGTGACGGGCAGCAACTCTGAAGGAGATGAAGAGAAGCAAGAGTGAAAATTTCATAATGGAATGAGTTTCCCCTTTTTATACAGAGGGGCATGTGCGATGGCACACCCTCATAGGTCATGATGGCTATTAACTAGCCATCATTGTCTAGCAACTGCTGCACAGAACTCTATGCACACGTGGCACCCTAACGTTTCCAATTTCTTCTAACCGTTAGTCTCCCCGTACGACGGGCAGCTCTATCATGGTCAAGAACATCACGGGCACCAAAGGCAATGGGCACCATAAGACAAACCTCCTATGCCGCCAAGCAACGACCTTATGTTAGCTCCCCGGAGGCGCGAGCTGTCCTTAAGTCATCACTCCCATGTTCGGGAGCAACGACTTGGGGGGCTCTTGTTCTGGACTGGGCCAATGGCCATGCACGGCCCAATCCACTTCTGCTGCAGTAACGGCCTAAATGCCTAGATCCAATCCACCAAAGGGAGAAAGTTACCTTTCTGGCCCTCTAGTCGAGCAAGGACTGTACAGTCCTCCCCATAACTACTGCCCGTTCTGCACGGCTCATACACTCCCCGAGCAGCTATGGGCAGGTGCCCGAAACTATGCCTATGCCCGACATAACAGCTAGTTTTGGGCACCCTGCCCGACATAACGGCTAGTTTTGGGCAGTTACCTATTCTTCGGGAAAACGGTTATTTCGCCCCGAAAATAGGACCGTTGGCCACGCGCTTAGGGGCATTATATAAACCCTCTCACTTGAGAGGGTCAGGTATCAAATATTCACCCTACAAACTAACACTTTGTACTGGCCCTTTTCTCACTTGAGCGTCGGAGTGCCTTGCAGGTACACCTCATCCTCCTCTCCATATGCCCAGCACCTCAGACGTACTTGGTGGCCCACTTCTACAGGATCTGATACAGCCTTCCAGATCACACTACATACAAAGGGGACCACAAAGAGATTCGACCGTGTCCAAGTTCTGGGCCAATCAACTTGATGCCCGACTATTTCGCTGATCAGATCAAGGATGTTGTCGTAATCTCTGATCATAAGAGGACCAAAGATGTTTTTACCATAATCCCTCTACTTGACGAATCAAGAATTCCTTTGGACAGTAGAAAAGTTCCCAACCAGGAACTGATTGAAATTACTTACAATGGTCAGAAAAACCAGAAGGCTCCTATAGTTATCTATCTGTCGGGACCGCTACCGTATGAATCAACTAAGGCTATCCCTTACAAATATGGTGCAACAACAATTGAGAATGGAAAGGAAACTTCATTACCCTCCGTCGTGAATATTGCAGACATCAGTCGAGTAACACGGAGCGGTCGAATCTTAAACCGAGGAGTTGAAGAATCTAGCAATGAAAAGGAACCTCAAACGGAAGTTCCTAATCAACCAGTCGGTCAGTCCAGTGATCCCGACCTTTCAAAGAACAACGATGAGATGTTGAAGCTCATCTAGAAGAGTGAATACAACATAGTTGATCAACTGTTGCAAACTCCTTCAAAAATCTATGTGCTATCACTTTTACTCAGTTTCGAAGCTCACAGGGAAGCTCTACAGAAAGTCTTAGAGCAAGCCTTTGTGGAACAAGATGTGACAATAAGACAATTCGACATCATTATCTCCAACATCACTTCCTGCAACAACTTGGGATTTAGTGATGAAGAATTGCCGAAAGAGGGCCAAAGTCACAACATGGCACTCAATATTACAGTCAACTTCCAAGACGATGCTTTAGCCAGTGTACTGGTAGACACCGGATCAGCTCTAAATGTTATGCCAAAGTCTACGTTGATGCGATTATCATTCCAAGGATCTCCGATGAGAGGCGGTGAGGTCATCGTCAAAGCATTTGACGGATCCCGAGAAACAGTTATCGGCGAAGTCGACCTTCCCATAACTATCGGTCCTCACACATTCCAAGTCACTTTCCAGGTTATGGACATTCGGGCAGCATACAGTTGTTTGTTAGGAAGACCTTGGATACATGAGGCTGGGGCAGTCACTTCGACACTTCACCAAAAGCTGAAGTTCATCAAGAATGACCAACTAGTCACAGTCTGCAGAGAGCAAGCCTTGATCGTGAGTAACTTATCATCGTCCACTTGTGTAGAACCAGAGGAGGTAATCGGAACCCAGTTCCAAGCACTTTTGATGAGTAATGACATTCAATCAGAGAGAGGAACGTCGACCTCCTTGTACAAAGACTCTCTCGAACCGATCAGAAGTAACAATGCCAAAGGATGGGGACAGCTTGTCATTCCTACTGATAACAAATGAAGAAAGGTCTTGGTTTTTCTTCAACCTGTACCCAGACGGCTACTAACAATGAAAGTCTTCATCCCATTCAAAGCTTTTTCCATAGTGGAGGTTTCCTTCACCCAGTGTCTCAAGAAGTTCATACCGTCATCGAGGGTGATTCCTCCGATACAGATGAAGAGTGGAAGTCCTATCTTAACGAGGACAGTTATATGTCTCAGGAAGGGGGTGCCTACGCCATTTTGCTTTCCTGCACAAAGTCCGAGATTTATACCGATACTATTATGGACATGAAACTCATTAGAGGAAGGCACTCTGATGAAAGACAACTTTGACCACGACTATTATGGCCCAATGGATGGCCTGCCTATTTGGCAGCCTTACCCAGGAGACTCGAGGCAAAAGAGTCAGTCGAACGATGCATATCAGCTGAGCATCATTGAAAAGAATACCTGCGTCCCCACAGAATCATGGGTTCATCACTCAGGGCATTCAGAAAATATTCAGTACGACGATGAATTTGCAAATATTGCAGGACAAGAGTTCCTTAACTATGCTTTTCCCGAGGTCAACGTCATCAAAAGAGATGACTCCTCTAGTTCCAAAGAAGTGTGTGACATCTTAGGACGACCGTGTGGAAAATTCGACTTCATGGTCAAGTACACCGCTCCCGAAAGCTCTCATATCAGGCTCGAAGACATCCAGCCAACTGGATGGGGAGATACACCTGAGAGTACAAACACTGTGCAAAATACAGCTAAAGAATCCTCCTACGACAACTCTGCCTGGGAGACAGATTCTGATGATCCTGCTCCACCAGAAATCAGCGTTATTTCTGAAGACAAACCAAAGAGGAATGTACCAGACTTTATGATTCACCGAGGGGTTCTCCGCCAATGGGTTGCAGTCAACGTTCTACAAGTTATTCATAAGTCGAAGTAATTGTCGTCTTTATTTTAACCTTTCACCCTGCCCAGCTGAAACAGATGTTTTGATAGGGCTCACTTTCTGTAAATGTCTCTCTTCACTTTTCCCGAAGCGACATAGTTTTGTTTTATAGGCCTGTAGTTTCAAGAATCGACAAAATCATAAATAAAAAAACGTCGTTCTGTAATTTCCGCATTTATTGTTGTTTTCTCTTTTCGCTTTTTCAGAAAATGGTAATCCTAAAAATAACTCAAATAATAAAAACAAGCAGTTTTCAGAAATTACACTGCACGCACTCTTGCATTCTCTCTATCTCTTCTAAAAACAATCATCACGTCATGCAGATTGCTTGTTTTAAACCCTATTGAAACATACGATCCAATGTCTTCTCCCAACTTTGGATTCCCGGTATTTGAGGCTGAAGAAGAAGATGACGAAGAAATTCCAGGCGAGATCTCCCGATTACTCAGACAAGAGGAAAGGTACATTAAACCTCACAAAGAGCCATTGGAAACGGTCAATTTGGGTTCACAGGAAGAGAGAAAAAATGTCAAGATTGGGGTACTGCTCAGTCCAACTGTCAAAGAAGGTTTGATAAGGCTTCTCAAAGAGTTTCCCGATGTATTTGCTTGGTCCTACCAGGACATGCCAGGGTTGGATACCAGCATTGTGGAACATCATCTACCGTTAAGATTAGAATGTCCGCCGGTAAAACAAAGGTTAAGACGGACTCATCCAGACATTGTCATCAAAATCAAGGAGGAGGTACAGAAACAGATTGACGCGGGTTTCCTCGCCATATCATAATATCCTCAATGGTTAGCCAACATAGTACCAGTTCCGAAAAAGGACGGAAAGGTTAGAATGTGTGTAGACTACAGGGATCTGAACAAAGCAAGTCCGAAGGATGACTTTCCCTTACCACACATTGACATGCTGGTAGACAATACAACAAAGTTCAAATTATTCTCCTTCATGGATGGATTCTCGGGCTATAATCAGATAAAAATGGCGCCGAAAGACATGGAGAAAACTTCGTTCATTACCCCATGGGGTACCTTTTGTTACAAGGTAATTCCGTTCAGTTTGAAGAACGCCGGGGCAACCTATCAAAGGGCCATGACTACTCTGTTTCATGACATGATACACAAATAAATCGAGGTATATGTCGATGATATGATGGCCAAATCTAAGATGGAAGAGGAACATGTGACCCACCTGTCAAAACTATTCGAGCGTTTGAGAAAATACAAACCCCGCTTGAATCCCAATAAGTGCACGTTCGGTGTCCGTTCAGGGAAACTGCTAGGGTTCATCGTCAGCCAGAAAGGAATTGAGGTTGATCCTAACAAGGTCAATGTCATCCAAGAGATGCCTTCTCCAAAGATTGAGAAACAAGTCAGAGGATTCCTGGGATGTCTGAACTACATTTCCAGATTTATATTCCTCATGACCGCGACATGTGCGCCGATATTCAAATTACTCAAAAAGAATCAGGACTGTGTTTGGACAGAAGACTGTCAAACCGCCTTCGACAGTATCAAGGAATACCTGTTGAATCCGCCAATTCTATCACCTCTAGTGGAAGGAAGACCACTGATCATATACCTAACAGTCTTGGAAGACTCGATGGGTTGCGTACTTGACCAACAAGAGGAAACGAAAAGAAAAGAGTCTGCCATTTACTATTTGAGCAAGAAGTTCACCGATTGCGAGACTCGGTACACTATGCTTGAGAAAACTTACTATGCTCTAGCTTGGGCAGCCAAACGTCTTCCCCAGTACATGATTTATCACACTAATTGGTTAATCTCCGAGATGGATCTAATCAAGTACGTCTTTGAAAAGCCTGCTCTTACGGGAAGGATTGCCCGTTGGCAGATGTTGTTATCAGAATACGACATCGAGTGCCATGCTCAGAAAGCCGTCAAAGGAAGTGTCTTAGCCGATCATTTGGGTCATCAGCTGATTGACGATCAAGAATCAGTCGGATTTGACTTCCCAGACAAAGATGTTATGTATTTAAAAAATGAAGGACTACGATGAACCACTACCCAGTGAAGGGCCGAAACCGGGTTCCTAGTGGCGACTTATTTTTGATGGAGCTGTCAATCATTATGGAAATGGAATTGGGGCAATCATCATAACACCTCAGGATACCCACATTCCTTTCACTACCAGATTGACATTCAAGTGTACAAACAACGAGGCCGAATACGAAGCTTGTATCATGGTCTCGAAGAAGCGATTGACTTAAGGATTAAGAACTTGGATGTATATGGTGACTCAGCCCTGGTTATCAATCAGATCAAAGGAGATTGGAACATATCCCAATCAGGATTGATTCCTTACAAAGATTACGCGAGAAGGTTGTTACCCTTCTTCAACAAAATCGAGTTTCATCACATCCCTCGTGAAGAGAATCATATGGGCGATGCATTAGCCACTCTCTCTTCCATGATTAGTGTAGGCAATGGAATGACATACCTAAGATCGACATAATGCGCCTAGAAAGGCCCGCTTACATCTTCGCGATCGAAGTAGTCATAGACGACAAACCTTGGTATCACGATATCAAATGCTTCCTTCAGAAAAAAGAGTATCCACCTGGGGCATCCAGAAAAGACAGAAAGACCCTCAGGAGGCTAGCATGCAGCTTATTCCTAAGCGGTGATACACTCTATAAGAGGAAATTCAACATGGTCTTACTACGATGTGCAGACAGACTAGAAGCAAACATGCTGATAAAAGAAATTCACGAAGGATCCTTTGGCACTCATGCCAACGGACACACAATGGCGAGAAAAATTCTAAGAGCAGGGTACTATTGGTTGACCATGGAATCCGATTGCTACAAGTACATGAGGAGTTGTCACAAGTGTCAGATATACTCAGACAAAATCCATGTACCGCCAACGTATCTCAAATTCTTTCTTCCCCATGGCCTTTTTCCATATGGGGAATCGACATGATTGGCATGATCGAACCCAAAGCTTCAAACGGACATCAGTTCATCATGGTCACCATTGACTACTTCACCAAGTGGGTCGAAGCAGCGTCATTCGCCAATGTAACCCGAAAAGTAGTGGTTCGATTTATCAAAAACAATATCATCTTCCATTATAGTGTTCCAAGCCAGATCATTACTGATAATGGATCCAACTTGAACAACAAGATGATGAAGGAGTTGTGCGCTGAATTCAAAATCGAACACCATAACTCATCTCCCTACCGACCTAAGATGAACGTAGCGGTAGAAGCGGCTAACAAGAACATCAAGAAGATTGTTCAAAAGATGGTTGTAACCTACAAAGACTGGCACGAGATCCTACCCTTTGCCCTTCATGGTTATAGGACATCTGTCCTCACTTCAACAGGGGCAACCCCTTTCTCTCTAGTATATGGCATGGAAGCAGTGCTCCACATGGAAGTATAGATCCCATCAATCCGGGTATTGATGGAAGCTAAGCTAACAGAGGCTGAATGGTGTCAAAGTCGACATGACGAACTGAATCTGATCAAAGAGAAGCGAATAACGGCACTATGCCATGGTCAGTTGTATCAGCAAAGAATGAAGAAGGCATTTGACAAAAAGGTCCGACCTCGCGTCTTCAGGAAAGGAGATCTCGTGCTCAAGAAGATACAATCATTCCTCACTAATTCTCGGGGCAAATGGACTCTGAATTATAACGGCCCTTATGTGGTCTAGAAAGCTTTCTCCGGCGGCGCCTTGAGACTCGCAACCATGGATGGAGAGGAATTTTCCTACCCCACAAATGTTGACGTAGTCAAGAAATACTTCGCCTAATAAAAAAAACATCTCGGTGGATTGAAAACCCGAAAGGGCGGTCCAGGCAATAATTACAGACATGATAAAAAATCATCCCGATGGATTGGAAATCTCAAAGTATAATCCAGGCAAAAATTAGGGATTAATGGCAAGTAACTATGTCTAATAAAGGGGCAAGTCCCTCAGCAGCAGTAATGCCATCCTTCAGAGAAAACTCCAGTCAAGGTCATCTTCGACAGAAGTTCAGGATGCCCAGAATTCAAAGTTGGTAGAAGGATAGCGGTCGTTATTGTCATACCCCAAATTTTGACCACTAAGATTACCCATCATTATGCAAATCACCATCACAATATGGATGAACCATTAGTCTCCCCAAAGATGGGTGAGCATCCACTACAATCAGACTTAGGGTTTCAAGCCCTCTCAGAGCTCTTAGACAAAGGATCAATCAAGGAATGACATGATATTCAACTTTTCTAGCCTCTCAAACATCCACAATGGATCAAGAGGACTCCCACATCAATAATCAAGCATAATTTTGCAGCATTCCAGGTGGATTAAGCCTCAAGATCACTAGTGTCACCAAAATTAGGGTTTGGTCGACCAGGGCCTCCAGATGAAAATTTTCCTCTGGGCATGAGCCAATGCTTCAAAGCATAACCTATGATGCTCCAAGGGACATCATGGACCCAATCATCAAGTCCATTTAACCTCAGGGGATGCATTCACAAAAAATCAGGAATTAGGGTTTTTTTACCTAATTCACCCCCTAAGTTGACTTTTGGGGCAAAGCATGAGCCAAGACCTCAAGACATGATTTGAGGGTCTCTAATATACCACATTGATCCGTTTACAATAATGGATTGATCCAAGAAGCTTGGCTCACAAGTTTCAATTTCGTCAGAACCACAGTTAGGGTTTCGCGAGAAAAGTCAACTGTATCTTTGACTTTTGACCAGGACATGCTCCCAAATCCTAGGACATGATTCAATACACCCTATAACACCTATGAAATCAATCCATCAAGTTTGATTTAGGTCAAGGACTTGATTTCATAGAGGATCGCACAGTTTGGAATTCATCTGACAAAAAGTCAACTGTGCACAAAAGTCAAACTTTGACTTTTTGGGATTTTTCACAATTATGGTTCTTTGAGCCTAAAATGATGTTAATGGGTGATTGGAATCATCATTCATCAAGAAAAATCAAGAAAAGTGAGATAACTTGTAAAAGGGGTAACCATAAAAAACTTAGAAATTTTTCTAAGTTATGGAACAAAGTGGCTATGGTACCAACTTTGGAGGATCATAACTCCTAAACCACAAGGCCATTTTTCCCCATTCAAAGCTGGATTTGTAGCCCTCATGGCCCTCTACAAAAGCTTCAACTACACCTCATTCCAATTCATCATGGATTTTGAGTTATGGAATTATCAAAATCACAAAAAGTGAAAATGTCACTTTTTTTTCCAACACTTGGTGAATTTTTCACTAAGTCAGAATCTGCCTTCACTTTTTTCCAAATACAGGGGCATTTTTCACTTGGATCCAAAAAGTATCAAAACCAATTATGATCAAACAGTTGTTGTATCATATGAGGGCTTTCCAAAATGGCCAAGAACTCCATCAAATTCCACTTGAGCCATGAGATATGACAATGCCAATATGCCTTGCTGCAAACTGTCATGGCAAGGCAGATTTTGGAGTTTTGCTCGATTTGCTCAAATTTTGCAAAGTGCAAGCAACTCTATCCATCTGAACACCTCAAGGGGGGACCAAGGAGGAACCAACTCTGATCCCAAGCCTCCCAAATTTTTGGAACCAAAAAGAGCATGCCAAACCTAGGAATGCCTAAAAGAGGGACAAGACTCCAATTTTGGATTGGAGCATTCAATGCATACACCAAGGTGGCATGGACTGAACCATTTCCAACTGAACTCAGTCAAGACTTATCCAAGACCAAGGGAACCAGTAGCCTGTGCCCTAACCTCTAGTCAATGGCTAGAGGAGACTTGGATTCTCATTGATCAACATTGGCCAAACCTATACAGCAGTTGTCATTCATTATTCCTTGCAAAACAAACTTGCTCTACTATAAATGAAGCTCATTTGTGATCAGTTTGAGTACACCAAAGTCATCAAACAGATGCTTTCCTCAAAATCTCTTCCTTCACTCCAAAATTGCCTTCCAAAGCAAGTCACTATCGGGTTTTGAGTTTGAGAGCTATTCCAACCAAACCAATCACACACACACACCTCATAAACATCATATAGAAGTGATCCAAACACTTAAACAACATCTGGAACACTGATTTCACAAAATCACCAGCCAACTGCTCAAGGTTTTAACCAAGTTGCAGTTGGGATACCGTCTTCAGTTCCAGCTTGTTTCAAACCATTCCAAGCACCCAGACACACTCCATAGCACCTAGGGAAGCTGTCCATAACCTTGGAACCAAGTTGTAATACCTCTAACACAAAACACGATCACCAGCTGCAAGAGGTAAGCATGAGCTCTTCTAACTCTATGATCCATGCATTTTTTGCTGCACAATAATTTGGCCATATGTTCATAATCATGCACAGAGTGTTTACCCTCAATCAATTGTTTTGTTTGAACCGTGTATGGAATTTTTGAACCTTCATGCAAATTTTAGGGTTCTTGAGGTTTCTCTTTGATTTCTTATTCAATGCTTAAAATAAATGAAATTAAAGACCATACACATGATCGTGATGTTGAAACGAGTAGATTGATATGTAGATTGCATGATATAATCAAGTATTCAGTGAGACTGGATAAAAAATGCAAATCTGCCGAAACAGAGGGTGGCACGTGTTCTTGCCCTTGTTCTTGGCGACTTTTTTGAAAATTTGAATATTTGAATTTTGTGATTTTATTTAATTGATTCAAAATTTAATTTCTCTCTGAGTTTTAATGATTTTGAGTTGATTCTTTTTTTAATAATTCACAAAAATGTTAAAATATTTTATTTTCCCAAAAATATCCCAAAAAAATTATTTATTTCATATACTTGATATTTTTGTAAAGAATTAATATTTTAATTATTTTTGACATTTAAAATATTTTTTCTTTCTTGATTTTTCAAATTTTAGTGATTTCCAATCATTTTGTGGATCAAAACCTGATTTTTGAAACATTAATCCAAGATCACAATTTGTTTTCCACATGTTTAACAATTTTGATCATTTTAATTGAATTTTTATTCAATTAAAATACATTTTGGAAACAAATTAGGGTTTTTGATTAATTCAACCCTCATCAAACTTTTTTCAAACACTTTGGGCCTCTAATAGAGTGTAAGACCTAATCCCCTTTTAACCTAAACCTTTTTGGGCCTCAGATATTGTATAAGTCCCTCTGCGTTAAAAGAAAACCTCGGCGCGATCACCAGTTGAAAAATCAAACCCTTGGGCTTACCCTCGTGTTATAAGCCTCATTCTTTAAAAATCATTGGGCCTCTAGTAGAGTGTAAGGCCCAACCCTTTTTGAAAACCAAAATAATTTGGGCCTCAGTGTATTGTATTAGTCCCGATACCATCAAAAAGTTCGACGTGATCGTCGCCAGTTTAAAATAAACCTTTGGGCCTCTTGAGAGAGTGTAAGACCCACCCCCTTGTACAGAAAACCTTTTTGGGCATCAGTCACTTGTATAAGTCCCTCTGTACAAATTCAAAATAACAGTGCCATCACTGATAAAACTTTGGGCCTCTCCTTGAGCTGTAAGCCCCCAACAATCTTTTCAAAGCACTTTCTCCTTTGGTTTTGAATATAATATTGTTATCAAAGCTTTCTTTATTGAACAAACTAACCAAACAGCATGGAAGCTCTACAACCGAGTAAGTGTTTACCCGCTTTCTTTATCGGCTTTCATATATATATATATATATATATATATATATATATATATATATATAATTGTATTGTGGGGCTGCTCACTGTAAGTCTTCTTTCACAAACTTTTATATACTCGAATATCCACTGAGTAAAACTAGAATAGTTATTTAGAATTTTCCCCAACAACTACGTCTAGCACTAGGTAAAACCCTGTTGGTCACTCTTAAATACAAACAAAACTAGATCCCCATAGGATTACCAGACACATTCTTCCCTCCTCTTGGGGTTAAACAATATGGAGACGTGAAAGGCAGCATTCTCGGTGAACCCTTTCTCAGACTGTCACCCTTAGAAATCGTCAAAGAAACTCTAACTCCCCAGAGATGATCTTTTCTCCGTGAACTTCTCGGGGTTTGGGGCCCCACAAGCTTCTTAAAAGCATCCCCGCCTCCTCTTGGGCATTGTACAAGGACCCTTCGGCTTCTTAAAAGCTCTCATGCCTTCTCTTGGGCTTAGTACAAGGACCCAGAGACCTCTACAGGTATAGGAACAGAACCTAGTCATCAATTTGCTATAGCTGTATTTCTGAGTCAAGTGTCAGACCAGTTAACGGGTTGACCTTCATCCCTTAACATACCAGCCTTCTCTTGGGCATCATACAAAGATCATTCACTATCTGAGAATCGATTTCTCAAAACACCAGTAGACTTGGACAATCTCAATACTCTTTGGATTTTCCATTTCCTTAAAGAACAGGAAATCTCCCTGATCCTCTGATTAATCTCAAAGTACAACATTACCCATATAAGAACTGATTTTCTCTTTTATCCAACATACTGGACCTGTCACTAAACTAAAACAGTTACCAGCACACTAGCCTCCTCTTGGGCTTTGTACAATGATTCTCCCCAGCGGAGCTAACCTTTTTTAGCCTCCATCTCGGGCTTCGTACGAGATACAAAACCACTCTCTTGTTGAGTATAAAAGATTCTCTTGTTGAGTCGAACACTTTTAGCCTCCATCTCGGGCTTCGTACGAGATACAAAAACACTCTCTTGTTGAGTATAAAAGACTCTCTAGTTGAGTCACACCTTTTAGCCTCCATCTCGGGCTTTGTACGAGATACAAAAGCACTCTCTTATTGAGTATAAAAGACTCTCTTGTTGAGTCAATCCACCTTTTAGCCTCTCTCTCGGGCTTCGTACGAGGTACATAAAAGCACTCTCTTGTTGAGTCAGTCACTTGTTAGCACTCTCTGGTTGAGTCAACCCCTTTACGAGATACATAAAAACACCCTCTTGTTGGGTCAATAGCCTCCTCTTAGGCTTTGTATAAGGAAACCCCGGTTGATTCAATCAACCTTTTAGCATCAAAATTTGTGCCTTGCTCACAGTATACAAACATCAACAACTCCTTTTCCCCCCATCTAAATTGCTGTAAGCGGCAAGCCTCTGGATTATTTACATCCACGCCACTGTCCCTCTTTTAGCATGAGAAATTCCTAAGGAAAGATGGCATTGTTCTACACTGAGTTAAAGTCTTCTCCTTCAGGTTAAAAATCCCCTATAAAGGAAATTATGGCACTGATAGATTCACATATCCTAGTTAAAGTAATTCTCCTTTATAATCAGTCACCCAACAGTTGTGACAGACAGACCAAATATTCCCCTTTATAGATGGCAAATTCTCTCTAAAGTCAAAACCCTTTAGCTTCATATCTTGGGCTTCGAACAAGATACAAATAGACCCTTCAGCTTCATATCTTGGGCTTTGAACAAGATACAAACCACTTTCAGCTTCACATCTTGGGCTTTGAACAAGATACAAACCACTTTTAGCTTCACGTCTTGGGCTTTGAAAAAGACACCAAAATAACCTTTTTCCTCCCATAGAATAGGAGGAACTACGATCGCTCTGATTTCCCTGTTTCGTTAAAACGGGAATACGTAGGCATAAGATTGAAAAATCTTAGCGAGCACACTAATCAAAAAACCCAAAATCCTGTGCCTTCATACATCAATCGAAAAGCATCAGTCCTAACATCCTCATAAATAATCCAGACATTTCACTCTTGGCAAAATAAGCAGAGAGAGGCCCCACTTCCACATAGCATCTGTAACCTAACAGACCGCTGTTTAAACTCAGCATGCAAGCAGGGTTAATTGGAGACATCTATTTCCCTTCCTTCATCAGCTTCAATAGGATTAAAAATGAATCGACATGTAGTACCTCAGAGAGACAGTGCTTAAGAACCACGTCCAAAATCGCTCGCTACAGAAAAATGGCGCCCACCGTGGGGCCTTCTTCTCTTTCTTGCAATTTTCGGTGGAAACCGTAAATTCAACAAACTGTCACAGAAATGACGACTCTGTTGGGGAGTCATTTTCTGTATAGGATCATAAGACTAGAGGTCTAGGATGATTAAGACAAATATATATACTGCTTTTCCTAATTGATATCTGTGTTTATTTTTCTGCTAATGGGAATGCGTGTGATGCCACATGTGGAAAGATTGAGTATACACCTAAGATAGGTGATGGCAATGTGGGTAATCTTACTGGGAGTGAATTCCAGTTAAGAGCCCCCGATCGACCGTCAAACTCAGTGGAGACTCCCTCTGCAGATACATTGCCTATACGACTTCGGTTGTTGAAAGTAGTGTGGTCGACTGGGTTATCTGAGAAACTGAGGTTTTTAGTAGACTTAAGCCATTTTATAGTGCGGAAGCTATCGGAAATAGTTGTCACGCGATACTACCCTCATCTGAGATCACTCCAGGATACATCAGCTCGCTGGCGATCCGCTTGCTATTGTTATCCCAGAGGGGTCAATAATTTTGCGGACAGATACAAAAAATCACCAGTATAAACCTTTGGGGGGGGTAGAGCCTTGACTTCATGACACCGACCCTTTGACCCCATGTTTTTTCTATGTTTTTGTGTGCTGCATTCATACATTCATTTAAAAAACATTAAAACAAAAAAAAAATCTTCTCTTCTAGTCTCTCTTTTTCAAATTAAACTAAGACAATGATTGCAAATGTCAGAGAAAGGAGAATGCGCTAATGGGTTTCGGTAGAAGGAAAACTCATAAGTACACCTTCAAGGTTCCAAAGTTAGAGGATTTAAGAGGTGTGGCGAGAATGATCACCAACCGCGAGGCTTTCAGAGCCAAGTATGGAGGAGTGTTATCCTTATTAAGGGTTCATGTAATCGAAGGAATCTTGTCCATGCTAATCCAGTTCTACGATCCGGTCTATCACTATTTCACATTCTCGGATTATCAGCTTGCACCAATGCTGGAGGAGTATTCTCACTTGACTGATCTGCATATCACTGATCAGTCTCCCTTTTCTGGACTGGAGGAGATTCCAAAGGATCAGACCATTACAAGAGCAATTTATTTGGACGAGTCAGAAGTCAAGACTCACATGACCACTAAGGGTGGAATCCAGGGTTTGCCAGCCCAGTTCTTGACAAAGAAAGCCATGTACTTTGCTAGTATAGGGAACGTGGCCACTTTTGAGAGCATCTTTGTTTTGCTCACCTACGAGTTATTTTTGTTTCACAACATCGATAACTTTGTAGATATCAACGCCATTAAGATTTCCCTGATCGGAAACCCCGTACCAACCTTACTCACAGATGCGTATCATTCGGTACACTTAAGGAATTTATACATCGGAGGAATAATCACGTGCTGCGTACCCCTGCTATACAAATGGTTCACTTCCCATTTGCCCAAGTCTGATGCATTTTGGGATCAAAAGAATACTTTACGTTGGTCGCAGAAAATCATGTCTTTTACCAACTCTGACATCGATTGGTACAATCGAATCTATGACGGGATCAGGATCATTGACCATTGTGGAAATTTCCCAAATGTACCCCTTATAGAAACTAAGGGGGGAATCAACTATCATCCAATTCTCGTTCGTCGTCAATTTGGATACCCGATGAGGCATGTCCCGCGGAATGCTCATCTGGAAGGTCTTTTCTTCAAGGAAGGAGAAAATGACAGGGCACTAAAGACGGAAATAGTGCACGCTTGGAAACACGTTCATGAGAAAGGACGAGAGTCTCTAGGAAAACCAGATTGTGTCTCGATGGAGCCTTATCTCCACTGGGTACAAACTAGAGCTCTCAAGCTGATGATGCCTTACCCTCGTCAGGAAGTTCTTCCATTAAGGAACTCTGCCCTTTATTTCATGTTCGAGACGGAAAAACTTCATGTTACTCTCAACAAAGTTCAGCAGGAGAAGAGGTCTTGGAGGAACAAGTACCGTATTCTCAATATGGAGTGTAAAAAAATACAGCAACTATTAAGAGAAAAAGATGCCCTGATTGAGATTTTAGAGCAACATGCTGTAGAAAATCAGGATGACCAAAGGAATTTGCTCGCTCCTTTCACTTCGCAAAGGAATGACAACCCGACAACGACCCAAGAGCCCCGGTCAAAGAAAAGGAAAACACCTAAACCAACACTTGAGCTCTCTTCAAAGAGGACTTAGGATCCATTAGTTTAGGTTTCCTTTTCCAACACTTTGTAATCTACTGTATTTCCATTTCTGCAATCCTTTGAATTCAATAAAACGGGGTTTCCCCACTGTTTGATATTTGTAATCTAATTGTCGAAGTTTACTTTGAATAAACAAAAATAATTAATAATCATTGCATTCATCATTCTCATAAACGCCTTCTTCTTACCTACGAATCTCACGTTTGTGTCTCGATTCTAGAGTCAAACTGTCTCATTCGTACAATACTCGGGCTAATCGTTAGAAAAAGATGGATGATCTTGAGGAAGAGAATAGAGAGTTGAGAGAAGAGATCGACACTCTGAAAGAAGATCTGAGAAAGCTTTATAACGACATGCAAGCTCTAGTAGAAGCTCAGATGCAACAATAAAGGACTGTGATCTCAGAGATCACATTAACGCCCATAGTGGAGAAGTATGATCCTAGGTACAAGATGTCAAAAGATCCTCGACCATAATGACTATGCCACCGCCCGTGGTACACACTGTCCCGGAAGGACAGATTCCCTAGATACCTTTTGGTGGAAACGAAAGCATGTTCGACAGAATGAATGAGTTCCAGGAACAATTCCTGGAGATGCAGAAAGAACTGCAGGCCTTTCGCGGTCAGGATCTATTTGGAAAGGATGCCACGGACATCTGCTTGGTCCCCAAAGTGAAAGTTCCGCACAAGTTTGAAGTGCCTGGCTTTTAAAAATACAAGGGTAACTCTTGCCCTCAGAGTCATTTAGTGATGTACGCTCAGTGAATGTCAGCTCAGACAAAGAACCAGGAGCTACTAATTCATTACTTTCAGGATTGTTTAACCGGTGCCTCATTAAAATGGTAGATGGATTTAAACCGCGCTACGATCGGTACGTTCAGAGATCTTGGCGCTGCTTTTGTTCAACAATATAAATACAATTTGGACATGGCACCGGACAGAGATCAACTCAGATCGATGTCACAAAAGGACAAGGAAACCTTTAAGGAGTACGCTCAGAGATGACGTGAAATTGCCGCTCAGATTTCTCCACCTCTGGAGGAAAAAGAGATGAAAAAGATCTTCTTAAAGACCTTGCGCTCATTTTACTACGATAGAATGGTCGCCAGTGCACCCAGTGACTTCACCGAGATGGTGGGGATGGGAGTTCGTCTTGAAGAAGCAGTCCGAGAAGGACGTTTAGTAAAAGATGCTGGATCATCAATTAGTACAAAATGATACGGTAGTGCTCTCCCTAAGAAAAAGGAGCAGGATATTGGGAATATCTCTCTCGGAAAGCAAAAGAGACGTTATCAACCAGTAGCAGCTGTAACTCCTACTATTAATCCTACGCTTGTTCCTACGTATCAACCTCAGGTTGCGCAGAGCCAACCTAATCAACAGCAATTTCAGCAAAGGATGCAACAATCTCTTCAGCAGACTCGTCCTCCGTACAACAACAACCGTACAACGCGACCGCCAGGATTCGATCCTATACCCATGTTGTACGCATAATTGTTTCCGTTACTACTAGTCAAGGGGCATGTCCAGACTAAGTCTCCTTTTACAGTACCGAGAAATCCGCCTTTTTTGGTTCAAAATGGATCAGACTTGTCCTTACCATCAAGGAGGACCAGGGCATAACATAAAGAACTGTCTCAGTTTCAAGTCCGATGTGCAAAAGCTTGTCAGGAGTGGGTTCTTGTCAAAGATACGAATCCTAATGTTCTCACGAACCCACTGCCCCAACATGAGAAAGCTATAGTCAATTTGATAGAGGGAGAGTCTAACAACATTTTTCAAATTCATGATGTACTCTTATTAAGGGCCAATTTGGTCAAGATGCATTGTAGACAGAGTGGATATGGCCATGTGCCACCTCATAACTATCACCAGTGTGAGATCTGCTCTAAGAATAATCAGGGATGTTCTGTGGTGCAATCAGCTCTGTAGGAACAATTGGATCTCGGATGGATCCAAGAGCATCGAGCTCGTCGAGTAAGCATGACCTATACAAATTCCAACGTCATTCAGAACCATGACATCCGTGAAATGAATGTCAACTTGGTGGCGATGCACTCAAGGTAAAGCCAGTATCATAATCTGCCGCGGCACGATTACAATTCATGTCTGACTTGCTCGGTAAACAAACAGGGATGCTCTTTTGTACAAGAGGCCCTCCAACGTCAGATGGATCTTGGATGGATCCATGACTACGAGGATAGGAATCCCTATCAGATCAACATGATTCAAATATTCAATATTCGTCTGATGAATACTAGATTGGTGGAGTTACATGCCAGGCAAGTCCAACTTGGTTTTCTCACTTCGCATGATTATCTGAATTGTAAAGGATGTTGTGAGAGTAACCAAGGGTGGGCTCTCGTTCAAAGAACTTTGCAACACTTGTTAAACCACTGGTGGCTTCCAATCTATATGGATGAAGACACGCAACAAATCAGTGTGGTTGATGGGAACCCTACTCGGCATCGAAGTCAGGATGTCTGATCTACGGAAATAGATCTAGTGAGGTTACATTGCATTCAAAGCGGGCGTGGCCAGGTGCCACCACACAACTATGAACGCTGTAGAGTCTATTCGAAAAATAACCAAGGATGTTACCTCGTGCGAGCAGCCCTTCAGGGTCAGTTGGATCGCAAGGAGATTCACCCATACCTAGCTTCGGGGTTCATTGACTGGACGCCAGACTACTTCGCAGATCAAATCAGAGACGTGGTTGTAATCTCTGACCCTGAGAGGAACAAGGATGTTTGTACCATCATCCCTCTACTGTACGAATCAAAGGTTCTTAGCTAGGAACTGATTGAAGTTACTTACGACAGTCAGAAAAGTCAGAAGGCTCCTGTAGTTATTTATTTGCCAGGACCGTTACTGTATGAATCAGCTAAGGAGATCCCTTACAAATACGGTGCAACAATAATTGAGAATGGAAAGGAAATTCCATTACCCTCCGTCGTGAATATTGAAGACATCAGTCGAGTAACACGGAGCGGTCAAATCTTCAACCGAGGGGTTGGAGAACCTAACAAAGAAAAGGAACTTCAGACAGAAGCTCCCAATCCACCAGTCGGTCAATCCAGTAATCCCAACCTTTCGAAAAACAATGATGAGATGCTGAAGCTCATCTAAAGGAGTGAATACAACATTGTTGGTCAGCTGTTACAAACTCCTTCAAAGATCTCAGTGCTATCACTTTTACTCAGTTCCAAAGCCCACAGGGAGGTTCTACAGAAAATCTTAGAGCAGGCCTTTGTGGAACAGGATGTGTCAATACGACAGTTCGATAGCATCATCTCTAACATCACTTCCTGCAACAACTTAGGATTCAGTGATGAGGATTTTCCAGAGGGGGGAAAAAGTCACAACATGGCACTCAATATCGCAGTTAACTGCCAGGACGATGCTTTAGCCAGTGTACTGGTAGACACAGGATCGGCCATCAACTTTATGCCGAAGTCCACTTTAATGCGACTATCATTCAAAGGGTCCCCGATGAGGGGCAGTGAGGTCATCGTCAAAGCATTTGATGGGTCTCGGAAAGAAGTTATCGGCAAAGTCGACCTTCCCATAACTATCGGTCCTCACACTTTCCTAATCACTTTCCAGGTCATGGACGTCCGGGTAGCGTACAGCTGTTTATTAGGAAGACCTTGGATACACCAGGCTGGGGCGGTCACTTTGACGCTTCACCAGAAACTGAAGTTCGTCAAGAACGATCAACTCGTCACGGTCTGTGGAGAACAAGCCTTACTCGTAAGCAACTTGTCATTATCTACTTGTGTAGAACCCGAGGAGGTTGTTGGGACTCAGTTCCAAGCACTTTCGATGAGCAATGAGAATCAATCAGAGAAAGGAACCTCGATTTCCTCATACAAAGATGCTCTCGAAGTGATCGAAAATAACGATACAAAAGGATGGGGACAGCTTATCATTCCTACTGATAATAAAACAAAGAAGGGTCTTAGTTTCTCTGCAACCTGTACCCAGACTGCCACTAACGATGAAAGTCTTCATCCCATTCGGGACTTCTTCCACAATGGAGGTTTCCTTCACCCAGTGCATCAAGCAGTCCATACTATCAACGAGGGAGATCCCTCCATTATGGATGAGGAATGGAAGTACTATCTCATCGAGGACGGCTATATGTCTCAGGAAGAAGTGCCTATGCCATTTTGCTATCCCGCACATAGTCCGAGATTTATACCCAGGTCAGACGTCGAAATGATATACGGAGATTGTGATCCAGAAGGATGTCGTGCTCCACCAAACTCATTAGAGGAGGACACTCTGATGAAAGACAACTTTGACCACGACTATTATGGCCCAATGGATGGCCTACCTATGTGGCAGCCGTACCCAGGAGACTTGGGGCAAGAAGATCAGCCGAACAATGAAAATCAGCTGAGCATCATTGAACAGAATACCTGTGTCCCCACTATGTCATAGGATCAACACTCAGGTCATTCAGAAAATATCCAGTACGACGATGAATTTGCAAAGCTTGCAGGACTAGAATTCATTAACTATGCTTTTCCCGAGGTCAACGTCATCAAAAGGGATGACTCCTCCAGTTCCAAAGGAGTGTGGGACACCTTGGGACAACCGAGTGGAAAATATGACTTCATGGTCAAATACACCGCTCCTGAAAGCTCTCGTATCAGGCTCGAAGACATCCAGCCAACTGGATGGGGAGATTTGCCTGAGAGCACAAATACTATGCAAAAAACAACAGAGGAATCCTCCTACGACAACTCTGCCTGGGAGACAGATTCCAATGATCCTGCTCCGCCAGAAATCAGTGTCATTTCTAAAGACAAATCAAGGAAGGTACCAGACTTTGTGATTCACCGAGGAGTTCACTGCCAATAGGTTGTTGTCGATGTTCCGAAGATTATTCATAAGTCAAAGTAATTCCCGTCTTTAACCTTTCACCCTGCCCAGGTGAAACGGATGTTTTGATAAGGCTCGCTTTCTGTAAATTTCCCTCTTCGCTTTGCCCAAAGCGACAGAGTTTTGTTTTATAGGGCTGTAGTTTCAAGAATCGACTTGTTCTTAAATAAAATAACGTCGTTCTGTAATTTCCGCAGTTATTGTTGTTTTCTCTTTTTGCTTTTCTCAGAAAATGGTAATCCTAAAAAACAAATAATAATAAACAAGCAGTTTTTCAAAAAAATACACTGCACACACTTGCATTTTCTCTATATCTTCTAAACATAAATCATCACGTCATACAGATTGCTTGTTTTAAACCCCGTTGAAACAAAAGATCTGATGCCTTCTCCCAACTTTGAGTTCCCGGTATTTGGGGCTGAAGAAGAAGTTGACAATGAAATTCCATAAGAGATCTCCCGACTACTCAGACAGGAGGAAAGGTCCATTGAACCTCACAAAGAGCCATTGGAAACGATCAACGTGGGTTCAGAAAAAGAGAGAAAAGAAATCAGGATTGAGGCACTGCTCAGTCCAACTGCCAAAGAGAGTTTAACAAAGCTTCTCAAAGAGTTTCCCGATGTATTCGCTTGGTCCAATCAGGACATGCCAGGGTTGGATACCAGCATCGTGGAACATCACTTACCGTTGAAATTAGAATGTCCACCAGTGAAACAAAGACTAAGACTGACTCATCCAGACATGGCCAT
Source organism: Lathyrus tuberosus (assembly GCA_022829125.1). NCBI lineage: Eukaryota > Viridiplantae > Streptophyta > Magnoliopsida > Fabales > Fabaceae > Lathyrus > Lathyrus tuberosus. Next base: position 3,963,546 of record JALAZF010000052.1, on the reverse strand, counting down.
CAAAATCAAAGAGGAGGTACAGAAACAGATTGACGCGGGCTTCCTCGCCACATCAGAATATCCTCAATGGTTAGCCAACATCGTACCAGTTCCAAAAAAGGACAGAAAGTTCAGAATGTGTGTGGATTACAGAGATCTAAACAAGGCCAGTCCAAAGGAAGACTTCCCTTTACCGCACATTGACATGCTGGTAGACAGTACAACAAAGTTCAAGGTTTTCTCCATCATGGATGGATTCTCGGGCTATAATCAGATAAAAATGGCGCCGAAAGACATGGACAAAACTTCATTTATCACCCCATGGGGTACCTTTTGTTACAAGGTAATGCCATTCGGTTTAAAGAATGTCGGGGCAACCTATCAACGGGCCATGACTACTCTGTTGCATGACATGATACACAAGGAAATTGAGTTATATGCCGATGACATGATTGCCAAATCTAAGATAGAAGAGGAGCATGTGACCCACCTGTCAAAACTATTTGAGTGGTTGAGAAAGTATAAACTCCGCTTAAATCCCAACAAGTGCACCTTCGGTGTCCGTTCGGGGAAACTCTTAGGGTTCATCGTCAGCCCAAAAGGAATTGAGATTGATCCTGACAAGGTCAAGGCCATTCAAGGAATGCCTTCTCCGAAAACTGAAAAATAAGTCAGAGGATTCCTGGGACGTTTGAACTGCATCTCCAGATTCATATTCCTCATGACCGCGACATGTGCGCCGATTTTCAAATTACTCAAAAAGAACCAGGACTGCATTTGGACAGAAGATTGACAAACCGCCTTCGACAGTATTAAGGAATACATGTTGAATCCGCCGATTCTATCGCCTCCAGTGGAAGAAAGACCATTGATCATCTACCTAACCGTATTGGAAGACTCAATGGGATGTGTTCTTGGCCAACAAGACGAAACCAAATGGAAAGAGTCTGCCATCTACTACTTGAGCAAGAAATTCACCGACTGCGAGACTCGATACACTATGCTTGAGAAAACTTGCTGCACTTTGGCTTGGGCAGCCAAACGTCTTCGCCAGTACATGATTCATCTCACTACTTGGTTAATCTCCGAAATGGATCCAATCAAGTATGTATTTGAAAAACCTGCTCTCACGGGAAGAATTGCCCGTTGGCAGATGTTGTTATCAAAATACGACATTGAATACCACGTTCAGAAAGCCGTTAAGGGAAGTATTTTAGCCGATCATTTGGTTCATCAACCGATTGACGATTAGGAATCAATCGGGTTTGACTTCCCAGATGAAGATGTCATGTATCTAAAAATGAAAGACTGCGATGAACCGCTACCCAGTGAAGGGCCAGAACCAGGTTCCCAATGGGGACTAATCTTTGACGGAGCTGTCAATCATTACAGAAATGGAATTGGGGCAATTATCATAACACCTCAGGGTACCCACATTACTTTCACTTCCAGACTTACATTCAAGTGTACGAACAACGAGGCCGAATATGAAGCTTGTATCATGGGTCTCGAGGAAGCAATCGATTTGAGAATCAAAAACTTGGATGTTTATGGCGACTCAGCTTTGGTCGTCAATCAGATCAAAGGAGATTGGAACACATACCAATCCAGATTGATTCCTTACAAAGATTATGCAAGAAGGTTGTTACCTTTCTTCAACAGAATTAAGTTTCATCATATCCCTCGTGAAGAGAATCACATGGCTGATGCATTAGCCACTCTCTCTTCCATGATTAGTGTAGGTCAATGGAGCAACCTACCTAAGATCGACATCATGCGCCTTGAACGGCCCGCGTACATCTTCACAGTTGAAGCAGTCATAGACGACAAACCTTGGTATCATGATATAAAATGCTTCCTTCAGAAACAAGAGTACCCACCTGGGGCACTAAGGAAAGACAGAAAAACCCTCAGAAGACTGGCTGGAAACTTCTTCCATAGCGGTGATACACTCTATAAGAGGAACCTTGACATGGTCTTGCTCCGATGTGTAGACAGACCAGAAGCAGACATGCTGATAAAAGAAATTCACGAAGGATCCTTTGGTACTCATGCCAATGGACATACAATGGCGAGAAAAATTCTGAGAGTATGGTACTATTGGTTGACCATGGAATCCGACTGCTACAAGTACATGAGGAAGTGTCACAAGTGTCAGATATACTCCGACAAAATCCATGTACCGCCAACACATCTCAAAGTTCTCTCTTCCCCATGGCCTTTTTCCATATGGGGAATCGACATAATTGGCATGATCGAACCTAAAGCTTCGAACGGACATCGGTTCATCCTGGTAGCCATTGATTACTTCACCAAGTGGGTCGAAGCAGCATCGTACGCTAATGTAACCTGACAAGTGGTGGTCCGATTCATTAAAAACAATATCATCTGTCGTTTTGGTGTTCCTAGCCAAATCATTACTAATAATGGATCCAACTTGAACAATAAGATGATGAAAGGGTTATGTACAGAGTTCAAGATCGAACACCATAACTCATCTCCCTACCGACCCATGATGAACGGGGCGGTAGAAGCGGCTAACAAGAACATCAAGAAGAATGTTTAGAAGATGCTTGTAACCTATAAAGATTGGCACGAGATGCTACTCTTTGCTCTTCGCGGTTATCGCACATTTATCCGCACTTCAACAGGGGCAACCCCTTTCTCTCTAGTATATGGTATGGAGGCAGTGCTCCCCATAGAAGTAGAGATCCCATCAATCCAGGTATTGATGGAAGCTAAGCTAACAGAGGCTGAATGGTGTCAAAGTCGACACGACGAACTAAACTTGATCGAGGAGAAGAGAATCATGGCACTATGCCACGGTCAGTTGTATCAGTAAAGAATGAAGAAGGCATTTGACAAAAAGGTTCGACCTCGCGTCTTCAGGAAAGGAGACCTTGTGCTCAAAAAGATACAATTATTTCTCACTGATTCTCGGGGAAAATGGACTCCGAATTATAACGGCCCCTATGTGGTCAAGAAAACTTTCTCAGGCGGCGCCTTGAGACTTGCAACCATGGACAGAGAGGAATTTGCCTACCCCACAAATGTTGATGTAGTCAAGAAATACTTCGCCTAAATAAAAAAAACGTCTCGATGGATTGAAAACCCGAAAAGGCGGTCCAGGCAAAAATTAGAGACATGATCAAAAAATCATCCCAGTGGGTTGGAAACATCACAGTACAATCCAGGAAAAAGTTAGGGATAATGGCAAGTAACTATGTTCAACAAGGACAAGTCCCTCAGCAGCGGTAATGCCATCCATTAGAAGAAAAACTCCAGTCACAGTCATCTTAGACAGAAGCTCAGGATGTCCCGAATTCAAAGTTGGTAGAAGGATAGTGTTCGTTATGTTTCAATGTAGCCATCTTCCCTTAAATTACAATTTTCTAAACTTTGTAAATACTCTGTGGAATCACGCGTTTGGCTGATTTTCATCCTATCAATAAAATTTTACCCCTTGTGCTTTTGTTTATAATTCTCATTTGTTTTAGCTTTATAGAATGACATTTTAACATGATCAACGATTCTTTAAACAAAACAAAAAAATGAATTTACTTGTCAAACTTTTTCTACTTTTAAGATGAAGATGGCAATTTCTTTTGACTGTTGAACATCGAAAGAACTCGTTCGCTTTGCTAGAAGTAATCGAACTTCAAAGTGCAGAATCAAAGTACTCCTTCTTAGCCAGTGCACCTGAATGAAGGATCAACGATTGTTCCCCGCGAGGACTACTTCTCCTAAGCAAGGCAGAATTGCTATCTTGAACCCAGTGGTACCTCTTCATCCCCTCTAGTGGCCGAGTATCCAGTCGTGTTCATCTGTTCGTCTGTATGTCGTGTCAGTTTTGTCAGCATATACACACATACATCATGCTTTATTTATTTGCATTCATATTGCATCACTATCACTCTAGTTGGTCTTGTTCCCTAGTGATAAAAGTCCTCTCAATCGAGTTGTCAGTTTTTTCCTCGTTAGGAAATGTTGCGTCTGAACAATCTCTCTCCTCCAGTTTATTTCTCGATTGAAGTTGGTCCTCGACCACTTTGATAACTTGAACCTCTGAAAGACCAGAGAACCCTCTCCAAACGTCACTCATCACCATTAAAGATGATAATTTCGCTTTCCCGGATTAAGGAAAATCCCCAGAGAAAGCCTCTTAATCAGAGATTCGACAATACGGCAGTTCTTCTTCGGAAAGTTCACTGACGAAAAAGTCATCGGCACCTCAAAATTGGATCACATCATATGGCATTTCTCCGAGAGATCTCCGAGAAAAGTATGATGCAATATCCCCAAGCGAAAGCAGTCTCTCAAGAGACTCGTTCTCCCCTAGTAGAGTGAACGAATGGCATCTCCAACAGAGAATTTGGTACACCTCTACAACTCAGATGGATCGGTTCCCCAACAAGTCTGACGTCAAAACTTTTTCCATCAAATGGCATCTATCCAGGAAAATTCGGCGAGAAGTTTGATGAAAACCGCTACGCATATCGTTCCTTGTCAAGAAAGTTTATTGACAAAAGAAACTGAGACCAGTTCCTTGGTAAGAAAGCAGGAACGAGGGGAAGTTTACATCAGAAACTGAGACCAGTTCCTTGGTAAGAAACCAGGATCGAGGGGAAGTTTAAATCAGAAACTTAGACCAGTTCCTTAGTAGGAAACTAGGATCGAGGGGAAGTTTAAATCAGAAACTAAGACCAGTTCCCTGGTAGGAAACCGGGATCGAGGGGAAGTTTACCTTTTCTAAGCATCATTGCTTAGCAAAAGAAGAAGGATGCGCCAACTACCATTCATAACCACCATCAAAATTTCGGGTATTCCGATATTTAATCCTTTTGCACCCCGAATGCCCGAATACCTTCGCCATTCACACCTTCGGGTCCAAGAAGATTAAATAGGGGCATCTGTCATACCCCAAATTTTGACCACTAAGATTTCCCATCATTGTGAAAATCACCATCATAATATGGATGAACCATTAGTCTCCCCAAAGATGGGTGAGCATCCACTACAATCAGACTTAGGGTTTCAAGCCCTCTCAGAGCTCTTAGACAAAGGATCAATCAAGGAATGACATGATCTTCAACTTGTTTAGCCTCTCAAACATCCACAATGGATTAAGAGGACTCCCACATCAAGAATCTAGCACAATTTTCCAGCATTCCAGGTGGATTAAGCCTCAAGATCACCAGTGTCACCAAAATTAGGGTTTGGTCGACCAGGGCCTCCAGATGAAAATTTTCCTCTGGGCATGAGCCAATGCTTCAAAGCATAACCTATGATGCTCCAAGGGACATCATGGACCCAATCATCAAGTCCATTTAACCTCGGGGGATGCATTCACAAAAAAATCAGGAATTAGGGTTTCTTGACCTAATTCACCACCTAAGTTGACTTTTGGGGCAAAGCATGAGCCAAGACCTCAAGACATGATTTGAGTGTCTCTAATGCACCACATTTATCCATTTGCAACAATGGATTGATCCAAGAAGCTTGGCTCACAAGTTTCAATTTCGTCAGAACCACAATTAGGGTTTCGCGAGAAAAGTCAACTGTATCTTTGACTTTTGACCAGGACATGCTCCCAAACCCTAGGACATGATTCAATACACCCTATAACACCTATGAAATCAATCCATCAAGTTTGATTTAGGTCAAGGACTTGATTTCATAGAGGATCGCACAGTTTGGAATTCATTTGACAAAAAGTCAACTGTGCACAAAAGTCAAACTTTGACTTTTTGAGATTTTTCACAATTATGGTTCTTTGACCCTAAAATGATGTTAATGTGTGATTGGAATCATCATTCATCAAGAAAAATCAAGAAAAGTGAGATAACTTGTAAAAGGGGTAACCATAAAAAAACTTAGAAATTTTTCTAAGTTATGGAACAAAGTGGCTAGGGTACCAACTTTGGAGGATCATAACTCCTAAACCACAAGGCCATTTTTCCCCATTCAAAGCTGGATTTGTATCCCTCATGGCCCTCCACAAAAGCTTCAACTACACCTCATTCCAATTCATCATGGATTTTGAGTTATGGAATGATCAAAATCACAAAAAGTGAAAATGTCACTTTTTTCCAACACTTAGTGAAATTTTCACTAAGTCAGAATCTGCCTTCACTTTTTTCCAAATATAGGGGCATTTTTTACTTGGATCCAAAAAGTATCAAAACCAATTATGATCAAACAGTTTTTATATCATATGAGGGCTTTCCAAAATGCCCAAGAACTCCATTAAATTCCACTTGAGCCATTAGATATGATAATGCCATTATGCCTTGCTGCAAACTATCATGGCAAGGCAGCTTTTTGAAGTTTTGCTCGATTTGCTCAAATTTTGCAAAGGGCAAGCAACTATATCCATCTGAACACCTCAAGGGGGGATCAAGGAGGAACCAACTCTGATCTCAAGCCTCCCAAGTCTTTGGAACCAAAAATAGCATGCCAAACCTAAGAATGCCTAAAAGAGGGACAAGACTCCAATTTTGGATTTGAGCATTCAATGCATACACCAAGGTGGCATGGTCTGAGCCATTTCCAACTGAACTCAGTCAATACTTATCCAAGACCAAGGGAACCAGCAGCCTGTGCCCTAACCTCTAGTCAATGGCTAGAGGAGACTTGGATTCTCATTGATCAACATTGGCCAAACCTATGCATCAGTTGCCATTCACTATTCCTTGCAAAACAAACTTGCTCTACTATAAATAGAGCTCATTTTTTATCAGTTTGAGTACACCAAAGCCATCAAACAGATGCTTTCCTCAAAATCTCTTCCTTCACTCCAAAATTGCCTTCCAAAGCAAGTCACTATCGGGTTTTGAGTTTGAGACCTATTCCAACCAAACCAATCACACACACACCTCATAAACATCATATAGAAGTGATCTAAACACTTAAACAACATCTGGAACACTGATTTCACAAAATCACCAGCCAACTGCTCAAGGTTTTAACCAAGTTGCAGTTGGGATACCATCTTCAGTTCCAATTTGTTTCAAACCATTCCAAGCACCCAGACACACTCCATGGCACCTAGGGAAGTTGTCCCTAACCTTGGAACCAAGCTGTAACACCTCTAACACAAAACACGATCACCAGCTGCAAGAGGTAAGCATGAGCTCTTCTAACTCTATGATCTATGCATTTTTTGCTGCACAATAATTTGGCCATATGTTCATAATCATGCATAGAGTGTTTACCCTCAATAAATTGTTTTGTTTGAATCGTGTATGGAATTTCTGAACCTTCATGCAAATTTTAGGGTTCTTGAGGTTTCTCTTTGATTTCTTATTCCATGCTTAAAATAAATGAAATTAAAGACCATAGACATGATCGTGAGGTTGAAACGAGTAGATTGATATGTAGATTGCAAGATATAATCAAGTATTCAGTGAGATTGGATAGAAAACGTAAATCTGCAGAAACAGAGGGTGGCGGTGTTCTTGCCCTTGTTCTTGGCACCTTTTTTGAAAATTTGAATATTTGAATTTTGTGATTTTATTTAATTGATTCAAAAATTAATTTCTCTCTGAGTTTTAATGATTTTGAGTTGATTCTTTTTTTAATAATTCACAAAAATGTTAAAATATTTTATTTTCCCAAATAAATCCCAAACATATTATTTTTTTCATATACTTGATATTTTTGTAAAGAATTAATACTTTAATTGTTTTTAACATTTAAAATATTTTTTCTTTCTTGATTTTTCAAATTTTAGTGATTTCCAATCATTTTGTGGATCAAAACCTGATTTTTGAAACATTAATCCAAGATCACAATTTGTTTTCCACATGTTTAACAATTTTGATCATTTTAATTGAATTTTTATTCAATTAAAATACATTTTGAAAACAAATTAGGGTTTTGATTAATTCAACCCTCATCAAACTTTTTTCAAACACTTTGGGCCTCTAAAAGAGTGTAAGATCCAATCCCCTTTTAACCTAAACCTTTTTGGGCCTCAGATATTGTATAAGTCCCTCTGCTTTAAAAGAAAACCTCGGCACGATCGCCAATTGAAAAATCAAACCCTTGGGCCTACCCTCGTGTTATAAGCCTCATTCTTTAAAAATCATTGGGCCTCTAGTAGAGTGTAAGACCCAACCCTTTTTGAAAACCAAAATAACTTGGACCTCAGTGTATTGTATAAGTCCCGATACCATCAAAAAGTTCGACGCGATTGTCGCCAGTTTAAAAAAACCTTTGGGCCTCTTGAGAGAGTGTAAGACCCACCCCCTTGTACAGAAAACCTTTTTGGGCCTTAGTCACTTGTATAAGTTCCTATGTACAAATTCAAAATAACAGTGCCATCACTGATAAAACTTTGGGCCTCTCCTTGAGCTGTAAGCCCCCAACAATCTTTTCAAAGCACTTTCTCCTTTGGTTTTAAATATAATATTGTTATCAAAGCTTTCTTTGTTGAACAAACTAACCAAACAGCATGGAAGCTCTACAACCAAGTGTTTACCCGCTTTCTTTATCCGCTTTCATATATATATATATATATATATATATATATATATATATATATATATATATATATATATAACTGTATTGTGGGGCTGCTCACTGTAAGTCTTCTTTCACAAACTTTTATATACTCGTCAAATATCCACTGTGTAATACTAGTATAGTTATTTAGAGTTTTCCCCGGCAACTACGTCTAGCACTAGGTAAAATCTTGTTGGTCACTCTTAAATACAAACAAAACTAGATCCCCATAGGATTACAAGACACATTCTTCCCTCCTCTTGGGGTTAAACAATATGGAGACGTGAAAGGCAGCATTCTCGGTGAACCCTTTCTCAGTCTGTCACCCTTAGAAATCGTCAAAGAAACTCTAACTCCCCAGAGATGATCTTTTCTCCGTGAATGGCATCTCTTGAGTTTCTTCCAAATTCTCAGACTTTCCTGGCTTGATCTATTCTCGGTGAATGGCTTGTCTTGAACTTCTCGGGGTTTGGGGACCCACAGGCTTCTTAAAAGCATCCCCGCCTCCTCTTGGGCATTGTACAAGGACCCTTCGGCTTCTTAAAAGCTCTCATGCCTTCTCTTGGGCTTAGTACAAGGACCCACAGACCTCTACAGGTATAGAAACAGAACCTAGTCATCAATTTGCTAGAACTGTCTTTCTGAGTCAAGTGTCAGACCAGTTAACGGGTTGACCTTCATCCCTTAACATACCAGCCTTCTCTTGGGCATCATACAAAGATCATTCACTATCTGTGAATCGATTTCTCAAAACACCAGTAGACTTGGACAGTCTCAATACCCTTTGGATTTTCTATTTCCTTAAGGAATAGGAAATCTCCCTGATCCTCTAATCAATCTCAAAGTACAACATTACCTATATAAGAACTGATTTTCTCTTTTATCCAACATACTGGACCTGTCACTAAACTGAAACAGTTACCAGCACACTAGCCTCCTCTAAGGCTTTGTACAATGATTCTCCCCAGCGAAGCTAACCTTTTTTAGCCTCCATCTCGGGCTTCATATGAGATACAAAACCACTCTCTTGTTGAGTATAAAAGAATCTCTTGTTGAGTCAAACACTTATAGCCTCCATCTCGGGCTTCGTACGAGATACAAAAACACTCTCTTGTTGAGTATAAAAGACTCTCTTATTGAGTCACACCTTTTAGCCTCCATCTCGGGCTTCGTACGAGATACAAAAACACTCTCTTGTTGAGTATAAAAGACTCTCTTGTTGAGTCAATCCACCTTTTAGCCTCTCTCTCGGGCTTCGTACGAGATACATAAAAGCACTCTCTTGTTGAGTCAGTCACTTGTTAGCACTCTCTTGTTAAGTCAACCCCTTTTAGCCTCTCTCTCGGGCTTCGTACGAGACACATAAAAACACCCTCTTATTGGGTCAATAGCCTCCTCTTAGGCTTTGTATAAGGAAACCCCGGTTGAGTCAATCAACCTTTTAGCATCAAAATATGTGCCTTGCTCATAGTATACAAACGTCAACAACTCCTTTTCCCCCCATCTAAATTGCTGTAAGCGGCAAGCCTCTGGATTATTTACATCCACGCCACTGTCCCTCTTTTAGCATGAGAAATTCCTAAGGAAAGATGGCATTGCTCTACACTGAGTTAAAGTCTTCTCCTTCAGGTTAAAAATCCCCTATAAAGGAAATTATGGCATTGCTGGATTCACATATCCCAGTTAAAGTAATTCTCCTTTATAATCAATCACCTAACAATTGTGACAGACAGACCAAATATCCCCCTTTAGAGATGGCAAATTCTCTCTAAAGTCAAAACCCTTTAGCTTCATATCTTGGGCTTCGAACAAGATACAAATAGACCTTTCAGCTTCACATCTTGGGCTTTGAACAAGATACAAACCACTTTCAGCTTCACATCTTGGGCTTTGAATAAGATACAAACCACTTTTAGCTTCACGTCTTGGGCTTTGAACAAGACACCAAAACAACCTTTTTCCTCCCATAGAATAGGAGGAACTACAATCGCTCTGATTTCCCTGTTTCGTTAAAACGGGAATACGTAGGCATAAGATTGAAAAATCTTAGCGAGGACACTAATCAAAAAACCCAAAATCCCGTGCCTTCATACATCAATCGAAAAGCATTAGTCCTAACATCCTCATAAATAATCTAGACATTTCACTCTTGGCAAAATAAGCAGAGAGAGGCCCCACTTCCACATAGCATCTGTAACCTAATAGACCGCTGTTTAAACTCATCATGCAAGAAGGGTTAATTGGAGACATCTATTTCCCATCCTTCATCAGCTTCAATAGGATAAAAAATGAATCGACTTGTAGTAGCCCAGAGCGGCAGTGCTTAAGAACCACGTCCAAAATCGCTCGCTACAGTTATGTTTCAATGTAGCCCTTTTCCCTTAAATTATCATTTTCTAAACTTTATAAATACTCTATGGAATCACGCGCTTGGCTGATTTCCATCCTACCAATAAAATTTGAGCCTTAGTGCTTTTGTTTGCAATTCTTATTTGTTTTAGCTTTACAGAACGACATTTTAACATGATTAACAATTCTTGAAATAAAACAAAAATGAATTTACTTGTCAAACTTTTCTGCTTTTAAAATACAGATGGCAATTCTTTTGACTGTTGAACATCGAAATAACATCGATCGCTTCTCCAGAAGTAATCAAGCTTCAAAGTGCAGAATCAAAGTACTCCTTCTAAGCCAGTGCGCCTGAATGAAGGATCAACTATGTCAGAGGCCATGTTTTATCTGACACCCTTGGCAGAGTTCTTATCTCCTAAGCCCGACCAACGGTTTTCCCCACAGGGGCTATCTCTCCTAAGCAAGGCAGAATTGCTATCTGGAACAAATGGTATTTCTTCGTCCCCCGCAGTGGCCGAGTATCCAGTCGTGTTCATCTATTAGTCTGTATGTCGCGTCAGTTTTGTCAGCATAAACATACATACATCATGCATTATTTATTTGTATTCATATTCATATTCCATCACTACCACTCTAGTCGGTCTTATCCCCTAGTGATAAAAGTCCTCTCATTCGAGTTTTCAGTTCTTTCCTCGTCAAAAAATGTTGCATCTGAACAATCTCTCCCCCAGTTTATTTCTGGATGGGAGACGGTCCTCGACCACTTTGATAACTTGAACCTCTGAAAAGCAAGAGGACCATCGACAAATGTCATTCTTCGCTATTGAAGATGATATCTTCGCTTTCCCGGATTAAGGAAAATCCCCGGAGAAAGCCTCTTAATCAAAGATTCGGCAGTGCAGCAGTTTTTCTCCAGAAAATTCCTTGACGAAAAGGTCATCAGCACCTCAAAATTGGATTACATCACATGGCATTTCTCCGAGAAGATCTCGAGGGAAGGTATGATGTAATATCCCCAAACAGGAAGCAGTCTCTCAAGAGACTCGTTTTCCCCAGTAGAGTCGACAAATGGCATCTCCAAAATAGAGAAGTTTAAACACCTCTACCGCTCAGACAGATGGGTTTCTCCAGCAAGTCTGACATCAAAACTTTTTCCCATCAAATGGCATCTTCCAAGGAAAATTCGGCGAGAAGTTTGAGGAAAACCGCTACAAATAGCGCCCCTTGTCAAGAAAGTTTATTGACAAAAGAAACTGAGACCAGTTCCTTGGTAGGAAACCAGGATCGAGGGGAAGTTTATATCAGAAACTTAGACCAGTTCCTTAGTAGGAAATCAGGATCGAGGGGAAGTTTATATCAGAAATTGAGAACAGTTCCTTGGTAGGAAACCAGGATCGAGGGGAAGTTTATATCAGAAACTTAGACCAGTTCCTTGGTAGGAAACCAGGATCGAGGGCAAATTTATATCAGAAACTTAGACCAGTTCCTTGGTAGGAAACCAGGATCGAGGGGAAGTTTATATCAGAAACTTAGACCAGTTCCTTGGTAGGAAACCAGGATCGATGGGAAGTTTACCTTTTCTAAGCATCATTACTTAGCAAAAGGAGATGGATGAGCAAGCTGCCATTCATACCCATCATCAAAATTTTGGGTATTCCGATATTTAATCCTCTTGTACCCCGAATGCCCGAATACCTTCGCTATTCACACCTTCGGGTCCAAGAAGATTAAATAGGGGCATCTGTCAAACCCTAAATTTTGACAACTAAGATTTCCCATAATTGTGCCAATCCTCATCACAAAATGGAGATACTTTCGTGTCTCATCAATCTCCTCAAAGAATTGTTGAGCATTCACTACTAACATGAATTAGGGTTTTAGGCTCTATCAGGGCACTTAGACAAAAGATCAATCAAGAAATGACATGATCTTCAACTTGTCTAGCCTCTCAAACACCAACAATGGATCAAGAGGACTCCCACATCAAGAATCAAGCACAAAGTTGCAGCATTCCAAGTGGATCAAGCCTCAAGATCGACAGTGTCACCAAATTAGGGTTTTGGTCGATTGAGGCCTCCAGATGGAAATTTTCATCTGGGCATGAGCCAATGCTTCAAAGCACAACCCAAGATACTACAAGGGACCTCATGGACTCAATCATCAAGTCAATTTTACCTCAGGGGATGCATCCACAAAAGAATCAGGAATTAGGGTTTCTTGACCTAATTCACCCCTAAGTTGACTTTTGGGACAAAACATGAGCCAATACCTCAAGGCATGATTTGAGGGTCTCTAACATACTATATTGATCCATTTGCAACAATGGATTGATCCAAGAAGCTTGACTCACAAGTTTCATTTTCATCAGGACCACAATTAGGGTTTCGAGGGAAAAGTCAACTGTACCTTTGACTTTTGACCCAGACATGCTCCCAAACCTTGGGACATGATTCAATACACCTTATAACACCTGTGTAATGTATCCATTAGGTTTGATTTAGGTCAATGACTTGATTTCAATAAGGATCGCATAGTTTGGAATTCATCCGATAAAAAGTCAACTGTGCACAAAAGTCAAGTTTGACTTTTTGAGATTTTTCACAATTATGGTTTCTTGACCCTAAAATGATGTTAATGTGTGATTTGAATCATCATTCATCAAGAAAAACTAAAGAAAGTGAGTTAACTTGTAAAAGGGGTAACCATAAAAACTTAGAATTTTTCTAAGTTATGGAACAAAGTTGCTAGGGTACCAACTTCCAAGGGTCATAACTTGAGATCCAAGAAATCATTTTGGAGGGTCAAAGATGGATTTGTAGATCTCATGGCATACTTTAAAAGTGACAACTACAGCTCATTCCAATTCCTCATGGATTTTTAGTTATGGATTGATCAAAATGGCTGAAAACACAAAAGTGACATTTTTCCAACACTTAGTGAAATTTTCACTAAGTTAGAATCTGCCTTATTTTTTTTCCAAATGTAGAGGAAATTTTCATTATAATCCGGGTTGACTCAAAACCAAAGTTAGACATCATGTTGAAATAGGATATGTCAGCTTTCCAAAATGTCCAAGAACTCCATCAAATTCCATCTGAGCTAGGAGTTATGACAGCTGCAACATGCCTTGCTGCAAACTGTCTTGGCAAGGAAGATTTTTACATTAGTGCCCGAATTATTCAAATTGTGAAAGTTCAAGCATGGTTATCCATCTGCACACCTCTAGGGGGAACAACCAAGGGACAATCACTGATCTATAAGCCTCCCAAGTCTTTGGAACTACATATAGGTGTGGCACCCCTAAAAGCTAAAGATGCCTTAAGACTCCAATTTTGTTTTGAGGCAATCAATGGATGCTTAGAGGTGGCATATATTAGAGAAAATACGAACACTTCAGTCAAGCCTTATCCTTGAATCAGAGAACCATAGGCTTATGCTCTAATCTCAAGTCAATGGCTAGAGGAGACTTGAGATTCCATTTGATCCACATTGGCCAAAGGCCTGCTGCAGTTGTCATTCCCTATTCCTTGCAAAACAAACTTAACACACTATAAATATACCTCATTTCTGATCAATTTGAGTACACCAAAGCACCCAAACTGATGCTTTCCTCAAAATCACCTCTTTCACTCCAATTTTGCCTTCTAACTCAAGTCACTATCAGGTTTTGAGTTTGAGAGCAATTCCAACCAAACCAATCACACACACACCTCATAAAAATCATATAGAAGTGATCCAAACACTTAAACAACATCTGGAACATCAGATTCACAAAATCACCAGCCACCTGTACAAGCCTTTGACAGATTTGCAGTTGAGGTGCCAAATCAATTTCTAGCTCAATTCAATTCACTCCAAGCATTCAGACACACTCCATAGCACCTAAGGAAGCTGTCCACATCATTGGAACCAAGATGTAACACCTCCAACCTAGAACTCGATCATCAGCTGCAAGAGGTAAGCCTTGTAACAGCCCGCGGCCACTCGCGCACGAGTCTCGACACTATTACCAACTCAGACTTAATCACTAGCCCCCTTTTTCAACTATACTAGTGTTTTTGCCTCCCGTGGGAATCGAACCGTGTACCTGGGGATAAGTACCACGTTCAATGCATTCCCACTACCAATTGAGCTGCAGCTCAATTGGTAGTGGGAATGCATTGAATGTGGTACTTATCCCCAGGTACACGGTTCGATTCCCACGGGAGGCAAAAACACTAGTATAGTTGAAAAAGGGGGCTAGTGATTAAGTCTGAGTTGGTAATAGTGCCGGGACTCGTGCGCGAGCGGCCGCGGGCTGTTACAAGCCTCAACTTGGTCATCTCATGATTCATGCATATTTCCTCGCACAATAATTTTTCCATATGTTCATAATCATGTATGGAGTGTTTCCCTTCCATTAATTGGTTTGTATGAGTCGTGTATCAAATTTCTCAGCCTTCATGTAGAAATTAGGGTTCTTGAGGTTTCTCTTTGATTTCTTATTCCATGCTTAAAATAAATGAACTTAAAGACCATAGACATGATCGTGAGGTGAAAACGAGTAGATTGATATGTGGATTGTGTGATTTCATCAAGTATTTAGTGAGATTGATGAGAAAATGCAAATCTGGGCAAAACAGAGCACGCGGGCAAAACCAAGGTGTTCTTGGCGCCCTTTTTCAAACTTTCAAATATTTGAATTTTGTGATTTTATTTAATTGATTCAAAAATTAATTTCTCTCTGAATTTTAATGATTTTGAGTTGATTCTTTTTTTTAATAATTCACAAAAATGTTAAAATATTTTATTTTACAAAAATTTCCCAAAAATATTATTTATTTCATATACTTTATATTTTTGCAAAGAATTAATTTTTATTTGTTTTTTAACATTCAAAATATTTTTTCCTTCTTGATTTTCCAAACTTAAATGGTTTTCAATCATTTTGTGGATAAAAACATGATTTTTGAAACATTGATCCAAGATCACCACTCATTTTTCACATGTTTTCAATCATTTTTATTAATTTTTAAACAAAATTAATTCCATTTTTAAACAAAATTAGGGTTTGATTGATTCCACCCTCATCAATCTTTTTCAAACACTCATGGGCCTCTAATAACAAAATCAACTGGGCTTCTCCTTGAGCTATAAGACCCATCTTTATTCATTTTCAAACTCTTTGGGCCTCTAATAGAGTGTAAGACCCAATCCCCTTTTAACCAAAACCTTTTTGGGCCTCAGACGTTGTATAAGTCCCATCACATTTTCCAAAAATCTCGGCGCGATCGCCAGTTCAAAATCAAATCATTTGGGCCTATCCTCGTGTTGTAAGTCCCATTTATTTTCTTTTTAAAACACCTTTTGGGCTTCTCCTTGAGTTGTAAGACCCATCCCTTTTGTAAACAAACCTTTTTGGGCCTCAGTCATTGTATAAGTCCCGAGATGATATTAAAAACAACGGTGTGATTACTGTTAAAACCTTGGGCCTCTCCTTGAGTATAAGCCCCAACAATATTTTCAAAGAAATTTCCCTTTTGATTTAGATTCAAATATACATGTTGTTATCAAAACTTTCTTTAATTTCTTTAAACAACTAACAATACAGCATGGAAGTTTGCTCACCTGTAAGTTTTATCTGCTTTCATTTACATGCTTTAATATATATAACTGTATTGTGGGAAGCTGCGCATGGTTAGTCTTCTTTCATTCTTTTAAATACATGTCAAATATATATAACTGTATTGGGGGAAGCTCCGCATGGTTAGTCTTCTTTCATATCCTTTTAAATACTTGTCATATATCAACTGTATATATACTAGTATATTTATTTAGAGTTTTCCCCGGCAACTAGGTCTAGAACTAGGTAAAGCCCTGTTGGTTGCTCTTAAATACAAACAAAACTAGATCCCCATAGGATTTCCAGATACAGTCTTGCCTTCTCTTGGGCTTAAACAATATGGAACAAAGAGAAAGGCATTATTCCTCGTGAACCTTTTCTCAGATTGTCACCCTTAGAAATTGTCAAAGAAATTCTACTCCCCAGAGTTGATCTATTCTCGGTGAATAGCATCTCTTGAGTTTCTCCAAATCACAGAACTTTCACTAAATGATCTATTCTCGGTGAATAGCATTTCTTGAACTTTTCTTGGTTTGGGACCCACGAGCTTTCTACAAGCATCCCCGCCTCCTCTTGGGCTTTGTACAAGGACCCTCCGGCTTCTTAGAAGTTCTCATGCCTTCTCTTGGGCTTAATACAAGGACCCTGACGACCTCTTAAAGGTATAAGACAGAACTTAGTCATCCTTTGCTAGAGCAATCTCTCCAGTGTCAAACCTCAGGCCATTTTAGGGTTGATTCTCATCCCTTAATGCCCGTGTCTCCTCTTGGGCATCATACAAAAGATAAAACTCTTCCACACCAGTAGACTTGGACAGTCTAATCCCCTTGAGTCTCAAAGACATTCTCAAGTTCCTTACAAATATAGGAATTAACCCCGGGCTCTCTGGATCAATCTCCACCAGAAACCCAGTCCCTCTCTTGAGAGTTCCCTAACCAGGGTCAACTTATCCCAAATCAGAACCTCAAGGTCTCTGATATCTCAACTCTTCTGTAATCCTCAGCAAGAGTTAATTCCCCATTTGGACCTGCCTCAGGATCTTAACAATCCCTGGAAAAAGTTAACCTCCTCTTAGGCTTTGTATAATGATCTTTTCCTCAGCACAGTTAGCCTCCTCTTGGGCTTTGTACAAAGATTCTCCCCAGCGGAGCTAACTTTTTCAAACTCTCTTGTTGAGTCCATCACTTTGCCAGACTCTCTTGTTGAGTCAATCAACTTTCAGACTCTCTTGTTGAGTCAGTCAACTTTCAGACTCTCTTGTTGAGTCAATCACCTTTTCAGACTCTCTTGTTGAGTCAACCTTTTTTAACCTCAATCTTGGGCTTTGTACAAGACAGATAAAAGCACTCTCTTGTTGAGTCAAACCCTTTCAACCTCAATCTTGGGCTTTGTACAAGACATAAATCTCCCTCTTTTGAACTTGGGACATATATCTTCCCTAACAGAGTCATTTCCTCCCAGCCTTCTTCTAGGCTTTGAGGAATGATTTTCCCCAAGAGAAGTCAAACTCATTTCAGCCTCAATCTTGGGCTTTGTACAAGACACATAAAAATATCCTCACTAGAGTCAGTTAAATTTCTTATTTCAACCTCAATCTTGGGCTTTGTACAAGACACATACAAACCTCCCCGGCGGAGTCAAAATCCTTTTAGCCTCAATCTTGGGCTTTGTCCAAGACAGATAGAACATTTTCCCCCAGAAAAGTCAAACTTCTAGCCTCCTCTTAGGCTTTGTATAATGATATCCCCAAAGAGTCAGTCTCTTTTTTGCCTCAATCTTGGGCTTTGTACAAGACACCAATATATACACTCTCTTGTTGAGTCGGTCTTATCCAGACTCCTATTAGGCTTTGTATAAAGAAACCCCCTAGCCGAGTCAATTAACCTTTTAGCTTCAATCTTTGGCTTTGAATAAGACATGAATAAACCTTTTAGCTTCAATCTTGGGCTTTGAACAAGACACCAAAACATCTTTTTCCTCCCTTAGAATAGGAGGAACTACGATTGCTCTGATTTCTCTGTTTCATTTAAACGGGAATACGTAAGCATAAGATTTCAAAATCTTAGCGAGCATACCAATCAAAAACCTTAGGTCCAGTACCTTCATACCAATCAAACATTAGGTCTAGTACTTTACCAAAAACACCCAAACATCAACATCAACTCACTCATACTTCCCAAGAAAATTTCCCAACCCGTTAACAGATAAACACTATCAATTACAAAGCGAGACCTAAAGCTGATATCCTGTGGATAACCACATATAGGATGGGTAATTGACAACTCCCCATTGTATAACCTAACCCCGGACTCCCCAATCTCTTTAAAAGCGTTTTGTTCAGTTAAACATTTCGCGTGCAAGGTTAGTTTTAGATAGCTTCCATTTCCCTTCCATCTTCATGGGATAAATAAGAAATCAAAAAGTAGCACCCCCTCCTCATTGCGGTGAGGAGAAAACCCAGTGATCAGGTGGTCGCGTCACCGACAAAAATCGCTCGCTACACACATCCATATTGTGGTAATGATCTTCACAATGATGGGAAATCTTGGTGGTCAAAATTTGGGGTATGACAGACACTTTACCATTCTTGAGTCCTTCCTCGAGTCTTTGACCAATAGTTACCAAATCAGTGAAATTGGAGGAAACACTGCCAATCATTTTCTCCCAATAGAATGGAGACAAGGTGTCCATGAACATTCTAGTCAGCTCCTTTTCTGCTAGAGGGAGTTCAACTTGAGAAGCGAGTTCTCTCCAACGCTGAGCATATTTCTTGAAAGACTCTTTCTCATTCTGAGACATATTTTGAAGTTGACGACGGTCACGAGCCATGTTGAGGTTGTACTTGTACTGCTTCGTAAAAACATTAGTAAGATCATGGAAGCAGTGGATACTGTTCTGTTTAAGATTCATATACCATTTGAGATAAGCTCCACTCAAGCTGTCTTGAAAATAGTGGATGAGCAGCTTCTGGTTGTTGGTATAAGCAGCCATCTTTCGAAAGTACATGACCAAATGAGCCCTTGGACAAGAGTGACCCTTATATTTCACAAACTCGGGAGTTTTGGATTTGACAGGCATAACAAGGTCAGAAACTAGGCACATGTTGTCTGCGTCCACACTAAAGAAGTCAGTACCTTCAACGGCTCGGAGTCTCTTGTATATGGTCTGAAATTGTTCACGGACAACCTCAGGTTCAACAAAGTCTTCACGGTCTTCACCTTGAGCACTGGCAGCATTGTACTCATAGAGAAGATTCTCAGAGGGAGCTTGGACAGTCCCAACAACAGTGTGGACCATAGGTCTGGGCTCGGTAAAAACAGGAGCTTAGAACACTGGTCTGACAGTTTGACCAATCATAGCAGTAGATGCAATAGGTGGAGAGAAGTTGCGGGTAACCCAAACTATGGCCAAGTTGAAGGTGGCGCCTGAACAGGATGAGGATCAACATTTGAAACCTCCTGGATAACAGTCGTTTGGGGTTGCTCTCCTCTGGCAATCAAGACTTGGAGCATTTCAGTGAGCTTTGTCATGCTTGACTTAAGATCATCGATCTCCATTCGGATCTCTGCGTTGTGTGCTTCTTGTTTTGACATCTTATATCTGTAGTTAGCCCTAGTCCTGTATCTGTTTCGAGGAATTCGCTTGATGACTGAAAGATGACACTTCGATAGAGATAGTTGTATATGAGTCGCTGGAAAAAATAGAATGTATGCAATGAATCATGCAAATATGAAAATGATATGCAACGCAATGCAAGATAGGATGCAAACCACACAGGCAACATGATCAAAGGTTCGTGATCACAGTATGGAGTTTGGGTAAAGAACCAACCACAGGGTGTGTACTAGGGGTAAAGCACCTGCATAACGGTTTCTAACAAGGTTACCAGAGTCATCAATAAATCTTTCGTATATTATCAGCTTGCACGACTACTCATGCGATTAATAATATTCTCAAGATAAACACTTCTGAGTGTAGTATCGCATGACAACCACCATAGGTCTACACCTGGATGATCACTACACTACGTCCTAAAAAGGTTAGGAGAGGTGAAGGGATACTAAGGTCCTCAGCTTCACGGTCTCCCAAGTTGGAAAAAGTAATGCCAATATGACTACTCGCATGACATCAGTAATTCAAAAGGGGCCTCCACTGAGCGTGGTTATATCATATGTTAAACATGTTAGGACTACTCCCAATAGTTAACTATTTATTATACCACAATCCTATCATAGGTGTACACTCAAGTCCGGGTTAGGACTTATCTCACCACACGATGTAACAACTTTGCCATACAGAAAAAACCCAAGCAGACAAATATATACAAATATACAATAACACATAAAAAACAAGTTATGGGTAACCCTCTTAAGGTCTTTCCCTAGTGAAGTCGCCATTTCTGTCACGGTGAGAATTGGATATCAAGCTATTGGATTAACTTGAATCACAAATCATAATTCACCATCGATCTTTAATTTATCCAAGGGAAGGGAAAAAGAGCGAATAACCCAAAATATGCAATGCAATGCAAAGCAAAAGAGAATCTAAGGTTCAGGGGTTGGTTGTACATAGGGAAGGTGATAGCATCCTAAGTATCTGTAGTACTCTACAAGAACCTCTTATTTTATTGTGATATTTTGTTATTTGTCTGCTAAAGGGTGAAAAGGTAAAAGAAGACCTAAGGTGTTATTTCTAAGTATGCTCGCCAAGACACCGCATCTCGTGCCTATGTATCCTGACGGGAATGGAATCAGAGTATTCGTAGTTCCACTCAATAAGGGTAAACAAAGTAAAAAGAAAATGTTGCTCGCCAAGGATTGACCTTGTGCCTACGTATTCTCAGAAGGAACTTTTAGAAATCAGAGCGTCTGTAGTTCGGACGACTACGGGTTGTTAGGTGCTAAGAACTAAGAAAAACTAAGACAGGTAAAGAATAAATGGGGGACATGCACAATGACGATAAGTCAACATACAGTCCCTTCTCTTGGATTGGGTCAACAAGGCATAAAAAGTAAAACAACAAGTACATGGAAGAACCTCATTTAAATGGAGAGCACTAAATGAAGACACAAACACAGTACACAAAAAAGCATCATGTAATTAGCAAACAAAGGTACGCGGCAAAGCGTCGCGATAAATAAATAACAGGTACGCGGAAGAACATCACGTAGTAAATAAATAGAGGCACGTTACAAAGCATCGCGGTAAAATCCACAAACAAGGGACACGGCAAAACATCGTGTAGAACAAACAGAGGTACACGACAAAACATCGTGTGAAACAAATAATCTAACAATCTAATTAGTAATTAAACAATGGTTGACCTAGTGGTGGAGGCTTGGGTCTTCAGAGTGTGCTCCTCTCAAGGTCTCAGGTTCGAATCCTACTAGGTGCAATCAACCCTTGTGTGGGCTAGTCCATACGGAGCTTTGCTCCGGCTTTAAACGGGGCCCCCGCTAGTGGACGGTGGGATTGGTCCCTCTTGGATTAGTCGATCGCAAGGTCGGATACCAAGATTTCCAAAAAAAAATTAACCTAATCAACTAATCAAATAAATATTTAATTAATTAACTGACTACTAATTTAATTAATTAAGTTAATGAAATAAAATAAATAATAAAATTAAATTAAAAGAATAAAATTAAAAAACAACATAAAAAGGGTGTAAATATAAATATAGAATACTAATAAAAAAATAAGTAAATGGGCCTAAACCAAATCCAATGAAAACTTTATTTTAAACTAGATTTTAATAATAATAATAATAATAATAATAATAAATATTAAAGAAAAAATGAATAAAATAAAAATAAAAATGGGAGGGGACGGTGTTGCACCCTATCATGTTATAGTAAACAATTCTTTTTTTATTTTTGAAATTTAAAAAATAAAATAAAAAGATAAATTAAAATAAGAAAGAAATAAAGAGGAGGAACAAGATAATGAAAGAGAGTTGGGCGCTACTCCTCCCTCTGTACCAGCCGAAACACAACAACAACAAGTCTTGCCTCACAACAAAATTCAATTTTTTTAAAAGAAAATCTCATGAACAAACACCAACAAATAACTTTTTCCTTTCAAAATTTTCCTCTCTCTCTCAACCATGTATTTTTTTACATTTTTAAATATTATAGAAATTACTAACTAAACTAGCAAAAAGAATTTAAAATAAAATTTGTTTTTTTTTACCTTATACTAATTAGTTAAAACATAGAACAAAGAATTAACAACATAGTTATTTTTGACATTCTTTAATATTATTCAGAAAAACCTAATAAATATTAAAACAAAAGACTAAACTATTTTTTTTTGCATTTTTTTAGATATTATAAATGACTAATTAAACTAAAAATAATCAATATTAACAACAAACAATTAAAATGTTCTTTTGTATTTTTCTAAATAACATATATAAAAAACAATTAAAACACACATTTTTCTAAAAGATATAATTAGCAAACACATATTAACACTAACTACAAAATGTTAAAAGAAACCATTATTCTCAAGGGACAAACATTAACAAAACTATAAATGGACCTAAAAGAAATTTGAAAAAAAAACAATTTATTAACGTTAATAGAAAATAAAAGAAAAGAAAAAAATAATTACTATGTTTCCCTTGCTATTCACACCAAAGAGAGGTTGTTTTTGAGGTGTTATGTTTAGCTTTGAGTGGTGGGTCGGAAGAAAAAGATGAGCATTAGTTTATCGTGTGGGTGTTAAGTGAGGCTTAGTAATCTGTGAGGGAGAAGAGGCAGAGGTAGGTGAGTTTTTTTTATCCTCTTTGTTTTTTCTAAAGCATATATATAGGACTAGAAAATAGACAAGAATGATAATAACAATTAACACAATGTTTTTTTGTTTTTTATAATGAGACAAAAATAAAAAGAATTAAATATTATGTTTTTGTGTTTTTAGAAGGAGAAACATAATTAAGTATTGATTAAATAGGATGTTTTTGTGTTTTTTATAAAAAAAGAAAATATTAATAAACAAATTAAAAATAAAATTAATTCATAAAAAATTTAAATTTAAATTAAATATCTAATTAAATCTAAATAAATTAAATGATTATTTAACTATAAATAAATAAAAATGATTAAAAAAAGAAATAAAAAGTCGGGTAGAAAAGTGCTCGAAAAAAATAAAATGAACACGCCAAAATAATCAGCACGAAATAAACATATTGGATTAATACAACGTTTGGTCAGATTTTGAAATAAATTTAGACCGGTTTGTCTGTAAATCCAAAAAATTTATTCTTACTGACATTACGGACACTATGCAAGATGAAGTGCATGATATGCTATGTAGACGATGAGAAACGAAAAACAGAATCTCAGGGTAAAAAATTAGGGTATGACAGATGCCCTTATTTAAGTTTCTTCGATCCGGAGACCTGAAGTTTGAAATTTTCATCTCAACGAGATCGGAGAGACTTAAATACAGACATGCGCAATTTTTGGCCCTAAGATACCACAAAATGCTTATGATATGATATGAATGCAAGACTCGACGTTTTGTGGGGAAGGAAACCACAAAAGACAAACTAAACGGAGGACAAAAAGGAAAACAAGATATTATGGAAATCCGTCAAGGTGACAAAGAGTATCCAGTAATACTTGAAAAAAGAGGGACACACCCTAAACAGAGATACGGGCATCCGGGAAAGCATCAAATGTGGGGGAAGGGTTACAGTCATCAAAGGTTTTGTCAGAAATGCATTGAACAAAACTCTGAGAAAGTACAACAACAACCATCAAAGACATTCAGAAGAGCATTGAATGATCTTTGGAATATAAACAGGCATCCATCAGAGATATTCAGAATAACATTGAATAAACTCTACTGGGGAATCAACAGTCATCATCCATGAATGGAACTGAATGGAAAAGAGTCACAACATTCAGAAGATCTTTGAATGAGGTGAGGAGAATTTTGAGAAATCCATGAGAGACAAACCAGCAGACATCAGAGGCATTCCAAAAAGCATTGAATAAACTCTAGAAAATATAACAAACATCAGAGACATCCAGAAAAGCATTGAATGGACTCCGGAAAACATCAGAGATATTCAGAAAAGCGTTGAATAAACTCTGGAAAACATCAGAGATATTCAGAAAAACATCGAATCAACTCCGGAATACATCAGAGTTATTCAGAAGAACATCAAATAAACTTCTGAACACATCCATAAAAGCATTGGATGGAGAATGGAAACAGACTTGAAAACATTCAGCAGTTGTTAACCAAAGTCAGAAATAAATTGAAGACATCTAGAAGAGCATTAGATGAAGACAAAGATTCTGAAGATACATCGGAAACATTTAGAAAAGCATTAAATGTACGGGAAAATATTTTGAAGATATATCTGGAAGAACATCAAATAAGCAACATCATATCTGGAAGAACATCAGATAAACTAGGCCATATTTGGAAGAACGTCAGATAAACACAAAAGGGGTTCTGGAAAAACATCAGAAGTAAAGTCGTATCTGGAAGAACGTCAGATAGACATAAAGGATTTCTGGAAAAACATCAGAACAAAAGACACATCTGGAAAATCATCAGACGGTAAAAGCAACAACATTCTGGAAAAGCATCAGAATTGCAAAGGTGTATATCTGGAAACTCAGGGGGGAGTAAAAAAAAATTTGGAAGGGTGTCAGAATCACAATGGAAATATCTAAAAAAACATCAGATAAGTTTTGGGAAAACATCATAACAAAAGACTCAATCTGGAAAAAAAATCAGAGAGATAAACACTTCTAGTAAAACTTCGGATAGATTCTGGAAAAGCGTCAGAATCACAATGGAAATATCTGGAAAACATCATATAGGTTTTGAAAAAACATCAGAACAAGAGACTCAATCTGGAAAAACATTAGATAGGTTCTGGAAGAACATCAGAACAAGAGACTCAATCTGGAAAACCATCAGAGAGATAAATATATGTGACACCCAATAATGGCATTGGATGAAAAGACATCAGACATATCCGAAGAAACATCGGATAAGAAAGGTTATATCTGGAAGAACGTCAGGTAGACACGACAATATCTGTTTGGTAGGTGCCAAGTAAGTTGGACTTTGACCACAAGGTAAGATGTAGATAACAACACGACCTGTGGAGAATGCAAATGAGGATGAAACACTCTTTCTATGCATATGTATATCAATTATGCAGATGATATATGATCAAATGCAAATGTAAATGTCGACAACACAACTTGACTCTTTTGGGGAGAGGGCAAGACTGGAAGACTAATTCCTCAACACAGAGATCACTGTCAATTTGCTTGGGGACTAAAGATGCTACTGTTTAAAACACTTTTGCCATACTGGTGAACTGTATAAAGGTTATGATCCTTGTAGAAAGGATAGAGAGCTGCTTGGGAATTCTTCATGTAAGTTTCCCCAGATTAGCTGACTGTTGTAGATGAATTGTTCGATGCTTCAACTTGTCTGATTCTGAAGATGATTGCTTTACTGTGCGCATGGAAAACTTTCCCCAGTCTAAGTCTTGAAAGATCTTCTGGATAAATCAATTCTGAGAAGGACTTGCCCTTAATAGGATCACCGACCAAGTTTCTCAACTGTTTGAAATTTCCTTGAGAGGAAAGCCAGTTTGCAAAGAAAAGTGTTCATATAAACATGGTAATTTTAATGCAAAGTCATGCAACTTTTGAAATCAAAATCTTTTTTTTGGAAGATGTGAAACAAATGAGTCATTGGTCAGAACACGGTGGTTCAAGACATTCAAAGTGAAAGGTAAAGCTAAGGTGTAGTGCCCAAATAGATGATCTGCAAAGATCTTTAGAGTCAGTTTACGCAACCTTGTTGTAGTACGCTTTCAAAATAACCTTGCTTCAGTTAGCTATTTTGAGGGTTGTAAAGTGGCCTGGTTCATGGTATAAGAAACAAAGGATAAAGGCTCAAATTTTATTTGTACCCACCCAATCTTCGTGATGATCATCAATCATATGCTCAGTTAACTCAAACTATGCACTCAGGTTCCCAAAGGTTGGAAATTGCACTGATGATGGTTCAGAAGTTGAGGGACTTTGAAATAGCAGTCACTACTTCCTTACAACATTGAGTTGTTGTTTTTTCTTGAAGGCTCTCATGGTAAGGATTAGAAGATTTCCTCTTTTATTATCCCTAACTTTTACCTGAACTGTTTCTTTTGAAGCTTACAGTCAGCGGGATGCCCCAGTTTTTCCTAAGTCTCCTTCATACTTTTTGACTTAGTGGGCTTTTTATTTTTTGATTTTTTTTGAAAGAAAGAGAGTGACTGCCTGGCTTAATGATTACGGTGAATCATCACTGGCTTTTTGACTTGAAAGACATCTTTGACACTTGCTTGTTGTGTGCGAAGAAAAATTTGTGAATGCAACCTTTGTATGAAAGGTGTCTTGCAGGAACACACAACCAAGTTAACTGAGAACTACCCATCCCAAGGTTAAGATTGTGGGTTTTTTCGTAAAGAAGGAAACTCCAACTTATAGGCTCGAAGGGTTTGACAAGGGAATAACTTCCTTATTTCTCCAGTGTTTGGGGGATTGAAGCAATGACTTACATCATTAGCAAAGTTTATTTGAAAGCATACCAGCAATTATGGGTGTAACGTTTTCGTCATCCTCCCTCCAATCATTGCACAATCAAAAAGAAAGTGGAAAAGAGATAAAAAAAATTTGAAAAGAAAAGCATAAAGATGTAAATAATGGACAAAATGAATTAAATCAAAAGTTGGAATGCTCATTTCATTAATTACGAAAGTACAAACATAATTGAAAGCAAACAGCTAATATTAATAAGGAAGGTTCAAACAACAAGAACATGGCCTAGTAACTAATAAAACACAAGGATGAGTTGTCCTGTCTTTGGGGAAGTAGCTAGGCTAAAGTCGACTGAAGCTTTACTTGGCATGCCCTGGAAGAGGATTTGTCTGGATATTAGGATTGGTGTCATGAAAGCTAAGGATTCCGACCTTAATCAAATCACGCACTCTAGCCTTTAGTGCATAGCAATTTTCCAGATCGTGGCTTATGGCACCTTCATGGAATGCATAGTAGAGATCATATCTGAATCCAGCTGAAGAGGATTTGAAGGAGGAGGCAGAGTCCTTGTGGTAATCAAACCTTTCTGAACTAGACTAGGATAAAGTTCAGTGTACGTCATGGGAATATGATCAAATTGATTTCTATTACGGTACTGGTTCTTCCCTACAGCCGGACGTTGGGGAGCTTGAGTTGGTCGTGGAGCAGCAACCACAGGAGTAACATAAGCAATGGCAGGGTGATTAGCATGTTGAGGTCTAGGACGAGGCCTTCTCAATTCAGACATGACAACATTGGTACGGTCTTCTCTCTTTTTCTGGAAGTTCCCATAGGATTTCTTTGCACCATTAGAAGATTCAGCAGCCTTGGACACTTTACCATTCTTGAGTCCTACCTCGAGTCTTTGACCAATAGTTACCAAATCAGTGAAATTGGAGGAAACACTGCCAATTATTTTCTCCCAATAGAATGGAGACAAGGTGTCCATGAACATTCCAGTCAGCTCCTTTTCTGCTACAGGGGGATCAACTTGAGAAGCGAGTTCTCTCCAATGCTGAGCATATTCCTTGAAAGACTCTTTCTCATTCTGAGACATATTTTAAAGTTGACGGCGGTCAGGAGCCATGTTGAGGTTGTACTTGTACTGCTTCATAAAAGCATTAGCAAGATTATGGAAGCAGTGGATACTGTTCTGTTCAAGATTCATATACCATTTGAGATAAGCTCCACTCAAGCTGTCTTGAAAATAGTGGATGAGCAGCTTCTGGTTGTTGGTATTAGCAGCCATCTTTCGAAAGTACATGACCAAATGAGCCCTTGGACAAGAGTGACCCTTATATTTCACAAACTCGGGAGTTTTGAATTTGGCAGGCATAACAAGGTCGGAAACCAAGTACATGTTGTCTGCGTCCACACTAAAGAAGTCAGTACCCTCAACGGCTCAGAGTCTCTTGTCTATGGTTTAAAATTGTTCACGGACAACCTCGGGTTTAACAAAGTCTTCACGGTCTTCACCTTGAGCATTGGCAGCATTGTACTCATAGAGAGGATTCTTAGAGGGAGCTTGGACAGTCCCAACAACAGTGTGGACCATAGGTCTGGGCTCGGCAAAAACAGGAGCTTAAAACACTGGTTTGACAGCTTGACCAATCATAGCAGTAGATACAATTGGTGGAGAGAAGTTGCAGGGTAACCATAAAAAACAAGTTATGGGTAACCCCTCTTAAGGTCTTTCCCTAGTGAATTCGCCATTTCTGTCGCGGTGAGAATTGGATATCAAGCTATTGGATTAACTTAAATCACAAATCATAATTCACCATCGATCTTTAATTTATCCAAGGAAAGGGAAAAAGAGCGAATAACCCAAAATATGCAATGCAATGCAAAGCAAAAGAGAATCTAAGGTTCAGGGATTGGTTGTACCTAGGGAAGGTGCTAGCATCCTAAGTATCTATAGTAATCTATAAGAACCTCTTATTTTATTGTGTTAATTTGTTATTTGTCTGCTAAAGGGTGAAAAGGTAAAAGAAGACCTTAGGTGTTATTTCTAAGTATGCTCGTCAAGACATCGCATCTCGTGCCTACGTATCCTGACGGGAATGGAATCAGAGTATTTGTAGTTCCCCTCAATAAGGGTAAACAAAGTAAAAAGAAAACGTTGCTCGCCAAGGATTGACCTTGTGCTTATGTATTCTCAGAAGGAACTTTTAGAAATCAGAGAGTCTGTAGTTCGGACGACTACGGGTTGTTAGGTGCTAAGAACTAAGAACAACTAAGACAGGTAAAGAATAAATGGGGGACATGCACAATGACGATAAGTCAACATACAGTCCCTTCCCTTGGATTGGGTCAACAAGGCATAAAAAGTAAAGCAACAAGTACATGGAAGAACATCATTTAAATGGAGAGCACTAAATGAAGACACAGACACAGTACACAGAAAAGCATCATGTATTTAGCAGACAAAAGTACGCGACAAAGCATCGTGATAAATAATAAAAGGTACGCGGAAGAGCATCACGTAGTAAATAAACAGGGGCACGCGGCAAAGCATCGCGGTAAAATCCACAAACAAGGTACACGGCAAAACATCGTGTAGAACAAACAGAGGTACGCGACAAAACATCGTATAGAACAAACAGAGGTACACGACAATACATCGTGTGAAACAAATAATCTAACAATCTAATTAGTAATTAAACAAACACTTAATTATTTAATCTAATCAACTAATCAAATAAATATTTAATTAATTAACTGACTACTAATTTAATTAATTAAGTTAATGAAATAAAATAAATAATAAAATAAAATTAAAAGAATAAAATTAAAAAACAACATAAAAAAAGGGTGTAAATATAAATATAGAATACTAATAAAAAAATAAGTAAATGGGCCTAAACCAAATCCAATGAAAATATTATTTTAAACTAGATTTTAAAAATAATAATAATAATAATAAATATTAAAGAAAAAAATGAATAAAATAAAAATAAAAATGGGAGGGGACGGTGCTGCACCCTATCATGTTACAGTAAACAATTATTATTTTTTTTGAAATTTAAAAAATAAAATAAAAAGAAAAATTAAAATAAGACAGAAATAAATAGGAGAAACAAGACAATGAGAGACAGTGAGGCGCTACTCCTCCCTCTGTATCAGCCGAAACACAACAACAAGTCTTGCCTCACAACAAAATTCAATTTATTTTTTTCTTATTTTAATTTATCTTTTTATTTTATTTTTTTAAATTTCAAAAAAAAAAAAAAGAATTGTATACTATAACATGATAGGGTGAAGCACAGTCCCCTCCCATTTTTTTTATTATTTTATTCATTTTTTTCTTTAATATTTATTATTATTATTATTATTATTATTATTATTATTATTATTATTATTATTATTAAAATCTAGTTTAAAATAAATTTTTTATTGGATTTGGTTTAGGCCCATTTACTTTTTTTTATTAGTATTCTATATTTATATTTACACCCCTTTTTGTGTTGTTTTTTAATTTTATTTTATTATTTATTTTATTTCATTAACTTAATTATTTAAATTAGTAGTCAGTTAATTAATTAAATATTTATTTGATTAGTTGATTAGGTTAATTAATTAATTGTTTGTTTAATTACTAATTAGATTGTTAGATTATTTGTTTCACACGATGTTTTGCCGTGTACCTCTGTTTGTTCTACACGATGTTTTGTCATGTACCTCTATTTGTTTTACACAATATTTTATCGTGTACCTTGTTTGTGGATTTTACTACGATGCTTTGTTGCGTGCCTCTGTTTATTTACTACGTGATGCTCTTCTGCATACCTGTTATTTATTTATCATGATGCTTTGCCGCGTACCTTTGTCTGCTAATTACATGATGCTTTTGTGTGTACTGTGTATGTGTCTTTGTTTAGTGCTTTCCATTTACATGATGTTCTTCCATGTACTTGTTGTTTTACTTTTTATGCCTTGTTGACCCAATCCAAGGGAAGGGACTGCATGTTGACTTATCATCATTGTGCATGTCCCCCATTTATTCTTTGCCTGTCTTAGTTGTTCTTAGTTCTTAGAACCTAACAACCCGTAGTCGTCTGAACTACGGACGCTCTGATTTCTCAAAGTTCCTTCTGAGCAACATTTTCTTTTTACTATGTTTATCCTTATTGAGGGGAACTACGAATGCTCTGATTCCATTCCCGTCAGGATACGTAGGCACGAGATGCGATGTCTTGGCGAGCATACTTAGAAATAACACCTTAGGTCTTCTTTTACCTTTTCACCCTTTAGCCGACAAATAACAAAATAACACAATAAAACAAGAGGTTTACGTAGAGTACTACAGATACTTAGGATGCTAGCACCTTCCCTAGGTATAACCAACCCCCAAACCTTAGATTCTCTTTTGTTTGCATTGCATTTCATATTTTGTGTTATTCACTCTTTTTCCCTTCCCTTGAATAAATTAAAGATCGGTGGTGAATTATGATTTGTGATTCAAGTTAATCCAATAGCTTGATATCCGATTCTCACTGCGACAGAAATGGTGACTTCATTTGGAATAAACCTTAAGAGGGTTACCTCTAACTTGTTTTGTATGTGTTATTGTATATTTGTATATATCTGCCTGCTTGGGTTTTTCTGTATGGCAAGGTTGTTACATCGTGTGGTGAGATAAGTCCTAACTCGGACTTGAGTGTACACCTATGATAGGATTGTGGAATAATCAATAGTTAACTGTTGGGAGTAGTCCTAACATCACGCTCAGTGGAGGCCCATTTGGGATTACTGATGTCATGCGAGTAGTCGTATTGGCATTACTTTTTCTGACCTGGGAGTCTGTGAAGCTGAGGACCTTAGTATCCCTTCACCTCTCCTAAACTTTTTAGGACGTAGTGCAGGGATCATCCAGGTGTAGACCTGTGGTGGTTGTCATGCGATACTACACTCAGAAGAGTTTATCTTGAGAATATTATTAGCTGCATGAGTAGTCGTGCAAGCCAATAATATCCAAAAGATTAATCGATGACTCTGGTAACCTTGTTAGAACCCATTGTGCAGGTATATCTAATTAAATCTAAATAAATTAAATGATTATTTAACTATAAATAAATAAAAATGACTAAAAAATGAAATAAAAAGTCAAGCAGAAAAGTGCTCAAAAAAAATAAAATGAATGCACCAAAATAATCAACGCGAAATAAACGACTCGGAAAAATTCAGCGTTCGGTCAGATTTTGAAATAAATTCTACTCGCTAAAAATGATTAAACGGGTCAAAATAACGTCCGAATGGTGGTCGAAAAATTTAAATGAGCAAGCGAGGTTAAACTACGCAAAACATATATTAATATCACTAACGTTTGCAGGCTCGATTCCCAAAATTTTCATCCACTGATTCTTCGCATATTGAATTTTAATTTGACCGATCCGGCTGTAATTCCAAAAAGTTTATTCCAGCTGATAAAATGGGTATTATGCAAGATGAAATGCGTGATATGCTATGCAGACGATGCGAAACGAAAAACAGAATCTTAGGGTCAAAAATTAGGGTATGGCAGATGCCCCTATTTAAGTTTCTTCTATCCGGAGATATGGAGATAGAAATATTCGTCTCGACGTGATAGGAGAGACTTAAATACAAACATGCATAATTTTTGGCCCTAAGATGCCACAAGATGCACATAATATGACACGATATGTTATGAATGCAAGACAGAGATCTTGTGAGGAATGATGTCACAGGGGATAACTGTATACGGAAAATGCTAAAACACAGTTAATGAATGAAAGACCCAACGAGGAACAACTTTGCAAACAAAGCAAGATTCCACGGGGAAAAGTATCAAGGAGACACAACTGAGGAATACAAGATATTATGGACATGTGCCAAGGTGACAAAGAGTATCCAATAATACTTGGAAAAAGAGGGACAAAACCTGAATGGAGATACAGATATCTAGGAAAGCATCAGATGTGGGGAAAGGGTTACAGTCATTAGAGGTTTTGTCAGAAATGCATTGAACAAAACTCTGGGAAAGTACATCAACAACCATCAAAGACATTCAGGACATCATTGAATGAACTTTGGAATATAAACAGGCATCCATCAGAGATATTCATAATAACATTGAATAAGCTCCACTGCGGAATCAACAATCATCATCCATGAATGGAACTGGATGGAGAGAGTCACAAAATTAAGAAGATCAATGAATGAGGTGAGGAGAATTCAGGGAAATACATCAGGGACATTCGAACAATCATCAGAGGTATTCAGAAGAGCATTGAACAAACTCCGGGAAACAGACAAACATCAGAGACGTCCAAAAAAGCATTGAATGAACTCCGAAAAACATCGGAGATATTCGAGAAAGCATCGAATAAACTCCGGAACACATCCAGAGAAACATCGGATGGAGAATAGAAATAGACTTAAAAATAATCACCAGTTGTTAACCAAAGTCGGAAATAAATTGAAGACATCTAGAAGAGCATTAGATGAAGACAAAGATTCTGAAGATACATCCAAAACATTTAGAAAAGCTTTAAATGTACGGGAAATGATTTTGAAGACATATCTGGAAGAACATCAGATAGGCAACATCATATCTGGAAGAACATCAGATAATCAAGGTCATATCTAGAAGAAAGTCAGATAGACACACAAGGGGCTCTAGAAATACATCAGAAGCAAAGTCGTATCTGGAAGAACATCAGACACAAAGAAGTTCTGGAAAAACATCAGAACACAAGACACATCTAGAAAATCATCAGACGGTAAAAGAAATGAAATTCTGGAAAAGCATCAGAATTGCAAAGGTATATATTTGGAAACTCATTGGGGAATAAAACAAATTCTGGAAGGGTATCAGAATCACAATGGAAATATCTGGAAAAACATCAAATAAGTTCTGGGAAAACATCAGAACAAAAGACTCAATATGGTAAACATCAGAGAGATAAATATATTTCCTAAAACTTTGGATAGATTCTAGAAAAGCATTAGAATCAAAAGGGTATATCTGGAAAAACATCAGATAAGTTCTAGAAGAACATCAGAACAAAAGACTCAATCTGGAAAAACATCAGAGAGACAGACACATTCGGTAAAACCTCGGATAAGAAAGGTCATATCTGGAAGAACGTCAGATAGACACAATAGTATCTATTTGGTAGGTGCAAAGTAAGTTGGGCTTTGACTACAAGGTAAGACGCGAATAACAACACGACCTCTGGAGAATGCAAATGAGGATGAAACACTCATGCTATGCATATGTATATGACTTATGCTATGATATATGATCAAATTCAAATGTAAATGCAGACGTCGACGACACGGCTCGACACTTTGGGAGAAGACAACACTGGAAGACTGATTCCTCAACACGGATATCATCGCCATTCTGTTTGAGGACTAAAGATGCTACTACTAAACACATTTCTGCCACAATGGTAACCTGTACCAAGTTGATGGTCCTTGGAGGAAGGATGAAGAGATGCTTGGGGATTCTTCAATGGTAAACGGAATTAACCGATCTTTAATTTATCCAAGGGAATGGAAAAAGAGCGAATAACCCAAAATATGCAATGCAATGCAAAGCAAAAGGGTGAAAAGGTAAAAGAAGACCTAAGGTGTTAGTCCTAAGTATGCTCGCCAAGACATCGCATCTCGTGCCTACGTATCCTGACGAGAATGGAATCAAACATTCATAGTTCCCCTCAATAAAGGTAAACAATGTAAAGAGAAAAGGTTGTTCGCCAAGGATTGACCTTGTGCCTACGTATTCTCAAAAGGAACTTTGAGAAATCCGAGCGTCTGTAGTTCGGACGACTACGGGTTGCCAGGTTCTAAGAACCAAGGACAACAAAGACAAGTAAAGAATAAACGAGGGACATGCACAATGACAATAAGTCAGCATACAATCTCTTCCCTTGGATTAGGTTAACAAGGAATAGAAAGCAACAGAAAGTACATGGAAGAACATCATGTAAATGGCAGACAGGACACAGAATACGCATGGAAGGACGACATGGTAATCAGACAACAAAAAATAATAACAGACGCGACAAAGCATCATGTATGGCAACAAACAGTCAAAGATACGCGACAAAGCATCCCAGCAATTTACCTGTATGGCTCAGGCATCTCCTGTATGGCTCTTATCTTTGCAGGATCAACCTCGATACCTCTTTCACTAACAATGAATCCCAGCAATTTACCAGACCTCACGCCGAAAGTGCACTTGTTCGGATTCAACCTCAATCTGAACTTCCTCAACCTTTCAAACAACTTCTGGAGGTTTACCAAGTGTTCTTCCTCTGTCTGTGACTTCGCAATCATGTCATCAACATAGACTTCAATCTCCTTGTGAATCATATCATGAAAGAGAGTCACCATCGCCCGCTGATAGGTTGCCCCAGTATTCTTCAATCCAAAGGGCATTACCTTGTAGCAAAATGTTCCCCACGGTGTTATGAAAGTAGTCTTCTCCATGTCCTCTGGGGCCATTTTGATTTGGTTATACCCAGAGAAGCCATCCATGAAGGAAAACACAGAATATTGAGCAGTATTGTCCACTAACACGTCAATGTGGGGGAGCGGGAAATCATCCTTCGGGCTCGCCCTATTCAAATCTCGGTAATCAACACACATCCTGACCTTCCCATCCTTCTTAGGTACAGGTACAATATTAGCAACCCACGGAGGATAATTTGTTACGGCAAGAAATCCGGCGTCCAACTGCTTTTGAACCTCTTCCTTGATCTTGACAGCCATATCTGGTTTCGTCCTTCTCAATTTCTGCTTGACCGGAGTACAACCCTCTTTAAGCGGCAATCTGTGTGAGACAATATCAGTGTCAAGCCCAGGCATGTCTTGGTAAGACCAGGCAAAGATATCCACTTACTCTCGAAGCAACTCAATCAATCTTCCCTTAACGGTGTCTTCCAGGGCAGACCCAACTTTTACTTCTCATTTAACTTCCTCGGTTCCCAGATTAACAGTCTCAACTTCCTCCTGATGAGGTAGAATAACCCTTTCCTCTTGTTTCAATAGCCTGGCTAATTCTTCTGGTAAGTCATAGTCTTCGTCAGTCTCTTCTTCGGCCTGATAAATGGGATTGTCGAAGTCATATCGAGCCATAGCTAAGTCATGGGTGGAATCTGAACAAAGGAACCTGCATGATGGATGTTTTATGTTCATTATGAGTGCAACAAACAAGAAAACACATTGCCATTTTGATGTGGGTTAATGCAAAAAGTAAAAAATAAAAAGACAGGTATCAAAATATTTGAATGAAAAAACGTCCTTTATTGATGATAAAAATAGTAAATAAAACATCCAAGCCCTACAAATAAATATCACTACGTCTTGGGCAGAACGTAGGACTCAACATGACAGAAAACAAAAGTAAATTACTCCGGGCGCGTCACTTGGATAACTTTCTCGGAGGACCAATTGCCTAGACTTTGACCAGGAATGCAGGGACGGATCCATTCATCAATGTCACAATCACTATCTCCTTCATCCTCAGTAGCATTAACTCTGTCGAAGAAAACACCGGCACTGGTGAAACGGACCGGACCATAAAACTTGGGAGGCTCTTCAGAACGGCTAGGTGGCTTGTATCCCAGTCCATGAGTATCTTGCTTCCTTTGAACATCAATAACACTGCCCCACTTCTGAGAACCACCAGCTTCAACTATAGCACGCGCCTCTTTGAAAGAGGACATTGGAACTTCTGGTTGTATGACGACTTCAGGTTGGGCAACTGCCTCAGGCTGAGTGACTACCTTTGGGGGTTCCTGGGGAATCTTCACGGCTTCAAAGGCTTGGAACAAAGTTTCCTGTATCTCACCATCCACCTCTACATACTTGAAGGTCGATAGGTGACTCACCATGATGTCTTCTTCACCATAAACAGTCACAACGTGGCCATCCACCATATAATTCAACTTCTGGTGCAACGTAGAAGTTACTGCCCCAGCACCATGGATCCAAGGGCGACCCAACTGACAACTATAGGCAGGCTGAATATCCATTATGTAGAAGGTGGTGTTGAAAATCTCATGACCCACCTTGATCGGCAGAACTAACTCTCCAAAAACTGACCTCTTGGAGCCATCAAAAGCGCATACCACCAAGTCACTTGGTGTACAAATCAACCCTCGAGTATCCAACTTCATCAAAGCCTTCTTTGGTAACACATTCAAAGACGACCCAGTATCGACTAACACATGTGACATTAAGGAGCCACGGCATTCCACTGAAATATGCAGAGCGTTGTTGTGATTCCTCCCAGCTGGAGTCAGATCTAAATCGGTGAAACCCAAACCATTACCAGCATTCACATGAGCCACAACTCCTTCTAACTGATTGGCGGATATTTCCTGTGGTACATAAGCCATATTCAGAACCTTCAGCAATGCATTTCGGTGTGCCTCAGAGCACAACAGTAAGGATAGAATGGAAATCTTCGATGGAGTTTGGTGAAGCTGGTCAACAATCTTGTAATCACTTTTTTTGATCAACCTCATAAACTCTTCTACATCTTCTGAGAAAGTATCCCCACCTTGCTTCGTCGTAGAATTATTAGCTTCCTGCCTCTGTATGGACTCATCCATCATCTGTTTACCCTTGTCCTGTCTTGAACTTCCAGCTTGATTCTCGGACGGAATAAAGACTCTACCACTCCTAGTGATAGCCCCTGCTTCAACAAGATTTCCAACCCTTGTATTCACAGCTGATGTGTCTTCCAATTCCTGCTTCTTACCATTAACAAACACCTCGGCCCCATAGTTCCACGGGATGGCCTTGGTAGTCTCATACGGGACTGGTCCAGGAACAGTGATAGTGACCGGCGCCGATATAGTTATTGTCTTGAATGGAATTGTTATCGTGGCAACATCGATCTCTCTGTCAGTAACATTACTCTGCTTGCAACCTCTGTCAAACTGTAATACCCCTTCGTTGATCAGCTTCTAAATACCTGCTTTTAATAACTCACAACCGCCTGGCTGCGACACACATTCTACACAACCTTCATCACAACCGGGAAATACCCCTCCCTTCAACAGTTTTTCCTTCACCACACCCAAGGGAGTTTGGACTTCGTTCACATCTGAAATCAAACTCAAGTCTTCACAGTCTTCAATAATAGCATTGATCTTTGGCCCACCGTGATTCGGCATCGGGTTCTGATTCACATTTGGGACATCATTGGAGAAGTTGATGGCTTTGGAATCCACCAAATCTTGAACCTTATGCTTAAAAGCTTTACAGTTCTCAGTATGATGTCCGGGTGCCCCAGAATGAAACTCACAGTGGGCGTTGGCGTCATAGCCGGGAGGTGGATTGCCAGTAGGTGGAGCCAATGTTCTCGTCTGAATTAACTGCAGTTTCAACAAGTGCTGGAATAATTGAGAGTAGGACATAGGTGGAGTGTCAAAATTCCTATCCCGCCTATTCTGAGGTTGTGATCAGTAAGGAGCCTAATTTTGTTGTTGAGTCACTGCTGGCTGCTGAGGTGCTGCTGGGATGGTTACAGAGGCCACCTGCTGATTGTAGTTCTGACGAGGCCCATATCTACCACGATATGATGACACAGAGTTTGTATCTCCCTCCTTTTTCTTGTAACCACTAGCATAAGGCTTCTTACTTCCTCCAGATGAGGACCCATCACTGCCTGATATCTTCCCTACCTTGATTCTGCTTTCCACCATTTCCCTCACTAAGATCAAGTCAGCAAACTTTCCAGTCATACATGGTACCAGCTTTTCATAGTAATGACCCTGCAAGGTGGCCATAAACATAGTTATCATTTCACGCTCCAACATGGGAGGCCGAACCCTCGCTTCCAGTTCATGCCACCTCTGAGCATACTCCTTGAAACTCCCATTGTTCTTCTGTGACAGATTCTGCAGCTGTGTTCTGTTAGGAGCCATATCAGTGTTATATTGGTAATGTCTGATAAATGCCCCTTCCAGATCTCTCCAACTACGCACATCCTTCCTTTCCAGTTGCATGTACCACTCCAGGGATGCCCCAGATAGGCTATCCTGGAAGCAATGCATCATCAGCTTTTCATTCTTCGCATATGCAGCCATCTTGCTTGCATATGCCCTGACGTGGGTCCTCGAATAAGTCATACCATTATACTTCTCGAAAGTGGGAGTCTGAAACTTGTGCGGAATAACAACGCCTGGAACCAGCCCCAAATCCTCTAGATCCATTCCCACAGAATCCTGATTCACAACACCCCTCAGCTGTTCCTCAATCAAATGGATCCTCTGATCCTGGTCAGTCTGGGGACCAGCATCCCCACCTGGCAAAGAAAATACATCATCCTGAACATCATCATACTGACGACCCTGAACTGTGCCAGCACCAGTACCACCTCCCCCAGCATTTTCAGCTCCGCCCAGAGGAATCACAACACCAGAAACAGGAACACCTCCGCCAGTAGGACCATTCTGACCATTATCAGTAACACCAGTCTGAAGTCCTCCATGAAGGACACCATCATTATCAACCCTCGCAATCAGTGGCTGAACGAGAGTTCTCAACTATTCTTGTCCCTAAGCAACCCCTTGCATTAATTCCATGAATTGGTTCATGCGAGTCTGCATCTCAATGATCTCATTCTGTAGCTGATCCATGAGTCTCTTCTGATTCTGTCTAGTAGGATACCGGTGAACGTGCTGATCTGCAATTCTGAGATGAGAACAAGATAAGAATACCGGAGATAAACACCTGTCATGCAAAATGATTATGCAAAATGATTATGAATATGCAAATGCAAATGAACATGTTTGAATATTAGCAGGGCGATCCACCCCTTGATTCCAGTTTAATAACAAGATATAATGGAACTTCTGCTCATATATTAAGAAAACTAGAGAAAAGCCAAATGTCAACAATCACAAATCCGAGATAACAAGTCTGAATATAAAAACCATAGGTCCCAACCAACAAGCCTGGTGGTGATCCACATACAATGAAAGAAAATAGAAAACTAAGGCATATTATCAAAGTCCACAAGTGTCAATCCCTCCCCATCCATTATGCTTTCTGCACCAGTCTTGAATCTCCTTGAACATCTTTCTGGTATCAGGATGCTTTGGCCTCTGAATTAGCCCTTGAATGAGAAGGTATCTCCTGTGTATGATCCCATCCAAGTATCGGCAATGTAACTCCCAAGCGTCTTCTCCAGTAGCACCATCTATGCTAGGACCCTCATGTCTAGACCTCTTCACTTCAGCTTGGACCTTCAGTTCTTCCATGGAGGCTATGGCTTCATCGAGTCGACCCTCGACTACTTGTCTCTTGAATATCCCTGATAAGATCTCAGCGTATTTCTTCTTGAGCGTCGACTTCAACTGATCAATCTTAGCTAGGTAGTCGTCTTCCTTTCTTTTATTCTCGGCCATGGCAGTTTCTTGGTGATTATTGAACCTGTGGATTTTCAGCAAAGCCTTGTCTAATTCCTCCTCCTTGGACCTGAGAACGTTACTGACACCATCCAAAGCTTGTTTCATCCATTCTCTGGATGCGACCATGTCAGCAAGCTCTTTTTCTGCTTTAACAAGGAGCTCTGTCTTCAACTTGGCAGTATGAACAGCTTCACCCCGCTCATGCTTCCACTGATAAATCTCTCTCTTTAGCTCACTATTCTCTTCCCGCAACCTTTCCTTTTCAGCCCATAATTTGTTATACTTCTCCAACTCAACTGTGGTAGGAGGCTCGATCACCAAAGGATACAAAGGTGGTTCCACCGGGAATGGAAGAAGCTCCTCTTCTACTCTCTTCTTAATCCACTCTTTATAGGAAGGGAAAGCCCGATTGTTTCTTTTCCCGAATGGAATTTTACCCTTCTTGGTCACCTGTCTCCAAGCATTCACAACCTTCCTTATCAACCTTTGATCCTCAATACCATTGAAGAATAAGGACTCTCGGACATCTCGCTCTTCGGGTGGACCTTTCAAAGGATAACCAAACTGTCTGATAGCTAGGGAGGGATTATAGTTAATTCCACCTTTCCTCCCTATCAAGGGCACATTAGGGAATTCTCCGAACTTGTAGATAATCTCCATTCCTAGCAAGTCATGATTGATCCAAACAATGTTGTCAGCAGTCAAGCCCATAACCCTCTTTGACCACTTCAGAGAATCTTTCGTATCAACGAAAGCGCCAGATTCGGGGAGACGACTCATAAACCAAGTAGCTAAAAGCGGTGCACAGCAACTTACAGTTTTTCCACGCCTATTCTCATTCTTGTAGTGGACTGAGTGATACACATCACCGAGCAAGGCAGGTATAGGATTCTTTGAGACAAAGATTCTGACGGCGTGCATATCCACCAGATCAGGAATATTTGGAAACAGAACGATCCCATAGATACACATAGCCAGAATAGCTTGGAAAGTAGTCCAATTCTTCTCTTTGACATGTATGCAGGCTTGATCAAATAGGAACTTCAATAGGAAACCCTTAACTCCTTGTTTTTCTTCAATATTATTATTCAGAACGGATTCACAAATATGAAGAGCCACAACCATTTCTTTTATATCGGGGTGTTCTTCAGAAAAGAAAACTATATCATGACTGATAGGAATTCCCAAAATAAATGAGAACTCCTCCAACGTTGGGGCCAAGATGTAGTCTGGAAAAGTGAAGCAACGCAGAGACGGATTGTAAAACTGAAGAAGTGTGTGAATGGCATCCTTCTCATATTTGGAGATATTATAGACAAATTTCAAAAGTCTTCCATACCTTCCACTGAACTCTGTACGAACTCCGGAACCAGCCATATTAATCAGTTTGTGAATCAGTGTCAAAGTCGGTTCTGGGAATGAATAAGCAACAGTCTTCTTTCTCTGAACATCCATGCTGAAGTAACCTCAGAAAACCGGAATCAAGAGTAAGATGCAAGCCCTACAAAATGTCAAACATGTCAGAATGCAAGAAAAATGATATGCTCATGCAAACATGGGGTCAAGGCACACTGCTGGATGTACTATGCTGTTAGCTGAACGAGAACCACAACCCATAAAACCAGAATTCTGAACCACTGAGGAACCCAAATAATCAGACATTGATGAGAAATCCGAAAAACAGGGTAGGTTGAAGGTTTCGGTTACCTGCAAACCTGCAAATGCCCATTCCCTCTCACATGTGGGTACTAGGATATTCAGTATCCCGGGCTCTCAGGTCGAGAAATGATGATACGTTCACCATTTCTGGTTTGGCATCATCATCGATCGAGGAGGCCTCAACCGATTCTCCAAAGCGGAAGGTCCTCAGCTTTGGCACTGAGGTCGAGATACAATAGTACATTTATCCCTCGGGGTACAGTACTATCGTCAATCGAGGAGTGCCTCCACTGATTCTCTTCAAAACGTAGGGGCCATCCTATGCGAGTTCCAAAGCGGGCCCTCGGGTGCGAATGGGTTTGCCACAGGATGTGGTCTGCCACTGTCACCACTAAAGAGGGATGTTTCCACTAAGGTCCTCAATGATTGGTCACTAGAGTCGACAGCTCTCTAGATCAACACCCCAACATGCGCAAGACACACACGTTAGAATGCGTCCCAAGATAGCCTCGTCTGGTTGTGAATTTCGTGAACACACAAATGTACCAAGCGGGCACGTAGGTCCCACTACTTTCCACTCTAGTCCTAGGGTATTCTCAAGCCTGGGTATTGGGCTTAGCTCTCGGTCCCACCCAACCTGCAAAACAAAGACAGCCAGCACAGCACAGCAGCATGACAGTAATAAAAAATGAAATACGGAAAATGCGGTAAAAATAAAGATAAAATACAACATAAAGCAAAACAAAGACAAAACACCCAAAGAGAACAAAGACAAGCAAGCGCTAGGACTAACTCGCTTAGGGATGGACCAGCATAGGTCAACTTA
This sequence comes from Lathyrus tuberosus, assembly GCA_022829125.1. Lineage (NCBI taxonomy): Eukaryota > Viridiplantae > Streptophyta > Magnoliopsida > Fabales > Fabaceae > Lathyrus > Lathyrus tuberosus. Next base: position 3,920,628 of record JALAZF010000052.1, on the reverse strand, counting down.
TGTCCCCAGCAGAGTCGCCAGCTGTCGCTCCCAGGATTATCATCCAGGTACAAACGCGAGAGTGGTGCGGAAAAATAGAGTCGCCAGCCGTGTAAATTTATCCCAATAGAGGGAAAGGGAACACCGCATAAACCTTATTAAGAGGGAAAGGAATGGTCATCCCAACCATAACCTGGGTTCGGGAGTCGGTTACGTGAGGGGAAGGTGCTAGCACCCCACGCGTCCATCGTACTCGATGGGATCCACACTTGTTGTCTATTCTAAGGGTAAGTTATACTATCATCTAGGGTTGTACTAAAACGGAGAGGGAAAGACAAAGACCGACTCGGTAGGACGTCGACGTCCTAGGCCTACGTACCCCCTTTGTGCAATGGGGAATTCAGAGTCAACGTAGTTCGGACCAAGTTCTTTTTGTGTTTTTTATGAGCGACGTTAAGTTCGCGTCCGGCAGTTAGGGCCGATGCCTGTTTGCGACTCAGACGGAAGGTAACGTGCCCTTTTTGAAAATAGCCTTTAGTTTGACAATCCCGAAGGACAAAAAGGTTTGAAGTTGGTTTGTATTTTTTTAGGACAGAAGTGACTTAACTTAGTTTATAAGTTGCATTGCACCAAAGTCTAGGGCACAGGGGCGAATACTTAACGCATCGTCCCAAGACAGGACGCTCGCTAAGCACTCTAGAAAGATGAGAGGAAGCCCCTCATTTCTCATTCCCCATACTTAAGGCTCGTGCGCAATACACCTTGTTCTTATTAAGTGTTTTAAAGAAATTTGAGATGAGAAGAGAGAAGACACAAGGGTAACTCTAAAGGGAACTAGGAATCCTAAAGTCATCATGCATGGGTGACCTACGGTTAATGAGGTTTGACGACAACCTAAATCCTAAAGGAAGAAGATAGGAGAGAAAGAAAGGATAAGGGTGACCATGGATATTTATCCATACCCTTACAGAACTTACCTTAGTCCCTGCATAAAAAGTTAGTACAGAATAGACACAAGTAAGAGAAATGAGGTGAATGAAAATCAAACAATGGCAAACAATAATGATAATAATCCAAACATGAATTCAGAAATCAAAGGAACAACCCCAAAGCAAATGGCACAAGTGCCTTTTCAAACAGATAATCAGGTGTGATCAGAAATAGGCATACAAGAAGATCTCAAGTGAAAGCCAATCAAATAATTAGAAAAACAACCCCTAAAATCCCCAAATTAAATATCAAGGTTCCTCAACCAGAGACCAACCAAATATTAAAAATTCCTGCAAAAATTCAAGATGTTAGTCATTCAAATAATCAGGAAAAATTCAGGTGAGGAATAAGGTTCAATGTGCCAAAGGGAAGGACCAAAATGCAATATGAACTAAATTTAAAAATGAAAGAAAAATATTTTAATGCATTTTAGAATGTTAATGAACAAATGCAAAAAGAACGGATAAAAAATATTGTACGGTTGCAGAGAAATAAAATAAAGAAATTTAAGTATGCATGGTATATGTAATTCAAAAAGAAAATAGACTAAATAATTAATTTAAATGATAAAAATAAGATAAAAATTAAAAATTAAAATTTGTAAAATTTTATAAAATAATAAAGATGATGTATGAATTTTATGGGAATTTTTAAATGCAAGAAGGTATTTTTAAAATTAAAATATGAAATATGATAATTGAAATAAAATAAAATGGATTAATATGTAAGGGGGGGTGCGTTAGTAAATTATGAAGTGGAAAATGAGATTGGGCTGAAGAGTGGGGGGTGCGAATAGCAACCCAGCCCACTGATTGATCAGAAAAAAAACAAAAATAAAAGGAGACTACCGTGTGCATGCCATGTGCAAGGCGCGTGCGTTTTTAATGTGTTGGCAGCCTTGGAGCCACTTGATCCATCATACGGTCAGTGGTTGGTCAACAAAAATAAAAGTAATTAAAATAAAACAATATAATTGGACGTGCATGGTAATTGCTGTGGGTGAATGTCCATCTGATCATTAATTTAAATTCAGAAATAAAATAAAATAAAAGACACATGGCGCGCTGTTGGCCGTTGGATCGTAAGAATGAAGGGTCCAGATTGCGTCTTCTTCGTCCAGCCAACCTGCCTCGCCGGACCACCACCTTCTCCGGAGCCCTAGCTCCGACCACCACCCGCAACCACCAAACTGCCCAGAAAATGCAATGGGGTACACTATTCGACCCAAAATTTCGTCAGGAATTCAAATATGCAATCAAAAAAATCAAATAACGCATGGATAAAGAGAATCGAAGGAAATATGTTTAGGGTTCAAAACTTTAAATCAACACTCCAAGCAAACCACACGTCCATATTCAAAACCAAATATATCAGGATAATCAGTGACAATCACACAACAATATAGACATAAAAAAAGGGAGTTTTAGGATCCTTAAAAATCCTTCCAACCTGAGATGGTTCTACACGTTCACTTGCTTTTGGCTGTGAATGGTGGTTGATTTGCACTCTAGAGATCACCAAGAGAAGGTTTGTGGAAGAACTTTGAAGAAACTCCTTGTAGATTGAGAGATCCAAGGAATTCAAGAATTAGGGTTCACTTTCTTTTTCTCCAAAATATCACGTGTAACTAACCCTAACCAGTGCATGGATGGGTTTATATAGACTAGAGTTTTCTTCTGATGAGGAATTGGACTTGGGCAATTCTTGGTTTAATGAGTTTTTGAATAATTTTGAAAAAACACATTATGTTAAGTACACCTCCTCCATGCATGGATATTTGAAAGTTTCATGATGGATCACTTGCATTTGAGTTGCTAATCACACCACATTTAAATTAGGCCTTGAAACTTTTTTGATTCATGACTTTTTAATAGTTTGGCATTTTTTGAATAATGGAAAATAAGTGAATAATTACCCATGAAGTCACTTGATTAAAAAGACAAAAATGCTTCTTAGGAATTGTTTTTGGATGTTGGAACATGTCTTGAAGCAATGGAATTAATCATAGGTCCATATGTCCCAAAACCTAAAAGTTGTGAAAATGAAACCCTAAAAACCACCTTGCCTTTTTTGGACCATAACTGGAGTTTCACAAATGATATGGAGACCCACTTGTACTTGTTGGAAAGAGGAGAAAACGATCTTAAACTTTCATGTTGGAGAAAAATTCATTTGAAGCTTTCTTGATGATGAAAAGTCAAGTTGAATGAAGTGTAGATACTTGCCAAAAATGGAAACTTTTCATTATAGGTCACTTTCCAAATTTAGAAACTTTGCACCAACTCCTGATTCCTGACAAATATGTATGAAACTTGACCCTTGAAGACCATATGAGGATGTGAGACCTTGAAAACCTTGGAGAGAACCTCAAAGTTCCACAGTTGACTTCTCCTCTCACTGTTGACTTTTACCCCATTCACCTGATTCTCAATCTTCTGATCAATTGAACTTCTCCTGAACCAAACTGATGGGAAACCTCCCATCCTTAGGTATTTAGGGACCCAAAGAGTACCATAGAATCAATTATTGCCCAAAAAATCAAAAATAAACTGACTTTATAGCAAACCCTAGTTGTGGTACCCTCAGTCTAGGAGGAAATAGCACAGTCTCCAAATCCAAATTCCTCTGAATATGATGTGTATCCTCTCCAACAAAGATAAGATATGCCATTTGATGATGATAAAAACCCAAGGAGCTTGCCCATTGAAGCAATAAACCCAAGAATCTCAAAACCCTAATCTATGCACTGGTTAGGAGAGGATGATCCACCTGAGCTCTCTTGGACAATACCAGGACTCTTGCTTGACCCTCTGAAACACTGCCTCAGGCACCTTGACCCCATGCTAAGAACCAATGATATGCACACATGATAATGCAAAATACAATGCAACATGAGCCAGTTAGTAATAAAGTAAGGAGGGCAAATTTTGGGGTGCAACAAATGGTGACTTTAAAGTGGATGATAAGGGTGTTTTGAGATTTCGTGGTAGAATTTGTATTCCTGATGATTCGGAATTGAAAAAGGTGATTTTAGAGAAAGGACACCGGAGTAATTTGAGTATACATCCGGGAGCTAATAAGATGTATAAAGATTTGAAGAAGATCTTTTGGTGGTCCGGATTGAAGAGGGATGTGGCTCAGTTTGTTTATTCGTGTTTGACGTATCAGAAGTAAAAAGTAGAACATCATAAGCCTAGTGGATTATTGCAACTGTTGGATATTCCCGAGTGGAAATGGGACAGTATTTCTATGAATTTTGTGACAGGGTGCCGAATACACAGAGGGGACATAATGCCATTTGGGTTGTTGTGGATAGGCTGACTAAATCGGCGCATTTCATTCTGATTGACATCAGTTTTTCTTTGGAGAGGTTGGCTGAGATTTATATCCGTGTGATTGTGAAGCTACATGGTGTTCCGTTGTGTATTGTTTCAGATCGAGATCCGAGGTTTACTTCCATATTTTGGGAAAGTTTGCAAAAGGCGTTAGGTTCCAAGTTGAGATTGAGTTCTGCTTATCATCCTCAGATGGATGGTCAGACCGAGAGAACTATTCAGTCGTTGGAAGATTTGCTGAGAGCTTGTGTTCTTGAGCAAGGTGGTGCTTGGGATAGTTATCTTTCATTGGTGGAATTCACGTATAACAACAGTTTCCATTCGAGTATTGGAATGGCACCTTTTGAAGAGTTGTATGGAAGGAGATGTCGAACACCTTTGTGTTGGCATGAATCTGGTGAGAGTTCGGTGGTTGGACCGGAGTTAGTGCAACAGACTACGAAAAAGGTGAAACTTATTCGTGAGAAAATGAAGGCTTCTCAGAGTAGGCAGAAGAGTTATCATGATCGAAGGAGGAAAGATCTTGAGTTTCAAGAAGGCGATCATGTATTTTTGAGAGTTACACCAATGACGGGTGTTGGGCGTGCATTGAAGTCGAAGAAGCTTACTTCTCGGTTTATTGGTCCTTACCAGATATCCGCGAGAGTGGGTGCTGTGGCTTATCGGGTGGCGTTGCCGCCGAATCTTTCGAATTTGCATGATGTGTTCCATGTTTCACAGCTTCGAAAGTATGTTCCGGATCCGTCGCATGTGATTCCGATGGATGAGGTTGAGGTAAGGGAGAACCTTACGGTTGAGGCATTACCAGTGAGAATTTTGGATCGCGAGTTGAAGCGGTTAAGAGGCAAGGATATTGCGCTTATGAAAGTAGCGTGGGGAGGCGCTGCTGAGGGAAATTTGACTTGGGAGTTGGAGAGTCGGATGCGGGAGTCGTATTCAGAGTTGTTCGTCTCAGGTAATATTTTCGAGGACGAAAATCTCTAAGTGGGGGAGAGTTGTAACGCCCCGGTTTTTGTTAGATTTATTTAATCGAGTCGATTTAATTATTTTTATTATTATATTATTTTATTCTTGACTTTTATTTGGCAATATATTATTTTTTATCGTGATTATGTTTTATCGCGTTTTGAGAGTGTTTGCGAGATATTTGAGTGTAGGGGTATTTTGGTTTTTTGGCTTGGTTAGATATTTTGTTTTTCATAAAAATAGAAATAGAGAGAAAAATAGAGAGAAAGAAAAAGAGAAGAAGGAAAAGAGAAAGAAAAGAAGAAAAAGGGGAAAAACTTGGAGAGTAAGGAAACAATCCAACCGACATTTCAAAACACGATTAATCGGGTAAGGGTCCGAAACTCGATTATCCTATACTTGTGTATGATTATGTATGTATGTATTTGTGTGATATTTGGTTGAAATTAGATATAGAACCAAAATCATTAATATGTTGAGATTGTTAGAATTTGATTCAAATTGTGTCTGAAATCATGTTTTAATGTTCCTAATTGCTGAGACATGTTAGATAGATGTTGTTGTGCATTCAATTGGTAATTTGCTGGTGTTTAGATGAGATTTGGAGATGATTTTGGTTGATTTTCGTAGCAGAAATTCTGCAGGAAAAATTCTGGGTTTCGCTGCCCATACGCGTATCAGGCTTGGCATTACGCGTATTGGTTTGGGCAATACGTGTATGGCAAGGGGGAAATGAGGGCAATACGCGTATGGAACACATTTTTCACGGCCTTCTGCTGATTTGTGTAATGGTACGCGTACTTGACAAGGCATTACGCGTATGGGGTTTTAGTGGAATTTTTGGGGAGAATTCAGTGTCTGCCCATATGCGTAGTACTTTGGGAATTACGCGTATGGAATAGCGAGCGAGCTGGGCAGTACGCGTATGGCACAAGGCAATACGGGTATGACAAGAGAGGGTGTAGAATGGTTCCTGTTTTTGCGTCCGATGCCGTAACTTTTGATCCGTAACTCGGATCGAGGAGTTCTTGGTACCGTTAGAAAGCAATTGAGATGTTCTTTCTTTAAAAAATGGTTTTGAGATTGTTGGCCAATTTAATTATGTCGGGAATTTGGGAATGTGTCATTTTGTTGACTTTTACCATCTTAACTGTGTGTATTTGATGTGTTAACATGCAATATGATTTTGATAGATATCGTACGACTTGTGTGCTGTTATATGATGTGAATGCATGTGATGAAATGTTGTGATGATGGTTTGTGGCCTAAGGGCAAGAAAATGCATTGTGTTGTGTTTGATTGTATATGCATGATTATGGATGTGTATATGTGTGCATTTGAATGTCATGAGTCATTGTATGCCAAGCATCATGATATGCATTCTTGTGATGTCGTGTGCCCTAGTGGGTGTGAGTGACGAAACGATTCCAGAGGGAATCCGCTATAACATCGTGTGCCTTATACAAAGAGGTGTGAGCGATGATTTTAGACGATCGTGTACCTTATACAAAGAGGTGTGAGTGATCGGGTCGTGTGCCTTATACAAAGAGGTGTGAGCGATCCATAAACGTCGTGTGCCTTATACAAAGAGGTGTGAGCGACGGGGAACATCTTTTGCCCGACGGGGAGTTACACTAAGTAACAAGCGATGATTCCAATAGTTCCTGAGTGGACTAATGATGAGAATGATGGATGGAACGGTACCGCATTGCATTGCATTGCATAGAGTCGTTGTGTCGGTCTCTGTGCATTTGCATAAATCATGAATGGATTGATTTTGTGTGGAATTGTGAATGAAATTGATGCTGTTGATATATATATATATATATATATATATATATATATATATATATATATATATATATATATATATATATATATATGTTGGTGATAAATGAATTAAGCATGGTTGATATACCTTGATGATGGACATATGAGATATGGATTGTGTTGTTTTGTATTTGAATTATGGCGTAAATTGTGGTGAAAATGTTTTATATGTGTATTTTTGTGTTATTATATAATTGTATGCAATTATATTATAATTGTGTTTCTCACCCTTCAGCTGTTTTGAATGCTCTATGAGGCATTGCAGATTAGATGCTGGAGGTCTTTTTGTGAAGCTTAGGTCTTCATTCTTTTGTCGGTCGGCTCTGATATGTAGCACCGGGTAGTCGGGAAGATCGTTTGTGATTATGTGTATATGTATATGTTCTTTTTGGATTATACATGTATGACTCTGTATATGACAGACAACTTTTTATGGTATATATATATATGAGATCCAGTTGCAGATTTTCCGCTTTTATTCTGTATCTGAATTGTGGGTGTTAGGAACTGAGTTCCTCTATTATGTGCTACCTGATTGTTGCATATCTATATGAGCAGGTTGTTGTATTTTGTTTCAATTGATGTGACGCCTTCGTCTATACCATGAATGTTTTAATTATACTCTGATTATTTGTTATCGCTTTAATTCCTCGGGGTATAGATTAGCGGTGTTACAGGTTCTATCATATTGCATCTTGATCCTTGGTTTTTTGATTAATTCTTGACAGATTGGAGTGGTTTTTGGCCAATTCACCATTGCACCTTAATGCTAGAGGACAAAACTTAAGTTCCTAGTGTTTGAATGATTTTTATCACATGCCAAGGGATAGAACTTTGAAAATTCTGTTGTGATCTTGCAGAGCACATGGTGAATGATGATTTAGTTGTTGATATTGTGAAGAAATTAAGCTAGCAAGGTCATCCAAATCGTGTACCAACAAATCTGCTCCTTGAGAATTCAGTTGCAACAAGGCCTATTGTGAAATTCATAACTTCTTGCTCAAGTAAGGTAAATGAATGTTCTTGGACATTTTGGAAAGCTGAGATAACATACTTCAAATTTGATGTTCAAAGTTTGTCTTAAATCAATGTGGATCATGAAGAAAAATGGCCTTAAAGTTGGCTCCAACACAAGGCAGATTTGTGTGAAAATTTCTCCAAGTGTCCAAGTTAAAAAAGTGATGAATCTCTAACTTCATGGCTTCATATCTCTCAATCTATGCATTTTTTTGGGAAATCATCCTCAAGGACAAAGTTGTAGTATGTAATAAGCTCTTCAATTTGGTCTTTGGAGCAAAGAAAATGGTTATTTATACTGGAAGTTATGGCCTTGGCAAATTGGACAAAAATCATAAACTTTCATAACTTAGAAAAAATTTCAAATTCTTCAATGTTGCCCTTTTTGCAAGTAACCTCATATTTCTTGGTTTCTCTTGATTGATAATGATACAAATCACACATTATCATCATTCTTGACTTGAGGAACCAATGTTTGACCAAAAAAGTCAAAATTCAAACTTGACTTTGATCACTGGTTGACTTTTCATTAGATGAACTTGAACTTTGTGATCTTCAATGAAATCAAACCCTTGGGCTAATTGAACACTGTGTATGGACTCCAAAGGTGTTTTTGAGTGTCTTAAATTATGTCTCAAGGCTTTAGACCATGTCCTGGTCAAAAGTCAAATGTGCAGTTGACTTTTTATAAAAAAAACCCTAGTTTGTGGACCAGATGAATTTAAATTCTTGCATTGCTTATGAATCAAGCTCTTTGGATTAATCCAATCATATGAATGGAGTAATATGATGCATTTGAGGTCCTTGAAACATGTCTTGAAGCATAGAGTCATCCTCAGATGAAAAAGTCAATTGTAAGCCTGATTGGATCAAAACCCTAATTTTAGTGCACTGAGGATCTTGAGGCTTGATGAGCTTGTCATTATGCAATCTTGCACTTGATTATTGATGAAGGGAAACTCTTGATCTTCATGGATGAATAAGGGACTTGAGATATTGATTATGATTCCCATCCTTTGATAATTCATCTGCTTGAGCCCTTGGGGGACCACCTAACTTGTAAAGTAAGCAAGTACACACATCTTGTATTTGTAATGGGTTAGTGATGCACAAAGACACACACATATGTAATGATTAATGTTGTGCAAATGATGTAAATGAGGAGGCATCTGGGGGGTAAAAAATTAGGGTATGATCTGCCCTTATTTAAGTTTCTCTAATTCGGAGAGATGAAGATTGACATCTTAGTCTCGACCAGATAGGGGAGGCTTAAATATAACAATGCACAATTTTGGCCCCTAAAAAGCCGCAAAAGGTGATATGATGTGAATGTGTAACACCATTCTACCCCACAAGCAGTCACAATAATTATAGACAAATATATCAGAGTAAAATCCCACAAGGGCGTCACATTTCGTCATAAAACATCAAATAATAACATCCTGCTCTGCAACACGAGTTATAACATCAAGATTAAATCATTTACTACGCAGCGGAAAACTTATTAAACATCATAACTATAACATCAAAAGGTTTAGAACAACTTTAAAAACACCATAATATCATCAATAAAGAACACTATGGTTCGACTCAAACGTCTCGACCCAATGTTACATATCAGAGAAAGACCCTCTACTCGACCAAAATAATCAAAATACTTCAAGTCAGATCTTCACGCACCAAAAGCTAATCCTGATCACCTGCACGTTACCCACGTGGAGGCAACATTCAAATAGACAGGGTGAGTAATCATAAACCATTATACAAGATATAAGATAAGAAATAATAAGGTAGCATGCATCATAATAAAACAACATCGTCATTAATATATCATCATCATCATACATCGTGAAAATCATGTCATCAACATCATTCATTCACAATCATGCAATGCCACATATTATGAAATGCACAACATAGCCTCATGCATGTGGTACCAATTCGTCATGTTTGATGGACACTGGGCCATCACCCTCCAAAGACCCCACCAATAGGATCGATTCTACACAAGAACCGGAGCAACGTCATACACTCCAATCCACACAATGGGATTGAAGCCACCACTGGACTGAAGTCCTAAAATGCTATGAATGCATGATATAAACGTCATAATCGTCATCGTCATAAAATCGTCAAATTGCATCATCATTCATAAAACCCTCGTCAAGTGTCATGGTAACACATCTTTAACATACATCAAAATCATCATAATCACATCACGAATCATCATGTTTTATTCATACAAATACAACACACAATGTGTTCAAGGCGTACAGACATCAAGGCGCAAGGCAGCACTCAACAGAAAAGAAAGTAAAAAAAATAAAACAAAAACACTGCTACTCGCCTGGAGCTCGCCCGGCGAAGCAGGGGCGAATCCCACACTCCCATACAAAATCCAGTAGCACCCTTTTTCCACCTTTCCTTCGCTCCACTTTCGCCTGGCGAGGGCGGGGCGAAATCGCTTCGCCCGTCGAAACGGGACTTCGCCTGGCGAAACACGCGAACCTGCAACTTCTCAGTTGCGATTCTGCACCTGTATCAGACCCTAAAAGGTTTGCGATTCCAACACCCAATAGTCCAAAATACTCACAATTCATCACAGAATAACACAACAACAACAATACATCAAGATAGGTTTTTATCCCTAACATCTAACACGTCCCAAATACCCCAATTCCGTCATGAGCTCGTCTATTTTACCCTGAAACCCATTGCCTACATGCTTCTACTCCTATATCAATTATAATGATGAATAATACTCCCAATACCATAGAAAACTGCTTTCTGATTCCTCCTCTCTGAGTTCTTCTGGAACTTCTCTGAGCCCTAGCTTTTCTTTTCCTTTTTCCTCAGAGCTTTCTCCAAACTGATCGTACCAACTGACTTCCCACGATTTTTTTTCCATTAAGTCATTCTTACCCCTTGGACCCTTAATAGGTTTTTCCCACAATGTCCTCACTTAACTCATCCAAATTTACCCACTTGCCCTTAATGTTCCTCTTAATTATTTATAATAATAATAATAATAATAATAATAATAATAATATATTTCACATAATTCCATATTATTATTATCATAAATAATATTAACACATCACATACTTCTAAAATACTCTCAGCACCCCCCTTTAACATCATAATACCCCACAACATCAATCGTCAGACATCACATAATTCACCAAAAATTCACCAAAAATAAGAACAATTAAATAAATCATTAAATAAATATTCTACTCATTTTGGGGTGTTACAACTCTCCCCCCACTTAAAGAATTTTCGTCCTCGAAAATTACCTGAAGGAAACAGAGTCGGATACGACTCTCTCATCTGATCTTCGCATTCCCAAGTCCAACTTTCACCAGCTGGTCTACCCCATAATACCTTCACCAAAGATATGTCTTTACCCCGCAATTGCTTCATTTCTCGCTCATCAATTCGCACTGGTAACGCCTCAACAATTAGATTATCTCTCACCTATATGTCATCTATCTGAATCACATGCGATGAATCCGAAATATACTTCCTCAACTGCGACACATGAAACACATCATGTAAATTCTCAAGCGACGACGGTAAAGCAATCTGATAGGCTACTTCCCTTATCCTCTGCAAAATCTGATGCGGACCAATAAAACGTGGAGTGAGCTTCCTAGACTTCAAAGCTCGTCCCACACTAGTTACAGGCGTAACTCTAAAAAATACGTGATCTTCCTCTTGGAATTCAAGTGCTTTCCTTCTCTTGTCATGATAACTCTTCTGACGACTCTGCGAAGCTCTCATTCTTTCTTGGGTCATCTTAATCTTCTCTGTCGTCTCCTGCACAATCTCAGGTCCGAGTACAGCACTCTCGCCTGACTCATGCCAACACAAAGGAGTCATACACCTCCTCTCATACAATGCTTCATATGGTGCCATCCCAATACTAGCATGAAAACTGTTGTTGTATGTGAATTCAATCAACGACAAATGGCTATCCCAAGATCCTCTTTGATCCAACACACAAGCCCTCAGTAAATCCTCCAAAGACTGGATAGTCCTCCCTGTCAGGCCATCCGTCTGCAGATGATATGCAGAACTCATCCTCAACTTAGTACCCAAAGCATCTTGTAAACTATTCCAGAATCTCGACGTAAATCTCGGGTCTCTGTCCGACACAATACTCGAAGGTGTCCTGTACAACTTCACAATTTCCTCAATGTACATCTCAGCTAACTTTTGCATAGAATGATTGATCTTCATTGGTAAGAAATGAGCCGATTTAGTTAACCTGTCTACAATCACCCAAATAGAATCATTTCCCTTCGCAGTCTTCGGAAATCCCGACACAAAATCCATGGAAATACTATCTCATTTCCATTTTGGAATATTCAACGTTTGCATCATACCCAAAGGCTTCTGATGTTCAATTTTGGACTTCTGACAAGTCAAACAGACATAAACAAACTCTGCAATATCCTTCTTCATACCTGGCCACCAAAACAATGTCTACAAATCCTGGTACATCTTCGTAGCACCGGGATGAATACTCAATCTACTTCGATGCCCTTCCTCAAGAATACTCTTCTTAATTTCCGAAACATCTGGAACACACACTTTGTCTCTGAACCTCATCACGCCATTCTCATCAATTCGAAATTCACCTCCGTTACCCTGGTTAATTAAAACTGACTGATCAACCAGCTTCAAATCAGATTGCTGACCCACTCTGATCTCTTCCAGAATACCACAAGTCAACTTCAACATACCCAACTTCACACTGTCAGGAGTCTCTTCACATACCAAACTCAAATCTCGGAATTGCTCAGTAAATTCCAACTCTCTCACCATAAGCATGGACATATGCAATGACTTTCTGCTCAATGCATTTACCACCACATTTGCCTTACCAGGATGGTAACTCAAATCGAAATCATAGTCTTTCAACAATTCCAACCACCTCCTCTGCCTCATATTCAACTCTTTCTGATCGAATAAGTACTTCAAACTCTTATGAATGCTGAAAACTTCAAATTTTGAGCCAAAAAGGTAGTGTCTCCAAATTTTCAACACGAACACCACAATTGTCAATTCTAAGTCATGCGTAGGATAATTCCTTTCATACAATCTCAATGGTCTCGAAGCATAGGCAACAACTTGTCCATTCTGCATCCACACTCCACCGAGACCCATCTTCGATGCATCACAATACACCACAAAAGATTCATTCGGATTAGGCAAAATCAAAACCGAAGCGGTCGTCAATTTCTTCTTCAATTCCATGAAACTCTCTTCACTTGCTACATCCCACACATAAGCTCGACCTTTACGAGTCAACTGCGTCAACGGTAACGTCAATCTAGAAAAACCTTCTATGAATTTGTGATAGTAACCTGCCAATCCAAGAAAACTTCGTATCTCAGTAGCAGACTTCGGAGTCTCCGACTATAACACAACATCAATCTTAGAAGGATCAACAACAATCCCACCACTTGAAATCACATGGCCAAGAAAACTCACCTCTTTCAACCAAAACTCACACTTCGACCGTTTTGCATATAACTTCTTCTCCCTCAATACTTGCAACACCGTCCTTAAATGCTCAGCATGTTCTTCTTCAGATTTAGAGTATATCAGAATATCATCAATGAAAACCACCACAAACTTATTCAAATACTCATGGAAAATCCGATTCATATATTCCATGAACACACCAGGTGCATTGGATACACCAAACGGCATCACAGTGTATTCATAGTGACCATACCTCGTCCTGAAAGCTGTCTTTGGAATATCACCAAGCTTAACACGAATCTGATGATAACCAAACCTTAAATCAATCTTACTGAACACACAAGCGCCTACTAGCTGATCCATCAAATCATCGATTCTCGGAAGTGGATACTTATTCTTGATAGTCACTTTATTCAACTGCCGATAATCAACATACAACCTCATGCTACCATCTTTCTTCTTTACTAACAACACAGGAGCACCCCACGGAGAAACACTCGGTCGAACAAACTTCTTCTCAAGCAATTATTCCAGTTGTTTCTTTAATTCACTTAGCTCAGAAGTTGACATCCGATAAGGAGCCATTGACACCAGACTTGTACCTGGTATCAAATCCACCGCAAACTCTACTTCACGTTTTGGAGGCAAATCACTTATGTCATTTGGAAACACATCAGGAAATTCAAGGACAACAGGTAATTCGACACTCGTAGTCTCACGATCAACTTGCAACAATGCAAACAACGCAAACATCAAGGCTTCATCTTCTAAGAGTTCGCCTACTTGCTTAGCAGACAAGAACGTCAACTCCCCATTATCACCAAACTCAGGAAACTCCACAGTCTTATTATAACAGTTGATGTGAATGTAGTTGAACTCCAAATAGTTTATTCCCAGAATTACATCGATTTGGTGTAAGGGAAAACACACCAAATCCATCACAAAACTCTTCCCAAAAATCCTCAAAGGACATCTCTGTTGCGGTGAGAATTAAATATCAAGCTATTGATTAACTTGAATCGCAAATCATAATTCACCACCGGTCTTTAATTTATCCAAGGGAAGGGAAAAATAACGAATAACCCATGAGTATGCAATGCAATGCAAGAGAGAATCTAAGGTTCGGGTGTTAGTTATATCCAGAGAAGGTATTAGCATCCTAAATATCTGTAGTACTCTACAGGAACCTCTTTTTTTATGTGTTATTTGCTAATTGTTATCTGTTTGCTAAGGGTTTAAAGGATAGGAAGACCTAAGGTTCTATTTCTAAGTATGCTCGCCAAGACATCGCATCTCGTGCCTAGGTATCCTGGCGGAAGTGGAATTAGAGCATCTGTAGTTCCCCTCTGAGGGTGAGTTAAAGTTTGAATTGGTTTAGGAGAAAAGACGAGTCGTCATCTTAAGAAGAGTGTTTAAACCACCACAGATTTATGAGAATGGACATTTGCTTCATCTTAGGAGAAGAGCTCCAACTCGGATATAAAATCGACGAGTATGCCACATACCTCTCCTAAGTGGAAAGGGAATTCACATCTTGACTATATTGTGGGGTAGGAGATGTATATCTTTTCTAGAGATGACTCACATCTAATTCTCTTGTAGGGAGAATCAGGGAACTAAGTTGTTTAATTAACTTAGGGGGACTAACCTAAGGAACTATCTGAAAGTAGTTATCTAAGGATATTCAACTTAAAAAGGGCATAGAAGCCACAAAGGGGGGAAATGAGAAATGCAAATGATATGCAATGTGTATGGCGTAATAGTCATACACAGGTTCTTCCCTTCGATTTTTTTATATTTGGAAAAAATCGGTTTTTTTCATTTTCAGAAAAAAAAATCGGTTTTTTTCATTTTCGAAAAAAATCGGTTTTTTTTTCGAAAAAAATTGAGTTTTTCATTTTCGGAAAAATCGGTTTTTCTCATTTTCGAAAAAAATCGGTTTTTTTTTTTTGAAAAAAATCGAGTTTTTCATTTTCGGAAAAAATCGGTTTTTTATTTTCGGAAAAAAAACAGTTTTTTTTTTTGGAAAAAAATCGAGTTTTTTTATTTTCGAAAAAAAAACAGTTTTTTTTTTATTTTTTCGGAAAAATTTGAGTTTCTTTTTCGGAAAAAATCGTTTTTTTTTTATTTTCAGAAAAAATCTGATTTTTTTTATTTTCGGAAAAAATCAGTTTTTTATTATTTTTGAAAAAAATCGGTTTTTTTATTTTTTGAAAAAGTCGATTTTTTTTATTTTTGGAAAAAATCGGTTTTAGGAAAAAAACAGTTTTAAGGAATCGCAAGAATCCCAAATTTTTTCTACAATCACCACTCCCAGTATTTCGAGGAATCGCAAGAATCCCATAATTCCAACCTTGAAATACAAATGGAGAATTTCAATGCATCACTAACTCATTCTCACCCAAATTTCCTCTGCAACTACCAATCCCAACATTTTGAGGAGCCGCAAGAATCTCGTAATTCCAACCTAGAAATATTAATGCAGGATTTCAATGCGACACTGACCCACTCCCAAAATTTTGAGGAGCCGCGCCCAAATTTTTTCTATAATTACCAGCCGCAAGACTCCCAATATTTTGAGGAACCGCAACCAAATTTTCCCTATGATTACCACTCCCATTATTTTGAGGAACCGCAAGAATCCGTCAATTCCAACCTCGAAAGATTAATGGAGGATTTCATTGAAACAACAACTAATTCAAGGTTAGAATCTATGATGGAGCACTTTGTGGAGACACAAACTCTCTAGAATGAAGAGCTTAGAAGACAACATCTCGATACTTATGAAAACCTTAGGCAGATAAACACTATGGTCGAGTCCCTCGAGACTCACACTGAGGCATTGGAGACTCAAATCTCCCTGCTTGCACAGACACCTATAGGACCCTCCCCTGAGGAGCATGTGGATGTTGTAACAACCATTAATGAAAAACAAATCGAGAATCCCGAGGAGAGTGATGATGAGGTTGAGGAGAGTGATAATGAGGTTGAGGAGAGTTTTGGTGAGAAGAGAGTAGAGGTTGAGAAAAATCCATTGACACCATCCGAAAGGGAGGTTGTCGAAGAGGTAGCGAAGGAAGCACCTAATGTCGTTCCTCCTCCATATACCCCACCAATTCCTTTCTCGCAAAGGTTTATGGAAGCTAAGGTAGAATCCCAATCCAAAACGTATGCGGAGGTATTGGAAAATATCCACACCGATGCATCTTTATTTGAGGTCACGCATAAAAAGAGAAAATTCGAGGACCATGAAACTAGGGATATCATCACTGCTAAGAGGGTAAGGTTAGACTTTGAGATGGTGGATGAGATAACTAAGCCCAAACTCGAAAAGCTAATACTTAGGATAGATCCTGAACCACCACCACAAGTTTAAAAGAATGAACCACCCCACAGAAGGAAAAAAAGAAAAGGTGAGGGATATGTGAGATGGCTTGATAAGTGGCCATGGAAACCAAAAATTATTAGTCGTCGAGCTATCAACATTAAACAAAGCCATGCGTGGGAGGAAACCCACGAGTTTTTAATTTAATGTTTTACTTTTATTGTTTGTGTTTGCAGAAAATAAAGAATTGTATCGGTTGTCACGTCTCAGCCATATTTAGGCGAAAAATCTCTAGGTGACAATCCCTTAAGATGAGTTGGTGCCCACGCACATTCCTACGAATGTTGCTGCTGGTGGTGACACCAATGACGAGTATGATGGGAGAAAGCATGTCTCTCCCGTTCGTAACTTACATCCTCCTTGTTCTTTGCATGGTCAGGTTCCACCTGCACACACCGCACCGTATTTTTCTAACAATTTTTGCAGGCACTTCCTTCGAAAATAGGCAATATAATGAGCGGCTTCAAGAAAATGAAGTTTCAGCAAATTCAGATAACTCGTAGTACAAGACGCCGGAGTAGAAGTGGCCAGCGAAGACAGGGACAACAAGGGAAGAATCAGCGCGAATTTGGCCGTGGTAGCACGCAATGGCATTCATACAGGTTCTATCTTTCCTCTACCACCTTTTATCAAAACATTGAGGACAATGTTTGGTTTAAGTGTGGGGGAGGAACATTTATCGCTTTCATTTTACCGCTTTCTAGTTAAATTTACTGTTTTCTTGCATGATTTTAAATTTTTTTTCTGTTTTAATGTTTCGTTGCGTCTTTGCATGTGCTGTTGAGTCTTTATGCCGATTTTATGTTGTTTATCGTTTTTCCCATTCTCTTGAGCCATACCAAATATTTTGAAAATTTTTGAGTTAAAAATAGTGTCTCTTTTAAAAATCTTAGGTTACAGACGAAATTGAGGTTAGATTGTGAGACTTGGGAAAATTCTGCAAGATCGGTATCGTCTTAACACCGTGAGCCTCTCAATTATGGAAATCGATTTGAGTACTTGTTATGCCATAGCCTTAAGTTCTCACCCCTTAGTAGTTCCTAAGTAGTTTATTTAGCAGTCAGCACCATCCTAAGCACGCACTAAGTAGGAAGTCGATGCAAATAAGTGTATGATCTCAGGCTTAAAAGGCAAATTAAGAAAAGAAAAAAATGAATGCTCCTTCTAAGTTAGGTGATCCTCACCCAATCATTTAGCCCAACGGTGCAAACTTCTTTAGTGATATTTAAGACAATGTGCCAAAAGAAAGAAAAAAATGATAATAATGAGATCATAGTCGCTAACAGGCCATCCTACCATGAGTGTGAAAGGATAACGGGCTTAATGTGATTGTGCCAGAATGAAAAGGGATAAAAGAAGGATGAGTGAGTTAGGCTTAGGTATAATGACATGATTCAGATTGGTTTGTATAGGATGGAGGTTGATGACCGCAAAAGCGGAATTGTGTTGTTACGATATCCTTAGTGTGTGAGCAAGTACCTATCGACACAAACTTAACCAAAGTAGAGTTGGTATCCTAGGATGAGTATCCGTATGCACTATTTGTCTTACGATCCATGTTTTGCTTGAGGACAAGCAAAGGTTTAAGTGTGGGGGTGTTGATAACACGTAAATGTATCATATATTTGCCATGATTTACTACTAAAAATTACGTTATTTCGGCTTAAGTTCCGATTATTCCGCGAGTATTCTAGTGTTTTCGCAGGTATTTCATTGTCCGAGCTAAAAATGAGCAAAGTAGAGAAACATGAAGAAATGAGAAGAAAACAGGAAGAAATGACAGAGAAAAAGCAGAAAAATAGAAAGTGGTGAGTGTGACGACCGTCACACAACCACCACGACCGTCACGCAATTAAAAGGCGCACCACGCAGGTATTTCATTATCCGAGCTAAAAATGAGCAAAGTAGAGAAACATGAAGAAATGAGAAGAAAACAGGAAGAAATGACAGAGAAAAAGCAGAAAAATAGAAAGTGGTGAGTGTGACGACCGTCACACAACCACCACGACCGTCACGCAATTAAAAGGCGCACCACACTCGTCACACCCACCACGACCGTTATGCACGCAAAATGACTTATTACGTTCAAAACACAGACGTGGACATGGAAGGGCCAATTCTGTCAACACTTTCTCCTTGAACTTCTCCAACTTCCCATTATCTCCACCACTTCTCCAACACCCCATTATCTCCACTACTTTTCACATGAATTCTGAAGTAACTTCCAACCTGTTATCACTATATATAGGACCTATCATTTAGTTTCAAGGGATCCAAGTTTTAGTATGCGAAAGCACTGTTGAATTTATATCGTAGTTTTAGGCAGAAATTACTGGTGTAAAAAGTGGTAGTTTCTCACATCGAGGAACTACCACACCATTAGTGTTAGGCCTTCAATCTATGTAATGCTTGGATCAATCTTGCCGTCATTATTTCAAGATATTTAATTCAGTTTTATTTCCAGTTTTATCTTCAGGTTCATTTACTTTTACGCTTTTATTTTCTGCCATTTATATTTATGCTTTATCTTTCTGCCATTGTTATCATTTCAAGTTTTTACCATTTTTCTTCAAGCATCACTTTAAATCATTTTAAACCACTTGCTATGTTTTCGCCTAATTCAAAAACCCAAAATTGTTTATTTGTTTCTGTCACTATGTTCGGCTAAACAGTTTAGAGTCTGGTGTATGAGGACCGTCGTTACCGACAGGACTCGGTAGAAAATAATAGGTGCGAACTTATGATTAAAATTTTGTTTTGGTTTTAATTTCCAGGTCTAATTTAAGTAGCTTTGTCACGAGAGTGAGAGGTTATTTAACACTATTTTGTCACGAGAGTGAGAAATTAATTAAGGTTAGAGCCGGCACTACGAGAGCGTGGGGGTCGAACCGGATAGTGGAAATTAGGCAACATATCTAAACACAGCGAGAGCGCTTTAGATACGTTTAGGATATTATTGGCTTTCAAAATATATTTCCTAGTTACCGGGCGAGCGAGAGCAAAATCTTGGGATTAGGGAACATGACTTTAGTTAATACCGCGAGAGCGCGAGGCGAAGTCTTTAAGTTGGTATATTCTACGGAACTAAATTATAGTTGTAATTAGTACCCGAATTCTACAAAGTCCTTTAGGAACGCGGAATCCATATTCCGACCTCTCTTTATTATCATATTTCCTTAGTTTTATTTTAGTTCTAGTTTTAGTGTCCCTTTTATCAATTATCATTAGCCTTAGCTTTACAAAGCGACGATAGATTACGGTAGGTTGACATTGGTCTCTGTGGTTTCGACAATCTTTTATATTACTTCGATATTTTCGTGCACTTGCGGATGCATCATGTACAGTGTAACAAGTTTTCTTGGCTTCTCAACTTCAGAGGCTTTTTGTGAACAGGAGTAAGAAGGGAAAACATTGCTCGGTTCTTGAGATTATCAAGTCTTCGAATCATCAGCTCTGCGCTTCCAGAATCTTCAGAACTTATCTTCAGAACCTTGTTCTCTTAATCCACTTTCTTCATATCTTCAGAGGCTTCTGATAATATTTGATTGAAGCATGAGAGTCGACTTTGGGTAGGTCTTCAGAACCTTGATCAGAGAGCGTGAGGCTTCAGCATCTGGACTTCGTTCCATCAGAACCCTCATCTTCAGATCTTCAGAACTCATACTCTTTTCCTTTTGAATTCAAGTCTTTTGTGTTATCTTCGTTCAGCCTTTTTTTAAGTGCATAGACGAATTTTCTTTCTTTAATCACTGCGCTGATTCTCCGGAGCATAACCTGTTTGCTAGGTTCTCACAAGTAACAACATTAGTTGTGCAAAATTGTTCATGCCAATACTCATTTGTTATAATCAAAACTTAGAGATAATATTGGAGAACCAAATCTTGTTCTCACAATCTCCCCCTTTTTTATGTTGACAAAAACTATGTATTTGATGACGCAATTTTGATATATAAATATATAACACAGAGAACATGGAAAAAGGTTTTTAGGATAGCTTATCCTTTTTATGAAGTGCTCCCCCTGAGTATTAGATTTGATTAAGGTTCGTGCTCGGGCTCCCCCTGACTTCATTAACCTTTTGAGTCTTTCTTCATCTTCAGAGTTTTGAGTTATATGCACAGAGGAAAAATACAAAAAAACAATCTAATAGAGGGATAGATTTATCTGTTAGCATGTAAGTAGCATTGTTTTTCAGAGAATGAGTATAAGATCAAAATTATCACATTCATATACTTTCTCCCCTTTTTTGTCATGAATCAAAAAGGTAAACACAGGGTAGTCCAAGGGTGAAAAACACAGAACTAACACTTAAAAGAAAAACAGAGGTTTATTTGTTGTCAGAGGAAATCTTGTCCCAAATATTCTTCATCATGATCTGAAGATTTTCATTGACAGTATCTTGCTTGTCAAACCTTGCTCTGAAGTTCTTCTGTTCAATTCTGATTTCATCAATGGCATCTCCCAGACGCTTGATAACAGGATCAGAAGTGGAAGTAATCATAGCACTTTCTTTAGCTCTTTCAACTTCTTGTGCCTTTCTAGCAGCTTGCTCTTCTGCTTCTTTAACAACCTTTTCTTCAGCTTCTTTCTGCTTGGCAGCTAAGAACTTTAGTACTTTGACTCTTGCTTCAGTTTCTGCTCTCTCCTTAGCCTTTGCTAGTTCAGTAGTTATGGTTGTATTTGAGAAACTTACAATTCTTGTAAGTTCCATGTCCATCCATTTTTGAAAGCTTTGACATGCACTCTTAAGTTCCATGAGCTTTGTGCTTGTACAAAGTTCTGCTCTTAGCTTAGCAAACATCTCAAGTGCTTTGTCATGAAACTGACTTGTACATTCTTCAAAGGATGTTGGAGGTGGAGCATTGTAGATAACCAGAGCGAGGTTGGATTTATCAGAGTTGGTTTCAGGTGGTGGTTGCTGAGATAAGTCAATCTCAGTAGCAGCAGGTTCAGGTGGTTGTTGTTGATTGGTAGGAGAGATTACTTCTAGATTGTCGGAGCTCATGAGGTTTTCAGGTAAGACAATTTCTAGGGATTCACAGGAGGTTCCCTCAGAACTAGATTCAGTATTGGGAGCTTGAGATTCAGAGATTTGATTTGTTGGTTCTAGTTTATTCGGCTGAATTGTTGAGGTAGTTGTTGTTGAAATATAGATAAAAATAGTCTCAGACGAGATTGGAGTAGTTATTGATGAGTTGGTGGTTGATTGATCAGTGGTTGGTAAAGGAATCGAAAAAGATGGGGGTTTAAACCTTACTTGTGGAATGGAGGTAGAGGTGATTGGTGATGAAGATGGTGCAGCAACAGATGGATTTGCATCAATGTTACTGATTTTCTCAAGAAGAAGAGCTTCTTTTCTGGAGATTTCAGTTTCATCCTTTTTCTTCTTTTTGCACTCCGCATCCTCTTCAGCGAGTTTCCTCTTACTTCTGGTAATATGCTTTGACTGAGGGACAACTTCTTCAACTCTAGATTCTGCTTCTCTCATTATGGCAATGTAAGAGGCTATTGCGGTTGGATTATCTTCTTTGCGGTAGAATGGATAGTTTTCAACTGGATTCCTGATCTTTTTCACCGTGTTGGGAGAAATAGGTGTTGGTTTCACATCGACACTTGCAATCATCTTCATATGCTTAAGATTTACAGCATTGAAGGCTTCTCCAACTTTTTCATTTAGATATTCCGTGAACTTTGCTTCCTTGATCAGATAATTCACTAATCTGCTTTCAACCAGAATGTCAGAGATCAGCCTTCCAAAAGGAATGTAGTTAACAATCTTCTTTTCTGGTGAAGTCGTTGTTCTTGTCTTGCACACCATATCCCTTAAATAATAGAATAGAATGGAGGGAAGGCACATTTTCTCATGTTTGTGCAAGTAGTACAACATGTGTTTTTGATTTGTGTTGGCAAAATCTGTAGCACTCTTCGCCGGTCTTGGATTGATGCATCCAAGAATGATCTTGTGCCAGATCCTTAGGTTTTCACGCAAGTTTTTGCTTTTGTAGTCCATTGTTCCTGATTGACAGCTTTTGAAGATAGCTTTGTTGATGACTGACTCAGATTTTTCAGTTTTTCCGTACACCCTCTTTCCTTCCAAGAACTTCATTCCTAGCAATTCTGAAATAGATCTCTCAGTGATGATAATCTTCTGCTCCAGAACAAAAGATACCACATGAAATTCGTCTGTATCTGCATGTCTCCAGAATTCTTTCACTAGATCATCAAAGCATGGACCTCTTAGTCTATCAAAGTAATTTTTCCATTCTTGAGCACCCAATTGATCAATTAGGTTAAACCCATTATCAGAGAGGTTGTTGAAGTCAACATCTAGCTCTTTTAGAACAGTTAGATCGTTTGCATGTGTCACGCATGTCACAGAGCGAGTTTTCTGGGTGACATGGTTTGCATCAATTGTGGGAAGGGTTAATGGATTTGAAACAGTTGGTTCAGCCGTTGAGAGAGTAGTATTAGGTGTGATGGATGAGGATGGTAGTTCTTGAGAGATTTGAACAGTATCTTGTTGATGAGTGTTCATCCTTACGGTGGTAAGAAAGAATGAGGATTGAACATGAGTTGATTTTGAGGGAGTGATAGATAGAGAAATAGATGAGAGTCGATTAACTTTTTAGGGTTTGTGAGAGAGAGAAGATGTTCTTGAGAGTTTAAAGGACAGACACATTCTTGAGGGGATAAGCTAATAAATGTGATAAAGTTGAGTCAATCTCGAGAAAAATGTTGTTCGTTCAATTTGAATAATTAAAGTGACTTAATTTTATTTAAATCACATGCAAAAATAATTTTTCGAATATATGACAGGTCACATATTTATCAGATCTTGGGATGTGTTAAGAAAAAGGTTCTGATGATTTGAAGATACTTTTCTTCAGACTAAACACATGAGGTTCTGAAAATGTTTTTATTCTGAACAGTACTCCATATTCAGATCTTTTAAAATGATTAGAAATCTATCTTCAGCTAAGGGTTTTGTAAAAATGTCAGACCACTGATGGTCCGTATCAATGAATTTTAAGCATAGAGTTCCCTTCTGAACATAGTCCCTAATAAAATGATGTTTTATTTCAATGTGTTTAGCCCTATAATGCAAAATTGGATTTTTACTTAAGCAAATAGCAGCAGTATTATCACAGAAGATAGGAATGTTACTCTCATATATCTGATAGTCTTCCAGCTGATTTTTCATCCATAGCATTTGAGTGCTGCATAGGGAAGCTGATATGTATTCTGCTTCTGCTGTTGAGAGAGCAATTGTAGATTGTCTCTTGCTTGACCATGAGATTAGGTTGCTTCCTAAGAACTGACAGTTCCCCGATGTGCTCTTTCTTTCTAATCTATCTCCAGCATAATCTGCATCGCAATAACCAGAAAGAGTATACTCTGATGTTTTCTTATACATCAGGCCAAGGTTAGTTGTTCCTTTCAGATACCTTAGAATTCGCTTGACAGCGGTTAGATGTGATTCTCTTGGATCTGATTGGAATCTAGCACATAGATGTACACTGAATAATATATCAGGTCTAGAGCAGTTAGATATAAGAGAGAACCTATCATACCACGATAGAGTTTTTGACAAACCTTAACTCCTGTTTCTTCTTTTCCCATGACACACGTTGGATGCATTGGTGTTTTAGCAATGTTGCAATCCGTCATATTGAACTTCTTCAGAAGTTCTTTTGTGTACTTGGTTTGATGGATGTAGGTGGCCTCTGATCTTTGATCAATCTGAATTCCAAGGAAGAACTTCAGTTCTCCCATGAGGCTCATTTCAAATTCAGCCTGCATTAGCTTTGAAGATTCTTCACATAAAGAAGAGTTAGCAGAACCAAAAATAATGTCATCAACATAGATTTGAACAATAAGAATGTCATTCTTATATGTTTTACAGAAAAGAGTTGTGTCAAACTTTCCTCTGGTGAAATTGTTTTCTAATAAAAATTTGCTCAATCTATCGTACCAAGCTCTGGGAGCTTGCTTTAAACCATAGAGTGATTTTTTAAGTTTAAATACAAAGTCTAATTTTTATGAATTTTCAAAACCAGGAGGTTGTTTGACATAAACTTCTTCTGATATATAACCATTTAAGAATGCACTCTTAACATCCATTTGATATAGAGTGATGTTATGATTTACTGAAAAGGATATTAGTAAACATATTGCTTCAAGTCTAGCAACTGGAGCAAATGTTTCGTTGTAGTCAATTCCTTCTTGTTGACTGCATCCTTGAGCTACAAGTCGTGCTTTGTTTCTGACAACTTCTCCCTTTTCATTTAGCTTGTTCCTAAATACCCACTTAGTTCCTATTACATGAACATTCTTAGGTTTAGGAATTAGATCCCAAACATCATTTTTGGAGATCTGGTTAAGTTCTTCTTCCATAGCTAGAACCCAGTCTTTGTCCATGAGGGCTTCTTCAATTGTAGCTGGTTCTATCAATGATACTAGTCCTACAAGTGTTTCTTCTGATGGTTTAAAGGCTGATCTTGTTCTGATAGGAACATCTTTGTTACCCAGAATTAGTTCCTCAGGATGGGATGTGGACAGTCTTCTTCTTCGTTGAGATGGGGTATTTGGAGTTACTTCAGTGGTTTCTGGTGTAGGATCTTGTTGTTCTTTAACTTCATCTGTCTTTTCCTTAGGTTCGGAGAATCTGATTTCCAAATCTGCAATTTTCTCAACTAGCTCTGACTTTTCTGAGTCAGGCTTGTCATTGAATCTAACATGAATAGATTCCTCCACAATTCTTGATTATGTGTTGTAAACTCTGTAGCCTTTCGAGCGTTCAGAGTATCCCAACAACAGAAACTTCTGCGCTTTGGAATCAAACTTGCTAAGATTCTCTTTAGTGTCAAGCATAAAACAGACACATCCAAATGGATGAAAATAAGAAATGTTGGGTAATTTATTCTTCCACAATTCATATGGAGTTTTATTCAAGATAGGTCTTATAGAGATTCTATTTTGAATATAACATGCTGTGTTAATTGCTTCTACCCAAAAGTGCTTAGCTATGTCAGTTTCTTGGATCATGGTGCGAGCCATTTCTTGTAAAGTTCGATTCTTTCTTTCTACAACTCCATTTTGTTGTGGAGTTCTAGGACAAGAAAAATCGTGAGATATTCCATGTGAATCAAAAAGTTCTTCAAAGTTTTTATTTTCAAATTCTCCACCATGATCACTTCTGAATCTGACTATTTTACAATTTTTCTCATTTTGTACTTGAGTACAGAAGGAAGCAAACACAGAATATGATTCATCCTTGTGTTTTAAGAATTTTACCCATGTCCATCTGCTATAGTCATCAACGATGACTAGTCCATATTTCTTACCATTGAGAGAGGCCGTTTTTACAGGGCCAAACAGATCAATGTGAAGAAGTTCCAAAGGTCTAGAGGTGGAAACAACATTTTTAGTTTTGAAGGAGGTTTTTGAAAACTTTCCTTTCTGACATGCTTCACAAAGAGCGTCTGACGAATATTTCAGATTTGGCAAGCCTCTAACAAGACCAAGCTTGTTAAGCTGAGAGATTCTTCTCAAACTGACATGGCCAAGACGTCTGTGCCAGACCCATTGCTCTTCGTTTACAAAAAGAAGACATTTTACATTTTGATGTTTTAAATCAGATAATTTAATTTTGTAAGTGTTGTTTTTCCTCTTTCTGTTGAATAGGACAGATCCATCCTTCTAACTTACAGCTTTACAAGATGTTTGATTAAAAATGAGATCATAGCCACTGTCGCTAAGTTGACTTATTGACAATAGATTATGCATTAGACCTTCTACTAATAAAACATGCTTAATGGAAGGAAGCTTACCATTTCCAACAGTTCCGGAGCCAATGATTCTTCCTTTCTGATTTCCTCAGAAACCGACAACGCCTCCAGGTTTAAGTTTCAGATCTTGGAACATAAGCCTTTCTCCCGTCATGTGTCGCGAGCACCCACTGTCCAGGTACCATGACTGGTGTTTCAATGGAGTTATTAAGGATATCTGCAACATAAATTATCTTGTTTTTAGGTACCCATTTTGTGGGTCCTTTCACATTAGTTTTTCTAAAGGTTATGATCCCTTTATATTTGCTTACGTTAGCAAAATGGTGTGGAGTTTGTGCATAGTGTTCGTGTTTAGGATATTTCTTTAGTGTGTGTGTTTGTGTAATCCTAGTGTTTGAACCTTTTGGTTCTGAATGCTTAAGGCTAGTACCAGAGGGAATAAACTGTTTGGACAGAGGTATTATTTTTACGTTTTTGGTTTCATCATATGGTTGAGATGGTCCTGAATATCCTAGACCTCTACTGCCATTTCTACTGACTTCATAGATTAGTCAAGCCATTTTGCTTTTATCTACGCTTTTGGCAAGAAAGTTTTTAAATGTGTTATCATATTTGTCTTCTTTACTAGTGTTAGTTGATTTTGAAACAATTTCTTCTTCTAACTTAGATAATTTACATTTCAGGACAGTGTTTGAGTTTTCCAAGACAAATATTTTCTCATTTTGTTCAGAAATGGTTTTCTTGTTTTTAGTAAGATCTTCTGAAGAAACTATAAAACTCTTTTTCAAGATTTTGAATTTGCTTTGAAGGTTTTGATATCTTTTTATAAGTTCAGTTAATCATAATTCAAGTTCAGAACGTGATAAGGAGGAAAGTACCTCTCTTTCATCGTCGGAGTCTGATAGTTCTTCTTCTGACGAGTCGCTTCTGGTTTCTGCCATGATTGCCATGTTGACCCGACCTTCATCAGCATCATCTTCAGATTCTGAATCATCCCAGGTTGCCATGAGACCCTTTTTGGCTTTCCTAGGTCTTTCTTCTTTCTTGGCCTTTGGACAGTCATTTTTGAGATGTCCAGGTTCTTTGCATTCAAAGCACGTAACATCTTTTCCATAGTTTCTTCTTTGACCGGATGTAGATTCGGATCTTCTCCTTGGTCCTTTGAACTTGTTCCTTCTTTATTTCCATAGTTGACTTATCTTTCTTGATATGAGTGATATATCATCTTCTTCTGAATCTTCTTCAAATTCTTCCATTTCTTCTTCTGCCTGATACGCCTTCTTCTTTTCTGGCTTTGCCTTCAGTGCAATGGATTTGTTTTTCTTCTGAGGTTCATCTCTTTGAAGCTCTATTTCATGACTTCTTAAAGAACTGATAAGTTCTTCAAGACTGATACTATTCAAGTCCTTTGCAAGTTTCAAGGCAGTCACCATTGGTCTCCATTTGGCCGGAAGACTTCTGATGATTTTCTTGACATGATCAGCAATAGAATAACCTTTGTTCAGAACTCTGAGTCCGGCAACAAGCATTTGAAACCTTGAGAACATGGTTTCAACAGACTCATCATCTTCCATTTTGAAGACTTCGTATTTTTGGATTAGCGCAAGAGCCTTCGTCTCCTTGACTTGAGCATTTCCTTCGTGAGTCATACGAAGAGAGTCAAAGATGGACTTTGCAGTTTCTTTGTTTGTGATTTTCTCATACTCGGTATAAGAAATTGCGTTCAACAGAATGGTTCTTGCTTTGTGATGATTTTTGTAAGTTTTCTTCTGAGCATCTGTAAACTCACTTCTTTCAATCTTTTTACCTACAGAATCTACAGGATGACTATAGCCATCAAGTACTAGATCCCATAGATCTAGGTCAAATGATAAGAAATAACTTTCAATTCTATCTTTCCAATAATCAAACTTTTCGCCATCAAAGATAGGAGGTTTTGCAGTGTAAGATTCTCTTTCAATAACATTTGTTTCAGAAGTTGTTGGTGGTGGTGTAGTCATTGTTTTTCACACTTGGATCAGTACTGAACACTGTTAAGTGTTTGATAAAAATTCAATCTTTTTATCACCTCAGAACCGGAGCTCTGATGCCAATTGAAGGTGTGAAAAACGCAAGAAAGGGGGTTTGAATTGGTTTTTCAAATAAATCGTTTCTTTAAAATAACTTTCTTTTTAAAACTTTTCCCATTTTCTAAAGAAAAACAACTTGGTTAAACAAAGAGATATAAATACGTTATGTTTATACTAGTTCACTTGAGAACCTCTCAAGTTAATCTAGTCCACCCGCCAAGGTGATTTCATCTCTCTCAACGAGGTCTTAATCCACTATTCAACAAAATAGTACACTGCACGAGCTAACACAGCTGGTGACTAACAACAACCTCTAGAACTCACACGTTCTATACTTCTCAAGTAATCCAACCACACAGGTCTTACTTAAGGCACAACCTCTAAGACACACGTCCTAGACTTCTCAAGAAATCTAATCACTAAGACTCTCTTAAGGAATACAACTTTAAGTTCAAATACAATGGTGTTTACAGAAAATTGCTTTTTATCAAGGTGATAATGTAAACAAGTTTTTAGACCAAGAATGACTTAAGAAAGAACAGAGTTAGAAAGTATTGTAGCAGTTCGCGTGTGTGTCTTTCTTCAAGTCTTTGAGCTTCCTTTTATAGCCGAGTGAAAAGAGTCGTTGAGATGGAATCATGATAGCTAAGTAGGCTTACGGCTAGAAGCGTGAGGACAGGTACAAAGTCTTCTACATGCTGCGCGTCCTGTCTGTGTCAGATTGTCTTGTTTGTATTTCGCACAGTCTTCAAGAATTTTAACATTGTAATGTGGTACAGCTATACAGTGTGACAAGTTTTCTTGGCTTCTCAACTTCAGAGGCTTTTTGTGAGCATGAGTAAGAAGGGAAAACATTGCTCGGTTCTTGAGATTATCAAGTCTTCGAATCATCAGCTCTGCGCTTCCAGAATCTTCAGAACTTGTCTTCAGAACCTTGTTCTCTTAAACCAATTTCTTCATATCTTCAGAGGCTTCTGATAATATTTGATTGAAGCATGAGAGTCGATTTTGGGTAGGTCTTCAGAACCTTGATCAGAGAGCGTGAGGCTTCAGCATCTGGACTTCGTTCCATCAGAACCCTCATCTTCAGATCTTCAGAACTCATACTTTTTTCCTTTCGAATTCAAGTCTTTTGTGTTATCTTCGTTCAGCCTTTTTTTAAGTGCATAGACGAATTGTCTTTCTTTAACCATTGCGCTGATTCTCAGGAGCATAACCTGTTTGCTAGGTTCTCACAAGTAACAACATTAGTTGTGCAAAATTGTTCATGCCAATACTCATTTGTTATCATCAAAACTTAGAGATAATATTGCAGAACCAAATCTTGTTCTCACAGGAAGAGCCTAATTAGGGGTATTTGGGAGTTAAGAGAGGAAATAGTGAGAGAGGTTCTCATATACGTGTTTTGGTGGCTGAAGCAAAAAGGCTCTGAAGAACAAGGAGGCTAGGGTTGAAGTGTTGCAGAAGGAGAAGAGAAACCAGATTCTACTCTAAGGTATGGGGAGAATCAGTGTTTATTATTCTAGTATAATGAATTGATCATGATAGGTTTGGGGTTTAGGGGTTTTGATGGGGTTTTATGAGAATGGGTAGATTTGGATGAGTTGGGATGATAGGAATTGTTAATGATGTTGTCTACAAGATGTTGTATTTTATTGTTGTTGAAAGTTGTCGTAATTAGAGGTGATTTTCGTGCCTAAATGAGTGAAAATTGGGAGAATTGGGAGTGATGTGATAGCAGGAATTCTGGTAGCAGAATTCTGCTACGCGCTCATAGCGCCGGACGGTGCAATCGAAGCGCCGGGTGGTGGCTTCTTCGTCGGGCGATGCACGAGGAGGCGGAGCTAGGAACGCTACTGGATTTTTGGGAATAATTGAGGGATGTTGGCGCCCGTGCAGCGCCGGGCAGTGTGAGGAGGCCGCGGTGTTGTGGTGTTGTTCTTTTGTTGTTTTCTTTGCCATTTTGTGTTGTTTTTCGTTGTGTTGCTGATGCTTGATTATAATGTTGTCTAATTTGAAGAAAATGATGATGATGCATGATATAATGTGAATTATTTTTATAGCATGAAATGATGATGCACCATGTTGAATATGTTGATTTATGATGAATTGGAGGAATAACGCATCATTGCATTTCATAGCATCCTATGTTGAGACTTCGGTCGGTTGATGGCTTCAATCCCATTGTGTGGATTGAAGTGACTGTGTTGTTTACGTTGAGCTCCTTAGCGGAGGGTTGATGGCCAAGTGCCCATCACATGTTGATGAAGTCAGTACCGCATGCATTAAGGTATGACACATACTAATTGACATTGCATAATTGGGTGTGTTTGTTATGGTGACTTTAATAGTTGTTCATGAATATTTAAATGACGATATGATGTTGTCTTAAATGTTTCTTTTCGTTATATTATTATAATGAATGTTGATTACTCACCCTGCCTGTGTTTGGTGATGATTTATACGTCATCCTGCAGATACTCAAGAATAGTTCTGGTGCTTGGAGGTAGCTTGAGGTGTTTTCCGTAATTTGTTTCCGTTAGATGTAAGATGGTGTCCTGCTCTGTGTCATGTAACATCGGGTTGGGAACGATTGTGAACCATTGAGTTCGTTTGTTTTCCTTTGATTTAAATGTTGGAATTATGTTGTTTAGACTATTCAGTTTTGAGTTATATAAAAGTATGTTTTCTTTTCCGTTGCGTAGTGTTGAGATAATTGATATTGGTGAATGAAAACCCGTGTTATGGGACAGGACAAGTGTTGTTTGATGTTATGAATTAAATGTGACGCCCTTTTGGATGATGTTACTCTGATTTTATTGGTTAATTATCCGTATATCTAATGTGGGGGTAAATGGGTGTTACATGAATCTATACGCGTCATGGATTTCTTTCTAAGCAAGCCATAAGGCTATTCTCCCTCAAGATTCATCAAATATCAAGTTCATTTTCGTCAAGAAGCCTCAATGTATATTCCAAGGAGAATCTGAGTCTTCCTTTCATTGGTGTTGAGCATGATCATTTGAGGACCGATTAGGGTTTTGTG
Source organism: Lathyrus tuberosus (assembly GCA_022829125.1). NCBI lineage: Eukaryota > Viridiplantae > Streptophyta > Magnoliopsida > Fabales > Fabaceae > Lathyrus > Lathyrus tuberosus. Next base: position 3,888,730 of record JALAZF010000052.1, on the reverse strand, counting down.
GTGAGTTGCAAATGGTGTCCTTATTTCTCAGGGCATGACTCTTATGTCAAGTTCATATTCGATCGTGCAAGTAATAAAGGTCAAACTTAATGTAAGAGAGACTTTATTCTTACTCGTGAAATTGGATCATTACTGTCTTTTGAGAAAGCGTTGATATTTTCTTGTTTGTAATCAATGTGTTCTGAAGTGGAAATTCTCAAAGCAAAATTCAAGAAGGCTCAAATTGATTGAATTCGTTCAAGTGGCAACACTCAAGAGTTTTGGATAAAGGTCCAAGAATTGAGTTAAATTTCACCATGAATATGTAAAGTCCGTGTCCAAAAAATTCATAAGCTTAGGTTTAAGAAGTATATCAAGATTCATATTATTCATTCAAGCTGCTAGTTCAAGAGGACTTTTTCAAAGGAAATTATTTTTTTACTGGATAAAATGCAAATACTTTTGTGTGATCACAATTTGACACAAAGTTCTTCCCACATCCAAGTGAGACCACATCATAAGTGCCCAAAGTTTAAATGTAAAAGTACAAGGAAATAATGTCATTGAGGTCAAATTGAGTTCAAGTGTTCACAAGAGTCAAAGTGTTAATCATACAAGGATGGGAGATTCGTGTTTATGGTTTGCCTAGAATACAATCCGCAAGTTTTCAATTTTTATTAAGAGTACTTTTCAACTTCAACATCATCGGCATAGTTTTCCATTGCTTGGCACTTCTCATGTTTTCCATTTCCAGGCTTTCCATTGACCTTTGTTTATGTTTCATTTAACGTATGAATTATGGGATGGTAGAAGGAAATTATTCATTAATTTTGAAGGTAATAAAAGACACAAAATTATTCATTAATTTTGAAGGTAATAAAAGTCACGGAAGTTCAAAGTACAAAAGAATTCAAGCTACAAAATCCATTAGAAAGGAAACAATTCAGCTCCAATTCATTTTTAAGTATCAAGGTCCTGAGCATCCAAATTCCAAACTCTTACAAGGTTGAAAATTCACAGCTTTCTATTACATGCCTAAAGTGCTACGAGTTCTTCACGTGTGTATTTGGTAGCACCGTCCCGCCTCTCATGTTGCTAAGCCTCAACCTGCATGAACAAACTGCAAGTGCTAAATAAATAAAAACTACTACAAAAGCAGTGACAAGAAAAGGATAAAAGTTTGGCGCAGCTCAAAGCAAGCATTGCACGCATCAGTTACCTTTTCAGAGGATTCCATCTCTTTCAGGATCAATTCCATTAATATTTCAGTTGGTCTTGAATCATTCAACCTTTTCACAGTAAGTATTAAAACACCTGCATAGAAAAGAATCCAAGAAGAACGTAAGGAGAAAAGAGTTCCCTACCCGTGACGTATCCTGAAAATATTAAAATTGTACCGCATGCTCTTGATCCTGTTCATAATGATCTCGCCTACTTATCATAATTGCACACTATGTTTTATCCCATGATGTCAATCTTCTTCGATTATGAATTGATGTCAAATGTGATATTGCTGCCTTGTATTTCTTCATTGACGCGGAAATGTCGGCTGCCAGAATTCAACAATACCAAACCACTTGCTCCTAGTTGTTGTAACTCCCCATCAGTCTTGCTGCACCTGTGGTATTCGAACGGGTCAGGGTACTTCACCAAGATTCTTTGGCTCCAACAATGACACTACCTTCGGTCACTTGAGGTACTCGCTGCAGGCGTTGCACGAAGTTCACCAAAACACCTACTTAATGCTTCACCTATAACAACAAAGAAGTAACAAAGAAAGAATCAAGCATCAAGGATTAAAAGTGACCAAATTAAAATAGAAACGGGCAGCACACTTTTTTTAAAACACTTCCGGTGATATATGCGAGGCAATAGGGAAGAGAAGTGAGAAGTTGGAAGAGTTGCACGACATTGTTTATACCTTTGTGACGACGCTCAAGGCAATCCAAACGTTATGTCGTTGTCGTGTCCAAGTTGCCCCATCAAAACACTAAAATTCTTCAAAACTCGAAGAAAACGGCAAGATCTCTAATGACTGCCCAAAGACGGACGGCTCTTGCTTTTCAGTATCGATGGTCCTCATCAAGAGCTCCAGGGCAGCACGTCTGTTTAGGAGCAAAATGGACCAATGGACGAGTGTGATGCGAGATTCAAGCATTTCCATCAAGTGCGCAGAACCGGAGCCAAAACCTGTGAATATTAAAATCAAAGAATCATTAATCTCCAAAACATGATCAATAAAAAAAATGGGAAGCAAATCAAGCGGTAAATGCGAGAATGGTTCGAAATCATCGTCATCAATCATATAATCACGAGGATCGCGATAGAGAAAGCAAGAAATCTCATTTATCAATCCTTTCCAAAACAGAAGTTCAACATCTTCATCAATGTTCAATCACGCGATATTAAAATTAGCATTAATGAGAATCACAAAATCATCATTTATAATTACTGGCATAATGAATAGGGAAACTCAGAAAATTGAAAATCATTGCAATCAGGAAGGGAATTAAATATTCACAGCCTTTATTTCCTAAACTAGAATTCGACAATTAATTCAAAATCACCGAACTTAATTGTTCAAGCCTATAAAAGGCAGTGTACACGAATTGGAAAGGGGAATTCAGATAAACCATCAGAACATACGCACACACCTTCGCACAAGAGTTCATACGCACGCTCACAAAAATTCAGAACAAATATACACAACAAGAATTCACGATCCACACCATACATCTCACATACACACCATACCACAGACCCTCAGGCGTAACCGTAAGGAGAAGCGCTCATACGAATTTCAATACCAAAATTCAGAAGCGTAGCAGTGAACAAAACATCACAAACACACAGATTGAGCATCACACCATAGCAATCACAGAAGGAAAAATCTCAGGAATTTCACGGTGACAATCACAAGTACAACAACAGCAGTAATCACACGCAGGCAGTACATCAACACTAAAAAACAACATCAACAACAGCCACAACACGCAAGAATTTGAATCGAAGAAGGAGAAAGAATCAAGAATTGTGAAATTGAAGAGGGAGAAGATTCAAAGCAAACCTGCACGAAGCTCAGGTTTCCTCGTATTCGCATCGCCGTCGAAGACGCGTCGGACGAACTCAGACAGGTAAATTCCCTTCAACTTCGTGTGTTGCTCAATTGTTGTTTTACTCGAATTCCTCTTAGAGAGCTTGTTTGGTTCGCTTCGATTTGGTGGGTGTTGCATGAATGAAATGAAACAATTGTTTTGTGATTGATTTAGGGATTCGATCCCATCCTTCGAGAGAGAGTAGGTAACGAGTCGAGAGAGAGAGAGAGGAAATGAGATTGATTTCACTGAAGCATTTTTTCCTTTGAATTCTAATTTTTTTGTTTTTTTTCTTCTCCTTTTTTTGAACTCGGGTGGGCCGGTTACATAGGCCCATGTAGTTTGTTTTTCTCTTTCTCACCCAAACCAGGTTTTACACCCCTCTTCTGATTTTTAAACCCAAGCCCAATTTGATTTTTATTCTTTTTTATGCTCTTTTTCCTTTAGTTATTTTTATCAATTGAATTGAATTTTTTTTATTACATAGTTAAGTTAATTTGGATATTAGATCAAATTGGTAATGTTAATGTTGATTTTAATTTTTATATGGATCTTAGCGTTAATTTTGACGTTAAGTCGGTGATTGACTACTGATTTAAATTTGGGGATCAATTCTTGATTGGAATCTATGATTAATTTCTGGATTAGGTTGATGATTAATTTGTTGAATTGATTTTGAGCGGCCCTATTAGGATTCTGATTGAGTTCCAGTTGATACTTTGATAGATTTTCTTGGTCGAATTTTGTGAAGTTCCTTATTGACTTTTGTTAAGGTCTTGATATATCCTTGTTGAGAATTTTTGCCATGACCTATATATTTTTCTTGATGACTTGACTATTTATCGTTTGCTTGATTATTTGATTTGTCATATTCCCTTAGGATATCTCGATCCAATTTGATCTTCGATTAAGTTGAATCAGATTTAGACATTATGACCAACTTTCTGGCATGATAACATTAGGATAGAATTCTTTTCTCCTCCTCAACTATAGGACCATTTGGCATGACAACATCTAGGACCAAGTTTCCCTTAGATTTTTCTTTTACCCTTTGAGTCTCTTCTTTCTCATCTCTTAATACAAGTAAAATACTTAATAACTACGATGTGTATTGTGCGCCACGAGCCTTAAGCACATGGGAAAAGATGAGCGGATGCATTTATAACCTCATCTTAGGGTACTTTGTGCGCGAGACGCTTGGATCGTTAGCGCAAAGTATTTGATCCTAGGTCATAGACTTTAGTGAGATACACGTCGCAAACAAAGTCAATCCATTTCTCTAAAATCCTTGAACAAATCTAAATCATTTTGTCCCTCGAGATGTTTCGTCAAACTTTTTCAAAAATGACGTGTTACCTCCGTTCTACCGCAAACAGGCATCGACCCTAACTGCTGGAACGTGAGCTTAGCGTCGCTCATAAAAGACACCAACCAACCATGGTAGGCCAAACTACGGACGCTCTGATGTCCTCATTCTCGTTCGATTGAGGATACGTAGGCACAAGACGACAAAGTCTTGGCGAGCTCCCTTCTCCCATTTCCATAGTCCATGAACTACGAACGCTCTGACTTTCTCATTCTCGTCCGAATGAGGATACGTAGGCACAAGACGACGAATTCTTGGCGAGCAACAATCCCCCATCCACCCATAGTCCTTCGAACTACGTTGACTCTAATTTTACCATTGCACGAGTGAATACGTAGGCATAGGACGATGAAGTCCTATCGAGTCATCTTTTGTTTTTCTCGTTGTCGTTTCCGTTTAGCAGTAAGCTTTAGATAACACACCCTTTGATTAGAACAACAAGAGTGTATCCCGTTGAGTACAACGGATGCGAGGGGTGCTAATACCTTCCTCGCGTAATCGACTCCCGAACCTAGGATTTGGTTGCGATGACCATGTCTTTTCCCTTTTTGAGGTTTCTTCGATTGTTTCCTTTCTCCAGTCGGGATAAATAACGTTAGGTGGCGACTTTGTTTTTTTTCGCCGGTTGTTTTTCGCGTTGCGATAGCTGGCGACTCTACTGGGGACTCTGGTTCCCTATGTGAGTCAATCCTAGCGCTTTTGTGTTTCTTGTTCATTGGGTATTTGTCTTTATGCTTTTATCTTGATTTATTTACTGCATTTATTACTTTTATTGCATTTGATTATTGTTGTCATATTATTCTTGTTTTGCTGCTGTGCTGTTGGGTGGGATGGTTTCATGAGAGGTAAGCCCATTACCCAGGCTTGAGTACACACATAGGTTTAGAGTGAGCTTGTGTTGGCATGCGTATCGCTTGATACGTATTGTTGACATGAGATCCGCATTCAGACAAGGTTTTCTTGGGAGATGCTTTGTCTTGTATGCTTATACAGTAGCCAAAGTGTTCCTTCGAGGACTCATGACTCTAAAGACCATTCATGGGAAATCAGTTGAGGCCACCTTGATTGATGATGATGCCAAAACAGAAATGGTGAACGTATCATCATTTCTCGACCTGAGATTCTGTGATACTGAGGATCTGCTAGGATGCCTCTGTCCAAGACTATAACCCACATGTGAGAGGGAATGGGTTTTTGCAGGAAACCTTAACTTTCAACCTACCTGGATTTCTGGTTTTCTTATCTGTGTGAACTTATGAGCATGGTATTCCGATATTCTGATTATTCCAGTATTTTGATTATTCCGGTATTCTGATTATTCTGGTTATTCTGGTCTTTTGGATCCCATTCCGTCAGCAGCATGGCAGTTATTCAAAATATGGAAGCTTTGATCCCATGTCTATTGCACATCCTCTTAGGCTTCATATAATGATTTCCCCAGTTAGCCTCAATCCTAGGCTTTGTACAAGACAGATATAATACTCCCCCAGTTGAGTCAGTTTTTAACTTTTTTTAGCTTCAGCCTTGGGCTTTGATCAAGGCACAAAATACAACATTCCCACAGATGAGACCATGAGTCCTCTCTGTAGAAGGATATATCCTCTATACATCACATTTCAAAATAAACAATTAAACTTTTTTTCCAGATAACTAATGTAAGTGGCACACTTGTTTATTCAAAATCCAAGCTGAAGTCCCTCATTTATCGTGGCTAAAGTTCTCTTTCATCTAAGTGATGTAAGTGGCAAACTTCTGGATTCTGCACATCCAAGTCAATATCCCTCTCTTAGCATGTAAAGACGTATAAAGGAAGATGTGGCATTGCTGGATTCCACACATCCCAGTTAAAGCAACTTCCCTTATAATCAATTCCTCAATGTTTGTAATGAATAGGTGAGATGTCTCCCTTTAGAGATGATAAATTCTCTCTCATTCAAACTTTTAGCTTCAATCTTGGGCTTTGAACAAGACACAAACACTCATTTTGCTTCAATCTTGGGCTTTGAACAAGACACAAACACTCTTTTAGCTTCAACCTTGGAATTTGAACAAGACACCAAATTTTCCTCCTCTCATAGAATAAGAGGAACTACGAACGCTCTGATTTCCCCAAATCTCTTTACGAGAATATGTAGGCATAGGATTGCGAAATCTTAGCGAACGCGCTAATAAAAAAAACTTAGGTCCAGTACCTTCCCAAAAATAATAGAAATCTCAAAAACAACAAAAACATTTCCTCAGCCTTCACAAAGGAGGAACTTTCCCTATTAAACAACAAATGGATTTAAGTAACTAAGCAATATAACAGTAGAAACAGATGCAAATAAAGGTTCCTATAGATTACTATAGATACTCTGGGTGTTAACAGCTTCCCTTTGTATAACCAACCCCGATCCCTGATCTCTTTGCATTTGTTAAGAAAAACATTTGCATGCAGGGTTAGTTTAAGATATCTTCCCCTTCCTTTTAAGCTTCATAGGATAAATATAGAAATAAAAAAGTAGCACTAAATGTGGTTGTGGTCGCGTCACAAAAAACCGATGCTACAGAAAAATGGCGACTCTGCTGGGGAATTTTATCTTTTTCTAGGAGGGTTAAGCCTTGCATTGCATATTTTTGCTGTTTTATTTGCTTTCTCATTTGATATCCTTTACTGTTTTCCATCATACTATCTGCTTATCTGCCATACTTGTTTAATTTACTGTTATTCGAGAATGTAATTAATACACATGTGGTGAGTCAAAAAGTCCTCAGTGGGTTTGAGAGCATATTTTAAGATAGGAGGTGGCAGACTCAATAAGGCTTATAGGGAGTGAATCCCGACCAAGCTAACTTGAAAGTCCACCAAATCAGTGGAGGTACCCTTTTGGAATTACTGATGTTAAACGAACAAGTCGTGAAAACATTACTTTTTCCACTAGGCACCCGCGAAACTGAGGATTAGTAAACATTTAACCTTGGCCCTTTTTTAGGATGTAGTGCGGTGACTATCGGGAATAGTTGATACGCGATACTACGCTTGAATGTATTCATCTTAAGGATATTATAGCTCTCATGAGTCAGTCAGTTTGCTGGTGATATTCTTAAGAGGGGTCAAAGATTTTGGGATCCTTGTTAGAACCCATTCTACAGGTGCAAAAAAAAACCTAGTACATACCCTTTGGGATTGGGTAGATCCATGGCTCCATGCTCGAGACGATAAACCATTAAACCCATGTTTTTGTATACTTGTGTTTGCTGCATTCATGCATTCATAAAAAAACTTTCAAAAAGAAAAGTCTTTTCTCAAAAATGTTTAAAAGAACTAAAATAAGAGGGTGTTGCAAATATCAGAAACCGCATTATGGATTTTGGTAGAAGAAAAACCCAGAAGTACACCTTCAAAAATCCAAAACTTGAAGACCTAAGAAGATTGGGAAGGTTGATTACTAATCCAGAAGCTTTCAGAGCTAAGTATGGAGGACTTTTGTCTCTTTTGAAAGTCAACATGGTGGAAGGTGTCTTGTCTACATTGGTTCAGTTCTATGATCTGGTGTACCACTGGTTTACGTTTCAAGATTATTAACTCACACCAACATTGGAAGAGTACTCTCATATGATTGATTTACCTATTACTGATCAGGATCCATTCTATGGACTGGAAGAAATTCCTAAGGATCAGGTCATTGTAAGAGTCACCTCTTTGGAAATATCAGATATCAAAACTCACATGACCACCAAGGGAGGAATTCAAGGTCTACCAGCTAGGTTTCTATTGGAAAAAGCCTTATACTTTGCCAGCATAGGAAACATAGTTGCTTTCGAGGATAACTTCGTTCTACTCATCTATGGATTATTCCTTTTCCCTAACATTGACAATTTCGTCGACATAAATGCTATCAAGATATTCTTAATTGGGAACCCAGTCCCAACTTTGCTGGCAGATGCTTACCACTCAGTGCATTTTAGGAACTTGTACATAGGAGGGATGATTACATGCTGTGTACCATTACTATACAAATGGTTTATTTCCCACTTACCCAAATCCGTTGCTTTTTGGGATCTCAAAAGTGGTATGCGATGGTCACAAAAGATTATGTCTCTCACCCATTCCGACATAGATTGGTACAATTGGGTCTATGACGGGATAAAGATCATTGACAAATGTGGAAGTTTTCCAAATGTACCCCTCATTGGTACTAAAGGAGGGATCAATTATCACCCAATTTTAGCTTGTCGTCAGCTTGGATACCCGATGAAGAACGTACCTCACAACGTTTATCTGGAAGGTATTTTCTTCAAGGAAGGAGAAAATGACAGAGCACTCAAGGAGGAAATTGTGCATGCCTGGCATCATGTTCATAAGAAAGGAAGAGAGTCTCTGGGAAAACCAAACTGCATCTTTGCATAGCCTTATCTCCAATGGGTACAAACTAGGGCCATCAAGTTAAAAATGCCTTACCCTCGTCAAGAAGTATTTCCCTTAAAAGAATCTGTCCTTTACTTCATGGGTGACACCGAGAAACTGCAGGTCGCTTTTAACAAAACTCAACGTGAAAAGAACTCTTGGAAGAACAAATATCAAATTGTCAGCTTGGAGTGCACAAAGATTCAAGAGTTATTAAAGGAGAAAGATGCTTTGATTGAAATTCTAGAGCAACATGCTGTAGAAAGTCAAGAGGAACGAAGAAGTTTACTCTCTTCTTTCACATGGAAAAGGATCATCGACCCAACAACGGTTGAGGAGACCCGATCAAAGAAGAGAAAAAGGGACCAGCAGCCAGCAAATGGACCTCCGTCAGAGATTTCTTAGGATTTATAGGCCTAGTTTTCCTTCCTGCACTTTGTAAAATAATGTACTTTTCCCTGTAAGATATTGTAATCCTTTGAATTCAATAAAAGGTTTCCACCGTTGTATGATATTTGCAATACAATTGTTAAAAGTTCTTTTGAAAACAAAAAAAAAAGCATTCTCATTCTTTGCATATCATTCATCATTCTTGCATTACACATCTTTGTCACAAAGTCTCACACATGTGTCGCACTTTAGAGTCAAACTGTAACACCCCAAATTCGATTATGATTAATTGTTGCTTATTTGAAGATATAAGGTGATTTTTGACAATATGTGGTTATGTGGCACGATGCATTGTGGTGAAATTATTTTAATAATATTAATAGTAAGAATAATCATATAGTATTATTTAGATTATTGTTTATTATTTAAAATAATAGAAGTGGGAGTATTGAGGGTATGTTGGTCATTAGGGATGGATAAGTGAGGGTATAATGGGAAGAGCACATTTAGGGGTATTTTAAGAGAAAATAGTGAAAGGAACTCATTATTCATATTATTTTGAGGAAGAGGCAAAGGTGCTCTGAAGAACAAGTGAGAAGGAGGCTATGGCATAGAAGAATTCCGGCGAAACTTTAAGAGAGGTCGAAGGAGACAATATTCTAAGGTATGTGGAGTATCACTTTGCAATATTTTGATATAAAGATTAGGTGTTGGTGGGTAATTGGGGTTTTGGGGGAAAACCTAGGAATTAGAGGTTAGAGATGATGGATTTTGATGATTTGCTATGTGATGATTGTTGTTATCGACGTATATGTGATATTTATAGGTTACAGTAACATAATCTGTGATAATTTAAGGATAAAATCTGGTTAGGGGTGTTGAATCGCAGATGGAGAAGTGCTATTATCGCAGGGTTTTTCTGCCAAAATCGCAGAGGGCGCTTAGCGCGGTCTGAAAAACTTTCGCCTCCTCGAGGCAGTGAGTAGCACGCTTAGCGCGGGTGGGGCTCGCTTAGCGCAACCTGGGGCTGAAAAATATTATTTTATTGACTTAAAATTCATGGAAAATATCTGTTTTATATTATATTAATGTTGTGATGTTGCTGTAAATTACTGCTATGTGTTGACGTGTTATGTGATGATTTTTCATGATGTTACTGACGAGTATACGATGATGTTTTGAGGATTATTTGACGAATATGTGATGATATAACGTATATGAGGATTGATGAATAATGATACACATTATGATGTTTAATTGATGATGATGATTAGTGATGTTGTGTATCATACATTCATATGCATACTCTGTGACGACGCTTCATTCCCATTGTGCGAATATGAGGTAATTATGACGTGCTCCGGTTCCAAATGCGGAATCGATCCTATTGACGGGGATCTTTGGAGGGTTGATGGCCTAGTGTCCATTATTATGACGATTTGGTACCACATGCATTTTTATGATGTTGCATTTCATTCTTGGTGGCATTGCATGATTGCACATGAGTGATATTGGCGATGTGATGTTTTATATGATGTTTTGGGTGAGTCGCTGTAGTATTTGATAAAAAATATTGTTGCCCTGTTAATGTCTTTTCTTTATATGATTTATATTGAATTGTGATTACTCACCTTGCCTGTTTGAATGTTGCCTCTACGTGGGTAATGTGCAGATAACCAAGAATAGTTCGCGGTGCGTGAAGAGTTAGCTTTGGAGTCAGTTTTCTTTTCAGTTGAGTAGAGGGTGTATCTTGCTCTGATTATGTAACATCGGGGTTGGGAACGCTTTTGTTTGAAATATTGTGTTACTTTGATTAACATGTTTCATGAGGATTTTGAAGATGTTGAGTTGTTTTAAATTCCAATTTTGATGATATTAAATTATTATGAGTTGTTTTATAAAGGAGATTTTATTTTTATGCCGATAATTATGCTGCGACGTTTTTGTTTTAAAGGAGGTGTTGATCCAAAATAAGTTGTTATTCCCATATGTTGTAAGTCGTGTTACGGAGAAGGAAAATAATTATGATGTCTTTGTGAAGTGTGACACCCTTTAGAGGTGATTTTATTTGATTTAATTTCCGTACGTATGTGAAATAATTGTTGGGTTAGAAGGGTGTTACATTAGTGGTATCAGAGCCTGGTTGGTCCGTCCGGCCAGGTTTTTACGTGGTGTCTGTCCCTGTCAGTCGACGAGTGTGTGTACACTGTCGATGTTTTAGTTCTTATAACCTTGTTGGTGGTGTGCAGGATGGCTGGAAGAAATGATCGTGCAATTTCTGATGCGTTGGAATCAGTTGCTAATGTGGTGGCGCAGCTGAATCCAAATGGTGGAGCTCCTGATGAGTTTCGTGCTTTGGGGAAGTTTCAAAGGAACAATCCACCGACTTTTGTGGGTACGCATGATCCAGCAAGTGCACACAAGTGGCTGAAGGCGATCGAGAAGATCTTCCGGGTGATGGGGTGTTCTGATGAGCAGCAGGTTCAGTTCGGAACGCATATGCTAGAAGAAGAGGCTGAGGACTGGTGGGATAACACCTGTCAGAGACTTGCAGATGTTGGTACTGTGATAACTTGGGCTATGTTTAACCAGGAGTTTTCGGGGAAGTATTTTCCAAAGGATGCTCGTGGCAAGAGAGAAGTGGAATTCCTTGAGCTGAAGCAAGGGGATATGACAGTGGCAGAGTATGCCGCAAAGTTTGAGAAGTTGGTGAAGTTTTGTCCGCACTACAATCGTGCTGATGCTGAGATGTCTAAGTGTCTCAAGTTCGAGAATGGGTTGAGATCGGAGATTAAGCAGGGTATTGGGTATCAGCAGATCCGCAGGTATACTGAGTTGGTTGACAATAGCAGAATATATGATGAGGATAGCCGAGCTCGATCTGCTCACTACAAGCAGTTGAGTAAGAAGAAATGGCAGTATAGGGGTAAGCCTTATACAACTTCAGCTGACAAAGAGAAGCAGAAGGCTTCAGATGGGAAGAAGATAAGTGGGGGAGCAGCTCCCGCTTCTGGAAAGTGTCATAAGTGTGGCGAGCAAGGTCACTGTGCTGATGCGTGCACCAATAATGTGGTGAGGTGCTATCGATGTGGTAAGAAGGGGCATAGAGCTACTGACTGCAAGGATGAAGGTCCGACTTGTTTCAATTATGGTGAGAAAGGTCATATCAGTACTCATTGTCAAAACTCGAAGAAGACTGCTACTGCTGCCCAGACCAGTGGTCGTGTGTTTGCTTTGAGTGGTGCAGAAGTTCCAGAGAAGGACAACCTGATTAGAAGTACTTGTTTTATTAATAATATCGAGTTGGTTGCTATTATTGATACTGGTGCTACTCATTATTTTATCTCGCTTGAATGTGCTAATAGATTGAGTTTGAAGTTATCTGATATGAATGGGAATATGGTAATAGAAACTCCAGCTAATGGTTCTGTTACTACTACCCTTGTGTGTTTGAGATGTCCTATGACAATTTTTGAGAAGAGTTTTGTAATGGATTTGGTGTGCCTACCCTTGCACCAAATTGACGTGATCTTTGGAATGAATTGGTTGGAGTTCAACCGTGTTCATATCAATTGTTATAACAAGACTGTGGAGTTTCCTGAGATTGATAATAGTGGGGAGATGATGTTCTTGTCTGCTAAGCAAGTAGACGAACTTCAAGAAGATAAAGCTTTGGTGTTTGCAATGTTTGCCTCGTTGCAAATTGATCGTGAAGCTGCGAGTGTGGAGTTACCGGTTGTCTGTGAATTCCCAGAGGTGTTCCCAGATGACATCAGTGATTTGCCTCCAGAGCGTGAAGTAGAGTTTGCAGTGGACTTAATACCAGGTACGAGTCCAGTGTCGATGGCTCCTTATCGGATGTCAGCTTCTGAGCTAAGTGAATTGAAGAAACAGTTGGAAGAGTTGCTTGAGAAGAGATTTGTTCGACCAAGTGTTTCTCCGTGGGGTGCTCCTGTGTTGTTAGTGAAGAAGAAAGATGGGAGTATGAGGTTGTGTGTTGATTATCGACAACTGAATAAAGTGACTATCAAGAATAAGTATCCGCTACCGAGGATCGACGATTGGATGGCTCAGTTAGTAGGTGCCTGTGTGTTCAACAAGATTGATTTGAGGTCGGGTTATCATCAGATCTGAGTTAAGCCTGATGATATTCCGAAGACGGCTTTCAGGACGAGGTATGGACACTATGAATACATTGTGATGCCGTTTGGTGTATCTAATGCACCTGGTGTGTTCATGGAGTACATGAATCGGATTTTCCATGAGTATTTGGATAAATTTGTGGTGGTGTTTATCGAGATATCTTGATATATTCTTGATCTGAAGAAGAGCATGCTGAGCATTTGAGGACTGTATTGCAAGTGTTGAAGGAGAAGAAGTTGTATGCAAAGCTGTCGAAGTGCGAGTTCTGGTTGAAGGAAGTGAGTTTCCTTGGCCATGTGATTTCGAGTGGAGGGATTGCCGTTGATCCTTCCAAGATTAATGTCGTGTTACAGTGGGAGACTCCGAAGTCTGCTACTGAGATACAAAGTTTTCTGGGATTAGCGGGTTATTACCGCAAGTTTATTGAGGGATTTTCTAAGTTGGCACTACCGTTGACTCAGTTGACTCGAAAGGGACAAACTTTTGTGTGGGGTGTAGCTTGCGAAGAGAGTTTTATGGAATTGAAGAAGAGATTGACTACTGCTCTAGTGTTGATTTTACCTAATCCGAGTGAGTCTTTTGTAGTGTACTGTGATGCGTCGAAGATGGGTCTTGGTGGAGTATTGATGCAAAATGGATAAGTTGTTGCCTATGCTTCGAGACAATTGCGAGTTCATGAGAGGAATTATCCTACACATGACTTGGAGTTGGCCGCAGTGGTGTTTGTGTTGAAAATTTGGAGACATTATCTATTTGGCTCTAAATTTGAAGTGTTCAGTGATCATAAAAGTCGGAAGTATTTATTTAATCAGAAGGAATTGAATATGAGGCAGAGGAGGTGGTTAGAGCTGTTGAAGGATTTTGATTTTGATTTGAGTTATCATCCGGGCAAAGCAAATGTAGTGGCCGATGCATTGAGCAGAAAGTCATTGCATATGTCGATGCTTATGGTAAAAGAATTGGAATTAATTGAGAAATTCAGAGATTTGAGTTTGGTATGTGAAGCGACTCCTGACAGTGTGAAGTTGGGAATGTTGAGGTTGACTAGTAGTATTCTGGAAGAAATCAGAGTGGGACAACAATCCGATTTAAAGTTGGTTGACCAATTGACTTTGATTAACCAAGGTGACTTCCATATTGATGATAATGGTGTGATGAGGTTTCGAGATAAAGTATGTGTTTCAGATGTTCCAGAAATCAAGAAGAGTATTCTAGAAGAAGGACATCGAAGTAGACTGAGTATTCATCCCGGTGCTACGAAGATGTACCAGGATCTGAAGAAGTTGTTTTGGTGGCTAGGTATGAAGAAGGATGTTGCGGAGTTTGTTTATGCGTGTTTGACTTGTCATAAATCGAAGGTTGAGCATCAGAAGCCTTTAGGTATGATGCATTCGTTGAGAATTCCATAATGGAAATGGGATAGTATTTCCATGGATTTTATGGTGGGATTGCCGAAGACTGCTAAAGGAAATGATTCAATATGGGTGATTGTGGATAGATTAACTAAGTCGGCTCATTTCTTACCGATGAAGATTAATCATTCCATGCAGAAATTAGCGGAGTTGTACATTGAGGAGATTGTGAAGTTACATGGGGTACCTTCGAGTATTGTGTCGGATAGAGATCCGAGGTTTACATCGAGGTTTTGGAAGAGTTTGCAAGATGCTTTGGGTACTAAGTTGAGGATGAGTTCTGCCTATCATCCGCAGACGGACGGTCAGGCAGAAAGGACTATCCAATATTTGGAGGATTTGTTGAGGGCTTGTGTGTTGGATCATGGAGGATCGTGGGATAGCCATTTACCGTTGATTGAGTTCACATACAATAATAGTTTTCATGCTAGCATTGGAATGGCGCCTTATGAAGCTTTGTACGGGAGAAGGTGTAGGACTCCATTGTGTTGGTATGAATCTGGAGAGAGTGCGGTACTCGGACCTGAAACTATACAAGAGATGACTGAGAAGATTAAGAAGATACAAGAAAGGATGAAAGCTTCGCAGAGTCATCAGAAGAGTTACCATGATAAGAGGAGGAAAACACTTGAATTCCAAGAGGGAGATCACGTGTTTTTGAGAGTGACGCCAGTGACTGGTGTGGGTCGAGCTTTGAAGTCTAGGAAGCTCACTCCATGTTTTGTTGGTCTATATCAGATATCACAGAGGATAAGAGAGGTAGCTTATCGAATTACTTTACCGCCGTCACTTGTGAATTTGCATGACGTGTTCCATGTGTCTCAATTGAGGAAGTACATTTCGGATCCGTCGCATGTGATTCAGATGAATGATGTACAAGTGAGGGATAACCTGACTGTGGAAGTATTGCCGGTGCGTGTCGATGGTCGAGAAATGAAACAACTGCGAGGTAAAGAGATTGCTTTGGTGAAGGTTCTGTGGGAAGGACCAGCTGGTGAAAGTTGGACTTGGGAGCGCGAGGATCAGATGAAGGAGTCATATCCGACTCTATTTGCTTCAGGTAAATTTTCGAGGGCGAAAATTCCTTAAGTAGGGGAGAGTTGTAACACCCCAAATTCGATTATGATTAATTGTTGCTTATTTGAAGATATAAGGTGATTTTTGACGATATGTGGTTATGTGGCACGATGCATTGTGGTGAAATTATTTTAATAATATTAATAGTAAGAATAATCATATAGTATTATTTAGATTATTGTTTATTATTTAAAATAATAGAAGTGGGAGTATTGAGGGTATGTTGGTCATTAGGGATGGATAAGTGAGGGTATAATGGGAAGAGCACATTTATGGGTATTTTAAGAGAAAATAGTGAAAGGAACTCATTATTCGTATTATTTTGAGGAAGAGGCAAAGGTGCTCTGAAGAACAAGTGAGAAGGAGGCTATGGCATAGAAGAATTCCGGCGAAACTTTAAGAGAGGTCGAAGGAGACAATATTCTAAGGTATGTGGAGTATCACTTTGCAATATTTTGATATAAAGATTAGGTGTTGGTGGGTAATTGGGGTTTTGGGGGAAAACCTAGGAATTAGAGGTTAGAGATGATGGATTTTGATGATTTGCTTTGTGATGATTGTTGTTATCAAAGTATATGTGATAGTTATAGGTTACAGTAACATAATATGTGATAATTTAAGGATAAAATCTGGTTTAGGGGTGTTGAATCGCAGATGGAGAAGTGCTGTTATCGCAGGGTTTTTCTGCCAAAATCGCAGAGGGCGCTTAGCGCGGTCGAGCGCGCTTAGCGCGGTTTGGAAGAATTTCGCCTCATCGAGGCAATGAGTAGCGCGCTTAGCGCGGGTGGGGCTCACTTAGCGCGACACGGGGCTGAAAAATATTATTTTATTGACTTAAAATTCATGGAAAATATATGTTTTATATTATATTAATGTTGTGATGTTGCTGTAAATTGCTGCTATGTGTTGACGTGTTATGTGATGATTTTTCATGATGTTACTGACGAGTATACGATGATGTTTTGAGGATTGTTTGACGAATATGTGATGATATGACGTATATGAGGATTGATGAATGATGATACACATTATGATGTTTAATTGATGATGATGATTAGTGATGTTGTGTATCATACATTCATATGCATACTCTGTGACGACGCTTCATTCCCATTGTGCGGATATGAGGTAATTATGACGTGCTCCGGTTCCAAATGCGGAATCGATCCTATTGACGGGGATCTTTGGAGGGTTGATGGCCTAGTGTCCATTATTATGATGATTTGGTACCACATGCATTTTTATGATGTTGCATTTCATTCTTGGTGGCATTGCATGATTGCACATGAGTGATATTGGTGATGTGATGTTTTATATGATGTTTTGGGTGAGTCGTTGTAGTATTTGATAAAAACAACTATTGCCCTGTTAATGTCTTTTCTTTATATGATTTATATTGAATTGTGATTACTCACCCTGCCTGTTTGAATGTTGCCTCTACGTGGGTAACGTGTAGATAACCAAGAATAGTTCGCGGTGCATGAAGAGTTAGCTTTGGAGTCAGTTTTCTTTTCAGTTGAGTAGAGGGTGTGTCTTGCTCTGATTATGTAACATCGGGGTTGGAAACGCTTTTGTTTGAAATATTGTGTTACTTTGATTAACATGTTTCATGAGGATTTTGAAGATGTTGAGTTGTTTTAAATTCTAATTTTGATGAGATTAAATTATTATGAGTTGTTTTATAAAGGAGATTTTATTTTTATGCCGATAATTCCGCTGCAACGTTTTTGTTTTAAAGGAGGTGTTGATCCAAAATAAGTTGTTATTCCCATATGTTGTAACCCGTGTTACGGAGCAGGAAAATAATTATGATGTCTTGGTGAAGTGTGACACCCTTGAGAGGTGATTTTATTTGATTTAATTTCCGTACGTATGTGAAATAATTGTTGGGTTAGAAGGGTGTTACACGAACTGTCTCATTCGTACAATACTCAGGCCAATCAGCAAAAGAAAATGGACGATCTTGAGGAGGAAAACAGATAGCTAAGAGAGGAAGTCAACACTCTGAAGGAAAATCTGGAAAGACTCAACAGCATGATTGAATCCCTGGCAGCAACTTAGGATCAACCACCTCAAAAGATTGAAATCTCAGAAATTGTGTCTACTCCAGCGTTTGAGATACCCGTCAATCTTCCGCAGTACAACATACCTAAAGGTTTTCCCTGTTGCATGCCTTTCAATTTCATACCTGAGGGATATATACCACCGGTCACTGAAGACCTAGGGGCCACAGCTGGAACCTCCAGACTTGAAGGTTACAAACTTCAGGTGAACGAAGATGCAAGGGCTACGACAGAGACTCCTGTACCTGAAGGTTACAAACTTTAGGTCACCGAAGCGCCAAGAGTTACTGCAGTAATGTCTATACCACAACCTGTGATACATATTATCCTAGAGGAACAAATCCTTCATGCCACCCCTGGAAAAGATGAAGAAGTATACGAAAGGATGAAGGAATTCTAAGAACGGTTCTTGGAAATACAGAAAGACTTGCATGCCATTCGCGGACAGGACTTGTTTGGCAAAGATGCCGCTGACCTCTGTTTGGTCCCAAACGTCAAAATACCACACAAGTTTAAGGTGCCCGACTTTGAAAAATACAAAGGCAACTCTTGCCCTCAAAGTCACTTGGTAATGTATACTCAGAAGATGTCTACCTAGATAGAAAACCAATAACTGCTAATCCATTACTTTCAAGACAGTTTAACCGGTGCCATGCTCAAATGGTATATGGGGTTAAACCATACAAAGATCAGTACCTTTAGAGATCTTGGGGCAGCCTTTGTTCAGTAGTACAAGTACAATTTGGATATGGTACCCGATAGAGATTAACTCAGAGCTATCTCCCAAAGGGATAAAGAAACCTTCAAGAGTACGCTCAAAGATGGCGTGAAAACGCCGCCCAGATTTGTCCTCCTCTTTAGGAGAAAGAAATGAAGAAAATCTTCTTGAAAACATTAAGCTCATTTTACTATGACCGGATGGTCGCCAGTGCATCTAGTGACTTTACCGAGATGGTAAACATGGGGATACGCCTTGAAGAAGCAGTCCGAGGAGGTCGATTAGTTAAGACTCAGAACCATCCAGCAATAGTAAGAGATACGTGAGTGCTTTCCAAAAGAAGAAAGAACAGGATATCAGTAATATCTCGCAGAGTAAGCAAAGGCGAAGGTATCAACCTCGACAGGTAGAAAAAATATCTCTTGTTTCCAGTCCCGCGCAGATCCCGGCATATCAACCACAGGTTGCTCAGAGACAGCCAAATCAACAACCATATCAGCAAAGGCAACAACAACCTCTTCAGCAGGCTCACCCGTAATACAATAACAACAATCGTTTTCCACGATCGCCAGGGTTTAACCTCATACCAATGTTATATGCAGAACTATTTCCACTTTTGCTAGCCAAGGAGCACGTTCAAACCAGAACTCCCCTCACAGTGCCAAACAATCCCCCTTATTGGTTCAAAGCAGATCAATCTTGCCCTTATCATCAAGGAGGACCAGGGCATAACATTGAGAACTGCCCCAGTTTCAAATCTGACGCACAAAGGCTCGTCAGAAATGGAGTTTTATCTTTCAAAGATACGAATCCAGATGTTCAAACGAACCCGCTACCACAACATGAAAAAGCTTAAGTAAACTTGATAGATGAAGGACCCGGTGGCAGTTATCAAATTCATGATGTATGCCTACTAGGAACAAATCTGGTAAAAATGCATTGCAAGCAAAGCGGGTATGGCCATGTTCCATCTCACAACTATCATCAATGCAACATTTGTTCCAAGAACAATCAAGGGTGCGTCATTGTATAAGCAGCTCTGCAAGAGTAGGTGGATCTAGGCTGGATCCAAGATCACAGAGTTCGTGGAATAAATATGGCATATCAACATCCGGACATTATTCAAAATTATGACATCCGCGCAATGAATGTCAATCTAGTAGCTATGCATTTAAGACAAAGTCAGTATCACAATTAGCCGCTGCACAACTACAACGCTTGCCCAATTTGTTCAAAAGACAATTAAGGATGTTCTTTTGTACAAGTAACACTTTAGAGTCAAATGGATATTGGATGGATCCAAGACTACCATGGAAGGAATAATCACCAGGTTAACATGGTTCAGATTTTTGACATTCGTTTAATGAATACCAGCTTGGTAGAATTGCATGCCAAACAAGTTAGGCTCGGTTATCTGTTGCCCATAATTATCAGGACTGCAAATATTGCTCCGAAAACGATCAAGGTTGCACACTTGTACAAAGAACTCTTCAACATCTGTTGGACCATTGGTGGCTCCCAGCCTACCAGAATGAAAACACACATCAAGTTAGCATAACCATTGGAAATCCGGACAGACACCAAAACTGTGACATTCGCTTACTAGAAACAGATTTGATAAAAATGCACTGCATACAGAGTGGATACGGCCGGGTGCCACCTCACAATTATGAACGCTGTTGAATATGTTCAGAGAATAGCCAAGGGTGCTACATCGTGCGAGCAGCTCTCCAGAATCAAGTGGACCAAGGGGAAACCCAACTATGCCTAAGTTCTCAATCCATCAATATGGTGCAAGGTTGCGCAGGGCAGCACGCAGTTTACGACATTAAAAACATTGAAACATCATTGGTCAAATTTCACAAATGTCTGTGCGGAATTGATTATTTTGGTCTGAATCACGACGATCATTCGGCTTGCAGAGAATGTCGCAAAAGTCGACATGGTTGCTTCCTTGTCCAAAATGAGATTCAAGAGTTGTTGGACAAAAGAACCATCACGGTTTTCAATGAAAGAGAGACTATTAATTATGGAATTGACGAGGACGTTTTCACCATAATCCCTCTGCTCAACGAGCCAAAACACTTGGGAATCCATTTCGACATTGGAAAAATTTCCAACAGTCCCATAACCATTGGTCCCCACACTTTCCAATTCATGGACATCTGAGCAGCATACAGCTGTTTATTGGGACGACCTTGGATACATGAAGCAGGGGGCAGTTGTAACACCCCAATTCCCATCGCGAATAAATAATACATAAGTAAATCAGAGTGAATAAAAACTTATTCTTAGACAGAAACAAGGATGCCACATTTAAAAAAAGAAAACACAATCCCTGCTCATAAATTTGATATATAACACAAAATAGAATAAACATAAAAGGGAAACTTTTTCCAACAAAAGGAAAGTTCAATTATGGAATAAAGCGGAAAGATCCATAACTGACTTGTTTTACAAAATATAACATCAAAATATTCATACAAAGGTAATACAAAATAGATCCAACAAATGTATACATATATAACAAAAGCGTTCCTCGACTCCCATGTTACGTATCAGAGCAGACAAACCGACAAAAGGATGGAGAACTAATCTTCACAAAAGCCTCCAAGATACTAATCTACAATTGCCTCATAGGGCAACAAACCACAGCAGAAGGGTGAGAAATAACAACTAAATCAAAATTGCATAATAATATGCAAACACATATAAATTCACATGCATAATTATTCTCACCACAAGCATCACATACTAATACCTATAGCATGCCAGAGATACATAACATATTTCTAATAATCCAACCACATAGCATATATCGATTATACCAACATAATCACATATTTACACATAAGGCATACCAAAGTTATGACATATGGAAACACAGCACCACATCACATATATTCATATATAGCATATCATAGATAATTAATACAATCATTGTAATGTACAACAACCCCACAAAACATAGCATATGTCTATACATAAAACATATCATCCATAACCAATGCATATCAAATTACCAATGCTATCACGAGCTCAACACATAATCAATCAATTCACAATTTCACACACATAATCAATCCATTCATGATTTCCCACACATAATCAATCCCTTCATAATTTCCCACACATAATCAATCCATTCATGACTTATGAAAATGCACAGAGACCGACACAACGACTCTATGCATGCGGTACCATTCCATCCATCATTCTCATCATCATTAATTCATTCAAGAATTATTGGAACCATCGCTTGTTACTTAGTGTACCTCCCCGTCGGGCAAACGATGTTCCCTGTCGCTTTAGGTCCTCTTGTTATAAGGCTCACGACGTTTATGGATCGCTTTAGGTCCTCTTTGTATAAGGCTCACGATCTGATCGCTTAGGTCCTCTTTGTATAAGGCTCACGATCGCCTATAACGTCGCTTTAGGTCCTCTTTGTATAAGGCTCACGACCGTTACAGCAGATTCCCTCTGGAATCATTTTGTCGCTCACACCCCACAAGGGCACACGACATTACAAGGTGCATATCATGATGCATGGCATACTAATGACTCATGACAATCAAATGCATATACATATATAACCATGTGAACCATCTCAACATCAATAATCATACATTGCAATCAAACCCAAAACAATGCATTTATTTGCCATAAGGCCACAAACCATCATCACCACATTTCATCACATGCATTCACATCATATAACAGCACACAAGCTATACGTTATATATCAAAAGCATATCGCATGATAACACATCAATCGCACACAATTACGACAGTAAAAGTCGACAAAACGACACGTTTCCAAATTCTCGACATAATTAAATCGGCCACCAATCTCAATACCATTTTTATAAAAAAGAACATCTCATTAGCTTTCCAACAGTACTAAGAACATCTCGGTCCGAGTTACGGATCAAAAGTTATGAATTTTCAAAGAAAAGAATTTATTGAGAAACAGCCAGATTCGCCTGGCGACTTAGGATTTCGCCTGGCGGATACCCCTTCGCTAGCACTTCGCCTGGCGAACTAGTGGCGAACCACAATTTTAGAAAAAACCCAAGAGTTTCAGTATCTAACACATTTCTGTCTCCCCGTTTTCGCCTGGCGACTCATGATTTCGCCTGGCGAATCCCCCTTCGCCAACACTTCGCCTGGCGAACTAGTGGCGAGACCTAATTCGCCTGGCGAATCCCCAATTCGCCTGGCGAATCGCACCAGAACCAGAATTTTCTACTGCGGGTTACACGGTTCAAAACCCCCAAAATCCAACTTTCTCCAACCAAAACGTTTTCAATCAATCAAAACAAGTATCAACAATGTTCATACATATAATACGATCATACTACGTGATTCATATCGATTTCCAACCGTGAAAACATCAATTCTATTGAAATGATCACAATTCCAATCAAGTGGAAAACATATATTTTTCAACCAAACATTCAAACAAATACATACATATACATATACAAGCAAGATATAATCGAAACTTCTCACCCTTACCCGATTAATCGCGCTTGAAACGGAGTATTGAAGATTTCCTCTTCTCCTCTCTTTTCCTTCCTCTTCCTTTCTTTCCTTTCTCTTTCTTTTCTCTCTTTTTCTCTCAAATTTCTATTTATAAAAATATCTAATTTTTCTAAAATATTTACCCCTCAAAATGACCATTTTACCCCTCTGCTCAAATATCTCGCAAACGCTCTCAAAACGTGATAAAACACAATAACGATGAAAATTAATATATTGTCAAATAAAATTCAAGAATAAAATAATATAAAAATGAAAATAATTAAATCGAATCGATTAAATAAATCGGACAAAACGGGGCGTTACAACTCTCCCCCACTTAGACATTTCGTCCTCGAAAATATAACTGCGACGAACAACTCCGGATACGACTCTCGCATCTGACTAAGCAACTATCATGCCAACACTAGGCACACCATAAAGAACACAAACTGACAAACCACCTTGCTAACCGCAACAACTACAATGACATGACAACGGTCATAACAACAACGACAAGATGCAATGCCCATACAATGCACTTGACGACCAACTCACGACTCAAAGAATACCCAAGTTACGAACACACATGTTCACTCTTGAACCGAAACACAACAAGATCGTTACCCTCACCATAGGTAACACTCCCCTAATTCCCTACAAGGAATTAGCTACACGCACTTGAACCATCTCTATGGAAACGAGGCAACAACACAAACAAGAACATAAAGTTCCACAACCCAACATCGTTTCAACAACCTCTACATAACCACGATACCAACATCCTTGTCACACTACATTATTACAACAATGCTACGATTCCCCAATCGAACATATAACCAAAACATCCATCTACATAGTAGCCCATGATTAATAATTAAACCTTTCACCTAACATTTCCATTCCAGAACGTCCAATGGTCTCATCATTCCTACATGTTTCCAATGTTCAACCTTTGAACTTTTACCAGTCACACACGCATATACGAATTGTGCCACATCACGCTTCCGTTGCGCACTCTGATTACTCGTAACCATCAAAACTATCAATCCCACGTCCAAAGTCTAACTCTTTCTCATATTTGCCAAAAATCATTGTTCACTTTTAATATACCCAACCCCACACTCTGCTGTGTTAGCTTACACACCAGACACAAGTCTCCGAACTGCTCAACCAACTCTAATTCCCTGATCATCAAAATAAACATATGTAAAGACTTTCGACTTAACTCATCAGGCATGACATTAACTTTACCAATAGGATAATTCGAGCCAAGGTCATAACTAATCAGGAATTCCAACCATCCTCGTTGTCTTCTACTTATTCCTTCTGACCAAACAAGTACTCTAAACCCTTCCGATTACCAAACACCTTGAACCTAAAACCCTCAAAATAATACCTCTAGATTCTCCACACAAAACAACCAACTCCAATATGAGTAGGATAATCCTTTTCATGAATCCTCAATTGTCGTAAAGCATAAGAAATGACTTTACCCTCTCGCATTAACACACTAACTACACCCATCAAGGACGCATCCCAATATTCCATAAACAGTTTATTAGGATCGGGCAGAATCAAAATTGGAGCCGTAGTCAATCTCTACTTCAGCTCACCAAAAACTTACTCACAACGAACATCCAAAACAAATGACTCACCCTTTGTAAGTCAACTGAGATAACAGAAGTACGAACTTAGCAAAGTCTTCCATAACCTGCAGTAACAGCCAACTAATCCCAAAAGTTTCTAATATCCTTAACCGACTTCGGAGTCTCTCAATGTAGAACTGCATCTATTTTGGATAGATACACAATAATACCATCATCAAAAATTACATAACCAAGAAAACTAACCTCTTTCAATCAAAATTCTCACTTCGATAATTTAGCAGAAAGCTCCCTCTCTTTCAACCCTTGTAACTCAATCCTCAAATACTCTACATACTCATCCTTTGATTTAAAATAAATCAGAATATCATCTAATAAACATCACTATGAACTTATCCAAATAAGTATGGGTGATACGATTCATATACTCCACAACCATAACATATACAACCTTCAAAATTCATTCTGAGCTCGAAACAATTTATCCAAAATAGCTTAACAATCTATGGTTACCACATTCCATATCAATTCTTCTTACGGGGTTCCAACTCACTCCAGGTTTCTGTTGACACGAGATCTCAACCCATAACAAAAGTAATACCATCAAGGAACTTTAAATCGTTCGCGATTCGTCACAATTCAAAACTCAAGCTATCCAGAACACAACCACAAGTTTCCATACTACTCACTGATTAACACGCAATCTCATGCTATCATCCTTTTCCTTACCAACCATGCTGGACCTCTTCACATCAACACACTAATGTTTCATTCCAAAAACTCATCTGAAAACCATGCACCACTGACGGCCCATCACTGTGGCTTCCTGCCAATTTCCAGAACACTATCATCACAAACATGACAAACATCTGAGTTTCACTTCCTAAAAGTTCTTCTACTTACTTAGCAGATCTAAACCTCAAATCTTCACCTTCGTCCAATTTGAGTTCCCACTCTACTCTCTGAGAACAACCATTAACGATACCCAATCGTTTTATCTCAATGACTTCCCAACTGGACCAACATACCAAAACCTCTAATCCGTCCCATCTTCCGATATTAGAATCTTCATCGACTCAACAAAAAAATTTGTACTCACTTGGCTTAGCTCCAAAAGATTCACACAACATACTATCAAAGCTGGAAAGACACGTCTATTCCATCCAACATAATTCCGTCTACTATAAACAAGAGATTAAGGGTGATCAGTTCCATAATTTGTCAATAGACAGCCGACAATCATGATGGGGCATAAACCGTCTTTACCAAACTATAATAGCATTTCTTGCATCTTGTGCACAAAACTACCTAAGCACAAATCCTTAGTTGACATAAGCCTTACCTCCGCATTCCCTCCGAAACCGGGAATAACACTTTCCAAACAACACTTACAATCTTGTAATCTACAACACACTGAGCCAACGCTCCACACCTGAAGCAACTTGGAGAAGCACAAGCTTCTCCCCCACTTATCTCATTCTCAATCCTGAAGACAAAGGATTAGAAAACCAGAAAGCACTGACAGTGTTTCACACACATATCACGTGCTAAGGGACAAAAAACATTGACAGTATACAACTGTCACACCAACTGAGTCAACAACTTGGCCGGCCGGACAGACCTGCTCTGATACCACTAATGTAACACCCCAATTCCCATCGCGAATAAATAATACATAAGTAAATCAGAGTGAATAAAAATTTATTCTTAGACAGAAATAAGGATGCCACATTTAAAGAAAGAAAACACAATCCTTGCTCATAAATTTGATACATAACACAAATGGAATAAACATAAAAGGGGAACTTTTTCCAACATAAGGAAAGTTCAATTATGGAATAAAGCGGAAAGATCCATAACTGACTTGTTTTACAAAATAAATTGTTTTATAACATCAAAATATTCATACAAAGGTAATACAAAATAGATCCAACAAATGTATACATATATAACAAAAGCGTTCCCCGACTCCCGTGTTACGTATCAGAGTAGACTGACTGACAAAAGGATGGAGAACTAATCTTCACAAAATCCTCCAAGATACTAATCTGCAATTGCCTCATACAGTAACAAACCACAGCAGAAGGGTGAGAAATAGCAACTAAATCAAGATTGCATAATAATATGCAAACACATATAAATTCACATGCATAATTATTCTCACCACAAGCATCACATACTAATACCTATAGCATGCCACAGATACATAACATATTTATAATAATCCAACCACATAGCATATATCGATTATACCAACATAATCACATATTTACACATAAGGCATACCAAAGTTATGACATATGGAAACACACCACCACATCACATATATTCACATATAGCATATCATAGATAATTAATACAATCATTGTAATGTACAACATCCCCACAAAACATAGCCTATGTCTATACATAAAACATATCATCCATAACCAATGCATATCAAATTACCAATGCTATCACGAGCTCAACACATAATCAATCAATTCACAATTTCACACACATAATCAATCCATTCATGATTTCCCACACATAATCAATCCCTTCATGATTTCCCACACATAATCAATCCATTCATGACTTATGCAAATGCACAGAGACCGACACAACGACTCTATGCATGCGGTACCATTCCATCCATCATTCTCATCATCATTAATTCACTCAGGAATTATTGGAACCATCGCTTGTTACTTAGTGTACCTCCCTGTCGGGAAAATGATGTTCCCCGTCGCTTTAGGTCCTCTTGGTATAAGGCTCACGACGTTTATGGATCACTTTAGGTCCTCTTTGTATAAGGCTCACGATCTGATCGCTTTAGGTCCTCTTTGTATAAGGCTCACGATCGCCTATAACGTCGCTTTAGGTCCTCTTTGTATAAGGCTCACGACCGCTACAGCAGATTCTCTCTGGAATCATTTTGTCGCTCACACCCCACAAGGGCACACGACATCACAAGGTGCATATCATGATGCATGGCATACTAATGACTCATGACAATCAAATGCATATACATATATAACCATGTGAACCATCTCAACATCAATAATCATGCATTGCAATAAAACCCAAAACAATGCATTTATTTTCCATAAGGCCACAAACCATCATCACCACATTTCATCACATGCATTCACATCATATAACAACACATAAGCTATACATTATATATCAAAAGCATATCGCATGATAACACATCAATCGCACACAATTACGATGGTAAAAATCGACAAAACAACACGTTTCCAAATTCTCAACACAATTAAATTGGCCACCAATCTCAAAACCATTTTTATAAAAAAGAACATCTCATTAGCTTTCCAACAGTACTAAGAACGTCTCGGTCCGAGTTACGGATCAAAAGTTATGAATTTTCAAAGAAAAGAATTTATTGAGAAACAGCCAGATTCGCCTGGCGACTTAGGATTTCGCCTGGCGGATACCCCTTCGCCAGCACTTCGCCTGGCGAACTAGTGGCGAACCACAATTTTAGAAAAAACCCAAGAGTTCCAGTATCTAACACATTTCTGTCTCCCCGTTTTCGCCTGGCGACTCATGATTTCGCCTGGCGAATCCCCCTTCGCCAGCACTTCACCTGGCGAACTAGTGGCGAGACCTAATTCGCCTGGCGAATCCCCAATTCGCCTGGCGAATCCCCAATTCGCCTGGCGAATCGCACCAGAACTAGAATTTTCTGCTGCGGGTTACACGGTTCAAAACCCCCAAAATCCAACTTTCTCCAACCAAAACGTTTTCAATCAATCAAAACAAGTATCAACAATGTGCATACATATAATACGATCATACTACGTGATTCATATCGATTTCCAACCGTGAAAACATCAATTCTATCGAAATGATCACAATTCCAATCAAGTGGAAAACATATATTTTTCAACCAAACATTCAAACAAATACATACATATACATATACAAGCAAGATATAATCGAAACTTCTCACCCTTACCCGATTAATCGCGCTTGAAACGGAGTATTGAAGATTTCCTCTTCTCCTCTCTTTTCCTTCCTCTTCCTTTCTTTCCTTTCTCTTTCTTTTCTCTCTTTTTCTCTCAAATTTCTATTTATAAAAATATCTAATTTTTCTAAAATATTTACCCCTCAAAATGACCATTTTACCCCTCTGCTCAAATATCTCGCAAACGCTCTCAAAACGTGATAAAACATAATAACGATGAAAATTAATATATTCAAATAAAAGTCAAGAATAAAATAATATAAAAACGAAAATAATTAAATCAAATCGATTAAATAAATCAGACAAAACGGGGCGTTACAACTCTCCCCCACTTAGACATATTCGTCCTCGAAAATATAACTGCGACGAACAACTCCGGATACGACTCCCGCATCCGACTAAGAAACTATCATGCCAACACTAGGCACACCACAAAGAACACAAACTGACAAACCACCTTGCTAACCGCAACAACTACAATGACATGACAACGGTCATAACAACAACGACAAGATGCAATGCCCATACAATGCACTTGACGACCAACTCACGACTCAAAGAATACCCAAGTTACGAACACACATGTTCACTCTTGAACCGAAACACAACAAGATCGTTACCCTCACCATAGGTAACACTCCCCTAATTCCCTACAAGGAATTAGCTACACGCACTTGAACCATCTCTATGGAAACGAGGCAACAACACAAACAAGAACATAAAGTTCCACGACCCAACATCGTTTCAACAACCTCTACATAACCACGATACCAACATCCTTGTCACACTACATTATTACAACAATGCTACGATTCCCCAATCGAACATATAACCAAAACATCCATCTACATAGTAGCCCATGATTAATAATTAAACCTTTCACCTAACATTTCCATTCCGGAACGTCCAATGGTCTCATCATTCCTACATGTTTCCAATGTTCAACCTTTGAACTCTTACCAGTCACACACGCATATACGAATTGTGCCACATCACGCTTTCGTTGCGCACTCTGATTACTCGTAACCATCAAAACTATCAATCCCACGTCCAAAGTATAACTCTTTCTCATATTTGCCAAAAATCACTGTTCACTTTTAATATACCCAACCCCACACTCTGCTGTGTTAGCTTACACACCAGACACAAGTCTCCGAACTGCTCAACCAACTCTAATTCCCTGATCATCAAAATAAACATATGTAAAGACTTTCGACTTAACTCATCAGGCATGACATTAACTTTACCAATAGGATAATTCGAGGCAAGGTCATAACTAATCAGGAATTCCAACCATCCTCGTTGTCTTCTACTTATTCCTTCTGACCAAACAAGTACTCTAAGCCCTTCCGATTACCAAACACCTTGAACCTAAAACCCTCAAAATAATACCTCTAGATTCTCCACACAAAACAACCAACTCCAATATGAGTAGGATAATCCTTTTCATGAATCCTCAATTGTCGTAAAGCATAAGAAATGACTTTACCCTCTCGCATTAACACACTAACTACACTCATCAAGGACGCATCCCAATATTCCATAAACAGTTTATTAGGATCGGGCAGAATCAAAATTGGAGCCGTAGTCAATCTCTACTTCAGCTCACCAAAAACTTACTCACAACGAACATCCAAAACAAATGACTCACCCTTTGTAAGTCAACTGAGATAACAGAAGTACGAACTTAGCAAAGTCTTCCATAACCTGCAGTAACAGCCAACTAATCCCAAAAGTTTCTAATATCCTTAACCGACTTCGGAGTCTCTCAATGTAGAACTGCATCTATTTTGGATAGATACACAATAATACCATCATCAAAAATAACATAACCAAGAAAACTAACCTCTTTCAATCAAAATTCTCACTTCGATAATTTAGCAGAAAGCTCCCTCTCTTTCAACCCTTGTAACTCAATCCTCAAATACTCTACATACTCATCCTTTGATTTAAAATAAATCAGAATATCATCTAATAAACATCACTATGAACTTATCCAAATAAGTATGGATGATACGATTCATATACTCCACAACCATAACATATACAACCTTCAAAATTCATTCTGAGCTCGAAACAATTTATCCAAAATAGCTTAACAATCTCTAGTTACCATATTCCATATCAATTCTTCTTACGGGGTTCCAACTCACTCCAGGTTTCTGTTGACACGAGATCTCAACCCATAACAAAAGTAATACCATCAAGGAACTTTAAATCGTTCGCGATTCGTCACAATTCAAAACTCAAGCTATCCAGAACACAACCACAAGTTTCCATACTACTCACTGATTAACACGCAATCTCATGCTATCATCCTTTTCCTTACCAACCATGCTGGACCTCTTCACGTCAACACACTAATGTTTCATTCCAAAAACTCATCTGAAAACCATGCACCACTGACGGCCCATCACTGTGGCTTCCTGCCAATTTCCAGAACACTATCATCACAAACATGACAAACATCTGAGTTTCACTTCCTAAAAGTTCTTCTACTTAATTAGCAGATCTAAACCTCAAATCTTCACCTTCGTCCAATTTGAGTTCCCACTCTACTCTCTGAGAACAACCATTAACGATACCCAATCGTTCTCTCTCAATGACTTCCCAACTGGACCAACATACCAAAACCTCTAATCCGTCTCATCTTCCGATATTAGAATCTTCATCGACTCAACAAAACAATCTGTACTCACTTGGCTTAGCTCCAAAAGATTCATTCAACATACTATCAAAGCTGGAAAGACACGTCTATTCCATCCAACATAATTCCGTCTACTATAAACAAGAGATTAAGGGTGATCAGTTCCTTAATTTGTCAATAGACAGCCGACAATCATGATGGGCATAAACCGTCTTTACCAAACTATAATAGCATTTCTTGCATCTTGTGCACAAAACTACCTAAGCACAAATCCTTAGTTGACATAAGCCTTACCTCCGCATTCCCTCCGGAACCGGGAACAACACTTACAATCTTGTAATCTACAACACACTGAGCCAACGCTCCACACCTGAAGCAACTTGGAGAAGCACAAGCTTCTCCCCCACTTATCTCATTCTCAATCCTGAAGACAAAGGATTAGAAAACTAGAAAGCACTGATAGTGTTTCACACACATATCACGTACTAAGGGACAAACAACATCGACAGTATATAACTGTCACACCAACTGACTCAACAACTTGGCCGGCCGGACGGACCTGCTCTGATACCACTAATGTAACACCCCAATTCCCATCGCGAATAAATAATACATAAGTAAATCAGAGTGAATAAAAATTTATTCTTAGACAGAAACAAGGATGCCACATTTAAAGAAAGAAAACACAATCCCTGCTCATAAATTTGATACATAACACAAAATGGAATAAACATAAAAGGGGAACTTTTTCCAACATAAGGAAAGTTTAATTATGGAATAAAGCGGAAAGATCCATAATTGACTTGTTTTACAAAATAAATTGTTTTATAACGTCAAAATATTCATACAAAGGTAATACAAAATAGATCCAACAAATATACATATATAACAAAAGCGTTCCCCGACTCCCGTGTTACGTATCAGAGTAGACAGACCGACAAAAGGATGGAGAACTAATCTTCACAAAATCCTCCAAGATACTAATCTGCAATTACCACATAGGGCAACAAACCACAGCAGAAGGGTGAGAAATAACAACTAAATCAAGATTGCATAATAATATGTAAACACATATAAATTCACATGCATAATTATTCTCACCACAAGCATCACATACTAATACCTATAGCATGCCACAGATACATAACATATTTCTAATAATCCAACCACATAGCATATATCGATTATACCAACATAATCACATATTTACATATAAGGCATACCAAAGTTATGACATATGGAAACACACCACCACATCACATATATTCATATATAGCATATCATAGATAATTAATACAATCATTGTAATGTACAACATCCCCACAAAACATAGCATATGTCTATACATAAAACATATCATCCATAATCAATGCATATCAAATTACCAATGCTATCACGAGCTCAACATATAATCAATCAATTCACAATTTCACACACATAATCAATCCATTCATGATTTCCCACACATAATCAATCCATTCATGATTTCCCACACATAATCAATCCATTCATGACTTATGCAAATGCACAGAGACCGACACAATGATTCTATGCATGCGGTACCATTCCATCCATCATTCTCATCATCATTAATTCACTCAGGAATTATTGGAACCATCGCTTGTTACTTCGTGTAACTCCCCGTCGGACAAACGATGTTCCCCATTGCTTTAGGTCCTTTTGGTATAAGGCTCACGATGTTTATGGATCGCTTTAGGTCCTCTTTGTATAAGGCTCATGATCCGATCGATTTAGGTCCTCTTTGTATAAGGCTCACGATCGTCTATAATGTCGCTTTAGGTCCTCTTTGTATAAGGCTCACGACCGTTACAGCAGATTCTCTCTGGAATCATTTTGTTGCTCACACCCCACAAGGGCACACGACATCACAAGGTGCATATCATGATGCATGGCATACTAATGACTCATGACAATCAAATGCATATACATATATAACCATGTGAACCATCTCAACATCAATAATCATGCATTGCAATCAAACCCAAAATAATGCATTTATTTGCCATAAGGCCACAAACCATCATCACCACATTTCATCACATGCATTCACATTATATAACAGCGCACAAACTATACGTTATATATCAAAAGCATATCGCATAATAACACATCAATCGCACACAATTACGACGGTAAAAGTCGACAAAATGTCAGGTTTCCAAATTCTCGACACAATTAAATTGGCCACCAATCTCAAAACCATTTTTATAAAAAATAACATCTCATTAGCTTTCCAACGGTACTAAGAACGTCTCGATTCGAGTTACGGATCAAAAGTTATGAATTTTCAAAGAAAAGAATTTATTGAGAAACAGCCAGATTCGCCTAGCGACTTAGGATTTCGCCTGGCGGATACCCCTTCGCCAGCACTTCGCCTGGCAAACTAGTGGCGAACCACAATTTTAGAAAAAAACCCAAGAGTTCCAGTAGCTAACACATTTCTGTCTCCCCATTTTCGCCTAGCAACTCATGATTTCGCCTGGCGAATCCCCCTTCGCCAGCACTTCGCCTGGCGAACTAGTGGCGAGACCTAATTCGCCTGGCGAATCCCCAATTCGCCCGGAGAATCGCACCAGAACCAGAATTTTCTACTGCGGGTTACACGGTTCAAAACCCCCAAAATCCAACTTTCTCCAACCAAAACGTTTTCAATCAATCAAAACAAGTATCAACAATGTTCATACATATAATACGATCATACTACGTGATTCATATCGATTTCCAACCGTGAAAATATCAATTCTATCGAAATGATCACAATTCCAATCAAGTGGAAAACATATATTTTTCAACCAAACATTCAAACAAATACATACATATACATATACAAGCAAGATATAATCGAAACTTCTCACCCTTACCCGATTAATCGCGCTTGAAACGGAGTATTGAAGATTTCCTCTTCTCCTCTCTTTTCCTTCCTCTTCCTTTCTTTCCTTTCTCTTTCTTTTCTCTCTTTTTCTCTCAAACTTCTATTTATAAAAATATCTAATTTTTCTAAAATATCTACCCCTCAAAATGACCATTTTACCCCTCAGCTCAAATATCTCGCAAACGCTCTCAAAACGCGATAAAACATAATAACGATGAAAAATAATATATTGTCAAATAAAAGCCAAGAATAAAATAATATAAAAATGAAAATAATTAAATCGACTCGATTAAATAAATCAAACAAAACGGGGGGTTACAGCAGTCACTTCGACACTTCACCAGAAGCTGAAGTTTGTCAAGAACGATAAGTTGGTCACAGTATGTGGAGAACAAGCTTTAATTGTGAGCAACCTATCATCATTCTCATATTTAGAACCGGAAGAGGTCTTTGGAACTCAATTTCAAGCACTCTCTGTGAGCAATGAGAATCATCAAGAAAAAGAAACGTCAATTTCCTCGTACAAAGACGCTCTCTAAATAATGGGAAACAGTGACATAAAAGGATGGGGGCAAGTGATTCCTGTTGATAACAAGACGAGAAAAGTTCTCGGTTTTTCTCCAGCACTTACCAAGACTACAAAAAAGGATGAAAGCGTTCGTCCCATTCAATATTTCTTCCACAGTGGAGGCTTCATCCACCAAATTTCTCATGAAGTCCACACCATCGAGGAAAATGGTTCTTCTGATACAGATGAAGAGTGGAAATCCTATTTCAACGATGAAGGTTATATATCTCAGGAAGAAACGTACATGCCATTTTGCTCTCCGAAGCAAAGTCCCAGATATATACCAAGATCATACGTCAGAATGATCTACGGAGATTGCGATCTCGAGGGATGTCGTGCTCCACCCAACTCATTGGAAGAAGATACTCTGATGAAAAACAACTTTGATTACAACTCATATGATCCTATGGATGATTTTCCCATTTGGAAACCTTACATAGAAGACTTAGGGCAAAAGAGTCAGCCAGAGAATGCATATCTACTGAATGACCTTGAGAAAAATCCACATGTTCTCCCAGAATCGTGGGAACCATACCAGGGAAATCCTGAAAATGTCAAACATCATGTTGATGAAGTTGTAAGAATCACAGGACAAGAATTTATCAACTTTGCATTTCTTGATGTCAATGTCATTGAAGAAGATGACTCATCTATCCCCTCAGAAACTTGGGATACCTTGGGGCAGCCAAGCGACAAGTACGACTTTCTAGTAAAATATACTGCTCCGGAAAGCTCTCGCATCAGATATGAAGACATCCTGCCAAATGGGGAGATCCTCTTGAAAATGAAAATACTGTTGAAGATACAATAGAAGAGTCCTCTTATGATAACTCTGCATGGGAAGAAGACTCTAGTGATCCAACTCTGCCAGAAATCAGTGTTATTACTAAAGATAATCCTGGAAGAAAAATACGGGACTTTGTGATCCACAGAGGAGTTCGTCACAATTGGGTCGCAGTCGATGTCCCAAATATCATTAAAAAATCAAAGTAATTGCCTCGTCTTTGTTTTGACCTTTCACTTTGCCAGGGTGAAAAGGATGTTTTATAGGGTTTGCTTTTTTGTAAATGTCCCTCTTCGCTTCGCCCAGAGCGAAAGAGTTTTGTTTTATAGGGTTGTGTTTCAAGAATCGACAAATCATAAATAAAGAATGTCATTCTGAATTCCTACATTTATTGCTATTTTCACTTTTCTCTTTTCCAGAAAATGTAATCCTAAAAAAAACAAAAATACACTGCACACACTTTTTCATTCTCTCTGCCTTTTCTAAATAAGGGAATCATCACATTATACAAATTACTGTTTTTTAACCCCATTGAAACATACGATCCAATGCATTCTCCCAACTTTGAGTTCCCGGTGTTTGAAGCCGAAGAAGAAAGAGACGAAGAAATTCCAGAAGAGATCTCTCGATTACTAAAAAATAAGGAGAAATCCATTAAACCTTACAAAGAACCGTTGGAAACGGTCAATTTGGGTTTAGAAGAAGAGAGAAAAGAAGTTAAAATCAGAGTACTACTCAGTTCAGCTGTCAAAGAAGACTTGATAAAACTGCTCAAAGAATTTCCAGATGTGTTTGCTTGGTCTTACCAGGACATGCCAGGGTTGGATACCAACATCGTGGAACATCACTTGCCACTGAAACGAGAATGTCCTCCGGTCAAACAAAAACTGAGAAGGACTCCCGAAAGCTCTCGTATCAGATATAAAGACATCCAAGCCCACTGGATGGGGAGATCCTCTTGAAAATGAAAATATTGTGGAAGATACAATAAAAGAGTCCTCTTATGATAACGTTGCATGGTAAGAAGACTCTAGTGATCCAACTCCGCCAGAAATCAGTGTCATTACTAAAGACAATCCTGGAAGAAAAATACTGGACTTTGTGATCCACAGAGGAGTTCGTCTCCATTGGGTCGCGGTCGATGTCCCAAATATTGTTCATAAATCAAAGTAATTGTCTTGTCTTTGTTTTGACCTTTCACTTTTCCCGGGTGAAAAGAATGTTTTATAGGCTTTGCTTTTCTCTAAATGTCCCTCTTCGCTTCTCCCAGAGCGAAAGAGCTTTGTTTTATAGGGTATGTGTTTCAAGAATCGAAATATCATAAATAAAGAATGTCATTTTGAATTCGTGCAGTTATTGCTATTTTCACTTTTCGCTTTTCTGGAAAATGGTAATCCTAAAAAACAACCCAAAATAAAATATAAAATAAACATTTTTCAAAATACACAACACACACTTTTGCATTCTCTCTATCTTTTCTAAAAAGGAATCATATCATTATACAGATTATTTGTTTTAAACCCCATTGAAACATACGATCCAATGCCTTCTCCCAACTTTGAATTCCCGGTATTTGAAGCCGAAGAAGAAGGAGATGAAGAAATTCCAGATGAGATCTCTCGATTACTCAAAAATGAGGAGAAATCCATTCAACCTTACAAAGAACCGTTGGAAACACTCAATTTGGGTTCAGAAGAAGAGAGAAAAGAAGTTAAAATTGGAGCACTACTCAATCCAACTGTCAAGAAAGGCTAGATAGAACTGCTCAAAGAATTTTCCGATGTGTTTGCTTGGTCCTACCAATACATGCCAGGGTTGGATACCAACATCATGGAACATCATTTTCCACTGAAACCAGAATGTCCTCCAGTCAAACAAAAGTTAAGAAGGACTCACCTAGGTATGGCCATCAAAATTAAGGAAGAAGTGCAGATATAGATCGACGCAAGTTTCCTTGCCACTTCGAAATATCGTCAATGGCTAGCCAACATAGTTCCAGTTCCCAAGAAATATGGGAAAGTAAGAATGCGTGTAGACTACAGGGATTTAAAATAAGCAAGTCCAAAGGATGATTTTCCCCTACCACACATTGACATGATAATT
This sequence comes from Lathyrus tuberosus, assembly GCA_022829125.1. Classification (NCBI taxonomy): domain Eukaryota; kingdom Viridiplantae; phylum Streptophyta; class Magnoliopsida; order Fabales; family Fabaceae; genus Lathyrus; species Lathyrus tuberosus. Next base: position 3,851,004 of record JALAZF010000052.1, on the reverse strand, counting down.
GTCGGTACAACAAAATTCAAGGTATTCTCCTTCATGGATGGATTATCAGGCTATAATCAAATCAGAATGACGCCAGGAGACATGGTGAAAACTTTGTTCATCAACCCATGGGGCACCTTTTGTTACAAAGTAATGTCGTTCGGTCTAAAAAATGCGGGAGCAACTTATCAAAGGGCTATGACAACTCTGTTTCACGACTTGATGTACAAAGAAATTGAAGTTACGTCGATGACATGATTGCCAAGTCTAAAACAGAAAAAGAACATGTGGAAAATTTGTCAAAGCTATTCGAGAGTCTGAGAAAATAAAAACTCCACTTGAATCCTAATAAGTGCATATTCGGTGTTCGTTCAGGAAAACTCTTGGGATTCATATTCATCCAAAAAGGGATTGAGGTCGATCCCGACAAAGTCAAGGCCATTCAAGAAATTCCTGTTCCAAAGACTGAAAAACAAGTAAGAGGACTTTTGAGACGTCTGAATTACATTTCGAGATTCATATTCCTCACGACCGCGACATGAGCGCCAATTTTCGAACTACTCAGAAAGAACCAAGACTATATATGGACAGAAGATTGCCAAAAGGCTTTCGAAAACATCAAAGAATATCTACTGAATCCAACTATTCTATCTCCTCCAGTGGAAGGAAGACCACTGATCATTTACTTAACAGTCTTGGAAGACTCCATGGACTGTGCGCTGGGCCAACAAGATGAAACAAAAAGAAAAGAGTCTGCCATTTCTTACTTAAGCAAGAAGTTCACAGACTATGAAACTCGATACACTATGCCTGAGAAAACTTGCTGCGCTCTAGCTTGGATCCGATCAAGTACGTCTTTGAAAAGCCTGCTTTAACGAGAAGGATTGCCCGTTGGCAGATGTTGTTATCAGAATACGACATCGAGTACCATGCTCAGAAAGCCGTCAAATGAAGTGTTTTAGCCGATCATCTCGCTCATCAACCGACTGACGATCCGGAATCAATCAAATTCGACTTCCCAGACGAAGATGTCATGTACCTAAAATTGAAAGATTGCGATGAACCGCTACCAAACGAAGGGCCAGAGCCAGGACCCAATGGGGATTAATATTCGACGAAGCTGTCAACGCTTATGGAAACGAAATTGGGGAATTCATTGTTACACCACAGGGTACCCATATTCCTTTCACTGCCAGATTGACATTCAAATGTACAAACAATGAGGCCGAATATGAAGCTTGCATCATGGGTCTCGAAGAAGCTATTGACTTAAGGATAAAAAACTTGGATGTGTATGTAGACTCAGCCCTGGTTATAAATCAGATCAAAGGAGAGTGAAACACATATCAACTTGGGTTGATTCCTTACAAAGACTACGCGAGAAGGTTGTTACCCTTCTTCAACAAGATTGATTTTCATCACATTCCTCGTTAAGAGAACAACATGGCTGATGCACTAGCTACCATATCCTCCATGATTAGTGTAAGTCGATGGAACAGAGTACCCAAGATTGACATAATGCACCTTGATAGGCCTGTTTACATATTTACAGTAGAAGCCATCATCGATGATAAACCATGGTATCATGATATCAAATGTTTCCTTCAAAGACAGGAATACCCGCATGGGGCATCAAGAAAAGATAGGAAGACTCTCAGAAGACTAGCTGGCAACTTCTTCCTGAATAATGATGTGCTCTACAAAAGAAACTTCGACATGGTTTTACTCAGATGCATGGACAAACACGAAGAAAACATGCTAATGAAAGAGATTCATGAAGGCTCCTTTGGCACTCATGCCAATGGGCATACAATGACAAGAAAAATTCTAAGAGCAGGATATTATTGGCTGACAATGGAATCTGATTGTTACAAGTACATGAGGAAGTGTCACAAGTGTCAGATATACGCCGACAAAATTCATGTACCACCAACGTATCTCAAATTTCTTTCTTCTCTGTGGCCTTTTTCTATATGGGGAATTGACATGATTGGCATGATTGAACCCAGAGCCTCAAACGGACATTGGTTCATCCTGGTAGCCATTGATTACTTCACCAAATGGGTCAAAGCAGCATCATACGCTAATGTGACCAGACAAGTGGTGGTCCGATTTATCAAGAATAATCTCATTTGCCTTTATGGTGTTCCAAGCCAGATCATTACCAATAATGAATCGAACCTGAACAACAAAATGATGAAAGAATTATGTGCTGAGTTCAAGATTGAACACCATAAATCATCTCCCTACCGACCCAAGATTAATGGAGCGGTAGAAGAAGCTAACAAAAATATCAAGAAGATCATTCAGAAGATGGTCGTGACTTACAAAGATTGGCACGAGATGCTACCATTTCTCTCCACGGTTATCGCACATCCATTCACACTTCAACAGGGGAAACCCCTTTCTCTCTAGTATATGGCATGGAGGCAGTGCTCCCCATAGAAGTAGAGATACCATCAATAAGAATCTTGATAGAAGCCAAGCTAACAGAAGCTGAATGGTGTCAAAGCAGATACGATGAACTGAACCTAATCGAAGAAAAAAGGATGACGGCTTTATGACATGGTCAGTTATATCAACAAAGGATGAAGAAAGCTTTTGACAAAAAGGTCCGACCTCGGGTATTCAGAGAAGGAGACCTCGTGCTAAAAAAGATCCAATCATTTCTCACTGATTCCAGGGGCAAGTGGACTCCAAATTATGATGGCCCCTATGTTGGTAAGAAAGCCTTTTCAGTCGGTGCCTTGATACTCGCAACCAAGGATGGAGAAGAATTTACCTACCCCACAAATGTTGATGCAGCCAAGAAATACTTCGCCTAAATAAAAAAAACATCTCATTGGACTGAAAACCCGAAAGGGCGGTCCAGGCAAAAATTAGAGAAATAAACAGAAAATAATCACCCGATGGATTGAAAACCTGAAAATGGCAATGTAGGCAAACGTTAAGGATTTATTGCAAGTAACTGCATCCGACTAAGATTAGATCATCAGAAGTAACGTCATTTGTCAAGAAATCCTCAATCAAATGCCACCTTCAACAGAAACTCAGAAATACTCAGAATTCAAAGTTGGTAGAAGGATAGTGGTCATTATGTTTCAATGTAACCCCTTTCCCTTTTAATTACCATTTTCTAAACTTTGTAATGCTCCATGGAATCACGTATTAGGCTGATTACCATTCTATCAATAAAAACTTGAGCCCTTGTGCCCTTTGTTTGCAATTCTCATTTATTTTGCTTTGCAAAACGACATTTTAATATGATTAACATTCTTGAAACACAAAAATGAATTTGTTTTCAAATTTACTTCTGCTTTAAAAATAAAGATGGCAATTTCCTTTTTGATTGATGAACAATGAAGAGGAACATCGACAGCTTCTCCGAAGGCAATCAAACTTCAAATACATAATCAAAGTGTTTCCTTGGGATTAGTATATCCCGAGTGGAGGATCAATTACTTCAGATTGATAAGATGGAGTATCCCACCTATCACTCCTCAGGAGTCGCATTTTGTTACTACCAAGAATATGAAAAGCTCAGCAGCATGAATTTGTTCCCTCAACAGATCAGCAATACTTTTTATCCCCTCAGAGTGGCCGAGTATCCAATTGTACTCATCCGAGTATCTAATTGTACTCATCGTCAGTCCGTATGTCATGTCTGTTTTGTCAGCATAAGCATTTCATACATACATCATGCATAATTGATTCATATTCATATTAATTTTGCATCTTATATTTCGATCACATTGGTCATGTTTATCCCCAGGTGATAAATGTTATCTTTCCTTTAGAGTTGTCAGTTTTCCTTTCCGCATTAGGATATGATAAAATCCCGGTTTGAGTTCTTTCCTCATCAGGAAATGTATCGTCTAAATAATCTCTCCCCAGTTAAATAAAATCCCCTGCGAAAGCTTCTCAACAAAATACTCCTGGCAATACGGACATCACATCCTCTAGGAAATCTCTACCAATTGGCAAACAAAGAAGTCTGTTCTTGCCCTCATATAATTCCAAATAAAGTCGACAAATGGCAGTCTCTCCCCGAGAAGTTTGTCCTACTTTAAAGGAAGTCATCAACACCTCAAAATTGAATTACATCACATGGCATCTCTCCAAAGAAGTCTCAAAGAGAGATACGATGATGCACGTTTTTCCATCAAGTGGCATCTCCCCGATAAACCTCAGAGAGAAGCTTGGTGAAGACCCTCGTAGATAAGCATTCCTTGTCAAGAGAAGAACTCGACAAGAAGAAACTGAGACCAGTTCCATGGCTGAAGACCAGGATCGAGGGGAGGTTTATTTTAAAAGAAACTGAGACCAGTTCCATGGCTGAAGACCAGGATCGAGGGGAGGTTTATTTCAAAAGAAACTGAGACCAGTTCCAGGGTTGAAGACCAGGATCGAGGGGAGGTTTATTTCAGAAGAAACTGAGACCAGTTCCATGGCTAAAGACCAGGATTGAGGGGAGGTTCATTTCAAAAGAAACTGAGACCAGTTCCATGGCTGAAGACTAGGATCGAGGGGAAGTTACACCTTTTTCTAAGTGGAATTACTTAGTAAAAGAAGATGGATGAGCAAATTAGCTACCATTCACATCCACAATCAAAATTTTGGGTATTATGATATTTAATCCTCTTTTACCATGAACGTCTGAATATCTTCGTCATTCACACCTTCATGTCCAAGAAGATTAAATAGGGGTATCTGTCATACCCTAAATTTTGACCACAAGACTTTACATCATTGTACAAATCATCACCATAATATGGATGTATTTTCATACCACACTAATCCTTTCAAAGATTGTTGGGTATTTACCTCAACCAAGGATTAGGGTTTTTGAGCCCTCTCAGAGCATTCAGGCAAAGGATCAATCAAGGATTGACATGATCTTCAACTTTTCAAGCCTCTCAAACATCCATGAAGGATCAAGAGGTCTCCTACATCAAGAATCTAACACAAGAATGCAACATTTCAAGTTGATCAAGCCTCAAGATCATCAGTGTCACCAAATTAGGGTTTTGGTCGATCAAGGCCTCCAGAGAGAAATTTTCATTCGGGCATGAGCCAATACTTCAATATATGATTCAAGAAGCTCAAAAAAACCTTAGGAGTCCATTCATAAGTTCAAAATAGCCTCAGGGGATGCATCTATCAAAAATCAGGAATTAGGGTTTTGACCTAATTCAGTCCCTAAGTTGACTTTTGGAGCAAGGCATGAGCCAAGACCTCAAGATATGCTTTAAGGACCTCAAATACATCATATTTATCCATTCACAAGATTGAATTGATTCAAATAACTTGGTTCATAAGCAATATAAGAATTAAAATCCATCTGAGCCACAAACTAGGGTTTTTATGAAAAGTCAACCATACCTTTGACTTTTGAGCAAAGCATGATCTCAAACCTTGGGACATGATTCAAGACACTCAAAAACATATTTGGAATCCATACATTAGGTTCAATTTAGCCCAAAGACTTGATTTCATAAAGGATCACAAGGTTTAAGATTCATCTGATACAAAAAGACAACTGTGATCAAAACCAAGTTTGACTTTTGGAATTTTTTTGACAAACATGGCCTCTTTAAGTCAAAAACAATGTTAACTTGTGATTTGGATCATTATCAATCAAGAAAAATCAAGAAAAGTGAGGTTACTTGCAAAAAGGGCAACCTTGAGAAACTTGAAATTTCACTAAGTCATGGAAAATAATGGTTTTTACCCAACTTTGCAAGGCCATAACTTGTGATCCAAGCAACCATTTTCTTCCATCCAAAGCTCAAATGAGAGCCCTTCTTACATACTACAAGATTGTAAAGCACAAGTACCCCAAAAAATGCTTAAATTTTAAGATATAAAGCATTAAAGTTAGGGTTTTATGAGATTTTGAACTTTGACACTTAGAATTTTTTAGGCTGAATCTGTCTCATGTTTTGCCCAACTTTGGAGGTATTTTTCATTATGATCCAAAAGGAATCAAGACCAAATGTAAACATCAAAGTTGAAGTATGATATACAAGCTTTCCAAAGAGTACAAGAACTCCCATTAATTCAACTTGAGCAAGGAGTTTTGAACCTTACAACATGCCTTGCTCAAACGGATTTTCAAGATAGATTTTGTGCATTTCTTGTACCACACGATTTCCATCTTCAATTTTGTCATCTTACAAGCTTTGTCCTCTTCCAAGATCAGGAAAAAACTTGATGAATCACTTGATGTTTTCTACTTTGGACCATTGAGTCAAGAATTTAACTTGGCATGTGCAAATTCATCATTACAAATGCCTTGAATTTCAATTTTGGCATTTGGCATTTATGTGATTCATAGAGGTGGCATGAATTAGTTACAAACCAGTCAAGATGAGTCAAGAAACATGAGTGTTCAAACTTGAAAACTTGGTTGAAGTTAAGATAAGAGGAGACTTTGGTACCTTGGCATTTAAGAAAGGGCTACATGACAAAATCCATTGGATAATAGAGTGATCCCTCATCCAACATTATTCCTCCCAAAACAAACTTGTTCTCCTATAAATATGAGTTGTTTCTGATCATTTCAATCACACCAAAACAATACCAAAGCCTTGTTTTCTCATTCTCCCTATCTTACTTCAAATTTCAAAGTTCAAAGGAGCAAATGTAACACCCCCAATCTATACCCCCAATTAATTAAAACAGTAAAAGAGAATTCAAAATTTCATCAGAGTATATTTAAATTATCATGGCATAGACCGAGGGGTCACATCAAATTGAAACAATACATACAACACCTGCTCATAAAGATATGCAACAGTGGGGTAGCAATCAACAGAGGAACTCAGTTCCTTACACCCACATTTCAAAATTTAGAATAAAAGCGGAAAATCTAAAACTGAATAACACACACATATATATATATATATATATATATATATATATATATCATGCAAAGTTTGTCATACATCAAGTTGTACATGCACAAGTCAAAAGATATATATACATAATACACAATAATCACAAACGGTCTCCCTAACTACCCGGTGTCACATATCAGAGCCGACCGACAAAAGAATGAAGACGCAAAGCTTCACAAAATACCTCCAGTAGCTCTAATCTGCAATGCCTCATAGAGCATTATAAAACAGCAGAAGGGTGAGAAAAACAACCATAATATAATTGCATACAATCATATATAACACAGAAATACACATATATACGTTTCTCACCACAACTCACACCATAATTCCAACACAATGCAACACAAGGTATAATTCATATTTTCATCACCAACACATATCCATATATCAATTCTATTCCCAATTCCACACATAAAACAACCATAATGATTTATGCAATGCAAGAGACCGACACAACGACTCCATGCATATGCACATGCGGTACCGACTTCCATTGTTTCTCATCACTAGTTCACTCAGGAACTCTGCTGGAATCATCGCTCGTTACATCACTGTAACTCATCGCCGGGCATACGATGTTCCCCGTCGCTCACACCCCACATGGGCACACGACGTTTATGGATCGCTCACACCCCACACGGGCACACGACCCGATCGCTCACACCCCACATGGGCACACAATCGTCTATAATCATCGCTCACACCCCACACGGGCACACGACGTTATAGCGAATTGCCTCTGGAATCCAAACCGTCACTCAGGACGTCTCAACAATGCATATCATGATGCTTGGCATACAAGGACTCATGACATTCAATATGCGCACATAAATACATTCATCTACATCGACAAAATCACACTTTGCACTTATGCCCAAAACAATGCATTTAATTTCCATACGGCCACAAATCATCACTACATTTAAACACATGCATCCAACATATATCGCAAGCAAATCGTATGATAACCCATCAATTACACCCAATTAACTGGCAAAAGTAGACAACAATACCACACATTTTCTAATTCCCGACATAATTTAATCAGCCAACAATCTCAAAACCATCCTCATAAAAAAGAACATTTTATAAGCTTTCTAATGCATCAAACCACGCCTCAAACCGAACCACCGATCAAAAGTTATGCAAAAAACAAAATTACACAAACAGCCCTGTTCGCTAGGCGAACACTCTAGCGAGCATTCGCTACCGCCTTCGCTAGGCGAATGTCCAGCGAACCAACTACCAGCTAGAAAACAGACACAAAGTTCGCTAGGCGAACCCCTTGGCGAACCAAGGCAGTAACCACCAGACCCAAAAACACCCAAAGTTCGCTAGGCGAACAACTCAGCGAACCTTCGCTGACCTTCGCTAATTGGTTCGCTAGGCGAACCCGCGAAAACATCACTCGCTACTGGTTCGCCCCAGGTTCGCTAGGCGAACCAAGGAAAACTCAAAATTTTTCAGCGCTGTGTGGAAACCCAAAATGAGATTTTCTACTACCAAAACATTTTCAAAACATCATATATCAATCAGAACTCAATACAATCATGGCAACAAGCATTCTACCACATTTACGTCGATTTCCAACCGCAAAAGTATCGATTTCTCACAAAATTCTCATTTTCAACCTAAAACTCAAAAGCTATGGAAGACAAGCAAACATACAAGAAAACACATACATAATCATACACAAACATAGTATAATCGAGTTTCGCACCCTTACCCGATTAAATCGATACTAGGAGTTGATTTCTTCGATTTTCCAAGTTTTCTTACTATTTCTCTTCTTCTTCTCTTTTCTCCTCTTTTTCTTTCTTCTCCTTTTCTTTCTTTCTCTTTTTCTCTCTTCCTATTTCCCCTTCTATTCTAACTTAACAAAATATTGTGAAATGTCCAAAATACCCCCACACTCAAATATCTCACAAACGTTCCCAAAACCCGATAAAATATCACAACATTGAAAAATAACATATTTTCAGATAAAAGTTGAAAATAAAATAAAATAATAATAAAATAATCAAACGACTCTATTAAATAAAACTCATACAAAAACTGGGGCGTTACAACTCTCCCCCACTTAGAAATTTTCGTCCTCGAAAATATACCTGAGACGAATAAATCTGGATACGACTCCCGCATCCGACTCTCCAACTCCCATGTCAAATTGCCCTCAGCAGCGCCTCCCCACGCCACTTTCACAAGTGCAATGTCCTTGCCTCTCAACCTCTTCGCCTCGCGATCCAAAACCCTAACTGGTAATGCCTCAACTGTAAGGTTCTCCCTTACCTCGACCTCATCCATCGGGATCACATGCGACGGATCCATAACATACTTCCGAAGCTGTGAAACATGAAACACATCGTGCAAATTCGACGGATTCGACGGCAACGCCACCCTATAAGCCACAACACCCACTCTCGCAGATATCTGGTAAGGACCAATAAACCGAGAAGTAAGTTTCTTCAATTTCAATGCACGACCCACACCCGTTACCGGCGTAACCCTCAAAAATACATGATCTCCCTCTTGAAACTCAAGATCTTTCCGTCTCCGATCATGATAACTCTTTTGCCTACTCTGAGAAGCCTTCATTTTATCTCGAATAAGCTTCACCTTCTCCGTCGTCTGTTGCACCAACTCTGGTCCAACCACCGTTCTCTCACCAGATTCGTGCCAACACAAGGGTGTCCGACACCTTCATCCATATAATGCTTCAAACGGTGCCATTCCAATACTACAATGGAAACTGTTATTATACGTAAATTCAATCAATGCAAGATAACTATCCCACGCACCACCTTGTCCCAAAACACACGCTCTCAACAAATCTTCCAACGACTGAATCGTCCTCTCCGTCTGACCATCCGTTTGCGGATGATAAGCCGAACTCAATCTCAATTTAGAACCCAATGCCTTCTGCAAACTTTCCCAAAATCTCGAGGTAAATCTAGGATCTCGATCAGAAACAACACTCAATGGAACCCCATGCAACTTCACAATCATACTGATGTAAATCTCAGCTAATCGCTCCAAAGGAAAACTGATGTCAATCGGTATAAAATGAGCCGATTTAGTCAGCCTATCAACAATCACCCAAATAGCGTTATGCCCTCACTGGGTATTCGGTAACCCTGTTACAAAATCCATGGAAATGCTATCCCACTTCCACTCAGGAATATCCAACGGTTGCAACAAACCACTAGGCCTCAGATGTTCCACCTTCGATTTGTGACAAGTCAAACATGCATAAACAAACTGAGCCACATCTCTTTTCAATCCAGACCACCAGAAAATCTTCCTCAAATCCTGATACATCTTATTCGCTCCCGGATGTATACTCAAATTACTCCGGTGTCCTTCCTCCAAAATCATCTTTTTCAACTCCGTATCGTATGGAATACAAATTCTACCTCGGAATCTCAAAACACCATTAATATCCACTTGAAAATCCCTATCCGCATCTTTTTCTCCCAACAACATCAAATCCACAAATTTCACATCCAGCTTTTGCTTCTCACTAACCGTCTTCAGAAAATCATTAGTAATCGTTAGCATACCAAGCCTAACGCTATCCGACGTCATTTCATATACCAAACTCAAGTCTCTAAACGATTCCAAAAGTTCCCACTCCTTAACCATTAAAGCGGACATATGTAATGATTTCCGGCTCAATGCATCAGCTACCACATTAGCTTTACCAGGATGGTAATTCAAGCCAAAGTCGTAGTCCTTCAAGAATTCCAACCATCTACGTTGCCTCATATTAAGCTCTTTCTGATCAAACAAATATTTCAAACTTTTATGATCACTAAAGACTTCAAACCTTGCACCGTAGAGATAATGCCTCCAAATCTTCAACACAAAAACCACAGCCGCTAATTCAAGATCATGAGTAGGATAATTCTTCTCATGAACTCTTAACTGCCTCGAAGCATAAGCCACGACCTTACCCTCTTACATCAGAACACCACCTAGACCAATCAAAGAAGCATCACAATAAACCACAAATGGTTCAGTAGGATTCGGCAAAATCAAAATCGGAGCTGTCGTCAATCTCCTCTTCAGCTCATTAAAACTTTCCTCACACCGAATATCCCAAATGAACGCTTGCCCTTTACAAGTCAACTGGGTCAAAGGAAGTGCCAGCTTAGAAAAACCTTCAATAAACCTTCGATAATAACCGGCCAAACCCAAAAAGCTTCGAATTTCCGTAACAGATCTCGGAGCCTCCTATTGTAGAACTGCTTCTACTTTAGATGGATCCACAGAAATACCATTACCTGAAATCACGTGTCCAAGAAAACTCACTTCCGACAACCAGAATTCACACTTGGACAATTTGGCAAAAAGCTTCATTTCCTTCAAAACCTGCAAAACAATACGTAAATGTTCTGCATGCTCCTCCCGAGACTTAGAATAAATCAAGATGTCATCAATAAACACAACGACAAATCGATCCAGATGCTCGTGAAAAATATGATTCATGTATTCCATAAACACACCTGGCGCATTAGAAACCCCGAACGGCATCACAGAATATTCATAATGACCGTATCGTGTCCTAAAAGACGTCTTCTGAATGTCTTCCTCCTTCACCCTTATCTGATGATACCCTGACCTCAAGTCAATCTTACTGAACACACAAGCACCAACTAACTGATCCATCAGATCATTAATCCTTGGAAGAGGATACTTATTTTTGATCGTCACCTTATTCAACTGGCGATAATTAATACACAACCGCATACTTCCGTCTTTCTTTTTCACCAATAAAACTGGTGCACCCCTAGGCGACACACTTGGTCACACGAACCTCTTTTCCAACAACTCATTCAACTGTTTCTTTAATTCCACCAATTCAGACGCCGACGTACGATAAGGTGCCATAGAAACAGGTCTAGTACCAGGAACTAGATCTATAGAAAACTCCACCTCTCTCTCTGGCGGTAAGTCTGAAATATCCTCAGGAAACACTTTCGGAAATTCACACACCACAGGAAATACATCAAGTGAGACTTGACTGTCCACAGTTAAAGATGCAAACAATCCAAACAACTGAGCTTCATCCGCCAAAAGTCTCTTCAACTCTTTGGTAGATAAGAAACTCGAGTCTTCGTCTTCCTCAAGAGAAGGAAACCTTACCAGCTTATGATAACAATCAATATGAACTCGATTGAATTGCAACCAATTCATACCCAGAACCACATCTAAACCCTCCAACGGTAAACACACCAAATCCATCTCAAAGTCTTTACCATAAATGGTCAAAGGACATCTTAGACAAACCAAGGAAGTAGTTACTGACCCCATTGCTGGAGTATCAATAACCATCTCACCACCCATCACAGACAACACACGCTTTGCGCACTCAGACGAAATAAACGAATGAGTCACTCCAGTATCAATAATAGCAACTAAAGGCGTACTATTAATAAAACAAGTACCTCTGATCAGACGATCTGCACTTGAAGTCTGAGTCCCCACTAAAGCAAATACCTTCCCACCAGACTGAGCCTGCTTCGGTTTCGGACACTTGGTACTAATATGACCAGGTTCCCCACAGTTGTAACATTTCACCACATTTTTCCTTGCACAATCAGCTGCAACATGCCCTACACCTCCACAATTAATACACTTCCTCAAATCTTTCCTGCACTCAAACTGATGATGCCCCGACTCACCACATTTATAACACCTCATAGGACCAGACATTCCTCCTCCACTTGACCTTTTCTCAAAATTTCCCCTTTGTTTACCTTTATCAGCTGGTGTCACATACAGACCACCACGGAACTGTTGCTTCCCTTTTCTGTCACTTACACTTTTGTAGTGAGTAGAACGAGCCTTACTATCCTCCTCATAAATCCTACAACAATCCACCAAATCAGAAAACCTCTGAATCCTCTGATATCCAATCGCCTGCTTTATCTCAGGACGCAAGCCATTCTCATACTTAACACACTTAGAAAATTCAGCAGTCGCTTCAGCATAATGAGGATAAAACTGCACAAGTTCCACAAACTTAGCAGTATAATCAACTACAGACATATTACCTTGTTTCAGTTCCAGAAACTCAATTTCCTTCTTTCCTCTTACATCTTCCGGAAAATACCTCCTCAGAAACTCCATACTAAACACAACCCAAGTAATCTCGTCCTCTGCAGCTTCTAACACACGACGAGTACTAACCCACCAGTCATCAGCCTCCTCCAATAACATGTGAGTACCCAGTCTCACCTTCTGATCTTCAGCATAATCCATCACTCGGAAAATCCTTTCAATCTCTTTCAGCCAAATCTGTGCACCATCTGGATCATATCTTCCTTTGAAGACAGGCGGTTTGTTCTTCTTGAACTCATCATTACCAGCAGCATTAGGTGCACCCTGCACAGCCCGAGCCATAGCTTGCATAGCAGCAGCCAAAGCAGCATCGTTCCTACCAGCCATATTCTATTCATTTCCAATAACAGAAACTATGGTTAAACAAACAACTCACTCCTCACGCCACACAAACCAGGACTGACACAAACTGACACGGACTGGCTCTGATACCACTTAATGTAACACCCCTAATCTATACCCCAAATTAATTAAAACAGTAAAAGAGAATTCAAAATTTCGTCAGAGTATATTTAAATTATCATGGCATAGACCGAGGGGTCACATCAAATTGAAACAATACATACAACACCTGCTCATAAAGATATGCAACAGTGGGGTAGCAATCAACAGAGGAACTCAGTTCCTTACACCCACATTTCAGAATTTAGAATAAAAGCGGAAAATCTAAAACTGAATAACATATATATATATATATATATATATATATATATATATATATATATATATATCATGCAAAGTTTGTCATACATCAAGTTGTACATGCACAAGTCAAAATATATATATACATAATACACAATAATCACAAACGGCCTCCCTAACTACCCGGTGTCACATATCAGAGCCGACCGACAAAAGAATGAAGACGCAAAGCTTCACAAAATACCTCCAGCAGCTCTAATCTGCAATGCCTCATAGAGCATTATAAAACAGCAGAAGGGTGAGAAAAACAACCATAATATAATTGCATATAATCATATATAACACAGAAATACACATATATACGTTTCTCACCACAACTCACACCATAATTCCAACACAATGCAACACAAGGTATAATTCATATTTCCATCACCAACACATATCCATATATCAATTCTATTCCCAATTCCACATATAAAACAACCATAATGATTTATGCAATGCAAGAGACCGACACAACGACTCCATGCATATGCACATGCGGTACCGACTTCCATTGTTTCTCATCACTAGTTCACTCAGGAACTCTACTGGAATCACCGCTCGTTACATCACTGTAACTCCTCGTCGGGCATACGATGTTCCCCGTCGCTCACACCCCACATGGGCACACGACGTTTATGGATCGCTCACACCCCACACGGGCACACGACCCGATCACACACACCCCACATGGGCACACGATCGTCTATAATCATCGCTCACACCTCACACGGGCACACGACGTTATAGCGAATTCCCTCTGGAATCCAAACCGTCACTCAGGACGTCTCAATAATGCATATCATGATGCTTGGCATACAAGGACTCATGACATTCAATATGCGCACATAAATACATTCATATACATCGACAAAATCACACTTTGCACTTATGCCCAAAACAATGCATTTAATTTCCATACGGCCACAAATCATCACTACATTTAAACACATGCATCCAACATATATCGCAAGCAAATCGTATGATAACCCATCAATTACACCCAATTAACCGGCAAAAGTCGACAACAATACCACACATTTTCTAATTCCCGACATAATATAATCAGCCAACAATCTCAAAACCATCCTCATAAAAAAGAACATTTTATAAGCTTTCTAATGCATCAAACCATGCCTCAAACCGAACCACCGATCAAAAGTTATGCAAAAAACAAAATTACACAAACAGCCCTGTTCGCTAGGCGAACACTCTAGCGAGCATTCGCTACCGCCTTCGCTAGGCGAATGTCCAGCGAACCAACTACCAGCTCGAAAACAGACACAAAGTTCGCTAGGCGAACCCCTTGGCGAACCAAGGCAGCAACCACCAGACCCAAAAACACCCAAAGTTCGCTAGGCGAACAACTCAGCGAACCTTCACTGACCTTCGCTAACTGGTTCGCTAGGCGAACCCGCGAAAACATCACTCGCTACTGGTTCGCCCCAGGTTCGCTAGGCGAACCAAGGAAAACTCAGAATTTTTCAGCGCTGTGTAGAAACCCAAAATGAGATTTTCTACTACCAAAACATTTTCAAAACATCATATATCAATCAGAACTCAATACAATCATGGCAACAAGCATTCTACCACATTTACGTCGATTTCCAACCGCGAAAGTATCGATTTCTCACAAAATTCTCATTTTTAACCTAAAACTCAAAAGCTATGGAAGACAAGCAAACATACAAGAAAACACATACATAATCATACACAAACATAGTATAATCGAGTTTCGCACCCTTACCCGATTAAATCGATTCTAGGAGTTGATTTCTTCGATTTTCCAAGTTTTCTTACTATTTCTCTTCTTCTTCTCTTTTCTCCTCTTTTTCTTTCTTCTCCTTTTCTTTCTTTCTCTTTTTCTCTCTTCCTATTTCCCCTTCTATTCTAACTTAACAAAATATTGTGAAATGTCCAAAATACCCCCACACTCAAATATCTCACAAACGTTCCCAAAACCCGATAAAATATCACAACATTGAAAAATAACATATTTTTAGATAAAAGTCGAAAATAAAATAAAATAATAATAAAATAATCAAACGACTCTATTAAATAAAACTCACACAAAAACTGGGGCGTTACAGCAAACACGGAATTCTCAAAACCAGAGCCTAAACCACTCAAATAACCATCCAAACACATCACAAATCATCCATTGGAGGTGTCCAAAACCTCACCTTTATCTCAAAATACCAAAATCAGAAAGTCAACCATCAAAACCTCATATTTTGACTTTTCTACATTTTTCAAGCCATGCCTTGATTCAGTCCCTTTCAAAACCAAACAACACCTCAAACACACTCTAATATATATCCTTAAGGTGTTCCAAGCATAGTTTCTCAAGTGTAACATCATTTGGTGGAGTTTCCATTTTGGTCACTTTTGCCAATTTTGCAAGAAAGAGCTAGATTATGTTCCAGAGGTTTCCTTTGGATTTTGATCATCCTAAAAGCTTCCAAGGGATCTATTAGAAGTGTCCAAGGCATTGGTTTACTTCTGTCATAAGTATCTTGAAGGTTAGCAAGTAGAGCTTCAAGAGGTAAGTACATAAGAACTTGAACTTTGTGAAATATGTATTGCTTTGATGTACATTGATCATGAACATGTCATACATATCATATTTGTTGTGTTTGAACTATTTTGTCATGCTATTATTGCTTGTATAGAGTTATAGCATAGAACTTGCAAAACATGACCTATTTTGAAACCACTATCGGGTTTTAAAATGTAGGCATTTTTAGAAAAAATCTAAGACCACCATTGGATTCCTCATGAAATTCTAGGTAGGATCCATCTTTATTTCATCCATTTTCATATAGAAATGAAGAAGTTACAACCTTCTTGCAAAACCACCAAAACATGGTCAGCCATGGCCATGGCGCCTTTGGCCAGGCCTAAAACCAAGTCACCCTTATGTATTTATGGGGGTGGTTTGATACACGGTGAATCACCACCCCAGTGGTTGCAGCGTGTGTTTTCAAGTGTGTTTGTTTGCTAGGGCGTGGGTTCAACACCCACCCATGCCATTTTTGAATCCTTCCCTCTCTTTTATTTTTCTTTTCATGTTTTTAATATTTTTGACATTTTTCATAATATTTTTAAATAATTATTTTTAATAATCAATTTTAATTATTTTTAAATAATTTTTTTGCACAAATGTCACTCACATATTTTATATTCACCAAAAAATAAAAAAATATTTTATATTTGATATATTTTTAATATATTTAATATATTATTTTTAAATTGTTTTAGAAATAATTTCAAATATTGATTTTTCTTATCAAATTAATTATTTTTAATCCCAATTTTTTCACACATGTCATTTAAATACCCTATTATTTTAATCCACAAAAAAAAGTCACAAAATAACTTTTATTTGATATATTTTTAATATATTAAAAATATTAATTTTCAAATTGTTTTAAATGTTTTAAAATAATTCCTTTTTCTTGATTCTTTTTAATCAAAATGATTTTAAATATTCATGTGGATAAAATACTTTTTCATAAATCTTAATCATTGTTTATAACATGATTAATGATTTTATTTGATATTTTTATAATTTTTTATTTTATTTTTCTTTGAAAAATATCTTAAAAAATGAAATTAGGGTTTTACTTTGATTCAAACTTTCAAACTTCATTTCAATAATCTTTGGGCCTCTATTAGAGTGTAAGACCAAACCTTCTTTGTAATTAAACTACTTCTTGGGCCTCTGCTATAGTATAAGTCCCATCGCGCTTTTCAAAATCACAGTGCGATCTCTGTTTTCACAATAATCGTTGGGCCTCTGTTAGGAGTGTAAGTCCCATCCCTTTGTACATAACTTTGTTTTAAACAATAATCTTGGGCCTCTGATAGAGTGTAATACCCAACACCCTTTTGTAAATAGAAAATCTTTTAGCCTCATTCATCCTGGGCTTTGTACAGGATACAAATAATGACTTGGGCCTCTATCTAGAGTGTAAGACCTAACACCTTTGCTTCTCTCTTACTTGAGATCAAGTCATCTTCAAAAGTCAAAACTTTCTTCAATTTCTTTAAAACCCTAATCCAATCTTGAATAAAACATCTGATAAATCACAATACACTTGGGCTTCTATCCAGAGAATAAGACCCACCACCTTTCTCAATTCAATACTTGTTTATATACTTGTTCATATGTCTGTATATACACTTGTGCATATCTTGTTAAGTTTCTCTGAGCATTTAAATCATCCTTAGTTTAGACTAGTTCAAACAATAGGATCCTTTTAATCAATATAACTTAGTTCAAATAACTAGTTCCCCCCTGTACAAAGGAATACAGTTAGCCTCCTCTTGGGCTTTATCCAAGCATTATTGCCTCCTCTTGGGCATCATACAATGAATCTCCCCAGAAGATAGTCTCCTCTAGGGCTTTGTTCAATTTATTCAACCTTGAAGCAATTCAATAAAGAGAGGATTATTTTCTTGTGAAACCTCTTCTTTAACCCCTTTTAACCCTGGAACAGTTCAACAAAGAAAGGATTATTTCTCGGTGAAACCTTTCTTGCACTCTTCCTAGACTTGGAAAGTCTCAAAAGATAGCCTCCTCTTGGGCTTTATACAAGGACCCTCAGGCTTCCTAGAAGCATCCCCAGCCTTCTCTAGGGCTTCATACAAGGACCATCAGGCTTCCTAAAAGCATAGGATATATCTTAATCATCTTTAACAGTATACCAGTCCCCAAGAGAGTAAAAAGCCTTTTAAGACATTCAAGCTTATCCCTTTAAATCTCTTCTGATCCTCAACAAGGTTTGGATTTCATCTTTAAAATCCCCAGCTAGGACCATGTTACCATCAATAAATCCCCAAAGGAATCAGAGCCTCATGGCATCTGATAATTCAACTCTTCTCTAATCACCAGCAAGAGTTAGTTTCCTTTTTGATTCCTCAAAACAGTTTAGACCTTATCTTGGAATTAAATTTCCTCCGCAAGAGTCAGTCTCCACTTAAACTCCCTCAGCCTCCTCTTAGGCTTCATATAATGATTTCCCTAGTTAGCCTCAATCGGCTTTGTACAAGACATATATAATACTCCCCCAGTTGAGTAAGTTTTCAACTTCTTTTAGCTTCAACCTTGGGCTTTGATCAAGACACAAAATTTAAAATCCCCACAGATGAGACCATGAGTCCTCTCTATAGGAGGATATATCCTCTATACATCATATTTCAAAACAAACAATTAAATTTTTTTCCAGATAATTGATTTAAGTGGCACACTTGTTGATTCAAAATCCAAGTTGGAGTCCCTTCTTTATCATGGCTAAAGTTCTCTTTCATCTAAGTGATGTAAGTGTCAAACCTCTGGATTATGCACATCCAAGTCAATGTCCCTCTTTTAGCATGTAAAGACGTATAAAGGAAGACGTGGCATTTTTGGATTCCACACATCCCAGTTAAAGCAACTTCCCTTATAATCAATTCCTCAATGTTTGTAATGAATAAGTGAGATGTCTCCCTTTAGAGATGATAAATTCTCTCTCATTCAAACTTTTAGCTTCAATCTTGGGCTTTAAACAAGACACAAACACTCCTTTTGCTTCAATCTTGGGCTTTCAACAAGACACGAACACTCTTTTAGCTTCAATCTTGGGCTTTGAACAAGACACCAAATTTTCCTCCTCTCATAGAATAGGAGGAACTACGAACGCTCTGATTTCCCCAAATCTCTTTACGAAAATACGTAGGCATAAGATTGCAAAATCTTAGTGTAAGACCCTAATTTTTGACCCCTAAGATTCCACATATCATTCACATCTCATTTTGCATCTTTACTACAAACAAGATCACGCATTGGTTTCCTTATCCCTCTCATCTTTGGGTTTATGCCTTGCAGGGTTCACCGAACATCTGTGTGTTTCTTATTCACTTTATTGCTTTATTTGTTTATATTTTACTAACCTTAACCAAAACCCAAAAATATTTTGTTTTCTCTTTATTGACATTTTCAAGGGAAGAACAGGTTAAAAATGCCAAAATAACAGTCCCACAACTCGAATGAATTTCATCTGAATAAAGTCAAAGTTGATATGCAATTAATTCAAAAATCATCTGATCAAGAGTTTCCAAGATTTAATTGATTATTATTCAAGAGACTCCAAGGTTCATGTGTTTATGTCCATGCCTTCTTTGACGAGCAAAAGAATCGAGCCGAACCACAACAGTGCACTCAAAAAGGGAATTTTTTCAAAATTTACACTGAGTAACCGGTTACCCTATGGTGAGTAACCGGTTACCCTCGTGAAAATTTGAAAGATGACAGCAATTTTAAATTCAGCAATTGGCACCTATTTTCATCCTTTTGATCACATGTGGAATATTCTATACCATCCCATTTTAATTCCCTACATCATCATAATTAATTCCTACCATACACCTCCACTAATCACCACTCTTTTGATAATTCACTCCTAATTTGAATTCCAATCCTAATTTTGATCATCCAAGCCTAATTGCAAGCCACCAAATTTTCCAAGCCTAAATTCTATAAATAGAGGCTTCCTTTCATTCATTTCACAAGCTTTTGATAGCCACTTTCATTTTAATTCCCTACTCTGTGTTAATTTTGAAAAACTGTGTTTATTTTGAACTAGAGTAACCGGTTAACGTCTGGTGAGTAACCGGTTACTTCGAAACAGAATGCATATTTTGCCTAGTTTTTGGGGCTGTTTTGGTTCCTTTTCCATTTTCTTCCCTTTCCTTTTATTCTTAGCCTTAGATCACATATTTTTGTGGTTTGATTTGGCTTTCTCTTCATCTATTTCTCTTTTATTTTGATCGATGAAAGTCTTATGGATCATAGAATTCCTTTGTTGAATTTTGATCAAGACTAGATCGCTACCTTCTTTTCTTTTCGTGCGGTATTGCTTTTGGATGGCGATCTACATATCGTTCATCTAGCATGCATTAGCACAAAGATCCATTGACCGGCCTCATTGTAGGGTAATTACTCCGTAAATTACTCAGCGATTGCTTAACATAGCACATCATATGTCCCGTATCAGAAAACGATCAAAGATTGTTGATTATTTGTCTTTTGGTTCAACACTTATGAAACTTGTTATTAGGAGGCTTTGGTCTTAT
Source organism: Lathyrus tuberosus (assembly GCA_022829125.1). Lineage (NCBI taxonomy): Eukaryota > Viridiplantae > Streptophyta > Magnoliopsida > Fabales > Fabaceae > Lathyrus > Lathyrus tuberosus. The sequence goes on along the minus strand of JALAZF010000052.1, from coordinate 3,830,200 downwards.
CAATCCTCTAATGAGTTCTCATTAACCTTGACCTAAGTGCAATTATTCAATCATTATTGATCACTTACTCTAACAACTAATCACTAACTTGCTAACAATACTATTGTACTAACTTTGTTTACAATTCCTTCTCGCTCCCTATCTCTCTTTTACTTTTATGCTCCATTATTATCATTTCATATCATGTTTATGCTTCCGTAATTTTTTCTTTGTTCGTTGGACACATGTTTATGCTTTCGCAATTTTCACTTTGTCCGTTGGACACATGTTTATGCTTCCGCATTTTTTTCCTTTGTCCGTTGGACACAAAAACATTAATAAAGCCCAAAACCTCTAAAAAACTTGTGCTTCTAATCTTGGACTATGGTTTCTATCCTTTGCAATGGACATGGAGTTTTACACCCAGACCTTGGACATCCAATGCAATTCTTGGAACCTTGGACTTAGAACTAGGACCTTTTCCCTTTGCTTTGGAATTATGGTTCGAAGACTTTGAAGCCTTGTGCTTTTGCTTGGTTTATGGTGAATACAACTACATTTGTGGTTAGATCTTTCTTATCCTTAGCTTTTACTTTATGCTTTAGGATAGTCACTTCTTCTCCATCCATTCTTCAATTTTCAAAACTCTCTCCCTTTTTCAAAACTTTATTGATTTCAAACTATCACCTCTTTCATAATTAAACCTTGACTTTGTCAAGTGATTTTACTCTTTTCTTTTCATTTCTTAACAAATGCTAAGCTACATAAGCATATTGACACCTTTTCCAAAAGACTTTAAAAAACATCAAACTCATCACTCTCTTTTTGTGCCCTCGTGCACTTTTTTTCCTTTAACTTTTTCATAAGTTTAGACATGATTCATTTCTTTAAGCGGAATTATTCGCTTGGAAATGACGACTTGTCTTTACATTTAAAAATAACCAAAACAAACAAATTTCATTCTTTGTACCACGAACTACGAGGTTTTGATTCTACATTGCACTTCGTGGGTATGTAGGCATGAGGCGATAAGCCTCTCCAAACACAAAAATCCTTAAAAACAATTTCTCTTCTCATCTCCTCAATCTCTTTTCAAACAAGAAATTTTCAGACCAAGAGCGTAAATATTTCAAAGGGTTCCCGTGGAGTACCACGGATGTTTTGGGTGCGTAAAACCTTCCCTCTGCATAACCAACCCCCTACCCAGTCTCTGTTCAGTTGTTCTTGTTTTAGAGCTTGTGTAGGTTTTGTTCTCTCTTTTTCCTTTCCTTTTTGGATAAAATAAAAGTGCGGTGGTGACTCTTGCTTTTCGAGTTAAGTTAATCATTAGCTTACACTCAAGATTCTGCCACTATAGAAAAGTGGCGACTTTGCTGGGGAATCTCCTTTGAGGGGTTTAACCTACTTTGATTTATTTACTGCTTTTCGTTTGATTTACTTGTTACTTGATTGTTCTGTTTGGGAGTTCCTCTGTGTGTGAGATAGGTCCTATACCCGGACCAGAGTGTACTTTGAGATAGGAGGATGGTATAGTCAAGGGAGCTTTGAGGGAGTCGAATCCCAAAAAAGCAGAACTTGAGAATCTATCCACTCGGTGGTTGCCTCTTTGGAATTACTGATGCCGATCAAGCGATCGTTGAAGGCATTACTTTTTCCATAGAAGCCTATAACAGTGAGGACCGTAGTAACCCTTAACCCATCTTAGCCTTTTTAGGATCGTGGCGCAGAAGCTATGAGGATGCAAATCCAACTTCGCTGTTACGCGATGCCATACTCAGGTTAGATTCTCTTGAGGATAACTACCAACCTCCAAGAAAATCGGTGTGCTGGTATATCTGATAGTGGATTGTGGACCCTGGGCACTCTTTTAGAACCGCTGTTTTCTGCAGGAACAATAAAAACAAAACCTTAGCATACACCTTTTGTGGGATTGGTTCTTAACCTTGGCTTCATGCTTGTGACTCGAACCTTTGAACCTGTGTGCTTTGAGTGATCTTGTTTGTGGTTGTTGCATCCATGCACTCTTGCATCCATGAGCATACATATGCATTCTTCCCAGTTGTCTCAGAAACTCATTTCAACTATCTCCTTCTTCAGTTATCTGTTCACTATCAAGCTGTTTCCTTAACACAAATACGGAACTAGAGCTGCTGTGAGATTGAGAATGGAAAACCAAGAATAACACAATGCCGAAGTCAGAATGGAAATTGATGAGTTGAAGGCCGGCATGACCAAACTCTCAAAAATGTTGCAAGTTCTGATTGCTAGAGGGGAATCACCTCAGAGGACTGTGATTGTTAAAACTTCAACTACTGCTGTTGACCCTCCACCGACTCAGCAACTAGCTTCTACTTGGCCATAATTTGGGTTACCTCCGAATTACTCGCCACCCTTTGCAACTACTCATGTGTTTGTCCCGTCTGTACTACCAGTATCTTCAGTTCCATTGTTCACTGAACCTCAGCCTGTTGTGCATTCTGTTGCTCAAGCTATTCCTAAGAATCCTCCTTTCGTGTACCATGCTGCCTGTCCACAATCTGAAAGTTAGGGAGAACCTGGATACATTGAAGAAGTCAGAGAGCAATGGCAAACTCTAGACAAAAGGATAAGAGTCGTGGAAGGAAGTGATGTCTTTAGTGCTGCTGCAATGGACATGTGCTTGGTTTCAAACTTGGTTATGCCTGCAAAATTCAAAACTCCTTATTTTGAGAAATATAAGGGGCACACCTGTCCCAAAAGCCACTTGGTGATGTACTGCCGCAAGATGGCTGCTCATGCCTAAATCGACAAACTGCTCATTCACTGTTTCCAAGACAGCTTGAGTGGGGCTTCAATGAAATGGTATATGGGACTTGAGAAGAACCGTATCCAAAGCTGGAAGGACTTGGCTGATGCTTTCTTAAAGCAATATAAGTATAATTTGGACATGGCACCTGACCGCCGCTAATTGCAAAACATGTCTCAGAAAGAAAAAGAATCCTTTAAGGAGTACGCTCAGCGCTGGAGAGAGCTAGCTGCTCAGGTGGAGCCACCATTGGCCGAAAAAGAATTGCCTGGTTTGTTCATGGATACTCTTCAGCCACTCTTTTGGGAAAAAAGGATAGGCAGTGTATCATCTGGTTTTGCTGACCTAGTCACTATTGGAGAAAGACTAGAAGAAGGTATCAAGAAAGGAAAGATTACCAATGCTAAAGCCTTTAGTGGTGCTAAAAAGTATGCTGGGAATTTTCAAAAGAAAAAGGATGGTGATACCCATGCTGTTTCAGTTGAAGGGAAACCTTGTCGCAGGCAACAACAATATGTAGCTGCAGTTGCTCCTGTTGTAAACAATCAACCAGTTCAAGCTCCTCGTCAGGCTATTAGGCAAAATCAGAATCGCAATAGGGTTAACTTTGATCCTATCCCGATGTCCTACACTGAGTTGTATCCATGTCTTGTAAAGAAAGGTTTGATTATAATGAGGGATCTACCTCCTCCTCCAAATCCTCTCCCAGCCGGCTATAGGGCTGATCTTCACTGTGAGTTCCATTGAGGTGGGGCAGGCCATAACTTGGAAGGTTGTTATGCATAGAAAGCTAGAGTACAAGAATTGGTGAACTTAAAAATTCTGGACTTTGTTGATAATAATCCCAATGTTGTCAACAATCCTTTGCCAGAGAATGCCAAGTGAAGTTTGAGTCAGTTCAGACGGATCGTCTCCTAAAGCCCGTGCTTCAGACAGGACAGATCATCCTTGTTGCTAATTAATCACTAGGCCTTGTTTCTTTCTGTTTGTATTTTTCTTTGATTGTATTGACTGTTTGCTTTCGAACTTTATTTGTACTTTCATGGTAATTTCAATGAAATGAACATTGCAATGTTTTGATTCAATTCATTTATATCCACGGTGTGCATCTTTATGCTTTCTTTTTCACAAAACAAAAAAATATCTCCTGTTCACTTTCTTTATCAAGCTTTTGTTTATGCAAAGATTGGAGGGAGGATGATGAAAACAAAATACCTAAAATTGCTAAACTGTATGCTTTCAATTTAAAACTTGGCTGATGATGTACAGGCATTGTTTCAACTCCCATACACTAGAGAAATAAGGAAGTTAATCCCTTGTCAACCCCTTCGAGCCTAGAAGTTGGAGTTTCTTTCTGTACTAAAAAACCCGCAATCTTAACCCGGGGATGGGTAGTTCTCAGTTAATTTGACTGTGCATGCAAGAAGCCTTCCAATAAAGGTTGCAATCACAAGCTTTCCTTCGTACACATCAAAGAAGTGTCGAAGATGTCTTTCAAATCAAAAGCCAATGATGGTTCACTGTAATCATTAAGCCAGGCAGTCACTATCTTTAAAAAAAAAAGAGAAAAAAAATCAAAATCAAATGAAAGGCCCGCTAAGTCAAAACATATGAAGGAGACTTAGGCAAGCATCGGGGCATCCTGCTGACTGTAAGCTCGAATGACACAGTTCAGGCAAAAGTTAGGGATAACAAAAGAAAAATCAAGAGGTTACCAAAATCCTCAAAGACAAAACGAGTTGACTGAGGTCCTCATCAAAAGCAACAAAATGCTGTAAGAAAGAGTGACTGCCATCTCAAAAATACCTTGGCCCTTGAGCCATCATCATAACAGTGTTGCAATTCCAAAATCGCTTAGAACCTGAATGCCTAGTTTGAATTAACTAAGCATAGGACTAGAGATCATTACGAAGAATGGGTTGGGTACAAATTAACTTTGAGCCTATATCCTTTGTTTCAAAAACCGTGAACCAGACCATGTTACAACCTTCAAGAGACCTAATTGAAGCCAGGTTTCTTTTGAAAGCATACTACAGCAAGGTTGCGTAAATTGACTCCTAAGATTGTTGCCAATTATTTTCTTTGATGTCATACATTTGCTTTCTCTTTCATTTTTGAATGTCTAAACCGCCATGTTTTGACAACTGATTCATTTGTTTTACATCAATAATATCATTCCAAAAATGATTTTTGATTTCAAAATTGCATTGAGCTTTGCATTAAAATTACCATGTTTGTTTGAATAATCCTATTTGCAGGCAAACTTTCCTCATTTAAGAAAACTTCAAACAGTTGAGAAACTTGGTCAGTGATCCTATCAGGGCCACATTACTTCCAGATCCTGTTCAAGATTTTTTGCCCAGTGTAAGTTATTCTCAGATTTGGTTAACCAGAAGATCTCTTTCAAGACCCATACTAAGTATAGCCTTCTCAACATTTGTTTCAAGAACTGAAGCCATGATCAGTCCATCCCAGCAACTGAAACCATGATCAGTTTATTCTCAACAATCATTTCAAGAATTGAAGCCATGATCAGTTTATTCTTTCCCCGCAGCAGTCAAACTGAAGCTATGATCAATTTATTTTCATTAGTTAATTAATCGGGGCAGTCTTCTTCAAGAATCCTCAAGATGTCTTTCCTCAAAAGACCATCAGCCTGATATAATTCATAAGTGTGACAGAGATGTGTTCAACATTTTATATCCAAGCAGAGTGGGCAGTGTCCCTGTGTTGAGGAATCAGAGTTCCATTCTTCCCTCACAAAAGAGTCTATCTCAGTTATCCCAATCATCTGCATCGCATACATAAATCATTCATATATCATTACATAGAAAGATTTTCATAGCTCGAAGTGTGCTTCGCGCTCATATGCATTTCCCGAGGTCCTGTTGCTTTCAACATCTTGCCATGTGATCAAAGTCCAACTTACTTGGCGCCTACCAAAACTTTTACCTGCCTTTTCATTCAGTGTCATTCCTGAATATTGTCGTTTCCCTGTGCATCTTGTCCTGTTGTTAGATCTTTGTCTCCTTTCATTCCAGTGCTATTCCCAGATCTTTGTTTTTCTTTCACTCCAGTGCCATTCCTGGATGTCTGTCTCTTTTGATCTCCAGTGCCATTCCTAGATATCTTGTTCCTCTTGTTTCTCCCAGTGCTATTCCTGGAAGTTTTGCCTCTCTTTTGTAATCCCCAACAGATCTGCTTGGATATCTTTCAGTGCCATTCCTAAAAGTTTTATCTGTTCATTCAATGCCATTCCTAAATGAGTTTTCTCCTTTGCATTCAGTGCCATTCCTGGATGTCTTTCTCACTATCATTCAATGTCATTCTTGAATGTAGTGATTTACCTTTACCTTTCAGTGCCATTCCTGAAAGTCCTTGCTCACTTTATTCAATGCCAATCTTGGATATTGTGAACTCTTTTTTATCCAATGCCATTCTTGGATACTTCTGATATATTTTCCAAAACTTTTCTCACTTCATTCAATGCCATTCTTGGATGTTGAGATTCCTCTTTTATCCAATGCCATTCTTGGATACCTTTTCCCCAGCCGAGTCCAATGCAATTCTTGGATATTTCTGACATTTAACCTTGCCATCCAATGCCATTCTTGGATGTCCCCAGTGAAGTTTTCAAATGGAATTTTGTTTATATCCAATGCTATTCTTGGATGACTCTGATGCTTATTGTTGCCCCATTCAATGCCATTCTTGAATGTTGCAGTTCCCTTTATCCAATGCCATTCTTGGATATCTTATCCCCAATAGAGTGTTTTTTCACCTCCATCCAATGCTATTCTTGGATGACGCTGTTATTTTTACCAGAAACTTTCTTGTTGTTGTCCAATGCCATTCTTGGACGTATTTCGGCATACCTTTGACTCGTTCGTAGTTTCCGTCCAATGCCATTCTTGGATGTGACTACATGTCTTCCCAGGGTCTTGTCCCTCTCTTTCCAACTATTGATGGATACTTCTTGTCACCTTGACAGATCTCCAGAAATAGCTTGTGTTCCCCGGCATGTCTTTTCGCGTCATCTCTCTCAATTTACCGCAACTCTCTTGTTTCAAGTTTCCCCGCAGTTTGTTTCATCCTTTGCATTCATCTTGTGGCATCTTAGGGCTAAAAAATATAGCCAGGCAATATTTAAGTATCTTCATATCTCCCGATGGAAGAAACTTAAATAGGGGCAGCTGTAAGACCCTAATTTTTTACCCCTAAGATTCCACATATCATTCACATCTCATTTTGCATCATTACCACAAACAAGATCACGCATTGGTTCCCTTACCCTTTTCATCTTTGGGTTTATGCCTTGCAGGGTTCACCGAGCATCTGTGTGTTTCTTATTCACTTTATTGCTTTATTTGTTTATATTATACTAACCTTAACCAAAACCCAAAAATATTTTGTTTTCTCTTTATTGACATTTTCAGGGGAATAACAGGTTAAAAATGCCAAAATAACAGTCCCACAGCTCGAATAAATTTCATCTGAATAAAGTCAAAGTTGATATGCAATTAATTCAAAAATCATCTGATCAAGAGTTTCCAAGATTTAATTGATTATTATTCAAGAGACTCCAAGGTTCATGTGTTTATGTCCATGCCTTCTTTGACGAGCAAAAGAATCGAGCCGAACCACAGTAGTGCACTCAAAAAGGGCATTTTTTCTAAATTTACACTGAGTAACCGGTTACCCTCGTGAAAATTTGAAAGATGACAACAATTTTAAATTCAGCAATTGGCACCAATTTTCATCCTTTTGATCACATGTGGAATATTCTAGACCATCCCATTTTAATTCCCTACATCATCATAATTAATTCCTACCATACACCTCCACTAATCACCACTCTTTTGATAATTCCCTCCAAATTTGAATTCCAATCCTAATTTTGATCATCCAAGCCTAATTGCAAGCCACCAAATTTTCCAAGCCTAAATTCTATAAATACAGGCTTCATTTCATTCATTTCACAAGCTTTTGATAGCCAACAAACCTCTTGAAAATTCTCTTCCCAACCACAAAATTTCACTAAAGCTCACGTTTCTTCTTTTGAAAGTTAACAAGAATTCACATTGAATCTTGTTCAACTTTGAGCTAAACCTTCATCCAAACTTGTTTTTCTTCATCAATTCTCATAGATCCCCTTGACGACGACATTTTGATCATGGTATTCAATATCATACTCTGATAACAGCATCTTCCAGCGAGCAATCCTTCTGGTTAAAGCGGGTCTTTTCAAAGATATACTTGATCGGGTCCATTTTGGAGATCAACCAAGTAGTATGACAAATCATGTATTGACGGAGACGCTTAGCATCCCAAGCCAAGGCACAACAGGTTTTTTCAAGTACAGTGTAACGAGATTCACAATCTATGCATTTCTTACTTAAGTAATAAATGGCATGCTCTTTTTTCTTAGTTTCATCTTTCTGGCCAAGCATACAACCCATGGAATCTTATAATATTGTTAAGTATATGATCAAAGGTCTTCCTTCCACTGGAGGGATCTGGATAAGAGGCTCAAGTAGATATTCTTTGATAGTGTCAAAGGCCTTATGGAAATCTTCTGTCCATATAGAGCTCTGGTCTTTTTGAAGAAGTTTGAATATCGGCCCACAAGTAGCGGTCATATGAGAGATAAATCTGGATATGTAGTTTAAACGGCCCAGAAATCCTCTTACTTGCTTCTCAGTTTTGGGTGCTGGCATTTCCTGAATAGCCTTGACTTTATCAGGATCAACTTCAATTCCATTTTGGCTGACAATGAAACCCAAGAGCTTCCCTGAACGAACACCAAAGGTACACTTGTTAGGACTCAAGCGGAGTTTGTATTTCCTCAAACGCTGGAATAAATTCAACAAATACTCCACATGTTCTTCTTCAGTTTTGGATTTGGCGATCATGTCATCAACATATACTTCAATTTCTTTGTGCATTATGTCATGGAAAAGAGTTGTCATGGCCCTTTGGTAGGTTGCACCCGCACTCTTTAGACCAAAAGGCATCACTTTGTAACAAAATGTTCCTCGTGGTGTAATAAATGAGGTTTTTTCCATGTCTTCAGGTGCCATTCTAATTTGATTATATTCAGAGAATCCGTCCATGAAAGAGAATACTTTAAATTTTGCGGTGCTGTCGACCAACATGTCAATATATGGTAATGGAAAGTCATCTTTCGGACTAGCTTTGTTTAATTCTCGGTAGTACACACACATTATGAATTTTCTGTCCTTTTTCGGAACAAGCGCTATGTTGGCCAACCACTGAGGGTATTCTGACGTGGCAAGGAACCCAGTGTCAATCAGCTTCTGTACTTCTTCCTTAATTTTGATGGCCATATCTGGACGAGTTCTTCTCAACTTCTGCTTGATTGGCGGACATTCTGGCTTCACGGTAAGTGGTGTTCCACAATATCGGTGTCTAACCTTGGCATATCTTGTTAGGACCAAGCAAACACATTTGGGAATTCTTTGAGAAGTTCTACCATTTTTATTTTAACAGCTGGACTAAGCAGTGCCCCAATCTTGACCTCTTTTCTATCTTCATCAGAACCGAGGTTGATCACCTCTATCGGCTCTTTGTACAGCTAAATGGAGGCTTCTTCTTGCTTAAGAAGTCGGGAAATTTCATATGGAATTTCTTCCTCTTCTTCATCTTCAGCTTCGAATACTGGGAACTCAAAGTTGGGAGAGGGCATAGGGTCATGTTTTTCAATGGGGTTTTTGATGTTTAATCTACACATATGATTGATTGCTGGATTTTAGAAAAATAGATAAATGTAGAGCGCGTGCAGACATTGAAAGTGTTTATCATTTTTTGTCTGTTTTTTAGGTTGTCATTTTCCGAAAAAGCAAAAAGTAAAAACACTAGCATGGAATTGAAAACAACATCTTTATTATTGATCGATTATTTCTTTAAACAAAATCCCAATAAGGAAATATTTAAAAGAGGTCCCTTTAAAACATCTCTTGGGCAGGGCGAGTGGACAAAACAAAGACAAAACATTACTTAGAGATGTGGACAACAGTTGGAACATCAACAACTATCCAATTTTTAGAAACCCTTCTATGTGCCACAAAGCTTTGTGAATCCCTCTCAGGATTATCTTCAACAATGGTATTGACTTCTGGCGGAGTTGGGTCAGTAGAATCTTTAATCATCGCGGATGTGTCAAAAAGGAGGTCTTCAGCTGCCTTTTCAACGGGTCGCACGGTGTGGAATGGTACATATGTGTCATACCCTAAATTTTGACCCTAAGATCCCACATCATTTGCATTTCATTAGCATCATATGTGTGTATACTTTTATGCATCACTAACCCATTTGGAGATACAAAGATTGTTGTTTGTTTCATTTGATTACAAATTAGGGTTTTTAAGACTCAAAAGAGACTCAGGTAAAGGATCAATCAAGAATGGGCATGATCTTCAACTTACCCAGTCTCTCATTCATCCATGAAGATCAAGAACTCTCATTCATCAATAATCAAGTACAAGATTCCCTCATTTCAAAATCAACAAGCCACAAGGTCCTTAGTGCACGAAAAATAGGGTTTTGACCTAATTCAGTCCCTGGGTTGACTTTTTAAGCAAGGCATGATCCAAGACCTCAAGATATGTTTCAAGGACATCAAATGCCTCATATTAATTCATTCATATGATTGGATTGATCCAAATAAATTGATTCATAAACAATGCAAGAATTCAAATTCATCTGGGCCACAAACTAGGGTTTTGATGAAAAGTCAACTGTAGCTTTGACTTTTACACAAGGCATGATCTCAAACCTTTGGACATGATTCAAGACACTCAAAAACACCTTTGGAGCCCATCCATGATGTTTAATTTAGCCTAAAGATTTGATTTCATAAAGGATCACAAAGTTCAAAATTCATCTGATACAAAAAGTCAACTGTTGTCAAAATCAAGTTTGACTTTTGGAGTTTTTGGTCAAACATGGTCTCTTCAAGCCAAGAACAATGTTAATATGTGATTTGGATCATGATTGATCAAGAAAAATCAAGAAAAGTGAGGTTACTTGTCAAGACAATAACTTCCAAACCAAGTAATCATTTTCTTTGATCCGAAGATCAAATTAAAGGGCTTGTTACATACAAAACTTTGTCACTTAGGATGGATTCCCAAAAAGTGCATAGATTTTAAGATATAAGGCCATAAAGTTAGGGTTTCAACACTTTTTGAACTTTGACACTTAGAAAAATTTTAGGCAGAATCTGTCTTGTGTTGGAGCCAACTTTGAGGCTATTTTTCCCCATGATCCAAGATGAATCAATACCAATTTCAAACATCAAAGTTGAAGTATGACATCTCAGCTTTCCAAAATGTCCAAGAACACAATCTATTTCCATTTGAGCAAGGAGATATGGAGTGCACAATATGCCTTGATGCAACTGTTTTGGCAAGAAAGATTTGGCATTACTTGTGATACATAATTTCTTGAGTCCAAGTGTGGTGATAATACAATGCTAATTCAACAAGAATCTGAATGAATCATACAAAACGTGCAAGATAGAGCCACTAAGTCAAGAGGAATCCCTATAAAATGATGAAACATTATCACTTAAGCCTTGAATTTAAGAGGCATTTATGTGGAATAGTGCATTCTCAAAGAAACCACTCTCACCAGTCAAAATGCACTCTTAAAAAACAATAAAAACATCTACAGAATGTGGAATTGGTCAAAAGGAGAGCTAGGCTAGTTGAAGAGATAATGTACCTTGAGATAGAAGTAATGATGCATTGCCAAAACCATTGAACATTGAGCTCATCCTTCAACCATCACTATTCCTCCACAACAAATATTTCCCCCTATAAATAGAGGCCACATTTAATCATTCATAGTACACCAAAACAATCACAACACTTGTTTTCTAATTCTTCTTCTTTCACTTCAAAGTTTCAAAATTTCAAAGAGTGAGAATCGAATTTTCAAAACCGGAGCTTTTCCACTCAAACTTTTGATTCAAAAACTTCATATACATCATGTATAAGTGATCCAAACACTTAAACACTTTCTGTAACATCAAATTCATGAAGATCACATCTCACCTTGATCAAGTTGCAGTTGGATTCGAGCCAAGCAATCTAGGAGGTTTCAACTTGTTCTAAGCATCTCAACACAATCCTTGAGGTCCAGGGAAGCTATTAGGATCATCATTTCACATCTGTAACACCTCCAACTGAGGATTCGATTTCCTTTTGAAAGGTAAGCCTGAACTTTTCAAACACTGTGATTCATGCATCATAAATGTTATTTCAGGTTACCAATGTGTTTATGGTAGTTCATAGATCATTTACCCTCAATCAATTGTCATTTATATTACGTGTATAGGATTTCATTATAGCTTTTTGTAAAACTAGGGTTCATCTGGTTCGTGCTTGATAATTCACTCCACACCAAAAATAAATGAAATTAAATACCAACATTCAATTCCTTATTTAAAAACGAACAATTTTCATGTTTACATCTTTCAAAACCATTGTGTATTGAGAGAGATAGACCCCTTTCTGCAAATTTGGAGCCCGAGGAAGAAGAGGAAGTTCATGGCGTGCATTTTTTGAATTTGGCACGTAAATTTAATATTTATTCAAATGGTTCTATTTGGTTATCACCAACACACATTGGCTCAGTTGGCAAGGGCGTGTTTTGTTGGTTGGATCCTTGGTGGCATGGGTTCAAATCCCACCCACACCATTTGTTTTGACCATTTTTCTTATTTTTTTCACATTTTTCTTCCAAAATTCAAACAATTATTTCTCCTATCAAATTAATTCTTTTTGACCCAATTTTTTCCACACATACCACTCTTACACTCTATTATTTTAATCCATCAAAAAATTCCAAAAAAAGAATTTATTTAATCACTTTTTATTAAGTTGAAAAGAAGTGTTTGTTTTAGGTTTAAAACTTTGAAAAATTGATTTTCTTTCTATTTTTTTCAAACCTAACCCATTTTTTATTCTCATATGGATAAATACACTTTGTTTAAAACATTGATACAAGATCACAACATGTTTATCTTGACTTACATATTATTTATACCATGTTTAAATCATTTCGTTTTTTAAAATATCTTTGATTAAATCTTTCATTAGGGTTTCATCTTGATTGAAAGCTTTTTGAAACTTCTTAAACAAAGACATGGGCCTCTATTAGAGTGTAAGTCCCTCCCCTCCTCCTCAAAACTTTCTTCAAATTTCTCAAAACTTTCAATATTTTAAATCTCAATCTTCAACTCTCACCAAACACAGCCCTAATGGTATTCACCATGCTTAGACATGGGCCTCTATAAGAGTGTAAGACCCATCATCTTTTAAAGCCTAACCATGCTTAGACATGGGCCTCTATAAGAGTGTAAGACCCATCATCCTTTCAAGTCAACCATACTTAGACATGGGCCTCTATATGAGTGTAAGACCCATCACCTTTTCAATTCAACCATGCTTAGACATGGGCCTCTATAAGAGTGTAAGACCCATCACCTTTTCAATCTAACCATGCTTAGACACTAGCCTCTATAAGAGTGTAAGACCCATCACCTTTTCAAGTCAACCATGCTTAGACATGGGCCTCTATAAGAGTGTAAAACCCATCACCTTTTCAATTCAACCTTGCTTAGACATGGGCCTCTATCAGAGTGTAAGACCCTCTACTTTTAATCCATGTCTATACTTGTCAAATACTTGTCATATACTTATTCATATTAAGTTTCTCTTGACATTTATAACACCTCATCCTTAGTTTAGACTTAGTTCAGACATTAGGGTTCCCTCAACTACAACTTAGTTCAAACCCTAGTTCCCCTTGGATGAAAACAAACTTTTTGGCTTCACATATTGGGCTTTAAACAAGATACAAACAAAACTTTTTAGCTTCACATCTTGGGCTTTGAACAAGATACAAACAAAATTTTTAGCTTCACATCATGATGCCATACCCTAATTTTTAACCCTATGATTCCACCTTTTTGTGCATCATCTTGCATATCTGCGTGCTTTATTACTAACAGGTTTGTGTAGGAATATTGGTTTCAAGTAGAGATAGTATTCTTTCTCACAGTCAAGCATTGCAGGGCGTGAACAATGGATTCTGATTCAAAAGGCCCTAGGGTTTTCTATTGGTCATTTTCCTCAGAATTTCTCAGAAGTTTCAGTGTACACTCCCGAAGAGGATCAGGGTTTTCTTTCCATTGAGCATGGTCATGGTTTTTTGGAGGTTGAATCATTATTTGTCTTCTTTTGATCTTAAATGAAAGAGTTTGGAAGTTTGTGATCTATTGCACTTTGAAATGGTAGAGTTTGGATGAAAAATCCTGAATCACGTTTAGGAAAGAAGTTTTCAAATTGAAGTTCAAGATTCATGATTCAAAGTTCAAGGGGATTCAATATGTTTTTAACTTCGAGTCCAAATTCAAGATTCATGTTCAAGATAAAATTTCAAAGAGGTTTTTGTGTATCATTACAAATTGGCATTCAAATGGGATTACACCATAAACCTTCAAGATTTTTAATTCAAAGGAGTTTTGGCATGATTAAATTTAAGGATTCAAGTTATCACGAAAGTTCAAGATTTTTAAGATTGAATTCCAAGATTTAAGGTGCAAGATTTGTGTTTTTAATAAAGATTCAAGTTGAAACTCAAAATCCAAATTGTTATGGGATTCAAGAACTTTCAAGAAATTCATGAATTCAATACAAAAATTGAAGTTGCATTCATAAGAGGTGTACTACCATACAAATAATAAGATCAAATAATTCAAAAGCTATCCAAAGGAATTTACAAGTTCAAATAAAAAAGATCCCAAGCTAAGAGAGCAAGATGAACTTTGACTAGAGCATTTACATGTTACATGGCAGACGTTATTGAACTTCCATATCCTAGAACCCCAGTGCACCAAGTAGAACAATGATATGAGTGAAATCCATGACTCTCCTTTAAACTCCTATAACAAACCAAATTAAAATCCTACATCACTAGACCTTGGAAGTCGAGAAATATATGACCAATATCTTCAGCATAACAGAGGTTCTTTGATGATGTACAATACATAACAACAACAATAAAAGAATTGGTGAAGACTTACAAGATTCAAAGCAGGTTCACATCCAAAATTATAGGCATTCACAAGTTCTTATAATCCTACAAAAGTCTATGTTACAAACAACAGGATCCAAATTTCTAAAGGAGCTACTGTTTTTCTCGCCATATGCTAAGAGCTTTCGGCATTCAAGAATTCCACAGTTGGTGTTGAAAGTTCATAGTAACCTGCTCGTTGTGAAGGAAACATGAACAAAATTTTAAATAAGGGATGTATGGATACGAAATGAAATCATACAACTTTGTTCACTCGGGCCCTAAGCTACCAGCTGTTTGTAGCATGAAGAACTATATAGTATCATGTTATTCGCACGAGAACGAGGTTGGTACCAATGCTCCGTTTTTTCCCCGTACTTGTTGTTCATAGTATCCTTTAGTTTTGCAACTTCAAGGCTTCATGGAAACGGTATGGCATCACCAAATGAAGATGTTGCAGGTCCAAAATCACAAGAAAGTTGTGTCTATTCTTTCCTTCCTCCTCAATGCAGAGTTAGTACTACAAAATTAACACGCATTAAAGAACACAATCAAACATAGCATAGCAAGAAGTCGCACCTGTTTGGACATGTCTGAGGCAAAAACAAAAATAAACATCAGCATAAAACATGTTCCTAGCAGCATATATCCTTTCCAAAACAAGGTCTAAACATGTTCCAAGCGGTATCAATTTGTTTCCAAGACAAGAATTCCTTTCAAAATCATGACAATTAATACTCTCACGATTATAAAAAGACACAACATCACAGTTACCAGGGGGAAGCAGCAGAGGTACAAAAAAGAGAACTATACACATGATTTAGGAAATCACAGCCACACATCACAATACCACAAACACAAAAAGAAGAGCGAAGGCGGTTCAGATCGAGAACACAAGTAAGGGGTAGAATGTAACACCCCAATTCCCATCGCGGATAAATAATACATAAATAAATCAGAGTGAATAAAAATTTATTCTTAGATAGAAACAAGGATGCCACATTTAAAGAAAGAAAACATAATCCCTGCTCATAAATTTGATACATAACACAAAATGGAATAAACATAAAAGGAAAACTTTTTCCAAAAAAAGGAAAGTTCAATTATGGAATAAAGCGGAAAGATCCATAACTAACTTGTTTTACAAAATAAATTGTTTTAGAACATCAAAATATTCATACAAAGGTAATACAAAATAGATCCAACGAATGTATACATATATAACAACAGCGTTCCCCGACTCCCGTGTTACGTATCAGAGCAGACAGATCGACAAAAGGATGGAGAACTAATCTTCACAAAAGCCTCCAAGATACTAATCTGCAATTGCCTCATAGAGCAACAAACCACATCAGAAGAGTGAGAAATAACAACTAGATCAAGATTGCATAATAATATGCAAACACATATAAATTCACATGCATAATTATTCTCACCACAAGCATCACATACTAATACAGATAGCATGCCACAGATACATAACATATTTCTAATAATCCAACCACATAGCATATATCAATTATACCAACATAATAGCATCTTCGCACATAATGCATCCCAAAGTTATAACATATGGAAACACACCACCACATCACATATATTCATATATAGCATACCATAGATAATTAATACAATCATTGTAATGTACAACATCCCCACAAAACATAGCATATGTCTATACATAAAACATATCATCCATAACCAATGCATTTATCATAAATGCATATCAATTCACCAATCCAATCATAATTCTCAACACATAATCATTCAATTCACAATTTCCCACACATAATCAATCCATTCACAATTTCCCACACATAATCAATCCATTCACAATTTCCCACACATAATCAATCCATTCACAATTTTCCACACATAATCAATCCATTCATGATTTATGCAAATGCACAGAGACCGACACAACGACTCTACGCATGCGGTACCAATCCATCCATCATTCTCATCATCATTAATTCACTCAAGAATTATTGGAATCATCGCTTGTTACTTAGTGTAACTCCCCGTCGGGCAAACGATGTTCCCAGTCGCTTTAGGTCCTCTTGGTATAAGGCTCACGACGTTTATGGATCGCTTTAGGTCCTCTTTGTATAAGGCTCACGATCCGATCGCTTTACGTCCTCTTTGTATAAGTCTCATGATCGTCTATAGCGTCGCTTTAGGTTCTCTTTGTATAAGGCACACGACCGTTACAGCAGATTCCCTCTAGAATCGTTTCGTCGCTCACACCCCACAAGGGCACACAACATCACAAGATGCATACCATGATGCTTGGCATACAAATGACTCATGACAATCCAATGCATACATATATACAACCATGTGAACCATCTCAACATCAATAATCATGCATTGAAATCAAGCCCAAAACAATGCATTTATTTGCCATAAGGCCACAAACCATCATCACAACATCTCATAACATGCACTCACATCATATAACATCACACAAGCTATACATTATATATCAAAAGCATGTCACACGATAACACATCAATCACACACAATTACGAAGGTAAAAGTCAACAAAACGACACATTTCCAAATTCCCGACACAATTAAATTGGCCACTAATCCCAAAACCATTTTTATAAGAAAGAACATCTCATTATCTTTCCAACGCTTCGAACGGCGGCCAAAACGGACTTACGGTTCAAAAGTTATGATCGAAACCGTATTTGGACCCAAAGCTGCCTGGCTGTGACGAGGCATCACGGCGCTCGCCGTAAGCCTAAAGGCGCTCGCCATTGCCCTGCAGAATGCAGAATTCTGCATTTTTCAGCGTTGGAGGCCTTCCGGACCTCCGATTTCGATTCCGCAAAAACCCCCAAACTCAGAATTCAACCTACTACGATATTTTCACCATTAAAAAGCCATCCAACACATTTTCCATTTTTGAAATATTTTAAAACATAATTTTATCAATTCATCCCAACTCCAAACTCGATCAACACCACTCGAAAACACACAAACAACCATTCCCGATTAATTCCTATCCTCACCCGACTATACTACACAACTTATTCCGCATTCCAACCGTGAAAACATCGATTTCTACTCATTTGTTCCTCAATTTATCAAATGTAAAAACATTATAAAAACAAGAAAACATTCACACAATCACACACATGTACATATACAATTACAATATAATCAAAACTTCTCACCCTTACCCGATTAATCGCACTTGAAACAGAGGTTTCTTCTTCCATAAGTTTTCCTCTCCTTCTGTTTTCCTTCCTCTTCCTTTCTTTCCTTTCTCTTTCTTTTCTCTCTTTTTCTCTCAAATCTCTATTTATAAAAATATCTAATTTTTCTACAATATCTAACCCCTTAAAATGACCATTTTACCCCTCAGCTCAAATATCTCGCAAACGCTCTCAAAACGCGATAAAACATAATAACTATGAAAAATAATATATTGTCAAATAAAAGTCAAGAATAAAATAATATAAAAACGAAAATAATTAAATCGACTCGATTAAATAAATCTAACAAAAACTGGGGCGTTACAACTCTCCCCCACTTAGATATTTTCGTCCTCGAAAATATTACCTGAGACGAACAACTCCGGATACGATTCCCGCATCCGACTCACAAACTATCATGCCAACAAAAGGCACACCAAGAATAACACAAATTGACAAACCACCTTGCTAACAGCAGCTACAACAACGACACGACAATGACGACAACTAAAACGACAAGATGCAAAGCCCATACAATGCATTTGACGACTAATTCACGACTCAAAGAAAATCATGTTACCAACACCCAGGTAACACTCCCCTAATCTCCCACATAGGGATTAACCACACGCACTCGAACCAGCACCATGGAAACGAGGCAACAACAAAGACAAGAACCTAAAGTCCCACGACGCAACATCATTTCAACAACCTCTACATAACCACAATACCCACATCTTTGTCACACAACAATATTACAACAATGCTACGATTCACCAATCGAACATATAACCAAAACATCCATCTACATAGTAGCCCATGAATAATATTTAAACTTTTCACCTAACACTTCCATTCTGAAACGTCCAATGGTCTCATCATTCCTACATGTTTTCAATGTTCAATCTATGAACTCTTATAAGTCACACACGCATATACGAATTGTGCCATATCACGCTTCCGATGCGCACTCTGATTACCCGAAACTATCAAATCTATCCATTTCATGTCCAACTTCTGACTCTCTCTAATATTCACCAGAAAAATCATAGTTCACTTCCAATATACCCAACCTCACACTCTACTGTGTTATCTCACACACCAGACACAAGTCTCTGAATTGCTCAAATAATTCTAACTCCCTGACCATCAAAACAGACATGTATAAAAACTTTCGACTGAACTCATCAAGCACGACATTAACTTTACCAATAGGATAATTCCAGCTAAAGTCATAATTCATCACAAATTCCAACCATCCTCGCTGTCTCATACTATATTCCTTCTGACCAAACAGGTACTCAATATTCTTGTGATTACTAAATACTTCGAACCTAGAACCATAAAGATAATACCTCCAAATTTTCTAACACACTACAACCGCAACCAATTCCAAATCCTGAATAGTATAGATCCTTTTATGAATCCTCAATTGTTGTAAAGCATAAGCTACGACTTTACCCTCTTGCATTAACACACTGACTAAACTCATCAAAGACACATCACAATACCTCACAAACAGTTTATTAGGATCACACATAATTAAAACTGGAGCCGTAGACAACTTCTACTTCAGCTCTCTGAAACTTTTCTTACAACGAACATCCCAAACAAACGGATTACCTTTTGCAAGTCAATCGAAGTAACGAAAATGCTAACTTGGAAAAGCCTTCCATAACCTCCGGTAATAACCAACTAAAGTCCAAAAAGATTCTAATCTCCTTAACCAACTTCGGAGCCTCTCATTGTAGAACTGCATCTACTTCCGATGGATCCATAACCATACTCTCATCTGAAATAACATATCTAAGAAAACAAACCGTTTTCAACCAAAATTCTCACTCAAATAACTTAGCATAAAACTTCGCCTCTTTTCAACACTTGTAATTCAATTCTCAAACACTCTACCTGTTCTTCCTCGGAGTTTATAACAGATCTGAATATCCTCAATCAAAACCACCACGAACTTATCCAATTAAATATGGAAGATACAATTCATATATTCCACAAACATTCCCGACGCATTACTAACACCGAACAACATCATTGTCCATTGTAATGCCCAACCAAATTCCAAAAGATATAAATTCTTAAAGTTTTTGCAAAATTTTTCACTGGGTAACCGGTTACTCTGCTACAGAATTGAATAAAACTTGTTTTTATGACATAAAACCAAACAAACCCTCATCCAAACTTGTCCAGACTCCCATACAAGCTTAACTGAGTAAATAATAACCTATCCCGATGATAACAAACATAACCAGTCACATGAAATTGATCAAAGCCTCAACTCACAAAATTCACCACTCTTGTCAAACGTTCCAAACAATTGTAATTTCAATCAAACTCAACCAAACCATTCCGATAATTTATTCTTGAAAGTGGACACTTATTCTCAATCGTTACCTTATTCGACTGTTAGTAATCCATACACAATTCCTTCTCTTGGCCGTCCAATTCCATAAATTCCAACATGTATCAACAACCAACCAAAAAGAACTCTTAATATCAATATTACATCCACCCATAAGGGTTTTCTCAAGATTTCCATTAATGCTCTAAAACTCCAAAGACTCCAAACCCCACCAGAACTCTAAGTTTTGCTTTCCATAGTCTCAATACCATTATACACATCATGCTTGTTATTCCGTTCAATCGTCCATCCTTTTTGTTATTAACAATACTGGAGCTCTCCCAGACGACACAATTGGCCTCATAATTCTCCTTTCCAATAAATCTTCCAACTGCTCTATCAGTCCGGGTACTTCTAATGCTAACATCCAATATTCCATCCGGAAATACATCTGAAAATCACGCACAACTGGAAGCCCATCACTGTGGCCTTTCTGCCAATTTCTAGAAAACTATCATCACAAACATAACAAACATCTTAATCTCATCTCCTAAGAGTTTTTCTACTTACTTAGCAAATATAAACCTCAACTATTCGCCTTTGTCCAATTTAAGTTCACTCTCTACTCTCTGAGAAGTAGCCACTAATAATACCCAATCATTCTCCCTCAGAGACATTCCAACTTGACCAACATACAAAAACCTCGAATCCGCCTCACCTTCAGATATAAAAATCTTCATCGACTCGCAAAACAATCCATGATCATTTTCTTAATTCCAAACAATTCATTGCACACTATCAAAGCCGGAAAGACACGTCTATTCCATCCAACATAATTTCGTCTACTATCAACAAGAGATTAAGGGTGATCCGGTCCTCAATTTGTCAATAGACAACCGATAATCATGATGGGGCATATACCGTCTTTACCAAACTAAAATAGCATTTCTTGCATCTTGTGCATAAACTACCTAAGGCACAAATCTTTAGTTGACATAAACCTTACCTCCGCATTCCCTCCGGAATCGGGAACAACACTGTCCAAACAACACTTACAATCTTGCAACCAACGGCACACTGAGCCAATGATACTAATCTGCAATTGCCCGACTCCCGTGTTACGTATCAGAGCAGACAGATCGACAAAAGGATGGAGAACTAATTTTCACAAAAGCCTCCAAGATACTAATCTGCAATTGCCTCATAGAGCAACAAACCACAGCAAAAGGGTGAGAAATAACAACTAGATCAAGATTACATAATAATATGCAAACACATATAAATTCACATGCATAATTATTCTCATCACAAGCATCACATACTAATACAGATAGCATGCCACAGATACATAACATATTTCTAATAATCTAACCACATAGCATATATCAATTATACCAACATAATAACATCTTCACACATAATGCATCCCAAAGTTATGACATATGGAAACACACCACCCCATCACATATATTCATATATAGCATACCATATATAATTAATACAATCATTATAATGTACAACATCCCCACAAAACATAGCATATGTCTATACATAAAACATATCATCCATAACCAATGCATTTATCACAAATGCATATCAATTCACCAATCCAATCATAATTCTCAACACATAATCATTCAATTCACAATTTCCCACACATAATCAATCCATTCACAATTTCCCACACATAATCAATCCATTCACAATTTCCCACACATAATCAATCCATTCACAATTTCCCACACATAATCAATCCATTCATGATTTATGCAAATGCACAGAGACCGACACAACGACTCTATGCATGCGGTACCAATCCATCCATCATTCTCATCATCATTAATTCACTCAGGAATTATTGGAATCATCGCTTGTTACTTAGTGTAACTCCCCTTCGGGCAAACGATGTTCCCCGTCGCTTTAGGTCCTCTTTGTATAAGGCACACGATCCGATCGCTTTAGGTCCTCTTTGTATAAGGCTCACGATCATCTATAACGTCGCTTTAGGTCCTCTTTGTATAAGGCACACGACTGTTACAGCAGATTCCCTCTGGAATCATTTCTTCGCTCACACCCTACAAGGGCACACGACATCACAAGGTGCATATCATGATGCATGGCATACTAATGACTCATGACAATCAAATGCATATACATATACAACCATGTGAACCATCTCAACATCAATAATCATGCATTAAAATCAAGCCCAAAATAATGCATTTATATGCCATAAGGCCACAAACCATCATCACAACATCTCATCACATGCATTCACATCATATAACAACACACAAGCTATACGTTATATATCAAAAGCATGTCACACGATAACACATCAATCACACACAATTACGACGGTAAAAGTCGACAAAATGACACATTTCCAAATTCCTGACACAATTAAATCGGCCACTAATCCCAAAACCATTCTTATAAGAAAGAACATCTCATTAGCTTTCCAACGCTTCGAACGGCGACGAAAACGGACTTACGGTTCAAAAGTTATGATCGAAACCGTATTTGGACCCAAAGCTGTCTGGCTGTGACGAGGCATCACGACACTCGCCGTAAGCCTAAAGGTGCTCGCCATTGCCATGCAGAATACAGAATTCTGCATTTTTCAGCGTTGGAGGCCTTCCGGACCTCCGATTTCGATTCTGCAAAAACCCCCAAACTCAGAATTCAACCTACTATGATATTTTCACCATTAAAAAGCCATCCATCACATTTTCCATTTTTGAAATATTTTAAAACATAATTTTATCAATTCATCCCAACTCCAAACTCGATCAACACCACTCAAAAACACACAATCAACCATTCCCGATTAATTCCTATCCTCACCCGACTATACTACACAACTTATTCCGCATTCCAACCGTGAAAACATCGATTTCTACTCATTTGTTCCTCAATTTATCAAATGTAAAAACATTATAAAATCAAGAAAACATTCACACAATCACACACATATACATATACAATCGCAATATAATCGAAACTTCTCACCCGATTAATCGCGCTTGAAACAGAGGTTTCTTCTTCCATAAGTTTTCCTCTCCTTCTCTTTTCCTTCCTCTTCCTTTCTTTGCTTTCTCTTTCTTTTCTCTCTTTTTCTCTCAAATCTCTATTTATAAAAATATCTAATTTTTCCAAAATATCTAACCCCTCAAAATGACCATTTTACCCCTCAGCTCAAATATCTCGCAAACGCTCTCAAAACGCGATAAAACATAATAACTATGAAAAATAATATATTGTCAAATAAAAGTCAAGAATAAAATAATATAAAAAACAAAAATAATTAAATTGACTCGATTAAATAAATCTAACAAAAACCGGGGCGTTACATAGAGCACATCATACTCATGCACCTTCATTACGTAACAAAGGTCACCGCACGCCGTCAAAAACCACCCTCAGAGCCAATTAATCGCAACCGCGTACACTGTGAAACCACTGGAAAGTCGCTGCTGCTGGTACCGCTCTCGAATCCTCCGTCCGATCGCGTTTCGTCATTAGAGGTCGTGATGTTATTGAAGTTGTCTATGTTGATGAGTTGTGCATGTCATAAAGCATACATTGCATTTTATGTCGGAGCCGTTGCTCACACCACGTTGGCCTGGATTGGCACAAGTTGAAAGTTGAAAGTTGAAGGCTTATGCCTTGATGCCTTGATAAACTAGCAATTTTAAGTTGGGAGTTTTACTCCAAATGGTACCACATGCATAACATAGTCGAGTCGTATTAAAGTTGCATTTTTCAAGTTGTTGTGGATTGTTGTGTCGTTGTTGATGTGAAGTGGTGATAATTGTATGATTCCTATCTATGTATTATTTATCATACTTCGTTTATAAAATTCGATATCTCACCCCTTCTATTTGAATGTTGTCCCTATGTTGGCAACGTGCAGGTAATCAAGAGGAATAGCCGGTTACCTTTAGTTCTAGTCGGTGATTGTCTCTCTGATACGTAGCACTCGGGGGGATGATGCAAGTCTTGTTTTTGCTTAGCTGTTTAAATGCTGAATTTTTAAGTTGAATTGCTAAAGAGTACTTGTTGTTTTATTTTTAAGTTGATTTTGTTGGATAAGGATGTTATAACTTTGATTAAGAATCCGCTGCGTAGTATTTTATAAAGTTGAGTTATTTGAAGACTATATGATGATTTATGAATTCTCCTTGAACGTGTTATGTATCTTTCATGATTATTTATTGTGTTAATGATTTTTAAGTTGAAAAATGTTACATCCTGTTTTAAGTTGAATATGATGACTCTGATTTTATTTATAATTACCGGGTAGTAATGGGGTGTTACACCACTCGTGCTTTTTCTATCAGTTTTGCAACCTACATAATCTGCGTCAGAATAACCAACCAAATTACACATACTACCTTTTGGATACCATAGGCCAACGTTCGTCGTTCCCTTGAGTTACTTCATGATTCTTTTCACAGTGGTGAGATGTGACTCCTTTGGATTTGCTTGAAAACGAACACATAAACACACACTAAACATTATGTCAGGACGACTTACCGTCAAATATAATAAAGAACCAATCATACCTCGATACTTCGTAATATCAATGGAAGCACCCGATTCATCTTGATCAATATAGGTCCTGGATCCCATTGGTGTAGCCATAGCCTTGCAACTATCTATGTCGAATCTTTTCAACAATTCTTTGCAATACTTGGATTGGTTGATGAATATACCGTCCTTTAGTTGCTTGATATGAAGTCCAAGAAAGTAATTCATCTTTCCCATCATAGACATCTCAAACTCTCCTTGCATCATTAATGAGAATTCTTTACAAAGATCTTCGTTCGTTGAACCGAATATGATGTCATCAACATAGACTTGGACTAACAAAGTATTATCTTTTGCTTTCTTAATGAACAATGTCTTGTCAACTTTGCCTTTTACAAATCCCTTTTCACAAAGAAAATTGCTAAGACGATCATACCATGCTCTTGGTGCTTGCTTTAAGCCATAAAGAGCTTCCCTTAATTTGAAGACATGTGAAGGATTCTTGAAGTCTTCAACGCCCGGGGGTTGTTTGACATATACTTCTTCATTGATGTAGCCATTCAAGAATGCGCTTTTGACATCCATTTGATATAGTTGAAAATTTAATGAACATGCATAAGCAAGTAATAAACGGATAACTTCTAACCTTGCAACCGGAGCGAATGTTTCCTCGAAATCAATACCTTCTTCTTGATTGTAACCTTGTGCAACCAACCTTGCTTTGTTTCGAACAATTATTCCATTCTCGTCAAGTTTGTTCTTAAACACCCATTTTGTACCAATGATGTGTTTATCACTTGTTCTAGGAACAAGTTCCCAAACTTGACTCCTTTCAAATTGGTTTAACTCTTCTTGCATTGCAATAATCCAATGATCGTCACTTAAGGCTTTACCAACTTTGGAAGGTTCAATTTGTGAGACAAACACCATATTTAAGCAAGCATCTTTAAGATTTAACCTTGTTGCTACACCTTGACTAATATCACCAATAACTTTGTCAATTGGATGATCTCTATGAATCCTCCATTCCTTAGGTAGATCATTTAAATTTGAATCTTGTTGAATTGATTCTTCTTGGAGTTCCACTTGATTCTCTCTTGAAGTATCTTCTTGGGGAACTTCTAAAATTTCATCATCATCATCACATAAAATAATATCCTCCTTGGAGGGGTTAGATTCATCAAACTTAACATGCATAGATTCTTCAATTGTTAAAGTTCTTTTATTATAAATTCTATAAGGCTTACTTGTAAGAGAATAACCAAGAAATATACCTTCATCCGATTTTTCATCGAACTTACTAAGATTGTCTTTGTCATTGTTTAAGACCAAACATTTGCATCCAAAAATGTGAAAATAAGCAATGTTTGGTTTTCTCCCTTTGAAAATTTCATAGGGGGTCTTCTTTAGAATAGGTATAATGTTAACACGATTACTTACAAAACATGTCGTGCTCACTACATCCGCCCAAAAGTATTTTGGAAGATTTGAATCACTAAGCATTGTTCTTGCAAGTTCCACCAATGACCTATTCTTTCTCTCCACCACTCCATTTTGTTGAGGAGTCCTTGGTGCCAAGAAGTTGTGAGATATTCCATGTTCTTCACAAAATTCTTCAAAGGAAGCATTTTGGAATTCTCCACCATGGTCGCTTCTTATGGAGGCAATTGAAAGTGACTTCTCATTTTGAATTTGCTTTGCATATTTCTTGAACGCCTTAAATGCATCACTTTTCTGCACTAAAAAGAATGTCCAAGTATATCTAGAGAAATCATCAACAATAACTAAAGCATATACATTACCTCCGAAGCTTCTTGTTCTTGATGGACCAAATAAGTCCATATGCAACAATTGTAGTGGCCTTGAAGTGGACACCACATCTTTAGATTTGAACGTTGACTTAGTTTGTTTCCCTTTTTGAAATGCATCACACAACTTATCTTTGACATATTTTATCTTTGGTAATCCAATAACTAAATCATGCTTAATTAATTTATTCAAATGCTCCATGTGAATGTGAGCAATTCTTTTGTGCCAAAGCCACGAAACATTATTGCTTGCCATAAGACATTTAACCTTCAAAGAAGTGTTATCAAGGGAAATCATAAAAATATTGTTAATTCTATTACCTTTAAGCATTACCTCATTAGATACTTCATCTTCTATCAAACATTCATCTTTAGTGAACTTGATTTGAATCCTTTGTCACATAGTTGGCTTATGCTAATAAGGTTATGCTTTAAGCCTTCAACATAAAGCACATCTTCAATTATTGTGAAAGGTGGTGCACCAACATTGCCTACGTGTCATACCCCAAATTTTGACCACTAAGATTTCCCATCATTGTACAAATCATCATCACAATATGGATGTACCATCATGCCTCATCAGTCTCCCCAAAGATGGGTGAACACTTACTACAGTCAAAATTAGGGTTTCAAGCCCTCTCAAAGTTCTTAGACAAAGAATCAATCAAGAAATGACATGATCTTCAACTTGTCTAACCTCTCAAACATCTACAATGGATCAAGAGGACTCCCACTTTAAGGATTAAGCACAAGGCTGCTCCCTTCCAGGTGGATCAAGCCTCAAGATCGCCAGTGTCACCAAATGAGGGTTTGGTCGACCAGGGCCTCCAGATGGAAAATTTCCTCTGTACATGAGCCAATGCTTCAAAGCATATCCTAAAATACTCCATGGAACCTCATGGGCCCAAGCATCAAGTCAATTTGACCTCAGGGGATGCATACATAAAAAATCAAGAATTAGGGTTTCTTGACCTAATTCACCCCTAAGTTGACTTTTGGGACCAATCATGAGCCTAGACCTCAAGACATGATTTGAGGGTCTCCAACATACCACATTGATCCAGTTGTAACAATGGATTGATCCAGGAAGCTTGAGCAGCAAGTCTCAATTTCATCAGTACCACAATTAGGGTTTCGCGAGAAAAGTCAACTATAGCTTTGACTTTTGACCAGGACATGCTCCCAAACCCTAGGACATGATTCAATACACCCTATAACACCTATGAAATCAATCCATCAAGTTTGATTTAGGTCAAGGACTTGATTTCATAGAGGATCACACTGTTTGGAATTCATCTGACAAAAAGTCAACTGTGCACAAAAGTCAACTTTGACTTTTTGAGATTTTTCACCAAAATGGTTTTTTAGCCCTAAAATGATGTTAATGTAGGATTTGAATCATCATTCATCAAGAAAAATCAAGAAAAGTGGGATAGCTTGTAAAAGGGGTAACCATAAAAACTTAGAAAATTTTCTAAGTTATGAACAAAGTGGCAAGGGTACCAACTTTGGAGGATCATAACTCCTAAACCACAAGGCTATTTTTCCCCATCCAAAGCTAGATTTGTAGCTCTCATTACCCTCTACAAAAGCTTAGAACTGACCTTCTTCAAAATTCATCATGGATTTTGAGTTATGTAATGATCAAAATCACAAAAAGTGAAAATGTCACTTTTTTCCAACACTTAGTGAAATTTTCACTAAGTCAGAATCTGCCTTCACTTTTTTCCAAATGTAGGGGGATTTTTCACTTGGATCCAAAAGGTATCAAAACCAAATATGATCAAACAGTTGTTGTATCATATGAGGGCTTTCCAAAATGGCCAAGAACATCACCAAATTCCACTTGAGCCATGAGATATGACAATGGCAATATGCCTTGCTGAAAACTGCCAAGGCTTGGCAGAATTTTACATTTTTGCTCGATTTGAAAAAATTAGATAATTCCAAGCCTTGTCATCATTTGGAACACATCTGAGGATCAAATCCAAAGGGGACAAACACTGAGCCAAGCCTCCAAAGTCTTTGGAACAAGAAGTAGCATGACAAACCTAGAAATCCCTAAAAGAGGGACAAGACTCCAATTTTGGATTGGAGCATTTAATGGATGCACCAAGGTGGCATGGACTGACTAATTTGCAACTGAATTCAGTCAAGAATGATCCAACAACTAAAAAACCACATCTCTGTGCTCTAACCTCTAGTCAATGGCTAGAGGAGACTTGGATTCTCATTTGGCAACATTGGCCAAACCTCTGCTGCAGTTGCCATTCACTATTGATCCCAAAACAAATTTGTTCTACTATAAATAGAGCTCATTTGTGCTCAGTTTGAGTACACCAAAGCCATCAAACAAATGCTTTCCTCAAAATCCCTCTCTTTAGGCCAAAATGTCTTCTTTAGCAAGGTAACTCTGAGTTTTTGAGTTAGAGAGCATTTCCATCACAACTCATGATCCTAACACCTCATAAACATCATATGTAGGTGATCCAAACTATCAAAAGTGACCTGTAACACCAAAATCACAAAGTCACCTCTCAAAACCTCAAAATAGGCCTTTTGTGCATTTTTCAAGCCATGTCTTGATTCAGTCACTTTACAAACCAGATAAAACCTCAAACACACTCCAAATAACATCCTTGAACTGTCCCAAATGGTTCCCCCCATCTGGAACACCATTTGAGAGAGTTGCTATTTTGGTCATTTTAACCCCTTTTGCAAGAAAGGGCCAGTTTGTGTTTTTGTAGGTTCCAGATGTTTCCAACAAGAAGTTTCCAAGGGATCATTTGAGAGTGTCCAAAGCATCAAACCATTTCTGGAACAAGAAGTTTGGCAGATTGCACAGAAAACCCCAAAAGCTCAAAAAGAGGTAAGCATCATGACTTGAACTTTCCAAAATATGCATTGATTTGAAGTCCACTGATCATACACACCTCATACATGTTATATATGTTGTGTTTGAACCAATTTACCATGTAATTCATGCCTGTATCAAAGTGTAGCATAGAAAATCCAATTATAGGCCTTTTTCAAAACTACTATCGGATTTTGAGGAGGGAGTATGATCTGAAAGAAAATACCACCACCATTGGATTCCTTGTGAAATTCTAGGCCATATGCATATTTTGTCCCCAAACATGGAGAAATGAGAAAGTTATGACCTTCACGTTTCTGACCCAAAACTTGCCTTGCCTTGCCTTGGCCAGACCTAGAAAACAAGGCAAACCTTGTATATTTGTGGTTTCACTTCAAGCAATGGATGTATCACCACCCCAGTGGTAAGGCGAGCGCCCTATAACCTTGAGGTCGTGGGTTCAAACCCCACCCATGTCATTTTGTGTTTTCCCACAATTTTTCTATTTTTTTCCAATATTTTTATGTTTTATTAATTAATTGGAAAATTAATAACTCTTTCAATTTTAATTATTTTTTATTGGTTCTTTTTGCAAAAAATCACAAAAATGTTGAAATATTTTATTCCACAAAAAAATTAAGTTTATATTATTTATTTAATATAATTAGTATTTTTGTGAATAAATTCCTTTTTAATATTTTTAAACATTTTAAAAGTGAATATTTACTTTAAAAATCAAAACCAAGTGAGTTTTAATTCATCTTGTGATTAATCCCTCATTTCTCAAACCTTAAAAAAAAATCACAAATGGTTTATTCAAACTTATTTGGTATTTTATTTGATTTTCTTTAAATATTTACTTTTAAAGAATAACAAATTAGGGTTTCTTTGATTTTCACCCTCATCAAACAATTTCAAACACTTTTGGGCCTCTAATAGAGTGTAAGACGCAATCCTTTGTAAATACAAACCTATTCTTGGGCCTCACTTATTGTATAAGTCCCGTTGTATGTCAAAAAGTTCAACGCGATCATCGTCCGTTGAAAAGCAAACCCTGGGCATCTCCTCGAGCTATAAGACCCATTCAAAATCATTGGGCCTCTATTAGAGTGTAAGACCCAACCCCCTTTGAAAACTAAACCATTTTGGGCCTCAATACATTGTATAAGACCCACCGCGTTTTCAAAAATCTCGGCGCGATCGCCATTTTCAAACAAATGACCTTGGGCCTCTCCTTGAGTTGTAAGCCCCACCACTTGTACAAAAATAAAACTTTTGGGCCTCTAATAGAGTGTAAGACCCAATCCCCTTTTAACCAAAACTTTTTGGGCCTCAGACATTGTATAAGTCCCTCTGCATTAAAAGAAAACCTCGGTGCGATCGCCAATTCAAAAACCAATCATCTGGGCCTACCCTCGTGTTATAAGCCCCATTCTTGTTCTTTAAACACTTGGGCCTCATGAGAGAGTGTAAGACCCATCCCCTTGTACAGAAAACCTTTCTTAGGCCTCAGTCACCTGTATAAGTCCCTGTACAAAATGACAGTGCGATCACTGATAAACCTTGGGCCTCTCCTTGAGCTGTAAGCCCCAACATCTTTTCAAAGCACTCCATCCTTTGATTTTGAATATACTGTTGTTTTCAATCTTTATTTGTTGAACAACTAACCAAACAGCATGGAAGCTCTACAACCGAGTAAGTGTTTATTCGCTTTCATTTACCTCTTTCATATACATATAACTGTATTGTGGGGCTGTTTCACTATAAGTCTTCTTTCATAAACTCATATCGACTGTGTAATAATATTATAGATATTTAGAATTACCCCGACAACTATGTCTAGCACTAAGCCCTGTTGATCACTCTTAAATAGACTAAACTAGATCCCCATAGGATTACCAGATACAGTCTTCCCTCCTCTTGGGGTTAAACAATATGGAGATGTGAAAGGCAACTTCTTTTTGAACCCTTTCTCAGACTGTCACCTTTAAAAGTTGTCAAAGAAACTCTACTCCCCAGAGATGATCTTTTCTCCATGAATGGCATCTCTTGAGTTTCTTCCAAATTCTCGGACTTTCCTGGCTTGATCCATTATCGGTGAATGGCATGTCTTGAACTTCTCGGGGTTTGGGGACCCATAGGCTTCCTAAAAGCATCCCCGCCTCCTCTTAGGCGTTGTACAAGGACCCTACGGCTTCTTAGAAGTATTCACAGCCTCCTCTTAGGCTTTGTAAAAGGATTCTTCCTTCGGGAAGAGAGCCTCCTATTGGGCTTCGTACAAATTGTCCCTCGGCTTCTTAAAAGTTTCCAGCCTCCTCTTGGGCTTCGTACAAATTGTCCCGACGACCTCCTAGAGGTATAGGAACATAAATTAGTCGTCTTAATAGAACAGTCTTTCAAAGAGTCTAGATCTTTCTACCGTGAACGTACTACGACTGTTTCTTTAAGCATAGTACAAAGGATAAAACTCTAGACTTGGACAGTCTAACTTCCTTGAGTCTCGAAGGAATTCTCAAGCCCCATTCAAAAATGGGGAAAACCCTCGCAGACTTGGATAGTCTCAACACCCCTCTGGATTTTCCATTTCCTTAAAGAACAGGAAATAACCCTGATCCTCTAATCAAATCCCAAGGCATAGCCTTACCTTTAACCAGTCTATTTATAAGAACTGATTTTCTCTTTTAACCAACATACTGGACCTGTCACTCAACTGAAACAGCCATCCTTTAGCCTCCATCTCGGGCTTCATAAGAGATACAAAAACACTCTCTTGTTGAGTATAAAAGACTCTCTTATTGAGTCAATCTCCTTTTAGCCTCCATCTCGGGCTTCGTACGAGATACAAAAACACTCTCTTGTTGAGTATAAAAGACTCTCTTGTTGAGTCAATCTCCTTTTAGCCTCCATCTCGGGCTTCGTACGAGATACAAAAACACTCTATTGGTGAGTATAAAAGACTCTCTTGTTGAGTCAAGCCCTTTTAGCCTCCGTCTTGGGCTTCGTACAAGACACATCTAAAAGCACTCTCTTGTTGAGTCAACTCCTTTTAGCCTCCCTCTCGGGCTTCGTACGAGACACAAAAGCATCCTCTTGTTGGGTTAATAGCCTCCTCTTAGGCTTTGTATAAGAAAAACCCCGGTTGAGTCAATCAACCTTTTAGCATCAAAACTATGCCTCGTTCACAGGATACAAACATCAACAACTCCTTTCATCTAATTGCTGTAAGTGGCAAGCCTTTGGATTATTTACATCCACGCCACTGTCCCTCTTTTAGCATGAGAAATTCCTAAGGAAAGATAGCATTGCTCTACACTGAGTTAAAGTTTTCTCCTTCAGGTTAAAACCCCCTATAAAGGAAATTATGGCATTGCTAGGATTCACATATCCCGGTTAAAGTAATCCCCCTTTATAGTCAGTCACCCAACAGTTGTGACAAACAGACCCCCTTTAGAGATGACAAATTCTCTCTAAAGACAACACCTTTTTAGCTTCACATCTTGGGCTTCGAACAAGATACAAATAGACCTTTCAGCTTCACATCTTGGGCTTTGAACAAGATATAAACCACCTTTTCAACTTCACGTCTTGGGCTTTGAACAAGACACCAAAACACCATTTCCTCCCATAGAATAGGAGGAACTACGATCGCTCTGATTTCCCTGTTTCGGTAAATGGGAATACGTAGGCATAAGATTGAAAGAAAAATCTTAGCGAGTACACTAATCCAAAGCCCCAAATCCCATACCTTCACATATCAATCGAAAAGCATCAGTCCTAGCATCCTAACAAAATTCACCATGAACATTCCCGGTGTTTCGTTCTAAACAAAGTAAGAAGAAAGATGCCCCATTACCATATAGCATCCGTAACCTAACAGACCGCTATTTAAACTCAGTATGCAAGCAGGGTTAATTGGAGACATCTATTTCCCTTCCTTAGTCAGCTCAATAGGATAAAAAATGAATCGACCTGTAGTAACCCCAGAGCGACATTGCTTAAGAACCACGTCCAAAATCGCTCGCTACAGAAATGTGGCGCCCACCGTGGGGCACTTTCTTTTCTTTCTTTCTTTCTTTGGGGATTTCACTGGGATAGGACTTTTTTTGACTTCACTAGGATCTTAGGTCAAAACCTTTAAAGTTAGGAAGGTACCACAAAATGGTGACTCCGCCGGGGAGCTATTTTTGTCAGGAACATAGGATTCATAACTCTTTAAAGTCTAGGACTTTAGGACAAATATATATACTGCTTTTCCTAATTGATATCTGTGTTTATTTTTCTGCTAATGGGAATGCGTGTGATGCCGCATGTGGAAAGATTGAGTATACACCTAGGAAAAACCTCTTTTAGTGGTGCGGAAACTATTAGAAATGGTTGTCACGCGATACCACCCTCTTCTGATGGTTCTTAGAAAAACATCACCTAGCACGGTTCCCGGCCCGCTGGTGTTTTCTCGACAAAAACTGATGATTTTGAGAGACATGTACAAAAATCACTAGTATAAACCTTTGGGGGGGGGGGGGGGGGGTAGAGCCTTGACTTCATGACACCGGCCCTTTGACCCCATGTTTTTTCTATGTTTTTGTGTGCTGCATTCATGCATTCATCTAAAAAACATTACATCAAAGAAAAACTTCTCTTCTAGTCTCTCTTTTTCAAACTAAACTAAGACAATGATTGCAAATGTCAGAGAAAAAGATTGCGCTCATGGACTTCGGTAGAAGGAGAACTCATAAGTATACCTTCAGGGTTCCAAAACTAGAGGATTTGAGAGGATTAGCGAGGATGACCACTAACCCTGAAGCTTTCAAAGCCAAGTATGGAGGTCTGCTACCTCTGTTAAGAGTCCATGTGATTGAAGGAATCATGGAGGCACTCATTCAGTTTTATGATCCGGTCTATCACTGTTTCACATTCCCGGATTACCAGCTCGCACCAACGCTGGAGGAGTATTCTCACCTAACCGATCTACACATTACTGATCAAGCTCCATTTTCTGGACTGGAAGAAATTCCAAAGGATCAGACCATTGCATGAGCAATTTATTTGGATGAGTCGGAAGTCAAGACTCACATGACCACTAAGGGTGGGCTCCCAGGTTTGCCAGCCCAGTTCCTGACAAAGAAGGCTCTGTACTTTGCTAGTATAGGGAACATGACTGCTTTTGAAAGCATCTTTGTCTTACTCACTTATGGGTTATTTATGTTTCCCAACATTAATAGCTTCGTCGATATCAACGTCATTAAGGTTTTTCTCATTGGAAACCCTGTGCCAACTTTGCTCGCAGACGCGTATCATTCTGTACAATTAGGGAATTTGTACAGCGGAGGGATGATCACGTGCTATGTACCCCTACTATACAAATGATTTATCTCCCATTTACCCAAGTCTGCTGCGTTTTGGGATCATAAGAGTGCCTTGCGTTGGTCGCAGAAAATCATGTCTCTTACCAACTCTGATTTAGATTGGTACAATAGGATTTATGATGGGATCAGGATCATTGACTGTTGTGGAAACTTCCCCAACGTACCTCTCATAGGAACTAAGGGAGGAATCAATTACCATCTAGTTCTTGTTCGTCGTCAATTTGGATACCCAATGAGGCATGTGCCGCGTAATGCTCATCTGGAAGGTCTTTTCTTCAAGGAAGGAGAAAATGACAGGGCACTAAAGATGGAAATAATGCACGCTTGGAAACATGTTCATAAGAAAGGATGAGAGTCTCTAGGAAAACCTGACAGTGTCTCGGTGGAGCCTTATCTCCACTGGGTACAAACTAGAGCTCTCAAGCTAAAGATGCCTTATCCTCGTCACGGAGTTCTTCCGCCAAGGGAATCTGTCATGTACTTCATAATTGAAGCGGAAAAACTTCAGGTTACTCTTAATAAAGTTCAACAGGAGAGGAGGTCTCGAAAGAACAAGTACCGCATTCTCAATGTAGAGTGTACCAAAATACAGCAACTGCTGAAAGATAAGGATGCTCTGATCGAGATTTTAGAGCAACATGTTGTGGATAATCAGGATGACCAAAGGAATTTGCTCGTTCCTTTCACTTGGCAAAGGAATGACAACCCGACAACGGCCCAAGAGCCCCGGTCCAAGAAAAGGAAAGTACCAGAATCAGCACCCGGTTTCTCCCCAGAGGGGACTCGGGACCCCTTAGCTTAGGTTTCTGTTTCCGCACCTTGTAATCTACTGTATTTCTATTTTCGTAATCCTTTGAATTCAATAAAACGGGGTTTCCCCACTGTTTTATATTTGCAATCTAATTGTCGAAGTTTGTTTTAATTAAACAAAAAAAACAATTAATATAATAATTGCATTCATCATTCTCACGTCACGTATTCTTCTTACCTACGAATCTCACGTTTGTGTCTCAGTTCTAGACTCAAACTGTCTCATTCGTACAATACTCGGGCCAATCGTCAGAAAAATATGGATGATCTCGAGGAAGAGAACAGAGATGAGAGGAGAGATCGACGATTTGAGAGAGGATATGAGAAAGCTTCATAACGACATGCAAGCCATGGCAGAAACTCAGCTACAAAGGACTGTGATCTCGGAGATCACCTCAACGCCCATAGTGGAAAAGTCCGATCCTAGGTACAAAATGCCGAAAGATCGTCCCTGGGGCATGCCACTTAACTATATCCCGGAAGGATATATCCCATTGATCAATGAGGATCAGGGGACCACAACAGGAACCGCTGGTCTTGAAGGTTACAAACTTCGGGAAAGCGAAGATGCCAGGGGCATGACAGCAACTCCTGAAGGTTACAAACTTCGGGAGGCACCGAGAGTCTCAGCCATAATGACTATACCACCGCCCGTGGTACACACTGTCCCGGAAGGACAGATTCCACAGATACCTTCTGGTGGAAACGACAACATGTTCGAAAGAATGAGTGAGTTCCAGGAACAGTTCCTGGGAATGCAGAAAGAACTGCAGGCCCTTCGCGGTCAGGATTTATTTGGAAAGGACGCCACAGACCTCTGCTTGGTCCCCAATGTGAAAGTCCCGCACAAATTCCAGGTGCCCGACTTTGAAAAGTACAAGGGTAACTCTTGCCCACAGGGTCACTTGGTGATGTACGCTCGGCAAATGTCAGCTTAGACAGAGAATCAGGATTTACTGATTCACTACTTTTAGGATAGTTTAACCGGTGCCGCACTAAAATGGTACATGGGTTTAAACCGTGCTACGATTAGCACTTTCAGAGATCTTGGCACTGCCTTCGTCCAACAATATAAATACAATCTGGACATGGCACCCGATAGAGATCAACTCAGATCAATGTCATAAAAGGACAAGGAAACCTTTAAGGAATACGCTCAGAGATGGCGTGAAATTGCCGCTCAAATTTTTCCACCTCTTGAGGAAAAAGAGACGACAAAGATCTTCTTAAAGACCTTAAGCTCAATTTATTACGACAGAATGGTTGCCAGTGCGCCCAGTGATTTCACCGAGATGGTCGGTATAGGAGTTCGTCTTGAGGAAGCCGTCCGAGAGGGACGTCTAGTCAAAGACACTGGATCATCAAGTAGTACAGAGCGATACGCTAGTGCTCTCCCTAAGAAAAAGAGCAGGATATTGGGAATATCTCTCTCGGAAAGCAAAGGCGACGTTACTAGCCAGTAGCAGCTGTGACTCCTGCTATCAACCCCACGCCTATTTCTACGTATCAACCTCAGATTGCGTAGAGCCAACCTAATCAGCAAAGGAATCAACAGCCTCTTCAGCAGGCTCGTCCTCCATACAATAACAACCATACAACGAGGCCACCAGGATATGATCCTATACCCGTATTGTACGCATAACTATTTCCGTTACTACTGGCTAAGGGGCATGTCCAGACTAAGTCCCCTCTTATAGTACCGAAAAATCCGCCTTTTTGGTTTAAGGTGGATCAGAGTTTCCCTTACCATCAAAGAGGACCAGGGCATAACATAGAGAACTGTCTTAATTTCAAATCCGACGTGCAAAAGCTTGTTAGGAGCGGGGTCTTATCTTTCAAGGATACAAATCCTAATGTTTTCACAAACCCGCTGCCTCAACACGAGAAAGCTACAACCAATTTGATAGAGGGTGAGACTAACAACGTCTATCAAATTCATGATGTACTCTTGTTAAGGACTAATCTGGTCAAGATGCATTATAGACAGAGTAGATATGGCCATGTGCCACCTCATAATTATCACCAGTGTGATATCTGCACTAAAAGCAATCGAGGATGTTCTGTGGTGCAATCAGCTCTACAGGAACAGATGGATCTCAGATGGATCTAAGAGCACCGAGTTCGTGGAGTTAACATGGTTTACACGAATTCTAACATCATTCAGAACCATGACATCCGTGCAATGAATGTCAACTTGGTGGCGATGCATTCCAGGCAAAGCCAGTATCATAATCTACCACGGCACGATTACAGTTCTTGTCTGACTTGCTCGGTAAACAAACAGGGATGCTCTTTTGTACAAGAGGCCCTCTAGCGTCAAATGGATCTTGGATGGATCTAGGACTACCATGATAGGAATCCCTATCAGATCAACATAATTCAAATCTTCGATATTCTCTTGATGAATACCAGCCTGGTGGAGTTACATGCTAAACAGGTCCGACTCGGGTACCTGGTATTAAATGATTATCAGAGCTGTAGGGCGGGTTGCAAAAATGATCAAGGCTGTGCCCTTGTCCAGGAAACCCTTCAGCACTTGTTGAACCACTGGTGGCTTCCAATCTATATGGATGAAGACACCCATCAAATTAGTATTACCAACGGGAACCCTACTCGGCATCAAAGTCGGGACATTCGATCTGTGGAAACTGACCTAGTGAGGTTACATTGTATTCAAAGCGGGCGTGGCCAGGTGCCACCACACAACTATGAACGTTGTAGAGTCTGTTCGGAAAGTAACCAAGGATGTTACCTTGTGCGAGCAGCTCTTCAGGGCCAGGTGGATCGTAGAGAGATTCGCCCATATCTGGGTTCCAGACCAATCAACTGGGCGCCAGACTACCTCACTGATCAAATTGAGGACGTTGTCGTAATCTCTGATCATCAGAGGGCTAGGGATGTTTGTACCATCATCCCTCTACTTGACGAATCGAGAGTTCCCAACCAGGAACGGATCAAAATTGCTTACGATGGTCGAAAAAATCAGAAGGCTCCCATAGTCATCTATCTACCGGGACCATTACCGTATGAATCAACTAAGGTTATCCCTTACAAATACGGTGCAACAACAATCGAGAATGGAAAGGAAATTCCATTACCCTTTGTCGTGAATATTGCAGACATCAGTCGAGTAACACAGAGTGGTCGAATCTTCAACCGAGGAGTGGGAGAACTTAACAAAGAAAAGGAACCTCAGACAAAAGTTCCCAATCCACCAGTCGGTCAATCTAGTAATCCCGACCTTTCGAAAAACGATGATGAGATGCTGAAGCTCATCCAAAGGAGTGAATACAACATTTTTGATCAACTGTTACATCCTTCAAAGATGTTTGTGCTGTCACTTTTACTCAGTTCAGAAGCGCACAGGGAGGCTCTACAGAAAGTCTTGGAGCAAGCCTTTGTGGAACAGGATGTAACAATCTGACAGTTCGATAGAATTGTCTCTAACATCACTTCCTGCAATAACTTGGGATTTAGTGATGAGGAATTACCTGAAGAGGGTCACCGTCATAACATGGCGCTCAATATCACGGTCAGCTGCCAGGGCGATGCTTTAGCCAGCGTACTAGTAGACACAGGGTCAGCCCTGAATGTTATGCCAAAGTCCACTTTGATGCAATTATCCTTCAAAGGACCCCCGATGAGAACCAGTGAGGTCGTCATCAAAGCATTTGACGGGTCCAAAAAAATGGTTATCGGCGAAGTCGACCTTCCCATAACTATTGGTCCTCACACTTTCCAAGTCGTTTTCCAGGTCATGGACATCCGGGCAACGTACATTTGTTTATTAGGAAGACCTTGGATACATCATTTACCGTTGAGATCGGAATGTCCAGAACCCACCACCAAAAGTTAAAGTTCGTCCAGAACAACCAGCTCGTCACGGTCTGTGGAGAACAAGCCTTGCTCGTGAGTAACTTATCATCATCTACTGGTGTAGAACCCGAGGAGGTTATTGGAACTCAGTTCCAAGCATCGTCGGTGAGCAAGGACAATCAATCCGAAGAGGGAACTTCCATTTCCTCATATAAAGATGCTATCAAAGCGGTCGAGAGTACCAATACAATAGGATGGGGACAATTAGTCATTCCCACTGACAATAAAACAAAGAAGGGTCTTGGTTTTTCTGCAACCTGTACCCAGACAACTACTACCAGCAATGAAATTCTTCATCCCATTCAAGACTTCTTCCACAGTGGATGTTTCCTTCACCCAGTGCCTCAAGAAGTGCATACCATCAATAAAGATGATTCCTCTGATATGGAGGAAGAATGGGAGTCCTATCTTAACAAGGACGGTTATATGTCTCAGGACGAAACGAAGACTCCCTTTTGATTTCCTACACAGAGTCCGAGATTTATACCCAGGTCAGATGTCGAAATGATATACAGAGATTGTGATCCGGAAGGATGTCGTGCTCCACCAAACTCATTAGAGGTGGACACTCTGATGAAGGACAACTTTGACCACAACTATTATGGTCCGATGGATGGCCTGCCTATCTGGCAGCCGTATCCAGGAGACTTGGGGCAAGGAAATTAGCCGAACAATGAAAATCAGTTGAGCATCATTGAAAAGAATACCTGCATCCCCACCATGTCATGGGATCAACAATCAGGTCATTCAGAAAACGTCTAGTACGACGATGAATTTGCAACATTTGCAGGACTTGAATTCATCAACTATGCTTTTCCAGAGGTCAACGTCATCGAGAGGGATGACTCCTCCAGTTCCAAAGAAGTGTGGGACACCCTGGGACAACCAAGTGGGAAATACGACTATATGGTCAAGTACACTGCTCTCGAAAGCTCTCGTATCAGGCTCGAAGACATCCCACCAATTGGATGGGGAGATACAACTGAGAGCACAAATGCTATGCAAAATGCAACAGAGGAATCCTCCTACGACAACTCTGCCTGGGAGACAGATTCCAATGATCCCGCTCCACCAAAAATCAGCGTTATTTCTAAAGACAAATCAAGGAAGGTGCCAGACTTTGTGATTCACCGAGGAGTTCGCCGCCAATGGGTTGTTGTCGATGTTCTGAAGATTGTTCATAAGTCAAAGTAATTGCCGTCTTTAACCTTTCGCCCTGCCCAGGTGAAACAGATGTTTTGATAGGGCTCACTTTCTGTAAATTTCCTTCTTCGCTTCGTCCAAAGTGACAGAGCTTTGTTTTATAGGGCTGTAGTTTCAAGAATCAACTTGTTCATTAATAAAATAACGTCGTTCTGTAATTTCCTCATTCTGTTGTTGTTTTCTCTTTTTGCTTTTCTCAGAAAATGGTAATCCTAAAGAACAAATCAATAATAAAAAACAAGCAGTTTTCCAAAGAAATACACTGCACACACTCTTGCATTTCCTCTATCTCTTCTAAACACAAATCATACCGTCATGCGGATTACTTGTTTTAAACCCCGTTGAAACATACGATCCAATGCCTTCTCCCAACTTTGAGTTCCCGATATTTGGGGCTGAAGAAGAAGTTGACAATGAAATTCCAGAAGAGATCTCCCGACTACTCAAACAGGAGGAAAGGTCCATCGAACCTCACAAAGAACCGTTGGAAATGGTAAACTTGGGTACGGAAAAAGAGAGAAAAGAAATCAGGATTGGGGCACTGCTCAGTCCAACTGCCAGAGAGGGTTTGGTAAAGCTTCTCAAAGAATTCCCCGAAGTATTCGCTTGGTCCTATCAGGATATGCCAGGGTTGGATACCAGCATCATGGAACATCATTTACCGTTGAGATCGGAATGTCCGCCAGTAAAACAGAGGTTGAGACGGACTTTCCCAGACATGGCCATCAAAATCAAAGAGGAGGTATAGAAACAGATTGACGCAGGTTTCCTCGCCACATCAGAATATCCTCAATGGTTAGCCAACATCGTACCTATTCCGAAAAAGGACGGAAAGGTCAGAATGTGTGTGGATTACAGAGATCTAAACAAGGCTAGTCCAAAGGACGACTTTCCTTTACCACACATCGACATGCTGGTAGATAGTACAACAAAGTTCAAAGTTTTCTCCTTCATGGATGGATTCTCGGGCAATAATCAATTCAAAATGGTGCCGAAAGACATGGAGAAAACTTCGTTCATTACCCCATGGGGTACCTTTTGTTATAAGGTGATGCCTTTCGGTTTGAAGAATGTCGGGGTAACCTATCAAAGGGCCATGACTACTCTATTTCATGACATGATACACAAAGAGATAGAGGTATATGTCGATGATATGATTGCAAAATCTAAGACAGAGGAGGAGCATGTGACCCACCTGTCAAAGTTATTCGAGCGGTTGAGAAAGTACAAACTCCGCTTGAATCCCAACAAGTGCACCTTCGGTGTCCGTTCGGGAAAACTTTTAGGGTTCATCGTCAGCCAGAAAGGAATTGAGGTTGATCCTGACAAGGTCAAGTCCATTCAAGAAATGCCTTCTCCGAAAACTGAAAAACAAGTCAGAGGATTCCTGGGACGTTTGAACTACATCTCCAGATTCATATTCCTCATGATCGCGACATGTGCACCGATTTTCAAATAACTTAAAAAGAATTAGGACTGCGTTTGGACAGAGGACTGTCAAACCGCCTTCGACAGTATTAAGGAATACCTGTTGAACCCTCCGATTCTATCACCTCCAGTGGAAGGAAGACCACTGATTATCTACCTCACCGTCCTAGAGGACTCAATGGGATGTGTACTTAGCCAACAAGACGAAACCAAAAGGAAGGAGTCTGCCATCTACTATTTGAGCAAGAAATTCACCGACTGCGAGACTCGGTACACTATGCTTGAGAAAACTTGCTGCGCTTTGGCTTGGACAGCCAAACGTCTGCGCTAGTACATGATTCGTCACACTACTTGGTTGGTCTCCGAGATGGATCCAATCAAGTATGTCTTTGAAAAGCCTGCTCTCACGGGAAGGATTGCCCGTTGGCAGATGTTGCTATCAGAATATGACATAGAGTACCATGCTAAAAAAGCCATTAAGGGGAGTATTTTAACCGATCACTTGGCTCATCAACCGATTGACGATTGGGAATCAATCGGGTTTGACTTCCCAGACGAAGACGTCATGTACTTGAAAATGAAAGATTGCGATGAACCACTACCCAGTGAAGGGCCAGAACCAGGTTCCCAATAGGGACTTATCTTTAACGGAGCTGTCAATCTTTACGGAAACGGAATTGGGGCAATCATCATAACACCTCAGGGTACCCACATTCCATTCACTGCCCGACTTACGTTCAAGTGTACGAACAACGAGGCCGAATACGAAGCTTGTATTATGGGTCTCGAGGAAGCGATTGATTTGAGGATCAAAAACTTGGACGTATATGGCGACTCAGCGCTGGTTATCAATCAGATTAAAGGATATTGGAACACATACCAATCAGGATTGATTTCTTACAAAGACTACGCGAGAAGGTTGTTACCCTTCTTCAACAGAGTCGAGTTTCATCATATCCCTCGTGAGGAGAATCACATGGCTGATGCATTAGCCACTCTCTCTTCCATGATTAGTGTAGGTCAACGGAATGACTTACCTAAGATCGACATAATGCGCCTTGAACGGTCCGCTTACATCTTCACGATTGAAGC
This sequence comes from Lathyrus tuberosus, assembly GCA_022829125.1. Lineage (NCBI taxonomy): Eukaryota > Viridiplantae > Streptophyta > Magnoliopsida > Fabales > Fabaceae > Lathyrus > Lathyrus tuberosus. The sequence continues at coordinate 3,786,805 of JALAZF010000052.1, read as the reverse complement.
AGTCATAGACGACAAACCTTGGTATCACGATATCAAATACTTCCTTCAGAAACAAGAGAACCCACCTGGGGCACTAAGGAAAGACAGAAAAACCCTCAGAAGGTTGGTAGGAAGCTTCTTCCTGAGCGGTGATACACTCTATAAGAGGAACTTTGACATGGTCTTGCTCCGATGCACCGACAGACCAGAAGCAGACATGCTGATAAAAGAAATTCATGAAGGATCCTTTGGCACTCATGCCAGCGGACACACAATGGCTAGAAAAATTCTAAGAGCAAGGTACTATTGGTTGACCATGGAATCCGACTGCTACAAGTACATGAGGAAGTGTCACAAGTGTCAGATATACTCCGACAAAATTCATGTACCGCCAACGCATCTCAAAGTTCTTTCTTCCCCATGGCCTTTTTCCATATGGGGAATCGACATGATTGGCTTGATTGAGCCTAAGGCTTCAAACGGACATCGGTTCATCCTGGTAGCCATTGATTACTTCACCAAGTGGGTAAAAGCAGCGTCTTATGCTAATGTAACCCGACAAGTGGTGGTCCGATTTATCAAAAACAATATCATCTACCGTTATGGTGTTCCAAGCCAGATCATTACTGATAATGGATCTAACTTGAACAACAAGATGATGAAAGAGTTGTGCACAGAGTTCAAGATCGAACACCATAACTCATCTCCCTACCGACCAAAGATGAACGGAGCGGTAGAAGTGGCTAACAATAACATCAAGAAGATTGTTCAGAAGATGGTTGTAACCTACAAAGATTGGCACGAGATGCTACCCTTTGCTCTTCACGGTTATCGCACATCTGTCCGAACTTCAACAGGGGCAACCCCTTTCTCTCTAGTATATGGCATGGAGGCAGTGCTCCCCATTAAAATAGAGATCCCATCAATCAGGGTATTGATGGAAGCTAAGCTTACAGAAGCTGAATGGTGTCAAAGTCGACACGACGAACTGAATCTGATCGAAGAAAAGAGAATAATGGCATTATGCCATGGTGAGTTGTATCAACAAAGAATGAAGAGGGTGTTTGATAAAAAGGTACGACCTCGCGTCTTTAGGAAAGGAGACCTTGTGCTCAAAAAGATACAATCTTTTCTCACAGATTCTCGGGGCAAATGGACTCCAAATTATGACGGCCCCTATGTGGTCAAGAAATCTTTCTCGGTGCCGTGAGACTTGCAACCATGGACGGAGAGGAACTTGCAACTCATGATGTCCAGAATTCAAAGTTGGTAGAAGGATAACAGTCGTTATGTTTCAATGTAGCCCTTTTCCCTGTAAATTACCATTTTCTAACTTTGTAAATACTCTATGGAATCACGCGTTTGGCTGATTTCCATCCTATCAATAAAATTTGATCCCTTGTGCTTTTGTTTGCAATTCTTATTTGTTTTAGCTTTACAGAACGACATCTTAACATGATTAATGATTCTTGAAATAAAACAAAAACGAATTTAATTGTTAAAACTTTTCTGCTTTTACAATAAAGATGGCAATTTCTTTTGACTGTTGAACATCGAAAGAACATCAATTACGTCTCCAAAAGTGTTCGAGCCTCAAAGTGCAGAATCAAAGTACTCCTTCTAAACCAATACGCCTGAATGAAGGATCAACTGTGTCAGATGCGATTATTCCGTCCGACATCCTCGGCCGAGTTCTCATCTCCTAAGCCCAACCAGCGTCGCTCCCAACAGGGACCATTTCTCCTAAGCAAGGCAGAATTGCAATCTTGAACCAGCGATATTTCTACATGCGCCACTGTGGCCGAATATCCAGTCGTGTTCATCTACTAGTTTGTATGTCGCGTCAGTTTTGTCAGCATATACATACATACATCATGCATTATTGATTTGCATTCACATTTCATATTGCATCACTATCACTCCAGTCGGTCTTGTCCCATAGTGGTGACAGTCTTCTTAATCGAGTTGTCAAGTTCTTTCCTCATCAGGAAAGGTTGCGTCTGAACACTCTCTCTCCTCCATTTTATTTCTGGATTAGAATTGGCCCTTGACCACTTTGATAACTTGAACCTCTGAAAGACAAGAGAACCTTCAACCTATGTCACTCTTCGCCATTGAAGATGATATTTTCGCTTTCCCGGATTAAGGAAAATCCCTAGAGGAAGCCTCTTAACCAGAGATTCGACAATACAACAGTTTTTCTCTGAAAAAAAACCGCTGATGAAAAGGTCATCAGCACCTCAAAATTGGATCACTTTATATGGCGTTTCTCCGGGAAGATCTCGAGAAAAGTATGATGTAATATCCCTAAGCGTGAAACCAGTCTCTCAAGAGACTCGTTTTCCCCAATAGAGTCGGCAAATGGCGTCTCCAAACAGAGAAGTTTGTACACCTCTACAACTCAGGCGAATGGGTTCCCCAGCGAGTCTAACATCAAAATTTTTCTATCAAATGGCATCTCCCCCAGGAAAATTCGGCGAGAAGTTTGAGGAAAACTGCTACGAATAGCGTCCCTTGTCAATAAAGGTTATTGACAAAAGAAACTAAGACCAGTTCCTTGGTAGGAAACCAGGATCGAAGGGAAGTTTACATCAGAAACTTAGACCAGTTCCTTGGTAGGAAACCAGGATCGAGGGGAAGTTTACATCAGAAACTAAGACCAGTTCCTTGGTAGGAAACCAGGGCCGAGGGGAAGTTTGAATCAGAAACTAAGACCAGTTCCTTGGTAAGAAACCAGGATCGAGGGGAAGTTTGAATCAGAAGGTAAGGCCAGTTCCTTGGTAGGAAACCAAGATCGAGGGGAAGTTTATATTAGAAAACTGAGACCAGTTCCTTGGCTGAAGACCAGGATCGAGGGGAAGTTTTTACCTTTTCTAAGCATCATTTCTTAGCAAAAGAGGATGAATGAATAAGCTACCATTCATAACCGCCATCAAAATTTCGGGTATTCCGATATTTAAACCTCTTGCACCCCGAATGCCCGAATACCTTCGCCATTCACACCTTCGGGTCCAAGAAGATTAAATAGGGGCATCTGTCATACCCCAAATTTTGACCACTAAGATTTCCCATCATTGTGCAAATCATCATCACAATATGGATGTACCATCATGCCTCATCAGTCTCCCCAAAGATGGGTGAACACTTACTACAGTCAAAATTAGGGTTTCAAGCCCTCTCAGAGTTCTTAGACAAAGGATCAATCAAGAAATGACATGATCTTCAACTTGTCTAACCTCTCAAACATCTACAATGGATCAAGAGGACTCCCACTTTAAGGATTAAGCACAAGGCTGCTCCCTTCCAGGTGGATCAAGCCTCAAGATCGCCAGTGTCACCAAATTAGGGTTTGGTCGACCAGGGCCTCCAGATGGAAATTTTCCTCTAGGCATGAGCCAATGCTTCAAAGCATATCCTAAAATAATCAATGGAACCTCATGGGCCCAAGCATCAAGTCAATTTGACCTCAGGGGATGCATACATAAAAAATCAGGAATTAGGGTTTCTTGACCTAATTCAACCCTAAGTTGACTTTTGGGACCAATCATGAGCCGAGACCTCAAGACATGATTTGAGGGTCTCCAACATACCACATTGATCCATTTGTAACAATGGATTGATCCAGGAAGCTTGAGCAGCAAGTCTCAATTTCATCAGTACCACAATTAGGGTTTCGCGAGAAAAGTCAACTATAGCTTTGACTTTTGACCAGGACATGCTCCCAAACCCTAGGACATGATTCAATACACCCTATAACACCTATGAAATCAATTCATCAAGTTTGATTTAGGTCAAGGATTGATTTCATATAGGATCGCACAGTTTGGAATTCATCAGACAAAAAGTCAACTGTGCACAAAAGTCAACTTGACTTTTTGAGATTTTTCACAAAAATGGTTTTTTAACCCTAAAATGATGTTAATGTATGATTTGAATCATCATTCATCAATAAAAATCAAGAAAAGTGGGATAGCTTGTAAAAGGGGTAACCATAAAAACTTAGAAAATTTTCTGTTATGAACAAAGTGGCAAGGATACAAACTTTGGAGGATCATAACTCCTAAACCACAAGGCCATTTTCCCCCATCCAAAGCTAGATTTGTAGCTCTCATTACCCTCTACAAAATCTTATAACTGATCTCCTTCCAAATTCATCATGCATTTTGAGTTATGGAATGATCAAAATCACAAAAAGTGAAAATGTCACTTTTTTCCAACACTTAGTGAAATTTTCACTAAGTCAGAATCTGCCATCACTTTTTTCCAAATGTAGGGGGATTTTTCACTTGGATCCAAAAGGTATCAAAACCAAATATGATCAAACAGTTGTTGTATCATATGAGGGCTTTCCAAAATGGCCAAGAACATCACCAAATACCACTTGAGCCATGAGATATGACAATGGCAATATTCCTTGCTGAAAACTGCCAAGGCTTGGCAGAATTTTGCATTTTTTCTTGATTTGGAAAAATTAGATAATTCCAAGCCTTTTCATCACTTTGAACACATCTGAGGATCAAATCCAAAGGGGACAAAAACTGAGCCAAGCCTCCAAAGTCTTTGGAACAAGAAGTAGATGACAAACCTAGAAATCCCTAAAAGAGGGACAATACTCCAATTTTGGATTAGAGCATTTAATGGATGCACCAAGGTGGCATGTACTGACACATTTGCAACTGAATTCAGTCAAGAATGATCCAACAACTAGGGAACCACATCTCTGTGCTCTAAACTTTAGTCAATGGCTAGAGGATACTTGGATTCTCATTTGTCAACATTGGCCAAACCTCTACTGCAGTTGCCATTCACTATTGATCCCAAAACAAACTTGCTCTTCTATAAATAGAGCTCATTTGTGCTCAGTTTGAGTACACCAAAGCCATCAAACATATGCTTTCCTCAAAATCCCTCTCTTTAGGCCAAAATGCCTTCTTTAGCAAGGTAACTCTGAGTTTTTGAGTTAGAGAGCATTTCCATTACAACTCATGATCCTAACACCTCATAAACATCATATGTAGGTGATCCAAACTATCAAAAGTGACCTGTAACACCAAAATCACAAAGTCACCTCTCAAAACCTCAAAATAGGCCTTTTGTGCATTTTTCAAGCCATGTCTTGATTCAGTCACTTTCCAAACCAGATAAAACCTAAGACACACTCCAAATAACATCCTTGAACTGTCCCAAATGGTTCCCCCCATCTGGAACACCATTTGAGAGAGTTGTTATTTTGGTCATTTTAACCCCTTTTGCAAGAAAGGGCTAGTTTGTGTTTTTGCAGGTTCCAGCTGATTCCAACAATCCTCAAAGCTTCTAAGGGATCATTTGAGAGTGTCCAAAGCATCAAACCATTTTTGGAACAAGAAGTTTGGTAGATTGCCTAGAAAACTCCAAAAGCTCAAAAAGAGGTAAGCATCATGACTTGAACTTTCCAAAATATGCATTGCTTTGAAGTCCACTGATCATACACACCTCATACATGTTATATATGTTGTGTTTGAACCAATTTACCATGTAATTCATGCCTGTATCAAAGTGTAGCATAGAAAATGCAATTATAGGCCTTTTTCAAAACCACTATCGGATTTTGAGGAGGGAGTATGATCTGAAAAAAATACTGGCACCATTGGATTCCTTGTGAAATTCTAGGCCAGATGCATATAAAATTTGTCCCCAAACATGGAGAAATGAGAAAGTTATGATCTTCACGTTTCTGACCCAAAACTTGTCTTGCCTTGCCTTGGCCAGGCCTAGAAAACAAGGCAAACCTTGTATATTTGTGGTTTCACTTCAAGCAATGGATGTATCACCACCCCAGTGGTAAGGCGCGCGCCCTATAACCTTGAGGTCGTGGGTTCAAACCCCACCCATGCCATTTTGTGTTTTCTCACATTTTTGCTATTTTTCCAATATTTTTATGTTTTATTAATTAATTGGAAAATTAATAACTCTTTCAATTTTAATTATTTTTTATTGGTTCTTTTTGAAAAAAATCACAAAAATGTTAAAATATTTTATTCCACAAAAAAATTAAGTTTATATTATTTATTTAATATAATTAGTATTTTTGTGAATAAATTCCTTTTTAATGTTTTTAAACATTTTAAAAGTGAATATTTACTTTGAAAATCAAAACCAAGTGAGTTTTAATTCATCTTGTGATTAATCCCTCATTTCTCAAACCTTAAACAAAAATCACAAATGGTTTATTCAAACTTATTTGGTATTTTATTTGATTTTCTTTAAATATTTACTTTTAAAGAACAACAAATTAGGGTTTCTTTGATTTTCACCCTCATCAAACAATTTCAAACACTTTTGGGCCTCTAATAGAGTGTAAGACCCAATCCTTTGTAAACACAAACCTATTCTTGGGCCTCACTTATTATATAAGTCCCGTTGTATTTCAAAAAGTTCGACGCGATCATCGTCCATTGAAAAGCAAACCCTGGGCCTCTCCTCGAGCTATAAGACCCATTCAAAATCATTGGGCCTCTATTAGAGTGTAAGACCCAACCCCTTTTGAAAACCAAACCATTTTGGGCCTCAATACATTGTATAAGACCCACCGCGTTTTTAAAAATCTCGGCGCGATCGCCATTTTCAAACAAATGACCCTGGGCCTCTCCTTGAGCTGTAAGCCCCACCACTTGTACAAAAATAAAACTTTTGGGCCTCTAATAGAGTGTAAGACCAAATCCCCTTTTAACCAAAACTTTTTGGGCCTCAGACATTGTATAAGTCCCTCTGCATTAAAAGAAAACCTCGGCGCGATCGCCAATTCAAGAAACAATCATCTGGGCCTACCCTCGTGTTATAAGCCCCATTCTTTTTCTTTAAACACTTGGGCCTCTTGAGAGAGTGTAAGAACCATCCCCTTGTACAGAAAACCTTTCTTGGGCCTCAGTCACTTGTATAAGTCCCTTGACAAAATAACAGTGCGATCACTGATAAATCTTGGGCCTCTCCTTGAGCTGTAAGCCCCAACATATTTTCAAAGCAGCTCATCCTTTGATTTTGAATATACTGTTGTTTTCAATCTTTCTTTGTTGAACAACTAACCAAACAGCATGGAAGCTCTACAACCGAGTAAGTGTTTATCCGCTTTCATTTACCGCTTTCATATACATATAACTGTATTGTGGGGCTGTTTCACTGTAAGTCTTCTTTCATAAACTCATATCGACTGTGTAATAATAGTATAGATATTTAGAGTTTCCCCGACAACTACGTCTCGCACTAAGCCCTGTTGATCACTCTTAAATAGACTAAACTAGATCCCCATAGGATTACCAGATACAGTCTTCCCTGCTCTTGGGGTTAAACAATATGGAGATGTGAAAGGCATATTCTTTTTGAACCCTTTCTCAGACTGTCACCTTTAAAAGTTGTCAAAGAAACTCTACTCCCCAGAGATGATCTTTTCTCCGTGAATGGCATCTCTTGAGTTTCTTCCAAATTCTCGAACTTTCCTGGCTTGATCCATTCTCGGTGAATGGCATGTCTTAAACTTCTCGGGGTTTGGGGACCCACAGGCTTCCTAAAAGCATCCCCGCCTCCTCTTGGGCGTTGTACAAGGACCCTACGGCTTCTTAGAAGTATTCACAGCCTCCTCTTAGGTTTCGTATAAAGATTCTTCCTTCGGGAAGAGAGCCTCCTCTTGGGCTTCGTACAAATTTTCCCTCGACTTCTTAAAAGTTTCCAGCCTCCTCTTGAGCTTCGTACAAATTATCCCGACGACCTCCTAGAGGTATAGGAACAGAAATTAGTCATCTTAATAGAACAGTCTTTCAAAGAGTCTAGATCTTTCTACCGTGAACGTACTACTACTATTTCTTTAAGCATAGTACAAAGGATAAAACTCTAGACTTGGACAGTCTAACTTCCTTGAGTCTCGAAGGCATTCTCAAGCCCCTTTCAAAAATGGGGAAAACCCCCGCAGACTTGGACAATCTCAACACCCCTCTGGATTTCCCATTTCCTTAAAGAACAGGAAATAACCCTGATCCTCTGATCAAATCCCAAGGAATAGCCTTACCTTTAATGAGTCTCTTTATAAGAACTGATTTTCTCTTTTAACCAACATACTGGACCTTTCACTCAACTAAAACAACCATCCTTTAGCCTCCATCTCGGGCTTTGTACGAGATACAAAAACACTCTCTTGTTGAGTATAAAAGACTCTCTTGTTGAGTCAATCTCCTTTTAGCCTCTATCTCGGGCTTCGTACGAGATACAAAAACAATCTCTTGTTGAGTATAAAAGACTCTCTTGTTGAGTCAATCTCATTTTAGCCTCAATCTCGGGCTTCATACGAGATACAAAAACACTCTCTTGGTGACTATAAAAGACTCTCTTATTGAGTCAAACCCTTTTAGCCTCCGTCTTGGGCTTCGTACAAGACACATCTAAAAGCACTCTCTTGTTGAGTCAACTCCTTTTAGCCTCCCTCTCGGAATTCATACGAGACACAAAAGCATCTTCTTGTTGGGTCAATAGCCTCCTCTTAGGCTTTGTATAAGAAAAACCCCGGTTGAGTCAATTAACCTTTTCGCATCAAAACTGTGCCTCGTTCATAGGATACAAACATCAACAACTCATTTCATCTAATTGCTGTTAGCAGCAAGCCTCTGGATTATTTACATCCACGCCACTGTCCCTCTTTTAGCATGAGAAATTCCTAAGGAAAGATAGCATTGCTCTACACTGAGTTAAAGTCTTCTCCTTCAGGTTAAAACCCCCTATAAAGGAAATTATGGCATTGCTAGGATTCACATATCCCAGTTAAAGTAATCCTCCTTTATAGTCAGTCACATAACAGTTGTGACAAACAGACCCCCTTAAGAGATGATAAATTCTCTCTAAAGACAACACCTTTTTAGCTTCACATCTTAGGCTTCGAACAAGATACAAATAGACCCTTCAGCTTCACATCTTGGGCTTTGAACAAGATATAAACCACCTTTTCAGCTTCACGTTTTGGGCTTTGAACAAGACACCAAAACACCATTTCCTCCCATAGAATAGGAGGAACTACGATCGCTCTGATTTCCCTATTTCAGTAAATGGGAATACGTAGGCATAAGATTGAAAGAAAAATCTTAGCGAGCACACTAATCCAAAGGCCCAAATCCCGTACCTTCACATATCAATCGAAAAGCATCAGTCCTAGCATCCTAACAAAATTCCCCATGAACATTCCCGGTGTTTCGTTCTAAACAAAGTAAGAAGAAAGAGGCCCCATTACCATATAGCATCCGTAACCTAACAGACCGCTGTTTAAACTCAGTATGCAAGCAGGGTTAATTGGAGACATCTATTTCCCTTCCTTAGTCAACTCAATAGGATAAAAAATGAATAGACCTGTAGTAACCCCAGAGCGACAGTTCTTAAGAACCACGTCCAAAATCGCTCGCTACACTACGCCAAGAATCTTTCCTTTATTGTTATCTCCATAAGTAACATAACCCTTGGCCTTAAGCACTAGACTTGAAAATTTGTTTATATCTCCGGTCATATGTTTCGAACAACCACTATCAAGATACCATAGATTTGAAGTGGTCTTCAAGCAAACCTACAAAACAAATTATGTTTTGTTAGGTACCCAAATAGCCTTGGGTCCTTCATAATTAGTACCTTTCTTTACCCACACATAATGCCCACTTGCAACACTAAAGTTTCTTACATATCAAGCATTAGGTGTATGGCCAATAATACCACAATAAAAACAAGTAGGAACAAAATTGCTTTTATATCTAGGAACATATGATTTCTTTTTAGGAAATCTCTTCTTAATGGGAGTTCTTTTATTTTTAGGATAAGGATGCACATTCTTAGGTTTGTTCACTTTCTCCTTAGAAGTTTGGTCACTAGCCTTAACAAAGATTGTTTTACTAGAACTTGGTTTAGAAAACTTTGAATAACCAAGTCCACTTTTATCATTTGAATATCTTTGTTGACTAAGGACTGCTTCTAAACCAATTTGTCCTTTCTCATATCTTTCTAGGACTCTTTTGAATTGAACAAGTTGGAATGAAAGTGATTCACAATTTTTACACATCAACTCTTGTTTTTCTTTACTTGCTTTCTTTTGTTTTTCATCTTTTGACTTTTTTTCCATAACATCGACTTTTTCTTCTAAAGATGTTATTTGTCTTTTTTGTAATGAAATTGTTTTACATAAGACCTTACATTCATTTAAGAGTTCATTTATGCTTCTTGTGCATCATTATCATAAAGAGAAAATTTAGTACTAACCTCGTCATTTTCATCTTCGGAGTTATGTGTAGCCATAAGTGCTAGTTTTGCGCTTTCATCGCTCTTCGAGTCGGATGATGTACTAATTTCGTTGTCTTCCCATGCAATGTATGCCTTCTTATTTTTTGATTCCTTCTTGCCTTTAAAACTTCCTTTCTTTGCAAGTTATGGACATTCGGGTTTTATGTGACCTTGCTTCCCACATTCATAACATGTAATGTCTTGAGATGAAGTTGAAGTATCCTTTTTCTTAAAGTGTTTCTTCCTTTTAGCATAAAAAGACTTATCTTTATTTCCAAAGAATTTTCCAAGTCTTTTTACTAGAAGCATGAAATTTCTGTCTTCCTCCGATGAGTCATCATTTTGTTTTCCTTTTGCACCTACCTTTAAAGCAATACCTTTGGACTTCTTGTCTTGAAGTTCATGTTTTTCAAGTTGTCCAAGTTCTAACTCATGTTCTTGAAGTTTACCAAATAGAGATGCGGAAGTCATCGTAGAGAGGCTTTTCTTTTCCGATATTGTCGTTACTTTTGGTTGCCATTGTCTTGTCAAAGATCTTAGAATTTTGAGATTTAGTTCATCATTTGAGAATGTCTTACCAAGTGCTATTAAGTGGTTAGTCAAATGGACAAATCTTTTCTGTAATGCAACAATGGTTTCTCCGGGCTGCATTCGGAACATTTCATATTCTTGACTTTGAGTATTTAGTCTAGATCTTTTAACTTCAGCTGTTCCTTCATGTGTTTCTACCAAAGTATCCCATATTTCTTTTACCGATTTACATTGACAAACACGAAAGAACTCATCAATACTTAAGGCACTTTGAAGAAGATTGATAGCTTTATTTTCATTTAGAATTTTTCTCTTATCTTCTTCATCATATGTACTTTTTAATTTTGCAGTACCAACACCATTGACTACATTCATAGGATTATATGGACCATTCTCAATAGCTTCCCATATACCTTCTCCTTGTGCTTCAAGATGTGCTCTCATACGAATCTTCCAAAAATCAAAATACTCTCCAGAGAAAAGTTGGGGCTTGTTACTACTTCCACCGTCTTTGAAAACCGGGTTCGTGCTTGCGGAAGCCATGTTGGATCTTGTCGGAACAGGTTACCTAACCTGCTCTGATGCCAATTGTAAGTTATAAATGTGCTTAGGAGGGGGGGGGGTGAATTAGGCTCTTAGAAGATTATCCCGATTTTTGACGATTTTTGATTTTTACTTTCCTAAAGATTTCTAAGTGTTGAAATGGTAAATGCGAAAAGTAAATGAACACCGAGACGTATAGTGGTTCCTCTCACATGTCGAGAGTACTCCACTCCCCTTTCAACTTGAAAAAGAATTTTACTATAATGTTAGATTCCTAGACAAGACAAAACTATGTCTTTCTATACCACTCTAACAACCAAGAACACTCCTCTTGGATTTACAAATGTTTAAAGTCCAATCGAGAATTAAGATCTCGCAAATGGACCTCTTGTATCCACAATCCAGATAACAAGGATACCCTTACAAACTTATCTTTAACAATACTAAAAATAAGTTGTAAACAAAATATCACAAATCTGAATTTTATTTGAATAAGTGCAGAAAGTTGGATTATTGAATGTATATCAATTTAACAATTGATCTTCTCCTTTGTAGCAATCACTCTAAGAATGTTATACAAGTGTTCAACACAATTGAAATGAAACAAATGCAGTATGTGTGAAGATTTTATGCAAAGGTTTCACTTTTAGAAGGTTTGTTAAGAACACTTTGATAAAATGAAGATTTTAGTAAAAGAATGATTGTTTGAAATTTTTGAGCAAGGAGTTAAAATGAAATCTGAACAATGAGAGTTTATATAACACACAAACACCTCCTCAAATGGTTGTAATATGTCAAAGGATGCCATGCTTCAAGAAGAATAATTTAAAATTAATTTTCTGAAGAGATGCAAATATTTTTCAAACCGGAACAGTGGTAACCGGTTAACACCAGGTGGGTAACCGGTTACTTCATGTAACGTTCATTTTATTTAAAAAAAAAAAGCTCAGAGTAACCAGTTAACACTCTGTCAGTAACCGGTTACTTGCAGACAGATTTGAGAAAATTGGTTAGAAACAGAGCTGAAACATTTTCTTTGATGCTAAAATATTTTCTAATGATCATGACATGATTAAAGACCAGTTTGAACACTTGTATACACATTGCTAAGGAGTAATTGATTATACCTTTGATCAATCCTTGAGAGTTCTTCAAGACTTGAACCAATGTGCAATTTTGTTCAATCTTCAATGTAGCTTCAAAGTCCTTGATCCAATTTCCATTTAAGCAAGCATAGCATATGACATAAGCAATGTTGTCTTCACTAAAATTCTTGAGAAGCCATGTCTTCACACTTCTAAGTGGATCAAGCCTCAAGATCGCCAGTGTCACCAAATTAGGGTTTTGGTCGACCAAGGCCTCCAGATGGAAATCTTCCTCTGGGCATGAGCCAATTATTCAAAGCATAACCCAATATACTCCATGGGACCTCATGAACCCAATCATCAAGTCAATTTGGCCTCAGGGGATGCATTCACTAAAAATCAGGAATTAGGGTTTCTTGACCTAATTCGCCCCTAAGTTGACTTTTGGGACAAATCATGAGCCAAGACCTCAAGAAATGGTTTGAGGGTCTCTAATACACCACATTGATCCATTTGCAACAATGGATTGATCCAAGAAGCTTGAGCAACAAGTTTCATTTTCATCTGAACCACAATTAGGGTTTTGAGGAAAAAGTCAACTGTACCTTTGACTTTTGATCCAGGCATGCTCCTAAACCCTATGAAATGATTCAATACACCCTATAACACCTATTAAATAAATCCATCAAGTTTTATTTAGGTCAAGGACTTGATTTCATAGAGGATCGCACAGTTTGGAGTTCATCTGACAAAAAGTCAACTGTGCACAAAAGTCAGCGTTGACTTTTTGAGATTTTTCACAATTATGGTCCCATAACCCTAAAATGATGTTAATGTGTGATTGGAATCATCATTCATCAAGAAAAATCAAGAAAAGTGGGATAACTTGTAAAAGGGGTAACCATAAAAACTTAGAAATTTTTCTATGTTATGGAACAAAGTGGCCAGGGTACCAACTTTGGAGGATCATAACTCCTAAACCACAAGGCCATTTTTCCCCATTCAAAGATGGATTTGTAGCTCTCACGGCTCTCTAAAAAAGCTTCAAACACAACTCATTCCAATTCCTCATGGATTTTAAGTTATGGAATGATCAAAATCACAAAAAGTGAAAATGTCACTTTTTTCCAACACTTAGTGAAATTTTCACTAAGTCAAAATCTGCCTTCACTTTTTTCCAAATGTAGGGGCATTTTTCACTTGGATCCAAAAAGTATCAAAACCAATTATGATCAAACAGTTGTTGTATCATATGAGGGCTTTCCAAAATGGCCAAGAACTCCATCAAAGTCCACTTGAGCCATGAGATATGACCATGCCAATATGCCTTGCTGAAAACTGTCATGGCAAGGCAGATTTGGGATTTTTGCTCGATTTGCTCAAATTTCGCAAAGGGCAAGTAAATCTATCCATCTGAACACCTCAAGGGGGGACCAAGGAGGGACAAACACTGATCCATAAGCCTCCCAAGTCTTTGGAACCAAAAGTAGCATGCCAAACCTAGAAATGCCTAAAAGAGGGACAAAACTCCAATTTTGGTTTGGTGAATTTAATGGATGCACCAAGGTGGCATGGACTGAGCCATTTCCAACTGAATTCAGTCAAGACTTATCCAAGACCAAGGGAACCAGCAGCCTGTGCCCTAACCTCTAGTCAATGGCTAGAGGAGACTTGGATTCTCATTGATCAACATTGGCCAAACCTCTGCAGCAGTTGCCAATCACTATTGCTCCCAAAACAAACTTGCTCTACTATAAATAGAGCTCAATTGTGTTCAGTTTGAGTACACCAAAGCCATCAAACATATGCTTTCCTCAAAATCTCCTTCTTCACTTCAAAATTTCCTTCCAAAGCAAGTCACTATCGGGTTTTGAGTTTGAGAGCTATTCCAACCAAACCAATCACACACACACTTCATAAACATCATATAGAAGTGATCCAAACACTTAAACAACATCTGGAACACTGATTTCACAAAATCACCAGCAAACTGCTCAAGGTTTTAACCAAGTTGCAGTTGGGATACCATTTTCAGTTCTAGCTTGTTTCAAACCATTCCAAGCACTCAGGCACATCACTTGGCACCTAGGGAAGCTATCCACATCATTAAAACCTAGCTATAACACCTCTAACACAAAACACAATCACCATCTATAAGAGGTAAGCATGAGCTCTTCTAACTCTATGATCCATGCATTTTTTGCTGCACAATAATTTGGCCATATGTTCATAATCATGCATAGAGTGTTTTCCCTTAATCAATTGCTTTGTTTGAATCGTGTATGAAATTTCGGAGCCTTCATGCAAATTTTAGGGTTCTTGAGGTTTCTCTTTGATTTCTTATTCCATGCTTAAAATAAATGAAATTAAAGACCATAGACATGATCGTGAGGTGAAAACGAGCAAATTGATATGTAGATTGCATGATATAATCAAGTATTCAATGAGATTGGATAGAAAACGCAAATCTGCAGAAACAGAGGGTGGCGCGTGTTCTTGCCATTGTTCTTGGCGCACTTTTTTAAAATTTGAATATTTGAATTTTGTGATTTTTATTTAATTGATTCAAAAATTAATTTCTCTCTGAGTTTTAATGATTTTGAGTTGATTCTTTTTTTAATAATTCACAAAAATGTTAAAATATTTTATTTTACCAAAAAAAATCCCAAAAATATTATTTATTTCATATATTTGATATTTTTGCAAAGAATTAATGTTTTATTTGTTTTTAACATTTGAAATATTTTTTCTCCCTTGATTTTCCAAACTTAATTGATTTCCAATCATTTTGTGGATATAAACATGATTTTTCAAACCTTAATCCAATATCACAATTTGTTTTTCACACATGTTTAACAATTTTGATCATTTTAATTGAATTTTTATTCAATTAAGATATATTTTGAAAACAAATTAGGATTTTGATTAATTCAAACCTCATCAATCATTTTCAAATCACCTTTGGGCCTCTATTAGAGTGTAAGACCCATCCCCATTGTAAATACACCATTTTTTGGGCCTCAGTCATTGTATAAGTCCCACTATATTTTCAAAAACAACGGCGCGATCATCGCCTTTTTTAGCAAAATCATCTGGGCCTACCCTCGTGTTATAAGCCCTATGTCTTTCCTTTGGGCCTCTAGAGAGAGTGTAAGACCCAACCCTTTGTAAATACAAACCTTTTTGGGCCTCAGTGTATTGTATAAGTCCCGATCCCATTAAAAAGTTTGGCGCGATCGTCACCTTTTTAAAATAAACCTTTGGGCCTCTCCTTGAGCTGTAAGCCCCACCACTTGTACAAAAATAAATCGTTGGGCCTCTTGAGAGAGTGTAAGACTCATCCCTTTGTACAGAAAACCTTTTTTGGGCCTTAGTCACTTGTATAAGTTCATGTACAATTTCAAAACAACAGTGCAATCACTAATAAAACCTTGGGCCTCTCTTTGAGCTGTAAGCCCCAACAACCTTTTCAAAGCACTTTCTCCTTTGATTTTGAATATAATATTGTTATCAAAGCTTTCTTTGTTGAACAACTAACAAAACAACATGAAAGCTCTACAACCGAGTAAGTGTTTACCCACTTTCTTTATCCGCTTTCATATATATAACTGTATTGTGGGGCTGCTCAATGTAAGTCTTCTTTCACAAACTTTTATATACTTGTCGAATATCAATTGTGTAATACTAGTATAGTTATTTAGAGTTTTCCCCGGCAACTACGTCTAGCACTAGGTAAAGCCCTGTTGGTCACTCTTAAATACAAACAAAACTACATCCCCATAGGATTACCAGACACAGTCTTCCCTCCTCTTGGGGTTAAACAATATGGAGACGTGAAAGGCAGCATTCTCAGTGAACCCTTTCTCAGACTGTCACCCTTAGAAATTGTCGAAGGGACTCTACTCCCCATAGATGATCTTTTCTCCATGAATGGCATCTCTTGAGGTTCTTCCAATTTCTCGGACTTTACTGGCTTGATCTATTCTCGGTGAATGGCATGTCTTGAACTTCTCGGGGGTTTGGGGATCCACAGGCTTCTTAAAAGCATCCCCGCCTCCTCTTGGGCATTGTACAAGGACCCTTCGGCTTCTTAAAAGCTCTCATGCCTTCTCTTGGGCTTAGTACAAGGACCCAGAGACCTTTACAGGTATAGGAACAGAACCTAGTCATCAATTTGCTAGAGCTGTCTTTCTGAGTCAAGTGTCAGACTAGTTAATGGGTTGACCTTCATCCCTTAATATACCAGCCTTCTCTTGGGCATCATACAAAGATCATCACTACCTGAGAATCAATTTCTCAAAACACCAGTAGACTTGGACAGTCTCAATACCCTTTGGATTTTCATTTCCTTAAAGAATAGGAAATAACCCTAATCCTCTGATCAGTACCAAAGCCCAGCCATACCTTTAATCGTTCCCTTTATAAGAACTGATTTTCTCTTTTATCTAACATACTGGACCTGTCACTAAACTAAATAGTCACAAACACAATAGCCTCCTCTTGGGCTTTGTACAATGATTCTCCCCAGCGGAGCTAACCTTTTCACACTCTCTTGTTGAGTATAAAAGACTCTCTTGTTGAGTCAACCCCTTTTAGCCTCCATCTCGGGCTTCGTACGAGATACAAAAAAGACTCTCTTGTTGAGTCAAACACTTTTAGCCTCCATCTCGGGCTTCGTACGAGATATAAAACACTCTCTTGTTGAGTATAAAAGACTCTCTTGTTGAGTCAACCACTTCTAGCCTCCATCCCGGGCTTCGTATGAGATACAAAAAAGACTCTCTTATTGAGTCAACCACTTTTAGCCTCCATCTCGGGCTTCGTACGATATATAAAACACTCTCTTGTTGAGTATAAAAGACTCTCTTGTTGAGTCAACCACTTTTAGCCTCCACCTCGGGCTTCGTACGAGATAGAAATTACTATCTTGTTGAGACTGATAGACCCTCTTGTTGAGTCCACCCTTTTAGCCTCTATCTCGGGATTCGTACGAGACAGATAAAAAGCACCCTCTTGTTGGGTCAATAGCCTCCTCTTAGGCTTTGTATAAGGAAACCCCGGTTGAGTCAATCAACCTTTTAGCATCAAAATTTGTGCCTCGCTCATAGTATACCAACATCAACAACTTCTTTTCCTTCATCTAATTGTTGTAAGCAGTAAGCCTCTGGATTATTTACATCCACACCCCTGTCCCTCTTTTAGCATGAGAAATTCCTAAGGAAAGCTGGCATTACTCTAAATTGAGTTAAAGTCTTCTCCTTCAGGTTAAAATCCCCTATAAAGGAAATTATGGCATTCCTGGATTCACATATCCCAGTTAAAGTAATTCTCCTTTATAATCAGTCACCCAACAGTTGTGACAAACAGACCAAATATCCCCTTTAGAGATGACAAATTCTCTCTAAAGTCAAAACCCTTCAGCTTCACATCTTGGGCTTCGAACAAGATACGAATAGACCCTTCAGCTTCATATCTTGGGCTTTGAACAAGATACAAACCACCTTTAGCTTCACGTCTTGGGCTTTGAACAAGACACCAAAATGACCTTTTTCCCTGTTTCGTTAAACGGGAATACTTAGGCATAAGATTGAAAAATCTTAGCGAGCACACTAATCAAAAACCCAAAATCCAGTATCTATACCAAATCAACCCAAAAACATCAAATCTAAATACAGTATCAAAAACCTCACAAATAATCCAGACACCGTGTTCTCATGCAAAATAACCGAAGATTGGGCCCCACCTCCACATAGCATCTGTAACCTAACAGACCACTGTTCAAACTCAGTATGCAAGCAGGGTTAATTGGAGACATCTATTTCCCTTCCTTAGTCAGCTCAATAGGATAAGAAATGAATCGAACTGTAGTACCCCGTGCGATCGTGACTCAAGACCACAAAAATCGCGCTACACCATAGCTATCTCTTTAGATTTAGAGGCCAACTTGGAAAACGAAGAGACCATACCTTGTCTCTATGCTGACATTGACTTTTGCCGTAATACGCGGCTTGTCAAGAGTTTGCATCGTAACAAGTATCACTTTATGGTCCGGACACATGAGTTCCGAGGTTTTCCTCTGCCAAATGCTGAGCACATAAATGTGCTTCAAAGCACCAATTAGCTATTTGATTTAGGAGCCCGTGATATAGAGGCAGAGAGCGATGAGAGGCACTACCGTGATGTTATGAGGCAGCATTCTGAGCAGCCCCGTACTCATAGCCATAGCACTGACATACCTGGGTCTAGCACCCAAGCACACACGACACCTTTTTCTGATTTTGCAGGTATTCGTTCATCATTGGATGAAGTTCTGTCAGAGCTTAGGCAGCAGAGAGAGAGATGTCGCGTGTGATGTGCAGATGCATGAGTTAGAGAGGAGTCAGTATGAGTTCATGGCCAAGGCCGAGTCGGATTTGAGAAATGTTGTCTCGAAGATGGCGGGACTGCGCAGGGAGGTAAGCCGAATTGCAGATTGTGTCCAACATATCCCACAGGACAACCCAGCCATCAGGCAGGACAGACACCCTCGTGGAGGGCATGCTCTCTAGCATTGATGTATCCAGGTTCTATCGCTCCTTCTTTCAACTTAGGCTAAGACATTGAGGACAATGTCTAGTTTAAGTGTGGGGGAGGAGCCGTTTATTGCTTTTATTTATTTCTTGCTTTCTAGTTTAGTTTGTTTTTCATTATCGAGTCATATGCACGTTTGAGTCATTTTTACTTTACGTTTTCCTGTGTCTAATAACTCCCGTATTTGACCCCAATTTCAAAAAAAATTGTTTAGACTCAATGGCATTACACGTATAGTATAGGTTGTTTCATTCATTGATTTAGGCTAGGTAGGCGGACTTGGGAAAGTTTTGAAAATGTCGGTACCGTTCCTACACCTTAGATTCCCTAAATATGTGATATTGATTTAAATAGATATTATGCCATGACCTTATGCCTAGCTTCTTAGAAGTAACCTCTCTATTAGTTTTTACTAGCAGTCAGCACCATCCGTGTGTACGAACTAAGTAACGAACCGATGCAAATATGTGTGATCTCAAAAGTTGATTTATGTGATTTTTATAAAAAAACGAATGAAAGACATGTTCCCGCTAAGTTAAGTGGTCCTCACCTGACCATTTAACCTAAAGGTTCGGACTCTTGAAATTCGTAAGCAAAAGAAAGCATAATGTGCGAAAAAGAAAAAATGTTTTTGTTGAATAAGAGATCATAAACACTAACAGGTTCGCTTACCATGTAAGTACACAGGATAACGGGCTTAATGTGATTGCGCTCGAATGAAAAAGAGGTGAAATAAGATGAAGGATATAGGTCTATTTATAATGTCATGATTTGAATTGGTATTGCATAGGAAGGGCGTATTCGTCCGCTTTTGTGGAGTCGTGTCATTACGGTATCCTTGTTTTCACTATCCAGTACCTATCCATTTCACTTTAGCCAAGAAACCTTGTGCTTAAATTGTTTTTGTCATGCCTAAGAATCGAAACATCATGCTTACTGTTTTATTACATTGGGAGTTTACTTGAGGACAAGCAAAAGTCTTAGTGTGGGGGAGTTTGATGACTCGATTTCGTATCGTTTATTTCGATTCAATTCGTGCATGTTTTATTATATTTTTATCGAGTCATTATCGTTTTATGCATCATTTACTTATGTTTTCTTTTATTTTCCATTTACAGGTCCTATATCAGCTCCATAGAAGGAAAGATCAAGAACTGAGCTAAAAGAGAAAAAAGTGAAGAAATTGCAAGTTTCTGCCTCATCCAGATGAATGGCGCTCGCCATCTTCCCAGTTCAAAAGGAATGGCGCTCGCCATAGCAGAAAAGGAGGGAAATTCAAAGTTCAACTGAATGGCGACCGCCATTAGGCCTACAATGACCGCCATTGGTTCGCGGGAGCAGTTTCCAGACAACAGTTTAGCAGTTTTGCAAGTTCACTTCAAATTTCAAATTTATGTTCTTGGAGCCAACCTTTTCCTATAAATAGACCATCAGAGGTCTGCATTTGGGAGATCCAAGAACCCTGCAGAAGCGCTGCCGAAATTTCTAGCCTACCTACTTACATTACCTTCCAAAGTATTGATCACTCACACCGAGGGATTGATACCTCTGCTGTACTTTTCTTTTCTATGTTGCTGATGTACACTTGGATCAATTGTTATTAATAGAAGATTTGTTTTTTGTTTAATTACTTCGCATTTAAGGTTATTTACATTTTGTCTATCTTACTGCATTATTGAATCTGACTTTAATGTAATATAACTTGTTTCACCATTAAATTGTAAATTTGAACTTAATAAAAAATTAATCAATATGTATGTCATAAAATTCAGCAATGTTACTGTTTTAGCATTAGGTTTAAATATGTCTGAGTAAATTTGCATGAGTTCGTAGATTAAGGATCGTCGTTCCGACGGGACTCTGTAGAGCCATCTGTGTTTAACTTAATGTTTTCAAAATTTTGGTTTAGGTGTCTAATCTGAATTTAGGCAGCCTTGTCGTGAGAGCGAGAGGTCATTTAACAGTGTTTCGTCACGAGAGTGAGAAACGCACCAAGGCGTGTCCAATAGAGTGAGAGTTTGAGGTAATCGCCGGATAGTAGGCATCAGACATTGAGCCTTAATGCAGCGAGAGCGTTTTAGGGCCTCATTTAGGTTATGTTAGTTTCCAAAACGCACCTTTTAATTACCGAGCGAGCGAGAGCAAAATCTTGGGGTTATTAGGCGTGGCTTGTTTAATACCGCAAGAGTGTGAGATCGAGCCTTTAAACTGGTATATCCTTCAGATCAATTTCGAGACCTTTGTTAACACCCAGATTTTACAGAGTCCCCAAGGAGCACGAAAATCATTCTTCGGTCTCGTCTTTATTGTATTTATTCAAATCCCATTAAAAACCAAGTTTTCCTTTACCGCCAAATCTAGCCTTAGCTTTACACTGCAATAATCGATCACTCTAGGTTGATTATTAATCCCTGTGGGTTTGACAATCTTTTAAAACTACGCGATAAGCTATTTACTTGCAGCAGTAATCCGACCAATACGCAAAGTCGCGATCAATTTCCACCTTATTCAAAGACTTATAATCCAGAAGAGCTTACAAACTATCTTACTGGATGCGAAGATGAACCACTAGATGTATGGATTAACTTGGGTAATCTGTCGGATACTCTTCCTGAAATTTTCCAAAAAAGGGGGAAAGGCTAGAAAAAGAAAAGTGATGATGATGACGGACCATCAACAAAGAAGATGAACATGGCATCTACATCTGCCTCTCCAGCTGGGGAACAGAGTAAGTCTTCTGAATCTCTCTCTATAACTGCATATGTTATTATTAACAGAAACTTATCTTCATCTTTTCCTACATCATCACCACCTCCTACAACTCAACCATTATTTACCACTCCACCACCACTATTTTCTACTGTTGTCACCACCTCTCCAATACCAATTTCTGAATCACCTACTGAAATAATCCCACCCTCTGCACCATCTATACAGTTTACACAAACAATACTAGAAATCATATCAACTCAGCCATCTTCCACCATATCCATACAACCAAACCCCATCATTACTGCACAATCATCTCCAACCATTTCCCTTCCATTAAACACTCAATCTCTTTCTGAAGAATTTCCAACTAAACCTTCTTCAAACAATGATACCACCAATCTTGGTGATTCTGTTGAAGAAAATAAACCTTTATCTGAGAATCAACCCTCTGACCTTCCTCCTAACCTAGATGAAGTAATCTCTATTTTTAAGGACAATGTGGTTATGAGATTCAAGACACTCTCTGATGAATCAAATTCTAGCGAAGACCCTTCTGCTTTGGGTGCTCCGTGGGATCATATCAATTAGTGGATGTCTGGGGAATTTCAGAAGATTCAAAATCTTTCTGTTCAGACAAAAGACTATTTTATTTAGCAAGCTGAAAAGAGGTTGAAAAAGAAGAAGGAAGTTGAAGCTAAGCTAGTTGTTGAAAGGGCATTAGCTGAGAGGTTAGCCAAGGAAGCTCTAGACAGAGAGGCTGAAAGGTTGGCTAAGGAAGCTAAAGATCAAGCTGAGAGAGAAGCTACTGAAAACTCTTCCTCGGATCCAGTGTTGAAAACTATGGCTACCATTCAGAAGCAGCAAGAGTTATTCAGAACAAGAATGGACAAGCAAGATGAAGTCACTGTCAACATTCAGAATGCACTTGCTCAGATCCTTCAGAGGCTCCCTCCACCTTCTCAACCTTAGGAACATTTTTTAGGATACCTCATAGTTTGTCTTTGACTGTTTGTTTATCCTATGTTGTACTTTGAGTTATCTTTTTGGTTTATCCTTTTTGATTATGAGAAAAAGGGGGAGTATTTAAATGGAAAGTTATTTTGATAAATATCTTGTCTCTGAATCATAGCTCTAACATTCTAACACTTTAATTGAAAAATTTCTCTTAGAATGCTTTTCAAGAACAATATTTATATTGGCAATATGACTTTGATATCAACCAGGCTCTGATCTAACTAATCAAGCTCTGTTATCAGATTTCATTACCACTATAACCAAGCTCTGATATTTTGGATCTGACTAGATCCTTGCAATCAGGCTCTGGTATCCCTAATCTGATAAGATTTTATTTAAGTCTTAGATTCAGGGGGAGCTTGATAAAGGGAAGTTTACTCTGAACTTATCTGAGTCAATTCTTATTAATTATTTTCGTACAAAATTGTGTTATCAAAATACATTGTTTTGTCATTATCAAAAAGGGGAAGATTGTTAGAACAAGATTTGGTTCTGTAAGATATCTCTAAGTTTTGATAATAACAAAGTAGTATTTGTGTGAGAATAATTTTGTTACTCTAACATTTGTTTTCTAAAGTATTGACAAACAGGATCTAACTCTGATAAAGATAGCTCTGACTCTGATAGAGATCATGTTGAACGTCACTCTCAATTGATCAAAAGTCGTTGCTGCGTCAAAGAAGCAAGTTTGCTTCTGATCTGCTCTACTTCAGAAATATTCTAAGAAGATAATATGTTGTTGCTGCAATGTTCTCTTGGATTCTGGCTTTGAATTGGACTCTGATAATTATCTTCTTAAGACTAAGTGCTAAAGACTCTAAAGACAAGGTTATGATAAACAACGTTCTGAAGACTCTGAAGACTTAAGTTTCTGAAGACTAAGTGCTGAAGACTCTGAAGACAAGGTTCTGCTGAACAACGTTCTGAAGACCCTGAAGACTCAAGTTTCTGATAACCATGGGTTCTGAAGAAGGAGTGCTGAAGACTCTGAAGACAAGGTTCCACTGAACAAGTTCTGAAGACTCTGATGACTCAAGACTCTAAAGACCCAGTGATAAATTCTTCTGATCATGCTTCAACCATATCCTTTCAGAAGCCTCTGATGAATAGAAAAAGATGAAATGTTTGCAAAGGAAAATAGTACATAGTACATATCAAACATGTTCTTTTCCACTACCATTCCACTACCCTGATTTGGTGCTACAAATGACAACATTTGTGTACGATTTTCATCCCAGCATAACGACATTATTTCAAGTTGGCAGCAATTTTACTGATATTCCTGATCTGCCCTTCAACGGATCTTTTTTTGGCTATATAAAGACTTCATTACTCGAAGAAGAAAATAACATTGAGAGATACACAGTGTGGAAAAATAGAGACACTGATTCATACGAGAAAGAAACACAGAAATACATGAGAGAGACACATGCATGAACAGTAAAACACCACAATACAAAGAAAAAATATTGTTCATACTGTATAGATTTTACTTGAGCTATTTATAGTGTTTATATCATCTTATGTAGAAGCAATTCATTGTAAACATTAAATTTGTTCAAACAGTTGTTTGTATTCCTTAAGGGACCAGTTGGGTCAGAATCCTTAAGAAGAGACGGTCAGTCTGTGTATGTTAGTTACCAGCAGTTGCTAGTGTAGTGTAATCAGTTTGGTTATAGTGGATTAAGTCCTCGTGTATAAGGCGAAATCACCTTGGCGAGTGGACTAGATTAACTTGATAGTTTTCAAGTGAACCAGGATATATTGTGCGTCTTTCTCTATTGCTAGTTTATTTGTGATCTTTGTTTGAGTTTCACATAAAACCTTTCATTTTGAAAACCCAATTCAACCCCCTTTCTTGTGTTTTCTCACACCTTCATCTTGACTTCTTTCTTCTCTTTATTTGTGCCAAGGTTGATTTTCTCTACCTGCTCTTGATGTGGTTGGAGATTTGAGTACTCATACTCACACATTCTTGCCAGTTCATCGGGAATCTCATAATCTTCCTCACCCTCTTCTTCAGCTTGGTAGATGGGTGAATCAAAGTTAGGAGTGAAAGTAGAGTCATTGGATTCAACAGGGTTTTTGATTATTCTGCATGTTTGAATGATTTGATTTTATTAAAAGAACAAAGAAACACAAAAGGAAAATGTTTTTGTAGTTTTTGAAAAGATTGCCATTTTCTTTAAAAGTAAAAAATGAAAAAAGCAGTAAATGAACAAATGAGAATTTAACAAAATGTCTTCATTGATAATAATTTTGAGAGTGCATAGGTAGCCCTACCAAATAATCCAATAGCCTTGGGCAGAGCTATGGATTTTTGAGAACAACAGAAAAACAACAAATTAATTTGACATGGGAATGATCTTGGGGATCTCAATTGCCTCCCAATTGTCTAAGGCAGCTTCACAATGAAACACCAAGTTCTTCATATCTTCATCTTCATAGTCTTCATCAATTGTATTAACTTGAAAGGCTCCACTGACAAACACCTCCTGGACACTCTTCAAACGACCCTTGGTAGAAGTTGATGTTCCTTGATCAGTAATTGGTTTGTAATCCAACCCAAAGCGGTCCAGCTTCATCTTAACATCAATAACCTCCCCCAGCCTTCGGGACTACATTCTTCAATGGTTGACCTCGTGCTCTTTGCATATGCAAAGGACGGATTACCCTTCCCCGCAGGTTCTTTAACTTCCATAAGGACAACATTGGCTATTTCGAGAGCTTGGAAATAAGTTTCCAAAGCATCCTCATCATCCTCAATATATCGGAACGAAGAGAGATGGCTTACCATAAGGTCTTCCTCGCCATAAAAAATCACCTATTCATCATTAACAACGAACCTCATCTTTTGGTGCAAATTAGAGGTCACTTCCCCAGCAACGTGTATCCATAATCTTCCCAACAAACAGTTGTATGCAGGATTGATGTTCATGACTTGGAAGGTAATATCAAATACATGCGGGCCAATCAAGATAGGTACCTCTATCTCCCCAATCATTGTCCTGCGCCATCAATCAAACGCCTTAACAATCAAAGCAGCAGGCCCCATCTCTGCCCCTTGGAAAGCTAGCTTAGCAAGTGTCCTTTTGGGTAAAACATTAAGAGAGGAACCAGTGTCTACAAGGACTCTCACTAAAACATCATCTTGACATTTCACATATACGTGCAAGGCACGATTATGGTTCTGGCCTTCCCTTGGTAAATCTTCTCTACTGAAGCTAAGAGTATTACAGGCCGTGATATTGGTAATTACACTATCAAATTGGCCAACAGTGATGTCATGAGTGACATGAGCTTGTGCTAGTAACTTCTACAAGGCATTTTTGTGAGCCGGAGAGCTCATTAGAAGAGACAGAATGGAGATCTTTGACAGAGTTTAATGTAACTGATCAATGATCTTGTAGTCACTCTTCCTTATGAATCTTAGGAACTTAGCGTCTTCATCAATTGGAATCACTTCTTTGTCTTTGGTGGATATTGTAGCAGCAGTCTCTTTTGATGGGACCTTATTGAATTGGGGAGTGCAAATGCGACCGCTACAGGTCATTTTACTCGCCCCAACAATATTGGTTATGTCTGCATTAGCAATCTTCGAACCTTCTTTTTGAATAACTTTTCCAGATTCTTGGTCAATAACAGTGGCATCATATTTCCAAGGTACGACTCTGGTATTTTCAAAAAGGAGCAGACTAGGCTTTTGGATAACCACAGGCTTCGACTGACTAGCTGGCTGAACAACAACAGGTTCTGGAACTTTGAAGACTGGCTTCGGTAAATTGAAAATTGGTGTTTTAGAACTTGACTCAGGAAAATTGAAAACAGGCACTTTGTCATTAGACTATGGAAAATTGAAAATAGGTTCAATCACATATACTTCATATTTTTTCAATTTGTTGCTCACTTGCAAGAAACCTTCATTAATCAAGTTTTGGATGTCCTTTTGAACCAACTCACATCCTTTAGGACAGACGACACATTCTTCACAATTTGCATGGCAAACCTTGACTAATCCTGCTTATACTAACTCTGGATGGAAAGCTCGTAGATGATTCTTGATTTCAGCAACATCTAGGATAAAATTTTCATCAGACACTTCATCAATGGCATTAACAACCCCATGAGCAGGCAAAGGGTTATTTTTAAATGAGAGGATCTTCTTTTCAATCAGCTCTCTAACAATATATTTCAGAGCATAACATCCTTCTAAATCGTGTCCTGGCGCACCTTCATGAAATGCACAGTGGACATTAGGATTGTAGTACGGTGGAAGAGGATCGGGTAGTGGACCCAAATATCTTGGAGTCACTAAACCTCTCTATAACAATGAAGGGTATAGTTCTGTGTAAGTCATTGGAATGGGGGCAATAGGAGGTCTGCCACCCTACCTTCTGCTTTGAATGTGAGCATTTTGACGTGGAGCTTGAGTTCTTTGTTGTTGATAAGTTGGAGCATTGGGCGCTTGCTGATATGTTGGTGGAGCTTGAAATGGCTGGTAAGTAGGAGCTGGTTGCACAGGTTGATACATGGGAACCTGTTGATTGAATGAAGATGTGATTGCTGCCACATATGGTTGTTGAGTAAATTGAACTCGGCAAGTTGGTTGTTGAACATAAAACTGTTGTTGTTGTTTCTTCCAAGACTGATTATTCCTTCGACTAGTCATCACTGCATTTGTTTCCCCTTCTTTCTTTTTGTGAAAGTTGCTAGAAGACTTATTGACATTGTTGCTGTTGTTGGAACTCCCAGTTGCGTTGATCATTTTTCCATTTTTCAAACCAAGTTCAACTTTGATACCTACAACAACTAGGTCAGAGAAGCTAGCAGTTACACTTCCTACCATCCTTTCATGAAATTCTGGTCGTACTGTGTCAACAAACTAGTCAGCTAATTCTTTCTCATTCAAGGGTGGTTCAACTTGAGATGTTGTTTCTATCCACCTATGAGCATATTATTTGAATGACTCAGAATCCTTTTGCGACATGCTCAACAACTTCCTTATGTCAGGGGCTAAATCCATGTTGTACTTGTAGTTTTTTATAAAAGCATCAGATAAGTCTTGAAAATAGCGGATACGGGTCTTAGCTAAGCTTAAGTACCATTTGGAATAAGTACCTTTTAAACTATCATGGAACAGTGAATCATGAGCTTACCATTATCCACATGGGCTGCCATCTTCCTATAGTACATGATGAGATAATTTTTCAGGCTAGTAGCACCTTCTTACTGATCAAAGTTTGGAGTTTTGAATTTTGCTGGGATAACCAATCCAGAAACAAGGCACATCTCCCTTGTAGCAACACCAAAGATCTAACCACCTTCCATAGCTCTCAATCTTTCCTTAAGGGTTTCAACATTCTCTCTTAGCATTTCATGTCGTTCATCCCCATGTTCAGACATATCAGGGACATCATACACTTGTTGTTGCTCGAGTATGCACGACAATTGGTGCGACAGTAGGAATTACATGAGGGACCTCGGAAGCCAATGGAACAACTTGTTGAGTAGTAGCAATTGTAGCAGGTCAAGGTACAAAACCTAGAGGAAGACCAAAATGAGGCAAATTTGCTAGAGTAGTCATTGCAGGCTGAGGATCGACCACTGGATTAACAATTTCTGAAACCACTATGGGTTGGATATCTATCTTTGCACAAATCACTTGCAACATCTCCATTATTTTCCCTACGTTCCCTCATAGGTCTTCAAGCTCGCCGCTGACTCTGTAAATCTCTTGCTCTTGCTCAGCCATTCTTCGTCGGGCTTGAGCTCTGGTGTTGTACTGGTGTGAGGGACTCAGTGTGGAAATTGGAGAGGAGACAATGGAATGAGCTTATGCTAGATAAATGCAAATGCGATGACATGTGCATTAATGCAATGCAAATGCAATTTTAATTATTTCAAGGAACTCAAGAAGTAAATTGCAAACATTAAAAGGAATAACACACTTTGGAACAAACTAAAATTTTTTATTTCATTGATAATAGGAAGAATTACATCTTTGGAGTACAATTCAAGATACCCAAAAACAAGGGGGAAATCTATGACTAATGGGTCCTAAGGAATCCCATCTAAAGAAGGTCCACTCCATGCTGATGCTTCCTCTTATGCTTCTTCAACTTTGTGTTCTCTATTACAAACTTGTCGATGATCCTCTTCCAAGCACCTGATGTGAGAGGAATGTCTGAATACTCATGAACGTTAGGAACTGGCTGAACGCTAGAGAAAAATAAATTCTCTTGCGCCACATGTCTCTCCACAACACGCCTCTCAAGTAGCTCGATCAAGTCATCTTTCTCTTTTAGCTGCTTCTCCAACTCTATATTCTCAGCACTAATGGCATGATACTTTCCTTCCCAAGTATCTCTCTCTAGCTTCATCCTTGCTAACACTTCTGATACTCCTCCATGCGCTCGATAGGAATGGTAGACGATGATGCAACAATTAGCTGTGAAGGTCTTTCAAGAAGATAAGGCATTTTGAGATCACGAGCTATAGATTGAACCCACTGAGTAAAAGGTTCAAAGTCTACACAATTCCTCCTCCCCAAATCATTCTTACTCTTTCTATGAATTGTGTTCCATGCATGCATAACTCTGTCCTTTGAATCTGCACTAGCTTCCTCGTTAAGATAAAAGAAACCTGCCAACAGAATATTGCTAGGTTTTTCCTTCATAGGGAACCCAAATTGATGCCTTGTAAGAATAGGATTATAGCTAATTCCCCGCCGGATACCAAGAAGAGGTACATTGGGAAATTTGCCACAACTATCAATGATTACTCCCTTGTCATAAACTGGATCATACCAATGCAAATCTATGTGAGTAAGCGCCATGAGCCTTTGATATCATCTAAGCTTGTCTGGATTTTCCTTAAAGAGTCCAGTTCGAGGCAAGTGTGAAACAAACCATTTGTAGAGTAGAGGAGCACAACACAGAATAGTCCCCCCTCCCTTGAGGGTCCTATGATGGATGGAGTGATAAATGTCACCAAGCAGCGTAGGTACTGGATTTCTAATCAGAAAGATTTGGATAGCATTAACATCAACAAAATCGTCAATGTTTGAAAACTAAACCAAGCCATAAATGAGTAGTGTGAGGACAGCTTCGAAGGCGTCCATATTATTTTCCTTGGCTAAGAAAGTGGCTTTCTCTATCAAAATTTGAAAGGAAAACCCTTGATTCCTCCTTTGGTAGTAAGATTAGCGTTGATCTCAGATGCTTCTAGGTGAATGGCATCTGCAATGTCTTGAGGTGTGGGAATCTTTTCCAAACTGTCATACCCCAAATTTTGACCACTAAGATTTCCCATCATTGTACAAATCATCATCACAATATGGATGAACCATTAATCTCCCCAAAGATGGGTGAGCATCCACTACAATCAGACTTAGGGTTTCAAGCCCTCTTAGAGCTCTTAGACAAATGATCAATCAAGGAATGACATGATCTTCAACTTGTCTAGCCTCTCAAACATCCACAATGGATCAAGAGGACTCCCACTCCAAGGATTAAGCACAAGGCTGCTCCCTTCTAAGTGGATTAAGCCTCAAGATCGCTAGTGTCACCAAATTAGGGTTTTGGTCGACCAGGGCCTCCAGATGGAAATTTTCCTCTGGGCATGAGTCAATGCTTCAAGGCATAACCCAAAATACTCCAAGGGACATCATGGACCCAATCACCAAGTCAATTTATCCTCAGGGGATGCATTTACAAAATAATCAGGAATTAGGGTTTCTTGACCTAATTCACCCCTAAGTTGACTTTTGGGGCAAAGCATGAGCCAAGACCTCAAGACATGATTTGAGGGTCTCTAATACACCACATTGATCCATTTGCAACAATGGATTGATCCAAGAAGCTTGAGCAACAAGTTTCAATTTCGTCTGAACCACAGTTAGGGTTTCGCGAGAAAAGTCAACTGTATCTTTGACTTTTAACCCGGACATGCTCCCAAACCCTTAGACATGATTCAATACACCCTATAACACCTATGAAACCAATCCATCAAGTTTGATTTAGGTCAAGGACTTGATTTCATAGAGGATCGCACAGTTTGGAATTCATCTGATAAAAAGTCAACTGTGCACAAAAGTCAAACTTTGACTTTTTGAGATTTTTCACAATTATGGTTTTTTAACCCTAAAATGATGTTAATGTGTGATTTGAATCATCATTCATCAAGAAAAATCAAGAAAAGTGGGATAACTTGTAAAAGGGGTAACCATAAAAAACTTAGAAATTTTTCTAAGTTATGGAACAAAGTGGTTAAGGTACCAACTTTGGAGGATCATAATTCCTAAACCACAAGGCCATTTTTCCCCATCCAAAGCTGGATTTGTAGCTCTCATGGCACTCTACAAAAGCTTCAAACATAACTCATTCCAATTCCTCATGGATTTTAAGTTATGGAATGATCAAAATCACAAAAAGTGAAAATGTCACTTTTTTCCAACACTTATGAAATTTTCACTAAGTTAGAATCTGCCTTACTTTTTCCAAATGTAGGGGCATTTTTCACTTGGATCCAAAAAGTATCAAAACCAATTATGATCAAACAGTTGTTGTATCATATGAGGGCTTTCCAAAATGGCCAAGAACTCCATCAAAGTCCACTTGAGCCATGAGATATGACAATGCCAATATGCCTTGTTGCAAACTGTCATGGCAAGGCAAATTTTGGAGTTTTGCTCGATTTTCTCAAATTTTGCAAAGGGCAAGCAACTCTATCCATCTGAACACCTCAAGGGGGGGACCAAGGATGAACCAACTTTGATCCCAAGCCTCGCAAGTCTTAGGAACCAAAAATAGCATGCCAAACCTAGAAATGCCTAAAAGAGGGACAAGACTCCAATTTTGGATTGAAGCATTCAATGGATGCACCAAGATGGCATAAACTGAGCCATTTCCAACTGAATTCAGTCAAGAATTATCCAAGACCAAGGGGACCAACAGCCTGTGCCCTAACCTTAGATTCTCATTGCTCAACATTGGCCAAACCTCTGTTGCAGTTGCCATTCACTATTGCAGCCAAAACAAACTTGCTCTACTATAAAAAGAGCTCAATTGTGTTCAGTTTGAGTACACCAAAGCACTACAACACTTGCTTTCCTCAAAATCTCTCTCTCTCTCTCTTAGCAAAAATGCCTTCTTTAGCAAGGTAACTCTGAGTTTTTGAGTTAGAGAGCAATTCCACCATAGCTCATGATCCAAACACATCCAATATATCATATCTAAGCTGTCCAAACTCTCACAAGTGACCTGTAACACCAAAGTCACAAAGTCACCTCTCAAAACCTCAAAATAGTACTTTTGTGCATTTTTCAAGCCATGTCTTGATTCAGTCACTTTCCAAACCAGATAAAACCTCAAACACACTCCAAATATCATCCTTGAACTATCCCAAATGGTTCCCCCCATCTGGAACACCATTTGAGAGAGTTGCTATTTTTTTCCACTTTTGCCCCTTTTGCAAGAAAGAGCTCAAACTTGTTCCTGAGGTTTCCAGCTGATTCCAACCATCCTAAAAGCTTCTAAGAGATCATTTGAGGTTGTTCAAAGCATCAAATCATTTCTGGAACAAGTGGCTTGGAAGATTGCACAAAAGCTCCAAAAAGAGGTAAGCATCACAACTTGGATTCTTTGAACCATGCTTTCTTTTGATGTCCACTGATCATGCATCTCTTATACATGTTATATGTGTTGTGTTTGCACCAATTTATGATGTAATTCATGCTTGTACCAAGAGATGGCATATAAAATGCAAATCATGGCCTATTTCAAAACCACTATCGAGTTTTTCAATAGGAGCATGATCTGAAAAAAATACCACCACCATTGGATTCCTTGTGAAATTATAGGCATGATAGACCTAAATTTTGTCCCAATCCATGGAGAAATGAGAAAGTTATGGCCTTCACGTTTTCAACCAAAATCTTGCCTTGGGCCAGGCCAAAAACAAGGCAAGCCTTGTATATTTGTGGTTGTGTTTCAATCAACGGATGTATCACCACCCTAGTGGTAAGACGCGCGCCCTATACACAAGAGGTCTGGGGTTCGAATCCCCTAGCCCCAGATCCTCTTTTTGCTATTTTCTCCACTTTTTTATTGTTTTTCTTATTATTTTTAATGATTTGAAAAATTAATAACTCCCTCAATTTTAATTATTTTTTATTAGTTCTTTTTGCAAAAAATCACAAAAATGTTGAAATATTTTATTCCACAAAAAAATTAAATTTATATTAGTTATTTAATATAATTAGTATTTTTGTGAATAAATTTATTTTTAATTATTTTTAAGCATTTAAAAGTGAATATTTACTATGAAAATCAAAACTAAATGAGTTTTAATTTATCTTGTGATAAAAACCTCATTTTTCAAACCCTCAACAAAAATCACAAGTGGTTTATTCAAACTTATTTGGTATTTTTATCATTTTTATTTGATTTTCTTTAAATATTTACTTTTAAAAGAAAACAAATTTAGGGTTTCCTTGATTTTCACTCAAACAAAACTTTTAAACACTTTGGCCCTCTAATAGAGTGTAAGACTCAATCCCCTTTTAACCAAAACAATTTTGGGCCTCAGATATTGTATAAGTCCCTCTGCGTTAAAAGAAAATCTCGGCGCGATCGCTAGTTCAAAAATCAAACCCTTGGGCCTACCCTCGTGTTATAAGCCCCATTCTTTAAAAATCATTGGGCCTCTAGTAGAGTGTAAGACCCAACCCTTTTTGAAAACCAAAATAATTTGGGTCTCACTTATTGTATAAGTCCCGACACCATAAAAAAGTTCGGCGCGATCGTCGCCTTTTAAAACAAAACACTTTGGGCCTCTCCTTGAGCTGTAAGCCCCACCACTTGTACAAAAATAACCCTTTGGGCCTCTTGAGAGAGTGTAAGACCCATCCCTTTGTACAGAAAACCTTTTTGGGCCTCAGTCACTTGTATAAGTCCCTGTACAATATACAAAACAACAGTGCAATCACTGATAAAACCTTGGGCCTCTCCTTGAGCTGTAAGCCCCAACAATATTTTCAAAGCACTTTCTCCTTTGATTTTGAATATAATATTGTTATCAAAGTTTTCTTTGTTGAACAACTAACCAAACAGCATGGAAGCTCTACAACCGAGTAAGTGTTTATCTACTTTCTTTATCCGCTTTCATATATATATATATATATATATATATATATATAACTGTATTGTGGGGCTGCTCACTGTAAGTCTTCCTTCACAAACTTTTATATACTCGTCAAACATCCATTGTGTAATACTAGTATAGCTATTTAGAGTTTTCCCCGGCAACTACGTCTAGCACTAGGTAAAGCCCTGTTGGTCACTCTAGCAACTAGATCCCCATAGGATTACCAGACACAGTCTTCCCTCCTCTTGGCGTTAAACAATATGGAGAGGTGAAAGGCAACATTCTCGGTGAACCCTTTCTCAGACTGTCACCCTTAGAAATCTTCAAAGAGACTCTACTCCCCAGAGATGATATTTTCTCCGTGAATGGCATCTCTTGAGTTTCTTCCAAATTCTCGGACTTTCGTGGCTTGATCTATTCTCGGTGAATGGCATGTCTTGAACTTCTCGGGGTTTGGAGACCCACAGGCTTCTTAAAAGCATCCCCTCCTCCTCTTGGGCGTTGTACAAGGACCCTTCGGCTTCTTAAAAGCTCACATGCCTTCTCTTGGGTTTAGTACAAGGACCCAGAGACCTCTACAGGTATAGGAACAAAACCTAGTGTCACTCCCAGGATTTTCATCCAGGTACAAACGCGAGAGTGGCGCGGAAAACAGAGTCGCCAACCGTGTAAATTTATCCCAAGAGAGGGAAAGGGAACACCGCATAAACCTGAGGAAGGGGGAAAGGAATGGTCATCGCAACCATAGCCTGGGTTCGGGAGTCGGTTACATGAGGGGAAGGTGCTAGCACCCCACGCGTCCATCGTACTCGATGGGATCCACGCTTGTTGTCTATTCTAAGGGTGAGTTATACTATCATCTATGGCTGTACTAAAACAGGGAAGGGGAAAGACTAAGACAGACTCGGTAGGACGTCGACGTCCTAGGCCTACGTACTCCCTTTGTGCAATGGGAAATTCAGAGTCAACATAGTTCGGACCAAGTTCTTTTTGTGTTTTTTATGAGCGACGTTAAGTTCGCGTCCGGCAGTTAGGGTCGATGCCTGTTTGCAACTCAGACGGAAAGTAACGTGCCCTTTTTGAAAATAGCCTTTAGTTTGACAATCCCGAAGGACAAAAAGGTTTGAAGTTTGTTTGTATTTTTTAAGACAGAAATGACTTGGGTTAGTTCATAACTTGCATTGCACCAAAGTCTAGGGCACAGGGACGAATACTTAACGCATCGTCCTAAGACAGGACGCTCGCTAAGCACTCTAGAAAGATGAGAGGAAGCCCCTCATTTCTCATTCCCCACGCTTAAGGCTCGTGCGCAATACACTTTATTCTTATTAAGTGTTTTCAAGAAGTTCTGAGATGAGAAGAGAGAAGACACAAAGGAAACTCTAAAGGGAAACTAAGAGTCCTAATGTTATCATGCATGGGTGACCTACGGTTAGTGAGGTTTGACGACAACCTAAGCCTAAAGAAAAGAAAATATGAGAGACAGAAAGAGTGAGAGTGGACATGGATAACTATCCACACCCTCAAATGACTTACCTCAGCCCCTGCATAAAAGGTTAGTACAAAGCAGGCATAAGTAATAATAAGACTAATGAAACCCAAACAGATCACAAATCAAAGAGAAGTGATTATAAACCAAATGAAATCAACCAAAACACAATGTGGATGACCTAAACATTCATTTTGAAGTCAAAGGAGCAAACCTAAATGATGGCACAAGTGCCTTTTCAAACAAGTGATCAGACATGGTCAAAGATGTGCATACAAGAAGATCTCAAATAAAGAGTAATCAAACAATTAGCAAAACATCTTCTAAAATCACCAAATTAATTATCAACATATCTC
The DNA here is from genome assembly GCA_022829125.1 of Lathyrus tuberosus. Classification (NCBI taxonomy): domain Eukaryota; kingdom Viridiplantae; phylum Streptophyta; class Magnoliopsida; order Fabales; family Fabaceae; genus Lathyrus; species Lathyrus tuberosus. The sequence goes on along the minus strand of JALAZF010000052.1, from coordinate 3,751,103 downwards.
AACCAGAAACAAACAACATGTCCAAAATTCATTCAAAAATTCAAGATATAAGTCACTCAAACAATTATGCAAATTCAGATGAGAAATATGATTCAATGTGCTAAAGGAAAGGACTAAAATGCAATATGAAATGATTTTAAAAATGAGAGAAAAATATTTTAATGCAAATAAATGTGTTGGTGAAAAAATTCAAAAAGAATGAGTTCAAAAGGTTTTGTATGCTATGAGAACAAAATTCTACAAGTTTAGGTATGCTTGATATGGATAATTCAAAAAGAAAATAAACAAATAATTATTTCAGATGCTAAAAATAAAATAAAATAATAAAATAAAATTTTGAAAATTTTACAAAATTATAAAAATGACGCATGAATTTTGTTAGAATTTTTTGATGCAATTATCTATTTTTAGAAATTAAAAATGAATTACAAACAATTAGATAAAAATAAAAATAAGAAATATCCAGTCAACAAACTAACACGTATTCAAGATCTAGGGCTCAGATCACCCATTACAGCATAATAATCAAACACACGCGCGTACATAATCCCTCAGCATACCATATGATCTCACGTGACATGCACCCTCCTATTTTAATGTGTTGTCGTTGTAACATCCATTGTATTTCATCAACCCACATGATCAGGTCAACAACTCAAAAAATCAAACAGGATCAGCGGTTCAAATTAAAAGTACACGGTAACACAAATAGGAAGCCACACACACGATTATTAAATTAAAATCAGAAAAAAAATAAAAAGAATAAAACGTGGCAAGCTGATGGCCGTGCGATGAAACAGATCAACGGTTGAAAGGTCGTCTCCTACCTCCAGCATCTTCACTGGCCGGAACCCTTACCAGCCGCCGGAGCTAGGGTTCCGGCCACCTTCTCCGGCCACCTGGAATGAAAACCTCACCAAAACACGCACGCAAATACACCTTTCTGGCCAGAATTTTACCAGGATCTCAAATATCACACTAGAATTTGCAAACAATCATCCCACAATGAGATTCGCACGAAACAAGTTAGGATTCAAAAACTTTAAACTCAACATACAACCAATATACGCGTCCAATTTCAAAAATAAATACATCAGCATCATCAGTAACAATCACACATCATCATGCATGTCAAAAAATGGAGTTTTAGGATCATGAAAAATGTTACCAACCTGAGGTCAAGCACTCCTAATCCTTGCTATTGGCTGCGAATGGTGAGTGCTTCGTGCTCTATGGAACCCAGGGATGAAGATTGTAAAAGTGGATTGTGAAAATCTCTTGAGGATGATGAGATTCCGAGCAAAACATATTAGGGTTGAAAGCTTTGTTCTCCTCCAATATCACGTGTCCATGCTCTAACCCTAGCATGAGTTGGTTTAAATACATTAGGTCATCCCACTGATAATGATTTGGGCCTTACTAATTCTCCACTTAATGAGTTTTGGACAAATTTGGAAAATTACATAATGTGAGATACACCCTCTTCCATGCATGTACACCCAAATATTTCATGATGGATCACTTAATTTCCAATTGCTAATCACACCCAAATTTGATTTGGGCCTTAAGATGTCTTGGTTCATGAGATTTCAATAATTTGGCAATTTTGCACAATGGAAAATAAGTAATGAGTAAATCATGGATCCACTTGACTTAAAGGCCCACAATGATCCCTAAGGAATGTTCTTTGATGTTGGAATATGTCTTGAAGCAATGGAATTAATTATAGGTCACCATGTCCCAAAATGTAAAAGTTGTGAAAATGGAACCCTAAAAACCACTTTGCCTTCTTTTGGTCATATCTTGAGTTTAACAAATGATATGGAGACCCACTAGTACTTGTTGGAAAGGGGAGAAAAAGATATTCAACTTTCATGTTTGAGGAAAATTCATTTGAAGCTTTCTTGATGGTGAAAAGTCCAGTTGAAAGTTGTGTAGGAACTTGCCCAAAAAGGAAACTTTCAAATTATAGGTCATTTCCATATTTAGTAACTTTTGCACCATCCCTTGATTCTTGATAAATGGTATGAAACTTGACTTTTGAAGACCATATGAGGATGTGAGACCTTGAAAACCTTGAAGAGAACCTCAAAATTTCACAGTTGACTTCCCCCTTCACTGTTGACTTTTCTCCTGATTCTCCTGATTCCCAATCAATTGGCCAATTGAATCTCTCCTGAACCAAACTGATGGACAAATCTTCCATTCCTAGATACTTAGGGACCCAAGGAATACCATGGAATCAGGTCTTGCCCAAGAAATCAGAAATAAACTGACTTTATAGCAAACCCTAGTTTTGGTACCCTCAGTCTAGGAGGAAATAACACAGTCTCCAAATCCAAATTCCTCTGAATATAATGTGTATCCTCTCCAACAAAGATAAGATATGACATTTGGTGATGATAAAAACCCAAGAAGCTTGCCCATTGAAGCAATGAACCCAAGAATCTCAAAACCCTAATTTCTGCACTGGTTAGGGGGGTGATCCACCAGAGCTCTCTTGGACAATACCAGGACTCTTGCTTGACCCTCTGAAGAACTGCCTCAGGCACCTTGACCCCATGCTAACAACTAATGACATGCACACATGATAATGCAAAAATGAAGTGAAACATAAGCCAGTTAGTAATAAAGTAAGGAGGGCAAATTTTGGGGTGCTACAGCTGCCCCTATTCAATCAACTTGGTCCTGAAGGTATGATAGCAACGGCTCTCAGACATTCCAGGATACACGGGGATTGAATACCGAAAGAGCCCCAGAAATTTGCTAATGGTGAGAATAACGAGATGGAGCGTGCTGAAAAATAAGGAATATGACCTCAACCATATCCACAAGAAAATACGAATACGATCTCAATCGCACCCACAAAACGAATACAACCTCAATTGTACCCTCAAAGGAAGACTGACCTCAATCACTCTACCCACAAAGAAAATACGAATACGACCTCAATCGCACCCACAAAAACGAATACAACCTCAATTGTACCCTCAAAGGAAGACTGACCTCAATCACTCTACCCACAAAGAAAATACGAATACGACCTCAATCGCACCCACAAAACGAATACAACCTCAATTGCACCCGCAAAGGAAGACTGACCTCAATCACTCTACCTACAAAGAAAATACGAATACAACCTCAATCGCACCCACAAAACGAATACAACCTCAATTATACCCACAAAGGAAGACTGACCTCAATCACTCTACCCACAAAGAAAATACGAATACGACCTCAATCGCACCCACAAAACGAATACAACCTCAATTGTACCCACAAAGGAAGACTGACCTCAATCACTCTACCCACAAAGAAAATATGAATACGACCTCAATCGTACCCACAAAACGAATACAACCTCAATTGTACCCTCAAAGGAAGACTGACCTCAATCACTCTACCCACAAAGAAAATACGAATACGACCTCAATCACACCCACAAGACGAATACAACCTCAATTGTACCCACAAAGGAAGACTAACCTCAATCACTCTACCCACAAAGAAAATACGAATACGACCTCAATCGCACCCACAAAAATGAATACAACCTCAATTGTACCCTCAAAGAAAGACTGACCTCAATCACTCTACCCACAAAGAAAATACGAATACGACCTCAATCACACCCATAAAATGAATACAACCTCAATTGTACCCTCAAAGGAAGACTGACCTCAATCACTCTACCCACAAAGAAAATATGGCTACGACCTCAATCGCACCTACAAAAACGAATACAACCTCAATTGTACCCTCAAAGGAAGACTGACCTCATCACTCTACCCACAAAGAAAATAAGAATACGACCTCAATCGCACCCACAAAACGAATACAACCTCAATTGTACCCTCAAAGGAAGACTGACCTCAATCACTCTACCCGCAAAGAAAAGGACGAATACGACCTCAATCGCACCCACAAAACGAATACAACCTCAATTGCACCCGCAAAGGAAGACTGGCCTCGATCACTCTACCCACAAAGAAAATACGAATACGACCTCGATCGCACCCACAAAATGAATACAACCTCAATTGTACCCGAAAAGTAAGACTGACCTCAATCACTCTACCCACAAAGAAAACATGAATACGACCTCAATCGCACCCACAAAACGAATACAACCTCAATTGTATCCGCAAAGGATAACCAACATAAAGTGGACTTTGCTGGGGATAACGTGAAACAAAACTTCTGGTTCATACCACCCCTACTGAGAAAATATGTCAAGCGAGAACTGACTACCAGGCGAGAACTGGATTTCACAAAAGAAAAGGGCCAAACTAAGGCAAACTTCTAACGGACTCACGATCCATAGATAAGATGACTCCGCTGGGGAAAGGAGAAGTCTAAATAAAAGACTCTGTTGGGGAGCACCAGTATGAGGCACGTATCCCTCCAAAATCTCCTGAGTTATGCCATCTCTGCTGGGAAAGAGAACTGGCAAGGAAAGCATAAACCCTGGCTTATGCTTCGAATGCAAATGTTTGAATTTTGGCGTAATGCTCCACACGAAGTGGAAATGCTATGCGTTTTGAGGACGCAATGCCAATGCTTATGATATGCAAAAAGGGCCCCTCTAGCAAAATAAATGCATGGAGAGAAAAAGACCAATTCAGCTGGGGATGACAAAAATAAATTGTCCTCCGAATCCAGGAACTCTGCTGAGAAGGGTCATACTGATCGACTCTTCGGATCAACAACTTCTACTGGGGATTCCAAAAGAACATCCATACCACCGGGGATTACACATGTCCTCTACTGAAGGTGACATAGAACCTGAGATTCCTCCTCTGCTGGGGGAGTTGAGAATGAATGCCAATAACGGAACCGGAAGTCTGTTACTGAGGATTGCCAATAACCAATTGGGCTCAGAACTTGCTGGGGGAGTTGAGAATGAATGCCAATAACGGAACCGGAAGTCTGTTAATGAAGATTGCTAATATCCAATTGGGCTCAGGACCTGCTGGGGGATGCCAGCCCATAATACCATCCTGCTTGGGGAAAAACAGTCCATAATACCATCCTGCTTGGGGATACTGCTGAACTTAGCCTGCTGGTGGGGAGAATGACTTTACTCCCACCTTGCTGGGGACTAGAATATGATATTGTCGGCGAAAGCACGCTTCCTGATTAGATGGGGGAAATGAAAACCCTGATTCTGTGGGGAGATAACGTCTTGATTCAGAGAAAATACTTTCCAGGTCTCCTGCTGGGGAAGGTCTGCTCTGCTGAGGAAATTTTATCCTGCTGAGGAAGGAGCAATCTCAATGCTGGGAGAGCCAACTGCTGGGATGTACAATCCTGTTGCCCTGCAACCTGACTTGTATTTATGGTCATAAGCGGCTCTTTGAACTTTTCACTTGCCCTAGACCACCAGGTCTAATGGAAGACATCATCTCAAGAGGATTTTATAGAAGATTGGGCATTCGCACAGCCCCAGGGTCTTCAAACTCTTGGAGAGGTTTATCATATCTCGACATAACTGCCCCAGTCTTCATAATCCATGAAGTACATTACCTCGAAAGGGATTGTAATGATTTAAAAATACTCTTCTTTAGTACCTTGAACCTTGAGGAGGTGTTTTCAATTAACCATTTTCAGGAGTGGACAATCTCCCACGCTCTAGAGGTGGCCTGCCCCAATATGAGCTTTGAAGTGACTTTGCCCCTGATCTTAGAATGAATGCCCCAGGATAACTGAACTTCGGAGAGATTTCCCGACGTGACTGCCCCAGATTGGCTACATCTTAACACGACTTACTGGGGGGAGCCCACTCTATACTGAGTCTCTTGGCAGCATGCCCTTGGATATGATTGTCCTTCAGAATTTTCAAGCATCCGAACTTGGCAGGATCAAGCTTCTTAACTGACGTTCACTGCATTGATGCTTAGGCACATGTATGCAAACAGAACAAGTTATTTATGAGAATGATAATTCTAATGCAAAAAATATGTTAACCTTGAAGTTTTATTGAAAATGCGTCGCCAAGCCTTGTGAACGAATCACTAGCTGGGATGCGACCTTGATTTTTGAATGGAAAAAAAAAACAATGCGCACATGCAATACCAACAAAAATATTATTAGCACAACTCATAGGAGTCAGGAACGTTATCCTGTTGAAGTACGCTCTCGGAATAAATCCTGTTTCAATTAGGACTTTTAAGGGTTGTAACGTGGTCTGGTTCACGGTTTCAGAAAAAGGATTTATGGTTCAAAATTTATCGGTGCCCACCCACTCTTCGTAATGTTCTCCAGTCCTATCTTCAGTTAATCTGACACAAACGCTCATCTCTCAAGAGGTTTACAATCTTTAAGGGACCCATGCAACTAATGGTTTGACACCTAAGGAGGTTTTGGAGTGACAGTCCCTTTTGTGTCTGTAATCACACGAATTTGTTCTTATCGAGGATTTTCTCTTGTAATGCTCTTCGCTTTTTCTTTCTTTTGCTCTTTTTCTGATCCCTAATTTTTGCCTGGACTGACTCCTTTGAGTTTTTTTCGATTTTGTAGTCCAGCGGGATGCCCTAACTTTTGCCTAAGTCACTTGTTTTTAGGTTTCGACTTAGCGGGCTTTTCTCTTTTCTTTTTTCTCTTTTTTTTTAATTCCCCTTTTGAACAAAACGTGTGACACTGGTTTTCTTACTTGCTTGGAAGGGTTGTGACTGCCTCACTCCTTAGTTATTGATGGGTAACCATCGTGGTTTCACATCTCTTGACCTCTGGACGGTGGGATAGAAGGTGATGGTTCCTCGGGTGCACACTCTCCTTGAAATTTGAACGCTCGGTCAAACTAACTGACGCCTACCCTGCCCCTGGGTTAAGTATGAGGGTTTTTTCGTATGAAAGAAACTCCTACTTCAAGGCTCAAAGGGGTTAATGAAGGTCTATCTCCCTTATATCTCCAGTGTTTAGGGGTTTGAAACAATGCATGTACATCCTCAACAGGGTTCTATCCTTGAACATACAACCAGAGATTTTGCGTTTTCGTCTCATCATCCTCCCTCAAGAGTTCTAAACAAGAAAATTGGTATTGCAGTGCATATAAACATTTAAGAGTGAACACGAATGGATTACTTCAAGAAAAACATATTCATTGCATTAATATCGTCATAAAAGAAACAAACAAGTCTTACATACATACGATGCTTTAACAAGAAATGAAAAACTACAAATGAAGATGCAGTAAAGAAGCTGAAGATTGCCATTGCTGAGGAAGCTTAATTCTGTCTGGACGTACTTGCAGACTGAGTGTTCATTTGAGAAAGAAGGCTTTCATTGATGTTCATATCATCTTCAGTGAATACAATGATCTCTGAGTCTACCAGGTCTTGCACCTTGTGCTTGAACACATTGCAGTTTTCAATTGAATGACCCAGTGTGTCTGAGTAATATTCACATCTATCATCCAGATCATAATCAGGCGGAATAGGGTCGGGAACAGGCTTGGCATCCCTTAGTTGAACCAAATAACTTTCAAGTAGATGGGCAAAGAACATGGCTGTGAGGAATAGGGAGTGGATCAAACTTCTCTCAGACCTCCGTGATCTTTGTTGTCTCCTTCCAGAGAAGTTCTCTTGTTGACTCTGATTCGAGCGCATAATCTTTTCAAGCGCTTTTCTCTCCAGACTTAGCCGAGGCGTAGGCAGCATTTGCAGATGTGGGGATTCTCAGACCAAGGACTGCAAGCAATGCCCCTGACCTGATGTGGCTTTGGGAGAAGCAACGGGGATACCTACTTCTTTTTCAACAGCTAGAGTGGGACCACCTTGTATGCTTACGCAGCTCGGTGCAAATTCAATTTTCCTCAAATCAATCAGATCCTGGACAGCGTGCTGAAGGGCCCTACATTCCTCCACAGTATGCCCTGGTGCCCCAGAATGGAAATCACAATGGGCTCTTGCATTATAGCCTGGTGGGGGATTACCAGTGAGAGGAGCCAAAGTCCTTTTCTGTACCAGTTGCCACTGAAGGAGATGCTGCAATAGTTGAGAGTATAGCATAGGGAGCGGATGAAAAAGTCTTTCAGGCTGCTTCGGTCTCTGTGCACACTTTTTATTCTTAGGCTTGTCTTGGGAAACACGACCTGGTTGCGGTTGGGAAAGTCCTGGAACTTCAGCTTGTGGAAGAGATTCACGAGGCAATCCCAAAGAGATGGGAGGAGTAAGGACCTCTGTCGTGGAGGCGAGCACATGACTGTTTTCCTTCTTTAACATTGTTTTCAAAATCTCCATGACCAAACCCATCTGAGTCTTCATCTGATTGACCTCTTCCCTCAGCATCTTCTGCTCTTGGGACATGACCCGCATGTCTTCCCCAAATTGCCTCATCTGAACCTTCATTTCAAGCATCTCTGCACGGAGTTGTTCCATGGCTATCCTCTGGTTATCGCAGATTGAGTAGAATACCGATGAACTGGCTGATCAATCCTGACCGAGGGGGAGAACAAAGTAAGAACACCAGAGTAAACACCTGTTATGCAGAAGGAAAATGCAAAATGATTATGAATATGCAAATGCAAATGAACATGTTTGAATATTCGCAGGGCGATCCACCCCTTGATTCCAGTTTAACAACAAGATAGAACGGAACTTCTGCTCATATATTAAGAAAACCAGAGGAAAACCAAATGTCAACAATCAAAAATCCAAGATAACAAGTCTGGACACAATAATCATAGATCCCAACCAACAAGTCTGGCGGTGGTCCAAATAATGAAAGAAAATAGAAAACTACGGCATATCATCAAAGTCCACAAGTGTCAATTCCTCCCATCCATTATGCTTTCTGCTCCAGTCTTGAATTTCTTTGAACAACTTTCTGGTGTCGGGATGCTTCGGTCTCTGAATTAGCTCTTGAATGAGAATGTCTCTCCTATGCATGATCCCTTCCAAGTATCGGCAATGCAACTCCCAAGCGTCTTCTCCAGAAACACCATCCATGCTAGGTCCCTCATGTCTAGATCTCTTCACTTCAGCTTGGACCTTCAGTTCCTCTATGGAGGCTATGGCTTCATTGAGTCGACCCTCGACTGTTTGTCTCTGGAATACCCCTGATAAGATCTCAGCGTCTTTCTTCTTGAGCTGCAACTTCAATTGATCAATCTGAGCTAGATAATCGTCTTTCTTTCGCTTATTCTCAGCCATTGCAGTTTCTCGATGAGCATTGAACCTGTGAATTTTCAACAAAGCCTTGTCTAATTCCTCCTCCTTAGACTCGAGAACCTTACTGATACCATCCAAAGCTTGTTTCATCCTTTGTTTGGATGTGACCATGTCAGCTAGCTCTTTTTCTGCCTTAGCAAGAAGCTCTGTTTTCAACTTGGCGGTATGAACAACTTCACCCTGCTCATGTTTCAACTGATAAATCTCTCTACGCAGCTCATTGTTTTCTTCTCGCAGCTTTTCTTTTTCAGCCCACAACTTGTTAAACTTCCCCATCTCAACTGTGGTAGGAGGCTCAATCAACAAGGGGTAAGATGGTGGTTCTACCGGGAAGGGAAGAAGCTCCTCTTCTGCTCTCTTCTTAATCCACTCTTCATAGGAAGGAAAAACTCGGTTGTTACATTTCCCAAATGAAGTTTTTCCCTTCTTGGTCACCTGCTTCTAAGCATTCACAATCTTCCTTATCACCTCTTGATCCCCAGTACCATTGAAGAATAAGGACTCTCTGACATCTCGCTCTTCAGGTGGACCTTTCAAAGGATAACCAAACTGCCTGATAACAAGGGAAGGATTATAGTTAATTCTACCTCTTCTCCCTATCAAGGGTACATTAGGGAATTCTCCGCACTTGCAAATAATCTCTATTACTAGCAAGTCATGGCTGAACCAGACAATGTTGTCAGTAGTCAAGCCCATTAACCTCTTTGACAACTTCAGAGAATCTTTCGTATCAACGAAGGCGCCAGCTTCGAGGAGATGGCTCAGAAACCAAGTAGATAAGAGCGGTGGACAACAACTCACAGTTTTTCCACGCCTATTTTCATTCTTGTAGTGAACTGAGTGATACACATCACCTAGCAAGGTAGGTATGGGATTCTTTGAAATAAAGATTCTGACAGCATGCATATCCACCAGATCAGGAATATTAGGAAACAACATAATCCCATAGATGCACATAGCCAGAATAGCTTGGAAAGCAGTCCAATTCTTCTCTTTAACGTGTATGCAAGCTTGATCAAACAAGAACTTCAATAAGAAATCCTTAGCTCCTTGTTTTTCCTCAATATTACTGCTCAGAACGGATTCACCAATATGAAGAGCAATAGCCATTTCTTTTATCCCGGGGTGTTCTTCAGAAAAGAATACTATGTCATGCCTGATGGGGATTTCCAAAATAAATGAGAACTCCTCCAACGTTGGGGCCAAGATGTAGTTTGGGAAAGTGAAGCAACGCAAAGACGGATCGTAAAACTGAAGAAGTGTATGAATGGAATCCTTCTCATACTTGGAGATATTGTAGACAAACTTCAGAAGCCTCCCATACCCTCCACTGAACTCTGTACGAACTTCGGGACCAGCCATACTAATCAGCTTGTGAATCAACGTCAAGGTCGGATCTGGGAATGAATAGGCAACAATCTTCTTTCTCTAGACATCCATGCCAAGGTAACCTCAGAAAATGGGAATCAAGAGTAAGATGCAAGCCCTGAAAAATGTCAAACATGTCAGAATGCAAGAAAAATGACATGCTCATGCAAACATGGGATCAAGGCAACACTGCTGGATGTGCTGTGTTGTTAACTGAACGAGAACCACAACCCAGAAAACCAGAATTCCAAAATACCGAACCACTGAGATAACCAGGAACCCAGATAATCAAACATTGATGAGAAATCCAAAAAAACAGGTAGGTTGAAGGTTTCGGTTACCTGCAAACCTGCAAACACCCATCCTCTCTCACGTGTGGGTACTAGGATATTCAGTATCCCGGGCTCTCAGGTCGAGAAATGATGATACGTTCACCATTTCTGGTTTGGCATCATCATCAATCGAGGAGGCCTCAACTGATTCTCCAAAATGGAAGGTCCTCAGCTTCTGGCACTGAGGTCGAGAAATAATAGTACATTCATCCCTCGGGGTACAATACTATCGTCAATCAAGGAGTGCCTCCATTGATTCTCTTCAAAAGATAGGGGCCATCCTATGCGAGTTCCAAAGTGGGCCCTTGGGTGCGAATGGGTTTGCCACAGGATGTGGTCTGCCACTATCACCACTAATGAGGGATGTTTCCACTAAGGTCCTCGATGATCGGTCACCAGAGTCGACAGCTCTCTAGATCGACATCCTAACATGCGCAAGACACACACGTTAGAATGCGTCCCAAGATAGCCTTGTCTGGTTGTGAATTTCGTGAACACACAAATGTACCAAGCGGGCACGTAGGTCCCACTACTCTCCACACTAGTCCTAGGGTGTACTCAAGCCTGGGTATTGGGCTTATCTCTCAGAATAACCTAACCTGCAAAACAAAAACAGCCAGCACAACACAGCAATATCCAGTATGACAGTAATAAAAATGAAATGCAATGCAGAAAATGCGGTAAAAATAAAATACAACAAATAAAGCAAAACAAACACAAAACACCCAAAGAGAACAAAGACAAGCGAGCGCTAGGATTGACTAGCTTAGGGATGGACCAGCATAGGTCAACGTGATCCCCAGCTAAGTCGCCAGCTGTCGCTCCCAGGATTTTCATCCAGGTACAAACGCGAGAGTGGCGCGTAAAACAGAGTCGCCAGCCGTGTAAATTTATCCCAAGAGAGGGAAAGGGAACACCGCATAAACCTGAGGAAGGGGGAAAGGAATGGTCATCGCAACCATAGCCTGGGTTCGGGAGTCGGTTACGCGAGAGGAAGGTGCTAGTACCCCACGCGTGCATCGTACTTGATGGGATCCATGCTTGTTGTCTATTCTAAGGGTGAGTTATACTATCATCTATGGCTGTACTAAAACGGGGAAGGGGAAAGACTAAGACAGACTCGGTAGGACGTCGACTTCCTAGGCCTACGTACTCCCTTTGTGCAATGGGAAATTCAGAGTCAACGTAGTTCGGACCAAGTTCTTTTTGTGTTTTTTATGAGCGACGTTAAGTTCGCGTCCGGCAGTTAGGGTCGATGCCTGTTTGCGACTCAGACGGAAAGTAACGTGCCCTTTTTGAAAATAGCCTTTAGTTTGACAATCCCGAAGGACAAAAAGGTTTGAAGTTTGTTTGTATTTTTTAAGACAGAAGTGACTTGGGTTAATTCATAACTTGCATTGCACCAAAGTCTAGGGCACAGGGACGAATACTTAAAGCATCGTCCCAAGACAGGACGCTCGCTAAGCACTCTAGAAAGATGAGAGGAAGCCCCTCATTTCTCATTCCCCACGCTTAAGGCTCGTGCACAATACACTTTATTCTTATTAAGTGTTTTCAAGAAGTTCTGAGATGAGAAGAGAGAAGACACAAAGGAAACTCTAAAGGGAAACTAAGAGTCCTAATGTTATCATGCATGGGTGACCTACGGTTAGTGAGGTTTGACAACAACCTAAGCCTAAAGAAAAGAAAAGATGAGAGACAGAAAGAGTGAGAGTGGACATGGATAACTATCCACGCCCTCAAATGACTTACCTCAGCCCCTGCATAAAAGGTTAGTACAAAGCAGGCATAAGTAATAATAAGACTAATGAAACCCAAACAGATCACAAACCAAAGAGAAGTGATTATAAACCAAATGAAATCAACCAAAACAGAATTTGGATGACCTAAACATGCATTTTGAAGTCAAAGAAGCAAACCCAAATGATGGCACAAGTGCCTTTTCAAACAAGTGATCAGACATGGTCCAAGATGTGCATACAAGAAGATCTCAAACAAAGAGTAATCAAACAATTAGCAAAACATCTTCTAAAATCACCAAATTAATTATCAACATATCTCAACCAGAAGTAAACAACATGTCCAAAATTCATGCCAAAATTCAAGATATAAGTCACTCAAACAATTATACAAATTCAGATGAGAAATATGATTCAATGTGCTAAAGGAAAGGACTAAAATGCAATATGAAATGATTTTAAAAATGAGAGAAAAATATTTTAATGCAATTAAATGTGTTGGTGAAAAAATGCAAAAAGAATGAGTTCAAAAGGTTTTTTATGCTATGAGAAAAAATTCTACAAGTTTAGGTATGGATGATATGGATAATTCAAAAAGAAAATAAACAAATAATTATTTCAGATGCTAAAAATAAAATAAAATAAAAAAATAAAATTTTGAAAGTTTTACAAAATTATAAAAATGATGCATGAATTTTCTTGGAATTTTTTGATGCAATTATCTATTTTTAGAAATTAAAAAGGAATTACAAACAATTAGATAAAAATAAAAATAAGAAATATGCAAGGGGGGTGTGGAAAGTAAAAGAAATGCGTTACAAACAGAAAAGGCCTGAAAGGTGGGGTGTAGAAAGAAAGCCCAATCCAAATAATTAATCAGAAAAACAAAAAAAAGGGAAAAAATGCACGCGTGAACCTGGTCAATGGTTAGACTCAATGCCAGCCCTTGGATTGATCGTACGCTTCCTATCCAGTCAACAAACTAACACGTATTCAAGATCTAGGGCTCAGATCACCCATTACACCATAATAATCAAACACACGCACGTACATAATCCCTCAGCATACCATATGATCTCACGTGACATGCACCCTCCTATTTTAATGTGTTGTCGTTGTAACAGCCATTGGATTTCATCAACGCACACGATCAGGTCAACAACTCAAAAAATCAAACAGGATCAGCGGTTCAAATTAAAAGTACACGGTAACACGCATAGGAAGCCACATACACGATTATTAAATTAAAATCAGAAAAAAAAATAAAAAGAATAAAACGTGGCAAGCTGATGGTCGTGCGATGAAACAGATCAACAGTGGAAAGGTCGTCTCCTACCTCCAGCATCTTCACCGGCCGGAACCCTTACCAGCCGCCGGAGCTAGGGTTCCGGCCACCTTCTCCGGCCACCTGCAATGAAAACCTCACCAAAACACGCACACGAATACACCTTTCTGGCCAGAATTTTACCAGGATCTCAAATATCACACTAGAATTTGCAAACAATCATCCCACAATGAGATTCGCACGAAACAAGTTAGGATTCAAAAACTTTAAACTCAACATACAACCAATATACGCGTCCAATTTCAAAAATAAATACATCAGCATCATCAGTAACAATCACACATCATCATGCATGTCAAAAAATGGAGTTTTAGGATCATGAAAAATGTTACCAACCTGAGGTCAAGCACTCCTAATCCTTGCTGTTGGCTGCGAATGGTGAGTGCTTCGTGCTCTATGGAACCCAGGGATGAAGATTGTGAAAGTGGAATGTGAAAATCTCTTGAGGATGATGAGATTCCAAGCAAAAAAGATTAGGGTTGAAAGCTTTGTTCTCCTCCAATATCACGTGTCCATGCTCTAACCCTAGCATGAGTTGGTTTAAATACATTAGGTCATCCCACTGATAATGATTTGGGCCTTACTAATTCTCCACTTAATGAGTTTTGGACAAATTTGGAAAATTACATAATGTGAGATACACCCTCTTCCATGCATGTACACCCAAATATTTCATGATGGATCACTTAATTTCCAATTGCTAATCACACCCAAATTTGATTTGGGCCTTAAGATGTCTTGGTTCATGAGATTTCAATAATTTGGCAATTTTGCACAATGGAAAATAAGTAATGAATAAATCATGGATCCACTTGACTTAAAGGCCCACAATGATCCCTAAGGAATGTTCTTTAATGTTGGAATATGTCTTGAAGCAATGGAATTAATTATAGGTCACCATGTCCCAAAATGCAAAAGTTGTGAAAATGGAACCCTAAAAACCACTTTGCCTCCTTTTGGTCATATCTTGAGTTTCACAAATGATATGGAGACCCACTAGTACTTGTTGGAAAGGGGAGAAAAATATCTTCAACTTTTATGTTTGAGGAAAATTCATTTGAAGCTTTCTTGATGGTGAAAAGTCTAGTTGAAAGTAGTGTAGGAACTTGCCCAAAAAGGAAACTTTCAAATTATAGGTCATTTCCATATTTAGTAACTTTTGCACCAACCCTTGATTCTTGATAAATGGTATGAAACTTGACTTTTGAAGACCATATGAGGAAGTGAGACCTTGAAAACCTTGAAGAGAACCTCAAAATTTCACAGTTGACTTCCCCCTTCACTGTTGACTTTTCTCCTGATTCTCCTGATTCCCAATCAATTGGCCAATTGAATCTCTCCTGAACCAAACTGATGGACAAAACTTCCATTCCTAGATACTTAGGGACCCAAGGAATACCATGGAATCAGGTCTTGCCCAAGAAATCAGAAATAAACTGACTTTATAGCAAACCCTAGTTTTGGTACCCTTAGTCTAGGAGGAAATAACACAGTCTCCAAATCCAAATTCCTCTGAATATAATGTGTATCCTCTTCAACAAAGATAAGATATGCCATTTGGTGATGATAAAAACCCAAGAAGCTTGCCCATTGAAGCAATGAACCCAAGAATCTCAAAACCCTAATTTCTGCACTGGTTAGGGGGTGATCCACCAGAGCTCTCTTGGACAATACCAGGACTCTTGCTTGAACCTCTGAAGAACTACCTCAGGCACCTTGACCCCATGCTAAGAACCAATGACATGCACACATGATAATGCAAAAATGAAGTGAAACATAAGCCAGTTAGTAATAAAGTAAGGAGGGCAAATTTTGGGGTGCTACACCTAGTCATCAATTTGCTAGAGCTATCTTTCTAAGTCAAGTTTCAGACCAGTTAATGGGTTGACCTTCATCCCTTAACATACCAGCCTTCTCTTGGGCATCATACAAAGATCATTCACTACCTGAGAATCGATTTCTCAAAACACCCGTAGACTTGGACAGTCTCAATACCCTTTGGATTTTCCATTTCCTTAAAGAACAGGAAATCTCCCTGATCCTCTGATCAATCTCAAAGTACAACATTACCCATGTAAGAACTGATTTTCTCTTTTAACCAACATACTGGACCTGTCACTAAACTGAAACAGTCACCAGCACCCTAGCCTCCTCTTAGGATTTGTACAATGATTCTCCCCAGTGGAGCTAACCTTTTCACACTCTCTTGTTGAGTATAAAAGACTCTCTTATTGAGTCAACCTGTTTAGCCTCCATCTCGGGCTTCGCACGAGATACAAAAACACTCTCTTGTTGAGTATAAAAGACTTTCTTGTTGAGTCACCCCCTTTTAGCCTCCATCTCGGGCTTCATACGAGATACAAAAACACTCTCTTGTTGAGTATAAAAGACTCTCTTGTTGAGTCAAACATTTTTAGCCTCCATCTCGGGCTTCGTACGAGGTACAAAGACTCTCTTGTTGAGTCAAGCACCTTTAGCCTCCGTCTTGGGCTTCATACAAGGCACATACCAAAAGCACTCTCTTGTTAAGTCAACCCTTTTAGCCTCTCTCGGGCTTCGTACGAGACACATAAAAACAGCCTCTTGTTGGGTCAATAGCCTCCTCTTAGGCTTTGTATAAGGAAACCCCGGTTGAGTTAATCAACCTTTTAGCATCAAATCTGTACCTTGCTCACAACATACAAACATCAACAACTCCTTTTCCCCCCATCTAATTGCTGTAAGCGGCAAGCCTCTAGATTATTTACATCCACGCCATTGTCCCTCTTTTAGCATGAGAAATTCCTAAGGAAAGATGGCATTGCTTTAAACTGAGTTAAAGTCTTCTCCTTCAGGTTAAAAATCCCCTATAAAGGAAATTATGGCATTGATGGATTCACATATCCCAGCTATAGTAATTCTCCTTTATAATCAGTCACCCAACAGTTATGACAAACAGACCCCCTCTAGAGATGATAAATTCTCTCTAAAGTCAAAACCCTTTAGCTTCACATCTTGGGCTTCGAACAAGATACAAATAGACCCTTCAGCTTCACATCTAGGGCTTTGAACAAGATACAAACCACCTTTAGCTTCAAGTCTTGGGCTTTGATCAAGACACCAAAATGACCCTTTTCCTCCCGTAGAATAGGAGGAACTACGATCGCTCTGATTTCCATGTTTCGTTAAACGGGAATACGTAGGCATAAGATTGAAAAATCTTAGCGAGCACATTAATCAAAAACCCAAAATCCCGTACCTTCATACATCAATCGAAAAGCATCAGTCCTAACATCCTACCAATAGCATAGTCCCGTCATTTCATTCTTAGTAAAATAAGAAGAGAAAGGCCCACAATCTAAACCGCATCTGTAAACCAACAGTCATCTGTTTAAACTCAGTATGCAAGCAGGGTTAATTGGAGACATCTATTTCCCTTCCTTCATCAACTTCAATAGGATAAAAAATGAATCGAGCTGTAGTACCCCAGAGCGACAGTGCTTAAGAACCACGTCCAAAATCGCTCGCTACACAAACCACTGAAAGGCTTCTTATCCAACACTGGCAGACCAAACCAATATGAATATTCTTCCAAAGTAGGGACAAGTTGGTAATCTGGGAATGTAAAGCAATGGTAGAGGGGATCATAGAACTATGCAAGTGTGTCAAGAACTCCGTCTTCCATCTTGATCTTGATAATGCCCAAAAGTCTCCCATAGCGTTTTCTGAAATCCTCAGGACTAGAAACCATAACCCATAGCCTTCTCAACTCTATCACATCAGGTTTCTTGAAGTTGTACTTCTTGGTGTTTCTCTTCCCATAATCCATGATACCTATTGATTTTGCAAAGAAATGGACAACTGAGTTCCTTGAAACCAAAAAGTTTTCATGAATGCATAAATGTATGTTGATGCAATGCACACAAACAGGGTTACACATAGGTTTAAGGGTCAACAAGGAGCATGGAGTAAAGGTTTAACCCTCCCACAAGGATATGTACTATGGGTTTATTGTACCTGTATAACGAGTTTAACAAAGTTCCCAGAGTCATCGATTCATCTTTGGGATATTATCAGTTTACACGATTACTCATGCGGGCTAAAAATATTCTCAAGATAAACTCGTCTGAGTGTAGTATCGCATGACAACTAATTCAGGTCTACACCTGGATAATCACTGCACTACGCCTTAAAATGGCCAAGAGGGGTGAAAGGATACTAAGGTCCTAAACTTCACGGACTCCCAGGTCGAAAAAAGTAATGCCAATACGACTACTCGCATGACATCAGTAATCCCAAAGGGGCCTCCACTAAACGTGATTATATCATATGTTAATCATGTTAGGACTACTGCCAACAATTAACTTTTGATTATACCACAATCATATCTTATTTATGTACACTCAAGTTCGGTTAAGGACTTACCTCAACACACAAAGGTCACCACCCTGAGAAACTGAAAAAACAAAACAATACAAGCAAGCGAAAAATGATAACACAAATACAAACAAGATAGGCTTAACCCTCTTGGGTGTCCCCAGTGAAGTCTCTATTTCTGTCGCGGTGAGAATCGGATATTAAGCTATTATATTAACTTGAATCACAAAACATTGAATGTTCACCACTGAACTTTAATTTATCCAAATGAAATGGAAAAGATCGAATAAAACCCTATTTGTGCAATATAACAACAATGCAAAGAGATTAAAAGGTTCGAGGGTTGGTTATACTAAGAAAATGTATTAGCACCCTGAGTATCTATAGTATCCTATAGGAACCTCTTAAAAAGTATTTTTTTAATGGTAATTTGCTTGCTGATGTTTGGAAATGTTCTATTTTTGGGTTTTATGTGATAGGGAATCGAATGAGGTTTATTGCTAATTTGCTGGCCAAGACTTCGCAGTCTTATGCCTATGTATCCTAACAAGGATGGAATTAGAGCAATTGTAGTTCACCTAACTACAGGTTAAGAACACTTGATAGTGATCAAGGTTCCAAAGGGGAAGATAAGTGTTTATAACAATGACTTAACAAAGTCAAAAGGTTTACAAACTCTAACTTAAGGCTATGTTGAAAGGTTAAAGGCTTAACAAAGTCAAACGGGGTAGTTAAGGGAATGCTAAGCTACCTATCACATAAAGTCAACAAAAGGAAATCTTTCCTTTGGATTTAGGCAACAAAAGAAAACAAGTAGGAGAGCTAACAAGCTAGCCTCACTAAAGGATGACTTGACAAAGTTAAAATAAACATGAGTATAGTTGATAATGGATGAGATGAACATGAATGATATTCAACCATGATATCAAAGTAAACATGATAAAGGATGACATTCAAACATGATATCAACTAAAGTGGATAAAGATTGATAAAAATGATGTTCAAACATGACATCAATCAAGGCGTACAACTCATGGAAAAGATGACCTTCATACATGATATCAACTATGAGATGTAATGAGATATAACAAAGTTAAAATGAACATGGTAACAACCAACACATGGAGGTAGATGGGACAACAACTAAGACTTAACAAATTCATAAACAAATCATTGTAACAACCAAGTCATATAAGACTTAGGTATAGATGTGACAACATCTGAGATAAGACTTAACAAAGTCATAAACAATCATGGTAATAACCAAGGATGACATACAAACATGGATGATGCATAAAGAAAAGCATACATGTGACATGGTTCTAACAAGACCAAAGTAACAACACAAGTATGGCATATCAAATCATGCTCATAAGAATAACATGTAAGCATGGATATAAACAAAGATTCAAATCAACATGGATATAACAATATCAAACATAGGTGAATTAAGGTCAAGATTATGACATGGTTTAGGTTTTACAACTAACACCACTTAATCATGAATACAATTCAAGATTTCAAACAAATGGACAAGTTTAAAACACCACTTAATCATGAATACAATTTAAGACATGGTTCAAGACACAAAGGTAACAACCAAGGGTTTATGTCAAAGGGTACATTGTGATCACAATCAAGTCTAAGCACTTCAAAAGATTTTAACATGGTAAGCATGAAGTTTAAGGACCAAACAAAGTAATGGTTTCAAAGTTAAGGCAAATCATGAACATGTGATCAAAGGTGATTCAAACACATAATAAACATGCATCAAAGGTTCCAAATATGGTATAACTATTATGCCAAAGTCAAAAGGAAATTTTTAAAATCAAACATGAAGAAGCAAGACATGTACATATGAAAATCATGCATCAAAGTACTTTAAATTTAGGCACAAATCAAAAGGGTCATATTACTAACATCAAATAAGGTTCACACAATGTACATGAAATTCACAAACATCAATATGTCCAAGCACAACCAAAGAAACAATCAAAAGGAAACACTTGATGACCTAAAACACACCTTAAAACGTGCCTTACTTTGACTAAATAAAAATGTATGAAAATAATATTATTTTTGGAAATTTTTCATGGATTATTAAAATAAGCATGATAAAGAATGGGTGTGCAAAAAATCAGTTCAAAAGGATAAATATATTTGAAGATATGATCAAAAGAAATTGGAGAAAAACATGAAAAGTACATGTGATAAAAAAGAATGGAAGTGGTCCAAGGGAGACTTGAACCTGCACACTCTAGGTTACAGGCTAAAACATTATCCACTAGGCCAGTTGCTTGGCAAAACACGCGCGTTGAATTAAATATGAAAACAAGTTGAAAAACTTTGAAAAATAAAACAAACAAAAGGTCTGGGGCGAAGGGGATTCGAACCCCAGACCTTGGTTATGCCAACACTTCCAAACACACACATCCAACCATCATGGCGCAATGACTCAGTCGTTCACAATATGGAAAGGATAAAATATATTTTAAAACATGTTTTAAAACCAGAAAACACGCGCCATGAACATCATCATCTTCAACCTCCATTTCTCAAATTCTAGAAAATCAAACTCTCTCATTTCTCAATATATTCGCAATGATGTAAACATGAAACTTGCTTATTTTTTCATAAGGAACATGATGGTAATATTCAATTTCCTTTATTTTTAACATAAATCAAACAATCTAATCTGAAACAGAATGAACCCTAATCTAAAAACTCAAAATGAAATCGTGTATGAACATGATTAGGATCAATCAGCAAGGGTTTATGATGTCTACATGATGGCAAATGATTTGATATTTCAAATTAATGCAAATGGTTTCAGTATCACATAGTTACAGAGGTAATGGACTTACCTATTGGAGTAGGTCCAATGCCTCTTCAATCTCGCTGCCAAAAGGTGGTTGATGATCCAAATTGCTTCTATGAACCTCCAAGAATCTTTTAGGATGCCTACCTTGCTTTGGAACATCTTCAATCGTTGTGCACGAATCCTCTTGTCCAAGTGAAAAGTGCAAACTTGATCCTTAAGAAAATGGTGTTACAGTTGAGGATCAACACTTGGAACAGTTTAAGGGAGGTTTGTGGATTGTGTTTGAAAGGTTAGTTGGATTGAAAAAGGTCAGGATGATGATTTGGCTTGGTTTGTGCAAAAGTCAACAAATTTGGAGATGAAAGTTGACTTTCTGAACCTGAGGTCTTTTAGTGAGGATGAGGATTTGAACACCTTTATTAGGTGTTTTGTGATGTGTTTGGATGATTAGTTTGATGAATTTGTGGCTGGAAAAGGTTTTGGATATGTTTGTAGAAAATGGAGGTTTTTGACTTTGGTGGAGGTTTGGATGCAAATGCTAATATGAAGCTTATTTCTTAGTGTTTCTTCAGTGTTTGTTGTGTGTTTTGTGATAAGGAGATGACCTCTATTTATAGGGAAAGAGTGAGGATCAGAATTATGCAGAATGGCAAAGATGTGGAGTTCTCTTGGTTTAGTTGGATTGGAATGGTAGTTTCATGATCTTCATGGTTCCAAGACAAGTAGAAAACTTTTATAAAGTTGTTGTAAAGTTCAGAGATGTTGCTTCTGAGTTCTAGAAACGTTTGGTGTAGAAGAAACCAATTATGGGCTCAAGACAAGTTGACTTGCGATTAAAGTCCCTTTATCAAAATGGAAGTCCAATCTTTCTTGCAAAACATTCCAAATGTGGCATTGCAACTTGGTTAATGGCTCAATTATTTAGTTAATGCCTCACAAACTTTTGTAATTATATGATTAGAGGAATATTTGCAAGTAAAATGACCTGCAAAGCAAGATCATGTAGGTTTTTCTAGGTTTTGGCAAAAGGTTTTGACATGAACATGACCAAAATTCAAGTTTGGAAGGCCAACTTCCCTTCTTCGAAACTCCTAGCTCAAGTATGATAAAAATGTGTTCTTGGACTCTTTGGAAAGCTTGAAACATCATCTATAACTTTCATGTTTTGAGTTTTTCTTGAATCAATTGGGATCATGGTGAAAAATGGCCTCAAAGTTGGCTCCAAGACAAGGTAAATTTTGGTTGAAAATTTCCTAAATGTTTTGGTTCAAAAAGTGTGGTGCCTCCAACTTCATGGCTTCATATCTCTCAATCCATGCATTTTTTTGGGAAATCATCCTACAGGAAAAAGTTGTAGTATGGAACAAGCTCTTCAATTTGGTCTTTGGAGCAAAGAAAATAGTTTTTTGGATTGGAAGTTATGGCCTTGGCAAGTTGAGTAAAAACCATTGAATTTCATAACTTAGAAAAAATTATGAAACCCTAATTTTCACAAATCTTGATTCTTTGATGTTTTCCTTGATTTTCTTGATTGATTATGATCTAAACCACATGTTTTCATGGTCCTTGACTTGAGAAATCCATGTTTGACCAAAAAGTCAAAAATCAAACTTGACTTTGATTAGTGGTTGAGTTTTGTATCAGATGACTTGAAATTTGTGATCTTCAATTAAATCAAACCCTTGGGCTATTTGAACATTATGGATGGATTCCAAAGGTTTAATTGAGTGTCTTGAATCATGTCCCAAGGCTTGAGACCATGTTGATCAAAAGTCAAAGGTGCTGTTGACTTTGGCTCAGAAACCCTAATTTATGGACCAGATGAATTTGAAACTTGATAAACTTGCAATGAGGCCGTATTACACTTGATTGTTGATGTAGGGAAACTCTTGATCATAAGAAATTTGTATATTTATGATTAATCCAAGACTTTGACTGATCAACCAAATCTCCTTGATGCAAACCCTAATTCACAAATAAAGCAAAGCAAAGCAAACATCTAATAATTTGGTTAGCTATGCATGAATGATACACCTAATATGTGTTGATTCTATGAAAATGAGGATGGAATCTAGGGGTAAAATTTGGGGTATGACACTTTGGATCGAGATAAGCTCAGTTTAAAATCTCAGTGGTTTGTGGCCAACTTCGTCAAAACCTCAGTTCGGCTCTTGAGTTTAGCCTAGTTCAAAAGCTTACCTTGGTTCGAGATATGTCTGTAGAAAATATCGGTTTAGCTTGGGTACTAACCGCTTCAAGTTGTTGTTTAGAAAGAACACTAACTGTATCAATTCTTCATTTGTAAAGAAGACTAGCCGCTTCATTCCGCTGTTTGGAAGGAAGACTAACAACTTCTCTTTGGTGTTCACTGTTTGGTTGGAGTTTAGCATGAAACTTCATTTTTCCTTGTATAAGAGGGTTCGAGAGGTCAACCTACTAAAAGCTCTTAAGAATTACTGGATACACTCATGATCAAATCATGGGGAGAGGATTAGGTCATTTCATTTCGACTGAACCTCTATAATTCCTAGTATCTTTTCTCTTTCCCTTAAATCTTTATTTTTCGCATTATTAATTTTGGTTGCTAATTTCTAAAATGGTTTTGAAATGTTTTTAAACTCTGAAAATAATGATAAAAGTTTTACAAATTATCATTTTTTTGAAACCTATAAATCACCCTTCCCCCCTCTTGTTTATGGAGTCACATGTTCAACAAGTGGCACCGAATCCTAACTCCTGCTCAAGAACTAATCATCTCAGGATGCAGATGACTTCCCACAGATTTTTTAATAAGATATATTTCCTAAACACACCTCCATCATTTATTTTATTCAAAGTATTCATTTAGAATTGCGGGGAACTCTAATTAAAGGTCCATTTATCCCTACTCACCAATAGATGGAGAAGTAGTAGATAAACCCGATTCTCTTTGGACCATAGAAGATAAGAGAAAATTTGAAATTGATTTCAAAACCAATAAATTTATAGTAATTTCTTTAGATGATAGTAAACTCCTTTATGTTTATAATTGAAAAATCGCTAAAGAAATGTGGGATACTCTTGAAATGATATATAAAGTTTCTCCAAGTATCGAATGATAGAAAATAAGCAAACAAGGCAAAGAAGATAAAGGTATCATTCTTAAATGTTTTTCAAAGTTTAGAATTGCTATAAATTTTATTAGAACTTTTATTACTAACCAATATCTAAGAGTTAAGAATTGGAAACTTAATCCAATCCTTAAATCAAAGATGGGAGTGTTCATAAATTTCAGGAAAAATCAAAGAGGAATGGAATTTTAGAGAAGTTGAACGAATTAGTCCAACTACTTAATGATAAAGGCTCAAGCTCTAAAACTGAAGAATCCTCAACTTCAACAAACTCTTATCAAATAACTCCCATAGCCTCCTTCTAAAGAACATACTCAGTAGTTGAGTAATCTTTGAAGGATTTCAACATCAAATGAAGGAACTTCATCTATGAGAGGATGTAAAGAAGTGTCATCTTCTAGTGTAATATTATTAATAAGAGACAAAGCCTCCACAAATGAAAAAGGTTCAACCTCATAGAGAACAATGGAAAAATCCTCTTCAGATGAAGAGATGAATTCGGCTTGAAAGCATCTTACGAGGAAGATGATTATGGGGTAACTAAGTCATCTTACAACCAATTGTTTAAAATTAATACGAAGTTGATTGAAGAAAATGATAGGATTAAAAAATGCAGCTTAGACCTTAAAGAATATCTATAGTTTCTTGAATAAAGCAATAAAAGGCTTAAGTTAGAAATGGCCAATATTAGAAACTTAACAAAAACTTGTGAGACTTATGTCTCATTGAAGAAGGAAGTGACAAATATGCATGAAACCCTAAGTAATTTTACTAAGGGCAAAGAAAACATTGACTTTATCTTATAAAGTCAAAGGCCTTCCTTAAATAAAATCGGACTCAGATTTAAATTAGATAAAACACCTAGTAAAGGATAAAATAAGAAGAAAAAGAATACGCTTGTTTATAAATGCTCATATTGCAATAAACTTGGCCACTTAGACCCCTTTTGCTTTGATAAGGTGTAAAGGTACTTTAGACCTTCGGGAAGAACTAATGCACTTGGACCCAAGAAAATTTGGGTACCAAAGGTGAAACCCTAGTATGTTTTGCGGGGATACTTTGCAGCTCTAGGCCTCAGCGGATATTAAATAAAGTTGTGTAAAGAAAATATTATCCTCTAGAGTATACAAGTTATTAGTTTTTTTGAAAGTCTCTGATCTAGAAATAATCGCTGATTGTGGATATCAACGATAGTGATCAAATCAAAGTTTTTCTGTTGAGAATTATCTCAGAATCATTGATCGTTAATGATCACCTATCCTCATAGTAGGTTAGGTAGATACGTCTGTGGTGAACATATTTATCTCATTTTTTAAACCAATTCTCACATTCAATATTTTGTAGAGAAGAACACATCATAATGTGTTGGTGTTCCATTAAAAGAAGGAAGGTTTTATCAAGTCTGCTTGATATTTGAGGTAGAGCATTATTTTAAAGTTGAAATGATTGGAAAACTTTGATTAATTCCTTTAAAATAGTGAATTTAATTTTGCCCATCAAATAAAATTACTACGATATCCCAATAGATGAGTTTCATAGTATTTCATTGAAAGGAGGTCTAAATAAAGCTAGGCAGATATGCAAAAGGAAAAGAAAATCCAACACAAAGGCCCCCAAAACCAAAAATGCTTAAAATGGCCCATCGAATCAATTGGCATCATGCTCCAATCGATTGGATGATCTCAAAATTCAAATATTTGAAAAGTGGTGCACACATAAATGGCTAGGTAGTTAATAAATAAATGCAACGGCTATTCCCGACGACTATCTATCAAAATAGCTTATAATCGATTAGAAGTTTCACCCAATCGATTAGACAATAACTGTAAATAGAGGTAACTGAAGTTCAGTTCCTCAGGGGACAGATGTCGAACTTGATGCTTCGACCAAAGGTTCGACAAGATACACCAGAACCAGTATACTAACAAGCAATAGATGATAGAGCAGAAAATTAATAAAGAACACAATCAATTGTTTACTCGATTCGCTGAAACTACACCTACGTCTGGGGGGCTGAGCCCACAATCCAAGAGTAAAAGAAATTCATTTCCCTAGAGAGGATTAATTCTCGGTGAAACCTCTTTTGAATTTTTCAAACCCTAGAATTGTTCAACAAAGAAAGGATTAATTCCCGGTGAAACCTTTCTTGGACTTTTCTTTGGTTTGGACCCACAGGCTTCCTAAAAGCATCCCCAGCCTCCTCTTGGGCTTAGTACAAGGACCCACATGCTTCCTAAAAGCATCCCCAGCCTCCTCTTGGGCTTAGTACAATGACCCTCAGGCTTCTTAGAAGTTCTTCAGCCTCCTCTTGGGCTTAGTACAAGGACCCAAAGGCCTCCTACAGGTATAGCACAAAAATTAGTCATCTTTGCTAGTTCAATCCTCGAGAGAGTCAGAATTCCCAAACATCAAACCATTTTAGGGTTGATCTTCATCCCTTAAACCCACAACCTCCTCTTAGGCTTCATACAAGCAGACTTGGACAGTCTCAGCCTCCTCTTGGGCATCATACAAAGATCATTCTCTAGCTAAGAGCCAACCTCTTCATTCAAGTAGACTTGGAAAGTCTCATCTCCTCTTGGATCTCACAGAGACCCTCAAGTTTCCTAAAAACACAGGAAAAACCCTTATCATTATCCCAATACACTAATCTCCAACAGAGTTAAAACCTCCATAGGTTTTCAAACTCAATCTTTAAGCTTCACCTTAAAAATCCCCAGACATGGTCAATTTACCATCAATAAATCCCCAACAGTATCAGAACCTCATGGCATATGATACTCCAACTTTTCTTTGATTCATAAGAAGAATAAAGCCTTTGGATTCCCCAACACGATCTGGACCTGCTCTTGGATTCTTAATAATCCTCAGCAAGAGATAGCCTCCTCTTAGGCTTCATATAAGAATTTCCCCCCAGTGGAGTCAGTCAGCCTCAATCTTGGGTTTTGTACGAGACAGATAAAACCCTCCTCAGTGGAGTCAATCTCTCTTCAGTCTCAATCTTTGGCTTTGTACAAGACAGATAAAACCCTCCTCAGTGGAGTCAATCTCTCTTCAGCTTCAATCTTGGGCTTTGTACAAGACAGATAAAACACTCCCCAGTGGAGTCAGCTTCCTTCAGCCTCAATCTTGGGCTTTGTACAAGATAGACATAAAACTCCCTTAGTAGAGTCAACCTTTTAGCTTCAACCTTGGGCTTTGATCAAGGCACACAAAAATCAACATCCCCTCAGATGAGACCATGAGTCCACTCTGCAGGAGGATATTTCCTCTATACATCACACATCAAAATAAACAATCAAAATCTTTTTCCCAGATAACTGCTGTAAGTGGCACACTTGTTGATTCAAAATCCAAGCTGGAGCCCTTCCTTTATCCTGGCTAAAATTCATCTTTCATTTAACAGCTGTAAGTGGCAAGCCTCTGGATTATTTACATCCAAGCCAGTGTCCTTCTCTTGGCATGAAAGATTCATAAGGAAAAAATGGCATTGCTCTACACTGAGTTAAAGCTTTCCTCATTCATGATATCACTCTTATAAAGGAAATTATGGCATTGCTGGATTCACATATCCCAGTTAAAGTAATTTCCCTTATAACCAATTACTCAACATTTGTGATGAATAGGTGAGATATCTCCCTTTAGAGATGACAAATTCTCTCTTAGTCACCCTTTAGCTTCAATCTTGGGCTTTGAACAAGACACAAATACTCTCTAGCTTCAATCTTGGGCTTTAAATAAGACACCAAACATCTTTCCTCCCATAGAAATAGGAGGAACTACGATTGCTCTGATTTCCTAGATATCTTTATGGGAATACGTAGGCATAAGATTGTGAAATCTTAGCGAGCACGCAAATCAAAAATTTTAGGTCCAGTACCTTCTCAAAAACAACGAAAAACCCAAAAACAACAAAAACATTCTCTCAACACTCCCAAAGGAGAAACTTTCCCAAAAACCATAGTAGATAAACACCATAGAACATTTTAAGTCAACAGAGAAACATGTAATAAGGAGTCTATGGATATCCATATATACACTTGGTGTTAATAGCTTCCCTTTGTATAACCTGACCCCGAACCCCAAATCTCTTAGCATTTGTTAAAGAAAACATTTGCGTGCAAGGTTAGTTTTAGATATCTTCCCCTTCCTTTCCAGCTTCATAGGATAAATAAGAAATTAGAAAGTAGCACCCAATTCCAACCATTGCGATAAGGTGGTCGCGTCACCGACAAAAATCGTACGCTACAGAAAAATGGCAACTCTGCTGGAGAGTTTTAGGATTAGAGTTCCTAAGAGGTCTAGGCTTTGCTTTGCATTTATTTCTCTATTTACTTATTTTCTCAGCTTTCTACTATATATATCATTTATTGTCATATTACTTGATACCCGTGTTTAAATTTCTGTTAATTGGGAATGCGATTGATGCGCATGTGGAAAGTTTGAGAGAACATTAAGATAAATGGTGGCGTCTCTAGGAAATGCTTATAGGATGTGAATCCCGACCAAGTTGACCTGGCAGTCCACCGAATCAGTCGAGGTACCCATGAGGATTCTCTAATGTTGAACGACCGATTATCGTGAAAGCATAGTGTTCCCATTGCGGTACCCATGACGCTGAGGATTTAGTAAACATTTAACCATTTAAACCATTAGGTAGTGCGGTGACTATCGGGAATAGTTAACACACGATAATACACTCAAAAGAGATTCATCCTAGGATATTACAGCCCGCTCGAGTGAATCAGCTTGCTGTTAATATTCCTAGGAGGGATCAATGATTTTGGGAACCTTTTAGAACCCGTTCTATAGATACAAAAAATTGACCAATTAATACACACCTTTGGGGATGGGTAGATCCATGTCTCCATGCTCGTGATGATGAACCCCTAAACCCGTGTTTTTAAGTGTTTTTGTTTGTTGCATTCATGCATTCATTAAAAAAAACTCTTTTCAAAAATAGAAAAAATTATTTTTCAAAAGAACCAAAACAATAATTGCAAATATCAGAGGTTGCGTTATGGATTTCAGAAGAAGAAAAGTGTACAAGTATACCTTCAAGGTTCCAAATCTGGACGACCTAAGGAAATTAGGAAGGATGATTACTAATCCCGAGGCTTTCAGAGCTAAGCACGGAGGACTGTTATCTCTTCTAAAAGTCAACATGGTTGAAGGGATCCTGTCTACGCTGATTCAGTTCTACGATCCAGTATACCACTGCTTCACATTCTCAGATTATCAGCTCACACCAACACTGGAAGAGTACTCCCACCTGATTGATTTACCTATCACTGATCAAGATCCATTTTCTGGACTGGAAGAAATTCCAAAAGAACAAACCATTGCAAGAGCAATTTCTTTGGATGAGTCAGAAGTTAGGACTCACATGACCACCAAAGGAGGAATCTAGGGTTTACCAGCTAAATTCCTGATGGAGAAAGCCCTATACGTCGCTAGTATAGGAAATATAACTGCTTTCGAGGATATCTTTGTCCTGCTCACATATGGGTTATTCCTTTTTCCCAACATCGACAACTTTGTCGACACCAGTGCTGTTAAGATATTTGTTGCGGTGAAAATCGGATAACAAGCTATTAATTAACTTGCATCATTTTCTTTTACAACTGACCTTGATTTATCCAAAGGAAAGGTTCAAGATCGAAGAAAACCTAGAGGCGGGAGATCCAAGGTTCGGGGGTTGGTTACGCCTAGGGAAGGTATTAGCACCCTAAACGTCTGTAGTACTCTACGGGAACCTCTTGTTTAAGTTTGTGTTATGTTATGTTTGCTTGTTAAAAGAAATATGTACTAAGGTAAAGACCTAAGGGTATATACACTAAGTTTTGCTCGCCAAGACGTCGCATCTTGTGCCTACGTATCTGACTAAAGAATCAGAGCAACCGTAGTTCACCTAACTAAGGGTGAAAGAGGAACCATTGACTATGGCCAAAGTTCCAAGGGGAAAGTGAGTATGAGATCACTTAGAGTTTTAAGAAACTCTCTAAATCTAAGTTATATGGGAAAGTGAGCACTCATGATGATGAGAGTCACATAGAGTTCATGATAACTCTATAAGTCTGAGTAAAGGAAAAGTGAGTTCTCATGATGATGAGAATCCCATAGAGTTCACGATAACTCTATCCTATTACTAAACTAAGAGGAAAATGGCTCTTATGAGGCCAAGGTGAAAGGTGGGGTGTTTATTGACTTAGGAGTCAAAATAAAAGAACTTTCCTTTGGAAGAAGGGGATGATAACAATTTCTAAGAGTTAAAGTGAGATGGAATCAAATGAACAATATGAGTTCAAAGGGATATACATTAATCAAATGAGAATGACATTAAAGAATGATATATACAGTCATACATGAGCATGGTAAAAAGATGGTTCACAACAAAAAATGAACAAGTGTGGCAAAGTTTTGAATATTGAGAGTGAGGTAAGGGTGACCATGAATGGACTCTGCAGTGTGAAATATGTTGCAGCTTGAACGGATGAAATCGGAACAGATACGCACACGACATATACAAACCGAAACCGAAAAAAAATACATAAGCACTCACGCACACACAGCATATTTCAACATATCAATACACACATATATTAATACGCATTAATATTAACATATACTAACATACACATATAATATGAAACATTTCAAATGAACAAAACAATGAAAGTAAAAACTAAATGGTATGTTACTTACAATAAAACAACCAAATATAACAAAGCTTTCCTCTCTCCCTCACTAGTCTTCCATGTTGACACCCTAAGGATAACACAACCAAACACAACATGGGTAGTAGAACAAACAATGCAACGAAGTTCCAACAATGGCAGCAAAACAAACTTGACAGGTTACATTCTCATAGCAAAACATCATTCCAAATACACAAAAAACTTTCTCAATTGGTCATAAGTAGATGGTAGCAAGTGAACTATAACCTGACTTATATTCTTGATCATGAGCTAAACACCACAGAATTGAAACCAAAATAGCTTAAACAATGCATGAATAGTCCAACACGTAAGAACAAAAACTAGAACACCAGATAAAATGCTACAAGAAACTACTTTGAATCGTCACTATTTATCGAATGAATCCGCAAAATGTCGAATATCTGACGTCTGTTAAACAACAGCAGCAGTGTAGCGACATAAAACCATAAAGCAAACATATTACATTGGCCATTATGTGCACAGATGCACATTACTTACAACCATCTAAGGCTCATGCAACCATGCAATAGAATTACAAACATCATGACGCATGCAAACAAAAACAACAGCAATAGGAGATCCTCCATTAACTTATTCTATCACTATCTTCCAAAGTTAAATGAATGAATTTAGACACTAATTCAACTACCCAGAATATAGATCATCCAAGAGATTCACACTGGCCAAGGCAAGGAAATGTTACAGAGAACAAAAATGGAATGAAAATATAAAAAAAAAAAAAAACCAATGTTGTCAAAGACTGGCAGTGTCAAAAAAACATGGAGCAGACTCATCATGATGTTAATAACGTGCAAGGCTTCAACACCATTATCACTAAGTAACTCACATGAGCTTGGTTAATGAACATGAAACCTTGAACATGGAATTACTAGTGAGGGAAGGAGAACACAACTTGTCAAACAGCAGGACTTCAACCTAAAACTTTATGTTAATCCACTTAGTCTAGCATACCATAGATAGAAAACAGCAGGGAGACCCTGCGTATGAAATCACAAACCTTACCATAACAACCTTCTGCCTTGTTTATGCTATTTACTATCAGCAGGAGCTTACACAAGTTTCAAAATGTGAATGAAACCATGTATCAACTTACTCATGTGATAACAAGCATGGAAAAATATATTACCTCATGAACAAAGGTGACAACAACAAACTAAATACGAACAAACTACTAACACAAACCACACACGAACAATAATGACAACAAATAGTTAACTATGCATAAAATATCTCACGAAAGGATAATAATAAACATGGAGAGTTCAAACAGTGAGAAAAAGATATAGACCTTTGCTTATGACGTGCAAACGTTGCGGTTGTATTGAAAATGTCGTAACCGTCGAAGCTTTCATGCTAGCTGCAGCCAAAAGGTATGGTGATAATGGAGTTTCACTTGCAGTAGAATATATATATGGCGGTGGAAGGCGAGTTTTCAGTAGCAAGGGTATGGTATATGAAGTGAGAATGAGTGACGATGAGGATATGCTCTCCGAAGTGAGTTTGTAATAGTGGAGTATATATGGTATCTCCAGTCAATATGAGTAAAAAAGAGTGTGGTCGATGAAGTGAGTCCCCCAACAAAGGAGAAAGAGTCTTCTTTTTATAGGAGAGCAAGCTGGTTAATAACATGGAAGATTTAATGGGCACTTGCTTTGTCTAAGGGAAGGAAAGGTATGGTTAGCTGCTACACGCGGGGCCTTTTTCACTGTCATTCTTGAGCCAAGTGAAACCCAACACTTGCTTGTTTTAGAGTCCTTCGTCAGCAGAAGAGTAAGCAAAGACCAACGGACCTTTAGCCCTACACAATGGTGTATACATTTGGATTTTGTGTATCCACTGGTGAAGTACAAAGTAGGTGTACTTGGAGACTTTCCTTGCACGTTTTTCTGGTAAAAGATGGATGTTGGAAACTGATAAGAGGATCAACTAGGATGCACTTGGAGATATGGTCAGGTTTTGGTCCCAAAAGAAACATGGTTGGTGTGAAACAAACAAGATCAAGGACCTCTAGTTGGCACATGATAGTTATTTACCCAAGGGGCCATATGACATATCTCTTGAATCTTTTGAAATAGAGTGTGGAGTAGAACAACTCCCATGTTGTTGACAAGTTGGAATTGGGCCCAAAATCATGTGAAAAATCGTGGGAAAGATTAATGTAACAAAGGGTTAAAAATCTGAATTTTTTTAGTATGAAATACTATGTAACATATCCACAAAAATTAAACTATATTAAAAATAAAT
The DNA here is from genome assembly GCA_022829125.1 of Lathyrus tuberosus. Taxonomy (NCBI): domain Eukaryota; kingdom Viridiplantae; phylum Streptophyta; class Magnoliopsida; order Fabales; family Fabaceae; genus Lathyrus; species Lathyrus tuberosus. Next base: position 3,717,878 of record JALAZF010000052.1, on the reverse strand, counting down.
TGAAATTAATATGGATAAGTAAAAACTAAACTAATTGGATTAAAAGTGTAGTCTTAACTAAAATATAAACCATATTAAAAGAAGTTATATTAAAATTAAAATTGAACTAAATTGAAAAAATTAAACTCAAACAGTTCTAAATAAATCTTGAAATAAGACAAATTCTAAAATAGAATGATAAAAATCACTAAAAATGCATGATTAATGATCAATGAAATGTTTAACTAAAAATGCAAAAATGGTCGATTTAAAATGATATGAAAATGATCATACGAATCTGAGGGTAAAATTTGGGGTGCAACAGTTGCCCCTATTTAAATAGCTTTATCGGAGGGCATGAGGAACAGAAAGTCCTCGAGACATCAAGGTGGAAGGTATTTAAATATAGCAAACCAACAATTTTGCCCTTAGATGGAATGCAGATGAGCTTCACTGGGGAAGGATGAAGGTTAGTAGCCACGAGAAAGAAACTCACTGGGGATACAGGCTAACCAGCAAAAGAGACTCACTGAGAAGACTCTGAAGGAACACTGAGGATATATATATGGAGATGAGGGGAAAACCCTACAGATCCTCACTGGAGATAGGAGTTAGAGAAGAGTTCTCCATTGGGAAAATATTCAGGGAGATAGACGACAGGTTCATAGGTGACCGGACGACACCGGGGATAATAAAGACACATTCTTACTGGGCATAAAGCCAGAAAGAAGACATGATCACTACTGGGAATCAGTTTGAAATAAAGGATAAACATCCTAGAAAAGATTTTCTGGGGATTTCTTGTATTGAAGAGTTCAAACGGGATCTTCAACAAAAGCCAGAAAAGACAGAGACAAACTCTGCGTGCGCCAAATGATGATCAATCACAAGGACTTTCAAAGAGATAACGATAATGACTGAACTTCTGCTGGGAACCAGATTAAAGTGCCAACAAGGATTGGACTCAGAAGTGATATGTCAATATACACCAATTTGATTTGAATAAGATACCAATTTAAATTGGTGGAGGTACCAGTATGGGCTGGGTTTTGAAAATGGTTCAAACAACGGGTTCACGATAACCAGAAGTTTAGGTTCATGTTTGACTCGATTCAAAGAAAGGTTTCAAACAACAGACTCATAAATAAACTGAAGTAAAAGAAAGAACAACGAGCTCACGATAACTCGAGGTTCGGGTTCAGGTTTGACTCGATTCAAACAAGAACAAATATAAACTGAAATAAAAAAGATGAACAACGAGCTCACGATAACTCGAGGTTCAGGTTCAGGTTTGACTCGATTCAAACAACGAACGGTTTTTGACAACAGACTCACGATAAACTGAAGTAAAAGAATGAACAACGAGCTCATGATAACTCGAGGTTCGGGTTCAGGTTTGACTCGATTCAAACAAGAACAAATATAAACTGAAATAAAAAATATGAACAACGAGCTCACGATAACTCGAGGTTCAGGTTCAGGTTTGACTCGATTCAAACAAAGAACGGTTTTTGACAACAAACTCACGATAAACTGAAGTAAAAGAATGAACAATGAGCTCACGATAACTCGAGGTTCGGGTTCAGGTTTGACTCAATTCAAACAAGAACAAATATAAACTGAAATAAAAAAGATGAACAACAAGCTCACGATAACTCGAGGTTTAGGTTCAGGTTTGACTTGATTCAAACAAGAACGGTTTTAAACGACAGAATCACGAAAATCTGAAGTTAACAAAGGATAAACAACGAGCTCATGATAACTCGAAGTTTAGGTTCAGGTTTGACTCGATTCAAACAAGAACAATTTTAAACGACAGAGTCACGATAATCTGAAGTTAACAAAGGAAAAACAATGAGCTCACGATAACTCGAAGTTTAGGTTCAAGTTTGACTCGATTCAAACAAGAAAGGTTTTTAAAACAAAAGGCAATGTTCGACTCGATTCAAACGAGAACGATTTTAAAACAAGAGGCAATGTTCGACTCGATTCAAACAAAGACTCGGTTCAGGTTTGACTCGATTCAAATGAGAACGGTTTTAAAACAATAGGTAATATTCGACTCGATTCAAACAAAGACTCGGTTCAGGTTTGACTCGATTCAAACGAGAACGGTTTTAAAACAATAGGCAATGTTCAACTCGATTCAAACAAAGACTCGGTTCAGGTTTGACTCGATTCAAACGAGAACGGTTTTAAAATAATAGGCAGTGTTCGACTTGATTCAAACAAAGACTCGGTTCAGGTTTGACTCGATTCAAACGAGAACGGTTTTAAAACAAGAGGCAATGTTCGACTCGATTCAAACAAAGACTCGGTTCAGGTTTGACTCGATTCAAATGAGAACGGTTTTAAAACAAGAGGCAATGTTCGACTCGATCCAAACAAAGACTCAGTTCAGGTTTGACTCGATTCAAACGAGAACGGTTTTAAAATAAGAGGCAATGTTCGACTCGATTTAAACAAAGACTCGGTTCAGGTTTGACTCGATTCAAACGAGAACAGTTTTAAAACAAGAGGCAATGTTTGACTCGATTCAAATAAAGACTCGATTCAGGTTTGACTCAATTCAAACGAGAACGGTTTTAAAATAAGAGGCAATGTTCGACTCGATTCAAACAAAGACTCGGTTCAGGTTTAACTCGATTCAAACGAGAACGGTTTTAAAACAAGAGGCCATGTTCGACTCGATTCAAACAAAGACTCGGTTCAGGTTTGACTCGATTTAAACGAGAACGGTTTTAAAACAAGAGGCAATGTTCGACTCGGTTCAAACAAAGACTCGGTTCAGGTTTGACTCGATTTAAACGAGAACGATTTTAAAATAAGAGGCAATGCTCGACTCGATTCAAACAAAGACTCGGTTCAGGTTTGACTCGATTCAAACGAGAACAATTTTAAAACAAGAGGCCAGACTTCTTGGGGAACAAAAAGGTATAAAGACTCAAATCTGGCGTGCAAAGGTGAAGACCTAACAAGCACGACACAAACAAAGAAAAACCAGGAATGTCCTTACTTCACTGGGGAAATAAAGGTTCACATTGTCAAAGTGTATGAAAACAGAAAGAAGACATGATCTCCACTTAGGGATCAGTGTGAAACAAAAGGATAAGCATTCAACAACAAATTCCCTAGAATTTTCTTATAATGAAGAGTTCAAACGAGATCTTCAAGAAAAGCCAGAAAAGACAGAGATAAACTCTGCATACCAGTATACGTTGGACTTTTGAACACCTTATCAAATAGATTGACGGGAAGAAACACCTTAAATAGGGATCACGTCAAACGGGTTGACGAAAAATGACTGATTGTAACATCATGGTAACTGGGGAAGTGTGGATAAAACCAAAGACGGATAAGCTTCTCTGGAGAGAGATTACCACTTATCGTTGTAGAGGTAATGATAGCAAAACAAGCTTCTCAAGGTGATTGCCACTTGTTGTTGGGTATAGATTCCAACGAGATGGTAATATTACAACACTACTGGAGAAATAAGTTTGTCCTCAATGGGGATTTGAAAAAGAATCTTCCTGCGAGACAACGGTTCAAAATAAATGCACTTTCGAAAGTGGGTTCAGAAACCACACCTGTCAGGGACCAAAGTTCAATCTAGGAACAAGCTAGAAAGAAACGGCCAAACAAGACTCCAATTGAGGAATGAACTCAAATGGGGATTTATCTCATCCAAATGTGGAAAAGATAACTGAAACAACCATCATCCACGAGGATATAACTCTATGGGGATTTCAAGAGTGGATGGGCACTTTATGCCTAGGGCTGACAACTCTATTGGAGAGAATAGACACACCCAGTCACTTGGGGAGATAAATGCCAAAGTGAACAAAACAGTTAAACACCAGAAAGAGAAAGCAAAATGCTAAGATACTATGCTTATGCCATGCTTATGCTTATGCTGACAAAACAGACGAGAAGCGATACTGGAGATGAAATAAACATCTCGACAAGGATACCCAGCCAAACTCATCAGATTGGACCATTACTAGGGATGAACTTGCAGATGAAGCAGCTCTACTTCAAGGTTATGACCTTCTCTGGGGAAAGAGTACTCCACTTGGTATAGCATCATGACTTCACTAGGATTGTCATCATGAGCTTGATTTCTTCACTGGAGATAAGAGATCCATTGAGAATTGCCAAGATTAGCTGAAGAGACAACTTTCTAGGGAGCTAGCAGAGACGCCACAAAAGCTGAGTAATTCTGCATGACTCATCTGCCCCAGAGTACATGGTCTGTCAGAAGAATACATCAAGAGGATTTTACCGAAGAATTGTCATACAAGGTGTTTCAATATCTTCAAACTCTTGGAGAGATTCATGAATTTCAGCCTGACTACCCCTGATTGACTGCCTTTGCACGACAAAGTCCTTGAACTAGTTGTGTGTCTTGATCGAAGCCAAGGTTGAAGCTAAGAGGTTGATTGGATTCCCCTGGGGAAAATCATTATACAAAGCCTAAGAGGAGGCTGTCTGATAGGGGTGCTCATTATATAAAGCCTAAGAGGAGGCTGGCTGATAGGGAGTACTCATTATATAAAGCCTAAGAGGAGGCTAAAAGTTGACCGACTGACTCCGCAGGGGAGAATCATTATACAAAGCCTAAGAGGAGGCTGTAGATAATGGTGTATACTCATTAAGGGGGTTTTTGGGTATCTTGTACAAAGCCCAAGATTAACAGCGCCTGCACAACAAAGTCCTTGAACTAGTTGCCCGGACAGGTTGTTGACAACTGGGGAACAAACTTTCCCCTGTTGATGGGTCACTGGAGTCCACACCTTGAACTTGTCATAAGATGACCTCAAGAAGGCTTGCCCCAATATTCTGAACTTGAGGAGTGTTGCCCCTGATTCAATAGCTCTTGGGATGGTGAAATGGTATATTCCTCCGCTTGGTTGCCCCTGACTGAGCTTCCTTTATCAAGTCGAATTCCCTAGCTTGGTTGCGTTTGTTGGGATTTCTTTGATATTAAATTGTTTTTACAAACAAGTATTGTTCATTTAAAATTGGCAATTTCAATGCAAAATTCATGCAAGCTTTTGAAAACAAATTTTATTTGATGAAACACACACAGTGGAGTGATTAAATGATTAAAACAAGGGTGTATCTAGCCATTGATGGCGGGCAGATGAAGTGATCAATACACGCAATTAGCAAAGATCATTTGGAGTCAGGTTAATCAACCTTACTGTAGTATGCTTTCGAAACAACCTTACCTCAATTAGGTCTTTTAAGGGTTGTAACGTGGCCTGGTTCACGGTTTATGAAACAAAAGATAAAGGCTCAAAGTTTATTTGGTACCCACCCCATCTTCGTGACGAACTTCAGTCCTACACTCAGTTAACTCAAGTTATACATTCAAGTTCCCATAGACTAGGAACGAATTGATGATAGCTGACGATGATTCTGACACCTTTGTAGTCATTACTCCCTTGCAGAATTTGGTCACCTTTGAGGTTTTGAGGTTATGAGGTCTCCTTTTTGTCTTCATTAAGATTTTGAGACCTCTTCTTTTTGGTTGAAGTTATGATACCTCTACTTTAGATTTGGTTGAGGTTATTATTACCTCTTCTTGTCTTTGATTGAGGTTTTGAGGCCTCTTCTTGGCTGTTGTACAAGTTCTTTTGTATAAGGCAAAGTTTTGGGCTTCCCATCTTTCTTGGCTTTTGCCTTGAAAGGGAATCGACTCATTCTTTGATTAAGGATTTTTTCAACGATCCTTCCTTATTTGCTGTTTGGAGGAATAACTTGTACAAACGCTAACTCATTTGATTTGAGAGAGCTGACTGGTGTCTTGCATGAAGCGCTTGCATTCGAATGCATAACCAAGTTAAACTGAGAACTACCCTGCCCCAAGGTTGAGATTTAAGGGTTTTTTGTGTAAGGAAAGAAAAACTCCTACTTCTAGGCTCAAAGGGTTTGACAAAGGATTAACTTCCTTATTTCTCCAGTGTTTGGGAATTGAAACAATGCCTTACATCCTCGGCAAGGTTTAATCGAAAGCATACCACAGCAATTAGGGATGTAATGTTTTCGTCATCCTCCCCAATCTTTGCTTAAAAAAACAGTTTGGTAAAGGGAAAAAAACAAGATAAAGATATTTTTTGTTTTTTCACGAACATAAAAGTAAATGAGTGAAACGAATGGACTTAATCTAAAGATGCATAAACACTTCATTAATCTTGCCAATTTGAAAGTACAACAAAGCTTATAAGCAAAAACAAATTCAAATATGCAAAGAAAAAGCAACAAAATGCTAAACAGTCAAAAGTTTGTCGGCTTCGGGGAACTGGAATTTCCTTCTTGATTTGCCAAGCTGAGATAACCGTCTTCAGAATTGTTTGTCGAGATCAGTCTGAGAATCATCTTCACATATACTCTCAAAAATTTCTTCCATCTCAGAGCCTGATGAATACGCTTGATTAGGTGAAGGGTTGTTGATTGTTGATTTGGATTCAAGCAGGGTCTGAATCTTGTCTCTGGGTACGTCACAGTCTTCAGTTGCATTCCAAGGACATACCCTAAATATTGTCATCTCTCTTTGCCAAGGCTGCCACAATCTGATTCAACTGGTTTCTCATCAAGTCAAAATCTGTTCTGGTCACAAGTCTTGGAAGACCACTGGCCATCTACTTAACAGTCTTGGAAGACTCCATGGGTTGTGTGCTTGACCAACAAGACGAAACAAAAAGAACAGAGTCTGCCATTTAGTACTTAAGCAAGAAGTTCACGGACTATGAAACTCGATATACTATGCTCGAGAAAACTTGCTGCGCTCTGGCTTGGGCAGCCAAACGTCTTCGCCAGTACATGATTTGTCACACTACTTGGTTAATCTCAGAAATGGATCCAATCAAGTACGTCTTTGAAAAGCCTTCTCTCACGGGAAGGATTGCCCGTGGGCAGATGTTGTTATCAGAATACGACATCGAGTACCATGCTCAGAAAGTTGTCAAAGGAAGTATTTTAGCCGATCATTTGGCTCATCAACTGATTGACGATCAGGAATGATTCGAATTTGACTTCCCATATGAATATGTCATGTACTTAAAAATGAAAGATTGCGATGAACCGCTACCCAGCGAAGGGCCAGAACCAGGTTCCCAATGGGTACTAATTTTTGACGGAGCTGTCAACACTTATGGAAACGGAATTGGGGCAATCATCGTAACACCTCAAGGTACACATATTCCTATCACTGCTAGATTGACATTCAGATGCACAAACAATGAGGTCGAATACGAAGCTTGTATCATGGGTCTCGAAGAAGCAATTGACTTAAGGATAAAGAATTTGGATGTGTATGGAGACTCAGCCCTGGTTATCAATCAGATCAAAGGAGAGTGGAATACATATCAATCAGGATTGATTCCATACAAAGATTACGCGAGAAGGTTGTTACCATTCTTCAACAGAATCGAGTTTCATCATATCCCTCGTGAATAAATTCACATGGTTGATGCATTAGCCACCCTATCCTCCATGATTAGTGTAAGTTAATGGAACGACGTACCTAAGATCGACATAATGTGCCTTGAAAGGCCCGCTTACATATTCGCAATTGAAGCAGTCATAGATGACAAACCCTGGTATCACGATATCAAATGCTTCCTTCAAAGACAGGAATACCCGCTTGGGGCATCAAGAAAAGACAGGAAGACTCTCAGAAGACTGGCTGGCTACTTCTTCCTAAACAATGATACACTTTATAAAAGAAACTTCGACATGGTTTTGCTCAGATTCGTAGACAGACAAGAAGCAAACATGTTGATGAAAGAGATTCATGAAGGATCCTTTGGTACTTATGCCAATAGACATACAACGGCGAGAAAAATTCTAAGAGCAGGATATTATTGGCTGACAATGGAATCTGATTACTACCAGTACATGAGGAGGTGTCATAAGTGTTAGATATACGCAGAGAATATCCATGTACCGCCAACGCATCTCAAAGTTTTTTCTTCTCCATGGCCTTTTTCTATATGGGGAATCGACATGATTGACATGATTGAACCCAAAGCTTCGAACAGGCATCGGTTCATCCTGGTAGCCATTGACTACTTCACCAAGTGGGTCGAAACAGTGCCATACACCAATGTAACCCGACAAGTGGTGATCCAATTTATCAAGAACAATATCATCTTCCGTTATGGTGTTCCAAGCCAGATCATTACGGATAATGGATCTAACTTGAACAACAAGATAATGAAAGAGTTGTGTGTTGAGTTCAAGATCGAACACCATAACTCATCTCCCTACCGACCCAAGATGAATGGAGCGGTAGAAGCGGCTAACAAGAATATCAAGAAGATCATTCAGAAGATGGTCGTAACCTACAAAGATTGACACGAGATACTACTATTTGCTCTTCACGGTTATCGCACATCTGTCCGCACCTCAACAGGGGAAACCTCTTTCTCTCTAGTATATGGCATGGAAGCAGTGCTCCCCATAGAAGTAGAGACCCCATCAATGAGAGTATTGATGGAAGCCAAGCTAACATAAGCTAAATGGTGTAAAAGTCGATACGATGAACTGAATCTGATCGGAGAAAAGAGAATGACGACTTTATGTCACGGTCGGCTATATCAGCAAAGAATGAAGAAGGCATTTGACAAAAAGGTCCGACCCCGCGTCTTCGGAGAAGGAGACCTCGTGCTCAAGAAGATACAATCATTTCTCACTGATTCCAAGGGCAAATGGACTCCGAATTACGATGGCCCTTATGTTGTTAAGAAAGCCTTTTCAGGCGGTGCCTTGAGACTCACAACCATGGATGGAGAGGAGTTTACCTACCCCACAAATGTTGATGTAGTCAAGAAATACTTCGCCTAAATAAAAAAACGTCTCGGTGGATTGAAAACCCAAAAGGGCGGTCCAGGAAAAAATTAGAGACATAAGCAAAATCATCCCGGTGGATTGAAAGCCTAAAAAAACAATCCAGACAAAAGTTAGGGATACATGGCAAGTAACTATATATGAAAATATTGACTCCTCAGAGGCAACGTCATCCGTCGGGAAAACTTTAAGTCAAGGTCATCTTCGACAGAAGCTCAGAATGTCCATAATTCAAAGTTGGGGGGAGGATAGCGGTCGTTATGTTTCAATGTAGCCCTTGTCCCTTAAATTTCCATTTTCTAAACTTTGTAATGCTTTATGGGATCACGCGCTTGGCTGATCACCATTCTATCAATAAAATTTGAGCCGTGTGCCTTTTGTTTACAATTCTCATTTATTTCGCTTTACAAAATGACATTTTAATACGATCAACGATCCTTGAAACAAAAATGAATTTACTTTTTCGAAACGAGAAGTTTAAGTTTTACTTTTAAAACAAAGATGGTAATTTCCTTTTGATTAATGAGCACAAAAAGGGAAAATCGACTGCTTCTCTGGTAGTGTTCACACTTCAAAATACAGAATCAAAATACTCTTTTTGATCAATACATCCTAAAGGAAGGATCAACTACTTTAGATGGGATGTCTCATCTGACATCCCCGGCAGAGTTCTTACCTTTGAAAACCAATTGTTGGTTTCTCTCCCCAGAAGGGTCCACCTCTGAAAAACAAGAACAGACTTCTATCCCCAGCAGGTTTGTACATCTTGAAATAGAAACGAATACTGTTCTTATGTTGAACAGAACAATGTCTGGAAGGAATGATGCTGCACTTACTGCTGCTCTGTAGGCTGTTGCTCAGGCCGTGCAACAACCCTGTGCTGGTGAGAATGATGGGTCCCTTGTGTTGGAGACGTTTCAGAGGAATAAGCCGCCTACTTTTGAAGGTCGGTATGATCCCGATGGAGCACGGGATTGGTTCAAAGAGATTGAGCGGATCTTTCGACTCATGGATTGTTCTGAGGCGTAAAAAGTGTGTTTTGGGATGCATATGCTAGTGAAGGAAGCTGATGACTGGTGCGTCGAGACTCGTCATAGGTTGACGGCACTAGGTGAGGCTATTACTTGGGTTGTGTTCAGCAGGGAATTCCTGAGGAAATATTTTCCTGAGGATGTGCGCGGAAAGAAGGAAATCGAATTCCTAGAGCTGAAGCAAGGAAATTTAACTGTGACTGAATATGCTGCGAGGTTTGTGGAACTGGCAAAGTATTATCCCCATTACAATGAGGCAACTGCTGAATTCTCGAAGTGCATCAAGTTCGAGAGTGGTTTGCGCCTGAAATCAAACGGGCAATTGGGTATTAGAAGATTCGTAGGTTTGCAGACTTGGTGGATAGCTGTAGAATCTATGAGGAAGATAACAAAGCTCATTCAGTGCACTACAAGAGTTTGAGTGAGAAAAGAGGAAAGCAACATCAAGATCGTAGGAAGCCTTACGATGCTGATAAGGGAAAGAAGAAAGCACATGAGGAGAAAAGAACAAGTGGGGGAGGAGCTCCCGCTTCTATCACGTTCTACATGTGTGGTGAGCGAGGTCACCGTTCCAATGAATGTGAGAACAAGGTGTTGAGGTGCTACAAGTGTGGAAAAAATGGTCATCGTGCTCCTGAATGCAAGAATGATGGTCCAACTTGTTTCAATTGTGGTGAACAGGGTCATATCAGTACCCAGTGTCAGAAGCCAAAGAAGAAGGTTGTTGCTAAGACCAATGGTAGAGTGTTTGCTCTGAGTGGGACAGAGAACTCCAAGAAGGACAGCTTGATTTGAGGTACTTGTTTCATTAATGATGTTGAGTTAGTTGCTATTGTTGATACTGGTGCTACCCATTCGTTTATTTCGCTTGAGTGTGCTAATAGGTTGGGTTTGAAATTATCTGATATGAATGGTAGTATGGTGATAGAGATGCTTGCTAATGGTTCTGTTACGACTACCCGTGTGTGTTTGAAATGCCCTCTGACCATTTATGGGAGGAGTTTCTGGATGGATTTGGTGTGCTTTCCCTTACACCAAATTGATGTCATCCTTGGAATGAACTGGTTGGAATTCAACTACGTTCATATCAATTGTTATACTAAGACAGTGGAGTTTCCTGCGTTTGGTGATAACGGTGAGTTGATGTTTTTGTCTGCTAAGCAAGTGGGCGAACTTCTAGAAGATGAAGCCTTGATGTTCGTAATGTTTGTGTCACAGCAAGTTGACCGTGATGTTACAAATGTTGAATTGCCTGTTGTCCGTGAATTTTCTGATGTATTCCCGGATGACATAAGTGATTTTCCGCCAGAGCGTGAAGTAGAGTTTGCAGTGGATTTGATACCAGGCACAAGTCCGGTGTCGATGGCTCCGTATCGGATGTCAGCTTCCGAGTTAAGTGAATTAAAGAAGCAACTATAAGAGTTATTAGAGAAGAAGTTTATTCGACCAAGCGTTTCTACGTGGGGCGCTCTGGTATTGTTGGTTAAGAAGAAAGATGGTAGTATGCGATTGTGTGTTGACTACAGACAACTGAATAAAGTAACTATCAAGAATAAGTATCCACTTCCGAAGATCGACGACTTGATGGATCAGCTAGTGGGAGCTTGTGTATTCAGCAAGATTGATTTGAGATCTGGTTATCATCAGATTCGTGTTAAACCAGATGATATTCTGAAGACGGCTTTTAGGACGAGATATGGTCACTATGAATACACTGTAATGCCTTTCGGTGTGTCCAATGCACTTGGTGTGTTTATGGAGTATATGAATCGAATTTTTCATGAGTATCTGGATAAGTTTGTGGTGGTTTTCATCGATGATATTTTGATATACTCCAAATCAGAAGAAGAGCACGCAGAGCATTTGAAGATTGTGCTGCAAGTGTTAAGAGAGAAGAAGTTATATGCGAAACTGTAGAAATGTGAGTTCTGGTTAAAGGAAATAAGTTTCCTTGGCCATGTAATTTCAAGTGGTGGAATTGCTGTGGACCCCACGAAGATTGATGTTGTGTTGCAATGGGAGACTCTGAAATCTGCTACTGAAATCTGAAGTTTTCTTGGATTGGTAGGTTATTATCGCAAGTTTATTAAAGGCTTTTCTAAGTTGGCTTTACCTTTAACGCAACTGACGCGGAAGAGTCAAGCATATGTGTGGGATGTGGCTTGTGAGGAGAGTTTTGTGGAATTAAAGAAGAAGTTGACGACTGCTCCAGTATTGATTTTACCTAATCCAAATGAGTCCTTTGTGGTATATTACGATGCATCGAAGATGGGTCTTGGTGGAGTGCTAATGTAGAATGGACAGGTTGTTGCTTATGCGTCGAGACAACTAAGGGTTCATGAATGGAATTATCCTACACATGATCTAGAGTTGGCAGCTGTAGTGTTCGTACTGAAAATTTGGCGACACTATCTTTTTGGTTCGAGGTTCAAAGTGTTCAGTGATCATAAAAGCTTAAAGTACTTGTTTGATCAAAAGGAGTTGAATATGAGACAGAGAAGGTGGCTTGAATTATTGAAGGATTATGATTTCGATTTGAATTACCATCCTGGAAAAGCAAATGTAGTGGCTGATGCGTTGAGTAGGAAGTTGCTGCATATGTCAATGCTTATGGTGCGTGAGTTGGAATTGATTGAGCAGTTTAGAGACATGAGTTTAGTGTGTGAAGCCAATTCTGATAGTGTAAAATCAGGAATATTGAAGCTGACTAGTAGTATTCTTGAATAAATCCGAGCAGGTCAGAAGTCCAATTTGAAGCTGGTGGATCAGTTGACGTTGATTAACCAAGGTAATGGTGGGGAGTTCAAAATTGATGAGAATGGTGTGATGAGATTCAGAGATAGAGTGTGTATTCCGGATATTCTTGAACTTAAGAAGAGTATTCTTGAAGAAGGACATAGAAGTGGGTTGAGTATTCATCCCGGTGCTACGAAAATGTATCAAGACTTGAAGAAGTTGTTTTGGTGGCCTGGAATGAAAAAGGACGTTGCAGAATTTGTTTATGCTTGCTTGACTTGTCAGAAGTCAAAAATTGAACATCAGAAGCCTTCGGGTTTGATGCAACCGCTGAGCATTCCCGAATGGAAGTGGGATAGCATTTCGATGGATTTTGTGATGGGTTTGCCAAGGACTGCGAAGGGTAATGATTCTATTTGGGTAATAGTAGATAGGTTGACTAAGTCTGCTCATTTCTTGCCGGTGAAGATTAATCATCCTATTGAGAGGTTGGTTGAGCTGTATATCGATGAGATTGTGAGGTTACATGGAATACCGTCGAGTATCGTGTCGGATAGAGATCCGCGTTTTACGTCGAAATTTTGGAAAGGTTTGCAAGATGCTTTGGGTACTAAGTTGAGGTTGAGTTCTGCTTACCATCCGCAGATAGATGGACAGACTGAGAGGACTATCCAATCTTTGGAAGATTTGTTGAGAGCTTGCGTGTTAGACCAAGGAGGAGCTTGGGACGACCATTTTCCTTTGATTGAATTTACTTACAACAATAGTTTTCACGCGAGTATCAGTATGGCACCGTATGAGGCGTTGTATGGGTGAAGGTGTAGGACACCGTTGTGTTGGTACGAGTCGGGCGAGAGTGCTATGCTCGGACCTGAAATTGTGCGAGAGACGACTGATAAGATTAAGATGATTCAAGAGAGAATGAAAGCTTCACAGAGCCGTCAGAAGAGTTATCATGATAAGTGAAGAAAGGAACTGGAGTTTCAAGTGGGTGATCATGTCTTTCTGAGAGTTATGCCGATAACTGGCGTCGGTAGAGCTTTGAAGTCGAGAAAGCTTACACCGTGATTTATTGGTCCATATCAGATTTTAGAGAAGATTGGTGAAGTGGCGTATCAGATTACTTTACCACCATCACTTGCGAATCTTCATGATGTGTTTCATGTGTCTCAATTGAGGAAATACATTCTGGATCCTTCGCATGTGATTCAAATGGATGACGTACATGTGCGAGATAACTTAACTGTCGAAGCATCGCCAGTGCAAATCGAAGGTCAGGAAATGAAGCAATTGAGAGGCAAGGATATTGCCTTAGTGAAGGTACTGTGGGGTGGACCAGCTGGAGACAGTTTGACTTGGGAACGCGAGGATCAGATGAAAGAGTCCTACCTGTTCTTGTTTGCATCAGGTAATTTTCGAGGGCGAAAATTCTTTTAAGTGGGGGAGAGTTGTAACGCCCCAAATTAATTAAAATATTTATTTAATTAATTTTATTATAGAATTGTGTGAATATTATGATTTTGGATGGCTTTGATGAAAGGTTAGAATCTATGTGAAGTTGGAATTATTTTGAGAATTTTGGAGCAATTTAGATTAATTAAATTAGATTTTTGTTTAATTAGAAAAATAGAGTAGAATTGAAGTTGGATGAGAGTAAGGGTAATTTGGGCAAATGTGGAGGTTTAGTGAGGGCAATAGAGGAAAATCATAAAAGAGACTTAAGGGTTTATACGGAGGAATAAGGGTTTTGGAAATTTCACTGTTGCATTGCGTTTGGAAAAAAAGGCAGAGAGAAGAGAGAAGCAGTTAGGCTTGGAGATTTTGCAGAGGGAGGATTGAAGAACACGAAGAGGAATCAAGGCTAAGGAATCATATCAGGTGTGGGGAGTGAAATTGTGTTATTATAATTGATTTAAGTTTTAGGTAATTGTAGAATGTTTTGAACAATCAATCGATGATGAATTGTGATAGAAGTTTAAGTAGATCAGACAGAAAAATTTCGATATGTGGAGTACATTGAGAAACCGATAAATGACTAAATGTAGGAGTTATTGAGAGATTATGAGAAATTATATAGCACGGATGATGGATGAATCGAGTTAAGTTATCAAGTTTCTGAGTTGGAAAATCCGTGAATTATTGTTGTTTCAGACATAAGAAAAAAAAGAAAAAAAATGGGATTTGGTAAAGTGGCGCCAGCCACATGGTGTGTAGGAAGGGTGGCGCAAGCCACCAGTGCAAGGTGTGGCGCCAGCCACCCTTGTGTAGGAGAATTTTAATTAATTCTTAGAAAAACTGTAACTTTTGTTTTATGAATCCAATTTTGATGCCGTTTGAAGCTATGGAAAGGTAATGGAACAATCTATAACATGGTAAAATAAAATAAATCATATAGTGTAATCCACTAATTGAAATTGATAGGCTAAAACGATGATTATCCCGTGTTGATATACTAGTAGGTTACATGTCTGTGTGAAATTGCAGAATTTTATCTAGTAGTGATTTAGTTGATATTAGTGATAATGAAATGATGATATTATGATGATTATGGTGATATTATAAGGTTTATTATGTTATTGCAATGTGATGATACTTGTGACAACACTGACAGTAAGTGTGCAAACTATGTGAAATTGGTGTGCTTATGCTGGAAATGAATTGTCTGGTATTTGGCTATAATCACATGATGTTGTTTTGAGTATGATGAATGTGTGTGAAGTGAATATTATGATGAGGATGGAATGATGATGCGTTTGACTAGCCGTGGTCGCATGTTTTGATTTTTTTCGCATCATACATTCATAGCATATTTTTAGGACGAATTGTCCAGTGAAGTTTGCAGGATGATATCCAGTGATGTTGTAGGACTTATAGTCCAATGATGGCCTTAATCCCATAGTGTGGATTAAGTGCAAATTATGATGTGCTCTGGTTCCAAGTGGGAACCGATCCTATTGGTGAGGGTCCTTGGAGTTTGAAGATGACGAAGTCATCAGTGAAGTTTCGGTACCGCATGCATATTGCATTTCATGACTGGTGGCATTGCATCATATTTTTTTCCGTGATGACTTTTGGGATGATTTTGACTTGTGCAACATTTTATGATTACATGTTGTTATGAATAAATGTGTTATGAACAAAATGTTGTTATGAATTATATGCTACCATGAATACATGCTGCTATGTTATTATTGTTTCAATAGTTATAACTACTATATCTCTTACTTATCTCTTTTATAATGATTACGGTTTACTCACCCTGCCTGTTGAATGTTTCCCCTATCTGGGCAACGCGCAGGTGATCCGGAGTAGTATTTAGACGCATTGAAGATTTAGCTTTGGATTCAATTATTTTTATTTCGGTGGATTAGAAGGTGTCTTGCTCTGATATATGTAACATCGGGGTTTGGGATCGTCTGATCGGAACAACTGCGTTATTTTCCTTCTGTTTGGTTATTATTGGAGATTTATGTATTGTTTCCATGAACTTTATTTAAATGCTGAATTTTGAGTTACTATTTTATGAAGTTATGATGAAGTATTTTAATAAAGAACTTGAGACTAAATTTTCCGCTGTGGAGTTTTAATGCTGAATTTTCTTGGAGAATGATAATTATGAAATTTTTTAGAACCCGTGTTACGGAGCAGGAACATATTTACGATGTGATTTTATGAAATGAAATGTGACACCCGTTTTGTGAAGATACTCTGATTATTTATTTAAATTATTGTGTGAAAATGTCGTGGGGTAGAAGGGTGTTACACTCGCTTTCTGTAATTATCCCTCTTCGCTTTGCCCAAAGCGACAAAGTTTTGTTTTATAGGGCTGTAGTTTCAAGAATCGACTTGTTCATAAATAAAATAACGTCGTTCTGTAATTTCCGCATTAATTGTTGTTTTCTCTTTTTGCTTTTCAGAAAATGGTAATCCTAAAAAACTACTCAATAATAAAAACAAGCAGTTTTCCAAAGAAAAACACTGCACACACTCTTGCATTTTCCCTCTATCTATTCTAAACACAAATCATCACGTCATGCAGATTGCTTGTTTTAAACCCCGTTGAAACATACAATCCGATGCCTTCTCCCAACTTTGAATTCCCGGTATTTGAGGCTGAAGAAGAAGATGACGAAAAAATTCCAGAAGAGATCTCACGATTACTCAGACAAGAGGAAAGGTCCATTGAACCTCACAAAGAGCCATTGGAAACAATCAACGTGGGTTTAAAAAAAGAGAGAAAAGAAATCAGGATTGGAGCACTGCTCGATCCAACTGCCAAAGAGAGTTTAATAAAGCTTCTCAAAGAATTTCCCGATGTGTTTGCTTGGTCCTATCAGGACATGCCAGGGTTGGATACCAGCATCGTGGAACATCACTTACCGTTGAGATCAGAATGTCCGCCAGTAAAACAAAGGTTGAAACGGACTCACCCGGACATGGCCATCAAAATCAAAGAGGAGGTACAAAACAGATTGACGCGGGTTTCCTCGCCACATTAGAATATCCTCAATGGTTAGCCAACATCGTACCCGTTCCGAAAAAGGATGGGAAGGTCAGAATGTGTGTCGACAACAGGGATCTGAACAAGGCTAGTCCAAAGGACGACTTTCCTTTACCACACATTGACATGCTGGTTGACAGTACAACAAAGTTCAAAGTTTTCTCCTTCATGGATGGATTCTCGGGCTATAATCAGATAAAAATGGCACCAAAAGACATGGAGAAAACTTCATTCATTACCCCATGGGGGACTTTTTTTTACAAGGTAATGCCGTTCGGTTTGAAGAACGCCGGGGTAACCTATCAAAGGGCCATGACTACTTTGTTTCATGACATGATACACAAGGAAATCATGGTATATGTCGATGATATGATTGCAAAATCTAAAATAGAGGAGGAGCATGTGACCCACCTGTCAAAACTCTTTGAGCGGTTAAGAAAGTATAAACTCCGCTTGAATCCCAACAAATGCACATTCGGTGTTCGTTCAGGGAAACTCTTAGGGTTCATCGTCAGCCAGAAAGGAATTGAGGTTGATCCTGACAAGGTCAAGGCCATTCAAGAAATGCCTTCCCCGAAAACTGAAAAAAACAAGTCAGAGGATTCCTGGGACGTTTGAACTACATTTCCAGATTCATATTCCTCATGACCTTGACATGTGCGCCAATTTTCAAATTACTGAAAAAGAATCAGGACTGCGTTTGGACAAAAGATTGCCAAACCGCCTTCGACAGTATTAAGGAATACCTGTTGAATCCGCCGATTCTATCACCTCCAGTGGAAGGAAGACCACTGATCATCTACCTCACAGTCCTAAAGGACTCAATGGCATGTGTGTTTGGCCAACAAGACGAAATGAAAAGAAAAGAGTCTGCCATCTACTATTTGAGCAAGAAATTCACTGACTGTGAAACTCGGTATACTATGCTTGAGAAAACTTGATGTGTTCTGGCTTGGGCAGCCAAACGTCTTCGCTAGTACATGATTCGTCATACTACTTGGTTAATCTTCGAAATGGATCCAATCAAGTACGTATTTGAAAAACCTGCTCTCACGGGAAGGATTGCCCGTTGGCAGATGTTGTTATCAGAATATGACATCGAATACCAAGCTCAGAAAGCCATTAAGGGAAGTGTTTTTGCCGATCATTTGGCTCATCAGCCGATTGATGACCAGGAATCAATCGGATTTGACTTCCCAGATGAAGATGCCATGTATATAAAAATGAAGGACTGCGATGAACCGCTACCAAGTGAAGGGCCAAAACTAGGTTCCTAATGGGGACTTATCTTTGACGGAGCAGTTAATCATTATGGAAACGGAATTGGGGCAATCATCATAACCCCTCAGGGTACCCACATTCCTATCACTGCCAGACTTACGTTCAAGTGTACAAACAACGAGGCCGAATACGAAGCTTGTATCATAGGTCTCGAGGAAGCGATCGACTTAAGGATCAAAAACTTGGATGTATATGGCGACTCAGCGCTGGTTATCAATCAGATCAAAGGAGATTGGAACACATACCAATCAGGACTGATTCCTTACAAAGATTATGCAAGAAGGTTGTTACCTTTCTTCAACAAAATTGAGTTTCATCACATTCCTCGTGATGAGAATCACATGGCTGATGCATTAGCCACCCTCTCTTCCATGATTAGTGTAGGTAAATGGAACGACCTACCTAAGATCGACAAAATGCGCCTTGAGCCGCCCGCTTACATCTTCACGATTGAGGCAGTCATAGACGACAAACCTTGGTATCACGATATCAAATGCTTCCTTCAGAAACAAGAGTACCCACCTGGGGCATCCAGGAAAGACAGAAAAACCCTCAGAAGACTGGCCGGAAGCTTCTTTCTGAGCGGTGATACCCTCTATAAGAGAAATTTCGACATGGTCTTGCTCCGATGTGTAGACAGACCAGAAGCAGACATGCTGATGAAGGAAATTCACGAAGGATCCTTTGGCACTCATGCCAACGGACACACAATGGCGAGAAAAATTCTTAGAGCAGGGTACTACTGGTTGACCATGGAATTCGACTGCTACAAGTACATAAGGAAGTGTCACAAGTGTCAGATATACTCCCGACAAAATCCGTGTACCGCCAATGCATCTCAAAGTTCTTTCTTCCCCATAGCCTTTTTCCATATGGGGAATCGACATGATTGGCATGATTGAACCTAAGGCTTCAAACGGACATCGGTTCATCCTGGTAGCCATTGATTACTTCACCAAGTGGGCCGAAGCAGCGTCATACGCTAATGTAACCCGACAAGTGGTGGTCCGATTTATCAGAAATAATATCATTTGCAGTTATGGTGTTCCGAGCCAGATCATTACGGATAATGGATCTAACTTAAACAATAAGATGATGAAAGAGTTATGCGCTGAGTTCAAGATTGAACACCATAACTCATCTCCCTATCGACCCAAGATGAACGACACGGTAGAAGCGGCTAACAAGAACATCAAGAAGATCGTTCAAAAGATGGTTGTAACCTACAAAGATTGGCACGAGATGCTGCCCTTTGCTCTTCATGGTTATCGCACATATGTCCACACTTCAACAGGGGCAACCCCTTTCTCTCTAGTATATGGCATGGAGGTAGTGCTCCCCATAGAAGTAGAGATCCCATCAATCCGGGTATTGATGGAAGCTAAGCTAACAGGGGCAGAATGGTGTCAAAGTTGACACGACGAATTAAACCTGATCGAAGAGAAGCCAATCACGGCACTATGCCACAGTCAGTTGTATCAGCAAAGAATGAAGAAGGTGTTCGACAAAAAGGTCCGACCTCGCGTCTTCAAGAAAGGAGACCTTGTGCTCAAGAAGATACAATCATTACTCACTGATGCTTGGGGCAAATGGACTCCGAATTATGACGGCCCCTATGTGGTTAAGAAAGCCTTCTCAGGCGGCGCCTTGAGACTTGCAACCATGAACGGAGAGGAATTTGCCTACCCCATGAATGTTGATGTAGTCAAGAAATACTTCGCCTAAACTAGAAAAAAAACGTCTCGATGGATTGAAAACCCGAAAGGGCGGTCCAGGCAAAAATTAGAGACACAATCAAAAATCATCCCGGTGGATTGGAAATTTCAAAGTACAATCCAGGCAAAAGTTAGGGATAATGGCAAGTAACTACATCCAACAGGGACAGATCCCTCAGTAGCAGTCGTGCCGTCCATCAGAAAAACTCCAGTCAGGGTCATCTTCGATGGGAGCTCAGGATGTCCAGAATTCAAAGTTGGTAGAAGGATAACGGTCGTTATGTTTCAACGTAGCCCTTTTCCCTTAAATTACCATTTTCTAAACGTTGTAAATACTCTATGGAATCACACGTTTGGCTGATTTCCATCCTATCAATAAAATTTGAGCCCTTGTGCTTTTGTATGCAATTCTTATTTGTTTTAGCTTTACAGAACGACATTTTAACATGATCAACGATTCTTGAAATAAAACAAAAATGAATTTACTTGTCAAACTTTTTCTGCTTTTAAAATAAAGATGGCAATTTCTTTTGACTGTTGAACATCAAAAGAACATCGATTGTTTCTCCAGAAGCAATTGAGCTTCAAAGTGCAAAATCAAAGTACTCCTTCTTAGCGAGTACACCTGAATGAAGGATCAGTTATGTCAGATGTGAATACTCCATCTAACA
Source organism: Lathyrus tuberosus (assembly GCA_022829125.1). Lineage (NCBI taxonomy): Eukaryota > Viridiplantae > Streptophyta > Magnoliopsida > Fabales > Fabaceae > Lathyrus > Lathyrus tuberosus. The sequence goes on along the minus strand of JALAZF010000052.1, from coordinate 3,697,111 downwards.
TCCTCGGCCGAGTTCTTACCTCCTAAGCCCGACCAACAGTTGTTCCCCATAGGGACTATCTCTCCTAAGCAAGGCAGAATTGCTACTTTTAGACCAGTGACACCTCTTCGTCCCCCGCGGTGGTCGAGTATCCAGTCATGTTCATCTATCAGTCTGTATGTCACGTCAGTTTTGTCAGCATAAACATACATACATCATGCATCGTTAATTTACATTCACATTCATATTGCATCACTATCACTCTAGTCGGTCTTATCCCCTAGTGATAAAAGTCCTCTTGTCAATCGAGTTGTCAGTTCTTTCCTCGTCAGGAAATGTTGCATCTGAACAATCTCTCTCTCCTCCAGTTTATTTCTGGATTGAAGGCGGTCCCTTGACCACTTTGATAACTTGAACCTCTGAGAAACCAGAAAACGTTCGATAAACATCACTCTTCGCCATTGAAGATGATACCTTTGCTTTCCCGGATTAAGGAAAATCCCCTGTGAATGCCTCTTAATCAGAGATTCGACAATACGGCAGTTTTTCTCTGAAAAATCCGCTGACGAAAAGGTCATCAACACCTCAAAATTGGATCACATCATATGGCATTTCTCCGAGAAGATCCCGAGAAAAGTATGATGTAATATCCCCAAGCGAAAACAGTCTTTCAAGATACTCGCTTTCCCTAGTAGAATCAACAAATGGCGTCTCCAACAGAGAAGTTGGTGTGCCTCTACAGCTCAGACCATTGGGTTTCCCTAGCAAGTCTAACATCAAAACTTTTTCCGTCAAATCGCATCTCCCCAGGAAAATTCGGCGAGAAGTTTGAGGAAAAACACTACGAATAGCGTCCCTTGTCAAGAAGTTTATTGACAAAAGAAAATGAGACCAGTTCCTTAGTAGGAAACCAGGATCGAGGGGAAGTTTATTCCAGAAACTAAGAACAGTTCCTTGGTAAGAAACCAGGATCGAGGGGAAGTTTATTCCAGAAACTAAGACTAGTTCCTTGGTAAGAAACCAGGATCGAGGGGAAGTTTATTTCAGAAACTTAGACCAGTTCCTTGGTAAGAAACCAGGATCGAGGGGAGGTTTATATCAGAAACTTAGACCAGTTCCTTAGTAGGAAACCAAGATCGAGGGGAAGTTTATTTTAGAAATTGAGACCAGTTCCTTGGCTGAAGACCAGGATCTAGGGGAAGTTTTACCTTTTCTAAGCGTCAACACTTAGCAAAAGAAGATGGATGGGCAAACTACCATTCATAGCCACCATTAAAATTTCGGGTATTCCGATATTTAATCATCTTGCACCCCGAATGCCCGAATACCTTCGCCATTCACACCTTCGGGTCCAAGAAGATTAAATAGGGGCATCTGTCATACCCCAAATTTTGACCACTAAGATTTCCCATCATTGTGAAAATCATCATCACAATATGGATGAACCATCATACTGCATCAATCTCCCCAAAGATGGGTGAGCATTCACTACAATCAAACTTAGGGTTTCAAGCCCTCTTAGAGCTCTTAGACAAAGGATCAATCAAGGAATGACATGATCTTCAACTTTTCTAACCTCTCAAACACCCATAAAGGATCAAGAGGACTCCCACATCAAGGATTAAGCACAAGGCTGCTACCTTCTAAGTGGATTAAGCCTCAAGATCGCCAATGTCACCAAATTAGGGTTTTGGTCGACCAGGGCCTCCAGGTGGAAAATTTCCTCTGGGCATGAGCCAATGCTTCAAAGCATAACCTAATATGCTCCATGGAACATCATGGACCCAATCATCAAGTCAATTTGGCCTCAGGGGATGCATTCATTAAAAATCAGGAATTAGGGTTTCTTGACCTAATTCACCCCTAAGTTGACTTTTGGGACAAATCATGAGCCAAGACCTCAAGAAATTATTTGAGGATCTCTGATGAACCACATTGATACATTTGCAACAATGGATTGATCCAAGAAGCTTGATTCCCAAGTTTCAAGTTCATCAGAACCACAGTTAGGGGTTCGCGGAAAAAAGTCAACTGTGCCTTTGACTTTTGACCAGGACATGCTCCCAAACCCTAGGACATGATTCAATACACCTTATAACACCCATGGAACATGTCCATCAAGTTTGATTTAGGTCAAAGACTTGATTTCATAGAGGATCGCACAGTTTGGAATTCATCTGACAAAAAGTCAACTGTGCACAAAAGTCAAACTTTGACTTTTTGAGAATTTTCACAATTATGGTTCTTTGACCCTAAAATGATGTTAATGTGTGATTGGAATCATCATTCATCAAGAAAAATCAAGAAAAGTGGGATAACTTGTAAAAGGGGGTAACCATAAAAAACTTAGAAATTTTCTAAGTTATGGAACAAAGTGGCTAGGGTACCAACTTTGGAGGATCATAGCTCCTAAACCACAAGGCCATTTTCCCCATTCAAAGCTGGATTTGTAGCTCTCATGGCCCTCTACAAAAGCTTCAAACACAACTCATTCCAATTCCTCATGGATTTTAAGTTATGGAATGATCAAAATCACAAAAAGTGAAAATGTCACTTTTTTCCAACACTTAGTGAAATTTTCACTAAGTCAGAATCTGTCTTACTTTTTTCAAAATGTAGGGGCATTTTTCACTTGGATCCATAAAGTATAAAAACTAATTATGATCAAACAGTTGTTGTATCATATGAGGGCTTTCCAAAATGGCCAAGAACTCCATCAAATTCCACTTGGGCCATGAGATATGACCATGCCAATATGCCTTACTGCAAACTGTCATGGCAAGGCAGATTTGGGAGTTTTGCTCGATTTGATCAAATTTTGCATAGGGCAAGCAAATATATCCATCTGAACACCTCAAGGGGAGACCAAGGAGGGACAAACACTGATCCTTAAGCCTCCCAAGTCTTTGGAACAAAAAGTAGCATGCCAAACCTAGAAATCCCTAAAAGAGGGACAAGACTCCAATTTTGGCTTGGAGCATTTAATGGATGCACCAAGGTGGCATGGACTGAGCCATTTCCAACTGAATTCAGTCAAGACATATCCAAGACCAAGGGAACCAGCAGTCTGTGCCCTAACCTCTAGTCAATGGCTAGAGGAGACTTGGATTCTCATTGATCAACATTGGCCAAACCTCTGCTGCAGTTGCCATTCACTATTGCAACCAAAACAAACTTGCTCTACTATAAATAGAGCTTATTTGTGCTCAGTTTGAGTACACCAAAGCACTACAACTAATTCTTTCCTCAAAATCTCTTTCTCTTGGCAAAAATGCCTTCTTTAGCAAGGTAACTTTGAGTTTTTGAGTTAGAGAGCAATTTCACCACAGCTCATGATCCAAACACATCCAATATGTCATATCTAAGTTGTCCAAACTCTCACAAGTGACCTGTAACACCAAAATCTCAAAGTCCCCTCTCAAAACCTCAAAATAGGACTTTTGTGCATTTTTCAAGCCATGTCTTGAATCAGTCACTTTCCAAACCAGATAAAACCTCAAACGCACTCCAAATATCATCTTGTACTGTCCCAAATGGTTCCCAACATCTGGAACATCATTTGAGAGAGTTTCTATTTTGGCCACTTTTGCCCCTTTTGCAAGAAAGGGCCAATTTCCATTCCTGAGGTTTCCAGCTGATTCAAATCATCCTAAAAGCTTCTAAGGGATCATTTGAGGGTGTCTAAAGCATCAAAACGTTTCTGGAACAAAGCACTTGGTAGATAGCCCAAAAGCTCTAAAGAGAGGTAAGCATCACAACTTGAACTCTCTGAAATATGCCTTGCTTTAAAGTCCACTGATCATGCATCTCTTATACATGTTATATGTGTTGTGTTTTCACCAATTTATCATGTAATTCACACTTGTACCAAGAGGTAGCACAGAAAATGCAAAACATGGCCTATTTCAAAACCACTATTGGGTTTTGAGGAGAATTTGTTTTCTGGAAAAACTACCACCACCATTGGATTCCTTGTGAAATTCTAGGTAGGATAGATCTAAATTTTGTCTTAATCCATGGAGAAATGAGAAAGTTATGGCCTTCACGTTTCTAACCAAAATCTTGCCTTGCCTTGCCTTGCCTTGGGCCAGGCCAAAAACAAGGCAAGCCTTGTATATTTGTGGTTGTGTTTCAATCAACGGATGTATCACCACCCCAGTGGTAAGGCGCACACCCTATACACAAGAGGTCTGGGATTCGAATCCCCCTCGCCCCAGACCCTCTTTTTGCTATTTTTTCCACTTTTCTACTATTTTTCATATTATTTTTAATAGTTTGGAAAATTAATAACTCTCTCAATTTTAATTATTTTTGATTGGTTCTTTTTGCAAAAAATCAAAAAAAATGTTGAAATATTTTATTCCACAAAAAAATCATGTTTATATTATTTATTTAATATAATTAGTATTTTTGTGAATAAATTCCTTTTTAATTGTTTTTAAACATTTTAAAAGTGAATATTTACCTTGAAAATCAAAACCAAATGAGTTTTAATTCATCTTGTGATTAAAACCTCATTTTTCAAACCTTAAACAAAAATCACAAGTGGTTTATTCAAACTCATTTGGTATTTTTATCATTTTTATTGATTTTCTTTAAATATTTACTTTTAAAGGAAAATAAAATTAGGGTTTCTTTGATTTCAAACCTCATCAATCATTTTCAAAACTCTTTGGGCCTCTCCTTGAGCTATAAGACCCATTCCTTAAACCTTTGGGCCTCTAATAGAGTGTAAGACCCAACCTCCTTTTAACCAACACTATTTTGGGGCCTCAGACATTGTATAAGTCCCTCTGCGTTAAAAGAGAAATCTCGGCGCAATCGCCTGTTCACAAAACAAATCATCTGGGCTTACCCTCGTGTTATAAGCCTCATTTATTTTCCTTAACTCTTTGGGCCTCTTGAGAGAGTGTAAGATCCATCCCTTTGTACAGAAAACCTTTTTGGGCCTCAGTCACTTGTATAAGTCACTGTACAATTTCAAAACAACAGTGCAATCACTGATAAAACCTTGGGCCTCTCCTAGAGCAGTAAGCCCCAACAATCTTTTCAAAGTACTTTCTCCTTTGATTTAGAATATAATATTGTTATCAAAGCTTTCTTTGTTGAACAACTAACAAAACAGCATGGAAGCTCTACAACCGAGTAAGTGTTTACCCGCTTTTATTTATCGCTTTCATATATATATATATATATATATATATATATATATATATATATATATATATAACTGTATTGTGGGGCTTCTCACTGTAAGTCTTATTTCACAAACTTTTATACTTGTCAAATATCCACTGTGTAATACTAGTATAGCTATTTAGAGTATTCCCCGACAACTACGTCTAACACTAGGTAAAGCCCTGTTGGTCACTCTTAAATACAAACAAAACTAGATCCCCATAGGATTACCAGACACAGTCTTCCCTCCTCTTGGGGTTAAACAATATGAAGACGTGAAAGACAACATTCTCAGTGAACCCTTTCTCAGACTGTCACCCTTAGAAATTGTCAAAGAAACTCTAACTCCCCAGAGATGATCTTTTCTCCGTGAACGGCATCTCTTTAGTTTCTTCCAAATTCTCGAACTTTCCTGGCTTGATCTATTCTCGGTGAATGGCATGTCTTGAACTTCTCGGGGTTTGGGGACCCACAGGCTTCTTAAAAGCATCCCTGCCTCCTCTTGGGCGTTGTACAAGGACCCTTTGGCTTCTTAAAAGCTCTCATGCCTTCGCTTGGGCTTAGTACAAGGACCCAAAGACCTCTACAGGTATAGGAACAGAACCTAGGCATCAATTTGCTAGAGTTGTCTTTCTGAGTCAAGTGTCAGACCAGTTAATGGGTTGACCTTCATCCCTTAACATACCAGCCTTTTCTTGGGCATCATACAAAGATCATTCACTATCTAAGAATCGATTTCTCAAAACACCAGTAGACTTGGACAGTCTCAATACCCTTTGGATTTTCCATTTTCTCAAAGAACAGGAAATAACCCTGATCCTCTGATCAAAACTAAAGCACGACAATACCTTTAATCTTTCCTTCATAAGAACTGATTTTCTCTTTTATCCAACATACTGGACCTGTCACTAAACTGAAACAGTCACCAGCACAGATAGCCTCCTTTTGGGCTTTGTACAATGATTCTCCCTAGTGGAGCTAACCTTTTCACACTCTCTTGTTGAGTATAAAAGACTCTCTTGTTGAGTTAACCTCTTTAGCCTCCATCTCGGGCTTCGTGCGAGATAGAAAAACACTATATTGTGTAGTATAAAAGACTCTCTTGTTGAGTCAATATCCTTTTAGCCTCCATCTCGGGCTTCGTACGAGATATAAATCACTCTCTTGTTGAGTATAAAAGACTCTCTTGTTGAGTCAACCCACCTCTTTAGCCTCCATCTCGGGCTTCGTATGAGATATAAAACACTCTCTTGTTGTGTATAAAAGACTCTCTTGTTGAGTCAACCACCTGGTCAGGACTCTCTTGTTGAGTCAAACCTCTTTAGCCTCTGTCTTGGGCTTTGTACAAGACACATAAAAGCACTCTCTTATTGAGTCAGTCACTTGTTAGCACCCTCTTGTTGGGTGAATCGCCTCCTCTTAGGCTTTGTATAAGGAAAACCCCGGTTGAGTCTCTCAACCTTTTAGTATCAAAGTTGTGCCTTGTTCACAGCACACAAACATCAACAACTCCTCTTTAGAGATGACAAATTCTCTCTAAATTCAACCACCTTTAGCTTCACATCTCGAGCTTTGAACAAGATACAAATAGACCCTTCATCTTCACATCTTGGGCTTTGAACAAGATATAAATCACCCCTTTAGCTTCACGTCTTGGGCTTTGAACAAGACACCAAAACAACCTTTTTCCTCCCATAGAATAGGAGGAACTACAATCGCTCTGATTTCCCTGTTTCGTTAAACGGGAATACGTAGGCATAAGATTGAAAAAATCTTAGCGAGCATACTAATCAAAAACCCAAAATCCAGTATCTCCACCAAATAAACCCAAAAGCATCAAATCTAAACACATTACCAAAAACCTCACCAATAGTCCAGGCACTCTATTTTTTTTAACAAAATAACCTAAGAGAGACCCACAATCTTAATAGCATCTGTAAACCAACAGTCATCTGTTTAAACTCAGTATGCAAGCAGGGTTAATTAGAGACATCTATTTCCCTTCCTTAATCAGCTTCAATAGGATAAAAAATGAATCGAACTGTAGTACCCCAAAGCGATAGTGCTTCGTAGCCACACAAAAATTCGCGCTACAGGTCCCTTGACCACTTTGATAACTTGAACCTCAGAGAAAAAAAGTCACTCTTCACCATTGAAGATGATATTTTCGCTTTCCCGGATTAAGGAAAATCCCCAGAGAAAGCCCTCCAAATTGGATTATATCACATGGCATTTCTTTGAGAAGATCTCGAGGAAAAGTATGATTTATATCACATGGCATTTCTTTGAGAAGATCTCGAGGAAAAGTATGATGTAATACCCCGAAACAGAAAGCAGTCTCTCAAGAGACTCGTTTTCCCCAATTTGTGCACCTCTATAGCTCGGACGAATGGGTTCCCCAGTAAGTCTGACATCAAAACATTTTCCATCAAATGGCATCTCCCAGGAAAATTCGGCGAGAATTTTGATGAAAACCGCTACAAATAGCGTCCCTTATCAATAAAGTTTATTGACAAAAGAAACTGAGACCAATTCCTTGGTAGGAAACCAGGATCGAGGGGAAGTTTAATTTAGAAAACTGAGACCAGTTCCTTGGTAAGAAACCAGGATCGAGGGGAAGTTTATTTCAGAAACTGAGACCAGTTCCTTGGTAGGAAACCAGGATCAAGGGGAAGTTTATTTCAGAAACTTGGACCAGTTCCTTGGTAGGAAACCAGGATCGAGGGGAAGTTTATTTCAGAAGCTAAGACCAGTTCCTTGGTAGAAGACCAGGATCGAGGGGAAGTTTATTGACAAAAGAAAATGGAGACCAATTCCTTGGTTGAAAACCAGGATCGATGGGAAGTTTATTTCAGAAGCTAAGACCAGTTCCTTGGTAGAAGACCAGGATCGAGGGGAAGTTTATAGACAAAAGAAAATGGAGACCAATTTCTTGGCTGAAAACCATGATCGAGGGGAACTTTTTACCTTTTCTAAGCATCAACGCTTAGCATCAAACCTTGGGACATGACTCAATACAGCCTATAACACCTATTAAATCAATTCATCAAGTTTGATTTAGGTCAAGGACTTGATTTCATAGAGGATCGTACAGTTTGGAATTCATTTGATAAAAAGTCAACTGTGCCCAAAAGTCAAAGTTTGACTTTTTGATTTTTTGATCCATTATGGTTCCCTAACCCTAAAATGATGTTAATGTGTGATTGGGATCATCATTCATCAAGAAAAATCAAGAAAAGTGGGATAACTTGTAAAAGGGGTAACCATAAAAAACTTAGAAATTTTCTAAGTTATGGAACAAAGTGGCTAGCGTACCAACTTCCAAGGATCATAACTTGAGATCCAAGCAACCATTTTGACTGATCCAAAAATGGATTTGTAGCTCTCATGGCATACTTTAAATGTGCCAACTACACCTCATTCCAATTCTTCATGGATTTTTAGTTATGGAGTGACCAAAATGCAAAAACATGAAAATGCCACTTTTTCCAACACTTAGTGAAATTTTCACTAAGTCAAAATCTGTTTCACTTTTTTTCAAAATGTAAGGGCATTTTTCACTTAGATCCAAAAATTGTCAAGACAAACTATGATCACCCACATGTTGTATCATATGAGAGCTTTCCAAAATGGCCAAGAACTCCATCAAATCCCATTTGAGCTAAGAGTTATGACAATGGCAATATGCCTTGCTGCAACTGTCATGGCAAGGTAGATTTGTGCATTTTGCTCGATTTGATCAAATTGTGCAAATGACAAACAAGTTTATCCATCTGAACACCTCAGGGGGAAAACCAAGGAGGAACAAACACTGATCCATCAGCCTCCCAAGTCTTTGGAACTAAAAGTAGCATGCCAAACCTAAAAATGCCTAAAAGGGGGACAAGACTCCAATTTTGTTTTGGAGCATTTAATGGATACACCAAGGTGGCATGAACTGAGCCTTTTCCAACTGAATGAGTCAAGGATGATCTCTGAACGAGGGAACCAAAGGCCTGTGCTCTAACCTCTAGTCAATGGCTAGAGGAGATTTAAGATTCCAAAGTGATGCAATTGGACAATGATCTACTGCAGTTGCCATTCACTATTGCTTGCAAAACAAACTTGCTCTACTATAAATAGAGCTCATTTGTGCTCAGTTTAAGTGCACCAAAGGCCTACAACACTTGCCTTTCTCAAAATCATCTTCTCACTCTCAAAAATGCCTTTCTTAGCAAGTCACTATCGAATTTTTCAGTAGAGAGCAATTCCACTCAAACCAATTGCTCTAGCACCTCATAAACATCATATGTGAGCTGATCAAACACTAAACACACAACTGTAACACTGATTTCTCATAATCACCAGCCAGTTGCTCATGTTTTCAACCAAGTTACAGTTGAGATGCCACGAAGTGATCCAGCCATTTCCAATCAAGTCCAAGCATTCAAACACACTCCATGTGGTGTAGGGAAGCTGTTCAGATCATCACAACTCATCTGTAACACCTCTAACTCAAAAATCACATTTCTCTTGCGGTCACGACCTTCAAGTAAGCCTAAACTTGGTCATCTCTTAATCTATGCATATTTCCTCGCACAATACTTTTGCCAAATGTTCATAATCATGCATAGAATGTTTCCCCTTAATTAATTGCTTTGTTTGAATCGTGTATCAAAATTCTCAACCTTCATGCAAATTTTAGGGTTCTTGATGTTTTGCCTTGATTTCTTATTCCATGCTTAAAATAAATGAAATTAAAGACCATAGACATGCTCGTGAGGTGAAAACAAGCAAATTGATATGTGGATTATGTGATTTCATCAAGTATTCAGTGAGATTGGATAAAAAATGCAAATCTGAGCAAAACTCCCGTCGCGCGTGTTCTTGGCGCCTTTATCACAAATTTGAATATTTGAATTTTGTGATTTTATTTAATTGATTCAAAAATTAATTTCTCTCTGAGTTTTAATGATTTTGAGTTGATTCTTTTTTTAATAATTCACAAAAATGTTAAAATATTTTATTTTTCCAAAAATTCCCAAAAATATTATTTATTTCATATACTTGATATTTTTGCAAAGAATTAATCTTTTATTTGTTTTTTACATTTAAAATATTTTTTCCTTCTTGATTTTCCAAATTTAATTGGTTTCCAATCATTTTGTGGATATAAACATGATTTTTGAAACATTGATCAAAGATCACCACTCATTTTTCACATGTTTTCAACACTTTTTATTAATTTTTTAACAAAATTAATTCCTTTTTTAAACAAAATTAGGGTTTTGATTAATTCAACCTTCATCAATAATTTTCAAACACTCACGGGCCTCTAATAGAGTGTAAGACCCAATCCCCTTTTAACCAAAACCATTTGGGCCTCAGATATTGTATAAGTCCCTCTGCGTTAAAAAATCTCGGCGCGATCGCCAATTTAAAATCAAATCCTTTGGGCCTCTCCTCGAGCTATAAGTCTCAATTCTTTTTCTTAAATAAATCTTTGGGCCTTTAATAGAGTGTAAGACCCAACCCCTTTGTAAATAATACCTTTGGGCCTCACACATTGTATAAGTCCCTCTGTATATTTTCAAATGTTCGGCGCGATCGTCGCCTTTTTAACAAAATCAACTGGGCTTCTCCTTGAGCTACAAGACCCATCTTTATTCATTTTCAAACTCTTTGGGCCTCTAATAGAGTGTATGACCCATCCCGTTGTACATAAAAAAACTTTTTGGGCCTCAGTTGTTGTATAAGTCCCGATACGATCTTTAAGACAACGGTGCGATCATCGTTAAAACTTGGGCCTCTCCTTGAGCTGTAAGCCCCAACAATATTTTCAAAGCACTTTCTCCTTTGATTTTGAATTCAAATATATGTTGTTATCAAAACTTTCTTTAATTTCTTTGTTGAACAACTAACAAAACAGCATGGAAGCTCTACAACGGGTAAGTGTTTATCAGCTTTCATTTACCGCTTTGATATCTATATAACTGTATTGTGGGGATGTTTCACTGTAAGTATTATTTCACATCCTTTTATATACTTGTCACATATCCACTATGTAATACTAGTATAGTTATTTAGAGTTTTCCCCGACAACTACGTCTAGAACTAGGTAAAGCCTGTTGGTCACTCTCGAATACAAACAAAACTAGATCCTCATAGAATTTCCAGATACAGTCTTCCCTTCTCTTGGGGTTAAACAATATGGAACAAAGAAAAAGAATGTATTCTCGGTGAACCTTTTCTCAGACTGTCATCACCCTTAGAAATTGTCAAAGAAACTCTAACTCCCCAGAGACGATCTTTTCTCCGTGAATGGGATCTCTTGAGTTTCTTCCAAATTCTCGAACTTTCCTGGAATGATCTCTTCTCTGTGAATTGCATTTCTTGAACTTTTCTTGGTTTGGGGACCCACAGGCTACCTAAAAGCATCCCTGCCTCCTCTTGGGCGTTGTACAAGGACCCTTCGGCTTCTTAAAAGTTCTCATGCCTTCTCTTGGGCTTAATACAAGGACCTGACAACCTCTTAAAGGTATAAGATAGAACTTAGTCATCCTTTGCTAGAGCAGTCTTTCCCGCGTCAAAACCCTGACCATTTTAGGGTTGATACTCATCCCTTAATGCCCGCGCCTCCTCTTGGGCATTGTACAAAAGATAAAACTCTAGACTCGGACAGTCTAAACCTCTTGAGTCTCAAAGACCTTCTCAAGTTCCTTTCAAACATAGAAAAAAAACACCGATCACTCTGGATCAATCTCTAGCAGAAACCCAGTCTCTATCATCAGAGTTCCCCACACTTGGACCCGCTTCAGGATAAATAATCCTCAGCAGTAAGTCAGCCTCTTCTTGGGCTTTGTACAAATGATTCTCCCCAGCGGACCTAACCTTTTCAGACTCTCCTATTGAGTCAACCACTTTTAGCCTCCGTCTTAGGCTTTGTACAAGACATGTAAAAAACACTCTCTTGTTGAGTATAAAAGACTCTCTTGTTGAGTTAATCTCCTTTTAGCCTCAATCTCGGGGTTCGTACGAGACATCAAATCACTCTCTTGTTGAGTATAAAAGACTCTCTTGTTGAGTCAATCAACCTTCGGACTCTCTTGTTGAGTCAATCACCTATTCAAGACTCTCTTATTGAGTCAACGTTTTTAGCCTCTGTCTTGGGATTTATACAGTACAGATAAAAGTACTCTCTTGTTGAGTCAAACCCTTTCAGCCTCCATCTTGGGCTTTACACAAGATACATTCTCCCCAACGGAGTCAAAATCCCTTTTAGCCTCAATCTCGGGCTTTGTACAAGACAGAAAGAACATTTTCCCCAAAAAAGTCAAACTTCTAGCCTCCTCTTAGGGTTTGTATAAAGAAATCCCCGATTGAGTCAATCAACCTTTTAGCATCAAATTTGTGCCTTGCTCATAGCATACAAACATCAACAATTCCTCTTTAGAGATGACAAATTCCCTTTTAGTCAAAACCTTTTAGCTTCACATCTTGGGCTTTGAACAAGATACAAATCACCTTTAGCTTTAATCTTGGGCTTTGAACAAGACACCAAAACATCTTTTTCCTCCCTTAAAATATGAGGGAACTACGATCGCTCTGATTTCCCTGTTTCGTTAAACGGGAATACGTAAGCATAAGATTACAAAATCTTAGCGAGCATACTAATCAAAAACTCAAAGTCCAGTACCTCCATATATCAATCAAAAAGCATCAGACCTAATACCTCACCAAAAGCCTCGCAAATAGTCCAGACACTGTGTTCTTAAGCAAAATAACCTAAGACAGACCCCCCTATTTTGATAGCATCTGTAAACCAACAATTTTGACTGTTTAACCTCAGTATGCAAGCAGGGTTAATTGGAGACATCTATTTCCCTTCCTTAATCAGCTTCATAGGACAAAAAATGAATCGAACTGTAGTACCAAAGCGATAGTGATTCAAAACCACAAAAATTGCGCTACAGAAGGTCATAACTTCTTCATTTCTCCATGAAAATGGATGAAATAAAGATGGATCCTACCTAGAATTTCATGAGGAATCCAATGGTGGTCTTAGATTTTTCTAAAATTTCCTACATTTTAAAACCTGATAGTGGTTTCAAAATAGGCCATATTTTGCAAGTTCTATGCTTCATACTTATACAGCCAACAATAATGCTAAATTATGGTTCAAACACAACAAATATGATATGTATGACATGTTCATGACCAATGTACATCAAAGTAAAGCATATTTTGGCAAGTCAAGTTTTGAGGAAACTTACCTCTTGAAGCAAATTGGGATCTTTCAAGATGTTTGTTATAGATGTGTCTTGATGCCTTGGACACCCTCAATACACCTTATAGAAGCTACTTGGATGCTTGGAATCAAGGAGAAACCTCTGGATCAGAGTTTGGCTTCTTCTTGCAAAATGAACCAAAGTGGTCAAAATGGCAACTCCCTCAATTGGTGTTACAGTTGAGGAACACTTGTTGGAATAACTTAGGGATGATATTTGGAGAGTTTTTGAAGTGTTGTTTGGCTTTGAAAAGGAATTGATCAAGATATGGCTTGAAAAATGCAGAAAAGTTAAAATATGAGGTTTTGATGTTTGACTTTCTGATTTTGGTGATTTGAGATGAATGTGAGGATTTGGACACCTCCAATGGATGATTTGTGATGTGCTTGGATGATTATTTGAGTGGTTTAGGCTCTAGTTTTGAGAATTTCAAGTTTGCTCTTTGGAACCTTGAAACTTGAAGCAAAAGAGGAAGAATGAGAAAACAAGCCTTTGGTATTGTTTTGGTGTGTCTCAAATGATCAGAAATGACTCCTATTTATAGGATAACAAGTTTGTTTTATGAGGAATAGTGAATGGATGAGGGATCACTCTATTATCCAATGGATTTTGTCATGTTTCCTTTTCTTAAATGCCAAGGTACCAAAGTCTTCTCTTATCTTGACTTCAACCAAATTTTCAAGTTTAAACACTCATGTTTCTTGACTCATCTTGACTAGTTTATGCCTGATTCATGCCACCCTATGCATCACATTAATGCAACTTAACAAAATTGAATTTCAAGGCTTTTGGTAATGATGAATTTGCACATGCTAAGTTGGATCTTTGACTCAATGGTCCAAAGTTTGAAAACATCAAGTGATTCATCAATATTCCTTCTAATCTTGGAAGAGGACAAAGCTTGTAAGATGAAAAAATTGAAGATGAAAATTGTGTGGCATAAGCAATGTGTAGCGTGTGATTTTTGTCAGTGATGCAACCACCTTATCCCATGGGTTTCTCCTCACCGCAATGGTAGGAGTTGGGTGCTACTTTCTGATTTCTTATTTATCCTATGAAGCTGGAAAGGAAAGGGAAGCTATCTAAAACTATCCTTGCACGCAAATGTTTAACTGGACAAATGCTTAAGAGATTGGGGGGTCCGGGGTCAGGTTATACAATAGGGAGTTGTCAATTACCTATCCTATATGTGGTTATCCACAGGTTGTTAGCAATTATACTTACTGTCTTCTACTTACTGGTGTTTGTCTGTCATGGGTTGGGAAAGTTTTTCCTTTGGGAGTGTTGAGAGAGAGAGTTTTTATTGATTTCGGGTTTTTTTCGATGGTAACGTACTGGACCTAAGGTTTTTGATTTGTATGAAGGTACTGGACCTAAAGTTTTTTATTGGTATGCTCGCTAAGATTTCGCAATCTTATGCCTACGTATTCCCGTTAAAAAAAACAGGAAAATCAGAGTAATCGTAGTTCCTCATATTCTATGGGAGGAAAAATGTTTGGTGTCTTGTTTAAAGCCCAAGATTGAAGCTAAAGGTTATTTCTGTCTTGTTCAAAGCCCAAGATTGAAGCTAAAGGTTTGACTGAGAGAGAATTTGTCATCTCTAAAGGGAGACATCTCGTCTGTTTATCACAACTGTTGGGTGACTGTTTATAAAGGAGAATTACTTTAACTGGGATATGTGAATCCAGCAATGCCATAATTCCTTTATGAGGGATTTTTCCTGAAGCAGAAAACTTTAACTCAGTGTAGAGCAATACCATTTTTCCTTAGGAATCTTTCATGCTAAAAGAGGGACATAGGCTTGGATGTAAATAACCCAGAGGCTTGCCACTTACATCAATTAGAAGAATGAAGGGGTTTTACCAGGATAAGAGATGGACTACAGCTTGGATTTTTGAATCAACAAGTGGGCCACTTACAGCAGTTATCTAGGATTAGGGTTTGTTTGATTGCCTATTTTGAATATGTGATTTACAGAGAAATGTCTTCCTGCAGAGAGATTTTTGACTTCCTCTGAGGGGATGTTGGTTTTATGTTCCTTGATCAAAGCCCAAGGTTGAAGCTAGAAGATTGATTGATTCCTCTGGGTGGGGTTTATTATTTGTCTTGTACAAAGCCCATGATTGAGGCTAAAAAAGAGTCTGGCTCTTTGGGGGATATCATTACACAAAGCCTAAGAGGAGGCTGAAAGTTAACTTTTCCGGGGAAATATTTTGTCTGTCTTGTACAAAGCCCAAGATTGAGGCTAAAAAGGATTTTTTTTTATTCCACTAGGGAATATTTGTATGTGTCTCGTACAAAGCCCAAGATTGAGGCTAAAAGGGGAAACTGACTCTACTGGTGAGAGGTTTTATCTGTCTTGTACAAAGCCCAAGATTATGGCTTAAAAAAGATTGACTCTGCCGGAGAGTATGATTTGTCTTGTACAAAGCCCAAGATTGAGGCTGAAGAGAGGATTGACTCTGCTTAGGGAAATTTTATATTTCTTGTACAAAGCCCAATATTGAGGCTGAAGGATATTGACTGCTTAGCTGAAAATATTTATGGGTGTCTTATACAAAGCCCAAGATTGAGGCTGAAAAGGTTGACTCAACAAGAGAGTGTTTATGTGGGTGTCTTGTACAAAGCCCAAGATTGTGGCTGACTTTTGCTGAGCAAAAGAAGGATCATTAAACAAGGCCTAAGAGGAGGCTGGGAGGTGATTAACTCAACAAGAGAGTGTTTTAAGGTGATTGACTCAACAAGAGAATGCTTTAAAGGTGATGGACTCAACAAGAGAGTGCTTTTGTGTGTCTTGTACAAAGCCCAAGATTGAGGCTGAAGAGGTTTTACTAAACAAAAAAAGTGCTTTTGATGCTAACTCTGCTGAGGAAAATCATTATACAAAGCCTAAGAGGAGGCTGTCTTCTGCTGAGGATTATTGAGATCCAGAGGCAGGTCTAAGTCGGGGAATCAAATCTTGCTAAGGGTTTACAGAAGAGTTGAGGTATCAGATGCCTTGAGGTTTTGATTTGGGATAGTGTTATCCTGATGATAAACTGACCCTGGCTGGGGAAATTTAGGATGAAAGACTGAGTTTTAGATCCTGTGAGGGTTTTAACTCTACTGGAGATTGGTTAAATGACCAGGGTTTCTCCTGTATTTGTAGGGAACTTGAGAATGTCTTTGAGATCCAAGAGGAGATTAGACTATCCAAGTCTACTGGTATGGAAGAGTTTATCTTTGTATGATGCCCAAGAGGAGGCAAGACTGTCAAAGTCTGCTTGTATAAAGTCGAAGAGGAGGCTAGTTGTTTTAAGGGATGAGAATCAACCCTAAACTGGTTTGATGTTTTAACTCATAGAAAGACTGCTCTATCAAAAGATAACTAAGTTATGTCCTATCCCTGTAAGAGGTCTTTGGGTCCTTGTACTAAGCCCAAGAGGAGGCATGAGAACTTCAAAGAACCCTGAGGGTCCTTTTACAAAGCCCAAGAGGAGGTTGGGATGATTATAGGAAGCCTGTGGGTCCAAACTTAAGAAGAGTTCAAGAAAAGTTTCACCGGGAATAATCTTTTCTTTAGTGAATAGTTCTAGGGTTTGAAGAAATTCAAGAGAGGTTTCACCGGGAATTAATCCTCTCTAGGGGAAATGAATTACTTTGACAATTTTCTAATAGTGACAGTCTGAGAAAAGTTTCACCGGGAATAATTCTTTTCTCTTTGTTCCATATTGTATAGGCCTAAGAGAAGGCAAGACTGTATATGGAATTCCTATGGGGAACTAGTTTTTGACTGTTTAAGAGAGTGACCACTGGCTTGATCTAATCCTAGACCTAATTGCCGGGGAAAACTCTAAGCAGATAATATACAGGCATATATACATATGAAATATATACTGTATGTAAAAGAGTGTAGGAGGACTTACAGGTGAGCAAGCTTCCAGCACAAACAGATATATATATATATATATATATATATATATATATATATGTGTGTGTGTGTGTGTGTGTGCAAATATGTAAAAGAAAGCTGCTAAAACTTACAGGTGAGCAAGCTTCCATTATAAAAGTTGTATGGTTAGTTGTTCAAGAATTTAAAGAAAGTTTTGATTACAACTATGAATTTGAACCTAAATCCAAAAGGAAAGTTGTTTTTGAAAAGAAGATTGGGGCTTATACTCAAGGAGAGGCCCGTGGAAAGACAGTGTTTGCACCGTTGTTTTGAAAATCGCAGAGGGACTTATACAATGAATAAGGCCCAAAAATGTTTGTGTGACAAGGGATGGGTCTTACACTCTATTAAGAGGTCCAAAGTGTTTAAAAAATGAATAAAGATGGGACTTACAACACAAGGGTAGGCCCAGATGGTTTTTATTTAAAAGGCGACGATCGCGCCGAGATTTTAAAATCGCAGAGGGACTTATACAATGACTGAGGCCCAAAATGGTTTCCTGTACAAAGGGGTTGGGTCTTACACTCTATTAGAGGCCAAAAGTGTTTTGAAAAAGATTTGTGAGGGTGAAAATAATCAAAACCCTAATTTGATTTTAAAATGTATTTCAATTGAAAACCATTTGAAGTTGAAAATCAAGAGAAAGAAATATTTTTCTTTACAAAAATACTAAATATATGAAATAAATAATATTTTTGTGAAATTTTTGTGGAATAAAATATTTTAACATTTTTGGGAATTTTCAAAAAAAGAACCAATAAAAAATAATTAAAATTGAGAGAGAAATTAATTTTAGAATTGTCGCTTGATAAGTGCAAAATGTACCTATTTTTGTATATAAGTTTTGTTGCACTTATTGATACTTTTTGTTAAATATCATACGAATAAACCCCGCTTTGTTTGTAAATGCGTATAGTTTACGTTTTAGTGTATATATTGTGTATCGTGTAAATATCATTGAATTTAATTGATTTTCATTTATTTTTGCAGGTGTTCCAGCAATGGGATCTTGCCATTGTTGTATAGAGCATTGAATAATCTTTCCAGCGCTTCAAACCGTGCGTCAATCGGAGTTACGGTTCAAAAGTTACGAATAAAACAGTGCAGAATTTTCTGGTGTGATTCGACCCTGCTGTGCCGGGCGGAAATTCCGCCGGGCGAAACTGCAAAAGCGTCGGGCGGTGCAGCGCCGAGCGAAACAGAGGCACAGCAGTGTCACAATTCTGACTTGCAAAAATAATAAACCGCCTTTCTCCGCCGGGCGAAGCCAGAATTCCGCCGGGCGAATTTTGACGGGCTGAAACTCCATTAAAGGTCCTAAAACACATTTTTTAGGTGATGGGTTTTGATATTTTTAGTTCCAAATCCATCCAATAGCATTTTTTGAGTAGAATTAGGCTAGAAAACACATTGGAGCATGCATTAGGATGATCCGGAGTCGAATCCTTCATCAATCGGAGCCGACAACTCATGAAATGTTTGGTTTTTCTCCATTTCTTCTCTATGTATTTCTCTATTTGTTGGGTTATGTTTGTATTGTTACTCTAAACCTATGTACATGTATTGATCATGGTTGTATAATATATATGCTTTACAAATCATTATCGATGTCTTCCTTGATCTTTTTGCATTTATGTTTGGATTTGTGTTGTGTTAGAGATAAACATCACGAATCTTGATTAAGGATGGATATTTATTGTCTAGATGCTAGAGATAGATTTAGATAATAATCTTTATGGTGTCAGAACTTAATGTCTTCCGTGTTTCGAGGTGTCGTGTGCGAGAGTGACAAAGAGAGTGATACGGTTGATCTCTCAGCTCAGTGTGCCAGAGATGGACACTGTTGTGAGCGATACATGATGATTTTGATGAGTATTGTATGTTGAATGCGACCGATCGATAGGTTTACGTTTGTTCTGAGTAGTGTATATTCATGCTTGATAGGTTTCTTCTCTTCAAAGAATGTACTCTTTTTATGTTTATATTTACTTTTCTGTTATTTAATTCAAACCATTTAAACCCAAACTCATTAACAATTAAATTGTCGAACGGCAGTTCAATAAACCGATCTCTGTGGACACGATAATTCCCGGAAAAATACTTCCAAATCTTTTTGTTTGCTTGTCGCTATACCGCATTCAACAAAATGGCGCCGTTGTCGGGGATTGGTTTTTATTGAATCGCATTGCGATAGTTTCTTTGTTTTTGAGTTTTGTAGATATCGTATATATTGTCTATTTTCACTTGTTTATATTGATACTTGTATATGTTTAACATTTTTTGAATTTTACATGTTTTGTATACTTGTAAATTTAGTGTATTTGTTTGTTTCTATTCACGTTTGCTAAGTGTTTGGTTAGGTTTCATCGTCGGTGAGCACTAACCGTGTAAAGAGGCAACTTGGATAAGTGTGTATAAATAATAGGCGTCGAGCTTACGACGTAAAACAAGCATGTTTTATTACTTTATTTTGTTGTTGTTTAGCTTAGGTAGTGTGGTGAACTTTTATTAAACAAGTTGTACTCGGATTGTTCGTAAAATTCTCAAATCTTCACTTTACAACTTGTTTAATGAATTTTCTACCGGTTTTTTTAGTTTGTTTATATTAATGGTCTTTGTGTTTGTCAATGAGCTTGTTTTGAGTTGCTTGAGGAACTTTTGGTGATGTTCCATTTTTTATCGTTTCAACTTGCGGATGTATGGTAATGATCTTGTTAAGTTTTGTACACGTCCGAGGTATGTATTTATCGCTTTCTATACTTTAGCATATTCATGATACTTAGGCATTTTACAAACTTTCATGTCATTCATTCTTTTGTATACTTGTTCTTGTTGTGAATCACTTTAGTTCCCAACCTTTTTGTGAGGAAGCCTTCTATTGTTCATATATGCACGGAGTACCAACATTCTTGTTCTAACTGGATTTTATTATGTTGAATCTGTTGTTTATGTTGTGTATATGAATGCATGAAAAGGATCAAGGCATTTGTTTCATTTTGAGCACAACCACCTTAGCCAAATAGTCAATTCACCTTGTGAGCGTGTGATCTTTCGTAACCCCTATGAGCCTTTGGTCATTATCCATGTTGTTTGAGTTTGATGCTTGTCTATGAGTGTCCAATTTACTTTTTGTATGGATTTTGATTGATTATTTTTTCTTGAACCCTCAACTTTGTGTTGTTGTATGGATTTTTTCCTTGCCTTAGAAAGTAGGGAGTATTCACATGATGGTGCAGTTGAATTCAAGTTGGGGAGAGAATGATTGTGTATTCATTAGTTGGTTCTATGAGGAAAGAAATAGAAAAGAAAAAAAGAGAAAAATATGACAAAAGAAAATAATAGAAAAAAAGAAAGAAAAAGAAAATCCTTGAAAAAGGAAACAAAAAGAGTTTCAATAATTGTGCTAAATAAGTATTGTGTGTTGTGTAGTACTTGGGATTTTGGAAGAAGTTGGTTGAAATTTTGTGTGTGAATCTTTGTGAGTTTACACTCCCTTAGGTTTAGGCAAGTTTTTGTTTCAATTACCTTTAGAAATTGCCCCTTGTTTGTTTACCCGACCACGTTACAACCTTGAAAGTCCTTGTGATTCTTGCTTTTGTATTTTCAATGTGAATTTGTGGATGTATGCATAATTTAGTCTTTTGTTTGCATGAGTGTTGTGTGAGTGTAAAGTACCTTATTGTGTGTTCTTCATCTACCGATGATTATTTTTGCTAGGTGTGATTCACTTTGGAACTTGTGTTGTTTTAGAATTTTTGGCATGATTTTTGTATTTTGCATTTGTTTCGTGACTATGTTATCGTCGTAGTTTAGTGGTAAGTATTTACTTTGTGTGTACCGTTTTCATTTGAACCATACATTCGTTTCTGTTTTTCAAAACCTGTTGATTCGTAATTCTTTGGTTATTGCTTTTGTTTCTTTGAGTCGCTTGATTTTTGTTTGAGGATAAACAATTAGGTAAGTTGGGGAAAGTTTGATAAGTGCAAAATGTACCTATTTTTTTATATAAGTTTTGTTGCACTTATTGATACTTTTTGTTAAATATCATACGAATAAACCCCGCTTTGTTTGTAAATGCGTATAGTTTACGTTTTAGTGTATATATTGCGTATAGTGTAAATATCATTGAATTTAATTGATTTTCATTTATTTTTGCAGGTGTTCCAGCAATGGGATCTTGCCATTGTTGTATATAGCATTGAATAAGCTTTCCAGCGCTTCAAATCGTGCGTCAATCGGAGTTACGGTTCAAAAGTTACGAATAAAACAGTGCAGAATTTTCTGGTGTGATTCGCCCCTGCTGTGCCGGGCGGAAATTCCGCCGGGCGAAACTGCAAAAGCGCCGGGCGAAACAGAGGCACAGCAGTGTCACAATTCTGACTTGCACAAATAATAAGCCGCTTTTCTCCGCCGGGCGAGGCCAGAATTCCGCCGGGCGAATTTTGACGGGCTGAAACTCCATTATAGGTCCTAAAACACATTTTTTAGGTGATGGGTTTTGATATTTTTAGTTCCAAATCCATCCAATAGCATTTTTTGAGTAGAATTAGGCTAGAAAACACATTGGAGAATGCATTAGGATGATCCGGAGTCGAATCCTTCATCAATCGGAGCCGACAACTCATGAAATGTTTGGTTTTTCTCCATTTCTTCTCTATGTATTTCTCTATTTGTTGGGTTATGTTTGTATTGTTACTCTAAACCTATGTACATGTATTGATCATGGTTGTATAATATATATGCTTTACAAATCATTATCGATGTCTTCCTTGATCTTTTTGCATTTATGTTTGGATTTGTGTTGTGTTAGAGATAAACATCACGAATCTTGATTAAGGATGGATATTTATTGTCTAGATGCTAGAGATAGATTTAGATAATAATCTTTATGGTGTCGGAACTTAATGTCTTCCGTGTTTCGAGGCGTCGTGTGCGAGAGTGACAAAGAGAGTGATACGGTTGATCTCTCAGCTCAGTGTGCCAGAGATGGACACTGTTGTGAGCGATACGTGATGATTTTGATGAGTATTGTATGTTGAATGCGACCGATCGATAGGTTTACGTTTGTTCTGAGTAGTGTATATTCATGCTTGATAGGTTTCTTCTCTTCAAAGAATGTACTCTTTTTATGTTTATATTTACTTTTCTGTTATTTAATTCAAACCATTTAAACCCAAACGCATTAACAATTAAATTGTCGAACGGCAGTTCAATAAACCGATCTCTGTGGACACGATAATTCCCGGAAAAAATACTTCCAAATCTTTTTGTTTGCTTGCCGCTATACCGCATTCAACAAAATGGCGCCGTTGCCGGGGACTGGTTTTTATTGAATCGCATTGCGATAGTTTCTTTGTTTTTGAGTTTTGTAGATATCGTATATATTGTCTATTTTCACTTGTTTATATTGATACTTGTATATGTTTAACATTTTTTGAATTTTACATGTTTTGTATACTTGTAAATTTAGTGTATTTGTTTGTTTCTATTCACGTTTGCTAAGTGTTTGGTTAGGTTTCATCGTCGGTGAGCACTAACCGTGTAAAGAGGCAACTTGGAGAAGTGTGTATAAATAATAGGCGTCGAGCTTACGACGTAAAACAAGCATGTTTTATTACTTTATTTTGTTGTTGTTTAGCTTAGGTAGTGTGGTGAACTTTTATTAAACAAGTTGTACTCGGATTGTTCGTAAAATTCTCAAATCTTCACTTTACAACTTGTTTAATGAATTTTCTACCGGTTTTTTAGTTTGTTTATATTAATGGTCTTTGTGTTTGTCAATGAGCTTATTTTGAGTTGCTTGAGGAACTTTTGGTGATGTTCCATTTTTTATCGTTTCAACTTGCGGATGTATGGTAATGATCTTGTTAAGTTTTGTACACGTCCGAGGTATGTATTTATCGCTTTCTATACTTTAGCATATTCATGATACTTAGGCATTTTACAAACTTTCATGTCATTCATTCTTTTGTATACTTGTTCTTGTTGTGAATCACTTTAGTTCCCAACCTTTTTGTGAGGAAGCCTTCTATTGTTCATATATGCACGGAGTACCAACATTCTTGTTCTAACTGGATTTTATTATGTTGAATCTGTTGTTTATGTTGTGTATATGAATGCATGAAAAGGATCAAGGCATTTGTTTCATTTTGAGCACAACCACCTTAGCCAAATAGTCAATTCACCTTGTGAGCGTGTGATCTTTCGTAACCCCTATGAGCCTTTGGTCATTATCCATGTTGTTTGAGTTTGATGCTTGTCTATGAGTGTCCAATTTACTTTTTGTATGGATTTTGATTGATTATTTTTTCTTGAACCCTCAACTTTGTGTTGTTGTATGGATTTTTTCCTTGCCTTAGAAAGTAGGGAGTATTCACATGATGGTGCAGTTGAATTCAAGTTGGGGAGAGAATGATTGTGTATTCATTAGTTGGTTCTATGAGGAAAGAAATAGAAAAGAAAAAAAGAGAAAAATATGACAAAAGAAAATAATAGAAAAAAAGAAAGAAAAAGAAAATCCTTGAAAAAGGAAACAAAAAGAGTTTCAATAATTGTGCTAAATAAGTATTGTGTGTTGTGTAGTACTTGGGATTTTGGAAGAAGTTGGTTGAAATTTTGTGTGTGAATCTTTGTGAGTTTACACTCCCTTAGGTTTAGGCAAGTTTTTGTTTCAATTACCTTTAGAAATTGCCCCTTGTTTGTTTACCCGACCACGTTACAACCTTGAAAGTCCTTGTGATTCTTGCTTTTGTATTTTCAATGTGAATTTGTGGATGTATGCATAATTTAGTCTTTTGTTTGCATGAGTGTTGTGTGAGTGTAAAGTACCTTATTGTGTGTTCTTCATCTACCGATGATTATTTTTGCTAGGTGTGATTCACTTTGGAACTTGTGTTGTTTTAGAATTTTTGGCATGATTTTTGTATTTTGCATTTGTTTCGTGACTATGTTATCGTCGTAGTTTAGTGGTAAGTATTTACTTTGTGTGTACCGTTTTCATTTGAACCATACATTCGTTTCTGTTTTTCAAAACCTGTTGATTCGTAATTCTTTGGTTATTGCTTTTGTTTCTTTGAGTCGCTTGATTTTTGTTTGAGGATAAACAATTAGGTAAGTTGGGGAAAGTTTGATAAGTGCAAAATGTACCTATTTTTTTATATAAGTTTTGTTGCACTTATTGATACTTTTTGTTAAATATCATACGAATAAACCCCGCTTTGTTTGTAAATGCGTATAGTTTACGTTTTAGTGTATATATTGCGTATAGTGTAAATATCATTGAATTTAATTGATTTTCATTTATTTTTGCAGGTGTTCCAGCAATGGGATCTTGCCATTGTTGTATATAGCATTGAATAAGCTTTCCAGCGCTTCAAATCGTGCGTCAATCGGAGTTACGGTTCAAAAGTTACGAATAAAACAGTGCAGAATTTTCTGGTGTGATTCGCCCCTGCTGTGCCGGGCGGAAATTCCGCCGGGCGAAACTGCAAAAGCGCCGGGCGAAACAGAGGCACAGCAGTGTCACAATTCTGACTTGCACAAATAATAAGCCGCTTTTCTCCGCCGGGCGAGGCCAGAATTCCGCCGGGCGAATTTTGACGGGCTGAAACTCCATTATAGGTCCTAAAACACATTTTTTAGGTGATGGGTTTTGATATTTTTAGTTCCAAATCCATCCAATAGCATTTTTTGAGTAGAATTAGGCTAGAAAACACATTGGAGAATGCATTAGGATGATCCGGAGTCGAATCCTTCATCAATCGGAGCCGACAACTCATGAAATGTTTGGTTTTTCTCCATTTCTTCTCTATGTATTTCTCTATTTGTTGGGTTATGTTTGTATTGTTACTCTAAACCTATGTACATGTATTGATCATGGTTGTATAATATATATGCTTTACAAATCATTATCGATGTCTTCCTTGATCTTTTTGCATTTATGTTTGGATTTGTGTTGTGTTAGAGATAAACATCACGAATCTTGATTAAGGATGGATATTTATTGTCTAGATGCTAGAGATAGATTTAGATAATAATCTTTATGGTGTCGGAACTTAATGTCTTCCGTGTTTCGAGGCGTCGTGTGCGAGAGTGACAAAGAGAGTGATACGGTTGATCTCTCAGCTCAGTGTGCCAGAGATGGACACTGTTGTGAGCGATACGTGATGATTTTGATGAGTATTGTATGTTGAATGCGACCGATCGATAGGTTTACGTTTGTTCTGAGTAGTGTATATTCATGCTTGATAGGTTTCTTCTCTTCAAAGAATGTACTCTTTTTATGTTTATATTTACTTTTCTGTTATTTAATTCAAACCATTTAAACCCAAACGCATTAACAATTAAATTGTCGAACGGCAGTTCAATAAACCGATCTCTGTGGACACGATAATTCCCGGAAAAAATACTTCCAAATCTTTTTGTTTGCTTGCCGCTATACCGCATTCAACAAAATGGCGCCGTTGCCGGGGACTGGTTTTTATTGAATCGCATTGCGATAGTTTCTTTGTTTTTGAGTTTTGTAGATATCGTATATATTGTCTATTTTCACTTGTTTATATTGATACTTGTATATGTTTAACATTTTTTGAATTTTACATGTTTTGTATACTTGTAAATTTAGTGTATTTGTTTGTTTCTATTCACGTTTGCTAAGTGTTTGGTTAGGTTTCATCGTCGGTGAGCACTAACCGTGTAAAGAGGCAACTTGGAGAAGTGTGTATAAATAATAGGCGTCGAGCTTACGACGTAAAACAAGCATGTTTTATTACTTTATTTTGTTGTTGTTTAGCTTAGGTAGTGTGGTGAACTTTTATTAAACAAGTTGTACTCGGATTGTTCGTAAAATTCTCAAATCTTCACTTTACAACTTGTTTAATGAATTTTCTACCGGTTTTTTAGTTTGTTTATATTAATGGTCTTTGTGTTTGTCAATGAGCTTATTTTGAGTTGCTTGAGGAACTTTTGGTGATGTTCCATTTTTTATCGTTTCAACTTGCGGATGTATGGTAATGATCTTGTTAAGTTTTGTACACGTCCGAGGTATGTATTTATCGCTTTCTATACTTTAGCATATTCATGATACTTAGGCATTTTACAAACTTTCATGTCATTCATTCTTTTGTATACTTGTTCTTGTTGTGAATCACTTTAGTTCCCAACCTTTTTGTGAGGAAGCCTTCTATTGTTCATATATGCACGGAGTACCAACATTCTTGTTCTAACTGGATTTTATTATGTTGAATCTGTTGTTTATGTTGTGTATATGAATGCATGAAAAGGATCAAGGCATTTGTTTCATTTTGAGCACAACCACCTTAGCCAAATAGTCAATTCACCTTGTGAGCGTGTGATCTTTCGTAACCCCTATGAGCCTTTGGTCATTATCCATGTTGTTTGAGTTTGATGCTTGTCTATGAGTGTCCAATTTACTTTTTGTATGGATTTTGATTGATTATTTTTTCTTGAACCCTCAACTTTGTGTTGTTGTATGGATTTTTTCCTTGCCTTAGAAAGTAGGGAGTATTCACATGATGGTGCAGTTGAATTCAAGTTGGGGAGAGAATGATTGTGTATTCATTAGTTGGTTCTATGAGGAAAGAAATAGAAAAGAAAAAAAGAGAAAAATATGACAAAAGAAAATAATAGAAAAAAAGAAAGAAAAAGAAAATCCTTGAAAAAGGAAACAAAAAGAGTTTCAATAATTGTGCTAAATAAGTATTGTGTGTTGTGTAGTACTTGGGATTTTGGAAGAAGTTGGTTGAAATTTTGTGTGTGAATCTTTGTGAGTTTACACTCCCTTAGGTTTAGGCAAGTTTTTGTTTCAATTACCTTTAGAAATTGCCCCTTGTTTGTTTACCCGACCACGTTACAACCTTGAAAGTCCTTGTGATTCTTGCTTTTGTATTTTCAATGTGAATTTGTGGATGTATGCATAATTTAGTCTTTTGTTTGCATGAGTGTTGTGTGAGTGTAAAGTACCTTATTGTGTGTTCTTCATCTACCGATGATTATTTTTGCTAGGTGTGATTCACTTTGGAACTTGTGTTGTTTTAGAATTTTTGGCATGATTTTTGTATTTTGCATTTGTTTCGTGACTATGTTATCGTCGTAGTTTAGTGGTAAGTATTTACTTTGTGTGTACCGTTTTCATTTGAACCATACATTCGTTTCTGTTTTTCAAAACCTGTTGATTCGTAATTCTTTGGTTATTGCTTTTGTTTCTTTGAGTCGCTTGATTTTTGTTTGAGGATAAACAATTAGGTAAGTTGGGGAAAGTTTGATAAGTGCAAAATGTACCTATTTTTTTATATAAGTTTTGTTGCACTTATTGATACTTTTTGTTAAATATCATACGAATAAACCCCGCTTTGTTTGTAAATGCGTATAGTTTACGTTTTAGTGTATATATTGCGTATAGTGTAAATATCATTGAATTTAATTGATTTTCATTTATTTTTGCAGGTGTTCCAGCAATGGGATCTTGCCATTGTTGTATATAGCATTGAATAAGCTTTCCAGCGCTTCAAATCGTGCGTCAATCGGAGTTACGGTTCAAAAGTTACGAATAAAACAGTGCAGAATTTTCTGGTGTGATTCGCCCCTGCTGTGCCGGGCGGAAATTCCGCCGGGCGAAACTGCAAAAGCGCCGGGCGAAACAGAGGCACAGCAGTGTCACAATTCTGACTTGCACAAATAATAAGCCGCTTTTCTCCGCCGGGCGAGGCCAGAATTCCGCCGGGCGAATTTTGACGGGCTGAAACTCCATTATAGGTCCTAAAACACATTTTTTAGGTGATGGGTTTTGATATTTTTAGTTCCAAATCCATCCAATAGCATTTTTTGAGTAGAATTAGGCTAGAAAACACATTGGAGAATGCATTAGGATGATCCGGAGTCGAATCCTTCATCAATCGGAGCCGACAACTCATGAAATGTTTGGTTTTTCTCCATTTCTTCTCTATGTATTTCTCTATTTGTTGGGTTATGTTTGTATTGTTACTCTAAACCTATGTACATGTATTGATCATGGTTGTATAATATATATGCTTTACAAATCATTATCGATGTCTTCCTTGATCTTTTTGCATTTATGTTTGGATTTGTGTTGTGTTAGAGATAAACATCACGAATCTTGATTAAGGATGGATATTTATTGTCTAGATGCTAGAGATAGATTTAGATAATAATCTTTATGGTGTCGGAACTTAATGTCTTCCGTGTTTCGAGGCGTCGTGTGCGAGAGTGACAAAGAGAGTGATACGGTTGATCTCTCAGCTCAGTGTGCCAGAGATGGACACTGTTGTGAGCGATACGTGATGATTTTGATGAGTATTGTATGTTGAATGCGACCGATCGATAGGTTTACGTTTGTTCTGAGTAGTGTATATTCATGCTTGATAGGTTTCTTCTCTTCAAAGAATGTACTCTTTTTATGTTTATATTTACTTTTCTGTTATTTAATTCAAACCATTTAAACCCAAACGCATTAACAATTAAATTGTCGAACGGCAGTTCAATAAACCGATCTCTGTGGACACGATAATTCCCGGAAAAAATACTTCCAAATCTTTTTGTTTGCTTGCCGCTATACCGCATTCAACAAAATGGCGCCGTTGCCGGGGACTGGTTTTTATTGAATCGCATTGCGATAGTTTCTTTGTTTTTGAGTTTTGTAGATATCGTATATATTGTCTATTTTCACTTGTTTATATTGATACTTGTATATGTTTAACATTTTTTGAATTTTACATGTTTTGTATACTTGTAAATTTAGTGTATTTGTTTGTTTCTATTCACGTTTGCTAAGTGTTTGGTTAGGTTTCATCGTCGGTGAGCACTAACCGTGTAAAGAGGCAACTTGGAGAAGTGTGTATAAATAATAGGCGTCGAGCTTACGACGTAAAACAAGCATGTTTTATTACTTTATTTTGTTGTTGTTTAGCTTAGGTAGTGTGGTGAACTTTTATTAAACAAGTTGTACTCGGATTGTTCGTAAAATTCTCAAATCTTCACTTTACAACTTGTTTAATGAATTTTCTACCGGTTTTTTAGTTTGTTTATATTAATGGTCTTTGTGTTTGTCAATGAGCTTATTTTGAGTTGCTTGAGGAACTTTTGGTGATGTTCCATTTTTTATCGTTTCAACTTGCGGATGTATGGTAATGATCTTGTTAAGTTTTGTACACGTCCGAGGTATGTATTTATCGCTTTCTATACTTTAGCATATTCATGATACTTAGGCATTTTACAAACTTTCATGTCATTCATTCTTTTGTATACTTGTTCTTGTTGTGAATCACTTTAGTTCCCAACCTTTTTGTGAGGAAGCCTTCTATTGTTCATATATGCACGGAGTACCAACATTCTTGTTCTAACTGGATTTTATTATGTTGAATCTGTTGTTTATGTTGTGTATATGAATGCATGAAAAGGATCAAGGCATTTGTTTCATTTTGAGCACAACCACCTTAGCCAAATAGTCAATTCACCTTGTGAGCGTGTGATCTTTCGTAACCCCTATGAGCCTTTGGTCATTATCCATGTTGTTTGAGTTTGATGCTTGTCTATGAGTGTCCAATTTACTTTTTGTATGGATTTTGATTGATTATTTTTTCTTGAACCCTCAACTTTGTGTTGTTGTATGGATTTTTTCCTTGCCTTAGAAAGTAGGGAGTATTCACATGATGGTGCAGTTGAATTCAAGTTGGGGAGAGAATGATTGTGTATTCATTAGTTGGTTCTATGAGGAAAGAAATAGAAAAGAAAAAAAGAGAAAAATATGACAAAAGAAAATAATAGAAAAAAAGAAAGAAAAAGAAAATCCTTGAAAAAGGAAACAAAAAGAGTTTCAATAATTGTGCTAAATAAGTATTGTGTGTTGTGTAGTACTTGGGATTTTGGAAGAAGTTGGTTGAAATTTTGTGTGTGAATCTTTGTGAGTTTACACTCCCTTAGGTTTAGGCAAGTTTTTGTTTCAATTACCTTTAGAAATTGCCCCTTGTTTGTTTACCCGACCACGTTACAACCTTGAAAGTCCTTGTGATTCTTGCTTTTGTATTTTCAATGTGAATTTGTGGATGTATGCATAATTTAGTCTTTTGTTTGCATGAGTGTTGTGTGAGTGTAAAGTACCTTATTGTGTGTTCTTCATCTACCGATGATTATTTTTGCTAGGTGTGATTCACTTTGGAACTTGTGTTGTTTTAGAATTTTTGGCATGATTTTTGTATTTTGCATTTGTTTCGTGACTATGTTATCGTCGTAGTTTAGTGGTAAGTATTTACTTTGTGTGTACCGTTTTCATTTGAACCATACATTCGTTTCTGTTTTTCAAAACCTGTTGATTCGTAATTCTTTGGTTATTGCTTTTGTTTCTTTGAGTCGCTTGATTTTTGTTTGAGGATAAACAATTAGGTAAGTTGGGGAAAGTTTGATAAGTGCAAAATGTACCTATTTTTTTATATAAGTTTTTTTGCACTTATTGATACTTTTTGTTAAATATCATACGAATAAACCCCGCTTTGTTTGTAAATGCGTATAGTTTACGTTTTAGTGTATATATTGCGTATAGTGTAAATATCATTGAATTTAATTGATTTTCATTTATTTTTGCAGGTGTTCCAGCAATGGGATCTTGCCATTGTTGTATATAGCATTGAATAAGCTTTCCAGCGCTTCAAATCGTGCGTCAATCGGAGTTACGGTTCAAAAGTTACGAATAAAACAGTGCAGAATTTTCTGGTGTGATTCGCCCCTGCTGTGCCGGGCGGAAATTCCGCCGGGCGAAACTGCAAAAGCGCCGGGCGAAACAGAGGCACAGCAGTGTCACAATTCTGACTTGCACAAATAATAAGCCGCTTTTCTCCGCCGGGCGAGGCCAGAATTCCGCCGGGCGAATTTTGACGGGCTGAAACTCCATTATAGGTCCTAAAACACATTTTTTAGGTGATGGGTTTTGATATTTTTAGTTCCAAATCCATCCAATAGCATTTTTTGAGTAGAATTAGGCTAGAAAACACATTGGAGAATGCATTAGGATGATCCGGAGTCGAATCCTTCATCAATCGGAGCCGACAACTCATGAAATGTTTGGTTTTTCTCCATTTCTTCTCTATGTATTTCTCTATTTGTTGGGTTATGTTTGTATTGTTACTCTAAACCTATGTACATGTATTGATCATGGTTGTATAATATATATGCTTTACAAATCATTATCGATGTCTTCCTTGATCTTTTTGCATTTATGTTTGGATTTGTGTTGTGTTAGAGATAAACATCACGAATCTTGATTAAGGATGGATATTTATTGTCTAGATGCTAGAGATAGATTTAGATAATAATCTTTATGGTGTCGGAACTTAATGTCTTCCGTGTTTCGAGGCGTCGTGTGCGAGAGTGACAAAGAGAGTGATACGGTTGATCTCTCAGCTCAGTGTGCCAGAGATGGACACTGTTGTGAGCGATACGTGATGATTTTGATGAGTATTGTATGTTGAATGCGACCGATCGATAGGTTTACGTTTGTTCTGAGTAGTGTATATTCATGCTTGATAGGTTTCTTCTCTTCAAAGAATGTACTCTTTTTATGTTTATATTTACTTTTCTGTTATTTAATTCAAACCATTTAAACCCAAACGCATTAACAATTAAATTGTCGAACGGCAGTTCAATAAACCGATCTCTGTGGACACGATAATTCCCGGAAAAAATACTTCCAAATCTTTTTGTTTGCTTGCCGCTATACCGCATTCAACAAAATGGCGCCGTTGCCGGGGACTGGTTTTTATTGAATCGCATTGCGATAGTTTCTTTGTTTTTGAGTTTTGTAGATATCGTATATATTGTCTATTTTCACTTGTTTATATTGATACTTGTATATGTTTAACATTTTTTGAATTTTACATGTTTTGTATACTTGTAAATTTAGTGTATTTGTTTGTTTCTATTCACGTTTGCTAAGTGTTTGGTTAGGTTTCATCGTCGGTGAGCACTAACCGTGTAAAGAGGCAACTTGGAGAAGTGTGTATAAATAATAGGCGTCGAGCTTACGACGTAAAACAAGCATGTTTTATTACTTTATTTTGTTGTTGTTTAGCTTAGGTAGTGTGGTGAACTTTTATTAAACAAGTTGTACTCGGATTGTTCGTAAAATTCTCAAATCTTCACTTTACAACTTGTTTAATGAATTTTCTACCGGTTTTTTAGTTTGTTTATATTAATGGTCTTTGTGTTTGTCAATGAGCTTATTTTGAGTTGCTTGAGGAACTTTTGGTGATGTTCCATTTTTTATCGTTTCAACTTGCGGATGTATGGTAATGATCTTGTTAAGTTTTGTACACGTCCGAGGTATGTATTTATCGCTTTCTATACTTTAGCATATTCATGATACTTAGGCATTTTACAAACTTTCATGTCATTCATTCTTTTGTATACTTGTTCTTGTTGTGAATCACTTTAGTTCCCAACCTTTTTGTGAGGAAGCCTTCTATTGTTCATATATGCACGGAGTACCAACATTCTTGTTCTAACTGGATTTTATTATGTTGAATCTGTTGTTTATGTTGTGTATATGAATGCATGAAAAGGATCAAGGCATTTGTTTCATTTTGAGCACAACCACCTTAGCCAAATAGTCAATTCACCTTGTGAGCGTGTGATCTTTCGTAACCCCTATGAGCCTTTGGTCATTATCCATGTTGTTTGAGTTTGATGCTTGTCTATGAGTGTCCAATTTACTTTTTGTATGGATTTTGATTGATTATTTTTTCTTGAACCCTCAACTTTGTGTTGTTGTATGGATTTTTTCCTTGCCTTAGAAAGTAGGGAGTATTCACATGATGGTGCAGTTGAATTCAAGTTGGGGAGAGAATGATTGTGTATTCATTAGTTGGTTCTATGAGGAAAGAAATAGAAAAGAAAAAAAGAGAAAAATATGACAAAAGAAAATAATAGAAAAAAAGAAAGAAAAAGAAAATCCTTGAAAAAGGAAACAAAAAGAGTTTCAATAATTGTGCTAAATAAGTATTGTGTGTTGTGTAGTACTTGGGATTTTGGAAGAAGTTGGTTGAAATTTTGTGTGTGAATCTTTGTGAGTTTACACTCCCTTAGGTTTAGGCAAGTTTTTGTTTCAATTACCTTTAGAAATTGCCCCTTGTTTGTTTACCCGACCACGTTACAACCTTGAAAGTCCTTGTGATTCTTGCTTTTGTATTTTCAATGTGAATTTGTGGATGTATGCATAATTTAGTATTTTGTTTGCATGAGTGTTGTGTGAGTGTAAAGTACCTTATTGTGTGTTTTTCATCTACCGATGATTATTTTTGCTAGGTGTGATTCACTTTGGAACTTGTGTTGTTTTAGAATTTTTGGCATGATTTTTGTATTTTGCATTTGTTTCGTGACTATGTTATCGTCGTAGTTTAGTGGTAAGTATTTACTTTGTGTGTACCGTTTTCATTTGAACCATACATTCGTTTCTGTTTTTCAAAACCTGTTGATTCGTAATTCTTTGGTTATTGCTTTTGTTTCTTGGAGTCGCTTGATTTTTGTTTGAGGACAAACAATTAGGTAAGTTGGGGAAAGTTTGATAAGTGCAAAATGTACCTATTTTTTTATATAAGTTTTGTTGCACTTATTGATACTTTTTGTTAAATATCATACGAATAAACCCCGCTTTGTTTGTAAATGCGTATAGTTTACGTTTTAGTGTATATATTGCGTATCGTGTAAATATCATTGAATTTAATTGATTTTCATTTATTTTTACAGGTGTTCCAGCAATGGGATCTTGCCATTGTTGTATATAGCATTGAATAAGCTTTCCAGCGCTTCAAACCGTGCGTCAATCAGAGTTACGGTTCAAAAGTTATGAATAAAACAGTGCAGAATTTTCTGGTGTGATTCGCCCCTGCTGTGCCGGGCGGAAATTCCGCCGGGCGAAACTGCAAAAGCGCCGGGCGAAACAGAGGCACAGCAGTGTCACAATTCTGACTTGCAAAAATAATAAATCGCTTTTCTCCGCCGGGCGAGGCCAGAATTCCGCCGGGCGAATTTTGACGGGCTGAGACTCCATTATAGGTCCTAAAACACATTTTTTAGGTGATGGGTTTTGATATTTTTAGTTCCAAATCCATCCAATAGCATTTTTTGAGTAGAATTAGGCTAGAAAACACATTGGAGCATGCATTAGGATGATCCGGAGTCGAATCCTTCATCAATCGGAGCCGACAACTCATGAAATGTTTGGTTTTTCTCCATTTCTTCTCTATGTATTTCTCTATTTGTTGGGTTATGTTTGTATTGTTACTCTAAACCTATGTACATGTATTGATCATGGTTGTATAATATATATGCTTTACAAATCATTATCGATGTCTTCCTTGATCTTTTTGCATTTATGTTTGGATTTGTGTTGTGTTAGAGATAAACATCACGAATCTTGATTAAGGATGGATATTTATTGTCTAGATGCTAGAGATAGATTTAGATAATAATCTTTATGGTGTCGGAACTTAATGTCTTCTGTGTTTCGAGGCGTCGTGTGCGAGAGTGACGACGAGAGTGATACGGTTGATCTCTCAGCTCAGTGTGCCAGAGATGGACACTGTTGTGAGCGATACGTTATGATTTTGATGAGTATTGTATGTTGAATGCGACCGATCGATAGGTTTACGTTTGTTCTGAGTAGTGTATATTCATGCTTGATAGGTTTCTTCTCTTCAAAGAATGTACTCTTTTTATGTTTATATTTACTTTTCTGTTATTTAAGTCAAACCATTTAAACCCAAACTCATTAACAATTAAATTGTCGAACGGCAGTTCAATAAACCGATCTCTGTGGACACGATAATTCCCGGAAAAATACTTCTAAATCTTTTTGTTTGCTTGCCGCTATACCGCATTCAACATCGCTCCCGGGATTTTCATCCAAGTACAAACGCGAAAGTGGCGCAGAAACAGAGTCGCCAGCAATGTGTATTTATCCCAAGAGAGGGAAAGGAAACACTGCGTAAACCTGAGGGAAGGAAAAGACATGGTCTCGCGGCCAAGAGAAATGGGTAAGGGAGTCGGTTACGCGAGGGGAAGGTATTAGCACCCCCACGCGTCCATCGTACTTGATGGGATCCACGCTTGTTGTCTCGATCAAAGGGTGTAGGGTATCTGAAGCTCAACTGCTACTGGACACGAGAAGGAACAGGCACAGGAAAGAACGAAGAAACGAGGAAGAAAAGAAAAAGAAGTGACTCGGTAGGACGTCCTCGGAGTCCTAGGCCTACGTATTCCTTCGGGAGCGGGAAAGTCAGAGTCAACGTAGTTCGGACACGAACTAAGGGGGAAGGTTGCTCGCCAAGACCTTGCCGTCTTGTGCCTATGTATCCTCGATCTAACCAGAAGGAGGAAATCAGAGCAGTCGTAGTTCGACTTACTAGAGATGGATTTGCTTTGTTTATGTTTTTTTAACGGAAAACGCCAAGGTTCGCGTTCCAGCAGTTAGGTGTCGCAGCTCGTTGTACGGAGTCTTAGGCATTTACCT
Source organism: Lathyrus tuberosus (assembly GCA_022829125.1). Classification (NCBI taxonomy): domain Eukaryota; kingdom Viridiplantae; phylum Streptophyta; class Magnoliopsida; order Fabales; family Fabaceae; genus Lathyrus; species Lathyrus tuberosus. The sequence continues at coordinate 3,661,221 of JALAZF010000052.1, read as the reverse complement.
GTTTGCGGTGGAATGGAAGTGACGCATCCTTTGTGAATGGAAAGAGAAAGAAGAGAATTGTCTGTTTTTGTCTTTTAGGAAGAAGTGTTTTGATTATTTTGTCTTTGTCGCTCCCAGGATTTTCATCCAGGTACAAACGCGAGAGTGGCGCGGAAAAACAGAGTCGCCAGCCGTGTAAATTTATCCCAAGAGAGGGAAAGGGAAAACTGCATAAACCTGAGGAAGAGGGAAAGGAATAGTCATCGCAACCATAACCTGGGTTCGGGAGTCGGTTACGCGAGGGGAAGGTGCTAGCACCCCACGCGTCCATCGTACTCGATGGGATCCACGCTTGTTGTCTATTCTAAGGGTGAGTTATCCTATCATCTATGGCTGTACTGACACGAGGAAGGGGAAAACAAAGACAGACTCGGTAGGACGTCGGCGTCCTAGGCCTACGTACCCCCTTTGTGCAATGGGGAATTCAGAGTCAATGTAGTTCGGACCAAGTTCTTTTTGTGCTTTTTATGAGCGACGTTAAGTTCGCGTCCGGCAGTTAGGGTCGATTCCTGTTTGCGACTCAGACGGAAGGTAACGTGCCCTTTTTGAAAATAGCCTTTAGTTTGACGATCCCGAAGGACAAAAAGGTTTGAAGTTTGTTTGTATTTTTTTTTAGGACAGAAGTGACTTAAGTTAGTTCATAACTTGCATTGCACCAAAGTCTAGGGCACAGGGGCGAATACTTAACGCATCGTCCCAAGATAGGACGCTCGCTAAACACTCTAGAAAGATGAGAGGAAGCCCCTCATTTCTCATTCCCCACACTTAAGGCTCGTGCGCAATACAATTTATCCTTATTAAGTATTTTCAAGAAGATTCGAGATGAGAAGAGAGAAGACACAAGGGATACTCTAAGGGAACTATGAGTCCTAATGTTATCATGCATGGGTGACTTACGGTTAGTGAGGTTTGACGACAACCTAAACCTAAAGGAAAAATATGAGAGAAGGAAAGAGTAAGGGTGACCATGGATACTCATCCATACCCTTAAAGAACTTACCTTAGTCCCTGCATAAAAGATTAGTATCAAACGGACACAAGTAATATTAAGGCAAAATGAAACCCAAACCAATCATATAATAGTGATTAAATGATCTATAACAATCCAAACATGAACTAAGAAGTCAAATAAACAACCCCAAGGCAATGGCACAAGTGCCTTTTCAAATAGATAACCAGACAAGTTCAAGGATACGCATACAAGAAAATCTCACACAAAGGGCCATTAAACAAATAGTAAAGCAATTTCTAAAATCACCAAATTAAATATAAAAGTTTCTCAACCAGAGACAAACCAAAAACCAAAAACTCCTGCAAAAAATCAAGATGTTAGCCATTTTAACAATTGGGCAAAGCTCAGGTGAGAAGTAGGGTTCAGTGTGCCAAAAGGAAGGACCAAAATGCAATATGAAATAGTTTTAAAAATGATAGAAAAATATTTTAATGCATCTCAGAATGTTGGTGAATGAATACAAAAGGAATGGGTTAAAAATATTTTATGGATGCAGAGAAATAAAATAAACAAATTTAAGTATGCATTGTATGAGTAGTTCAAAAGAAAATAAACTAAATAATTACTTTAGATGATAAAAATAAAATAAAATAATAAAATAAAATTTGGTAAAATTTTATAAAATGATAAAAATGATGCATGAATTTTCTTGGAATTTTTTAATGCAATTATGTATTTTTAAAAATTAAAAATGAAAATGTAATGAATTAATAAAAATAAAATGAAATAAAAATGCTGGGGGGTGCGTTTAGTAAGAAAATGAAGTGGAATTGTTAATGGGCTGACAGGGGAGGGGTACGAATAGCAAGCCCAAACGCTTGATCCATCAGAAAGAAAATAAAAATAAAAAAAGGGAATACCATGGACTAGTCAACCCAGTTGACTGCGTTACCCACCATGAGATTGATCTTACGCGCCTCATTGAGTCAACCAAACAAAAGAGTAATTATGATTAACGGTCAGGATTTGTAAACACACCATAATTACATACACTCACGCACACACAATCATCAAACAAAAATCAGAAAATAAAAAAGGGCACGTGCTTACCGTGATCCCTCATTAATACGCTGTCAAAACCACACCCGTTAGATCACATCAACGTGTTACGTTAAGTCAAAATATTAAAAAGTAAATAAAACAATAAAACATGACTGGAGGACTATGGTAGCAACGGTGGGGTGAATAACATGCAATCATAAAAAAAAAATTCAGAAAAAAAATAAAAAAAGAAACACATGGCATCGCCTGGACCGTACGATGAAGAGAATGGATGGCTGGGAGGTTGTCTTCCCCATTCAAACCCTCCGCCGGACTGGATCAACGGCCGCCACCGGAGTTAGGGTTCCGGCTCCTACTCCGGTCACCTACAATCTTAAAAATACCCAGAAAATGCAAAGGGTTACATGTTCTTGACCAGAAAATCGTGAGGATTCCAAATATCCCATCCAAAATTGCAAACAACAAGTGCATAATAAAAAACGAACGAAACAAGGTTAGGGCTCAAAAATTCAAACTCACGATACAAGCAATATACACGTCCAAACACAACAAAAACTATATTAGGATGATCAGCAGACATAACACGTCAATATGCATACTTAAAAGGAGAGTTTTACGATGATTAAAAAACCTACCAACCTAAGATGGTACAACCCTAATCCTTGCTTTTAGCTGCGAATGATGGTTGGTTTTTACTCTCGGGATCACCAAGAAGAGGTTTGTGGAAGAAGTTCTTGAAAAAACCTTGTGGATTGAGAGATATGAGTGTGAAAGGCTTTAGAGTTCAAGTTGTTGTTCTCCTCAAAATGCACGTGATTTCAATCTAACCAGTGTATGAATTGGTTTAAATATATTAGGGTTTTTTACTGATAATGATTTGGGCCTTGGTAATTCCTTGTTTAGTGAGTTTTGGGCAATTTTGGAAGATCACATAATGTGAGATACACCTCCTTCCATGCATGGATATTCAAACATTTCATGATGGATCAATTAACTTCTAATTGCTAATCACACCCACGTTGAAATTGGGCCTTGAAACATTTTGATTCATGAGTTTTCAATGACTTGGCAATTTTGAATAATGGAGAATAAGTGATAAATACACCATGGATTCACTTGATTTAAAGGCCTAAAATGATCCTTGAGGAGTGGCCTTTGATTTTAGCATGTGACATGAAGCAATGGAATTAATTATAGGTCACTATGCCAAAGTTTGTGAAAATGGAATCATGAGAAACCCTAAAAACCACCTTGCCTTCTTTTGATCATAAGTTGAGTTTCACAAATGATATGGATACCCACTAGTACATGTTGGAAAGAGGAGAAAAATATCTTCAACTTTCATGTTGGAGAAAAATTCATTTGAAGCTTCTTTGATGATGAAAAGTCAAGTTGAATGTAGTGCAGGAACTTGCACAAAAAGGAAACTTTCAAATTATAGGTCATTTCCATATTTAGTAACTTTTGCACCAGCTCCTGATTCTTGATAAATGGCATGAAACTTGACTCTTGAAGACCATGTGAGGATGTGATACCTTGAAAATCCTGGAGAGAGCCTCAAGATTCCACAGTTTACTTCCCCTCTCACTGTTGACTTTTACCCAATTCACCTGATTCCCAATCCATTGGCCAATTGAATCTCTCCTGAATCAAACTGATGAACAACCTTCCATTCCTAGATACTTAGGGACCCAAGGAATACCATGACCCCATACTAAGAACCAATGATATGCACACATGATAATGTAAAATGAGATGAAACATAAGCCAGTTAGTACTAAATTAAGGAGGGCAAATTTTGGGGTGCTACAGTCTTTATAACACATATTGCATTAAAGTCTATGACATAGGATCGAATGCTTCGCATATCGACCCAAGACGGGACGTACGCTAACACTCTAAGAAAGTGAAAGAAGATCTTCCACTATCTTATTTCCCATATGCAAGGCTCATGTGCAATACATGTCAATCCTTTATCAGATGTTTTTGAGGTGAGAAATGAGAAATTCAAAGGAAGAAAGGAAAGAGTCTAAGTGGGGGATTAATCATGCTAATGTTGTCATGCACGAAAGTCATATGGCTGTGTGGAGTATAAGAACCACCTAAGTCTAAAGAAAGAGAGGGATAGCACTATCTAATGCTTATCCTACCTCACCTTAATCAAAAATTAAGGATGAGCTAGGATCCCTAAGGGATGTGAGAAAGTTCTACACAACCAAGCATTATATCACGCTATTCACAAAAAGAGAAAGAGAATTGGAAGAGATGAGAGATGAAAGAGGAAATGAACATGGATAAACATCCACATGTTCAAATGTCTTACCTCTGCCCCTACACAAATGGTTAGTGCACAATTATCACAAGTAATGAATACATGTGCAAGAAACTATACCAAACAAAAACCATTTGCTTTAAGAAAGCGAATTAAGAAGAAAATAAAGTTAAAACCAAAAGGGAAGGGTCCTAATGGTTAAGGGACATGCCAAGTCAGTAGGTACATGTCAAGGGTCCATACCAAAGTAATCATGCCAAGTGAAACCAAATAATGTCAAACTATGCACTAAGAGTTCACACAAATGCAAGTTATTTATTACTTATGAATGATGAATGCTTATGAAAGGTAAACATGTATTAATGCATGATCATAAGTCAAGGTTAGATTTAAATGACATTTAGGAATGCATATGAATGTCATTGAATGAACATACATGTCATGGATGCAAGCATTTAAGAAATGAAGCAAGAAGAAGTGAACAAACAACAATTTAAGTTCAACAATGATGCATACTTGTAATGCAAATTAAAGATGAAGATGAAATGAGATCATACATGTCTAATGGATGCAAACCAGTAGCATATGATGTATAAGATGCAATTAAGAATGCAAGAATGACATGTGAAGTTCATATACAACTCATGTTAACAAGTTAAGAAGAGGAGAAACAAATTAGGTCCTAACAAGTTCAAACAAGTGTCACAAGTTTATGAACTCATGCAAGATGCAAAAATGCAATTACAAGTCATGTTATATGAATGAAAATAATCACAAACAGAACATGAATCAAGTTTAAATGCACCTTTAAGATCACACAAGCATTGAAGAAAAAAAACATCAAAGACATGCAAGGAGAGGAATACAAATCCACACAACATTTCAAGTTTGAATAAGAGCATACAAGTCAATTCAAGATAGACAAGCAATGACCTATAACATGATAAAAAGGACCTATAATATTCATACACAACATGTATCAAGAGATCCCAAGATTGGTCAAAAAGAATTGCATACAATACACATCAAGACCTAAGCATATGTTCTCTAATATTCACACAAACAAACATGCCTTCATACAATCCATAAAGTCATATTAAAGGGATGAGAAAATTAGGAAGAAACAAGTGATTGAGATATAATCAGTATGCAAACATGCTTCAAAAAGATAGCTCAAAAAAAATCATTGCCAAATATACACAAACATGCCTCACAATGTCATGCTATCACCACAAGTATCATCCACAAATAGGACCCCCAAACATTAACCAATAATACTTTTAAAAATCCACAAAAAAATTCATAAGGTACCTCAAGATATCATGAAAGCACATATCAAATATCATGCAAAAAATCAGTACACAACTATGCCAAAGAAAATCACCATGAAGCATAGGTCATGACTTAATGCACACACAAAAGAAATTAAAGAAAAATTCATGAAAATATGTCAAAACATGATAAACTCAGAAAATAAAATGTGTAAAAATTATTTAAATGTATTTAGATGCTTCATGAATTTTTTGGGAATTTTTGGATGCCCAAATGTATTTTTAAAAAATAAAAATGGAACAACTATGCCAAAGAAAATAAAAATAAAATGAAATGAGTCAGGGGGTGCTACATTAGCAATTATCCAGTTAAAACATGCATTGGGCTCAAAACAAGGGGTGCGAATAACAAGCGAGGTCCAATCCAATAAGAGCAATCTGATAAGGGTATATGCCATGGAAATCAGTCAAGACGTTGACTCAACAATAGCCACATGATAAGGTCAACCATGATGATCAGTCCAATTAATGCAATCACATGCATCTCAATGAAAGTACATGATAAACAATCACACACCACACACACGTGAACACAAGAATGAAATTAAATCAGAAAAAGATGGCACGTGAGCAACGCATGATTCATTAATGCGCTGGCAGGCTAATGAATGTTAGATCATACTCATCCAACAGTTGTGTTTTAATCTGAAGATGGAGTTAGGGTTCATGCAAGGTTGAGCTCTCAGGTGGCCGGAGAAGACTCCGGTCATCTTCTCCGGTGATCCTCCGCTATGGATAAAATTTCAGGTGACCAGAAACACATAAACCTTATATCAAAACGTTCCTCTCAACTAGTAGATCATGAATCTAGCATCAAAAATCGCAAACAACACACATACAGAAAGGATCGAAGCCAACAAGTTTTGCCCTAAAATTTTAACTAAGCATCTATGATGCCTATCAACTAGCCGGATGTCACATTGCTCATACTGAGCTTCAATCATGCAAAAAACAAGTGAAATTAGATCAAAAGATAACGAGAGGCTTGAACTGAAACATGTGCTTTTTACTGCTTTCTTAACTTCACAGAATACCAGAGGTAAGGTTCCACTTGTTTCTTGATTTTGGCCAAATAAAGGCTATGAAGAAGCTTAGAAATTCTTGAAAATTGAATGCTGAATGTATGAATCAATTTGGATATAGCAGCTTGAATCTCTTCCTTTACTCCATGGATGAATGATTCAAGATGAAGATGGAGAGAATGCAGAGAGTTCTAGAGTGGATGAAGATTCGATAGAGAGAAATCTCAGAGAGAGAGATGGAAAAAATCTAGTGAAATGTGAAGAATGAGCCAAAGTTTTTCAGAAATCTGTTTGGGTTTGTTTATATATCTTTGGTTAACTGTTAACCACCTTGGTTAACAGTTAGAACCATGATTAGAGTGAGTGAGTTAACTTAGTGAGGTGAGTCAAGTTTGTTATAACACGAGTTGTGTGGTTTTGCTTAGGTGTGGGAAGAATCATGGCAGCTTGTGGTGTGGTTTAAGAAATGAAAGGTGATGATGTACTGATCAGCAGTCCAGCTTGCTATACAAACTTCTTGTGCAAGTTTATACTTCTTTCCCTTGTTTGAATAAAGGTGGCATGCATGGTACATGATCATGTGTGTGTGTGAGAGGTTTGTCTAGCTCAAAATGGCAATGTTTGGACATGGTATGTAACATAATGGTCAGCATGCACATAAACCCCAACAATGCAACTTATATGATCTGGTTTTGTTAACTTGGCTTGGAAGAAAAGCAATTGGCATGTATTGATATTTGGAGCATGATATCTTCATGGACAAGGAGTGAAATGGCATGGCCAAGGATGATTTGGAAAGAGGGAACTGAGTAGAGTAAGATTGGTGTTCAACATGAGGGAAAATAGAACCTCTAAGGTAATAAAAAATGATCATGAAGATGGATATGCATAACTGATGTTGCAAGTCAACCTGACCTGGCCTGACCAGTTCATGTGCACATGGATAAATCAGTTTAAGGCTACCCTCTTTGAACCACCATAACTTCCAAATAATTGATCAAATGAAAAATTGTCCAACACCAAAGTTGAAGGGGACATGGAAATGAACAAAAGTCATGTTGAACTCTTTCCCATTTGGAGTCTCTATCATTGAGAAATTTGACCATGAACTTAGGTACAACATGCACACCAAGTGTTTGTGGAAATTATGGCGCATTGGCTGGTCATGACTTGTCACTTTGCCTTGATTTGTCTCAACTTCAATTGATCATATCTCTCTCAATTTTGATCCAATGGGGATGTTCTTGGTATGGATTTGAAGCTTGAAATGTGAACTTTTGATAGGCCTCTATAACCTTTCAATTTAGTGCTTGGAACATGGAGAAATAATGCTCTAAAGTTGACCTCTCACCTTGCCAAAATTTGCCATAAATGGAAACCCTACATTGCTATTTTTGGCAACTTTGTACATTTCTTGATTTTTGATGAATCTTCCATTATTTCTTGATTAAATCCTCACCAATAACCATATTTGACATGAGGAATATGAATTTGACCGCAAAAAGTCAAGAGTTGACTTTTTCCTCTGCACAGTTGACTTTTCCCCAATTCTCCTAATTCTCAATCAATTGATCAATTGAAACCCTTCCACATCAAATTAATGGATACTTCTTCATTCCTAGACACTTGAAGACATGTAGAATATCATAGAATCAAGTCTTGCCCAAAAAATAGAAATAAACTGATTTTATGGCAAACCCTAATTTTGACCCCTCATTCTAGGAGAAATCAGCACATCCCCCAAATCCAATTTCCTCTGAGTATGATGTATATCCTCTCCAACAAAGATGAGATATTCCATTTGGAGATGATACAAGCTCAAAGATCTTGCCCATTGGTGTGTTATACCCTAGGATTCCAAAACCCTAGTTTGCACTGGTTAGGAGAATGTGACTTCCTTCAATCTTCTGTGGAATTCTCATCTTGTGATACCTTGAGGACTCAAATGAGATGAATTGAGATGTGAGAAATCCTTGTGGCTTGTTTGGAAAATCTTTTCTCTTGTCCTTTGGCTTTGAACTGTCCACACCTTGATGTACTTGATACCATGCCTTGCAACCAATGATGTGTACGGTTTTTAGTATGAGCTATTATGAAATGCAAATGCATGAAACATAAGCCAATTATTGGAGAGAGATAAGAGAGAAAATTTTGAGGTATTACAGCTGCCCCTATTCAATGATTTGTGAACCTGAAGGGATGAGAGTAACGGCTGTCAGACATTCAAGGTACATAGGGATTGAATACAAAAATAATTAGAAAATGTGCGCTATGTGGGTAAAAAGAATGGATATATGACAAACAAAGCAGTTGTGGTGATGGATGTTGGTGGAAAAGAGTCCAGAACAAATGAAATTCAAAAGTTGTCTGTCGGGAATGGCTAAGGTCTAAAGCTTATAGTATGCCTGTCGGGAATAGCTAAAGTTGAAAACCTATGGCTTACCTGTCGGGAACGGTAAATGGGTCTGTCGGGAACGTCTAGGTTTAAAATTCAAAGGTCGCCTGTCGGGAACGGCTAAAGTTGAAAACCTATGGCTTACCTGTCGGGAACGGTAAATGGGCCTGTCGGGAACAGCTAGGTTTAAAACTCAAAGGGTGCCTGTCAGGAACAGCTAAAGTTGAAAACCTATGGCTTACCTATCGGGAACAGTAAATGGGCCTGTCGGGAACGACAAGGTTTAAAACTCAAAGGGTGCCTGTCGGGAACAGCTAAAGTTGAAAACCTATGGCTTACCTTTCGAGAACAGTAAATGCGCCTGTCGGGAACGACTAGGTTTAAAACTCAAAGGGTGCCTGTCGGAACAACTAAAGTTGAAAACCTATGGCTTACCTGTCGGGAACGGTAAATGGGCCTGTCGGGAACGACTAGGTTTAAAACTCAAAGGTCGCCTTCCGGGAACGGGTAAAGTTGAAAACCTATGGCTTACCTGTCGGTAACGATAAATGGGCCTGTCGGGAACAGCTAGGTTTAAAACTCAAAGGGTGCCTGTCGGGAACAGCTAAAGTTGAAAACCTATGGCTTACCTGTCGGGAATGGTAAACGGGCCTGTCGGGAACGGCTAGGTTTAAAACTCAAAGGTCGCTTGTCGGGAACGGCTAAAGTTGAAAACCTATGGCTTACCTGTCGGGAACGGTAAATGGGCCTGTCGGGAACGGCTAGGTTTAAAACTCAAAGGTCGCCTGTCGGGAACGGCTAAAGTTGAAAACCTATGGCTTACCCGTCGGGAACGGTAAATGGGCTTGTCGGGAACGACTAGGTTTAAAACTCAAAGGTTGTCTGTCGGGAATGGCTAAAGTTGAAAACCTATGGCTTACCTGTCGGGAACGGTAAATGGGCCTGTCGGGAACGGCTAGGTTTAAAACTCAAAGGTCGCCTGTCGGGAACGGCTAAAGGAATCCTATCAGGAATGGTTCCAGGAAAACACGGTTAAGATGTAAGACCAAAATATCTACCAACCGAGAAACTGTGACTCTGGTGGGGAGGAAAGTAGTGAAACCCTTGTACTGCTTTGAAATGTCTGCTGAGGAATGAAAGATGCGTTCGTTTTGGTTTTGTCAATTATGATAGAAGAGAAACAATTTTGGGCTCTCGCACGAGGTACCTAAACTGGCTTATGCTTCGAATGCATATGTTTGAATTTTTCCATGGCGTAATGCTCCATCTTGAATGGAAATGCTACGCGTTTTTGAGGATGCAATGATTATTATATGCAACATGCAAGGAGGTTCCTCAGCAAAATAAATGCTGAGGAAAAGAAGGCAACTCCGCTGGGGATAGAAAACTGAATTGTCCTCGTGCTCGCAACTCATGTTGGGGAAAACAAAATAACCTGATCTCCTAATCTGGGCGCTGAACTGACAAACCTGTTGAGATTGCTGTAAGGAACGATGACCTTGCTGGGGAGGTATCGTATAAATTAACCTGCTTGGGGAAGAACTATAACCATAGAACTCCGCTGGGGAAACGATAACTTTCTGACCTGGCTGTTAGGGAGTTGAGATCAAACGAACTCTAGCTGAGGAAGGAAATACCTGCTGAGGGACTGAGATCAACCATGTTCCTGCTGGGGAATAACAACCTTAAGGAATATATTCCTATTGAGGTAACCGCTTCTGCTTGGGGAAAACTATTATTTGAGTCCTGCCGGAAAAGACATTGAAGACATCTCATGATATTGATGGGCCAACCAGCGAACATTAATACCTGCAAACAAAAGGGTGTACACACATGCCCCAGGGTATCAATGAATTTTGAATTCATCACCCAAGAGTACCTGGCATTCAAAGCAATTTTAATTGTTTTCTTTTGCACGTATGTCATTGTAAAACCTCAATGTTTTCAAATGCAATGTTTATCAAAAACTTGGACGTTTTTTGCATTCAAAACAAACTGTAAAAGAAAACACAAGAAATGGATATTCTGAATAAAGAAAATTTTATTGATTGAAAAGCCCGAAAATAGGCGTTTACATCAGGAGGCAATTCCTGGAAAGAGGTAATTGCTTGAAAGAGCAAAGAAACTATCCTAATGGCAATGTAGAAAATGAAAATCCATTGAGTTTCAATCCTGCTATGATTCATATGTCTTCAAGACTCTCCAAGTGCTTAACTTTCTGAGGGGGATGATTGAACCGATTCCTATCCTTCAGAATGCCTCTTGTTGAAACGAGATGGGATACAGGTCACTCAGATCGCAGCCTTTCGCTAAATCCCTTTTTTGCCTGGATCGCCCTTCGCGGGTTTTCAATCCACCGGGATACCCCTTTTTGCCTAAGTTGCTCTTTCGGGTTTTCAACTTACCGGGTGTACTCATTTTTTTTATTTTATCCCTAATTTTTGCCCGAACCTTTTTTTTTTTTTTTCCTTTTTTCTTTTATAGTTCACCGGGATGCCCTTTTTTGCCTGGACTCTCTTTTTACTGTCCAGCGGGTCCATTTATGCGAAGTATTTTTTGACTATGCCTGAGTTCACAGGCGACGGAAAATCCTCACCATCCATAGTTGTAAGCATCAAGGCTCCGCCCGAGAAAACCTTCTTGACAACATATGGACCTTCATAATTCGGAGTCCATTTGCCCCTGTGATTTGTATTAGGAGGAATAATCCTTTTCAACACCAAGTCACCTGTCTGATAATTCCGAGGACGCACTTTCTGATCGAATGCCCATTTCATCCTTCTCTGATATAGTTGCCCATGGCATACTGCTGCCAATCTCCTCTCTTCTATGAGACTCAACTCGTTGAACCTCGTTCGAACCCATTCAGCCTCATCAAGCTTGACATCCATCATGACCCTCAGAGAAGGAATCTCAACTTCAACCGGTAAGACCGCTTCCATACCATACACAAGAGAAAACGGGGTTGCCCCAGTAGACGTACGTACTGACGTACGGTACCCATGCAAAGCGAAAGGCATCATCTCATGCCAATCCTTGTACGTCACAACCATCTTTTGCAGAATCTTCTTGATATTTTTATTGGCTGCCTCGACGGCACCATTCATCTTTGGGCGGTACGGAGAAGAATTGTGATGTTCAATCTTAAAGCTCTGGCACAACTCTTGCATCATCTTATTATTAAGATTAGAACCATTGTCGGTGATGATCCTCTCAGGCACCCCGTATCGACAAATAATCTATTTCTTGATAAACCGGACAACCACCTGCTTGGTGACATTTGCAAACGAAGCAGCTTCCACCCACTTGGGGAAGTAATCAATGGCCACCAGGATAAAATGATGTCCATTAGAGGCGGTGGGCTCAATCTTCCCAATCATATCAATGCCCCACATGGAAAAGGGCCAAGGGGAACTCATCACGTTTAAAGGATTCGGTGGCACATGCACTTTATCAGCATAAATCTGGCACTTGTGGTATTTTCGAGCATATTTGAAACAATCAGCCTCCATGGTCATCCAGTAATAACCAGCTTGCAACAATTTCTTTGCCATGGCATGTCCACCGACATGGGTACCAAAAGAACCTTCGTGCACTTCTTGCATTAACATGTCTGCTTCATGTCTATCCATGCTTCTGAGCATGACCATGTCAAAATTTATTTTGTATAATACGCCATCTTCATTCAAGAAGAAACTGCCCGCTAACCTTCTCAGAGTCTTTTTGTCATTATTGGATGCCCCAACCGGATACTCTTGACTCTCCAAGAAACGCTTGATATCATGATACCAAGGTTTATCATCGGTCGCTGTATCGGCTGCAAACACATGGGCAGGTCTATCAAGCCGCATCACATCAATTTTGGGTATATGATTCCACCAATTCACTTGAATCATTGAAGATAACGTTGCCAAAGCGTCTGCCATCTGATTCTCATCACGAGGTACATGATACAACTTTACTATTTTGAAGAAAGTCAACAGTCTTCTTGTATAATCTCTGTAAGGGATCAAGTTGGGTTGATGGGTGTGCCAATCTCTGTTGACCTAATTGATCACAAGAGCAGAGTCCCCAAATACATCAAGAGTCTTGACCCTTAAATAAATGGCTTCTTCAATACCCATAATGCAGGCTTCGTATTCGACTTCATTGTTGGTGACATCAAAAGTCAGTCTGGCAGTGAAAGGTATATGGGAACCTTTCGGAGTTTTGAGAACTACCCCAACGCCACTACCATTCACATTAACAGCCCCATCAAACATCAATTTCCACTTGTCGTAAGGATCTGGTCCTTCATCAACTGGTGGCTCGTCACAATCTTTCATTTTCGAGTACATGATGTCTTCATTAGGGAACTCAAACTTCATTGGCTGATAATCATCAATTGGTTGCTCAGCGAGATAATCAGACAGAACACTACCCTTTATGGCCTTTTGGGAAGTATATTGTATGTCATACTCTGTCAACACCATCTGCCAACGGGCTACCCTTCCGGTGAGAGCTGGCTTCTAAAAAATGTACTTAACTGGGTCCATCTTTGATATTAATAGAGTTATGTGAGTCAGCATATATTGTCTCAAACGCTTAGCAGCCCATGCAAGTGCACAACATGTCTTTTCAAGCATTGAGTATCTAGACTCGCAATCTGTGAACTTCTTGCTCAGGTAGTAAATGACATGTTCTTTCCTACCCGTCTCGTCCTGTTGACCGAGAACATAACCCATTGAATTTTCACGTACCGACAAATACATTATCAGTGGTCTCCCTGGAACTAGAGGCATCAGAATCGGAGGCTTCTGCAAATACTCTTTTATTTTGTTAAATGCCCTTTGGCAATCATTATTCAAACGAATTGATTGATCTTTTCTCAACAATTTGAATATTGGCTCGCAAGTGGCTGTAAGATGAGATATGAATCTAGCAATGTAGTTCAACCTCCCTAAGAAACCACGAACTTGCTTTTTTGTTCTTGGCTCGGGCATATCTTGTATTGCTTTTACTTTTGTTGGATCAACCTCAATTCGTCTTTCACTGACAATAAAGCCCAATAACTTACCAGATCTCACCCCGAAAGTACACTTATTCGAGTTCAGCCTCAGTCTGAATTATCTTAATCGTTCAAAAAGCTTTTTCAGATTCACCAAGTGCTCTTCCTCAGTCTGCGACTTAGCAATCATATCATCAACATAAACCTCAATCTCTTTATGAATCATGTCATGAAAGAGTGTCACCATAGCACGCTGATAAGTTTCCCCTGCGTTTTTTAGACCAAAAGGCATCACCTTATAGCAGAACGTGCCCCATGGGGTAATAAACGTTGTTTTCTCCATATCCTCCGGCGCCATCTTAATCTGATTATAACCGGAAAAGCCATCCATGAAGGAAAATACCGAGAATTGAGCTGTATTATCTACCAGCACATCAATGTGAGGTAATGGAAAATCATCCTTCAGACTCGCTCGATTTATGTCACGGTAATCAACACACATCCGGACCTTACCATCTTTCTTAGGTACCGGGACAATATTCGCAACCCATGGTGGATAGCTGGTGACAGCCAAGAAACCTGCATCCAACTGTTTCTGCACCTCCTCTTTGATTTTAATGGCCATTTCCAGTTTAGTTCTTCTGAGCTTCTGTTTGACGGGGGAATAACCTTCTTTGAGAGGCAACCTGTGCACAACAATATCTGTATCCAACCCCGGCATATCTTGATAGGACCAGGCAAAGATATCGACATATTCGCGCAACATCTCAATAAGCTCTTTCTTAACATTCTCTGCTAGGCTTGACCCTATTTTGACCTCTTCCTTCACATCCTCAGTGCCAAGGTTGATGACTTCTAGTGACTCTTGGTGAGGCTGAATAGCTCTTTCCTCCTATAATCTGGCCAATTCTTCCGGAAGTTCACAGTCTTCCTCATCCCCTTCTTCAGCTTAGTAAATTGGATTATCAAAGTCATATCGAGCCATAGCAGGACCTTTATCAATAGAATCCAGATGATTGTTTATGCATGAATGATGGTTCATGCTTTATTTTAGAAAGAGCCTTTTGAAAAGAAAGAAAACAAACTATGGAGAAAATGTTGCCATTTTTATTTGAAAGAAGAAAAAAAAGTGTAAAATAAAAGACAGGGATCACAATTTTTGAATACAAAAAATGTCCTTTTATTGATGATAAACTTGCATATGAAACAAATGTGGCCCTACAATGAAATCACTAAGCCTTGGGCAAGGGCATAGGATTTTACATGCAACATGAAAAAACAAAGAAAATTACTCTTTCTACAAGGTAACTTGGATGAGGTCTTCAGAGAACCAGTTGTTCAACTCCTGCCCCGGGACACATGGGCGCACCCAATTTTCCATATCATAATCACTATCTCCATCGTCTTCAGTTGTAGCAAAGACTTGACTAGGGTTGATGATTCCCCCACTAGAAAAGATGACGGGTCCCTGAAGCTCTCGGCCTTCTGGCTGCGAAGCTTGAGTAGGCTGGTAACCAATCCCACACTTGTCTTCCTTAAAAGGTAACTCAATCAACTGGCCCCAACCTTCAGCATGGCCTGACTGTACTACTTCGAGAGCCTGTTTGTAAGAAACTATAGAAGTCCCTGCTCTTGTTTCACTAGAAGGAGGGTCATTTTCAATACTCACTGCTTCGAATGCTTGACAAAGAGTTTCATGGATCTCGCCGTCCATCTCCACATATTTGAATGACGACAAATGACTGACGAATATATCCTCCTCTCCACAGATTGTGACAACCTGACCATCCATGACAAACTTTATCTTCTGGTGGAGTGTTGACGAAACGGCCCCTGCAGCATATATCCACGGGCGCCTTAGCAAGCAGCTATAAGCTGGCTGGATTTCCATCACATAGAAAACCGCATTAAACACTTGGGGTCCAATCTTCACAGGCAACTCTACCTCCCCAAAAACCGATCTTTTGGAGCCGTCAAAAGCACGCACAACTAAATCACATGGTCGAAGTACAACCCCCTCAACATCCAACTTTGCCAAAGCCTTCTTCGGCAGTACATTCAGGGACGAGCCAGTATCTACAACCACATGGGACAAGACTGCCCCTTTGCACTCCATGGAGATGTGGAGAGCTTTTTTATGATTTCTCCCCTCTGGCATCAAATCAAAATCAGTAAATCCCAACCCGTTACTGGAATTGACATGGGAAATAACACCCTCGAGCTGGTTCACCGATATCTCCTGTGGAACATACGCCATATTTAAAATTTTCAGCAGGGCATTGCGATGTGCCTCAGAACATAACAGTAATGACAAGATAGAAATCTTGGAGGGAGTTTGATGCAGGTGACCCACCATCTTGTAATCGCTTTTTCGGATAATCCTCATAAACTCTTCAACGTCTTTTTCAAAGGAATTACCAGGCTCTCCCCTTTGCACAGGTCTTCGTTTACCACCTGCTTGCCTTTAGGTTTCGCCGAAGCTTCAGGATCATCATTTTAGAGCGTTTGTGGAGCAAAAAGCCTTCCACTACGGGTAAAACCACCCATTCCTCCTACATTCCCCACACTTGAACCTGTTTCTTTGGGAACCTCCACTTCATGCTTCTGCCCTTGATAATAAAAATCAGCTCCGTAATGCCATGGGATCGCTTTTGAACTTTCATATGGCATAGGACCCGGAACAGTTATAGTCACAGGGGCTAATTGCTCAGGCACGGGGACCTGTACTGGCGTATGCACGGGAATCTCTGCCGGAGTAAAGTAAATGGTAATTGTCGATATCATCCTTCTTTCTCATTTGATCAAACTGTAAACAACCCTCGTCTATCAACTTCTAAAGGCCCTTCCTCAATTCATCACAACCATTCATCGCAGTCAAACATTCTGAGCAATTTTCCAAACAACCGGGGAACACGCCCCCTTTCAACAAACGCTTTTTTACAATCTCCAAAGATGTTCTAACTTTGTTGACATCTGACACCAGATTTAAGCTTCTGTCCTCTTCTATTGCATTAACCTTTGGTCCGCCATGCGGGGGCATGGGGTTTTGAATCACATTGGGATTAGGAGTGAAGTTGATAGCTTTCGAATCAACCAGGTCCTGAACTACGTGCTTAAAAGCTTTGTAATTTTCTATATGGTGGCCGAGCGCACCCGAATGGAATTCACACTTCACATTTGCATCATAACCATAAGGTAACCTGCCCGTTGGTGGTGCCAGCATTCTCAACTGTACCAACTTTAAGCGGAGCAAATTCTGCAACATCTGGGCATATGTCATAGGTAAAGTGTCAAAGTGGGGATCACTCAATCTCTGCCTTGGTTGGTATTGTCTTTGAGATTATTACTGATATTCGGCAGCTGCAACCGGAATACTTGCAGCTGCTGCTTGATGGTACGAGCCCTGACGTCCTTTACCTTCGCCCCCCTGTCCATAGGCAGTACTAGTTTCACCTTCACATTTCTTCGAGCCATTCCCAAAAAACCTTTTTGCATTGGAAGAGCCTGCCCCGCTTCCATCTTGAATCTTCCCCGATTTCAGTAGATTTTCAATTCTCTCTCCTGCTATCACAATGTCAGAGAATCCAGTGGATGGACATCCAGCCAAACGATCCAGATATGGGCCCCGTAAAGTAGTCATGAACATATCAGCCATTTCCCTTTCCATCATCGGGGGTTGTACTCGAGCTGCTAACTCACGCCACCTTTGGGCGTATTGTTTGAAACCTTCCTTCGGATCCTGTGTCATATTCTGCAATTGGGTACGATTAAGGGCCATGTCAATGTTATACTGATACTATTTCAAGAAAGCATCGCCCAAGTCCCTCCAGTTCCTGATATAAGCTCTTTCCAGCTTCATGTACCATTCCAATGAAGCTCCTGACAGGCTATCCTGAAAGAAGTACATCCACAACTTCTCATCGTTAGAATATGCAAAAATCTTCCTGAAATATGCCTGAATGTGATTCTTAGGACAGGTAATGCCATTATATTTGTCAAAGGTTGAGGGCTTAAACTTTGGAGGGATCCTCACCCCTTGCACCAGCCCCATGTCAGCAACGTTAATTCCCATGGAGTTCTGACATTCCATGGCTCTTACCTTCTCAGCCAACTCTTCATACCTTCTGTCATTACCATCATTATGAATCCCCAGGTCAGTATTCAGCACAGAGAATTTATCATCTTGATGGTTCTCCACATGTTGATGATTAATATGGCCAACGCCACCAAGAGCTCCGCCAGGAGGATCAACTGTCGCTCCGACAAGAGGGTTAACTGCCGCTCCGCCAGGAGGATTAACATTAGGGATTTCCACTTCCAACCTTTGAACTGTAGTTCTCAAATCTTGTTGCCCCTGGGCTATGCCCTGCATAAGGTTCATGAACTGCTCCATACGGGTCCTCATTTCAGTGAGTTCTGCCTGCACCTGTTCCATGATTCTGGCTTAATTTTGTCGAGTTGCGTAGCGATGAATGTTGAAATCAGCTATTCTGCCTGCAACCAAATAAAGGTTAGAAACTCCCTAGGACGAGTACCTGTTATGCAAAATGATATGTTATGAAATGCATGCAAAATGTCATGTTTAACCACTTCCAAGGCATTTCATACCCTGATTCCAGTCTCAAACATAAGAAGCTGAGCAATATACACATATTATTAAGAGAAATTCTTTGAGAAGAAACGTGCTATGATAAAGTGTTGTGATAATGTGCCGGTGAACAGAACACTGCTAAGGAACCATTTCTGAGTAAACCAATCATTTGAATTAACAAATATCCAAAAAGTGCTGAAGCATGCTATAACGAGTTTGCAAACTGGAAATACACCAAGAAGAGTGGCTCCGTCAACAAGCCTGATGGTAACCACAGTACATCAACTAAAATTGCACTAGGAAAGTAAAGAGGAAACTATCAATCATTTAGCTCCAAATCTTTCAGCTTCTCGCTAGAATACTTGATTTCTTCAAATAGTATTCTGGTGCGCTAATGGTTTGGCCTTTCAATCATTTCTTTGATCAAAATGTGCCTCTTCAGAGCTTCGGCTAATGAATCCATGTGCATTAAGAGAGCTTCGTCATCACTCACCTGCTTAGGCTTTTTCACACCAACTCGCATTTTGAGTTCCCCTACTTCTGCCATAGCATCTTCAAGTTCCTTCTTGGAAGCTTTCAACTCATCTTTAACCTTTTCCAGCTGATCTTGGCTTTTACCGAAGTCTTCACGATGCTTTCTTTGTTGTTCATGCGCTCTCTAGAGTTCATCGTCCCTGGTTTTTAGTTGCTCTCGCAGCTCTGTATTCTCAATTCTAAATTTGTCCCATGCTTGCTGAAGTTTGGTGAGCTTGGCTCTTGTCTGGGCCAAAGATTATTTAGTCTGCTTATAAGTTAGAGCAGAAGTTTCAACAGTCATACTAACTTTCTGGTAATGCCGGACCCTTTCGGTAAAATCTTTTTCTCTTGTGGTTAAGATCTTTTCTGCATCTTGGGCTTTGCGTTCCAATTCCTTGTTGGTATGTAAAGCGTCTTGAAGACGACTGCTCATATCAGAATTCTCCCCTCTAAGCTCTTTCACCAAATTCTGCAATTTGTTGAACTCCTCAATGGCCACTGTGGTAGGTTGTTCTTGCGTCACTGGATACAAAGGTGGCTCACGTGAAAAAGGCAAGAGAACTTCTTCAACTTTCCTCTGGATCCACTCTGTATACTGTGGATAGGCTCTACAATCACCTTTTTTCCAAAAACAATCTTCCCAGTCTTATGGATGTGCCCCCAAGCATGCACAACCTTCCTTAGCACCTCCGTATCTTCACTCCCGTTAAATAACAAGGACTCTTCCATATGTTGGTCTTCAGGAGGGTTCCTTGAGGCATATCCAAATTGCCTGATAGCCAGGATAGGGTTATAATTAATTCCCCCCTTCCTGCCGATCAAAGGCACATTCAGAAAATTCCCACAGCTGGTAATGATCTCTATTCCTCGCAACTGATGGTCAAACCAAACAATATTGTCAACAGCTAACCCCCTTATCCATTTAGACCACTTTAGAGAATCCTTCGTGTCTACAAAGGCGCCCTTTTGAGGTAAATGCTTCAAAAACCAGTTGGATAAGAGTGAAGTATAGCATTTGACTTGTCCTCCCCTTCTCTTCTCATTTTTGAAATGCACAAAGTGGTAGAAATCCTCCAACTGAGTAGGAACCAGATTTTTTGAGACAAAAACCCTTACTGCATGCATATCCATAAAGTAGTGTTGGTTAGGAAACAAGACGATACCGTAGATACACAAGGCCAGGATAGAATTGTAGACTGCCCAATTCTTGGCGTTGGCACAATCTTGAGCTTGGTTGGCAAGGAATTCCAAGTGAAAACCCTTAACTCCATTCTTACTAGCAACATTTCTCTTCAGTACTGATTGTTCCACCTATAGGGCAGTTGCAATTTCTTCTATGCTAGGGTGATCTCCCGAAAAGAATGGTATCGTTGATTTGACTGAGATATCCAGGATGAACGAAAAATCCTCCAACGTAGGCATCAAGATATACTCCGGAAAGACAAAGCATCTCAACGACGGATCATAGAACTGCAGCAATGTGTGGAGAGCATCATGCTCATACTTTGTAATGTTACGGACCATTTTCACCAATCTCCCATATTTCCTTTGGAAAGTGATAAGAACACCCGGGTCAGCCATGGCTATCACCTTGTGAAGTAGGTCTAACGTTGGCTCTGGAAATCTGTAAGCGACATTATTCTTCCTCTTAGCATTCGTCTCCGTTGAACCCATTGACTGGAATCAGAGGTAAAATGAGCACCTGCAAATGATAAACATGAATGTTATGATATGATAATGCAATGCAAAAGGCATGGTATCAGAGTGTTGCGTGTCTGTGCTGGACTGTGAATAGTGTCAGTGTAGATCTGAGAACAACATAGAACTGTGAACAAGAACCGTCTGACTATAGTAGGATGACTATTTCCTTTGTGTGATAATACCAGAAAACCAGGTATGTGGGAGGTTATAGTTACCTGCAAACCTGCAAACACCTGCCCCTTCTCACATGTGGGTACTAGAAAGGCGAGGATCCTCAATATCACGGACTCTCAGGTCGAGAAATGATGACACGTTCACCATTTCTGGTTTGGCATCATCATCAATCGAGGAGGCCTCAACTGATTCCCCTCAAAAGGGATATCCTATAGCAAGTTCCCAGCATTGGGTCCTCGGATTGAGAATGCGTAATGGGTTTGCCATTTTTGGTCTGCCATTATCACATCTCGGGAGGAGTGCCGCAACTGAGTCCTCGGTAATGGTCACCAGAGTCGACAACTTTCTAGGTTAACACCCTGAAATGCACAAGATGCGCAAATCAGAACATCTCCCAAGAAAACCTCGTCTGGGTGTGGATTTCGTGTAAAATATATGTACCAAAACGCTACGTAGGCCACACTACTTTCCAATCTAATTCTACATGTACTCTCAAGCCTGTGTAATGGGCTTATCTCTCAGATCACCCTGCCCACCAAACAGAAAAACAAGCACATTCCAGCACAGTACAATATATATGGCAATAGTAAACAAAAAGCAAGTAAATGTAATAAAACAATAAACATGCAACAATGCCATAAATAAAGTGAGTAAAGGAAACAGATAAAACACCCTATAATCAAAAACAAGCAAGCGCTAGGATTGACTCACATAGGAAACCAGGTCGCCAGTTGTCGCTCCCGGGATTTTCATCCAAGTACAAATGCGAAAGTGGCATGGAAACAGAGTCGCCAGCAATGTGTATTTATCCCAAGAGAGGGAAAGGAAACACTACGTAAACCTTAGGGAATGAAAAGACATGGTCTCGCGACCAAAAGAATGGGTAAGGGAGTTGGTTACGCAAGGGGAAGGTATTAGCACCCCCACGCGTCCATCGTACTCGATGGGATCCACGCATGTTGTCTCGATCAAAGGGTGTAGGGCATTTGAAGCTCAACTGCTACTGGACACGAGAAAGAACGAAGAAACGAGGAAGAAAAGAAAAAGAAGTGACTCTGTAGGACGTCCTCGGAGTCCTAGGCCTACGTATTCCCTCAGGAGCGGGAAAGTCAGAGTCAACATAGTTCGGACACAAACTAAGGGGGAAGGTTGCTCGCCAAGACCTCGCCGTCTCGTGCCTACGTATCCTCGATCTAACCAGAAGGAGGAAATCAGAGCAGTCGTAGTCCGAATTACTAGGGATGGATTTGGTTTGTTTATGTTTTTTTAATGGAAAACGCCAAGGTTCGCGTTCCAGCAGTTAGGTGTCGCAGCTCGTTGTACGGAGTCTTAGGCATTTACCTGTTTGCGGTGGAACGGAAGTGACGCATCCTTTATGAATGGAAAGAGGAAGAAGAGAATTGTTTGTTTTTGTCTTTTAGGAAGAAGTGTTTTGATTATTTTGTCTTTATAACACATATTGCATTAAAGTCTATGACATAGGATCGAATGCTTCGCATATCGACCCAAGACGGGACGTACGCTAACACTCTAAGAAAGTGAAAGAAGATCTTCCAGTATCTTATTTCCCACATGCAAGGCTCATGTGCAATACATGTAAATCATTTATTAGATGTTTTTGCTTCGTGTTTTGAGGTGAGAAATGAAAAACTCAAAGGAAGAAAGGAAAAAGTCTAAGTGGGGGGATTAATCATGCTAATGTTGTCATGCATGGAAGTCCTATGGTTGTGTGGAGTATAAGAACCACCTAAGTCTAAAGAAAGAGAGGGATAGCACTATCTAATGCTTATCCTACCTCACCTTAATCAAAAATTAAGGATGAGCTAGGATCCATAAGGGATGTGAGAAAGTTCTACACAACCAAGCATTATATCACGCTATTCACAAAAGAGAAAGAGAATTGGAAGAGCTGAGAGATGAAAGAGGAAATGAACATGGATAACCATCCACATGTTCAAATGTCTTACCTCTGCCCCTACACAAAAGGTTAGTGCACAATTATCACAAGTAATGAATACATGTGCAAGAAACTATACCAAACAAAAACCATTTGCTTTTTAAGAAAGCAAATTAAGAAGAAAATAAAGTTCAAACCAAAAGGGAAGGGTCCTAATGGTTAAGGGACATGCCAAGTCAGTAGGTACATGTCATGGGTCCATAACAAAGTAATCATGCCAAGTGAAACCAAATAATGTCAAACTATGCACTAAGAGTTCACACAAATGCAAGTTATGTATTACTTATGAAGGATGAATGCTTATGAAAGGTAAACATGTATTAATGCATGATCATAAGTCAAGGTCATAATTAAATGACATTTAGGAATGCATATGAATGTCATTGAATGAACATACATGTCATTGATACAAGCATTTAAGAAATGAAGCAAGAAGAAGTGAACAAACAACAATTTAAGTTCAACAATGATGCATACTTGTAATGCAAATTAAAGATGAAGATGAAATGAGATCATACATGTCTAATGGATACAAACCGGTAGCATATGATGTATAAGATGCAATTAATAATGCAAGAATGACATGTGAAGTTCATACACAACTCATGTTAACAAGTTAAGAAGAGGAGAAACAAATTAGGTTCTAACAAGTTCAAACAAGTGTCACAAGTTTATGAACTCATGCAAGATGCAAAAATGCAATTACAAGTCATGTTATATGATTGAAAATAATCACAAACAGAACATGAATCAAGTTTAAATGCACCTTTAATATCACACAAGCATTGAAGAAAACAAAACATCAAAGACATGCAAGGAGAGGAATACAAATCCACACAACATTTCAAGTTTGAATAAGAGCATACAAGTCAATTCAAGATAGACAAGCAATGACCTATAACATGATAAAAAAGACCTATAATATTCATACACAACATGTATCAAGAGATCCCAAGATTGGTAAAAAAGAATTGCATACAATACACATCAAGACCTAAGCATATGTTCTCTAATATTCACACAAACAAACATGCCTTCATACAATCCATAAAGTCATATTAAAGGGATGAGAAAATTAGGAAGAAACAAGTGATTGAGATACAATCAGTATACAAACATGCTTCAAAAAGATAGCTCAAAAAAATCATTGCCAAATATACACAAACATGCCTCACAATGTCATGCTATCACCACAAGTATCATGCACAAATAGGACCCCCAAACATTAACCAAGAATACTTTTAAAAATCCACAAAAAAATGCATAAGGTACCTCAAGATATCATGAAAGCACATATAAATTATCATGCAAAAAATCAGTACACAACTATGCCAAAGAAAATCACCATGAAGCATAGGTCATGACTTAATGCACACACAAAAGAAATTAAAGAAAATTTCATGAAAATATGTCAAAACATGATAAACTCAGAAAATAAAATGCGTAAAAATTATTTAAATGTATTTAGATGCTTCATGAATTTTTTGGGAATTTTTGGATGCTCAAATGTATTTTTAAAAAATAAAAATGGAACAACTATGCCAAAGAAAATAAAAATAAAATGAAATGAGTCAGGGGGTGCTACATTAGCAATTATCCAGTTAAAACATGCATTGGGCTCAAAACAAGGGGTGTGAATAGCAAGCGAGGTCCAATCCAATAAGCGCAATCTGATAAAGGTCTATGCCATGGAAATCAGTCAAGACGTTGACTCAACAATAGCCACATGATCAAGTCAACCATGATGATCAGTCCAAGTAATGCAATCACATGCATCTCAATGAAAGTACATGATAAGCAATCACACACCACATACACGTGAACACAAGAATGAAATTAAATCAGAAAAAGATGGCACGTGAGCAACGCATGATTCATTAATGCGCTGGCAGGCTAATGAACATTAGATCATACTCATCCAACGATTGTGTTTTAATCTGAAGATGGAGTTAGGGTTCATGCAAGGTTGAGCTCTCAGGTGGCCGGAGAAGACTCCGGTCATCTTCTCCGGTGATCCTCCGCTGTGGATAAAATTTCAGGTGACTAGAAACACACAAACCTTATATCAAAACGTTCCTCTCAACTAGTAGATCTTGAATCTAGCATCAAAAATCGCAAACAACACACATACAGAAAGGATCGAAGCCAACAAGTTTTGCCCTAAAATTTCAACTAAGCATCTATGATGCCTATCAACTAGCCGGATATCACATTGCTCCTACTGAGCTTCAATCATGCAAAAAAACAAGTGAAATCAGATCAAAAGATAACGAGAGGCTTGAACTGAAACATGTGCTTTTTAATGCTTCCTTAACTTCAAAGAATACCAGAGGTGAGGTTCCACTTGTTTCTTGATTTTGGCCAAATAAAGGCTATGAAGAAGCTTAGAAATTCTTGAAAATTGAATGCTGAATGTGTGAATCAATTTGGATATAGCAGCTTGAATCTCTTCCTTTACCACTACAACTTTTATCGTCTCTTGCAATGCTGGAAAAATGTTACTATAGTTATGAAAATTGTTGCCTAAAAGAATAGGCAACAATTTTTAGGTGTCTTCTATGCGAGCGTTGCCAATTATCTAAGGGGACGTTATTTTCCTCTTTAGGCACACTATTCATAATCGTTCCCTATAATATTGGAATAAGGGACGTTTTTTTTCACGGACCTTTAGGCAACGCTTCTTAGGTGTTGCCTTAAGCACCAACAATTATAAGCCGTTGCCTTAGAGTAATATTTGTTTTTGTAAGCTTCCTACAATTGCCACGATTCAACAATATTTTTTATATAAAAATATGACAATTGTAGTGCTCAATTCATCTAAAGTATTTTAGTGTTCATCAATCAACCAGAGTTTAACTTATACATAAGATTCTTTAAATTAAGTAATACAATACATAAATTAAAATTTTATATTAACTAATATAATAATTTAGTTTATCCAGCACAAAAATTATGTACTCATAGCTATGGACAAGTGGAGAATTCGGTTTGTATTTGAGTTGCAATAAATCCAATTGCTCTAATAAGGAATATACATCAAACAATTGGTGTGGTCATCCCACCCATCATCAAGCTCCTTCCTCTTTTGAATACTATTGGCCATATGAATCCTTCCTTGCAAAGTGATAACTCATGCATTTACTTTTTTATTCGTGTTACTATTCCATAGTGTGATGAGATCTTGTTGCACAACCACATTATGATCAAAGAGAAAAATCTTTTTTAGAGCAAGGATGATATCTGACAGGTAGAAACAAAGGTAGTTCAATTCAAAAGTAGATCACTTGAATTTGTTCATGAATGTATTGTACTTCGACAACCACTCAAAGTTGTGTATGGTCTGTGGAAGCCGACGTTCTCGGGAGGTTTTAATAAGCTAAGAACCATATTCAGGTTGAAGGAAGGTTGAGTGAATTGGTCACTAAATGTAAAACAAGTTTTTGTTGTCCCTGTAAATTAAAATCAAAAGTGGTTATAAAGTTGTATTGCCATTATATATATATATATATATATATATATATATATATATATATATATATATATATATATATATATATATATATATATATATAAACTTAATACTTTTAAGAAGATATCAAATTTAACCAAAAAGTATAAACACAAAGATTCAACCTTTCTTATAAGAAAGAAAGATCACACAAAACTTGAATAGATATCTCAACAAAGTTATTATAAAGAAATAACTGTAAATTATATATATTGTAAATTAAGAAAAACCTGAACAAAGTTAATTTATAGAAGAAAGAGTTCTTGTGCTCCAACTTGACGTCAATCTCGCAAATAGTTATAGAGCTCCAACTTGACGTCAATCAATCTTCTGGCATCTAAATCAAATAGAAAACATTAACAATTAACAAATATGATACAAATTCATATAACTCAAAAATCAAAAGGTTTCATTTTTACCGGCTTTAGGATATCAGAAAAGATAACCACAAATCTCAAATATCTCGATATAGAAATAGTAATTATTTGTAGAAGGAAAAATCGATTTGAGAATGGAAATGGAAAATTGATATAGGTAGGAAAACCACTATAAAACAAAAGAGCAGAGGGAATCACTATGAAAAAGAAATAATCGATTCAGTGAAGGAACAATCAATTCGGTGAAGGAACAATAGATTAGGGGAAGGAACAAGCATTTCGGAGAAGGAAAATCGATTTGGGGAAAAATGATTCGGTGAAGGAATTGTAAATTTAGTGAAAAATCAATTCAGTGAAGGAACGTTATTTTGGAGATAAAAAATCAATTTGGAGAAAAATGATTCGATGAAGGAACAATCGAGTTAGTGAATCTGCGTATTCTCTTGTTCAAACTCCATTGAAACGAAGGAGGTAGAAGAAGAAGTAAAACAGTGAAATTTGGGATTGATTTAGAAAAACTTTATTGAATTAAACAATTCTCGTTATCTATTTATAATTATTATTTTTTCCATTTTTTTAAAATATTGAATTAAAGTTAACAAACTTTATTCCTTTCTCTTCCTTTAAAACATGTTACATAAAAATCATTAAAAATATATGTTGATTAAATAAAAAAATTAAAATATGATAATTTATAGATTAAAAAGTATAATTTATTTAAAATAAAATAAAAAATAAAATTTAATCATTTTATAAATATTTTTAATCTTTTCTTTTTATTGAAAATTTTATGCAACATTTAAAAAATGTAGTTTTATGTTAGGAATAACACAACAATCTAAAATTGTTCCCATATGTATTTAAGGGGAAGTTTACTGGTTATTGGCAAGGATAAATTATAGCAACGCTTGAAAATCGTTTCCAAAAATATTTTAGGGAACAGTTGTGATGTGTTGTGAGAATTATCTTGGCAACAAACTAAAATCGTTGCCTGATCTTTTTTTAGGCAACAATTTACACTTGTTGCCTAAAAAAGTGTTGCCACAAGCAATAAATGTTGTAGTGAATCCATGGATGAATGATTCAAGATGAAGATGGAGAAAATGCAGAGAGTTCTTGAGTGGATGAAGATTTGATAGAGAGAAATCTCAGATGGAAAAAATCTAGTGAAATGTGAAGAATAAGCCAAAGTTTTTCAGAAATCTGTTGGGGTTTGTTTATATATCTTTGGTTAACTGTTAACCACCTTGGTTAACAGTTAGAACCATGATTAGAGTAAGTGATTTAACTGAGTGAGGTGAGTCAAGTTTTTTATAACACGAGTTGTGTGGTTTTGCTTAGGTGTGGGAAGAATCATGGCAGCTTGTGGTGTGGATTAAGAAATGAAAGGTGATGATGTACTGATCAGCAGTGCAGCTTGCTATACAAACTTCTTGTGCAAGTTTCTCTTTCTTTCCCTTGTTTGAACAAAGGTGACATGCATGGTACATGATCATGTGTGTGTGTGTGAGAGGTTTTTCTAGCTCAAAATGGCAATGTTTGGACATGGTATGTAACATAATGGTCAGCATGCGCATAAACCCCAACAATGCAACTTGTTTGATCTGGTTTTGTTAACTTGGATTGGAAGAAAATAAATTGGCATGTAATGATCTTTGGATCATGATATCTTCATGGACAGAGAGTTAAATGGCATGGCCAAGGATGATTTGGAAAGAGGGCAGTGAGTAGAGCAAGATTGGTGTTCAACATCAGTGGAAATAGAACCTCTAAGGTAATCAAAAATGATAATGAAGATGGATATGCATAACTGATGTTGTAAGTCAACCTGACCTGGCCTGACCAGCGCGTGTGCACATGGATAAATCAGTTTAAGGCTACCCTCTTTGAACCACCATAACTTCCAAATAATTGATCAAATGAAAAATTGTCCAACACCAAAGTTGAAGGGGACATGCAAATAAACAAAAGTCATGTTGAAATCTTTCCCATTTGGAGTCTCTATCATTGAGAAATTTGACCATGAACTTAGGTACAACATGCACACCAAGTGTTTGTGGAAATTATGGCGCATTGGCTGGTCATGACTTGTCACTTTGCCTTGATTTGTCTCAACTTTAATTGATCATATCTCTCTCAATTTTGATCCAATGGGGATGTTCTTGGTATGGATTTGAAGCTTTAAGTGTGAACTTTTGATAGGCCTCCATAACCTTTCAATTTAGTGCTTGGAACATGGAGAAATAATGCTCTAAAGTTGACCTCTCACCTTGCCAAAACTTGCCATAAATGGAAACCCTACATTGCTATTTTTGGCAACTTTGTACATTTCTTGATTTTTGATGAATCTTCCATTATTTCTTGATTAAATCCTCACCAATGATCATATTTGACATGAGGAATATGAATTTGACCGCAAAAAGTCAAGAGTTTACTTTTTCGTCTGCACAGTTGACTTTTCCCCAATTCTCCTGATTCTCAATCAATTGATCACTTGAAACCCTTCCACATCAAATTGATGGATAATTCTTCATTCCTAGACACTTGAAGACATGTAGAATATCATAGAATCAAGTCTTGCCCAAAAAATCCGAAATAAACTGATTTTATGGCAAACCCTAATTTTGACCCCTCATTCTAGGAGAAATCAGCACATCCCCCAAATCCAAATTCCTCTGAGTATGATGTATATCCTCTCCAACAAAGATGAGATATGCCATTTGGAGATGATATAAGCTCAAAGATCTTTCCCATTGGTGTGTTATACCCTAGGATTCCAAAACCCTACTTTGCACTGGTTAGGAGAATGTGACTTCCTTCAATCTTATGTGGAATTCTCATCTTGTGATACCTTGAGGACTCAAATAAGATGAATTGAGATGTGAGAAACCCTTGTGGCTTGTTTGGAAAAGCTTTTCTCTTGTCCTTTGGCTTTGAACTGTCCACACCTTGATGTACTTGATACCATGCCTTGCAACCAATGATGTGTATGATTTTTAGTATGACCTATTATGAAATGCAAATGCATGAAACATAAGCCAATTATTGGAGAGAGATAAGAGAGAAAATTTTGAGGTATTACAGAAATTAATTAATAAAAACCACAAAATATATGAAAAATAGCAAAAAATATGAAAATGGCAAAATGGTCTGGGTGGGTGTTGAACCCACAACCTCTCAACCAAACACACATGTGCGCTACCACTGGGGTGGTGATACATCCGTGTATCAAAACCACCCCATTAATACATAACGGTGCCTTGTTTCTAGGCCTGGCCAAGGCGCCATGCCTGGCCCTTACCCAAGGCAAGGCCTGATTTTAGGCCTCTTGCGTGAAGGCTCTAACTTCCTCATTTCTCCATGGATTGGGACAAAATTTAGGTGTATCCTGCCAAGAATTTCACGAGGATCCAATGGTGCTTTTAGATTTTTCAGAAGATGTCCCTATTTTAAAACCCGATAGTGGTTTCAAAATAGGCCTATATTTGCATGTTCTATGCTATCTCATCATACAAGCAGAAATAGCAGGGAAAATTGGTTCAAACACAACACATATGATATGTATGAGAGGTCCATGATCAATGGACCTCAAATCAATGCATGATTTAAAGAGTTCAAGTTGTGATGCACTTACCTCTTAAAGCTCCTTGTGCTATCTATCAAGTTCCTTGTGCCAGAAGTGATCCAATGCTTTAGACACTCTTGATTGATCCCTTAGAAGTTTTTAGGATGATCAAAACCAGCTGGAAACCTCAGGAACAAGAACTGGCTCTTTCTTGCAAAAGTGGCAAAAGTGACCAAAATGGTAACTCACTCAAATGGTGTTCCAGATGAGGGGAACCAATTGAGACAATTTAAGGATGATATTTGGAGTGTGTTTGAGGCCTTGTTTGGTTTTGGAAGTGACTGAATCAAGACATGGCTTGAAAAATGCAGAAAAGTCAAAATTTGAGGTTTTGGAAGTTAACTTTCTGATTTTGGTGTTTTAGATCAAGGGTGAGTGTTTGAACAGCTTAGATATGATACATTGGATGTGTTTGGATCATGAGTTGTGGTGGAATTTCTCTCTAACTCAAAAACTCAGAGATGACTTGCAAAAGAAGGCATTTTGGCCTAATGAGAGAGATTTTGAGGAAAGCAAGTGTTGTAGTGCTTTGGTGTACTCAAACTGATCAGAATTGAGGTCTATTTATAGTGCAATAAGTTTATTTTGGCAGCAATAGTGAATGGCAGCTGCAGCAGTTCCTTGGCCAATTGTAGCAAAAGGAATCTTTAGTCTCCTATAGCCATTGACTTAAGGTTAGGGCACATGCCTATGGTCCTTTAATTCAGAGCTGAATCTTGACTCATTCAGTTAGTAATGTCTTAGTCCATGCCACCTTGATGCATCCATTGAAGGCTTGGAGACAAAATTGGAGTCTTGGCACCTTTTTAGCCTTTTTAGGGCACTTATGGCTACATGTAGTTCCTTGGACTTGGGAGGCTTGTGGATCAGATCTTTTCTCTTGGATGTTATCCTCTGATGTGTCCAAATGGATGACAAGGCTTGCACTTATCTGAATTTTCCAAATCGAGCAAAAGTGCAAAATTCTGTCTTGTAAAAATCAGTCTATGATGCCATGTTCCAAGGGTTGTAACTCACTACTCAAATTGAATTTGGAGATGATCTGGTACTTGTTGGAAAGCCCTTATGGCATACTTCAACTTTGATGTTCACCAATGGACCTGGTTCTACTTGGATCAAGGTGAAAAATGTCCCTACATTTTGGAAAAAGTAAGGCAGATTCTGGCTTATTGTAAATTTCACTAAGTGTTGGAAAAGTGGTCATTTTCATGTTTTTGTGATTTTGATCAATCCATAACTCAAAATCCATGGAGATTTGGAATGAGTTGTAGTACAAAAGTATGTCAGATGGACTTTCATTTGGGCTTTGAATGGGAGAAAAGGGCCTTTTGGTTTAGGAGTTATGACCTTGCAAAGTTAGTACAAAATCACTTTTGTTCCATAACTTAGAAAATTTTTGGTTTCTCAAGGTTGCCCCTTTTGCAAGAAACCTCACTTTTCTTGATTTTTCTTGATGGATGATGATCAAAATCATACATTAACATTATTTTTGACTTAGGGGAACCATAATTGTGAAAAATTCCAAAAAGTCAAACTTTATTTTGTGCACAGTTGACTTTTTGTCAGTTGAAATCCAAACTGTGCGATCCTTTGTGAAATCAAGCTCTTGACCCAATTTAAACCTAATGGATGGATTCCATAGGTGTTTTAGGGTGTATTGAATCATGTCCCAAGGTTTGGGAGCATACCTTGGTCAAAAGTAAAAGATACAGTTGACTTTTCCTTCAAAACCCTAATTGTGGTCCAGATGAAATTGAAACTTGTGAATCAAGCTTCTTGGATCAGTCCATTGTTGAAAATGGATCAATGTGGTGTATTTGAGGACCTCAAATCATGTCTCGAGGTCTTGACTCATATCTGTCATACCGCAAATTTTGACCACTAAGATTTCCCATCACTGTGAAAATCATCATCACAATATGGATGGACCATCATACCTCATTAGTCTCCCCAAAGATGAGTGAGCATCCACTACAATCAAACTTAGGGTTTCAAGCCCTCTCAGAGCTCTTAGACAAAGGATCGATCAAGGAATGACATGATCTTTAACTTGTCTAAACCTCTCAAACATCCACAATGGATCAAGAGGACTTCCACATTAAGGATCAAGCACATGGTTGCAACATTCCAAGTGGTTCAAACCTCAAGATCGCCAGTGTCACCAAATTAGGGTTTTGGTCGACCAGGGCCTCCAAATGGAAATTTTCCTCTGGGCATGAGCCAATGCTTCAAAGCATAACCCAAAATACTCTAAGGGACCTCATAAACCTAATCATCAAGTCAATTTACCCTCAGGGGATGCATTCATAAAAAATCAGGAATTAGGGTTTCTTGACCTAATTCACCCCTAAGTTGATTTTTGGGACAAAACATGAGCCAAGACCTCAAGACATGATTTGAGGGACCCTAATACACTACATTGATCCATTTGCAACAATGGATTGATCCAAGAAGCTTGATTCACAAGTTTTAAGTTCATCAGAACCACAGTTAGGGTTTCGTGGAAAAAGTCAACTGTGCCTTTGACTTTTGACTAGGACATGCTCCCAAACCTTGGGACATGATTCAATACACCCTATAACACCTATGAAATCAATCCATCCGATTTTATTTAGGTCAAGGACTTGATTTCATAGAGGATCGCACAGTTTGGAATTCATTTGATAAAAAGTCAACTGTGCCCAAAAGTCAAAGTTTGACTTTTTGATTTTTTTGATCAATTATGGTTCCATAACCCTAAAATGATGATAATATGTGATTGGAATCATCATTCATCAAGAAAAATCAAGAAAAGTGGGATAACTTGAAAAAGGGGTAACCATAAAAAACTTAGAAATTTTCTAAGTTATGGAACAAAGTGGCTAGGGTACCAACTTCCAAGGATCATAACTTGAGATCCAAGCCACCATTTTGGCTAATCTAAAGATGGATTTGTAGCTCTCATGGAATACTTTAAAAGTTTCAACTACACCTCACTCCAATTCTTCATGGATTTTTAGTTATGGAGTGACCAAAATGAGAAAAACATGAAAATGCCACTTTTTCCAACACTTAGTGAAATTTTCACTAAGTCAGAATCTGTTTCACTTTTTTCAAAATGTAAGGGCATTTTTCACTTGGATCCAAAAAGTGTCAAGACAAACTATGATAACACATATGTTGTATCATATGAGAGCTTTCCAAAATGGCCAAGAACTCCATCAAATCCCATTTGAGCTAAGAGTTATGACAATGGCCATATGCCTTGCTGCAACTGTCATAACAAGGCAGATTTGTGCATTTTGCTCGATTTGAGCTATTTGTGCAAATGACAAACAAGTTTATCCATGTTAACCCCTCACGGGGAGACCAATGAGGAACAAACACTGATCCATAAGCCGCCCAAGTCTTTGGAACCAAAAGTAGCATGCCAAACCTAGAAATGCCTAAAAAGGGGACAAGACTACAATTTTGTTTTGGAGCATTCAATGGATGCACCAAGGTGGCATGAACTGATCCTTTTCCAACTGAATGAGTCAAGGATGATCTCTGAACTAGGGAACCAAAGGCCTGTGCTCTAACCTCTAGTCAATGGCTAGAGGAGACTTAAGATTCCAAAGTGATGCAATTGGACAATGATCTGCTGTAGTTGCCATTCACTATTGCTTGCAAAACAAACTTGCTCTACTATAAATAGAGCTCATTTTTGATCAGTTTAAGTACACCAAAGCCATTAAACTGATGCTTTCCTCAAAATCTCTTCTTTCACTCCAAAATTGCCTTCCATAGCAAGTCACTATCGGGTTTTGAGTTTGAGAGCCATACCAAGCAAACCAATCACACACACAAACACCTCATAAACATCATATAGAAGTGATCCAAACACTTAAACCACATCTGGAACACCAATTTCACAAAATCACCTGCCAATTGCTCAAGGTTTTAACCAAGTTGTAGCTGAGGTGCCATACTTTGTTCCAGTCCATTTCAGATCACTCCAAGCATTCAAACACATTCCATATGGTGTAGGGAAGCTGTTCAAATCATCACAACTCATCTGTAACACCTCAAAGTCAAAAATCACTTTGCTCTTGCTGTCACGACCTTCAAGTAAGCCTAAACTTGGTCATCTCTTAATCTATGCATATTTCCTCGCACAATACTTTTGCCAAATGTTCATAATCATGCATAGAATGTTTCCCCTCTGTCATACCCCAAATTTTGACCACTAAGATTTCCATCATTGTGCAAATCATCATCACAATATGGATGGACCATTATACCTCATTAGTCTCCACAAAGATGGGTGAGCATTCACTACAATCAAACTTAGGGTTTCAAGCCCTCTCAGAGCTCTTAGACAAAGGATCAATCAAGGAATGACATGATCTTTAACTTGTCTAAACCTCTCAAACATCTCCAATGGATCAAGAGGACTCCCACATCAAGGATCAAGCACAAGGCTGCAACATTCCAAGTGGATTAAGCCTCAAGGTCACTAGTGTCACCAAATTAGGGTTTAGGTCGACCAGGGCCTCCAGATAGAAATTTTCCTCTGGGCATGAGCCAATGCTTCAAAGCACAACCTAATATGCCCTAAGGGACATCATAAACCCAATCATCAAGTCAATTTAACCTCAGGGGATGCATTCCTAAAAAATCAGGAATTAGGGTTTCTTGACCTAATTCACCCCTAAGTTGACTTTTGGGACAAAACATGAGCCAAAACCTCAAGAGAGGATTTGAGGGTCTCTAACAAACTACATTGATCCATTTTCAACAATGGATTAATCCAAGAAGCTTGATTCACAAGTTTCAAGTTCATCAGAACCACAATTAGGGTTTTTGAAGAAAAACTCAACTGTGCCTTTGACTTTTGACCCAGGCATGCTCCCAAACCTTGGGACATGATTTAATATACCCTATAACACCCATGGAACATGTCCATCAAGTTTTATTTAGGTCAAGGACTTGATTTCATAGAGGATCGCACAGTTTGGAGTTCATCTGACAAAAAGTCAACTGTGCACAAAAGTCAACTTTGACTTTTTGAGAATTTTCACAATTATGGTTCTTTGACCCTAAAATGATGTTAATGTGTGATTGGGATCATCATTCATCAAGAAAAATAAAGAAAAGTGGGATAACTTGTAAAAGGGAGGGATAACCATAAAAACTTAGAAATTTTCTAAGTTATGGAACAAAGTGGCTAGGGTACCAACTTTGGAGGATCATATCTCCTAAACCACAAGACCATTTTTCCACTTTCAAAGCTGGATTTGTAGCTCTCATGGCCCTCTACAAAAGCTTCAACTACACCTCATTCTAATTCATCATGGATTTTGAATTAGGGTTAGGTCAAAATGGCTGAAAACATGAAATGTCACTTTTTCCAACACTTAGTGAAATTTTCACTAAGTTAGAATCTGTCTTGCTTTTTTCCCAAAAGTAGGGGGATTTTTCACTTGGATCCAAAAGGTATCCAAACAAACTATGATCACACATATGTTGTATCATATGAGGGCTTTCCAAAATGGCCAAGAACTCCATCAAATTCCATTTGAGCCATGAGATATCACCATGCCAATATGCCTTGTTGCAAAATGTCATGGCAAGGCAGATTTGTGGATTTTGCTCGATTTGAGCAAATTTTGCAAATTACAAACAAGTTTATCCATCTGAACACCTCAGGGGGAGACCAAGGAGGGACAAACACTGATCCATCAGCCTCCAAAGTCCTTGGAACCAAAAGTAGCACGCCAAACCTAGAAATGCCTAAAAGAGGGACAAGACTCCAATTTTGGTTTGGATCATTTAATGGATGCACCAAGTTGGCATGGACTGATCCCTTTCCAACTGAATTCTGTCAAGGACGATCCAACAACTAGGGAACCAGCAGCCTGTGCTCTAACCTCTAGTCAATGGCTAGAGGAGACTTGGATTCCTATTGATCAACATTAGGCAAACCTCTGCTGTAGTTGCCATTCACTATTGCAGCCAAAACAAACTTGCTCTACTATAAATAGAGCTCATTTGTGCTCAGTTTGAGTACACCAAAGCACTACAACACTTGCTTTCCTCAAAATCTCTTTCTCTAGGCAAAAATACCTTCTTTAGCAAGGTAACTCTGAGTTTTTGAGTTAGAGAGCATTTCCATCATAGCTCATTATCCAAAAACATCCAATATGTCATATCTAAGCTGTCCAAACTCTCACAAGTGACCTGTAACACCAAATTCACAAAGTCCCCTCTCAAAACCTCAAAATAAGACTTTTGTGCATTTTTCAAGCCATGTCTTGATTCAGTCACTTTTAAAACTAGATAAAACCTCAAACACACTCCAAATATCATCCTTGAATTGTCCCAAATGGTTCCACACATCTGGAACATCATTTGAGAGAGTTGTTATTTTGGCCACTTTTGCCCCTTTTGCAAGAAAGGGCCAATTTCCATTCCTGAGGTTTCCAGCTGATTCCAATCATCCTAAAAGCTTCTAAGGGATCATTTGAGAGTGTTCAAAGCATCAAAACATTTCTGGAACAAAGCACTTGACAGATTGCCCAAAAAGCTCCTAAAGAGGTAAGCATCTTAACTTAAACTCTTTAAAATATGCCTTGCTTTGAGGTCCACTGATCATGCACATCTCATACATGTTATGTGTGTTGTGTTTAAACAAATTCATCATGTAATTCATGCCTATAACAAGGGATAGCACAGAAAATGTAAATCATGGCCTATTTCAAAACCACTATCGGGTTTTAAGGAGGATTGATTTTTTGGAAAAACCACCACCACCATTGGATTCCTTGTGAAATTCTAGGCCAGATGCATATAAATTTTGTCTCCATCCATGAAGAAATGAAGAAGTTATGACCTTCACGTTTCTGACCAAAAACCTTGCCTTGCCTTACCTTGGCCAGGCCAAGAACAAGGCAAGCCTTGTATATTTAAGGCTGGGGTTTGATACACGGATGTATCACCACCCCAGTAGTAAGACGCGCATGTTGTACACAAGAGGTATGGGGTTCAAATCCCCCTCGCCCCAGACCCCTTTTTATGGTTTTTTTCACTTTTTTTTTTATTATTTTTCATATTATTTTTAAAGATTTGAAAATTTAATAACT
This sequence comes from Lathyrus tuberosus, assembly GCA_022829125.1. Lineage (NCBI taxonomy): Eukaryota > Viridiplantae > Streptophyta > Magnoliopsida > Fabales > Fabaceae > Lathyrus > Lathyrus tuberosus. Next base: position 3,623,609 of record JALAZF010000052.1, on the reverse strand, counting down.
TCCTCAATTTTAATTATTTTTTATTGGTTCTTTTTGCAAAAAATCACAAAAATTTTGAAATATTTTATTCCACAAAAAAATCAAATTTATATTAGTTATTTAATATAATTAGTATTTTGGTGAATAAATTTATTTTTAATTATTTTTAAACATTTAAAAGTGAATGTTTATTTTGAAAATCAAAACCAAATGAGTTCTAAATTATCCTGTGATTAAAACCTCATTTTCCAAACCTTAAATAAAAATCACAAGTGGTTTATTCAAACTTATTTGGTATTTTTATCATTTTTATTGATTTTCTTTAAATATTTACTTTTAAAGGAAAACAAAATTAGGGTTTCTTTGATTTTCACCCTCACAAATCTTTTTTAAACACTCATGGGCCTCTAATAGAGTGTAAGACCCAATCCTTTTTGAAACCAAAACATTTTGGGCCTCAGTTATTGTATAAGACCCACTGTGATTTTAAAAATCTCGGCGCGATCGCCATGTCAAAACACCTTGGGCCTACCCTCATGTTATAAGCCCCATTTCTTTTCTTTAAAAACCTCATTGGGCCTCTAATAGAGTGTAAGACCCAACCCCTTTAAAAATACACCCCCTTTTGGGCCTCAGTTATCGTATAAGACCCATTGTGTTTTCGAACCTCGGCGAGATAGCCAGTTTTCAAACAAATAATCACTTGGGCCTCTCCTTGAGCTGTAAGACCCACCACTTGTACAAAAACAAACTATTGGACCTCTAATAGAGTGTAAGACCCAATCCCCTTTTAACTAAAACTTTGTGGGCCTCACATATTGTATAAGTCCCTCTGTACAGTTTTCAAAACAGCGGTGCGATCATCGTTAAAACCTTGGGCCTCTCCTTGAGCTGTAAGCCCCAACAAACTTTTCAAAGCACTTTCTCCTTTGATTTTGAATTCAAATATATGCTGTTATCAAAACTTTCTTTGTTGAACAACTAAAAAAACAGCATGGAAGCTCTACAACGGGTAAGTGTTTATCCGCTTTCATTTATCTCTTCCATATGTATATAATTGTATTGTGGGGCTGCTTCACTTTAAGTCTTCTTTCACACCCTTTTAATACTTGTCATATATCCACTGTGTAATACTAGTATAGTTATTTAGAGTTTTCCCCGACAACTACGTCTAGCACTAGGTAAAGCCTTGTTGGTCACTCTAAAATACAAACAAAACTAGATCCCCCATAGGATACTAGATACAGTCTTCCCTCCTCTTGGGGTTAAAGAATATGGAAACGTGAAAGGCAGCATTCTCGGTGAACCCTTTCTCAGACTGTCACTCTTAGAAATTGTCAAAGAAACTCTAACTCCCTAGAGATGATCTTTTCTTCGTGAATGGCATCTCTTGAGTTTCTTCCAAATCCTTGAACTTTCCTGGCTTGATCTATTCTCGGTGAATAGCATGTCTTGAACTTCTCTTGGTTTGGGGACCCACAGGCTTCCTAAAAGCATCCCCGCCTCCTCTTGGGCGTTGTACAAGGACCCTTCGGCTTCTTAGAAGTTCTCATGCCTTCTCTTTGGCTTAATACAAGGACCCTGACGACCTCTTAAAGGTATAAGACAGAACTTAGTCATCCTTCACTAGAGCAGTCTTTCCAGTGTCAAAACTCCGGCCATTGTAGGGTTGATACTCATCCCTTAATACCCGTTCCTCCTCTTGGGCATTGTACAAAAGATAAAACTCTAGACTTGGACAGTCTAAGACCCTTGAGTCTCAAAGACATTCTCAAGTTCCCTTCATACATAGGCAGAAACCCGGTCTCTCTCATGAGAGTTCCCCACACTTGGACCTGCTTCAGGATCTCCAGAATCCACAGCGGTAAGGTATCCTCTTCTTGGGCTTTGTACGAATGACGCTCCCCAACGAAGCTAACCTTTTCAGACTCTCTTGTTGAGTCAAACCCCTTTTTTAGCCCCCATCTTGGGCTTCATACAAGACACATACTAAATTACTCTCTTGTTGAGTATAAAAGACTCTCTTGTTGAGTCAATCCCCTTTTAGCCTCTGTCTTGGGCTTCATACAAGACACATATAAAACACTCTCTTGTTGAGTATAAAAGACTCTCTTGTTGAGTTGATCTCCTTTTAGCCTCTATCTCGGGCTTCGAACGAGATAGCAAAACACTCTCTTGTTGAGTATAAAAGACTCTCTTGTTGAGTCAATCACCTGTCACATAGACTCTCTTGTTGAGTCAAACCTTTTAGCCTCCGTCTTGGGCTTCGTACAAGACACATAAAAGCACTCTCTTGTTGAGTCAGTCACTTGTTAGTACTCTCTTGTTGAGTCAACCCTTTTAGTCTCTATCTCGGGCTTCGTACGAGACAACAAATAAAAGGCACCCTCTTGTTGGGTCGATCGCCTCCTCTTAGGCTTTGTATAAGGAAACCTCGATTGAGTCAATCAACCTTTTAGCATCAAATTTGTGCCTTGCTCACAACATACAAACATCAACAACTCCTCTTTAGAGATGCCAAATTCTCTCTCATCAAAAACCCTTTAGCTTCACATCTTGGGCATTAAACAAGATACAAACACCTTTAGCTTCACGTCTTGGGCTTTGAACAAGACACCAAAACACCTCTTTCCTCCCATAGCATAGGAGGAACTACGATTGCTCTGATTTCCCTGTTTCGTTAAACAGGAATACGTAGGCATAAGATTGCAAAATCTTAGCGAGCATACTAATCAAAAACCCAAAATCCCATACTTTCACACATCAATCGAAAAGCACCAAATCCTAACATCCTACCAACAACCTCGCAAATAGTCCATACATTCTGAATTTAAACAAAATAAACCGAAGAGGGATCCACATCTTAATCGCATCTGTAACCTAACAGACAGCTCTTTAAATTCAGTATGCAAGCAGGGTTAATTGGAGACATCTATTTCCCTTCCTTAATCAACTCAATAGGATAAAAAATGAATCGAACTGTAGTACCCAAGCGATAGTGACTCAGGACCACAAAAATTGCACTACACCCTCAATTAATTGCTTTGTTTGAATCGTGTATCAAAATTCTCATCCTTCAGGCAAATTTTAGGGTTCTTGAGGTTTTGTCTTGATTTCTTATTCCATGCTTAAAATAAAAGAAATTAAAGACTATAGACATGATCGTGAGGTGAAAACGAGTAGATTGATATGTGGATTTTGTGATTTCATCAAGTATTCAGTGAGATTGGTGAGAAAATGCAAATCTGCAGAAACAGAAGGGTGGCACGTGTTCTTGGTGTGTTCTTGGCGCCATTTTTTTGAATATTTGAATATTTGAATTTTGTGATTTTATTTAATTGATTCAAAAATTAATTTCTCTCTGAGTTTTAATGATTTTGAGTTGATTCTTTTTTTAATAATTCACAAAAATGTTAAAATATTTTATTTTGCCAAAAATTCCCAAAAATATTATTTATTTCATATAATTGATATTTTTGCAAAAAATTAATCTTTTATTTATTTTTTAACATTTAAAATATTTTTTCCTCCTTGATTTTCCAAATTTAATTGGTTTCCAATCATTTTGTGGATATAAACATGATTTTCAAACATTAATCCAAGATCACAACTTGTTTTTCACACATGTTTGATAATTTTGATCATTTTAATTAAATTTTTATTTAATTAAAATACATTTTGAAACTAATTTAGGGTTTTGATCTTAATCACCCTAAACAAATCATTTTCAAACACTCATGGGCCTCTAATAGAGTGTAAGACCCAACCCCTCTTGAAAACAAAAATATTTTGGGCCTCAGTGTATTGTATAAGTCCCGATACCATCAAAAAGTTCAGCACGATCATCGCCTTTTTAACAAAAATGTTTGGGTTTCTCTTTGAGCTATAAGACCCATCTTTATTCATTTTCAAACTCTTTGGGCCACTAATAGAGTGTAAGACCTAATCCCCTTTTAACCAAAATGATTTGGGCCTCAGATATTGTATAAGTCCCTCTGCGTTAAAAGAAAAACCTCGGCGCGATCGCCGTTTTCAAACGAATAACATTGGGCCTCTAATAGAGTGTAAGTCCCATCTCTTGTACAAAAATAAATCTTTGGGCCTCTAATAGAGTGTAAGACCCATCCCCTTGTACATAAAAACTTTTTGGGCCTCACATATTGTATAAGTCCCTCTGTATAGTTTTAAAAACAACGGTACGATCATCGTTAAAACTTGGGCCTCTCCTTGAGCTGTAAGCCCCAACAATCTTTTCAAAGCACTTTCTCCTTTGATTTTGAATTCAAATATATGTTGTTATCAAAACTTTCTTTAATTTCTTTGTTGAACAACTAACAAAACAGCATGGAAGCTCTACAACGGGTAAGTGTTTATCCGCTTTCATTTACCGCATTCATATGTATATAACTGTGTTGTGGGGCTATTTCACTGTAAGTCTTCTTTCACATCCTTTTATATACTTGTCACATATCCACTGTGTAATACTAGTATAGTTATTTAGAGTTTTCCCTGGCAACTACGTCTAGAACTAGGTAAAGCCCTGTTGGTCACTCTTTAAATACAAACAAAACTAGATCCCCATAGGATTTCCAAATACAGTCTTCCCTTCTCTTGGGGTTAAACAATATGGAACAAAGAGAAAGGCAGTATTCTCGGTGAACCTTTTCACAGACTGTCACCCTTAAAAATTGTCAAAGAAACTCTAACTCCCCAGAGATAATCTTTTCTCCGTGAATGGCATCTCTTGAGTTTCTTCCAAATTCTCAAACTTTCATGGAATGATCTCTTCTCTGTGAATTGCATTTCTTGAACTTCTCTTGGTTTGGGGACCCACAGGCTTCCTAAAAGCATCCCCGCCTCCTCTTGGGCGTTGTACAAGGACCCTTTGGCTTCTTAGAAGTTCTCATGCCTTCTCTTGGGCGTAATACAAGGACCCTGACGACCTCTTAAAGGTATAAGACAGAACTTATTCATCCTTTGGTAGAGCAGTCTTTCCCGCGTCAAACCTCCGGCCATTTTAGGGTTGATACTCATCCCTTAATGCCCGTGCCTCTTCTTGGGCATTGTACAAAAGATAAAACTCTAGACTTGGACAGTCTAAACTCTTGAGTCTCAAAGACATTCTTAAGTTCCTTTCAAACATAGGAAAAAATACCGATCACTCTGGATCAATCTCCAGCAGAAAGCCGGTCTCTCTCATGAGAGTTCCCCACACTTGGACCCGCTTCAGGATCTCAATAATCCTCAGCAGTAAGACAGCCTCCTCTTGGGCTTTGTATAAATGATTCTCCTCAGGGGAGCTAACCTTTTCAGACTCTCTTGTTAAGTCAACCACTTTTAGCCTCCGTCTTGGGCTTTGTACAAGACATATAAAAACACTCTCTTGTTGAGTATAAAAGATTCTCTTGCTGAGTCAATCTCCTTTAAGCCTCAATCTTGGGCTTCGTACGAGATAGCAAATCACTCTCTTGTTGAGTATAAAAGACTCTCTTATTGAGTCAATCAACCTTCAGACTCTCTTGTTGAGTCAATCACCTGTTCAAGACTCTCTTGTTGAGTCAACCTTTTTTAGCTTCCGTCTTAGCCTTTATACAGGACAGATAAAAGTACTCTCTTGTTGAGTCAAACCATTTCAGCCTCCATCTTGGGCTTTATATAAGATACATTCTCCCCAACGGAGTCAAAATCCCTTTTAGCATCAATCTTGGGCTTTGTACAAGACAGAAAGAACATTTTCCCCGGAAAAGTCCAACTTCTAGCCTTCTCTTAGGCCTTGAATAAAGAAATCCCCGGTTGAGTCAATCAACCTTTTAGCATCAAATTTGTGCTTTGCTCACAACATACAAACAACAACAATTCCTCTTTAGAGATGACAAGTTCTCTCTCAGTCAAACATTTAGCTTCACATCTTGAGCTTTGAACAAGATACAAATCACCTTTAGCTTCAATCTTGGGCTTTGAACAAGACACCAAAACATCTGTTTCCTCCTATTCTATAGGAGGAACTACGATCGCTTTGATTTCCCCGTTTCGTTAAACGGGAATACGTAGGCATACTAATCAAAAACTCAAAGTCCAGTACCTCCATACATCAATCAAAAAGCATCAAACCTAGTACCTTACCAAAATCATTTTGTACAGTCACGACACTCTGTTCTTAAACGAAATAACCTAAGACAGACCCCCTTTTGATAGCATCTATAAACCAATAATTTTGACTGTTTAACCTCAGTATGCAAGCAGGGTTAATTGGAGACATCTATTTCCCTTCCTTAATCAGCTTCACAGGATAAAAAATGAATCGAACTGTAGTACCAAAGCGATAGTGATTAGAAACCATAAAAACCGCGCTATAGAAAAATGGCGATCACAGTCGGAGGCATTCTTCCTTACAGGCTTAGGTAGAAAACTTTAAATTCACAAAGTGTCACAGAAATGGCGACTCTGCTGGGGAGTCATTGTCTATATAGGATCATATGACTAGAGGTCTAGGATGTTAGGACAAATATATATACTGCTTTTCCTAATTGATATCTGTGTTTACTTTTCTGCTAATGGGAATGCGTGTGATGCCGCATCTGGAAAGATTGAGTACACACCTAAGATAGGGGATGGCACTAGAAGGGTAATCTTACGGGGAGTGAATCCCAAATAAGAGGTCCCAGTCGACCATCGAATCAGTGAAGATGTCCTTTGTGGATTCAATGCCTATACGACTTCGGTTGTTGAAAGCAGATTGTTCGATTGGGTTATCCGAGAAGCTAAGGATTTTAGTATACTGAAACCATTTTGTAGTGCGGAAGCTATTGGAAATAGTTGTCACACGATACTACCCTCATTTGAGATTACTCTAAGATACTACAGCTCGCTGGCAATCTGCTTGCTGTTGTTATCCCAAGAGGGGTTAGTGATTTTGAGGACAGGTACAAAAAATCACCAGTATAAACCTTTGGGGATATGTAGAGCCTTGACTTCATGACACCGACCCTTTGACCCCATGTTTTTTCTATGTTTTTGTGTGCTGATTCATGCATTCGTCTAAAAAACATTAAAACAAAGAAAAATTTCTCTTCTAGTCTCTCTTTTTCAAATTAAACTAAGACAATGATTGCAAATGTCAGATAAAAAGATTGCTAATGGATTTAGGAAGAAGGAAGACTCACAAGTACACCTTCAAGGTTCCAAAACTAGAGGATTTAAGAGGTCTGGCGAGGATGATAACCAACTCTAAGGCTTTCAGAGCTAAGTATGGAGGACTGTTGTCTCTGTTAAGGGTCCATGTAATTGAAGGAATCCTGTCCACACGAATCCAGTTCTACGATCCGGTTTATCATTGTTTCACATTCTCGGATTATCAACTAGCACCAACACTGGAGGAGTACTTTCACCTGATTGATTTACCCATCACTGACCAAGCTCCCTTTTCCAGACTGGAAGAAATTCCAAAGGATCAAACCATTGCAAGAGCTATTTATTTGGACGAGTCAGAAGTCAGGACTCACATGACCACTAAGGGTGGAATCCAAGGTTTGCCAGCCCAGTTCTTGATAAAGAAAGCTCTGTACTTTGCTAGTATAGGGAACGTGACCGCTTTCGAAAGCATCTTTGTTTTTCTCACCTACGTGTTATTTTTGTTTCCCAACATCGATAACTTTGTAGATATAAATACCATTAAGATTTTTCTAATTGGAAACCCTGTACCGACCTTGCTCGCAGATGCTTATCATTCGGTACACTTAAGGAATTTGTACAGTGGAGGAACGATCACCTGCTGTGTACCCCTGCTGTACAAATGGTTCATTTCCTATTTGCCAAAGTCTGCTGCATTTTGGGATCAAAAAAGTACTTTACGTTGGTCACAGAGAATCATGTCTCTTACCAACTCTGACATCAATTGGTACAATCGAATCTATGACGGGATTAGGATCATTGACCGTTGTGGAAATTTCCCAAATGTACCCCTCATAGGAATTAAAGGAGGAATCAACTATCATCCAGTTTTGGTTCGTCGTCAATTTGGATACCCGATGATGCATGTCCCGCGTAATGCTCATCTGGAAGGTCTTTTCTTCAAGGAAGGAGAAAATGACAGAGCACTAAAGGCAGAAATAGTGCATGCCTAGAAACACGTTCATAGGAAAGGACGAGAGTCTCTAGGAAAACCAGACTGTGTCTCTGTGGAACCTTATCTCCACTGGGTACAAACTAGAGCTCTCAAACTGAGGATGCCTTACCCTCGTTAGGAAGTTCTTCTGTTAAAGGACCCTGTCCTTTATTTTATGTCTGATATGGAAAAACTTCAGGTTACTCTCAACAAAGTTCAACAGAAGAAGAGGTCTTGGAAGAACAAGTACCGTATTCTCAATGTGGAGTGCAAGAAAATACAACAACTGTTAAAAGAAAAAGATGTTGTGATTGAGATTTTAGAGCAACATGCCGTAGAAAATCTAGATGAACAAAGGAATTTGCTCGCTCCTTTCACTTGGAAAAGGAATGACAACCCGACAACGGCTCAAGAGCCCCGGTCAAAGAAAAGGAAAGCACCAGAACCAGCACCTGAGCTCTCCTCAGAAAGGACTCAGGGTCCATTAGCTTAGACATTTCCTTTTACAACACTTTGTAAATTACTCTATTTCCATTCTGCAATCTTTAAATTCAATAAAACGGGGTTATCCCCACTGTTTGTTATTTGCAATATAATTGTCGAAGATTATTTTGATTAAACAAAAAAATTAATTAATATAATCATTGCATATCATTCATCATTCTTACGTAACGTATTCTTCTTACCTATGAATCTCACGTTTGCGTCTCGATTCTAGAGTCAAACTGTCTCATTCGTACAATACTCGGGTCAATTGACAGAAAAAGACAGATGATCTCGAGGAAGAGAACAGAGAATTGAGGGAAGAGATCGACACTCTGAAAGAGGATCTGAGAAAGCTTCATAACGACATGCAAGCTCTAGCAGAAGCTCAGATACAACAACAAAGGACTGTGATCTCAGAGATCACATCAACGCCCATAGTGGAAAAGTATGACCCTCGGTATACCATGCCTAAAGATCATCCCTGGGGCAGGCCTATTAACTATATTCCGGAAGGATATGTTCCGCCAATCACTAAAGATCAGGGAACCGCAGCAGGAGCCGTTGGGCCTGAAGGTTACAAACTTCAGGAAAGCGAAGATGCCCGGGGCATGACAGCAACTCCTGAAGGTTACAAACTTCGGGAGAGGGAAGGACCTAGAGTCACTGCCATGATGACTATACCACCACCCGTGGTACACACTGTCCCAGAAGGACAGATTCCACATATACTTTCTGGTGGAAACGAAAGTATGTCCGACATAATGAATGAGTTCCAGGAACAGTTCATGGAGATGCAGAAAGAGCTGCAAGCGATTCGCGGTCATGACCTATTTGGAAAGGACGCCGTAGACCTTTGTTTGGTCCCTAATGTGAAATTTCAACACAAATTAAAATTGCCCAAATTTGAAAAGTACAAGGGTAACTCTTGCCCTCAAAGCCATCTGGTGATGTACGCTCAGCGAATGTTAACTCAGACAAAGAACCAAAAGCTATTGATTCACTATTTTCAGGATAGTTTAACCGGTGCCGCACTCAAATGGTATATGGGTTTAAACTGCACTAAGATCGGTACTTTCAGAGATCTTGGAGATGCTTTCGTTCAACAATATAAGTATAACCTGGATATGGCACCGGACAGAGATCAACTCAGAGCCATGTCACAGAAGGACAAGGAAACCTTTAAGGAGTACGCTCAGAGATGGCGTGAAATTGCCGTCCAGATTTGTCCACCTCTTGAGGAAAAAGAGATGACAAAGATCTTCTTAAAGACCTTGAGCTCATTTTACTACGACATAATGGTTGCCAGTGCTCCCAGCGACTTTACTGAGATGGTCGGCATGGGAGTTCGTCTTGAGGAAGCAGTCCGAGAAGGACGTTTAGTTAAAGACGCTGGACCATCAAGCAGTACCAAAAGATATGGTAGAGCTCTCCCTAAGAAAAAAGAGCAAGATATTGGAAATATCTCTCTCGGAAAGCAAAGGCGACGGTACCAACCAGTAGCAGCTGTAACACCTATTATCAACTCTGCACCTGTTCCTACGTATCAACCTCAGGTTGCTCAGAGCCAACCGAATCAACAGCAATATCATTAAAGGGCACAACAGCCTCTTCAACAGGCTCGTCCTCCATATAACAACAACCGTACAACGCGACCACAAGGGTTCGACCCTATACCGATGTTGTACGCAGAGTTGTTTCCACTCTTACTGGTCAAGGGACACATCCAAACCAGGTCTCCTCTTACAATACCGGAAAATCTGCCTTTTTGTTTCAAAGAGGATCAGACTTGCCCTTACCTTCAAGGAGGACCAGGGCATAACATAGAAAACAGTCTCAGTTTCAAATCCGATGTGCAAAAGCTTGTTAGGAGCGGGGTCTTATCTTTCAAAGATACGAATCTGAATGTTCTCACGAACCCACTGCCTCAACACGAGAAAGCTGCGGTAAATTTGATAGAGGGAGAGTCTAACAACAACTATCAAATTCATGATGTACTCTTATTGAGGACCAATCTGGTCAAGATGCATCGTAGACAGAGCGGATACGGGCATGTACCATCTCACAATTATCGCCAGTGCGATATCTGCTCTAAAAACAATCAAGGATGTTCTGTGGTGCAATCAGCTCTACAGGAACAATTGGCTCTCAGGCGGATCCAAGAGCATCGAGTTCGTGGAGTTAACATGACTTATGCAAGTTCCAACATCATTCAAAACCACAACATCCGTGCGATGAATGTCAACTTGGTGGCAATGCACTCAAGGCAAAGCCAGTATCATAATCTGCTGCGGCACGATTACAATTCATGTCTGACTTGCTCGGTAAATAAACAGGGATGCTCTTTTGTACAAGAGGCCCTCCAGCGTCAGATGGATCTTGGGTGGATCTAGGACTACCATGATAGAAATCCTTATCAAGTTAACATGATTCAAATCTTTGATATTCGTTTGATGAATACCAGCTCGGTGGAGTTGCACGCCAAACAAGTCCAACTCGGTTTTCTCACTTCACATGATTACCAGAGCTGTAAAGTATGTTATGAGAGTAACCAAGGGTGCGCTTTTATTCAAAGAACCTTACAACACTTGTTAAATCATTGGTGGCTTCCGATCTATCTAGACGAAGACACGCAACAAATCAGTGTGACAAACGGGAACCCTACTAGACATCAAAGTCAGGATGTCCGATCAATGGAAATAGACCTAGTAAGGTTACACTGCATTCAAAGCGGATGTGGCCAGGTACCACCATATAACTACGAGCGCTGTAGAGTCTGCTCGGGAAATAATCAAGGATTTTACCTCGTGCGAGCAGCCCTTCAAGGTCAGTTGGCTCCCAAGGACATTCAACCGTGTCCGAGTTCTAGATCAATCAACTGGATGCCAGACTATTTCGCTGATCAGATTAAGGATGTTGTCGTGATCTCTGATCGCGAAAGGACCAAAGATGTTTGTACCATCATCCCTCTACTTGACGAATCGAAGGTTCTTAACCAGGAATTGATTGAAGTTACTTACGACAGTCAGAGAAATCAGAAGGCTCCTGTAGTTATCTATCTACCGGGACCAGTGCCGTACAAATCCGATAAGGAGATCCCTTACAAATACGGTGCAACAACAATTGAGAATGGAAAGGAAATTCCATTACCCTCCGCCGTGAATATTGCAGACATCAGTCGAGTAACACGGAGTGGTCGAATCTTCAACAAAGGAGTTGGAGAACCTAACGGAGAAAAGGAACCTCAAACGGAAGTTCCCAATCTACCAGACGGTCAATCCAATAATCCCGACCTTTCAAAGAACAATGATGAGATGCTGAAGCTCATCCAAAGGAGTGAATAAACATTGTTGATCAGCTGTTACAAACTCCTTCAAATATCTCTGTGTTATCTCTTTTACTCAGTTTCGAAGCCCACAAAGAGGCTCTACAGAAATTCTTAGAGCATGCCTTTGTGGAACAGGATGTGTCGATAAGGCAATTCGACAGTATCGTCTCTAACATCACTTCCTGCAACAACTTGGGGTTCAGTGACGTGGAATTGCCAGAAGAAGGCAAAAGTCACAACACGGCGCTCAATATCACAGTTAACTGCCAGGACGATGCCTTAGCCAGCGTACTGGCAGATACCGAATCGGCTCTCAACGTTATGCCGAAGTCCACTCTAATGCAACTATCAGTAAAAGGATCTCCAATGAGAGGTAGTGAGGTCATCGTCAAAGCATTTGACGGATCCCAAAAAACAGTTATCGGCGAAGTCGACCTTCCCAAAACTATCGGTCCTCACACTTTCCAAGTCACTTTCCAGGTCAGTGACATTTGGGCAACATACAACTGTTTGTTGGGAAGACCTTGGAAACACCAGGCTGGGGCTGTCACTTCGACACTTCACCAGAAGCTGAAGTTCGTCAAGAATGACCAACTCGTCACGGTCTGTGGAGAACAAGCCTTGATCGTGAGTAACCTATCATTATCCACTTGTGTGGAACCCGAGGAGGTTGTTGGAACTCAGTACCAGGCACTTTCGGTAAGTAGTGAGAATCAATTAGAGAAGGGAACATCAATATCCTCGTACAAAGATGCTCTCGAGGTAATCAAAAGTAACAATGCAAAGGGATGGGGACAGCTTGTCATTCCTACTGATAATAAAATAAAGAAGGGTCTTGGTTTTTCTGCAACCTGTACCCAGACAGCTGCTAACAATGAAAGTCTTCATCCCATTCAGAACTTCTACCATAGTGGAGGTTTCCATCACCCAGTGTCTCAAGAAGTACATACCATCAACGAGGGAGATTCCTCTGATACAGATGAAGAGCGGAAGTCCTATCTTAACAAGGACGGTTATTTGTCTCAGGAAGAGGTGCCTACGCCATTTTGCTATCCCGCACAGAGTCCGAGATTTATACCAAGGTCAGACGTCAAAATGATATACGGAGACTGTGATCCAGAAGGATGTCGTGCTCCACTTAACTCATTAGAGGAAGACACTCTAATGAAAGACTACTTTGAGCATGACTATTATGGCCCGATGGATGGTCTGCCTATCTGGCAGCCGTACCCAGGAGACTCGGGGCAAGAAAATCAGCCGAACAATGAAAATAAACTGAGCATCATTGAAAAGAATACTTGCGTCCCCACCATATCATGGGATCAACACTCAGGTCATTCAGAAAATATTCAGTGCGAAGATGAATTTGCAAAGCTTGCAGAACTAGAATTCATCAACTATGATTTTCCTAAGATCAACGTCATAGAGAGAGATGACTCCTCCAGTTCCAAAGAAGCATGGGACACGTTAGGACAAGCAAGTGGCAAATACGACTTTATGGTCAAGTACACTGCTCTTGAAATCTCTCATATCAGGCTCGAGGACATTCAGCCAACTGGATGGGGAGATCTACCTGAGAGCACAATTACTATGCAAGATACAGCAGAAGAATCCTCCTACGACAACTCTGCCTGGGAGACAGATTCCAATGATCTTGCTTTGCAAGAAATCAGTGTTATTTCAGAAGACAAATCAATGAAGGTACCAGACTTTGTGATTCACCGAGGAGTTCTCCACCAATGGGTTGCAGTCGATGTTCCGAAGATTGTTCATAAGTCAAAGTAATGGCCATCTTTGTTTTAACCTTTCACCCTGCCCAGGTGAAACGGATGTTTTAATAGGGCTCACTTTCTGTAAATATCCCTCTTCGCTTCGCCCAAAGAGACAGAGTTTTGTTTTATAGGGTTGTAGTTTCAAGAATTGACATCAATAAAATAACGTCATTCTGTAATTCTCGCATTAATTGTTGTTTTCTCTTTTCGCTTTTTCAGAAAATGGTAATCCTAAAAACAATAAATAATATAAACAAGCAGTAAAAAAAATACACTGCACACACTCTTACATTTCTCTCTATCTCTTCTAAAAAACAATCATCACGTCATGCAGATTGGTTGATTTAAACCCCATTGAAATGTACGATCCGATGCCTTCTCCCAACTTTGAATTCCCGGTATTTGAGGCTGAAGAAGAAGATGACGAAGAAATTCCAGAGGAGATCTCCTGATTACTCATACAAGAGGAAAGGTCCGTTAAACCTCACAAAGAGCCGTTGGAAGCGGTCAACTTAGGTTCAGAGGAAGAGAGAAAAGAAGTCAAGATTGGGGCACTACTTAGGCCGACTGTCAAAGAAAGTTTGATAAAGCTTCTCAAAGAGTTTCCCGATGTATTCGCTTGGTCCTATCAGGACATGCCAAGGTTGGATACCAGCATCGTGGAATATCATCTACCGTTAAGATCAGAATGTCCGCCGGTAAAACAAAGGTTGAGACGGACTCACCCGGATATGGCCATCAAAATCAAAGAGGAAGTACAGAAACAGATTGACGCGGGTTTCCTCGCCACATCAGAATATCCGCAATGGTTAGCCAACATAGTACCAGTTCCAAAAAAATACGGAAAGGTTAGAATGTGTGTAAACTACAGGGATCTGAACAAAGCAAGTCCAAAGGATGACTTTCCCTTACCGCACATTGACATGTTGGTAGACGGTACAACAAAGTTCAAAGTCTTCTCCTTCATGGACAGATTCTCGGGCTATAATCAAATCAAAATGGCGCCGAAAGACATGGAGAAAACTTCGTTCATTACCCCATGGGGCACTTTTTGTTACAAGGTAATGTGGTTCGGTTTGAAGAACGCCGGGGCAACCTATCAAAGGGACATGACTACTCTTTTTCATGACATGATACACAAAGAAATAGAGGTATATGTCGATGATATGATTGAAAAATCTAAGACAGAAGAGGAGCATGTGACCCACCTATCAAAGCTATTCGAGCATCTAAGAGAGTACAAACTCCGCTTGAATCCCAACAAGTGCACCTTCGGTGTCCGCTCAGGAAAACTGCTAGGGTTCATCGTCAGCCAGAAAGGAATTGAGGTTGATCCTGACAAGGTCAAGGCCTTTCAAGAAATTCCTTCTCCAAAGACTGAAAAACAAGTCAGGGGATTCCTGGGACGTTTGAAATACATCTCCAGATTTATATTCCTCATGACCGCAACATGTGCGCCGATTTTCAAATTACTCAAAAAGAATCAGGACTGCATTTGGACAGAACACTGCCAAACCTCCTTCGACAGTATCAAGGAATACCTGTTGAACCCGCCGATTCTATCACCTCCAGTGGAAGGAAGACCACTAATCATCTACCTAACAGTCTTGGAAGACTCAATGGGTTGTGTACTTGGCCAACAAGACGAAACAAAAAGGAAAGAGTCTGCCATTTACTATTTGAGCAAGAAATTCACCGACTGCGAGACTCGGTACACTATGCTTGAGAAAACTTGTTGTGCTCTGGCTTGGGCAGCCAAACGTATCCGCCAGCACATGACTTGCCACACTACTTGGATAATCTCAGAAATGTATCCGATCAAGTACGTCTTTGAAAAACCTGCTCTCACGGGAAGGATTGCCCGTTGGCAGATGTTGTTATCGGAATACGACATCGAGTACCATGCTCAGAAAGCCGTCAAAGGAAATATTTTAGCCGATTATTTGGCTCATCAACTGATTGATGATCAAGAATCAGTTGGATTTGACTTACCAGACGAAGATATTATGTATCTAAAAATGAAAGATTGTGATGAACCGCTACCCAGTGAAGGGCCAGAACCAGGTTCCCAATGGGGACTAATCTTTGACGGAGCTATCAATCATTATGGAAATGGAATTGGGGAAATGATCATAACACCTCAGTGTACCCACATTCTTTTCACTGCCCGGCTGACATTCAAGTGCACAAACAACGAGGCCGAATACGAAGCTTGTATCATGGGTCTCGAAGAAGCGATCGACTTAAGGATCAAAAACTTGGATGTATATGGCGATTCAGCCCTGGTTATTAAACAGATCAAAGGAGATTGGAACACATACCAATCAGGATTGATTCCTTACAAAGACTATGCGAGAAGGTTGTTACCCTTCTTCGACAGAATCGAGTTTCATCATATCCCTCGTGAAGAAAATCACATGGCTGATGCATTAGCCACTCTCTCCTCCATGATTAGTGTAGGTCAATGGAATGACATACCTAAGATTGACATAATGCGCCTAGAAAAGCCCGCTTACATCTTCATGATTGAAGCAGTCATAGACGACAAACCTTGGTATCACGATATCAAATGCTTCCTTTAGAAACAAGAGTACCCACTTGGGGCATTCAGAAAGGACCGAAAGACCCTCAGAAGATTGGCAGGTAGCTTCTTCTTGAGCGGTGATACACTTTATAAGAGAAATTTTGACATGATCTTGCTCCGCTGCGTAGACAAACCAGAAGCAAACATGTTAATGAAAGAGATTCACGAAGGATCCTTTGGCACTCATGCCAACGGACACACAATGGCGAGAAAAATTCTGAGAGCAGGGTACTACTGGTTGACAATGGAATCCGACTGCTATAAGTACATGAGGAGATGTCACAAGTGTCAGATATACTCAGACAAAATTCATGTACCGCCAACACATCTCAAAGTTCTATCTTCCCCATGGCATTTTTCCATGTGGGGAATCGACATGATTAGCATGATCGAACCCAAAGCTTCAAACGAACATCAGTTCATCCTTGTAGCCATTGACTACTTCACCAAGTGGGTCGAAGCAGCGTGATTCGCCAATGTAACCCGACAAGTGGTGGTCCGATTTATCAAAAACAATCTCATCTGCCGTTATGGTGTTCTAAGCCAGATCATTACTGATAATGGATCCAACTTGAACAATAAGATGATGAAAGAGTTGTGCGCTGAGTTCAAGATCGAACACCATAACTCATCTCCCTACCGACCTAAGATGAATGGAGCGGTAGAAGCGGCTAACAAGAACATCAAGAAGATTGTTCAAAAGATGGTTGTAACCTACAAAGACTGGCATGAAATGCTACTCTTTGCTCTTTACGGTTATCACACATCTGTCTGCACTTCAACAGGGGCAACCCCTTTCTCTCTAGTATATGGCATGGAAGAAGTGCTCCACATAGAGGTAGAGATCCCATCAATCCGGGTATTGATGGAAGTTGAGCTAACAGAGGCTGAATGGTGTCAAAGTCGACACGATGAGCGGAATCTGATAGAAGAGAAGCGAATAATGGCACTATACCATGGTCAGTTGTATCAGCAAAGAATGAAGAGGGCGTTTGACAAAAAGGTCTGACCCCGCCTCTTCAGAAAAGGAGACCTCGTGCTCAAAAAGATACAATCATTTCTCACAGATTCCCGAGCAAATGGACCCTGAATTATGACGGCCCCTACGTGGTCAAGAAAGCCTTCTCAGGCGGCGCCTTGAGACTCGCAACCATGGACGGAGAGGAATTTTCCTACCCCACAAATGTTGACGTAGTCAAAAAATACTTTGCCTAAATAAAAAAAAACGTCTCGGTGGATTGAAAACCCGAAAGGGCGATCCAGGCAGAAATTAGAGACATAAGCAAAAATCATCCCGGTGGATTGGAAATATCAAAGTACAATCCAGGCAAAAGTTAGAGATTAGTGGCAAGTAACTACGTCCAACAAAGGGGAAAATCCCTCAACGGCAGTTACACCATCCGTCAGGAAAACTCCAGTCAAGGTCATCTTCTATGGAAGCTCAGGATGTCCAGAATTCAAAGTTGGTAGAAGGATAGCGGTCGTTATGTTTCAATGTATCCCTTTTCCCTTAAATTACCATTTTCTAACTTTGTAAATACTCCATGGAATCACGCGCTTAGCTGATTTCCATCCTATCAATAAAATTTGAGCCCTTGTGCTTTTGTTTGAAATTCTTATTTGTTTTAGCTTTACAGAACGACGTTTTAACATGATTAACGATTCTTGAAATAAAACAAAAATGAATTTTACTTGTCAAATTTTTCAGCTTTTAAAACAAAGATGGCAATTTCTTGTGGCTGTTGAACATCGAAAGAACATCGATCGCTTCTCCAGAAGTAATCGAACCTCAAAGTGTAGAATCAAGGTACTCCTTCTAAACCAGTGCACCTGAATGAAGGATCAGGTGTGTCAGATGCGAATGTTCCATCTGACACCCCCCGACAGAGTTCTTATCTCCTAAGCCTGACCAACGTTGTTCCCCACGAGGACTATCTCTCCTAAGCAAGGAAGAATTGCAATTTTGAACCCAGTGGTACCTCTTCGTCCCCCGCAGTGGCCGAGTATCCAGTCGTGTTCATCTATTAGTCTGTATGTCGTGTCAGTTTCGTCAGCATATACATACATACATCATGCATTATTGATTCACATGCATATTCATATTGCATCACTATCACTCTAGTCGGTCTTGTCCCCTATTGATAAAAAGTCTTCTCAATCGAGTTATCAGTTATTTCCTCATCAGGAAACGCCTCATCTGAGCAATCTCTCCTCCAGTGTATTTCTGGGATGGAGAAGGCCCTTGACCACTTTGATAACTTAAACCTCTGAAAAGCAAGAGAAATTTCGACAAACATCACTCTTCGCCATTGAAGATGATATCTTCGTTTTCTCGGAATAAGGAAAATCCCTAGAGAAAGCCTCTTAATCAAAAATTCGGCAATGTAGCAGTTTTCTCCGAAAGATTCGCTGACAATAAGGTCATCAGTACCTCAGGATTGGATTAAATCACATGGCATTTCTCTGAGAAGATCTCGAGAAAAGTATGATGTAATATCCCCAAGCAGAAAACAACCTCTCAAGAGACTCATTTTCCCCAGTAGAGTCGACAAATGGCATCTCCTAACAGAGAAGTTTGTGCAGGTTTGCAACTCAGACGAATGGGTTTCCCCACCAAGTCTGACATCAAAAACTCTTTCCGTCAAATGGCATCCCCCCCCCCAAGAAATTTTTTTTAGGCGAGAAGTTTAAGGAAAACCGCTACGAACAGCGTCCCTTGTCAAGAAAGTTTATTGACAAAAGAAACTGAGACCAGTTCCTTGGTAGGAAACCAGGATCGAGGGGAAGTTTACAAAAGAAACTTAGACCAGTTCCTTGGTAGGAAACCAGGATCGAGGGGAAGTTTACAAACTAAACTTAGACCAGTTCCTTGGTAGGAAACTAAGATCGAGGGGAAGTTTACATCAGAAACTGAGACCAGATTCCTTGGTAGGAAACCAGGATCGAGGGGAAGTTTTACCTTTTCTAAGCATCATTGCTTAGCAAAAGAAGATGGATGGGCAAGCTGCCATTCATAACCACCATCAAAATTTTGGGTATTCCGATATTTAATCCTCTTGCACCCCGAATGCCAGAATACCTTCGTCATTCAGACCTTCGGGTCCAAGAAGATTAAATAGGGGCATCTGTCATACCCCAAATTTTGACCACTAAGATTTTCCATCACTGTGAAAATCATCATCACAATATGGATGGACCATCATACCTCATTAGTCTCCCCAAAGATGGGTGAGTATCCACTACAATCAAACTTAGGGTTTCAAGCCCTCTCAGAGCTCTTAGACAAAGGATCAATCAAGGAATGACATGATCTTCAACTTTACTAAAACTCTCAAACATCCACAATGGATTAAGAGGACTCCCACATCAAGGATCAAGCACAAGGTTGCAACATTCCAAGTGGATCAAGCCTTAAGATCGCCAGTGTCTCCAAATTAGGGTTTTGGTCGACCAGGGCCTCCAGATGGAAATTTTCCTCTAGGCATGAGCCAATGCTTCAAAGAATAACCCAAAATACTCTAAGGGACCTCATAAACCCAATCATCAAGTCAATTTAGCCTCAGGGGATGCATTCATAAAAAAGCAGGAATTAGGGTTTCTTGACCTAATTCACCCCTAAGTTGACTTTTGGGACAAAACATGAGCCAAGACCTCAAGACATGATTTGAGGGACCCTAATACACTACATTGATCCATTTGAAACAATGGATTGATCCAAGAAGCTTGGTTCACAAGTTTCAAGTTCATTAGAACCACAGTTAGGGTTTCGTAGAAAAAGTCAACTGTGCCTTTGACTTTTGACCAAGACATGCTCCCAAACATTGGGACATGATTCAATACACCCTATAACACCTATGAAATCAAACCATCAAGTTTGATTTAGGTCAAGGACTTGATTTCATAGAGGATCGCACAGTTTGGAATTCATCTGATAAAAAGTCAACTGTGCCCAAAAGTCAAAGTTTGACTTTTTGATTTTTTTATTAATTATGGTTCCCTAACCCTAAAATGATGATAATATGTGATTGGAATCATCATTCATCAAGAAAAATCAAGAAAAGTGGGATATCTTGAAAAAGGGGTAACCATAAAAAAATTAGAAATTTTCTAAGTTATGGAACAAAGTGGCTAGGGTACCAACTTCCAAGGATCATAACTTGAGATCCAAGCAACCATTTTGGCTGATCCAAAGATGTATCTGTAGCTCTCATGGCATACTTTAAAAGTGTCAACTACACCTCACTCCAATTCTTCATGGATTTTTAGTTATGGAGTGACCAAAATGACAAAAACATGAAAATGCAACTTTTTCCAACACTTAGTGAAATTTTCACTAAGTCAGAATCTGTTTCACTTTTTCCAAAATGTAAGGGCATTTTTCACTTGGATTCAAAAAGTGTCAAGACAAACTATGATCACACATATGTTTTATCATATGAGAGCTTTACAAAATGACCAAGAACTCCATCAAATCCCATTTGAGCTAAGAGTTATGACAATGGCAATATGCCTTGCTGTAACTATCATAACAAGGCAGATTTGTGCATTTTGCTCGATTTGAGCAATTTGTGCAAATGATAAACAAGTTTATCCATCTGAACACCTCAGGGGGAGACCAAGGAGGAACAAACACTGATCCATAAGCCTCCCAAGTCTTTGGAACCAAAAGTAGCATGCCAAACCTAGAAATGCCTAAAAAGGGGACAAGACTCCAATTTTGTTTTGGAGAATTCAATGGATGCAACAAGGTGGCATGAACTGAGCCTTTTCCAACTGAATGAGTCAAGGATGATCTCTGAACTAGGGAACCAAAGGCCTGTGCTCTAACCTCTAGTCAATGGCTAGAGGAGACTTAAGATTCCAAAGTGATGCAATTGGACAATGATCTGCTGCAGTTGCCATTCACTATTGCTTGCAAAACAAACTTGCTCTACTATAAATAGAGCTCATTTGTGCTCAGTTTAAGTACACCAAATCCATCAAACTAATGCTTTCCTCAAAATCTCTTCTTTCACTCCAAAATTGCCTTCCAAAGCAAGTCAATATCGGGTTTTGAGTTTGAGAGCCATTCCAACCAAACCAATCACACACATACCTCATAAACATCATATAGAAGTGATCCAAATACTTAAACCACATCTGGAACACCAATTTCACAAAATCACTAGCCAATTGCTCAAGGTTTTAACCAAGTTGCAGCTGAGGTGCCATACTTTATTCCAGTCCATTTCAGATCACTCCAAGCATTCAAACACATTCCATATGGTGTAGGGAAGCTGTTTAGATCATCATAACTCATTTGTAACACCTCCAACTCAAAAATCACTTTGCTCTTGCTATCACGACCTTCAAGTAAGCCTAAACTTGGTCATCTCTTAATCTATGCATATTTTCTCGCACAATACTTTTGCCAAATGTTCATAATCATGCATAGAATATTTCCCCTCAATTAATTGCTTTGTTTGAATCGTGTATCAAAATTCTCAGCCTTCATGCAAATTTTAGGGTTCTTGAGGTTTTGTCTTGATTTCTTATTCCATGCTTAAAATAAATGAAATTAAAGACCATAGACATGATCGTGAGGTGAAAACGAGTAGATTGATATGTGGATTGTGTGATTTCATCAAGTATTCAGTGAGATTGGTGAGAAAATACAAATCTGCAGAAACAGAGGGGTGGCGCGTGTTCTTGGCGCCATTTATTTGAATATTTGAATATTTGAATTTTGTGATTTTACTTAATTGATTCAAAAATTAATTTCTCTCTGAGTTTTAATGATTTTGAGTTGATACTTTTTTTAATAATTCACAAAAATGTTAAAATATTTTATTTTGCCAAAAATTCCTAAAAATATTATTTATTTCATATACATGATATTTTTGCAAAAAATTAATCTTTTATTTGTTTTTTAACATTTAAAATATTTTTTCCTCCTTGATTTTCCAAATTTAATTGGTTTCCAATCATTTTGTGGATATAAACATGATTTTTCAAACATTAATCCAAGACCACAACTTGTTTTTCACACATGTTTGATAATTTTGATCATTTAAATTAAATTTTTATTTAATTAAAATACATTTTGAAACTAATTTAGGGTTTTGATCTTAATCACCCTAAACAAATCATTTTCAAACACTCGCGGGCCTCTAATAGAGTGTAAGACCCAACCCCTCTTGAAAACCAAAATATTTTGGGCCTCAGTGTATTGTATAAGTCCCGATACCGTCAAAATTTTCGGCACGATCGTTGCCTTTTTAACAAAAATCTTTGGGCTTCTCCTTGAGCTATAAGACCCATCTTTATTCATTTTCAAACTCTTTGGGCCTCTAATAGAGTGTAAGACCCAATCCCCTTTTAACCAAAATGATTTGGGCCTCAGATATTGTATAAGTCCCTCTGCGTTAAAAGAAAAACCTCGGCGCAATCACCGTTTTCAAACAAATAACATTGGGCTTCTCCTTAAGTTGTAAGTCCCATCTCTTATACAAAAATAAATCTTTGGGCCTCTAATAGAGTGTAAGACCCATCCCTTTGTACATAAAAACTTTTTGGGCCTCACATATTGTATAAGTCCCTCTGTACAGTTTTCAAAACAACGATACGATCATCATTAAAACTTGGGCCTCTCCTTGAGCTGTAAGCCCCAACAATCTTTTCAAATAACTTTCTCCTTTGATTTTGAATTCAAATATATGTTGTTATCAAAACTTTCTTTAATTTCTTTGTTGAACAACTAATAAAACAACATGGAAGCTTTACAACAGGTAAGTGTTTATCCGCTTTCATTTACCGCTTTCATATGTATATAACTGTGTTGTGGGGCTGTTTCACTGTAAGTTTTCTTTCACATCATTTTATATACTTGTCACATATCCACTGTGTAATAATAGTATAGTTATTTAGAGTTTTCCCTGGCAACTACGTCTAGAACTAGGTAAAGCCCTGTTGGTCACTCTTTAAATACAAACAAAACTAGATCCCCAAAGGATTTCCAGATACAGTCTTTCCTTCTCTTGGGGTTAAACAATATGGAACAAAGAGAAAGGAAGTATTCTCAGTGAACCTTTTCTCAGACTGTCACCCTTAGAAATTGTCAAAGAAACTCTAACTCCCCAGAGATGATCTTTTCTCCGTGAATGGCATCTCTTGAGTTTCTTCCAAATTCTCGAACTTTCCTGGAATGATCTCTTCTCTGTGAATTGCATTTCTTGAACTTCTCTTGGTTTGGGGACCCACAGTCTTCCTAAAAGCATCCCTGCCTCCTCTTGGGCATTGTACAAGGACCCTTCGGCTTCTTAGAAGTTCTCATGCCTTCTCTTGGGCTTAATACAAGGACCCTAACGACCTCTTAAAGGTATAAGACAGAACTTAGTCATCCTTTGCTAGAGCAGTCTTTCTCGTGTCAAACCTCTGGCCATTTTAGGGTTGATACTCATCCCTTAATGCTCGTGCCTCCTCTTGGGCATTGTACAAAAGATAAAACTCTAGACTTGGACAGTCTAAACTCTTGAGTCTCAAAGACATTCTCAAGTTCCTTTCAAACATAGGAAAAAACACTGATCACTCTGGATCAATCTCCAGCAGAAACCCGGTCTCTCTCATGAGAGTTCCCCACACTTGGACCCACTTCAGGATCTCAATAATCCTCAGCAGTAAGACAGTCTCCTCTTGGGCTTTGTACAAATGATTCTCTCCAGGGGAGCTAACCTTTTCAGACTCTCTTATTGAGTCAACCACTTCTAGCCTCCGTCTTGGACTTTGTACAAGACATATAAAAACACTCTCTTGTTGAGTATAAAAGACTCTCTTGCTGAGTCAATCTCCTTTTAGCCTCAATCTCGGGCTTCGTACGAGATAGTAAATCACTCTCTTGTTGAGTATAAAAGACTCTCTTATTGAGTCAATCAACCTTCAGACTCTCTTGTTGAGTCAATCACCTGTTCAAGACTCTCTTGTTGAGTCAACCTTTTTTAGCTTCCGTCGTGGGCTTTATACAGGAGAGATAAAAGTACTCTCTTATTGAGTCAAACCATTTCAGCCTCCATCTTGGGCTTTATACAAGATACATTCTCCCCAACAGAGTCAAAATTCCTTTTAGCCTCAATCTTGGGCTTTGTACAAGACAGAAAGATTATTTTCCCCGGAAAAGTCCAACTTCTAGCCTCCTCTTAGGCTTTGAATAAAGAAACCCCTAGTTGAGTCAATCAACCTTTTAGCATCAAATTTGTGCTTTGCTCACAGCATACAAACATCAACAATTCCTCTTTAGAGATGACAAGTTCTCTCTCAGTCAAACATTTAGCTTCACATCTTGGGCTTTGAACAATATACAAATCACCTTTAGCTTCAATCTTGGGCTTTGAACAAGACACCAAAACATCTCTTTCCTCCCATAGAATAGGAGGAACTACGATCGCTCTAATTTCCCTGTTTTGTTAAACAGGAATACGTAGGCCTAAGATTGTGAAATCTTAGCGAGCATACTAATCGAAAACTCAAAGTCCAGTACCTCCATACATTAATCAAAAAGCATAAGACCTAGTACCTTACAAAAATCCTCCTGTAAAGTCACGACACTCCATTCTTAAACGAAATAACCTAAGACAGGCCCCCTTTTGATAGCATCTATAAACCAACAGTTTTGACTGTTTAACCTCAGTATGCAAGCAGGGTTAATTGGAGACTTCTATTTCCCTTCCTTAATCAGCTTCACAGGATATAAAATGAATCGAACTGTAGTACCAAAGAGATAGTGATTCGAAACCACAAAAACCGCGCTACAATATCTTGCCTCAAAAGTCAACTTAGGGGTGAATTAGGTCAAGAAACCCTAATTCCTGATTTTTTATGAATGCTTCCCCTGGGGTTAAATTGACTTGATGATTAGGTCCATGAGGTCCCTTGGAGCATATTGGGTTATGTTTTGAAGCATTGGCTCATTCCCAGAGGAAAATTCCCATATGGAGGCCCTGGTCGACCAAAACCCTAATTTGGTGACACTGGCAATCTTGAGGCTTGATCCACTTGGAATGTTGCACCTTTGTGCCTGATTCTTGATGTGGGAGTCCTCTTGATCCTTTATAGGTGTTTGAGAGGTTAGACAAGTTGAAGACCATGTCATCTCTTGATTGATCCTTTGTCTAAGTGCTCTGAGAGGGCTTGAAACCCTAAGTCTTGATTATAGTGAATGCTCACCCATCTTTGAGGAGATTGATGAGGCATGGGAGTACATCCATATTATGGTGATAATTTTCACAATGACGGAAAATCCTGGTGGTCAAAATTTGGGGTATGACACAATGCACAAAACCTGTCTTGAAAAATCAGCTTGATCATGTCATGTTGTGAGGCTCGTAACTTCTTGCTCAAGTTGAATCAATGGATGTTCTTGTACTCTTTGGAAAGCTTGTATATCACACTTCAACTTTGATGTTAACATTTGGTCTTGATTCATCTTTGATCATGATGGAAAATGCCTCCATAGTTGGACAAAACATGAGGCAGATTCTGCCTAAAAAATTCTAAGTTCAAAATCTCATGAAAACCTAATTTTAATGCTTCATATCTCAAAATCTATGCATTTTATGGGGGTACTTCTGCTTTACAATCTTGTTGCATGAAATAAGATCTATCATTTAAGCTTTGGATGGGAAAAATGGTTGCTTGGATCACAAGTTATGGCCCAGCAAAGTTGGGTAAAAACCATGTTCCTTCCATAACTTAGTGAAATTTTAAGTTTCTCAAGGTTTCCCTTTTTGCAAGTAACCTCAATTTTCTTGATTTTTCTTGATTGATCATGATCCAAATCACAAGTTTACATTGTTCTTGACTTAAAGAAGCCATATTTGCCAAAAAAATCCCAAAAGTCAAACTTGGTTTTGATCACAGTTGACTTTTTATCTTAGATGAAACTTGAACTTTGTGATCCTTTATGAAATCAAGTCCTTGGGCTAAATTCCAAAGGCATTTTTGAGTTTCTTGAATCATGTCCCAAGGTTTGAGATCATGCTTTGTTCAAAAGTCAAAGGTATGGTTGACTTTTTCTCAAAAACCCTAGTTTGTGGTCCAAATGAATTTGAATCCTTGTATTGCTTAGGAATCAAGTTCTTTGAATCAATCCAATCTTGTGAATGGATCAATATGATGTATTTGAGGTCCTTAAATCATATCTTGTAGTTTTAGATCATGCCTTGCTCCAAAAGTCAACTTAGGGACTGAATTAGGTCAAAACCCTAATTCCTGAGTTTTGATAGATGCATCCCCTGAGGCTATTTTGAACTTATGAATGGACTCATGAGGTTCTTTTTAGCTTTTTGAATAATATATTGAAGTATTGGATCATGTCCAGATGAAAATTTCTCTTTGGAGGCCTTGGTCGACCAAAACCCTAATTTGGTGACACTGGTGATCTTGAGGCTTAATCAACTTGAAATGATGCAATCTTGTGTTAGATTCTTGATGAAGGAAACCCCATTGATCCTTCATGGATGTTTGAGAGGATTTACAAGTTGAAGATCATGTCAATTCTTGATTGATCCTTTGCCTGAATGCTCCGAGAAGGCTTAAAAACCCTAATCCTTGGTTAAGGCGAATGTTCAACAATTTTTAAAAAGATTGGTGAGGTATGAAAATACATCCATATTATGGTGATGATTTGCACAATGATGTGAAGTCTTGGGGTCAAAATTTAGGGTATGACATATGCCCATTTTTAATCGTCTTGGACCTACAGGTGTGAATGACGATGATATTCAGACATTCATGGTAAAAGAGGATTAAATGTCAGAATAGCCGAAATTTTGATTGTTGATGGGAATGGTGTCGCTCCCAGGATTTTTATCTAAGTACAAACGCGAAAGTGGCATGGAAACAGAGTCGCCAGCAATGTGTATTTATCCCAAGAGAGGGAAAGGAAATACTACATAAACCTGAAGGAAAGGAAAGAGCATGGTCTTACGACCAAGAGAACTCGGTTTGGGAGTCAGTTACGCGAAGGGAAGGTATCAGTACCCCCACGCGTCCATCATACCCGATGGGATCCACGCTTGCTTGTCTCGATCAAAGGGTGTCATCTACTGGAACTTCACTGCTGCTGGAAAGGAAACGGAACAAGAACGAAAAGAAACGAAGAAACAAATGTAGGGAAAATAAAAGAAGTGCTCGAATGGGCCCTACCCCACTGCCTACGTATCTCATCGGGAACATGAGAATCAGAGCGACGTAGTTCCCCTCAACGATGGTCGCTTTGTTTGTGTTTTTTAGTGGAAACGTCAGATCACGCGTTCCAGCAGTTTAGGTGTTGCAGCTCGCTGTAGGGAGACTTACGCGTTACCTGTTTGCGGTGGAACGGACTTGACGCATCCTTAAGGAATAGAATGAAGGAGATGAGAGAAGAATTATTTGTTTGTTTTTGTCTTTTAAGAAAGAAATGTTTTGTTTATTTGATGTTTTGCAACGCATATTGTATTTAAGTCCCTCATGTAAGATCGAATACTTCGCATATCGACCCAAGACGGGACGTACGCTAAACATTCTAAGAAGGTGAGAGAAGACCCCTCACTATCTCATTCTTACATGAAAGGCTCAAATACAATATTTGTTTTGCCTTTATTAGGTGTCTTTTTACTTTTGTTTTGAGATGAGAAGAAGAGACTCAAAAGGAGGAGTAAAGGTAAAAACTAAAGAGGGAGACTAAGACTCAATCTTAATGTCATCATGCATGGTGATCCTATGGTTAATGAGGTTCAAGGAACCTAATCCTAAAAGAAAGGAGAAGAAGAAAGAAAGAAAGCAACTTACTTCCAAGATGGAAGTTAAGTTATTTCTAAGAGGGAAGAAAGAAGATTATGAAAGCAAAGCATCATTAAATGCTTAAACAACACAAATTGAATGATTAAAAGATGAAGCAATAAATTAGAATGTGGATGCATATCCCCACTCAAGTGACTTACCATTAGCCCCTGAAATAGTTAGTACAATTATTTACAAGTGAAGAAACAAGTTAAGATGAACAAGTAAGGCTTAAACAAAGTCAAGAACCAAAGTAAAAGCATCTTAAAGCATAAGGTCAGAATGCACATCATAAGAATGTTCTCTAATGATATGAGAGCAAACACAATCAAATGCACACAAACAATGCCTTAAACCACAAAGAAATGCATTATGAAAGAAGTAGATGAAGAATGAGTGGATATGCAATGTGATCATGCATTAATGCTTCATGGGAGGTTAGAGTTAGAACCATATATCAATTACCAATGTCTCAACATGCATATGAATCATCATATAGTTCATGGATCAAAGAGTGCAAGTGGAAGAGATAGGATGAAGTGGAAGTGAGCATAAGAGAAACATATTTCAATATATGCACTAATTGACATATTAGAGATACATAACATGTAAAAATGATTAATGCATACATGTGGGCAGTGGCATAACATTGATGAGATACTAATGGAATGAAAGAAAAATCATACAAAATGCAATCATTGAACATGTAAAGCATAAGAAGAGAGCAAGAGAAGATAACATGTCAAACTTTCAAGTTATAACACATAAGCTCACACCACATGCCAACACAAGTCAAGGTGACCTATAATGAAACAAAGATGACCAATAACATCATTCAAATGACCTATAAAATGTGCATAAACAAATCACAAAATGGCACAAATGCCTTAACCAAAATCACACAAGAAGGAAGTAAGTGGATGTGCACAAAGATAGCTCCAAATGTAAAGCTCTAAACAAATATCAAAAGTACATATTAAAATCATGAAAATTGGCTCTAAACAACCTAAATCAGAAGCAAATCAAGTATCAAAAGTTCATGGCAAAAATCAAAATGAAACATGCTCAAACAAATCAACAAAGTCATATTGAAACACATCACAAGAAGATGTAAAGATGAACATCAAAAGGTATGATATATTGACCTTAAAAATCAAAAAAAAAATTGTTTTAGGCCCTTTAAGATGTCATCTAATCAATACAAAAAGAATGAATAAAAAATATGATGTGAGGTGAGAGAAAGAAATCATGCAAGTTAAAGTGTCATGAAGAAATTCAATTAAAAAAGAAATTAAAAGAAAATATGGAATAATGTGCAAAAAATCACAAAGTCAGAATTAAAAAATAGAGAAAATTATTTAAACATGTTAGGATGTCACTTGAATTAATTTGGGATTTTTAGAAGTAATTTGGTATTTTTAAAAATATAAAACCCAAACACTATGTGAAATAAAAATAAAACAAAAGGAAATAGCATAGGGGGTGTGGCGAAAGTAATTTCCATGTTCACAATAAATTGGGCTCAGACACTGGGGGTGCAGATATCAAACATAAACCCAGTCCAACATGCGTGTGATTGTGTGTGATACAATGAGTGTGCAGTCAAGTGAAGATGCAATCATGGCCATGAGATGAAAAAGTCAACAATCAAACTAGCAATTATTATGATCAGACGAATGAAAATGCACGCCCATGATAACTTCCATACACACATGCACATGCAATCAGTTCAGAAGTCAAAGGAACATGTGTGGTATGCAGTATCTTCATTAATGTGCTGGAAACTTTTAGACCATTAGATTAATCTCAATCAAACAAGTACACACATCAAACCATTCAAAGCTAGGGTACACAATAGATAGCATGCACACACACACATTGAAGTCACTCATATTCAACATGATGCACGTGAGAGAGATGATGGATTTTAATGCGTTGGAACTATTAGGACCACACGATGCACAAGATCAATGGCCAAGATTAAAACTGAAGATTAAACCCTAAAACATCTCACCGGCCGGAGAAGGACCTTCGGTCATCTTCTCCGGCCACTCTCCGGCCACCTGCAACCTCAAATATTCCAGAAATTCACATGGCATACATCAAAAGAAAGCTTAGTTCATGTACAATCCAAATCTACCATTGAAAATCACATAGCATGCACACATAGAGAGATTCGAACGCCAACAATTTGCCCTAATTTTTCACCTATGCTCCTAATGAGCCAATCAACTAGCCAGGACTCACACAACTTCTAGTAAGCTTCAAATCAAGATGAAACAAGCTCAAATCACATGAGTATGAAGCAAAAGGTTGAGTGAATTAGAACCTAAAACTTGTGAAGGAACTTGAGTTGTAAGAAAACCAAAGAACTTGAGCTCTTGAACTTGTTGAACTTCAACTTTTAAGCAAAATAAATGCTATTAATTCTTGAGTAGAAGAAGAGAATTGATGACTGCAGTGATGTTGAGCTTGAAGAGATGAAGTTGTTCTTGAGTGTTCTTGATCAGAAATGAAATAATGATGATGATGAAGATGAAATGTGGATGAAGATTGTTGAGGTCGTGTGAAATCAGAGAGAAAGCAGAGAGAATCTGAGTGAGTTTTTTTCGAGTGAGAGTGGAAAATGAAAGTTAGAATGAATTTGTGAAAAGTTTTGAATTTATATGTTGAGTTTAGTAGCTCTAACCAAGGTTAATTGGGTGAGTTAAATGAGTTCAGGTTGAGTTAACTGAGCTGCCTCTAACTAACTGAGTCAAGTTAGTTAGGGCGAGTTAGCTTTGGTTGTGATATGGTGAGGTTGATTCATGGTGTTATGGTGAGGTGGAAATTAAAAGAATGGAGGTGATGCTATCTCTAATGTAGCAGAAACTTACACAACAAGCTTTGCCTTTCTTCTTTCATGTATGAAGCAACATGGGAAGTACATAGTATGTAGGAAGTGTTTGGCTTAATGAGGAAAAAACATGACTGGTGTATGCGTGTGAATGTTTAACAACATCAATGTTAAAACATTGCTATCTTTGGTAGCTTGAAACATGGAAGTTTGATGATGAAATTCTCTATGATTTGTGGATGGTTTGATGAGTTTTGGGTGTCATTGGAAAGATGATACATCATAGAACAACTTTGATGTGAAAATTGACTTGAATGGAGGCTTGTAGATGGTGTAAAATGGCTTGGAATGTCAAGGTTTGAAACTGGCACAAATACATGGCAAGTGGTGGCATGGCATGGCAACATGGTGCATGGAATTCAGCATGATCATACCAACTTTGAGCCCTTATAACTCCATCATAACTTGCTCAAATGAAAATTTGTCCAACATGAATATTGTAGAGGGCATGGAAAGGAACAACTTTGATGTTGGAAAGTTTGCCATTTGAAGTTTCCTTGATGGAGAAAAATGGCTGGACATTTGGCACACCATGTGTTTGTCAAAATTATGGCGCATGGGCCTAGTCTTGCCTTGCCATGACTTGGTTTGTGACCTAGTTTTGTCAAACTTTGATTGACCATAACTCCCTCAATTTTGATCCAATGGAAGAGTTATTTATATGGATTTGAAGCTTAGAACATGAACTTTAGTTGGCTCAACTTGGGCCTGAGGTTTGGAACTTTTATCTTGGAGAAAAAGAGCCTCAAAGTAGGGTGCAAAATGGTCCAAACTTGCCATTTTTGGAAACCCTAAAGTTTCTATTTTTGGCAATTTTGTAACTTCTTGATTTTTCATGATTCCTTTATCATTTCTTGATCAAATCTTGTCCAATGAACATATATAACATGAATTTCATGAATTTGACCTTAAAAGTCAGGAGTTGACTTTTTTCACTGCACAGTTGACTTTTTCCCTAATTTCTTGATTATCAAGCAACTGATCAATTGAACCTCTTCTGAAATGAATCAATGGCCAATCTTCCATCCTTAGACACTTAATATCATGTAGAAAACATTGAGATCAAGTTTGAATCAAAATTTCATCAGGAGACCACTTGAATCCAAAACCCTAATTTTGAGTGTTTTTTGTGATAGAAGGTGATGCATTGCCCAATCTTCTTGATGAATTCCCATCTTCCAATGACTTGTGAGATCAAGTGGGATGATATATGATGTAATAGACCCTTGAGGCTTGTTGAGAGACCTTTGACCCTTATTCTCTTGCTTTGGATGATCCACCTCATTGAGAAACAACTGATCACATGCCCTTATGCAAGATGCAATGCAAAATGTTTAATGTTTTATTTTTCTATGCTTGAATGCAATGCAATGAAATGAAAGCTCATGCTAAATGACATGAAGAAATGAGAGGGCAAATTTTGGGGTATTACAGCTGCCCCTATTCAATCACTGTAGTCCTGAATGGATGATAGCAATTGCTTTCAGACTTTCAAGGTATGGAGGGATTGAATACCGAAAAATAACCAGAAAATTTGCACTCTGTGGAGAAGAAGAAAAGGGATATAAACCCACTCAAATGAACTCTGCTTGAATAAAACTCTGATACTGAAGAATAACACTGAAGGGATGTCTTTTTGAACAACGCCAGATGACTACTGGCTTGCCACACCACGGGTGGACTTTAGCAATGTCTTTTGTACAACGCCAGACGACTACTGGCTTGCCACACTACGGGTGGACTTTAGCAATGTCTTTTGTACAATGCCAGACAACTACTGGCTTGCCACACTATGGGTGGACTTTAGCAATGTCTTTTGTACAACGCCAGACGACTACTGGCTTGCCACACTACGGGTGGACTTTAGCACTTTCTTTTGTACAACGCCAGATGACTACTGGCTTGCCACACTACGGGTGGACTTTAAACTATCTTTTTAAACAGAGTCAGATGACTACTAACTTG
Source organism: Lathyrus tuberosus (assembly GCA_022829125.1). Taxonomy (NCBI): domain Eukaryota; kingdom Viridiplantae; phylum Streptophyta; class Magnoliopsida; order Fabales; family Fabaceae; genus Lathyrus; species Lathyrus tuberosus. Next base: position 3,590,705 of record JALAZF010000052.1, on the reverse strand, counting down.
CCACACTGCGGGTGGACTTGCGCCAATCTACGGTTGGACTTTAAACTGTCTTTTTGAATGGAGTCAGACGACTACTGACTTGCCACACTACGGGTGGACTTGCGCCAATCTACGGTTGGACTTTAAACTGTCTTTTTAAACGGAGTCAGATAACTACTGACTTGCCACACTGCAGTTGGACTTGCGCCAATCTACGGTTGGACTTTAAACTGTCATTTTGAATGGAGTCAGACGACTAGTGACTTGCCACACTGCGGGTGGACTTTCGCCAATCTACGGTTGGACTTGCAGCTGAATTACCACCCTTGGATGGACTTTTGCCAATCTACGGTTGGACTTTATTGATTTGCCACCCTAAGATGGAGTTTTGCCAATCTACGATTGGACTTTGCTGCTTTGCCACCCTTGGATGGACTTTTTCCAACCTACGGTTGGACTTTGCTGATTTGCCACCCTTGGATGGAGTTTTGCCAATCTGTGGTTGGACTTTGCTGATTTGCCACCCTTGGACGGACTTTTTCCAATCTACGGTTGGACTTGCAGCTGAATTGCCACCCTTGGATGGACTTTTGCCAATCTACGGTTGGACTTACAGCTGAATTGCCACCCTTGGATGGACTTTTGCCAATCTACGGTTGGACTTTGACTTGCTTTGCCACCCTTGGATGGACTTTTGCCAATCTACGGTTGGACTTTGATAACGTCTTTTAAACAACGCCAGACGACTACTGGCTTGCCACACTACGGGTGGACTTCTACAAAATTCCAATACTGGATTACGCTTTGCATGCATGTCAGACATCCCTGCTGACTCTGCTGAGGGAAAGCGATCAATAATTTGACCTTAGAGACTCTTGGAAGGATGGTATATCTGTTGGAGAATGAATGAATAATCTGTTTGCTTCGAATTGTCACGCTTGCCAAAAAATAAATTGGACTTTGAGATATGGACAATGATGACTTTGCCAGGAACTGCTACATCTGACTGGGGACGAATTCTGGTCATAGCAACTCCGTTGGGGATGAGAATTTTCTGACTTGGCTGGGAAAGAATGTACTAACACTCTGCTGAAGAAGACAAGTCCTTAAAACTCTGCTTGGGGATCTATCAAACCCGAGGAGAATATGCTAACACTCTGCTGAAGAAGAGATTCTATCGACCTGCTAAACTTCTACGGGTAAGAAAAACAACTCAGCTGGGGAGTATTGTTGACAAGATTCAATGCTGAACTCTGTGGGGATATAATTGCCGGAGATACGATCTTGCTGGGGACCAGAACTACTCCGTCAGGGATACATAAATCCCGGTTAGAAGACATTCTATTGTGACTTGCTGGGAAAGAGTCCTTAGAGATTTACTGGGAGAACACACAGGAAATCCATTGTAATCTGTTGAGGAACAAAGTTGTCGAGCTTAGAATAAGAGCCATAATGTCCCATGCTAGGCAACCTTCCACTTGACAACTCCATTGGGGATATTGATTTGACAACAAACTATGCTGGGGAGAGACGCTTTAATGTCCCTTAAGAGGATTTTACAGAAGACCACACATCTTTAAACTCTTGGGCTAATGCCGGGACTTGAGCTAGACACTCTACTAGAGATAATAGATCTGGAATGCATCTCGCTGGGGAATTTTATGATGCCTCGTGTTTGGGAGGGTCACCAACTCACTTTTTCCCCAGATTGCACGGCTGATCTGAAGAAATCGTCCCAAGAGGATTTTACAGAAGACTTGGCATCTTCAAACTCCTGGACACTCGTTAAGTCTTGAACATTAACAGCGAGGCAACTCTACTGGGGAATTTACAACCGTTATCGACACAAAAAAGCTTGTAGCTGTTGGAAGTACTGAATAGGAGAATCGACTTAATAAGATACAACACTACCCAGTTGAGATTAACTTGTCGATATCGAATCGCCGTGACCGATCGTCGGTCGAAGATGGACTCAATCAGTAAACGTTGTGACAAAAGGTGACATGTGAACCTTTTCCTAAACCTGCCTGCCCCGGTATTCTGTATGGGAATAAGTGACTCCTCGTCTAGAAGACATGATCCATGCTCTTGGAATACTTGTACCTGTTACCTGCAACAAAAGAATATGCACATGTGCCCCAGGATATTGCGTGGTTTGAATTCACCATCCAGGAGTACTTAACATTCAAAGTGATTTTAAATGTTTTTCTGCGCATGTTATTTGTAAGGCCACAGTGTTTTCAAATGCAATGTTTTATAAAAAATTAGGACGTTTTTGCAAACAAAGCAGTAAAACAAAATAAGAAGCTATTGACTGAAATTCAATTTATTGATTGAAAAGGCCCAGAATAGGTAAGTACAATTGGGAAGCAAACCCTAGAAAGAGGAGATTGCTGTAAATTAAGAAAAGAAACTATCCTAATGGCAATGTGAAAATGGCATTCCACTGAGTTTCAATTCTGCTATGGCCTGTATGTCTTCAAGACTCCCCGACCTTGCCTTCTGAGGAGTGATTAGACTGATTCCTACCCTTTGGAAAGTCAATTGCTGAAACGGTGATGGGGCACAGATAACTTAGACCGTAATCATTCGCTTAAATCCCTCTTTTTCATGGACCTCCCTTCCGGGTTTTCAATCCATCGGGATACCCTTTTTTGCCTGAGTTGTCCTTACAGATTTTCAACTCACCGGGTGTACAATTTTTATTTTATATCCCTAATTTTTGCCCGAACCTTTTTATTCTGTTTTTGTGGTTCGCCGGGATGCCCTTTTTTGCCTGGACTTTTCTCTCTTTTTTTTCCAGCGGGTCTATTTATGCGAAGTATTTTTTGACTACGTCTGAGTTGACAGGGGATGAAAAGTCTTCACCGTCCATGGTTGTAAGTAATAAGGCTCTGCCCGAGAAGACCTTCTTAACCATGAATGGACCTTCATAATTGGGAGTCCATTTGCCCCTATGATCTGTACTAGGAGGAAGGATCCTTTTGAGTACCACATCTCCAACTTTGTAAACCCGAGGACGCACCTTTTGGTCGAATGCCTGCTTCATCCTCCGCTGGTATAACTGCCCATGACACACATCTACCAGTTGTTTCTCTTCAATAAGGCTCAACTGATTAAATCTGGCACGAACCCATTCAGCTTCGTCTAACTTGACATCCATCATGACTCTGAGGGATGGAATCTCAACTTCAACCGGTAGTACTGCCTCCATACCGTATACAAGTGAGAATGGCGTTGCCCCAGTGGACGTGCGTACTGACGTTCGGTACCCATGCAAGGCGAACGGTACCATCTCATGCCAATCTTTATATGTGACAACCATTTTCTGCACAATCTTCTTAATATTCTTGTTGGCCGCCTCCACGGCGCCATTCATCTTCGGGCGATACGGAGAAGAATTGTGATGCTCAATTTTGAAGTCCCGGCATAGCTCAACCATCATTTTGTTATTCAGATTAGAACCATTATCAGTAATGATTCTCTTGGGCACTCCATAGTGATAAATGATATCCCGTTTCAGGAAACGAGCTACCACCTGCTTAGTGACATTGGCATAAGATGCTGCTTCAACCTATTTTGTGAAGTAATCAATGGAGACCAAGATGAAACGATGGCCGTTTGAAGGAGTGGGCTCAATCTTTCCGATCATGTCAATACCCCACATGGCAAAGGGCTAAGGAGAGGTCATGACACTCAACGGATTCGGAGGAACATGTACTTTGTCTGCATAAATCTGGCATTTGTGACACTTGCGGGCGTACTTGTAACAATCTGCCTCCATCGTCAACCAATAATATCCCGATCTCAATAATTTCTTTGCCATTGTGTGTCCTCCGGCATGGGTACCGAAAGAGCCTTCATGTACTTCCTGCATTAACATGTCTGCTTTGTGTCTATCCACGCATCTGAGCAGAACCATGTCAAAATTCCGTTTGTACAACACGTCATCCTGATTCAAGAAGAAGCTACCAGACAGCCTTCTCAACATCTTCTTATCTTTAGTAGATGCCCCAGGCGGGTACTCTTGACTTTTCAAGAAACACTTGATGTCATGAAACCATGGTTTGTCATCAGACATTGCATCAACAGCAAACACAAATGCAGGTCTGTCAAGACGAGACACTTCAATCTTAGGTACATGGTTCCACCTTTGCACTTTGATCATAGAGGACAATGTGGCCAAGGCATCAGCAAACTTATTCTCATCTCGAGGAATATGGTACAGCTTCACCGTCGTGAAAAATGTCAACAATCTCCTTGTATAATCTCTATACGGAACCAGATTCGCTTGGTGCGTGTACCAACTCCCTTTCACTTGATTGATTACCAAAGCTAAATCACCGAAGATATCAAGGGTTTTAATTCGTAAATTAATCGCCTCCTCAATCCCCATTATACAAGCTTCATATTCTGCTTCATTGTTGGTGCATCCGAATGTTATTCGGGCAGTGAAAGGCATATGAACACCTTCTGGCGTAATAAGAACTGCTCCAACTCCGCATCCATTCATGTTGACAGCCCCATTGAACATCAGACTCCATTTGGATTCAGGGTCTGGCCCCTCCTCCGGGAGTGGTTCCTCGCAATCTTTAGCTTTGAGATACATGATGTCCTCATCAGGGAAATCAAATTTCATGGGTTGGTAATCATCAATCGACTGTTGCGCAGGATAGTCTGACAAGATACTGCCTTTGATGGCCTTTTGAGAAGTATACTAGATATCATATTCTGTCAAAACCATTTGCCACCGTGCAACTCTTCCTGTTATCGCTAGTTTCTCGAAAATGTATTTGATAGGATCCATTTTTGAAATCAACAGAGTTGTGTGCCTAAGCATATACTGCCTCAATCGCTTAGCAGCCCATGCAAGTGCACAACACGTCTTCTCAAGCACTGAGTATCGGGACTCGTAGTCATTGAACTTTTTGCTCAGGTAGTATATAGCATGCTCCTTCCTACCTGTCTCGTCATGTTAACCGAGAACACAACCCATAGAACCTTCAAGCACTGTCAAATGCATTATCAAAGGTTTTCCCGAAACTGGAGGCATGAGGATTGGAGGTTCCTGCAAGTATTCTTTTATTTTATCGAATGCCAATTGGCAATCGTCATTCCACCTGACCGTTTGATCTTTTCTTAGCAGTTTGAATATTGGTTCGCACGTGGCTGTTAGGTGAGATATGAACCTTGCAATGTAGTTCAATCTACCCAGAAAACCACGAACCTCTTTTTCTGTTCTCGATTCAGGCATATCTTGTATTGCTTTCACTTTGGCAGGATTAACCTCAATCCCTTTTTCACTCACAATGAAACCCAGCAGCTTTCCAGAACGCACCCCAAAAGTGCACTTGTTTCGATTCAACCTTAAATGAAACTTTCTCAACCTTTCAAACAACTTTTTCAAGTTAATCAGATGTTCCTCTTCCTTTCGCGACTTGGCGATCATGTCATCCACATAACATTCAATCTCTTTGTGAATTAAGTCGTGGAATAATGTTACCATTGCCCGTTGATACATTGCCCCTGCATTTTTCAACCCAAAAGGCATCACCTTATAATAGTATGTACCCCATGGGGTAATGAACATGGTCTTCTCCATATCCTCAGGTGCCATCTTAATCTGGTTGTACCCAGAGAAACCATCCATAAACGAGAACACTGAAAACTGAGCTGTATTGTCAACCAGTACATCGATGTGGGGTAGTGGAAAATCATCTTTCGGAATAGCTTTATTAAGATCTCGATAATCCACACACATCCTAACCTTGCCGTCTTTCTTTGGTACCGGCACAATGTTGGCTACCCAAGGAGGATAATTGGTCACAGTAAGAAACCCTGCGTCCCACTGCTTCTGAACTTCTTCTTTGATCTTTATGGCCATATCGGGATGAGTCTGACGAAGTTTCTGCTTGACTGGCGGGCATTCTTCTCTCAATGGCAGCCTATGCACAACAATATCAGTATCCAACCCTGGCATGTCTTGATACGACCAGGCGAAGATATCAACATATTCACACAACATTTCAGTCAAAGCTTTCTTCACATCTGCTCGCAGGCTGGCGCCAATCTTGATCTCTTTCTTAGCATCCTCGGTACCAATATTGATGATCTCTATAGTCTCTTGATGAGGCTGGATGACCCTTTCCTCCTGTTTTAACAATCTGGCCAGTTCCTCAGGGATTTCACAGCCTTTCTCATCCTCTTCTTCGGCTTGATAAATCGGTTTGTCAAAGTCATACATAGCCATAGCAGAACCGTATCAATGGAATCTGGTGGATCAAGTCTGTACGAACGGGTTCATGCTTTATTTTAGAATTTGTCTTAAAACAAAAAAGAAATGAAACATTGCCATTTTATTATTTTTGTGCAAAAATAAAAATGAAAGACAGAGAACGAAATTTGAGTTTAAAACATCCTTTATTGATGATTAAAATTGCAAATGCAAACAGGTGGCCCTACAAATGAATCTATACGCCTTGGGCAGAGCGCAAGATTTTAACATGCATTGTGGTTAGAAAAATAAAGAAAATTACTCTATTTGAAGAGTAACTTGAACGACTTCTTCAACGGACCAATTCTGCAATTGTTGTCTCGGAGCACGTGGGCGTACCCAGTTGTCCAAGTCACAGCCACTATCAACACCATCTTCTGTAGCTGCACAAGACTGATCTGGGTAAATGATTCCCCCACTGCTGAAAGTGATGGGTCCACTGTTCTCCGCAACTGAAGTCATAGAGGGTTGATAGCCAATACCAAACTTGTCCTCCTTCATTGGTGTCTCTATCAGCTTGCCCCAACCTTGGGCATTACCTGCTCTGACAACCTCGACAGCTTGTTTATAGGACGAAATGGATGTGCCGGCTCTATCTGGTGTAAGGGAAGATTCAGGCACTTTATCAATATTCACCGCTTCAAACGACTGGCAAAGCATTTCGTGGATTTCCCCACCCATCTCAACATACTTGAACGTGGACAAGTGACTGACAAAAATGTCCTCTTCCCCACATAAAGTCACTACTTGTCCCTCGAACTCGTATTTCAGCTTCTGGTGTAAGGTGGATGTAACAGCCCCCGCCGCATGAATCCAAGGGCGGCCTAATAAGCAGCTATAAGCAGGCTGTATATCCATCACGTGGAATGTAGATTTGAACACTTGCGGTCCAATTTTCACGGGTAATTCCACTTCACCAAATACAGATCTTTTCGTCCCATCGAACGCCCGGACAACCAAATCACATGGCCTTAAAATCAAACCATCAACTTCTAGCTTCATCAGCGCCTTCTTAGGCAAGACATTGAGCGAGGAACTAGTGTCTACCAACACGTGAGACAACACTGCACCCCTGCACTCCATTGTAATGTGCAAAGCTTTATTGTGATTTCTTCCTTCAGAAGTCAAATTTCTGCTTGTGAAACCCAATCCGTGGCTGACATTGACGTTAGAAATTACACCCTCAAGCTGATTGACAGTAATTTCCTGTGGAACATAGGCTCTCTTCAACACTTTCAGCAAAGCCTCTCGGTGCACGTCAGAACACATCAACAATGACAAAATTGAGATTTTCGAGGGTGTTTGGTTCAATTGATCGACAATCTTGTAATCACTTTTCTTTATTATCCTCATGAACTCTTCTACCTCATTGTCAAAGGTAATCTTGGTCTCTGTTTTAGGCACAGGCACACTCTCAGCCACCTGTTTTCCTTTAGCTTTTGCCGCAGCCTCAACTTCTTTATCACTTCGCAAAGTTTGGGGAGCAAACAACCTTCCACTCCTAGTAAAGCCACCTACACCACCCACATTATCAATGTTTGAACTGGCTGATGTCCCGACTTCCTGCTTTTTCCCTTCATAATACACGTCTGTCCCATAGTGCCATGGGATTGCTTTCGTAGATGTAAACGGAACTAGTCCTGGCACCGTGATGGTAACAGGACTGGATCTTTCTGACATAACACTTGCCACAGGAGCTGTACTTGCAGGCACCTGAATTTTAGTGGGAGTATAATAAATGGTCACAGTTGACACCTCATCAGTATCTTTCGCAACCCGGTCAAACTGTAGACGGCCCTCGTCAATCAGACTCTGCAAAACGACTCTCAATTTATTGCAACCATTCTCTTGGCCCATACATTCAGAACAATCTTGATCACAACCTGGGAACACCTGACCCTTCAACAAACGATCCTTCACCACTAGCAATGAAGTCTTCACCTGACTGATATCCGCCACCAGGTTCAATCTCTTTCCATCCTCAACGACGTGCACATCTGCCACACCATGATTAGGCATGGGGTTCTGGATAACATTAGGAGGCATAGAGAAATTGATTGCCTTAGCATCAATCAAGTCTTGCACCTTATTCTGAAATGCCCAACACTTTTCAGTGGTATGCCCCTGAGCACCTGAGTGGAAATCACAGCGAGCGTTAACATCAAAATTAGGTGGCAAGTTGCCAGTGGCAGGATGTCTCATAGTACGAAGTTCAACCAACTTCAGTTGTAGTAACTGAGGTAACAACGCTGAATAAGTCATAGGGAGAGGGTCAATCTTACGGTCCCTCTGCATAGACCTTTATTGGAAAGGAGGTTGCTGCTGTTGCTGCTGAGCCTGCTTGAAATTCTGGTATCAGACGTGTGATGTTAAGGTGTGATGTCACAACAACACACTCTGCACAATGGACAACAATAACAGTAAAATAACACCAAGAATTGTTGACCCAGTTCGGTTACAACCAACCTACTCTGGGGGCTACCAAGCCAGGGATGGAATTCACTACTTGTAGATATAATTTACAGACTCAACAACCCGTTGACAATCTCCTAAACTTATACTCTACTAATGACTTCCTACCTAAGAAACCACTTAGGTATGAGAACACAACTCAATCCCTTACAAACACTCAAAGAACCCACTTTGAGTACCCTTGATCTTACTTCACAACTTCGATCAATCAACCACTCTCTATTGCTTCACAGCTTCTAGAGAGGACAGAAACTCAACACCTATTCAAACCCTAGAATAGTGTAAATACAAGCACTTTAAACAAACTCTAGACACTAAGCCTCCTGCTCTTGATCTTCTGAATGTTTTCTGTACTTTTTCCTTTGGTCTTGTGCGCTTTATATAGCTCCTGAATTGGGCTTGGACTTGTCACAATATTTGATCAGATTTGTTAATTAAAACTGAATCTTCAAAACAGATTTTATCCCCAAAATCTTTTTAAATCTTCAACCTTTTAATTCTCCAACAGACCTGCAATCAAATCTCCCATGTAACAGAAAATATCTATCCCAAGATATTCTCATCCAATGAGTCAACCACTCTCCACAATTCCAGCTAATACGCGTGCCCTAATAACATGTCCTGCTGTTATTAATTCTGCAGGTCTGATGTTACAACATCACCTGTGTGACATCAGACATCCAACTTCAGCATTTAAATACTTAACACAGCCCAGTGTTAAGACTTCAATGTTACAACATCAGCACCATGACATCAACATTGAACAACCTTTGTTTTACCAAAATTCCAGCCAATCCAAGAACTATCAATCTCCCCCTTTGGCTAATTTTGGCTAAAACAATCTCTTCACACTGCAATCAACTTCTGCACTCTGCACCTTCAGATATTCAGCAGTGGAATAATCTTCAGAAATTTGAAACTCATTAGCAGCAGTTTGACAATCTTCAAAGTCTTCATCACTTGATCTACTGCAGCACCATCTTCATTATTGACAACAGCCAATTGGTGCTCCCCCTCGAAAACATGAACCAGCATCACAGCTGTTCAGTAGCTCATAATGTGCAGCAATTTATCTGCATGGCTGCACTCTTCACATGTCATGATATCTTCAAAACTCCCCCTTAATATCTGCATCACATTAGCAGCATATGGCAATAATACTCTTGACTATCTTGGCTATGTTCTCCCCCTTTTTAGCCATAATTAGGCAAACTTCAGTTAGAAGCCCTATTAACTATAGTCAGTATACCCTAGCTCTCATTGTTAGCCTCTCAGTTAGTAAACAGGCAAAACAAATCATAGATGGAAACTAAAAGCATAAACAGTGCATAAAACAGCACAATATTCAAATTACAAATTACAACAAAGAAAAAACTAAACTAATAACAAAACTAATATCTAAGGACAGCAGATAGAGATTAGTCTTCATTCGAGCTGGTACCATCAGCATCTTCTTCACCCTCATCTGACCTAGAGTCCTCAGTGTCACCATTGTCTTTACCCTGTTCTAAGTCTTTAACCATCTGCTCAATCTTCATTTTCCTGTTAGTGCTGGTCTTGATAACCATGTCAAGATCCTTGCAGGTCGCCCTTAATTCTTTAATCAGTTCAGATTTTGTACTGACCTTCTTAATCCCAGAGCTTGATGTTTCAACAATGTCTGGAACATGGCTCCTAGCAAACAGTTTGGGATGCAAAGATAAAGCTGATTTCCTCTTACATGCTGTGTCTGAACTTATTAAGATGCCTAGATGTTGTTTCATCATAACTCCACAGATGAGCGAAGGAAATGCTATAGGCAGTTTGATAGCATTAGTGGTGGCATGTCTCGCAGTCTGCTCAAACACATATGCTCCATAGTCAAATTTCTTCTTAGTACCCACAACATAAATAAACCTCCCTAGTCCCACAGCTATTATGGTTTTATGATTGGTAGGCACCCAATTTGCGGCTCCAATTCTGTGTAAGACAGCATACTTAACACTGAGTTTGCTAGTTGGCAGTTTCCCTTTCAAGGGCCACACCTTAACTTGACCAGCAGTTATTTCCTTGCAGACATCATTCTCAGTGGCTTCTAGCTCATTAAATTCTTCATCTTTTCTTCCTAGACACTTGTTTATAACTTCAGGAGAGAAATCAACACATTTTCCTCTCACAAACACTTTCATGTAGTCCACACTGCTTTTGTCTGAAATCTTCACAGGAATATTTACCACAAATTCCTTAACCAGGCTGTCATAGCACTCGGAGAACCCATGAACCATCTTCATCAGACCAGCAGCCTTAATCACCTCTATGATTTCTTTAATCAACATAATTTCTTTCCCAATCTCTCTCTCAAGAGCAAGTCTTCTTTGACAGATGAACTTCCACATCGACGCACTGCTTGCATAATGGAATGAAATGTTATCAACTGGAACCTTAGGTATCTTGTCAGCAATTCTCTTCAGGATTGTCTTTCTGACAGGAGTGATGTCTTGAACATCATCCTCAACATCATACTCTGATTCAGATTCTTCCATTAGCTTCCTTTTTCTGGGATTCACATCAACCTTACTCCATGCTTTTGTTGGCCCAACAACAGTCTTTTTCCTCTTCTCATCAGAAGCTTTCTTTGACGACGATTCAACCATCTTTCCTTTTCTTGTTCTTAGTCTCTTGGACAGACTAGGCACTGCTCTTCCAATGACTTCATTATCAGACAAGTCATCAACATCAATTACATCAGTAGTCTCAGCATCCCTACTAAGCGATGTTCTAACCTCCTCTTCAACATCTGCTTCAACAGAAGTGGGTTCAGCAGATGTCCTAACATTCTCCTCAACATTTATTTCTTCATGCATGTCTTCACTCTAATCAGCATCTTCAATAGCTGTCATTGCAAGTTGTTGAAGACTTGACTTACCTTCCTGCATGTTGTCTTTCTCAGCTGGCATCCGATTCAGTGGGATTGAAATTCCTTTGACATGGATGTCTTTGTCCAGAATCTTTGAGGCAAGATTACCCATCCTTTTGTCTACATCAAACTTCTCTTCAATAGTCTGAGACGTATATGATTTCGGCACAGTTTTGTCCCCAAATAACACACTGATTCTGAGAGCATCATTGAGATAGGTTCTAGATTCAAAGCTTCTTCTGCAAATCTCTCTTCTGAATAAACCCTAGCCTTATCTCGCGAAGAGCTTTGAGCGACAGATTTCTTTGATGGAGATGACGTCTGGTTTGACATGGTTCCCTTGAGGCAGTATGAGTTCAGATGATTCTTCTTGTAGAAGAAGACGAACGGACGGAAGATATGCTCTTTGATGAACCGTGATCTTGCTGCACTAGAGAATGATGGTCTGAGGTATGGTGCCAGCTTTTCAGTATTTAAAGACCAATTACTAATTTTCTCCCTCCATAAAGACTTTCCTTTTAACTTTAAGTGACCTTTCAGCATCCTGATGTCATAGTCTGATGTTATAACATCAACTTGTACATCACTAGTTGAATCTTCTTCAAGAGAGGTCCACTGATAACAGTTGTCTTTGGTTCTGGCACCCTTCATAACAATCTGATTATGCTCATCAGAAACCAAACAATCATCCTTAGTGTAGTTTACCTTGTAACCTTCATCACACAACTGGCTTATACTGATCAAATTTGCACTTAAGCCATTGACAAACATAACATTGTCAAGTTCAGGTCTACCATCACCTTGCACTTTCCCAACTCCTGCAACAACACCTTTTTCTCCATTGCCAAATATGACCTCATGAGAAGGGCAAGGTCTAAGATTATCAAACATGGATCTACATCCAGACATGTGCTTGGAACACTCACTGTCAAAAAAACCATGTTCCTTCTTTATCACCCATGTGAGCCAATAAACACTTCACCTTCTCCTTAGGTACCCATTGTTTAACAACTTTGGGCCTGTGCTCTCTCCATCTGTTTTGAGGCTGAGGGTATCCATGCAGCTTGTAGCAAGAGTACTGCATATGTCCAAATCTTCCACAATAATAGCATCTCACCCTTTCATCTCTGAATCTTCTGCCATGATGAGATTGCTTATGCTGCCATCCATAATGTGATCTCCTCCTACCATAAGACGGCTGAGAATGTTGTTTCCTGGATTGTCTCCCATGATGGTGTGGCTTTCTTCTTCCATATATATAAGGAATAGCATTGGTGTATCCATAACCATAACCATACCAGTTGTCCTGATGTTGAGACATCTGATGAGACATGTGCTATTTGAACTGAGCAGCTTGCATGCTCTCATGGTATTGTGGGGGCATATATTGGCTAGCTCCCTGTGGCTGCTTTCTCTTCTGATAGGGACCAGTCTTCTTCTCAATCTTCTTAGGTTGTGAAACATCAGCTTTCTTAGGGGTAGGATCCTGCTTCTTTGGCTGATGTTGAGATGAAAGTTGTGACACTTCCTTCTTTGAAGCTGACGTGCTTCCTTCTGAAGTTCCCTTGTCCTCAGCCACATAACCTATCCCAGCTTTGTCTCCAGCAGCTTTTTCTGACTGAAGGATCTTGTCGAGTGTGTCTGTACCACAGCTCAGCATCCTAACAGACTTGGTCATTTGATCAAGGTGAGCTCTAACTAGCACCACTTCATTTTCAAGATCAGTCTTTTCATTCTTTAGATGAGCAATCTGTTGCTTGTGGCACTTGTTTTCTTGACAAATCTCAGCACTCTTTAAACACAGCTCTTGATAGGTGGATGCCAACTCCTCATAAGTTACTTCTCCATCACTAGAATCATCATCAGAAACCACAGTTCCTGTTAAAGCTCTCACATGCTTTGCTGACTCGCCTTCACTTTCACTATCAGAGTCAGACCAGGAAACTGTCATGCCCTTCTTCTGCTTTTTCAAGAAGGTGGGACATTCTTTCTTGACATGTCCATACCCTTCGCACTCAAAGCACTGCACTCCTTTATCTTGGGCAGTCTTCTCTTCATCCTTCTTGCTGGTGTCAGAAGTCATGTTCTTGACATTAGGCCTGGAGTTATTATTCATTCTCTTGAATACTTTGGTGAAGTGTCTTCCCAAAATCACTATGGCCTGAGACAGATCCTCCTGGGATTCAGATTTCTTCCCTTTCTCTTCTTCACCATTTGTCACCAGGGCTATACTCTTTGGCTTCTTTTCTGGTTCTTCCTCATTCAACCCAAGCTCGAAGGTTTGAAGAGATCCAATGAGCTCATCTACTCTCATCTTGCTAATGTCTTGTGATTCTTCAATGGCAGTAACCTTCATCTTATACTTCTTAGGTAGGGACCTAAGGATCTTCCTCACAAGTTTTTCATCTAACATCTTCTCTCCAAGAGCACTAGATGCATTGGCCAGCTCAAGAACACTCATGTGGAAATCATGAATAGTCTCATCTTCCTTCATCTTCAGGCTTTCAAATTTTGATGTTAAAATCTGAAGTCTTGACATCTTGACTCTAGATGTTCCTTCATGAGTAGCCTGCAAGATATCCCATGCTTGCTTAGCAACTTCACAGGTATTAATTAACCTGAAGATGTTCTTATCCACTCCATTGAAGATAGCATTCAGAGCTTTGGAATTTCCAAGGGCAAGCTCATCTTCCTCCTTGGTCCACTCTTCTTCAGGCTTTGGCTTAGAGGTGCCTTCTTTATCTTTGCCAGCATCATCCTTCTCACACATGACAGGTGCTTTCCACTCTTTAATAACAGCCTTCCAAGCCCTACTGTCCAAATATTTTAAGAAGGTGGTTATCCTTGGCTTCCAATAGTCATAATTGGATCCATCCAAAATAGGGGGTCTGTTGACGAATCCTCCAACTTCTTTGTCCATCTTTTCACCAGAAAGTAACTTCCCTAGATCTCACCCAGAGACAGACAGGATGCCTACTCTGATACCAATTGAAATTCTGGTATCAGACGTGTGATGTTAAGGTGTGATGTCACAACAACACACTCTGCACAATGGACAGCAATAACAGTAAAATAACACCAAGAATTGTTGACCTAGTTCGGTTACAACCAACCTACTCTGGGGGCTACCAAGCCAAGGATGGAATTCACTACTTGTAGATATAATTTACAGACTCAACAACCCGTTGACAATCTCCTAAACTTATACTCTACTAATGACTTCCTACCTAAGAAACCACTTAGGTATGAGAACACCACTCAATCCCTTACAAACACTCGAAGAACCCACTTTGAGTACCCTTGATCTTACTTTACAGCTTCGATCAATCAACCACTCTCTATTGCTTCACAGCTTCTAGAGAGGACATAAACTCAACACCTATTCAAACCCTAGAATAGTGTAAATACAAGCACTTTAAACAAACTCTAGACACTAAGCCTCCTGCTCTTGATCTTCTGAATGTTTTCTGTACTTTTTCCTTTGGTCTTGTGCGCTTTATATAGCTCCTGAATTGGGCTTGGACTTGTCACAATATTTGATCAGATTTGTTAATTAAAACTGAATCTTCAAAACAGATTTTATCCCCAAAATCTTTTTAAATCTTCAACCTTTTAATTCTCCAATAGACCTGCAATCAAATCTCCCATGTAATAGAAAATATCTATCCCAAGATATTCTCATCCAATGAGTCAACCACTCTCCACAATTCCAGCTAATACGCGTGCCCTAATAACATGTCCTGCTGTTATTAATTCTTCAGGTCTGATGTTACAACATCACCTGTGTGACATCAGACATCCAACTTCAGCATTTAAATACTTAACACAGCCCAGTGTTAAGACTTCAATGTTACAACATCAGCACCATGACATCAACATTGAACAACCTTTGTTTTACCAAAATTCCAGCCAATCCAGGAACTATCACTGCTGTTGTGGTTGTTGTTGCTGAACAGATGGTGTCGGGATTGTTACTGTACCTACCTGGTGATAAGCCTGAGAATGTCCTCTTCCCCGTCCTCTATACACAACATTTGTATCACCTTCTTTCCTTTTCTGACCACTGGCAAAGGGTTTCTTTGTTCCAGAAGACCCAGCCCCACTTACATCTTGGATCTTCCCAAGTTTCAACAGACTCTTTATCCTTTCTCCAGCAATCACTATATCAGAAAATCCGGTCGATGGACAAGCAACCAATCTTTCAAGAAATGCCCCTTGCAGGGTGCCCATAAACATATCTGCCATTTCTCTATCCAACAAAGGAGGTTGAACCTGGGCAGCCATTTCCCTCCACCTTTGAGCGTATTCCTTGAAACTTTCCTTAGCATTCTGTCACAACCCTTGCAGTTGAGTGCGGTTGGGCGCCATGTCGATATTGTACTGATATTGCTTTAGAAATGCTTCTGCCAGATCTTTCCAACTTCTCACAGCAGCTCTGTTCAATTTCATATACCAGGTCAAAGAAGCTCTAGCCAGATTATCTTGAAAGTAATGCATTCATAACTTCTCGTCATCAGTGTGAGCTGAGATCCTCCCAAAATAAGCCTGAATATGTGTTTGGGGACACGTATTGCCATGATATTAGTCAAAAGTGGGTGGCTTGAACTTTGGAGGGATTCTGACTCCTGGTACCAGACCCAAACTAGTAACATCAATACCCATAGAATTCCTGCACTCTATAGCCCTGATCTTCTCAGCCATCTCATCATACCTTCTGTCACCAGGATTACCCATATCAGCATCCAGCAGGGTGAATTGGTCTTCCTGGACATCTTCTTGAACATCACCAACATTTCTGCCATTTCTATTACCCAGATTACCACCAGGAGGAGGATTTCCAACAGGAGGAGGAGTGCCCCTTGTCTGTAAATTATCCACCTGATTACCTTTAGACGTGGCCTCCGGACGCTCGACCAGAAGTCTCAATCTCTCTTGAGTCTGTGCCATACCAGTCATGAGAGTCATGAGCTGGTCCATGCGTGCCCTCATTTCAGCCAAATCATTCTGCATTTGGTCCATTATCCTTGCTTGATTTCTTCGAGTTGAGTATCGGTGAATGTGATTCTCAGCTATAATGCCTGAAACCAAATAAAGGTTAGAGACCCTGCAACGAGTACCTGAAAAGCAAGCAACAGAATGCAAAATGATATGCAATGCAATGCAATGTTTATTCATTTTGGGGCATTCCTTCCTTCAATTCCAGTTTGACCGTAAGGGAACCACGCATACTCCTGCAATTGTTAACAGTGACAGAACATCAGAGGTGCATATTAATAATTCAGAATACCCATCATATACGGCCCGGTGGGTGTGTGAATCATTGTATAATTTGATGAAGAATCCACCTCAATAATACCAAATGAAACACCATTAGCATAAATGAAAACCCACAACCAGCTGTGGAACAATCAAATACAAATTGGTTCTGAACAGATACAACTGAATAGCATGAATACAAGCAAAGGAAAACCCATCAACAAGCCTGATGGTGAATTTCCAGAATAACAACAACTCAGACACTGAGCCCATACAAATCCTCTCGGACCTCCTTGAGAATTGCTTCAGTAACTGGATCATTAGGGCGCTCCGTAAGACTTCTGATCAGCTGACTTCTTATCTTGACAGCTTCCTCCAGCTTTCTGATTTGATCTTTAACGTCTAACTCTTTGACTCTCTTTACTCCTGCGCGGACTTTCAGATCTTCAATCTCTCAGTGGGCTGAACTAAGCTGCTTGATAAATTCGCCTTCTTTACTCTTCAAATTCTTTCTCAACTCATCATTTTCATCCCTGATTCTCGCTTTGATCTCCCTTCGACACTCGGAGAACTCATCCCATCTCTGCTGCCCTTTGGCAAGTGCATTTTCAGACTTTGACAACTGCTTGTTGATACGCTTGCACGCCTCTTTTAATGCCATCTCAATTTTCTTGACCTTGTGAATATAGATAGTGTCCTCTGCAATTCTTTTCTCATTAGCCTCATGACGATCAGTCAGCTTTTGCAGTACATACTCAACATTACGCTTTTCACAAAGCGTCTTTCGGAGCCCTTCACATAACTTCTCATTCATTTTGACTGTCTTATCCATCTCCGTCTTAAGCTTGTTATATTCAGCAACACTTATCGTGGTCACTGGTTCAACAACAACTGTATCTGACGGACTTTCCCTAGAGAACGACAAAAGGGTGATCTGAACTCTTCTTTTCAACCATGCATCATACTGAGGAGACGACACGTTGTTGCACCTGCCAAAGACAACTTTACCCTTTTTTTGCAAATTGCCCCAAGATCTGGCCGCTTGCCTTACCAACAAAAGATTATCTTTCACAGAGAAAAAGAAAGATTCTTCCAATTCGCTATCTCTCGGAGGATCTATTAAAGCAAATCCCAACTGGCTCCTTAGAATAATAGGATTGTAATTGATGCAACCCCTTATCTCCAAGAGTGGCACATTTGGATGTCTTCCACAGCTACTGACAAAATCCTCTCCCATCGTTCTTTGATTAAACCAACGAATATCTTTTGTCATAAACTGAATCATCCTTTTAGCCTAATTCTTTGCAGGATGAGGATCCAGGAAAGCCTCAGAATTTGGTAAGTGTCTCATGAGCCATTTATGAAATAAAGGTGCACAACATCTAACCAAACCCCCTCTCTTATTCTCATTCTTATAATGCACAGAATAATACAAGTCACCCAAGAGCGTAGGTATAGGATTTTTCAACACAAAGATATGGATGGCTCTCATGTCTACAAACTTGGGCTCATCAGCAAACAACATAATCCCATAAATGCTCAAGGCCAGAATAGAACAAACTATTTCCCATTGAGCTTTAGCAGCACATTCTTCAGCTTTGGCACCCAAGAAATCCATATGAAAGCCATATAAACCTCCTTTGGTGGCAAGGTTATCTATCACCATAGGTATGCTCAGATGCAGGGCCTTAGCTATCTCCTCAGGCTTTGGAGGGCGCATATCAGAGTTGAAAGGAATCTGGTATTTGAGAGGCACATCTAGAAGAATGGCATACTCTTCTAGCATCGGAGCCAACTGAAAGTCTGAAAAAGTGAAACACCTTAACTGTGGGTCATAAAACTGCAAGCAAGTATGGATGACACTCCTCTCTAAAGCATTCAAATCATCAACCATGGTCAGAATCTCCCCATAAGCCTTCCGGAACAAACCCACATGATCTGGAGTAATAAGAGAAACCATCTTCTGCAACTGACCCACCTTTGTGTCAAAGAACGTATAATGCACATTGTTCTTCCTTGGAATCTCCATAACTGCAAAGGGAACTGTCAACCGGAATTGAAAGGAAGTATACCCTGCAAATGAATAAACATGAAGGTTAAATGCAAGAATGCTAATGATGGTATGTATGCAAGGGCATGTGATTGATGTTGCACATATAATGCTGAACCCACTGTACTGTTTTCTGAATTTGTGATATATACAAAACCAGGATAAAAAGTCCAATAACAAATCCCAAACAAATGTGAACTGATCAGGATCAAAGGTTCAGTAACCAATCCAGAACGCATAAGAAAACCGGGTATTCTGAAAGTCAAGGGTTCCTGCACACCTGTAAACAATCCCCCCAATCTCACATGTATGTACTAGAACGTGCGGATCCTCAAATTCGAATCTCAGAACGAGAAGCAATAGCACATTCAGCCCGAAGGATACAATGTTATCGCCAAACAAAGAGATTGTCCTCTGATTCACCTCAAAATAAAGAGGGGTCATCCTAGAAGGTCATCCAGACTTAACAGCTCTTCCAGATAGCTCTACCATCGTGGAAGATCCACAACGCAGAATTCTCTAGAGAGAACCATATCCAGATTGTGCTTCATATTCCCTCCTCGCACCAAAATGGAACGCGGGAGGATATGAAACACACTAAACATAAGTGCACTCAGGCCTGTGTATTGGGCCTATCTCTCAGAATACCCCGTCCCACCGAACGGAAAACAGCACAGTCCAGTATAGCATAATATAGCATATGAAATGAAAATGCTAAAGTGCGGTAAATACAGTAATATACAGTTGTAATACCCCAAAATTTTCCCTCTCTTTTCTTCATATCATTTAGCATGAGTTTTCATTGCATTGCATTGCATTCAAGCATAGAAAAACAAAGCATCAAGCATTTAGCATTGCAACTTGCATAAGGGCATGTGATCAGGTGATTCTCTAAGGTGTTGATCATCCAAAGAAGAAGACCAAGTGTTTCTCACAAGCTTCAAGGACCTCTTACATCATGTATCATCTCCATTTGATCTCACAAGTCATGGGAAGAGGAGAATTCATCAAGAAGATTGGACAGTGCATGATCTCCTATACAAGGCAGTCAAAAGTTAGGATCTGACCCCCAAATGAGCAAGCTCCTTGAGTTTTTATTAACTCCAAAGGGCATATCTCATTGTTGTTTGAGAGGATGCACATCATATTCAGAGGAATTGGGATTTGGAGGATGTGCTATTTCCTCCTAACCAGAGGGTACCAAAACTAGGGTTTGCCATAAAATCAGTTTATTTCTGATTTTTTGGGCAAGACTTGATCTCATGGTATCCCTTATGTCCTCAAGTGTCTAGGGATGGAAGATTGCCCATCAATTTGTTTTAGAAGGTTTTTAATTGATCAGAAACTTCAAAATCAAGAGAATGGGGGATAAAGTCAACTGTGCAGTGAAAAAGTCAACTCTTGACTTTTTGAGGTCAACATCATGATTCTCAAGTCAAATGTGATCATTGTTGAAGATTTGACCAAGAAAATCTAAGAGGTTCATCAAAAATCAAGAAATGTGAAAAGTTGCCATATTTGGAATAGTAGGGTTTCCAAAAATAGTAAGTTTTGGCCATTTTAGCACCTCTCTTTGAGTCAGGTTTTCTCAATTTTAAAGCATCAAGTCAAAAATCCACCAGGACACAAAAAAAGATCTTGTTTCAAGCTTCAAATCCATATAAAGAACTCCACCATTGGATCAAAATTGAGTCAGTTATGATCCATCAAAGTTTGACAAAACTAGGGCAAAAATCAAGTCATGGCAAGGCAATTTCAAGTCACCCGACCATAATTTCATCAAACATGTGGCGTGGCAAATGTCAAGCCAATTTTCTCCATCAAAGAAAGCTTCAAATGAAAAAATTTTGAACATTAAAGTTGTTCATTGCCATGTCCTCTTCAACTTTGATGTCAAACGTTTTTTCATTTGAACAAGTTATCATAGAGATATCAAGGCTCAAAGAGGAAGGGTTCATGCTGAATTTTTTCATGGGCCATGCTGCCATGCACGTTTTGCCATGATATGCCCACGGGGCCAGCTTGTTTTTTTGGATTTCTTTGTTGATTTTAAGTGTGTTAGAGACCTTTTCTCATCATGATTCAAATACCAAAGTTGTTCTATCATGTGTAGGCTTTCCAAAGAGTATAAGCATTCCTCATTTCATGTAGTATTACTTAACTTATGGTTGCTTAAAGTTCAAGGTTCCAAGTTGTAAATTTGAAAACTTAGAAATTTTTCTAAGTTATTTCTTTGGCAGACTTGTGGACATATCTTCATGGCTTGTTTTCACAATGTTCTAAGCCTCAAATCATCTTATTTTTAACATGGATTTTGTTCTCCACATTTCCAACATTTCCTTGAATCTTTGGTTGTCTTAAATGGAACAAGGTGTACTAAGCAATGGCCAAGAAAAATGATGGGTTCAGGTTGTGTTAAAGGCTTGTATTTGGTAGTTTCTAGTGGGTTGTTGTTGTAACATGGATATGATTCAAGCCCATGCGAATTGTAGCACACTCTTTGTGCCAAATTCACAACCAAATGTAGCCAAGCAAAAATGCATGCCATGCATGTTTCATATGTTTGTGTTGCCATAAAAGGAAAAGGAGAAAGTGTGTGAACTTTACCTTATTTTCTTTCCCACGTACCAAACTTTTTCAGTACCCACACATATTCTTCATGTCCCATTTGAGCTCACAAAAAATCACTCCAAGCACCCTCCCATTTGTTTAAACCGTACCACCCTCTCTCTCTTCCAATCTTTGCCAAAAAACTCCAAACAAACCATTCCACATTTCAGGCCCAAATAAACTCTCTTAACCCACCATATTTAAGGAGAGAAACCCTAGAATGAGGGGGGGGGGGGGGAGGCAGCAGTTGGTAAGTTCAGAGAAAAAAATACACACACTCTCTCATTCTTCTCCTTTTCGAATCTGAATTATACTGCAATTTCTCTTCATTCTATTGCTTGTTCCTTACTCCCTGAAGCTCAGTGAAGGTTTCCAATTGGTTTTCTGAAGCACTTGCCATTGTTTGAAGAGCCAACGGAGCTCCTCCGTTAGGTATTTTTTTCTCTAACTCGTAACTCTCGTTTTAGGTGCTTTTTAGAACTTTTGTTGGTGCATCTGAAGTCCTACCTTAGGGTAGGCAATGTTTGAGTACTTATTTGTGAGTTTTAATGAAGTTTCATTTTGAGTGTTCAAACTTTAAATCATGATTGCTTGAGATTTAGTGGTTGTTTTTCAATTGTTTTTGCATATTTGAGATCTCCATGGAGTGTACTACATGGTAGTATGTTGGTTGTTTTGATTTGAGATCATGGATCCATGTGTGTTGTTTCTTGAGGTTTGATTTTCATGGCTTTAGAGGAATAATTTTGAGAAACTAAGGGCATTTTTGGAATCTACAGGAAATTTTGAGGGGGAAGGGTGTTTTTTGCACGTTTTCGGCCGCCCCCCGCCGCCGACGGTGGTGGCCGGCTGGACTATGGTGGTCTTCGGCGGTGGTCCGGCCATGGAGGGCTGCCACTGGTACTGTTCACGTTCTTGCATGGTTTCATGAAGATGATGATGAGGTGGCAACATGTGAGTGGTTGTTGGTTTTGTTTTTGTCTTTAGTAACTTAAGTGTACATGTGACCAATTGATGATGTTTACATAATATTTGTTACATTCTTATTTCCATTCCTTTTTTTTATTTCAAAAATTTGATATATCCACTATCAATGGGCCCAACGAATTCTGTTCACACCCCCCAGTACCAGCCCAAATCGTGGCCTTCCCTTTTCCATTACTAATGCACCCCTCCATTTTAACACTTAACTTTTATTTTCTTTTTATTTTTGTTACTTTTTTAATTATTAAAAATACTCTATTTTATCAAAAAATTCCAAAAAAATTCATTAACGTTTTTTAGTGTCTTATTTAATTTTTTATGAATTTTATTTTCATTTTCCATTTGTTTTAATAATTAATTCTGATTTTCTTTTCCAAAGTGTCCTCCATGCTTATTCATGTGATTCATACTTATGTTTTGTGACTTTGCTCATCCTTATGAAGCTGATTTTTTTTTGTCATTCTTAGACCTTGATATGAGATTGTTTTGATGCTGGTTTAAGGATGGTTTGAGTTACTTTTAGTGACTTGCCATTCAACTTTTATGGACCCTCGATCTTTGTTCGGTTATGTGCATATCTTGACTTGTGAAGCACTTTTGAACATGCTATTGATCTAGTTCTGTTCCAATATTTTTGAACTTGTTAATTTGATGTTCAAACTTTCCTTTGATTATTTTTTGGGAATTTATTTAACCACTTTGCTATTTTTAGTTGACATCTACTTGTGGTTTGAATTCGATGGAGGCATGTTTAGACACTTGAACTAGTTTGGGTGCTTTTGTTTGCTCGTGATTAAGTGATGCTTGGAATGATTACTTGGTGTGATCCTATTCTGTTTGAGCTTTTTTGTGGCTTTGGAATTATTCACATTGGTCCATTTTCCTATTTGTTCTTAATTTTACAAGTTGACTATGTTTTGACTTAAATCCTTTGGTGTGTTTGACTTAATCATATGAATTGTTTCCTTGTTTGATACCACCAATGCATGACGCTTTTTGTATGACTTGAATGACATGTTAGAGGTTCTGACCCTTTGGGTTTAAGTTGCTTTATGTGACATGTTCTCGCTCTTTGCTTCACATGTCCTTTGCTTTGCTTGCATGATTGATGAGTGGATGTTTTGATTAACTTTGATGCATGTTTTGAATGTGTTGCTTAATGATTCATCTTGTGTGACTTGAGTTTGATCTTGATATGTTGTTGATGCACATGCTACTGCCCTCTTGAGTTCATTACTTGGTTTTCACTTCACATGTTCATTTTGGGATGATTTGTATGATGCATTTCATTATCAAATGTTTTGTTGCTTCTTTGGCTCATAATGCATCATGATGCGAAATACTTTTGTATGCTTGAATTGATTGATTATGAGGTGTCTTAAGTTCTGACTTGGATTCATGTTCATCTTACTTTATCCATTTCATCTTTGTGTAAAGTTCATTGATGCTTAATTGTACTTCTTATGCAAGTTTACTTGTATCCTTTTTTGTGTGCTTTCACTTGTACACTTGAGATGTTCTTGTGTGATCTTTGAAGCATGTTTTATGATGTGATTTGGATATGTTGATTATGATGTGCTTGCTGCCCCATCTCTTTTCTTATCTATCTCTTCCTCTTTTCTTCTCTTTCACTCTTTTCCTCCCATGAATCTCAAGACTTGTTTAAGTCTTGGATTCTTTCCCTTTAGAGATACCTAGTCCAACTTAATTTTAGATTAAGCTTGGAGTAGGATTAGCATTAGGTTAGGTAGTCTTTTCTCCTAAACCTCACTAACCATAGGACATCCATGCATGATAACATTAGGACTCTCAGTTTCCCTTTAGAGATTCCCTTGCGTCGTTTCTCTTCTCCTCTTCAAACAAAAGTAAAAAATACTTAATAAAGGCAAAACAAACATTGTATTTAGGCCTTTCATGTAAGAATAAGATAGTGAGGGATCTTCTCTCATTTTCTTGGAATGTTTAGCGTGCGTCCCATCTCGGGTCGTTATGCGAGGCATTCGATCTTACATGAGGGACTTAAATACAATGTGCGTTACAAAACACAAAACAATCAAAATACTTCTTTCTAAAAAACTTCCAACAAACAATAACGTCTTTCCTTCGGGAATTCTCTTCTCATCCCATTCACTCTCAGCGTACGAACGTGCTTCTACTCGTTCTCTTGCAAGATGGTAACGCACTCAGACCAGCGAGCCTATAACACCTGAGCTAGAACGTTAGCCGTTCCCTAAAAAACACAAACAAAGCGACCCTCGTTGAGGGGAACTACGTCGCTCTGATTCTCATGTCCCCGATGAGATACGTAGGCAGTGGGGTAGGGCCCATTCGAGCACTTCTTTTATTTTCCCTACATTTGTTTCTTTTTTCTCTCTCTTTTCCTTTTCCTTTTCCTGTTCCTTTCCCTTTCCAGTAGCAGTGGAGCTCCAGACAATGACACTCTTTGATCGAGACAAGCGTGGATCCCATCGGGTACGATGGACGTGTGGGGTGCTAATACCTTCCTCACACGTAACCGACTCCTGAACCCAGTTCTCTTGGTCGCAAGACCATGCTCTTTCCTTTCCCTTCAGGTTTATACGGTGTTTCCTTTCCCTCTCATGGGATAAATACACATTGCTGGCGACTCTGTTTCGGTGCCACTTTCGCGTTTGTACTTGGATGAAAATCCCGGGAGCGACAGCTGGCGACTCTGCTGGGGACCGAACCCAGAATCTCTGGTTTCCTTAGCGAGTCAATCCTAGCGCTTGTCTGTTTTTCTTTCATTGGGTGTTTATTGTACTTTGCTGTATTTACCATTTTACTGTATAGTCATTTACTATTTTTTGCTGTATACTACTGTATATTACTGCATTTACTGTATTTTAGCATTTTTTTCATTTCATATGATGTATTATGCTGCACTGCTGTACTGTTTTCTGTTTGGCGGGATGGGGGTATTCTGAGAGATAGGCCCAATACACAGGCCTGAGTGCACTTAGGATTAGCGTGTTTCATGTCCTCTCGCGTTCCATCTCGGTTCGAGGAGGGAATATGAAACACAATCTGGATGTGGTTCTCTCTAGAGAATTCTGCGTTGTGGATTTCCCACGATGGTAGAGCTATCTGGAAGAGCTGCTAAGTCTGGATGACCTGTTAGGATGACCCCTCTTTGTTTTGAAGTGAATCAGCAGACGACCTCTTTGATTGGCGGTAGCATTGTATCCTTCGGGCTGAATGTGCTATTGCTTCTCAAACCTCTGAAGCTAAGGATCTTCCGTTTTGGAGAATCAGTTGAGGCCTCCTCAATTGATGATGATGCCAAACCAGAAATGGTGAACGTATCATCATTTCTCGACCTGAGAGCCCGGGATACTGAACATCCTAGTACCTACCTGTGAGATTGGGGGGGATTGTTTACAGGTGTGCAGGAACCCTTGACTGTCAGAATACCTGGTTTTCTTATTTGTTCTGGATTGGTTACCGAAGTTTTGATACTGATCAGCTCACATTTGGTTATGTGTTTGTTATTGGGTTTCTTATCCTGGGGTTGTATATCTCACCAAATTCAGATTGCAGTACAGTGGGTTCAGCAGTATTTGTGCAGCAGTGGTCACATGCCCTTGCATACATATCATCATTAGCATTCTTGCATTTAACCCTCATGTTTATTCATTTGCAGGGTACACTTCCTTTCGATTTCGGTTGACAGTTCTTGTTGCAGTTATGGAGACTCCCAGGAAGAACAATGTACACTATAGTTTCTTTGACACAAAGGTGGGACAGTTGCGAAAGATGATTGCTCTTATTACTCCAGACCATGTGGGTATGTTTCGGAAGGCTTATGGGGAGATTATGACTGTGGTTGTTGACTTGAATGCTTCAGAAAGGAGTGTCATTCATACGTGCTTACAGTTTTATGACCCACAGCTAAGGTGTTTCACCTTCTCAGATTTTCAGTTGGGCCCAATGCTAGAAGAGTATGCTTTGCTGCTAGGTGTGCCTCTCAAGTACCAGATTCCCTTCAACTCTGACATGCGCCCTCCAAAGCATGAAGAAATAGCTAAGGCTCTTCATATGAGCGTACCTGTGGTAGCAGACAATCTCACCACCAAAGGAGAATTATCCGGTTTTCATTTGGACTTCTTGGTTGCCAAAGCTGAAGAATTTGCTGCTAAGGCTCAATGGGAAACCGTTTGTGCAATCTTGGCTTTGAGTATCTATGGAATTATGCTGTTTGCTGATGAACCAAAGTTTGTGGACATGAGTGAAATCCATATTTTTGTAATGAAGAAACCCGTACCTACCCTCCTGGGTGATTTGTACTATTCTGTGCACTTCAAGAATGAGAAGAAGCGAGGAAGGTTGGTCAGATGTTGTGCGCCTCTGTTCCATAGGTGGCTTATGGGTCATTTGCCAAATTCAGAGGCCTTTTTGAATCCTCAGCCTGCAAAGAACTGGGCTAAGAGGATGATTCAGTTGACAGCAAAGGATATCCGTTGGTTCAATCAGAAGACAATTGGGGGAGATTTCATCAGCAGCTGTGGAAGACATCCTAACGTGCCACTCTTGGGAGTAAAAGGTTGCATTAATTATAACCCTATTATTCTCAGGAGACAATTAGGATTTGCCTTAGTAGAGCCTCCAAGGGACAGTGATTTGGAAGAGTCTTTTTTTTCCTATGAAGGATAACCTTTTGTTGGTAAGGCAAGCGGCTGGAGCTTGGGGTAATCTTCAAATGAAGGGTAAAGTCGTCTTCGGAAAGTGCAACAATGTGTCTTCCTCTCAATATGACGCCTGGTTGAAAAGAAGGGTTCAGATTACTCTTTTGCCGTTTTCTCAGGAAAGACCGACAGATCCAGTGGAACCAGTGACCATGATAAGCATTGCCGAATATGACAAGCTTAAAGCAGAGATGGATAAGACTGTCAAAAAGAAGGAGAAGCTAAGTGAAGGACTCAGAAAGACGCTTTGTGACAAGCGTAAGGTTGAGTATGAATTGCAGAAGCTAACTGAACTTCATGAGGCCAATAAGAAGAGAATTGCCGAAGACACTATCTATATTCGTAAGGTCAAACAGAATGAGATGGCGCTAAAGGAGGCATGCAAGCGCATTAATGAGCAGTTGACCAAGTCAGAGAATGCCCTTGCCAAAGGACAACAGAGGTGGGATGAGTTTTCTGAATGTCGGAGGGAGATCGAGGCGAGAATCAGGGCTGAAAACGACGAGTTGAGGAAAGATTTGAAGAGCAAAGAAAGCGAATTTCTCCAACAACTAAGTTCAGCTAATCAAGAGATCGAAGATCTGAAGACCCGCGCCGGAGTAAAGAGAGCCAAAGAGTCAGCTGTCAAAGATCAAATCCGAAAGCTAGAAGAAGCCGTCAAGTTAAGGAGCCAGTTGATCAGAGGTTTCACGGAGCGCCCAAATGATCCAGTTACTGAAGCGCTTCTCAAAGAGGTCCAGGAAGATTTTTATGGGCTCAGTGTTTGATTTATTTTGTTGCTATTCTGGGAATCACCATCAGGCTTGTTGATGGGTTTCCCTTTTATTTGTATTCAGGCTTTTTCAGTTGTATTTATCTGAAAACAATTTGTATTTGACTGTTCCACACATGGTTGTGGGTTTGTTTTTCTTGTTATTGGATTTGTTGGTAGATTCTTCGTCAGATTATATGATGGGTATTCACCTCTGGCATTCTTTCACTGTTAGCAGCTGCAGGGATATGCGCTCTTCTCTTTTGGTCAAATTGGAATCGAAGGAAGGAATGCCTCAAAATGAATAAATATTGCATTGCATCGCATATCATGTTGCATTCTGTTGTTTGTTTTCAGGTACCTGTCACAGGAGATCTCTAACCTTTATTTGGTTTCAGGAACTATAGCTGAGAATCATATTCATCGTTACTCAACTCGAGGAAATCAGGCTAGAGCTATGGATCAAATGCAGAGTGATTTGGCTGAAATGAAGGCAAGAATGGACCAGTTCATGACTCTCATGACTGGAATGGCACAAAATCAAGAAAGATTGAGGCTTATGGTCGAGCGTCCAGAAGGCACGCTTGGGGTTAATCAGAATGGCAATGGCACTCCTCCTCCTGTTGGCAATCCCCCTCCGGTGGTTAATGTGGGTAATGGAAATGGCAGAAATGTTGGTGGTGTTCAGGAAGATGGTCAAGAAGACCAATTTACTCTATTGGATGTTGAGATGGGTGCTCCTAATGACAAAAGGTATGATGAGTTGGCTGAAAAGATACGGGCTATGGAATGCAAGAACTCTATGGGTATTGATGTTACTAGTTTGGGGCTGGTACCAGGGGTCAGGATCCCTCCAAAATTCAAGCTGCCTACTTTTGATAAATATCATGGCAATACATGTCCCCAAACACATATCCAAGCTTATTTTGGGAGGATCTCAGCTCATACAGATGATGAGAAGTTGTGGATGCATTACTTTCAAGACAATCTGGCTGGAGCTTCTTTGACCTGGTATATGAAATTGAATAGAGCTGCTGTGAGAAGTTGGAAGGATCTGGTTGAAGCATTCCTAAAACAGTACCAGTACAATATTGACATGGCGCCCAATCGTACTCAATTGCAGGGGTTGTCACAGAATGCTAAGGAAAGTTTCAAAGAATATGCACAGAGGTGGAGGGAAATGGCTGCACAGGTTCAACCTCCATTGTTGGATAGAGAAATGGCTGACATGTTTATGGGCACCCTGCAAGGGGCATATCTTGAAAGACTAGCTGCCTGTCCATCAACCGGATTTGCTGAGATAGTGATTGTTGGAGAAAGAATAGAGAGCTTGTTGAAGCTTGGAAAGATTCAAGATGTGAGTGGGGCTGGATCTTCTGGGATGAAGAAACCGTTTGTTCGTAGTCAGAGAAGAAGAGAAGGAGATACAAATGTTGTGTTTAGAGGACGAGGCAGAGGACATTCTCAGGGTTATCACCAGGTAGGTGCAGTGACAATCCCAGCACCGTCTGTTCAGCAGCAACAACCCCAACAGCAAGTTCAACAGCAACAGCAGCAACCTCCTTTCCAACAGAGGTCTAGGCAGAGGGATCGTAAGCTTGACCCTCTCCCTTTGACTTATTCTGCGTTGCTACCACAGTTACTCCAGTTGAAGTTGGTTGAGCTCCGCACTATGAGGCCTCCTGCCCCTGGCAACTTGCCTCCTAATTTTGATGCTAACGCACGATGCGAGTTCCACTCAGGTGCTCAAGGGCACTCCATTGAAAGATGTTGGGCTTTTCATCATAAAGTGCAAGACTTGATTGATGCCAAGGCAATCAATTTCTCTCGGCCTCCTAATATTATTCAGCACCCCATACCTAATCATGGTACGGCAAATGTGCATGCTGCGGAAAATGTGCATGCTATCGAAGATGGAAAGCGGTTGAATTTGGTAGCAGACATCAGTCAGGTGAAGACTTCTTTGTTGGTTGTAAAAGATCGTTTGTTGAAGGGACAGGTGTTCCCGGGCTGTAATCAAGATTGTTCTGAGTGTATGAATCAAGAGAATGGATGTGATAAGTTGAAAGCGGGTTTGCAGAATCTGATCAATGAAGGATGTCTACAGTTTGACAGGGTTGTGAAAGAGACTGATGAGGTATCAACTGTGACCATCTATTATACTCCCGCCGAGATCCAGGTGCCTGCTAGTACTGTTCCTGTAGCAAGTGTTGTGCAACAAAGACCCAGTCCTGTTACCATCACGGTGCCAGGACCAGTTCCATTTACAACTACACAGGAAACCCCGTGGCACTATGGGGCAAACGTATATTATTCTCCTGCCGAGATCCAGGTGCCTGCTAGTACTGTTCCTGTAGCAAGTGTTGTGCAACAAAGACCTAGTCCTGCTACCATCATGGTGCCAGGACCAGTTCCATTTACAACTACACAGGAAACCCCGTGGCACAGTGGGGCAAACGTATATTATTCTCCTGCCGAGATCCAGGTGCCTGCTAGTACTGTTCCTGTAGCAAGTGTTGTGCAACAAAGACCCAGTCCTGTTACCATCACGCTGCCAGGACCAGTTCCGTTTACAACTACAAAGGCAATTCCATGGCACTATGGAGCAGACATATATTATGAAGGGAAAAAGCAAGAAGTTGGGTCATCGGCCGGTTCGAATATTGATAATGTGGGTGGTGTAGGTGGTTTTATAAGAAGCGGAAGATTGTTTACTCCCCAAACTTTGCGCAGTGATCAAGAAGCTGAAGCTGCTGCAAAAGCTAAAGGAAAACAGGTGGTCGAGAGTGTGCCTGTACCTGAAACTGAGAAAAAGATTACTTTTGATAATGAGATGGAAGAATTCATGAGGATAATCAAGAAAAGTGATTATAAGATTGTTGATCAACTGAATCAGACCCCTTCGAAGATTTCAATTTTGTCACTGTTGATGTGGTCTGACGCACATCGGGAGGCTTTGTTGAAAGTGTTAAAGAGTGCATATGTGCCACAGGAAATCACTGTAAATCAGCTTGAAGGTGTAATTTCCAATGTTAATGTCAGCCATGGTCTGGGCTTCACAAGTAGGGATTTGACTGCTGAAGGAAGAAACCACAATAAAGCTTTGCACATCACAATGGAGTGTAAGGGTGCAGTGTTGTCTCATGTACTGGTGGACACTGGTTCCTCACTCAATGTCTTGCTTAAGAAGGCACTATTGAAGCTGGAAGTTGATGGTTTGATTTTAAGGCCTAGTGAATTGGTTGTCAGAGCATTCGATGGGACCAAAAGATCTGTGTTTGGTGAAGTTGAATTGCCCGTGCAAATTGGACCGCAGGTGTTCAAATCCACATTCCATGTGATGGACATACAACCTGCATATAGCTGCTTATTGGGTCTCCCTTGGATTCATTCAGCTGGGGCTGTTACATCCACCTTACACCAAAAGTTGAAGTATGAGTTTGAAGGACAGGTTGTGACAGTGTGTGGTGAAGAAGATATCTTTGTGAGTCATTTGTCCACGTTTAAGTATGTGGAAATGGATGGGGAAATTCACGAGATACTTTGCCAATCGTTTGAAGCGGTAAATATTGACAATGTGCCAGAGTTTTCCTCTGCACCAGTTGGAGTCGGTACCTCCATTTCATCCTACAAACAAGCTGTTGAGGTCGTCAGAGCCGGTAATGCCCAAGGCTGGGGCAAGTTGATAGAGACACCAATGAAGGAGGACAAATTTGGCATTGGTTATCATCCCTATATGACTTCAGAGGCGGAAAGCAGTGGACCCATCACTTTCAGTAGTGGGGGAATTATTTTCACAGATCAGTCTTGTGCAGCTACAGAAGATGGTGTTGACAGTGACTGTGACCTGGACAACTGGGTACGCCCACGTGCTTCAGGACAACAAGTGCAGAACTGGTCTGTTGAAGAAGTCGTCCGGGTTACTCTTCAGACAGAGTAATTTTTCTTTGTTTTTCTAACCATAATGGATGTCAAAATCTTGCGCTCTGCCCAAGGCGTATAGATTCATTTGTAGGGCCACCCTGTTTGCATTTGCAATTTCAATCATTAATAAAGGACGTTTTGCATTCAAATTTTTGTTCTCTTTCTTTCAGTTTTTTATTTTTTCACAAAAATAATAAAATGGCAATGTTTCTTTTTCCGTTTGTTTTACAATATTTTCTAAAATAAAGCATGAACCCGTTTGTGCAGACTTGATCCTCCGGATTCCATTGATAATGATTTTGCTATGGCTATGAATGACTTTGACAAACCAATTTATCAAGCCGAAGAAGGGGATGAGAAGGATTGTGAACTCCCTAAGGAACTGGCCAGATTGTTAAAACAAGAGGAAAGGGTCATCCACCCTCATCAGGAGACTGTAGAGACCATCAATATTGGTACTGAGGACGTCAAGAAAGAGATCAAGATTGGTGCCTGCCTGCAAGCAGATGTGAA
Organism: Lathyrus tuberosus; assembly: GCA_022829125.1. Lineage (NCBI taxonomy): Eukaryota > Viridiplantae > Streptophyta > Magnoliopsida > Fabales > Fabaceae > Lathyrus > Lathyrus tuberosus. The sequence continues at coordinate 3,558,293 of JALAZF010000052.1, read as the reverse complement.
GAGGGCTTTGATTGAGTTGTTGTGTGAATATGCTGACATCTTCGCCTGGTCGTATCAAGACATGCCAGGGTTGGATACTGATATTGTTGTTCACAGGCTGCCTTTGAGAGAAGAATGTCCGCCGGTTAAACAGAAACTTCGTCGAACTCACCCCGACATGGCCATAAAGATCAAAGAAGAAGTTCAGAAACAATGGGATGCAGGATTTCTTGCTGTGACTCACTATCCTCCCTGGGTTGCCAACATTGTGCCGGTACCGAAGAAAGACGGAAAGGTTAGAATGTGTGTGGATTATCGAGATCTTAATAAAGCTAGTCCGAAAGATGATTTTCCACTGCCACACATTGATGTACTGGTCGACAATACAGCTCAGTTTTCAGTGTTCTCATTTATGGATGGTTTCTCCGGGTACAACCAGATTAAGATGGCACCTGAAGATATGGAGAAGACCACGTTCATTACTCCGTGGGGTACATACTGTTATAAGGTGATGCCTTTTGGGTTGAAAAACGCAGGGGCAACGTATCAACGGGCAATGGTAACTTTGTTTCACGACTTGATTCATAAAGAGATTGAATGTTATGTGGATGACATGATTGCCAAGTCGAGAACAGAGGAAAAACATCTGGTTAACTTGAAAAAGCTGTTTGAAAGGTTGAGGAAGTTCCGCTTGAGATTGAATCCAAATAAGTGCACTTTTGGGGTGCGTTCTGGAAAGCTGCTGGGTTTCATTGTGAGTGAAAAAGGAATTGAGGTTGATCCTGCCAAGGTGAAAGCAATACAAGAAATGCCTGAGCCGAGAACGGAAAAAGAGGTTCGCGGTTTTCTGGGTAGATTGAACTACATTGCAAGGTTCATATCTCACCTAACAGCCACGTGTGAACCAATTTTTAAGCTGCTAAGAAAAGATCAGACGGTCAGGTGGAATGACAATTGCCAGTTGGCATTCGATAAGATAAAAGAATACTTGCAGGAACCTCTAATTCTCATACCTCCAGTTGAAGGAAGACCTTTGATAATGTATTTGACAGTGCTTGAAGGTTCTATGGGTTGTGTTCTCGGTCAACACGACGAGACAGGTAGGAAGGAGCATGCTATCTACTACCTGAGCAAAAAGTTCAATGATTGTGAGTCCCGTTACTCAATGCTTGAAAAGACATGCTGGGCACTTGCATGGGCCGCAAAGCGATTGAGGCAATATATGATTAGGTACACAACCTTGTTGATTTCCAAAATGGATCCTATCAAGTACATTTTTGAGAAACCAGCACTAACAGGCAGAATTGCAAGGTGGCAAATGGTTCTGACAGAGTATGATATTCAGTACACCTCCCAAAAGGCCATCAAAGGAAGTGTCTTGTCAGACTATCTTGCGCAACAATAGATTGATGATTACCAACCCATGAAGTTTGATTTCCCTGATGAGGACATCATGTTTCTCAAAGCCAAAGACTGCGAGGAACCACTCCCGGAGGAGGGGCCAGACCCTGAATCCAAATGGAGTCTGATGTTTGATGGGGCCGTCAATATGAATGGATACGGAGTTGGAGCAGTTCTTATCACGCCGGAAGGTGTTCATATGCCTTTCACTGCCCGAGTAACTTTCGGATGCACCAACAATGAAGCAGAGTATGAAGCTTGTATAATGGGGATTGAGGAGGCGATTAATTTATGGATTAAGACCCTAGATATCTTTGGTGATTCAGCTTTGGTAATTAATCAGGTGAAAGGGAGTTGCTACATGCACCAAGCAAATCTGGTTCCGTATAGAGATTATACAAGGAGATTGCTGACATTCTTTACAACGGTGAAGTTGTACCATATCCCTAGAGATGAGAATAGGTTTACAGACGCCTTGGCCACATTGTCTTCCATGATTAAAGTGCAAGGGTGGAATCATGTGCCTAAGATTGAAGTGTCTCGTCTTGACAGCCCTGCATTTGTGTTTGCTGTTGATGCATCGTCTGATGACAAGCCATGGTTTCATGATATTAAGTGTTTCTTGAAAAGTCAAGAGTACCCGCCAGGGGCATCTACTAAAGATAGGAAGACGTTGAGAAGGTTGTCTGGTAGTTTCTTCTTGAATCAGGATGATGTGCTGTATAAACGGAATTTTGACATGGTTCTGCTCAGATGCGTGGATAGACACGAAGCAGACATGTTAATGCAAGAAGTACATGAAGGTTCTTTTGGTACCCATGCCGGAGGACATGCAATGGCTAAGAAATTATTGAGATCAGGATATTATTGGTTGACAATGGAGTCATACTATTGCAAGTACGCCTGCAAGTGTCACAAATGCTAGATCTATGCAGACAAAGTGCACGTTCCTCCAAATCTGTTGAGTGTCATGTCCTCTCCCTGGCCCTTTGCTATGTGGGGCATTGACATGATCGGAAAGATTAAGCCTACTGCTTCAAATGGCCATCGTTTCATCTTGGTCGCCATTGATTATTTCACTAAATGGGTTAAAGCTGCATCTTATGCCAATGTCACTAAGCAGGTGGTAGCTCGTTTCCTGAAACGGGATATCATTTGTCGCTATGGGGTACCCGAGAGAATCATTACTGATAATGGTTCTAATCTGAACAACAAAATGATGGCTGAGCTGTGCCGGGACTTCAAAATCGAGCATCACAATTCTTCTCCATATCGCCCAAAGATGAACGGCGCTGTGGAAGCGGCCAACAAGAATATTAAGAAGATTGTGCAGAAGATGGTTGTCACATACAAAGATTGGCATGAGATGTTGCCATTTGCTTTGCATGGGTACCGAACGTCAGTGCGCACGTCCACTGGGGCAACCCCATTCTCACTTGTATACGGTATGGAGGCAGTCCTACCGGTTGAAGTTGAAATTCCATCCCTCAGAGTCATGATGGATGTTAAGTTAGACGAGGCCGAATGGGTGCGTGCCAGATTTGATCAGTTGAGCCTTATTGAGGAGAAGCGACTGGCAGCTGTATGTCACGGGCAGTTGTACCAACGGAGGATGAAGCAGGCATTTGACCGAAAGGTGCGTCCTCGGGTTTACAAGGTTGGAGATATGGTACTCAAAAGGATCCTTCCTCCAAATACAGATCACAGGGGCAAGTGGACTCCTAACTATGAAGGTCCATTCGTGGTTAGGAAGGTTTTCTCGGGCGGAGCCTTGTTACTTACAACCATGGATGGCGAAGACTTTTCATCCCCTGTCAACTCAGACGTAGTCAAAAAATACTTCGAATGAATAGACCCGCTGGACAAAAAAAGAAAAGTCCAGGCAAAAAAAGGGCATCCCGGTGAACCGCAAAAACAAAATAAAAAGGTTCGGGCAAAAATTAGGGATAATAAATGAAAAAATTGTACACCCGGTGAGTCGAAAATCCGCAAGGACGGCTCAGGCAAAAAAGGGTATCCCGGTGGATTGAAAACCCGAAAGGGCGGTCCCCGCAAAAGAGGGATTTAAGCTAATGACTACGATCTGAGTTATCTGTACTCCATCATCGTTTCAACAATTGACATTCCAAAGGGTAGGAATCAGTCTGATCATTCCTCAGAAGGCAAAGTCGGAGAGTTTTGAAGACATACTGGCCATAGCAGAATTGAAACTCAGTGGAACGTCGTTTTCACATTTCCATTAGGATAGTTTCTTTTCTCAATTTTCAGCGATCACCTCTTTCCAGGGATTGCTTCCTGATGTAATTGCCTATTCTGGGCCTTTTGATCAATAAATTGAATTTCAGTTAAAAGCTTCTTATTTTGTTTTACTGCCTTGTTTGCAAAAACGTCCGAATTTTTGATAAAATATTGCATTTGAAAACATGGTGGCTTCACAATAACACGTGCAGAATATATTTAGAATTACTTTGAATGTTGAATAATCCTGGATGGTGGAATCAAACCACGCAATATTCCGGGGCATGTGTGTGTTTTCTTTTGTTGCAGGTAACAGATTCAGGTGATTTCAAGCACAAGACGGATAATCATTTATTCCCATGCAGAGACTGGGGCAATCGTGTTCGGGGAAGGGTTTACTTGTTACCCTTTTTGTCACATCGTTTACTGATTGAGTCCATCAGATGGTTGACGGTCGTTCATGGCGTCTTGATATCAGTTCAACTGAGTATCGTTGTATCTTATTAAGTCAATTTTCTCATTCAGTACTTCCAACAGTTACAAGCTTTTCGATGTCAATAAGCGGTTGCGAATCCCCGGTAGAGTTGTTTCGCAGACGCCGAAGTTGATGGTTAGTCCCCAATGAAGTTGTCAGGAGTTGGAGGGCATTTGGTCTCCTGTAAAATCCTCTTATGACGTTTTTTCAGGTAAGTCCTGTATCAGGGAGCAGGAAGCAAGTTGTTAATTCTCCCAAGCATGGGGCATTTTGAATTTCCCCCGGCATGAGATGTTCCATATCTGTTATCCCCAGTAGAGTTTGAGGACATTTGGTCTTCTGTAAAATCCTCTCAAGAGACGTTCCCCAGCACGAGACGCTTTAAAGCAGTTCTCCCCAACAGGCTTTGTGGTAAACTCATCACCCCCAACGGAGTCGTCAAATAGAAAGTTCGCCTAACATGAGGCATTGTGGCACTTATCCTAAGCTCAACAATCTTATTCCTCAGCAGACTACCATGGAATTGCTTTGGGTTTCCCCAACAGATATAGGGACTTTTTCCCAGCAGGTTGCAGTGAAATGTTCTAACTAGGATTCGCATATCCCCGACAGAGTAGCCCTGATCCCCAGCAAGATCGTATCTCTGGTAGCGGTATCCCCACAGAGTTCAGCATTGAATCTTGTTAACAGTATTCCCCAGCTGAGTTTATTTATTTGGCCCCACAGAGGCTTATTGATCAACAAAATCTATTCCTCAGCAGAGTGATAGTATATTCTTGCCCCAGCCGGTTTAGAAGGTTGATTCTCCCCGTAAAGGATCTCATGTCTGATAGATCCTCAAGCTGAGTTTTAATGACTTTTCTTCCCTAGCAAGACGTCATGCAAAGAAATTCTCATCCCCAGCGGAGTTGCTGTGACCAGAATTCATCCCAGACAGATGAAGTAATTCCTGGCAGAATCATCATTTCCCCATATTTCCAAAGTCCAATTTATTTTTGGCAAACTTTACGACTCGAAGCAGACGGATTGTTCATTCCTTCTCCAACAGAGATATTATCCTTTCAGGAGTCTCCGGAATCAAATCATTAATCATTATTCCTCAGCAGAGTCAGCAGAGATGTCTGGCGCGGATGCAGAGAGTAATCCAATTTTGGAATTTTTAAAGTCCAACCGTAGATTGGCGAAAGGTCCATCCAAGGGTGGCAAAACAGCAAAGTCCAACCATAGATTGGTGAAAGGTCCATCCAAGGGTGGCAAAACAGCAAAGTCCAACCGTAGATTGGCGAAAGGTCCATCCAAGGGTGGCAAATTCTCAAAAGGTCCATCCAAGGGTGGCAAATTCTTAAAGTCCAACCGTAGATTGGCGAAAGGTCCATCCAAGGGTGGCAAATCATTGTAAAGTCCAACCGTAGATTGGCGAAAGATCCATCTAAGGGTGGCAAAGCGAAGCAGTAAAGTCCAACCGTAGATTGGCGAAAGGTCCATCCAAGGGTGGCAAATCATTGTAAAGTCCAACCGTAGATTGGCAAAAGTCCCCCGTAGTGTGGCATCTTCGCATCTAAGTCCAACCGTAGATTGGCAAAAGTCCCCCGTAGTGTGGCATCTCAGCAAGTCCAACCGTAGATTGGCAAAAGTCCCCCGTAGTGTGGCAATTCAGCTACAAAGTCCAACCGTAGATTGGCAAAAGTCCACCCGTAGTGTGGCAGGCCAGTAGTCGTCTGGCGTTGTGCTAAAAGACATTGTCAAAAGTCCACCCGTAGTGTGGCAGGCCAGTAGTCGTCTGGCGTTGTGCTAGAAGACATTGTCAAAAGTCCACCCGTAGTGTGGCAAGCCAGTAGTCGTCTGGCGTTGTACTAAAAGACATTGTTAAAGTCCACCCGTAGTGTGGCAGGCCAGTAGTCGTCTGGCGTTGTATAAAAGACATTGTTAAAGTCCACCCGTAGTATGGCAAGCCAGTAGTCGTCTGGCGTTGTATAAAAGACATCTCTCTATTGGTTTTCTTCATCGCCAGAGTTTTCTTCAAGCAGAGTTCGTTTGGTTGGGTTTATTTCCCTTTTCTTCTTCCCAGTAGAGTGCAAATTTTTGGGTTATTGTCAGTATTCAATCCCTCCATACCTTGAAAGTATGACAGCAATCGCTATCATTCGTTCAGGTCTACAGTGATTGAATAGGGGCAGCTGTAATACCCCAAAATTTGCCCTCTCTTTTCTTCATATCATTTAGCATGAGTTTTCATTGCATTGCATTGCATTCAAGCATAGAAAAACAAAGCATCAAGCATTTAGCATTGCATCTTGCATAAGGGCATGTGATAAGGTGATTCTCTAAGGTGTTGATCATCCAAAGAAGAAGACCAAGTGTTTCTCACAAGCTTCAAGGACCTCTTACATCATGTATCATCTCCATTTGATCTCACAAGTCATGGGAAGAGGAGAATTCATCAAGAAGATTGGACAGTGCATGATCTCCTATACAAGGCAGTCAAAAGTTAGGATCTGACCCCCAAATGAGCAAGCTCCTTGAGTTTTTATTATCTCCAAAGGGCGTATCTCATCGTTGTTTGAGAGGATGCACATCATATTCAGAGGAATTGGGATTTGGAGGATGTGATATTTCCTCCTAACCAGAGGGTACCAAAACTAGGGTTTGCCATAAAATCAGTTTATTTCTGATTTTTTGGGCAAGACTTGATCTCATGGTATCCCTTATGTCCTCAAGTGTCTAGGGATGGAAGATTGCCCATCAATTTGTTTCAGAAGGTTTTTAATTGATCATAAACTTCAAAATCAGGAGAATGGGGGATAAAGTCAACTTGCAGTGAAAAAGTCAACTCTTGACTTTTTGAGGTCAACATCATGATTCTCAAGTCAAATGTGATCATTGTTGAAGATTTGACCAAGAAAATCCAAGAGGTTCATCAAAAATCAAGAAATGTGAGAAGTTGCCATATTTGGAATAGTAGGGTTTCCAAAAATAGTAAGTATTGGCCATTTTAGCACCTCTCTTTGAGTCAGGTTTTCTCAATTTTAAAGCATCAAGTCAAAAATCCACCAGGCCACAACAAAAGATCTTGTTTCAAGCTTCAAATCCATATAAAGAACTCCTCCATTGGATCAAAATTGAGTGAGTTATGATCCATCAAAGTTTGATAAAACTAGGGCAAAAATCAAGTCATGGCAAGGCAATTTCAAGTCACCCGACCATAATTTCATCAAACATGTGGCGTGCCAAATGTCAAGCCAATTTTCTCCATCAAAGAAAGCTTCAAATGAAAAAATTTTGAACATTAAAGTTGTTCATTGCCATGTCCTCTTCAACTTTGATGTCAAACGTTTTTTCATTTGAACAAGTTATCATAGACATATCAAGGCTCAAAGAGGAAGGGTTCATGCTGAATTTTTTCATGGGCCATGCTGCCATGCGCGTTTTGCCATGATATGCCCACGGGGCCAGCTTGTTTTTTTGGATTTCTTTGTTGATTTTAAGTGTGTTAGAGGCCTTTTCTCATCATGATTCAAATACCAAAGTTGTTCTATCATGTGTAGGCTTTCCAAAGAGTATAAGCATTCCTCATTTCATGTAGTATTACTTAACTTATGGTTGCTTAAAGTTCAAGGTTCCAAGTTGTAAATTTGAAAACTTAGAAATTTTTCTAAGTTATTTCTTTGGTAAACTTGTGGACATATCTTCATGGCTTGTTTTCACAATGTTCTAAGCCTCAAATCATCTTATTTTTAACATGGATTTTGTTCTCCACATTTCCTACATTTCCTTGAATCTTTGGTTGTCTTAAATGGAACAAGGTGTACTAAGCAATGGCCAAGAAAAATGATGGGTTCAGGTTGTGTTAAAGGCTTGTATTTGGTAGTTTATAGTGGGTTGTTGTTGTAACATGGATATGATTCAAGCCCATGCAAATTGTAGCACACTCTTTGTGCCAAATTCACTACCAAATGTAGCCAAGCAAAAATGCATGCCATGCATATTTCATATGTTTGTGTTGCCATAAAAGGAAAAGGAAAAAGTGTGTGAACTTTACCTTATTTTCTTTCCCACGTACCAAACTTTTTCAGTACCCACACATATTCTTCATGTCCCATTTGAGCTCACAAAAAATCACTCCAAGCACCCTCCCATTTGTTTAAACCGTACCACCCTCTCTCTCTTCCAATCTTTGCCAAAAAACTCCAAACAAACCATTCCACATTTCAGGCCCAAATAAACTCTCTTAACCCACCATATTTAAGGAGAGAAACCCTAGAATGAGGGGGGGGGGGGAGGCAGCAGTTGGTAAGTTCAGAGAAAAAAATACACACACTCTCTCATTCTTCTCCTTTTCAAATCTGAATTATACTGCAATTTCTCTTCATTCTATTGCTTGGTCCTTACTCTCTGAAGCTCAGTGAAGGTTTCCAATTGGTTTTCTGAAGCACTTGCCATTGTTTGAAGAGCCAATGGAGCTCCTCCGTTAGGTTTTTTTTTCTCTAACTCGTAACTCTCGTTTTAGGTGCTTTTTAGAACTTTTGTTGGTGCATCTGAAGTCCTACCTTAGGGTAGGCAATGTTTGAGTACTTATTTGTGAGTTTTAATGAAGTTTCATTTTGAGTGTTCAAACTTTAAATCATGATTGCTTGAGATTTAGTGGTTGTTTTTCAATTGTTTTTGCATATTTGAGATCTCCATGGAGTGTACTACATGGTAGTATGTTGGTTGTTTTGATTTGAGATCATGGATCCATGTGTGTTGTTTCTTGAGGTTTGATTTTCATGGCTTTAGAGGAAGAATTTTGAGAAACTAAGGGCATTTTTGGAATCTACACGAAATTTTGAGGGGGGAAGGGTGTTTTTTGCGCGTTTTCGGCCGCCCCCGACGCCGACGGTGGTGGCAGGCCGGACTATGGTGGTCTTCGGCGGTGGTCCGGCCATGGAGGGCTGCCACTGGTACTGTTCACGTTCTTGCATGGTTTCATGAAGATGATGATGAGGTGGCAACATGTGAGTGGTTGTTGGTTTTGTTTTTGTCTTTAGTAACTTAAGTGTACATGTGACCAGTTGATGATGTTTACATAATATTTGTTACATTCTTATTTCCATTCCTTTTTTTTATTTCAAAAATCTGATATATCCATTATCATTGGGCCCAACGAATTCTGTTCACACCCCCCAGTACCAGCCCAAATCGTGGCCTTCCCTTTTCCATTACTAATGCACCCCTCCATTTTAACACTTAACTTTTATTTTCTTTTTATTTTTGTTACTTTTTTAATTATTAAAAATACTCTATTTTATCAAAAAATTCTAAAAAAATTCATTAACGTTTTTTAGTGTCTTATTTAATTTTTTATGAATTTTATTTTCATTTTCCATTTGTTTTAATAATTAATTCTGATTTTCTTTTCCAAAGTGTCCTCCATGCTTATTCATGTGATTCATACTTATGTTTTGTGACTTTGCTCATCCTTATGAAGCTGGTTTTTTTTTCTCATTCTTATACCTTGATATGAGATTGTTTTGATGCTGGTTTAAGGATGGTTTGAGTTACTTTTAGTGACTTGCCATTCAACTTTTATGGACCCTCGATCTTTGTTCGGCTATGTGCATATCTTGACTTGTGAAGCACTTTTGAACATGCTATTGATCTAGTTCTGTTCCAATATTTTTGAACTTATTAATTGGATGTTCAAACTTGCCTTTGATTATTTTTTGGGAATTTATTTAACCACTTTGCTATTTTTGGTTGATATCTACTTGTGGTTTGAATTCGATGGAGGCATGTTTAGACACTTGAACTAGTTTGGGTGCTTTTGTTTGCTCGTGATTAAGTGATGCTTGGAATGATTACTTGGTGTGATCCTATTCTGTTTGAGCTTTTTTGTGGCTTTGGAATTATTCACATTGGTCCATTTTCCTATTTGTTCTTAATTTTACAAGTTGACTATGTTTTGACTTAAATCCTTTGGTGTGTTTGACTTAATCATGTGAATTGTTTCCTTGTTTGATACCACCAATGCATGACGTTTTTTGTATGACTTGAATGACATGTTAGAGGTTCTGACCCTTTGGGTTTAAGTTGCTTTATGTGACATGTTCTAGCTCTTTGCTTCACATGTCCTTTCCTTTGCTTGCGTGATTGATGAGTGGATGTTTTGATTAACTTTGATGCATGTTTTGAATGTGTTGCTTAATGATTCATCTTGTGTGACTTGAGTTTGATCTTGATATGTTGTTGATGCACATGCTACTGCCCTCTTGAGTTCATTACTTGGTTTTCACTTCACATGTTCATTTTGGGATGATTTGTATGATGCATTTCATTATCAAATGTTTTGTTGCTTCTTTGGCTCATAATGCATCATGATGTGAAATACTTTTGTATGCTTGAATTGATTGATTATGAGGTGTCTTAAGTTCTGACTTGGATTCATGTTCATATTACTTTATCCATTTCATCTTTGTGTAAAGTTCATTGATGCTTAATTGTACTTCTTATGCAAGTTTACTTGAATCCTTTTTTGTGTGCTTTCACTTGTACACTTGAGATGTTCTTGTGTGATCTTTGAAGCATGTTTTATGATGTGATTTGGATATGTTAATTATGATGTGCTTGCTGCCCCATCTCTTTTCTTATCTATCTCTTCCTCTTTTCTTCTCTTTCACTCTTTTCCTCCCATGAATCTCAAGACTTGTTTAAGTCTTGGATTCTTTCCCTTTAGAGCTACCTAGTCCAACTTAATTTTAGATTAAGCTTGGAGTACGATTAGCATTAGGTTAGGTAGTCTTTTCTCCCAAACCTCACTAACCATAGGACATCCATGCATGATAACATTAGGACTCTCAGTTTCCCTTTAGAGCTTCCCTTGCGTCGTTTCTCTTCTCCTCTTCAAACAAAAGTAAAAAAATACTTAATAAAGGCAAAACAAACATTGTATTTAGGCCTTTCATGTAAGAATAAGATAGTGAGGGATCTTCTCTCATTTTCTTGGAATGTTTAGCGTGCGTCCCATCTCGGGTCGTTATGCGAGGCATTCGATCTTACATGAGGGACTTAAATACAATGTGCATTACAAAACACAAAACAATCAAAATACTTCTTTCTAAAAAACTTCCAACAAACAATAACGTCTTTCCTTCGGGAATTCTCTTCTCATCCCATTCACTCTCAGCGTACGAACGTGCTTCTACTCGTTCTCTTGCAATATGGTAACGCACTCAGACCAGCGAGCCTGTAACACCTGAGCTAGAACGTTAGCCGTTCCCTAAAAAACACAAACAAAGCGACCCTCGTTGAGGGGAACTACGTCGCTCTGATTCTCATGTCCCCGATGAGATACGTAGGCAGTGGGGTAGGGCCCATTCGAGTACTTCTTTTATTTTCCCTACATTTGTTTCTTTTTTCTCTCTCTTTTCCTTTTCCTTTTCCTGTTCCTTTCCCTTTCCAGTAGCAGTGGAGCTCCAGACAACGACACCCTTTGATCGAGACAAGCGTGGATCCCATCGGGTACGATGGACGTGTGGGGTGCTAATACCTTCCTCACGCGTAACCGACTCCCGAACCCAGTTCTCTTGGTCACAAGACCATGCTCTTTCCTTTCCCTTCAGGTTTATGCGGTGTTTCCTTTCCCTCTCATGGGATAAATACACATTGCTGGCGACTCTGTTTCGGTGCCACTTTCGCGTTTGTACTTGGATGAAAATCCCGGGAGCGACAACAGTAAAATAGCAAATAGCAATACAGTACAACAGTAAACACCCAATGAAAGAAAACAGACAAGCGCTAGGATTGACTCGCTTAGGGAGAATGGTCCCTAGCAGAGTCGCCAGCTGTCACTCTCGGGATTTTCATCCAAGTACAAACGCGAAAGTGGCACGGAAACAGAGTCCCCAGCAATGTGTATTTATCCCAAGAGAGGGAAAGGAAACACTGCATAAACCTGAAGGAAAGGAAAGAGCATGGTCTTGCGACCAAGAGAACTGGGTTCGGGAGTCAGTTACGCGAAGGGAAGGTATCAGCACCCCCACGTGTCCATCGTACCCGATGGGATCCACGCTTGCTTGTCTCGATCAAAGGGTGTCATATACTGGAACTTCACTACTGCTGGAAAGGAAACAGAACAAGAACGGAAAGAAACGAAGAAACAAATGTAGGGAAAATAAAAGAAGTGCTCGAATGGGCCCTACCCCACTGCCTATGTATCTCATCGGGAACATGAGAATCAGAGCGACGTAGTTCCCCTCAACGATGGTCGCTTTGTTTGTGTTTTTTAGTGGAAACATCAGATCGCGCGTTCCAGCAGTTTAGGTGTTGCAGCTCGCTGTAGGGAGACTTACGCGTTACCTGTTTGCGGTGGAACGGACTTGACGCATCCTTAAGGAATAAAATGAAGGAGATGAGAGAAGAATTATTTGTTTGTTTTTGTCTTTTAAGAAAGAAATGTTTTGTTTATTTGATGTTTTGCAACGCATATTGTATTTAAGTCCCTCATGTAAGATCGAATACTTCGCATATCGACCCAAGACGGGACGTATGCTAAACATTCTAAGAAGGTGAGAGAAGACCCCTCACTATCTCATTCTTACATGAAAGGCTCAAATACAATATTTGTTTAGCCTTTATTAGGTGTCTTTTTACTTTTGTTTTGAGATGAGAAGAAGAGACTCAAAAGGAGGAGTAAAGGTAAAAACTAAAGAGGGAGACTAAGACTCAATCTTAATGTCATCATGCATGGTGATCCTATGGTTAATGAGGTTCAAGGAACCTAATCCTAAAAGAAAGGAGAAGAAGAAAGAAAGAAAGCAACTTACTTCCAAGATGGAAGTTAAGTTATTTCTAAGAGGGAAGAAAGAAGATTATGAAAGCAAAGCATCATTAAATGCTTAAACAACACAAATTGAATGATTAAAAGATGAAGCAAGAAATTAGAATGTGGATGCATATCCCCACTCAAGTGACTTACCATTAGCCCCTGAAATAGTTAGTACAATTATTTACAAGTGAAGAAACAAGTTAAGATGAACAAGTAAGGCTTAAACAAAGTCAAGAACCAAAGTAAAAGCATCTTAAAGCATAAGGTCAGAATGCACATCATAAGAATGTTCTCTAATGATATGAGAGCAAACACAATCAAATGCACACAAACAATGCCTTAAACCACAAAGAAATGCATTATGAAAGAAGTAGATGAAGAATGAGTGGATATGCAACGTGATCATGCATTAATGCTTCATGGGAGGTTAGAGTCAGAACCATATATCAATTACCAATGTCTCAACATGTATATGAATCATCATATAGTTCATGGATCAAAGAGTGCAAGTGGAAGAGATAGGATGGAGTGGAAGTGAGCATAAGAGAAACATATTTCAATATATGCACAAATTGACATATTAGAGATACATAACATGTAAAAATGATTAATGCATACATGTGGGCAGTGGCATAACATTGATGAGATGCTAATGGAATGAAAGAAAAATCATACAAAATGCAATCATTGAACATGTAAAGCATAAGAAGAGAGCAAGAGAAGATAACATGTCAAACTTTCAAGTTGTAACACATAAGCTCACACCACATGCCAACACAAGTCAAGGTGGCCTATAATGAAACAAAGATGACCAATAACATCATTCAAATGACCTATAAAATGTGCACAAACAAATCACAAAATGGCACAAATGCCTCAACCAAAATCACACAAGAAGGAAGTAAGTGGATGTGCACAAAGATAGCTCCAAATGTAAATCTCTAAACAAATATCAAAAGTACATATTAAAATAATGAAAATTGGCTCTAAACAACCTAAATCAGAAGCAAATCAAGTATCAAAAGTTCATGGCAAAAATCAAAATGAAACATGCTCAAACAAATCAACAAAGTCATATTGAAACACATCACAAGAAGATTCAAAGATGAACATCAAAAGGTATGATATAATGACCTTAAAAATCAAACAAAACTTTTTTTAGGCCCTTTAAGATGTCATCTAATCAATACAAAATGAATGAATCAAAAATATGATGTGAGGTGAGAGAAAGAAATCATGCAAGTTAAAGTGTCATGAAGAAATTCAATTAAAAAAGAAATTAAAAGAAAATATGGAATAATGTGCAAAAAATCACAAAGTCAGAATTAAAAAATAGAGAAAATTATTTAAATATGTTAAAATGTCACTTGAATTAATATGGGATTTTTAGAAGTAATTTGGTATTTTTAAAAATATAAAACCCAAACACTATGTGAAATAAAAATAAAACAAAAGGAAATAGCATAGGGGGTGTGGCGAAAGTAATTTCCATGTTCACAATAAATTGGGCTCATACACTGGGGATGCAGATATCAAACATAAACCCAGTCCAACATGTGTGTGATTGTGTGTGATACAATGAGTGTGCAATCAAGTGAAGATGCAATCATGGCCATGAGATGAAAAAGTCAACAATCAAACTAGCAATTATTATGATCAGCCGAATGAAAATGCACGCCCATGATAACTTCCATACACACATGCACATGCAATCAGTTCAGAAGTCAAAGGAACACGCGTGGTATGCAGCACCTTCATTAATGTGCTGACAACTTTTAGACCATTAGATTAATCTCAATCAAACAAGTACACACATCAAACCATTCAAAGCTAGGGTACACAATAGATAGCATGCACACACACACATTGAAGTCACTCATATTCAACATGATACACGTGAGAGAGATGATGTATTTTAATGCGTTGGTACTATTAGGACCACACGATGCACAAGATCAACGACCAAGATTAAAACTGAAGATTAAACCCTAAAACATCTCACCGGCCGGAGAAGGACCTCCGGTCATCTTCTCCGACCACTCTCCGGCCACCTGCAACCTCAAATATTCCAGAAATTCACATGGCATACATCAAAAGAAAGCTTAGCTCATGTACAATCCAAATCTACCAATGAAAACCACATAGCATGCACGCATAGAGAGATTCGAACGCCAACAGTTTGCCCTAATTTTTCACCTATGCCCCTAATGAGCCTATCAACTAGCCAGGACTCACACAACTTCTAGTAAGCTTCAAATCAAGATGAAACAACCTCAAATCAAATAAGTACGAAGCAAAAGGTTGAGTGAATTAGAACCTGAAACTTGTGAAGGAACTTGAGTTGTAAGAAAACCAGAGAACTTGAGCTCTTGAACTTGTTGAACTTCAACTTTTAAGAAATATAAATGCTATTAATTCTTGAGTAGAAGAAGAGAATTGATGACTGCAGTGATGTTGAGCTTGAAGAGATGAAGTTATTCTTGAGTGTTCTTGATCAGAAATGAAACAATGATGATGATGAAGATGAAATGTGGATGAAGATTGTTGAGGTTGTGTGAAATCAGAGAGAAATCAGAGAGAATCTGAGTGAGTTTTTTTCGAGTGAGAGTGGAAAATGAAAGTTAGAATGAATTTGTGAAGATTTTTGAATTTATATGTTGAGTTTAGTAGCTCTAACCAAGGTTAATTGGGTGAGTTAAATGAGTTCAGGTTGAGTTAACTGAGCTGCCTCTAACTAACTGAGTCAAGTTAGTTATGGCGAGTTAGCTTTGGTTGTGATATGGTGAGGTTGATTCATGGTGTTATGGTGAGGTGGAAATGAAAAGAATGTTGGTGATGCTATCTCTGATGTAGCAGAAACTTACACAACAAGCTTTTCCTTTCTTCTTTCATGTATGAAGCAACATGGGAAGTACATAGTGTGTAGGAAGTGTTTGGCTTAATGAGGAAAAAACATGACTGGTGTATGCGTGTGAATGTTTAACAACATTAATGTTAAAACATTACTATCTTTGGCAGCTTGAAACATGGAAGTTTGATGATGAAATTCTCTATGATTTGTGGATGGTTTGATGGGTTTTGGATGTCATTGGAAAGATGATACATCATAGAACAACTTTGATGTGAAAATTGACTTGAATTGAGGCTTGTAGAATGGTGTAAAATGGCTTGGAATGTCAAGGTTTGAAACTGGCACAAATGCGTGGCAAGTGGTGGCATGGCATGGCAACATGGTGCATGGAATTGAGCTTGATCATACTAACTTTGAGCCCTTATAACTCCATCATAACTTGCTCAAATGAAAATTTGTCCAACATGAATATTGTAGAGGGCATGGAAAGGAACAACTTTGATGTTGGAAAGTTTACCATTTGAAGCTTCCTTGATGGAGAAAAATGGCTGGACATTTGGTACACCATGTGTTTGTCAAAATTATGGCGCATGGGCCTAGTCTTGCCTTGCCATGACTTGGTTTGTGACCTAGTTTTGTCAAACTTTGATTGACCATAACTCCCTCAATTTTGATCCAATGGAAGAGTTCTTTATATGGATTTTAAGCTTAGAACATGAACTTTAGTTGGATCAACTTGGACCTGAGGTTTGGAGCTTTTATCTTGGAGAAAGAGAGCCTCAAAGTAGGGTGCAAAATGGTCCAAACTTGCCATTTTTGGAAACCCTAAAGTTTCTATTTTTGGCAATTTTGTAACTTCTTGATTTTTCATGATTCCTTCATCATTTCTTGATTAAATCTTGTCCAATGAACATATATAACATGAATTTCATGAATTTGACCTTAAAAGTTAGGAGTTGACTTTTTTCACTGCACAGTTGACTTTTTCCCCAATTTCTTGATTATCAAGCAACTGATCAATTAAACCTCTTCTGAAATGAATCAATGGCCAATCTTCCATCCTTAGACACTTAATATCATATAGAAAACATTGAGATCAAGTTTGAATCAAAATTTCATCAGGAGACCACTTGAATCCAAAACCCTAATTTTGACTGTTTTTTGTGATAGGAGGTGATGCATTGCCCAATCTTCTTGATGAATTCCCATCTTCCAATGACTAGTGAGATCAAGCGGGATGATATATGATGTAATAAAACCTTGAGGCTTGTTGAGAGACCTTTGGCCCTTATTCTCTTGCTTTGGATGATCCACATCATTGAGAAACAACTGATCACATGCCCTTATGCAAGATGCAATGCTAAATGTTTAATGTTTTATTTTTATATGCTTGAATGCAATGCAATGAAATGAAAGCTCATGCTAAATGACATGAAGAAATGAGAGGGTAAATTTTGGGGTATTACAAATGGTAGCTATTTCTGCTCTTTCATCTTCTTTTACTAAGTAATGTCACTTAGAAAATGGTGAAACTTACCCTTGATCCTGGTCTTCAGCCAAGGAACTGGTCTCAGATTTCTTTTGAAATTAACCTCCCCTCAATCTTGGTCTTCAACCATGGAACTGGTCTCAGTTTCTTTTGAAATAAACCTCCCCTTGATCCTGGTCTTCAGCCATGGAACTGGTCTCAGTTTCTTTTCATCAAGTTCTTCTCTTGACAAGGAATGCTATCTGTGATGGTTTTGATTTTGAGGTGCTGATGACTTTCTTGAAAGTAGGACAAACTTCTCGGGGAGAGACTGCCAGTCGTCAGCTTTTTGGAAATTTATGGGGAAAAAACAAGACTTCTTTGTTTGCCGATCGGTAAAGATTTCTTGGAGGATGTGATGTCCGTATTGCCAAGAGTCTTTTGTTGAGAAGCTTCCGCGGGGGATTTTCTTTAATTCGGGAAAGCAAAATATCATCTTCAATTGCGAAGAGTAAGTTCCAAAGGTGTATAACCAAATGTCTTCTTTCCTTTCAGAGGTTCAAGTTATCAAAGTGGTCAATGACCGATATCAATCCAGGAGTAAACCGGAGAGAGATTGTTTAGACGATACATTTCCCGATGAGGAAAGAACTCAAACTGGGATTTTATCCTATCCAGGTGTGGAAAGGAAAACCGAAGGAAAATCTCACATGAGGATTAAACTCAGTGGGGATTTAGAAAGAATATATATTTCTTCCTAAAGCTGTCAACTCTAATGGAGAGAGGACATTTATCACTTGGGGATAAACGTGACCAACGTGATTGAAAATATGAGATGCAAAATGAATATAAATATGAATCAATTATGCATGATGTATGTATGAAATGCTAATGCTGACAAAACAGACATGACATACGGACTGGTGATGAGAACAACTGGATACTCGGCCACTCTAGGGGATAAAAAGTATCACTGATCTGTTGAGGAAACAAATTTATGATGCTGAACTTTTCATATTCTTGGTAGTAACAAAATGCGGCTCCTGGGGAGTGATAGGTGGGATACTCCATCTTATCAATCTGAAGTGATTGATCCTTCACTCGAGATACACTGATCACAAGGAATATTTTGATTCTGCATTTTGAAGTTTGATTTCTTTCGGAGAAGCTGTCGATGTTCCTCTCATGTTCATCAATCAAAAGGAAATTGCCATCTTTATTTTTAAAGCAGCAGTAAATTTGAAAACAAAAGTAAATTCATTTTTTTGTTTCAAGAATGTTAATTATATTAAAATGTCATTTTGCAAAGAAGAATAAATGAGAATTGCAAACAAAGGGCACAAGGGCTCAAATTTTTATTGATAGAGTGGTAATCAGCCTAATGCGCGATTCCATAGAGCATTACAAAGTTTAGAAAATGGTAATTTAAAGGGAAAAGGGTTTCATTGAAACATAATGACCACTATCCTCCTACCAACTTTGAATTATGAGTATCCTTGGGCTTCTGTTAAAGGTGACTTCTGATTGAGGATTTCTTGACAGATGACATTATTTCTGATGATCCAATCTTAGTCAGATGCAGTTACTTGCCATAAATCCCTAACTTTTGCCTAGATTGCCTTTTCAGGTTTTCAATCCATCGAGGTGTTTATTGTTTATGTCTCTAATTTTTGCCTGGATCGCCCTTTTAGGCTTTTAGTCCAACTAGACGTTTTTTTTATTTTTAATTTTATTTTATTTAGGCAAAGTATTTCTTGACTGTATCAACATTTGTGGGGTAGTTAACCTCTTCACCATCCATGGTTGTGAGTATCAAGGCACCGCCTAAAAAGGCTTTCTTAACAACATAGGGGCCATCATAATTTGGAGTCCATTTGCCCCTAGAATTAGTGAGAAATGATTGGATCTTTTTGAGCACGAGGTCGCCCTTTCTGAATACCCGAGGTCGGACCTTTTTGTCAAAAGCTTTCTTCATCCTTTGTTGATATAACTGACTATGGCATAAAGCCGACATTCTTTTTTCTTCAATTAGGTTCAGTTTGTTGTATCTACTTTAACACCATTCAACTTCTGTTAGTTGGGTTTCCATCAAGATTCTTGTTGATGCTATCTCTATTTCTATAGGGAGCACTGCTTCCATGCCATATACTAGGGAGAAAGGGGTTGCCCCTATTGAAGTGCGGAAGGATTTGCGATAACCGTGAAGAGCAAATGGTAGTATCTTATGCCAATCTTTGTAGGTTACAACCATTTTCTGAATGATTTTCTTGATATTTTTGTTAGCTGCTTCTACCGCTCCATTCATTTTAGGCCGGTAGGGAGATGAGTTATGGTGTTCAATTTTGAAATCAACACATAATTCTTTCATCATCTTGTTGTTCAGGTTAGATCCATTATCAGTAATGATCTGGCTTGGAACACCATAACGGCAGACGAGATTGTTCTTGATAAATCGGACCACCACTTGTCTGGTCACATTGGTATATGATACTGCTTCGACCCATTTGGTGAAGTAATTAATGGCTACTAGGATGAACTGATGTTCATTTGAGGCTTTGGGTTTGTAGCGTGCGATTTTTGTCGGTGACGTGACCACCTTATCACCATGGTTGGAATTGGGTGCTACTTTCTGATTTCTTATTTATCCTATGAAGCTGGAAAGGAAACGGAAGCTATCTAAAACTAACCTTGCACGCAAATGCTTTCTTTAACAAATGCTTAAGAGATTGGGGGGTCCGAGGTCAGGTTATACAATGGGAAGTTGTCAATTACCCATCCTATATGTGGTTATCCACAGGTTATTAGCAATTTCTTCTGCTTATTCTACTTACTGGTGTTTGCCTGTTATGGGTTGGGAAAGTTTCCCCTTTGGGAGTGTTGGAGAAAGAGAGAGAGAGAGAGAGAGAGTTTTGTTTATTTCAGGTTTTTCCGATGTTTTTGGTAAGGTACGGGACCTAAAGTTTTTGTTTAGTGTGCTCGCTAAGATTTCGCAATCTTATGCCTGCATATTCCCGTTAAATAAAACAAGGAAATCAGAGCAATCGTAGTTCCTCCTATTCTATGGGAGGAAAAGATGTCTGGTGTCTTGTTCAAAGCCCAAGATTGAAGCTAAAAGGTATATTGTGTCTTGTTCAAAGCCCAAGATTGAAGCTAAAAGGTTTGACTGAGAGAGAATTTGTCACCTCTGAAGGGAGTTATCTTGTCTGTTTATCACGATTGTTGGGTGATTGATTATAAAGGAGAATTACTTTAATTGGAATATATGGAATCCAGCAATGCTATAATTTCCTTTATAAGGGATTTATCCTAAAGAAGAAAACTTTAACTCAGTGAAGAGCAATGCCATTTTTCCTTAGGAATCTTTCATGCTTAAGAGAGGGATATTGGCTTGGATGTAAATACTCCAGGGGCTTATCACTTTCAGCAATTAGATGAAAGAGGAAACTTACCAGGATAAGAGATGGACTACAACTTGGATATTTGAATCAACAAGTATGCCACTTACAGCAGTTATCTGAGATTAAGGTTTGTTTGATTTATCTATTTTGATGTGTGATGTACAGAGAAGTGTCTTCCTACAAAGTGGTTTTTGATTTCCTCTGAGGGGATGTTGGTTTTTTGGTGTGCCTTGATAAAATCCCAAGGTTGAAGCTAAAAAGGGACTGACTCTTTTGTGAGATCATTATACAAAGCCTAAGAGGAGGCTGGAAGGAATTGACTCGTCTGGGAAATATATTTTTTGTCTTGTACAAAGCCCAAGATTGAGGCTAAAAAGAGAAGAAACTGACTCCACTTAGGGAGATCAAAGTCAAGAGGACGCTAGAAGGATTTGACTCCACCGGGGAGATTTTATATGTGTCTTGTACAAAGCCCAAGATTGAGGCTAAAAGATATTTGACTGACTCAGTTGGAGATATTTATAGGTGTCTTGTATAATGCCCAAGATTGAGGCTGAAAAGTTGTTTTGACTCCACTGGGGAAGTTTTATTTGGTGTCTTGTACAAAGCCTAAGATTGAGGTTAAAAAGTGTTTTGACTGACTCAACAAGAGAGTGTTTTGATCAGTCTTGTACAAAGCCCAAGATTGAGGCTAGAAGAGATTTTTGACTGACTCAACAAGAAAGTGTTTTTATCTGTCTTGTACAAAGCCCAAGATTGAGGCTAGAAAATATTTTTGTCTGACTCAACAAGAGAGTGGTTTTATCTGTCTTGTACAAAGCCCAATATTGAGGCTAAAAATACTGAGGAATGATCATTGTACAAAGCCTAAGAGGAGGCTAATTGGATTCCTTATATAAAGCCTAAGAGGAGGCTAACTTCTGCTGAGGATTATTGAGATCCAGAGGCAGGTCTAAATTGGGGAATCAACTCTTACTGGGGATTGCAGAAGAGTTGAAATATCAGAGACCATGAGGTTCTGAGTTTGGAAGGTGTTGTATTGATGATAAGATGACCCTTAGTTGGGAAATTTTAGGATGAAAGATTGAGACTGAGTTTTCAAACCTAGGGAGGTTCTAACTCTGCTGGAGATTGATTAAGTCATCAGGGTTCTTCCTGTGCTTTTGGGGGACTTGAGGGTTTCTTTGAAATCCAAAATTGGGGTGAGACTGTCCAAGTCTATGGTTATTAAAAGAGTTTATCTTTGTATGAAGCCCAAGAGGAGGATAACTTTTAAGGGATGAGAATCTACCCTAAATTGGTCTGATGTTTTGACTCTTAGAAATACTGCTCTAACAAAGGTTGACTAGGTTCTGGCCTATACTTGTAAGAGGTCTCGGGTCCTTGTACTAAGCCCAAGAGAACGCATGAGAACTTCTAAGAAGCCTGAGGGTCCTTGTACAAAGTCCAAGAGGAGGATGGGGATGTTTTTAGGAAGCTTGTGGGTCCAAACCTAAGAAAAGTTCCAGAAAGGTTTCACCAGGAATAATCCTTTCTGTAGTGAACAGTTCTAGGGTTTGAAGAAATTCAAGAGAGGTTTCACTGGGAATTAATCCTCTCTGGGGAAATGATTTTCTTGACAATTTTCTAATTGTGACAGTCTTGAGAAAAGTTTCACGGGGAATAATGTCTTTCTCTGTTCCATATTGTATAAGCCCAAGAGGAGGCAAAACTGTATTTGGATTTTCCTATGAGGAACTAGTTTTGACTGTGTTAAAAGAGTGACCACTGGTTTGATCTAATCCTAGACCTAATTTCCAGGGAAAACTCTAAACAGATAATAGACAGGGATATATACAGATGAAATATATACAAGTATGTAAAAGAAAGCTGCTTTAAAACTTACAGGTGAGCAAGCTTCCATTGTAACAGCTATATGGTTAGTTATTTAAGAAATTAAAGAAAGTTTTGATAACAACTATGAATTTGAATCTAAATCAAAAGGGAGAATTGTTTTAAAAAGGGATATTGGGGCTTATACTTAAAGAGAGGCCCAAAGTGTTGAAAAAGAAAAAAAACATGGGTCTTATAACACAAGGGTAGGCCCAGATGGAGAACAGTGATCGCACTGTCGTTTTGAAAATCGCAGAGGGGCTTATACAATGAATGAGGCCCAAAAAGGTTTGTGTGACAAGGGATGGGACTTACACTCTATCAAGAGGCCCAAAAAGTTTTGAAAGAAGGATATAGACGGGTCTTATAACACAAGGGTAGGCCCAGATGAGAATTTTTTGAAAAGCGGCGACCGCGCCGAGATTTTTGAAATCGCATCGGGACTTATACAAGGACTAAGGCCCAAAAAGGTTTCTACAAAAAGGGTTGGGGTTTACACTCTATTAGAGGCCCAAAAATTTTATTTTTGTACAAGGGATGGTGCTTACAACTCAAGGAGAGGCCCAAAGAAAGACATTCATCGCACCGTCGTTTTTGAAAATCGTGTCGGGACTTATACAATATCTGAGGCCCAAAATTGTTTGTATGTGATAAGTGGTGGGTCTTACACTCTATCAGAGGTCCAAAAAATTTTGAAAAAGATTTGAAAGATCAAAATCAAAAGAAAACCCTAATGTTTGTATAATTTTCAAAGGAAATTAAATAAAAATGATATAAAAATATCAAATATATTCAAGAACAATGTGTCAACTTTGAAAAATATTTTGTAAAACTCATGCTTAATCACATGAAAGCTTGAAATTCATTTGAAGTTGAAAAAAACAAGAGAAATAAATATTTTTAAATTCTTTAAAACAAATAAAACATAATTCTTTACAAAAATATTAAATATATGAAATAAATAATATTTTAGTGAAATTTTTGTGGAATAAAATATTTTAATATTTTTTTGAATTTTCAAAAAAAGAACCTATACAAAATAATTAAAATTGAGAGAAAAATTAATTTTGGAATTAATTAATAAAAACCAAGAAAAGTGTGAAAAATAGAAAAAATTGGGAAAATGGCAAAATGGTCTGGGTGGGTATTGAACCCACGACCTCCCATCCAAACACACATGCGCGCTACCACTTGGGTGGTGATACATCCGTGTATCAAAACCACCCCATTAATACATAAGGGTGACTTGGTTTTAGGCCTCACCAAGGCAAAAAACCAAGTTTTGGTGGATTTGCATGAAGGCTCTATCTTCCTCAATTCTCCATGGATTTGGACAAATTTTAAGTGTATCCTGCCTAGAATTTCATGAGGAATCCAATGGTGCTTTTATATTTTTCTAAATATGTCCCTATTTTAAAACCCGATAGTGGTTTCAAAATAGGCCTAGATTTGCATGTTCTATGCTATCTCATCATACAAGCAGGAATACCAGGGCAAATTGGTTCAAACACAACACATATGATATGTATGAGATGTCCATGATCAATGGACATCAAAGCAATGCACAATTTAAAGAGTTCAAGTTGTGCTAACTGTCAAGCTCCTTGTGCCATAAGTGATCCAATGCTTTAGACACTCTTGATTGATCTCTTAGAAGCTTTTAGGATGATCAAAACCAGCTGGAACCCTCAGGAACAAGAATTTGCTCTTTCTTGCAAATGTGGCAAAAGTGACCAAAATGGTAACTCACTCAAATGGTTTTCCAGTTAAGGGAAACCATTTGGGACAATTTGAGGATGATATTTGGAGTATGTTTGAGGCTTTGTTTGGTTTTGGAAGTGACTGAATCAAGACATGGCTTGAAAAATGCAAAAAAGTCAAAATTTGAGGTTTTGGAGGTTGACTTTCTAATTTTGGTGTTTCAGATCAAGGGTGAGTGTTTAAACAACTTATATATGATACATTGGATATGTTTGGATCATGAGCTGTGGTGGAATTGCTCTCTAACTCGAAAACTCAGTGATGACTTGCGAAAGAAGGCATTTCTACATAAAGAGAGATTTCGAGGAAACCAATTGTTGTTGTGCTTTGGTGTACTCAAACTGACCACAAATGAGCTCTATTTATAGTGTGTCAAGTTTGTTTTGGCAGCAATAGTGTTTGGCAGCTGGTACAGGCCTTTGGCCAATGTTGATCAAAAGGAATCTCAAGTCTCCTCTAGCCATTGACTTGAGGTTAGGGCACATGCTATGAGTCCTCTGGTTCAGAGCTGAATATTGACTCAATTTTGTTAGCAATGTCTTGATGCTTGCCACCTTGTGAATCCATTGAATGCATTGAAACAAAATTGGAGTCTTTGAGTTTTTTAGCCTTTTTAGGGCATTTATGGCTACATGTAGATCCTTGGACTTGGGAGGCTTGTGGATCATATTATTTCTCTTTGATGTTATCCCTTGAGGTGTCCAAATGGATGACAAGGCTTGCACTTGTCTAATTTTTCCAAATCGAGCAAAAGTGCAAAATTCTGTCTCGTATAAGACAGTTGAAAATGGTGATTTTGAGGGAGTCATATCTCCCTGCTCAAATGAGTTATGAAAAACTCTTGTGCTTTTTAGAGAGCCCTCATATGGTACAATCCATGTGTGATCATAGTTGGTCTTGAAACTATCTGAATCCAACTGAAAAAACCTCATGAACTTTGATGCCCAAAGCTGACACTTAGACAGTTTTGCACTAAGTGTTATGTTCTTGATTTTTTACCATTTTGATCCTTCCATAACTAAAAATCCATGAAGAATCAGAGTTTCATTTGAAGCTTTTGTAGAATTTAGGAAGACCTACAAATCAGGCTTTAGATCACTCAATATGGCTGCTTGGATCAAAAGTTATGGCCTTCGGAAGTTGGTACCAAAACCATTCAAATTTAGTAACTTAGAAAAGATTTCAATTTTCTCAAGATTACCCCTTTTACAAGTTATCTTGGTTTCTTGATCAATTCTTGTTCAAATGACATTATAAGTCATATTTTATGAAAATATGAGTCATAAGGATCATTTTTGCCAAAAAATTCATGTTTTGACTTTTGGCTCCGGAGCGGTTCGGCGCGTAAAACCCTAATTCCCGACTTTTGAGGAATGCATCCTCTCAGGGTAATTTAACTTTACAAATGGATTCCTAGGGTTATTTTGAGCACATTGAGTCATGTTTTGAAGTATTGGCTCATCCCCTTGTGAAAATCTCACTCTGGAGGTCTCAGTCGTCCAAAACCCTAATTTTGTGATATCGAGCGATCTTGAGGCTTGATCCACTTGGAATGTAGCAACTTTGTGCTTGATTTTTGATGTGAGAGACCTCTTGATCCTTTGTGGATGTTTAATAGGTTAGACAAGTTGAAGATCATGTCAATTCTTGATTGATCCTTTGTCTAATAGCTCTGAGAGGGCTTGAAACCCTAATTCTTGATTGTAGTGAAGGCTCAACAATCCTTGAGGAGATTGATGAGGCATGATGGCCCATACATATTGTGGTAATGATCTTCACAATGATGGGAAATCTTGGTGGTCAAAATTTGGGGTATGACAGATGCCCCTATTTAATCTTCTTGGACTCGAAGGGGTGAATGGCGAAGATATTCAGGCATTCGGGGTACAAGATGATTAAATATCGGAATACCTAAAATTTTGACGGTAGTTATGAATGGCAGTTTGCTCATCCATCTTCCTTTGCTAAGAAATGGTACTTAGAAAAGGGTAAAACTTCCCCTTGATCCTGGTCTTCAACACGGAACTGGTCTCAGTTTCTGAAATAAACTTCCCCTCGATCCTGGTATTCAGCCACGAAACTAGTCTCAGTTTCTTTTGAAATAAACTTCCCCTCGATCCTGGTTTTCAGCCACGGAACTAGTCTAAGTTTCTAAAATAAACTTCCCCTCGATCCTGGTCTTCAGCCATGGAACTGGTCATAGTTTCTTTTGAAATAAACTTCCCCTTAATCCTGGTTTTCAATCACGGAACTGGTCTAAGTTTCTGAAATAAACTTCCCCTCGATCCTGGTTTTCATCCATGGAACTGGTATTAGTTTCTTCTTGTCGAGTTACTTTTCTTAACAAGGGACGCTATGTGTAGCGGTCTTCATCAAACTTCACGCCGAGCTATACTGGGGAGACGCCATTTGATGGAAAAATTTAAGGTCAGACTTGCTGGGGGTACCCATGTGTCTGAGCTGTAGAGGTGTGCAAACATCTCTGTCGGAGATGCCATTTGTTACCTCTACTGGGAAAAACGAGCCTCTTGAGAGACTGCTTTTCTGCTTGGGGATATTACATCATACTTTTCTTCGAGATCTTCTTGGAGAAATACCATGTGATGTGATCCAATTTTGAGGTGTTGATGACTTCATTAACATTGTCTTTTTTATGAGAAAAACTAATGTGTTGCTGAGAGTCTTCGGTTAAGAGGCTTTTTCTGGGGATTTTCCTTAACCCGGGAAAGCGAAGATATCATCTTCAACATGTGAAGAGTGATGTTCCAAAAAGTGTCGGTCGACTATCTTCTTGTTTTTCAGAGGTTCAAGTTATCAAAGTGGTCGAGGACAAGCTCCATTCTAGAAATAAAGTGGGGGAGAGGTTGCTCAGATGATATATTTCCTAACGAGGAAATGACTGACAACTTGGCTGACAAGAGGACTTTATCACTTGGGAATGACCAGAGTGATAGTGATGCATTATGAATATGAATGTGAATCAATTATGCATGATATATGTATGTTTATGCTGACAAAACTGACGCGACATACAGACTAGTGGATGGACATGACTGGATACTCGGCCACTGGGGGGATAAAAAGTATCATTGGTCCAAGATAGAAATCCTGCCATGTTTAGGAAAGTCGATCCCTGTGGGGAGAAAGGATGGTTCAATCGGTCTTAAGAGGTAAGAACACGGCTGGGAGTATCAGATTGGACATTCGCATCTGAAACAGTTGATCCTTCATTCAGGCGTACTGGTTTAGAAGGAGTACTTTGATTCTGCACTTTGAGGTTCAATCACCTTCGGAAAAGCTATTGATGTTATTTTGATGTTCAAAGTCAAAAGGAATTTCCATCTTTATTTTAAAAGCAGAAGAAAAATTTGACAATTAAATTCATTTTTGTTTTATTTCAAGAATCATTGATAATGTTTAAAATGTCATTCTGTAAAGCTAAAACAAATGAGAATTATAAACAAAAACACTAAGGCTCAAATTTTATTGATAGAATAGAAATCAGCCAAGCGCGCGATACCATAGAGTATTTACAAACTTTAGAAAATGGTAATTTACGGGAAAATGGGCTATATTGAAACATAACGACCACTATCCTTCTGCCAACTTTGGATTCTGGACATCCTGAGCTTCTGTCGAAGATGACCTTGATTTGAAGTTTTCTTGATGGATGGCATTACTAATGAGGAGTCAAACTGATCAGACGTAGTTACTTGCCATGAATCCCTAACTTTTTCTTGGATTGTCTTTTCAGGTTTCCACTCCATCGGGATGATTTTTGCTTATGTCTCTAATTTTTTCCTGGACCGCCTTTTTGGGTTTTCAATCCACCGAGACATTTTATTTTTTTTTAGGCAAAGTATTTCTTGACTACATCAACATTCGTGGGGTAGGCAAACTCTTCTCCATCCATGGTTGCGAGTCTCAAGGCACCACCTGAGAAGGCTTTCTTGACCACATAGGGGCCGTCATAATTCAGAGTCCATTTGCCCTGGGAATCAGTGAGGAATGATTGTATCTTCTTGAGCACAAGGTCTCCTTTTCGAAAGACACGGGGTCAGACTTTTTTGTCAAACGCTCTCTTCATTCTCTGCTGATACAACTGACCGTGACATAGAGCTGTCATTCACTTTTCTTCGATCAGACTTAGTTCATCGTGCCTGCTTTGACACCATTTTGTTTCTGTTAGCTTGGCTTCCATCAATACCCGAATTGATGGGATCTCTACTTCTATGGGAAGCACTACTTCCATGCCATATACTAGAGAGAAAGGGGTTGCCCCTGTTGAAGTGCGGACAGATGAGCGATAACCGTGAAGAGCAAAGGCTAACATCTTGTGCCAATCTTTTTAGGTTACAACCATCTTCTGAACAATCTTCTTGATCTTCTTGTTAGCCGCTTCTACCGTTCCGTTCATCTTAGGCCAGTAGGGGGATGAGTTATGGTGTTCGATCTTGAACTCAGCACATAACTCTTTCATCATCTTGTTGTTCAAGTTGGATCCATTATCAGTAATGATCTGGCTTGGAACACCATGACGGCAGATGAGATTGTTTTTGATGAAACGGACTACCACTTGTCTGGTTACATTGATGTATGGCACTGCTTAGACCCATTTGGTGAAGTATTCAATGGCTATCAGGATGAACCGATGTCCATTTGCAGCTTTGGGTTCGATCATACCAATCATGTCAATTCCCCATATGGAAAAAGGCCACGGAGAAGAAAGAACTTTGAGATGCATTGGCGGTACATGAATTTTGTCGGCGTATATTTGACACTTATGACACTTCCTCATGTACTTGTAGCATTCGGATTCCATTGTTAACTAATAGTACCATGCTCTTAGAATTTTTCTCGCCATTGTGTGTCCGTTGGCATGAGTGCCAAAGGATCCTTTGTGAATTTCTTTCATCAGCATGTTTGCTTCTGGTTTGTCTACGCATCGGAGCAAGACCATGTTGAAGTTTCTCTTATAGAGTGTACCACCGTTCAGAAAGAAGTTGTCTGCCAGTCTCCTGAGAGTCTTTCTGTCTTTCCTGGATGCCCCAGGTGGGTATTCTTATCTATGAAGGAAGCACTTGATAGCATGATACCGAGGTTTGTCGTCTATGACTGCTTCAACCATGAAGATATAAGTGGGCCTTTCAAGGCGCGTTATGTCAATCTTAGGTACGTCGTTCCATTGACCTACACTAATCATGGAAGAGAGAGTGGCTAGTGCATCAACCATGTGATTTTCTTCACGAGGAATGTGATGAAACTCGTTTCTGTTGAAGAATGGTAACAACCTTCTCGCGTAATATTT
Source organism: Lathyrus tuberosus (assembly GCA_022829125.1). NCBI lineage: Eukaryota > Viridiplantae > Streptophyta > Magnoliopsida > Fabales > Fabaceae > Lathyrus > Lathyrus tuberosus. Next base: position 3,528,739 of record JALAZF010000052.1, on the reverse strand, counting down.
GTAAGGAATCAACCCTGATTGGTATGTGTTCCAATCTCCTTTGATCTGATTAATAACCAGGGCTGAGTCTCCATATACGTCCAAGTTCTTAATCCTTAAGTTAATTGCTTCTTCGAGACCCATGATACAAGCTTCGTATTCGGCCTCGTTGTTTGTGCACTTGATCGTAAGTCTGGAAGTGAAAGGAATATGGGTACCATGAGGTGTTAAGATGATTGCCCCAATTCCGTTTCCATAATTGTTGACAGCTCTGTCAAAAATTAATCCCCATTGGGAATCTGGTTATGGCCCTTCACTGGGTAGCGGTTCATCGCAATCTTTCATTTTCAGGTACATGACGTATTCGTCTAGGAAGTCAAATCTGACTGATTCCTGATTGTCAATCGGTTGATGAACCAAATGATCAGCTAAAATACTTCCCTTGACGGCTTTCTGAGCATGGTATTCGATGTCGTATTCTAATAACAACATCTACCAACGGGAAATCCTTCCTGTGAGAGCAGGTTTTTCAAAGACATACTTGATCGGATCCAATTCGGAGATTACCCAAGTAGTGTGACAAATCATATATTGGCGAAGATGTTTGGCTGCCCAAGCCAGAGCGCAACAAGTTTTCTCGAGCATAGTGTACCAAGTTTCACATTCGGTGAATTTCTTGCTTAGGTAGTAAATGGTAGACTCTTTTCTTTTCGATTTGTCTTGTTGGCCAAGTACACAACCCATGGAGTCTTCCAAGACTGTTAGGTAGATGATCAGTGGTCTTCCTTCCACTGGTGGTGACAGGATTGGTGGATTCAACAGGTATTCTTTGATACTGTCGAAAGCTTTTTGACAATCTTCTGTCCATACACAAGTTTGATTTTTTCTGAGTAGTTTGAAGATCGGCACGCATGTTGCGGTCATGAGGGATATGAATCTTGAGATATAATTCAAACGTCCCAAAAATCCACTGACTTGTTTTTCAGTCTTTGGTGAAGGCATTTCTTGAATGGCCTTGATCTTGTCAGGATCAACCTCGATTCCTTTCTGGCTGATGATGAACCCCAAGAGCTTTCCTGAGCGGACACCGAATGTGCATCTGTTAGGATTCAAGCGAAGTTTGTACTTTCTCAGACGCTCGAATAATTTTGACAGGTGGGTCACATGCTGCTCTTCTATTTTAGATTTGGCAATCATATCGACATACACTTAGATTTCTTTGTGCATCATGTCGTGAAACAGGGTAGTCATGGCCCTTTGATAGGTTGCCTCGGCGTTCTTTAGACTGAACAAAATTACCTTGTAACAAAAGGTGCCCCATGGGGTGATGAATGAAGTTTTCTCCATATCTTCCAGCGCCATTTTGATTTGATTAGAGCCTGAAAATCTGTCCATGAAGGAGAAGACTTTGAACTTTGCTATACTGTCTACCAGCATATCAATGTGTGGTAAGGGGAAGTCGTCCTTTGGACTTGCTCTGTTCAGATCCCTGTAGTTTACACACATTCTGACTTTCCCATCCTTTTTAGGAACTGGCACTATGTTGGCTAACCATTGAGGATATTCTAAGGTGACAAGGAAACCCGCGTCAATCTGTTTCTTCACTTCCTCCTTGATTTTGATAGCCATATCCGGGTGAATTCTTATCAGCCTTTGTTTTACCGGAGGACATTCTGTTTTTAGCGGTAAATGAAGTTCCACGATGTTGGTATCCAACCCTGGCATGTCCTGATAAGACCAAGAAAATACATCGGGAAAATCTTTGAGAAGCTTTATCAAACTTTTTCTGACATTTAGACTGAGTAGTGCTCCAATCTTAACTTCCTTCCTTTCTTTTTCTGAGCCCAGATTAACCGTTTCCAACGGCTCCTTGTGAGGCTCAATGGACCTTTCTTCTTGATTGAGTAGTCAGGAGATTTCTTCTGGAATTTCTTCGTCCGCTTCTTGTTCAGCTTCAAATACCGAGAATTCAAAGTTGGGAGAAGACATTGGATCGTATGTTTCAACGGGGTTTAAAACAAGCAATCTGCATGACGTGATGATTCGTTATTTAGAAGAGATAGAGAGAATGCAAGAGTGTGTGCAGTGAAATTCATGAAAAATGCTTGTTGTTTTTTTTAGGATTACAATTTTCTGAAAAAACGAAAAGCGAAAACAACAATAACTGCAGAAATTACAGAATGACATTGTTTATTTATGATTTGTCGATTCTTGAAACTACAGCCCTATAAAACAAAACTCGGTCGCTTTGGGCAAAGCGAAGAGGGACATTTACAGAAAGTGAGCTTTATAAAAACATTCGTTTCACCTGGGCAGGGTGAAAGGTTTAAAACAAAGACGACAATTACTTAGACTTATGGACGACTTTCGGGACATCGACAGTATCCCATTGGCGACGAACTCCTCGGTGAATCACAAAGTCTGGTACCTTCTTTCTTGGCTTGTCCTCAGAAATGACACTGATTTCTAGCGGAGCAGAATTGTTGGAGTCTTCCTCTCATGCAGAGTTGTCGTAAACGAACTCTTCTATTGTATCTTCCTTAAGGTTTGCACTCTCAGGAGGATATCCTCATCCAGTTGGCTGGATGTTGTCGTATCTGATGTGAGAGCTTTCAGGAGTGGTGTACTTGACCAAGAAGTCGTACTTTCCAGTCAGCTATCCTAAGGTGTCCCATACTTCTGTGGGAGTGGTCGAGTCATCTTCCTCGATGACGTTGACCTCGGGAAAAGCATAGTTGATGAACTCTAGTTCTGCAGTCATTTTAAATTCATCATTGTGCTGGATATCTTTGGAGTGTCCTGAGTAATGATCCCATGACTTGGTGGGGACGTGGGCATTCTTTTCAATATTACTCAGCTGATAGGCATCATTGGGCTGGCACTTTTACCCCAAGTTTTCTGTGTACGACTCCCAAATAGGCAAGTCATCCAGGGGATCATAATAGTTATGATCGAAGTTATCTTTCATTAGATCGTCTTCTAGTGAGTTAGGTGGAGCACGACATCCCTCAGGATCATAATCTCCGTAAATCATTCGGACGTCTGACCTTGGTATATATCTCGGACTCTGTTTGGGAAAACAGAATGGCGTATGCGTTTCTTCCTGAGACATATAACCGTCCTAGTTGAGGTAAGATTTCCACTCCTCGTCCGTATCGGAGGAGTCACTATGGTTAATTATGTGTACTTCTTGAGATACTGGGTGGAGAAAGCCTCCACTGTGGAAGAAGTCTTGAATGGGATGAAAACTTTCACCTTTCTTGGCAGACTGGGTACAGGTTGAAGAGAAACCAAGAACCTTCTTTGTCTTGTTATCCATAGGAATCACAAGTTGTCCCCATCCCTTTACGTTATCACTATTGATTACTTTGAGTGCGTCTTTGTATGAAGAAATCGACGTTCCTTTTCTAGTCGATTCTCATTATTCACCGAGAGTGCTTGAAACTGAGTTCCAACGACCTCCTCTAGTTCTAAATAGGAAAATGATTATAAGTCGCTCACAATTAAGGCTTGCTCTCCCCAGATTGTGACTAGCTTGTCATTCTTGACGAACTTCAGCTTTTGGTGAAGTGTCGAAGTGACTGCCCCAGCTTCGTGTATCCAAGGTCTTCCTAATAAACATCTGTATACTGCTCAGATGTCCATGACCTAGAAAGTGACTTGGAAAGTGTGAGGACCGATGGTTATGGGAAGGTCAACTTCGTCGATAACTATTTTTCTGGATTCGTTAAAGGCTTTGACGATGACCTCAATGCCTCTCATCAGAGTTCCTTGAAATGATAGTCGCATCAGAGTTGATTTTGGCATAACATTCAGAGACGATCCTGTGTCTACCAGTACGCTGGATAAAGCATCGTCTTGGCAGTTGACTGTAATGTTGAGTGCCATGTTATGATTCTTGCCTTCTTCCGGCAGTTCTTCATCACTGAATCCTAAATTGTTGCAGGAAGTGATGTTGGAGATGATGTTGTCAAACTGTCTTATTGTTACATCTTGTTCCACGAAAGCTTGTTCCAAGACTTTCTGCAGAGCTTTGGAACTAAGCAGGAGAGATAGTACAGAGATTCTAGATGGAGTTTGCAACAGTTGGTCTACAATGTTGTACTCACTTTTCTGGATGAGCTTCAGCATCTCATCGTTGTTCTTTGTAAGTTCGGGATTACTGGATTTCCCGACTGGTTGATTTATAACTTCTGTTTGAGGTTCCTTCTCCTTGGTGGGTTCTCCAACTCTTCTGTTGAAGATCCGACCGCTCCGTGTGACTCGACTGATGTCGGAAATGTTTACGATGGAGGGTAATGGAGTTTCCTTTCCATTTTCAATGGTAGTTGCACCATACTTGTAAGGGATAGACTTTTCTGACTTATACGGTATTGGACCTGGCAAGTAGATAACTACAGGAGCCTTTTGATTTTTCTGACCATCGTAGACAACCTCAATCAGTTCCTGGCTGAGAGTTTTTCTATTATCAAGAGGAACTCTTAATTCATCGAGTAGAGGGATTATGGCACAAACATCTTTGGACCTCCCGTGATTGGAGATTATGACAACGTCTTTGCTTTGATCAGGGAGATAGTTTTGTATTACATTGATCGACCCAGAACTTGAACACAATCGGTTTTCTTTCTGGTCCAACTGATTTTGAAGAGTCGCTCGAACAAGGTAGCATCCTTGGTTGTTCTCTGAACAAACTCTACAGCGCTCATAGTTGTGGGGTGGCACCCGACCTCGCCCGCTTTGTATACAGTGTAACTTTACTAGATCTGTTTCCATCGAGCGGACATCCTGACTTTGATGCCTATCAGGATTTCCATCAGTCAAGCTGATCTGTTGTGTAGCCTCATCCAAGTAAATCGGAAGCCACCAGTGGTCCAACAAGTGTTGAAGTGTTCTCTGGACAAGTGCACACCCTTGGTCGTCTTTACGACACTCTTCACAGTCTTGGTAATCGTGTGAAGCCAGAAAGCCAAGCCTGACTTGCATAACATGTAGTTATACCAAACTGGTATTCATCAAGCGTATGTCAAATATCTGAACCATATTGATTTAATGTTTATTTCCTTCACGGTAATCCTGGATCCATCCAAGATCCATCCGATTTTGGAGGGCCTCTTGTATGAAAGAGCATCCTTGATTGCTTGTTGAGCAGATATCACACTGGTGATAATTGTGAGGCGGCAGATGACCGTACCCGCTCTGTCTGCAATGCATCCTCACCAGATTTGTTCCTAGTAGGAGTACATCGTGAATTAGATAACTGCGGCTAAAATCTCCCTCTATTATATTTATTGCAGTCTTCTCATGTTAAGGCAACGGGTTCGTCTGAACATTCGGATTAGTATCTTTAAAAGATAGGATCCCGTTCCTGATAAACTTCTATACATCAGACTTAAAGCAGAGACAGTTCTCGATGTTGTGACCTAATCCTCCTTGATGGTAAGGGCAAGTTTGATCCGCTTTGAACCAAAAAGGCAGATTTTTCGGTACTGTAAGAGAAGACCTGGTTTAGACGTGCCTCTTGGTCAGTATAAGTGGAAATAGTTATGCGTACAACATCGGTATAGGGTCGAACCCCGGTGGTCGTGTCGTACGATTGTTGCTATTGTACTGTGGATGAGCCTGCTGAAGAGGCTGTGGTGTCCTTTACTGATACGGTTATTGACTTGGCTGGCTCTGAGCAACCGGAGGTTGATAAGTCGGAGCCGGCGCAGGGTTGATAGCGGTAGTTACCGCCGCTACTGGTTGATACCTTCGCCTTTGCTTTCCGATAGAGATATTACTGATCTCTTGTTCTTTATTTTTCTGCGACATTGCTCTGAGTTGATCTCTATCTGGTGCCATGTCCAAGTTGTATTTATATTCCTGAACAAATGCAGCGCCGAGATCTATGAAAGTACTAATCTTGGCGCAGTTTAAACCCATGTACCATTTGAGTGCGGCACCAGTTAACCTATCTTGGAAATAGTGGATCAGTAGCTGTTGATTTTCTATCTGAGTTGACATTTTTCGAGTGTACATCACCAAATGACTTTGAGGGAAAGAGTTGCCTTTGTATTTTTTAAAGTCAGGCACCTTGAATTTGTGGGGTATCTATACATTAGGGACCAAACAGAGGTCTGCTGCGTCCTTTCCGAATAAGTCTTGACCGCGAATGGCATGTAGTTTCTTCTGCATTTCCAAGAATTGTTCGAAACTCATTCATCCTTTCGTACATGTCTTCGTTTCCACCATAAATTACCTGTGGAATCTGTCCTTTCGGGATAGTGTGTACCACTGGCTGTGGTATAGACATTACAACGGTGACTCTTGGCGCTTCAGGGCCCTGAAGTTTGTAACCTTCAGGAGTTGCTGTCGTAAACCTTGCATCTTCGCTTTCCCGAAGTTTGTAACCTTCAGGTCCAGCGGTTCCTATTACGGCTTCTGGATCTTTATTAACCGGCGGAATATATCCTTCAGGGACAAAGTTGATAGGCATGCTCCAGGGACGACCTTTAGGCATGTTGTACCGAGGATCATATGTCTCCACTACGGGCGTAGATGTGATCTCTGAGATCACAAATCTTTGTTGTTGTCTCTGAACTGCTGCTAGGGATTGCATGTCACTATGAAGTTTTTCCAAACTTTCCTTTAGAGCATCTATTTCTTCTCTCAGCTCTCTGTTCTCTTCCTCGAGATCGTCCATTTTCTTTGGTCGATTGGCCCGAGTATTGAATGAGTGAGACAGTTTGACTCTAGAATTGTGACACGTACGTGAGATCCGAAGATAAGAAGATGCGTTATGTGAGAATGATGAATGATATGCAAAGATATATTTTTTTTAATTTTTGATCAAAAAGAAACTTCAACAAATAGATTGCAAATATCATACAGTGGAGGTTGGAGACTCTGTTTTATTGAATTTGAAAGATTGCAATAAGGAAAAGTACATCATTTTACAAAGTGCTGTAAGGAAAATGTATAAGCTTATGGATCCTGAGTTCTCTCTGAGGAAAGCTCAGATGCTGGTTCTGGTACTTTCCTTTTCTTTGATCGGGGTTCTTCAGCCGTTATCGGGTTGTCAGTCCTTTGCCAAGTGAAAGGAGTGAGCAAGTTCTTTTTGATCTTCCTGACTTTCTACAACATGCTGCTCTAATATCTTAATCAGAGCATCCTTTTCCTTTAACAGTTCCTGAATCTTGGTACACTCCACGTTGAGGATTTGGTATTTGATTTTCCAAGAGCTTCTCTCACATTGAACTTTGTTGAGAGATACCTGGAGTCTTTCCGTATCAGACATGAAATAAAGGACAAATTCCTTTAATGGAAAAACTTCTTGACGAGGGTAAGGCATCCTCAGCTTGAAGGATCTAGTTTGCACCCAGTGGAGATAAGGTTCCATGGAAGTATAGTTTGGTCTTCCTAGAGACCCTCTTCCTTTTTTGTGAACATCTTTCCAGGCATGCACTATTTCCTTCTTTAGTGCCCTGTCATTTTCCCCTTCATTGAAGAAAAGACCTTCCAGATGAACATTATGTGGGATATGCCTCATCGGGTATCTGAGTTGATGGCGGACTAAAATTGGATGGTAGTTAATTCCTCCTTTAGTTCCTATGAGGGGTACGTTAGGGAAATTTCCACAACTGTCGATGATCTCTACCCCTTCTTAAATCCTATTATACCAATCTATGTCAGAGTTGGTAAGAGACATAATCCTTTGCAACCAACGTAAAGTACTCTTGTGATCCCAAAATGTAGCAGACTTGGGTAAATGGGAAACGAACCATTTGTAAAGTAAGGGTACACAGCATATAATCATTCCTCTATTGTACAAATTCCTTAAGTGTACAGAATGATAAGTATCTGCGAGCAAGGTTGGTATGGGGTTTCCAATCAGAAATATCTTAATAACGTTGGTGTCAACGAAGTTGTCAATGTTGGGAAAGAGTAAAAACCCATATGTGAGTAGGACAAAGATATCCTCGAAAGTAGTTACGTTTCCTATACTGGCAAAGTATAGAGATTTCTCTATCAGGAATTTAGTTGGTAAACCCTGGATTCCTCCTTTGGTGGTCATGTGACTCCTAACCTCTGAATCGTCCAAAGAGATTGCTCTTGCAATGGCCTGTTCTTTTGGAATTTCTTTCAGTCCAGAAAAAGGAGCTTGGTCAGTGATAGGTAAATCGGTCAAATGAGAGTACTCCTCCAGTGTTGGTGCTAGTTGATAATCCAGAAATGTGAAGCAGTGATAAACCGGATCGTAGAACTGTATCACTGTAGACATAATTCCTTCAACTACACGGACCCTTAACAGAGACAGCAGTCCTCCATGCTTAGCTCTGAAAGCATCAGGGTTGGTGATTATCCTTGCCAACCTCCCTAAATTCTCTAGTTTTGGAGCCTTGAAAGTGTACTTGTGCGTCTTTCTTCTACCGAAATCCATAACACAATCTTTCTGATATATACAATTATTGTTTTAGTTTATTTTGAAAAAGAGAAGAGAAGGGAGAAGATTTTTCTTTGTTTAAGAGTTTTTTAGATGAATTCATGAATGCAGCATACAAAAACATGGGTTCAAAGGTTCAACGTCACGAGCATGGAGTCATGGCTCTACCCATCCCCAAAGGTTGTATTCTAGTCAATTTTTGTACCTGTAGAATGGATCCTAAGGTTCCCAAAATCATTGACCCCCCTAGGGATATCAACAGCAGGCTGGTTCACCCGAGCGAGCTGTAGCATCCTAGGGTAATCTCATTTGAGTGTAGTATCGCGTATAAACTATTCCCGATAGTCACCGCACTACCAAATGATCATAGGGTTAAAGTCTACTAAATCCTCAGGGTCACGAGTGCCGTACTGGAAAACTCTGCATCCTAGGGTAATCTCATTTGAGTGTAGTATCGCGTATAAACTATTCCCGATAGTCACCGCACTACCAAATGATCATAGGGTTAAAGTCTACTAAATCCTCAGGGTCACGAGTGCCGTACTGGAAAACTCTGCTTTCACAACAATCGGTTGTTCAACAGGCTGAATCCACACGGGCCCTCGCCTGATTTGGTGGTCTACTAGGTTTGCTTGTTCGGGATTCACTCCCTACAAGTTACCCTGTCTATGCCACCCCTTATCCTAGGGTTCTCTCAAACTTTCCAGATGCGTATTAATCGCATTCCCATTGATAGAAAAATAAACATGGATATCAAGTAGGAAAAGCAATATATATATATATATATATATATATATATAGTATAGAAATTGCTAAACAACCTAGACCTCATAGGAGTTCTAATCCTAGTTTAAATTTCCCCATCAGAGACGCCATTTTTCTGTTGGAAAAATGGCGATTAAGACATAATCCTAAAGACTCCCCAGCAGAGTCGCCATTTTCCTATTGGGAAAATGGCGATTAAGACATAATCCTAAAGACTCCCCAGTAGAGTCGCCATTTTTCTATTGGGAAAATGGCGATTAAGACATAATCCTAAAGACTCCCCAGCAGAATCTCCATTTTTCTGTAGCGTACGATTTTTCTTGGTGACGCGACCACCTTATCGCCATGGTTGGAATTGGGTGCTATTTTCTAATTTCTTATTTATCCTATGAAGCTGGAAAGAAAAGGGAAGCTATCTAAAACTAACCTTGCACGCAAATGTTTTCTTTAACAAATGCTTAAGAGATTGGGGGGTCCAGGGTCAGGTTATACAATGGGAAGTTGTCAATTACCCATTCTATATGTGGTTATCCACAGGTTGTTAGCAATTTCTTCTGCTTATTCTACTTACTGGTGTTTGTCTGTTATGGGTTGGGAAAGTTTCCCCTTTGGGAGTGTTGGAGAGAGAGAGAGATTTTTGTTGATTTCGAGTTTTTTCGATGTTTTTGGTAAGGTACGGGACCTAAAGTTTTTGTTTAGTATCCTCGCTAAGATTTCGCAATCTTATGCCTACGTATTCCCGTTAAATAAAATATGGAAATCAGAGCAATAGTAGTTCCTCCTATTCTATGGGAAGAAAAGATGTCTGGTATCTTGTTCAAAGCCCAAGATTGAAGCTAAAAGGTATATTGTGTCTTGCTCAAAGCCCAAGATTGAAGATAAAAGGTTTGATTAAGAGAGAATTTGTCACCTCTGAAGGGAGCTATCTTGTCTGTTTATCACGATTGTTGGGTGATTGATTATAAAGGAGAATTACTTTAACTGGAAAATATGGAATCCAGCAATGCCATAATTTCCTTTATAAGGGATTTGTCCTAAAGGAGAAAACTCTAACTCAGTGTAGAGCAATGCCATTTTTCCTTAAGAATCTTTCATGCTTAAGAGAGGGATATTGGCTTGGATGTAAATAATCCAGAGGCTTATCACTTACAGCAATTAGATGAAAGAGGAAATTTACCAGGATAAGAGATGGACTACAGCTTGGATATTTGAATCAACAAGTGTGCCACTTACAGCAGTTATCTGGGATTAAGGTTTGTTTGATTTATCTGTTTTGATGTGTGATGTACAGAGAAATGTCTTCCTACATAGAGGTTTTTGATTTCCTCTGAGGGGATGTTGGTTTTTTGGTGTGCCTTGATCAAAGCCCAAGGTTGAAGCTAAAAAGGGACTGACCCTTTTGTGAGATCATTATACAAAGCCTAAGAGGAGGCTGGAAGGAATTGACTCGTCCGGGAAATATTTTGTCTGTCTTGTACAAAGCCCAAGATTGAGGCTAAAAAGAGAAGAAACTTGATCTTATTAGGGAGATCAAAGCCTAAGAGGAGGCTAGAAGGATTTGACTCCACCGGGGAGATTTTATATATGTCTTGTACAAAGCCCAAGATTGAGGCTAAAAGATATTTGACTGACTCAGCTGGAGATATTTATAGGTGTCTTGTACAAAGCCCAAGATTGAGGCTGAAAAGTTGTTTTGACTCCACTGGGGAAGTTTTATTAGGTGTCTTGTACAAAGCCCAAGATTGTGGCTATAAAGAGTTTTGATTGACTCAACAAGAGAGTGTTTTGATCTGTCTTGTACAAAGCCCAAGAATGAGGCCAGAAGGGATTTTTGACTGACTCAACAAGAGAGTGTTTTTATCTATCTTGTACAAAGCCCAAGATTGAGGCTAGAAGATATTTTTATCTAACTCAACAAGAGAGTGTTTTTATCTGTCTTCTACAAATCCTAAGATTGAGGCTAAAAATACTGAGGAATGATCATTATACAAAGCCTAAGAGGAGGCTGATTGGATTCCTTATATAAAGCCTAATAGGAGGATAACTTCTGCTGAGGATTATTAAGATCCAGAGGCAGGTCGAAATTGGGGAATCAACTCTTATTGAGGATTGCAGAAGAGTAGAAATATCAGAGACCATGAGGTTCTGAGTTTGGAAGGTGTTGTATTGATGATAAGATGACCCTTAGTTGGGAAATTTTAGGATGAAAGATTGAGACTGAGTTTTCAAACCTAGGGAGGTTCTAACTCTGCTGGAGATTGATTAAGTCATCAGGGTTCTTCCTGTGCTTTTGGGGGACTTGAGGGTTTCTTTGAAATCCAAAATTGGGGTGAGACTGTCCAAGTCTATGGTTATTAAAAGGGTTTATCTTTGTATGAAGCCCAAGAGGAGGCTAACTTTTAAGGGATGAGAATCAACAAAGGATGACTAGGTTCTGGCATATACCTGTAAGAGGTCTCGGGTCCTTGTACTAAGCCCAAGAAAAGGCATGAGAATTTCTAAGAAGCCTGACGGTCCTTATACAAAGCCCTAGAGGAGGCTGGGGATGATTTTAGGAAGCCTGTGGGTCCAAACCTAAGAAAACTCCCAGAAAGGTTTCACCGGGAATAATCCTTTATGTAGTGAACAGTTCTAGGGTTTGAAGAAATTCAAGAGAGGTTTCACCGGGAATTAATCCTCTCTGGGGAAATGAATTTCTTAAAAATTTTCTAATTGTGACAGTCTTGAGAAAAGTTTCACCGAGAATAATGCCTTTCTCTGTTCCATATTGTATAAGCCCAAGAGGAGGCAAGACTGTATCTGGATTTTCCTATGGAGAACTAGTTTTGACTGTGTTGAAAGAGTGACCACTGGTTTGATCTTATCCTAGACCTAATTGCCGGGGAAAACTCTAAACAGATAATATACAGGCATATATACAGATGAAAATATACAAGTATGTAAAAGAAAGCTACTTTAAAACTTACAGGTGAGCAAGCTTCCATTGTAACAGTTGTATGGTTAGTTGTTCAAGAAATTAAAGAAAGTTTTGATAACAACTATGAAATTGAACCTAAATCAAAAGGGAGAGTTGTTTTAAAAAGGGAGATTAGGGCTTATACTTAAAGAGAGGCCCAAAGTGTTGAAAAAAAATATGGGTCTTATAACACAAGGGTAGGCCCAGATGGAGAACGGTGATCGCACAGTCGTTTTGAAAATCGCAGAGGGACTTATACAATGAATGAGGCACAAAAAGGTTTGTGTGACAATGGATGGGACTTACACTCTATTAAGAGGCCCAAAAATTTTTGAAAGAAGGATAAAGATGGGTCTTATAACACAAGGGTAGGCCCAGATGAGAATTGTTTGAAAAGCGGCAACCGCGCCGAGATTTTTGAAATCGCATCGGGACTTATACAACGACTAAGGCCCAAAAAGGTTTCTACAAAAAGGGTTGGGTCTTACACTCTATTAGAGGCCCACAAAGTTTATTTTTGTACAAAGGATGGGGCTTATAACTCAATGAGAGGCCCAAAGAAAGACAGTGATCGCACCATCGTTTTTGAAAATCATGTCGGGACTTATACAATATCTGAGGCCCAAAATTGTTTGTATGTGATAAGTGGTGGATCTTACACTCTATTAGAGGTCCAAAAAGTTTTGAAAAAAATTTGAAAGATCAAAATCAAAAGAAATCCCTAATGTTTGTAAAATTTTCAAAGGAAATTAAATAAAAATGATATAAAAATAGCAAATATATTCAAGAACAATGTGTCAACTTTGAAAAATATTTTGAAAACTCATGCTTAATCACATGAAAGCTTGAAATTCATTTGAAGTTGAAAAAAACAAGAGAAAGAAATATTTTTAAATGCTTTAAAACAAATAAAACATAATTCTTTACAAAAATATCAAATATATGAAATAAGTAATATTTTTTTTGGAATAAAATATTTTAATATTTTTGTGAATTTTCAAAAAAAGAACCAATAAAAAATAATTAAAATTGTAAGAGAAATTAATTTTGGAATTAATTAATAAAAACCATGAAAAGTGTGAAAAATAGCAAAAATATGGAAAATGGAAAAATGGTCTGGGTGGGTATTGAACCCACGACCTCCCATTCAAACACACATGCGCGCTACCACTGGGGTGGTGATACATCCGTGTATCAAAACCACCCCATTAATACATAAGGGTGACTTGGTTTTAGGCCTGACCAAGGCAAAAAACCATGTTTTGGTGGATTTGCATGAAGGCTCTAACTTCCTAAATTCTCCATGGATTTGGACAAAATTTAGGTGTATTCTGCCTAGAATTTCATGAGGAATCCAATGGTATTTTTAGATTTTTCTAAAGATGTCCCTATTTTAAAACCCGATAGTGGTTTCAAAATAGGCCTCGATTTGCATGTTCTATGCTATCTCCCCATACAAGCAGCAATAGCAGGGCAAATTGGTTCAAACACAACACATATGATATGTATGAGATGTCAATGATCAATGGACATTAAAGCAATGCATAATTTAAAGAGTTCAAGTTGTTATGCACTTACCTCTTGAAGCTCCTTGTGCTAACTGTCAAGCTCCTTGTGCCAGGAGTGATCCAATGCTTTAGACACTCTTGATTCATCCCTTAGAAGCTTTTAGGATGATCAAAACCGGCTGGACCCCTCAGGAACAAGAATTGGCTCTTTCTTTCAAAAGTGGCAAAAGTGACCAAAATGGTAACTCACTCAAATGGTGTTCCAGTTAAGGGAAACCATTTGAGACAATTTGAGGATGATATTTGGAGTGTGTTTGAGACTTTGTTTGGTTTTGGAAGTGACTGAATCAACACATGGCTTGAAAAATGCAAAAAAGTCAAAATTTGAGGTTTTGGAGGTTGACTTTCTGATTTTGGTGTTTCAGATCAAGGGTGAGTGTTTGAATAGCTTATATATGATACATTGGATGTGTTTGGATCATGAGGTGTGGTGGAATTGCTCTCTAACTCGAAAACTCAGTGATGACTTGCAAAAGAAGGCATTTCTGCATAAAGAGAGAGATTTTGAGGAAAGCAATTGTTGTTGTGCTTTGTTGTACTCAAACTGACCATAAATGAGCTTTATTTATGGTGTGTCAAGTTTGTTTTGACAACAATAGTGTTTGGCAGCTGGTACAGGCCTTTGGCCAATGTTGATCAAAAGGAATCTTAAGTCTCCTCTAGCCATTGACTTGAGGTTAGGGCACAGGCTATGAGTCCTCTGGTTCAGAGCTGAATCTTGACTCAATTCAGTTAGCAATGTCTTGATGCTTGCCACCTTGTGAATCCATTGAATGTATTGAAACAAAATTGGAGTCTTTGAGCTTTTTAGCCTCTTTAGGGCATTTATGGCTACATGTAGATCCTTGGACTTGGGAGGCTTTTGGATTAGATTATTTCTCTTTGATGTTATCCCTTGAGGTGTCCAAATGGATGACAAGGCTTGCACTTGTCTGATTTTTCCAAATCGAGCAAAAGTGCAAAATTCTGTCTTGTACAAGACAGTTAAAAATGGTGATTTTGAGGGAGTCATATCTCCCTGCTCAAATGGAGTTATGAAAAGCTCTTGGGCTTTTTAGAGAGCCCTCATATGTTACAATCCATGTGTGATCATAGTTGGTCTTGAAACTATCTGAATCCAACTGAAAAAACCTCATGAACTTTGATGCCCAAAGCTGACACTTAGACAGTTTTGCACTAAGTGTTATGTTCTTGATTTTTTACCATTTTGATCCTTCCATAACTAAAAATCCATGAAGAATCAGAGTTTCATGTAGTTGAAGCTTTTGTAGAATGCAGGAAGACCTACAAATTAGGCTTTGGATCACTCAAAAAAGGCTGCTTGGATCAAAAGTTATGGCCTTTGGAAGTTGGTACCAAAACCATTCAAATTTAGTAACTTAGAAAAAAATTCAATTTTCTCAAGATTACCACTTTTACAAGTTATCTTGGTTTCTTGGTCAATATTTTATGAAAATATGAGTCATAAGGATCATTTTTACCAAAAAAGTCATGTTTTGACTATTGGCTCCAGAGCGGTTCGGTGCGTGAAACCCTAATTCCTGACTTTTGAGGAATGCATCCTCTGAGGGTAATTTAACTTTTCAAATGGATTCCTAGGGTTATTTTGAGCACATTGACTCATGATTTGAAGTATTGGCTCATCCCCTTGTGAAAATCTCACTCTAGAGGTCCCAGTCGTCCAAAATCCTAATTTGGCGATATCGGGCGATCTTGAGACTTGATCCACTTGGAATGTAGCAACTTTGTGCTTGATTTTTGATGTGAGAGACCTCTTGATCCTTTGTGGATGTTTAAGAGGATAGAAAAGTTGAAGATCATGTCAATTCTTGATTGATCCTTTGTCTAAAAGCTTTGAGAGGGCTTGAAACCCTAATTCTTGATTGTAGTGAAGGCTCAACAATCCTTGAGGAGATTGATGAGGTATGATGGCCCATCCATATTGTGCTAATGATCTTCAAAATGATGGGAAATCTTGGTTGTCAAAATTTGGGGTATGATAGGGTTCAATCATGTCAATCATGTCGACTCCCCATATAGAAAAAGGCCATGGAGAAGAAAGAACTTTGAGATGCGTCGGCGGTACATTAATTTTGTCGGCGTAAATTCGACACTTGTGACACTTCCTCACGTACTTCTAACAATCAGATTCCATTGTCAGCCAATAATATCTTGCTTTCAGAATTTTTCTTGCCATTGCATGTCCATTGACATGAGTGCCAAAGGAGCCTTCATGAATCTCTTTCATTAACATGTTTGCTTCGTGTTTGTCCACGCATCTGAGCAAAACCATGTCAAAGTTTCTTTTGTAGAGCACATCATTGTTCAGGAAGAAGTTGCCTGCCAGTCTTCTGAGAGTCTTCCTATCTTTTCTTGATGCCCCAGGAGGGTATTCTTATTTTTTAAGGGAGCATTTGATATTATGATACCATGGTTTATCATTGATGACGGCCTCCACTGCAAATATGTAAGCGGGCCTATAAAGGCGCATTATGTCAATCTTGGGTGTCGTTCCATCGATTCACACTAATCATGGAGGATAGGGTAGCTAGTGCATCAGCCATGTGGTTTTCTTCACGAGGAATGTGATGAAAATTAATCTTGTTTAAGAAGGGTAACAACCTTCTTGCATAGTATTTATAAGGAATCAATCCCAATTGATATGTGTTTCACTCTCATTTGATCTGATTTATAACCAGGGCTGAGTCTCCTTACACGTCCAAATTCTTTATCCTTAAGTCAATGGCTTCATCGAGACCCATGATGCAAGCTTCGTATTCAGCCTCATTGTTTGTACACTTGAATGTCAATCTGGAGGTGAAAGGAATAAGGGTACCCTTAGGTTTAACAATGATTTCCCCAATTCCATTTCCATTAGCGTTGACAGCTCCGTCGAATATTAGTCCCCATTGGGATCCTGGCTCTTGCCCTTCGTTTGGTAACGGTTCATCGCAATCTTTCATTTTTAGACATATGACATCCTCATCTGGGAAGTCGAATCTGACTGATTCATTATTTTCAATATGTTGGTGAGCCAGGTGATCGGCTAAAATGCTTCCTTTGACGGCTTTCTGAGCATGGTATTCAATGTCGTATTCTGATAACAACATCTGCCAACGGGCAATCCTTCCCGTTAAAGCAGGCTTTTTAAAGACGTACTTGATCGGATCCATTTCGGAGATTAACCAAGTATCATGTACTGGCGAAGACGTTTAGCTGCCCAAGCTAGAGCGCAACAAGTTTTCTCGAGCATAGTGTATCGAGTTTCACAGTCCGTGAATTTCTTGCTCAAGTAGTAAATAGCGTACTCTTTTCTTTTTGTTTCTTCTTGTTGGCCAAGCACACAGCCTATGGAGTCTTCTAAGACTGTTAAGTAGATGATCAATGGTCTTCCTTCCACTAGAGGAGACATAATAGGTGGATTCAGAAGATATTCTTTGATGTTGTCGAAAGCCATTTGGAAATCCTCTGTCCATATACAGTTTTGGTTCTTTCTGAGTAGTATGAAGATTGGCGGGCATGTCGCGGTCATGAGGAATATGAATCTTGAGTTGTAATTTAGACGTCCCAATAATCCTCTTACTTGTTTTTTAGTCTTTGGAGAAGGAATCTCTAGAATGGCATTGACTTTGTCAGGATCAACCTCAATTCCCTTTTAACTGATGATGAATCCCAAGAGTTTTCCTGAACGAACACCGAATGTGCACTTATTGGGATTCAAGTGAAGTTTGTATTTTCTCATACGCTGGAATAACTTTGATAGATGTTCCTCATGTTCTTCTATTTTAGATTTGGCAATCATGTCATCGACGTACACTTTAATTTCTTTGTGCATCATGTCGTGAAACAGAGTTGTAATAGCTCTTTGGTAAGTTGCTCCTGCGTTCTTCAGACCGAACGACATTACTTTGTAGCAAAAGATGCCCCGTGGAGTTATGAATGAAGTTTTCTCCATGTCTCCTGGCGTCATTCTGATTTGATTATAGCCTAAGAATCCATCCATGAAGGAGAATACATTGAATATTGTTGTGCTGTCAACTAGAAGGTCAATGTGTGGTAGGGGGAAATTATCCTTTGGACTTGCTTTGTTTAAATCCTTGTAGTCCACACACATTCTGACTTTACCGTCTTTCTTAGGAACTGGCACTATATTGGCTAGCCATTGAGGATATTCTGAGGTGGCAAGGAAACCTGCGGCGATCTGTTTCTGCACTTCTTCCTTAATTTTGACGGCCATATCTGGGTGAGTCCTTCTCAATTTTTGTTTGACTAGAGGACATTCTTGCTTCAGTGGCAAGTGATGTTCCATAATGTTGGTATCTGTCGTAACTCGAAATTTGACCTCCTTTTTGCCTTTTTACATGAGCATGTGCCTTCGCATCGCTGGCATACGCATTCACACATTTTCGCTGTGTTTTTTGGTTGCAGGAATATTTAGGTTTTTTAGCCTGATTAATCACAACTTCACAGGGTCATCGCATCCTCAAAACAAGCATAAAATAAGGGATACCAGGATTATTCATCAAAACAAAAGGTGGAAAATCAAAACTGGGACCACAACACCATTTCATAAGCAATCTGGGCAAAATTTGCTTAGAGTAATCGATTACTCTAATAGGGTAATCGATTACTCTACACAGTTTTTCAAATTCTGTTGCTTTTTTGGGACAACAACCATGCACACTCTCGGTTCTTTGATTCTACATTGTTCTAGCAGCATGTGGAATATTTTAGACTCTTTAAGTAATTCATTGGCATTTGCTACAATGTATTCTTTCCATTCAAGACTACCATGCACCCTATTTTCCTAAGATGTGGACCTTTAGATTTGAAGCTTACATTAGGATTGCTACCGAGTTAACTTCCTAACTAACTGAGTTAACCACTGACTCGGTGAGTCAAGTGTAACTAACTCCTAGCCTAATTCCAAACCACCCTAAGTTAGCTCCTAGCCTAATTCCAAACTTCTCACAATCCAAACCAAAACTCTATATAAACAAACCTTCAATCAGTTTTCAAAGGATCCACCATTTTCACACACATTTCTCACACTTCACTCTCAATTCTCTCACATTCTCTCTGAATTTTTCTGCAACTTCTTCATCTTCATCTACATTTTCTTCCCAAACCTCCCCATAGCTTTTCACCATTGAAGATTAATCACTTTCACCTTAGAAGTGATTATTTCTTGAGCATAACCTTCATCAACTTGCAATTCTACTTGATTTTCTGGATTTTCTTAGCTTTTGGATTCATCTAAAGTGTTTGCTTCAAGATTCTACGGTTCAAATTCGTATTTTGGAGTTTCGTTGTAATTTGCTTGGTTTCGGTACGATTCAGATACAATTGAAGATTCCTCTGGTTTTCTTTGATTATCTTCATCAAGATTCTTTTGCAACAATTATCAAGTCAATTCTCCAGCTTGTAGGTTGGTAGCTTTCACTCATTTTACTATTTCGAACGTTCTCGTATCATTCGCGATGTAGTTTCAATGCTTTTTATTTGTGTGTGAATTGATTATGCCATTACTTGATCCATGATCTTGATGTGTTAATTGATTCCATTGCTGTTTATTTGCTATTTTGTAACTTGATTTCCGTGCACACATTCATACCCTAGCATCTGGTAGTTTGGACAAGTGATTAAGGTGTTGAAAGTGCTTCTCAAAAAGCTATTTTTGCCACTGTTACAGTGGTAATCGATTACTTAAAGAGAGTAACCAATTACTCTTCACAAATTTGCACCAACGCTATTTTTTTCAACTGAGTAATTGATTACTCTGCACAATTTTCACCAGATTTGCTGTTTTTCAAGTAAGTAACCGATTACCTGCTTAGGGTAATCGATTACCACTGTAACAGAGTGCCATTTTTTATGTTTTTCAAGCTTGTTTGCCATGCTTTCCTCATCTAACTTCCATGGATTGATATGATTTTTTTTTATGGATGTTTTAAGTGCTGTTTCACTTCAGTTTAATGCATGATTGTGAATTTTTCCGATGCCCGATCTTTCGATTCCATAATTGTGCTCATTCTTGACATTGTATGAACATGATCATTCTTGCACATTTTCATTCACATAATAACATGATTTGTGTTTCATTTTGGACTGTCATTTGGTACTGTTTTGCATTCTCATTCATGTTGAATTAAGTTTGTTCTTCAAAGAATAAGATTAATCTTGTACAATCAATAATGCACCTTTTGCTTTAATAATTTTTCAATTCATTTTGGAAAATTATTAGCATTTTCCTCCCTTTTGATTAATTAATCGAAACTTCATTTCGATTATTAATCTTCCCTTTGGCGCTTATCTTTAGGCTTCCTTTAGAGCTTTATCTTTATCTCTTCCTCGTGGAGTCAGAGTTTCGCGCGACACTGGAGCACTGTACAACTTGGAGCTGTTACGCTGTCCGTTTCAACTTCTACACTACACCCTGTGTGTTAGTGAAGGAATGAGAATGGAGAATTCCTACTCTCATTCTGACCACTTCAGGTAGGGGACGAATGACCCTGTGCCTGGCTTAGTCACCTGTATCTCCAGGCGGTAGCGTATCGCCTTCCCTAGCCGAGTCGATCCTTGATCACTCTTGCTCTTTTCAATCTCTCTTTTTTTTCAAGATTTCTTTTCTTGTAGTCAATCATTGCTTTTTGATTCCCCTGAAGAGTCTCAATTCATTTTCTTCGATTAAACACAGTTTTCCTGTTAGACACTGAAACCCTTTCGGAGTTCGCAACCTTCTCTTGGTCCTTCTCCCTTTGGTTGGTTAAACACTACTTGTCAGTTAAAACACCAATTTGCACTTCTTCTTTGTTAACCACAGTTTATCTGTTAACATACTGAGTTCCCCTGGGGTTAATCACCTTCTCTTGGTTAATCACCCATTTTTCAGTTAACCATAGCCAGCCTGTTAAAACACTGAACCCCTTTCGAGTTAATCACCTTTTCTTGGTTAATCACTCGTTTCTTTTCGGTTAATCACAGTTCCTCTGTTAACACCGAATCCTCAGCGGTTAGCAACCTCTTTTGGTTTAATGCCCTTCTTCGTTGGTCAAGTACTGCTTGTTCGGTAGGTACCAACATCCTCTTTGGGTCACGACCCTTGCTTGGTTCTACACCCGGTTTTTTCGGTCAACCACTATTTATCAGTTAATATACCGACCTCCCTTTAGAGTCAAACACATTCTCTTGGTTCAGTACTCTCTCTTTTTGTTCTTCACGGCCAGCCCGTTGACACTAACCTTTTTTTCCCCATAGAGTTTTAATCTCTTTTCCTTCGGTTAACCACTGCCAGTCAGTTAACATACCGAACCTTTTTTCTCTTGGTTTCAACATCATTCCTTTGTTTGTTCCCCAGGAGGGTCGCTTACCCTCTGATCCCCAGCACATTGTTATGTTCTCTTACTCCCAGTGGAGTCCCTGCTATTCCTTGTGTTCCTTTATCTTCTTGGTTTCGACACCACTCTTGCACGTTATACTCAGCATAGTCTCTATTATTTTCCTTTGCACTCCTTTCTTGGTTTTGACACCATTTCTTTGGGACCCCAGTGGAGTTTCCTTCTTTCTTTTGCTCTTGGTTTCGACACCACTTTCCTTTACGGAAGCTCTGATTCTGCATTCATTCGAATGTATGATACGTAGGCACGAGATCGTGATGATTTTGGCGAGCACATTTCCACCTTCTTCCATTCTTCTTCTCTATCCCTGGTTCCATGAACTACGGCGCTCTGATTTCCTCATTGCACTATGAGGGTACATAGCCACGAGGGCCATAATCCTCCACGAGTACTTTCTTTTCCCTTTTCTCTCTCTTCTTTTAGCTAGAAGCCTTTAGATAGATAACCCATCCAAGCCTAGAAGCAAGCGAAATGGTTCCTGTCGAGTACGATGGATGCGTAAGGTGCTAGTACCTTCCTTTCGCATAACCGAACCCCGACCCGTTTCTCTTCCCCTTGGGTTTTATCGATATTTTCCTTGTCCTCTGGGACTAAATAAAGTTCGGTGGCGACTCTGTTGTATCTTTGAGTGTGCGATTCACTCAGGTATAAACCAGCCATCTTCAGCTGGCGACTCTGCTGGGGAGTCTTTGTGCTTTCAAGTTGGGGTCTCGCCTAGTTTTGTTTGTTTTCTTGCTTGTTTGGGTGTTTATCTTTTGCGCTTTGCTTGCTTTACTTTACTTTGCTTTAGCTTTATGTTTATTTACTGCATTTCTTTACTGCTTTGAATATTCATATGCTGCATATTCTGGATATTTGTTATTCTTCTGCTGTTGTTGGGATGGGTAGATATTATTGGAGAGAAAAGTCCTAACATCGGGCTTAGCATACTTATAGGCTAGAACATGGATAGTCGTGAGGCATGCGTTTTTCGCGTTGGGTTACCACGAGAGCCACATCCCAGATCGTGATTCGCTTGAGAATACTTCTGTCCTGCGAGAATTCGCTACAGCGGGGGGTTTTCATTCTGTGTCCTATGGTTTGGGCTACCTTTCTAGGGACCGCCTTGTTGTGTCTAGATCACACCTGTAAGGGGGATATGGGTTTTTGCAGGAAACCAAGCCACTTCATACCTTTGTTCTCTCACTCACATCATATTATTTTGCACCGACACAAAATTACATGCAGATGTCCAGATTGTTCCGATTTGATTATTCAGACAGTGCTGACTTCTTGATTTCTTGTGTTGCATATCATTTCATCATGTAAATTAATTTTTACATGTGCATTTCTAGGTTATTCGAAGGCTTATTCTTTGTTGACATTATCATAAAGATGAGTATTGGTTGCCGAGGTATCTTTAGCTACAAGTTTGTGGAGCCTAAGCTGATTACTTTGAGAGGTTTAGCGTCCCGTGTGGTTGAAGATAACAAAGGGTTTTTCAAAGACAATTATGGTAATTTGTTGCCCATCCTCAACACTGAAGTCAACATCACTGCCATTCATACACTGGTTTAGTTTTATGATCCACCACTTAGGTGCTTCACATTTCAGGATTATCAGTTAGCACCTACACTCGAGGAGTATGCTTATATTCTGGGGGCAGAGATCAAGAGACAGGTTCCTTTTGTCTACACTAGCGGTTGTCTGAAGTTTCCCCTTATTGCTGATGCTCTTTGCATTAGTAAGAAGGATGTGGAAGCTAATCTCAAGACCAAAGGGAAGGGTGTTCGAGGGTTTGCTTCAAAGTTTCTGGTTGACAAAGCCACTTCCTTTGCTGCAGGTGGAAACTGGAAGGCTTTCAACGCCGTTTTTGCTTTGCTGATATATGGGATTGTTTTGTTTTCGAACATGGAGGATTTCGTAGATTAGGCTGCCATCAGTATCTTCTTGTCCAAGAACCCTGGTCCGACACTTCTTGCTGATACCTATCATTCTATTCATTCAAGGAATAAAAAGAAGAAGGGAACCATTGTCTGTTGTGGTCCTCTGTTGTACCGATGGTTCATGTCTCACCTTCCGCAGAAGGGTCCTTTTGTTGAGAATAAGGGAAATCTCAAGTGGTCTCAACGAATCATGTCTTTTACTGCTAATGACATTTCTTGGTATTCTCGAGTCTTCGACGATACTAAGATCATTCTTCATTTTGGGAAATTCTCCAATGTGCCTCTCCTGGGTACAAAGGGTGGAATTAACTACAATCCGAGACTTGCCTTCTGACAGTTGGGATATCCTATGGTTGCCAAGCCAGATCTTGATGTAGTGGAAGAGTTCATCTTTCATGAAGGGGTTGATGACATGGGATTACTGAAGAGGTTTAGTGCCGCTTGGACTCAGTTTCACCTTGAAGGAAGAGCCGATTCTGGTAAAAAGAATTGCATAGCCAAGGAAGCTTACACACGTTGGGTCAAAGAGTGCGTCAAAGAGATCTTGTTGCCATTTTCTTCCGAGCCTTCCATGAATGCCAAGCTTCCTGAACTTGCCATTGTTCCTCCATCTGAAGTCGACCAACTCATGCTGATTATTGAGATGTTGAAGAAGGATAATGCTGATCTTCGTCTCAACCTTGGTAGAGTCACATCTGAGAAGGATAGCTTACAGATTGAGCTCCACCAGAAGCGCGAGCGCATGCTCAAAGAGATGGTGGTTGAACAAAACAAGCGAAGAAAAGTGGGAGATGCTTTGAAGAGTACCTATGAGGGACTTACTTCAGAGAAGAGACAACTCGCCGATACTCAGTATCAAGCCTACAAGGATGAGTTGAGCTTCAAGAAGCAACTTGAAGAGCTTTAAGGGAAGTTATCAGAGTACAAGACAAAGTGGCAAAATGAACACGACTATGCTAATCAATTGGCAAAGGACTTTTCTCAGTGTCAAGCCAAGCTTGACAAAGTCTTCGGTGAAATTCAGAAGTTGCAAGATCAAGCACATCAGAGCCGAGAGCAGATTAGTCAGCTCAACACAGAGAGTACTCATTGGGAGCATCAGAGTCATCATCTGCAAAAGCTCTTGAATCAGAAAGAGGCCTTTCTTCAGGATATGCTTCAGGGACCTAACCATTCTTTGCTACGTAAACTCATGAAGGATGTGAAGTATTGGAATGAGAGGCACGGCCGTCTAGCCAGATTCGTTGAGCATGCACTTGAGGATTTTCCTGGGTTGTTGAGGAATGCATATGATGAGGTGTTGCCGCACTAGCTTCCTTGGGATGTTTTCCATTTCTTGTGTGTTTGTAGGGTGGTCTTTGATAGGATCCGTGCTGATCTTGTTGTAGCCCAAAAGGCAGATATTTGATGTATACTTTACTTGTACGTCTTTCCTTTATTATTGAATGATTGAAGTTTCTTACTGGCTTTATCTTTGCACCTTTACTTGTATGCTTTATGATTTATGTCAACAAAGATAAGTTTAAGAATTCCTGGAATTTAAAACTTTATTTTTGCATGCATTGCATACATTCATTTGCACACATATGCACGTCCCTTAATCCGGAAAACCTTTGCTTACCCTGTCCGTCTCCGTTTGTAGCACTATGGCTCAATTTCAAGGTCGGATGGATCAGTTTTAGACTAACATAGATGTTATTATGGAGCTCCTTCGTGCTCAGAAGGATGTTGCTGCTGCCGCCGCTATTGTTGCAACTGTCACTGATACAACTGTTGTCACTCCTGTTGTGACTATTCCTCCTGTTATCACTGCTACTCCTGCTGTTGTTCCTTCTCTAGCTAATGTTAAAATGCCAGTTTAGCTTATTATTCAGCCTGTTGTTCATCCATCAGGTTCTCAATCTAGTTTGAATAAGATGCCTGCTACTTTTCCTTGGGGCATGCCTCAGAATTTCACTCCTCAGATTGCAAATAATGGTGCCTTCGTACCATATCAGCCTTTTGTTGTGCCCATGCCTAATGGAAATGCTGCTGCATATCTGTGGGGTATGCCTACTCCAGATCCACCTCCAGTGGTGAGTGATGATCTTGAGAATCTTCAAGGTCAGACTCGTCAGGCTCTTGGGTTGGATGACATTAAAACTCTTGAGGACGAGGAGCGTGTGTACAGGGGTCCTCATATTCATGTTCTGATTTTATCTCAAGCTACTCAAACTGCTGTTTAGAATGTGTATTCTGGTAAGCTCTACCCTGGGGCATCTTCAGCTGTTTTGGTACCTCCTCCGAATTATTTGTTTGGTGTTTAAATGGGTCAGAATGCTGGTCAGATGGTTAATTAGGGATTGGTATATCCTTCTCAGTTTGCTGCTCCGCAAGTGCACAAAGACTTGTCAAGCCTGCTAATCAAGATAGACCTGTTGGTTACAAGTTGTTAGAAGACCGTATTAGAGCTATTGAAGGGTTTTCTGCTTTTGGCATGGAGGACAAAGACTTATGCTTGGTTCCGAATGTTGTATTTTCGCAGAAATTCAAGATACCCGAGCTTCCAAAGTATAAGGGTTTGAGTTGCCCACGTAGTCACATCACTATGTACTGCAGGAAGATGGCATCCTATATTGATAATGATGAATTGCTAGTTCATTGTTTTCAAGATAGTTTTTTCGGTGCTTCATTGGATTGGTACATGGGCTTAGAACGCAGCAAAATCCGTACTTGGAGGGATCTATCTGAAGCGTTCTTGAAGCAATACACATACAATATTGATCTGGCGCCTACCAGATTATAGTTGCAGAACCAGTCCCAGTGCTCAGCTGAAACATTTAAAGAGTATGTACAAAGATGGCGCGAGATAGCATCTCGTGTGCGACCTGCTCTCTCTGACAATGAGTTGGTTGATATCTTTATGGGTACATTGCAAGGATCCTACTATGAGAAAATGGTGGGTAGTTCTTCATCGAAATTTGCTGACATTGTAACCATCAGTGAATGATTTGAGAACGATTTGAAGACTAGAAAGATTCCTGGAGCTGCTTCCTAGCAGTTGGCCAACAGAAAGTCTCAGAACAGTCAGTCAAAGAAGAAAGAAGGTGAAGCCAACGCTATGACAGCTCAAGCTCCTCCTCAGTATCAAGCACCCATGGCTCCCATGCTATATTATCCATATCCGTACATTGCTGCTGCACAATATCAACAACCTCCGTACCAGTATCATCCGCAACAACCGGATCAGAATGCTCAGAATCAGCAACAACCGCAACATCAGCAACAGACTCTACAGAACAGCAGAAATCAGCATAATCAGAACTGGCAAAACAACAACAATCAGGGAAATCGTAAGCGACCGAATTTTGACAGAATTCCGGTGCCATACACTAAATTGTTTCCTTACTTAGTTCACCAAGGGGCAATTGTTCCCAAAGAGATCGCACCTGCAATTCCTCCGTTCAATCCAAAGCATAATCCAAATGAGTCTTGTGCTTATCATGCTGGATACATAGGACATGCAATAGAGGACTGTATTGTTTTCAAAACTAAGGTTCAGGAACTCATTGATCGAAAGATTTTGAATTTTGCTGAAGAAGGTCCTAACATTCAGCACAATCCATTGCCCAATCTCGGTGGACCCGCGGTAAACATGATTGAGGATAATTCAAGGGCTGAAATGATCATGGATGTTGACGAGGTAAAGACCCTGATGACTGTGGTTATCAAGAAATTGAATGAACATGAGTTGTTGGAAGGGTTGCATGGTAAGTGTCAAATTTGTGACGATAATCCCAACCAGTATCGAAGGCTGAAGGGTTGTGTCCAAATTTTGATGAATCGAGGCAAAGTTGAATTTGCCAGATCTAAGCCTGTTGAGGAAATCGCTATTGTTGAGCCATTCCCCATCATCTATAGGAAGGTTCCCATTGAATCTCCTAAGAAGAAGGTGCAACCTATCATTGTTTACCCGCCAAAACCATTTCCATATCAGAATTCTAAGGAGATACCTTGGAGATATGGGTCCACTGTGTTTTTTGGAGGTCAAGAAATAAGGGTTTCCGAGTCTGAGATTGTGAATGTTACAGCCGCTGGGGGTATGACTCGTAGTGGACGAGTATTCGCTCTTAAAGTCACTACAAAGCCAGTACATGTTCCAACTGTTGTTCCTCCAAAGGAGAAGCCTGCATCTGTAACCCCTGTTGTTCAACAAGGGGCATCTACTGCTGTATCAGTGCCAACTATTCCGTCTGAGGATGTTTCAAAGAGCAAGGAGACAATTGATGATCAAGAGTTCCTAAAGCTGATCAAGAAAAGTGACTTTAAAATTTTTGATTAGCTGTGGCAGACTCCCTCATGGATCTCAATCCTGTCCTTACTAATGAGCTCACCTGCACATAGATCAGATTTGTTAAAAGTTTTAAACACTACCCACGTGATGCATGACATATCCATTGTCGAGTTTGATGATGTAGTGGCCAATATAACAGAAAGCAGATACTTGGGCTTTAATGAATCAGAATTACCTCCAGAAGGAGCTGCCCACAATCGAGCGTTGCACATATCTGTAACCTGCATGGATGCCTTATTATCTTGTGTTCTTATGGATACCGGTTCTTCCCTCAATGTGATGCCTAAGGGCACATTGAGCCAACTACTGGTGGAAGGGAGCGAGATGAGGCCGAGCGCCTTAGTTTTCAGAGCCTTTGGTGGTTCTCGAAGTCAAGTCATTGGAGAGGTGGATTTACCCATTAAGGTTGGACCGCATTTGTTCACCATTACTTTCCAAGTGATGGATATCAATCTCGTGTACAATTGATTATTGGGTCGCCCGTGGATTCACGCCGCAGGGGTAGTTACCTCCACTTTACATCAGAAATTTAAATTCATGTTCGACGATCATCTGGTCATCGTCTGTACTGAAGAAGATCTGATTGTAAGAGAATTATCATTTTTTCAATACGTCGAGACAAAAGAAGGCATACCTGAGGTGTCATTGCACTGTCTCAAGTTCGAAGATGTCAGCTCTGCTTCAACTAGTCAAAGTAGATCACCGCAAATGACTTTGACATTCGCCAAAAGTGCTAAAGAGACCATTGAGAGAGGTGTCTTACCTGGCTGGAGGCAGGTGATTGATGTGGTTGAAAAGCATAATCGTTTTGGATTGGGTTATCGTACTGGTCGACAATCTAGCTCACATGGTCAGAAGCAATGCAACTTGATCAAGTTCAGTAGCACGGGTTTCCAAAAGGGTGACGTCGTGGCAGCTATTGATGATGTTGGTCCTAGCAACCAGATTTCAAACTTTGTGCGCAAGTTCCCGCCGGGTTTCGAGCTCAACAATTGGACATCTACCATGATTCCTGTGGTTTTTCCAACAAATATGTAATGCATTTTGCTTTCTCATTCCCTCGTCCTTGCCCGAGACGAGTGAATAGCTTGTAAAGGGCCTCACGCTTTTGCAATATTATGTGATCAATAAATAAAAGTTTTTTGCATTTAAAATCATGCCCTATTTTCTTTCTTTATTTTACTTTTTCATAAACAAATGGCAAAAGTTTCTTTTATTTTCACTTTTCAAAATAGCTCATTCTAAACATATTCATAAACATGCAGAACAAATAAATGCATTGATAACAACATGACAAACATCCATTGTAATTCTGGGATTCCAATCAACCAAGCCGAAGAAGATGGTGAGGAAGATTATGAATTATCGGCTGAAATAGCAAGGCTCCTTGAGCACAAGCATAAAGAGATTCAGCTACACAAAGAGGCTGTGGAAGTTGTCAATCTTGGTACTAATGATGTCAGAAGAGAAGTCAAGGTTGGCGCATCCCTCGCTAAGCATGTACACTCCGAGTTGGTCAAGTTATTGAAAGAGTATGTTGATATCTTCGCCTAGTCCTATCAAGATATGCCTGGGTTGGATACCAACATCGTTGAACATCAGGTGCCACTCAAGCCCGGATGTCCTCCTGTCAAGCAGAAACTCAGGAAGACTAGACCCGACATGGCACTTAAAATCAGAGAAGAGGTAAAGAAATAGCTTGACGCTGGATTCCTAGCCACTTCTAGATATCCTGAATGGATTGCCAACATCGTCTCGGTTCCAAAGAAAGACGGGAAAGTCAGAATGTGTGTGGATTATCGAGATCTCAACAAGGCAAGCCCGAAAGATGATTTTCCTTTGCCTCATATTGATGTCTTGGTAGAAAACACAGCGCAGTTCTCTGTCTTTTCCTTCATGGACGGTTTCTCAGGATATAATCAGATCAAAATGTCCCCAACTGATATGGAGAAAACTACTTTCATCACGCCATGGGGTACATATTGTTACAAAGTCATGCCATTCGATTTGAAGAATGCAGAGGCAACATACCAACGTACCATGACAACCCTCTTTCACGATATGATCCATAAAGAGATTGAGGTTTACGTGGACGATATTATTGCCAAGTCCAAAATTGAAGATGATCACCTGGTCCATCTGAAGAAACCGTTTGACAGACTCCAAAAGTTTAGACTGCGGTTGAATCCTGCGAAGTGTACCTTCGGAGTTCGTTCTAGTAAACTGTTGGGCTTTATTGTGAGTCAGAAAGGCATTGAAGTTGATCCCAACAAGGTTCGGGCAATTCAGAACATGCCGCCTCCCAAAACAGAAAAAGAAGTTTGTGGCTTTCTAGGCAGACTTAATTACATCTCAAGGTTCATATCTCACTTGACGGCTACCTGTGAACTGATGTTCAAATTACTAAGAAAAAATCAGTCGGTCGAATGGAACAATGATTGTCAAGAAGCATTTAACAAAATAAAATAATATTTGCAAGAACCACCAATTTTAGTACCGCCGGTTCCTGGTAGGCCTTTAATCATGTATCTCGCTATTCTCGATGAATTAATGGGATGTGTATTGGGTCAACATGACAACACTGGCAGAAAAGAACACGCAATTTACTATATGAGCAAGAAGTTCACTGATTGTGAGACCAGATACTCACTCTTGGAGAAAACTTGTTGTGCTCTGGTCTGGGATGCTCCACGCCTAAGACAATACATGATTTTCCATTCTACTTTGTTGATATCCAAAATGGATCCGATAAAGTATATTTTTGAAAAGCCTGCTGTCTCTGGAAGGATTGCTCGGTGGAAAATGCTGTTAATTGAGTATGATATCCAACATGTTACCCAGAAAGCAGTAAAAGGGAGCGTCTTGTCTGACTAACTTGCTCATCAACCTGTAGAGGGTTATCAACAAATGAAGTTTGACTTTCGTGATGAGGATGTTCTGTTTATCAGAGATTATAAGACTCCAGACCCTGACATAGGACCCGAACCAGGGGCGCGATAGACGCTCGTGTTCGATGGTGCCTCTAATTCCAAAGGTCGTGGAATTGGTGCTATCCTCATCTCTCCGATAGGTTTTCACCTTCCCTTTACTTCCAGACTATGCTTTGCATGAACCAACAATATGGTTGAATACGAAGCATATATCTACGGTATTGAAGCAGTAATTGGCCAAGTCAGAGGGAACTTTGTGACTCGGGATTCCAAGCTGGTTTCGGACCAAAAGCACATCGTGAAATTGATTCCTTATTTTGATGAAATCTCTTTTCATTATATCCCTAGAGAGGAAAATCAACTAGTTGATGCACTTGCCACTTTGGCATCCATGTTCAAAGTCAAGTGGAATAATGAAGCTCCTTCTATTCGCATTGATCATTTGGACGAACCAGCACGCTGCTTAGCAATCGAGGATGAGTCTGATGACAAGCCTTGGTTCTACGATATCGAGAGATATCTGGAAAAACAAGAATATCCCGAGGGTATTGCTATCACTGATAGAAAGCTCTTAGACGGCTCTGCGCCAAGTTCTTCTTAAGTGGTGGTGTACTATACGAGAGGAATTATGATTCTGTGTTGCTCAGATGCGTGGATAGACACGAAGCAAACACAATCATGAGGTCTATACATGAAGGCTGCGAGGGTTTACATGCTAAAGGTCCTGCTATGGCCAAAAAGATCCTTCGGGCTGGGTATTATTGGACAACAATGGAGGTAGATTATTACAACTTTACCAAAAGATGTCACAAGTGCCAGATCTATGGTGACAAGATCCATGCGCCTCCTACTCCATTGAATGTTTTGACTTCGCCTTGGCCATTCTCTATGTGGGGTATTGATAAGATTAGGATGATCGAACCGAAAGCTTCCAACAGTCGTCGATTCATTCTGGTTACTATCGACTACTACATCAAGTGGCTTGAAGCTGCTTCTTACACAAATGTTACACGACAAGTGGTTACAAGATTTATCAAGAGATAATTTTTCGCTATGGCATTCCTAGCAGCATTATCACTAACAATGCAAGCAACCTAAACAACAAGATGATGAAAGAGTTGTGTCAATAATTCAAGATCGAGCACCAAAACTCTTCACCATATCGGCCCAAGATGAACGGTGTCGTCGAAGCAGCAAACAAAAACATCAAGAGGATTGTCCAGAAAATGGTCAAGACTTACAAGGATTGGCATGAAATGCTTCCATTTGCACTACAAGGCTACAGAACTTCAGTTCGCACTTCTACTATGGCAACTCCGTAATCGCTTGTGTATGATATGGAGGTTATTCTACCCATTGAAGTCGAGATCCCTTCGCTCAGAGTCATCATGGAAGAAGATCTTGATGAAGCTGAATGGGTCCAATCCAGATATGACCAGCTGAATCTCATCGAAGAGAAGCGCCTTACAGTCGTTTGTCATGGTCAATTGTATCAGAGACGCCTTAAGCGAGCTTTTGACAAGAAAGTTCTCCCTCGAGCATTCCATGAAGGCGAACTCGTGCTCAAGAGATATTCACCCATTCATTCGGATCCACGCGGCAAGTGGAATCCCAATTACGAAGGACCTTTTGTTGTCAAGAAGGCCTTCTCAGGCGGAGCCCTGATCCCCACCACCATGGATGGGCAGGAGCTACCATCGCCCATGAACTCCGATGCGGTCAAAAAATATTATGCCTGAAAAAATGGATAAAGAGCCTGCTAGATTGACATCCGCAAGGATAATCTAGGAAAAAATGGGCGTCCCGATGGACCAAAAAAAGAAATGTCCATGCAAAAGTTAGGGACAATGAAAAAAAACAACAATAGCAGCCCACTAAGTTGAAAACCCGAAAGGGTGACTTAGGCAAAAATGG
The DNA here is from genome assembly GCA_022829125.1 of Lathyrus tuberosus. Classification (NCBI taxonomy): domain Eukaryota; kingdom Viridiplantae; phylum Streptophyta; class Magnoliopsida; order Fabales; family Fabaceae; genus Lathyrus; species Lathyrus tuberosus. The sequence continues at coordinate 3,496,550 of JALAZF010000052.1, read as the reverse complement.
GCATCCCAGTGGACGAAAAAAAATAGGAAAATGTCCAGGCAAAAATTAGGGATAAAGGCATTTGACTGTGAACACTTGAGCCGCTCTTCATTATAGTTGGACCTCAGACGGTAACAGAGCAGTCAAATCATCATCAACTGGTACAAGGTGTTGGAACCAAGACTTACAGTGGATGGTAGCCAATGTTGTAATCAATGCAAAACATGATTTCCCTTTGCCATTTACATTTGTTTTTCAATTTTATTGCAAATTTCCTCATCAAGGATTTTTGCATCCTTGTGCACATCTTATGTACATGTTTTCATATTTCAATAAAAGTTCATCATTCAATTTCTCAATTGTTTTCTGTCAGTATTTTGTTTGCAAAATAAACAATTACTTGTGATCACATAATACTTTAAAGCATTGAGAACAATAAAAAGCTAAATCAATGGAGAAAGCATTATGCATTGCATATTTTACTGGTAATTCCTACAGGATAATCGGTCATATCCATCGGCAAGCCTAATGCACGACCAGCACTATGATGGTTCTTTGAAGATGTGGCCATCTCCCCAACAGAGCCATCATTTCCCTAGCAAGCGCTATTACGGTTCTACGAAAAGTTTGTTTACCTCCCATTTCTCTGGCAGATCTGCAAAATCCCCAGTAGAGTGGTTAGGTTGTGCCCTCAGGATGAGACATGGTTATTCTCTAATCCCCGACATGAGTCGTGCATCATTCTCAGCAGGTTGAAACATTGCTCCATAGCAGCAACGCACTTCGTTATCCCCAAGCAGAGAGGATCATTCGGACCTTGGTAATTCCCTGCAGCAGAGTCAGTGGTAGTCTTCTGGGTTCATTCCCCAGTCAGAGTCAGTCATGGTGAGAAGATTGACCTGATCCCTGCATCCCCAGCAATGGAAGTGGTGATAGTCTAGAAATTTGAGACTTCTCGGTTTCTTCCCTAGCGGAGCCGTCACCATTTAAGGGCCTTTCCCCAATAGGATCTGTCTTCATCTGTGAGTTTGCTCCTCAACCGAGGATGTCAAGTTCGTTTTGCTACAATCTCTACCTAACCGCCGCACATTACCTTAACCTGCGCCTTTGCATGACATGATATCAAGCATCATGTAGAACAGCACATACATAGCATATGCATCTAGTATATTCCTTTTGCCTGATTCATCTCCCCAGCACATACTCAGCCAAACTTCAGAGACTCTCTACACTTGCACCTCTCTTTGTGCCGTCGTCGGACAAATTTTTGAGCTACTATTTTATTTAATCCCCTTCTACCTCGAATAATCAAAAAGCTAGCACAATTCGTACATTCAGGTCCAAGAGGATTAAATAGGGGCAGCTGTCGTAACCCGAAATCTGACCTCCTTTTTGCCTTTTTGCATGAGCATGTACATTCGCATCGCTGGCATACGCATTCACACTTTTTCGCTGTGTTTTTTGGTTGCATGAATATTCAGGTTTTTTAGCCTGATTAATCACATCTTCACAGGGTCATCGCATCCTCATAACAAGCATAAAAAAAGGGTTTCCATGATTATTCATCAAAACAAAAGGTGGAAAATCGAAACTGGGACCACAGCACCATTTCCTAAGCAATCTGGGAAAAATTTGCTTAGAGTAATCGATTACTCTAATAGGGTAATCGATTACTCTGCACAGTTTTGCAAATTCTGCTGCTTTTTTGGGGCAGCAACCATGCACACTCTTGGTTCTTTGATTCTACATTGTTCTAGTAGCATGTCGAATATTCTAGACTCTTCATGTAATTCATTGGCATTTGCTACAATGTATCATTTCCATTCAAAACTACCAAGCACCCTATTTTCCTAAGATGTGAACCTTTGGATTTGAAGCTTACATTAGGATTGCTACCGATTTAACTTCCTAACTAACTGAGTTAACCGCTGACTCGGTGAGTCAAGTGTAACTAACTCCTAGCCTAATTCCAAACCACCCTAAGCTAGCTCCTAGCCTAATTCCAAACTTCTCACACTCCAAACCAAAACTCTATATAAACAACCCTTCAATCGTTTTTCAAAGGATCCACCATTTTCACACACATTTCTCACACTTCACTCTCAATTCTCTCACATTCTCTCTAAATTTTTCTATAACTTCTTCATCTTCATCTACATTTTCTTCCCAAACCTCACCATAGCTCTTCACCATTGAAGATTAATCACTTTCACTTTGGAAGTGATTATTTCTTGAGCTTAACCTTCATCAACTTGCAATTCTACTTTATTTTCTGGAGTTTTATTAGCTTTTGGATTCATCTCAAGTGTTTGCTTCAAGATTCTACGGTTCGAATTCGTATTTCGGAGATTTGTCGCAATTTGCTCGGTTTCGGTACGATTCGGATACAATTGAAGATTCCTCTAGTTTTCTTTGATTATCTTCATCAAGATTCCTTTGCAACAATCACCAAGCCAATTCTCCGGCTTGTAGGTTGGTAGTTTTCACTCATTTTACTGTTTCGAATGTTTTCGTATCATTCGCGATGTAGTTTTTATGCTTTTTTTGTGTGTGAATTGATTATGCCATTACTTGATCCATGATCTTGATGTGTTAATTGATTCCATTGTTGTTTATTTGCTGTTTTATAACTTGATTTTCGTGCACACATTCATACCCTAGCATGTGGTAGTTTGGACAAGTGATTAAGGTGTTGAAAGTGCTTTTTGAAAAGCTATTTCTGCCACTGTTACAGTGGTAATCGATTACTCAAAGAGAGTAACCTATTACTCTTCACAAATTTGCACCAGCGCTGTTTTTTTCAACTGAGTAATCGATTACTCTAATAGGGTAACCGATTACTCTGCACAATTTTCACCAGATTTGCTGTTTTTCAAGCAAGTAATCGATTACATGCTTAGGGTAATCGATTACCACTGTAACAGAGTGCCATTTTTGATGTTTTTCAAGCTTGTTTTCCATGCTTTCCTCATCTAACTTCCATGGATTGATATGATTATTTTTTATGGATATTTTAGGTTCAATTTAAAGCATGATTGTGAGTTTTTCTGATGCCCGATCTTTCGATTCCATAATTGTGCTCATTCTTGACATTGTATGAACATGATCATTCTTGCACATTTTCATTCACATAATAACATGATTTGTGTTTCATTTTGGACTGTCATTTGGCACTGTTTTGCATTCTCATTCATGTTGAATTAAGTTTGTTCTTCAAAGATTAAGCTTAATCTTGTACAATAAATAATGCACCTTTTCCTTTAATAAATTTTCAATTCATTTTGGAAAATTATTAGCATTTTCCTCCCTTTTGATTAATTAATCGAAACTTCAGTTTGATTATTAATCTTCCCTTTAGTGCTTCTCTTTAGGCTTCCTTTAGAGCTTTATCTTTCTCTCTTCCCCGCGGAGTCAGAATTTCGCGCGACATTGGAGCACTGTACAACTTAGAGCTGTTACGCTGTCCGTTTTGACTTCTAGACTACACCCTGTGTGTTAGAGAAGGAATGAGAATGGATAATTCCTACTCTCATTCTGACCACTTCAAGTAGGGGACGAATGACCCTGTGCCTGGCTTAGTCACCTCTATCTCCAGGCGGTAGCATATCTCCTTCCCCAACCGAGTTGATCCTTGATCACTCTTGCTCTTTTCAATCTCTCTTTTTTTTTCAAGATTTCTTTTTTTGTAGTCAATCATTGCATTTTGATTCCCCTGAAGAGTCTCAATTCATTTTCTTCGGTTAAACACTGTTTTCCTGTAAGACACTGAAACCCTTTCGGAGTTTGCAACCTTCTCTTGGTCCTTCTCCCTTTGGTTGGTTAAACATTGCCTGTCACTTAAAATACCAATTTGCACTTCTTCTCAGTTAACCACAGTTTATCTGTAAACTTACAGAGTTCCTCTAGGGTTAATCACCATTTCTTGGTTAATCACCCATTTTTCAGTTAACCACAGCCAGGATGTTAAAACACTGAACCCCTTTCGAGTTAATCACCTTCTCTTGGTTAATCACTCATTTCTTTTCGGTTAATCATAGTTCCTCTGTTAACACCGAATCCTCAGCAGTTAGCAACCTCTTTTGGTTCAATACCCTTCTTCGTTGGGCAAGTACTGCTTGTTCGGTAGGTACCAACATCCTCTTTGGGTCACGACCCTTGCTTGGTTCTACACCCGGTTTTTTCGGTTAACCATTATTTATCAGTTAATATACAAACCTCCCTTTAGTGTCAAACACCTTCTCTTGGTTCAGTACTCTCTTATTTGGTTCTTCAAAGCCAGCCTGTTGACACCAACCTTTTTTTCCCCACAGAGTTTTAATCTCTTTTCCTTCGGTTAACCACTGCCATTCAGTTAACATACCGAACCTTTTTTATCTTGGTTTCAACATCATTCCTTTGTTTGTTCCCCAGGAGGGTCGCTTACCCTCTAATCCCCAACACAGTGTTATGTTCTCTTACTCCCCAGTGGAGTCCCTGTTATCCTTGTGTTCCTTTATCTTCTTGGTTTCGACACCACTCTTGTACGTTATACTCAGCACGGTCTCTATTATTTTCCTTTGCACTCCTTTCTTGGTTTTGTCACCATTTCTTTGGAATCCCCAGCGGAGTTTCCTTCTTTCTTTTGCTCTTGGTTTCGATGCCACTTTCCTTTTCTTTTTTTCGTCTTAGTTCCACGAACTATGGAAGCTCTGATTCTGCATTCATTCGAATGTATGATATGTAGGCATGAGATCGCGATGATCTTGGCGAGCACACTTCCACTTTCTTCCATTCTTCTTCTCTATCCCTGGTTCCATGAACTACGACGCTCTGATTTCCTCATTGCACTATGAGGGTACGTAGGCACGAGGGCCCTAATCCTCCGAGAGCACTTTATTTTCCCTTTTCTCTCTCTTCTTTTAGCTAAAAGCCTTTAGATAGATAACCTATCCAAGCCTAAAAGCAAGCGAAATGGTTCCTGTCGAGTACGACGGATGCGTAAGGTGCTAGTACCTTCCTTTCGCATAACCGACCCCTGACCCATTTCTCTTCCCCTTGGGTTTTATCGATATTTTCCCTGTCCTCTAGGACTAAATAAAGTTCGGTGGCGACTCTGTTGTATCTTTGAGTGTGCGATTCACTCAGGTATAAACCATCCATCTTCAGTATCTAACCCTGGCATGTCTAGGTAGGACCAAGCAAACACATCTAAAAATTCTATGAGCAGCTCTATAAGGTCTTCTTTGACAGTTGGATGGAGTAGTGCTCCAATTTTAACTTCTTTTCTCTCCTCTTCTGAACCCAAATTAACCATTTCCAACGGTTCTTTGTAAGGTTGAATGGATTTCTCCTCATATTTTAGTAATCTAGAGATCTCATCTGGAATTTCTTCGTCTCCTTCTTCTTCGGCTTCAAATACCGGGAACTCACATTTCACCACGGTTTGAATATTAACCATCATTAAAAGCATTTTAACGAGATTAAAAAAAGCGTGCATCTATTACAATGGTGTATAGGCAATCCGTTGTAAGCCTGGCTTTGTTTTTTGCGCATTTTGTAGTAGTGTCAAAGTTTGGAGAAGGCATTGGATCGTATGTTTCAATGGGGTTTTGTAGCGAGCAATTTTGGACGTGGTTCTTAAGCACCGCCGCTCTGGGGTACTAGAGGTCGATTCATTTTTTATCCTATTGAAGCTGATGAAGGAAGGGAAATAGATGTCTCTAACTAACCCTGCTTGCATACTGAGTTTAAACAGTGGTCTGTTAGGTTACGGGTGCTATGTGGAAGTGGCGCCTCTTTCTGCTTATTTTGTTAAGATTGAAATGACGGGACTATGTTATTGGTAGGATATTAGGACTGATGCTTTTCGATTGATGTATGAAGGTACTAGATTTTGGGTTTTTGATTAGTGTGCTCGCTAAGATTTCTCTTTCAATTTTATGCCTACGTATTCCCGTTTACCGAAACAGGGAAATCAGAGCGATCGTAGTTCCTCCTATTCTATGGGAGGAAATGGTGTTTTGGTGTCTTGTTCAAAGCCCAAGACATGAAGCTAAAGGTGGTTTGTATCTTGTTCCAAGCCCAAGATGTGAAGCTGAAGGGTCTATTTATATCTTGTTCGAAGCCCAAGATATGAAGCTAAAGGGTTTTGATTTTAGAGAGAATTTGTCATCTCTAAAGAGGGTCTGTTTGTCACAACTGTTGGGTGACTGATTATAAAGGAGAATTACTTTAACTGGGATATGTGAATCCAGCAATGCCATAATTTCCTTTATAGGGGATTTTTAACCTGAAGGAGAAGACTTTAACTCAGGTTAGAGCAATGCCATCTTTCCTTAGGAATTTCTCATGCTAAAAGAGGGACAGTGGCGTGGATGTAAATAATCCAGAGGCTTGTCGCTTACAGCCAATAGATGAAGGGGAAAGGAGTTGTTGATGTTTGTAGACTGTGAACCAGGCACATCTTTGATGCTAAAAGGTTGATTGACTCAACCGGGGTTTTCTTATACAAAGCCTAAGAGGAGGCTATTGGCCCAACAAGAGGGTGTTTTTATGTGTCTCGTACGAAGCCCGAGAGAGAGGCTAAAAGGGTTGACTCAACAAGAGAGTGCTTTTGTATGTGTCTTGTACGAAGCCTAAGACGGAGGCTAAAGGTTGTTTGACTCAACAAGAGAGTCTTTTATACTCAACAAGAGAGTGTTGTGTATCTCGTTCAAAGCCCGAGATGGAGGCTGAAGGTGTTTGACCCAACAAGAGAGTCATTTATATTCAACAAGAGAGTGTTTTTGTATCTCGTACGAAGCCCGAGATGGAGGCTAAAAGGGAAGTGACTCAACAAGAGAGTCTTTTATACTCAACAAGAGAGTGTTTTGTATCTTGTACAAAGCCCGAGATGGAGGCTAAAAAATGTTTGACTCAACAAGAGAGTCTTTTATACTCAACAAGAGAGTGATTTTGTATCTCGTACAAAGCCCGAGATAGAGGCTAAAAGGTTTGCTCCGCTAGGGAGAATCATTTGTACAAAGCCCAAGAGAAGGCTATGGAACTATTTCAGTTGAGTGACAGGCCCAACATGTTGGTGTAATACCCCAAAATTTGCTCTCCCTCTTTGTCATCATAGCATGGCATTATCATTTATCATATCATATCCACCTCATTAACATTGCATTGCATTTAACATAAAAAAATGAAGCCTGGCATCCTTCTTACCATCAGGGCATGTGATCAGGTGGAAGGTGGGCAATCAAGAGATCATTCAAAGCACAAAAGGTCAATCAAGTGCCCTCAAGGCAAGCCAAGAGGCCTTTCATGTCTCATCCCATCTCAATTGATCTTCCACAACCTCAAGGATAAGAGATACAATGGGAGATTGAAGCATTACATCTTTCACTATGCAAGAGGTTCAAAAAACTGAAGGAAAACCCTCAAAAGAGATAGCTCATTGATCCAAAATCATCCTCAAGTGGCATTTTTCATCCTCCTTTAAGAGGATACACAACATACTCTGAGGAATTTGGATTTGAAGACTGCACATTTTTCTCCTAGGAGGTGGGCACCAAAACTAGGGTTTCCCATTAAATCAGGGAATCTTTGATTTTTTGGACAAAACTTGATGTCATGGTATTCTACATGTTCTTAAGTGTATGTGTATGGAGAATTGCCCCTCAATTGGTTTTGGAGGTGTTTCAATTGGAAGAAAGATCAAGAATCAGAGAAATTGGGGCAAAGTCAAATAATCAGAGGAAAAAGTCAACTCTTGACTTTTTGAGCCCAAAATAATGAAATTCATGTTACATATGTCCAATGTACAAAATTTGGTCAAGAAACTCCAAAGGAATCATGAAAAAATCAAGATTTGGAAAGTTGCCATTTTTGGATGAAGTAGGGTTACTAAAAATAGCAAGTTTTGGCCATTTTGCATCAGAATTGGAACCAAGGCCATTCAAAATTGAAGCACCAAATGAAAAATCCACTCTGCCTCAATGGAAGGCCTTGCTCTAAGCTTCAAATCCATGTGTGGAACATCTCCATTGGATAAAAAATGAGGGAGATATGATTGATCAAAGTTTGAGCAAAGTAGGTTCAAAACTAGGTCATGACCAAGATTTTCAGGGCACGCGCGCAGTCATTTTAACAAACATGTGGTGGGCCAAATGTCCACTCATATTACTCATGGTTAAAGGCTTCAAATGAAAAATCTTTCAACATGAAAGTTGTTCATCTATGTGAGATCTTCAAGATTGATGTTCATGATTTTTTTATGTGATCAAAGGATAAGGAGTTGAGATAGCTCAAAGTTTGGTCAACACAACTGAAAGTCACTAGGCCAACTTGTCATGCCATGCCACAAACTGCTCGACCATACATCAGTTTGTTTTTCCATCTGGTTATGGTCATTTTTAGGCATGTTTGAGGCATCCTTTCACTTTCATTTTCAAACCAAACTTGTTGTATTGTGATCATTCTTTCCAACAACATCAAAAGTTCCTCAAACCATCCACTAACATGAGAGAAATCCACCCTCGAACCTACATTGTTGCATTGGTTACAAACTGTCACAAAATTGAAAAAATAGAAGGTTGTTGTTGTTATCATGTTTTAAGTCACACGCATACATTCTCAACACACTCCCAACCTTTGCCTCATTTGAACAAACACCACCTTACACATACATAGCCTTACATCAAAGAGGAAATAAGAAAACTTCTGGTACAAGCCAGGCTGCTGCACTGATAGTAACATCACCACCACTGGTTCACTCTCATCCTCACCATATCATCTCATAATCACTCCACACTCTAACAGAACTTCCCCAACTCGTGCCATTAACCACCTAACTCAGTTAGTTAACTCAAACTCAGTTAACTAACTCAGTTTAACTAGAGTTCTAACTGTTAACTGAACTGGTTGGGAGTTAACCTTGGATATATAAGCTGAAACTCTCACAATTTCAAGAGAGGATACTCATTTTTCACTCTCACTCCAAATTGCTCTCACTTTTCTCTCAGAGTTCTCTCCATTCTCTCTCTGATTTCACACGAGTTCTTCACACGTTCTCACCTTGATCTTCATCAATTGTTCATCATCAAGCACTTCTGATCAAGAACAAGCTGAAGTAAGAGCAAGCTATCGAGAGCAGCAACTTCTCCAATTGGAATCTCAGTTCATTGTCTTCAAAATCCAAAGGTTCAGAGCATTTATTTTGCTCTTAGGAAGCTCAAGATCAATCTCTCATCTCTGGTTTTCTGTTGATTCAAGAGTTCTCCAATTTCAGGTTTCAAAATTTCTCAAACTTTAATTGCACGATTTTATCCTGTTTTGACTTGTTGATGTGTTGTTTGAGCTTATTAGAAGCTATGTGAAGCTGGCTAGTTGATAGAGCTCTTTAGGAGCTTAGAACTGAAAATTAGGGCAAATTTATCCTCTTCGATTCTCCTTATTCATGCTTGATCTATGAATTTTCTTGTTGGATTTGTGTTCCTCATGAGCTTAGCTTTCGTTTGGTATATGGCTTGTGAATTTCTGGAGAAAATGTGAGTTGCAGGTGGTGGCTGCTGGCCGGAGAAGATGACCGGAGGTCATCTCCGGCCGGTGACTTCAATAGCTAGGGTTTTCTCATGTTTTAATCTGGTCCGTTTATGTTTTCTGATCGTGTGGTCTACAATGTGCCAACACATTAAAATTCACGTGCCGGTCATGTGCATCATCTTTGATCCCACTTAAGCATTGTGTGGGGCAGCGTATGGTAGTTAGGGTGGGTATTCATGCATGTGCGTTGATTGCAACTACTTTGACTGTGACTTGACTTTGACTGCATCCAATGGTTGTTATTGCATTTGACTGTTGTTGACTGAGTTCCATGATAACTAGTGTGTTATGCGCACTTATTGGACCTAATCAGATTGCTACCCACACCCCCATGTTTTCAAGCCCAACTGAATTGAACTGCATAATTGCTATGTTCACACCTCCCCTTCCCTTGCATTTCATTTTATTTTTCTATTTTTTATACACGTTTACCTTTTAATTTTTAAAAATATCAAATGGCATCATAAAATTCCACAAAAATTCATGTGTATTCTTAAAACATTTAGGAAATTTTTCATGATTTTATTTTCTGATTTTATGACCATTTTGCCCCTGTTCCATTATTTCTTTTGAATTTCCATTTGTATGCATACTTAATGTGACATATGATTTTGTGCATTTTTGTTCTTGATCATAAAAAATGATTTGAATGCCTTTCTTTTTGCATTGTGGTCACAATATGTTGAGGTAAGTTTGAGATTTATGAGATGATTTTTAAGTCTTTTTTGGATGACTTTTGATGTGTTGCTTTGAGCATGAATGCATGAAACTTCCATGAGACTTTGACCTAATTGTTGAGTGACTTTGGTTCTGATTCATTGCTTGTGGACTTGATATGTTAATGGCATGTGTTTAAGGTGTTTGATTGGGGAAAGTCATAATTTTTGAAGCATGTTTGCTATTTGTTTGAAGTATGAAGTTTAACTTGTTCATTTTGTGAATGCATGCCTCATGTTTGGTTTGCTTGATCATGAAGGCACTTGTGCCATGAGTTGTGGTTTTGTTTGAGGATGTATAGCATGTTAATTGACTTCTGATTGTGACATTTGGGTTTCATCTTTGCATGTTTGATGTTTATCTTGCACCTTAAGTCACTTGTTTCACAAGTATGAACCACATTCACATCACTTCACCTTTTCTTCTTTGCTTCTTGTTGGATTGAGATTTTGTTTGCATGATTTGGTATGCTCATTTAGGATAACATTAGGTTGTGTAAATATGAGTTACATTCTGACTTGGAAGCATGTATAGCATTCAATCTCATTTTACTTTGTTTGTCAACTTGTTTGAATTTGATTTGTTCATTATATTTTCTTACTTTACTTGTAAGTAATTGTGCTAACCATGTAGGGGCTTCGGTAAGTTTCAATTGAGTGTGGATAAGGAATCCACATTCAACTTCTATCCTTTCTCTTTTACAATTCCATTTGGTGTTTTGCTAAGCACTTATGTGCTTTCTTTTAACAACTCATTACTTTCCCTTTTTGAATTACAATTCATCTTCTACTTTGGAAGTGAATTGTTTAATTCTTTCTTTCTTTAGACTTTAGGTTGAAACCTCACAAACCTTTAGGATCACTCTCTTTAATCTTCAATTAGGATTGAGTCTTAGTCCATATAGGTTTTACCTTTTCTCTTCCCTTGAGTCTCTTTTCTCATCTTCAAAGAAAATTCAAAATATCTAATAAAGGTAAGCATTTATTGCATTTAGGCCTTTCATATAAAGAAAAGATTATAAGGGGTCTTCTCTTGTAATCTTAGAATGTGTAGCATATAGCCCATCTTGGGTCAATGTGTTAAACATTTGATCTTGTATGAGGGACTTAAATGCAATACTTGTTGAAGGTGCAAATAATAAAAAAAAACTTCTTCATTTCTTAATCAACAAAAACACTTAATAAATACAAGTACGCTAGTGTGTTTGAACCTTGACAATTGGAACTAAGTGTGGGGGTCTTCTTCACTCTTAGTGTGCTTTCTTACCCATTCCATCTTGGAATGTGAGAATGTACACATTCCAATGACTAAGATTCAGATACACTGTCATATGCAAATAAATGAAAAAAAACTTCTAAAAGACAAAAACAAACGATAACGTCTTTCCTTCGGGAATTCTTTTCTCATCTCATTCATTCTCAACGCACGAACACGCTTCTACTCGTTCTCTTGCAAGATGGTAACGCACTCGGACCAGCGAGCCTGCAACACCTGAGCTAGGACGTAAGCCGTTCTCTAAAAAACACAGACAATCCATCCCCAGTGAGGGGAACTACGTCGCTCTGATTCTCATGTTCCCGATGAGATACGTAGGCAGTGGGGTAGGGCCCATGCGAGCACTTCTTTTATTTTCCCTACATTTGTTTCTCTTTCTCTTTCCCTTTCTTTCTTTCAGTTCCTTTTTTCCAGCATTCTTTTCTATCACCCTTTGATCGAGACAAGCAAGCGTGGATCCCATCGGGTACGATGGACGTGAGGGGGTGCTAATACCTTCCTCTCGCGTAACCGACTCCCGAACCCATTTCTCTTGGTCGTAAGACTATGCTCTTTTCCTTTCTCTCAGGTTTACGCGGTGTTTCCTTTCCCTCTCTTGGGATAAATACACATTGCTGGCGACTCTGTTCGGTGCCACTTTCGCGTTTGTACTAGGATGAAAATCCCAGGAGCGACAGCTGGCGACTCTGCTGGGGACAGATTGACCTATTGTTGGTCCATCCCTAAGCGAGTCAACCCTAGCGCTTGTCTGTTTTTCTTTCATTGGGTGTTTACTGTTGTGCTGTATTTACTGTTTTATTGTATGGTTATTTACTGCTTTACTGTACATTACTGTATTTACCGCATTTTAGCATTTTCATTTCATATGATATATTATGCTATACTGGACTGTGTTGTTTTCTGTTTGGCGGGCGGGGTGTTCTGAGAGATAAGCTCACTACCCAGGCTTGAGTACACACATAGGTATTAGAGTGGATAGTCATGACGCTTGCGTGGTGGTGACCACGTATTGTTGTTCATGAGACCCACAACCAGACGAGGTTCTATCAGGAGCTTTCTGCTACTGCATGTTATGCAGGCCAGTGGTTATTCTCTTGAGGAACTGTCGACTCTGGTGACCATTCCCGAGGACTCAGTTGCGGCACTCCTCCCGAGATGTGACAGTGGCAGACCACATTCCGTGGCAAACCCATTGCACATTCTCGATCCGAGGACCCAATGCTGGGAACTTGCTATAGGACATCCCTTTTTGAAAGAGAATCAGCGGAGGCACTCCTCGATTGGCGATAGTACTGTACCCTGAGGGATGAATGTACTATTGCTTCTCGACCTCAGTGCCAGAAGCTGAGGACCTTTTCGTCTTGGAGAATCAGTTGAGGCCTCCTCGATTGATGATGATGCCAAACCAGAAATGGTGAACGTATCATCATTTCTCGACCTGAGAGCCCGGGATACTGAACATCCTAGTACCCACATGTGAGAAAGGCGGGTTGTTTACAGGTTTGCAGGTAACCATGACCTCCTACATACCCGGTTTTCTATCATCATTGCACAAAAAGGAAGTTTCATCCTATTGTATTCAGATGGTTCTTATCTATGGTTCTATATTAGTCTCAGAGCTACACTGACACCGTTCACAGTTCAGCACAGACACCTGATTACCTGATCACATTGCCCTTTGCATTGCATTATCATATCCTAACATACATGTTTATTCATTTCCAGGTGCATATATTACCCTTGATTCCAGTCATCAGGTCCCTGCAAAGATGAACACTAAAGAGAGGAAGAATATCATCAGCTATAAGTTCCTTACGCCTACTTTGGGCCCTATTGTTGTGCTGAAGGGAATGGCGAGCCCGGCAGCACGAGAAGCTTTTGAAGAGAAATATGGGTGGATTTTATCTATGGTTCGTAATGTCAGTGATTATGAAGCCAGAGGTCTCCATATGTTGATGCAGTTCTATGATCCGCCTCTGAGATGTTTTGTATTTCCAGACTATGTGTTGGTTCCTACCCTGGAGGAGTATTCCAACATGTTGGGGATTTCTATCAAGGAGGAGCCCCTTTTCTTTGGATCAGTGGGGGATCTTGACTTTGGGAAGTTGGCTGGTGCTCTTTATTTGAGCAAATCAGAGTTAAGTGACAATGTCTCCAACAAAGGAAAGATTCGTGGTTACAAGCTGGAATATCTGATTAAGAAGGCCCAGGAAGCAGCTAAAGGCGAGAATTGGCTTGTTTTTAATGCTTTGTTAGCCCTTTGTATATACGGCATAGTGTTGTTTCCCAACGAGCCGGATTTTATTGATACGGACGCTATACGAATATTCATGATGAAGAACCCGGTGCCAACGCTACTGGGAGATCTTCACTACTCGTTGTACAACCGAAACGAAAAGAAAAGAGGAGGGATAATTCGTTGTTGTGCACCCTTGTTCTATAAGTGGTTTGCGGGCCGTTTACCACAATCAGGGGCTTTTGTGGATTCCAAAGATTCCCTAGAGTGGAAACAGCGTTTAATGGGATTGGTGGCCAAGGACATCGTATGGGTGGATCATGGGCTGATTGGTAAGAATATTATCCACAGCTGTGGTAAGTTCCCTAACGTTCCACTGATAGGAAGACTGGGTGGGATTAACTACAATCCTTCTTTGGCCATTCGACAATTTGGGTATGCCCTGACAGGTCCGCCTATTAAGAGAGATGTGGAGGAGTCCCTCTATTTTCATACATCAGAAGGATGGGAAGCAGCACAGAAAGCTTCTGAAAGCTGGGGTAGCATACTGAAAAAGGGGAAAGTTACTCTAGGAAAGCCTAACAACCGGGTTTATCCAGCATATGAAGAGTGGGTGAAGAAAAGAGTTAAAGATTTTCTCTTGCCTTTTGGTAAGGCACCCCTTTTGTATCCGGAGAATGAGAAAGCAAGAAGCACTGCTACTGTGGAAGAAGTTGACAAGTTGCAAGCCTTGGTGAAAAAGCTCCAAGGAGAGAATTCCGAGTTGAGTAGCCGTCTTCAGAATGCTCTACATGCCAACAAAGAGCTGGAGCGGAAAGCCCAAGATGCTGAACAAATCCTAACTGCAAAAGAAAAAGACTTTGCTGGAAGAGCCCAACATTTCCGGAAGATTAGTAAAGGTGCTGATGATGCTACTCAAGCCCACAAGCAAACCAAACAGGCGTTAGCACAGACCAAAGAAAAGTTAACAAAGTTTCAGCACGCTTGGGACGAAGTTAGGATAGAGAATGCTGAATTACAGGAACGGTTGCAGATTAAGGACGAAGAACTTGAAAAGGCGCATGAGCAGAGGAGAAAGTATCGGGAAAGCCTCGGTAAGAGTCAAGAACAGCTAGAAGAAGCTAGAGGTGAGCTGAGGAATACCAAGAAAGAGCTTGAAGAAGTCATGATAGAAAGGGAGATACTCAAGACGCAAGCCGGCATAAAGAGACACAAAGGAGTGTGTGATGACGAGGCTCTGATGCTGCACATGGGTTCTTTAACTGAAGCTCTTGAGAAAAGGGATGTCCTGATCAAAGAAATGATTGAAAAGCCGAATCACCAGCGTACCCGTATACTTTTTGAGGAGATCAAATACTCAAGTGATAAGCTGAAGGGTGTGGAATTGTCAGACTGATGTTCTTTTCCTTATATTTTGTTATTAATGGTTACCATCAGGCTTGTTGATGGATCCATTTTTCCTTGTATTGCATTTGCGGATGAGCCTTTCTTAAATGTACTGGAACACTTTGTTGAATGAGTATGAGCAGTTTTATTCAGAATTATTCCTTATCAGATAGCTGCACACAAGCACATGACCACGACACGTCTCTTTATATCACAATTTCTGGTCTTCAGATTTCTGTGGTTGGATTGGAATCAGGGTATAAAGCACCTCGGAAATGACAAACATGGCATTGCATGGCATTGCATATCATTTTGCATTTTTTGTTACTTGCTTTTCAGGTACTCGTTGCGGGGTCTCTAACCTTTATTTGGTTTCAGGCAGTATAGCGGAGAGTCATATTCACCGATATTCGACGCGAAGGAATCAAGTAAGAATCATGGATCAAGTGCAAAGTGATTTGGCGGAAATGAGGGCGCGTATGGACCAGTTCATGACCCTCATGACTGGCATGGCGCAAAATCAGGAGAGACTGAGGCTTCTGGTAGAGCGTCCCGACAATGGGCCCGAAGGTGATCATCATGACAATTCACAGGGACATGGCATTCCTCCTCCCGGTGGCAACCCTCCTCCTGGTGGTAACAATCGGGGTAATGGAAATGGTAGGCATGTTGGTGTTACTCTTGAAGATACTCTGGAAGACCAATTTACTCTACTAGACGCTGATGTGGGTAATCAAGGGGATCGAAGGTATGATGAATTAGCAGAGAAGATCAGGGCCATAGAATGCAAGAACTCTATGGGTATTGATGTTACCAGCTTGGGGCTGGTCTCAGGAGTCAGAATTCCCCCTAAATTCAAACCTCCCACTTTTGATAAGTATCACGGCAATGCGTGTCCCCAAACGCATCTTCAAGCTTACTTTGGGAAGATTTCAGCCCATACGGATGACGAGAAGCTATGGATGCACTATTTTCAGGACAGTCTGGCTGGGGCGTCCTTGACCTGGTACATGAAGTTGAATAGAGCTGCTGTGAAGAATTGGAAAGATCTGGCAGAAGCGTTCCTGAAGCAATACCAGTATAATATCGACATGGCGCCCAACCGCACCCAATTGCAGGGATTGTCACAAAATGCCAAGGAGAGTTTCAAAGAATATGCACAGAGGTGGAGGGAAATGGCTGCCCAGGTGCAACCTCCCTTGTCAGACAGAGAAATGGCAGATATGTTCATGGGCACCTTGCAAGGGGCCTATCTTGACAGATTAGCTGCTTGTCCGTCGACTGGATTTGCTGATATTGTGATTGCGGGAGAAAGAATAGAAAGTCTGTTAAAGCTTGGAAAGATCCAGGATGTGAATGGGGCTGGCTCTTCGGGGACGAAGAAACCGTTTGCTAGTAACCAGAAAAGAAGAGAAGGTGATACGAATGCTGTGTTTAGAGGACGAGGCAGAGGGCGTTCTCGAGCTTATTATCAGGTAGATGCTGTGACAATCCCCACACCGTCTGTTCAGAAACAACAACCCCAACAACAAGTTCAACAGCAACAACCCTTTTTCCAGCAAAGGTCTAGACAGAGGGATCGTAAGATGGATCCTCTCCCTATGACTTATGCCGCGCTGTTGCCCCGGCTACTCGAGTTAAAGTTGGTAGAACTCCGTACTATGAAAGCTCCGGTTGCTGGAAACCTGCCACCTAACTTCGATGCTAATGCTCGTTGTGAGTTCCACTCAGGTGCTCAGGGGCACTCCATTGAAAAATGCTGGGCTTTCCATCATAAAGTACAAGATTTGATTGATGCTAAAGCCATCAATTTCTCTCCCGCTCCTAATATTACTCAGCATCCCATGCCTGATCATAGTGCAGCAAATGTGTACGCTGTTGAAGATGGGAGGAGATTGAATTTGGTGTTAGACGTTCATCAAGTGAAAACTTCTTTGTTGGTTGTAAAAGATCGTTTATTGAAGGGACAGGTGTTCCCGGGCTGTAATCAAGATTGCTCTGAGTGTATGAATCAGGAGAACGGCTGTGATAAGTTGAAGATGGGTTTACAGAATCTGATCGATGAAGGATGTCTACAGTTCGACAGAGTCGTGAAAGACACTGATGAGATATCAACCGTGACCATCTATTACACTCCCGCTGAGATTCAAATGCCGGTCAATGCAGTTCCCGTGGCGAGTGTTGCGCCAGAAGGGCCCAGTCCTGTCACTATCACGGTGCCAGGACCAATTCCGTTCACGTCTACGAAAGCTATCCCATGGCACTATGGGGCAGATGTATATTACGAAGGTAAAAAGCAGGAAGTTGAGTCATCAGTCAGCCCAAGTGTTGATAATGTAGGGGGTGTAGGGGGCTTTACAAGGAGTGGAAGGTTGTTCGCTCCCCAAACCTTGAGAAGTGATAAGGAGGTAGAAGATGCAGCAAAGGCTAAAGGTAAACAGGTGGTTGAAAGTGCGCCTACACCTGAAGCAGAGACAAAGATTACTTTTGATAAGGAAATGGAAGAATTTATGAAGATAATCAAGAAAAGCGATTATAAGATTGTGGACCAACTGAATCAGACCCCTTCAAAGATTTCAATCTTGTCACTATTGATGTGCTCTGATGCGCACCGACAGGCGTTGTTGAAAGTGTTGAAGAGTGCGTACGTGCCACAAGAAATTACTGTTAATCAGCTCGAGGGCGTAATCTCCAATGTCAATGTTAGCCATGGCTTGGGATTTACAAGCAGAGATTTGACTGTTGAAGGAAGAAACCATAATAAGGCTTTGCATATCACGATGGAGTGTAAGGGCGCAGTGTTATCTCATGTACTGGTAGACACTGGTTCATCACTCAATGTCTTGCCCAAGAAGGCATTAATGAAGCTGGAAGTTGACGGTTTGATATTAAGGCCTAGTGAATTGGTGGTCAGAGCATTCGATGGAACTAGACGATCTGTGTTTGGTGAGGTGGAATTGCCCGTACAAATTGGACCACAGGTATTCAAATCCACGTTCCATGTAATGGACATACAACCTGCGTATAGTTGCCTATTGGGACGCCCTTGGATTCACGGAGCTGGAGCTGTTACTTCCACTCTACATCAAAAGCTGAAGTATGAGTTTGAAGGGCAGGTTGTGACAGTGTGTGGGGAAGAAGACATCTTTGTGAGTCACTTGTCCACATTCAAGTACATTGAAATGGATGGGGAAATTCATGAGATGCTGTGCCAATCATTTGAAGCAGTCAATATTGACGATGCACCTGAGTCTTCTTCTGTACCAGGTGGGGCTGGTACCTCCATTTCATCTTACAAACAAGCTGTCGAAGTCGTCAGGGCAGGCAACGCCCAAGGTTGGGGCAGGTTGATAGAGACCCCAATGAAGGAAGACAAATTTGGTATTGGTTATCATCCCTCTACAACTTCAGATGCGGGGAGCAGGGGACCCATTACTTTCAATAGTGGGGGAATTATCTACATGGACCAGTCTTGTGCAGCCACAGAGGATAGTGTTGACAGTAATTGTGACCTGGACAACTGGGTACGCCCTCGTGCTCCGGGACAACAAGTGCAAAACTGGTCCGTTGAAGAAGTCATCCGGGTTACTCTTCAGACAGAGTAATTTTTCTTTGTTTTTTCTAACCATAATGCATGACAAAATCTTGCGCTCTGCCCAAGGCGTATAGATTCATTTGTAGGGCCACCATGGTTGCATTTGCAATGTTTAATCATTAATAAAGGACGTTTTGCAATCAAATTTTGTTCTCTGTCTTTCAGTTTTTATTTTGCACAAAAAAAATAAAATGGCAATGTTTCATTTTCTTTTGTTTTGCTTAAAAATAAATTCTAAAATAAGGCATGAACCCGTTCATGCAGACTTGATCCTCCGGATACCACTGATAACGATTTTGATATGGCCATGTATGACTTTGACAATCCGATTTATCAAGCCGAAGAAGGGGATGAGAAAGATTGTGAACTCCCTGAAGAACTGGCCAGATTGTTGAAACAAGAGGAAAGGGTCATCCAGCCTCATCAGGAGACTGTAGACATCATCAATATTGGTACCAAGGACGCCAAAAAAGAGATCAGGATTGGTGCCAGCTTGCAAGCAGATGTGAAGCAAACTTTGACGGAAATGTTGCGCGAGTATGTTGACATCTTCGCCTGGTCGTATCAAGACATGCCGGGATTGGATACAGATATTGTTGTGCACAGGCTGCCATTAAGAGAAGAATGTCCGCCAGTCAAGCAGAAACTTCGTCGGACTCACCCCGACATGGCTTTAAAGATTAAGGAGGAAGTCCAGAAGCAGTGGGACGCTGGTTTTCTTGCTGTGACAAAGTATCCGCCATGGGTAGCCAACATCGTGCCAGTACCGAAGAAAGATGGAAAAGTGAGAATGTGTGTGGATTATCGAGATCTTAATAAAGCTAGCCCGAAAGATGATTTTCCACTACCTCATATTGATGTGCTGGTCGATAATACAGCTCAGTTTTCAGTGTTCTCATTTATGGACGGTTTCTCCGGGTACAACCAGATCAAGATGGCACCTGAAGATATGGAAAAGACCACGTTCATTACTCCGTGGGGTACTTATTGTTATAAAGTAATGCCTTTTGGGTTGAAAAACGCAGGGGCAACGTACCAGCGGGCGATGGTGACATTGTTTCATGACTTGATTCATAAGGAGATCGAATGTTATGTAGATGATATGATTGCCAAGTCTAGAACAGAAGAGGAACATCTGGTTAACCTGAAAAAGCTGTTTGAAAGGTTGAGAAAGTTCTGTCTGAGATTAAATCCAAACAAGTGCACGTTTGGGGTGCGTTCTGGAAAGTTGCTAGGTTTCATTGTGAGCGAAAAAGGAATCGAGGTTGATCCTGCCAAGGTGAAAGCAATACAAGAAATGCCTGAACCGAGAACAGAAAAAGAGGTTCGTGGTTTCTTGGGTAGATTGAACTACATTGCAAGGTTCATATCTCACCTAACAGCCACGTGTGAACCAATATTTAAATTGTTGAGGAAAGATCAAACGGTCAGGTGGAATGACGATTGCCAATTGGCATTCGATAAGATAAAAGAATACTTGCAGGAACCTCCGATTCTAATGCCTCCAGTTGAAGGGAGACCGCTGATAATGTATCTGACAGTGCTTGAAGGTTCCATGGGTTGTGTTCTCGGTCAACATGACGAGACAGGTAGGAAGGAGCATGCTATTTACTACCTGAGCAAAAAGTTCAATGATTGTGAGTCCCGATACTCAATGCTTGAAAAGACATGCTGTGCGCTTGCATGGGCCGCTAAGCGATTGAGGCAATATATGGTTAGGCACACGACCTTGTTGATTTCAAAAATGGATCCTATCAAGTATATTTTCGAGAAACCAGCATTGACAGGCAGAGTTGCACGGTGGCAAATGGTCTTGACAGAGTATGACATTCAGTACACTTCACAAAAGGCCATCAAAGGAAGTATCTTGTCCGATTATCTTGCGCAACAGCCAATGGATGATTACCAACCCATGAAGTTTGACTTCCCTGATGAGGACATCATGTTTCTCAAAGCTAAAGACTGTGAGGAACCACTCCCGGAGGAGGGGCCAGACCCTGAATCCAAATGGAGTCTGATGTTTGATGGGGCTGTCAATATGAATGGGTGCGGAGTTGGAGCAGTTCTTATCACGCCGGAAGGTGTTCATATGCCTTTCACTGCACGAATAACTTTCGGATGCACCAACAATGAAGCAGAGTACGAAGCTTGTATAATGGGGATCGAGGAGGCGATTAATCTACGGATTAAAACCCTTGATATATTTGGTGATTCAGCCTTGGTAATCAATCAAGTGAAAGGGAGTTGGTACACGCACCAAGCAAATCTAGTGCCGTATAGAGATTATACAAGGAGATTGCTGACATTTTTCACAACAGTGAAACTGTACCATATTCCTCGAGATGAGAATAGGTTCGCTGATGCCTTGGCCACTTTGTCTTCCATGATCAAAGTGCAAGGATGGAACCATGTACCTAAGATTGAGGTATCCCGCCTTGACAGACCAGCATTTGTGTTTGCGGTAGATGCAACGTCTGATGACAAGCCATGGTTTCATGACATTAAGTGTTTCTTGAAAAGTCAAGAGTACCCGTCCGGGGCATCGTCCAAAGACAGGAAGACGTTGAGAAGGTTAGCTGGTAGTTTCTTCTTGAATAAAGATGGCGTGCTGTATAAAAGAAATTTTGACACGGTCCTGCTTAGATGTGGGGATAGACATGAAGCAGACTTGTTGATGATTGAAGTGCACGAAGGCTCTTTCGGTACCCATGCCGGAGGGCAGGCAATGGCTAAAAAGTTGTTAAGGTCGGGATATTATTGGTTGACTATGGAGTCAGATTGTTGTAAATATGCCCGCAAATGCCATAAATGCCAGATCTACGCAGATAAAGTGCATGTACCTCCAAATCCGTTGAGTATCATGTCGTCGCCTTGGCCGTTTGCCATGTGGGGCATTGATATGATCGGAAAGATTGAGCCTACAGCTTCCAATGGTCATCGTTTCATCTTGGTGGCAATTGATTACTTCACCAAATGGGTTGAAGCCGCGTCTTATGCCAATGTTACAAAACAAGTGGTAGCTCGTTTCTTAAAACGGGATATCATTTGCCGATATGGAGTTCCCGAAAGAATCATTACTGATAATGGTTCTAATTTGAATAATAAGATGATGGCTGAGTTATGCCGGGACTTCAAAATCGAACATCACAATTCTTCTCCGTACCGCCCAAAGATGAATGGCGCGGTCGAAGCGGCCAACAAAAATATCAAGAAGATTGTGCAGAAAATGGTTGTCACGTACAAAGATTGGCATGAGATGTTACCATTTGCTTTGCATGGGTATCGAACGTCGGTACGCACGTCCACTGGGGCAACCCCATTCTCACTCGTATATGGTATGGAGGCAGTACTACCAGTTGAAGTGGAGATTCCGTCCCTCAGAGTTATGATGGATGTTAAGCTAGATGAAGCTGAATGGGTACGAGCCAGATTTGATCAGTTGAGCCTTATTGAGGAAAAGCGATTGGCGGCTGTATGCCATGGGCAACTATATCAGCGCAGAATGAAGCAGGCATTTGACCAAAAGGTGCGTCCTCGGGTTTACAAAGTCGGAGATGTGGTACTCAAAAGGATCCTTCCTCCCAATACAGATCACAGGGGCAAATGGACTCCTAATTATGAAGGTCCATTCGTGGTTAAAAAGGTCTTTTCGGGCGGAGCTTTATTGCTTACAACCATGGATGGCGAAGACTTTTCATCCCCTGTCAACTCAGACGTAGTCAAAAAATACTTCGCATGAATAGACCCGCTGGATAATAAGAATAAAAAAATCCAGGCAAAAAAGGGCATCCCGGCGAACCAAAAACAGAATAAGGTTCGGGCAAAAATTAGGGATATAATTGAAAAAATTGCACACCCGGTAAGTTGAAAACCCGAAAGGGCAACTTAGGCAAAAAAGGGTATCCTGGTGGATCGAAAACCTGAAAGGGCGGTCCACACAAAAGAGGGATTTAAGCGAATGACTACAGTCTGAGTTATCTGTACCCATTACCGTTTGAACAACTGACGTTCTGAAAGATAGGAATCGGTCTGATCATTCCTCAGAAGGCAAGGTCGGGGAGTTTTGAAGACATACTGGTCATAACAGAATGGAAACTCAGTGGAATTCCGTTTTCACATTGCCATTAGGATAGTTTCTTTTCTCAATTTTCAGCGATCACCTCTTTCCAGGGATTGCTTCCAGATGTAATTGCCTATTCTGGGCTCTCAGTCAATAAATTGAATTTCAATAAAAAGCTTTCTATTTTTGTTTTATTGCTTTGTTTGCAAAAACGTCCTAATTTTTGATAAAACATTGCATTTGAAAACATGACAGCCTTGCAATAACATGCGCAGAAAAAACATTTGAAATTACTTCGAATGTTGAATACTCCCGGATGGTGGATTCTAGCCACGCAATATTCGGGGCATGTGGGCATATTCTTTTGTTGCAGGTAGCAGGTGCAGATGATTTTAAGCACAAGACTAGCAATAAATCACCCCACGCAAAAGACTGGGGCAATTATGGGTAGGGAGATCAGCGTTCATCGTTCGGTCGACGATTGTTCATAACGGGTCGATATCAGTGAATTAAGTTCGACTGGGTACCGTTGCATCTTATTAAGTCGATTCTCTTATTCAGTCCTTCCAACAGCTACAAGCTTTTCTATGTCGATAACAGTCACAGGTTCCCCAAAAGAGTGGTCTCGTCGACACCGAAACTGATGGTCATTATCCCCAGCGAAGTCACAAGAGTTTGAAGAGGATAGATCTTCTGTAAAATCCTCTTATGACATCCTCTTCGGGGACGAATTGTTGTTTTGTCCAAGCATGGGGCATGTTGTTTCCCCAGCATGAAGTGTTGATCATCCCCAGTAGAGTTTGAGGACAGTTGGTCTTCTGTAAAATCCTCTCAAAAGGCATTCCCCAACACGAGACGTTTTAAAGCAGTTTTCTCTAGTAGAGTTTGTTATAAACCCGTCATCCCTAACGGAATTGTCTAAAGGGAAGCTCGCCTAACATGGGGCATTGTAGTACTTATCCTAAGCTTGATAGTCACATTCTTCAGCAGACTACTGTGGATTTGCTTTGGGTTTCCCCAACAGATCTCTAAGGACTCTTTCTAGCAAGTTGCAGTGGAATGTTCTAACCAGGATTTGCATATCCCTGGCAGGGTAGCCCTGATACCCAGCAAGACCGTATCTCTGGTCATGGTATCCCCACAGAGGTCAGCATCGAATCTTTTCAGCAACTTCCAGCTGAGTTGTTGTTCTCTCCGCAGAGGTTTATAAGATCGACAGAATCTATTCCTCAACAAGGATGGTACAGCCTTTCCCCAGCCGGGTCAGAAGGTGGATAATCCCTATAAAGGATCTTGGGTTGAATAAATCCCCAAGCAGAGTTTTAATGGCTCATTTCCCCAGCAGGACGTCATTTAAAAATTCTCATCCCCAGCGGAATCGCTGTGACCAGAATTCATTCCCCAAACAGATGGAATAATTCCTGGCAGAGTCATCATTCCCTCATATCTTAAAGTCCAATTTATTTTTGGCAAACTTGACAATGCGAAGCAGACGGATTGTTCATCCATTCGCCGGCAGAGATATTATCCTCTCAGGAACCTCTAAAAGTCAAGTCATTGATCATTATTCCTCAGCAGAGTCAGCAGAGATGTCTGGCGCAGAGGCAGAGAGTAATTCAATTTTGAAATTCTAAAAGTCCAACAGTGGATTGGCGAAAGGTCCATCTAAGGGTGGCATATTCTCAAAGTCCAACAGTGGATTGGCAAAAGTCCGTCTTCGGGTGGCAAAAGTCCAACAGTGGATTGGCAGAAGTCCATCTTCGGGTGGCACGAAGCTGCAAAGTCCACCAGTAGCGTGGCAAGCCAGTAGTCGTCTGGCGTCGTTCAAAAAGACATTTCTAAAGTCCACCAGTAGTGTGGCAAGCCAGTAGTCGTCTGGCGTCGTTCAAAAAGACATTTCTAAAGTCCACCAGTAGTGTGGCAAGCCAGTAGTCGTCTGGCGTCGTTCAAAAAGACATTTCTAAAGTCCACCAGTAGTGTGGCAGGCCAGTAGTCGTCTGGAATTGCATAAAAGACAGTATTAAAGTCCACCAGCAGCGTGGCAAGCCAGTAGTCGTCTGGCATCGTTCAAAAGACAGATCTCTCCGACGTTTCATCGAGGATTCAATCCAACAATCTCGTTGGGTTTATATCCCTTTTCTTCTTCATCACCCAGAGCAAATTTTTGGTTATTTTTGGTATTCAATCACTATATACCTTGAAAGTCTGAAAGCAACCGCTTTCAGGCATTCAGGTCTACAGCGTTTGAATAGGGGCAGCTGTAATACCCCAAAATTTGCTCTCCCTCTTTGTCATCATAGCATGGCATTATCATTTATCATATCATATCCACCTCATTAACATTGCATTGCATTTAACATAGAAAAATGAAGCCTGGCATCCTTCTTACCATCAGGGCATGTGATCAGGTGGAAGGTGGGCAATCAAGAGATCATTCAAAGCACAAAAGGTCAATCAAGTGCCCTCAAGGCAAGCCAAGAGGCCTTTCATGTCTCATCCCATCTCAATTGATCTTCCACAACCTCAAGGATAAGAGATACAATGGGAGATTGAAGCATTACATCTTTCACTATGCAAGAGGTTCAAAAAACTGAAGGAAAACCCTCAAAAGAGATAGCTCATTGATCCAAAATCATCCTCAAGTGGCATTTTTCATCCTCCTTTAAGAGGATACACAACATACTCTGAGGAATTTGGATTTGAAGACTGCACATTTTTCTCCTAGGAGGTGGGCACCAAAACTAGGGTTTCCCATTAAATCAGGGAATCTTTGATTTTTTGGACAAAACTTGATGTCATGGTATTCTACATGTTCTTAAGTGTATGTGTATGGAGAATTGCCCCTCAATTGGTTTTGGAGGTGTTTCAATTGGAAGAAAGATCAAGAATCAGAGAAATTGGGGCAAAGTCAAATAATCAGAGGAAAAAGTCAACTCTTGACTTTTTGAGCCCAAAATAATGAAATTCATGTTACATATGTCCAATGTACAAAATTTGGTCAAGAAACTCCAAAGGAATCATGAAAAAATCAAGATTTGGAAAGTTGCCATTTTTGGATGAAGTAGGGTTACTAAAAATAGCAAGTTTTGGCCATTTTGCATCAGAATTGGAACCAAGGCCATTCAAAATTGAAGCACCAAATGAAAAATCCACTCTGCCTCAATGGAAGGCCTTGCTCTAAGCTTCAAATCCATGTGTGGAACATCTCCATTGGATAAAAAATGAGGGAGATATGATTGATCAAAGTTTGAGCAAAGTAGGTTCAAAACTAGGTCATGACCAAGATTTTCAGGGCACGCGCGCAGTCATTTTAACAAACATGTGGTGGGCCAAATGTCCACTCATATTACTCATGGTTAAAGGCTTCAAATGAAAAATCTTTCAACATGAAAGTTGTTCATCTATGTGAGATCTTCAAGATTGATGTTCATGATTTTTTTATGTGATCAAAGGATAAGGAGTTGAGATAGCTCAAAGTTTGGTCAACACAACTGAAAGTCACTAGGCCAACTTGTCATGCCATGCCACAAACTGCTCGACCATACATCAGTTTGTTTTTCCATCTGGTTATGGTCATTTTTAGGCATGTTTGAGGCATCCTTTCACTTTCATTTTCAAACCAAACTTGTTGTATTGTGATCATTCTTTCCAACAACATCAAAAGTTCCTCAAACCATCCACTAACATGAGAGAAATCCACCCTCGAACCTACATTGTTGCATTGGTTACAAACTGTCACAAAATTGAAAAAATAGAAGGTTGTTGTTGTTATCATGTTTTAAGTCACACGCATACATTCTCAACACACTCCCAACCTTTGCCTCATTTGAACAAACACCACCTTACACATACATAGCCTTACATCAAAGAGGAAATAAGAAAACTTCTGGTACAAGCCAGGCTGCTGCACTGATAGTAACATCACCACCACTGGTTCACTCTCATCCTCACCATATCATCTCATAATCACTCCACACTCTAACAGAACTTCCCCAACTCGTGCCATTAACCACCTAACTCAGTTAGTTAACTCAAACTCAGTTAACTAACTCAGTTTAACTAGAGTTCTAACTGTTAACTGAACTGGTTGGGAGTTAACCTTGGATATATAAGCTGAAACTCTCACAATTTCAAGAGAGGATACTCATTTTTCACTCTCACTCCAAATTGCTCTCACTTTTCTCTCAGAGTTCTCTCCATTCTCTCTCTGATTTCACACGAGTTCTTCACACGTTCTCACCTTGATCTTCATCAATTGTTCATCATCAAGCACTTCTGATCAAGAACAAGCTGAAGTAAGAGCAAGCTATCGAGAGCAGCAACTTCTCCAATTGGAATCTCAGTTCATTGTCTTCAAAATCCAAAGGTTCAGAGCATTTATTTTGCTCTTAGGAAGCTCAAGATCAATCTCTCATCTCTGGTTTTCTGTTGATTCAAGAGTTCTCCAATTTCAGGTTTCAAAATTTCTCAAACTTTAATTGCACGATTTTATCCTGTTTTGACTTGTTGATGTGTTGTTTGAGCTTATTAGAAGCTATGTGAAGCTGGCTAGTTGATAGAGCTCTTTAGGAGCTTAGAACTGAAAATTAGGGCAAATTTATCCTCTTCGATTCTCCTTATTCATGCTTGATCTATGAATTTTCTTGTTGGATTTGTGTTCCTCATGAGCTTAGCTTTCGTTTGGTATATGGCTTGTGAATTTCTGGAGAAAATGTGAGTTGCAGGTGGTGGCTGCTGGCCGGAGAAGATGACCGGAGGTCATCTCCGGCCGGTGACTTCAATAGCTAGGGTTTTCTCATGTTTTAATCTGGTCCGTTTATGTTTTCTGATCGTGTGGTCTACAATGTGCCAACACATTAAAATTCACGTGCCGGTCATGTGCATCATCTTTGATCCCACTTAAGCATTGTGTGGGGCAGCGTATGGTAGTTAGGGTGGGTATTCATGCATGTGCGTTGATTGCAACTACTTTGACTGTGACTTGACTTTGACTGCATCCAATGGTTGTTATTGCATTTGACTGTTGTTGACTGAGTTCCATGATAACTAGTGTGTTATGCGCACTTATTGGACCTAATCAGATTGCTACCCACACCCCCATGTTTTCAAGCCCAACTGAATTGAACTGCATAATTGCTATGTTCACACCTCCCCTTCCCTTGCATTTCATTTTATTTTTCTATTTTTTATACACGTTTACCTTTTAATTTTTAAAAATATCAAATGGCATCATAAAATTCCACAAAAATTCATGTGTATTCTTAAAACATTTAGGAAATTTTTCATGATTTTATTTTCTGATTTTATGACCATTTTGCCCCTGTTCCATTATTTCTTTTGAATTTCCATTTGTATGCATACTTAATGTGACATATGATTTTGTGCATTTTTGTTCTTGATCATAAAAAATGATTTGAATGCCTTTCTTTTTGCATTGTGGTCACAATATGTTGAGGTAAGTTTGAGATTTATGAGATGATTTTTAAGTCTTTTTTGGATGACTTTTGATGTGTTGCTTTGAGCATGAATGCATGAAACTTCCATGAGACTTTGACCTAATTGTTGAGTGACTTTGGTTCTGATTCATTGCTTGTGGACTTGATATGTTAATGGCATGTGTTTAAGGTGTTTGATTGGGGAAAGTCATAATTTTTGAAGCATGTTTGCTATTTGTTTGAAGTATGAAGTTTAACTTGTTCATTTTGTGAATGCATGCCTCATGTTTGGTTTGCTTGATCATGAAGGCACTTGTGCCATGAGTTGTGGTTTTGTTTGAGGATGTATAGCATGTTAATTGACTTCTGATTGTGACATTTGGGTTTCATCTTTGCATGTTTGATGTTTATCTTGCACCTTAAGTCACTTGTTTCACAAGTATGAACCACATTCACATCACTTCACCTTTTCTTCTTTGCTTCTTGTTGGATTGAGATTTTGTTTGCATGATTTGGTATGCTCATTTAGGATAACATTAGGTTGTGTAAATATGAGTTACATTCTGACTTGGAAGCATGTATAGCATTCAATCTCATTTTACTTTGTTTGTCAACTTGTTTGAATTTGATTTGTTCATTATATTTTCTTACTTTACTTGTAAGTAATTGTGCTAACCATGTAGGGGCTTCGGTAAGTTTCAATTGAGTGTGGATAAGGAATCCACATTCAACTTCTATCCTTTCTCTTTTACAATTCCATTTGGTGTTTTGCTAAGCACTTATGTGCTTTCTTTTAACAACTCATTACTTTCCCTTTTTGAATTACAATTCATCTTCTACTTTGGAAGTGAATTGTTTAATTCTTTCTTTCTTTAGACTTTAGGTTGAAACCTCACAAACCTTTAGGATCACTCTCTTTAATCTTCAATTAGGATTGAGTCTTAGTCCATATAGGTTTTACCTTTTCTCTTCCCTTGAGTCTCTTTTCTCATCTTCAAAGAAAATTCAAAATATCTAATAAAGGTAAGCATTTATTGCATTTAGGCCTTTCATATAAAGAAAAGATTATAAGGGGTCTTCTCTTGTAATCTTAGAATGTGTAGCATATAGCCCATCTTGGGTCAATGTGTTAAACATTTGATCTTGTATGAGGGACTTAAATGCAATACTTGTTGAAGGTGCAAATAATAAAAAAAAACTTCTTCATTTCTTAATCAACAAAAACACTTAATAAATACAAGTACGCTAGTGTGTTTGAACCTTGACAATTGGAACTAAGTGTGGGGGTCTTCTTCACTCTTAGTGTGCTTTCTTACCCATTCCATCTTGGAATGTGAGAATGTACACATTCCAATGACTAAGATTCAGATACACTGTCATATGCAAATAAATGAAAAAAAACTTCTAAAAGACAAAAACAAACGATAACGTCTTTCCTTCGGGAATTCTTTTCTCATCTCATTCATTCTCAACGCACGAACACGCTTCTACTCGTTCTCTTGCAAGATGGTAACGCACTCGGACCAGCGAGCCTGCAACACCTGAGCTAGGACGTAAGCCGTTCTCTAAAAAACACAGACAATCCATCCCCAGTGAGGGGAACTACGTCGCTCTGATTCTCATGTTCCCGATGAGATACGTAGGCAGTGGGGTAGGGCCCATGCGAGCACTTCTTTTATTTTCCCTACATTTGTTTCTCTTTCTCTTTCCCTTTCTTTCTTTCAGTTCCTTTTTTCCAGCATTCTTTTCTATCACCCTTTGATCGAGACAAGCAAGCGTGGATCCCATCGGGTACGATGGACGTGAGGGGGTGCTAATACCTTCCTCTCGCGTAACCGACTCCCGAACCCATTTCTCTTGGTCGTAAGACTATGCTCTTTTCCTTTCTCTCAGGTTTACGCGGTGTTTCCTTTCCCTCTCTTGGGATAAATACACATTGCTGGCGACTCTGTTCGGTGCCACTTTCGCGTTTGTACTAGGATGAAAATCCCGGGAGCGACAGTTGGTTAAGAGAGAAAATCAGTTCTTATATGGGTAATGTTGTACTCATGGATTTCATCTGAGGATCGGGATTATTTCCTGTTCTCTAAGGAAATGGGGAATCCAAAGGATCTTTAGACTGTCCGAGTCTGCGGGTTTTATCTTCTGTACTATGCTTAAAAAATAGTAGTAGTAAGATCTAGACTCTTTGAAAGACTGTTCTATTAAGATGACTAATTTCTGTTCCTATACCTCTAGGAGGTCGTCGGGACAATTTGTACGAAGCCCAAGAGGAGGCGAGAAAACTTTTAAGAAGCCGAGGGACAATTTGTACGAAGCCCGAGAGGAGGCTATCTTCCCGGAGGAAGAATCATTATACGAAGCCTAAGAGGAGGCTGTGAAAACTTCTAATAAGCTGACGGGTCCTTGTACAACACCCAAGAGGAGGCGGGGATGCTTTTAGGAAGCCTGTGGGTCCTTGCACTAAGCCCAAGAGGAGGCTGATGAACAGTTCCAGAAGGGGTTTCACTTGGAACATTGGCCTTCTGTATATGAACTGTTCAAGGGGGAGATTTCTTAAATCTAGTTATCTAAATTTGTTGTGAAAGAAAATT
Source organism: Lathyrus tuberosus (assembly GCA_022829125.1). NCBI lineage: Eukaryota > Viridiplantae > Streptophyta > Magnoliopsida > Fabales > Fabaceae > Lathyrus > Lathyrus tuberosus. The sequence goes on along the minus strand of JALAZF010000052.1, from coordinate 3,465,706 downwards.
CTCATGGTTTAGGTTATGTTGAAATATCCGGTATAACGTCGGATGTAGGGAGACGAGGTTTTGTCTAGTTCTAGACGTGGTTGTCGGGGAAACTCTAAATATCTATACTATTATTACACAGTCGATATGAGTTTATGAAAGAAGACTTACAGTGAAACAGCCCCACAGTACATTTATATACATATGAAAGCGGTAAATGAAAGCGGGTAAACACTTACTCGGTTGTAGAGCTTCCAAGCTGTTTGGTTAGTTTGTCCAACAAAGAAAGCTTTGATAACAATATTATATTCAAAATCAAAGGAGAAAGTGATTTTGAAAGGAAAATTGGGGCTTACAGCTCAAGGAGAGGCCCAGGGTTTTATCAGTGATTGCACTGTTGTTTTGTACAGGGACTTATACAAGTGACTGAGACCCAAGAAAGGTTTTCTGTACAAGGGGATGGGTCTTACACTCTCTCAAGAGGCCCAAAAGTTTATTTTTAGTTTCAAAAGGGGATTGGGTCTTAAACTCTATTATAGGCCCAAAAAATGGTTTTGAATGGGTCTTATAGCTCGAGGAGAGGCCCATATTATTTGTTTTAAACGGGCGATGATCGCGCCGAACTTTTGAAATACAACGGGACTTATACAATAAGTGAGGCCCAAAATAGGTTTGTATTTACAAAGGATTGGGTCTTACACTCTATTAGAGGCCCAAAGAGTTTAAAAATGATTTGTTTGAGTGAAAATCAAGGAAACCCTAATTTTGTTTTCTTTTAAAAGGAAATATTTAAAGAAAATCAAATAAAATGATAAAAATACCAAATTAGTTTGAATAAACCACTTGTGATTTTTGTTGAAGGTTTGAAAAATGAGGTTTTCATCACAAGATGAATTAAAACCTACTTGGTTTTGATTTTCCAAAATGGATATTTATTTTTAGAAGAGTTTAAAAACAAATAAAAGACATTTATTCACAAAAATACTAATTATATTAAATAAATAATATAAATCTAATTTTTTGGGGAAATATTTCAACATTTTTGTGATTTTTTGCAAAGAGAAACAATAAAAAATAATTAAAATTGAGGGAGTTATTAATTTTCCAATTAATTAACAAAACATGAAAATATTGGAAAAAATAGCAAAATGTGAGAAAACACAAAATGGCATGGGTGGGGTTTGAACCCACGACCTCAAGGTTATAGGGCGCGCGCCTTACCACTGGGGTGGTGATACATCTGTTGATTAAAACAAACCAACAAATATACAAGGCTTGCCTTGTTTTCTAGGCCTGGCCTAGGCAAGGCAAGGCAAGTTTTGGCAAGAAACGGGAAGGTCCATAACTTTCTCATTTCTCCATGGTTGGGGACAAAATTTATATGCATCTGGCCTAGAATTTCACAAGGAATCCAATGGTTGTGGTATTTTTTTCAGATCATGCTCCCTCCTCAAAATCCGATGGTGGTTTTGAAATAGCCGTATAATTGTATTTTCTATGCTACACTTTGGTACAGACATGAATTACATGATGAATTGGTTCAAACACAACATATATAACATGTATGAGATGTGAATGATCAGTAGACTTCAAAGCAATGCATATTTTGGAAAGTTCAAGTCATGATGCTTACCTCTCTTTTGAGCTTTTGGTGTTTTGTGCAATCTGCCAAGTTTCTTGTTCCATAAATGGTTTGATGCTTTGGACACTCTCAAATGATCCCTTAGAAGCTTTTAGGATGAATGGAATCAGCTGGAACCTGCAAAAGCACAAACTGGCCTTTTCTTGCAAAAGGGGTTAAAATGGCCAAAATAGCAACTCCCTCAAATGGTGTTCCAGATGGGGGGAACCATTTGGGACAGTTCAAGGATGATATTTGGAGTGTGTTTGAGGTTTTATCTGGTTTGGAAAGTGACTGAATCAAGGCATGGCTTGAAAAATGCACAAAAGTACTATCTTGAGGTTTTGAGAGGTGACTTTGTGATTTAAGGATTACAGGTCACTTGTGAGAGTTTGGATAGCTTAGATATGATATAATGGAGGTGTTAGGATCATGAGATGTGATGGAAATGCTCTCTAACTCAAAAACTCAGAGTTACCTTGCTAAAGAATGCATTTTGGCCTAAAGAGAGGGATTTTGAGGAAAACATGTGTTTGATGGCTTTAATGTACTCAAACTGGGCACAAATGATCTCTATTTATAGTAGAGCAAGTTTGTTTTAGGATCAATAGTGAATGGCAACCACAGCAGAGGTTTGACCAATGTTGATCAATGGGAAGCCAAGTCTCCTCTAGCCATTGACTAGAGGTTAGAGCACAGGCCTTTGGTTCCCTAGTTGTTGGATCATTCTTGACTGAATTCAGTTGTAAATGTGTCAGTCCATGCCACCTCTAAGCATCCATTAAATGCTCCAACCCAAAATTGGAGTCTTGTCCCTCTTTTAGGGATTTCTAGGTTTGTCATGTTACTTCTTGTTCCAAAGACTTTGGAGGCTTGGATCACTGTTTGTTCCCTTTAGATTTGATCCTCAGATGTATCCAAAGTGATGACAAGGCTTGGAATTATCTGATTTTGCCAAATCAAGCAAAAGTGCAAAATTCTGCCTAGCCTTGGCAGTTTTCAGCAAGGCATATTGCCATTGTCATATCTCATGACTCAAGTGGAATTTGGTGATGTTCTTGGCCATTTTGGAAAGCCCTCATATGATACAACAACTGTTTGATCATAATTGGTTTTGATACTTTTTGGATCCAAGTGAAAAATGCCCCTACATTTGGAAAAAAGTACGGCAGATTCTGACTTAGTGAAAATTTCACTAAGTGTTGGAAAAAAGTGACATTTTCACTTTTTGTGATTTTGATCATTCCATAACTCAAAATCCATGATGAATTGGAATGAGGTGTAGTTGAAGCCTTTGTAGAGGGCCATGAGGGCTACAAATCCAGCTTTGGATGGGAAAAAATGGCCTTGTGGTTTAGGAGTTATGATCCTCCAAAGTTGGTACCCTAGCCACTTTGTTCCATAACTTAGAAATTTTTTAAGTTTTTTATGGTTACCCCTTTTACAAGTTATCCTACTTTTCTTGATTTTTCTTGATGAATGATGATTCCAATCACACATTAACATCATTTTAGGGTTAAAAAACCATAATGGTGAAAAATCTCAAAAAGTCAAAGTTTGACTTTTGTGCACAGTTGACTTTTTATCAGATGAATTCCAAACTGTGCGATCCTCTATTAAATCGAGTCCTTGACCTAAATCAAACTTAATAGATTGATTTCATAGGTGTCATAGGGAGTATTGAATCATGTCTTAGGGTTTGGGAGCATGTCCTGGTCAAAAGTCAAAGCTACAGTTGACTTTTCCCGCGAAACCCTAACAGTGGTTCAGATGAAATTGAAACTTGTTGCTCAAGCTTCTTGGATCAATCCATTATTGCAAATGGATCAATGTGGTGTATTAGAGACCCTCAAATCCTCTCTTGAGGTCTTGGCTCATGTTTTGTCTCGAAAGTCAACTTAGGGGTGAATTAGGTCAAGAAACCCTAATTCCTGATTTTTGATGTATGCATCCCCTGAGGCTAAATTGACTTGATGATTAGGTCCATGAGGTTCCATGGAGCATATTAGAATATGCTTTGAAGCATTGGCTCATGACCAGAGGAAAAATTCCATCAGGAGGCCCTGGTCGACCAAACCCTAATTTGGTGACACTGGCGATCTTGAGGCTTAATCCACCTAGAAGGGAGCAGCCTTGTGCTTAATCCTTGAAGAGGGAGTCCTTTTGATCCAATTTAGAGGTTTGAGAGGTTAGACAAGTTGAAGATCATGTCATTTCTGGATTGATCCATTGTTTAAGGCTCAAAGAGGGCTTTAAACCCTAATTTTTATTTGTAGTGAGTGCTCACCCGTCTTTGGGGAGACTAATGAGGTATGATGGTACATCCATATTGTGATGATGATTTGCACAATGATGGGGAATCTTAGTGGTCAAAATTTGGGGTATGACAGATGCCCCTATTTAATCTTCTTGGACCCGAAGGTGTGAATGGCGAAGGTATTCGGGCATTCGGGGTGCAAGAGGATTAAATATCGGAATACCCGAAATTTTGATGGTGATTAAGCATGGTAGTTCACGCATCCTTCTTCTTTTGCTAAGCAATGATGCTCAGAAAAGGTAAAAACTTCCCCTCGATCCTGATCTTCCGCCAAGGAACTGGTCTCAGTTTCTGATACAAACTTCCCCTCGATCCTGGTTTCCTACCAAGGAACTGGTCTAAGTTTCTAAAATAAACTTCCCCTCGATCCTGGTTTCCTACCAAGGAACTGGTCTTAGTTTCTGATACAAACTTCCCCTTGATTCTGGTTTCCTACCAAGGAATTGGTCTTAGTTTCTGAAACAAACTTTCCCTCGATCTTGGTTTCTTACCAAGGATTTGGTCTTAGTATCTTTTGTCAATAAACTTTATTGACAAGGGACGCTACTTGTAGCGGTTCTCCTCAAACTTCTCGCCGAATTTTCCGGGGGAGATTCCATTTGATGGAAAAAGATCTGATGTCAGACTTGCTGGGGAACCCAGTCGTCTGAGTTGTAGAGGTGTACACACTTCTCCGTTGGAGATGTCATTCGTTGACTCTACTGGGGGAGAACGAGTCACTTGAGAGACTATTTTTGCTTAGGGATATTGCATCACACTTTTCTCGGAGATCTTTTCCGAGAAATGCTATATGATGTGATCCAATTTTGAGGTGCCGATGACCTTATGAACATCGATTCTCTGGAGAGGAAAATAAACGTGTTGCTGAAAGTCTTTAGTCGTGAGGCTTTCTCAGAGGGTTTTTCTTAATCCAGGAAAGCGAAGATATCATCTTCAACGGCGAAGAGTAACATTCGTCGAGCATTTTCTTGTTTTTCAGAGGTTCAAGTTATCAAAGTGGTCGAGGACCGTCTCTAGTCTAGAGATCAACCGAAGAGAGATTGCTTAGATGATTCACTTCCTGACGAGGAAAGAAATGACAACTCGATTGAGAAGACTATTATCACTAGGGGATGAGACCGACTAGAGTGATAGTGATGCATTATGAATGTGAATGTAAATCAATAATGTGTGATGTATGTATGTTTATGCTAACACAACTGACACGACATACAGACTAGTAGATGAACATGACTAGATACTCGGCCACAATGGGAAATAAAAAGTATCGTTGGTTCAAGATAGCAATTCTGCCTTGCTTAGGAGAAATAGTCTCTGCGGGGAGCTACGTTGATCGGGCTTAGGAGATGAAAACTCGGTCGGGGATGTCGAATGAAACATGGTCTTTGACACAGTTGATCCTTCGTTCAGGCGCACTAGTTTAGAAGGAATACCTTGATTCTGCACTTTGAGGTTCGATTACTTCTGGAGAAGTGATCGATGTTCTTTCGATGTTCAACAGTCAAAAGAAAATGTCATCTTAAGTTTAAAAAGCATAAAAATGTTCAACAAGTAAATTCATTTTTGTTTCGTTTCAAGAATCGTTAATCATGTTTAAATGTCGTTCTGTAAAGCTAAAACAAATAAGAATTGCAAACAAAAGCACAAGGGCTCAAATTTTATTGATAGGATGGAAATCAGCCAAACGCGTGATTCCATAGAGTATTTACAAAGTTAGAAAATGGTAATTTAAAGGAAAAGGGCTACATCGAAACATAACGACCAATACCCTTCTACCAATTTTGACTTCGGGGCATCCTGAGCTTCTGTCGAAGATGACCTTGACCGGAGCTTTCCTGACGAATGATGTAACTGCTGCCGAGGGACTTGCCCCTTTGTCGAACGTAGTTACTTGCCATTATCCCTAATTTTTGCCTGGATTGTACTTTGAGGTTTCCAATCCACCAGGATGATTTTTTATCATGTCTCTAATTTTTTCCTAGACCGCCCTTTCGGGTTTTCAATCCACCGAGACTTTTTTTTATTTAGGCGAAGTATTTCTTGACTACGTCAACATTTGTGGGGTAGGAAAATTCTTCTCCATCCATCGTTGCAAGTCTCAAGGTGCCGCCTGAGAAAGCTTTCTTGACCACATAGGGGCCGTCATAATTCGGAGTCCATTTACCCTGGGAATCAGTGAGAAATGATTGTATCTTCTTGAGCACGAGGTCTCCTTTCCTGAAGACGCGAGGTCTGACCTTTTTGTCAAACGCCTTCTTCATTCTCTGTTGATACAACTGACCATGGCATAATGCCGTTATTCTCTTTTTTTCTATCATATTCAATTCGTCGTGTTAATTTTGACACCATTCAGATTCTGTTAGCTTAGCTTCCATCAATACCCGGATTGATGGGATCTCTACTTCGATGGGGAGTACTACCTCCATGCCATATACTAGAGAGAAAGGGGTAGCCCCTGTTGAAGTGCGGACAGATGTACGATAACCGTGAAGAGCAAAGGGTAGCATCTCATGCCAGTCTTTATAGGTTACAACCATCTTTTGAACAATCTTCTTGATGTTCTTGTTAGCCGCTTCTATCGCGTCGTTCATCTTGGGTCGGTAGGGAGATGAGTTATGGTGTTCAATCTTGAACTCAACACACAACTCCTTCATCATCTTATTATTCAAGTTAGATCCATTATCAGTAATGATCTGTCTCGGAACACCCTAACGGCAGATGATATTGTTTTTGATAAATCGGACCACCACTTGTCGTGTTACATTGACGTATGACACTGCTTCGACCCACTTGGTGAAGTAGTCAATGGCGACCAGAATAAACCGATGTCCGTTGGAAGCCTTAGGTTCAATCATGCCAATCACGTCGATTCCCCATATGGAAAAAGGCCATGGGGAAGAGAGAACTTTGAGATGTGTTGGCGGTACATGGATTTTGTCTGAGTATATCTGACACTTGTGACACTTCCTCATGTACTTGTAGCAGTCGGATTCCATGGTCAACCAGTAGTATCATGCTCTCAGAATTTTTCTCGCCATTGTGTGTCCGTTGGCATGAGTGCCAAAGGATCCTTCGTGAATGTCCTTTATCAGTGCGTCTGCTTCTGGTCTGTCGATGCATCGGAGCAAGACCATGTCAAAATTTCTCTTTTAGAGTGTGTCACCGCTCAGAAAGAAACTGCCAGCCAGTATTCTGAGGGTTTTTCTATCTTTCCTCAGTGCCTCAAGAGGGTACACTTTTTTCTGAAGGAAGCATTTGATATCATGATACCAAAGTTTGTCGTCTATGACTGCTTCAATCGTGAAGATGTAAGCGGGCCGTTCAAGGCGCATTATGTCGATCTTAGGTAAGTCGTTCCATTTACCTACGCTAATCATGGAAGAGAACGTGGCTAATGCATCAGCCATGTGATTCTCATCACGAGGGATGTGATGAAACTCGACTCTGTTGAAGAATGGTAACAACCTTCTCGCATAGTCTTTGTAAGGAATTAGTCCGGATTGGTATGTGTTCCAATCTCCTTTGATCTCATTGACGACCAAAGCTGAGTCGCCATATACATCCAAGTTCTTGATTCTCAAATCAATCGCTTCCTCGAGACCCATGATACAAGCTTCGTATTCGGCCTCGTTGTTTGTACATTTGAATGTAAGTCTAGCGGTGAAAGGAATGTGGGTACCCTGAGGTGTTATGATGATATCCCCAATTCCGTTTCCATAATGATTGACAGCTCCGTCAAAGATAAGTCCTCATTGGGAACCTGGTTCTGGCCCTTCACTGGGTAGCGGTTCATCGCAGTCTTTCATTTTTAGATACATGACATCTTCGTCTGGGAAGTCAAATCTGACTGATTCTGGATCGTCAATCGGTTGATGAACCAAATGATCGGCTAAAACACTTCCTTTAATGGCTTTCTGAGCGTGGTACTCTATGTCATATTCCGATAACAACATCTGCCAACGGGCAATCCTTCCCGTGGGAGCAGGCTTTTCAAAGACATACTTGATTGGATCCATTTCAGAGATTAACCAAGTGGTGTGACGAATCATGTACTTGCGAAGACGTTTGGCTGCCCAAGCCAGAGCACAGCAAGTTTTCTCGAGCATAGTGTACCGAGTCTCGCAGTCGGTGAATTTCTTGATCAAATAGTAGATGGCATACTCTTTCCTTTTCGTTTCTTCTTGTTGACCAAGCACACAGCCCATGGAGTCTTCCAAGACTGTTAAGTAGATGATCAGTGGTCTTCCTTCCATTAGAGGTGATAGAATCGGCGGGTTCAACAAGTATTCCTTGATACTGTCGAAGGCGGTTTGGCAGTCTTCTGTCCAAACGCAGTCCTGATTCTTTTTGAGTAATTTGAAAATTGGCGCACAGGTCGCGGTCATCAGGAATATGAATCTGGAGATGTAGTTCAAATGTCCTAGGAATCCCCTGACTTGTTTTTCAGTCTTTGGAGAAGGAATTTCTTGAATGGACTTGACCTTGTCAGGATCAACCTCAATTCCTTTCTGGCTGACGATGAACTCTAAGAGTTTCCTCGAACGGACACCAAAAGTGCACTTGTTGGGATTCAAGCGGAGTTTGTACTTTCTCAATCACTCGAATAGGTTTGACAGGTGGGTCACATGCTCTTCCTCTGTTTTAGATTTGGCAATCATATCATCGACATATACCTCGATTTCCTTGTGTATCATGTCATGAAACAGAGTAGTCATGGCCCTTTGATAGGTTGCCCCGACGTTCTTCAAACCGAACAACATTACCTTGTAACAAAAGGTCCCCCATGGGGTAATGAACGAAGTTTTCTCCATGTCTTTCAGCGCCATCTTAATCTGATTATAGCCCGATAATCCATCCATGAAGGAGAAAACTTTGAACTTTGATGTACTGTCTACCAGCATGTCAATGTGTGGTAAAGGAAAGTCGTCCTTTGGACTAGCCTTGTTTAGATCTCTGTAGTCGACACACATTCTGACTTTTCCATCCTTTTTTGGAATGGGTACGATGTTGGCTAACCATTGAGGATATTCTGACGTAGTGAGGAAACCCGCGTCAATCTGCTTCTGTACCTCCTCTTTGATTTTGACAGCCATGTCTGGATGAGTCCGTCTCAACCTCTGATTTACTAGCGGACATTCTGACCTTAACGGTAGATGGTGTTCCACAATGCTGGTATCCAACCCTGGCATATCCTAATAGGACCAAGCGAATACATCGGGAAACTCTTTGAGAAGTTTCGTCAAACTTTCTTTGACAGTTGGACTGAGCAGTGCCCCAATCTTGACTTCTTTTCTCTCTTCTTCTGAGCCTAAGTTTACTGTTTCCAGCAACTCTTCGTGATGCTCAATGGACCTTTCCTCTTGTTTGAGTAGTCGGGAGATCTCCTCTGGAATTTCGTCGTCATCTTCTTCTTCAGGCCCAAATACCGGGAACTCAAAGTCGGGAGAAGGCATCGGATCGTATGTTTCAAAGGGGTTTAAAACAAGCAATCTGCATGACGTGATGATTTGTGTTTAGAAGAGATAGAGGGAAAATGCAAAAGTGTGTGTAGTGTATTTCTTTTACTGCTTATTTTTATTATTGAGTTGTTTTTTTGGATTACCATTTTCTGAAAAAAGAAAAGAGAAAACAACAATTAATGCGGAAATTACAGAACGACGATATTTTATTAATGAACAAGTCAATTCTTGAAACTACAGCCCTATAAAACAAAACTCTGTCGCTTTGGGCGAAACAAAGAGGGAAATTTACAGAGAGTGAGCCCTATCAAAACATCCGTTTCACCTGGGCAGGGTGAAAGGTTAAAGTAAAGATGGCAATTACTTAGACTTATGAACAATCTTTGGAACATTGACAGCGACCCATTGGTGGCGAACTCCTCAATGAATCACAAAGTCTGGTACCTTCCTTGATTTGTCTTCAGAAATGACGCTGATTTCTGGTGGAGCAGGATCATTGGAATCTGTCTCCCAGGCAGAGTTGTCATAGGAGGATTCCTCAGTTGTATTTCGCGTAGTATTTGTACTCTCAGTTGTATCTCCCTATCTAGTTGGTTGGATGTCTTCGAGCCTGATATGAAAGCTTTCAGGGGCGGTGTATTTGACCTTGAAGTCGTATTTTCCACTAGGTTGTCCCAGGGTGTCCCACACTTCTTTAGAATTGGAGGAGTCATCCCTTTCGATGACGTTGACCTAGGGAAAAGCATAGTTGATAAATTCTAGTCCTGCAAGCTTTGCCAATTCATCGTCGTACTGGATATTTTCTGAATGACCTAAGTGTTGATCCCATGACATGGTGGGGACGCAGGTATTCTGTTCAATGACGCTCAGCTGATTTTCATTGTTCGACTGATTTTCTTCCCCCAAGTCTCCTGGGTACGGCTGCCAGATAGGCAGACCATCCATTGGGCCGTAATAGTCATGGTCAAAGTTATCTTTCATCAGAGTGTCCTCCTTTAATGAGTTTGGCGGAGCACGGCATCCTTCCGGATCACAATCTCCATATACCATTTCGACGTCTGACCTTGGTATAAATCTCGGGCTCTGTGTAGGAAAGCAAAGGGGAGTCTGCATTTCGCCCTGAGACGTGTAACCGTCCTCGTTGAGATAGTACTTCCATTCTTCCTCCGTATTGGCAGAATCATATTCATTGATGGTATGTACTTCTTGAGACACTGGGTGAAGGAAACCTCCATTGTGGAAGAAGTTCTGAATGGGACGAAGACTTTCATCGTTGGTAGCAGCCTGTGTACAGGTTAAGGAAATGCCAAGACCTTTCCTTTTCTTATTGTCAATAGGAATGACAAGCTTCCCCCATCCTGTTGTGTTGGTACTCTCGACCGCTTTGATAGCATCTTTGTATGAGGAAATCGAGGTTCCTTTCTCTGATTGATTCTCATTGCTCACTGTAAGCGTTTGGAACTGAGTTCCAACAACCTCCTCGGGTTCTACACAAGTAGATAATGACAAGTTGCTTACCAGCAAAGCCTGTTCTCCACAAACCGTGATGAGTTGGCTGTTCTAGACGAACTTTAATTTTTGGTGGAGGGTCGAAGTAATCGCCCCAGCCTGATGTACCAAGGTCTTCCTAATAAACAACTGTATGTTGGCCGGATGTCCATGACATGGAAAGTGTGAGGACTAATAGTTATGGGAAGGTCGACTTCGCCGATAACTGTTTTTCTGGATCCGTCAAATACTTTGACGACGACCTCGCTGGTTTTCATCGGAGGTCCTTTGAATGATAATTGCATCAAAGTGGACTTCGGCATAACATTCAGGGCTGACCCTGTGTCTACCAGTACGCTGGCTAAAGCATCGTCCTGGCAGTCGACTGTAATGTTGAGCGCCATGTTATGACGGTGTCCTTCTTCAGGTAATTCCTCATCACTAAATCCCAAATTATTGCAGGAAGTGATGTTAGATACAATGCTATCGAATTTTCTAATTGTTACATCCTGTTCCACAAAGGCTTGCTCCAAGACTTTCTGTAGAGCCTCCCTGTGCGCTTCTGAACTAAGTAACAATGATAATACCGAGATCTTTAAAGGAGTTTGTACCAGCTGATCAACAATGTTGTATTCACTCATTTGGATGAGCTTTAGCATCTCATCATTGTTTTTTGAAAGGTCGGGATTACTGGATTGACCAACTGGTGGATTGGTAACTTCTGTCTGAAGTTCCCTTTCTTTGTTAGGTTCCCCAACCCCTCGGTTGAAGATTCTACCACTCCGTGTTACTCGACTGATGTCTGTAATATTCACGACGGAGGGTAACAGAATTTCCTTTCCATTCTCAATTGTTGTTGCACCGTATTTGTAAGGGATAGCCTTAGTTGATTCATACGGTAGTGGTCCCGGTAGATAGATAACTACAGGAGCCTTATGATTTTTTTAACCATCGTAAGTAATTTCGATCCGTTTCCGGTTGGGAACTCTCGATTCATCCAGTAGAGGGATAATGGTACAAATATCCCTAGTCCTCTGATGATCAGAGATTACAACGACGTCCTCGACTTGATCAGCAAAATAGTTGACTGATCCAGAACTTGACCATGGTTGAATCTCTTTGCGGTCCAACTGACTTTGAAGGGCCGCTCACACGAGGTAGTATCCTTGATTATCCACTGAGCAAACTCCACACCACTCATAGTTGTGTAGTGGCACTTGGCCACGTCCGCTTTGAATACAGTGTAACCTTACTAGATCTATTTCCGTCTACCGAACATCCTGACTTTGACATCTAGTAGGATTCCCATTAGTGATACTAATTTGCTGGGTGTCTTCATCTATATAGATTGGAAGCCACCAATGGTTCAACAAGTGCTGAAGTGTTTCCTAGACAAGGGCACAGCCCTGATCGTCTTCGCCACCCGCCTTATAGCCCTGATAATCATGTGATACCAGGAACTCGAGCCGGACCTGTTTAGCATGTAACTCCACCAGGCTGGTATTCATCAAGCGAATATCGAAGATTTGAACCATGTTGATTTGATATTGATTCCTATCATGGTAATCTTGGATCCATCCAAGATCCATCTTACGCTGGAGGGCCTCTTGTACAAAAGAGCATCCCTATTTGTTTATCGAGCAAGTCAGGCAGGAATTATAATCGTGACGTGGCAGATTATGATACTGGCTTTGCCTTGAGTGCATTGCCACTAGGTTGACATTCATCGCACGGATATCGTGGTTTTGTATGATGTTGGAATTTGTATAAACCATGTTAACTCCACGAACTCAGTGCTCTTGGATCCATCCTAGATCCATCTGTTCCTGTAGAGCTGATTGCACCACAGAACATCCTTGATTACTTTTAGAGCAGATATCACACTGGTGATAATTATGAGGTGGCACATGGCCATATCCACTCTGTCTACAATGCATCTTGACCAAGTTGGCCCTCAGTAAGAGTACATCGCGAATTTGATAGGTGTTGTTATACTCTTCCTCTATCAAATTGAATGTAGCCTTCTCGTGTTGAGGCAGCGGGTTTGTGAGAACATTAGGATTCGTATCTTTGAAAGATAAGACCCCGCTCCTAACAAGCTTTTGCATGTCGGATTTGAAACTGAGACAGTTTTCTATGTCATGCTTGTAATACCCCAAATTTTGACCACTAAAGTTTCCCATCATTGTGCAAATCATCACCACAATATGGATGTGCCTTTATGCTTCATCAGTCTCCCGAAAGATGGGTGAGCATTGACTGCAATCAAAATTAGGGTTTCAAGCCCTCTCTGAGCTTTAGACAAAGGCTCAATCAAGAAATGACAAGATCTTCAACTTGTCTAACCTCTCAAACATCCACAATGGATCAAAAGGACTCCCACTTCAAGGATTAAGCACAAGGTTGCTCCCTTCTAGGTGGATCAAGTCTCAAGATCGCCGGTATCACCAAATTAGGGTTTTGGTCGACCAGAGCCTCCAGATGAAAACTTTCATCTGGGCACAAGCCATTGATCCAAAACATAACCTAATATACTTCATGGAACCTCATGAACCCATGCATCAAGTCAATTTTTCCTCAAGGGATGCATTCATCAAAAATCAGGAATTAGGGTTTCTTGACCTAATTCACCCCTAAGTTGACTTTTGGGACAAATCATGAGCCAAGACCTCAAGAGATGATTTGAGGGTCTCTAATATACCATATTGATCCATTTGGGACAATGGATTGATCCAAGAAGCTTGAGTAACAAGTCTCAATTCCATCTGCACCACAATTAGGGTTTTAAGGGAAAAGTCAACTGTAACTTTGACTTTTGACCAAGACATGCTCCCAAACCCTAATACATGATTGAATCTACCCTATGACACCCATGGAACATGTCCATCAAGTTTGATTTAGGTCAAGGACATGATTTCCTGAAGAATTGCACAGTTTGGAATTCATCTGATAAAAAGTCAATTGTGCACAAAAGTCAACTTTGACTTTTTGAGATTTTTCACCAAAATGGATTTTTAACCCTAAAATGATGTTAATGTATGATTTGAATCATCATTCATCAAGAAAAATCAAGAAAATTGAGATAACTTGTAAAAGGGGTAACCATAAAACTTAGAAATTTTTCTAAGTTAAAAATAAAGTGGCAAGGGTACCAACTTTGAAGGACCATAACTCCTAAACCACAAGGCCATTTTTTCTCATCCAAAGATGGATTTGTAGCCCTCATTATCACTTACAAAAACTTCAACTACAAGTAATTCCAATTCATTAAGGATTTTGAGTTATGGAGTGATCAAAGTGGCTGAAAAGTGAAAATGTCACTTTTTCCAACACTTAGTGAAATTTTCACTAAGTCAGATATTGCCTCACTTTTTGCCAAATGTAGGGGGATTTTTCACTTGGAATCAAAAGAGATCAAAACCAAACTTGTTCAAACAGTTGTTGTATCATGTAAGAGCTTTCCAAAATGGCCAAGAACATTGCCAAATTCAACTTACACCATGAGATATGACATTGGCAAGTTGCCTTGCTAAAATCTGTCAAGGCAAGGCAGAATTTGCAACTTTGGTCGATTTGCCAAAATCAGCCAAATTCAAATGCTCCTATCCACTTGGACACATCTGAGGATTGAATCTAAAGGGGATAATCACTGAGCCAAACCTCCAAAGTCCATGGAACAAGAAATAGCATGTTGAACCTAGAATGGTCAAAATAGGGACAAGACTCCAAATTTGGATTGAAGCATTCAATGGAAGCATCAAGGTGGAATGGATTGAGCCATTCTCATCTGAAATCAGTCAAGACTTATCCAAGACCAAGGGGACCAAAGCTCTGTGCCCTAACCTCTAGTCAATGGCTAGAGGAGACTTTCATTTCCATTGGCCAACATTGAACAAACACCTGCTGCAGTTGCCATTCACTGTGGATCCCAAAACAAACTTGCTCTACTATAAATAGAGATCAATTGTGATCAGTTTGAGTACACCAAAGCCATCTAACAGATGCTTTCCTCAAAATCTCTTTCTCTTGGCAAAAATGCCTTTCTTAGCAAGGTAGCTATCGGGTTTTGAGTTTGAGAGCTTTTCCAATCAAACCAATCACTCACACACCTCACATACATCATATAGAAGTGATCCAAACACTCACATAACATCTGGAACACAGATTTCACAAAATCACCAGCCAATTGCTCAAGTTCTTGACAGTTTTGCAGTTGAGGTGCCATCTTCAACTCCAAACCATTTCAATCCATTCCAAGCACTCAAACACATCACTTGGCACCTAGGGAAGCTATCCACATCATTGGAACCTAGCTGTAACACCTCCAACACAAATCACGATCACCAGCTGCAAGTGGTAAGCATGAGCTCTTCTAACTCTATGATCCATGAAATTTTTGCTGCACAATAATTTGGCCATATGTTCATAATCATGCATGGAATGTTTCCCCTCAATTAATTGCATTGTTTGAATCGTGTATCAAAAATCCTAGCCTTCATGCAGAAATTAGGGTTCTTGAGGATTTTTCATGATTTCTTGTTATATGTTTAATTTAAATGAAATTAATGGACATAGACATGATCGTGAGGTTGAGACGAGCATAATGATATGTGGATTGCATGTTATAATCAAATATTCAGTGAGATTGGAGAGAAAATGCAAATCTGGCCAAGCCTAGAACAGGCGCGTGTTCTTGGTGTGTTCTTGGCGCCTTTTTTCAAAATTTGAATATTTGAATTTTGTGATTTTATTTAATTGATTCAAAAATTAATTTCTCTCTGAGTTTTAATGATTTTGAGTTGATTCTTTTTTTAATAATTCACAAAAATGTTAAAATATTTTATTTTATCAAAAAATCCCAAAAATATTATTTATTTCATATAATTGATATTTTTGCAAAGAATTAATGTTTTAATTGTTTTTGACATTTTAAATATTTTTCTCACATTGATTTTGCAACTTTTAATGCTTTCTAATTATTTTGTAGGTCAATACTTAATTTTTGAAGCATTAATCCAAGATCACAATTTGTTTTTCACATGTTAAACAATTTTGATCATTTTAATTGAATTTTTATTCAATTAAATACATTTTTGAAAATAAATTAGGGTTTTTGGATTAATTCAACCCTCATAAATCATGTTCAAAACTTTTGGGCCTCTATTAGAGTGTAAGACCCAATCCCCTTTTAACCAAACCATTTTGGGCCTCACTTATTGTATAAGTCCCTCTGCGTTAAAAGAAAACCTCGGCGCGATCGCCATTTTAAATGAAAAGTCAACTTGGCCTACCCTCGTGTTATAAGCCCCACTCTTTTTCTTTAAAACTTTTTGGGCCTCTTGAGAGAGTGTAAGACCCATCCCTTTGTACAGAAAACCATTTTGGGCCCCAGTCACTTGTATAAGTCCCTCTGTACAAAGTCAAACAGTGCGCTCACTGATAAAACCCTGGGCCTCTCCTTGAGCTGTAAGCCCCAAATCTTTCTTTTTCAAAGCACTTTCTCCTTTGATTTTGAATATACTGTTGTTTTCAATCTTTCTTTGTTGAACAACTAACCAAACAGCATGGAAGCACTCCAACCGAGTAAGTGGTTATCGCTTTCGTTTACTGTTTTCGTATTATAAACTGTATTATGGGGCTGCTCACTGTAAGTCTCCTTTCAAAAACTCATATCTACTATGTAATAATAGTATAGATATTTCGAGTTTCCCCGGCAACTACGTCTAGAACTAGGTGACGCCGTTTCATTTATTCGTAGAAATAGACGACTAGATCCCCAATAGGAGCACCAGATACAGTCTTCTCTTCGGCTGTCCTCCTTAGGAACCGTCAAGAAGCTCTACTCCCCAAGATGAATGTATTCTCCGTGAATGGCATCTTTGAGTTTCTTCCAAATTCTCGAACTTTCCTAACTTGATCTATTCCTTGTGGATAGATTGCCTTGAATGTCTCGGGGTTTGGGTACCCACTACGGTCATAATCTTGGACCTTAACTAAGGAACACTCTTTAAAAGCTAAAAGTCACTGGATAGTAAACCTCGCACGTTTACCAGTGGTTTTTATCTTTAAAAGAGTTATCTCTCCTAATGGAAAGGAGATGATAGACCCACGGGCTTCTTAAAAGCATCGGCCTCCTCTTGGGCATCGTACAAGGACCCACAGGCTTCCTAAAAGTACCCCCGCCTCCTCTTGGGCTTAGTACAAGGACCCTACAGCTTCTTAGAAGTATTCACAGCCTCCTCTTAGGCTTCGTATAATGATCTCTCCCTTCGGGAATGATAGCCTTCTCTTGGGCTTAGTACAAGGACCGATCGGCTTCTTAAAAGTTTCCAGCCTCCTCTTGGGCTTTGTACAAATTGCCCCGACGACCTCCTAAAGGTATAGGAATAGAACTTAGTCATTTGCATAGAACAGTCCTTTCATAGAGTCTACTGTTGTTTCTCAAAACATAGTACAAGGGTTAAAACTCTAGACTTGGACAATCTAACTTCCTTGAGTCTCAAAGACATTCTCAAGTGACCCCTTCGTTAAATAGGAAGGAAACCCGCAGACTCGGATAGTCTCAATACCCTTCGGATTTCCCGCTTCCTTGAAGGACAGGCATAACCCGGACCCTTGAACCAAATCCTTGAGTACAGTATTGCTCATATAAGAACTGATTTTCTCTTTAAAATCAGTATACTGGACCTGTCACTTAACTGAAACAGTTACCATAGCCTCCTCTTAGGCTTTGTATAATGATCCTTCTCTAGTGAAGTTAGCCTCCTCTTGGGCTTTGTACAATGATTCTCCCCAGCAGAGTCAAACAACGTTTAGCCTCTCTCTCGGGCTTTATACGAGACACATAAGAGACTCCCTCGTTGAGTCAATCACCCCTTTCGCCTCCATCTCGGGCTTCGTACGAGATACAAAAAACTCTCTTGTTGAGTCAAATAGCCTCCATTTCGGGCTTTATACGAGATACCAAAAGACTCCATCGTCGGGTCAAAACCTTTTAGCCTCCATCTCGGGCTTTATACGAGATACCAAAAGACTCCATCGTCGGGTCAAAACCTTTTAGCCTCTCTCTCGGGCTTTGTATGAGACACATAATAGCCTCCTCTTAGGCTTTATATAAGAAAACCACTGGTTGATCCAATCAACCTTTTAGCATCAAAGCTGTGCCTCGTTCACAGTACACAAACATCAACAACTCATTCCCTTTCATCTAATTGCTGTAAGCGGCAAGCCTCTGGATCATCTACATCCATGCCACTGTCCCTCTTTTAGCATGAGAAATTCCTAAGGAAAGATAGCATTGCTCTACACTGAGTTAAAGTCTTCTCCTTCAGGTTAAAATCCCCTATAAAGGAAATTATGGCATTGCCGGATTCACATATCCCGGTTAAAGTAATTCTCCTTTATAAAACAGTTGTGACATACAACCCCCCTCTTTAGAGATGACATATTCTCTCTAAAGTCAACACCTTTAGCTTCACATCTTGGGCTTTGAACATGATACAAATAGACTTTTCAGCTTCATATCTTGGGCTTTGAACAAGATACAAACCACCTTTCACTTCACGTCTTGGGCTTTGAACAAGACACCAAAACACCCATTTCCTCCCACAGAATAGGAGGAACTACGAACGCTCTGATTTCCCTGTTTCGGTAAACGCGAATACGTAGGCATAAGATCGAAAGAAAAGATCTTAGCGAGCGCAATCAACAAAAAATCCAAATCCCATATCTCCATCAATCAAAAGCAGTAATTCAAAAGCATCAGTCCTAACATCCTAATCCTTGTTCCCCGCTAGAAAGTCCTAGAAAGAAAGAAAACCGTATTGGCAAAAATACAAATAACCAGTACAAGGCCCCCCCACATTGATAGCATTTGTAACCTAACAGACCGCTGTTTAAACTCAGTATGCAAGCAGGGTTAATTGGAGACATCTATTTCCCTTCCTTATTCAGCTCACAATAGGATAAAAAATGAATCGACCTGTAGTTTAAAGCTCAAACCGCAGAGAGCGACCAGCGCTTAAGAACCGCGTCCAAAATCACTCGCTACAGAAAAAATGACGCCCACCGTGGGGCTCAAAAATTCTTTCTTAAACATGCAAGGTGAAAACCTTGGACAAACCTTTTTTCTCTTCACTTATGTGAATACCACAGATTGGGGCTTCCGCCGGGGAACCCATTTCTGTCAGGAACTTAGGAATCATAGCTTGATAAATCTAGGATGATTAGGACAAATATATATACTGCTTTTCCTAATTGCTATACGTGTTTATTTTTTCTGCTACTGGGAATGCGTGTGATGCCGCATGTGGTGAGAATGAGTATACACTTAAGATAAGTGATGGCGACGGGGTCGACCATCAACCTCAGTGGAGGCTGACCAACGCAACCCATTCACTCTTCTAGCCAATGGGCCGGTTGTTAAGTTTGAGAAGCTGAGGAGCCAAACCCTTTCGTAGTGCGGAAACTATCGGAAATAGTTGTTACGCGATACTACCCTCATTTGAGGCTGGTGATCTATTCTCGGTGAATGGCACTTACTCTAAGATTGCTTTACAACTCGCTGGCGATCCGCTTGCTGTCTTGCTTTCCTGGGAGGAGCTGATGATAATGAGTACAGGTACAAAAAATCACCCTAGTATAAACCTTTGGGGATGGGTAGAGCCTTGACTTCATGACAATGACCCTTTGACCCCATGTTTTTTCTATGTTTTTGTGTGCTGCATTCATGCATCCATTTAATAAAACATTAAAACATTCAAAAAACTTCTCTTCTAGTCTCTCTGTTTTTCAAATTAAACTAAGACTGTGATTTCAAATATCAGAGAAAAAGATTGCATTAATGGATTTCGGTAGAAGGAGAACTCACCAGTATACCTTCAAGGTTCCAAAGCTAGAGGATTTGAGAAAGTTAGCGAGGATGATCGTTAACCCAGAGGCTTTCAGAGCCAAGCACGGTGGTTTGCTACCACTGTTAAGAGTCCATGTGATTAAGGGGATCATGGACGCGCTCATTCAGTTCTACGATCCGGTTTATCATTGTTTCACATTCCCGGATTACCAGCTATCACCAACGCTGGAGGAGTATTCTCATCTGACTGATTTACATATCACTGATCGAGCTCTATTTTCTGGACTGGAAGAAATTCCAAAGAATCAGACTATTGCAATAGCAATTCATTTGGACGAGTCTGAGGTCAGGACTCACATGACCACTAAGGGTGGCATCCAAGGTTTGCCAGCCCAGTTCTTGACAAAGAAAGCCCTGTACTTCGCTAGTATAGGGAACATGACTGCTTTTGAAAGCATATTTGTCTTGCTCACCTACGGGTTATTTTTGTTTCCTAACATCAATAACTTCGTCGATATCAACGCTATTAAGGTTTTTCTCATTGGAAACCCTGTGCCAACTTTGCTCGCAGATGCGTATCATTCTGTACACATGGGAAATTTGTACAGCGGAGGGGATATCACATGATGTGTACCTTTGTTCTACAAATGGTTTATCTCTCACTTGCCCAAGTCTGCTACTTTTTGGGATTGCAAGAGTGTCTTACGTTGGTCGCAGAAGATCATGTCTCACACCAATTCCGATATAGATTGGTGTAATAGGATTTATGAGGGAATTAGAATCATTGACCGTTGTGGAAACTTCCCCAGCGTACCCCTCATAGGAACTAAAGGAGGAATCAACTATCATCCGACATTGGTTCTTCGTCAATTTGGATACCCGATGAGACACATCCCACTGGGTGTTCATCTGGAAGGTCTTTTCTTCAAAGAAGGAGAAAATGACAGAGCACTAAAGATGGAAATAGTGCAAGCTTGGAAACATGTTCATAAGAAAGGACGAGAGTCTCTGGGAAAACCGGACTGTGTCTCGGTGGAGCCTTATCTCCATTGGGTACAAACTAGAGCTCTCAAGCTAAAGATGCCTTATCCTCATTACGGAATTCTTCCACCGAGGGAAACTGTCATGTACTTCATGACGGAAACTGAAAAGCTTCAGGTTACTCTCAACAAAGTTCAAAAGGAAAAAAGATCTTGGAAGAACAAGTACCGCACCCTCGACGTAAAGTGTATCCAAATACAGCAACTACTAAAAGAGAAAGATGCTCTGATTGAAATTTTGGAGCAGCATGCTGTAGAGAATCAAGATGACCAAAGGAATTTGCTCGCTCCTTTCACCTGGCAAAGGAATGACAACCCGACAACGACCCAAGCGCCCCGGTCAAAGAAGAGGACTCGGGAC
Organism: Lathyrus tuberosus; assembly: GCA_022829125.1. Lineage (NCBI taxonomy): Eukaryota > Viridiplantae > Streptophyta > Magnoliopsida > Fabales > Fabaceae > Lathyrus > Lathyrus tuberosus. The sequence goes on along the minus strand of JALAZF010000052.1, from coordinate 3,444,590 downwards.
CCATTAGTTTAGGTTTCTGTTTCTGCACTTTGTAATCTACTGTATTTCCATTTCTGTAATCCTTTGAATTCAATAAAAAGGGGTTTCCCCACCGTTTGATATTTGCAATCTAATTGTCGAAGTTTATTTTGATTAAACCAAAAAAAAAACAACAATTAATATAATCATTGCATTCATCATTCTCACATCGCGTATTCTTCTTCCTTACAAATCTCACGTTTGTGTCTCGGTTCTAGAGTCAAACTGTCTCATTCATACAATACTCGGGCCAATCGTCAGAAAAAGATGGATGATCTTGAGGAAGAAAACAGAGAGTTGAAAGAAGAGATCGACGCTCTGAGAGAGGATATGAGAAAGCTTTGTAACGACATGCAAGCCATGGCAGAAGCTCAGCTACAAAGAACTGTGATCTCAGAGATCACCTCAACGCCCATCATAGAAAAGTATGATCCTAGGTATCAGATGCCGAAAGATCGTCCGTGGGGCATGCCTGTTAACTATATCCCAGAAGGATATGTTCCGCCGATCACTGAAGATCAGGGAATCGCAACAGAAGCCACTGGGCCTGAAGGTTACAAACTTCGGGAAAGTGAAGATGCCAGGGGCATACTCAAGACTCCTGAAGGTTACAAACTTCGGGAGGCGCCAAGACTTACTGCCGTAGTCACGGTACCACCCCCTGTGGTGCACACTGTCCCGGAAGGACAGATTCCACAGACACCTTCTAGTAAGAAGGAAACTATGTTTGACAGAATGGATGAATTCCAAGAGCAGTTCTTGGAAATGCAGAAAGAGCTGCAAGCCATTCGCGGTCAGGATCTATTTGGAAAGGACGTCGCAGACCTCTGCTTGGTCCCAAATGTGAAAGTCCCGCACAAGTTCCAAGTGCCCGACTTTGAAAAATACAAGGGTAACTCTTGCCCTCAGAGCCATCTGGTGATGTACGCTCGGCGGATGTCAGCTCAGACGGAGAATCAGGACCTGCTGATTCACTACTTCCAGGATAGTTTAACCGGTGCCGCACTCAAATGGTACATGGGTTTAAACCGTACTACGATCAGTACATTCAGAGATCTTGGTACTACCTTCGTCCAACAATACAAGTACAATTTGGACATGGCACCCGACAGAGATCAACTCAGATCAATGTCACAAAAGGACAAAGAAACCTTTAAGGAGTATGCTCAAAGGTGGCGTGAAATTGCCGCTAAAATTTGTCCACCTCTTGAGGAAAAAGAGATGACAAAAATCTTCTTAAAGACCTTAAGCTCATTTTACTATGACCGAATGGTTTTCAGTGCGCCCAGTGATTTCACCGAAATAGTCGGCATGGGTGTACGTCTTGAGGAAGCCGTCCGAGAAGGATGTTTGGTAAAAGACACTGGATCAACGAGCGGTACTAAAAAATACGGTAGTACTCTCCCTAAGAAAAAAGAGCAAGATATTGGGAATATCTCTCTCGGAAAGCAAAGGCGACGTTATCAGCCAGTAGCAGCTGTAACTCCTGCTATCGGCCCCGCGCCTGTTCCTATGTATCAACCTCAGGTTGCGCAGAGCCAACCTGACCAACAAAGGACACAACAGCCTCTTCAGCAGGCTCGTCCTCCATATAACAACAACCGTACAACACGGCCACCAGGATTTGATCCTATACCCGTATCGTACGCTGAATTGTTTCCGTTACTGCTAGCCAAGGGGCACATTCAGACTAAGTCTCCTCTTACAGTTCCGGAAAATCCGCCTTTTTGGTTTAAGGCGGATCAAACACGCCCTTATCATCAAGGAGGTTCAGGGCATAACATTGAGACTTGTCTCAATTTCAAATTCGACGTGCAAAAGCTTGTTAGGAGCGGGCTCTTATCTTTCAAAGATACGAATCCTAATGTTCTTACGAACCCGCTACCTCAACATGAGAAAGCTGCAGTCAATCTTATTGAGAAAGAGACTAACAATGTCTATCAAATTCACGATGTATTCTTGTTGAAAACCAATCTGGTCAAGATGCATTGTAGACAGAGTGGATATGGCCATGTGCCACCTCATAACTATCACCAGTGTGATATCTGCTCTAAAGATAACCAAGGATGTTCGGTAGTGCAATCAGCTCTACAGGAACAGATGGATCTCGGATGGATCCAAGAGCACCGAGTTCGTGGAGTTAACATGGCCTATACGAACTCCAACGTCATTCAAAACCACGACATCCGTGCGATGAATGTCAGCTTGGTGGCGATGCACTCAAGGCAAAGCCAGTATCATAATCTTCCACGACACGATTACAGTTCCTGTCTGATTTGCTCGGTAAACAAACATGGATGCTCTTTCATACAAGAGGCCCTCCAGCGTCAGATGGATCTTGGATGGATCCAAGACTACCATGATAGGAACTCCTATCAAATCAACATGGTTCAGATCTTCGATATCCGCGTAATGAATACCAACCTGGTAGAGTTACATGCTGAGCAGGTCCGACTTGGATTCTTAATATCACATGACTATCAAAATTGTAAAGCGGGTTGCGAAAACGATCGAGGTTGTACCCTTGTCCAGGAGGCACTTCAGCACTTGTTAAATCACTGGTGGATGCCAATCTACATGGATGAAGATACTCAGCAGATTAGTGTCAATAACAGGAATCCTACTCGTCGTCAAAGTCAGGTTGTCCGATCAATGGAAGGTAACCTAGTGAGGTTACATTGTATTCAAAGTGGGCGTGGCCAGGTGCCTCCACACAACTATGACAGTTGTAGCGTCTGTTCGGAAAGTAACCAAGGGTGTTACCTTGTGAGAGCAGCTCTTCAGGGTCAGGTCGATCATGGAGAAATTCGTCCATATCCAGGTTCTGGACCCATCAACTGGACGCCGAACTACCTTGCCGATCAAGTTGAGGATGTTGTCACAATCTCTGGTCATCATAGGACCAGGGATGTTTTTGCCATCATTCCTCTACTTGACGAATCTAAAGTTCCCAACCAGGAACGGATCGAGATTACTTATGATGGTCAGAAAAATCAGAAGGTTCCCATAGTCATCTATCTACCGGGGCCACTACCGTATGAATCAGCTAAGGCAATCCCTTACAAATACGGTGCAACAATAATCGAGAATGGAAAGGAAATTCCATTACCCTCCATCGTGAATATTGTAGACATCAGTCGTGTAACACGGAGCGGTCGAATCTTCAACCGAGGGGTTGGAGAATCCAACAAAGAAAAGGAACTTCAGGCAGAAATTCCTGATCCGCCAGTCGGTCAATCTAGTAATCCGGACTTTTCAAAAGACAACGATGAGATGCTGAAGCTCATCCAAAGGAGTGAATATAACATTGTTGATCAACTGTTAGAGACTCCTTCAAAGATCTCGGTATTATCACTGTTACTCAGTTCAGAAGCACACAGAGAGGCTCTACAGAAAGTCTTGGAGCAAGCCTTTGTGGAACAGGATGTAACAATCAGACAATTCGATAGCATTGTCTCTAACATCACTTCCTGCAATAATTTGGGATTTAGTGATGAAGAATTACCTGAAGAGGGTCGCCGTCATAACATGGCGCTCAACATTACAGTTAACTGCCAGGGCGATGCTTTAGCCAACGTACTGGTAGACACAGGGTCAGCCCTGAATGTTATGCTGAAGTCCACTTTGATGCAATTATCATTCAAGGGCCCTCCGATGAGAGTCAGCGAGGTCGTCGTCAAAGCATTCGACAGATCCAGAAAAACAGTTATCGGCGAAGTTGATCTTCCCATAACTATTGGTCCTCACACTTTCCAAATCACTTTCCAGGTCATGGACATCCAGGCAACATACAGTTGTTTATTAGGAAGACCTTGGATACATCAGGCTGGAGCGGTTACTTCGACCCTCCACCAAAAGCTAAAGTTCGTCAAGAACGATCAACTTGTCATGGTTTGTGGGAAACAAGCCTTGCTTGTGAGTAACTTATCATCATCTACTGGTATAGAACCCGAAGAGGTTATTGGAACTCAGTTCCAAGCACTATCGGTGAGCAAGGACAATCAGTTCAAAGAAGGAACTTCAATTTCTTCATACAACGATGCTATCAAAGCAGTCGAGAGTACCGATACAACAGGATGGGGATGGCTTGTCATTCCTATTGACAATAAAACAAAGAAGGGTCTTGGTTTTTCTGCGACCTGTACCCAGACAGCTGCCAACGATGAAAGTCTTCATCCCCTTCAAAACTTCTTCCACAGTGGAGGTTTTCTTCACCCAGTATCTCAGACAGTTCATGCTATCAATGAGGAAGATCCCTCTGACACAGATGAAGAATGGAAGTCCTACCTTAACAAGGACGACTATATGTCTCAGGAAGAGGTGCCTATGCCTTTTTACTTTCCTACAGAAAGTCCGAGATTTATACCAAGATCAGATGTCGAAATGATCTACGAAGATTGTGATCCGGAAGGATGCCGTGCTCCGCCAAATTCATTAGAGGAGGACACTCTGATGAAAGACAACTTTGACCACAATTACTATGGCCCGATGGATGGCCTGCCAATGTGGCAGCCTTACCCAGGAAATTTGGGGCAAGAGAGTCAGCCGAACAATGAAACTCAGCTGAGCGTCATTGAACAGAATACCTATGTCCCCACCATGTCATGGGATCAACACTCAGGTCATTCGGAAATTACTCAACATGACGATGAATTCGCAACGTTTCCAGGACTAGAATTCATCAATTATGCTTTTCCCGAGGTCAACGTCATCGAGAGGGATGACTTCTCCAGTTCCAAAGAAGTTTGGGACACTCTGGAACAACCAAGTGGAAAATACGACTTTATGGTCAAGTACACTGCTCCCGAAAGCTCTCGTATCAAGCTCGAAGATATCCAGCCAACTGGATGGGGAGATACAGCTGAGAGCACCAATGCTATGCAAAATGCAACAGAGGAATCCTCCTACGACAATTCTGCCTGGGAAATAGATTCCAATGATCCTGCTCCACCAGAAATCAGCGTCATTTCTGAAGACAAATCAAGGAAGGTGCCAGACTTTGTGATTCACCGAGGAGTTCGCCGCCAATGGGTTGCTGTCGAGGTTCCGATGGTCGTTCATCAGTCAAAGTAATTGCCATCTTTAACCTTTCACCCTGCCCAGGTGAAACGGATATTTTGATAGGGCTCGTTTTCTGTAAATTTCCCTCTTCGCTTCGCCCAAAGCGACAAAGTTTTGTTTTATAGGGCTATAGTTTCAAGAGTCGACTTGTTTATTAATAAAATAACGTCGTTCTGTAATTTCCGCATTAATTGTTGTTTTCTCTTTTTGCTTTTTCAGAAAATGGTAATCCTAAAAAAACAATTCAAAAATAAAAACAAGCAGTAAAATCAAAACACTGCACACACTTGCCTTTCTCTCTATCTCTTCTAAACACAAATCATCACGTCATGCAGATTGCTTGTTTTAAACCCCATTGAAACATACGATCCGATGTCTTCTCCCAACTTTGAGTTCCCGGTATTCGAGGCTGAAGAAGAAGTTGACGACCAAATTCCAGAAGAGATCTCCCGACTACTCAGACAAGAGGAAAGGTCCATTGAACCTCACAAAGAGCCGTTGGAAACGGTAAACTTGGGTTCAGAAAAAGAGAGAAAAGAAATCAGGATCGGAGCATTGCTCAGTCCAACTGCCAGAGAAGATCTGATAAAGCTTCTCAAAGAATTCCCCGATGTGTTCACTTGGTCCTATCAGGATATGCCAGGGTTGGATACCAGCATCGTGGAACATCACTTACCGTTAAGATTGGAATGTCCGCCAGTAAAGCAAAGGTTGAGACGGACTCACCCGGACATGGCCATCAAAATCAAAGAGGAGGTACAGAAACAGATTGACACGGGTTTCCTTGCTACATCTAAATATCCTCAATGGTTAGCCAACATCGTACCCGTTCCCAAAAAGGATGGAAAGGTTAGAATGTGTGTCGATTACAGAGATCTGAACAGGGCAAGTCCAAAGGACGACTTTCCTTTACCACACATTGACATGTTGGTTGACAGCACAACAAAGTTCAAAGTATTCTCCTTCATGGATGGATTCTCGGGCTATAACCAGATCAAAATGGCGCCGAAAGACATGGAGAAAACTTCGTTCATTACCCCATGGGGTACCTTTTGTTACAAGGTAATGTTGTTCGGTTTGAAGAACGCCGGGGCAACCTATCAAAGGGCCATGACTACTCTGTTTCATGACATGATACACAAGGAAATCGAAGTGTATGTCGATGATATGATTGCAAAATCAAGAACAGAGGATGAGCACGTTGAACATTTGTCAAAATTGTTCGAACGTCTAAGAAAATTCAAGCTCCGCTTGAATCCTAACAAGTGCACCTTCGGTGTCCATTCAGGGAAACTACTAGGGTTCATCGTCAGCCAGAAAGGGATTGAAGTTGATCCTGACAAGGTCAAGGCCATTCAAGAAATGCCTTCTCCGAAAACTGAAAAACAAGTCAGAGGATTCCTGGGACGTTTGAACTACATCTCCAGATTCATATTCCTTATGACCGCGACGTGTGCGCCGATTTTCAAATTACTCAAAAAGAATCAGGATTGCGTTTGGTCAGATGATTACCAAACCGCCTTCGACAGTATCAAGGAATATCTGTTAAATCCTCCGATTCTATCACCTCCAGTGGAAGGAAGACCACTGATCATTTACCTCACAGTCCTAGAGGGCTCAATGGGATGTGTACTTGGCCAACAAGGCAAAACTAAACGGAAAGAGTCTGCCATTTACTATCTAAGCAAGAAATTCACCGACTGCGAGACTCGGTACACAATGCTTGAGAAAACTTGTTGCACTTTGGCTTGGGCAGCCAAACGTCTTCGCCAGTACATGATTCGTCATACTACTTGGTTGGTCTCCGAAATGGATCCAATCAAGTACGTTTTCGAAAAACCTGCTCTCACGGGAAGGATTGCCCGTTGGCAGATGTTACTATTAGAATATGACATAGAGTACCATGCTCAGAAAGCCGTTAAAGGAAGTATTTTAGCCGATCATTTGGCTCATCAACCGATTGGCGATCAAGAATCAATCGGGTTTGACTTCCCAGACAAAGATGTCATGTATCTAAAGATGAAAGATTGCGATGAACCGCTACCCAGTGAAGGGCCAGAACCAGGTTCCCAGTGGGGACTTATCTTTGACGGAGCATTCAATCATTATGGAAACAGAATTGGGGCAATCATTGTTACCCCTCTGGGTTCCCACATTCCTTTCACTGCCAGACTTACGTTCAAATGTACGAACAACGAGGCCGAATACGAAGTATGTATCATGGGTCTCGAAGAAGCGATTGATTTAAGGATCAAAAACTTGGACGTATACGGCGACTCAGCCTTGGTTATTAACCAGATAAAAGGAGATTGGAACATATACCAATCAGGATTGATTCCTCACAAAGACTATGCAAGAAGGTTGTTACCCTTCTTCAACAGAGTCGACTTTCATCACATCCCTCGTGATGAGAATCACATGGCTGATGCATTAGCCACTCTCTCATCCATGATTAGTGTAGGTCGATGGAATGACATACCTAAGATCGACATCATGCGCCTTGAACGGCCCGCTTACATCTTCACAATTAAAGCAGTCATAGACGACAGACCTTGGTATCACGATATCAAATGCTTCCTTCAGAAACAAGAGTACCCATCTGGGGCACTCAGAAAAGACAGGAAAACCCTCAGAAGATTGGCTGGAAACTTCTTCCTGAGCGGTGATACTCTTTATAAGAGAAATTTTGACATGGTTCTGCTCCGATGTGTCGACAGACCAGAAGCAGGCATGCTCATGAAAGAAATTCATGAAGGATCCTTTGGCACTCATGCCAATGGACACACAATGGCGAGAAAAATCCTAAGAGCAGGGTACTATTGGTTGACAATGGAATCCGACTGCTACAAGTACATGAGGAGGTGTCACAAGTGTCAGATATACTCCGACAAAATTCATGTACCGCCATCACATCTCAAAGTTCTTTCTTCCCCGTGGCCTTTTTCCATATGGGGAATCGACATGATTGGCATGATTGAGCCCAAGGCTTCAAACGGACATCGGTTCATCCTTGTAGCCATTGACTATTTCACCAAGTGGGTCGAAGCAGCGTCATTCGCCAATGTAACCCGACAAGTGGTGGTCCGATTTATCAAAAACAATATCATCTGCCGTTATGGTGTTCCAAGCGAGATCATTATTGATAATGGATCTAACTTGAACAATAAGATGATGAAAGAGTTGTGTGCAGAGTTCAGGATCGAACACCATAACTCATCTCCCTACCGACCCAAGATGAACGGAGCGGTAGAAGCGGCTAACAAGAACATCAAGAAGATTGTTCAAAAGATGGTTGTAACCTATAAAGATTGGCACGAAATGCTACCCTTTGCTCTTCACGGTTATCAAACATCTGTCCGCACTTCAACAGGGGCAACCCATTTCTCTCTAGTATATGGCATGGAAGCAGTGCTCCCCATAGAAGTAGAGATCCCATCAATCCGGGTATTGATGGAAGCTAAGCTTACCGAAGCTGAATGGTGTCAAAATCGACACGATGAACTGAACCTGATCGAAGAGAAGCGAATCACGGCACTATGCCATGGTCAGTTGTACCAACAGAGAATGAAAAGGGCGTTTGACAAAAAGGTCCGACCTCGTGCCTTCAGAAAAGGAAACCTCGTGCTCAAGAAGATACAATCATTTCTCACTGATTCTCGGGGAAAATGGACCCCAAATTATGATGGCCCCTATGTGGTCACGAAAGCTTTCTCAGGCGGCGCCTTGAGACTTGCAACCATGGACGGAGAGGAATTTGCCTACCCCACGAATGTTGATGTAGTCAAGAAATACTTCGCCTAAAACTAAAAAAAAAAAAACGTCTCGGTGGATTGAAAACCCGAAAGGGCGGTCCAGGCAAAAGTTAGAGACATGAAAAAAATCATCCCGATGGATTGGAAATCTCATAGTACAATCCAGGAAAAAGTTAGGGATAATGGCAAGTAACTATGTTCAACAGAGGCAAGTCCCTCAGCAGCAACAACAGTTGCGTCATCCATCGGAGGAAATCTCCAGTCAAAGGTCATCTTCGACAGAAGCTCAGGATGTCCCGAACTCAAAGTTGGTAGAAGGATAGTGGCCGTTATGTTTCAACGTAGCCCTTTTCCCTATAAATTACCATTTTCTAACTTTGTATATACTCTTTGGAATCACGCGTTTGGCTGATCTCCATCTTATCAATAAAATTTGAGCCCTTGTGCTTGTGTTTGTAATTCTTTACTTGTTTTAGCTTTACAGAACGACGTTGTTTAAACTTAATCAGCGATTCTTGAAATAAAACAAAAAATAAATTTACTTGTAAAACTTTTTCTGCTTTTAAATTAAAGATGGCATTTCTTTTGACTGTTGAACATCAAAAGAACATCGATCGCTTCTCCCGAAGTAAGCGAACTTCAAAGTGCAGAATCAAGGTACTCCTTCTAGACCAGTACTCCTGAATGAAGGATCAATAATGTCAGAGACCATGTTTCGTCTGACATCCTCGGCCGAGTTCTCATCTCCTAAGCCCGATCAACATAGCTCCCAACGGGACTATCTCTCCTAGGCAAGGTGGAATTGCTATTTTGAATCAACGGTACTTCTTCGCCCCGCGATGGTCGAGTATCCAATTGTGTTCATCCATTAGTCTGTATGTCGCGTCTGTTTTGTCAACATATACATACATACATCATGCATTTTTTATTTGCATTCACATTTCATATTGCATCACTATCACTCTAGTCAGTCTTGTCCCCTAGTGGTAGAAGTCCTCTCAATCGAGTTGTCAGTTCTTGCCTCGTCAGGAAATACTGTGTCTGAACAACCTCGCTTCTAGTTTAATTCTGGAAAGAAGTTGGTCCTTGACCACTTTGATAACTTGAACCTCTGAAAAGCCAGAGAAAACTTTCAATAAACATCACTCTTCGCCATTGAAGATGATATCCTTGCTTTCCCGGATTAAGGAAAATCCACAGAGAAAGCCTCGTGATCAGAGATTCGGCAGCACGCCAGTTTTGCTCCGAAAAACCACTGATGAGAAGGTCATTGGCACCTCAAAATTGGATCCCATCATATGGCATTTCTCCGGGAAGATCCCGAGAAAAGTATGATGTAACCCCAAACGAAAACAGTCTCTCAAGAGACTCGCTTTCCCCAGTAGAATCGACAAATGGCGTCTCCAAAATAGAGAAGTTTGTGTACCTCTACAATTCAGACGAATGGGTTCCCCAGCAAGTCTGACATCAAAACTTTTTCCACTCAAATGGCATCTCTCCAGGAAAATTCGGCGAGAAGTTTGAGGAAAATCGCTACGCATAGCGTCCCTTGTCAGTAAAGTTTATTGACAAAAGAAACTAAGACCAGTTCCTTGGTAGGAAACCAGGATCGAGGGGAAGTTTAAATCAGAAACTAAGACCAGTTCCTTGGTAGGAAACCAGGATCGAGGGGAAGTTTAAATCAGAAACTAAGACCAGTTCCTTGGTAGGAAACCAGGATCGAGGGGAAGTTTAAATCAGAAACTAAGACCAGTTCCTTGGTAGGAAACCAGGATCGAGGGGAAGTTTAAATCAGAAACTAAGACCAGTTCCTTGGTAGGAAACTAGGATCGAGGGGAAGTTTAAATCAGAAACTAAGACCAGTTCCTTGGTAGGAAACCAAGAACGAGGGGAAGTTGACAAAAGAAAACTGAGACCAGCTCCTTGGCTGAAGACCAGGATCGAGGGGAAGTTTACCTTTTCTAAGCATCATCGCTTAGCTAAAGAAGATGAATGCGTAAGCTACCATTCATAACCACCATCAAAATTTCAGATATTCCGATATTTAATCCTCTTGCACCCCGAATGCCCGAATCCCTTCGTCATTCACACCTTCGGGTCCAAGAAGATTAAATAGGGGCATCTGTAATACCCCAAATTTTGACCACTAAAGTTTCCCATCATTGTGCAAATCATCACCACAATATGGATGTGCCTTTATGCTTCATCAGTCTCCCCAAAGATGGGTGAGCATTGACTGCAATCAAAATTAGGGTTTCAAGCCCTCTCTGAGCTTTAGACAAAGGCTCAATCAAGAAATGACATGATCTTCAACTTGTCTAACCTCTCAAACATCCACAATGGATCAAAAGGACTCCCACTTCAAGGATTAAGCACAAGGTTGCTCCCTTCTAGGTGGATCAAGTCTCAAGATCGCCGGTATCACCAAATTAGGGTTTTGGTCGACCAGAGCCTCCAGATGAAAAATTTCATCTGGGCACAAGCCATTTATCCAAAACATAACCTAATATACTTCATGGAACCTCATGAACCCATGCATCAAGTCAATTTTGCCTCAAGGGATGCATTCATCAAAAATCAGGAATTAGGGTTTCTTGACCTAATTCACCCCTAAGTTGACTTTTGGGACAAATCATGAGCGAAGACCTCAAGAGATGATTTGAGGGTCTCTAATATACCATATTGATCCATTTGGGACAATGGATTGATCCAAGAAGCTTGAGCAACAAGTCTCAATTCCATCTGCACCACAATTAGGGTTTTAAGGGAAAAGTCAACTGTAACTTTGACTTTTGACCAAGACATGCTCCCAAACCCTAATACATGATTGAATATACCCTATGACACCCATGGAACATGTCCATCAAGTTTGATTTAGGTCAAGGACATGATTTCCTGAAGAATTGCACAGTTTGGAATTCATCTGATAAAAAGTCAACTGTGCACAAAAGTCAACTTTGACTTTTTCAGATTTTTCACCAAAATGGATTTTTAACCCTAAAATGATGTTAATGTATGATTTGAATCATCATTCATCAAGAAATTTCAAGAAAAGTGAGATAACTTGTAAAAGGGGTAACCATAAAACTTAGAAATTTTTCTAAGTTAAAAATAAAGTGGCAAGGGTACCAACTTTGAAGGACCATAACTCCTAAACCACAAGGCCATTTTTTCTCATCCAAAGATGGATTTGTAGCCCTCATTATCACCTACAAAAACTTCAACTACAAGTCATTCCAATTCATTAAGGATTTTGAGTTATGGAGTGATCAAAGTGGCTGAAAAGTGAAAATGTCACTTTTTCCAACACTTAGTGAAATTTTCACTAAGTCAGATTCTGCCTCACTTTTTGCCAAATGTAGGGGGATTTTTCACTTGGAATCAAAAGAGATCAAAACCCAACTTGTTTAAACAGTTGTTGTATCATGTAAGAGCTTTCCAAAATGGCCAAGAACATTGCCAAATTCAACTTACACCATGAGATATGACATTGGCAAGTTGCCTTGCTAAAATCTGTCAAGGCAAGGCAGCATTTGCAACTTTGGTCGATTTGCCAAAATCAGCCAAATTCAAATGCTCCTATCCACTTGGACACATCTGAGGATTGAATCTAAAGGGGATAATCACTGAGCCAAACCTCCAAAGTCCATGGAACAAGAAATAGCATGTTGAACCTAGAATGGCCAAAATAGGGACAAGACTCCAAATTTGGATTGAAGCATTCAATGGAAGCATCAAGGTGGAATGGACTGAGCCATTCTCATCTGAAATCAGTCAAGACTTATCCAAGACCAAGGGGACCAAAGCTCTGTGCCCTAACCTCTAGTCAATGGCTAGAGGAGACTTTCATTTCCATTGGCCAACATTGAACAAACACCTGCTGCAGTTGCCATTCACTGTGGATCCCAAAACAAACTTGATCTACTATAAATGGAGATCAATTGTGATCAGTTTGAGTACACCAAAGCCATCTAACAGATGCTTTCCTCAAAATCTCTTTCTCTTGGCAAAAATGCCTTTCTTAGCAAGGTAGCTATCGGGTTTTGAGTTTGAGAGCTTTTCCAATCAAACCAATCACTCACACACCTCACATACATCATATAGAAGTGATCTAAACACTCACATAACATCTGGAACACAGATTTCACAAAATCACCAGCCAATTGCTCAAGTTCTTGACAGTTTTGCAGTTGAGGTGCCATCTTCAACTCCAAACCATTTCAATCCATTCCAAGCACTCAAACACATCACTTGGCACCTAGGGAAGCTATCCACATCATTGGATCCTAGCTGTAACACCTCCAACACAAATCACGATCACCAGCTGCAAGTGGTAAGCATGAGCTCTTCTAACTCTATGATCCATGAAATTTTTGCTGCACAATAATTTGGCCATATGTTCATAATCATGCATGGAATGTTTCCCCTCAATTAATTGTATTGTTTGAATCGTGTATCAAAAATCCTAGCCTTCATGCAGAAATTAGGGTTCTTGAGGATTTTTCATGATTTCTTGTTATATATTTAATTTAAATGAAATTAATGGACATAGACATGATCGTGAGGTTGAGACGAGCATAATGATATGTGGATTGCATGTTATAATCAAGTATTCAGTGAGATTGGAGAGAAAATGCAAATCTGGCCAAGCCCAGAACACGCGCGTGTTCTTGGTGTGTTCTTGGCGTCTTTTTTCAAAATTTGAATATTTGAATTTTGTGATTTTATTTAATTGATTCAAAAATTAATTTCTCTCTGAGTTTTAATGATTTTGAGTTGATTCTTTTTTTAATAATTCACAAAAATGTTAAAATATTTTATTTTATCAAAAAATCCCAAAAATATTATTTATTTCATATAATTGATATTTTTGCAAAGAATTAATGTTTTAATTGTTTTTGACATTTTAAATATTTTTCTCACATTGATTTTGCAACTTTTAATGCTTTCTAATTATTTTGTAGGTCAATACTTAATTTTTGAAGCATTAATCCAAGATCACAATTTGTTTTTCACATGTTAAACAATTTTGATCATTTTAATTGAATTTTTATTCAATTAAATACATTTTTGAAAATAAATTAGGGTTTTTGGATTAATTCAACCCTCATAAATCATGTTCAAAACTTTTGGGCCTCTATTAGAGTGTAAGACCCAACCCGCTTTTAACCAAACCATTTTGGGCCTCACTTATTGTATAAGTCCCTCTGCGTTAAAAGAAAACCTCGGCGCGATCGCCATTTTAAACGAAAAGTCAACTTGGCCTACCCTCGTGTTATAAGCCCCACTCTTTTTCTTTAAAACTTTTTGGGCCTCTTGAGAGAGTGTAAGACCCATCCCTTTGTACAGAAAACCATTTTGGGCCCCAGTCACTTGTATAAGTCCCTCTGTACAAAGTCAAACAGTGCGCTCACTGATAAAACCCTGGGCCTCTCCTTGAGCTGTAAGCCCCAAATCTTTCTTTTTCAAAGCACTTTCTAATTTGATTTTGAATATACTGTTGTTTTCAATCTTTCTTTGTTGAACAACTAACCAAACAGCATGGAAGCACTCCAACCGAGTAAGTGGTTATCGCTTTCGTTTATTGTTTTCGTATTATAAACTGTATTGTGAGGCTGCTCACTGTAAGTCTCCTTTCATAAACTCATATCTACTGTGTAATAATAGTATAGATATTTCAAGTTTCCCCGACAACTACGTCTAGAACTAGGTGACGCCGTTTCATTTATTCGTAGAAATAGACGCCTAGATCCCCAATAGGAGCACCAGATACAGTCTTCTCTTCGGTTGTCCTCCTTAGGAATCGTCAAGAAGCTCTACTCCCCAAGATGAATGTATTCTCCGTGAATGGCATCTTTGAGTTTCTTCCAAATTTTCGAACTTTCCTGACTTGATCTATTCCTTGTGGATCGCTTTCCTTGAATGTCTCGGGGTTTGGGTACCCACTACGGTCATAATCTTGGACCTTAACTAAGGAACCCTCTTTAAAAGCTAAAAGTCGCTGGATAGTAAACCTCGCACGTTTACCAGTGGTTTTTATCTTTAAAAGAGTTATCTCTCCTAATGGAAAGGAGATGATAGACCCACGGGCTTCTTAAAAGCATCAGCCTCCTCTTGGGCATCGTACAAGGACCCACAGGCTTCCTAAAAGTACCCCCGCCTCCTCTTGGGCTTAGTACAAGGACCCTACAGCTTCTTAGAAGTATTCACAACCTCCTCTTAGGCTTCGTATAATGATCTCTCCCTCCGGGAATGATAGCCTTCTCTTGGGCTTAGTACAAGGAGCGATCGGCTTCTTAAAAGTTTCCAGCCTCCTCTTGGGATTCGTACAAATTGCCCCGACGACCTCCTAAAGGTATAGGAACAGAACTTAGTCATTTGCATAGAACATTCCTTTCATAGAGTCTACTGTTGTTTCTCAAAACATAGTACAAGGGTTAAAACTCTAGACTTGGACAATCTAACTTCCTTGAGTCTCAAAGACATTCTCAAGGGACCCCTTCGTTAAATAGGAAGGAAACCCGCAGACTCGGATAGTCTCAATACCCT
The DNA here is from genome assembly GCA_022829125.1 of Lathyrus tuberosus. Classification (NCBI taxonomy): domain Eukaryota; kingdom Viridiplantae; phylum Streptophyta; class Magnoliopsida; order Fabales; family Fabaceae; genus Lathyrus; species Lathyrus tuberosus. Next base: position 3,429,210 of record JALAZF010000052.1, on the reverse strand, counting down.
TCGGATTTCCCGCTTCCTTAAAGAACAGGCATAACTCGGACCCTTGAACCAAATCCTTGAGTACAGTATTGCTCATATAAGAACTGATTTTCTCTTTAAAATCAGTATACTGAACCTGTCACTTAACTGAAACAGTTGCCATAGCCTCCTCTTAGGCTTTGTATAATGATCCTTCTCTAGTGAAGTTAGCCTCCTCTTGGGCTTTGTACAATGATTCTCCCTAGCAGAGTCAAACAACGTTTAGCCTCTCTCTCGGGCTTTATACGAGACACATAAGAGACTCCCTCGTTGAGTCAATCACCCCTTTCACCTCCATCTCGGGCTTCGTACGAGATACAAAAAACTCTCTTGTTGAGTCAAATAGCCTCCATCTTGGGCTCTATACGAGATACCAAAAGACTCCATCGTCGGGTCAAAACCTTTTAGCCTCCATCTCGGGCTTTATACGAGATACCAAAAGACTCCATCGTCGGGTCAAAACCTTTTAGCCTCTCTCTCGGGCTTTGTATGAGACACATAATAGCCTCCTCTTAGGCTTTATATTAGAAAACCACTGGTTGATCCAATCAACCTTTTAGCATCAAAGCTGTGCCTCGTTCACAGTACACAAACATCAATAACTCATTCCCTTTCATCTAATTGTTGTAAGCGGCAAGCCTCTGGATCATCTACATCCATGCCACTGTCCCTCTTTTAGCATGAGAAATTCCAAAGGAAAGATAGCATTGCTCTACACTGAGTTAAAGTCTTCTCCTTCAGGTTAAAATACCCTATAAAGGAAATTATGGCATTGCCGGATTCACATATCCCGGTTAAAGTAATTCTCCTTTATAAAACAGTTGTGACATACAACCCCCCTCTTTAGAGATGACAAATTCTCTCTAAAGTCAACACCTTTAGCTTCACATCTTGGGCTTTGAACAAGATACAAATAGACTTTTCAGCTTCATATCTTGGGGTTTGAACAAGATACAAACCACCTTTCGCTTCACGTCTTGGGCTTTGAACAAGACACCAAAACACCCATTTCCTCCCATAGAATAGGAGGAACTACGAATGCTCTGATTTCCCTGTTTCGGTAAACGGGAATACGTAGGCATAAGATCGAAAGAAAAGATCTTAGCGAGCGCAATCAACAAAAAATCTAAATCCCATATCTCCATCAATCAAAAGCAGTAATTCAAAAGCATCAGTCCTAACATCCTAATCCTTGTTCCCCGCTAGAAAGTCCTAGAAAGAAAGAAAACCGTATTGGCGAAATTACAAATAACCAGTACAAGGCCCCCCCACATTGATAGCATTCGTAACCTAACAGACCGCTGTTTAAACTCAATATGCAAGCAGGGTTAATTGGAGACATCTATTTCCCTTCCTTATTCAGCTCACAATAGGATAAAAAATGAATCGACCTGTAGTTTAAAGCTCAAACCGCAGAGAGCGACCAGCGCTTAAGAACCGCGTCCAAAATCGCTCGCTACAATGCCCTGGTCCTCCTTGATGGTAAGGGCAAGTCTGATCCACCTTAAACAAAAAAGGCGGATTTTCCGGTACTGTAAGAGGAGATCTGGTTTGGACGTGCCCCTTGGCTAACAGTAATGGAAATAGTTCTGCGTACGATACGGGTATAGGATCAAATCCTGGTGGCCGCGTTGTACGGTTGTTGTTGTATTGAGGACGAGCCTGCTGAAGAGGTTGTTGTGTCCTTTGCTGAAATTGTTGCGAATGCGGTTGGCTTTGAGCAACCTGAGGTTGATACGTAGAAACAGGCGCAGGATTGATAGCAGGAGTTACAGCGGCTACCGGTTGGTATCGTCGCCTTTGTTTTCCAAGAGAGATATTCTCAATATCTTGCTCCTTTTTCTTAGGGAGAGCACTACCGTATTTTTTAGTACCGCTTGTCGACCTAGTGTCTTTGACTAGACGTCCTTCTCGAACGGCTTCCTCGAGACGCACTCCCATACCGACCATTTCGGTGAAGTCGTTGGGCGCACTGGTGTAACACCCCATTTTTAATTATTTAATCGTCTGGTTTTATTTTAATTGTTGGCCTTGTTTAGGGTGTGTGTCTGAGTGCGTAGGGGTGATATTGATATAATAGTGATGAGGTGGCAGTATGTCCATTTATAGTATTATGGAAATTATTTTTAGTTATTATTCCTACTATTACTATTCTTATTATTTTTAGTAATATTATTGTTTTTATTAAATTAAAAATCTAATGTGAATAATTAGATAATGGGCTGATATGAAATAATAAGGGTAGTTTAGTAATTAAAAGAAGATTAGTGAAAATTAGTGGGGGTTTAGTCATATCAGAATTTTGGAGAGAAAAAGAGAAAAACCAAGGAGAGGAAGAACAAGGGTGTGCTAGGGCTAACATCTCCATCAGATTTTCGCAGGAATTAATCAGGAATTCAAGGTAAAGGGGGAGAACGGGTTTAATATTGGTGAATTAATCATGTGAGGGTAGTGGGGAGTCCTTAACCCCTTAGGAATTCGTTTGAATGTATGCTGTCATATGATTATGTGATGTATATGCGTGAATCTGTGATGAATATTATGTGCTGAACTTCTGATTTTGTCTGTCATCTTGATGTTGCTACTGTTGTTGAATGTGAACATTGCAGAGTTGATTTTGATTTAGATTTGGAGGATGAATTTAGACCAAAATCTGAGTTAGTAATGTTAAGAGAAAGATGTAGGATGAGTAATAGAACATGAAATTGATATAGGACTAATTTTTAGGATTGTTTTAGAGTGAAAAGTGAAGATCTCGTAGCAGAACTCAGACTGGTGTGGAGAATACAGGTTTGCGTAATAGATCTGGCCTTACGCGTATTGGGGAGGGTGTTACGCATAAGGCTAGGCAGGATTGGAGGCATTACGCATACAGGAAGGCCACAAGGAGCTTTTGGCATGGCCCTCTGCCCATATGCGTAAGGATACGCGTATGGTGGCTTGGCAATACGCGTATGGAGTAGCTATACGTGTATCCAGATCTGGGAAAGGAATTTGTGAAGGAAAATAGCTCTCTGCCCATATGCGTATGAGGTCAGGCAATACGCGTATGGTAGGGTGAGGCAGGAGGCCTTACGCATCTGGTACGTGTAGGAATGGGCAAGAGAGCTGGGCAATACGCGTATGGCCCAGGGCAATACGCGTATGGCCCAGGGCAATACGCGTATGACCAGCGAGTGTGCAGAATTTTACCATTTCGTGATTTCTTTCCCGTTTTCGTATCGGAATCGGTTTCTTTTGGTTTGAGAGGTTGGGAATAGATGTCAGAAGTTAAGAAGTATAGAGTTGGTGACGAAAATAATTAATTTAATAATTTTAGTGAATTAATTAGTATTTAACAAATTAAGGTGACTTGTGAGGATTCCTTGGTTATGGTGCAAATGATGGTGACTGTGTATTTCACATGTGATCAGTAGGATCGTGTAGATGTATGAATGTCGTTATACATGTATTTTATTTATGCATTTGAATTGTCATGCATTCATGGTGTTGGTGGGATGAATCATTGCTCAGGAGGAGTGTATGTGATTCACCCGAAATCCCTAGAGGAGTGTGGTGTGATAAATCATTGCCAAGTAGGGGTGTATGTGATTTATCCGGGTTCGATTGAATGAACCATGGTGATGTTGGTACCACATGCATTGTGTCTGTGTCGAGTCGCATTGCATTATTACTTTGTTGATTGATTGGTGATTGAATGTGACAGTAGGTCGTGACTGTATGTTTGTATGATATATGTGAGTAACTACCTTCTAATATGTATTATTCACCGTTTAATATTGAATGTAGTTCTCACCCCTTTGTTGTTGTTGTGTTTGTGCTTCTTCGGAAGTACAGATAACCCAGGTACTTAGGTTGCTTGGAGTGCGTGTTGCTTGTTCGAGTCGTAGGAGTCGCTCTGATACGTAACACGGGAATTTTGGGGATTTTATTGATTGTCATTTTGTTTTGAATTTTGTTATGTACTTTCATTTGTTTGAATTTATGGTGGACCACGAGTTTAAGTGGAGTTTTTCGTAGTTGTTGGCATGTGGCCGTGAAATGAATAAATAAACTATTTTCTGTTGTTTTATTTCATTTAATGAAAAGAGTTTTGATGTTGGTTTTATGAATGTGGCATCCTACTTTTAGTGGTAAAACTCTGATTATTTTCATAGAACTTTGTATATTTTCTAAAATGGAAAAGTGGGGTGTTACAATTGGTATTAGAGCAGGTTGGTCCGTCCGGCCAGGTGTAGTAGTTGAGTCTGTCCTTAGTATAGGGGTCGATTGTGTGTTCTGACCGTATGTTGATTGTTGACCAGTATGGAAGGAAGGAATGATGTTGCTCTTGCTGCTGCTATGCAAGCCATGGCACAAGCTGTAGAGAACACCAATCAGGCTGGAGGTGCTCAGTTTCGTGACTTAGCACAGTTCCAGAGCAATAAGCCGCCTATATATGAGGGAGGTATTTTGGATCCAGAGGCTGCACAGAAATGGCTGAAGGCTGTTGAGAAGATCTTCAGGACCATGGAATGCAGTGACGCTCAGAAGGTATGTTTTGGCACTCATATGCTGGAAGGGGAGGCTGAAGTCTGGTGGGACAATAGTCGTCAGAGATTGGAAGCTGCGGGTACTGAGATTACCTGGACAGTGTTTCATGCTGAGTTTCTGGAAAAGTACTTTCCGGAAGATGTTCGTAGTGCAAAGGAGGTTGAATTTCTAGAACTGAAATAGGGTGATAAGACTGTTGCTGAGTATGCTGCTCGGTTTGAGGAATTGGTTCAGTATTGTGCTCATTACAATACAAAAGAGGCAATGACTTCTGAATGCTTGAAGTTTGAGAACGGGTTGCGTCCCGAGATCAAACTGGGCATTGCTTGTCAGAAAATAAGAAACTATCCAGAGCTGGTAAACAGAAGCAGAATCTATGATAATGATAACAGAGCCAGAATTGCTCATTACAAGGCTGTGAATGAGAAGAAGGGTAAGCAGAGGTTTGGAGGTACTCCTTACAGTGCTCCAGCTAATAAAGGGAAACAGAAAACTGACGTAGGAAAGAAACCAAAGGAGAAAGGAGTAGGTTCTGATACTCTCAAGTGCTTCCGATGTGGTGGCGCGGGTCACCATGCTAACAACTGTCCGAATGAGGTGAAGAAGTGTTTCAAGTGTGGTAAACCGGGTCATGTTATAGTAGATTGTAGGGCCACTATGCCTACCTGTTATAACTGCGGAGAAAAAGGTCACATCAGCACTCACTGTGAGAAGCCAAAGAAAGCTCAGGCCAGTGGAAAAGTATTTGCCTTAGTGGGAGCCCAATCCACTGATGAGAAGTGTTCCGTCAAAGGTATTTGCTTTATTAATGATATTCCTTTGATTGATATCATTGACATGGGTGCAACCCACTCGTTTATTTCTGTTGACTGTGTGAAGAGATTAGGGATTATGCCATCTACTCTAGAGCAGAGGATGACGATTGAAACTCCATCTATTGGTTCCGTGGTTACTTCTTTGGTGTGTTTGAAGTGTTCGCTGACCATGTTTGATAGAGATTTCAGAGTGGACTTGATTTGTTTGCCACTCGGTAATCTCGATGTTATTTTGGGAATGAACTGGTTGGAGTTCAACCGGGTTTATATTGATTGCTTCAAGAAGACGTTACTGTTTCTTACTCCTGAAGAGGAAGCATTAGTAGATTCGCTATCTAGCAGGGAGTTGAGGGCATTGTTGGAGGATGAAGCGAAGCTATTTGCGGTGTTTGCCTCGTTATCTGTTGAAAGCAAGACTTCAGTTAATGAATTAACAGTGGTTAATGAATTTCCTGAAGTGTTTCCAGATGACAACACAGAATTGCCTCCGACAAGGGAAGTTGAATTCACTATTGATCTTGTACCGGGTACCAGACCTATCTCTATGGCACCGTACAGGATGTCTGCATTAGAATTGGCAGAGTTGAAATCTCAGGTCAGAGAATTGCTCGATAAGAAGTTTATTAGACCAAGTGTGTCGCCGTGGGGAGCTCCAGTGTTGTTGGTGAAAAAGAAGGATGGTAGTATGCGTCTGTGCATTGATTACCGTCAGTTGAATAAAGTGACCATTAAGAATAAGTATCCACTTCCGAGGATTGACGACATAATGGATCAGCTGGTAGGAGCTCGTGTTTTTAGCAAAATTGATCTAAGGTCGGGTTACCATCAGATTAGAGTAAAGGAAGGTGATATTCAGAAGACTGCTTTCAGAACTCGCTACGGACATTACGAATATGCAGTGATGCCTTTCGGAGTGTCTAATGCACCGGGTGTGTTTATGGAATATATGAATCGTATCTTCCACTCTTATCTAGATCAGTTTATTGTGGTATTTATTGATGATATACTGATTTATTCTAAGTCTGACGAGGACCATGCAGGGCACTTGAGAATCGCATTGCAGGTGTTGAAAGATAATAAATTGTTTGCAAAGTTCTAGAAGTGTGAATTCTAGTTGAAGACTGTGAGTTTCTTGGGTCATGTTATTTCTGGTGATGGTATAGCGGTGGATCCATCTAAAGTAAGTGCAGTACTTCAGTGGGAAGCTCCGAAGATAGCAACGGAGATTAGAAGCTTTTTGGGTTTGGCAGGTTACTATAGAAGATTCATTGAAGGGCCTAAATTGGCATTGCCATTGACTCAGCTAACCAGGAAGAATCAAGCTTTTGTTTGGGATGCTGCCTGTGAGGAAAGTTTGGAGGAACTGAAGAAGAAATTGACTACAGCACCAGTGTTAATTCTACCAAGTCCAAATGATCCTTTTGTAGTGTATTGTGATACGTCTAAGATGGGATTAGGAGGTGTGTTAATGCAAGATGGCAAGGTAGTGGCTTATGCTTCACGATAGTTGAGGGTACATGAGAGGAACTATCCTACTCATGATCTTGAATTATTTGCAGTAGTTTTTGTATTGAAAATTTGGCGACATTATTTGTATGGATCAAGATTTGAAGTATTCAGTGACCACAAGATTCTGAAATATTTATTCGACCAGAAGGAGTTGAATATGAGGCAGAGAAGATGGTTGGAATTTCTGAAGGACTATGATTTTAATCTAAGTTACCATCCGGGAAAAGCTAATGTTGTGGCAGATGCTCTGAGTGGGAAGACAATTCATATATCAACTTTGATGGTAAAACAAATGGAGTTAATTGAACAGTTCAGAGACTTGAGTATGGTTTGTGAAACTACATCTGAGAGTGTTAGGCTGGGTATGCTTCAAGTGAATAATGATTTCTCGGACTTAATCAAGGAAAATCAGAGACTCGATGTGAAATTAGTGGTTTTGATGCCTACGGGAGGAAATGATTCTGAAGGTGACTTTAAGGTGGATCATGTTGGTGTGTTGATGTTCCGGGGCAGAATTTGTGTGCCGGATAATGATGAACTGAGGGAGGCGATATTAAAAGAGGGTCATCGTAGTAGCTTAAGTATTCATCTAGGAGCTACGAAAATGTGTCATGATTTGAAGAAGCTGTTTTGGTGGTCAGGTATGAAGCGGGACATCGCTTAGTTTGTTTATGCTTGTCTGACGTGTCAGAAGTCAAAGGTGGAACATCAGAAGCCTTCTGGGTTTATGCAACCGTTGGAAATTCCAGAGTGGAAGTGGGACAGTATTACTATGGATTTTGTTACAGGTTTGCCAAATACGACGAGAGGATTTGATGTTATTTGGGTAGTAGTGGATCGACTCACTAAGTCCGAACATTTTATACAAATTAACATCAGTTTTCCGTTGACAAAGCTGACAGAGATTTATATCAGAATAATTGTGAAGTTGCATGGTGTTCCGTCGAGCATAGTGTCGGATAGAGATCCGAGGTTTACTTTAGAATTTTGGACGAGTCTGCAGGAAGCCTTGGGTTCTAAGTTGAAGTTGAGCTCGGCTTATCATCCACAGACCGATGGTCAGTCAGAGAGGACTATTCAGTCGTTGGAGGATTTGCTGAAAGCCTATGTATTGGAAAAAGGTGGTGCGTGGGATACTCATTTGCCATTGATTGAGTTCACGTACAACAATAGCTACCATTCTAGTATTGGGATGGCATCTTTTGAAGCTTTGTATGGTAGGAGATGTAGAACGCCTCTGTGTTGGTATGAGACTGGTGAGAATGTGGTACTTTGACCGGAAATTGTGCAACAGACTACTGAGACAATTCAGATGATCCGTGAGAAGATGAAAGTGTCTCAGAGTAGACAGAAAAGTTATCATGATAATCGGAAGAAAGATTTGGAATTCAGTGAAGGTGATCACGTGTTCCTGAGAGTTAACCCAGTGACCGGTGTGGGTCGTGCATTGAAATCAAAGAAGTTGGATCCTAAATTTATTGGATCGTATTAGATCTTGCAGAGGATTGGCACAGTTGCTTATAGGAAGGCGCTGCCGCCTGAGCTTTCGAACTTGCATGATGTGTTCCATGTGTTGCAACTTCGAAAGTATGTATCGGATCCATCTCATGTTATTCAGAGGGATGAGGTACAGATCAGAGAGAACCTTACTATGGAAACGATGCCTTTAAGGATCGAGGATCGCAAGATGAAACAACTCAGAGGGAAGGAGATACCTCTGGTGAGAGTAGCTTGGGGAGGAGCTGCTGGCAGAAGTATGACCTGGGAATTGGAGAGCAGGATGCGGGAGTCGTATCCGGAACTGTTTCCATTAGGTACATTTTCGAGGACGAAAATAATTTAAATGGGAGAGAGTTGTAACACCCCATTTTTAATTATTTAATCGTCTGGTTTTATTTTAATTGCTGGCCTTGTTTAGGGTGCGTGTCTGAGTGCGTAGGGGTGATATTGATATAATAGTGATGAGGTGGCAGTATGTCCATTAATAGAATTATGGAAATTATTTTTAGTTATTATTCCTACTATTATTATTCTTATTATTTTCATTAATATTATTGTTATTATTAAATTAAAAATCTAATGTGAATAATTAGATAATGGGCTGATATGAAATAATAAGGGTAGCTTAGTAATTAAAGGAAGATTAGTGAAAATTAGTGGGGGTTTAGTCATATCAGAATTTTGGAGAGAAAAAGAGAAAAACCAAGGAGAGGAAGAACAAGGGTGTGCTAGGGCTAACATCTCCATCAGATTTTCGCAGGAATTAATCAGGAATTCAAGGTAAGGGGGGAGAACGGGTTTAATATTGGTGAATTAATCATGTGAGGGTAGTGGGGAGTCCTTAACCCCGTAGGAATTCGTTTGAATGTATGCTGTCATATGATTATGTGATGTATATGCATGAATCTGTGATGAATATTATGTGCTGAACTTCTGATTTTGTCTGTCATCTTGATGTTGTTACTGTTGTTGAATGTGAACATTGCAGAGTTGATTTTGATTTAGATTTGGAGGATGAATTTAGACCAAAATCTGAGTTAGTAATGTTAAGAGAAAGATGTAGGATGAGTAATAGAACATGAAATTGATGTAGAACTTATTTTTAGGACTGTTTTAGAGTGAAAAAGTGAAGATCACGTAGCAGAACTCAGACTGGTGTGGAGAAAACAGGTTTGCATAATAGATCTGGCCTTACGTGTATTGGGGGGTGTTACGCGTAAGGGTAGGCAGGATTGGAGGCATTACGCTAACAGGAAGGCCACAAGGAGGTTTTGGCACGGCCCTCTGCCCATACGCGTAAGGATACGCGTATGGTGGCTTGGCAATACGCGTATGGAGTAGCTATACGCGTATCCAGATCTGAGAAAGGAATTTGTGAAGGAAAATAGCTCTCTGCCCATACGCGTATGAGGTCAGGCAATACGCGTATGGCAGGGCGAGGCAGGAGGCCTTACGCATCTGGTACGCGTAGGAATGGGCGAGAAAGCTGGGCAATACGCGTATGGCCCAGGGCAATACGAGTATGACCAGCGAGTGTGCAGAATTTTACCGTTTCGCGATTTCTTTCTCGTTTTCGTGTCGGAATCGGTTTCTTTTGGTTTGAGAGGTTGGGAATAGAGGTCAGAAGTTAAGAAGTATAGAGTTGGTGACGAAAATAATTAATTTAATAATTTTAGTGAATTAATTAATATTTAACAAATTAAGGTGACTTGTGAGGATTTCTTGGTTATGGTGCAAATAATGGTGATTGTGTATTTCACATGTGATCAGTAGGATCGTGTAGATGTATGAATGTCGTCATACATGTATTTTATTTATGCATTTGAATTGTCATGCATTCATGGTGTTGGTGGGATGAATCATTGCTCAGGAGGAGTGTATGTGATTCATCCGAACTCCCTAGAGGAGTGTGGTGTGATAAATCATTGCCAAGTAGGGGTGTATGTGATTTATCCGGGTTCCATTGAATGAACCATGGTGATGTTGGTACCACATGCATTGTGTCTGTGTTGAGTCGCATTGCATTATTACTTTGTTGATTGATTGGTGATTGAATGTGACAGTAGGTCGTGACTGTATGTTTATATGATATATGTGAGTAACTACCTTCTAATATGTATTATTCACCATTTAATATTCAATGTAGTTCTCACGCCTTTGTTGTTGTTGTGTCTGTGCTTCTTCGGAAGTACAGATAATACAGGTACTTAGGTTGCTTGGAGTGCGTGTTGCTTGTTCGAGTCGTAGGAGTCGCTCTGATACGTAACACGGGAATTTTAGGGATTTTATTGATTGTCATTTTGTTTTGAATTTTGTTACGTATCTTTCATTTGTTTGAATTTATGGTGGACCACGAGTTTAAGTGGAGTTTTTCGTAGTTGTTGGCATGTGGCTGTGAAATGAATAAATAAACTATTTTCCGCTATTTTATTTCATTTAATGAAAAGAGTTTTGATGTTGGTTTTATGAATGCGGCATCCTACTTTTAGTGGTAAAACTCTGATTATTTTCATAGAACTTTGTATATTTTCTAAAATGGGAAAGTGGGGTGTTACAACTGGCAACCATTCTGTCGTAGTAGAATGAGCTCAAGGTCTTTAAGACAATCTTTGTCATCTCTTTTTCCTCAAGAGGTGGAAAAATCTGGGCAGCAATCTCATGCCATCTCTGAGCGTATTCCTTAAAGGTTTCCTTGTCCTTTTGCGACATTGATCTGAGTTTATCTCTGTCTGGTGCCATGTCCAAATTGTATTTATATTCTTGGACGAAGGCAGTGCCAAGATCTCTGAAAGTGCTAATCGTAGTGCGGTTTAAACCCATGTACCATTTTAATGCGGCACCGGTTAAACTATCCTAAAAGTAATGAATCAGTAAATCCTGGTTCTCTGTCTGAGATGACATTCACCGAGCGTACAACACCAAATGGCTTTGAGGGCAAGAGTTACCCTTGTACTTTTCAAAATCGGGTACTTGAAACTTGTGCGGGACCTTCACATTGGGGACCAAACAAAGGTCTGCGGCGTCCTTTCCAAATAGATCTTGACCGCGAATGGCTTGCAGTTCCTTCTGCATTTCCAGGAACTGATCCTGGAATTCATCCATTCTGTCGAACATACTTTCCTTTCTACCAGAAGGTTTCTGTGGAATCTGTTTTTCCGGGACAGTGTGCACCACAGGGGGTGGTACCGTTACTACGGCAGTGAATCTTGCCGTTTCCCGAAGTTTGTAACCTTCAGGCCCAGCGGCTTCTGCTATGATTCCCTGATCTTCAGTGATCGGCGGAACATATCCTTCCAGGATATAGTTAACAGGCATGCCCCAGGGACGATCTTTCGGCATTTGATACCTAGGATCATACTTCTCCATTATGGGTGTTGAGGTGATCTCTGAGATCACAGTTCTTTGTAGCTGAGCTTCTGCCATGGTTTGCATGTCGTTACGAAGCTTTCTCATATTCTCTCTTAGAGCGTCGATCTCTTCTTTCAACTCTCTGTTCTCTTCCTCTAGATCATCCATCTTTTTCTGACGATTGGCCCGAGTATTGTACGAATGAGACAGTTTAACTCTAGAACCGAGACACAAACGTGAGATTCATAGGTAAGAAGAATACGTGACGCGAGAATGATGAATGTAATGATTATATTTATTGTTTTTTTTGTTTAATCAAAATAAACTTCGACAATTAGATTGCAAATATCAAACAGTGGGGAGATCCCCATTTTATTGAATTCAAAGAATTGCAGAAATGGAAATACAGTAATTTACAAGGTGCGAAAACAGAAACCTAAGCTAATGGGTCCCGAGTCCTCTCTGAGGAGAACTCGAGTGCTGATTTTGGTATTTTGCTTTTCTTGGACTGGGGCTCTTGGGCCATTGTCAGGTTGTCATTCCTTTGCCAAGTGAAAGGAGCGAACAAATTCCTTTGGTCATCCTGATTTTCTACAGCATGTTGCTCCAAAATCTCAATTAGAGCATCCTTATCTTTCAGCAGTTGTTGTATTTTGGTACACTCCACATTGAGAATGCGGTACTTGTTCTTCCAAGACCTCCTCTCATGTTGAACTTTGATGAGAGTAACCTGAAGTTTTTCCGTTTCAGTTATGAAGTACATGACAGATTCCCTTAGCGGAAGAACTCTGTGACGAGGATAAGGCATCTTTAGCTTGAGAGCTATAGTTTTTACCCAGTGGAGATAAGGCTCCACCGAGACATAGTCCAGTTTTCCTAGAGACTCTCGTCCTTTCTTATGAACATATTTCCAAGCGTGCACTATTTTCGTCTTTAGTGCCCTGCCATTTTCTCCTTCCTTGAAGAAAAGACCTTCCAGATGAGCATTACGCGGGACATGCCTCATCGGGTATCCAAATTATCGACGAACTAAAACTGGATGGTAATTGATTCTTCCCTTAGTTCCTATGAGGGGTACGTTGGGGAAGTTTCCACAACGGTCAATGATTCTGATCCCGTCAAAAATCCTATTGTACCAATCTACGTCAGAGTTGGTAAGAGACATGATTTTCTATGACTAACGTAAAACACTCTTATGATCCCAAAATGCAGCAGACTTGGGCAAATGGGAGATAAACCATTTATATAGCAGGGGTACACAGCACGTGATCATTCCTCCACTGTATAAATTCCATAAGTGTAAAGAATGATACGCATCTGCGAGCAAGGTTGGTACGGCATTTCCAATGAGAAAAACCTTAATGGCGTTGATATCGACGAATTTATCAATGTTGGGAAACAAAAATAACCCGTAGGTGAGCAAAACAAAGATGCTTTCAAAAGCATTCACGTTCCCTATACTAGCAAAGTATAGAGCCTTCTTTACCAGAAACTCTGCTGGTAAACCCGGGATTCCTCCTTTGGTGGTCATGTGAGTCTTGACTTCTGACTCATCCAAATAAATTGCTTTCGCAATGGTCTGATCCTTTGGAATTTTTTCCAGTCCAAAAAAGGGAGCTTGATCAGTAATGGGTAGATCAATTAGATGGGAATACTCCTCCAGCGTTGGTGCGAGCTGGTAATTCGGGAATGTGAAACAGTGATAGACCGGATCGTAAAACTGAACGAGTGCCTCCATGATTCTTTCAATTACATGGACCCTTAACAGAGGTAGCAGACCTACGTACTTGGCTCTGAAAGCGTCAGGGTTAGTGATCATCCTTGCTAATCCTATTAAATCCTCTAGTTTTGGAACCTTGAAGGTATACTTGTGAGTTTTCCGTCTATCGAAATCCATGAGCGCAATCCTTGTCTCTCTGACATTTGCAATCATTGTCTTAGTTTAATTTGAAAAAGAGAGACTAGAAGAGAAAAATTTTCTTTGCTTAATGTTTTTTAAAATGAATGCATGAATGCAGCACACAAAAACATAGAAAAACACGGGGTCAAGGGTCGGTGTCATGAAGTCAAGGCTCTACCCATCCCAAAGGTTTATACTAGTGATTTTTGTACCTGTCTCTCAAAATCATTGATTCTTGTCGAGATAACATCAGCGGGCCGGGAACCGTGCTAGGTGATGTATTTCGAAGAATCTCAGAAGAGGGTAGTATCGCGTGACAACTATTTCCGATAGCTTCCGCACTACTGAAAGAGGTTTTTCCTAGGTGTATACTCAATCTTTCCACATGCGGCATCACACGCATTCCCATTAGCAGAAAAATAAACACAGATATCAATTCGGAAAAGCAATATATATATTTGTTCTAATGTCCTAGACTTTTTTAAGAGCTATGAATCCTATGATCCTAACAGAAAATGGCTCCCCGGCGGAGTCGCCTTTCTGTGGCACCTTCCCAATTTAAAGGTTTTGACCTAAGATCCTAGTGAGGGCCGATCCTAGCCATAATGACATTCCCCGATGGAACCTGTCATACCCCAAATTTTGACCACTAAGATTCCCATCATTGTGCAAATCATCAGCACAATATGGATGTACCTTTATGCCTCATCAATCTCCTCAAGGAATTGTTGAGCATTCACTACAATCAAACTAGGGTTTCAAGCCCTCTCAGAGCCTTTAGACAAATGATCAATCAAGGAATGACATGATCTTCAACTTGTCTAAACCTTTCAAACATCCACAATGGATCAAGAGGACTCCCACATCAAGAATTAAGCACAAGAGTGCAACATTTCAAGTGGATCAAGCCTCAAGTTCATCTAATACAAAGTCAACTGACGCAGAAAGTCAAAGTTTGACTTTTGGTCAACTTTGAGCTTCACAAGCCATTACTCAAGAAAATATTATGGATGATTTAATTTGATCAAATTTAAATCAAGAAATCATGCAAAATTGCAAAATTGCAAAATTAATCAAATTGAAAGAAACTTAGAAATTTTTTCTAAGTTAAAATCACGTTCAAGTGCACAACTTTTCACGGTTGTAACTATTGATCCAAGCATCCATTGATTTTGAGTAAGAGCTACTTTTAAAGAGGGTATTTGGTACTTCAACATTGTAGAAGGAATCAACTCAAAATATCATAAGGATTGAAAGATATAAGTGATCAAAGTTTGGAATTCTTAATGTCTGATGTTCAACATTGCACAGGACATCACTAATATTTTTCCAGCAAGAATGTCCCAACTTCAAGGAGGTTTTTCTCCATGATCCAAGTTGATTCAAGCCAAACCTTGAACATCAAAGTTGAAGTACGTTATCTCAGCTTTCCAGAAAGGTGTAGAACGTCCTTGTAGCATACTCGAGCAAGGAGATGTGATTTTTGCAAAAAGCATTGATAAAGCAGAATTTTCATGACAGCTTTTAGGACAGATTTGACTACACAAGTTCAAGACCATTTTTGATGACTTTGCAAGCTGAACCAAGACCAAAGTCAAACATCAAAGTTGAAGTACATCATCTAAGCTTTCCAGAAAGTCCTAGAACGTCCATGTAGCATACTCGAGCAGGGAGTTATGAATTTTACAACAGGGCTTGCTGCAGCTGATTTTTAAGACATGTTTCAGGACAGATTTGCACACTTCTTGTGCCACACGAATTTCCAAGCCTTGTCATCACTTTGGACACCTCTGAGGATCAAATCTAAAGGGGATAATCACTGAGCCAAGCCTCCAAAGTCCTTGGAACAAGAAGTAGCATACTATTCCTAAAAATCCCTAAAAGAGGGACAAGACTCTAATTTTGGATTGGAGCATTTAATAGATGCTTAGAGGTGGCATGGACTGACACATTTGCAACTGAATTCAGTCAAGATTCCTCCAACAAGTAGGGAACCAAAACTCTGTGCTCTAACCTCTAGTCAATGGCTAGAGGAGACTTGGATTTTCATTGGCCAACATTGGCCAAACCTCTACTGCAACCACCATTCACTATTGCTGCGAAAAAAAACTTGCTCTACTATAAATAGAGCTCATTTGTGCTCAGTTTGAGTACACCAAAGCCATCAAACAGATGCTTTCCTCAAAATCTCTTCTTTCACCTCAAATTTGCCTTCCAAAGCAAGTAATTCTGAGTTTTTGAGTTAGAGAGCAATTCCACTAAAACTAATCACACACACACACCTCATATATATCATATACAAGCTGTGCAAACTATCACAAGTGACCTGTAATCACAAAATCACAAAGTCACTTCTCAAAACCTCAAAATAGCACTTTTTTGCATTTTTCAAGCCATGTCTTGATTCAGTCACTTACCAAACCAGATAAAACCTAAAACACACTCCAAATATCATCCTTGAACTATCCCAAATGGTTCCCAACATCTGGAACACCATTTGAGAGAGTTGCTATTTTGGTCACTTTTAACCCCTTTTGCAAAAAAGGGACAGTTTGTGTTTTTGCAGGTACCAGTTGATTCCAACCATCCTAAAAGCTTCTAAGAGGTCATTTGAGGGTGTCCAAAGCATCAAATCATTTCTGGAACAAAGCGCTTGGTAGGTTGCACAAAATCTCCAAAAAAAGAGGTAAAATTCATAACTTGAATTCTTTGAATCATGCTTTCCTTTGATGTCCACATACATGCATCATATTGAATAATTCTTGAAGCAAAAATGTAGTCCTTAATGTGTATGTTAGGATCCTCCTACTGTTTGCACTTTAACATGTTTATATGTGGAGTTTGTGTTGTTTTAAACTTAAGGTGCAGATCTGGTTTTTTGCCTTGTGTGTGCTGTACATTAAGTTTCAGTATGTATGAGTAATACCATTGGATTCCTTGTGAAAAATTGGTCAAGATAGGTTCTTACGGATTTCAATTTCGTTAAAAATTGAGAGAGTTATGAATGTTTGAAAATTTGATAAGCAAAGATGTTTAAACTTAAGGTGCAGATCTGGTTTTTGGCCTTGTGTGCGTTGTACATTAAGTTTCAGTATGTATGAGTGATACCATTGGATTCCTTGCAAAAGATTGGTCAAGATAGGCTCTTCCGGATCTTAATTCCGTTAAAAATTGAGAGAGTTATGAGTGTTTGAAGTTTGATAAAAAAAGATGTTGAAAACTCATGAAAGATGTCGAATGTGATGTTGTGACATCTTTCCTCTTTTTCTTAGTTTATCTTCAAAACTCAACCAATTCTTTTACATAGCAAAAATCATCATTTTCAAAATCTGTTTTACACACTTCTTATTCATACTCCAAAATATTTTATTCCACAAAAAAATTAGTTTTATATTATTTATTTAATATAATTAGTATTTTTGTGAATAAATTCCTTTTTAATATTTTTAAAACATTTTAAAAGTGGACATTCATCTTGAAAATCAAAACTAAATAAGTTTTAAATCATCTTGTGATTAAAACCTCATTTTTCAAACCTTAACAAAAAATCACAAGTGGTTTACTTAAACTTATTTGATTTTTTTGTCATTTTTTATTAATTTTCTTTGAAAAATTACTTTTAAAAAGTGAAAATTGGGGTTTCTTTGATTTTTAATCATACTCAAATGTTTCAAGACTCTTTGGGCCTCTAATAGAGTGTAAGACCCAATCCCTTTGTAAATACCAAAATTTTGGGCCTCAGTCACTTGTATAAGTCCCACGGTGTTTCCAAAACCTCGGCGCGATCGTCGACCTTTTCAATATTAACCATTGGGCCTACCCTCGAGTAGTAAGACCCATTTCTTTTCTTAAAACTCACTTGGGCCTCTTGAGAGAGTGTAAGACCCATCTCTTTGTACAGAAAACCATTTTTGGGCCTCAGTCACTTGTATAAGTCTCTCTGTACAAATTCAACAGTGCGCTCACTGATAAAACCTTGGGCCTCTCCTTGAGCTGTAAGCCCCAAATCTTTCTTTTTCAAAGCACTTTCTCCTTTGATTTTGAATATACTGTTGTTTTCAATCTTTCTTTGTTGAACAACTAACCAAACAGCATGGAAGCTCTACAACCGAGTAAGTGTTTATTGCTTTCCTTTACCGCTTTCATATGTATATAACTGTATTGTGGGGCTGTTTCACTGTAAGTCTCCTTTCACAAACTCATATATATATATATATATATATATATATAACTGTATTGTGGGGCGGTTTCGCTGTAAGTCTTCTTTCATAAACTCATATCAACTGTGTAATAATAGTATAGATATTTAGAGTTTTCCCGACAACTACGTCTAGCACTAGGTAAAGCCGTTTCAATCACTCTTAGAAATAGTCAAAACTAGATCCCCATAGGATTACCAGACACAGTCTTCCCTCCTCTTGGGGTTAAACAATATGGAGATATGAAAGGCAGCATTCCCTGTGAACCCTTTCATAGACTGTCACTTATAGAAGTTGTCAAAGAAACTCTATTCCCCAGAGATGATCTTTTCTCCGTGAATGGCATCTCTTGAGTTTCTTCCAAATTCTCGAACTTTCTTGACTTTGATCTAATCTCGGTGAATAGAATTGCCTTAAATTTCTCGGGGTTTGGGGACCCACGGGCTTCTTAAAAGCACTTGTCAAGAGACTCTACTCCCCAGAGATGATCTTTTCTCCGTGAATGGCATCTCTTGAGTTTCTTCCAAATTCTCGAACTTTCCTGACTTGATCTATTCCTTGTGAATAGCTTGCCTTGAATTTCTTGTGGTTTGGGGACCCATCGGCTTCTTAAAAGCAATAGGCCTCCTATTGGGCATCGTACAAGGACCCTCAGGCTTCCTAAAAGCAACCCCGCCTCCTCTTGGGCTTAGTACAAGGACCCTACGGCTTCTTAGAAGTATTCACAGGCTCCTCTTAGGCTTCGTATAATGATCTCTTCCTCCGGGAATGATAGCCTCCTCTTGGGCTTCGTACAAGGACCCGTCGGCTTCTTAAAAGTTTCCAGTCTCCTCTTGGGCTTCGTACAAATTGTCCCGACGACCTCCTAAAGGTATAGGAACAGAACCTAGTCATCTTCATAGAACAGTCCTTTCATAGAGTCTACTACTATTTCTCAAAGCATAGTACAAAAGATGAATCTCTAGACTTGGACGGTCTAATCTCCTTGAGTCTCAAAGACATTCTCAAGTGACCCCTTCGTTAAATAGGAAGGAAACCCGTAGACTCGGACAGTCTCAATACCCTTCGGATTTCCCGCTTCCTTAAAGAACAGGAATAACCCGGATCCTTGAATCAAATCCCTGAGTACAGTGTTGCTCATATAAGAACTGATTTTCTCTATCAAAATCAATATACTGGACCTGTTAATTAACTGAAACAGTTACCATAGCCTCCTCTTAGGCTTTGTATAATCATCCTTCTTCAGTGAAGTTAGCCTCCTCTTGGGCTTTATACAATGATTCTTCCTAGCGAAGCAAGCGTTTAGCCTCCATCTCGGGCTTTATACGAGATACAAAAAGGTTCTTATTGAGCCAAACAAACAATAGCCTCCATCTCGGGCTTTATACGAGATACGAAAAGATTCCCTCGTTGAGTCAAAACCTTTTCGCCTCTCTCTCGGGCTTTGTAGGAGACACATAATAGCCTCCTCTTAGGCTTTGTATAAGAAAACCACTGGTTGATCCAATCAACCTTTTAGCATCAAAGCTGTGCCTCGTTCATAGTACACAAACATCAACAACTCTTTCCCTTTCATCTAATCGCTGTAAGCGGCAAGCCTCTGGATCATCTACATCCATGCCACAGTCCCTCTTTTAGCATGAGAAATTCCTAAGGAAAGGTAGCATTGCTCTACACTGAGTTAAAGTCTTCTCCTCTAGGTTAAAATCCCCTATAAAGGAAATTATGGCATTTCTAGGATCCGCGTATCCCGGTTAAAGTAATTCTTCTTTATAAACAGTTGTGACATACAACCCCCTCTTTAGAGATGACAAATTCTCTCTAAAGTCCAACCCTTTTAGCTTCATATCTTGGGCTTTGAACAAGATACAAATAGACTTTTCAGCTTCACATCTTGGGCTTTGATCAAGATACAAATCACCTTTCGCTTCACGTCTTGGGCTTTGAACAAGACACCAAAAACCAATTTCCTCCCATAGAATAGGAGGAACTACGAACGCTCTGATTTCCCTGTTTCGGTAAACGGGAATACGTAGGCATAAGATCGAAAGAAAAGATCTTAGCGAGCACAATCAACAAAAAACCCAAATCCCATATCTCCATCAACCCAAAAGCAGTAATTTAAAAGCATCAGTCCTAACATCCTAATCCTTGTTCCCCGCCAGAAACCTTCTGTCAAGATAAAAAGAAAGAAATCAGTATTAGCGAAAATACAAATAACCAGTACAAAGGCCCCCCACATTGATAGCATCCGTAACCTAACAGACCGCTGTTTAAACTCAGTATGCAAGCAGGGTTAATTGGAGACATCTATCTCCCTTCCTTCATCATCTCACAATAGGATAAAAAATGAATCGACCTGTAGTTTAAGCTCAAACCGCAGAGAGCGACCAGCGCTTAAGAACCGCGTCCAAAATCGCTCGCTACAGAAAAATGGCGCCCACCGTGGGGCTCTGTTCGTCTCTGTTTTCTTTCTTCCCTTTCATCTTTTGTGTGAATACCACAGATTGGGGCTTCCGCCGGGGAACCCATTTCTGTCAGGAACTTAGGATTCATAGCTTTAAAGGTCTAGGATGTTTAGGACAAATATATATACTGCTTTTCCTAATTGCTATACGTGTTTATTTTTCTGCTAATAGGAATGCGGGTGATTCCGCATGTGGAAAGATTGAGTATACACTTAAGATAAGTGATGGCGACGAGGTCGACCATCAACCTCAGTGGAGGCTGACCAATGCAACCCATTCTCTCACCTAGACAATGGGCCGATTGTTAAGTCTGAGAAGCTGAGGAGCCAAACCCTTTCGTAGTGCGGAAACTATCGGAAATAGTTGTTACGCGATACTACCCTCATTTGAGGCTGGTGATCTATTCTCGGTGAATGACACTTACTCTAAGATTGCTCTACAACTCGCTGGCGATCCGCTTGTTGTTTTTCTTTCCTGGGAGGAGCTGATGATAATGAGTACAGGTACAAAAATCACCTTAGTATAAACCTTTGGGGATGGGTAGAGCCTTGACTTCATGACAACGACCCTTTGACCCCATGTTTTTTCTATGTTTTTGTGTGCTGCATTCATGCATTCATTTAAAAAAAACATTAAAACATTAAAAAAACTTCTCTTCTAGTCTCTCTGTTTTTCAAATTAAACTAAGACTGTGATTGCAAATATCAGAGAAGAGGATTACACTAATGGATTTTGGTAGAAGGAGAACTCATACGTACACCTTCAAGGTTCCAAAACTAGAGGATTTGAGAAGGTTAGCAAGGATGATCACTAGCCCTGAGGCTTTCAGAGCCAAGTACGGAGGTTTGCTACCACTGTTAAGAGTCCATGTGATTGAGGGAATCATGGATGCGCTCATTCAATTCTACGATCTGGTTTATCACTGTTTCACATTCCCGGATTACTAGCTATCACCAACACTGGAGGAGTATTCTCATCTGATTGATCTACATATCACCGATCGAGCTCCATTTTCTGGACTAGAAGAAATTCCAAAGAATCAGACCATTGCAAGAGCAATTCATTTGGATGAGTCTGAGGTCAGGACTCACATGACTACTAAGGGTGGCATCCAAGGTTTGCCAGGCCAGTTCTTGACGAAGAAAGCCCTGTACTTCGCCAGTATCAGGAACGTGACTGCTTTTGAAAGCATCTTTGTCTTGCTCACCTACGGGTTATTTTTGTTTCCCAACATCAATAACTTCGTCGATATTAACTCCATTAAGGTTTTTCTCATTGGAAACCCTGTGCCGACTTTACTCGCAGATGCGTATCATTCTGTACACTTGGGGAATTTGTATAGCGGAGGGGAGATCACATGCTATGTACCTCTGCTTTACAAATGGTTTATCTCCCATTTACCCAAGTCTGCTGCTTTTTGGGATTGCAAGAGTGCCTTACGTTGGTCGCAGAAGATCATGTCTCTTACCAACTCTGATATAGATTAGTGTAATAGGATCTATGATGGAATCAGAATCATTGATCGTTGTGGCAACTTCCCCAACGTACGCCTTATAGGAACTAAAGGAGGAATCAACTACCATCCGGTATTGGTTCGTCGTCAATTTGGATACCCGATGAGACACGTCCCACGGGGTGTTCATCTGGAAGGTCTTTTCTTCAAAGAAGGAGAAAATGACAGAGCACTAAAGATGGAAATAGTGCAGCTTGGAAACACGTTCATAAGAAAGGACGGGAGTCTCTAGGAAAACCGGACTGTGTCTCGGTGGAGCCTTATCTCCATCGGGTACAAACTAGAGCTCTCAAGCTAAAAATTCCTTATCCTCGTTATAGAATTCTTCCGCCAAAGGAATCTGTCATGTACTTTATGACAGAAACTGAAAAGCTTCAGGTTACTCTCAACAAAGTTCAACGGGAGAAGAGGTCTTGGAAGAACAAGTACCGCACCCTCGACGTAGAGTGCATCAAAATACAGCAATTACTGAAAGAGAAAGATGCTCTGATTGAAATTTTGGAGCAACATCCTGTAGAGAATCAAGATGACCAAAGGAATTTGCTCGCTCCTTTCACTTGGCAAAGGAATGACAACCCGACAACGGCCCAAGAGCCCTGGTCAAAGAAAAGGAAGGTACCAGAGTCAGCACCCGATTTCTCTTCAGAGAGGACTCGGGACCCATTAGCTTAGGTTTCTGTTTCTGCACTTTATAATCTACTGTATTTCCATTTCTGTAATCCTTTGGATTTCAATAAAAAGGGGTTTCCCCACTGTTTGATATTTGCAATCTAATTGTCGAAGTTTATTTTGATTAAACTAAGAAAAACAATTAATATAATCATTGCATTCATTATTCTCACATCGCGTATTCTTCTTCCCTACGAATCTCACGTTTGTGTCTCGGTTCTAGAGTCAAACTATCTCATTCGTATAATACTCGGGCCAGTCGTCAAAAAAAGATGGATGATCTTGAGGAAGAAAACAGAGAGTTGAAAGAAGAGATTGACGCTCTGAGAGAGGATATGAGAAAGCTTCGTAACGACATGCAAGCCATGGCAGAAGCTCAGCTACAAAGAACTGTGATCTCAGAGATCACCTCAACGCCCATAGTGGAGAAGTATGATCCTAGGTATCAAATACCGAAAGATCGTCCTTGGGGCATGCATGTTAACTATATCCCGGAAGGATATGTTCCACCGATCACTGAAGATCAGGGAATCTCAACAGAAGCCGCTGGGCCTGAAGGTTACAAACTTCGAGAAAGCGAAGATGCCAGGGGCATACTGAAGACTCCTGAAGGTTACAAACTTCGGGAGACACCAAGATTTACTGCCGTAGTCACAGTACCACCCCCTGTGGTGCACACTGTCCCAGAAGGACAGATTCCACCGATACCTTCTGGTAAGAAGGAAACCATGTTCGATAGAATGGATGAATTCCAGGAACAATTCTTGGAAATGCAGAAGGAGCTGCAACCCATTCGCGGTCAGGATCTATTCGGAAAGGACTCCGCAGACCTCTGCTTGGTCGCCAATGTGAAAGTCCCGCACAAATTCCAAGTGCCCGACTTTGAAAAATACAAGGGTAACTCTTGCCCTCAGAGCCATCTGGTGATGTACGCTCGGCGGATGTTAGCTCAGACGGAGAATCAGGACCTACTGATTCACTACTTCCAGGATAGTTTAACCGGTGCCGCACTCAAATGGTACATGGGTTTAAACAGTACTACGATCAGCACATTCAAAGATCTTGGTACTGCCTTCGTCCAACAATACAAATACAATTTGGACATGGCACCCGACAGAGATCAACTCAGATCAATGTCGCAAAAGGACAAGGAAACCTTTAAGGAGTATGCTCAAAGGTGGCGTGAAATTGCCGCTCAAATTTGTCCACCTCTTGAGGAAAAAGAGATGACAAAGATCTTCTTAAAGACCTTAAGCTCATTTTACTATGACCGAATGGTTGCCAGTGCGCCCAGTGATTTAACCGAGATGGTCGGCATGGGCGTACGTCTTAAGGAAGCCGTCCGAGAAGGACGTTTGGTAAAAGACACTGGATCGACGAGCGATACTAAAAAATACGGTAGTGCTCTCCCTAAGAAAAAAGAGCAAGATATTGGAAATATCTCTCTCGGAAAGCAAAGGCCACGTTATCAACAAGTAGCGGCTGTGACTCCAGCTATCGGCCCTGCGCCTATTCCTACTTATCAACCTCAGGTTGCGCAAAGCCAACCTGATCAGCAAAGGACACAACAGCCTCTTCAGCAGGCTCGTCCTCCATATAACAACAACCATACAACACGGCCACCAGGGTTTGATCCTATACCCATGTTGTACGCAGAACTATTTCTGTTACTACTGGCTAAGGGGCACATCCAGACTAAGTCCCCTCTTACAGTACCAGAAAATCCGCCTTTTTGGTTTAAGGTGGATCAGACATGCCCTTACCACCAAGGAGGATCAGGGCATAACATTGAGAATTGTCTCAATTTCAAATCCGACGTGCAAAAACTTGTTAGGAGCGGGCTCTTATCTTTCAAGGATACGAATCCCAATGTTCTTACGAACCCGCTGCCTCAACACGAGAAGGCTGTAGTCAATTTGATAGAAGGAGAATTTAACAATGTCTATCAAATTCACAATGTACTCTTGTTAAAAACCAATCTGTTTAAGATGCATTGTAGATAGAGTGGATATGGCCATGTGCCACCTCATAATTATCACCAGTGTGATATCTGCTCTAAAGACAACCAAGGATGTTCTATGGTGCAAGCAGCTCTACAGGAACAAATGGATCTCGGATGGATCCAAGAGCACCGAGTTCGTGGAGTTAACATGGTCTACACGAATTCTAATGTTGTTCAAAACCACGATATCCGTGCAATGAATGTCAACTTGGTGGCGATGCACTCAAGGCAAAGCCAGTATCATAATCTGCCGCGGCACGATTACAGTTCCTGTCTGACTTGCTCGGTAAACAAACAGGGATGCTCTTTCATACAAGAGGCCCTCCAGCGTCAGATGGATCTTGGATGGATCCAAGACTACCATGATGGGAACCCTTATCAGATCAACATGGTTCAGATCTTTTGTTATTCGCGTAATGAATACCAACCTGGTAGAGTTACATGCTGAGCAGGTCCGACTCGGATTCTTAATATCACACGACTATCAAAGCTGTAAATCAGGTTGCGAAAACGATCGAGGTTGTGCCCTTGTCCAGGAAACACTTCAGCACTTGTTGAACCACTGGTGGCTTCCAATCTATATGGACGAAACGCAAATACCATTTTGCTTTCCCACGCAAAGTCCGAGATTTATACCAAGGTCAGACGTCGAAATGATATATGGAGATTGTGATCCGGAAGGATGTCGTGCTCCGCCAAATTCATTAGAGGAGGACAATCTGATGAAAGATAACTTTGACTACACCTACTATGGCCCAATGGATGGCCTGCCAATGTGGCAGCCTTACCCCGGAGACTTGGGGCAAGAAAGTCAGCCGAGTAATGAAAATCGGCTGAGTCTCATCGAACAGAATACCTGCGTCCCCACCATGTCAGGGGATCAACAGTCAGGTCATTCAGAAACTACTCAACATGACGATGAATTTGCAACATTTGCAGGACTGGAATTCATCAACTATGCTTTTCCCGAGGTCAACGTCATCGAGAGGGATGACTCCTCTAGTTCTAAAGAAGTGTGGGACACCTTGGGACAACCGAGTGGAAAATTTGACTATATGGTCAAGTACACCGCTCCCGAAAGCTCTCGTATCAGGCTCGAAGATATCCAGCCAACTGGATGGGGAGATCTGCCTGAGAGCACAACTACTCTGCAAAATGCAACTGAGGAATTCTCCTACGACAACTCTGCCTGGGAGACAGATTCCAATGATCCTGCTCCACCAGAAATCAACGTCATTTCTGAGGACAAATCAAGGAAGGTGCCAGACTTTGTGATTCACCGAGGAGTTCGCCGTCAATGGGTTGCCGTCGAGGTTCCGAAGGTCGTCCGTCAGTCAAAGTAATTGCCATCTTTAACCTTTCACCCTACCCAGGTGAAACAGATGTTTTGATAGGGCTCACTTTCTGTAAAATTTCCCTCTTCACTTTGCCCGAAGCGATAGAGTTTTGTTTTATAAGGCTATAGTTTCAAGAGTCGACTTGTTCATTAATAAAATAACGTCGTTCTGTAATTTCTGCATTAATTGCTATTTTCTCTTTTCGTTTTTCAGAAAATGGTAATCCTAAAAAACAATTCAAAAATAAAAACAAGCAGTAAAATAAATACACTGCACACACTTGCATTTTCTCTATCTCTTCTAAACACGAATCATCACGTCATGCAGATTGCTTGTTTTAAACCCAGTTGAAACATACGATCCGATGCCTTCTCCCAATTTTGAGTTCCCGGTATTCGAGGCTGAAGAAGAAAATGACAACGAAATTCCAGAAGAGATCTCCCGACTACTCAGAGAAGAGGAAAGGTCCATTGAACCTCACAAAGAACCGTTGGAAACGGTAAACGTGGGCTCAGAGCAAGAGAGAAAAGAAATCAGGATTGGGGCACTGCTCAATCCAACTGTCAAAGAAAGTTTGATAAAGCTTCTCAAAGAATTCCCCGATGTATTTGCTTGGTCCTATCAGGATATGCCAGGGTTGGATTCCAGCATCATGGAACATCATTTACCGTTGAGATCGGAAATTCCGCCAGTAAAACAGAGGTTGAGACGGACTCATCCGGACATGGCCATCAAAATCAAAGAGGAGGTACAAAAATAGATTGACGCAGGTTTCCTCGCTACATCTGAATATCCTCAATGGTTAGCCAACATCGTACCCGTTCCCAAAAAGGACGGAAAGGTCAGAATGTGTGTTGATTACAGGGATCTGAACAAGGCAAGTCCAAAGGACGACTTTCCTTTACCACACATTGACATGCTGGTAGACAGTATAGCAAAGTTCAAAGTTTTCTCCTTCATGGATGGATTCTTGGGCTATAACCAGATCAAAATGGCGCCGAAAGACATGGAGAAAACTTCATTCATTACCCCATGGGGTACCTTTTGTTACAAGGTAATGTCGTTCGGTTTGAAGAATGCTGGGGCAACCTATCAAAGGGCCATGACTACTCTGTTTCATGACATGATACACAAAGAAATCGAGGTATATGTCGATGATATGATTGCAAAATAAAAAACATAGAGTGATCACGTTGAACATCTATCAAAATTGTTCAAACGTTTAAGAAAGATCAAGCTCCGCTTGAATCCCAATAAGTGCACCTTCGGTGTCCGTTCAGGGAAACTATTAGGGTTCATCATCAGCCAGAAAGGAATTGAGGTTGATCCTAACAAGGTCAAGGCCATTCAAGAAATGCCTTCTCCGAAAAACTGAAAAACAAGTCAGGGGATTCTTGGGACGTCTGAACTACATTTCCAGATTCATATTCCTCATGACCACGACATGCGCGCCAATCTTCAAATTACTCAAGAAGATACAATCATTTATCACTGATTCCCGGGGTAAATGGACTCTGAATTATGATGGCCCCTATGTGGTCACGAAAGCTTTCTCAGGCGGCGCCTTGAGACTTGTAACCATGGACGGAGAGGAATTTGCCTACCCCACGAATGTTGATGTAGTCAAGACATACTTCGCCTAAACTACAAAAAAAAAAAAATAAATAAAAAATAACGTCTCGGTGGATTGAAAACCCGAAAGGGCGGTCCAGGAAAAAGTTAGAGACAGAAAAAAATCATCCCGTTGGATTGGAAATATCATAGTACAATCCAGGCAAAAATTAGGGATAATGGCAAGTAACTACGTTCAACAGAGGCGAATCCCTCAACAGCAGCAGATACATCATCAGAGGAAAACTCCAGTCAAGGTCATCTTCGACAGAAGCTCAGGATGCCCAGAATTCAAAGTTGGTAGAAGGATAGCGGTCGTTATGTTTCAACGTAGCCCTTTTCCCTGTAAATTACCATTTTCTAACTTTGTATATACTCTTTGGAATCACGCGTTCGGCTGATTTCCATCCTATCAATAAAATTTGAGCCCTTGTGCTTTTGTTTATAATTCTCATTTGTTTTAGCTTTACAGAATGACGTTTTTAACATGATTAGCGATTCTTGAAATGAAACAAAATGAATTTACTTGTTAAAACTTTTTCTGCTTTTAAATTAAAGATGGCAATTTCTTTTGACTGTTGAACATCGAAAGAACATCAATCGCTTCTCCAGA
Organism: Lathyrus tuberosus; assembly: GCA_022829125.1. Taxonomy (NCBI): domain Eukaryota; kingdom Viridiplantae; phylum Streptophyta; class Magnoliopsida; order Fabales; family Fabaceae; genus Lathyrus; species Lathyrus tuberosus. The sequence goes on along the minus strand of JALAZF010000052.1, from coordinate 3,401,175 downwards.
AGTAAGCGAACTTCAAAGTGTAGAATCAAAGTACTCCTTCTAAACCAGTACGCCTGAATGAAGGGATCAACTGTGTCAGAGACCTTGTTTCGTCTGACACGCCTCGGCCGAGTTCTCATCTCCTAAGCCAGACCAACGGTAGCTCCCAGCAGGGACTATCTCTCCTAAGCAAGGTGGAATTGCTATCTTGAACTAGCGATATTTCTATACGCCCCGCGATGGCCGAGTATCCAGTCATGTTCATCCTTTAGTCTGTATGTTGCGTCAGTTTTGTCAGCATATACATACATGCATCATGCATTTGATTTGCATTCACATTTCATATTGCATCACTATCACTTTAGTCGGTCTTATCCCCTGGTGATAAAAAGTCCTCTCAATCGAGTTATCAGTTCTTGTCTCGTCAGGAAATGTTGCGTCTGAACAATCTCGCCTCCAGTTTATTCCTGGAATGAAGTTGGCCCTTGACCACTTTGATAACTTGAACCTCTGAGAAACAAGAAAACTTTCAACAAATATCACTCTTCGCCATTGAAGATGATATCCTTGCTTTCCCGGATTAAGGAAAATCCACAGAGAAAGCCTCGTAATCAGAGATTCGGCAGCATGCCAGTTTCGCTCCGAAAAAAACCACTGATGAAAAGGTCATTGGCACCTCAAAATTGGACCCCCATCATATGGCATTTCTCCAGGAAGATCCCAAGAAAAGTATGATGTAAGATCCCACGCAGAAGTAGCCTCTCAAGAGTCTCGCTTTCCCCAGATAGAGTCGGCAAATGGCGTCTCCAACAGAGAAGTTTGTGCACCTCTACAACTCAGACGACTGGGTTCCCCAGCAAGTCTGGCATCAAAACTTTTTCCATCGAATGGCATCTCCCCAGGAAAATTCAGCGAGAAGTTTGAGGAAAATCGCTATGCATAGCGTCCCTTGTCAATAAAGTTTATTGACAAAAGAAACTGAGACCATTCCTTGGTAGGAAACCAGGATCGAGGGGAAGTTTAAATCAGAAACTTAGACCAGTTCCTTGGTAGGAAACCAGGATCGAGGGGAAGTTTAAATCAGAAACATAGACCAGTTCCTTAGTAGGAAACCAAGATCGAGGGGAAGTTTAAATCAGAAACTTAGACCAGTTCCTTGGTAGGAAACCAGGATCGAGGGGAAGTTTAAATCAGAAACTAACACCAGTTCCTTGGTGGGATACCAGGATCGAGGGGAGGTTTATTTCAACTAAGATCAGTTCCTTGGTAGGAAACCAGGATCGAAGGGAGGTTTATTTCAAAAGAAAACTGAGACCGACTCCTTGGCTGAAAACCAGGATCGAGGGGAAGTTTACCTTTTCTAAGCATCATTGCTTAGCAAAAGAAGATGAATGCGCAAGCTGCCATTCATAGCCATCAAAATTTCGGGTATTCCGATATTTAATCCTCTTGCACCCCGAATGCCCGAATACCTTCGCCATTCACACCTTCGGGTCCAAGAAGATTAAATAGGGGCATCTGTCATACCCCAAATTTTGACCAATAAGATTCCCATCATTGTGCAAATCATCAGCACAATATGGATGTACCTTTATGCCTCATCAATCTCCTCAAGGAATTGTTGAGCATTCACTACAATCAAACTAGGGTTTCAAGCCCTCTCAGAGCCTTTAGACAAATGATCAATCAAGGAATGACATGATCTTCAACTTGTCTAAACCTTTCAAACATCCACAATGGATCAAGAGGACTCCCACATCAAGAATTAAGCACAAGAGTGCAACATTTCAAGTGGATCAAGCCTCAAGTTCATCTAATACAAAGTTAACTGACGCAGAAAGTCAAAGTTTGAGTTTTGGTCAACTTTGAGCTTCACAAGCCATTACTCAAGAAAATATTATGGATGATTTAATTTGATCAAATTTAAATCAAGAAATCATGCAAAATTGCAAAATTGATCAAATTGAAAGAAACTTAGAAATTTTTTCTAAGTTAAAATCACGTTCAAGTGCACAACTTTTCACGGTTGTAACTATTGATCCAAGCATCCATTGATTTTGAGTAAGAGCTACTTTTAAAGAGGGTATTTGGTACTTCAACATTGTAGAAGGAATCAACTCAAAATATCATAAGGATTGAAAGATATAAGTGATCAAAGTTTGGAATTCTTAATGTCTGATGTTCAACATTGCATAGGACATCACTAATATTTTTCCAGCAAGAATGTCCCAACTTCAAGGAGGTTTTTCTCCATGATCCAAGTTGATTCAAGCCAAACCTTGAACATCAAAGTTGAAGTACGTTATCTCAGCTTTCCAGAAAGGTGTAGAACGTCCTTGTAGCATACTCGAGCAAGGAGATATGATTTTTGCAAAAAGCATTGATAAAGCAGAATTTTCATGACAGCTTTTAGGACAGATTTGACTACACAAGTTCAAGACCATTTTTGATGACTTTGCAAGCTGAACCAAGACCAAAGTCAAACATCAAAGTTGAAGTACATCATCTAAGCTTTCCATAAAGTCCTAGAACGTCCATGTAGCATACTCGAGCAGGGAGTTATGAATTTTACAACAGGGCTTGCTGCAGCTGATTTTTAAGACATGTTTCAGGACAGATTTGCACACTTCTTGTGCCACACGAATTTCCAAGCCTTGTCATCACGTTGGACACCTTTGAGGATCAAATCTAAAGGGGACAATCACTGAGCCAAGCCTCCAAAGTCCTTGGAACAAGAAGTAGCATGCTATTCCTAAAAATCCCTAAAAGAGGGACAAGACTCCAATTTTGGATTGGAGCATTTAATAGATGCTTAGAGGTGGCATGGACTGACACATTTGCAATTGAATTCAGTCAAGATTCCTCCAACAAGTAGGGAACCAAAGCTCTGTGCTCTAACCTCTAGTCAATGGATAGAGGAGACTTGGATTTTCATTGGCCAACATTGGCCAAACCTCTGCTGCAGCCACCATTCACTATTGCTGCGAAAAGAAACTTGCTCTACTATAAATAGAGCTCATTTGTGCTCAGTTTGAGTACACCAAAGCCATCAAACAGATGTTTTCCTCAAAATCTCTTCTTTCACCTCAAATTTGCCTTCCAAAGCAAGTAATTCTGAGTTTTTGAGTTAGAGAGAAATTCCACTCAAACTAATCACACACACACCTCATATATATCATATGCAAGCTGTGCAAACTATCACAAGTGACCTGTAATCACAAAATCACAAAGTCACTTCTCAAAACCTCAAAATAGCACTTTTTTGCATTTTTCAAGCCATGTCTTGATTCAGTCACTTACCAAACCAGATAAAACCTCAAACACACTCCAAATATCATCCTTGAACTATCCCAAATGGTTCCCAACATCTGGAACACCATTTGAGAGAGTTGCTATTTTGGTCACTTTTAACCCCTTTTGCAAGAAAGGGACAGTTTGTGTTTTTGCAGGTACCAGCTGATTCCAACCATCCTAAAAGCTTCTAAGAGGTCATTTGAGGGTGTCCAAAGCATCAAATCATTTTTGGAACAAAGCGCTTGGTAGGTTGCACAAAATCTCCAAAAAAAGAGGTAAAATTCATAACTTGAATTCTTTGAATCATGCTTTCCTTTGATGTCCACATACATGCATCATATTGAACAATTCTTGAAGCAAAAATGTAGTCCTTAATGTGTATGTTAGGATCCTCCTACTGTTTTCACTTTAACATGTTTATATGTGGAGTTTATGTTGTTTTAACCTTAAGGTGCAGATCTGGTTTTTTGCCTTGTGTGTGTTGTACATTAAGTTTTAGTATGTATGAGTAATACCATTGGATTCCTTGCGAAAAATTGGTCAAGATAGGTTCTTACGGATTTCAATTTCGTTAAAAATTGAGAGAGTTATGAATGTTTGAAAATTTGATAAGCAAAGATGTTTAAACTTAAGGTGCAGATCTGGTTTTTTGCCTTGTGTGCGCGGTACATTAAGTTTCAGTGTGTATGAGTGATACCATTGGATTCCTTGCAAAAGATTGGTCAAGATAGGCTCTTTCGGATCTTAATTCCGTTAAAAATTGAGAGAGTTATGAGTGTTTGAAGTTTGATAAAAAAGATGTTGAAAACTCTTGAAAGATGTCGAATGTGATGTTGTGACATCTTTCCTCTTTTTCTTAGTTTATCTTCAAAACTCAACCAATTCTTTTACATAGCAAAAATCATCATTTTCAAAATCTGTTTTACACACTTCTTATTCATACTCCAAAATATTTTATTCCACAAAAAAATTAGTTTTATATTATTTATTTAATATAATTAGTATTTTTGTGAATAAATTCCTTTTTAATATTTTTAAAACATTTTAAAAGTGAACATTCATCTTGAAAATCAAAACTAAATAAGTTTTAAATCATCTTGTGATTAAAACCTCATTTTTCAAACCTTAACCAAAAATCACAAGTGGTTTACTTAAACTTATTTGATTTTTTTGTCATTTTTTATTAATTTTCTTTGAAAAATTACTTTTAAAAAGTGAAAATTGGGGTTTCTTTGATTTTTAATCATACTCAAATGTTTCAAGACTCTTTGGGCCTCTAATAGAGTGTAAGACCCAATCCCTTTGTAAATACAAAAATTTTGGGCCTCAGTCACTTGTATAAGTCCCACGGTGTTTCTAAAACCTCGGCGCGATCGTCGCCCTTTTCAAAATTAACCATTGGGCCTACCCTCGAGTAGTAAGACCCATTTCTTTTCTTAAAAATCACTTGGGCCTCTTGAGAGAGTGTAAGACCCATCCCTTTGTACAGAAAACTATTTTTGGGCCTCAGTCACTTGTATAAGTCCCCCTGTACAAATTCAACAGTGCGCTCACTGATAAAACCTTGGGCCTCTCCTTGAGCTGTAAGCCCCAAATCTTTCTTTTTCAAAGTACTTTCTCCTTTCATTTTGAATATACTGTTGTTTTCAATCTTTCTTTGTTGAACAACTAACCAAACAACATGGAAGCTCTACAACCGAGTAAGTGTTTATTGCTTTCCTTTACCACTTTCATATGTATATAACTGTATTGTGGGGCTGTTTCACTGTAAGTCTCCTTTCACAAACTCATATATATATATATATATGACTGTATTGTGGGGTTGTTTCGCTGTAAGTCTTCTTTCATAAACTCATATCAACTGTGTAATAATAGTATAGATATTTAGAGTTTCCCCGGAAACTACGTCTTGCACTAGGTAAAGCCGTTTCAATCACTCTTAGAAATAGTCAAATCTAGATCCCCATAGGATTACCAGACACAGTCTCCCCTCCTCTTGGGGTTAAACAATATGGAGATATGAAAGGCAGCATTCCCTGTGAACCCTTTCATAGACTGTCACTCATAGAAGTTGTCAAAGAAACTCTATTCCCCAGAGATGATCTTTTCTCCGTGAATGGAATCTCTTGAGTTTCTTCTAAATTCTCGAACTTTCCTGACTTTGATCTATTCTCGGTGAATTGCATTTCCTTGAATTTCTCAGGGTTTGGGGACCCACGGGCTTCTTAAAAGCACTTGTCAAGAGACTCTACTCCCCAGAGATGATCTTTTCTCCGTAAATGGCATCTCTTGAGTTTCTTCCAAATTCTCAAACTTTCCTGACTTGATCTATTCCTTGTGAATAGCTTGCCTTGAATTTCTTGGGGTTTGGGGACCCATCGGCTTCTTAAAAGCAGTCGGCCTCCTCTTGGGCATCGTACAAGGACCCTCAAGCTTCCTAAAAGCAACCCTCCTCCTCTTGGGCTTAGTACAAGGACCCTATGGCTTCTTAGAAGTATTCACAGCCTCCTCTTAGGCTTCGTATAATGATCTCTTCCTCCAGGAATGATAGCCTCCTCTTGGGCTTCGTACAAGGACCCGTCGGCTTCTTAAAAGTTTCCAGCCTCCTCTTGGGCTTCGTACAAATTGTCCCGACGACCTCCTAAAGGTATAGGAACAGAACCTACTCATCTTCATAGAACAGTCCTTTCATAGAGTCTACTACTATTTCTCAAAGCATAGTACAAAAGATGAAACTCTAAACTTGGACGGTCTAATCTCCTTGAGTCTCAAAGACATTCTCAAGTGACCCCTTCGTTAAATAGGAAGGAACCCCATAGACTCGGACAGTCTCAATACCCTTTGGATTTCCCGCTTCCTTAAAGAACATGAATAACCCGGATCTTTGAATTAAATCCCTGAGTACAGTGTTGCTCATATAAGAACTGATTTTCTCTTTCAAAATCAGTATACTGGACCTGTCACTTAACTGAAACAGTTACCATAGCCTCCTCTTAGGCTTTGTATAATGATCCTTCTTCAGTGAAGTTAGCCTCCTCTTGGGCTTTATACAATGATTCTTCCCAGCGAAGCAAGCGTTTAGCCTCCATCTCGGGCTTTATACGAGATACAAAAAGGTTCTTATTGAGCCAAACAAGCAATAGCCTCCATCTCGGGCTTTATACGAGATACGAAAAGATTCCCTCGTTGAGTCAAAACCTTTTTGCCTCTCTCTCAGGCTTTGTACGAGACACATAATAGCCTCCTCTTAGGCTTTGTATAAGAAAACCATTGGTTGATCCAATCAATCTTTTAGCGTCAAAGTTGTGCCTCGTTCACAGTACACAAACATCAATAACTCCTTCCCTTTCATCTAATCGCTGTAAGCGGCAAGCCTCTGGATCATCTACATCCATGCCACTGTCCCTCTTTTAGCATGAGAAATTCCTAAGGAAAGATAGCATTGCTCTACACTGAGTTAAAGTCTTCTCCTCTAGGTTAAAATCCCCTATAAAGGAAATTATGGCATTGCTAGGATCCGCGTATCCCAGTTAAAGTAATTCTCCTTTATAAACAGTTGTGACATACAACCCCCTCTTTAGAGATGACAAATTCTCTCTAAAGTCCAACCCTTTTAGCTTCATATCTTGGGCTTTGAACAAGATACAAATAGACTTTTCAGCTTCACATCTTGGGCTTTGATCAAGATACAAATCACCTTTCGCTTCACGTCTTGGGCTTTGAACAAGACACCAAAAACCAATTTCCTCCCATAGGATAGGAGGAACTACGAACGCTCTGATTTACCTGTTTCGGTAAACGGGAATACGTAGGCATAAGATCGAAAGAAAAGATCTTAGCGAGCACAATCAACAAAAAACCCAAATCCCATATCTCCATCAACCCGAAAGCAGTAATTCAAAAGCATCAGTCCTAACATCCTAATCCTTGTTCCCCTCCAGAAACCTTCTTTCAAGATAAAAAGAAAGAAATCAGTATTGGCGAAAATACAAATAACCAGTACAAAGGCCCCCCACATTGATAGCATCTGTAACCTAACAGACCGCTGTTTAAACTCAGTATGCAAGCAGGGTTAATTGGAGACATCTATTTCCCGTCCTTCATCAGCTCACAATAGGATAAAAAATGAATCGACCTGTAGTTTAAGCTCAAACCGCAGAGAGCGACCAGCGCTTAAGAACCGCGTCCAAAATAGCTCGCTACATAACCATCATGAAAATAACTTGTCCAAGGTTTTCACCTTAAATTGTAAGAAAGAAAGACTGCCGCACGGTGGGCGGCACTTTTCTGTAGCGAGCGATTTTGGACGTGGTTCTTAAGCACTGCCGCTCTGGGGTACTACAGGTCGATTCATTTTTTATCCTATTGAAGCTGATGAAGGAAGGGAAATAGATGTCTCCAACTAACCCTGCTTGCATACTGAGTTTAAACAGCGGTCTGTTAGGTTACAGATGCTATATGGAAGTGGGGCCTCTTTCTGCTTATTTTGTTAAGATTGAAATGACGGGACTATGTTATTGGTAGGATGTTAGGACTGATGCTTTTCGATTGATGTATGAAGGTACGGGATTTTGGGTTTTTGATTAGTGTGTTCGCTAAGATTTCTCTTTCAATCTTATGCCTACGTATTCCCGTTTACCGAAACAGGGAAATCAGAGCGATCGTAGTTCCTCCTATTCTATGGGAGGAAATGGTGTTTTGGTGTCTTGTTCAAAGCCCAAGACATGAAGCTAAAGGTGGTTTGTATCTTGTTCCAAGACCAAGATGTGAAGCTGAAGGGTCTATTTATATATTGTTCGAAGCCCAAGATATGAAGCTAAAGGGTTTTGACTTTAGAGAGAATTTGTCATCTCTAAAGAGGGTCTGTTTGTCACAACTGTTGGGTGACTGGTTATAAAGGAGAATTACTTTAACTAGGATATGTGAATCCAGCAATGCCATAATTTCCTTTATAGGGGATTTTTAACCTGAAGGAGAAGACTTTAACTCAGTTTAGAGCAATGCCATCTTTCCATAGGAATTTCTCATGCTAAAAGAGGGACAGTGGCATGGATGTAAATAATCCAGAGGCTTGCCGCTTACAGCCAATAGATGAAGGGGAAATGAGTTGTTGATGTTTGTAGACTGTGAACCAGGCACATCTTTGATGCTAAAAGGTTGATTGACTCAACCGGGGTTTTCTTATACAAAGCCTAAGAGGAGGCTATTGGCCCAACAAGAGGGTGTTTTTATGTGTCTCGTACGAAGCCCGAGAGAGAGGCTAAAAGGGTTGACTCAACAAGAGAGTGTTTTTGTATGTGTCTTGTACGAAGCCCAAGACGGAGGCTAAAGGTTGTTTGACTCAACAAGAAAGTCTTTTATACTCAACAAGAGAGTGTTGTGTATCTCGTACAAAGCCCGAGATGGAGGCTGAAGGCGTTTGACTCAATAAGAGAGTCTTTTATACTCAACAAGAGAGTGTTTTTGTATCTCGTACGAAGCCCGAGATGGAGGCTAAATGGGAATTGACTCAACAAGAGAGTCTTTTATACTCAACAAGATAGTGTTTTGTATCTCGTACAAAGCCCGAGATGGAGGCTAAAAAATGTTTGACTCAACAAGAGAGTCTTTTATACTCAACATGAGAGTGATTTTGTATCTCATACGAAGCTCGAGATGGAGGTTAAAAGGTTTGCTCCACTGGGGAGAATCATTTGTACAAAGCCCAAGAGAAGGCTAGGGTAACTGTTTCAGTTGAGTGACAGGCCCAACATGTTGGTTAAGAGAGAAAATCAGTTCTTATATGGGTAATGTTGTACTCATGGATTTGATCTGAGGATCGAGATTATTTCCTGTTCTCTAAGGAAACGGGGAATCCAAAGGAGCTTTAGACTGTCCGAGTCTACGGGTTTTATCTTCTGTACTATGCTTAAAAAGCAGTAGTAGTAAGATCTAGACTCTTTGAAAGACTGTTCTATTAAGATGACTAATTTCTGTTCCTATACCTCTAGGAGGTCGTCGGGACAATTTGTACGAAGCCCAAGAGGAGGCGAGAAAACTTTTAAGAAGCCGAGGGACAATTTGTACGAAGCCCAAGAGGAGGCTATCTTCCCGGAGGAAGAATCATTATACGAAGCCTAAGATGAGGCTGTGAAAACTTCTAAGAAGCCGACGGGTCCTTGTACAACGCCCAAGAGGAGACGGGGATGCTTTTAGGAAGCCTGTGGGTCCTTGCACTAAGCCCAAGAGGAGTCTGATGAACAGTTCCAGAAGGGGTTTCACTTGGAACATTGGCCTTCTGTATATGAACTGTTCAAGGGGGGAGATTTCTTAAATCTAGTTATCTAAAATTATTGTGAAAGAAAATTCTCATGGTTTAGGTTATGTTGAAATATCCGGTATAACGTCGGATGTAGGGAGACGAGATTTTGTCTAGTTCTAGACGTAGTTGTCGGGGAAACTCTAAATATCTATACTATTATTACACAGTCGATATGAGTTTATGAAAGAAGACTTACAGTGAAACAGCCCCATAGTACAGTTATATACATATGAAAGCGGTAAATGAAAGAGGGTAAACACTTACTCGGTTGTAGAGCTTCCACGCTGTTTGATTAGTTTGTTCAACAAAGAAAGCTTTGATAACAATACTATATTCAAAATCAAAGGAGAAAGTGTTTTGAAAGGAAAATTGGGGCTTACAGCTCAAGGAGAGGCCCAGGGTTTTATCAGTGATTGCACTGTTGTTTTGTACAGGGACTTATACAAGTGACTGAGGCCCAAGAAAGGTTTTCTGTACAAGGGGATGGGTCTTACACTCTATTAGAGGCCCAAAAATGGTTTTGAATGAGTCTTATAGCTCGAGGAGAGGCCCAGATGATTTGTTTTAAATGGGCGATGATCACGCCGAACTTTTGAAATACAACGGGACTTATACAATAAGTGAGGCCCAAAATAGGTTTGTATTTACAAAGGATTGGGTCTTAAACTCTATTAGAGGCCCAAAAAGTTTAAAAATGATTTGTTTGAGTGAAAATCAAGGAAACCCTAATTTTGTTTTCTTTTAAAAGGAAATATTTAAAGAAAATCAAATAAAATGTTAAAAATACCAAATAAGTTTGAATAAACCACTTGTGATTTTTGTTGAAGGTTTCAAAAATGAGGTTTTCATCACAAGATGAATTAAAACCTACTTGGTTTTGATTTTCCAAAATGGATATTCATTTTTAAAAGAGTTTAAAAACAAATAAAAGACATTTATTCACAAAAATACTAATTATATTAAATAAATAATATAAATCTAATTTTTTTGGGGAATAAAATATTTCAACATTTTTGTGGGTTTTTGCAAAGAGAACTAATCAAAAATAAATAAAATTGAGGGAGTTATTAATTTTCCAATAAATTAACAAAACATGAAAATATTGGAAAAAATAGCAAAATGTGAGAAAACCCAAAATGGCATGGGTGGGGTTTGAACCCACGACCTCAAGGTTATAGGGCACGCGCCTTACCACTGAGGTCGTGATACATCCGTTGATTAAAAAAAACCAACAAATATACAAGGCTTGCCTTGTTTTCTAGGCCTGGCCTAGGCAAGGCAAGGCAAGTTTTGGCAAGAAACGGGAAGGTCCATAACTTTCTCATTTATCCATGGTTGGGGACAAAATTTATATGCATCTGGCCTAGAATTTCACAAGGAATCCAATGGTGGTGGTATTTTTTTCAGATCATGCTCCCTCCTCAAAATCCAATGGTGGTTTTGAAATAGGCCTATAATTGCATTTTCTATGCTACACTTTGGTACAAGCATGAATTACATGATGAATTGGTTCAAACACAACATATATAACATGTATGAGATGTGCATGATCAGTGGACTTCAAAGCAATGCATATTTTGGAAAGTTCAAGTCATGATGCTTACCTCTCTTTTGAGCTTTTGGAGTTTTTGTGCAATCTGCCAAGTTTCTTGTTCCAGAAATGGTTTGATGCTTTGGACACTCTCAAATGATCCCTTAGAAGCTTTTAGGATGAATAGAATCAGCTAGAACCTGCAAAAACACAAACTGTCCCTTTCTTGCAAAAGGGGTTTAAATGGCCAAAATAGCAACTCCCTCAAATGGTGTTCCAGATGGGGGAACCATTTGGGACAGTTCAAGGATGATATTTGGAGTGTGTTTGAGGTTTTATCTAGTTTGGAAAGTGACTGAATCAAGGCATGGCTTGAAAAATGCACAAAAGTACTATTTTGAGGTTTTGAGAGGTGACTTTGTGATTTAAGGATTACAGGTCACTTGTGAGAGTTTAGATAACTTAGATATGATATAATGGAGGTGTTAGGATCATGCGTTGTGATGGAAATGCTCTTTAACTCAAAAAATCAGAGTTACCTTGCTAAAGAAGGCATTTTGGCCTAAAGAGAGGGATTTTGAGGAAACCATCTGTTTGATGGCTTTGGTGTACTCAAACTAAGCACAAATGAGCTCTATTTATAGTAGAGCAAGTTTGTTTTGGGATCAATAGTGAATGGCAACCACAGCTGAGGTTTGGCCAATGTTGATCAATGGGAAACCAAGTCTCCTCTAGCCATTGACTAGAGGTTAGAGCACATGCCTTTGGTTCCCTAGTTATTGGATCATTCTTGACTGAATTCAGTTGCAAATGTGTCAGTCCATGCCACCTCTAAGCATCCATTAAATGCTCCAATCCAAAATTGGAGTCTTATCCCTCTTTTAGGGATTTCTAGGTTTGTCATGCTACTTCTTGTTCTAAAGACTTTGGAGGCTTGGATCAGTGTTTGTTCCCTTTAGATTTAATCCTCAGATGTGTCCAAAGTGATGACAAGGCTTGGAATTATCTGGTTTTTCCAAATCGAGCAAAAGTACAAAATTCTACCTAGCCTTGGCAGTTTTCAGCAAGGCATATTGCCATTGTCATATCTCATGACCCAAGTGGAATTTGGTGATGTTCTTGGCCATTTTGGAAAGCCCTCACATGATACAACAACTGTTTGATCATAATTGGTTTTGATACTTTTTGGATCCAAGTGAAAAATTCCCCTACATTTGGAAAAAAATAAGGCAGATTCTGACTTAGTGAAAATTTCATTGTTAGAAAAAGTGACATTTCATGTTTTCAGCCATTTTGATCATTCCATAACTCAAAATCTATGATGAATTGGAATGAGGTGTAGTTGAAGCTTTTGTAGAGGCCCATGAGGGATACAAATCCAGATTTGGATGGGAAAAAATGGCCTTGTGGTTTAGGAGTTATGATCCTCCAAAGTTGGTACCCTAGCCACTTTGTTCCATAACTTAGAAAATTTCTAAGTTTTTTATGGTTACCCCTTTTACAAGTTATCCCACTTTTCTTGATTTTTCTTGATGAATGATGATTCCAATCAGACATTAACATCATTTTAGGGTTAAAAAACCATAATTGTGAAAAATCTCAAAAAGTCAAAGTTTGACTTTTGTGCACAGTTGACTTTTTATCAGATGAATTCCAAATTGTGCGATCCTCTATGAAATTGAGTCCTTGACCTAAATCAAACTTGATTAATTGATTTCATAGGTGTCATAGGGTGTAGTGAATCATGTCTTAGGGTTTGGGAGCATGTCCTGGTGAAAAGTCAAAGCTACAGTTGACTTTTCCCACAAAACCCTAACTGTGGTTCAAATGAAATTGAAATTTGTTGCTCAAGCTTCTTGGATCAATCCATTGTTGCAAATGGATCAATGTGGTGTATTAGAGACCCTCAAATCCTCTCTTGAGGTCTTGGCTCATGTTTTGTCCCAAAAGTCAACTTAGGGGTGAATTAGGTCAAGAAACCCTAATTCCTGATTTTTGATGTATGCATCCTCTGAGGCTAAATTGACTTGATGATTGGGTCCATGAGGTTCCATGGAGCATATTAGAATATACTTTGAAGCATTACCTCATGCCCAGAGGAAAAGTTCCATCTGGAGGCCCTGGTCGACCAAACCCTAATTTGGTGACACTGGCGATCTTGAGGCTTAATCCACCTAGAAGGGAGCAGCCTTATGCTTGATCCTTGAAATGGGAGTCCTTTTGATCCATTGTAGAGGTTTGAGAGGTTAGACAAGTTGAAGATCATGCCATTTCTGGATTGATCCATGGTCTAAGGCTCAAAGAGGGCTTGAAACCCTAATTTTTGTTTGTAGTGAGTGCTCACCCATCTTTGGGGAGACTAATGAGGCATGACGGTACATCCATATTGTGATGATGATTTGCACAATGATGGGGAATCTTAGTGGTCAAAATTTGGGGTATGACAGGTTTAAAATAAATAATCTGCATAACGTGATGATTCTTTTCAGAAAAGACATAGAGAATGCAAAAGTGTGTGCAGTGTATTTTGAAAAAGCGAAAAGCGAAAAGTGAAAATAGCGAAAAGTGAAAAGTGAAAAGCGAAAAGTGAAAAGTGAAAAGTGAAAAGTGACATTTTCAGGATTACCATTTTCTGGAAAAGCGAAAAGTGAAAATAGCAATAAATGCAAGAATTCAGAATGACATTTTTATTTATGATTTGTCGATTCTTGAAACACAAACCCTATGAAACAAAACTCTTTCGCTCTGGGCGAAGCAAAGAGGGATATTTACAGAAAAGCAAGCCCTATAAAACATCTTTTTCACCCGAGCAAAGTGAAAGGTCAAAACAAAGACGAGGCAATTATTTTAATTTATGAACGATATTTGGGACATCGACCGCGACCCAATTTGACGAACTCCTCTGTGGATCACAAAGTCTGGTATTTTTCTTCTGGGATTTTCTTCAGTAATGACACTGATTTCTAGCGGAGTTGGATCACTAGAGTCTTCTTCTCATGCAGAGTTATCATAAGAGGACTCTTTTGTTGTATCTTCACCAGTATTTTCATTTTCAAGAGGATCTCCCCATCTTGTTGGCTTGATGTCTTTATATCTGTGCGAGAGCTTTCTGGAGTAGTGTACTTCACTAGGAAGTCGTACTTGCCGCTTGGGTGCCCCAAAGTATCCTAAGTTTCTGAAGGGATATATGAATCATCTTCTTCAACGACATTGAACTCAGGAAATGCAAAGTTGATAAATTCTTGTCCTGCGATTCTTGCAACTTCATCAACATGATGTTTGACATTTTCAAAATTTTCCTAGTAAGGTTCCCACGACTCTGGAAGAACAGGTGGATTTTTCTCAAGGTCATTCAGTAGATATGCATTCTCTGGCTGACTCTTATGCCCTGAATCTTCCATGTAAGGTTTCCAAATGGGAAAATCATCCATGGGGTCATATGAGTTGTAATCGAAGTTATATTTCATCAGAGTATCTTCTTCTAATGAGTTGGGTGGAGCATGGCATCCCTCGGGATCGCAATCTCCGTAGATCATTCTGACATCTAATCTTGGTATATATCTGGGACTTTGCTTCCGAGAGCAGAATGGCATGTATGTTTCTTCCTAAGATATATATCCTTCATCGTTGAAATAGGATTTCCGTTCTTCATCTGTATCAGAAGAACCATTTTCCTCGATGGTGTGGACTTCTTGAGAAATCGGGTGGAGGAAGCCTCCATTGTGGAAGAAATCTTGAATGGGACGAAAATTTTCATCCTTTTTTGTAGTCTTGGTAAATACTGGAGAAAAACCAAGACCTTTTCTTGTCTTGTTATCAACAGGAATCACAACTTATCCCCATCCTTTTATGTCACTGCTCCCCATTATTTGGAGAGCGTCTTTCTATGAGGAAATCGACGTTCCTTTTTCTTGATGATTCTCATTACTCACAGAGAGTGCTTGAAATTGAGTTCCAATAACCTCCTCTGGTTCTAAATATGAGAATGATGATAGATTGCTTACAATTAAAGCTTTTTCTCCGCATACTGTGACCAACTTGTCGTTCTTGACAAAATTCAGCCTTTGGTGAAGTGTCGAAGTGACTGCCCCTGCTTCATGTATCCAAGGTCGTCCCAATAAACAGCTATATGCCGCTTGGATGTCCATGACTTGGAAAGTGACTTGGAAAGTGTGGGGAACAATGGTTATGGGAAGGTCGACTTCGCCAATAACTGTTTTCCTGGATCCGTCAAAAGCTTTGACTATGATATCACTGCCTCTCATAGGGGTGCCTTGAAAAGATAGTCGTACCAGAGTTGACCTTGGCATGATGTTTAATGATGAACATGTTTCCATAAGTAAACTATCTAAAGCATTATCCTGGCAATTGAATGTGATATTGAGTGTCATGTTATGATTCTTGCCTTCCTCTGGAAGTTCTTCATCACTGAAACCCAAATTGTTGTAGGAAGTGATGTTGGAAATAATGTTGTCAAACTGACCCACTATTACATCTTGTTCTACAAAGGCTAGTTCCAAGACTTTCTGTAGAGCTTCTCTGTGAGCTTCTGAACTGAGCAGGAGAGATAACACGGATATCTGAGAAGGATTTTGTAATAGTTGATCCACAATGTTGTATTCACTTCTCTCGATGAGTTTTAACATTTCATCGTTATTATTCACAGGCTTTGTGTTGCTGGATTGACCAACTTGTTAATTAGGAACTTCAGCTTGAGGTTCCTTTTCTTTTATAGGTTCTCCAACTCCTCTGTTGAAGATTCGGCCACTTCGGGTGACCCGACTGATATCAGCAATGTTGACAACGGATGGCAGTGGATTTCTTTTCCATCTTCTATTATGGTTGCATCGTACTTGTACGAAATAACTTTCTCTGACTCGTATGGCACTGGGCCTGGCAGGTAGATGATCAAAGGGGTTATTTGGGTCTTTCGACTGTCAAAAGTAACCTCAATTGGTTTCAACTTGGGAATGTTGAAAATTTTTCCACTATCGAAAGGGATTTCCAAGTGCTTTGGCTCGTTGAGCAGCGGGATTATGGTGAAAACATCCTCGTTAATTCCATAATTAATAGGCTCTCTTTCATTGAAAACCGTGATGGTTCTTTTGTCCAACAACTCATGAATCTCATTTTGAACAAGGAGGCAACCATGTCGACTATTGCGACATTTTCTACAAGCCGAATGATCGTGGTGATTCGGACCAAAATAATCAAGTTCGCACAGGCATTTATGAAATTTGACCAATGATGTTTCAATTTTTTTAATGTTATAAACTGTGTGCTGCCCTGGGCAACCTTGCACCATATTGATGGACTGAGAATTTAGGCATAGTTGGGTTTCCCCTTGTTCCACTTGATTCTGGAGAGCTGCTCGCACGATGTAGCACCTTTGGCTATTCTTTGAACATATTCGAGAGCATTCATAATTGTGAGGTGGCACCCGGCCGTATCCACTCTGTATGTAGTGCATCTTTACCAAATCCGTTTCCAGCAAGCGGATGTCACAGCTTCTGTGTCTGTCCGGATTTCCATTAGTTATGCTAACTTGATGTGTGTTTTCATCCTGGTAGACTGGGAGCCACCAATGGTCCAACAGATGTTGAAGAGTTATTTGTACAAGTGCGCAACCTTGATCATTTTCAGAGCAATCTTTGTAGTCCTGATAGTTATGTGCTGAGAGATAGTCGAGCCTGACTTGCTTGGCATGCAATTCTACCAAGCTGGTATTCATTAAACGAATGTCAAAAATCTGAACCATGTTGACCTGGTGATTATTCCTTCCATGGTACTCTTGGATCCATCCTAAATCCATTTGATGCTGGAGGGCTTCTTGTACAAAAGAACATCCTTGATTGTCTTTTGAACAAATTGGGCAAGCGTTGTAGTCATGCAGCGGCAAATTGTGGTACCGACTTTGTCTTGAGTGCATTGCTACTAGGTTGACATTCATTGCGCGGATGTCATAATTTTGAACAATGTATGGATGTTGATAGGCCTAATTTATTCCATGAATCCTGTGATCCTGGATCCAACCTAGATCCATCTGTTTTTGCAGGGCTGCTTGTACAATGATGCACCCTTCGTTGTTCTTGGAACAAATGTCGCATTGATGATAGTTATGAGATGGCACATGACCATACCTGCTTTTCCTGCAATGCATTTTTACCAGATTCGTTCCTAGTAGGTGTACATCGTGAATTTGATAACTGCTGCTGGGTCCTTCATCTATCAAATTTACTAAAGCTTTTTCATGTTGTGGCAACGAATTTGTTTGAACATTCGGGTTCGTATCTTTGAAAGATAAAACTCTATTTTTTACGAGCCTTTGTACGTCAGATTTGAAGTTAAGGCAGTTCTCAATGTTATGCCCCGGTCCTCCTTGATGATAAGGGCAAGATTGGTCAGCTTTGAACCAATAAGGGGGATTGTCCGACACTGTGAGAGGAGTCCTAGTTTGAACGTGCCCCTTCGCTAGCAAAAGTGGAAATAGTTCTGCGCATAACATTGGTATGGGGTCAAACCTTGGGGATCGTGGAAAATGATTGTTGTTATTGTATTACGGGCGAGCCTGCTAAAGAGGTTGTTGCTGCCTTTGCTAATATGGTTGTTGATTTGGCTGCCTCTGAGCAACCTGTGGTTGATATGCCGAGATCGGCACGGGACTGACAACAAGAGATACCGTTGCTATCTGTCGAGGTTGTACCCTCGCCTTTGCTTACTCTGCGAGATATTACTGATTTCTTACTCTTTATTCTTTTGGAAAGCACTTATGTATCTTTTACTACTGCTGGATGGTTCTGCATCCTTAATCAGTCGACCTTCTCGGACTGCTTCCTCAAGGTATACCCCTATGTTTACCATCTCGGTAAAGTCACTAGGTGCGCTGGCGACCATCCGGTCATAATAAAATGAGCTTAATGTTTTCAAGAAGATTTTCGTCATTTCTTTCTCCTCAAGAGGAAGACAAATCTGGGTGGCGATTTCACGCCATCTTTGAGAGTACTCCTTGAAGGTTTCTTTATATTTTTGGGACATAGCTCTGAGTTGATCTCTGCCGGGTGCCATATCCAAATTGTACTTGTACTGCTGAACAAAAGCTTCCCCAAGATCCCTGAAAGTACTGATCTTGGTACGGTTTAATCCCATGTACCATTTGTGCGCGGCACCGATTAAACTGTCTTGAAACTAGTGGATTAGTAGCTGTTGGTTTTTTGTCTGGGTAGACATCTTCCGGGTGTACATTACCAAGTGACTTTGAGGGCAAGATTTTCTTTTGTACTTCTCAAAGTCGGGCACCTTAAACTTGTGCGGTATTTTGACGTTCGGGACCAAACAGAGGTCAGCAGCATCTTTGCCAAACAAGTCTTGTCCGCGTATGGCATGCAGTTCTTTCTGCATTTCCAAGAACCGTTATTGGAGTATGTTTATTCTTTTGTATACTTCTTCATCTTTTCCATGGGTGGCATGAAGGATCTGTTCCTCTGGGATAGTATGTATCACCGGTTATGGTATAGACATTACTACCATAACTCTTGGCGCTTCGGTGACTTGAAGTTTGTAACCTTCAGGCACAGGAGTCTCTGTCGTAGTCATTGCATCTTCGTCTACCTGAAGTTTGTAACCTTCAGGTCTGGAGGTTCTGGTTGTGGCTCCTAGGTCTTCAGCGACCGGAGGATTATATCCCTCAGGTATAAAATTGAAAGGCATGCTCCAAGGAAAACCTTAAGGCATATTGTACTGCGGAAGACTGACGGATATCTCAAACGTGGGTGTAGACACAATTTCTGAGATTACAGTCCTTTGAGGCGGTTGATCCTGAGCTGCTGCTAGGGATTCAATCATGTTGTTGAGTCTTTCTAGACTTTCCTTCAGAATGTTAACTTCCTCTCTTAGCTCTCTATTTTCCTCCTCAAGATCGCCCATTTTCTTTTGCCGATTGGCCCGAGTATTGTACGAATGAGACAGTTTGACTCTAAAGTGCGACACATGTGTGAGACTTTATGACAAAGATGTGTAATGCAAGAATGATGAATGATATGCAAAGAATGAGAATGATCTTTTTGTTTTCAAAAGAACTTTTAACAATTGTATTGCAAATATCATACAATGGTAGAAACCTTTTATTGAATTCAAAGGATTACA
Organism: Lathyrus tuberosus; assembly: GCA_022829125.1. Taxonomy (NCBI): domain Eukaryota; kingdom Viridiplantae; phylum Streptophyta; class Magnoliopsida; order Fabales; family Fabaceae; genus Lathyrus; species Lathyrus tuberosus. Next base: position 3,381,928 of record JALAZF010000052.1, on the reverse strand, counting down.
ATATCTTATAGGGAAAAGTACATTGTTTTACAAAGTGTAGGAAGGAAAACTAGGCCTATGAATCCTAAGGAATCTCTGAAAAAGGTCCAGATGCTGGTTGCTGATCCCCTTTTCTCTTCTTTGATTGAGTCTCCTCAACCGTTGTCGGTCGATGATCCTTTTCCATGTGAAAGGAGAGAGCAAACTCCTCTGTTCCTCTTACCTTTCTACAGTATGTTGCTCTAGTATTTTGATCAGAGCATTTTTCTCTTTTAGTAATTCTTGAATCTTTGTGTACTCAAAGCTGGCAGTCTAATACTTGTTCTTCCAAGAGTTCTTTTCACGTTGAGTTTTGTTAAAAGCGACCTGCAGTTTCTCTGTGTTACTCATGAAGTAGAGAATAAATTCTTTTAAGGGAAATACTTCTTGAAGAGGGTAAGGCATTTTTAACTTGAGGGCCCGAGCTTGTACCCATTGGAGATAAGGCTCTGCGGAGATGCAATTTGGTTTTCTCAGAGATTCTCTTCCTTTACTATGAACATGATGTCAGGCATGCACAATTTCTTCCTTGAATACTCTGTCATTTTCTCCTTCCTTGAAGAAAAGACCTTCTAGATAAATATTGTAAGGTACGTCTTTCATCGGGTATCCAAGCTGACGATGAGCTAAAACTGGGTGATAATTGATCCCTCCTTTGGTACCAATGAGGGGTACATTAGGGAAACTTCCACATTTGTCAATGATGTTTATTCCGTCATAGACCCGATTGTACCAATCTATATCGGAGTGAGTGAGAGACATAATCTTTTACGACCATCACATACCACTTTTGAGATCCCAAAAAGCAGCAGATTTAGGTAAGTGGAAAATAAACCATTTGTAGAGTAATGGTACACAACATGTAATCATCCCTCCACTGTACAAGTTCCTTAAATGCACTGAGTGGTAAGCATTTGCAAGCAAAGTTGGGACCGGGTTCCCAATTAAGAATATCTTGATAGCGTTTATGTCGATGAAATTGTCAATGTTAGGGAAAAGAAATAATCCATAAGTGAGTAGAACGAAGTTATCCTCAAAAGCAACTATATTTCCTATGTTGGTTAAGTATAGGGCTTTTTCCAATAGGAACCTAGCTGGTAGACCTTGAATTCCTCCCTTGGTGGTCATGTGGGTTTTGATATCTGATATTTCCAAAGAGGTGACTCTTACAATGATTTGATCTTTAGGAATTTCTTCCAGTCCAGAGATTGGATCCTGATCAGTGATGGGTAAATCAATCAGATGAGAGTGCTCTTCTAATGTTGGTGTGAGCTGATAATCTGGAAACATAAAGCAGTGGTACACCAGATCATAGAACTAGACCAATGTAGATAGGACTCCTTCCACCATGTTGACTTTCAAAAGAGACAAAAGTCCTCCGTACTTAGCTCTGAAAGCTTATGGATTAGTAATCAACCATCCCAATATTCTCAGGTCTTCAAGTTTTAGACTTCTGAAGGTGTACTTCTGAGTTTTTCTTCTACCAAAATCCATAACGCGGTTTCTGATATTTGCAACACCCTCTTTTTTTAGTTCTTTTGAAAAAAAATTGAGAAAATATTTTTTTTTGAAATTTTTTGATGAATGCATGAATGCAGCAAACACAAATATATGAAAACATGGGTTTAAGGGTTTATAGTCATGATCATGAAGCCACGGGTCTACCCATCCCAAAGGTATGTACTAAGGGTTCTTTTTGCACTTGTAGAACGGGTTCTAACAAGGTTCCCAAAATCATTTACCCATTTTAAGAATATTCCCAGCAAACCGACTGACTCAGGAGAGCTGTAATATCCATATGATGAATCTCATTCGAGTGTAGTATCGCGTATCAACTATTCCCAATAGTCACCGCACTAAATCCTAAAAATGGCCAAGGTTAACTGTTTACTAATCCTCAGTTTCATGGGTGCCCAGTGGAAAAAGTAATGTTTTCACGACTTGCTCGTTTAACATCAGTAATTCCAAAAGGGTACCTCTACTGATTCGGTGGACTTTCAAGTTAGCTTGGAAGGGATTCACTCCCTATAAGCCTTCTTGAGTCTTCCACCTCCTATCTTAAAATATGCTCTCAAGCCCACTGAGGACTTTTTGACTCACCACATGTGTATTAATCACATTGACGCTCCCGGGATTTTCATCCATGGTACAAACGCGAAAGTGGCGTGGAAAACAGAGTCGCCAACAATGTGTATTTATCCCAAGCGAGGGAAAGGAAACACTGCATAAACTTGAGGGAAGGAAAAGAGCATGGTCTCGCGACCAAGAGAAACAGGTAAGGGAGTTGGTTACGCGAAGGGAAGGTATTAGCACCCCCATGCGTCCATCATACTCGATGGGATCCATGTTTGTTGTCTCAATCAAAGGGTGTCGTCGTCTGGAGCTCCACTACTACTGGAAAGGAAAAGGAACGAGAACGGAAAAGAACGAAGAAACGAGGAAGAAAAGGAAAAGAAGTTACTCGATAGGACATCTCTCGTCCTATGCCTACGTATTCCCTCGTGCAATGGGAAAGTCAGAGTCAACGTAGTTCAGACACGAACTAAGGGGGGAGGTTGCTCTCCAAGACATCACCGTCTCATGCCTACGTATCCTCAATCGGACTAGAAAGAGGAAATCAGAGCAGTCGTAGTTCGACCTAACAAGGTCGGTTAGTGTTTTTTATGAGCGACATTAGATTCGTGTCCGGCAGTTAGGGTCGATGCCTGTTTGCGACGAGACGGAAGTAACGTGCCCTTTTTTTAAAATGATTTGAACTTAACGATCCTGAATGATGAAAAAGGTTTGAGTTCGTTTTTGTGTTTTTTCAGACAGAAGTGGATTAAAGTTAGTTTGTAACTTACATTGCACTAAAGTCTACCATGCGAGAACGAGTGAATCGCATGGTCGTCCCCAAATGGGACGTATGCTAAACACTCTAGAAGAGGAGGGGAGACACCTCGTTCTTCATTTCCTACACTTAAGGCTTGAGCGCAATATTCGTTATATTTATTAAGTGTTTTATAAGTGTTAGGAGATAAGAAGAGATGACTCAAGGGAAAATAAAACACTAAAGGGAAACTAAATGTTCCTAATGTTGTCATGCAAAGGTGGCCCTATAGTTGAGGTTGAAAGGGAAACGTCTACCTAAGTTAGCATGCAAAGGGAAGCCTAATGCTAATCCTACTCCAAGCTTAATCAAAAATTAAGTTGGACTAGGTAGCTCTAAGGGAGTAAATCCAAGACTTAAATAAGTCTTGAGATTCAAGGGAAGAGAAAGAGTGAAAGGGAAAAAAACAAACAGCAGCTACAACAGCGCCTCCGCACCTGCACAGCAGTAAAATCTAGCACACAAGCAAGACAGCTTTCAACAGGACACACATTCAGCACAAAATATGTGTAAAAGGCAGCAAGCAGCAAGTGTGAACAATAGACAACACATGAACAAATTTAGAACAGCAGCTGTAAAAACAGGGCAGCATGCATCCAAACAAGAAGTGATTGCAAATGAACATGCATAGCAAAGAAAATCAAGCATGGAGGTTGCAAACATCAAGGATGAACAAGCATGATCATATTAACCACTCAAGAACAAGCACATTCAACATAATTGTACGATTTACACATTTATCAAAACAAATCATGCACAAACAACCATGGAGACAAACATTAATCATGCATCATATGTCCAGCAAGTTGAGCATTAACCAAGAATTAACATGATTCAAATGTGTGTGTAACGTGTTCATCGTATCAAGAATGCAACAAGGCAAACATGTTCATAAACGATACAAGTCCAAGAATCGGGTGTCGGAAAATTGTGTTCATGCAATAGTGTGAGGTGTAACAGCTCAAGAATGATCCACAAATCATCATCATATCAATCCATGAAGCTTAGACATGAAAAGGATCTCAAACAACCAAGAAAATGCAAGAAAATCAAGGTTTGCTTTAGTGTTAACCGGTTACAGCATAACTGTTAACCGGTTACACATTTCAAAATAGCCTGAAAATACGCAAAAAACAACAGGGTAACCGGTTAGCAGATACGCTGTAACCGGTTACACAGCAGCAGAATTCAAAAATAAGTGCTCAGAATCACTTTTCAGCAGCTTATCACTTCTCCAATCACCTGCATGTTAGGGCATCTCAATATGCACGAAAATTACATCTCAAAACCAGCAAACACGCATCAATCAACCAGCAACAACAATCAAATCCACAATTCAAAGGATCAAACACAACAAATTCAAGATCTACATTGTGAACAAGCAAAATAAGATAAAATGAAAAGTAGATCTAAAATTTACCAACCTACAAAGCTGAGAATTGCTTTGGTGAGTGTTGATAGGCTGCAATTGATGAATCTAAGCAAGAAATTCAGAGATCCAATGCAATCTTCAAGCGAAAATGCAAAATAAATGCAATGTGAATTAGTGAATGGATGAAGGTTTAGTTCCAAGATCAACAAATTTCAATGCAAAATTTGTTGAACTTTGATGGTGGAACTTTGAGTGAGGGTTTTGGAATGAGAGAGAAGTTGAGAGAAAATTGATGTGAAATGTGTAGAAAATTCAGAAAATGGATCCCAGTTCTGTGAGGTTTGGAATGAATTGATTTAAATAGAAGCTAGGTTAGGAATTCAAAGGTGGTTTGGAGTGAGGTTTAGTGGGTGGAAATTGGGGTGAAAAGTGGATTAGGAAAGGAAATGAGGAATTAGAGTGGAAAATGTTGGAAGGAATTTGAATTTTGGGTGGAAAATGATGAAAATATCAATTCTAGATCCTTCCCACACGTGCACATTCCAAGCACATGATCACTAATGATGCAAACTTAATTTTTTTCAAACTGCGCCCAGAGTAACCGGTTACAGCATATCTACTAACTGGTTACACAGTTCAAAAACCTTGAGAATATGCTGAAAATGAATGAGTAACCGGTTAGCACATATGCTGTAACCGGTTACACAGTTCAAATTTTGAATTTTGGCGCCTTTTGGAGGGAAACTTGGAAAAGTGACTTCTGATAGCTGTTTTTGAACCCGTTAAACCTCCGAAACTCAAAACTTGATATTTCTACTGAGTAACACCTGAAAAAGAACACAAATTCTTGCTGACACCTCAGGATATCCTGCTGTATTAATAATGCCTGATGCCGAATAACCGATCAAAAATTGACTGCCAGGGTTTCTGATCATCAAATCATCTAATGAGCAAAATAAATGCTCAAAAAGACTTTGAAAGCTATCTGCTTAGCTCTAAACACCATTGAAAATCATATTGGAACTGACAACGCCATGAGCCGCCGGAAAATACCTTGATCCCATGCTAAGAACCAATGATATGCAAAGATGATAATGCAAGAATGAAATGAAACATAAGTCAGTTAGAGGTTGGAAAAAGAAAGGGCAAATTTTGAGGTGTTACAGCTGCCCCTATTCAAACTTCTTGGATTCGAGGGTATGGAAGCAAAGGCTTTCAGACAATCAGGATACTCGGAGATTGAATACCATAATAACCTAGAAATTTGCAACCTGCGGGGGTAGTAAATAGAATGAATACGAGAACGGCAGAAGGCGGACTCGGGATAAAAGACTGACCGAAGGCGGACCCATTGGGGATATAAGAATGAACGAGTACGACCGAAAGTGGACTCGAAAAGAAAGACCGACCGAAAACGCTCTTTCAACAGCAAACGAGTACGACCGAAAGCGGACTCGAAAAGAAAGACCGGCAGAAAATGCTCTTTCAACAGCAAACGAGTACGACCGAAAGCGGACTCGAAAAGAACAAACGAGTACGACCGAAAGCGGACTCGAAAAGAAAGACCGGCCGAAAATGCTCTTTCAACAGCAAACGAGTACGACCGAAAGCGGACTCGAGAAGAATAAACGAGTACGACCGAAAGCGGATTCGAAAAGAAAGACCGGCCGAAAACAGAATTTCAACAACCAACGAGTACGACCGAAAGCGGACTCGAAAAGAATAAACGAGTACGACCGAAAGCGGACTCAAGAAGAAAGACTGGCCGAAAATGGAATTTCAACAACCAACGAGTACGACCGAAAGCGGACTCAAAAAGAATAAATGAGTACGACCAAAAGCGAACTCGAGAAGAAAGACCGACCGAAAACGCTCTTTCAACAACAAACGAGTACGACGGAAAGCGGACTCGAAAAGAACAAGCGAGTACGACCGAAAGCGGACTCGAAAAGAAAGACCGCCCGAAAATGCTCTTTCAACAGCAAACGAGTACGACCAAAAGCAGACTAGAGAAGAATAAACGAGTACGACCAAAAGCGGACTCGAAAAGAAAGACCGGCCGAAAACGCTCTTTCAACAGCAAACGAGTACGACCGAAAGCGGACTCGAGAAGAATAAACGAGTACGACCGAAAGCGGACTCGAAAAGAAAGACCGGCCGAAAACAGAATTTCAACAACCAACGAGTACGACCGAAAGCGGACTCGAAAAGAATAAACGAGTACGACCGAAAGCGGACTCAAGAAGAAAGACTGGCCGAAAATGGAATTTCAACAACCAACGAGTACGACCGAAAGCGGACTCAAAAAGAATAAATGAGTACGACCAAAAGCGAACTCGAGAAGAAAGACCGGCCGAAAACGCTCTTTCAACAGCAAACGAGTACGACGGAAAGCGGACTCGAAAAGAACAAGCGAGTACGACCGAAAGCGGACTCGAAAAGAAAGACCGCCCGAAAACGCTCTTTCAACAGCAAACGAGTACGACCGAAAGCAGACTAGAGAAGAATAAACGAGTACGACCAAAAGCGGACTCGAAAAGAAAGACCGGCCGAAAACGCTCTTTCAACAACAAACGAGTACGACCGAAAGCGGACTCGAAAAGAATAAAATGAGTACGACCGAAAGCGGACTCGAAAAGAAAGAACGAGTACTACCAAAAGCGGACTCGAAAAGAATAAAACGAGTACGGCCGAAAGCGGACTCGAAAAGAAAGAACGAGTACGACCGAAAGCGGACTCGAAAAGAACAAACGAGTACGACCGAAAGCGGACTCGAAAAGAAAGACCGGCCGAAAACGGAATTTCAACAACCAACGAGTACGACCGAAAGCGGACTCGAAAAGAATAAACGAGTACGACCGAAAGCGGACTCGAGAAGAAAGACCGGCCGAAAACGGAATTTCAACAACCAACAAGTACGACCGAAAGCGGACTCGAAAAGAAAGACCGGCCGAAAACTCTCTTTCAACAAGGGTTATACCATATAGGATAACTCTACTGGGGATAACGAAATAACAAAGAGTGCGAGGACGACCGAAATCAAACTCGAAAAGAAAGACCAAGCCGAAGATGGACTTTCCAACCCAAGAAAAGTAGAATCAACTGATCTACAAAGATGACTCTGCTGGGGAAGAGAGAAATCTATATAGACAACTCTGCGGGGGAGTGTAGGAAGGACCGACAAGAAGGACGAATCCACTGGTTGCGGTGTGATGTTAAACAACATCTTCTGAATCATGTTACTTTCTGTTGGGGAAAGAAACTGGTAAAGGATATCAAACCTGGCTTATGCTTTAAATGCATATGTTTGAATTTTTCTATGGCGTAATGCTCCATACGAAACGGAAATGCTACGCGTTTGGGAGGATGCCATGCAAGAATGCTTATGCAATGCAAAAGAAACGTCTCAGCAAAATAAATGCTGAAGACAAAGGCAACTCCACTGGGGATGGCAGACTGAATTGTCCTCTGAAATAAGAGACCCTACTGAGAAAGGCTTCACTCTACTGAGGAAGACACTGATCACAAACTCTGCTGGAGATGAAAACTCTGGGAGACTACCCACTCTGTTGGGGATGGATAAAAACGAATATTGGAGGTGGAACCCCAAAGAGAAACTCTCTCTGCTGGGGATTGCCAATGACTTCCGCCGAAGACAGAACTCAACACCTGGATTTGAAATATGCCAATAACCATTGGACTTAAGACTTGCTGGGGATATCAACTGCTGTTGAACAAACCACTGAGAGGATCACCACCAAACTTTGCTTGGGAAAAAAGTCAATAACTCCGAACCTTCTTGGGGATATTACTGGGCTTAACCTGCTAATAGGAGTCATCTGTGTCTTCACCTGCTGGGGAATATCTGCCATTACTAGCAATCTGCTTGGAAGACGGTAATTGACGGCATCGACTCTGCTAGAGGACAACATCCAACTTACTCATCTGTGGGGATTAAATCAAACCGTTGCTGATGGGAAAAATATCTCCTGACTGGCTGAGGAGAATGGGTGTTCAGAACCTGTGGGGAAAATAACATCTTTGTCCAAAGAAGATATTCCATAAGTCTCTTACTAGGGATGCAACCACGTCAACTTCTGATTGTTTACTGAGAAAGTGATAAATCAATCACGACTATAGCTGGGGAATTAATCTTCTGTACTCTGCTGAAGAAGATAATCCTCGACACCCTGGCTGGGGAAAATAACAACCTGCTGAGGAGGATGAACTTTTCAATGTCGATGAGAGTAGCTCTACTGGGGAAGAACAAACTTGTTGCCTTGCAAGCAAAATCAACAGAAAGTTCTATATGCAAAAAGGCTACTTCGATTACCATCACAATGACCGTTGCCTAAGCAATTTCCACTATTTTCTGATATTCTTCGCAAAGCTTAACATTTTCGCATGCAATGTTTTATCAAAACATCGGACGTTTTCACAAACAAAACAACAAAAGTAAAAACACAAATGGAAAGCTTTTGAGTGAAATGAAATTTTTATTGAATGAATTGGCCTGTAAATAGGCATTTACATTCGGAAGCAATTCCTGAAAAGAGGTAATTGCACAAAAAGAAATAAAAGAAAATACACATGTCGGAAATGTGGGGAACAGATATCCACCATGATTCGATTCAGCTATGACCCAATATGCCTTGCTTATCCGCATATGCTTTGACCTTCGAAAAGACTGACTGGACTAATTCCTTTCCTTCGAAATTTCCATGTATCCAAGGATGCTCACAGGTCGAACGTAGATCATAGATTTTTGCTTTTAAATCCCTAACTTTTGCCTGGATCGCCCTTTTCGGGTTTTCAATCCACGGGGATACCCCTTTTTGCCAAAGTTGCCTTTTCAGGTTTTCAACCTTGTGGGTTTATTTTTTTCTTTTTTATCCCTAATTTTTGCCCGAACCTTTTCTTTTTATGGTTCGTCGGGATGCCCATTTTTGCCTGGACTTTCTTTTTGTGTCCAGCGGGTCTCTTTTATGCAAAGAATTTTTTGACTACGTCTGCGTTCACAAGGGACGTAAAATCTTCGCCATCCATAGTTGAGAGTAATAAGGCTCCACCAGAGAAAACCTGTCTTACTACATATGGCCCTTCGTAGTTTGGAGTCCATTCGCCCCTGTGATCTGTCTGAGGAGGAAGGATCCTTTTCAAAACCAATTCACCAGCCTAAAAACATCGAGGACGCACTTTCTGATCAAAGGCTTTCTTCATCCTTCTCTGATATAACCGACCATGTGCAATGGCTACCAATCTTTTCTCTTCAATAAGGTTCAGCTGATTCAGTCTGGAACGCACCCACTCAGCTTCATCAAGCTTCACGTCTGCCAGAATTCTTAAAGAAGGAATCTCAACCTCTAATGGTAGAACTGCTTCCATGCCGTATACCAGTGAGAAAGGAGTTGCCCCAGTCGATGTGCGTACCGAAATACGATAACCATGTAAAGCATAAGGCAACATCTCATGCCAGTCTTTATAGGTCACTACCATTTTCTGCACAATCTTCTTGATGTTCTTATTTATTGCTTCAATAGCCCCATTCATCTTCGGACGATAGGGAGAAGAGTTGTGATGTTCAATCTTAAAGCTCTGACATAGCTCCTTCATCATCTTGTTATTCAAATTTGAACCATTATCAGTAATGATTCTCTCCGGGACTCCATACCGGCAGATGATGTCCTTCTTGATAAATCTGGCTACCACTTGTCTGGTGACGTTGGCAAAGGAGGTTGCTTCCACCCATTTCGTGAAATAATCGATGGCAAACAAAATGAAACGATGCCCATTAGAGGCAGTGGGCTCAATCTTCCCGATCATATTAATGCCCCACATAGCAAAAGGCCAAGGCGATGACAACACATTCAGAGGAGTAGGTGGTACATGCACCTTATCTGCATAAATCTAGCATTTGTGACATTTCCGGGCGTATTTAAAATAATCAGACTCCATAGTCATCCAGTAATACTCCGCTCTCAACAGTTTTCTGGCCATAGCATGCCCATTGGCATGGGTACCGAAAGACCTTTCATGAACTTCCTCCATTAACAGGTTTGCCTCGTGTTCATCAACACAGTTTTCTGGCCATAGCATGCCCATTGGCATGGGTACCGAAAGACCTTTCATGACCTTTCTTGTATAACATGTCATCTTTATTCAGAAAGAAATTTCCTGCCAACCTCCTCAGAGTCTTCTTATCTTTGGTGGATGCACCCCTTGGATACTCTTGACTCTTCAGAAAAACCTTAATATCATGATACCAAGGTTTGCCATCTAATACATCTTCAATTACAAACACAAAGGCTGGTCTATCCAGACGCATGATTCTGATCGAAGGAGTTTCATTCCAACGATTCACCTGATACATTGAATATAGCATTGCCAACGCATCTGCCATCTGATTCTCCACCCGAGGTATATGATGGAAATTGACTCTGTCAAAGAACGGTAACAACCTTCTGGCATAGTTGTTATAAGGCACCAAGTTCGCTTGACGAGTTTCCCATTCACCTGTAATCTGATTAACTACCAACGCGGAATCACCATAAACATCGAGGTTCTTGATTCTCAAATCAATTACTTAATCTAACCCCATGATGCATGCTTCATACTCCGCCTCATTGTTGGTGCATATGAACGCTAATCGGGCAGTGAAGGGTATATGAGACCCCTTCGGAGTTGTAATGATTGCCCCGATTCCATTGCCGTATGAGTTGACGGCCACATCAAAGACCAATTTCCACTGAGATCCAATTTTAGGTCCTTCATCATGCAAAGGCTCTTCACAGTCTTTCATCTTCAGAAACATGATGTGCTCATCAGGAAATTCAAACTTCATTGGTTGATAATCCTCAATTGGTTGTTCCGCGAGATATTCTAACAAAACACTTCCCTTGATGGGTTTTTGGGAAACATATTGAATATCGTATTCTGTCAGAACCATCTGCCAACGGGCTATCCTTCCAGAAAGCGCCTGCTTTTCAAACACATACTTGATCAGATCCAACTTCGAAATCAAGAGGGTTGTGTGGTTTAACATATACTGCCTCAAACGCTTAGCTGCCCAAGCGAGTGCATAACATGTTTTCTCCAGCATAGAATACCTCGACTCACATTCAGTAAACTTCTTACTCAGGTAGTAGATGGCATGCTCTTTTCTACCTGACTCATCGTGTTGACCGAGCACACACCCCATTGAATTCTCAAGAACCATAAGATACATAACCAAAGGCCTTCCTGGCACTGGCGGCATAAGGACCGGAGGTTCCTGCAAATATTCTTTTATTTTTTTGAATGCCTTTTGACAGTCTTCGTTCCACCTGACCGCCTGATCTTTTCTTAACAACTTGAATATTGGTTCACACGTGGCTGTAAGATGAGAAATGAATCTAGCAATGTAGTTCAACCTCCCTAGGAAGCCACGAACCTCTCTTTCTGTTCTTGGCTCAGGCATTTCTTGAATGGCTTTTACTTTAGCAGGGTCAACCTCGATACCTTTTTCGTTGACAATAAAACCCAGTAACTTTCCAGATCTCACCCCGAAGGTGCACTTGTTCGGATTCAACCTCAGTCTGAACTTTCTCAACCTTTCAAACAGTTTCTGGAGATTCACCAGATGCTCTTCCTCTGTTTGTGACTTCGTAATCATGTCATCAACATAGACCTCGATCTCTTTGTGAATCATATCATGAAAGAGAGTCACCATCGCCCACTGATAGGTTTCCCCAGCATTTTTCAATCTAAAGGGCATCACTTTGTAACAGAATGTTCCTCACGGTGTTATGAACATCATTTTCTCCATGTCCTTTGGGGCCATCTTGATTTGGTTATACCCAGAGAAGCCATCCATGAAGGAAAACACATAATACTGAGCGGTGTTGTCCACTAACACGTCAATGTGAGGAAGCGGGAAGTCGTCTTTTGGGCTTGCTCTATTCAGATCTCTGTAATCAACGCACATCCTGACCTTTCCGTCTTTCTTAGGTACAGGCACAATATTAGCAACCCACGGAGGATAATTTGTTACAGCAAGAAACCCAGCATCCAACTGTTTCTGAACCACTTCTTTAATCTTGACAGCCATATCCGGTTTTGTCCTTTTCAGCTTCTGCTTAACCGGAGCACATCCTTCTTTGAGTGGTAGCCGGTGTACCACGATGTTTGTGTCGAGCCCAGGCATGTCTTGGTAAGACCAAGCGAAGATATCCACATACTCTCGGAGCATTTCAATCAATCTTCCCTTGACAGTGTCTTCCAAAGCAGCCCCAATCCGTACCTCTTTCTTTGCGTCCTCGATTCCCAAGTTAACAACCTCGATTTCCTCCTGATGAGGCAGAATGACTTTTTCCTCCTGCCTGGATAATTCCTCTGGTAAGGCACAATCTCCATCAGTCCCCTCTTCAGCCTTATATATGGGATTATCAAAGTCATATCGAGCCATAGCTGAATCATGATGGGTGGAATCTGAACAAGAAAACCTGCATGATTGATGATTTATGTTTATTATGGATGCATCAAACAAAAACACATTGCCATTTTGCTGTGGTTTTAATGCAAAAATAAAAAAACAGAAAAACAGGGATCAAAACATTTGAATGCGAAAACGTCCTTTATTAATGATAAAGAAAAAGCATATAAAAACATTCAAGCCCTACAAACAAGAATCACTACGTCTTGGGCAGAACGTAGGATTAACATAGATGACAAACAGGAGCAATTACTCTGGTCCGGTCACTTGAATGGCTCTCTCTGACGACCAGTTGCGAATACTTTGACCTGGAACACAGGGGCGGATCCAACTATCCATATCACAATCACTATCCCCATCCTCATCAATATCATTGATTCTATCAAAGAACACACCGGCACTGGTGAAACGAACTGGACCATAGAACTTGGGAGGCTCTTCAAGACGCCTGGGTGGCGTATACCCTAGTCCATGAGTATTTCGCTTTTCCTGTACATCAATAATCTGACCCCACTTTTGTGAACTGCCGGCTTCAACCACGACCCGTGCATCCTTGAAGGAAGACATAGAAATCTCCGGCTGATGTACCACTGTAGGCTGTTCCACCACTTCAGGTTGGCTGAATTCCTTGAGAGATTCCTCAGGGATCTTTACTGCTTCAAAAGCCTGACATAGAGTTTCATGTATTTCGCCATCTACCTCCACATACTTGAAAGTAGATAGTTGGCTTATCATGATATCCTCTTCTCCAAAAACTGTCACCACATGTCCATCTACCATATACTTTAACTTCTGATGCAATGTAGACGTCACAGCCCCAGCACTGTGAATCCATGGCTGACCCAGCAGACAGCTGTAAGCAGGCTGGATGTCCATGATATAGAAGGTAGCATCGAAAACCTCTGGCCCAACCTTAATTGGTAGTATAATCTCTTCGAAAACAGATCTCTTCGAGCCGTCGAAAGCGCGCACCACCAAATCACTTGGTGTGCATGTCAACCCCCGAGTGTCCAGCTTCATCAAGGCTTTCTTAGGCAGAACATTCAAAGAGGATCCATTATCCACAAGCACATGAGACATCAACGATCCACGACACACAACAGAAATATGCAAGGCATTATTGTGGTTTCTCCCAGCTGGAGTCAAGTCAACATTAGTAAAACCCAAACCATTACCTGCATTAACATGGGCCACCACCCCCTCCAACTGATTAACTGAGATCTCCTGGGGTACGTAAGCAGCATTCAGTACTTTCAGCAGTGCGTTTCGGTGTTCCTCGGAACACAATAACAGGGACAAGATAGAAATCTTGGACGGAGTCTGATGCAATTGATTAACAATTTTATAATCACTTTTCCAAATCAGTCTCATAAACTCTTCTACATTCTCTGAAAAAGAATTATCAATCGGCCCTGCCATGGAGTCATTCACTACTGGCGCTTGCACAGAATTATCTACAACCTGCTTTCCTTTGTCTTGTCTTGAACTACCAGCTTGATCATCAGAAGGGATAAAGACCCTACCACTTCTCGTGATAGCCCCTGCCTCATCAGTGTTTTCAACATAAGAGTTCACTACAGAAGTTCCCACAAGTTCTTGTTTCTGTCCATTAACAAACACTTCGGCTCCATAGTTCCAAGGAATGGCCTTGGTGCTCTCATATGGCACGGGTTCGGGAGCTGTAATAATAATCGGTGATGGTCTTACCGGCCCTGAGATAGTGATTATTATGAAAGGGATAGTAATGGTAGCAACCTCATTTTTTCTGCTAACAATTTTTTTCTGTTGGTCACACCAGTCAAACTGCAATCAACCTTCATCTATCAACTTTTGAATTCCAGATTTCAACAAACCACAACCATTCGTTTGTGACATACAATCTGAACAATTCTCATCACATCCGGCGGACACCCCACCCTTCAATAACCTCTCCTTTACCACCATCAAAGGAGTCCTTAATTCATTAACTTCCATAACCAAATTCAAAGATTCATTCTTCTTTAACACAACATTAACCCTCGACCCACCGTGGGTCAGCATTGGGTTTTGAATGACATTCGACACGTCATTTGAAAAGTTTATGGCCTTTGAATCCACCAAGTCTTGGACCGTATGCTTAAAAGCTTTGCAGTCCTCAATATAGTGTCCAGGTGTCCCAGATGAAGGTCACAGTGAGCGTTAGGATTATAACCCAGAGGTGGATTACCGGTGGGAGGAGCTAGAGTCCTTTTCTGGATTAACTGCAACTGTAGCAAATGCTGAAACAACTTTGAATGTGGCAACGGCAGAGTATCGAAATGTCGGTTCTGTTTAGGCATAAATTGCTGCTGGCGTGGAGCACGATTCTGTTGCTGCTGTGGTGGAAGCGCTGCAGGGATTGTCACTAAAGCTACCTGCTGGTTATAACTCTGATGCTGCTTTCCCTTACCTCGGTAAGACGACACAGAATTTGTTTCCTCCTTCTTCTTATAATTCACATAGGGTTTCTTCCCTTGACCAGAAGACGACCCATCATTACCTGGTACTTTCCCAGCTTTGATTCCACTTTCTAACATCTCCCCAACCATGATCAAATCAGCAAACTTGCCTGACATGCAAGGTAACAGTTTCTCATAATAACGTCCTGGAAAAGTATCCATAAACAGGTTCAACATCTCCTTCTCCAACAAGGGTGGCTGCACCATTGCCGCTAGTTCACGCCATCTCTGCGCGTATTCCTTAAAGCTTTCGTTATTCTTCTGAGACATATTCTGTAGCTGGGTCCTGTTGGGAGCCATATCAGTGTTATATTAGTAGTGCTTCATAAAGGCCTCGACCAACTCTCTCCAATTACGGACATGGCATCTCTCTAATTGCATATACCATTCCTAGGATGCCCCAGACAGGCTGTCCTGGAAGAAATGCATTAGTAATTTCTAATCTTTAGAGTACGCAGCCATCCTCCTCGCGTATGCCCTGACATGCGTCTTGGGACAAGTGGTACCATTGTATTTCTCAAAAGTGGGCACCTGAAATTTATGCAGAATTACAACACCGGGAACCAGCCCCAAATCCTCCAGATCCATTCCTACAAAATTCTGATTCACCACTCCCCTTAGTTGTTCTTCAATCAATCTGAACCTTTGATCATTGTCGGCCTGAGGACCAGAATCCCCGCCTGGCATAGAGAAAACGTCATCTTATTGGTCTTCAAAACGACGACCATGAACAGCACAAACACTTCCTCCTCCCACAACAAAAGGAATCACAAGCTGCTCTCCTCTGCCCAGAGGGATCACAACACCAAGAATAGGGATCTCTACGCCCACAGGACCTCCCTGAGTACCGTTACCAGCGATGCCATTATGGATTCCGCCATGAAGAACCTCGTCTTCATCCACTCTTGCCACTAAGGGTTGGACCAGAGTCCTCAGTTGCTCTTACCCTTGGGCAACACCTTGCATCAGCTCCATGAATTGGTCTATACGGGCCTGCATGGCAGCCATATCAGCCTGCATCTTCTCCATAATTCTCTTCTGATTTGATCTAGTAGAATACCGGTGAATTGGCTGGTTATCAATCCTGCCTACAACCAAATAAAGGTTAGAAAAACCCGGGACGAGCACCTGCGATGCAAAAATGATTATGATTATGCAAATGCAAATGAACATGTTTGGATATTTGCAGGGCGATTCCCCCTTGATTCCAGTTTAAAGACAAGATGGAATAAAACTTCTGCTCACATACCAGAGAAAAATCACTGTCAGAGATTACAATTCAAGATAATAAATCTGAAACAAGAGAAACAAAGATCCCAGCCAACAATTCTGGTGGTGACCCAAAATACAACAAAGAAAGAGGCAACTATAGAGTATCACCCACTGCCTAAGCTAGAGCCTTCACCCCTAGGCCTCTTCACTTCAGCTCGTATCTTCAGCTCTTCTATGGCTGCTATGGCCTCATTCAGTCGTTCCATAACTGCGTGTCTTTAGAACGTCCCTGATAAGATCTCCTCGTCTTCTTCCTGATCTTCAACTTCAGACTCTCAATCTGCTCCAAATACTTATCCTCTTTCTGCTTGTTGGCCGCGATTGCAGTATTCTAACAAGCATTGAACCTGTGAATTCTTAGTGAAGCTTTGGCCAAGTCTTCCTTCTTTGACTTTAGAACCCTGCTAACACCCTTTAAGGTTTGTCCTACCTTCTGTCTAGCTATGATTTCATCGGCTAACTCCTTTTCTTTCCCAGTGAGCAATTCTGTTTTCAACTTGGCAACGTGAACAGCTTCACCTCGCTCATGCTTCAACTGGTAGATTTCTCTTTGCAGCTCACCGTTCTCCTCTTGAAGCTTCTCCTTTTCAGCCCACAGTTTGTTATACTTCTTTATCTCAATTGTGGTCGGAGATCCAATCAGCAGGGGGTAAGATGGAGGTTCTCTGCAAAATGGTAGAAATACATTCTCTACTCTCCTCTGAATCCAGTCCTCGTATGCAGGGAAGGCTTTGTTGTTACACTTTCCGAAAGAAGTCTTTCCTTTCTTGTGGCGGTCTCTCCAAGCATTTGCAGTTTCTCTTAATATTTTCGGATTGGCTTCCCCACTCACATATAGAGACTCTTGAACATCTTGGTCCTTCGGTGACTCTTTCAAAGCATACCCAAACTGCCTAATAGCAAGAATAGGGTTGTAATTAATTCCTCCTTTCCTTCCTATTAGAGGTACGTTTAGGTAACCTCCACAGCTGATCAGGATCTCTTGGCCTAACAAATCACGACTGATCCAAATCAAGTTGTCAACTCTTAATCCCATCAATCTCCTTGACCAATCCAATGTTTCTTTGGTGTCTACGAATGCCCCAGATTTGGGGAGGCAATCGGCAAACCACTTGTAGAAAATGGGAGCGCAAAAGTAAAGAGGTCCTCCTCTCCTCTTCTCATTTTTATAGTGCATTGAATAGTACAGATCCCCAAGCAAGGTGGGTACTGGATTCTTCGTGGTGAATATCTGGACATCGTGCACGTCTACAAAATCCTTCACATTATGGAACAACGCCGTTCCATAAATGCACATAGCCAGGATTGCATTGAACACCAACCAACACTTAGCCTTAGCACAAATGGCAGCCTGCTCGATCAAAAACTTCGTGTGAAAGCCTTTACACCCTTCTTTACTAGCAACATTTCTCTTCAACAAAGACTGATCCAAACGTAAAGCAGCAGAAACCTTTTCCAGATCGGGAAACTCCTTAGAAGGATAGAAGGGAGCTTCTTCTTTGACAGAAACATCCAAAATGAGAGCATACTCTTCCAATGTCTGAGCTAAAAGATAATCCGTGAACAGAAAACACCACAGGTGAGGGTCATAGAACTGCACCAGAGTGTGCAGAGCCCTGAACTCATAGTTGGTAACATCTCGGGCGAAACTTAGAATCCTCCCATATTCTCCTCTAAAGTCTGCCAATACCCCGAGTTTTGCCATAGCAGAGATCTTGTGAACAACATCTAGATGAAGCTCCGGGAACTTGTACGGGATGATATTCTTTCTCTCTTCAGTGCTAGTATTCATCATGGACAGTCTTCGGACAACCGGAATCAAAGTTAGGATGCAACCCTACAAATGAACAAACATGTTAGAATGCAAAATGATGATGCAAATGCAAACATGGGATCGAGGTATCCATGATGCTCAAAACTGTTGTTGTTCTGCTGACTGAATAAGACCCCAAATATCAGAAACCCAGAAATCCAGAATAACGGCCCATTCAAACTGCCAGAATATCAGGATGACAACAGTACACTGATGATAAATCCAGAAAACCAGGTAGGTTGAAGGTCAAAGTCACCTGCAAACCTGCAAACACCCATCCCCTCTCACATGTGGGTTCTAGAAAACGGGATCCTCAGTCTCAGATTCTCGATTTGAGAAGAAATAGTACATTCATCCCTCGGGGTACAATACTATCGCCAAACAAAGAGGTCGTCCACTGATTCCCCCAAAAATAAGGTAATCCTATAGTAAGTTCCCAGCATTGGGTCCTCGGATCGACAAGTGTTGAAATTCTGGTATCAAACGTGTGATGTTAAGGTGTGATGTCACAACAACACACTCTGCACAATGGACAACAATAACAGTAAAATAACACCAAGAATTGTTGACCCAGTTCGGTTACAACCAACCTACTCTGGGGGCTACCAAGCCAGGGATGGAATTCACTACTTGTAGATATAATTTACAGACTCAACGACCCGTTGACAATCTCCTAAACTTATACTCTACTAATGACTTCCTACCTAAGAAACCACTTAGGTATGAGAACACCACTCAATCCCTTACAAACACTCAAAGAAACCACTTTGAGTGCCCTTGATCTTACTTCACAGCTTCAATCAAATTACACAACTCTCTTTGCTTCACAACTTTAGAGAGGACAGAAACTCAACACCTATTCAAACCCTAGAATAGTGTAAATACAAGTACTTTAAACAAACTCTAGACACTAAGCCTTCTGCTCTTGATCTTCTGAATGTTTTCTGTACTTTTTCCTTTGGTCTTGTGCGCTTTATATAGCTCCTGAATTGGGCTTGGACTTGTCACAATATTTGATCAGATTTGTTAATTAAAACTGAATCTTCAAAACAGATTTTATCCCCAAAATCTTTTTAAATCTTCAACCTTTTAATTCTCCAACAGACCTGCAATCAAATCTCCCATGTAACAGAAAATATCTATCCCAAGATATTCTCATCCAATGAGTTAACCACTCTCCACAATTCCAGCTAATACGCGTGCCCTAATAACATATCCTGCTGTTATTAATTTTGCAGGTCTGATGTTACAACATCACCTGTGTGACATCAGACATCCAACTTCAGCATTTAACAACTTAACACAGCCCAGTGTTAAGACTTCAATGTTACAACATCAGCACCTTGACATCAACATTGAATAACCTTTGTTTTACCAAAATTCCAGCCAATCCAGGAACTATCAATCTCCCCCTTTGGCTAATTTTGGCTAAAACAATCTCTGCACTCTGCAATCAACTTCTGCACTCTGCACCTTCAGAGATTTCAGCAGCGGAATAATCTTCAATCAATTTGAAACTCATTAACAGCAGTTTGACACTTTGCATAGTCTTTATTACTTGATCTGCTGCAGCACCATCTTCATTATTGACAACAGCCAATTGGTGCTTCTCCTTGAAAACAAGAACCAGCATCACAGCTGTTCAGTAGCTCCTAATGTGCAGCAATTTACTCCCCCTAGATGTCTGCTTGGCTGCACTCTTCACATGTCATGATATCTTCAAAACTCCCCCTCAATAACTGCATTACCACTTTTCAACTAAACACCTTTTAGCAGCATCAATCTATCTCCCCCTTAATCTCTGCATCACATTAGCAGCATATGGCAATAATCCTCTTGACTATCTTGGCTATGTTTACCTATCTCCCCCTTTTTAGCCATAATTAGGCAAGCTTCTATAAGAAGCCATATTAACTATAGTCAGTATACCCTAGCTCTCATTGTTAGCCTCTCAGTTAGTAAATAGGCAAAACAAATCATAGAAGGAAACTAAAAACATAAACAGTGCATAAAACAGCACAAAATTCAAGTTACAAAACCAAGCACATTAAGTGCTAAAACAAATACAGAAAATAAAGCTAACCCTACTAAAATAGAAGGCAATCATTAAAAGCTTGAATCTTCTGAGCTGAGATCATCATTATCGTCTTCATCAATAGCATCCTTCCTTGTGTTGACAGCTTCACCTTCCTTTGTTTCCAATCTCAAAGCCATGACAAGTCTTTCAAATTTTTGTTTCCTTTCAATACTAACTCTTATGACTTCATCTAACTCCTTGCAAGCCTCCTCTAGTTCTGTAATCACCCTAGTCTTGGCTGGTGACTGTTGTGATGTTGAAGCAGATGTCTTGACATTGTTAGGAACATGTTTCAACTTGTAATGAAGTAACAAGGCAGGCTTCCTTTTGCATACTACATCTGAATGCTGTAGAATTCCAGGATGTTAAGACACGATAATCCCACAAATGAGAGAGGGAAAAGCAATGTGCATCTTCACAACATTTGTAGCAACATGCTTAATAGTATGATCATAGATGTAGGAGCCATAGTCAATTCTTTGCTTTGTCCCAACTGCATAGATTATCTTCCCCAATTCAACAGAAATTGTGGTCTTGTGACTAGTAGGAACCCAGTTGGCAATACCTATTATGTGCAGAAAAGCATATTTGACACTCAACAAACTGGCTAACAGCTTTCCTTCTACGGGCCAAAAATCTACTCGACCAGCAGTGATTTCTCTGCATATAACATTGTTGGAGGCTTCTAATTCCCCATAATCTTCCTCATTTCTTCCTAAGTAGGCATTGATCATCTCAGGAGAAAACCAGACACACTTACCCCTGAGGGTAACTCTTCTGAAAGTTTGGCTCTTACTGTCATTTATCGCTTCAGGTATATTCATTATGAACTCCCTGACCAGTCTATCATAGCAATCAGCCAACCCTGACACAGTCCTTATGAGACCAGCAAGCTTAATTAGGTCAATAATTTCAGTAGATTCTAAGTCATTTGCTACAACCTCTCTTTCCAGAGCTACCTTTCTTAGGCTCACACACTTCCACAAGGAGGCACTTCTGGCACTGTGAGATGAGGTGTTATCAGGCACTTGATTTGTAGCAGGGTTGATGTCTTGAGCATCACTCTCAGAATCTGCCTCCTCCCTGATTCTCCTCTTCTTGCCAGACCTGGCACCTTTGCTCCATGACTTGGGACAGTCTGTAGATGAAGTCCTTTTCTTATCCTTCCCTCTTCCAATTCTATCATCATCATATGAGTCCTCAATCTCTATAACCTCAACCTGCTCCTTCCCTTTACCCCTGTGGCTTTCATTCCTAGGGGATGATGTTCTGACATCAAGACTGACATCAGTGTCATCAGGATCTTCACCTTCAGCTTCTTGACTAAGGGCCTGGCTTTGAAGATTTTTGTCCTCTTCTTGAGAGTCGACTTGTTCAGCAGGCATTTGCCTTAGAGGGACGGAAATCCCTTTCACCCGTATCCCCTTCTCAAGGATTTTGGTGGTAAGCTGTTCCAAATGCTCGTCTACATCAAACTTCTCCTCAACAGCTTGAGAGGATGATGACCTAGCTTCAGGTTTATTCACCGTTGTCGAGGGTTTAGGGTTACCTGACTCGAGAAGAGCACTGGAAATGAGTTCTTCAGAAGAAACCCCAGTTCGTACCTGCTCAGAGTTCTTGGAAGGGACAGACATCGTTCCTTTGTGACAGACTAGGTTTGGAGAAGAACCTTCCATTCTATTGAGATTTGGGGAGATGAAACGTTGCAATGAGAGTGCTTTGGTAAGTCTTGATGTAGTATCAATATAGTAAGGCGCCTGATTTTGAATACTCTTTAAAGACCAATTACTAATTTTCTCCCTCCATAAAGACTTTCCTTTTAAAACATTCACATCTGAACTTGTTAACTTTGAGTGACCTTTCAGCATCCTGATGTCATAGTCTGATGTTATAACATCAACTTGTACATCACTAGTTGAATCTCCTTCAAGAGAGGTCCACTGATAACAGTTGTCTTTGGTTCTGGTACCCTTCATAATAACCTGATTATGTTCATCAGAAACCACACACCCATCCTTAGTGTAGTTTACCCTGTAACCTTCATCACACAACTGGCTTATGCTGATCAAATTTGCACTTAAGCCATTGACAATTATAACATTGTCAAGTTCAGGTCTACCATCACCTTGCACTTTCCCAACTCCTGCAACAACACCTTTTCCTCCATTGCCAAATATGACCTCATGAGAGGGGCTAGGTCTAAGATCATCAAACATGGATCTACATCCAGACATGTGCTTGGAACACCCACTGTCAAAATACAATGTTCCTTCTTTAGCCTCTTTGTCATCCAAGTGAGCCAATAAGCACTTCACCTTCTCCTTAGGTACTCATTGTTTAACAACTTTGGGCCTGTGCTCTCTCCATCTGTTTTGAGGGTATCCTTGCAGCTTGTAGCAAGAGTATTGCATATGTCCAAATCTTCCACAATAATAGCATCTCACCCTTTCATCTCTGAATCTTCTGCCATGATGAGATTGCTTATGCTGCCATCCATAATGTGGTCTCCTCCTACCATAACTGCCCTGCCATCTATTATGTTGATGTCTTCTCCCATAAGACGGTTGAGAATGTTGTTTCCTGGATTGTCTCCCATGATGGTGTGGCTTTCTTCTTCCATATATATAAGGAACAGAATTGGTGTATCCATACCCATAACCATACCAGTTGTCCTGATGTTGAGACATTTGATGAGACATGTGTTGTTTGATCTTAGCAGCTTGCATGCTCTCATGGTATTGTGGGGGCATATACTGACTAGCTCCCTGTGGCTGCTTTCTCTTCTGATAGGGACCAGTCTTCTTCTCAATCTTCTTAGGTTGGGAAACATCAGCTTTCTTAGGGGTAGGATCCTGCTTCTTTGGCTGATGTTGAGATGAGAGTTGTGACACTTCCTTCTTTGAACCTGAAGTGCTTCCTTCTGAAGTTCCCTTGTCCTCAGCCACATAACCTATCCCAGCTTTGTCTCCAGCAGCTTTTTCTGACTGAAGAATCTTGTCAAGTGTGTCTGTGCCACAGCTCAGCATCCTGACAGACTTGGTCATTTGATCAAGATGAGCTCTAACTAGCACCACTTCATTTTCAAGATCAGTCTTTTCATTTTCTAGCTGAGTAATCTGTTGCTTGTGGCACTTGTTTTCTTGACAAATCTTAGCACTTTTTAAACACAGCTCTTGATAGGTGGAAGCCAACTCCTCATAAGTTACTTCTCCATCACTAGAATCATCATCAGATACCACAGCTCCTGTTAAAGCTCTCACATGCTTTGCTGACTCGCTTTCACTTTCACTATCAGAGTCAGACCAGGAAACAGTCATGCCCTTCTTCTGCTTTTTCAAGAAGGTGGGACATTCTTTCTTGACATGTCTATACCCTTCACACTCAAAGTACTGCACTCCTTTATCTTGGGCAGTTTTCTCTTCATCCTTCTTGCTGGTGTCAGAAGTCATGTTCTTGACATTAGGCCTGGAATTATTATTCATTCTCTTGAAAACTTTGGTGAACTGTCTTCCCAACATCACTATGGCCTGAGACAGATCCTCCTAGGATTTAGATTTCTTCCCTTTCTCTTCTTCACCATTTGTCACCAGGGCTATACTCTTTGGCTTCTTTTCTGGTTCTTCCTCATTCAACCCAAGCTCAAAGGTTTGAAGAGATCCAATGAGCTCATCAACTCTCATCTTGCTGATATCTTGTGATTCTTCAATGGCAGTAACCTTCATCTTATACTTCTTAGGTAGGGACCTAAGGATCTTCCTCACAAGCTTTTCATCTGACATCTTCTCTCCAAGAGCACTAGATGCATTGGCCAGCTCAAGAATACTCATGTGGAAATCATGAATAGTCTCATCTTCCTGCATCTTCAGGCTTTCAAATTTTGATGTTAAAATCTGAAGTCTTGACATCTTGACTCTAGATGTTCCTTCATGAGTAGCCTGTAAGATATCCCATGCTTCTTTAGCAACTTCACAGGTATTGATTAACCTGAAGATGTTCTTATCCACTCCATTGAAGATAGCATTCAAGGCTTTGGAATTTCCAAGGGCAAGCTCATCTTCCTCCTTGGTCCACTCTTCTTCAGGCTTTGGCTTAGAGGTGCCTTCTTTATCTTTGCCAGCATCATCCTTCTCACACATGACAGGAGCTTTCCATTCTTTAATAACAGCCTTCCAAGCCCTACTGTCCAAGGATTTTAAGAAGGTGGTCATCCTTGGCTTCCAATAGTCATAATTGGATCCATCCAAAATAGGGGGTCTGTTGACGAATCCTCCAACTTCTTTGTCCATCTTTACACCAGAAAGTAACTTCCCTAGATCTCACCCAGAGACAGACAGGATGCCTGCTCTGATACCAATTGAAATTCTGGTATCAGACGTGTGATGTTAAGGTGTGATGTCACAACAACACACTCTGCACAATGGACAGTAATAACAGTAAAATAACACCAAGAATTGTTGACCCAGTTCGGTTACAACCAACCTACTCTGGGGGCTACCAAGCCAGGGATGGAATTCACTACTTGTAGATATAATTTACAGACTCAACGACCCGTTGACAATCTCCTAAACTTATACTCTACTAATGACTTCCTACCTAAGAAACCACTTAGGTATGAGAACACCACTCAATCCCTTACAAACACTCAAAGAAACCACTTTGAGTACCCTTGATCTTGCTTCACAGTTTCAATCAAATTACACAACTCTCTTTGCTTCACAACTTTAGAGAGGACAGAAACTCAACACCTATTCAAACCCTAGAATAGTGTAAATACAAGTACTTTAAACAAACTCTAGACACTAAGCCTTCTGCTCTTGATCTTCTGAATGTTTTCTGTACTTTTTCCTTTGGTCTTGTGCGCTTTATATAGCTCCTGAATTGGGCTTGGACTTGTCACAATATTTGATCAGATTTGTTAATTAAAACTGAATCTTCAAAATAGATTTTATCCCCAAAATCTTTTTAAATCTTCAACCTTTTAATTCTCTAACAGACCTGCAATCAAATCTCCCATGTAACAGAAAATATCTATCCCAAGATATTCTCATCCAATGAGTTAACCACTCTCCACAATTCCAGCTAATATGCGTGCCCTAATAACATATCCTGCTGTTATTAATTCTGCAGGTCTGATGTTACAACATCACCTGTGTGACATCAGACATCCAACTTCAGCATTTAACAACTTAACACAGCCCAGTGTTAAGACTTCAATGTTACAACATCAGCACCTTGACATCAACATTGAATAACCTTTGTTTTACCAAAATTCCAGCCAATCCAGGAACTATCAAGTGTAATGGGTTTACCATTTCTGGACTGTCATTATCACATCTCGGGAGGAGAGACATTGCTGAGTTCTTGGGAGACGGTCGCCAGAGTCGATAGTTTTCCTGGTTATATTCCATCGTCTGCCCCAAATGCGCAGGATAGAATATTACCAAGGAAACCTCGTCTGGATGTGGAGTTTTCATGTATACTAAGTCTGGCCAAATGCCAAACAAGTCACACTACTTTCCACGCTAATCATATGTGTATGCTCAAGCATGGGTATTAGGCTTTTCTCTCATGAATCCAACCCACCCTACAAACAGAAAATCCAGCAGCAGAACAGTACAGCATGAAATGCAATGCTATAAATGCGGTAAAAATAGTAAAACAGTAATATAGTAATATACAACAAAATAAAGCACAACAAAATAAACACCCAATGACAACAAACAAACACGCACTAGGATTGACTCACAAAAGGGGATGGACCAGCAAGAGGTCAACCTGTCCCCAGCAGAGTCCCCAGCTGTCGCTCTCGGGATTTTCATCCATGGTACAAACTCAAAAGTGGCGCAGAAAACAGAGTCGCCAGCAATGTGTATTTATCCCAACCGAGGGAAAGGAAACACTGCGTAAACCTGAGGGAAGGAAAAGAGCATGGTCTCGCGACCAAGAGAAACGGGTAAGGGAGTCGGTTACACGAAGGGAAGGTATTAGCACCCCTATGCGTCCATCGTACTCGATGGGATCCTTGCTTGTTGTCTCGATCAAAGGGTGTCGTCGTCTGGAGCTCCACTACTACTGGAAAGGAAAAGGAACGAGAACGGAAAAGAACGAAGAAACGAGGAAGAAAAGGAAAAGAAGTGACTCGATAGGACATCTCTCGTCCTATGCCTACGTATTCCCTCGTCCAATAGGAAAGTCAGAGTCAACGTAGTTCGGACATGAACTAAGGGGGGAGGTTGCTCGCCAAGACATCGTCGTCTTGTGCCTACGTATCCTCAATCAGACTAGAGAGAGGAAATCAGAGTAGTCGTAGTTCGACCTAACAAGGTCGGTTAGTGTTTTTTATGAGCGACGTTAGATTCGCGTCTGGCAGTTAGGGTCGATGCCTGTTTGCGACGAGACGGAAGTAGCGTGCCCTTTTCTGAAAATGATTTGAACTTAACGATCCCGAAGGATGAAAAAGGTTTAAGTTTGTTTTTGTGTTTTTTCAGACAGAAGTGGATTGAAGTTAGTTCGTAACTTACATTGCACTAAAGTCTACCATGCGAGAATGAGTGAATCGCATGGTCGTCCCCAAATGGGACGTATGCTAAACACTCTAGAAGAGGAGGGGAGACCCCTCGTTCTTCATTTCCTACACTTAAGGCTTGAGCGCAATATTCGTTATATTTATTAAGTGTTTTAGAAGTGTTAGGAGATGAGAAGAGACGACTCAAGGGAAAATAAAACACTAAAGGGAAACTAAATGTTCCTAATGTTGTCATGCAAAGGTGGCCCTATAGTTGAGGTTGAAAGAGAAACGTCTACCTAAGTTAGCATGCAAAGGTAAGCCTAATGCTAATCCTACTCCAAGCTTAATCGAAAATTAAGTTGGACTAGGTAGCTCTAAGGGAGTAAATCCAAGACTTAAACAAGTCTTGAGATTCAAGGGAAGAGAAATATTCAAAGGGAAAAAAACAAACAGCGGCTACAACAACGCCTCCGCACCTGCACAGCAATAAAATCTAGCACACAAGCAAGACAGCTTTCAACAGCACACACATTCAGCACAAAATAGGTGTAAAGGTCAATAGGCAGTAAGTGTGAACAATAGACAGCACATGAACAAACTTAGAACAGCAGCTGTAAAAACAGGGCAGCATGCATCCAAACAAGAAGTGATTGCAAATGAACATGCATAGCAAGGAAAATCAAGCATGGAGGTTGCAAACATCAAGGATGAACAAGCATGATCATATTAACCACTCAAGAACAAGCACATTCAACATAATTGTACGATTTACACATTGATCAAAACAAATCATGCACAAACAACCATGGAGACAAACATCAATCATGCATCATATGTCCAGCAAGTAGAGCATTAACCAAGAATTAACATGATTCAAATGTGTGTGCAATGTGTTCATCGTATCAAGAATGCAACAACGCAAACATGTTCATAAACGATACAAGTCCAAGAATCGCGTGTCAGAAAATTGTGTTCATGTAATAGTGTGAGGTGCAACAGCTCAAGAATGATCCACAAATCATCATCATATCAATCCATGAAGCTTAGACATGAAAAGGATCTCAAACAACCAAGAAAATGCAAGTAAATCAAGTTCTGCTTTAGTGTTAACCGATTACAGCATAATTGTTAACCGGTTACACAGTTCAAAATAGCCTAAAAATACGCAAAAAACAACAAGGTAACCGGTTAGCAGATACGCTGTAACCGGTTACACAGCAGCAGAATTCAAAAATAAGTGCTCAGAATCACTTTTCAGCAGCTTATCACTTCTCCAATCACCTGCATGTTAGGGCAACTCAATATGCACGAAAATTACATCTCAAAACCAGCAAACACGCATCAATCAACCAGCAACAACAATCAAATCCACAATCCAAAGGATCAAACACAACAAATTCAAGATCTACATTGTGAACAAGCAAAAAAAGCTAAAATGAAAAGTAAATCTAAAATTTACCAACCTACAAAGCTGAGAATTGCTTTGGTGAGTGTTGATAGGCTGCAATTGATGAATCTAAGCAAGAAATTCAGAGATCCAATGCAATCTTCAAGCGAAAATGCAAAATAAATGCAATGTGAATTAGTGAATGGATGAAGGTTTAGTTCCAAGATCAACAAATTTCAATGCAAAATTTCAATACAACAGGATATCCCAAGGTGTCAGCAAGAATTTGTTTCTTTTTCAGGTGTTACTCAGTAGAAATATCAAGTTTTGAGTTTTGGAGGTTTAACGGGTTCAAAAACAGCTATCAGAAGTCACTTTTCCAAGTTTCCCTCCAAAAGGCGCCAAAATTCAAAATTTGAACTGTGTAACCGGTTACAGCATATGTGCTAACCGGTTACACAGTTCAAAAACCTTGAGAATATGCTGAAAATGAATGAGTAACCGGTTAGCACATATGCTGTAACCGGTTACACAGTTCAAATTTTGAATTTTGGCGCCTTTTGGAGGGAAACTTGGAAAAGTGACTTCTGATAGCTGTTTTTGAACCCGTTAAACCTCCAAAACTCAAAACTTGATATTTCTACTGAGTAACACCTGAAAAAGAAACAAATTCTTGCTGACACCTTGGGATATCCTGTTGTATTAATAATGCCTGATGCCGAATAACCTATCAAAAATTGACTGCCAGGGTTTCTGGTCATCAAATCATCTAATGAGCAAAATAAATGCTCAAAAAGACTTTGAAAGCTATCTGCTTGGCTCTGAACACCATTGAAAATCATACTGGAGCTGACAACGCCATGAACCACCGGAAAATACCTTGATCCCATGCTAAGAACCAATGATATGCAAAGATGATAATGCAAGAATGAAACGAAACATAAGCCGGTTAGAGGTTGGAAAAAGAAAGGGAAAATTTTGAGGTGTTACACACATTCCCAGATAACAGTAAATTAAACAAGTATGGCAGATAAGCAGATAGCATGATGGAAAATAGTAAATGATAAATAAAAACAGAAAATAAAACAGAAAAAATATGCAATGTAAGGCTTAACCCTCCTAGAAAAAGATAAGAAAGTCCCTAGTAGAGGGAAGATATCTCAAACTAACCCTGCGTACAAATGTTTTCCAAACTACTTTTAGTGCTACTTTCTGATTTCTATATTTATCCTATGAAGCTTAAAAGGAAAGGGAAGATATCTCAAACTAACCCTGCGTGCAAATATTTTCCTTAACAAATGCGAAGAGATCGGGGATCGGGGGTTGGTTATACAAAGGGAAGCTGTTAACACCCAGAGTATCTATAGTAATCTATAGGAACCTTTATTTGCATATGTTTCTACTGTTGAATTGCTTGGTTACTTAAATCCATTTGCTGTTGAATAGGGAAAGTTTCTCCTTTGTGAAGGTTGAGGAAATGTTTTTGTTGTTTTAGGGTTTTCTATTGTTTTTGGGAAGGTGCTAGACCTAAGATTTTTTATTAGTGCGCTCGCTAAGATTTCGCAATCTTATGCCAACGTATTCCCATAAAGAGATCTGGGGAAATCAGAGTGTTCGTAGTTCCTCCTATTCTATGGGAGGAAAAATATTTGGTGTCTTGTTCAAAGCCCAAGATTGAAGCTAAAAGTGTGTTTATGTCTTGTTCAAAGCCCGAGATTAAAGCTAAAAGTTTGACTGAGAGAGAATTTGTCATCTCTAAAGGGAGATATCTCACTTATTCATCACAAACATTGAGGAATTAATTATAAGGGAAGTTGCTTTAACTGGGATGTATGGAATCTAGCAATGCCACATCTTCCTTTATAAGTCTTTGCATGCTAAGAGAGGGACATTAACTTAGATGTGTAGAATCCCGAGATTTGCCACTTACATCACTTAGATGAAAGAGAAATTTTAGCCATGATAAAGGAGGGACTCCAGCTTGGATTTTGAATCAACAAGTGTGCCACTTACATCAATTATCTAGAAAAAGGTTTTTGGTTGTTTGTTTTGAAATGTGATGTATAGAGGAAATATCCTCCTACAGAGAGTACTCATGGTATCATCTGTGGGGATGATGGATTTTGTGCCTTGATCAAAGCCCAAGGTTGAAGCTGACAAAGAGTTGAAAACTGACTTAACTGGGGGAGTATTATATCTGTCTTGTACAAAGCTCAAGATTGAGGCTGACTGGGAAAATCATTATATAAAGCCTAAGAGGAGGCTGACTCTTGCCGAGGATTTATTCAAATCCAGGAGAAGGTCTAAACTATTTTGAGGAATCAAAAGGAAAACTAACTTTTGCTGGAGATTAGAAAAGAGTTGAATTATTAAATGCCATAAGGCTTTGATTCTTTTAGGGATTTATTATTGGTAACATGGTTCTGGCTGGGGATTTTAAAGATGAAAGCCAAACCTTATTAAGGATTAGAAGAGCCTTAAAGGATGAGTTTGAATGCCTTAGCGGTTTAGACTCTCCTGGGGACTGGTGTATTGATAAAGATGACTAGGATCTATCCTATGCTTTTAGGAAGCATGAGGGTCCTTGTATGAAGCCAAAGAGGAGGCTGGGGATGCTTCTAAGAAGCCTGTGGGTCCTTGTATGAAGCCTAAGAGGAGGCTGGGGATTAAGACTTTCCAAGTCTAGGAAGAGTTCAAGAAAGGTTTCACAGGGAAATAATCCTTTCTTTGTTGAACTGTTCCAGGGTTAAAGGAGTTAAAGAAGAGGTTTCACAGAGAAATAATCCTCTCTTTATTGAACTGTTTCATGGTTGAATAAATTGAACAAAGCCCAAGAGGAGGCTGACTGTACTGGGAAGAAGAATTCCTTTGTACGAGAGGGAACTAGTTGTTTGAACTAAGTTATACTGATTGAAATGATCCTATTGTTTGAACTAGTCTAAACTTGGGATGATTTAAATGCTAAGAGAAACTTAACAAGATATGTACAAGTATATATACAGACATATGAACAAGTATATAAACAAGTATGAATTGAATTGAGAAAAGTGGTGTTATTCTCTAGATTGAGGCCCAAGCGTATTGTGATTGATTAGATATTTTCTTCAATATTGAATTAGTGTTTGAAGAAATTGAAGAAAGTTTTGAATTTGAAGATAACTTGATCTTAAGTGAGAGAGAAACAAAGGTGTTGGGTATTACACTCTAGATAGAGGCTCGGATGATTGTTTGTATCCTGTACAAAGCCCATGATGAATGAGGCTAAAAGATTTACTATTTACAAAAAGGGTGTTGGGTCTTACGCTCTATCAGAGGCCCAAGTGGTTACTTAAAACAAAGTTTATGAACAAAAGGATGGGACTTACACTCCTAACAGAGGCCCAAAGACTGTTGTGAAAACATTGATCGTACAGTGATTTTGAAAGCGTAATGGGACTTATACTATAGCAGAGGCCCATGAAGTGGTTTATTTACAAAGAGGGTTGGGTCTTACACTCTAATAGAGGCCCAAATGTTTTTGAAATGAAGTTTTGAAAGATTGAATCAAAGCAAAACCCTAATTTCATTTTTTAAGATATTTTTCAAAGGAAAATCAATAAAAAATGTATAATTTATCAAATAAATCCATTAATCATGTTATAAACAATGATTACGATTTTTGATAAAGGTATTTTATTCACATGAATATTTAAAATCATTTTGGTTTAAAAATCAAGAAAAATAAATCATTTAAAAACATTTAAAATAATATTTTTAAATATATTAAAAATATATCAAATAAAAATTATTTTTGTGATTTTTTGGGTGAATAAAATATTTAAATATGTGAGTGATATTTGTGCCAAAATTCATTTTTAAATAATTAAAATTGATTTATAAAAATAATATTGAAAATAAAATGGAAAAAATATCATAAATATTAAAAATGTGAAAAAAGAGAGTGGAGGATCAAAAAATGGCATGGGTGGGTGTTGAACTCACGCCCTAGCACACACAAACACACTTAACACGCAGGCACAAACCATTGGGGTGGTGATACATCCGTGTATCAAACCACCCCTATAAACATATAAGGGTGAAAATGACCTAGACCTGGCCAGACAAAGGCGCCATGACATGGTTCTTGCCCAAGGGATGCCAGGTTTGGTGGTTTTGCAAGAAGGTCATAACTTCTTCATTTCTCCATGAAAATGGATGAAATAAAGATGGATCCTACCAAGAATTTCATGAGGAATCCAATGTTGGTCTTAGATTTTTCTAAAAGTTCCTACATTTTAAAACCCGATAGTGGTTTCAAAATAGGCCATAGTTTGCAAGTTCAATGCTACATACTTATACAGCCAACAATAATGCTAAATTATGGTTCAAACACAACAAATATGATATGTATGACATGTTCATGATCAATGTACATCAAAGCAAAACATATTTTGGCAAGTTCAAGTTTTGAGGAAACTTACCTCTTGAAGCAAATTAGGATCTTTCAAGATGGTTGTTACAGATGTGTCTTGATGCCTTGGACACCTTTAATACACCTTATAGAAGCTACTTGGATGCTTGGAATCAAGGAAAAACCTCTGGATCAGAGTTTAGCCTCTTCTTGCAAAATGAACCAAAGTGGTCAAAATGGTAACTCCCTCAATTAGTGTTACAGTTGAGGAACACTTGTTGGAATAACTTAGGGATGATATTTGGAGAGTGTTTGAAGTGTTGTTTGGCTTTGAAAGGGATTGGATCAAGATATGGCTTGAAAAATGCAGAAAAGTCAAAATATGAGGTTTTGATGGTTGACTTTCTGATTTTGGTGATTTGAGATGAAGGTGAGGATTTGGACACCTCCAATGAATGATTTGTGATGTGTTTAGATGGTTATTTGAGTGGTTTAGGCTCTGGTTTTGAGATTTCCAAGTTTGCTCTTTGGAACTTTGAAACTTGAAGCAAAAGAGGATGAATGAGAAAACAAGCCTTTGGTATTGTTTTGCTGTGTCTCAAATGATCAGAAATGACTCCTATTTATAGGAGAGAAAGTTTGTTTTGAGATGAATAGTGAATGGATGATGGATCACTCTATTATCCAATGGATTTTATCATGTACCCTTTTCTTAAATGCCAAGGTACCAAAGTCTTATCTTATCTTGACTTCAACCAAATTTGGAGGTTTGAACACTCATGTTTCTTGACTCATCATAACTGGTTTATGCCTGATTCATGCCACCTCTATGCATCATATTAATGCAACTTAACAAAATTGAATTTCAAGGCTTTTGGTAATGATGAATTTGCACATGCTAAGTTGGATCTTTGACTCAATGGTCCAAAGTTTGAAAACATCAAGTGATTCATCAAGATTCCTTATGATCTTGGAAGAGGACAAAGCTTGTAAGATGACAAAATTGAAGATGAAAATCGTGTGGCACAAGTAATGCACAAATCTGTCTTGAAAAATCAGCTTGATCATGTCATGTTGTGAGGCTCATAACTTCTTGCTCAAGTTGAATCAATGGATGTTCTTGTACTCTTTGGAAAGTTTGTATATCATACTTCAACTTTGATGTTTACATTTTGTCTTGATTCATCTTGGATCATGATGGAAAATGCCTCCAAAGTTGGACAAAACATGAGGCGGATTCGGCCTAATAAATTCTAAGTGTCAAAGTTCAAAATCTCATGAAACCCTAACTTTAATGCTTCATATCTCAAAATCTATGCATTTTTTGGTGGTACTTATGCTTTGCAATCTTGTTGTATGTAAAAAGATCTATCATTTGAGCTTTGGATGGGATAAAATGGTTTCTTGGATCACAAGTTATGGCCTTGCAAAGTTGGGTAAAAACCATGCTCCTTCCATAACTTAGTGAAATTTTAAGTTTCTCAAGGTTGCCCTTTTTGCAAGTAACCTCACTTTTCTTAATTTTTATTGATTGGTCATGATTCAAATCATAAGTCAACATTATTCTTGACTTAAAGAGGCCATGTTTGCCAAAAAAATCCCAAAAGTCAAATTTGGTTTCGATCACAGTTGACTTTTTATCTTAGATGAAACTTGAACTTTGTGATCCTTTATGAAAGCAAGTCCTTGGGATAAATTGAACCTAATAGATGGATTCAAAAGGCATTTTTGAATGTCTTGAATAATGTCCCAAGGTTTGAGATCATGCTTTGTTCAAAAGTCAAAGGTATGGTTGACTTTTTCTCAAAAACCCTAGTTTGTGGTCCAGATGAATTTGAATCCTTGTATTGCTTAGGAATCAAGTTTTTTGAATCAATCCAATCTTGTGAATGGATTAATATGATTTATTTGAGGTCCTTAAAGCATATCTTGAAGTTTTAGATCATGCATTGCTCCAAAAGTCAACTTAGGGGTTGAATTAGGTCAAAACCCTAATTCCTGATTTTTGATAGATGCATCCCCTGAGGCTATTTTGAACTTATGAATGGACTCGTGAGGTTCTTTTGGGCTTATTGAATCATATATTCAAGTATTGGCTCATGTTCAGATGAATATTTCTCTTTGGAGGCCTTGGTCGACCAAAACCCTAATTTGGTGACACTGATGATCTTGAGGCTTGATCAACTTGAAATGATGCAATCTTGTGTTAGATTATTGATGAAGGAAACCCCCTTGATCCTTCATGGATGTTTTAGAGGATTTACAAGTTAAAGATCATGTCAATTCTTGATTGATCATTTGCCTGAATACTCTGAGAGGGCTTAAAAACCTTAATCCTTGGTTAAGGTGAATGCTCAACAATTTTTGAAAAGATTGGTGAGGTATGAAAATACATCCTTATTATTGTGATGATTTGCACAATGATGTGAAGTCTTGTGGTCAAAATTTAGGGTATGACACTTACCCCTTCTGTTTGAATGTTGCTCCTACATGGGCATCATGCAGATAATCCGTAATAGAAGCATGGATGTGAGTGAAAGATGGTGTCTTCCTTTTATTTTATAGAGTCAGTGTCTGCTCTGATATGTAACATAGGGGGAGAATAGAATGATGTTTATTATTCTATGTTTTATGGAGACTATGATGTGTAGCTCCCTTATTTGATATCTTTGTGACTTCATTGTTTTATGATTATGTTGGATTATTGAAATAGTTAACTGTTGTTGATGTTTCCGCTGCTAGTAATAAAAGTTAAAGTTGGACTATTTGATTGTTGTTGTTATTATAATTATTAATAATTTTTAGAAGTAGTATGTGTTACATGTCTGATTACATGAGCAAGTTTTTGTTGAAAAGTAGCATCCTAAATATTGTGATTTTAATTTACTCTGATAAATTATTTTTAATTTACGCGGTGATATTTAGGGTGTTATAATACTCATTGGGTTATTGTCAAGAATATCCTTAAGTACTTGAGAAGGAATAAAGACTTATTCCTGATATATGGAGGCCATGAAGAGCACGGTGTAATTTGAAACACTGATGCTAGCTTCCAGAAAAATAAGGATGACTTTAGATCGCTATCTGGTTATGTGTTTTGGTTAAATGGTGGTGATGTGAGTTGGAAAAGTTCAAAGCATGATACAATTTCTAATTCTACAATTGAGGTCGAGTATATTGTTGCCTTAAATGCAACAAAGGAAACTTTTTGGATCAAGAAGTTCAATAGTGAACTTGGCATAATCCTTAGCATTGTAGATCCCATTGATCCTTATTGTGATAACGATGGTGTTATCGCACAAGCTAAGGAGTCTAGATCTCAACGAAAATCCAAACACATACTCAGGAGATATCACCTCATTCTATAAATGATAGATAGAAGATATGTGAATATATGAAGAGTACCAACACTTGACAATGTCGTTGACCCACTGACAGAACCTCTTGTGTAGCAGAAGCATGATGGTCATACTAGATCTATGGGTATTAGGGATTTCCTCATTGACTCGAGTGCTAGGGGGAGATTATTGGTGTAAGCCCTAGAGGCCAGTTTTTTTATTAGAAATTGGTACTTGTATCGAATTAGTTATTAATAATTAAAAGGATTTTCTTTATTATGTTTGCTTTTCCAAAATAATGAAGTCTCTAGAATAGCTAGTCCGTTTAATGAAACATTAAGTGTGACTTA
This sequence comes from Lathyrus tuberosus, assembly GCA_022829125.1. NCBI lineage: Eukaryota > Viridiplantae > Streptophyta > Magnoliopsida > Fabales > Fabaceae > Lathyrus > Lathyrus tuberosus. Next base: position 3,345,587 of record JALAZF010000052.1, on the reverse strand, counting down.
ATCATGAGATCCCATTAAACATAAGGATATTATTCTTAAAGTATCTGTAGTCGATCTTTAATGTGAAGTGGGATAACATTAAATAATTAAGACTATTATATGAATAAAGTGATGATAACATCTCATGGATCATGGATAAAGAGTTATCAAGTCTTCACATATGCATGAATATTAGGAGTAATAATTATACTAGATTGACCTGCTATGTGAATACTACATTGAATGTTATGCAAAGTGTCATAAGTTATTCTCATGGTGATAGTAGAGTCGAGTACTCAATTGTTGATCAAACATTGTCCATAACTGGATGACCATAAAGATAGTTGATGGGTACTCCACAAATCATGCTGAGGGACATGAGTAACCTAGATGAAATTTTCTCAACCTACATAACAAAATAAATTCCTAAGGGCCCAATATTGAACTGGACAAGGGTGAACCAATTTATGCCTTGTGTTTAATATATAAATAAGAGCAAAAGGGTAATTATACACACAAGCATCATCATGGAAAGGTTTTTGTCAGATCACATGATATTTTTCGTGACTTGGGTAGCAGTGATGTATTACTAGATACCGCTCACTATTTATTATATTAAATATGTTATTTAATATAATTGCCAATGTTAGGAGAACCTACATGGTCACACACACACACACACACACGCACACACACACACACAAGGACATATTGATGAGTGATAGAATAAATAAGGAACACCGTAAGGCACAATGTACTTAAGAAAATTATGGAACATCATAAGGTACGATGCACTTAAGTGGAATATGGAATACGGTAAGGTACCGTGAGCTTAAGTGAAATATAGTACACCATAAGGTATAATCCACCTAAGTGGGGGTTTTCAGCTTGTAGCCCACATAAGTGGTTCTATAAATAGAACTCTTATGCAAAAGCTTTTTAACTGGATGTAAAAAAATTTTGAACTTTCTTTCTCTCAAAGTATTCATTCATAACAGCTAGCACTGAGATTGAAGACTCCCTATTTATGTGGATTGAGTAGAGGCATTATTCTTTGTTCATCGCTTGTAATCATTCATCTGATTATGCATCAAAGGCTTTAATCTCCACAACACATATCTATTTTTATCCATGATCAAGTTCATTCGTAAGGATCAACTAAAGAGAAGTTCTTATTTTTCGCTGCATATTGTATCTAGATTTCTCTTCATAAAGGTATCCATCATTTGAGAAGATTTTGTTGCTTGGTGAAGTTGTTGATTATGCTCTTGAAAATGTTGTTGTTGGTTGTCATTATAATACATTTGTTGTTATATTTGATGAGGTCGTTTATAGTATTGTTGTAAAGGTTGTTTATGATTTGACTATTATAGTTATTGATTTGAATATTGTTGCAGTTGTGGTCTCAAATCCAATTTTGAAATCTGTTTTGATATGGTTGCCCTTGATTGGATCCTTGAACAACATTGTCACTCATCTAAAATACGGATGGTTTCTCCATGTCAGCATGTGGGTGTTCGAGAATGGGTTTTTCTTGGAAAATTCCCATTAAATTATATTCTACTTCTATGTACCCATTTAAGTCACATTGATCACTTTTATTATCTTCACCATAATAATCACATATAGGAACTTTTTGCACCTATTTCACTTGATGATACCCTCTTGACGAGCACATCATTTGTTTATTCAAAGCATCCAAATGTGCCTTTATCTATTTGTGACTAGCCAACAAGGCATTATGTGTTTCCACTGATCCACTTCATTTTCTACTAACGCCCTGGTCAGATAGTGAACAATATTCATTTTGGGACATATTTTCGATCAATTTTTTAACATCTATGGCATACTTGGTTAATATGGTGCCTCCAGCTTAAGCGTTCTAAAGTTATCTTGTGCCTCCACGAAGCACTTTTGTAAAATATTGTACATTCTCTAAATCATCAAGGTTATGTGAAGGATAACATTTAACCATTAATTATACCTTTCCCACACGTTGTACAAAGATTCAATTTCTCCTTGTTCAAATCCTGTAATATCAACCTACTTATCCAAAAACCTATTGATTTAGTAGAACCTCTCGAGAAATGATTTTTCGAGCACCCAGACAGTTATCAACCCACCCGGAAGTGTTTCTATTCAGTCTTAGCTTGTCTTGTAAGCAATAAGGCAAACAAATTAAGTTTTTTTTGGATTTCACTTACTTCGGTTGGATTAAAAAATTAACATGTTTCTTTAAATCTTGCTAGGTGATCATAAGGATTTATCTAACCACTTCTCACTACTACGTAAAACTCATTTAACAACGGTTGAAAAAATACATGTAATAACGCAGATCAAGGCGTTGTTATATAGAGTGTTGTGGTAAATGCGCTACTTATAATCACAGCTCTGTGACCGTTGTTGTATTCTGAAAAGCGCGTGTTATATCACAACGGTTATTCTTAACAACCGTTGTGATACATAGGGTACTGGTTCGAAACCCAGCAAGAAATTAATTACATTAGATGACGGTTGTTGTAAACAACCGTCGTGGAAATTACCCATAGTTTATTATATACAAATGCATATTGTTTGGTTTACCATACACCTATTTAAAGAAATACAACCATTCAAATTGGAAAAGAAATATATAATGTGAAAATTAAAATATTCTTGAAAACCAACTTAAACACACCAATTTTTTTCGAATTGCATCCGTCTCATTCAGCACATTTTATGTTCTTTAACACATAATATACGATTCAATTGTCTGATTCCATCTACTCATCGATATCTTTTATTATAGTTTACCTCATCATTGTCGCTTATCAACGTGATTGTAAATTATATCGATGAATTGAAGCAAACAGACCATTAAACCATATATTATGTGTTAAAGAACATAAAATGTGTTGAATGAAACGGATGCGATTCTGAAAACATTGATTGATATAGGTTGGTTTTCAAATACATCTTAATTTTCAGAATATAAGTTTCTATGTCAATATACATGATTGCATTTTCATTAAAAGGTAAGTGAAACAAACAATATACATAGTATATGATAAACTAAACTTCTCAGTCTACATAAGAATTTAAAGAACAAAACATTGCTAAGTCAGAAGAAGCCTCTATCTTGTGACTTAGCAATGTTTTGTTCTTGTTTTAAGAACATTTGTCAACAACAACAACATACAACAAAACAACATGCAACACAATAAAAAAACATACATTATTTAAGCAACAAAACCCCAAGTGGGACTGTAAAAAACCAACATACATTGAGTCAATAATGCACCTCTTATTGAAAATAATCGTGAAACTGTAGCAAATCAAGATATATATCAAGTTCATCCAGTTTTTGATGCCATGAAGAAGAAATATAAGGTGGATGAAGTTTATACAACAACTTCATACTTCTTATATTTTTCTTCATTGCTTCAAAAACCATATGAAATTTCACCATAGTATACGCTTGTTACCACCATCATCACCATGTATCTACAAGGAAACACAACAAAAATCAAACTTAACCCTAAAACATCATTAACATAATGTTTTCACAGTATCCTAAAACCAAAACCTAAAACAATAATGTTAGAAAGAAGAGAGCAGGAGAAAATACCATCTTCGCCGCCGTAGGAGTTTGCGCCGGACGTTGCTCCCGTCAGATTTTGGTTAAGATTCATGAGAGGCGATGGTTGTGTTGGGGTTTTCTTTAGAGAGAAACGGCAGATATGAAGTAGGTCACATATAGTTTCGTTTATATATTAAAAACTATCACTTTTCGTTACGGTTGTTAACTACAACCGTAATTATAATTTATATTTTAAAATAATAGCAAACTATATAACGACAGTTACAAATAATAACCGTAGTGATAAATTAGTGCTTGAGTTTAGAGATATCACCACGGTTTTGGTAGAACCGTGGTGACTTGGGTTCATATATTCAAGGTTAATTAATGAGTTTACCACATATGTAAATATTTTTAATAAGAATAAGACAACAAAATGGAAGTTTCATATAAATTAGCAAACTCCAACAAAATGCAAGTTTATATTTAAAACACCAAAATTAAAATCTTAAATATTAAAGATAACAGAGACACTTTTAACTTTTAAATATCAAATCTAAACGCCCTAGCTGACATAAAATTACTCCAACCAAATGGTGCTTCGTCCTCATCATCTGAATCGAAAATAGCTGTCCTTTTTCTCTTTCTTCTTGATCTCCTTCTTCTCCTCCTGGCTCGTATTTCTTGCAAGGCGACTGCCTGTTGGGTCTGTACAGGTTGTTCAGGATGGAAAACTGGTTGGACCTCTGAAGTCTCTGCGACCTGGACTTCTTCTTGGACATCTACGACCTTGGCAACTTCTTGAACATCAGCATCTTTAACCACACGCACAGTTTGTTGAACTTCTTGGACAACTTTTTCTTGAAAATCTACAGTTTGTTGGACTTCTTGAACTGCATTGTTGGAATTCATTTTGTTTAATTCTCTTCAATGATGTTGCTTGTGTGATGGTAATAAGAGGAATAACGTATTTATAATGATTTCTCTGATTCTTCATCTTATCTTTACATTGAAAATCTAATCGTTTTAGTTGAAAGTCATTATTATTTCTTTAATTTAAAAACCATTGTTGATTCTTCATCTTCCTCGTTCATTTTTCATCTTCCTCTAACAACGGTTGACTTTCTCCACCGTTGTAAAATCATTTAAAGTTTTATTTTTTTAATAATTCACATAAGTGACACAAGCGTATAACAACGGTTGTTTAAACTAACCGTTGTAAAATAATATACATTTTATTTTTTATTTAAAGGACTTAAGTGACACACGCTTAATGTACTCTAAAAAATGGAAAAGATAATGTTTCTGAGAATCGAAGCTCGTCACACATCATTTATTACCACGGTTTTTAAAGAGAACTGTCATTAAATCATTATTCTTATATCCAGCTACTGACTGGCGCGAAAATTTAATTTATTACAACGGTGTATATTTCTTCCATGGTGAACCTGGCGTTGTTGTTTACGCGTTTTATAGTAGTGTCTAGAAAATGAGATGTCTCTTAATACTGAGAGAATAAAAAAATTATATCAAAATAGCATGGATTAGCTGGTTAGAATCCGCAAGCCACTTCTTCTTCAGTTTCTAGTCTGTCGAAAACTCCTAAAGTACGGATGGTTGGTTCAACCATCCTTTCCTCTCATTGCTTAGCTACACGAGTTGCTTGTCGAATTGCCCTCGTGGTTCTTAGGATTTCTAAATCAAACTTGAAATTCTGGTATCAGATATGTGATGTCGAGTGAGATGTCACAACATCAATATCTGCTATATTAACAAGGCAATAGAGATAACAGCACTTAAAAGCAAAAAGGAACACAGAGAATTGTTCGCCCAGTTCAGTCTAATAACCTACGTTTGGGGGCTACCAAGCCAGGGAGGAAATTCACTATCAGTAGTATTAATTCATAGACTCTACAATCAACACACAAGTTGACAATCTATTCACTTAATCACTATCCAATGACATTTCTACCTAAGACACTCTTAGATATGAGACAACTCTCACTCCCCCTCAATCACAGCAGTGATGAAAATAGAAAACTTACAAATATTAGAAGATCACACTTCAATGACAATACTTGATCTTGCTTAAAAGCTTCAATCAAGAACAAACACTCATGCTTAAAAGCTTAGAGTGGACAACATACAACTCAACCAAATTAGTCCAATTCAAACATCAAAACAGATGAATGAATGGCTCACAAATAACAGACGAAAAAACACAAACCCTAACACTTGACACTCAGTCTTTTAAACTCTAGTCTTTGTATCTTCCAAGTAGGGTTGAGACTCCTTTAAGTAGAAACAGATTCTTGGGCTTGGGCTCTGTGAAAAACTCAGATTTGATGCACAATAAAAACTGATTTTATCTTCAAATCTTTTTGCCCTAAATAGAGAAACAAACGATTGCATCTGAATAAATCTTCTCCAAGAATTTCGCCTGCAATCTCTCAAATAGAATCTCTCAAATCATAACAATTAACACGCAGCCCTAAAACAAATAATAGACTGAACATGATGTTCTGTCAACAGATGTTAAGACATCAGTCTTGACATCATGCACCACAACTGCAATACCAAACAACACACCACATGCAGAATGTTAGAAGCACATGTTAAGACATCAGACATGACATCTTGAACAACCACATTGTTTTACCAAAATTGCTTCCAAAAACGGAACTAACAATCTCCCCCTTTGGCTAATTTTGGCTAAAACAATATCAGCACATATCAGAGATACCTGCGGCAGAAACACACCATAATGACATAACACTAACATTCAGCAGCAGCAGAAACACCAATCAAAACTCAAACTCCCCCTCAAACCAAGAGACCACAAACACACTTCCTTCAAGAAAACCAGCAGCAGCACACAACACAACTCTACAAATCCACTTAAACACTAGAGGCTACTCTCCCCCTTTTTAGCCATAATTGGCCAAAAGAACACTAGTCAACAAGCCCAATGTTCTGACACTTAGTCAAACATGGTCAAATTCCAAGAAACACTGTTGAAACTTAGCTTGAAAAGAGTGACCAAACAACTTTGACTGACCAGGCGATACAAACAAGGGTTTCCATTTGAATTATAAAAACTACACTAAACTGCTTCTTACTACAGCCAAACTGAGATGGAAACATGAGTCAGTCCTCCAAGACAGTTGAAACACACAAGGGTCAGTTGAAGCAAGACTGGAAGAACAAGAGCACACAACCAAAGGAGATGAAGTTCAAAGAAATGACAACAGGTGGATCCTCTACCGGGGCAACAAGGACAGGAAGAAGAACAGAAACAAGGATGAAGACCATTAAGAAGGCTCAAGTGCAACTACATGATTTTGATGATGAAGCAGATGAAGGTTGGGTTAATTTTATTAACTCAGGTGGTTGGAATGAATAGCCGAATCCAAACATGAAAACTCTTTGCTTGTAGTTTCTGTTAAAAAAAATGTAACATTGAGTACTTCCAGCAATAAAAATGTTCTTGTTTGTTTCCAAACATTCTTATTTTGTCAATTTCACCAAGGAGATAAGCTCACACACATAAGACAACTGCACCAAAAGTCACCTTCCTGCACTCCAAAAAAATTCTATTAATCTTCATATATGTAAATCCCTAATTTGCTTCTTAAATTTTCAAATTGATTTGCATCTAAGGCCTTAGTAAAAATATCAGCTAATTGCATTTCAGTGGCAACATGTTCCAAAGCAACCACTTTATCTTCAACCAGATCTCTTATAAAGTGATGACGTATGTCAATATGCTTAGTCCTGCTATGTTGAATTGGGTTTTTGGAGATATTGATAGCACTCAGATTATCACAGTACAATGTCATGACATCTTGCTTGACATTGTATTCAATTAACATTTGCTTCATCCAAACCAGTTGTGAACAACTACTTCCTGCTGCTATGTACTCAGCCTCAGCAGTAGAGAGAGACACACAGTTCTGCTTTTTGCTAAACCACGAGATAAGGTTGTTCCCTAAGAAGAAGCATCCTCTTGATGTACTTTTTCTATCATCAGCACTCCCTGCCCAATCATCATCACAATATCCACTCAGTTCAGTGCCTGATCCATGACTGTATAGTATGCCATATTCACTAGTACCATTTACGTATTTCAGAATTCTCTTCACTTGATTCATATGGCTAACTTTAGGTTCAGATTGATATCTGGCACACTCCTACAGCAAAGGAGATATCAGGTCTGCTGGCTGTGAGATATAGTAGGCTTCCAATCATGCTTCTGTATAGGCTTTGATCCACACTCACTCCATGTTCATCCTTGGACAGCTTCAGGTGAGTAGGAGCAGGTGTCCTCTTGTGATTAGCATTCTCCAGACCAAACTTCTTGACTATTTTCTTTGCATACTTGCTCTGAGAGATAAATATAGAGTCTTCCATTTGTCTAACTTGCATACCCAGAAAATAGCTGAGCTCACCAACAAGACTCATCTCAAACTCAGACTGCATCTGCATCACAAAATGTTGAACCGTTGCTTCTGACATCCCACCAAACACTATATCATCAACATATATTTGAGCTATCAGCAATTTTCCTCCTTCCTCTTTGACAAACAATGTCTTGTCAATTCCTCCTTTTCTGTAAGCATTCAGAGCCAAGAATTCAGTAAGCCTGTCATACCAAGCTCTAGGTGCCTGCTTTAATCCATAAAGAGCTTTCCTTAGTTTGTAGACATGGTTAGGAAATGTTGGATCAACAAACCCTTTGGGTTGATCTACATAAACTTCTTCATTTAAGTACCAATTCAAGAAGGCACTCTTTACATCCATCTGGAATAACTTGAATTTGAGATTACAAGCCACACCTAAGAGTAACCTGATAGATTCCAGTCTGGCCACAGGAGCAAAAGTCTCATCAAAATCAATTCCTTCTACCTGAGTGTAACCTTGGGCAACCAGTCTAGCCTTATTTCTGGTGACCACTCCTTGTTCATCAGATTTATTCTTGTAAACCCACTTGGTGCCAATCACATTTATTCCATCAGGCCTTGGTACAAGATCCCACACTTCATTCCTTTTGAATTGTCCCAGCTCTTCTTGCATGGCATTAATCCAAAATTCATCTTTCAAGGCTTCTTTAACATTTTTGGACTCAATTTTGGATACAAAGCAAGAATTTGACACAACTTCTCTTGACCTAGTGGTAACTCCTGAGTTTGGATCACCTATGATAAGCTCTTTTGGGTGGTCCTTTTGCACTCTGATGGATGGTCCCTTGTTAGGCTGCTTTGGTTCAAGTTCAGCAGCAGTTGGGCAGGGATTTACACTTCTGTCTTCAGCTTCTGTTGATACATCATCAACAAATGTTCCAACATCATCCAGAACATCAACATCTTCCTTCATTCCATAGTCATCAACAACTACATTTATAGATTCCATCATGACTCTGGTTCTGGAGTTGAATACCCTATAAGCTCTGCTATTTGTAAAGTATCCCAAAAAGATTCCCTCATCACTTTTAGGATCCATTTTCCTCCTTTGTTCACGATCTGACAGAATATAACATTTACTTCCAAAGACATGAAAGTACTTCACACTTTGTTTTCTTCCCTTCCACAACTCATACAAGGTAGCTGAAGTACCTCTTCTCAAGGTAACTCTGTTGTGAATGTAGTAGGCAGTATTCATAGCTTCAGCCCAGAAATGGTAAGGAAGCTTTTTGGCATGAATCATTGCTCTAGCAGATTCTTGAATGGTTTTGTTCTTCCTTTCAACAACTCCATTTTGCTGAGGGGTAATAGGTGAAGAAAACTCATGACTGATGCCTTCAGTAGAACAATATTCAGCAAACTTGCTATTTTCAAACTCTCTCCCATGATCACTTCTTATTCTGATGACATTGCTTTCCTTTTCTCTTTGGAGTCTTTGACAGAGATCTTTAAACACATCAAACACTTATGTTTTGTCTTTGATAAAATTCACCCAAGTGTACCTGGAATAATCATCCATAACTACATAAGCATATTTCTTCCCACCTAGACTTTCCACCTGCATAGACCCCATTAAGTCCATATGAAGAAGTTCTAACACTTTAGAAGTAGTGGGATGTTGAAGCTTTTGATGTGACATCTTGGTCTGCTTCCCTATCTGACAGTCTCCACAAACTCTTCCTTCTTCAATTTTAAGCTCTGGGATTCCTCTTACTGCTTCTGTAGAAATGATTATCTTCATTCCCTTTAGATGTAGATGGCCCAACTTTTGATGCCATACTTTGACTTCATCTTCTTTTGCAAGAACACGTGTGGAGGAACTTCAGTCTTGTGACACCCATAGGTAACAGTTGTCCTTAGACCTAGCACCCTTCATGATAACTTCACCTTTCTCATTTGTGACAATGCACTCAGTTTTTGTAAAATTAACTAAGAGTCCTTGATCACATAGTTGACTAATACTTATCAAATTTGCTGTCAACCCCTTGACTAGCAGAACATCATCAAGTCTAGGTGCACCTTCACAATTCAGCTTTCCCACACCTTTGATTTCTCCTTTGACACCATCACCAAAAGTCACATGGCCAGAAGAATGAAGTTTAACATCCACCAGCAAATTCTTCACTCCTGTTATGTGTCTTGAACAGCCACTGTCAAAGTACCAGTCTTCTTTAGTGGAGACTCTAAGAGAAGTATGAGCTATCAAGCTGACAACATCAGTTTTGGAGACCCATTGCTTCTTTTTCTTGATGACTTGATTACCTTTATGAATGGCCTGTCTGGGTGCCCAATTTGGAACACTCTTAGGATACCCATGTAACTTATAACAGAGAGCCTTTATGTGTCCAAAGTTCCCATAATGATGGCATCTCCAGGGCCTGAATTTCTTCCTAGAGGGAGTCCTGTCAGGATGTTTCAACATCGATTTCAACATCACTGGCTTGGAACTAGGAATAACATCATTTGAAGCAGATCCACTGTTGAACCCCAACCCACTTTTGTCTCCTGCAGTTCTTTCAACATTAAGAATCTTGTCTAGAACATCAGTTCCACTATTCAGCATTCTGATAGACTTGGACATAGATTCAAGTTTAGAGTTTAGCATAGATACTTCATCTTCCAGCTTGGCAATGGTTTCCAAATGCTCTGTCTTTTTAGCCTTGAGTTGAGCAATAATCTTCTTCTGCCTCTCCCCTTCTTGACAGGCTTCTTCATTTTTAATGCATATCTCTCTATAAGAATCAGTTAGCTCATCATATGTACTCTCTTCATCCCTAGAATCATCATCAGATATATACCTTCCAGTCAATACCCTAACATGCTTGGCAGTCTCTTCATCTTAATCACTTTCAGTATCAGACCAGGACACAGATAAGCCCTTTTTTTGCTTCTTAAGATATGTAGGGCATTCAGCTCTGATGTGACCATAACCCTCACAGCCATGACATTGGATTCCTTTGTCATTATTAGGCTTCTCCTCAGTTCTTGTTTTCTTCATCTGATCCCCTGACCTGTTGATGTCAGATGTGATGTTCTTGACATTAGGTTTATAGCTCCTGTCCATTCTTTTCAAAACCTTATTAAACTGTCTTCCCAGCAGAACAATGGCATTGGATAGCTCCTCCTGAGTTTCAGGATCACACTCTTTCTCATCATATTCTGTACTAGACACCAAAGCTATGTTTTTTACCTTCTTTTCAGATCTGTCATTCAACCCTAATTCAAATGTCTGAAGTGACCCAATCAATTCATCTACCCTCATCTGGCTGATGTCTTGAGCTTCCTCTATAGCAGTCACCTTCATTTCAAATCTCTTGGGAAGAGATCTGAGAATTTTTCTCACCAGCTTCTCATCAGGCATCCTCTCTCCTAGGGCATTAGAAGCATTTGACAGTTCAAGTATATTCATGTGAAAGTCATGAATGATCTCTTCATCTTTCATCCTCAAACTTTCAAACTTTGTTGTTAGCATCTGAAGTCTTGACATCTTGACCTTGAAAGTTCCTTCATGAGTTGTTTTCAGGATATCCCAAGCCTCCTTAGCCACTTCACATTTGTTGACTAGCCTGAAAATGTTCTTGTCATTACCATTAAATAAGGCATTCAAGGCCTTAGAATTTCCAAGAGCAAGTTCATCTTCTTCCTTGGTCCAATCTTCTTCAGGTTTCAGCTTTGACTGACCATCTTCTCCCACAATGGCAGGATGGTCCCATCCTTTCAAAACAGCCTTCCAAGCCCTGCTGTCTAAAGACTTCAAAAAAGTAACCATGCGAGGTTTCCAATAGTCATAATTTGATCCATCTAGAATAGGGGGTGGTCTATTCATAAATCCACCACTCTCCTTGTCCATTGCACCAGAAAGTAACAACCCTAGATCTCACCCAGATACAGAGCAGGATGCCTGCTCTGATACCAATTGAAATTCTGGTATCAGATATGTGATGTCGAGTGAGATGTCACAACATCAATATCTGCTATATGAACAAGGCAATAGAGATAACAGCACTTAAAAGCAAAAAGGAACACAGAGAATTGTTCACCCAGTTCGGTCTAACAACCTACATCTGGGGGCTACCAAGCCAGGGAGGAAATTCACTATCAGTAGTATTAATTCATAGACTCTACAATCAACACACAAGTTGACAATCTATTCACTTAATCACTACCCAATGACATTTCTACCTAAGACACTCTTAGATATGAGACACCTCTCACTCCCCCTCAATCACAGCAGTGATGACAATAGAAAAATTACAAATATTAGAAGATCACACTTCAATGACAATACTTGATCTTGCTTAAAAGCTTCAATCAAGAACAAACACTCGTGCTTAAAAGCTTAGAGTGGACAACATACAACTCAACCAAATCAGTCTAATTCAAACATCAAAACAGATGAATGAATGGATCACAAATAACAGACGAAAAAACACAAACCCTAACACTTGACACTCAGTTTTTTAAACTCTAGTCTTCGTATCTTCCAAGTAGGGTTGAGACTCCTTTAAATAGAAACATATTCTTGGGCTTGGGCTATGTGAAAAACTCAGATTTGATGCACAATAAAAACAGATTTTATCTTCAAATCTTTTCTCCCTAAATAGAGAAACAAACGATTGCATCTGAATAAATCTTTTCCAAGAATTTCGCCTGCAATATCTCAAACAGAATCTCTCAAATCATAATAATTAACATGCATCCCTAAAACAAATAAAAGACTGAACATGATGTTCTGTCAACAGATGTTAAGACATCAGTCTTGACATTATGCACCACAACTGCAATACCAAACAACACACCACATGCAGAATGTTAGAAGCACATGTTAAGACATCAGACATGACATCTTGAACAACCACATTGTTTTACCAAAATTGCTGCCAAAAACAGAACTAACAAAACTACAAATCTTCTGAACTTGCATTATGTATAATCTAAACAAATAAATACCCTCAGTAGTACCAAGGAGAATAAAGTTAAAACTAAAAAAAATAAAGCAAAATAAAGAAAAAATAAAAACAAAATTAAAATGTGTTAAATATCAAATACATCTACCTTTAGATGTATTGTTGAAGTAATCAACAATCTCCGACAACGAAGAAATTTTGTTGGTTTTAAAAATGTGTTGCAATAGCTGTGTCAATAAAAACACAATGTATTAAGTAAATTATCGTATCCCCAAAGTTGTGTTAACTTTGTACAAGGGTAAGGTGATTCTACTTGTGATTGTAACATGGAAGTTGGAATTATAACGCGGGATACGCAGAGCACGATTCATTGTATTGCAATTAATTATAAAACTAATGAGCTAGACTACAACTAACAAATACAATAATAAAAGAGATTAAGTCCCCATTTGAATCATCTACCCTTATTTGTGAAAAAACCAGGACTGAACCTATAATGAATATGTTTTTGAAATTCTGGTTAAGCAGATCACGAAGATGTCAGATAGGATGTTGTGACACTTGATCTCTACTTCTCACAAGTATCTAAGGAAGAAAAAACGTAAATAACAGAAAGTAAACAACACCAGAAATTGTTAACCTAGTTCGGTGAACAACAACACCTACGTCTGGGGGCTACCAAGCCAGGAATGAAATCACGAAGTAGAATTGGTTCTAATCTAAACTCCAACGTTTACAACTTAGCACCTAGAAACTTCCCTTCCTAGATTTCTACCTAAGACTCTCCTAGGTATGAGACCCTTCTCAATTCCTTTCCAATCACAGTAGTGACTGAAAATATTACAACTCAATAAGCAGTCCTTCTCAGTATTCACATAATACACCAGAGGCTCATAAAAAGTACAAACCCTAGTACTTCTAAAACAGTTGCAATAATCAACCTCAAACCAGGTTAATTCTAACCTATTTATATTACAAACCACAGCTGGACTTGGGCTTCTAAAACTCAGCAAATATCTTCCTCAGAATTAGCGACCTAATTCTTTCTTCAATTCCAAGTTACCAGAAATGTATCCTTCACAAGGAAACTGCAAATTCATTTAGAATCAGAATCTCTGATTCCACATCTCAGATGCCACCTGGAATCCTAGTCATATTCCAATCACACCTGTTTCCAAAAATAGTTAATTCAAAACTGTAACAGGCAAAGATGTCAAATCCTCATAATAGGACATCTTGTCTAACATCTTAACCTGCAGTTAATTCAACATGTTAGGATATCTTGTCCAACATCTATCTGCTAAGTTAGTTTTACCAAAATTAATGCCACCCTCAAATGCAGGGACTCAACAATCTCCCCCTTTGACAGATTTTGGCTAAAACTAACTTCCATTAACCTATAGAAACATATCAGGGAGACCACTATCAGAGCAGCAGCGGAATCAAAATATGTCTCCCCCTCAATCAGTTCAGATCTACTCCCCCTCAGTGGTTAGTAGACAATCAGCAGTGGTTAGTGATGTTAGTAATTCTCCCCCTTTTTAGGCACAATATGACAAAGGTAGAAAGACTAACCCAAAAACCAATAAACCAGTGCAGAGTAAAAGTTTACACACCCAACAGAAAAGTAAAATATCCTGGGCATTCAACCCTTACACAACCAAAAGATAAACAAAACAACAAAAAATAAAGTGAAGACAACTCTCAGAGGTCATCTTCAGTCTCCTCCTCATCTTCTTCTTCTCCTTCACTTTCACCAGCACCATTATCAGCATCTTCCTCTTCAGCTTCACGGTTTTCCTCATCACCCTTCTTAGCATCTCCAGCATGGACTTCAGTTTCTTTGATTTTCTTAGCATCCAGAGCTTGCATCAATCTTTCTAGCTTCTCTTTTCTTGCAGTGCTTACCTTGATTATATCATCAAGTTCTTTTCAAGTGGCATTCAGCTGATCAATGGTATCCTCTTCTGAGACTGTAGCTTTTGATGTTCAGGCAGTGTCTGGAACATGCTTGCCAGCAATCAACTTGTGATGTAGAGACAGAGGTAGCTTTCTTTTCATGATGGCATCACCAGATAGAGTTATCCTAGGATATTGTTGAAGTAGCATTCCACAAATGAGTCATGGAAAGCAGATTGGCAATTTAACAGTTGTTGAGGTAGCTTGTTTCAGAATGTGGTCAAAGATATATTCACCAAAATCAAAGGATTTCCTTCTTCCAATGGCATAAATAAACTTCCCAAGTCCTGTGGAGATAGTTGAAGTGTGGTTTGTAGGAACCCAATTTACAGTATCTATCCGATGGAGAATGGCATATTTGATGCCGAGCTTTCCAGCAGGTAGTTTCTGTTTGCTTGGCCGGCTCTTCACGGTGTTCCCCATAATTTCCCTACAGATTTGATCATCAGTATCTTCAATTTCAGCCTGAGAACACTCAAATCTGCCAAGGTATTTGTTTATTTCAGCAGGAGAAAATGTCACAACATTTCCTCTAACATATACTTTGAAGTAGTCCTCACTCCTTCTATCAATGCATCCTTCTGGTATGTTTACAACAAATTCTTTCACTAGTTGCTCATAACATGAGTCGAAATGAGAGACAGTTATGATCAACCCAGCCTCTTTAATCAAGTTCATCACTTCTTCACACTTGAGGACATTCTATCCCAGCTCTCTCTCTAAAGCAATTCTTCTATGATAAACATGGTTCCACCTGCTGACACTTACAACATCATGAAAGGATATGTTGTCCATAGGAGCCTTTGGAAGTGAACCTGCAGTCTTCTTGGAGGCTGGTTTCTTTATGACATTATGTCCATCCTCTATCCCTTCATAATCTGATTCACTTTCAGATTCTGCCTTCCTTTTCTTGCTCTCAACACCAACCTTGCTCCAGGGCCTTGAGGGTCCAACTGCTGCCTTCTTAGTCAGCTTGTTGGAGATGGCTACACCTTTATTTTTTCTGTTCTTTAATCGTTCTGACACACTTGGCTGGAGGCTTGTAACAATTACTTTATTGTCAGAGGGCATATCATCTAAATTGATGATTTTGTCAGCTTGTTCTGAGGCTCCTTGTGTGGATGAGGATGTCTCATCATCTGTCTCAGCATTTTTAATCATAGAGTCAGCAAGGGTGTGCAAATTCCCTTCTGACATTTCGACATCATTTCCTCTTTTGTCAGCATTCTTATCAGGATTCTGAGATGCGTTTGATGGCATAATTTGAGCAAGAGGTTTGGTGATTCCAGCAACACTTACCCTGTCCCCCTGGCTTATGAGTTTCTCTATTACTTTATCGATCCTTTCATCTGTGTTGAACCTCTCTATCCCTTTCTTAGCACTAAAGGAAGCATCAGAGGTATTCGAAGAATTACCTGGTAGGACAGTCGTGGATCGCCGAATCAGAAGTTTGTTCGTCTTGCATGACAAGATAGCAAGTGGGGCAACCTTATCTTCAGTGTGTAGCTCCTTGGACTTCGACCTAGAATCAACTGTTTCCTTCTTGGTTACATGTGTTGGGGATTGTTGAGACATCTTCACAGAAGCACAATATGCTTGTTCTTCAACCTTGAGTGTGAGCGAGTTAAAGAGTTTTAGGGCAAAAGGATAGTAAGTTTGAGTGATGTGGTTTTTTGTGATTTGATTTTTGACCCTTTGAGTAACGTTCCCACTGACCGAGTAAAACCATAATTTGTCCTTCATAATTTTTCTCTGTAATTCTGTAACACATGTGCAGTTTAAAATGTCACAGTCGGATGTTGTGACATCTGGTATGACATTATACCATGTCAAAACACTTTCAGTCCCAATGTCTAGAAGATAGTTACTCTTATCTCCTGTCTCATGGCCTGAGTCTGCTGTGATGACATATAAGCATCAATTTCCAGTCATATCCCTAAATCTGGAAGCCTTCTGAAGCAGATTCTCCATCCTTGCTATAGTCTGACGTTGCATCCTCATGTGTGCTAGTTGAGTTAATCTTCTAATGTCCATGTCTAGGAAAGGTCTATGAAGTCTCTCCATCTGTGAGGCAGTCCATACGTAACAGTTGTTTTTTGATCTGAATCCTGTCATGATAGTTCTACCTTTATCATTCAAGACTTGACATTCAGATCTGGTGAAGTTTACTTTAAGACCTTGATCACAAAGTTGATTGATGCTGATCAAATTTGCGGTCAATCCTTTCACAAGAAACACATCATCTAGTCTAGGATTCCCAGCATGATCCAATTTTCCAACTCCTCTAATCTTTCCCTTGATCCATCTCCAAAGGTGACATGGTTGGAGGAATGAGGCTTTATATCAACTAGATATTCCCCGACACCAGTCATGTGTCTTGAACATCCACTATCGAAATACCACCTTTCTTCAGGGTACTCATCTTGATGGGAGTGAACTACCAGAGCCATGGACTCACTCTTAGAGCTCCTTTTCTTTCCAGTACTCCTACCTTTGGGATATCCATGTAGCTTATAGAAATATCGTTTAATGTGACCATACTTGCCACAATGATGACATTTCCAATTTTGTCTTCTCTGATGTCTATGATGTTGAGACATTCTATTTGACATTGTCTGTTTTCTTTTGATAGTATTTTGGCTGCATTCTAGATTATTGAAGCCAAGTCCTCTAACATCTCCAGCATTCCTCCCAGTTTGAAGTATTTCATCTAGAATACCAGAACTGCTGTTGAGCATCCTGGCATTTTTTATTACCTTTTCAAGTTTGGAATTTAACACAACCACTTCCTCCTCAAGCCCAGAGATAACATCAAGATGTTTTTCTTTTTCCACCTCAAGAAGCATGATGATTTTGTGTTGTCCTTCTCCTAGTTGACAGATTTCAGCACATCTCTTGTAGACCTCTTTGAAAGTTTTTATTATATCATCATAGGATAGACCTTCAATCTCTGCTTCTATGTTAGAATCAAACATTCCTGTAAGAGTAGAGACTTGTTTAGGTTTTTCTCCATCACTTGCAGATTCATCTTCAGACCAGGATGTACTGAGACATTTCTTTTCTTTCTTCAAAAAGGTAGGACACTCATACCTGATGTGCCCATATCCCTCACACTTATAGCATTTAATTCCTTTTATCTTGTCATCCTTTTCTTCATGCTTAGAATTTCTACTGAAGTCGTTTCTTTTAAAGTTTTTAAAATACTGAGGCATAGCATTCGATCTTGCTTCCCCCTCCATTTTCTTCATCAATTGCCCATACTGTTTTCCAAGAAACACAACAACCTTAGATATTACTTTATTTGAGCTGATCTTTTCTTCATCATGATCAGACACCAAGGCTAGGCTTTTCTTTTTCTCAGACTTCTCATTCAATCCCATCTCAAAAGTTTGTAAAGAACCCATGAGCTCATCAACTTTCATAGTCCCTATATCCTGAGCTTCCTCTATAGCAGTCACCTTCATGTCAAATCTCTTGGGAAGAGACCGAAGACTTTTTTGAACCAACTTTGATTCAGGTATCTTCTCTCCAAGGTCACTGGATGTGTTGGCAATATCAACAATATTCATATGAAAGTCATGTATGCTTTCATCTTCTCTCATTCTCAAGTTCTCAAACTTAGTAGTGAGAAGCTGAAGTCTTGAGGATTTGACACGAGAGGTACCTTCATGAGCAGTCTTCAAGATTTCCCACGCATTCTTTGCAACAGTGCAATTCTTGATGAGTCTGAAGATGTTCTTGTCCACCCCATTGTACAAGGCATTCAAGGCTTTGGAGTTTCCTTGAGCAAACTTATCATCTTCATCATCCCAATATTCTTCAGGTTTCAGCTCCTCAGTGAGCTTCCCATCTTTGTCTTTGATTTTTGGTGGATCCCACCCCTTAATCACCGACTTCCAAGCCTTTCCATCCATAGACTTGATAAATGCCACCATGTGAACTTTCTAATAATCATAATTGGAACCATCAAGTATTGGTGGTCTATTTAGAATTCCTCCTTCTTTATCCATCGAACCAGAAAGTATTGTCCCTGAATCTCACCCAGATACAGAGCAGGATGCCTGCTCTGATACTAATTGAAATTCTAGTTAAGCAAATCACGAAGATGTCAGACAGGATGTCGTGACACTTGATCCCAGCTTCTCACAAGGATCTAAGGAAGAACAAACATAAATAGTAGAAAGTAAACAACACCAGAAATTGTTAACCCAGTTTGGTGAACAACAACACCTACGTCTGGGGGCTACAAAGCCAGGAATGAAATCACTAAGTAGAATTGGTTCTAAGCTAAACTCCAACGTTTACAATTTAGCACCTAGAAACTACCCTTCCTAGATTTCTACCTAAGACTCTCCTAGGTATGAGACCCTTCTCAAATCCCTTCCAATCACAGCAGTGACTGAAAATATTACAACTCAATAAGTAGTCCTTCTCAGTATTCACACAATACACGAGAGGCTCATAAAAAGTACAAACCCTAGTACTTCTAAAACAGCTGCAATAATCAACCTCAAACTAGGTTAATTCTAACCTATTTATATTGTAAACCACAGGTGGACTTGGGCTTCTGAAACTCAGCAAATATCTTCCTCGGAATTAGCGACCTAATTCTTTCTTCAATCCCAAGTTACCAAAAATGTCTCCTTCACAAGGAAATCGCAAATTCATTTTAGAATCAGAATCTCTGATTCCACAATCTCAGATGCCACCTAGAATCCTAGTCATATTCCAATCACACCTGTTTCAAAAAACAGTTAGTTCAAAACTGTAACAGACAAAGATGTCGAATCCTCCTGATAGGACATCTTGTCTAACATCTTAACCTGGAGTTAATTCAATATGTTAGGACATCTTGTCCAACATCTGTCTGCTAAGTTAGTTTTACCAAAAGTAATGCCAACCTCAAAAGCAGGGGACTCAACAGTTTAAATTATGACATTTACAAAATGTGGGTACCTAACGAACTTGTCGTCAAGTAACATGCTTCTTCTAAAGCAAACCCCCCTAAGATAATGGAGAATATAATTGCAACATATGAAGGCCTTATAATGCATAAACAAGAAGACTATTTTACAAAACATGGTTGCCCAATGAATTGATCTTAACTAAACCCCTTTGTTTGATGTGATATCCCATATATCCTATGAGAATATAGACCCAACTGATTAATGCAGATTTTATAGCACATAAACTAAACGAATGGCCAAAACCATTCATGCATTTTTGTTGGCAATCATTGCAGTCCCACAATATTTTTAATTGGATGTGCAAATTTCCAGTAAGGTCTCAATTTCCATCTAAATCGATTTTCTTAATTTTGTAGACAAGAGAAACATTAAACTCAAATAATATAATATAATATAGAGGTTCATTACAAAAACACTCAAGAAAGATTACATTGTTTCACATTGTAAAGGTAAAATAATCTAAGGAGAACATAATCTAAGAGAACTAACCATTCATTCTTAAGGAATTTATGACTATTATAATTGAAAAGGAAGAAATAAGACTTACAATGATTAGGGATGATTTGCTAATGATAACTTTCATTTTTCCTTCTCCTTGATATCAAAATATGTATTTGCTTCTTAAAATTTGGTACCCTAATGACCAAAAAAGTTTTATAATTTATAGAAAAATTTTTAAATACAGTAGATCGCACCTCACTTGAACTTTATCACGTCAATACTGCTCGATTACTCTGTTTTGAGGATTTTGCACTTCGTTGGCATAATATTTCAATTGTGTTGATGTTCTTTCGAAAGTACTGATTTTCGAACATTTAAAGTTGGATATCGTTGTTGTGATGTATAAGTGCACCATTATTCATTGTCTTTTGATTTTTTTTTTCATTTTTTGTGTGTTAGTCCTCTCCTTACTTTGTCATCGTAAGTTTCACGGTACAATATTATAAAATTTATAAGATGATTTTGAATTGATTTAGTTTTTTTCACAAAACTTTCTAATTTTTTTTTTTAACTTATAAAAGAAAATGCATTAAGAGTAAGAGTACTTTAAAATAATGAAATTGACTATATGAGAGACTATCATTAGATATCATTAAGATGTTCGTTTTTAAACTAGTATAGCTTGTAGAATTTTTTTTAAGGCTTTTGTGTTGTGGAGGATCAAAGACTTTGTTGAAGTGTTGACTTTTATTTTCAAATATTTATTGTCACTTGTTTGAATTAACAGTTGACTAACCCATAAAATTATTTAATAACAGATGCTACTAGTTTAATTAAATGATCAATTTTTTTTTATGGATTTACGACTTAGCATAGAGATCTAAAGTATGGGTATTTTAAAATGGGGAAGTAACGGTACCAGATACGTACCTGTATCGAGTATTTGTACCATACTTGTGATACTTTATATAAAATCCTAGGTCTAAGTCTTCTTTTATAGGCTTCAGTTTCCTTGGGCTTTCTATCATTGGTCTTTGATCCATTCCTAGAAGGCGCATCAAATCTTGGGCAGATTTGTTACAGATTTAAAACTTGCTAAATCAGTGCAGTACTTCAGGATGTCGTGTCTTCAGGTTAAGACATCTTCTTTGATATCTTTGTTCAGGGTCATCTTTCTTCATCTTTATCATTAAAATTGTTTTACCAAAATTCTTTCAAACCAAAGGTGCTTTCAATCTCCTCCTTTTGACAAATTTTGGCTAAAACTCCTTTTTGTTTGAATGGCAGTTATGATTGAAATATTGAGCATGTTGGATTCATGTTGGCGTACATGAGGAGGAAGATAACACAACCTTCCTCTTCCTATGGTGAGTGAAGTTGAGAAAGGTCCAGGAGTTGAGACTCCTAAAGAGAAAAGAAGAAAGTATGAAACACCAGAATCCTAGACACTCCTTTCAAACACACTCCCCCTCCAGAGATCAGTTGTAGTCTTCATGAATCTGAGTACATAAAGCATGTAACTCAGGTCACAAGACACAACTTGATTCTTAACTCAAGTCACAAGACACAAGAGAAACATATACAAGATGATAAAACCAACACCTTGTTCAATGTTCTTGCAAAACAACTGCAAGAACAACACACACATTCCCTTTTTCTGTGACTCATACTCCCCCTTTTTAGCCAAAAATTGGCAAAGGTAGCCAAGGCATTCCCATACCCAACCAATACTAATCCAGGCTTGAACAAAAGACATTTTGAACACACCACAAAGAAAACATAGTCTGAGACAAACTGATCCAAGAACTCCCTTAAATACCCAAGAAAATTCCTTCGAATGTAACTAGCCTTTGAAAATAGCAATGGTAATTCAATGACCTCATTAATACAAGGATGTAACTTCACTAATACCAATGTGCATCGGTTCGGAATGCTTTGACTGTTTCTTCTTTGAAGAAAACCGTCCAAAAATAATGTAAGTTACGATGAACACGCATGTTCTCCACCGACCACAAGACCAGTTACTTTTATCACATGCCCTTAACAATGTTCTAACATCATGTCAGACATTGTCTCCCAAAGAGAACTTCTGTGTTCATCAATACCTTCACAGTCTTATGATCACATTCTATAGAGAAAAATAAATTCTCCCAGACCTAACCAATGATTCTTAATCATCCATTAAGAACCTTGTAATTCGCACTGTCAAGTTTCCCCCAACTTGCAATAGTACATTAATGTCAAGACATCCTTCTTGACATCTCATCCACCCAGGATGTAAACATAATCACAGCTTGCTTGACGCACAATACAAACTGGATCCAGAACTGCACCCTTGCAGTAATACATCTTAGATTAAGGAGCAACTCCCCCTATCTAAGATAACCAGTTCTCCTCCAATGAACACTTATGCTGATGAATGGAAAACATAAGATGCATCTTCATGTCTTCAAGAGAGCACCCTCTGTCCAACCTACCTGCTGAACACAATCATCAACTCCACTTATTGCTTCTTTTGACAAGAACCAATAGTCACTCACACATGAACACCATCATGCTTCCTGTGAAGACTCATTAGGATCATCATCCTAAATTAACAAACTCTTGGATTAAGATCAAAGCTACATTGATCCCCCTCTTCGAGAAACTATCCATACACCAAACAAATTCCTCTTGAATTCTTATGTATAGATCTCCTTGTTCCCTGAGATAAAATCCAATTGATCTGGAATGATCCATATTCCTCAAAGAGATACCATACCTCTTAGTTTGTTTTCTTCCAACGGTGTCAGATACCGTATACATGCTTCAGAACTTCACAGCTGCCAAACTGATCCACTTCCCTTTAGTATGACTTGCCAATAGGGGCGTTATCCCCTCTACAAGCTTTGCATCCGACCTTAGCAAGGTCAATCAATAGATAGACACCCAACAATCCAAGACAGTCATTCCTTCATCATTCTCCCATATGATAACCTGGAATACTTCTGATCAACAGGTGAATATCCATATTCAAACTTCCATGTAATCAACACATGATCCACTTCAGTCTTCTTTACACCATCCTTCCAAGGCAGTTCTTCTACTCCATCATTCTCCCATATGACAAGATAGATACTCCTTAGACACGATGTAAGCAACAAGTTCCTTACAGAACTTAGTATCCTACTACAAGGATAACCAACCCAAAAAATGTTATAACATCAATTAGGACATCCTTCACATATCACATACACCACACACCATGGTTCTTGATATGCTCCACCACTGGACTTACTATCTGCATAGTAATCCATCTGAAGTTCTTCACATAACACTGCGCTACCAGCTTGAACAAAGAGAACTCCAGAAACCCAGAGAGAAATAAACTCCCATCCACCAAAAGAAGGCATACTTCCATAAACTAAGAACTTCTTCCACAAGCTCCAAAATGAACTAGAACCTTCTTGCGTTTTTAACCAACTACCCTTTTTCCCGAGAGTAATTAGTTCCAGAGAGAAATAAACTCTCATCTGCCAAAAGAAGGCATACTTCCATAAACTGAGAACTTTTGCCACATGCTCCAAAATGAACTGGAACCTCCTTGCATTTTCAACCAACTACCCTTTTCCCAAGAGTAATTAGTTCCAAGCACCCTGCTTGAATGCACACTATGAAATCAACCAAATGCCACCTTTTGATTGATCTCATTCTTCTTTAAAACTCCCACAAGATACACTGATCCACCAATGAAATCTGATCTTCAAGTCACATGAACTACTTGCTCCATAGCAAGACATCTTGGATCCACCAAGCCTCTAGACATGTAACATCTTCTCAAACCACAGCTCCCGCAAACTGTATGAGATAGACCTTTTTGAAGCATCCATAACTTCCATTCTCCTGTAGATCACCTTATCTTAAGCTGATGTGCCACATCACCAGCTGAGATCCTGATGTTAAGATAGATGTCAGAACATTCTGATACGACATCCAACTGCTGAATTTAGCTCCTCCTTCTGCCACTTAGCAGAACCTCCTCCCTATTACAGAATAAGAGCTCCATGCTCTTATAGACTTGATTCAACAACCAAGTTTGAGTAGACAACCTCTATCCTGCTTTAAAACTCCAAAGACTTTACACCTGCCACGTCTAAATCTTCAGAAGATAAAGTAGTCCTAGACTACACCATATCCATACCAAAGAATGCCACTTTCCTTAGTAGAGCAGTCTCTAGAAAGTCAGAGATTACTGCCACTAAACCTTGACCTTCAAACTAAGCAAGATCACCAAGATTAGAAATAAACTGATCCAAGTGTAGCGTGCGATTTTTTTCGGTGACGCGACCACCTTATCGCTGTTGGGTTCCTCCTCACCCCAATGGTAGGGAAGGGGTTCTACTTTCTGATTTCTTATTTATCCCGTGAAGCTGGAAGGGAAAGGGAAGCTATCTAAAACTAACCTTGCACGCGAATGTTTAATTGAACAAATGCTTAAAAGAGATTCGGGGAGTTCGGAGTCAGGTTATACAATGGGGAGTAGTCAATTACCCATCCTATATGTGGTTATCCACAGGTTGTTAGCAATAGTTTCTGCTTTTCCTTGATTGTGTTTATCTGTAAATGGGAAAGTTTCTTCTTTGGGGGATGTCTTTGAGAGAGAGTAAGTTTTTGATGATTTTGGCGAGGTACTGGACCTCAGTTTTGATTGATATGAAGGCACTAGACCTAAGGTTTTGATTGGTATGAAGGTACTGGACCTAAAGTTTTTTATTGGTATGCTCGCTAAGATTTCGCAATCTTATGCCTACGCATTCCCGTTAAAGATAAACAGGGAAATCAGAGCAATCGTAGTTCCTTTTATTCTATGGGAGGAAAAGATATTTGGTGTCTTGTTCAAAGCCCAAGATTGAAGCTAAATGGTTGAGTATTTGTGTCTTGTTCAAAGCCCAAGATTGAAGCTAAAGGTTTGACTGGGAGAGAATTTGTCATCTCTAAAGGGAGACATCTTGTCTATTTATCACAACTATTGGGTGACTGATTATAAAGGAGAATTACGTTAACTGGGATATGTGTATCCAGCAATGCCATAATTTCTTTTATAGGGGATTTTTCCTGAAGGAGGAAACTTTAACTCAGTATAGAGCAATGCCATTTTTCCTTAGGAATCTTTCATGCTAAGAGAGGGACAGTGGCGTGGATGTAAATAATCCAGAGGCTTGGCACTTACAGCTGTTAGATGAAAGAGGGGATTTACCAGGATAAGAGATGGACCACAGCTTGAATATTTGAATCAACAAGTGTGCCACTTACATCAATTATCTGGCATTAAGGTTTGTTTTGATTTTCTGTTTTGATATGTGATATACAGAAAAATGTCTTCCTACAGAGAGTTTTTTATTTCCTCTTAGGGGATGTTGGTTTTTTGTGTGCCTTGATCAAAGCCCAAGGTTGAAGCTAAGAGATTGATTGACTCCACTGGGGAAGTCCTTATACAAAGCCTAAGAGGAGGCTAGAAAAGATTCACTCAATAAGAGAGTGTTTATCTGTCTTGTACAAAGCCCAAGATTGAGGCTAAAAGAGAATTGACTCTTTGGGGATATCATTATACAAAGCCTAAGAGGAGGCTAGAAGTTGACTTTTCCGGGGAAATATTTTATCTGTCTTGTACAAAGCCCAAGATTGAGGCTAAAATGAGAAACTGACTCTACTGGTGAGAGGTTTTATCTGTCTTGTACAAAACCCAAGATTGTTGCTAAAAGAAGAAGATAAACTCTGCTGGAGAGTATGGTTTTATCTGTCTTGTACAAAGCCCAAGATTGAGGCTGGGGAGATATTTTACTCTTGCTTAGGGAGATTTTATATGTGTCTTATACAAAGCCCAAGATTGAGGCTAAAGGGTTGACTTACTCAACTGAAGATATTTATGGGTGTCTTGTACAAAGCCCAAGATTGAGGCTGAAAAAGCTGAGGAAAAGAAGGATCATTATACAAAGCCTAAGAGGAGGCTAAGAGATGATTAACTCAATAAGAGAGTGTTTTAGGGTGATTGACTCAACAAGAGAGTATCTTTGTGTGTCTTGTACAAATCCCAAGATTAAGGTTGAACAAGCTAGAGAAATCATTATACAAAGCCTAAGAGGAGGCTAAAAGGGGTCGACTCAACAAGAGAGTGCCTTAAGGTAATTAACTCAACAAGAGAGTGTTTTAAAATCTTTATACAAAGCCTAAGACGAGGCTGGCTTCTGCTAGGGGAAATCATTATACAAAGCCTAAAAGGAGGCTGGAAAAGATTGACTCAACAAGAGAGTGCTTTTATCTGTCTTGTACAAAGCCCAAGATTGAGGCTAAAAGAGGGTTGACTCAACAAGAGAGTGCTTTTAAGATTAACCGCTGAGGAAAATCATTATACAAAGCCCAAGAGGAGGCTGACTTCTGCTGAGGATTATTGAGATCCAGAGGCAGGTCCAAAGAGGGAATCAACTCTTGCTGAGGATTACAGAAGAGTCGAGGTATCAGATTCCTTGAGGTTCTGATAGGCTAGTATGGTATTGATGATGATATGACCCTAGCTGGGGAAATTTAGGATAAAAGACTGAGTTTCAAATCCTATGAGGGTTTTAACTCTACTGGAGATTGATCGAAAGATCAAGGTTTCTCTTGTGTTTGTAGGGGACCTGAGAATGTCTTTGAGATCCAAGAGGAGATTAGACTGTCCAAGTCTATTGGTATGGAAGAGTTTATCTTTGTATGATGCCCAAGAGGAGGTTGTTGTTTTAAGGGATGAGAATCAACCCTAAACATAATCTGAGATTTTGACTCTTTAGAAAGACAGCTCTAACAAAGGATGACTAAGTATTGTCGTATACCTTTAAGAGGTCTTCGGGGTCCTTGTATTAAACCCAAGAGAAGGCATGAGAACTAGTAAGAAGCCGGAGGGTCCTTGTACAAAGCCCAAGAGGAGGCTGGGATGCTTTTAGGAAGCCTGTGGGTCCAAACCTAAGAAAAGTTCAAGAAAAATTACACCGAGAATAATCCTTTCTTTAATGAACAGTTCTAGGGTTTGAAGAAATTCAAGAGAGGTTTCACGGAGAATTAATCCTCTCTGGGGAACTGAATTTCTTTGACAATTTTCTAATAATGACAGTCTGAGAAAAGTTTCACCGGGAATAATGCCTTTCTCTTTGTTCCATATTATTTAAGCCCAAGAGAAGGCAAGACTGTATCTGGAATTCCTATGGGGAACTAGTTTTGACTGTGTTGAAAGAGCGACCACTGGCTCAATCTAGTTCTAGACCTAATTGTCGGGGAAAACTCTAAGTAGGTATACAAGTATATATACAGTTGATATATGATGAGTATTTAAAAGGCTATGAAAGAAGGACTTACAGATGAGCAAGCTTCCAGCAATACAGACATATATATATATATATATATATATATATATATATATATATATATATATATATATATATATATATATATATGAAAGCATGTAAAGAAAGCTGATAAAAACTTACTGGCGTGCAAGCTTCCATTGTAACAGCTGTATGGTTAGTTGTTCAAGAATTTAAAGAAAGCTTTGATAACAACTATGAGTTTAACATAAATCAAAAGGGAAGTTGTTTTGAAAAGATTGTTGGGGCTTATACTCAAGGAGAGGCCCTGATGAAAACAGTAATTGTACCATTGATTTGGAAATTGTATTGGGGCTTATACAATGACTGAGGCCCAAGAAAGATTTTATTTACAAAGAGATGGGTCTTAGACTCTTTTAAGAGGCCCAAAGTGTTTGAAAAAGAAATGGGGCTTACAACTCAAGGAGAGACCCAAATGACTTTTGTTTAAAAGGTGACGATCGCGCCGAGATTTTGAAAACACAGTGGGACTTATACAACGATTGAGGCCCAAAAAGGTATATTTACAAAGGATGGGGCTTACACTTTACAAAGAGGCCCAAAGTTTTATTTTTGTACAAGAGATGGGGCTTACAGCTCAAGGAGACGCCCAGATGAAAACAACGATCGCACCGTTATTTTGAAAATCGCATCGGGACTTATACAACGACTGAGGCCCAAAAGTTTATTTTATTTACAAAAGGATGGGACTTACATTCTACAAAGAGGCCCAAAGTAAAGTCTTGAAAAAGTTTGTGAGGGTGAAAACAACAAAACCCTAATTTTGATTTTTTTAATGTATTTTAATTGAATAAAATTCAATTAAAATGACTAAAATGATCAAACATTTGTGAAAAACAAGTTGTTATCTTAGATTAATGTTTGAAAAATCAAGTTTTATTTATGGAATGATTTTAAAATCATTTGAAGTTAAAAAATCAAGAGAAAGAAATATTTTTAAATGTTAAAAAACAAATAAAACATAATTCTTTTCAAAAATAATAAATAATATTTTTGTGAAATTTTTATGGAATAAAATATTTTAACATTTTTGGGAATTTTCAAAAAAAATAACCAATAAAAAATAATTAAAATTGAGAGAGAAATTAATTTTTGAATTAATTAACAAAATCCATAAAAATATGAAAAATATCAAAATAGGGAGAAAATACAAAATGGTCCTGGTGGGTGTTGAACCCACGACCTCAGCAACAAACACACATGCGCGCTACCGCTGCGGTGGTGATACATCCGTGTATCAAAACCACCCCATAAATACATATGGGATGCCAAGTTCTAGGCCTGGCCAAGGCGCCATGGCTGGCCCTTGTCCAAGGCAAGGCCTAGTTTTGGCAATTTACGTGAAGCCTCTAACTTTCTCATTTCTCCATGGATTGGGACAAAATTTAGGTGCATCTGACCTAGAATTTCATGAGGAATCCAATGGTGCCCTTGGAATTTTCAGAAAATGTACCTATCTCAAAATCCAATAGTGATTTCAAAATAGGCCTATATTTGCATGTTCTATGCTATCTCATGGTACAGACAATAATAGCATGACAATTTGGTTCAAACACAACATGTATGATATGTATGAGAGGTCCATGATCAATGGACCTCAAAGCAATGCATAATTTAGAGAGTTCAAGTGATGATGCACTTACCTCTTGGAGCTCCTTATGCTATCTGCCAAGTTTCTTGTGCCAGAAGTGATACAATGCTTTGAACACTCTCAATTGATCCCTTAGAAGCTTTTAGGATGATCAGAACCAGCTGGAATCCTCAGGAACAAGAATAGGCCTTTTCTTGCAAAAGTGGCTAAAGTGACCAATATAGTAACTCTCTCAAATGGTGTTCCAGATGAGGAAAACCAATTGGGATAGTTTGAGGATGATATTTGGAGTGTGTTTGAGGTCTGGTTTGGTTTTGGAAGTGTCTGAATCAAGACATGGCTTGAAAAATGCAGAAAAGTCAATTTTTGAGGTTTTGGAGGTTGACTTTCTGATTTTGGTGTTTCAGATCAAAGGTGAGTGTTTAGATAGCTTAGATATGACATATTGGATGTGTTTGGATCATGAGCTGTGGTGGAATTGCTCTCTAACTCAAAAACTCATAGATGACTTGCAAAAGAAGGCATTTTGGCCTAAAGAGAGAGATTTTGAGGAAAGCATCAGTTGTAGTGCTTTAGTGTACTCAAACTGATCACAAACGAGCTCTATTTATAGTGTGTTAAGTTTGTTTTTGCATCAATAGTTAATGGCAGTTGCAGCAGGCCTTTTGCCAATGTTGATCCAAGGGAATCTTTAGTCTCCTATAGCCATTGACTTGAGGTTAGGGTACTGTCGTAACCCGAGATTTGACCTCCCTCTTTTGTCTTTTGCATAAGCATGCGCATTCGCATCGTTAGCATACGCATTCTCACTTTTCTCTGTGTGTTTCTTGTTGCAGGATATTCATGTTTTCCAAGCCCGATTAATCGCATCCTCTCAAGATTATTTCATCATCAAAACAAGCTTAAAATAAAGGTTTCCATGCTCACTCATCAAATCAAGAGGTAGAAAATTGGAACCGAGACTCCAGTATCACTTCCTAAGCAATTTGGGAAAAATTTGACTGAAGTAACCGGTTAACGCCTGGTGAGTAACCGGTTACTCAGTGCAAATTTGCAGTTCTTGCTGCATTTTTGGGACAGCAACCATGCACTCTCTTTGGTCATTGATTCTACTTGATTCTAGCAGTGTGTAGAATATTCTAGACATCTCTAGACATTTCAAGACAGTCCAAGTGCATTTATTCCAATGCTTCACTCTAATTGAAGTGCACCGTGTTCTTTGTTTTCCAAGTAATGTGAATCCCTGGATGTTGGAGTTCACCTTGAGATTGGCACCGAGTTGGGACTAACTAACCGAGTTAACCACCTTGACTCAGTGGGTCAAGTGTAACTAACTCCGACCCTAACTCCAAACCTCCCAAAGCTAAGTCCAAAGCTAGCTCCAAACCTCTCATATTCCAAACCTAAAGTCTATATAAACTCACCTTCACTCATTTTCAAGGACCTTCAACCATTTTTGCACAATTCACTCTCAATTCTCTCACATTCTCTCTGATTTTTTCTGCTACAACTTCATCTTGATCCCAATTCTCTTCCAAAACCTCATCAAAGCTCATTTCTATTTTGAAGGATAATCACTTTTACATCAAAAGTGATTATTTCTTGAGCTCAACCTTCATCAATTTTGCAATTCTACTTGGATTTCTGGAGTTATTTCAGCTTGTGGAATTATCTCAAGTATTTGCTTCAATATTCAACGGTTCGAATTTGCATTTTGGAGCTTTATCATATTTTGCTCGATTTCGACACGTTTCGTCACTGAGTTGAAGATTCCTCTGGTTTTCTTTAATTTTCTGCATCAAGGACACTTTGCAACAATTACCAAGGCACATCTCCGCCTTGTAGGTTAGTAGTTCTATCTTTGCTAACTGTTTCGATCATTTTCGTGCATTTATGATGTAATTTCAATCATTTTCGGTTCGATTTGTTACGCATTTGCTTGATCTTTAATCTCCATGATTGTTGCTTGTGATGTGTGTTAATTGCACTTACATGATATAATTTTCATGCATAAATTCTTGATCTAGCATGGATTGGTTGGTATATGTGATTAAGTGCTGAAAATCACTTTTGGAAAGCTGTTTTTTCTATTATTTTCACCACTGTCACAGTGGTAACCAGTTAACACATGGTGAGTAACCGGTTACTCAGTGCAATTTTCACCAAAATGCGCAAGTTTCAAATAAGTAACCGGTTAACGCGTGGTGAGTAACCGGTTACCACTGTACAGAATGGTCGTTTTCTTGCATTTTCAAGCTTATTTGCCATGCTTTCTTCATTTTAACTTCCATTGATTGTCATGCTTGATTTTATGGATGTTTTAAATGTCATTTAACTTCTGTTTGAAGCTTATTCATGAACTTTTGTTGCACACTTTCAATTATTCAAATTGTTCATGTTTTGGCATCATGTGAATATAATCATTCTTCCATTTCACTTTGATCACATAACATTACTTTGTGTTGCATATTTGTTGATCATTTGGTACTGTTTTGCACTCCCTTCCTTGGTTTTGCATTAAGTTTCATTCTTCATGGATGAGCTTAATTTTGTATAATCAATAATTCTCCCTTTTGCCTTAATGATTTTTCATCCCCTTTGGAAAATTATTGGCATGGCTTTCCTTTTGGTTAATTGATCGAAACCATGTTTCGATTAGTTGATCCTCCCTTTTCCTCTCTTTAGGCCTCCTTTAGAGCTTTCTCTCTTGATTCCCCATGGAGTTGGAGTGTCGCGCTGCGCCTTGCATCAGAGCACTGTACAATTGAAGTTGTTACGTTGTCCGTTTCTCCACGCAGGAGCACTGTACAAATTAGAGCTGTTACGCTGTCCGTTTCAATTTCTGCGCTATACTTTGAGTGCTAGAGAATGAATGAGGAGGGAGTTGTCCTACCCTCATTCTGACTATTTCTTGTGTAAGGGCGTTGGCCCTCTCGCTGAGAATGGTCACCTCTATCCTTAAACTGTAGTGTTCCTCCATCCCCGGTTGAGTTGATCCCTGATCACTTTTATCTTTTTCAATCTCTCTTTTGATCAATCACCATTTCTCTTGGTTAAAGATCATTGTCTCTTGGGTTAGCACCCAACTCTTACCCTACTCTTTTCTTGCAATCATTGTTCTTTTGATTCCCCTGGAGAGTCTCTTTCCTCTTTCTTCGGTTAAACACAGTTTTCCTGTTAAATACCAAAACCCCTGCGGAGTTCGCGACCTTCTTTTGGTTCTTCTCCCTTTCTTTGGTTAATCACTGCCTGTCATTTAAAACACCAATGTTTCTCTCTTTTTCTCAGTTAACCACAGTCCGTCTGTTAAAATACTGAGTTTCCTCGGGTTAATCACCTTCTCTCGGTTAATCACCATTTTCTTCAGTTAACCATAGTCCGTCTGTTAAAATACTGAATCCCTTTTTTTGAGTTAATCACCTCCCTTTGGTTAATCACTCATTTTTCTCGGTTAAACACAGTTCTCCTGTTAAAACTGAAACCCGCAGTTGGCAACCTTTATTGGTTCAAATACTTGCACCCTTGGGCTAGTAACCTCTTTTGGTTCAATACCCTTTCTTCGTTGGTCAAGTACTGTTTGTTCAGTCAATACCAACACCCCTTTTGGGTTACGACCTTCGATCGGTTCTACACCCGCTCTTCTGGTTGATCACAGTTTTCTCTGTTAAAACCAATGCTTCTCTATCCCCACAGAGTTGCAATCCTTGTTTCCTCGATTAACCACTATTTATCAGTTAACATACCGATGTCCCCTCCGAGTCAAACACCTTCTCTTGGTTCATCACTCTCTCTCTCTAGGTTTATCACAGTCCGTCTATTGACACCAGCCTCTTTTCCCCGCCAGGGTCTTATTTTTTTTCTTCGGTTAACCACTGCCGGCCAGTTAATACACCGAGTCTCCCTTTTCTCTTGGTTTTCACCACTATCCCTTTATTTGGATCCCTAGCGGATTCTTTTCTATACCCTTTGCTCTTACTTTCTTGGTTTCGACATCAATTTCTTTCTGTTATCCCCAGCGGAGTTTCTTTCCTTCTTGGTTTTGACACCATTCTCCTCCTAGTCTCTTGTGCAGTCGCTCTTACTGTGTGGTCTTCCCCAGTAGAGTTTTTCTTTCACTCTTGCTCTTGGTTTTGACACCACTTCTTTTGTTTTCCATTCAGTTCCCCGAACTACAGAAGCTCTGATTCTGCATTCTTTCGAATGTCAGATACGTAGGCACGAGACGCGATATCTTGGCGAGCACACTTCCACCCTTCTTTCCTTCTCCCTTCTTTTCTATCCCCTGGTTCCATGAACTACGGCACTCTGATTTCCTCATTGCACTATGAGGGTACGTAGGCACGAGGGCCACAATCCTCCGCGAGCACTTTTTTTCTTTTCTTTCTTTTTCCCCTTTCTCTCTCTCTCCTCCTTCTCTTAACTAGAAGCCTTTAGATAGATAACCCATCCAAGCCTAGAAGCAAGCAAAATGGTTCCCGTCGAGTACGACGGATGCGTTAGGTGCTAGTACCTTCCTTTCGCATAACCAACCCCCCGTTCCCGTTTCTCTTCCCCTTGGGTTTTATCGATATTTTCCCTGTCCTTTGGGACTAAATAAAGTTCGGTGGTGAATCTGTTGTTATCTTTGAGTGTGCGATTCACTCAGGAGGTAAACCAGCTATCTTCAGCTGGCGACTCTGCTGGGGACAGATTGACCTCTTGCTGGTCCATCCCTTGAGGGGTTTAGCCTAGTTTTCTTTGCTTTCTTGCTCGTTTGGGTGTTTATTTTTCGCGCTTTACTCGCTTTATTTTACTTGCTTTAGCTTTTTGGTTATTTACTGTATTTCTTTACTGCTTTAAATATTCATATGCTGTATATTCTGGATGTCTGCTATTTTCTTTGCTGTTGTCGGTTGGGTTGCTACTTGAGAGATAAGCCCACTACCCAGGCTTGAGCATACATATAGGTATTAGCGTAGGCAAGCGTGACGCTCCCGTGGTGATTGGCCACGTCGGGTGTTTACGAGACCTATAGCCAGACGAGGTTTTATCGGGAGATATCTGCTACTGTATGTTGATACAGGTCGGTAGTTATTCTCCTGAGGAACTGTCGACTCTGGTGACCATTCCCGAGGACTCAGTTGCGGAACTCCTCCCAAGGAGCGATAATGGCATACCAGAAATGGAAAACCCATTACGCTTCTTGATCCGAGGACCCAAAGCTGGGAACTTGCCATAGGACCTTTTTTTGGGGGAATCAGTGGACGACCTCTTTGTTTGGCGATAGTATTGTACCCCGAGGGATGAATATACTATTGCTTCTCAAATCGAGAATCCGAAACTAAGAATCCCGCTTTCTATATCATACCTGTGAGGGGGATATTGGGTTTTTCTGCAGGAAACCAAGACTCTTCCAACCTTTGTTCTCTCATTGCGTCAGATCTCGCACCAACACAGCACTACCTTTGCAGATGTTCAAATTTTACTATTCAGACTATGCTGGCTTGTTGATTTTGGTGTTGCATATCATCTCATCATGTCAAATTAATTTTTGCATAAGCATTTTAAAACTTTATTTTTGCATGCATATCATACATTCATTTGCACGCATATGCACATCCCTTCATCCGAACCGTTGCTCATCCTTGTCCGCCCTCCTTGTAGCAAGACGACGACTCGACATCGGTATTTCACTCGCTCAAGTAAATCCAGGATCATGGCTGACTTTGAAGCTGAGAACGATGCTTATAAGGAAACTCTGACCCAATTTCAAGGTCGGATGGATCAGCTCCAGACGAACATGGATATCATTATGGAACTCCTTCGTGCTCAGAGGGACGCCGCTGCTGCTGCCACTGTTGTTGCAACCCCTACTGATGCAACTGTTGTCACTCCTGTTGTGACTGTTCCTCCTGTTGTTACGGCTACTCCTGCTATTGTTGTTCCTTCTCCCGCTATGGTTGAGGTACGAGTTGAGCCTATGAATCAGCCTGTTGTTCAACCCGGTTTGAACCAGATGCCCGCTGGTTTTCCTTGGGGCATGCCTCCGAATTACACTCCTTAGATTGCAAATAATGGTAGTTCCTTCATGCCATATCAGCCTTTTGTTGCGTCCATGCCTATGGGAATGCTGCCGCATATCCATGGGTCATGCCTACTCCCGTCCCACCTCCAGTGTTGAATGATGATACTGAGAATCTTCAGGTTCAAACTCATCAAACTTTCGAGTTGGCTGACACTGAAACTCCTGACGAAGAAGAGCATGTGTATAGAGGTCCTCCTATTCATGTTCCGGTTTCATCTCAAGCTGCTCAAACTGTTGTTTGGAATGTTCATCCTGGGATGTTCTATCCTGGGGCATCTTCCTCAGGTGCTGGGGTACCTCCTCCGAATTATCCGTATGGTGTTCCGATGGGTCAGAATGCTGGTCAGATGATTAATCCGGGTTTCGTATATCCTTCTCAGTTTGCTACTCCGTAAGTGAATGCTCCTGCCGCTTCTCAGCTGCCAAATCCTCAGGTTCTTGTCAGGCATGTTAATCAAATTAGATCTATTGACTACAAGTTGTTGGAAGACCGTATTAGAGCTATTGAAGGGTTTTCTGCTTTTGGCTTGAAGGCCAAAGATTTGTGTCTGGTTCCAAATGTTGTGCTGCCGCAGAAATTCAAGATACCTGATTTGCCAAAGTATAAAGGTTTAAGCTGCCCGCGTAGTCACATCACTATGTACTGCAGGAAGATGGCATCCCATATTGATAATGATTAATTGCTCGTTCATTATTTTCAAGATAGTTTGTCTGGGGCTTCATTGGATTGGTACATGGGCCTGGAGCGCAGTAAAATCCGTACTTGGAGGGATCTATCTGAAGTGTTCATGAAACAATACAAATATAACCTTGATCTGGCGCCAACTAGATTGCAATTGCAAAATCAGTCTCAGCGCTCAGCTGAGACATTCAAGGAGTATGCACAAAGATGGCATAAGATGGCATCTCGTGTGCGACCGGCTCTCTCTGACAATGAGTTGGTTGACATCTTTATGGGTACCTTACAAGGATCTTACTACGAGAAAATGGTGGGTAGTTCTTCGTCAAACTTCACTAATGTTGTAACGATTGGTGAACGGATTGAAAACGGTTTGAAGACTGGAAAGATTCCTGGAGCTGCTTCCCAGCTGCCGACCACTCGGAAATCTCAGAACAGACAGTCCAAGAAAAAGGATGGTGAAGCCAACGCTGTAACAGCTCAAGTTTCTCCTCAGTATCAAGGTCCCTGGCTCCCATGTCGTATTACCCGTATCCATACATTGCTGCTACACAGTATCAACAACCTCCATATCAGTATCATTCACAACAACCAGTTCAGAATGCTCAGAATCAGCAACAGACTCAACAGAACAAAAATCAGTAGAATCAAAACCGTCAGAACAACAACAATCAAGGAAACCATAAGCGTCCGAATTTCGACAGAATTCCGGTGTCATACACGGAATTGTTTCCTTACTTGGTGCACCAAGGGGCAATTATCCCCAAGCAGATTGCACCTGCAATTGCTCCATTTGGCCTGAAGCATAATCCAAATGTGTCATGTGCTTTTCATGCTGGATACATAGGACATGCAACAGAGGAATGTTTTGTTTTCAAAACCAAAGTTCAGGAACTCATTGATAAAAAGGTTCTGACTTTCGCCGAGGAAGGACCTAACATTCAGAATAATCCGTTGCCGAATCACGGTGGACCTGCAGTTAACATGATTGGGGATAGTCCAAGGGCTGAATTGATCACGGATGTTGACGAAGTAAAGACTCTGATGGCTGTGGTTTTCAAGAGGTTGAATGAACACGGGTTATTGAAAGTATTGCATGGTAAGTGTCAGATTTATGATGATAATCCTAACCAGTGTCGAAGGCTGAAGGGCTGTGTTTAGATTCTGATGAACCGTGGTGAAGTGCAATTTGCCAGATCTAAACCTGTTGAGGAAGTTGCTGCCATTGAGCCATTCACCATTATCTATAGGAAGGTTCCAGTTGAATTCCCTAAGCAGAAGAAGGTGCAACCCATCGTTGTTTATCCTCCGAAGCCGTTTCCGTATCAAAATTCTAAGGAAGTACCTTGGAAGTACGGGTCTACCATATTTTCTGGAGGTCAAGAGATAAGGTTCGCCGAATCTGAGATCGTAAATGTTACAGCCGGTGGAGGTATGACTCGTAGTGGACGAGTGTTTGCTCCGAAGGTCACTACGAAGCCTGTGCAAATTCTGACTGTTGTTCCTCCCAAGGAGACACCTGCATCTGCAACCCCTGTTGTTCAACAAGGGGCATCATCTACTGCCATTCCAGTACCGACTATCCCGTCTGAGGATGTTTCAAAGAATAAAGATACCCTTGATGATCAAGAGTTCCTTAAGTTGATCAAGAAAAGTGACTTTAAGATTGTGGATCAGCTGGGTCAGACTCCCTCGAGGATCTCAATTTTGTCCTTACTTATGAGTTCGCCTGCGCACATATCAGCTTTGTTGAAAGTATTGAACAGTGCCCATGTCATGCAAAATATATCTGTCATCGAGTTTGATGATGTAGTGGCCAACATAACTGCAAGTCGGTATTTGGGCTTTAATGAATTAGAATTGTCTCCTAAAGGAACTGCCCACAATAAAGCGCTGCACATATCTGTAACCTGCACAGATGCCCTATTGTCTCGTGTTCTAGTGGATACCGGTTTTTCCCTCAATGTGATGGCTAAGGGCACATTGAGTCAATTACTGGTGGAAGGAAACAAGATGAGACCAAGTGCCTTAGTTGTCAGAGCCTTTGACGGGTCTCGAAGGCAAGTCATTAGAGAAGTGGACTTACCCATCAATATTGGGCCGCATTTGTTTACCATTACCTTCCAAGTGATGGATATAAATTCAGCGTACAGTTGCCTACTGGGTCATCCATGGATCCACGCCGCAGGGGCAGTTACCTCCACTTTGCATCAGAAGTTGAAGTTCATGTTTGATGATCAGCTTGTCATCGTCTGTGGTGAAGAGGATTTGATTGTAAGCGAGTTATCATCTTTTCGATACGTCAAGACGGAGGAAGGCATAGCTGAGGTGCCATTGCAGTGTCTCGAGTTCGAAGATGTCAGCTCTGCTTCAACTAGTCAAAGTAGATCACCACAATTGACTTTAGCGTCCGCTAAAAGTGCTAAGGAGACTATCCAGAAAGGTGCTTTGTCCGGTTGGGGGCATGTGATTGATGTGGTTGAGAATCATAATCGTTTTGGATTAGGTTATCGTCCTGGTCGTCAATCTAGTTCCTCTGGTCAAAAGCAGTGCAACTTAATCAAGTTCAATAGTGAGGGTTTCCAGCAAGGTGACATCGTGGCATCTACTGATGATGCTGGTCCCAGTAATCAGACTTCAAGCTTTGTGCGCAAGTGTCTGCCGGGTTTCAAGCTCAACAATTGGACATCTACCATGATTCCTGTGGTTTTCCCATATAGCATGTAATGCATTTTTCTTTCTCATTCCCTCGTCCTCGCCCGAGACGAGTGGATAGCTTGTAAAGGGCCTCACGTTTTTGCAATATTATGTGATCAATAAATAAAAAAAATTTTGCATTCAAAATCATGCTCTATTTTCTTTCTTTAATTTACTTTTTCACAAACAAATGGAAAAAGTTTATTTTTCTTTTCAATTTTCAAAATAGATCATTCTATTCATAAACATGCAAAAATAATAAAAGCATTGATAACAACATGACAAACATCCATTGTAATTCTGGAATTCCAATTAACCAAGCCGAAGAGGATGGTGAGGAAGATTGTGAATTACCGGATGAACTAGCAAGGCTCCTTGAGCACGAGCGTAGAGAGATTCAGCCACACAAAGAGCCATTGGAAGTTGTCAATCTTGGTACTGATGAGGTCAGAAGAGAAGTCAAGGTTGACGCATCCCTCACAAAGCATGTACACTTCGAGTTGGTCAAGTTGTTGAAAGAGTGTGTTGATATCTTCGCCTGGTCCTATCAAGATATACCTGGGTTGGATACCAACATCGTTGAACATCACTTACCACTTAAGCCTGGATGTCCTCCTATCAAGCAGAAACTCAGAAGGACTAGACCCGACATGGCACTCATAATCAAAAAAGAGGTAAAGAAACAGCTTGATGCTGGGTTCCTAGTCACTTCCGAATATCCTGAATGGATTACCAACATCGTCCCGGTTCCTAAGAAAGATGGTAAAGTCAGAATGTGTGTGGATTATCGAGATCTCAACAAGGCAAGCCCGAAGGATGATTTTCCTTTGCCTCATATTGATGTCTTGGTAGACAACACAGCGCAGTTCTCTGTCTTTTCCTTTATGGACGGTTTCTAAGGATATAATCAAATCAAGATGTCCCCAGCTGATATGGAGAAGACTACTTTCATCACGTCGTGGGGTACATATTGCTACAAGGTCATACCATTCAGTTTAAAGAATGCAGGGGCAACATACCAACGTGCCATGACAACCCTCTTTCACGATATGATTCATAAAGAGATTGAGGTTTACGTGGACGATATGATTGCTAAGTCCAAAACTGAGGATGATCACCTGGTTCATCTGAAGAAAATGTTTGACAGACCCCGGAAGTTTAGATTGCGGTTAAATCCTACGAAGTGCACCTTCGGAGTCTGATCTGGTAAACTGTTGGGCTTTATCGTGAGTCAGAAGGGCATTGAAGTTGATCCTGATAAGGTTCGGGCAATTCAGAACATGCCGCCTCCCAAAACAGAAAAAGAAGTTCGTGGCTTTCTGGGCATACTCAATTACATTTCAAGGTTCATTTCCCATTTGACGGCTACCTATGAACCAATGTTCAAATTACTAAGAAAAAATCAATCGGTTGAATGGAACAATGATTGTCAAGAAGCATTTGACAAAATAAAACAATACTTGCAAGAACCACCGATCTTAGTACCGCCGGTTCCTGGTAGGCCTTTAATCATGTATCTCACCATTCTCGATGAATCAATGGGACGTGTATTGGGTCAACATGATGACACTGGAAGAAAAGAACATGCAATATACTATCTGAGCAAGAAGTTCACTGATTGTGAGACCAGATACTCACTCTTAGAGAAAACTTGTGGTGCTCTGGTCTGGGCTGCTCGACGCCTACGACAATACATGATTTGCCATACTACTTTGTTGATATCCAAAATGGATCCGATAAAGTATATATTTGAAAAGCCTGCTGTCTCTAGAAGGATTGCTCGGTGGCAGATGCTGTTAACCGAATATGATATCCAACATGTTACCCAGAAAGCAATAAAAGGGAGTGTCTTGTCTGACTACCTTGCCCATCAACCTGTAGAGGGTTATCAATAGATGAAGTTTGACTTTCCCGATGAGGATGTTCTGTTCATCAGAGATTATGAGACTCCAGACCCCGACATAGGACCCGAACCAGGGGCACGATGGACGCTCGTGTTCGATGATGCCTCTAATTCTAAAGGTCGTGGAATCGGCACTATCCTCATCTCTCCAACAGGTTTTCACCTTCCATTCACTTCCAGGTTATGCTTTGCATGTACCAATAATATGGCTGAATACGAAGCATGCATCTACGGTATTGAAGTGGCTATCGACATGAGAGTCAAGATTCTTGAGGTCTATGGAGATTCTGCCTTGGTCATCGGTTAAGTCAGAGGGAATTTTGTGACTCGGGATTCCAAGCTGGTTCCGTACCAACAACACATTGCGAAGTTGATTCCTTACTTTGATGAGATTTCTTTTCATCTTATCCCCAGAGAGGAAAATCAACTAGCTGATGCTCTTGCCACTCTAGCATCCATGTTCAAGGTCAAGTGGAAGAATGAAGCTCCTCATATCCGCATTGATCACTTGAACGAACCAGCACACTGTTTAGCAATCGAGGAAGAGTTTGATGACAAGCCTTGGTTCTACGACATTAAAAGATATATGGAAAAACAGGAATATCCCGAGGGTATTACTATCACTGATAAGAAAGCTCTTAGGCAGCTTTGCGCCAAATTCTTCTTAAGTGGTGGTATACTGTACAAGAGGAATTATGATTTCGTGTTGCTCAGATGCGTGGATAGACACGAAGCAAACACGATCATAAGGTCCATACATGAGGGCTACGAGGGTGTACATGCTAAAGGTCCTGCTATGGCCAAGAAGATCCTTCGGGCTGGGCATTACTGGACGACAATGGAGGTAGATTGCTACAACTTTGCCAAAAGATGTCACAAGTGCCAAATCTATGAAGACAAGATCCATGTGCCTCTAACTCCATTGAATGTTTTGACTTCACCTTGGCCATTCTCCATGTGGGGTATAGATATGATTGGAATGATCGATCCGAAGGCTTCCAATGGTCATCGATTCATTCTAGTTGCTATCGACTACTTCACCAAGTGGGTTGAAGCTGCTTCTTATGCAAACGTTACACAACAAGTGGTTACCAGATTCATCAAGAAAGAGATAATCTGTCATTATGGCATTCCTAGCAGCATTATCACGGACAATGCAAGCAACTTGAACAATAATATGATGAAGGAGTTGTGTCAAGAATTTAAGATCGAGCACCATAACTCTTCACCATATCGGCCCAAGATGAATGGCGCCGTTGAAGCAGCAAACAAAAACATTAAGAGGATTGTCCAGAAAATGGTCAAGACTTACAAGGATTGGCATGAAATGCTGCCCTTTGCACTACATGGCTACCGAACTTCAGTTCACACTTCTACTGGGGCAACTCCGTATTCGCTAGTGTATGGTATGGAGGCAGTTTTACCCATTGAAGTCGAAATTCCTTCGCTCAGAGTCATCATGGAAGCAGGTCTTGACGAAGCTGGATGGGTTCAATCCAGATACGACCAGCTGAATCTCATCGAAGAGAAGCGCCTTACAGCCGTTTGTCATGGTCAATTGTATCAGAGACGCCTCAAACGAGCTTTTGACAAGAAAGTTCTTCCTCGAACATTCTGTGAAGGCGAACTCGTGCTCAAGAGATATTCACCTGTTCACTCGGATCCACGAGGCAAATGGACTCCCAATTACGAAGGACCCTTTGTTGTCAAGAAGGCCTTCTCAGGCGGAGCCCTGAGTTGCCGTTGCCCGTGAACTCCAATACAGTCAAAAAATATTATGCCTGAAAAAATGGATAAGAGTCGGCTAGATTGACATCCGCAAGGACAATCTAGGCAAAAATGGACGTCCCGATGGACCAAAAAAAGAGATGTCCATGCAAAAGTTAGGGACAGTAGAAAAAAACAATAAATAGCCCGCTAAGTTGAAAACCCGAAAGGGCGACTTAGGCAAAAATGGGTATCCCGGTGGACGAAAAAAAATAATATAAAAACATGTCCAGGCAAAAATTAGGGATAAAGGCATTGACTGTGAACACTTGAGCCTCTCTTCATCACAGCTAGACCTCAGACGGTAACAGAACATTCCAATCATCATCACCAGGTGCAAGGCGTTGGAACCTAGACTTACAGTGAATGGTGGCCAATGTTGTAATCAATGCAAAGCATGATTTCCCTTTGCCATTTACACTTGTTTTTCAATTTTATTGCAAAATTCCTCATCAAGGATTTTGTATCCTTGTACACACTTTATGTACAAAAGTTTACATTCAATAAAATGCATTCTTTGTTATCTCAATTTATTTTCATTCCAGTATTTTGTTTGCAAAATAAACAATTATTTGCGATCACATAATACTATAAAGGATTGAGAACAATAAAAAGCTGAATCAATCGAGAAAGCATTATGCATTGCATGTGTTACTGGTAATTCCTGCAGGATAATTGGTAATATCCATTGATAAGCCTAACGCCTGGCCGACAGTGTGATGGTTCTATGAAGAAGTTGTTGTTGCCTCAGTAGTTCCTCAGCAGGGTCATCACTCTCCCCAGCAAGCGCCATTATGATTTTTCGAAAAGCTTGTTTGTTTACATATCTTTTCTTTGACAGATTTGTAATGCCTCTAGGCAGGTTTCCGAAGTGTTCCCAGCAAAGACACTTTGTTCTCTTTTCCCCAACAAGGGTTGTACATCCTCTCCAGTAATTTGAAACTATCTGTCTCCAGCAGCAGTGGGTTATCCTCAGCAAAGTCAACATGATTTGGAAAGCTGGATTTCCCCACACAGAGCCAGTCTTGGTAGAAAGGATCAAATTTGATCCCCAACAGGGACAGCCATGGTGACTTATAAACCTGAGGTGTTCTCGGTTTCTTTCCCTGACGGAATCATCATCCTTTGTGAACTCTCTTCTCCAGTAGAGTTTGTCTTCATCTGCGGGTCCTCTCCCCAACCGAGGGTGTAGAAGTCGTTTTGCTACGATTTATACCTAACCACTTCACATTATGCCTTACCTTACGCCTTTGCATTGCATGGTATCAAGCATCATGTAGAAACGCATACATAGCATATGCATCGATCATACTCCCTCTCTTTTTGCCTGACTTATCTCCCAGCAGATTTTTCAGGCAACTTTGCACTTATCTATTCTTTCT
The DNA here is from genome assembly GCA_022829125.1 of Lathyrus tuberosus. Classification (NCBI taxonomy): domain Eukaryota; kingdom Viridiplantae; phylum Streptophyta; class Magnoliopsida; order Fabales; family Fabaceae; genus Lathyrus; species Lathyrus tuberosus. The sequence goes on along the minus strand of JALAZF010000052.1, from coordinate 3,301,835 downwards.
TAACGCTCTTCTGCTGTCGTCGTCGGCCAAATTCTCGAGCTACTATTTTATTTAACCCCCTTTTACCTCAAATTATCAAAAGGCTAGCGCAATTTGTACATTCAGGTCTAAGCGGATTATATAGGGGCAGCTATCGTAACCTGAGATTTGACCTCCCTCTTTTGCCTTTTGCATAAGCATGCGCATTCGCATCGTTAGCATACGCATTCACACTTTTCTCTGTGTGTTTCTTGTTGCAGGATATTCAGGTTTTCCAAGCCCGATTAATCGCATCCTCTCAAGATTATTTCATCATCAAAACTAGCTTAAAATAAAGGTTTCCATGCTCACTCATCAAATCAAGAGGTAGAAAATCGGAACCGAAACTCCAGTATTACTTCCTAAACAATTTGGCCAAAAATTGACTGAAGTAACCGGTTAACGCCTGGTGAGTAACCGGTTACTCAGTGCAAATTTGCAGTTCCTGCTGCATTTTTGGGACAACAGCCATGCACTCTTTTTGGTCATTGATTCTACTTGATTCTAGCAGTGTGTGGAATATTCTAGACATCTCTAGACATTTCAAGACAGTCCAAGTGCATTTATTCCAATGCTTCACTCTAATTGAAGTGCACCGTGTTCTTTGTTTTCCAAGTAATGTGAATCCCTGGATGTTGGAGTTCACCTTGAGATTGGCACCAAGTTGGGTCTAACTAACTGAGTTAACCACCTTGACTCAGTGAGTCAAGTGTAACTAACTCCGACCCTAACTCCAAACCTCCCAAAGCTAAGTCCAAGCTAGCTCCAAACCTCTCATATTCCAAACCTAAAGTCTATATAAACTCACCTTCACTCATTTTCAAGGACCTTCAACCATTTTTGCACAATTCACTCTCAATTCTCTCACATTCTCTCTAATTGTTTTCTGCTATATCTTCATCTTCATGCCAATTCTCTTCCAAAACCCCACCAAAGCTCATTTCTATTTTGAAGGATAATCACTTTTACATCAAAATTGATTATTTCTTGAGCTCAACCTTCATCAATTTCGCAATTCTACTTGGATTTCTGGAGTTATTTCAGCTTGTGGAATTATCTCAAGTATTTGCTTCAACATTCAACGGTTCGAATTCGCATTTTGGAGCTTTATCGTATTTTGCTCGATTTCGACACGTTTCATCACCGAATTGAAGATTCCTCTGGTTTTCTTTAATTTTTTGCATCAAGGACACTTTGCAACAATTACCAAGGCACATCTCCGCCTTGTAGGTTGGTAGATCAATCTTTGCTAACTGTTTCGATCGTTTTCGCGCATTTACGATGTAATTTCAATCGTTTTCAGTTCGATTTGTTACGCATTTACTTGATCTTTAATCTCCATGATTGTTGCTTGTGCTGTGTGTTAATTGTACTTACATGATATAATTTTCGTGCACAAATTCTTGATCTAGCATGGATTGGTTGGTATAAGTGATTAAGTGCTGAAAATCACTTTTGGAAAGCTGTTTTTTCTGTTATTTTTTCCACTGTCACAGTGGTAACCGGTTAACACATGGTGAGTAACCGGTTACTCAGTGCAATTTTCACCAAAATGCGCAAGTTTCAAATAAGTAACCGGTTAATGCTTGGTGAGTAACCGGTTACCACTGTACAGAATGGCCGTTTTCTTGCATTTTCAAGCTTATTTGCCATGCTTTCTTCATTTTAACTTCCAATGATTATCATGCTTGATTTTATGGATGTTTTAAATGTCATTTAACTTTTGTTTGAAGCTTATTCATGAACTTTTGTTGTACACTTTCAATTATTCAAATTGTTCATGTTTTGGCATCATGTGAATATAATCATTCTTGTATTCCACTTTGATCACATAACATGACTTTGTGTTGCATATATGTTGATCATTTGGTACTGTTTTGTACTCCCTTCCTTGGTTTTGCATTAAGTTTCATTCTTCATGATGAGCTTAATTTTGTATAATCAATAATTCCCCCTTTTGCCTTAATGATTTTTCATCCCCTTTGAAAACTTATTGGCATGGCTTTCCCTTTGGTTAATTGATCGAAACCATGTTTCGATTAGTTGATCCTCCCATTTCCTCTCTTTAGGCCTCCTTTAGAGCTTTCTCTCTCGATTCCCCGTAGAGTTGGAGTTTCACGCTGCGCCTTGCATCGGAGCACTGTACAATTGAAGCTGTTACGCTGTCCGTTTCTCCACGCAGGAGCACTGTACAAATTGGAGCTGTTATGCTGTCCGTTTCAATTTCCATGCTATACTTTGAGTGCTAGAGAATGAATGAGGAGGGAGTTGTCCTACCCTCATTCTGACTATTTCTTGGGTAAGGGCGTTGGCCCTCTCGCTGAGAATGGTCACCTCTATCCTTAAACTGTAGTGTTCCTCCATCCCTGGTTGAGTTGATCCCTGATCACTTTTATCTTTTTCAGTCTCTCTTTTGATCAATCACCATTTCTCTTAGTTAAAGATCATTGTCTCTTGGGTTAGCACCCAACTCTTACCCTACTCTTTTCTTGCAATCATTGTTCTTTTGATTCCCCTGGAGAGTCTCTTTCCTCTTTCTTCGGTTAAACACAGTTTTCCTGTTAAATACCAAAACCCCTGCGGAGTTCGCAACCTTCTTTTGGTTCTTCTCCCTTTGTTTGGTTAATCACTGCCTGTCAGATAAAACAACAATGTTTCTCTCTTTTTCTCAGTTAACCACAGTCCGTCTATTAAAATACTGAGTTTCCTCGGGTTAATCACCTTCTCTCGATTAATCACCCTTTTCTTCAGTTAACCACAGTCTGTCTGTTAAAATACTGAATCCCATTTTTTGAGTTAATCACCTCCCTTTGGTTAATACTCATTTTTCTCGGTTAATCACAGTTCTCCTGTTAAAACCGAAACCCGCAGTTGGCAACCTTTATTGGTTCGAATACTTACACCCTTGGGCTAGTAACCTCTTTTGGTTCAATACCCTTTCTTCGTTGGTCAAGTGTTGTTTGTTCAGTCAATACCAAGACCCCTTTTGAGTTACGACCTTCGATCGGTCCTACACCCGCTCTTCTGGTTGATCACAGTTTTCGCTGTTAAAACCAATGCTTCTCTATCCTCATAGAGTTGCAATCCTTGTTTCCTCGGTTAACCACTGTTTATCAGTTAACATATCGATGTCCCCTCCGAGTCAAACACCTTTTCTTGGTTTAGCACTCTCTCTCTTGGTTTATCACAATCCGTCTATTGACACCAGCCTCTTTTCCCCGCCAGGGTCTTATTTCCTTTCTTCAGTTAACCACTGTCGGCCAGTTAATACACCGAGTCTCCCTTTTCTCTTGGTTTTCACTACTATCCCTTTATTTGGATCCCCAGCGGATTCTTTTCTATACCCTTTGCTCTTACTTTCTTGGTTTCGACACCAATTTCTTTCTGTTATCCCTAGCAGAGTTTCTTTCCTTCTTGTTTTTGACACCATTCTCCTACTAGTCTCTTGTGAAATCGCTCTTACTGTGTGGTGTTCCCTAGTAGAGTTTTTCTTTCACTCTTGCTCTTGGTTTTGACACCACTTCTTTTTTTTTCTGTTTCTTTCTTGTTTTGTTTTCCGTTCAGTTCCCCAAACTACGGAAGCTCTGATTCTGCATTCTTTCGAATGTCAGATACGTAGGCACGAGACGCAATGTCTTGGCGAGCACACTTCCACCCTTCTTTCCTTCTCCCTTCTTTTCTGTCCCCTGGTTCCATGAACTACGATGCTCTGATTTCCTCATTGCACTATGAGGGTACGTAGGCACGAGGTCCACAATCCTCTGCGAGCACTTTTTTTCTTTTCTTTCTTTTTCCCCTTTCTCTCTCTCTCTCCTCTTTCTCTTAGCTAGAAGCCTTTAGATAGATAACCCATCCAAGCCTAGAAGCAAGCAAAATGGTTCCCGTCGAGTACGACGGATGCGTTAGGTGCTAGTACCTTCCTTTCACATAATCAACCCCCCGTTCCCGTTTCTCTTCCCCTTGGGTTTTATCGATATTTTCCCTGTCCTTTGGGACTAAATAAAGTTCGGTGGCAACTCTGTTGTTATCTTTGAGTGTGCGATTCATTCAGGAGGTAACCCAGCCATCTTCAGGTACAGGCCTATGGTCCTTTGATTCAGAGCTTATTCTTGACTCATTCAGTTAGGAATGTGTCATTCCATGCCACCTTGGTGCATCTATTGAATTCTTGGAAACAAAATTGGAGTCTTGGCACCTTTTTAGCCTTTTTAGGTTTGTTATGGCTATGTGTAGATTCTTGGACTTTGGAGGCTTGGGGATCAGATCATTCCCCTTTGATTTTATCCTCTGATGTGTCCAAATGGATGACAAGGCTTAGAGTTGTCCAAATTTTCCAAATCGAGCAAAACACCAAATTCTGCCTTGCTTAGGACAGTTGGAAATTGTGATTTTGAGGGAATCATATCTCCCTGCTCAGGTTGAGTTATGGGAGGCTCTTGTGCTTTTTAGAGAGCCCTCATATGATACAAATCATGTGTGATCATAGTTGGTTTTTAAACTATTTGGATTCCATTGAAAAATCCTCATGAACATTGGTATTCAAAGCTGATAACTTAGGCAGATTTTCACTAAGTGTTGGAAAAAGTGTCATTTTCATGTTTTTGTCATTATGATCACTCCATAACTTAAAATCCATAAAGAATTGGAGTTGGACGTAGTTGAAGCTTTTGTAGAGTGTAGCAAGACCTAAAAATCCAGCTTTGGATCAGCCAAAATGGTTGCTTGGATTAGAAGTTATGGTCCTTGGAAGTTGGCACCAAAACCATTAAAATTTAGTAACTTAGAAAAATTTTCAATTTTTCAAGGTTACCCCTTTTACAAGTTATCTTGATTTCTTGATCAATTCTTGTTCAAATGTCATTATAAGTCACATTTTATGAAAACATGAATCATAAGGACCATTTTTCCCAAAAAAGTCATGTTTTGAATTTTGGCCTCGGAGCGGTTCCGTGCGTAAAACCCTAATTCCCGACTTTTGGAGAATGCATCCTCTGAGGGTAATTTAACTTTGCCAATGGATCCTTAGGGTTATTTTGATCATATTGAGTCACATGTTGGAGTCTTGGCTCATCCTCTTGTGAAAATTTCACTCTGGAGGCCCCGGTCGTCCAAAACCCTAATTTGGCAACATCAGGTGTTTCAAGGCTCAGACCACTTGGAATGTGGCAACTTTGTGCTTGATTTTTGTTGTGAGATTTCTCTTGATCCTTTGTGGATGTTTGAGAGGTTAGAAAAGTTGAAGATTATGTCATTTTTTGATTGATCCTTTGTCTAAGTATCCTGGGAGGGCTCGAAAGCCTAATTCTTGATCATAATGAATGCTCAACCATCTTTGAGGAGATAGATGAGGTATGATGGTACCTCCATATTGTGATGATAATTCTCACAATGATGGGAAATCTTGGTGGTTAAAATTTGGAGTATGACAGATGCCCCTATTTAATCTTCTTGGACCGAAGGTGTGAATGGCGAAGGTATTCGGGCATTCGAGGTGCAAGAGGATTAAATATCGGAATACCCAAAATTTTGATGGTGGTTATGAATGGAAATTCTCTCATCCATCTTCTTTTGCTAAGTGATGATACTTACAAAAGTGTGAAACTTCCCCTCGATCCTGGTCTTCAGCCAAGGAACTGGTCTCAGTTTCTGAAATAAACTTCCCCTTGATCCTGGTCTTCAGCCAAGGAACTGGTCTCAGTTTCTAATATAAACTTCCCCTCGATCCTGGTCTTCAGCCATGGAACTGGTCTCAGCTTCTTCTTGTCGAGTTTCTTCCTTGATAAGGGATGCTATGTGTAGCAGTCTTCATCAAACTTCTCACCGAGCTTTACTACTAAGGAGATGCCATTTGATGGAAAAAAAATGAAGTTCAAACTTGTTGAGGGTACCCATTTGTCTGAGCGGTAGAGGTGTGCAAACTTCTCTATGGGAGATGCCATTTGTTAACTCTACTGGGGAAAACGAGTCTCTTGAGAGACTGCTTTCTATTTAGGGATACTACATCCTATTTTTTCTTTAAGACCTTTTCGGAGAAATGCCATGTGATGTAATCCAATTTGGAGGTGCTGATGACCTCACTTGATAGCAAATTTTCAGAGAGAAACTGATGTATTGCCGAGAGTCTTCAGTTAAAAGGCTTCCTCTAGGGATTTTCCTTAATCCGAGAAAGCGAGAACATCATCTTCAAGGGTGAAGAGTGACGTTTGTCGAATGCCTTCTTGCCTTTCAGAGGTTCAAGTTATCAAAGTGGTCGAGGACCAGCTCCAATCCAGAAATAAACTGGGGAGAAATTGCTCAGACGCTACATTTCCTAGCGAGGAAAGGACTGACAAATCAATTGAGAGGACTTTTATCTCTTGGGGATAAGACCGACTAGAGTGATAGTGGTGCAATATGAATATGAATTTGAATCAATTATGCATGATTTATGTATGTTTATGCTGACAAAACTGACGCGACATACAGGCTAAGTGGATGAACCCGATTGGATACTCGGCCACTGCGGGGGATGAAAAGTATCAACGTTCCAAGATAGTAATACTGCCTTGCTTATGAGAGACGGTCCCCGTGGGGAGAAAGAGTTGTTCAATCAGTCTTAGGAGGTATGTACTTGTAATACCCCAAAATTTGCTCTCCCTTTTGTCATCATAGCATGGCATTATCATTTATCATATCATATCCACCTCATTAACATTACATTGCATCTAACATAGAAAAATGAAGCATGACATCCTTCTTACCATCAGGGCATGTGATCAGGTGGAAGGTGGACAATCAAGAGATCATTCAAAACACCAAGGGGTCAAATAAGTGGTCTCAAGGCAAGCCAAGAGGTCTCTCATGTCTCATACTATCTCAATTGATCATCCACAACCTCAAGGATGAGAGATTCAATGGGAGATTGAAGCACTACATCTTTCACTATGCAAGAGGTTCAAAAATGAAGGAAAACCCTCAAAAGAGATAGCTCATTGATTCAAAATCATTCTCAAGTGGCATTTCTCATCATCCTTTAAGAGGATACACAACATACTCTGAGGAATTTGGATTTGGAAGATGTGCAATTTCCTCCTAACCAAAGGGGGTCAAAACTAGGGTTTCCCATTAAATCAGGGAATCTTTGATTTTTTGGACAAAGCTTGTTGTCATGGTATTCTACATGTTCTTAAGTGTATGTATGTGGAAAATTGCATCTCAATTGGTTTTAGAAGTGGTTCAATTGGAAGAAAGATCAAGAATCAGAGAAATTGGGCCAAAGTCAAATAATCAGGGGAAAAAGTCAACTCTTGACTTTTTGAGCCCAAAATCATGAAATTCATGTTATATGTGTCCAATGTACAAAATTTGATCAAGAAACTCCAAAGGAATCATGAAAAAATCAAGATGTGGAAAGTTGCCATTTTTGGATGAAGTAGGGTTACTAAAAATAGCAAGTTTTGGCCATTTTGCATCAGAATTTGAACCAAGGCCATTTAAATTTGGAGCACCAAATGAAAAATCTACTCTGCCTCAATGAAAGATCTTGTTTTAAGCTTCAAATCCATGTGTAGAACATCTCCATTGGATAAAAATTGAGAGAGATATGATTGATCAAAGTTTGAGCAAAGTAGGTCCAAAACTAGGTCATGACCAAGATTTTCAGGGCACGCGCGCAGTCATTTTCTCAAACACTTGGTGGGCCAAATGTATTGATCAATTACTCATGATTAGAGGCTTCAAATGGAAAATCTTTCAACATCAAAATTGTTCCTCTATGTGAGATCTTCAAAGTTGGTGTTTATCAATTTTTCATCTGATCAAAGGTTAAGGAGTTATGATGGCTCAAAGAATGGTCATTGCAACTGAAATTTGACCAGGTCACAACCAGGTCATGCCACAAGTCTGCGCACCCATGTACCAGCTTCTTTTTCCATCTGTTTGAGGTCATTTTTAGACATGTTTGAGACCTCATTCCACTTCAATTTCCAAATCAATATTGTGCTCCAATGCATCCTCTTTCCAATGACTCCTAAAACACACCAATTCATTCATTGAGTAGAGAGAAAAACTTCCTCAAACCACCTTATGTTGGCATGGATACATTGACAGCATGTTGCATGATTTTGGTTCACACACACCACAAACACTTCTTAACCTCAGCTTTCCTCTTTAAACCAAGCACACATGACATAAAACTCATACACTAGCACGTGCCTTGCATGGAAATAGAAAGAACAAGCTTGCTGAGCAAGTTTCTAATGCAACAGTCCTGCCATTCCAAGTTTTACTCTTCATCCTCACCATAACTGTCATGAGATTAACCTCACCATAACCCAGCCTTGATCACTCGCCCCCTAACTAACTTGACTCAGTTAGTTAGGGTGGACTCAGTTAACCACATTGACTCACCTAACTCAACTCATTAAACCCTGATTAGAGCTCACTATAAAACCAAATCACACACTCCAATTTCAGAGTTCAGTTTTCATTATTCTCATTTTTCACTCTCTCTCTCAAACACTCTCGCATCCTCTCCACCATCTCTCTCTGCTCAAATCTTCAGTCACCTTCATTTACTTCATCTTCATCATCATCATTGGCACAAGACTGAAGCTCAACTGCATTTATTTTGCACGAATCAAGCTCCATATCAAGAGTGGATCTCTGGTTTTCTTTTGCTTCAAGGATCTGCAAACTTCAGGTCTCAATCACTCCAACTCTATTGCATTGTTTTAGCTTGTTTCTATATGGTTTAAAGCTTATTAGAAGCTGCGTGAGTCCTGGCTAGTTGATAGGCTCTTTAGGAGTTTAGGTGTGATTTTAGGGCAAATTGTTTTGGCTCGGTTTGTGTTATGTGTGCATGATCTACGAGAAATAATGGTGTATTCTTGATCTCCATAGCTTCCTCTTCATTTTGGTATATGAATGATGCATTTCTGGGGAAGTTGAAGTTTGCAGGTGGTGGTGGTTCGCCGGAGAAGATGACCGGAGGTCCTTCTCCGGCCAGTGGGTGAATGTTAGGGTTTAGCACGTTTTAATCCTGTTCGTTCATTTTTCATCATCGTGTGGCCACAGTGGTGCCAGCGCATTAAAATAAGCATGCCTTGCACGTGTTTTTTTTTTAATCAGAGTGACATGCGTGTGGTGTAGTGCATGGTATGGAGTGTGGTCCTTCACGTGTGAGCGTTTGATCTGATTACTTTGACCACGCATTGACCTTGACTTGATCCATTGGCTGAGAATGAGTCAATTTTGTTGACTGAAGAACATGTTAATTAGTGTGGATTGCGCAGACTTGGACCTAGACCAATTTGATATTCGCACCTCCCATGTTTTCAAGCCCAATTAAATTGAACTATGGATTTGCTATGGTTACACCCCCATTCATATGACCATTTCATTTTATTTTCTTCATTTTGCTCACGTTTGCTTTTTAATTTTTAAAAATACCAAATATCATCATAAAATTCTACAAAAATTCATGTGTATTCTTAAAACATTTAGGAAATTTTCTATGATTTTATTTTCTGATTTTATGACCATTTTGCCCCTGTTCCATTATTTCTTTTGAATTTCCATTTGTATGCATACTTAATGTGACATATGATTTTGTGCATTTTTGTTCTTGATCATAAAAAATGATTTTGATGCCTTTCTTTTTGCATTATGGTCACAATATGTTGATGTATGTTTGAGATTTATTTGATGATTTTTAAGTCTTTTTTGGATGACTTTTGATGTGTGGCTTTGAGCATGAATGCATGAAGCTTCCATGAGACTTTGACCTAATTGTTGAGTGACTTTGGTTCTGATTCATTGCTTGTGGATTTGATATGTTAATGGCATGTGTTTAAGGTGTTTGATTTGTGAAAGTCATAATTTTTGAAGCATGTTTGCTATTTGTTTGAAGCATGAAGTTTAACTTGTTCATTTTGTGAATGCATGCCTCATGTTTGGTTTGCTTGATCATGAAGGCACTTGTGCCATGAGTTGTGGTTTTGTTTGAGGATGTATAGCATGTTAATTGACTGCTGATTGTGACATTTGGGTTTCATCTTTGCATGTTTGATGTTTATCTTGCACCTTAAGTCACTTGTTTCACAAGTATGAACCACATTCACATCACTTCACCTTTTCTTCTTTGCTTCTTGTTGGATTGAGATTTTGTTTGCATGATTTGGTATGCTCATTTAGGATAACATTAGGTTGTGTAAATATGAGTTACATTCTGACTTGGAAGCATGTATAGCATTCAATCTCACTTTACTTTGTTTGTCAACTTGTTTGAGTTTGATTTGTTCATTATATTTTCTTACTTTACTTGTAAGTAATTGTGCTAACCATTTCAGGGGCTAAGGGTAAGCCAATTGAGTGTGGATATGCTTCCACATTCTAACTTCTTACTTCACTTTTTAATCATTCTATTTGTGATTGTCTAAGCATTTAATAGTGCTTTGTGTTCATAACTTTCTTTCTTCCCTTTTTAGAATCAACTTAGCTTCCATTTTGGAAGTAAGTTGTATTCTTTCTTCTTTCTTCTCCTTTCTTTTAGGTTAGGTTTCTTGAAACCTCACAAACCTTAGGATCACTCCCTTAACTAATCAATTAGGATTGAGTCTTAGTCCATGTAGATTTTTACCTTTATCCTCTCTTGAGTCTCTCTTCTCATCTCTTCAAAGAAAATTCAAAATATCTAATAAAGGTAGGCATTTATTGCATTTAGGCCTTTCATATAAAGAAAGGATTATAAGGGGTCTTCTCTTATAATCTTAGAATGTGTAGCATATAGCCCATCTTGGGTCAATGTGTTAAACATTTGATCTTGTATGAGGGACTTAAATGCAATAATTGTTGAAGGTGCAAATGATAAAAAACACTTCTTCATTTCTTAATCAACAAAAACACTTAATAAACACAAGTATGCTAGTGTGTTTGAACCTTGACAATTGGAACTAAGTGTGGGGGTCTTCTTCACTCTTAGTGTGCTTTCTTACCCATTCCATCTTGGAATGTGAGAATGTACACATTCCAATGACTAAGATTTGGATACACTGACGTATGCAAACAAATCCAAAACACTTTCCTTCTAAAAGACAAAAACAAACAATAACGTCTTTCCTTCGGGAATTCTTTTCTCATCTCATTCATTCTCAACGCACGAACGCGCTTCTACTCGTTCTCTTGCAAGACGGTAACGCCCTCGGACCAGCGAGCCTGCAACACCTGAGCTAGAACGTAAGCCGTTCTCTAAAAAACACAAACAATCCATCCCTAGTGAGGGGAACTACGTCGCTCTGATTCTCATGCTCCCGATGAGATACGTAGGCAGTGGGGTAGGGCCCATTCGAGCACTTCTTTTATTTTCCCTACATTTGTTTCTCTTTCTCTTTCTCTTTCTCTTTCTTTCAGTTCCATTTCCAGCATCCTATTCTATCACCCTTTGATCGAGACAAGCAAGCGTGGATCCCATCGGGTACGATGGACGCGAGGGGGTGCTAATACCTTCCTCTCGCGTAACCGACTCCCGAACCCATTTCTCTTGGTCGCAAGACCATGCTCTTTCCTTTCCTTCAGGTTTATGCGGTGTTTCCTTTCCCTCTCGTGGGATAAATACACATTGCTGGCGACTCTGTTCGGTGCCACTTTCGCGTTTGTACTAGGATGAAAATCCCGGGAGCGACAGCTGGCGACTCTGCTGGGAAAAATGAGGTTGACCTATTGCTGGCCCATCCCTAAGCGAGTCAATCCTAGCGCTTGTCTGCTTTTCTTTCATTGGGTGTTTACTGTTGTGTTGTATTTACTGTTTTATTGTATGGTTATTTACTGCTTTACTGTACATTACTGTATTTACTGCTTTTTAGCATTACATATCATATTATTACTGTTGTGTTGGACTGTGCTATTTTCTGTTTGGCGGGATGGGATTTCTGAGAGATAAGCCCATTACACAGGCTTGAGTATACACTTAGAATTAGAGTGGAGAGTAGTGGGACCTACGTGCCGTTTGGAGTGCGTTGGGTGTTCACGAAATTCACAGCTAGACGAGGCTATCTTGGGACACGTCGTGGCATGCGCATCTTGCGTATTCCAGGATGTAGATCTAGAGAGCTGTCGACTCTAGTGACCGATCATGAGGACCTTAGTGGAAATATCCCTCTTTAGTGGTGACAATGGCAGACCACATTCTGTGGCAAACCCATTCGCACCCGAGGGCCCACTTTGGAACTTGCATAGGATGACCTTTATTTTCTAAGGGGAGTCAGTGGACGACCTCTTTGATTGGCATAGCATTGTATCCTACGGGCTGAATGTGCTATTGCTTCTCAAACCTCCGAAGCTGACAAGCCTTATTTTCTAAGAACCACATGTGAGTATGGGCGGGATGTTTACAGGTTTGCAGGAAACCCAGCCTCCTACCTACCTTATTTGTGATTCTATGACGATTTCAGACATTGTATCCTATGACAGTGATTTAAGTGTTCATCTCAGATATTGCCAGATTCAGTACGGAGACACAGTGCACACAGTTCAATACAGACACCGACACTTGATTACCTGATCACATGCCCTTTTGCATTGCATTACCATATCATAACAGTTATGTTTGTCAATTTCAGGTGCATAATACATTTCTGATTCCAATCCATGGGTTCAACAGAGATCGTCGCCGAGAGAAAGAACAATGTGTCTTACAAGTTTCCAGATCCTGTCTTGGATTCATTGCTCAAAATTATAGATATAGTTGGTCCGGGTATTCTTGATAGGTTTCAGAAGAGCTACGGGAATTTGGTTGGGATGGTCCGTACAATCACCAAGTATGAGCATGATGCTTTGCACACTCTGCTGCAGTTCTACGAGCCTTCGTTGAGGTGCTTTCTTTTTTCGGATTACATTTTGATGCCAACACTGGAAGAATTCTCATTTATTTTGGGAATTCCGATCACGTCGGCAATACCATTCTTCTCTGGTAGTTCTCCCAGCGTAAAAGAAATTGCTGCTGCTTTACAAATGGATCAGGCAGTGATAAAGAGTGGTGTGAGCAGTAAAAATGGAGTTAGCGGATTTCATTTAGAATTTCTGTCTGGACAGGCCCAAGAGGCTGCAAGTGCTAAAAATTGGACGGTTTACAATTCCATTCTGGCTCTCTGCATATATGGCCTAGTTTTCTTTCCCAATCAGCAAGACTTTGTGGATATGCAAGCGACAAGAGTTTTCGTTCTTAAAAATCCAGTCCCTACTTTGTTAGGAGATTTTTATCATTCTGTGCACTATAAGAATGAGAAAAGGAGGGGAGGATCTGTTAGTTGCTGTACTCCACTGCTGAGTCATTGGTTTTTCAAACATTTGCCTCAGACAGGTGCCTTTGTGGAAACCAAAGATGTGGCGAAATGGTCTAAACGATTGATGAGTTTAACTGCTGATAACATTGTATGGTTTGACCACCGGTTATTGAGAATGGAGCTGGTCACAAGATGCGGAAATTTTCCAAATGTGCCTTTGATTGGCAGAAAAGGAGGGATCAATTATAATCCAGTTTTGGCCATCCGACAGTTTGGGTATGCTTCCAGGGATCCTCCTACAGAGCAAGATGTGGAGGAATCTTTATTCTTTACAGGAACTAAAGATGCGAAGGTGGTAGAAGTAGTGAATGCTTGGAAAGATAAGCACAAAATTGGAAAAGCAGTTTTTGGAAAAGGAGATTGTAGATCTTATCCTGAATATGACAGGTGGATTGAGACGAAAGTAAAGGAATTGCTTTTACCCTTTTCAAGGGGACCTCTTTTATGTGCAGTACAGCCAGAACAACCCACTATGGTGGCTATTGAAGAATGTGAGAAGTGGAAGAAAATGGTCAGAGAGTTGCAGATAGAGAATTCTGGAATGAGCAGATGCCTTCAGAAAGCTCTAGCTGACAACAAAGAGTTGGAAAAGAGAGCCTTGAAAGCGGAAAAAACCTTGGCTGACAAAGAGGAAGATTTTGATGACCGAGCTCGGTACTTTCGGAAACTTACTTTGGGAGCAGATGACACTAGTCAGGCTCACAAGATTACAAAACAGGCTTTAGCCCGAAGCAAGGATTCATTAGCTCAACTTCGTCAAGCTTGGGATGAAGTCAGAATTGAAAATGCTGAGTTAAAGGATCAGTCGAAGACTAAAGACGAGGAGCTTAAAAAGGCACATGAGCAGAGGAGAAAGTATCGGGAAAGCCTCGGTAAGAGTCAAGAACAGCTAGAAGAAGCTAGAAGCCAGTTGAAGAATACCAAGAAAGAGCTTGAAGAAGTCATGATAGAAAGGGAGATACTCAAGACGCAAGCCGGCATAAAGAGACACAAAGGAGTGTGTGATGACGAGGCTCTGATGCTGCACGTGGGTTCTTTAACTGAAGCTCTTGAGAAAAGGGATGTCCTGATCAAAGAGATGATTGAAAAGCCGAATCACCAGCGTACCCGTACACTTTTTGAGGAGATCAAATACTCAAGTGATAAGCTGAAGGGTGTGGAATTGTCAGACTGATGTTCTTTTCCTTATATTTTGTTGTTAATGGTTACCATCAGGCTTGTTGATGGATCCATTTTTCCTTGTATTGCATTTGCGGTTGAACCTTTCTTAAATGTACTTGAATACTTTGTTGAATGAGTATGAGCAGTTTTATTCAGAATTATTCTTTATCAGATAGCTGCGCACAAGCACATGACCACGACACGTCTCTTTATATCACAATTTCTGGTCTTCAGATTTCTGTGGTTGGATTGGAATCAGGGTATAAAGCACCTCGGAAATGACAAACATGGCATTGCATGGCATTGCATATCATTTTGCATTTTTGTTACGTGCTTTTCAGGTACTCGTTGCGGGGTCTCTAACCTTTATTTGGTTTCAGGCAGTATAGCGGAGAGTCATATTCACCGATATTCGACGCGAAGGAATCAAGTAAGAATCATGGATCAAGTGCAAAGTGATTTGGCGGAAATGAGGGCGCGTATGGACCAGTTCATGACCCTCATGACTGGCATGGCGCAAAATCAGGAGAGACTGAGGCTTCTGGTAGAGCGTCCCGACAATGGGCCCGAAGGTGATCATCATGACAATTCACAGGGACACGGCATCCCTCCTCCCGGTGGCAACCCTCCTCCTGGTGGTAACAATCGGGGTAATGGAAATGGTAGGCATGCTGGTGTTACTCTTGAAGATACTCTGGAAGACCAATTTACTCTACTAGACGCTGATGTGGGTAATCAAGGTGATCGAAGGTATGAGGAGTTAGCAGAAAAGATCAGGGCCATAGAATGCAAGAACTCTATGGGTATTGATGTTACCAGCTTGGGGCTGGTCTCAGGAGTCAGAATTCCCCCTAAATTCAAACCTCCCACTTTTGATAAGTATCACGGCAACGCGTGTCCCCAAACGCATCTTCAAGCTTACTTTGGGAAGATTTCAGCCCATACGGATGACGAGAAGCTATGGATGCACTATTTTCAGGACAGTCTGGCTGGGGCATCCTTGACCTGGTACATGAAGTTGAATAGAGCTGCTGTGAAGAATTGGAAAGATCTGGCAGAAGCGTTCCTGAAGCAATACCAATATAATATTGACATGGCGCCCAACCGCACCCAACTGCAGGGATTGTCCCAGAATGCCAAGGAGAGTTTCAAAGAATATGCACAGAGGTGGAGGGAAATGGCTGCCCAGGTCCAACCTCCCTTGTCAGACAGAGAAATGGCAGATATGTTCATGGGTACCTTGCAAGGGGCCTATCTGGATAGATTAGCTGCTTGTCCGTCGACTGGATTTGCTGATATTGTGATTGCAGGAGAAAGAATAGAAAGTCTGTTAAAGCTTGGAAAAATCCAGGATGTGAGTGGGGCTGGCTCTTCGGGGACGAAGAAACCGTTTGCTAGTAACCAGAAAAGAAGAGAAGGTGATACGAACGCTGTGTTTAGAGGACGAGGCAGAGGGCGTTCTCGAGCTTATTATCAGGTAGATGCTGTGACAATCCCCACACCGTCTGTTCAGAAACAACAACCCCAACAACAAGTTCAACAACAACAACCTTTTTTCCAGCAAAGGTCTAGACAGAGGGATCGTAAGATGGATCCTCTCCCCATGACTTATGCCGCGCTGTTGCCCCGGCTACTCGAGTTAAAGTTGGTAGAACTCCGTACTATGAAAGCTCCGGTTGCTGGAAACCTGCCACCTAACTTCGATGCTAATGCTCGTTGTGAGTTCCACTCAGGTGCTCAGGGGCACTCCATTGAAAAATGCTGGGCTTTCCATCATAAAGTACAAGATTTGATTGATGCTAAAGCCATCAATTTCTCTCCCGCTCCGAATATTACTCAGCATCCCATGCCTGATCATAGTGCAGCAAATGTGTACGTTATTGAAGATGGGAGGAGATTGAATCTGGTATTAGACGTTCATCAAGTGAAAACTTCTTTGTTGGTTGTAAAAGATCGTTTATTGAAGGGACTGGTGTTCCCGGGCTGTAATCAAGAATGCTCTGAGTGTATGAATCAGGAGAACGGCTGTGATAAGTTGAAGATGGGTTTACAGAATCTGATCGATGAAGGATGTCTACAGTTCGATAGAGTCGTGAAAGACACTGATGAGATATCAACCGTGACCATCTATTACACTCCCGCTGAGATTCAAATGCCGGTCAATGCAGTTCCCGTGGCGAGTGTTGCGCCAGAAGGGCCCAGTCCTGTTACTATCACGGTGCCAGGACCAATTCCGTTCACGTCTACGAAAGCTATCCCATGGCACTATGGGGCAGATGTATATTACGAAGGTAAAAAACAGGAAGTTGAGCCGTCAGTCAGCCCAAATATTGATAATGTAGGGGGTGTAGGGGGTTTTACAAGGAGTGGAAGGTTGTTCGCTCCCCAAACCTTGAGAAGTGATAAGGAGGTAGAAGATGCAGCAAAGGCTAAAGGTAAACAGGTGGTTGAAAGTGCGCCTACACCTGAAGCCGAGACAAAGATTATTTTTGATAAGGAAATGGAAGAATTTATGAAGATAATCAAGAAAAGCGATTATAAGATTGTGGACCAACTGAATCAGACCCCTTCAAAGATTTCAATCTTGTCACTATTGATGTGCTCTGATGCGCACCGACAGGCGTTGTTGAAAGTGTTGAAGAGTGCGTACGTGCCACAAGAAATTACTGTTAATCAGCTCGAGGGCGTAATCTCCAATGTTAATGTTAGCCATGGCTTGGGCTTTACAAGTAGAGATCTGACGGTTGAAGGAAGAAACCATAATAAGGCTTTGCATATCACGATGGAGTGTAAGGGCGCAGTGTTATCTCATGTACTGGTAGACACTGGTTCATCACTCAATGTCTTGCCCAAGAAGGCATTAATGAAGCTGGAAGTTGACGGTTTGATCTTAAGGCCTAGTGAATTGGTGGTCAGAGCATTCGATGGAACTAGACGATCTGTGTTTGGTGAGGTGGAATTGCCCGTACAAATTGGACCACAGGTATTCAAATCCACGTTCCATGTAATGGACATACAACCTGCATATAGCTGCCTATTGGGACGCCCTTGGATTCACGGAGCTGGAGCTGTTACCTCTACTCTACATCAAAAGCTGAAGTATGAGTTTGAAGGGCAGGTTGTGACAGTGTGTGGGGAGGAAGACATCTTTGTGAGTCACTTGTCCACGTTCAAGTACATTGAAATGGATGGGGAAATTCATGAGATGCTGTGCCAATCATTTGAAGCAGTCAATATTGACGATGCACCTGAGTCTTCTTCTGTACCAGTTGGGGCTGGTACCTCCATTTCATCTTACAAACAAGCTGTCGAAGTCGTCAGGGCAGGCAACGCCCGAGGTTGGGGCAGGTTGATAGAGACCCCAATGAAGGAAGACAAATTTGGTATTGGTTATCATCCCTCTACAACTTCAGATGCGGGGAGCAGGGGACCCATTACTTTCAATAGTGGGGGAATTATCTACATGGACCAGTCTTGTGCAGCCACAGAGGATAGTGTTGACAGTAATTGTGACCTGGACAACTGGGTACGCCCTCATGCTTCGGGACAACAAGTGCAGAACTGGTCCGTTGAAGAAGTCATCCGGGTTACTCTTCAGACAGAGTAATTTTTCTTTGTTTTTTCTAACCATAATGCATGACAAAATCTTGCGCTCTGCCCAAGGCGTATAGATTCATTTGTAGGGCCACCATGGTTGCATTTGCAATGTTTAATCATTAATAAAGGACGTTTTGCAATCAAATTTTGTTCTCTGTCTTTCAGTTTTTATTTTTGCACAAAAAAATAAAATGGCAATGTTTCATTTTCTTTTGTTTTGCTTAAAAATAAATTCTAAAATAAGGCATGAACCCGTTCATGCAGACTTGATCCTCCGGATACCACTGATAACGATTTTGATATGGCTATGTATGACTTTGACAATCCGATTTATCAAGCCGAAGAAGGGGATGAGAAAGATTGTGAACTCCCTGAAGAACTGGCCAGATTGTTGAAACAAGAGGAAAGGGTCATCCAGCCTCATCAGGAGACTGTAGAAATCATCAATATTGGTACCAAGGACGCCCAAAAAGAGATCAGGATTGGTGCCAGCTTGCGAGCAGATGTGAAGCAAACTTTGACGGAAATGTTGCGCGAGTATGTTGACGTCTTCGCCTGGTCGTATCAAGACATGCCGGGGTTGGATACAGATATTGTCGTGCACAGGCTACCATTGAGAGAAGAATGTCCGCCAGTCAAGCAGAAACTCCGTCGGACTCACCCCGACATGGCCTTAAAGATTAAGGAGGAAGTCCAGAAGCAGTGGGATGCTGGGTTTCTTGCTGTGACAAAGTATCCTCCATGGGTAGCCAACATCGTGCCAGTACCGAAGAAAGATGGAAAAGTGAGAATGTGTGTGGATTATCGAGATCTTAATAAAGCTAGCCCGAAAGATGATTTTCCACTACCTCATATTGATGTGCTGGTCGATAATACAGCTCAGTTTTCAGTGTTCTCATTTATGGACGGTTTCTCCGGGTACAACCAGATCAAGATGGCACCTGAAGACATGGAGAAGACCACGTTCATTACTCCGTGGGGTACATATTGTTATAAAGTAATGCCTTTTGGGTTGAAAAACGCAGGGGCAACGTACCAGCGGGCGATGGTGACATTGTTTCACGACTTGATTCATAAGGAGATCGAATGTTATGTAGATGATATGATTGCCAAGTCGAGAACAGAAGAGGAACATCTGGTTAACCTGAAAAAGCTGTTTGAAAGGTTGAGAAAGTTCTGTCTGAGATTAAATCCAAACAAGTGCACGTTTGGGGTGCGTTCTGGAAAGTTGCTAGGTTTCATTGTGAGCGAAAAAGGAATCGAGGTTGATCCTGCCAAGGTGAAAGCAATACAAGAAATGCCTGAACCGAGAACAGAAAAAGAGGTTCGTGGTTTTTTGGGTAGATTGAACTACATTGCAAGGTTCATATCTCACCTAACAGCCACGTGTGAACCAATATTTAAATTGTTAAGGAAAGATCAAACGGTCAGGTGGAATGACGATTGCCAATTGGCATTCGATAAGATAAAAGAATACTTGCAGGAACCTCCGATTCTAATGCCTCCAGTTGAAGGGAGACCACTGATAATGTATCTGACAGTGCTTGAAGGTTCCATGGGTTGTGTTCTCGGTCAACATGACGAGACAGGTAGGAAGGAGCATGCTATTTACTACTTGAGCAAAAAGTTCAATGATTGTGAGTCCCGATACTCAATGCTTGAAAAGACATGCTGTGCGCTTGCATGGGCCGCTAAGCGATTGAGGCAATATATGGTTAGGCACACGACCTTGTTGATTTCAAAAATGGATCCTATCAAGTATATTTTTGAGAAACCAGCATTGACAGGCAGAGTTGCACGGTGGCAAATGGTCTTGACAGAGTATGACATTCAGTACACTTCACAAAAAGCCATCAAAGGAAGTATCTTGTCCGACTATCTTGCGCAACAGCCGATTGATGATTACCAACCCATGAAATTTGACTTCCCTGATGAAGACATCATGTTTCTCAAAGCTAAAGACTGCGAGGAACCACTTCCGGAGGAGGGGCCAGACCCTGAATCCAAATGGAGTCTGATGTTTGATGGGGCTGTCAATATGAATGGGTGCGGAGTTGGAGCAGTTCTTATCACGCCGGAAGGTGTTCATATGCCTTTCACTGCACGAATAACTTTCGGATGCACCAACAATGAAGCAGAGTACGAAGCTTGCATAATGGGGATCGAGGAGGCGATTAATCTACGGATTAAAACCCTTGATATATTCGGTGATTCAGCTTTGGTAATCAATCAAGTGAAAGGGAGTTGGTACACGCACCAAGCAAATCTAGTGCCGTATAGAGATTATACGAGGAGATTGCTGACTTTTTTCACAACAGTGAAACTGTACCACATTCCTCGAGATGAGAATAGGTTCGCTGATGCCTTGGCCACTTTGTCTTCCATGATCAAAGTGCAAGGATGGAACCATGTACCTAAGATTGAGGTATCCCGCCTTGACAGACCAGCATTTGTGTTTGCGGTCGATGCAACGCCTGATGACAAGCCATGGTTTTATGACATTAAGTGTTTCTTGAAAAGTCAAGAGTACCCGTCCGGGGCATCGTCCAAAGACAGGAAGACGTTGAGAAGGTTAGCCGGTAGTTTCTTCCTGAACAAAGATGGCGTGCTGTATAAAAGAAATTTTGACACGGTCCTGCTTAGATGTGTGGATAGACATGAAGCAGACTTGTTGATGACTGAGGTGCACGAAGGCTCTTTCGGTACCCATGCCGGAGGGCAGGCAATGGCTAAAAAGTTGTTAAGATCGGGATATTATTGGTTGACTATGGAGTCAGATTGTTGCAAATATGCCCGCAAATGCCATAAATGCCAGATCTATGCAGACAAGGTGCATGTGCCTCCAAATCCGTTGAGTATCATGTCGTCGCCATGGCCGTTTGCCATGTGGGGCATTGATATGATCGGAAAGATTGAGCCTACAGCTTCCAATGGTCATCGTTTCATCTTGGTGGCAATTGATTACTTCACCAAATGGGTTGAAGCTGCATCCTATGCCAATGTTACAAAGCAAGTGGTCGCTCGTTTCTTAAAACGGGATATCATTTGCCGATATGGAGTCCCCGAAAGAATCATTACTGATAATGGTTCTAATTTGAATAATAAGATGATGGCTGAGTTATGCCGGGACTTCAAAATCGAACACCACAATTCTTCTCCGTACCGCCCAAAGATGAATGGAGCGGTCGAAGCGGCCAACAAAAATATCAAGAAGATTGTGCAGAAGATGGTTGTCACGTACAAAGATTGGCATGAGATGTTACCATTTGCTTTGCATGGGTATCGAACGTCGGTACGCACGTCCACTGGGGCAACCCCATTCTCACTTGTATATGGTATGGAGGCAGTGCTACCGGTTGAAGTGGAGATTCCGTCCCTCAGAGTCATGATGGATGTTAAGCTAGATGAAGCTGAATGGGTACAAGCCAGATTTGATCAGCTGAGCCTTATTGAGGAAAAGCGATTGGCGGCTGTATGTCATGGGCAACTATACCAGCGCAGAATGAAGCAGGCATTTGACCAAAAGGTGCGTCCTCGGGTTTACAAAGTCGGAGATGTGGTACTCAAAAGGATCCTTCCTCCCAATACAGATCACAGGGGCAAATGGACTCCTAATTATGAAGGTCCATTCGTGGTTAAAAAGGTCTTTTCGGGCGGAGCTTTATTGCTTACAACCATGGATGGCGAAGACTTTTCATCCCCTGTCAACTCAGACGTAGTCAAAAAATACTTCGCATGAATAGACCCGCTGGATAATAAGAATGAAAAAAATCCAGGCAAAAAAGGGCATCCCGGCGAACCAAAAACAGAATAAGGTTCGGGCAAAAATTAGGGATATAATTGAAAAAAATTGTACACCCGGTAAGTTGAAAACCCGAAAGGGCAACTTAGGCAAAAAAGGGTATCCTGGTGGATCGAAAACCTGAAAGGGCGGTCCACACAAAAGAGGGATTTAAGCGAATGACTACAGTCTGAGTTATCTGTACCCATTATCGTTTGGACAACTGACGTTCTGAAAGATAGGAATCGGTCTGATCATTCCTCAGAAGGCAGGGTCGGGGAGTTTTGAAGACATACTGGTCATAACAGAATGGAAACTCAGTGGAATTCCGTTTTCACATTGCCATTAGGATAGTTTCTTTTCTCAATTTTCAGCGATCACCTCTTTCCAGGGATTGCTTCCGGATGTAATTGCCTATTCTGGGCTTTCAGTCAATAAATTGAATTTCAATAAAAAGCTTTCTATTTTTGTTTTATTGCTTTGTTTGCAAAAACGTCCTAATTGTTGATAAAACATTGCATTTGAAAACATGGCAGCCTGGCAATAACATGCGCAGAAAAAAAAATATTTGAAATTACTTCGAATGTTGAATACTCCCGGATGGTGGATTCTAGCCACGCAATATTCGGGGCATGTGGGCATATTCTTTTGTTGCAGGTAGCAGGTGCAGATGATCTTAAGCACAAGACTAGCAATAAATCACCCCACGCAAAAGACTGGGGCAATTATGGGTAAGGAGATCGGCGTTCATCGGGTCGATCTCAGTGAATTAAGTTCAACTGGGTACCGTTGTATCTTATTAAGTCGATTCTCTCATTCAGTCCTTCCAACAACTACAAGCTTTTCTGTGTCGATAACGGTCACAGGTTCCCCAAAAGAGTGGTCTCGTCGACACCGAAACTGATGGTCATTATCCCCAGCGAAGTCACAAGAGTTTGAAGAGGCTAGATCTTCTGTAAAATCCTCTTATGACATCCTCTTCGGGGACGAATTGTTGTTTTGTCCAAGCATGGGGCATGTTTGGTTCCCCAGCATGAAGTGTTGATCATCCCCAGTAGAGTTTGAGGACAGTTGGTCTTCTGTAAAATCCTCTCAAAAGGCATTCTCCAGCACGGGACGTTTTAAAGCAGTTTCCTCCAGCAGAGTTTGTTATAAACTCGTCATCCCCAACGGAATTGTCTAAAGGAAAGCTCGCCTAACATGGGGCATTGTGGCACTTATCCTAAGCTTGACAGTCATATTCTGCGGCAGACTACTGTGGATTTGCTTTGAGTTTCCCCAAAGGACTCTTTCCTAGCAAATTGCAGGGAAATGTTCTAACCAGGATTTGCATATCCCTGGCAGAGTAGCCCTGATACCCAGCAAGATCGTATCTCTGGTAATGATCCCCCACAGAGGTCAGTATCGAATCTTGTCAGCAATACTCCCCAGCCGGATCAGAAGGTTGATAATCCCTATAAAGGATCTTGGGTTGAATAAATCCCCAAGCAGAGTTTTAATGGCTCATTTCCCCAGCAGGACGTCATTCAAAAATTCTCATCCCCAGCGGAGTTGCTGTGACCAGAATTCATTCCCCCAAACAGATGGAATAATTCCTGGCAGAGTCATCATTCTCTCATATCTTAAAGTCCAATTTATTTTTGGCAAGCTTGGCAATTCGAAGCAGACGGATTGTTCCTCCATTCGCCAGCAGAGATATTATCCTTTTAGGAGTCTCCGAGATTAAATCATTGATTGTGGTTCCTCAGCAGAGTCGGCAGAGATGTCTGGCGCAGAGGCAGAGAGTAATTCGATTTTAAAATTCCAAAAGTCCAACAGTGGATTGGCGAAAGGTCCATCTAAGGGTGGCATATTCCAGAAGTCCAACAGTGGATTGGCAAAGGTCCATCTAAGGGTGGCATATTCCAAAAGTCCAACAGTGGATTGGCAAAAGTCCGTCTTCGGGTGGCAAAAGTCCAACAGTGGATTGGCAAAAGTCCATCTTCGGGTGGCACGAAGCTGCAAAGTCCACCAGCAGTGTGGCAAGCCAGTAGTCGTCTGGCGTCGTTCAAAAGACGTTATCAAAGTCCACCAGTAGCGTGGCAGGCCAGTAGTCGTCTGGAGTTGCATAAAAGACATTATTAAAGTCCACCAGTAGTGTGGCAAGCCAGTAGTCGTCTGGCGTCGTTTAAAAGACATTATTAAAGTCCACCAGTAGCGTGGCAAGCCAGTAGTCGTCTGGCATCGTTCAAAAGACAGATCTCTCCGACGTTTCATCGAGGATTCAATCCAGCAGTCTCGTTGGGTTTATATCCCTTTTATTCTTCACCCAGAGCAAATTTTTGGTTATTTTTGGTATTCAATCACTATATACCTTGAAAGTCCGAAAGCAATTGCTTTCAGGCATTCAGGTCTACAGCGCTTGAATAGGGGCAGCTGTAATACCCCAAAATTTGCTCTCCCTTTTGTCATCATAGCATGGCATTATCATTTATCATATCATATCCACCTCATTAACATTACATTGCATCTAACATAGAAAAATGAAGCATGACATCCTTCTTACCATCAGGGCATGTGATCAGGTGGAAGGTGGACAATCAAGAGATCATTCAAAACACCAAGGGGTCAAATAAGTGGTCTCAAGGCAAGCCAAGAGGTCTCTCATGTCTCATACTATCTCAATTGATCATCCACAACCTCAAGGATGAGAGATTCAATGGGAGATTGAAGCACTACATCTTTCACTATGCAAGAGGTTCAAAAATGAAGGAAAACCCTCAAAAGAGATAGCTCATTGATTCAAAATCATTCTCAAGTGGCATTTCTCATCATCCTTTAAGAGGATACACAACATACTCTGAGGAATTTGGATTTGGAAGATGTGCAATTTCCTCCTAACCAAAGGGGGTCAAAACTAGGGTTTCCCATTAAATCAGGGAATCTTTGATTTTTTGGACAAAGCTTGTTGTCATGGTATTCTACATGTTCTTAAGTGTATGTATGTGGAAAATTGCATCTCAATTGGTTTTAGAAGTGGTTCAATTGGAAGAAAGATCAAGAATCAGAGAAATTGGGCCAAAGTCAAATAATCAGGGGAAAAAGTCAACTCTTGACTTTTTGAGCCCAAAATCATGAAATTCATGTTATATGTGTCCAATGTACAAAATTTGATCAAGAAACTCCAAAGGAATCATGAAAAAATCAAGATGTGGAAAGTTGCCATTTTTGGATGAAGTAGGGTTACTAAAAATAGCAAGTTTTGGCCATTTTGCATCAGAATTTGAACCAAGGCCATTTAAATTTGGAGCACCAAATGAAAAATCTACTCTGCCTCAATGAAAGATCTTGTTTTAAGCTTCAAATCCATGTGTAGAACATCTCCATTGGATAAAAATTGAGAGAGATATGATTGATCAAAGTTTGAGCAAAGTAGGTCCAAAACTAGGTCATGACCAAGATTTTCAGGGCACGCGCGCAGTCATTTTCTCAAACACTTGGTGGGCCAAATGTATTGATCAATTACTCATGATTAGAGGCTTCAAATGGAAAATCTTTCAACATCAAAATTGTTCCTCTATGTGAGATCTTCAAAGTTGGTGTTTATCAATTTTTCATCTGATCAAAGGTTAAGGAGTTATGATGGCTCAAAGAATGGTCATTGCAACTGAAATTTGACCAGGTCACAACCAGGTCATGCCACAAGTCTGCGCACCCATGTACCAGCTTCTTTTTCCATCTGTTTGAGGTCATTTTTAGACATGTTTGAGACCTCATTCCACTTCAATTTCCAAATCAATATTGTGCTCCAATGCATCCTCTTTCCAATGACTCCTAAAACACACCAATTCATTCATTGAGTAGAGAGAAAAACTTCCTCAAACCACCTTATGTTGGCATGGATACATTGACAGCATGTTGCATGATTTTGGTTCACACACACCACAAACACTTCTTAACCTCAGCTTTCCTCTTTAAACCAAGCACACATGACATAAAACTCATACACTAGCACGTGCCTTGCATGGAAATAGAAAGAACAAGCTTGCTGAGCAAGTTTCTAATGCAACAGTCCTGCCATTCCAAGTTTTACTCTTCATCCTCACCATAACTGTCATGAGATTAACCTCACCATAACCCAGCCTTGATCACTCGCCCCCTAACTAACTTGACTCAGTTAGTTAGGGTGGACTCAGTTAACCACATTGACTCACCTAACTCAACTCATTAAACCCTGATTAGAGCTCACTATAAAACCAAATCACACACTCCAATTTCAGAGTTCAGTTTTCATTATTCTCATTTTTCACTCTCTCTCTCAAACACTCTCGCATCCTCTCCACCATCTCTCTCTGCTCAAATCTTCAGTCACCTTCATTTACTTCATCTTCATCATCATCATTGGCACAAGACTGAAGCTCAACTGCATTTATTTTGCACGAATCAAGCTCCATATCAAGAGTGGATCTCTGGTTTTCTTTTGCTTCAAGGATCTGCAAACTTCAGGTCTCAATCACTCCAACTCTATTGCATTGTTTTAGCTTGTTTCTATATGGTTTAAAGCTTATTAGAAGCTGCGTGAGTCCTGGCTAGTTGATAGGCTCTTTAGGAGTTTAGGTGTGATTTTAGGGCAAATTGTTTTGGCTCGGTTTGTGTTATGTGTGCATGATCTACGAGAAATAATGGTGTATTCTTGATCTCCATAGCTTCCTCTTCATTTTGGTATATGAATGATGCATTTCTGGGGAAGTTGAAGTTTGCAGGTGGTGGTGGTTCGCCGGAGAAGATGACCGGAGGTCCTTCTCCGGCCAGTGGGTGAATGTTAGGGTTTAGCACGTTTTAATCCTGTTCGTTCATTTTTCATCATCGTGTGGCCACAGTGGTGCCAGCGCATTAAAATAAGCATGCCTTGCACGTGTTTTTTTTTTAATCAGAGTGACATGCGTGTGGTGTAGTGCATGGTATGGAGTGTGGTCCTTCACGTGTGAGCGTTTGATCTGATTACTTTGACCACGCATTGACCTTGACTTGATCCATTGGCTGAGAATGAGTCAATTTTGTTGACTGAAGAACATGTTAATTAGTGTGGATTGCGCAGACTTGGACCTAGACCAATTTGATATTCGCACCTCCCATGTTTTCAAGCCCAATTAAATTGAACTATGGATTTGCTATGGTTACACCCCCATTCATATGACCATTTCATTTTATTTTCTTCATTTTGCTCACGTTTGCTTTTTAATTTTTAAAAATACCAAATATCATCATAAAATTCTACAAAAATTCATGTGTATTCTTAAAACATTTAGGAAATTTTCTATGATTTTATTTTCTGATTTTATGACCATTTTGCCCCTGTTCCATTATTTCTTTTGAATTTCCATTTGTATGCATACTTAATGTGACATATGATTTTGTGCATTTTTGTTCTTGATCATAAAAAATGATTTTGATGCCTTTCTTTTTGCATTATGGTCACAATATGTTGATGTATGTTTGAGATTTATTTGATGATTTTTAAGTCTTTTTTGGATGACTTTTGATGTGTGGCTTTGAGCATGAATGCATGAAGCTTCCATGAGACTTTGACCTAATTGTTGAGTGACTTTGGTTCTGATTCATTGCTTGTGGATTTGATATGTTAATGGCATGTGTTTAAGGTGTTTGATTTGTGAAAGTCATAATTTTTGAAGCATGTTTGCTATTTGTTTGAAGCATGAAGTTTAACTTGTTCATTTTGTGAATGCATGCCTCATGTTTGGTTTGCTTGATCATGAAGGCACTTGTGCCATGAGTTGTGGTTTTGTTTGAGGATGTATAGCATGTTAATTGACTGCTGATTGTGACATTTGGGTTTCATCTTTGCATGTTTGATGTTTATCTTGCACCTTAAGTCACTTGTTTCACAAGTATGAACCACATTCACATCACTTCACCTTTTCTTCTTTGCTTCTTGTTGGATTGAGATTTTGTTTGCATGATTTGGTATGCTCATTTAGGATAACATTAGGTTGTGTAAATATGAGTTACATTCTGACTTGGAAGCATGTATAGCATTCAATCTCACTTTACTTTGTTTGTCAACTTGTTTGAGTTTGATTTGTTCATTATATTTTCTTACTTTACTTGTAAGTAATTGTGCTAACCATTTCAGGGGCTAAGGGTAAGCCAATTGAGTGTGGATATGCTTCCACATTCTAACTTCTTACTTCACTTTTTAATCATTCTATTTGTGATTGTCTAAGCATTTAATAGTGCTTTGTGTTCATAACTTTCTTTCTTCCCTTTTTAGAATCAACTTAGCTTCCATTTTGGAAGTAAGTTGTATTCTTTCTTCTTTCTTCTCCTTTCTTTTAGGTTAGGTTTCTTGAAACCTCACAAACCTTAGGATCACTCCCTTAACTAATCAATTAGGATTGAGTCTTAGTCCATGTAGATTTTTACCTTTATCCTCTCTTGAGTCTCTCTTCTCATCTCTTCAAAGAAAATTCAAAATATCTAATAAAGGTAGGCATTTATTGCATTTAGGCCTTTCATATAAAGAAAGGATTATAAGGGGTCTTCTCTTATAATCTTAGAATGTGTAGCATATAGCCCATCTTGGGTCAATGTGTTAAACATTTGATCTTGTATGAGGGACTTAAATGCAATAATTGTTGAAGGTGCAAATGATAAAAAACACTTCTTCATTTCTTAATCAACAAAAACACTTAATAAACACAAGTATGCTAGTGTGTTTGAACCTTGACAATTGGAACTAAGTGTGGGGGTCTTCTTCACTCTTAGTGTGCTTTCTTACCCATTCCATCTTGGAATGTGAGAATGTACACATTCCAATGACTAAGATTTGGATACACTGACGTATGCAAACAAATCCAAAACACTTTCCTTCTAAAAGACAAAAACAAACAATAACGTCTTTCCTTCGGGAATTCTTTTCTCATCTCATTCATTCTCAACGCACGAACGCGCTTCTACTCGTTCTCTTGCAAGACGGTAACGCCCTCGGACCAGCGAGCCTGCAACACCTGAGCTAGAACGTAAGCCGTTCTCTAAAAAACACAAACAATCCATCCCTAGTGAGGGGAACTACGTCGCTCTGATTCTCATGCTCCCGATGAGATACGTAGGCAGTGGGGTAGGGCCCATTCGAGCACTTCTTTTATTTTCCCTACATTTGTTTCTCTTTCTCTTTCTCTTTCTCTTTCTTTCAGTTCCATTTCCAGCATCCTATTCTATCACCCTTTGATCGAGACAAGCAAGCGTGGATCCCATCGGGTACGATGGACGCGAGGGGGTGCTAATACCTTCCTCTCGCGTAACCGACTCCCGAACCCATTTCTCTTGGTCGCAAGACCATGCTCTTTCCTTTCCTTCAGGTTTATGCGGTGTTTCCTTTCCCTCTCGTGGGATAAATACACATTGCTGGCGACTCTGTTCGGTGCCACTTTCGCGTTTGTACTAGGATGAAAATCCCGGGAGCGACAGTACTCTACCGGGGATGTCGGATGGGAAAATCACATCTGAAACAGTTGATCCTTCATTCAGGTGCACTGGTTTAGAAGGAGTACTTTGATTCTGCACTTTGAGGTTCAATCACCTTCGGAGAAGCGATCGATGTTCTTTTTGATGTTCAAAAGTCAAAAGAATTGCCATCTTTATTTCAAAAGCATAAAAATTTTGACAAGTAAATTCATTTTTATTTTATTTCAAGAATCGTTGATCATGTTAAAAATGTCATTCTGTAAAGCTAAAACAAATAAGAATTGCAAACAAAAGCACTAGGGCTCAAATAAGAATTGCAAACAAATACGAATTGCAGCCAAGCGCGTGATCCCATAGAGTATTTACAAAGTTAGAAAATGGTAATTTAAAGGAAAAGGGGCTACATTGAAACATAACGACCATTATCTTTCTACCAACTTGGAATTCTGGACATCTTGAGCTTCTGTCGAAGATGACCTTGACTAGAGTTTTCTTGATGAATGGCATTACTGTGCGAATTTAACCTAATTTTTGCCATTAATCCCTAATTTTTGCCTGGATTGTACTTTGAGATTTCAATCCATCGGGATGATTTTTTGCTTATGTCTCTAATTTTTGCCTGGACCGTCTTTTCGGGTTTTCAATCCATTAAGACATTTTTTTATTTAATTTTTTTAATTTTATTTAGGCGAAGTATTTCTTGACTACATCAACATTCGTGGGGTAGGCAAATTCTTCTCTATCCATGGTTGCGAGTCTCAAGGCACCGCCTGAGAAGGCTTTCTTGACCACATAGGGGCCGTCATAATTCGGAGTCCATTTGCCCCGAGAATCAATGAGAAATGATTGTATCCTTTTGAGCACAAGGTCTCCTTTTCTGAAGACGCGAGGTCGGGCCTTTTTGTCAAACGCTTTCTTCATTCTTTGCTGATACAACTGACCGTGGCATAGAGCCGTTATTCATTTTTCTTTGATCAGATTTAATTCATCGTGTCGACTTTGACACCATTCAGCTTCTGTTGGCTTAGCTTCCATCAATACCCGGATCGATGGGATCTCTACTTCTATGGGGAGCACTGCTTCCATGCCATATATTAGAGAGAAAGGGGTTGCCCCTGTTGAAGTGCGAACAGATGTGCGATAATTGTGAAGAGCAAAGGGTAGCATCTCGTGCCAATCTTTGTAGGCTACAACCATCTTTTGAACAATCTTCTTGATGTTCTTGTTAGCCGCTTCTACCGCCCCGTTCATCTTAGGTCAGTAGAGAGATGAGTTATGGTGTTCGATCTTGAACTCAGCACACAACTCTTTCATTATCTTATTGTTCAAGTTGGATCCATTGTCAGTAATGATCTAGCTTTGAACACCATAACTGCAAATAAGATTGTTCTTGATAAACGGACCACGACTTGTCGGGTTACATTGGCGTATGACGCTACTTCGACCCACTTGGTGAAGTAGTCAATGGCTACCAGGATGAACCGATGTCCGTTTAAAGCTTTGGGTTCAATCATGCCAATCATGTCGATTCCCCATATGGAAAAAGGCCATGGGGAAGAGAGAACTTTGAGATGTGTTGGCGGTACATGGATTTTGTCACCGTATATTTGACACTTGTGACACTTCCTCATGTACTTGTAGCAATCGGATTCCATGGTCAACCAATAGTATCCTGATCTCAGAATTTTTCTCGCCATTGTGTGTTCGTTGGCATGAGTGCCAAAGGTTCCTTCGTGAATTTCTTTTATCAGCATGTTTGCTTCTAGTCTGTCTATGCATCGGAGCAAGACCAGGTCAAAGTTTCTCTTATAAAGTTTATCACCACTTAGAAAGAAGCTGCCAGCTAGTCTCCTGAGAGTCTTCCTATCTTTTCTCGATGCCCCGGGCGGGTATTCTTGTCTTTGAAGAAAGCACTTGATATCATGATACCAGGGTTTGTCGTTGATGATTGCTTCAATCGTGAAGATGTAAGCGGGCCTTTCAAGGCGCATAATGTCAATCTTAGGTATTTCATTCCATTGACCTACACTAATAATGGAAGAGAGAGTGGCCAATACATCAGCCATATGATTCTCTTCACGAGGGATATGATGAAACTCGATTCTGTTGAACAATGGAAACAACCTTCTCGCGTAGTCTTTGTAAGGAATCATTCCTGATTGGTATATGTTCCAATCTCCTTTGATCTGACTGATAACCAGGGCTGAGTCTCCATATACATCCAAGTTTTTAATCCTTAAGTCAATCGTTTCTTCGAGACCCATGATACAAGATTTGTATTCGGCCTCGTTGTTTGTACACTTGAATGTCAATCTGGTAGTGAAAGGAATGTGGGTACCCTAAGGTGTTACGATGATTGCCCCAATTCCGTTCCCATAATTGTTGGCAGCTCCGTCAAAGATTAATCCCCATTGGGAATCTGGTTCTGGCCCTTCACTGGGTAGCGGTTCATCGCAATATTTCATTTTTAAGTAATGACATCTTCATCTGGGAAGTCCAATCTGACTGATTCCTTATCGTCAATCGGTTGATGAGCCAAATGATCGGCTAAAATACTTCCTTTGATGGCTTTTTGAGCATGATACTCTATGTCGTATTTTGATAACAACATCTGCCAACGGGCGATCCTTCCCGTGAGAGCAGGCTTTTCAAAGACATACTTGATTGGATCCATTTCGGAGATCAACCAAGTAGTGTGGCAAATCATGTACTGGTGAAGACGTTTGGTTGCCCAAGCCAGGGCACAACAAGTTTTCTCAAGCATAGTGTATCGAGTTTCACAGTCGGTTAATTTCTTGCTCAAATAGTAGATGACAGACTCTTTTCTTTTGGTTTCGTCTTGTTGGCCAAGTACACAACCCATTGAGTCTTCTAAGACTATTAGGTATATGATCAGTGGTCTTCCCTCCACTAGAGGAGACAGGATAGGTGGATTCAACAGATACTCTTTGATACTCTCGAAGGCTTTTTGGAAGTCTTCTGTCCATACGCAGTCCTGATTCTTTTTTAGTAATTTAAAGATTGGCGTGCATGTCGTGGTCATGAGGAATATAAATCTGGAAATGTAATTCAGACGTCCCAAAAATCCTCTTACTTGTTTCTCAGTCTTTGGTGAAGGAATTTCTTGAATGGCCTTGACTTTGTCAGGATCAACCTCAATTCCCTTTTGGCTGACGATGAACCCTAACAGTTTTCCTGAACGAACACCAAATGTGCATTTTTTGGGATTCAAGCGGAGTTTGTACTTTCTCAGATGCTCAAATAGTTTGGACAAGTAGTTCACATGCTCCTCTTCTGTTTTAGATTTGGCAATCATATCATCAACATACACTTCAATTTCTATGTGCATCATGTCGTGAAACATAGTAGCCATGGCCCTTTGATAGGTTGCCCCGGCGTTCTTCAAACCGAACGATATTACCTTGTAACAAAAGGTGCCCCATAGGGTGATGAATGAAGTTTTCTCCATATCTTCTGGCGCCATTTTGATTTGATTATAGCCTGAGAATCCATCCATGAAGGAGAAGACTTTGAACTTTGTTGTACTATCCACCAACATGTCAATGTGTGGTAAGGGAAAGTCATCCTTTGGACTGGCTTTCCTGTAGTCTACACACATTTTGACCTTTCCGTCCTTTTTCGGAACTGGCACTATGTTGGCTAGCCATTGAGGATATTTTGAGGTGGCGAGGAAACTTGCGTCAATCTGTTTCTGCACTTCCTCTTTGATTTTGATGGCCATGTCTGGATGAGTCCGTCTCAGCCTTTGTTTTACCGGCGAACATTCTGATCTTAACGATAGATGATGTTCCATGATGCTGGTATCCAACCCTGGCATGTCCTGATAGGACCAAGCAAATACATCGGGAAATTCTTTGAGAAGTTCTATCAAGCTTTCTTTGATAGTCGAACTGAGTAGTGCCCCAATCTTAACTTCTTTCCTCTCTTCTTCTGAACCCAAGTTGGCCATTTCTAGCGGCTCTTTGTAAGGTTCAATGGACCTTTCCTCTTGTCTGAGTAATCGGGAGATCTCTTCTGGAACTTCTTTGTCTTCTTCTTCTTCAGCTTCAAATACCGGGAATTCAAAGTTGGGATAAGGCATTGGATCGCATGTTTCAACGAGGTTTAAAATAAGCAGTCTGCATGACGTGATGATTTATTTTTAGAAGAGATAGAGAGAAATGCAAGAGTGTGTGCAGTGTATTTTTCTGAAAAATGCTTGTTGTTGTTTTTGAGTTGTTTTTAGGATTACCATTTTCTGAAAAAGCGAAAAGTGAAAACAGCAATAAATACGGGAATTACAGAATGACATTGTTTATTTATGATTTAGTCGATTCTTGAAATTACAGCCCTATAAAACAAAACTCTGTCGCTTTGGGCGGAGCGAAGAGGGCATTTACAGAAAGTGAGCCCTATAAAAACATGCGTTTCACCTGGGCGGGGTGAAAGGTCAAAACAAAGACGACAATTACTTAGACTTATGGACGACTTTCGGGACATCAACAGCAACCCATTGACGACGAACTCCTCGGTGAATCACAAATTATGGTACCTTTTTTCTTGGTTTGTCCTCAGAAATGACGCTGATTTCAAGCGGAGCAGGATCGTTGGAGTCTTCCTCCCATGCAGAGTTATCGTAAATAAACTCTTCTATTGTATCTTGCATAGTGTTTTCTTTCTTAGGCGGATCTCCCCATCCAGTCAGCTGGATGTCTTCGAGACTGATACGAGAGCTTTCAGGAGCGGTGTACTTGCCCAAGAAGTCGTACTTGCCACTCGGTTGTCCTAAAGTGTCCCATACTTCTGTGGAACTGGAGGAGTCATCCTTCTCGATTACGTTGACCTCAGGAAAAGCATAGTTGATGAATTCTTGTCCTGCAATCTTTGCAGATTCATCGTTGTGCTGGATATCTTCGGAATATCCTGAGTAATGATCCAATGATTTGGTGGGGACGCAGGTATTCTTTTCAATGATGCTCAACTGATATGCATCGTTGGGCTGACTCTTTTGTCCCAGGTCTTCCGGGCACGGTTGCCAAATAGGCAAGTCATCCATTGGGCAAAAATAGTCATAGTCAAAGTTGTCTTTCATCAGAGTGTCCTCCTCTAATGAGTTCGGCGGAGCACGACATCCCTCAGGATCACAATATCCGTATATCATCTTGACGTCTGATCTTGGTATATATCTCGGACTCTGCGTGGGATAGCAAAATGGCATATGCGTTTCTTCCTGAGACATATAACCGTCCTCGTTGAGATAGGACTTCCACTCTTCATCTGTATCAGAGGAGTCTCCCTCGTTGATGGTGTGTACTTCTTGAGACACTGGGTGAGGGAAACCTCCACTGTGGAAGAAGTCCGAAATGGGATGAAAGCTTTCATCGTTAGTAGCAGTCTGGGTAAAGGTTGAGGAAAAACCAAGACCTTTCTTTGTCTTGTTATCCATAGGAATGACAAGCTGTCCCCATCCTTTTGCGTTGTTACTCTCGATCACTTTGAGAGCATCTTTGTATGAGGAAATCGATGTTCCTTTCTCTGATTGATTCTCATTGCTCACCGAAAGTGCTTGGAACTGAGTTCCAACAACCTCCTCGGGTTCTACACAGGAGAATATTTATAAGTTGCTCACGATTAAGGCCTATTCTCCACGTACTGTGACTAGCTTGTCATTTTTGACAAACTTCAGCTTCTGGTGAAGTGTCGAAGTGACTGCCCCAGCTTCGTGTATCCAATGTCTTCCTAATAAACAATTGTAGGCTACCCGAATGTCCATGACCTGGAAAATGGCTTGGAATGTGTAAGGACCGATAGTTATAGGAAGATCGGCTTCGCCAATAACTGTTGTTCTGGATCCATCAAAGGCTTTGACAATGACCTCACTGCCTCTCATCGGAGATCCCTGAAATGATAGTCGCATCAGGGTTGATTTTGGCATAACATTTAAAGCTGATCCTGTGTCTACCAGTATGTTGGCCAGAGCATCGTCCTGGCAGTTGACTGTAATGTTAAGCGCCATGTTGTGATTTTTGCCTTCTTCCGACAGTTCCTTATCACTGAATCCTAAGTTGTTGCAGGAAGTGGTGTTGGAGATGATGTTGTCAAGCTGTTTTATCGTTACATCCTGTTTCACGAAAGCTTGCTCCAAGACTTTCTACAAAGCTTCCCTGTGAGCCTCGGAACTGAGTAATAGGGATAGTACAGAGATTCTCAAAGGAGTTTGCAACAGTTGGTCTACAATGTTGTACTCGCTTCTCTGGATGAGCTTCAGCATCTCATCATTGTTCTTTGAAAGGTCGGGATTACTGGATTGCCCGACTGGTTGATTTGGAACTTTTGTTTGAGGTTCCTTTTCCTAGGTGGGTTCTCTAACTCCTCTGTTGAAGATTCGACCGCTCCGTGTTACCCGACTGATGTCGGCAACGTTTACGACGGAGGGTAATGGAGTTTCCTTTCCATTTTCGATTGTTGTTGCACAGTACTTGTAAGGGATAGCCTTATCTGATTCGTACGGTACTGGTCCCGACAGATAGATAATCACAGGAGCCTTTTGATTTTTCTGACCATCGTAGTCGGCCTCAATTGGTTCAAGGTTGAGAATCTTTCTGCTATCAAGAGGAAATCTTGATTCATGGAGTAGAGGGATTATGGCGCATACGTCTTTGGTCATTTCATGATTAGAGATTATAACAACGTCTTTGCTTTGATTAGGAAGATATTCTTGCATCACGTTGATCGAACCAAAACTTGAACATCGTCGAATCTCTTTTCGGTCCAATTGATTTTAAAGAGCTAACCGTACAAGGTAGCATCCATGATTATTCTCTGAGCAAAATCTACAGTGCTCGTAGTTGTGTGGTGGCACCTGGCCATGCCCGCTTTGTATGCAGTGCAACCTTACTAGATCTGTTTCCATCGAGCGGACATCCTGACTTTGATGCCTACCAAGATTCCCGTAAGTCATACTGATCTGTTGTGTAGCTTCATCCAAGTAGATTGGAAGCGACCAGTGGTCCAACAAGTGTTGAAGTGTTCTTTGGACAAGTGCATTTCCTTGGTCGTCTTCACGACACACTTTGCAGTCCTGATAATCATGTGAAGCCAGAAAACCGAGCCTGACTTGCTTAGCATGTAATTCTACCAGACTGGTATTCATCAAGCGAATATCAAAGATTTGAATCATATTAACTTGATGGGTACTTCTATCACGGTAATCCTGGATCCATCCGAGATCCATCTGACGCTGAAGGGCCTCTTGTACAAAGAGCATCCCTGATTGTTTATTGAGCAGATCGGACAAGAATTGTAATCATGTCGTGGCTGTTCATGGTATTGACTTTTCCTTGAGTGCATTGCCACCAAGTTGACATTCATCGCCAGAATGTTGTGGTTCTGGACAATGTTGGGATTTGCGTGAGCCATATTGACCTCACGGATTCAATGATCTTGGATTCATCCGAGATCTATCTGTTCTTGCAGAGCTGATTGCACTACGGAACATCCTTGATTATTCTTTGAGCAGATATCCCACTGGTGATAATTTAGAGACGGTACATGACCGTACCCGCTCTGTCTACAATGCATCCTGACCAGATTGGTTCCTAATAGGAGTACATCGTGGATTTGATAACTGTGATTAAATTCTTCCTCTATCAAATATATGGCAGTTTTCTCATGTTGAGGCAATGGGTTCGTCTGAACATTTGGATTTGTATCTTTGAAAGATAGGACCCCGTTCCTAACAAGCTTCTGTACATCATATT
Source organism: Lathyrus tuberosus (assembly GCA_022829125.1). Lineage (NCBI taxonomy): Eukaryota > Viridiplantae > Streptophyta > Magnoliopsida > Fabales > Fabaceae > Lathyrus > Lathyrus tuberosus. The sequence goes on along the minus strand of JALAZF010000052.1, from coordinate 3,264,735 downwards.
TAAAGCTGAGACAGTTTTCTATGTTGTGCCCCGGTCCTCCTTGATGATAAGGGCAAGTTTGATCCGCTTTGAACCAAAAAGGCGGATTTTCTGGTACTGTAAGAGGAGACATGGTTTGGACGTGCCCCTTGACCAGTAGTAGTGGAAACAGTTCTGCGTACAACATCGGTATAGGGTCAAACCCTGGCGGTCGTGTCGTACGATTGTTACTGTACTGTGGACGAGCCTGCTAAAGAGGTTGTTGTGTCCTTTGTTAATACTGTTGTTGATTCAGTTGGCTTTGAGCAACCAGAGGTTGATACATTGGAGCAAGCGTAGGGTTGATAGCGAGAGTTACCGCTGCTACTGGTTGATACCTTCGCCTTTGCTTTCCGAGAGAGATATTGCCGATATCTTGCTTTTTTTTCTTTGGGAAAGCACCATCGTATCTTTTGGTACTGCTCGATGATTCTGTGTTTTTGATCAGACGTCCCTCTCGGACTGCTTCCTCAAGGCGTACCCCCATGTTCACCATTTCAGTGAAGTCGCTGGGTGCACTGGCGACCATTCGGTCGTAATAGAATGAGCTTAAGGTTTTCAAAAATATCTTGGTCATCTCTTTTTCCTCAAGAAGGGGACAGATCTGGGCGGAAATTTCACGCCATCTCTGAGCATATTCCTTAAAAGTTTCTTTGTCCTTCTGCGACATTGCTCTGAGTTAATCTTTGTCTGGTGCCATGTCCAGGTTGTACTTATACTGCTGAATGAAGGCAGCGCCAAGATCTCTGTAAGTGACGATCTTGGTGCAGTTTAAACCCATGTACCATTTAAGTGCGGCACCGGTTAAACTGTCTTGGAAATAGTGGATCAGTAGCTGTTGATTTTCAGTCTGAGTTGACATCTTTCGAGCGTACATCACCAAATGACTTTGAGGGAAAGAGTTGCCCTTGTATTTCTCAAAGTCAGACACCTTGAATTTGTGCGGTATTTTCACATTAGGGACCAGACAAAGGTCTGCGGCATCCTTTCCGAATAAATCCTGACTGCGAATGGCATGTAGTTCCTTCTGCATTTCCAGGAACTGTTCCTGGAACTCATTCATCTTCTCGTACATGTCCTTGTTTCCACCAGAGATTGTTTGTGGAATCTGTCCTTCCGGGACAGTGTGTAGCACTGGTTGTGGTATAGTCATTACCGCAGTGACTCTTGGTCCTTATATGCCCTGAAGTTTGTAACCTTCAAGAGTTGCTACCATCACTCTTGCGTCTTCGCTTTCCCGAAGTTTGTAACCTGCAGGCCCAGTGGTTCCTGCTGCAGTTTCTGGGTCTTCAGTGATTGGTGGAATGTATCCTTCAAGGACAAAGTTGATAGGCATGCCCTAGGGACGATCTTTAGGCATGTTGTACCGAGGATCATACGTCTCCACTATGGACGTAGATGTGATCTCCGAGATCACAGTCCTTTGTTGTTGCCTCTGAGCTGTTGCCAGGGATTGCATGTCATTGTTAAGTTTTTTCAGATTTTCCTTCAGAGTGTTGATTTCTTCTCTCAGCTCTCTATTCTCCTCCTCGAGAACGTCCATTTTCTTTTGTCGATTGGACCGAGTATTGTACGAGTGAAACAGTTTGACTCTAGAATCGTAACACATACGTGAGACTCGTATATAAGAAGAATGCATTTATGTGAGAATGATGAATGATATGCAATGATATATATTATTTTTTTTAATCAAAAAGAAACTTCAACAAATGGATTGCAAATATCATACAGTGGGGAGACCCCATTTTATTGAATTTGAAAGATTACAGAAAGGGAAATACAATATTTTACAAAGTGCTATAAAAGAAAATGTCTAAGTTCATGGATCATGAGTCCTCTCTGAAGAGAGCTTAGATACTGGTTCTTGTATTTTCCTTTTCTTTGACCGGGGTTCTTCAGCTGTTGTTGGGTTGTCAGTCCTTTGCCAAGCGAAATGAGTGAGCAAGTTCCTTTGATCTCTATAGCATGCTGTTCTAGAATCTCGATTAGAGCGTCCTTTTCTTTTAACAAATCCTGAATTTTAGTACACTCTACATTGAGGATACGGTACTTATTTTTCCAAGAGTTTTTTTTTTCGTTGAACTTTGTTGAGCGCGATCTGGAGTTTTTCCGTATCAGACATAAAATAAAGGACATATTCCTTTAACGGGAGAACTTCTTAACGAGGGTAAGGCATTTTCAGTTTGAGGACTCTAGTTTGCACCCAGTGGAGATAAGGTTCCACGGAGATACAATCCGGTCTTCCTAGAGACTCTCTTCCTTTCCTGTGAATGGGTTGCCAGGCATGTACTATTTCTTTCTTTAGTGCGCTGTCATTTTCTCCTTCCTTGAAGAAAAGACCTTCCAGATGAACATTTTGCGGGATATTCTTCATCGGGTATCCTAGTTGATGGCGAACTAAAATTGGATGATAGTTGATTCCTCCTTTAGTTCCTATGAGGGGTACATTAGGGAAGTTTCCAAATTTGTCAATGATCTTTATCCCTTCGTAAATACTATTGTACCGATCTATATCAGAGTTGGTAAGAGACATGATTCTCTGTGACCAACGTAAAGTACTCTTATGATCCCAAAATGCAGCAGACTTGGGTAAATGGGAAGTGAACCACTTGTAAAGCAAGGGTACACAGCATGTGATCATTCATCTGCTGTACAAATTCCTTAAGTGTACAGAATGATAAGCATCTACGAGCAAGGTTAGTACGGGGTTTCCAATCAGAAATATCTTAATGACATTGGTATCGACGAAGTTATCGGTGTTGGGAAAAAGGAAAAGCCCGTATGTGAGTAGAACAAAGATGTCTTCGAAAGCAGTAACGTTTCCTACACTGGCAAAGTATAGGGCTTTCTCTACCAAAAACTTGGCCGACAAACCTTGGATTCCTTCCTTAGTGGTCATGTGAGTCCTGACTTCTAACTCGTCCAAATAAATTGCTCTTGTAATGGTTTGATCCTTTGGAATTTCTTCCAGTCCAGAAAAGGGAGCTTGGTCAGTGATGGGTAAATTAGTCAGATGAGAGTACTCCTCTAGCGTCGGTGCTAGTTGATAATTCGGGAATGTGAAACAGTGATACATCGGATCGTAGAACTGAATCAGCGTAGACAGGATTCCTTTGACTATGTGGACCCTTAACAGAGACAGTAATCCTCCGTACTTAGCTCTGAAAGCATCAGGGTTGGTGATCATCCTTGCCAACCCTCTTAAATCCTCTAGTTTTGGAGCCTTGAAGGTGTACTTGTGCGTCTTCCTTCTACCGAAATCCATAACGCAATCTTTCTCTCCGATATTTACAATCATTGTTTCAGTTTAATTTTGAAAAAGAGAGAAGAGAAAAGAAGATTTTTTTCTTTGTTTGTTTAAGAATTTTTTAAATGAATGCATGAATGCAGCACACAAAAACATTGAAAAAAACATGGGTTTAAGGGTTCAACGTCACGAGCATGGAGTCATGGCTCTACCCATCCCAAAGGTTGTATTCTGGTTAATTTGTACCAGTAGAATGGGTAAAAGTTCCCAAAATCATTGACCCCCCAAGGGATAACAACAACAAGCTGGTTCACCCGAGCGGGCTGTAGCATCCTAGGGTAATCTCAATTGAGTGTAGTATCGTGTATCAACTATTTCCGATACCTACCGCACTACCAAATGGCCATATGGTTAATGTCTACTAAATCCTCAGTTTCACGGATACCACATTGGGACAATCTGCCTTCACGACAAAGTCGTTAAACATTAAATCCACAAAGGGTATCTCCACTGATTTGATGGTCTACCAGGATCGCTTATTCGGGAATCACTCCCTGTAAGTCCACCCGTCTATGCCATCACTTATCATAGGGTTCTCTCATACTTTCCACATGCGATATCACTCGCATTCCTATTAACAGAAAAATAAACACGGATATCAAGTAGGAAAAATGATATATATATATATATATATATATATATATATATATATATAGTATGATACTTAAAACTAACATCCTAGACCTCTTAGGAATTCTAGTCTTAATCCTAGACAGACAAAATGACTCCCCAACAGAGTCGCCATTTTTACTGTAGCGTGCGATTTTTGTCGGTGACGCGACCACCTTATCGCTGTTGGGTTCCTCCTCACCGCAATGGTAGGGGAGGGTGCTACTTTCTGATTTCTTATTTATCCTGTGAAGCTAGAAGGGAAAGGGAAGCTATCTAAAACTAACCTTGCACGCGAATGTTTAACTGAACAAACGCTTAAAAGAGATTCGGGGAGTTCGGGGTCAGGTTATACAATGGGGAGTTGTCAATTACCCATCCTATATGTGGTTATCCACAGGTTGTTAGCAATAGGTTCTGCTTTTACTTGATGGTGTTTATCTGTAAATGGGAAAGTTTTTTCTTTGGGGGATGTCTGTGAGAGAGAGTAAGTTTTTGATGATTTTGGTGAGGTACTGGACCTCAGTTTTGATTGATATGAAGGTACTGGACCTAAGGTTTTGATTGGTATGAAGGTACTGGACCTAAAGTTTTTGATTGGTATGCTCGCTAAGATTTCGCAATCTTATGCCTACGTATTCCCGTTAAAGATAAACAGGGAAATCAGAGCAATCGTAGTTCCTCCTATTCTATGGGAGGAAAAGATATTTGGTGTCTTGTTCAAAGCCCAAGATTGAAGCTAAATGGTTGAGTATTTGTGTCTTGTTCAAAGCCCAAGATTGAAGCTAAAGGTTTGACTGGGAGAGAATTTGTCATCTCTAAAGGGAGACATCTTGTCTGTTTATCACAACTGTTGGGTGACTGATTATAAAGGAGAATTACTTTAACTGGGATATGTAACACCCCAATTCCCATCGCTTTTAAATAATACATAAATAAAATCAGAGTAACTAAAAATTCATTTTTTCGACAGAAACAAGGATGTCACATTTAAATAAACAAAACATCACCCCTGCTCATAAAGTTGATACATAGCATAAAATAGAATACCCTCAAAGGGGAAACTTTTTCCATATAAAGGGAAAGGTCAATTATGGAATAAAGCGGAAAGATCCATAGCCGACTTGTTTTACAAAATAAATCATTTTAGAACATCAACTATATACACAAAAGTACTACAAAATACATTCAACAAATGTATACATATATATATAATCGTTCCCCGACTCCCGTGCTACATATCAGAGCAAACACCAAGACCGACAACAGAACAGAGGACTAATCTTCACAAAAAGACCTCCAGCAACTCTAATCTGCAATGCCTCATAGAGCATTATAAAACAGCAGAAGGGTGAGAAATAACAACTAAAATCAAGATTGCATAATAATATGCAAATACATAACAATTCACACGCATAGCTATTCTCACCACAAACCCCACACACTAATACATATAACATACCACATATACGTAACATATATCTATTAATCCAACAATATAGCATATATCAAGTATCCAATATACTCACATATTTGCACACAAGGCATACCAAGTCATAACATTTAGAAACACATCACACATCACATAGCATATGTCTACGCCTAATACATATTATCCACAACCAATGTATTTATCACATATGCACATCAAATTACCAATGCTATCACAATCTCAACACATAACAAATCGATGCACAATTTCTACACATAATCAATCAAATCATGATTTTCCACACATAATGCATCCATGATTTATGCAAATGCACAGAGACCAACACAACGACTCTATGCAAATGCCATGCGGTACCGACTTCCAATATTTCTCATCACTAGTTCACTCAAGAACTCTGCTGGAATCATCGCTCGTTACTGAGGATCACTCAACTAACACCCCGTCGGGCAAACGATGTTCCCCGTCGCTTTAGGTCCTCTTGGTATAAGGCGCACGACGTTTATGGATTGCTTTAGGTCCTCTTATTTTTAAGGCGCACGATCCAATTAGATCGCTTTAGGTCCTCTTATTTTTAAGGTGCATAATCCGATCGCTCATACCCCACATGGCCACACGATCGTCTATAACCATCGCTTTAGGTCCTCTTATTTTTAAGGCGCACGATATATCAAATCGCTTTAGGTCCTCTTATTTTTAAGGCGCGCGATGTTATAGCAGATTCCCTCTGGAATCAATCCGTCACTCAAGACGTCACAACAATGCATATCATGATGCTTGGCATACAATGACTCATGACATTTAATATGCACACATATACACATCCATAATCATGCATATATCAACAATTACCATACATCATATTTCCTTGCCGTAAGGCCACCAACCATCATCACAATATGTATTTCATGCAATTTCATCACTCAACAGTACACAAGTCATACAATATCCACACCAACAGCATATTGCATATACACATCAAGTTCATACAATTAAACGGCAAAAGTCGACAAAACAACACTATTCAAATATCATACATCCATCACCAATGCGTATCAATCATGCACAACATTTCATCACATATACTCACGCAATATAATAGCACACAAGCTATACGTTACATATCAAAAGCATATAGCATGATAACACATCATTCGTACACCAATACAACGGTAAAAATCTGAAAAACCAACACTTTTTCAAAACCACGACTTAAATAAATCATCTACTGACCTCCAACCCATTTTTAATAGAAAGAATATTTCATTAGCTTTCCAACGCTTCGAACGGGGACCAAAACGGACTTACGGTTCAAAAGTTATGGCTAAAATACGAAAATACTGTTTTTGCTGTCCCAGACAAATTCGCCTGGCGAATCCCTGGCGAAACGGACTCGCCACCAACTCGCCTGGCGAATCTGGACGAACCAGAATTTCTCCAAAACCTATTTGGGACCCAAAAATGACCCAAATCCTCAACCCACGTGATAGTATTACACCCAATGACCCAAAATAACATGTTAGAACACGTTTAGGCATGCATTTCATCAATTCATCCGTGAAAACATCGATTTCTATCAATCGCTCCTAATTTTAATCGATAAGAAAAAGTCGAGAAACAACCAAAACAATCACAACAACAACACATATACATACACAAGCAAGATATAATTGAAACTTCTCACCCTTACCTGATTAATCGCGAGTGAAACGGAGAATCTTCGATTTTTTCCTCTTTTTCCTCTTCTCTCTTTTTCCTTCTCTTCTATTTCTCTTCTTTCCCTTTTCTTTCTTTTCTTTTCCTTTCTCTCTCTTTTTCTCTCCACTTTCTATTTATTCAAAATATCTAATCCCCTAAAAAGACTATTTTACCCCTCAACTCAAATATCTCGCAAACGCTCTCTAAATGCGATAAAACATAAACAGCGATGAAAAATAATATATTGTCAAATAAAAGTCAATAATAAAATAATATAATAATAAAAATAATTAAATCGACTCGATTAAATAAATAAGATAAAATGGGGCGTTACAGGATATGTGTATCTAGCAATGCCATAATTTCCTTTATAGGGGATTTGTCCTGAAGGAGAAAACTTTAACTCAATATAGAGCAATGCCATTTTTCCTTAGGAATCTTTCATGCTAAGAGAGGGACAGTGGCGTGGATATAAATAATTCAGAGGCTTGCCACTTACAGCTGTTAGATGAAAGAGGGGATTTACCAGGATAAGAGATGGACCACAGCTTGGATATTTGAATCAACAAGTGTGTCACTTATAGCAATTATCTGGGATTAAGGTTTGTTTTGATTTTCTGTTTTGATATGTGATATACAGAGAAATGTCTTCCTACAGAGAGTTTTTTATTTCCTCTGAGGGGATGTTGGTTTTTTGTGTGCCTTGATCAAAGCCCAAGGTTGAAGCTAAGAGATTGATTGACTCCACTGGGGAAGTCCTTATACAAAGCCTAAGAGGAGGCTAGAAAAGACTGACTCAATAAGAGAGTGTTTATCTGTCTTGTACAAAGCCCAAGATTGAGGCTAAAAGAGAATTGACTCTTTGGGGATATCATTATACAAAGCCTAAGAGGAGGCTAGAAGTTGACTTTTCTGGCAAAATATTTTATCTGTCTTGTACAAAGCCCAAGATTGAGGCTAAAATGAGAAACTAACTCTACTGGTGAGAGGTTTTATCTGTCTTGTACAAAGCCCAAGATTGTTGCTAAAAGAAGAAGATTGACTCTGCTAGAGAGTATGGTTTTATCTGTCTTGTACAAAGCCCAAGATTGAGGCTGGGGAGATATTTGACTCTTGCTTAGGGAGATTTTATATGTGTCTTATACAAAGCCCAAGATTGAGGCTAAAGGGTTTACTTACTCAACTGAAAATATTTATGGGTGTCTTGTACAAAGCCCAAGATTGAGGCTGAAAAAGCTAAGGAAAAGAAGGATCATTATACAAAGCCTAAGAGGAGGCTAAGAGATGATTAACTCAACAAGAGAGTGTTTTAGGGTGATTGACTCAACAAGAGAGTATCTTTGTGTGTCTTGTACAAAGCCCAAGACTGAGGCTGAACAAGCTGGAGAAATCATTATACAAAGCCTAAGAGGAGGCTAAAAGGGGTTGACTCAACAAGAAAGTGCCTTAAGGTAATTAACTCAACAAAAGAGTGTTTTAAAATCTTTATACAAAGCCTAAGAGGAGGCTGGCTTCTGCTAGGGGAAATCATTATACAAAGCCTAAGAGGAGGATGGAAAAGATTGACTCAACAAAGGAGTGCTTTTATCTGTCTTGTACAAAGCCCAAGATTGAGGCTAAAAGAGGGTTGACTCAACAAGAGAGTGCTTTTAAGATTAACTGCTGAGGAAAATCATTATACAAAGCCTAAGAGGAGGCTGACTTCTGCTGAGGATTATTGAGATCTAGAGGCAGGTCCAAAGGGGGAATCAACTCTTGCTGAGGATTACAGAAGAGTCGAGGTATCAGATGCCTTGAGGTTCTGATATGCTAGTATGGTATTGATGATGATATGACCCTAGCTGGGGAAATTTAGGATAAAAGACTGAGTTTCAAATCCTATGAGGGTTTTAACTCTACTGGAGATTGATTGAATGATCAGGGTTTCTCCTGTGTTTGAAGGGAACCTGAGAATGTCTTTGAGATCCAAGAGGAGATTAGACTATTCAAGTCTATTGGTATGGAAGAGTTTATCTTTGTATGATGCCCAAGAGGGGGCTGTTGTTTTAAGGGATGAGAATCAACCCTAAACATAATCTGAGATTTTGACTCTTTAGAAAGACAACTCTAATAAAGGATGACTAAGTTCTGTCTTATACCTTTAAGAGGTCTTTAAGGTCCTTGTATTAAGCCCAAGAGAAGCCATGAGAACTTCTAAGAAGCCGGAGGGTCCTTGTACAAAGCCCAAGAGGAGGCTGGGATGCTTTTAGGAAGTCTGTGGATCCAAACCTAAGAAAAGTTCAAGAAAGGTTTCACCAGGAATAATCCTTTCTTTAATGAACAGTTCTAGGGTTTGAAGAAATTCAAGAGAGGTTTCACCGAAAATTAATCCTCTCTGGGGAACTGGATTTCTTTGACAATTTTCTAATAGTGACAGTCTGAGAAAAGTTTCACCGGGAATAATGTCTTTCTCTTTGTTCCATATTGTTTAAGCCCAAGAGAAGGCAAGACTGCATCTGGAATTCCTATGGGAAACTAGTTTTGACTGTGTTGAAAGAGTGACCAATATATATATATATATATATATATATATATATATATATATATATATATATATATATATATATATATATATATATATATATATATATATATATATATATGAAACCATGTAAAGAAAGATGATAAAAACTTACAGGTGAGCAAGCTTCCATTGCAACAGCTGTATGGTTAGTTGTTCAAGAATTTAAAGAAAGTTTTGATAACAACTATGAGTTTGAACCTAAATAAAAAGGGAAGTTGTTTTGAAAAGATTGTTGGGGCTTATACTCAAGGAGAGGCCCTGATAAAAACAATAATCGTACAGTTGATTTGGAAATTGTACTAGGGCTTATACAATGACTGAGGCCCAAGAAAGGTTTTATTTACAAAAAGATGGGTCTTACACTCTTTTAAGAGGCCCAAAGTGTTTGAAAAAGAAATGGGGCTTACAACTCAAGGAGAGGCCCAGATGGCTTTTGTTTAAAAGGTGACGATCGCACCGAGATTTTGAAAACACAGTGGGACTTATACAATGACTGAGGCCCAAAAAGGTATATTTACAAAGGATGGGACTTACACTCTACAAAGAGGCCCAAAGTTTTATTTTTGTACAAGAGATGGGGATTACAACTCAAGGAGAGGCCCAGATGAAAACAACGATCGCACCGTTATTTTGAAAATCGCATCGGGACTTATACAACGACTGAGGCCAAAAAGTTTATTTTATGTACAAAAGGATGGGACTTACACTCTACAAAGAGGCCCAAAGTAAAGTCTTGAAAAAGGTTTGTGAGGGTGAAAACAACAAAACCCTAATTTTGATTTTTTAATGTATTTTAATTGAATAAAATTCAATTAAAATGACCAAAATTATCAAACATGTGTGAAAAACAAGTTGTTATCTTGGATTAATGTTTGAAAAATCAAGTTTTATTTTTGGAATGATTTGAAAATCATTTGAAGTTAAAAAATCAAGAGAAAGAAATATTTTTAAATGTTAAAAAACAAATAAAACATAATTATTAACAAAAATAATAAATAATATTTTTGTGAAATTTTTATGGAATAAAATATTTTAACATTTTTGGGAATTTAAAAAAAAACCAATAAAAAATAATTAAAATTGAGAGAGAAATTATTTTTGAATTAATTAACAAAAGCCATAAAAATATGAAAAATAGCAAAATAGAGAGAAAAGGTAAAATGGTCCTGGTGGGTGTTGAACCCACGACCTCAGCAACAAACACACATGTGCGTTACCACTGGGGTGGTGATACATCTGTGTATCAAAACCACCCCATAAATACATATGGGATGCCAAGTTCTAGGCCTGACCAAGGCGCCATGGCTGGCCCTTGCCCAAGGCAAGGCCTAATTTTGGCAATTTACGTGAAGCCTCTAACTTTCTTATTTCTCCATGGATTGAGACAAAATTTAGGTGCATCTGACCTAGAATTTCATGAGGAATCCAATGGTGCCCTTGGAATTTTTAGAAAATGACCCTATCTCAAAATCCGATAGTGATTTCAAAATAGGCATATATTTGCATGTTCTATGCTATCTCATGGTACAGGCAATAATAACATGACAATTTGGTTCAAACACAACATGTATGATATGTATGAGAGGTCCATGATCAATGGACCTCAAAGCAATGCATAATTTAGAGAGTTCAAGTGATGATGAACTTACCTCTTGGAGCTCCTTATGCTATCTGCCAAGTTCCTTGTGCCAGAAGTGATCCAATGCTTTGAACACTCTCAATTGATCCCTTAGAAGCTTTTAGGATGATCAGAACCAGTTGGAATCCTCAGGAACAAGAATAGGCTTTTTCTTGCAAAAGTGGCAAAAGTGACCAATATAGTAACTCTCTCAAATGGTGTTCCAGATGAGGGGAACAAATTGGGACAGTTTGAGGATAATATTTGGAGTGTGTTTGAGGCCTGGTTTGGTTTTGGAAGTGACTGAATCAAGACATGGCTTGAAAAATGCAGAAAACTCAATTTTTGAGGTTTTGGAGGTTGACTTTCTGATTTTGGGGTTTCAGATCAAAGGTGAGTGTTTAGACAGCTTAGATATGACATATTGGATGTGTTTGGATCATGAGTTGTGGTGGAATTGCTCTCTAACTCAAAAACTCAGAGATGACTTGCAAAAGTAGGCATTTTGGCCTAAAGAGCGAGATTTTGAGGAAAGCATCAGTTGTAGTGCTTTGGTGTACTCAAACTGATCACAAATGAGCTCTATTTATAGTGTGTCAAGTTTGTTTTGGCATCAATAGTGAATGGCAGCTGCAGCAGGCCTTTGGCCAATGTTGATCCAAGGGAATCTTTAGTCTCATCTATCCATTGACTTGAGGTTAGGGTACATGCCTATGGTCCTTTGATTCAGAACTTATTATTGACTCCTTCAGTTAGGAATGTGTCAGTCCATACCACCTTGGTGCATCTATTGAATGTTTGGAAAAAAATTGGAGTCTTGGCACCATTTTAGCCTTTTTAGGTTTGTTATGGCTATGTGTAGATTCTTGGACTTTGGAGGCTTGGGGATCAGATCATTTCCCTTTGATTTCATCCTATGGTGTGTCCAAATGGATGACAAGGCTTAAAGTTGTCCAAATTTGCCAAATCGAGCAAAACACCAAATTTTGCCTTGCTTAGGACAGTTGGAAATGGTGATTTTGAGGGAATCATATCTCCCTGCTCAGGTTGAGTTATGAGAGGCTCTTGTACTTTTTAGAGAGCCCTCATATGATACAAAACATGTGTGATCATAGTTGGTTTTGAAACTATTTGGATCCCATTGAAAAATCCTCATGAACATTGGTGTTCAAAGCTGATAACTTAGGTAGATTTTCACCAAGTGTTGGAAAAAGTGTCATTTTCATGTTTTTGTCATTTTGATCATCCATAACTTAAAATCCATAAAGAATTAGAGTTGGAGGTAGTTGAAGCTTTTGTAGAGTGTAGCAAGACCTACAAATCCAGCTTTGGATCACCCAAAATGGTTGCTTGGATCAGAAGTTATGGTCCTTGGAAGTTGGCACCAAAACCATTAAAATTTAGTAACTTAGAAAAATTTTCAAATTTTCAAGGTTACCCCTTTTACAAGTTATCTTGATTTCTTGATCAATTCTTGTTCAAATGTCATTATAAGTCACATTTTATGAAAATATGAATCATAAGGACCATTTTTGCCAAAAAAAAGTCATGTTTTGACTTTTGGCCCTGGAGCGGTTTCGCGAGTAAAACCCTAATTCCCGACTTTTGGGGAATGCATCCTCTGAGGGTAATTTAGCTTTGCCAATGGATCCTTAGGGTTATTTTGAGCATATTGAGTTACATGTCGGAGTCTTGGCACATCCTCTTGTGAAAATTTCACTCTGGAGGCCCCGGTCGTCCAAAACCCTAATTTGGCGACATCGGGTGTTTCGAGCCTCAGACCACTTGGAATGTGGCAACTTTGTGCTTGATTTTTGTTGTGGGATTCCTATTGATCCTTTGTAGATGTTTGAGAGGTTAGACAAGTTGAAGATCGTGTCATTTTTTTATTGATCCTTTGTCTAAGTATCCTGGGAGGGCTCGAAACCCTAATTCTTGATCATGGTGAATGCTCAACCATCTTTGAGGAGATTGATGAGGTATGATGGTACCTCCATATTGTGATGATAATTCTCACAATGATGGGAAATCTTGGTGGTCAAAATTTGGGGTATGACACCAAGAAGTAACCATCAAGATTATGATGTCTTCATCTTCATCTTTAACAGCATCAAAGTCCATACCAGTTTCTTGCCAAGAATCTCTCCAGAGATCACATACTTCTGTCACACCAGACTGAAGCTGATTCTTAGGTCTACACCCAAGACTAAAATAGATGCTAAAGTATATGCAGTACCCCTCCCATGATTCTACACAAACTCTGATGATGAGATGTTCCAACATCTTGTTGAACATCAACAATCTTGACTTTCAAGGATAATCAATTAAATACTTGTGAATTCCATAAATAGCAATTGATCTTAAATCCTTGTCCAATAACCCTTCTTCACTGTTGTAGCTAAGCTCCACCAGATTACTTCATGAACACTTATCAAGTATTCAATCTTTTGCAAGTATCTTTTTTGAAAAACAGTGTTGAGATACCAAGGCTGCCACCTTTGACTCAAGTAACTAAGATTTTCTCTGAACAAATCCTATTTACCTCAACAATTCTGAACACTCCAATCATATTAAATCCACCCTTAGGGTTAAGAGAGATGAATCCTTCCTTGCTGGTTTGGATGGTGAAAATAAATCACCTCTACTTTCTTCAAGTTGCGTTTCATAGAAACACATTCTAGTCAGAAGAATAACTAGAAGACTCCAGATGCACGACTGAGATGCTTTTATGAGTGGACTTGAGAGAATTCTCAAGTATCTTTGACAACCTAGCCGATCAATAATTTATCAAACTCCCAGAGCAAGAACTTGATAAACCTAAACTCAACTCTTCTCCTCTTCAACTGACTTCAAACTGTACCAAGCTTCCAAGTACCAAGTCACCATAACAGACATCTTCCAACAACTCCCTTCATTCCATCGCTCCTGACTTTGGAATAAAAGAATGCATATATCTTCACATATAGAGGACGACGATTGAGACCTTCCACCATCTGTCTTCAGTAACAACTCCAGAATCCCATAATTCTAGAGCTCTTCCATCAGAAACATATGCAGCGGAACCACTAAGGAACAAATTCAACTTGCCCTAATAAGATGTCAAAACATCTTATAAGACACCCCAAATAGAGAACTAGCCACTTCTCCTGCAGTTGTTGTAGAACCTCCTCAGCAACATGAACAACCTCTGGGTTGTTACCTTCGATCCAGAACATCCATCCCATCCATTAATACCCTTGAGTATGTATGAGTTGATTGATCTGATCTTCAAAACTCCTCCTTGTTTAAACGCTAGAAAGTATCTCCCAAAGATCTCATCCAGAAACAGACATGATGCTTGCTCTGATACCAATTGAAATTCTGGTAATGTATACAACATATGTCCTAACACATGTCAAGACATTGTTCTGCATAAACATTTAAACACAGAGGCATAACAGCAGACTGATACCTTGAATATCAAAACTGCTGAATCACAGATGTTACGACATCTGATCCAACATGTTTATCATGAACCCTAACAGAAAAATAAATCTGCAGAATGATAAAGAACACATCAATTGTTAATCCAGTTCGGTGTAATTCACCTACATCTGGGGGATACCAATCCAAGAAGAAGACTCCACTATCTGTAGAATTGTTACAAAGCTAAACTCCCCCGTTTACAACTTTATATCCTAATATTTACCCAATGAAGACTTTATCAAAGAACAACCTCTTTGATACGAGATACCCCACTCACTTCCCTTAATCACCAACTGTGATTTCTACATCATCCCTGTCAATACAGAATTCTGTCAAGCATACGTGACAAACAAGCTAACTCGGATTTGCTTCACAACTTCATCCAAGAACACTACACAATCCAATACCTCAAGGCTTATGAATCTGTGCGACACATATATCCGCCACAATGCATTAACTGATACAAAGGGAGACTCACAACCTAGAGAGCCAACGACTCTCAAAACTCTAAACCCTTGTTTCTTACGCAAGAGAACTAGGTTACAAAAGGCATATAAAATCCTAGGTCTAATAGAAAATAATTAATATATTAGAAAATGAAGAGTCATTAATAGACACTGACAAACGATAATTATAAGGAAAAAAAATACTAGTGTCATAGTTTTGATTAAAGAGTAAAAATTCTTCTTAAGATTCGATGTTCGTGGATCTCCGCGAGGATCTGTGGGGATGAGGATGAGAAAAAAATTTCTCTTGTGGCAGGATCGAGGATAAGGACGGGAAAAATATTTGAGGGTGGGGCGGGGAGTGGGGAAGCATCCTCTGCACATTCATTTCCCCGTTGACATTTCTATTTAAGGTAGGAGCAATTTTTTAACTACAAAGAAGAAAACTCAAACATAAAGGTGTGAGTCTTGAGAGTGTGCTTCTTAAATTCAAATCTTGTTAGGTGCAAACAATTCATGTGTTGAGTGTCCATTCAAAATTTTACTCAGATGTTAAACGAAACTCGTTTGTAAGGTCGTATACCAAGATTTAAAAAAAAAAATTAAAAAATTTAAGTTTATAATATATATTTTTTAATATAAATTAATATTTTTATATTAAAATAATTGATATTAATTGGTCATTTGTAAGACCAGATATCAAGAATTAAAATAAATTAAAAATTTAAGTTTGTAATATTTTTTTTAATATAATATATACTTTTTATAAAAAAAAATTGATATTAGTTTCGTCAATATAATACATTATATTTTACCATCTCACTTTTCTCAAACAAAAAATCACTCTACAAAGTTATTTTGTCCCATTTGATACACCGAAAATTTGTTAAGAATTCGAAAAAGTTGACGAACCAAAGAACCAATGTTCTATTCATTAAAAATTTGAATTTACTTGAAAATCACTCGCAAAGACATTTGTTTTTAGGTTCTGTTTGAGAAGATACTTTTTAAGTTTATAGTTTATTTCTTATAATTTATACGTTCATATGACAATAAAAAATTTATTTGATAACGGTTTTTTTATCACGAGCTTATAGATTATTTTATTAGCTTATAGCTTATTTTTCAGACACTATTTTAAATAGCGTTTTAGCTTATAGTTTATAGCTTATAGCTTATTATTTTTTCTTTCACTTTTATCCTTATTATTTTAACTAAAATCCACCACTATCCTTTATAATTTATTTATAAATTTAAAATAAAATAATAATTATTAAATATCTTTTATGTCATTTTATTTTATCACTTAATTAAACTGTAAATTTTACCAAACACTTCAATTAGCTTATCAGCTATAAGTCATCAGTCATCAGCTATAAGGTATAAGCTATCAGTCACCAGCTATCAGACATAAACTATAAGATTTCAACTAATTTATCAATCAACTGCTATTTTTATCAAACAGAGTCATATCTTCAATGAAGAAGTAAATCTCGAGGCCCACCCACAATTAAGTTTATATGCAAGCTTTCTCGGATTATTATATGACATGCAATATATATTATATAATAATTGAAACTCAATCATCTTTAGATGTGAAATTTTTATCTTTCAATTTTTTCACCAAATATATTGTATGTTTGTCTATTTCTCTTCAACTTAGACATATTTTATTTTATTTTTATTAATATCAAATGTTTAAATATCACAAATATATATATTTTATGACTAAATAAATAAGAAATTATTTTTTAACTAAATAGAGAATTTATTTTAATTAAATATATTTTGTATTCATAACGCACCAGTTATTCTATTTGAACATACCGCGAACCCAAATAACATACCAAATATGTATACCCCTCGTGTACTTAATTCTTTGAAAATTGCATACCTCGTACCTGAATTGAATTCGTAACATGTACGTGTGACTATGCTTCGCACATTGTGAGCGTGTACTTGGTTACAAAGTTACCATTAATCGACTTAATCACGTAGTCTAAATTATGTATATACATAATTTGTAAAAATACAGAATCTAAAGTTGGGTCCTTGACAGAATCCTAAACTTGGGTCCAAAGTTTTCACATGAGAAGGCATTGAAGCCTAGTGACAAAGTCGTGTCCATGACCACATATGAGTCCCTAATTTGCTCCAGCTTCTACAAGAAGACTTTTGCAATGAGTCAACTGAGTTTTGACAGGATCATATCATATCTCACCAGAAGATCCACTTATTGTGCGTAACAAAACACATGATATGAGTAACTCAAACCTTATTCTAAGTAAGTTACTCGCACCAAACCATGTCATTCAAAACCATCATAGTAATAATCTATGTAATCCTATATCATAACACACTTAAATACATGTAATAATCAAACTTAATCAACTAATCTTGCATAATTGTTGACAGAGTGCAGAAATATGACACCATTATGCAGCAATAAGAGTTGGTATTAGCATAACCTCAAAAATACACGGTGAAGCAAAAGAGGTGTTCACAAGTGGATTAACTTTTGCATTGCCTTTGCTCCTTCAAATCTCGCCAATATTTTATCTTCGATTTTTTTACAATTTTCTTTTGGACTCTCAGCTTATACTGGTTCTCACTTCTCTTCTCATCAAATAATAAATTGTTCCTCAGGATTATCAAAATTCCAACCGCCACTTCAAAATGCATTTGTATCTTGAAATCCCTTTCAATGTCAGAAGCTCATTCACCAAATGTGAGCTATAATCAACTTCAGAAGTGACTCATACAAACCCTTTGAGGATAGGAATGAATCCCTGTAGTACAATGACGATAGACATTGTAGCGGAATTGTCAAAGTTGTGCCAGTTGGAATTTGTTGTGTATGAACAGAAGAGAAAGATTAAAGCTATTGGTACAACAGATTGTAAGCAGGCAAGTCTTGTATTTTATTGACGTCTTCTAACGATAGCTCTCTCTCCAATTGCATCCGTGTTGTTTGTAGAACCTCCTTAAGCCATGGAATAATTCAGGTCAATAAATTGAAGTGCTGTAAACGAAAACAATTGGATGACAATTTAAAGAAGAAGAAGAAGAAGAAGAAGAAAGAATACGTTAAAATTCATGTACGAAGCATGCATAGCCAGCCATTGTGCATCCATCATCTCAAAAGCTATACAGTAAAGAATATCGAATGCTTCTTCATCTTCTGTGGTACCATGCAATGAAATATGTAAGCTTTTAAAGGACTAAAACATCAAAAAGAAACTGGATCGATCAAATACATGATAGTGATTCCATGATAAGGATAGATTAATATGCACCGTGCTTACCTCCTAATAACTTGACAAAATTCATGCCTGGAAGACACCGAGGCTTTCCTTCTAAAACATTGATCAGTGGAAAAATGATTAGAAAATGTAATTTGCTTTTATCACTTTCTGATAAATAAAAAATTTCACACTGCCAAAAGGTTATTCCAACAATATCAACATATAAAAAAAATGTTGATCAAATGACTATGAATATCTTCATAGGAAACTTCATTTTATCGAATGTTCCATAAATAAAGCTTTATAAAAAGGAAGCAGTGTTCACCGAACCGTTTAAAACTATAGAAATGAGACATACACCGGCAGTGTAAACTAGTTTTACATAGATGTTCAATAATCGTATTGTACACGAACCTGAGTATAAATCCAACATTTGTATCAACATAAATGATATATTGATGCCAGCAGCAGCAAATGGATATTCCCATGTAGCTCGGTCTCCATCTTTCTTCAACAACAACCTGTGAAAAGATGCCTTCATTTGAATATCCATAAAATTAGTAATAACTCATCTTTTCTTCCAATACAAATGTCAAGATAAACTATAATGAGAAAAAACATAACGACAGATTCGTCAAGTTCTTTCAGATGTGCAGAATAGCTGAAAACCCAAATGCATACCAGATATTTCCTTGCAAAAAACAGCAGATTTTCAAGGGAAATCATGCCACATCCCCTGAAGAAATCAGGTAATTAGAAATACTGCCTCTGAATAGAAATTTTCGAGTTACTGCAAATGTGAAGCATAATATTGCTCTTAAAGTTTTAAGATATAAACAAGTGCTTCCGTAAATGAGTCTACGAAGCATAATCACTTATATGAAACTATCAAGCTACAATATTAAAGATTTTGAAATTTCTGAGAAATATATTGACAGAATCTGTGCATTGATACCCTCAATTTCTATTCCCGATCTTATTTGTTAACATCACGAGCAGTATAGAAAAAAGTCCATGTCCAGAATCTAATAATTTGTTATTAGCTAATAAGATTGATATACGAATATCAAGTTTATGAGTACTAAAATGGTTAGGTCTAATTATGCCTTCATAAGTTACAAAATCGTTAATAAATTAAGGGAAAAAGTTATGAAATTTTACGCTACTGCAAGTTGGCACTGATTTTACAGTGTAGTCAAATAGTGGCTATAACAGTGCGCGATAGCGCTACAGTGTAGTGACAAACCATTATTGTGTTATGGTACACGATTTCGTTCAAAGTGTTTTCAAACAACGGTTATAGCAACATTATAGCACTGTGGCATAGTGGAATTTGAACAAACTACTATTTTCCGCAATCTTTGATTGACAACCTGATTTCACAACATTTTTCTGCAGATTCATTCAAATAAGAAACGGGTGACTAAAATTTGATGTAAGCTTTCACATGTTATGAACATAGTGGTATACCTAAAGTCTGTTGATGGATTGGCACCCTGCCATCCCATATCTTTCCATTGGTCAGATATCAAGCCTTTCAGAGAAACATTAGGAAAGGCACATTGCCACAGAGCTCTCAGTGAGTCCTGTTGAATGTTGATGGAATTTTTATCAGCAGATTGTATAAATATAAATTCAAATGAAACTTGTATTTTGAATTAAGTTCTCTTTTTTATGACCTGTAATTTGTAAACATGAAACGGATCATGTATTTTCTGAATGCAAAATAAGAGAGCACTTTTGACAAAATCAATGAAGCATGGATACTCTAAAATCTTTACCGAATCGTATCTGATACGTACTGATATGCTCCGATACATATAGGAGTATCCGAATTTTTTAAATAAATAAAAAATAAAAGAAATCCTGATACATCATGAGATACATGAGATACGGGAGTGGCTCGGTGCAATAAGTCGTGTCTCCTCCGATATGTCACTTATACCATCAGTTTTTACCGTGACTGTTCATTATTTTAGAAGATGAATCAAACTCTCTCCCTTCTTAATTACTCTTCTCTCAATTTTAATTACCTCAGTGACTTTTTAAGCAAACTTTTCCCTCCTTAATTACTATTCTCTCCTATGTAATATGTGATACACTCATTTAATATTCTCTCATGATTGTCATTTTACCATTTTTTTATGATTAATTTCTTTTTTTCATAATTTCTTTACTAATTATTAAATTTGAAAATTCAATTGGTTTTTTTGACAATAATTTTGCAAATTAAATTTTGCTAATTATTAATTTTTTTAAGTACTGTATCCTATAATTTTCAATGACTATGTTATTGTGTCTCATACCCGTGTAATGTGTCCATGCTTCATTAGACAAAATAAATAAAGAAGAACGAAAGATAGCTTCATGAAAAAGAAAAGTACTTGATGATCAGGGCAAGTTTCATCGTAAGAAACTTGCAACCGTTCTTGAAGCCGTTGAAGTCTTTCCTCCTGATAGAAACGGGAAAACAAGTTATGCTCACTGACTCTATAGAAGTAAGAAACTTACTAAGACACAAAACTGCAGATTCTGAGTTCCCATCAATAAATATGAAAACAAGCTCAACTGGCTTTATGTAGACGGGTATAAGCTATTGGTCCAGGGTTCAATTTATAAATCAACAACTTTTGCTTTGTATTTCTTATAATATATTAATGTAAACAAGTTGTTGATACTTCTAAATCAACAACTTTTAAAAAAAAAACTTAACAAAATGTTTAAATGTAGACACTGAGTGGTTTGAAGGGAACATTGTGGTGTAGAATATCAACTAGCAAATTCCTAAAGCACACAGAAAATCAGAAAGAAAATTCAACAAACCAGCAAGTTCCAATTTCCCTTTACCTCAAGAGGAGTCAAAGGATAGTCAACAAATTTATCATTTTGTTTAGTATTTGTGCGGTGAAAGAGTCCTCCTATCCATGATCGTGATCCAACCATAGCAGTAGCTGCGCACAAAAAATTGGATCAGAAATGGAAGAAATCGAAGAGGATAAATAAGATTATATACGACAGAATCATCAAACTTCAGTGCTGGTTAAGTCAATGATAAGAGACTGGCACATTAAATTAAAGAACTGAAATATTGTCTTCTAATATACCCTTTATATTGTGAATGGTATAAGTATTTGATTAAAACTTCTCGCAAATTTCTTATAATATGCTCTTCACATTCTCATTGAAAAACAGAAGAAAGAGAGATGAAGAGAGAAAATGTACTCACAAAAACATTGAGTCAAATGAGTAATTAAGTGAGTGGAATGATGAGACCATTCCAACTCTTCATCTTCCTTTCTGTGTCTCCAATAAATCTCATCCTCATCAACCTGCATTTTATTTTTGAAAGCATATCCTTAATCAAAGAGCAATAAATAGCATAAATAAAATATAAACTACTCGTCAATACCAACACTACACACAAATTTCAAATCATGCATAGTGTCTCAAAGTGCTTGCTAAAAACAGTAAGGAATAAGGGAAACAAGATTGAGTTTATGAGAAAACAAATTGAATTTACTTTGTGACGAGAGTAGCAAGAGGGAAAACATGGTTTCCGCTTCCTCAATCTCATATGGATGCAATCAGAGACAATGGATCTTTCAATTCATCTTTTTATTTAACAGAAATTAAAAAAAAAATACATTTTTTGAAAGAAATGGGTCACCTATGATTGCACTCAATTCATGCCCTCCAACAAATTCAACCTTCCCATCATTCGTACTGCGTTTTCCGCTGATTTTGTCAATAACAATTACTAGAGAGAGAGGAACCAAAGTGCTGCCAATCTATAATTGATGGCCAAATGAACCTGAAGTTAAACAAGGATAATATAATATGTTGAAATATAAGGACAAACATAACAGAATAATGAATCAAAAGCATTTTTTTGTTTAACTTTATGGTGTAAAGAAGTTATAGTGATGCAAAAGAAGAATTGAAAAGTTAGGTGAGAAGTGGGGTTGATGTTCCTGCTCTCTACGTAGCATAGCTTTTTGCTTTTTCTAGTCCACCAACTTTACATACAAAACAATCAAGGTATATTAACCTTTGTCTAACCAATCGTGAAGATATAATAAAGGTAAAGCTACAACAACATATAAATGATTAATTTAAAAAAATGCTCAAAATTAGAGACCCCGAGTTTAGAGATTCCATAAATCATCTCGGTTTAATAGCTGTGCAGGTTGGGAACGGTGCATATTGATAGTTGTGGAGGGATATATATCTTGTTGCATGCAGCCGCACAGGTGCAAACTATTGGATTTTTAAACCTTTATATTATAAATTACAAAAATCCTAATGTATTTTGACCTATGAAGCATGGGTATTTCTAAAATGATGAAGTACCGGTACCGGATACTCGTACCGTACTCGTGATACTTTATTTTTTTCTCATTATTTGATTTTGAATGAAATTTGTAGCTTTCTCAAATATCTATATAGTCTATTTATGTATTTTAATTTTTTTAATATTGCGTCTTATTATTTTTTGTTTTTTCAATTTTTTAGAGTTGTATTTTGTTATGAACCTAATAATTTAGTCCTCTGTTCATACATTTTATAGACAATTTTTATTTCTTATTAACGTACCCGTATCTTAATTTTTTTAAAAAATGCCGTATTCCGTACCGGTACCAGTATCCGCACCGGGTACGTACCCGTACCTATGCATCATAGATTTTGACACAAACTATTCACTAATTGGCAAACATAGATGGTAGTTATGCATAGATATCTGATTGCAGCGGCGCATTGCAGGTTCGAATTCGCAACATTCTATTAACTAATTTTCAAATATCAAGTGGTATTATAATTTGAATTATTATTTTGCAAATGATAATGATAAATACCTGATATGTTAGGACATATAAGAAGAGGTGTAAGTAGTGGTGGAAAGGGAGGAACTGGCCTTGCAGTAGAGGGAAGTGGAGGGGCCAGAAAGAAGACGGAAGGTGAGAAGTAAAGAAATGGCATTTTGTTTAAGATTGAATTTTGCAACGAGAATGAGAGGGAGGAGGAGGATTATTGTGGTTTGTGTGTCTGTGTTATGTGCCTTCCAAAGCCATACATTTTCCCCAATGCTAGCCTATACCGTAGTTCTCGGTGATGCCCCATTTTTTTGTCATTTATTAGTTATTACCATCACTACTCGTATGTTTTCCCCCAATTTATTTTAAAACGTTACTATTACTGTTAGAATTTACAAGACATAACGAGGAGCAAGTATCTTTTCCATTTCTCACGGAACTCTTTATATGCTATAGTTTTGATTTGATGCATAAATGTGTGATTAATGTCTATTTTTAAAAATACGTTAAGTTATATATATATTTTTTTTATCAATTTGAGAACTATTTTTAAAATATGTGTATTTATATTTCTTTATTAATCTATAATATAAAAAAATTAGATGTTGTGAAAAATATTAATTTATTCTTTCTTCTTAATCTGTCACCTCACTAAATAAGGACAATTTTGTTTTAAAAATTACTTTTTATAACTAATGATGTCACATTGTTGAATTTCAATTACATGATTATTGTATTATGTCTTTGTTGATTAGGTTTGCATCAATTGATGATGTCAGATAGTTCAATTGTAATTCTTTTTCCTCTTTTCACTTTTCACAATGTCAGCTTCAATTCAAAAAAAAAATTCTTATTTCCCCAACCAAGGCATTTTCACGTTCTTTCTCTTCCTCTTCTTTTTTCTTCTCTCTTCATCTCTCTTCCTCTTCTTCTTTCTTCTATGGTCTGCTACCTCTCTCTCTTCTTCTTCTTCTTGCTTCTCGCTTCCTCTTCTTCTTCTTTTTTGTCTCTTGCTTTTCGTCAACAAAATTACAAAGTTTTTGAAGGATTTACAGAGATATATGAATCGAAATATTTCAAGATAGATATTGGATTATGAAAGTTATTGAATTTCCAGAGATTTACATAGATCTTTCTTTTACGTTTGCGTTTAACTCATGGTCGCAAGGTAAAAGCCAACTTTTTTACTGCTTTAATGTTTTATTGAATCTTTTATTTTGAGTCTTGCTTTTTGATATTTAGGGTTAGTTTATGTTTTTTGATTTTATGGGTTTGGTTGAAGAATCTTTTAAGCTGTTAAAGATGTGAACTTGTTGCTCGGTGGCGCCAACCTTTCCATTCAGATGTGGTTGTAGACTTGGTGTGTTATCGTCGATTCAACTGTTAAAATATATAAGGTTAGCCCTTTTGTTTATTATTCTTTTCTTCATTTTGTATGCACATTGCTTTTGGACAAGTCAATCAAATTTGTGACTTTGTTATATTAATATAGGTCATATTGATGTTTATTTACATGATGACTTAACAGGTTCTATTAAAAAGCAAGGGTGTTTGTCCCCATCATAAGTTCTACGATTTTCTACGGTAATCATTTTTAATGAAAATTTTAATTGATCTTACTACTGCAGAGGTTGTTCACATTGATCTTGGTGTTTCTTTTGAAAAGTAGTTTAATATTTGAGTTGTTTTCTTAATGCTGTAGAAAACTTCCAATGCTTCTAATGGAAACAAGAAGACAATGATTGTTGCTAAGAAAGAGGTTAGTGAATCTTAGGAATTTTTTGGTTATGACTTATGCCAATTTTGTAGTATTTCATTCAGTGTCCATCGATCTGACATGTATTTATTTTTTTCTCAATCATGTGATGTTTGGTTATCTTGCTCTATAAGAACTATCTAACTTTGAATTATCTAGTGAAAATTTCTTTCAAGAATGCAGAAAAGTTGTTGATGTCTGTCTTGCTTCAGATGAGGATGAGAGGTTTAAAGGCTTTAGACATGTTGAGTTTGTGACTGTAGAGGCAGCCCAAAGTGTATGTTTTTAACGTTTTGTCTAATTTGTGTAATTGATGACAACTGTTATTGATGTCATCCGAGTCATATACCTCTAGATTCATGTGTTAACCACAATTAACTTTTGTTTATTATTATAGGCACTTGAATTGAATGGGCAAGAATTTTTGCAAAGAGGTATTCGACTTGATTTAGCTCGGGAAAGGGGAGCTTACACTCTAAATAGTAACATATATCTTATTCATACATAAGTTTTTATTTTATTTCACTTGTGTCACTTGTACTAATTCCATTATAACTTATACTTTTTTAATAATTTGCAGCAACTTATTATGTTCCGAACAATGGTAGAGGCCTGTCCCAAATTGTATTTGTCAGGGTTTTTTATAAATCTCTTGGGGAGGATGAGGCAAGCTATACAAGGATATGATATCGGTTTATAAGCGCCTGGACGATGCTTTATTCTCTTTCACCTGTTTTGCAGGGCAGTGAACTCTGATGTTGAACGTTATAGTGTTGTTCACAATGTCATACTTTCTCATGCATCAGTAGCAGATATTTACAGGAAAAGTATAAAGTAAAATTATGGATTTTTTTAATACTTCAATTCAGATAGAGATGATTTTTTTAATAATTGCAGCAACCTATTGTGCTCTCAAACTATATTTTTCAGGGGTTTTGATAAATCTCTTGGGAAGGATGAGGTAATTTTATTCTCCTATTTTCTAAAGTTTATTATGATTATGTGCATTTTGAGTGTTTTATCTTGACATCTTTTGTTATATATACACAAATTAGAGCTAAGTTGGAGCAAAATTTTGCTTCTTGCGGGCAGGCTACAAAGGTGCCAATCCCAAAAGATTATAATTCTGCCTATGTGAAGGGGTACGTTTTTATATGCACAACTTGATAGGCATGTTCTACTGTTTATCATAATGTTTATTTAAAACTCACTGCATTTATCCTCGTGTTTATGGTTATGGAGGAGTTAGTATGGTAGTTGTGGTATCAACTGATAAGATAAATCGTTATGCAGCAAAGATTAGAGATGGTCAAGGACTGTGGAGGAAAGATGGCCAATTATGGATCTGTGTTGTTTAATTTTACTTTTGCTTGAGTAGTAAACTTTAAAGTCAATGATGATGACAAAGATCAGCTGCTTGGAATTTCTTTAGATATTGGATCAAGAGCAGTATTGGGAAATGATATCAGCAATCAAACTTTATATGTTGCAGAGGACGGCGCTGATCTGAAGATGATATAGGCGGCATAAGATTGGGCGCGTGGATCCAAAAAGGTTGAATGCTCTCCATTGGTAAGATGAGTTATATATATTCAATTTGGTTGCATATACCTATTGTATTCCAACACCTACACATTCAAATGCACATGACAGTGTTCTCCTGCATATTAACGGAGTTGAATTTACTGTACTATGTTCTCCTACATATGCGTATGTTGTTTGTGTATTAGTCTTGGCAATTAATGTGCGGCGTTTAGTGTTTACATAAGAAATCTAATGTGTTAAATGGTTATTTCAATTCAAAATGTTTAATTGTTTAGAAATATTTTCTCATTAATGCCAATCAACATACGTTCAAATTAGATTTAGGTATTTAACACTGACTTGACACGATGGGTGTAAGTAACCACATTTGGTTTGATGTTTCTCAAAACTAATCAATCAATTGAATATAATCCATTTTGATTTCTTACTTCTTATCTCGGCCTCTTTCCAACATCAGTTGATTTTTTATATTAATCAAGTTCTCTATGTGAAATTTTGCAGAAGCTTATGAAATTGCAGATTATGTCCTTGGTTAGAAAGAGGTTCAGTGCAAATTTTCAGTTAATGTTTCGTCTTCTAAATTTTTTGTGTTTATTAGAGTCGTTGTTTGCCTGACCCTGATGTTTACTCTGCTTAGCCTTACAGTCAAAGACATCTTTTTGGCCTTTTTGCCAACAGCATGGAAATTATACAGGTACTCAAGTCTCTTTATTCATTCCCGTAATGCAAATGTGAATGTAAAATCATTGTTTCTGACTGGCACGGTGTTTTACCATGCAGATAGCACAAGCATGCAGGCCATTAGTGAAAGACATTGGAATGTGGGGGTCTGTTAAAGCTTTAGTTAGGGGCTACTAATACCTGATGGCAGTGGTTATATTTACACTAGTGGCCATACTACAAACATGTAGACTTCTTACTTTCATCATAAATACAGGTGTATGTCATGGTAAATTCATTTATATTCATGTTCTCACTCAACCAATGTCATATTATTGTTTACTATATCATCATAAGCTGCATATTTTCTGACTCAAAATTGTAGAGGTTTCTATCTATCTATTTTCTTATTAAAAGTTCAAAGGTCCAATAGGAATATTATTATCTGTTAGTTGAAGATGAGATGTCTTACTAGCCACATAACCATGTCTTATCTTTTTAGGTTTTGTATAGTCTCCACTAGACTGTGAAGTGTGAATCATTTAGCTTAACATTTTTTGAACAAGTTCCAATGAATATTTCAGCACATTTCCTAAGGAATATTTTGTGATTTTTCTCTTCATAGTGACCTGATTCGGGATGGAAAACAATGTTCTAGTGAATTTTGCCACATATTCTCTAATGAATAATTTTAGAATAGTTCTATTTGTGCGTATGAATTTTGTTTCTTTCCAGCTGCAGGCTGCTCTTTTTGTTGGGTTTGTTCTGTAGTGTGCCTTTAATTATGTTATTCTTGAGGATTTAAATTTACTTTATGTGCTTATGTTTCTCATGTGTATGCCACTTTGGTCTGCCTTCATAGGATGAGTGTGTAGCGTGGGTGATTTCCACTCAAAGATGTCTCTATAGCGGTAAAATCGTGAGTGTAAGCTATTGATTAACTTAATTCATAAAGCAAGAGTCGCCACCGCACTTTTATTGTTTCTAAAAAGAGGAAAGGAAAAAGAGCGAACAAAACCTAAGGGGTTCTAAAACAACAAGAACAAACAGAGAATGGGTAAGGGGGGTTGGTTATGTAAAGGGAAGCTTTTACACACCTAATACATCTATAGTACTCTATAGGAACCCTTTGAAATATCTACCGCTTTTTGGTCTGAAAATGGTTTGCTTGAAAAAGATTGGGAAATATGAGAAGAGAAATATTTTTAATATTTTTATGTTTGGAGAGACTTATCGCCTCATGCCTACATACCCACGATGTGCAATGTATGATCAAAACCCCGTAGTTCGTGGTACAAAGAACAAAAATTTATTTGTTTAGGTTGATTTTAAGTGTAAAGACAAGTCGTCATTTCCAAGCGAATAATTCCTCTTAAAGAAATGAATCATGTCTAAACTTATGAAAAAGTTTAAAAGAAAAAGTGCATAAAGCACAAAAAAAGAGTTTGATGAGTTTTTGTATTTTTTATGTTTTATGAAATGGTCAAAATATGGTTAATATTGACTGACATTTATTAAAGAAAAACAAAGTTTAAAAATCACTTGACCAAAGTCAAGGTTTTATTATGAAAGCGGTTTTAAGTTCGAAAACAAGAAGGTTTTGAAAAAGAGAGGAAGTTTTGAAAATTGAAGAAGGGGTGGAGAAGAAGTGACTATCCTAGTGCATAAAATAAAAGCTAAGGATAAGAAAGATCTAACCACATGGACAAGATCTATAGCATAAGCATTTTTCCCTTTTTGATTTGGTCTTGATTCAAAATAAGTCTTCAAAAGAAGACTCCAAGTATCCAAAATCCAAGGTTTTCCATCACAAACTCCCAAGCATAGGTTAAGATCCTAATTCTAAGTCTATAAGGCTATAATTAAGAGTATAGGTCCTCCAAAGCAAGGGATATTGGCCATAGTCCAAAAATTAAGAGCACAAGTCTTTTAGTGGTTTAATCCTTTATTAATGTTTTAAGTCCAAAATGGACAAAAGAAAAATAAAAGCACAAGATAAAATGGTCCAAGTGGACAAAAGAAAAATGACATAAACATAAACATGATATGATAAATGGCATAAAGCATAAAAATAAAGAGAGATAGGGAGGGAGAAGGAAAAGTAAAGAAGTTAGAAGTTAGTGGTTAGTAGCATAAGGCTCTAGTGCCATAAGCCTTCACCGATTATTCTGTTTCGCGTTATGAACTATAGCGATTAAACAATGCACTTAGGCCAAAGTTAATGAACTTGACCGAAGATTGGTAGAACCAAAGCCTCTACAATGCCAAGTTTCAAAGATTATGGACCTAATGCAAAAAATTAATCAACATTGGGTTGACGCGGCCAATCAAGGTCCGGACCACGAAAGTTCAAATTCCGAATTGGATAAAGAGGGACAAATATTGCGCTATGTTAAGCAATCTCCGAGTAATTTACGGAGTAATTACCCTACAATGAGGCCAGTCAATAGATCTTTGTGCTAATGCATGCTAGATGAACGATATGTAGATCGTCATCCGAAAGCAATACCGCACGAAAAGAAAAATAGATAACGATCTAGTCTTGATCAAGAATTCAACAAAGAAATTCTAAGATCCATAAGACTTTCATTGATCAAAAGGAAAGAGAAATAGATGAAGAGAATGTCAAATTAAACCACAAAAATATGTGATCTAAGGCTAAGAACAAAGGAAAGGGAAGAAAATGGCAAAATAACCAAAACAGTCCCAAAAACAAGCTAAAAACTCAGTTCTGTTTCAAAGTAATCGGTTACTCAAAGTGAGTAATCGATTACCAGCTTTAAAAACACAGTTTCTATTGAAAATTACACTGAGTAATCGATTACCCTAAGTGAGTAATCGATTACTCTGCGCGCAGAATCAAAAATTTGTGCAAAATTCAGCATGATCCCCCTTCAAAACCTTTTTCAAACACCTTATGATCATACATTTGAACTTGCACAAAATCTCAAGTAAAACAACAGCAAAAACCAGCAATCAATACAAATTGCAAGATCCAAAGATCAAGCAAACAAGATTAACAAAGAATCTACATTGTGGAAGATGAATCAAGAACAACAATGGTGGAAAATGAGATTACCACTCCAAATCTGAAAATTGCTTCAAATTGCTTCAAGATCTACACTCCAAAGCCTTGATCTACTATAATTGATGTACAAAAACAAAAAATGGATGAAGGTTTAGCTCAAAGTTGAACAAGATTCATTGTGAATTCTTGTTAACTTTCAAAGGATGAAATGTGAGCTTTGGTGAATTTTGTGGTTGGGAAGAGAATTTGGCAAGAGGTTTGTTGGCTATCAAAAGCTTGTAGAATGAATGAAAAGAGGCCTCTATTTATAGAGTTTAGGCTTGGAAAATTTGGTGGTTTGGAATTAGGATTGGATGATCAAAATTAGGATTGGAATTCAAATTTGGAGGGAAATCACAAAAGAGTGGTGATTAGCGATGGTACATGGTGGGAATTAATTATGATGATGTAGGGAATTAAAATGGGATGGTCTAGAATATTCCACATGTGATCAAAATGATGAAAAATAGTGCCAATTGTTGAATTTGAATTTGCTGCCATTTTTTTCAAATTTTCACGAGGGTAATCGATTACCCTAATTGAGTAACCGATTACTCAGTGCAAATTTTGAAAAAATTGCTCTTTTTGAGTATACTGCTATGGTTCGGCTCGATTCTTTTGCTTGTCAAAGAAGGCATGGAAATAAACACATGAACCTTGGAGTCCCTTGAATAATAATCAATTAAATCTTGGAAACTCTTGATCAGATAATTTTTGAATTAATCGCAGATCAACTTTGACTTTGTTCAGATGAAATTCATTCGAGCTGCGGGACTGATTTTGATATTTTTAACCTGTTCTTCCCTTGAAAAAGTTAGTGAAAGAAAACAAAATATTTTTGGATTTTGATTAAAGGTTAGTAAACATAAACAATTAAACAATAAAACAACTAATAAACACACAAACCCCAAAGATCCCTGCAAGGCATAATCCTATAGAAGAGGGAACCAAAGTGTGATCCTGTTTGTGGTGTGAATGCACAAGAAAAGCAAAGAATCTTAGGGGAAAAATTAGGGTATTACAACTGCCCCTATTTAAGTTTCTTCTATTCGGAGATATGAAGATTGGCATCTTTGTCTCGATGAGATAGAAGAGACTTAAATATAACAACAACCCAATTTTTGGCCCTAAGAGACCACAAAATGATATGATTATGCAAATGGTATGCAGACACAAGACCTCCGTGGGGAGAAACGCCACGGGAGACCAACAAAGACTGGGGAGCAAAGAGAAAAGACTCCACCGGGGGAAAACAAAAGAGGGAAAACACATCCCAACGGGGAGGGAAACAAATCTCCACTGGGGAATAGCAAAGAGTAAGATTCCAACTGAGGGAAAATTACCGACACCAGAAATAAAAGAGGGAAAACACGTCCCAACATGGAGAGAAAAATCTCCGCTGGGGAATAGGTCGTCTAATACCAGACATCCGGTAATAGCATGATCAAAAGGAAAGATTGCCAACTACCAGGCAAGTGATAGCTACAACAAGGCAGTCAATAAAAGAAGGTGAGAAAAATTACCTACTACCAACAAAGGGTAGGACGACAAAGGTAACGATCTCACAAAGGTGAACGAGAAGTATCACATACTACCAACACAGGGCAGGACGACAAAGGTAATAATCTCAAAAAGGGGAAAAAATAACCAGCTATCAAATAAGAGACAACTGTAACAAGGCAACCAAACCGGGCTATATTACCTACTACCAATTGTGTTTTTTTTGCAGCAATTGCTTCTCGCCTGCAGCCAAGATATTATTCAATATCATCATATCCAAGGTTAGTCCTCAAAATGGCAGGCAATGAGGTTATTGGCCTTATCTTACATAACAATAGAATTTGTGGGTAGTGGCAGAAATCAGTCTGATTCTTTTTCATGTTTGTCTAGGTTGATGCAGTCGTTATCTCATTCAAACTGAAGCAACCATCTGAATATCACCATGTATCGTCGAGTAAAAGCTTTTTCAGAGTGGTAGCTTCCCTTTCTTTGTCATACATTGTCATGAATTGAGTTTTTGAGGATTTTCATCTTTAGTTTCATTTAAGTATTGTTGCACTCTGAGGTTATAGATGAGGAAGATGTTATTGATGCTGAAGACAATGATGAGAAACTTACTGGATCATCTAATGCTTCTGATCAAGCATCTGAAGTTATAGTAAGTGACATATTTACCTTGTGTTTTGTTTGTGATTGTTACTTTGTTCATTAAGGGTACGAAAGTTTCTTTAGGATGTTGAGAGAGAAAAAAAATTAATTAGAACAATTCTTAATGTTTCTGATAATCAATTAGAGAAAAAAAATCTCTAATGAGAGAAAAAAATCTCAAGCTGATTTTGGTCAGGTCGAAGGAGGTTCATACATTAAAGTAATTCTTAATGTTTCTGATAATCAATTTGAACATAGGAAAATTGTTCCAGTGACAATTACTGTCCCAGGTCCTGAATTTCACGATTTCGATATAGATAGGTCAAAGCCATGCTTCAAACCAAAGCAAATACAAGTTGGCAGACTTTTAAAAGACCCGAACTTGATGCTTTCTTAGAACATCTAGCTCAGTTCTATGAAATAGTAGTGTATACAGATGAGCAAAATATGGTAATCTGGTTTTGTTTCTCTATTCTGAATGAATCATTATCATTGTTATGACTTATGAGTATTCATATGCTCATGCTTTTGTTGATTTGTGCAGTTTGTAGACCATGTTATAGAGAGGCTGGATTCCAAGCACTACATTAGGTACAGGCTATCAAGGCCTATTACTAAGTATCAGGATGGGAAACACAATAAAGTATGTCTTAGTTTATATTCATGTATTATTCTTTCCCAAATTATTTCTATATACTCTTGTGGTAAGTGTATGATCAAAAATTGCTTATAATAGATAACATATGATTTGGATTGTAACTTTTATTCATAATACAACTAACACCTAAAGAATATTATAATAGACCTGTAAATATTATTTACTTTGCCATTTCCTGTCATTTTATTATGATACTACATAAAAATGTGGCATCTTGAATACGTTAATGAAATGTTCCCCCTCTTTCCCTTCATTGGCAGGATCTTACAAAACTAAACAGGAACCCTACAAAGGTAATGTACTTAAGTGGCCATGCTCTTGAAAGTTGCCCACAACTTGAAAATCGTGTCCCTATTAAGCCATGGGTGCAAACTGATAAAGATGATACAACTCTTGTGGATTTCATACCAGTCCTTGAGTGTAAGTGTATTCCTCTTAAGATGTGTTCAAATAAATTAATGTTTGGAAGTATTGTTGTGGCATTTTATGGTCGGTAAATATTGTATTTCCTTCTCCATTATCCATATGTAGTTGTTGCCCGTAGTAGTTCGGCTGATATAAGATCGGTGCTACAATCTTACCAAGGATCTAATATTCCAAGTGAATTCATTAGGCGTTCCAAAGAGCATATGAGGTAACATTCTAATTGTTTTTATTTTCTTAACTAATTTTTAAATTTTGAACAGTCAAAATTTTGTTTACTTATCAAAACTTTTGAAAACAAGAAACAAAACTAAAATCATGATAGTAACTACTATTAAAAATATTTTAAACTAAATTGAAGATAGAAAAAACCACGCCCACTCGCCTAGTTAATTATAGTTCATTAGGAAAAAAATAGTTTTTCATGAATTTGAGGATTATTTATATCCTTGCTATAGTCTGGGAATTGGATTCAAAAGTTATTATGGAGGTGCATTTTTTTCTTGATCCTAAAATGGGAAACAAAAAATGAGATTATGAAATGGAGGAAAATGTGGGTTCGATATACATAATATAATTGCACCTCCACCCCATTGCCAATCATTTAATTGATACTAAACAAGATTCATCCTGTCTTATTCCCACTAATATTTTTACTATGGGTGTTTACCAATTGATGCAGGAAAACGCAAGGACAAAAACGCTTCTGGAAATGATCCAATAAGAATACTGAATTAGATGACCCAAAGAAAGAGTGATTGTCAGTTCACCAAAGATTTTTGAACTGCAGATTGAGATGTGATTAAACCGAAGATAAAATGTAGATTTTCTCTCGTGCCTTGAACCATATCATTTTTTGGCCTACATAATTCCGTTGCTGGAAAACACTTATCGAATTTTGCTATTTTTAGTTTGATAGGAATATTTGTTCTATGTTTTTGATGTCGTCTGTATTTCTTGCATGGCTGCATTCTTGAATTTCCATTTAGAAATCCTCATCATGGAGTTTCAGTTGGACATCTGCAAATCCATATTTTCTTTACAAACTTGGTTTAAAATGAAGCAAAGAGTGGACTGGTTTTTCAAAACTATCATTTGATTTCTAAAATGGCTAAATAGAACACAAATTTAGAGTTATTAAAAACAAAATTTTAGGGTGCGAATCAAAATTTGTTCCTAGGGCTTTCTTTTTTATTTTTTTAACTCTATCACACTTCCCATTTTTGGTCTCCTTTTCCCTTTCCACCAATTCAGGTATTGTAATTTGATATGTTTGAGATTATAGAAGGTGAATTATGAGATGTCATTCATGATGAACAAGAAACTGAAGGAAATATTTATGTAGCTATTTCTCAAACAACAAATTTTTTAAAAGTTTAAGAAAACTTATATAACAAAATTTATATAATATTATGAAATTAATATAATTAGTAATATGTCAAAAATTGATATAATTAGTTGAATTTGATTGAAAAAAGAAAAAATGGGGTGTTGAAAGATGTATCATTGATTGGAGTGTTGATAGAGTTCAATTTATCAATGCCGAAAATACTGTTTTGGTGCAACTGATGAGTGACATAACCACAGGCTAGATTGTGTTGTAAGCTATCCTCTAGAGATGGATACAACTAGCCCTATTCATATCTAACTATATAGACTGGCTTCTATATAGACTGTCCTTGAGTGAAAAAGAAAAAGCAGTAGCTTAACAGAATTGGTGGAGAAAATTGGAAACCGCGCGGTTTTCAACAATTTTGATAACTGATCTTGACGGTTGATCAGAACCTGAAGTTGGCCAAGGATGACGTCTGTGATGCTGGGTGTATGAGATGAGGAGGGGGTGTATCTGCAAGGCACCCCGATGCTAAAGTAAGAATCGGTAGAGAGAAAAGGGGCAAGTCTAAAGTATGTATTTCGTAGGATGAATTGGAATACCCGACCCTCTCAAATGAGAGGGTTTTTATAGTGCCCCCAGCGCATGGCCAACGGTCCCTATTCTCGGGGCGAAATAATCGTTTCCCGAAGAATAGGTAACTGCCAGAAACTAGCCGTTAGGACGGGCAGAGGTGCCCGAAACTAGCCGTTGCTAGGGGCAAAGATGCAGTTCTGAGCATGGGTGTCGTGACTGTTTCTGGATGGTGGAGCCGTGCATAACGGGCAGGAAATACCGAGGAGGAGCAGATGACCCTTGGGGTCATCCGACCATATATGCTCGGTAGAGGGGAATAAAGGTAAATGTTGCCCCACATTGGCTGGACTTAGGCAATTGGGTCGTTCTAGGAGCAGAAGTGGATTGGGCTATGCCTCGTCATTGGTCCAGTCCAAAATAGGAACCCCCTAAGTCGTTGCTCCCGAGCATGTGAGTGATGACTTATGGGTAATTCGCAGTCCTGGGGAGATCTAGAAGGGTTCATCACTTGCCGACGAGATAGAGTTGTTTTACGATGCTCGAGGGAGTTGGTGCCCGCGGCATACGTAACGTTGTCTGGTGTGCCTGGCGTACGGGGAGCCCAACGACTGATGTGATCTGAAGAGGTAGGACGCCACATGTGCCTCGAGCCTTGTGCTGTATTACATACGTCATGATGGCTAGGCTAGGGTCATGATGATGCCTCTAGCCACGCGTGCTCGTGCACGTGTCTTCAGATTGCCTATAAATAGAGGGAGAAGCTGCTCATTTTCACTTTTCGCTTCTCTTTCCTCCTTTGCTTCTCTGTCTGAGTGTTCTAGTTCGTCACCGTTTAAACCGCCGCCAAGTGTCGTTCCGCTGCCGTACGAGCTCCAAGCACCGTCTTCGACCCTTTGAAACTTCCTCGACCACGTAAGTTGTTCAACTCTACTCTACTTTCCAGATTTTTTGCTTCCTATTTTTCTAGAATGCATGTGGTTAAGATGATTCTAAGTAGTACAGTAGCGGTTTCTGGTGATTGTTGGTGGCAGACGGTGGTTTGGCCACTTTCTGCTGCCGTCGTGGCTGCCGGAGCCTAGAGGTTTAGGTTGTTTCTTACGCCGTTGCGACGAAGGGCTCGTTTGTTGCCTGCGAAGCTCATGAATTTTCCGGTGTACCTATGAATTTTCCGGCAGGTTCATGAGTTTTTCGGTGGAGCTTCAAACGGAATTCTGGGTAGTGAACCGGGGAGAATCTCCCCGTGTGCGTAGGAGGGGTTGCTCCCGGGTATCTCCTCGCGCAATACTTGTGCCATTTGATTAGGGCTTAGGCCGGGGACGTCGTCCACGACCCTTCGCGCACCCTTTCACTTGACTAGCGGTGGAAGGGTGGATTTGATTTTGTCATCGAATTCACTTTTGTCCTCTGCTTTTCAGGTGAAAAAGATGGCCCGCGAACCTGAATAAGAGATTCTTATAGACTCATCCGAGGAGAGCTCCATGCAGAGCAGCGACATAGAAGTTTTGGCCACTCCCAGCGATGTCTGCGAGACTCCCTCTGAGAGGACCTCCGCGGAGGAGTGGACAGTTGCAGAGCCCGCAGAACATGTCTCTGTTTTTGCCTCGTTTACCGGGGATGCCTTCACGACCGTGGGTGCTAAAGGGGAATGGAAGGTGCACTTTCCTGGTGAAGACGACCGTATCTGTACGTATTACAGGGAGAGGTTCTCGATGTACGAGTACATCTTCAAGGACATTGGTCTGAGGCTACCCTCACTGACTTCCAGAGATCTGTCTTCATGCACTTGGATCTGACCCCCTCACAGCTGCATCCCAACACTTTAGCGTTTATCCGTGCATTCAAGATGACGTGTGAGTTCCTGAAGATAGGAGCCACCCTCCCCTTATTCTTTAAAATTTTCCACCTCTAGAGGCAAGTCTTGGGGAGGAAGTTTGGTTGGGTCTCGCTGAAGCAGGCGAGAAAGTTGTTCAAACCGTTCTCTGAGTCCATAAGGACTTTTAAGGAGAGGTTCTATGTCATCGAGCCCGTGTTAGAGAAGGCCCAGGATTTTACCTACGTCTGGGAGGTGTTGACGGATGAAAACGGGGAGGATCTATATGACGAGCATGGCAAAGTAGTGGCAGACAGAGTGCTGAAGTTCCCCTTCTGCTGGAGCGGGTCTCATTTTTCCCAGGGAACCGACCAGTATCTTGCCCAGCCGGAGATGCTGGAAGATGACGACAAAGCCGGCTACATGGCGCTGTGAATTATGTTAACAGTTTTATCCCCACGGAGTGCTGGACTAAGAGCAGAGATCCGATTTTCGAGGAAGATGGCGGGCAGAAGGTGGAGAGCTGCTACATCAACACAAAGAGGCTCCTTGAGTACAGGACTCATGCTGACGCCCTTAAATTGCTTGGTAGTCTTTGTTTTTAGTTTGTCTAGATTATTGTTTTCCCCATTTGCTAACATGCCCGTTATGTTTTTGTAGGTGAAATGCCTTCAACGCACGAGCGAATGGTAAAGAATGCCCAGAAGAAGGGTAAGGCTGGTGCAACGAACCCGAAGAGTCGGCTTATCCAACGAGTGCCACCTCCACAGACGGGGTCGGGGAGCTCTTTGCCTATTCCACCTCCTACCCAGGGTTCCCCGGTGCCTGGAACTTCGAGGTTCAAGCGAGTCCGGCAGAACGAGTTGGTGGACCTTAGCCAGGCGGGGGAGAAGAGCAAGTTCGAGCTTCTTCCATGCCTTCACAACAAAAAATTCTTCGAAGGCTCCTCCTTAATAGTTCCTTGGGCAGAGTCTCTGAAGCTTGAGGTAATGGACCGCCCGAGCAAGAAGGTGATGTTAGCGCATGATGCTTCTGCCCTGATTAGGGTCCTGAAGATGGAGGTGGTCTATGTCGTATAAGATTCTCCTCACGAGTCCGGGCTGAAGAAGGCCCAGGCCGCGATATCGACCGTAGAGGAGAAGGTGAAGAAGGACAAGGAGGAGGCCAGGGGTGCCAAGGAGGCGAGGAGGAAATCTCAAGAGGAGCTGACTAAGGTAAAAGGGGAGAATGACACCCTGGTTGCGGAGAAGCAAGTTGCTGAAGACTTGGTCGAGCAAATGAGGTATGTTGCTGCCCTTTCTGAAGACGAGCACGAGTCTACGGGAGCTGAAGACTCGAGCCGAGTTGATTGCTCATATTGCACAAGCGGAAGAAGACGTCGAAGCTATTGGGGAAGACTCCTTCAACAATGTTGTGTCACAGCTGAGACTGGTGAACCCCGGGGTCCAATTGGCCACCGAGGGGACCAATTTATTGTACCATGTGGAGAATGGAGAGATCGGCATCCTCGATCTTCTCCTGATCTGAGGGAAGCATGCCCGGATTCTCCAGGAGGAGCTTCAGCCGACGCAGACTATCCACGAGGAGGCCCAACAGATGGAAGATTGATATCTTTGTTGTATTTCTGGCTTGCACGTCGTGTTTTGTAATTTATTGTGTTGTGTGGGGCATGGCCCCCTTTTCTATGTAACAAGTACAATATGTGATTCTCGTGACCACTTGATAATGTAATATGTATGTTTCTGGCCGTTCTGACCCGTTTTGTATGATTTATGTTTGCGCATGGCTTTATACATTTTTATTTTTACTAAGTGTAGTAACTTTGCTAGATACAAGTGTGTGCCCGTAATAAGGGTGACTTAATGATTCGTTGTCTCGGGGTCTGCTTGACTGAGATGTATTTGTCAGTGCGGGGGACTGATCGAACGGCCAGGGTAGTTACCGGGCATGAGAGTGGAGCTCAGGTCGCGTTTAAGGCCTGAGTTCGCAGCGTGAACCTCTCATCGCGAGCTGGGTGTTCTGCCTATCACGGTACTTTGATGAGGGCGGGCTTGATCGAGGAACCGCTGTCGGACATGGGTTTTACTCGTTCTTGAGCGGAAGCCTACCTTAGTTTGTATGCAGCGCTTGTACCTGGGCACGCATCCGTAGTCGGGACATTATGCTCGTCACATCGACGAAGCAAGCCGACGATTAGGGCCTTAGCTATAATATTGTTTTAGCTTTTTGGCATTCCATGATCGAGCAAGTTCTTCCCCATTGAGGTATTCTAGGTAGTAGGCCCCATTCTCCGTCTTTGCCCGGACGCGACAAGGTCCTTCCCAGTTTGCGGCGAGTTTGCCTTCTCGAGAATCTTTATAATTCCTTCTTAAAACAAGGCTGCCCACTTGGAACTCTCGCCGTATAACCTTGGCATTGTGCCTGATTGCAATTTTTTGTTTTGATGAAGGTTCGCGGAGATCTGCTCTTGTTCGGACCTCTTCGACGAGGTCGAACTCCTCCCTCAGTGCCTCGTTATTTGTCTCCTCGTCCAGCGGGGATTCAGTCCACCTGGATGGCACATGTATCTCGATGGGGATCACTGCCTTAGTTTTGTAAGCTAGGCGGAAATGTGTTTCCCCGGTCGAAAAGTGAGGCGTAGTGCGGTAGGCCCAGAGCACGTTGTGCATTTCCTCGACCCAGGCTTTCTTTGTTTCGTACAACCTTCATTTGAGGCCCCGCAGGATTACTCTGTTTGCCACTTCGGCCTGCCCGTTAGTTTGGGGATGTTCGACAGACGTGAAGTGTTATTTTGTGCCTAGTTGGGCGACGAAGTCCTGCAACTTTCTGTCCGTGAACTGCGTTCTGTTATCGGTGACTATTGCTTGGGGGATGCCTAAGCAGGAAAGGATGTTCCGCTTGTAGAAGCGAAGTATGTTGTGGGCCGTTATTTTGGCCAGAGCCTCTGCTTTTATCCACTTGGTGAAGTAGTACACGCCCACTATCAAGTACTTGTTCTGGCTTGATCCTACGACGAAGGGTCCCAGGATATTCTGCCCCACCATGCGAAGGGCCACCGGGAGGACATTGCTTTGAGTTCGTTGGGCGGTGCCAAGTGCATGTCCCTATGCCGTTGGCATTTGTCGCATTTCTTCACGTGCTTTTTTGCATCATGCTGCATGGTCGGCCAGTAGTACCCTGGTCGTAGGGCTTTCCTGGCGAGGGATCTCCCCCCGAGGTGTTGGGCGTTGATCCCTTCGTGGATTTCGCGCAGGACGTGGGCGGCCATCTCTTCCTCAACGCATTTGAGTAAAGGTATGGAGAACCCTCGCCTGTAGAGCTTATTTTCGACCAGAACGTAGGAGCAGGCCATGCGCCTGACTACGCTGGCCTCTTTGGGGTCGGATGGGAGTTATCTTTAGTGAGGTAATTATAGACGGGGGTCATCCAGCAGTTTTTGTCACAAATGACTTGTACATCGAGGATCGTGGAAGTTCTCTCGATGCTGGGCCGAGGAAGTACTTCCTGGATGACAGATTTGTTTCTGGCCTTTTTTCCTTTGCTCGCCAGTTTTGACAACACGTCTGCTCTGACATTGTGTTCGCAGGGAACTTGTTTCACTTCTACTGTTGCGAACTTCGTCATCTTTTCCTTGACCAGGGATAAGTATTCGGAGAAGTTTTCGTTCTTGGCCTGATATTCTCCTCGAACTTGGAGGGCCACGAGTTGAGAATCGATGCAGATGACGACTTCTTTGGCCCCTAGGTCCTCGGCTAGGCGTAGACCGGCGAGGAAGGCTTCATATTCAGGTTGATTTTTGGAAGTAGGGAAAAACAGGGTAAGCGAGACTTCAACGATAATTCCTTCATCGTTTTCCAAAATGATACCTGCCCCGCTCCCAGCTGAGCTGGATGCCCCGTCGACGAAGATTGTCCATTTGTGCATCCCGTAAGTGGGGGAGTCTGCGAATGTCATCTCTGCGACAATGTCGGCTAGAGCCTGGGCCTTGAGGGTTTTCCTGCTTTTGTATTGGATGTCGAATTTCGACACTTCCAACGACCACTTGAGCATTCGACCGACCATTTTTGGTCGGCCTAACAGTTGCTTCATGGGATGGTCTGCTCGGATCACGATCGTGTGGGTCAGAAAGTAGTGTCGCAGTCTCCTCGCAGCATTGATGAGGGCCAGTGCCACTTTCTCTATTTGTTGGTATCTCAGCTCTGGCCCTTGCAAGTCTTTGCTTGTGAAATAGATGGGTTTTTACCCGTCGGGCGTTTCACGAATGAGGGCGGCGCTGACAGCCTCGGTTGCCAGGGCGACATAAAGGTACAGGGTTTCACCGTTGTTAGTTTGAGAGAGAACGGGCGGCTCTGATAACGCTTGTTTTAGGTGGAGGAGAGCTTGGTCGCATTCCGCTGTCCATTTGAAAGTTGCCTCCTTGTGGAGGAGTTTGAAAAAGGGCAGTGCGTGCTGGGCAGGCTTGGCCATAAAACGAGATAATGAAGCGAGCATCCCGTTGAGGGATTGAATGGATTTCTTCGAGCTGGACGTAGGAAACTCGGAGAAGGCCCTGCACTTGTCGGGGTTAGCTTCGATTCCTCATTTTTGTCAGATAGAAGCCGAGGAACTTGCCCGCTCGTACCCCGAACGTGCATTTATCCGGGTTGAAACACATCCGGTATTTCCTGGCCTGCTCGAAGAGTTTTCTTAAATGGGCCGTGTGATCGGTTTCCTCATGGGACTTCACGATATCGTCCATAGAGACTTCGAGCATGTCCCCGATTTCTCCTCAGAAGACGTTGTTCATCATTCTTTGGTAGGCCGCGCCAGCTTTTTTCAAGCCGAAGGGCATTATGTTGTAGTAATAGTTGCCCGACTCAGTCATGAAGGCTGTGTACCTTCTGTCGCTTTTCGCCATTGGTATTTGATTGTAGCCCGAATAGGCATTGATGAACAATAACAGTTTAAAACCAGCAGAATTATCAACAAGTTTATCTATATTGGGGAGGGGTAAGCATCTTTAGGGCATGCCCTATTGAGATCAGTATAATCAACACGCATACACCACTTTCCATTAGAATTTTTAACGAGTACAACATTGGACAGCCAAGTAGTGTACTTGGCCTCCGAAATAAAGTTTGCCTCAAGGAGGTCTTTTACATCTTGTTCTGCAGCCTCCGTTTTCTCCGGAGACTACTTTATCCTACGTGTGCTACAGCCTTGGCGGGGGGTTAATTGTGAGCTGATGGCAGGCGACAGTAGGATCTATGCCGAGCATTTCTGCGGCGCACCAAAAGAATAAATTCGCATTCTCTTGGAGGTAAGCTTTGAGCTATTTCCTCGCTATGTCGGGGAGTCTGGTCCCTATCTTCACTCCTCGCTGAGGGTCATCGCCAGGAAGGACGAGTTTGAACTCGCCATCCAGAATTGGGCGCATCAGATGGGAGCTGTCGTCAGTGTTGGTTGAAGCGGAAGAGCTACTCGAACAAGTCTGGGTCTCCTTCTAGTCATCTTCGAAGAAGCGGCTGTCGAGGTCGATAAAGTCGACGCAGGGTAGTGACTTGGCTTCCTCGGAGCTACTAGGCAGGGCCGGCTTGCTAGAAGTCTTCGGCTTGGCAGCAATGGTGTTGAGTCCTTTGGTGGCTGCATTGAAGCATCTCCTTGCTGCCTCGATGTCCCCATGTAAAGTGGCGACCAGACCCTTAGAAGTGTAATACTTAATTTTCAAATGCATAGTTGATGGTACGACCACCAATTCGGCCAAGGTTGGCCGCTCAAAGACGCACTAATAGAGAGAAGGGTCGTCGATAACCAGGAATTAGACTTTAATAGATTTAGTCATCTCTGCAGATCCGAAAGTCACGATCAATTCCACATATCCCCAGGGCTTTGTGACTGACCCGTTGAAGCCCTGTAGTTCAGAACCTACGTAGGGGTTCAGGTGCGATTCATCTAGCTGGAGGGTAGAAAACAACTGCGAGTACATGATGTCGACCGAACTGCCTTGGTCGACTAAGATTCGGCGAACATCAAAGTTAGTCATCTGGGCTCTCACTAGCAGCAGAATGCTTGAGTTAAGAGCCCCACCGAGGAGTTCCTCGTGGTAGAAAGAGATGAGGACCGACTCTCCCCGTACTTTGTCAAGCGTGGTGCTTTTGTTGGAGCTCGTACTGAGAAGATGCTCGAATTTCCTTTTAACGGAGCCCGCGGTAACTTTGTTGAAGTCCCCCTCCGGATATGACTATGGCAGAGGGGAAATTTT
Source organism: Lathyrus tuberosus (assembly GCA_022829125.1). Classification (NCBI taxonomy): domain Eukaryota; kingdom Viridiplantae; phylum Streptophyta; class Magnoliopsida; order Fabales; family Fabaceae; genus Lathyrus; species Lathyrus tuberosus. The sequence goes on along the minus strand of JALAZF010000052.1, from coordinate 3,221,288 downwards.
ATCACAAGCTATGTGCTGCAAATTAGGGGGGAGGGCTGAGCTCCTTAGGAACATAGAAGTCCTCAGGCCGCGATACGCTCAAGGCGACCTGAAGGTTTGTCTCTTCCGAGGAAGGCACCTCTTCCTCGACTTTCTTCGACTCTTGGGCATCATGCCGTGGAGTTTCTCTCTTCTTGGTAAACTATTTCAGATGGCCGTCCCTGATCAATATCTCTATGTCATCCTTCAGGTGGATGTAGTCGTCGGCTGTGTGGCCATGACTTTTGTGGAAAAGGCAGAATTTCGACTTGTCAGCGTTCAGCTTGGCCGATATCTGCTTAGGGAATCGGACTCCCGGGGGCCATCTTCACATCTTCTGTCTCCCCAACGAGATGTCGAGGGTTCATCGCTCTTGGAGGTTCAGACGCTTTCCTGGTGGCGTAAGACCCGGGCGGAGCTGGCCGCTTCTTTCTCCTCGTACTGAATATATGCTTACTCCTTGAAAAGGAAGGCGTCCAGAGTCCTTGGAGTTTCAATGCCAACAACTTTGGCGAATTTCGTATGGGGACGAAGTCCTCGCTCAAGCAAGAACTTCTTCATGTCATCGGTCGTTGAGACCTGTACTGCTTCTTTATTAAACCTCTCGATGTATGCACGGAGAGGCTCATCCTTCCCTTGAATTATGGCCTCAAGGAGGCTTCGGTCTTTGGGTGGCGGCGGGATGCCGTTAAGTGTCTGGAGAACATTCTCCCCAGCTGTCTCCACGAGGTGATGGACTCGTCATGGAGTTTCTTATACCAGGTCATTGCTCCCTTCCTGAGTGTGGTAGGGAACAGTCGACATTTGATGGCGCCCCGGACGCCGCTATAATCGAGCAGAGCATCAATATTTTCGATGTGCTCGTCAGGATCCGTCGTTTCGTCGTAGGTGCCCAAAGACAGTGGTTTCTCCAATCCCTTGGGGAGGCGCATGGCCATAATATCCTGAGACAACGAGCTGCGAGGTTCTTCATCGTTGTTGTTACTGGTCCATGATGGGGAGCGGGTGCTTCGCTCAGGGATAGGGCGGTGATTTTTGCTGGGAGATGGGGTTCGTTCCCGACCCTTGGATCTGGACGGGGGTGAACGTTGGTCTCTCCTGGTTCTCTTGTTTCCTAGGGAGTATTGGCTCCGCGGGGAAACGTGGTCGCGCTTCCGGAAGGCATGGGACTCTGATTTAGGTGGTTCCCGGTGGTCTCTTTCTTGTCGGGGAGGTGGGCTGCGGGATCGTCGGTGCTCCTTCCTTGGCGGAGGGGATCTTGGCCGGGTAGATTCCTCTAGGGCTTCAATCCTCGTGTTTTACTAGAGGATTAGGAGATTGGTTTTGTTGGGAGCTTCAAGAAGAGCCGCCTTGGCCGGTTCGGTGTTGGGCGGAACGGGAACATGCTTGTTATCCAGGGATGGCTAGTCTTCAACATGATCAGCACGAGTGAGGGAGATGTAGCGAGTGATTTTGGACGCGGTTCTTAAGCGCTGGTCGCTCTCTGCGGTTTGAGCTTTAAACTACAGGTCAATTCATTTTTTATCCTATTGTGAGCTGAATAAGGAAGGGAAATAGATGTCTCCAATTAACCCTGCTTGCATACTGAGTTTAAACAGCGGTCTGTTAGGTTACGAATGCTATCAATGTGGGGGGACCTTGTACTAGTTATTTGTATTTTCGCCAATACGGTTTTCTTTCTTTCTAGGACTTTCTAGCGGGGAACAAGGATTAGGATGTTAGGACTGATGCTTTTGAATTACTGCTTTTGATTGATGGAGATACGGGATTTGGGTTTTTTGTTGATTGCGCTCGCTAAGATCTTTTCTTTCGATCTTATGCCTACGTATTCCCGTTTACCAAAACAGGGAAATCAGAGCGTTCGTAGTTCCTCCTATTCTATGGGAGGAAATGGGTGTTTTGGTGTCTTGTTCAAAGCCCAAGACGTGAAGCGAAAGGTGGTTTGTATCTTGTTCAAAGCCCAAGATGTGAAGCTGAAAAGTCTATTTGTGTCTTGTTCAAAGCCCAAGACGTGAAGCTGAAAGACCTCGGCTTTAGAGAGAATTTGTCATCTCTAAAGAGGGGAGAAGGAGAATTACTTTAACTGGGATACGCGGATCCGAGCAATGCCAAAATTTCCGAAGAAAGGGTTTTAACCTGAAGGAGAAGACTTTAACTCAGTGTAGAGTAATGCCATCTTTCCTTAGGAATTTCTCATGCTAAAAGAGGGACAGTGGCGTGGATATAGATGATCCAGAGGCTTGCCGCTTACAGCGATTAGATGAAGGGAAAGGAGTTGTTGATGTTTGTGTACTGTGAACAAGGCACAGCTTTGATGCTAAAAGGTTGATTGGATCAACCAGTGGTTTTCTTATACAAAGCCTAAGAGGAGGCTAATTTTCGCTAGGAAAATCATTATACAAAGCCTAAGAGGAGGCTATTTTGTGTCCCGTACAAAGCCCGAGATGGAGGCTAAAAATGTTTGACTCAACAAGAGAGTCTTTGTATCTCGTACGAAGCCCGAGATGGAGGCGAAAGAGGTAATTGACTCAATGAGGGAGTCTCTTATGTGTCTCGTATAAAGCCCGAGTGAGAGGCTAAACGTTGTTTGACTCCCCTGGGGAGAATTTTGGTATCTCGTACAAAGCCCGAGATGGAGGCTATTGTAACTGTTTCAGTTGAGTGACAGATCCAATATACTGATTTTAAAAGAGAAAATCAGTTCTTATATGAGCAACACTGTACTCAGGGATTTGATTTGAGGATCAGGGATATCTCCTTCTCTTTGAGGAAACGGGAAATCCAAAGGGTATTGAGACTGTCCGAGTCTGCGGGTTTCCTTCCTATTTTTGAAGAGTACTTGAGAATGTCTTTGAGACTCAAGGAAGTTAGACTGTCCGTGTCTAGAGTTTTATCTTTTGTACTATGCTTTGAGAAACAGTAGTAGACTCTATGAAAGGACTGTTCTATGCAGATGACTAAGTTCTGTTCCTATACCTCTAGGAGGTTGTCGGGACAATTTGTACGAAGCCCAAGAGGAGGCTGGAAACTTTTAAGAAGCCGACGGGTCCTTGTACGAAGCCCAAGAGGAGGCTCTCATTCCCAAAGGAAGAGATCATTATACGAAGCCTAAGAGGAGGTTGTGAATACTTCTAAGAAGCCGTAGGGTCCTTGAATAATGCCCAAGAGGAGGCGGGGTTGCTTTTTAGGAAGCCTGTGGGTCCTTGAACAATGCCCAAGAGGAGGCCGATGCTTTTAAGAAGCCCGTGGGTCTATCATCTCCTTTCCATTATGAGAGATAACTCTTTTAAAGATAAAAACCACTGGTAAACGTGCGAGGTTTACTATCCAGCGACTTTTAGCTTTTAAAGAGAGTTCCTTAGTTAAGGTCCAAGATTATGACCGTAGTGGGTACCCAAACCCCGAGACATTCAAGGCAAGCTATCCACAAGGAATAGATCAAGTCAGGAAAGTTCGAGAATTTGGAAGAAACTCAAAGATGCCATTCACGGAGAATACATTCATCTTGGGGAGTAGAGCTTCTTGACGATTCCTAAGGAGGACAGCCGAAGAGAAGACTGTATCTGGTGCTCCTATTGGGGATCTAGGCGTCTATTTCTACGAATAAATGAAACGGCGTCACCTAGTTCTAGACGTAGTTGCCGGGGAAACTCGAAATATCTATACTATTATTACACAGTAGATATGAGTTTATGAAAGGAGACTTACAGTGAGCAGCCCCACAATACAGTTTATAATATGAAAACAGTAAACGAAAGCGATAACCACTTACTCGGTTGGAGTGCTTCCATGCTGTTTGGTTAGTTGTTTAACAAAGAAAGATTGAAAAAAACAGTATATTCAAAATCAAAGGAGAAAGTGCTTTGAAAAAGAAAGATTTGGGGCTTACAGCTCAAGGAGAGGCCCAAGGTTTTATCAGTGAGCGCACTGTTTGACTTTGTACAGAGGGACTTATACAAGTGACTGGGGCCCAAAATGGTTTTCTGTACAAAGGGATGGGTCTTACACTCTCTCAAGAGGCCCAAAAAGGTTTAAAGGAAAAAGAGTGGGGCTTATAACACGAGGGTAGGCCCAAATGATTTTTCGTTTAAAAATGGCGATCGCGCCGAGGTTTTCTTTTAACGCGGAGGGACTTATACAATAAGTGAGGCCCAAGATTTTGGTTAAAAGGGGATTGGGTCGTACACTCTAATAGAGGCCCAAAGTCTTTTGAACGGGTCTTATAGCTCAAGGAGAGGCCCAAGGGTTATTTTGAAAAGGCGACGATCGCGCCGTTTACTTGTACGGAGGGACTTATACAATGAATGAGGCCCAAAAAGTTTTTGTACAAGGGGGGTTGGGTCTTACACTCTCTCAAGAGGCCCAAGGTGTTTTGAAAATGATTTATGAGGGTTGAATTAATCCAAAACCCTAATTTGTTTTCAAAATGTATTTAATTGAATAAAAATTCAATTAAAATGATCAAAAATTGTTTAACACATGGAAAACAAATTGTGATCTTGGATTAATGCTTCAAAAATTAAGTATTGACCTACAAAATAATTAGAAAGCATTAAAAGTTGCAAAATCAAAGTAGAAAAAATATTTAAAATGCCAAAAACAATCAAAATATTAATTCTTTACAAAAATATCAATTATATGAAATAAATAATATTTTTGGGATTTTTTGATAAAATAAAATATTTTAACATTTTTGTGAATTATTAAAAAAAGAATCAACTCAAAATCATTAAAACTCAGAGAGAAATTAATTTTTGAATCAATTAAACAAAATCACAAAATTCAAATATTTGAATTTCTAAAAATGGCGCCAAGAACAAGCTGGAGAACACACGCGTGTTCTTGGTTTCTCAGATTTGCATTTTCTATCCAATCTCCATGAATACGTAATCATATCATGCAATCCACATATCATTATGCTCGTCTCAACCTCACGATCATGTCTATGCACTTTAATTTCATTTAAATTAAACATACAACAAGAAATCACGAAGAGACCTCAAGAACCCTAATTTCTGCATGAAGGCTAGGATTTTTGATACACGATTCAAACAATGCAATTAATTGAGGGAAAACATTCCATGCATGATTATGAACATATGGCCAAATTATTGTGCGAGGAAATATGCATAGATTGAGAGATGACCAAGCATGTGCTTACCTCTAGGCCGTGACAGCAAGTTCAAAGTGATTTTTGATCTGGAGGTGTTACAGATGAGTTGTGATGATCTGAACAGCTTCCCTACACCCTATGGATTGTGTTTGGATGGTTAGACTTGATTGAAATTGGCTGGATCATTTTGTGGTACCTCAGCTGCACTTTGGTTAAAACCTTGAGCAACCAACTGGTGATTTTGTGAAATTGATGTTTCAGAAGTAATCTAAGTGTTTGATCAGTTCATATGTGATGTATGTGAGGTGTGTGAGTGATTGGTTTGATTGGAATTGCTCTCAAACTCAAAACCCGATAGTGACTTGCCTTAGAAGGCAAAATTGGAGTGAAAGAAGAGATTTTGAGGAAAGCATCTGTTAGATGGCTTTGGTGTACTCAAACTGACCACAATTGAGCTCTATTTATAGTAGAGCAAGTTTGTTTTGGGATCCACAGTGAATGGCAACTGCAGCAGGTGTTTCCTCAATGTTGGCCAATGGAAATGCAAGTCTCCTCTAGCCATTGACTAGAGGTTAGGGCACAGAGCTATGGTCCCCTTGGTCTTGGATAAGTCTTGACTGATTTCAGATGAGAATGGCTCAGTCCATGCCACCTTGATGGTTCCATTGAATGCCTCATTCCAAATTTGAAGTCTTGTCCCTATTTTGGCCATTCTAGGTTCAACATGCTATTTCTTGTTCCATGGACTTTGGAGGCTTGGCTCAGTGATTGTCCCCTTTAGATTCAATCCTCTGAGGTGTCCAAGTGGATAGGAGCAATTGAATTTGGCTGATTTTGGCAAATCGACCAAAGTTGCAAATTCTGCCTTGCCTTAACAGATTTTAGCAAGGCAACTTGCCAATGTCATATCTCATGGTGTAAGTTGAATTTGGCAATGTTCTTGGCCATTTTGGAAAGCTCTTACATGATACAACAACTGTTTGAACAAGTTTGGTTTTGATCTCTTTTGATTCCAAGTGAAAAATCCCCCTACATTTGGCAAAAAGTGAGGCAGAATCTGACTTAGTGAAAATTTCACTAAGTGTTGGAAAAAGTGACATTTTCACTTTTCAGCCACTTTGATCACTCCATAACTTAAAATGCTTAATGAATTGGAATGACTTGTAGTTGAAGTTTTTGTAGGTGATAATGATGGCTACAAATCCATCTTTGGATGAGAAAAAATGGCCTTGTGGTTTAGGAGTTATGGTCCTCCAAAGTTGGTACCCCTGCCACTTTATTTTTAACTTAGAAAAATTTCTAAGTTTTATGGTTACCCCTTTTACAAGTTATCTCACTTTTCTTGATTTTTCTTGATGAATGATGATTCAAATCACACATTAACATCATTTTAGGGTTAAAAATCCATTTTGGTGAAAAATCTCAAAAAGTCAAAGTTGACTTTTGTGCACAGTTGACTTTTTATCAGATGAATTCCAAACTGTGCAATTCTTCAGGAAATCATGTCCTTGACCTAAATCAAACTTGATGGACATGTTCCATGGGTGTCATATGGTATATTCAATCATGTATTAGGGTTTGGGAGCATGTCTTGGTCAAAAGTCAAAGTTACAGTTGACTTTTCCCTTAAAACCCTAATTGTGGTGCAGATGGAATTGAGACTTGTTGCTCAAGCTTCTTGGATCAATCCATTGTCCCAAATGGATCAATATGGTACATTAGAGACCCTAAAATCATCTCTTGAGGTCTTGGCTCATGATTTGTCCCAAAAGTCAACTTAGGGGTGAATTAGGTCAAGAAACCCTAATTCCTGATTTTTGATGAATGCATCCCTTGAGGAAAAATTGACTTGATGTATGGGTTCATGAGGTTCCATGAAGTATATTAGGTTATTTTTTGGATCAATGGCTTGTGCCCAGATGAAACTTTTCATCTGGAGGCCCTGGGTGATCAAAACCCTAATTTGGTGACACTGGCGATCTTGAGGCTTGATCCACCTAGAAGGGAGCAACCTTGTGCTTAATCCTTGAAGTGGGAGTCCTTTTGATCCTTTGAGGATGTTTGAGAGATTATACAAGTTGAAAATCAAGTCATTTCTTGACTGAGCCTTTGTCTAAAGCTCAGAGAGGGCTTGAAACCCTAATTTTGATTGCAGTCAATGCTCACCCATCTTTGGGGAGACTGATGAAGCATAAAGGCACATCCATATTGTGGTGATGATTTGCACAATGATGGGAAACTTTAGTGGTCAAAATTTGGGGTATTACAGATGCCCCTATTTAATCTTCTTGGACCCGAAGGTGTGAATGACGAAGGGATTCGGGCATTCGGGGTGCAAGAGGATTAAATATCGGAATATCCGAAATTTTGATGGTGGTTATGAATGGTAGCTTACGCATTCATCTTCTTTAGCTAAGCGATGATGCTTAGAAAAGGTAAACTTCCCCTCGATCCTGGTCTTCAGCCAAGGAGCTGGTCTCAGTTTTCTTTTGTCAACTTCCCCTCGTTCTTGGTTTCCTACCAAGGAACTGGTCTTAGTTTCTGATTTAAACTTCCCCTCGATCCTGGTTTCCTACCAAGGAACTGGTCTTAGTTTCTTTTGTCAATAAACTTTACTGACAAGGGACGCTATGCGAAGCGATTTTCCTCAAACTTCTCGCCGAATTTTCCTGGAGAGATGCCATTTGTGTGGAAAAAGTTTTGATGTCAGACTTGCTGGGGAACCCATTCGTCTGAATTGTAGAGGTACACAAACTTCTCTATTTTGGAGACGCCATTTGTCGATTCTACTGGGGAAAGCGAGTCTCTTGAGAGACTGTTTTCGTTTGGGGTTACATCATACTTTTCTCGGGATCTTCCCGGAGAAATGCCATATGATGGGATCCAATTTTGAGGTGCCAATGACCTTCTCATCAGTGGTTTTTCGGAGCAAAACTGGCGTGCTGCCGAATCTCTGATCACGAGGCTTTCTCTGTGGATTTTCCTTAATCCGGGAAAGCAAGGATATCATCTTCAATGGCGAAAAGTGATGTTTATTGAAAGTTTTCTCTGGCTTTTCAGAGGTTCAAGTTATCAAAGTGGTCAAGGACCAACTTCTTTCCAGAATTAAACTGGAAGCGAGGTTGTTCAGACACAGTATTTCCTGACGAGGCAAGAACTGACAACTCGATTGAGAGGACTTCTACCACTAGGGGACAAGACCGACTAGAGTGATAGTGATGCAATATGAAATGTGAATGCAAATAAAAAATGCATGATGTATGTATGTATATGCTGACAAAACAGACGCGACATACAGACTAATGGATGAACACAATTGGATACTCGGCCATCGCGGGGCGAAGAAGTACCGTTGATTCAAAATAGCAATTCCACCTTGCCTAGGAGAGATAGTCCCGTTGGGAGCTATGTTGATCGGGCTTAGGAGATGAGAACTCGGCCGAGGATGTCAGACGAAACATGGTCTCTGACATTATTGATCCTTCATTCAGGAGTACTGGTCTAGAAGGAGTACCTTGATTCTGCACTTTGAAGTTCGCTTACTTCGGGAGAAGCGATCGATGTTCTTCTGATGTTCAACAGTCAAAAGAAATGCCATCTTTAATTTAAAAGCAGAAAAAGTTTTACAAGTAAATTTATTTTTTGTTTTATTTCAAGAATCGCTGATTAAGTTTAAACAACGTCGTTCTATAAAGCTAAAACAAGTAAAGAATTACAAACACAAGCACAAGGGCTCAAATTTTATTGATAAGATGGAGATCAACCAAACGCGTGATTCCAAAGAGTATATACAAAGTTAGAAAATGGTAATTTATAGGGAAAAGGGCTACGTTGAAACATAACGACCACTATCCTTCTACCAACTTTGAGTTCGGGACATCCTGAGCTTCTGTCGAAGATGACCTTTGACTGGAGATTTCCTCCGATGGATGATGCAACTGTTGTTGCTGCTGAGGGACTTGCCTCTGTTGAACATAGTTACTTGCCATTATCCCTAACTTTTGCCTGGATTGTACTATGAGATTTCCAATCCATCGGGATGATTTTTTTCATGTCTCTAACTTTTGCCTGGACCGCCCTTTCGGGTTTTCAATCCACCGAGACGTTTTTTTTTTTTTTTTTTTTTAGGTTTAGGCGAAGTATTTCTTGACTACATCAACATTCGTGGGGTAGGAAAATTCCTCTCCGTCCATGGTTGCAAGTCTCAAGGCGCCGCCTGAGAAAGCTTTCGTGACCACATAGGGGCCATCATAATTTGGGGTCCATTTGCCCCGAGAATCAGTGAGAAATGATTGTATCTTCTTGAGCACGAGGTCTCCTTTTCTGAAGGCACGAGGTCGGACCTTTTTGTCAAACGCCCTTTTCATTCTCTGTTGGTACAACTGACCGTGGCATAGTGCCGTGATTCGCTTCTCTTCGATCAGGTTCAGTTCGTCGTGTCGATTTTGACACCATTCAGCTTCGGTAAGCTTAGCTTCCATCAATACCCGGATTGATGGGATCTCTACTTCTATGGGGAGCACTGCTTCCATGCCATATACTAGAGAGAAAGGGGTTGCCCCTGTTGAAGTGCGGACATATGTCGATAACCGTGAAGAGCAAAGGGTAGCATTTCGTGCCAATCTTTATAGGTTACAACCATCTTTTGAACAATCTTCTTGATGTTCTTGTTAGCCGCTTCTACCGCTCCGTTCATCTTGGGTCGGTAGGGAGATGAGTTATGGTGTTCGATCCTGAACTCTACACACAACTCTTTCATCATATTATTGTTCAAGTTAGATCCATTATCAGTAATGATCTCGCTTGGAACACCATAACGGCAGATGATATTGTTTTTGATAAATCGGACCACCACTTGTCGGGTTACATTGGCGAATGACGCTGCTTCGACCCACTTGGTGAAATAGTCAATGGCTACAAGGATGAACCGATGTCCGTTTGAAGCCTTGGGCTCAATCATGCCAATCATGTCGATTCCCCATATGGAAAAAGGCCACGGGGAAGAAAGAACTTTGAGATGTGATGGCGGTACATGAATTTTGTCAGAGTATATCTGACACTTGTGACACCTCCTCATGTACTTGTAGCAGTCGGATTCCATTGTCAACCAATAGTACCCCGCTCTTAGGATTTTTCTCGCCATTGTGTGTCCATTGGCATGAGTGCCAAAGGATCCTTCATGAATTTCTTTCATGAGCATGTCTGCTTCTGGTCTGTCGACACATCGGAGCAGAACCATGTCAAAATTTCTCTTATAAAGAGTGTCACCGCTCAGGAAGAAGTTTCCAGCCAATCTTCTGAGGGTTTTCCTGTCTTTTCTGAGTGCCCCAGATGGGTACTCTTGTTTCTGAAGGAAGCATTTGATATCGTGATACCAAGGTCTGTCGTCTATGACTGCTTCAATTGTGAAGATGTAAGCGGGCCGTTCAAGGCGCATGATGTCGATCTTAGGTATGTCATTCCATCGACCTACACTAATCATGGAAGAGAGAGTGGCTAATGCGTCAGCCATGTGATTCTCATCACGAGGGATGTGATGAAAGTCGACTCTGTTGAAGAAGGGTAACAACCTTCTTGCATAGTCTTTGTAAGGAATCAATCCTGATTGGTATGTGTTCCAATCTCCTTTTATCTGGTTAATAACCAAGGCTGAGTCGCCGTATACGTCTAAGTTTTTGATCCTTAAATCAATCGCTTCTTCGAGACCCATGATACATGCTTCGTATTCGGCCTCGTTGTTCGTACATTTGAACGTAAGTCTGGCAGTGAAAGGAATGTGGGAACCCTGAGGGGTAACAATGATTGCCCCAATTCCGTTTCCATAATGATTGACTGCTCCGTCAAAGATAAGTCCCCACTGGGAACCTGGTTCTGGCCCTTCACTGGGTAGCGGTTCATCGCAATCTTTCATCTTTAGATACATGACATCTTCGTCTGGGAAGTCAAACCCGATTGATTCTTGATCGCCAATCGGTTGATGACCCAAATGATCGGCTAAAATACTTCCTTTAACAGCTTTCTAAGCATGGTACTCTATGTCATATTCTGATAGTAACATCTGCCAACGGGCAATCCTTCCCGTGAGAGCAGGTTTTTCAAAAACGTACTTGATTGGGTCCATTTCGGAGACCAACCAAGTAGTATGACGAATCATGTACTGGCGAAGACGTTTGGCTGCCCAAGCCAAAGCGCAACAAGTTTTCTCAAGCATTGTGTACCGAGTCTCGCAGTCGGTGAATTTCTTGCTTAGATAGTAAATGGCAGACTCTTTCCGTTTAGTTTCATCTTGTTGGCCAAGTACGCATCCCATTGAGCCCTCTAGGACTGTGAGGTAAATGATCAGTGGTCTTCCTTCCACTGGAGGTGATAGAATCGGAGGATTCAACAGATATTCCTTGATATTGTCGAAGGCGGTTTGGCAATCATCTGACCAAACGCAATCCTGATTCTTTTTGAGTAATTTGAAAATCGGCGCACACGTCGCGGTCATAAGGAATATGAATCTGGAGATGTAGTTCAAACGTCCAAAGAATCCTCTGACTTGTTTTTCAGTTTTCGGAGAAGGCATTTCTTGAATGGCCTTGACCTTGTCAGGATCAACTTCAATCCCTTTCTGGCTGACGATGAACCCTAGTAGTTTCCCTGAACGGACACCGAAGGTGCACTTGTTAGGATTCAAGCGGAGCTTGAATTTTCTTAGACGTTCGAACAATTTTGACAGATGTTCAACGTGCTCATCCTCTGTTCTTGATTTTGCAATCATATCATCGATATACACTTCGATTTCCTTGTGTATCATGTCATGAAACAGAGTAGTCATGGCCCTTTGATAGGTTGCCCCGGCGTTCTTCAAACCGAACGGCATTACCTTGTAACAAAAGGTACCCCATGGGGTAATGAACGAAGTTTTCTCCATGTCTTTCGGTGCCATTTTGATCTGGTTATAGCCCGAGAATCCATCCATGAAGGAGAATACTTTGAACTTTGCTGTGCTGTCAACCAACACGTCAATGTGTGGTAAAGGAAAGTCGTCCTTTGGACTTGCCCTGTTCAAATCTCTGTAATCGACACACATTCTAACCTTTCCATCCTTTTTGGGAACGGGTACGATGTTGGCTAACCATTGAGGATATTCAGATGTAGTAAGGAAACCCGCGTCAATCTGTTTCTGTACCTCCTCTTTGATTTTGATGGCCATGTCCGGGTGAGTCCGTCTCAACCTTTGCTTTACTGGCGGACATTCCGATCTTAATGGTAAGTGATGTTCCACGATGCTGGTATCCAACCCTAGCATATCCTGATAGGACCAAGCGAACACATCGGGGAATTCTTTGAGAAGCTTTATCAGATCTTCTCTGGCAGTTGGACTGAGCAATGCTCCGATCCTGATTTCTTTTCTCTCTTTTTCTGAACCCAAGTTTACCGTTTCCAACGGCTCTTTGTGAGGTTCAATGGACCTTTCCTCTTGTCTGAGTAGTCGGGAGATCTCTTCTGGAATTTGGTCGTCAACTTCTTCTTCAGCCTCGAATACCAGGAACTCAAAGTTGGGAGAAGGCATCGGATCGTATGTTTCAATGGGGTTTAAAACAAGCAATCTGCATGACGTGATGATTTGTGTTTAGAAGAGATAGAGAGAAATGCAAGTGTGTGTAGTGTTTTGATTTTACTGCTTGTTTTTATTTTTGAATGTTTTTTTTTAGGATTACCATTTTCTGAAAAAGCAAAAAGAGAAAACAGCAATTAATGCGGAAATTACAGAACGACGTTATTTTATTAATAAACAAGTCGAATCTGGAAACTACAACCCTATAAAACAAAACTCTGTTGCTTTGGGCAAAGAGAAGAGGGAAATTTACAGAAAACGAGCCCTATCAAAATATTCGTTTCACCTGGGCAGGGTGAAAGGTTAAAGATGGCAATTACTTTGACTGATGAACGACCTTCGGAACCTCGACAGCAACCCATTGGCGGCGAACTCCTCGGTGAATCACAAAGTCTGGCACCTTCCTTGATTTGTCTTCAGAAATGACGCTGATTTCTGGTGGAGCAGGATCATTGGAATCTGTTTCCCAGGCAGAATTGTCGTAGGAGGATTCCTCTGTTGCATTTTGCATAGCATTGGTGCTCTCAGCTGTATCTCCCCATCCAGTTGGCTGGATATCTTCGAGCTTGATACGAGAGCTTTCGGGAGCAGTGTACTTGACCATAAAGTCGTATTTTCCACTTGGTTGTCCCAGAGTGTCCCAAACTTCTTTGGAACTGGAGAAGTCATCCCTCTCGATGACGTTGACCTCGGGAAAAGCATAATTGATGAATTCTAGTCCTGCAAACGTTGCGAATTCATCGTCATGTTGAGTAATTTCAGGATGACCTGAGTGTTGATCCCATGACATAGTGGGGATACAGGTATTCTGTTCAATGACGCTCAGTTGAGTTTCATTGTTCGGCTGACTTTCTTGCCCCAAGTTTCTTGGGTAAGGCTGCCACATTGGCAGGCCATCCATCGGGCCATAGTAATTGTGGTCAAAGTTGTCTTTCATCAGAGTGTACTCCTCTAATGAATTTGGCGGAGCACGACATCCTTCGGATCACAATCTCCGTAGATCATTTCGACATCTGATCTTGGTATAAATCTCGGACTTTCTGTAGGAAAGCAAAAAGGCATAGACACCTCTTCCTGAGACATATAACCGTCCTTGTTAAGATAGGACTTCCATTCTTCATCCGTGTCAGAGGGATCTTCCTCATTGATAGCATGAACTGTCTGAGACACTAGGTGAAGAAAACCTCCACTGTGGAAGAAGTTTTGAAGGGGATGAAGACTTTCATCGTTGGCAGCTGTCTGGGTACAGGTCGCAGAAAAACCAAGACCCTTCTTTGTTTTATTGTCAATAGGAATGACAAGCCATCCCCATCCTGTTGTATCGGTACTCTCGACCGCTTTGATAGCATCTTTGTATGAAGAAATTGAAGTTCCTTCTTTGAACTGATTGTCCTTGCTCACCGATAGTGCTTGGAACTGAGTTCCAATAACCTCCTCGGGTTCCACACAAGTAGATGATGATAGGTTACTCACAAGCAAGGCTTGTTCCCCACAAACCGTGACAAGTTGATCGTTCTTGACGAACTTTAGCTTTTGGTGGAGGGTCGAAGTAACCGCTCCAGCCTGATGTATCCAAGGTCTTCCTAATAAACAACTGTATGTTGCCCGGATGTCCATGACCTGGAAAGTGATTTGGAAAGTGTGAGGACCAATAGTTATGGGAAGATCAACTTCGCCGATAACTATTTTTCTGGATCCGTCGAATGCTTTGAGGACGACCTCGCTGACTCTCATCGGAGGGCCCTTGAATGATAATTGCATCAAAGTGGACTTTGGCATAACATTCAGGGCTGACCATGTGTCTACCAGTACGTTGGCTAAAGCATTACCCTGGCAGTTAACTGTAATGTTGAGCGCCATGTTATGACGGCGACCCTCTTCAGGTAGTTCTTCATCACTAAATCCCAAATTATTGCAGGAAGTGATGTTAGAGACAATGCTATCGAATTGTCTGATTGTTACATCCTGTTCCATAAAGGCTTGCTCCAAGACTTTCTGTAGAGCCTCTCTGTGTGTTTCTGAACTGAGTAACAGTGATAATACCGAGATCTTTGAAGGAGTCTGTAACAGTTGATCAACAATGTTATATTCACTCCTTTGGATGAGCTTCAGCATCTCATTGTTGTCTTTTAAAAAGTCGGGATTACTAGATTGACCGACTGGCGGATCAGGAATTTCTGCCTGAAGTTCCTTTTCTTTGTTGGATTCTCCAACCCCTCGGTTGAAGATTCGACCGCTCCGTGTTACACGACTGATGTCTGCAATATTCACGGCGGAGGGTAATGGAATTTCCTTTCCATTCTCGATTATTGTTGCACCATATTTGTAAGGGATTGCCTTAGCTGATTCATACGATAGTGGCCCCGGTAGATAGATGACTATGGGAACCTTCTAATTTTTCTGACCATCATAAGTAATCTCGATCCGTTCCTGGTTGGGAACTTTAGATTCGTCAAGTAGAGGAATGATGGCAAAAACATCCCTGGTCCTATGATGACCAGAGATTGTGACAACATCCTCAACTTGATCGGCAAGGTAGTTCGGCGTCCAGTTGATGGGTCCAGAACCCGGATATGGACGAATTTCTCCATGATCGACCTGACCCTGAAGAGCTGCTCTCACAAGGTAACACCCTTGGTTACTTTCCGAACAGATGCTACAATTGTCGTAGTTGTGTGGAGGCACCTGGCCATGCCCACTTTGAATACAATGTAACCTCACTAGGTTACCTTCCATTGATCGGACATCCTGACTTTGACGACGAGTAGGATTCCTGTTATTGACACTAATCTGCTGAGTATCTTCATCCATGTAGATTGGCATCCACCAGTGATTTAACAAGTGCTGAAGTGCCTCCTGGACAAGGGTACAACCTCGATCGTTTTCGCAACCCGCTTTACAATTTTGATAGTCATGTGATATTAAGAATCCAAGTCGGACCTGCTCAGCATGTAACTCTACCAGGTTGGTATTCATTACGCGGATATCGAAGATCTGAACCATGTTGATTTGATAGGAGTTCCTATCATGGTAGTCTTGGATCCATCCAAGATCCATCTGACGCTGGAGGGCCTCTTGTATGAAAGAGCATCCCTATTTGTTTACTGAGCAAATCAGACAGGAACTGTAATTGTGCCGCGGCAGATTATGATACTGGCTTTGCCTTGAGTGCATCGCCACCAAGTTGACATTCATCGCACGGATGTCGTGGTTTTGAATGACGTTGGAGTTCGTATAGACCATGTTAACTCCACGAACTCGGTGCTCTTGGATCCATCCGAGATCCATCTGTTCCTGTAGAGCTGATTGCACTACCGAACATCCTTGGTTATCTTTAGAGCAGATATCACACTGGTGATAGTTATAAGGTGGCACATGGCCATATCCACTCTGTCTACAATGCATCTTGACCAGATTGGTTTTCAACAAGAGTACATCGTGAATTTGATAGACATTGTTAGTCTCTTTCTCAATCAGATTGACTGCAGCTTTCTCATGTTGAGGCAGCGGGTTCGTAAGAACATTAGGATTCGTATCTTTGAAAGATAAGAGCCCGCTCCTAACAAGCTTTTGCACGTCGGATTTGAAATTGAGACAAGTCTCAATGTTATGCCCTGAACCTCCTTGATGATAAGGGCATGTTTGATCCGCCTTAAACCAAAAAGGCGGATTTTCCGGAACTGTAAGAGGAGACTTAGTCTGAATGTGCCCCTTGGCTAGCAGTAACGAAAACAATTCAGCGTACGATACGGGTATAGGATCAAATCCTGGTGGCCGTGTTGTACGGTTGTTGTTATATGGAGGACGAGCCTGCTGAAGAGGCTGTTGTGTCCTTTGTTGGTCAGGTTGGCTCTGCGCAACCTGAGGTTGATACATAGGAACAGGCGCGGGCCGATAGCAGGAGTTACAGCTGCTACTGGCTGATAACGTCGCCTTTGCTTTCCGAGAGAGATATTCCCAATATCTTGCTCTTTTTTCTTAGGGAGAGTACTACTGTATTTTTTAGTACCGCTCGTTGATCCAGTGTCTTTTACCAAACGTCCTTCTCGGACGGCTTCCTCAAGACGTACACCCATGCCGACCATTTCGGTGAAATCACTGGGCTCACTGGCAACCATAGTAAAATGAGCTTAAGGTCTTTAAGAAGATTTTTGTCATCTCTTTTTCCTCAAGAGGTGGACAAATTTGAGCGGCAATTTCACGCCACCTTTGAGCATACTCCTTAAAGGTTTCTTTGTCCTTTTGCGACATTGATCTGAGTTGTTCTCTATCGGGTGCCATGTCCAAATTGTACTTGTATTGTTAGACGAAGGCAGTACCAAGATCTCTGAATGTACTAATCGTAGTACGGTTTAAACCCATGTACCATTTGAGTGCGGCACCGGTTAAACTATCCTAGAAGTAGTGAATCAGCAGGTCCTGATTCTCCGTCTGAGCTGACATCCGCCGAGCGTACATCACCAGATGGCTCTGAGGGCAAGAGTTGCCCTTGTATTTTTCAAAGTCGGGCACTTGGAACTTGTGCGGGACTTTCACATTTGGTACTAAGCAGAGGTCTGCGGCGTCCTTTCCAAATAAATCCTGACCGCGAATGGCTTGCAGCTCTTTCTGCATTTCCAAGAACTGCTCCTGGAATTCATCCATTCTGTCAAACATAGTTTCCTTCTTACCAGAAGGTGTCTGTGGAATCTGTCCTTTCGGGACAGTGTGCACCACAGAGGGTGGTACCGTGACTACGGCAGTAAGTCTTGGCGCCTCCCAAAGTTTGTAACCTTCAGGAGTCTTGAGTATGCCCCTAGCATCTTCGCTTTCCCGAAGTTTGTAACCTTCAGGCCCAGCGGCTTCTGTTGTGATTCCCTGATCTTCAGTGATCGGCGGAACATATCCTTCCGGGATATAGTTAACAGGCATGCCCCACGGATGATCTTTCGGCATCTGATACCTAGGATCATACTTTTCTATGATGGGCGTTGAGGTGATCTCTGAGATCACAGTTCTTTGTAGCTGAGCTTCTGCCATGGCTTGCATGTCGTTACGAAGCTTTCTCATATCCTCTCTCAGAGCGTCGATCTCTTCTTTCAACTCTCTGTTTTCTTCCTCAAGATCATCCATCTTTTTCTGACGATTGGCCCGAGTATTATACGAATGAGACAGTTTGACTCTAGAATCGAGACACAAACGTGAGATTCGTAGGTAAGAAGAATACACGATGTGAGAATGATGAATGCAATGATTATATTAATTGTTGTTTTTTTTTGGTTTAATCAAAATAAACTTCGACAATTAGATTGCAAATATCAAACGGTGGGGAAATCCCTTTTTATTGAATTCAAAGGATTACAGAAATGGAAATACAATAGATTACAAAGTGCAGAAACAGAAACCTAAACTAATGGGTCCCGAGTCCTCTTCTTTGACCGGGGCACTTGGGCCGTTGTCGGGTTGTCATTCCTTTGCCAGGTGAAAGGAGCGAGCAAATTCCTTTGGTCATCTTGATTCTCTACAGCATGCTGCTCCAAAATTTCAATCAGAGCATCTTTCTCTTTTAGTAGTTGCTGTATTTGGATACACTCTACGTCGAGGGTGCGGTACTTGTTCTTCCAAGATCTTCTTTCCTTTTGAACTTTGTTGAGAGTAACCTGAAGCTTTTCAGTTTCCGTCATGAAGTACATGACAGTTTCCCTCGGTGGAAGAATTCCGTAATGAGGATAAGGCATCTTTAGCTTGAGAGCTCTAGTTTGTACCCAATGGAGATAAGGCTCCACCGAGACACAGTCCGGTTTTCCCAGAGACTCTCGTCCTTTCTTATGAACATGTTTCCAAGCTTGAACTATTTCCATCTTTAGTGCTCTGTCATTTTCTCCTTCTTTGAAGAAAAGACCTTCCAGATGAACACCCAGTGGGATGTGTCTCATCGGGTATCCAAATTGACGAAGAACCAATGTCGGATGATAGTTGATTCCTCCTTTAGTTCCTATGAGGGGTACGCTGGGGAAGTTTCCACAACGGTCAATGATTCTGATTCCCTCATAAATCCTATTACACCAATCTATATCGGAATTGGTGAGAGACATGATCTTCTGCGACCAACGTAAGACACTCTTGCAATCCCAAAAAGCAGCAGACTTGGGCAAGTGAGAGATAAACCATTTGTAGAGCAAAGGTACATAGCATGTGATCTCCCCTCCGCTGTACAAATTTCCCAAGTGTACAGAATGATACGCATCTGCGAGCAAAGTTGGCACAGGGTTTCCAATGAGAAAAACCTTAATAACGTTGATATCGACGAAGTTATTGATGTTAGGAAACAAAAATAACCCGTAGGTGAGCAAGACAAAGATGCTTTCAAAAGCAGTCATGTTCCCTATACTAGCGAATTACAGGGCTTTCTTTGTCAAGAACTGGGCTGGCAAACCTTGGATGCCACCCTTAGTGGTCATGTGAGTCCTGACCTCAGACTCGTCCAAATGAATTGCTATTGCAATAGTCTGATTCTTTGGAATTTCTTCCAGTCCAGAAAATGGAGCTCGATCAGTGATATGTAAATCAGTCAGATGAGAATACTCCTCCAGCGTTGGTGATAGCTGGTAATCCGGGAATGTGAAACAATGATAAACCGGATCGTAGAACTGAATGAGCGCGTCCATGATCCCCTTAATCACATGGACTCTTAACAGTGGTAGAAAACCACCGTGCTTGGCTCTGAAAGCCTCTGGGTTAACGATCATCCTCGCTAACTTTCTCAAATCCTCTAGCTTTGGAACCTTGAAGGTATACTGGTGAGTTCTCCTTCTACCGAAATCCATTAATGCAATCTTTTTCTCTGATATTTGCAATCACAGTCTTAGTTTAATTTGAAAAACAGAGAGACTAGATGAGAAGTTTTTTGAATGTTTTAATGTTTTATTAAATGGATGCATGAATGCAGCACACAAAAACATAGAAAAAACATGGGGTCAAAGGGTCGTTGTCATGAAGTCAAGGCTCTACCCATCCCCAAAGGTTTATACTAGGGTGATTTTTTGTACCTGTACTCATTATCATCAGCTCCTCCCAGGAAAGCAAGACAACAAGCGGATCGCCAGCGAGTTGTAAAGCAATCTTAGAGTAAGTGCCATTCACCGAGAATAGATCACCAGCCTCAAATGAGGGTAGTATCGCGTAACAACTATTTCCGATAGTTTTCGCACTACTAAAGGGTTTGGCTCCTCAGCTTCTCAGACTTAACAACCGGCCCATTGGCTAGAAGAGTGAATGAGTTGTGTTGGTCAGCCTCCACTGAGGTTGATGGTCGACCCCGTCACCATCACTTATCTTAAGTGTATACTCATTCTCACCACATGCGGCATCACACGCATTCCCAGTAGCAGAAAAAATAAACACGTATAGCAATTAGGAAAAGCAGTATATATATTTGTCCTAATTATCCTAGACTTATAAAGCTATGATTCCTAAGTTCCTGACAGAAATGGGTTCCCCGGCGGAAGCCCCAATCTGTGGTATTCACATAAGTGAAGAGAAAAAAGGTTTGTCCAAGGTTTTCACCTTGCATGTTTAAGAAAGAATTTTTGAGCCCCACGGTGGGCGCCATTTTTTCTGTAGCGAGCGATTTTGGACGCGGTTCTTAAGCGCTGGTCGCTCTCTGCGGTTTGAGCTTTAAACTACAGGTAGATTCATTTTTTATCCTATTGTGAGCTGAATAAGGAAGGGAAATAGATGTCTCCAATTAACCCTGCTTGCATACTGAGTTTAAACAGCGGTCTGTTAGGTTACGAATGCTATCAATGTGGGGGGGCCTTGTACTGGTTATTTGTATTTTCGCCAATACGGTTTTCTTTCTTTCTAGGACTTTCTAGAGGGGAACAAGGATTAGGATGTTAGGACTGATGCTTTTGAATTACTGCTTTTGATTGATGGAGATACGGGATTTGGGTTTTTTGTTGATTGCGCTCGCTAAGATCTTTTCTTTCAATCTTATGCCTACGTATTCCCGTTTACCGAAACAGGGAAATCAGAGCGTTCGTAGTTCCTCCTATTCTAT
This sequence comes from Lathyrus tuberosus, assembly GCA_022829125.1. Taxonomy (NCBI): domain Eukaryota; kingdom Viridiplantae; phylum Streptophyta; class Magnoliopsida; order Fabales; family Fabaceae; genus Lathyrus; species Lathyrus tuberosus. The sequence continues at coordinate 3,200,513 of JALAZF010000052.1, read as the reverse complement.
GGGAGGAAATGGGTGTTTTGGTGTCTTGTTCAAAGCCCAAGATGTGAAGCGAAAGGTGGTTTGTATCTTGTTCAAAGCCCAAGATGTGAAGCTGAAAAGTCTATTTGTGTCTTGTTCAAAGCCCAAGACGTGAAGCTGAAAGACCTCGGCTTTAGAGAGAATTTGTCATCTCTAAAGAGGGGATAAGGAGAATTACTTTAACTTGGATACACGGATCCGAGCAATGCCATAATTTCCGAAGAAAGGGTTTTAACCTGAAGGAGAAGACTTTAACTCAGTGTAGAGCAATGCCATCTTTCCTTAGGAATTTATCATGCTAAAAGAGGGACAGTGGCGTGGATATAGATGATCCAGAGGCTTGCCGCTTACAACGATTAGATGAAGGGAAAGGAGTTGTTGATGTTTGTGTACTGTGAACGAGGCACAACTTTGATGCTAAAAGGTTGATTGGATCAACCAGTGGTTTTCTTATACAAAGCCTAAGAGGAGACTAATTTCCGCTAGGAAAATCATTATACAAAGCCTAAGAGGAGGCTATTTTGTGTCCCGTACAAAGCCCGAGATGGAAGCTAAAAATGTTTGACTCAACAAGAGAGTCTTTGTATCTCGTACGAAGCCCGAGATGGAGGCGAAAGAGGTAATTGACTCAACGAGGGAGTCTCTTATGTGTCTCGTATAAAGCCCGAGAGAGAGGCTAAATGTTGTTTGACTCCCCTAGGGAGAATTTTGGTATCTCGTACAAAGCCCGAGATGGAGGCTATTGTAACTGTTTCAGTTGAGTGATAGATCCAATATACTGATTTTAAAAGAGAAAATCAGTTCTTATATGAGCAACACTGTACTCAGGGATTTGATTTGAGGATCAGGGATATCTCCTTCTCTTTGAGGAAACGGGAAATCCAAAGGGTATTGAGACTGTCCGAGTCTGCGGGTTTCCTTCCTATTTTTGAAGAGTACTTGAGAATGTCTTTGAGACTCAAGGAAGTTAGACTGTCCATGTCTAGAGTTTTATATTTTGTACTATGCTTTGAGAAACAGTAGTAGACTCTATGAAAGGACTGTTCTATGCAGATGACTAAGTTCTGTTCCTATACCTCTAGGAGGTCGTCGGGACAATTTGTACGAAGCCCAAGAGGAGGCTGGAAACTTTTAAGAAGCCGACGGGTCCTTGTACGAAGCCCAAGAGGAGGCTATCATTCCCGGAGGAAGAGATCATTATACGAAGCCTAAGAGGAGGCTGTGAATACTTCTAAGAAGCCGTAGGGTCCTTGAATAATGCCCAAGAGGAGGCGGGGTTGCTTTTTAGGAAGCCTGTGGGTCCTTGAACAATGCCCAAGAGGGGGCCGATGCTTTTAAGAAGCCCGTGGGTCTATCATCTCCTTTCCATTAGGAGAGATAACTCTTTTAAAGATAAAAACCACTGGTAAACGTGCGAGGTTTACTATCCAGCGACTTTTAGCTTTTGAAGAGGGTTCCTTAGTTAAGGTCCAAGATTATGACTGTAGTGGGTACCCAAACCCCGAGACATTCAAGGCAAGCTATCCACAAGGAATATATCAAGTCAGGAAAGTTCGAGAATTTGGGAGAAACTCAAAGATGCCATTCACGGAGAATACATTCATCTTGGGGAGTAGAGCTTCTTGACGATTCCTAAGGAGGACAACCGAAGAGAAGACTGTATCTGGTGCTCCTATTGGGGATCTAGGCGTCTATTTCTACGAATAAATGAAACGGCGTCACCTAGTTCTAGACGTAGTTGCCGGGGAAACTCGAAATATCTATACTATTATTACACAGTAGATATGAGTTTATGAAAGGAGACTTACAGTGAGCAGCCCCACAATACAGTTTATAATATGAAAACAGTAAACGAAAGCGATAACCACTTACTCGGTTGGAGTGCTTCCATGCTGTTTGGTTAGTTGTTCAACAAAGAAAGATTGAAAACAACAGTATATTCAAAATCAAAGGAGAATGTGCTTTGAAAAAGAAAGATTTGGGGCTTACAGCTCAAGGAGAGGCCCAGGGTTTTAACAGTGAGCGCACTGTTTGACTTTGTACTGAGGGACTTATACAAGTGACTGGGGCCCAAAATGGTTTTCTGTACAAAGGGATGGGTCTTACACTCTCTCAAGAGGCCCAAAAAGGTTTAAAGGAAAAAGAGTGGGGCTTATAACACGAGGGTAGGCCCAAATGATTTTTCGTTTAAAAATGGCGATCGCGCCGAGGTTTTCTTTTAACGCGGAGGGACTTATACAATAAGTGAGGCCCAAGATTTTGGTTAAAAGGGGATTGGGTCTTACACTCTAATAGAGGCCCAAAGTGTTTTGAACGAGTCTTATAGCTCAAGGAGAGGCCCAAGGGTTATTTTGAAAAGGCGACGATCGCGCCGTTTACTTGTACGGAGGGACTTATACATTGAATGAAGCCCAAAAAGTTTTTGTACAAGGGGGGATGGGTCTTACACTCTCTCAAGAGGCCCAAGGTGTTTTGAAAATGATTTATGAGGGTTGAATTAATCCAAAACCCTAATTTGTTTTCAAAATGTATTTAATTGAATAAAAATTCAATTAAAATGATCAAAAATTATTTAACACATGGAAAACAAATTGTGATCTTGGATTAATGCTTCAAAAATTAAGTATTGACCTACAAAATAATTAGAAAGCATTAAAAGTTGTAAAATCAAAGTAGAAAAAATATTTAAAATGCCAAAAACAATCAAAATATTAATTCTTTACAAAAATATCAATTATATGAAATAAATAATATTTTTGGGATTTTTTGATAAAATAAAATATTTTAACATTTTTGTGAATTATTAAAAAAAGAATCAACTCAAAATCATTAAAACTCAGAGAGAAATTAATTTTTGAATCAATTAAACAAAATCACAAAATTCAAATATTTGAATTTCTAAAAATGGCGCCAAGAACAAGCTGAAGAACACGCGCGTGTTCTTGGTTTCTCAGATTTGCATTTTCTATCCAATCTCCATGAATACGTAATCATATCATGCAATCCACATATCATTATGCTCGTCTCAACCTCACGATCATGTCTATGCACTTTAATTTCATTTAAATTAAACATACAACAAGAAATCACGAAGAGACCTCAAGAACCCTAATTTCTGCATGAAGGCTAGGATTTTTGATACACGATTCAAACAATGCAATTAATTGAGGGAAAACATTCCATGCATGATTATGAACATATGGCCAAATTATTGTGCGAGGAAATATGCATAGATTGAGAGATGACCAAGCATGTGCTTACCTCTAGGCCGTGACAGCAAGTTCAAAGTGATTTTTGATCTGGAGGTGTTACAGATGAGTTGTGATGATCTGAACAGCTTCCCTACACCCTATGGATTGTGTTTGGATGGTTAGACTTGATTGAAATTGGCTGGATCATTTTGTGGTACCTCAGCTGCACTTTGGTTAAAACCTTGAGCAACCAGCTGGTGATTTTGTGAAATTGATGTTTCAGAAGTAATCTAAGTGTTTGATCAGCTCATATGTGATGTATGTGAGGTGTGTGAGTGATTGGTTTGATTGGAATTGCTCTCAAACTCAAAACCCGATAGTGACTTGCCTTAGAAGGCAAAATTGGAGTGAAAGAAGAGATTTTGAGGAAAGCATCTGTTAGATGGCTTTGGTGTACTCAAACTGACCACAATTGAGCTCTATTTATAGTAGAGCAAGTTTGTTTTGGGATCCACAGTGAATGGCAACTGCAGCAGGTGTTTCCTCAATGTTGGCCAATGGAAATGCAAGTCTCCTCTAGCTATTGACTAGAGGTTAGGGCACAGAGCTATGGTCCCCTTGGTCTTGGATAAGTCTTGACTGATTTCAGATGAGAATGGCTCAGTCCATGCCACCTTGATGGTTCCATTGAATGCCTCATTCCAAATTTGAAGTCTTGTCCCTATTTTGGCCATTCTAGGTTCAACATGCTATTTCTTGTTCCATGGACTTTGGAGGCTTGGCTCAGTGATTGTCCCCTTTAGATTCAATCCTCTGAGGTGTCCAAGTGGATAGGAGCAATTGAATTTGGCTGATTTTGGCAAATCGACCAAAGTTGCAAATTCTGCCTTGCCTTGACAGATTTTAGCAAGGCAACTTGCCAATGTCATATCTCATGGTGTAAGTTGAATTTGGCAATGTTCTTGGCCATTTTGGAAAGCTCTTACATGATACAACATCTGTTTAAACAAGTTTGGTTTTGATCTCTTTTGATTCCAAGTGAAAAATCCCCCTACATTTGGCAAAAAGTGAAGCAGAATCTGACTTAGTGAAAATTTCACTAAGTGTTGGAAAAAGTGACATTTTCACTTTTCAGCCACTTTGATCACTCCATAACTCAAAATCCTTAATGAATTGGAATGACTTGTAGTTGAAGTTTTTGTTGGTGATAATGAGGGCTGCAAATCCATCTTTGGATGAGAAAAAATGGCCTTGTGGTTTAGGAGTTATGGTCCTCCAAAGTTGGTACCCTTGCCACTTTATTTTTAACTTAGAAAAATTTCTAAGTTTTATGGTTACCCCTTTTACAAGTTATCTCACTTTTGATTTTTCTTGATGAATGATGATTCAAATCACACATTAACATCATTTTAGGGTTAAAAATCCATTTTGGTGAAAAATCTCAAAAAGTCAAAGTTGACTTTTGTGCACAGTTGACTTTTTATCAGATGAATTCCAAACTGTGCAATTCTTCAGGAAATCATGTCCTTGACCTAAATCAAACTTGATGGACATGTTCCATGGGTGTCATAGGGTATATTCAATCATGTATTAGGGTTTGGGAGCATGTCTTGGTCAAAAGTCAAAGTTACAGTTGACTTTTCCCTTAAAACCCTAATTGTGGTGCAGATGGAATTGAGACTTGTTGCTCAAGCTTCTTGGATCAATCCATTGTCCCAAATGGATCAATATGGTATATTAGAGACCCTAAAATCATCTCTTGAGGTCTTGGCTCATGATTTGTCCCAAAAGTCAACTTAGGGGTGAATTAGGTCAAGAAACCCTAATTCCTGATTTTTGATGAATGCATCCCTTGAGGCAAAATTGACTTGATGCATGGGTTCATGAGGTTCCATGAAGTATATTAGGTTATGTTTTGGATCAATGGCTTGTGCCCAGATGAAAATTTTCATCTGGAGGCCCTGGGTGATCAAAACCCTAATTTGGTGACACTGGCGATCTTGAGGCTTGATCCACCTAGAAGGGAGCAACCTTGTGCTTAATCCTTGAAGTGGGAGTCCTTTTGATCCTTTGAGGATGTTTGAGAGATTAGACAAGTTGAAAATCAAGTAATTTCTTGATTGAGCCTTTGTCTAAAGCTCAGAGAGGGCTTGAAACCCTAATTTTGATTGCAGTCAATGCTCACCCATCTTTGGGGAGACCGATGAAGCATAAAGGCACATCCATATTGTGGTGATGATTTGTACAATGATGGGAAACTTTAGTGGTCAAAATTTGGGGTATTACAGGAGGGAGACGTGGTGGCTTCATCTCTCAGATGATGGGCGTCTCCTCCTAGGAAGGATGTAGTTTCGTCAATATCGGTCTTGCTGACGGGGAGGAAAGCAGAGTTGCGAGCATCATGAACGTGATCTTGGCTTACCATGATCAGAATCTTAGACATAGAGTTGTTTTGGTCTTGAATCTATGATGGATATTAGACGGGGAAGACAGAGGTTCCCACAGACGGCGCTACTAATCTTGACGGTTGATCAGAACCTAAAGTGGGCCAAGGATGACGTCTGTGATGGTGGGTGTATAAGATGAGGAGGGGGTGTACCTGCAAGGCACTCCGATGCTAAAGTAAGAATTGGTAGAGAGAAAAGGGGCAAGTAGAAAGTATGTATTTCGTAGGATGATTTGGAATACCCGACCCTCTCAAGTGATAGGGTTTTTATAGTGCCCCTATCGTGTGGCCAACGATCCCTATTCTCGGGGCAAAATAATCGTGTCCCGAAGAAGAGGTAACTGCCAGAAACTAGCCGTTAGGACGGGCAGAGGTGCCCGAAACTAGCCGTTGCTACGGGCAAAGATGCAGTTTCGGGCACAGGCGTCGTGACTGTTTCTGGATGGTGGAGCCGTGCGTAACGGGCAAGAAATACCGAGGAGGAGCAGATGACCCTTAGGGTCATCCGACCATATATGCCCGGTAGAAGGGCAGAAAGGTAAATGCTGCCCCACATTGGCTGGACTTAGGCAATTGGACCGTTCTGGGAGCAGAAGTGGATTGGACCATGCCTATTCATATCCAACTATATAGACTGTCTTCTATATAGACTGTCCTTGAGTGAAAAAGAAAAAGCAGTAGCTTAATAGAATTGGTGGAGGAAAATGGAAACCGTGCGGTTTTCAACAATTTTGATAACTAATAATGGTGAACCATTGACCGTCCTCTATACGAAAAAGCAGTAGCTTGGTTTATAACTATTGCAAATTAATTTTGATACTTAATAAATTAATTATTTATTGATTACAAAAATAAATTGTCAACAAAAGAAAGTAAGGGTGAATCATTAATTAGAGAATGTGATAAATCAATCGCAATGTAAAATTAAATACTAATTAATGACTATTATAGATAATATATAAATTAGAAGATGAAAGTTAAACAACCTATTTATTTAAGAAATTGTAATTATTTTCTTCCTATTAAATCACTAATAAAATCTCAAGTCTTCTAAGTGTATCAGCTGTAATGTTCAAGTCAAATTGAATGTAAAAAAAAAAGAGCTTGACATTAAAAAAATAAATGTTTTATCAATTCTTGCGTTTCTAGAATTTTGTAAGTAATATGATGTTGCCTTTTCAAATGTAAGTGTAGTTAATTTCATTATATATATATATATATATATATATATATATATATATATATATATATATATATATATATATATATATATATTAGTGTTATATGTCAGTCTAAAAATGTTTATTATTTAATCCAAATATTTTTATAAACAATGTTATTATTATGAACGGGAACAACTTTAATATTGATTCAAATAATTATATAAATATTGTCAAAACAAAAATAATATTTATATAGGAGAAAAAAATAAATTGTTGATTCAAATATTTTTATATATGGGAACAACTTTACTATGAATTTAAATATTTTTATAAATAATATGAAAACAAAAATAATATTTATATACGGGAAAAAATATCTTATTGATTAAAAAAATTTATATACGGGAACAACTTTATTATTGATCCAATTATTCTTATAAACGGGAACAACTTTACTATTGATTCAAATATTTTCAAAATAAAAAAAATATTTATACACGGCAAAAAACACGTGTTGATTCATATATTTTTATATACGGGGTCAACTTTACTATTGATTCAAATATTTTTATAAATGATATCAAAACAAAAATAATATTTATATACGAAAAAAAATACATTGTTGATTAAAATATTTTTATATACGGAAAAATACTATTTTTATAAACGGGGATAACTTTACTACTGATCGAAATATTGAAAAATAGAAATTTATCGACAATTTTTTTCAAATATGTGAAAAAGATTAAGGGAACTTATTAAAAAATATTGGGTAGATATTTAAAAATTGTATTCTCTCTTACAAAATAATGTCTTATTTCTTTAAAAAAAAGTAAAACAATAATTTATCTAATACAAGTTTCAATAGTTTTTATTTTTCATCATATTATTTTTGATATTGTTGTTTAACTTTCATCTTCTAAATTTATTACTATTTCAACTTAAATTTACTATTATTCTTTAAAAAAAAATCTTTTTTCAACTTTCAATTTTTATGACATTTTACAAACAAATGAGCGTCCAAAACCATAATCCACTAAAAAAGTACCCCGTGCATATGCACAAGTTTGTTACTAGTTTGAAAACTATGATAATAGACACCTTCTCTATTTTTAGAAATTTGAAAGATTCTTATTATATAATTTTTTTTGTTACAAAAAGTATGGTGAATTCGTCTCTGGGTGGGTAGAGACGTTAAAATGGGCTACTTCGTATGGATTGGTTTGTCAAGCTCAAAAAATTAGGGAATTTATTATCCCAGCTTATGGGTTGGAAAATCATTATATAGAAAACCTAAAATGCCTCTCAGATTTCAAAGATGCATCTTCAGACGCATTTTTTTGAAGTTGTAGGAAACACAAGAAATGGAGGTTTGAATTGGGTTTCTAGAATAAAAACTTTTTCCCACCCAATTTATTAAGCAACGATAAAGATAAAGAAATGAACACAAGTATTTTTATCCTAGTTCACCGTTAACTAGGTTATATCTAGTCAACCCACCTGAGTGATTTTTCCTTAGAAAATGACTTAATCAAATAATCAAAACTAATTACAAATGCAATGACAACCTGTCGCTGATTTCTTAAGAATTCTGACCCAACTGGCCCCTCAAGAAATCTGACGGTCATTGACTCCTTATGATCCTGACCAACCTGGTCGCTTAAGAAGATTTAATCCTCATTGACTACTTGTCACTGACTTCTCAAGAGTTTAACCAACTTGGCCGCTTGAGGAATACAATTAGAGTTACAATAACAAGTTTTATGTTTACAAGATGATTTAGATAAGCAAATACACACAAATGATTTTTCTAGGATGTCCCATGCTTCTTTTGTTGAATCTACATCACCAACTTTCTCAAAGTTGTCTGGATCAACACATTGATGAATTAGAAAGAGAGCCTTATAATTATTCTTCTTCAAATATTTGTGTGCAGCCTTTTGTTTATCTGTAGCACTCTCTCCATTTGGTGTTACTCCATTCTTCACAAGATCACAAAGATCTTGATAACAGAAAACAACCTTCATCTGCTTACACCAATTTTCATAAATCTTACCATTCAAGATTGAAAAATTAGCTGGAAAATGCTTCTTAAGATGATTCATTATGATTCAATGTGTCCCAAAGATCACAAAGCCAGTGCTCTAGATACAAGATGTTGGGAAAAATCCAATCTTGAAGGTAACCGAATCAATCTTGATGAATAAGAACCATTCTTTCTAATTGATCACGCCTATTGTTCTTCACTGAGGGCTTCTAATGGGGGCAGCTCAAGTAATGATTGAATGGTTACACATTGATTTCCTCATTTAAAAGGCTGAATAATAGCTCTTCATTGCTCTTAATGACTAGAATCACCACTTTACTGCCTTCCTTTTATAACCATCACTGTTTTCTCTTTCCTTTTAAATATGCATGATCACTTTTGCACTCCTCTTACTTCAACACCTTATTAGCATGAATTTTTGAGCAAACAAACACCATTTAAAGCTTTGGAAACTTTAAAATGGATTAAAAACATAAAAAATTCAAAGTGTTTTGGGCCAAAATTGGCCCCTTACCTGTTTATTACATAATAATAAAACTATAAAAAATGGGCAGCATGCCCTATTGTCATGCCATTGTAATGTGCTTGGATGATAAACACAAGCTTTAGCTCCTTTCCTTCAACTAGATCCTTGCCCACCACTGAATCGTTCATGAACTGCACTAAAGCCTCATTGACCTTCCTAGCATTTGCCCTTGTCATAGGACCTCCTAAGCTTTTAATTGTATCACTTATGTCGTTTTTGCTTATGTCCTCATCATTCCCTCCCTCTTGAAGAGAATTTGACCTCGAATTGAAATATCCATCACCTACATCAAAAGGAGAAAAGTCAACAACAATAAAGGTAACATTAACACCATACTCACCTGGAAGTTTAATTTTGTAGGCATTGTCATTGATCCTTGAAAGCACTTGAAAAGTTCCATCTCTCCTAGGTTAAAGTTTGGACTCCCTTTGTGATGGAAACCTTTCCTTTCTCATATGTACTCAAACCCAATCTCCGAGTTCAAAAACAACCTTCTTTTGCCCTTTGTTGGCACTTTTTGCATAGCTGTCATTTTTCTTTTCAATTTGTATTTTAACTTGTTTATGCAATTTTCTCACAAATTTAGTCTTAGTTTGGCCATTTTTATGCTTCATAAGAGATGTGTTAAGCAATGGTAATAAATTAAGTGGTGTTAAAGAATTAAAACCATACACAGTCTCAAATGGTGAATATTGTGTTGTGCTATGAACAACCCTATTATAAGAAAATTCTACATGAGGCAACCATTATTCCCACATTTTCAAATTATTTTTAACGACAACCCTAAGAAGAGTAGAAAGAGTTTTATTCACTACATCAATTTGTCCATCTGTTTGGGGATGATAAGTAGTGGAAAATAGCAATTGCGTTCCCACCTTACTTCATAAAGTCCTCCATAAATGGCTTAGGAACTTTGAGTCCCTATTTGAAACAATGCTCCTTGGTAGCCCATGAAGGTGTACCACTTCTTTAAAGAAAACACCAGCAACATTACAAGCATTGTCTACCTTTTTGCATGGAATGAAATATGCATCTTTGAAAACCTATGCACCACCATAAAAATAGAATCTTTTCCATTTCTTGTTCTATGCATCCCCAAAACAAAGTCCATGGAAATGTCAATCCAAGAAAATTCAGGAATAGGCAAAGGAATATAAAGACCATGAGGCATAGCTTTTGATTTGGCCTTTTTACAAACAATCACTACTACGGAAAACCCATTTAACAATAGTTGGAAAATACATATAATCACGCAGATCAAGGCATTTTTTGTAGAGTGTTGTCGCAAATGCGCTACTTATAATCACGGTCCTGGGACCGTTGTTGTATTCTGGAAAGCGCGCGGTATATCACAACGGTTATGCTTAACAATCGTTGTGATATATACGGTACTGGGTTCGAAACTCCGCAGCAACAAATAAATTGCATTAGATCACGGTTAATGTAGAAAACTGTTGTGGAACGTACTCATAATTTATTATATACCAATGTATATTACTTGTTTTACCATACACCTCATTAAATAAATACAACCATTAAAATTTGTAAAGAAATATATAATCTTAAAATTAAACTATTCTTGAAAACCAACTTAAACACACCACTGTATTCCGAATTGCATGCGTCTCATCGTGCACATTTAATGTTCTTTAACACATATATGGTTCAATGGTTGGATTTCTTCAATGAATCAATATCTTTTATTATAGTTTACCTCATCGTCGTCGCTTATCATTGTGATTGTTATGATGACTTATCATCATAACAATCATGATCTTAACAATCACGCTGATAAGCGACGACGACGAGGTAAAGTAGAATTATAGATACCGATGTATTGATGCAAACAAACCATTGAACCATATATTATGTGTTAAAGAACATAAAATGTACAGAATGAGACACATGCAATTCGGAAAACATTGATTGATATAGGTTGGTTTTCAAATACATCTTAATTTTCAGATTATAAGTTTCTATGTCAATTTAAATGATTGCATTTTCATTAAAAGGTTAGTGAAACAAACAATATACATAGTATATAATAAACTAAACTTCATCTACTGTCAACCTGTATAAGAATTTAAAGAACAAAACATTGTTAAGTCACAAGAAGCCTCTTTCTTGTGATTTAGCAATGTTTTGTTCTTGTTTTGAGAACATTTGTCAACAACAACAACATACAACAACACAACAAATCCATGCAACACAATAAAAAAAACATACATTATTTTAGCAACAAAACACTAACAACATACAATATCGCAATGACTTCATACTTCTTGTATTTTTTTCCATTGCTACACAAACCATATGTACCTTATCAACTCATACTATACGCTTGCTACCACCATCATCATCACCATGTATCATCTTTACTATACAAATTCAGCTATTTCAAATAAAATAAAATAGTTAGTATTCAAAACAAATTCAGGTATAGCTGAAACAAAACCCTAAGTGGGACTGTAACAAATCAAGATACATTGAGTCAATAACGCATCTCTTATTGAAAATAATCGTGGGACTGTAAGAAATCAAGATATATTAAGTTCATCTAGTTTGTGATGCTATGAAGTAAAAATATAAGTGGATAAAGTTTATACAATAACTTCATACTTCTCATTTTTTTTCCATAGCAACAAAAACCATATGTACCATCACCATACTATACGCTTGCTACCACCATACGCTTGCTACCACCATCATCACCATGCATCTAAAAGGAAATACAACAAACTTCAAACTTAACCCTAAAACATCAACAACATAATGTTTTCCACAACATCCTAAAACCAAACCCTAAAACAATAATCCTAAATTCTAAACATCAACAGCATCCAGAAGAAGAGTAGAAAGAAGAAAGCAGGAGAACATACCATCTTCGCCGCCGTAAGAGTTTGCGCTGGACGTTGCTCCCGTCAGATATCCTTTAAGCTTCTTTTCGCCATTCACTTGTTACAGTATTGGTTAAGATTCATGAGAGGAGAGGGTTGTGTTTGGGTTTTCTTTAGAGAGAAATGACTGTTATGAACTGGGCAATAGATACTTTCGTTTATATATTAAAAAATATTACTTTTCGTCACGGTTTACAAGAATAATCATAATTATATTTTAAATAATAGCAAATTATATCTCAATGGTTACTCATAATAACCGTAGTGATATCTCTTTTATTATTTATTTAAAAATAAATAAAGAAGAAATGAGTGCCTTAACATTAAATGAATAAAATTTTTGAGAGCGCTGAGGTTCGAACCCATGAAAGATTGATTGTATCATATTGGTTATAACGTCAAACGTTATTATCCCCTAAAAATTTATAATTAAAAAATAAAATAAAAAGTTAGCGCCTGAGTTTAGAGATGTCATCACGGTGTTTGGAAGAACCGTAATGAATGCATTTTTCACAAAATTTTTGCACATCAATTATCATATGAGGCCAATAAAAATGTTCTTGCAAAAATTCTAGAGTTTTAAAAACTCCAAAGTGCCATTGTACCTAAATCTCTTTCCTTTTAGACACACATAATCTATTTCCTTTAAATAAATAGCCATTGTACCTAAAATATCCTTTGAGGGCAGCACACTCACTAGCTAAATATTCCAAAGAAAAATCAAGATCACTTTCATACAACTCTTTAATATGCTCAAGACCAAAAACTTTGGTTTCAAGAGTAGAAAGTAAAACATACCTCCTTGGAAATGCATTTGCAACCACATTAGCTTTATCTTTCTTGTGCTTAATCACATATGAAAATTATTCAAGAAATTCAACCCATTTTGCATGTTTCTTGTTCAACTTACATTGCCCTTTTAAATGTTTTAAAGATTCATGGTCACTATGAATGATAAATTCTTTTGGCAGTAGGTAATGTTGTCAAGTTTGCAATGCCCTAACTAAGGCATACAATTCCTTATCATTATTTGAGTAATTTAGGGCAACCCCTTTTAATTTCTCACTAAAATAAGCAATTGGATGACCTTCTTGCATCAAAACAGCCTCAATTCCAACATTGGATGCATCACACTCAATTTCAAAAGATTTAGAAAAAGTTGGCAATGCGAGAATTGGTGCTTGAGTTAGTTTCTCTTTAAGGGAAGTAGAGGGTTGATCTTGTTTTTCACCCCCTTTAAAACCAACTTCTTTTTTTAACAATTTCATTAAGTGGTGCAACCAAGGTACTAAAATCCTTTACAAACCTCCTATAGAAACTAGCTAAGTCGTGAAAGCTTCTTACCTCACTGACATTTTTGGGCGTTGGCCATTCTTGAAATGCTTTCACCTTGCTTTCATCAACATGGACTCCTTTAGAGCTTACAATGAAACCTAAGAAAATCATATGATCGGTGCAAAAGACACATTTTTTCAAATTTGCATATAAATTTTCTTATCTTAGCACTTGCAAAACAACCTTTAAGTGAATGAAATATTCCTCTAAATTTTTGCTATATATTAAGATATCATCAAAATACACAACAACAAATTTACCCAAAAAATCCCTCAAAACATGTTCATTAATCTCATGAAAGTGCTAGGTGCATTAGTTAGTCCAAATAGCATAACCATCCACTCATATAAACCATATTTTGTTTTGAAAGTTATTTTCCGTTCACCCCCTCCTTTATCCTAATTTGATGGTACCTACTTTTCAAATCAATTTTAGAAAATAAGCATGCACCAAACAATTCATCAAGCAAGTCATCTAACCTAGAAATGGGATACCTGTACTTATTGGTAATGTTATTGACAACCCTACAATGGGTGCACATTCTCTAACTACCATCTTTTTTTTTGGAACTAAAATTACCAGAACATCGCATGGACTTAGACTTTCTCTTACTCATCCTTTACTTACCAAGTACGCCACTTGTCTTTGTATTTCTTTGGTTTGTTGTGGATTGGTTCAGTAAGCTGGCCTATTAGGCAAAGACGCTCCCGGATTGAGATCAATGTGATGCTCAATTCCTCTTAAAGGTGGCCAACCACTCGGTACCTCCTTTGGAAACATGTCTTCAAATTCCTGCAAAAAAGTTTCAACACAACTAGGCATTGTGTGTTAGGAGCGTTAGCTAGCAACGCCACCTCTTTGCAAAATAGCAAATATAGGGGCTGTTACGAAATAATTGCATTTTTAACCTCTTTTTTTTGTAATCAAACTCTATTTCTTTTCATCATTCTTTTTTTCACTCTTTTTCTTTTTTTTTCATTCTTTTCTTTTTCTTTTTATTTTTCATTCTTTTCTTTCTTGCTCATTTTTTCTTTCATTTTTATATCTTCTCTCACCTCACTAGGACTCAATGTTACAAGAACAATCTTTTGGTCATGATGCACAAAAAAGTATTTATTGGAATACCCTTCATGACTAGTCTTTTTATCAAATTTTCAAGGTCTCTCTAACAACAAAAGATTAGCCTCCGTAGATACTACATCACACAACAACATATCCTCATACTTCCCAATTTTAAAACAAATCGTAACTTGTCTATTAACAACCATTTCAACACCTTCATTAATCCATTGAAGCTTATATGGCTTAGGGTGAAGTTTTGTTTCTAAATTAAGCTTTGACACTAACCGAGTACTAGCAACATTAGTGAAACTCCCACCATAAATAATTAAAGAACATACCTTTCCTTGAACTAGACATCATGTGTGGAAAAGGTTTTCTCTTTGAGTGGTGTCTTCCTCTTTAACTAAGTTCCCCAACATCGTGGTCACCATGAGCAACTCTCCAATAGGTATTTCTTCTTCTTATACCTTATTATACTCTTCAACATTCCCATCTTCTTCCTTTTCATCAACTACTTCATTTTCCTCCATAAGCATAGTTCTCTTAGTTGGACATTGAGATGCAATATGCCCTTGGCCTTGACACTTGAGACATGTAGGTTTTTTGTTAGTTGAAACACTGTAATAGCTTTACCTTTGTTTCAACCGTGGGCTCCTTAGATGATGAAGATGAAACACCCTTCTTCTTTAGTTTGTCTTTCCAACTTGAAGAATTGAAAATGGTGGAACTTCTCCTTGCTTGGCTCTTTCTTTTGAGTTGTTGTTCTACTTTGATAGCTTGGTGCACTAAGTCCTTTATCTCCACATAAAGTTGTAGCTCCACTATCTCTACTACAAAATACACCTTCAGTAACATAATATTACTATGGTTATGCCTTTCACCGTTGTAATATCGCAAACTGAAATCGCCTAATGCTTATTTATTTTTCGAAAGTTATTTAATCACGATTGATATAAACAACCGTGGTGATAAAGTGAGTGGTACAAGGTTCGAATCCTGACAACTACATTTTTTTTTCATTTTTCCTATTACAAGAAATGTGTGTCACTTAATTTCATACATAAATAAAAAATTGAAAATTATTTAATCACGGTTTTAATATTCAACCGTTGTAATATGATCTGTACAACCTTTGCTCTTCCCAAAAGAGAGAAACGTTATTCCCAAAAGAGAGAAACGAATATAATGATGATTGAAATTTTTCCTTAATTTCTCTAGATGGTCACAAGTCATTCAAGAATATCAACCATTAGAAGTAATCATTGCAAGGATTAAATCATCAGATGTTTCATCTTCAACCTCTTATATAAATGCACAGTTTCATATAATGAATTTCCACTACTTCAAATTATTCTTCTTAACTTCTTATAGAAAAATGAGTTCTCCATCTGAGAATGCTAACAGAAATATGTCAACTGAAGTCACCACAGTCCAACAACATCAGCAGTCAACTGAGGAGGTCAAGCCATCTGAATCGACTGCATTTAGGGATACACTGAGGGCGAGGAAGGCCAAGAAGAAGAAGAAGAAGAAGAAGAAGAAGAAGAAGAAGAAGAATAAGAAGAAGAAGAAGCTGAATAAGAAGAAGAAAAAGGTGTCGAGGAAGATTTTTTGACTATGATTCTGATGAGGGTAGTGAGGAGAGAGTCATAGATTATGAAGATTCCTTTAGTGCTAGGGGATATTGTTCCAATCTTGACAAAATTATGTAATTAAATAATTATGTTTTATATACTCTTCCCTTTTGGGCCTCTTAATGAACTTATTTATAAGTATTGTTTTATATACTCTTGCCTTTATATACTCTTTCCTCTTTACAAAAAAAAAATAGCACAAGCCAACAAAAATAATAACAACAATAACAACAGTAATGAAGAATAACAATAAAAATAATTAATAACTCTCTCACCATTGCGTTTATAAATAAATAAAAAATTGAAAGTTATTTAACATGGTTTTACAATACAACCATTGTAAAATTTGAAAATTGCATCACGGTTTTTCTTTCTAACCGTGATGAAAAGTGATATTTTTTAGTATATAAGCGAAAGTATCTATCGTTCAGTACATAACAATCGTTTCTCATAAAAGAAAACCCTAACATGTTTCACTCTTCTCTCTCATAACATAACCCTAACATCCATATCACTCTTTAAACATACTTCAACCTTCAGATTTGTCTTCAAATTCGTCTTCACCAATCGCTAACTTGAGGTTCATTCATTAAACTTATGCTTCAATTTCGTTTAGGTTTCTTGTTAAAAATGTGTTCTCATTTTTTCATTTGGTGAATGTTCTCATTTTTTCATATTCTTCTTCACCACCTTAACAAAGCGCGTACTTTGGCTATGATACATATGGTTTGTGTAGCTATGAAGAAAAATACAAAAAGTATGAAGCTATTGTGTAAACTTCATTCACCTTGTACTTCTTCTTCATAGCTTCATAAACTAGATGGACTTCATAATTTGTTCCAGATCCATGATTAGTTTAAAAAAGGCGTGTTCTTGAAACATTACATAATATCTTGTGTTGTTGTATACAGTTGTATGTTATTGTTGTTGATTAATGTTCTCAGAACTTCATAAATTATTGTTGTTATTGTTTATTATATCTTGCGTTCATGAACCTTTTTTGTTGTTGTATGTTGTAGTGTTGTCGATAGATGTTGTTGTATGTTGTTGTTTGAAGACTCTAAAGATTTGACTTAAATTTTGGTAAAACTCATTGTCAAACAAAAGGATTCAACATCAAGAAATCTGGCCATGAACAAAGATGTTAAAGAAGATGTCTCAACCTGAAGATACGACATCTTGACTGATATGCTGATTTAGCAAGTTTTTAGATCAGTAACAAATCTGCCAAGATTTAATGCGCATGGATCAAGGACCAGAAGATTGAAGCCCAAGACTGCTGAAGTCTATAAATAGAAGACTTAGACCTAGGTTTTGTAATGCCTTTTGTAACATAGTTCTCTTGCGTAAGAAACAAGGGTTTAGGGTTTTGAGAGTCGTTGGCTCTCTAGGTTATAAGTCTCCCTTTGTATCAGTTGATACATTGTGGCAGATATAGGCGTCACACAGATCCATAAGCCTTGAGGTATTGGATTGTGTATTGTTCTTGGATGAAGCTTTTAAGCAAATCTGAGTTAGCTTGTTTGTCAAGAAAGCTTGACAGATTTCTGTATTGACAGGGATGATGTAGAAATCACAGTTGGTGATTAAGGGAAGTGAGTGGGGTATCTCATATCAGAGTTGTAAACGTTAGAGTTTAGCTTTGGTAAAGATGTTCATTGGGTAGATCTTAGGATAAAGTTGTAAACGAGGGAGTTTAGCTTTGTAACAGATCTACAGATAGTGAAGTCTTCTTCCTGGATTGGTATCCGCCAGATGTAGGTGAGTTGCACCAAACTGGGTTAACAATTGCTGTGTTCTTTATCATTATGTAGATTTACATTTTTCTGTTAGGGTTCATGATAAACATGTTGGGTCAGATGTGGTGACATCTGTGATTCTGCAGTTCTGATATTCAAGGTATCAGTTTGCTGTTGTGCCTCTGTATTTAAATGATTATGTAGCACAATGTCTTGACATGTGTTAGGACATCTGTTGTCTGCATATGCCAGAATTTCAATTGGTATTAGAGCAGGCATCCTGTCTGGTTTTGGATGAGATCTTTGGGAGATACTTTCTGGCGTTTAAACATGGAGGAGTTTTAAAGATCAGATCAATCAACTCATACATACTCAAGGGTATTATTGGATGAGATGGATGTTCTGGATCGAAGGTAACAACCCGTTGGTTGTTCATGTATCTGAGGAGGTTCTACAACAACTACAGGAGAAGTGGCTAGTTCTTTTGTTGGGGTGTATTATAAGATGTTCTAACATCGTATTAGGGCAAGCAGGATATGTTCCTTGGTGGTTCTGCTGCACGT
Organism: Lathyrus tuberosus; assembly: GCA_022829125.1. Taxonomy (NCBI): domain Eukaryota; kingdom Viridiplantae; phylum Streptophyta; class Magnoliopsida; order Fabales; family Fabaceae; genus Lathyrus; species Lathyrus tuberosus. Next base: position 3,181,892 of record JALAZF010000052.1, on the reverse strand, counting down.
GTTTCTGATGGAAGAGCTCTAGAATTATGGGATTCTGGAGTTGTTACTGAAGACAGTTGGTGAAAGATCTCAATCACTGGCCTCTATATGTGAAGATATCTGCATTCTTTTATTCCAAAGTCGGGAGCGATGAATGAAGGGAGTTGTTGGTAGATATCTGGTATAGTGACTTGGTACTTAGAAGCTTGGTTTCTTGGTGCAGTTGAAGTCAGTTGAAGAGGATAGGAGTTACGTTTAAGTTTATCAAGTTCTTGCTCTGGGAGTTTGATAAATTATTGATCGGCTAGGTTGTCAAAGATACTTGAGAATTATCTCATGTCCACTCATAAAGACATCTCAGTCGTGCATCTGGAGTCTTCTAGTTATTCTTCTGACTAGAACGTGTTTCTTTGAAACACAATCTGAAGAAAGTGGAGGTGATTTATTTTCACCATCCAAAACAGCAAGGAAGGATTCATCTCTTTTAACCCTAAGAGTGGATCCAATCTGATTAGAGCTTTCAGAATTTTTGAGGTAAATAAGATTCCTTCAGAGAGAATCTTAGTTACTTGAGTCAAGGGTGGCAGCCTTGGTATCTCAACACTGTTTGTCAAAGAAGATACTTGCAAAAGATTGAATACTTGATAAGTGTTCATGAAGTGATCTGGTGGAGCTTAGCTACAACAGTGAAGAAGGGTTATTGGACAAGGATTTAAGATCAATTGCTATTTGTGGTGTGCACAAGTATTTATTTGATTATCCTTGAAAGTCAAGATTGTTGATGTTCAAAAAGATGTTGGAACATCTCATCATCAAAGTTTGTACAGAATCATGGGAGGGGTACTGCATACGCTTTAGCATCTATTTTGATCTTAGGTGGTGACTTAAGAAGTTGCTTCAGTCGGGTGTGACAGAAGCATGTGTTCTCCGGAGAGTTTCCTGGCAAGAAACTGGTATGGACTTTGATGTTGTTGAAGATAAAGATGAAGACAACATAATCTTGATGGTTACTGCTTAGATCAGTTTATTTCTGATCTAGGTACTTGGGAGCATGGGATTTTGCTCAGTTTTAAGGTCAAAGTTAAGTGGAAGTTATCTCTGACTTTCTACAGTCTGCTCTACTAAGGAAAGTGGCATTCTTTGGTATGGCTATGGTGTAGTCTAGGACTATTTATCTTCAGAAGATTCAGACGTGGCAGGTGTGAAGACTTTGGAGTTTTAAAGCAGGATGGAGGTTGTCTACTCAAACTTGGTTGTTGAATCAAGTCTATGAGAGCATGAAACTCGTGTTCTGCAAAGGGAGGAGGTTCTTCTAAGTGGTAGAAGGAGGAGCTGAATTCAGCAGTTGGATGTTGTATCAGAATGTTCTGACATCTAGCTTAACATCAGAGTCTCACCTGGTGATGTGGCACATCAGCTTAAGATAAAGTGATCTACAGGAGAATGGAAGTTATGGATGCTTTAAAAAGGTTTATCTCATGTAGTTTGCGGGAGCTGTGGATGGGAAGATGTTACGTGTCTCGAGGCTTGGTGGATCCAAGATGTCTTGCTATGGAGCAAGTAGTTCATGTGACTTGAAGATCTGATTTCATTGGTGGATCAATGTATCTTGTGGGAGTTCTGAAGAAGAATGAGGTCAGTCAAATAGTGGCATTTGGTTGATCTTTACTGTGCATTCAAGCAGGATTCTTGAAACTGATTGCTCTTGTACAGAAGGGTGGTTGGTTGAAAACATAAGGAGGATCTGGTTTATATTGGAGCTTGTGGCAGAAGTTCTCAGTTTATGGAAGATTACCTTCTTTTGGTGGATGAGAGTTTATTTCTCTCTGGGTTTCTGAAGTTCTCTTTGTTCAAGCTGGTGGCGCAGTGTTGTGTGAAGATCTTTAGTTTATATTACTATGCTGATAGTAAGTCCAGTGGTGGAGCATATCAAGAACCATGGTGTGTGGTGTCTATGATGTATGAAGGATGTCCTAACTGATGTTAGAACATTTTTGGGTTGGTTATCCTTGGAGGAGGATTTCAAGTTCTGTGAGGAACTGGTTACTTGCATCGTGTCTAAGAAGTATCTACCTTGTCATATGGGAGAATGATGGAGTAGAAGAATTGTCTTAGAAGTATGACGTAAGGGTTTTGATAAGACTGGAGTGGATCATGTGTTGATTGCATGAAGGTCTGGATTCTGATGCGTTCAGAAGTGAATATTCACCTGGATAATCAGAAGTATTCTAGGTTATCATACGGGAGAATGATGAAGGAATGACTGTCTTGGATTATGGGGTGTCTATCTCAGTTGCTGGCCTTGGTAAGGTCAGTGGAAAATCTTGTGAAGGGGATACTGCCCCTTGCTGCAAGTCATGCTAGTAGTGGATCAGTTTGGAAGCTGTGAAGTTCTGGAGCATGCATATGATATCTGACATCGTTATAACAAACTAAGGGGCCCTGTGCATCTCTTTGAGGAATGTGAAGCATTCTGATTCAATTGGGTTGTGTCTCAGGGAACAAGGAGGTCTATACATGAGAATTCAGAAGGAATTCGTGTGGTGTATAGATAGTTTCTGGAAGAGAGGGATCAATGGAGCTTTGATCTCAATCCAAGAGTTTGTTATGTTAGGATGGTGATCCTTATATTTCCTCACGGGTAGCATGATGGTGATCATGTGTGAGTGATTATTAGTTCTTGTCAGAAGAAGCAATAAGAGGGTTGATGATTGTGTTCAGCAGGTAGGTTGGACTGAGGGTGCGCTCTTGAAGACATGAAGATGCGTCTTATGTTTTCCATTCATCAGCTTTGTGTTCATTGGAGGAGCATTGGTTATCTTAGATAGGGGGAGTTGCTCATTGATCGAAGATATATTACTACGGGGGTGCAGTTCAGATTCCAGTTTGTATTGTGCATCAAGCAAGCTGTGAATATGTTTTCATCCTGGGAGGATGAGATATCAAGAAGGATGTCTTGACATTTGTATTGTTGCAAGTTGGGGGAGACTTGGCAGTGCAAGTTACATGGTTCTTAATGGATGCTTAAGAATCATTGGTTGAGTCTGGGAGAATTTATTTTTCTCTGCAGACTGTGATCTTAAGACTGTGAAGATATTGGTCAACAGAGAAGTCTTCCTTGGTAGACGATGTCTGAAATGATGTTAGAACGATATTGAGGACAAGTATCTCTGGTTATGTGCTTGTGTGGATGGTTTGGACGGTGGAGAATTTGCGCGTGCAAAACATGTTCTTCGTTCTTGGAATTCCTTTTGGACGAGGCTCTGAAAATGCCTTATTTTGACTTGACTGGTGTCATTTCCAATGGTTCGATGTTTTTTATGTGAATACTTGGGTATGTAAAGGGACATTTTCGGATATGAAGCTGCTCAGACACTTTTGTCAATTTTTGGCTAAAAAGGGGGAGAAAGGAGTTTCAGCAGTGTTCTTTGTGTCCTAAGTGTAGTTCTTTGTGTCCTGAGTTAAGAACACAGTCATGTGTTCAGGGGGAGTTTTATCCTCCTCCTCATGTACGCCAACATAAGAAAAAAATTAAGTTAGGATTTCTAGAATCTCAGGAGTCTTAAATTAATACTTATGAGTTGGTTATTCAGGTTGACACGAATACAGGAGAATCCTACAAAATGAGTTTATGAGTTTTAGCCAAAATTTGTCAAAAGGGGGAAATTGAAGACTCTAAAGATTTGACTTAAATTTTGGTAAAACTCATTGTCAAACAAAAGGATTCAACATCAAGAAATCTGGCCATGAACAAAGATGTCAAAGAAGATGTCTCAACCTGAAGATATGGCATCTTAACTGATGTGCTGATTTAGCAAGTTTTTAGATCAGTAACAAATCTGCCAAGATTTAATGCGCATGGATCAAGGACCAGAATATTGAATCCCAAGACTGCTGAAGTCTATAAATAGAAGACTTAGACCAAGGTTTTGTAATGCCTTTTGTAATCTAGTTCTCTTACGTAAAAAATAAGGGTTTAGGGTTTTGAGAGTCGTTGGCTCTCTAGGTTGTAAGTCTCCCTTTGTATCAGTTAATGCAATGTGGCAGATATAGGCATCACACAAATCCATAAGCCTTGAGGTATTGGATTGTGTATTGTTCTTGGATGAAGCTTTTAAGAAAATCTGAGTTAGCTTATTTGTAAAGAAAGCTTGACAGATTTCTGTATTGACAAGGATGCTGTAGAAATCACAGTTGGTGATTAAGGGAAGTGAGTGGGGTATCTCATATCAGAATTGTAAACATTAGAGTTTATCTTTGGTAAAGATGTTCATTGGGTAGATGTTAGGATAAAGTTGTAAACGGGGGAGTTTAGCTTTGTAACAGATCTACAGATAGTGAAGTCTTCTTCCTGGATTGGTATCCCCCAGATGTAGGTGAGTTGCACTGAACTGGGTTAACAATTGTTGTGTTCTTTATCATTCTACAGATTTACATTTTTCTGTTAGGGTTCATGATAAACATGTTGGATCAGAAGTCGTGACATCTGTGATTCTGCAGTTCTGATATTCAAGGTATCAGTCTGTTGTCGTGCCTCTGTGTTTAAATGATTATGTAGAACAATGTCTTGACATGTGTTTGGAGATCTGTTGTCTGCATATGCCAGAATTTCATTGTTGTTGATTAATGTTTTTAGAACATGAACAAAACATTGCTAAGTCACAAGAGAGAAGCTTCTTGGGACTTAGCAATGTTTTGTTCTTGTTCATAAATGTTGTTGTATGTTTTAGTTATTGATTAATGTTTTCAGAACAAGAACAAAACATTGCTAAGTCACAAGAAAGAAGTTTTTTGTGACTTAGCAATGTTTTGTTCTTGTTCTGAAAACATTGATAAATGTTTTGTTCTTGTTGATAAATGTTGTTGATGTTGTTGATTAATGTTTTCAGAATAAGAACAAAACATTGCTAAGTCACAAGAAATAAGCTTCTTGTTGCTTAACAATGTTTTGTTCTTTAAATTCTTATATGCTATGTAGATGAAGTTGAGTTTATTATATGCTATGAAATGTATTTTCACTAACCCTTCACTGAAAATACATTTCATTTAAATTGACATAGAAACTTATAATCTGAAAATTAAGTTGTATTTGAAAGCCAACTTATATCAATCAATGTTTTTCGAGTTGCATTCGTCTCATCATTCATCACTCGCTCTTTAACATATAGGATGTGGTTCAATGACCTGATTCCTTCATCACATCCACATCTTCTCTTATAGTTTAATTTGAATAACAACAATTTATTGATATTATTCAAATTAAACTATAATAGAAGGAATTGATGTCATGATGGACGTAGACCACTGAACCACATACTATATGTTAAAGAGCGGGAAATGAATGATAAGACGCATGCAATTTTGAAAACAATGGTTTGTGTAAGTTGGTTTTCAAGAATATTTTAATTTTCATATTATATAATTCTTCATTAATTTGAATGGTTGTATGTTATTGTGAGGTTTATTGAAAAATAAGCAATCTGCATATTTTATAATAAACTGGGTACTTTCAACAACGGTTATTTATTTTAACCATGATTAAATCTTATTTTCATAAATGTATATACTATAATGGTTGATACTAGTAATCGTTGTGGTAGGTAGCGCACGTCCTTCCTTACTATCATGGTCTCGCGACCGAGGTGGAAAACACCAGTATCAACCGTTGTCGTATAGCTCTTACAACAAGAATGCAAAGAATCGTTGTGGATGGTCAGGCGTTGTGGTATCCCTTTTCAACCCGTTTTCATATGGCTTTTCCGTAGTAGTGTATGTCACTTATGTCACAATTTAGGCCATAAAGAAATCTAGCCATGGTTGCTTCATTATCTTTCACCACATTGTCCCTTATCTTTGCAACCTCCATCTCCTTGTAGTATTCATCAACACTTTTGGAGCCTTGAGTGAGTCTTTGTAATTTGTTGTGCAAATCCATATTGTAATAGGATGACACGATCTCCTCCTCACGATTCTTTTCATCTCTTCCCAAAGTTTCAATGGCCTGTTCATCATATCTTCTCTTTTCTTTGACTAGTTGATCCCACCACACCAAGGCATAATCTGTGAATTCAATGGCATAAATCTGCACTCTTTGAGCATTAGTTTATTTTTGAAAAGCAAAAATTTGTTCAATTTTTGTTTCTCATTCTAAGTAAGCCTCCGGATCACTTTTTCCATTAAAGGGTGGCACTTTACATTTTATGTCACTCAATCTGTCCTCCTTAGGCCTCCCATCATGCCTTCTCCCCCTCCTTTCCTCCTCATCACCACTAGATACTGAATTTTCTACTCGATCAATCCTCTCATTTATCCCCTCTAATTCTTCTCTCAAGATTTTTTGGATTCTTGTTGTAAGAGCCTCCAACAACAACCTACTGGCTTCTCCTCATCGTGGGCTTCCTTCCTCCTCACCTGACATGATTATCACAAAATTAATAAGGAAAAAGTTTGTCCTCACGTGTTTACACTAAAATTTGTTTTTTTATGAATAATGAACACTCTTACCTTTTCCCACTCAATTACTCTTTTCATTTCTTTAAAGAAACCAAATACAATCACACAAGAAAATAATTTTCAAATGGTGAAACGCACAAAACATGGAATTGAAAGGAAAAGAAGAAAACAAAGACACAAAATAAGAGAAAAAACATGAGATACAAATAAATAACTCACAAAAAAAGCAAAACTAAAGCGTGGTAGTAAATAATTCTTGAATAATCACAAGCTTCAAAAACAATATATATATATATATATATATATATATATAAGCTTAATTGCAACTTTGGTCCCCCTATTTAGCATTTTTTTGGGTTTTGATCCCCCATTTTAAAAACCACTATTTTGGTCCCTATTTTAACTTTTGAGTTTGGTTTTAGTCCCCTTTCCATTTTAAATATTATTTTTAATTATGTGGCACGTTCAATGATTATGTGGCAATGTCATGTCATTTAATATAATAATAATAATATTTATATTAATAATAAATAATATTATTATAAAATAATAATATTTTAATTAATAATAATAATATTTATATTATAAAATAAAATAAAAACAATAAAAATAATAAACTGCTATTATTTAAAGAGAAGCAAATTCTCTCAACTGAATTCTAACCTAACCCCCAAACGTCTTTCTTCTCTATCTCTTATGGTCTCCATTCTCCATCTATTCTTCTCCAAACACGGTTTCTTCTCCAAATATGGTTTCTTCTCTATCTCTTATTGTCTCTTCATCTATTATGGTCTCTTCTTCATTTATTCAAGAGTCTCTTCTTCTTATAGTATATTTTTCAAGACCTCTAACAAATCTGTAAAAAAACCAGAAAGTCATGGTATAATTTGTAACAGACCAATTGGAACCTGTAACATACCAATTGAAACATGTAACCATAAATCTTGAGGTTCACAGTGAGAATAGGTTCACAGTGAGAATAATAGAGAGAAGCACGAATCTTCAATGGGGAAAAACCTAAGAAAAACTGGGAGAAGAACAAATATATCTCAATGGGGAAAAACCTAAGAAAAATTGGGAGAAGAACAAACATATCTTAATACACAATACATATTTGACATTGTTGGGAAAAAATGTAGATAGCAGAACTCACAACTCAAAACTTGATTCTTGAAGGCAGGAACAAAAATGCACTAACACTTGAAGAAAGGTTGAAGATGTCGTAAAACACAATTACAACAACGATTTGATAAAAAAAAATTGATTTTGATTTTGGGAATTGAACGATTTTAGGAACACAATCTCAATCTCATAAATTTCTTTAAGGAACGATTTTGATTTTTGGGAATACAACGATTTGGGGTTTTAACGATTTGATATTGGGAATTGATATATATAACTTATTATTAAGTTTATTAAGTAAATTATTAAAATTAATTTTTGTAAATAAAAATATTAACTTTAATAAAATAATAATATTATTACTAATTAATATGACTTGGCATTGCCACATAATCATTGAACGTGCCACATCATTAAAAATAATATTTAAAATGGAAAGGGGACTAAAATCAAACTCAAAAGTTAAAATAGGGACCAAAATAGTGGTTTTTAAAATGGGGGGATCAAAACCCAAAAAAATGCTAAATAGAGGGACCAAAGTTGCAATTAAGCCATATATATATATATATATATCAAAACAAAAACTAAGAAGAAATATGATTGAAATTTGCAATGAGCAATAGTCATATTTGAACCTTGCTCTGATTACCACTTGATGGCTTCTAAAATGTGATTTTAACCATTTATTTGATTCAAACGAAAATAATAATTATAATTTTGAATTTTGTATGCTTGTGATTGTAAGGAATGAAATTCTAGTACCAAAAATGGACTATTTTTGACGAAAATAATTTTTTGGGCAGAGTTGACGCTAACATGTGAAATGAAAGAAGATGATGGAAAAAAGACAGAGATGTGTTGAGAAACAATTGAGTTGTGTTGAGAAACAAGTGTGAGTTCTAAGTCCCACGTTGCTTAGAAAAGTAGAAGTTGAGCACTTTATAAGTGAGATGGCCCATACACCTATCACCTTAAGGTTTTGGGTGATATGTGGTATCTCTCACACTTGTTTGCGTGAGTCTTTGACCTTTTGGTGAGTCTTTGACGTTTCCCCCTCATGATGATCCATTAGTGGTATCAGAGTCGTGGTTCGATCAAGGGACCGGTGTAACATCCTAAACCCCCGCGACAAATTAATAACAAAAATATCATAGTAAAAGAACTACAACACGTTTAGGATGCTACTTGCAACTATTTAACTTTTCATGCATACGATAAATAACATATCAATACCGTAATTAAAACATAGTAATTAATCATTTCTTTAGCAGCGGAAATTCAACCAAATTATAACATGTGAATACTACATAACATCATCAAGTAATGGAGTCATAACACATAACAAAGTAAATGCCTACAAGCGTTTCGACAACCCGGTGTTACAATCAGAGCAGACGCGACTCGATAACATAAAAGGGAAGACCTCGTCTTCGCTAACTCCAACTCCACACTACTCCTGCTTATCTGCACGTTACCCACATAGAGGTAACATTCAAACAGAAGGGGTGAGATTCTCAAATCAATATAAGAAATGCATAGTATAAGTATGAAAACATAAAAACATTACACAATCTACCCTATCACCACAACATCAACACAATTAGTATTTCTCACACAATCAGATAATTAACACACATAATGCAATGCAATGAGACCCACGACTCGACTCAATGCATGTGGTACCAATTCGATCCATGTTTCATGATCATAATTCCCGTCGGAATTTCCATAATAGTCGCTCACACCCCCACATGGGCACACGACATCCGTGATCGCTCACACCCCACATGGGCACACGATCACCCGTAATCGCTCACACCCCACATAGGCACACGATTACCTCAACAACAGCAATGACATCGACACGATTCTATTTCAAAGAATCCAGATAAGACACTCACACCCCACATGGGCACACGGCTTATCACACAACGTATGCAACATGACATGCATACAATGACAACATACAATGACAACACACAATAACAACATACCACGACAATTACACGCATATGACCATCAACACGTCAATACATCATACTACAACTACACAACGCGCAGTCTATACCTGCCACAACAGCAATCTACAAGGATAACACGCATACACACCAACGAATCCATCAACTCAACTTACAACACATAGCAGTATACACAAAATCCAAATTAACACGTCAAAGGGTTGGAATTATGGGATTGAAATCAATTTTAACAAAAAGTATATGAAACCAACTTTCCAACGCTTCGAACGGCGACTGAAAGTGACATATGGACTAAAAGTTATGAATTTTTGAAGTTTTGGAAAAATCCTGTCCGTTCCACAGCAAGATAGCACTGCCATTCCTCGCTACGAGTTCGCTCAGCGAACTCTCATTCGCTAGAGGTTCACCTAGCGAACTTTCCAGCGAACGCCTCCTCCCCATACAAAAACCAGAGAGTCACATTTTCCCCTATCTGTTCGCTACTCATTCGCCCAGCGAACTGGGCTTCGCCAGGAGTTCGCTTTGCGAACCTGGGGCAAACTTCCCCACCACACATCTCAAAATTATCCTACTTTTCCTTTGTTCACTGCCTCATTCGCTTTGCGAATCTGGGGCGAACATTCGCCCAACGAACTTTTGTTCGCATTGCGAACATCGCGATTCTGCAATTCTGCAGTAGCGATTTCAGCACTCATCTATCCCAATTCTTCCCCGATTTTGCCCACCAACAGCCCAGAAAACACACATACAATCACAACAATTCATAACAACATGCATAAACACCTATTCCTTAATTCAATCGATCAATTATACATTTTCCCTATTATCAAACCCTCTGTCATACAAAAACCCAATCCCCAATTTTACACAAACGACACATAGGGACGATCCTAATGATTTTTCTACCCTCATACAAACAATATGCAACCCTTAAGAGATTAGAGAGCCCCACCCTTACCTTAGAGTTCTTGAATTCTTTCCTTTAACAATGGAGTCTCCTTTCTCTGACCCTAGCTTTGCTCTTCCTCTTTCTTTTCAAAACACGTACTGAATCCCTTTCTCTCTTCTAACCCCTTTTCCATTTATATTTATTATTATTATTACTATTATTATTATTTAAATATTATTATTATTTCACTAATTATATAATAATAACAATATTCCTTAATAATAATTAAAATAATAATATTTGTCCGAATGACCATTCTCACCACAAGTTCCTATACAATTAGTCACACACCTCCTGATACTTATTTTCTATAATTCCAAGGGTATTGCCCCATCCTAAGGATAACCCAACCTCAACCAAAACACACCAATACACAACATCATTCAATCTAATTACAAAAAATAATTAAAATAAATCGGGGTGTTACAACTCTCCTCCACTTATAATATTTTCATCCTAAAAAATTTACCTCATGAGAACAATTCCGGATACGACTCTCGCATCCTGCTCTCTAACTCCCAAGTCATATTTCCACCGGCAGCACCTCCCCACACTACCTTCACGAGAGCGATCTCTTTGCCCCTTAGTTTCTTTACCTCGTGATCTTCAATCCGTATTGGTAAGAATTCAACCGTAAGGTTATCTCTTACTTCCACATTATCCATCGGAATCACATGCGACGGATCCGGAACATACTTTCGAAGCTGTGACACATGGAACACATCATGCAAATTCGACAAATTGGGTGGCAATGCCACTCTGTAGGCAACAGGTCCAATTCTTGCAGAAATCTGATACGGGCCAATAAACTGAGGAGTAAGCTTCCTCGACTTCAATGCATGGCCAACACCGGTCACTGGAGTGACTCTCAAAAACACATGATCTTCTTCTTGGAACTCGAGATCTTTCCTCCTCTTATCATGGTAACTCTTCTGCCTACCCTGTGAAACTTTCATTTTTCCCGAATCAGCTTCACCTTTTCGGTAGTTTGCTGAACAATCTCAGGTGCAAGTACTACACTCTCACCAGATTCGTGCCAACACAAAGGCGTCCGACACCTCCGACCATACAATGCTTCAAAATGCGCCATTCCAATACTGGAATGATAACTGTTATTATAAGTGAACTCGATCAATGGTAAATGGCTATCCCAAGCACCTCCTTATTCAAGCACACAAGCCCTCAACAAATCCTTCAAAGATTGTATAGTCCTCTCCATCTGCCCATCCGTCTGCGGATGATAGGCCGAACTCAATCTCAGCTTCGATCCCAAAGCTTCTTGTAAACTCTCCCAAAATCTGGAAGTGAACCTTGGATCTCGGTCCGACACAATACTCAATGGAACTCCATGTAACTTCACAATCACTTGAATGTAAATCTCTGCCAGCTTCTGCAAAGGAAAACTGATATTAATCAGGATGAAATATGCTGACTTTGTCAGTCGATCCACTACTACCCAAATGGAATCATATCCTCACGGCGTATTAGGCAACCCGGTCACAAAATTCATAGAAATAATGTCCCACTTCCACTCTGGAATGTCTAATGGTTGCATAAAACCAGCAGGTTTCTGATGTTCCACTTTCGACTTCTGACAAGTCAAACAAGCATACACAAACTGAGGCACGTCACGTTTCAATCCAGGCCACCAAAATATCTTCTTCAAGTCTTGATACATCTTCGTAGCTCCTGGATGGATACTCAAACTAATCCTGTGACCCTCTTCTAAAATCATTCTTTTTAACTCAGGATTATCAGGAATACATATCCTATCACGGAATCTCAACACACCTTGTCCATCCACCTTGAACTCATTACCTTCTGCTTGGTCATTTCCAATCATCAAATCCACCAGTTTCACATCCAACTTCTGACTTTCTCTGATACTATTAAGGAATTCATTGTTGATCGTCAGCATACCCAGCATCACACTATACGGTGTCTGTTAGCAAACCAAACTCATATCTCTGAACTGTTCAATCAATTCTAACTCTTTAACCATCATAGCAGACACATGCAAAGATTTTCGACTCAGTGCATCAGCCACGATATCAGCTTTACCGGGGTGATAGTTCAAGCCAAAATCATAATCTTTTAAGAATTCTAACCATCTTCTCTGCCTCATATTCAGTTCCTTCTGGTCAAACAGATACCTCAAGCTCTTATGGTCACTATACACTTCAAATCTGGAACCATAAAGATAGTGCCTCCAAATCTTCAATACGAATACCACTGCAGCTAACTCTAAATCATGAGTCGGATAATTCGTCTCATGTACTCTTAGCTGTCGTGAAGCATAAGCCACAACCTTACCATCCTGCATTAACACACCTCGCAAACCCATCAAATAAGCATCACAATACATCACAAACGGTTCATTTGGTTTGGGTAGAATTAAAACTGGAGCTGTAGTCAATCTCTTCTTCAGCTCAATGAAACTCTTCTCACAATGAACATCCCATACAAATGCCTTACCCTTGCACGTTAACTGAGTCAACGAAAGTGCCAACTTCGAAAATCCTTCAATAAATCTTCGGCAATAACCAGCTAAACCCAAGAAGCTTCTAATCTCGGTCACCGACTTCGGAGTCTCCCATTGTAGAACGGCGTCTACCTTGGACGGATCAACAGCAATACCATTACCTGAAATAACATGACCAAGAAAACTTACCTCTCTCAACCAAAATTCACACTTAGACAACTTAGCATAGAGCTTCTTCTCTTTCAACACTTGCAGCACAATCCGCAAATGCTCAGCGTGTTCCTCTTCTGACTTAGAACAGATTAGAATATCGTCAATAAAGACAACCACAAATTGGTCCAAGTAAGTATGAAAGATACGATTCATATACTCCATGAATACACCAGGTGTATTAGTAACTCCGAACGGCATCACCACATACTCATAATGTCCATATCGGGTTCTGAAGGCCATCTTCTGAATTTCTTCATCTCTTACCTATATCTGATGATAGCCCGACCTCAAGTCAATCTTGCTAAACACATGGGCACCCACTAATTGATCCATCAAGTCATATATTCTTGGAAGTGGATACTTGTTCTTAATCGTTACTTTATTCAGCTGTCTGTAATCGATACACAACCTCATACTACCATCCTTTTTCTTTTTACTAACAACACTGGAGCTCCCCAAGGCGATACACTCGGTCTCACAAATTTCTTTTCTAACAGCTCTTCCAGTTGCTTCTTCAGCTCTGATAATTCTGATGCTGATATCCTGTATGGTGCCATAGAAATAGGTCTGGTACCAAGGACAAGATCAATAGCAAACTTTACTTCCCTCTCTGGTGGTACCTCGGCAATGTCATCTGGAAACACTTCAGGAAATTCACGCACCACTTGAAATTCTTTGATCACCGACTCACTCTCCACTGACAAGGATGCAAACAATGCAAGTACCTGAGCTTCTTCTTCCAAGAACTTTCTTAACTCTCAAGCAGACAGAAAACCATCTTCTTCCTCTTCCTCAGGAGCAAGAAATAGAACCGACTTGTTAGAATAGTTAATATGAACATGATTGAACTCCAACCAGTTCATACCCAAAATCACATCGAGACCTCACAACGGTAAATAAATCAGATCCACACCAAAGTCCTTATCAAAGATTGATAGTGGACAATTCAAACAGACTAAAGAAGTGGTCACCGATCCCTTTGCAGGAGTTTTGACAACCATTTCTCCCTTCATAGGAGAAACAACAAGGCCTAGCCTTCTTAATTAGCAGCAATAAAAGAGTGAGTAGCACCAGTATCAATAATATCAATCAAAGGCGTATTATTAATATAACATGTACCTTTAATCAGTCTGTCATCACTGGAAGTCTGAGTCCCTGTCAACACAAACACCTTTCCTCCAGTCGAAGCTTCCTTTGGTTTCTGACAACGAGTACTAATATGGCCCTGTTCTCCACAGTTGTAATAAGTCACCACATTAACTTTGCAGTCAGCAATCAGATGTCCTGCCTGTCCACACTTGAAGCATTTCTTGACATCACTCATGCACTCACTGACCCGATGACCCAACTCACCACACCTGTAACACTTAAGAGGAGCAGGGGCACCTCCCCCACTTGGCCTCTTGCCATCAGCATGCTTCTGTTTACCTTTCTCAGCTGGAGCTATATAAGGCTTCCCACGGTTCATCGGTTGCTTTCCTCTTCTCTCGGCCAGCCCCTTATAGTGAGCCGATCGAGCCTTGCTGTCTTCTTCAAATATTCTGCAATAATCCACCAATTCTGGAAACCTTCTGATCCGCTGATAACCAATTGCCTGTTTGATCTCAGGCCTTAATCCACTCTCAAACTTGACACACTTTGAGAACTCAGCAGTTGCCGCACTGTAGTGAGGATAAAATTTAGCCAGATCTGAGAATTTAGCAGCATACTCCGTAACCGTCATGTTACCCTGCTTCAGTTCCAAAAACTCAATCTCTTTCTTCCCTCGGACATCTTCATGAAAATACTTCCTTAAGAACTCCCTACTGAACACAACCCAAGTGATTGCCTCTCCTGTTGCTCCCAACAGTTGTCGAGTGCTAACCCACCAATCACCAGCCTCCTCATCCAGCATGTGAGTACCTAACAGCACCTTCTGTACTTCAAGACATTCCATAACCCGGAAGATTCTCTCGATCTCCTTGAGCCAAGCCTGCACTCCATCCAGATCATGTCTTCCCATGAAGGTAGGCGGTCTGTTCTTCCGAAACTCGTCATTCTCGTTAGCATGTGGCGGGTTCTGCACCGCTTGAGCAACAGCCTGCAAAGCAGTAGCAATCGCAACATCGTTCCTTCCAGCCATTCTAAATCTGTTACACACCAACAACAGAACATAATGGTTAAGGAACGGATAACGACAATGACAACTTGTCACATGACAACGACTCGACAACTTGGCCGGACGGACCGACCTGCTCTGATACCACTACGTAACACCCTAAACCCCCACGACAAATTAATAACAAAAATATCATAGTAAAAGAACTACAACACGTTTAGGATGCTACTTTCAACTATTTAACTTTTCATGCATACGATAAATAACACATCAATACCGTAATTAAAACATAGTAATTAATCATTTCTTTAGCAGCGGGAATTCAACCAAATTATAACATGTGAATACTACATAACATCATCAAGTAATGGAGTCATAACACATAACAAAGTAAATGACTACAAGCGTTCCGACAACCCGGTGTTACAATCAGAGCAGACACGACTTGAT
Source organism: Lathyrus tuberosus (assembly GCA_022829125.1). Lineage (NCBI taxonomy): Eukaryota > Viridiplantae > Streptophyta > Magnoliopsida > Fabales > Fabaceae > Lathyrus > Lathyrus tuberosus. The sequence goes on along the minus strand of JALAZF010000052.1, from coordinate 3,166,167 downwards.
AACATAAAAGGGAAAACCTCGTCTTCGCTAACTCCAACTCCGCACTACTCCTGCTTATCTGCATGTTACCCACATTGAGGTAACATTCAAACAGAAGGGGTGAGATTCTCAAATCAATATAAGAAATGCATAGTATAAGTATGAAAACATAAAAACATTACACAATCTACCCTATCACCACAACATCAGCACAATTAGCATTTCTCACACAATCAGATAATCAACACATATAATGCAAGGCAATGAGACCCACGACTCGACTCAATGCATGTGGTACCAATTCGACCCCTGTTTCATGATCATAATTCCCGTCGGAATTTCTATAATAGTCGCTCACACCCCACATGGGCACACGACATCCGTGATCACTCACACCCCACATGGGAACACGATCACCCGTAATCGCTCACACCCCATATGGGCACACGATTACCTCAACAACAACAACGACATTGACACAATTCTATTTCAAAGAATCCAGATAAGACACTCACACCCCACATGGGCACACAGCTTATCACACAACGTATGCAACATAACATGCATATAATGACAATACACAATAACAACATACCATGACAATTACATGCATATGACTATCAACACATCAATAAATCAAACTACAACTACACAACGTGCAGTCTATACCTGCCACAACAATAATCTACAACGATAACACGCATACACACCAATGAATCCATCAACTCAACTTACAACACATAGAAGCATACACAAGATCCAAATTAACACTTCAAAGGGTTGGAATTCTAGGATTTAAATCAATTTTAACAAAAAGTATATGAAACCAGCTTTCCAACGCTTCGAACAGCGACTGAAACAGACATACGGACTAAAAGTTATGAATTTTTGAAGTTTTGGAAAAATCGTGTCCGTTCCACAGCAAGACAGCTCTGCCATGCCTCGCTACGAGTTCGCTAGAGGTCCGCCTAGTGAACTTGTTAGCAAACGCCTCCTCCCCATACAAAAACCAGAGAGTCACATTTCCCCTCTCTGTTCGCTACTTATTCGCCCAGCGAAATGGGTTTCGCCAGGAGTTCGCTTTGCGAACCTGGGGCGAACTTCCCCACCACACATCTCAGAATTATCCTATTTTTCCTTCATTCGCTGCCTCATTTGTTTTGCAAATCTGGGGCGAACATTCTCCCCAGCGAAATTTTGTTCGCATTGCGAACATCGCTATTCTACAATTCTGCATTAGCGATTTCAGCACTCATCTATCCCAATTCTTCCCCGATTTTGCCCACCAATAGCCCAGAAAACACACATACAATCACATCAATTCATACCAACATGCATAAACGCCTATTCCTTAATACAATCAATCAATTATACATTTACCCTCTTATCAAACCCTCTATCATACAAAAACCCAATCCCCAATTTGACACAAACGTTACATAGGGATGATCCTAATGATTTTTCTACCCTCATACAAACAATATGCAACCCTTAAGAGATTAGAGAGACCCACCCTTACCTTAGAGTTCTTGAATTCTTCTCTCTAACAATGGAGTCTCCTTTCTCTGACCCTAGCTCTGCTCTTCCTCTTTCATTTCAAAACACGTACTGAACCCCTTTCTCTCTTCTAACCCCTTTTCCATTTATATTTATTATTATTACTATTATTATTTAAATATTATTATTATTATTATTTCACTAATTATATAATAACAACAATATTCCTTAATAATAATTAAAATAATAATATTAGTCCGAATAACCATTCTCACCACAAGTTCCTATACAATTAGTCACACACCTCCCGATACTTATTTTCTATAATTCCAAGGGTACTACCCCATCCTAAGGATAACCCAACCTCAACCAAAACACACCAATACACAACATCATTCAATCTAATTACGAAAATTAATTAAAATAAATCGGGGTGTTACAACCGGCTCCTTTTGTCGAAAGTCTTCTTGACACGGTGGTCAGACGGCGTGTTCCGTTAAAGTTCCCATGACAAGATAAAGGTGTCTCTCAATGGCGGTACAAGCATGTGGATGAAAGAGCTTCCGCTTGATGGGGAGTATAGTGGATGAACTCACACTTGAGGGGAAGATTGTTGGGAAACAATTGATTTGTGTTGAGAAACAAGTGTGAGTTCTAAGTCCCACATTGCTTAGAAAAGTGGAGGTTAAGCACTTTATAAGTGAGAGGGTCCGTACACCTATCACCTTAAGGTTTTGGGTGAATATGTGGTATCTCTCTTCTTTTTTTGGGCCAGTCTTTGACCTTTAGGTGAGTGTTTGACCCAATGTGAATGTTTCCCCCTAAAAAACTGTTGTTGAGAAAATAACAAAAAATAAATTTCTATGCACGCAGAAGCATACCCACAAAAAGAAAAAAAAGCAAAAAAAACTTCAAAAATAAAACTCACAAATTCATTATTCAACTTCAAGTCTTTACAAAACAAAATTATAAAATCTCTCATTAAATTGCAATTTTTAAGGAGAAAATTGCAAACCTCCTGTCGCTCCCGAGGATTTGCATCCATGGTACAAACGCGAAAGTGGCGCAGAAAATAGAGTCGCCAGCAATGTGTATTTATCCCAAGAGAGGGAAAGGAAACACTGCGTAAACCTGAGGGAAGGGAAAGAGCATGGTCTCACGACCAAGAGAAACGGGTAAGGGAGTCGGTTACGTGAAGGGAAGGTGTTAGCACCCCACACGTCCATCGTACTCGATGGGATCCACGCTTGTTGTCTCGATCAAAGGATGTTGTCGTCTAGAGCTCCACTGCTACTGGAAACAAGAAGGAACGGGAACCGAAAGGAACGAAGAAATGAGGGAGAAAAGAAAAAGAAGTGACTCGATAGGACATCCCTCGTCCTATACCTACATATTCCCTCGTGCAATGGGAAAGTCAGAGTCAACGTAGTTCGGACACGAACTAAGGGGGAAGGTTGCTCGCCAAGACATCGTCGTCTTGTGCCTACGTATCCTCAATCGGACTAGAGAGAGGAAATCAGAGCAGTCGTAGTTCGACCTAATAAGTTCGGTTAGTGTTTTTTATGAGCGACATTAGATTCGCGTCTGGCAGTTAGGGCCGATGCTTGTTTGCGACGAGACGGAAGTAACGTGCCCTTTTCTGAAAATGATTTGAAATTTAACAATCCCGAAGGATGAAAAAGGTTGGAATTTGTTTTGTTGTGTTTTTTAGACAGAAGTGGATTGAAGTTAATTCGTAACTTACATTGCACTAAAGTCTACCATGCAGGAACGAGTGAATCGCATGGTCGTCCCCAAATGGGATGTATGGTAAACACTCTAGAAGAGGAGGGGAGACCCCTCGTTCTTCATTTCCTACACTTAAGGCTCGAGCGCAATATTCTTTATATTTATTAAGTGTTTTAGAAGTGTTATGAGATGAGAAGAGAATACTCCAAGGAAAAAGAAAACACTAAGGGGAAACTAATCCTAATGTTATCATGCAAAAGGTGGCCCTAAGGTTGAGTTTGAAAGGGAAACTTCTACCTAAGTTAGCATGCAAAGGGAAGCCTAATGCTAATCCTACTCCAAGCTTAATCGAAAATTAAGTTGGACTAGGTAGCTCTAAGGGAGTGAATCCAAAACTTAAAGAAGTCTTGAAACTCGAGGGAAGAGAAGGAGTGAAAGAGAAGAAGAAGAAAATGTGAGTAAAACAACAGCTACAACAACGCATTTGCAATAATTCAGCAGTAAATCCAACACCAAATAACAAACAACATTCAACAGCCCATGTTGAGCACACAAAACAGGTGTAAAAGGTCAAACAGCAGCACATACAACAACACATATGCACTAAAACAACAGTGGAAATGGGACAGCACACCATGCATTTGAAAACAAAATACTCATGCAAGCAATGATTGCAAATAGACACACAAAGCACGACAAACCAAACATAAAGGTTGCAAGTATCAAGAATAAATAACATGATCATGCTAACAATTCAAGAACAATTACTCAACATAGTTGCACAAATCAAACATCGATCAAAACATCATGCATAAGCAACCACGGAAGCAAACAACAATCATGCATCATATGTCCAGCAAGTTTAGCATTAATCAAGAATTAACACGACTCAAATGTGTGTGCATCGTGTTTGCCACATCAATTAGTCAACAACGCAAACATAAACATTTATTGATGAAAATCAAGAATCGCGTGTCAGAAAATTGTGTTCATGCAATAGTGTGAGGTGCAACAGCTCAAGAATGATCCACAAATCATCATCATATCAGTCCATAAGGTTTAGACATGAAAAGGATCTCAAACAAGCAGGAAAATGCAATAAAATCACATTCTGCAGCAGTGGTAACCGGTTAGCAGTTACGCTGTAACCGGTTACACAGTTCAAAACAACATGAAAATACGCAAAAAACAACATGTTAATTGGTTACAGCATAACTGATAACCGGTTACACAGCAGCAGAATTAAAAAAAAAACAGCTCCAAAAGCACTTCTCAACAGCTTATCACTTCTCCAAATACCTGCATGTTAGGGTATCTCAATATGCACGAAAATTACATCTCAAGACCAGCAAACACACATCAATTAACAAACAACAACAATCAAATCCACAATCCAATGGATCAAACACAACAAATTCAAGATCTACATTGAATAAGTTGTAAATAAGCTAAAACAAGTATAGATCTGAAATTTACCAACCTACAAAGCTGAGAATTGCTTTGGTGAGTGTTGATAGGCTGCAATTGATGAATCTAAGCAAGAAATTCAGAGATCCAATGCTATCTTCAAGAGAAAATGCAAAATAAATGCAATGTGATGAACTTGCTTCAAGCTTCTCCAAAATCATTTCCAAGAACTTAGATCCAAAAACAAAACAGTAGCAAAATCAGAATTCCTTCAAGGATTAATGGATGGATGAAGGTTTAGTTCCAAGATCAACAAATTTCAATGCAAAATTTTTTGAACTTTGATGGTGGAACTTTGAGTGAGGGTTTTGGAATGAGAGAGAAGTTGAGAGAAAATTGGAGTGCAATGTGTAGAAAATTCAGAAAATGGATCAAAGTTATGTGAGGTTTGGAATGAATTGATTTAAATAGAAGCTAGGTTAGGAATTCAAATGTGGTTTGGAGTGAGGTTTAGTGGGTGGAAATTGGGGTGAAAAGTGGATTAGGAAAGGAAATGAGGAATTAGAGTGGAAAATGTTGGAAGGAATTTGAATTTTGGGTGGAAAATGATGAAAATATCAATTCTAGATCCTTCCCCCACGTGCACATGCCAAGCACATGATCACAAATGATGCAAACTGAATTTCCCAAATTTTGCCCAGAGTAACCGGTTACAGCATATCTGCTAACCGGTTACTTAGTTCAAAAACTAAAGAAATGCGCAGAAAAACCAAAGGGTAACCGGTTATCAGATACGCTGTAACCGGTTACACAGTGCAAATTTTGAATTTTGGCGCCTTTTGGAGGGAAAATTGGAAAAGTGACTTCTGATAGCTGTTCTGAAACCATTAAGCCTCTGAAACTTGCCATTTGATATTACCACCGGAATACACCTGAAATATGCTGTGAAATGCTTTTTCGTACTCGGATTAAACGGCTGATAACAATTGTCTGGTGCTGAATAAATGATCAAAAATTGACTGCCGGAGTTTCTGATCATCAAGTCATTTAATGAGCAAAATAAATACTCAAAAAGACTTGGAAAGGTATCTGCTTGGCCTTGAACACTATTAAAAATCATACTGGAACTGATGACGCCGTGAGCTGCTAGAGAATACCTTGATCCCATGCCCAAAAGAAATATGCAAATGCAAAAATGACAATTCAAATGAAATAAAGCATAAGCCAAAAGGGTTAGAAACACTAGGGCAAATTTTGAGGTGTTACAGCTGCCCCTATTCAATCAACTTGGATCTGAAAGTATGATAGCAACGACTTTCAGACATTCAAGGATACACGGAGATTGAATACCAAAAGAACCCTGAAATTTGCAAACTGTGGGGACAACGAAATGGAGTGCCTGCCAGCTTAAGACGGGCCACCCAACAAAATAATACGAGGACGGCCGAAGACGAACTCGAAAAGGAAGACCGACCGAAGGCGCTCTACCCAACAACATAATACGAGGACGGCCGAAGACGAACTCGAAAAGGAAGATCAAGCCGAATGTGGACTTCGCTGGGGATAATGTGAAACAAACTCTTCTGAGTTATGCCATCTCTGCTGAGAAAGAGAACTGGGTTTCACGAAATAAGTCAGACGAGAACTGACTACCAGGCGAGAACTGGGTTTCACAAAAATAGGCCAGACGAGAACTGACTACCAGGCGAGAACTAGATTTACCAAAGAGATGTCAGGCGAGAACTGACTACCAGGCGAGAACTGGGTTTCAAGAAATAAGTCAGACAAGAACTGAATACCAGGCGAGAACTGGGTTTCACGAAAATAAGTCAGACGAGAACTGACTACCAGGCGAGAACTGGATTTCACAAAAATAGGTCAGACGAGAACTGACTACCAGACGAGAACTGGATTTCATGAAAATAAGTCAGACGAGAACTGACTACCAGGCAAGAACTGGGTTTCACAAAAATAAGTCAGACGAGAACTGACTACCAGACGAGAACTGGATTTCACGAAAATAAGTCAGATGAGAACTGACTACCAGGCGAGAACTGGGTTTCACGAAAATAAGTCAGACGAGAAATGACTACCAGGTGAGAACTGGGTTTCACGAAAATAAGTGAGACGAGAACTGACTACCAGGCGAGAACTGGATTTCACGAAAATAGGTCAGACGAGAACTGACTACCAGGCGAGAACTGGATTTACCAAAGAGATGTCAGGCGAGAACTGACTACCAGGCGAGAACTGGGTTTCACGAAATAATTCAGACGAGAACTGACTACCAGGCGAGAACGGGGTTTCACGAAATAAGTCAGACGAGAACTGACTACTAGGCGAGAACTGGGTTTCACGAAAATAAGTCAGACGAGAACTGACTACCAGGCGAGAACTGGGTTTACAAAAGAGATTGGCCAATCAAAGGCAAACTCCTAGAAAAGATACGGTCGTGAACCGAAAGGGTGAGAGGTAAAATCAACGGACTTACAACCCACAGATAAGATGACTCCGCTGGGGAAAGGAGAAGTCTAAATAAAAGACTCTGTCGGGGAGCACAGGTAGGATGAACACATCTCTCGGTGATCTCACCAAGGATAAACCAAAATCTCCTGAGTTATACCATCTCTGCTGAGAAAGAGACCTGGCAAACAGAATATCCGAAATTATGCCATCTCTGTTGAGAAAGAGAACTGGCAAACAAAATATCCAGAATTATGCCATCTCTGCTGAGAAAGAGAACTGGCAAACAAAATATCCAGAATTATGCCATCTCTGTTGAGAAAGAGAACTGGCAAACAAAATATCCAGAATTATGCCATCTCTGCTGAGAAAGAGAACTGGCAAACAAAATATCAAACCTGGCCTATGCTTCAGATGCACATGTTTGAATTTTTCTATGGCGTAATGCTCCATACGAAATGGAAATGCTACGCGTTTGGGAGGATGCCATGCAAGAATGCTTATGCAATGCAAAAGGGATGCTCCAGCAAAATAAATGCTGAAAAATGAAGGCAACTCCATGGGGGATGACAAAATAAATTGTCCTCTGAGTCCAAGACCTCTGGTGAGAAGGATCACATTGAACGACTCCTTTGATCAACAACTTCTGCTGGAGATGAAATCCCAAAAGAACATGTACACTACTGGGGATTATTTATAACTCTTTGAAAAAGGAAACCCATACCTGAATCAGAAGAGTGCCAAATATCACTTGGACTTAAAATCTGCTGGGGATGTCAACCATCGTTGAACGAACCTGCGAGGATTACCACCAAACTCTGCTTGGGGAGACACATCACAAGTACTAGACCTGCTGGGGACACCATTGAACTTAACCCGCTGCTGGGGAAATGACTTCGCACTTATCCTACTGTTGCCGGTGAAAACACGTTTCCTGACTGGCCGAGGGGAGTAGACACCAATACTCTACGGGGAAGACAACATCTTTGTCTCGGGAATATGCTCCACAAATCTCCTGTGGTAACAAAGCAACATCCACCTTAAAGCAATCCACTATAACTGTTGGCTGAGGAACAATCTTTTGTACCCTGACTGGGGAGAGTGACAGTCTGATGAGGATGATGAAACCTCAATGCTAGGGAGAATACCCTGCTGGGGAGGAAAGTCAACGAAACCTACCAAGGGATATCATTGAGCTTAACCTGCTGTTGGAGGAAAGAATTGACCCTGCTGGGGATTAGAGCATGCCGTTGCTGACGGAAATACCCTTCCTGACCTACTGAGGAAAGTGAGTACCAGGCTCTGTGGGGAAAATAAAGTCTTTTCAAAGACATCCAACACATCTCCTGCTGGAGATACAACCACATTCACCTCGGAGAAATCCATTTTAACTGCTTGCTAGGGAATAATAAGCCAACCATGACTTCGGCTGGGGAACACAATCCTCTGTACTCTTGCTGGGGAGAATAAGCTCTGCTGAGGATGGTGAAATTTTAGTGCTGGGGAGATAAACTCTACTGGGGAAAACAAATTTGTTACCCTGCATCCATACGGTAAACTGAACCGTTTCTATGTTCATAAACGGCCCTTTGAACTCTGCATTTGCCCCAGACCACCATGTCTAAAGGAAGAAATCATCTCAAGAGGATTTTATAGAAGACCGGTATTCACACTGCCCCAGGGTCTTCAAACTCTTGGAGAGATTTATCAGATCTCGACACAACTGCCTCAGATTTCATAATCCATGAAGTAAATTACCTCGAAAGGATTTGTAATGACTTGAAAATACTCTGTCCCAGTATTCTGAATTTCGAAGAGGTGCTTTCAATTAACCGTCTTCGGGAGTGGACAGCTTCTCACACTCTAGAGGTGGCCTGCCCCAAGTCTTGAAGAAACTTTGCCCCTGACTGATCTTACAGAGATTTGTCAAATCGACCTAATAGCCCCTATTTGGCTTCTTTAGGGAGAGTTTTCAATGTGACTGCTCCAGATTGGCTGCATCTTATCACCATTTATCGGGAACCTCTAGGCTGCGCATAGTCTCTTGGCCACATACCCCTTGACATGCCTGTCCTTCGGAGTTTTCACCATCTCAACTTGGCATGATCGAGCTTCTATACTGATGTTCATTGTGTAAGCTTATTTGATGTCAAACACATGCAAGCAGAAAATGTTTATTATGAGAATGACAATTCTAATGCAACACTCGTGTTAACCTTGAAGTTTTATCGAAAATGTGTCGCGAAGCCTTGTGAACGAATCACTAGCTAGGATGCGACATTGATTTTTGAATGGAAAATAATACGCACATGCAATACCAACAAAAATCTTATTAGCACAACTCATAGGAGTCAGGAACGCTATCTCGCTAAATTGCATTTTCGAAATAAACCCTGATTCAATTAGGACTTTTAAGGGTTGTAACATGGCCTGGTTCTCGGTTTTAGAAAAAAGGATTTATAGCTCAAAATTTATCGGTGCCCACCCACTCTTCGTGATGTTCTCTAGTCCTACGTTTAGCTAATCTGACATAAGCGCTCATCTCTCGAAAGGTTTTATTATCCTTAAGGAACCCATGCAATCGATGGTTTGAGACCTAATGAGGTTTTAGAGAAACAGTCAGCCCTTTTGTCTTTTGTGTCTGTAGCCACACGACTTTGTTCTTATCGGAGGATTTTTCTCTTGATCATCCTTTTCCGCTTTTCGCTTTTTTTTATTTCCCTGATTTTGCCTGGACTGATTCTTTTGAGTTTTTCGATTTTTGAAGTCCAGCGGGATGCCCTAACTTTTGCCTAAGTCGCTTGTTCTCAAGTTTCGACTTAGCGGGCTTTCTTTCTTCTTTTTTGAACAAATCGTGTGACACCATTTTGTCTGACTTGCTGGAAAGGGTTGTGACTGCCTCACTCCTTGATTGTTGATGGATAACCATTGGGGTTTCACATCTTTTGATCTCCTGGTATGTGAGGAAAGAAAGGTAATGGATCCTCAGATGCACACTCCTTTTGAAATTTGAGCACTCGGTCAAACTGACTGACGCCTACTCTGCCCCTTGGTTAAGTGTGAGGGTTTTTTTCGTACAAAAGAAACTCCTACTTCAAGGCTCAAAAGGGGTTAACGAGGGTCTATCTCCCTTATATCTCCAGTGTTTAGGGATTTGAAACAATGCCTGTACATCCTCAACAGGGTTTTATCCAAAGGCACCTAACCGAAGATTTTGCGTTTTTCACTTCATCATCCTCCCTCAAGAGTTCTAGACAAGAAAGGTCAGTATTGCAGTGCATATAAACATGATATGAGTGCATAAAAGTAAATTACTTCAAGAACAACACATATTGCATTAAAATCATCATTCAAAACACAAACTAGTTTTTACATGCAGACAGTGTTTAAACAAACAAATGAAAGCTACATATGAAAATACAGTAAAGGAAGCTGATGACTGCCATTGTTGAGGAGACTTGACTCCGTCTGGACTTATTTCTTTGGATGACATACTCGCAGTTCCAAGTGCCCACTTGGGAAGCTTCAGTTGAAATGCATACCCTCCGCAGTGAAAGTAATGACCCCTACATCAATCAGATCTTGCAGCTTGTGCGGGAGCGCCTTACAATCCTCAGTTGAATGCCCCCGTGCCCTAGCATGGTATCCACATCGAGCATTGGCATTAAACCCTGGTGGATATGGAGGAATTATCTGATCTGGTTTCCTTTGCACAATCAACCCTCTTTTAACCAACTCTGGCAATATCTGACCATACAACTTTGGTAGTACAGCAAACTGTCTGTTTCTTGGCTTCCGTCGACCCGCTTGGGAACTATTCTGTGGTTGATTCCGATTTGCGTACTCCTCTGGCTTAGGTGCTTTTCCCCTCAGACTTAATCGAGGAGTAGGCAGCAGTTGCAGACGTGGGGATTCTAAGACTAAGGACTGCAAGAAATGCCCCTGACTTTATATATCTTTGGGAGAGGCCATAGGGATATCCACTTCTTTTTCAACAGCTAGAGTGGGATCACCTTGTATGCTTACGCAGCTCAGCGTGAATTCAATTTTCCTCGAATCGATCAGATCCTGGACAGTATGCTGAAGGGCCTTACAATTTTCCACATTATGCCCCGGCGCACCAGAGTGAAAATCACAGTGGGCTCTTGCGTCATAACCCGGTGGGGGAATACCAGTAAGAGGGGCTAGAGTCCTTTTCTATACCAGTTGCAGCTGAAGGAGATGCTGTAATAGCTGAGAATATGGCACTGGTGGAGTCTCAAAATGTCTATTCTGCTTAGGCCTTGGCTGATACTGGCGTGGAGCATGATTCTGCTTTTGAGATACAGCCGGGACGGTCACAGTGGTAATCTGTTCACTCGTTGGGGGAGATCCCTCAAACAATGGAGGAGAGATAATTCCAACCGCAGCTTCAGGCATGGGAGTATTGTCTTTGCTTAGCACACCTCTCACGACCTCCATAACCAGATTCATCTGAGTCTTCAATTGGTTGACCTCCTCCTTCAGCACTTTCTGGTCTTGAATCAGAGCTTGCATGTTCCCCATAAACTGGCCCATTTGGCTTCGTACATCCCTCAACTCTGCTTAAATTTGATCCATGATCCACTTCCAGCTTCTTTGAAGAGTTAAGTCTGAAATTCGGAAGAAGACCAGATCAGGATGAGAATAACCAGCTTCAAACACCTGTTATGCAAATGAGTATGCAATGCAAATGCCATGTTCGAATATTTCCAAGGAATCATTCTGTTTTGCTTCAATTTTTTTACAAAATAACCACAAGAAATAGACGGAAACACTCAACAGCGAGTCTCAAAGTTAATATCCCTTGGAAATACAAGAACATGTATGCAAAAATTGATGATGTGAATGCAACAGACATGGGATCAAGGTATCCATGATGCACAAAACTGTTGTTGTTCTGCTGACTGCATAAGACCCCAAATATCGGAAACCCAAAAATCCAGAATAATGGCCCATTCAAACTGCCAGAATATCAGGATGATAACAATACACTGATGAGAAATCCAGAAAACCAGGTAGGTTGAAGGTCAAAGTCACCTGCAAACCTGCAAACACCCATCCCCTCTCACATGTGGGTTCTAGAAAATGGGATCCTCAGTCTCAGATTCTCGATTTGAGAAGCAATAGTACATTCATCCCTCGGGGTACAATACTATCGCCAAACAAAGAGGTCGTCCACTGATTCCCCCAAAAATAAGGTCATCCTATAGTAAGTTCCCAGCATTGGGTCCTCGGATCGACAAGTGTAATGGGTTTTCCATTTCTGGACTGCCATAATCACATGCCGGGAGGAGAGGTGTTGCTGAGTCCTCAGGAGACGGTCGCCAGAGTCGACAGTTTTCCAGGTTATATTCCATCGTCTGCCCCAAATGCGCAGGATAGAATATTACCAAGGAAACCTCGTCTGGATGTGGAGTTTTCATGTATACTAAGTCTGGCCAAATGCCAAACAAGCCACACTGCTTTCCACGCTAATCATAGGTGTATGCTCAAGCATGGGTATTGGGCTTTTCTCTCATGAATCCAACCCATCCTACAAACAGAAAATCCAGCAGCAGAACAGTACAACAGTATAATGAAATGCAATGCAATAAATACGGTAAATATAGTAAAACAGTAATACACAGTAATATACAGCAAAATAAAGCCCAACATTAAACACCCAATGAAAATAAACAAACAAGTGCTAGGATTGACTTGCAAGAGGGGATGGACCAGCAAGAGGTCAATCTCATCCCCAGCAGAGTCGCCAGCTATTGCTCCCGAGGATTTACATCCATGGTACAAACGCGAAAGTGGCGCGGAAAACAGAGTCGCCAGCAATGTGTATTTATCCCAAGAGAGGGAAAGGAAACACTGCGTAAACTTGAGGGAAGGAAAAGAGCATGGTCTCACGACCAAGAGAAATGGGTAAGGGAGTCGGTTACGCGAAGGGAAGGTGTTAGCACCCCACACGTCCATCGTACTCGATGGGATCCACGCTTGTTGTCTCGATCAAAGGGTGTCGTCGTCTGGAGCTCAACTGCTACTGGAAACGAGAAGGAACGGGAATGGAAAGGAATGAAGAAATGAGGGAGAAAAGAAAAAGAAGTGACTCGATAGGACATCCCTCGTCCTATGCCTATGTATTCCCTCGTGCAATGGGAAAGTCAGAGTCAATGTAGTTCGGACATGAACTAAGGGGGAAGGTTACTCGCCAAGACATCGTTGTCTTGTGCCTACGTATCCTCAATTGAACTAGAGAGAGGAAATCAGAGCAGTCGTAGTTTGACCAAACGAGGTCGGTTAGTGTTTTTTATAAGCGACGTTAGATTCGCATCCGGCAGTTAGGGTCGATGCCTGTTTACGACGAGACGGAAGTAACGTGCCCTTTTCTGAAAATGATTTGAAATTTAACAATCCCGAAGGATGAAAAAGGTTTAAATTTGTTTTTTTTGTGTTTTTTAGACAGAAGTGGATTAAAGTTAATTCGTAACTTACATTGCACTAAAGACTACCATGCGGGAACGAGTGAATCAAATGGTCGTCCCCAAATGGGACATATGCTAAACACTCTAGAAGAGGAGGGGAGACCCCTCATTCTTCATTTTCTACACTTAAGGCTCGAACGCAATATTCGTTATATTTATTAAGTGTTTTAGAAGTGTTATGAGATGAGAAGAGAAGACTCCAAGGAAAAAGAAAACACTAAGGGGAAACTAATCCTAATGTTATCATGCAAAAGGTGGCCCTAAGGTTGAGTTTGAAAGGGAAACTTCTACCTAAGTTAGCATGCAAAGGTAAGCCTAATGCTAATCCTACTCCAAGCTTAATCGAAAATTAAGTTGGACTAGGTAGCTCTAAGGGAGTGAATCCAAAACTTAAACAAGTCTTGAGACTCGAGGGAAGAGAAGGAGTGAAAGAGAAGAAGAAAAGGCGAGTAAAACAGAAGCTACAACAATGCATTTGCAACAATTCAGCAGTAAATCCAACACCAAATACCAAACAGCATTCAACAGCCCATGTTGAGCACACAAAACAGGTGTAAAAGGTCAAACAGTAGCACATACAACAGCACACATGCACTAAAACAGCAGTGGAAACGGGACAGCACACCATGCATTTGAAAACAAAATACTCATGCAAGCAATGATTGCAAATAGACACATAAAGCACGGTAAACCAAACATAAAGGTTGCAAGCATCAAGAATGAATAACATGATCATGCTAACAATTCAAGAACAATTACTCAACATAGTTGCACAAATCAAACATCGATCAAAACATCATGCATAAGCAACCACAGAAGCAAACAACAATCATGCATCATATGTCCAACAAGTTGAGCATTAATCAAGAATTAACACGACTCAAATATGTGTGCATCGTGTTTGTCGCATCAATTAGTCAACAACGCAAACATAAACATTTATTGATGAAAATCAAGAATCGCGTGTCGGAAAATTGTGTTCATGCAATAGTGTGAGGTGCAACAGCTCAAGAATGATCCACAAATCATCATCATATTAGTCCATAAGGTTTAGACATGAAAAGGATCTCAAACAAGCAGGAAAATGCAAGAAAATCACATTCTGCAGCAGTGGTAACCGGTTACCAGTTACGCTATAACCGATTACACAGTTCAAAACAACCTGAAAATACGCAAAAAAAACAACATGTTAACCGGTTACAGCATAACTGATAATCGGTTACACAGCAGCAGAATTCAAAAAAAAAAAACAGCTCCAAAAGCACTTCTCAGCAGCTTATCACTTCTCCAAACACCTGCATGTTAGGGCATCTCAATATGCACAAAAATTACATCTCAAGACCAACAAACACACATCAATTAACAAACAACAACAATCAAATCCACAATCCAATGGATCAAACACAACAAATTCAAGATCTACATTAAATAAGTTGTAAATAAGCTAAAACAAGTATAAATCTGAAACTTACCAACCTACAAAGCTGAGAATTGCTTTGGTGAGTGTTGATAGGCTGCAATAGATGAATCTAAGCAAGAAATTCAGAGATCCAATGCTATCTTTAAGAGAAAATGCAAAATAAATGCAATGTGATGAACTTGCTTCAAGCTTCTCCAAAATCACTTCCAAGAACTTAGATCCAAAAACAAAACAGTAGCAAAATCAGAATTACTTCGAGGATTAATGGATGGATGAAGGTTTAGTTCCAAGATCAACAAATTTCAATGCAAAATTTGTTGAACTTTGATGGTGGAACTTTGAGTGAGGGTTTTGGAATGAGAGAGAAGTTGAGAGAAAATTGGAGTGCAATGTGTAGAAAATTCAGAAAATGGATCAAAGTTATGTGAGGTTTGGAATGAATTGATTTAAATAGAAGCTAGGTTAGGAATTCAAATGTGGTTTGGAGTGAGGTTTAGTGGGTGGAAATTGGGGTGAAAAGTGGATTAGGAAAGGAAATGAGGAATTAGAGTGGAAAATGTTGGAAGGAATTTGAATTTTGGGTGGAAAATGATGAAAATATCAATTCTAGATCCTTCCCCCACGTGCACATGCCAAGCACATGATCACAAATGATGCAAACTGAATTTCCCAAATTTTTCCCAGAGTAACCGGTTACAGCATATCTGCTAACCGGTTACTCAGTTCAAAAACTGAAGAAATACGCAGAAAAACCAAAGGGTAACCGGTTTTCAGATACGTTGTAACTAGTTACACAGTGCAAATTTTGAATTTTGGCGCCTTTTCGAGGGAAACTTGGAAAAGTGACTTCTGATAGCTGTTCTGAAACCATTAAGCCTCTGAAACTTGCCATTTGATATTACCACCGGAATACACCTGAAATATGCTGTGAAATGCTTTTTCGCACTCGGATTAAACTGCTGATAACAACTGTCTGGTGCTGAATAACTGATCAAAAATTGACTGTCGGTGTTTCTGATCATCAAGACATTTAATGAGCAAAATAAATGCTCAAAAAGACTTGGAAAGCTATCTGTTTGGCCTTGAACACTATTAAAAATCATACTGGAATAGATGACGCCGTGAGCTGCTAGAGAATACCTTGATCACATGCCCAAAAGAAATATGCAAATGCAAAAATGATAATGCAAATGAAATGAAGCATAAGCCAAAAGGGTTAGAAACACTAGGGCAAATTTTGAGGTGTTACACCTCCAAACTGCAATTTTTGAATGGAAAAATTGCAAACCCTCTCTCAATTACAATTTTTGAACGGTAAAATTGAAAACCCTCTCAACAAATTATTTTTGAACAGAAAAATAGAAATCTCTCTCAACAAACTATTTTTGAACGGAAAAATAGAAAACCCTCTCTAAACACTCAACTATTCAAATCCAAAATACACCCAAATAAATGACTACAATTTGTTGTTGTGTGTATAAAAGTAAAACTAATTATCTCTATTTATATTAATACTCAAATTCTATTCTTTTCTTTCTACCCGATGTGTGACTTGGATGAATATATTATTTGACCCAACAAATCCTTCCTTCATCCAAAGTCTCGCATATCTTCACTTTATCTTCAACATCATCTTCAGAGCGGTCATTATAATTATAATGATTAGCCATATTTGTAAAACTATTACTCTTCAATATTTTTGTCTTCTTCCTCCTTTATCAAAATAAATGTTACTCTTCCTTCCTCCCTTGATCAGAACCAGGCTCTGATACCAGTTGTTTAGAAAATAACAAAAAAAAAATTCTACGCATGCGGAAGCATCCCCATAAAAATGAAAAAGCAAAAAAATATTCAAAAATAAAACTCACAAATTCATTATTCAACTTCAAATCTTTACAAAAAAAAACTAAAAACTCTCTCATTAAATTGCAATTTTAAGGTGAAAATTGAAAACCCTCCAAAGTGCAGTTTTTGAACAGAAAAATTGTAAACCCTCTCTCAATTACAATTTTGGGCGAAAAAATTGCCAACCCTCTCAACAAACTATTTTTGAACGGAAAAATAGAAAACCCTCTCAAGAAACTATTTTTGAATGGAAAAATTGAAAACCCTCTCTAAACACACAACTTCCCAAATCCCCAATACACCCAAATGACTACATTTTGTTATTGTGTGTAAAAAAGTAAAACTAACTGATCTAACCTGTCGATCAGAATATGCGGCCAACAACACGTCTGCAGTAGTAACGGTCGACGAGAGTAGGGGGTGTACCTTCAGACACTCCGATGCTTAAGTTAGTTCGGGTGAAGAGGTATCTAGAAAGAGTTAGAGAATAGAATACTTGACCCTCCAGCATAGGAGGGTTTTTATAGTGAGCCCCCAGTGCTGGGCCAATGGTCTCCGTTATGGGCTGAGTGTCCAAGCCCACAATGTATGACTGTCAGGATTCCTACGTGGATGTAGGAAGGAGTAGCTCGTGCTCATCATCCTGAGTAAACCACTCCGCATTCCCTGGTTAGTGGACGGACTTTCCCGTTGCGAAGGGCAGAAAGGTTCTACGAGGCGTGCGAGTCGGTTGGTAACATGTCCTCGCGTGAGGAGCATACGGGGAATGTGTCTTCTACTGGCCCTAATGGGTTGGGCCAGCATTCTGAGTCGTCTTCATCATAGGACTAGATTGGGTTGTGCTCGATGCTGGGTTAGCCATATGCCTAATGCAGAACAGGAGCTCCCCAAGTCGTTGCCCCCAGGCATGGGGTCAATGACTTAGAGTTAGTCCGTGTGTCGAGGAAGAGAAATTTCCCTTGCACGAGGAGAGCCTTTAGTTGGGGTCCACGATTGTGAGCTCGCGCCGTCGAGGATTATGCGTCACGCAGAGGCTGTGGTCGGGAGGTTAACATGTGCTTTCGTTAAGCGTTTGGCTCTGCTCACGAGTTGTCAAGGTGTTTCGTAAATCTGTTTCAAATTTTTCGCCGTGGTCATGCTTGCGAATGAATGCTGAAGTTTGTCGCGTGTGTCTGACAAAGGGTGCTCGACATGATTCTAAGGGACAACGTTCCGCCTCCTAGGGGCAACAGTCGACAATACTTGAAGAGGCAACGTCCTGTCTCCTCGAGACAATGGTCAACAGGACTTGAAGAGAGAACGTTTCGTATCCTCGGGCCTCCTGTCAGAGTCATTTAATGCATAATTATGGCCTATGAGTAGGGGTACTCATGAGCTAGGAGGTGACACGTCTTCCTATGCGCCAGATTTGGTTTATAAATAAGAAAGAGTTGGGGACCATTTGCACATTTTCGCGTTCACTCTTTTCTCTATTTTCCTTCAAGTTTCAAAGTGTTTCTTCGCCGTCCGTCGTCGTCGCCGCCACCGTCACCAACTTTCTTCAAATCAAATTCAACTACTCTTCAAATCAAGTAAGCATTCTTCATCTAATCTTCTGTTTGTATGCTAGTTTTAGAACGTAGATCAGTTCTAGAATGTAGGTTGTTTTAGGATGCATGTTAGGTTCCGGCAGGTGTTGGTGTCTGGTGGTGGTTGGCCATTTCCAAACACCAGCGGTAGGAGAATATTATGCTATAAAATCTTGGTTTTGAGTAGAGAACCACTCCGGCGCCACCGTTCAGGTGGTGAATAGGACTTGCGCCGTTGGAACTTGTGAACTTTCCGATGAAGCTCTATGTCGAGGAGGGTCTTCCTCGCGAAGCTCATGAGTTTCTGATGAAACTTCATGTCGAGGAGGTTCTTCCTCGTGACGTTTATGAGTTTTATGATGAATATCCGTGTATTTTCTGACGACTCCTCGCGTTGAGGGGGATTTTCTCTATGAAGCTCATGGATTTTATGATGAATGTCCATTTATTTTATGATGAATCCTCACGTCGAGGAGGAATTTCCTTGTGATTTTTGGTGGGTCGGATGAGACCCCCGATGAGGAGAGGATCCTCAGGACTGGTGGGTCGACTAGGACCTCCGACGAGGAGAGGATCCTCTCAACTTCCTTGCTCGCTTTTGAGTAAGGGACTTGGTCGAGGGTAGCGTCCTCGTGCCTTTCTGCGCCCTTTCACTTGATTTGTAGTGGAAAGGTGAATTTGATTTAATCGCCGAATTCACAATTGTTCTCTGCATTTCAGGTTTTTATGGCTCACAACGCTGAGGGACTCCACCTGGTCGACACCATCATCAATCCTAAATTGGCTTGGGTCGGGCCGGAACCACGAGGGATAGCCTCGTGTTTTGCAGATTTTCCGAAGGGCGCATTCATGATTGTCAAGGAAGGCGATGGTGTTGAGGGAGCTCTGGTGAATTGGGAGGTCTATAAGCCTGACCAGGAGGACTGGATCTACTGGCGTTTCCCGGGGAATCGCTTTTCCATGTACGAGTACGCCTTTAAAGAGTTAGGGCTTCGGTTGCCGTTCATCGGCCTTCAAATGGGAATTTTTGATCGGCTGGAGGTAGCCCCCTCAAAACTGCACCCGAACTCGATCGCATTTATCCGGGCTTTCGAGATCGTGTGTCAGTATCTCGAGATTGGCGCCACCATTCCTTTGTTCTTTCGTTGCTTTTGCCTCCAACGACAAACCTCACATGGGAAACACAGCTGGGTGTCCCTCAAGCTACCGAAAAAACTGTTCAAGTCGTTCATTGACTCCGTCCATACCTTTAAGCACATGTATTATGCCTTCAAGCCTGCGTCCTGAGCAGCCATTGACTCCATGTTCGAGCACGTGCCCGTACTCGAGGAAGATGGAAGTGTGCGTCTTAACGAGGATGGGAACGAGGTAATGAGAAGGGTCTCGAAGTTCTTCCTTCAATGATCTAACGCCCACTTCCCGGAGAGTACAGACTGTTACATTATGAAGCCGAACGAGATGGACCCCGAGGATCAGCGTGGCTTTGACAAATTAGTGAAGTTCGTCGATGACTTTACCCCCACCCAGTGGGAGACCAAGAACGGGGAGGTTGTTCTCGACGAGCAAGATGAATCGATATACGAGGCCCGACTCACTAATACTAAGGAGCTCCTCGAGTGTAATACCGTCGAGGAAGCTAGACTACTTTTAGGTATCCATTTTTCTTTAATTTGTTTGTGTTTATTCTTTCGTGGTATATTAACCTGTGTTCGTCATTTGTCGCAGGTAACAAGTCAAACCTTCATGAACGTGTGCTTAAGATGGCGATGGCCAAAGGGAATGTTTCGAAAGGGGGAAAATGGTTTCCAAGAACAGACTCGTTAACCTCCAGAACCAGTCGAAGGTTGACTCTGGCCTTGACTCTTCTTCTTTTTCGGGTGGCGACCAGTCTTCTCCTCAAATGGACAAGGACACCCTGACCAAGAAAAGGCAGCAAGCGGATGACGTCGAGGCGGTAGATCTGACGGGGGAGGGGGTGTTGATGACAAGTTTGAGCTGTCTCCTTGCTTTTCAACAGGGGGTTCTTCGAAGGGGGACCTTCTCTAGCCGTGCCTCGGGCAGATTCTTCGACTATCCTAGGCCTCGACGCGGCAGGCAAAAGAAAAGCTCTGGCTTAAGATGTGGTCGCTCTGATGAGGGTCTAGGGGGTGGCCCTAGTCCTCAATGACGAGGAGACCTGTCCTGTTGCCGAGCTGGAAAAGCAACGGGAAGTGAACCAGAAGCTCAAAACGGAGGCAATCAGGCTGGAGACTGCCTTCTAAAAGCTCAAATGGTTTGACTAAATTTTGGTAAAACATAATGGTGGAAAAGATGCTCCAACATGAAGATTTATGCCCCAGACCAAAGATGTCGAATAGAATGTCACAACATGAATATTCGACATCATGACTGGCACAGCAGGTTTTGTTTAAATCTGTTCCAAGATTCAAGGCACGATTGGCAGTGGATCAAGGATCAAAGATATGAAGCCCAACTCAGCAGAAGACTATAAAAGAAGACCAAGACCTAGGCAGATAGTGAGAGAGGACGACATAGACTTAGGAATCCTATTTTGTAAAGTAGGGTTTAGGTTTTGAGATTCGTAGGTTTCTCTTGTAAGTCTCCCTCTGTATCAATTTGATGCAGTGTGGTAGACATAAGTACTTGTACAGATTCAGAAACCCGTAGGTAATGAATCGTGTATTGTTCTTGGATGAAGTTTTGAAGCAAATCCAAGTTAACTTGTTAGTCAAGGATGCTTGACTGAACTTTGTATTGGAAGGGGTGTCTTTCAATAGGGATGATACAATTATGGGGTATTAACTATTAGATAATCACAGGTTTTGATTTAGGGAGTGAGATGGGTTTCTCTTATCATTTAGATGTGACTTCTAATGATAAAGTCTTCATTGGGTAGTGATAGGTAAGCATGGGTGTTTACTGTGAACCTGAGGTTGTTTACACAAAACTATACTACTGATAGTGAATTCTTCTTCCTGGATTGGTATCCCCCAGATGTAGATGAGTTGCACTGAACTGGGTCATCATATTCTATGTTGTTTATCATTTTGCAATTTACAATTCAGTTTTGATTAACATGTTAGATCAGATGTCGTAACATCTTTGTTTCTGCAGTTATGATATTCAAGGTATCAGTCTGCTGTTCTATTCTTGTTCAAATGTTTATGCAGAACAATGTCTTGACATGTGTTAGGACATCTGCTGTCTGCTATGCCATAATTTCAATTGGTATCAGAACAGCCATCCTGTCTATTTATGGATGAGATCTTTTGGAGATACTTTCTGGCGTTTAAACAAGGAGGAGTTTTAAAGATCAGATCAATCAACTCAGACATACTCAAGGGTATTAATGGATGAGATAGATGTTCTAGATCGAAGGTAACAACCCAGTGGTTGTTCATGGTGTTGAGGAGGTTCTACAACAACTGTAGGAGAAGTGGCTAGTTCTCTTGTTAGGGTGTCTTATAAGATGTTTTGACATCTTGTTAGGGCAAGTTGAATTTGTTCCTTGGTGGTTCCGCTACATATGTTTCTAATGGAAGAGCTCTGGAATTATGGGATTCTGGAGTTGTTGCTGAAGATAGATGGTGGAAGATCTCAATCGTCGGCCTCTATATGTGAAGATATCTGCATCTTTTTATTCTAAAGTCGGGAGTGATGGAATGGAGAGAGTTATTGGAAGATATCTGTTATGGTGACTTGGAACTTGGAAGCTTGGTTCTATGGTGTAGTTTGAAGTCAGTTGAAGAGGAGAGGAGTTGAGTTTAGGTTTATCAAGTTCTTGCTCTGTGAGTTTGATAAATGATTGATCGGCTAAGTTGTCAAAGATACTCGAGAATTCTCTCAAGTCCACTCATAAAGGCGTCTCAGTCGTGCATCTGGAGTCTTCTAGTTATTCTTCTGACTAGAAGGTGTTTCTGTGAAACACAAACCTGAAGAAAGTGGAGGTGATTTATTTTCACCATCCAAAACAGCAAGGAAGCATTCATCTCTCTTAATCCTAAGGGTGGATCCAATCTGAATGGAGTTTTCAGAATGGTTGAGGTAAATAGGGTTCATTCAGAGAGAATCTTAATTACTTGAGTCAAGGGTGGCATCCTTGGTACTTCAATAATTTGTTTGTCAAAGAAGATACTTGCAAAAGATTGAATACTTGATAAGTGTTCATGGAGTGATCTGCTGGAGTTTGACTTCAACAGTGAAACAGGATTATTGAACAAGGATTTAAGATCAATTGCTATTTGTGTTACTCATAAGTATTTGATTGATTATCCTTGCATGTGAAGTTCAAGATTGTTGATGTTCAACACGATGTTGGAACATCTCTTCATCTGGTTTGTGCAGAATCATGGGAGGGGTACTACATAAGCTTTTGGATCTGGTTCTCTTAGGTGTTGACCTAAGAATCTGCTTCAGTTGGTGTGGCAGAAACATCTGATCTTTGGAGATTTTCCTGGCAAGAAACAGGTCTAGACAATGGTGATGTGGAAGATGAAGAAGAAGACATCATAATCTTGATGGATAGTTCTTGGATCAGTTTATTTTTGATCTAGGAGTATTTGAGTGCAACAGGTGTGTTCAAGTTGTTACTAGAAGCATCTAGTGTTGGCACAACTTGGATCAGTTTATTTCTGATCTAGGTACTTAGGAGCATTGGATCTTGATCATCTTGGAGGTCAAGGTTAAGTGGCAGTTATCACTGACTTTCTACAGACTGCTCTACCTAGGAAAGTGGCATTCTTTGGTATGGCTATAGTGTAGTCTATGACTACTATATCTTTTGAAGATTCAGACGTGGCAGGTGTGAATTCTTTGGAGTTTCAAAGCAGATATTCATCAAGGTGTGAGCTTGAATAGAATACCAATGATAAGTTTAAGTAGAATGGAGGTTGTCTACTCAAACTTGGTTGTTGAATCAAGTCTATGAGAGCATGGAATTCTTGTTCTGTAATAGGGATGAGGTTCTTCCAAGTGGCAGATGGAGGAGCTAAATTCAGTAGCTGGATGTCGTATCAGAATGTTCTGACATTAAGCTTAACATCAGGATCTCAGCTGGTGTTGTGGCACATCAGTTTAAGATAAAGTGATCTACAGGAGAATGGAAGTTGTGGATGCTTCAAAAAGGTTTATCTCATGCAGTTTGCGGGAGATGTTGATGGATAAGATGTTACATGTCTAAGGCTTGGTGGATCCAAGATTTCTTGCTATGGAGCAAGTAGTTCATGTAACTTGAAGATCAAATTTCATTGGTGGATCAGTGTATCTTGTGGGAGTTCTGAAGAAGAGTGAGATTAGTCAAAAAGTGGCATTTGGTTGATCTTTAATGTGCATTCAACAGGGTGCTTAGAACCAATTACTCTTGGGCAGAAGGGTAGCTGGTTGAAGACATGAGGAGGTTCTGGTTCAGGTCTATCTTGGAGCTTGTGGTAGAAGCTCTAAGTTGATGATTGAGGATTACCTTCTTTTGGTGGATGAGAGTTTATTTCTCTCTTGGGTTATATGGAGTTCTTGTTAATCAAGCTGGTGGCGCAGTGTTGTTTGAAGATCTTCAGTTGGATTACTATGCATATAGTAAGTCCAGTGGTGGAGCATATCAAGAACCATGTTGATTGGTGTCTGTGATATGTGAAGGATGTCCTAACTGATGTTAGAACATCTTCTGGGTTGGTTATCCTTGGAGTAGGATGCTAAGTTCTGAGTGTGGAACTTGACACTCACATCTTGTCTAAGGAGTATTTATCTTGTCATACGGGAGAATGATTGGTAAATGACTGTCTTGGAAGTCTGATGTGAACGGGACATGCTAGAAGTGGATCAGTTTAGTGCATGTGGAGCAAATGGGCTGATGATTTCTGGAGCATGTGGTTAATGTTCTTCAAGTGTGAAGAATATCTGGGCGAGCTAGCAAACTAAGGGGTCCTGTGTGTCTCTTTGAGGAATGTGAAGTATTCCAGATTCAATTGGGTTGTATCTCAGGGAACAAGGAGATCTATACATGAGAATTCAGGAGGAATTCGTGTGGTGTATGGATGGTTTCTAGACGAGAGGGATCAATCGAGCTTTGGTCTCAATCTAAGAGTTTGTTAGTTATGGTATAAGGATGTGTTCCTGGTACTTTCACTATATGATCATGAAGTTGTCATGGGATATCATGTGGTGATTTTGGGTGGTTCTTGCTGAAGAAGCATCAGTTGAGAAAGATAGGGGGAGAAATTTTGTCTGATTAATGTACTGGTGTGGTACATGGTTTGCTTGAGGGTCAAGCAGTAAGTGAATGCGCTCAGCAGGTGTGTTGAACAGAGGGTGCTCTCTTGAAGACATGAAGATGTGTCTTATGTTTTCCATTCATTCAGGGTGTTCTTCTGGCAAAGGAGCACTGGTTGTCTACGACATGGGGAGTTAGACTTCAGTTGTGGATATATGGCTGCAGTGGTGCAGATTGAT
The DNA here is from genome assembly GCA_022829125.1 of Lathyrus tuberosus. Classification (NCBI taxonomy): domain Eukaryota; kingdom Viridiplantae; phylum Streptophyta; class Magnoliopsida; order Fabales; family Fabaceae; genus Lathyrus; species Lathyrus tuberosus. The sequence continues at coordinate 3,141,325 of JALAZF010000052.1, read as the reverse complement.
TATCAAGATTGTTTGTGGTTTCAAACAGTTTGTGATAGATTGCCTCTGGTGAGGTTGATTTGTCAGACAAGATGTCATGACATTGCTCTACTGGTATGAGTTCTGGGTGAACTTATCAGGTTGTTCTGATTCTGTCATTGGGTTTCAATGGATTGAATTAGAAGTGGTACAAGTATGTTGGGAATTTCTGCTGATGGAAAGGTCTATGGAAGAATTCTGTAGTAAACAAGTTTGCTAATTCTAGATTAAGGAAGTAATTCAGGATAAACAGAACATGGGGGTAATTATAGTTCTGTCTATGGGGACCATAAATCTGACAATATCAGGTTAGGTATCAGGACACTGTCCAGAAGCAGCTTCAAGGACAAGTCAGAACAGGTGGAATATTTCGAAACTAACTTGACCAGCATTTATTGCACTCATTGACTAGTCTTTTGTTTCTGTCAAATGGATTGGCTCTACCTACTTAGTTTCTTTAGTATTTAAGGAGGATCGTGCTAGAACATCTTCCTTAAGATGAGAACAAATGGGTTTTGTTCATGTTTGGGTAAGCATAATCTGGGGTTGGGCTTGTGTGGGTTACTTTTGCCATCTTTTGGCTAAAAAGGGGGAGAATTGCTTCTTGCCTGCTAGTGAGAGGTGTATGAGCATCTGTGCTACTGATCTAGAAAAATGTATCAAAATATCGAAGGATGTCCTAACATTTGTTCTAACATCCTGAGATTGTGTCTTGTGATCAGAGTTAAAAAGCAAGTGTGCATTAGGTGTCACAAGGGAATGAGGAGGTTATCTTCTTCCTCCTTCCACTGCCCGCACCATCAAGCTGAAGAATATTTTAGCCAAAATTTGTAAAAAGGGGGAGATTGAAAGCTCAAATGGTTTGACTAAATTTTGGTAAAACATAATGGTGGAAAAGATGCTCCAACATGAAGATTTATGCCCCAGACTAAAGATGTCAAATAGAATGTCACAGCATGAATATTCGACATCATGACTGTCACAACAGGTTTTGTTTAAATCTGTTCCAAGATTCAAGGCGCGATTGGCAGTGGATCAAGGATCAAAGATATGAAGCCCAACTCAGCAGAAGACTATAAAAGAAGACCAAGACCTAGACAGATAGTGAGAGAGGACGTCATAGACTTAGGAATCCTATTTTGTAATGTAGGCTTTAGGTTTTGAGAGTCGTAGGTTTCTCTTGTAAGTCTCCCTTTGTATCAATTTGATGCAGTGTGGTAGACATAGGTACTTGTACAGATTCAGAAACCCGTAGGTAATGAATCATGTATTGTTCTTGGATGAAGCTTTGAAGCAAATCCAAGTTAACTTGTTAGTCAAGGATGCTTGACTGAACTTTGTATTGGAAGGGGTGTCTTTCAATAGGGATGATACAGTTATGGGGTATTAACTATTAAATAATCACAGGTTGTGATTTAGGGAGTGAGATGGGTTTCTCTTATCAATTAGTTGTGACTTCTAATGATAAAGTCTTCATTGGGTAGTGATAGGTAAGCGTGGGTGTTTATTGTAAACCTGAGGTTGTTTACATAAAACTATACTACTGATAGTGAATTCTTCTACCTGGATTGGTATCCCCTAGATGTAGGTGAGTTGCACCAAACTGGGTCATCATGTTCTGTGTTGTTTATCATTTTGTAATTTACAATTTAGTTTTGATTAACATGTTGGATCAGATGTCGTAACATCTGTGTTTCTGCAGTTCTGATATTCAAGGTATCAGTCTACTGTTCTGTTCTTGTTCAAATGTTTATATGCAAAATAATGTCTTGACATGTGTTAGGACATCAGCTATCTGCTATGCCATAATTTCACCTTCGATGACTACAAAGAAAAATATGAGATCCAGACCGAGCTTATCACCGAGCTGTGCTAAAAGAAAGAGGAGTTAGCTAAGTTAAATATGGCCATGGATGCCTTGAGGCTCAAGCATGGTGCTGAAAAGAAGGTCTTTGAGGATAGGATCTCCCCTTTGGAAGCTGCTGCAATCCATACCGAGGATGAGGATGACGAGCTGAGGGCCTTGTAAACCCGTGCTGAGCTGGTCTCCCAGATCAGAGGTCTCAAACAGGATTACGTGGATGCAATCGAGATGAGCTTCGCGAATGCTGTGACTTAACTATGAATTGCCAAATCTGGGGTCGAGCTTGCCACTGAGGGGACCGGGTTCCTGCATAGGGTGGTTGACGGTTAGATAATCGCCCCTCCTAGCGCTAACGACAAGGAAGAGGAAGAGGTCACCAATGAGGGGGAGCATGATGTCTGATTTGTATATTTTGTTGTATTGGTTCTGGCTTACGCGCTGTGGTTTGTAACTTTTTCATACTGGGCATCGCTCATTTCTGTAATATTATGACATCATCAACCTTTGTGGTCGTCATTCTAATAGTATTTTACTTTCCTGATATGCTCGTATACATCTTTGCTTGTTCGGGGTCTTGCTTGACAACTTTATTGCTCGACACTGAAGGGGACTCGTCGAGTGGCCAGAGTTGGATTTCGTATTGACAGTGGTGGGAGGATCTCTGTCGGGTCTTAACACTGTGGCGTGAACTTCCCATCATGAGATGGGTGTTCTGCCTTGCTGGTATGACGATGGCGGAGCTCGGTCGAGTTTTCTCCGTCGGGCCAAGGATATGCTTGTCAAAGAGTGGAAACCTGCCCTTTTGTTTAAGTTTGCGACACTGTGCTTGTACCCGAGCATGCCTCCGTGGTCAGGACGTACCCCGTCGTCGTCAACTAGGCTATGCTGACTGCTTTTCCTAACTGTAATATTGTTTCAGTTTTTTGGTGTTCCATGGCCGACCAAGTTCTTCCCAGTGTAAGTTCTCGAGGTAGTAAGCCCCGTTCTCCGTTTTTGCTCGTACATGGTAGGGGCCTTCCCAGTTCGCGGTGAGTTTTGCCTCGCCAGAGTCTTTATGATTTCTTTGCAAGACTAGGCTGCCGATTTTGAATTCTCGTTTTATGACTTTGGCGTAATGCCGTAAGGTTATCTTTTGCTTTAATGAGATTTCACGGAGGGCCTCCCCCAATCGAATCTCTTCGACTAGGTCAAGCTCCTCTCTTAGCACCTCGTCGTTCATCTCCTCGTTGAGGGGGAATTCAGTTCACCTAGAAGGTTCTCTGATCTGCATTGGGATTACTGCCACGATCCCGTAGGCTAGTCGGAACAAAGTTTCTACCGTGGTCGAGTTTGGTGTCGTTCTGTAGGTCCAAAGTACGTTGTGTAGCTCTTCGACCCATTTATTTTTTGCCTCACCAAATCTTCATTTTAGTCCTTGTAGGATCACTCTGTTCGCGGCTTCGGCCTGCCTGTATGTTTGCGGGTGTTCGTCAGACATGAAATGTTGTTTGGTGCCCACTTTGGCGATGAAGTCCTGGAAAATTTTGTCGGTGAATTACGTCCCATTGTAAGTGACGGGCACTTGTGGTATTCTGAATATGGTAAGTATGTTTCTCTTATAGAAATGGAGTATATTGTGGGCCCTGATTTTGGAAAGGGCCTCTGCCTCTATCGACTTCGTGAAGTAGTCAACGCCGATTATCAGGTACTTGTTCTAGTTCGACCCCGTGGTGAACGGTTTAAGGATGTCCATCCCCCACCAGGTGAAGGGCCACTGAGATGAAAGAGTTTTAAGCTCGTTGGGTGGTGCCAAGTGCATGTCCCCGTGGCGTTGGCAATTATCGCATTTATTAACATACTCCTTTGCGTCTTGCTGCATGGTGGGCCAGTAGTATCCTCCTTGTAAGGCCTTCCGGGTACCTTTCTCCGAGGTGTTGGGCGTTGATTCCTTTGTGGATTTCATGTAGGATGCGGGCGACCTTGGACTCCTTGACACACTTGAGGAGAGGGATGGAGAATCCCCGTCGGTACAACTTGTCTTCAACCAAGACGTAGGAGCAGGCTCTACACCTAGACACGTTAGCCTCTTTCTGGTCGGGTGGTAGTTCTCCTGTGGCGAGGTAGTTATATACCGGGGTCATCCAACAAACGCTATTGCCAATGGCGTTGAAGTCGAGGGTTGCAGAGGGTTTCTCGATGCTCGGGTGAGAAATTGTCTCTTGGATGACGGACTTGTTTCCGCCCTTCTTCTTCGTGCTCGCGAGTTTTAACAGGATGTCTGTTCGTGTGTTGTGCTCACGAGGGACGTGTTTTACTTCCGTAGAATCAAATTTCGTGGCTCTCTCCCAAACCAGAGCTAAGTACTTAGAAAGATTTTTGTTCTTGGCTTGATACTCTCCCAGCACTTGAGAAGCGATGAGCTGGGAATCGGTGAATTTTTTTACCTCTTTGGCTCCCAAGTCTCCGGCCAAGCGTAGCCATGCGAGGAAGGCTTCGTACTCTACCTGGTTATTTGAGGTTAGGAAGGATAGGGAGAGGGTGACTTCGATTAGGATTCCCTCCTTGTTTTCGAGTATGATGCCTGATCTGCTTCATGTCGAGCTGGATGCTCCATCCACAAAGATGGTCCACTTATGGGCTCCGCTTGTCAAGGAGGCAGGCGTGGCTATTTCTTCCACGAAGTCAGCTAGTACTTGAGCTTTAAGGGCCTTTCTGCCCTCATACAGGATGTCAAATTTGGAGAGTTCCAATGACCATTGGAGCATTCTTCTGGCTATGTCGGGACGGCCGAGCAGCTGCTTTACGGGTTGATCGGTTCGCACCACGATTGTGTGAGCTAGGAAGTAGTGTCCCAGACTTCTCGCTGCATTGATGAGGGCCAGTGGCACTTTTCGATTTGTTGGTATCTGAGCTCGGGGCCTTGCTAGTGAAGTATATGGGTTTCTATCCCTCAGGGGTCTCGCGGATGAGGGCCACGCTGACTGCCTCGGCTGCAATGGCGAGGTACAGGTAGAAAGTCTCCTCGTTGTCCGGTCGGGAGAGGATCGCCGGTTACGAAAGAGATCGTTTGAAGTGGAGAAGGGATTGTTCGCACTCCTCGGTCCATTTGAACGTTGCTTCATTGCCAAGAAGTTTGAAAAGGGGAAGTGCGTGCTGGGAAGATTTTGCCACGAAGCGGGATAATGAGGTGAGTATCCCGTTTAGGGATTGAATTGATTTCTTCGAGTTCAGCGTTGGGAATTCAGAAGAGTCCTTGCATTTATCGGGGGTTCACTTCGATTCATCTCTTTGTTAGATAGAAGCCGAGGAACTGGCCTTTTCGGACGCCGAAGCTCCTTGCCTGGTCGAAGACTCTTATCAGGTGAAGCGTATGGTCGGATTCCTCTTGGGATTTCACGATTATGTCATCCATCTAGGCCTCAAGAATGTCTCCAATCTCACCTTGGAAGACTTTTTTATCATCCACTGGTAGGTAGCACTGACGTTCTTCAGGCCGAATGGCATTACATTGTAGTAGTAATTGTCCAACTCGGTCATGAAGGCCGTGTATTTTTTGTCCCTCTTTTCCATGGGGATTTGGTTGTACCCTGAGTATGTGTCCATAAAAGACAATAATTTTAAACCTGTAGAGTTATCAACTAGTCTATCCATGTTAGGTAACAGGTAAGCATCTTTGGGGCAAGCCCTGTTAAGATCAGTATAATCAACGAACATCCTCCATTTTCCATTAGATTTCTTAACGAGTATAATGTTTGAAAGCCAAGTTGTGTACTGGGCTTCCAAAATAAAATTTGCCTCTAAGAGGTCTTTTACAGCTTTTTCAGCAGCCTCTACTTTTTTGGGAGACTTCCTACGCCTAAGTTGTACTACAGCCCTAACGGTGGGGTCAATTGTCAGCTGGTGGCAGACCACGCCGGGGTCAAGTCCAGGCATCTCAGCAGCGCTCCACGTGAACATGTCAGCGCTTTCTCTTAAGCAGACCTTCAGCTGCTTCCTCACGAGGTCGGGGAGGGCAGTGCCAATCTTCACTCCTTTGTTTGAGTCGCTACCGAGGAGGATGACTTCGAACTCGCCAGCAAGAACGGGGAGCCTAGGATGGGCAGGCTCCTCGTTAACATCTAGCGCCGGGGAGGTTTCCGCTGCTAGTCAGGCTTCTTTCTTTTTCTTCTTCTGCTCCTTCAAGTCATCCTTGGTGAAGTGATTGTCCAGGTCTACCGAGTCGACATGAGGCAATGGATTTGGATCCTCCAAGGTGTTGGGTCGAGTTGGCTTGCTGGTAGTTCTTGGTGGCGCGTTGATGGAGTTCTGCCCTTTTGAGGCCGCTTCAAAGCATATCCTTGCAACTTCTATGTCCCCGTGGAGGGTGACGGGACCCTTGGCCATGTAGTACTTCATCTTCAAATGGATAGTGGATGGCACGACAATCAACTCGGCCAGAGTTAGTCTCCCAAGGATGCACTAGTATAGAGAAGGGTAGTCTATGACCAAGAACTGGAATTTAACCGACTTGGCGGTTTTGGCCGCTCCGAACGGGACAATCAGTTTGATGTAACCCCACAGCTTTGTGGTAGCGCTGTTGAAGTCCTATAGATCAGAGCCCACATATGGTGTCAAATACGTTTCATTGAGCTGCAACGTCAGGAACTGCTGGGAGTACATGATGTCGACCGTGCTTCCCTGGTCGACCAGAATGCGACGAACGCTAAAGTTCGCCATTTGTACTCTCACGAGCAAAGGGATGCTGAAGTTGGGGGCTCATTCGGGGAGCTCCTCGTGGTAGAACGTGATAGGGACTGAGCTTCTCTGGAATTTGTCCATGGTGGAGTTTTGGCTCGAGCTCGTATCGATGAGTTGCTCGAACTTCCTTTTCAGTGATCCTATGGTGAGCTTGTTAAAGCCTCCACCAGATATGACCATGGCGGAGGGGAAGGTTTCCCATGTGTTGTGCGCCAAAAAATGGAGGGGGTTTTCTGCCCCGTCGGGGATGTAGAAGTCCTCAGGCTGAGAGATGGACATGGCATTCTGCATGTTGGAGGTGTCTTCAGAGGGTGGCTTCTCCTCCTCGACATTCTTTGGTCCCGGGCGTCTTGTCGAGGAGCTTCTCTTCTCTTAGTGTACTACTTCAGGTGCTTATCCCTGATGAGGATTTCAATCCCATCCTTGAGGTGGATGCAATCTTCAGTGACGTGCCCATGGATTTTGTGAAAGCAACAGTACTTGGTCTTGTCTGCGGTAGGATTGGGAGGTGTTTGCATAAGAAAACGGACTCCAGCCTGGTGGAATTCTGAGTTCGCGCACTGGGATAGAATATGGCCGCGAGAGGCGGTCAGCGGCGTGTACTCGGCAAAATGGCCGATAGGTGTTTTGTACCCCCAAGATTCATGAGGCTTATCCTCATTCCTCTTCTTTCCTCCACGATGAGGCGCCATGGGGTCATCGTGCCTCGAAACCCTGGCGTTTTCCTGATGCCGAGAGTCTCGAGCATTGTTGGAAGCTTCATTCTCCTCGTATTGAATATAGGTATAGGCCTTGAGGAGGAGAGCATCCAGTGATGTGGGCGTCTCGATGCCGACGACCTTGGCGAAGTCACTGCGGGGGCGCAGTCCCCACTCGAGCAGATACTTGTCCATGTCATTGGTCATGGAGACCTGGACAGCTTCTCGATTGAACCTCTCAATGTAGGCTCGGAGGGATTCATCTTTCTCCTGCATGATTGCTTCGAACGTCGCCTCTGACTTATGATGGCGACGAGAAGCAGTGAATTGCCTCGAAAATTGCTTCCCCATGTCATACCCCAAATTTTGACCACAAGATTTCCCATCATTGTGCAAATCATCACTACAATATGGATGTACCTTCTTGCCTCACCAATCCTCTCAAAGATTGTTAGGCATTCACCTCAATCAAGAGTTAGGGTTTTGGACACTCTCAGAGTACTCAGACAAAGGATCAATCAAGAATGGACATGATTTTCAACTTGTCAAGCCTCTCAAACATCCATGAAGGATCAAGAGGTCTCTCATATCAAGAATCAAGCACAAGAGTGCAACATTTCAAATTGATCAATCCTCAAGATCATCAGTGTCACCAAATTAGGGTTTTGGTCGACCAAGGCCTCCAAAGAGAAATTTTCATCTGGGCATGAGCCAATACTTCAAAACATGATCCAAGAAGCTCAAAGGGACCCCATAGATCCAGTCATAAGATCAAAATTGCCTAAGGGGGTGCATTCATAAAAAATCAGGAATTAGGGTTTCTTGACCTAATTCACACCTAATTTGACTTTTGGAGCAAGGCATGAGCCAAAAACTCAAGGAATGTTTTAAAGACCTCAAATATCTCATATTGATCTTCTTACAAATTCAAATTGACATAAATAACTTGGTTCACAAGCAATGCAAGGATTCAAATTCATCTGGACCACAAACTAGGGTTTATGAGAAAAAGTCAATCATGCCTTTGACTTTTGACCAAGACATGATCTCAAACCTTGGGACATGATTCAAGACACTCTAAAACACCAATGGAATCCATCCATTAAGTTTGAATTAAGCCAAGAACTTGATTTCATGAAGGATCACAAAGTTTGAAATTCATGTGATAAAAAGTCAACTGTACCTTAAAACCAAGTTTGACTTTTGAGATTTCTTGACAAACATGGATTCTTCAAGTAAAAAACAATGTTAACTTATGGTTTGGATTATCATCCATCAAGAAAAATCAAGAAAAGTGAGGTTACTTGCAAAAGGGGCAACCTTAAGAAACTTAAAATTTCACTAAGTTATGAAAAAAAGTGATTTTTACCCAACTTTGCAAGACCATAACTTGTGATCCAAGTAACCTTTTTCTTCCATTCAAAGCTCAAATGAAAGCTCTCATTACATACTACAAGATTGTAAACTACACCATATCCCAAATCTTCATGGATTTTGAGTTATGGATTGATCAAAATCACAAAAAATAAGAAATGAAGATTTTTCAAACACTTAGAAAATTTTGAGACAAAATCTGTCTCATGTTTTGTCCTACTTTGGAGGCATTTTTCATCATGTTCCAAGATGAATCAAGACCAAAGTTAAACATCAAAGTTAAGGTATGATATATGGGCTTTCTAAAAAGTACAAAAGCCTCCCCTGATTCAACTTGAGCAAGAAGTTATGAGCTTCCCAAAATGGCATTTTCACCCTGCTTACACAACAACATGGATGCATGACTTGTGCCACACGATTTTCTCATTCAAATTTTGTCACTTTGCCAACTTTGTCATCTTCTAAAAACACAACTTCTGATGACTCATTTGTTACTTGATTAAAGAGGCAAGAATTTCAACTTGGCATATGCAAAATCATCATGACATGAACCTTGAATTTCAAATTTGGCATCAAGCATTTATGTGATGCATAGAGGTGGCATGAATCAGTTAAAAGCCAGTTCAAATGGGTCAAGATTTCTCCAAGGGTCAGAGGACCTAAACCTGCAAAGTTTGGCTCAAGTCAATGGAAGTCAATGGCTAGAGGAGACTTTGGCTACATGACAAAATCCATTGGATAATAGGGTGATCCAGCCCCCATTCACTATTCCTTGCAAAACAAACTTCCTATACTATAAATAGAGGTCATTTGTGACTGATTAACACAAACCAAAACATCTCCAATCACGTTTTCCTTCATTTCACTCTCCAAAACCAGAATTTGCTTCCTTTTCAAGTAACTTTTGAATTTTTCAATAGGAAGCAATTCTATCAAAACTAATGGTGTAGACACCTCATTGTAGCGAGCGATTTTTGTCGGTGACGCGACCACCTTATCGTTGGGTTTTCCTCACTGCAATGGTAGGAGGGGGTGATACTTTCTGATTTCTTATTTATCCCATGAAGCTCAAAGGGAAATGGAAGCTATCTAAATCTAACCTTGCACGCGAATGTTTAACTAAACAAACGCTTAAAGAGATTGGGGGGTTCGGGGTCAGGTTATACGATGGGGAATTGTCAGTTACCCATCCTATATGTGGTTATCCACAGGAGGTTAGCTTTAGTCTTTGCTTTGTACTTGGTGGTGTTTATCCGTTAATGGGTTGGGAAAGTTTCTTGGGAAAGTATGATAGAGAGAGTGAGTTTTTGTTGATGTTCGGGTTCTTCCCGATGTTTTTGGTAAGGTGCTGGACCTAAGTTTTGATTGATGTGAGAAGGTACTGGGCCTAGAGTTTTTTTTATTGGTATTCTCGCTAAGATTTTGCAATCTTATGCCTATGTATTCCCGTTTAAACGAAATAGGGAAATCAAAGCAATCGTAGTTCCTCCTATTATAAGGGAGGAAAAAGATGTTTGGTGTCTTGTTCAAAGCCCAAGATTGAAGCTAAAGGTTATTTGTGTCTTGTTCAAAGCCCAAGATTGAAGCTAAAGGTTTGACTGAGAGAGAACTTGTCATCCCTAAAGAGGAATTGGACTTCCTCTGAAGGGATTGTTGATTTTTTTGTGTGCCTTGATCAAAGCCCAAGGTTGAAGCTAAGAGGTTGACTGACTCCACTAGGGAAGTCCTTATACAAAGCCTAAGAAGAGGCTAGAAAAGGCTGACTCAACAAGAGAGTGTTTATATGTCTTGTACAAAGCCCAAGATTGAGGCTAAAAAGAGACTAACCCTTTTGGGGATATCATTATACAAAGCCTAATAGGAGGCTAAAAGGTTGTCTTTTCTAGGGAAAGTGTTCTGTCTGTCTTGTACAAAGCTCGAGATTAAGAATAAAAGAAACTGACTCTGTGGGAAAGAAATTTTTATCTGTCTTGTACAAAGCCCAAGATTGAGGCTAAAGGAGACTTTACTAACTTGACTGAAGATATTTTAGGTGTCTTGTACATTGCCCAAGACAGAGGCTAAAAGGATTTGACTCTGCTGGAGAGTATTATATATCTTGTACAAAGCCCAATATGGAGGCGGAAAAGAGTTTTAACTCTACTTAGGAATTTATTTCTCAAAGCCTAAATGAAGGCGGGGAGGAATTGATGTTTGTCCGAGCTTAAGATAAGGTTATGGAAATTTATGTCTTGTACAAAGCCCAAGATTGAGGCTAAAAGGGTTTGACTCAACAAGAGAGTGGTTGTCTCAACAAGAGAGTCTGAGAAGGGATGGACTCAACAAGAGAGTCAGAAAGTTGATTGACTCAACAAGAGAGTCTGAAAAGGTGGTTGACTCAATAAGAGAGTCTAAAAAGGTTATTAACTCAACTAGAGAGTCTGAAAAGGTTAGCTCCGCCGGGGAGAATCATTGTACAAAGCCCAAGAGGAGGCTGACTATGCTGAGGAAGGATCATTATACAAAGCCTAAGAGGATGCTAACTTCTGCCGGGGATCATTGAGATCCCGAGGCAGGTCCAAATGGGGAATCAACTCTTGCAGAGGATTACAGAAGAGTTGGGGTATCCGATGGCTTGAGGTTCTGATTTGGGATAGTGTTATACTGATGATAAACCAATCCTGGCTAGGGAATTATAGGAGAGAGAGACTGGGTTTTAGAACCCAGAGGTTTTTATCTCTACTGGAGATTGATCAGGTTATCAGGGTTTCTTCCTATGTTTTGTAGGGAACTTAAGAATGTCTTTGAGACTTAAGGGGATTTAGACTATCCAAGTCTACTGGCGTGGAAGAGTTTTATCTTTTGTATGATGCCTCCAAGGGAGGCTGACTCTTTTAAGGGATGAGTATCAACCCTAAAATTTGTCTGGGGTTTTGACACTTAGAAAGACTGCTCTAGCAAAGGATGACTAAGTTCTATCTTATACCTTTAAGAGGTCTTCAGGGTCCTTATATTAAGCCCAAGAGAAGGCATGAGAATTTCTAAGAAGCCAAAGGGTCCTTGTACAATGCCCAAGAGGAGGCTGGGATGCTTTTAGGAAGCCTGTAGGTCCCAACCCAAGAAAAGTTCAAGAAATGCTATTCACCAGGAACAGATCATTTAGTGAAAGTTCGGAGGTTTTAAGAAACTCAAGAGATGCTATTCACCGAGAATAGATCAACTATGGGGAGTAGAATTTCTTTGACAATGTCTAATAGTGACAGTCTGAGAAAAGGTTCACGAAGAATACTGCCTTTCTCTTTGTTCCATATTGTTTAAGCCCAAGAGAAGACAAGACTGTATCTGGAATTCCTATGGGGAACTAGTTTTGACTATATTAAAGAGTGACCAAACTGGCTTTACCTAGTTCTAGACCTAGTTGCCGGGGAAAACTCTAAATAACTATACTAGTATATATACAGTTTATATATGACAAGTATTTAAAAGGATATGAAAGAAAGACTTACAATGTGCAACTTCCCATAATACAATTATGTATATTTAAAGCATGTAAATGAAAGCAGATAAAAACTTACAGGTGAGCAAGCTTCCATGTTGTTCTGTTAGTTGTTCAAAGAAATTAAAGAAAGTTTTGATAATAACTATATATTTGAATTTAAATCAAAGGGAAGTTGTTTTTGAAAAGATCGTTGGGGCTTATACTCAAGGAGAGGCCCAAGGTTTAACAGTGATCACACTGTTGTTTTGAAAATTATACTAGGACTTATACAATGACTGAGGCCCAAAGAGGTTTTCTGTACAAAGGGATGGGTCTTACAACTCAAGGAGAGGCCCAAAAATATTTAAAAGAAAAGAAATGGGACTTATTATATTTAAAAGAAAAGAAATGGGACTTATTACTCAAGGAGAGGCCCAAGTTATTTGATTTTGAATTGGTGATCGCGCCGAGATTTTTGAAAATGTGTTGGGACTTATACAATGACTGAGGCCCAAAAAGGTTTTGGCTAAGAAAAGGATTGGGTCTTACACTCTATTAGAGGCCCAAAGATTTATTTTTGTACAAGAGATGGGGCTTACAACTCAGGGAGAGGCCCAGTTGATTTTGTTAAAAAGGCGACGATCGCGTCGAACTTTTGAAAATGTACAGAGGGACTTATACAATGTGTGAGGCCCAAGTTGTTTATTTACAAAAGGGATTGGGTCTTACACTCTATTAGAGGCCCAAAGTGTTTGAAATTTTAAAATCGGGAAGAAACCCTAACTTTAAATAATTATTATTTTTCAAAGGAAATTAAATGAAAAATGATATTAAATACCGTATATATTCAAAAAATAAGTTGTACACTTTGAAAAATATTTTGAAAAATCATGTTTAATTACATGAGAGTTTGAAATTCAATTGGTTTTGAAAGATCAAAGTGGGAATTTCATTTAAAAATGTTTAAAAACAAACAAAATGAAATTAATTACAAAAATTCTAACTATATTAAATAAATAATATAAATCGGATTTTTTTTGCAAAATAAAATATTTCAACATTTTAGTGAATTTTGAGAAAAATAATCAATTCAAAAACATAAATATACATAGAGAAATTAATTTTTGAATCAATTAACAAAAATAACTAAAATTCAAAAATTTGAATTATGGCGCCAAGACACCAAGATCTTGCCCGCGCCCTCTGTTTTTTCAGATTTGCATTTTCTCACTTTTCTCCATGATTTCTCAATGGTTTTGCACGATTCAAGTACCAATCTTATTCGCTTTTGAACAAGGATCACAACCATATAGTTTAATTGCATTTATATTGAGTATTGAGTGAGAAATCAGAAGAAAATCTCAAGAACCCTAATTTCTGTATGAACACAATGAAATCTTATACACGATTGATTCATGGCAATTGATTGAGGGTTATCACTCCATACATGATTATGATCATGTGGCAAATTTATTGTGCAGTAAAATATGCATGTATCATGGAGTTTGAAGAGTTCATGCTTACCTCTTGCAGCTGGTGATCGAGTTCTAGGTTTGAGATGTTACAGCTAGGTTCCAATGATCTGGACATTTTCCTTAGGTGCCAAGGGATGTGCTTGAATGCTTGGAGTGGATGGAAATGATCTGGAACTTGAGATGGTACCTCAACTGCAAACCTGTCATGAACTTGAGCAATTGGTTGATGATTTTGTAAAATTGATGTTCCAGATGTTGTTTAAGTGTTTGGATCAATCATATATGATGTTTATGAGGTGTGTGTGTGTGATTGGTTTGGTTGAAATTATTCTCAAACTCAAAACCAGATGGTGACTTGCTTTAGAAGGAAAAATTTTGAGTGAAGAGGAGATTTTAAGGAAAGCATCAGTTTGGGTGCTTTGGTGTACTCAAACTGATCACAATTGAGGTCTATTTATAGTGTGTCAAGTTTGTTTTGGCAAAAAATAGTGAATGGCAACTAGTACAGGTCTATGGCCGATTGTGATCAAATGGAATCTCAAGTCTCCTCTAGCCATTATCTTGAGGTTAGAGCACAGGCCTAAGGTTCTTTGGTTCAAGAATAAGTCTTGACTGAACTTGGATAACATTGTCTTGATGAATGCCACCTCTATGCATCAGTTAAATGCTTTGAAACAAAATTGAATATTTGAAGCATCTTTGAATTTAGGAGTGGCATGCCTAAACATATATCCATGGACTTGGGAGGCTGATAGATCAGTGTTTGTCCCTTGGTTGTTCCCCCTTGAGGTGTGCAGATGGATAACCATGCTTGTTGTGGCATAATTTGATCAAATCGAGCCCTAATGCACAAATCTGCCTTACAAAACAGTTTGCAGCAAGGCATGTTGCAGCTGTCATAACCTCTAGCTCAGGTGGAATTTGATGGAATTCTTGGTCATTTTGGAAAGCTGATATATCCTATTTCAACATGATGTCCAACTTTGGTTTTGAATCAACTTGAATTACAATGAAAAATGCCTCTACATTTTGGAAAAAATAAGGCAGATTCTGACTTAGTGAAAATTTCACTAAGTGTTGGAAAAATGTCATTTTCATGTTTTCAGCCATTTTGATCACTCCATAACTTAAAATCCATGAGGATTTGGAGTGAGATGTAGTTGAAGCTTTTGTAGAGTGTAGCAAGATCTACAAATCCAGCTTTGGATCACCCAAAATGGTTGCTTCGATCTCAAGTTATGGTCCTTGGAAGTTGGTACCCTAGCCACTTTGTTCCATAACTTAGAAAAATTCTAAGTTTTTTATGGTTACCCCTTTAACAAGTTAACTCACTTTCTTTGATTTTCTTGATGAATGATGATCCAAATCACATATTAACATTGTTTTAGGGTTAAGGAACCTTGTTTGACCAAAAATCCCAAAAGTCAAACTTTGGATTTTTGTACAGTTGACTTTTTATCGGATGAAATCCAAACTGTGTGATCCTTTGTGAAATCAATTCCTTGACCTAAATCAAACATAATGGGTATGTTCCATAGGTGTTATAGGGTATATTGAATCATGTCCTAAGGTTTGGGAGCATGTCTTGGTCAAAAGTCAAAGGTACAGTTAACATTTTCCTCGAAACCCTAATTGTGGTCCAGATGAATTTGAAACTTGTGAATCAAGCTTCCTGGGTCAATCCATTGTTGCAAATGGATCAAAGTAGTAAATTTGAGGCCCTCAAATCATGTCTTGAGGTCTTGGCTCATGCTTTGTCCCAAAAGTCAACTTAGGGGTGAATTAGGTCAAGAAACCCTAATTCCTGATTTTTTGGTAAATGCATCCCCTGAGGTTAAATTGACTTGATGATTGGGTCCATGAGGTCCCTCAGAGTATCTTGGGTTATATTTTGAAGCATTGGTTCATGCTCAGATGAAAAATTCCATCTGGAGGCCTTGGTCGACCAAAACACTAATTTGGTGACACTGGCGATCCTGAGGCTTGATCCACTTGGAATGCTGCAACTTTGTGCTTGATCCTTGATGTGGGAGTCCTCTTGATTCTTTTGTGGGTGTCTGAGAGGATAGACAAGTTGAAGATCATGTCATTCCTTAATTTATCCTTTGTCTAAGTGCTCAGAGAGGGCTCAAAACCCTAATTCTTGATTGTGGTGAATGTTCAACCCTCTTTGAGGAGATTGATGAGGCATGATGGTTCATCCCTACTGTGATGATGATTTGTACAATGATGGGAAATCTTGGTGGTCAAAATTTGGGGTATGACAGATGCCCCTATTTAATTTTCTTGGACCCGAAGGTGTGAATGACGAAGGTATTCGGGCATTCGGGGTGCAAGAGGATTAAATATCGGAATACCCGAAATTTTGATGGTGATTATGAATGGCAGTTTGCTCATCCATCTTCTTTTGTTGAGCAATGATGCTTAGAAAAGGTAAAAAATTCCCCCTCGATCCTGGTCTTTAGCCAAGGAACTGGTCTAAGTTTCTTTTGTTATTAAATTTCCCCTCGATCCGGGTCTTCATCCACGGAACTGGTCTCAGTTTCTTTTTTGCAATAAACTTCCCCTCGATCCTGGTCTTCAGCCAAGGAACTGGTCTCAGTTTCTGAAATAAACTTCCCCTCGATCCTGGTCTTCAGCCAAGGAACTGGTCTTAGTTTCTTTTGTTATTAAACTTCCCCTCGATCCTGGTCTTCATCCACATAACTGGTCTCAGTTTCTTTTTTGCAATAAACTTCCCCTCGATTCTGGTCTTCAGCCAAAGAACTGGTCTCAGTTTCTTTTGTCAATAAACTTTCTTAACAAGGAACGCTATTTGTAGCATTTTTCCTCAAACTTCTCGCCGAATTTTCTTGGGGAGATACCATTTGATGGGAAAAAGTTTTGATGTCAGACTTGCTGGGGAAACCCATTTGTCTAACCTGTAGAGCTATACAAACTTCTCTGTTTGGAGACGCCATTTGTTGACTCTACTAGAGAAAACGAGTCTCTTGAGAGGCTATTTCCTTCTTGGGGAATATTACATCATACTTTTCCTCGAGATCTTCTAGGAGAAATGTCATGTGTTGTAATCCAATTTTGAGGTGTTGATGACCTTTTCGGAAATGAATTTTCCAGAGAAAAACTGATGTATTGTCGAATCTTTGATTAAGAGGTTTTCTTTAGGGATTTTCCTTAATCCGGGAAAGCGAAGATATCATCTTCAATAGCGAAGAGTGACATTTATCGAAGGTCTTCTTGTCTTTTCAGAGGTTCAAGTTATCAAAGTGGTCAAGGGCCAACTCCAATCCAGAAATAAACTGGAGGAGAGATTGTTCAGACGCAACTCTTCCTGATGAGGAAAGAACTGACAACTCAATTGATGAAAGGATTTTTATCACTGGGGGGACAAGACTGACTAGAGTGATAGTGATGCAATATGAATGCAAATGCAAATTAATAATGCATGATGTATGTATGTTTATGCTGACAAAACTGACACAACATACAGACTAGTGGATGAACACGACTGGATACTCGGCCACTGCTAGGGACAAAGAAGTACCATTTGGTCCAAAATAGCAATTCTGCCTTGCTTAGGAAAGATAGTCCTTGTAGGGAACAATGTTGATCGGACTTAGGAGATAAAAATTCTGTCTGGGATGTCGGACGGAATATTTGCATCTGACACAGCTGATCCTTCATTCAGGTGTACTGGTTTAAAATGAGTACTTTGATTCTGCACTTTGAAGCTTAATCGCCTTTGGAGTAGCGATCGATGTTCTTTCGATGTTCAACAGTCAAAAGAAACTGCCATCTTTATTTTAAAAAGCAGAAAAATGTTGACAAGTAAATTCATTTTTTCGTTTTATTTCAAGAATCGTTAATCATGTTAAAACGTCGTTCTGTAAAGCTAAAACAAATAAGAATTGCAAATAAAATAACTAGGGCTCAAATTTTATTGATAGGATGGAAATCAGCCAAGCGCGTGATTCCATAGAGTATTTGCAAAGTTAGAAAATGGTAATTTAAGGGAGAAGGGCTACATCGAAACATAACGACCGTTATCCTTCTACCAACTTTGAATTCTGGACATCCTGAGCTTCCGTCGAAGATGACCTTGACTGGATTTTTCCTGATGGATGATATTACTGCTGCTGGGGGATTTGTCCCTTTGTTGGACGTAGTTACTTGCCATGAATCCCTGATTTTTGCCTGGATTGTACTTTGAGATATCCAATCCACCGGGATATTTTTTTAATTATGTCTCTAATTTTTGCCTGGACTGCCCCTTCGGGTTTTCAATCCACCGAGACGTTTATATTTTTTTATTATTTTTTTTATTTTTAGGCGAAGTATTTCTTGACTACGTCAACATTTGTGGGGTAGGCAAATTCTTCTCCATCCATGGTTGCGAGTCTCAAGGCGCCGCCTGAGAAGGTTTTCTTGACCACATAGGGGTCGTCATAATTCGGAGTCCATTTGCCCTCGGAATTTGTGAGAAATGATTGTATCTTCTTGAGCACGAGGTCTCCTTTTCTGAAGACACGGGGTCAAACCTTTTTGTCAAACGCTTTCTTCATTCTTTGCTGATACAACTGACCGTGGCACAGAGCCGTTATTCACTTTTCTTCGATCAGATTCAGTTCATTGTGTCGACTTTGACACCTTTCAACCTCTGTTAGCTTAGCTTCCATCAATACCCGGATTGATGGTATCTCGACTTCTATGGGGAGCACTGCCTCCATGCCATATACTAGAGAGAAAGGGGTTGCCCCTGTTGAAGTGCGGACAGATGTGCGATAACCGTGAGCAAAGGGTAACATCTCGTGCCAGTCGTTGTAGGTTACAACCATCTTTTGAACGATCTTTTTGATGTTCTTGTTAGCAACTTCTACCATGCCATTCATCTTAGGTCGGTAGGGAGATGAGTTATGGTGTTCGATCTTGAACACAGCACACAACTCTCTCATCATCTTGTTGTTCAAGTTAGATCCATTATCAGTAATGATTTGGCTTGGAACACCATAACGACAGATGAGATTGTTCTTGATAAATCAGACCACGACTTGTCAGGTTACATTGGCGTATGACGCTGCTTCAACCCACTTGGTGAAGTAATCAATGGCTACTAGGATGAACCGATGTCCATTTGAAGCTTTGGGTTCAGTCATGCCAATCATGTCGATTCCCCATATGGAAAAAGTCCATGGGGAAGAGAGAACCTTGAGATGTGTTGGCGGTACATAGATTTTGTCTGAGTATATCTGACACTTGTGACATCTCCTCATGTACTTGTAGCAATCAGATTCCATGGTCAATCAATAGTATCCTGCTCTCAGAATTTTTCTCGCCATTGTGTGTCCGTTGGCATGAGTGCCAAAGGATCCTTCGTGAATTTCTTTCATAAGCGTGTTTGCTTCTGGTCTGTCTACGCATCGGAGCAAGACCATGTCAAAATTTCTCTTATAGAGTGTATCACCGCTTAGGAAGAAATTGCCTGCCAGCCTTCTGAGGGCCCTTCTGTCTTTTTTGGACGCCCTAGGTGGGTATTCTTGTTTCAGAAGGAAGCATTTGATATCATGATACCATGGTTTGCCGTCTATGACTGCTTCAATCGCAAAGATGTAAGCGGGCCTTTCAAGGCGCATTATGTCAATCTTAGGTATGTCATTCCATTGACCTACACTAATCATGGAAGAAAGAGTGACCAATGCACCAGCCATGTGATTTTCTTCATGAGAGATGTGATGAAACTCGATTCTGTTGAAGAATGGTAACAACCTTCTCGCATAATATTTATAAGGGATTAGTCCTGATTAATATGTGTTCCAATCTCCTTTGATCTGATTGATAACTAGGGCTGAGTCGCCATATACATCTAAGTTCTTAATTCTCAAGTCAATCGCCTCTTCGAGACCCATCATACAAGCTTCGTATTCGGCCTCGTTGTTTGTGCACTTGAATGTCATCCTGGTGGAGAAAGGAATGTGGGTAGCCTGAGGTGTTATGATGATTTCCCCAATTTTGTTTCCATAATGATTGATAACTCCGTCAAAGATTAGTCCCCATTGGGAACCTGGTTCTGGCCCTTCACTGGGTAGCAGTTCATCACAATCTTTCATTTTTAAGTACATGACATCTTCGTCTGGGAAGTCAAATCCGACTGATTCCTGACCGCCAATCGGTTGATGAGCCAAATGATCGGCTAGAACACTTCCTTTGACCACTTTTTGAGCATGGTACTCGATGTCGAATTCTGATAACAACATCTGCCAACGGGCAATTCTTCCTGTGAGAGCAGGTTTTTCAAAGACGTACTTGATCGGATCCATTTCGGAGATTAACCAAGTAGTGTCACAAATCATGTAGTGGTGAAGACGTTTGGCTGCCCAAGCCAGAGCACAACAAGTTTTCTCAAGCATAGTGTACCGAGTCTCACAGTCGGTAAATTTCTTGCTCAGATAGTAGATGGTAGACTCCTTCCTTTTGGTTTCATCTTGTTGGCCAAGTACACAACCCATCGAGTCTTCCAAGACTGTTAGGTAGATGATCAGTGGTATTTCTTCCACTGGAGGTGATAGAATCGGTGAGTTAAATAGGTATTCCTTGATACTGTCGAAGGCGGTTTAGCAGTCTTCTGTCCAAACGCAGTCCTGATTCTTTTTTAGTAATTTGAAGATTGGCGCACATGTCGCGGTCATGAGGAATATAAATATGGAAATGTAATTCAAACGTCCCAGGAATCCCCTGACTTGTTTTTCAGTCGTTGTGTCGCTCCCCAGGATTTGCATCCATGGTACAAACGCGAAAGTGGCGTGGAAAACAGAGTCGCCAGCAATGTGTATTTATCCCAAGAGAGGGAAAGGAAACACTACGTAAACCTGAGGGAAGAGGAAAGAACATGGTCTCACGACCAAGAGAAATGGGTAAGGGAGTCGGTTACGCGAAGGGAAGGTGTTAGCACCCAACACGCCCATCGTACTCGATGGGATCCACGCTTGCTATCTCGATCAAAGGGTGTCGTCATCTGGAGCTCCGCTGCTACTGGAACGGGAACGGAACGGGAACGAAAAAGAAAGAAGAAACGGGGGAGAAAAGAAAAAGAAGTGACTTGATAGGACATCGCTTGTCCAACGCCCACGTATTCCCTCGTGCAATGGGAAAGTCAGAGTCAACGTAGTTCGGACACGAACTAAGGGGGAAGGTTGCTCGCCAAGATATCACCGTCTTGTGCCTACGTATCCTCAATCGGACGAGAAAGAGGAAATCAGAGCAGTCGTAGTTCGACCTAACGAGGCCGGTTAGTGATTTTTATGAGCGACGTTAGGTTCGCGTCCAGCAGTTAGGGTCGATACCTGTTTGCGACGAGACGGAAGTAACGTGCCCTTTTCTGAAAATGATTTGAAATTAACGATCCCGAAGGATAAAAAGATTTGGGTATGTTTTTGTATTTTTTAGACAGAAGTGGATTGAAGTTAGTTCGTAACTTACATTGCACCAAAGTCTACCATGCGGGAACGAGTGAATCGCATGGTCGCCCCCAAATGGAACGTATGCTAAACACTCTAGAAGAGGAGGGGATACCCCTTGTTCTTCATTTCCTACACTTAAGGCTCGAGCGCAATATTCGTTATATTTATTAAGTGTTTTAGAAGTGTTATGAGATGAGAAGAGAAGACACAAGGAAGAAGGGTGACTCTAAGGGAATCACTATCCTAGTGTTGTCATGCAAAAGGGTGGTCCTATGGTTAGTGAAGTTTAGGCGAGAAACACTACCTAAGACCTAATGCTAATCCTACTCCAAGCTTAATCGAAAATTAAGTTGGACTAGGTAGCTCTAAGGGGAAAAGAATCCAAGACTTAAACAAGTCTTGAGATCCAAGGGAAGAAAAGAGTGAAAGAGACGAAAGAGGAAAAGAAGCGAATGAATAAAAATAGCAGCTACCACAACGTTCTTGCACCAAAACAGTGGTAAAAAGCAGCCCACAAGCAGCACAACTTATAACAGCATACAATTCAGCACAAGAAAAGGTGTAAAATGTCGGCTAGCAGCACATACAACAGCACACATACACTTAGACAGCTGTAGAAACAAGGCAACATGCAATACATTTGAATACGAATCAAGCATGGCAAAGCAAATGGGCATCAAACATCATGCATTATGATTGCAAACACATCATATACCATGGTAAACAACACTTGGAGATAACATGAAAGAATGCACCACATCATGAACGGATGCACAACATTAAGCATGTGCACAAATCGGAACAAACATGCATCTCAAGGAATAGGAACAATTAGGCATGCATAACATAATTCCAGCAACATAAGCATTTAATCACTGTCAACATGCTCAAAGAAGTGTGTGTATGGTGTTCATAGCATCAAGAAATCAACAACACAAGCATGAACATTCAATAATGATAACCAAGAATCGCGTGTCGACGAAATCATATCCATGCCCTAGTGTGAGGTGCAACAGCTCAAGAATAGACCACAAATCATCAATGCATCATTCCATGAAGTTTAGGCATGCATCGGATCTCAAACAACCAAGAAAATGCAAGAAAATATCACTCTGCAGCAGTGGTAATCGATTACTCACTTTGAGCAATCGGTTACTCAGTTGAAATTTGACCAAAAACGTGAAAATTAGGCAGAGTAATCGGTTACTCTGTTAGGGTAATCGATTACCACTGAAACAAAGGCAGAAAATCAACTTTGAAAAGCACTTTTTAGCATCCAATCACTTATGCAAACTTCCAAATGATCATGCAATCAATTAATCACGAAATTCACATCAAATATCAGTAATCAAACACCAATTTCATCAATCAAACAACAAGATCACAAATCAAATTAAGCAAATGGATCAAATCACAGCACAAACCAAAGATCTACATTGCATAAGTTGAAATTAAGCTAAATCAAACATAGATCTAAGGAAAACCAACCTACAAGGCTGAGATTTACCTTGGTGATTGTTGAGCACGAAAATTGGTGAATCCAAGCAAGAAAACCAGAGATCTATACAATAATCTTCAAGATCCTAGCAAGAGACTTCAAGATCCAAGCAAGAACACTCCAAATAATCAAAAGCTGCTCCCAAAAGTGATTCCAAGATCCAAACCAGTAGCTATATCAGAATTGAACTAAGAATGATGATGTGATGGAGGTTTAGCTCAAGAATTCACAAATTCCAATGAAGAATTTGTGAATCTATGGATATAGAGCTTTGGTGAGAGGTTGAAGATGAAGATGAAAAGTGGAAAAAGTGAGAGAGAATTGACAGCAAAATTCTGAAAAAATGAGAGTGAAAATGATCTAGGTTAGTGAGGTTTGGAATGAATTGATTTAAATAGAAGCTAGGTTAGGAATCCAAATGTGGTTTGGAGTGAGGTTAAGTGAGTGGAAATTGGGGTGAAATGTGAATTAGGAATTGAAATGAGGAATTAGAGTGGAAAAATGATGGAGAAAATTTGAATTTTGGATGGAAAATGATGCAAATAGATTAGTTCTAGATACTTCCCACACATGCACAAGCCAAGCACATGACCACCAAACACCCCAAAATTCTGCAGTGCTGAAAATGCCACATTTTTGCAATTTCGCCCAGAGTAATTGGTTACTCACTTTGAGTAATCGATTACTCAGTTCAAAAATTCAAAAATTGGCGCCAAAAGGAGGGAAACTTGGATATTCGCCTAGTTCCGCCTGTTCTGGACCATGATAGACCTCTGAAACTTGCCAACTGATATTACCACTGGAATACCCTTGAAATATGCTGAGAAATGTTTTTCGCACTCGGATTAAACTGCTGATACCAACTTCCTGGTGCTGAATAACTGATCAAAAATTGACTGTCGGGGTTTCTGATAATCCAACCACTTAATGAGCAAGATAAATGCTCAAAAAGACTTGGAAAGCTATCTGCTGGGCTCTGAACACTATTAAAAATTATACTGGGACTGATAACGCCGTGAGCTACTGAAAGAATACCCTGATCCCATGCTCAAAAGGGCAATGCAAATGCAGGAATGATAATGCAAATGAAAGGAAGCATAAACCAGTTAGGTTAGAAATGAAAGGGAAAATTTTGAGGTGTTACAGTTGCCCCTATTCAAACTTCTTGGATCCGAGGGTATGGAAGCAATGACATTTAGACAATCGGGATACACGGAGATTGAATACCAAAATAACCTAAAAATTTGCACCATGTGGGGAGGATGAAATAACGTGAATTCGAGAACGGCCGAAGGCGAACTCGGAAAGTCAGACCGGCCGAAGGCGGACTAAACTGGGGATATAAGGATAAATGAGGACGGCCGAAGGCGAACTCGAAAAGGTAGTCCGGCCAAAAGCGGACCACGCTGGGAAGATACAAGGGTACTGCGAGAACAGCCGAAGGCGAACTCGATAAGAAAGACCAAGCTGAAGGTGGGCTTTCAAAGAAAGACTATACCGAAGGTAGACTTTCAAACGAAGGATACGAGACCATGCCGAGGGTGGACTCGAAAAAGGAAGACCAAGCCGAAGGTGGGTTTTCAAAGAAAGGCTAAGCCGAAGGTGAGCTTTCAAAGAAAGACTATGCCGAAGGTAGACTTTCAAACGAAGGATGCGAGACCATGCCGAGGGTGGACTCGAAAAAGAAAGACCAAGCCGATGGTGAGCTTTCAAAGAAAGGCTATGCCGAAGGTAGACTTTCAAACGAAGGATGCGAGACGATGCCGAGGGTGGACTCGAAAAAGAAAGACCAAGCCGAAGGTGAGCTTTCAAAGAAAGACTATGCCGAAGGTAGACTTTCAAACGAAGGATGCGAGACCATGCCGAGGGTGGACTCGAAAAAGAAAGACCAAGCCGAATGTGAGCTTTCAAAGAAAGACTATACCGAAAGTAGACTTTCAAACAAAGGATACGAGACCATGCCGAGGGTGGACTCGAAAAAGAAAGACCAAGCCGAAGGTGAGCTTTCAAAGAAAGTCTAAGCCGAAGGTAGACTCTCAAACAAAGGATACGAGACCATGCCGAGGGTGGACTTGAAAAAGAAAGGCCAAACCGAATGTGAGCTTTCAAACAAAGGTTATACCAATCAAGATAACTCTACTGGGGATAACAAGATAACAGCGGGTGCGAGGACGGCCGAAGGCGAACTCGAGAAAAGAGAAAAACCAGGCCAAAGGTGGACTTTCAAAGAAAGACTAAGCCGAGGGTAGACTTTCAAACAACAATATGTGGAATCGACAGTTCCACAAAGATGACTCCGCCGTGGAAAAGAGAAATCTAAACAGACAACTCTGTGGGGGAGTATAGGAAGGACCAACGAGAAGGACGAATCCACTGGTTGCGGTGTAGTATAAAAAAACATCTTCTGAATTTTGTTAATTTCTGTCGAAGAAAGAAACTGGTAAAGGATATCAAACCTGGCTTATGCTTCGAATGCATATGTTTGAATTTTGCCATAATGCTCCATATCAATGGAATGCTACGCTTTTGGGAGGATGCCATGCAAAAATGCTTATGCAATGCAAAAGAGGAGGTTCAGCAAAATAAATGCTGAAGACCAAGGCAGCTCCACTGGGGATGACAAACTAAATTGTCCTCTGAAATAAAAAGACCCTGCTGAGGAAAACTTCACTCTGCTGAGGAAGATCCTGATCACAAACTCTGTCGGATATGAAAAATCCGAGAGAAATTCCACTCTGCCGGGGATGGATAAAAATGAACAATTGAAGATGGAATCCGAAGAAAAACTCTCTTCGCTGGGAATTACCAATGACTTTCACCTGGATCCGAAAGAATGCCAATAACCATTGGACTTAAAACCTGCTGGGGATTTCAACTGTCGTTGAACAAACCACTGTAAAGATCACCATCAAACTTTGCTTGGGGAGACAAGTCAGTAATCTCAAACCTGTTTGGGTATATCATCGAGCTCAACCTGCTGTTGGAAGGTGCTCTTTCCTTTTTACCCTGCCGGGGAATATCAGTACTTTTACCCTGCTGGGGAGTACCGGCCATGACCAGCAAACCTGCTTGAGGAACGGTAGATGACGACATCAACTCTGCTAGAAGATAACATCAAGCTTGCTCATCTGAGGGGATTAACTCATGTCGTTGCTAGTGAGGAAAGCATTTCCTGACTAGCTGAGAAAAATAGGTGTTCAGACTTTGTGGGGAAATAGCATCCTTGTCCCAGGGAGATGTTCTATAAGTCTCTTGTTGGGGATTTCAACAGCATCAACTTCTGATTACTCGCTGAGAAAGTGATAAATCAACCACAACTCTAACTGGGGGAATAATCCTCTGCACTTTGGCTGGGGAGAGTAACAACCTGCTGCTGTTGGATGAACTTTTCAACATCGAGGAGACTAGCTCTACTGGGGAGAAAAATCAACGAAACCTGCCAAGGTATATCATTGAGCTTGACCTACTGTTGGAGGAAAGATTCTACCCTGCTGGGGATTAGAGCATGCCTTTGCTGACGGAACTACGCTTCCTGACCTCCTGAGGAAAGTGACTACCAGGATCTGTGGGGAACACAAAGCCTTTTCAAAGACATCTAACACACCTCCTGCTGGAGATACAACCAAACTCACCTCGGGGCAATCCACTTTAAACTCCTTGCTGGGGGGAATGGGTTCTACTGAGGATGATGAACTTTCAGTGCCGGGGGAGACTCCACTGGGGAAGAACAAACCTGTTGTCCTACAAACACAATCAACAGGAAGTTCTATACGCAAAAAGATCACGTCTATTACCAATACCATGACCATTACCTAAGCAATTTCCACTATTTTCTGATACGCTTCGCAAAGCTTAACATTTTCGCATGCAATGTTTTATCAAAATATCGGACGTTTTCACAAACAAAACAGCAAAAGTAAAAACACAAATGGAAAGCTTTTGAGTGAAATAAAGATTTTATTGACTGAAATTGGCCTGTGAATAGGCATTTACATTGGGAAGAAATTCCTAGAAAGAGGTAATTGCAAAAAAGAAATAAAAGAAAATACACATGTCGGCAATGTGGGGAACAGATATCCACCATGATTCAATTCAGCTATGACCCAGTATGCCTCGCTTATCCGCAGATGTGTTAGCCTTCGAAGAGACTGACTGGACTGATTCCTTTCCTTCGGAACTTCAAGTATCAAAAGTGTTCACAGATCGAACGCAGATCGTAGCCTCTTGCTTTCAAATCCCTAACTTTTGCCTGGATCGCTCTTTTCGAGTTTTCAATCCACCGGGATACCCTTTTTTTCCCAAAGTCGCCTTTTTCAGGTTTTCAACCTTGCGGGTTTATTCTTTTTTTTTTCTTTTTATTCCTAACTTTTGCCCGAACCCCTTTCTTTTTATGGTTCGTCGGGATGCCCCTTTTTTGCCTGGACTTTCTTTTTGTGTCCAGCGGGTATCTTTTATGCAAAGTATTTTTTGACTACGTCTGCGTTCACAAGGGACGTAAAATCTTCGCCATCCATAGTTGAGAGTAATAAGGCTCCACCAGAGAAAACCTGTCTTACTACATATGGCCCTTCGTAGTTTGGAGTCCACTTGCCCCTGTGATCTGTTTGAGGAGAAAGGATCCTTTTCAAAACCAATTCACCAGCCTGAAAACACCGAGGACGCACTTTTTGATCAAAGGCTTTCTTCATCCTGCTCTGATACAACCGACCATGTGGAATGGCTGCCAATCTCTTCTCTTCAATAAGGTTTAGCTGATCCAGTCTGGAACGTACCCACTCAGCTTCATCAAGTTTCACGTCTGCCAGAATTCTTAAAGACGGAATCTCAACCTCTAATGGTAGGACTGCTTCCATACCATATACCAGTGAGAAAGGAGCTGCCCCAGTTGATGTGTGCGTACCGAAGTACGATAACCATGTAAAGCATAAGGCAACATCTCATGCCAGTCTTTGTAGGTCACTACCATCTTCTGCACAATCTTCTTGATATTCTTATTCGCTGCTTCAACAACCCCATTCATCTTCGGACGATAGGGAGAAGAATTGTGATGTTCAATCTTAAAGCTTTGACATAGCTCCTTCATCATCTTGTTATTCAAATTTGAACCATTATCAGTAATGATTCTCTCCGGGACTCCATACCGGCAGATGATGTCCTTCTTGATAAATCTGGCAACCACTTGTCTTGTGATGTTAGCGAACGAGGCTGCTTCCACCCACTTCGTGAAATAATCGATGGCAACCAAAATGAAATGATGTCCATTGGAAGCAGTCAGCTCAATCTTTCCTATCACATCAATGCCCCACATGGCAAAGGGCCACGGTGATGACAACACATTCAAAGGAGTAGGCGGCACATGCACCTTATCAGCATAAATCTGACATTTATGACATTTTTGGGCGTATTTGAAACAATCAGATTCCATAGTCATCCAATAATACCCCGCTCTCAGCAGTTTTCTGGCCATAGCATGCCCATTGGCATGAGTACCGAAAGATCCTTCATGAACTTCCTCCATTAACAGGTTTGCCTCATGTTCATCAACACAACGTAGCAATACCATGTCAAAGTTTTTCTTGTATAGCACGTCATCCTTATTCAGAAAGAAATTTCTTGCCAGCCTCCTCAGAGTTTTCTTGTCTTTAGTGGATGCACCTTCTGGATACTCTTGACTTTTCAGAAAAACCTTAATATCATGATACCAAGGTTTGCCATCTGACACACCTTCAATTGCAAACACAAAAGCTGGTATATCCAGACGCATGATTCTGATCGAAGGAGTTTCATTCCAACGATTCACCTGATACATCGAAGACAATGTTGCCAACACATCGGCCATCTGATTCTCCAACCGAGGTATATGATGGAAGTCAATTCTGTCAAAGAACGGTAAAAACCTCCTGGCATAGTTGTTATAAGGCACCAAGTTCGCTTGACGAGTTTCCCATTCTCCAGTGATCTGATTAACCACCAACGCGGAATCACCATAAACATCGAGGTTCTTGATTCTCAAATCAATCGTTTCTTCTAACCCCATAATGCATGCTTCATACTCTGCCTCGTTGTTGGTACATATGAACACTAATCGGGCAGTGAAAGGTATATGAGAACCTTTTGGAGTTGTAATGACTGCCCCGATTTTGTTACCATATGAGCTGACTGTAACACCCCAATTTAAATTATTAATCGTCGTGTTATTATTTCTGGTTGTTGAGCTTTGTTAAGGGTGTGCGGTTGAGTGCAGGGGAAGGTATATCTTTAATAGAGGTGTTGGAGTAGTAAATTAATATTAGATAGTTAAGAGATGCATTTAGTAATGATAAAATAATGAGAATATTAGTATTATTATTATTATTATTATTAAGAAATTTAATTAAAAATCTAATTAAGGGGAATTAGAGAGGTTTAGTGGAGAGGAGGTTAATTTCACGTAAAATAAGAAAAAGAGAGAAAGAAGAACAAGGAAGAAGAAGGGGTGTTAGGGCAAGGATTTCTTCTCAATTTTTTTCCAGGTTTCTGAACAATTTGAGGTAAGGGGGGAGAACGGGTTCATATTTGGTGATTAAATCGTATAAGGGTAGTGGGAAGTCCTTAACCCCGGAGGATTTTGTCTGATTTTGTGTGGTTGTATGATTTTGGTGTCTATATGTGAATCCATGTTGAAATTCGTGTAGTTGAATTGCTAAATCGATGTTATATGGATGTTGTTGTTGTTGTTTGAACATGATTGTTGTAGATCTCAATTTTGGTACAGGTTAGGGAGGTGAAATTAATTCTAAAAACCTGTGGATTGTGATTAGTAATCATAAAAATAAGAGATAAAATGAACATGAGTACCTAAAATCAATGTAGAACAAGTTTTAGGACCGTTTTGGAGTAGAAATTGGAGGAATTCGTAGCAGAACTCAGTCTAGTGTGGAAAAGGACGAATTGCGTAATGGATCTGGCCACATGCGTATGGGAGAAGTTGATACGCGTAAGGCTGGGCAGGACATGGGCCATTACGCGTAAGGAGAGGCCATGGGGAGGAATTGGCACGGCCCTCTAACCATACGCGTAAGGGTACGCGTATGGTAGGCAAGGAAATACGCGTACGGGGGTGGCCGTACGCGTATGCAGATCTGGAATTTGACATTGAAGGAAAAATGGGTCTCTGCCCATACGCGTATGATGCTGGGCAATACGCGTATGGTAAGGTGAGGCAGGACGCCTTACGCGTCTGGTATGCGCATGAGGGGGCGAGGGAGCTAGTCATTACGCGTATGACTCAGGTCAATACGCGTATGGACAGCGTGAGTGCAGAATTTCACCGTTTTGCAATTTCTTTCCGTTTTCGCATCTGATTCGGTTTCTATTGGTTTGAGAGGTTGGGATTGGGAGTCAGATGCGGAGTAATACACAGTTGGTGATGAAACTAATTAATTTTATAATTTTTAGGAATTAATTAGTGTTTGGTAAATTATGGTGGCTTGTGAGGGTTCAATGATTATGGTGCAAGTGGGAACGATTATGTGTCTCATGTGTGATCAGGAGGATCGTAACTATGTATGTCTATTATTATACATGTGTGTTATATGTATGTTTGTTGTGATCAGGAGGATCGTGAGTTTGTTTATCATTTATTATACATGTGTGTTATATGTATGTTTGTTGTGATTAGGAGGATCGTGAATTTGTTTATCATTTATTATACATGTGTGTTATGTGTACCTCTTGTGTGATCAGTAGGATCATGTAGATGTATGAATATGTCATACATGTGTTGTTATGTGCATTGAGTCATGCATACATATTATTGGTGGGATGAAATCATTGCTCAGGAGGAGTGTATGTGATTCATCCGAACTCCCTTGAGGAGTGTGGTGGGATAAATCATTGCCAAGTAGGGGTGTATGTGATTTATCCGGGTTCGATTGAATGAACCATGGTGATGTTGGTACCACATGCATTGCATTGTTAATTGTTGATTGTTGGTGATTGAATATGATAGTAGGTCGTGATTATATGTTGTTGTTGTTGGTGTGAGATACTACCTCCTTATATGTATTATTCGCCTTTTTATATTGAATGTAGTTCTCACCCCTCTGTTGTTGTTGTGTCTGTGCTTCTTCGGAAGTACATATATTCAGGTGCCAGGTTAGTGCTTGGAGCTTGTGTAGCTTGTTCGAGTTTAGAGAGTCGCTCTGATACGTAACACGGGATTTGGGGGTTTTTACCATTTGTTTTATATTGTATACTTGTTACGTATCTTTCAATTGATGAATATTATGGTGGACCACGAGTATGTGGAGTTTTTGGTGTTATAGGCAGATGGCCGTAAATCGAATAATTGAATAAATTTTCCGCTGTTTGATTTTATCAAAATAAAGGAGATTTGTTTTGTTGATTTTAAAATGTGGCATCCTACTTATTTTGGTGTAAAAACTCTGATTATTTTCATAGAATTTTATGTATTTTCATAAATGGGAAAGTGGGGTGTTACAATTGGTATCAGAGCAGGTCGGTCCGTCCGGCCAGGTTGTCTAGTATGGTTTGTGTCTTGGTATACGACGCGTGTGTAGAACACGGTCGGTACGGGTATATCTTCTAACCATCTGTTTGCAGGTGTTGAGGATGAGATAAGTGGGGGAGAAACTGGTGCTTCTCCATGATGCTTTCACTATGGAAGGGTAGATTGGTGAATAATGGAGCGCTATCATAGTTGATAAGGAAGGGTCTATACTTCATCAGGATGATCGGCTGTCTATGAACAAATTGGGGAACTGATCACCCTCAATCCATTGTTGATAGTAGTCGGAATCAAGATGAATGGATAGATGCGCCTTGACAATTAAGATAGCATGTGATGTGGAAGATGGTTGTGTTGAGTCGGTATGGATCTTTATTATCTGAAGAAGATGTAGAAGAGAAGTACTTGTCGGTCGATCAAGTTGAATGATGTCTCCGAGGGAGGACAATCGGGTATTGTTGGTGATTGTTTTTCAGTGAGTAGAGAACAAGGTGATGGCTAGAGGGATGCCGGTGTTGGGTAATCCTTGATGTCTTTCTGAGGTGTGGATCCGAGTTGGGTAAGGGTAGAGAACTGGTAATGTTGTGTGCTGAGCGAATGCGTGGACATCTATTGGGCGAAGCCTCGATGTATTAACGTTCGCATTGTGGCGGGTTAGTAGTGAAGTTACATGTGTTGAGTTACCTATTGGTTACGAATTTTGAATTCATTTCAGGCGAGATAAGTGGATCATAGGCACGTTAAGAAGATAGAGGTGATTATTGATCCAACACTTGGTACGAGTCTGATGTCAATGACTCCGTACGGAAAGTAGATGCAGGGTGTCTTTGTGGAGTATATGAATTAAACCGTCAAGATTTGTTGGTGATATTTGAGTATTCCGAATCGGAGGAAAGATCACGCAGAGCATATGAGAATTATTTTGTAGGTGCAGAAGGATAATGAATTGTTTGCAAGTTTCGAATTGGGAGTTTTGATTGTAAATGATGAGTTTATTGGAATAAGTTATTTTTTTGGTGAGGGTATTGTGGTAGATCCATCGGGAAATTAGCGCAGTGCTTCGGTGGAAAACCTTTGAAGACAGTGACGGAGATTAAGAGTGTCTTAGACTTAGTAGGTTATTATTGAAGATTCTTATATCGTAAAATGAGGCGGATTAGAGGTTTTTGTATGTTGGTCAGGTCGGGATGTCTCTGAGGGAAAAACTCTTAGGCGATGAAACTAAGATGATTGTTATGTCTGCGTTAATAGTGTACTGGAATTGATAGAAAAGCCACAGTGGAGGACTTCCAGTTGTACATGATTCCCAGATGTGTCCAGATGGAATAACAAGCATGAGGTGTAATAGGGTATTGAGGCTATGGGAAGCAAAACTTAGAGTTTGGATGAGTTTTGGAGTTCTTAGAGTTTTAGGGCATTAATGGAAATTTTGAGAAAACCCTTGGGGGTGGATGTAATATGGAGATTGAGAGTTCTTTTTTTGGTTGATTGTTGATATATGTTGGAATTTATGGAGTTTGGATTATCCAGAGAATGAAATTGCGTATGGATTACTGACAGTTGAATAAGATAACGATTGAGAATGAGTGTCCATTTTCAAGAATAGATGATTGGAATAGTTTGGTCGAGTTTGATTGGAATTATAATTGTTTGGAAAGTTTGATACGAGTGGTGAATCTGTGTGAGTTGAGGCTTTGACCGATTTCATGTGACTGGTTGTGTTGTTATCATCGGAATAGGTTGTTATTTACTCGATTAAGCTGGTATGTGAGTTTGGACAAGATTGGATGAGTTCGGAGTGGTGTTCATTAGGGATATCCGGATCTAATATAAGGTCAAAAGGAGACTATGTGGGGTGGTTGAGAATCGAGTTGTAAGTGTTGAAAAGAAAGAGATTTGTATGCTAAATTATTCAAGTGAGGATTTTGGTTAAAAAGGTTAGTTTTCTTGGATATGTTATAGTATTGTTATGGATCCATCGGGGGTGGATGCAGTTCTACAATGAGGGAATCCGAAGTCGGTTAAGGTGATTAGAAGCTTTTGCACTTTAGTTGGTTATTACCGGAGGTTATGGAAGGCTCTTCCAAGTTAGAATTTTTGTTACTTCAGTTGACTTGCAAGGGGTAAGTCGATTGCTTTGGATGTTCATTGTGAAGAAGTTTGAGAGGGCTAAAGTAGAATTTGTTTGCGGCTCCAGTTTTGCTTCTTCGTGATCCTAATAAACCATTGTGAGGTATTGGAATGTGTCCATAA
Source organism: Lathyrus tuberosus (assembly GCA_022829125.1). Taxonomy (NCBI): domain Eukaryota; kingdom Viridiplantae; phylum Streptophyta; class Magnoliopsida; order Fabales; family Fabaceae; genus Lathyrus; species Lathyrus tuberosus. The sequence goes on along the minus strand of JALAZF010000052.1, from coordinate 3,108,009 downwards.
TGAATTTAGTCAGTGTGTTAATGCAGGATGGTAAAGTCGTCGCTTATGCTTCACGATAATTGAGAATACATGATTTCAAGATGGCTGCAGTTATCTTTGTGTTGAGGATCTAGCAATATTATTTTTATGGTCTTGAGTTCAAGTTGTTTAGTAATCACAAGAATATTGAGTACATGTTTGGTCGGAAATAATAGAGTATCAGACAACGAGGACGGTTGAGATTCCGGATGAGTTATGACCTTAGCTGGAATTATCCTATTGGAGAAGTCAATGTCGTGCCAGATGAGTTAAGTCAGAAGTTTTTATACATGTCTGTTTTGATGGCCAGATGGATTAGAATTATTTGAGCAGTTCAGAAACTTGCGTCTGGTGTGTGAGATAACACAGCAGAGTGTGAGGTTGGGTATATCAGTAATGAACTATGATTTTTCTGGTGAAGATTAGAGAAAGTCAAAAGTTGAATATGACTTTGGTAGATTTGATTGTTGCGAGTAATCAGAGTGCGCATCGAAAGCGTGATATGGTACCTTTCGTATGTGTGTGCGTAACTGGTAAGAGTTCATAGGTTGAACAGTGGAAATATTTAGAAGCGATGAGACCATTGGACGTTTCAGAATGGAAGTAGAAAAGGTTAAGTATTATTCTTGGACTATTAATTAGATGGATGTTTTAGTCTTATGTTGATTGGTGAATCATAGCATTGTTGTAATAATATTGTGTGACAAGGGTGTTGATATCATGGTCATGTAGAGGTTGTTGAAACGATGTTGTGTCGTGGAACTTTATGTTCTTGTTTATGTTGTTGCCTCGTTGCCTATGGAGATGGTTCGAGTGCGAGTGGCTAATTCCTATGGTGGGGAATTAGGAGAGGGTTACCTATCGTGAGGGTAACGATCTTTGTCTGTTCGTAACTTGAGTATTCTTTGGGTCGTGAATTAGTCGTCAAGGGCATTGTATGGGCATTGCATCTTGTCATTGTTGTAGTTGTTGTTAGCAAGGTCGTCTGTTAGTTTGTGTTATTCATGGTGTACCTTTTGTTGGTATGATTGTTGGTTGTCGAATGTGAGAGTTGTACCCGGAGTGATTCATTTCCGTTATATCTTCGAGGACAAAAATAATTTAAGTTGAGGAGAGTTGTAACACCCCAATTTAAATTATTAATTGTCGTGTTATTATTTATGGTTCTTGAGCTTTGTTAAGGGTGTGCGGATGAGTGCAGGGGAAGGTATATCTTTAATAGAGGTGTTGGAGTAGTAAATTAATATTAGATAATTAAGAGATGCATTTAGTAATGATAAAATAATGAGAATATTATTATTATTATTATTATTATTAAGAAATTTAATTAAAAATCTAATTAAGGGGAATTAGAGAGGTTTAGTGGAGAGGAGGTTAATTTCACGTAAAACAAGAAAAAGAGAGAAAAAAGAACAAGGAAGAAGAAGGGGTGCTAGTGCAAGGATTTCTTCTCAATTTTTTTCCAGGTTTCTGAATAATTCGAGATAAGGGGGGAGAACGGGTTCATATTTGGTGATTAAATCGTATAAGGGTAGTGGGAAGTCCTTAACCCCGGAGGATTTTGTCTGATTTTATGTGGTTGTATGATTTTGGTGTCTATATGTGAATCCATGTTGAAATTCATGTAGTTGAATTGCTAAATCGATGTTATATGGATGTTGTTGTTGTTGTTTGAACATGATTGTTGTAGATCTCAATTTTGGTACAGGTTAGGGAGGTGAAATTAATTCTAAAAACCTGTGGATTGTGATTAGTAATCATAAGAATAAGAGATAAAATGAACATGAGTACCTAACATCAATGTAGAACAAGTTTTAGGACCGTTTTGGAGTAGAAATTGAAGGAATTCGTAGTAGAACTCAGTCTAGTGTGGAAGAGGACGAATTGCGTAATGGATCTGGCCATAGGCGTATGGGAGAAGTTGATATGCGTAAGGCTGGGCAGGACATGGGCCATTACGCGTAAGGAGAGACCATGAGGAGGAATTGGCACGGCCCTCTGCCCATACGCGTAAGGGTACGCGTATGGTAGGCAAGGCAATACGCGTATGGGGGTGGCCGTACGCTTATGTAGATCTGGAATTTGACATTGAAGGAAAAATGGGTCTCTGCCCATACGCGTATGATGCTGGGCAATACGCGTATGGTAAGGCGAGGCAGGACACCTTACGCGTCTGGTACGTGTAGGAGGGGGCGAGGGAGCTAGTCATTACGCATATGACTCAGGTCAATACGCGTATGGACAGCGTGAGTGCAGAATTTCACTGTTTCGCGATTTCTTTCCCGTTTTCGCGTCTGATTCAGTTTCTCTTGGTTTGAGAGGTTGGGATTGGGAGTCATATGCGGAGTAATACACAGTTGGTGATGAAACTAATTAATTTTATAATTTTTAGGAATTAATTAGTGTTTGGTAAATTATGGTGGCTTGTGAGGGTTCAATGATTATGGTGCAAGTAGGAACGATTATGTGTCTCATGTGTGATCAGGAGGATCGTAACTATGTATGTCTATTATTATACATGTGTGTTATATGTATGTTTGTTGTGATCAGGAGGATCGTGAATTTTTTTATCATTTATTATACATGTGTGTTATATGTATGTTTGTTGTGATCAGGAGGATCGTGAATTTGTTTATCCTTTATTATACATGTGTGTTATGTGTATCTCTTGTGTGATCAGTATGATCGTGTAGATGTATGAATATGTCATACATGTGTTGTTATGTGCATTGAGTCATGCATACATATTATTGGTGGGATGAAATAATTGCTCAGGAGAAGTGTATGTGATTCATCCGAACTCCCTTGAGGAGTGTGGTGGGATAAATCATTGCCAAGTTGGGGTGTATGTGATTTATCCGGGTTCGATTGAATGAACCATGGTGATGTTGGTACCACATGCATTGCATTGTTAATTGTTGATTGTTGGTGATTGAATATGACAGTAGGTCGTGATTATATGTTGTTGTTGTTGGTGTGAGATACTACCTCCTTATATGTATTATTCGCCTTTTTATATTGAATGTAGTTCTCACCCCTCTGTTGTTGTGTCTGTGCTTCTTCGGAAGTACAGATATTCAGGTGCCAGGTTAGTGCTTGGAGCTTGTGTAGCTTGTTCGAGTTTAGAGAGTCGCTCTGATACGTAACACGGGATTTGGGGGTTTTACCATTTGTTTTATGTTGTATACTTGTTACATATCTTTCAATTGATGAATATTACGGTGGACCACGAGTATGTGGAGTTTTTGGTGTTATAGGCAGATGGCCGTAAATCGAATAATTGAATAAATTTTCCGCTGTTTGATTTTATTAAAATAAAGGAGATTTGTTTTTTTGATTTTTAAATGTGACATCCTACTTATTTTGGTGTAAAAACTCTGAGTATTTTCATAGAATTTTATGTATTTTCATAAATGGGAAAGTGGGGTGTCACATTGACAGCTCCATCAAAGACTAGCTTACATTGGGACCCAATTTATGGCCCTCCATCAGGTAGAGGCTCTTCACAATCCTTCATCTTCAGATACATGATATGCTCATCAGGAAATTCAAACTTCATCGGTTAATAATCCTCAATTGGTTGTTCAGCGAGATATTCTGACAAAACACTTCCCTTGATGGCTTTTTGGGAAACATACTGAATGTCGTATTCTGTCAGAACCATCTTCCAACGGGCTATTCTTCAGGAGAGTGCCTGCTTTTCAAACACATACTTGATCGGAACCATCTTCGAAATCAAGAGGGTTGTGTGGTTTAACATATACTGCCTTAAACGCTTAGCTGCCCAAGCGAGTGCACAACATGTTTTCTCCAACATCGAGTACCTTGACTCACAATCAGTAAATTTCTTACTCAGGTAGTAGATGGCATGCTCATTTCTACCTGACTCGTCGTGTTGACCGAGCACACACCCCATTGAGTTCTCAAGAACCGTAAGATACATAATCAATGGCCTTCCTGGCACTGGCGGCATAAGGACCGGAGGTTCCTGCAAATATTCTTTTATTTTTTCGAACGCCTTTTGACAATTCTCGTTCCACCTGACCTCTTGATCTTTTCTTAGCAACTTGAATATTGGTTCACACGTGGCTGTAAGATGAGAGATGAATCTAGCAATGTAGTTCAACCTCCCTAAGAAACCACGAACCTCCTTTTCTGTTCTTGGTTCAGGCATTTCTTGAATGGCTTTTACTTTAGCAGGGTCCACCTCGATACCTTTTTCGCTGACAATAAAACCCAGTAACTTTCCAGATCTCACCTCGAAGGTGCACTTGTTCGGATTCAACCTCAGTCTGAACTTTCTCAACCTCTCAAACAGTTTCTGAATATTAACCAGATGATCTTCCTCCGTTTGTGACTTCGCAATCATGTCATCAACATAGACCTCGATCTCTTTGTGAATCATATCATGAAAGAGAGTCACCATCGCCCGCTGATATGTTGCCCCAGTATTTTTCAATCCAAAGGGCATCACTTTGTAACAGAATGTTCCCCACGGTGTTATGAACGTTGTTTTCTCCATGTCCTCTAGGGGCCATCTTGATTTGGTTATACCCAGAGAAGCCATCCATGAAGGAAAACACATAATACTGAGCAGTGTTGTCCACTAACACATCAATGTGAGGAAGCGGGAAGTCGTCTTTTGGGCTTGCTCTATTTAGATCTCTGTAATCCACGCACATCCTGACCTTTCCGTCCTTCTTAGGTACAGGCACAATATTAGCAACCCACGGAGGATAATTCGTTACAGCAAGAAACCCAACATCCAACTATTTCTGAACCTCTTCTTTAATCTAGACGGCCATTTTCAATTTCGTCCTTCTCAGCTTCTGCTTAACAGGCGCACATCCTTCTTTGAGCGGCAGCCGGTGTACCATGATGTTAGTGTCGAGCCCAGGCATGTCTTGGTAAGACCAGGCGAAGATATCCACATACTCTCGGAGCATTTCAATCAATCTTCCCTTGACAGTGTCTTCCAAAGTAGCCCTAATCCGTACCTCTTTCTTTGCGTCCTCGGTTCCCAAGTTAACAACTTCGATTTCCTCCTGATGAGGCAGAATGATCTTTTCCTCCTGTTTTAAAAGCCTGGCTAATTCCTCTGGTAAGGCATAGTCTTCATCAGTCCCCTCTTCAGCCTGATATATGGGATTATCGAAGTCATACCGAGCCATAGCTGAATCATGATGGGTGGAATCTGAACAAGAAAACCTGCATGATTGATGATATATGTTTATTATGGATGCATCAAACAAAAACACATTGCCATTTTGATGTGATTTTAATGCAAAAACAAAAAACAGAAAAACAGGGATCTAAACATTTGAATGCGAAAACATCCTTTATTAATGATAAACAAAAGCCTACAAAAACATTCAATCCCTACAAACAAGAATCACTATGTCTTGGGCAGAACGTAGGATTAACAGAGGTGACAAACAGAAGCAATTGCTCTAGTCCGGTCACTTGAATAACTCTCTCCGACGACCAGTTGCGAAGGCTTTGACCTGGGACACATGGGCGGATCCAACTATCCATGTCACAATCACTGTCTCCATCCTCCTCAATCGCATTGACCCTGTCGAAGAAAACGTCGGCACTGGTGAAATGGACTGGGCCATAGAACTTAGGAGGCTCTTCAGGACGCCTGGGTGGCTTATAACCCAGTCCATGAGTATCCCGCTTTTCCTGGACATCAATAATCTGACCCCATTTTTGTGAACCACCGGCTTCAACCACGGCCCGAGCATCTTTAAAGGAAGACATAGAAATCTCTGACTGACGTACCACTGTAGGCTGAACCACTTCCGACTGGCTACCTTCCTTGAGAGGCTTCTCAGTGATCTTCACTGCTTCAAAACCCTGGCATAGAACTTCATATATCTCATCATCTACCTCCACATACTTGAAAGTAGATAGCTGGCTTATCATAATATCCTCTTCTCCACAAACCGTCACCACATGCCCGTCTACCATATACTTTAACTTCTGATGCAATGTAGACGTCACAGCCCCAACACTGTGAATCCATGGACGACCCAGCAGACAGCTGTAGGCAGGTTAGATGTCCATGATATAAAAGGTAGCATCGAAAACTTCTGGCCCAACCTTAATTGGTAGCACAATCTCACCAAAAACATACCTCTTTGAGCCGTCGAAAGCGCGCACCACCAAATCACTAGGTGTGCATATCAACCCTCGAGTGTCCAGCTTCATCAAGGCTTTCTTAGGCAGGACATTCAAAGAGGACCCAGTATCCACAAGCACATGAGACATCAACGAACCACGACATTCAACAAAAATATGCAAGGCGTTGTTATGGTTTCTCCCAGCTGGAGTCAAGTCGACATCAGTAAAACCCAGACCATTACCTGCATTAACATGGGCCACTACCCCTCCAACTGATTAACAGAGATCTCTTGAGGTACGTAAGCAGCATTCAGTACTCTCAGCAATGCATTTCGGTGTGCCTCGGAACACAGTAACAGGGACAAGATGGAGATCTTGGACGGAGTCTCATAAATTCTTCTACGTTCTCGGAAAAAGAATTATTAACCGGCCGTGTCGTGGAGTCATTCACTACTGGTGCTTGCACAGAATGACCTACAACCTGTTTCCCTTTGTCTTGTTTAGAACTACCAGCTTGATCACTAGAAGGGGTAAAGACCCTACCACTTCTCGTGATAGCCCCTGCCTCGATATTGTTTTCAACACAAGAATTCACTACAGAAGTTTCTACCAGTTCTTGTTTCTGTCCATTGACAAACACTTCGTCCCCATAGTTCCAAGGGATGGCCTTGGTACTCTCATATGGCACAGGTCCGGGAGCTGTAATAATCACCGATGCTGGTCTGGCTGGCCTTGAAATAGTGATTGTTTTGAAAGGGATAGTAATGGTAGCAACCTCGTTCTTCCTGTTGACAACCTCTTTCTGTTGGTCACATCGGTCAAACTGCAATTGACCTTCATCTATCAGCTTTTGAATTCCTGACTTTAACAAATCACACCCATTCACTTGCGACATACACTCTGAACAATTCTCATCACATCCGGGGGACACCCCACCCTTCAACAACCTCTCCTTTACCACCATCAAAGGAGTCCTTAATTCATTAACATCCGTAACCAAATTCAAAGATTCATTTTCCTCTAACACAGCATTAACCCTTGGTCCACAATGGTTCGGTATTGGATTTTGGATGACATTTGGCCCATCATTTGAAAAGTTAATGGCCTTTGAATCCACCAAGTCTTGGACTGCGTGCTTAAAAGCTTTGCAGTCCTCAATATAGTGTTCGGGTGCCCCAGAATGAAAGTCACAATGGGCATTAGGATTATAACCCGAAGGTGGATTACCGGTGGGAGGAGCTAGAGTCCTTTTTTGGATTAACTGCAACTGTAGCAAATGCTGAAACAACTGTGAATACGGTAGAGGTGGAGTATCAAAATGTCGGTTATGATTAGGCCTTGGCTGATACTGACGCGGAGCCTGATTCTGCAGGAATTGTCACTGAAGCTACCTGCTGATTATAACTCTGATGCTGCTTTCCTTTACCTCGGTGAGACGACACAGAATTTGCTTCTTCCTTTTTCTTGTAATTTGCATAGGGTTTCTTCCCCTGTCCAGAAGATGACCCATCACTACCTGCTACCTTCCCCGCTTTGATTCCACTCTCTAGCATTTCCCCGACCATGATCAAATCAGCAAACTTGCCTGACGCGCAAGGTATCAGTTTCTCATAATAACGTCCCGGCAAAGTATCCATAAACAAATTCAACATTTCCTTTTCCAACATGGGCGGTTGCACCCTTGCCGCTAGTTCACGCCATCTCTGCGCATATTCTTTGAAGCTTTCATTATTCTTCTGAGACATATTCTGTAACTGGGTCCTGTTGGGAGCCATATCAGTGTTATATTGGTAGTGCTTGATGAAGGCCTCGACCAACTCTCTCCAATTACGGACATGGCATCTCTCTAGTTGCATATACCATTCCAAGGATGCCCCAGACAGGCTGTCCTGGAAAAATGCATCAGCAATTTCTCATCTTTAGAGTACGCATCCATCTTCCTCACGTACGCCCTGACATGCGTCATGGGATAGGTAGTACCATTGTATTTCACGAAAGTGGGCACCTGAAATTTATCCGGAATTACAAAGCCAGGAACCAACCCCAAATCTTCCAGATCCATTCCTACAGAATTCTGATTCACCTCTCCCCTTAGTTGTTCTTCAATGAGTCTGAACCTTTGATCATTGTCAGCCTGGGGGCCAGCATCCCCGCCTAGCAGAGAGAAAATGTCATCTTGTTGGTCTTCGAAACGACGACCATGAACAGCACAAACACTTCCTCCTCCCACAATAGAAGGAATCACAAATTGCTCTCCTCTGCCCGGAGGGATCACAACACCAAGAATAAGGATCTCTACACCTACAGGACCTCCCTGGGCACCGTTACCAACAACGCCATTATGAACTCCGCCATGAAGAATCCCGTCTTCATCCACCCTTGCCACTAAGGGTTGGACCAAAGTCCTCAACTGCTCTTGCCCTTGGGCAACACCTTGCATCAGTTCCATGAATTGGTCTATACGGGCCTACATGGCAGCCATATCAGCTTGCATCTTCTCCATAATTCTCTTCTAATTTGATCTAGTAGAATACCGATGAATTGGTTGATTATCAATCCTGCCTGCAACCAAATAAAGGTTAGAAAAGCTCGAAGCGAACACCTGCGATGCAAAAAAGATGATTATGATTATGCAAATGCAAATGAACATGTTTGAATATTTGCAGGGCGATCCACCCCTTGATTCCAGTTTAAAGACAAGATAGGATGAAACTGCTGCTCATATATAAATCAGAGGAAAATCACCGTCAGAGATTACAACCCAACATAACAATGATAAGTCTGAAAACAAAAGAGGCAAAGATCCCAGCCAACAATTCTGGTGGTGACCTGAGATACAAAGAAAAACAAACTACAGAGTGTCACCCACTGCCTGATCTAGAGCCTTCACCCCTAGGCCTCTTCACTTCAGCTCGTATCTTCAGCTCTGCTATGATTGCTATGGCCTTATTCAGTCGCTCCTCAACTGTGTGTCTCTGGAATGTCCCTGATAAGATCTCCTCGTCTTTCTTCTTGAGCTTCGTCTTCAAACTCTCGATCTGATCCAGGAATTGATCTTCTTTCTGCTTGTTGGCTGTTATTGCAGTATCTCGGTAAACGTTGAACTTTTGGATTTTTGACCAAGCCTTGGCCAGGTCTTCCTTCTTGGATTTGAAAATCCTACTAACACCTTTTAGCGCTTGTCCTACCTTTTGTCTGGCTATGACCTCTTCAGCCAACTCCTTTTCTTTCTTAGTGAGCAATTCCATTTTCAACTTGGCGGCATGAACAGCTTCACCTCGCTCGTGTTTCAACTGGTAAATTTCTCTTTGCAGCTCACCGTTCTCCTCTCGAAGCTTCTCATTTTCAGCCCACAGTTTGTTATACTTCTCTATCTCAATTGTGGTCGGAGATTCAATCAGCAGGGGGTAAGATGGAGGTTCTCTGCAGAACGGTAGAAGTACACTCTCTACTCTTCTCTGAATCCAGTCCTCATATGCAGGGAAGGCTTTGTTGTTACACTTTCCAAAAGAAGTCTTTCCTTTCATGTGGTGATCTCCCCAAGCATTTGCAGCTCCCTTTAACACTTCCAGATTGGCTTCTCCACTCACATATAGAGACTCTTGAATATCTTGGTCCTTTGGCGGCTCTTTCAAAGCATACCCAAATTGCCTAACAGCAAGAATAAGGTTATAATTAATTCCTCCTTTTCTTCCTATTAAAGGTACGTTTGGGTAACCTCCACAGCTAATCAGGATCTCTTGGCCCAGCAAATCACGATTGATCCAAATCAAGTTGTCAGCCCTTAATCCCATCAATCTCCTTGACCAATCTAATGTTTCTTTGGTGTCTATGAATGTCCCAGAGTCAGGAAGGCGATCAGCAAACCATTTGTACAAAACTGGAGCACAAAAGTAAAGAGGTCCTCCTCTCATCTTCTCATTCTTATAGTGCATCGAATAATACATATCCCTAAGCAAGATAGGTACCGGATTCTTCATGGTGAATATCCGGACAGCGTGCACATCTACAAAATCCTTCACATTAGGGAACAATGTTGTTCCATAAACACACATAGCCAAAATTGCATTGAACACCGACCAACACTTAGCCTTAGCACAAATAGCAGACTGCTCGATCAAAAACTTCATGTGAAAGCCTTTATAACCTCCTTTACTCGCAACATTCTTCTTCAGCAGAAATTGATCCAAAGATAACGCAGCAGCGACCTTTTCCAGATCGGGAAACTCCTTAGAAGGATAGAAGGGAACTTCTTCTTTGATAGAAACATCCAAAATGAGAGCATACTCTTCCAATGTCGGAGCTAAAAGATAATCCGCAAACAAAAAAAACTGCAGGTGAGGGTCATAGAACTGTATCAGGGTGTGCAGAGCCCTGAACTCATAGTTGGTAACGTCTCGGGCGAAGCTCAGGATCCTCCCATATTCTCCTCTAAAGTCTGCCAATACCCCAGGTTTTACCATAGCCGAGATCTTGCGCACATCATCTAAATGAAGCTCCGGGAACTTGTACGGGATGATATTCTTCCTCTCTTCAGTGCTAGTACTCATCATGGACAGTTTTCGGACAACCGGAATCAAAGTTAGGATGCAACCCTACAAATGAACAGACATGTTAGAATGCAAAATGATGATGCAAATGCAGACATGGGATCAAGGTATCCATGATGCTCAAAAATGTTGTTGTTCTGCTGACTGAATAAAACCCTAGATATCAGAAACCCAGAAGTCCAGAATAACAGCCCATTCAAACTGTCAGAAAATCAGGATAATAACAGTACACCGATGAGAAATCTAGAAAATCAGGTAGGTTGAAGGCCAAAGTCACCTGCAAACCTGCAAACACCCATCCCCTCTCACGTGTGGGTTCTAGAAAACGGGATCCTCAGTCTCGGATTCTCGATTTGAGAAGCAATAGTACATTCATCCCTCGGGGTACAATACTATCGCCAAACAAAGAGGTCGTCCACTGATTCCCCCAAAAAACAAGGGTCATCCTATAGTAAGTTCCCAGCATTGGGTCCTCAGATCGACAAGTGTAATGGGTTTGCCATTTCTGGATTTCCATTATCACATGCCGGGAGGAGAAGCGTTGCTGAGTCCTCGGGAGACGGTCGCCAGAGTCGACGGTTTTCCAGGTTATATTCCATCGTCTGCCCCAAATGCACAGGATAGAATATTCCCAAGAAAACCTCGTATGGATGTGGAGTTTTCATGTATACTAAGTCTGGCCAAATGCCAAACAAGTCACACTACTTTCCACGCTAATCATAGGTGTATGCTCAAGCCTGGGTATTGGCCTTTTCTCTCATGAATCCAACCCACCCTACAAACAGAAAATCCAGCACCAGAACAGTACAACAATAATAAAATGCAATGCTATAAATGCGGTAAATACAGTAAAACAGTAATATACAACAAAATAAAGCACGCCAAATAAACACCCAATGAAAACAAACAAACAAGCGCTAAGATTGACTCGCAAAAGGGGATGGACCAGCAAGAGGTCAACCAGTCCCCAGCAGAGTCGCCAGCTGTCGCTCCCGAGGATTTGCATCCATGGTACAAATGCGAAAGTGGCGCGGAAAACAGAGTCGCCAGAAATGTGTATTTATCCCAAGAGAGGGAAAGGAAACACTGCGTAAACCTGAGGGAAGAGGAAAGAACATGGTTTCACAACCAAGAGAAACGGGTAAGGGAGTCAGTTACGCGAAGGGAAGGTGTTAGCACCCAACACGTCCATCGTACTCGATGGGATCCACGCTTGCTGTCTCGATCAAAGGGTGTCGTCATCTGGAGCTCCGCTGCTACTGGAACAGGAACGGAAAAGAACGAAGAAATAGGGGAGAAAAGAAAAAGAAGTGACTCGATAGGACATCGCTCGTCCTACGCCTACGTATTCCCTTGTGCAATGGGAAAGTCAGAGTCAACGTAGTTCGGACACGAACTAAGGGGGAAGGTTGCTCGCCAAGACATCGCCGTCTTGTGCCTACGTATCCTCAATCGGACAAGAAAGAAGAAATCGGAGCAGTCGTAGTTCGACCTAACGAGGTCGGTTAGTGTTTTTTATGAGCGACGTTAGGTTCGCGTCCGGCAGTTAGGGTCGATGCTTGTTTGCAACGAGACGGAAGTAACGTGCCCTTTTCTGAAAATGATTTGAAATTAACGATCCCGAAGGATAAAAAGATTTGCGTTTCTTTTTGTATTTTTTAGACAGAAGTGGATTGAAGTTAGTTCGTAACTTACATTGTACCAAAGTCTACCATGCGGGAACGAGTGAATCGCATGGTCGCCCCTAAATGAAACGTATGCTAAACACTCTAGAAGAAGAGGGGATGCCCCTCGTTCTTCATTTCCTACACTTAAGGCTCGAGCGCAATATTCTTTATATTTATTAAGTGTTTTTGAAGTGTTATGAGATGAGAAGAGAAGACACAAGGAAGAAGGGTGACTCTAAGGGAATCACTAGCCTAGTGTTGTCATGCAAAAGGGTGGTCCTATGGTTAGTGAAGTTTAGGCGAGAAACAACTACCTAAGACCTAATGCTAATCCTACTCCAAGCTTAATCGAAAATCAAGTTAGACTAGGTAGCTCTAAGGGGAAAAGAATCCAAGACTTAAACAAGTCTTAAGATCGAAGGGAAGAAAAGAGTGAAAGAGACGGAAGAGGAAAATAAGCGAATGAATAAATACAGCAGCTACCACAACGTTCCTGCACCAAAACAACGGTAAAAAGCAGCCCACAAGCAGCACAGCTTATAACAGCATACAATTCAGCACAAAAAAGGTGTAAAATGTGAGCTAGCAGCACATACAACAGCACACATACACTTAGACAGCTGTAGAAACAAGGCAACATGCAATACATTTGAATACGAATCAAGCATGGCAAGGCAAATGCGCATTAAACATCATGCATTATGATTGCAAACACATCATATACCATGGTAAACAACACTTGGAGATAACATGAAAGAATGCACCACATCATGAACGGATGTACAACATTAAGCATGTGCACAAATCGGAACAAACATGCATCTCAAGGAATAGGAACAATTAGGCATGCATAACATAATTCCAGCAACATAAGCATTTAATCACAGTCAACATGCTCAAAGAAGTGTGTGTATGGTGTTCATAGCATCAAGAAATCAACAACACAAGCATGAACATTCAATAATGATAACCAAGAATCGCGTGTTGACGAAATCATATCCATGCCCTAGTGTGAGGTGCAACAGCTCAAGAATAGACCACAAATCATCAATGCATCATTCCATGAAGTTTAGGCATGCATCGGATCTCAAACAACCAAGAAAATGCAAGAAAATATCACTCTGCAGCAGTGGTAATCGATTACTCACTTTGAGTAATCGGTTACTCTGTTGAAATTTGACCAAAAACGTGAAAATTAGGCAGAGTAATCGGTTACTCTATTAGGGTAATCGATTACCACTGAAACAGAGGCAGAAAATCAACTTTGAAAAGCACTTTTCAGCATCCAATCACTTATGCAAACTTCCAAATGATCATGCAATCAATTAATCACGAAATTCACATCAAATATCAGTAATCAAACACTAATTTCATCAATCAAACAACAAGATCACAAATCAAATTAAGCAAATGGATCAAATCACATCACAAACCAAAGATCTACATTGCATAATTTGAAATAAAGCTAAATCAAACATAGATCTAAGGAAAGCCAACCTACAAGGCTGAGATTTGCCTTGGTGATTGTTGAGCACGAAAATTGGTGAATCCAAGCAAGAAAACCAGAGATCTATACAATAATCTTCAAGATCCTAGCAAGAGACTTCAAGATCCAAGCAAGACCACTCCAAATAATCAAAAGTTGCTCCCAAAAGTGATTCTAAGATCCAAACCAGTAGCTATATCAGAATTGAACCAAGAATGATGATGTGATGGAGGTTTAGCTCAAGAATTCACAAATTCCAATGAAGAATTTGTGAATCTATGGATATAGAGCTTTGGTGAGAGGTTGAAGATGAAGATGAAAAGTGGAAAAAGTGAGAGAGAATTGAGAGCAAAATTCTGAAAAAATGAGAGTGAAAATGATCTAGGTTAGTGAGGTTTGGAATGAATTGATTTAAATAGAAGCTAGGTTAGGAATCCAAATGTGCTTTGGAGTGAGGTTAAGTGAGTGGAAATTGGGGTGAAATGTGAATTAGGAAGTGAAATGATGAATTAGAGTGGAAAAATGATGGAGAGAATCTGAATTTTGGGTGGAAAATGATGCAAATAGATTAGTTCTAGATCCATCCCACACATGCACAAGCCAAGCACATGACCACCAAACACCCCAAAATTATGCAGTGCTGAAAATGCCACATTTTTGCAATTTCGCCCAGAGTAATCGGTTACTCACTTTGAGTAATCGATTACTCAGTTCAAAAATTCAAAAATTGGCACCAAAAGGAGGGAAACTTGGATATTCGCCTGGTTCCGCCTGTTCTGGACCATGATAGACCTCTGAAACTTGCCAACTGATATTACCACTGGAATACCCTTGAAATATGCTGAGAAATGTTTTTCGCACTCGGATTAAACTGCTGATACCAACTGCCTGGTGCTGAATAACTGATCAAAAATTGACTGCCGGGGTTTCTGATCATCCAACCACTTAATGAGCAAGATAAATGCTCAAAAAGACTTGGAAAACTATCTGCTGGGCTCTGAACACTATTAAAAATCGTACTGGGACTGATAACGCCGTGAGCTGCTGAAAGAATACATTGATCCCATGCTCAAAAGGGCAATGCAAATGCAGGAATGATAATGCAAATGAAAGGAAGCATAAACCAGTTAGGTTTGAAACGAAAGGGCAAATTTTGAGGTGTTACACTTTGGAGAAGGCATTTCTTGAATGGCCTTGACCTTGTCAGGATCAACCTCAATTCCTTTCTGGCTGACGATGAACCCTAGCTGTTTCCCTGAACGGACACCGAATATGCACTTGTTGGGATTCAAGCGGAGTTTGTACTTCCTCAGACGCTTGAATAGTTTTGACAGGTGGGTCACATGCTCCTCTTCTATCTTAGATTTGGCAATCATATCATCGACATACACTTCTATTTCTTTGTGTATCATGTCATGAAACATAGTAGTCATGGCCCTTTGATAGGTTGCCCCAGCATTCTTTAAACCGAACGACATTACCTAGTAACAAAAGGTATCCCATGGGGTGATAAATGAAGTTTTCTCCATGTCTTTTGGCACCATTTTTATCTGATTATAGCCCGACCATCCATGAAGGAAAATACTTTGAACTTTATTGTACTGTCTACCAGCATGTCAATGTGTGGTAAGGGAAAGTCATCCTTTGGACTTGCTTTGTTCAGATCCCTGTAGTCTACACACATTCTGACCTTTCCGTCCTTTTTTGGAACTGGTACTATGTTGGCTAACCATTGAGGATATTCTGATGTGGCAAGGAAACCTGCGTCAATCTATTTCTGTACCTCCTCTTTGATTTTGATGGCCATGTCTGGATGAGTTTGTCTCAGCCTTTGTTTTATCGCTGTACATTCTGATCTTAACAGTAGATGATGTTCCATGATGCTGGTATCCAACCCTGGCATATCCTGATAGGACTAAGCGAATACATTGGGAAATTCTTTGAGAAGCTTGATCAAATCTTCTTTGACAGTCGGACTGAGTAGTGCCCCAATCTTGACTTCTTTTCTCTCTTCTTCTGAACCCAAGTTGACTGTTTCCAACGGCTCTTTGTGAGGTTCAATGGACCTTTCCTCTTGTCTGAGTAATCAGGAGATCTCTTCTATAATTTCTTCATCATTTTCTTCTTCAGCCTCAAATATCGGGAATTCAAAGTTGGGAGAAGGCATTGGATCATATGTTTCAATGGAGTTTAAAACAAGCAATCTGCATGACGTGATGATTGATTATTAGAAGAGATAGAGAGAATGCAAGAGTGTGTGCAGTGTATTTTCTGAAAAATGCTTGTTTATTATTATCTGAGTTATTTTTTAGGATTACCATTTTCTGAAAAAGCGAAAAGAGAAAACAACAATAAATGCGGAAATTACAGAACGACGTTATTTTATTTATGATTTTGTCGATTCTTGAAACTACAACCCTATAAAACAAAACTCTGTCGCTTTGGGCAAAGCGAAGAGGAACATTTACAGAAAGTGAGCCCTATCAAAACATCCGTTTCACCTGGGCAGGGTGAAAGATTAAGACAAAGACGACAATTACTTAGACTTATGAACGACTTTTGGAACATCGACAGCAACCCATTGGCAGTGCACTCCTCGGTGAATCACAAAGTCTGGTACCTTCTTTCTTGATTTGTCTTCAGAAATAACGCTGATTTCTGGTGGAGCTAGATCGTTGGAATCTGTCTCCCAGGCAGAGTTATCGTAGGAGGATTCTTCAATTGTATCTTGCATAGTGTTTGTGTTCTCAGGTAAATCTCCCCATCCAGTTGGTTGGATGTCTTCGAGCCTGATACGAGAGCTTTCAGGAGCGGTGTACTTGACCAAGAAGTCGTACTTGCCACTCGGTTGTCCTAAGGTGTCCCACACTTCTTTGGAACTGGAGGTGTCATCCCTTTCAATGACGTTGACCTCAGGAAAAGCATAGTTGACGAATTTTTGCCTTGCAATCTTTGCAAATTCATCGTCGTGCTGGGTGTTTTGTGAATGCCCTGAGTAATGATCCCATGATTCGGTGGGGACACAGGTATTCTTTTTAATGATGTTTAGCTAATATGGGTCGTTCGGATGATTATTTTGCCCCAAGTCTCCAGGGTACGGCTGCCAGATAGGCAGGCCATCCATTGGGCCATAATAGTCATGGTCAAAGTTGTCTTTCATCGGAGTGTCTTCCTCTAATGAGTTTGGTGGAGCACGACATCCTTCTGGATCATAATCTCCGTATATCATTTTGACATCTGATCTTGGTATATATCTCGGACCCTGTGCGGGATAGCAAAATGGCGTATGCACCTCTTCCTGAGACATATAACCATCCTCGTTAAGATAGGACTTCCACTCTTCATCTGTATCTGAGGAATCTCCCTCGTTGATGGTATGTACTTCTTGAGACACTGGGTGAAGGAAACCTCCACTATGGAAGAAGTTCTGAATGGGATAAAAACTTTCATTATTAGTAGCAGCCTGGGTAATGGTCGGGGAAAAACCAAGACCTTTCTTTGTTTTGTTATCAGTAGGAATGACAAGTTGTCCCTATCCTTTTGCATTGTTATTCTCGATTACTTTGAGAGCATATTTGTACGAGAAAATCGATGTTCCTTTTTCTGATTGATTCTCATTGCTTACCGATAGTGCCTGGAATTGAGTTCCAACAACCTCCTCGGGTTCTACATAAGTGGACGATGATAGGTTACTCACGACCAAGGCTTGTTCTCCACAGACTGTGACTAGTTGGTCATTCTTAACAAACTTCAGCTTTTGGTGAAGTGTTGAAGTGACTACCCCATCCTCGTGTATCCAAGGTCTTCCTAACAAATAGTTGTATGCTGCCCGAATGTCCATGACCTAGAAAGTGACTTGGAAAGTGTGAGGACCGATAGTTATGGGAAGGTCGACTTCGCCGATAACCGTTTTTTTGGGATCCGTCAAATGCTTTGACGATGACCTCACTGCCTCTCATCGGAGATCCTTTAAATGATAGTTGCATTAAAGTGGACTTTGGCATAACATTCAGAGTTGATCCGGTATCTACCAGTACGCTGTCTAAAGCATCGTCCTGGCAGTTGACTGTAATATTCAGCGCCATGTTGTGACTTTTGCCTTCTTCTGGCAATTCCTCATCACTAAACCCCAAGTTGTTGCAGGAAGTGATGTTGTAGATAATGCTGTCGAATTGTCTTATTGTTACATCTTGTTCCACAAAGGCCTGCTCTAAGACTTTCTGTAGAGCCTCTCTGTGGGCTTCGGAACTGAGTAAAAGAGATAACACAGAGATTTTTGAAGGAGCCTGCAACAGTTGATCAACGATGTTGTAATCAATTTTCTGGATGAGCTTCAGCATCTCATCATTGTTCTTTGAAAGGTCGGGAGTACTGGATTGCTCTACTGGTTGATTAGGAACTTCTATTTGAGGTTCCTTTTCTCTGGTAGGTTCTCCAACTCCTTGGTTAAAGATTCGACCGCTCCGTGTCACTCGACTGATGTCTGCAATATTAATATTCACGACGGAGGGTAATGAAGTTTCCTTTCCATTCTCAATTGTTGTTGCACCGTATTTGTAAGGGATAACCTTATTGGATTTGTACGGTACTAGTCCCGGCAGATAGATAACTACAGGAGCCTTTTGATTTTTCTGACCATCATAGTCGGCCTCAATTGGTTCGAGGTTGAGAATCTTCCCACTATCAAGAGGAACTCTTGATTCATGGAGCAAAGGGATTATGGCATAAACGTCCTTGGCCACTTCTCGCTTAGGGATCAAGACAACATCCTCACCTTGATTAGGATGATAGTCTGACATTATGTTAATCGGACCAGAGCTTGAGCATGGTTGAACCTCTTTGTGGTCCAACTGACTTTGAAGGGTTGCTCGCACGAGGTAGCATCCTTGGTTATCCTCTGAGCAAACTCTACAGCGCTCATAGTTGTGTGGTGGCACCCAGCCATGTCCGCTTTGTATGCAGTGTATCCTCACTAGATCTGTTTCCATTGATCGAACATCCTGACTTTGATGTCTAGTAGGGTTCCCATCAGTCATACTAATTTGTTGTGTGTCTTCATCTAGATAAATCAGAAGCCACCAGTGGTTCAATAAGTGTTGCAGCGTTCTTTGAATGAGAGTATATCCTTGGTCACTCTCACGACACACTTTGCAGTAATGATACTCATGTGAAGTCATAAAACCGAGCTGGACTTGCTTAGCCTGTAACTCCACCAGACTGGTATTCATTAGGCGAACATCGAAGATTTGGATCATATTAACTTGAGAATGACTTCTATCATGGTAATCCTAAATCCATTTAAGATCCATCTGACGCTGGAGGGCCTCTTGTACAAAATAGCATCCCTGATTGTTTACCGAACAGATCAGACAGGAATCATAATTGTGTCGTGGCAGATCATGATGTTGGCTTTGCCTTGAGTGCATTGCCACTAAGTTGACATTCATCGCACGGATGTCATGGTTTTGAATGATGTTGGAAATTATATAAGTCATGTTGACTTCACGGATTCGGTGATCTTGGATCCACCAGAGATCCATCTGTTCCTGTAGAGAAGATTGCACCACAGAACATCCTTGATTGTTTTTAGAGCAGATATTACACTGGTGATAATTATGAGACGATATATGACCGTATCCACTCTGTCTGCAATGCATCTTGACCAGGTTGGTTCCCAATAAGAGTACACCGTGAATTTGATAGCTATAGTTAGACCCCTCTACCAAATTGATTGTTGCTTTCTCGTGTTGAGGCAACAGGTTCGTCTGAACATTTGGATTTGTATCCTTGAAGGATAAGACCCAGCTCCTGACAAGCTTTTGCACATCGGATTTGAAGCTGAGACAATTTTCTATGTTATGCCCCAGTCCTCCTTGATGGTAAGGGCAAGTCTGATCCACTTTGAACCAAAAAGGCGGATTCTCCGATATTGTAAGAGGAGCCCTGGTT
Source organism: Lathyrus tuberosus (assembly GCA_022829125.1). NCBI lineage: Eukaryota > Viridiplantae > Streptophyta > Magnoliopsida > Fabales > Fabaceae > Lathyrus > Lathyrus tuberosus. Next base: position 3,088,213 of record JALAZF010000052.1, on the reverse strand, counting down.
TGGACGTGCCCCTTGACCAGTAATAGTGGAAACAGTTCTGCGTACAACATTGGTATAGGGTCAAACCCTGGTGGTCGCGTTGTACGGTTGTTATTGTACTAAGGACGAGCCTGCTGAAGAGGTTGTTGGGTCCTTTACTGATATTATTGTTGATTCGATTGGCTCTAAGCAACTTGAGGTTGATACGTTGGAACAAGCGCAGGGCTGATAGCAGGAGTTACATCTGCTACTGGTTGGTATCGTCGTCTTTGCTTTCCGAGAGAGATATTACCAATATCTTGCTCTTTTTTCTTAGGGAAAACACTACCGTATCTTTTGGTACTGCTTGATGGTCCGACATCTTTGACCATACGTCATTCTCGGACTGCTTCTTCAAGGCGTACTCCTATATTCACCATCTCGGTAAAGTTACTGGGCACACTGGCGATCATTCGGTCGTAGTAGAATGAGCTCAAGGTTTTTAAGAAGATCTTTGTCATCTCTTTTTCCTCAAGAGGTGGACAAATCTGGGCGGCAATTTCACGCCATCTCTGATCATATTCCTTAAAGGTTTCCTTATCCTTCTGCGACATGGCTCTGAGTTGATCTCTGTCCGGTGCCATGTCCAGGTTATACTATATTGCTGAACGAAGGCACCTCCAAGATCTTTGAAAGTGCTCATCTTAGTGCGGTTTAAACCCATGTACCATTTGAGTGCGGCATCGGTTAAACTATCTTGAAAATAATGGATCAGTAGCTGTTGGTTCTCCGTCTGAGTTGACATCTTTCGAGCGTACATCACCAAATGACTTTGAGGGCAAGAGTTGCCCTTGTATTTCTCAAATTTGGGCACCTTGAAGTTGTGTGGAATTTTCACATTGGGGACCAAACAAAGGTCTGCGGCTCCTTTCCGAATAGATCCTGACCGCGAATGGCATGCAGATCCTTCTGCATCTCCAGGAATTGTTCCTGAAACTCATTCATTCTGTCGTACATACTTTCGTTTCCACCAGAAGGTATCTGTGGAATCTGTCCTTCCGGGACAGTGTGTACCATGGGTGGTGGTATAGTCATTATGGTAGTGACTCTTGGTGTTTCCCTATCCCGAAGTTTGTAACCTTCAGGAGTTGCTGTCATGCCCCTTGCATCTTCGTTTTCCCGAAGTTTGTAACCTTCAGGCCTAGTGGTTCCTGCTGCAGTTTCCGGATCTTCTGTGATCGGCGGAATATATCCTTCTGGGATATAGTTGAGTGGCATGCCCCAGGGCTGATCTTTAGGCATGTTATACCGAGGATCATACTTTTCCACTATGGGCGTAGATGTGATCTCAGAGATCACAGTCCATTGTTGTTGTATCTGGGTTGCTGCCAGAGATTGCATGTCATTGTGAAGTTTCCTCAGATCTTCTTTCAGAGTATCGATTTCTCCTCTCAATTCTCTGTTCTCTTCCTCAAGATCATCCATTTTCTTTTGTCGATTGACCCGAGTATTGTACGAATGAGACAACTTGACACTAGAATCGAGACACAGATGTGAGATTCGTAGGTAAGAAGAACGCGTTATGTGAGAATGATGAATGATATGCAATGATTATATTTTAATTTTTTTTAATTAATCAAAAAAACCTTCAACAATAGGATTGCAAATATCATACAGTGGGGAAACCCCATTTTATTGAATTCAAAGATTGCGGAAATGGAAATACAGTAATTCACAAAGTGCTATAAAAGGAAATTTCTAAGCTTATGGATCCTGAGTCCTCTCTGAGGAGGGCTCAGGTGCTGGTTCTGATATATTCCTTTTATTTGACCGAGGCTCTTGAGTCGTTGTCGGGTTGTCATCCTTTTGCCAAGTGAAAGGAGCGAGCAAATTCCTTCGGTCTTCTTGATTCTCTACAGCATGTTGCTCTAAAATCTCGATCAGAGCGTCTTTTTCTTTTAACAGTTGTTGTATTTTGGTACACTCCACATTGAGAATGCTATACTTGTTCTTCCAAGACTTCTTCTCCTGTTGAACTTTGTTGAGAGGGACCTGGAGTTTTTTCGTATCAGACATAAAATAAAGGACAGATTCCTTTAACGGAAGAACTTCTTGATGAGGGTAAGGCATCCTCAGCTTGAGAGCTCTAGTTTATACCCAGTGGAGATAAGGTTCCACAGAGACACAATCTGGTTTTCCTATAGACTCTCTTCCTTTTCTCTGAACATGTTTCCAGGCATGCACTATTTCAGTCTTTAGTGCCCTGTCATTTTCTCCTTCCTTGAAGAAAAGACCTTCCAGATGAGCATTACGCGGGACATGTCTCATCGGGTATCCGAATTGACGACGAACTAAAACTGGATGATAGTTGATTCCTCCTTTAGTTCCTATGAGGGGTACATTAGGTAATTTTCCACAATGGTCAATGATTTTTATCCCGTCATAGATCCGATTGTACCAATCTATGTCAGAGTTAGTGAGAGACATGATTCTCTGTGACCAACGTAGAGTACTCTTATGATCCCAAAAAGCAGCAGACTTTGGTAAATGGGAAGTGAACCATTTGTATAGCAGGGGTACACTGTATGTGATCATTCCTCCATTATACAGATTCCTTAAGTGTACAGAATGATAAGCATCTACAAGCAAGGTCGGTAGGGGGTTTCCAATCAGAAATATCTTAATGGCATTGATATCAACGAAGCTATCAATGTTGGGAAACAGAAATAACCCGTAGGTGAGCAAAACAAAGACGCTCTCGAAAGAAGTCACGTTCCCTATACTAGCAAAGTACATAGCTTTCTTTACCAGAAACTGAGCTGGTAAACCTTGGATTCCACCCTTAATGGTCATGTGAGTCCTGACTTCTGACTCATCCAAATAGATTGCTCTCGCAATGGTTTGATCTTTTGGAATTTCTTCCAGTCCAGAAAAGGGAGCATGGTCAGTAATGGGTAAATCAGTCAGGTGAGAGTACTCCTCCAGTGTTGGTGCTAGCTGATAATCCGGGAATGTGAAATAGTGATAGACCGGATCATAGAACTGAATCAATGTAGACAAGATTCCTTCGATTACATGGACCCTTAACAGAGACAACATTCCTCCGTACTTAGCTCTGAAAGCATCAGGGTTGGTGATCATCCTTGCCAATCCTCTTAAATCCTCTAGTTTTGGAACCTTGAAGGTGTACTCGTGAGTCTTCCTTGTACCGAAATCCATAACGCAATCTTTCTCTCTGACACTCGCAATCATTGTCTTAGTTTAATTTGAAAAAAGAAAGACTAGAAGAGAAAATTTTTCTTTGTTTAAAAGTTTTTTAGATGAAATGAATGCATGGATGCAGCACACAAAAACATAGAAAAACATGGAGTCAAAGGTTCAGTGTCATGAAGTCGTGGCTCTACCCATCCCCAAAGGTTGTACTTGTGATTTTTTGTACCTGTCCTCAAAATCATTGACCCCTCTTGGGATAACAACAGCAGGCTGGTTCACCCGAGCGAGCTGATGTATCTTAGAGTAATCTCAAATGAGGGAAGTATCGCGTGATAACTATTTCCGATAACTTCCGCACTACAAAATAGTAACATGGTCTCAGTATACTAAATCCTCAGTTTCATGGATACCACAATCGAACAATCTGCTTTCAACAACCGAAGTCGTATAGGAATTGAATCTGCAAAGGGTATCTCCACTGATTCGATGGTTTACTGAGGCCTCTTATTTGGGAGTCACTCCCTGTAAGATTACCCGTCTAATGTCATCACTTATCTTAGGTGTCACTTAAACTTTTCAGATGCGGCATCACCCGCAGTCCCATTAGCAGAAAAATAAACATGGATATCAAGTAGGAAAAGCGATATATATATTTATTCCTAAAACTAACATCCTAGACCTCTTAAGAATTCTAGTCTATAATCCTAGACAGATAAAATGACTCCCCAGCAGAGTCGCCATTTTATTGTGGAAAATGGGGACGATGCCCCAAAGATCATTCTAAAGACTCCTCAGCAGAGTCTCCATTTCACTGTAGCGAGTGATTTTTGTCGGTGATGCGACCACCTTATCGCTGGGTTTTCCTCACCGCAATGGTAGGAGGGGGTGCTACTTTTTTATTTCTTATTTATCCCATGAAGCTGGAAGGGAAAGGGAAGCTATCTAAAACTAACCTTGCACACGAATGTTTGACTGAACAAACGCTTAAAGAGATTGGGGGGTCCGGGGTCAGGTTATACGATGGAGTTGTCAGTTACCCATCCTATATGTGGTTATCCACAGGAGGTTAACTTTAGGCTTTGCTTTGTACTTGGTGGTGTTTATCCGTTAATGGGTTGGGAAAGTTTCTTGGGAATGTATGATAGGGAGAGTGAGTTTTGGTTGATGTTTGGGTTCTTCCCGATGTTTTTGGTAAGGTGCTGGACCTAAGTTTTGATTGATGTGAGAAGGTACTGGACTTAGAGTTTTTTTTATTGGTATGCTCACTAAGATTTCGCAATCTTATGCCTACGTATTCTCGTTTAAAAGAAACAGGGAAATTAGAGCAATCATAGTTCCTCCTATTCTAAGGGAGGAAAAAGATGTTTGGTGTCTTGTTCAAAGCCCAAGATTGAAGCTAAAGGTTATTTGTGTCTTGTTCAAAGCCCAAGATTGAAGCTAAAGGTTTGACTGAGAGAGAACTTGTCATCTCTAAAGAGGGAATGGACTTCCTCTGAGGGGATTGTTGATTTTTTTGTGTGCCTTGATCAAAACCCAAGGTTGAAGCTAAGAGGTTGACTGACTCCACTAGGGAAGTCCTTATACAAAGCCAAAGAGAAGGCTAGAAAAGGCTGACTCAACAAGAGAGTGTTTATATGTATTGTACAAAGCCCAAGATTGAGGCTAAAAAGAGACTGACTCTTTTGGGAATATCATTATACAAAGCCTAAGAGGAGGCTAAAAGGTTATCTTTTCCGAGGAAAGCGTTATCTCTGTCTTGTACAAAGCCTGAGACTGAGGCTAAAAGAAACTGACTCTATGGGAAAGAAATTTTTATCTGTCTGGTACAAAGCCCAAGATTGAAGCTAAAAGAGACTTTACTGACTTGACTGGGGATATTTTAGGTGTCTTGTACAAAGCCCAAGACAGAGGCTAAAAGGATTTGACTCTGCTGGAGAGTATTATCTGTCTTATACAAAGCCCAAGATGGAGGCGGAAAAGAGTTATAACTTTACTTAGGAATTTATTTCTCAAAGCCTAAATGAAGGCGGGGAGGAATTGATGTTTGTCTGAGCTTAAGAGAAGGTTATGGAAATTTATGTCTTGTACAAACCCCAAGATTGAGGCTAAAAGGGTTTGACTCAACAAGAGAGTGGTTTTCTCAACAAGAGAGTCTGAGAAGGGATGGACTCAACAAGAGAGTCTGAAAGGTGATTGACTCAACAAGAGAGTCTGAAAAGGTGGTTGACTCAACAAGAGAGTCTGAAAAGGTTATTGACTCAACAAGAGAGTTTAAAAAGGTTAGCTCTGTTGGGGAGAATCATTGTACAAAGCCCAAGAGGAGGCTAACTATGCTGAGGAAGGATCATTATACAAAGCCTAAGAGGAGGCTAACTTCTGTCGGGGATCATTGAGATCCCGAGGCAGGTCCAAATGGGGAATTAACTCTTGCTGAGGATTACAGAAGAGTTGGGGTATCAGATGCATTGAGGTTCTAATTTGGGATAGTATTATACTGATGATAAATTGATCCTGGCTTGGGAATTATAGGAGAGAGAGACTGGGTTTTAGAACCCAGAGGTTTTTATCTCTACTGGAGATTGATCGGGTGATTAGGGTTTTTGCCTATGTTTTGTAGGGAACTTGAGAATGTCTTTGAGACTCAAGAGGATTTAGACTATCCAAGTCTACTGGTGTGGAAGAGTTTTATCTTTTGTATGATGCCTCCAAGGGAGGCTGACTCTTTTAAGGGATGAGTATCAACCCTAAAATTTGTCTGGGGTTTTGACACTTGGAAAGACTGCTCTAGCAAAGGATGACTAAGTTCTGTCTTATACCTTTAAGAGGTCTCCATGGTCCTTGTATTAAGCCCAAGAGAAGTCATAAGAACTTCTAAGAAGCCGAAGGGTCCTTGTACAAAGCCCAAGAGGAGGCTGGGATGCTTTTAGGAAGCCTGTGGGTCCCAAACCAAGAAAAGTTCAAGAAATGCTATTCACCGAGAATAGATCATTTAGTGAAAGTTTGGAGGTTTGAAGAAACTCAAGAGATGCTATTCACCGAGAATAGATCAACTCTAGGGAGTAGAATTTCTTTGACAATGTCTAATAGTGACAGTCTGAGAAAAGGTTCACGAAGAATACTGCCTTTCTCTTTGTTCCATATAGTTTAAGCCCAAGAGAAGGCAAGACTGTATCTGGAATTCCTATGGGGAACTAGTTTTGACTGTATTAAAGAGTGACCAAATAGGCTTTACCTAGTTCTTGACCTAGTTGCTGGGGAAAACTCTAAATAACTATACTAGTATATATACAGTTTATATATGACAAGTATTTAAAAGGATGTGAAAGAAAGACTTACAGTGCACAACTTCCCATAATACAATTATGTATATTTAAAACATGTAAATGAAAACAGATAAAAACTTACAGGTGAGCAAGCTTCCATACTGTTTTGTTAGTTGTTCAAAGAAATTAAAGAAAGTTTTGATAGCAACTATATATTTGAATTTAAATCAAAGGGAAGTTGTTTTTAAAAAGATCGTTGGGGCTTATACTCAAGGAGAGGCCCAAGGTTTAACAGTGATCGTACTGTTGTTTTGAAAATTGTACTGGGACTTATACAATGACTGAGGCCCAAAGAGGTTTTCTGTACAAAGGGATGGGTCTTACAACTCAAGCAGAGGCCCAAAAAGATTTAAAAGAAAAGAAATGGGACTTATAACTCAAGGAGAGGCCCAAAAAGATTTAAAAGAAAAGAAATGGGACTTATAACTCAAAGAGAGGCCCAAGTTATTTGATTTTGAACTGGCGATCGCGCCGAGATTTTTGAAAATGTGTTGAGACTTATACAATGACTGAGGCCCAAAAAGGTTTTGGTTAAGAAAAGGATTGGGTCTTACACTCTATTAGAGGCCCAAAGATTTATTTTTGTACAAGTGATGAGGCTTACAACTCAGGGAGAGGCCTAGTTGATTTTGTTAAAAAGGCGATGATCGCACCGAACTTTTGAAAATGTACAAAGGGACTTATACAAAGTGTGAGGCCCAAGTTGTTCATTTACAAAAGGGATTGGGTCTTACACTCTATTAGAGGCCCAAAGTGTTTGAAAATTTATAATCAGGAAGGCACCCTAACTTTAAATAAATTGTTATTTTTCAAAGGAAATTAAATGAAAAAATGATATTAAATACCATATATATTCAAAAAATAAGTTGTATACTTTGAAAAATATTTTGAAAAATCATGTTTAATTACATGAGAGTTTGAAATTCAATTGGTTTTGAAAGATCAAAGTGGGAATTTTATATAAAAATGTTTAAAAACAAATAAAATGAAATTAATTACAAAAATTCTAACTATATTAAATAAATAATATAAATTGGTTTTTTTTTGCAAATTAAAATATTTAAACATTTTAGTGAATTTTGAGAAAAAGAATCAATTCAAAAACATAAATATTCAGAGAGAAATTAATTTTGGAATCAATTAACAAAAATAACTAAAATTCAAAAATTTGAATTATGGCGCCAAGAACACCAAGTTCTTGCCCGCGCGCTCTGTTTTTTCAGATTTGCGTTTTCTCACTTTTCTCCATGATTTCCCAATGGTTTTGCACGATTCAAGTACCAATCTTATTCGCTTTTGAACAATGATCACAACCATATAGTTTAATTGCATTTATATTGAGTATTGAGTGAGAAATCAAAAGAAAATCTCAAGAACCCTAATTTCTGCAAGAACACAATGAAATCTTATACACGATTGATTCATGGCAATTGATTGAGGGTTATCACTCCATACATGATTATGAACATGTGGCAAAATTATTGTGCAGTAAAATATGCATGCATCATGGAGTTTGAAGAGTTCATGCTTACCTCTTGCAGCTGGTGATCGAGTTCTAGGTTTGAGATGTTACAGCTAGGTTTCAATGATCTAGACAGCTTCCTTAGGTGCCAAGGGATGTGCTTGAATGCTTGGAGTGGATGGAAATGATCTGGAACTTGAGATGGTACCTCAACTGCAAACATGTCATGAACTTGAGCAATTGGCTGGTGATTTTGTAAAATTGATGTTCCAGATGTTGTTTAAGTGTTTGGATCAATCATATATGATGTTTATGAGGTGTGTGTGTGTGATTGGTTTGGTTGGAATTACTCTCAAACTCAAAACTCGATGGTGACTTGCTTTAGAAGGCAAAATTTGGAGTGAAGAGGTGATTTTGAGGAAAACATCAGTTTGGGTGCTTTGTTGTACTCAAACTAATCACAATTGAGGTCTATTTATAGTGTGTCAAGTTTGTTTTGGCAACAATAGTGAATGGCAACTGGTACAGGTCTGTGGCTAATTGTGATCAAATGGAATCTCAAGTCTCCTCTAGCCATTGACTTGAGGTTAGAGCATAGGCCTAAGGTTCTTTGGTTCAAGGATAAGTCTTGACTGGACTTGGATAAAATTTTCTTGATGAATGCCACCTCTATGCATCAGTTAAATGCTTTGAAACAAAATTGAATATTTGAAGCATCTTTGAATTTAGGAGTGTCATGCCTAAACATAGATCCATGGACTTGGGAGGCTGATAGATCAGTGTTTGTCCCTTGGTTGTTCCCCCTTGAGGTGTGCAGATGAATAACCATGCTTGTTGTGGCATAATTTGATCAAATAAAGCCCTAATGCACAAATCTGCCTTGCAAAACAGTTTGCAGCAAGGCATGTTGCAGCTGTCATAACCTCTAGCTCAGGTGGAGTTTGATGGAGTTCTCGGTCATTTTGGAAAGCTGATATATCCTATTTCAACATGATGTCCAACTTTGGTTTTGAATCAACCTAAATTACAATGAAAAATGCCTCTACATTTTGGAAAAAATAAGGCAGATTCTGACTTAGTGAAAATTTCACTAAGTGTTGGAAAAATGTCATTTTCATGTTTTCAGCCATTTTGATCACTCCATAACTTAAAATCCATGAGGATTTGGAGTGAGATGTAGTTGAAGCTTTTGTAGAGTGTAGCAAGATCTACAAATACAACTTTGGATCACCCAAAATGGTTGCTTGGATCTCAAGTTATGGTCCTTGGAAGTTGGTACCCTAGCCACTTTGTTCCATGACTTCGAAAAATTCTAAGTTTTTTATGGTTACCCCTTTAACAAGTTAACTCACTTTCTTTGATTTTTCTTGATGAATGATGATCCAAATCAAATATTAACATTGTTTTAGGGTTAAGAAACCTTGTTTGACCAAAAATCCAAAAAGTCAAACTTTGGATTTTTGTACAGTTGACTTTTTATCGGATGAAATTCAAACTGTGCGATCCTTTGTAAAATCAAGTCCTAGACCTAAATCAAACCTAATGGATATGTTCCATAGGTGTTATAGGGTGTATAGAATCATGTCCCAAGGTTTGGGAGCATGTCTTGGCAAAAGTCAAAGGTACAGTTGACTTTTTCCTCGAAACCCTAATTGTGGTCCAGATGAAATTGAAACTTGTGAATCAAGCTTCCTGGGTCAATCCATTGTTGCAAATGGATCAAAGTAGTATATTTGAGGCCCTCAAATCATGTCTTGAGGTCTTGGCTTATGCTTTGTCCCAAAAGTCAAGTTAGGGGTGAATTAGGTCAAGCCTTAATTCCTGATTTTTTGGTAAATGCATCCCCTGAGGTTAAATTGACTTGATGATTGGGTCCATGGTCCCTTAGAGTATCTTGGGTTATATTTTGAAGCATTGGCTCATGCTCATATGAAAAATTCCATCTGGAGGCCTTGGTCGACCAAAACCCTAATTTGGTGACACTGGTGATCCTGAGGCTTGATCCATTTGGAATGCTGCAACTTTGTGCTTAATCCTTGATGTGGGAGTCCTCTTGATTCTTTTGTAGGTGTCTGAGAGGCTAGAAAAGTTGAAGATTATGTCATTCCTTGATTGATCCTTTGTCTAAGTGCTCAGAGAGGGCTCAAAACCCTAATTCTTGATTGTGGTGAATGTTCAACCCTCTTTGAGGAGATTGATGAGGCATGATGGTTCATCCCTACTGTGATGATGATTTGCACAATGATGGGAAATCTTGGTGGTCAAAATTTGGGGTATGACACTCATATATATCATATAGAAGCTATCCAAACACTTATCCATCATCTGTAACACCAGAATCAATAACCTCAAAATCACACTCAAGCCAAATTGCAGTTGAGGTACCACAAAGAGATCCAGGTGTTTCCAATCCATTCCAAGCTTCTAAACACACTATATAAGGTCCATTGAAGTTGTCCAGTTCATCACACAACATCTGTAACACCTCTACATCAAAATTCAAATTCCTCTTGCACAAGTAAGTCTGACACTCTCGAACTCTATACTACATGCATCATAAATTTGTTTTCAAGTTACCAACATGTTTCTGGTAGTTCATAGAGTGATAACCCTCAATCAATTTCTAAGTTTCATTCGTGTTTAAGATTTCATAATAGTTTTTGCAAATTCTAGGGTTTCGGTGTTCATCACAATTATCTCACTCCACACTTAAAATAAATGAAATAAAATACCACCATCGTGTTCCTTGATCAAAAGCGAGCAAGATTGATATTTGAATCATTCCATTTCATCACGGATTCAGTGAGATGGATAGGGTTTTGTAAATCTGGAAAACCAGAGCTCGCGCGAAGAAGATGACTTGTTCTTGGCGCCTTTCTCAAATATTCAAATTTTTTAATTTTCTTTTATTTTTTAATTAATTTCTCTCTGATTTTTAATCATTTTTTATTGTTCTTTTTTTCAAAATTCACAAATATGTTAAAATATTTTATTCCACAAAAAAATCAAAAGAATATTATTTATTTAATATATTTTGAATTATTGTAAAGAATTTCTTTTTAATTGTTTATAAACATTTTAAAAGAGTTCTTTCTCTTGCTTTTCCAAAACCAAACGAATTTCAAGCATTCATGTGAATAAAACATCAATTTTCAAATATTTATCAAAGTTCATAACATGTTTATTGAATATATTTGATAATTTTCAACATTTTATTTGATTTTTCTTTGAAAATTACATTTTAAAATTAAAATTAGGGTTTCTTTGATTTTTTTTTCAAAGTCTTCAACTCTCAAACACTTTTGGGCCTCTAATAGAGTGTAAGAACCAACTCCTTTTGTAAATAAATAATTCCAGGGCCTCTGTCATAGTATAAGTCCCGGTGCTATTTTCAAAATAACGGCACTTTCATTATTTTTCATCTTGGCCTCTCCTTGAGTATAAGCCCCATTTTTCTTCCTTACAAACACTTTTGGGCCTCTAATAGAGTCTAAGAACCAAACCCTTTTGTACATAAATAAATTTTGGGCCTCTGCTGTAGTATAAGTCCCACAACGTCTTTCGGTATCGCAGTGCGATCCCTATTTTCAAAATAAGTCATCTGGGCCTCTCCTTGAGTATAAGCCCCAATCTTTTGTATAAAAACTTTGTTTCAAACAATAAACAATCTCCATGGGCCTCCCCTTGAGTTGTAAGCCCCATACCTCTATTTTCAAAATCATCTATCTGTTTTAACTGGTACTAAGAGGAGCATTATTCCCGGTGAAACTGCTCTTAGACCACTTGGACCTCTCTTTGAGTTATAAGCCCCAAACATTCTTTTATTTTCAACAACTTTCTTTCAAATTCAAATTGAAATTGAAATTCAAAGTTTTCTCAAAACTTTCTTCAATTTCTTAAAACCCTAATCATACAGTCATAGTCAACACAACAAATCACAATACACTTGGGCATCTTCTCAGAGTGTAAGACCCAACATCTTTTCAATTCAATGCATACTTGTTTATATACCTGTCAATACTCTTATCTGTATATACTTGTGCATATATGGCTAGAGTTCCCCCAGCAGATAGGTCTACACTTAGGTCAAACCAGAGGTTACTTCTAACTTAAACAAAACTAGTTCCCTCATAGGAAACTTCCCTCAAAACAGTCTGCCTACTCTTGGGCTTTATTCAATATGGAACAGAGAAAGACATTATTCCCGATGAAACTTTTCTCAAGACTGTCAAAACTTAGAAACATATACAAGAAATTCATTTCCGCAGAGAGGATTAATTCTCGGTGAAACCTCTTTTGAATTTCTTCAAACCTAAGAACTGTTCAATAAAGAAATGACTTATTCCCAGTGAAACTTTTCTTGAACTTTTCTTAGGCTTGGACCCACAGGCTTCCTAGAAGCACCCCCAGCCTCCTCTTGGGCTTAGTACAAGGACCAACAGGCTTCTTAGAAGTTCCCTAGCCTCCTCTTGGGCTTAGTACAAGGACCCAAAGGCTTCCTAAAAGCATAGGATAGAAATTAGTCATCTCTGCTAGTTCAATCCCCAGGAGAGTCAAAAATTCTAAAACATCCTATCAGAAAAGGATTAATCTTCATCCCTTAAACCAATTGCCTCCCCTTGGGCATCATACAAAGATCTCTCTCCAACCAAGAGTCTACCTCTTCTTAAGAGACTTGGATAGTCTCAGTTCCTCTTGGGCTTCATATAAGTTAGACTTGGAAAGTCTCACCCTCAGAGTCTCCTTTATGTCTAAACACAAAGACCCATAGGTTTCCTAAAGGCATAGGATAAACCCTGATCATTTTACCAATACATCAGTCTCCAGCAGAGTTAAAACCTCTAATATTTTTAAACTCACCTTTAAACTCCCTGACCCCCCAACAAGGCTTAACTCTCACCTTAAACATCCCAGCCAGGGTCAATTTACCCTCAACAAAACCGTAACAGGAGCAGAGCGTCATGGCATCTGGCACTTCAACTCTTCCCTAATTCCCCAGCAAGAGTTAATTTCCCTTTGGATTCCTCAATACAATTTAGACCTTCTCCTGGATTTCATTGATCCTCAACAAGAGTCAACCTCCTCTTAGGCTTTATATAAGAATCCCTAACTGGATCAGAGCCTCATGACATCTGGTACTTCAACTCTTCCCTAATTCCCCAGCAAGAGTTAATTTCCCTTTGGATTCCTCAATACAATTTAGACCTTCTCCTGGATTTCATTAATCCTCAACAAGAGCCAACCTCCTCTTAGGCTTTATATAAGAATTTCCTCCAATCAGCCTCAATCTTGGGCTTTGTACAAGACAGATAAAACCCTCCCCAGAGAAGTCATTTTCTTTCAGCTTCAACCTTGGGCTTTGAACAAGGCATACAAAGATCAACATCCCCTCAGATAATACCATGAGTCCTCTCTGTAGGAGGATATTTCCTCTATACATCACATCTCAAAACAAACAATCAAAACCTTTTTCCCAGATAAACTGCTATAAGTGGCACACTTGTTGATTCAAAATCCAAGCTGGAGTCCCTCCTTTATCATGGTAAAAATTCCTCTTTCATCTAATAGCTATAAGTGGCAAGCCTCTGGATTCCATACATCCAAGCCAATGTCCCTCTCTTAGCATGAAAGATTCATAAAGGAAAAAGTGGCATTGATCTACACTGAGTTAAAGCTTCTTCCTTTATGACATCTCTCTCATAAAGGAAATTATGGCATTGCTGGATTCCACACATCCCAGTTAAAGTAATTTCCCTTATAATCAATTCCTCAACATTTTGTGATGAATAAGTGAGATATCTCCCTTTAGAGATGACAAATTCTCTCTCAGCCAACCTTTAGCTTCAATCTTGAGCTTTAAACAAGACACAAATACTCTGATAGCTTCAATATTGGGCTTTGAACAAGACATCAAATATCTTTCCTCCCATAGAAATAGGAGGAACTACGATTGCTCTGATTTCCCTGAATCTCTTTACAGGAATATGTAGGCATAAGATGTGAAATCTTAGCGAGCACACAAATAAAAAATCTTAGGTCCAATACCTTCCCAAAAAATAATAGAAAACCCAAAAATAACAAAAACATTCTCTTAACACTCCTAAAGGAGAAACTTTCCCAATCCACAGCAGATAAACACAAGAAAGTATTTCAAAATAGTAGAAATGCATGCAAAAGAAGGTTCTAATAGATTACTATAGATACTCTGAGTGTTAATAGCTTCCCTTTGTATAACCAGACCCTGATCCCCGATCTCTTAGCATTTTTTAAAGAAAACACTTGCGTGCAGAGTTAGTTTAAGATATCTTCCCCTTCCTTTCAAGCTTCATAGGATAAATACAGAAATCAGAAAGTAGCACCAAACAGTGCGGTAGGTGGTCGCGTCACCAAAAACCGACGCTACAGAAAAATGGCGACTCTGCTGGGGACTGATAGGATTAGATTTCCTAAGAGGTCGAGGCCTTACTTTGCAATTATATTTCTGTTATCTTACTTGCTTTCCCATTTTTTGTCATATGTTGTCATATTACTTGATATACTTGTTTAAATTACTGTCATCTAGGAATGCGATTAATACGCATGTGGTGAGTCTGAGAGAACATTAAGATAAGTGGTGGCATATTCAAGGAGGCTTATAGGGAGTGAATCCCGACCAAGCTAACTTGAGAGTCCACCGAATCAGTGGAGGTGCCCACGTGGAATTACCAATGTTGAACGAGCAAGTCGTGAAAGCATTGTTTTTTCCCATTGGGTTACCCTTGAAATTGAGGATTAGTAAAAATTTAACCATTTGACCATTAGGTAGTGCGGTGACTATTGGGAATAGTTGATACGCGATACTACACTAAAAAAAGATCCATCTTGGGATATTACAGCTCTCATGAGTCAGTTGGTTTGTTGTTAATATCCTTAAGAGGGGTCAATGACTTTGGGAACCTTTGTTAGAACCCGTTCTATAGGTACAAAAATTGAACCCTAGTACACACCTTGGGAATGGGTAGATCCGGGCTCTACGCTCGTGACGATAAACCCCTAAACCCATGTTTTCAAATGTTTTTGTTTACTGCATTCATGCACCCATGCATTCATAAAAAAAACTCTTTTTAAACAAGAAAAAAATCTTTTTTCTAAAAGAACTGAAATAATAATTGCAAATATCAGAGGTTGCTTTATGGATTTCGGTAGAAGAAAAATGCACAAGTACACCTTCAAGGTTCCAAAACTAGAAGATCTAAGAAAATTGGGAAGGATGATTACTAATCCCGAAGCTTTCAGAGCTAAGCACGGGGGACTATTGTCTCTTTTGAAGGTCCACGTGGTAGAAGGAGTCCTGTCTACATTGGTTCAGTTCTACGATCCAGTATTCCACTGCTTCACTTTTCCAGATTATCAGCTCACACCAAACACTAGAAGAGTATTCTCACTTGATTGATTTACCTATCACTGATCAAGATCCATTTTCTGGACTGGAAGAAATTCCAAAAGATCAAACCATTGCAAGAGAAATATCTTTGGAAGAGTCAGATATCAGGACTCACATGACCACCAAGGGAGGAATCCAGGGTTTACCGGCTAAATTCCTAATGGAGAAAGCTCTATACTTTGCTAGTATAGGAAATATAACCTCTTTCGAAGATGTCATTGTTCTGCTTATATATGGGTTATTCCTCTTTCCCAACATTGACAACTTCGTTGACACCAATGCTTTTAAGATATTCTTAATTGGGAACCCAGTCCCAACCTTGCTCGCGGTGTAGCATGCGGTTTTTTCCCTGGTGACGCGACCACCTTACCGCAAAAACTGGTTTGGGTGCTACTTTCTGATTTCAGTATTTATCCTATGAAGCTGGTTAAGTAAGGGGAAGATATCTTAAACTAACCCTGTATGCAAGTGTTTTCTTTAACAAATGCTAAGAGATCGGGGATCGGGGTCTGGTTATACAAAGGGAAGCTATTAACACCAAGTGTATTTATGGTAATCCATAGGAACCTTCTTTTGCATGTATTTATGTTGACTTAAAATGCTTTCTTGTGTTTATCTACTGTTGATTGGGAAAGTTTCTCCTTTGGGAGGATTGAGAGAATGTTTTTGTTGTTTTCGGGTTTTTTTTGTTGTTTTTGGGAAGGTACTGGACCTAAAGTTTAAGATTTGTGTGCTCGCTAAGATTTCACAATCTTATGCCTACGTATTCCAATAAAGAGATTTGGGAAATCAGAGCAGTCGTAGTTCCTCCTATTTCTATGGGAGGAAAAATGTATGGTGTCTTGTTCAAAGCCCAAGATTGAAGCTATCGAAGTATTTGTGTCTTGTTCAAATCCAAGATTGAAGCTAAAAGGGTGATTGAGAGAGAATTTGCCATCTCTAAAGGGAGGTATCTCACCGATTCATCACAAAATATTGAGGGATTGATTATAAGGGAAATTACTTTAACTGGGATGTGAGAATCCAGTAATGCCATAATTTTCTTTATAAGAGAGATGTCATGAAGGAAGAAGCTTTAACTCAGTGTAGAGCAATCCACTTTTTCCTTTATGAATCTTTCATTCTAAGAGAGGGTTATTGGCTTGAATGTAAGGAATCCAGAGGCTTTCCACTTACAGCAGTTAGATGAAAGATAAATTTTAGCCAGGATAAGGGAAGGACTCTAGCTTGGATTTTTAATCAACAAGTGTGCCACTTATAATAATTACCTGGAAAAAAGGTTTTGATTGTTTGTTTTGATATGTGATGTATAGAAGAGGTATCTTTCTGTAGAGAGGACTCATGGTCTCATCTGATGGGATGCTGATTTTTGTGTACCTTGACCAAAGCCCAAGGTTGAAGCTGAAAGAAAATTACTCCACTGGGGAGGGTTTTATCTATCTTGTACAAAGCCCAAGATTGAGACTGACTGGGGAAATTCTTATATGAAGCCTAAGAAGAGGCTGTCTCTTGCTGAGGATTTGTGGAAATCCAGGAGCAGGTCCGAATTATATTGGGGAATCCAAGGGATTTACTCTTGTTGGGAATCAAGGAAGAGTTGAAGTACCAGGTGCCCTAAGGCTCTGATTTCATTGAGGATTTGTTGATGGTTAATTGACCCTAGCTGGGATGTTTCAAAGTGAAAGTTAAGCCTTGTTGGGGGTCAGGGAAGTTTAAAAGTCGAGTTTAAAAACCTTAGAAGCTTTTAACTCTGCTGGAGACTGGTGTATTGATAAAATAATCAGGGTTTTCCTTATGCCTTTAGGAAACCTGAGGGTCTCTGTGTGAAATCCAAAAGGAGACTATGATAATTTCCAAGTTTACTTGAATGAAGCCCAAGAGGAGGCTGAGACTGTCCAAGTCTCTCAAGAAGTGGTAGGTTCTGAATGGAGATGGATCTGTGTATGATGTTATGGAAATTTTGATTCTCCTGGGGATTGAACTAGTAGAGATAACTAATTTCTATCCTATGCTTTTAGGAAGCCTTTGGATCATTGTACTAAGCCCAAGAGGAGGCTGGGGAACTTCTAAGAAGTCTGTTGGTCCTTGTACTAAGCCCAAGAGGAGGCTGGGGATGCTTCTAGGAAGCTTGTGGGTCCTTGTACTAAGCCCAAGAGGAGGTTGGGGATGCTTCTAGGAAGCCTGGGGGTCCAAGCCCAAGAAAAGATCAAGAAAGGTTTCACCGGGAATTAATCCTTTCTCTGTTGAACAGTTCTAAGGTTTGAATAAATTCAAAAGAGGTTTTACCGGGAATTAATCCTCTATGGGGAAATGAGTTTATTGTATACATATATTTCTAAGTTTTGACAGTCTTGAGAAAAGTTTCACCGGGAATAATTCCATTCTCTATTCCATATAGAATAAGGCCAAGAGGAGGCAGACTGTATTGAGGGAATTTCCTATGAGGGAACTAGTTGTGACTACGTTAAAAGTAACCTCTGGTTTGACCTAAGTGTAGACCTAACTGCTAGGGGAAACTCTAGACAAATATGCACAGGTATATATACAGATGAATAAATTAACATGTATATATAAACAAGTAGGCATTGAATTGAAAAAAATGTTGGGTCTTATACTCTGAGAAGAGGCCCAGGTGTATTGTGATTGATTATATGACTTTAACTGTATGATTAGGGTTTCAGGAAATTGAAGAAAATTTTGAGAAAACTTTGAATTTGAATTTGAATTAAAATAAATTTGTTTAAAAAGAAAACAATGTTTGGGGCATATAACTCAAAGTGAGGCCCAAGTGGTCTAAGAGCAGTTTCACCGGGAATAATGCTCCTCTTAGTACTAGTTAAAAACAGACATATGATTTTAAAAACGGAGATATGGGGCTTACAACTCAAGGAGAGGCCCATAGAAGTTATTTATTTTTTTAAAACAAAGTTTTTGTACAAAAGATTGGGGCTTATACTCAAGGAGAGGCCCAGATGACTTATTTGAAAACATTGATCGCACTGCGATACTAAAAGATGTTGTGGGACTTATACTATAGCAGAGGCCCAAAATTATTTTTGTACAAAAAGGGGTTGGGTCTTACACTCTATTATAGGCCCAATAGTGTTTGTGAAGAAAGAATAATGGGGCTTATACTCAAGGAGAGACCCAGATGATTTATTTGAAAAGGCGACGATCGCGCCGTGATTTTGAAAACCACAAGGGGACTTATACAAAGAATGAGACCCCAATTATTTGTTTACAAAAAGGGATGGGTCTTACATTCTACAAAGAGTCCCAAAGGTTATTTTTTATATAAGAAATGAGGCTTATAGCTCAATGAGATGCCCAGATGAAAAACAGCGATCACACCGTTTATTTTGAAAACCGCGTCGGGACTTATACAATGACTGAGGCCCAAAATTTTTTATTTACAAAGGGGATGGGTTTTACACTCTTCAAGGTAGCCCAAAAGTGTTTCAAATGAAGTTTGAAAAATTAAAATAAAGGAAAAACCCTAATTTTAATTAAAAAAACAAATTTTCAAAGAAAACTAAATAGAAAATTATATAAAATATAAAATATATTTAGAAACCAGTTGTGAACTTTGAAAAATGTTTTGAAAAATCATGTTATGTTTATATGAAAGTGTGAAATTCATTTGAATTTGAAAAATCAAGAGAAAAATTTCATTAAAAATGTTTAAAAAACAATAAAAATTAAATTCTTTACAAAAATTCAAAATATATTAAATATATAATATAAATTTAACTTTTTGTAGAATAAAATATTTTAACATTTTTGTGAATTTTTAAAAAAAGAACCAATAAAAAATGATTAAAATTGAGAGAGAAATTAATTTTTGAAATCAATTAAGAAAATAACTTTAAAATTCAAAAATTCAAATAATTTGAAAAAAGGCGCCAATAGTCACCTTCTTCTTCCTCGTGCTCGCGCTGTAACGCCCCAGTTTTAGTTAGTTTTATTTAATTGAGTCGTTTTGATTATTTTATTATTATATTATTTTATTTTTTACTTTTATTTGAAAATATATTATTTTTCATCGTGATTATGTGTTAGCGCGTTTTAGGAACGTTTGCGAGATATTTGAGTGTAGGGGTATTTTGGTCTTTTGTTTGGGTAGATATTATATTTTTCATATAATAGAAAGAAAAGAGAGAAAAGTAGGAAGGAAAGAAAAAGAAGAGAAGAAAAAGAGAAAGAAGAAAAGAGAGAAAAACTTGTGGATTTAGGAACCGATTCAACCGACTTTTCAAACGCGATTTAATCAGGTAAGGGTGCAAAACTCGATTATACTATGTTTGTGTATGATTATGTATGTTTGTGTGGAAGTTTTATTGGTTTTCAAATATAGGTCGAAATGAGATAAACGAGTAGAAATCGATGTTTTCGCGGTTGGAAATCGGTGTAAATGTTGTAGAATACTAGTTACCATGATTGGGTTATGTTTTGATTGCTATGTGTTGGTTTGGAAGTGTTTTGGTGGGGAAAATATGGTTTTGGGTTGTGTAACAGCGCGGCTGGGTTTTGCTGAATTTGCAGGTTCGCACTGCGAATCCCCTAGCGAAGGGAAAAGTGAGCATTCGCTGGCTATTCGCACTGCGAAGGTGAGGGCAAACGTTCGCGTGAGGTTCGCACTGCGAACTTTGTGTTGTTTTGTGTTGTTTTCTTTCTGCCACTGTTCGCTGGGAGTTCGCACTGCGAACTTTAGGAAATTTTTTAGGCTATTTTCCTTTCTGACTTGGTTCGCTGGGACATTCGCACTGCGAATGAGGAAGCGAAGGACTCGCTAGGAGCTTCGCATTGCGAACATGACAGCTTTTCCCAATTTGTTTTCTTTATAACTTTTGATCCGTAAGTCGGTTTGAGGCGCGGTTTGGTGCGTTGGAAAGCTTTTGACATGTTCTTTCTTATTAATATAGTTTTGAGATTGTTGGCCGATTAAATTAGGCCGGGAATGTGGAAAGGTGTCGTTTTGTCAACTTGTGCCATTTTAATTGTGTGTATTTGATGGGTTATCATGCAATATGCCTTTGATAGATATGGTATGACTTGTGTACTGTTGTATGATGTAAATGCATTATTTTAGGCTTGATGGTAAAGCATGATTATTGTTGATTGAGATGGTTGCATATATGTGTGCATTTGAATGTCATGAGTCATTGTATGCCAAGCATCATGATATGCATTCTTGTGATGTCGTGTGCCCTAGTGGGTGTGTGCGACGAATCGATTCCAGATTGAATCCGCTATAACATCGTGAGCCTTATACAAAGAGGACTGAAAGCGATGATTATAGACGATCGTGAGCCTTATACAAAGAGGATCGAAAGCGATCGGATCGTGAGCCTTATACAAAGAGGACCGAAAGCGATCCATAAACGTCGTGAGCCTTATACAAAGAGGACCGAAAGCGACAGGGAACATCGTTTGCCCGACGGGGAGTTACGCTAAGTAACAAGCGATGGTTCCAATAGTTACTGAGTGAACTAGTGTTGAGACGATGGATGGATGGTACCGCATATGCATTGCATAGAGTCGTTGTGTCGGTCTCTGTGCATTTGCATAAATCATGAATGGATTGATTTTGTGTGGAATTGTGATTGGAATTGATGAGTTGAGATATATATATATATATATATATATATATATATATATATATATATATATATATTTGTGTTGGTGATAATTGTATTGTGCATGACTGATATGCGTTGGTGATGGATATATGAAATATGCATTGTGTTGTTTTGTATTTGAATTCTGGTGTAAGTTGTGGTGAGAAGATTCTACATGTGTATGTTGGTGTTATTATATAATTATATGCAATTATATTATGGTTGTGTTTCTCACCCTTCTGTTGTTTTAATGCTCTACGAGGCATTGCAGATTAGATGCTGGAGGTCTTTTTGTGAAGCTTAGGTCTTCATTCTTTTGTCGGTCGGCTCTAATATGTGGCACCGGGTAGTCGGGGAGACCGTTAGTGACTAGGCGTATATGTATATGTATCTTTTGGATGTACATGGTTGACTTTGTATATAACAAACTTTTATGATATGTATATATGAGATTCAGTTACAGATTTTTCGCTTTTATTCTGTATCTGAATTGTGGGTGTTAGGAGCTAAGCTCCTTTGTTATGTGCTACCTGAATTGTTGCATATCTATATGAGCAGGTTGTTGTATGTTTGTTTCAAATTGATGTGACGCCTCTGTCTATGCCATGAATTTTTAATTATACGCTGATTAACTTTTATCGCTTATTTTAGTTGGGGTATAGATTGGGGGTGTTACATGCGCCATGGACGATTTGCAAAACCTCACTTTTCTCTCTGATTACTCAATGATTTTGCATGATTCAAATATCAATCTCACTCGTTTTTGAACAAGGATTCCAATGGTACCAATTAATTGCATTTATATTAAGTGTGGAGTGAGAAATCAAGTGATGAACACATGAACCCTAATGTCTGCAATAACACTATGAAATCCTATACACGATAGCTACAAAGCAATTGATTAGGGGGAAACACTCTACATAAGTGAAGAAACATGTTAGTAACTTGAAAATACATTTATGATGCATGGATCATAGAGTTTGAGAATTCAGGCTTACCTCTTGCAAGAAGAAATCGAATTATGTGTTGGAGGTGTTACATATGTTGTTTGATGATCTGGACAGCTTCAATGGACCTTATGTAAGGTGTTTGGAACCTTGGAATGGATTGAAACATTCTGGATCACCTTGTGGCACCTTAACTGCAACTTGGCTCAAGTGTGATTTTGAGCTTTGTGATTCTGAGGTTACAGATGTGTGAGAAGTGTTTGGATAGCTCACATGTGATGTATATGATGTGTCTATAACATTGGTTTTGATAGAATTGCTCTCTATTTGAAAATTCGATAGTTACTTGAAAAAGAAGCAAAATCTGGTTTTCTGAGAGTGGAATGAAGAAGAGCATGTGTTGATATGCTTTGGTGTCCTCAAACTGCTCAAAAAGGATCCCTATTTATAGTAGAGGAAGTTTGTTTTGGAAGCAATATTGATTGGGGGATGGATCACCCTATTATCCATTGAGTTTTGTCATGTAGCCAAAGTATCCTCTAGCCATTGATTTGAGTCAATCTTGCAGGCTATGAGTCTTCTGATGTAGGGATAAGACTTGACTCATTTGCAATGTTGTGGACTGATACATGCCAACTCTATGCATCCATTCAATGCTTCATGACAAAGTTAGAATTTTTGGAAATGAACCTTGAATGCCACATGCCTAAGGGATTGGATTTTTGACTTGGTGGCCTTGTGATCAGATTCTTCATCATTCATGTTGATTTTGGACAGAAATGAAATGATGCAAGTGTACAAAATTAGCTCAAGAAATATTGAAATGCAAGTTAAGCGCCAATGTTGTTGTGTAGGCAGGGTGAGAAAAGCCATTTTTGAAGGCTTATAACTTCTTGCTTAAGTTGAATCATGGGAGGCTCTTGTATTCTTTGGAAAGCCCCTATATCATACTTCAACTTTGATGTTTAACTTTGGTCTTGAATCATTTTGGATCATAATGAAAAATGGCCTCAAAGTTGGAAAAATCATGAGACAGATTCTGTCTCAAATTTTTCTAAGTGTTGGAAAAGTGTCCATTTTCCATTTCTTGTGCTTTTAATCAATCCATAACTCAAAATTCATGAGAATTTGGAATATGTTGTAGTATGTAATGAGAGCTTTCATTTGAGCTTTGGATGGAAGAAAAAGGTTACTTGGATCACAAGTTATGGTCTGGCAAAGTTGGGTAAAAATCATTTTTTCCATGACTTGGTGAAAATTCAAGTTTCTTAAGGTTGCCCCTTTTGCAAGTAACCCCTCTTTTCTTGATTTTTCTTGATGGATGATGATCCAAACCATAAGTTAACGTTGTTTTTTACTTAGAGAAGCCATGTTTGTCAAGAAATCCCAAAAGTTAAACTTGGTTTTTTGGCATAGTTGACTTTTTGTCATATGAATTTCAAACTTTGTGATTCCCTATGAAATCAAGTTCTTGACCTAATTCACACCTAATGGATGGATTCCATAGGTGTTTTAGAGTGTCTTGAATCATTTCCCAAGGTTTGAGATCATGTCTTGGTCAAAAGTCAAAGATATGGTTGACTTTTTCTCAAAAACCCTAGTTAGTGGTCCAGATGAATTTGCATCTTTGTGTTGCTCATGAACCAAGTTCTTTGTGTTTATTTAAACTTGTAAGGGGATCAATACAAGATATTTGAGGTCTTCAAAAAATCACTTGAGGTTTAGGCTCATGCATTGCTCCAAAAGTTAACTTAGGGGTGAATTAGGTCAAGAAACCCTAATTCCTGATTTTTGATCAATGCATCCCCTGAGGCTATTTTGAACTTATGAGTGGATCCATAAGGCCCCTTTGACCTTCTTGGATCATGTTTTAAATTATTAGCTCATGCCCATATGGAGATTTCCCTCTGGAGGCCTTGGTGTACCAAAACGCTAATTTGATGACACTGATGATCTTGAGGCTTGATCACCTTAAAATGTTGTATTCCTATGTTTGATTCTTGATGTGGGAGACCTCTTGATCCTTCATGGATGTTTGAGAGGCTTGACAAGTTGGAGATCATGTCAATTCTTGATTGATCCTTTGTCTGAGTGCTCTGAGAGGGCTCAAAACCCTAATTCTTGGTTGAGGTGAATGCTCAGCAATCTTTGAGAGGATTGATGAGGCATGAAGGTACATCCATATTATGGTGATGTTTTGCACAATGATGGGAAATCTTGTGGTCAAAATTTAGGGTATAACACGCGGATGCTTATCATTCTGTAGACTTAAGGAATTTGTACAGTGGAGGGATGATCACATGTTGTGTACCCTTACTCTACAAATGGTTCATTTCCCACTGACCCAAGTCTGCTGCTTTTTAGGATCACAAGAGTATTCTGCGATGGTTGTAGAAGATTATGTCTTTTACCAATTCTGACATAGATTGGTACAATCGGATCTATGAGGGAGTAAAAATCATCAACAAATGTGGAAATTTCCCTAATGTACACGTCATTCGTATTAAAGGAGGGATCAACTATCATCCAATTTTAGCTCGCCGTCAACTTGGATACCCGATGAAGAATATCCCACATAATGTTCATCTGGAAGGTCTTTTCTTCAAGGAAGGAGAAAATGACAGGGTAGTAAAGAAAGAAATAGTGCATGCCTGGCAACATATTCACAGAAAGGGGAAAGAGTCCATGGGGAGGCCAAATTGCATCTCTGCAGAACCTTATCTCCACTGGGTACAAACTAGATCCATCAAACTGAGGATGCCTTCCAAAGGTGTATAACCAAATAACTTCTTGTCTTTTAGAGGTTCAAGTTTTCAAAGTGGCCGAGGACCGATTTCAATCCAGGAATGAACTGGATCATGATTGTTTAGACGGTGCATTTTCCTGATGAGGAAAGAACTTAAACTGAGATTTTGGTCCTATTTGTCCTAGAAAGGAAGACTAACGACTCTATCGGAGAGAGGACGTTTATCACTTAGGGACAAGTATGACCAAAGTGATATTAATGCAACATTAATATAAAGATGAATCAGTTATGCATGATGTGTGTATGTTTATGCTGACAAAACAGACACGACATATAGACTGGTGACGAACCCACCCGGATACTCGACCACTTTGGGAGATGGGGGTATCACTGAAGATTCTGAAAGTTATACTTTTGCTTAGGAATAGGGATTCATGCGTTCGTTCTGGTTTCTGGAGCTACAAACCTCCTAGGGATAGAAATTTGTTCTTGTTTTTCAAGGATAAACCTTGCTGGGGAGAAAAACCAACAATTGGTTTTCAGAGGTAAAAACTCTACCGGGGATGTCAGATGGAACATTCCATCTGAAGCAGTTTTCCCTTTAATCAGGGTGTACTAATCAAGAGGAGTACTTTGATTCTACATTTTAAAGTTTGATCACTTCCGGAGAAGTCGTCGATATTCCTTTTTGTGCTCATTAATAAAAAAGAAATTGTCATCTTTGTTTTGAAAGCAGAAGTAACACTTGAACTTTCCGTTTTGAAAACAAAAGTAAATTCATTTTTGTTTCAAGAATCGTTGATCATATTAAAATGTCATTTTGTAAAGCAGAATAAATGAGAATTGCAAACAAAAAGCACTAGGACTTAAATTTTATTGATAGAATGGTAATCAGCCAATCGTGTGATCCCATGGAGCATTACAAAGTTTAGAAAATGGTAATTTAAAGGAAAAGGGGATATATTGAAACATAACGATGACTATCCTTCCACCAACTTTGAATTCTGGATATTCTAGGCTTCTGTCGAAGGTGACCTTGACTGAAGTTTTCCTGACTGATGGTGTTGCCGCGGAGGAGCCAATCTTGTCGGATGCAGTTACTTGTCATAAATCCCTAACTTTTGCCTAGATTTCCCTTTCAGGTTTTCAATCTATTGGGATGATCATTGGTTATGTCTCTAATTTTTGCCTGGACCTCCCTTTCGGGCTTTCAATCAACCGAGACACATTTTTTATATTTAGGTGAAGTATTTCTTGACTACATCAACATTTTTGGGGTAGGTAAACTCCTCTCCATCCATGGTTGTGAGTCTCAAGGCACCCCTTGAGAAGGCTTTCTTAACAATATAAGGGTCGTCGTAATTCGGAGTCCATTTCCCCCTAGAATCAGTAAGAAATGATTGTATCTTCTTTAGCACGAGGTCTCCCTCTTTGAAGACACGGGACCAGACTTTTTTATAAAACGCCTTCTTCATCTGTTGCTGATATAGCTGACGATGGCATAAAACCGTCATTCTCTTTCCTTCAATTAGATTCAGTTCATCGTGTCGGGTTTGACACCATTTAGCTTTTGTTAGCTTAGCTTTCATCAATACTCTCAATGATGGGATCTCTACTTCTATGGGAAGCACTGCTTCCAAGCCATATACTAGAGAGAAAGGGGTTGCCCATGTTGAAGTGTGGACAGACATGCGATAACTGTGAAGAGCAAAGGGTAGCATCTCGTGCCAATCTTTGTAGGTTACAACAATCTTCTTAATGATTTTCTTAATGTTCTTGTTAGCTACTTCTACCGCTCCATTCATTTTAGGTCGGTAGGGAGATGAGTTATGGTGTTCGATCTTGAACTCAGCACACAACTCTTTCATCACCTTATTGTTCAAGTTGGATCCATTATCCTTAATGATCTAGCTTGGAACACCATAATGGCAGATGAGATTGTTCTTGATAAATCAGACCACCACTTGTCTGGTCACATTGTATATGATACTGCTTCGACCTACTTGGTGAAGTAGTCAATGGCTACTAGGATGAACCGATGTGCGTTTGAAGCTTTGGGTTCAATCATGCCAATCATGTCGATCCCCCATATAAAGAAAGGCCATGGAGAAGAAAGGACTTTGAGATGCGTTGGTGGTACATGGATTTTGTCGGCATATATCTGACACTTGTGACACCTCCTCATGTACTTGTAGTAATCGGATTCCATTGTCAGCCAATAATATCCTGCCCTCAAAATTTTTCTTCTCATTGTGTGTCCATTGACATGAGTACCAAAGGAGCCTTTGGGAGTTTCTTTCATCAACATGTTTGCTTCTTGTCTGTCCACGCATCTGAGCAAAACCATGTCGAAGTTTCTTTTATAGAGTGTTTCATTGTTCAGGAAGAAGTTACCAGCCAATCTTCTGAGAGTCTTCCTATCTTTTCTTGATGCCCCAGGCGGATATTCCTGTCTTTAAAGGAAGCATTTGATACCGTGATACCATGGTTTGTCATCTATGACTGCTTCAATCGCGAAGATGTAAGCGGGCCTTTCAAGGCACATTATGTCAATATTGGGTACGTCGTTCCATCGACTTACACTAATCATGGAGGATAGAGCGACTAATGCATCAGCCATGTAGTTTTCTTCACGAGGGATATGATGAAATCAGATTTTGTTGAAGAC
Organism: Lathyrus tuberosus; assembly: GCA_022829125.1. NCBI lineage: Eukaryota > Viridiplantae > Streptophyta > Magnoliopsida > Fabales > Fabaceae > Lathyrus > Lathyrus tuberosus. The sequence continues at coordinate 3,060,855 of JALAZF010000052.1, read as the reverse complement.
GGTAACAACCTTCTCGCGTAGTCTTTGTAAGGAATTAATCCTGATTGATATGTATTCCACTCTCCTTTGATCTGATTTACGACCAGGGCTGAGTCTCCATATACATCCAAATTCTTTATCCTTAGGTCAATAGCTTCTTCGAGGCCCATGATACAAGCTTCGTATTCAGCCTCATTGTTTGTGCATTTGAACGTTAATCTGGTAGTGAAAGGAATATGGGTACCCTGAGGTGTTATGATGATTGCCCCAATTCAATTTCCAAAAGCATTGACAGCTCCGTCGAATATTAGTCCCCATTGGGAATCAGGTTCTGGCCCTTCGTTGGGTAGCGGTTCATCACAATCTTTCATCTTTAGGTACATTACATCTTCGTCTGGGAAGTCAAATTTGACTGATTCTTGGTCGTCAATCGGTTGATGAGCCAAATGATTGGCTAAAATATTCCTTTGACTGATTTCTGAGCGTGGTACTCAATGTCATATTCTGATAACAACATCTGCCAACGGGAAATCCTTCCCGTGAGAGAAGGTTTTTCAAAGACGTACTTGATTGGATCCATTTCAGAGATTAACCAAGTAGTGTGACAAATCATGTACTTGAGAAGACGTTTGGCTGTCCAAGCCAGAGCGTAGCAAGAGTTATCGAGCATAGTGTATCGAGTTTCACAGTCCATGAACTTCTTGCTTAAGTAGTAAATGGAAGATTCTTTTCTTTTGGTTTCGTCTTATTGGCCAAGCACACAACCCATGGAGTCTTCCAAGACTGTTAAGTATATGATCAGTTGTCTTCCTTCCACTGGGGGAGACAAAATAGGTGGATTCAACAGATATTCTTTGATGTTGTCGAAAGCTTTTTGGCAATCTTCTGTCCATACACAGCTTTGGTTATTTCTGAGTAGTTTGAAGATCGGCGCGCATGTCGCGGTCATGAGATATATGAATCTTGAGATGCAATTAAGACGTCCCAAAAATCCTCTGACCATTTTTCAGTCTTTGGAGAAGGCATTTCTTGAATGGCCTTAACTTTGTCGGGATCAACCTCAATTCCTCTTTGGCTGACGATAAATCCCAAGAGTTTTCCTGAGCGAACACCAAATGTACATTTGTTAGGATTCAAGTGGAGTTTGTATTTTCTCAGACGCTCAAATAACTTTGATAGGTGTTCCACATGTTCTTCTTCTGTTTTAGATTTGGCGATCATGTAATCGACGTACACTTCAATCCCTTTGAGCATCATGTCGTGAAATAAAGTTGTCATGGCCCTTTGATAAGTTACCACTGCGGTCTTTAGACCGAACAAAATTACTTTATAACAAAATGTGCCCCATGGGGTGATGAATGATGTTTTCTCCATATCTTGTGGCACCATTTTGATTTGATTATAGCCTGAGAATCCATCCAGGAAGGAGAAGACTTTGAATTTTGCTGTGCTGTCTACCAGCATGTCAATGTGTGGTAGTGGGAAGTCATCCTTTGGGCTTTCTTTGTTCAAATCCCTCTAGTCTACACACATTCTGACTTTTTCGTCCTTCTTTAGAACTGGCACTATGTTGGCTAACCATTGAGGATATTCTGAGGTGGCAAGAAAATCGGCGTCGATTTGCTTATGTACTTCCTCCTTAATTTTGATGGCCATATATGGATAAGTCCTTCTCAATCTTTGTTTTACTAGAGGACATTCTGTTTTCAGTGGCAAGTGATGTTCCACGATGCTGGTATCCAACCCTGGCATGTCCTGGTAGGACCAAGCAAACACATCTGGAAATTATTTGAGAAGTTTTATCAAACCTTCTCTGACAGTTGGACTGAGCAGTGCCCCAATCTTAACTTCTTTCTTTTCTTCTTCTGAACCTAAATTGACCGTTTCCAACGGCTCTATGTGAGGCTCAATAGACCTCTTCTCTTGCCTGAGTAGTCGGGAGATCTCTTCTGGAATTTCTTCGTCCTCTTCTTCTCCGGCTTCGAATACCGGGAATTCAAAGTTGGGAGAAGGCATTGGATCGTATGTTTCAATGGGGTTTAAAATAAGTAATCTGTATGACGTGATGATTCCTTTTTAGAAAAGACAGAGAGGGTGCAAAAGTGTGTGCGGTGTATTTTTTTTGAAAATGCTTGTTTTTATTTTGGTTGTTTTTTAGGATTACCATTTTCTGAAAAACGAAAATTGAAAATAACAATAAAATGCGGGAATTCATAATGACATTATTTATTCATGAATTGTCGATTCTTGAAACAAAACCCTATAAAACAAAACTCTGTTGCTTTGGTTGAAGCGAAGAGGGACATTTACAGAAAAGTAATCCCTATAAAACATCCATTTCACCTATGCAAGGTGAAAGGTCAAAACAAAGATGTGGCAATTACTTCGATTTATGAACAACTTTCGGGACATCGACCGCAACCCAATGGCGACGAACTCCTCTGTGGATCACAAAGTCCGGTACTTTCCTTCTTGATTGGTCTTCAGAAATGACACTGATTTTTGGCGGAGTATGATCATTGGAATCTTCTTCCCATGCAGAGTTATCATAAGAGGACTCTTCTGTCGCATCTTCCATAGTATTTTCACTTTCAAGAGGATCTCCCCATCCAGTCGGCTGGATGTCCTCGTATCTGATGCAAGAGCTTTCAGGAGCAGTGTATTTGACTTGAGAGTCGTACTTATCGCTTGGATGCCCTAAGGTATCCTAGATTTCTGTGGGAATAGATGGGTCATCTTCCTCAATGACGTTGACTTCAGGAAATGCGTAGTTAATGAAATCTTGTCCTGCAATCTTTGCAAATCCATTATCGTGGTGTTGAACATTTTCGACATGTTCTGGGTAAGGATTCCATGACTCTGTGGGAACATGTGTATTCTTTTCAAGATTACTCAGCTGATAGGCATTGTCCGGCTGCCTCTTTTGCCCCGAGTCTTCCGGGTATGGCTTCTAGATAGGCAAGTCATCCAGGGGATCATAATAATCATAGTCAAAGTTGTCTTTCATCAGAGTGTCTTCCTCTAATGAGTTGGGTGGAGCATGACATTCTTTGGGATCATAATCTCTGTAGATCATTCTGATGTTTGATCTCGGTATATATCTTGGGCTTTGCTTTGGAGAGTAGAATGGCATGTGTGTTTCTCCCTGAGATATATAACCTTCGTCGCTAAGATAAGATTTCCACTTCTCCTCTGTATCAGAAGAGTTATTCTCATCGATGGTGTGGACTTCTTGAGATACTGGGTGGAGGAAGCCTCCGCTGTGAAAGAAATCCTAAATGGGACGAAAACTTTCATCCTTCTTTGTAGTTTGGGTACAGGTCGGAGAGAAACCAAGACCTTTTCTTGTCTTGTTATCAGTAGGAATTACAATCTATCCCCATCCTTTTATGTCACCACTCCCCATTACTTTGAGAGCGTCCTTGTATGAGGAAATCGATGTTCCTTTTTCTTGGTGATTCTCATTGCTCACCGAGAGTGCTTGAAATTGAGTTCCAACGACCTCCTATGGTTCTACACAGGAGAATGATGATAAGTTGCTCAAAATTAAAGCTTGTTCTCTGCATACCGTGACTAATTTGTCGTTCTTGACAAACTTCAGCTTCTGGTGAAGTGTCGAAGTGACTGCCCCAGATTCGTGTATCCAAGGTCTTCCTAATAAACAGTTATATGCTGCTCGAATGTCTATGACCTGGAAAGTGTGAGGGCCAATGGTTATGGGAAGATCGACTTCGCCGATAACTGTTTTCATGGATCTGTCAAAGGCTTTAACGATGATCTCGCTGCCTCTCATGGGAGTACCCTGAAAAGATAGTCGTACCAAAGTTGACCTTGGCATGACGTTTAAGGATGAACATGTGTCTACGAGTACGTTGGCTAAAGCATCGTCCTGGCAATTGACTGTGATATTGAGTGCCATATTATGGTTCTTGCCCTTCTCTGGAAGTTCTTCATCGCTGAATCCCAAGTTGTTGCAGGAAGTGATGTTGGAGGTAATGCTGTCAAATTGACCCACTGTCATATCTTGTTCTACAAAGGCCTGTTCCAAGACTTTCTGTAGAGCTTCTCTGTGAGCTTCTGAACTGAGCAGGAGAGATAGTACAGAGATTTGAGACGGAGTTTGCAACAATTGATCCATAATGTTGTACTCACTTTTCTGGATGAGCTTTAGTATTTCATCGTTGTTCTTTATAGGTTCCGTGTTGCTGGATTGACCAATTTGTTGATTAGGAACTTCGACTTGAGGTTCATTTTCTTTGGTAGAATCTCCAACTCCTCTGTTGAAGATCCGACCGCTCTAGGTAACTCGACTGATGTTGGCAATGTTCACAACGGAGGGTAATGGAGTTTCTTTTCCATTTTCTATGGTCGTTGCACCGTACTTGTATGGAATAGCCCTTTGTGACTTGTACGGTATCGGACCTGGCAAGTATATGAACACAGGGGATTTTTGGGCCTTTTGACCGTCGTATGCAACCTTGATCACCTCTAAGTTTGGAATTTTTCTTTTGTCAAGAGAGACTTTTGACTCATTGATCAGAGGAATTATGGCGCAAACATCCTTGATTATTCCATGATTGGAAACTAAGACAATGTTTTTGTCTAGTAGTCCTTGGTCCTTATTTTGAACAGGGAAGCAGTCTTGTATCATGTTGATTGATTCAGAATTCAAGCATGGTTGAATTTCCTTTCGGTCTAACTGATGTTGGAGAGCTTCTCATACGAGATATCATCCCTGGTTATTTTTCGAGCATATTCCACAACATTCATAATTGTGAGGTGGTACCCAACCATATTCGCTTTGTATGCATTGCATCCTTATCAGATCTATTTCTAGTGAGCGGATATCACGGCTTTGGTGTCTACCAGGATTCCCATCAGTCATGCTAACTTGCTGCGTGTCTTCATCCAGATAGATCGGAAGCCACCAGTGGTCCAACAGATGTTGAAGAGTTATTTGGACAAGGGCAAACCCTTGGTCATTTTCGTAGCATTCTTTACAGTCTTGATAACTGTGCGAGGCCAGAAAACCGAGTCTGGCCTGTTTGGCATGCAATTCTACTAGATTGGTATTCATTAAGCGGATGTCAAAGATCCGAACCATATTGACTTGATGATCATTTCTTTCATGGTAGTCTTGGATCCATCCGAGATCCATTTGACGTTGGAGGACCTCTTGTATGAAAGAACATCCCTGGTTGTCCTTGGAACAGATTGGGAAATCGCTGTAATCATGTTGCGACAAATTGTAATACTGACTTTGTCTTGAATGCATTGCCACTAAATTGACATTCATTGCATGAATGTCATGGTTTTAAACAATGTTGGGATGTGCATGGGCCATCTTTACTTCACGAATCCTATGATCCTGAATCCAGCCCGGATCCATTTGTTCTTGCAGAGCTGCAAGTACAATGGCACATCCTTGATTGTCCTTAGAATAGATATCACACTGATGATAGTTGTGAGATGGCACATGGTCGTACCCGCTCTGTCTGCAATGCATTTTTACCAAGTTGGTTCCCAATAAGCGTACATAATGAATTTGATAACTGCTTTCAGGTTCTCCTTCTATCAAATTCACTATAGTCTTTTCATGTTACGGTAATGGGTGTCGCTCCCAAGGATTTGCATCCATGGTACAAACGGAAAGTGGCGCGGAAAACAGAGTTGCCAGCAATGTGCATTTATCCCAAGAGAGGGAAAGGAAACACTGCGTAAACCTGAGGGAAGGGAAAAGACATGGTCTCGCGACCAAGAGAAACGGGTAAGGGAGTCAGTTACGTGAAGGGAAGGTGTTAGCACCCCACACGTCCATCGTACTCGATAGGATCCACACTTGTTGTCTCGATCAAAGGGTGTCGTCATCTGGAGCTCCACTGCTATTGGAAAGGGGAAGAAACGGGAACGGAAAGGAACGAAGAAATGAAGAAGAAAAGAAAAAGAAGTGACTCGATAGGACATCGCTCGTCCTACGCCTACGTATTCCCTCGTGCAATGGGAAAGTCAGAGTCAACGTAGTTCGGACACGAACTAAGGGGGGGGGGGGTTGCTCTCCAAGACATCATCGTCTTATGCCTACGTATCCTCAATCGAACGAGAAAGAGGAAATCAGAGCAGTCGTAGTTCGACCTAACGAGGTCGGTTTGTATTTTTTATGAGCGACGTTAAGTTTGCGTCAGGAAGTTATGGTCGATGCCTGTTTGCGACGAGACGGAAAATGACGTGCCCTTTTCTGAAAATGAGTTGAACTTAACGATCCCGAAGGATGAAAAAGGGTTTGAGTTTGTTTTGTATTTTTTAAGACAGAAGTGGTTTGAAGTTAGTTCATAACTTGCATTGTACCTAAGTCTGTAACATAGGAACTAATACTTCGCGCATCGTCCCCAACAGGACGTACACTAAGTACCCTAGAAGAATGAAGGGAGACTCCCCATACTTCACTTCCCATATGTAAGGCTCATGCGCAATACATGTTAATCTTTTATTAAGTGTTTTAGTATTGTTATGAGATGAGAAGAGAAGACTCAAGGAAAAAGAAAACACTAAGGGGAATTCTATCCTAATGTTGTCATGCAAAGGTGGCCCTATGGTTAAGGTTGAAAGGGAAACGTCTACCTAAGTTAGCATGCAAAAGGAAGCCTAACGCTAATCCTACTCCAAGCTTAATCGAAAATTAAGTTGGACTAGGTAGCTCTAAGGAAGTGAATCCAAGACTTAAACAAGTCTTGAGACTCAAGGGAAGAGAAGGAGTGAAAGAGAAGGAGAAGAAAAGGCGAGTAAAACAAACAAACAACAGCTACGAAAGCGCCTCTACACCTGCACAGCGGTTGAAAACCAGCAAACACACCAAATAGCATTCAACAGCCCATGTTCAGCACACAAAACAGGTGTAAAAGGTCAAACAGCAGCACATACAACAGCACATATGCACTAAGACAGCAGTGGAAAACGGGACAGGACACCATGCATTTGAAAACAAAATACTCATGCAAGCAATGATTGCAAATAGACACACAAAGCACGGCAAACCAAACATAAAGGTTGCAAGCATCAAGAATGGATAACATGATCATGCTAACAATTCAAGAACAATTACTCAATAAAGTTGCACAAATCAAACATCGATCAAAACATCATGCATAAGCAACCATGGAAGCAAACAACAATCATGCATCATATGTCCAGCAAGTTGAGCATCAATCAAGAATTAACACAATTCAAATGTGTGTGCATCGTGTTTATCGCAACAATTAATCAACAACGCAAACATAAACATTCATCGACGAAAACCAAGACTCGCGTGTCAAAGAATCATGTTCATGCAATGGTGTGAGGTGAAACAGCTCAAGAATGATCCACAAATCATCATCATATCAATCCATAAAGTTTAGACATGAAAAGGATCTCAAACAACCAAGAAAATGCAAGAAAATCAAGTTCTACTTCAGTGGTAACCGTTTACAGCATAACTGTTAACCGGTTACACAGTTCAAAATTGCACAAATTACACTGAAAATACACAGTGTAACCGGTTACAGCATAACTGCTAACCGGTTACTCTGGGACAATGGTAAAAAAAATCAGTTTCAAAAGCACTTTTCAGCAGCAAATCACTTATGTAATCATGTTCAATGATCATGTAATCAACAATGCACGAAAATCAAGTTCAGAAACAGCATTCAAACATCATTTAGATCCAATAATCATAAACATCCACAATTAAATTCACACAAATGAACCAAACCACACCAAAAATATGGATCTACATTGTGAAAGTTGCAATTAAGCTAAAATGAGTATGGATCTTAAATTAACCAACCTACAAAGCTGAGATTTGCTTTGGTGAGTGTTGTAAACAGAATTTGATGAATCCAAGTAGAGAAATCCAAGATCCACAAGCTCCTTGCACTCAAAAGTTGAAAATCCAAGTAATAAGCAACAAAACTCCAAAATCACTTTCAATAATCACTTCTGAAATTCCAGATCTAGATCCAAACGAAAATCACCAATGAAATGCAGCAATGAAGTGGTAATGAGTGGCTTTAGCTCAAGAATTAACAAGTTTCAATGAAGAACTTGTTAATCTCTATGGAAGAGCTTTGAGTGTGGTTGAAAATAGAGGTTGAGAGTGAAAAAGTGAGAGAGAATTGAGAGCAAAATTATGAAAAATGAGAGTGAAAAATGATCTAGGGTGGTGAGGTTTGGAATGAATTGGTTTAAATAACCCCTAGGTTAGGAGTTAAGTTTGGGTTTGGAGTGAGGTTAAGTGGGTGGAAATTGGGGTGAAAAATGAATTAGGAAAAGAAAATGAGGAATTTGAGTAGAAGAATGATGGAGAGAATTTGAATTTTGGATGGAAAATGATGAAATTGGATCAATTCTAGATCCTTCCCACACATGCACAAGCCAAGCACATGACCACTAATGATGCAAACTTAATTTTTTTCAAACTGCGCCCAGGGTAACCGGTTACAGCATAACTGCTAACCGGTTACACAACTCAAAAAACCTTGAGAATGTGCTGAAAATGAATGAGTAACCGGTTAGCACATATGCATTAACCGGTTACACAGTTCAAATTTTGAATTTTAGCGCCTTTTGGAGGGAAACTTGGAAAAGTGACTTCTGATAGCTGTTTTGAACCCGTCAAATCTCTGAAACTCAAAACTTGATATTGCTACTGAGTAACACCTAAAAAGAACATAAATTCCTGCTGACACCTCAGAATATCCTGCTGAATTAATAATGCCTGATACCAGATCGCTTGATCAGAAAATGACTGTTGAAGCTTCTGATTATCAAAACGCCTAATGAGCAAAATAAAAGCATTAAAAGACCTTGAAAACCATCTGCTTGACCCTGAATACTGCTGAAAATAATGCCGGAGCTGATAATGCCATGAGCTGCTAGAAAATACCTTGATCCCATGCCCAAAAGAAACATGCAAAAATACAGAAATGACAATGCAAATGAAATAAAGCATAAGCCAAAAAGGTTAGCAACACTAGGGAAAATTTTGAGGTGTTACAACTGCCCCTATTCAAACTTCTTGGATCTGAGGGTGTGGAAGCAACGGCTTTCAAACAATCGGGATACACGGAGATTGAATACCCAAATAACCTGAAAATTTGCAACTTGTGGGGATGATGAAATAACGTGAATACGAGAACGGCCGAAGGCGAACTCGGAAAGGCAGACCGGCCGAAGGCGGACTAAACTGGGGATATAAGGATACTAGAAGAATGGCCGAAGTCGGACTCGAAAAGAAAGACCAAGCCGAAGGTGGGCTCTCAAAGAAAGACTATGCCGAAGGTAGACTTTCAAACAAAGGATACGAGACCATGCCAAAGGTGGACTCGGATAAGAAAGACCAAGCCAAAGGTGGGCATTCAAAGAAAGACTATGCCGAAGGTAGACTTTCAAACGAAGGATACGAGACCATGCCGAAGGTGGACTCGGAAAAGAAAGACAAGTCGAAGGTGGGCTTTCAAAGAAAGACTATGCCGAAGGTAGACTTTCAAATGAAGGATACGAGACCATGCCGAAGGTGGGCTTTCATAGAAAGACTATACCTAATGTAGACTGTCAAAAAGAGACTATGCCGAAGGTAGACTTTCAAACAAAGGATACGAGACAATGCCGAAGGTGGACTCAGAAAAGAAAGACCAAGCCGAAGGTGGGCTTTCAAAGAAAGACTATGCCGAAGGTAGACTATCAAACAAAGGATATGAGAACATGCCGAAGGTGGACTCGGAAAAGAAAGACCAAGCCGAAGGTAGGCTTTCAAAGAAAGACTATGCCAAAGGTAGACTTTCAAACAAAGGATACGAGACCATGCCGAAGGTGGACTCGAAAAAGAAAGACCAAGCCAAAGGTGGGCTTTCAAAGAAAGACTATGCCGAAGGTATACTTTCAAACGAAGGATACGAGACCAATGCGAAGGTGGACTCGAAAAAGAAAGACCAAGCCGAAGGTGGGCTTTCAAAGAAAGACTGTGCCGAAGGTAGACTTTCAAACGAAGGATACGAGACCATGCCGAAGGTGGGCTTTCAAAGAAAACCTATTCTGAAGGTAGACTTTCAAAGAAAGACTATGCCGAAGGTAGACTTTCAAACAAAGGATACGAGACCATGTCGAAGGTGGACTCAGAAAAAAAACACCAAGCCGAAGGTGGGTTTTCAAAGAAAGACTATGCCGAAGGTAGACTTTCAAACAAAGGATACGAGACCATGCCGAAGGTGGACTCGGAAAAGGAAGTCCAAGCCGAAGGTGGGTTTCAAAGAAAGACTATGCCGATGGTAGTCTTTCAAACGAAGGATACGAGACCATGCCGAAGGTGGACTCGAAAAAGAAAGACCAAGCCGAAGGTGGGCTTTCAAAGAAAGACTATGCCGAAGGTAGACTTTCAAACGAAGGATACGAGACCATGCTGAAGGTGGGCTTTCATAGAAAGACTATACCAAAGGTAGACTTTCAAAGAAAGACTATGCCGAAGGTAGACTTTCAAACAAAGGATACGAGACCATGCCGAAGGTGGACTCAGAAAAGAAAGACCAAGCCGAAGGTGGGCTTTCAAAGAAAGACTATGCCGAAGGTAGACTATCAAACAAAGGATATGAGACCATGCCGAAGGTGGACTCGGAAAAGAAAGACCAAGCCGAAGGTAGGCTTTCATAGAAAGACTATGCCGAAGGTAGACTTTCAAACAAAGGATACGAGACCATGCCAAAGGTGGACTCGAAAAAGAAAGACCAAGCCGAAGGTGGGCTTTCAAAGAAAGACTATGCCGAAGGTATACTTTCAAACGAAGGATACGAGACCATGCCGAAGGTGGACTCGAAAAAGAAAGACCAAGCCGATGTTGGGCTTTCAAAGAAAGACTATGCCTAAGGTAGACTTTCAAACGAAGGAAACGAGACCATGCCGAAGGTGGGCTTTCAAAGAAAGACTATGCCGAAGGTAGACTTTCAAAGAAAGATTATGCCGAAGGTAGACTTTCAAACAAAGGATACGAGACCATGACGAAGGTGGACTCGAAAAAGAAAGACCAAGCCGAAGGTGGGCTTTCAAAGAAAGACTATGCCGAAGGTAGACTATTAAACAAAGGATATGAGACCATGCCGAAGGTGGACTCGGAAAAGAAAGAACAAGCCGAAGGTGGGCTTTCAAAGAAAAACTATGCCGAAGGTAGACTTTCAAACAAAGGATACAAGACCATGTCGAAGGTGGACTCGGAAAAAAAAGACCAAGCCGAAGGTGGGTTTTCAAAGAAAGACTATGTCGAAGGTAGACTTTCAAACAAAGGATACGAGACCATGCCGAAGGTGGACTCGGAAAAGAAAGACCAAGCCGAAGGTGGGCTTTCAAAGAAAGACTATGCCGAAGGTAGACTTTCAAACAAAGGATACGAGACCATGCCGAAGGTGGACTCGGAAAAGGAAGTCCAAGCCGAAGGTGGGTTTCAAAGAAAGACTATTCCGATGGTAGTCTTTCAAACGAAGGATACGAGACCATGCCGAAGGTGGACTCGAAAAAGAAAGACCAAGCCGAAGGTGGGCTTTCAAAGAAAGACTATGCCGAAGGTAGACTTTCAAACGAAGGATACGAGACCATGCCGAAGGTGGGCTTTCATAGAATGACTATACCAAAGGTAGACTTTCAAAGAAAGACTATGCCGAAGGTAGACTTTCAAACAAAGGATACGAGACCATGCCGAAGGTGGACTCAGAAAAGAAAGACCAAGCCGAAGGTGGGCTTTCAAAGAAAGACTATGCCGAAGGTAGACTATCAAACAAAGGATATGAGACCATGCCGAAGGTGGACTCGGAAAAGAAAGACCAAGCCGAAGGTAGGCTTTCACAGAAAGACTATGCCGAAGGTAGACTTTCAAACAAAGGATACGAGACCATGCCAAAGGTGGACTCGAAAAAGAAAGACCAAGCCGAAGGTGGGCTTTCAAAGAAAGACTATGCCGAAGGTATACTTTCAAACGAAGGATACGAGACCATGCCGAAGGTGGACTCGAAAAAGAAAGACCAAGCCGAAGGTGGGCTTTCAAAGAAAGACTATGCCTAAGGTAGACTTTCAAACGAAGGAAACGAGACCATGCCGAAGGTGGGCTTTCAAAGAAAGACTATGCCGACGGTAGACTGTCAAAGAAAGACTATGCCGAAGGTAGACTTTCAAACAAAGGATACGAGACCATGTCGAAGGTGGACTCGAAAAAGAAAGACCAAGCCGAAGGTGGGCTTTCAAAGAAAGACTATGCCGAAGGTAGACTTTCAAACGAAGGATACGAGACCATGCCGAAGGTGGGCTTTCAAAGAAAAACTATTCCGAAGGTAGACTTTCAAAGAAAGACTATGCCGAAGGTAGACTTTCAAACAAAGGATACGAGACCATGTCGAAGGTGGACTCGGAAAAAAAAGACCAAGCCGAAGGTGGGCTTTCAAAGAAAGACTATGTCGAAGGTAGACTTTCAAACAAAGGATACGAGACCATGCCGAAGGTGGACTTGGAAAAGAAAGACCAAGCCGAAGGTGGGCTTTCAAAGAAAGACTATGCCGAAGGTAGACTTTCAAACAAAGGATACGAGACCATGCCGAAGGTGGACTCGGAAAAGAAAGTCCAAGCCGAAGGTGGGCTTTCAAAGAAAGACTATGCCGATGGTAGACTTTCAAACGAAGGATACGAGACCATGCCGAAGGTGGACTCGGAAAAGAAAGACCAAGCCGAAGGTAGGCTTTCACAGAAAGACTATGCCGAAGGTAGACTTTCAAACAAAGGATACGAGACCATGCCAAAGGTGGACTCGAAAAAGAAAGACCAAGCCGAAGGTGGGCTTTCAAAGAAAGACTATGCCGAAGGTATACTTTCAAATGAAGGATACGAGACCATGCCGAAGGTTGACTCGAAAAAGAAAGACTATGCCGAAGGTAGACTTTCAAACGAAGGAAACGAGACCATGCCGAAGGTGGGCTTTCAAAGAAAGACTATGCCGAAGGTAGACTTTCAAAGAAAGACTATGCCGAAGGTAGACTATCAAACAAAGGATATGAGACCATGCCGAAGGTGGACTCAGAAAAGAAAGACCAAGCCGAAGGTGGGCTTTCAAAGAAAGACTATGCCGAAGGTAGACTATTAAACAAAGGATATGAGACCATGCCGAAGGTGGACTCGGAAAAGAAAGAACAAGCCGAAGGTGGGCTTTCAAAGAAAAACTATGCCGAAGGTAGACTTTCAAACAAAGGATACGAGACCATGTCGAAGGTGGACTCGGAAAAAAAAGACCAAGCCGAAGGTGGGCTTTCAAAGAAAGCTATGTCGAAGGTAGACTTTCAAACAAAGGATATGAGACCATGCCGAAGGTGGACTTGGAAAAGAAAGACCAAGCCGAAGGTGGGCTTTCAAAGAAAGACTATGCCGAAGGTAGACTTTCAAACAAAGGATACGAGACCATGCCGAAGGTGGACTCGGAAAAGAAAGTCCAAGCCGAAGGTGGGCTTTCAAAGAAAGACTATGCCGATGGTAGACTTTCAAACGAAGGATACGAGACCATGCCGAAGGTGGACTCGAAAAAGAAAGACCAAGCCGAAGGTGGGCTTTCAAAGAAAGACTATGCCGAAGGTAGACTTTCAAACGAAGGATACGAGACCATGCCGAAGGTGGGCTTTCATAGAATGACTATACCAAAGGTAGACTTTCAAAGAAAGACTATGCCGAAGGTAGACTTTCAAACAAAGGATACGAGACCATGCCGAAGGTGGACTCAGAAAAGAAAGACCAAGCCGAAGGTGGGCTTTCAAAGAAAGACTATGCCGAAGGTAGACTATCAAACAAAGGATATGAGACCATGCCGAAGGTGGACTCGGAAAAGAAAGACCAAGCCGAAGGTAGGCTTTCACAGAAAGACTATGCCGAAGGTAGACTTTCAAACAAAGGATACGAGACCATGCCAAAGGTGGACTCGAAAAAGAAAGACCAAGCCGAAGGTGGGCTTTCAAAGAAAGACTATGCCGAAGGTATACTTTCAAACGAAGGATACGAGACCATGCCGAAGGTGGACTCGAAAAAGAAAGACCAAGCCGAAGGTGGGCTTTCAAAGAAAGACTATGCCGAAGGTAGACTTTCAAACGAAGGAAACGAGACCATGCCGAAGGTGGGCTTTCAAAGAAAGACTATGCCGACGGTAGACTGTCAAAGAAAGACTATGCCGAAGGTAGACTTTCAAACAAAGGATACGAGACCATGTCGAAGGTGGACTCGAAAAAGAAAGACCAAGCCGAAGGTGGGCTTTCAAAGAAAGACTATGCCGAAGGTAGACTTTCAAACGAAGGATACGAGACCATGCCGAAGGTGGGCTTTCAAAGAAAAACTATTCCGAAGGTAGACTTTCAAAGAAAGACTATGCCGAAGGTAGACTTTCAAACAAAGGATACGAGACCATGTCGAAGGTGGACTCGGAAAAAAAAGACCAAGCCGAAGGTGGGCTTTCAAAGAAAGACTATGTCGAAGGTAGACTTTCAAACAAAGGATACGAGACCATGCCGAAGGTGGACTTGGAAAAGAAAGACCAAGCCGAAGGTGGGCTTTCAAAGAAAGACTATGCCGAAGGTAGACTTTCAAACAAAGGATACGAGACCATGCCGAAGGTGGACTCGGAAAAGAAAGTCCAAGCCGAAGGTGGGCTTTCAAAGAAAGACTATGCCGATGGTAGACTTTCAAACGAAGGATACGAGACCATGCCGAAGGTGGACTCGGAAAAGAAAGACCAAGCCGAAGGTAGGCTTTCACAGAAAGACTATGCCGAAGGTAGACTTTCAAACAAAGGATACGAGACCATGCCAAAGGTGGACTCGAAAAAGAAAGACCAAGCCGAAGGTGGGCTTTCAAAGAAAGACTATGCCGAAGGTATACTTTCAAATGAAGGATACGAGACCATGCCGAAGGTTGACTCGAAAAAGAAAGACTATGCCGAAGGTAGACTTTCAAACGAAGGAAACGAGACCATGCCGAAGGTGGGCTTTCAAAGAAAGACTATGCCGAAGGTAGACTTTCAAAGAAAGACTATGCCGAAGGTAGACTATCAAACAAAGGATATGAGACCATGCCGAAGGTGGACTCAGAAAAGAAAGACCAAGCCGAAGGTGGGCTTTCAAAGAAAGACTATGCCGAAGGTAGACTATTAAACAAAGGATATGAGACCATGCCGAAGGTGGACTCGGAAAAGAAAGAACAAGCCGAAGGTGGGCTTTCAAAGAAAAACTATGCCGAAGGTACACTTTCAAACAAAGGATACGAGACCATGTCGAAGGTGGACTCGGAAAAAAAAGACCAAGCCAAAGGTGGGCTTTCAAAGAAAGCTATGTCGAAGGTAGACTTTCAAACAAAGGATACGAGACCATGCCGAAGGTGGACTTGGAAAAGAAAGACCAAGCCGAAGGTGGGCTTTCAAAGAAAGACTATGCCAAAGGTAGACTTTCAAACAAAGGATACGAGACCATGCCGAAGGTGGACTCGGAAAAGAAAGTCCAAGCCGAAGGTGGGCTTTCAAAGAAAGACTATGCCGATGGTAGACTTTCAAACGAAGGATACGAGACCATGCCGAAGGTGGACTCGGAAAAGAAAGACCAAGCCGAAGGTAGGCTTTCACAGAAAGACTATGCCGAAGGTAGACTTTCAAACAAAGGATACGAGACCATGCCAAAGGTGGACTCGAAAAAGAAAGACCAAGCCGAAGGTGGGCTTTCAAAGAAAGACTATGCCGAAGGTATACTTTCAAATGAAGGATACGAGACCATGCCGAAGGTTGACTCAAAAAAGAAAGACCAAGCCGAAGGTGGGCTTTCAAAGAAAGACTATGCCGAAGGTAGACTTTCAAACGAAGGAAACGAGACCATGCCTAAGGTGGGCTTTCAAAGAAAGACTATGCCGAAGGTAGACTTTCAAAGAAAGACTATGCCGAAGGTAGACTATCAAACAAAGGATATGAGACCATGCCGAAGGTGGACTCAGAAAAGCAAGACCAAGCCGAAGGTGGGCTTTCAAAGAAAGACTATGCCGAAGGTAGACTATTAAACAAAGGATATGAGACCATGCCGAAGGTGGACTCGGAAAAGAAAGAACAAGCCGAAGGTGGGCTTTCAAAGAAAAACTATGCCGAAGGTAGACTTTCAAACAAAGGATACGAGACCATGCCTAAGGTGGACTCGGAAAATAAAGTCCAAGCCGAAGGTGGGCTTTCAAAGAAAGACTGTGCCGAAGGTAGACTTTCAAACAAAGGATACGAGACCATGCTGAAGGTGGACTCGGAAAAGAAAGACCAAGCCGAAGGTGGGCTTTCAAAGAAATACTATGCCGAAGATAGACTTTCAAACAAAGGATACGAGACCATGCCGAAGGTGGACTCGGAAAAGGAAGTCCAAGCCGAAGGTGGGCTTTCAAAGAAAGACTATGCCGATGGTAGACTTTCAAACGAAGGATACGAGACCATGCCGAAGGTGGACTCGGAAAAGAAATACCAAGCCGAAGGTGGGCTCTCAAAGAAAGACTATGCCGAAGGTAGACTTTCAAACGAAGGATACGAGACCATGCCGAAGGTGGGCTTTCATAGAAAGACTATACCAAAGGTAGACTATCAAAGAAAGACTATGCTGAAGGTAGACTTTCAAACAAAGGATACGAGACCATGCCAAAGGTGGACTCGGATAAGAAAGACCAAGCCAAAGGTGGGCTTTCAAAGAAAGACTATGCCGAAGGTAGACTTTCAAACGAAGGATACGAGACCATGCCGAAGGTGGACTCAGAAAAGAAAGACCAAGTCGAAGGTGGGCTTTCAAAGAAAGACTATGCCGAAGGTAGACTTTCAAACGAAGGATACGAGACCATGCCGATGGTGGGCTTTCATAGAAAGACTATACCGAATGTAAACTTTCAAAGAAAGACTATGCCGAAGGTAGACTTTCAAACAAAGGATACGAGACCATGCCGAAGGTGGACTCAGAAAAGAAAGACCAAGCCGAAGGTGGGCTTTCAAAGAAAGACTATGCCGAAGGTAGACTATCAAACAAAGGATATGAGAACATGCCGAAGGTGGACTCGGAAAAGAAAGACCAAGCCGAAGGTAGGCTTTCAAAGAAAGACTATACCGAAGGTAGACTTTCAAACAAAGGATACGAGACCATGCCGAAGGTGGACTCGAAAAAGAAAGACCAAGCCAAACGTGGGCTTTCAAAGAAAGACTATGCCGAAGGTATACTTTCAAACGAAGGATACGAGACCATGCCAAAGGTGGACTCGAAAAAGAAAGACCAAGCCGAAGGTGGGCTTTCAAAGAAAGACTATGCCGAAGGTAGACTTTCAAACGAAGGATACGAGACCATGCCGAAGGTGGGCTTTCAAAGAAAAACTATTCCGAAGGTAGACTTTCAAAGAAAGACTATGCTGAAGGTAGACTTTCAAACAAAGGATACGAGACCATGTCGAAGGTAGACTCGGAAAAAAAAGACCAAGCCGAAGGTGGGTTTTCAAAGAAAGACTATGTCGAAGGTAGACTTTCAAACAAAGGATACGAGACCATGCCGAAGGTGGACTCGGAAAAGAAAGACCAAACCGAAGGTGGGCTTTCAAAGAAAGACTATGCCGATGGTAGACTTTCAAACGAAGGATACGAGACCATGCCGAAGGTGGACTCGGAAAAGAAAGACCAAGCCGAAGGTGGGCTTTCAAAGAAAGACTATGCCGAAGGTAGACTTTCAAACGAAGGATACGAGACCATGCCGAAGGTGGGCTTTCATAGAAAGACTATACCAAATGTAGACTTTCAAAGAAAGACTAATCCGAAGGTAGACTTTCAAACAAAGGATACGAGACCATGCCGAAGGTGGACTCAGAAAAGAAAAACCAAGCCGAAGGTGGGCTTTCAAAGAAAGACTATGCCGAAGGTAGACTATCAAACAAAGGATATGAGACGATGCCGAAGGTGGATTCGGAAAAGAAAGACCAACCGAAGGTAGGCTTTCACAGAAAGACTATGCCGAAGGTAGACTTTCAAACAAAGGATACGAGACCATGCCAAAGGTGGACTCGAAAAAGAAAGACCAAGCCGAAGGTGGGCTTTCAAAGAAAGACTATGCCGAAGGTATACTTTCAAACGAAGGATACGAGACCATGCCGAAGGTGGACTCGAAAAAGAAAGACCAAGCCGAAGGTGGGCTTTCAAAGAAAGACTATGCCGAAGGTAGACTTTCAAATGAATGAAACGAGACCATGCCGAAGGTGGGCTTTCAAAGAAAGACTATGCCGAAGGTAGACTTTCAAAGAAAGGATACGAGACGATGTCGAAGGTGGACTCGAAAAAGAAAGACCAAGCCGAAGGTGGGCTTTCAAAGAAAGACTATGCCGAAGGTAGACTTTCAAACGAAGGATACGAGACCATGCCGAAGGTGGGCTTTCAAAGAAAAACTATTCCGAAGTTAGACTTTAAAAGAAAGACTATGCCGAAGGTAGAATTTCAAACAAAGGATACGAGACCATGTCGAAGGTGGACTCGGAAAAAAAAGACCGAGCCGAAGGTGGGCTTTCAAAGAAAGACTATGTCGAAGGTAGACTTTCAAACAAAGGATACGAGACCATGCCGAAGGTGGACTCGGAAAAGAAAGACCAAGCCGAAGGTGGGCTTTCAAAGAAAGACTATGCCGAAGGTAGACTTTCAAACAAAGGATACGAGACCATGCCGAAGGTGGACTCGGAAAAGAAAGTCCAAGCCGAAGGTGGGCTTTCAAAGAAAGACTATGCCGATGGTAGACTTTCAAACGAAGGATACGAGACCATGCCGAAGGTGGACTCGGAAAAGAAAGACCAAGCCGAAGGTGGGCTTTCAAAGAAAGACTATGCCGAAGGTAAACTTTCACACGAAGGATACGAGACCATGCCGAAGGTGGGCTTTCATAAAAAGACTATACCAAAGGTAGACTTTCAAAGAAAGACTATGCCGAAGGTAGACTTTCAAACAAAGGATACGAGACCATGCCGAAGGTGGACTCAGAAAAGAAAGACCAAGCCGAAGGTGGGCTTTCAAAGAAAGACTATGCCGAAGGTAGACTATCAAACAAAGGATATGACACCATGCCAAAGGTGGACTCAAAAAAGAAAGACCAAGCCGAAGGTGGGCTTTCAAAGAAAGACTATGCCGAAGGTATACTTTCAAACGAAGGATACGAGACCATGCCGAAGGTGGGCTTTCATAGAAAGACTATACCAAAGGTAGACTTTCAAAGAAAGACTATGCCGAAGGTAGACTTTCAAACAAAGGATACGAGACCATGCCGAAGGTGGACTCAGAAAAGAAAGACCAAGCCGAAGGTGGGCTTTCAAAGAAAGACTATGCCGAAGGTAGACTATCAAACAAAGGATATGACACCATGCCAAAGGTGGACTCAAAAAAGAAAGACCAAGCCGAAGGTGGGCTTTCAAAGAAAGACTATGCCGAAGGTATACTTTCAAACGAAGGATACGAGACCATGCCGAAGGTGGGCTTTCATAGAAAGACTATACCAAATGTAGACTTTCAAAGAAAGACTAAGCCGAAGGTAGACTTTCAAACAAAGGATACGAGACGATGCCGAAGGTGGATTCGGAAAAGAAAGACCAACCGAAGGTAGGCTTTCACAGAAAGACTATGCCGAAGGTAGACTTTCAAACAAAGGATACGAGACCATGCCAAAGGTGGACTCGAAAAAGAAAGACCAAGCCGAAGGTGGGCTTTCAAAGAAAGACTATGCCGAAGGTAGACTTTCAAACAAAGGATACGAGACCATGCCAAAGGTGGACTCGAAAAAGAAAGACCAAGCCGAAGGTGGGCTTTCAAAGAAAGACTATGCCGAAGGTATACTTTCAAACGAAGGATACGAGACCATGCCGAAGGTGGACTCGAAAAAGAAAGACCAAGCCGAAGGTGGGCTTTCAAAGAAAGACTATGCCGAAGGTAGACTTTCAAATGAATGAAACGAGACCATGCCGAAGGTGGGCTTTCAAAGAAAGACTATGCCGAAGGTAGACTTTCAAAGAAAGGATACGAGACGATGTCGAAGGTGGACTCGAAAAATAAAGACCAAGCCGAAGGTGGGCTTTCAAAGAAAGACTATGCCGAAGGTAGACTTTCAAACGAAGGATACGAGACCATGCCAAAGGTGGGCTTTCAAAGAAAAACTATTCCGAAGTTAGACTTTAAAAGAAAGACTATGCCGAAGGTAGAATTTCAAACAAAGGATACGAGACCATGTCGAAGGTGGACTCGGAAAAAAAAGACCGAGCCGAAGGTGGGCTTTCAAAGAAAGACTATGTCGAAGGTAGACTTTCAAACAAAGGATACGAGACCATGCCGAAGGTGGACTCGGAAAAGAAAGACCAAGCCGAAGGTGGGCTTTCAAAGAAAGACTATGCCGAAGGTAGACTTTCAAACAAAGGATACGAGACCATGCCGAAGGTGGACTCGGAAAAGAAAGTCCAAGCCGAAGGTGGGCTTTCAAAGAAAGACTATGCCGATGGTAGACTTTCAAACGAAGGATACGAGACCATGCCGAAGGTGGACTCGGAAAAGAAAGACCAAGCCGAAGGTGGGCTTTCAAAGAAAGACTATGCCGAAGGTAAACTTTCAAACGAAGGATACGAGACCATGCCGAAGGTGGGCTTTCATAGAAAGACTATACCAAAGGTAGACTTTCAAAGAAAGACTATGCCGAAGGTAGACTTTCAAACAAAGGATACGAGACCATGCCGAAGGTGGACTCAGAAAAGAAAGACCAAGCCGAAGGTGGGCTTTCAAAGAAAGACTATGCCGAAGGTAGACTATCAAACAAAGGATATGACACCATGCCAAAGGTGGACTCAAAAAAGAAAGACCAAGCCGAAGGTGGGCTTTCAAAGAAAGACTATGCCGAAGGTATACTTTCAAACGAAGGATACGAGACCATGCCGAAGGTGGGCTTTCATAGAAAGACTATACCAAAGGTAGACTTTCAAAGAAAGACTATGCCGAAGGTAGACTTTCAAACAAAGGATACGAGACCATGCCGAAGGTGGACTCAGAAAAGAAACACCAAGCCGAAGGTGGGCTTTCAAAGAAAGACTATGCCGAAGGTAGACTATCAAACAAAGGATATGACACCATGCCAAAGGTGGACTCAAAAAAGAAAGACCAAGCCGAAGGTGGGCTTTCAAAGAAAGACTATGCCGAAGGTATACTTTCAAACGAAGGATACGAGACCATGCCGAAGGTGGGCTTTCATAGAAAGACTATACCAAATGTAGACTTTCAAAGAAAGACTAAGCCGAAGGTAGACTTTCAAACAAAGGATACGAGACCATGCCGAAGGTGGACTCAGAAAAGAAAAACCAAGCCAAAGGTGGGCTTTCAAAGAAAGACTATGCCGAAGGTAGACGATCAAACAAAGGATATGAGACGATGCCGAAGGTGGATTCGGAAAAGAAAGACCAACCGAAGGTAGGCTTTCACAGAAAGACTATGCCGAAGGTAGACTTTCAAACAAAGGATACGAGACCATGCCAAAGGTGGACTCGAAAAAGAAAGACCAAGCCGAAGGTGGGCTTTCAAAGAAAGACTATGCCGAAGGTATACTTTCAAACGAAGGATACGAGACCATGCCGAAGGTGGACTCGAAAAAGAAAGACCAAGCCGAAGGTGGGCTTTCAAAGAAAGACTATGCCGAAGGTAGACTTTCAAATGAATGAAACGAGACCATGCCGAAGGTGGGCTTTCAAAGAAAGACTATGCCAAAGGTAGACTTTCAAAGAAAGGATACGAGACCATGTCGAAGGTGGACTCGAAAAAGAAAGACCAAGCCGAAGGTGGGCTTTCAAAGAAAGACTATGCCGAAGGTAGACTTTCAAACGAAGGATACGAGACCATGTCGAAGGTGGGCTTTCAAAGAAAAACTATTCCGAAGTTAGACTTTAAAAGAAAGACTATGCCGAAGGTAGACTTTCAAACAAAGGATACGAGACCATGTCGAAGGTGGACTCGGAAAAAAAAGACCGAGCCGAAGGTGGGCTTTCAAAGAAAGACTATGTCGAAGGTAGACTTTCAAACAAAGGATACGAGACCATGCCGAAGGTGGACTCGGAAAAGAAAGACCAAGCCGAAGGTGGGCTTTCAAAGAAAGACTATGCCGAAGGTAGACTTTCAAACAAAGGATACGAGACCATGCCGAAGGTGGACTCGGAAAAGAAAGTCCAAGCCGAAGGTGGGCTTTCAAAGAAAGACTATGCCGATGGTAGACTTTCAAACGAAGGATACGAGACCATGCCGAAGGTGGACTCGGAAAAGAAAGACCAAGCTGAAGGTGGGCTTTCAAAGAAAGACTATGCCGAAGGTAAACTTTCAAACGAAGGATACGAGACCATGCCGAAGGTGGGCTTTCATAGAAAGACTATACCAAAGGTAGACTTTCAAAGAAAGACTATGCCGAAGGTAGACTTTCAAACAAAGGATACGAGACCATGCCGAAGGTGGACTCAGAAAAGAAAGACCAAGCCGAAGGTGGGCTTTCAAAGAAAGACTATGCCGAAGGTAGACTATCAAACAAAGGATATGACACCATGCCAAAGGTGGACTCAAAAAAGAAAGACCAAGCCGAAGGTGGGCTTTCAAAGAAAGACTATGCCGAAGGTATCTTTCAAACGAAGGATACGAGACCATGCCGAATGTGGACTCGAAAAAGAAAGACCAAGCCGAAGGTGGGCTTTCAAAGAAAGACTATGCCGAAGGTAGACTTTCAAACGAAGGAAACGAGACCATGCCGAAGGTGGGCTTTCAAAGAAAGACTATGCCGAAGGTAGACTTTCAAACGAAGGATACGAGACCATGCCGAAGGTGGGCTTTCATAGAAAGACTATACCGAATGTAAACTTTCAAAGAAAGACTATGCCGAAGGTAGACTTTCAAACTAAGGATACGAGACCATGCCGAAGGTGGACTCATAAAAGAAAGACCAAGCCGAAGGTGGGCTTTCAAAGAAAGACTATGCCGAAGGTAGACTATCAAACAAAGGATATGAGAACATGCCGAAGGTGGACTCGGAAAAGAAATACCAAGCCGAAGGTAGGCTTTCAAAGAAAGACTATGCCGAAGGTAGACTTTCAAACAAAGGATAACAGACCATGCCGAAGGTGGACTCGAAAAAGAAAGACCAAGCCAAAGGTGGGCTTTCAAAGAAAGACTATGCCGAAGGTATACTTTCAAACGAAGGATACGAGACCATGCCGAAGGTGGGCTTTCATAGAAAGACTATACCAAAGGTAGACTTTCAAAGAAAGACTATGCCGAAGGTAGACTTTCAAACAAAGGATACGAGACCATGCCGAAGGTGGACTCAGAAAAGAAAGACCAAGCCGAAGGTGGGCTTTCAAAGAAAGACTATGCCGAAGGTAGACTATCAAACAAAGGATTTGACACCATGCCAAAGGTGGACTCAAAAAAGAAAGACCAAGCCGAAGGTGGGCTTTCAAAGAAAGACTATGCCGAAGGTATACTTTCAAATGAAGGATACGAGACCATGCCGAAGGTGGGCTTTCATAGAAAGACTATACCAAATGTAGACTTTCAAAGAAAGACTAAGCCGAAGGTAGACTTTCAAACAAAGGATACGAGACCATGCCGAAGGTGGACTCAGAAAAGAAAAACCAAGCCAAAGGTGGGCTTTCAAAGAAAGACTATGCCGAAGGTAGACGATCAAACAAAGGATATGAGACGATGCCGAAGGTGGATTCGGAAAAGAAAGACCAACCGAAGGTAGGCTTTCACAGAAAGACTATGCCAAAGGTAGACTTTCAAACAAAGGATACGAGACCATGCCAAAGGTGGACTCGAAAAAGAAAGACCAAGCCGAAGGTGGGCTTTCAAAGAAAGACTATGCCGAAGGTATACTTTCAAACGAAGGATACGAGACCATGCCGAAGGTGGGCTTTCATAGAAATACTATACCGAATGTAAACTTTCAAAGAAAGACTATGCCGAAGGTAGACTTTCAAACTAAGGATACGAGACCATGCCGAAGGTGGACTCATAAAAGAAAGACCAAGCCGAAGGTGGGCTTTCAAAGAAAGACTATGCCGAAGGTAGACTATCTAACAAAGGATATGAGAACATGCCGAAGGTGGACTCGGAAAAGAAATACCAAGCCGAAGGTAGGCTTTCAAAGAAAGACTATGCCGAAGGTAGACTTTCAAACAAAGGATAACAGACCATGCCGAAGGTGGACTCGAAAAAGAAAGACCAAGCCAAAGGTGGGCTTTCAAAGAAAGACTATGCCGAAGGTATACTTTCAAACGAAGGATACGAGACCATGCCGAAGGTGGGCTTTCATAGAAAGACTATACCAAAGGTAGACTTTCAAAGAAAGACTATGCCGAAGGTAGACTTTCAAACAAAGGATACGAGACCATGCCGAAGGTGGACTCAGAAAAGAAAGACCAAGCCGAAGGTGGGCTTTCAAAGAAAGACTATGCCGAAGGTAGACTATCAAACAAAGGATATGACACCATGCCAAAGGTGGACTCAAAAAAGAAAGACCAAGCCGAAGGTGGGCTTTCAAAGAAAGACTATGCCGAAGGTATACTTTCAAACGAAGGATACGAGACCATGCCGAAGGTGGGCTTTCATAGAAAGACTATACCAAATGTAGACTTTCAAAGAAAGACTAAGCCGAAGGTAGACTTTCAAACAAAGGATACGAGACCATGCCGAAGGTGGACTCAGAAAAGAAAAACCAAGCCAAAGGTGGGCTTTCAAAGAAAGACTATGCCGAAGGTAGACGATCAAACAAAGGATATGAGACGATGCCGAAGGTGGATTCGGAAAAGAAAGACCAACCGAAGGTAGGCTTTCATAGAAAGACTATGCCAAAGGTAGACTTTCAAACAAAGGATACGAGACCATGCCAAAGGTGGACTCGAAAAAGAAAGACCAAGCCGAAGGTGGGCTTTCAAAGAAAGACTATGCCGAAGGTATACTTTCAAACGAAGGATACGAGACCATGCCGAAGGTGGACTCGAAAAAGAAAGACCAAGCCGAAGGTGGGCTTTCAAAGAAAGACTATGCCGAAGGTAGACTTTCAAATGAATGAAACGAGACCATGCCGAAGGTGGGCTTTCAAAGAAAGACTATGCCAAAGGTAGACTTTCAAAGAAAGGATACGAGACCATGTCGAAGGTGGACTCGAAAAAGAAAGACCAAGCCGAAGGTGGGCTTTCAAAGAAAGACTATGCCGAAGGTAGACTTTCAAACGAAGGATACGAGACCATGTCGAAGGTGGGCTTTCAAAGAAAAACTATTCCGAAGTTAGACTTTAAAAGAAAGACTATGCCGAAGGTAGACTTTCAAACAAAGGATACGAGACCATGTCGAAGGTGGACTCGGAAAAAAAAGACCGAGCCGAAGGTGGGCTTTCAAAGAAAGACTATGTCGAAGGTAGACTTTCAAACGAAGGATACGAGACCATGCCGAAGGTGGACTCGGAAAAGAAAGACCAAGCCGAAGGTGGGCTTTCAAAGAAAGACTATGCCGAAGGTAGACTTTCAAACAAAGGATACGAGACCATGCCGAAGGTGGACTCGGAAAAGAAAGTCCCAGCCGAAGGTGGGCTTTCAAAGAAAGACTATGCCGATGGTAGACTTTCAAACGAAGGATACGAGACCATGCCGAAGGTGGACTCGGAAAAGAAAGACCAAGCTGAAGGTGGGCTTTCAAAGAAAGACTATGCCGAAGGTAAACTTTCAAACGAAGGATACGAGACCATGCCGAAGGTGGGCTTTCATAGAAAGACTATACCAAAGGTAGACTTTCAAAGAAAGACTATGCCGAAGGTAGACTTTCAAACAAAGGATACGAGACCATGCCGAAGGTGGACTCAGAAAAGAAAGACCAAGCCGAAGGTGGGCTTTCAAAGAAAGACTATGCCGAAGGTAGACTATCAAACAAAGGATATGACACCATGCCAAAGGTGGACTCAAAAAAGAAAGACCAAGCCGAAGGTGGGCTTTCAAAGAAAGACTATGCCGAAGGTATACTTTCAAACGAAGGATACGAGACCATGCCGAATGTGGACTCGAAAAAGAAAGACCAAGCCGAAGGTGGGCTTTCAAAGAAAGACTATGCCGAAGGTAGACTTTCAAACGAAGGAAACGAGACCATGCCGAAGGTGGGCTTTCAAAGAAAGACTATGCCGAAGGTAGACTTTCAAACGAAGGATACGAGACCATGCCGAAGGTGGGCTTTCATAGAAAGACTATACCGAATGTAAACTTTCAAAGAAAGACTATGCCGAAGGTAGACTTTCAAACTAAGGATACGAGACCATGCCGAAGGTGGACTCATAAAAGAAAGACCAAGCCGAAGGTGGGCTTTCAAAGAAAGACTATGCCGAAGGTAGACTATCAAACAAAGGATATGAGAACATGCCGAAGGTGGACTCGGAAAAGAAATACCAAGCCGAAGGTAGGCTTTCAAAGAAAGACTATGCCGAAGGTAGACTTTCAAACAAAGGATAACAGACCATGCCGAAGGTGGACTCGAAAAAGAAAGACCAAGCCAAAGGTGGGCTTTCAAAGAAAGACTATGCCGAAGGTATACTTTCAAACGAAGGATACGAGACCATGCCAAAGATGGACTCGAAAAAGAAAGACCAAGCCGAAGGTGGGATTTCAAAGAAAGACTATGCCGAAGGTAGACTTTCAAACGAAGGATACGAGACCATGCCGAAGGTAGGCTTTCAAAGAAAAACTATTCCGAAGGTAGACTTTCAAAGAAAGACTATGCCGAAGGAAGATTTTCAAACAAAGGATACGAGACCATGTCGAAGGTAGACTCGGAAAAAAAAGACCAAGCCGAAGGTGGGTTTTCAAAGAAAGACTATGTCGAAGGTAGACTTTCACACAAAGGATACGAGACCATGCCGAAGGTGGACTCGGAAAAGAAAGACCAAGCCGAAGGTGGGCTTTCAAAGAAAGACTATGCCGATGGTAGACTTTCAAACGAAGGATACGAGACCATGCCGAAGGTGGACTCAGAAAAGAAAGACCAAGCCGAAGGTGGGCTTTCAAAGAAAGACTATGCCGAAGGTAGACTTTCAAACGAAGGATACGAGACCATGCCGAAGGTGGGCTTTCATAGAAAGACTATACCAAAGGTAGACTTTCAAAGAAAGACTAAGCCGAAGGTAGACTTTCAAACAAAGGATACGAGACCATGCCGAAGGTGGACTCAGAAAAGAAAAACCAAGCCGAATGTGGGCTTTCAAAGAAAGACTATGCCGAAGGTAGACTATCAAACAAAGGATATGAGACCATGCCGAAGGTGGACTCGGAAAAGAAAGACCAAGCCGAAGGTAGGCTTTCACAGAAAGACTATGCCGAAGGTAGACTTTCAAACAAAGGATACGAGACCATGCCAAAGGTGGACTCGAAAAAGAAAGACCAAGCCAAAGGTGGGCTTTCAAAGAAAGACTATGCCGAAGGTATACTTTCAAACGAAGGATACGAGACCATGCCGAAGGTGGACTCGAAAAAGAAAAACCAAGCCGAAGGTGGGCTTTAAAAGAAAGACTATGCCGAAGGTAGACTTTCAAATGAATGAAACGAGACCATGCCGAAGGTGGGCTTTCAAAGAAAGACTATGCCGAAGGTAGACTTTCAAAGAAAGACTATGCCGAAGGTAGACTTTCAAACAAAGGATACGAGACCATGTCGAAGGTGGACTCGAAAAAGAAAGACCAAGCCGAAGGTGGGCTTTCAAAGAAAGACTATGCCGAAGGTAGACTTTCAAACGAAGGATACGAGACCATGCCGAAGGTGGGCTTTCAAAGAAAAACTATTCCGAAGGTAGACTTTAAAAGAAAGACTATGCCGAAGGTAGACTTTCAAACAAAGGATACGAGACCATGTCGAAGGTGGACTCGGAAAAAAAAGACAGAGCCGAAGGTGGGCTTTCAAAGAAAGACTATGTCGAAGGTAGACTTTCAAACAAAGGATACGAGACCATGCCGAAGGTGGACTCGGAAAAGAAAGACCAAGCCGAAGGTGGGCTTTCAAAGAAAGACTATACCGAAGGTAGACTTTCAAACAAAGGATACGAGACCATGCCGAAGGTGGACTCGGAAAAGAAAGTCCAAGCCGAAGGTGGGCTTTCAAAGAAAGACTATGCCGATGGTAGACTTTCAAACGAAGGATACGAGACCATGCCGAAGGTGGACTCGGAAAAGAAAGACCAAGCCGAAGGTGGGCTTTCAAAGAAAGACTATGCCGAAGGTAGACTTTCAAACGAAGGATACGAGACCATGCCGAAGGTGGGCTTTCATAGAAAGACTATACCAAAGGTAGACTTTCAAAGAAAGACTATGCCGAAGGTAGACTTTCAAACAAAGGATACGAGACCATGCCGAAGGTGGACTAAGAAAAGAAAGACCAAGCCGAAGGTGGGCTTTCAAAGAAAGACTATGCCGAAGGTAGACTATCAAACAAAGGATATGAGACCATGCCAAAGGTTGACTCGAAAAAGAAAGACCAAGCCGAAGGTGGGCTTTCAAAGAAAGACTATGCCGAATATATACTTTCAAACGAAGGATACGAGACCATGCCGAAGGTGGACTCGAAAAAGAAAGACCAAGCCGAAGGTGGGCTTTCAAAGAAAGACTATGCCGAAGGTAGACTTTCAAACGAAGGAAACGAGACCATGCCGAAGGTGGGCTTTCAAAGAAAGACTATGCCGAAGGTAGACTTTCAAACAAAGGATACGAGACCATGTCGAAGGTGGACTCGGAAAAAAAAGACCAAGCCGAAGGTTAGCTTTCAAAGAAAGACTATGTCGAAGGTAGACTTTCAAACAAAGGATACGAGACCATGCCGAAGGTGGACTCGGAAAAGAAAGAACAAGCCGAAGGTGGGCTTTCAAAGAAAGACTATGCCGAAGGTAGACTTTCAAACAAAGGATACGAGACCATGCCGAAGGTGGACTCGGAAAATAAAGTCCAAGCCGAAGGTGGGCTTTCAAAGAAAGACTGTGCCGAAGGTAGACTTTCAAACAAAGGATACGAGACCATGCTGAAGGTGGACTCGGAAAAGGAAGACCAAGCCGAAGGTGGGCTTTCAAAGAAATACTATGCCGAAGATAGACTTTCAAACAAAGGATACGAGACCATGCCGAAGGTGGACTCAGAAAAGAAAGACCAAGCCGAAGGTGGGCTTTCAAAGAAAGACTATGCCGAAGGTAGACTTTCACACAAAGGATACGAGACCATGCCGAAGGTGCACTCGGAAAAGAAAGACCAAGCCGAAGGTGGGCTTTCAAAAAAAGACTATGCCGAAGGTAGACTCTCAAACAATGGATACGAGAGCATACTGAAGGCGGACTCGAAAAAGGAAAGACCAAGCCGAAGGTGGGATTTCAAATAAAGACTATGCCGAAGGTAGACTTTACTGGGGATAACAAGATAACAGTGGGTGCGAGGACGGCCGAAGGCAAACTCGAGAAAAGAGAAAGACCAAGCCGAAGGTGGACTTTTAAAGAAAGACTAAGCCGAAGGTAGACTTTTAAAGAAAGACTAAGCCGAAGGTAGACTTTCAAAAAATAATATGTAGAATCGACAGTTCCACAAAGATGACTTTATCGGGGAAAAGAGAAATCTAAACAGACAACTCTGCGGGGGAGCATAGGAAGGGCCAACAAGAAGGATGAATCTACTGGTTGCGGTGTAGTGTAAAACAACGTCTCCAGCATTATGTTACTTTCTGTTGGGGAAAGAATCTGGTAAAGGATATCAAACCTGGCCTATACTTCAAATGCATATGTTTGAATTTTTCTATGGCGTAATGCTCCATACGAAATGGAAATGCTACGCGTTTGGGAGGATGCCATGCAAAAATGCTATGCAACACAAAAGAGGCGTCTCAGCAAAATAAATGCTGAAGACCAAGGCAGCTCCACTGGGGATGACAAACTAAATTGTCCTCTGAAATAAGAGACCCTGCTGAGAAAGACTTCACTCTGCTGAGGAGGATCCTGATCACAAACTCTGCTGGATATTAAAACTCCGAGAAAAGATCCACCCTGCTGGAGATGGATAAAAATGAATAATGAAGATTGAAACCAAAGAGAAATTCTCTCCGCTAGGGATTACCAATGACTTCCATCGAAGATAGAACTCAACACCTGGACTTGAAATATGCCAATAACCATTGGACTTAAGACCTGCTGGGGATTTCAACTGCTGTTGAACAAACCACTATGAAGATCACCATCAAACTTTGCTTGGGGAGACAAGTTAATAATTCCAAACCTGTTTGGGGATATGACCGAACTCAACCTGTTGTTGGGAGATGCCCTTGCCTTTACCATGTCGGGGAATATCAGTACTTTTACCCTGCTGGAGAGTACCGGCCATGACCAGCAAACCTGCTTGAGGAACGGTAGATGCTGACATCCACCCTGCTAGAGGATAACATCAAGCTTACTCATCTGAGGGGATTAACTCATACCGTTGTTGATGAGGAAAAAATTTCTCGACTAGCTGAGGAGAATGAGTGCTCAGGCCCTGGGGGGAAAATAACATCTTTGTCCAAAGAAGATATTCTATAAGTCTCTTGCTGGGAATGCGGCAGCATCAACTTCTGACTACTTGTTGAGAGAGTAATAAAACAACCACAACTCTAGCTGGGGAAGTAATCCTCTATACTCTGCTGAGGAAGATAATCCTCGACTCCCTGGCTGGGAAAACAACAACCTGCCGAGGAGTACGAACTTTTCCATGTCGAGGAGAGCAGCTCTACTGGGGAAGGACAAACATGTTACCCTGCAAACAGAATCAACAGAAAGTTCTATATGCAAAAAGGCTACTTCTATTACCATTACAACGACCGTTGCCTAAACAATTTCCACTGTTTTCTGATATGCTTCGCAAAGCTTAACATTTTCACATGCAATGTTTTATCAAAATATCGGACGTTTTCACAAACAAAACAGTAAAAGTAAAAAAATCACAAATGGAAAGCTTTTGAGTGAAATAAAAGTTTTTTTTAAATGAATTGGCCTGTAAATAGGCATTTACATTCGGAAGCAATTCCTGAAAAGAGGTAATTGCACAAAAGAAATAAAAGAAAATACACATGTCGACAATGTGGGGAACAGATATCCACCATGATTCAATTTAGCTATGACCCAATATGCCTTGTTTATCCGCAGATGCTTTGGCCTTCGAAGAGACTGACTGGACTAATTCCTTTCCTTCGAAATTTCTATGTATCAAAAGTGTTCACAGATCGAACGCAGATCATAGCCTTTTGCTTTCGAATCCCTAATTTTTTCCTGGATCGCCCTTTTCGGGTTTTCAATCCACCGGGATGCCGCTTTTTGCCAAAGTTGCCTTTTCAGGTTTTCAACTTTGCGGGTTTATTTTTTTTCTTTTTATCCCTAACTTTTTCCCGAACCCTTTTCTTTTTATGGTTCGCCAGGATGCCCCTTTTTTGCCTGGACTTTCTTTTTGTGTCCAGCGGGACTCTTTTATGCAAAGTATTTTTTGACTACGTCTGCGTTCACAGGGGACGTAAAATCTTCGCCATCCATAGTTGAGAGTAATAAGGCTCCACCAGAGAAAACCTGTCTTACTACATACGGCCCTTCGTAATTTGGAGTCCATTTGTCCCTGTGATCTGTTTGAGGAGGAAGGATCCTTTTCAAAACCAATTCACCAGTCTGAAAACACCGAGGACACACTTTCTGATCAAAGGCTTTCTTCATCATGCTCTGATACAACCGACCATGTGCAATGGCTGCCAATCTCTTCTCTTCAATAAGGTTTAGCTGATCCAGTCTGGAACGCACCCATTCAGCTTCATCAAGCTTCACGTCTGCCAGGATTTTTAAAGAAGGAATCTCAACCTCTAATGGTAGAACTGCTTCCATGCCATATACCAGTGAGAAAGGAGTTGCCCCAGTTGACGTGCGCACTGAAGTACGATAACCATGTAAAGCATAAGGCAACATTTCATGCCAGTCTTTATAGGTCACTACCATTTTCTGCACAATCTTCTTAATGTTCTTATTTGCCGCTTCAACAGCCTCATTCATCTTCGGACGGTAGGGAGAAGAGTTGTGATGTTCAATCTTAAAGCTCTGACATAGCTCCTTTATCAACTTGTTATTCAAATTTGAACCATTATTAGTAATGATTCTCTCTGGGACTCCATACCGGCAGATGATGTCCTTCTTGATAAATCTGGCTACCACTTGTCTGGTAACATTGGCAAAGGAGGCTGATTCCACCCACTTCGTGAAATAATCAATGGCAACCAAAATGAAACGATGCCCATTGGAAGTAGTAGGTTTAATCTTCCCGATCATATCAATGCCCCACATAGCAAAGGGCCAAGGTGATGACAATACATTTAGAGGAGTAGGCAGTACATGCACCTTATCAGCATAAATCTGGAATTTATGACATTTCCGGGTGTATTTGAAACAATTAGTTTCCATAGTCATCCAATAATACCCCGCTCTCAGCAGTTTTCTGGCCATAGCATGCCCATTGGCATGGGTACCGAAAGATCCTTCATGAACTTCCTCCATTAACAGGTTTGCCTCGTGTTCATCAACACAACGTAGCAAGACCATGTCAAAGTTTTTCTTGTATAACACGTCATCTTTATTCAGAAAGAAATTTCCTGCCAACTTCCTCAGAGTTTTCTTATCTTTGGTGGACGCACCCCTTGGATACTCTTGACTCTTCAGAAAAACCTTAATATCGTGATACCAAGGTTTGCCATCTAATACGGCTTCAATTGCAAACACAAAAGCTGGTCTATCCAGACGCGTGATTCTAATCGAAGGAGTTTCATTCCAACGATTCACCTGATACATTAAAGATAACGTTGCCAATCCATATGCCATCTGATTCTCCACCCGAGGTATATGATAGAAATCGACTCTGTCAAAGAACGGTAACAACCTTCGGGCATAGTTGTTATAAGGCACCAAGTTCGCTTGACGAGTTTCCCATTCACCTGTAATCTGATTAACTACCAACGTGGAATCACCATAAACATCGAGGTTCTTGATTCTCAAATCAATTGCTTCTTCTAACCCCATGATGCATGCTTCATACTCTGCCTCATTGTTGGTGCATATGAACGCTAATCGGGCAGTGAAAGGTATATGAGAACCTTTTGGAGTTGTAATGACTGCCCCGATTCCGTTACCATATGAATTAACAGCCCCATCAAAAACTAGCTTCCATTGGGACCCAATTTCTGGCCCTTCATCAGGTAGAGGCTCTTCACAGTCTTTCATCTTCAGATACATAATGTGCTCATCAGGAAATTCGAACTTCATCGGTTGATAATCCTCAATTGGTTGTTCAGCAAGATATTCTGACAAAACACTTCCCTTAATGGCTTTTTGGAAAACATATTGAAAACCGTATTCTATTAGAACCATCTGCCAACGGGCTATTCTTCCAGAAAGCGCCTGCTTTTCAAACACATACTTGATCGGATCCATCTCCAAAATCAAGAGGGTTGTGGTTTAACATATACTGCCTCCAACGCTTAGCTGCCCAAGCGAGCGCACAACATGTTTTCTCCAGCATCGAGTACCTTGACTAACAATCAGTAAATTTCTTACTCAGGTAGTAGATGGCATGCTCTTTTCTACCTGACTCGTCGTGTTGACCGACCACACACCCCATTGAGTTCTCAAGAACTGTAAGATGCATAATCAATGGCCTTCCTGGCACTGGCGGCATAAGGACCGGAGGTTCCTGCAAATATTCTTTTATTTTTTCAAATGATCTTTGTCAATTCTCGTTCCACCTGACCTCTTGATCTTTTCTTAGCAACTTAAATATTGGTTCACACGTGGCTGTAAGATGAGAGATGAATCTAGCAATTTAGTTCAACCTCCCTAAGAAACCACGAACCTCTTTTTCTGTTCTTAGTTTAGGCATTTCTTGAATGGCTTTTACTTTAGCAGGGTCAACCTCGATACCTTTTTCGCTAACAATAAAACCCAGTAACTTTCCAGATCTCACCCCGAAGGTGCACTTGTTCGGATTCAACCTTAGTCTCAACTTTCTCAACCTCTCAAACAGTTTCTGAAGATTCACCAGATGCTCTTCCTCCGTCTGTGACTTCGCAATCATGTCATCAACATAGACTTCGATCTCTTTGTGAATCATATCATGAAAGAGAGTCACCATCACCCGCTGATAGGTTGCCCCAACATTTTTCAATCCAAAGGGCATCACTTTGTAACAGAATGTTCCCCACGGTGTTATGAACGTCGTTTTCTCCATGTCCTCTGGGGCCATCTTGATTTGGTTATACCTAGAGAAGCCATCCATTAAGGAAAACACAGAATATTGAGCAGTGTTGTCCATTAACACGTCAATATGAGGAAGCGGGAAGTCGTCTTTTGGGCTTGCTCTATTCAGATCTCTGTAATCAAAGCACATCCTGACCTTTCCGTCCTTCTTAGGTACAGGTACAATATTATAAACCCATGGAGGATAATTCGTTACAGCAAGAAACCCAGTATCTAACTGTTTCTAAACCTCTTCTTTAATCTTGACAGACATTTCCGGTTTCGTCCTTCTCAGCTTCTGCTTAACCGGAGCACATCCTTCTTTGAGCGGCAGCCGGTGTACCACGATGTCAGTGTCGAGCCCAGGCATGTCTTGGTAAGACCAGGCGAAGATATCCACATACTCTCGAAGCATTTCAATCAATCTTCCCTTGACAGTGTCTTCCAAAGCAGCCCCAATCCGTACCTCTTTCTTTGCGTCCTCGGTCCCCAAGTTAACAACCTTGATTTCCTCCTGATGAGGCAGAATGACATTTTCCTCCTGTTTTAAAAGCCTGGCTAATTCCTCTGGTAAGGCACAATCTTCGTCAGTCCCCTCTTCAGCCTGATATATGGGATTATCGAAGTCATACCGAGCCATAGCCGAATCATGATGGGTGGAATCTGAACAAGAAAACCTGCATGATTGATGATATATGTTTATTATGGATGCATCAAACAAAAACACATTACCATCTTGCTGTGGTTTTAATACAAAAATAAAAACAGAAAGACAAGGATCAAAACATTTGAATGCGAAAACATCCTTTATTAATGATAAAGAAAAAGCATACAAAAACATTCAAGCCCTACAAACAAGAATCACTACGTCTTGGGCAGAACGTAGGATTAACATAGATGACAAACAGGAGCAATTACTCTGGTCCTGTCACTAGAATGGCTTTCTTTGATGACCAGTTGAGAAGGCTTTGACCTGGGACACAGGGGCAGATCCAACTATCCATATCATAATCACTATCCCCATCTTCGCCAATAGCATTGATTCAATCAAAGAACACACCGGCACTGGTGAAACGAACTGGACCATAGAACTTGGGAGGCTCTTCAGGATGCCTGGGTGGCTTATAACCCAGCCCATGAGTATTCCACTTTTCCTGGACAATAATAATCTGACCCTACTTTTGTGAATCGCCGGCTTCAACCACGGCCCGAGCATCTTTGAAGGAAGACATAGAAATCTCCGGCTGATGTACCACTATAGGCTGAACCACTTCAGATTGGCTACCTTCCGTGAGAGGCTTCTCAGTGATCTTCACTGCTTCGAAACCCTGACATAGAGTTTCATGTATTTCGCCATCTACCTCCACATACTTGAAAGTAGATAGCTGGCTTATCATGATATCCTCTTCTCCACAAACCGTCACCACATGTCCGTCTACCATATACTTTAACTTCTGATACAATGTAGACATCACAGCCCCATCACTGTGAATCCATGGACGACCCAACAGACAGTTGTAAGCAGGTTGGATGTCCATGATATAGAAGGTAGCATCAAAACCCTTTGGCCCAACCTTAATTGGTAGCATAATCTCACCGAAAACAGACCTCTTCGAGCCGTCGAAAACGCGCACCACCAAATCACTTGGTGTGCATATCAACCCTTAGGTGTCCAGCTTCATCAAGGCTTTCTTAGGCAGAACATTCAAAGAGGATCCAGTATCCACAAGCACATGAGACATCAACGATCCACGGCACTCAACAGAAATATGCAAGGCATTATTATTGTTTCTCCCAGCTGGAGTCAAGTCAACATTAGTAAAACCCAAACCATTGCCTGCATTAACATGGGCCACTACCCCCTCCAACTGATTAACTGAGATCTCCTGAGGTACGTAAGCAGCATTCAGTACTTTCAGCAGTGCGTTTCGGTGTGCCTCGAAACACAATAACAGGGACAAGATAGAAATCTTGGATGGAGTCTGATGCAATTGATCAACGATTTTATAATCACTTTTCTGAATCAGTCGCATAAACTCTTCTATATTCTCGGAGAAAGAATTATCAATCGGCCCTGTCGTGGAGTCATTCACTACTGGCGCTTGCACATAACTATCTACAACCTACTTTCCTTTGTCTTGTTTAGAACTACCAACTTGATCATCAGAAGGGGCAAAGACCCTACCACTTCTCGTGATAGCCCATGCTTCCTCATTATTCTCAACACAAGAGTTCCCTATAGAAGTTCTCACCAGTTCTTGTTTCTGTCCATTAACAAACACTTCGGCTCCATAGTTCCAAGGAATGGCCCTGGTACTCTCACATGGCACGGGTCCGGGAGCTGTAATAATAACCGGTGCTAGTCTTAACGGCCCTGAAATAGTGATTGTTTTGAAAGGGATAGTAATGGTAGCAACCTCACTTTTCCTGCTAACAACCTCTTTCTATTGGTCACACCGGTCAAACTGTAATCGACCTTCATCTATCAGCTTTTGAATTCTTGACTTCAAAAAACCACACCCATTCATTTGTGACATACAATCTGAAAAATTCTCATCACATCCGGGGGACACCCCACCCTTCAATAACCTCTCCTTTACCACCATCAAAGGAGTCTTTAATTCATTAACATCCATAACCAAATTCAAAGATTCATTCTCCTCTAACACAGCATTAACCCTCGGCCCACCGTGGTTCGGTATTGGGTTTTGGATGACATTTGGAACATCATTTGAAAAGTTAATGGCCTTTGAATCCACCAAGTCTTGGACTACATGCTTAAAAGCTTTGTATTACTCAATATAGTGTCCGGGTGCCCCAGAATAAAAGTCACAGTGAGCGTTAGGATTATAACCCGGAGGTGGATTACCGGTGGGGGGAGCTAGAGTCTTTTTCTGGATTAACTGCAACTGTAGCAAATGCTGAAACAACTGTGAATATGGTAGGGGTGGAGTATCAAAATGTCGGTTCTGTTTAGGCCTTGGCTGATATTGGCGCGAAGCCTGATTTTGCTGCTGCTGAGGTGGAAGCGCTGCAGGAATTGTCACTGAAGCTACCTGCTGGTTATAACTCTGATGCTGCTTTCCTTTACCTTGGTAAGACGACACGGAATTTGTTTCCTCCTTCTTCTTATAATTCACATAGGGTTTCTTCCCTTGACCAGAAGACGACCCATCACTACCTGCTACCTTCCCCGCTTTGATTCCACTCTCTAACATTTCCCCGACCATGATCAAATCAGCAAACTTGCCTGACGCACAAGGTAACAGTTTCTCATAATAACATCCCGACAAAGTATCCATAAACAAATTCAACATTTCCTTTTCCAACATGGGAGGTTGTACCCTTGCCGCTAGTTCACGCCATCTCTGCGCATATTCTTTGAAACTTTCATTATTCTTTTGAGACATATTCTGTAACTGGGTCCTGTTAGGAGCCATATCAGTATTATATTGGTAGTGCTTGATAAAGGCCTCGACCAACTCTCTCCAATTACGGACATGGCATCTCTCCAATTGCATATACCATTCTAAGGATGCCCCTGACAGCCTATCCTGGAAGAAATGCATCAGCAATTTCTCATCTTTAGAGTATACGGCCATCTTCCTCGCGTATGCCCTGACATGCGTCTTGGGATAAGTAGTACCATTGTATTTCTCAAAAGTGGGCACCTGAAATTTGTGCGGAATTACAACACCGAGAACCAGCCCCAAATCCTCCAGATCCATACCCACAGAATTTTGATTCACAACACCCCTTAGTTGCTCTTCAATCAGTCTAAACCTCTGACCATTATCCACCTGAGGAGTAGCATCAACACCTTGCATAGAAAAAATGTCGTCCTGTTGGTCATCATAACGATGACCATGAACAACGCAAACACTTCCTCCTCCCACAACAGAGGGAATCACCACCTGCTCGCCTCCGCCCAGAGGTATCACAACACCAGGAATGGGGATCTCTACGCCCACAGGACCTCCCTGAGCACCGTTACCAACAACGCCATTATGGACTCCGCCATGAAGAACCCCGTCTTCATCCACTCTTACCACTAAGGGTTGGACCAGAGTCCTCAGTTGCTTTTGACCTTGGGCAACACCTTGCATCATCTCCATGAATTGGGCCATGCGAGCTTGCATGGCGGCCACCTCTGCTTGCATTTGCTCAATAATTCTCCTCTGGTTAGATCTAGTAGAATACCGGTGAATTGGCTGGTCTGCAATCCTAAACTGTAACCAAATAAAGGTTAGAAAAACCCGGGACGAGCACCTGCTATGCAAAAAAAATGATTACGATTATGAAAATGCAAATGCAAAATGCAGACAAACATATTTGAACAATTCCGGGACATATCCGCTTTGATTCTAATCCATGAAACCGGGCAAGGGACCAGACACACTATCGGAAAATAAATCCGAACCCAGAAATACTACCGAATCAAGCCATGGGGACAAACCCTCTCTGAAAACCAGAACTGCCAGAGCACAGAGTTGAACCAAATATTCCATTATCGAAAATAAAGTAGCTCCTACATACAAGTTCAAACATAATCAAAGGTGACTCCATCAACAAACCTGATGGTAATCCTAACAGAAAGATAAACAACAATATCAACTACAACTCAATTCCAAACAAACTAGCTTCAACTTCTTCAAGAAGGTCTAAGGTGTCAGGATGTGCAGGTTGCTTTATCAGCCCTTTGATCAGCTTGTTTCTTTTGGCAATTTCTTGGTTCAATTTAGCAATCAGCTCTTCAGCGTTGTTGTCTTCGTGCCTCGACTTCTTAACCCCGGCTTGTAACTTGAGCTCTTCAATTTCCTTCTGGGCTTCTTTCCACTTGTCGGAGTAATGATCTTTCCCTACTTTCACTTTCTAAAGTTCTTCTTTCAATTCTCTATTCTCGATCTTGACCTCTTCCCACATCTCCTGATACGCGGTAAGCTTGTCCTCTGCTTCAATCAAAAGCTTCTTGTTTTTCCTGCTAGCTTTACCTGATGATTCGGCAGCTATACTGACCTTTTTGAAGTGCTGAGCTCTGTTGGCAAAATCCTTCTCTCTTTTTTCTAGTCGCTCTATCATGTCTTGAACCTTCCATTTCAGCTCCAAGTTGTCATGTAGAGCGTTCTGTAGTTGACTACTCATATCAGAGTTTTCCACCCTCAGATCAAATACCAACTTTCGCTGCTTGTCGAATTCTTCGAGTGGTACAGTGAGTCTCTCTTCCACAATCTCTGGATACAAGGGAGGAGCCCGATCAAAAGGAAAATAGAACTCTTCTACCCTCTTCTTTATCCATTCAACATATGGAGCGAAAGCTTGATTATTGGGTTTACCCAGAACGGTTTTACCTCTCTTCTGTCTACTAAGCCAAGCTTCCGAAGCTTTCTGTGCAATAGCCACACCATTAGTCATATGAAAATACAAAGATTCTTCCAAATCCTTTTCAACTGGAGGATCTTTCAGGGCGTACGCAAACTGCCTGATAGCCAAAGACGAGTTGTAGTTAATACCTCATTTTCTTCTGATTAAGGGTACATTAGGACACCTTCCACAACTATGCAAAATGTCAGTCCCTAATAATCCCTTATCCACCCAAAGAATATCTTTAGCAGCTAGGCCCATCAGACGCTTACTCCAATCTAGAGAAGTCTTTACATCCACAAAAGCACCTGACCGAGGTAAACGGTTGGCAAACCACTTGTAGAAAAGAGATGCACAACAGCAAACCACCCCACGTCGTCTTTTCTCATTCCTGTTGTACAGGGCGTAGTGAAGATCACCTAATAAAGTTGGTACCGGATTCTGAGCTGTGAATATCTGAATCGCATCCGTATCGACAAACTCAGACTCATTAGGGAATAACACAATGCCATATATACAGAGAGCCAATATTGCATTGAAATCTATCCACCTCTTCTCCTTAGCTTCCTCTCGAGCCCTCTTTACCAAGTACTCTAAGTGATAGCCTCGGAATTTTCCTTTACGAGAAAAATCAGCCTCTAATGTCGATTTGCTCAAATAATGAACCTCAGCCAGCACTTGGAAATCACAGTCTCCTTGGGAACCACATAAAGGAACACCTCATTGGATAGGGATTCTCAAGATGTTAGAGTACTCTTCTAGTATAGGAACCAATACATAATCCGGCATCACAAAGCACCTTAAGGAAGGATCACAGAACTGCATCAAGGTGTGTAGTCCATTGTATTCATACTCACTGAGGCTCCGAACCAGGGATAATATCCAACCATACTTCTCTTTAAAGACCCCCAATACTTCTGGACTAGCCATACTCTGTAAACTGTCCAATGAACCAAGAGTGAGCTTCGGGAACTTGTAGATGATGATGTGTTTCTTACCCCTCTTAGTGTCCATCCCTATGAATGCCCTCTGACGGGAATCAAAAGACTGGATACTACCTGGAAATGTAAAAACATGAATGTCAGAAAAATGGAATGCAATGCAAAGCATGGGATCAAAGTTCCACACGAGCTGGATGCACTGTACTGACTGAACAATCAAAGCTCTGTACCAAAACCCAGAACAAATGTAACCACAGTGATAAAACTAGAAAACCAGGTAGGTGGAAGGTCAATGTCACCTGCAAACCCCCATCCCCTCTCACATGTGGGTTCTAGAAAACGGGATCCTCAGTCTCGGATTCTCGATTTGAGAAGCAATAGTACATTCATCCCTCAGGGTACAATACTATCGCCAAACAAAGAGGTCGTCCACTGATTCCCCCAAAAAATGTCATCCTATAGCAAGTTCCCAGCATTGGGTCCTCGGGTCAAGAGTCGTAATGGATTTGCCATTTCTGGTCTGCCATTATCGTTCTCGGGAGGAGTTCCATTACTGAGTCCTCGGGAATAGTCACCAGAGTCGACAGTTCCACAAGAGAATAACTACTAGCCTGTATCAGCACACAGTATCAGATATCTCCCGATAGAACCTCGTCTGATTGTGGGGATCGTGATCACCCGCACGTGGTCAACACCACGGGAGCGTCACGCCTGCCCACGCTAATACTTATGTGTATGCTCAAGCCTGGGTAGTGGGCTTATCTCTCAGAACCTCCCAACCTGCCAAACAGAAGACCAGCACAGCACAGCACAGTCCAGCATAATAATGAAATGCAATGCAATAAATGCGGTAAAAAAAGTAAAACAGTAATATAGTAATAACCAACAAAATAAAGCACAAAAGATAAACACCCAAAGAAAACAAACAAACAAGCGCTAGGATTAACTCGCAAAAGGGGATGGACCAGCAAGAGGTCAACTTGTCCCCAGCAGAGTCGCCAGCTGTCGCTCCTGAGGATTTGCATCCATGGTACAAACGCGAACGTGGCGTGGAAAACAGAGTCACCAACAATGTGTATTTATCCCAAGAGAGGGAAAGGAAACACTGCGTAAACTTGAGGGAAGGGAAAAGATATGGTCTCGTGACCAAGAGAAACGGGGAAGGGAGTCGGTTATGCGAAGGGAAGGTGTTAGCACCCCACACGTCCATCGTACTCGATGGGATCCATGCTTGTTGTCTCGATCAAAGGGTGTCGTCATCTGGAGCTCCACTGCTACTAGAAAGGGGAAGAAATGGGAATGGAAAGGAACGAAGAAATGAAGAAGAAAAGAAAAAGAAGGGACTCGATAAGACATCGCTCGTCCTACGCCTACGTATTCCCTTGTGCAATGGGAAAGTCAGAGTCAACGTAGTTCGGACACGAACTAAGGGGGGAGGTTGCTCACCAAGACATCGTCGCCTTGTGCCTACCTATCCTCAATCGGACGAGAAAGAGGAAATCAGAGTAGTCGTAGTTCGACCTAACGAGGTCGGTTTATGTTTTTTATGAGCGACGTTAAGTTCGCGTCCGGCAGTTAGGGTCGATGCCTATTTGCGACGAGACAGAAAATGACGTGCCCTTTTCTGAAAATGAGTTGAACTTAACGATCCCGAAGGATGAAAAAGGGTTTGAGTTTGTTATGTATTTTTTAAGACAGAAGGGGTTTAAAGTTAGTTCATAACTTGCATTGCACCCAAGTCTGTAACATAGGAACGAATACTTCGCGCATCGTCCCCAACAGGACGTACACTAAGTACCGTAGAAGAATGAAGGGAGACCCCCCATACTTCACTTCCCATATGTAAGGCTCATGCACAATACATGTTAATCTTTTATTAAGTGTTTTAGGATTGTTATGAGATGAGAAGAGAAGACTTAAGGAAAAAGAAAACACTAAGGGGAATTCTATCCTAATGTTGTCATGCAAAGGTGGCCCTATGGTTGAGGTTGAAAGGGAAACGTCTACCTAAGTTAGCATGCAAAGGGAAGCCTAACGCTAATCCTACTCTAAGCTTAATAGAAAATTAAGTTGGACTAGGTAGCTTTAAGGAAGTGAATCCAAGACTTAAACAAGTCTTGAGACTCAAGGGA
Source organism: Lathyrus tuberosus (assembly GCA_022829125.1). Classification (NCBI taxonomy): domain Eukaryota; kingdom Viridiplantae; phylum Streptophyta; class Magnoliopsida; order Fabales; family Fabaceae; genus Lathyrus; species Lathyrus tuberosus. Next base: position 3,018,076 of record JALAZF010000052.1, on the reverse strand, counting down.
AGAGAAGGAGTGAAAGAGAAGGAGAAGAAAAGGCGAGTAAAACAAACAAACAGCAGCTATGACAGCGCCTCTGCACCTGCACAGCGGTTGAAAACCAGCAAACACACCAAACAGCATTCAACAGCCCATGTTCAGCACACAAAACAGGTGTAAAAGGTCAAACAGCAGCACATACAACAGCACATATGCACTAAGACAATAGTGGAAAACGGGACAGCACACCATGCATTTGAAAACAAAATACTCATGCAAGCAATGCTTGCAAATAGACACACAAAGCACGGCAAACCAAAACATAAAGGTTGCAAGCATCAAGAATGGATAACATGATCATGCTAACAATTCAAGAACAATTACTCAATAAAGTTGCACAAAACAAACATCGATCAAAACATCATGCATAAGCAACCATGGAAGCAAACAACAATCATGCATCATATGTCCAGCAAGTTGAGCATCAATCAAGAATTAACACAATTCAAATGTGTGTGCATCGTGTTTATTGCATAAATTAATCAACAACGCAAACATAAACATTCATCGATGAAAACCAAGACTCGCGTGTCGAAGAATCGTGTTCATGCAATGGTGTGAGGTGAAACAGCTCAAGAATGATCCACAAATCATCATCATATCAATCCATAAAGTTTAGACATGAAAAGGATCTCAAACAACCAAGAAAATGCAAGAAAATCAAGTTATGCTTCAGTGGTAACCGGTTACAGCATAACTGTTAACCGGTTACACAGTTCAAAATTGCACAAATTATGGTGAAAATACACAGTGTAACCGGTTACAGCATAACTGCTAACCGGTTACTCTGGGACAGTGGTAAAAAAAATCAGTTTCAAAAGCACTTTTCAGCAGCAAATCACTTATGTAATCATGTTCAATGATCATGTAATCAACAATGCATGAAAATCAAGTTCAGAAACAGCATTCAAACATCATTTAGATCCAATAATCATCAACATCCACAATTAAATTCACACAAATGAACCAAAACACACCAAAAATCATGGATCTACATTGCGAAAGTTGCAATTAAGCTAAAATGAGTATGGATCTAAAATTAACCAACCTACAAAGCTGAGATTTGCTTTGGTGAGTGTTGTAAACAGAATTTGATGAATCCAAGTAGAGAAATCCAAGATCCACAAGCTCTTTGCACTCAAAAGTTGAAAATCCAAGCAATAAGCAACAAAACTCCAAAATCACTTTCAATAATCACTTCTGAAATTCCAGATCTAGATCCAAACGAAAATCACTAATGAAACGCAGCAATGAAGTGGTAATGGGTGGCTTTAGCTTAAGAATTAACAAGTTCCAATGAAGAACTTGTTAATCTATATGGAAGAGCTTTGAGTGTGGTTGAAAATGGAGGTTGAGAGTGAAAAAGTGAGAGAGAATTGAGAGCAAAATTATGAAAAATGAGAGTGAAAAATGATCTAGGGTGGTGAGGTTTGGAATGAATTGGTTTAAATAACCCCTAGGTTAGGAGTTAAGTTTGGGTTTGGAGTGAGGTTAAGTGGGTGGAAATTGGGGTGAAAAATGAATTAGGAAAAGAAAATGAGGAATTTGAGTAGAAGAATGATGGAGAGAATTTGAATTTTGGATGGAAAATGATGAAATTGGATCAATTCTAGATCCTTCCCACACATGCACAAGCCAAGCACATGACCACTAATGATGCAAACTTAATTTTTTTCAAATTACGCCCAGGGTAACCGGTTACAGCATAACTGCTAACCGGTTACACAGTTCAAAAAACCTTGAGAATGTGCTGAAAATGAATGAGTAACCGGTTAGGACATATGCTGTAACCGGTTACATAGTTCAAATTTTGAATTTTAGCGCCTTTTGGAGGGAAACTTGGAAAAGTGACTTTTGATAGCTGTTTTGAACCCGTCAAACCTCTGAAACTCAAAACTTGATATTGCTACTGAGTAACACCTGAAAAGAACACAAATTCCTGCTGACACCTAAGAATATCCTGCTGAATTAATAATGCCTGATACCGGATTGCTTGATCAGAAAATGACTGTTGAAGCTTCTGATTATCAAAACGCCTAATGAGCAAAATAAAAGCTCTAAAAGACCTTGAAAACCATCTGCTTGACCCTGAATACTGCTGAAAATAATGCCAGAGCTGATAACGCCATGAGCTGCTAGAAAATACCTTGATCCCATGCCCAAAAGAAACATGCAAAAATGCAGAAATGACGATGCAAATGAAATGAAGCATAAGCCAAAAAGGTTATCAACACTAGGGAAAATTTTGAGGTGTTACAATGGGTTTGTTTGAACATTCAGATTTGTATCTTTGAAAGATAGAACTCAGTTTCTGACAAACTTTTGTACATCATACTTGAAGCTGAGACAATTCTCAATGTTATGTCCCGATCCTCCTTGATGGTAAGGGAAAGTTTGATCTACTTTGAACCAAAATGGTGCCTCTTGGCCAGTAGAAGTGGAAATAACTCTGCGTACAACATCGGTATAGGGTCGAACCCTGATGGTCGTGTTGTACGATTGGTATTATTGTACTGCGGGCGAGCCTACTGAAGAGGCTATTGCGGCCTTTACTGATACTATTGTTGACATGGTTGGCTCGTATCAACCTGAGGTTGATATGTCGGAGCTGGCACTGGGTTGATAACGGGAGTTACTACTGGTACCGGTTGATACCTTCGCCTTTTCTTTCCCTGAGAGATATTACTGATATCTTGCTCTTTCTTCTTTTGGAAAGCATTAACGTAACTTTTAGTACTGCTGGATGGCTCTGCATCTTTGACCAATCGTCCTTCTCGGACTACTTCTTCAAGGCGTACTCCCATATTCACCATTTCGGTGAAATCACTAGGTGCACTTGCAACCATTCGATCGTAATAAAACGAGCTCAATGTTTTCAGGAAGATCTTTGTCATTTCCTTTTCCTCGAGAGGAGGACAGATCTGGGTGGCGATTTCATGCCATCTCTGAGCATATTCTTTGAAGGTTTCCTTATCCTTTTCTGACATTGCTCTGAGCTGGCCCCTATTTGGTGCCATGTCCAAGTTGTATTTATACTGCTGAACGAAAGCTGCGCCGAGATCTCTAAAAGTACTGATCTTGGTGCGGTTTAAACCCATGTACCATTTGAGTGCGGCACCGATTAAACTGTCTTGGAAGTAATGGATTAGTAGCTGTTGATTTTCCATCTGAGTAGACATTTTCCAAGCGTACATCACCAAATGAGTTTAAGGGCAAGAGTTGCCTTTATATTTTTCAAAGTCAGGCACCTTGAATTTGTGCGGTTTCTTTACGTTAGGGACCAATCAGAGGTCAGCGACGTCTTTCCCAAACAAGTTCTGACCGCGAATGGCATGCAGTTCCTTCTTTATTTCCAAGAATTGTTCCTGGAATTCATTCATCCTTTCATATACGTCTTCGTTTCCGCCAAAAGCAGCCTGCAAAATTTGTTCTTCTGAGATAGTGTGTACCACTGGTTGTGGTATAGTCATTACGGCGGTAACTCTTGGCGCTTCAGTGACCTGAAGTTTGTAACCTTCAGGAGTTTCTGTTGTAACCCTTACATCTTCATTGGCCTGAAGTTTGTAACCTTCAGGTCTGGCGGTTCCTGCTATGACTTCTGAGTCTTTAGTGATCGGTGGGATGTATCCTTCAGGTATAAAGTTGAGAGGCATGCCCCAGGGAAATCCTTTAGGCATTTTGTACTGAGGATGACTTCCAGGTGTCTCAAATGCTGGTGTGGATGTAATCTCCGAGATCACAGTCTTTTGATGTTGTTCTTCCTGGGCTACTTCCAGGGATTGCATGGTGTTGTGGAGTTTCTCCAAACTCTCCTTCAGAGCATTGATTTCTTCTCTCAGCTCTCAGCTCTCTTCCTCGAGATCATCCATTTTCTTTTGTCGATTGGCCCGAGTATTGTACGAATGAGACAGTTTGACTCTAGAGTGCGACACATATGTGAGACTCAAAGACAAAGATGTGTTATGTGAGAATGATGAATGATATGCAAAGAATGAGAATGATATATTTTTTAGTATTTGTTTTTCAAAAGAACTTTTAACAATTATTATAAATATCACACAGCGGGGGAAGTGTAATACCCCAATTCCCTTCGCGAATAAATAATACAAATATAAATCAGAGTAATTAAAATTTTATTTTTCCGACAGGAAACAGGGATGTCACACTTAAAGAAAGAAAACACAATCCCTGCTCATAAATTTGATACATAGCATAAAATAGAATACCCTCAAAGGGGAAACTTGTTCCATATAAAGGGAAAGGTCAATTATGGAATAAAGCGGAAATATCCATAATCGACTTGTTTTACAAAATAAATCATTTTTAATACATCAACTATATACACAAAAGTACTACAAAATACATTCAACAAATGTATACATATATATATATAATCGTTCCCCGACTCCCGTGCTACGTATCAGAGCAGACACCAAGACCGACAACAGAACGGAGGACTAATCTTCACAAAAGACCTCCAGCAACTCTAATCTGCAATGCCTCATAGAGCATTATAAAACAGCATAAGGGTGAGAAATAACAACTAAATCAAGATTGCATAATAATATGCAAAAACACATAAAAATTCACATGCATAGTTATTCTCACCACAAGCATCACATACAATACATATAGCATATATCAATTATACCAACATAATAACACATTCACACATAATACACACCAAAGTTATGACATATGGAAACACATCACCACATCACATAGCATGTCTATACATATTTCATACTATCCACAATTCATGCATTTATCACATATGCACATCAATTCACCAATGCTATCACAAACTTAACACATAGTCAATCCATTCATGATTTTCCACACATAATGCATCCATTCACAATTCTCACACATAATCAATCAAATCATGATTTTCCACACATAATGCATCCATGATTTATGCAAATGCACAGAGACCGACACAACGACTCTATGCAAATGCCATGCGGTACCGACTTCCAATGTTTCTCATCACTAGTTCACTCAGGAACTCTACTGGAACCATCGCTCGTTACATCACTGTAACTCCCCGTCGGGCATACGATGTTCCCCGTCGCTCATACCCCACACGGGCACACGACATTTATGGATCGCTCACACCCCACACGGGCACACGACCCGATCGCTCACACCCCACATGGGCACACGATGGTCTATAATCATCGCTCACACCCCACATGGGCACACGACGTTATAGCAGATTCCCTCTGGAACCAATCCGTCGCTCACACCCCACATGGGCACACGACGTTTATGGATCGCTCACACCCCACACGGGCACACGATCCGATCGCTCACACCCTACATGGGTACACGATCACAAGATGCATATCATGATGCTTGGCATACAATGACTAATGACATTCAATGCACACGTATACACATCCACAATCATGCATATATCATCAAATACCACACATTGAATTTTCTTGCCCTTAGGCCACAAATCATCATCACAACATGTATCACGTGCATTTTCATTTCACAACAGCACACAAGTCATACAATATCCATATCAACAACACATTGTATGATACACATCAATTACACACAATGACAACGACAAAAGTCGACAAAACAACATCATTCAAATATCATACATCCATCACCAATGTGTATCAATCATGCACAACATTTCATCACATATATTCACGCCATATAACAGCACACCAGCTATACGTTACATATCAAAAGCATATAGCATGATAACACATCAATCCCACGCATTTAACGCGATAAAAACCCGACAACCCGACTATTTTTCAAAAACACGAATCAATTAAATCATCTTTTACCATTTTTAATAGAAAGAATATTTCATTAGCTTTCCAACGCTTCGAACGGGGACCAAAACGGACTTACGGATAAAAAGTTATGAATTTTTGAAGTTTCTTAAATTTTTCATTTTTGCCCAGACCGCGCTGAGCGCGCAGACTACGCGCTGAGCGCGAAACCTGCTGCGATTTCAGCCTTAAAAACACCATTTTTAGACTTCCGGACATCCGTTTTCGATTCCGTAAAAAGCTGCGATCTCAGAATTCGACGTACTACAATATTTTCACCATTAAAGAGCCATCCAACACATTTTCACGGTTGAAATATTTTGACACATAGTTTTATCAATTTAACCCAATTCCAAACTCGATCAAAATCACTCGAAAACACACGAACAACCATTCCCGATTAAATATCAACCTATACCAATGTTACCAGACATATCCCAACACTTTTACTCGATCACAACATCAATTTGCACAAAACATCGATATATATCAAAAACGCAAAAGTTACAAATTCGACTCAATTCAATCAAATGATCACGATAAAACACGACCCAACATCACACGACTCTACTACGCGATTTATTCCGAATTTCGTCCGTGAAAACATCGATTTCTAACCATTTTTCTCATTTCAACCTAGAATGGAAAACTATGGAAAAACAAGGAAACATTCACACAATCACACACATATACATATACAAGCAAGATATAATCGAAACTTCTCACCCTTACCCGATTATTCGCGCTTGAAACGGAGTTATGTCGATTTTTCCACTTTTCCTCTTCTCCCTTTTCTTTCCTCTCTTTTCTCTTCTATTCTCTTTCTCTTCTTTCTTTTTCTTTTCCTTACTATCTTTTCTCTCTTTTCTTTCTTTTTATAAAAATATCTACCCCCCAAAAAGACCAAAATACCCCTCAGCTCAAATATCTCCCAAACGCTCTCAAAATGCGATAAAACATAAACATACCGATGAAATATATTTCAGGAAATAAAAGTTGAAAAGAAATTATAATTTAATGCAAATATTTTATCTATCAGAGAAATTAACCAATTAGGTTAATTAGCAGGTAAAATACAATAAATTCACACATTTCACAAAATTCACATAAATGAAATAAATAAATAGAATTAAACAAATCGGGGCGTTACAGGGAGACCCTTTTATTGAACTTGAAAGATTGCATTATTTTACAGGGAAAAGTACAGTATTTTACAAAGTGCGAGAAGGAAAATTAGTCCTATGGATCCTGAGTTCCCTCTGAGGAGAGCTCGGATGCTGGTTCCTGAACTTTTCTTTTCTTTGATCGGGCTTCCTCAGCCGTTGTTGAGTCAACGATCCTTTGCCAAGTGAAAGGAGTGAGCAAATTTCTTCGTTCCTCCTGACTTTCTATAGCATGCTGCTCTAATATCTTAATCAGAGCATCCTTTTCCTTGAGCAGTTCTTGAATCTTGGTACATTCCAAATTAAGAATCTGGTACTTGTTCTTCCAAGAGTTCTTCTTGCGTTGGACTTTGTTGAGAGAGACTTGTAGTTTTTCCACATCTGACATGAAATAAAGGACAGATTCCTTTAAGGGAAAAAAATTCTTGACGAGGGTAAGGCATCCTCAGTTTGATAGCCCTAGTTTGCACCTAGTGGAGGTAAGGCTCTGCAGAGATGCAGTTTGGCCTCCCAAGGGACTCTCTCCCCTTCCTATGAACATGTTGCCATGCATGCACTATTTCTTTCTTTAGTGCCTTGTCATTTTCTCCTTCCTTGAAGAAAAGACCTTCCTGATGAACATTATGTGGGATATTCTTCATCAGGTATCCAAGTTGACGGTGACCTAAAATTGGATGATAGTTGATCCCTCCTTTAGTACCAATGAGGGGTACATTGGGGAAATTTACACATTTCTCGATGATTTTCACTCCGTCATAGATCCGATTGTACCAGTCTATGTCAGAATTGGTAAGAGGCATAATCTTCTGTGACTATCGCAGACTACTCTTGTGATCCCAAAAAGCAGCAGACTTGGGCAAGTGGGAAATAAACCATTTTTAGAGTAATGGTACACACCATGTGATCATCCCCCACTATACAAACTCCTTAAGTATACAGAATGATAAGAATCTGCGAGCAAGGTTGGGACTGGGTTCCCAATTAAGAATATCTTAACAACATTGGTGTCGATGAAGTTGTCAATGTTGGGAAAGAGGAATAACCCATATATGAGTAGAACAAAGACATCCTCGAAAGCGGTTATATTTCCTATACTGGCAAATTATAAAGCTTTCTCCATCAGGAATTTAGCTGGTAAACCCTGGATTCCTCCTTTGGTGGTCATGTGAGTCTTGATTTCTGACTCATCTAAAGAGATGGCCCTTGCAATGGCTTGATCTTTTGGAATTTCTTCCCGTCCGGAAAATGGATCTTGATCAGTGATAGGTAAATCAATCAGGTGGGAGTACTCTTCCAGTGTTGGTATGAGCTGGTAATCTGGGAAAGTGAAGTTGTGGTAAACCGGATCGTAAAACTAAACCAGTGTAGACAGGATCCCTTCAACCATGTTGACTTTCAAAAGAGACAACAGTCTCCGTGCTTAGTTCAGAAAGCTTCAGGATTAGTAATCATTGATTTGTGATAGGTAAATCAATCAGGTGGGAGTACTCTTCCAGTGTTGGTGTGAGCTGGTAATCTGGGAAAGTGAAGTTGTGGTAAACTGGATCGTAAAACTAAACCGGTGTAGACAGGATCCCTTCAACCATGTTGACTTTCAAAAGAGACAACAGTCCTCCATGCTTAGTTCTGAAAGCTTCAGGATTAGTAATCATCCTTCCCAATTTCCTTAGGTCTTCTAGTTTTGGAACCTTGAAGGTGTACTTGTGCGTTTTTCTTCTTCCGAAATCCATAACGCAACCTCTGATATTTGCAATCATTGTTTCAGTTTTTTTTTTAGAAAAAGAGTTTTTCTTGTTTAAAAAAGTTTTTTTAATGAATGCATGGATGCATTAATGCAGCAAACAAAAACATTTGAAAACATGGGTTTAGGGGTTCATCGTCATGAGCATGGAGCCATGGATCTACCCATTCCCAAGGTGTGTACTAATAGGCCAATTTTTGTACCTGTAGAACGGGTTATAACAAAGGTTCCCAAAATCATTGACCCCTCTTAGGGATATTGACAGCAAACTGATTGACTCAGGAGAGCTGTAATATCCCAAGATGAATCTCCTTTGAGTGTAGTATCACGTATCAACTATTCCCGATAGTCACCGCACTACCAAATGGTTTATTGGTTAAGTGTCTACTAATCCTCAGCTTCAAGGGTAACCCAATGGGAAAAAATAATGCTTTCACGACATGCTTGTTCAACATTGGTAACTCCATGCGGGCACCTCCACTGATTCAGTGGACTCTCAAGTCAGCATGGTCGGGATTCACTCCCTATAAGCCTCCCCAAATACGCCACCACTTATCTTACTGTTCTCTCGGACTCACCACATGCGTATTAATCGCATTTCCAGATAACTATAATTTAAACACGGGTATCAAGTAATATGACAGCAGATGATAAATATATATATATATAATGAAAAAGCAAGTAAGATAATAGAAAAATTAAATGCAAAGCAAGGCCTGGACCTCTTAGGAAATCTAATCCTAAATCTCCCCAGCAGAGTCGCCATTTTTCTATAGCGTGCGGTTTTTTCCCTAGTGACGCGATCACCTTACCGTAAAAACTGGTTTGGGTGCTACTTTCTGATTTCTGTATTTATCCTATGAAGCTGGTTAAGGAAGGGGAAGATATCTTAAACTAACCCTGCTTGCCAGTGTTTTCTTTAACAAATGCTAAGAGATCGGGGATCGGGGTCTGGTTATACAAAGGGAAGCTATTAACACCCAGTGTATCTATAGTAATCCATAGGAACCTTCTTTTGCATGTATTTTTTATGACTTAAAATGCTTTCTTGTGTTTATCTGTTGTGGACTAGGAAAGTTTCTCCTTTGGGAGGATTGAGAGAATGTTTTTGTTGCTTTCGGGTTTTTTTGTTGTTTTTGGGAAGGTACTGGACCTAAAGTTTTTTATTTGTGTGCTCGCTAAGATTTCACAATCTTATGTCTACGTATTCCCGTAAAGAGATTTAGGAAATCATAGCAATCGTATTTCCTCCTATTTCTATGGGAGGAAAAATGTGTGGTGTCTTGTTCAAAGCCCAAGATTGAAGCTATCGAAGTATTTGTGTCTTGTTCAAAGCCCAAGATTGAAGCTAAAAGGGTGATTGGGAGAGAATTTGTCATCTCTAAAGGGAGGTATCTCGCCTATTCATTACAAAATGTTGAGGGATTGATTATAAGGGAAATTACTTTAACTGGGATGTGGGAATCCAGTAATGCCATAATTTTCTTTATAAGAGAGATCTCATGAAGGAAGAAGCTTTAACTTAGTGTAGAGCAATGCCACTTTTTCCTTTATGAATCTTTCATGCTAAGAGAGGGACATTGGCTTGAATGTATGTAATCCAGAGGCTTACCACTTATAGCAGTTAGATGAAAGATAAATTTTAGCCAGGATAAGGGAAGGACTCCAGCTTGGATTTTTAATCAACAAGTGTGCCACTTATAGCAATTATCTGGAAAAAAGGTTTTGATTGTTTGTTTTGATATGTGATGTATAGAAGAGGTATCTTCTTGTAGAAAGGACTCATGGTCTCATCTGAAAGGATGCTGATTTTTGTGTGCCTTGATCAAAGCCCAAGGTTGAAGCTGAAAGAAAATGACTCCACTGGGGAGGGTTTTATCAGTCTTGTACAAAGCCCAAGATTAAGTCTGACTGGGGAAATTCTTATATGAAGCCTAAGAGGAGGCTATCTCTTGCTGAGGATTTATGGAAATCGAGGAGCAAGTCCAAATTGTATTGGGGAATCCAAGGGATTTACTCTTGTTGGGAATCAAGGAAGAGTTCAAATACCAGATGCCCCGAGGCTCTGATTTCATTGAGGATTTGTTGATGGTCAATTGACCCTGGCTGGGATTTTTCAAAGTGAAAGTTAAGCCTTGTTAGGGGTCAGGGAAGTTTAAAAGTTGAGTTTAAAAACCTTAGAAATTTTTAACTCTGCTGGCGACTAGTGTATTGATAAAATGATCAGGGTTTTCCTTATGCCTTTAGGAAACCTGATGGTCTCTGTGTGAAATCCAAAAGGAGACTATGATAATTTCCAAGTTTACTTGAATGAAGCCCAAGAGGAGGCTGAGACTATCCAAGTCTCTCAAGAAGTGGTAGGTTTGGGTTGGAGAGGGATATGTGTATAATGTTATGGAAATTTTGACTCTCCTGGGGATTGAACTAGTAGAGATAACTAATTTCTATCATATGCTTTTAGGAAGCCTTTGGGTCCTTGTACTAAGCCCAAGAGGAGGCTGGGGAACTTCTAAGAAGCTTGTGGGTCCTTGTACTAAGCCCAAGAGGAGGCTGGGGATGCTTCTAGGAAGCCTATGGGTCCAAGCCAAAGAAAAGTTCAAGAAAAGGTTTCACCGGGAATTAATCCTTTCTCTGTTGAACAGTTCTAAGGTTTGAAGAAATTCAAAAGAGGTTTCACCGAGAATTTTTATCTTCTATGGGGAAATGAATTTCTTGTATACGTATATTTCTAAGTTTTGACAGTCTTGAGAAAAGTTTCATCGGGAATAATGCTTTTCTCTGTTCCATATTAAATAAGCCCAAGAGGAGGCAGACTGTATTGAGGGAATTTCCTATGAGGGAACTAGTTGTGACTACGTTAAAAGTAACATCTGGTTTGACCTAAGTGTAGACTTAACTGCTAGGGGCACCTCTAGACAAATATGCACAGGTATATATAAAGATGAATAAATTAACAAGTGTAATACCCCAAAATTTGCTCTCCCCTTTTGGCATCATAGTTTAGCATTATCATATATCATATCATATCCATCTCATTAGCATTGCATTGCATTTAACATAGAAAAATGAAGCATAGCATTCCTCTTACCATCAAGGCATGTGATCAGGTGGAAGGTGGACAATCAAGGGATCATTCAAAGCACAAAAAGGTCAATCAAGTTGCCTCAAGGCAAGCCAAGAGTCTCTCATGTCTCATACCATCTCAATTGATCATCCACAATCTCAAGGAAGTGAGATCCAATGGGAGATTGAAGCAATGCATACTTCATCATGCAAGAGGTTTAAAAAACTGAAGGAAAACCCTCAAAAGAGATAGTTCATTGATCCAAAATCCATCTCAAATGGCATATCTCATCATCCTTTAAGAGGATACACAGCATACTCTGAGGAATTTGAAATTGGAGACTGCACTTTTCCCTCCTAACCAGAGGGGGTCAAAACTAGGGTTTCCAATTAAATCAGGGAATCTTTGATTTTTTGGACAAAAATTGATGTCATGGTGTTCTACATGTCTTTAAGTGTATGTATGTGGAAAATTGCTTCTCAATTGGTTTTAGAAGTGGTTCAATTGGAAGAAAGATTAAAAATCAGGGAAATTGGGGCCAAGTCAAATAATCAGAGGAAAAAGACAACTCTTGACTTTTTGTGGCCAAATTCATAAAATTCATGTTATATGTGACCAATGTACAAAATTTGATCAAGAAACTCCAAAGGAATCATGAAAAAATCAAGAGGTGGAAAGTTGCCATTTTTGGATGAAGAAGGGTTACTAGAAATAGTAATTTTGGTCATTTTGCACTACACTTTGAACCGAGACCATTTAAAATTGAAGCATCAAATGAAAATTCCACCAGGCCATAATAAAAGGTCTTGCTTTAAGCTTCAAATGCATGGGTAGAACATCTCCATTGGATAAATATTGAGGGAGATATGATGGATCAAAGTTGGACGAAAGTAGGCCAAAACCATGTCATGACCAAGGATTTTCAAGGCACGCGCGTAGTCATTTCAACAAACAGTTGGTGGGTCATAAGTGTACTCATTTTTCTCATGGTTAGAGGCTCCAAATGAGAAAATTTTCAACATAAAAGTTGTTCATTGCAATGTCACCTTCAATGTTCATGTTGGACAAAACCCCATTTGATCAAGTTATGGTGGAGATATTTTGGTCCAAAGTCATGGCGATAATGCTGAAAATCCACAGGCCAACTTGCCATGCCATGCCATAAGTCTGCACGCATATGTACCGATTCCTTTTCCATCTGTTTATGGTCATTTTTAGACATTTTTGAGACCTCATTTCACTTCAATTTTCAAACCAATATTGTTCCCCAATGCATCCTCTTTCCAATGAACCCATAAACTCACCAATTCATTCATTGAGTAGAGAGAAAAACTTCAACAAACTACCCTATGTTGGCACTGGTGCATTGACAGTTCAGTTCATGATTTGGTTCACACACACCACAAACACCTCCTCACTTTTGTTTCCTCTTTCAACCAAGCACAAGTTACTTACATAATGCTCACTGTCACGTGCTGTACATGGGAATAGAAAGAATAAACTTGCTTAGCAAGTTTCTGATGCACAAGCTTCTGTTTCACAAACCGTGCCAATTCTCTTTCTCATCACTTCCACCATAACTGTCATGAATCACCACCACCATAGCATAACCAACCTCACTCGCCCCTAACTAACTTGACTCAGTTAGTTAGGGTGCACTCACCTTAACTCATCCAACTCAGTTAACTCCACTCATTAAACCATGGTTAATTCATACTATAAAACAAAATCACACTTCACAATTCATTTTAGAGCTTCATTTTTCTCATTTTTCCCTTCAAAACACTTCAAACTCTCCCTCACATTCTCTCTACTTTCCCTCTGGTTTCATACGAGCTTCACCATCTTCCCTTCATCTACTTCATCTTCATCATCATCAATGGCATTGGATTGAATTTTTTCTACACAGTCCTCAAGGTTTTGCAAGCATTGTTCAACATTGAATCTCTCTGCTCTCAAGACCACTGGTTATATAGCATTTATTTTGCTAAGTTTGTGAAGCTCCAAGGTTGAAGAAGAAGCTAAGATCTCTGGTTTTCTGAAGAGTACTTCCAAATCTCCAATATTCAGGTACGAGTTTCATCCATTATAGACTTGATGTGAGTTTGTTTTCAGGTTCTTGCAGCTTCTTATAAGCTCAATAATTTTCCTGGCTAGTTGATAGGCCTTTAGAGGCGTAGTTCGAATGTTAGGGCAAATCTGTTTCTGTTGGGTTCTCTCATATCATGAATTGCTTGTGCATTTTGTTCTTGAATTCGTGTTCTACGTTAGTTCCTCTTTCTATTGGTATACGTTTTGTGGATTTCTGGAGAAATCAAGGTTGCAGACGGTGGTGAGTGACCGAAGAAGGTGACCGGAGGTCCCTCTCCGGCCGGTGGACTTCAGTTTAGGGTTTTATGCTCAGTTTAGATGTGGTCCGTTGGATGAGTGTGATCTAATGGCCACCATGCTGCCAACACATAAAAATAGGCGTGCAGCGCACGTGTTTTATTTCTGATTTCTTTTAAGCATTATGTGGTGTGGCACATGGTAAGGAGTATGGTCATTCGTGTACGTGCGTTGATTTTGATTACCTTGACTTTTGCTTTGACTGGGATTTGATCCAATGGCTGGTATGATTTGACTTTTGTTGACTAAATTCCATGATAATATTGTGTACTGCGCGCTTATTAGACCTAGTCAGATTAATATCCACACCTCTCATGTTTTCAAGCCCAATTGATTTGAACTGAGCAATTACTTTTTGTGCACCCCCATTCATATTGCATCTTATTTTTAATTTCATTTTTTTTACACGTTTCATAATTGAATTTTAAAAATACCAAACTTCATCATAAAATTCCATAAAAATTCATGAACATCATTAAAACATTTAGGAAATTTTTGATGATTTTAGTTTTTGATTTTTATGACCTTTTTGCCCCTGTTCCACAATTTTCTTTGATTTTCTTTTGTGTGCATTCTTAATGTGGTACATGATTTTGTGAATTTTTGTTCTTGATCATTAAAAATTGTTTTGATGCTCTTCTTTTTGCATTGAGTCATTAGCCTCATGAGGTATGTTAAGTGATTTTTATTTGATTTTTTTAGGTCAGTTTATGGCATGTTTGGTGTTCATTTTTGTGTTACTTTGTATGATGTGTATACTTGACCTAAGTGCATTGTTTGACATCTTTTTGCCTTGATTTCTTGCATGTTATTTTGGTATATGATTCACTTCTGATTTGTGTATCTTTAAACCATGCTTGATTAATTTCCATGAGGCCATCTAATTTTTGTTTAATGCATTACATTTGAAGCATAATAACATGTCATATCATCTTAATATTTGTGCATGTTTACATGATTTCTTTTGTACATACTTGCATGATCATTTGCATATTTGGTGAACCATTCATGTGACATAATAGGTCATTGATACATATTATATGTCATATTTGCATGTTGATTATCATTTGAACCTTGTGCACCTTTAACATGTTGTGTTTGCACTTTCCTTTTTTGGACTTCCATTTCAATTCTACTTCTTCTATCACTTCTTAGATGTCTTGATGTGTTATGCATGAACACTTGTGAGAGGTTTGTGAATCATTTTTCCTTTCATTTCAATTCTGATCCTTGGATTACATGTTCCATTTATGCATGCTTTTTCATTTCTTTTCATCTTTCATTCTCCCTTTTCTTATGGTAGCATGTTCTAATGCCATGGATGATGTTTGTTGCCTATCCACTTGGACTTGCATGATAATGATCATTTGTTTTCCATATGATGTACATTCTGGTTGTGGTTATAGGATTTGATTTCTCATCTAATTCTTTTGAGTTTTATGGTGCATTAAATGTTCCTTTACTTCTTATACTTCTTACACATGTTTACTAACCATGTAGGGGCTTTGGTAAGTTTCAATTGAGTGTGGATAAGGAATCCACATTCAAACTTCTATCCTCTCATCTCTTTTACAAGTTCATCTAGTATTTTGTTAAGCACTTATGTGCTTTCTTTTAATAACTCATTACTTTCCCTTTTGAATTACAATTCATCTTCTACTTTAGAAGTGAATTGCTTAATTCATTCTTTCTTTAGACTTTAGGTTGAAACCTCACAAACCATTAGGATCACTCCCTTTAATCTTCAATTAGGATTGAGTCTTAGATCATATAGATTTTTACCTTTTCTCCTCTCTTGAGTCTCTCTTCTCATCTCAAAAGAAAAATGCAAAACATCTAATAAAGGTAGACATTTATTGCATTTAGGCCTTTCATATAAAGAAAAGATTATAAGGGGTCTTCTCTTATTATCTTAGAATGTGTAGCATATAGCCCATCTTGGGTCAATGTGTTAAACATTCGATCTTGTATGAGGGACTTAAATGCAATACTTGTTGAAGGTACAAATAAAAAGCACTTCTTCATTTCATAATCAACAAAAACACTTAATAAACACAAATATGCTAGTTTGTTTGAACCTTGACAATTGGAACTAAGTGTGGGGGTCTTCTTCACTCTTAGTGTGCATTCTTATCCATTCCATCTTGGAATGTGAGAATGTACACATTCCAATGGCTAAGATTTGGATACACTATCATATGCAAACAAATGAAAAAAACTCTTAAAAGACAAAAACAAACAATAACATCTTTCCTTCGGGAATTCTTTCCTCATCTCAGTCAATCATTCCTCAAGGATGCGTCATTTCCGTTCTACCGCAAACAGGTAACGCCTAAGTCTCCCTACAGCGAGCTGCAACACCTAAACTGCTAGGACACGAACGTTGACGTATTCCATTAAAAGACACAAACAACTTTCCCTAGTGAGGGGAACTACGTCGCTCTGATTCTCATGCTCCCGATGAGATACGTAGGCAGTGGGGTAGGGCCCATTCGAGCACTTCATTTATTTTCCCTACATTTGTTTCTCGTTCCTTTTCCATTATTTCTCCTTTCTTTCTTGAAGTTCCTTTTCCAATATCCTTTTCTTACACCCTTTGATCGAGACAAGCAAGCGTGGATCCCATCGGGTACGATGGACGCGTGGGGGTGCTAATACCTTCCCTTCGCGTAACCGACTCCCGAACCCAGTTCTCTTGGTCGCAAGACCATGCTCTATCCTTTCCTTCAGGTTTATGCGGTGTTTCCTTTCCCTCTCGTGGGATAAATACACATTGCTGGCGACTCTGTTCGGTGCCACTTTCGCGTTTGTACTAGGATGAAAATCCCGGGAGCGACAGCTGGCGACTCTGCTGGGTACAGGTTGACCTATTGCTGGTCCATCCTAAGCGAGTCAACCTAGCGCTTGTTTGCTTTTCTTTCATTGGGTGTTTACTATTGTATTGTATTTTCTATTTACTGTATTTTATTACTTGTACCATATTTACAGCATGTTAGCATTTACATTTCATATATTATACTGTGTTGCACTGTTCTGTCTGTTTGGCGGGATGGGATTTCTGAGAGATGAGCTCAGTACACAGGCTCGAGTATACACTTAGACTTAGAGTGGAGAGTAGTGGGACATACGTGCCATCTGTGTACGTGGGTAATCACGAAATTCACAGCTAGACGAGGCTATCTTGGGACCCATCATGGCGTGCGCATCTTGCATATTCCAGGATGTCGATCTAGAGAGCTGTCGACTCTAGTGACCGATCATGAGGACCTTAGTGGAACATCTCTCTTTAGCGGTGACAGTGGCAGACCACATTCTATGGCAAACCCACTCGCACCCGAGATCCCACTTTGGTACTTGCATAGGATGGCCTTTATTTTCTAAGGTGAGTCAGTGGACGGCCTCTTTGATTGGCATAGCATTGTATCCTACGGGCTGAATGTGCTATCGCTTCTCAAACCTCCGAAGCTGACAAGCCTTATTTTCTAGGAACCACATGTGAGTATGGGTGGGATGTTTACAGGTTTGCAAGTAACCCAGCCTCCTACATACCGTACTTGTGATTCTATGATTATTACAGACAGTGTATCCTATGACAGTGGTTTGAGTATTCATCTCAGATATATATTGCCAGATTCAGTGCAGAGACACAGTGCACACAGTTCAACACAGACACCGACACCTGGATACCTGATCACATGCCTTTTGCATTTGCATAATCATATCATAACAAGTTATGTTTGTCATTTTCAGGTACTTACCATATTGTCTGATTCCAATCATGAGTTCCCAAGATGCTGAGGTTAAAAGGAAGAATAATGTGTCATACAAATTCCCTGATCCTAAGTTGGATTTATTGAACAAGATGATAGGTATGGCTAGTTCTGATGTTCTCAGCACTTTTCAGAAGGAGTATGGAGAGCTGATTA
The DNA here is from genome assembly GCA_022829125.1 of Lathyrus tuberosus. Taxonomy (NCBI): domain Eukaryota; kingdom Viridiplantae; phylum Streptophyta; class Magnoliopsida; order Fabales; family Fabaceae; genus Lathyrus; species Lathyrus tuberosus. Next base: position 2,999,960 of record JALAZF010000052.1, on the reverse strand, counting down.
AGATGGTCTGTGCATTCACAAAGTATGAGAAGGATGGGTTGCATACTTTCTTACAGTTCTATGAGCCATCAATGAGATGTTTCCTATTTCCTGACTACATTCTGATGCCCACTCTGGAGGAATTCTCATTTATTTTTGGAATTCCAATCACATCTGCTATACCGTATTTTTCTGAAGGTGCTCTTGCCCCTGAAGTAATTGCTGCTGTTCTACATCTGGACCTGTTTGTTGCGAAAAGTGGCCTAAGCAGACTCAAAGAAGATGAAGGATTTCATTTGGAGTTTCTTTTTCAACAAGCTCAGGAAGCTGCCAAGGCTAACAATTAGACTACTTACAACGCTGTGTTAGCTCTTTGTATCTATGGCTTGGTGCTTTTCCCCGGTCAGCCTGATTTTGTTGATATGCAAGCGATGAAAGTGTTCGTTTCGAAGAATCCGATTCCTACCTTGCTAGGGGATTTTTATTACTCCGTACACTACAAAAATGAGAAGGCAAGAGGGAGTTTGGTTAGTTATTATACCCAATTGTTATGCCATTGGCTCTTCAAGCATTTGCCTCGGACTGGTGCGTTTGTAGAAACTGCTGAGACAATGAAGTGGTCCAAGAGACTGATAGGTTTGACTGCCAATAATATCATTTGGTTTGATCCCAAATTACTGACGATAGAGCTTACTGTCAAATGTGGAAGTTTTCCGAATGTGCCTCTACTTGGAAGAAGAGGTGGGATTAATTACAACCCAGTGTTGGCAGTTAGACAATTTGGCTATGCTTCGAGAAATCCTCCTGCTGATGAAGAGGTTAGCGCTTCTCTGTATTTCGTGGGAACCAAGAATGAAAGAGTGCCAGAAATAATAAATGCTTGGAAATTTAGGTAGAGAGAGGGAAAGTTGACTTTCGGCAAAGGAGACTGTAGATCATACCCTGCCTATGATGCTTGGATTGAGATGAAGGTCAAAAAGCTGTTGCTACCCTTTTCCAGAGAAGTTCTCTTATGTCCAGATCAACATTCCATGGTACCGGCCGAAGAGTACGAGAAATTGAAGAAAATGGTCAGGGAATTGTAGTTAGAGAACTCTGGAATGAGCAGATGTCTTCAGAAAGCTCTAGCTGACAACAAAGAGTTGAAAAAGAGAGCGTTGAAAGCAGAAAAAACCCTGGCGGACAAAGAAGAAGATTTTGATGAGAGAGCTCGATACTTCCGGAAGCTTACCTTGGGAGCAGATGATACTAGTCAGGCTCATAAGGCTACAAAGCAGGCGCTAGCCCGAAGCAAGGATTCGTTAGCTAAACTCCGTCAAGCTTGGGATGAGGTCAGAATTGAGAACTCTGAATTGCAGGCCCAGTTAAAAGATAAAGATGAAGAGCTTAAGAAAGCACACGTGGAAAGAAGAAAGTATCGAGAAGATCTTGGCAAAAGCCAAGAACAAGTAAAAAATGCTGAAGATAGGCTGAGAATCGCCAACAAGGAGCTTGAAGATGTCACAGCAGAGCTGAAAATGGTTAAAATTCAAGCTGGAATCAAGAGGCGCAAAGGAGCCAATGAAGATGAAGCCTTGCTGATGTACGTGGGGTCATTAGAGGATGCATTGGAAAAAAGGGACGTAGTAATCAAAGAGCTGATTGAGAAGCCGCATCATCAGCGTACCCGCATCCTGTTTGAAGAGATTAAGTACTCCAGCCAGAAGCTGAAGGATGTAGAGCTGTCGGATTAGTGATTTTTGTCATTTATTTGTAATTTGTAATGGTTACCATCAGAATTGTTGATGGATCCATTTGACTTCCTGTTTCTTATTTTGTTGCTGAAACTACGACAAACGTGCTTGAGAAGTTTTGGGAATTTGTATGAAATGAGCTATTTCTGTTCACAATTTCTGGTCTTCAGATATATGTGATGTGATATCTGCACACTAGCACACTACAAAATCACTATTTCTGGTCTTCAGACATCTGTGATCGATGTATATGAATATCTCTTCATGGCAAAACTCAGTAATCATGACTCCTGGTCTTCAGGAATTCTTGGTTACGATTGGAATCAGGATATGAAAAGTATCTTGAAATGACAAACATAACTTTACATTTGCATTTGCATATCATTTTTGCATCGCAGGTTTTCCTTTTGCAGGCGCCTGCTAACCTTTATTTGGTTTTCAGGCACGATAGCTGATACCCCAGTTCACCGATATTCTACCCGACGCAATCAAGCAAGAGTCATGGAGCAAGTTCAGACAGAGTTAGCTGATTTGAGGGGAAGGATGGAACAGTTCATGAACCTCATGCAGGGGATTGTTCAAGGTCAGCAAGAGCTGAGGACTGGTCAAGAAAACATGAGGATTGGACAAGAAGCTATGAGAACCACTATCCAGAGGCTGGAAACTGAAATCCCAAATCGCAACATGCGCACTCCTCCTGTTGGCACAATCCCTGCTGGTGGGGCACATCTGGGATTTGATAATAATGAGGATGGTCAAGAGGACCAGTTCACTTCATTCAACAATGACATGGGTTTCTACAATGACGACCGAAAGTATGAAGGGCTGGATGAAAGACTCAAGGCTATTGAGAGCCAAAATCCTCTGGGAATTGATGTAGAAGACATGGGTCTCGTACAGGGTGTGCGAATCCCTCCCAAGTTTAAGCTTCCTGTTTTGGATAAGTGCAATGGCAGCACCTGTCCCAAAACACATTTACAAGCTTACAATCGCAAGATTGCCGCTTACACCGAGGACCAAAAGCTCTGGATGTATTTTTTCCAGGATAGCCTATCAGGCGCCTCCCTGGAATGGTACATTAAGCTGGACAGGGTTCATATAAGGAGTTGGAAAGATTTGTGCGCTACGTTTCTAAAGCAGTATCAATATAATCTGGACATGGAACCTAATCGTACCCAATTACAGAGTATGACTCAGGATAACAAGGAGGGCTTTAAACAGTACGCACAGAGATGGAGAGAATTGGCTGCTCGAGTTCAACCACCTTTGGGTGATCGTGAGATGGCTGATATGTTCATGAGCACACTTCAAGGGACGTATTTGGATAGACTGGCTGCATGTCCCTCCACGGGGTTTGCCGATATCGTCGTTGCTGGGGAACGAATAGAAAGTCTGCTGAAATTGGGTAAGATTCAAGATGTTGCTTCAAGTTCGAAGAAACCCTTTGCCAATGAACCAAGGAAAAGAGAAGGGGAGTCAAGCGCTGTGTATAGAGGAGGGGGCAGAGGAGGGAATCAGTCCAATCATCAGGTGGATGTGGTAACCATTCCGATTCCAGCTGGACAGCAAACTCCAGATCAGCAAGGTAGACCCCGATTCCAGAACAATAGACAAAGGGACCGTAAGTTTGATCCCTTGCCTATGACATATGCTGCTTTGTTACCACAACTGCTCAAAGAGAAGTTGGTTGAACTTCGGGCTATGAAGCCGCTGGATTTCGAAAAATTGCCTCAAGGTTACGATGCTAATGTTCGATGTGAATTTCATTCTGGTGCGCCAGGTCATTCAATAGAAAAGTGCTGGGCCTTTCAACATAAGGTTCAAGATCTGATCGACGCAAAAGCTATTAACTTCTCTAGGCCGCCAAATGTTCGTGACAATCCAATGCCTCATCATGGAGGTGCAGGCACAAATGCTATTTTTGATGGCGAGAAGTTGAATTCGATTACTGATGTTAATTTGGTGAAGACTCCGCTGTTGATTGTAAAAGAACGTTTGTTAAAAGGAAAGGTATTTCCTGGATGCGCCTCTGATTGCGAGGATTGTTCAAAGCAGGTTAATGGCTGCAGTAAGTTGAGAGTTGGACTGCAGGATCTTATGGACGAGGGAAGTCTTCAGTTTGATAAAGTAGAGAAAGAATAGGATGTTTCTACCATTACCATTTACTATAATCCACTCGAGATACAGGTGCCTGTTGAGGAGCCTGTTGCTATCATCGTGCCCGAGAGGCCGAGACCAGTTACGATTATAGTTCCTGAATCGGCTGCTTATATGTCTAATAGGGCAGTTCCGTGGCAGTATGGAACCGATACTCGTCAAGGAGGAAGTCGGCAGAAGGCAGAGGCTGTTGGTACTAGCATTGAGAATGTCAGTGGACCAAGTGGTTTCACTAGGAGCGGTCGACTGTTTGCTCCCCAGACCCTAAGGAATGATAAAGAGGCTGAAGCCGCTGCAAGAGCGAAAGGAAAACAGGTTGTTGATGACAAGGTGCCTGCTCAGGAAGAGGACCCTAAAGTCAATTTTGATAATGATGTTGAGGAATTTATGAGGGTTATCAAAAAGAGTGATTACAAGATCATTGACCAACTTAATCAGACACCCTCTAAAATTTTGATATTATCCCTGTTAATGAGTTCAGATGCACACCGGGCTGCTTTGTTGAAAGTTCTGAATATGGCATACGTTCCCCAAGAGATTACAGTGAATCAGTTAGAGGGAGTAATTTCTAATGTGAATGTGAGCCACGGGTTGGGATTTACGAACAGGGATTTGACACCGGACGGATGTAACCACAACAAAGCATTGCACATCACACTTGAATGCAAAGGAGCAGTTTTGTCGCATGTGCTGGTTGACACAGGTTCTTCCTTAAATGTGTTACCCAAAAAAGCCCTGATGAAAATTAAAGTAGATGGATTGGTTCTGAGACCCAGCGATCTGATTGTGAGAGCTTTTGATGGATCCCAAAGATCGGTGTTTGGGGAGGTTGAACTACCAATACAGGTTGGTCCACAGATATTCAAGACGATCTTTCATGTTATGGACATTCAGCCTGCTTATAGCTATTTGTTGGGCCGACCGTGGATTCACGCAGCAGGCGCAGTTACCTCCACACTTCATCAGAAGCTCAAATATGTGTTCGAGGGTCAGGTGGTTACTGTTTGCGGCGAGGAAGATATATTCGTGAGTCATCTATCCACTTTCAAATATGTGGAAATGGATGGAGAAATTCATGAAACTTTGTGCCAATCTTTTGAAGCCCTGAATATCAATAACTTACCAGAGTCTACTTCAGCAGCAGTGGTGTCGAATATGCTAGGTGGGCTGAGTGCATCAATTGCGTCATACAAGCAGGCCAGAGAAGTGGTCGAAAGCGGGAATGCCCAGGGTTGGGGTAAAGCTATTGACGTGTTTGTGAAAGAAGATAAGTTTGTCATTGGATACCAGCCGGGCCGGATGCTAGTTCCTCGATTCCGTGGGCCAATCAACTTCAACAGTGGAGGAATTATCAATCCCAACCAGTCCTGCTCAGCAATAGAAGATGGCGCTAAAGCTCAGATTATCTGGACAGATGGGTATATGCACTGGCTCCAGGCGAGGCGTTGTAAAATTGGTCTAGTGAAGAAATCGTTCATGTTGTTCACCATTCAGAGTAATAATTCTTGTCTTTCATAATGCATGAAATCCCACACTCTGCCCAAGGTGTGAGGATCCATTTGTAGGGCCACCATATTTTCTCAAATAATGTTCAAATATCAATAAAAGGACGTTTTTGTTTACAAATTTGTGTTCCTTTATTCTTTCTTTATTTTTATTTTGCACAAAGAAAATAAAAATGATAATGCACTTTCTTTTCTTTTGTTTTCAAGCAAAATAATCTAAAATAAAGCATAAACCTAATCATGCAGACTGGATTCTGTGGATTTCTCTGAAAATGATTTTGTTATGCCCACGTATGATTTCGACAATCCGATCTATCAAGCTGAGGAAGAAAGTGATGAAGACTATGAACTCCCGGAAGAGTTGGCTAGGTTGTTGAAACAGGAAGAGAAGACCATTCAGCCTCATCAGGAAGCTCTTGAGATCATCAATATTGGGTCAGAGGAAAGCAAGAAAGAGATCAAGATTGGTGCGAGTCTGTGGGCTGATGTAAAGCAAGAGCTGATAGTCATGCTACGTGAATACGTTGACATCTTTGCTTGGTCATACCAAGATATGCCAGGTTTAGATACAGACATAGTTGTGCATAGACTACCATTGAAAGAGGACTGCCCACCGGTCAAGCAGAAGCTGCGCAGGACAAAACCAAAAATGGCTTTGAAGATCAAGGAAGAAGTACAGAAACAGTTGGATGCAGGTTTTCTGGCAGTAACCAACTATCCTCCCTGGGTGGCCAATATAGTACCGGTGCCGAAGAAAGATGGCAAAGTCAGAATGTGTGTGGATTACAAAGATCTCAACAGGGCGAGCCCTAAGGATGACTTTCCACTCCCTCATATTGATGTGCTGGTTGATAATACCGCTCAGTTTTCAGTGTTCTCATTTATGGATGGATTCTCCGGGTACAATCAGATAAAGATGGCGCCTGAAGACATGGAGAAGACGACATTCATTACCCCGTGGGGTACCTTCTGTTACAAAGTAATGCCTTTTGGGTTGAAGAACGCAGGGGCAACTTATCAAAGAGCAATGGTGACGTTATTCCACGATCTAATTCATAAAGAGATCGAGTGCTATGTGGATGACATGATTGCTAAATCAAAGACAGAAGAGGAAGATCTGATCAACTTGAAGAAGCTTTTTGAGAGGTTAAGAAAATTCAGGTTGAGACTGAATCCTAACAAGTGTACTTTCGGCGTGCGGTCCGGAAAATTGCTTGGTTTCATTGTCAGTGAAAAAGGGATAGAGGTTAATCCTGCTAAAGTGAAAGCTATACAAGATATGCCTGTACCGAGAACTGAAAAAGAAGTTCGCGGCTTTCTAGGAAGATTGAACTACATTTCAAGGTTCATATCTCACCTAACTGCCACTTGCGAACCGATATTCAAAATGCTAAGAAAAGATCAAACGGTCAAGTGGAATGATGATTGTCAAAATGCATTCGATAAAATAAAAAGATATTTGCAGGAACCTCCGATTCTGATACCTCCAGTTCAAGGGAGACCGCTGATTATGTACTTGACAGTACTCGAAGGATCCATGGGTTGTGTTCTCGGTCAACACGACGAGACAGGTAGGAAAGAACATGCTATCTACTACCTGAGCAAGAAATTTACAGATTGTGAATCGCGTTATTCAATGCTTGAGAAGACATGCTGTGCCCTCGCATGGGCCGCCAAGCGATTGAGACAATACATGCTCACACATACAACCCTGTTGATCTCAAAATTGGATTCGGTCAAGTATATTTTTGAGAAACCAGCACTTACAGGCAGAGTTGCAAGGTGGCAGATGGTGCTGACAGAGTACGATATTCAATTTACTTCGCAAAAGGCAATCAAAGGAAGTATACTGTCAGATTATCTTGCACAACAACCTCTTAATGATTACCAGCCCATGAGATTTGATTTCCCTGATGAGGACATCATGTTTCTCAAAGCGAAAGACTGCGAGGAACCACTTCTGGAGGAGGGGCCCGACCCTGAATCCAAATGGAGTTTGATGTTTGACGGGGCAGTTAATATGAATGAGTACGGAGTTAGTGCAGTCCTCATTACGCCAGAAGGTGTTCACATGCCCTTCACTGCCCGAGTAACTTTCGGGTGTACCAACAATGAAGCAGAGTATGAAGTTTGCATACTAGGGATTGATGAGGCTATCGATTTACGAATCAAGACCCTCGATATCTTTGGTGATTCAGCACTGGTGATCAATCAAGTAAAGGGAACTTGGCACACACATTAGCAGAATTTGATTCCGTGTAGAGATTATACGACGAGATTGCTGACATTCTTTACAACTGTCAAGTTGTACCATGTTCCCCGAGATGAGAATAAGTTTGCAGACGCCTTGGCTACTATATCTTCGATGATCAAAGTGCATGGTTGGAACTTTGTACCCAGGATTGATGTATCTCGTCTTGATAGGCCTGCTTTTGTGTTTGATGTTGATGCAGTGTCTGACGATAAGCCATGGTACCATGACATCAAATGCTTCTTGAAAAATCAAGAATACCCACCTGGGGCATCTTCCAATGACAAGAAGACATTAAGAAGGCTAGCTGGTAGTTTCTTCTTGAACAAAGATGGCGTGCTGTATAAAAGGAATTTTGACACGGTTCTGCTCAGATGTGTGGATAGACACGAAGCAGACCTGTTGATGATCGAAGTGCACGAAGGCTCTTTCGGTACCCATGCTGGAGGACATGCGATGGCTAAGAAATTGTTGAGATTGGGGTATTATTGGTTGACAATGGAGTCAGATTGCGGAAGTATGCCCGCAAGTGTCACAAATGCCAGATCTATGCAGACAAAGTACACGTTCCTCCCAATCCATTGAGTATCATGTCTTCTCCGTGGCCATTTGCAATGTGGGGCATTGATATGATCGGGAAGATTGAGCCTACTGCTTCAAACGGCCATCGTTTCATCTTGGTCGCCATTGATTACTTCACTAAATGGGTTGAAGCAACATCCTATGCCAATGTCACTAAGCAAGTAGTGGCTCGTTTCTTGAAAAGGGACATCATTTGTCGATATGGAGTGCCCGAAAGAATCATTACCGATAATGGTTCTAATTTGAATAATAAGATGATGGCTGAACTATGCCGGGACTTCAAAATTGAGCACCACAATTCTTCTCCGTACCGCCCGAAGATGAATGGCGTGGTTGAAGCGGCCAACAAAAATATCAAGAAGATTGTGCAGAAGATGGTTGTCACGTACAAAGATTGGCATGAGATGTTACCACTGGCTTTGCATGGGTATCGAACATCGGTCCGCACGTCCACTGGGGCAACACCATACTCGCTTGTATATGGTATGGAGGCAGTTCTACCGATAGAAGTGGAGATTCCCTCTCTCTGAGTATTGATGGACGTTAAGCTAGATGAAGCTGAATGGCTACGAGCCAGATTTGATCAGCTGAGCCTTATTGAGGAGAAACGATTAGCAGCGGTATGCCATGGCCAGCTATACCAGCGCAGAATGAAGAGGGCATTCGATCAAAAGGTTTGACCTCAAGTCTACAAGGTCGGGGATGTGGTAATCAAGAGAATACTTCCTCCGAGTACAGATCACAGGGGCAAATGGACTCCTAACTATGAAGGTCTGTTCGTGGTAAAAAAGGTTTTCTCAGGTGGAGCCTTGTTGCTGACAACCATGGATGGTGAATATTTTTCATCCCCTGTTAATTCAGATGCAGTTAAAAAATACTTCGTATAAAGAGACCCGCTGGATAAAAAAAAAAGGAATCCGGGCAAAAAAAGGCATCCCGGCGAACCAAAAAACAGAATAAAGGTTCGGGCAAAAATTAGGGATATAATTGAAAAGAATTGTACACCCGGTAAGTTGAAAACCCGAAAGGGCAACTTAGGCAAAAAAGGGTATCCCGGTGGATTGAAAACCTGAAAAGGCGATCCACACAAAAGAGGGATTAAAGCGAATGACTGCAGTCTGAATTAATCTGTACGTTTTCTACTCTTCAGCAAACTGGCAAAATTCCAAAGGAGGAATTGGCCCGACCACGAGCTTCCGGAGGCGAAGATAATTAGGAGAGTTGGAATACATACTGGCTATAACAGAATCAGAAATCAGTTGGAATCCAATTTCCGTATTATCATTAGGATAGATTTCTTTTCTCAATTTTATGGCAATCGCCTCTTTCAGGGGTTTGCTTCTGATTGTAAATTCGCCAATTTTTGGCATTTCATCAATAAAGTTGAATATTCAGTCACGGGCTTTTATTTTCATTTTACTGTTTTGTTTGCAAAAACGTCCGATTTTTGATAATAAAACGTTACTTTGAAAATATCTTGGCCTTGCAAAAACATGCACAAAGACAATTGAAATTACTTTGCTTGTTGGACAGCCTTGGATGGTGGACTCAAAAGACCGCGCAATATCCTGGGGCATGTGCATATTCTTTTTTCTGTTGCAGGTAATGAGCACGATCGATCCAAACAGCATGATCGTGACCACGAGCAGATATTTGCTATGACTTGATACTGTTGTATCTTATTAAGTCGATTCTTCCATTCAAGAGTTCCCACCGAGTTCGTGACGGCAACGGTGGTCGAAGATGGATTTCTTCTGTGTTGATAACGGTTATTAATGCAGTGAATACTCCAGGTCGACAACAAGTGCCAATCCTCTAGTACCTTGCAGACGATGTGAAAGGTAGTTCAAGGAAGAGTATTTGTCTAAGGGTTTGAAAATGCTTGGTTTTCTATAAAATCCTCTTAAGAGATGAAACTTTTAGTACCAACATCCCTTGTGGAGTTTACTCTTGGCAGGATGTACCAGCAAGTGGTAGTATCATGTCTCCCGCAGGTTTCAGCATGTGAAATTTGTCAAAGAATAATCCCCAGCGGAGTTATTGACCATCCCATGCATGGGGCATGTAACCTCCCCAGCAAAGGATATCCCCGATCTATAATCCCCAGTAGAGTTTGAGGACATTTGGTCTTCTGTAAAATCCTCTCGAAGGGCAGCCCCAACAAGAGACGCTTTAAAGCGGTTTTTCTCCAGCAGAGTGTGTTATAAACTCATTATCCCCAGCGGAGTCGTCAAAGGGAAAGTTCGCCCAACATGGGGCATTGTGACATTTACCCTAAGCTCGACAGTCATCTTCCTCAGAAGATTACCGAGGAATTGCTTTGGGTTTCCCTAACAAATCTCTAGGGACTATTTCTCAGTATGTTGCAACGGATTGTCTTTCAACCAAGATTTGGATATCCCCCGCAGAGTAGCCCTGATCCCCGGCAAGATCATATCTTTGGTAATGATATCCCCACAGAGTTCAGCATTGAATCTTGTCCGCTATACTCCCCAGCCGAGTCGCGGTAATTTCCCCAGCATGGTCTATATGGATCAACGGAATCTCTTTTTCAGCAAAGTGTCAGCATATGATATTACCCAGCAGGTGGTGTAATTCTCAGCATTGCTCAGTTACAATCCAAAGTCCAATTTATTTTTGGCATACAGTTTGTTCATATTATTCCAGCCGGTGGGATAGTATGGCAGATGGTTGTTCCAGCCAGTGGGATGATCATATTATACAGTTTGTTCATATTATTCCAGCCGGTGGGATAGTATGGCAGAGGGTTGTTCCAGCCAGTGGGATGATCATATTATACAGTTTATTCATATTATTCCAGCCGGTGGGATAGTATGGCAGATGGTTGTTCTAGCCAGTGGGATGATCATTATATACAGTTTGTTCATATTATTCTAGCCGGTGGGATAGTATGGCAGATGGTTGTTCCAGCCAGTGGGATGATCATTATATACAGTTTGTTCATATTATTCCAGCCGTTGGGATAGTATGGCAGATGGTTGTTCCAGCCAGTGGGATGATCATTATATACAGTTTGTTCATCTTATCCCAGCATGTGGGATAATATTGCAGATGATTGTTCCAGCCAGTGGGATGATCATTATATACAGTTTGTTCATCTTATCCCAGCATGTGGGATAATATTGCAGGTGGTTGTTCCAGCAGGTGGGATGATCATCTGGCAAAGCTTCCAGAGCCGGTTTGGTAAGCATCAAAGTCCAAGTTTAATTTGGCAAAGCTGCAAAAGTCCATTCGAGGATGGCAATTTTGAGATTCCAAAGCCTGTGTGGTAATCATTGAAGTCCAACGACAGATTGGCAAAAATCCAGCACGAACTGGTAAAAGTCCATTGTTTAGAATGGCAAAGCAGCTAAAGTCCACCAGCAGTGTGGCAAGCCAGTAGTCGTCTGGCGTCGTTCAAAAAGACATTTCTAAAGTCCACCAGCAGTATGGCAAGCCAGTAGTCGTCTGGCATCATTTAAAAAGACATTTGTTAAAGTCCATCAACAGTATGGCAAGCCAATAGTCGCCTGGCGTCATTCAAAGGACAGATCTCTCCGATGACGTTCATTTGCCGATTCAATCTAGAAGTCTCGTTGGGTTTATATCCCTTTTCTTCTTCATCACCCAGAGCAAATTTTTGGTTATATTTGGTATTCAATCACTATATACCTTGAAAGTCTGAAAGCAATCGCTTTCAGGCATTCAGGCCTACAGCGTTTGAATAGGGGCAGCTGTAATACCCCAAAATTTGCTCTCCCCTTTTGGCATCATCGTTTAGTATTATCATATATCATATCATATCCATCTCATTAGCATTGCATTGCATTTAACATAGAAAAATGAAGCATAGCATTCCTCTTACCATCAAGGCATGTGATCAGGTGGAAGGTGGACAATCAAGGGATCATTCAAAGCACAAAAAGGTCAATCAAGTTGCCTCAAGGCAAGCCAAGAGTCTCTCATGTCTCATACCATCTCAATTGATCATCCACAATCTCAAGGAAGTGAGATCCAATGGGAGATTGAAGCAATGCATACTTCATCATGCAAGAGGTTTAAAAAACTGAAGGAAAACCCTCAAAAGAGATAGTTCATTGATCCAAAATCCATCTCAAATGGCATATCTCATCATCCTTTAAGAGGATACACAGCATACTCTGAGGAATTTGAAATTGGAGACTGCACTTTTCCCTCCTAACCAGAGGGGGTCAAAACTAGGGTTTCCAATTAAATCAGGGAATCTTTGATTTTTTGGACAAAAATTGATGTCATGGTGTTCTACATGTCTTTAAGTGTATGTATGTGGAAAATTGCTTCTCAATTGGTTTTAGAAGTGGTTCAATTGGAAGAAAGATTAAAAATCAGGGAAATTGGGGCCAAGTCAAATAATCAGAGGAAAAAGACAACTCTTGACTTTTTGTGGCCAAATTCATAAAATTCATGTTATATGTGACCAATGTACAAAATTTGATCAAGAAACTCCAAAGGAATCATGAAAAAATCAAGAGGTGGAAAGTTGCCATTTTTGGATGAAGAAGGGTTACTAGAAATAGTAATTTTGGTCATTTTGCACTACACTTTGAACCGAGACCATTTAAAATTGAAGCATCAAATGAAAATTCCACCAGGCCTTAATAAAAGGTCTTGCTTTAAGCTTCAAATGCATGGGTAGAACATCTCCATTGGATAAATATTGAGGGAGATATGATGGATCAAAGTTGGACGAAAGTAGGCCAAAACCATGTCATGACCAAGGATTTTCAAGGCACGCGCGTAGTCATTTCAACAAACAGTTGGTGGGTCAGAAGTGTACTCATTTTTCTCATGGTTAGAGGCTCCAAATGAGAAAATTTTCAACATAAAAGTTGTTCATTGCAATGTCACCTTCAATGTTCATGTTGGACAAAACCCCATTTGATCAAGTTATGGTGGAGATATTTTGGTCCAAAGTCATGGCGATAATGCTGAAAATCCACAGGCCAACTTGCCATGCCATGCCATAAGTCTGCACGCATATGTACCGATTCCTTTTCCATCTGTTTATGGTCATTTTTAGACATTTTTGAGACCTCATTTCACTTCAATTTTCAAACCAATATTGTTCCCCAATACATCCTCTTTCCAATGAACCCATAAACTCACCAATTCATTCATTGAGTAGAGAGAAAAACTTCAACAAACTACCCTATGTTGGCACTGGTGCATTGACAGTTCAGTTCATGATTTGGTTCACACACACCACAAACACCTCCTCACTTTTGTTTCCTCTTTCAACCAAGCACAAGTTACTTACATAATGCTCACTGTCACGTGCTGTACATGGGAATAGAAAGAATAAACTTGCTTAGCAAGTTTCTGATGCACAAGCTTCTGTTTCACAAACCGTGCCAATTCTCTTTCTCATCACTTCCACCATAACTGTCATGAATCACCACCACCATAGCATAACCAACCTCACTCGCCCCTAACTAACTTGACTCAGTTAGTTAGGGTGCACTCACCTTAACTCATCCAACTCAGTTAACTCCACTCATTAAACCATGGTTAATTCATACTATAAAACAAAATCACACTTCACAATTCATTTTAGAGCTTCATTTTTCTCATTTTTCCCTTCAAAACACTTCAAACTCTCCCTCACATTCTCTCTACTTTCCCTCTGGTTTCATACGAGCTTCACCATCTTCCCTTCATCTACTTCATCTTCATCATCATCAATGGCATTGGATTGAATTTTTTCTACACAGTCCTCAAGGTTTTGCAAGCATTGTTCAACATTGAATCTCTCTGCTCTCAAGACCACTGGTTATATAGCATTTATTTTGCTAAGTTTGTGAAGCTCCAAGGTTGAAGAAGAAGCTAAGATCTCTGGTTTTCTGAAGAGTACTTCCAAATCTCCAATATTCAGGTACGAGTTTCATCCATTATAGACTTGATGTGAGTTTGTTTTTAGGTTCTTGCAGCTTCTTATAAGCTCAAGAACTTGCTTGGCTAGTTGATAGGCCTTTAGAGGCGTAGTTCGAATGTTAGGGCAAATCTGTTTCTGTTGGATTCTCTCATATCATGAATTGCTTGTGCATTTTGTTCTTGAATTTGTGTTCTATGTTAGTTCCTCTTTCTATTGGTATACGTTTTGTGGATTTCTGGAGAAATCAAGGTTGCAGACGGTGGTGAGTACCCGGAGAAGGTGACCGGAGGTCCCTCTCCGGCCGGTGGACTTCAGTTTAGGGTTTTATGCTCAGTTTAGATGTGGTCCGTTGGATGAGTGTGATCTAATGGCCACCATGCTGCCAACACATAAAAATAGGCGTGCACCGCACGTGTTTTATTTCTGATTTCTTTTAAGCATTGTGTGGTGTGGCACATGGTAAGGAGTATGGTCATTCGTGTACGTGCGTTGATTTTGATTACCTTGACTTTTGCTTTGACTGGGATTTGATCCAATGGCTGGTATGATTTGACTTTTGTTGACTGAATTCCATGATAATATTGTGTACTGTGCGCTTATTGGACCTAGTCAGATTGATATCCACACCTCTCATGTTTTCAAGCCCAATTGATTTGAACTGAGCAATTACTTTTTGTGCACCCCCATTCATATTGCATCTTATTTTTAATTTCATTTTTTTTACACGTTTCATAATTGAATTTTAAAAATACCAAACTTCATCATAAAATTCCATAAAAATTCATGAACATCATTAAAACATTTAGGAAATTTTTGATGATTTTAGTTTTTGATTTTTATGACCTTTTTGCCCCTGTTCCACAATTTTCTTTGATTTTCTTTTGTGTGCATTCTTAATGTGGTACATGATTTTGTGCATTTTTGTTCTTGATCATTAAAAATTGTTTTGATGCTCTTCTTTTTGCATTGAGTCATTAGCCTCATGAGGTATGTTAAGTGATTTTTATTTGATTTTTTTAGGTCAGTTTATGGCATGTTTGGTGTTCATTTTTGTGTTACTTTGTATGATGTGTATACTTGACCTAAGTGCATTGTTTGACATCTTTTTGCCTTGATTTCTTGCATGTTATTTTGGTATATGATTCACTTCTGATTTGTGTATCTTTAAACCATGCTTGATTAATTTCCATGAGGCCATCTAATTTTTGTTTAATGCATTACATTTGAAGCATAATAACATGTCATATCATCTTAATATTTGTGCATGTTTACATGATTTCTTTTGTACATACTTGCATGATCATTTGCATATTTGGTGAACCATTCATGTGACATAATAGGTCATTGATACATATTATATGTCATCTTTGCATGTTGATTATCATTTGAACCTTGTGCACCTTTAACATGTTGTGTTTGCACTTTCCTTTTTTGGACTTCCATTTCAATTCTACTTCTTCTATCACTTCTTAGATGTCTTGATGTGTTATGCATGAACACTTGTGAGAGGTTTGTGAATCATTTTTCCTTTCATTTCAATTCTGATCCTTGGATTACATGTTCCATTTATGCATGCTTTTTCATTTCTTTTCATCTTTCATTCTCCCTTTTCTTATGGTAGCATGTTCTAATGCCATGGATGATGTTTGTTGCCTATCCACTTGGACTTGCATGATAATGATCATTTGTTTTCCATATGATGTACATTATGGTTATGGTTATAGGATTTGATTTCTCATCTAATTCTTTTGAGTTTTATGGTGCATTAAATGTTCCTTTACTTCTTATACTTCTTACACATGTTTACTAACCATGTAGGGGCTTTGGTAAGTTTCAATTGAGTGTGGATAAGGAATCCACATTCAAACTTCTATCCTCTCATCTCTTTTACAAGTTCATCTAGTATTTTGTTAAGCACTTATGTGCTTTCTTTTAATAACTCATTACTTTCCCTTTTGAATTACAATTCATCTTCTACTTTAGAAGTGAATTGCTTAATTCATTCTTTCTTTAGACTTTAGGTTGAAACCTCACAAACCATTAGGATCACTCACTTTAATCTTCAATTAGGATTGAGTCTTAGATCATATAGATTTTTACCTTTTCTCCTCTCTTGAGTCTCTCTTCTCATCTCAAAAGAAAAATGCAAAACATCTAATAAAGGTAGACATTTATTGCATTTAGGCCTTTCATATAAAGAAAAGATTATAAGGGGTCTTCTCTTATTATCTTAGAATGTGTAGCATATAGCCCATCTTGGGTCAATGTGTTAAACATTCGATCTTGTATGAGGGACTTAAATGCAATACTTGTTGAAGGTACAAATAAAAAGCACTTCTTCATTTCATAATCAACAAAAACACTTAATAAACACAAATATGCTAGTGTGTTTGAACCTTGACAATTGGAACTAAGTGTGGGGGTCTTCTCCACTCTTAGTGTGCATTCTTATCCATTCCATCTTGGAATGTGAGAATGTACACATTCCAATGGCTAAGATTTGGATACACTATCATATGCAAACAAATGAAAAAAAACTCTTAAAAGACAAAAACAAACAATAACATCTTTCCTTCGGGAATTCTTTCCTCATCTCAGTCAATCATTCCTCAAGGATGCGTCATTTCCGTTCTACCGCAAACAGGTAACGCCTAAGTCTCCCTACAGCGAGCTGCAACACCTAAACTGCTAGGACGCGAACGTTGACGTATTCCATTAAAAGACACAAACAACTTTCCCTAGTGAGGGGAACTACGTCGCTCTGATTCTCATGCTCCCGATGAGATACGTAGGCAGTGGGGTAGGGCCCATTCGAGCACTTCATTTATTTTCCCTACATTTGTTTCTCGTTCCTTTTCCATTCTTTCTCCTTTCTTTCTTGCAGTTCCTTTTCCAATATCCTTTTCTTACACCCTTTGATCGAGACAAGCAAGCGTGGATCCCATCGGGTACGATGGACGCGTGGGGGTGCTAATACCTTCCCTTCGCGTAACCGACTCCCGAACCCAGTTCTCTTGGTTGCAAGACCATGCTCTATCCTTTCCTTCAGGTTTATGCGGTGTTTCCTTTCCCTCTCGTGGGATAAATACACATTGCTGGCGACTCTGTTCGGTGCCACTTTCGCGTTTGTACTAGGATGAAAATCCCGGGAGCGACAACAGGTATATATAAACAAGTATGCATTGAATTGAAAAAAATATTGGGTCTTATACTCTGAGAAGAGGCCCAGGTGTATTGTGATTGATTATATGACTTTAACTGTATGATTAGGGTTTCAGGAAATTGAAGAAAGTTTTAAGAAAACTTTGAATTAAAAGATATTTGTTAAAAAGAAAAGAATGTTTGGGGCTTATAACTCAAAGAGAGGCCCAAGTGGTCTAAGAGCAGTTTCACCGGGAATAATGCTCCTCTTAGTAGTAGTGAAAAACAGATAGATGATTTTAAAAACAGAGGTATGGGGCTTACAACTCAAGGAGAGGCCCATGGAAGTCATTTATTGTTTTAAAACAAAGTTTTTGTACAAAAGATTGGGGCTTATACTCAAGGAGAGGCCCAGATGACTTATTTGAAAACATTGATCGCACTGCGATACTGAAAGACGTTGTGGGACTTATACTATAGCAGAGGCCCAAAATTGTTTCTGTACAAAAAGGGGTGGGGTATTACACTCTATTAGAGGCCCAAAAGTGTTTGTGAAGAAATAATAATGGGGCTTATACTCAAAGAGAGGCCTAGATGATTTATTTGAAAAGGCAACGATCGTGTCGTGATTTTGAAAACCACAGGGGGACTTATACAAAGACTAAGGCCCCAATTATTTGTTTACAAAAAGGGATGGGTCTTACACTCTACAAAGAGGCCCAAAGATTATTTTTTTATACAAGAAATGAGGCTTATAGCTCAATGAGACGCCCAGATGAAAAACAGGGATCACATCATTTATTTTGAAATTCGCGTCGGGACTTATACAATGACTGAGGCCCAAAATTTTGTATTTACAAAGGGGATGAGTCTTACACTCTTCAAAGAGGCCCAAAAGTGTTTCAAATGAAGTTTGAAAAATTAAAATAAAGGAAAAACCCTAATTTTAATTAAAAAAACATTTTTTCAAAGAAAATTAAATAGAAAATAGAAAATGATATAAAATATCAAATATATTTAGAAACAAGTTGTGAACTTTGAAAAATGTTTTGAAAAATCATGTTATGTTTATATGAAAGTGTGAAATTCATTTGAATTTGAAAAATCAAGAGGAAAATTTCATTAAAAATGTTTAAAAAACAATAAAAATTAAATTCTTAACAAAAATTCAAACTATATTAAATAAATAATATAAATTTGACTTTTTTGTAGAATAAAATATTTTAACATTTTTGTGAATTTTTAAAAAAAGAACCAATAAAAAATGATTAAAATTGAGAGAGAAATTAATTTTTGAAATCAAATAAGAAAATAACTTAAAAATTCAAAAATTCAAATAATTTGAAAAAAGGCGCCAACGGTCACCTTCTTCTTCCTCGTGCCCGCGCCATGGACGATTTGCAAAACCTCACTTTTCTCTCTGATTACTCAATGATTTTGCACGATTCAAATATCAATCTCACTCGTTTTTGAATAAGGATTTCAATGGTACCAATTAATTGCATTTATATTAAGTGTGGAGTGAGAAATCAAGTGATGAACACATGAACCCTAATTTCTGCAAGAACACTATGAAATCCTATACACGATAGCTACAAAGCAATTGATTGAGGGGAAACACTCTACATAAGTGCAGAAACATGTTTGTAACTTGAAAACACATTTATGATGCATGGATCATAGAGTTTGAGAGTTCATGCTTACCTCTTGCAAGAAGAAATCGAATTGTGTGTTGGAGGTGTTACAGATGTTGTTTGATGATCTGGACAACTTCAATGGACCTTATGTAAGTTGTTTGGAAGTTTGGAATGGATTGAAACAACCTGGATCACCTTGTGGTACCTCAACTGCAACTTGGCTCAAGTGTGATTTTGAGCTTTGTGATTCTGAGGTTACAGATGTGTGGGAAGTGTTTGGATAGCTCACATATAATGTATGTGATGTGTCTATAACATTGGTTTTGATAGAATTGCTCTCTATTTGAAAATTCGATAGTTACTTGAAAAAGAAGCAAAATCTGGTTTTTTGAGAGTGAAATGAAGAAGAGCATGTGTTGTTATGCTTTGGTGTCCTCAAGCTGATCAGAAAGGATCCCTATTTATAGTAGAGCAAGTTTGTTTTGGAAGCAATAGTGATTGGGGGCTGGATCACCTTATTATCCATTGAGTTTTGTCATGTAGCCAAAGTCTCCTCTAGCCATTGACTTGAGTCAATCTTGCAGGCTATGAGTCTTCTGATACAGGGATAAGGCTTGACTCATTTGCAATGTTGTGGATTGATACATGCCAGCTCTATGCATCCATTCAATGCTTCATAACAAAGTTGGAATTTTTGGAAATGAACCTTGAATGCCACATGCCAGAGTGATTGGATTTTTGACTTGGTGGCCTTGTGATCATATTCTTCATCATTCATGTTGATTTTGGACATAAATGAAATGATGCAAGTGTCCAAAATTGGTGTTGAACCCTAATTTTTACCCTTAAGATTTCACACATCTCTTTTTGCATCTCATATCACAAACAAGATCACAATATTGTTTCTCCCGAGTATCTGTGTATTTCTTACTTGCTTTATTATTTGTTTATGTTTATCTAACTTCTAACCAAAATACCAAAAATATGCTGCAGTTTGCCTGTTCTTCTCTCTGTGTGTTTTGCAGGTTTTTCAAAGCAAGGGCCTAACTTTAAGTCAAATGTGGTTGTTTGTTCTTGGTCCAGTTCAGATGGATGTTTTACCTAATCTTGGTCAAACTATCGAGTAATTGCTTTAAGTGAGAGTTATTTATGACAGTGGTTTATTTCTCATGCAGTGTGTATCCAAAGTCAAGTTGTCTTGTATCAGACTTCTTCAATTTATCCAACAGTGGTTCATGTACGATTTTGGTTAAGGAAATCAGGTTCATCTTGATCATATGTTCAATTGTGTTCAAACTATGTATTTATTTTCCAAGGGAACGGTTCAGATGAATTTTGAAGTAGTTCAGGGTTCATTTGATCAGAGATTCAGAGGATGATTGTTTCAGATGGTTTATTTCAGTTGTAAGTTAGTTAAGTGGTAATTGTGTTCATCAGAGATTGTGGGAAATAGTGCAAGTTGGTTCATGATCGTGTACGGGTTGGTGGTAGCCGGTTCATTTCATAAAAAAAAACAGTTCATTTCCATTCCTTAAGCCATTTCTTTTTCTAAACCAATTCCATTTTTTCTAATTTCATTCATTAACCATTATATCTAAACACCCAATTTCCATTTATCCATTTTTCAAAATCCATTTAATACCAAATTCATTATCCATTTCCAACATTCAATTTTAAGATCCATATCCAATTATCCAATTTATTTTCAATAACCCTTTTTTATCCATTTTTTGATCATCCATTATCCATTATCCATATTTTTAAATTCATCCCTATGTCAAATCCATTTCTTTTAACTAATTTTCTTTTTCCAACCAATTTATCCATGACTACTATGTGTCGCTCCCGGGATTTTTATCCAGGTACAAACGCGAAAGTGGCGCGGAAACAGAGTCGCCAGCAATGTGTATTTATCCCAAGAGAGGGAAAGGAAACACTGCTTAAACCTGAGGGAAGGAAAGAGCATGGTCTTACGACCAAGAGAAACGGGTAAGGGAGTCGGTTACACGAGGAGAAGGTATTAGCACCCCCACGCGTCCATCGTACTCGATGGGATCCACGCTTGTTGTCTCGATCAAAGGGTGTAGGGTATCTGAAACTCAACTGCTAACTGGAAACTGGAAACAAAAGGCGAAAGCGGAGAAACGGGGGGAAAAAGAAAAGAAGTGACTCGATAGGACATCGCGTCCTAGGCCTACGTATTCCCTCGTGCAATGGGAAAGTCAGAGTCAACGTAGTTCGGACTATGGATTGGGGAAGGGTGAAAGGATTATGCTCGGAGAGATCTCGCACGATCTCTTGCCTACGTATCCCGCTCGCACGCGAGAATCAGAGCGATGTAGTTCCCCTCACTAGGGATAGATTGTTTTGTTTGTGTTTTTTAAGTGGAGTACGCCAAGGTTCGCGTTCTAGTAGTTAGGTGTCGCAACTCGTTGTACGGAGTCTTAGGCATTTACTTATTTGCGGTAGAACGGAAATGAAGCATCCTTTATGAACGGAGTGAGGAAGATAAGAAGACAATTGTTTGTTTTTGTCTTTTAAGAAGAAGTGTTTTGATTATTTTGTGTTTGTAACACATATTGCACTAAAGTCTATGACATAGGATCGAGTGCCTCGCATATCGACCCAAGACGGGACGTACGCTAACACTCTAAGAAAGTGAAAGAAGATCCTCCACTATCTTATTTCCCACATGCAAGGCTCATGTGCAATACATGTTGATCCTTATTTAGATGTTTTTTCTTTTGTTTGGAGATGAGAAAGAGACTCAAAGGAAGAAAGGACAAAGTCTAAGTGGGGGACTAATTATCCTAAAGTTATCATGCATGGAGATCCTATGGTTAAGTGAGGTATAAGGTCCCACCTAAGCCTGAAGAGAAGAAAGGAATAGCACTAACTAATGCTTATCCTACCTCAACTTAATCAAAAATTAAGGATGAGCTAGGATCCCTAAGGGATGTGAGAAAGTTCTACACAATCAAGCATTATATCATGCTCTTCACAAAAGAGAATGATAAGTAAAAGAAATGAGAGATGAAAGAAGAGATGAGAGAAGAGATGAGTGTGGATTAACATCCCCTTACTCAAGTGACTTACCTCTGCCCCTACACAAAAAGTTAGTGCATTATTATCACAAGTATTGAAAACTAGTACAAGAAACTTAAACCAAACAAAACTATTTGATTCAAGAGGACAAGTTAATAAGAAGATGAAGTTCAAACCAAAAGGGAAGGCTCCTAATGGTTAAGGGACATGCCAAGTCAGTAGGTATATGCTAAGGTACCATACTAATGTAATCATGTCACATGATATCAAACAAAGTCAAACTATACACCAAACAATCATGCAAATGTGAGTTGAACCTTAACTACACAAGATGTATATAATTGGAAAGTAAACATGAATAAATGCGTATGTAAACATCAAAGTCAGAAGTAAATGTCATTTAAGAATGAGTGAAGATGTTATTCAAATGGCATATGATTCACAAGAGCAAGCATTGATCAAACAAGCAAAAGATAGGAGCAAACATCATTAAAGTTCCAACAATGCATCATGCAAGACATGTAAGTAAGAAATGAATATGCAAGTTGAATAACCAAACAAAATGAATGCAAGTCAGTAGTTTAGGAAATTTGAAATGACATTTAGAGGTCAAAAGTGTAAGCACAACATTCATACAATTTGTCATGTTGAAGTACTTAGAAGATGAAGAGCAAACAAGTTCAAGTTAGGTCAAACAAGTTCAAGCAAAGTATGCAAAAGTTTGTGAGCTTTAGAAACATGTAACATGAAATTATAGGTCATGGAATATGATTGAAAATGGTTGGAAACAGAAGTGAATCATGATCAAGGAATGATTTGGGATCACTCATGTATTGAGGCAAACATGTATTCAAAGAAGATTGGAGAAGAAAACACCATTACACAAGATATTTCACTTTAGAATATGAGCACTAAAATCATATAAGAATGAAATTTGGATGACATAGGACATGGTAAAAATGACCTATAATATTCATACAACATGAATTAAAAACTTCAACAAATAGTCAAAGAAGATTGGCCCATAATACAAATCAAAACCTAAGCACAAATTCTCTAATGCCTACACAAACACACATGCATTTTAATGGATCAAAATGGAATTTAAAGGCTTAACAAAATTGTGAGGTTCAAGTTATTTTAAGTGCAACCAATGGGTAAACATGTCGCAAGAAGGTGGCTGAAAAATCATGGAGGGGCATGCTCAAAGAGGTCTCACAATGTAATACAAAGCACCTTAACAATTGACTCAAAACATCACTCAAAAGTCATCAAGAAATGACTTAGAAAATCCACAAAAAATTATAACATGCCTCATCATATCATAAAGGTACATACCAATTATTATGCCAAAAACCAATGCACAACTATGTCAAATAAAATCAATATGTAGCATATGTCATGATGCAATGCACAAACAAAAGAAAATGAAAGAAAATTCATGAAAATATGATGAAATATCATAAAATCAAAAAATAAAATGTTAAAAAATTATTTAAATGTGTTTAGATGTCTCATGAATTTTTGTAGAATTTTATCATGCTTGGATACAATTTTAAAAAATAAAAATGAAACAAGTAAGAAAAGAAAATAAAAAAACAAAAGGAAATGATCAGGGGGGTGCAGCGCAAGTAAAAACCAAGTTCAAAAGCGTTAGGGCTCAAAAAAAAGGGTGTGCGAATAGCAAGCTAGGTCCAGTCCAAGTATACGTGATCAGAAGAGGTGCATATGATGGACATCAGTCAAACATTGACTCAATCACAACCATTGGATCAGTCAAGCATGAGATGATCAGGAAATTAATTCAATCATGTGATTCACAATGCACGCGCATGTTAGGTTAACATGCAACAACCACACACGACCAGTCAGTCACAAAAATAGGCACGTGAGGGAGAGTGTATTTCATTAATGCGCTGACAAGCTCTGGTTCATTGGATCAAAAGATTAAATGGTCACGATTTAATCTGAGATTAAAACCCTAGGGTTTAACATGTGAAGAACACCACCGGTCGGAGAAGTCTTCGGTCATCTTCTCCGGCCACTCACCACCGTGGTTCAAGTTGCAGGTCACCAGAAATGGACAAATCGCACATCAAAATAATCCTTAAGTCATGTAGATCACAAATCCACCAATGAAAATTGCAAACAAATCATACACAGGGAGATTCTAAGAGAAACACTTTGCCCTAGTTTTTAGATCTATGCTCCTACAGAGCCTATCAACTAGCCGGATATCTACATTACTTCTATTAAGCTCAACAACACATAAAAACAACCAAACTCAGAGCATAAAGAGATCAACCAAATTGAGAAAAAAACCTGTGATGTGAATGCTTCCTTTGCTCAAAAAGAAGACTAGAGGGGAGATTCCAAGCTTCTTGAACTTCAGCTTAACCAAATAAAGGCTATGTAATTTTTGTTGTCCTTGCAAATCCGATTGAAAGAGATGAAGAAAAATGAAGTGTGATGCTAAACCAGATCCAAATCTAATCCATTGATACTTGTTGATGAAGAATGGAGGAGGAACTTTCAATATGAATGAGTAAATCTTCGAGTAAAAGAGAGAAAAGATTGAGATAAAGAAGAGAGAAATTTCAGAGAAGTGTGTAGAATAAAGTCTCTCGAATGAAATTTTGTTAGAGCAAGCTTTTAAACCATTGGTTAAGTTCTAACTATCATGGTTGACAGTTAGAACCAAGGTTAGATAAATGAGGTTAAGTGAGTTGGGTGAGTCAAGTTTGTTGGACACGAGTTGTAGTGTTTTGTTAGAGTGAAGAGAGACCATGGCATGCTATAGTGGTGGTGAAGTTGGATGGTGATGATGGACTGATGGTAGCAGCAATGCTTGCTCTACAAGTTTCCACTCTTTTGTTGTTTGGCCAAGTAAAGCAAGGAGATTGTACATATCCTTGAATGTGTAAGGTGTTGGTTTAGCTTTATATGGCAAAGATAACATGGGATGATTGATGTAAGTAGAGCATGCGCATGAAACAACACATGACTTGTTTGGTCTGTTTTTTTGCTTGCTTGGTAATGAAGAAAAGGAGTCATCATGAGGTGAACTTAGTACATGCATATCTCCATGGTCATGGGGTGAAATGAAGTGGTTATGGGCTTTTTGGAAAGAGGACATGGAATGGAACAACATTGATGTTCACCATAAATGCCAGGGAAGCCTCTAAGGTATCTAAAAACAATGATGAACATGCTTGGTTACCACTGAGTTACACATGTATCTTGCCCTACTCATGCCTGGCCATGTGCATGGGAATGAATCAGTTTGAGACTCCCACTTTAAGCTACTCTATCTCTCCCATGGTTGATCAAATGAAAATTTGTTCAACATAAAAGTTGAAGAGGACATGGAAATGAACAAAAGTCATGTTGAACAATTTTCCAAATGAAGCCTCTAGCAATGAGATATTTGGCTTGGAAGTTGGAAAAAACATGCACACAAGATGTTTGATGAAATGACTGCGTGCTGGCTCGCCCATGACTTGCCTTGCTGGTAAAAAATGCCCTACAAACCTCCAACTTTAATCAATCATAACTCCTTCAATTTTGATCCAATGGAGGAGTTCTTGCTATGGATTTGAAGCTTAAAATGTGAACTTTTGATAGGCCTCCCTAGCCCCTCCATTTAGTTCTTGAAGCATGGAGAAAGAAAGCCCCAAAGTTGACCTCTCACCTTGCCAAAACTTGCCATAAATAGAAACCCTAATTTCTATTTTTGGCAACTTTGCACATTTCTTATTTTTTATGAATCATCCATTATTTCTTGATCAAATCCTCACCAATGATCACATTTGACATGAGGAACCTGAATTTGACCTCAAAAAGTCAAGAGTTGACTTTTTTCCTCTGCATAGTTGACTTTTCCCCAATTCTCTTGATTGTCAATCAATTGATCAATTGAAACCCTTCCATATCATATTGATGGACCATTCTTCATCCTTAGACCCTTGAGGACATGTAGAATACCATAGCATCAAGTTTTGCCAAAAAAATCAGGAATAAACTGATTTTATGGTAAACCCTAATTTTAACCCCTCAATCTAGGAGAAATCAGCACATCCTCCAAATCCAAATTCCTCTGAATATGATGTATATCCTCTCCAACAAAGATGAAATATGCCATTTGGATGATAAAAGCTCCAAGATCCTACCCATTGGGGTAGTATACTTAAGAATTCCAAAACCCTAGTTTGCACTGGTTATGAGAATATGACTTGCTTCAATCTTCTGTTGAATTCTCATCTTGTGATACCTTGAGGGCTCAAATGAGATGAATTGAGATGTGAGAAACCCTTGTAACTTGTTTGGAAAAGTTTTTCTCTTGTCCTTTAACCTTGAACTGTTTATGCCTTGAGACACCTGATCTCATGCCTTGCAACCAATGAGGTGTATGATTTAGCATGACCTATTATGAAATGCGAATGAGTGAAACATAAGCCAATTATTGAGAAAAATAAGAGGGCAAATTTTGAGGTATTACAGCTGCCCCTATTCAATCAACTGTGGACCTGAATGGATGAGAGCAACGGCTGTCAGAAATTCAAAGTACATAGGGATTGAATACAAAAAATAACTGGAAAGTTTGAGCTCTGTGGACAAATAGAATGGATATATGACCAACACAGCAGTTGGTGGTGGATGTTGGTGGAGAATAATCCAGAACAAATGAAATCCAAAGAAGGCATGTCGGTAACGGTTGAAGTCTAGATTGTGCCTGTCGGGAACGGTTAAGGTGCACCTGTCGGGAACGGCTAAAGTTTACAACCTATGGTTACCTATCGGGATTGGTAAACGGGCCAGTCGGGAACGGTCAAGGTAAGCCTGTCGGGAACGGTCAATGTAAGCCTGTCGGGAACGATTAAGCTTGAACTCAAAAGTCACCTGTCCGGAATGGCTAAAGTCTAAAACCTGTGGGTTACCTGTCATGAACGGTAAATGGGCCTGTCGGGAACGGTTGGGTTTAAAACTCAAAGGTCGCCTGTCGGGAACGGCTAAAGTTGAAAACCTATGGATTACCTATCGGGAATGGTAAATGGGCCTGTCGGGAACGGTTGGGTTTAAAACTCAAAGGGTACTTGTCGGGAACAGCTAAAGTTGAAAACCTGTGGCATACCTATCGAGAATGGTAAATGGACCTGTCAGGAATGGATAGGTTTAAAACTTAAAGGGTCGCCTGTCGGGAACGGCTAAAGTTGAAAACCTATGGCATACCTATCGGGAATGGTAAATGGGCCTGTCGGAAACGGCTAGGTCTAAAACTTAAAGGGCACCTGTAGGGAACGGCTAAGGGAATCCTATCGGGAATGGTTCCTGAAGAAATACGGTTGACCTATACGTCTATCGGGAATGACTAAAGTTCAAAACCTAGAAGGTACCTATCGGGAATGGCTAAGGGAATCCTATCAGGAATGGTTCCAGAAAAACACGGTTAAAATGTAAGATCAAAATATTTATCGACCGAGGAATAGGACTCTGTGGGGAGCAAAATGGTGAAACCTGGTAGTGCTTTGAAATGTCTGGTTGGGAGGAAATGAGCGAGGCATTCTCTCTGGGTTTTGTCAATATGATAGAACAATGGTTTTGGATCCTCGCACGAGGTATCAAAACTGGCTTATGCTTCACATGCATATGTTTGAATTTTTCTATGGCGTAATGCTCCATCTCGAATGGAAATGCTACGCGTTTTTGAGGATGCAATGATTACTATATGCAAAATGCAAAGAGGCTCCTCAGCAAAATGAATGCTGAGGAAAAGAAGGCAACTTCGTTGGGGATAACAAGCTAGATTGTCCTTGTGATCGAGACTGAATTGTCCTCGTGTTTGCAACTCATGCTGGGGAGGACAAATTGACCTGATCTCCTGATCTGGGCTCTGAACTGACGAACTCGTTGAGGTTATTGTAAGGAATGATGACCTCGCTGGAGGTATCATCTGAACCAATCTGCTTGGGGAAGAACTATAACCATAGAACTCCACTGGGGAAATGACAACTTTCTGGCCTGGCTGCTGGGGAGTTGAAATCAAACGAACCTCTGTTAAGGAAAGAAATATCTGCTGAGGGACTAAGATCAACCATTTTCCTGCTGGGGATGACAATCTCAAGGAGGAGATTGCTGTTGAGATACTCGTTTCAGCTTTGGGAGAACTAATATTGAAGTCCTGCTGGAAAAGACAATGAAGACGTCACATGTTCTTGATGAGCTAACCAGCGAACATTAACACCTGCAAACAAAAAAGTGTGCACACATGCCCCAGGGTATTACTGAATTTTGAATTCATCACCCAAGAACACCTAGCACTCAAAGCAATTTTAATTGTTTTCTTTTGCATGCCTGTCATTGTATAGCCTTTATGTTTTCAAATGCAATATTTATCAAAAATTCGGACGTTTTTTTTTGTAAACAAAACGAACTGTAAAGGAAAACAAAAGAGACAGATATTCTGAATAACAAAAATTTTATTGATTGAAAAGCCCGAAAATAGGCGTTTACATCAAGAGGCAATTCCTGGAAAGAGGTAATTGCTTGGAAGAGAAAAGAAACTATCCTAATGGCAATGTGGAAAACAGACATCCATTGAGTTTCAATCCTGCTATGGTTCGTATGTCTTCAAGACTCTCCAAGTGCTTCGCTTTCCGAGGGGGATGATTGGACCGATTCCTATCCTTCGGAATGCCTCTTTGTTGAAACGATACGGGATACAGTTACTCAGATCGCAACATTTCGCTAAATCCCTTTTTTTCCTGGATCGCCCTTTGCGGGTTTTCAATCCACTGGGATACCCATTTTTTCCTAAGTTGCCCTTTCGGGTTTTCAGCTTACCGGGTGTACTCATTTTTTTTATTTTATCCCTAATTTTTGCCCGAACCTTTTTCTTTTTTTTTTGGTTCGCCGGGATGCTCTTTTTTGCCTGGACTCTCTTTTTACTGTCCAGCGGGTCCATTTATGCGAAGTATTTTTTGACTGCGTCTGAGTTCACAGGCGACGGAAAATCCTCACCATCCATAGTTGTAAGCATCAAGGCTCTGCCCGAGAAAACCTTCTTGACAACAATGGACCTTCATAATTCGGAGTCCATTTGCCCCTGTGATCTATATTAGGAGGAAGAATCCTTTTCAACACCAAGTCACCTGTCTGATAATTCCGAGGACGCACTTTCTAATCGAATGCCCGTTTCATCCTTCTCTGATACAGTTGCCCATGGCATACAGCTTCCAATCTCCTCTCTTCTATGAGACTCAACTCTTTGAACCTTGTTCGAACCCATTCAGCCTCATCAAGCTTGACATCCATCATGACCCTTAGGGAAGGAATCTCAACTTCAACCGGCAAAACTGCTTCCATACCATACACAAGAGAAAACGGGGTTGCCCCAGTAGACGTGCGTATTGATGTACGATACCCATGAAAAGCGAAAGGCAACATATCATGCCAATCCTTGTACGTCATGACCATTTTTTGCACAATCTTCTTGATATTTTTATTTGCTGCCTCGACGGCACCATTCATCTTTGGCCGGTATGGTGAAGAATTGTGATGCTCAATCTTGAAGCTCTGGCACAACTCTTGCATCATTTTATTGTTAAGATTAGAACCATTATCAGTGATGATTCTTTCTGGTACTCCGTATCGACAAATAATCTCTTTCTTGGTGAACCGGGCAACCACCTGCTTGGTGACATTTGCAAATGAAGCAGCTTCCACCCACTTGGTGAAGTAATCAATGGCCACCAGAATAAAGCGATGTCCATTAAAGGCGGTGGGCTCGATCTTCCCAATCATATCAATGCCCCACATGGCAAAGGGCCAAGGGGAACTCATCACATTTAAAGGATTCGGTGGCACATGCACTTTATCAGCATAAATCTGGCACTTGTGGCATTTTCGAGCATATTTGAAACAATCAGCCTCCATGGTCATCCAGTAATAACCGGCTCGCTATAATTTATTTGCCATAGCATGTCCACCAGCATGGGTACCAAAAGAACCTTCGTGCACTTCTTGCATTAACATGTCTGCTTCGTGTCTATCCACGCATCTGAGCAAGACCATGTCAAAATTCTTTTGTACAATACACCATCTTCATTCAAGAAAAAACTACCCGCTAACCTCCTCAGAGTCTTCTTATCATTAGTGGATGCCCCAGCCGGATACTCTTGACTTTCCAAGAAACACTTGATATCGTGATACCAAGGTTTATCACTAGTCGCTATATCGGCTGCAAATACATGAGCAGGTCTGTCAAGCCGCATCACATCAATTTTGGGTATATGATTCCACCAGTTCACTTGAATCATAGAAGATAACGTTGCCAAAGCGTCCGCCATTTGATTCTCATCACGAGGTACATGATACAGTTTCACTATTGTGAAGAAAGTCAACAGTCTTCTCGCGTAGTCCCTGTAAGGGATCAAGTGGGGTTGATTGGTGTGCCAATCTCCATTGGTCTGATTGACCACTAGAGAGGAGTCCCCAAATATATCAAGAGTCTTGATCCTTAAATCAATGGCTTCTTCGATACCCATAATGCAGGCTTCATATTCGGCTTCATTGTTGGTGACATCAAAAGTCAATCGGGTAGTGAAAGGTATATGGGAACCTTTCGGAGTTGTGAGAACTGCCCCAACGCCACTACCATTCACATTAACTGCCCCGTCAAACATCAATTTCCACTTGTCATCAGGATCTGGTCCTTCATCAACTGGTGGCTCGTCACAATCTTTCATTTTCAAGTACATGATGTATTCATCAGGGAACTCAAACTTCATTGGCTGATAATCATCAATTGGTTGCTCGGCGAGATAGTCAGACAGAACACTGCCCTTTATGGCTTTTTGGGAAGTATATTGTATGTCATACTCTGTCAACACCATCTGCCAACGGGCAACCCTTCCGGTGAGAGCTGGCTTTTCAAAAATGTACTTGACTGGATCCATCTTTGATATCAATAGAGTTGTGTGAGTCAGCATATATTATCTCAAACGCTTAGTAGTCCATGCAAGTGCACAACATGTCTTCTCAAGCATTGAGTATCTAGACTCACAATCTGTGAATTTCTTGCTCAGGTAGTATATGGCATGCTCTTTCCTACCTGTCTCGTCTTGTTGACCGAGAACACAACCCATTGAGTTTTCACGTACCGACAAATACATTATCAGTGTCTCCCTGGAACTGGAGGCATAAGAATCGAAGGCTTTTGCAAATACTCTTTTATTTTATCAAACGCCCTTTGGCAATCATTATTCCACTGAATTGATTGATCTTTCCTCAATAATTTGAAATAGGCCATGATTTGCATTTTCTGTGCTATCTCTTGTTATAGGCATGAATTACATGATGAATTGGTTCAAACATAACATATATAACATGTATGAGATGTGCATGATCAGTAGACCTCAAAGCAATGCATATTTTAAAGAGTTCAAGTTGAGATGCTTACCTCTTTGGGAGCTCTTTGGGCAATCTGTCAAGTGCCTTGTTAAAGAAATATTTTGATGCTTTGAACACTCTCAAATGATCCCTTAGAATCTTTTAGGATGATTGGAATCAGCTGGAAACCTCAGGAATGGAAGTTGGCCCTTTCTTGCAAAAGGGGCAAAAGTGGCCAAAATAGCAACTCTCTCAAATGATGTTCCAGATATGTGGAACCATTTGGGATAGCTCAAGGATGATATTTGGAGTGTGTTTGAGGTTTTATCTGGTTTTAAAAGTGATTTAATCAAGACATGGCTTGAAAAGTACAAAAAAGTCTTATTTTGAGGTTTTGAAATGGGACTTTGGGATTTTGGTGTTACAGGTCACTTGTGAGAGTTTGGACAGCTTAGAAATGACATATTGGATGTGTTTGGATCATGAGATGTGATGAAATTGCTCTCTAACTCAAAAACTCAGAGTTACCTTGCTAGAGAAGGCATTTTTGCCTAGAGAAAGAGATTTTGAGGAAAGCAAGTGTTGTAGTGCTTTGGTGTACTCAAACTGAGCACAAATGAGCTCTATTTATAGTAGAGCAAGTTTGTTTTGCAAGCAATAGTGAATGGCAACTGCGGAAGAAGTTTGGCAAATGTTGATCAATAGGAATCCAAGTCTCCTCTAGCCATTTACTAGAGGTTAGAGCACAGGCTGCAAGTTCCCTAGTTCTTGGATAAGTCTTGACTGAATTCAGTTGGGAATGGATCAGTTCATGCCACCTTGGTGCATCCATTAAATGCTCCAAACCAAAATTGGAGTCTTGTCCCTCTTTTAGGCATTTCTAGGTTTGGCATGCTACTTTTGGTTCCAAGGACTTGGGAGGCTGATGAATCGATCAGTGTTTGTCCCTCCTTGGTCTCCCCCTGAGGTGTTCAGATGGATAAACTTGTTTGTCATTTGCAAAATTTGCTCAAATCAAGCATAATGCACAAATTTGCCTTGCCATGACAGTTTGCAGCAAGGCACATTGTCATTGTCATATCTCATGGCTCAAATGGATTTTGATGGAGTTCTTGGCCATTTTGGAAAGCTCTTATATGATACAACACATGTGTGATCATAGTTTGTCTTGATACTTTTTGGATCCAAGTGAAAAATCCCTCTACTTTTGGGAAAAAAGCAAGACAGATTCTGACTTAGTGAAAATTTCACTAAGTGTTGGAAAAAGTGACATTTCATGTTTTTAGCCATTTTGATCATTCCATAACTCAAAATCCATGAGGAATTGGAATGAGTGGCAGTTGAAGCTTTTGTAGAGGGCCATGAGAGCTACAAATCCAGCTTTGAATGGGGAAAATGACCTTGTGGTTTAGGAGATATGATCCTCCAAAGTTGGTACCCTAGCCACTTTGTTTCATAACTTAGAAAATTTCTAAGTTTTTATGGTTATCCCTTTTACAAGTTATCCCACTTTTCTTGCTTTTTCTTGATGAATGATGATTCAATTCACACATTAACATCATTTTAGGGTTAAAGATCCATAATTGTGAAAAATCTCAAAAAGTCAAAGTTGACTTTTGTTCACAGTTGACTTTTTGTCAGATGAATTCCAAACTGTGTGATCCTCTATGAAATCATGTCCTTGACCTAAATCAAACTTGATGGACATGTTCCATGAGTGTTATAGGGTGTATTGATTCATGTCCCAAGGTTTGGGAGCATGTCCGGATCAAGCTCCTTGGACCAATCCATTGTTGCAAATGGATCAATGTAGTGTATTAGAGACCCTAAAATCATGTCTTGAGGTGTTAGCTCATGTTTTGTCCCAAAAGTCAACTTAGGGGTGAATTAGGTCAAGAAACCCTAATTCCTGATTTTTTTATGAATGCATCCCCTGAGGTTAAATTAAATTGATGATGGGGTTTATGATGTCCCTTGGAGCATCTTGGGTTGTGCTTTGAAGCCTTGGCTCGTGCCTAGAGGAAAATTTCCATCTAGAGGCCCTGGTCGACCAAAACCCTAATTTGGTGACACTGGCGATCTTGAGGCTTAATCCACTTGGAATGTTGCATCCTTGTGCTTGATTCTTAATGTGGGAGTCCTCTTGATCCATTGTTGATGTTTGAGAGGTTTAGACAAGTTAAAGATCATGTCATTCCTTGATTGATCCTTTGTCTAAGAGTCTGAGAGGGCTTGAAACCCTAAGTTTGATTGTAGTGGATGCTCACCCATCTTTGGGGAGACTAATGAGGTATGATGGCCCATCCATATTGTGATGATGATTTGCACAATGATGGGGAATCTTATTGGTCAAAATTTGGGGTATGATAGATGCCCCTATTTAATCTTCTTGGACCCGAAGGTGTGAATGGCGAAGGTATTCGAGCATTCGGGGTGCAAGAGGATTAAATATCGGAATACCCGAAATTTTTATGGTGGTTATGAATGGCAGTTTGCACATTCATCTTCTTTTGCTAAGCGTTGATGCTTAAAAAAGGTAAAACTTCCCCTCGATCCCGGTTTCCTACCCAGGAACTGGTCTAAGTTTTCTTTTGAGATAAACTTCCCCTCGATCCTGGTTTCCTACCAAGGAACTGGTCTCGGTTTCTGGTGTAAACTTCCCCTCGATCCTGGTTTCCAACCAAGGAACTGGTCTCAGTTTCTTTTGTCAATAAACTTTATTGACAAGGGACGCTATTAGTAGCAGTTTTCCTCAAACTTCTCGCCGAATTTTCCTGGGGAGATGCCATTTGATGGGAAAAGGTTTCGATGTCAGACTTGCTGGGGAAACCCATTCGTCTAAGCTGTAGAGGTGCACAAACTTCTTTGTCAGAGATGCCATTTGTTGACTCTACTAGGGAAAATGAGTCTCTTGAGAGACTGCTTTCGCTTGGGGTTACTACATCATACTTTTCTCAGGATCTTCTCGGAGAAAGGCCATATGATGTGATCCAATTTTGAGGTGCCGATGACCTTTTCGTCAGCGGATTTTTCGGAGAAAAACTACTGTATTGCCGAATCTCTGATTAAGAGGCTTTCTCTGGGGATTTTTCTTAATCCGGGAAAGCGAATATATCATCTTCAATGGTGAAGAGTGATGTTTATCGAAGGTCTTTTTGTCTTTCAGAGGTTTAAGTTATCAAAGTGGTCAAAGAACCACCTTCAATCCAGAAGTAAACTGGAGAAGAGATCGTTTAGATGATTCGCTTCCTAACGAGGAAAGAACCGACAACTCGATTGAGAGGACTTTTATCACTTGGGAACAAGACCGACTAGAGTGATAGTGATGCAATATGAATATGAATGTAAATCAATAATGCATGATGTATGTATGTATATGCTGACAAAACTGACAAGACATACAGACTAATAGATGAACACGACTGGATACTAGGCCACAGTGGGAGATGAACAGTATCACTAGTTCACGATAGCAATTCTACCTTGCTTAGGAGAGATAGTCCCTGTTGGGAGCTACGTCGGTCGGGCTTAGGAGATGAGAACTCTGCCGAGAGTGTCAGACGAAACATGGTCTCTGACACATCTGATCCTTCATTCAGGTGTACTGGCTTAAAAGGAGTACTTTGATTCTGCACTTTGAAGCTCGATTACTTCTGGAGAAGCGATCGATGTTCTTTCGATATTCGACAGTCAAAAGAAATTGGCTTCTTTATTTTAAAAGCAGAAAAGTTTGAAAAGTAAATTCATTTTTGTTTTATTTCAAGAATCGTTAATCATGTTAAAATGTCGTTCTATAAAGCTAAAACAAATAAGAATTATAAACAAAAGCACAAGGGCTCAAATTTTATTGATAGGATGGAAATCAGCCAAGCGCGTGATTCCATAGAGTATTTACAAAGTTTAGAAAATGGTAATTTAAGGGAAAAGGGCTATATTGAAACATGACGACCACTATCCTTCTACCAACTTTGAATTCGGGACATCCTGAGCTTCTGTCGAAGATGACCTTGACTGGAGTTTCTTCTGATGGATGGCGTTACTGTTGCTGAGGGATTTGCCCCTTTGCTGGACGTAGTTACTTGCCATGAATCCCTAACTTTTGCCTAGATTGTACTTTGAGGTTTCCAATCCATCGGGATGATTTTTGCTTATGTCTCTAATTTTTTCCTGGACCGCCCTTTCGAGTTTTCAATCCACCGAGACGTTTTTTTTTATTTAGGCGAAGTATTTCTTGACTACGTCAACATTCGTGGGGTAGGCAAATTTCTCTCTGTCCATGGTTGCGAGTCTCAAGGCACCGCCTGAGAAGGCTTTCTTGACAACATAGGGGCCATCATAATTCGGAGTCCATTTGCCCCGGGAATCAGTGAGAAATGATTGTATCTTTTTGAGCACAAGGTCTCCTTTCCTGAAGACGTGAGGTCGAACCTTTTTGTCAAACGCCTTCTTCATTCTTTGCTGATATAATTGACCATGGCATAGAGCCATCATTCGCTTTTCTTCGATCAGATTCAGTTCGTCGTGTCAATTTTGACACCATTCATCTTCCGTTAGGTTAGCTCCCATCAATACCCGGATTGATGGGATCTCTACTTCTATGGGGAGCACTGCTTCCATGCCATATACTAGAGAGAAAGGGGTTGCCCCTGTTGAAGTTCGGACGGATGTGCGATAACTGTGAAGAGCAAAGGGTAGCATTTCGTGCCAATCTTTTTAGGTTACAACCATCTTCTGAACAATCTTCTTGATGTTCTTGTTAGTCGCTTCTACCGCCCCGTTCATTTTGGGTCGGTAGGGAGATGAGTTATGGTGTTCGATCTTGAACTCTGCGCATAACTCTTTCATCATCTTGTTGTTCAAGTTAGATCCATTATCAGTAATGATCTGGTTTGGAACACCATAACGACAGATGAGATTATTTTTGATAAATCGGACCACCACTTGTCGGGTTACATTAGAGAATGATGCTGCTTCGACCCACTTGGTGAAGTAATCAATGGCTACTAGGATGAACCGATGTCCGTTTGAAGCTTTAGGTTCAATCATGCCAATTATGTCGATTCCCCATATGGAAAAAGGCCATGGCGAAGAAAGAACTTTGAGATGCGTTGGCAGTACATGGATTTTGTCAGAGTATATCTGACACTTGTGACACTTCCTCATGTACTTGTAGCAGTAGGATTCCATGGTCAACCAGTAGTACCCTGCTCTTAGAATTTTTCTCGCCATTGTGTGTCCGTTGGCATGAGTACCAAAGGATCCTTCGTGAATTTCTTTTATCAGCATGTTTGCTTCTGGTCTATCTACACATCGGAGCAAGACCATGTCAAAGTTCCTCTTATAGAGTGTATCACCGCTCAGGAAGAAACTTCCTACTAGCCTTCAGAGGGTCTTTATGTCTTTTCTGGATGCCCCAGGTGGGTACTCCTGTTTCTGAAGGAAGCATTTGATATTGTGATACCAAGGTTTGTCGTCTATGACTGCTTTAATCGTGAAGATGTAAGCGGGCCGTTCAAGGCGCATTTATCAATCTTAGGTAAGTTGTTCCATTGACCTACACTAATCATGGAAGAGAGGGTGGCTAATGCATCAGCCATGTGATTCTCTTCACGAGGGATATGATGAAACTCGATTCTGTTGAAGAAAGGTAACAACCTTCTTGCGTAGTCTTTGTAAGGAATCAGTCCTGATTGGTGTGTGTTCCAATCTCCTTTGATTTGATTGATAACCAGGGCAGAATCACCATATATATCCAAGTTCTTGATCCTCAAATCGATCTCTTCTTCGAGACCCATGATACAAGCTTCGTATTCGGCCTCATTGTTTGTACACTTGAATGTCAGTCGGGCAGTGAAAGGAATGTGGGTACCCTGAGGTGTTATGATGATTGCCCCAATTCCGTTTCCATAATGATTGACAGCTCTGTCAAAGATTAATCCCCATTGGGAGTCTGGTTCTGGCCCTTCACTGGGTGGCGGTTCATTGCAATCTTTCCTTTTTAAATACATGACATCTTCGTCTGGGAAGTCGAATCCGACTTATTCCTGATCGTCAATCGGTTGATGAGCCAAATGATCGGCTAAAACACTTCCCTTGATGGCTTTTAGAGCATGGTACTCGATGTCATATTCCGATAACAACATCTGCCAACGGGCTATCCTTCCCGTGAGAGCAGGTTTTTCAAAGAATACTTGATTGGATCCATTTCTGAGATTAACCTAGTGTGACGAATCATATACTGGCGAAGACGTTTGGCTGCCCAAGCCTGAGCGCAACAAGTTTTCTCGAGCATAGTGTACCGAGTTTCACAATCTGTGAATTTCTTGCTCAAATAGTAGATGGCAGACTCTTTCCTATTTGTTTCGTCCTGTTGGCCAAGTACACAACACATGGAGTCTTCCAAGACTGTTAAGTAGATGATCAGTGGTCTTCCTTCCACTGGAGGTGATAGAATCGGTAGGTTCAACAGATATTCCTTGATACTGTCGAAGGCGGTTTGTCAGTCCTCTGTCCAAATGCAGTCCTGATTCTTTTTGAGTAATTTGAAGATCGGCGCGTATGTCGCGGTCATGAGGAATATAAATCTGGAAATATAGTTCAGACGTCCCAGGAATCCCCAGACTTGTTTTTTAGTCTTTGGAGAAGGAATTTCTTGAATGGCCTTGACCTTGTCAGGATCAACCTCAATTCCTTTTTGGCAGACGATGAACCCTAAAAGTTTCCCTGAACGGATACCGAAGGTGCACTTGTTGGGATTCAAGCGGAGTTTATACTTCCTCAACCGCTCGAATAGTTTTGACAGGTGGGTCACATGTTGCTCTTCTGTTTTAGATTTAGCAATCATATCATCGACATATACCTCGATTTCTTGGTGTATCGTGTCATGAAAAAGAGTAGTCATGGCCCTTTGATAGGTTGCCCTGGCATTCTTCAAACCGAACGACATTACCTTGTAACAAAAGGTACCCCATGGGGTGATGAACGAAGTTTTCTCCATGTCTTTCGGCGCCATTTTTACCTGATTATAGCCCGAGATTCCATCCATGAAGGAGAAAACTTTGAACTTTGTTGTACTGTCTACCAGTATGTCAGTGTGCGGTAAAGGAAAGTCGTCCTTCGGACTAGCCTTGTTTAGATCCATGTAGTCTACACACATTCTGACCTTTCTGTCCTTTTTCAGAACTGGTACGATGTTGGCTAACCATTGAGGATATTCTGATGTGGCGAGGAAACCCGCGTCAATCTGTTTCTGTACTTCCTCTTTGATTTTGATGGCCATGTCTGGGTGACTTCGTCTCAACCTCTGTTTTACTGGCGGACACTCTGATCTTAACGGTAGATGGTGTTCCACGATGCTGGTATCCAACCCTGGCATGTCTTGATAGGACCAAGCGAATACATCGGGAAATTCTTTGAGAAGCTTTATCAAACTTTCTTTGACATTTGGACTGAGCAGTGCCCCAATCTTAACCTCTTTTCTCTCTTCCTCTGAGCCCAAGTTGATTGTTTCCAACGGCTCCTTGTGAGGTTTATTGGACCTTTCCTCTTGCCTGAGTAATCGGGAGATCTCTTCTGGAATTTCTTCGTCATCTTCTTCTTCAGCCTCAAATACCGGGAATTCAAATTTGGGAGAAGGCATTGGATCGTACGTTTCAATGGGGTTTAAAACAAGCAATCTGCATGACGTGATGATTTGTGTTTAGAAGAGATAGAGAAAATGCAAGAGTGTGTGTAGTGTATTTTTGATAACTGCTTGTTTTTATTATTGAGTTGTTTTTTTAGGATTACCATTTTCTGAAAAAGTGAAAAGAGAAAACAGCAATAAATACTGAAATTACAGAACGACGTTTATTTATTTATGAACAAGTCGATTCTTGAAACTACAGCCCTATAAAACAAAACTCAGTCACTTTGGGCAAAGCGAAGAGGTATATTTACAGAAAGTGAGCCCTATCAAAACATCCGTTTCACCTGGGCAGGGTGAAAGGTTAAGATAAAGACGGCAATTACTTTGACTTATGAACGATCTTCGGAACATCGACTGCGACCCATTGGCGGCGAACTCCTCGGTGAATCACAAAGTCTGGCACCTTCTTTTTTGATTTGTCTTCAGAAATGACGCTGATTTCTGGTGGAGCAGGATCGTTGGAATCTGTCTCCCAGGCGGAGTTGTCGTAGGAGGATTCTTTTGTTGTATTTAGCATAGTATTTGTGCTCTCAGGTATATCTCCCCATCCAGTTGGCTGGATGTCTTCGAGCCTGATACGAGAGCTTTCAGGAGCAGTGTACTTGACCAAGAAGTCGTATTTTCCACTCGGTTGTCCTAAGGTGTCCCACACTTCTTTGGAACTGGAGGAGTCATCCCTTTCGATGACATTGACGTCAGGAAAAGCATAGTTAATTAATTCTAGTCCGGCAAGCTTTGCCAATTCATCGTCGTGCTGGATATTTTCTGAATGACCTGAGTGTTGATCCCATGACATTGTGGGGACGCAGGTATTTTTTCCAATGACGCTCAGCTGATTTTCATTGTTCGGCTGATTTTCTTGCCCCAAGTCTCCTGGGTACGGCTGCCAGATAGGCAGGCCATCCATTGGGCCATAATAGTCGTGGTCAAAGTTGTCTTTCATTGGAGTGTCCTCCTCTAATGAGTTTGGTGGAGCACGGCATCCTTCCGGATCACAATCTCCATATATCATTTCAACATCTGACCTCGGTATAAATCTCGGACTTTGTGCCGGAAAGCAAAATGGTGTAGGCACCTCTTCCTGAGACATATAACCGTCCTCGTTAAGATAGGACTTCTATTCCTCATCTGTATCAGAGGAGTCTCCTTCGTTGATGGTATGTACTTCTTGAGACACTGGGTGAAGGAAACCTCCACTATGGAAGAATTTCTGAATGGGATGAAGACTTTCATCGTTAGCAGCAGTTTGGGTACAGGTTGCAGAAAAACCAAGACCCTTCTTTGTTTTGTGATCAGTAGGAATGATAAGCTGTCCCCATCCATTTGCGTCGTTACTCTCGATTGCTTTGAGAGCATCTTTGTATGAGGAAATCGATGTTCCTTTTTCTGACTAATTGTCATTGCTCACCGAAAGTGCCTGGAACTGAGTTCCAACAACCTCCTCGGGTTCTTCACAAGTGGATAATGAAAGGTTACGCACGATCAAGGCTTGTTCTCCACAGACCATGACAAGTTGGTCGTTCTTGACGAACTTCAGTTTCTGGTGCAGTGTCGAAGTGACCGCCCCAGCCTGGTGTATCCAAGGTCTTCCCAACAAACAGCTGTATGTTGCTCGGATGTCCATGACCTGGAAAGTGATTAGGAAAGTGTGAGGACCGATGGTTACGGGAAGGTCAACTTCACCGATAACTATTTTTCTAGACCCGTCAAATGCTTTGACGACGACCTCACTGCCTCTCATCGGAGATCCTTTGAATGATAGTCACATTAGAGTGGACTTCGGCATGACGTTGAGAGCCAATCCGGTGTCTACTAGTACGCTGGCTAAAGCATCGTCTTGGCAGTTGACTGTGATATTGAGCGTCATGTTGTGACTTTTGCCTTCTTCTAGGAATTCCTCATCACTAAACCCCAAGTTGTTGCAGGAAGTGATATTAGAGATAATGCTGTCAAATTGTCGTATTGACACATCCTGTTCCACAAAGGCATGTTATAAGACTTTCTATAGAGCCTCTCTGTGGGCTTCGGAACTAGGTAAAAGAGATAACACAGAGATCTTTGAAGGAGTTTGCAACAGCTGATCAACAATGTTGTATTCACTCCTTTGGATGAGCTTCAGCATCTCATCATCGTTCTTTGAAAGGTCGGGATTACTAGATTGACCGACAGGTGGATTGGGAACTTCTGTTTGAGGTTCCTTTTCTCTGTTAGGTACTCCAACTCCTCTGTTGAAGATTCGACTGCTCCGTGTTACTCGACTGATGTCTGTAATATTCACGACGGAGGGTAATGGAATTTCCTTTCCATTCTCAATTATTGTTACACCGTATTTGTAAGGGATTGCCTTAGTTGATTCATACGGCACTGGTCCTGGCAGATAAATAACTACAGGAGCCTTATGATTTTTTTTACTGTCGTAGGGATCTTCAATCAGTTCCTGGTTAGGAACCTTTGATTCGTCCAGTAGAGGGATGATGGTACAAACATCCTTGGTTCCCTCGTGATCAGGGATTACGACAACGTCCTTAATCTGATCAGCAAAATAGTCTGGCGTCCAGTTGATTGATCCAGAACTTGGACACAGTTGAATCTCTTTACGGTCCAACTGACTCTGGAGGGCTGCTCGCACTAGGTAGCATCCTTAATTATTTTCCGAGCAGACTCTACAGCGCTCGTAGTTATGTGGCGGCACCTGGCCACGTCCGCTTTAAATGCAGTGTAACCTCACTAGATCTATTTCCATTGATCGAACATCCTGACTTTGATGCCTAGTAGGGTTCCCGTGTGTCACACTGATTTGTTGTGTGTCTTTATCCATATAGATCGGAAGCCACCAGTGGTTTAACAAGTGTTGTAACGTTCTTTGAACGAGAGCGCACCCTTGGTTACTCTCACAACATACCTTATAGCTCAGATAATTATGTGAAGTGAGAAAACTGAGTTGGACTTGCTTGGCATGTAACTCCACCAAGCTGGTATTCATCAAACGAATATCGAAGATTTGAATCATGTTGATTTGATAGGGATTTCTATCACGGTAGTCCTGGATCCACCCAAGATCCATCTGACGCTGGAGGGCCTCTTGTACAAAAGAGCATCCCTAATTGTTTACCAAGCAGATCAGACAGGAATTATAGTCATGCCGGGGCAGATTATGATGTTGGCTTTGCCTTGAGTGCATTGCCACCAAGTTAACATTCATTGCACGGATGTCGTGGTTCTGAATGATGTTGGAACTCGTATAAGTCATGTTAACTCCACGAATCTGATGCTCTTGGGTCCATCCGAGATCCAACTGTTCCTGTAGAGCTGCTTGCACCACAGAACATCCCTGATTGTCTTTAGAGCAGATATCACACCGGTGATAATTATGAGGTGGCACATGGCCGTATCCACTCTGTCTACAATGCATCTTGACTAAGTTGGCCCTTAATAAGAGTACATCATGAATTTGATAGCTGTTGTCGGACTCTCCTTCTATCAAATTTACCGCGGCTTTCTCATGTTGAGGCAGCGGGTTCGTGAGAACATTCGGATTCGTATCTTTGAAAGATAAAACCCCGCTCCTAACAAGCTTTTGCACATCGGATTTGAAACTAAGACAATTTTCTATGGTATGCCCTGGTCCTCCTTGGTGGTAAGGGCAAGTCTGATCTGCTTTAAACCAAAAAACCAGATTTTTCGGTGTTGCAAGGAGAGCCCTGGTTTAGACGTGTCCCAAGAACAGTAATAACGGAAACAGTTCAGCCTACAACACCAGTATAGGGTCAAACCCTGGTGGTCGCATTGTACGATTGTTGTTGTACGGAGGGCGAGCCTGCTGAAGATGTTGTTGTGTCCTTTACTGATATTGTTGTTGAATCGGTTGGCTCTGAGCAACCTAAGGTTGATACGTAGAAACAGGCGCGGGGTTGTGTCATACCCTAATTTTTGACCAAAAGATCCCGCCTCTTTGTATATCATTTTTCATATCTGCACGCTTTATTACTAACAATTTTGTGTAGGGACAATGGTATCAAGTGAAGTTGGTGTTCATTCTCTCAGTCAAGTACCTCAAGACGTGATCAATGAATTCTGACTATTGGGGTCCTAAGGTTTCTACTTTTCAGTGTGTCTCAAGAAGAATTAAGGCTTCCTGTTTATCGGTGCCAAGCATGGTCATTTGAGGTTTGGTCATGGTCTCCGTGGTAATTTGCATCACAGGCTGTATCATTATTTTGAAGA
The DNA here is from genome assembly GCA_022829125.1 of Lathyrus tuberosus. Taxonomy (NCBI): domain Eukaryota; kingdom Viridiplantae; phylum Streptophyta; class Magnoliopsida; order Fabales; family Fabaceae; genus Lathyrus; species Lathyrus tuberosus. The sequence continues at coordinate 2,956,721 of JALAZF010000052.1, read as the reverse complement.
TGTCTCAGGGCGTGGTTCTTGTATCGAATTTTATCAAATTCGAGAAGGGCTTGGTTCGCATTCGTGAGATTGAATCATTGGGTTTCTTTTGATCTTCAGAAAAAGAGTTTGAAGTTTATATGTTTGGATAAATTTTGATTTGAATTTAGGTGAGAATTTCTTAAAGAGGGATTCAAGTATTCAAAATTTGAAAATTTGCAAGTTCAAAATTCAAAAGCATGACAAGGTTCCTGGTATAACCTCAAGCCATTTTCATGGCAAATTTCATTTCAAGATACGGGGTGTAAAGTGTTCCCTTTGAGCTTGCATTTTATTCTTGGAAAATATCCAAAGAATACAAGGTCTAAATTCAAGACTCATGTCAAACTATTTTTCACAAAGAATTGTTTGTTCAAGCAAATATTTTTGGGTGTCATTATAAGTTGACAAAGCCAATACAAGTGGAAAAGGTCAAGCTATACGCCCTACTGTTGTCTAGATTGTGCACATATCCATAATAATTTTGTTTGGAATAATGGTCCCAAGAATTAGTGGGTCAGCTGTAAGCTTTTTGCTCCCTGTTACAATGAATTTCATGCTTGCATACAATTGCCAAATCCATTGTGAAATTCAAATTCTAGTTCAACTCTTAAATTCAGGTGAGACCAAGTATAAAAAAAAAACCCAAACGCTCTCATAATTATAGGCTTTCCTTATGTAAACTACTTTTTGAGCGCCTAATGTTTGGCACCCTTATGGCGGCAACCGATCCTGTCACGGTTTTGTCCATGTTCCAAGAGATGGGCATTGATGTCAATCTTTATGCTCTGGTTGGAGAATCTGTTTTAAATGATGTAATAATAATAATTCCCTGCAGCCACACAAAATCACAGCAAGAGATCAAATTTATTCAGTGTGAGATATTATCATTCCAAAACAGTCCCAGCATACAGTTAAGACAGGAATCAACGGTTACGAAAAATTTTCAAAAACCAAATCAAACATGACCAAATGGAAAAGGAAGGTTATAATATGCACAAAACATGTTCAGTCACAAATGGAAACTCTTCATCAATTGTCAACTGCACAAATCACAGCCTGTGTTTGTTTCCAAAACAATTCACAAACGTGTCAGGACATATCGGCATGAAAACGGAAACATAATTGATACCATAATCATGTGTGTAAGGAAAGAATTTCAATTCATGACAAAGACTCCAAACAAAATTCAATTTATTTCCAAGACAACATTCAACATAATCTCACACTCTTAATCGGAATTTAATTTCCACCTGGCCTATATAAGAGGAGACGAAATAATAACAAGGGGCAAGAACATACAGAACAAAAAAGAACTTTCACACAAAAAGAAAAGGATAGAGTCCACACAAAGCTGTATCATACTTCATAGTTCCCACACCAAAAAAAAACCATACACACGCAGAGCACATCAACGCGGGTTCGCAACAACAACAATTGGTAGCAGACGTAGAATTGGAAGGGAAAGACTCAGAAAGCCACCATCACTTACCTCCATTGCCGACGACAAGCCACTGTGAACAATACCTCTCCTCGTGACCTTTGTTCAACGAATACCGCCACAAACCCCGCCACGACACACCACAACAACATCTCACAATAATAGAAGTATCAGCAGCTGAGACCACCATCGGAAACTCACCGGGAACCATCCTCAGAGTTGCGCAAGCCGTTCCACCGTGAATCCCTCCATCATCCCTCGTGTAAATTGCTGCCATCAACGCCGTCACCACTCGCCGTAATCGGTACCCCTTCTTTCCCAATTTTTTTTCTTTTCGATCTCCTTTTATGTATCTATAAGACTGTGTTGATTTTGATTTGTAATTGTGTGTTTGTATTTGGGTAAATTAATTTGGGAGAAAAAGCATAAGGGTAAAAAATGTTGTTGTTCGTTTGAGGCTTGCTACTGATACTGATATATGACTTGCTTTTATTTCGTTATTTTTTTTATTTTGGGGCTTGCCATGTGTCATCAAGCCATTGGGCCGCAAAATTGAAAACCAACACGTGGTTCCTGCTATACTGCCAATGCTTGTTCTTGTTTTTGTCCATCTTTTTTTAGCCATATATATTAGTTGTTTTTAGTAAAAAAGTTAGAGTCAATAATTATATAGATAAATAGAGATTAGGGATGGTTTGCTTAGTTCATTAGCAAGAGTTACTCTTCTCAATTTTTAAATATTATTAGTTTCATTTCCTTTATTATTTTACGTTTTATTTTTCATGGATCTTAATATGCATAGCTATATGTGTGGGGTTGGATACAAATTGCCATACCTCATTTTTGTTAAATTATCTAATTTTAATTAGTGGAATTTTGAGATAGCATTAAAAAGAGTAAACAAAAAAAAACACATGAAATTTATTTCCTAATAAAAAAGGGGCACCCATTTAAAAATCGTTTTTTTTAATCCTTTTAATAATTTTAGAGGTAGTTTTAGTGTTTAGGATTAACTTTTTTTATTAATTCTATTTGTTTCTTAATATAACAAAAATACAAAATATAAAAAATACTTCTCTCCTTTAATTTATCCTTTAATTTAGAATTTAAAATAGTTAGCTTTAGTTTTTCTCTTATTTGTTAATTGTTTAAAGAAGCTAAAATAAAAAACAAAAAATGTTTTATTAGATTATAGGACTAATATTTAGAACCTTCCCTTAATCCTGGCCTTAGGATCGGAGTCGTCGCATTCCATACATGTGTTCTGCCATGGACACTTAATCTACCCTTTTAACTCAACTTTAACTTTGGAGTCACCGCACTCCATGTAAGTATCTTGCCAAAGACACTACCTCCCCCTTGGAACCTTGACCACAGTCAAGAGTTCCTTACCCTCTTTGAGGGGAACTATGAATACTCTGATTCCACTCCCGTCCGGATACGTAGGCACAGGATGCGATTTCTTAGCGAGTATACTTAGATACTAACCTCTAGGTCTTTCCCTTAGCACATACCCTTAGAAAGCGAGCAATAGATAACATAAATAATAACAAGAGGTTCCCGTAGAGGACTACAGACGTTTAGGATGCTAATACCTTCCCTAGGCGTAATCAACCCCTGAACCTTAGATCTCTTAGGTTTTTTTTCGTTCTTGAACCTTTCCTTCGGATTAATCAAAGACGGTGGTGAATTATGATTTATGATTCAAGTTAACCCAATAGCTTGGTATCCAATTCTCACCGCGACAGAAATGGCGACTTCACTGGGGACTTTCGAGGGTTTCCCCTAACTTGTTTATATCTATGTTATTTATTTGCTTATTTGCCTATATATCTTTATATCTGTATATATACCTGTTTTGCTTGGTTTTTCTGTGTGCATGGTACTATTTGTGTGGTGAGACAAAGTCCTACACCCGGACTAGAGTGAAATTAAGATAGGAAAACGGTGAGACTTCAATGATACTTTGAGGGAGTCGATTCCTGAAAAAGTAAATTGAGACTTCACCACTCAGTCTAGGCCCTCTCGAATAAAATATTTGTCCAACGAGTTCATTCGTGAAGACGATATGGTTTTGATTTGAAGGCCCTCGGGACTGGGGACCGTAGTTACCTTTAACCCAACTTGGCCTATTAGGATGTAGTGCGGGGACTATGCGGAGTCTATTTCTGCAATAGTCGCTACGCGATACTACACTCAGACGAGATTCTCTTGAGAATATTATTGACTACCAAGTGATTTGGAAAATCGATAATATCCGAAAGATGGATTGTAGACTCTGGGAACTTTGTAGAACCCGTTCGGCAGGTACAAATAAACCTCTAGTACATACCTTGGGAAGGGTAGACCATGGCTCCATGCTCGTGATCTTCAAGCCTAGGCCTTTGTTTGCCTGTATATGTGTATACCTGTGCTTATGCATCCATTCATGCATTCATGCATAACCATTCGGTTTCAAGAAACTCAATTGTTCTTTCCCTTGCAAAGTCAATAAAAATCATGGATTATAAAATGAAAAATTTTTTTTCCGAAATGTTTGCAACCTACTTTTGAGTTCCTTTAAACCATTGCATCGCATTGCATATCATTTGCATCTTTGCATGATTTATTGCATGCGTCAGTTTGTCCAGCAGCTCATTTCCAGCTATCTTTATCTTCAGTGTCACCTGTGAGTTGTCAAGCTGATTCCTCGACATCGATACCAGACTAGAGCTAACTACAGACGCATAATGGCAGAGCAAGAAGCACACAATGCTGAGATGCGAATGGAGATCGACGACCTTAAGTCAAGCATGGCAAAGCTCACTGAGATGCTCCAAGTTTTGATTGCTAGAGGAGAACCACCTCAAAGGACTGTCATTCAGGAAGTTTCAAATGCGGATCCTCAGCCTGTTCAGGTGCCACCTTCAACTTGGCCAGAGTTTGGTTTGCCTCCCAACTATTCACCACCTCTTGCATCTACTGCTATGATTGGTCAGACTTTTAGACTAGTGTTTCAAGCTCCTGTTTTTGCCGAACCTCAACCTATAGTCCAGACTACCCGAGCTCCTTTCGAGAACCCTCTCTACGAGTACAATGCTGCTAGTGCTCGGGGTGAAAACCGTGAAGACTATGTTGAACCTGAGGTTGTCCGTGAACATTTTCAGACCATAGACAAGAGACTCAAAGCCGTAGAGGGTACTGATTTCTTCAACATTGATGCAGAAAACATGGGTTTGGTTTCTGACCTTGTTATGCCTGCTAAGTTCAAGGCTATCGATTTTGTGAAGTACAAAGGTGATTCTTGTCCAAGAGCTCATTTGGTCATGTATACCCGAAAGATGGCTGCTCATGCCAAGAATCAGAAGTTGCTTATCCATTGTTTTCAAGATAGTCTGAGTGGAGCTTCTCTTAAATGGTATATGAATCTTGAACAGAACAGCGTTCACTGTTTCCAGGATATTATTAATGCCTACATGAAGCAATACAAGTATAACCTCGACATGGCTCCTAATCGCCGTCAGCTGCAAAACATGTCTCAGAAGGATAAAGAGTCTTTCAAGGAATATGCTCAGCGCTGGAGAGAGTTGGCTTCTCAAGTTGAACCTTCTTTGGCAGAGAAATAATTAACTGGATTATTTATGGACACCTTGTCTCCATTCTACTGGGAGAAGATGATTGGTAGTGTTTCCTCCAATTTCACTGATTTGGTTACCATTGGTCAAAGACTCGAGGAAGGACTTAAGAATGGTAAAGTATCCAAAGCTGCTGAATCTTCTAATGGAGCGAAGAAATCCTATGGGAACTTCCAGAAGAAGAGAGAAGATCAGACCAATGCTGCTATGTTTGAAACCAGAAGGCCTCGTCCTTGACCACAGTATGCTGACCACCCTGACATTGCTGCTATTACTCCTGTTGTTGCTGCTCCACGACCAGCTCAAACCCCTCAACGTCTGACTGTTAGACAGAATCAGTACTGTAATAGGAATAATTTTGATCCTATTCCAATGACATACACTGAACTTTATCCTGGGCTGGTTCAGAAAGGTTTGATTACTACAAGGCCTTTGCCCCCTCCTCCAGATCCACTTCCACTTGGATTCAGATCTGATCTCCATTATGCATTCCATGAAGGTGCCACAGGCCACGACTGGGAACATTGCTTTGCATTGAAGGCTAGAGTACAAGAGCTTATCAGAATTGGTATTCTCTCCTTTTATGACACCAATCCAAATGTCAAGAACAATCCTTTGCCAGGGCACGCTAAGTGAAGCTTCAGTCGACTTCAGCAGACTTCAGTGTTTCAGACAGGACAGCTCACTCTTGCTTCTGACTAGTCACTAGACTTTTGTTTCTTGTTGTTTGCATTTTCCTTATCTTGTATTAGCTTTTTGCTTTCAAATCATGTTTGTACTTTCATAATTAATAAAATGAGCATTGCGACTTTTGGATTCAATTCATTTGTGTTTGCTATTTACATCTTTATGCCTTCCTTTTCAAAAAGAAAACCAAAAAAAACAACAAAAACAAAAACAAAATTATTATCTCTTTTCCACTTTCTTTTCGATTATGCAAAGATTAGAGGGAGGATGATGAAAACTTTATACTCATAATTGTTGTTGGTATGCTTTCAAATCAAAACTTTGCTGACGATGTAAGGCATTGTTTCAATCCCTAAACACCAGAGAAATAAGGAAGATAAACCCTCGTCAACCCCTTTGAGCCTTGAAGTAGGAGTTTCTTTTCTTTACAAATAAAAACCTGCAATCTTAACCTGGGGCAGGGTATTTCTCAGTTAACTGGATTGTGCATTCAAATACAAGAGTTTCATGCAAGACATCTTTCAACAAAAAGGTTGCATTCTCAGTTTTTCCTTCGCACAACAAGCAAGTGTCGAAGATGTCTTTCAAGTCAAAAGTCGATGATGGTTCGCCGTAATCATTAAGCCAAGTAGTCACTTTCTTTCAAAAAAAAAAGATAAAAAAATCAAAAAAGGAAAAAGCCCGCTAAGTCGAAACCTGTGAAGGAGACTTAGGCAGACAAAAAACTGGGGCATCCCGCTGACTGTAAGATTCATGAGAAACAGTTCAGGCAAAAGTTAGGGATAATAAAAAGGAGAAATCTTTAAATCCTTACCATGAAATCCTCAATGAAAAAAACAACCAAGAGTTATAAGGAAGTAGTGACTGTCACCTCAAAAGTCCCTTAACTTCTGAACCAACATCACTATCATCAATGCAATCCCTAACCTATGGGAACCTGAGTGCAAAGTCTGAGTTAACTGAGTGTAGGACTGGAGATCATCACGAAGATTGGGTGGGTACAAATAAACTTTGAGCCTTTATCCTTTGTTTCTTAAACCGTGAACCAGGCCACGTTATAACCGTCAAAAGACCTAATTGAAGCAAGGTTATTTCGAAAGCATGCTACAGCAAGGTCGCGTAAACTGACTCCTAAAGATCTTTGCAGATCATTTTTTTTTTTGGCATCACGCCTTTTTGCTTTATCTTTCACTTTTAGACATCTTGAACCACCGTGTTCTGACCAATGACCCTATTGTTTTACCTCTTTCCAAAAATGATTTGATTTCAAAAGTCACGTGAACTTTGCATTTACTATGTTTGTATGAACACTTTTGTTTGCAATCTGGCTTCCGCTTAAGGAATTTTCAAACATTTGAGAAACTTGGTCGGTGATCCAATCAGGGGCAAGCTCTTTCTAGATCCTGTTGAAGAATCAGTTCAAGATTTGTTACAGTGCAAGTCCTTCTCAGAATTGGTTTATACAGAAGTTTTTTTTAAGACTCAAGCTGGGGCAAGCTTTCCAAGAGCACAATACAAGTAGTCATTTTCAAGAAACAGACCAGCTGAAGCAATTATCAGTTCATCTACAACAGTAAGCTAATCTAGGGCAGTTTACTTGAAGATTCCCCATGCAGTTTTCCTTCCTTCCTACAAGGATTATCAAATTGATACTATTTACCAGTGTGGCAGAGATTGTGCTCAGTAGTAGCATCTTTAGTCCCTCAGCGGAATGGCAGTGATCTCCGTGTTGAGGAATCAGTCTTTTAGTCTTGTCTTTTCTCAAGAGTCGTGCTGTGTCGTCAGCATCTGCACCTGCATTTGCATTTGATCATAAATCATCTACATAATTTATACCATATGCATAGCATAAGTGTTTCATCCTCATTTGCATTCCTCCTGAGGTCGTGTTGTTATCCACATCTTACCTTGTGGTCAAAGTCCAACTTACGTGGCACCTACCAAAACAGATATTGTCGTGTCTATCTGACGTTCTTCTAGAAATGACATTTCTTATCCGATTGTTTTTTCGGATATGTTTATTCCTCTTTTGTATCCGATGCTATTCTTGGATGTCTTCGCCTGCCTTTTCTCCAATGTCGTTCTTGGATGTCATATATATTTGTCTCCTCTGATGTTTTACCAGATCGAGTCTTTAGTTCTGATGTTTTTCCATAACTTATCTGATGTTTTTCCAGATATTTCGCTTTGTTATTCTGATGTTTTTCGGAATTTTACTGCCTTTCACCATCTGATGCTTTTCCGGATGTGTCTCTCTTTCTAATGTTTTTCCAGATTGAGCCTTTAGTTCTGATGTTTTTCCAGAACTTATCTGATGTTTTTCCAGATATTTCGCTTTGTTATTCTGATGTTTTTCCGGAATTTCATTTCCTTTCACCATCTGATGCTTTTCCGGATGTGTCCCTCTTTCTGATGTTTTCCAGATTGAGTCTTTTGTTCTGATGTTCTTCTAGAACTTATCTGATGTTTTTCCAGATATTTTGCTTTGTTATTCTGATGCTTTTCCAGAACGACAATGCTTTTTACCATCTGATGCTTTTCCGGATGGGTCCCTCTTTCTGATGTTCTTCCAGATCGAGTCTTTGTTCACAGTCATCTAAAGCCATTATTAGATATTGTGATTGTACCTTTCATTCAAAGCCATTATTGGATGTCTGGTTTCTTTACCTTGTTCCCTTTCATCTGAAGCCATTATCATATATTGTGAGCGTACCTTTCATTCAAAGCCATTACTGGATGACTGGTTTCTTTGTGTCCGATGCCTTCTCAAATTACATTATTTTGTCTCATTATCATCTGTTGCCTTCTTAGATATTGTGAGTTTACCTTTCATCCAAAGCCATTATTGGATGTTTGGTGCTTTTTTCGTCCAATGTCGTTCTTGGATGATGTTTTCCAGATACTTTGCTTTGTTTCCATTCATGTCTGACATGACTGTAACAGTTTTCCCTTGTGACATCATTCCTCACAGGATCCTTGTCTTTGCATTCATTTCATACCATATCATATCATATCATATCATATCATATCATATGCATTTGTGGCATCTTAGGGTCAAAAATTGTGCATGTTTATATTTAAGTCTCTCCTATCTCGTCGAGACGAAGATTTCAATCTCCATATCTCCGGATAGAAGAAACTTAAATAGGGGCATCTGTCATACCCTAATTTTTGACCAAAAGATCCCGCCTCTTTGTATATCATTTTGCATATCTGCACGCTTTATTACTAATAAGTTTGTGTAGGGACAATGGTATCAAGTGAAGTTGGTGTTCATTCTCTCAGTCAAGTACCTCAAGACGTGATCAACGAATTCTGACTATTGGGGTCCTAAGGTTTCTACTTTTCAGTGTGTCTCAAGAAGAATTAAGGCTTCCTGTTTATCGGTGCCAAGCATGGTCATTTGAGGTTTGGTCATGGTCTCCGTGGTAATTTGCATCACAGGCTGTATCATTATTTTGAAGATGTCTCAGGGCGTGGTTCATGTATCGAATTTTATCAAATTCGAGAAGGGCTTGGTTCGCATTCGTGAGATTGGATCATTGGGTTTCTTTTGATCTTCAGAAAAAGAGTTTGAAGTTTATATGTTTGGATAAATTTTGATTTGAATTTAGGTGAGAAGTTCTTAAAGAGGGATTCAAGTATTCAAAATTTGAAAATTTGCAAGTTCAAAATTCAAAAGCATGACAAGGTTCCTGGTATAAGCTCAAGCTATTTTCATGGAAAATTTCATTTCAAGATACGGGGTGTAAAGTGTTCTCTTTGAGCTTGCATTTTATTCTTGGAAAATATCCAAAGAATACAAGGTCTAAATTCAAGACTCATGTCAAACTATTTTTCACAAAGAATTGTTTGTTCAAGCAAATATTTTTGGGTGTCATTATAAGTTGACAAAGCCAATACAAGTGGAAAAGGTCAAGCTATACGCCCTACTATTGTCTAGATTGTGCACATATCCATAATAATTTTGTTTGGAATAATGGTCCCAAGAATTAGTGGGTCAGCTGTAAGCTTTTTGCTCCCTGTTACAATGAATTTCATGCTTGCATACAATTGCCAAATCCATTGTGAAATTCAAATTCTAGTTCAACTCTTAAATTCACGTGAGACCAAGTATAAAAAAAAAAACCCAAACCCTCTCATAATTATAGGCTTTCCTTATGTAAACTACTTTTTGAGCGCCTAATGTTTGGCACCCTTATGGCGGCAACCGATCCTGTCACGGTTTTGTCCATGTTCCAAGAGATGGGCATTGATGTCAATCTTTATGCTCTGGTTGGAGAATCTGTTTTAAATGATGTAATAATAATAATTCCCTGCAGCCACACAAAATCACAGCAAGAGATCAAATTTATTCAGTGTGAGATATTATCATTCCAAAACAGTCCCAGCATACAGTTAAGACAGGAATCAACGGTTACGGAAAATTTTCAAAAACCAAATCAAACATGACCAAATGGAAAAGGAAGGTTATAATATGCACAAAACATGTTCAGTCACAAATGGAAACTCTTCATCAATTGTCAACTGCATAAATCACAGCCTGTGTTTGTTTCCAAAACAATTCAAAAACGTGTCAGGACATATCGGCATGAAAACGGAAACATAATTGATACCATAATCATGTGTGTAAGGAAAGAATTTCAATTCATGACAAAGACTCCAAACAAAATTCAATTTATTTCCAAGACAACATTCAACATAATCTCACACTCTTAATCGGAATTTAATTTCCACCTGGCCTATATAAGAGGAGACGAAATAATAACAAGGGGCAAGAACATACAGAACAAAAAAGAACTTTCACACAAAAAGAAAAGGATAGAGTCCACACAAAGCTGTATCATACTTCACAGTTCCCACACCAAAAAAAAAACCATACACACGCAGAGCACATCAACGCGGGTTCGCAACAACAACAATTGGTAGCAGACGTAGAATTGGAAGGGAAAGACTCAGAAAGCCACCATCACTTACCTCCATTGCCGACGACAAGCCACTGTGAACAATACCTCTCCTCGCGACCTTTGTTCAACGAATACCGCCACAAACCCCGCCACGACACACCACAACAACATCTCACAATAATAGAAGTATCAGCAGCTGAGACCACCATCGGAAACTCACCGGGAACCATCCTCAGAGCTGCGCAAGCCGTTCCACCGTGAATCCCTCCATCATCCCTCGTGTAAATAGCTGCCATCAACGCCGTCACCACTCCCCGTAATCGGTACCCCTTCTTTCCCAATTTTTTTTCTTTTCGATCTCCTTTTATGTATCTATAAGACTGTGTTGATTTTGATTTGTAATTGTGTGTTTGTATTTGGGTAAATTAATTTGGGAGAAAAAGCATAAGGGTAAAAAATGTTGTTGTTCGTTTGATGCTTGCTACTGATACTGATATATGACTTGCTTTTATTTCGTTATTTTTTTTAATTTTGGGGCTTGCCATGTGTCATCAAGCCATTGGGCCGCAAAATTGAAAACCAGCACGTGGTTCCTGCTATACTGCCAATGCTTGTTCTTGTTTTTGTCCATCTTTTTTTAGCCATATATATTAGTTGTTTTTAGTAAAAAAGTTAGAGTCAATAATTATATAGATAAATAGAGATTAGGGATGGTTTGCTTAGTTCATTAGCAAGAGTTACTCTTCTCAATTTTTAATTATTATTAGTTTCATTTCCTTTATTATTTTACGTTTTATTTTTCATGGATCTTAATATGCATAGCTAGATGTGTGGGGTTGGATACAAATTGCCATACCTCATTTTTGTTAAATTATCTAATTTTAATTAGTGGAATTTTGAGATAGCATTAAAAAGAGTAAACAAAAAAAAAACACATGAAATTTATTTTCTAATAAAAAAGGGGCACACATTTAAAAATCGTTTTTTTTAATCCTTTTAATAATTTTAGAGGTAGTTTTAGTGTTTAGGATTAGCTTTTTTAATTAATTCTATTTGATTCTTAATATAACAAAAATACAAAATATAAAAAATACTTCTCTCCTTTAATTTATCCTTTAATTTAGAATTTAAAATAGTTAGCTTTAGTTTTTCTCTTATGAAGTGATTTGTTAATTGTTTAAAGAAGCTAAAATAAAAAACAAAAAATGTTTTATTAGATTATAGGACTAATATTTAGAATCTTCCCTTAATCCTGGCCTTAGGATCGGAGTCGCCGCATTCCATACATGTGTTCTGCCATGGACACTTAATCTACCCTTTTAACTCAACTTTAACTTTGGAGTCACCGCACTCCATGTAAGTATCTTGCCAAAGACACTACCTCCCCCTTAGAACCTTGACCACAGTCAAGAGTTCCTTACCCTCTTTGAGGGGAACTACGAATACTCTGATTCCACTCCCGTCAGGATACGTAGGCACAAGATGCGATATCTTAGCGAGTATACTTAGATACTAACCTCTAGGTGTTTCCCTTAGCACATACCCTTAGCAAGCGAGCAATAGATGACAAAAATAATAACAAGAGGTTCTCGTAGAGTACTACGGACGTTTTGGATGCTAATACCTTCCCTAGGCGTAATCAACCCCCGAACCTTAGATCTCTTAGGTTTTTTTTCATTCTTGAACCTTTCCTTTGGATAAATCAAAGACGGTGGTGAATTATGATTTGTGATTCAAGTTAACCCAATAGCTTGGTATCCAATTCTCACCGCGACAGGTTGATAGCAGGAGTTATGGCTGCTACTGGTTGATATCGCCGCCTTTGCTTTCCGAAAGAGATATTCCAAATATCCTGCTCTTTTTTCTTAGGGAGAGCACTACCGTATCATTTTGTATTACTTGATGATCCAGCGTCTTTAACTAAACGTCCTTCTCGGACCGCTTCCTCAAGACGAACTCCTATGCCTACCATTTCAGTAAAGTCACTGGGCGCACTGGCAACCATTCTGTCGTAGTAAAATGAGCTCAAGGTCTTTAAGAAGATCTTTGTCATCTCCTTTTCCTCAAGAGGTGGACAAATCTCAGCGGAAATTTCACGCCATCTCTGAGCGTACTCCTTAAAGGTTTCCTTGTCCTTCTGTGACATTGATCTGAGTTGATCTCTGTCCGGTGCCATGTCCAGGTTATACTTATATTGTTGAACAAAGGCAGCGCCAAGATCTCTGAAAGTGTTGATCTTAGTGCGGTTTAAACCCATGTACCATTTGAGCGCGGCATGGGTTAAACTATCCTGAAAGTAGTGAATTAGTAGCTCCTGGTTCTTTGTCTGAGCTGACATTCGCCGAGCGTACATCACCAAGTGGCTTTGAGGGCAAGAGTTACCCTTGTACTTTTCAAAATCGGGTACTTGGAACTTGTGCGGAACTTTCACATTAGGGACCAAACAAAGGTCTGCGGTGTCCTTTCCAAATAAATCCTGACCGCGAAGGGCCTGCAGTTCTTTCTGCATCTCCAGGAATTGTTCCTGGAACTCATTCATTCTGTCGAACATACTTTCATTTCCACCAGAAGGTATCTGTGGAATCTTTCCTTCCGGGACAGTGTGTACCACGGGCGGTGGTGTAGTCATTATGGCCGAGACTCTCGGTGCCTCCCGAAGTTTGTAACCTTCAAGAGTTGCTGGCATTCCCCTGGCATCTTCGATTTCCAGAAGTTTGTAACCTTCAGGCCCAGCGGCTCCTGCTGAAGTTTCCGGATCTTCAGTGATCGGCGGAATATATCCCTCCGGGATATAGTTGAGTGGCATGCCCCAGGGACGATCTTTCGGCATTTTGTACCTAGGATCGTACTTCTCCACTATAGGCGTTGATGTGATCTCTGATATCACAGTCCTTTGTTGCTGCATTTGAGCTTCTGCTAGAGCTTGCATATCATTATGAAGCTTTCTCAGATCCTTTTACAGAGTATCGATCTCTTCTCTCAACTCTCTATTCTCTTCCTCGAGATCATCCATCTTTTTCTGACGATTGGCCCGAGTATTGTACGAATGAGACAGTTTGACTCTAGAATCGAGACGCAAACATGAGATTCGTAGGTAAGAAGAATGCGTTTATGCGAGAATGATGAATGATATGCAATGATTACATTAACTGTATATATTTTTTTGTTTATTCAAAGTAAACTTCGACAATTAGATTGCAAATATCAAATAGTGGGGAAACCCCGTTTTATTGAATTCAAAGATTGCGGAAATGGAAATACAGTAATTTACAAAGTGATGTTAAAAGGAAAAGTCTAAACTTATGGGTCCTGAGTCCTCTCTGAAGCGAGCTCAGGTGCGGGTTCCGGTACTTTCCTTTTCTTTGATCGGGGCTCTTGAGTCGTTGTCGGATCGTCATTCCTTTACCAAGTGAAAGGAGCGAGCAAATTCCTTTGGTCATCTTGATTTTCCACAGCACGTTGCTCTAAGATCTCAATCAGAGCATCTTTATCTTTCAATAGTTGTTGTATTTTCTTACACTCCACATTGAGAATATGGTACTTGTTCCTCCAAGACCTCTTCTCATGCTGAACTTTATTGAGAGTAACCTGAAATTTTTCCGTATCAGACATAACGTAAAGGACGGGGTCCCTAAATGGAAGAACTTCTTGACGAGGGTAAGGCATCCTCAGCTTGAGAGCTCTAGTTTCTACCCAGTGGAGATAAGGCTCCACCGAGACACAGTTTGGTTTTCCTAGAGACTCTCTTCCTTTCCTATGAACGTGTTTCCAGGAATGCACTATTTTCGTCATTAGTGCCCTGTCGTTTTCTCCTTCCTTGAAAAAAAGACCTTCCAGATGAGCATTGCGCGGGACATGCCTCATCGTGTATCCAAATTGATGACGAACTAAAATTGGATGATAGTTGATTCCTCCCTTAGTTCCTATAAGGGGTACATTTGGGAAATTTCCACAACGGTCAATGATTCTGATCCCGTCATAGATTATATTGTACTAATAGATGTCTGAGTTGGTAAGAGACATGATTTTCTGCGACCAACGAAAAGTATTCTTTTGATCCCAAAATGCAGCAGACATGGGCAAGTGCGAAGTGAACCATTTGTATAGCAGGGGTACACAGCATGTGATCATTCCTCTGCTATACAAATTCCTTAAGTGTACAGAATGATAAGCATCTGCGAGCAGGGTCAGTACAGGGTTTCCAATAAAAAAAATCTTAATGGCGTTGATATCTCCAAAGTTATCGATGTTGGGAAACAAAAATAACCCGTAGGTGAGCAAAACAAAGATGCTCTCGAAAGCCGCCATGTTCCATATACTAGCAAAGTACAGAGCTTTCTTTATCAAGAATTGGGCTGGAAAACCTTGGATTCCACCCTTAGTGGTCATGTGAGTCCTGACTTCTGACTCATCCAAATAAATTGCTCGTGCAATGGTTTGATCTTTTGGAATTTCTTCCAGTCCAGAAAAGGGAGCTTGATCAATAATATGCAAATCAATCAGGTGAGAGTACTCCTCCAGCATTAGTGCTAGCTGATAATCCGGGAACGTGAAACAGTGATAGACCGGATCGTAAAACTGGATTAGTGTGGACAGGATTCCTTCGATTACATGGACCCTTAACAAGGACAGTAGTCTTCCATACTTAGCTCTGAAAGCCTCGTGGTTCGTGATCATTTTCGCCAGACCTCTTAAATCCTCTAGTTTTGGAACCTTGAAGGTGTACTTATGAATTTTCCTTCTACCGAAATCCATTAGCAATCTCTTTATTTGAAATTTGCAATCATTGTCTTAGTTTAATTTGAAAAATAGAGACTAGAAGAGAAGATTTTTCTCTGTTCTTTAATGTTTTTTTTTATGAAATGAATGCATGAATGCAACACACAAAAACATAGAGAAAACACGGGGTTAAAGGGTCGGTGTCATGAAG
Source organism: Lathyrus tuberosus (assembly GCA_022829125.1). NCBI lineage: Eukaryota > Viridiplantae > Streptophyta > Magnoliopsida > Fabales > Fabaceae > Lathyrus > Lathyrus tuberosus. Next base: position 2,941,124 of record JALAZF010000052.1, on the reverse strand, counting down.
TCAAGGCTCTACCCATCCCCAAAGGTTTATACTGGTGATTTTTTGTACCTGTCCGCAAAATCATTGACCCCTCTTGGGATAACAACAGCAAGCGGATCGCCAGCGAGCTGATGTATCCTAGAGTGATCTCAGATGAGGGTAGTATCGCGTGACAACTATTTCTGATAGCTTCCGCACTACAAAATGGTTTCAGTCTACTAAAAACCTCAGCTTCTCAGATAACCCAGTCGACCACACTACTTTTAACAACCGAAGTTGTATAGGCAATGTATCTTCAAAGGGAGTCTCCACTGAGTTTGATGGTCGACCGAGGACTCTTAACTGGGATTCACTCCCCGCAAGATTACCCGTATTACCATCACCTATCTTAGGTGTATACTCAATCTTTCCACATGCGGCATCACACGCATTCCCATTAGCAGAAAAATAAACACAGATATCAATTAGGAAAAGCAGTATATATATTTGTCTTAATTATCCTAGACCTCAAGTCTTATGATCCTATACAGACAATGACTCCCCAACAGAGTTGCCATTTCTGTGCCATCTGGTTGAATTTAAAGGTTTCCACTGAAGATTGTAAGAAAGAGAAGAAGGCCCCACGGTGGGCGCCATTTTTCTGTAGCGCGATTTTTGTGGTCTTGAATCACGATCGCTTTGGGTACTACAGTTCGATTCATTTTTATCCTATTGAGCTGATTAAGGAAGGGAAATAGATGTCTCCAATTAACCCTGCTTGCATACTGAGTTTAAACAGCGGTCTGTTAGGTTACAGATGCTATTAAGATGTGGGTCCTTCTTCGGTTTATTTTGTTTAAATTTAGAATGTCTGGACTATTTGCGAGGTTTTTGGTAAGATGTTTTAGGATTTGGTACTTTTGAGTTGTTGATTATAAAAGGTTTTAAGATGGGGGGTACTGGATTTTGGGTTGTTGATTAGTATGCTCGCTAAGATTTTTGCAATCTTATGCCTACGTATTCTCGTTTGACGAAACAGGGAAATCAGAGCGATCGTAGTTCCTCCTATTCTATGGGAGGAAAAAAAAGGTTGTTTTGGTGTCTTGTTCAAAGCCCAAGACGTGAAGCTAAAGGTGGTTTGTATCTTGTTCAAAGCCCAAGATGTGAAGCTAAAGGGTTTTGGCTGAGAGAGAATATGTCATCTCTAAAGAGGAGTCGTTGATGTTTGTATGCTGTGAGCAAGGCACAACTTTGATGCTAAAAGGTTGATTGACTCGACCGGGGGTTTTCTTTATACAAAGCCTAAGAAGAGGCTAGAAGTTTGACTTTTCTGGGGAAAATGTTCTTTCTGTCTTGTACAATGCCAAAGATTGAGGCTAAAAAGGTTTTTTGACTCCGTTTGAGGATAATGTATCTTGTATAAAGCCCAAGATGGAGGCTGAAAAGGGTTTGACTCAACAAGAGAATCTGCTATACTCAACAAGAGAGTGTTTTATATGTGTCTTGCACAAAGCCCAAGACGGAGGCTAAAAAGGTTGACTCAACAAGAGAGTTCGGAACAGGTGATTGAATCAACAAGAGAGTCTTTTATACTCAACAAGAGAGTGATTTGTTATCTCGCACGAAGCCCGAGATTGAGGCTAGAAGGGTTTGACTCAACAAGAGAGTCTGTTATACTCAACAAGAGAGTGTTTTATATGTCTTGTACAAAGCCCAAGACGGAGGCTAAAAAGGTTGACTCAACAAGAGAGTTTTTTATACTCAACTAGAGAGTGTGTTTTTGTCTCGTACGAAGCCCGAGATGGAGGCTAAAAGGAAATTGACTCAACAAGAGAGTCTTTTATACTCAACAAGAGAGTGTTTTTCTGTCTGTACGAAGCCCGAGATGGAGGCTAAAGGGGAGGTGACTCATCAAGAGAGTCTTTTATACTCAACAAGAGAGTAATTTTCTATCTCGTATGAAGCCCGAGATGGAGGCTAAAAAGGAGGTGAATCAACAAGAGAGTCTGAAAAGGTTATCTCCACTGGGGAGAATTATTTGTACAAAGCCCAAGAGGAGGTTACCTTACCGCTATAGATTCTGGAGATCCCAAAGCGGGTCCAAATGTGGGGAACTCTCATGAGAGAGACCGAGGTTTCTTCCTATGTTTGAAAGGAACTTGAGAATGTCTTTGAGACTCAAGGGTCTTAGACTGTCCGAGTCTAGAATTTTATATTTTGTACAATGCCCAAGAGGAGGCACGGGCATTAAGGGATGAGTATCAACCCTACAATGGTCGTCAGGGTCCATGTATTAAGTCCAAGAGAAGGCATGAGAACTTCTAAGAAGCCGAAGGGTCCTTGTACAACGTCCAAGAGGAGGCGGGGATGCTTTTAGGAAGCCTGTGGGTCCCCAAACCAAGAGAAGTTCAAGACATGCTATTCACCGAGAATAGATCAAGCCAGGAAAGTTCAAGGATTTGGAAGAAACTCAAGACAAGCCATTCACGGAGAAAAGATCATCTCTGGGGAGTTAGAGTTTCTTTGACAATTTCTAAGAGTGACAGTCTGAGAAAGGGTTCACCGAGAATGCTGCCTTTCACATTTCCATATTGTTTAACCCCAAGAGGAGGGAAGACTGTGTCTGGTAATCTTATGTGGGATCTAGTTTTGTTTGTATTTAAGAGTGACCAACGAGGCTTTACCTAGTGCTAGACGTAGTTGCCGGAGAAAACTCTAAATAACTATACTAGTATTACACAGTGGATATGTGACAAGTATATAAAAGGATGTGAAAGAAGACTTACAGTGAAACAGCCCCACAATACAGTTATATACATATGAAAGCGATAAATGAAAGCGGATAAACACTTACCCAATGTAGAGCTTCCATGTTGTTTTGTTAGTTGTTCAACAAAGAAAGCTTTGATAACAATATTATATTCAAAATCTAAGGAGAAAGTGCTTTGAAAAGTTTGTTGGGGCTTACAGCTCAAGGAGAGGCCCAAGGTTTAACGATGATTGCACCGTTGTTTTGTAAACTGTACAGAGGGACTTATACAATAAGTGAGGCCCAAAAAGTTTTATGTACAAGGAGATGGGTCTTACACTCTATTAGAGGCCCAAATATTTATTTTTGTACATGGGATGAGACTTACAGCTCAAGGAGAAGCCCAGGGTTATTGGTTTGAAAACGGCGATTGCGCCGAGGATTTTGAAAACATAGTGGGTCTTATACAATATCTGAGGCCCAAATCATTTTGGTTTCAAAAAGGGGTTGGGTCTTACACTCTTTTAGAGGCCCAAAGAAATTTAAATAAAAGAAATGGGGCTTATAACACGAGGATAGGCCCAAAAAGTTTTTAAATGGCGATCGCGCCGAGATTTTTGAGATCGCAGTGGGTCTTATACAATAACTGAGGCCCAAAATTGGTTTGGTTTCAAAAAGGATTGGGTCTTACACTCTATTAGAGGCCCAAAGAGATTTGAAAAAGATTGGTGAGGGTGAAAATCAAAGAAACCCTAATTTTGCTTTCCTTTAAAAGTAAATATTTAAAGAAAATCCATTAAAATGATAAAAATACCAAATAAGTTTGAATAAACCACTTGTGATTTTTACTTAAGGTTTGAAAAATGAGGTTTTAATCACAAGATGATTTAGAACTCATTTGGTTTTGATTTTCAAAGTAAACATTCACTTTTAAATGTTTAAAAACAATTAAAAATGAATTTATTCACAAAAATACTAATTATATTAAATAACTAATATAAATTTGATTCTTTTGTGGAATAAAATATTTCAAAATTTTTGTGATTTTTTTAAAAAAGAACCAATAAATAATAATTAAAATTGAGGAAGTTATTAATTTTTCAAATCATTAAAAATAATATGAAAAATAATAAAAAAAAGTGAAAAAAAAACACTAAAAAGGGGTCTGGGGCGAGGGGGATTCGAACCCCAGACCTCTTGTGTGAAACATGCGCGCCTTACCACTGGGGTGGTGATACATCCGTGTATCAAAACCCAGCCATAAATATACAAGGCTTGCCTTGTTCTTGGCCTGGCCAAGGCAAGGCAAGGCAAGGTTTTTGGTCAGAAATGTGAAGGTCATAACTTCTTCATTTCTCCATGGATGGAGACAAAATTTATATGTATCTTGCCTAGAATTTCCCAAGGAATCCAATGGTGGCGGTGGTTTTTCCAGAAAATCAATCCTCCTCAAAACCCGATAGTGGTTTTGAAATAGGCCATGATTTGCATTTTCTGTGCTATCTCTTGTTATAGGCATGAATTACATGATGAATTGGTTCAAACACAACATATATAACATGTATGAGATGTACATGATCAGTGGACCCCAAAGCAATGCATATTTTAAAGAGTTCAAGTTGAGATGCTTATCTCTTTGGGAGCTCTTTGGCCAATCTGTCAAGTGCCTTGTTCCAGAAATATTTTGATGCTTTGAACACTCTTAAATGATCCCTTAGAAGCTTTTAGGATGATTGGAATCAGTTGGAAACCTCAGGAAAGGAAGTTGGTCCTTTCTTGCAAAAGTGGCAAAAGTGGCCAAAATAACAACTCTCTCAAATGATGTTCCAGATGTGTGGAACCATTTGGGACAGCTCAAGGATGATATTTGGAGTGTGTTTGAGGTTTTATCTGGTTTTAAAAGTGACTGAATCAAGACATGACTTGAAAAGTGCAAAAAAGTCCTATTTTGAGGTTTTGAGAGGGGACTTTGTGATTTTGGTGTTACATGTTGTTATTTCTTTGTTTTTGTGGTTGGCATTTATTTTGCTAAAGCTATTCTAGCAGCAAGATGTTGGATAAAGATGTTCTAATTTTCTGCATTCAACATGTCGAATAAAGATGTCCCATACTGGCACATAGGACATCGCGTCTGATTTTGGTTTAAAGGGAAGATTCTGTTGCTGTTAATTGTTACTGAATATTCTGTGAATATTTGGTTATTCTATGTGGCATCTAAAGTATTTTTGGGTTGGGTTTTTATGTGTTGGTTTTCGGATTTTCAGCATTTTCTAACTATGGAGACATATTAGGAAACTTTAGATTGAAGACCTATTTTGTTGGAGTTTTTATTGCAGATTTGTGAGCAGTCTCCTTGCTGCGTTTGTGAAGCCCAATCCAGTCCAGATTTAATGATATATATTGACTGGTGTTAACCTAGTTTAGGTGTGGAATTTACGTGTGTTTTTGTTAGGGTTTTCGAGTGTTATTTGTGAGCCTAACTGGTATCATTCTGATAATAGTATAAGGACTGGTTTTTTGTGTTGTAAGTTCTGTCAGTTACTCATAAGCTTTTAAGCATTGAGTTTCTTGTGTGTCAATTCTCATAAGCTTTGAAGTATTGAGAATTGTGTGTTTTTGAAAGTGTGGCTTTCGTTTTGTTACTTGTGATGAAAGGAACCAATCACGGGTTGTGATTGACGAGGGATTTGAGGAGGGCCTCATACCTAGGTGAGTCTTAGGTAGAAGTCATAGGAAGGGTAGTGATTAAGTGAGCAGATTATAACCGAGTGTGGTTGCTATATGATTTGTGAATTGATACTATCGTATATTGATTTCGTCCCTGGCTTGGTAGCCCCCAGAGTAGGATTGTTGATCCGAACTGGGTAAATATATCACTGTGTTCTTTACTTTCTGCACTGTTATTATTGTTATCTTGCTCATTGTGTTGTTTATCCGTGTCTGAACATCTGTGTAGGACATCTGATATCTGTGCCAGAATTTCAATTGGCATCAAGAGCTTGCACCCTTGTTTGGTTCTGGGTGAGATTCAGGGAAGGTACTTTCTGGTACAATGGACAAGGATGGAGGATTTTTGAACAAACCACCTCTGCTTGATGGTTCCAACTATGACTATTGGAAACCAAGGATGATAGTATTCATCAAATCCATGGATGATCAAGCATGGAAAGCTGTTATCAAAGGATGGGAACCCCCAAAGGTTAAAGATGGAAAAGGTAATCCTACTGATGTGGTGAAGGAAGAGGAAGACTGGGATGATGCAGACTACAAAGGGTCCTTGGGAAATTCCAAAGCCATGAACACACTGTTTAATGGTGTTAATAAGAATATCTTCAGGTTAATTGAACATTGCACCATTGCAAAAGAGGCATGGGATGTCTTGAAGGTTGCTCATGAAGGGACTTCAAAGGTGAAGATGTCAAAACTTCAGCTTCTCACTACCAAGTTTGAGAGTTTGAAGATGAAGGAAGATGAGAGCATTCATGATTTTCACATGAACATTATTGAGATAACTAATGCTTCAAGTGCCCTAGGTGAAAAGATGTCTGATAGCAAACTGGTCAGAAAAATCCTCAGATCTCTACCTAAGAGATTTGACATGAAAGTGACTGCTATAGAGGAAGCTCAGGACATAGATAAGATGAAAGTGGATGAACTTGTGGGATCACTTCAAACATTTGAATTGGGGATCAGTGAAAAGTCTGAAAAGAAAAAGAGTATAGCGTTTGTGTCAAATGCTAGTGATTCAGACGATGAAGGTAACCTGGTCAGAGATGAAGGGATATCTAAAGATCTGGTATTGCTTGGAAAACAATTTAACAAAGTGTTGAAAAGGATGGACTGGAAGTCAAGAGAAAATGTTCAGAACAAGTCACTCGACATCAGTAAAAATCAGGATGGAGGCAGAAGGTCCAGAACTGAAGAAGACTCCAACCAAGGGAAGAGAGTTCAGTGTTTTGAATGTGAGGGATTTGGGCACATGAAAACTGAGTGTCCCACGTATCTCAAAAGGCAGAAGAAGGGCTTATCTGTGTCTTGGTCAGAAGGAGAGTCTGAGAGTGATCTTGAAGAAGAATCAGCAAAATTGGTAACAGCCTTGACCGAAATATGTAAGTCTGATGGAGAAACAACTTGTGAGTCTGATTCTGACAAAGAATCTTATATTGGAGAACTCACTAAGTAGGAAGTCTTCACCGGGTTCTCAGAGTTGTGTATCAAGAATGAAGAGAGGTGCCAGATAATATTAGAACAGAAGGTTCTTATAGCTCAACTAGAAGCTGAGAAGGAAGAACATCTATCAATCATTGCTGATCTTAAAGAGGAGATTGTATGGCAAAAGTCAAAACTTGACAATATGACCAAATCTATAAGGATGCTGAACAATGGTTCCACGCAGCTGGATGAGATTCTTCAGACTGGGAAAAATGCTGGAAATGTACAAGGTCTTGGTTTTAACAATCAAGCAGAGAACTACAAGAAGTCTGTGTTAAAGTTTGTTCCTCAGAAAATAAGGCAAGAGGAGGAGTTGTCAAATCGCATGGTTCAACATCAGATGAAACATCATAAAATAGAATGTAGTGCAAAGTATAAACCATGGAGATGTCATTACTGTGGAAAGATTGGTCACTTAAAGTCCTTTTGCTACAATTTGCATGGTTATCTCAAAACTGCTCATCAACAAAGTAAAGGACGGAATTGGGCTGAAGTAAAGAAAAGATGGACTCCTAGAAATATGATGGATGGTTTCATAGCACATACCTCTCTCAGAGCATCTGCAAGGGAAGATTGGTACTTTGACAGTGGTTGTTCAAGACACATGACTGGTGTGAAGAAATTCTTGTCAGATATCAAGCCTCACTCCACCAATTATGTCACTTTTGGGGATGGATCAAAAGGTGAAATAAAAGGTGTTGGAAAGCTGGACTACACAGGACAACCAAATCTGGATCGTGTTCTATTTTTCAAAGGGCTGACTGCAAATTTGATCAGTATAAGCCAACTGTGTGATCTAGAACTCAAAGTAAATTTCACAAAATCTGAATGTCTAGTAACCAATGAGGAAGATGAAGTTGTAATGAAGAGAACCAGGTCTAAGGATAACTGTTATCTGTGGAATCCTTAAGAATCGGAAAGTTTGTCTACCTGTTTGATGTTAAAGGAAGATGAAACCAAACTGTGGCATCAGAAATTGGGTTACTTACATTTGAAAGGGATGAAGAAAGTTATGTCAAGTGAGGCTGTTAGAGGTATTCCCAAGCTGAAGATTGATGAGGATAGAATATGTGGTGAATGTCAAGTTGGGAAGCAAACAAGGGTGTCACACAAAAGGCTTCAACATCTTACCACAACTTCTAGAGTTCTGGAACTGCTTCACATGGACTTAATGGGACTATGCAGGTTGAAAGTCTTGGTGGGAAGAAGTATGCCTATGTTGTCGTTGATGATTACTCCAGATTCACCTGGATAAGCTTTATCAGAGAAAACTCTGAAGTATTTGCAGCCTTCAAAGAGTTGTGTCAAAGGATTCAACGGGAAAAGGATTGTGGTGTTGTTCGAATCAGAAGTGACCATGGGAAAGAATTCGAAAATAGCAGGTTTGAAGAGTTTTGTTTATCTGAAGGAATCACTCATGAATTCTCATCACCAATCACTCCTCAGCAGAATGGTGTGGTGGAACGCAAGAATAGGACTATACAAGAGTGTGCAAGGGTCATGATTCATGCCAAAAAGCTTCCATATCATTTTTGGGCTGAAGCCATGAATACCGCTTGCTATATACGCAATATGGTGGTATTGATAAAACACTTTTTGTCAAGGTGGAGGATGGGAAACTAACGATTGCTCAGATTTATGTAGATGATATTGTGTTTGGTGGGATGTCGGATGAAATGGTCCAACATTTTGTCAACCAAATGCAGTCTGAATTTGAAATGAGCTTGGTAGGTGAATTGACTTACTTCCTTGGATTGCAAGTCAAGCAGATGGAAGATTCCATTTTTATTTGTCAGAGCAAATATGCGAGGAATATTGTGAAGAAGTTTGGATTGGATAATTCCAAGCATAAGAGAACTCCTGCTCCTACTCACTTGAAGTTATCCAAAGATGAAAAGGGAGTGAATGTTGAACAAAGTTTATACAGAAGCATGATTGGCAGTCTGCTGTATCTCACAGCAAGTAGGCCAGACATAACCTTTGTTGTTGGTGTATGTGCAAGGTACCAAGCAGAACCCAAGGTCAGTCACATCAATCAAGTTAAGAGAATTCTTAAGTATGTGAGTGGTACATGTGATTATGGGTTGTTGTACTCCCATGAATCAAGTTCCATTTTAGTAGGATACTGTGATGCTGATTGGGCTGGAAGTGCTGATGATAGGAAGAGTACCTCTGGAGGTTGTTTCTTTTTGGGAAATAATCTTATTTCATGGTTTAGTAAGAAGCAAAACTCTGTATCTCTTTCTACTACTGAAGCTGAGTACATAGCAGCTGGAAGTAGTTGTGCTCAACTGGTGTGGATGAAGTAAATGTTATCTGAGTATAATGTCACACAAGATGTCATGACATTATTTTGTGACAACCTGAGTGCTATTAATATTTCAAAAAATCCTATTCAACATAGCAGGACTAAGCACATTGATATCAGGCATCACTTCATCAGAGAACTTGTGGAGGACAAAGTCATAACTCTTGAGCATGTGAGCACAGAAAATCAGCTTGCTGACATATTTACCAAGGCTCTGGATGCAGTTCAGTTTGAAAACCTGAGGAGTAGACTTGGGGTTTGCATTCATGAAGAACTATTGCAATTAATGTTCCTTCTGGCTGCCAGATTGAAAAGATTAAAGGTGGTTCTGGTAGTGCAGTGTGTGCAGGTGGTTATGAAGGGGAAGATGCTGAAGTTTGTGCATGACACTTGGTCATGTGATGTGGTGTGCATCTACTCTCTGATGTTGTTTATTCTGGTTTATGACTTGACATTTCTCAAAAATTAATAACTGTCCTACTTGCCATTGTCATATTTCTGGCTAAAAAGGGGGAGTAGTGTGCTTGTGCGTGCGTGCTTGTGCGTGTGCTGGTACTGCAGCTGAGGGGGAGAATATTGAATGTTGTTGTGTTGCTGCAGTTGAGGGGGAGTTTCCTGTCTGTGAATTTTTGCTGCTATGCTTTTGTTGGTGTTTTGGTATGCTTTTCACTGCTGTCTCTGATATTATTGTTTTGGTGTGTAGTTTTAGCCAAAATAAGCCAAAGGGGGAGATTGTTATTTCTTTGTTTTTGTGGTTGGCATTTATTTTGCTAAAACTATTCTAGCAGCAAGATGTTGGATAAAGATGTTCTAATTTTCTGCATTCAACATGTCGAATAAAGATGTCCCATACTGGCTCATAGGACATCGCGTCTGATTTTGGTTTAAAAGGAATATTCTGTTGCTGTTAATTGTTACTGAATATTCTGTGAATATTTGGTTGTCCTATGTGGCATCCAAAGTATTTTTGGGTTGGGTTTTTATGTGTTGGTTTTTGGATTTTCAGCATTTTCTAACTATGGAGACATATTAGGAAACTTTAGATAGAAGACCTATTTTGTTGGAGTTTTATTGCAGATTTGTGAGCAGTCTCCTTGCTGTGTTTGTGAAGTCCAATCCAGTCCAGATTTAATGCTATATATTGACTGGTGTAAACCTAGTTTAGGTGTGGAACTTACGTGTGTTTTTGTTAGGGTTTTCGAGTGTTATTTGTGAGCCTAACTGGTATCATTCTGATAACAGTATAAGGACTGGTTTTTTGTGTTGTAAGTTCTGTCAGTTACTCATAAGCTTTTAAGCATTGAGTTTCTTGTGTGTCAATTCTCATAAGCTTTGAAGTATTGAGAATTGTGTGTTTTTGAAAGTGTGGCTTTCGTTTTGTTACTTGTGTTGAAAGGAACCAATCACGGGTTGTGATTGATGAGGGATTTGAGGAGGGCCTCATACCTAGGTGAGTCTTAGGTAGAAGTCATAGGAAGGGTAGTGATTAAGTGAGCAGATTATAACCGAGTGTGGTTGCTGTATGATTTGTGAATTGATACTATCGTATATTGATTTCGTCCCTGGCTTGGTAGCCCACAGAGTAGGATTGTTGATCCGAACTGGGTAAACATATCACTGTGTTCTTTAATTTCTGCACTGTTATTATTGTTATCTTGTTCATTATGTTGGATATCCGTGTCTCAACATCTGTGTAGGACATCTGATATCTGTGCCAGAATTTCACATGCTACTTGTGAGAGTTTGGACAGCTTAGATATGACATATTGGATATGTTTGGATCATGAGCTGTGATGAAATTGCTCTCTAACTTAAAAACTCAGAGTTACCTTGCTAAAGAAGGCATTTTTACCTAGAGAAAGAGATTTTGAGGAAAGCAAGTGTTGTAGTGCTTTGGTGTACTCAAACTGAGCACAAATGAGCTCTATTTATAGTAGACCAAATTTTTTTTGCAAGCAATAGTGAATGGCAACTGCTGCAAAAGTTTGGCAAATGTTGATCAATAGGAATCCAAGTCTCCTCTAGCCATTGACTAGAGGTTAGAGCACAGGCTGTTGGTTCCCTAGTTCTTGGATAAGTCTTGACTAAATTCAGTTGAGAATGGCTCAGTTCATGCCACCTTGGTGCATCCATTAAATGCTCCAAACCAAAATTGGAGTCTTGTCCCTCTTTTAGGCATTTCTAGGTTTGGCATGCTACTTTTGGTTCCAATGACTTGGGAGGCTGATGAATCAGTGTTTGTCCCTCCTTGGTCTCCTCCTGAGGTGTTCAGATGGATAAACTTGTTTGTCATTTGCAAAATTTGCTCAAATCGAGCAAAATGCACAAATCTGCCTTGCCATGACAGTTTGCAGCAAGGCACATTGTCATTGTCATATCTCATGGCTCAAATGGATTTTGGTGGAGTTCTTGGCCATTTTGGAAAGCTCTTATATGATACAACACATGTGTGATCATAGTTTGTCTTAATACTTTTTGGATCCAAGTGAAAAATCCCTCTACTTTTGGGAAAAAACAAGACAGATTCTGACTTAGTGAAAATTTCACTAAGTGTTGGAAAAAGTGACATTTCATGTTTTCAGCCATTTTGATCATTCCATAACTCAAAATCCATGAGGAATTGGAATGAGTGGCAGTTGAAGCTTTTGTAGAGGGCCATGAGAGCTACAAATCCAGCTTTGAATGGGGAAAATGGCCTTATGGTTTAGGAGATATGATCCTCCAAAGTTGGTACCCTAGCCATTTTGTTTCATAACTTAGAAAATTTCTAAGTTTTTATGGTTATCCCTTTTACAAGTTATCCCACTTTTCTTGATTTTTCTAGATTAATGATGATTCAAATCACACATTAACATCATTTTAGGGTTAAAGAACCATAATTTTGAAAAATCTCAAAAAGTCAAAGTTGACTTTTGTGCACAGTTGACTTTTCGTCAGATGAATTCCAAACTGTGCGATCCCCTATGAAATCATGTCCTTGACCTAAATCAAACTTGATGGACATGTTCCATGGGTGTTATAGGGTGTATTGAATCATGTACTACGGTTTGGGGGCATGTCCTGGTCAAAAGTTAAAGGTACAGTTGACTTTTCTCGCGAAACCTTAATTGTGGTTCTGATGAATTTGAAACTTGTTGATCAAGCTCCTTGGACCAATCCATTGTTGCAAATGGATCAATGTAGTGTATTAGAGACCCTCAAATCATGTCTTGAGGTCTTGGCTCATGTTTTGTCCTAAAAGTCAACTTAGGGGTGAATTAGGTCAAGAAACCCTAATTCCTGATTTTTTTATGAATGCATCCCCTGAGGTTAAATTGACTTGATGATGAGGTGTATGATGTCCCTTGGAGCATCTTGGATTGTGCTTTGAAGCCTTGGCTCGTGCCCAGAGGAAAATTTCCATCTGGAGGCCCTGGTCGACCAAAACCCTAATTTGGTGACACTGGCGATCTTGAGGCTTAATCCACTTGGAATGCTGCAGCCTTGTGCTTTATTCTTAATGTGGGAGTCCTCTTGATCCATTGTGGATGTTTGAGAGGTTTAGACAAGTTGAAGATCATGTCATTCCTTGATTGATCCTTTGTCTAAGAGTCTGAGAGGGCTTGAAACCCTAAGTTTGATTGTAGTGGATGCTCACCCATCTTTGGGGAGACTAATGAGGTATGATGGCCCATCCATATTGTGATGATGATTTGCACAATGATGGGGAATCTTAGTGGTCAAAATTTAGGGTATGACACACACGATTCAACCAAACACACACTAATCATGGCATTAACATACAATTATCATGCAATTGCATAATTCATCACAACGAGTAAAAATTCAATCAAGGAGAAATCGAAACACCCACCCACATATTGTCATGCAAAACCCTATACAAAAGGAAATCCCACCTTTACCTTAGATTATCAGCAAAAGCACTTCAACAATGGGATTCTCTTCTTCTTCATCGAGCCCTAGCTCTTTCTCTTTTCTCTCAACTTTTCCATCAGTTTCACATATCTGACAGTTATCCCTATTTCCCTTCCTTTCTTTTTCTAATATGCTATTATTCTCTAATTTAATTCTTCCTCCAATAAAATAATATTAATCTACTAAATATTTATTTAACAAAACACCATAATAATAATAATCAAAATAAATATTTAATTATTACTATTTCCATTATTTTATTTATATGATCCCAATTTAAATAATAATAACGATATAATTCTCCCACCACCTCCATGTCTCTACACTTTTACTCAAACCCTCAAATACCTTAAATTCAACATTTATAAGGTCACTACCCTTCACCTAAGGGTCCCTCTAACACCACCAAAGCATCAACAAGCACACAGACAATCATATAATTATTTAACAAAAATGAATTAAATAAATCGGGGTGTTATAACTCTTCCCCACTTACAATATTTTCGTCCTCGAAAATTTACCTGACGCGAACAACTCTGGGCATGACTCTCGCATCCCACTCTCCAACTCCCATGCCACGTTCCCTCCAAGGACTGAATAGTTCTCTTTGTCTGACCATCTGTCTGTGGATGATAGGTAGAACTCAACCTCAGCTTAGAACCCAAAGCCTCCTGCAAACTCTCCCAAAATTTGGATATAAACCTCAAATCTCTATCAAAAACAATACTCAACAAAACTCTATGCATCTTTACAATTACACGGATGTATATCTCTTCCAACTTCTGGAAAGGGAAACTGATGTTAATCAGAATAAAATGCGCCAATTTCATAAATCTATAAACTACTACCCAAATCGCATCATGCCCTCTAGGAGTACTCGGTAATCTCGTCACAAAGTCCGTCAAAATGCTATCCCACTTCCACTATGGAATGTCCAACGGTTGCATCAATCCTGCAGGCTTCTGGTGCTCAACCTTCGACTCCTGACAAGTCAAACACGCATACACAAACTGTGCCACATCAAGCTTCAGTCCATGCCACCAGAATATATTTTTCAGATCCTAATACATCTTAGTTGCTCTCGGATGGATACTCAAGCTACTTTTATGACTTTCTTCTAAAATCATCTTCTCCACCTCAGGATTATCAGGTATACAAATTCTACCTCAGAATTTCAACACACCATGTTCAACCACTTTAAAATCACCCTCTTCAATCTGTTTATCTTCAACATACCCAACATCACGCTCTACAGTGTTAACTTACAAACCAAACTCAAGTCTCTGAACTGTTCAATAAGCTCTAACTCTCTAACCATCAAAGCATGCATATGCAACGACTTCCGACTTAAAGTTCCAACCACTACATTATCCTTACTGGGATGATAATTTAAGCCAAAGTCATAATCCTTCAGAAACTCCAACCATCTTTGTTGCCCCATATTAATTCTTTCTGATCAAACAGATACTTTAAGCTTTTGTGATCTGAAATTCTGGTACATGTATAGAATTCAGATGTCCTAGAACATGCTATTCGACATCTGGTCTGACATGATCACAAAGGGCAAGGTATATTACACAAATCATGGTACTGAAAAGATAAGAGCAAGACACACAGAATTGTTAACCCAGTTCGGTCGAACACACCTACTCTGGGGGCTACCAAGCCAGGGATAAAGTCCACTATCAGTAGTATCAATTCAAAGCTAAACTACCCGTTTACAACTTATCACGTAATCACTACCCAATGACCCTTCTACCTAGATCCTCTCTAGATATGAGAAACCCTTCTCACTCCCAATCATCGCAATGATGTCTAGCAGTTGACAATCCGCCACTGCATCAACAGCCCTTCACCTACATTCTGATTACACAAATAGACATGAAACTTCACTCCTATGACACATCAACATCTGATGAGATCAATACCTAGCCAAGTATGATGCCAAACTCCACCATTTGTTAGCTTCTTCCTTAACTAAGAACACAACCTGGAGTTGCTTCAAAGCTTCCTCCAAGGACAAAGCGTACTGCCTCTTACCTACAGGTTTTGAGGAATACGGGTAACCTTCCCACAGGACGGGAGGTTTACCCAGACAGAACCCTAGACTTCTACATCTTGAGCCCCGCTTTTTCAAGGTTACAAACCCTTCTATTTATAGCCTGAACCCAACTGGATTTGGGCCTTCAATCACAGCTTCACTAGCTGTTACAAACCTGCAAAATAAACTCCAATAAAATAGCTCTTCAATCTAATATTTCCTAATACGTCTCCATATTTAGAAAGTCTTGATTTCTGATTGAATCTTCTAGACCTTTGAATATGCGCCACATATAATGCATAATTTTCTCTTAAACTTCTGCACAATTCAAAACATAGCTGATTCTCATTATTCCAGCTCAGCAGGCGCGATGTCGAATGCTTCCTCATAAGACATCTTCTTCGACATGTTGCTCCAGTTGTTGAATACCTTCAACATAACATGTTCAAGCATTCCAAAAGGGCATCTTGTTGTACCTGTTGACATCTTGTTGTACTTGTTCTTCTTAGCAAGTTTATACATCCTATTCTCTATTACAATATTGCTGCTATTATTTGTTTTACAAAAATTAAGCCAATCCTAAAACAAGAGAACTAATAATCTCCCCCTTTGGCAAATTTTGGCTAAAACAAATAATCTACAATTAATTACAGTTCAGGAGTTTACAGCAATATAAAAATATAACCAACAGCTGTAGTGTTCAGAGCAGCAGATCTTCATGTTGAAAACGATGTCTCACCATCTTTGTTTGACATCTTCTTTGCAGCCCTCTGAAGAACTCCACTGCATGCATCATCACCAACGAACAGCAAACTTCAGGCTAAAAGGAAGGAAGGTCCTGAAGTTTGTTGGTGCACATGAGGAAGAAGATAGCAGAAGCCAGCTTGTACTCCCCCTCAAACCAGGAACCTCTTCTTAACTTGAAGACCAATGGTGGCATCAGAGAACTCTTAATTGCTCTTTAAATGGCATAAGAGGAAACTTAAGACCAAACCCTCCACCACTCCTAGTAACTCAGAACACAGGTCACAACTGTGTTCATAACTCAGATCACAGGTCACAAAGATATTCAAAAGTCAAAAGACATCCAAAATAGACATTTGACATGTTTGGACAACATATGCAATCACAGACTCCTGTCTGAACCTCTGAGCAACAAATGCCTTTCTCCCTCTTTTTGGCCAAAAATTGACAAAGGAGGCCATCACAAAACCAGACCCAGGCACAACTTACCCAGACTCGAACAAAAAGCATAGTTTTTATGAGAATAACCCTTAACTGATGGTAGAGGATAGGAGAAGCTTCTATAAATAGCAGAGCAGTTTTTTCTTTTATATTAACGATCTTTAATTCTTGGTCAAGGAGAATGTTAATTGAGAATAGAAAACCTGTGGCTTAATTCAAGGTGCACCGTCCAAAATGACTTTGAACGCCTTTAATAACTCTTAGACCAGTCCTGCATGTCTAGTCAGCACCTACTAGGTTCCCTTCTTATGCGTGGCTGGATGCACAGTCTAGAATATTCCTTTGTTTGGCTCAGGGAAACATGTCTTGAGTGCTGTTCTGACATCTTACCAAAGTAGTTTGTCTGCTTGTTCACAATGTTGTCAACCAAAACTCCTCAGAAATTTATTCATTCCAAGCATGTTTTCTTGGATTCCTTCAAAAACAGCAACAATTCTCCTTTTCAGACTTCTCCTGCATAGGCACTAGCTCCACACAGCTATGATATGTCCCATCATGATGTTTGACATAACACAAACTTGACCAGCACACAGGCTGCAATAGGCTATGGACAACAGTCTTAACATTCAATGATATTACATTAATAATGCCACATTCTGGTAAGTGTTGAGCAAGACCTCACCATGGAATTTTAGATACAAGGTCTGCCAAGTCCAATAACCAAAAGCCCACTTGATTTGAAAATTCTCACAAATTTCAAACAAATGTCTTGCAACACGAGCTAAGAAATCACAAGATCAGAATCTGCCCATTCTAATCCACATTATGTCAAAACTGCCACTTCAGACTATAATGCTGCTTCTTCCAACTCCATAAATATGGTACACAACAAAAATGTGGTAACATTATGTAGGACATCAGCACGAGACAAAAGAGCACACTACTTGATCACAATCAGCACCAACAGTTATACCAAAAGCAAACTAAACAGACAACCAGACAAGACCTAGGTTCATCCTACTAGGACAACCTCTACCAAGGCACTAAACACGAAGTTCTGGTATCCAAAAACTGGTTCCCAAGAAACAAATTCCCACGCCAAGGACAACTTTGACTGGTCAGGAGATACAAACAAGGTATATTTATCCATTATAAATAACAAGCCTCCTTGCTCCTATCAGCACACCCAGGAAAGTAACATGAGTCAGTCTAACAAGAATGCAGGAAAGAGACACATGCAGGAGGACAAGAAGCCAGATCCTCAGAAGTTGAAGGACACAACACTGTCCACAGTTGGAGCCACTTCAGGAGCAACAAGAACACGAAAGACATCAGAAACAAGGATGAAGACCATCAAGAAAAACCAAGTGCAACTTCAAGCTTCTGATGATGAATGGGATGAAGATTGGAAAACTTTTCTTGATTCGGGGGGTTGGGATAATCTTTAGACTCTTTGTTGGTTGCTTTTTCTAATCTTGTATGCTCTTACCATTGCAATAAAATTCTGTTTAAATTCCATTCCATTTATACTAAAACAACTGCACAAGACACAACACAACATACTTAATCCTTATGTATGCATCCCAAAAGCAAAACTCCCCCTTAACATCACACGTCCAGCTACAAAAAAATTGTAACACACTCCCCCTATCATGTGCTTCTTAGTACCTTGAAGAATGGAAAACATAAGACGCATCTTCATGTTTTCAAGAGCTCACTCTTTGTTCAACTCATAAGTTGAACACAATCATCACTTGTACCAAAACTCCCATGATCTCAATCTGATCAACTTTTCTCTATTAAAGACTACCAGTACTCTTTTGCAAGAAGAATGCCTTAAATGAATGGAGAACATGAGACTCATCTTCATGTCTTCAAGAGCGCACTCTCTGTTCAACACACCTGCTGAACACATTCACCCACTGCTTGACCCTCACAACAGTACTTGAATCAAGTAGAGACTTGTGATCTCAGGAGCCAAACACCATAACATTCTGAACAGAATGTTCTGTCAATAAATGTTAAGACATCAATCTTGACATCATGAAAAGTATCCAGCTGAACTAAGAAAACAGACACCCCATTTCAAAACAAAGTCTCCAAACTTCCCTTTTTAAGCCTTGGGACCATAACTCATCACATCACAGAAGCATGAGAGTGGTATTCTCTCATCCAACTCTCATCACTCAGACGGCTTGAGACATGTCTTCAAGGTCTTCCAAAACATCGGGTACTCTTCCTCAGAAACTGCCAAGAGCACTTCAGAGAATCATACATTCTCCTCTTTAATAGCAGCACAGACTATGATTAGATCATATCAATCCTAAGCACACACAGTCAATACATATCTAGCTTCACAAGATCATTCAGAACATGACCTTTTGATCTTTGACCTTCATGTCCAAGAAGTCTGCTAGAGATAATACTTCTTGATTCTCAGGTTCTCCACTCCTGCAGCAAGGACCAGAAATAAACTGACCTCAGGAGTAAATAACATGTTGATCACACCTTGACCAACTCACACATCTAAGATAAGTTCCAGGACCAGAAACTTCTTAGACATACCACCCAGATGCCTCCTCTTCCAGATCAGGAGTAGGCTTCAAACTCATGTGATCAAACCACATTAGTTTAGCACCCAGAGCATCTGTTAAGCCTTTCCAACAGAATTCAACACAACTCTGACGTGATGTTCTAACACAAGATAGGACATCATTCCAAGGAACACATCAAGAGATCAAAGACTAGGTATCAGCCTTTTAAGAAGTAAAGTAAATTATTTTTCAGATCTCTTCCTTACAACCTCACTTATCAATGCCTTTATGAATGGACTTGAGCAATAAACTTCAAGTATCGTTGACAGAGTAAGTTGAAGCAGTCTTGCATACATCCCATCACCATAGGGTATACATTCAGAGAAGAACAACCTTCTCAGATACAACCTCAAGAGTTTTCAGATAGATTCGCAGCGGATAAAAAACAAACTCCTCAAAGCCTTCAGGTGTCACATATTAGCCCTAGCATCATAATTCAAGTGACACCACAATACCACAGGTTTGAAAATAAATCAAACCACGACACAGCAGTTTTTCAACCACTCCTCCAAGCCTTCAGCACATGCCACTGCCTGTCACGAACAGTCCATCCTCCACTTCTAGGGACCATTCTCACACTTATATGAACTATTCCAAGTTCAAACAACTTTTCAGTAGAAAGCTTCTACCTTGACCATGAACCAGAAAGTATCTTCCCTTGGATCTCATCCAGATATAGAACAGAATGACCTGCTCTGATACCAATTGAAATTCTGGTACATGTGCAGAATTCAGATGTCCTAGAACATGCTATTCGACATCTGGTTTGACATGATCACAAAGGGAAAGGTATATTACACAAATTATGGTATTGAAAAGATAAGAGCAAGACACACAGAATTGTTAACCCAGTTCGATCGAACACGCCTACTCTGGGGGCTACCAAGCCAGGGATGAAGTCCACTATCAGTAGTATCAATTCAAAGCTAAATTACCCGTTTTCAACTTATCACTTAATCACTACCCAATGACCCTTCTACCTAGATCCTCTCTAGATATGAGAAACCCTTCTCACTCCCAATCATCGCAATGATGTCTAGCAGTTGACAATCCGCCACTGCATCAACAGCCATTCACCTACATTCTGATTACACAAATAGACATGAAACTTCACTCCTATGACACATCAACATCTGATGAGATCAATACCTAGCCAAGTATGATGCCAAACTCCATCGTTTGTTAGTGTAATACCCCAAAATTTGCTCTCCCTCTTTGTCATCATAGCATGGCATTATCATTTATCATATCATATCCACCTCATTAACATTACATTGCATTTAACATAGAAAATTGAAGCATAGCATCCTTCTTACCATCAGGGCATGTGATCAGGTGGAAGGTGGACAATCAAGGGATCATTCAAAGCACAAAAAGGTCAATAAAGTTTCCTTAAGGCAAGCCAAGAGGTCTTTCATGTCTCATACTATCTCAAGGGATCATCCACAACCTCAAGGAGGTGAGATTCAATAGGAGATTGAAGCACTACATCTTTCACTATGCAAGAGGTTCAAAAACTGAAGGAAAACCCTCAAAGGAGATAGCTCATTGATCCAAAATCATCCTCAAATGGTATATCTCATCATCCTTTAAGAGGATACACAACGTATGATGAGGAATTTGAAATTGAAGACTGCACATTTTTCTCCTAGGAGGTGGGCACCAAAACTAGGGTTTCCCATTAAATCAGAGAATCTTTGATTTTTTGGACAAAACTTGATGTCATGGTATTCTATATGTCCCTAAGTGTATGTATGTGGAAAATCACCTCTCAATTGGTTTTAGAAGTGGTTCAATTGGGAGAAGGATAAAAAATCAGGGAAATTGGGGCCAAGTCAAATAATCAGAGGAAAAAGTCAACTCTTGACGTTTTGAGGCCAAATCCATAAAATTCATGTTATATGTGTCCAATGTGCAAAATTTGATCAAGAAACTCCAAAGGAATCATGAAAAAATCAAGAGGTGGAAAGTTGCCATTTTTGGAAGAAGAAGGGTTACTAAAAATAGCAAGTTTGGCCATTTTGCATCAGAATTTGAACCAAGGCCATTTAAAATTGAAGCACCAAATGAAAATTCCACTCGGCCACAACAAAAGATCTTGTTTTAAGCTTCACATCCATATGTGGAACATCTCTATTGGATAAAAATTGAGTGAGATATGATTGATCAAAGTTTGAGCAAAGTAGGTTCAAAACTAGGTCATGACCAAGATTTTCAGGGCACGCGCGCAGTCATTTTAACAAACATGTGGTGGGCCAAATGTCCACTCATTTTTCTCATGGTTAAAAGCCTCAAATGAAAAATCTTTCAACATGAAGGTTGTTCCTCTATGTGAGATCTTTAAGATTGGTGTTCATGTTTTTTTCATTTGATCAAAGGTCAAGAAGTTATGTTGAGTCCAAGTTGTGATGATCTTGCTGAAAATCCATGCCAGGTACACCTTGCCAACCAACCTCATTTCCTCGTCCATAACTAGCTTCCAAACCTTTGTGTTCAGGTCATGTTTCAACCTTTCCCAAGCATTATGTCAACTCATTTTTCATACCAAAGTTGTTCTATTATGTTCCCTCTTTTCATTGATTCCAAAACCATACAGTTTCATGCCATGAACATAGAGAATTCCATTCTCAAACACCCACTGTTACAATGATGACTTGCTGCATAATTTTGGTTCAAGCACACATCAAATACATGACAGAAGTTGTATGTTTGCTTCCTTATTGAGACCAACACATGCCTGCACTCTTTACACACTTGCTCGAGTCATACATGAAAAGGGAAAGGTTGGAAGCTTGCTATAGAAGTTTAGCAGCAAGAACATGGTAACACATTATGAACCAGCCACACCATATCATGGCTCTCCCTAACTAACTTGACTCAGTTAGTTAGGGATGACTCACTTAACTCCACATAACTCAGTTAACTCACTCATTAAACCATGGTTAGAGTTTACTATAAAACCAGACCTCACTCTCTAATTTCATTTTCAGCTTCATTCTTCCACATTCTCTCCAAAAAACTCTCTCTGCTCTACTCTCAACATCACCATTGCAAGGAATCTTCGAGTTCACATTGTTCATCCTTCTCCTAAATCTTCTATGATTCTCTCTCAACTTCACCAAAGAGCAACTGATTTTTGAGCTTGGATCTCATTTCTTCTCCACTGAATCATCATCTTCATCAAAGCCTTTATTTGGCCAAGTGAAGCTTAAGGAAGAAGCAAGCATTTCCTCTGGTTTTCTCAGACTCTACAAGAACTGCAAGACCAGGTTCCGAAGTTTACAAACTCTTCTCTCACGTTTACTTGTTTATTTTGTTGTTTTCATGATGATATGAGCTCACTAGGAGCATGTGAACTCTGGCTAGTTGATAGAGCTTCTTAGAAGCTTAGATCCAAAAACTTAGGGCAATATGTTCGTGCTTGTTTCTTGCTATATGTGAATGGTTTGATGATTTCATTGATGGATTTGGAATGTACGTGATTTCCTCTTTATTTTGATGTATGCTACGTGATTTTTTGGATGGTTTGGAAGTTGCAGTCGCCGGAGAGTGGCCGGAGAAGGTGACCGGAGGTCCCTCTCCGGCTGGTGAGTTGATGTTAGGGTTTATGTGTGTTCTAATCCTGTCCGTTCATTTTTCGTGATCGTGTGGTTCAGGACGTGCCAGCACATTAAAATGCACGTGCACCTCACATGTTTTATTTCTGATCTCACTTAATCAAAATGTGGTGCGGTGCATGGTAATGTGTGTGGTCACTCATGCGCGTGTGTTAGATCTGGTTACTTTGACTTTCGTTTGACCTTGACTTGATCCAATGGCCATGAGTGAGTCAATTTTGTTGACTGAGAGTGTATGTTTGTTAGTGTGTTTTGCGCAGACTTGGACCTTGGACCAAACTGATATCCAGACCCCCATGCCTTAAGCCCAAACCATTTTTGAACTCATTTTTACTAGTCATGCACCCCCATTCCTTTTTGCATTGCATTTTATTTTTCCATTTTTCTACACGTTTGCTTTTTAATTTTTAAAAATACTAAATAGCATCATAAAATTCCACAAAAATTCATGAGTATCATTAAAACATTTAGGAAATTTTTGGTGATTTTATTTTCTGATTTTATGACCTTTTTACCCCTGCACCATAATTTTCTTTGAATTTCTTTGGTGTGCATTCTTAATGTGGTATATGATCTTGTTTAATTTTTTTCCTGATCATTAAAATTGTTTTGATGCTCTTATTTTTGCATTGAGTCATTATCATTTTGAGATATGTTAAGTGTTTTTTATTTGATTTTTGTAGGTTAGTTTATGGCATGTTTGGTGTTCATTTTTGTGCTACTTTGTATGAGATGTATACTTGACCTAAGTGCATTGTTTGACATCATTTTGCGTTGGTTCCTTGCATGCTACTTTGATATGTGATTCATCTCTGATTAGTGAACTTCAATACCATGTTTTCATAATTTTCATGAGGCCATTTGATTTTTGTTTGATGCATTTCATTTAAAGCATTATAACATGTCACATCATTGTAATCTTTGTGCATGTTTACATGATTTCTTTTGTGTATACTTGCATGATCATTTGCATACTTTAGTGAACTATTCACTTGACATTATAGGTCATTGGTACATATTATATGTCATCTTTGCATGTTGGTTATCATTTGAACCTTGTGCACCTTTAACATGTTGTGTTTGTACTTGTGTTTTCTTTTGAACTCCCATTTCAATTCTACTTCTTCTATCACTTCTTAAATGTCTTAATGTGTCATGCATGAATACTTGTGAGAGGTTTGTGAATCATTTTTCATTTCATTTCAATTCTGATCCATGGATTACATGTTCCATTTATGCACATTTCTTCTTTTCCCTTTCATCTTTCATTCTCCCTTTTTATGGTGGCATGTTCTAATGCCATGGTTGATGTTTGTTGCCTATCCACGTGGACTTGCATGATAATAATCATTTGTTTTCCATATGATGAACATTCTGGTTGTGGTTATAGGATTTGATGTCTCATCTAATTCTTTTGAGTTTTATGGTGCATTAAATGTTTCCTTGCTTCCTATACTTGTACACATGTTTACTAACCATGTAGGGGCTTTGGTAAGTTGCAATTGAGTGTGGATAAGGAATCCATATTCAAACTTCTTTCCTTTCATCTTTTTTACAATTCCATTTTGTGTTTTGTTAAGCACTTATGTGCTTTCTTTTAATAACTCATCACTTTCCCTTTTTGAATTACAATTCATCTTCTACTTTAGAAGTGAATTGTTTAATTCTTTCTTTCTTTAGACTTTAGGTTGAAACCTCACAAACCATTAGGATCACTCCCTTTAATCTTCAATTAGGATTGAGTCTTAGTCCACATAGATTTTACCTTTCTCCTCTCTTGAGTCTCTCTTCTCATCTCTTAAAGGAAACTCAAAACATCTAATAAAGGTAGGCATTTATTGCATTTAGGCCTTTCACATAAAGGAAAGATTATAAGGGGTCTTCTCTTATAATCTTAAAATGTATAGCATATAACCCATCTTGGGTCAATGTGTTAAACATTTGATCTTGTGTGAGGGACTTAAATGCAATGCTTGTTGAAGGAACAAATAAGAAAAACACTTCTTCATTTATTAATCAACAAAAACACTTAATAAACACAAGTATGCTAGTGTGTTTGAACCTTGACAATTGGAACTAAGTGTGGGGGTCTTCTTCACTCTTAGTGTGCTTTCTTGCTCATTCCATCTTGGAATGTGAGAGGGTACACATTCCAATGACTAAGATCCAGATACACTGTCATATGCAAACAAATCCAAAACACTTCCTTCTAAAAGACAAAAACAAACAATAACGTCTTTCCTTCGGGAATTCTTTCCTCACCTCATTCACTCTCAACGTACGAACGTGCTCCTACTCGTTCTCTTGCAAGATGGTAACGCACTCGGACCAGCGAGCCTGCAACACCTGAGCCAGAACGTAAGCCGTTCTCTAAAAAACACAAACAATCTATCCCTAGTGAGGGGAACTACGTCGCTCTGATTCTCATGTTCCCGATGAGATACGTAGGCAGTGGGGTAGGGCCCATTCGAGCACTTCTTTTATTTTCCCTACATTTGTTTCTCTTTCTCTTTCCTTTCCCTTTCCAGTTCCATTTCCAGCATCCTTTTCTATCACCCTTTGATCGAGACAAGCAAGCGTGGATCCCATCGGGTACGATGGACGCGAGGGGGTGCTAATACCTTCCTCTCGCGTAACCGACTCCCGAACTCAGTTCTTTTGGTCGCAAGACCATGTTCTTTCCTTCCTTCAGGTTTATGCGGTGTTTACTTTCCCTCTCTTGGGATAAATACACATTGCTGGCGACTCTGTTTGGTGCCACTTTCGCGTTTGTACTTGGATGAAAATCCCGGGAGCGACAGCTGGCGACTCTGCTGGGGATCGAACCCAGAATCTCTGGTTTCCTTAGCGAGTCAATCCTAGCGCTTGTCTGTTTTTCTTTCATTGGGTGTTTACTGTTGTGCTGTATTTACTGTTTTATTGTATGGTTATTTACTGCTTTACTGTACATTACTGTATTTATCGCATTTACTGCATTACATATCATTATTGTGCTGGACTGTGCTGTTGTTTTCTGTTTGGCGGGCGGGGTGTTCTGAGATATGAGCCCACTACCAAGGCTTGAGTACACACATAGTTATTAGAGTGGATAGTCGTGACGCTTGCGTGGTGGTGACCACGTATTGTTGTTCATGAGACCCACAACCAGACGAGGTTCTATCAGGAGCTTTCTGCTACTGCATGTTATGCAGACCAGTAGTTATTCTCTTGAGGAACTGTCGACTCTGGCGACCATTCCCCAGGACTCAGTTGCGGCACTCCTCCCGAGTTGTGACAGTGGCAGACCACATTCTGTGGCAAACCCACTGCACATTCTCGATCCGAGGACCCAATGCTGGGAACTTGCTATAGGACATCCCTTTTTGAAAGAGAATCAGTGGAGGCACTCCTCGATTGGTGATATTACTGTACCCCGAGGGATGAATGTATTATTGCTTCTCGACCTCAGTGCCAGAAGCTGAGGACCTTTCGTTTTGGAGAATCAGTTGAGGCCTCCTCGATTGATGATGATGCCAAACCAGAAATGGTGAATGTATCATCATTTCTTGACCTGAGAGCCCGGGATACTGAACATCCTAGTACCCACATGTGAGAAGGGCGGGTTGTTTACAGGTTTGCAGGTAACCATGACCTCCTACATACCCGTTTTTCTATCATCATTGCACAAAGAGGAAGTTTCATCCTATTGTATTCAGATGGTTCTTATCTATGGTTCTATATTAGTCTCAGAGCTACACTGACACTGTTCACAGTTCAGCACAGACACCTGATTACCTGATCACATTGCCCTTTGCATTGCATTATCATATCCTAACATACATGTTTATTCATTTCCAGGTGCATATATTACCCTTGATTCCAGTCATCAGGTCCCTGCAAAGATGAACACTAAAGAGAGAAAGAATATCATCAGCTATAAGTTCCTTACGCCTACTTTAGGTCCTATTGTTATGCTGAAGGGAATGGCGAGCCCTGCAGTACGAGAAGCTTTTGAAGAGAAATATGGGTGGATTTTATCTATGGTCCGTAATGTCAGTGATTATGAAGCCAGAGGTCTCCATACGTTGATGCAGTTCTATGATCCGCCTCTGAGGTGTTTTGTATTTCCAGACTATGTGTTGGTTCCTACCTTGGAGGAGTATTCCAACATGTTGGGGATTGCTATCAAGGAGGAGCCCCCTTTCTTTGGATCAGTGGGGGATCTTGACTTTGGAAAGGTGGCTGGTGCTCTTTATTTGAGCAAATCAGAGTTAGGCGACAATGTCTCCAACAAAGGAAAGATTCGTGGTTACAAGCTGGAATATCTGATTAAGAAGGCCCAGGAAGCAGCTAAAGGCGAGAATTGGCTTGTTTTTAATGCTTTGCTAGCCCTTTGTATATACGGCATAGTGTTGTTTCCCAACGAGCCGGA
Organism: Lathyrus tuberosus; assembly: GCA_022829125.1. Classification (NCBI taxonomy): domain Eukaryota; kingdom Viridiplantae; phylum Streptophyta; class Magnoliopsida; order Fabales; family Fabaceae; genus Lathyrus; species Lathyrus tuberosus. Next base: position 2,914,134 of record JALAZF010000052.1, on the reverse strand, counting down.
TTTCATTGATACGGACGCTATACGAATATTCCTGATGAAGAACCCGGTGCCAACGCTACTGGGAGATCTTCACTACTCGTTGTACAACCGAAACGAAAAGAAAAGAGGAGGGATAATTCGTTGTTGTGCACCCTTGTTCTATAAGTGGTTTGCAGGCCATTTACCACAATCAGGGGCTTTTGTGGATTCCAAAGATTCTCTAGAGTGGAAACAGCGTTTAATGGGATTGGTGGCCAAGGACATCGTATGGGTAGATCATGGGCTGATTGGCAAGAATATTATCCACAGCTGTGGTGAGTTCCCTAACGTTCCACTGATAGGAAGAATGGGTGGGATTAACTACAATCCTTCTTTGGCCATTCGACAATTTGGGTATGCCCTGACAGGTCCGCCTATTAAGAGAGATGTGGAGGAGTCCCTCTATTTTCATACATCAGATGGTTGGGAAGCAGCACAGAAAGCTTCTGAAAGCTGGGGTAGCATACTGAAAAAGGGGAAAGTTACTCTAGGCAAGCCTAACAACCGGGTTTATCCAGCATATGAAGAGTGGGTGAAGAAAAGAGTTGAAGATTTTCTCTTGCCTTTTGGTAAGGCACCCCTTTTGTATCCAGAGAATGAGAAAGCAAGAAGCACTGCTACTATGGAAGAAGTTGACAAGTTGCAAGCCTTGGTGAAAAAACTTCAAGGAGAGAATTCCAAGTTGAGTAGCTGTCTTCAGAATGCTCTACATGCCAACAAAGAGCTGGAGCGGAAAGCCCAAGATGCTGAACAAATCCTAACTGCAAAAGAAAAAGACTTTGCTGGAAGAGCCCAACATTTCCGGAAGATTAGTAAAGGTGCTGATGATGCTACTCAAGCCCACAAGCAAACCAAACAGGCGTTAGCACAGACCAAAGAAAAGTTAACAAAGTTTCAGCACGCTTGGGACGAAGTTAGGATAGAGAATGCTGAATTACAGGAACAGTTGCAGATTAAGGACGAAGAGCTTGAAAAGGCGCATGAGCAGAGGAGAAAGTATCGGGAAAGCCTCGGTAAGAGTCAAGAACAGCTAGAAGAAGCTAGAGGTGAGCTGAGGAATACCAAGAAAGAGCTTGAAGAAGTCATGATAGAAAGGGAGATACTCAAGACGCAAGCTGGCATAAAGAGACACAAAGGAGTGTGTGATGACGAGGCTCTGATGCTGCATATGGGTTCTTTAAATGAAGCTCTTGAGAAAAGGGATGTCTTGATCAAAGAAATGATTGAAAAGCCGAATCACCAGCGTACCCGTATACTTTTTTAGGAGATCAAATACTCAAGTGATAAGCTGAAGGATGTGGAATTGTCAGACTGATGTTCTTTTCCTTATATTTTGTTATTAATGGTTACCATCAGGCTTGTTGATGGATCCATTTTTCCCTGTATTGCATTTGCGGTTGAACCTTTCTTAAATGTACTTAAATACTTCGTTGAATGAGTATGAGCAGTTTTATTCAGAATTATTCCTTATCAGATAGCTGCACACAAGCACATGACCACGACACGTCTCTTTATATCACGATTTCTAGTCTTCAGATTTGTGTGGTTGGATTGGAATCAGGGTATAAAGCACCTCGGAAATGACAAACATGGCATTGCATATCATTTTGCATTTTTGTTACTTGCTTTTCAGGTACTCGTTGCAGGGTCTCTAACCTTTATTTGGTTTCAGGCAGTATAGCTGAGAATCATATTCACCGATATTCGACGCGAAGAAATCAAGTAAGAATCATGGATCAAGTGCAAAGTGATTTGGCTGAAATGAGGGCGCGTATGGACCAGTTCATGACCCTCATGACTGGCATGGCGCAAAATCAGGAGAGATTGAGGCTTCTGGTCGAGCATCCAGACAATGGGCCTGAAGGTGATCAGCATGACAATTCACAGGGACATGGCATTCCTCCTCCCGGTGGCAACCCTCCTCCTGGTGGTAACAATCGGGGTAATGGAAATGGTAGGCATGCTGGTGTTACTCTTGAAGATACCCTGGAAGACCAATTTACTCTGCTGGATGCTGATGTGGGTAATCAAGGTGATCGAAGGTATGATGAGTTAGCAGAAAAGATCAGGGCCATAGAATGCAAGAACTCTATGGGTATTGATGTTACTAGCTTGGGGCAAGTCCCAGGAGTCAGAATTCCCCCTAAATTCAAACCTCCTACTTTTGATAAGTATCACGGCAATGCGTGTCCCCAAACGCATCTTCAAGCTTACTTTGGGAAGATTTCAGCCCATACGGATGACGAGAAGCTATGGATGCACTATTTTCAGGACAGTCTGGTTGGGGCGTCCTTGACCTGGTATATGAAGTTGAATAGAGCTGCTGTGAAGAGTTGGAAAGATCTGGCAGAAGCGTTCCTGAAGCAATACCAGTATAATATTGACATGGCGCCCAACCGCACTCAATTGCAGGGGTTGTCACAAAATGCCAAGGAGAGTTTCAAAGAATATGCACAGAGGTGGAGGGAAATGGCTGCCCAGGTTCAACCTCCCTTGTCAGACAGAGAAATGGCAGATATGTTTATGGGCACCTTGCAAGGGGCCTATCTTGATAGATTAGCTGCTTGTCCGTCAACTGGATTTGCTGATATTGTGATTGCGGGAGAAAGAATAGAAAGTCTGTTAAAGCTTGGAAAGATCCAGGATGTGAGTGGGGCTGGCTCTTCGGGGACGAAGAAACCGTTTGCTAGTAACCAGAAAAGAAGAGAAGGTGATACGAATGCTGTGTTTAGAGGACGAGGCAGAGGGCGTTCTCAAGCTTATTATCAGGTAGATGCTGTAACAATCCCCACACCGTCTGTTCAGAAACAACAACCCCAACAACAAGTTCAACAGCAACAACCTTTTTTCCAGCAAAGGTCTAGGCAGAGGGATCGTAAGATGGATCCTCTCCCTATGACTTATGCCGCGCTGTTGCCCCGGCTACTCGAGTTAAAGTTGGTAGAACTCCGTACTATGAAAGCTCCGGTTGCTGGAAACCTGCCACCTAACTTCGATGCTAATGCTCGTTGTGAGTTCCACTCAGGTGCTCAGGGGCACTCCATTGAAAAATGTTGGGCTTTCCATCATAAAGTACAAGATTTGATTGATGCTAAAGCCATCAATTTCTCTCCCGCTCCTAATATTACTCAGCATCCCATGCCTGATCATAGTGCAGCAAATGTGTACGCTATTGAAGATGGGAGGAGATTGAATCTGGTGACAGACATCCATCAAGTGAAAACTTCTTTGTTGGTTGTAAAAGATCATTTATTGAAGGGACAGGTGTTCCCGGGCTGCAATCAAGATTGTTCCGAGTGTATGAATCAGGAGAATGGCTGTAATAAGTTGAAGGTGGGTTTACAGAATCTGATCGATGAAGGATGTCTACAGTTCGACAGAGTCGTGAAAGACACTGATGAAGTATCAACCATGACCATCTATTATACTCCCGCTAAGATTCAAATGCTGGTCAATACAGTTCCCGTGGCGAGTGTTGCGCCAGAAAGGCCCAGTCCTGTCACTATCACGGTGCCAGGACCAATTCCGTTCACATCTACGAAGGCTATCCCATGGCACTATGGGGCAGATGTATATTACGAAGGTAAAAAGCAGGAAGTTGAGTCGTCAGTCAGCCCAAATATTGATAACGTAGGGGGTGTAGGGGGCTTTACAAGGAGTGGAAGGTTGTTCGCTCCCCAAACCTTGAGAAGTGATAAAGAGGCAGAAGCTGCAGCAAAGGCTAAAGGTAAACAGGTGGTTGAAAATGCGCCTACACCTGAAGCGGAGACAAAGATTACTTTTGATAAGGAAATGGAAGAATTTATGAAGATAATCAAGAAAAGCGATTATAAGATTGTGGACCAACTGAATCAGACCCCTTCAAAGATTTCAATCTTGTCACTATTGATGTGCTCTGATGCGCATCGGCAGGCGTTGTTGAAAATATTGAAGAGTTCATACGTGCCACAGGAAATTACTGTTAATCAGCTCGAGGACGTAATCTCTAATGTTAATGTTAGCCATGGCTTGGGATTTACAAGTAGAGATCTGACTGTTGAAGGAAGAAACCACAATAAGGCTTTGCATATCACGATGGAGTGTAAGGGCGCAGTGTTATCTCATGTACTGGTAGACACTGGTTCATCACTTAATGTCTTGCCCAAGAAGGCATTAATGAAGCTGGAAGTTGATGGTTTGATCTTAAGGCCTAGTGAATTGGTGGTCAGAGCATTCGATGGGACCAGACGATCTGTGTTTGGTGAGGTGAAATTGCCCGTACAAATTGGACCACAGGTATTCAAATCCACGTTCCATGTAATGGACATACAACCTGCATATAGCTGCCTATTGGGACGCCCTTGGATTCACGGAGCCGGGGCTGTTACTTCCACTTTACACCAAAAGTTGAAGTATGAGTTTGAAGGGCAGGTTGTGACGGTGTGCGGGGAAGAAGACATCTTTGTCAGTCACTTATCCACGTTCAAGTACGTTGAAATGGATGGAGAAATTCATGAGATGCTGTGCCAATCATTTGAAGCGGTCAGTATTGACGATGCACCTGAGTATTCCTCTGTACCAGTTGGGGCCGGTACCTCCATTTCATCTTACAAACAAGCTGTCGAAGTCGTCAGGGCAGGCAACGCCCAAGGTTGGGGCAGGTTGATAGAGACCCCAATGAAGGAAGACAAATTTGGTATTGGTTATCATCCCTCTACAACTTCAGATGCGAGGAGCAGAGGACCCATTACTTTCAATAGTGGGGGAATTATCTACATGGACCAGTCTTGTGCAGCCACAGAGGATAGTGTTGACAGTGATTGTGACCTGGACAACTGGGTACGCCCTCATGCTCCGGGACAACAAGTGCAGAACTGGTTCGTTGAAGAAGTCATCCGGGTTACTCTTCAGACAGAGTAATTTTTCTTTGTTTTTTTCTAACCATAATGCATGTCAAAATCTTGCGCTCTGCCCAAGGCGTATAGATTCATTTGTAGGGCCACCATGGTTGCATTTGCAATGTTTAATCATTAATAAAGGACGTTTTGCAATCAAATTTTGTTCTCTGTCTTTCAGTTTTTATTTTTGCACAAAAAAAATAAAATGGCAATGTTTCATTTTCTTTTGTTTTGCTTAAAAATAAATTCTAAAATAAGGCATGAACCCGTTCATGCAGACTTGATCCTCCGGATACCACTGATAACGATTTTGATATGACTATGTATGACTTTGACAATCCGATTTATCAAGCCGAAGAAGGGGATGAGAAAGATTGTGAACTCCCTGAAGAACTGGCCAGATTGTTGAAACAAGAGGAAAGGGTCATCCAGCCTCACCAGGAGACTGTAGAAATCATCAATATTGGTTCCAAGGATGCCAAGAAAGAGATGATGATTGGTGCCAGCTTGCAAGCAGATGTGAAGAAAACTTTGACTGAAATGTTGCGCGAGTATGTTGACATCTTCGCCTGGTCATATCAAGACATGACGGGGTTGGATACGGATATTGTCGTGCACAGGCTGCCATTAAGAGAAGAATGTCCGCCAGTCAAGCAGAAACTTCGTCGGACTCACCCCGACATGGCTTTAAAGATTAAGGAGGAAGTCCAGAAGCAGTGGGATGCTGGGTTTCTTGCTGTGACAAAGTATCCTCCTTGGGTAGCCAACATCGTGCCAGTACCGAAGAAAGATGGAAAAGTGAGAATGTGTGTGGATTATCGAGATCTTAATAAAGCTAGCCCGAAAGATGATTTTCCACTACCTCATATTGATGTGCTGGTCGATAATACAGCTCAGTTTTCAGTGTTCTCATTTATGGACGGTTTCTCCGGGTACAACCAGATCAAGATGGCACCTGAAGATATGGAGAAGACCACGTTCATTACTCCGTGGGGTACATATTGCTATAAAGTAATGCCTTTTGGGTTGAAAAACGCAGGGGCAACGTACCAGCGGGCGATGGTAACATTGTTTCATGACTTGATTCATAAGGAGATCGAATGTTATGTAGATGATATGATTGCCAAGTCGAGAACAGAAGAGGAACATCTGATTAACCTGAAAAAGCTGTTTGAAAGGTTGAGAAAGTTCCGCCTGAGATTAAATCCAAACAAGTGCACGTTTGGGGTGCATTTTGGAAAGTTGCTGGGTTTCATTGTGAGCGAAAGAGGAATCGAGGTTGATCCTGCCAAGGTGAAAGCAATACAAGAAATGCCTGAGCCGAGAACAGAAAAAGAGGTTCGTGGTTTCTTGGGTAGATTGAACTACATTGCAAGGTTCATATCTCACCTAACAGCCACATGTGAACCAATATTTAAACTGCTAAGAAAGGATCAAACGGTCAGGTGGAATGACGATTGCCAATTGGCATTCGATAAGATAAAAGAATATTTGCAGGAACCTCCGATTCTAATGCCTCCAGTTGAAGGGAGACCGCTGATAATGTATCTGACAGTGCTTGAAGGTTCCATGGGTTGTGTTCTCGGTCAACATGACGAGACAGGTAGGAAGGAGCATGCTATCTACTACCTGAGCAAAAAGTTCAACGATTGTGAGTCCCGGTACTCAACGCTTGAAAAGACATGTTATGCGCTTGCATGGGCCGCTAAGCGATTGAGGCAATATATGGTCAGACACACAACCTTGTTAATTTCAAAAATGGATCCTATCAAGTACATTTTCGAGAAACCAGTACTGACAGGCAGAGTTGCACGGTGGCAAATGGTCTTGACAGAGTATGACATTCAGTACACTTCCCAAAAGGCCATCAAAGGAAGTATCTTGTCCGACTATCTTGCGCAACAGCCGATTGATGATTACCAACCTATGAAATTTGACTTCCCTGATGAGGACATCATGTTTCTCAAAGCTAAAGACTGCGAGGAACCACTTCCGGAGGAGGGGCCAGACCCTGAATCCAAATGGAGTCTGATGTTTGATGGGGCTGTCAATATGAATGGGTGCGGAGTTGGAGCAGTTCTTATCACGCCGGAAGGTATTCATATTCCTTTCACTGCCCGAATAACTTTCGGATGCACCAACAATGAAGCAGAGTACGAAGCTTGTATAATGGGGATCGAGGAGGCGATTAATCTACGGATTAAGACCCTTGATATATTTGGTGATTCAGCTTTGGTAATCAATCAAGTGAAAGGGAGTTGGTACACGCACCAAGCAAATCTAGTGCCGTATAGAGATTATACAAGGAGATTGCTGACATTTTTCACAACAGTGAAACTGTACCATATTCCTCGAGATGAGAATAGGTTCGCTGATGCCTTGGCCACTTTGTCTTCCATGATCAAAGTGCAAGGATGGAACCATGTACCTAAGATTGAGGTATCCCGCCTTGACAGACCAGCATTTGTGTTTGCGGTCGATGCAACATCTGATGACAAGCCATGGTTTCATGACCTTAAGTGTTTCTTGAAAAGTCAAGAGTACCCGCTCGGGGCATTGTCCAAAGACAGGAAGACGTTGAGAAGGTTAGTTGGTAGTTTCTTCTTGAACAAAGATGGCGTGCTGTATAAAAGAAATTTTGACACGGTCCTGCTTAGATGTGTGGATAGACATGAAGCAGACTTGTTGATGATTGAAGTGCACGAAGGCTCTTTCGGTACCCATGCCGGAGGACATGCAATGGCTAAAAAGTTGTTAAGATCGGGATATTATTGGTTGACTATGGAGTCAGATTGTTGCAAATATGCCCGCAAATGCCATAAATGACAGATCTATGCAGATAAAGTGCATGTACCTCCAAATCCGTTGAGTATCATGTCGTCGCCCTGGCCGTTTGCCATGTGGGGCATTGATATGATCGGAAAGATTGAGCCTACAGCTTCTAATGGTCATCGTTTCATCTTGGTGGCAATTGATTACTTCACCAAATGGGTTGAAGCTGCATCCTACGCCAATGTTACAAAACAAGTGGTAGCTCGTTTCTTAAAACGGGATATCATATGCCGATATGGAGTTCCCGAAAGAATCATTACTGATAATGGTTCCAATTTGAATAACAAGATGATGGCTGAGTTATGCCGTGACTTCAAAATCGAACATCACAATTCTTCTCCGTACCGCCCAAAGATGAATGGCGCGGTCGAAGCGGCCAACAAAAATATCAAGAAGATTGTGCAGAAGATGGTTGTCACGTACAAAGATAGGCATGAGATGTTACCATTTGCTTTGCATGGGTATCGAACGTCGGTACGCACGTCCACTGGGGCAACCCCATTCTCACTTGTATATGGTATGGAGGCAGTACTACCGGTTGAAGTGGAGATTCCGTCCCTCAGAGTCATGATGGATGTTAAGCTAGATGAGGCTGAATGGGTACGAGCCAGATTTGATCAGCTGAGCCTTATTGAGGAAAAGCGATTGGCGGCTGTATGTCATGGGCAATTATACCAGCGCAGAATGAAGCAGGCATTTGACCAAAAGGTGCGTCCTCGGGTTTACAAAGTCGGAGATGTGGTACTCAAAAGGATCCTTCCTCCCAATACAGATCACAGGGGCAAATGGACTCCTAACTATGAAGGTCCATTCGTGGTTAAAAAGGTCTTTTCGGGCGGAGCCTTATTGCTTACAACCATGGATGGCGAAGACTTTTCATCCCCTGTCAACTCGGACGTAGTCAAAAAATACTTCGCATGAATAGACCCGCTGGATAATAAAAATAAATAAAAATCCAGGCAAAAAAGGGCATCCCGGCGAACCAAAAACAGAATAAGTTTCGGCCAAAAATTAGGGATATAATTGGAAAAATTGTACACCCGGTAAGTTGAAAACCCGAAAGGGCAACTTAGGCAAAATAGGGTATCCTGGTGGATCGAAAACCTGAAAGAGCGGTCCACGCAAAAGAGGGATTTAAGCGAATGACTACAGTCTGAGTTATCTGTACCCATTACCGTTTGAACAACTGACATTCTGAAAGATAGGAATCGGTCTGATCATTCCTCAGAAGGCAAGGTCGGGGAGTTTTGAAGACATACTGGTCATAACAGAATGGAAACTCAGTGGAATTCCGTTTTCACATTGCCATTAGGATAGTTTCTTTTCTCAATTTTTAGCGATCACCTCTTTCCAGGGATTGCTTCCTAATGTAATTGCCTATTCTGGGCTCTCAGTCAATAAATTGAATTTCAATAAAAAGCTTTCTATTTTTGTTTTATTGCTTTGTTTGCAAAAACGTCCTAATTTTTGATAAAACATGGCATTTGAAAACATGGCGGCCTTGCAATAACATGCGTAAAAAAAAAAAAAAAAAAAAAAAAAACATTTGAAATTACTTTGAATGTTGAATACTCCCGGATGGTGGATTCTAGCCACGCAATATTTGGGGCATGTGTGCATATTCTTTTGTTGCAGGTAGCAGGTGCAGATGATTTTAAGCACAAGACCAGTAATCAATTACCCCACGCAAAAGACTGGGGCAATTACGGGTAAGGAGATCGGCGTTCATCGCTCGGTCGACGGTCGTTCATAACGGTTCGATATCATTGAATTAAGTTCAACTGGGTACCGTTGTATCTTATTAAGTCGATTCTCTCATACAGTACTTCTAACAGCTACAAGCTTTTCTGTGTTGATAACGGTCACAAGTTCCCCAAAAGAGTGGTCTCGTCGACACCGAAACTGATGGTCATTATCCCCAGCGAAGTCGCAGGAGTTTGAAGAGGCTAAATATTCTGTAAAATCCTCTTATGACATCCTCTTCGGGGACAAATTGTTGGTTTGTCCAAGAATGAGGCATGTTTGTTTCCCTAGCATGAAGCGTTGATCGTCCCTAGTAGAGTTTGAGGACAGTTGGTCTTCTGTAAAATCCTCTCAAAAGGCATTCCCCAGCACGAGACGTTTTAAAGCAGTTTCCTCCAGCAGAGTTTGTTATAAACTCGTCATCCCTAACGGAATTGTCTAAAGGGAAGCTCGCCTAACATGGGGCATTGTGGTGCTTATCCTAAGCTTGACAGTCATATTCTTCAGCAGACTACTGTGGATTTGCTTTGGGTTTCCCCAACAGATCTCTAAGGACTCTTTCCTAGCAAGTTGCAGTGGAATGTTCTAACCAGGATTTACATATCCCTGGCAGAGTAGCCCTGATCCCCAGCAAGATTGTGTCTCTGGTAATGGTATCCCCACAGAGGTCAGCATCGAATCTTGTCAGCAATACTCCCCAGCTGAGTTGTTGTTCTCCCCGCAGAGGTTTATAAGATCGGCAGAATCTATTCCTCAACAAGGATGGTACAGTCTTTCCCCAGCCGGGTCAGAAGGTTGATAACCCCTACAAAGGGTCTTGGATTGGATAGATCCCCAAGCAGAGCTTTTTATGACTTTTCTTCCCTAGCAAGACGCCATGCAAAGAAATTCTCATCCCCAGCGGAATCGCTGTGACCAGAATTCATTCCCCCAGCAGATGAAGTGATTACTGGCAGATTTATTATTCTACAAGTCCAATTTATTTTTGGCAAACTTGACAATTCGAAGCAGACGGATTGTTCATTCATTCTCCAGCAGAGATACTATCCTCTCAGGAACCTCTAAAAGTCAAGTCATTGATCATTGTTCCTCAGCAAAGTCGACAGAGATGTCTGACACGGATGCAGAGTGTAATCCAGTATTGGAATTTTGCGAAAGCCCACCCGTAGTGTGGCAAGCCAGTAGTCGTCTGGCATTGTTAAAAGACGTTAGCAAAGTCCAACAGTGGATTGGTAAAAGTCCATCTAAGGGTGGCAAATTCTTAAAGTCCAACAGTGGATTGGCAAAAGTCCGTCTTCGGGTGGCAAATTTTAAAAGTCCAACAGTGGATTGGCAAAAGTCCGTCTTCGGGTGGCACAAGTCCAACAGTGGATTGGCAAAAGTCCAACAGTGGATTGGCAAAAGTCCATCTTCGGGTGGCAAAGCAGCTAAAAGTCCAACAGTGGATTGGCAAAAGTCCGTCTTCGGGTGGCAAAAGTCCAACAGTGGATTGGCAAAAGTCCGTCTTCGGGTGGCAAAAGTCCAACAGTGGATTGGCGAAAGGTCCATCTAAGGGTGGTAAATTCTAAAAGTCCAACAGTGGATTGGCAAAAGTCCGTCTTCGGGTGGCACGAAGCTGCAAAGTCCACCAGTAGTGTGGCAAGCCAGTAGTCGTCTGGCGTCGTTCAAAAAGACATTTCTAAAGTCCACCAGTAGCGTGGCAGGCCAGTAGTCGTCTGGAGTTGCATAAAAGACATTATTAAAGTCCACCAGCAGCGTGGCAAGCCAGTAGTCGTCTGGCGTCGTTCAAAAGACGTTATCAAAGTCCACCAGTAGCGTGGCAGGCCAGTAGTCGTCTGGAATTGTATAAAAGACATTATTAAAGTCCACCAGCAGCGTGGCAAGCCAGTAGTCGTCTGGCGTCGTTCAAAAGACGTTATCAAAGTCCACCAGTAGCGTGGCAGGCCAGTAGTCGTCTGGAATTGCATAAAAGACATTATCAAAGTCCACCAGTAGCGTGGCAGGCCAGTAGTCGTCTGGTGTTGTTCAAAGGACAGATTTCTCCGACAATGTTTCATTGAAGATTCAATCCAGCAATGTCAGGGGGTTTCTTCCTCATCATCCAGAGCAAATTTTTGGTTATATTTGGTATTCAATCACTATATACCGTGAAAGTCCGAAAGCAATTGCTTTCAGGCATTCAGGTCTACAGCGCTTGAATAGGGGCAGCTGTAATACCCCAAAATTTGCACTCCCTCTTTGTCATCATAGCATGGCATTATCATTTATCATATCATATCCACCTCATTAACATTACATTGCATTTAACATAGAAAATTGAAGCATAGCATCCTTCTTACCATCAGGGCATGTGATCAGGTGGAAGGTGGACAATCAAGGGACCATTCAAAGCACAAAAAGGTCAATAAAGTTTCCTTAAGGCAAGCCAAGAGGTCTTTCATGTCTCATACTATCTCAAGGGATCATCCACAACCTCAAGGAGGTGAGATTCAATGGGAGATTGAAGCACTACATCTTTCACTATGCAAGAGGTTCAAAAACTAAAGGAAAACCCTCAAAGGAGATAGCTCATTGATCCAAAATCATCCTCAAATGGTATATCTCATCATCCTTTAAGAGGATACACAACGTACTCTGAGGAATTTGAAATTGAAGACTGCACATTTTTCTCTTAGGAGGTGGGCACCAAAACTAGGGTTTCCCATTAAATCAGAGAATCTTTGATTTTTTGGACAAAACTTGATGTCATGGTATTCTATATGTCCCTAAGTGTATGTATGTGGAAAATCACCTCTCAATTGGTTTTAGAAGTGGTTCAATTGGGAGAAGGATAAAAAATCAGGGAAATTGGGGCCAAGTCAAATAATCAGAGGAAAAAGTCAACTCTTGACTTTTTGAGGCCAAATCCATAAAATTCATGTTATATGTGTCCAATGTGCAAAATTTGATCAAGAAACTCCAAAGGAATCATGAAAAAATCAAGAGGTGGAAAGTTGCCATTTTTGGAAGAAGAAGGGTTACTAAAAATAGCAAGTTTGGCCATTTTGCATCAGAATTTGAACCAAGGCCATTTAAAATTGAAGCACCAAATGAAAATTCCACTCGGCCACAACAAAAGATCTTGTTTTAAGCTTCACATCCATATGTGGAACATCTCTATTGGATAAAAATTGAGTGAGATATGATTGATCAAAGTTTGAGCAAAGTAGGTTCAAAACTAGGTCATGACCAAGATTTTCAGGGCACGCGCGCAGTCATTTTAACAAACATGTGGTGGGCCAAATGTCCACTCATTTTTCTCATGGTTAAAAGCCTCAAATGAAAAATCTTTCAACATGAAGGTTGTTCCTCTATGTGAGATCTTTAAGATTGGTGTTCATGTTTTTTTCATTTGATCAAAGGTCAAGAAGTTATGTTGAGTCCAAGTTATGATGATCTTGCTGAAAATCCATGCCAGGTACACCTTGCCAACCAACCTCATTTCCTCGTCCATAACTAGCTTCCAAACCTTTGTGTTCAGGTCATGTTTCAACCTTTCCCAAGCATTATGTCAACTCATTTTTCATACCAAAGTTGTTCTATTATGTTCCCTCTTTTCATTGATTCCAAAACCATACAGTTTCATGCCATGAACATAGAGAATTCCATTCTCAAACACCCACTGTTACAATGATGACTTGCTGCATAATTTTGGTTCAAGCACACATCAAATACATGACAGAAGTTGTATGTTTGCTTCCTTATTGAGACCAACACATGCCTGCACTCTTTACACACTTGCTCGAGTCATACATGAAAAGGGAAAGGTTGGAAGCTTGCTATAGAAGTTTAGCAGCAAGAACATGGTAACACATTATGAACCAGCCACACCATATCATGGCTCTCCCTAACTAACTTGACTCAGTTAGTTAGGGATGACTCACTTAACTCCACATAACTCAGTTAACTCACTCATTAAACCATGGTTAGAGTTTACTATAAAACCAGACCTCACTCTCTAATTTCATTTTCAGCTTCATTCTTCCACATTCTCTCCAAAAAACTCTCTCTGCTCTACTCTCAACATCACCATTGCAAGGAATCTTCGAGTTCACATTGTTCATCCTTCTCCTAAATCTTCTATGATTCTCTCTCAACTTCACCAAAGAGCAACTGATTTTTGAGCTTAGATCTCATTTCTTCTCCACTGAATCATCATCTTCATCAAAGCCTTTATTTGGCCAAGTGAAGCTTAAGGAAGAAGCAAGCATTTCCTCTGGTTTTCTCAGACTCTACAAGAACTGCAAGACCAGGTTCCGAAGTTTACAAACTCTTCTCTCACGTTTACTTGTTTATTTTGTTGTTTTCATGATGATATGAGCTCACTAGGAGCATGTGAACTCTGGCTAGTTGATAGAGCTTCTTAGAAGCTTAGATCCAAAAACTTAGGGCAATATGTTCGTGCTTGTTTCTTGCTATATGTGAATGGTTTGATGATTTCATTGATGGATTTGGAATGTACGTGATTTCCTCTTTATTTTGATGTATGCTACGTGATTTTTTGGATGGTTTGGAAGTTACAGTCGCCGGAGAGTGGCCGGAGAAGGTGACCGGAGGTCCCTCTCCGGCTGGTGAGTTGATGTTAGGGTTTATGTGTGTTCTAATCCTGTCCGTTCATTTTTCGTGATCGTGTGGTTCAGGACGTGCCAGCACATTAAAATGCACGTGCACCTCACATGTTTTATTTCTGATCTCACTTAATCAAAATGTGGTGCGGTGCATGGTAATGTGTGTGGTCACTCATGTGCGTGTGTTAGATCTGGTTACTTTGACTTTCGTTTGACCTTGACTTGATCCAATGGCCATGAGTGAGTCAATTTTGTTGACTGAGAGTGTATGTTTGTTAGTGTGTTTTGCGCAGACTTGGACCTTGGACCAAACTGATATCCAGACCCCCATGCCTTAAGCCCAAACCATTTTTGAACTCATTTTTACTAGTTATGCACCCCCATTCCTTTTTGCATTGCATTTTATTTTTCCATTTTTCTACACGTTTGCTTTTTAATTTTTAAAAATACTAAATAGCATCATAAAATTCCACAAAAATTCATGAGTATCATTAAAACATTTAGGAAATTTTTGGTGATTTTATTTTCTGATTTTATGACCTTTTTACCCCTGCACCATAATTTTCTTTGAATTTCTTTGGTGTGCATTCTTAATGTGGTATATGATCTTGTTTAATTTTGTTCCTGATCATTAAAATTGTTTTGATGCTCTTATTTTTGCATTGAGTCATTATCATTTTGAGATATGTTAAGTGTTTTTTATTTGATTTTTGTAGGTTAGTTTATGGCATGTTTGGTGTTCATTTTTGTGCTACTTTGTATGAGATGTATACTTGACCTAAGTGCATTGTTTGACATCATTTTGCCTTGGTTCCTTGCATGCTACTTTGATATGTGATTCATCTATGATTAGTGAACTTCAATACCATGTTTTCATAATTTTCATGAGGCCATTTGATTTTTGTTTGATGCATTTCATTTAAAGCATTATAACATGTCACATCATTGTAATCTTTGTGCATGTTTACATGATTTCTTTTGTGTATACTTGCATGATCATTTGCATACTTTAGTGAACTATTCACTTGACATTATAGGTCATTGGTACATATTATATGTCATCTTTGCATGTTGGTTATCATTTGAACCTTGTGCACCTTTAACATGTTGTGTTTGTACTTGTGTTTTCTTTTGAACTCCCATTTCAATTCTACTTCTTCTATCACTTCTTAAATGTCTTAATGTGTCATGCATGAATACTTGTGAGAGGTTTGTGAATCATTTTTCATTTCATTTCAATTCTGATCCATGGATTACATGTTCCATTTATGCACATTTCTTCTTTTCCCTTTCATCTTTCATTCTCCCTTTTTATGGTGGCATGTTCTAATGCCATGGTTGATGTTTGTTGCCTATCCACGTGGACTTGCATGATAATAATCATTTGTTTTCCATATGATGAACATTCTGGTTGTGGTTATAGGATTTGATGTCTCATCTAATTCTTTTGAGTTTTATGGTGCATTAAATGTTTCCTTGCTTCCTATACTTGTACACATGTTTACTAACCATGTAGGGGCTTTGGTAAGTTGCAATTGAGTGTGGATAAGGAATCCATATTCAAACTTCTTTCCTTTCATCTCTTTTACAATTCCATTTTGTGTTTTGTTAAGCACTTATGTGCTTTCTTTTAATAACTCATCACTTTCCCTTTTTGAATTACAATTCATCTTCTACTTTAGAAGTGAATTGTTTAATTCTTTCTTTCTTTAGACTTTAGGTTGAAACCTCACAAACCATTAGGATCACTCCCTTTAATCTTCAATTAGGATTGAGTCTTAGTCCACATAGATTTTACCTTTCTCCTCTCTTGAGTCTCTCTTCTCATCTCTTAAAGGAAACTCAAAACATCTAATAAAGGTAGGCATTTATTGCATTTAGGCCTTTCACATAAAGGAAAGATTATAAGGGGTCTTCTCTTATAATCTTAAAATGTATAGCATATAACCCATCTTGGGTCAATGTGTTAAACATTTGATCTTGTGTGAGGGACTTAAATGCAATGCTTGTTGAAGGAACAAATAAGAAAAACACTTCTTCATTTATTAATCAACAAAAACACTTAATAAACACAAGTATGCTAGTGTGTTTGAACCTTGACAATTGGAACTAAGTGTGGGGGTCTTCTTCACTCTTAGTGTGCTTTCTTGCTCATTCCATCTTGGAATGTGAGAGGGTACACATTCCAATGACTAAGATCCAGATACACTGTCATATGCAAACAAATCCAAAACACTTCCTTCTAAAAGACAAAAACAAACAATAACGTCTTTCCTTCGGGAATTCTTTCCTCACCTCATTCACTCTCAACGTACGAACGTGCTCCTACTCGTTCTCTTGCAAGATGGTAACGCACTCGGACCAGCGAGCCTGCAACACCTGAGCCAAAACGTAAGCCGTTCTCTAAAAAACACAAACAATCTATCCCTAGTGAGGGGAACTACGTCGCTCTGATTCTCATGTTCCCGATGAGATACGTAGGCAGTGGGGTAGGGCCCATTCGAGCACTTCTTTTATTTTCCCTACATTTGTTTCTCTTTCTCTTTCCTTTCCCTTTCCAGTTCCATTTCCAGCATCCTTTTCTATCACCCTTTGATCGAGACAAGCAAGCGTGGATCCCATCGGGTACGATGGACGCGAGGGGGTGCTAATACCTTCCTCTCGCGTAACCGACTCCCGAACTCAGTTCTTTTGGTCGCAAGACCATGTTCTTTCCTTCCTTCAGGTTTATGCGGTGTTTCCTTTCCCTCTCTTGGGATAAATACACATTGCTGGCGACTCTGTTTGGTGCCACTTTCGCGTTTGTACTTGGATGAAAATCCCGGGAGCGACAGTTAGCTTCTTCCTTAACTAAGAACACAACCTGGAGTTGCTTCAAAGCTTCCTCCAAGGACAAAGCGTACTGCCTCTTACCTACAGGTTTTGAGGAATACGGGTAACCTTCCCACAGGACGGGAGGTTTACCTAGACAGAACCCTAGACTTCTACATCTTGAGCCCCACTTTTTCAAGGTTACAAACCCTTCTATTTATAGCCTGAACCCAACTGGATTTGGGCCTTCAATCACAGCTTCACTAGCTGTTACAAACCTGCAAAATAAACTCCAATAAAATAGTTCTTCAATCTAATATTTCCTAATATGTCTCCATATTTAGAAAGTCTTGATTTCTGATTGAATCTTCTAGACCTTTGAATATGCGCCACATATAATGCATAATTTTCTCTTAAACTTCTGCACAATTCAAAACATAGCTGATTCTCATTATTCCAGCTCAGCAGGCGCGATGTCGAATGCTTCCTCATAAGACATCTTCTTCGACATGTTGCTCCAGTTGTTGAATACCTTCAACATAACATGTTCAAGCATTCCAAAAGGACATCTCGTTGTACCTGTTGACATTTGTTGTACCTGTTCTTCTTAGCAAGTTTATACATCCTATTCTCTATTACAATATTGCTGCTATTATTTGTTTTACAAAAATTAAGCCAATCCTAAAACAAGAGAACTAACATGATCACTGAACACCTCGAATTTGGAACCATAAAGATAATACCTCCAAATCTTCAACAAAAACACCACTGCAGCCAATTTTAAATCATGAGTAGGATAGTTTCTCTCATGAACTCTCAGTTGATGTGAAGCATAAGCCACAGCCTTGCCATCCTGCATCACCACGCCACCCAAACCCATCATCGACACATCACAATACACCACAAATGGTTTATTAGGTTCTGGCAAAATCAAAACTGGAGCCGTAGTCAATCTCTTCTTCAGCTCTGTGAAAATTTTCTCATAATGAATATCCCACACAAAAGCTTTACCTTTACAAGTCATCTGGGTTAAAGGAAGTTCTAACTTGGAAAAGCCTTCAATAAACATGCGGTAGTAACCAACCAAGCCCAAAAAGCTTATAATCTTAGTAACTGACTTAGGAGCCCCCCATTATAGTACTGCATCTACTTTGGATGGATCCACAACTATACCATCACCTGAAATAACATGTCCAAGAAAACTAACCTCTTGCAACCAGAACTCACACTTTGACAACTTGGCATATAACATCTTATCTTTCAACACTTGCAACACAATTCGCAAATGCCCAACATATTCTTCTTCCGACTTAGAATAAATCAAAATGTCTTCAATGAAAACCACCATTAACTGATCCAGATAAGTATGAAATATAAGATTCATATATTTCATAAACATTGCAGGTGCATTAGAAATGCCAAACGGCATCACCAAATTTTCATAGTACCCATACTGAGTTCTAAAAGTCGTCTTCTGAATATCCTCACTGTCATACCCCAAATTTTGACCACTAAGATTCCCATCATTGTGAAAATCATCATCACAATATGGATGAACCATCATACCTCATTAGTCTCCCCAAAGATGGGTGAGCATCCACTACAATCAAAATTAGGGTTTCAAGCCCTCTCAGAGCTCTTAGACAAAGGATCAATCAAGGAATGACATGATCTTCAACTTGTCTAACCTCTCAAACATCTACAAAGGATCAAGAGGACTCCCACATCAAGGATCAAGCACAAGGTTGCTCCCTTCTAAGTGGATTAAGCCTCAAGATCGCCAGTGTCACCAAATTAGGGTTTTGGTCGACCAGGTCCTCCAGATGGAAATTCTCCTCTGGGCATGAGTCAATGCTTCAAGGCATAACCTATGATTCTCCAAGGAACATCATGAACCCCATCATCAAGTCAATTTAGCCTCAGGGGATGCATTCACCAAAAAAATCAGGAATTAGGGTTTCTTGACCTAATTCACCCCTAAGTTGACTTTTGGGACAAAACATGAGCCAAGACCTCAAGAGATGATTTGAGGGTCTCTAATATACTACATTGATCCATTTGCAATAATGGATTGATCCAAGAAGCTTGATTCACAAGTTTCAATTTCATCTGAACCACAGTTAGGGTTTTGCGAGAAAAGTCAACTGTATCTTTGACTTTTGACCAGGACATGCTCCCAAACCCTAGGACATGAATCAATATACCCTATAACACCCATGGAACATGTCCATCAAGTTTGATTTAGGTCAAGGACATGATTTCCTAAAGGATTGCACAGTTTGGAATTCATCTGATAAAAAGTCAACTGTGCACAAAAGTCAAACTTTGACTTTTTGAGATTTTTCATAAAAATGGTTTTTTAACCCTAAAATGATGTTAATATATGATTGGAATCATCATTCATCAAGAAAAATCAAGAAAAGTGGGATAACTTGCAAAAGGGATAACCATAAAAACTTAGAAATTTTTCTAAGTTATGAAACAAAGTGGCTAGGGTACCAACTTTGGAGGATCATAACTCCTAAACCACAAGGCCATTTTTCCCCCCATCCAAATCTGGATTTGTAGCTCTCATTACCCTCTACAAAAGCTCCAACTACACCTCACTCCAATTCATTGTGGATTCTGAGTTATGATTGGGCCAAAATGGCTAAAACATGAAAATACATCATTTTCCAACACTTAGAAAAATTCTGGCCAAGGCAGATTTTGTTGAAAACACCAAAACTTGTGAGATCTTTTCACATAGTTGCAAGCTGAATCAAGTCTAAAGGCAAACATCAATGTTGTTGCATATGTTTCTAAGAATCCAAAGAACCTCTCAGCATGAATTGATTCAACTTAAGCCAAGAGGAATCCATGCCCAAAGTCATGCTGCTACAAGCTGTTTTGGAAAAATCAGTTTGCATGTTTGCTTGCCACACAGGATTTCTGAATCAAAACCAAGGATCATTATGCCACATGTACTCAAACCAATCACAATGCATCTGATCCAACCTACAAAGCTGAGTCACAAAGCCAAGGAATCTTCCAACTTGAAGTTCATGCATTTTGGCACATTTTGCCTTGAATTCAAAGGGCATTAATGTGGAATAGTGCATTGTCAAGATTTTCACTCTCCTCAGTCAAGTTCTCTGATTAAACAACAATTAAAATGACTGAGGAATGTGATTTCAGTCAAGGCATAACTGATCTATTTGGAGCAGCTGTTACACCTAATGCAAGAGGCATTTATGTCCAACCAATCCCTTTGAAGGTGATCTGATCCAGCAGCCATTCACTATTCCTCCAAGACAAGATTTGATCACCTATAAATAGAGGTTCCAATGGATCATTCAAGGCACATCAAAGCACCTTATAGCACTGCTTTCTCTCATTCTCTCTTAAGTGCCAATTTTCTTTGTTTTTAAGCAACCACCATCGGGTTTTGAGTTGCAGCCCTAAGCAATCCATTCCAATTGCTCAGACACATCACATATGATGTATTTGAGGTGTCCAAACACTTAAACACTAACTGTAACACCCCTAGCTCAAAATCACCCTTCAACCAAGCCATTATGCCTCAATTATGCAGTTGGAGTTCTCCAACTTGATCCAAAGGTTTGTAGAGTGTTCCAAAGCTTGTAACACACTCCACAACATCCATTGAAGCTGTAGGGATCATCAAATCCCATCTGGAACACCATCTGTGCAGAGTTCCATTTCAGCTTGCATCAAGGTAAGCCTCAAAACTACATCTTCATGATCCATGCATATTTCCTCGCATGATATTTTTGCCAATTGCTTGCCATCATTTGTTGAGTGTTTTCCCTCAAAAAATTGGATCATAGCCCTCATAAACAAGTCTGCACGACTGCTTTTGCAAAATTAGGGTTCATACGGTTGTGATGATATAACTTGTTATACACTGAAAATAAATGAAATCAAGTATTGTCATCTTGTTCCTTGTAAAAAAACGCATGAGTTTGGTATTTGAAACATGTCAAATGGTTGAGAGATAAGTGAGATAGGGGGCTTCATGCACGAGCTCGAGGAAGAAGATGGCCATGGCGCCATTCTTCAGGTTTTCCAACCAAGTTCTCTATATATTTTTCATTTGCCATACTATATTTGAATTGGCATTGCGCCCCAGTGGTTGATCAGCTGGTTTTGTGTGTATTGGCAAGCGAGAGGTCTGGGGTTCGAATCCCCCTCACCCCAGATCTCTTTTTTACCACATTTTCTTTTTTTTTTTTTGTTATTTTTCATATTTATTTTAAATGATTTGAAAAATTAATAACTCACTCAATTTTAATTATTTTTTATTGGTTCTTTTTGCAAAAAATCACAAAAATGTTGAAATATTTTATTCCACAAAAAAATTAGATTTATATTATTTATTTAATATAATTAGTATTTTTGTGAATAAATTCATTTTTATTATTTTTAAACCTTTTAAAAAAATAAATATTCATGTTGGAAAATCAACACCAAATAGGTTTTAATTCATCTTGTGATTAAAACCTCATTTTTCAAACCTAAAACCAAAATCACAAGTTGTTTATTCAAAGTTATTTGGAATTTGTATCATTTTAATTAATTTTCTTTGAATAATTACTTTAAAAATGATGAAATTAGGGTTTTATTGATTTTCACCCTAACAAATTTTTCTAAACACTCTTGGGTCTCTAATAGAGTGTAAGACCCAAGCCTTTTTGAAAAATAAACCCATTTTGGGCCTCACTTATTGTATAAGTCCCTCTGTGTATTTTCAAAAACTTCGGCGAGATCGTCGCTTTCAAACAAATAACCCTGGGCCTACCCTCGAGTAATAAGACCCATTTATTTTCCTAAAACTCACTTGGGCCTCTAATAGAGTGTCAGACCTAATCCTTTTTTGAAACCAAAAACTTTTGGGCCTCAGTCATTGTATAAGACCCACGGTGTTTTCAAAACCTCTGCGCGATCGTCGCCCTTTTTAAATTTAACTATTGGGCTTCTCCTTGAACTATAAGACCCATTCAAAAATCATTTTTGGGCCTCTTGAGAGAGTGTAAGACCCACACTTTTGTACAGAAAACTTTTCTCGGGCCTCAGTCACTTGTATAAATCCCTGTACAAAACGACAGTGCAATCACTGATGAAACCATGGGCCTCTCCTAGAGCTGTAAGCCCCAATTTTCCTTTCAAAGCACTTTCTCCTTTGATTTTGTAATATACTATTTTCAACTTTTCTTTGTTGAACAACTAACAATACAGCATGGAAGCTCTACAACCGAGTAAGTGTTTACCCGCTTTCATTTACCGCTTTCATATGTATATAACTGTATTGTGGGGCTGTTTCACTGTAAGTCTTCTTTCATAAACTCATATCAACTGTGTAATAATAGTATAGATATTTAGAGTTTCCCCGGCAACTACGTCTAAAACTAGACAAAACCTCGCCTCCTTACAACAATTTTAGATAACTAGATCTAAGAAATCCCCCCTTTGAACAGTTCATATTCCGAAGGCCAATGTTCCAAGTGAAACCCCTTCTGGAACTGTTCATCAGCCTCCTCTTGGGCTTAGTGCAAGGACCCAAAGGCTTCCTAAAAGCATCCCCGCCTCCTCTTGGGCGTTGTACAAGGACCCGTCGGCTTCTTAGAAGTTTTCACAGCCTCCTCTTAGGCTTTGTATAATGATTCTTCCTCCGGGAAGATAGCCTCCTCTTGGGCTTCATACAAATTGTCCCTCGGCTTCTTAAAAGTTTCCAGCCTCCTCTTAGGTTTCGTACAAATTGTCCCGAAGACCTCTTAAAGGTATAGGAACAGAGATTAGTCATCTTAATAGAACAGTCTTTCAAAGAGTCTAGACCTTTCTACCGCAAACGTATTGTTCCTTAATTTCTCTTAAGCATAGTACAAAAGATAAAACTCTAGACTTGTACAGTCTAAGACCCTTGAGTCTCAAAGACATTCTCAAGCCCTTTTCAAGAATGGGAAGAACACCCGTAGACTTGGACGGTCTAAATCCCTTTGGATTCCCCGTTTCCTTAGAGAATAGGAAATAATCCCAACCCTCAGATCAAGTCCATGAGTACAACATTACTCATATAAGAACTAATTTTCTCTTTTAACCAACCTGCTGGACCTGTCACTCAACTGAAACAGTTATTATAGCCTCCTCTTGGGCTTTGTACAATGATTCTCCCCAGCGGAGTTAACCCTTTTAGCCTTCATCTCGGGCTTCGTACGAGATACAAAAACACTCTCTTGTTGAGTATAAAAGACTCTCTTGTTGAGTCACCCATCCTTCAGCCTCCGTCTTGGGCATCGTACAAGACACAAAACACTCTCTTGTTGAGTATAAAAGATTCTCTTGTTGAATCACCCCTTAGCCTCCATCTCGGGCTTCGTACGAGATACCAAAACACTCTCTTGTTGAGTATAAAAGACTCTCTTGTTGAGTCAAACAACTTTTAGCCTCCGTCTCAGGCTTCATACGAGACACCAAATCACTCTCTTGTTGAGTATAAAAGACTCTCTTGTTGAGTCAAACCCCTTTGGCTTCCGTCTTGGGCTTCGTACAAGACACACAAAAAGACCCTCTTGTTGAGTCAAACCCTTTTAGCCTAAATCTCGGGCTTTGTACAAAAAGCACATTTTCCTCGGAAAAGTCATCCTTTTAGCCTCCTCTTAGGCTTTGTATAAGGAAACCCCGGTTGAGACAATCAACCTTTTAGCATCAAATCATGCCTTGCTCACAACATGCAAACATCAACAACTCCCCCCCTTAGAGATGACAAATTCTCTCTAAAGCCAATACCTCTTTAGCTTCATACCTTGGGCTTTGAACAAGATACAAATAGACCTTTCAGCTTCACTTCTTGGGCTTTGAACAAGATACAAATAAATCACATTTAGCTTCATGTCTTGGGCTTTGAACAAGACATCAAAACACCGTTTCCTCCCATAGAATAGGAGGAACTACGATCGCTCTGATTTCCCTGTTTCGGTAAACGGGAATACGTAGGCATAAGATTGAAAGAAAAAATCTTAGCGAGCACACTAATCAAAAACCCAAAATCCCATACCTTCACACATCAATCGAAAAGCATCAGTCCTAACATCCTACCAATAGCATAGTCCCTTCATTTCAGCTTTAACAAAGTAAGCAGAAAGAGCCCCCACTTCCATATAGCATCCGTAACCTAATAGACCGTTGTTTAAACTCAGTATGCAAGCAGGGTTAGTTGGAGACATCTATTTCCCTTCCTTCATCAGCTTCAATAGGATAAAAAAATGAATCGACCTGTAGTACCCCCAAAGAGCGACAATGCTTAAGAACCACGTCCAAAATCGCTCGCTACACTCACCCTTCACTTGAATCTGATGGTAACCCGACCTCAAGTCAATTTTACTGAAAACCCACACACCTACTAGTTGGTCCATCAAATCATCTATTCTCGGAAGTTGATACTTGTTCTTGATCGTTACTTTATTCAATTGTCGGTAATCCACACACAACCTCATAATACCATCTTTCTTCTTTACTAACAACACCGGAGTCCCCCAAGGTGACACACTTGGTCTCACAAATTTCTTTTCCAACAAATCTTCCAATTGCTTCTTTAACTCTGCTAACTCTTACATCGACATCCTGTATGGTGTCATAGAAACAGGTCTGGTACCAGGGACAAGATCAATATAAAACTCCACCCCTCTCTCTAGAGGCACATCTAAAATGTCATCTGGAAACACATCTGGAAAATCACGCACTATCGGTAACTCTTCAATTACAGCTTGACTTTCAACAGATAAGGATACAAATAATGCAAGCACCTGAGCTTCCTCATGTAAAAGCTCGCCCAACTGCCTAGCAGATAAGAAACTAACTTCTTCCTCTTCATCATCAGGAGCAAGAAACCGTACAGATTTATTATAGCAATTAATATGGACATGATTGAACTCCAACCAATTCATTCCCAATATAACATCAAGATCTCTCAGCGACAAGCAAATAAGATCAACACCAAAATCCCTATAAAAAATTGATAGAGGACAATTCAAATAAACCAAAGAGGTAGTCACCGATCCCTTAGCAGGAGTATCGACAAACATCTCTCCATTCATGAAGGGCACTACAAGGCCTAACCTTTTCACACAATCAACAGTAGTAAATGAGTGAGTAGCAGCAGTATCAAAAATAGCAATCAAAGGTGTACTATTAATGTAACATATACCTCTAATCAACGTGTCGTAACTGGAAGTCTGAGTCCCCGATAGAGCAAACACCTTCCCTCCGGATTGAGCTTGCTTCGGCTTTTGGAAATGCGTACTGATATGTTCTAGTTCACCGCAGTTGTAACAAGTCTCCGCAATATCTTTGTAATTAGCAACCAGATGTCCTGTCTTCCCACACTAGAAACACTTCTTCACATCACTCTTTCATTCACTTACACGATGACCCAGTTTACCAAACCTAAGGCATTTAAGAGGAGCAGGAGCACCTCCCCCACTTGGCCTCTTACCATCAGTAACCTTATGTTTACCTTCTCAGCTGGAGCACTATAAGGTTTTCCATTGTTCAAATATTGCTTCCCCCTGTTCTCACTCAGACTCTTGTAGTGAGCTGATCGAGCCTTATTGTCATCCTCATAAATCCTACAACTGTTCACCAATGTTGGAAACGTTCATATATATTGATACCCAATCGCCTGTTATATCTCAGGATGCAAACCATTCTCAAACTTAACGCACTTTGAGAACTCAGCAGTTGCCCACTGTAATAAGTATAGAATTTTGCAAGTTCCACGTATTTGGCAGCTTACTCTGTAAAAGACAAATTCCCCTGCTTCAGCTCTAGGGATTCAATCTCTTTCTTCCCGCGAACATCTTCAGGAAAATACTTCCTCAGAAACTCCCTGCAAAACACAGCCCTAGTGACAACGTCACCTGCACTTTCCAGCACCTGACGAGTGTTGATACACCAATCATCAGCCTCCTCAGCCAGCATATGAGTACCAAACCGTGCTTTCTGCACTTCTAAACAATCCATCACGTGGAAGATCCTCTCAATTTCTTTGAGTCGAGCCTGCACTCCATCAGGATCATACCTACCCTTAAAATAGGCGGATTATTCCCCTAAAACTTCCCTAGATGACGAAAATCATTGTTCTCACCAGCATTAGGCGTATTCTGCACAGCCTGAGCCACAACCTGCAAAGCAGCAACAATCGCAACATCTTCCAGCCATTTCTATTTCACCACCATATCAAAAACAATGGTTAGAGGACTACATCGACACTATTCAACTGTCACACCACATCGACTCGACAACTTGGCCGGACAGACCGACCTGCTCTGATACCACTATGTAACACCCTAATTTTGCACTCATTTTCACCCAGCAGTTCATATCATGGATCATCATCATCATCCTTGGATATATGAAGCAATTGGATTGAAAAGGATAGGTTTTGTTTCTCTTCAATGCAATGGATGGTCCTAAGGAGATTAGGGTTTGAGCTACTACACGACTTGCGAATCAAGAAACCTAAGGTAGTCGGCTTACTTCTGGTCATTTGGAGGAATGCATGCTTCAAAGAGTTTATCACCTATGTCTGGTTCAAGGTCTTTCTTGATCAAGATGAGGTTGTTGAGTATTGGAGTAGTTTGGTTTCCTTTTAACTTTATAGAGACTCAAGGTTATGAGAATAAAATTCTCAAGTTCACAACCAAAATTCAGTTTCTTGCCAAAAGCCAAATGTCCTAATCAAATTCATTCTAATCTCATAATCCAATTTCAAGTTTCTTTCTAATTTATGTCAAGATGATTCAAATTTCCATAATCCATTTCGCCTTATTTTTTAAATTCATAAAAGACATTCTTCAATTCACTCAAGATTTTAGGTCTAAAATGTTCATTCAGGTTTATCATTTTTCTAGCTAAAATTCTAAATCCAAATTCATTCATTCAAATTGTAAATTTCCATTCAAAATTCAATTTCATAAAATTTCTAGTTTAATTCAAGATCCAATTTTCAATGTCAAGTTTCAAGCTTTCATTGAAGTTCCAAATTCCATTTCTTATCTAAAATTACAAGGTTTCAAGTCCAAGCTCAAGTAAAACTCAAAATCCAAATTGCAAATTCTATTCCAAGGTTCTTTCCAATTTTCTATTAAAGACTCAAGTCCAAGTTCATGTCAAAGTTTAATTTTGTCATTCAAAATTCAGTTTACATTAGAGGGTCAAATTTCAATTTACATCTTCATGGCCAAAATTCAAATACATGCTCAAGTCCATCACACATGCCCATATTACAAGAAAAAATTTCAAAAGAAAAATACAGACTAAATGTTACAAATACTACCCAATTGTCCAAATCACCAAGATCTTCCAAGCTTCACAAACAAGCTAATACCAACCCATGAGTCAAAATTTCACAACATGCAAACACGCCTGTGCAAGATACCTCAAGGTTACTATTACCACGGCTGCCACGTCCAAACGCAAGCCTCACCTTCAGCTGAGCCAAATTCCAAGCCATGATAAAATTGCTACAAAAACTACCCCACACAAGTTGCAAAAGAAACTTCAAAGCCAGAACTTCAACATGAGCCAAAAGCATCAGCTGCAATTAATTCAAAAAAAGACCAAGAGCAAAAGCGACATCAGCAGCTACTACGCAACACAAAACAAGTTACACGGCCAAGCACGTGAGTTACCTTAAGCTGCCAATACAAAACATAGTTGCTGCCTTCACAAACTAAAACGCATAATTATCATGACCACAATTCAATTGATTAATTAATTTCAATTTCAAATTATTTCTTCAAGTTTGAAAGTTCAGATTACATTTCAAGAATAGTCATTTTCACCATTCATCAAACATATTCATTTCAACAACATTCAAAGACAAGATTCGACACGCATATTCACTCCAAACTCATTCCAATTCATACCACATCTCAATGCAAATGACTACAACAACGTTTCAATACAAGCCATCTTGTTCATGTTCACACAAATTCATTCCAAATTCATTCAAAGGACAATCCATCATGTTCACAAACTCATTCAAAGTTCCATCCATTTCACTCAAATTCATTCAAATTGCAAGCATATATATCAAGATTCATTTGCATTCACCAAGAAAGACACTAAATTCAATTAAATTCCTCATTTTCACATTCATACCAATTTCATCCTAATCATAGCCATTCATACCAATTTCATCCTAATCATAAGCATTCATATCAATTTCATCCTATTCATAGGCGTTCATATCAATTTCATCTTGATCATAATCATTCATTCAAAAAAGCTCTTCATCATCACGAGTTCATTCCAAAGTCACTTCATCATCATTTATCATAACACATCAAAACACAATTCCAATCAAAGCATCATCATATCATGTAAGCAAATTCAAACTTCTTCATCATATTACAATTTCATGCCAAGTTTAATTTTCCTAATTAGATCATCATGTAAGTTCAATTCAAGATACCATACATAACCAATCCATTTTCAATCAGAATTCATTCATTTACATCAAGTTTCAATTTAGTCAAACCTTCAATTCATTCATACACACACATAGTCATGGCATACAAACATAATTTGTGGCAGAATACATTTTGCAAAGAAATCATAAAGGACAGAAAAGTAAAGAAACAGGTGGGACCATGTATTGCTTGTCTCACTAGAGACAAAACGAATTCTTCAATTGCAAAGTTCGTACAAGGACGTGTTCCACTAAGTAGTCCCTCACCACCACTCACCAACGTCTTTCATCGGTAAAAAAACCTAATTAAGCCCTATATAAAAACCACAATTCACTCATCCTAGGGAGCCGCCATATACATCAGAGAAAAACCCTAAAGAAATTTTCTTGCTCAACGCATCAGCTTAACCCTAAAAAACAAGTTCCACAAAATTCACTAAACGCCTCACTACCTTTTAATTCTACTTTGAATTTCACGTTGAAATTCAAAGTAGGAAGAGGCTAATCCTCATTCATACATAGTAACAGCAAAAATACACAAGCGGAAGAGTAAGGCAAGACAAAGAGGAAGGCGTAGAAAGGAAATAGAAGAAGGAGCAAGAACGAGGGAAAGGAGTATTACCTTCGTTAAAAAATTTCAAATCGGAACCGCTCCGATTTAGGTACATTTCGCTTTTTTCAGGTCTTCTGAAGCTTGATTCATGTTCTCTATACTTTCCTGTTTCGTTTTCCCCTTCCAATTTCATGTTTGTGTTTTGTCTTCGTGGGTGTAGGGTTAGAATAGGGTTTTCGATTTTATGTGATAGAATATATTTTTGTAGGAAATAAGCCCAGATTCGTGTTCCTGTCCCTTTTTATGTAGGATGGGTGGTCTTTTGGGCTTAGCCGGAGATAGGTGGTGGCTACTACCGTGTACCACCACCTTCTCCGGCGAGGAGAACGATTTCTAGTGGTGAATGTTGCAGAGAGAGCATTAGAGGGAGAGAAGAGCATGAGAGAGATTGATGGTGTTTGTTATGAGACGTTCAGGTTTTATTTTTTGTTTTATGGTCGTTTCCATGTGTAGCGTGCGATTTTTGTCGGTGACGCGACCACCTTATCGCCATTCGTTGGAATTGGGTGCTACTTTCTGATTTCTTATTTATCCTATGAAGCTGGAAAGGAAAAGGAAGCTATCTAAAACTAACCTTGCACGCAAATGTTTTCTTTAACAAATGCTAAGAGATTGGGGGGCCCGGGGTCAGGTTATACAATGGGGAGTTATCAATTACCCATCCTATATATGGTTATCCATAGATCGTTTAGCAAATTCTACTGTTATCTACTTACTGGTGTTTATCTGTCATGGGTTGTGAATGTTTCTTCTTTGGGAATGTTTGAGAGACTATTTTTGTTGATTTCGGGTTTTCTGATGTTTTTGGTAAGGTACTGGACCTAAGAGTTTTGATATGTGTGCTCGCTAAGATTTCGCAATCTTATGCCTACGTATTCTCATTAAAGAAAACAGGGAAATCAGAGCAATCGTAGTCCCTCCTATTCTATTGGAGGAAAGAGATGTTTGGTGTCTTGTTTAAAGCCCAAGATTGAATCTAAAGGGTTGAGTATCTGTGTCTTGTTTAAAGCCCAAGATTGAAGCTAAAAGGTTTTTTTTTTTTGGCTTGTTCAAAGCCCAAGATTGAAGCTAAAATGTTTTGACTAAGAGAGAATTTATCCTCTCTAAAGGGAGATATCTCATATGTTTATCACAGTTGTTGGGGTATTTGGTTATAAAGGGGAATTACTTTAACTGGAATATATGGAATCCAGCAATGCCATAATTTCCTTTATAAGGGATTTGTCCTGAAGGAGAAAACTTTAACTCAGTGTTGAGCAATGCCATTTTTCCTTAGGAACCTTTCATGCTAAGAGAGAGACATTGGCTTGGATGTAAATAATCCAGAGGCTTGCCACTTACACCAATTAGATGAAAGAAAGAGGATTTTACCAGGATAAGAGATGGACTACAGCTTGGATTTTTGAATCAAGTGTGCCACTTATAGCAGTTATCTGGGATTGAGGTTTGTTTTGATTGTCTGTTTTGATATGTGATGTACAGAGAAATGTCTTCCTACAGAGAGTTTTTTATTTTTATTTCCTCTGAGGGGATGTTTTTGTTTTTATGTGCCTTGATCAAAGCCCAAGGTTGAAGCTAAAAGGTTCACTCTACTAGGGAGTTTCATATCTGTCTTGTACAAAGCCCAAGATTGAGGCTGAAAAGAGACTGACTCTTTTGGGGAGATCATTATACAAAGCCTAAGAGGAGGCTGGAAGGAATTGACTCTTCCGAGGAAATATTTTGTCTGTCTTGTACAAAGCCCAAGATTGAGGCTAAAAGGGATTGACTCCACTGGGGAGAGGTTTTATCTGTCTTGTACAAAGCCCAAGATTGAGGCTAAAAGAGGATTGATTGACTCAGCTGGAGAATGTTTATGGGTGTCTTGTACAAAGCCCAAGATTAAGGCTAAAAGGTGCTGAGGGATGATCACTATACAAAGCCTAAAAGGAGACTGGTTGGAGAATTTCTTATATAAAGCCTAAGAGGAGGCTAACTTCTACTGAGGATTATTGATATCCAGAGACAGGTCGAAATTGAGGAATCAACTCTTGCTGAGGATTACAGAAGAGTTGAAATATCAGATGCCTTGAGGTTCTGATTTTTCTGAGGGTTTTACTGGGAATAACTTGACCCTAGCTGGGGAACTTAGGATGAAAAGTTTGAAAATTGAGTTTTAAAAACCTATAGAGGTTTTAACTCTGTTGATGATTGGTCAGGGTTTTTCCTGTGCTTTTAGGAAACTTGAGGGTTTCTTTGAGATCCAAAAGGAGGTGAGACTGTCCAAGTCTACTAGAATGAAAAAGTTTATCTTTTTATGATGCCCAAGAGGAGGCTGGTGTTTTAAGGGATAAGAATCAACCCTAAACTGGTCGGATGTTTTGAGATTCTGACTCTCTGGAGGATTGAACTAGCAAAAGATGACTAGATTCTGTCCTATACCTGTAGGAGGTCTTTGGGTCCTTGTACTAAGCCCAAGAGAAGGCTGAGAACTTCTAAGAAGTCTGAGGGTCCTTGTACAAAGCCCAAGAGGAGGTTTGGGATGCTTTTAGGAAGCCTGTGGGTCCAAACCTAAGAAAAGTTCAAGAAAGGTTTCACCGGGAATAATCCTTTCTTTAGTGAACAATTCTAGGGTTTGAAGAAATTCAAGAGAGGTTTCACCGGGAATTAATCCTCTCTGGGGAAATGAATTTCTTATATAGATTTCTAGTAGTGACAGTCTTGAGAAAAGTTTCATCGAGAATAATGCCTTTCTCTGTTCCATATTGTATAAGCCCAAGAGGAGGCAAGACTGTATCTGGAATTTCCTATGGGGAACTAGTTTTGACTGTGTTGAAAGAATAACCACTGGTTTGATCTAATCCTAGACCTAGTTGCCGGTGAAAACTCTAAGCAAGA
This sequence comes from Lathyrus tuberosus, assembly GCA_022829125.1. NCBI lineage: Eukaryota > Viridiplantae > Streptophyta > Magnoliopsida > Fabales > Fabaceae > Lathyrus > Lathyrus tuberosus. The sequence goes on along the minus strand of JALAZF010000052.1, from coordinate 2,882,286 downwards.
TAATATATATATATATACAGATGAAATATATACAAGTATGTAAAAGAAAGCTGATAGAAGTTTCAGGTGAGCAAGCTTCCAGTACTACAGCTGTATGGTTTGTTATTCAAGAAATTAAAGAAAGTTTTGATAACAACTATGAATTTGAATATAAATCAAAAGGGAAGTTGTTTTGAAAGAAGATTGGGGCTTATACTCAAGGAGAGGCCCAGAAAAAACAGTGATCGCACCGTTGTTCTGAAAATTATACCGGGACTTATACAATGACTGAGGCCCAAAAATTGTATTTTACAAAAGAGGTTGGGTCTTACACTCTATTAGAGGCCCAAAAATTTATTTTTATACAAGAGATGGGGCTTACAACTCAAGGAGAGGCCCAAATGATTTTTATTTTTAAAATGGCGATCGCGCCCAGATTTTTGAAATCGTATCAAGACTTATACAATGACTGAGGCCCAAAAATGTTTTTATGTACAAAGGGGTGGGTCTTACACTCTATTAGAGGCCCAAAAAAGTTAAAAACAAAAATAAATATAGACTTACAACACAAAGGAGGCCCAAAATGATTTTGTTTAAAAGGCGACGATCGCGCCGCAGTTTTAGAAAAAACGGTGGGACTTATCCAATGACTGAGGCCCAAAATTTATTTATGTGACAAGGGATGGGTCTTACACTCTATTAGAGGCCCAAAAGTATTTTGAAAAAGATTTGTGAGGGTGTGAATGATCAAAACCCTAATTTGATTAAAAATGTATTTTAATTTGAATAAAAAATCAAATAAAAATTATCAAAATAACATTTATGATGCATGTAATATGGAGTTTGAAGGCTTCAGGCTTACCTCTTGCAGCTGGTGATCGAGCTTGATGATGGAATGTTACAGATGTGTCGTAAGGACCTGTACATCTTCATTATACCCTATGGAGTGTGTTGAGATGCTTAGCCTTGATTGGAGATGCTTGGTTCACCTTGTGGTACCTCAACTGCAACCTTGTCAAAAGCTTGAGCAATTGACTGCTGATTTTGTTATTCAGGTGTTTCAGATGTGTTTCAAGGCCATGGATCACTCATATATGATATATATGAGGTGTTCGCATGATTGGTTTGGTCTGAATCACTTCCAATTTCAAAATCCGATAGTGACTTGAAATGGAAGGCAAATTTGGAGTGAAAGAGAGATTTTGAGTAAAGCATCAGTTTGGGTGCTTTGGTGTACTCAAACTGATCACAAATGAGCTCTATTTATAGTAGAGCAAGTTTGTTTTCCAATCAATAGTGAATGGCAACTGGTACAGGTCTGTGGCCAATGGTTATCAAATGGAATCTCAAGTCTCCTCTAGCCATTGACTTGAGGTTAGGGCACAGGCTATGAGTCCTCTGATTCAGAGATAAGGCTTGTCTCAACTCAGTTAGCAATGTCTTGATGCTTGCCACCTTGTGAATCCATTGAATGCATTGAAACAAAATTGGAGTCTTTGAGATTTTTAGCCTTTTTAGGTGTCATATAGCTACATGTAGATTCATGGACTTGGGAGGCTTGTGGATCAGACATTGTCCCTTATATGTTATCCCTTGAGGTGTCCAAATGGATAACAAGACTTGAAATTTTCTGATTTAGCTAATTCGAGCAAAATACACAAATCTGCCTTGGGAAGAAACTAGTCTTTGATGCCATGTTCCAAGGGTTGTAACTCCCTACTCAAATTGAATTTGGAGATGATCTGGTACTTGTTGGAAAGCTCTCAGGACATACTTTAACTTTGATGTTCACCAATGGACCTGGTTCATCTTGTATCAAGGTGAAAAATGGCCTCAAAGTTTAGAAGAAGTGAAACAGATTCTGACTTTGTTGAAAATTTCACTAAGTGTTGGAAAAAGTGGTCATTTCCCATTTTTGTGATTTTGATCAATCCATAACTCTAAATCCATGAGGATTTGGAATCTTTTGTAGTTGACATATTTGAAGTATGCCATGTGAACTTTCATTTGAGCTTTGGATGGGAGAAAAAAGCCTTATGGTTTAGGAGTTATGACCTTGAAAAGTTGGTACAAAACCACTTTTGTTCCATAACTTAGAAAAAATTTGGTTTCTTAAGGTTGCCCCTTTTGCAAGAAACCTCACTTTTCTTGATTTTTCTTGATTAATGATGATCAATATCACACATTAACATTGTTTTTGACTTAGGGGAACCATATTTGTAAAAAATTCCAAAAAGTCAAACTTGATTTTGGGCACAACTGACTTTTTGTCAGATGAAATCCAAACTGTGTGATTTTTTGTGCAATAAAGTTCTTGGCCCAATTAAAACCTGATGGATGGATTCCATAGGTGTTGTAGGGTGTATTGAATAATGTCCCAAGGTTTGGGAGCATATCTTGGTCAAAAGTCAAATATACATTTGACTTTTTCTTCAAAACCCTAATTGTAGTCCAGATGAAATTGAAACTTGTGAATCAAGCTTCTTGGATTAATCCATTATTGAAAATGGATCAATGTAGTGTATTTGAGGCCCTCAAATCATGTCTTGAGGTCTTGGCTCATGCTTTGCACCAAAAGTCAACTCAAGGGTGAATTAGGTCAAGAAACCCTAATTCCTGATTTTCTATGAATGCATCCCCTGAGGCTATGTTAACTTGATGAGTGGATCCATGAGATTCCTTAAAGTATCTTGTGTCATGCTTTGAAGCATTGGCTCATGCCCGGAGGAAAAATTTCATCTAGAGGCCTTGGTCGACCAAAACCCTAATTTGGTGACACTGGTTATCTCGAGGCTTGACCCACTAGGAATGTTGCACTCTTGTGCCTGATTCTTGATGTGGGAGTCCTCTTGATCCCTTATGGGTGTTTGAGAGGTTAGACAAGTTTAAGATCATGTCATTTCTTGATTGATCCTTTGTCTAAGTGCTCAGGGAAGGCTCAAAACCCTAATTCTTGATTGTGGTGAATGCTTAACCATCTTTGAGGAGATTGATGAGGCATGAAAGTACATCCATATTGTGGTGATGATTTGCACCATGATGGGAAATCTTGTGGTCAAAATTTGGGGTATGACACCATGTTGTAGATGATGGTCTAGGATGGTGGTGACAAGTGTCCCCACCGTTGGACACTTGTCACCAGAATGGTGACTCACTTAGGATCAGGTGCATGCCTCCGTGCGCTTGCCAATCGTATTCCTGGCGTTGTGACCCTTTGACCCGTGTACACCCCTAGGTTACTTATTAGCCCCATTGTGTTTGATTTGTTTCTATTATTTTTGCTATTTTATTTTTCTATGTTTATTTGTTTATTTTATTTTATTAGTTTGTTTTATTTTTAATATTTCTTTTTAATATGATAAAAATACAATATATATATATATATATATATATATATATATATATATATATATATATATATATATATTAATTAGTCATTTTAAATACTTTCATTTAATATTAATTATTTTTATTAAATGTTTTTATTTAATTTGATTAATTTAGTTTATTTGTTAATTTTCTTTTTAATATATGAAAAATCCAAAAATATATTTTCCTAATTAATTTCTATTAATTTGATTAAACATTTATATTTAATACTAATTAATCTATTTAAGGATTAATTTTATTAAATGTTTATGTTTAATTTAATTAATTGCTTTTGGTTAATTCCAATTTAATTTATTAAAAATCCAAAAAAAATATGTTAATTGTTAATCATTTTAAACATTTTTATTTAATATTGGTTAATTAAATTATTAATGAACCTTATTAAATATTTATCTATAATTTTGATTATGGTTTCTTCTTTGTTTTATCTTATGCGTACGATGCTTATTTTCTTAGTTTATACTTTGAATATATATGTATATGCTTGATTGTGTGAGTGCATGCTTTACCCTTTCTTATCCCCATTCATCAAAATTTATCCCCTCCCTTGACTTGTAATAATTTTTACCGCATCCTCTTTGTTTGCTTCGCGTTTAGGTAGTCTTTAATCAAGATTAAAACCAATCACACTTTTTCAAAAATTACAAATAAGCTTGATCCAACATCAAGCATTTTCATAATAAATCAACTCAATAGGACTTCCATCACCATCAACCCTTATCCAATTACACTACATGTTGCATTTTACCTTTTGTAAGCTGATTGCCTTGTACATCGCCATCGACCTTACCCTATACCCTTAGGATCTCTTTTCCTTTATTCCAAATCTTTGCACTATGAATAAACCCACGATCCAACGTCAAGTGGAATTTTCTAAGTCAAATTAATCAACTTAATCATACTTAGACATTTCTTCATTAAAAGATGAAAATGCAGCGGGGTGTAGTCAACGTATCCTCGAGAATGAAGATCCGAGATGTAGTTTTCGCGATTCGAGCTCTCGTCATCCTAAAAATCACCAACAAAACCGTAGTTCCCCGAACTACGATAGCTCTGACTTCCTCATTGCACTGTGAGGACACGTAGGCACGAGATTGCCAGGATCTTGGCGAGCACCCAAGGAAGATAAACCATCTAGTCCCTATTCATATTCCTTCCTAATAATTTGAGAAACCTAAACACTTAGAAGAAAACATTAACACGCACACGTAACCTATTGGTTCCCGTTGAGTACAATGGACGTGAAGGGTTCTAATACATTCCCCTTGTGTAACCGACTCCCGAACTCAGACTCTTGGTTGTGATGACCATGTCTTTTCCTTTCGTCTAGGGGTTTTATCGATATTTTCCCATTCCCCTTATGGGAATAAATAAAGTTCGGTGGCGACTCTGTTAGTCCATCCCACGAGCGTTCGATTGCGCTTCGCGAGGTCGTCTCTCATTTTTTCGAGGTACGACAGCTGGCGACTCTGCTGAGGACTTTCCCATCCCTAAGTGAGTAAAGCCTAGTTAAGTTTCGTTTGTGTGTTTATGTTTGCTTTACTTGTATGGCTTTTCTTTATCCTATTTTTTTGTTATCTCTATTGCTTCATTGTTATATAATCTATGTTTCCATTATTACTGTTGTATTGGGTTGTTACTCTGATTGCAAAACCTTGTGGGAATGGCTCTATACCCGGGCCTAGAGAGAAAACATAAGATAGGATGATAGTTGAGTAGTGTGGGCCGCGAGATTTAGATCTCGTTATGGTCGACATGATAACCTCGCTTAGAGTATATCCTTTGAGAATGTTGGCGTCTAACATGTAGTTTTCGTTGGCCTCGATATTTGTATAAGGATCCATTACTCTAAGGACCTTCATAGAGGCCTTAACCCTTGGCCAATTAGGAACAATGGTCGCGTAGTGTAGGCCCCTTGAGAGGTAGATCTCGAAGTGTCGGTGCAAAGATCTCACTCAGAATAGGTTCATGTGATGGAGTGAATGACCGGCATGTAGTTGCCGTAAGCCAAAAACATTCATATGAATCCATGACTTTGAGGTCCCTTTTAAACCTTAGATCACCCCTGGTGAGAACCTTTGTTCCGTGGAAATAATCTGATTTATCTGTACCCCACATCCATGAACCAAACATGCATCCATCTTCATACATTGCATAGCCATGAATCACAAAGCAAAGCTCTTAGTTACTTGTTGTTTATTTCAGGAATCCAAAGCACTTGCAAACAAAAGATGAAATTATAAAGGAGGCTTACCCACACTTTCAGATTCACGAATCCAATGCTTGACGTGGTGAAAACATTGAGCTCCAAATTGACTCAACCTATGCGTGTTGACTTCAGGAAGGGACATGGGAATCTGTTGAACATTATGAATGAAACAGTGTACCCGTATACCATCATTAATTTGGCTCGCTTCTATGATCTGCTACTACGCTGCTTCACCTTTTGTAATTTCCAATTGGCACCTACATTGGAAGAATTCGAGAAGATTATGGGTCTTAGTTTGAGAAAGTGCAATCCTTTCCATAAACTGGAAGAAGATGTGACTCCTCAAATGATAGCTACTTCTCTGAATGTCCGTACTTCTGATGTGATTGCAAGTTGGTATGAGAATGGGGGCTTCAAAGGTTTTCATTTGGAATATCTAGAGGGTCTAGCTCTGGAGTTTAAGAAAGTGAAGAATTAGGACGATTTCTATGTCATTTTGGCTCTCATAATTTATGGGATAGTTCTCTTCCCGAATTTGGAGAACTTCATTGACTTAATAGCAGTGGAAAATTTTCTTGCTGGCAATCCAGTATTGTTCTTGCTAGCAGATGTTTACTTCTCCCTCCATGATCGACATGAGAAGAAAGGGGGAATGATCTTGTGTTGTGCTCCTCTCCTTCATGATAGGTTAATGATGCATCTAAAGAAGGAAGGACCAATTGTGTCTAAATGGCTTAAGTGGTCACAAAAGCTGAGATCCATTACCGCTAACTATATCAAGTGGTATGTAAGGGAATGGGAGACTGAAGATATCATAGTAAAGTGTGGGGAGTTTCCTAACGTCCCATTATGGGGAACTAGGGGTTCACTACTATAAAATGCACAAACAACAACGCCGGGCTTACAACGGATTGCCTATACACCATTGTAATAGATGCACGCTTTTTTTTAATCTCGTTAAAAGGCTTTTAATGACGGTTAATATTCAAACCATGGTGAAATGTGAGGCCTTTCACCACAGGTATGTTTTCAACCGTCATTATAGGTAGCGCATGATCATGGGTTCAAGTCTCAGCACCAAGATTTATGGTTTTTTTACATATTTTTTCAAAATACCCACAACCTTTCACCACAGGTATGTTTTCAACCGTCATTATAGGTAGCCCATGGTCATGGGTTCAAGTCCCAGCACCAACATTTATGGTTTTTTTACATATTTTTTCAAAATACCCACAACTTTTCACCACTGGTATGTTTTTAACCGTCATTATAGCCAATAATTTAGTTTTAGGTCTTACACTTCAAAAAATCAGTTTTAGGAAAAATCGTCTCCTTTTTAAGATCTGTTTCGTGCATCTGAAGCAGAAAAATCGTGCGGTCATTAGTCCCTTACTCTAGAAGAGTTATGGGGCTTCACCCTCAAAACCCCAAATTCATCTTTTTTCTATTTTTAATGAATTTTTTACTGTTTTCATAGTCTCAAAAAATTCTAAAATAATTCTAAAAATTCTTATTTTACCTAATTAGATTAAATTTCGTGTTTTTAGATTTTTCTGAATTTATTTTAATCATTTTTTCCTATTTTTTCAAAATACTAACAGACCCTTTCACAACGGGTATTTAAACCAACCGTTATAATAGGTAGCTTTTTTTACTTATTTTTTCAAAATGATGACAGACCTTTCACCATGGGTAATTTAAACCAACCGTCATTATAGGTAGCGTCTTGTCATGGGTTCAAGTCCCAACACCAGCATTTTTGGTTTTTTACTTATTTTTTCAATTCTCATTACCAACATTATAGGTGGCGCACATATTGAGTTTATTCACTATCCTTAAACAAATCTTGGTCGTCCATTTAGTGATTATCAACGACCAAGACACTACTATTAGTGATCCGCGTGAAACCTAAAACTTAGACGAACTACATCTTCTACCTCCAAACATCATCTTTCAGTTACGATACTCTATTTCTCCACTAAACCAAATTTCAGAACAAATTTCAGAACTCGAGTTAGCAATGTTAGTTGTTGGTGTTCTTTTTTAATTATTGTTGTTCTTGTTGATCTTTTTTATTATTGTTGTTCTTGTTATTATTGTTATCATTGTTATTATTGTTGTTGTTGTTGATGTTATTATTGTTATTATTGTTGTTGTTGTTCTTCTTCTTCTTCTTCTTCTTCTTCTTCTTGTTCTTGATGTTCTTACTATTGTTCTTGTTCTTATTATTGTTCTTGATGTTCTTGATGTTCTTACTGTTGTTCTTGTTCTAATGCTATAATTTTTTTTATTTTATTAAAAGACATACAACAACGGTTTTTTTTTAAAATAACCGTCATTATAGGTAGTTCTAATGCTGTATTTTTTTATTTTATTAAAAGACATACAACAACGGGTATTTAAAATAACCGTCATTATAGGTAGCGCGTTTTCCATTTTATTACAACGGTTACTGGGCTGTCATTGTACGTACCGCGTATACAACAACACTTTACATAACAACGCCTTCGCCCGCGTCATTATATGTCATTTCCAACCGTTGTTAAATGGGTTTTTTGTAGTAGTGGTTGTATCAATTATAACCCTGTCCTATCTTTAAGGCAACACGGTTACGCCAAGAGTCTTCCTTCTGAAACTAAGGATTTGGAACCATTCATTTTGTATGACATGGGAGTGAACAATCCAGATGTAATACCCCATAAACTATTTTTTTCTCCGGATAATATTAGTTGTGATCAACTGAGTCCCAGGGTACTCTGAGAAATTATCTGCAGAGATAATTAGGGTAACTGTTGGACTTAGAGTAAATCCAATTAATATTATCTGACTCTGAGATATTTAAATATTTGGACTTTAGAGACTATTTAGACAATTCGTAGTGTTGCTAATTGATGATATTTTCTATATCATTTCTTTTTCTATCATTTCCAAACATAGTTAACTTGGAGAAGAAAAGGAAAGGAAGGAAAAGGGATAGAAAAGGAGAAAAAGCTCAAGATCAAGAACATCATCAAATCTTCATCCAATCATCTTCAAATCTTCACCATCTTCATCTATTCAAGGTGGGTTCTAGATAGATGCTTTTGTTTTAGATTTTCTTGGATTCTAAGACCTAGGTTAGAGTTGTAAGAGAATTGGATTAATTGCAAAAGCTTGGAAATTAACGGTTAAAATGTGTTCTAAACTGAGTAGTATGAGTTATATGAGTGTATAATCGTTTATGTTTGGTTGTGGGATGTTTGGGGATATTTTGATGGGGTATTGGAACCATGGGAGATCAGCTGTTACGCTGATGGAATTTCTGCATTTCCCAGATTCGCACTACGACTCCCCCAGCGAAGGGGAAATCGTGGGCTCGCTGGCAGCTCGCACTGCGAATGCGAAGGCGAGCATTCACCAGTGGTTTGCACTATGAACCTTACGTTGTATTTGCTACTGCCTTGGTTTGCTAGCGTTTGCACTGTGAATGGGGCAGCGAACAAGTGTTGGCTAGGCGTTCGTTGGATGCTTCGCACTGCGAATGAAGTAGCGAGTATTCGCTGGCTTCTTCACAATGCGAACATAGCAGAACATCCATATTGTTTCTTGCATAACTTTTGACTCGTTTATCCGTTTTGCTTATTCTTGGCATCGTTGTGAAGCTAAGAACATATTCTAGCTGATGGTAGTGAGAATAGTCTATTTATTGCCCGATTAAAAGAATCGGATGGAGCCGTAAATTGGTATAAATTGTGGTATGTTGAATTTTTGGTGTTCCATTATGTGATTAATGATTACATGCCTATGTTATTCTTGTTAAACATGTTGGAATATGTATGCATGCTAAAATATGAAATAGGTAGAGTGAGGATTATTACCGGGGAACAATGGTTGGAAAATGTGGAAATGACAAAATGACGACGCTCGTGCATAAGAGGTCGAGGCGTGCGTCTATTACATTATGGTTGTATGTGAAATCACGAGATCGTAACCGTTATTCTATTATGTGCCATTTCATGAGTAACGAGCTCCTCTATAATGAATGCACGATTTCTTGGTAGGTTTGATTCCCAATTTTATAGTACGAATGGAGCCTACGGGTAAAGAGACTTGTGACGGTGTACGGGCCGTGTGAAGTGACGGATCACGGGTACGGCCGATGATCCCAAATCCATCTCGTATGCCAAGAAATCTACGAGGGTCCATGACTCGTTCCTACTTCTAGACGTAGAAGAGGTCGGGAGAAAGGGGATGCCTTAACAGGTTATCGATAAGTGATACTTTTGAGTAACGGGCTCAATAACGTGTTTTCCATATAGTGTGAGATTGTGAACTGTGTGTGTGTGCGCTCAAAGTCTTTCCCCTTCCCTTTGACTTGAGCTAGGCTGATTAGAACCTTGTAAAGCCGAGAGGACTATAAGATAGCGAACTCACTGAGATTTGATGTATCTCACCCCACTGTTGTTGTTTACATCACAGGTTCTGCAGGTTCGGCGAAGGGTAAGGATAAGGCGGTTTGACTTTTCCTTATGGATCGTAGCTTTTGAGATGGCATGGCTTCCGCTATGGCGTTTTATTTTGAGATCATTGTATTGATCTAGTTCTTAGTGCTTTTTGGGACATCTTGTATACGTTATGCCGTAGGCTTTAGAACTTTGTATTTAGGGCACTTAATGTATACAATGTGTTAACTAGGAACTTGTACATATATATTTTAGTACCAAACGTATTATTCATGTATGATATATGCTTTGATGTATGTATGTATATGTGGGCTTTACACCAGACATGAAGAGGGTAAGGAAAGCGTGGAAGAAGATTGTCAGGAAAGGCTTTGGTAAAAGGAATGTGATTTCCAAAGAACCTTACATTCAATGGGTGAAGGAACGAGTGCAAGAGATTAAGCTCCATATCTCTTTGATCCCTCTGTTTTTCCTGTGGTCACCGATCCTAAACCAATCCTACCTGAAGATGTAGATAAGCTCAAAGATAAAATCAAAGAGCTCGAGCTGGAAAATACTCAGTTACGACTTCAACTTGGTCGTACCAAACAGAAAAACGAAGTTTTAGAAGATAAGGGAAAAGTGCTGAAAGAGAAAGTCGAGAGTAGCAAGAAAAGAATCAGAGTCGAAAAGTGCAAAAGAAACTGGGTGAGAGGTGCTCTCGTGGGAGCAAATGCGGACCTAGACTATCGAATTGATGATTTGAGCCGAGCATGGCACACCATCCGAAATTTGCAGAAAGGTGTAGAAACATCCAACGAAATAAAGAAAAATGTTAGAGTCAGCTTTGTCATACTCTAATTTTTAACCCTAAGATCCCATCTCACTTGCATCATTTTGCATAACATCAATCATCTCATGTGTGTGCGTTGTGTGCATCACTAACCCTTTTGGATACAAGGATATGTGCTTTGGTTTTTGCTCTGATCACAAACTAGGGTTTTGCTCTCAAGAAGCTCAAGAGTTGACCAGTTAAAGGATTATGGGATCCTCAATATCTCAAGCCCCACTTCATTCAACATTGTTCAAGGGTCTCATTTCATCAATAATCAAGTGCGAGATTGCATTGAATCAAGATCAACAAGCTCGAAATCATCTGGTGCACCCAAATTAGGGTTTTGACCTAATTCATCCTGGGTTTGACTTTTAGAGCAAGGCATGATCCAACACCTCAAGATATGTTTCAAAGACCTCAAATGCATCATATCAGTCTATTCATATGGTTGGATTGATCGAAGAAGTTTGATTCATGAGCAATTGAAGAAAATCAGGTTCATCTGGAAAAAGTCAACTGTTGATTAAAACCAAGTTTGACTTTTGAGATTTTTGGTCAAACAAGGACTCCTCAAGTCAAGGAACATGAAGATATGTAATTTAGATCATAATCAATCAAGAAAATCAAATAAAACATCCAAAGATCATGATTTGAAAAAAATTAGGGTTTCTTGATTTTTTCTAAGTTATGAAAATTCCATGATTTTTACCCTACTTTCCAAGTCCATAACTTCTTCCTCAGCAACCAATGAAGACACTTGAGGACTCATTTTAAAGGTGGTACTACACACTTCATTTTGATGAAATAATGGACTCAAGATCATTTACCAATTGAAAGTTATGGTTGTTCAAATTTGAGGTTTTACAAGTTGTCAAAATGTCCAATACTTAGAAATTTTCTAAGCATAAATCAGTGAAAATCCCAATTTTGATGTCCATTTTTATCCATGATCCAAGATTATTCAAGTCAAATGTTCAACATCAAATTTGAAGTATATCCTCTCATTTTTCCAAGAAGTCCAAGAACATGAATTTATCACACTTGAGCTATGAGTTTTGAAGAGATGCACATGGCCTCCCAAAATTGAATTATAGGTCATTACATGGTAAGCTTCATGACCAAATCCTAAACCTAAGCTACATAATCTCACTTTTTAGTTCATCTTACTTCTAAATCTCACCATAATCAGATATCTATAATATATGAAAAGAAGATGCTCTGGAAAATCCATTTATGCCCCTGTCTTAAAAATTACCACTACATCAATTTAGGGACTTTTTGTGTCCAAATAATGCTTTTTGCAACCAATGATGTCACATTGTTCAATTCAAACTACATAGTTATTATATTATGCCTTTGCTGGTTGGGTTTAATTGAATTGATGATGTCACATAATTCTATTTCAATTTCCTTCTTTTCTAATTATACTTTATGTCACTTTTCCCCCTTTATTCTCTCCTCTTTCAGCGTGTCATTTTCTTAATCTTTCACTTTCTCTTTCTGCTATCCCACCTCTTCCATCTTTTCTATCCTTTCTTTCTGCTTTATTCTGTATTCTCTTTCTCTTATCTCTTCTACTCTTGGTTCATGTATTATGAGTTCAACAAATGTGTTTACGGATTATTGTTTCATTCTAAGAAAATTTGATGTTCAACCGACAAATCTGCTTACTGATTGTTGTTTCGATTTCAACCGAACAAAAAGAAGGAGATTTGATTTTGGGCCGTGGATAGGGTTTCAAGCGAAGAAGATGGAGATCTATTTTCTTGTCATCTTCGAAAGGCAAGTAGTTTTTTCGATCTAGAGTTTTAAATCACATATTTGTATTTAGTGTTTAGGCTTTTGTGAGGTATTTGATTGTAATGATGAGATTTTGTGGTTGATTTTCTTTAGCAGCTTTTAATAGGGTTACATTTTTTTGAGCTGCCTTTAGTAAGAAGAATGTTCTACCTGATGATAACGGAGATCTCTCCCTCTGCAGATGAAGTTACATTTTATTATGCAAAATTTCTTCTTTTTTAGATTTATATTTATGGGGTTTAATTTATGTATTACACAATCAGGTGATTGTTCATTTTCTGTTGGTAGTTTTTTAAATCACATGTTTGTGATTATGTGAAATTGTGATTTTAATTTGTTGTTTTTTTTCTTTTTTCAGATGGATTGAATCTAGCTGGGAATATAAATATTTTGGCTCTTACTGCTGATTTTTTTCTGGTCTTTAATGATTTAGTAGTTCATAAATAGTCCAATATATTTTTTATTGTTTTTGGGTTTCAATTTCATTGATGGGTTTATCTTATTGTGCTCATGTGGAATTTGATGATTTAAGATTTGTTTTCTTTCATGGTTTGTTTGTAGATATGTTTTGAAAAAAAAATCAGACTTGCTAGGCAGACTGAATAATGCAGAAAATCTGCTCATTAAGAGGTGACTTTTTCTTTTTTTGGTGTATCCCTCTTTATTGATTTGATTCATATGTTTGTAATGTGTTTTTATTATTTTAGAAGACATTTAAATGTTGTTTATTGTTGGGAAATCTAGATGGCTCTTATTGGAAGAATTAGCACGCTTACATTGTGGAATTCAAAGAGGCTTAGGTTGAGAAAGTGAGTGACTCTCTTAATTCTCTGTTGATAGCTAAAACTTTATTATGGATTAATTCAGAAGATAAATTTTTGAGTTGGTATGTTCTCATCACAACTTTTGCTTCCTTATAACATACATCACAACTTTTACAGGAGCTGGTGTAATATTTGAGTGTGCCAAGAATTTCTAGATCAAATCCGATTTCATTATGATTATCTCATAAAGCTTATTCTCATTGGTGATAGCTGTAATTATTTTCTTTTTGTAGTTCCTCATATTCGCTTAAATTTGATCCGTTCCTTGATTGTTTTCTTATTATGCAAGTCTATAAAATGTTTATTTAAATTATTCTGCTAAATATTTGTTTAGGTCTGAAGATTTATGTTTAACCGTTTCAGAGTTTATAAGGTTTTATGATTTTCAATTGTAAATTAGTGTGTAGTGTATTCTTATAAGTTTTATTGTAATGAATGTAGTTAGTATCTGGTTTTTGTTAAATGAAATTGAAAAGTAAATAAGGTTATGGTATTAGTAAATAGCATGTATCAAATGTGCTTATGTATAAGCTGTTAATTTAAGCTAGACACTGTTTTCATATAATTATCTTGGAGTGGACAGCTTATGGAAATAAGCTGAAAATAATTTATGGGCAGTCACAAACTGTTTTCATAGCTCTTTCAAGAATTCTCATAAGTGCTTATGGTAGTAGATAAGTTCAAATAATCTTATAAAACACACTTTATATCTCCTCTCTTTCTCCATTTTATTATGATAACAGTAATAATAATAATAATAATAATAATAATAATAATAATTATTATTATTATTATTATTATTATTATTATTTATTTATTTTTATTATTGTATGAGATGTATCTTATTGAGTTTTGTTTGTATTATATTACATTTTGTTTTCACATTGGCAGGTGTGGATAAAAGTTGCCTTCTATTGCGTTTAAACAAGTTTTATCACAACTAAAGGGTATTTGTTTTTGTATTAACCCACTTATTATAAGTTTTCTTTGTTCTTCTTTTGATGAAGGGTACATAGTGCTTGGTCGAGCTGCCGATGATTTTAGAGCAATATTAATTGATGTTACCAAGACCACGTTTGAGTGATCCAAATACAAGATAGTGAGAAAATTGTCTGTAATGTAATATAGAGTTGCACATATGCTATATGAAATAACCTTGTAGATGTGTTTGTTTCTGTTCAGGTTGGATATAGGCTGCACATACACTATATTGATTGTGCTAAAGCTTACAAGAATCAAGCCAAGGTAACCATTTTTTATTTACATTGAGTTTTTATTTTTGACAATTTTTTTAATTGTTTTCATTTGACCTCCATGCTTTTACTCTATCATAGTATTAAGATGTGAATTTTTTATAGATTGAAGGTGTTTACTCTATCATGCTTTTAGGTTAATTAATTAATTTTTTATAGTATTAATTAGAAACTATAAGAATGAAGGTGTTTAGATTTTTACTTTTAAAAGCAGCATTGTCAAATAGCACTAGCTATAGTTTAGAGAAATTTTAACAACATGTGGTTGTTCCACTATATGTAGTCTTACCATTGGATTGAAGGGGGCTCCATGGAGAGTTGTAATGCCTTCCCCTTGATTTTCTTTCATCAAGAATGAATGAACTATGTTAATGATTCAAGCTCTTCGAACATGTTTGTTCTGCCTCTTTCTTGTGATTAAGCTTAACTTTTAATTTTTGACATTGTCCATAACAGAGTCATGTATTCGGTTTGTTATGAGATTTTAGAGTAAAAGATAGGAAATCTTGCAGTTCATGCTCAAGCAGTTTGGGATGATAGCAATGACATCAATGAAGGTGGAGAAAAGCAGTTTGGTTTGTTATTTTTTATTGTTATATTATGTGTGAATGATAATACACTTTAAGAAATACTTGCTTTGGTTTTATTATCAAATTCCAAGTGAACGGTTCATTGTTTACATATTGCTTAGAATGTCATTAGAACCAACAAGCCTCACAGAAGAATGGTTAACACATTGAAAAATATTTGTCTATGTTTAGCTCTTAAATATTGTGCTTGATTTGAACATAGCCTTCAATATCCTATTATTACTATGAATTTTTTCAACCTAAATTAATTTGTTTGTATATTATTTTTTCTTCTTGGTTGATTCATATAAATGTCATACTATAAACAAAAAAAATCTTCTATACTCTATGAAGCAATATATTAAAATTCACGTGAATATATAAAATTGGATAAGCTATATTGCTCAGATGAAGTAAAGTAATAATACACCATATGTTCATCAAAATGTTTAAAGTAATTTTGAAACATCAGTATGATTTTGCATTAACATTAGTAGAACTTATATCCAAATTTGTTAAAATAATTGTTATATTTAATTATGTTTTATGGTTGATTTTAATTATATGTATTTATGTTGTATTTATATTTATTTTTTAATATATTATAAAATATGTATACTTTAAAATTTATTTGTAAAAGCAATTTTGATAATTCCATCTTTTGTTACCTTGCCTCTCTATTACACATCTTTTGTAATAATTACTAATGTATACCCATGCTAAAATTATGACACTCAGTGACCAGACGAAGTGTATCTGAGACTAAAGTTGAAAGAAAGTTTTCACTTCATCAATTTAGGGCCCTATTGGCCGCCCCACCCATGCGTGTACAGCTACCTGAATTGATTGATTGATCAATTCAAACCCAATAAATGCTGACAAATAGATTTTCCAAATCTGTCTTTCCATTGAGCATCCAATAGCTTTTGACCAGATATAAATGGCGGTATAATATTAAACATGGTGGTATAATATTAACATATGCCCTCTCTCTCAATTAAATCTTTTTTCAATTTTTAAAACAAATAAATTATTTAATGGGAATATTAATGCACATAAATATCAGAAATTGTGAGAATCAAATCTTCGAAAATAAAGATGGATTGAAAAGGTTAATCACCAAAACAAAATTATTAGATAATTTTTTTTTTATTTTTTTTACCAATTGTGTGAGTTATATAATAATATATACTTTAGAAATTAAATAAATTAAATGAACTTCAATACAAATAATAGTCGAACGAGATATAAAATAAGAAGAGTGAAAACAGAAAAGGAACCAATAAAAAAATGTTAAATAGTGAGTCATAGAAATATTTGTTTTACTAATTAATTTTAAAATAATAATCAAATTAATATTAAAAAATTAATAAATGATATTTGATTTAAAAAAAACTATTAAATTGTTAAATAATCTTTGATTTAAAAACATTATTAGAAAAACTATATTTTTTATTAACTACAGAAAAATTATAAATTTTTCATATATATGATATATTTCATTTTTTAATTTTAAAATTAAAATAACTTTTCTTATAATTATAAATACTAAAATATATTAAAACATAATTAATGATTTTAAAATTTAAATTTATAAAAAACTAAATAAATTATTTCGTATTGTTTTAATTTATCATCTCATTTATAGATTTTTAAATAAATTAAATCGTTTATTTATGATCATTATTACAATTTATTTTTAATAAAACTAGAACCTTTAATATGATCATTTTAAATGATTGTTAATTTACTACTAAAATAGTAGTATATTTGGAAAATTAATTTTGATATGCTCATACGAGAAAAATATATGTTTCTATATATTTTTCAATTATTTGTATAGCTAATTAAGAAATTAATTGTTTTATTATCATTCAATTATCATTTAATACTAAAACACAATTAATTTTTATAATGTGCAAGGAAATTAAAATTTAAAAGTGATTTTTGCACATTTTCTTTGCACGTTAATGTTAGTGTCATTTTTTAATTTAAATAGAGTTATTATTTTTTCTAATAACACAACATTATTAATGGTGAGAGATAGAGTTTACTATTAACAAAACTAAGGGGATGAAAAGTGGTGGTGTAATATTGACACATCAATGCTTCTCAATTAAATCCTTTGTATTAAATAAATTTCTTGTCAATAAAAGTTACACCCCATTATCTATCAATTAAATATTTGTTTCTGCTAAATTTATGTCATAAAAGTACATCTCAATATGAAATCAATCACAAACTTTGCTTGTATCCTATCAACTCATTATCAGTCTTATTCAACTGCATAATTTGCCTTCATTTATTATGCCTGACCTACTAATGCAAGTGAACTATCCTACATCCCTACGATTTTAAACAACAGATATACTTTCTCACCCTCATATTGTGTCACACCATTTTGTACCATGCTTACTTTAACTTTCGTTCTTATCTATTGCTGCTACAACTTAAAATTTTAAATTACCATACTACCTCAAAATTGGATATTATAATATTCTCATTAAAATACTTTTTACCATACTCAAAGTAATCTTTTTACTAAACTATCCACCAAATTCAAGAATTAATATAGAAGACTTTTTACAATATTATAATTATTTTGATTTTGAAATTCATTTTACCTTCCACATATGAATATTTGTTGACTCATGCGTAAAATTAACATCATCTTTAATTTGGTTCTAATCCATTAATTGTTTCAACCTACATTATACCTCAACATCCAGAATTAAATGATAGGTAATCTCAACATCTATTACCAATAAATAAAGTATTTATTTACACTTTTTAGGCATATTAAAAATTATTTATATATTGTTGATTAAAATATTTGTATAAATAATGTCAAAACAAAAATAATATTTATATACGGAAAAAAATACATTGTTGATTAAAATAATTTTGATTCAACTTTAATATTGATTTAAATTTTGTTATATACGAAAAAAATACTATTTTGTTATACAGGCACAACTTTAATTTTGATTCAAATATTTTTATATTCGAAAAAATACTATTGTTATAAACGGGCATAGGTTTAATTTTGATTCAAATATTTTTATATACGAAAAAAAATACTATTTGAGTAAATAGGGACAACTTGAATTTTGATTAAAAAAATTTTACCATACGAAAACAAATATTGTTATTTTAAATGGACGCAACTTATATTTTGATTCAAATTTTTTTATATAACATAAAATACTACTATTATAAACGGGGACAACTATAATTTTAATTCAAATATTTTTATATACGAAAAGAATACTATTGTTATAAACGGGGACAACTTTAATTTTGATTCAAATATTTTTATATACGAAAAAATATTATTGTTTAAAACGGGGAAAACTTTAATTTTGATTTAATTTTTTTATATAAGATAAAATACTACTGCTATAAATGGGCACAACTTTAATTAAGATTCAAAATTTATTTATAAAAGAAAAAAATACTATTGTCATAAACGGGCACACATAAACTTTTGCTTCTAATTTTTTGATATACGGAAAAAAACTCTATTGTTATAAACGGTCACAACTTTAATTTGATTCAAATTTTTTTATATACGAAAAAAGTACTATTGTTTTAAGCGGGGACAACTTTAATTTTGATACAAATTTTTTTATATACAAAAAAAATACTATTGTTATAGACGGACACAACTTTAATCTTTATTCAATTTTTTTATATACGAAAAAAATACTATTGTTATAGATGGACACACCTTTACTTTTCAATAGTTTTTTAATCATATTATTATTGATATTTTTGTTTGCCTCTCATTTTATACATGTTTTATTATTTCAACTTAATTTTACTATTATTCTTAAGTTTTAATCATATTATTATTCCTGAATTTACTATTATTCTTTAGTTTCATTTGTTTTTTGTCTAACAATTGATTAATATTTTTTGTTTAATATTTTCAATTATCATTGCATTATTTGAATTTATATCAATAATTAATTTAATTTCTTCTTTTACAACACACATCATTTTCTTATACTTACCAATACAAATTTTTAATTTCAATCATACTATTTTTATAATTTTACCATTTTTCTTTTCAATTTGATTAACAATTACACGTCCATAACATAAAATCCTCGAACATACAGGCCCGTGCGAACGCACGGGTTAGTTACTAGTTTACATAAACATTTGGTGCATTACACAAAGAATTGAGGCTTTGTCCACTTCAACATACCATTTTAGGATGAATTTGCATAAAGCACCATATCCACTTTGATAAAGGTCATATCCATATCCATTGTGTGGTGAGATAAGTCTTAACCCAGACTTGAGAAATACAAATAAGATAGGAAGGGTGGTATAGTCAAGGAGGCTTTGAAGGAATAATCCTGAAAAAGTTGACTTGAGATCCCCCGCTTAGTGGAGGCCCTCTTGAGGGTGGTATTTGTTGAACGAGTAATCGTGAAAACATTTGCTACTTTCGACCTAGGAGCCTGAGAAACTGAGGACCTTAGTCAACCTCTTACCCCACTTGGCCTAATTAGGGTGTAGTGCGGTGGTTATAATGGTGTAAACCTGAAATAGTTGATACACGATACTACACCCAAATGAGATTCTCTTTAGAATATTATTGATTCCCGAGTAATTGGTGTGTTAATAATATCCGAAAGATGGATCAATAACTTTGAGAACTTGTTAGAACCTTGTTTTGTAGGTACATAAAACCCATAATACATACCCTTGGGATGGTTAGACCATGGCTCCACGCTCGTGACGTCAAACCCTAAACCCACATGTTTGTATATATGTGTATATGTGTGTTTGTACATTCATGCATTCATTTTTCTAACTCTTCAATGAAGTTAGAGTTATTTTGCAAACATCATATGTTTTACAATGGATTTTAGAAGGAGACGAAACCAAAAGTTCACTTTCAAAAGACCTAAGTTTGAAGATCTAAGGAAATTGGGAGACTTGGTTGCAGATCCTGAGGTTTTCAGGAACAAGTATGTGAGGCTCCTATCCCTTTTGAAGCTCAAGATGGTAGATGGAATTCTCTCTACCTTGGTGCAGTTCTATGACCCATTGTACCATGGCTTCACATTTCTCGACTATCAGTTGACGCCCACATTGGAGGAGTATTCTAGCTTACTTGGATTACATATCTCTTCTCAAGATCCTTTCTCTGGTATGGAAGAGATTCCTAGAGAACAAGATATTGCAGAGGCTACTCACCTAAAACTATCAGAGATTAAGGCTCACATGACTACTAAGGGAGGACTTCTTGGATTGCCCGCCAAGTTTTTGATGGACAAAGCACAATAATATGCTGACATGAAGAGTGCAGATGCTTTTGAAGCTATCCTTTCTTTACTCATCTATGGACTTTTCCTCTTTCCCAATGTTGACAGCTTTGTTGACATTGATGCCATTAAAGATCTTCTTGATTGGAAATCCAGTTCCAACCTTGCTTGCAGATGCCTACCACTCTGTTCATCTAAGGAATTCTCATGGCGGAGGAATGATTATATGTTATGTGCCTTTGTTATACAAGTGGTTTATTTCTCACTTGCCTCGGTCAGCTACTTTTTGGGATCTCAAGGATGGTTTGCTTTGGTTGCAGAAGATTATGTCTCTAACACACACTGACATTGTGTGGTATAGTCGTGGTTACGACAATGTGATGATTATTGACAGTTGTGGTGAGTTTTCCAATGTACATCTTCTTGGTACAAAGGGGGCATCAGTTACAACCCCGTATTAGCTCGTTGTCAACTTGGCTACCCAATGAAGGACAATCCTAATAACATCCATCTGGAAGGTCTATTCTTCAAGGAAGGTGAAGACAAAGTGCTTAAAGAGAAGATCTTGCACGCTTGGTGTCATGTTCATAGAAAGGGAAAAGTTGCTTTGGGAAAGCCAAATTGTGTCTCTTTGGAGCCTTATCTCCAATGGGTGCAACATAGGGCCATCAAGCTAAAGATGCCTTATTCTCGTCAAGAGCCTCTACCTTTGGTTGCTAAAGAGCCCACTTTGATCTTCATGAGTGATGAAGAGAAGCTGAAGATTGCCTTGACCAAGGCTAAGCAAGAGAGGAACGCTTGGAGAAACAAGTATCAAGTTGTCAGCAAGGAGAACGCCAAACTTCATAAGCTTTTGAAGCAGAAGGATGAAGAAGAGCTTGACACTAAAAGAGGAAGTTGAAAGGGGATTTATTTTCCTATAGTATCCCATCAGCCCCTACTACTCAGAGGTCAGACACTCCTCCGTCATCAGTTGCATGGAAGTTGGTCGTTGACAAGCTCACACTCGAGAAGGATGATATGGAAGCGCAGATCAGGAAGCTCACAAGGAAATTACAAGGAGAGGCTAGACCTTCACATAGGTATCCTTAGGGTTTTCTCGTTTCCTTTTGACTTGTATTTTCCACTTTGATTAGGATTTTTGAAAGTTTGTACTTCATTTTGTAATCCTTCAAATTTAATCAATGAAATGAGACTTTTTCAGTCATTCAAAGTGTTATCCATTTTATAGTGTTTGCAAATATAAATTTTGAGTTCCTTGAAATTCATTTGCATTTTGCACAACATGCATCATGTAGCATTGCATTCTTTGCATTTCATGTGCTTACTCTTATTTCTTCCTCTAATAGTCAAGCTAAATCACCCATATAATACTCAAGCCGGACATCGAAGGAGAATGAATCAATTAGAATAGGAGAAAAGAGAAATCAGAGAGGAAGTTACCACATTGAAAGAGAGTTTGGAGAGACTTACAGGTGTAATGGAAGCGTTGGTGGCTACTCAGAATCAGTCATTACACAATTCCCAAGAACACATTCAAAGGACCATAATCTCAGAAATCGTCTCTATATCGATCCTAGTGGCGCCAATCAATGAGCCTCAATATACCATGCCTCCCAATTTCCCTTGGGGCATACCTTCAAATTTCATGCCAGCAGGATACTACCCACCAGCTATCGAAGCTCCGGTCGTTACCGCTGTAATGTTTATGTTGCCTCCCGTGGTGCACTTTGTTCTTTACAACATTGTGGAGTCAGTTTTCCACACTCCGCCGGGCGACAATGTTGGAGTTGATGAGAGGCTAGATGAGTTCCAAGATCAGTTCTTGGAGATGAAAAAGGAGATCAAAGCCCTCTGAGGGAAGGACTTATTTGGAAAGAATGCTTCAGACATCTGCTTGGTTCCGAATGTTAAAATTCCTCACAAATTCAAAGTTCCAGACTTTGAAAAGTACAAGGGAAACTCTTCTCCTCAACGCCATTTGATCATGTATGCTCGAAAGATGTCAGCACATACAGACAATCATCAGTTGTTGATAAATTATTTTCAAGATAGTCTAACCGGTACCACACTTAAATGGTACATGGGTCTAGACAGTGCAAAGATTCAAACTTTCAACGACCTTGGTGAAGCTTTCATCAGAAAATTCAAATACAATGTTTATATGGCACCCGACCGAGATCAGTTGAGGGCTATGGCCCAAAAGGATAAAGAAATCTTCAAGGAGTATGCACAACGCTGGCGCGAAGTGGCTGCTATAATCTGTCTGCCTCTGGAAGAGAAAGAAATAACTAAAATCATCTTGAGGACTTTGAGTTAATTTTTCTATGAACGGATGATAGCCAGTGCTCCTAGTGATTTTACCGAAATGGTAAACATAGGGATGCGCTTGGAGGAAGGGATCCGCGAAGGCAGGTTGGCTGAGGAAGGAAGTACTTCTAGTAGCTTGAAGAAGCATGGAAGTAGCTTCACAAAGAAGAAGGAGCAAGATGTAAGTGTTGTGCATCATGTCCGATCTAGAAGAAGGTATCAGTAGCCTCAACATGTCGCTGCTTTATCTCCCATTATGAACACTCTAGCTTATCAGCCGCAGTTCACACAACCACGTGTCCAGCCACAACAATATCAACCATCACAACAGGTTCAACAACAACAACATCATCATCATCAACAAAATCAACAGCCTTTCCAATAAGCTCGTCCACCATTCAACAATCAAAACTGTATGCAGAGGAAGCTGAATTTTGATCTGATTCCTATGTCTTACGTAGAGTTATTTCCAGCCTTACTACAAAAGGGCCATATTCAAACTAGGTCTCCTCCAGTAGTTCCCAAAGAGATCCCTCATTGGTATAGAGCAGACCAGTTCTGTCCATACCATCAAGGTGCTCCAGGTCACAATATCGAGAATTGCTATAGACTGAAGGCGGATGCCTAAAGACTGATTAAATATGGGATTTTATCCTTCAAGGACACTAACTCGAATGTGCTAGTCAATCCTCTTCCGTACATGGGTCAACAAATGTGAATATGTTATATAGTTGTCATGGCAAGTTCAGAATTTATAATTTGTGATTATTGAATGACAATTTGGTCATATTACTTGAAAGCAGGGTCAACCGTGGTCATGCAATAATCATTAGTAAGAATGCATGGTGGTTTAACTAAAATGGCCTTCTTCAGACATGAGAACCACAACTATACCTCTTTCCGTATCTGTTTTGTGAACCTGCGAGGTTGTCGCCTTGTGAGGAAAGTATTCAAGATCTGTTGGACAGAAGGACTATTACAATCACTTATGATAGAAATTCAGATGCCATGGATGGAGATAAATAAGTGTTTGTGATAGTGCCTCACTTTAATGAAGTGGAGCGTGTGGAGATTACATATGATAACAGAAGATCGTCAGCAACTCCTCTGATAATCAATGTGTCAAGCTTAAGTCCCTATGTCTCTGATAGGGCAGTTCTATACAAATACAATGCGACCATGTTGGAGAATGGAAAATAAGTACCCTTACCTATCTTACCATCTGTTGTTAATATTGTCGATGTCAGCAGGGTTACAAGAAGCGGCCGTGTTTTCTCCACCACACCTCCAAAGAGGAATGAGATTTCTTTTGAGCAACCACAAGTGAATGATTCCGCCATTGGGCAGTCCAATGGGACTGATCCCATTTCTAATTCTGATGAAGTGTTGAAGATGATTAAAAAGAGTGAATACAAAGTCGTTGACCAGCTTCTATAGATGCCATCCAAGATCTCTGTGCTGCAGTTATTGATGAGTTCAAAAGCATACAGAGATGCACTGCAGAAGGTTCTCGAGCAAGCCTACATTGATCATGACATGACTGTTGATCAGTTCGATGGGATTGTAAGTAACATTACCTCTTGCAACAATCTTGGATTCTATGAGGAAGAGCTCCTAGAGGAGGGGATAAACCACAACTTGGCATTACACATTTCTATGAATTGCATGAATGATGAATTATCCAGTGTGCTAGTTGACATTGGGTCATCATTGAATGTGATTCCTAAAATAACTTTAGCAAGATTGTCGTATCAGGGATTTCCTATGAGACCTAGCGAAATCATTGTCAATGCCTTTGATGGGTCGAGGAAGATTGTTATTGGGGAGGTTGACTTACCTATATGACCATTGGGCCCCATACTTTTCAAATCATATTTCAAGTCATGGATATATGTGCTGCCTATAGCTGTCTATTAGGTCGACCATGGATACATAAAGCATGGGCAGTCACGTCAACACTACACCAAAAGCTCAAGTTTGTCCGAGAAGGGAAGCTGGTCACGGTTTGTGGAGAGCATGCCTTAGTGGTGAGCCATCTCTCTTCCTTTTCATATATTGATGCAGATGAGGAAATTAGAACCCAGATCTAGGCTCTTTCTATTGTTGGCAGTAACGCCAAAAAGAGTGGGGTTTCCATTTCGTCTCTCAAAGACGCTCAGCGTGTCGTAGAGAGTGGCTCTAATGAACGGTGGGGACAAGTTCTGACTTTGCCTAAAAACAAGAACAGAGAAGGTTTTGGCTTCTCAGATGTTGATTCCACCAAGGCTTCTATGAAGGATATGATCATTCAACCAATTGATGAAACTTTTCACAGTGGAGGGTTCATTAATCCGCCCGAAGTCGATGCCATAATTGAAGATGAATCTGATGAAGATTTGCCCAACTTTGTGATGCATAGAGCACTATGCCAGAACTGGAGTGTTGTTGATGTCCATACCATTGTTCATTTGTCTAAGTAATCTTTATTTTGTTATTGTTGTTGTTTTTTTTTAACTCCTCGCTCTGCCCAAGGCAAAAGAGTTGTTGTGTGGGATTTATTTTCAAAACTCCTTTTGCTCTGCCCAAGGCAAAGGTGTACTTGTGTTAGGGCTTTTGTTTCAAATTTTCTATCATCAATAAAATTATCATTTTATGATTCCATCTTATTTGTTTTTACTTTTCTGTTTTCCAGAAAAATGGTAATCATAAAAAACCAAAAATCTAATCACCTTGCATATTTTGCACACTTTCACATTCACAAATTCTAAAATGAAGCAAAATCACATATACAGATTATTGCACGAACAAACAATAAAAAATAATGATCCAATGCCTTCACTAAACTTTGAGTCTCTTGTGTTCGAAGACGAAGAAGAGGAAGAAGAGGAGATTCCTAATGAGATATCCCGGTTACTTGAAAATGAAGAAAAATTCATTCAGCCTCACAAAGAGCCTGTAGAGGTCATCAACTTGGGTATAGAAGAGACCGTAAAGAAGTAAGAGTTGGAGCATTGCTTGTGCCTGCTGTGAAAGAGAGATTGAATGAGCTACTCAAGGAGTACGTTGATGTGTTTTCTTGGTCATACCAAGATATGTCCGATCTTGACACCGATATAGTGGAGCATCGATTGCCTTTGAAGCCAGAGTGTCCGCCAGTCAAACAGAAGCTCAGAAGGACTCGTCCAGACATGGCCTTAAAGATTAAAGAAGAGGTACATAAGCGATTGATGCAGGTTTCCTCATCATGTATGAGTATCAACAGTGGTTAGCCAACATTGTACCTGTTCCAAAGAAAGATGGTAAGGTCCGCATGTGTGTTGATTATCGAGACTTGAACAAAGCCAGTCCAAAGGATGACTTTCCTCTGCCACACATTGATATGTTGATCAACAACACTGAAAAATATAAGGTATTCTCTTTTATGGATGGTTTCTCAGGTTATAATCAAATCAAGATGGCTCCTGAAGATATGGAGAAGACATCATTCATTACACCTTGGGGTACATTTTGCTACAAAGTAATGTCGTTCGGTCTGAAAAATGCTGGCGCAACATATCAAAGGTCCATGACTACTCTTTTCCATGATATGATGCACATGGAGATTGAAGTTTATGTGGATGACATGATTGTTGTCCAAGACTGAAGAGGACCATGTTGAATATTTGTTGAAGTTGTTTCAACGGTTTAGGAAATACCAACTTCGTTTGAACCCTAAAAAATGCACATTTGGTGTCCGTTCAGGAAAGCTCTTAGGTTTCATTGTTAGCCAAAGAAGAATTGAAGTAGATCCTGACAAAGTTAAAGCCATACAAGAGATGCCAGCTCTAACTACAAAAAAACAGGTCAGAGGTTTCCTAGGGCGTTTGAACTATATCTCTCGATTTATCTCGCACATGACTGCCACTTGTGGACCAATATTCAAGCTTCTCAAAAAGGATCAAGGTTGTGTTTGGATCGATGAATGTCAAAAGTCACTTGACAACATCAAAGAATACCTCCTTGAGCCTCCCATTCTAATCCCTCCGGTTGAAGGAAGACCATTGATTATGTACTTGACTATTTTGGAAGATTCTGTGGGGTGTGTGCTTGGCCAACAAGATGAGACAGGAAAGAAAGAACATGTTATTTACTACATTAGTAAGAAATTCACTGACTGTGAGTCTCGATACTCAATGCTTGAGAAAACCTGATGTGCTTTAGCTTGGGCTGCATGACGTCTACATCAGTACATGCTAAACCACACAACTTGGTTAATTTCTAAAATGGATCCGATCAAATATATTTTTGAGAAGCCTTCTCTAACTGGAAGAATTGCCAGATGGCAGATGTTGTTGTCAGAATATGACATTGAGTACCACACTCAGAAAGCCATCAAGGGAAGTGTCTTGGCTAACCACCTAGCTCATCAACCTATTGAAGATTATCAGTATGTCCATGATGATTTCCCTGATGAAGACGTGATGTATCTAAAGATGAAAGATTGCGAAGAGTTGTTTCCAGATGAAGGACCTTAACCAGGATCCCAATGGGGTTTAATCTTTGATGGTGCTGTCAATTCTTATGGAAAAGGAATTTGGGAAATTATTGTAACTCCTCATGGATCCCATATCCCATTTACTGCAAGACTAACCTTCACATGTACAAACCACATGGTTGAATACGAAGCATGCATCATTGGCCTTGAAGAGGAAATTGATATGAGAATCAAGAACTTGGACGTGTATGGTGATTCTGCTTTGGTGATCAACCAAATCAAGGGTGAATGGGAAACTCGCCAAGATGGTTTGCTTCCATATAGAGATTATGCAAGAATACTACTCCCTTTCTTCAACAAAGTTGAGTTCCATCACATCCCTCATGAAGAGAACCGAATGTCGGATGCTTTGGTAACCTTGACTTCTATGATCGTGGTGAACCGTTGGAATGATGTTTCGAAGATCAATGTTATGTGTCTTGACAGACCAACGCATGTGTTTGCAATAGAAGAAGTCAGTGATGATAAGCCTTGGTATCATGATATTGAGCTTTTCCTCCGAAGACAAGAGTACCCATATGGGGCGTCAAACAAAGATAATAAGACATTGAGAAGATTGGCTGGTAACTTCTTCTTGAACAACAATGAGCTTTACAAAAGAAACTTTGACATGGTCTTACTAAGACGTGTTGACAAGCGAGAAACAGACATGTTAATGACTGAAATTTATGAAGGTTCCTTTGGCACTCATGCCAATAGACACGCAATGGCGAAGAAACTTTTAAGAGCGGGTTACTATTAGATGCCGATGGAATCAGATTTTTGCAAGTTTGCTAAGAAGTGCCATAAATGCCAAATTTACGCCTACAAAATTCGTGTACCGCCAACTCTTCTTAATGTCATCTCTTCTTCGTGGAAATTCTCCATGTGGGGAATTGATATAATTGGCATGGTAAAGCCGAAAGCTTCTAATGGACATCGCTTTATCTTGGTGACTATTGATTACTTCACCAAATGGGTAGACGCCACTTCATATGCAAACATCACCAGACAAGTGGTTGTTAGATTTATCTAGAATTAACTCGTCTATCGTTATGGCATGCCAAGTAAAATCATCACTGATAATTGGTCAAATTTAAACAACAGGATGATGAAGGAGCTGCGTGAGGAGTTCACGATTAAACATCATAACTCTTCTCCGTACAGACTAAAGATGCATGGCGCTGTTGAGAAGATCATTCAGAAAATAGTTGTCACATACAAAGATTGGCATGAGATGATCCCATTTTCTTTGCATGGGTATCGTACTTCAGTACGCACGTCAACAGGGGTAACTCATTTCTCGCTTGTTTATGGTATGGAAGTTGTACTCCCAGTAGAAGTTGAAATTCCTTCTATGCGAGTTCTAATGGAGCCTAAACTATCAGAGGCTGAATGGTGTCAAAACAGATATGACCAGTTGAACTTAATTGAAGAAAAGAGAATGACGGCTTTATGGCATGGTTAGTTGTACTAGCAGAGGATAAAGAAAGCTTTTGACATGAAGGTTCAACCTCGTGAATTTAGAGAGGGCGACCTTGTGCTTAAGAAAGTCCAATCTTTCATCACTGATTCTAGGGGCAAGTGGAGTCCTAACTATGATGGCCCATACCTTGTTAAGAAAGCTTTCTCAGGTGGTTCTTTAATTCTCACAACTATGGATGGGGAGCAGATTACTTGTTCTGTGAATATTGATGCAGTTAAAAAGTACAATGCCTAAAAAATGAAAAGAATAGCTCGCTAAGTTGAAAACCTGAAAGGGAGGCTTAGGAAAAAATGAGCGTCTCAGTGGAATGAAAACCCGAAAGGGTGGTCCAGGCAAAAATTAGAGACATAAAACGGACAAATCATTCTGGTAGATTGAAAACCTGAAAAGGCAATCTAGGAAAAAGTTAGGGATAAGGCTAGTCAACTGCATTAAATCAGATTGGATTGTCAAAAGCCACTTCTATCATCAAGGACTTATCAGTCAGATCGTCAAAAGCTCAGAGCATATGGGACTCAAAGTCATTAAGGAGGATAGTGGTCGTTGTTTTTGATGAAACATTTCCACAATTTACCATTTCCAACTTTGTAATGATCCATGGAGTCACGCCATTTGCAGACTACCATTCAATTAATAAAATTTAAGCCTTTCTGTCATACCCCAAATTTTGACCACTAAGATTTCCCATCATTGTGCAAATCATCATCACAATATGGGTGTATCATTATGCCTCATCAGTCTCCCCAAAGATGGGTGAGTATTCATTACTATCAAAATTAGGGTTTCAAACCCTCTCAGAGCTTTTAGACAAAGGATCAATCAAGGAATGACATGATCTTCAACTTGTCTACACCCTCAAACATACACAAAGGATCAAAAAGGACTCCCACTTCAAGGATTAAGCACAAGGATGCTCCCTTCTAGGTGGATCAAGCCTCAAGATCACCAGTGTCACCAAATTAGGGTTTGGTCGACCAGGGCCTCCAGATGGAAATTTTCATCTGGGCATAAGCCAAAGATCCAAAATATAACCTAATATGCTCCATGGAACCTCATAAACCCAATCATCAAGTCAATTTTGCCTCAGGGGATGCATTCATCAAAAATCAGGAATTAGGGTTTCTTGACCTAATTCACCCCTAAGTTGACTTTTGGGACAAATCATGAACCAAGACCTCAAGGCATGATTTGAGGGTCTCTAATATACCATATTAATCCATTTAGGACAATGGATTGATCCAAGAAGCTTGAGCAACAAGTTTCAATTTCATCTGAACCACTGTTAGGGTTTCGCGGGAAAAGTCAACTGTAACTTTGACTTTTGACCAGGACATGCTCCCAAGCCCTAATACATGATTCAATACACTCTATGCCACCCATGGAACATGTCCATCAAGTTTGATTTAGGTCAAGGACATGATTTCCTGAAGAATTGCACAGTTTGGAATTCATCGGATAAAAAGTCAACTGTGCACAAAAGTCAACTTTGACTTTTTGAGATTTTTCACAAAAATGGATTTTTAATCCTAAAATGATGTTAATGTATGATTTGAATCATCATTCATCAAGAAAAATCAAAGAAAATGGGATAACTTGTAAAAGGGGTAACCATAAAAACTTAGAAAATTTTCTAAGTTATGGAAAAAAGTGACAAAGGTACCAACTTTGGAGGATCATAACTCCTAAACCACAAAGCCATTTTTTTCCATCCAAAGCTTGATTTGTAGATCTCATTGCCCTCTACAAAAGCTTCATACTGACCTATGTCCAAATTCCTCATGGATTTTGAATTATGGAGTGATCAAAATCAAGAAAAGTCACTTTGTTCCAACACTTAGTGAAAATTTCACTAAGTCAGATTTTACCTTACTTTTTTCCAAATGTAGGGACATTTTTCAATTGGATCCAAAAAGTATCAAAACCAAATATGATCAAACAGTTGTTGTATCATGTAAGGGCTTTCCAAAATGGCCAAGAACATCACCAAATTCAACTTGAGCCATGAGATATGACATTGGCAAGTTGCCTTGCTGAAATCTGCCAAGGCAAGGCAGGTTTTTGCACTTTTGGTCAATTTTCCAAAATTAGCCAATTCCAAGCCTTGTCATCACTTTGGACACATCTGAGGATTGAATCTATAGGGGACAATCACTGAGCCAAGCCTCCAAAGTCCTTGGAACAAGAAATAGCATGCTAAACCTAGAATTGCCCAAAATAGGAACAAGACTCCAATTTTGGATTGGAGCATTCAATGGAAGCATCAAGGTGGCATGGACTGAGCCATTAGCAACTGAATTCAGTCAAGACTTATCCAAGACCAAGGGGACCAGCAGCCTGTGCCCTAACCTCTAGTCAATGGCTAGAGGAGACTTGGATTTTCATTTGCCAACATTGGCCAAACCTACTCAGCAGTTGCCATTCACTATTCCTTGCAAAACAAACTTACTCTACTATAAATAGAGCTCAATTGTGATCAGTTTAAGTACACCAAAGGTCTACAACACATGCCTTTCTCAAAATCCACTTCTCACTCTAAAAAATGCCTTTCTTAGCAAGTCACTATCGGGTTTTTCATTAGAGAGCAATTCCACTCAAACCAATCACACACACACCTCATATACATCATATGTGAGCTTATCAAACACTTAAACAACATCTGGAACACTGATTTCTTAGAATCACCAGTCAATTGCTCAAGGTTTTAACCAAAGTGCAGTTGAGATGCCATGAAGTGATCCAGCCAATTTCCATCAAGTCCAAGCATTCAAACACACTCCATAGGGTGTAGGGAAGCTGTTCAGATCATCACAACTCATCTGTAACACCTCCAACTCAGAAATCAATTTGCTCTTGTTGTCACGACCTAGAGGTAAGCCTAAACTTGGTCATCTTTCAATCTATGCATATTTCCTCGCACAATACTTTTGCCAAATGTTCATAATCATGCATGGAATGTTTCCCCTCAAGTAATTGCTTTGTTTGAATCGTGTATCAAAAATCCCAGCCTTCATGCAGAATTTAGGGTTCTTGAGGATTTTTCGTGATTTCTTGTTTTATGCTTAATTTAAATGAAATTAATTGCCATAGACATGATTGTGAGGTTGAAACGAGTTGATTGGTATGTGGATTGCATGATATGATCAAGTATTCAGTGAGATTGGATAGAAAATGCAAATCTGGGAAACTCAGAACACGCGCGTGTTCTTGCCCTTGTTCTTGGCGCCATTTTCACAAATTCAAATATTTGAATTTTGTGATTTTATTTAATTGATTCAAAAATTAATTTCTCTCTGAGTTTTAATGATTTTGAGTTGATTCTTTTTTTAATAATTCACAAAAATGTTAAAATATTTTATTTTCCCAAAAAATCCCAAAAAAATATTATTTATTTTATATAATTGATATTTTTGCAAAGAATTAATATTTTAATTGTTTTTGACATTTTGAATATTTTTTCCATCTTGACTTTGCAACTTTTAATGACTTCTAATTATTATGTAGGTCAATACTTAATTTTTGAAGCATTAATCCAAGATCACAATTTGTTTTCCATATGTTAAACAAGTTTGATCATTTTAATTGAATTTTTATTCAATTAAAATACATTTTGAAAACAAATTAGGGTTTTTGGATTAATTCAACCCTCATAAATCATTTTCAAAACTTTGGGCCTCTATTAGAGTGTAAGACCCAACCCCCTTTGAAAACCAAACCATTTTGGGCCTCAATGCATTGTATAAGACCCACTGTGTTTTCAAAAATCTCGGCGCGATCGCTGATAAAACCCTGGGCCTCTCCTTGAGCTGTAAGCCCCAAATCTTTCTTTTTCAAAGCACTTTCTCCTTTGATTTTGAATATACTGTTGTTTTCAATCTTTCTTTGTTGAACAACTAACCAAACAGCATGGAAGCTCTACAACAGAGTAAGTGTTTATATGCTTTATTTACCGCTTTCATATACATATAACTGTATTGTGGGGTTGTTTCGCTGTAAGTCTTCTTTCATAAACTCATATCAACTGTGTAATAATAGTATAGATATTTAGAGTTTCCCCGGCAACTACGTTTAGCATTAAGCCCGTTGATCACTCTTAAATAGTCAAAACTAGATCCCCATAGGATTACCAGACACAGTCTTCCCTCCTCTTGGGGTTAAACAATATGGAGATATGAAAGGCAGCATTCTCGGTGAACCCTTTCATAGACTGTCACTCGTAGAAGTTGTCAAGAAACTCTATTCCCCAGAGATGATCTCTTCTCCGTGAATTGCATCTCTTGAGTTTCTTCCAAATTCTCGGACTTTCCTGGCTTGATCTATTCCTCGTGAATAGCCTGTCTTGAATTTCTCGGGGTTTGGGGACCCACAGGCTTCTTAAAAGCACTTGTCAAGAAACTCTACTCCCCAGAGATGATCTTTTCTCCGTGAATGGCATCTCTTCAGTTTCTTCCAAATTCTCGAACTTTCCTGGCTTGATCTATTCCTCGTGAATAGCCTGTCTTGAATTTCTCGGGGTTTGGGGACCCAGCGGCTTCTTAAAAGCATCGACCTCCTCTTGGGCATTGTTCAAGGACCCACAGGCTTCCTAAAAGCATCCCCGCCTCCTCTTGGGCTTAGTACAAGGACCCGTCGGCTTCTTAGAAGTATTCACAGCCTCCTCTTAGGCTTCGTATAATGATTCTACCTCCGGGAATGATAGCCTCCTCTTGGGCTTCATACAAGGACCTATTGGCTTCTTAAAAGTTTCCAGCCTCCTCTTGGGCTTCGTACAAATTATCCCGACGACCTCCTAGAGGTATAGGAATAGAAATCAATCATCTTAATAGAACAGTCTTTCCAAGAGTCTACTACTGTTTCTCAAAGCATAGTACAAAAGATGAAACTTTAGACTTGGACAGTCTAATTTCCTTGAGTCTCCAAGACATTCTCAAGCTCCCTTCAAAAATAGGAAGAAAACCCGTAGAATCGGACAGTCTCAATACCCTTCGGATTTCCCACTTCCTTAAAGAATAGGAAATATCCCTGATCCTCGAATCAAAATCCCTGAGTGCAAATATTACTCATATAAGAACTGATTTTCTCTTTGAACCAATATACTGGACCTGTCACTCAACTGAAACAGCACCATAGCCTCTCTCTTGGGCTTTATACTATGATTCTCCCCAGCGGAGTCAAACACCTTTTAGCCTCCGTCTTAGGCTTTGTACAAGACACAAATCACTCTCTTGTTGAGTATAAAACCCTTGGCCTCCATCTCGGGCTTCGTACGAGATACCATAGAGGACTCTCTTGTCGAGTCACTTCCCTTTTAGCCTCTATCTTGGGCTTTGTACGAGACAGATCAAAAACACCCTCTTGTTGGGCCACTAGCCTCCTCTTAGGCTTTGTATAAGAAAACCATTAGCCTCCTCTTAGGCTCTGTATAAGAAAACCACTGGCTGATCCAATCAACCTTTTAGCATCAAAGTTGTGCCTCGTTCACAGTACACAGACATCAACAACTCCTTCCCCTTCATCTAATCGCTGTAAGCGGCAAGCCTCTGGATCATCTACATCCATGCCACTGTCCCTCTTTTAGCATGAGAAATTCCTAAGGAAAGATAGCATTGCTCTACACTGAGTTAAAGTCTTCTCCTTCAGGTTGGAAATCCCCTATAAAGGAAATTATGGCATTGCCGGATTCACAAATCCCGGTTAAAGTAATTCTCCTTTATAAATAGTTGTGATATACAAACCCCTCTTTAGAGATGACGAATTCTCTCTAAAGTCAAACCTCTTCAGCTTCACATCTTGGGCTTTGAACAAGATACAAACTACCTTTAGCTTCACATCTTGGGCTTTGAACAAGATATAGATCACCTTTACGCTTCACATCTTGGGCTTTGAACAAGACACCAAAACACCATTTCCTCCCATAGCATAGGAGGAACTACGATCGCTCTGATTTCCCTGTTTCGGAAAAACTGGAATACGTAGGCATAAGATTGAAAGAAAAATATTAGCGAGCAGACTAAACAAAAACCCAAAATCCCATACTTTCATACATCCGTCCTAACATCTTAACCTCCCACCCATCGACCGAACACTACTTTTAACAAAATAAACCTAATAGAAACCCCGAATCTTTGTAGCATCTGTAAACCAACAGTTTTGACTGTTTAACCTCAGTTTGCAAGCAGGGTTAATTTGAGACATCTATTTCCCTTCCTTCATCAGCTTCAATAGGATAAAAAATGAATCGAGCTGTAGATACCAAAGAGCGGTAGTGCTTCGCAACCACATCCAAAATCGCTCGCTACACTTTCCATTTGTTGGCAATCCTTATCTTTATTTCAATCTTCCAAAATATCCTTATTTTTTATAGCAGTTTTTGAAACAAATTTAAAATCGTTTTCTAAAATATGTGTGTGTTTTACTTTGACTTGTGGACACCAAAACGGGCATTAACAATTCTTCAAGAATGGTAGACTTTGAAATGCAGAACTACATTGTTCTCATGGCATCCTTTACCCTTGTCTCCTGTAAGTCTCTACTTCAGGTGGTCATGCCAATTCCCTGGTAAGTCTCTACTTCAAACAGTTATGGCATGTTTGATGCAAGACTTCCCCAGTTGGTTACCCTGACTTCAATCTTCCCCACCAAAGTGAATATTTATTCCCCATGAAGTCTCAACTCTGACATCTCCAGCT
This sequence comes from Lathyrus tuberosus, assembly GCA_022829125.1. Classification (NCBI taxonomy): domain Eukaryota; kingdom Viridiplantae; phylum Streptophyta; class Magnoliopsida; order Fabales; family Fabaceae; genus Lathyrus; species Lathyrus tuberosus. Next base: position 2,846,750 of record JALAZF010000052.1, on the reverse strand, counting down.
ACGACGTTGATCCGAGCTTCCCCAATGAAGTGGATATTTATTTTATCCCCTGCGAGGCCTCAGCTCTGACATCTCCAATTACAACTTTCATTCAGACTACTTCAGTTCGTAGTGGATATTTATTTTATCCCCTATGAAATCTCTCCAATCATGGGTGATTCTTCCCCAATAGATCTTTATCTTCCTCAGGAAACCAAAGTCTTTGTGACAATCCCCTGGTGAATCTTTGATGTTATTATTGGGAGATCCCCAAGTGGAGTACTTTTTCTCTTCCCAGAGATATTTGAAGCCTTGAACTAGGACTTTGGTCAATATGTGGCTTTCAATCCATCCCCAATGATCTTTCTATCTTGTGAAGATTGGCCGAGTATCCATGTCAAGATGTTTATTCCATCTCCAGTTTACTTTCCCTTGTTTATTTTGTCAGCATAAGCATAACATGACATACATTCATTTATACAAATATACATGGCATATGTGCATTTTGTGATCTTATGATGTTTATTTGATTCATTCACTTTGGTTGCGTTTATCGCCATGTGACTTGGTTTGTCTTCTCTTCTAGTAGATTCATTAGCTTTAAGCAGAAAGTGCATATCCTTTCTAATTCTCCATTGAGTTTAATCCTCGTGGAAGAGTTTTCTTTAGTTCTCTTTTCCATTTTTGAATAAGATAAATCCCCAGTTGAGTTCATTCCTCATTGGGTAGAGTCTTGATTGACCGTTTCTCTTCAGTTATTTCCTGGATTGAACTTTAGTCCTTAACAATTACGATTTTGAATCCCTAGGCTGTTAAACCTAGATCGAGTGTGCATTTATTTTTCATTTGGTCTCCCCAGGAAGAGTCTATTTACAGATCACCATTGAAGACAAAATCCAATTCTCCAGCAGTGTTGTAACAACCCTTTGGAATTTATACCCAGGTAATGAGTGGCAGCCTCTTTATTTGAGCAACTTGATTTGTTCTCAAGTTTTCTATTCAGATGCCAAACGGGAGTCTCTTTCCAATACAATTTGTCTATCCCCAGAAAATTATCAAAATTATGAACTTTTCTTTCATCAAATGGAATCTCTCCGGAAGTACGTCAGAGTAGTTTGTTGAAGACCTCATAAGTATTTCTCTTTATTTGGGATATTCTGATACAAGGATTTTATTTTCTCCAATGCAATTTCAAACTACAAGCAACAATGCTCCCCAGTGAGCTCATTTTCAAATTCAATTCCATCAAATGGCATCTCTTTGAGAAGTTTGGTGAAGATTCTTACAGTTGACCTTTCTCGTTATTTGAGAAGATTCATTTTACAAGTCAACCAGCTTGCATCTCTTTTGAAGACCCCTGGTGAAGTTTCCTAATCCCCAGTAAGTTATGGATCCCCACTGAAGCCATAAACCTCCAGTGAAATTCCTAATCCCCTGTGAAGATGCTTTCCCACAAGTATTTTCCTTTCTAGGAAGAAACTGAGACCAATCCGTGGCTTATAACCCGAGACTAGGAGAGGTTTATTCCTACTGTTGCGGTGAGAATTGGATATCAAGCTATTGCATTAACTTGAATCACAAATCAATGAAGTTCACCACCGAACTTTAATTTATCCAAAAGAAAGGGAAAAGATCGAAAGAAAACCCTAAGTGCGCAATGTAACAACAAAGCTAAGAGATCTAAGGTTCGAGGGTTGGTTATACATAGGAAAGGTGTTAGCATCCTAAGTATCTATAGTACTCTACAGGAACCTCTTGTTTGTATTTCTTTTATGTTATTGTTTGCTATTTTGTTTGGTTTCTATGGGAAAGACCTAAAGTTTTATTGCTAAGTTTGCTCGCCAAAACTTCGCAGTCTTGTGCCTACGTATCCTAACAAGGATGGGATCAGAGAAATCGTAGTTCACCTTACTAAGGGTGAAGAATTCTTGATTGTGGTCAAGATTACAAGGGGAAAGGTAAGTGTTCATAACAACAACACTTACAAGAGTTCAAAAAGACTCTTACTTAAGTCTAAGTTGAAAGGGAAGAAGGACTCTAGCAAGGTCAAAAAGGGAAGGTAAGTGTCCATAGCAATGACACTTTCATTGAGTTTACAAAACTCTAACCTAAAGCTAGGTTAAAAGGGGAAAGTTAGTGCTCATAGAAATAACACTCACATAGAGTTTGGAAACTCTAATCCTAAGTCTAGGATGAAAAGAGTTGATGACTCTAACAAGGTCAAGAGGGGAATTGAGGTAAGGCTAAACTACCTATGACTTAACTTAAAAAAGAATACCTTTCCTTTTGATTTGAAAACAAAAGAAAAGAGAAGGAAGATAGCTAGTAAGCTAACATCACTTGGGGGATAACTTAGCAAAGTTGTAGTATGAGTAAATATGGATGGCATGAACAAGGATAAAATTCAAACATAATATCAATTGAAGGTAACATTAAAACATGATGTTAATCAAGGTATCAATACAAGTGAGATGGTTCTAACAAGACCAAAACATTCATGGATGAAAACAAGGATTCAAGTGTACAGCTAAGATAAGCATGGATTAGGGTTTACTAACACCACTTAATCATGAATACAAAACAATCATGGACAAGTTGTAACAACACTTAATCATGAATACAATTTAAACATGGATAAGTTAAAACATCACTTAAACATGGATAAGATTTTAAAGTTGAAGTAAGACATGTATGAGTCAAGCCATCACTTAACATAGTATCATTTCAAGGTTCAAAACAAACAATGTATAAGTCAGAACATTACTTAACATGAAGAAGATTCAAGGTTGAAATAAGACATGTATAAGTCAAAACATTACTTAACATGGTAAAGGTTCAAAAGTTCAGCAAAGCATGGATAAGTCAAGACATCACTTAATCATGAAGACAAATTTTTATATGGTTCAAGACTTAGGTGACAACCTAAAGGACATGTGAGGGTTCTAAATGATCATGTTCAAAGGTTAAAACATTCACAAAGTTTAAGTCATGGTAATCATACTAGTTATGTATCATGTAAAGACATGTCATTTAAAGTTTAAAACCACTTATGAGCACATGAACAAAGATGATGAAAACAAGGGTTTGTATACATACAAATGTACAATAAGGTATGAAAGAATCATGGAAAAAGTTTAAGAGAACAAGTTCAAAACCATACATGAGAGGCAAGGCATTGAACATGGTAAAGAATACATTCAAGTACCATAAACTCAAGTAAATTTCAAGGAAAACATATTATTAACATGGTACACCACACTCATACAAGTTAACATGGCCAAGACAAAACAAGAAAATAGTTGTTAGTTCTTGTAGTTGGCTGGAATTTTGGTAAAACAATGTGGATGTCATGGTTGATGTTTCAACATGAGTTTCTAATATTCTGGTTGTGTTAAGTTGTAAATGGTTGCAGATTTTGTGCTGATGTCAAACCCAATGTTAAGACATCAGTTGATAAAACATCAGTCTGAGTTGTTTTATTAGGGCTGCGTGCTTCTGTTATTGGAGAGATATTCTGCTGAAGAGAATCAGAGATTGTAGGCGAATATCATGGGGTAGATATATTCTGTTGCAATCAGTTATGAAGAAGATTAGTTTGTTGCTAATTTAATGCAAAAAGATATGAAGAATAATTAGAGTTAATTATGAAGATTTAATTGAAGATCTATTGAGGAGAGAATCTGTTGCAGATTTGGTGCAGAAGATTTGAAGGCCCAAATCCAGTTGGGAAAAAGTTATAAATAGAATGCTTGTAATCTAGAATGGGCACGGGTCCAAGATGTAGATCATTAGGGCTTAGTCTAAGTGAACCACTCGGGTTGTGAGATGGTCACTGTGTTCTTACTCAGAAACCTGTAGGTAATGAGTATTGTATTGTTCTTGGAGGAAGCTTTGAAGCAACTCCAAGGTGTGTCATGGAAGTGTGTCTTCTACTTTTCTGTGATTGAAAAGTTGTTGGTAATCAAGATGTTGATGCAGTGGCGGAGATGTTGACTGCTAGACATCATTGCGATGATTGGGAGTGAGATGGAGTCTCTTATCTAGGGAGAACTTAGATAGAAGGGTCATTGGGTAGTGATTAGATTAGGTAGATTGTCAACTGGTGTGTTGAGTCTGTAATTTGATACTACTAATAGTGGACTTCCTTCCTGGCTTGGTATGCCCCCAGATGTAGGTTGTTGAACCGAACTGGGTGAATAATCCTTGTGTGCAATTCTGTGCTTTTATTGTCTTGTTCATACTGCAAATATTGATGTTGTGACATCACACTTAACATCATATATCTGATACCAGAATTTCAATTGGTATCAGAGCAGGCATCCTGTCTGTTTCTGGATGAGATCTAGGGAAGATACTTTCTGGTTCACGAGCAAGGAAGATAGTGAAGGTTGGACTATTCATGTTAGAGGAGAACTGCTGTTGGCATGTGGTTTATGATGATGATGTGCAAGGATTATTGAGTAGTGCCTGAAGATTATTGAGAAGTTGTTGTGTGTTCCGCTGCATGGTATCTGTTGTAACCCTGGTTGGTTCTTGTATCTCAGGTGGTGAGATTCTAGGAAGGTATTCTCTTGGAAAGACATTAGGGTTTGGTCTCCTCAGCAGGATATCCTATGATGTTGTAGTTTATGCAAGACAGCTTCAACCATTTGGTTAGAGATGCCAAAGATACTTGAGGATTATCTCATATCCCTGTTTGGGAGAGAAGTGTTTACAAGGTGAATGGATATTCTAAAAGACTGTTTGACATGGAAGTTTCAGAAGAAGAATATATTTCAAATCAGGCATTGAAGACCAATCTGTCCAGAACAACGATTCCTTCTTTATCAATTTTCTTGATGGTGAAAGAAGAGGGTGGAGCCAAAGCAAAAGAGTATCACTGTCAAATCTTTCATGCAGGAGTGAAGATCTTGATAAGTTATCTCTTAAGCTTAGTTGTGGTGACCTAATTAGGAGGATCTTCCGGGTTATGATGTCAAATGTAGTTCTGGTATATCTGAAGATGAATTCTCTTGTGAAGATACATGTTTCTGATTTTCAAAATCATGAACTGGAGGAAGTTTCATCAAGAAAGAAGCTGAGCTTAATATGTCAATTCTAATGTCTCGACATCGCGCTACACATCAGAAGTTTATGGTAAATGCTAAGTCAAAGACCTATTAGATTGTAGTTGTTTTGAAGGATCACTGAAGCTATGAAGTTGAACAATTTTTGAGATGCTGTTCATAATGTCATAACATTTCAGTTGGAGCTGGTTGAAGAAAAGGTAGTTATCTTGAAAAAAGAAGAGAAGGAAATGATCCTTGTTTAAACTAAAATGTCGGAGGACAATCTTATAGGGAAAATGCATCCAAGAGTTTGTGTGCAGTAGCAGTATAAATCAGCCTGTGGTCAATTGGTGTTTGCATGAGCTCTTTTAGTTTTGTGGCTTGAAGGATTGGAAGTAGCAGATTATCTATGGTATGTTTATGCAAAAGGATGACAGTTATCTCTCTTAAGTTAGACAAGAGGTCTGAACCTTGTGCTTATAAGAAGAAGCTTCTGGAAGAGTGTGTTATGCAAGTTACTGCAGTTTTGATCGATCAGATGGTGATATGTTCTCGTGTGTTCCCTACCAGAGATATGTGTGGATCCATAGGAGGTGTGATATAGACTGATGTCGGAACTGATGTTGAAACATCATTTCAGTTCTTTGCTTTCTCAGCCAAAAAAAGTTAGTTGTGCTCATGGTGAAGTATCAGGTCAAGCCACTTACCTAATCTGAAGTGATCAGTGGTGTGGATTAACAAAAAAGGGATCAGCTAGTGCCTCAAGTGTGCATGAAAAGAATGTCAGACCAGATCAAATGTCACATATGATAAATAGCTTGACAGTAGTTGAGTATTTGTCTACTGTTGATAAGGTTGTGAATCTAACCGATTGTGAATACTCTGACGGGAGCTGAGCGTTTATCTAAGATGTTGTGCATTCAACTAATGACAATATACATTGACGGGAGACTATGTATATGTCTGATGTAAAAGTGCAGGACTGCAGAAGTGTTGAGAATTTACTTTTCTCTATGTAGCTGTATTTTTCCCTTTGTGGTATGTTGGTGTGTGATGACCTGAATTATGTGGTTGAAGATGGAGATGGAAGACTATGAAGACATCATAGTCTTGATGGTTGGATCAGTTTAGGAGCATGGGTGTTGTTGTGTGAAAGTCGAGAATTTGTGGATGCTATCTCTGGCCTTCTACTGACGGCTCTACTAAGGGAAGTGGCTTTCCTTGGTATAGCTATGGGGTAGTCTTGAACTACTTATTTTTTGAAGATTCATATGTAGTAGGTTTGAAGTCTTTGGATTTTCTGAGCAGGATGGAGGTTGTCTACTCAAACTTGATTGTTGAATCAAGTTTATGAGAGCATGTAAATCTGTTTTTGTAAAGGGAGGAGGTTCTTCTGAGTGGCAGAAGGTAGAGCTGAAATCAACAGTTGGATGACATAATGTTTTGACATCTAGCTTAACATCAGGAGTCTCAGCTGGTAATGTGGCACATCAGCTAATGATAGGGCGACCTACAGGAATGAACAAGAGGATGCTTCAAAAATATCGTTCTCATGGCAGTTTGCGGGAGCTGCAGGAATGAGAAGATGTTACATGACCATGGCTTAGGAGTCTAAGTGTGTTTGCTGTTGAGCAAGTGGAACATGTGACTTGAAGATCAAGTTCCCTTGGTGGATCAAGATATCTTTATGAGAGTTCTGACAAACGTGAATGAGGTGATCAAACTGTGGCATTTGGTTGATCTCAGAAGTGGATTCGAAGAATCAAGATAATCAGAGTGTGGCAGCTGGTTATTATTGAGGATTGTCTTGGAACAAGTTACTCTTGGGCAGAAGGGTGATGAGTTGAAGACTCAAGGAGATTATTCTTCTTGAAGGTGGATGAGAGGTTAATTCTCTAGTTCTTTGGATTACTATGCAATAGTAAGTCCAGTTGGTGGAGCATATCAAGAATCATGGTGATGATATCTTGGTGTGTGGCAGATGTTCTAACTTGTGTTGGGACATTATCTGGTTGAATATCCTTGGTGAAGGATGGTTATGCTCTGGTTCAGGAGTTTGGTGCAACATTATGTCTAAGGAACGTCTACATAGTCATACGGGAGAATGATGAAGTAGAAGGTCTGCCTTGGATGGAGAATGTAGAGAAGACTGAAGTAGATCAGGTATTGAGTGAATGGAAGTCTGAAGAATGACTGCCTTTGGAGAAAGGGACAATGGTACATATATTGTGAAGATTGCATTGTGAAGATTGGTTGAATCTTATGAGGATATAATGTCAGATAACATGTTATGACATTAGGTTGTTGGTTGGCATTGGATGGTTCTAGCCATGTGAAGCTAATTGTTTGAATCATATGCGCACATGCTTCTGAGGAGAAGTCTGAAGGACAACTTTGGCTGTGGGAGAATTTATTTTTCTCTGCAGATTTTGGAAGAGCTTTGTGAGGGTCCTTGTTGATGGGAGATGTCACACTTGTCTTGGTGTGTGTAAGAGGAGTTTATTTAGAGTTCAGTGGAAGGCATTGTGTGTGTGCTTCAGAACTTGTGGATGATTGTGTGAAGCATTCCTGACTAGATGAATGAAGATTATGTCTGGATTTTCCAAATGTTATGATATACTGGTCAAGGAGCACCATTTGTGAAATATAATGGGAGAACTTCTGTCTGTACTAGTGTGGTACTTGGATTGTTTGAGGATTAAGCATTATGTGAATGCGTTCAATAGGTGTGTTGAACAGAGGGTGCGCTCTTGAAGACATGAAGATGAGTTTTATGTTTTCCATTCATTTAAGGTGTTCTTCTTGCAAAGGAGCACTGGTTATCTTAGATAGGGGGAGTTGATCTTTTGTTGAAGAAGTTGTTTATCAAGATTGTAATGTCAGACAAGATGTCGTGACATTGTGTTACTGGTGAAGTTCATGGTGTACTAGACAGTTTAGACCTGGTTTCATGGTGTCAGACAAGATGTCAATGGATTGAATCAGCAGTATACATTTACCCCAATGTTTGTTCAGCTATTGAGTCTGGATTTTGTTCTGAGTATGTTAGTTGTCCGATTCAGAGGGTGTCCAATTGTGGCTAAAAAGGGGGAGAGTTAGCCCATGTGTTGCCTAGTTTTGTTGGTATAGGCTTGAGGGGGAGTAATCATATTTGAACAGCTAGTATGATGGTTCTTGCTTTGAGGGGGAATTTGTTTTGTGCTGAGTTACTAGTTGTTGTAGCTGGTTGGTATTGCTGCAGGTTGTGCTGTGAATGTTAGTAAGTGTTTTTCCGCTGCAAGCTGAAAGTGTTTTAGCCAAAATTAGCCAAAGGGGGAGATTGTTAGTTCTTGTAGTTGGCTAGAATTTTGGTAAAACAATGTGGATGTCATGGTTGATGTTTCAACATGAGTTTCTAACATTCTGGTTGTGTTAAGTTGTAAATGGTTGCAGATTCTGTGCTGATGTCAAACCCGATGTTAAGACATCAGTTGATAAAACATCAGTCTGAGTTGTTTTATTAGGGCTGCGTGCTTCTGTTATTGGAGAGATATTCTGCTGAAGAGAATCAGAGATTGTAGGCGAATATCATGGGGTAGATATATTCTGTTGCAATCAGTTATGAAGAAGATTAGTTTGTTGCTAATTTAATATAAAAAGATATGAAGAATAATTAGAGTTAATTATGAAGATTTAATTGAAGATCTACTGAGGAGAGAATCTGTTGCAGATTTGGTGCAGAAGATTTGAAGGCCCAAATCCAGTTGGGAAAAAGTTATAAATAGAATGCTTGTAATCTAGAATGGGCACGGGTCCAAGATGTAGATCATTAGGGCTTAGTCTAAGTGAACCACTCGGGTTGTGAGATGGTCACTGTGTTTTTACTCAGAAACCTGTAGGTAATGAGTATTGTATTGTTCTTGGAGGAAGCTTTGAAGCAACTCCAAGGTGTGTCATGGAAGTGTGTCTTCTACTTTTCTATGATTGAAAAGTTGTTGGTAATCAAGATGTTGATCTAGTGGCGGAGATGTTGACTGCTAGACATCATTGCGATGATTGGGAGTGAGATGGAGTCTCTTATCTAGGGAGAACTTAGATAGAAGGGTCATTGGGTAGTGATTAGATTAGGTAGATTGTCAACTGGTGTGTTGAGTCTGTAATTTGATACTACTAATAGTGGACTTCCTTCCTGGCTTGGTATGCCCCCAGATGTAGGTTGTTGAACCGAACTGGGTGAACAATCCTTGTGTGCAATTTTGTGCTTTTATTGTCTTGTTCATACTACAGATATTGATGTTGTGACATCACACTTAACATCACATATCTGATACCAGAATTTCAATAGTCAAAGAAGTCAACTAGGGACCAAAATAAAACCTTAACACTAGTGCAAAAAACACTTGTTAAGTCGGGTAAAAAAGGCTTTTTAAGTCGGTTCAGTACCTGACTTAAGAAAAGGCGACATAACAAGTTTTGACTTGTTAAGTCAGATTATGAACTGACTTAACAAAGTCTTGTTAAGTCGGCTGTACTGAAGCCGACTTAATAGATTGTTGCATTAAGAAACTCGAGCGACCTATAAACCCGACTTAAGAAGGTATTTTGTTAAGTCGGGTATGGTGTTAACCGACCTAAGTGTTTTTTTTGTTGAAAATCATGCTTTTTCTGTATCTGAATATATGCTGAATACCTACACATTAATCGGACAGTATGATTTATAAAAGGTCAGTATGATTTAATCCATGAATGAATCTCAGGCATATATGCACAATTCATATCTCTCGGGACATTAAAAATTCTAAGGCATAAATTTATATATTTATTAAATACATTACAAACACAAAAATGTACATGTGATAAATTTGAGCATCATATCAGGTTATCAAGTTTAAGGACATAAATATCTTACAGATTCAAACTTTTGTAAAGGTTCTTTTCAATGTATCCATGAGTAGGAACCAAAAGAAAAATGTATCTATGTGAGAGCCTTTTCCAATTTAGGCCCAATCCTGAAGATAATGTTTTTACATGAACAATTAATAGCAGTAAACCAATAACCAAAGACAAATAGTAAAAGGAAAAAAAGGTATATATTCAATGAAAACCATCATTAACCAGAGTAAATAATTATTGTTTCTTTATACGAAAATTCAAGATTACATATCCATGGTTTCTCCAGCAAGACAAGATTAAACAAGCTATATGCCAAAATATTAAAATAGTTATTAACATAATTCATCTATATCTATGTATAATAAGTTAGATCTCATGAGTATAAACAGAGTTCAACACACCAAAGTAGCAATGATCCCAACCACATTTTGAATTACAACATTCGATTTAGGAGTCTGTAAACAAATCTAAAGAGCATCTCTGATTCTAAATTATGTCACCAATCTGCGTAGACACCTTTCCTTTGATGATCCTAAAACTAGCAGTTGTACCACCATTCTGAAGAGTTGAAGATACCACCTAAAAACACAGCCAACCAATCGAAACATATCAAAAATCAACCGCTAACTAACAGGAACCGAAGAAAGTGCCTTTCATCACACGACAGACTGGTCTAGAATAACCATTAAGGTATAACATATTTGAGACAAGAAATATAATATGCAACAAGCTCATCATACTTGGCTTCTATTTTGATGTCTCAACAACTGTTCCAATTGCTTTCTGCAACATAACATTCACATGAAAATTCAGTCCTTCAAATTCTAATTCAAACATTTAGAAGGAAAAAACTTGAGCAGACCATCCTTTCAAACATTTAGTTCGGGCACACTCTATCAGTAGCTTAATGTTAATCTCATCCGCCATCCTTTCCTGTCATAAGTAATGAAAATTAATAAAAGGAAGCAGAAAAATTAGCGATGAGGTCGTTTAAATTTTCTATTATCATATAAATATTTCAGATTCACCATAAGAAAGCAAACATTTCAACTGTTCATACAAAGAAAAACATGCATTGTCCTAAATGAAAACTAATATAATCCCAGGATAGCATGGCTAGCTAAATATAAGATTATACCAATTTCACTGGATTTATAGTTCTCAACATAAACAAGTGCCCGAAATAAATCCTCCTGACATACAAGAAAAAAAAATAGTTTAGGTCATAGTAGGGACTAAATTGGTAGTGATGTCTTTCGTTTACCCAATAAAAATTTTATCGTAGTGCATCACACCAAGAAAATGTACAAGTCTGCTTATCATGAATGACAACAGACTCTAGAAATAAATAATTGTATTGCTAAGACCTTCACTTTATTTTGCAACCCCGTGTAGAATTGACAATTAAGTTTGTTTAAGACAGAGATACAAGGCTCTATATAGGCAGGGTCATCTGAAGTCATGTCATCTAACTGAAAAAGGCAATGACCAAGGTTAGTAAATTCACGATGACAAGCAAGGGCAGGACATACAAAAAGCATGTATCTTGATTTCTCACCTGCAACGTTTTCAGTAAAGGATCTAGAAGATCATCTCCACCTGAGGGAGATGACATAACACAACTCTACACAAAGAAAGAGAATTAGCTCGCCAAACCTCAGATTGATGGTTTCAACAGCTAAAACTTAATATTAGAATACACACACCTCCAACAAAAGGCACATTATCTTAGTTCTGGTGTTTGAAATTTTCTGGCGAGATTTGCTGTGGTCATCATAGTATTGCTCTATAGAACGAGACAACACTGACACAATATTAGGATGCATAATAGCATACCCAACTCCCTTGAGCAAGGAGAGAATCATTAGCTGCCAGAAAAATCAATGCTCAAAATCATATCACTATTACCACAATTAAAATCATATGAAGAGAAATAAAGAGAGTTAATGTGAAGACATCAAACCTTCCCGTAGTTGGAGAATTTCAGAGCAGAACCTCAAATGAACTCAAGTATTCTTTCTTTTGTGGGCTGGTCAAACCTATGTCCAGAAATAAAGCAGGAAAAAATCTCGAAAGTAAGTACAAATGAATAATCTTTCTGGATGAAAATAATGAACAGTCCAGCTAGAATGACAAAAAAGTACCAACGGGCAACATAGAGAAAGATAGCAAATGACACATCACATAAATCTGCATCAACTAATTTAGAGTAAATAAAGCCAGGCCACACAATCTATCCCAATATTTTACACATTATATGGAAGATATAGACGATATATCCAAATTCCCCTCTACACATTTGAAAGATCTGGAAAATTTCAATAACAAAAGCAGGAAACATGGAAATGGATATGATGAGCAGCTAAGTTAATGAATATATACCAAATAGTTGTGTGGTGATAAAAATGGAGCCTTCAAAAGATAATAGTTGAAGTAACATTATATACCTGTTTTCCATATTTTGAGGTACTAAGATATTATGACAGGATGAACCCAGTGTGGATGCAAACAATGATGGAAGAAACTTCTTGTCGGACAATATAAGTGTTTTTTGCTGATCCAACAGCAATAGAAGTTCACCTAGAAAATGGAACCATGTAGTGTTGTTCCCTATTGTTACAAGTTTAGGTACTTCTATAGGTAAAAATAATTAGGCATAAAGGGTTAAATACAAATAATCTGACAATGAAGTACCATTTTTCTTGCCAGAACGTTCAATGCGACACCACAAGGCACACAACTCATCAATACATTTCATGGAAGCAACCCTTACAGTCTGCAAAGAATTTCAAAAGATGCAAATATACCATTTGAGCCAACACAGTTCCTCAAATCAAGATAACATTCAACATAAGATTAAGCAGCATAAGCAATAAAAAACAAAAAAAACAATCTGTCCACAAGCATATATATGCAGCAAGCAGATAAGGAAAACATACACACAAAATCAGTAGGTAAAGCTGACAAAGAGTCATACCTGATCATCACCAGCCAATGGAACAAGAATAGAAGGAAATTCGGCCAAAAGTTCAGTTTGCCATTTATCTTGTGACAAACTACATAGAAATGCATAACACTGAAGACTTTCAACCTGAACTGCAGCAAGAACACCTGTACAACAAAAGAACCAAAAAGAATCAACCTAATATGCACTGCTTCAGACGCATAAACTGTTAAATATAGACCACCGGCATAAAGTTTAAATTTGTAGCTAAACAAAAACATCATTTGAATGTACTGACTATGCATTATGTGAGATGTTGACATTTAGAAAGGAACTGAATATTCTATCTTAAAAGAATGAATTTCTCAGTACAAGCAACACAGTATTGTCCATTTAAGATATAGAGTACATCAAGCAACAGGGAAATTGTGGAGTGTACCTTCATCTGTAAAAAACTTAGATAATAGGCGGGCAGGTGATACACTGCATTGTGCAGCTAAGAAATGAAGGTGTTCAAGGAATGCATGTTTGTACTTTGAGGAAGCAAAAAATACAAACAGATCCTTTATCTTGCTATCATCCTGCATATTACAAAAGTTTCATTCATCAAACCAGGCAACCAACAGAGAGCAGTGGGAGGATAATGACACTTGAATAATAATAGAAGAGGATGTATAAGAAGGAAATTTCTTAATGCTCAAGTTATATACACTCAGCTGATCCTCTTGTCTATTTATACACTTTTAGTAATAAACATAAATTACATTAACAAGGAAGTTAATGCTATTGCTACTTCCTAAGTGCATTATGATATCACATGACTATGTACATAAATATATTTGCTACAACTCCAATACTAACAATAATTCCAAAAGAAGGAAACCTAGTTAATAAGACAAAATTGAATACAAGCTTAAGAAATATAGAAGGAACTACTAACCAACCGATTGCCTGAAGATTCTACTGACATTAGTGCTGAGATCAACCTCCAAAATATGCAAACCATAACTTTTGCATTTAAAGGTCTGAGGTTGGCATACAAAAGATGATCAAAGAAAGAACTACAGTCCCAGTCTAGCATTCCAGAATTGAAGTAGAAGCATTATTCCAGCTCCAGTAAACACCAGATTTTGTTAGGCTTGGATCACTTACAACCTACATGAAGAACAACACAACCATACATGAGAAGTGCAGATACTTCAATGATGCATACACGTTAGACCCTGTTTGGAACTAAGCAGTTATAAATGCTTATAAGTTGTTTTCATAAGCACTTCTAAAGAATCTTACAAATGGATATTTATGCTATTAGATAAGTTCAAATAAGTTAATCAAAAGAGTCTTTTATTACCTGAGCAAGTCTCTTCCCCGATTCTTCTTCTGAGACGTAGCCTTTGGTTATGTACTTTTGGAATGGAGGGAATAGAGTTCCAAACAAGGAAATGTGCTCTCTAAACAAGCCTGTTGTGGCAATGCAACCAGGATAAAGGGAAGCAAATGTGATTCCAGTTTCCTTATGATATCTTCTATGGAACTCTTGCATTGTGAGCATATTACAGACTTTGTTGTCCTTGTATGCCTTGGCACCATCAAAATCTCCACCGTCTATCATAGCCGAACTGTTAAGTCCAGTCAAGCCACCAGTAAGTCCCCTCAAGTCATCGAGGTTAGCCTTCGGTGGTACATTTCCAGCCAACGTGTTTGTGTTACCTATTTAATTCATACACAATTAGTACAAAACACAATAAAATAATAATCCTAGTTATTGCAGAGAATCACAGATACATTAAAAGCCTTGACGAATGAACTTTACCTGTGATTGAGCCAACTATGATCAAGCGCTTTGAAGGGTAATCAGATTTCTCAAGGTCCTCAAGCAAAAGGCGCGAAAGAATAAAATGCCCGAGATGGTTTGTCACTATAATTATACCACAAAATTTATCCCACACTCTTTTTTTTATTGCTACGGCTCACAACCTACAACACAAACTTTCTGCACACAAACTCCATAACCTCTTTACTCACCACAACAGCTATTGATTTTCTCTAGGAGGAAGGGAGGTCAGAAGAAAAAAAGGCACACTTAACTCATAAAGTTTTTTACTCTACGCTCAACAAAGCTTGCATCCTTGTTCTATGGTTCAAGAACAATCTTTTTCTGCTAGCTGAAAGCATCCTAGCTTTAACAAAGCAGCCGCTCGGTTGTCGTATTCAAAAGTTTCCCTGTTTCCATTGATATTTGTCAGCTCCATGTACTGAGATGAATGAAATAGAAATACAACAATCATCATGATATCCTAACGGATTCGTAACCCAACGACCTAACAACACAACACCGCGGCTGCACCATCACCAACTATGTCACTACGATGTCACTGAGATATCATGAGGTTTCACACCCTTATTAACATTAATACACTTACTATCTTCACATTATCGAATTGAAACCTCATTCACACCCTCTTGCAATAATAATAATAATAATAATAATAATAATAATAATAATAATAATAATAATAATAATAATAATAATAATAAATCAGAAATAACAACAATAGCAACAGAAACAGAAATTTAAATATCACAAAAATTAAAAGTTAGGGTTTAGAAATTACATACCTATGAATGAATAGTGCCTTCCAGAAATTTAGGGTGTCAGATTTGTAGTGAGGGATTCGATTTCTCGGCAGTGAAGAGTATGATTTCTGGGTTTTATGTGAAGGATTCGAGTTTGATGAAGGGGTTTCTGGGTTCGTGAGAAGAGTTTAACAAAGGGGTTCATTTGTCGAATGATGAGTTTGTTGTGAAGAAGAAGGGTTTGTAGTGAGAGAAGGGTTTGTAGTGAAGATCGAATTTGTAGTGAAGAGAAGAAGAATTTGCAATGAAGTTGCGTGAAGAAGAGATCGAGAAGAAGCAAAAGGGTTTCCGTTTTTATGAATATGATTTATGAGTTTAATTTTTTTTTTTATCTTAAGTTTTATGAAGGGTATTCTGTTCGATTCCCGTATAGTACACATTGAAATTTAATTTGTTAAAATTAAATAAAACTTCCTAGGTCAGGTGGGCGATACCTGACTTAATAAATATGTTTCTTAAGTCAGTTAGTGAAAACAAACGACTTAAAAAATTTAATACGAATTATATTTTTTTATTTAACTTTGCTTAAGTCAGTTCTAAATGTAACCGACTTAACAATGTTACAAATATTTATGAAATTGCCACCGCATCACTTCTTATGTCAGGTGGCAGGTGAACTGACTTAACAACCTCTACTATAAAGATATTTTTGTACTAGTGTAAAAAGTCCTAACTTTAACTACACATAAGTATATGAAAAATAGATATTTTATGGAAATTTAAAATACAACAATAAAATAGGCAACGTGAGGAACATGTAGGAAAAGGAGTTGCTCAAAAAGGCCAAATGATCAATGAGTTATGCATCTTTGAAGTTGTATATAAAATGTTAAAATAAAACTAAGCATTAAAAAGAAGGAAATGGCCTTAGGAGGGTTTGAACCCAAGTCAGGTTGGTTATAAGTCTAAAAGTAGACCACTGGGCCATGCGCACGCGTGTGAATACTTATTGGATGCAATATATTATATTTTAAAACAACTCAGAAATGAATATTGAAACAAAAATGCATAAAATGGTAAAAAGGGGTTCATCAAGGTTCGAACCCAAGTCAGGAAGGCAAAAGAGTACTTGAACGCGCATGTTGCTACCACTGGGGTGGTGATACATCCATTGTATCACCCCCAAATAATAAAACATATACTAAAGCAAGACCTAAGAACTACCCAAGGCGCCATCACCTTCTTCCTCACTCTGATATCCCTCCCTCCATTTTTAAAAATTCACAAAGCTCTAACTTTCTGAATATAGCATAAAAGGTGTAGCTCCGGATTTTTGACGCAACCACTGCCATATTTAGTGCTACTTTCTGATTTCTAATATTTATCCTATGATGCTTAAAAGGAAGGGGAAGATATCGTAAACTAACCCTGCTCGCAAGTGTTTTTTTACAAATGCTAAGAGATCTGGAATCAGGGGTTGGTTATACTAAGGGAAGCTATTAACACCCAGAGTATCTATAGTAATCTATAGGAACCTTTATTTGCATATATTTCTACTCTTGAATTGGGAAAGTTTCTCCTTTGTGAAACCTGAGGAAATGTTTTTGTTGTTTTTATGGTTTTCTATTATTTTTGGGAAGGTGCCAGACCTAAGGTTTTTGATTAGTGTGCTCGCTAAGATTTCACAATCTTATGCCTACATATTCCAGTAAAGATATTTGGGGAAATCAGAGTGTTCGCAGTTCCTCCAATTCTATAGGAGGAGGAAGTTTGTTTGGTGTCTTGTTCAAAGCCCAAGATTAAAGCTAAAAGAGTATTTGTGTCTTGATTAAAGCCCAAGATTGAAGCTAAAAGTTTGACTAAGAGAATTTGTCATTTCTAATGGGAGATATCTCACCTATTCATCACAAATACTGAAGAGTAAAATCATAAAGGAAGAAGCTTTAAACTTGGATCTTTGTCATCCTAAGCAATGCCACATCTTTCTTTATGAGAGAATTGAAATGTCATGAAGGAAGAAGCTTTAAACTTGCATATTGGAATATCCAGAGTAATGCCACATCTTTCTTCACGAGTTTATCATAAGGGAAGAAGCTTTAAACTTGGACTTTGAAATATCCAGAGCAATGCCACATCCTTCTTTATGTAAAACAGTTTGATTTGATTAATTGATTTGATTTAAAATCTGATGTATAGAAGAGATATCTTCCTACAGAGAGGACTCAGAGTCTCATCTGTGGGGAAGTTGAATTTAGTGCCTTGATCAAAGCCCAAGGTTGAAGCTAAAATAGTTAAAAACTGATTAAAGCCCAAGATTGAGGCTGACTGATTGGAAAAATTATTGGTATAACCTGAAAGAAGGCTAATAACTGTTAAGGAAGTCTGAAATGACAGGCTCATTACTGATGGTTTAACTGACCCAAGATGAATGAGGCTAAAAGAATTTATTGTATCCTGTACAAAGCCCGGGATGGTGAGGCTAAAAGGATTATTGAATTTATGACTAAGACTTGACTTATGCTTTTAAGAAGCCTGAGGGTCCTTGTATGAAGCCTAAGAGGAAGCTATGATGCTTGGATAAAGCCAAGAGGAGGCTGTGGTGATTTGAATGAGACTTTCCAAGTCTCCTGTGTGAAGCCCAAGAGGAGGCTATGATGCTTGGATAAAGCCCAAGAGGAGGCTGGAGGATTGAGTGAGACTTCCCAAGTCTCATGGTATGAAGTCCAAGAGGAAGCTATCTTCTGGGGAGATTCTTTGTATGATGCCCAAGAGGAGGCAAATGATGCTTGTATAAGGCCCAAGAGGAGGCCAACTGTACTGGGGAAGTTCCCTGTGTACAAGAGGGAACTAGTTGTTTAATCTAAGTTGTAATGAGTGAAGGGATCCTATTGTTTGACCCAAGTCTA
This sequence comes from Lathyrus tuberosus, assembly GCA_022829125.1. Classification (NCBI taxonomy): domain Eukaryota; kingdom Viridiplantae; phylum Streptophyta; class Magnoliopsida; order Fabales; family Fabaceae; genus Lathyrus; species Lathyrus tuberosus. The sequence continues at coordinate 2,828,424 of JALAZF010000052.1, read as the reverse complement.
AACTGAGGATGACTTAAATGCTAAGAGAAACTTAACAAGATACAAACAAGTATATTAACAAGCATGAAATGAATTAAAAAGGCGGTGTTGGGTCTTATGCTCTGATAGAAGCCCAAGTGTATTGTGATTGATTGAATGAATAGGGTTTTGAGATATTGAAGAAAGTTTTGAGAGGAGGAGATGATTTAATTTTGAATTTGAATTTGAAGATGACTTTGATTTTAAAATAAGGGAGATAAGAAAGGTGTTGGGTCTGACTCTCTGGATAGAGGCCCAAGATTATTTGTATCCTGTACAAAGCCCAGGATGAATGAGGCTAAAAGATTATTCTATTTACAAAAGGGGGTGTTGGGTCTTACACTCTATCAGAGGCCCAAGATTATTTGAAACAAAGTTTATGTACAGAGGGATGGGACTTACACTCCTAACAGAGGCCCAAAGATGGTTATGAAAACAGTGATCGCACCATGATTTTGAAAAGCGCAATGGGACTTATACTATAGCAGAGGCCCAAAGATGGTTATTTACAGAGAGGGTTGGGTCTTACACTCTAATAGAGGCCCAAGTGTTATTGTTATAAAGTTTGAAAAGGTTGAATCAAGGTGAAAACCCTAGTTTCATTTTTAAGATATTTTTAAAAGAAAAATCAGTTAAAAAATTGTATAATTAATTAAATGAATTCATTAACCATGTTATAAACAATGATTAAGGTTTGTAAAAAGATATTTTATTCACATGAATATTTGAAATCAATTGGTTTAAGAAAAATCAAGAAAAATAAATTATTTTTAAAAGTATTTATAACAAATTAAAAATAATATTTTTAAACCTAATAAAAATATATCAAATAAATATTATTTTTGTGAAATTTTGGTGGATTAAATTCATAAAATGTGTGAATGACATGCGTGAAAAAAATCATTTAAAAATAATTAAATTTGATTTATAAAATAAATATTTAAAATAAAAATGATAAAAAAATGTGAAAATATGATAAAAAAAAATCACATTTTGCAAAAGGGGGGGATCGAACCCGCGCCCTCACACACACAAACACACTTAACACAGGCACAAACCATTGGGTGGTGATACGTCCAGTGTTATAAACGAAAGGATAAATATAAATAATAAGTTTGGTTTTTAAACTAAAAAAATGGCGCCACCACCATTGTTGTTGCTCGTGTTCTTCATCAGAGTTTCAAAAACAACTCTAACTTCCTCAATTCGTGATGAAATTAAAAAGTGTAAACATGAAAATTGCTTGTTTTTTAACAAGGAACACGATGGTATAATTTAATTGCATTTATTTTAAGTGTAGAGTGAGATATTATGTGATGAACAATTGAACCCCAAAATTTGCAAAAACTATAACGAAATTCTATACACGATTGATTAATGGCAATTGATTGAGGGAAAACATTCTATATACATGCAGAAACATGTTGGTAACTTGAAATATAAAAAATGATGCATGAATTATAGAGTTTGAAAGTTCAAGGCCTACCTCTGCAAGAAGGAATCGAATTCTATTGTAGAGGTGTTACAAAAGTGAAACAATGATATGAATAGTTTCCTTATGTCGCATCTGTGAAAATCAACCGGCGGAAAGGAACAGAAGAGTCACCACCGAACGTTATTTATCCCAACGCAGGGAAAGGAAACGATCGAAGAAAACCTCAACAAAGGGAAAGGAATGGTCATCGCAACCATAACCTGGGTTCGGGAGTCAGTTACGCGAGAGGAAGGTATTAGCACCCCCTCGCGTCCATCATACTCGATGGGATCCACGTTTGTTATTATCGATTAAAGGGTGTAGGGTATCTGAAACTTAACTGCTAATTGGAAACTGGAAACAGAAGATGGAATGGAGAAACGGGGGAAAAAGGAAAAAGAAGTGACTCAATAGGACATCGCTGTCCTAGGCCTACGTATTCCCTCGGGTGCGGGAAAGTCAGAGTCAACGTAGTTCGAACTACGGTTTAGGGAAGGTGAAAGGATTGTGCTCGGAGAGATCTCGCACGATCTCCTGCCTACGTATCTCGCTCGGACGCGAGAATCAAAGCGACATAGTTCCCCTCACTAGGGATGACTTCGCTTTGTTTGTGTTTTTTAACGGAAGACGCCAAGGTTCGCGTTCCAGCAGTTAGGTGTCGCAGCTCGTTGTACGAAATCTTAGGCATTTACCTATTTGCGGTAGAACGGAAGTGACGCATCCTTCACGAATGGAGTGAGGAAGGCGAGGAGAGAATTGTTTGTTTGTTGATTTTTTTTTGAAGAAGTGTTTTGATTATTGTTCGAAGTATGTCTCGTGCTAAAGTCTATGACGTAGTAAGTACTTTGCGTAATGAGTCACACGCCTCGCGTAAAAAAGTATACTATGTACTTAAGGCTCATAGCACAAGAAGCATACTCTTAATTATTAAGTGTTTTGAGATTTTGTTTTGAGATGAGAAAAGAGAGACTCAAGTTGTAAAAGTAAAATCTAAGGGGAGACTAATTGTAGTCCTAATGTTAGCATGCAAAATGGTCCTAAGGTCAGGATCAAGAGGGAAATCTAAGTAATATTGTCATACATGGATTGCTATCCTAATGTCTCTCCTACTTTCGACTTAATAAAAAATTAAGTGGAGCTAGGAATCCTAAGGGATCATGTCATCAGACAAGTAAACACAGGATAAATCAATCACAAAACGAACTAAAAGCAACGAAAGAGTAAACAGTCTCAGTCAACAATAATGTCACACAATCAAAGTAATAAAAAGGGAAGCTTTAGCCAAGGGGTCATATCAACCGAGGCAAACAAGCTAGCTATGGGAAATCGGGGTACTCATCCAATGGTATCGAGAACTATGGATAGCAGAGTAAGAAAGGGGAAGATGTGAATCAGATCACATAAGCATTAGCATCGGTCAATGTGAGCTATAGACAAGGCGTGGGGGTTTGATTGCTAAACCCTCATTCCACTTGATCGAATCGATAACAAGAGCAGGTGATGTTCAAAGCTTCAATCATGTAATGAGAGCTAAGAACGACTCAACTAGAATAACGGGGGTCGGTTGCGAACCCTAACTTCCGTCAATTGCCTCCTTGGAGGTCTTACAAAGGGGAAATGAGAATGGGACACCTCATAGAGGTCTTCAGCATAAAATTTAAGCAATCACAATCAGGGCCTCTCTGGAGGAGCTTACAATAAATAAACAACCTTGACCACCTAAAGTAGGGACTCCCAGTCATACATCTCTATTCCTACTTCTCATGACATTCGAAAGCGGTTAAGTTCGAGGAATATAAAGAGATGAGATGTCCTACCAAACGGATATAGATCCGTAGCAAAGCACACCAAGTAAATACAATGTAAGCACCTGTTAATATTAATGAACAAACAAGTTAGAAATGAACATTTACAAAGTAAACAAACTAAGCCATTCTTGGAGATTTCCTTGAAACACCTTGCACAAATCAACAAGTGAGTTAGAAATCACAAGGGAAAAGCAAAAATGAAACAAACAAAGGAACAAGGACTTAGTTGATAGACACCTTTGGTTAAACCCTATCCATGTTAATGGACTAAAAGAAATTAAACAATTACAAACTATGGCAAAAGCTAAAGTCTACTTCAAAGTTAATCGTAAACTACAAAAGAAAGCCATTACAAGTTAGATGAATTGAATTAAAAAGCGAAAATGGATCAAGGTTAGAACGTGCACCCTTCATTGATGCAAGAGAATATCATCGAACTAACATAGAGATAGCACATGGATGCATTCACGATGAATGCAAAGAACAAATGAGTATGGATGTTGGCAATTAATAAAGCTCAAAGTCAGAAATGAAATCAAGTTATCAACACCTAAAACATCCTACACTTTTCAAGAAGTTTCAAGTTATCACATGTTTCAATCACTCAAGAAAAACTACCACAAGTTAACTTCAATCAATTCCTAAACTAGTGACTAGCAACACAAGTAAGAAATGAAATCATGAAGATGTGAATACACATGAGGCAAGTTTAGGTCAGTAGAGAAGGCAGCCACAAGTCATGTTCAAAGCATATAAGTAATGCACACAAATTAAGCTCAAAGAGTTAAGCAAACTAGGTAAGCAAGTGCCACTTCACACCCTAATTCAATCTTAGAAGCCAAAGCAAACTTAATCATGGAAAGGCGAGTTATAGGTCAATTTTAAATGAAAGCAAACATTATAGGTCAGTACTCATTCATCATACTCACAAGTATCAAAAGGGATTGACAATAAGGAGTCTCACGAGCACAAGTAGGATGCCACAAAGTTGATGCAAAAAGATGCTTAAAACAAACAAGCTTCCATGCACACTATGAACATACAAAAATAACTTGCAATGGATTATAGGTCTTCTCAATTATGTCACATTCAAAGCATACAAGATCAACATAAGCTTCCAAGTCATGGCATAAATGCCCTCTCATCAAATGTCTAAGAGAACAACATATGAACAAGTATGCTAATCATCAATGGCAACGCATGAGGAAAATAGTTATGAACCTTAAAAAATTTCATGATTTGAAACATAACTAGATGAAGTCAGTGAATAAACACACCAAAAATATGAGCCCAAAAATAAGCCCCCATCATGTTCAAACTACACCAAGTATTGCCTAAACTCTCAATCTTAAGGCATTCAAAGAATCGCCTCCAAAGCATACATAGAAATGGACTAAAAATCTCAATAAAATGGACCAAGTCCCTCAATATGTCCTAAGATTATGTACCAAGTCTCATGTAAAATTTCAACTCACAACTCCTCCTAAAAAATCAGTTATGCTACTAGTAACACAAACTATGATCATAAGAGTATATCTCACAAGAAATTTAGGAAAAATATTAAACTTCACCAAAAATGAAATTAAAAATTGATAAAAATTCATTAACCTCTTCAAGTACACACCTGAATTAATTAAGAATTTTTATCCATCAGAAACTATTTTTAACAACTCAATTTCTAACATGTATTAAAGGAAAAGAACAAAAAATAATAACACAAGCTGGGGGTGCGAACATAGAAGTTTTCCCGTTTAAATATCTACTGGGCCATAAAAAGGGGGTGTGGAAAGTAGTTGGATTAAGCCCAGCGCGCATAAGGCCTGAAGGTGCATACCATGAGGATCAGTCAATTTGATTGACTCAACATAGACCTCACGATCCAGTGAAGGTCAAAGGCAATTCAATCAAACGGCTTGGGAGCGAATTAACATGATACCCCACGCGTACACCGTACACATCATCACTTATTATTCAGAAATAAAACATGTGCTAAATGGAATCAAAACTTTTTCATTGGTGCATTCCTATTGGATAACTCAAAAATTCATGAACGAATCAGAATACTACACGCATGCGTTGACCGTTATGACTCAGACACCGGAGCCCTAGCTCCGGTCGTCTTCTCCGACCAACCTCGTCGGAGCTAATTGCAAACCTAACCAAAAAAGTCACATGAGTACATCATTTCACACGGTTTTTCATGTAGATTCTGAATCTACCACTATTTTTCACGTATCATGCACGTACAAGCCAAATTGAAGCAAACAAAATCAAGATCTAAAAATGAAAATTATGCCATAGCTACATTTTTCTCCAGATATCAGTGCCTACACTCCATAGGACTTCAAATAATCACTCCTCCATCCTTTTAAGCACTTAATACAGCGTAACTGAAAACTCGAAAGGAAACAACTAACCTTCAATGTAGAACTTCACAGATCCTTCTAGAAACTCTGAAAAAGCTTCCAATCTTCTTCAAACTGCTTTTGAACACGAAATAAACGTGTACAATCCAATAAATCTTGCGCAAAACTGAAACTGATGAAGATGATTTTGAAACTCGGATTCGGTAATAGATTCACCACAGTTCCATTCTATTACATACAAAAGATCTTGTCAATCGTGTAGATGAAGAATCCAAGAAGAATTTCCAGAGAGAACGTTTGTGGAGAGAGATTCGATGAAAGAGAAATCTGAGGTGAAAATGAGAAAGTGAGTGAAAATGGTTGTAACCGCCTCTGTTATGGAGGGTTAGAGAGTTTATATATGCAGTTAGAGGGATTTAACCAGGGTTAGGGTGTGGTTAAGACCTTGGTTAGTGAAATCTCAGGAAATGAAGATTATGAGAGTTGTTACATGGTGGCACGGATTGGCTATATATGAGACATATAGTTGTTATTGTGTGCACAAGGTGGTGAATGGTGATGATATTGATAATGAATTGGTACGAATCAAAGAAAAAAATGACAAGTTTTTATTTCTTTTTCTTTTCATTTGTATGAGGTAATGGTGTTATGCATGGAGTATGGTGTAAGAAATGGCATGGTTTAAAGAGGAAATACTGCACTGATGAAAACGAGATGCTATGCGCATGGCAAGGTTTTGCTTTGGTGATAATCCAAGTTTGGCATGGTTGAAGCCTTTGACACATGTTAAAATGGCTTACTTTGGTGAGGTTGAATTTCATCAAAAATGAACCAAATTAGGTGATCTTGGCATCCACTTCAAGAGTATATTTGACACTATAATTTTTGTGTTGAAATCAAGTGGATTGAAAGTCTTGGACATGAAAGAAATAGTGTTAAAGTCCTGGGCTCAAAACTGGTTTATGGGACTTAGAAAATTTTCGTTTTTCATCCTTTTTCAACTTGAAGATTATGCTTTTGAGTGAGTATAACTCCATGGACATTTGTTCAAATGGCATGATTCTTTGCTCTATGGAGAGACTGAACTTGATATAACAAGATTGATGTTGGAAGGAAATAGATTGGAAGTCTAAATCATGGTTGAACTTGGTTTGGAAGTTAACACATTGTTACTTGAAATTTACTATAAAAAGAAAGTTCTAAAAAGAGACTTTCCAAAAATAGTACTATTTCCACAAATGGCAGCCTTCCACTCAATCTTAATTCTTTGATATTTTTTTTTTTACATTTATTGACCAAATTTCACACATTGGACATACTTGACATGATGGGGAAAAATTTCTCTCAAAAATCAAGATTTGACTTTTTGTTGACTTTTTTATTAATCAGCTAATTCTTGATCCTTTGACCACTTGAAAACCTTTTGAATGAAACCAAAGGCCAATACCCTAGCCTTGGAAGCCTGAAGACACATGGAGACTCTTGAGATCCATCAATGACCACAAAACCAGAAATATATTGCTTTTTCCTCAAAACCCGAATTTGGTCCTCCCTTACTAGGAGGTAATGATTCATTCCAATTTTCATGAATTATAATTTTCTAGTGATTTGAAGAACCAAGCATGATGAGTTAAAGTATGGGGAGCCATTTTGACTTGATTGGTCGAACATAACTCTTTTCTCTTGCTTTAAATGATCAATGCCCTGGCAATATCTGATTTCATACCTTGCAACCAATGATGTGTATGATTTTTAGTATGACCTATTATGAAATGCAAATGAATGAAACATAAGCCAATAATTGGAGAGAGATAAGAGGGCAAATTTTGAGGTATTACACCTTAGGCCTCAAGGATCATGTTGCAACCTTTAGAATGTTTTGAAACTCCTTGGATAAGCTACCTCGATTCTGACTGCAGTTGGACCAAGTGAGAAATCGAGATGTTGATCCTGATGTTTTAGAAGTGATTAGATGGTTTGGATCACTTCTATAATGTTTATGGAAGGTGTTTGGATCATTGGTTTGGACTGAAATGCTCTGGTTTGAGAAATTCGATTTCTCACTCTCTTGGTGTTTTGAATTTTGGAGCAAGGATGAGAAGTGAGAAAATAAGTCGTGATGTTGTGTGTGTTTAAAATGATCATAAACAACTCCTATTTATAGGAGAACAAGTTTGTTTTGGGAGGAATAGTGAATAGATGAAGGATCACTCTATTGTCCAATGGATTTTGTCATATGGCCAAAGTCTCCTCCTAGCATAGCTATGCATTGACTCCCATCAATTTTGCAGGTTTGAAATCTTCTTGCTCTTGGATATGTCTTGACTGGTTTTTGCTTGATTCATTCCACCTCTATGCATCACATAAATGCCAAATGCCAAAATTGAAATTCAAGGCTTTTGTAATGATGAATTTGCACATGCTTAGAGATAAATCCTTGACTTAGGGTCAAAATTTAGGATATGATAGATGCCCCTATTTAATCATCTTGGACCTGAAGGTATGAATGATGAAGATATTCGGACGTTCGAGATACAAGAGGATTAAATATCAGAATACCCGGAATTTTGACTGTGGATGTGAATGGTAGAAAATTCCCAATTTGCTTATCCATCTTCTTTTACTAAGTAATCTTACTTAGAAAAGGGTAAAACTTCTCCTCGATCCTGGTCTTCAACCATGGAAATGGTCTCATTTTTCTTGAAATAAACCTCCTTTCGATCCTGGTCTTCAGCCATGGAACTGGTCCTAGTTTCTTCTTATCAAGTCTTTCTCTTGACAAGGTTAAGGAAGGAAAACTGTAAGGGTCTTCATCAAACTTCTCGTTGGAATTCATTTGAGGAGATGCCATTTGATGGAGGTGAGCTTCATCATACTTTTCTTCGAGACTCTTTTGAAGAGATGCCATAGGATGAGCAAAGACCTGGTAGCAGACTTACTGGGGAATGCCATAGTCTGTAAATGTAGAGGTTTGCAAACTTCTCTATTGAGATGCCATTTGCTCGGGGAGATATCATCATACTTCCCTCCGAGACTTCTTCGGAGAGATGCCATAAGATGGAAGACCATTTTTAGGTGTTGATGACTTTGTTGAAAGATGGACAAGCTTCTCGGAAAGAGATTGCCATTTGTCGATCCACTGGGAATTTTTGGGACAAAAACATGCTTCTTAAGAGATTGCCACTTGTTTTGTCAGGCATAGATTCCAATGAGGATTAAACTCATCTTTGAGGGTGATAAACAAACTGTTCTGAAAGAAAACTACCATTTTTCGATTGGTAGATATTTCTCGAGAGATATGATGCTCTTGCTACCAAGAAAAGCTTTCACTGGGGATTTTCCTTAATCCAGGAAAGAAAACTGTGTCTTCACTAGGGAAGGGTAACGTTCCAATGGATTCCCTTCTCCCTTAGAGGTTCAAGTTATAAAAAATGGTCAAAGACCGATTTCAATCCAGGAAGACTGTGCAAGAGAAGATACTTCCAGATGACGAATGAACTCAAACTGGGAATTTTATCATATCTAAGTGTGGAAAGGAGAACTGAAGTGAAACTTCTACGAGAATCAAACTCAGTGGAGATTCATAAAGAATGTACATTTCCTGCTTAAAGTTGACAACTCTATTGGAGAGAGGAAATCACTTGGGGAATAAACACAACCAAAGTGAGTGACACAACTTATGCATTATGAATATGAATATGAATTGATTATGCATGATGTATGAATGAATGTTATGCTTATGCTGACAAAACAGACACGACACACAAACTGGTGATGAACAAAACTGGATACTCGGCCATTATGGGAAATAGAGGCATCACTGGCATTTTTTAGTGGTAAAACCCTGTTGGGGAAAAAAAGAAACATATATTTTTTGTTTGAGGTAATGATTCGCCACTCGGGGATATTTTTGAGTTTGATCGTAAAAGAAATTGATTTTGCATTCATTTTGCAAGGCAGAATAAAAGTGAGAATTGCAAACCAAAGGCACAAAGGCTCAAATTTTCATTAATAGGATTGTAATCAGCCAAATGTGTGATTCCACAGAGCATTACAAAGTTATAAAAATGGTAATTTAAAGGGAATGGGCTACATTGAAACATAATGACCACTATCCTTCTAATAACTTTGAATTACAAGTATTCTTGAGCTTCCGTTGAAAGTGACTTTCTTGAAAATTCTTTGATAGATGACTTTCCCTGAGATGATCCAATCCTCTTGGATGTAGTTACTTGCCATGAATCCCTAACTTTTGCCTAGATCGCCTTTTCAGGTTTTCAATCTATCGGGATGATTTTTGTTTGTCTCTAATTTTTGCTTGGACCGCCCTATCGGGGTTTCAACTTAGCGAGTTATTTTTTTGTTTTTAGGCGAAGTATTTCTAGACTGCATCGACATTTGTAGGTAGGGTGAATTCTTCACCATCCATAGTTGCGAGCTTTACGTCACCACCTGAGAAGGCTTTCTTAACAACATATGGGCCATTATAATTTGGAGTCCATTTGCCCTTGGAGTTGGTGAGGAAAGATTGGATATTTTTGAGTACGAGGTCGCCTTCTCTGAATACCCGAGGTCGGACCTTTGTCAAAAGCTTTCTTCATCCTTTGTTGATATAACTGACCATGGCATAAAGTCGTCATTCTTTTTTCTTCGATTAGATTCAGTTCATCGAATCTGCTTTGACACCATTCAGATTCTGTTAGCTTGGTTTCCATCAATATTCTCATTGATGGGATCTCAACCTCTATGGGGAGCACTAGTTCCATGCCATATACTAGAGAGAAAGGAGTTGCCCCTATTGAAGTACGGACAGATGTACGATAACCGTGAAGAGTAAATGGGAGCATTTCGTGCCAATCCTTATAAGTCACGACCATTTTCTGAATGACTTTCTTAATATTCTTGTTAGCTGCTTCAACTGCTAAATTCATCTTAGACCGGTAGGGAGACAAATTATGGTGCTCAATCTTGAATTTAGCACATAATTATTTCATCATTTTGTTGTTCAAGTTCGATACATTATCAGTAATGATCTGGCTTGGAACACCATAACGGCATATGAGGTTGTTTTTGATAAATCGGACGTCCACTTGTCTAGTTACATTGGTGTATGATACTGCTTTGACCCACTTGGTGAAATAATCCATAGCGACCAAGATGAAGCGATGTCCGTTTGAGGCTTTGGTTTCAATCATGCCAATCATGTCGATTCCCCATATGGAAAAAGGCCATGGACAAGAGAGGATTTTGAGAAGAGTTGTAGGCACATGAATTTTGTCGACGTAAATCTGACATTTGTGACATTCCCTCATGTACTTGTAACAATCGGATTCCATTTTCATCCAATAATATCCTGCTCTTATAATTTTCCTTGACATTGTATGTCCATTGGCATGAGTGCCAAAGGATCCTTCGTGAATCTCTTTCATTAGCATGTTTGCTTCGTGTCTGTCCATGTATCTGAGCAAAACCATGTCAAAGTTTCTTTTGTAGAGTACATCATTGTCCAGGAAGAAGTTGCCATCCAGTCTTCTGAGGGTCTTCCTATCTTACCTTGATGCTTCAGGCGGGTATTCTTGTCTATGAAGGAAGTATTTGATATCATGATATCATGGTTTATCATCAACGACTGCTTCTACTGTAAATATTTAAGCGGGCCTATCAAAGCGCATTATGTCAATCTTGGGCACGTCATTCCATCGATTCACACTAATCATAGAGGATAAGGTAGCCAGTGCATCAGCCATGTTGTTTTCTTCGCGAGGAATGTGATGAAAATCAATCTTGTTGAAGAAAGGTAAAAACCATCTTGCGTAGTCTTTGTAAGGAATTATTCCAGTCTGGCGTGTGTCCCACTCTCCTTTGATATGATTTATAACCAAATTCGAGTCTCCATACACATCCATGTTCTTTATCCTTAAGTCAACAGCTTCTTTGAGACCAATGATGAAAGCTTCATATTCGGCCTCATTGTTTGTAAATTTGAATGCCAATCTAGCGGTGAAAGGAATATGGGTACCCTGAGGTGTATAAATGATTGCCCCAATTCTGTTTCCATAAGCGTTGACAGCTCCGTCGAATATTAATCCCCATTGCGATTCTGGCTCTGGCCCTTCGTCTGGTAGTGGTTCATTGTAGTCTTTCATCTTTAGGTACATCACATCCTCTTCTAGGAAGTCAAATCTGATTGATTCATTATCGTCAATTGGTTGGTGAGCCAGATGGTACTCAATGTCGTATTATGATAGCAACATCTGCCAATGGGAAATTCTTCTAGTTAAATCAGGCTTCTCGAAGACATACTTGATCGGGTCCATTTCGGAGATTAACCAGGTGGTATGACAAATCATATATTGGCGAAGACGTTTAGTAGCCCAAGCTAAAGTGCAACTAGTTTTCTCGAGCATAGTGTATCGAGTTTCACACACCGTGAATTTCTTGCTCAAGTAGTAAATGGCGTATTTTTTTCTTCCCATTTCGTCTTGTTGACCCAACACACAGCCCATGGAATCTTCTAGGACTGTTAAGTAGATGATCAGGGGTCTTACTTCTACTGGAGGAGACAAAATAGGTGGGTACAACAAGTATTCTTTGATACTTTCAAAGGCTTTATGGAAATCTTTTGTCCATACACATCCTTGGTCCTTTCGGAGTAGTTTGAAAATTGGTGCGCATGTTGCTGTCATGAGAAATATGAATCTTAAGATGTAATTTAGACGTCCCAAAAATCCTCTTACTTGTTTTTCTGTTCTGGGTGAAGGCATTTCTTGAATGTTCTTAACTTTGTCAGGATCAACTGCAATTCCTTTCTAACTGATGATAAACCCTAAAAGCTTTCCTGAGCGAACACCAAATGTACATTTGTTAGGATTCAAGCGGAGATTGTATTTTCTCAGACGCTTGAATAATTTTGTCAAATTTTCCACATGTTCTTCTTCTGTCTCAGACTTAGCGATCATGTCGTCCACATACACTTCAATTACTTTGTGCATCATATCATGAAACAGAGTTGGCATTCCCCTTTGATAAGTTGCTCCTGCATTCTTCAATCCAAATGGCATTACTTTATAGCAAAATGTTCCCCATGGCGTAATGAATGAGGTTTTTTCCATGTCTCCTGGCGCCATTTTGATTTGATTATAGCCTGAAAATCCGTCCATGAAGGAAAAGACTTTGAATTTTGTAGTGTTATCCACTAACATGTCAATGTGTGGTAGGGGAAGTCATCCTTTGGACTTTCTTTATTTAAATCCTTGTAGTCTACACACATTCTGACTTTTCCGTCCTTCTTGGGAACTGGAACTATGTTGGCTAGCCACTGAGGATATTCTAATGTGGCAAGGAAGCCTGCATCGATCTATTTTTGGACTTCTTCTTTGATCTTGATGGCCATATCTGGATGAGTTCTTCTCAATTTTTATTTGACCGACAGACATTTTGGCTTTAATGGCAAATGATGTTTTACAATGTTTGTATCCAACCCTGGAATATCTTGGTAAGACCAAGCAAGCACATCGGGAAATTCTTTGAGAAGTTGTACCAGACTCTCTCTGACAGTCGAACTGAGCAGAGCTTCGATCTTAACTTCTCTTCTTTCTTCTTCTGAACCCAAATTAATTATTTCCAATGGCTCTCTGTGGGGTTGAATGGATTTTTCTTCCTGTTTGAGTAGTCGGGAGACCGCATATGGAATTTCTTCATCCTCTTCTTCTTCAGCTTCGAATACTGGGGATTCAATTTGGGAGAAGGCATTGGATCATATGTTTCAACGGGGTTTTTAACAATTAATTTTGAGATATGAACAATATTTGGGACATCAACAGATATCCAATTGCGAGGAACTCCTCTGTGGATTACAAAGTCTGGTATTTTCCTTTCGGGATTGTCTTTAGTAATGACACTGATTTCTGGCGGAGTCGGACCACTAGAGTCTTCTTCCCATGCAGAATTTTTAGCAGAAAAGTTTCAATTGCATTTTCACATGTTTCCTCTTGATCACGAGGATCTCCCCATCTTGTGGGTTGAATGTCTTCAATTATGATGCGAGAGCTTTCGGGAGCAGTATACTTAACTAGAAAGTCAAACTTTCCGCTTGGTTGTCCCAAGGTATCCCAAGTTTTTGAGGGATTGTTTTCCTTGATGACATTGACTTCTGGAAGTGCAAAGTTGATAAATTCATGTCCAGCAATCCTTGCAACTTCATTGAAACGGTGTTTGATATGCTCGGGATTTTATGAGCAAGGCCTCCATGCTTTTGTAGGAATAGATGAATCCTTTTCAAAGTTAACTGGAAAATAAGCATCCTCGGACTGGCTTTGATATCCTGATTCTTCCATGTAAGGCTCCCAAATGGGTAAATCGTCCATGGGATCTTCCGAGCCGTAGTCAAAGTTGTCTTTCATCAGAGTATCCATTTCTAATGAATTGGGAGGAGCATGATATCCTTCAATACCATGATCTCCGTAGATCATCTCACCATCTGGTTTTGGTATATATTTGGGGTTTTGCTGTGGATAGCAAAATGGCATGTATGTCTCTTCTTGTGATATGTATCCTTCATCGTTGAGGTATAACTTCCATTCCTCTTCCTGATCAGAAGAATTATCTTTGAAATCATCTCCCTCTATGGTGTGGACCTCTTGAGAAGTAGGATGGAGGAAACTTCCGCTGTGAAAGAGATCTTGAATAGGTCGAGTGGCCTCGTCCTCTTTGCGGTCTGGGTCCATGCTGGTGTAAAATCGAGACCTTTTCTTGTTTTGTTATCGATAGGAATCACAATTTGACCCCATCTGTAGCGCAGTTTTTGTGGTTTCGAATCACTATCACTTTGGTACTACAGTACGATTCATTTTTTATCCTGTGAAGCTGATTAAGGAAGGGAAATAGTTGTCTCTAATTAACCCTGCTTGTAAATTGAGGTTAAACAGTCAAAACTGTTGGTTTACATATGCTATCAAAATAGGGGGTTCTTCTTTAAGGTTATTTGCTTAAAAATAGTGTCTAGACTATCGGTAAGGTGTTAGGTTTGATGCTTTTCGATTGATGTGTGGAGGTACGGGATTTTGGGTTTTTGATTAGTATGCTCGCTAAGATTTTTGCAATCTTATGCCTACGTATTCCCGAAAAGGGAAATCAGAGCGATCGTAGTTCCTCCTATTCTATGGGAGGAAAGAGATTGTTTTGGTGTCTTGATCAAAGCCTAAGACATGAAGCTAAAGGTGGTTTGTATCTTGTTCAAAGCCCAAGATGTGAAGCTAAAGGGTTTTGGCTGAGAGAGAATTTGTCATCTCTAAAGAGGAGTTATTGATGTTTGTATGCTGTGAGCAAGGCACAAATTTGATGCTAAAAGGTTGATTGATTCAACCGGGGTTTTCCTTATACAAAGCCTAAGAGGAAGCTAGAAGTTTGACTTTTTCGGGGGGAAAATGCTCTTTCTGTCTTGTACAACGCCCAAGATTGAGGCTAAAAGGGAATTTGACTCCGTTGGGGAGAATGTATCTTGTATAGAGCCCAAGATGGAGGCTGAAAGGGTTTGACTCAACAAGAGAGTACTTTTATCTGTCCTGTATAAAGCCCAAGACGGAGGCTAAAAGGTTGACTCAAAAAGAGAGTCTGTTAGATGATTGACTCAACAAGAGAGTCTGAAGGTTGATTGACTCAATAAGAGAGTCTTTTATACTCAACTAGAGAGTGATTTGTGGTCTCGTACGAAGCCCGAGATTGAGGCTAAAATGAGATTGACTCAACAAGATAGTCTTTTATACTCAACAAGGGAGTGTTTTTCTATCTCGTACAAAGGCCGAGATTGAGGTTAAAAAAGAGATTGACTCAACAAGAGAGTCTTTTATACTCAACAAGAGAGTGTTTTTCTATCTCGTACAAAGCCCGAGATTGAAGCTAAAAAGAGATTGACTCAACAAGAGAGTCTGAAAAGGTTAGCTCCGCTGGGGAGAATCATTTGTACAAAGTCCAAGAGGAGGCTGACTTACTGCTGAGGATTATTGAGATCCTGAAGCGGGTCCAAGTGTGGGGAACTCTCATGAGAGAGACCAGGTTTCTGCTGGAGATTGATCCAGAGTGATCAGTGTTTTTTCCTATGTTTGAAGGAGCTTTTGAGACTCAAGAGGTTTAGACTGTCCAAGTCTAGAGTTTTATCTTTTGTATGATGCCCAAGAGGAGGCACGGGCATTAAGGGATGAGTATCAACCCTAAAATGGCCATAGCTTTGACGCTGGAAAGACCGCTCTAGAAAAGGATGACAAAGTTATGTCTTATACCTTTAAGAGGTCATTAGGGTCCTTATATTAAGCCCAAGAGAAGGCATGAGAACTTCTAAGAAGCTGAAGGGTCCTTGTACAACGCCCAAGAGGAGACGGGGATGCTTTTAGGAAGCATGTGGGTCCCCAAACCAAGGGAAGTTCAAGAAATGCAATTCACCGAGAAGAGATCATTCCAGGAAAGTTCGAGGATTTGGAAGAAACTCAAGAGATGCCATTCACAGAGAAAAAATCATCTCTGGGGAGTTAGAGTTTCTTTGACAATTTCTAAGGGTGACAGTCTGAGAAAAGGTTCACCGAGAATACTGCCTTTCTCTTTGTTCCATATTGTTTAACCCCAAGAGGAGGGAAGACTGTATCTGGAATCCTACGAGGGATCTAGTTTTGTTTGTATTTAAGAGTGACCAACATGGCTTTACCTAGTTCTAGACGTAGTTTCCGGGGAAAACTCTAAATAACTATACTAGTATTACACAGTGGATATGTGACAAGTATATAAAAGGATGTGAAAGAAGACTCACAGTGAAACAACCCCACAATACAGTTTATATACATATGAAAGCGGTAAATGAAAGCAGATAAACACTTACCCGTTGTAGAGCTTCCATGCTGTTTGGTTAGTTGTTCAACAAAGAAATTATAGAAAGTTTTGATGACAACATACATTTTAATTCAAAATCAAAGGAAAAAGTGCTTTGAAAAGATTGTGGGGTCCAAGTTTTAACGATGATAGCACCGTTGTTTTGAAAACTGTACAGAGGGACTTATACCATATGTGAGGCCCAAAAAAGTTTTATCTACAAAAGGATTGGGTCTTACACTCTACCAAGAGGCCCAAAGAGTTTTAAAATGATAAAGATGGGTCTTATAGCTCAAGGAGAAGCCCAAAGATTTTGTTAAAGGCGACGACTGCGCTGTACTTTTGAAAATATACAAAGGGACTTATACAATGTCTGAGGCCCAAAAAGGTTTTATTTACAAAAGGATTGGGTCTTACACTCTACCAAGAGGCCAAAAGAGTTTTACAATGATAAAGATGGGTCTTATAGCTCAAGGAGAAGCCCAGTGATTTTGTTAAAGGTGACAACCGCACCGTACTTTTGAAAATATACAGAGGGACTTATACAATGTCTGAGGCCCAAAAAGGTTTTATTTACAAAAGGATTGGGTCTTACACTCTACCAAGAGGCCCAAAGAGTTTTATAATGATTGATGAAGGTTGAATTAATCAAAACCCTAATTTTGTTTAAAAAGACATTAATTTTGTTAAAAAATTAATAAAAATTAATGAGAACATGTGAAAAATGAGTGGTGATCTAGGACCAATGCTTCAAAAATCATGTTTATATCCACAAAATGATTGAAAATCAATTAAGTTTGGGAAATCAAGAAGGAACAAATATTTCAAATGTTAAAAACAAATAAAACATTAATTCTTTTGCAAAAATATCAAATATATGAAATAAATAACATTTTTGGGAATTTTTGGCAAAATAAAATATTTTAACATTTTTGTGAATTATTAAAAAAGAATCAACTCAAAATCATTAAAATTCAGAGAGAAATTAATTTTTGAATCAATTAAATAAAATCACAAAATTCAAATATTTGAATTTTCAAAAAAGACACCAAGAACATGGCAAGAACACGCGCGTGTTCTGAGTTTGGCCTGATTTGCATTTTCTTTCCAATCTCACTGAATACTTGATGAAATCACACAATCCACATATCAATCTGCTCGTTTTCACCTCACGATCATGTCTATGGTCTTTAACTTCATTTATTTTAAGCATGGAACAAGAAATCAAGACAAAACCTCAAGAACCCTAAAATTTGCATGAAGGCTAAGAATTTTGATACACGATTCAAACAAAGCAATTAATTGAGGGGAAACATTCTATGCATGATTATGAACATTTGACAAAAGTATTGTGCGAGGAAATATGCATAGATTAAGAGATGACCAAGTTTAGGCTTACTTGAAGGTCATGACAGCAAGGGCAATGTGATTTTTGAGTTGGAGGTGTTACAGATGAGTTGTGATGATCTGAACAACCTCCCTACACCATATGGAGTGTGTTTGAATGCTTGGACTTGATTGGAAATGGCTGGATCACTTCATGGCATCTCAGCTGCAACTTGGTTAAAACCTTGAGCAACTGGCTGGTGATTCTGAGAAATCAGTGTTACAGTTGTTTTTAAGTGTTTGGATCACTTCTATATGATGTTTGTGAGGTGTGTGTGTGATTGGTTTGGTTGGAATAGCTCTCAAACTCAAAACCCGATAGTGACTTGACTTAGAAGGCAAAATTGGAAGTGAGAAGGTGATTTTGAGGAAAGCATCTGTTTGATGGCTTTTGTGTACTTAAACTGAGCACAAATGAGCTCTATTTATAGTAAAGCAAGTTTGTTTTGTAAGGAATAGGGAATGGCAACTGCAACAGAGGTTTGGCAAATGTTGATCAATAGGAATCCAAGTCTCCTCTAGCCATTGACTAGAGGTTAGAGCACCGGCTACTGGTTCCCTAGTTCAGAGATCATCCTTGACTCATTCAGTTGGAAATGGTTTAGTTCATGCCACCTTGGTGCATCCATTGAATGCTCCAAAACAAAATTGGAGTCTTGTCCCCTCTTTAGGGTTTTTTAGGTTTGGCATGCTATTTTTAGTTCCAAAGACATGAGAGGCTTATGGATTAGTGTTTGTCCCTCGTTGGTCTCCCCCTGAGGTGTTTAGATGGATAAACTTGTTTGTCATTTGCAAAATTTTCTCAAATCGAGCAAATTGCACAAATCTGCATTGCCATGACAGTTTGCAGCAAGGCACATTGCCATTGTCATATCTCATGGCTCAAGTGGAGTTTGATGGAGTTCTTGGCCATTTTGGAAAGCTATTATATGATACAACACATGTGTGATCATAGTTTGTCTTGATACTTTTTGGATCCAAGTGAAAAATGCCTTTACATTTTGGAAAAAGTGAAACAGATTCTGACTTAGTGAAAAATTCACTAAGTGTTGGAAAAAGTGACATTTCATGTTTTCGGCCATTTTGATCCAACCATAACTCAAAATCCATGATGAATTGGAATGAGGTGTAGTTGACACTTTTAAAGTATGCCATGAGAGCTACAAATCCATATTTGGATCAGCCCAAATAGTTGCTTAGATCTCAAGTTATGATCCTTGGAAGTTGGTACCCTAGCCACTTTGTTCCATAACTTAGAAAATTTCTAAGTTTTTTATGGTTACCCCTTTTACAAGTTATCCCACTTTTCTTGATTTTTATTGATGAATGATGATTCCAATCACACATTAACATCATTTTAGGGTTAGGGGACCATAATTGATCAAAAATTAAAAAGTCAAACTTTGACTTTTGGGCACAGTTGACTTTTTATCAGACGAATTCCAAACTGTGCGATCCTATATGAAATCAAGTCCTTGACCTAAATCAAACTAGATGGATTGATTTCATAGGTGCTATAGGGTGTATTGAATCATGTCCCAAGGCTTGGGGGCATGTCTTGGTCAAAAGTCAAAGGTGCAGTTGACTTTTTCTGCGAAACCCTAATTGTGGTTCTGATGAACTTGAAACTTGTGAATCAAGCTTCTTGGATCAATCCATTGTTGCAAATGGATCAATGTGGTTTACTAGGGACGCTCAAATCATCTCTTGAGATCTTGGCTCATGTATTGTCCCAAAAGTCAACTTAGGGGTGAATTAGGTCAAGAAACCCTAATTCCTGATTTTTTTATGAATGCATCCCCTGAGGCTAAATTGACTTGATGATTGGGTTTATGAGGTCCCTTAGAGTATTTTAAGTTGTGATTTGAAGTGTTGGCTCATGCTCAGAGGAAGATTTCCATCTGGAGGCCCTGGTCCACCAAAACCCTAATTTGGTGACACTAACGACCTTGAGGCTTAATCCACTTGGAATGTTGCAACCTTGTGCTTGATTCTTGATGTGGGAGTCCTCTTGATCCATTGTGGAGGTTTGAGAGGTTTAGACAAGTTGAAGATCATGTCATTCCTTGATTGATCATATGTCTAAGAGCTCTAAGGGGGTTTGAAACCCTAAGTTTGATTGCAGTGGATGCTCACTCATCTTTGGGGAGACTAATGAGGTATGAGGGTTCATCCATATTGTGATGATGATTTGCACAATGATGGGGAATCTTAGTGGTCAAAATTTGGGGTATGATAGATGCCCCTATTTAATCTTCTTAGACCCGAAGGTGTGAATGGCGAAGGTATTCGAGCATTCGGGGTGCAAGAAGATTAAATATCGGAATACCCGAAATTTTGATGGTGGTTAGGAATAGTAATTCACGCATCCTTCTTCTTTTGCTAAGCAATGATGCTTAGAAAAGGTAAACTTCCCCTCGATACTGGTTTCCTACCAAGGAACTGGTCTCAGTTTCCAAAATAAACTTCCCCTCGATCCTAGTTTCCTACCAAGGAACTGGTCTAAGTTTCTGATGTAAACTTCCCCTCGATCCTGGCCTTCAGCCAAGGAACTGGTCTCAATTTCTTTTGCGAACTTCCCCTCGATCCTGGTCTTCAGCCAAGGAACTGGTCTCAGTTTCTGATATAAACTTCCCCTCGATCCTAGCCTTCAGCCAAGTGTCGCAACCTGCGAAAAAAACAACCGGCGAGAGAACTAGAACAGAAGAGTCGCCACCGAACGTTATTTATCCCGACGCAAGGAAAGGAAACGATCGAAGAAAACCTGAAAGAGGGAAAGACATGGTCATCGCAACCATATTCCGGGTTCGGGAGTGGTTACGGGAGGGGAAGGTATTAGCACCCCCACGCGTCCATCGTACTCGATGGGATCCACGCTTGTTGTCTAATCAAAGGGTGAGTCATCTAAAGCCTACTGCTAAACGGAGACAGAAAACGAAAAGGAGAAAAAGAGAAAGTGACTCGGTAGGACAACGTTGTCCTAGGCCTACGTATTCCCTTGTGCAATGGAAAAGTCAGAGTCAACGTAGTTTGGACAACTACGGGGGGAGGTTGCTCGCCAAGACATCACCTTCTTGTGCCTACGTATCCTCAATCGGACAAGAGAGAGGAAATAAGAGCAGTCGTAGTTCGACCTAACAAGGTCTTTGTGTTTTTTATGAGCAACGTTAAGTTCGCGTCCGGCAGTTAGGGTTGGTGCCTGTTTGTGACAAAATGAAAAATAACGTGCCCATTTCTGAAAAGAGATTTGAAACTTAACAATCCCGAAGGATAAAAAAGGTTTGAATTTGTTTTTGTATTTTTTAGACAGAAGTGATTTAAGTTAGTTCATAACTTGCATTGCACCAAAGTCTATGGTATAGGAACGAATGCATAGCAAATCGTCCCAAGACAGGACATCCACTAAACACTCTAGAAAAATGAGAGGAAACCCCTCGTTCCTCATTTCCCACACTTAAGACTCGTGCGCAATACACGTTATCTTTATTAAGTATCTTAGAATTGTTATGAGATGAGAAGAGAAGACTCAAGTCAAAAAGAAAAGACTACGGGGAATCTATCCTAATGTTGTCATGTAAAAGATGGCCCTAAGGTTGAGTTCAAAGGGGAAACATCTACCTAAGTTAGCATGCTTGGTTTGAGAGCCTAATGTCTATCCCACTCGAGCTTAATCGGAAATTAAGTCGGACTAGGAGCCTTAAGGGAGCAGCAAAAGCAAGGAAAAAACCAAATCGGTAAATCAAAAACATCGGCTACAACAGCGCTCCAGCACCTGCACAGCGGTAAATTCCAGCCAACACACCAAAAAACATTCAATAGCCCATGTTCAGCACAAAAAGGAGGTGTAAAAGGCCAAGCAGCAGCACATACAATAGCACATATGCACCAAGACAGCAGTGGAAAGCAGGGTAGCATGCATTCAAAAATGATTCAAACATGGAATGACGAGCATGCATCAAGCATTACACATTCTTAAATCAAACATGATCACAATCACACCACACACCATGGTAAACAATTCTTGAAAACATCATGAAAGAATGCACATTATTTTTCATTTTGATCAAATTAATTCAAACATGCATTTCATGGAATTAAAAGCAAGCAAGCATGCACAACACAACTCCAGCAACACCAGCAATAATTCACAATTAACATACTCAAGGAGTGTGTGCAAAGTGTTCATCACATCAAGAAAACAACAACACAATCATGGATGTTCACCAACAAAACCAAAAGTCACGTGTCGAAGAATCGTGCTCATGCAAAGGTGTGAGGTAAAATAGCTCAAGACTAATCCACACTTCATCAACATATCAATCCATGAAATTTAGACATGCAAGAGACCTCTAACAAGCAAGAAAATGCAAGAAAAACACACTTTGCTTCAGTGGTAATTGATTACTCACATAGGGTAATCGATTACTCAGTTGAAATTTGACTAAAAACATGGAAATAAGGCAGAATAATCGATTACCCTGTTTGAGTAATCGATTACTCAGTTGAAATTTGACTAAAAACGTGAAAACAAGGCAGAGTAATCGATTACCCTGTTTGAGTAATCGATTACCACTGAAACAGAGGTAGAAATTCAACTTTGAAAAGCACTTTTCAGCAGCAAATCACTTATCCAAACATCCAAATGATCATGTAATCAATAATGCACGAAAATTACGTTCAAACACAGTATTCAAACATCAATTAGATCCAACAATCATGAACAACAACGATCAAATTCAAGCAAATGGATCAAATCACATGTAAAACCAAGGATCTACATTGCATAAGCTAGAATTAAGCTAAATCAAGTATAGATCTAAGAAAAACCAACCTACAATGCTGAGATTTGCTTTGGTAAGTGTTGCAAACAGAATTTGATGAATCCAAGTAAGAAATTCCAAGATCTATGAGCTCCTTGCAAGCAAAAGCTGAAAATCCAAGCAATAAGCTACCAAAAATCCAAAATCACTTCCAATAAGCACTTCTGAAATTTCAGATCTAGATCCAAACGAAAATCACCAATGGAAAGCAAAAATGATGTGATGATGAGAGGCTATAGCTCAAGAATTAACAAGTTCCAATGAAGAACTTGTTATTCTCTATGGAAGAGCTTTGAGTGTGGTTGAAAATGGAGGTTGAGAGTGAAAAAGTGAGAGAGAATTGAGATAATTCTGAAAATTGAGAGTGAAAAATGATCAAGGTTCTTGAGAGGTTTGGAATGAATTGATTAAATAACCCCTAGGTTAGGAGTTAAGTTTGGGTTTGGAGTGAGGTTTAGTTAGTGGAATTGGAAGTGGAAAATGAGCTAGGAAAGGGATTATGGAATTAGAGTGGAAATTGTTGGAAGGAATTTGAATTTTTGGGTAGAAAATGATGAAAATAGATCAGTTCTAGATCCTTCCCACACATGCACAAGCCAAGCACATGATCACAAATGATCAAAAATTCTGCAGTACTGAAAATTGCCTTATTTTTGCAATTTCGTCCAGAGTAATCGGTTACTCACTTTGAGTAATCGATTACTCAGTTCAAAAATTCAAAATTTTGGCGCCAAAAGGAGGGAATGTTGCCGAATTTCCTGTTTTCACCCGTTCTAAGCCACATTAAGCCTCTGAAACTTGCCATTTGATACTAACACTGAAACACGCTTGAAATATGCTGTGCATTCCATTACGTGCTCGGAATACTGCTAAAAATAATCGTCTGGTGCTGAACCGCTGATCAAAAAATGACTGCCAGAGGTTCTGATTATCAAATCATCCAAAGAGCAACATAAATTCTCAAAAAGACTTTGAAAACTATCTGCTTGGCCCTAAACACTGTTGGAATTTCTTTTGAACTGGATGAGCTGCTGAAGCGCGAGAAAATACCTTGATCCCATGGCCAAAAGAACCATGCAAATGCAGAAAGGACGATGCAAAATGAGATGAAACATAAGCCGGTTAGAACAAGACCACGAGGGCAACTTTTGGGGTGCTACAGCTGCCCCTATTCAATCGTCTTGGACCTGAAGGGATGATAGCAACGGCTTTCAGACATTCAAGGTAGAAGGTGATTGAATACAAAAAGATCCCTGAAATTTGCACTCTGTGGGGAGAGAAGATGATTGGAGCCCAGTCCAGAATTGGACTTACAAAGACAGGTCAGACGGGAACTGACTACCAAGAAAGAGCTAATATTCTTTGAAAACAAAACAGCCAGACGAGAACTGGATTCGAATGAGATGAGTCATATGAGAACTGGGTTTCACAAAATAAGGTCAGACGAGAACTGACTACCAGGCGAGAATTGGGTTTCACAAAATAAGTCATACGAGAACTGACTATCAGGCAAGAACTAGGTTTCACAAAATAAAGTCAGACGAGAACTAACTACCAGGCGAGAACTGGGTTTCACAAAATAAGTCAGACGAGAACCGACTAGCAGGCGAGAACTGGGTTTCACAAAATAAGTCAGACGAGAACCGACTACCAGGCGAGATCTGGGTTTCACGAAATAAGTCAGACGAGAACCGACTACCAGGCGAGAACTGGGTTTCACGAAATAAGTCAGACGAGAATTGACTACCAGGAGAGAACTAAGTTTCACGAAATAAGTCAGACGAGAACCGACTACCAGGCGAGAACTGGGTTTCACGAAAATAGGTCAGATGATAACTGACTACCAGGCGAGAATGGGTTTACCAAAGAGATGTCAGGCGAGAACTGACTACCAGGTGAGAACTGGGTTTACAAAAGGGGTTGGCCAATCAAAGGCAGACTCCCAACAAAGATACGGTCGTGAACCGAAAGGGCAAGAGGTAAAATCAACGGACCTACAACCCAAAGATAAGATGACTCCGCTGAGGAAAGGAGAAGCCTAAATAGAAGACTCTACCAGGGAGCACAGGTAAGATGAACACATCCCTCGGCGATCTCACCGAGGATAAAACAAAATCTCTTGAGTTATGCCATCTCTGCTGAGGAAGAGAACTGGCAAAGAAAGTATCAAACCTGGCTTATGCTTCGAATGCTTATGTTTGAATTTTTCTATGGCGTAATGCTCCATACGAAATGGAAATGCTACGCGTTTGGGAGGATGCCATGCAAACGATGCTTATGCAATGCAAAAAAGAAATGCTCCAGCAAAATAAATGCTGAAAACGAAGGCAGCTCCACTGGGGATGACAAAATAAATTGTCCTCTGAGTCCAAAAACTCTGCTGAGAAGGATCACATTGATCAACTCCTTTGATCAACAACTTCTGCTGGAGATGAAATCCAAAAGAACATCCATCCTGTTGGGGATTATATAACTCTTTGCAAAAGGAAACCAAGACCAGAATCGGAAGAGTGCAAAATATCACTTGGACTTAAAAACCGTTGGGGATGTCAACCATCGCTGATCAAACCGCTGCGAGGATTACCACCAAACTTTGCTTGGGGAGAGAAGTCAATAATATGAAACCTGCTGAGGGATATCATTGAGCTTAACCTGCGGCTGGGGGAAATGACTTTATCCTCATCCTGCTGGTGATTAGAGCATACTGTTGCTGGTGAAACATACACTTCCTGACTGGCTGAGGAAAGTAGACCCCAAGACTCTGTGGGGAAGATAACATCTTTGTCTGGGGAAAATATCCACCAAGTATTCTGCTGGAGATACAACAACATCCACCCTGGAGTCATCAACTTCTAAATGCCTGCTAGGGAATAATAAACCGACCACGACTCCGGTTGGGGAAACAACCCTCTGCACTTTTGCTGGGGAGAGTATGCTCTGCTGAGGATGATGCGATTTCAATGCTGGGGAGAGTAACTCTACTGGGGAGAAACAATCTTGCCACCCAACCTGACCTGTCTCTATGGTCATAAACGGCCCTTTGAAATCTCCACTTGCCCCAGACCACCAGGTCTACTGAAATAAATCATCTCAAGAGGATTTTATAGAAGACCAGGCGTTCACACTGCCTAAGGGTCTTTAAACTCTTGGAGAGATTTATCAGATCTCGACGTAACTGCCCCAGACTTCATAATCCATGAAGTAAATTGCCTCGAAAGGATTTTTAATGACTTGAAATACTCTGCCCCAGTATTCTGAACTTTGAAAAAGTGCTTTCAATTAACCATCTTTAGGAGTGGATAACTTCTCATGCTCTAGAGGTGGCCTGCCACGGCTTGGTAGAGTTTTGAGATGATTCTCCTCTGATCAATCGATTCTTGAATGTTTTACCCCATAATCAACCGATATTTGAGGACTTGCTCTTGACTGATTGATTCCATATCCATTGGATGTCAATGCCCCAGATCCGAAGGACTACAAGGTACATTTGATTCTGATCGACTTTTCCAAATGATCCAGTTGTGTTCAATTATTCCCTGTTGGAATTTCCTCAATGTCAATTACTGACCTGCAATTAAACCTGTTCGTTTACAAATGGAAATTTTAATGCAATGCTCATGCAAGCTCTGAATCAATCATTATTAGAATGATGTGATAGTGTGTGGCGAACGGGCCATTAGTCCAAACGCAGTGCTGATTTAGCTAGTGAAAGATATAGCAAGGAGAAGATTAGCAAATCTTGTAGGAGTCAGTTTACGCAACCTTGCTGTAGTAAGCTTTCAGAATAAACCCTACTTCAATTAGGTCTTTCTGAGGGTTGAATCGTGGTCTGGTTCACGGTTATTGAAACAAAGGATAAAAGGCTCAAAGTTGTTTTAACCCACCCATTCTCCTTGATGATCTCTAGTCCTACGCTCAGCTAACTTGGCACAAGCACTCACCTTTAAAAAAGCTTATTGAATGGCAGAGGTGATGGTTAGGGAATCCACAAGGTTTTCGGAATGAGAGTCACCCCTCTTGTCTTTGGTGTCTGTAGTCACACGACTTGTTCTGCTCGAGGATTTTTCTTTTGATCTCTTTCGCTTTTTATTCTTTTATTTTCCCTAATTTTTGCCTGGACTGATTCTTTTGAATTTGTTTCTATTTTGAAGTCCAGCGGGATACCCTAACTTTTACCTAAGTCACTTGTTTTCAAGTTTTCGACTTAGCGGGCTTTCTTTCTTTCTTTCTTTCTTTTTTTGAGCAAATCGTGTGACACTGGCTGTCTTGATTTCTCTAAAGGGTTGTGACTACCTCATTCATTGTGGTGAGGGATAACCATTGTGGTTGGTGAGGTACGACCTCCTAAGAGGGATAGGATGCGATTAGTCCTCGAATGGGAATACTCCTCTTGAAATTTGAATGCTTGGTCAAATTAACTGACACCTACCCTGCCCCAGGTTAAGATGTGAGGGTTTGAAAGTCTGAAAGAAACTCCTACTTCTAGGCTCGAAGTGGTTAACTAGGGACTAACTCCTTATCTCTCCGGTGTTTGGGGATTGGAAACAATGCCTGTACATCATCAGTAGGATTTTATCTGAAAGCAAACCAACAGCAATTATGGGCATTTCGTTTTCATCATCTTCCCTCTAATCTTTGCCAAAACAGCAGCTTGATAAAGAAAATGGATAAGACGTGTATGTGTCTATGCTTTGCAATAAATGAGAAAAAATGAGTGAAGGCGCAATGATTGATTTAGAAAATGCATAATCACTTCATTAATATTACCATTCAGAACAACAATGTTTAAACAAGTAGTAATTAATAAGAAAGAAATTACAAATGCAAACGATAAAAATGCCCCAAGGACTGCCAATGTTGAGGATGTCTTCTTGTCTGGACCACTGTCTTTAGGAGATGACCCTTAAAGTCTTCGAATTCAAACAGATGAGAGGTCAACATGCACCACCAAATTTCCCTCTGGAAAGGATATGTACCCTTTGTCAATCAATTGTTACACTTTGGCTTGGAAGGCTTTGCAATCTTCAGTTGAGTGCCCCATGGATCCTTCATGATATCCACACTGTACATGGGGATTGTACCCAGGAGGGTATGGTTCTGGAACAGGCTTCAAAGTCTTAGGCTCCACCAATAAATTTTGAACCAGGTGTGGCAAGAGTTGACTGTACGACATAGGAACTGAATGAAGAGGAGCATTCCTTCTTTGCAAGTTGTTGCGAGGCCTATGCTAATTCTGATGCTGATAGTTCTGTTGTTGAGGAGCACAAGGTTGTTGGTACTGAACGACATTAGTCTCTCCTTCTTTCCCCTTGTAACGTTTCTTTGCATCTTCAGAAGAATCGGAATCAACTTGAATCTTTCCCATTCTGATGCCACTTTTGACTCTTTCTCCAACCATTACTAAATCAGCAAATCGACCGGACATACAGCTTACCAATATGTCATAATAAGGCCCTGGAAGGGCGGTCACGAACATATCGACCATCTCCCTCTCAACCATGGGGGGCTGGACTCTAGCTGCCAATTCACGCCACCTCTGGGCGTATTCCTTGAAACTATCATTATTCTTTTGAGAAAGGTTCTGAAGCTGAGTCCTGTTAGGAGCCATGTCTGTATTGTATTGATAGTGTCTTACAAAGGCTTCAACTAACTCGCGCCAGTTTTGAACATGACTCCTTTCGAGTTGCATATACCATTCCAAGGATGCCCCAGATAGGCTGTCCTGGAAAAAGTGCATCAGCAGCTTCTCATCATCAGAATAAGCAGACATCTTCCTTGCATAGGCCCTAACATGAGTCTTCGGGCAAGTGACACCAGTATACTTTTCAAAAGTGGGCACCTAAAACTTGTGCGGAATCCTAACACCGGGAATCAATCCCAAGTCCACCATATCCAATCCCAGGGAATTCTGATTCTCAAACGCTTTCAATTTCTCCTCAATCAATCTGAATCTTTTATCACTATTAGGTTGGGGGCCATCATCCCCACCTGGCAGAGAGAAGACATCATTTTGTTGATCATCATAGCGACGACCATGTACTACACATACACTGTTACCTCCCCCTACTACAGAAGGAATCATAACATTCTATCCTCCGCCCGGAGGGATAACAACAGAAGGAATGGGAATACCTCCACCCGGAGGACCAGCTTGGACACCATTACCATCAATACCTTCGCCCGGAGGAATAGCACCAGTATGAACACCTCCATGCGTAACCACATCCTCATCGACTCTAGCAATCAGAGGCTGGACCAGAGTCCTCAGTTACTCTTGACCTTGAGCAACACCCTGCATCAAATCCATGAACTGAGCCACGCGGGTCCGCATCTCAATCATCTCAGCTTATAGTTGATCCATGGCTTTCTTCTGATTTGCTCAAGTAGGATACGGCTGAAAAAGATTGAATCTGAAACCATGAAGAAAACCCGATCGGGATCAAAAGACCAACCTCAAACACCTGTCATGCATATGAGTATGGAAATGCAATGCAAATGCCATGTTCGAATATTTCCAAGGAATCATTCTACTTAGATTCAAGTTTTTCACAAAAGAACCACAAGAAATAGATGGAAATGCTCAACAGTGAGTCTCAAAGTTAAGATCCTTGGAAATACGAGAACATGTATGTCAGAATGCAGAATGATGATGTAGATGCACACATGGGATCAAGGTATCAAACTGCTCTGAACGTCTACTGTGCTGTTAACTGATCAAAGACCTCAAACCCAGAAACCTAGAATACCAAAACATCAGATCGTCGAGGTAACCAGAACACCAGGTAGATAACTACACAGTGACGGGAAATTCAGAAAACCAGGTAGGTTGAAGGTTAAGGTCACCTGCGAACCTGCAAACACCCATCCCCCCTCACATGTGGGTTCTAGAAAATTGGATCCTCAGTCTCGGATTCTCGATTTGAGAAGAAATAGTACATTCATCCCTCGGGGTACAATACTATCGCCAAACAAAGAGGTCGTCCACTGATTCCCCAAAAATAAGGTCGTCCTATGCAAGTTCCCAGCTTTGGGTCCTCGGATCAAGAAGTATAATGGGTTTACCATTTCTGATCTGCCATTACTACCTCTGGGGAGGGGTGCCTCTACTGAGTCCTCTGGGAAATGGTCGCCAGAGTCGACAGCTCTCTAGATCAACACCCTGAAATGCGTAAGACACGTACGTCAGAATATCTCCCAAGATAGCCTCGTCTGGATGTGAATTTCGTGAACACCAAACGTACCAAAACGGTGCGTAGGTCCCATTACTTTCCACTCTAGTCCTAGGTGTATACTCAAGCCTGTGTATTGGGCTTATCTCTCAAAGAATCCCAACCTACCAAACAGAGAAACTAGTACAGCACAGCAGAACAACACATGATAACAATGAAATGCAATAAATGCAGTAAAAACAGTAATGTATAGTAATATACAACAAGTAAAGCACAACAGTAAACACCCAATGAAATAAAAACAGACAAGCGATATGATTGACTCGCAAAGGGGATGGACCAGCAAGAGGTCAACTTCTCCCCAGCAGAGTCACCAGTTATTGCAACCTGCGTAAAAAAAACAACCGGCGAGAGAACTAGAACAGAAGAGTCACCACCGAGTATTATTTATCCCGACGCACGGAAAGGAAACGATCGAAGAAAACCTGAAAGAGGGAAAGACATGGTCATCGCAACCATAGTCCGGGTTTGGGAGTCGGTTACGCGAGGGGAAGGTATTAGCACCCCCACGCGTCCATCGTACTCGATGGGATCCACGTTTGTTGTTTAATCAAAGGGTGAGTCATCTAAAGCCTACTGCTAAACGGAGACAGAAAACGAAAAGGAGAAAAAGAGAAAGTGACTCGGTAGGACATCGTCGTCCTAGGCCTACGTATTCTCTTGTGCAATGGGAAAGTTAGAGTCAACGTAGTTCGGACAACTACAGGGGGAGGTTGCTTGCCAATACATCGCCGTCTTGTGCCTACGTATCCTCAATCGGACAAGAGAGAGTAAATCAGAGCAGTCGTAGTTCGACCTAACAAAGTCTTTGTGTTTTTTATGAGCGACGTTAAGTTCGCGTCCGGTAGTTAAGGTCGATGCCTGTTTGTGACAAAACGGAAAATAACGTGCCCTTTTCTGAAAAGAGATTTGAAACTTAACAATCTCGAAGGATAAAAAAGGTTTGAATTTGTTTTTGTATTTTTTAGACAGAAGTGATTTAAGTTAGTTCATAACTTGCATTGCACCAAAGTCTATGGTATAGGAACGAATGCATAGCAAATCGTCCCAAGATAGGACGTCTGCTAAACACTCTAGAAAAATGAGAGGAAACCCCTCGTTCCTCATTTCCCACACTTAAGACTCGTGCTCAATACACGTTATCTTTATTAAGTATCTTAGAATTGTTATGAGATGAGAAGAGAAGACTCAAGTCGAAAAGAAAAGACTACGGGGAATCTATCCTAATGTTGTCATGCAAAAGATGGCCCTAAGGTTGAGTTCAAAGGGGAAACATCTACCTAAGTTAGCATGCTTGGTTTGAGAGCCTAATGTCTATCCCACTCCGAGCTTAATCGGAAATTAAGTCGGACTAGGAGCCTTAAGGGAGCAAGCAAAAGCAAGGCAAAAACCAAAGCGATAAATAAAAAACAGTGGCTACAACAGCGCTTTAGCACCTGCACAGCGGTAAATTCCAGCCAACACACAAAACAGCATTCAACAGCCCATGTTCAGCACAAAAAGGAGGTGTAAAATGCCAAGCAGCAGCACATACATCAACACATATGCACCAAGACAGCAGTGGAAAGCAGGGCAGCATGCATTCAAAAATGATTCAAACATGGAATGACGAGCATGCGTCAAGCATTACACATTCTTCAATCAAACATGATCACAATCACACCACACACCATGGTAAACAATTCTTGAAAACATCATGAAAGAATGCACATTATTTGTCATTTTGATCAAATTAATTCAAACATACATTTCATGGAATTAAAAGCAAGCAAGCATGCACAACACAACTCCAGCAACACCAGCAATAATTCACAATTAACATGCTCAAGGAGTGTGTGCAAAGTGTTCATCACATCAAGAAAACAACAACACAATCATGGATGTTCACCAACAAAACCAAAAGTCACGTGTCGAAGAATCGTGCTCATGCAAAGGTGTGAGGTAAAACAGCTCAAGAATAATCCACAAATCATCAACATATCAATCCATGAAATTTAGACATGCAAGAGACCTCAAACAAGCAAGAAAATGCAAGAAAAACACACTCTGCTTCAGTGGTAATTGATTACTCACATAGGGTAATCAATTACTCAGTCGAAATTTGACTAAAAACGTGAAAACAAGGCAGAGTAATCGATTACCCTGTTTGAGTAATCGATTACTCAGTTGAAATTTGACTAAAAACGTGGAAAACAAGGCAGAGTAATCGATTACCCTGTTTGAGTAATCGATTACCACTGAAACAGAGGCAGAAATTCAACTTTGAAAAGCACTTTTCAGCAGCAAATCACTTATCCAAACATCCAAATGATCATGTAATCAATAATGCACTAAAATTACGTTCAAACACAGTATTCAAACATCAATTAGATCCAACAATCATGAACAACAACGATCAAATTCAAGCAAATGGATCAAATCACATGTAAAACCAAGGATCTACATTGCATAAGCTAGAATTAAGCTAAATCAAGTATAGATCTAAGAAAAACCAACCTACAAAGTTGAGATTTGCTTTGGTAAGTGTTGCAAACAGAATTTGATGAATCCAAGCAAGAAATTCCAAGATCTATGAGCTCCTTGCAAGCAAAACCTGAAAATCCAAGCAATAAGCTACCAAAAATCTAAAATCACTTCCAATAAGCACTTCTGAAATTTCAGATCTAGATCCAAACGAAAATCACCAATGGAAAGCAAAAATGATGTGATGATGAGAGGCTATAGCTCAAGAATTAACAAGTTCCAATGAAGAACTTGTTATTCTCTATGGAAGAGCTTTGAGTGTGGTTGAAAATGGAGGTTGAGAGTGAAAAAGTGAGAGAGAATTGAGAGAATTCTGAAAATTGAGAGTGAAAAATGATCAAGGTTCTTGAGAGGTTTGGAATGAATTGATTAAATAACCCCTAGGTTAGGAGTTAAGTTTGGGTTTGGAGTGAGGTTTAGTTAGTGGAATTGGAAGTGGAAAATGAGCTAGGAAAGGGATTATGGAATTAGAGTGGAAATTGTTGGAAGGAATTTGAATTTTTAGGTAGAAAATGATGAAAATAGATCAGTTCTAGATCCTTCCCACACATGCACAAGCCAAGCACATGATCACAAATGATCAAAAATTCTGCAGTACTGAAAATTGCCATATTTTTGCAATTTCGTCCAGAGTAATCGGTTACTCACTTTGAGTAATCGATTACTCAGTTCAAAAATTCAAAATTTTGGCGCCAAAAGGAGGGAATGTTGCCGAATTTCCTGTTTTCATCGGTTCTGAGCCACATTAAGCCTCTGAAACTTGCCATTTGATACTAACACTGAAACACACTTGAAATATGCTGTGTATTCCGTTACGTGCTCGGAATACTGCTGAAAATAATCGTCTGGTGCTGAATCGCTGATCAAAAAATGACTGCCAGAGCTTCTGATTATCAAATCATCTAATGAGCAAAATAAATGCTCAAAAAGACTTTGAAAGCTATCTGCTTGGCCCTAAACATTGTTGGAATTTCTTTTGAACTGGATGAGCTGCTGAAACGCGAGAAAATACCTCGATCCCATGCCCAAAAGAACCATGCAAATGCAGAAATGACGATGCAAAATGAGATGAAACATAAGCCGGTTAGAACAAGAACACGAGGGAAAATTTTGGGGTGCTACACCAAGGAACTTGTGACGCCCCCGATCTATACCCCCAAAACACGCAATTAAGGCGGTAAAAGAAATTCGAAAATTGATCAGAGTATAATGGAATTATCATGGCATAGAAAGGGAGAATCACATCAAAGTAACCAAACAACTAACATGCAACACCTGCTCATTTAGATATGCAACGTGGGGTAACAATCATACAGAGGAAACTTCGTTCCTTACACCCACTTTTCAGAAATTAGAATTAAAGCGGAAAGATCTAAAATCTGAATAACACATATACATATATACATATAAACTTGTCCG
This sequence comes from Lathyrus tuberosus, assembly GCA_022829125.1. Classification (NCBI taxonomy): domain Eukaryota; kingdom Viridiplantae; phylum Streptophyta; class Magnoliopsida; order Fabales; family Fabaceae; genus Lathyrus; species Lathyrus tuberosus. The sequence continues at coordinate 2,794,524 of JALAZF010000052.1, read as the reverse complement.
TCATACATCAAGTTATACATGTACAGCCAAAATATATCATCAGATAAACAAAACAATCACACACGGCCACCCTATGCTACCCGGAGTCACATATCAGAGCCGACCGACCAAAATAATGAAGACGCAACTCTTCACAAAAGAATACCTCCAGCAACTCTAATCTGCAACGCCTCATAGAGCGTTATAAAACAGCAGAAGGGTGAGAAAAACAACCATAATATAATTACATAAGATTATATATTAACACCAAAAAAATGCACAATAACGTATTCTCACCACCAAAACACACAGATCAATTATAACAACACATAGTACAATTCACAAGTGTCAAATACCACTACCCATCAATCATTCACAATACAATCACACATATTCCATCTCATTAAGTCACATTCACAAATTCATGCACAAATGACTCATAATTTAATGCAATGCACATAGACCGACACAACGACTCTATGCACATGCCATGCGGGTACCGACTTCCAATGTCTCATGTCTCATCATCAGTTCACTCAGGAACTATTGGAACCATCGCTCGTTACTGAGAATCTCAAGTAACTCCCCGTCGGGCCTACGATGTTCACCCGTCGCTTTAAGTCCTCAGGCAACGCCTCATATTTTCGAGGCACACGACGTTAAGGATTGCTTTAAGTCTCCAAAGGAGCCCACAATCGTCTATACTTATCGCTTTAAGTCCTCAGGCAACGCCTCGTATTTTTGAGGCACACGATGGTATAGTGGATTCCCTCAAGAATCAAATCGTCACTCAGGACGTTTCAACAATGCACAATATGATGCTTGGCATACAACGACTCATGACTTTCACATTGCATGCTCACACACATCAACAATCATGCATATATCATCAAATATCACACATAGCATTTTCTTGCCTTTCGGCCACAAATCATCATCACAACATCTCATCAAAAACAACTATTCACGATTAATCGGTAAAGTCGGCCAAAAGTCGGCTAAAAATAATATATTTCTTCACCAAATCATAGAACATATTTTTAGCTTCACATCCATATAAAGAACACTTAAATCGGATAACCAACGAAGAAGATATGAATATTTCAAAATAACCGAAAAAACATAAACCGTACGCCCAACACTACGATACGATTCGAAAATACTGTATCAATTGGACTAGATTCAGACCTCAAAACTATTTTTCCTAGAAAGAACATCTCGTTAGCTTCCCAACGCTTCGAACGGGGACCAAAACCGACTTACGGTTCAAGAGATATGAATTTCCGAAGTTTCCCGACAAACCAGAATTTTATGGTTCAGCACAGTATGTATCGATACATAGGCTTTATGTATCGATACAAAAAGACCTTATGTATCGATACATAGCACGCATGTGTCGACACATGCTGTAGTGAAAATGCTGTTTTTCCCAATTTTCACAGTACGTATCGATGCATAGGGGTTATGTATCGATACATAAGCCATTTCGTATCGATACATAGCTGTTATGTATCGATTCATACTCTGTTTTTCCCTAAAAAACCAGAATTTCTCAAAATGCACCTTTGCTGTCATTTTTCCAAAATGCCCGGAAACTCGACTAAATCGAACATTTTCACCGAAACAACATATACGCCCAACCACCAAATACATAAGAACAATTTAGAACACATAAACGAAATTTCTACGACGTTCGATTTTTCGATTAAATTTCCACCTTTCAAAAACCAGATTTTTCAAACCTCACCGAATCGAATAAAAAGCACGCTATACGACGACCTAACCTTGCTCGATACAACTACGTAATTTATTTCGAATTCTAACCATGAAAACATCGGTTTCTATCGATTTCCTATAATTCGACCTAAACGGACAAAACAACGGAAACATAACGAAAACTAACCAAAACATAACCGAACTTCATGAAACTTTAAACAGCAGCTCACATACATATAACCAACCAACACATGTATTTATACGACTTTTCGACCGTAAAAACATTGGTTTCTATCGATTCCGTCAAATACGGCATAAACGGAAACATATGGAAAAACCAACCAAAACATCCACACAAAACATACATAATCATACACAATCATAGTATAATCGAGTTTCGCACCCTTACCCGATAAATTCGCGTTCAAGAAAGTCGGGAGATTGATTTCTTCCTTCACAAGTTTTTTTCTCTCTTTTCTTCTTTCTCTTCTCTTTTCTTCTTCTCTATTTTTCTGATTTTTCTTTCTTTTTCTTTCTATACTTTCTATTTATTCTAACTTAATCAAAATACACCCAAATGCCCAAAATACCCCTACACTCAAATTTCTCGCAAACGATCCCAAAATGCGATAAAATATATTCACGACGAAAAATAACATATTTTCACATAAAAGTCGAAAATACAATAAAATAATAATAAAATAATCAAAACGACTCAATAAACAAAATTGGCAAAACGGGTCGTTACAATTCTCCCCCACTTAGAAATTTTCGTCCTCGAAAATCTTACCTGATACAAACAACTCCGGATACGACTCCCGCATCCTACTCTCCAATTCCCACGTCAGATTACCATCAGCAGCGCCTCCCCACGCCACTTTCACAAGTGCAATCTCTTTACCCCTCAATCGCTTCACCTCGCGATCCAAAATACTAACTGGTAATGCCTCGATCGTAAGGTTATCCCTTACTTCAACCTCGTCCATAGGAATCACATGTGAAGGGTCCGGAACATACTTCCGAAGCTGTGAAACATGAAAAACGTCATGCAAATTCGACAGATTCGGCGGTAACGCCACACGATACGCTACAGCACCAACTCTCGCAGATATCTGGTAAGGACCAATAAATCGAGAAGTAAGCTTCTTAGATTTCAAAGCACGACCAACACCCGTTACCGGCGTAACCCTCAGAAATACGTGATCACCCTCTTGAAACTCAAGATCCTTTCGTCTCCGATCATGATAACTCTTTTGTCTACTCTGAGAAGCTTTCATTTTCTCACGAATAAACTTTACCTTTTCCGTCGTCTGTTGCACCAATTCTGGTCCAACTACAGAACTCTCACCAGTTTCGTGCCAACACAACGGCGTTCTACATCTTCGTCCATATAAAGCCTCAAAAGGTGCCATTCCAATACTAGAATGGAAACTGTTATTATACGTGAACTCAACCAAAGCAAGATAACTGTCCCACGCACCACCTTGTTCCAAAACACACGACCTCAACAAATCCTCCAACGACTGAATCGTTCTTTCGGTCTGACCATCTGTCTGCGGATGATAAGCCGAACTCAACCTCAATTTAGAACCCAAAGCCTTCTGTAAACTTTCCCAAAATCTCGATGTAAACCTAGGATCTCGATCAGAAACAATACTCAAAGGAACTCCATGCAATTTCACCACCACACTGATATAGATCTCAGCTAACCGTTCCAAAGAAAAACTGATGTCAATCGGAATAAAATGCACCGATTTAGTCAGCCTGTCCACAATCACCCAAATAGCATTATGCCCTCGCTGAGTATTCGGTAACCCCGTTACAAAATCCATCGAAATGCTATCCCATTTCCACTCAGGAATATCCAACGGTTGCAACAAACCACTAGGTCTCAAATGTTCCACTTTCGATTTCTGACAAGTCAAACATGCATACACAAACTGAGCCACATCTCTTTTCAAACCAGACCACCAGAAAATCTTCTTTAAATCTTGGTACATCTTATTCGCTCCCGGATGAATACTTAAGTTACTTCGGTGTCCTTCCTCCAAAATCATTCTTTTCAACTCCGCATCATCAGGAATACAAATACGACCACGAAATCTCAAAACACCAAAATTATCCACCTTGAAATCCACATTCTCATTCCTCATCAAATCAACAAATTTCAAATCCAGCTTTTGTTTCTCACTAACCGACAACAAAAATTCATTAGTAACTTTCAACATTCCAAGCCTCACACTAACCGATGTCACTTCACATACCAAACTCAAATCTCTAAACGATTCCAAAAGTTCCAACTCTTTCACCATCAATGCGGACATATGCAACGATTTCCGGCTCAATGCATCGGCTACCACATTAGCTTTACCAGGATGGTAATTCAAGCCAAAGTCGTAGTCTTTCAAGAATTCCAACCATCTCCGCTGCCTCATGTTCAACTCTTTCTGATCAAATAAATATTTCAAGCTTTTATGATCACTAAAGACCTCGAACCTCGCACCATAGAGATAGTGCCTCCAAATCTTCAACATAAAAACTACAGCCGCTAATTCAAGATCATGAGTAGGATAGTTTTTCTCATGAACTCTTAATTGCCTCGAAGCGTAAGCTACAACCTTACCTCCCTGCATCAGCACACCACCCAAACCAATTAAAGAAGCATCGCAATAGACCACAAATGGCTCATTAGGATTAGGTAAAATAAGAATCGGAGCTGTCGTCAATCTTCTCTTCAGCTCACAAAAACTCTCTTCACATTGAATATCCCAAATGAACGCTTTGCCCTTACAAGTCAACTGCGTCAAAGGAAGAGCTAGCTTAGAAAAACCTTCAATGAACCTCCGATAATAACCAGCCAAACCTAGAAAACTTCGAATTTCAGTAACGGATCTAGGAGCCTCCCATTGTAGAACTGCTTCTACTTTAGATGGATCCACAGCAATACCATTACCTGAAATTACGTGCCCAAGAAAACTCACCTCAGACAACCAGAATTCACACTTGGACAATTTGGCAAAAAGCTTCCTTTCCTTCAAAACCTGCAAAACAATACGCAAATGCTCTGCATGTTCTTCCCGAGACTTAGAATAGATTAAAATATCATCAATAAACATCACCACAAAACGATCCAAATGCTCGTGGAAAATCCGATTCATGTATTCCATAAACACACCAGGCGCATTAGAAACCCCGAACGGCATCACTGAATATTCATAATGACCGTAACGTGTTCTAAAGGCCGTCTTCTGAATATCCTCTTCTTTCACTCTTATCTGATGGTACCCCCGATCTCAAATCGATCTTACTAAATACACAAGCACCAACCAACTGATCCATCAGATCATCAATCCTTGGAAGCGGATACTTATTCTTAATCGTCACTTTGTTCAACTGGCGATAATCAATACATAACCTCATACTCCCATCTTTCTTTTTCACTAACAAAACTGGAGCACCCCAAGGAGAAACACTTGGTCTCACGAACCTCTTTTCCAACAACTCATTCAACTGCTTTTTCAACTCCACCAATTCAGATGCCGACATTCTATAAGGTGCCATAGAAACAGGTCTAGTACCAGGAACTAGATCTATCGAAAATTCCACCTCTCTCACCGGCGGCACATCTGAAATATCCTCAGGAAACACCTCAGGAAATTCGCACACAACAGGAAACACATCAAGTGAAACTTGACTATCCACCGATAACGATGTAAACACTCCAAACAACTGAGCTTCATCCGCTAAAAGTTTCTTCAACTCTTTAGTAGACAAGAAACTCGAGTCTTCATCTTCCTCAAGAGAAGGAAACCTTACAAGCTTATGATAACAATCAATGTGCACCCTGTTAAATTGCAACCAGTTCATTCCCAACACCACATCTAATCCTTCCAACGGTAAACACACTAAATCCATCACAAAATCTTTGCCATAAATGGCCAAAGGACAACTTAGACACACCAAAGAAGTAGTTACTGACCCCATCGCTGGAGTATCGATAACCATCTCAAAATCCATTACGGACAACACAAGATTCAAACTCTTCGCGCACTCAGATGAAACAAACGAATGAGTCGCTCCAGTATCAATAATAGCAATTAAAGGCATATTGTTAATAAAGCAAGTACCTCTTATCAGACGATCTTCCTTTGAAGTCTGAGTCCCTGCCAACGAAAACACTTTCCCACTAGTCTGAGCCTTCTTCGGATTAGGACACTTCGAACTAATGTGACCAGGTTCTCCACAATTGTAACACTTCACGACATTCTTCCTTTTACAATCCGCTATAACATGTCCGATACCACCACAATTAGAACACTTATTCACTTTCTTCCTACATTCATGCTGGCGATGACCCAATTCACCACATTTAAAACACCTAGGAGAATTAGACATACCACCTCCACCTGACCTACGATCAAAAGTACTCCTTTGTTTACCTTTATCAGCCGGTGACACATACGGTCCACCACGGAACTGTTGCTTCCCTTTCCTGTCACTTACACTTTTATAGTGAGCAGAACGAGCCTTACTGTCTTCATCATAGATCCTACAGCATTCCACCAAATCAGCAAACCTTCGAATCCTCTGATAACCAATCGCCTGCTTTATCTCAGGACGCAAGCCACTTTCATACTTCACACACTTAGAAAATTCAGCAGTCGCTTCCACATAGTGAGGATAAAACTGCACAAGCTCCACAAACTTAGCAGTATACTCAACAACAGATAAATTACCTTGTTTCAGTTCCAAAAACTCAATCTCCTTCTTTCCTCGGACATCTTCCGGAAAATACTTCCTTAGGAACTCTCGACTAAACACCTCCCAAGTAATCTCTTCTTCCTCCTCCTCAGCTTCCAACACTTGACGAGTACTGATCCACCAGTCGTCAGCCTCTTCATGTAACATATGAGTGCCCAGCCTCACCTTATCCTCCTCGTCACAATCCATTACCCTGAAAATCCTCTCAATCTCCTTTAACCACAACTGTGCACCATCCGGATCATGTTTCCCTTTAAAGACCGGCGGCTTATTCTTTCTAAACTCATCATTTCCTGCCGCATTCGGTGCACCCTGCACAGCTCGTGCCATTGCCTCCATCGCAGCAGCCAGAGCAGCATCATTACGACCGGCCATATTCTGTTCGTCCAAATACAGAACTATGGTTAACAACAACTCGCTCAACACAACTCGCCCAATATGCTAGACACAACAGCCACAAACGACACAACTGACACGGACTAGCTCTGATACCACTTAATGTGACGCCCCCGATCTATACCCCCAAAACACGCAATTAAGGCGGTAAAAGAAAATTCGAAAATTGATCAGAGTATAATGGAATTATCATGGCATAGAAAGGGAGAATCACATCAAAGTAACCAAACAACTAACATGCAACACCTGCTCATTTAGATATGCAACGTGGGGTAACAATCATACAGAGGAAACTTCGTTCCTTACACCCACTTTTCAGAAATTAGAATTAAAGCGGAAAGATCTAAAATCTGAATAACACATATACATATATACATATAAACTTGTCCGTCATACATCAAGTTATACATGTACAGCCAAAATATATCATCAGATAAACAAAACAATCACACACGGCCACCCTATGCTACCCGGAGTCACATATCAGAGCCGACCGACCAAAATAATGAAGACGCAACTCTTCACAAAAGAATACCTCCAGCAACTCTAATCTGCAACGCCTCATAGAGCGTTATAAAACAGCAGAAGGGTGAGAAAAACAACCATAATATAATTACATAAGATTATATATTAACACCAAAAAAATGCACAATAACGTATTCTCACCACCAAAACACACAGATCAATTATAACAACACACAGTACAATTCACAAGTGTCAAATACCACTACCCATCAATCATTCACAATACAATCACACATATTCCATCTCATTAAGTCACATTCACAAATTCATGCACAAATGACTCATAATTTAATGCAATGCACATAGACCGACACAACGACTCTATGCACATGCCATGCGGTACCGACTTCCAATGTCTCATGTCTCATCATCAGTTCACTCAGGAACTATTGGAACCATCGCTCGTTACTGAGAATCTCAAGTAACTCCCCGTCGGGCCTACGATGTTCACCCGTCGCTTTAAGTCCTCAGGCAACGCCTCATATTTTCGAGGCACACGACGTTAAGGATTGCTTTAAGTCTCCAAAGGAGCCCACAATCGTCTATACTTATCGCTTTAAGTCCTCAGGCAACGCCTCATATTTTTGAGGCACACGATGGTATAGTGGATTCCCTCAAGAATCAAATCGTCACTCAGGACGTTTCAACAATGCACAATATGATGCTTGGCATACAACGACTCATGACTTTCACATTGCATGCTCACACACATCAACAATCATGCATATATCATCAAATATCACACATAGCATTTTCTTGCCTTTCGGCCACAAATCATCATCACAACATCTCATCAAAAACAACTATTCACGATTAATCGGTAAAGTCGGCCAAAAGTCGGCTAAAAATAATATATTTCTTCACCAAATCATAGAACATATTTTTAGCTTCACATCCATATAAAGAACACTTAAATCGGATAACCAACGAAGAAGATATGAATATTTCAAAATAACCGAAAAACATAAACCGTACGCCCGACACTACGATACGATTCAAAAATACTGTACCAATTGGACTAGATTCAGACCTCAAAACTATTTTTCCTAGAAAGAACATCTCGTTAGCTTCCCAACGCTTCGAACGGGGACCAAAACCGACTTACGGTTCAAGAGATATGAATTTCCGAAGTTTCCCGACAAACCAGAATTTTATGGTTCAGCACAGTATGTATCGATACATAGGCTTTATGTATCGATACAAAAAGACCTTATGTATCGATACATAGCACGCATGTGTCGACACATGCTGTAGTGAAAATGCTGTTTTTTCCAATTTTCACAGTACGTATCGATGCATAGGGGTTATGTATCGATACATAAGCCATTTCGTATCGATACATAGCTGTTATGTATCGATTCATACTCTGTTTTTCCCTAAAAAACCAGAATTTCTCAAAATGCACCTTTGCTGTCATTTTTCCAAAATGCCCGGAAACTCGACTAAATCGAACATTTTCACCGAAACAACATATACGCCCAACCACCAAATACATAAGAACAATTTAGAACACATAAACGAAATTTCTACGACGTTCGATTTTTCGATTAAATTTCCACCTTTCAAAAACCAGATTTTTCAAACCTCACCGAATCGAATAAAAAGCACGCTATACGACGACCTAACCTTGCTCGATACAACTACGTAATTTATTTCGAATTCTAACCGTGAAAACATCGGTTTCTATCGATTTCCTATAATTCGACCTAAACGGACAAAACAACGGAAACATAACGAAAACTAACCAAAACATAACCGAACTTCATGAAACTTTAAACAGCAGCTCACATACATATAACCAACCAACACATGTATTTATACGACTTTTCGACCGTAAAAACATTGGTTTCTATCGATTCCGTCAAATACGGCATAAACGGAAACATATGGAAAAACCAACCAAAACATCCACACAAAACATACATAATCATACACAATCATAGTATAATCGAGTTTCGCACCCTTACCCGATAAATTCGCGTTCAAGAAAGTCGGGAGATTGATTTCTTCCTTCACAAGTTTTTTTCTCTCTTTTCTTCTTTCTCTTCTCTTTTCTTCTTCTCTATTTTTCTGATTTTTCTTTCTTTTTCTTTCTATACTTTCTATTTATTCTAACTTAATCAAAATACACCCAAATGCCCAAAATACCCCTACACTCAAATTTCTCGCAAACGATCCCAAAATGCGATAAAATATATTCACGACGAAAAATAACATATTTTCACATAAAAATCGAAAATACAATAAAATAATAATAAAATAATCAAAACGACTCAATAAACAAAATTGGCAAAACGGGGCGTTACAATTCTCCCCCACTTAGAAATTTTCGTCCTCGAAAATCTTACCTGATACAAACAACTCCGGATACGACTCCCGCATCCTACTCTCCAATTCCCACGTCAGATTACCATCAGCAGCGCCTCCCCACGCCACTTTCACAAGTGCAATCTCTTTACCCCTCAATCGCTTCACCTCGCGATCCAAAATACTAACTGGTAATGCCTCGATCGTAAGGTTATCCCTTACTTCAACCTCGTCCATAGGAATCACATGTGAAGGGTCCGGAACATACTTCCGAAGCTGTGAAACATGAAAAACGTCATGCAAATTCGACAGATTCGGCGGTAACGCCACACGATACGCTACAGCACCAACTCTCGCAGATATCTGGTAAGGACCAATAAATCGAGAAGTAAGCTTCTTAGATTTCAAAGCACGACCAACACCCGTTACCGGCGTAACCCTCAGAAATACGTGATCACCCTCTTGAAACTCAAGATCCTTTCGTCTCCGATCATGATAACTCTTTTGTCTACTCTGAGAAGCTTTCATTTTCTCACGAATAAACTTTACCTTTTCCGTCGTCTGTTGCACCAATTCTGGTCCAACTACAGAACTCTCACCAGTTTCGTGCCAACACAACGGCGTTCTACATCTTCGTCCATATAAAGCCTCAAAAGGTGCCATTCCAATACTAGAATGGAAACTGTTATTATACGTGAACTCAACCAAAGCAAGATAACTGTCCCACGCACCACCTTGTTCCAAAACACACGACCTCAACAAATCCTCCAACGACTGAATCGTTCTTTCGGTCTGACCATCTGTCTGCGGATGATAAGCCGAACTCAACCTCAATTTAGAACCCAAAGCCTTCTGTAAACTTTCCCAAAATCTCGATGTAAACCTAGGATCTCGATCAGAAACAATACTCAAAGGAACTCCATGCAATTTCACCACCACACTGATATAGATCTCAGCTAACCGTTCCAAAGAAAAACTGATGTCAATCGGAATAAAATGCACCGATTTAGTCAGCCTGTCCACAATCACCCAAATAGCATTATGCCCTCGCTGAGTATTCGGTAACCCCGTTACAAAATCCATCGAAATGCTATCCCATTTCCACTCAGGAATATCCAACGGTTGCAACAAACCACTAGGTCTCAAATGTTCCACTTTCGATTTCTGACAAGTCAAACATGCATACACAAACTGAGCCACATCTCTTTTCAAACCAGACCACCAGAAAATCTTCTTTAAATCTTGGTACATCTTATTCGCTCCCGGATGAATACTTAAGTTACTTCGGTGTCCTTCCTCCAAAATCATTCTTTTCAACTCCGCATCATCAGGAATACAAATACGACCACGAAATCTCAAAACACCAAAATTATCCACCTTGAAATCCACATTCTCATTCCTCATCAAATCAACAAATTTCAAATCCAGCTTTTGTTTCTCACTAACCGACAACAAAAATTCATTAGTAACTTTCAACATTCCAAGCCTCACACTAACCGATGTCACTTCACATACCAAACTCAAATCTCTAAACGATTCCAAAAGTTCCAACTCTTTCACCATCAATGCGGACATATGCAACGATTTCCGGCTCAATGCATCGGCTACCACATTAGCTTTACCAGGATGGTAATTCAAGCCAAAGTCGTAGTCTTTCAAGAATTCCAACCATCTCCGCTGCCTCATGTTCAACTCTTTCTGATCAAATAAATATTTCAAGCTTTTATGATCACTAAAGACCTCGAACCTCGCACCATAGAGATAGTGCCTCCAAATCTTCAACATAAAAACTACAGCCGCTAATTCAAGATCATGAGTAGGATAGTTTTTCTCATGAACTCTTAATTGCCTCGAAGCGTAAGCTACAACCTTACCTCCCTGCATCAGCACACCACCCAAACCAATTAAAGAAGCATCGCAATAGACCACAAATGGCTCATTAGGATTAGGTAAAATAAGAATCGGAGCTGTCGTCAATCTTCTCTTCAGCTCACAAAAACTCTCTTCACATTGAATATCCCAAATGAACGCTTTGCCCTTACAAGTCAACTGCGTCAAAGGAAGAGCTAGCTTAGAAAAACCTTCAATGAACCTCCGATAATAACCAGCCAAACCTAGAAAACTTCGAATTTCAGTAACGGATCTAGGAGCCTCCCATTGTAGAACTGCTTCTACTTTAGATGGATCCACAGCAATACCATTACCTGAAATTACGTGCCCAAGAAAACTCACCTCAGACAACCAGAATTCACACTTGGACAATTTGGCAAAAAGCTTCCTTTCCTTCAAAACCTGCAAAACAATACGCAAATGCTCTGCATGTTCTTCCCGAGACTTAGAATAGATTAAAATATCATCAATAAACATCACCACAAAACGATCCAAATGCTCGTGGAAAATCTGATTCATGTATTCCATAAACACACCAGGCGCATTAGAAACCCCGAACGGCATCACCGAATATTCATAATGACCGTAACGTGTTCTAAAGGCCGTCTTCTGAATATCCTCTTCTTTCACTCTTATCTGATGGTACCCCCGATCTCAAATCGATCTTACTAAATACACAAGCACCAACCAACTGATCCATCAGATCATCAATCCTTGGAAGCGGATACTTATTCTTAATCGTCACTTTGTTCAACTGGCGATAATCAATACATAACCTCATACTCCCATCTTTCTTTTTCACTAACAAAACTGGAGCACCCCAAGGAGAAACACTTGGTCTCACGAACCTCTTTTCCAACAACTCATTCAACTGCTTTTTCAACTCCACCAATTCAGATGCCGACATTCTATAAGGTGCCATAGAAACAGGTCTAGTACCAGGAACTAGATCTATCGAAAATTCCACCTCTCTCACCGGCGGCACATCTGAAATATCCTCAGGAAACACCTCAGGAAATTCGCACACAATAGGAAACACATCAAGTGAAACTTGACTATCCACCGATAACGATGTAAACACTCCAAACAACTGAGCTTCATCCGCTAAAAGTTTCTTCAACTCTTTAGTAGACAAGAAACTCGAGTCTTCATCTTCCTCAAGAGAAGGAAACCTTACAAGCTTATGATAACAATCAATGTGCACCCTGTTAAATTGCAACCAGTTCATTCCCAACACCACATCTAATCCTTCCAACGGTAAACACACTAAATCCATCACAAAATCTTTGCCATAAATGGCCAAAGGACAACTTAGACACACCAAAGAAGTAGTTACTGACCCCATCGCTGGAGTATCGATAACCATCTCAAAATCCATTACGGACAACACAAGATTCAAACTCTTCGCGCACTCAGATGAAACAAACGAATGAGTCGCTCCAGTATCAATAATAGCAATTAAAGGCATATTGTTAATAAAGCAAGTACCTCTTATCAGACGATCTGCCTTTGAAGTCTGAGTCCCTGCCAACGAAAACACTTTCCCACTAGTCTGAGCCTTCTTCGGATTAGGACACTTCGAACTAATGTGACCAGGTTCTCCACAATTGTAACACTTCACGACATTCTTCCTTTTACAATCCGCTATAACATGTCCGATACCACCACAATTAGAACACTTATTCACTTTCTTCCTACATTCATGCTGGCGATGACCCAATTCACCACATTTAAAACACCTAGGAGAATTAGACATACCACCTCCACCTGACCTACGATCAAAAGTACTCCTTTGTTTACCTTTATCAGCCGGTGACACATACGGTCCACCACGGAACTGTTGCTTCCCTTTCCTGTCACTTACACTTTTATAGTGAGCAGAACGAGCCTTACTGTCTTCATCATAGATCCTACAGCATTCCACTAAATCAGCAAACCTTCGAATCCTCTGATAACCAATCGCCTGCTTTATCTCAGGACGCAAGCCACTTTCATACTTCACACACTTAGAAAATTCAGCAGTCGCTTCCACATAGTGAGGATAAAACTGCACAAGCTCCACAAACTTAGCAGTATACTCAACAACAGATAAATTACCTTGTTTCAGTTCCAAAAACTCAATCTCCTTCTTTCCTCGGACATCTTCCGGAAAATACTTCCTTAGGAACTCTCGACTAAACACCTCCCAAGTAATCTCTTCTTCCTCCTCCTCAGCTTCCAACACTTGACGAGTACTGATCCACCAGTCGTCAGCCTCTTCATGTAACATATGAGTGCCCAGCCTCACCTTATCCTCCTCGTCACAATCCATTACCCTGAAAATCCTCTCAATCTCCTTTAACCACAACTGTGCACCATCCGGATCATGTTTCCCTTTAAAGACCGGCGGCTTATTCTTTCTAAACTCATCATTTCCTGCCGCATTCGGTGCACCCTGCACAGCTCGTGCCATTGCCTCCATCGCAGCAGCCAGAGCAGCATCATTACGACCGGCCATATTCTGTTCGTCCAAATACAGAACTATGGTTAACAACAACTCGCTCAACACAACTCGCCCAATATGCTAGACACAACAGCCACAAACGACACAACTGACACGGACTATCTCTGATACCACTTAATGTGACGCCCCCGATCTATACCCCCAAAACACGCAATTAAGGCGGTAAAAGAAAATTCGAAAATTGATCAGAGTATAATGGAATTATCATGGCATAGAAAGGGAGAATCACATCAAAGTAACCAAACAACTAACATGCAACACCTGCTCATTTAGATATGCAACGTGGGGTAACAATCATACAGAGGAAACTTCGTTCCTTACACCCACTTTTCAGAAATTAGAATTAAAGCGGAAAGATCTAAAATCTGTATAACACATATACATATATACATATAAACTTGTCCGTCATACATCAAGTTATACATGTACAGCCAAAATATATCATCAGATAAACAAAACAATCACACACGGCCACCCTATGCTACCCGGAGTCACATATCAGAGCCGACCGACCAAAATAATGAAGACGCAACTCTTCACAAAAGAATACCTCCAGCAACTCTAATCTGCAACGCCTCATAGAGCGTTATAAAACAGCAGAAGGGTGAGAAAAACAACCATAATATAATTACATAAGATTATATATTAACACCAAAAAAATGCACAATAACGTATTCTCACCACCAAAACACACAGATCAATTATAACAACACACAGTACAATTCACAAGTGTCAAATACCACTACCCATCAATCATTCACAATACAATCACACATATTCCATCTCATTAAGTCACATTCACAAATTCATGCACAAATGACTCATAATTTAATGCAATGCACATAGACCGACACAACGACTCTATGCACATGCCATGCGGTACCGACTTCCAATGTCTCATGTCTCATCATCAGTTCACTCAGGAACTATTGGAACCATCGCTCGTTACTGAGAATCTCAAGTAACTCCCCGTCGGGCCTACGATGTTCACCCGTCGCTTTAAGTCCTCAGGCAACGCCTCATATTTTCGAGGCACACGACGTTAAGGATTGCTTTAAGTCTCCAAAGGAGCCCACAATCGTCTATACTTATCGCTTTAAGTCCTCAGGCAACGCCTCGTATTTTTGAGGCACACGATGGTATAGTGGATTCCCTCAAGAATCAAATCGTCACTCAGGACGTTTCAACAATGCACAATATGATGCTTGGCATACAACGACTCATGACTTTCACATTGCATGCTCACACACATCAACAATCATGCATATATCATCAAATATCACACATAGCATTTTCTTGCCTTTCGGCCACAAATCATCATCACAACATCTCATCAAAAACAACTATTCACGATTAATCGGTAAAGTCGGCCAAAAGTCGGCTAAAAATAATATATTTCTTCACCAAATCATAGAACATATTTTTAGCTTCACATCCATATAAAGAACACTTAAATCGGATAACCAACGAAGAAGATATGAATATTTCAAAATAACCGAAAAACATAAACCGTACGCCCGACACTACGATACGATTCAAAAATACTGTACCAATTGGACTAGATTCAGACCTCAAAACTATTTTTCCTAGAAAGAACATCTCGTTAGCTTCCCAACGCTTCGAACGGGGACCAAAACCGACTTACGGTTCAAGAGATATGAATTTCCGAAGTTTCCCGACAAACCAGAATTTTATGGTTCAGCACAGTATGTATCGATACATAGGCTTTATGTATCGATACAAAAAGACCTTATGTATCGATACATAGCACGCATGTGTCGACACATGCTGTAGTGAAAATGCTGTTTTTCCCAATTTTCACAGTACGTATCGATGCATAGGGGTTATGTATCGATACATAAGCCATTTCGTATCGATACATAGCTGTTATGTATCGATTCATACTCTGTTTTTCCCTAAAAAACCAGAATTTCTCAAAATGCACCTTTGCTGTCATTTTTCCAAAATGCCCGGAAACTCGACTAAATCGAACATTTTCACCGAAACAACATATACGCCCAACCACCAAATACATAAGAACAATTTAGAACACATAAACGAAATTTCTACGACGTTCGATTTTTCGATTAAATTTCCACCTTTCAAAAACCAGATTTTTCAAACCTCACCGAATCGAATAAAAAGCACGCTATACGACGACCTAACCTTGCTCGATACAACTACGTAATTTATTTCGAATTCTAACCGTGAAAACATCGGTTTCTATCGATTTCCTATAATTCGACCTAAACGGACAAAACAACGGAAACATAACGAAAACTAACCAAAACATAACCGAACTTCATGAAACTTTAAACAGCAGCTCACATACATATAACCAACCAACACATGTATTTATACGACTTTTCGACCGTAAAAACATTGGTTTCTATCGATTCCGTCAAATACGGCATAAACGGAAACATATGGAAAAACCAACCAAAACATCCACACAAAACATACATAATCATACACAATCATAGTATAATCGAGTTTCGCACCCTTACCCGATAAATTCGCGTTCAAGAAAGTCGGGAGATTGATTTCTTCCTTCACAAGTTTTTTTCTCTCTTTTCTTCTTTCTCTTCTCTTTTCTTCTTCTCTATTTTTCTGATTTTTCTTTCTTTTTCTTTCTATACTTTCTATTTATTCTAACTTAATCAAAATACACCCAAATGCCCAAAATACCCCTACACTCAAATTTCTCGCAAACGATCCCAAAATGCGATAAAATATATTCACGACGAAAAATAACATATTTTCACATAAAAGTCGAAAATACAATAAAATAATAATAAAATAATCAAAACGACTCAATAAACAAAATTGGCAAAACGGGGCGTTACAGAACTGGTCTCAGTTTCTTTTGTCAATAAACTTTCTTGACAAGGGACGCTGTTCGTAGCGGTTTTCCTCAAACTTCTCGCCGAATTTTCCTGGGGAGATGCCATTTGATAGAAAAAGTTTTGATGTCAGACTTGCTGGGGAACCCATTCGTCTGAGCTGCAGAGGTGCACAAACTTCTCTGTGGGAGACGCCATTTGTTGACTCTACTGGGGAAAACGAGTCTCTTGAAAGACTGCTTCCTGTTTGGGAATACTACATCATACTTTTCTCGAGATCTTCTCGGAGGAATGCCATGTGATGTAATCCAATTTTGAGGTGTTGATGACCTTTTCGTCAGCGAATTTTTCGGAGAAAAACTGCCGTATTGCCGAATCTTTGATTAAGAGTCTTTCTCTGGAGATTTTCCTTAATCTGGGAAAGCGAAGATATCATCTTCAATGGCGAAGAGTGACGTTTGTCGAGAACTCTTTTTGTTTTTCAGAGGTTCAAGTTATCAAAGTGGTCAAAGAACCACCTTCAATCCAAGAAATAACTGGAGGAGAGATCATTTAGACGGTTCGCTTCCTGACGAGGAAAAAACTGACAACTCGATTGAGAGGACTTTTATCACTTGGGAACAAGACCGGCTAGAGTGATAGTGATGCAATATGAATATGAATGTAAATCAATAATGCATGATGTATATATGTTTATGCTGACAAAACTGACGCGACATACAGACTAATGGATGAACACGACTAGATACTCGGCCAGAATGGGAGATAAAAAGTATCACTGGTTCACGATTGCAATTCTGCCTTGCTTAGGAGAGATAGTCCCCATGGGGAACAACCGTTGGTCGGGCTTAGGAGGTAAGAACTCTACTGGGGGGTGTGTCAGATGAAACACGGTCTCTGACACAGTTGATCCTTCATTCAGGTGCACTGGTTTAGAAGGAGTACTTTGATTCTGCACTTTGAGGTTCAATTACTTCAGGAGAAACGATCGATGTTCTTTCGATGTTCAATAGTCAAAAGAAATTTCCATCTTTATTTTAAAAGCAGAAAAAAGTTTTACAAGTAAATTCGTTTTTGTTTTATGTCAAGAATCGTTGATCATGTTAAAAATGTCATTCTATAAAGCTAAAATAAATGAGAATTGCAAACAAAAGCATTAGGGCTCAAATTTTATTGACAGGATGGAAATCAGCCAAGCGCGTGATTCCATATAGTATTTACAAAGTCTAGAAAATGGTAATTTTAAGGGAAAAGGGCTACATTTAAACATAACGACCACTATCCTTCTACCAACTTTGAATTCTGGACATCCTGAGCTTCTGTCGAAGATGACCTTGACTGGCGTCTTTCTGACCGATGGCATTACTGCTGCTGAGGGATTTGCCCCTTTGTTTAACATAGTTACTTGCCATTATCCCTAATTTTTGCCTGGATTGTACTCTGAGATTTCCAATCCACGGGGATGATTTTTTATTATGTCTCTAATTTTGGCCTGGACCTCCCTTTCGGGTTTTTAATCCACCGAGACGTTTTTTCTTTATTTAGGCAAAGTATTTCTTGACTGCATCAACATTCGTGGAATAGGCAAATTCCTCTCCGTCCATGGTTACGAGTCTCAAGGCGCCGCCTGAGAAAGCTTTCTTGACAAAATAGAGGCCGTCATAATTCGGAGTCCATTTGCCCCGGGCATCAGTGAGGAATGATTGTATCTTTTTGAGCACGAGGTCTCCTTTTCTGAAGATGCGAGGTCAGACCTTTTTGTCAAACGCCTTCTTCATTCTCTGCTGATACAACTGACCATGGCATAGTGTCGTTATTCGTTTTTCTTCGATTAGGTTCAGTTCGTCGTGTCGACTTTGACACCATTCAGCCTCTGTTAGCTTAGCTTCCATCAATACCCGGATTGATGGGATCTCTACCTCTATGGGGAGCACTGCTTCCATGCCATATGCTAGAGAGAAAGGAGTTACCCCTGTTAAAGTGCGAACATGTGTGCAATAATCGTGAAAAGCAAAGGGTAACATCTCGTGCCAGTCTTTGTAGGTTACAACCATCTTTTGAACAATCTTCTTGATGTTCTTGTTAGCCGCCTCTACCACTCCGTTCATCTTAGGTCGGTACGGGGATGAGTTATGGTGTTCGATCTTGAACTCAGCGTACAACTCTTTCATCATCTTATTGTTCAAGTTAGATCCATTATCAGTAATGATCTGGCTTGGAACACCATAATGGCAGATGATATTGCTTTTGATGAAGCGGACCACAACTTGTTGGGTTACATTAGCGAATGATGCTGCTTTGACCCACTTGGTGAAATAGTCAATCGATGTCCGTTTGAAGCCTTGAGTTCAATCATGCCAATCATGTCGATTCCCCATATGGAAAAAGGCCATGGGGAAGAAAGAACTTTGAGATGCGTTGATGGTGCATGGATTTTGTCTGAGTATATCTGACATTTATGACACTTCCTCATGTACTTGTAGCAGTCAGATTCCATGGTCAACCAATAGTACCTTGCTCTTAGAATTTTTCTCGCCATTGTGTGTCCGTTGGCATGAGTGCCAAAGGATCCTTCATGAATTTCTTTTATCAGTATGTTTGCTTCTGGTCTGTCTACGCATCGGAGCAAGACCATGTCAAAGTTTCTCTTGTAAAGTGTATCACCGTTCAGAAAGAAGCTGCCTGCTAGCCTTCTGAGGGTCTTTCGGTCATTTCTAGATGCCCTAGGTGGATACTCTTGTTTCTGAAGGAAGCATTTGATATCGTGATACCAAGGTTTGTCGTCTATGACTACTTCAATCGTGAAGATGTAAGCGGGTCGTTCAAGGCGCATTATGTCAATCTTAGGTATGCCATTCCATTGACCTACATTAATCATGGAAGAGAGAGTCGCTAAGGCATCAGCCATGTGATTCTCCTCACGAGGGATGTGATGAAACTCAATTCTGTTGAAGAATGGTAACAACCTGCTCGCGTAATCTTTGTAAGGAATCAGTCTTGATTGGTATGTGTTCCAATCTCCTTTGATCTGATTGATAACCAAGGCTGAGTCGCCATATATATCCAAGTTCTTAATCCTTAAGTCAATTGCTTCTTCGAGACCCATGATACAAGCTTCGTATTTGGCCTCGTTGTTTGTGCACTTGAATGTCAGTCGAGCGGTGAAAGGAATGTGGGTACTCTGAGGGGTTATGATGACTGCCCCAATTCTGTTTCCTTAATGATTGATAGCTCTATCAAAGATTAGTCCCCATTGGGAACCTGGTTCTGGCCCTTCACTGGGTAGTGGTTCATCGCAATTTTTCATTTTCAAATACATGACATCTTCGTCTAGGAAGTCAAACCCGACTGATTCTTGATCGTCAATCGGTTGATGAGCCAAATGATTGGCTAAAATACTTCCTTTGACGGCTTTCTGAGCATGGTACTCGATGTCGTATTCTGATAACAACATCTGCCAATGGGCAATCCTTCCCATGAGAGCAGGCTTTTCAAAGACGTACTTGATGGGATCCATTTCAGATATTAACCAAGTAGTGTGACGAATCATATACTGGCGAAGATGTTTGGCTGCCCAAGCCAAAGCACAACGAGTTTTCTCAAGCCTAGTGTACCGAGTTTCGCAGTAGGTGAATTTCTTGCTCAAATAGTAGATGGCAGACTCTTTCCTTTTGGTTTCGTCTTGTTGGCCAAGTACACAACCCATTGAGTCTTCCAAGACTGTTAGGTATATGATCAGTAGTCTTCCTTCCACTGGAGGTGATAGAATCGGTGGGTTCAATATATATTCCTTGATACTGTCGAAGGCGGCTTGGCAGTATTTTGTCCAAACACAGTCCTGATTCTTTTTGAGTAATTTGAAAATTGGCGCGCATGTCGCGGTCATGAGGAATATGAATCTGGAGATGTATTTCAAACGTCCCAGGAATCCCCTGACTTGTTTTTTAATCTTTGGAGAAGGCATTTCTTGAATGGCCTTGACCTTGTCAGGATCAACCTCAATTCCTTTATGGCTGATAATGAACCCTAAAAGTTTCCCTGAACGGACACCGAATGTGCACTTATTGGGATTCAAGCAGAGTTTGTACTTTCTCAACTGCTCGAATAGCTTTGACAGGTGGGTTACATGCTTCTCTTCTGTCCTAGATTTTGCAATCATATCATCGACATACACTTCGATTTCTTTGTGTATCATGTCATGAAACAGAGTACTCATGGCCCTTTGATATGTTGCCCCGGCTTTCTTCAAACCGAACGGCATTACCTTGTAACAAAAGGTGCCCCATGGGATGATGAAGGAAGTTTTCTCCATGTCTTTCGGCGCCATTTTTATCTGATTATAGCCCGAGAATCCATCCATGAAGGAGAAGACTTTGAACTTTGTTGTACTGTCAACCAGCATGTCAATGTATGGTAAAGGAAAGTCATCCTTTGGACTAGCCTTGTTTAGATCTCTGTAATCCACACACATTCTGACATTTCCGTCCTTTTTCAGAACAGGTACTATGTTGGCTAGCCATTGAGAATATTCTGATGTGGCGAGAAAACCTGCGTCAATCTGTTTCTATACTTCCTCTTTGATTTTGATGGCCATGTCTGGGTGAGTCCATCCCAACCTCTGTTTTACTGGCAGACATTCCGATCTCAACGGTAAATGATGTTCCACGATGCTGGTATCCAACCCTGGCATATCCTGCTAGGACCAAGCGAATACATTGGGAAACTCTTTGAGAAGCTTTATCAAACTTTCTTTGACAGTTGGACTGAGTAGCGCCCCAATCCTGATTTCTTTTCTCTCTTCTCCTGAACCCAAGTTGACTGTTTCCAATGACTCTTTGTGAGGGTCAATGTACCTTTCCTCTTGTCTGAGTAGCCTGGAGATCTCTTCAGGAATTTTGTCGTCATCTTCTTCTTCAGCCCCAAATACCGTGAATTCAAAGTTGGGAGAAAGCATTGGATCGTATGTTTCAACGGGGTTTAAAACAAGCAATCTGCATGACGTTATGATTTGTTTTTAGAAGAGATAGAGAGAATTCAAGAGTGTGTACAGTGTATATATATTTTTTACTGCTTGTTTTTATTATTTGAATTATTTTTTAGGATTACCATTTTCTGAAAAAGCGAAAAGAGAAAACAGCAATAAATGCGGAATTTACAGAACGACGTTATTTTATTTATTATCTTGTCGATTCTTGAAACTACAGCCCTATAAAATAAAACTCTGTCGCTTTGGGCAAAGCGAAGAGGGATATTTACAGAAAGTGAGCCCTATCAAATCATCCGTTTCACCTGGGCAGGGTAAAAGGTTAAGATAAAGACGACAATTACTTTGACTTATGAACGATCTTCGGAACATCGACTGTAACCCATTGGCAGCGAACTCCTCGGTGAATCACAAAGTCCGGTACCTTCCTTGATTTGTCTTCAGAAATGACGATGATTTCTGGTGGAGCAGGATCGTTGAAATCTGTCTCCCAGGCAGAGTTGTCGTAGGAGGATTCCTCAGTTGTATTTTGCATAGTGTTTGTACTCTCAGGTATATCTCCCCATCCAGTAGACTGAATGTCTTCGAGCCTGATACGAGAGCTTTCGGGAGCGGTGTATTTGACCATAAAGTCGTATTTGCCACTTGGTTGTCCCAAGGTGTCCCACACTTCTTTGGAACTGGAGGAGTCATCCCTTTCGATGACGTTGACCTCGGGAAAAGCATAGTTAATGAATTCTGGTCCTGCAAACTTTGCAAATTCATCGTCGTGCTGGACGTTTTCTGAATGACCTGAGTGTTGATCCCATGACATGGTGGGGACGCAGGTATTTTTTCCAATGACGCTTAGCTGATTTTCATTGTTCGGATGATTTTCTTGCCCCAAGTCTCCTGGGTACGGCTGCCACATCGACAGACCATCCATCGAGCCATAATAGTCGTGGCCGAAGTTGTCTTTCATCAGAGGGTCCTCCTCTAATAAGTTTGGTGGAGAACGTCATCCTTCCGGATCACAATCTCCGTATATCATTTTGACATCTGACCTTGGTATAAATCTCGGATTCTGTGCGGGATAGCAAAATGGCATAGGCACCTCTTCCTGAGATATATAACCGTCCTCTTTAAGATAGGACTTCCATTCCTCATCTGTGTCGGAGGAGTCTCCTTCGTTGATGGTATGTACTTCTTGTGATATTGGGGGAAGGAAACCTCCACTATGGAAGAAGTTCTGAATGGGATGAAGACTTTCATCGTTAGCAGCTGTCTGGGTGCAGGTTGCAGAAAAACCAAGACCCTTCTTTGTTTTATTATCAGTAGGAATGACAAGCTGTCCCCATCCTTTTGCATTGTTACTCTCGATTACTTTGAGAGCATCTTTGTACGAGGAAATCGATATTCCCTTTTCTCATTGATTCTCATTGCTCACCGAAAGTGCTTGGAACTGAGTTCCAATAACCTCTTTGGGTTCTACACAAGTGGATAATGATAGGTTACTCACGATCAAGGCTTGTTCTCCATAGACCGTGATGAGTTGGTCATTCTTGACAAACTTCAGCTTCTGGTGAAGTGTCGAAGTGACTGCCCCAGCCTGGTGTATCCAAGGTCTTCCCAACAAACAGTTGTATGTTGCTCGGATGTCCATGACCTGGAAAGTGACTTGGAAAGTATGAGGACCGATATTTATGGGAAGGTCGACTTCGCCGATAACTATTTTTCTAGACCCGTCAAATGCTTTGACGACGACCTCACTGCCTCTCATCGAGATCATTTGAATGATAGTTGCATTAGAGTGGACTTCGGCATAACGTTGAGAGCCGATCTGGTATCTACCAGTACGCTGGCCAAAGCATCGTCCTGGAAGTTGACTATGATATTGAGTGCCATATTGTGACTTTTGCCTTATTCTGGCAATTCCTCATCACTACCCCAAGTTGTTGCAGGAAGTGATGTTAGAGACGATACTGTCGAATTGCCTTATTGACACATCCTGTTCCATAAAGGCCTGCTCTAAGACTTTCTGTAGAGCCTCTCTGTGGGCTTCGGAACTGGGTAGGAGCGATAGTATAAATATTTTTGAAGGAGTTTGCAACACCTGATCAACAATGTTGTATTCACTCCTCTGGATGAGCTTCAGCATCTCAACATCGTTCTTTGAAAGGTCGGGATCACTGGATTGACCGGCTGGTGGATTGGGAACTTTTGTTTGAGGTTCCATTTCTCTGTTAGGTTCTCCAACTCCTCTGTTGAAGATTCGACCGCTCCGTGTTACTCGACTGATGTCTGCAATATTCACGAAGGAGGATAATGGAGTTTCCTTTCCATTCTCAACTGTTGTTGCACCGTATTTGTAAGGGATAGCCTTATCGGATTCATACGGTACTGGTCCCGGTAGATAGATAACTACAGGAGCCTTCTGATTTTTCTGACTATCGTCGGTAACTTCAATCAGTTCCTGGATAGGAACCTTCGATTCGTCAAGTAAAGGGATAAAGGTACAAAGATCTTTGGTTCTCCCAGAGTCCGAGATTACAACCACATCTTTGATCTGGTCAGCGAAATAGTCTGGCATCCAGTTAATGGACCCCGAAGCTGAATATTGTTGAATCTCTTTGTGGTCCAACTGACTCTAGAGGGCTGCTCGCATAAGGTAGCATCCTTGATTATTTTCTGAACAGACTCTACAGCATTCATAGTTATGTGGTGGCACCTGGCCACGTCTGCTTTAAATGCAGTGCAACCTCACTAGATTTGTTTTCATAGATCGGACATCCTTACTTTGATGCCTAGTATGGTTCCCGTTAATCACACTGATTTATTGCGTGTATTCATCCATATAGATCAGAAGCCACCAGTGGTTTAATAATTATTGTAAAGTTCTTTGAACGAGAACACACCCTTGGTTACTCTCACGACATACTTTACAGTTCAGATAATCATGTGAAGTGAGAAAACCGAGTTGGACTTGCTTGGCGTGTAACTCCATCAAGTTGGTATTCATCAAACGAATATCGAAGATTTGAATCATGTTGATCTGATAAGGATTTTTATCATGGTAGTCCTGGATCCACCCAAGATCCATCTGATGCTGGAGGGCCTCATGTTCAAAAGAGCATCCCTATTTGTTTACCGAGCAAGTCAGACAGGAACTGTAATCGTGTCGCGGCAGATTATGATACTGGCTTTGCCTTAAGTGCATTGCCACCAAGTTGGCATTCATTGCACGGATGTCGTGGTTTTGAATGATGTTGGAACTTGTATGAGTCATGTTAACTCCATGAAATCGATGCTCTTGGATCCATCCGAGATCCAATTGTTCCTGTAGAGCTGATTGCACCACAGAACATCCTTGATTGTTTTTAGAGAAGATATCACACTGGTGATAATTATAAGGTGGCACATGGTTGTATCCACTCTGTCTACAATGCATCTTGACCAAGTTGGACCTCAATAAGAGTACATCATGAATTTGATAGCTGTTATTGGACTCTCCCTCTATCAAATTTACCGCAACTTTCTCGTGTTGAGGCAGCGGGTTCATGAGAACATTCGGATTTGTATCCTTGAAGGATAAGACCCCGCTCCTGACAAGCTTTTGTACATCGGATTTGAAGCTGAGACAGTTTTCTATGTTATGCCCTGGTCCTCCTTGATGATAAGGGCAAGTTTGATCCGCTTTAAACCAAAAAGGTGGATTTTCCGGTACTGTAAGAGGAGACCTGGTTTGGATGTGCCCCTTAACCAGTAGTAGTGGAAATAGTTTTGCATACAACATCGGTATAGGGTCGAACCCTGGTGGTCGCGTTGTACGGTTATTGTTATATGGAGGACGAGCCTGCTGAAAAGGCTGTTGTGTCCTTTGCTGATATTGTTGTTGAATCGATTGGCTTTGTGCAACCTGAGGTTGATACGTTGGAACAGGCGCAGGGTTGATAGCAGGAGTTACAGCTACTACTGGTTGGTATCGTCGCCTTTGCTTTCGGAGAGATATATTCCCAATATCCTGCTCTTTTTTCTTAGGGAGAGGACTACCGTATCATTTTGTACTACTTGATGATCCAGTGTCTTTAACTAAACGTCCTTCTCGGACTGCTTCCTCAAGACGAACTCCCATGCCTACCATCTCGGTGAAGTCACTGGGCGCACTGGCGACCATTCGGTCGTAGTAGATTGAGCTCAAGGTCTTTAAGAAGATCTTTGTCATCTCTTTTTCCACAAGAGGTGGACAAATCTGTGCGGAAATTTCACGCCATCTCTGAGCGTACTCCTTAAAGGTTTCCTTGTCATTTTGTGACATCGATATGAGTTGATCTCTGTCTGGTGTCATGTCCAGGTTATACTTATATTGTTGAACGAAGGCAGCGCCAAGATCTCTGAAAGTGCCGATCTTAGTGCGGTTTAAACCCATGTACCATTTGAGCGCGGCACCGGTTAAACTATCCTGGAAATAGTGGATCAGTAGCTCTTGGTTCTTTGTCTGAGCTGACATTCGCCGAGCGTACATCACCAAATGGCTTTGAGGTCAAGAGTTATCCTTGTACTTTTCAAAATCGGGTACTTGGAATTTGTGCGGAACTTTCACATTGGGGACCAGACAAAGGTCTGCGGCGTCTTTTTCAAATAGATCCTGACCGCGGAAGGCTTGCAGCTCTTTCTGCATTTCCAGGAACTGTTCCTGGAACTCATTCATTCTGTCGAACATACTTTCGTTTCCACCAGAAGGTATCATTGGAATCTGTCCTTCCGGGACAGTGTGTACCACGGGTGGTGGTATAGTCATCATGGCAGTGACTCTTGGTGCTTCCCTCTCCCGAAGTTTGTAACCTTCAGGAGTTGCTGTCATGCCCCTGGCATCTTCGCTTTCCCGAAGTTTGTAACCTTCAGGCCCAGCGGTTCCTGCTGCGGTTCCTTGATCATCAGTGATTGGCGGAACATATCCTTCCGGGATATAGTTAATATGCATGCCCCAGGGACGATCTTTCGGCATTTTGTACCTAGGATCATACTTTTCCACTATGGACGTTGATTTGATCTCTGAGATCACAGCCCTTTGTTGTTGCATCTGAGCTTCTGCTAGAGCTTGCATGTTGTTATGAAGCTTTCTCAGATCCTCTTTCAGAGTGTCGATCTCTTCCCTCAACTCTCTGTTCTCTTCCTGGAGATCATCCATCCTTTTCTGTCGACTGGCCCGAGTATTGTACAAATGAGATAGTTTGACTCTAGAACCGAGACGCAAACGTGAGATTCGTAGGTAAGAAGAATGCGTTATGTGAGAATGATGAATGATATGCAATGATTATATTCATTATTTTTTGTTATTTTCAAAATAAACTTCGATAATTGGATTGCAAATATCAAATAGTGGGGAAACCCCATTTTATTGAATTCAAAGATTGTGGAAATGGAAATACAGTAATTTACAAAGTGCTGTAAAAGTAAATGTCTAAATTTATGGATCCTGAGTCCTCTCTGAGGAGAGCTCAGGTGCTGGTTCTGGTACTTTCCTTTTCTTCGACCGGGGCTCTTGAGCCGTTGTCGGGTTGTCATTCCTTTGCCAAGTGAAATGAGCAAGCAAATTCCTTTAGTCTTCCTGGTTTTCTACAGCATGTTGCTCTAAAATCTCGATCAGAGCATCTTTTTCTCTTAACAGTTGCTGTATTTTCTTGCACTCCACATTGAGAATACGATACTTATTCCTCCAAGACCTCTTCTCCTGTTGAACTTTGTTGAGAGTAACCTGAAGTTTTTCCGTCTCAGACATAAAATAAAGGACAGAGTCCCTTAATGGAAGAACTTCTTGACGAGGGTAAGGCATCCTCAGCTTGAGAGCTCTAGTTTGTACCCAGTGGAGATAAGGCTCTACCGAGACATAGTCTGGTTTTCCTAGAGACTCTCTTCCTTTCCTATGAATATGTTTCCAGGCATGCACTATTTTTGTCTTTAGTGCTCTGTCATTTTCTCCTTCCTTGAAGAAAAGACCTTTCAGATGAGCATTACGCGGGACATGCCTCATCGGGTATCCAAATTGACGATGGACTAAAATTGGATGATAGTTGATTCCTCCCTTAGTTCCTATAAGGGGTACATTTGGGAAATTTCCACAACGGTCAATGATCCTGATCCCGTCATAGATTTGATTGTACCAATCGATGTCAGAGTTGGTAAGAGACATGATTCTCTACGACCAACGTAAAGTATTCTTTTGATCCCAAAATGCAGCAGACTTGGGCAAATGGGAAGTGAACCATTTGTACATCAGGGGTACACAACATGTGATCATTCCTCCACTGTACAAATTCCTTAGGTGTACAGAATGATAAGCATCAGCGAGCAGGGTTGGTATAGGGTTTCCAATCAGAAAAATCCTAATGGCGTTGATATCAACGAAGTTATCAATGTTGGGAAACAAAAATAACCCGTAGGTAAGCAAAACAAAAATGCTTTCGAAAGCGGCCACGTTCCCTATACTGGCAAAGTACAGGGCTTTCTTTATCAAGAACTGGGCTGGTAAACCCTGAATTCCACCCTTAGTGGTCATGTGAGTCCTGACTTCTAACTCGTCCAAATAGATTGCTCTTGCAATGGTTTGATCCTTTGGAATTTCTTCCAGTCTAGAAAAGGGAGCTTGATCAGTAATATGTAAATCAGTCAGGTGAGAGTACTCCTCTAGTGTTAGTGCTAGCTGATAATCCGGGAATGTGAAACAGTGATATACCGGATCATAGACCTGGATCAGTGTAGACATGATTCCTTCGATTACATGGACCCTTAACAAGGATAACAGTCCTCCATTCTTAGCTCTGAAAGCCTCAGGGTTGGTTATCATTCTTTCCAACCCTCTTAAATCCTCTAGTTTTGGAACCTTGAAGGTGTACTTGTGAGTTTTCCTCCTACCAAAATCCATTGGCAATCTCTTTATCTGACATTTGCAAT
The DNA here is from genome assembly GCA_022829125.1 of Lathyrus tuberosus. Lineage (NCBI taxonomy): Eukaryota > Viridiplantae > Streptophyta > Magnoliopsida > Fabales > Fabaceae > Lathyrus > Lathyrus tuberosus. The sequence goes on along the minus strand of JALAZF010000052.1, from coordinate 2,765,690 downwards.
CATTGTCTTAGTTTAATTTGAAAAAGAGAGACTAGAAGAGAATATATTTTTTAATGTTTTTAATGTTTTTGAGTGAAATGAATGCATGAATGCAGCACACAAAAACATAGAAAAAACATGGGGTCAAAGGGTCGGTGTCATGAAGTCAAGGCTCTACCCATCCCCCAAAGGTTTATACTGGTGATTTTTTGTACCTGTCCGCAAAATCATTGACCCCTCTTGGGATAACAACAGCAAGCGGATCGCCAGCAAGTTGTAGTATCTTAGAGTGATCTCAAATGAGGGTAGTATCGCATGACAACTATTCCCGATAGCTTCCGCACTACAACATGGTTTAAGTCTACTAAAAACCTCAGCTTCTCAGATAACCCAATCGACCACACTACTTTCAACAACCGAAGTCGTATAGGAAATGTATCTGCAAAGGGAGTCTCCACTGAGTTTGATGGTCGACCGGGGACTCTTAGCTGGGATTCACTCCCCGTAAGATTACCTATATAATGTCATCCCCTATCTTAGGTGTATACTCAATCTTTCCACATGCGGCATCACACGCATTCCTATTAGCAGAAAAATAAACACAAATATCAATTAGGAAAAGCGGTATATATATTTGTCTTAATCATCCTAGACCTCTAGTCTTATGATCCTATACAGACAATGACTCCCCAGCAGAGTCGTCATTTCTGTGGTATTCGGTGAATTTAAGGCTTTCTACCTTAAAAGAGGCTAGAAAGAATGCCTCCCACTGTGGTCGCCATTTTTCTGTAGCGCGGTTTTTGTGGTTTCGAATCACTATCGCTTTGGTACTACAGTTTGATTCATTTTTTATCCTGTGAAGCTGATTAAGGAAGGGAAATAGATGTCTCCAATTAACCCTGCTTGCAAACTGAGGTTAAACAGTCAAAACGGTTAGTTTATAGATGCTATCAAAATAGGGGGTTCTTCTTTAAGGTTATTTTCTTAAAAACAGTGTCTAGACTATCGGTAAGGTGTTAGGTCTGATGCTTTTCGATTGATGTATCGAGGTACGGGATTTTGGGTTTTTGATTAGTATGCTCGCTAAGATTTTTGCAATATTATGCCTACGTATTCCCGAACAGGGAAATCAGAGCGATCATAGTTCCTCCTATTCTATGGGAGGAATGAGATTGTTTTGGTGTCTTGTTCAAAGCCCAAGACATGAAGCTATAGGTGGTTTGTATCTTGTTCAAAGCCCAAGATGTGAAGCTAAAGGGTTTTGGCTGAGAGAGAATTTGTCATCTCTAAAGAGGAGTTGTTGATGTTTGTATGCTGTGAGCAAGGCACAAATTTGATGCTAAAAGGTTGATTGACTCAACCGGGGTTTTCCTTATACAAAGCCTAAGAGGAGGCTAGAATTTTGACTTTTTCGGGGGAAAATGTTCTTTCTGTCTTGTACAACGCCCAAGATTGAGGCTAAAAGAGAATTTGACTCCGTTGGGAAGAATGTATCTTGTATAGAGCCCAAGATGGAGGCTGAAAGGGTTTGACTTAACAAGAGAGTACTTTTATCTGTCCTGTATAAAGCCCAAGACAGAGGCTAAAAGGTTGACTCAACAAGAGAGTCTGTTAGATGATTGACTCAACAAGAGAGTCTGAAGGTTGACTGACTCAACAAGAGAGTCTTTTATACTCAACAAGAGAGTGATTTGAGGTCTCGTGCGAAGCCCGAGATTGAGGCTAAAAGGAGATTGACTCAACAAGAGAGTCTTTTATACTCAACAAGAGAGTGTTTTTCTATCTCGTACAAAGCCCGAGATTGAGGCTAAAAAAGAGATTGACTCAACAAGAGAGTCTTTTATACTTAACAAGAGAGTGTTTTTCTATCTCGTACAAAGCCCGAGATTGAAGCTAAAAAGAGATTGACTCAATAAGAGAGTCTGAAAAGGTTAGCTCCGCTGGGGAGAATCATTTGTACAAAGCCCTGAGGAGGCTGACTTACTGTTGAGGATTATTGCGATCCTGAAGCGGGTCCAAGTGTGGGGAACTCTCATGAGAGAGGCCAGGTTTCTGCTGGAGATTGATCCAGAGTGATCGGTGTTTTTTCCTATGTTTGAAAGGAACTTGAGAATGTCTTTGAGACTCAAGAGGTTTAGACTGTCCAAGTCTAGAGTTTTATCTTTTGTATGATGCCCAAGAGGAGGCACGGGCATTAAGGGATACTATCAACCCTAAAATGGCTGGAGTTTTGACGCTGGAAAGACTGCTCTAGCAAAGGATGAGTTAGTTATGTCTTATACCTTTAAGAGGTCGTTAGGGTCCTTGTATTAAGCCCAAGAGAAGGCATGAGAACTTCTAAGAAGCCGAAGGGTCCTTGTACAACGCCCAAGAGGAGGCGGGGATGCTTTCAGGAAGCCTGTGAGTCCCCAAACCAAGAGAAGTTCAAGAAATACAATTCACTAAGAAGAGATCATTCTAGGAAAGTTCGAGGATTTGGAAGAAACTCAAGAGATGCCATTCACAGAGAAAAGATCATCTCTGGGGAGTTAGAGTTTCTTTGACAATTTCTAAGGGTGATAGTCTGAGAAAAGGTTCACCGAGAATACTGCCTTTCTCTTTGCTCCATATTGTTTAACCCCAAGAGGAGGAAAGACTGTATCTGGAATCCTATGGGGGATCTAGTTTTGTTTGTAATTAAGAGTGACCAACATGGCTTTACCTAGTTCTAGACGTAGTTGCCGGGGAAAACTCTAAATAACTATACTAGTATTACACAGTGGATATGTGATAAGTATATAAAAGGATGTGAAAGAAGACTTACAGTGAAACAGCCCCACAATACAGTTTATATACATAAGAAAGCGGTAAATGAAAGCGGATAAACACTTACCCGTTGTAGAGCTTCCATGCTGTTTGGTTAGTTTTTCAACAAAGAAATTAAAGAAACTTTTGATGAAAACATATATTTTAATTCAAAATCAAAGGAAAAAGTGATTTGAAAAGATTGTTGGGGCTTACAGCTCAAGGAGAGGCCCAAGTTTTAACGATGATCGCACCGTTTTTTGAAAACTGTGCAGAGGGACTTATACCATATGTGAGGCCCAAAAAGGTTTTATTACAAAAGGATTAGGTCTTACACTCTACCAAGAGGCCCAAAGAGTTTTAAAATGATAAAGATGGGTCTTATAGCTCAAGGAGAAGCCCAAATATTTTTGTTAAAGGCGACGACTGCGTCGTACTTTTGAAAATATACAGAGGGATTTATCCAATGTCTGAGGCCCAAAGAGGTTTTATTTACAAAAGGATTGGGTCTTACACTCTACCAAGAGGCCCGAAGAGTTTTACAATGATAAAGATGGGTCTTATAGCTCAAGGAGAAGCCCAGTGATTTTGTTAAAGGCGACGACCGCGTCGTACTTTTGAAAATATACAGAGGGACTTATACAATGTCTGAGGCCCAAAAAGGTTTTATTTACAAAAGGATTGGGTCTTACACTCTACCAAGAGGCCCAAAGAGTTTTAAATTGATTGATGAGGGTTGAATTAATCAAAACCCTAATTTTGTTTAAAAAGGCATTAATATTGTTAAAAAATTAATAAAAATTGATGAGAACATGTGAAAAATGAGTGGTGATCTAGGATCAATGCTTCAAATATCATGTTTATATCCACAAAATGATTGAAAATCCATTAAGTTTGGGAAATCAAGAAGGAACAAATATTCAAATGTTAAAAACAAATAAAACATTAATTCTTTTGCAAAAATAACAAATATATGAAATAAATAACATTTTTGGGAATTTTTGTCAAAATAAAATATTTTAACATTTTTGTGAATTATTAAAAAAAGAATCAACTCAAAATCATTAAAATTCAGAGAGAAATTAATTTTTGAATCAATTAAATAAAATAACAAAATTCAAATATTTGAATTTTCAAAAAAGGCGCCAAGAACATGGCAAGAACACACGCGTGTTCTGAGTTTGGCCTGATTTGCATTTTCTATCCAATCTCACTGAATACTTGATGAAATCGCACAATCCACATATCAATCTGCTCGTTTTCACCTCACGATCATGTCTATGGTCTTTAATTTCATTTATTTTAAGCATGGAACAAGAAATCAAGACAAAGCCTCAAGAACCCTAAAATTTGCATGAAGGCTGAGAATTTTGATACACGATTCAAACAAAGCAATTAATTGAGGGGAAACATTCTATGCATGATTATAAACATTTGGCAAAAGTATTGTGCGAGGAAATATGCATAGATTAAGAGATGACCAAGTTTAGGCTTACTTGAAGGTCGTGACAGCAAGGGCAATGTGATTTTTGAGTTAGAGGTGTTACAGATGAGTTGTGATGATCTGAACAGCCTCCCTACACCATATGGAGTGTGTTTGAATGCTTGGACTTGATTGGAAATGGTTGGATCACTTCATGGCATCTCAGTTGCAACTTGGTTAAAACCTTGAGCAACTGGCTGGTGATTCTGAGAAATCAGTGTTATAGTTGTTGTTTAAGTGTTTGGATCACTTCAATATGATGTTTATGAGGTGTGTGTGTGATTGGTTTGGTTGGAATAGCTCTCAAACTCAAAACCCGATAGTGACTTGCCTTAGAAGGCAAAATTGGAAGTGAGAAGGTGATTTTGAGGAAAGCATTTGTTTGATGGATTTGGTGTATTTAAACTGAGCACAAATGAGCTCTATTTATAGTTTAGCAAGTTTGTTTTGCAAGGAATAGGGAATGACAACTGTAGCAGAGGTTTGGCAAATGTTGATCAATAGGAATTCAAGTCTCCTCTAGCCAATGACTAGAGGTTAGAGCACAGGCGGCTGGTCCCCTAGTTCAGAGATCATCCTTGACTCATTCAGTTGGAAATGGTTCAGTTCATGCCACCTTGGTGCATCCATTGAATGCTCCAAAACAAAATTGGAGTCTTGTCCCCTTTTTAGGGTTTTTTAGGTTTGGCATGCTATTTTTAGTTCCAAAGACTTGGGAGGCTTATGGATTAGTGTTTGTCCCTCCTTGGTCTCCCCTTGAGGTGTTCAAATGGATAAACTTGTTTGTCATTTGCAAAATTTGCTCAAATCGAGAAAAATGTACAAATCTGCCTTGCCATGACAGTTTGCAGCAAGGCACATTGCCATTGTCATATCTCATGGCTCAAGTGGATTTTGATGGAGTTCTTGGCCATTTTGGAAATCTCTTATATGATACAACATATGTGTGATCATAGTTTGTCTTGATACTTTTTGGATCCAAGTGAAAAATGCCCTTACATTTTGGAAAAAGTGAAACAGATTCTTACTTAGTGAAAATTTCAATAAGTGTTGGAAAAAGTGACATTTCATGTTTTCAGCCATTTTGGTCCAACCATAACTCAAAATCCATGATGAATTGGAATGAGGTGTAGTTGACATTTTTAAAGTATGCCATGTGTGCTACAAATCCATCTTTGGATCATCCCAAATGGTTGCTTGGATCTGAAGTTATGATCCTTGGAAGTTGGTACCCTAGCCACTTTGTTCCATAACTTAGAAAATTTCTAAGTTTTTTATGGTTACCCCTTTTACAAGTTATCCCACTTTTCTAGATTTTCCTTGATTAATGATGATTCCGATCACACATTAACATCATTTTAGGGTTAGGGGACCATAATTGATCAAAAATAAAAAAGTCAAACTTTGACTTTTGGGCATAGTTGACTTTTTATCAGACGAATTCCAAACTGTGCGATCCTCTATGAAATCAAGTCCTTGACCTAAATCAAACTTGATGGATTGATTTCATAGATGTTATAGGGTGTATTGAATCATGTCCCAAGGCTTGGGAGCATGTCTTGGTCAAAAGTCAAAGGTGCAGTTGACTTTTTCCGCGAAACCCTAATTGTGGTTCTGATGAACTTGAAACTTGTGAATCAAGCTTCTTGGATCAATCCATTGTTGCAAATAGATCAATGTAGTTTACTAGGGACCCTCAAATCATCTCTTGAGGTCTTGGCTCATGTTTTGTCCCAAAAGTCAACTTAGGGGTGAATTAGGTTAAGAAACCCTAATTCCTGATTTTTTTATGAATGCATCCCCTGAGGCTAAATTGACTTGATGATTGGGTTTATGAGGTCCCTTAGAGTATTTTAAGTTGTGATTTGAAGTGTTGGCTCATGCTCAGAGGAAAATTTCCATCTGAGGCCCTGGTCGACCAAAACCCTAATTTGGTGACACTGGCGACCTTGAGGCTTATTCCACTTGGAATGTTGCAACCTTGTGCTTAATTCTTGATGTGGGAGTCCTCTTGATCCATTGTGGAGGTTTGAAAGGTTTAGACAAGTTTAAGATCATGTCATTCCTTGATTGATCATTTGTCTAAGAGCTCTGAGGGGGTTTGAAACCCTAAGTTTGATTGTAGTGGATGCTCACCCATCTTTTGGGAGACTAATGAGGTATGAGGGTCCATCCATATTGTGATGATGATTTTCACAATAATGGGGAATCTTAGTGGTCAAAATTTGGGGTATGACACCATCCTCCAGTGGTACCATTTTCCACTATTCGAACAATGTCTTGATATGAGGAAATGAATGTTCCTTTTTCTTGATTGCCTTTGTTACTTACAAAAAGCACCTAAAATTGAGTCCCAACAACTTCTTCTGGTACTAAATAGGGGAATGATGATAGATTGCTTATGATTAAAGCTCGTTCTCCGCATACTGTGACCAACTTATTATTTTTTTACAAACTTCAGCTTCTGGTGAAGTGTTGAGCCAACTTCCCCTGCTTCATGTATCCAAGGTCGTCCCAATAAACAACTGTATACCGCTCGGATATCCATGACTTGGAAGGTGACTTGGAAAGTGTGGGGACCAATGGGTATGGGAATGTCTACTTTGCCAATAACTGTTTTCCTGGATCCGTCAAAAGCTTTGACTATCATCTCGCTGCCTCTCATTGGGGTGCCTTGAAAAGATAGCCGCTCAAGAGTTGATTTTGGCATGACATTTAGGGATGAACTAGTGTCTACCAGCACACTTTCTAGGGCATCATTCCTGCACCTGATTATGATATTAAGTGCCATGTTATGATTTTTTCCTTCCTCCGGGAGCTCTTCATCACTGAAACCTAAGTTGTTACAAGAAGTGATGTTAGAAATGATGTTATCAAATTGATCCACCGTTACGTCTTGTTCGACGAAAGCTTGTTCCAAAACCTTTTGTAAAGCTTCCCTGTGAGCTTCCAAACTCAGCAGAAGGCATAACATAGATATCCGATAAGCAGTATGCAATAACTGATCCACAATGTTGTACTCACTCTTCTAGATTAGCTTTAGAATTTCATCATTATTTTTACCTGATTTGTACCACTTGACTGGCCAATCTATTTATCATGAGTTTTAACTTGAGGTTCTTTTTCTTTTGTGGGCTCTTCTATTCCTCTATTGAAGATTTGACCCCTTCGGGTAACACAGCTTATGTCAGCGATGTTGACAATGGATGGCAGCGGGACTTCATTTCCGTCCTCTATCATGGTGGCACCATATTTGTAAGGAATGGCTTTCTCTGATTTATATGGCACCGGGCCTGGCAAGTAGATGACTAAAGGAGCTATGTGACTTTTTTGACTGTCGTATGAAATCTCTTATTGGTTTCAGCTTAGGGATACCGGGAACTTTTCCACTATCAAAAGGGATCTCCAGGCGTTTTGGTTCATTGAACAGAGGAATTATGGTGAAGACATCTCCATAAATTCTATAATTAATGGTTTCTCTTTCATTGAAGATTGTGATGATCCTTTGGTCTAACAGTCCTTGAATCGCATTTCGGATGCAGAGGCAACCGTGTCGGCTTCTGCGGCATTTTCTGCAAGTTGAATGATCATGGTGTTCTGGACCAAAGTAGTTAAGTCCACACAAGCTTTTGTGAAATTTGACCAATGATGTTTCAATGTGTTTGACATCATGAACTGCATACTGCCCTGGGCAATTTTGTACCATATTGATTGATTGGTGATTTCCCATTCTGTTTGGTAAGATCTCTACTCGGTCTACCTGATTCTGGAGAGCTGCTCGCACAAGGTAGCATCCTTGGTCATTTTCTGAGCATATCCCGTAGTGTTCGTAATTGTGGGGAGGTACTCGACTGTATCCACTCTGTATGCAGTGTATTTTACCAAGTCTTTTCTAATAAGCGAATGTCGCAGCTTCCGTGTCTGCTAGGGCCTTCATTAGCTATGTCGACTTGATGAGTTTCTGTGTTCTGGTATATCAGGAACCACCAGTGATCTAATAAGTGTTGAAGAGTTATTTGTACAAGCGCACAACCTTAATCATTCTCAGAGCAAACTCTATAATCCTGATAATTGTGTAATTCTAAAAATCCAAGTCGAACCTGTTTGGCGTGTAATTCTACCAAACTTGTGTTCATTAGGCAAATGTCAAAGATTTGAACTCTGTTTGGACATTCATTGATCATGTTGATCTGACGATCGTTTCTTCCGTGATAGTCTTGGATCAACACTAGATCCATTTGACATTGGAGAGCCTCTTGTACAAAAGGACATCCTTGATTATATTTTGAACAAATCGGGCAGTCGTTGAAGTCGTGAGATAGTGGATTGTAATGTTGACTTTGTCTGGAGTGCATCGCCACTAGATTTACATTCATTGCGCGAATGTCAAAATTCTGAATGATACCGGTGCATTTGTAAACTAGGTTTACTCCATGGATTCTGTGTTCTTGGATCCAACCTAGATCCATTTGTTCTTGAAGGGCTATGTGTACAATGTTGCACCCTTGATTGTCTTCGGAACAAGTATTACACTAATGATAGTTGTGAGGTGGCACATGGTCGTACCCACTTTGTCTGCAATGCATCTTCACAAGATTTGTTCTTAGTAAGCGCACATCGTGAATCTGATAATAGTTGTCAAGGTCTTTGTCAATTAAGTTGACAGAGGTTTTCTCATGTTGCAGTAACGGATTACTTTGAACATTTGGGTTAGTGTCATTGAAAGACAAAACTCCATTTTGACAAGTTTTTGTACATCGAATTTGAAACTAAAATAGTTCTCGATGTTATGCCCCGATGCTCCTTGGTGATAAGGACAAAATTGGTCAGCTTTGAACCAGTAAGGGGGATTCTCAGGAATGGCAGGAGGAGTCCAGGTATGAATGTGTCCTTTTGCTAGTAGAACTGGGAATAGCTCCGCATATGGCATTGGGATAGGATCAAAACCTGGTGACCTTAAGGTACGATTGTTGTTGTTGTATTGTGGGCGAGCCTGCTGATATGTCGGGGCAGGTGCCGGGTTGATAACTGGAGATACCGTTGCTACCTGTCGAGGTTGATACATTCGCCTCTGCTTACCCTGCGAGACATTACTGATATCTTTCTCTTTCTTCTTTTGGAAAGCGCTTCCATACCTTTTGCTACTACTAGATGGCTCCGCGTCCTTGACCAATCAACCTTCTCGAACTGCTTCCTCAAGGCGTACTCACATGTTCACCATCTCAGTGAAGTCACTAGGCGCACTTGCAACCATCCGGTCATAATAGAACGAGCTCAAGGTTTTCATGAAGATTTTTGTCATTTATTTCTCCTCGAGAGGAGGACAAATCTGGGCGGCAATTTCACGCCATCTCTGAGCATACTCCTTGAAGGTTTCTTTATCTTTCTAGGACATAGCTCTGAGTTGATCCCTATCAGGCGCCATATCCAAATTGTACTTGTATTGCTGGACAAAAGTTTCCCCAAGATCTCTAAAGGCGGTGATCTTTGCACGGTTTAACCCCATGTACCATTTGAGCACAACACCGGTTAAATTGACTTGAAATTAGTGGATGAGTAGCTGTTGGTTTTCTGTCTGGGTAGACATCTTCCGGACGTACATTACCAAGTGACTTTGAGGGCAAGAGTTGCCTTTGTACTTTTCAAAGTCAGGCACCTTAAACTTGTGCGGTATTTTAATGTTTGGGACTAAGCCGAGATCGACAGCATCTTTCCCGAACAAGTCCTGTCCACGAATGGGATGAAGTTCTTTCTACATTTCCAAGAACTGTTCTTGGAATTTATTCATTCTTTCATATACTTCTTCATTTTTTCCAGGGGTGGCATGAAAGATTTGTTCCTCTGGGATAGTATGCATCACCGGTTGTGGTATAGATATTACTGCGGTAACTCTTGGCGCCTCGGTGACCTGTGAAGTTTGTAACCTTCAGGTACAAGAGTCTCTGTCGTAGCCCTTGCGTCTTCATTCACCTGAAGTTTGTAACCTTCAGGTCTGGAGGTTCCGGTTGTGGCCCCTAGGTTTTCAGTGACTGGAGGTATATATCCCTCAGGCATGAAATTAAAAGGCATGCCCCAGGGAAAACCTTTAGGCATGTTGTACTGAGGAAGACTGACGGGTACCTCAAATGTTGGTGTAGACACAATTTCTGAGATCATAGTCCTTTGAGGTGATTGATCCTGAGCTGCTACCAGTGATTCAATCATGACATTGAGTCTTTCCAGACTTTCCTTCAGAACGTTAACTTCCTCTCTTAGTTCTCTATTTTCCTCCTCAAGATCTTCCATTTTCTTCTGACGATTGGCCCGAGTATTGTACGAATGAGATAGTTTGACTCTAAAGTGTGATAAGTGTGTAAGTTTTTTATGAAAAATGTATGAAATGCTCAGAATGATGTTGTCGCTCCCGGGATTTTCATCCTAGTACAAACGCGAAAGTGGCACGGCACAGAGTCGCCAGCAATGTGTATTTATCCCAAGAGAGGGAAAGGAAACACTGCATAAACCTGAGGGAAAGGAAAGAGCATGGTCTTGCGACCAAGAGAGAACTGGGTTCGGGAGTCGGTTTCGCGAGAGGAAGGTATTAGCACCCCCTCGCGTCCATCGTACCTGATGGGATCCACGCTTGCTTGTCTCAATCAAAGGGTGATAGAAAAGATGCTGGAAAAAATTGGAAAAGGAAAGGAAAGAGAAAGAAGAACAAATGTAGGGAAAATAAAAGAAGTGCTCGAATGGGCCCTACCCTACTGCCTACGTATCTCATCGGGAACATGAGAATCAGAGCGACGTTGTTCCCCTCAACGAGGGTCGCTTTGTTTGTGTTTTTTAGTGGAAACGTCAGAGTGCGCGTTCCAGCAGTTAGGTGTTGCAGCTCGCTGTAAGGAGACTTAGGCGTTACCTGTTTGCGGTAGAACGGACTTGACGAGTCCTTAAGGAAGGAGTGAAGAGATGAGAAAAGAATTATTTATTTGTTTTGTCTTTTAAGAAAGAAGTGTTTTGTTTATTGTTGTTTAGTAACACACATTGTATTTAAGTTCTTCATGTAGGATCGAATGCCTCACATATCGACCCAAGACGGGACGTACGCTAAACATTCTGAGAAAATGAGAGAAGACCCCTCACTATCTCATTCTTACATGAAAGGCTCAAATACAATATTTTTTAGGCCTTTATTAAGTGTTTTTTTACTTTTGTTTTAAGATGAGAAGAAGAGACTCAAAAGGTCGAGAAAGGTAAAATCTAAGGAGGGTGACTAAGACTCAACCCTAGAGTTAGCATGCTTGGAGATCCTAAGGTTAATGTGGTTTTAGAAATCTAATCCTAAAAGAAAGGAGAAGAAGAATAAAAGAAACAACTTACTTCCAAGATGGAAGTTAAGTTGATCTTAAAGAAGGGATGAAGAAGAAATTATACAAGGAAATCATATAAATGCTTAACATGATCACAAGTTGAATGATTAAAGGACATAAGAGAAAATGAAAGAAAGAATTGTATGTGGAAGCATATCCACACACTTACTTACCCTTAGCACCTACATGAAAAGGTTAGTTCAAAAACTATTCACAAGAAATCCTAAGTAAAATAACTTGGTCAAACAAGCCAATGGAAGGAAATAATGAAAACAACAGCTATTACAGCCCACATGCAACAGAACAGCAGTAAATTCAGCTTCATATACCAAGCAGCAAACAACAGCTCATGTTCAGCATACAAAAATGAGTGTAAAAAAGCATTTGGCAGCACATACTACAGCATATATGTGTATAGTCAGCAATGAAAAATCAGGGGCAGCATGCATTCACAAATGATTCATTCATAAAAGAACAAACATGCTTCAAGCCTTGCACATTATTCAATTAACACAACATGATCACAATCTCATTATAAATCATGGTGGCCAAGTCTTAAAAACAACATGGAATAATGCACATTGTAAGAGAATACACATTATTAATCATGTGAACAAATTAAAACAAATGTGCACCTCTTGAAATAGAAAGCAAATGAACATGCGCATAGTAATTCCAGCAACATAACATCAATTAGCAATTAACAAGCTCAATGTGTGTGCATTATGTGATCATGGCATCAATTAATCAACAACGCAAACATAGACATTCATCGATTAATAATCAAAAGCCGCGTGTTGAAAAATCAAGTTCATACTGTGTTGTGAGTTAAAATAGCTCAAAAATAATCCACCAATCATCAATGCATTGATCCATGAAGTTTAAACATGTTAAGGACCTCAAACAAGCAAGGAAATGCACAAAAATACATATTCTGTCCCAGAGTAACCGGTTAACAAATGGTGAGTAACCGGTTACTTAGTTAAAAATCAGACAATTTACGCAAAAATACACATGTTAACCGGTTAACAAACGGTGAGTAACCGGTTACTCTGGGTCAGTGGCCAAAAAACTAGTTTCAAAAGCACTTTTCAGCAGCAAATCACTTCTCCAAACTTCCAAATGGACATGCAATCAATTTATCACGAAATTACATTGAATTAAAGTCAACAAACGTCAATTGCATCCAATAATCAACAACATCAAGATTCAAATTCAAGCACATGGATCCAAATTGAAAATACACAAAGATCTACATCGAATAAGTTGCAAATAACCTAAAAACAGTGTAGATTTAGGGAAAACCAACCTACAAAGCGGAGACTTGCTTAGGTAATTATTGCAAAGTAATCTTGGTGCAGAAAATGAAAGAAAACCAGAGATTCTTCAATCAATAGCCGAAATGCGTCGAAACCGAACGAAATCGCGAAAATCCACCAAAATCCAACTTGCACCAAAATAAATGGTGAGAAACCTTTGGATTGAAGAAGAACAAACTAAAATTCCAGAAAATCCAACCAATGCAAACCAAGAGATGAAGTTTAGCTCAAGAATTAATCACTTTTCAATGTAAAAAGTGATTATTCTTCAAGAAATAAGAGCTTTTGTGTGTGGTTTTGGAAGAGAGAAAGTGAGAGAGAATTGAGAGTGAAATGTGAGAAATTTGAGAAAATGGTTGAAGGTCCTTGAAAATGAGTGAAGCATCTCTTAAATAGATTTTAGGTTTGGAGTATAAGAGGTTTGGAATGAGGTTTGGGTTTGGAGCTAGGGTCGGAGTTAGTTAGACTCAACTCACCGAGTCAAGTTAGTTAACTCGGTTAGTTAGGATCAACTCGGTTGCTTGGAAAACAAGGAACCACAACTAGTGTATGGGTGTGTGACTTGGGCTGCAAGCAAGGCCTTGTGACTTGTGAACTTTCAGCATAAAACCACCATGTTCAAGCCCTCGTATGACCTTCATAACTTGTTCAAATGAAAAAATGTCCAACATCAAAGTCGAAGAGGGCATGGTGATGAACAACTTTGATGTTCAACAATTTTTCATTTGAAGCCTTCTTGATGGAGAAAATTGGCTTGACATTTAGCACGCCAACTGTTCGATGAAATTATGGCCTGGAGGCCTGAACTTGGCTTGCCATGACTTGAGATTTGCCTTGCTTTTACCAAACTTTGATTGATCATAACTCCCTCAATTTTGATCCGATGGAAGAGTTCTTTATATGGATTTGAAGCTTAGAGTGTGATCTTCAATTGGATCAGCTTGGGCCTGAAGTTTGGAGCTTTTATCACGAAGAAAGAGGGCCTCAAAGTATGGTGCAAAATGGTCCAAACTTGCCATTTTTGGAAGCCCTAAATTTTCTATTTTTGGCAGTTTTGTAATTTCTTGATTTTTCATGATTCCTCCATCATTTCTTGATCAAATCTTGTCCAATGACCATATATAACTTGAATTTCATTAATTTTACCTTAAAAAGTTAGGAGTTGACTTTTTTCACTGCACGGTTGACTTTTTCCCCAATTTCTTGATTATCAAGTAACTGATCAATTGAACCTCTTCTGAAATGAATCAATGGCCAATCTTCCATCCTTAGACACTTAATATCATGTAGAAAACATTGAAATCAAGTTTGAATCAAAATTTCATCAGGAGACTACTTGAATCCAAAACCTTAATTTTGACTGTTTTTGTGATAGGAGGTGATGCATTGCCCAATCTTCTTGATGATTTCCCATCTTTCAATGACTTGTGGGATCAATTGGGATGATATATGATGTAAGAGACCCTTGAGACTTGTTGAGAACCTTGGCTCTTGTTCTCTTGCTTTGGATGATCAACACCTCTGAGAAACAACTGATCACATGCCCTTATGCAAGATGCAATGCGAAATGTTTAATGTTTTATTTTTCTATGCTTGAATGCAATGCAATGAAATGAAAGCTCATGCTAAATGATATTGAAAAATGAGAGGGCAAATTTTGGAGTATTACAGCTGCCCCTATTCAATCACTGTAGACCTAAAATGGATGATAGCAATTGCTGTCAGACTTTCAAGGTATGGAGGGATTGAATACCGAAAATAACCAGAAAATTTGCACTCGGTGGAGAAGAAGAAAAAGGGTATAAACCCACTCGAATGAACTCTACTTGAATAAAACTCTGATGGAAAGAATAACACTGAAGGGATGTCTTTTAGAACAACGCCAGACGACTACTGGCTTGCCACAATACGGGTGGACTTTAGCAATGTCTTTTGTACAACGTCAGACGACTACTGGCTTGCCACACTACGGGTGGACTTTAGCAATGTCTTTTGTACAACGCCCGACGACTACTGGCTTGCCACACTACGGGTGGACTTGCGCCAATCTACGGTTGGACTTACAACTGTCTTTTTGAATGGAGTCAGACGACTACTGACTTGCCACACTGCGGGTGGACTTACGCCAATCTACGATTGGACTTTAAACTGTCTTTTTGAATGGAGTCAGACGACTACTGACTTGCCACACTACGGGTGGACTTTCGCCAATCTACGATTGGACTTGAATCTGTCTTTTTAAATGGAGTCAGACGACTACTGACCTGCCACACTGTGGGTGGACTTGCGCCAATCTACGGTTGAACTTTAAACTGTCTTTTTGAATGGAGTCAGACGACTACTGACTTGCCAAACTGCGGGTGGACTTGCAGCTGATTTACCACCCTTGGATGGACTTTTGCCAATCTACGGTTGGACTTTGCCTTGCTTTGCCACCCTTGGATGGACTTTTGCCAATCTGCGATTGGACTTGTAGCTGAATTGCCACCCTTGGATGGACTTTTGCCAATCTGCAGTTGGACTTTGCCTTGCTTTGCCACCCTTGGATGGACTTTTGCCAATCTACGGTTGGACTTTGCCAAAATTCCAATACTGGATAACGCTCTGCATGCACGTCAGACATCCCTGCTGACTCTACTAAGAAACAGTGATCAATGATTTGACTTTAGAGACTCCTGAAAGGATGGTATCTCTGTTGGAGAATGAATGAACAATCCGTCTGCTTCGAATTATCATGCTTGCCAAAAATAAATTGGACTTTGAGATATAAGAGAGTGATGACTCTGCCAGAAATTACTTCATCTGACTGGGGATGAGTTCTGGTCATAACAACTCCGCTGGGGATGAGAATTTTCTGACTTGGCTGGGGAAGGAATGTACCAACACTCTGCCGAAGAAGACAAGTCATTAAAACTCTACTTGGGGATCTATCAAATCCGAGGAGAATCTGCTAACACTCTGCGGAGGAAGAGATTCTGTTGGCCTGCTAAACTTCTGCGGAGAAGAAAAACAACTCAGCTGGGGAGTATTGTTGACAAGATTCAATGCTGAACTCTGTGAGGAGTACAACTACCAGAGACACAATCTTGCTGGGGACTGGTCCTACTCCGTCAGGGATACACAAATCCTAGTTAGAAGACGTTTTATTGTGATATGCTGGGAAAGAACCCCTAGGGATCTGTTGGGAGAACACAAAGCAAATGCACTGTGATCTGTTGAGGAACAAAGCTGTCAAGCTTAGAATAAGAGCCACAATGTCCCATGCTATGCAAACCTTCTGCTTGACGACTCCACTGGGGATAATGAGTTGACGACAAACTCTGCTAGGGAGAACCGCTTCAAAGCGTCTCTCTCTGGGGAATGTCTCTTAAGAGGATTTTACAGAAGGCCACACATCTTCAAACTCTTGGACAAATGCTGAGACTTGAGCTAAACGTATTAACAGGGAGGTCACTCTACTGGGGATAATAGATCCAGGACTTCCCTGGCCGAGGAACTTCCTGATGCCCCATGTCTGGGAGGGTCAACAACTTGCTTATGCTCCAGCTTACGCAGTAGATCTGAAATAATCGTCCCAAGAGGATTTTACAGAAGACTTGGCATCTTCAAACTCCCGGACAC
Source organism: Lathyrus tuberosus (assembly GCA_022829125.1). Lineage (NCBI taxonomy): Eukaryota > Viridiplantae > Streptophyta > Magnoliopsida > Fabales > Fabaceae > Lathyrus > Lathyrus tuberosus. The sequence continues at coordinate 2,749,158 of JALAZF010000052.1, read as the reverse complement.
TCACTGAGTCTTGCACATTAATGGCGAGGCCTACGAAGTAACTCTACTGGGGAATTTGCAACCGTTATCGACACAGAAAAGCTTGTAGCTGTTGGAAGTACTGAATAGGAGAATTTACTTAATAAGATACAATACTACCCAGTTGATATTAACTTATCGATATCGAATCGCCACGAGCGATCGTCGACCGAAGATGGACTCAATCAGTAAACATTGTGACAAAAGGTGACATGTGACCCTTTTCCTGAACCTGCCTGCCCCAGTCTTCCGCATGGGAATAAGTGATTACTCGTCTAGAAGACATGATCCCTGCTCTTGGAGGACTTGTACCTGTTACCTGCAACAAAAGAATATGCACATGTGCCCCAGGATATTGCGTGGTTTGAATCCACCATCCAGGAGTGCTCAACATTCAAAGTGATTTTAAATGTTTTTCTGCGCCTGTTATTTGTAAGGCCACAATGTTTTCAAATGTAATGTTTTATCAAAAATTCGGACGTTTTTGCAAACAAAGCAGTAAAAACAAAATAAGAAGCTTTTGACTGAAATTTAATTTATTGATTGAAAATGCCCAGAATAGGCGAGTACAATTGGGAAGCAAACCCTGGAAAGAGGAGATTGTTGTAAATTGAGAAAAGAATCTATCATAATGGCAATGTGAAAATGGCATTCCACTGAGTTTCAAATCTGCTATGGCCAGTATGTCTTCAAGACTCCCCGACCTTGCCTTCTGAGGAATGATCAAACCGATTCCTACCCTTTGGAACGTCAGTTGCTAAAACGGTGATGGAGTACAGATAACTCAGACCATAATCATTCGCTTAAATCCCTCTTTTGCATGGACCGCCCTTTTAGGTTTTCAATCCATCGGGATACCCTTATTTGCCTGAGTTGTCCTTGCGGATTTTCAACTCACCGGGTGTACAATTTTTTTATTTTATCCCTAATTTTTACCCGAACCTTTTTATTCTGTTTTTGTGGTTCGCCGGGATTCCCCTTTTTTGCCTGGACATTTCTTTTTTTTTGTCCAACGGGTCTATTCATGCGAAGTATTTTTTGACTACGTCTGAGTTAACAGGGGATGAAAAGTCTTCGCCGTCCATGGTTGTAAGTAATAAGGCTCCGCCCGAGAAGACCTTCTTAACCACGAATGGACCTTCATAGTTGGGAATCCATTTACCCCTGTGATCTGTACTAGGAGGAAGGATCCTTTTGAATACCACATCTCCCACTTTGTAAACCCGAGGGCGCACCTTTTGGTCAAATGCTTGCTTCATCCTCCGCTGGTATAACTGCCCATGACACACAGCTGCCAGTCGTTTCTCTTCAATAAGACTCAACTGATTAAATCTGGCACGAACCCATTCAGCTTCGTCTAACTTGACATCCATCATGACTCTGAGGGATGGAATCTCAACTTCAACGGTAGTACTGCCTCCATACCGTATACAAGTGAGAATGGTGTTGCCCCAGTGGACGTGCATACTGACGTTCGGTACCCATGCAAAGCAAATGGTAGCATCTCATGCCAATCTTTATATGTGACAACCATTTTATGCACAATCTTCTTAATATTCTTGTTGGCCGCCTCCACATCGCCATTCATCTTCGTGCGATACGGGGAAGAATTGTGATGCTCAATTTTGAAGTCCCGGCACAGCTCACCCATCATTTTGTTATTCAAATTAGAACCATTATCAGTGATGATTCTCTCAGGCACTCCATAGTGACAAATGATATCCCGTTTCAGGAAACGAGCTACCACCTGCTTAGTGACATTGGCATAATGTTGCTCCCGAAAGATTCGCATCCAACGGTACAAACGCGGGAGTGGCGCAGAAAACATAGAGTCGCCAGCAATGTGTATTTATCCCGAGAGAGGGAAAGGAAACACTGCATAAACCTGAAGAGAAAGGGGGAAGACATGGTCATCGCAACCATAATCTGGGTTCGGGAGTCGGTTATGCGAGGGGAAGGTGTTAGCACCCCACGCATCCATCGTACTCGATGGGATCCACGCTTGTTGTCTAAACGGAGGGTGAGTTGTCCTACTATCTATGGCTGAACAAAAGAAAACGGGGATGGGGGTGACTAAGACGGACTCGGTAGGACATATTCGATGCCCTAGGCCTACGTACTCCCTCAGTGCAATAGGAAAGTCAGAGTCAACATAGTTTGGATGGGAACTATGGGGGAAGGTTGCTCGCCAAGACAATCATTGTCTTGTGCCTACATATCCTCAATCGGACGAGAGAGAGGAATCAGAGCTAATGTAGTTCGTGGGTACGACCACGAATGGGTAAGTGTTTTTTATGTGAACGACGAGCTCTTTTCTGAAAATGAAATTTGAAACCCAATAATCCCGAAGGATAAAATGATTTGAATTTGTTTTTGTGTTTTTTAGACAGAAGTGTTTTGATTAAGTTAGTTCATAACTTGCATTGCACCAAAGTCTAGGGCACAGGGACGAATACTTAACGAATCTTCCCAAGACAGGACGCCCGCTAAGAACTCTAGAAAGATGAGAGGAAGCCCCTCATTTCTCATTCCACACGCTTAAGGCTCGTGCGCAATACACTTTATCTTTATTAAGTGTTTTCAAGAAGTTTTGAGATGAGAAGAGAGAAGACCCAAAGGAAACTCTAAAGGGAAACTAAGAGTCCTAATGTTATCATGCATGGGTAACCTATGGTTAGTGAGGCTTAGGAGGGACAACTACCTAAAACCTAATGCTAATCCTACTCCAAGCTTAATCAAAAATTAAGTTGGACAAGGTAGCTCTAAAGGGAGAGAATCCAAGACTTAAACAAGTCTTGAGATTCATGGGAGAAAGAGAGTGAAAGAGAAGAATGAGAAAGAGAATGATGAGATAAGAAACAAGATAGGGCAGCAAGCACATCATATCAAGTATATCCAACTTACATCAATAAACAAGTCTCAAAGATCATGCAAAACATCTCAAGTAAGCATGCAAAGGTAATCATGAAAGAATGCAAGCATACTTATATGAAATGCACAATTAGGCACCAATGAACTTCATATCAAGATGAGATGAGAAAAATAAGATGAAGATGAAAGCAAGTCAGAATCAAGATCATACCATCATCAACAATTCTCATGTGCAAAAGAAGATCAAAACATGAAACATTATGCACCAAAGAAAGTCCACAAAAGGAAGTCAAAGTACAAGCACTTAAAGCATACTCAAACATGATCCACAAATTGCAAAATTTGGTCATAAGGGACCTCAACCAGGGGTAAACATCATATCAAATACTCATGCAAAGAATCACAAAGAAACTCAATCAAACAAGCATGGCAAAGCAATTAGGGTTAAGAGATGTCAAGAGATGATCATGCATAATTCACTTAAGCATAAATAATCAAACATATATCAAATAACATTCAAAAATTGTGGAATTAAAACCCAAGTGACCTAAGTCATAAACTAGTAACATGCCAAAATATCACACAAAAACTCACAGGTTAAGTACTACAAACAATACTTCAAAGTTGCATAAGGACAAAGAAGAACAATGCACAAATAGAGGGACTAAAATGAAATATGAAATGAGTTTAAAAATATGAGAAATATGTTTTTAAGGACCTCAAGATGTCTTCTGAAATATGCGAAAAGAATGGGATGCAAATCATACACCAATGATGAGAACAAAAATCAACAAGGCAGGGTGTGCACAAATGAGACAATTCAAAAGGAAATTAATCAAACAATTAATTCAGATGCACAAAATAAAATAAAATGGAAAAATAAAATTTGACAAAATTTTATAAAATTCCAAATATGCTTCATGATTTTTTTAGTAATTTTCTGATGCATAAATCTATTTTTAAAAATAAAAAATGAAAACTATGCACAAAGAAAATAAAAATGCAAAGAAATGATCCCAGGGGGTGCAAACAGCAAGATAATCACGTTGGAGAAATAAAATGGGCTCAAGGAGGGGGTGGGAAAAGCAAGCCCAGTCCACACAGATGGTCAGCGCATACCAAACAAAAAAACATGGACTCAGTCAACATGATTGACTCACACAAGCCACAGGATTGATCCAACATGCCACATTCAGTCAACAAAATCAAAAGTACACATGATGAAAGGCCAGGACCAAGAGTTCATGATAACAACAGTACACGCGCGCACATCCACACCATCAGAAATTAAAACAAAGCACGTGAATAGCACATGGATATTTAATGCGTTGGCAAAATCAACACCATCAGATCAATCTAACGCATACAAATGAGTAAACAAATCACAAAATCAAACAAGATGAGTGGTCAGATCTATGTGTGCATAATAACAACCATGGAATATACACACACAATCAATAAAACACGTGAGGATTTTAAATGAAGTGGCTAAACGTGAACCATCAGATCTGGACAACCAACGGCTATGATTTCATCTCCTTCCCTTAAACCTTCACCTGACTGAAAACAAACCAGACCCGGAGCCCTAGCTCCGGTCGTCTTCTCCGGCGACCTCAACATCAAAATTTCCCAGAAATCACAAACAAGTACACCATTCCACTCAGAATTCAACAAGGATCATGAATACCACACTCAAATCAACAGATCATGCATAGATTAACCAAATCGAAGGAAAAAAGTTTGAACATAAAAATTTCAGATCCCCGATTCAGCCATGATACACGTCCAAAATCAAAACAAAACACACCAGGATGATCAGCAAAGCATAAGGATCATTAAGCACACAAGAAAACTGAGTTCTATGATCAAGAAAATCACACTAGCCTGAAACTTGTAGAGCTCAAAATACACCAAGAAAACCTTCAGAAAGCTGCAGATCTACTCCTTGGAACTTCTGATTGCAAAATAAATGCAATATGAGGCTTGAATCAAGCTGGATCTTGAAGTTTGAAAGTGAGCAAATCAAATTCGAATATGATGAAAACCTTGCTTAGAGCTTCAAACAATGGTTGATTCTTGTTCTATGGAGTGTGTAGATCAAGAATATGGAAAGAGATCTTCAGAAACCCTTGGGAGGAGAGAGTTTCGAAGAAGAAAAGTTTTGAGTGAAAAATGAAATTCAGAGCAAATGAGAGTGCATGAGGTGTGAATGAACGTGTGAGTCTCCTTATATACACTTGGTTAGAGCTCTGAGCATGATTAGGGTTTGATTAATCCCTTGATTAAGGCTATCCAAAGTGATTTGCAAAAATGCAAGTTGTGATGCACACCATTGTTCACACGCGTGTGGGTCATGAAATAAGTATGATTCATCTCCATTTTACTTGCTGATCATAATGGAATTGGGTTTGGGCTTTGTAGTGGTCTGATTTGTGAGATTCAATCCATCTTGCAAATTTGCATTTTGTGAAATTCATGAAGTACAAGGCACGGATTAGAGTGATTCAAGGGTCAAAATTGGTCCTTAGGATGTGTACTTGGATGTTGCAATATGACTTGAAGCATTAGAAACAATTACAAGTCATTTTGAACCAAAATGCAAAAGGTGGAAAAATGGATACATGAAAAAACCCTAAAAACACTTTGCCTTCTTTTGATCATAACTTGAGTTTCACAAATGGTATGGAGATAATCTAGTACTTTTTGGAAATGGGAGAGAGAGATCTTCAACTTTCATGTTTGAGGAAAATTCATTTGAAGCTTCTTTAATGATGAAAAGTTAAGTAGAAGATGGTTTGAAAAGTTGCCAAAAATGGAAGTTTCACATTATAGGTCATTTTCCAAAAATAGTAACTTTTGTCCTACCTCTTGATTCTTGATGAATGGCATGAATCTTGACATTTGAGGACCATATGAGGGCATAAGACCTTAAAAATCATGAAGAGGACCTCAAAATTCCATGGTTGACTTTCCTCCTTACAGTTGACTTTTCTTGGTTCACAAGCAACTGATCCACTGAACATCTTCCACAATGCACCACTAGCCAAGCCTTCCTCTATGAGTTTTTGTGAGCATATGGAACCCATGAGAGAATGCTTGAATCCACAAAGTTTTCTCAAGAAGCTCTTTGAACCCAAGAACCCTAATTTGGTCCCTCTGGTTAGGAGGGAAATATTCACTTGAAATCCTTTGCCATTCTTGATCTTATGAAGATATGATGTCCTCCACAAAACACCTTGAGGCTTGAGACTCCTTTGAGATGAACCAAGTACCTTGATCCCATGCTAAGAACCAATGCTATGCACAAATGCTAATGCAAGAAATGCAAAGAAATATAAGCCAGTTAGCTCCAAAACAAAAGAGCAAATTTTGGGGTGTTACAGCTGCCCCTATTCAATCAAATTGGTCCTGAAGGTATGATAGCAACGGCTGTCATAAGTTCAAAGGATTCACGGAGATTGAATACCAAAAGAAACCTGAAATTTGCAATCCTCAAAGGAGGGACGACTCCGCTGGGGAACAAGCAATAAATGCTGCACTGTCACAACACGGACGAGTGTTAGCTATGCTGGGGATAAACACGGACGGGTGTCAAGGAATCAAAGATATCAGATATGGACGGGTATCGAAAAGATACACGGACGGGTGTAAAAAGGGTTCAATACGGACGAGTATCGAAAAGATACACGGACGGGTGTAAAGAGGTTCGATACGGACGGGTATCGAAAAGATACACGGACGGGTGTAAAGAGGTTCAATACGGACGGGTATAAAAAAAATGCATGGACGGGTGTAAAGGGGTTCAATAAGGATGGGTATCGAAAAGATACACGGACGGGTGTAAAGAGGTTCAATACGGACGGGTATCGAAAAGATACACTGACGGGTGTAAAAGAGTTTCAATACGGACGGGTATCGAAAAAATACACGGACGGGTGTAAAATGGTTAAATTTACTGGGGATTGGCCTTATTGGGGAATAAAATGACGAACTGAACACGGACGGGTGTTATCAACAGGTCAATATGGACGGGTATTGAAATCAAAGGTTCAAACACGGACGGGTGTCGAAGGAAACACGGATGGGTGTTAAGGTAAAAACCTTGAAGGGATGAATCAAAAGACCACCTGGACGAAAGGGGTGAAAAGAGATCATGGGTTCACAATCCTGGCAAAACACTCTGCCGTGGCACTGTCAAATATTGCTTTGAATGACTAAACCCAACACTTGTGGAGTAAAGTCGAATGATATCTTCCTGAAATCCTGTTTTCCTGACGAAAGAAAACTCGAACCTGGCTTATGCTTCGGATGCATATGTTTGAATTTTTCCGTAATGCTCCACACGAAGTGGAAATGCTATGCATTTAGGAGGATTCTATGTAAAAAATTCTTATGCAATGCAAAAAGACCGTCCCAACGCAATAAACGCTGAGAACAGAAGCAGCTCCACTGAGGACGACAAACTACATTGTCATCAAACCAAAGAACACAAGTCGAGGAAAACTTCACCCTGCTAGGGAAGATCACAATCACCAATTCTGCTGGAGATGGATGAATCTCTGAGAGAAAACCCACTCTATCGGGGAGGAACTGAAAACTGAAGATGGAAACTCCTCCGCTGGGGATGACCAAATGTTTCAGAACCTGGATTCAAAACTTGCTGGGGATAAACTGAAAGAAACTTTGAGGAAAATAGATTGCCCCATGCTCAGTGGGGAAACATTGTCTTTAATCAACGAGGACACTCCATCAGACTCTTGCAGGAAAGGCTGTAAAAATAGCAACTTCTGGCTACCTGCTGAGGAAAGATGAGCCAAATCACAACTCTGGCTGGGGGTAAACCTCTTATATCCTGCTGAGGGGGACGATCCTCAACGACTCCGCTTGGGGAATTAATTCTTTATACTTTGTTGAGGAAGATGATCCTCGATACTCTGACTGGGGAGAGCAGCCAACTGCTGAGGATGATCAGACTTCAAAGTCGGGGAGCAAATCTACTGGAGAAGTACACCTGTCATTCTGCAAAACCAACAGAAAGGTCTACGTGCAAAAATGGTTACTTTGATTATCATCATAGTGACTGTCGTCTAAGCAATTTCCACTATTTTCCAACTTGTATCACAAAGCTCAACATTTTAGCATGTAATGTTTATCAAAAATATCGGACATTTTCTCAAACAAAACAGGTAAAACAATAAACAAAAGCTCTTTGACTGAAATGAAAACTTTATTGAATGATCAGCCTATAAATAGGCATTTACATTTGGAAGCAATTCCTGAAAAGAGGTAATTGCGCAAAAAAGTAAAAGAAAATACACATGTCGGTAATGTGGCGAACAGACATCCACCATGACTCGACTCAGCTATAACCCATATGCCTTGTTTATCCGCAGATGCTTTGGCCTTTGAAGATGACTGACTGGACTGATTCCTTTCCTTCAAATTTTCCAAGTGTGAATAGTGATCACAGATCGAACGTGGATCGTAGTCTTTGCTTTTAAATCCCTAACTTTTGCCTGGATCGCCCTTTTCGGGTTTTCAATCCACCGGAATACCCATTTTTGCCAAAGTTGCCTTTTCAGGTTTTCAACCTTGTGGGTTTATTTCTTCTCTTTTTTTTTATCCCTAATTTTTGCCCGAACCTTTTCTTTTTATGGTCCGCCAGGATGCCCCATTTTTGCCTGAACCTTCTTTTTATGTCCAGCGGGTCTTTTTTATGCAAAGTATTTTTTGACTACATCCGCGTTCACAGGGGACGTAAAATCTTCGCCATCCATAGTTGACAGTAATAAGGCTCCACCAGAGAAAACCTGTCTTACTACATATTGCCCTTCGTAATTCGGAGTCCACTTGCCCCTGTGATCTATTTGAGGAGGAGTGATCCTTTTCAGGACTAATTCACCAGTTTGGAAACACCGAGGATGCACTTTCTGATCAAATGCTTTTTTCATCCTGCTCTGATACAACCGGCCATGCGTAATGGCTTTCAATCTCTTCTCTTCAATGAGGTTCAGTTCATTCAGCCGGGAACGCACCCACTCAGCTTCATCAAGCTTCACGTCTGTCAGAATTCTCAAAGAAGGAATCTTAACTTCTAATGGCAGAACTGCTTCCATACCATACAACAGTGAGAAAGGGGTTGCCCCAATTGATGTGCGTACCGAAGTATGATATTTGTGCAAAGCGTAAGGCAACATCTCATGCTAGTCCTTGTATGTCACTACCATCTTCTGCACAATCTTCTTTATGTTCTTATTAGCCGCTTCAACAGCCTCATTCATCTTCGGGCGATAGGGAGAAGAATTGTGATGTTCAATCTTAAAGCTCTGGCATAGCTCCTTCACCATCTTATTGTTCAAATTTGAACCATTGTCAGTAATGATCCTCTCTGGGACTCCATACCGGCAGATGATGTCCTTCTTAATAAATCGGGCTACCACTTGTCTGGTGACGTTGGCGTACGATGCTGCTTCCACCCACTTCGTGAAATAATCAATAGCCACCGGGATAAAACGATGTCCATTCGAAGCAGTCGGCTCGATCTTCCCAATCATGTTAATGCCCCACATGGCAAAAGGCCAAGGTGACAACAAAACATTCAGAGGAGTAGGCGGTACGTGCACCTTATCAGCATAAATCTGGCATTTATGACATTTTCGGGCGTACTTAAAACAATCAGACTCCATAGTCATCCAATAATACCCCGCTCTTAACAATTTTCTTGCCATAGCATGCCCATTGGCATGAGTACCAAAGGAACCTTCGTGAACTTCTTCCATTAACAGGCCTGCCTCGTGTTCATCAACACAACGTAGCAAGACCGTGTCAAAGTTTCTCTTGTATAACACATCATCTTTGTTCAAAAAGAAGTTTCCTGATAACCTCCTCAATGTCTTCTTATCCTTGGAAGATGCCCCAGCTGGGTATTCCTGACTCTTCAAAAAGACTTTGATATCATGATACCAAGGCTTGCCATCTGATACACCTTCAACCGAAAATACAAAAGCAGGTCTGTCCAAGCGCATGATTCTAATTGAAGGAGTTTCATTCCAACGATTCACTTGATACATCAATGACAACGTTGCCAACGCATCAGCCATCTGATTCTCTATTCGGGGAATGTGATGGAAGTACACTCTGTCAAAGAAAGGTAACAACCTTCTGGCATAGTTGTTATACGGAACAAGATTCGCTTGACGAGTCTCCCATTCACCTGTAATCTGATTGACCACCAACGCAAAATCACCAAAAACATCGAGGTTCTTGATTCTCAAATCAATTGCTTCTTCTAACCCCATGATGCATGCTTCATATTCTGCCTCGTTGCTGGTGCATATGAACACCAATCGGGCAGTGAAGGGTATATGAGAACCCTTTGGAGTCGTAATGATTGCCCCGATTCCATTACCATATGAATTAATAGCTCCATCAAAAACCATTTTCCACTGAGATCCAATCTCAGGTCCTTCATCAGGCAAAGGTTCTTCACAATCCTTCATCTTCAGATACATGATATGCTCATCCGGAAATTCAAACTTCAATGGTTGATAATCCTCAATTGGCTGTTCGGCAAGATATTCTGACAAAACACTTCCCTTAATGGCCTTTTGGGAAACATACTGAATATCGTATTCCGTCAGAACCATCTGCCAACGGACTATTCTGCCAGAAAGTGCTTGCTTCTCAAACACATACTTGATCGGATCCATCTTTGAAATCAAGAGCGTTGTGTGGTTTAACATATACTGCCTCAAACGCTTAGCGGCCCAAGCGAGTGCACAACATGTTTTCTCCAGCATCGAGTACCTTGACTCGCAATCAGTAAACTTTTTACTCAGGTAGTAGATGGCGTGCTCCTTTCTACCTGACTCGTCTTGTTGACTGAGCACACAACCCATTGAATTCTCAAGAACCATGAGATACATAATCAAAGGTCGTCCTGGCACTGGTGGTATAAGGACCGGAGGTTCCTGCAAGTATTCTTTAATCTTTTAACAATGCCTTTTGACAATTTTCATTCCACCTGACCGCTTGAACTTTTCTTAGCAACTTGAAGATTGGTTCACACGTGGCTGTGAGATGCGAGATGAACCTAGCAATGTAGTTTAATCTCCCCAAGAAACCACGAACCTCTTTTTCTGTTCTCGGCACATGCATTTCTTGTATGGCTTTTACCTTTGCAGGATCAACCTCGATACATTTTTCACTAACAATAAACCCCAGCAATTTTCCTGATCTCACCCCGAAGGTGCATTTGTTTGGATTCAACCTCAGTCTGAATTTTCTTAATCTTTCAAATAGCTTCTGAAGATTCACCAGATGTTCTTTCTCCGTCTGTGACTTCACAATCATGTCATCAACATAGACCTCAATCTCTTTGTGAATCATATCATGAAAGAGAGTCACCATCGCCCACTGGTAAGTTGCCCCTGCATTCTTCAATCCAAAGGGCATCACTTTGTAGCAGAATGTTCCCCACGGTGTTATGAACGTTGTTTTCTCCATGTCCTCTGGGGCCATCTTGATTTGGTTATACCCAGAGAAGCCATCCATGAAGGAAAACACCGAATATTGAGCAGTACTGTCAACTAACATGTCAATGTGAGGGAGCGGGAAATCGTCCTTTGGGCTTGCTCTGTTCAAATCCCTGTAATCAACACACATCCTGACCTTCCCATCCTTCTTAGGCACAGGCACGATGTTAGCAACCCATGGAGGATAATTTGTTACGACAAGAAAATCGACATCTAGCTGTTTCTGAACCTCTTCCTTGATTTTGACAGACATCTCCGGTTTAGTTCTTCTCAACTTTTGTTTGACCGGAGCACAACCTTCTTTAAGTGGTAGCCAGTGTACAACAATATCAGTATCGAGCCCAGGCATGTCTTGGTAAGACCAGACGAAGATGTCCACATACTCACGGAGCATTTCAATTAATCTTCCCTTGACACTGTCTTCCAATGCAGCCCCTATCCTTACTTCCTTTCTGGCGTCCTCGGTTCCCAGATTCACAATCTCAATTTCCTCCTGATGAGGTAGGATGACCTCCTCCTCTTGCTTTAACAATCTGGCCAACTCTTCGGGCAGTTCACAATCTTCGTCAGTCTTTTCTTCAGCCTGATAGATTAGATTGTCAAAGTCATACCGAGCTATAGCTGAGTCATGATCGGTGTCATCTGAACAAAGAGACCTGCATGATTGATGAGGTATGTTTTATTATGTATGCAACAAAAGAAACACATTGCCATTTTGATGTGGGTTTTTAATGCATAAAAATAAAACAGAAAGACAGAGATCAAAATATTTAAGTGTGAAAAGTCCTTTATTGATGATAAAGCAAAACATGCAACAGTTAAAAGCCCTACAAATAAAATCACTACGTCTTGGGAAGAATGCAGGATTAACATAGCAGGAAAACAAAGCAATTACTCGAAGCCAGTCATTTGAATGACTTTTTCAGAAGACCAGTTGCACAGACTTTCTCCTGGGACGCAAGGGCGGATCTAGCTATCCACATCACAATCACTGTCCCCTTCTTCCTCAACGGCATTAACTCTGTCGAAGAAAACACCGGCACTGGTGAAACGGACTGGGCCATAGAATTTGGGAGGATCCCTGGCTCTCCTTGGTGGCTTGTATCCCAATCCATAGGTATTCCCTTTCGGCTAAACTTTAATCACTTGGCCCCACCTTTGTGAGCTACCAGCTTCGACTATAGCCTTGGCGTCTTTAAACGAAGACATAGAAACCTCAGGTTGATCTGCCACTGCGGGCTGCTCTATGGTCTCGAACTGATCCTCAAACTGAATAACCTCTTCAGACACCTTCACTTTTTCAAACTCCTGACACAGCGTCTCATGGATTTCACCATCCACTTCCACGTCTTTAAAGGTTGACAGCTGACTAATCATTATGTCCCCTTCTCCGCACACTGTCACCACGTGACCATCTACCATGTATTTCAGCTTTTGATGCAAAGTGGAGGTTACGGCGCCTGCACCATGGATCCAAGGACGACCCAACAAACAGTTGTATGCTGGCTGAATATCCATTATATAAAATGTTGCATCAAAGATTTCCGGCCCAACCTTGAAAGGAAGCACAATCTCACCAAAGACAGATCTCTTCAAGCCATCAAAAGCTCGCACCACCAAGTCGCTTGGTGTACAAATAAGTCCCCTGGTATCTAACTTCATTAATGTTTTCTTTGGCAATACATTCAACGATGATCCAGTATCAACCAACATATGTGACATCAGTGAACCACGACACTCAATCAAAATATGCAGGGCATTGTTATGATTCCTCCCAGCGGGAGTCAAATCAAGATCCGTAAAGCCCAAGCCGTTACCCGCATTCACGTGCGCTACAACCCCTTCCAGCTGGTTAACAGAAATCTCCTGGGGAACATAGGTCGCATTCAAAACTTTTAGAAGAGCATTCCTATGAGCTTCAGAACATAACAGCAAAGACAGAATGGAAATCTTGGACGGGGTCTGATGTAGTTGTTCCACGATCTTGTAATCACTCTTTCGAATGAGCCTCATAAACTCCTCTACATTTTCAGAAAAAACATCATCAACCGGCTTTACTGTAGAATCAATAATCACTGGAGGCTGCACAGAACCATCAACTACCTGTTTTCCCCTATCTTACCTAGAAGTACTGGGTTGATCATTAACAGGAGTAAGCACTCTACCACTTCTTGTTATAGCATCGGTCTCAACCTTAACTCAGGACTAGAACTCACTAATGAAGTTGCCATTAATTCTTGCTTTTGCCCATTGACAAACACCTCTGCGCCATAATTCCACGGAATAGCCTTAGTACTTTCATACGGAATGGGTCCTGCTCTTGTGATAATAACTGGAGGTGGCCTTGCCAGACCGGAAATAGTAATCGTCTTGAAAGGAATGGTGTTGGTAGCAACCTTCTACCTGACGACTTCTTCTTGCTGATTACCTCTATCAAACTATAAGCAGCCCTCATTAATCATATTCTGGATACCCATCTTCAACGAATCACAACCATTATCCTTCGTCAAACAATTTGAACAGATCTCATCATAACCCGGATAGACGCCACCCTTTAGTAACCTGTTTTTAACCACAGCCAACGGAGTCTTCAGCTCCTCAACATCCATGATCAAGTTCAAAGCTTCACATTCCTCAATTATCGCATTCACCCTCGGTCCATTGTGATCAGGCATCGGGTTTTGAATAACATTGGGCCCATCATTCGAGAAATTGATAGCCTTGGAGTCTACAAGGTCCTGCACCTTGTGATGAAATGCCCTACATTTCTCCACAGTATGCCCCGGAGCACCAGAGTGAAAATCGCAGTGTGCGTTAGCATTGTAGCCTCGTGGGAGTTCCCCTGTTGGTGGAGCCAGGGTACGGAGCTTAACTAGACGCAACTGCAGCAAATGTTGCAACAACTGTGCATACGACATCGGTGGTTGCTCAAAATGGCTCTCTGCATTTCTTTGTCTATTTTGATACTGGCCCTACTGACTGTTCTGATTAGCATTATTCCTTTGTTGTTGTGGTGGAGGTAACGTTGCTGGGATAGTTACCGATGCTACTTGTTGATTATTATTCTGGCACTGTTTCCCTTTTCCCCTGTAAGATGATACAGCATTGGCCTCTCCTTTCTTCTTATAACCATCAAATGGCTTCTTTCCATGCCCGGAGGACGATCCGTCACCACTAGAAACTTTTCCAGCCTTAATTCCAACCTCTACCTTCTGTCCGATCGCAATCACATCTATAAACTTGCCTAGTGAACAAGGCAATTGCTTTTCATAATATTGCTTAGGCAGTGTGTCCATAAACATATCCAATATCTCCTTCTCCAGTATTGGTGGTTGTACCCTAGCCGCCAATTCACGCCACCTTTGCGCATATTCTTTGAAACTTTCATCATTTTTCTGGGACATGCTAAACATCTGAGTTCTGTTGGGAGCCATGTCTGTGTTTTATTGGTAATGCTTGATAAAAGCTGCAGCTAACTCTCTCCAAGTATGAACATCTCTACTTTCCAGCGCCATATACCATTCCAAAGACGCGCCGGACAGGCTATCTTGGAAAAAGTGCATCATTAGCTTTTCGTCCTTGGCATGAGCAGCCATCTTCCTGGTATACACCTTTACATGAGTTCTCGGGCAGGTAGAACCATTATATTTCTCCAGTGTAGGAATCTGAATCTTGTGCGGAATGACAATATCAGGGACCAACCCTAGGTCGTCCAAATCTATTCCCAGATCATCCTACTTCACAACCCCTTTCAGTTGCGCCTCGATTAAACGGATCCTCTCATCACTGACCACAGGAGGGCCAGCGTCCAAGCTTCTGACTGAAAAAACATCATCCTATTGATCATCAAAACGATGGCCATGGATAGCTCGAATAATGCTTCCTTCTCCAACTACTGAAGGAATCCCACCCTGTCCACCAGCACCAGGGATAGGAATGTTGGTACCAACACCACCTCCGCCCGGAGGAATAACACGATTAAGAAGACCACCGTGTAAGATATCATTTTCATCAACCTGTGCCACCAAAGGCTGAACTAGAGTTCTAAATTCATTATGGCTCTGCACCACACCTTGCATCATCTCCATGAATTGATCGTTGCGAGCTCGTATAGCTGCCATGTCTGCCTGAACTTTGTCCATCACTCTGCTTTGATTAAGCCTGGTAGAATACCGATGAGCTGGTTGATCAATCCTGACTGTCAAAAAGAGAGAGCATAAGAAAACCAGAGAATCTGAGATAACCTGCTATGCAAAATGAGATGATTATGCAAATGCAAATGCAAACATGTATGAACATTATCAAGGCGATCTATCCCTTGATTCCGGTTTTAACAACAGAAGAGAACTGAATTCCTGGTCATATAAAGAGAATAAGCATCTGTTACAACACAAGCCTGAATAAGCATAAACAAAGACCCCGACCAACAAGCCTGGCGGTGATCGCAGAAATACAAAGAAAACAGCAGCAAGGAAACTAAGGCATATCATCAAGACTCAGTCGTGCTAAAATTCCCCATTCGTCATTCTTTTTGCACCAATTCTGCACTTCCTTGAGAAGCTTCTTGGTATTAGGATGCTCTGGTCTCTGAATCAACTCCTGAATCAAAAGATCCCTCCTATGTAAGATCCCTGTTAAATAACGACTATGCAATTCCCAATCATCTTCTCCAGAAGCTCCACCTGAACTTGGACCTTCGCTTCTGGCTCTTTTCACTTTGGCTTAGATCTTCAGCTGTTCCATATCTGCCATGGTTTCCTTGAGCTTTTCCTCAATTGCTCTCCTCTCAAAGATCCCTGATAAAATCTCCTTATCCTTTTTCCGAAGCTTTGTCTTCAAACCTTTAATCTGCTCCAGATACTTGTCCTCTTTCAACCTGTTGGCAGTAATTATTGTGTTCTGACAGTCACAGAACCTGTGAATTCTTGACGTAGCATAAGCCAACTCTTTCTTTTTGGATGAAAGGACCTTGCTAACACTTTTCAACGCTTGAGCCACTTTCTCTCTGGTTGTGGCTTCTTTAGACAATTCTTTCTCCTTCACAGCCAAAAGTTCTGATTTCAACCTGGCAACATGGATAGCTTTGCCTTTTTCGTGCTTCAACTGACCAACCTCTCTGCCCAGCTCACGATTCTCCTCTCGGAGTTTCTCCTTCTCAGCCCATAACTTATCATACTTCTCTATATCAACAGTCGCGGGAGCCTCGATCATCAAAGGATACAAAGGTGGTTCCACCGGGAAAGGAAGAAGCTCCTCTTCTGCTCTTTTCTTAACCCACTCTTCATAGGAAGGAAAAGCCCGGTTATTACATTTCCCGAATGAAGTTTTTCCCTTCTTAGTCACCTGCTTCCAAGCATTCATAATCTTCCTTATCATCTCTTGATCCCCAGTACCATTGAAGAATAAGGACTCTCTGATATCTCACTCTTCAGGTGGACCTCTCAAAGGATAACCAAACTGCCTGATAATAAGGGAAGGATTATAGTTAATTACACCTCTTCTCCCTATCAAGGGTACATTAGGGAATTCTCCGCATTTGCAAATAATCTCCATCCCTAGCAAGTCATGGTTGAACCAAACAATGTTGTCAGCAGTCAAGCCCATTAACCTCTTTGACCACTTCAGAGAATCTCTCGTATCAACGAAAGCGCCAGCTTCGGGGAGATGACTCAGAAACCAAGTAGATAAGAGTGGTGCATAGAAACTCACAGTTTTTCCACGCCTATTTTCATTCTTGTAGTGGACTGAGTGAAACACATCACCTAGCAAGGTAGGTATAGGATTCTTTGAAATAAAGATTCTGACAGCATGCATATCCACCAGATCAGGAACATTGGGAAACAGGACAATCCCATAGATGTACATAGCCAGAATAGCTTGGAAAGCAGTCCAATTCCTCTCCTTAACATCTATACAAGCTCGATCAAACAAGAACTTCAATAAGAAACCCTTAGCTCCTTGTTTCTCCACAATATTACTGCTTAGAGCGAATTCACCAATATGAAGAGCAATGGCCATTTCTTTTATCCCAGGACGTTCTTCAGAAAAGAATACTATGTCATGCCTGATGAGGAGTCCCAAAATAAATGAGAACTCCTCCAACGTTAGAGCTAAGATATAGTCTGGGAAAGTGAAGCAACGCAAAGACGGATCATAGAACTGAAGAAGTGTATGAATGGCATCCTTCTCATACTTGGAGATACTGTAGACAAACTTCAGAAGTCTCCCATACTCTCCACCGAACTCTGTACGAACTCCAGGACCAGTCATACTAATCAACTTGTGAATCAACGTCAAGGTCGGGTCTGGGAACGAATAAGCAACAGTCTTCTTTCTCTGGACATCCATGTTAAGGCAACCTCAGAAAACTGGAATCAAGAGTAAGATGCAAGCCCTGAAAAATGTCAAACATGTTAGAATGCAAGAAAAATGATATGCACATGCAAGCATGGGATCAAGGCATCACTGCCGGATGTGCTGTGCTGTTAACTGAACGAGAACCACAACCCAGAAAACCAGAATACTAGAATACCAAACCACTAAGATAACCAGAAACCCAGATAATCAAACACTGATGAAAAATCCAGAAAACCGGGCAGGTTGAAGGTTTCGGTTTCCTGCAAGCCTGCAAACACCCATCCCTTCTCACATGAGGGTTCTAGAAAACCGAGGATCTTCAATATCACGGGCTCTCAGGTCGAGAAATGATGATGCGTTCACCATTTCTGGTTTGGCATCATCATCAATCGAGGAGGCCTCAACTGATTCTCCTCAAAAAATAAGGTCATCCTATGCGAGTCCCTCAGCATTGGGTCCTCGGATCGACAAGTGTAATGGGTTTGCCATTTCTGGTCTGCCATTATCACAGGTCGAGAGGAGAGGCGCAACTGAGGTATCGGCGAAACGGTCACCGGAGTCGACAGCTCTCTAGATCAACACACTTGTTAGTTTCTTGGATTGGCTGGAATTTTGGTAAAACAAAGTATGTCCAATGTTGATGTCAAGGTGGTAATGTTGTAACATTGAGTCTTAACACTGGGCTGTGTTAAGTAGTGAACCTATTCAATGTTTGATGTCATATGGGTGATGTCACAACATTGAGTCTTAACACTGGGCTGTGTTAAGAGTTAAGTTGGATGTATGATGTCACAAGTGATGTTGTGACATTAGATCTGCAGAATTAATAACATCAAGTTGTGATGTTGTTAGGGTTTGCGTTTTAGCTGGAATTGTGGAGAGCAGGTAGTCTCATTGGATGCGAATATCTTGGGTTAGATATTCTCTGTTGCATAGAGATTTGATGCAGGTTTGTAGGAGATTTAAAAGGTGAAGATTTAAAAAGATTTTGGGGGATAAAATATGTTTTGAAGATTCAGTTTTAAATAACAAATCAGATCAAATATTACAAGGATTCCAAGCCCAATTCAGGTGGCTATATAAAGCGCATAGATCGAAGGAAGAAGGTACAGAAATACAGAGAGAAGATCAAGAGCATAGGCTGAGTGTCTTGAGTATTTTGTACGAGTTTTGTATACACCATTCTAGGTTGAATTGGTGAGTTGTTTTCTGTCCTCTCTTAGAAGTTATGAAGCGATAGAGAGTTGTTACTTGATCAAAGTTGTGAAGCAGGATCAAGGTTTCTCAAAGAGGTTGTTCTTTGAGAGGTTTTAGGGATTGAGTAGTGTTCTCATATCTAAGTGGTTTCTTAGGTAGAAAGTCACTAGTAGGAATTAAGTTTAGGAGATTGTCAACTGGGTTGTTGAGTCTGTAAATTAATTCTACAAGTAGTGAATTTCATCCCTGGCTTGGTAGCCCCCAGATTAGGTAGTTAGACCGAACTGGGTGAACAGCTCATTGTGTTGATTTATTGCTTGTTATTGCATTGTCCATTGCAGAGTGTGTTGTTGTAACATTGCACTTAACATCACACATCTGGTACCAAAATTTCAATTGGTATCAGAGCAGGCATCCTGTCTGTCTCTGGGTGAGATCTAGGGAAGTTACTTTCTGGTGTAAAGATGGACAAAGAAGTTGGAGGATTTGTCAACAGACCCCCTATTTTGGATGGCTCGAATTATGATTATTGGAAGCCAAGGATGATCACCTTTTTGAAATCCTTGGACAGCAGGGCTTGGAAGGCTATCATTAAAGAATGGAAAGCACCTGTTGTGTTTGAAAAAGATGATGCTGGGAAAGATAAAGAGGGCACCTCAAAGCCGAAGCCTGAAGAAGAATGGACCAAGGAAGAAGATGAGCTTGCCCTTGGTAACTCTAAAGCCCTAAATGCTATCTTCAATGGAGTTGATAAGAACATCTTCAGATTAATCAACTCATGTGAAGTTGCTAAGGAAGCATGGGATATTTTGAAGGCTACACATGAAGGAACATCTAGAGTTAAGATGTCAAGACTTCAGATTCTAACATCAAAGTTTGAAAGTCTGAAGATGACGGAAGATGAGACTATTCATGACTTCCACATGAGTGTTCTTGAGCTGGCCAATGCATCTAGTGCTCTTGGAGAGAAAATGTCAGAAGAAAAGCTTGTAAGGAAGATTCTTAGGTCACTTCCTAAGAGGTACAAGATGAAGGTGACTGCCATTGAAGAAGCACAAGACATCAGCCAGATGAGGGTTGATGAGCTCATTGGATCTCTTTAAACATTTGAGCTTGGGTTAAATGAAGAAGAACCTAAAAAGAAGCCAAAAAGTATAGCCTTGACTTCAAATGCTCAAGAAGAGAAAGGGAAGAGTACTGAATCCCAGGAGGATTTATCTCAGGCCATAGCTATGTTGGGAAGGCAGTTCAACAAGGTGTTCAAGAGGATGAACAATAACTACAAGCCTAATGTCAAAAACATCCCTTCTGACATCAGCAAGTCAAAAGAGAAAGATGAAGAAAAGACAGCTCAAGAGAAAGGTGTTCAGTGCTTTGAATGTGAAGGTTATGGACATGTCAAGAAAGAATGTCCCACATTCTTGAAGAAGCAGAAGAAGGGCATGACAGTTTCCTGGTCTGAATCTGATAGTGAAGGTGAGTCAGCAAAGCATGTTAGAGCCTTAACAGGAACTGTTGTTTCTAATGATGATAGTGATGGAGAAATAACTTATGAGGAGTTAGCATCTACTTATCAAGAGCTGTGTTTAAAAAGTGTTGAGATTTGTCAAGAAAACAAGTGTCACAAGCAACAGATTGCTCAGCTTGAGAATGTAAAAGCTGATCTGGAAAATGAAGTTGTACTAGTTAAATCTCAACTTGATCAGATGACAAAATCTGTTAGGATGATGAACAGCGGTACAGCCACTCTTGATAAGATTCTTCAGTCAGAGAAAGTTGCTGGAGATAAATCAGGTATATGATATGTGGTTAAGGAAAAGGGTTCTACAGAAGCTAGCACTTCAGGAACAAAGAAGGAGATGTCTCAACCATTGTCTCAACATCAAACTAAGAGACAGGATCCTACACCTAAGAAGGTTGTTCAACCACAGAATGTTGAGAAGAAAAATAGTACTCATCAAAGGAAGGTGCAGCCTCAAGGAGCTAGTCAGTATATGCCACCTCAATATCACAAGAGCATGAAGGCTGCCAGGTTCAATCAGAACATGTTTCATCAACATCAGGGGAACATGCATGAATATGGATATGGATACAACAATGTTGTGCCTCATTACTATGGAAGAAGGAAGCCTCATCACCATAGGAGACAGTTCAAAAGACAGTGTCCTTACCATAGAAGACAGTCAAACTATGGTAGTAGAAGACAACAGCCTTACCATAGAAGAAGAAATCAACACTATGGATGGCAGCACCAGCAACATCATTATCATGGTGGCAGAAGGTTTAACCACTTTAGAGATGACAGAGTTAGATGCTTCTACTGTGGAAGGTTTGGACATATGCAGTACTCGTGTTTTAAACTGCATGGTTATCCACAATATGCTCCTCAAACCAAACTAAAGGAGGTCAGACCCAAAGTTGCTAAACAATGGGTTCCTAAGGAGAAAGTGAAATGTCTTTTAGCCCACACCTCAGATAGACAGGTTGATGAGGATACATGGTACTTTGACAGTGGATGTTCAAAGCATATGACTGGATTCAAAACTCTGTTAGTTGAAGTAAGTCATTATCCCTCACATGAGGTTATTTTTGGCAATGGTGAAAAAGGTGTAGTTGCAGGAGTTGGAAGAGTGAAGAATCATGATGGTCTTACTCTTGATAATGTGCTCCTTGTTCAAGGGTTGAGTACTAATTTAATTAGCATAAGTCAACTTTGTGATGAAGGTTACAAGGTAAGCTACACCAAAGATGAATGTGTGGTAGCTGATGAGCAGAATGAGGTAGTGATGAAGGGAGTAAGATCCAAAGATAATTGCTATCAGTGGATACCTCAAGTGGACAGCTTATCTAGTGATGTTAAGGTTGATATTGTAACATCAGCTGGTGACATCAAGTGTGAAAGTATGGTGAAAAGTCAATCTGGGTTAATGACTTATGGTGTTGTTACTCCTAAGTTGGATGATGTGTTAAAAGCCAACTTGAGTAGTCAGTTATGTGAGCAAGATGAAGGAGTCAACAATGCTGATGGAAGGATCAAAAGCTGTGACCTTAAGAAGTGTTGGGAGCTGAATACTTGCAAGGCCAAGAAAGATGACAACCTGACTAATGACTCCTATAGTTCAGAAGAAAAATTTCACAAGTTGACAATCCTTAGGTTGGAAGATGCAGATGTTAGAGCTGATGTTAAAACATCTCAAGTCAAGAAAGGTACTTCTAGCCTTAAAATAAAGAAGAGTGATGATGAACTAATTGCAAAAGTGGTTCCTGGGGTTGCTTAACGACTGAAATCAAGGAAGAGGAAAGCTATTGAGTCACCTCCAAAGATGAGAACTGATAAGCAGAAGATCTATGTGGATGGTACTACAAAATCCAGGAGTAAAGTGTTCATCTCTTCCAGAAATAGGAAGACCAGAGATAAGTCTGATGATAATGTCCAGGATATCTCTCAAATGAAGGAAGCCGTTGTTGTTAGAACTTCTGAGAAAATTCAAAAGGCCATACTAGATAACATTCCTGTGCTTTTCATAAAATGGTGGAAGTATGTTCTGGAAAAAGAATTTGGTATAAATACTCTGGATATGGTTGAGTTTGCTAGGATATGGTTCAGAGAGGGTGTGGGAACTTATGGTATTCGGGTGTGTATGTTAACCTGAATAAGCTGCTCTGACTGTGCTTTATTGGGAGCTTTTTGAAGGACTTCTTTGTGCAATGAGTCCTTTGAATGGTGATGAGAAGCTGATGTCTCAAAAGATGTTATAACATCATGTTTGCTGGTGGTTATATCTGGAAGATGATTAAGATTGGACATGTGGAGTTGGATGCTCTAGCATTTTTTGTCAGAAGAGGTGGAGATTATGGTAATGTGTTTAGTAGTTTTAGTTTTATGTTTCTGCAATGTTGTCTTTGTTTCAGCACTTAATGTGCTTGGTTTGTAACATGAATATTGTGCTGTCTATGCACCCTGTATGTTTTTTGTTCTATGATTTGTTATGTCTTTTTGTTGTCTGTGAGACTGACAATGAGAGCTAGGGTAGTACTAACTGTAGTTAGACTTACTTGATGGGGTTTGTCAAATTATGGCTAAAAAGGGGGAGAAATAGCCAAGAGAGCCAAGAGTATCAAAGAGTACAAATGTCAAATGCTGCTAAAGTGATGTGATGCAGAAGTGCAGAAATTAAGGGGGGGTAATTGCTGATCTGCTGAACAGCTGTTGTCACACCCTAATTTTTTACCCTAAAATTTTGTTTTTTTTAACATTTAATAATTAGAATAATTAGTATTTTATTTTAATTTTATTTTAAATATTTATTTTCATTATTATTATTACTTTTAATTTAAATACTGTTTAGAATAAATAAATAGGTTTTAGTTTCTATTTTAAATTTATTAAATTATTTGAATATCATTTAGTTTTAATATCATTTAATTTTAATATTATTTAGTTTTAATTTAATTTAATTTTAATATCATTTAGTTTTAATTTTATTTAATTTTAATGTTATTTAATTTGAGCCTCCAATTGATTATTAGAGACATTATTGGTAACTAAAAATTAACCCTAAGTCAGTCTCTATATATACACGTGTTAGCATTGGTGAAAGAGAAGAGCCGAAAACATTTGGAGAATCGCCGCTGACTGTTACCGAATACAATCAATTGAATTTCACCGCCGGTAAAATATCTATCACTCCTTGTGTCATCGCTATGCATTTACGTTACACTTATTGTTATATATTATAAATTAATGTTTTGCACAAGTTACACAGTAGGCACATGATCATGAAAGGTTTTGCTATAATATTAAAATTTTATGTTACCACTAACACAACAACACAGTAACACGTTTTTTCTATACAATGTAAACCTGATTATATATATATATATATATATATATATATATATATATATATATATATATATATATATATATATATATATATATATATATATATATATATGACATTTTGTTTTAATATATATATATAACCCATGTTTAATATATACATATATATATATATATATATAACTTTTTGTTCAGTGTATATACATAACCCACGTTTTGTTTTAATATATATATATATATATATATATATATATATATATATATATTTTTTTTTTTTAATTTTATTGTTTCTTATTTTATTAGATTAATCGGATCGAATCACGTCGATACGTTGTTCGCATATTCGTATGCACGATGCGTGACCTTTATGTCAGTTCGATCTGATTGCGATGATCGCGTTTTCGCATTAGCAATTTTGTTGGGTTTTTATCAAATTTAAAAATTTCGTTTTTTTTTTAGTTGCTTTTTTTTTTTTTATATTTAGATCCGTACAATTCGGATCCGGTTGCGATGACCGCGTTTTCGCGATAGCAATATTGTTGAGGTTTTTTATCAAAGTTAAATTTCTCTTTTTTTTTTAGTTGCTTTTTTTTATTATATTTAGATCCGTACAATTCGGATCCAGTTGCGATGACCGCGTTTTCGCGATAGCAACATTGTTGATATTTTTTAACACGTTAAATTTATTTTTTCTATGCACTTTTTATTTTATAATTTTTAGATCCGCACATTCTTAATCCCTATTACGATGATCACGTTAAGTGTAGCAAGGTAATGCGATTTTCATCGATTTTTATGCGGAACTATATTTGTTTAGTGTTGCATTTCGATTTCGGAGTTAAAATCTAATTTAACTTTCGATAACCGTTTGAGTGCTTATAGTCATTTGCTTGGCTTCTCATAGAGTGATTCTTACATGAATCCACTCTTAGTTAGCTTCAAAGCTAAATTCAGTTGCCATTCGATTTCGGTTGGTTTTGGACCCTTATTGTTGGGTCTGGATCCCATTTTTTCTAAATGCACCCCACTTATTTGTTATTTCTCTTAAGCCCATTCCTTTTCTTTATTAATTTTTTATGTTTAATTTAATTTCTTTTAATTTCATATTTTATTAAATAAAAAAAACTCAAAAAATAATTATTAAGTAACTTTTGATTAATTTTATTAAATTCTTTTATTTAATACTAATTAATCTATTAAAGGATTAATTTTATTAAATATTTGACTTTAATTCAATTAATTATTTTAAAATAATTTTTTCTTAATCCTAAAAATTTCAAAAATACTGCTTATTTAGTTCTCAGTTCTAAATTTTCTTTTTTAGATATTACCTATTTTAATTTTAATTTTTAAATAACTTTTTCTCCTTATTTCAAGCGATAAATAACATAAATAATAACAAGAGGTTCCTGTAGAGTACTACAGACGTTTAGGATGCTAATACCTTCCCTAGGCGTAACCAACCCTCGAACTTAGATTCTCTTAACTTAGGTTTTTTCGATCTTTAACCCTTTCCTTTGGATAAAATAAAGACCGGTGGTGAACCTTAAGATTTGTGATCCTAGTTAACATAATAGCTATGGTATCCGATTCTCACCGCGACAGAAATGGCGACTTCACTGGGGACATCTTATTTTTATTGAGGGTTTCCCCTAACTTGTTTATTTATGTTATTATATATATTATTTGCTTGCTTGGTTTTCTTCTTTGTGCAGGTTTGGCACTTAGTGTGGTGAGACAAAGTCCTACACCCGGACTAGAGTGAAATTAAGATAGGAAAACGGTGAGAATTCAAGGATACTTTGAGGGAGTCGATTCCTGGAAAAGTGAATTGAGACTTCACCACTCAGTCTAGGCCCTCTCGAATAAAATATTTGTCCAACGAGTTCATTCGTGAAGACGATATGGTTTCGATCTAAAGGCCGTCGAGACTGAGGACCGTAGTTACCTTTAACCCAACTTGGCCTATTAGGATGTAGTGCGGGGATTATGCGGGAGTCTATTTCTGCAATAGTCGCTACGCGATACTACACTCAGACGAGATTCTCTTGAGAATATTATTGACTACCAAGTGATTTGGAAAATCGATAATATCCGAAAGATGGATTGTAGACTCTGGGAACTTTGTAGAACCCGTTCGGCAGGTACAAATAAACCTCTAGTACATACCTTGGGAAGGGTAGACCATGGCTCCATGCTCGTGATCTTCAAACCTAAGCCTTGGCTTGTTTGCCTGTATATGTGTATATGTGTATACCTGTGTTTATGCATCCATTCATGCATTCATGAATACCCCTTTAGTTTCAAGGAACTCAATTGTTCTTTTATTTGCAAAATCGATAAAAATCCTGGATTATAAAATGAAACTTTTTTCAGCCTTTCCGAAATGTTTACAACCTACTTTTGTGTTCCTTGAAACCATTGCATTGCATTGCATATCATTTGCATGCATCTGTTGTCCAGCAAATCACTTCTAGTTGCCTCTATCTTCCAGTGACACCTGTGAGTCGTCAAACTGATTCCTCGACACCGATACCGGACTAGAGCTAACTATAGACGCATAATGTCAGAGCAAGAAGCACACAATGCTGAGATCCGAATGGAGATCGATGATCTCAAGTCAAGCATGACCAAGCTCACAGAGATGCTTCAAGTTTTGATTGCTAGAGGAGAACCACCCCAAAGGACTGTCATCCAAGAAGTTTCAACTGCTGATCCTCAACCTATTCAGGTGCCACCTTCAACTTGGCCAGAGTTTGGTTTGCCACATAACTACTCTCTACCTCTTGCATCTACTGCTATGATTGGTCAGACTACCAGACTAATGTTTCAAGCTCCAGTTTTTGCCGAGCCCAGACCTGCGGTTCATACTGTTGCCCTGACTACTCGACCTCCATTTGAGAATCCTCTCTATGAGCATATTGCTGCCAGATCACACCAAGTGAAGCTTCAGTCGACTTCAGCGAAAAGTCGGTGTTCCAGATAGGACAACTCATATTTGTTTCTGATTAGTCACCATACCATGTTTCTTGTTGTTTGCATTTTCCTTTCGTTTGTATTAGCTATTTGTATTCAAATTGTGCTTGTACCTTCATAATTAATAAAATGAGCATTGCAACTTTTGGATTCAATTCATTTGTGTTTGCTATTTACATCTTTATGCTTTCCTTTTCAAAAAAAAAAAATAAAAACAAAAACAAAAACAAAAAAAATTTACCTCTTTTCCACTTTCTTTTTTGATTATGCAAAGATTGGAGGGAGGATGATGAAAACGTAAATACTCATAATTATTGTCGGTATGCTTTCAAATCAAAACTTTGCTGAGGATGTAAGGCATTGTTTCAATTCCCAAACACTGGAGAAATAAAGAAGATAACCCCTCGTCAACCCCTTTGAGCCTTGAAGTAGGAGTTTCTTTTCTTTACAAATAAAAACCCGCAATCTTAATCTGGGGCAGGGTAGTTCTCAGTTAACTTGATTGTGCATTCAAATACAAGAGCTTCATGCAAGACACCTTTCAACAAAAGTTTGCATTCACAAGTTTTCCTTCGCACACAGCAAGAAAGTGTCGAAGATGTCTTTCAAGTCAAAACGTCAATGATGGTTCACCGTAATCATTAAGTCAGGCATTCACAACCTTTCAACTCTTCCAAATTAGATGAATAAATGTTGTACAAGTTGTTCCCAAAGTGATAAACAAAGAAGGATCGTCAAGAAATCCTTACTCAAAGAATGAGTCGAGTCCCTTTCGAGGCAAAAGCTAAGAAAGATGGGAAGCTCGTAACCTTACCTTATACAAAGAGAAATAAGAACAAGCTTGTATGACAACCAAAAGTTTTAAGGAAGAAGTGACTACCATCTCAAGTTCATTGACTTCTGGACCATCATCATTACCATCATCAGCGCAATTCCTAACCTATGGGAACTTGAGTGCATAGTTTGAGTTAACTGAGCGTAGGACTGAAGATCATCACGAAGATTGGGTGGGTACAAATAAACTTTGAGCCTTTATCCTTTGTTTCTTAAACCGTGAACCAGACCACGTTACAACCCTCAAAAGACCTAATTGAAGCAAGGTTATTTTGAAAGCATACTACAACAAGGTTGCGTAAACTGACTCCTAAAGATCTTTGCGGATCATTTGTTTTGGCATTACACCTTTTGCTTAAACTTTTAACTTTAGTGTCTTGAAACGCCGTGTTCTGACCGATGACTCATTGTGCTTTGCATCTTTCTAAAAATGATTTTGATTTCAAAGGTTGCATAAATTTTACATTTACTATGTTTTTATGAACCCTTTTGTTTGCAAACTGGCTTCCTCTTAAGGAATTTACAAATAGTTGAGAAACTTGGTCGGTGATCTAATCAGGGGCAAGTTCTTTCCATATCTTGTTGAAGAATCAGTTCAAGATTTGTGGTTCAGGTGCAAGTCCTTCTCCGATTTGGTTTATTCAGAAATTTTTCAAGACTCATACTGGGGCAAGCTTTCCAAGCGCACAGTAATTCAGTCACTTCCAGCATCAATTGGAGGCCGGGGGCAATTAAGTTGAAGAATCCCCGTGCAGTTTTCCACCCTTCCTATAAGGATAATCAATTCGATACAGTTTACCAGTGTGGCAGAGTTGCGTTTAGTAGCATCTTTAGTCCCAGAGTAGAATGGCAGTGATCTCCGTGTTGAGGAATCAGTCTTCCAGTCTTGTCTTTTCCACAAAAGTGTTGAGCCGTGTCGTCAACATCTGCATTTACATTTGCATTTGATCATATATCATCTACATAATTCATATACATATGCATAGAAAGAGTGTCATCCATCATTTGCACTCATTTGCATTCTCCATGGGTCGTATTGTTATCCACGTCTTACCTTGTGGTCAAAGTCCAACTTACTTGGCACCTACCAAACAGATATTGTTGAACCTATCTGATGTTCTTTCAGATATTACCTTTGATTCTGATGCTTTTCCAAAATCGCTCCGATGTTCTTTCGGATATGTACTTTTATTCTGATGTTCTTCCAGAACCTGTCTGATGTTTTTCCAGACATTCATATCGATTCTGATGCTTTTCCGAAATATATCCGATGTTTTTCCGGATATGCCTATCTGATGTTCTTCCAGATATTACCTTTGATTCTGATGCTTTTCTGGAATCGCTCTGATGTTCTTCCAGATATTACCTTTGATTCTGATGCTTTTCCGGAATCGCTCCGATGTTCTTCCGGATATGTAATTTTATTCTGATGTTCTTCCAGAACCTGTCTGACGTTTTTCCAGACATTCATATCGATTCTGATGCTTTTTCGGAATCTATCCGATGTTTTTCCGGATATGCCTTTGTTATCTGATGTTCTTCCAGATATATCGCCTTGTTTATTCTGATGTTTTTCCGGAATGACCTTGCTTTTACCGTCTGATGTTTTCCCAGATGTGTCTGCTCCTGATGTTTTTCCAGAGCCCTTTTGTGTCTATCTGATGTTCTTCCAGATTGACCTTGTTTATCCGATGTTCTTCTGGATATGTGACTTTATTCTGATGCTTTTCTGGAATATATCCGATGTTTTTCCGGATATGCCTATCTGATGTTCTTCCAGATATTACCTTTGATTCTGATACTTTTCCAGAATCGCTCCGATGTTCTTCCGGATATGTACTTTTATTCTGATGTTCTTCCAGAACCTGTTTGACGTTTTTCCAGACATTCATATCGATTCTGATGCTTTTCCGGAATCTATCCGATGTTTTTCCGGATATGTCTCTATTTTTGATGTTCTTCCAGATTGAGTCTTTGTTATCTGATGTTCTTCCAGATATTTCACCTTGTTTATCTGATGTTCTTTCGGATATGTGACTTTATTCTGATGCTTTTCCGGAATGACCTTGCTTTTACCGTCTGATGTTTTCCCAGATGTGTCTGCTCCTGATGTTTTTCCATAGCCCTTTTATGTCTATCTGATGCTCTTCCGGATATGACCTTGTTTATCTGATGTTTTTTTCCAAATATGACGTTCCTTATCTGACGTTCTCCCAGATATGTCTTCAAATCTTTACCCGTACATTGAATGATTTTCTAAATGTTTCGGGTGTATCTTCAAGATCTCTGTCCTTCATTTCATATTATATCATATCACAAGGCATCTTAGGGCCAAAAATTGTGCATGTTTGTATTTAAGTCTCTCCTATCACGTCGAGACGAAGATTTCAATCCCCGTATCTCCGGATAGAAGAAACTTAAATAGAGGCATCTGTCACACCCTAATTTTTTACCCTAAAATTTTTTTTTTTAACATTTAATAATTAGTATTTTATTTTAATTTTATTTTAAATATTTATTTTCATTATTATTATTACTTTTAATTTAAATACTGTTTAAAATAAATAAATAGGTTTTAATTTCTACTTTAAATTTATTAAATTATTTGAATATCATTTAGTTTTAATATCATTTAATTTTAATATTATTTAGTTTTAATTTAATTTAATTTTAATATCATTTAATTTTAATTTTATTTAATTTTAATGTTATTTAATTTGAGCTTCCAATTGGATATTAGGTACATTATTGGTAACTAAAAATTAATCCTAAGTCACTCTCTATATATACACGTGTTAGCATTGGTGAAAGAGAAGAGCCGGAAAAATTTAGAGAATCGGCGCTTACTGTTACCGAATACAATCAATTGAATTTCACCGCCGGTAAAATATCTATCACTCCTTGTGTCATCGCTATGCATTTACGTTACTCTTATTGTTATATATTATAAATTAATGTTTTGCACAAGTTACACAGTAGCAACGTGTTGTATATCATGAAAGGTTTTGCTATAATATTAAAATTTTATGTTACCACTAACACAACAACACAGTAACACGTTTTTTCTATACAATGTAAACCTGATTTTTTATATATATATGACATTTTGTTTTAATATATATATAACCCATGTTTAATATATACATATATATAACTTTTTGTTCAGTGTATATACATAACCCCCGTTTTGTTTTAATATATATATATATATATATATATATATATATATATATATATATATATATATATATTGTTTTTTTTAATTCTATTGTTTCTTATTTTATTAGATTAATCGGATCGAATCATGTCGATACGTTGTTCGCATATTCGTATGCACGATGCGTGACCTTTATGTCAGTTCGATCTGATTGAAATGATCGCATTTTCGCGTTAGCAATTTTTTTGGATTTTTATCAAATTTAAAATTTTTTTTTTGAGTTGCTTTTTTTTTTTTTATATTTAGATCCGTACAATTCGGATCCGATTGCGATGACCGCGTTTTCGCGATAGCAATATTGTTGAGGTTTTTTATCAAAGTTAAATTTCTTTTTTTTTTTTTATATTTAGATCCGTACAATTCGGATCCAGTTCCGATGACCGCGTTTTCGCGATAGCAACATTGTTGATATTTTTTAACACGTTAAATTTATTTTTTCTATGCACTTTTTATTTTATAATTTTTAGATCCGCACATTCTTAATCCCTATTGCGATGATCACGTTAAGTGTAGCAAGGTAATGCGATTTTCATCGATTTTTATGCGGAACTATATTTGTTTAGTGTTGCATTTCGATTTCGGAGTTAAAATCTAATTTAACTTTCGATAACCGTTTGAGTGCTTATAGTCATTTGCTTGGCTTCTCATAGAGTGATTCTTACATGAATCCACTCTTAGTTAGCTTCAAAGCTAAATTCAGTTGCCATTCGATTTCGGTTGGTTTTGGACCCTTATTGTTGGGCCTGGATCCCATTTTTTCTAAATGCACCCACTTATTTGTTATTTCTCTTAAGCCCATTCCTTTTCTTTATTAATTTTTTATGTTTAATTTAATTTCTTTTAATTTTATATTTTATTAAATAAAAAAAAACTCAAAAAATAATTATTAAGTAACTTTTGATTAATTTTATTAAATTCTTTTATTTAATACTAATTAATCCATTAAAGGATTAATTTTATTAAATATTTGACTTTAATTCAATTAATTATTTTAAATTAATTTTTTCTTAATCCTAACAATTTCAAAAATACTGCTTATTTAGTTCTCAGTTCTAAATTTTCTTTTTTAGATATTACCTATTTTAATTTTAATTTTTAAATAACTTCTTCTCCTTATTTCAAGCGATAAATAACATAAATAATAACAAGAGGTTCCTGTAGAGTACTACAGACGTTTAGGATGCTAATACCTTCCCTAGGCGTAACCAACCCCCGAACTTAGATTCTCTTAACTTAGGTTTTTTCGATCTTTAACCCTTTCCTTTGGATAAAATAAAGACCGGTGGTGAACCTTAAGATTTGTGATCCTAGTTAACATAATAGCTATGGTATCCGATTCTCACCGCGACAGCTGTTATGCTGGTACTTGTTTTGAGGGGGAGCACCATTGTTGATTGTTGAAAATTGTAGTTGTTAAAGATGGTGCTGCAGCAGAGTTTTGTGTGAAGTGAAGTCTTTATGTATTGAAGATGCTGCTGCTTGAAGTTTCAAAAATATTGAAGTTTATTCCGCTGCTGAAGTCTCTGAAGGTGCAGAGATTGTTTTAGCCAAAATTAGCCAAAGGGGGGAGACTGTTAGTTTCTTGGATTGGCTGGAATTTTGGTAAAACAAAGTATGTTCAATGTTGATGTCAAGGTGGTGATGTTGTAACATTGAGTCTTAACACTGGGCTGTGTTAAGTAGTGAAGCTGTTCAATGTTTGATGTCATATGGGTGATGTCACAACATTGAGTCTTAACACTGGGTTGTGTTAAGAGTTAAGTTGGATGTCTGATGTCACAAGCGATGTTGTGACATTAGATCTGCATAATTAATAGCATCAGGTTGTGATGTTGTTAGGGTTTGCGTTTTACCTGGTATTGTGGAGAGCAGGTAGTCTCATTGGATGCGAATATCTTGGGTTAGATATTCTCTGTTGCATAGAGATTTGATGCAGGTTTGTAGGAGATTTAAAAGGTGAAGATTTAAAAAGATTTTGGGGGATAAAATCTATTTTGAAGATTCAGTTTTAAATAACAAATCAGATCAAATATTGCAAGGAGTCCAAGCCCAATTCAGGTGGCTATATAAAGCGCATAGATCGAAGGAAGAAGGTACAGAAATACAGTGAGAAGATCAAGAGCATAGGATGAGTGTCTTGAGTATTTTGTATGAGTTTTGTATACACCATTCTAGGTTGAATTGGTGAGTTGTTTTTTGTTCTCTCTTAGAAGCTGTGAAGCGATAGAGAGTTGTTACTTGATCAAAGTTGTGAAGCAGGATCAAGGTTTCTCAAAGAGGTTGTTCTTTGAGAGGTTTTAGGGATTGAGTAGTGTTCTCATATCTAAGTGGTTTCTTAGGTAGAAAGTCACTAGTAGGAATTAAGTTTAGGAGATTGTCAACTGGGTTGTTGAGTCTGTAAATTAATTCTACAAGTAGTGAATTTCATCCCTGGCTTGGTAGCCCCCAGATTAGGTAGTTAGACCGAACTGGATGAACAACTCATTGTGTTGATTTATTGCTTGTTATTGCATTGTCCATTGCAGAGTGTGTTGTTGTAACATCGCACTTAACATCACACATATGGTACCAGAATTTCAACCCTGAAATGCGCAAGACACACACGTCAGAATGCGTCCCAAGATAGCCTCGTCTGGTTGTGAATTTCGTGAACACACAAACGCACCAAGATGGCATGTAGGTCCCACTACTCTCCACTCTAGTCCTAGGGTGTACTCAAGCCTGGGTATTGGGCTTATCTCTTAGAAAAACCCAACCTGCAAAACAGAAACCAGCCAGCACAACACAGCAATATCCAGTATGACAGTAATAAAATGAAATACAATGCAATAAAAGCTGTAAAACAGTAATATACAACATAATAAAGCATAACAAATAAACACCCAAAAAAAACAAACAAGCGCTAGGATCGACTCGCTAAAGGGGACGGACCAGCAAGAGGTCAACCAGACTCCCCAGCAGAGTCTCCAGCTGCCGCTCCCGAAAGATTCGCATCCAACGGTACAAACGCGAGAGTGGCGCAGAAAACACAGAGTCGCCAGCAATGTGTATTTATCCCGAGAGAGGGAAAGGAAACACTGCATAAACCTGAAGAGAAAGGGGGAAAGACATGGTCATCGCAACCATAGTCCGGGTTCGGGAGTTGGTTATGCGAGGGGAAGGTGTTAGCAGCCCACGCATCCATCGTACTCGATGGGATCCACGCTTGTTGTCTAAACGGAGGGTGAGTTGTCCTACTATCTATGGCTGAACAAAAGAAAACAGGGATGGGGGTGACTAAGACGGACTCGGTAGGACATATTCGATGCCCTAGGCCTACGTACTCCCTCATTGCAATGGGAATGTCAGAGTCAACGTAGTTCGGACGGGAACTGTGGGGGAAGGTTGCTCGCCAAGACAATCGTTGTCTTGTGCCTACATATCCTCAATCAGATGAGAGAGAGGAATCAGAGCGAATGTAGTTCGTGGGTACGACCACGAATGGGTAAGTGTTTTTTACATGAGCGACGAGCTCTTTTCTGAAAATGATATTTGAAACCCAACAATCCCGAAGGATAAAAAGATTTGAATTTGTTTTTGTGTTTTTTAGACAAAAGTGTTTTGATTAAGTTAGTTCATAACTTGCATTGCACCAAAGTCTAGGGCACAGGGACGAATACTTAACGAATCGTCCCAAGACAGGACGCCCGCTAAGCACTCTAGAAAGATGAGAGGAAGCCCCTCATTTCTCATTCCCCACGCTTAAGGCGCGTGCGCAATACACTTTATCTTTATTAAGTGTTTTCAAAAAGTTTTGAGATGAGAAGAGAGAAGACCCAAAGGAAACTCTAAAGGGAAACTAAGAGTCCTAATGTTATCATGCATGGGTAACATATGGTTAGTGAGGCTTAGGAGGGACAACTACCTAAAACCTAATGCTAATCCTACTCCAAGCTTAATCAAAAATTAAGTTGGACTAGGTAGCTCTAAAGGGAGAGAATCCAAGACTTAAACAAGTCTTGAGATTCATGGGAGAAAGAGAGCGAAAGAGAAGAATGAGAAAGAGAAGGATGAGATCAGAAACAAGATAGGGCAGCAAGCACATCATATCAAGTATATCCAACTTACATCAATAAACAAGTCTCAAAGATCATGCAAAACATCTTGTTGTACCCCAAATTTTACCCTTAGATTTTTCTGATCATTTCATATCATTTTTAAATCGTTTTTTTTCGCATTTTCAGTTAAACATCATCAACCATGCGCTTTTTGTCGATTGTTGTCATTCCACTTTAAATTTGTTTTCATTATCTTATATTTATTTGAGATTTAGTTAGTTTAATTCTAATATTAGCTCATCTTGTTATATAGTTTTATTTAAGTTGGTTTATCTTTAATTATAACTTTATTTTTTTTAATTTAATTTAATTTTAATTTTAGTTTAGTTTTTAATTTAGTTAATTAGATTATTTTAATTTAGTTAATTTTAATTTTATTTGATTTAATTCAATTAGATTAATTCTATTAATTCGATTTAGTCTATTTTAATTTTAATTTTAATTTAAGTTTAGTTTGTAATTTTCTTTTTTTTTATTATTATTTTCTTTTGTTTTAAAAAAAAATCATTTTAAAGATAGAGTCCATTTTTCTTTTAGTTATAATATACTACAAATTACAAAATTCAAAAAAAAGAAGACAAAAGGAATCCGTAAGCTTTGACCATTTTTCAGAAATTTGTTTCATTGTTCTCACTACAATACAAAACCTATAGCCCTGCAGCATCAACCTGCAATTTCCTTTCACAAAACCATGATACGCTACACTGTCCCACCAACAAAGCAAAGAACCTGTACAATAAAAAAGATTCTTTTTTCTCTTCATATGTCCCTCTCTCACTACTACACATGCCACGACACCCTCTGAAACACAAAACAAAACAAAAAAAAACTCTCTGAAACATGCACCACGCGGACCTCTTTCTCCATAAGTATTACAACACACTCTTTCTTTCTATGCCATGATAACTGATACATAGAACCATACACTTCATCCCATAACAAGACCCTTTACCTTTTCTTCAAATAAAAAAAAATCTTCGGTGCATATTTCCAAACTCACAAACCACATCATCCATATCACCTTATCATCCTCTCCTGTTCCTCTTACGTGACCTCACATCAACACAACCCAAGGACACCCTTCATTTTCTCAGCTCATATACCATGGCCATGACACACCATAAGCAACTCTCAAACCTCATATTTTTACAAGCTCACTTCATCACTACTTCACCCACATAAACACAGTGCTGCACCTACCAAACTTTCTACTCCATAAAAACACACAAACTGCTCTCACCATTTTCTCCTACAAAACCATCACACAACCATATTACCACATCTTCGTTTTTCCGACGCCGACGGTCACTTCCGCAAGACAACATCGCAGCCACACCTGCAGTGATTTTTTTCCTTCGTTTCACACCATCAACCTTGGGTTTCCTTCACGACAACCACACGTCCTGACACCGTGAAACACAGCAACAATAACCGTCGCCGTCGTACTTAGATATTGAGCAAGAAAGCGTGAAGGACAGAAAGGAGTGACTTGTGTTCGTGTTGAGTTTGAAGCGAGAGGGAGAAGGAGGGGACGCGCGAGTGTGAGAGAGAAGAGGAAACTTGTTTTCTTCCACTGTAAGTATCATCTTTTATTACTACTATTTCAATATTTTGTTTTATTTTATTTTATTTTTTACAAATTTAATTTTATTCTTAACTATCTGATAATTGTTTATATCTTAGATTTTTGTTTATTTCTTAGATTTTTGTTTATATCTTAATTACATTATTCTGTAGTATGTATATAACTGGTCTTGTTTGGTTTGTGTAAATTAATGTTGCTACTGGATAATATACATATGCATGCGGTTTTGTTTTCTTTGAATGTATATAATTTTTAAATAATTTTTGGTGTATTGTTTAAGTAGGTTGGCACTCCATTGTTAATGTTCAATAAATATATTATGCTGTTTATGTTTCAAGTTATATATATAAATATATTTTTGCTTCCGTTTTTCTTTTTATACTTTTTTTAATATATCCCTCTTTTAAATAAATATATATACAAGTTTTCCGTGTTTTTTTTTTTTTAAACTTTATAGTATTACTTAGTTTAGGTTAATGTACTTCTTTTATTTTATTTATTTATTATAATACATACGTTTTTTTATGGTTATAATACATACATTTTTTATAGTTATAATATATATAGTTTTTCTTATTAGTTATAATATATACAGTTTTTTTAATTATTAGTTATAATATATTTAGATTTTTTTTATTTAGTTATAATATATAGTATAGTTATAATATATACTTCTCTTTTTTTTAGTTATACATATCTATATATTTTACTTTATTGTTAATATTGTTTAATATTTTATTTTTTCCAATGCTTGTGTAAATTGCATCTGCTGCGTTTGAAGACTATACTCCTTAATTTATTTTTGCCAGAACATTGATAAATGTAGAAACTAGCATAAGAATTATAAAAGCATGTTATTTCTCTCTGTGTGATATATATGTACCACCGCCCAATCTTTCCTTTTATATTTTTTATTATTATTGATGTTGTTTATTTTAATTTTTTTATTTTTGTTGAATATTAATAAATGCCAAAGAAAAATAATAGAAACACCAAATTTATTTATTTCAATTACTTGTTTTGACTTTTTTATTTATATTCTAAAAATATGTTTGTTAATTATTACTTAATTTAAATATTATTATTTAATTTGATTAATTAAATTATTAGTTAATTTTATTAAATATTTATATTTAGATTAATTAATAATTCTTTTGTCACTCGATTCTATGTAATGACTTATCTGTTTGCCTCATTCCAAAGAAAAGTCTCTCTATTGACTTCATGTCATAGATAGCTCAAATACCATGTTAACCTCAAACAATTTTACAAGAGATAGCCATTAATCTCTTCTCCCTTCTGACCTGGCCTTCCCAAAGAGATAGCTATTAATCTCTTTTCCTTTAAGACGGTCCAACCTTTCACAATCCTTTCAAGAGATAGCCATTAATCTCTTTCTCCTAACCAATTTATCCTTACAAGCTTTGCTTTCAAGCTTTCAACCCTACTTTCCCCTGGAACCTTGACCACAGTCAAGAGTTCTTTACCCCCGTTGAGGGGAACTACGATTGCTCTGATTTCTCAAGTTCACCTTGAGAATACGTAGGCATAGGATTGCGAGATCCTAGCGAGCTACCTTTTTCTTTTTCCATCTTTTTCCTTTACATCCGATGCCTTCTCGGATTCCACATTTTCTTTTTACACCCTTAGACCATACTTAGTGTATATACCTTAGGTTTTTACTTTAGCATTTCCTTTAGCAAGCAACTTTAACATAACACAACTTAGCAAGAGGTTCCTGTAGAGTACTACAGACGTTTAGGGTGCTAATACCTTCCCTGGACGTAACCAACCCCCGAACCTTAGATCTCCCCCCTTTAGGTTTTTCTAACGATCTTGAACCTTTCCTTTGGATAAATCAAAGTCGGTTGTAAAAGAAATATGATGCAAGTTAATTAATAGCTTGTTATCCGATTTTCACCGCAACAGAAATGGCGACTTCACTGGGGACAATTCTCCCTAAGAGGGTTAAGCCTATCTTGTTTGTATTTGTGTTATTTATATGTTTGCTTGCTTGTACATTTGTATATTTATATATGTATATATATACCTGTTGTGCTTGGGTTTCCTGTGTGCAGGGTTGTTACTTTGAGTGGTGAGATAAGTCCTAACCCGGACTTGAGCGCACTTATTATAGGACGATGGTATATTCAAGGGGGCTTTGAAGGAGTCGATTCCTGAAAAAGTTAACTTGAGACACCATCACTCAGCTTAGGCCTTCTTGAGAGTTTAGTCATGTTGAACGATCCTTTTCGTGAAAACGTGCTACTCTCAATGAATGTGCCATTGAGGCTGAGAACCGTAGTTTCCAAACCCCACTTAAGCCTTTTAGATGTAGTGCGGTGACCATGATGGAGTCTATTTCTGAATTGGTTGTCACGCGATACTACACTCAGACGAGATCCTCTTGAGAATTTTATTGATTACCAAGTCATCTGGGAAGTCGATAAAATCCGAAAGATGGGTTGTCGACTCTGGGAACTTCTTAGAACCCTGTTTTACAGATAAAAGAACCCTAGTACACACCTGGTGGTTGGTTCTTTACCCAGACTCCATGCTGTGATCTCGAACCCTTGATCCTGCTATGTGTGTTTTGTATCCTATTTGCTTTGCATTGCATTTCATTTGCATCCTTGCATGTTTCATTGCATGCGTTTGTTTGTCCAGCAACCCATCTCTAATTGTCTCTATCTTCCAGTGTTTGTCTATGAGTCGTCAAGTTGATTCCTCGACACCGATACCGGACTAGAGCTAATTACAGACGCAAGATGTCAGAGCAAGAGATACACAATGTTGAGGTCCGAATGGAGATCGATGAACTTAAGTCGAGCATGACTAAACTCACTGAGATGCTTCAAGTTTTGCTTGCTAGAGGAGAACCTCCCCAAAGGGCAGTCATCCAGGAAATTTCAAGTGCTGATCCTCCACCAGTTCAAGTGCCACCTTCAACTTGGCCAGAGTTTGGATTGCCACACAACTATTCTCCACCTCTTGCATCTACTGCTATGGTTGGTCAGAATGCTATACCAGTGTTTCAAGCTCCTGTTTTCACCCAGCCCAGACCTGTGGTTCATGCTGTTCCACAGACTGTTCAAGCTTCTTTCGAGAACCCCCTTTATGAGTACAATGCTGCAAGTGCTCAAGGTGAAGACCATGAAGACTTTGTTGAACCTGAAGTTGTTCGAGAGCAGTTTCAAAGCATAGAAAGAAGACTTAAAGCCATTGAGGGTACTGATTTCTTTAATGTAGATGCAGAAAACCTGTGCTTAGTGTCTGACCTTGTTATACCTCCTAAGTTTACAACTCCAGATTTTGTGAAGTACAAGGGTCACTCTTGCCCAAGAGCTCATGTGGTCATGTATCTCCGTAGGATGACTGCTCATGCCAAGGACCAGAAATTGCTAATCCATTGTTTTCAAGACAGCTTGAGCGGAGCATCGCTCAAATGGTACATGGGTCTTGAGCAAAACTCTATCCACAGCTTCCAAGATCTCACCAACGCCTTCATGAAGCAATACAAGTATAACCTTGACATGGCTCCTGATCGCCGTCAACTGCAAAACATGTCTCAGAATGATAAAGAGTCTTTCAAGGAGTATGCTCAGCGCTGGAGAGAGTTGGCTTCCCAAGTGGAACCTCCCCTGGCTGAGAAGGAATTAACTGGAATGTTTATGGATACCTTGTCCCCGTTCTATTGGGAGAAAATGGTTGGAAGTGTGTCCTCTAATTTCACTGATTTGGTTACTATTGGCCAGAGGCTCGAGGAAGGTCTTAAGAAAGGAAAAATATCCAAGGCTGCTGAATCTTCCAATGCTGTAAAGAAATCCTTTGGGAATTTTCAGAAGAAGAAGGAAGAACAGACTAATGCTGTAATGTTTGAAGTGAGAAGGCCTCGTCCTCAATCTCGGTATGCTGTTCACCCTACTATTGCTGCTGTTACTCCCGTGGTTACTGCTCCACAACCAGCTCAAGCTCCTCAACGTTCATTTGTTGGACAAACTCAGTACCGTAATAATCATTTTGACCCTATTCCCATGACATACACTAAGCTTTATCCCGGTCTGGTTGAGCAAGGTTTGATTACCACAAGGCCTTTGCCTCCTCCTCCAAATCCTCTTCCAGTCGGCTACAGGGCTGATCTCCATTGCGAATACCATCAAGGTGGTGCAGGTCATGACTTGGAAAATTGCTTTGCATTGAAGGCTAGAGTACAAGAGCTGATGAGGAACAAAATCCTCTCCTTTAAGGACAATCCCAATGTTCAGAACAACCCTCTGCCAGGGCACGCCAAGTGAAGCTTCAGTTGACTTCAGCATGCTATCTTCCTAAAAGCCAGTGTTTCAGACAGGACAGCTCATCCTTGCGTTGATTAGTCACTAGGCCTTTGTTTCTTATTGTTTGCACTTTCTTTATTTTGTAATGAGTGTTTGCTTTCAATCATGTTTGTACTTTTTGAAATTAATGAAATGAGCATTGCAACTTTTTGATTCAATTCATTTATGTTTGCTATTTACATCTTTATGCTTTCTTTTTTTTAAAATACTTGATCTCTTTTCCACTTTCCTTTTGATTATGCAAAGATTGGAGGGAGGATGATGAAAACGTTATACCCATAATTGTTGTTGGTATGCTTTCAAATCAAAACTTTGTTGACGATGTAAGGCATTGTTTCAACTCCCAAACACTGGAGAAATAAGGAAGATAACCCCTTGTCAACCCCTTCGAGCCTTGAAGTAGGAGTTTCTTTTCTTTACAAATAAAAATCCGCAATCTTAACCTGGGGCAGGGTAGTTCTCAGTTAACTTGATTGTGCATTCAAATACAAAAGTAGCATTCAAGACGCCTTTCGACAAAGTTCACAAATGTTCCTTCGCACACAGCAGGCAAGTGTCGAAGATGTCTTTCAAGTCAAACACCAATGATGGTTCACTGTAATCCTTAAGCCAGGCAGTCACTAAAAAAAAGAGAGTGAGAAAAAATCAAAATAAAAGCCCGCTAAGTCAAAACCTATGAAGGAGACTTAGGCAAAAATTGGGGCATCCCGCTGGCTGTAAGCTCAAATGACACAGTTCAGGCAAAAGTTAGGGATAATAAAAATCATTCAAGAGGTTACCAAAATCCTCAAAGATAAAACGAGTTGACTGAGGTCCTCACCAAAAAACAACCAAAAGTTATAAGAAAGCAGTGACTGCCATCTCAAGTCCTTTAAACTTTTGAACCATCATCATTGTTATCATCAGGGCAATTTCCAGCATGTGGAAACCTGAGTGTATAGTTCGAGTTAACTGAGCATAGGACTGAAGTTCATCACGTAGATTGGGTGGATCACAAATAAACTTTGAGCCTTTATCCTTTGTTTCATAAACCGTGAACCAGACCATGTTATAACCCTCAAAAGACCTAATTGAAGCAAGGTTATTTTGAAAGCATATTACAATAAGGTTGCGTAAACTGAGTCCAAAAGATCTTTGCAGATCATCTGTTTTGGCATCACGCCTTGTGCTTTACCTTTCACTTTTAAATATCTTGAACCACCGTGTTCTGACTAATAACTCATATACTTTGCATCTTTAGAAAATGATTGATTTCAAAAGTTGCGTGAACTTTGCATTTACCATGTTTGTACAAGTACTTTTGTTTGCAAACTAGTTTTCCTCTTAAGGAATTTTTAAACAGTAAAGAAACTTGGTCGGTGATCCAATCAGGGGCAAGTTCCTTTCATATCCTGTTGAGGATCAGCTCAAGATCTGTGGTTTAATGGCGACTTCTCAGATTTGGTTTATCCAGAAAACCTTTCAAGACTCAGACTGGGGCAAGCTTTCCAAGCGCACAGTGAAACAGTCATTTTCAGAATCAGACAAGCTGAAGCAGTGATCAGCTCATCTACAATAGTCAGCTAATCTGGGGCAGTTTACTTGCAGAATCCCCGAGCAGCTCTCCATCCTTCCCACAAGGATCATTAATTTGGATACAGTTTACCAGTGTGGCAGATGATGTGTCCAGCAGTAGCATCTCTAGTCCTCAAGGAGAATGGCAGTGATCTCCGTGTTGAGGAATCAGTTTTCCAGTCTTGTCTTCTTACCAAAGGAGTCTAGCTGTGTCGTCAGCATCTGCGTCTGCATTTGCATTTGATCATATATCATCTGCATAATTCATATCCATATGCATAGCATGAGTGTTTCATCCTCATTTGCATTTCTCCCGAGGTCGTGTCGTTATCCACGTCTTACCTTGTGGTCGAAGTCTGACTCACGTGGCACCTACG
Organism: Lathyrus tuberosus; assembly: GCA_022829125.1. Classification (NCBI taxonomy): domain Eukaryota; kingdom Viridiplantae; phylum Streptophyta; class Magnoliopsida; order Fabales; family Fabaceae; genus Lathyrus; species Lathyrus tuberosus. The sequence continues at coordinate 2,706,364 of JALAZF010000052.1, read as the reverse complement.
AAACAGATATTGCCGTGTCTATCTGACGTTCTTCCAGATATGACCTTTCTTATCCGATTGTTTTTCCGGATATGTTTGTTCCTCTTTTGTGTCCAATGCCATTCTTGGATGTCATATATATTTGTCTCCTCTGATGTTTTTCCAGATTGAGTCTTTTGTTCTGATGTTTTTCCAGAACCTATCTGATGTTTTCCCAGATAGCCCTTTGCTTATTCTGATGCTTTTCCAGAATTTCATTGTTTTTACCATCTGATGCTCTTCCGGATGTGTTTCTCCTTCTGATGTTTTTTCAGATCGAGTCCTTGTTCACTTTCATCTAAAACCTTGATTAGATATTGTGATTGTGCCTTTCATTCAAAACCTTGATTGGATGTTTGTTTTTCTCTCTTTCTGATAATTTTCAGATCGAATCTTTGTTCACATTCGTCTAAAACCTTGATTAGATGTTGTGATTGTACCTTTCATTCAAAGCTATTATTGGATGTCTGGTTTCTTTACTTTGTTCACTTTCATCTAAAACCTTGATTAGATGTTGTGATTGTGCCTCTCATTCAAAACCTTGATTGGATGTCTGGTTTCTTTACTTTGTTCACTTTCATCTAAAACCTTGATTAGATGTTGTGATTGTGCCTCTCATTCAAAACCTTGATTGGATGTTTGGTTTGTCTCTTTCTGATAATTTTCAGATCGGATCTTTATTCACTTTCATCTAAAACCTTGATTAGATATTGTGATTGTGCCTTTCATTCAAAACATTGATTGGATGTTTGGTTTTCTCTCTTTCTGATAATTTTCAGATCGAATCTTTGTTCACATTCGTCTAAAACCTTGATTAGATGTTGTGATTGTACCTTTCATTCAAAGCTATTATTGGATGTCTGGTTTCTTTACTTTGTTCACTTTCATCTAAAACCTTGATTAGATGTTGTGATTGTGCCTCTCATTCAAAACCTTGATTGGATGTCTGGTTTCTTTACTTTGTTCACTTTCATCTAAAACCTTGATTAGATGTTGTGATTGTGCCTCTCATTCAAAACCTTGATTGGATGTTTGGTTTGTCTCTTTCTGATAATTTTCAGATCGGATCTTTATTCACTTTCATCTAAAACCTTGATTAGATATTGTGATTGTGCCTTTCATTCAAAACATTGATTGGATGTTTGGTTTTCTCTCTTTCTGATAATTGTCAGATCGAATCTTTGTTCACATTCGTCTAAAACCTTGATTAGATGTTGTGATTGTACCTTTCATTCAAAACCTTGATTGAATGTCTGGTTTCTTAAAACATCCAATGCCTTTCCGGATGTGTCTCTTTCTGATAATTTTCAGATCGAGTCCTTGGTCACTTTCATCTGAAACTTTGATTAGATATCGTGATTGTGCCTTTCATTCAAAACCTTGATTGAATGTCTGGTTTCTTAAAACATCCAATGCCTTTCCGGATGTGTCTCTTTCTGATAATTTTCAGATCGAGTCTTTGTTCACTTTCATCTAAAACCTTGATTAGATATTGTGATTGTACCTTTCATTCAAAACCTTGATTGGATGTTTGGTTTTCTCTCTTTCTGATAATTTTCAGATCGAGTCCTTGGTCACTTTCATCTGAAACTTTGATTAGATATCGTGATTGTGCCTTTCATTCAAAACCTTGATTGAATGTCTGGTTTCTTAAAACATCCAATGCCTTTCCGGATGTGTCTCTTTCTGATAATTTTCAGATCGAATCTTTGTTCACTTTCATCTAAAACCTTGATTAGATATTGTGATTGTGCCTTTCATTCAAAACCTTGATTGGATGTTTGGTTTTCTCTCTTTCTGATAATTTTTAGATCGAATCTTTGTTCACTTTATCTAAAGCCGTTATTAGATATTGTGATCTATACCTTTCATTCAAAGCCGTTATTGGATGTCTGGTTTCTTTACCATCTGATGCCTATCCGGATGTGTCCCTCCTACTGTTGTTTCTTCAGATCGAGTCCTTGCTCACTTTATCCAAAGCCGTTATTAGATATTGTGATTTGTACCTTTCATTCAAAGCCGTTATTGGATGACTGGTTTCTTTTGCCATCTGATGTTTTTCCGGAGGTTTCTTTCCCTGTCTTTTCTGGTTTTTCTTGAAGATCCCGTTTGAACTCTTCAGTATAAGAAATTCCAGAAAATCTTTTGCTGATGTCTATCTTTTCATTTCAAATTGATCCCCAGTGGAGATCGTGTCTTCTTTCTGGCTCCATGCCCAGTAAGAGTATCTTCTATTTCCCCAGTGTTATTGTCATCCCCAGTGAGTGATTGCTCATGGTGTGGACTTTGTCCCTTATGCTTTCGTCCTTTCTGCATTTGTGCATTTACCATTCTATCATTTCCATCATATTAGAGTTCATGGCATGTCAGCATTTGCATGACTGTTGCTTGTCCTTAGCATCTGCATTCCATCTAAGGGCAAAATTTTCGGTTTGCTATATTTAAATATCTTTCACCTTGATCTCTCGAGGATTTCCATCCCTCGTGCCATCCGGTAAAGCTATTTAAATAGGGGCAACTGTTGTACCCCAAATTTTACCCTTAGATTTTTCTGATCATTTCATATCATTTTTAAATCGTTTTTTTTCGCATTTTCAGTTAAACATCATCAACCATGCGCTTTTTGTCGATTGTTGTCATTCCACTTTAAATTTGTTTTCATTATCTTATATTTATTTGAGATTTAGTTAGTTTAATTCTAATATTAGCTCATCTTGTTATATAGTTTTATTTAAGTTGGTTTATCTTTAATTATAACTTTATTTTTTTAAATTTAATTTAATTTTAATTTTAGTTTAGTTTTTAATTTAGTTAATTAGATTATTTTAATTTAGTTAATTTTAATTTTATTTGATTTAATTCAATTAGATTAATTCTATTAATTCGGTTTAGTCTATTTTAATTTTAATTTTAATTTAAGTTTAGTTTGTAATTTTCTTTTTTTTATTATTATTTTCTTTTGTTTTAAAAAAAAATCATTTTAAAGATAGAGTCCATTTTTCTTTTAGTTATAATATACTACAAATTACAAAATTCAAAAAAAAGAAGACAAAAGGAATCCGTAAGCTTTGACCATTTTTCAGAAATTTGTTTCATTGTTCTCACTACAATACAAAACCTATAGCCCTGCAGCATCAACCTGCAATTTCCTTTCACAAAACCATGATACGCTACACTGTCCCACCAACAAAGCAAAGAACCTGTACAATAAAAAAGATTCTTTTTTCTCTTCATATGTCCCTCTCTCACTACTACACATGCCACGACACCCTCTGAAACACAAAACAAAACAAAAAAAAACTCTCTGAAACATGCACCACGCGGACCTCTTTCTCCATAAGTATTACAACACACTCTTTCTTTCTATGCCATGATAACTGATACATAGAACCATACACTTCATCCTATAACAAGACCCTTTACCTTTTCTTCAAATAAAAAAAAATCTTCGGTGCATATTTCCAAACTCACAAACCACATCATCCATATCACCTTATCATCCTCTCCTGTTCCTCTTACGTGACCTCACATCAACACAACCCAAGGACACCCTTCATTTTCTCAGCTCATATACCATGGCCATGACACACCATAAGCAACTCTCAAACCTCATATTTTTACAAGCTCACTTCATCACTACTTCACCCACATAAACACAGTGCTGCACCTACCAAACTTTCTACTCCATAAAAACACACAAACTGCTCTCACCATTTTCTCCTACAAAACCATCACACAACCATATTACCACATCTTCGTTTTTCCGACGCCGACGGTCACTTCCGCAAGACAACATCGCAGCCACACCTGCAGTGATTTTTTTCCTTCGTTTCACACCATCAACCTTGGGTTTCCTTCACGACAACCACACGTCCTGACACCGTGAAACACAGCAACAATAACCGTCGCCGTCGTACTTAGATATTGAGCAAGAAAGCGTGAAGGACAGAAAGGAGTGACTTGTGTTCGTGTTGAGTTTGAAGCGAGAGGGAGAAGGAGGGGACGCGCGAGTGTGAGAGAGAAGAGGAAACTTGTTTTCTTCCACTGTAAGTATCATCTTTTATTACTATTATTTCAATATTTTGTTTTATTTTATTTTATTTTTTACAAATTTAATTTTATTCTTAACTATCTGATAATTGTTTATATCTTAGATTTTTGTTTATTTCTTAGATTTTTGTTTATATCTTAATTACATTATTCTGTAGTATGTATATAACTGGTCTTGTTTGGTTTGTGTAAATTAATGTTGCTACTGGATAATATACATATGCATGCGGTTTTGTTTTCTTTGAATGTATATAATTTTTAAATAATTTTTGGTGTATTGTTTAAGTAGGTTGGCACTCCATTGTTAATGTTCAATGTATATATTATGCTGTTTATGTTTCAAGTTATATATATAAATATATTTTTGCTTCCGTTTTTCTTTTTATACTTTTTTTAATATATCCCTCTTTTAAATAAATATATATACAAGTTTTCCGTGTTTTTTTTTTTTTTTAACTTTATAGTATTACTTAGTTTAGGTTAATGTACTTCTTTTATTTTATTTATTTATTATAATACATACGTTTTTTTATGGTTATAATACATACATTTTTTATAGTTATAATATATATAGTTTTTCTTATTAGTTATAATATATACAGTTTTTTTAATTATTAGTTATAATATATTTAGATTTTTTTTATTTAGTTATAATATATAGTATAGTTATAATATATACTTCTCTTTTTTTTAGTTATACATATCTATATATTTTACTTTATTGTTAATATTGTTTAATATTTTATTTTTTCCAATGCTTGTGTAAATTGCATCTGCTGCGTTTGAAGACTATACTCCTTAATTTATTTTTGCCAGAACATTGATAAATGTAGAAACTAGCATAAGAATTATAAAAGCATGTTATTTCTCTCTGTGTGATATATATGTACCACCGCCCAATCTTTCCTTTTATATTTTTTATTATTATTGATGTTGTTTATTTTAATTTTTTTATTTTTGTTGAATATTAATAAATGCCAAAGAAAAATAATAGAAACACCAAATTTATTTATTTCAATTACTTGTTTTGACTTTTTTATTTATATTCTAAAAATATGTTTGTTAATTATTACTTAATTTAAATATTATTATTTAATTTGATTAATTAAATTATTAGTTAATTTTATTAAATATTTATATTTAGATTAATTAATAATTCTTTTGTCACTCGATTCTATGTAATGACTTATCTGTTTGCCTCATTCCAAAGAAAAGTCTCTCTATTGACTTCATGTCATAGATAGCTCAAATACCCTGTTAACCTCAAACAATTTTACAAGAGATAGCCATTAATCTCTTCTCCCTTCTGACCTGGCCTTCCCAAAGAGATAGCTATTAATCTCTTTTCCTTTAAGACGGTCCAACCTTTCACAATCCTTTCAAGAGATAGCCATTAATCTCTTTCTCCTAACCAATTTATCCTTACAAGCTTTGCTTTCAAGCTTTCAACCCTACTTTCCCCTGGAACCTTGACCACAGTCAAGAGTTCTTTACCCCCGTTGAGGGGAACTACGATTGCTCTGATTTCTCAAGTTCACCTTGAGAATACGTAGGCATAGGATTGCGAGATCCTAGCGAGCTACCTTTTTCTTTTTCCATCTTTTTCCTTTACATCCGATGCCTTCTCGGATTCCACATTTTCTTTTTACACCCTTAGACCATACTTAGTGTATATACCTTAGGTTTTTACTTTAGCATTTCCTTTAGCAAGCAACTTTAACATAACACAACTTAGCAAGAGGTTTCTGTAGAGTACTACAGACGTTTAGGGTGCTAATACCTTCCCTGGACGTAACCAACCCCCGAACCTTAGATCTCCCCCCTTTAGGTTTTTCTAACGATCTTGAACCTTTCCTTTGGATAAATCAAAGTCGGTTGTAAAAGAAATATGATGCAAGTTAATTAATAGCTTGTTATCCGATTTTCACCGCAACAGAAATGGCGACTTCACTGGGGACAATTCTCCCTAAGAGGGTTAAGCCTATCTTGTTTGTATTTGTGTTATTTATATGTTTGCTTGCTTGTACATTTGTATATTTATATATGTATATATATACCTGTTGTGCTTGGGTTTCCTGTGTGCAGGGTTGTTACTTTGAGTGGTGAGATAAGTCCTAACCCGGACTTGAGCGCACTTATTATAGGACGATGGTATATTCAAGGGGGCTTTGAAGGAGTCGATTCCTGAAAAAGTTAACTTGAGACACCATCACTCAGCTTAGGCCTTCTTGAGAGTTTAGTCATGTTGAACGATCCTTTTCGTGAAAACGTGCTACTCTCAATGAATGTGCCATTGAGGCTGAGAACCGTAGTTTCCAAACCCCACTTAAGCCTTTTAGATGTAGTGCGGTGACCATGATGGAGTCTATTTCTGAATTGGTTGTCACGCGATACTACACTCAGACGAGATCCTCTTGAGAATTTTATTGATTACCAAGTCATCTGGGAAGTCGATAAAATCCGAAAGATGGGTTGTCGACTCTGGGAACTTCTTAGAACCCTGTTTTACAGATAAAAGAACCCTAGTACACACCTGGTGGTTGGTTCTTTACCCAGACTCCATGCTGTGATCTCGAACCCTTGATCCTGCTATGTGTGTTTTGTATCCTATTTGCTTTGCATTGCATTTCATTTGCATCCTTGCATGTTTCATTGCATGCGTTTGTTTGTCCAGCAACCCATCTCTAATTGTCTCTATCTTCCAGTGTTTGTCTATGAGTCGTCAAGTTGATTCCTCGACACCGATACCGGACTAGAGCTAATTACAGACGCAAGATGTCAGAGCAAGAGATACACAATGTTGAGGTCCGAATGGAGATCGATGAACTTAAGTCGAGCATGACTAAACTCACTGAGATGCTTCAAGTTTTGCTTGCTAGAGGAGAACCTCCCCAAAGGGCAGTCATCCAGGAAATTTCAAGTGCTGATCCTCCACCAGTTCAAGTGCCACCTTCAACTTGGCCAGAGTTTGGATTGCCACACAACTATTCTCCACCTCTTGCATCTACTGCTATGGTTGGTCAGAATGCTATACCAGTGTTTCAAGCTCCTGTTTTCACCCAGCCCAGACCTGTGGTTCATGCTGTTCCACAGACTGTTCAAGCTTCTTTCGAGAACCCCCTTTATGAGTACAATGCTGCAAGTGCTCAAGGTGAAGACCATGAAGACTTTGTTGAACCTGAAGTTGTTCGAGAGCAGTTTCAAAGCATAGAAAGAAGACTTAAAGCCATTGAGGGTACTGATTTCTTTAATGTAGATGCAGAAAACCTGTGCTTAGTGTCTGACCTTGTTATACCTCCTAAGTTTACAACTCCAGATTTTGTGAAGTACAAGGGTCACTCTTGCCCAAGAGCTCATGTGGTCATGTATCTCCGTAGGATGACTGCTCATGCCAAGGACCAGAAATTGCTAATCCATTGTTTTCAAGACAGCTTGAGCGGAGCATCGCTCAAATGGTACATGGGTCTTGAGCAAAACTCTATCCACAGCTTCCAAGATCTCACCAACGCCTTCATGAAGCAATACAAGTATAACCTTGACATGGCTCCTGATCGCCGTCAACTGCAAAACATGTCTCAGAATGATAAAGAGTCTTTCAAGGAGTATGCTCAGCGCTGGAGAGAGTTGGCTTCCCAAGTGGAACCTCCCCTGGCTGAGAAGGAATTAACTGGAATGTTTATGGATACCTTGTCCCCGTTCTATTGGGAGAAAATGGTTGGAAGTGTGTCCTCTAATTTCACTGATTTGGTTACTATTGGCCAGAGGCTCGAGGAAGGTCTTAAGAAAGGAAAAATATCCAAGGCTGCTGAATCTTCCAATGCTGTAAAGAAATCCTTTGGGAATTTTCAGAAGAAGAAGGAAGAACAGACTAATGCTGTAATGTTTGAAGTGAGAAGGCCTCGTCCTCAATCTCGGTATGCTGTTCACCCTACTATTGCTGCTGTTACTCCCGTGGTTACTGCTCCACAACCAGCTCAAGCTCCTCAACGTTCATTTGTTGGACAAACTCAGTACCGTAATAATCATTTTGACCCTATTCCCATGACATACACTAAGCTTTATCCCGGTCTGGTTGAGCAAGGTTTGATTACCACAAGGCCTTTGCCTCCTCCTCCAAATCCTCTTCCAGTCGGCTACAGGGCTGATCTCCATTGCGAATACCATCAAGGTGGTGCAGGTCATGACTTGGAAAATTGCTTTGCATTGAAGGCTAGAGTACAAGAGCTGATGAGGAACAAAATCCTCTCCTTTAAGGACAATCCCAATGTTCAGAACAACCCTCTGCCAGGGCACGCCAAGTGAAGCTTCAGTTGACTTCAGCATGCTATCTTCCTAAAAGCCAGTGTTTCAGACAGGACAGCTCATCCTTGCGTTGATTAGTCACTAGGCCTTTGTTTCTTATTGTTTGCACTTTCTTTATTTTGTAATGAGTGTTTGCTTTCAATCATGTTTGTACTTTTTGAAATTAATGAAATGAGCATTGCAACTTTTTGATTCAATTCATTTATGTTTGCTATTTACATCTTTATGCTTTCTTTTTTTTAAAATACTTGATCTCTTTTCCACTTTCCTTTTGATTATGCAAAGATTGGAGGGAGGATGATGAAAACGTTATACCCATAATTGTTGTTGGTATGCTTTCAAATCAAAACTTTGTTGACGATGTAAGGCATTGTTTCAACTCCCAAACACTGGAGAAATAAGGAAGATAACCCCTTGTCAACCCCTTCGAGCCTTGAAGTAGGAGTTTCTTTTCTTTACAAATAAAAATCCGCAATCTTAACCTGGGGCAGGGTAGTTCTCAGTTAACTTGATTGTGCATTCAAATACAAAAGTAGCATTCAAGACGCCTTTCGACAAAGTTCACAAATGTTCCTTCGCACACAGCAGGCAAGTGTCGAAGATGTCTTTCAAGTCAAACACCAATGATGGTTCACTGTAATCCTTAAGCCAGGCAGTCACTAAAAAAAAGAGAGTGAGAAAAAATCAAAATAAAAGCCCGCTAAGTCAAAACCTATGAAGGAGACTTAGGCAAAAATTGGGGCATCCCGCTGGCTGTAAGCTCAAATGACACAGTTCAGGCAAAAGTTAGGGATAATAAAAATCATTCAAGAGGTTACCAAAATCCTCAAAGATAAAACGAGTTGACTGAGGTCCTCACCAAAAAACAACCAAAAGTTATAAGAAAGCAGTGACTGCCATCTCAAGTCCTTTAAACTTTTGAACCATCATCATTGTTATCATCAGGGCAATTTCCAGCATGTGGAAACCTGAGTGTATAGTTCGAGTTAACTGAGCATAGGACTGAAGTTCATCACGTAGATTGGGTGGATCACAAATAAACTTTGAGCCTTTATCCTTTGTTTCATAAACCGTGAACCAGACCATGTTATAACCCTCAAAAGACCTAATTGAAGCAAGGTTATTTTGAAAGCATATTACAATAAGGTTGCGTAAACTGACTCCAAAAGATCTTTGCAGATCATCTGTTTTGGCATCACGCCTTGTGCTTTACCTTTCACTTTTAAATATCTTGAACCACCGTGTTCTGACTAATAACTCATATACTTTGCATCTTTAGAAAATGATTGATTTCAAAAGTTGCGTGAACTTTGCATTTACCATGTTTGTACAAGTACTTTTGTTTGCAAACTAGTTTTCCTCTTAAGGAATTTTTAAACAGTAAAGAAACTTGGTCGGTGATCCAATCAGGGGCAAGTTCCTTTCATATCCTGTTGAGGATCAGCTCAAGATCTGTGGTTTAATGGCGACTTCTCAGATTTGGTTTATCCAGAAAACCTTTCAAGACTCAGACTGGGGCAAGCTTTCCAAGCGCACAGTGAAACAGTCATTTTCAGAATCAGACAAGCTGAAGCAGTGATCAGCTCATCTACAATAGTCAGCTAATCTGGGGCAGTTTACTTGCAGAATCCCCGAGCAGCTCTCCATCCTTCCCACAAGGATCATTAATTTGGATACAGTTTACCAGTGTGGCAGATGATGTGTCCAGTAGTAGCATCTCTAGTCCTCAAGGAGAATGGCAGTGATCTCCGTGTTGAGGAATCAGTTTTCCAGTCTTGTCTTCTTACCAAAGGAGTCTAGCTGTGTCGTCAGCATCTGCGTCTGCATTTGCATTTGATCATATATCATCTGCATAATTCATATCCATATGCATAGCATGAGTGTTTCATCCTCATTTGCATTTCTCCCGAGGTCGTGTCGTTATCCACGTCTTACCTTGTGGTCGAAGTCTGACTCACGTGGCACCTACGAAACAGATATTGCCGTGTCTATCTGACGTTCTTCCAGATATGACCTTTCTTATCCGATTTTTTTTCCGGATATGTTTGTTCCTCTTTTGTGTCCAATGCCATTCTTGGATGTCATATATATTTGTCTCCTCTGATGTTTTTCCAGATTGAGTCTTTTGTTCTGATGTTTTTCCAGAACCTATCTGATGTTTTCCCAGATAGCCCTTTGCTTATTCTGATGCTTTTCCAGAATTTCATTGTTTTTACCATCTGATGCTCTTCCGGATGTGTTTCTCCTTCTGATGTTTTTTCAGATCGAGTCCTTGTTCACTTTCATCTAAAACCTTGATTAGATATTGTGATTGTGCCTTTCATTCAAAACCTTGATTGGATGTTTGTTTTTCTCTCTTTCTGATAATTTTCAGATCGAATCTTTGTTCACATTCGTCTAAAACCTTGATTAGATGTTGTGATTGTACCTTTCATTCAAAGCTATTATTGGATGTTTGGTTTCTTTACTTTGTTCACTTTCATCTAAAACCTTGATTAGATGTTGTGATTGTGCCTCTCATTCAAAACCTTGATTGGATGTCTGGTTTCTTTACTTTGTTCACTTTCATCTAAAACCTTGATTAGATGTTGTGATTGTGCCTCTCATTCAAAACCTTGATTGGATGTTTGGTTTGTCTCTTTCTGATAATTTTCAGATCGGATCTTTATTCACTTTCATCTAAAACCTTGATTAGATATTGTGATTGTGCCTTTCATTCAAAACATTGATTGGATGTTTGGTTTTCTCTCTTTCTGATAATTTTCAGATCGAATCTTTGTTCACATTCGTCTAAAACCTTGATTAGATGTTGTGATTGTACCTTTCATTCAAAGCTATTATTGGATGTCTGGTTTCTTTACTTTGTTCACTTTCATCTAAAACCTTGATTAGATGTTGTGATTGTGCCTCTCATTCAAAACCTTGATTGGATGTCTGGTTTCTTTACTTTGTTCACTTTCATCTAAAACCTTGATTAGATGTTGTGATTGTGCCTCTCATTCAAAACCTTGATTGGATGTTTGGTTTGTCTCTTTCTGATAATTTTCAGATCGGATCTTTATTCACTTTCATCTAAAACCTTGATTAGATATTGTGATTGTGCCTTTCATTCAAAACATTGATTGGATGTTTGGTTTTCTCTCTTTCTGATAATTTTCAGATCGAATCTTTGTTCACATTCGTCTAAAACCTTGATTAAATGTTGTGATTGTACCTTTCATTCAAAACCTTGATTGAATGTCTGGTTTCTTAAAACATCCAATGCCTTTCCGGATGTGTCTCTTTCTGATAATTTTCAGATCGAGTCCTTGGTCACTTTCATCTGAAACTTTGATTAGATATCGTGATTGTGCCTTTCATTCAAAACCTTGATTGAATGTCTGGTTTCTTAAAACATCCAATGCCTTTCCGGATGTGTCTCTTTCTGATAATTTTCAAATCGAGTCTTTGTTCACTTTCATCTAAAACCTTGATTAGATATTGTGATTGTACCTTTCATTCAAAACCTTGATTGGATGTTTGGTTTTCTCTCTTTCTGATAATTTTCAGATCGAGTCCTTGGTCACTTTCATCTGAAACTTTGATTAGATATCGTGATTGTGCCTTTCATTCAAAACCTTGATTGAATGTCTGGTTTCTTAAAACATCCAATGCCTTTCCGGATGTGTCTCTTTCTGATAATTTTCAGATCGAATCTTTGTTCACTTTCATCTAAAACCTTGATTAGATATTGTGATTGTGCCTTTCATTCAAAACCTTGATTGGATGTTTGGTTTTCTCTCTTTCTGATAATTTTCAGATCGAATCTTTGTTCACTTTATCTAAAGCCGTTATTAGATATTGTGATCTATACCTTTCATTCAAAGCCGTTATTGGATGTCTGGTTTCTTTACCATCTGATGCCTATCCGGATGTGTCCCTCCTACTGTTGTTTCTTCAGATCGAGTCCTTGCTCACTTTATCCAAAGCCGTTATTAGATATTGTGATTTGTACCTTTCATTCAAAGCCGTTATTGGATGACTGGTTTCTTTTGCCATCTGATGTTTTTCCGGAGGTTTCTTTCCCTGTCTTTTCTGGTTTTTCTTGAAGATCCCGTTTGAACTCTTCAGTATAAGAAATTCCAGAAAATCTTTTGCTGATGTCTATCTTTTCATTTCAAATTGATCCCCAGTGGAGATCGTGTCTTCTTTCTGGCTCCATGCCCAGTAAGAGTATCTTCTATTTCCCCAGTGTTATTGTCATCCCCAGTGAGTGATTGCTCATGGTGTGGACTTTGTCCCTTATGCTTTCGTCCTTTCTGCATTTGTGCATTTACCATTCTATCATTTCCATCATATTAGAGTTCATGGCATGTCAGCATTTGCATGACTGTTGCTTGTCCTTAGCATCTGCATTCCATCTAAGGGCAAAATTTTCGGTTTGCTATATTTAAATATCTTTCACCTTGATCTCTCGAGGATTTCCATCCCTCGTGCCATCCGGTAAAGCTATTTAAATAGGGGCAACTGTTGTACCCCAAATTTTACCCTTAGATTTTTCTGATCATTTCATATCATTTTTAAATCGTTTTTTTTCGCATTTTCAGTTAAACATCATCAACCATGTGCTTTTTGTCGATTGTTGTCATTCCACTTTAAATTTGTTTTCATTATCTTATATTTATTTGAGATTTAGTTAGTTTAATTCTAATATTAGCTCATCTTGTTATATAGTTTTATTTAAGTTGGTTTATCTTTAATTATAACTTTATTTTTTTAAATTTAATTTAATTTTAATTTTAGTTTAGTTTTTAATTTAGTTAATTAGATTATTTTAATTTAGTTAATTTTAATTTTATTTGATTTAATTCAATTAGATTAATTCTATTAATTTGGTTTAGTCTATTTTAATTTTAATTTTAATTTAAGTTTAGTTTGTAATTTTCTTTTTTTTATTATTATTTTCTTTTGTTTTAAAAAAAAATCATTTTAAAGATAGAGTCCATTTTTCTTTTAGTTATAATATACTACAAATTACAAAATTCAAAAAAAAGAAGACAAAAGGAATCCGTAAGCTTTGACCATTTTTCAGAAATTTGTTTCATTGTTCTCACTACAATACAAAACCTATAGCCCTGCAGCATCAACCTGCAATTTCCTTTCACAAAACCATGATACGCTACACTGTCCCACCAACAAAGCAAAGAACCTGTACAATAAAAAAGATTCTTTTTTCTCTTCATATGTCCCTCTCTCACTACTACACATGCCACGACACCCTCTGAAACACAAAACAAAACAAAAAAAAACTCTCTGAAACATGCACCACGCGGACCTCTTTCTCCATAAGTATTACAACACACTCTTTCTTTCTATGCCATGATAACTGATACATAGAACCATACACTTCATCCCATAACAAGACCCTTTACCTTTTCTTCAAATAAAAAAAAATCTTCGGTGCATATTTCCAAACTCACAAACCACATCATCCATATCACCTTATCATCCTCTCCTGTTCCTCTTACGTGACCTCACATCAACACAACCCAAGGACACCCTTCATTTTCTCAGCTCATATACCATGGCCATGACACACCATAAGCAACTCTCAAACCTCATATTTTTACAAGCTCACTTCATCACTACTTCACCCACATAAACACAGTGCTGCACCTACCAAACTTTCTACTCCATAAAAACACACAAACTGCTCTCACCATTTTCTCCTACAAAACCATCACACAACCATATTACCACATCTTCGTTTTTCCGACGCCGACGGTCACTTCCGCAAGACAACATCGCAGCCACACCTGCAGTGATTTTTTTCCTTCGTTTCACACCATCAACCTTGGGTTTCCTTCACGACAACCACACGTCCTGACACCGTGAAACACAGCAACAATAACCGTCGCCGTCGTACTTAGATATTGAGCAAGAAAACGTGAAGGACAGAAAGGAGTGACTTGTGTTCGTGTTGAGTTTGAAGCGAGAGGGAGAAGGAGGGGACGCGCGAGTGTGAGAGAGAAGAGGAAACTTGTTTTCTTCCACTGTAAGTATCATCTTTTATTACTACTATTTCAATATTTTGTTTTATTTTATTTTATTTTTTACAAATTTAATTTTATTCTTAACTATCTGATAATTGTTTATATCTTAGATTTTTGTTTATTTCTTAGATTTTTGTTTATATCTTAATTACATTATTCTGTAGTATGTATATAACTGGTCTTGTTTGGTTTGTGTAAATTAATGTTGCTACTGGATAATATACATATGCATGCGGTTTTGTTTTCTTTGAATGTATATAATTTTTAAATAATTTTTGGTGTATTATTTAAGTAGGTTGGCACTCCATTGTTAATGTTCAATGTATATATTATGCTGTTTATGTTTCAAGTTATATATATAAATATATTTTTGCTTCCGTTTTTCTTTTTATACTTTTTTTAATATATCCCTCTTTTAAATAAATATATATACAAGTTTTCCGTGTTTTTTTTTTTTTAAAACTTTATAGTATTACTTAGTTTAGGTTAATGTACTTCTTTTATTTTATTTATTTATTATAATACATACGTTTTTTTATGGTTATAATACATACATTTTTTATAGTTATAATATATATAGTTTTTCTTATTAGTTATAATATATACAGTTTTTTTAATTATTAGTTATAATATATTTAGATTTTTTTTATTTAGTTATAATATATAGTATAGTTATAATATATACTTCTCTTTTTTTTAGTTATACATATCTATATATTTTACTTTATTGTTAATATTGTTTAATATTTTATTTTTTCCAATGCTTGTGTAAATTGCATCTGCTGCGTTTGAAGACTATACTCCTTAATTTATTTTTGCCAGAACATTGATAAATGTAGAAACTAGCATAAGAATTATAAAAGCATGTTATTTCTCTCTGTGTGATATATATGTACCACCGCCCAATCTTTCCTTTTATATTTTTTATTATTATTGATGTTGTTTATTTTAATTTTTTTATTTTTGTTGAATATTAATAAATGCCAAAGAAAAATAATAGAAACACCAAATTTATTTATTTCAATTACTTGTTTTGACTTTTTTATTTATATTCTAAAAATATGTTTGTTAATTATTACTTAATTTAAATATTATTATTTAATTTGATTAATTAAATTATTAGTTAATTTTATTAAATATTTATATTTAGATTAATTAATAATTCTTTTGTCACTCGATTCTATGTAATGACTTATCTGTTTGCCTCATTCCAAAGAAAAGTCTCTCTATTGACTTCATGTCATAGATAGCTCAAATACCCTGTTAACCTCAAACAATTTTACAAGAGATAGCCATTAATCTCTTCTCCCTTCTGACCTGGCCTTCCCAAAGAGATAGCTATTAATCTCTTTTCCTTTAAGACGGTCCAACCTTTCACAATCCTTTCAAGAGATAGCCATTAATCTCTTTCTCCTAACCAATTTATCCTTACAAGCTTTGCTTTCAAGCTTTCAACCCTACTTTCCCCTGGAACCTTGACCACAGTCAAGAGTTCTTTACCCCTGTTGAGGGGAACTACGATTGCTCTGATTTCTCAAGTTCACCTTGAGAATACGTAGGCATAGGACGTAGGCATAGGATTGCGAGATCCTAGCGAGCTACCTTTTTCTTTTTCCATCTTTTTCCTTTACATCCGATGCCTTCTCGGATTCCACATTTTCTTTTTACACCCTTAGACCATACTTAGTGTATATACCTTAGGTTTTTACTTTAGCATTTCCTTTAGCAAGCAACTTTAACATAACACAACTTAGCAAGAGGTTCCTGTAGAGTACTACAGACGTTTAGGGTGCTAATACCTTCCCTGGACGTAACCAACCCCCGAACCTTAGATCTCCCCCCTTTAGGTTTTTCTAACGATCTTGAACCTTTCCTTTGGATAAATCAAAGTCGGTTGTAAAAGAAATATGATGCAAGTTAATTAATAGCTTGTTATCCGATTTTCACCGCAACACATCTCAAGTAAGCATGCAAAGGTAATCATGAAAGAATGCAAGCATACTTATATGAAATGCACAATTAAACACCAATGAACTTCATATCAAGATGAGATGAGAAAAATAAGATGAAGATGAAAGCAAGTCAGAATCAAGATCATACCATCATCAACAATTTTCATGTGCAAAAGAAGATCAAAACATGAAACATTATGCACCAAAGAAAGTCCACAAAAGGAAGTCAAAGTACAAGCACTTAAAGCATACCCAAACATGATCCAAAAATTGCAAAATTTGGTCATAAGGGACCTCAACCAGGGGTAAACATCATATCAAATAATCATGCAAAGAATCACAAAGAAACTCAATCAAACAAGCATGGCAAAGCAATTAGGGTTAAGAGATGTCAAGAGATGATCATGCATAATTCACTTAAGCACAAATAATCAAACATATATCAAATGACATTCAAAAATCGTGGAATTAAAACCCAAGTGACCTAAGTCAGAAGCTAGCAACATGCCAAAAGATCACACAAAAACTCACAGGTTAAGTACTTCAAACAATACTTCAAAGTTGCATAAGGACAAAGAAGAACAATGCACAAATAGAGGGACTAAAATGCAATATGAAATTAGTTTAAAAATATGAGAAAAATGTTTTTAAGGACATCAAGATGTCTTCTGAAATATACAAAAAGAATGGGATGCAAATCATACACCAATGATGAGAACAAAAATCAATAAGGCAGGGTGTGCACAAATGAGACAATTCCAAAGGAAATTAATCAAACAATTAATTCAGATGCACAAAATAAAATAAAATGGAAAAATAAAATTTGAAATTTTTTTATAAAATTCCAAAGATGCTTCAGAATTCTTTTGGTAATTTTCTGATGCATAAATCTATTTTTAAAAATAAAAAATGAAAACTATGCACAAAGAAAATAAAAATGCAAAGAAATGATGCCAGGGGTGCAAACAGCAAGATAATCACGTTGGAGAAATAAAATGGGCTCAAGGAGGGGGTGGGAAAAGCAAGCCCAGTCCACACAGATGGTCAGCGCATACCAAACAAAAAAACATGGACTCAGTCAACATGATTGACTCACACAAGCCACAGGATTGATCCAACATGCCACATTCAGTCAACAAAATCAAAAGTACACATGATGAAGGCCAGGATCAAGAGTTCATGATAACAACAGTACACGCGCGCACATCCACACCATCAGAAATTAAAACAAAGCACGTGAATAACACATGGATATTTAATGTGTTGGCAAAATCAACACCATCAGATCAATCTAACGCATACAAATGAGTCAACAAATCACAAAATCAAACAAGATGAGTGGTCAGATCTGTGTGTGCATAATAACAACCATGGAATATACACACACAATTAATAAAACACGTGAGGATTTTAAATGAAGTGGCTAAACGTGAACCATCAGATCTGCACAACCAACGGCTATGATTTCATCTCCTTCCCTTAAACCTTCACCTGCCTGAAAACAAACCAGACGCCGAAGCCCTAGCTCCGGTCGTCTTCTCCGGCGACCTCAACATCAAAATTTCCCAAAAATCACAAACAAGTACACCATTCCACTCAGAATTCAACAAGGATCATGAATACCACACTCAAATCAACAGATCATGCATAGATTAACCAAATCGAAGGAAAAAAGTTTGAACATAAAAATTTCAGATCCACGATTTAGCCATGATACACGTCCAAAATTAAAACAAAACACACCAGGATGATCAGCAAAGCATAAGGATCATTAAGTACACAAGAAAGCTGAGTTCTATGATCAAGAAAATCACACTAACCTGAAACTTGTAGAGCTCAAAATACACCAAGAAAACCTTCAGAAAGCTGCAGATCTACTCCTTGGAACTTCTAATTGCAAAATAAATGCAATATGAGGCTTGAATCAGGCTGGATCTTGAAGTTTGAAAGTGAGCAACTCAAATTCGAATCTGATGAAAACCTTGCTTAGAGCTTCAAACGATGGTTGATTCTTGTTCTATGGAGTGTGTAGATCAAGAATATGGAAAGAGATCTTCAGAAACCCTTGGGAGGAGAGAGTTTCGAAGAAGAAAAGTTTTGAGTGAAAAATGAAATTTAGAGCAAATGAGAGTGCATGAGGTGTGAATGAACGTGTGAGTCTCCTTATATACACTTGGTTAGAGCTCTGAGCATGATTAGGGTTTGATTAATCCCTTGATTAAGGCTATCCAAAGTGATTTGCAAAAATGCAAGTTGTGATGCACACCCTTGTTCACACGCGTGTGGGTCATGAAATAAGTATGATTCATTTCCATTTTACTTGCTGATCATAATGGAATTGGGTTTGGGCTTTGTAGTGGTCTGATTTGTGAGATTCAATCCATCTTGCAAATTTGCATTTTGTGAAATTCATGAAGTACCAGGCACAGATTGGAGTGATTCAAGGGTCAAAAATGGTCCTTAGGATGTGTACTTGGATGTTGCAATATGACTTGAAGCATTGAAACAATTACAAGTCATTTTGAACCAAAATGCAAAATGTGGAAAAATGGATACATGAGAAAACCCTAAAAACACTTTGCCTTCTTTTGATCATAACTTGAGTTTCACAAATGGTATGGAGATAATCTAGTACTTTTTGGAAATGGGAGAGAGAGATCTTCAACTTTCATGTTTGAGGAAAATTCATTTGAAGCTTCTTTGATGATGAAAAGTTAAGTTGAAGATGGTTTGAAAAGTTGCCAAAAATGGAAGTTTCACATTATAGGCCATTTTCCAAAAATAGTAACTTTTGTCCTACCTCTTGATTCTTGATGAATGACATGAATCTTGACATTTGAGGACCATATGAGGGCATAAGACCTTAAAAATCATGAAGAGGACCTCAAAATTCCATGGTTGACTTTCCTCCTTACAGTTGATTTTTCTTGGTTCACAAGCAACTGATCCACTGAACATCTTCCACAATGCACCACTAGCCAAGCCTTCCTCTATGAGTGTTTGTGAGCATATGGAACCCATGAGAGTATGCTTGAATCCACAAAGTTTTCTCAAGAAGCTCTTTGAACCCAAGAACCCTAATTTGGTCCCTCTGGTTAGGAGGGAAAGATTCACTTGAAATCCTTTGCCATTCTTGATCTTATGAAGATATGATGTCCTCCACAAAACACCTTGAGGCTTGAGACTCCTTTGAGATGAACCAAGTACCTTGATCCCATGCTAAGAACCAATGCTATGCACAAATGCTAATGCAATAAATGCAAAGAAACATAAGCCAGTTAGCTCCAAAACAAAAGAGCAAATTTTGGGGTGTTACACATAAGATGCTGCTTTAACCCATTTTGTGAAATAATCAATGGCGACCAATATGAAATGATGGCCGTTTGAAGCAGTAGGCTCAATCTTTCCAATCATGTCGACGCCCCACATGGCAAAGGGCCAAGGAGAGGACATGACACTCAACAGATTCGGAGGAACATGTACTTTGTCTGCATAAATCTGGCATTTGTGACACTTGCGGGCGTACTTGTAACAATCTTCCTCCATTGTCAACCAGTAATACCCTGACCTCAATAGTTTCTTTGCCATTGCGTGTCCTCCGGCATGGGTACCTAAAGAGCCTTCATGTACTTCCTGCATTAACAAGTCTGCTTCGTGTCTGTCCACGCATCTGAGCAGAACCATGTCAAAATTCCGTTTGTACAGCACGTCATCTTGATTCAAGAAGAAGCTACCAGACAACCTTCTCAACGTCTTCTTATCTTTGGTATATGCCCCAGGTGGGTACTCTTGACTTTTCAAGAAACACTTGATGTCATGAAACCATGGCTTGTCATCAGATGTTGCATCAACACCAAACACAAATGTAGGTCTGTCAAGACGAGACACTTCAATCTTAGGTACATGGTTCCATCTTTGCACTTTGATCATGGAAGACAATGTGGCCAAGGCATCAGCAAACTTATTCTCATCTCGAGGAATATGGTACAGCTTCACCGTTGTAAAAAATGTCAATAATCTCCTTGTATAATCTCTATACGGCACCAGATTTGCTTGGTGCGTGTACCAACTCCCTTTCACTTGATTGATTACAAAAGCTGAATCACCGAAGATATCAAGAGTCTTAATTCGTAAATTAATCACCTCCTCAATCCCCATTATACAAGCTTCATACTCTGCTTCATTGTTGGTGCATCCAAAAGTTATTCGGGCAGTGAAAGGCATATGAACACCTTCCGGCGTAATAAGAACTGCTCCAACTCCGCATCCATTCATGTTGACAGCCCCATCAAACATCAAACTCCATTTGGATTCAGGGTCTGGCCCCTCCTATGGGAGTGGTTCCTAGCAATCTTTAGCTTTGAGAAACATGATGTCCTCATCAGGGAAATCAAATTTCATGGGTTGGTAATCATCAATCGGCTGTTGCGCAAGATAGTCTGACAAGATACTTCCTTTGATGGCCTTTTGAGAAGTATACTGGATATCATATTCTGTCAAAACCATTTGCCACCGTGTAACTCTGCCTGTTAGTGCTGGTTTCTCAAAAATGTATTTGATAGGATCCATTTTTGAAATCAACAGAGTTGTGTACCTGATCATATACTGCCTCAATCGCTTAGCAGCCTATGCAAGTGCACAACATGTCTTCTCAAGCATTGAGTATCGGGACTCGCAGTCATTGAACTTTTTGCTCAGGTAGTAGATAGCATGCTCCTTCCTACCTGTCTCGTCGTGTTGACCGAGAACACAACCCATAAAACCTTCAAGCACTGTTAAATAAATTATCAAAGGTCTTCCTGCAACTGGAGGCATGAGAATTGGAGGTTCCTGCAAGTATTCTTTTATTTTATCTAACGCCAATTGGCAATCGTCATTCCACCTGACCGTTTGATCTTTTCTTAACAGTTTGAATATTGGTTCACACGTGGCTGTTAGGTGAGATATGAACCTTGCAATGTAGTTCAATCTACCCAGAAAACCACGAACCTCTTTTTCTGTTCTCGGTTCAGGCATATCTTGTATTGCTTTCACTTTGGCAGGATCAACCTCAATCCCTTTTTCACTCACAATGAAACCCAGCAACTTTCCAGAACGCACCCCAAAAGTGCACTTGTTCGGAGTCAACCTTAAACAAAACTTTCTCAACCTTTCAAACAACTTTTTCAAGTTAATCAGATGTTCTTCCTCTATTCGTGACTTGGCAATCATGTCATCCACATAACATTCAATCTCTTTGTGAATCAAGTCGTGGAATAATGTTACCATTGCCCGCTGATACGTTGCCCCTGCGTTTTTCAACCCAAAAGGCATCACCTTATAACAGTATGTACCCCATGGGGTAATGAACGTGGTCTTCTCCATATCCTCAGGTGCCATCTTGATCTGGTTGTACCCGGAGAAACCGTCCATAAACGAGAACACTGAAAACTGAGTTGTATTGTCAACCAGCACATCGATGTGGGGTAGTGGAAAATCATCTTTCAGACTAGCTTTGTTAAGATCTCGATAATCCACACACATTCTAACCTTTCCGTCTTTCTTTGGTACCGGCACGATGTTGGCTACCCAGGGAGGATAATTGGTCACAACCAGGAACCCTGCATCCCACTGCTTATGAACTTATTCTTTAATCTTTATGGCCATATCGGGATGAGTCTGACGAAGTTTCTGCTTGACTGGCGGGCATTCTTCTCTCAATGGCAGCCTGTGTACAACAATATTAGTATCCAACCCTGGCATGTCTTGATACGACCAGGCGAAGATATCAACGTATTCACACAACATTTCAGTCAAAGCTTTCTTCACATCTGCTTGCAGGCTGGCGCCAATCTTGATCTCTTTCTTAGCATCCTCAGTACCAATATTGATGATCTCTATAGTCTCTTGATGAGGCTGGATGACCCTTTCTTCTTGTTTTAACAATCTGGCCAGTTCCTCAGGGAGTTCACAGCCTTTCTCATCCCCTTCTTCGGCTTGATAAATCGGTTTGTCAAAGTCATACATAGGCATAGCAGAACCGTTATCAATGGAATTCGGAGGATCAAGTCTGCACGAACGGGTTCATGCTTTATTTTAGAATTTATTTTAAAACAAAAAGAAACGAAACATTGCCATTTTATTAGTTTTGTGCAAAAATAAAAAAATGAAAGACAAGGAACAAAATTTGAG
This sequence comes from Lathyrus tuberosus, assembly GCA_022829125.1. Lineage (NCBI taxonomy): Eukaryota > Viridiplantae > Streptophyta > Magnoliopsida > Fabales > Fabaceae > Lathyrus > Lathyrus tuberosus. The sequence continues at coordinate 2,683,839 of JALAZF010000052.1, read as the reverse complement.
TGCAAAACGTCCTTTATTGATGATTAAAATTGCAAATGCAAACAGGTGGCCCTACAAATGAATCTATACGCCTTGGGCAGAGCGGAAGATTTTATCATGCATTATGGTTAGAAAAACAAAGAAAATTACTCTATTTGAAGAGTAACTTGAACGACTTCTTCAACGGACCAGTTCTGCAATTGTTGTCCCGGAGCACGTGGGCATACCCAGTTATCGAAGTCACAATCACAGTCACTGTCAATGCCATCTTCTGTAGCTGCACAAGACTGATCTGGGTAAATGATTCCCCCACTGCTGAAAGTGATGGGTCCACTGTTCTCTGCAACTGAAGTCATAGAGGGTTGATAGCCAATACCAAACTTGTCCTCCTTCATTGGTGTCTCTATCAGCTTGCTCCAGCCTTGGGTATTACCTGCTCTGACAACCTCGACAGCTTATTTATAGGACGAAATGGATGTACCAGCCCTATCTGGTGTAAGGGAAGATTCAGCCACTTTATCAATATTCACCGCTTCAAACGATTGGCAAAGCATTTCGTGGATTTCCCCATCCATCTCAACATACTTGAACGTGGACAAATGACTAACAAAAATGTCCTCTTCACCACACACTGTCACTAGTTGTCCCTTGAACTCGTATTTCAGCTTTTGGTATAATGTGGATGTAACAGCCCCGGCCGCATGAATCCAAGGGCGGCCTAATAAGCAGCTATAAGCAGGCTGTATATCCATCACGTGGAATGTAGATTTGAACACTTGCGGTCCAATTTGCACAGGTAATTCCACCTCACCAAATACAGATCTTTTCGTCCCATCGAACGCTCTGACAACTAAATCACTTGGCCTTAAAATCAAACCATCAACTTCTAGCTTCATCAGCGCCTTCTTAGGCAAGACATTGAGCGAGGAACTAGTGTCTACCAACACGTGCGACAACACTGCACCCCTACACTCCATTGTAATGTGCAAAGCTTTGTTGTGGTTTCTTCCTTCAGAAGTCAAATCTCTGCTTGTGAAACCCAATCCGTGGCTGACATTGAAATTAGAAATCACACCCTCAAGATGATTGACGATAATTTCCTGTGGAACGTAGGCTTTCTTCAACACTTTCAGCAAAGCCTCTCGGTGTGCGTCAGAACACATCAACAATGACAAAATTGAGATCTTTAAGGGTGTCTGGTTCAATTGATCGACAATCTTGTAATCACTTTTCTTTATTATCCTCATGAACTCTTCTACCTCATTGTCAAAGGTAATCTTGGTCTCTGTTTCAGGCACAGGCACACTCTCAGCCACCTGTTTTCCTTTAGCTTTTGCCGCCGCCTCAACTGCTTTATCACTGCGCAAAATTTGGGGAGCAAACAACCTTCCGCTCCTAGTAAAGCCACCTACACCACCCATATTATCAATATTGGAACTGGCTGATGTCCCAACTTCCTGCTTTTTCCCTTCATAGTACACGTCTGCCCCATAGTGCCATGGGATTGCTTTCATAGAGGTAAATGGAACTGGTCCTGGCACCGTGATGGTGATAGGACTGGATCTTTCTGGCATAACACTTGCTACAGGAGCTGTACTTGCAGGCACCTGAATTTCAGTAGGAGTATAATAAATTGTCACAGTTGACACCTCATCAATATCTTTCACAACCCGGTAAAACTGTAGACGTCCTTCATCGATCAGAGTCTGCAAACCGATTCTCAATTTATCATAACCATTATCTTGGCCCATACATTCAGAACAATCTTGATCACAACCCGGGAACACCTGTCCCCTCAACAAACAATCCTTCACCACTAGCAATGAAGTCTTCACATGATTGATATCTGCCACCAAGTTCAATCTCTTTCCGTCTTCAACAGCGTGCATATCTGCCACACCATGATTAGGCATGGGGTTCTGGATAACATTAGGGGGTTACGAGAAATTGATTGCTTTAGCATCAATCAAGTCTTGCACCTTATTCTGAAATGCCCAACACTTTTCAGTGGTATGCCCCTGGGCACCTGAGTGGAACTCACAGCGAGCATTAACATCAAAATTAGGTGGCAAGTTGTCAGCGGCAGGAGGTCTCATAGTACGAAGTTCAACCAACTTCAGTTGTAGTAACTGAGGTAACAACGCTGAATAAGTCATAGGGAGAGGGTCAATCTTACGGTCCATCTGCCTAGACCTCTGTTGGAAAGGAGGTTGCTGCTGTTGCTGCTGAGCCTGCTGTTGCGGTTGTTGTTGCTGAACTGATGGTGTTGGGATCGTCACTGCACCTACCTGGTGATAAGCCTGAGAACGTCCTCTTCCCCGTCCTCTATACACAACGTTTGTATCGCCTTCTCTCCTCTTCTGACCATTAGCAAAGGGTTTCTTCGTTCCCGAAGAGCCAGCCCCACTTACATCTTGGATCTTCCTGAGTTTCAACAGACTCTCGATCCTTTCTCTCGCAATCACAATATCAGAAAATTCGGTCGATGGACAAGCAGCCAATCTTTCAAGAAATACCCCTTGCAGGGTGCCCATAAACATATATGCCATTTCTCTATCCAACAAAGGAGGTTGAACCTGAGCAGCCATTTCCCTCCTCCTTTGAGCGTATTCCTTGAAACTTTCCTTAGCATTCTGTGACAACCCTTGCAGTTGAGTGCAGTTGGGAGCCATGTCAATATTATACTGGTATTGCTTCAGAAACACTTCTGCCAGATCATTCCAACTTCTCACAGAAGCTCTGTTCAATTTCATGTACCAGGTCAAAGAAGCTCCAGCCAAACTGTCTTGAAAGTAATGCATCCATAACTTCTCATCATTAGTGTGGGCTGAGATCCTCCCAAAATAAGCCTAAATATGTGTATGGGGACACGTATTGCCATGATATTTGTCAAAAGTAGGCGGCTTGAACTTTGGAGGAATTCTGTCTCCTGGTACCAGACCCAAACTAGTAACATCAATGCCCAAAGAATTCTTGCACTCTATAGCCCGGATCTTCTCAGCCAACTCATCATACCTTCTATCCCCAGGATTACCCATATCAGCATCCAACAGGGTGAATTGGTCTTCCAGAACATCTTCTTGAACACCACCAACATTTTTGCCATTTCCATTACCCAGATTACCAACAGGAGGGGGGTTACCAACAGGAGGAGGAGTGCCATGTGTCTGTGAATTGTCATTCTGATTACCTCCCGGTGTGGCCTCTGGACGCTCGACCAGAAGTCTCAATCTCTCCTGAGTCTGTGCCATACCAGTCATGAGAGTCATGAACTGGTCCATGCGTGCCCTCATCTCAGCCAAATCATTCTACATTTGATCCATAATCCTTGCTTGATTCCTACGAGTTGCGTATCGGTGAACGTAGGTATCAGCTATAATGCCTGAAACCAAATAAAGGTTAGAGTCCCTGCAACGAGTACTTGAAAAGCAAGCAACAAAATGCAAAATGATATGCAATGCAATGCAAATGCCATGTTTATTCATTTTTAAGCATTCCTTCCTTCGATTCCAGTTTGACCGAAAGGGAACCACACATACTCCTGCAATTACTAATAGTGATAGCACATCAGAGGTGCATAATAATAATTTAGAATACCCATCATATACGGCCCAGTGAGTGTGTGAATCATTATATAATTTGATAAAGAGTCCACCTCAATAATACCAAACGAAACACCATTAGCATAAATGAAAACCCACAACCAGGTGTGGAACAGTCAAATACAAATTGGTTCTGAACAAATGTAACTGAATAGCATGAATACAAGCAAAAGAAAACCCATCAACAAGCCTGATGGTGAATTTCCAGAATAACAACAAAACAACTCAGACACTGAGCCCATACAAATCCTCCCGGACTTCCTTGAGAAGTGCTTCAGTAACTGGATCATTAGGGAGCTCCGTAAGACTTCTGATCAGCTAACTTCTTATCTTGACAGCTTCCTCCAGCTTTCTAATTTGATCTTTAATGTCTAACTCTTTGGCTCTCTTTACTCCGGTGCGGCCTTTCAGATCTTCAATCTCTCGGTTGGCTGAACTAAGCTGCTGGAGGAATTCACCTTCTTTACTCTTCAAATTCTTTCTCAACTCATCATTTTCAACCCTGATTCTCGCTTCGATTTCCCTTCGACACTCGGAGAACTCATCCCATCTCTGCTGCCCTTTGGCAAGTGCATTTTCAGACTTTGACAACTGCTCGTTGATACGCTTACACGCCTCTTTTAATGCCATCTCATTTTGCTTGACCTTGCGAATATAGATAGTGTCCTCTGCAATTCTTTTCTTATTAGCCTCATGACGCTCAATCAGCTTTTGCAATTCATACTCAACATTACGCTTTTCACAAAGCGTCTTCCGGAGTCCTTCACTTAACTTCTCATTCATTTTGACTGTCTTATCCATCTCCGCCTTAAGCTTGTTATATTCAGCAACACTTATTGTGGTCGCTGGTTCAACAGCAACTGGATCGGACGGACTTTCCCTGGAGAACGGCAAAAAGGTGATTTGAACTCTTCTTTTCAACCATGCATCATACTGAGGAGACGAAATGTTGTTGCACTTGCCAAAGACAACTTTACCCTTTGTTTGCAAATTACCCCAAGCTCCGGCCGCTTGCCTTACCAACAAAAGATTATCCTTCACAGAGAAGAAGAAAGATTCTTCCAATTCGCTATCTCTCGGAGGATCGATTAAAGCAAATCCCAACTGCCTCCTTAGAATAATAGGATTGTAATTGATGCAACCCCTTATCCCCAAGAGTGGCACATTTGGATGTCTTCCACAGCTACTGACAAAATCCCCACCCATCGTTCTTTGATTAAACCAACGAATATCTTTTGTTGTCAACTGAATCATCCTTTTAGCCTAATTCTTTGCAGGATGAGGATCCAGGAAAGCCTCAGAATTTGGTAAGTGTCTCATGAGCCATTTATGAAACAAAGGTGCACAACATCTAACCAAACCCCCTATCTTCTTCTCATTCTTATAATGCACAGAATAATACAAGTCACCCAAGAGCGTAGGTATAGGATTCTTCAGCACAAAGATATGGATGGTTCTCATGTCTACAAACTTGGGCTCATCAGTAAATAACATAATCCCATAAATGCTCAAGGCCAGAATAGCACAAACGGTTTCCCATTGAGCTTTAGCAGCACATTCTTCCGCTTTGGCAACCAAGAAATCCAGATGAAAACCAGATAAACCTCCTTTGGTGGTGAGGTTATCTGCTACCACAGGTACGCTCAGATGGAGGGCCTTAGCTATCTCCTCAGGCTTTGGAGGGCGCATATCAGAGTTAAAAGGAATCTGGTATTTGAGAGGCACATCTAGAAGAATGGCATACTCTTCTAGCATCGGGGCCAACTGAAAGTCTGAGAAAGTGAAACACCTTAACTGTGGGTCATAAAATTGCAAACAAGTATGAATGACACTCCTCTCTGAAGTGTTCAAATCATCAACTATGGTCAGAATCTCCCCATAAGCCTTCCGGAACAAACCCACATGATCTGGAGTAATAAGAGAAACCATCCTCTGTAACTGACCCACCTTTGTGTCAAAGAACGTATAATGCACATTGTTCTTCCTTGGAATCTCCATAGCTGTGAAGGGAACTGTCAACCGGAATCGAAAGGAAGTATACCCTAAAAATGAATAAACATGAAGGTTAAATGCAAGAATGCTAATGATGATATGTATGCAAGGGCATGTGATCAGTGCTGCACAAATAACGCTGAACCCACTGTACTGCAGTCTAAATTTGGTGAGACATGCAAAACCAGGATACAAAGTCCAATAACAAATCCAGAACAAATGTGAACTGGTCAGGATCAAAGGTTCAGTAACCAATTCAGAACAAATAAGAAGACCAGGTAGGATGAAGGCCAAGGGTTCCTGCACACCTGTAAACAATCCCCCAATCTCACATGTATGTACTAGAACGCGAGGATCCTTAAATTCGGATCCCGGAATGAGAAGCAATAGCACATTCAATCCAAAGGATACAATGCTATCGCCAAACAAAGAGATCGTCCTCTGATTCACCTCAAAATAAAGAGGGGTCATCCTAAAAGGTCATCCAGACTTAACAGCTCTTCCAGATAGCTCTACCATCGTGGAAGATCCACAACGCAGAATTCTCTAGAGAGAACCACATCCAGATTGTGTTTCACATTCCCTCCTCGCACCAAAATGGAACGCGAGAGGATATGAAACACACTAAACATAAGTGCACTCAGGCCTGTGTATTGGGCCTATCTCTCAGAATACCCCATCCCACCACACAGAAAACAACACAGTCCAGTATAGCATAATATAGCACATGAAATGTAAATGCTAAAGTGCGGTAAATGCAGTAATATACAGTAAAGCAGTAATACAGTAAATAGAAATACAGTACAACAGTAAATATAGTACAACAGTAAACACCCAATGAAAGAAAACAGACAAGCGCTAGGATTGACTCGCTAAGGAAACCAGAGATTTTGGGTTCGCTCCCCAGCAGAGTCGCCAGATGTCGCTCCCGAGATTTTCATCCTAGTACAAACGCAAAAGTGGCACGGAACAGAGTCGCTAGCAATGTGTATTTATCCCAAGAGAGGGATAGGAAACACTGTATAAACCTGAGGGAAAGGAAAGAGCATGGTCTTGCGACCAAGAGAGAATTGGGTTCGGGAGTCGGTTACGCGAGAGGAAGGTATTAGCACCCCCTCGCGTCCATCGTACCTGATGGGATCCACGCTTGCTTGTCTCAATCAAAGGGTGATAGAAAAGATGCTGGAAAAAACTGGAAAAGGGAAGGAAAGAGAAAGAATAACAAATGTAGGGAAAATAAAAGAAGTGCTCGAATGGGCTCTACCCCACTGCCTACGTATCTCATCGGGAACATGAGAATCAGAGCGACGTAGTTCCCCTCAACGAGGGTTGCTTTGTTTGTGTTTTTTAGTGGAAGTGTCAGAGTGCGCGTTCCAGCAGTTAGGTGTTGCAGCTCGCTGTAGGGAGACTTAGGCGTTACCTGTTTGGGGTAGAACGGACTTGACGAGTCCTTAAGGAAGGAGTGAAGAGATGAGAAAAGAATTATTTATTTGTTTTGTCTTTTAAGAAAGAAGTGTTTTGTTTATTGGTGTTTAGTAACGCACATTGTATTTAAGTCCTTCATGTAGGATCGAATGCCTCGCATATCGACCCAAGACGGGATGTACGCTAAACATTCTGAGAAAATGAGAGAAGACCCCTCACTATCTCATTCTTACATGAAAGGCTCAAATACAATATTTGTTAGGCCTTTATTAAGTGTTTTTTTACTTTTGTTTTAAGATGAGAAGAAGAGACTCAAAAGGTCGAGAAAGGTAAAATCTAAGGAGGGAGACTAAGACTTAACCCTAGAGTTAGCATGCTTGGAGATCCTAAGGTTAATGTGGTTTAAGAAATCTAATCCTAAAAGAAAGGAGAAGAAGAATAAAAGAAACAACTTACTTCCAAGATGGAAGTTAAGTTGATCTTAAAGAAGGGATGAAGAAGAAATTATACAAGGAAAGCATATAAATGCTTAACATGATCACAAGTTGAATGATTAAAGGACATAAGAGAAAATGAAAAAAAGAATTGTATGTGGAAGCATATCCACACACTTACTTACCCTTAGCACCTACATGAAAAGGTTAGTTCAAAAACTATTCACAAGAAATCCTAAGTAAAATAACTTGGTCAAACAAGCCAATGGAAGGAAATAATGAAAACAGCAGCTATTACAGCCCACATGCAACAGAACAGCAGTAAATTCAGCTTCATATACCAAGCAGCAAACAACAGCTCATGTTCAGCATACAAAAATGGGTGTAAAAAAGCATTTGGCAGCACATACTATAGCATATATGTGTATAGTCAGCAATGAAAAATCAGGGGCAACATGCATTCACAAATGATTCATTCATAAAAGAACAAACATGCTTCAAGCCTTGCACATTATTCAATTAACACAACATGATCATAATCTCATTATAAATCATGGTGGCCAAGTCTTAAAAACAACATGGAATGATGCACATTGTAAGAGAATACACATTATTAAGCATGTGAACAAATTAAAACAAATGTGCACCTCTTGAAATAGAAAGCAAATGAACATGCACATAGTAATTCCAGCAACATAACATCAATTAGCAATTAACAAGCTCAATGTGTGTGCATTATGTGATCATGGCATCAATTAATCAACAACGCAAACATAGACATTCATAGATTAATAATCAAAAGCCGCGTGTTGAAAAATCAAGTTCATACTGTGTTGTGGTTAAAATAGCTCAAAAATAATCCACCAATCATCAATGCATTGATCCATGAAGTTTAAACATGTTAAGGACCTCAAACAAGCAAGGAAATGCACAAAAATACACATTCTGTCCCAGAGTAACCGGTTAACAAACGGTGAGTAACCGGTTACTTAGTTGAAAATCAGACAATTTACGCAAAAATACACATGTTAACCGGTTAACAAACGGTGAGTAACCTGTTACTCTAGGTCAGTGGCCAAAAAACTAGTTTCAAAAGCACTTTTCAGCAGCAAATCACTTCTCCAAACTTCCAAATGGACATGCAATCAATTTATCACGAAATTACATTGAATTAAAGTCAACAAACATCAATTGCATCTAATAATCACAACATCAAGAATCAAATTCAAGTACATGGATCCAAATTGAAAATACACAAAGATCTACATCGAATAAGTTGCAAATAAGCTAAAAACAATGTAGATTTAGGGAAAACCAACCTACAAAGCGAAGACTTGCTTTGGTAATTGTTGTAAAGTAATCTTGGTGCAGAAAATGAAAGAAAACCAGAGATTCTTCAATCAATAGCCGAAATGCATCGAAACCGAACGAAATCGCGAAAATCCACCAAAATCCAACTTGCACCAAAATAAATGGTGAGAAAACTTTGGATTAAAGAAGAACAAGCTGAAATTCCAGAAAATTCCACAAATGCAAACCAAGAGATGAAGTTTATCTCAAGAATTAATCACTTTTCAGTGTAAAAAGTGATTATTCTTCAAGAAATAAGAGCTTTTATGTGTGGTTTTGGAAGAGAGAAGTAGAAGTTGTAGCAAAGTGAAGAGAGAAAGTGAGAGAGAATTGAGAGTGAAATGTGAGAAATTTGAGAAAATGGTTGAAGGTCCTTGAAAATGAGTGAAGCATCTCTTAAATAGATTTTAGGTTTGGAGTATAAGAGTTTGGAATGAGGTTTGGGTTTGAAGCTAGGGTCGGAGTTAGTTAGACTCAACTCACCGAGTCAAGTTAGTTAACTCGGTTAGTTAGGATCAACTCGGTTGCTTGGAAAACAAGGAACCACAACTAGTGTATGGGTGTGTGACTTGGGCTGCAAGCAAGGCCTTGTGACTTGTGAACTTTCAGCATAAAACCACCATGTTCGAGCCCTCGTATGACCTTTATAACTTGTTCAAATGAAAAAACGTCCAACATCAAAATCGAAGAGGGCATGGTGATGAACAACTTTGATGTTAAATTTTTTTTCATTTGAAGCCTTCTTGATGGAGAAACTTGGCTTGACATTTGGCACGCCAACTGTTCGATGAAATTATGGCCTGGAGGCCTGAACTTGCCTTGCCATGACTTGAGATTTGCCTTGCTTTTACTAAACTTTGATTGATCATAACTCCCTCAATTTTGATCCGATGGAAGAGTTCTTTATATGGATTTGAAGCTTAGAGTGTGATATTCAATTGGCTCAGCTTGGACCTGAAGTTTGGAGCTTTTATCACGAAGAAAGAGGGCCTCAAAGTGTGGTGCAAAATGGTCCAAACTTGCCATTTTTGGAAGCCCTAAATTTTCTATTTTTGGCAGTTTTGTAATTTCTTGATTTTTCATGATTCCTCCATCATTTCTTGATCAAATCTTGTCCAATGACCATATATAACTTGAATTTCATGAATTTGACCTTAAAAAGTCAGGAGTAGACTTTTTTCACTGCACAATTGACTTTTTCCCAAATTTCTTGATTATCAAGCAATTGATCAATTGAACCTCTTCTGAAATGAATCAATGGCCAATCTTCCATCCTTAGACACTTAATATCATGTAGAAAACATTGAGATCAAGTTTGAAACAAAATTTCATCAGGAGATTACTTGAATCCAAAACCCTAATTTTGACTGTTTTTGTGATAGAAGGTGATGCATTGCCCAATCTTCTTGATGATTTCCCATCTTTCAATGACTTGTGGGATCAATTGGGATGATATATGATGTAAGAGACCCTTGAGACTTGTTGAGACCCTTGGCTCTTGTTCTCTTGCTTTGGATGATCAACACCTCTGAGAAACAACTGATCACATGCCCTTATGCAAGATGCAATGCGAAATGTTTAATGTTTTATTTTTCTATGCTTGAATGCAATGCAATGAAATGAAAGCTCATGCTAAATGATATTGAAAAATGAGAGGGAAAATTTTGGGGTATTACAGATGCATGATGTGCAAATGCAAATACTCTTTTTGTTTTTAAAAGAACACTTAACAGTTATGTTGCAAATATCATACAGCGATAGAAACTTTTTATTGAATTCAAAGGATTACAATGTCTTGCAGGGAAAAGTACATTATTTTACAAAGTGCGGGAAGGGAAACTGGGCCTACGAATTCTAAGGAATTTTTTACGAAGGTCCAGATGCTGGTTGTTGACTCCTTTTTTGCTTCTTTGATCGGGTTTCCTCAATCATTGGCGGGTCGATGATCCTTTGCCAGTTGAAAAGAGAGAGTAAACTTTTCCGCTTCTCTTGACTTTCTACAGCATGCTGCTCCAGTATCTCAATCAGAGCATCTTTTTCCTTCAGTAACTCTTGAATCTTTGTGCACTTTAAGCTGACAATCTGATACTTGTTTTTCCAAGAGTTCTTTTTGCGTTGAGTTTTGTTAAAAGCGACCAGGAGTTTCTCTGTGTGGTTCATGAATGTAATACCCCGTAAGTTTATAAACGCTCTGGTGAATATTATTATGATCAACTGGGTTCCGGGGTACTCTGAGTAATTATTTGATAAAATAATTAGAGTAAACTGACGAACTCAGAGTCGATTAAATTAATAGTATTTAACATTGAGTTTTTATAATTTGATGTATTTGAGCTAATTTTGGACATTTGGTAGTGTTACTAAAAAATGATAGTTTTTATACTATCTATTTTTTTTTTTCATTTTCCTAGGAAAAACAAACAAAGTTAGTAAAGAGAAGGGAAAAGAAAGGGAAAGAAAAGAAAGGAAAAAGAGAAGGAAAGGAAGGAGGAGGAAAAGGAGAGGAAAATTACCAAAAGCTCAAGATCATCATCCATTCATCTGTTCTTCATCAATTCATCTCAGTATCAACCTCCTCGTCTAGTAATCCAGGTGGGTTCTAGTTAGACTCTTTAGAGTAGAATTATTTTGAGTTTAGAGTTAGATTGGGAATTGGGAAAAATGGGTATTTTGGTATAAAATCTTGAATCTAACTGTTAAAATTCAATGTTTGATTATATGTTATGCTGGTTGTGATGTTATAACACGTTTTGATGCATTTTGATTGATGAAAAATGGGATTTGGGGTTGATTTTGGATCAACCCGTAGCAGAAAAATTCTGCAGGAACTTCTGCATTTTTCTCTGCCCATACGCGTATGGAGCTTGTCAATATGCGTATGGGGCTTGTCAATACGCGTACGGCAAGAGCAATATGCGTACGGCAATTTTTAAAAGGAATTTTCAAGGAAAAACGTTTCTGCCCATACTCGTACGGCTTTGGGCAATACGCGAATGGATGGCCGGGCATTTTGAGCAATACGCGTATCGCTTGGGACTATACGCGTATGGTTGGGCGAGCATTTGGGCAATACGCGTACGGGGAGTGCCAATACACGTACGGCTAGGAGAGTTGCAGAATTTTGCTGTTGTGATTTATTTTCCCGATCGATTGTTTACAATGCCGTAACTTTTTGTACGTAACTCGGATTGGAACAATTTTGATATCGTTGGAAAGATAATAAAATGTACTTTCTTATTACTCTGGTTTTAAGATTGTCGGCCGATTTAATTAAGTCAGGATTTCTGAAATTGTGTCGTTTTATCGACTTTTATCTGTTAATTGGGTATAATTATTATTGACAACTTATGCATGTTAAAATATGGACTAGGCAGGGTGAGGATTATTACCAAAACTGTGTCGGAAGTGTGAATTGTTCCGTGTGTAGCAACGCTCGTGCATGAAAGGCCGAGGCGTGTGCATTCTGTTTATCAATAACCACAGTTGTGCGGTGTAGTTCATGAGACTCGAGCACCTCCTCTGAACGTTATACACAACTACTTGGCAGGTTTGAGTCCCGTGTTAAGTACGATTGGAGCCTACGGGTAAAGAGACTTGTGACGGTGTACGGGCCGTGAGAAGTGACGGATCACGGTGTACGGACCGGTGATCCCGAATCCAATCGTATGCCAAGTAGCTACAAGGATCCATGACTCGGATCGCCTTCTAGACGTAGAAGGGTACGGGAAAAGGGGATACCTTGGTATTGGTTATTGATATGTGAGTTCTTGAGTGTACGGACTCAGAACGTACTTCGGTACTTTGTGAATCCTTGAGTTTACAGGCTCAAGAGGTACTTCGGTACTAGTGTGAGTTTACAGGCTCACCGTGGCGGTTACTTGTGTGTGTGTACTCATGGTCTTTCCCCTTTCCCCTTGGACATGAGTTAGGACTTTGTTAGAACCTTGTAAAGCCGAGAGGACTTTAAGATAGGGAACTCACTGAGATTTGATGTATCTCACCCCACTGTTGTTGTTTACATCACAGGTTCTGCAGGTTTGGCGAAGGGTAAGGACAAGGTTATTTGACTTTCCTTACGAATCGTGGTTTTGGTGATGGCATGGCTTCCGCTATGGCGTTATGTTTTGAGATCATTGTTTTGATCTAGTTCTTAGTTTTTATCATTTTGGAACATCTTGTATATGTAATGCCTTAGACTTTTAGGTGTTTTGTATTAGAGGCATTTATGTGTATAATGTGTTAACTAGGAACTTATTATGTTTCAGTACCAAAAGTGAAACTCATGTATAATATATGATTTGAGGCATGTATTGTATATGGTCTTTACAGTTGGTATCAGAGCAGGTCGTATCCTCGTCCTAGCCATGAAATAGGATAAGTTTTCTTTCCGTTTCATATGCGGCGTGTCGCCATGGGTCTTGTCTGCTATATCTATGGTATTGAGTCTGATCAACTTAATCCTGTTTGTATGGAATTCAGGAACATGGCTGATAGACGCAGAAACAACCGTGGAAGACCAAGGACTACTCCAGCAGGGACAGTTCCACAAGGTGATGAAGGGAATGCCCCTTTGTACCAATTTATGCAACAGATGCAGCAACAGCAGAATCAGTTTATGCAAGGAATGATGCAACAAATGGCTGATGGTCTGCATCCTCCAGTGGTTGTTCCGGAAGTTACAGGAGGAACCTACAGGGAATTTGTTCGTATGAATCCTTCAGAGTTTCAAGGAGGGCTAGATCCGGTGAAGGCACACGAATGGATAACAGGTATGGAACGAATTTTTCAGATAGTTCATTGCAGTGAGGAGAATAAGGTGGTCTTTGCTTCTCACTGGTTGAAGGGTCCTGCCATGAGGTGGTGGGAGAGCGCTTCAGCCTTGATGACAACTCAGGAGGTGCCGAAAGTGTGGGAACAGTTTAAGGTAATCTTTATGGAGAAATATTTTCCGAGTTCTTTAAGGTCTCAAAAGGAGTTTGAGTTCCAACAGTTGAGACAGGGAAATTTATCAGTGGCTTCTTATGCGGAACAATTTGAGATCATGGCTGACTATTCTAGACAGGCCATGTATGCTCCTGATGAGAGGTGGAAGATAGATCAGTTTCTGTTTGGGTTAAGGGCTGAGATTTCACACAGCGTGTCTCAACGGGAATTTGCTACTTATGCTAAAATGTTAAGACAATGTTATGTGGCGGAAAATAGCTTGAAAAAGATACAAATGGAGGTGGATTCGAACAGGGTAACTCAAGGTGACCGTGGAAGGTCGAATCAACAGTTTAGGCAAAGGCAACAGTCTTCCAAAGGGAAGCAAGTACAGGGCTCTAGAACTAGTGTACCTCCGGTATGTCGCACGTGTGGGAGAAGTCATTTTGGTAGGTGCTATTCGGATGGGATACGGTGTTATCAGTGTAACAAGATGGGTCATGTAGCGAGAGATTATCCTCAGAGTAGGAATCAGTCACAAGGGAAGACTACGGGTCGAGTTTATTCTCTGGATGCAAGGAAAGCAAAAGGTGATAATTCCTTGATTGCGGGTACGTGTTTTGTTAATGGTCAAGCTTGTTTTGTTTTATTTGACTGTGGGGCTACACATTCTTTTGTGTCTTTGAGATGTGTGAAGCGACTTGGGTTGCAAACTATTCCTTTATTTCCTCCTATGGTGGTTACTACTGCCATGGATGAAATGGTTGAAACACCCCTGATGTGTGAAAATTGTGTGTTGTCGGTGAACGAGAGAGTCTTCCAGATTGATCTTATTTGTCTGCCGCTTAAGAAAGTGGATGTTGTTCTGGGAATGGACTGGCTTTCAGCTAATTCGGTTTTTATCGGTTGTGAGGAGAAGCTAATTATTATTCCATCTGCTGAGACTACTCCGAAAGATGTATTATCAACGATTTTAGAAGGTACGGTGGGAATGGTAAATTTCTTGTTTGAGAAAGAGAAATCTGTTTTATTGGTTCTTACTAAGGAGGGAAGTAGTGAACAACAAGTTCTGAGTATTCCAATAGTGTGTGAATTTCCTGAAGTGTTTCCTGAGGATGTTTCTTCTCTTCCTCCGGAGAGAGAAGTTGAGTTCTCTATTGACCTGATACCGGGAACGACTCCTATATCCGTTTCTCCGTATCGGATGGCACCATTTGAATTAAGAGAATTAAAGGACCAATTAGAGGACTTGATGTCTAAGCATTTTGTTAGACCTAGTGTTTCACCTTGGGGAGCTCCAGTGTTATTGGTAAAGAAGAAAGATGGGGGAATGCATTTGTGCATTGACTATCGTAAGTTGAATAAAGTTACCATTAAGAACAAGTATCCCTTACCAAGAATAGACGACTTGTTAGATCAATTAAAAGGAGCCTGTGTGTTCTCAAAGATTGATTTACGGTCGGGTTATCATCAGATTCGAGTGAAGAGTTCCGATGTGCCAAAGACTGCATTTAGAACCCGTTACGGTCATTACGAATTCTTAGTGATGCCTTTCGGTGTGACTAATGCTCCAGCGGTTTTTATGGATTACATGAATCGAATATTTCAGGCTTACTTGGACCAATTTGTGGTAATCTTTATTGACGACATTCTTATTTATTCTCGTACTCCACAAGAGCACGGAGAACATCTGAGGATTGTCTTATCGGTCTTGCAAGAGAAGCAATTGTTTGCTAAGTTGAGCAAGTGTGAGTTTTGGATGTCGGAAGTTAACTTTCTTGGCCATGTTATATCTCGAGGTGGTGTGGCAGTGGATCCATCGAAAGTAGAAGCAGTGATTAATTGGGAGAGACCGAGAAATGTTTCAGAAGTCAGAAGTTTCTTGGGATTGGCCGGTTACTATAGAAGGTTTATCAAGGGCTTTTCTCAATTGGCCTTACCAATGACGAAACTTACTCGGAAGGATGTTACTTTTGAATGGGATTCAGGTTGCGAACAAAGTTTTATGCATATAAAGGAAAGTTTGACGAGTGCTCCAGTATTAATTATTCCTGATCCTAACAACTCTTATGAAGTATTCTGTGATGCTTCTAAGAGGGGATTAGGGGGTGTTCTGATGCAAGGTGGTCAAGTGGCAGCTTATGCTTCTCGACAGTTAAAAGTTCATGAGAAGAATTATCCAACTCATGATTTGGAATTAGCTGCCGTAGTGTTTGCACTGAAGGTGTGGCGTCATTATTTATATGGTGTACGCTTTGAAATGTTCAGTGACCACAAAAGTTTGAAGTATTTGTTTGATCAAAAGGAGTTGAATATGCGACAAAGAAGGTGGATGGAGTACTTAAAGGATTATGATTTAGAATTGAAGTATCATCCAGGAAAGGCGAATAAAGTAGCGGATGCTTTAAGTCGGAAAATGGTTCATAGTGCGGAATTGATGATTTTGGAGTATACATTGTTGGAAAAGTTTAGAGATCTTAATCTCCAATTTTTGTGGACTCCGAATGGTGTGATTATGGGAAATTTGAATGTCAATTCTACTTTGAGAGTTGATATTCAACAGGCACAATTGTTAGAGGAAGAGTTACAAGAGTTGTCACTTCAGCCGGGTTTTACACGAGCGACAGATGGGATTGTTCTGTTTAATCAAAGGATTTGTGTTCCGAAGGATGAGGCATTGAAAAGGAAGATTTTAGACGAAGCTCATAAGGGTACTTTTACGATACATCCTGGTTCTTCGAAGATGTATCAGGATTTAACGAAGGATTATTGGTGGCCTGGGATGAAAAAGGATATAGCGGGATATGTGTCAGAATGTGCGGTGTGCCAACAGGTGAAGATTGAACACCAAAGACCGGGCGGTTTGTTACAACCTTTGGATATTCCAGTTTGGAAGTGGGATAGTATTTCCATGGATTTTGCAGTGGGTTTACCCCGTACCCAAGGTGGGTATGATTCTATTTGGGTAATTGTTGATCGACTAACGAAATCTGCACACTTCTTAGCCGTAAAGACTACTTATAAGGCAAGTCATCTTGCGAGGTTGTTTATTGCCGAGATTGTGAGATTGAATGGTATTCCTTCTAGTATTGTGTCTGATAGAGATCCGAAATTTACTTCGAGATTTTGGAAAGTGTTCCAACAAGCGATGGGTACGAATCTGTGTTTGAGCACGTCGAATCATCCTCAAACGGATGGTCAGACTGGGCGAACAATACAAACGATGGAGGATATGTTAAGAGCTTGTGTGCTAGAGAGTAGAGGGAATTGGAAAGAACTTTTACCGTTAATTGAGTTTTCATATAACAATAGTTACCATGCGAGCATCGGTATGGCTCCTTATGAAGCCCTATATGGGAGAAAGTGTAGGACACCTTTGTGTTGGGCTGAAATTGGCGAAGATAGGATTTTGGGACCCGAGATTATTCAAGAGACTACGGAAAAGATTCGTATGATCCGCGAGAAGGTTAAACAAGCACAAGATCGTCAAAAGAGTTATGCGGACAATCGTAGGAGACCTTTGGAATTTGAGGAAGGTGACCATGTATTTCTGAAAATTACTCCGAGATTGAGATTGAAAGGACCGTTTAAGTCACGTAAGTTAAGTCCGAGATACGTGGGACCGTATCAGATTTTAGAAAGGATTCGTGAAGTTGCTTATAGATTAGCCTTACCACCCTCTCTATCCGAGATGCATGACGTTTTTCACGTATCTCAGCTCCGTAAGTTTATTCCTGATCCTCTTCAGCCAATTCTACCCGAATCAGTGGAAATTGAATCGGATTTGACTTTTGAACCACAACCGAGTTGTATTGTGGGAATGGAAACAAAAGTGTTAAGGAACAAAGATATTCCACTTGTTAAGGTGCAATGGGATATGACGCATCCGGGCGATGCTACTTGGGAACTAGAATCGGAAATGCGAGATTCTTATCCACATCTGTTCAGGTAATATTCTAAATTCGAGGACGAATTTCTATTTAAGGGGGGGAGGATGTAATACCCCGTAAGTTTATAAACGCTCTGGTGAATATTATTATGATCAACTGGGTTCCGGGTACTCTGAGTAATTATTTGATAAAATAATTAGAGTAAACTGACGAACTCAGAGTCGATTAAATTAATAGTATTTAACGTTGAGTTTTTATAATTTGATGTATTTGAGCTAATTTTGGACATTTGGTAGTGTTACTAAAAAATGATAGTTTTTATACTATCTATTTTTCTTTTCATTTTCCTGGGAAAAACAAACAAAGTTAGTAAAGAGAAGGGAAAAGAAAGGGAAAGAAAAGAAAGGAAAAAGAGAAGGAAAGGAAGGAGGAGGAAAAGGAGAGGAAAATTCCCAAAAGCTCAAGATCATCATCCATTCATCTGTTCTTCATCAATTCATCTCAGTATCAACCTCCTCGTCTAGTAATCCAGGTGGGTTCTAGTTAGACTCTTTAGAGTAGAATTATTTTGAGTTTAGAGTTAGATTGGGAATTGGGAAAAATGGGTATTTTGGTATAAAATCTTGAATCTAACTGTTAAAATTCAATGTTTGATTATATGTTATGCTGGTTGTGATGTTATAACACGTTTTGATGCATTTTGATTGATAAAAAATGGGATTTGGGGTTGATTTTGGATCAACCAGTAGCAGAAAAATTCTGCAGGAACTTCTGCATTTTTCTCTGCCCATACGCGTATGGAGCTTGTCAATACGCGTATGGGGCTTGTCAATACGCGTACGGCAAGAGCAATACGCGTATGGCAATTTTTAAAAGGAATTTTCAAGGAAAAACGTTTCTGCCCATACGCGTACGGCTTTGGGCAATACGCGTATGGATGGCCGGGCATTTTGAGCAATACGCGTATCGCTTGGGACAATACGCGTATGGCTGGGCGAGCATTTGGGCAATACGCGTACGGGGAGTGCCAATACGCGTACGGCCAGGAGAGTTGCAGAATTCTGCTGTTGTGATTTATTTTTCCGATCGATTGTTTACAATGCCGTAACTTTTTGTACGTAACTCGGATTGGAACAATTTTGATATCGTTGGAAAGATAATAAAATGTACTTTCTTATTACTCTGGTTTTAAGATTGTCGGCCGATTTAATTAAGTCGGGATTTCTGAAATTGTGTCGTTTTATCGACTTTTATCTGTTAATTGGGTATAATTATTATTGACAACTTATGCATGTTAAAATATGGACTAGGCAGGGTGAGGATTATTACCAAAACTGTGTCGGAAGTGTGAATTGTTCCGTGTGTAGCAACGCTCGTGCATGAAAGGCCGAGGCGTGTGCATTCTGTTTATCAATAACCACAGTTGTGCGGTGTAGTTCATGAGACTCGAGCACCTCCTCTGAACGTTATACACAACTACTTGGCAGGTTTGAGTCCCGTGTTAAGTACGATTGGAGCCTACGGGTAAAGAGACTTGTGACGGTGTACGGGCCGTGAGAAGTGACGGATCACGGTGTACGGACCGGTGATCCCGAATCCAATCGTATGCCAAGTAGCTACAAGGATCCATGACTCGGATCGCCTTCTAGACGTAGAAGGGTACGGGAAAAGGGGATACCTTGGTATTGGTTATTGATATGTGAGTTCTTGAGTGTACGGACTCAGAACGTACTTCGGTACTTTGTGAATCCTTGAGTTTACAGGCTCAAGAGGTACTTCGGTACTAGTGTGAGTTTACAGGCTCACCGTGGCGGTTACTTGTGTGTGTGTACTCATGGTCTTTCCCCTTTCCCCTTGGACATGAGTTAGGACTTTGTTAGAACCTTGTAAAGCCAAGAGGACTTTAAGATAGGGAACTCACTGAGATTTGATGTATCTCACCCCACTGTTGTTGTTTACATCACAGGTTCTGCAGGTTTGGCGAAGGGTAAGGACAAGGTTATTTGACTTTCCTTACGAATCGTGGTTTTGGTGATGACATGGCTTCCGCTATGGCGTTATGTTTTGAGATCATTGTTTTGATCTAGTTCTTAGTTTTTATCATTTTGGAACATCTTGTATATGTAATGCCTTAGACTTTTAGGTGTTTTGTATTAGAGGCATTTATGTGTATAATGTGTTAACTAGGAACTTATTATGTTTCAGTACCAAAAGTGAAACTCATGTATAATATATGATTTGAGGCATGTATTGTATATGGTCTTTACAATGAAGTAGAGGATAAATTCCTTTAGGGGAAATACTTGACGAGGGTAAGACATTTTTAACTTGATGGCTCTGGCTTGTACCTATTGGAGATAAGGCTCCGCAGAGATGCAGTTTGGTTTTCCCAGAGACCCTCTTCCTTTCCTATGAACATGATGCCAGGCATGCACAATTTCTTCCTTGAGTGCTCTGTCATTTTCTCCCTCCTTAAAGAAAAGACCTTCCAGATGAATGTTGTAAGGTATATCCCTCATCGGGTATCCGAGTTGACGACGAGCTAAAACTGGATGATAATTGATCCCTCCTTTACTCCCAATGAGGGGTACATTGGGGAAACTTCCACATTTGTCAATGATCTTTATTCCTTCGTAGATCTGATTGTACCAATCTATGTCAGAGTGGGTGAGAGACATAATCTTTTATGAGCAACGCATACCACTTTTGAGATCCCAAAAAGCATCAGATTTGGGTAAGTGGGAAATAAACCATTTGTAGAGTAATGGTACACAACATGTAATCATTCCTCCATTGTACAAATTCCTTAGATGCACAGAGTGGTAAGCATCTGCAAGCAAAGTTGGGACTGGGTTCCCGATTAAGAATATCCTGATAGCGTTGATGTCGACGAAATTGTCAGTGTTGGGAAAAAGGAATAACCCATAGATGAGTAGAACAAAGATATCCTCAAAAGAAATTATGTTTCCTATGCTGGCAAAGTATAGGGCTTTTTCCAATAGAAACCTAGCAGGTAGACCTTGAATTCCTCCCTTGGTGGTCATGTGGGTTTTGACATCAGATATTTCCAATGAGGTGACTCTTGGAATGGTTTGATCTTTGGGAATTTCTTCCAGTCCAGAGATTGGATCTTGGTCAGTGATAGGTAAATCAATTAGATGAGAGTACTCTTCCAATGTTGGTGTAAGCTGATAATCTAGAAACGTGAAGCAGTGGTACACTGGATCATAGAACTGGACCAATGTAGATAGGACTCCTTCCACCATTTTGACCTTCAAAAGGGATAAGAGTCCCCCATACTTAGCTCTAAAAGCTTCAGGGTTAGTAATCAACCTTCCCGATTTCCTCAGGTCGTGAAGTCTTGCACTTCTGAATATGTATTTCTGAGTTTTTCTTCTACCAAAATCCATAACACGATTTATGCTATTTGCAACACCCTGTTTTTTTAGTTCTTTTGAAAAATTTTTGAAAAATTTTAATGAATGCATGAATGCATGAATGCAAAAATGGGTTTAAGGGTTCATTGTCACGAGCATGAAGCCATGGATCTACCCATCCCAAAGGTATGTACTAGGGGTTCTTTTTGTACCTGTAGAACGGGTTCTAACAAGGTTCCTAAAGTCATTGTCCCCTCTTCAGAACATTACCAGCAAACCGATTGACTCATGAGAGCTGTAATATCCCTGAGACGGATCTCATTCGAGTGTAGTATCGAGTATCATTTATTCCTGATAGTCACCTGTCATACCCCAAATTTTGACCACCAGGATTTCCCATCATTGTGAGAATCATCACCACAATATGGATGTACCATCATGCCTCATCAATCTCCTCAAAGATCGGTGAGCATTCACCACAATCAAGAATTAGGGTTTTAAGCCCTCTCAGAGCTCATAGACAAAGGATAAATCAAGAAATGACATGATCTTCAACTTGTCTAACCTCTCAAAGACCCATAAGGGATCAAGAGGACTCCCACATCAAGAATCAAGCACAAAGTTGCAACATTCCAAGTGGATAAAGCCTCAAGATCGCCAGTGTCACCAAATTTGGGTTTTGGTCGACCAAGGCCTCCAGATGAAAAGTTTCACCTAGGAATGAGCCAATGCTTCAAAGCACAATCCAAGATACTCAAAGGGACCCCATGGACCCAATCATAAACTCAATTTGTCCTCAGGGGATGCATTTACCAAAAATCAGGAATTAGGGTTTCTTGACCTAATTCACCCCTAAGTTGACTTTTGAGGCAAAGCATAAGCCAAGACCTCAAGACATGATTTGAGGGCCTCAAATATACCACATTGATCCATTTACAACAATGGATTAATCCAAGAAGCTTGATTCACAAGTTTCAGATTCATCTGGACCACAATTAGGGTTTTGTAAGAAAAGTCAACTGTACCTTTGACTTTTGACCAAGACATGCTCCCAAATCTTGGGACATGATTCAATACACCCTATAACACCTATGGAATCCATCCACTAGGTTTAAATTAGGTCAAGAACTTGATTTCACAAAGGATCGCACCGTTTGGATTTCATCCGATAAAAAGTCAACTGTGCACAAAATCAAGTTTGACTTTTTGGAATTTTTCACAAATATGGTTCCCCTAAGTCAAAAATAATGTTAATGTATGGTATTGATCATAATTCATTAAGAAAAATCATGAAAATTGAGGTTTCTTGCAAAAGGGGCAACCATAAGAAACCAAAATTTTTCTAAGTTATGGAACAAAAGTGATTTTCGTACCAACTTCCAAGGATCATAACTTGAGATCCAAGCAGCCATTTTGGGTGATCCAAAGCTGGATTTGTAGGTCTTGCTACACTCTACAAAACTTCAACTACCTAAGACTCTAATTCTTCATGGATTTTGAGTTATGGAGTGATCAAAAAGACAAAAACATGAAAATGACACTTTTTCCAACACTTAGTGAAAATCTGCCTAAGTTACCAGCCTTGAACATCAATGTTCATAAGGATTTTTCAATGGGATCCAAATAGTTTAAAAAAAACTATGATCACACATGTTTTGTATCATATGTGGGCTTTCTAAAAAGCACAAGAGCCTCCCATAACTCAACCTGAGCAAGGAGATATGATCCCCTCAAAATCACCATTTCCAACTGCCTTGTACAAGGCAGAATTTGGTGTTTTGCTCGATTTGGAAAATTTGGACAACTCCAAGCCTTGTCATCCATTTGGACATATCTGAGGATAAAAAAATAGGAGAATTATCTGATCCCCAAGCCTCTAAAGTCCAAGAATCTACACATAGCCATAACAAACCTAAAACGGCTAAAAAGGTGCCAAGACTCCAATTTTGTTTCCAAGCATTCAATGGATGCACCAAGGTGGCATGGACTGACACATTCCTAACTGAATGAGTAAAGAATAAGCTCTGAATCAAAGGACCATAGGCCCGTGCCCTAACCTCAAGTCAATGGCTAGTGGAGACTAAAGATTCCCTTGGATCAACATTGGCCAAAGGCCTGCTGCAACTGCCATTCACTATTAATGCCAAAACAAACTTGACACACTATAAATAGAGTTCATTTGTGATCAGTTTGAGTACACTAAAGAACTACAACTGATGCTTTCCTTAAAATCCCTCTCTTTAGGCCAAAATGCCTTCTTTTGCAAGTCATCTCTGACTATTTGAGTTAGAGAGAAATTCCACCACAACTCATGATCCAAACACATCCAATATGTCATATCTAAGCTGTCTAAACACTCACCTTTGATCTAAAACACCAAAATCAGAAAGTCAACCTCCAAAACCTCAAAAATTGACTTTTCTGCATTTTTCAAGCCATGTCTTGATTCAATCACTTCCAAAGCCAAACCAGGCCTCAAACACACTTCAAATATCATCCTCAAACTGCTCCAATTAGTTTCCCTCATCTGGAACACCGTTTGAGAGAGTTACTATATTGGTCACTTTTGCCACTTTTGCAAGAAAAGGCCTATTCTTGTTCCTAAGGATTCCAACTGGTTCTGATCATCCTAAAAGCTTCTAAGGGATCAATCAAGAGTGTTCAAAGCATTGGATCACTTCTGGCACAAGGAACTTGGCAGATAGCACAAGGAGCTCCAAGAGGTAAGTTCATGACAACTTGAACTCTTTGAATTATGCATTGCTTTGAAGTCCACTGATCATAAATATCTCATACATATCCTATATGTTGTGTTTGAACTAATTCACCATGCTATTATTGTGTATATGATGTGTTAGCATAGAAAATGCAAATCTTGGCACTTTTTGAAACCACTATCGGAATTTTAGATAGAGGCATCTTCTGAAAAATCTAAAGACACCATTGGAATCCTCATGAAATTCTAGGCCAGATGCACCTAAATTTTGTCCCAATCCATGGAGAAATGAGCAAGTTACAGCCTTCATGCAAATCCACAATGACTTGGTTTCTTGCCTTGGCCAGGCCTAGAAACCAGGCCACCCTTCTGTATTAATGGGGAGGTTTTGATACACGGATGTATCACCACCCCAGTGGTAGCGCGCGCATGTGTTTGTCTTGGAGGTCATGGGTTCAAACCCCGCCTAGACCATTTTTACATTTTCCATATCTTGTTATTTTTGCTATTTTTATGGTTTTTGTTCATTAATTCCAAAATTAATTTCTCTCTCAATTTTAATAATTTTTTATTGGTTCTTTTTTGCAAAAAATCACAAAAATGTTAAAATATTTTATTCCACAAAAAAATCAAATTTATGTTATTTATTTAATATAGTTGATATTTTTGTAAATAAATTCATTTTTAATTGTTTTTAAAATTTAAAAAAATGAATTTTCATCTTGAAAATCAAAACCAAATGAGTTTTAATTCATCTTGTGATTAAAACCTCATTTTTCAAACCTAAACCAAAAATCACAAGTTGTTTACTCAAACTTATTTGGTGTTTTTATTATTTTTTATTAATTTTTCTTTGAAAAATTACTTTAAAAATAAAATTAGGGTTTCTTGGATTTTGATCTTTTTCAAACCATCTTTTAAACTTTTTTGGGCCTCTAATAGAGTGTAAGACGCAACCCCCTTTGTACATAAATAATTTTGGGCCTCAGTCATTGTATAAGTCCCACTGTGTTTTCAAAATCTCGGTGCGATCGTCGCCTTTTAAACAAAAGTCACCTGGGCCTCTCCTTGAGTTGTAATCCCTATCACTTGTACAAAAATAAACTAAGGGCCTCTCCTTGAGTTGTAAGACCCAACCCTCTTTGTAAATAAAACCTTTTTTGGGCCACAGTCATTGTATAAGTCTCAATACAGTTTACAAAATAACGGTACGATTACTGTTTTTCACCTGGACCTCCCCTTGAGTATAACCCCCAACAATCTTTATAAAACAACTTCCCTTTTGATTTAGGTTCAAACTCATAGTTATTATCAAAACTTTCTTTAATTTCTTGAACAACTAACCATACAGTTGTTACTATGGAAGCTTGCTCACCTGTAAGTTTTTATCAGCTTTCTTTACATACTTTCATATATATATATATATATATATATATATATATATATATATATTTTTCTGTATTATTGGAAGCTTGCTCACCTGTAAGTCCTTATTTCATATCCTTTTAAATACTTGTCATATATCAACTGTATATATACTTGTATACCTGCTTAGATTTTTCCCTGGCAATTAGGTCTAGAACTAGATAGAGCCAGTGGTCACTCTTTCAACACAGTCAAAACTAGTTCCCCATAGGAATTCCAGATACAGTCTTGCCTTCTCTTGGGCTTAAACAATATGGAACAAAGAGAAAGGCATTATTCCCGGTGAAACTATTAGAAAATTGTCAAAGAAATTCATTTCCCCCAGAGAAGATTAATTCCTGGTGAAACCTCTCTTGAATTTCTTCAAACCCTAGAACTGTTCATTAAAGAAAAGATTATTCCCGGTGAAACTTTTCTTGAACTCATCTTAAGTTTGGACCCACAGGCTTCCTAAAAGCATCCCTGCCTCCTCTTGGGCTTTGTACAAGGACCCTCCGGCTTTTTAGAAGTTCTTATGCCTTCTCTTGGGCTTAATACAAGGACTCTGAAGACCTCTTACAGGGATAAGACAGAACTTAGTCATCCTTTGTTAGAGCTGTCTTTCTAAAGAGTCAAAACATCAGACCAATTTTAGGGTTGATTCTCATCCCTTAAATCACCTACCTCCTCTTGGGCATCATACAAAGATAAACTCTTCCATACCAGTAGACTTGGACAGTCAAATCTTCTCTTGGATCTCAAATACATTCTCAAGTTCCTTACAAAATACATAAAAACCCTGATCATTCGATCAATCTCCGGTAGAGTTAAAATCCCAGTAGGTTCAAAAACTTAATCTTTCATCCTAAATTTCCCCAGCTAGGGTCAAATCACTGCCAATAAGCTTTTATCAGAACCTCAAGGCATCTGATACCCCAACTCTTCTGGAACCCTCAGCAAGAGTTGATTCCCCATTTTGGACCTGCCTCTGGATCTCAATAATCCTTAGCAGAAGTCAGCCTCCTCTTAGGCTTTGTATAATGATTTTCCTCAGCAGAATTATCCCCAAAAGCACCCTTTTGTTGAGCCCATCTTCTTTCTTAAAACACTCTCTTGTTGAGTTAACCCTTTTTAGCCTCAATCTTGGGCTTTGTACAAGACAAACAAAGTACTCTCTTGTTGAGTCAATCACCTTGCCACACACTCTTGCTGAGTCAGTGGTACAAAATATAAACACTCTTTTGTTGAGTTAATTACCTTGAGGCACTCTCCGGTTGAGTCGACCCCTTTTAGCCTCCTCTTAGGCTTTCTATAATGATTTCTCCAGCTTGTTCAACCTCAATCTTGGGCTTTGTACAAGACACCATAAATATCTTCCCAGCGGAGTCAATTCCTCCCAGTCTTTCTTTTAGGCTTTGGGAGTTAATCTCCCTAAGCAGAGTTAACACTCTCTTCAGCCTCCTCTTAGGCTTTGTATAATGATCTTCCTCAGTGGAATTAGCCTCAATCTTGGGCTTTGTACAAGACAAATCATACTCTCCAGCTGAGTCAGTCAAGTCCTTTTAGCCACAATCTTGGGCTTTGTACAAGACAGATAAAACCTCTCACCGGTAGAGTCAGTTTCCCCTTTTAGCCTCCTCTTAGGCTTTGTATAATGATATCCCCAAAAAGTCAGTCTCTTTTTAGCCTCAATCTTGGGCTTTGTACAAGACAGATAAACACTCTCTTGTTGAGTCAGTCTTTTCCAGCCTCCTCTTAGGCTTTGTATAAGGACTTCCCCAGTGGAGTCAATCAATGTCTTAGCTTCAACCTTGGGCTTTGATCAAGGCACATACAAAAACCACCATCTTCTCAGAGGAAATCAAAATCTCTCTGTAGGAAGACATTTTTCTGTGTTATCACTCATCGAAACAGAAATCAAAATAAACATTAATCCCAGATAACTGCTATAAGTGGCACACTTGTTGATTCAAATATCCAAGCTGTGGTCCATCTTTTATCCTGGTAAATCTTCCTCTTTCATCTAATTGTTGTAAGTGGCAAGAATCTGGATTATTTACATCCACGTCAGTGTCCCTCTTTTAGCATGAAAGATTCCTAAGGAAAAATGGCATGCTCTACACTAAGTTAAAGTTTTCCCCTTCAGGATAAATCCCCTATAAAGGAAATTATGGCATTGTTGGATTCTCATATTCCAGTTAAAGTAATTCTCCTTTATAATCAGTCACCCAACAGTTGTGATAAACAGACGAGATGTCTTCCTTTAGAGATGACAAATTCTCTAAGTCAAAACCTTTTAGCTTCAATCTTGGGCTTTGAACAAGACACAAATACTCAAACTTTTAGCTTCAATCTTGGGCTTTGAACAAGACACCAAAACATCTTTTTGCTCCCATAGAATAGGAGGAACTACGATTGCTCTGATTTCCCTATTTCTTTAAATGGGAATACATAGGCATAAGATTGCAAAATCTTAGCGAGCATACCAATCAAAGAGGCAACCACCGAGTGGATGGATTCTCAAGTTCTGCTTTTTCAAAATTCGACTCCCACAAAGCTCCCTTGACTATACCATCCTCCTATCTCAAAGTACACTCTGGTCCGGGTATAGGACCTATCTCACACACACAGAGGAGCTCCCTAACAGAACAAGCAAGTAACAAGCAAATCAAACAAAAAGCAGTAAATAAATCAAAGTAGGCTAAACCCCTCAGGGGAGTTGGAATTCCCTAGCAGAGTCGCCACTTTCCTGTAGCGGCAAAATCGTGAGTGTAAGTTATTGATCAACTTAACTCATAAAGCAAGAGTCGCCGCCGCACTTTTATTTTATCCAAAAAGGAAAGGAAAAAGAGCGAACAAAACCTACACAAGCTCTAAACAAGAACAAGTGAAGAGAGACTGGGTAAGGGGGTTGGTTATGTAGAAGGAAGGTTTTACGCACCCAAAACATTCGTGGTACTCCACGGGAACCCTTTGAAATATCTACGCTTTTTGGTCTGAAAATGTTTGTTTGAAAAGTGATTGAGGAGATGAGAAGAGAAATTGTTTTTTAAGATTTTTGTGTTTGGAGAGACTTATCGCCTCATGCCTACGTACCCACGATGTGAAATGTAGGATCAAAACCCTGTAGTTCGTGGTACAAAGAATGAAATTTGTTTGTTTGGTTGATTTTAAAATGTAAAGACAAGTCGTCATTTCAAAGCGAATAATTCCGCTTAAAGAAATGAATCATGTCTAAACTTATGAAAAAGTTTTAAAGGAAAAGTACACAAGGGCACAAAAGAGGTTTGAATGAGTTTGGTGTTTTTTAAAGTCTTTTGAAAAAAAGTGTCAATATGCTTATGTAGTTTAGCATTTGTTAAGAAATGAAAGGAAAAGAGTAAAATCACTTGACAAAGTCAGGGTTTGATTATGAAAGAGGCGATGGTTTGAAATCAAGAAGGTTTTGAAAAAGGGAGAAAGTTTTGAAAATTGAAGAATGGGTGGAGAAAAAGTGACTATCCTAAAGCATAAAGTAATAGCTAAGGATAAGAAAGTTCTAACCACAAATGTAGTTGTTTTCACTATAAACCATGCAAAAGCACAAGTCTTCGAAGTCTTCGAACCATAATTCCAAAGCAAAGGGAAAAGGTCATAGTTCTAAGTCCAAGGTTCCAAGAATAGCATTGGATGTCCTAGTTCTAAGTCTAAGGATTCAAGAATAGCATTGAAGTCCAAGGTCTAGGTGCAAAATTCCATGTCCATTGCAAAGGATAGTAACCATAGTCCAAGAGTAGAAGCACAAGTTTTTTAGAGGTTTTGGCCTTTATTAATGTTTTTGGTCCAAGTGGACAGAGAGAAAAAGGCATAAGCATAAACATGTGTCCAACGGACAAAGGAAAAATTGCGGAAACATAAACATGTGTCCAACGAACAAAGGAAAAATATGCGGAAACATACACTTGTGTCCAACGGACAAAGGAAAAATTGCATAAAAGTAAAAGAGAGATAGGGAGCGAGAAGGAATTGTAAAGAAGTTAGAAGTTAGTAATTAGTAGTTAGTTGTTAGAGTAAGTGATCAATAATGATTGAATAGTGTACTTAGGTCAAGGTTAATGAAGACTTGTTAGAAGATTGATAGAATCAAAGCCTCTACAAAACCAAGCTTCATAGATTTTGAATCTAATACAAAAGATCAATCAACATTGAGTTGTTTTCCGATACGGAACATAATGTTGCGCTATGTTAAGCAATCGCCGAGTAATTTACGGAGTAATTACCCTACAATGAGGCCGGTCAATAGCTCTTTGTGCTAATGCATGCTAGATGAACAATATGTAGATCGTCATCTGAAAGCAATACAGGACGAAAAGAAAAAAGGTAACGATCTCATCTTGATCAAGAATTCAACAAAGAAATTCCATGATCCATAAGACTTTCATCGATCAAAAGGAAAGAGAAATAGATGAAGAGAAAGCCAAATTAAACCACAAAATTATGTGATCTAAGGCTAAGAACAAAAGGAAAGGGAAGAAAATGGAAAAGGAACCAAAACAGTCCCAAAAACAAGCCAAAATGTGCATTCTATTTCAGAGTAACCGGTTACTGCATATCTGCTAACTGATTACTTAGTTCAAAATAAGCGCAGTTTTTCAAAATTAACACAGAGTAACCGGTTACTGCATATCTGCTAACCGGTTACCCTGCACCAGAATGCAGAAAATTGTGCAAAATTCAGCATGATCCATTTTCAAAACTTTGTACAAACACCTTATGATCATGGAACTTAAATTGCACGAAATTTAAAGTAAAATAATAGTAAAAACCAGAAATTAAACACAATTACAATATCCAAAGGATCAAGTAACAAAGATCTCCAAAGATCTACATTATGGAAGATGAAGATGAAGCTTCAACAATGGTGAAAGATGAATTACCACTTCAAATCTGAAAATTCCTTCAAATTGCTTCAAGATCCAAACATCAAAGCCTTGATCTATGAGAATTGATGAAGAAAACAAGTTTTGATGAAGGTTTAGCTCAAAGTTGCACAAGATTCAATGTGAATCCTTGTTAACTTTCAAAAGAAGAAAAGTGAGCTTTGGTGAATTTTGTGGTTGGGGAGAGAAATTGCAAGAGGTTTGTTGGCTATCAAAAGCTTATGAAATGAATGAAATGAGGCCTCTATTTATAGAGTTTAGGCTTGGGAATTTGGTGGTTTGGAATTTGGTTTGAAAGATCAAAATTAGGATTGGAATTTGAATTTGGAGGGAAATTTATAAAAGAGTGGTGATTAGTGAAGGTGTATGGTAGGAATTAATTATGATGATGTATGGAATTAAAATGAGATGGTCTAGAATATTCCAAATGTGATCAAAATGATGAGAATTGGTGTGAAAATTGCTGAATTTGAATTTGTTGAATTTGAATTTGCTGAATTTTTTCAAATTTCCACGAGGGTAGCTGGTTACAGACTATATGATAACCGGTTACTTAGTGTAAATTTTGAAAAATACTTCTTTTGAATGCACTGCTGTGGTTTGGCTTGATTTTTGCTCGTCAAAGAAGGCATGGAAATAAACACATGAACCTTGGAGTCTCTTGAATAATAATCAATTAAAACTTGGGGGAATCCTTGACCAGATAAATTTGACATGATTGCAGATCAACTTTTACTTTTTAGATGAAATTCATTCGAGTCGAGGGACTGATGTTTTGGCATTTTTGACCTGTTCTTCCCCTGAAAATGTTAATGAAAGAAAGCAAAAAATATTTTGGGTTATGGTTAAGGTTAGTAAAATATAAACAAATAAAGCAATAAAGTGAATAAGAAGCACACAGATGCTCGGTGATCCCTGCAAGGCATAGACCCAAAGAAGAAAGGGATAAAGGAACCAAAGCATGTTCTTGTTTGTGGTATAAGATGCAAAAATGAGATGTGAATGATATGTGGAATCTTAGGGTTCAAAAATTAGGGTCTTACAGCTGCCCCTATTTAAGTATCTTCAATCGGGAGATATGAAGATACTTAAATACAAAAGGCTATATTTTTTAGCCCTAAGATGCCACGGGATGAAATGAATGCAAAGGATGAAACAGTCTGCAGGGAAACTCGAAACAAGAGAGTTACGGTAAATTGAGTGAGAAAACGCGGAAAGACACGCCGGGGAACACAAGTTATTTATGGAGATCTGTCAAGGTGACAAAAAGTATCCATCAATAGTTGGAAAGAGAGGGACAAGGCCCTGGAAGACGAGTAGTGACATCCAAGAATGAAATTGGATTAAAACTACAAATGAGACAAAGGTATGTCAATAGATGTCCAAGAACAACAGGAAAGTTTCCGGTAAAAACAGCAGCTTATCCAAGAATAACATTGGATGGAGGTGAAAAACACTCTATTGGGGGTAAGATATCCAAGAATAACATTGGATGAAAGGAACTACAACATTCAAGAATGACATTGAATGGGGCAACATCAAACATCAGAGTCATCCAAGAATAGCATTGGACTTAGTTGAGGAAAAGATATCCAAGAATGGTATTGGACTTGGCTGGAGAAAAGGTGTCCAAGAATGGCATTGGACAAAAGTAATCTCAACATCCAAGAGTGTCATTGGATAAAGCGAGAAAGGTCTTGGAAAAATATATCAGAAGTATCCAAGAATGGCATTGGATAAAAAGGGTTCACGATATCCAAGACTGGCATTGAATAAAGTGAGCAGGGACTTTCAGGAATGACACTGAAAGGTAAAGGTAAATCACTACATTCAAGAATGACATTGAATGATAGTGAGAAAGACATTCAGGAATGGCACTGAATGCAAAGGAGAAAACTCATTTAGGAATGGAACTGAATGAAAAGATATGACTTTCAGGAATGGCACTGAAAGATATCCGAGCAAATATGTTGGGGATTACAGAAGAGAGGCAAAACTTCTAGGAATAGCACTGGGAGAAACAGGAGGAACAAGGTATCCAGGAATGGTACTGGAGAAACAAGAGACAGACATCCAGGAATAGCATTGGAGTGAGAGAATACAAAGATCTAGGAATAGCACTGGAATGAAAGGAGACAAAGATCTAACAGAACTAGATGCACAGGGAAACGACAATATTCAGGAATAGCACTGAATGGAAAGATAGGTAAACAACAACATTCAGGAATGGCACTGAATGAAAAGGCAGGTAAAAATTTTGGTAGGCGCCAAGTAAGTTGGTCTTTGATCACAAGGTAAGATGTTGAAAACAACAGGACCTCAGGAAATGCATATGAGCGTGAAACACAACTTCGAGCTATGAAAATCTTTCTATGTATGATAGATGAATGATTTATGTATGCAATGTAGATGATAGGAATAACTGAGATAGACTCTTTTGTGAGGGAAGAAAGGGGACTCTGATTCCTCAACACAGGGAACACTGCCCACACTGCTTGGAGAGAAGTTGTTGAACACATCTTTGTCACACTTGTGAATTGTATCAGGCTGATGGTCTTTTGAGGAAAGACAACTTGAGGGTTCTTGGAGAATACTGCCCCAGATTGGTTGACTGATGAAAATAAACTGATCATAGCTTCAGTTTGACTGCTATAGGGGAAAAATGAACTGATCATGGCTTCAATTCTTGAAACAAATGCTGAGGATAAACTGATCATGGCTTCAGCTTGATTATTGCTGGGGATGAACTGATCATGGCTTCAGTTCTTGAAATGACTGTTGAGAAGGCTAATCTCAGTATGGGTCTTGAAAGAGATCTTCTGGCTAACCAAATCTGAGAATAACTTGCACCGAGCAACAAATCTTGAATTGATTCACAACAGGCTCTAGAAGTAATGCCCATGATAGGATCACTGACCAAGTTTCTCAACTGTTTGAAATTTCTTGATGAGGAAAGTTTGCCTGTAAATAGGAATCAATCATTCATGGTAATTTTAATGCAAAGCTCAATGCAATTTTGAAATCAAAAATCATTTTTGGAATGATATTATTAATGTAAAGCAGATGAATTACTTGTCAAAACATAACAGTTTAGACATTCAAAATGAAGAGAAAGCAAAGGTATGACATCAAAACAAATGATTGGCAACAAACTTAGGAGTCAATTTACGCAACCTTGTTGTAGTATGCTTTCAAAAGAAACCTGGCTTCAATTAGGTATTTTGAAGGTTGTAACGTGGTCTGGTTCACGGTTTTTGAATCAAAGATTATAGGCTCAAAGTTTATTTGTACCCAACCCATTCTTCTTGATGATCTCCAGTCCTATGCTCAGTTAATTCAAACTATGCATTCAGGTTCCAAGTGATTTTGGAATTGCAACACATGTCATGATGAAGGCTCAAGAGATTTTTGAGATGGCAGTCACTCTTTCTTACAACATTTTGTTGTTTTTGATGAGGACCTCAGTCAACTCGTTTTGTCTTTGAGGATTTTGGTAACCTCTTGATTTTTCTTTTGTTATCCCTAACTTTTGTCTGAACTGCGTCATTTGAGCTTACAGTCAGCGGGATGCCCCAATTTTTGCCTAAGTCTCCTTCATAGGTTTTGACTTAGCGGGTTTTTCTTTTGTTTTTCATTGATTTTTTTTTAAAGATAGAGACTGCCTGGCTTAATGATTACGGTGAACGATCATTGGCTTTTGATTTGAAAGACATCTTCGACACTTCTTTGATGTGTGCGAAGGAAAGCTTATGATTGCAATGATTCTCTTGTATTTAAATACACAGTCAAATTAACTGAGAACTACCCATCCCTAGGTTAAAATTTCGGGTTTTTCGTACAGAAAGAAACTCCACCTTCTAGGCTCAAAGGGTTGAAAAGGGATTAACTTCCTTATTTCTCCAGTGTTTGGGAGTTGAAACAATGCCTGTACATCATCAACTAAGTTTCAATTGAAAGCATACAGTTCAGCAGTTTTAGGTATTTCGTTTTCATCATCCTCCCTCCAATATTTGCATAAACAAAAGTTTGATAAAGAAAGTGAACAGGAGATAATTTTTTTGTTTTGTGAAAAAGAAAGCATAAAGATGCACACAGTGGATATAAATGAATTTGAATCAAAACATTGCAATGCTCATTTGATTGAAGTTACCATGAAAGTACAAATAAAGTTCGAAAGCAAACAGTCAATATAATCAAAGAAAAATGCAAACATAAAGAAACAAGGCCTAGTGATTAATCAGCAACAAGGATGAGCTGTCCCGTCTAAAACACTGGCTTTAGGAAATAATTCATCTGAACTGACTCAAACTTCACTTGGCATGCTCTGGCAAAGGATTGTTGACAACATTGGGGTTATCATCAAGAAAAGTCAGAATATTTGCTTTCACCAATTCTTGTACTCTAGCTTTCAATGCATAGCAACCTTCCAAGTTATGGCCTGCCCCACCTCGATGGAACTCACAGTGAAGATCAACCCTATAGTCGACTGGGAGAGGATTTGGAGGAGGAGGTAGATCCCTCATTGTAATCAAACCTTTCTGAAGAAGACATGGATACAACTCAGTGTAGGACATTGGGATAGGATCAAAGTTAACCCTATTGCGATTCTGATTTTGTCTAACAACCTGACGAGGAGCTTGAAGTGGTTAAGCATTGACAACAGGAGCAAATGCAGCTACATATTGTTGTTGTCTGGGACGAGATTTCCCTTCAACTGAAACAACATGGGTAACACCATCCTTTTTCTTTTGAAAATTCCCAGCATACTTTTTAGCACCACTAAAGGCTTCAGCATTAGTAATCTTTCCTTTCTTGATACCTTCTTTTAGTATTTCTCCAATAGTGACTAGGTCAGCAAAACCAGATGATACAATGCCTATCATCTTTTCCCAAAAGAGTGGCTGAAGAGTGTCCATGAACAAACCAGTCAATTCTTTTTCAGCCAAAGGTGGCTCCACTTGAGCAGCTAGCTCTCTCCAGCGCTGAGCGTACTCCTTAAAAGATTCTTTTTCTTTCTGAGACATATTTTGCAATTGACGGCAATCAGGTGCCATGTCCAGATTGTACTTATACTGCTTTAAAAAAGCATCAGCCAAGTCCTTCCAGCTTTGGATACGGTTCTTCTCAAGTCCCATTTACCATTTCATTGAAGGCCCACTCAAGTTGTCTTGGAAACAGTGAATGAGCAGTTTGTCGTTTTTGGCATGAGCAGCCATCTTGCGGCAGTACATCACCAAGTGGCTTCTGGGACAGGTGTTCCCCTTGTATTTCTCAAAATCAGGAGTTTTGAATTTTGCAGGCATAACCAAGTCTGAAACCAAGCACATGTCCATTGCGGCAGCACTAAAGACATCACTTCCTTCCTCGACTCTTATCCTTTTGTCTAGAGTTTGCCATTGCTCTCTGACTTCTTCAATGTATCCAGGTTTTCCCTGACTTTCAAATTGTGGACCAGCAGCATGGTACACGAAAGGAGGATTCTCAGGAATAGCTTGAGCAACAGAATGCACAACAGGCTGAGGTTTAGTGAACAATGGAGCTGAAGATACTGGCACTACAAACGGGACAAACACAGGAGTTGTTGCAAAGGGTGGCGAGTAATTCGGAGGTAACCCAAATTCTGGCCAAGTAGAAGCTGGTTGCTGAGTCAGTGGAGGGTCAACAGCAGCAGTTGAGATTTCAGAGATCACGGTCCTCTAAGATGGTTCACCTCTAGCAATCAGAACTTGCATCATTTCTGTGAGCTTGGTCATGCCAGCCTTCAACTCATCAATTTCCATTCTAACTTCGGCGTTGTGTTGTTCCTGGTTTTCCATTCTCAATTTGACAGCAGCTCTAGTTCCGTAGTTGTGTTGAGGAAACAGCTTGACGGTGAATAGATAACTGGTGAAGGAGACAATTGAAATGAGTGTCTGAGACAACTTGGAAGAATGCATATGTATGCTCATGGATGCAAGAGTGCATGGATGCAACAACCAAAAACAAGATCACTCAAAGCACACGGGTTCAAAGGTCTGAGTCACGAGCATGGAGTCGAGGTTAAGAACCAATCCCACAAAAGGTATGTACTAAGGTTTTGTCTTCATTGTACCTGCAGAAAACAGCGGTTCTAACAGAGTGCATAGGGTCCACAATCCACTATCAGATACACCAGCACACCGATTTGCTCGGAGGTTGGTAGTTATCCTCAAGAGAATCTAACCTGAGTGTGGCATCGCGTAACAGCTAAGTCAGATTTGCATCTTCATAGCTTCCGCGCCACGATCCTAAAAAGGCTAAGATGGGTTAAAGGTTACTACGGTTCTCAGTGTTATAGGCTTCTATGGAAAAAGTAATGCCTTCAACGATCGCTCGATCGACATCAGTAATTCCAAAGAGGCAACCACCGAGTGGATGGATTCTCAAGTTCTGCTTTTTTGGGATTCGACTCCCTCAAAGCTCCCTTGACTATACCATCCTCCTATCTCAAAGTACACTCTGGTCCGGGTATAGGACCTATCTCACACACACAGAGGAGCTCCCTAACAGAACAAGCAAGTAACAAGAAAATCAAACAAAAAGCAGTAAATAAATCAAAGTAGGCTAAACCCATCAAGGGAGTTGGAATTCCCCTGCAGAGTTACCACTTTCCTGTAGTGGCAAAATCGTGAGTGTAAGCTATTGATCAACTTAACTCATAAAGCAAGAGTCGCCACCGCACTTTTATTTTATCCAAAAAGGAAAGGAAAAAGAGCAAACAAAACCTACACAAGCTCTAAACAAGAATAAGTGAAGAGAAACTGGGTAGGGGGGATGGTTATGCAGAGGGAAGGTTTTACGCACCCAAAACATCTGCGGTACTCCACGAGAACCCTTTGAAATATCTACGCTTTTTGGTCTGAAAATGTTTGTTTGAAAAGTGATTGAGGAGATGAGAAGAGAAATTGTTTTTTAAGATTTTTGTGTTCGGAGAGACTTATCTCCTCATGCCTACGTACCCACGATGTGAAATGTAGGATCAAAACCCCGTAGTTCGTGGTACAAAGAATGAAATTTGTTTGTTTGGTTGATTTTAAAATGTAAAGACAAGTCGTCATTTCCAAGCGAATAATTCCACTTAAAGAAATGAATCATGTCTAAACTTATGAAAAAGTTTTAAAGGAAAAGTGCACAAGGGCACAAAAGAGGTTTGAATGAGTTTGGTGTTTTTTTAAGTCTTTTGAAAAAAGTGTATATATGCTTATGTAGTTTAGCATTTGTTAAGAAATGAAAGGAAAAGAGTAAAATCACTTGACAAAGTCAAGGTTTGATTATGAAAGAGGTGATGGTTTGAAATCAAGAAGGTTTTGAAAAAGGGAGAAAGTTTTGAAAATTGAAGAATGGGTGGAGAAGAAGTGACTATCCTAAAGCATAAAGTAAATGCTAAGGATAAGAAAGATCTAACCACAAATGTAGTTGTTTTCACCATAAACCATGCAAAAGCACAAGTCTTCGAACCATAATTCCAAAGCAAAGGGAAAATGTCCTAGTTCTAAGTCCAAGGTTCCAAGAATAGCATTGGATGTCCTAGTTCTAAGTCCAAGGATTCAAGAATAGCATTGAAGTACAAGGTCTAGGAGCAAAATTCCATGTCCATTGCAAAGGATAGTAACCATAGTCCAAGATTAGAAGCACAAGTTTTTTAGAGGTTTTGGCCTTTATTAATGTTTTTGGTCCAAGTGGACAAAGAGAAAAAGGCATAAGCATAAACATGTGTCCCACGGACAAAGGAAAAATTGCGGAAACATAAACATGTGTCCAACGGAAAAAGGAAAAATATGCGGAAACATAAACATGTGTCCAACGGACAAAGGAAAAATTGAATAAAAGTAAAAGAGAGATAGGGAGCGAGAAGGAATTGTAAAGAAGTTAGAAGTTAGTAATTAGTAGTTAGTTGTTAGAGTAAGTGATCAATAATGATTGAATAGTGTACTTAGGTCAAGGTTAATGAAGACTTGTTAGAAGATTGATAGAATCAAAGCCTCTACAACAACAAGCTTCATAGATTTTGAACCTAATACAAAAGATCAATCACCATTGAGTTGTTTTCCGATACGGGACATAATGTTGCGCTATGTTAAGCAATCGCCGAGTAATTTATGGAGTAATTACCCTACAATGAGGCCGGTCAATAGCTCTTTGTGTTAATGCATGCTAGATGAACGATATGTAGATCGTCATCCAAAAGCAATACCGCACGAAATGAAAAGAAGGTAACGATCTCGTCTTGATCAAGAATTCAACAAAGAAATTCCATGTTCCATAAGACTTTCATCGATCAAAAGGAAAGAGAAATAGATGAAGAGAAAGCCAAATTAAACCACACAATTATGTGATCTAAGGCTAAGAACAAAAGGAAAGGGAAGAAAATGGAAAAGGAACCAAAACAGTCCCAAAAACAAGCCAAAATGTGCATTCTGTTTCAGAGTAACCGGTTACTGCATATCTGCTAACCGGTTACTTAGTTCGAAATAAGCGCAGTTTTTCAAAATTAACACAGAGTAACCAGTTACTGCATATCTGCTAACTGGTTACTCTGCACCAGAATGCAGAAAATTGTGCAAAATTCAGCATGATCCATTTTCAAAACTTTGTACAAACACCTTATGATCATGAAACTGAAATTGCACAAAATTTAAAGTAAAATAACAGTAAAAACCAACAATTAAACACAATTACAAGATCCAAAGGATCAAGTAACAAAGATCTACATTATGGAAGATGAAGATGAAGCTTCAACAATGGTGAAAGATGAATTACCACTTCAAATCTAAAAATTCCTTCTAATTGCTACAAGATCCAACCACCAAAGCCTTGATCTATGAAAATTGATGAAGAAAACAAGTTTTGATGAAGGTTTAGCTCAAAGTTGAACAAGATTCAATGTGAATTCTTGTTAACTTTCAAAAGAAGAAAAGTGAGCTTTGGTGAATTTTGTGGTTGGCGAGAGAAATCGCAAGAGGTTTATTGGCTATCAAAAGCTTGTGAAATGAATGAAATGAGGCCTCTATTTATAGAGTTTAGGCTTGGGAATTTGGTGGTTTGGAATTTGGTTTGAAAGATCAAAATAAGGCTTGGAATTGGAATTTGGAGGGAAATTCATAAAAGAGTGGTGATTAGTGAAGGTGTATTGTAGGAATTAATTGTGATGATGTATGGAATTAAAATGAGATGGTCTAGAATATTCCAAATGTGATCAAAATGATGAGAATTGATGTCAAAATTGCTGAATTTGAATTTGATGAATTTTTTCAAATTTCCACGAGGGTAACCGGTTACAGACTATATGATAACCGATTACTTAGTGTAAATTTTGAAAAATACTTCTTTTGAATGCACTGTTGTGGTTCGGCTCGATTCTTTTGCTCGTCAAAGAAGGAATGGAAATAAACACATGAACCTTGGAGTCTCTTGAATAATAATCAATTAAAACTTGGGGGAATCCTTGACCAGACAAATTTGACATGATTGCGGATCAACTTTGACTTTTCAGATGAAATTCATTCGAGTCGAGGGACTGATGTTTTGGCATTTTTGACCTGTTCTTCCCCTGAAAATGTTAATGAAAGAAAGCAAAAAATATTTTGGGTTATGGTTAAGGTTAGTAAAATATAAATAAATAAAGCAATAAAGTGAATAAGAAACACACAGATGCTCGGTGATCCCTACAAGGCATAGACCCAAAGAAGAGAGGGATAAAGAAACCAAAGCATGATCTTGTTTATGGTATAAGATGCAAAAATGAGATGTGAATGATATGTGGAATATTAGGGGTTAAAAATTTGGGTCTTACAACCTTCATACCAATCAAAACTGAGGTCCAGTACCTCACCAAAATCATCAATAATTCACTCTTTCTCACAAACATCCCCCAAAGAAGAAACTTTCCCATTTACAGATAAACACCATCAAGTACAAAGCAGAACTTAATGCTAATCAACCTTTGGATAACCACATATAGGATGGGTAATTGACAACTCCCCATTGTATAACCTGACCCCGAACTCCCTGAATCTCTCTTAGCGTTTGTTCAGTTAAACATTCGCGTGCAAGGTTAGTTTTAGATAGCTTCCCTTTCCCTTCCAGCTTCACGGGATAAATAAGAAATCAGAAAGTAGCACCCCTTCCCTACCATTACGGTGAGGAGGAACCCATGGCGATAAGGTGGTCGCGTCACCGACAAAAATCGTACGCTACAGTAAAAATGGCAACTCTGCTGGGGAGCCATTTTATCTGTCCAGGATTAAGACTAGAATTCCTAAGAGGTCAAGGATGATTAGTTTTAAGTATTATACTATATATATATATATCGCTTTTCCTACTTGATATCCGTGTTTATTTTTCTGTCAATGGGAATGCGAGTGATGTCGCATGTGGAAAGTATGAGAGAACCATGTGATAGGTGATGGCATAGACGGGTGGACTTACAAGGAGTGATTCCCGAATAAGAGATCCTGGTAGACCATCAAATTAGTGGAGATACCCTTTGCGGATTCAATGTTTAACGACTTCGTCGTGAAGGTAGATTGTCCCAATGTGGTATCCATGAAACTGAGGATTTAGTAGACATTAACCATGTGGCCATTTGGTAGTGCGGTAGCTATCGGAAATAGCTGATACGCGATACTACACTCAATTGAGATTACCTTAGGATGCTACAGCTCGCTCGGGTGAACCAGCTTGCTGTTGTTATCCCTAGGGGGTCAATGATTTTGGGAACTTTTACCCGTTCTACAGGTACAAATTAACCAGAATACAACCTTTGGGGATGGGTAGAGCCATGACTCCATGCTCGTGACGTTGAACCCTTGTGTCATACCCCAAATTTTGACCACTAAGATTCTCCATCATTGTGAAAATAATCATCACAATATGGATGAACCATCATGCCTCATCTATCTCCACAAAGATGGGTGAGCATCCACTACAATCAAACTTAGGGTTTCAAACCCACTCAGAGCTCTTAGACAAATGATCAATCAAGGAATGACATGATCTTCAACTTGTGTAAACCTCTAAAACCTCCAAAATGGATCAAGAGGACTCCCACATCAAGAATCAAGCACATGGTTGCAACATTCCAAGTGGATTAAGCCTCAAGATCGCCAGTGTCACCAAATTAGGGTTTTGGTCGATCAGGGCCTCCAGATGGAAATTTTCCCCTGAGCATGAGCCAAAACTTCAAATCACAACTTAAAATACTCTAAGGGACCTCATAAACCCAATCATCAAGTCAATTTAGCCTTAGGAGATGCATTCATAAAAAATCAGGAATTAGGGTTTCTTGACCTAATTCACCCCTAAGTTGACTTTTGGGACAAAACATGAGCCAAGACCTCAAGAGATGATTTGAGGGTCCCTATTAAATCACATTGATCCATTTGCAACAATGGATTGATCCAAGAAGCTTGATTCACAAGTTTCAAGTTCATCAGAACCACAGTTAGGGTTTCGCGGAAAAAGTCAACTGTACCTTTGACTTTTGACCAAGACATGCTCCCAAGCCTTGGGACATGATTCAATACACCCTATAACACATATAAAATCAATCCATCAAGTTTTATTTAGGTCAAGGACTTGATTTAATAGAGGATCACACTGTTTTGAATTCGTCTGATAAAAAGTCAACTGTGCCCAAAAGTCAAAGTTTGACTTTTTGATTTTTTTTATCAATTATGGTCCCCTAACCCTAAAATGATGTTAATGTGTGATTGGAATCATCATTCATCAAGAAAAATCAAGAAAAGTGGGATAACTTGTAAAAGGGGTCACCATAAAAAACTTAGAAATTTTCTAAGTTATGGAACAAAGTGGCTAGGGTACCAACTTCCAAGGATCATAACTTGAGATCCAAGCAACCATTTGGGCTGATCCAAAGATAGATTTGTAGCTCTCATGACATACTTTAAAAGTGTCAACTACACCTCATTCCAATTCATCATGGATTTTGAGTTATGGTTGTATCAAAATGGCTGAAAACATGAAATGTCACTTTTTCCAACACTTAGTGAAATTTTCACTAAGTCAGAATCTGTTTCACTTTTTCCAAAATGTAAGGGCATTTTTCACTTGGATCCAAAAAGTATCAAGACAAACTATGATCACACATGTGTTGTATCATATAAGAGCTTTCCGAAATGGCCAAGAACTCCATCAAACTCCACTTGAGCCATGTGATATGACAATGGCAATGTGCCTTGCTGCAAACTGTCATGGAAAACCTCTGCTGCAGTTGCCATTCCCTATTCCTTGCAAAACAAACTTGCTCTACTATAAATAGAGCTCATTTGTGCTCAGTTTAAGTACACCAAAGCCATCAAACAGATTCTTTCCTCAAAATCACCTTCTCACTTCCAATTTTACCTTCTAAGGCAATTCACTATCGGGTTTTGAGTTTGAGAGCTATTCCAACCAAACCAATCACACACACACCTCATAAACATCATATAGAAGTGATCCAAACACTTAAACAACAATTGTAACACTGATTTCTCAGAATCACCAGCCAGTTGCTCAAGGTTTTAACCAAGTTGCAGCTGAGATGCCATGAAGTGATCCAACCATTTTCAATCAAGTCCAAGCATTCAAACACACTCCATATGGTGTAGGGAGGCTTTTCATATCATCACAACGCATATGTAACACCTCCAACTCAAAAATCACATTTCCCTTGTTGTCACGACCTTCAAGTAAGCCTAAACTTGGTCATCTCTTAATCTATGCATATTTCCTCGCACAATACTTTTACCAAATGTTTATAATCATGCATAGAATGTTTCCCCTCAATTAATTGCTTTATTTGAATCCTGTATCAAAATTCTCATACTTCATGCAAATTTTAGGGTTCTTGAGGTTTTGTCTTGATTTCTTATTCCATGCTTAAAATAAATTAAATTAAAGACCATAGACATGATCGTGAGGTGAAAACGAGCAGATTGATATGTGGATTGTGTGATTTCATCAAGTATTCAGTGAGATTAGATAGAAAATGCAAATCAGGCCAAACTCAAAACACGAGCGTGTTCTTGCCATGTACTTGGCGCCTTTTTTCAAAATTCAAATATTTGAATTTTGTGATTTTATTTAATTGATTCAAAAATTAATTTCTCTCTGATTTTTAATGATTTTTAGTTGATTCTTTTTTTTAATAATTCACAAAAATGTTAAAATATTTTATTTTGCCAAAAATTCCCAAAAATGTTATTTATTTCATATATTTGATATTTTTGCAAAAGAATTAATGTTTTATTTGTTTTTAACATTTTAAATATTTGTTCCTTTTTTATTTCCCAAACTTAATTGATTTTCAATCATTTTGTGGATATAAACATGATTTTTGAAGCATTGATCCTAGATCACCACTCATTTCTCACATGTTCTCATCAATTTTTATTAATTTTTTAACAAAATTAATACCTTTTTAAACAAAATTAGGGTTTTGATTAATTCAACCCTCATCAATCATTTTAAAACTCTTTGGGCCTCTATTAGAGTGTAAGACCCATCCCTTTTGTATATAAAACCTTTTTGGGCCTCAGATATTGTATAAGTCCCTCTGTATATTTTCAAAAGTACGGCGCGGTCGTCGCCTTTAACAAAATCTTTGGGCTTCTCCTTGAGCTATAAGACCCATCTTTATCATTTTAAAACTCTTTGGGCCTCTTGGTAGAGTGTAAGACCTAATCCTTTTGTAGATAAAACCTTTTTGGGCCTCACATATGGTGTAAGTCCCTCTGTATAGTTTTCAAAACAACGGTACGATCATCGTTAAAACTTGGGCCTCTCCTTGAGTTGTAAGCCCCAACAATCTTTTCAAAACACTTTCTCCTTTGATTTTGAATTAGAATATATGTTGTTATCAAAACTTTCTTTGTTGAACAACTAACCAAACAACATGGAAGCTCTACAACGGGTAAGTGTTTATCCGCTTTCATTTACCGCTTTCATATGTATATAAACTGTATTGTGGGGCTGTTTCACTGTAAGTCTTCTTTCACATCCTTTTATATACTTGTCCCATATCCACTGTGTAATACTAGTATAGTTATTTAGAGTTTTCCCCAGCAACTACGTCTAGCACTAGGTAAAGCCTTGTTGGTCACTTTTAAATACAAACAAAACTAGATCCCCCGTAGGATCCCAGATACAGTTTTCCCTCATGGGATTAAACAATATGGAACAAAGAGAAAGGCAGTATTCTCGGTGAACCTTTTCTCAGACTCTCACTGTAACACCCCAATTCCCATCGCGGATAAATAATACATATATAAATCAGAGTGAATAAAAATTTATTCTTAGACAGAAACAAGGATGTCACATTTAAAGAAAGAAAACACAATCCCTGCTCATAAATTTGATACATAACACAAAATGGAATAAACATAAAAGGGAAACTTTTTCCAACAAAAGGAAAGTTCAATTATGGAATAAAGCGGAAAGATCCACAACTGACTTGTTTTACAAAATAAATTGTTTTATAACATCAAAATATTCATACAAAGGTAATACAAAATAGATCCAACAAATGTATACATATATAACAAAAGCGTTCCCCGACTCCCGTGTTACGCATCAGAGCAGAC
This sequence comes from Lathyrus tuberosus, assembly GCA_022829125.1. Lineage (NCBI taxonomy): Eukaryota > Viridiplantae > Streptophyta > Magnoliopsida > Fabales > Fabaceae > Lathyrus > Lathyrus tuberosus. The sequence goes on along the minus strand of JALAZF010000052.1, from coordinate 2,639,228 downwards.
AGACCGACAAAAGGATGGAGAACTGATCTTCACAAAAGCCTCCAAGATACTAATCTGCAATTGCCTCATAGAGCAACAAACCACAGCAGAAGGGTGAGAAATAACAACTAAATCAAGATTGCATAATAATATGCAAACACATATAAATTCACATGCATAACTATTCTCACCACAAGCATCACATACTAATACATATGGCATGCCACAGATACATAACATATTTCTAATAATCCAACCACATAGCATATATCAATTATACCAACATAATCACATATTCACACATAAGGCATACCAAAGTTATGACATATGGAAACACACCACTACATCACATATATTCATATATAGCATATCATAGATAATTAATACAATCATTGTAATGTACAACATCCCCACAAAACATAGCATATGTCTATACATAAAACATATCATCCATAACAAATGCTATCACGAGCTCAACACATAATCAATCAATTCACAATTTCCCACACATAATCAATCCATTCATGACTTATACAAATGCACAGAGATCGACACAACGACTCTATGCATGCCGTACCGTTCCATCCATCATTCTCATCATCATTAATTCACTCAGGAATTATTGGAACCATCGTTTGTTACTTAGTGTAACTCCCCTTCGGGAAAACGATGTTCCCCGTCGCTTTAGGTCCTCTTTGTATAAGGCTCACGACGTTTATGGATCGCTTTAGGTCCTCTTTGTATAAGGCTCACGATCCGATCGCTTTAGGTCCTCTTTGTATAAGGCTCACGATCGTCTATAACGTCGCCTTAGGTCCTCTTTGTATAAGGCTCACGACCGTTACAGCAGATTCCCTCTAGAATCGTTTCGTCGCTCACACCCCACAAGGGCACACGACATCACAAGGTGCATATCATGATACATGTCATATCAACGACTCATGACAATCAAATGCACATTCACAAATCAACAATATGAATTATCTCATCATCATTTCATGCATTGGAAATCAATTCAAACAATGCCTTTTACTTGCCATAAGGCCACCAAATAACACACATTGAATTTCACATAAACAATGCATTTCATCATAATCCACAAACCAAAATAATTAGCATTTTAGCATATACACTCATATCAATTCACATCAAGAATTACTCACCATCAACCACAACAATCCTGCCAGCATACAATGATACTCACAACACTAGGGTTCACGCCACGAAGGCTACCCACAACAACATACATTAATACCATACATTTGTATTCAAGTCAACAAATTATTTTTCCATAAGGCCACAACAATTACAACAACTTATCACATGCTTCAACATCATATAACAGCACACAAGTTATACGTTATATATCAAAAGCATATCGCATAATAACACATCAATCGCACACAATTACGACGGTAAAAGTCGACAAAATGACACGTTTCCAAATTTCTGACACAATTAAATCAGCCACTAATCTCAAAACCATTTTTATAAGAAAGAACATCTCATTAGCTTTCCAACGGTACTAAGAACGTCTCGATCCGAGTTACGGATAAAAAGTTATGAATTTTCAAAGAAAAGAATTTATTGAGAAACAGCCAGATTCGCCTGGCGACTTAGGAATTTGCCTGGCGAATCCCCCTTCGCCAGCACTTCGCCTGGCGAACCACAATTTTAGAAAACACCCAAGAGTTCCAGTAGCTAACACATTTTCGTCTCCCCGTTTTCGCCTGACGACTTATGATTTCGCCTAGCGAATCCCTCTTCGCCAGCACTTCGCCTGGCGAACTAGTGGCGAGACCTAATTCGCCTGGCGAATCGCATCAGAACCAGAATTTTTCTGTTGCGGGTTACACGGTTCCAAACCCCAAAATCCAACTTTCTCCAACCAAAACGTTTTCAATCAATCAAAACAAGTATCAACAATATTCATACATATAATACGATCATACTACGTGATTCATATCGATTTCCAACCGTGAAAACATCAATTCTATCGAAATGATCACAATTCCAATCAAGTGGAAAACATATATTTTTCAACCAAACATTCAAATAAATACATACGTATACATATACAAGCAAGATATAATCGAAACTTCTCACCCTTACCCGATTAATCGCGCTTGAAATAGAGTATTGAAGATTTCTTCTTCTCCTCTTTTCCTTCCTCTTCCTTTCTTTCCTTTCTGTTTCTTTTCTCTCTTTTTCTCTCAAATCTCTATTTATAAAAATATCTAATTTTTCTAAAATATCTAACCCCTCAAAATGACCATTTTACCCCTCAGCTCAAATATCTCACAAACGCTCTCAAAACGCGATAAAACATAATAACGATGAAAAATAATATATTGTCAAATAAAAATCAAGAATAAAATAATATAAAAACAAAAATAATTAAATCGACTCAATTAAATAAATCGGACAAAACGGGGCGTTACAATTCTCCCCCACTTAGACATTTTCGTCCTCGAAAATATACTTGATGCAAACAACTCCGGATACGACTCTCGTATCTTACTAACCTATTAACATGCCAACACTAGTCACACCACGAATAACACAAACTGGCAAACCACCTCGCTAACAACAACTACTACAACGACACGACAACGGTAATAACAACAATGAAAAGATGCAATGCACATATCATGCATTTGACGACCAACTCACAACTCAAAGAATACCCAAGTTACGAACACACAGGTTCACTCTTGAACCGAAACACAACAAGATCGTTACCATCACCATAGGTAACACTCCCCTAATTCCCCACATAGGAATTAGCTACACGCACTCGAACCATCACCATGGAAACGAGGCAACAACACAAACAAGAACATAAAGTTCCACGACCCAACATCGTTTCAACAACCTCTACATAACCACAATACCAACATCCTTGTCACACAACAATATTACCACAATGCTACGATTCCCCAATCGAACATATAACCAAAACATCCATCTACATAGTAGCCCATGATTAATATTTAAACCTTTCACCTAACACTTCCATTCTGAAACATCCAATGGTCTCATCATTCCTACATGTTTCCAATGTTTAACCTATGAACTCTTACAAGTCACACACGCATATACGAATTGTGCCACATCACGCTTCCGTTGCGCACCCTGATTACTCGTAACCATCAAAACTATCAATCCCACGTCCAAAGTCTAACTCTTTCTCATATTCGTCAAAAATCACTGTTCACTTTTAATATACCCAACCTCCCACTCTGCTGTGTTAGCTTACACACCAGACACAAGTCTCTGAACTGCTCAACCAACTCTAATTCTCTGATCATCAAAATAGACATATGCACAGATTTTTGACTTAACTTATCCGGCACGACATTAACTTTACCAATAGGATAATTCGAGCCAAGGTCATAACTAATCAGGAATTCTAACCATCCTCGTTGTCTCCTACTTTATTCCTTCTTACCAAACAAGTACTCTAAACCCTTGTGATTACCAAACACCTTGAACCTAAAACCCTCAAAATAATACCTCTAGATTCTTCAACACAAAAGTAACCGCAGCCATCTCGAAATCATGAATCCTCAATTGTCGTAAAGCATAAGAAATGACTTTACCCTCTCGCATTAACACACTAGCTACACTCATCAAGGATGCATCCCAATATTCCATAAACAGTTTATTAGGATCAGGCAGAATCAAATTGGAGCCGTAGTCAATCTCTACTCCAGCTCACCAAAACTTACTCATAACGAACATCCAATACAAACGACTCACCCTTTGCAAGTCAACTGAGATAACAGAAGTACTGACTTAGCAAAGTCTTCCATAACCTGTAGTAACAACCAACTAAGCCTAAAAGTTTCTAATCTCCTTAACCGACTTTGGAGTCTCTCATTGTAGAACTGCATCTACTTTGGATAGATACACAATAATACCATCATCAGAAATAACATAACCAAGAAAACTAACCTCTTTCAATCAAAATTCTCACTCGATAATTTAGCAGAAAGCCCCCTCTCTTTCAATCCTTGTAACTCAATCCTCAAATACTCTACATACTCATCCTTTGATTTAAAATAAATCAGAATATCATCCAATAAACCTCACTATGAACTTATCCAAACAAGTATGGAAGATAAGATTCATATACTCCACAACCATAACATACACAACCTTCAAAATTCATTCTGAGCTCGAAACAGTTTATCCAAAATAGCTTAACAATCTCTGGTTACCACATTCCATATCAATTCTTCTTACGGGGTTCCAACTCACTCCAGGTTTTTGCTGACACGAGATCTCAACCCATAACAAAAGTAATACCATCAAGGAACTTCAAATCGTTCGCAATTCGTCACAATTCAAAACTCAAGCTATCCAGAACACAACCGCAAGTTTGCATACTACTCACTGATTAACATGCAACCTCATGCTATCATCCTTTTCCTTACCAACCATGCTGGACCTCTTCAAGTCGACACACTAAAGTTTCATCCCAAAAACACATCTGAAAACCATGCACAACTGACGGCCCATCACTGTGGCTTCCTGCCAATTTCCAGAACACTATCATCACAAACATGACAAACATCTGAATTTCACTTCCTAAAAGTTCTTCTACTTACTTAGCAGATCCAAACCTCAAATCTTCACCTTCGTCAAATTTGAGTTCACACCCTACTCTCTGAGAACAACCTTTAAAAATACCCAATCGTTCTCTCTCAATGACTTCCCAACTTGACCAACATACCAAAACCTCTAATCCGCCTCATCTTCCGATAGAAGAATCTTCATCAACTCATCAAAACAATCGGTACTTACTTGACTTAGCTCCAAACGATTCACAAAACATACTATCTAAGCTGGAAAGACACGTCTATTCCATCCAACATAATTCTGTCTACTATCAACAAGAGATTAAGGGTGATCAGCTCCTCAAATTGTCAATAGACAGCCGACAATCATGATGGGGCATAAACCATCTTTACCAAACTATAATAGCATTTCTTGCATCTTGTGCACAAAACTACCTAAGGCATAAATCCTTAGTTGACATAAACCTTACCTCCGCATTCCCTCCGAAATTGGGAACAACACTGTCCAAACAACACTTACAATCTTGCAATCTACAACACACTGAGCCAACGCTCCACACCTGAAGCAACTTGGAGAAGCACCAACTTCTCCCCCACTTATCTCATTCTAAATCCTGAAGACAAAGGATTAGAAAACCCGAAAGCACTGACAGTGTTTCACACACATATCACATACTAAGGGACAAGCAACATCGACACTATTCAACTGTCATGCCACACAGACTCAACAACTTGGCCGGACGGACCGACCTGCTCTGATACCACTAATGTAACACCCCAATTCCCATTGCGGATAAATAATACATATATAAATCAGAGTGAATAAAAATTTATTCTTAGACAGAAACAAGGATGACACATTTAAAGAAAGAAAACACAATCCCTGCTCATAAATTTGATACATAACACAAAATGGAATAAACATAAAAGGGAAACTTTTTCCAACAAAAGGAAAGTTCAATTATGGAATAAAGCGGAAAGATCCACAACTGACTTGTTTTACAAAATAAATTGTTTTATAACATCAAAATATTCATACAAAGGTAATACAAAATAGATCCAACAAATGTATACATATATAAAAAAAGCGTTCCCCGACTCCCGTGTTACGCATCAGAGCAGACAGACCGACAAAAGGATGGAGAACTAATCTTCACAAAAGCCTCCAAGATACTAATCTGCAATTGCCTCATAGAGCAACAAACCACAGCAGAAGGGTGAGAAATAACAACTAAATCAAGATTGCATAATAATATGCAAACACATATAAATTCACATGCATAATTATTCTCACCACAAGCATCACATACTAATATATATGGCATGCCACAGATACATAACATATTTCTAATAATCCAACCACATAGCATATATCAATTATACCAACATAATCACATATTTACACATAAGGCATACCAAAGTTATGACGTATGGAAACACACCACCACATCACATATATTCATATATAGCATATCATATATAATTAATACAATTATTGTAATGTACAATATCCCCACAAAACATAGCATATGTCTATACATAAAACATATCATCCATAACCAATGCTATCACGAGCTCAATGCATAATCAATCAATTCACAATTTCCCACACATAATCAATCCATTCATGACTTATGCAAATGCACAGAGACCGACACAACGACTATATGCATGGGTACCATTCCATCCATCATTCTCATCATCATTAATTCACTCAGGAATTATTGGAACCATCGCTTGTTACTTAGTGTAACTCCCCGTCGGGCAAACGATGTTCCCCGTCGCTTTAGGTCCTCTTTGTATAAGGCTCACGACGTTTATGGATCGCTTTAGGTCCTCTTTGTATAAGGCTCACGATCCGATCGCTTTAGGTCCTCTTTGTATAAGGCTCACGATCGTTTATAACGTCGCTTTAGGTCCTCTTTGTATAAGGCTAACGACCGTTATAGCAGATTCCCTCTGGAATCGTTTCGTCGCTCACACCCCACAAGGGCACACGATATCACAAGGTGCATATCATGATGCATGTCATATCAACGACTCATGACAATCAAATGCACATTCACAAATCAACAATATGAATTATCTCATCATCATTGTTCATGCACTGGAAATCAATTCAAACAATGCCTTTACTTGCCATAAGGCCACCAAATACCACACATTGAATTTCACATAAACAATGCATTTCATCATAATCCACAAAATACAACAATTAGAATTTTAGCATATACACTCATATCAATTCACATCAAGAATTACTCACCATCAACCACAACAATCCTGCCATCATACAATGATACTCACAACACTAGTGGTCACGCCACGAAGGCTACCCACAACAACATACATTAATACCATACATTTGTATTCAAGTCAACAAAGTATTTTGCCATAAGGCCACAACAATTACAACAACTTATCACATGCTTCAACATCATATAATAGCACACAAGCTATACGTTATATATCAAAAGCATATCGCATAATAACACATCAATCGCACACAATTACGACGGTAAAAGTTGACAAAACGACACGTTTCCAAATTCCCGACACAATTAAATCGGCCACTAATCTCAAAACCATTTTTATAAGAAAGGACATCTCATTAGCTTTCCAACGGTACTAAGAACGTCTCGATCCGAGTTATGGATCAAAAGTTATGAATTTTCAAAGAAAATAATTTATTGAGAAACTGCCAGATTCGCCTGGCGACTTAGGATTTCGCCTGGCGAATCCCCCTTCGCCAGCACTTCGCCTGGCGAACTAGTGGTGAACCACAATTTTAGAAAACACCCAAGAGTTCCAGTAGCTAACACATTTCCGTCTCCCCGTTTTCGCCTGGCGACTTATGATTTCGCCTGGCGAATCCCTCTTCGCCAGCACTTCGCCTGGCGAACTAGTGGTGAGACCTAATTCGCCTGGCGAATCCTAATTCGCCTGGCAAATCGCATCAGAACCAGAATTTTTCTGCTGCGGTTTACATGGTTCCAAACCCCAAAATCCAACTTTCTCCAACCAAAACGTTTTCAATCAATCAAAACAAGTATCAACAATGTTCATACATATAATACGATCATACTACGTGATTCATATCGATTTCCAACCGTGAAAACATCAATTCTATCGAAATGATCACGATTCCAATCAAATGGAAAACATATATTTTTCAACCAAACATTCAAACAAATACATAAATACATATACATATACAAGCAAGATATAATCGAAACTTCTCACCCTTACCCAATTAATCGCGCTTGAAACGAAGTATTGAAGATTTCCTCTTCTCCTCTTTTCCTTCCTCTTCCTTTCTTTCCTTTCTATTTCTTTTCTCTCTTTTTCTCTCAAATCTCTATTTATAAAAATATCTAATTTTTCTAAAATATCTAACTCCTCAAAATGACCATTTTACCCCTCAGCTCAAATATCTCGCAAACGCTCTCAAAACGCGATAAAACATAATAACGATGAAAAATAATATATTGTCAAATAAAAGTCAAGAATAAAATAAGATAACGAAAATAATTAAATCGACTCAATTAAATAAATCTGACAAAACGAGGCGTTACAGTCACCCTTAGAAATTGTCAAAGAAACTCTAACTCCCCAGAGATGATCTTTTCTCCGTGAATGGCATCTCTTGAGTTTCTTCCAAATCCTCGAACTTTCCTGGAATGATCTCTTCTCAGTGAATTGCATTTCTTGAACTTCTCTTGGTTTGGGGACCCACAGGCTTCCTAAAAGCATCCCCGCCTCCTCTTGGGCGTTGTACAAGGACCCTTCGGCTTCTTAGAAGTTCTCATGCCTTCTCTTGGGCTTAATACAAGGACCCTGACGACCTCTTAAAGGTATAAGACAAAACTTAGTCATCCTTTGCTAGAGCAGTCTTTCCCGCGTCAAAACTCCGGCCATTGTAGGGTTGATACTCATCCCTTAATTCTCATGCCTCCTCTTGGGCATCATACAAAAGATAAAACTCTAGACTTGGACAGTCTAAACCTCTTGAGTCTCAAAGACATTCTCAAGTTCCTTTCAAACATAGGAAAAAACACCGATCACTCTGAAACCCGGTCTCTCTCATGAGAGTTCCCCACCCTTGGACCCGCTTCAGGATCCAAATGATCCTCAACAGTAAGTCAGCCTCCTCTTGGGCTTTGTACAAATGATTCTCCCCAGTGGAGCTAACCTTTTCAGACTCTCTTGTCGAGTCAACTTTTTAGCCTCAATCTTGGGCTTTGTACGAGATAGAAAAACACTCTCTTGTTGAGTATAAATGACTCTCTTGTTGAGTCAGTCTCTTTTTAGCTTCAATCTCGGGCTTTTTACGAGATAGAGAAACACTCTCTTATTGAGTATAAAAGACTCTCTTGTTGAGTCAATCTCTTTTAGCCTCAATCTCAGGCTTTGTACGAGATAGAAAAACACTCTCTTGTTGAGTATAAAAGACTCTCTTGTTGAGTCAATCTCCTTTTAGCCTCAATCTTAGGCTTCGTACGAGACCACAAATCACTCTCTTGTTAAGTATAAAAGACTCTCTTGTTGAGTCAGTCAACCTTCAGACTCTCTTGTTGAGTCAATCATCTAACAGACTCTCTTGTTGAGTCAACATTTTAGCCTCCGTCTTGGGCTTTATACAGGACAGATAAAAGTACTCTCTTGTTGAGTCAAACCCTTTCAGCCTCCATCTTGGGCTCTATACAAGATACATTCTCCCCAACGGAGTCAAATTCCCTTTTAGCCTCAATCTTGGGCGTTGTACAAGACAGAAATAAAAATTTCCCCCAAAAAAGTCAAACTTCTAGCCTCCTCTTAGGCTTTGTATAAGGAAAACCCCGGATGAGTCAATCAACCTTTTAGCATCAAATTTATGCCTTGCTCACAGCATACAAACATCAAAAACTCCTCTTTAGAGATGACAAATTCTCTCTCAGCCAAAACCCTTTAGCTTCACATCTTGGGCTTTGAACAAGATACAAACCACCTTTAGCTTCATGTCTTGGGCTTTGAACAAGACACCAAAACAATCTCTTTCCTCCCATAGAATAGGAGGAACTACGATCGCTCTGATTTCCCTATTCAGGAATACATAGGCATAAGATTGCAAAAATCTTAGCGAGCATACTAATCAAAAACCCAAAATCCCGTACCTCTATACATCAATCAAAAAGCATCAGACCTAACACCTTACTGATAGTCTAGACACTGTTTTTAAGCAAATAACCTTAAAGAAGAACCCCCTTATTTTGATAGCATCTGTAAACCAACAGTTTTGACTGTTTAACCTCAGTTTGCAAGCAGGGTTAATTGGAGACATCTATTTCCCTTCCTTAATCAGCTTCACAGGATAAAAAATGAATCGAACTGTAGTACCAAAAAGATAGTGATTCGAAACCACAAAAATCGCACTACACCTTGAACCCATGTTTTTTCAATGTTTTTGTGTGCTGCATTCATGCATTCATTTAAAAAACTCTTTAACAAAGAAAAAAAATATTCTTTTCTCTTCTCTCTTTTTCAAATTAAACTAAAACAATAATTGCAAATAAGAGAGAGAAATATTGCGTTATGGATTTCGGTAGAAGGAAGACGCACAAGTACACCTTCAAGGCTCCAAAACTAGAGGATTTTAGGGGGTTGGCAAGGATGATCTCCAACCCTAATGCTTTTAGAGCTAAGTACGGAGGAGTGTTGTCTCTGTTAAGGGTCCATGTAGTTGAAGGAATCCTTTCTTCGTTAATTCGGTTTTACGATCCGGTTTATCACTGTTTCACATTCCTGGATTATCAACTAGCACTGACGCTAGAGGAGTACTCTCACCTGACTAATTTACCCATCACTGACCAAGCTCACTTTTCTAGACTGGAAGAAATTCCAAAGGATCAAACCATTGCAAGAGCAATCTATTTGGACGAGTCAGAAGTCATGAGTCACATAACCACTAAGGAAGGAATCCAAGGTTTACCAGCCAAGTTTTTGGTAGAGAAAGCCCTGTACTTTGCCAGTGTAGGAAATGTTACTGCTTTCGAAGATATCTTTGTCCTACTTACATACAGGCTTTTCCTTTTTCCCAACATCGATAATTTCGTCGATATCAATGCCATTAAGATATTTTTGATTGGAAACCCCGTACCAACTCTGCTTGCAGATGCTTATCATTTTGTACACTTAAGGAGTTTGTACAGCAGAGGAATGATCACATGCTATGTACCCTTGCTTTACAAGTGGTTCACATCCCATTTACCCAGGTCAACTGCATTTTGGGATCACAAGAATATTCTACGTTAGTCACAGAGAATCATGTCTCTTACCAACTCCGACGTAGACTGGTACAATCGAATCTACGACGGGATAGGGATCATCGACCATTGCGAAAACTTCCCTAATGTACCCCTTATAGGAACTAAAGGAGGAATCAACTATCATCCAATTTTAGTTCGCCGTCAACTCGGATACCCGATGAAGCATATCCTGCATAATATTCATCTGGAAGGTCTTTTCTTCAAGGAAGGAGAAAATGACAGAGCACTAAAGAAAGAAATAGTGCATGACTGGTAACATATTCACAAGAAAGGGAGAGAGTCTCTAAGAAGACCAGACTGTATCTCCGTGGAACCTTATCTCCACTGGGTACAAACTAGAGCCCTCAAGCTAAAGATGTCATACCCTCGTCAAGAAGTTCTTCCGTTAAAAGAATATGCCCTTTATTTTATGTCTGATACGGAAAAACTCCAGGTCGCGCCCAAAAAAGTTCAACGGGAAAAGAACTCTTGGAAAAACAAATACCGCATCCTCAATGTGGAGTGTACCAAGATTCAGGAACTGTTAAAAGAAAAGGACGCTCTGATCGAGATTCTAGAACAGCATGCTATAGAAGATCAAAGGAACTTGCTCACTCCTTTTGCTTGGCAAAGGACTGACAACCCGACAACAGCTGAAGAACCCCGGTCAAAGAAAAGGAAAATACCAAAACCAGCATCTGAGCTCTCTTCAGAGAGGACTCAGGATCTATAAGTTCACACATTTCTTTTACATCACTTTGTAAAAAACTGTATTTCCCTTTTTGCAATCTTTCAAATTCAATAAAACGGGGTCTCCCCACTGTATGATATTTGCAATTTGTTTGTTAAAGTTTCTTTTTGAATAAAGTAAAAAACAAAATATATATATATATATCATTGCATTCATCATTCTCACATAACGCGTTCTTCCCATCTTCGAGTCTCACGTATGTGTTACGATTCTAGAGTCAAACTATCTCACTCGTACAATACTCGGGCCAATCGACAAAAGAAAATGGACAATCTCGAGGAAGAGAACAGAGAGCTGAGAGAAGAAATCAACTCTCTAAAGGAAGATCTGAAAAAACTTCACAGTGACATGCAATTCTTGGCAACAGCTCACAGGTAACAACAACGGACTGTGATCTCAGAGATCACATCAACGCCCATAGTGGAGACGTATGATCCTCGGTACAACATGCCTAAAGATCATCCCTGGGGCATGCCTATCAACTTTTTCCCTGAAGGATACATTCCGCCAGTCACGGAAGACCCGAAAACTACAGCAGGAACTGCTGGGCCTGAAGGTTACAAACTTCGGGAAAGCAAAGACGCAAGAGTGATGATAGCAACTCCTGAAGGTTACAAACTTCGGGGCATAGAAGAACAAAGAGTCACCGCCGCAATGACTATACCACAACCAGTGGTACACACTGTCTCGGAAGGATAGATTCCACAACCAAACTCTCATGGAAACAAGGACATGTACGAGAAGATGAATGAGTTCCATGCACAGTTCCTGGAAATGCATAAGGAACTACACGCCATTCGCGGTCAGGATTTATTTAGAAAGGACGCCGCAGACCTTTGTCTGGTCCCTAATGTGAAAATACAGTACAAATTCAAGGACACTCGAAAGATGTCAACTCAAACTGAAAATCAATAGCTACTGATCCATTATTTCCAGGATAGTTTAACCGGTGCCGCACTAAAATGGTACATGGGTTTAAACCGCACCAAGATCATCACTTTCAAAGATCTTGGCGCTACCTTCGTTCAGCAGTATAAGTATAACTTGGACATGGCACCAGACAGAGATCAACTCTGAGCAATGTCACAAAGAGATAAGGAAACTTTTAAGGAGTATGCTCAGAGATGGCGTGAAATTGCCGCCCAGATCTGTCCCCCTCTTAAGGAAAAAGAGATGACCAAAATCTTTTTGAAAACCTTGAGCTCATTCTATTACGGCCGAATGGTCGCCAGTGTGCCCAGTGACTTCACTGAAATGGTGAACATGGGGGTATGCCTTGAAGAAGCAGTCCGAGAAGGACGATTGGTCAAAGGTACAGAAACATCAAGCAGTACCAAAAGATACGGTAGTGCTTTCCCTAAGAAAAAATAGCAAGATATTGGTAATATCTCTCTCGGAAAGCAATGGCAAAGGTATCAACCAGTAGCAGCGGTAACTCCCGCTATCAACCCTACGCCTACTCCAACGTATCAACCTCAGGTTGCTCAGAGCCAACCAAGTCAACAACAATATCAACAAAGGACACAACAGCCTCTTCAGTAGGCTCGTCCATAGTACAACAACAATCGTACGACACGACCACCAGGGTTCGACCCTATACCGATGTTGTACGCAAAACTGTTTCCACTTCTACAGGTCAAGGGGCATGTTCAAACCAGGTCTCCTCTTACCGTACTAGAAAATCCGCCTTTTTGGTTCAAAGCGGATCAAACTTGCCCTTATCATCAAGGAGGACCGGGGCACAACATTGAGAACTGTCTCAGCTTCAAATCTGATGTACAGAAGCTTGTCAGGAATGAGGTCCTATCCTTCAAGGATACAAATCCAAATGTTCAGACGAACCCCTTGCCTCAACATGAGAAAACTGCCGTAAGAGGAAGAATTTAACCGCAGTTATCAAATTCACGATGTACTCCTATTAGGAACCAATCTGGTCAGGATGCATTGCAGACAGAGCGGGTATGGTCATGTATCATCTCACAATTATCACTAGTGTGATATCTGTTCAAATAACCATCAAGGATGCTCTTTTGTACAAGAGGCCCTCCAGCGTTAGATGGATCTCGGATGGATCCAGGATTACCATGATAGAAGTAGCTATCAAGTTAATATGATTTAAGTCTTTGATATTCGCTTGATGAATACCAGTCTGGTAGAGTTACACGCTAAGCAAGTCAGGCTCGGTTTTTTTGCTTCACATGGTTATTAGGACTTTAAAGTGTGTCGTGAAGACGACCAAGGATGTGCACCTGTCCAAAGAACACTTCAACACTTGTTAGACCACTGGTGGCTTCCAATATACTTGGATAAAGCTACACAGCAGATCAGTATGACTGATGGGAATCCTACTAGATGTCAAAGTCAGATGTCCGCTCAATGGGAACAGATCTACTAGGGTTGCACTACATACAAAGTGGACGTGGCCAGGTGCCACCACACAACTATGAGCGATGTAGGGTTTGCTCAGAGAACAACTAAGGATGCTACCTTGTGCAGTCAGCTCTTCAAAATCAGTTGGACCAGAAAGAGATTCGACCATGTTCAAGTTCTGGTTCGATCAATGCGATGCAAGACTATCTTTGTGATCAAAGCAAAGACATTGGTATAATCTCTAATCATGAAATGACCAAGGACGTATGCATCATAATCCCTCTACTACATGAATCAAGAGTCCCTCTTGATAGTAGAAAGATTCTTAACCTCGAACCAATTGAGGTTGCCTACGATGGTCAGAAAAATCAAAAGGCTCCTGTGGTTATCTATCTGTCGGGACCAATACCGTAAAAATCCAATAAGGCTATCCCTTACAAATATGGTGCAACAACAATCGAAAATGGAAAGGAAACTCCATTACCCTCCGTCGTGAACGTTGCCGACATCAGTCGAGTAACACGGAGTGGCCGGATCTTCAACAGAGGAGTTGAAGAACCCACCAAGGAAAATGAACCTCAAACAAAAGTTCCCAATCAACCAATTGGGAAATCCACTAATCCCGACCTTTCAAAAAACAATGATGAGATGTTGAAGCTCATCCAGAGAAGTGAGTACAACATTGTAGACCAACTATTACAAACTCCTTCGAGAATCTCTATGTTATCTCTATTACTCAGTTCCGAGGCTCACAGGGAAGCTCTACAGAAAGTCTTAGAGCAAGCCTTTGTGGAACAAGATATGACGATAAGACAATTTAGCAGTATCATTTCCAACATAACTTCCTGCAACAACTTAGGATTCAGTGATGAGGAACTGCAGGAAGAAGGAAAAAATCATAACATGGCGCTTAACATTACAGTCAATTGCTAGGACAATGCTCTGGACAGCGTACTGGTAGATACCAGATCAGCTCTGAATGTTATGCCAAAATCTACTCTGATGCGACTATCATTTCAAGGATCTCCGATGAGAGGCGGTGAGGTCATCGTCAAAGCCTTTGACGGATCCAGAAAAATAGTTATTGGCGAAGTTGATCTTCCCATAACTATTGGTCCTCACAATTTCCAAGTCACTTTCCAGGTCATGGACATCCGGGCAGCATACAGCTGTTTATTAGGAAGACCTTGGATACGCGAGGCTGGGGCAGTCACTTTGACACTTCACCAGAAGCTGAAGTTCGTTAAAAACGCAAGCTAGTCACAGTCTGTGGAGAGTAGACCTTAATCGTAAGCAACTTATCATCATCATCCTGTGTGAAACCCGAGGAGGTTATTAGAACTCAGTTCCAAGCACTTTCGGTGAGCAATGAGAATCGATCAGAGAAAGGAACATCGATTTCCACATACAAAGATGCTCTCAAAGTAATCGAGAGTAATAGTGCAAAAGGATGGGGCCAGCTTGTCATTCCTACGGATAACAAGACAAATAAAGGTCTTAGTTTTTCCTCAACATGTACCCAGGCTGCTACTAACGATGAAAGTTTTCATCCCATTCAGGACTTCTTCCACAGTGGAGGTCTCCTTCACCTAGTATCTCAAGAAGTACACACCATCAATAAGGGTGACTCCTCCGATACAGATGAAGAGTGGAAGTCCTATCTCAACGAAGAAGGTTATATGTCTCAGGGAGAGACGCATACGCTACTCTGCTTTCCCACACAGAGTCCAAGATATATACCAAGATCAGATGTCAAGATGATATACGGAGATTGTGATCCTGAGGGATGTCATGCTCCGCCTAACTCATTAGAGGAAGACACTCTGATGAACGATAACTTCGACTATGACTATTATGACCCAATGGATGACTTGCCTATCTGGAAACCGTACCCAGAAGACTTGGGGCAAAAGAGTCAGCCCAATGATGCATATCAACTGAGCATCATTGAAAAAAATACATGCGTCCCCACCAAGTCATGGGATCATTACTCAGGGCATTCCGAAGATATCTAGCATAACGACGAATTTGCAAAGATTGCAGGACAAGAGTTCATCAACTATGCTTTTCCTGAGGTCAACTTCATCGAGAGAGATGACTCCTCCAGTTCCACCGAAGTATGGGACACCTTAGGACATCCGAGTGGCAAGTACGATTTCTTGGTCAAGTGCACCGCTCCTGAAAGCTCTCGTATCAGGCTCGAAGACATCCAGCCAACTAGATAGGGAGATCCACCTGAGAATGAAAATAATGTACAAGATACAACAGAAGAGTTTGTTTACGACAACTCTGCCTGGGAGGAAGACTCCAACGATCCCA
Source organism: Lathyrus tuberosus (assembly GCA_022829125.1). Lineage (NCBI taxonomy): Eukaryota > Viridiplantae > Streptophyta > Magnoliopsida > Fabales > Fabaceae > Lathyrus > Lathyrus tuberosus. Next base: position 2,622,942 of record JALAZF010000052.1, on the reverse strand, counting down.
CTCCGCCAGAAATCAGCGTCATTTCTGAGGACAAATCAAGAAAGAAGGTACCAGAATTTGTGATTCACCGAGGAGTTCACCACCAATGGGTGGTTGTCGATGTCCTGAAAGTCGTACATAAGTCTAAGTAATTGCCGTCTTTGTTTTGACCTTTCACCCCACCCAGGTGATACGGATGTTTTTATAGGGCTCACTTTCTGTAAATGTCCCTCTTCGCTTTGCCCAAAGTGACAGAGTTTTGTTTTATAGGGCTGTAGTTTCAAGAATCGACTAAATCATAAATAAACGATATTCTGTAATTTCCACATTTATTGATGTTTTCACTTTTCGCTTTTTCAGAAAATGGTAATCCTAAAACAACCAAAAAAATAATAAAAACAAGCATTTTTCAGAAAATACATTGTACACACTCTAGCATTCTCTCTATCTCTTCTAAAAAAACAAACCATCACATCTTGCAGATTGCTTGTTTTAAACCCCGTTGAAACATACGATCCAATGCCTTATCCCAGCTTTGAATTCTCGATATTTGAAGCTGAAGAAGAAGAAGGCAAAAAAATTCCAGAAGAGATCTCCCGATTACTCAGACAAGAGGAAAGGTCCATTAAACCTCACAAAGAGCCGTTGGAAACAGTCAACTTGGGTTCAGAAGAAGAGAGGAAAGAAGTCAAGATTGGGGCAGTGCTCAGTTCGACTGTCAAAGAAAGCTTGATAGAACTTCTCAAAGAATTTCCCGATGTATTTGCTTGGTCCTATCAGGACATGCCAGGGTTGGATACCAGCATCGTGGAACATCATCTACCGTTAAGATCAGAATGTCCGTGGGTGAAACAAAGACTGAGACGGACTCATCCAGACATGGCCATCAAAATCAAAGAGGAAGTACGGAAACAGATTGACGCAGGTTTCCTTGCCACTTCAGAATATCCTCAATGGTTGGCCAACATAGTGTCAGTTTTGAAAAAGGACAGAAAGGTTCGAATGTGTGTAGACTACAGAGATCTGAACAAAGCCATTCCAAAGGATGACTTTCCCTTACCACACATTGACATGCAGGTAGACAGTACAACAAAGTTCAATGTTTTCTCCTTCATGGATGGATTCTCGAGCTATAATCAGATCAAAATGGCCTCGAAAGACATGGAGAAAACTTCATTCATCACCCCATGGAGCATCTTTTGTTACAAGGTAATGTCGTTCGACTTGAAGAACGCTGGGGCAACCTATCAAAGGGCCATGACTACTCTGTTTCACGACATGATGCACAAAGAAATCAAAGTATATGTCGATGATATGATTGCCAAATCTAAAACAGAAGAGCAGCATGTGACCCACTTGTCTAAACTATTTGAGTGTCTGAGAAAATACAAACTCTGCTTGAATCCTAACAAGTGCACGTTCGGTGTCCGCTCAGGAAAACTGTTAGGATTCATCATCAATCAGAAAGGAATTGAGGTTGATCCTGACAAAGTCAAGGCCATTCAAGAAACGCCTTAACCAAAGACTGAGAAACAAGTCAGAGGATTCCTGGGACGTCTGAATTACATTTCTAGATTTATATTCCTCATGACCGCGACATGCACGCCAATCTTCAAATTACTCAAAAAGAATTAGGACTGCGTATAGACAGAAGACTGCCAAACTGCATTCGATAGTATCAAGGAATATTTGTTGAATCCGCCTATTCTGTCACCTCCAGTGAAGGGAAGACCGCTGATCATATACTTAACAGTTTTGGACGACTCCATGGGTTGTGTACATGGCCAACAAGACGAAACAAAAAGAAAAGATTCTGCCATCTACTATTTGAGGAAGAAATTTACCAATTGTGAAACTCGGTACACTATGTTTGAGAAAACTTACTGCGCTCTGGCTTGGGCAGCCAAACATCTTCGCCAGCACATGATTCGCCACAATACTTGGTTAATCTCCGAAATGGATCTGATCAAGTATGTCTTTCAAAAACCTGCTCTCAAGGGAAGGATTGCCCGTTGGCAGATGTTGTTATCAGAATATGACATCGAGTACCACGCTCAGAAAGCCGTCAAAGGAAGTATTTTAGCCGGTCATTTGGCTCATCAACAGATTGATGATCAAGAATCAATCGGGTTTGACTTCTCAGACGAAGATGTCATGTACTTGAAAATGAAAGATTTCGATGAACCACTACCCAGTGAAGGGCCAGAACCAGGTTCCCAATGGGGACTAATCTTTGACGGAGCTGTCAACAATTATGGAAACGGAATTGGGGAAATCATCATAACACCTCAGGGTACCCACATTCCTTTCACCGCCAGATTGACATTCAAGTGTACAAACAAAGAGGCCAAATACGAAGCTTGTATCATGGGTCTCGAAGAAGCAATCGACTTAAGGATTAAGAACTTGGATGTGTATGGTGACTCAGCCCTGGTTATCAATCAAATCAAAGGAGATTGGAACAGAAACCAATCAGGACTAATTCCTTACAAAGATTATGCGAGAAGGTTGTTACCATTCTTCAACAGAATTGAGTTTCATCATATCCCTTGTGAAGAGAATCACATGGTTGATGCATTGGCCACTCTCTCTTCCATGATTAATGTAGGTCAATGGAATGACATACCTAAGATTGACATAATGCGCCTAGAAAGGCCCGCTTACATCTTCATGATTGAAGCAGTCATCGATGACAGACCTTGGTATCATGATATCAAGTGCTTCCTTCAGAAACAAGAATACCCACCTGGGGCATCCAGAAAAGATATGAAGACTCTCAGAAGACTGACTGGAAACTTCTTCCTGAGCGGTGATACACTCTATAAGAGAAACTTCGATATGGTCTTGCTCTGATGCGTAGACAGACCAGAAGCAAACATGTTGATGAAAGAGATTCATGAAGGGTCATTTGGCACTCATGCCAACGGACACACAATGGCGAGAAAAATTCTGAGAGCAGGGAACTATTGGTTGATCATGGAATTTGATTGCTACAAGTACATGAGGAGATGTCACAAGTGTCAGATATACTCAGACAAAATCCATGTACCGCCAACACATCTCAAAGTTCTTTCTTCCCCATGGCCTTTTTCCATATGGGGAATCGACATGATTGGCATGATTGAGCCCAAAGCTTTAAACGGATATCGGTTCATGCTGGTAGCCATTGACTACTTCACCAAGTGGGTCGAAGCAGCGTCATACGCCAATGTAACCCGACAAGTGGTGGTCCAATTTATCAAAAACAATATCATCTGCCATTATGGTGTTCCGAACCAGATCATTACTGACAATGGATCTAACCTAAACAATAAGATGATGAAAGAGTTGTGCGCTGAATTCAAGATCGAACACCATAACTCATCTCCCTACCGACCCAAGATGAACGGGGCGGTAGAAACGGCTAACAATAACATCAAGAAGATTGTTCAAAAGATGGTTGTAACCTACAAAGACTGCCATGAGATGCTACCCTTTGCTCTTCACGGTTATCGCACATCTGTCCGCACTTCAACAGGGGCAACCCCTTTCTCTCTAGTATATGGTATAGAAGCAGTTCTCCCCATAGAAGTAGAGATCCCATTAATCCGGGTATTGATGGAAGCTAAGCTAAGAGAGGCTGAATGGTGTTAAAGCCGATACGACGAACTTAATCTGATCGAAAGCGAATAACGGCTTTATGCCATGGTCAGTTGTATCAGCAAAGAATGAAGAAGGCGTTCGACAAAAAGGCCCGACCTCGCGTCTTCAAGAAAGGAGACCTCGTGCTCAAGAAGATACAATCATTTCTCACCGATTCCCGGGGCAAATGGACTCCGAATTACGACGGCCCTTTTGTGGTCAAGAAAGCCTTCTCAAACGGTACGTTGAGACTTGCAACCATGGATGGAGAGGAATTTGCCTACCCCACAAATGTTGACGTAGTCAAGAAATACTTCACCTAAATAAGAAAAAACATCTCGGTGGACTGAAAATCCCAAAGGGCGGTCCAGGAAAAATTAGAGACACAAGAAAAATCATCCCGTTGGATTAGAAACTTTAAAAGACAATCCAGGTAAAAGTTAGGGATTAATGGCAAGTAATTACGTCCGACGAGGTTAAATCCACAGCGGTAACACTATTCGTCGACAAACTTCCAGTCAAGGTCATCTTCTACAGAAGCTCAGGATGTCCAGAATTCAAAGTTGGTAGAAGGATAACGGTCGTTATGTTTTAATGTAGCCCTTTTCCCTTAAATTACCATTTTCTAAACTTTGTAAATACTCTATGGGATCACGCACTTGGCTGATTTCCATCTTATCAATAAAATTTGAGCCCTAGTACTTTTGTTTGCAATTCTCATTTGTTTTAGCTTTACAGAATGACATTTTTAACATGATCAAAGATTCTTGAAATAAAACAAAAAATGAATTTACTTGTCAAATTTTTTCTACTTTTAAAATAAAGATGGCAATTCTTTTGACTGTTGAACATTAAAAGTATATTGATTGCTTCTCTGAAGGTGATTGAACCTCAAAGTGAAAAATCAAAGTACTCCTTCTAAACCAGTACGCCTGAATGAAGGATCAACTGTGTTAGATACAAATGTACCATCTAACATCCCCGACAGAGTACGTATCTCTTAAGACCGATTGAACAATTCTTTCTCCCTACGGGGGTCGTCTCTCCTAAGCAAGGCAGGATTGCTATCTTGGAACATTGATACTTTTTGTCCCCCGCCGTGGCCGAGTATCCAGTCGTGTTCATTTATTAGTCTGTATGTCGCGTCAATTTTGTCAGCATAAACATACATACATCATGCATTATTGATTCATATTCATATTCATATTGCATCACTAACACTCTAGTCGGTCTTGTTCCCAAGTGATAAAAGTCCTCTCAATCGAGTTATCAATCCTTTCCTCGTTAGGAAATGCAGCGTCAGAGCAATTTCTCCCCAGTTTATGTCTGGATTGGAGCCGGTCCTCGACCACTTTGATAACTTGAACCTCTGAAAGGCAAGAAAACATTCAACAAACATCACTCTTCACCCTTGAAGATAATGTTCTCGCTTTCCCGGATTAAGGAAAATCCCTAGAGGAAGCCTTTTAACCAAAGACTCTCGGCAATACAGCAGTTTCTCTCTGAAAATTTGCTATCAAATGAGCTCATCAGCACCTCCAAATTGGATTACATCACATGGTATTTCTCCAAAGAGATCTCGAAGAAAAGTATGATGTAGTATCCCCAAGCAGAAAATAGTTTCTCAAAGAGACTTGTTTTTCCCCAATAGAGTAAACAAATGGCATCTCCAACAGAGAAGTTTGCACACCTCTACAACTCAGACAAATGGATCTCCCCAGCAAGTCTGACATCAAGTTTCTCAATCAAATGGTATCTCCCTGGTAAACTCGGCGAGAAGTTTGATAAAAACCGCTACACATAGCGTCCCTTGTCAAGGAAGGAACTTGAAAAAAAACTGAGACCAGTTCCGTGGCTGAAGACCAGGATCGAGGGGAAGTTTATTGACAAAAGAAACTTTGACCAGTTCCTTGGCTGAAGACCAGGATCGAGGGGAAGTTTATATCAAAAACTGAGACCAGTTCCTTGGCTGAAGACCAGGATCGAGGGGAAGTTTATTGACAAAAGAAACTGAGACCAGTTCCTTGGCTGAAGACCAGGATCGAGGGGAAGTTTATATCAGAAACTAAGACCAGTTCTGCGGCTCAAGACCCAGATCGAGAGGAATTTTCACCCTTTTCTGAGTATCATTACTTAGCAAAAGAAGATGGATGAGAAAATTGCCATTCATAACCACCGTCAAAATTTTCGGTATTCTGATATTTAATCCTCTTGCACCCCGAATGCCTGAATACCTTCGCCATTCACACATTCGGGTCCAAGAAGATTAAATAGGGGCATCTGTCATACCCCAAATTTTGTCCACCAAGATTTCCCATCATTGTGATAATCATCACCACAATATGGATGTACCATCATGCGTCATCAATCTCCTTAAAGATGGGTGAGCATTCACCACAATCAAGAATTAGGTTTTTAAGCCCTCTCAAAGCACTTAGACAAAGGATCAATCAAGAAATGACATGATCTTCAACTTGTCTAACCTCTCAAACACCCATAAGGGATCAAGAGGACTCCCACATCAAGAATCAAGCACAAAGTTACAACATTCCAAGTGGATCAAGCCTCAAGATCGCCAGTGTCACCAAATTAGGGTTTTGGTCGACCAAGGCCTCCTGATGAAAATTTTCACCTAGGAATGAGCCAATGCTTCAAAGCACAACCCAAGATACTCAAAGGGACCCCATGGACCCAATCATCAAGTCAATTTGGCCTCAGGGGATGCATTTACCAAAAATCAAGAATTATGGGTTCTTGACCTAATTCACCCCTAAGTTGACTTTTAAGGCAAAGCATGAGCCAAGACCTCAAGAAATGATTTGAGGGCCTCAAATATACCACATTAATCCATTTATAACAATGGATTGATCCAAGAAGTTTGATTCACAAGTTTCAGTTTCATCTGGACCACAATTAGGGTTTTGTAAGAAAAGTCAACTGTACCTTTGACTTTTGATCAAGACATGCTCCCAAACCTTGGGATATGATTCAATACACCCTATAACACCTATGGAATCCATCCATTAGGTTTGAATTAGGTCAAGAACTTGATTTCACAAAGGATCGCACCCTTTGGATTTCATCCGATAAAAAGTCAACTGTGCACAAAATCAAGTTTGACTTTTTGGAATTTTTCACAAATATGGTTCCCCTAAGTCAAAAATAATGTTAATGTATGGTATTGACCATCATTCATTAAGAAAAATTAAGAAAAGTGAGGTTTCTTGCAAAAGAGGCAACCATAAGATACCAAAATTTTTCTAACTTATGGAACAAAAGTGATTTTGGTACCAACTTCCAAGGATCATAACTTGAGATCCAAGCAGCCATTTTGGGTGATCCAAAGTTGGATTTGTAGGTCTTGCTACACTCTACAAAAGCTTCAACTACCTCAGACTCCAATTCTTCATGGATTTTGAGTTATGGAATGATCAAAATGACAAAAACATGAAAATGGCACTTTTTCCAACACTTAATGAAAATCTGCCTAAGTTGCCTGCCTTGAACAACAATGTTCATGAGGATTTTTCAATGGGATCAAAATAGTTTCAAAACAAACTATGATCACACATGTTTTGTATCATATGAGGGCTTTCTAAAAAGCACAAGAGCCTCCCATAACTCAACCTGAGCAAGGAGATATGATCCCCTCAAAATCACCATTTCCAATTGCCTTGTACAAGGCAGAATTTGGTGTTTTGCTCGATTTGGAAAATTTGGACAACTCCAAGCCTTGTCATCCATTTAGACAAATCTGAGGATAAAACAAAAGAAGAATGATCTGATCCCCAAGCCTCCAAAGTCCTAGAATCTACACATATCCATAACAAACCTAAAAAGGCTAAAAAGGTGCCAAGGCTCCAATTTTGTTTCCAAGCATTCAATGGATGCACCAAGGTGGCATGGACTGACACATTCCTAACTGAATGAGTCAAGAATAAGCTCTGAATTAATGGACCATAGGCCTGTGCTCTAACCTCAAGTCAATGGCTAGAGGAGACCAAAGATTCCCTTGGATCAACATTGGCCAAAGGCCTGCTGCAGCTGCCATTCACTATTGATGCCAAAACAAACTTGACACACTATAAATAGAGCTCATTTATGATCTGTTTGAGTACACCAAAGCACTAAAACTGACGCTTTCCTCACAATCTCTCTCTTTAGGCCAAAATGCCTTCTTTTGTAAGTCATCTATGAGTTTTTGAGTTAAAGAGCAATTCCACCATAGCTCATGATCCAAAAACATCCAATATGTCATATCTAAGCTGTCTAAACACTCACCTTTGATCTAAAACACAAAAATCAGAAAGTCAACCTCCAAAACCTCAAAAATTGACTTTTCTGCATTTTTCAAGCCATGTCTTGATTCAGTCACTTCCAAAGCCAAACCAGGCCTCAAACACACTCCAAATATCATCCTCAAATTGTCCCAATTGGTTTCCCTAATCTGGAACACCATTTGAGAGAGTTACTATATTGGTCACTTTTGCCACTTTTGCAAGAAAAGGCCTATTCTTGTTCCTGAGGATTCCAGATGGTTCTGATCATCCTAAACGCTTCTAAGAGATTAATCAAGAGTGTTCAAAGCATTGGATCACTTCTGGCACAAGGGACTTGGCAGATAGCACAAGGAGCTCTAAGAGGTAAGTGCATGACAACTTGAACTCTTTGAATTATGCATTGCTTTGAAGTCCACTGATCATAGACATCTCATACATATCATATATGTTGTGTTTGAACCAATTCACCATGCTATTAGTGTGTATATGATGTGTTAGCATAGAAAATGCAAATTTTGGCACTTTTTGAAACCACTATCGGATTTTTAGATAGAGGCATCTTCTGAAAAATCTAAAGACACCATTGGATTCCTCATGCAATTCTAGGTCAGATGCACCTAAATTTTGTCCCAATCCATGGAGAAATGAGCAAGTTACAACCTTCATGCAAATCCACCATGACTTGGTTTCTTGCCTTGGCCAGGCCTAGAAACCAGGCCACCCTTATGTATTAATGGGGTGGTTTTGATACACTGATGTATCACCACCCCAGTGGTAGAGTACGCATGTGTTTGTCTTGGAGGTCATGGGTTCAAACCCCACCAAGACCATTTTTGCCATTTTCCATATTTTGTTATTTTTGCTATTTTTACGGTTTTTGTTAATTAATTCCAAAATTAATTTCTCTCTCAATTTTAATTATTTTTTATTGGTTTTTTTTTGCAAAAAATACAAAAATATTAAAATATTTCATTCCACAAAAAAAAAAACAAATTTATGTTATTTATTTAATATAGTTGATATTTTTGTAAATAAATTCATTTTTAATTGTTTTTAAACATTTAAAAAAAATGAATTTTCATCTTGAAAATCAAAACCAATTGAGTTTTAATTCATCTTGTGATTAAAACCTCATTTTTCAAACCCAAACCAAAAATCACAAGTTGTTTACTCAAACTTATTTGGTGTTTTTATCATTTTTTATTAATATTTCTTTGAAAAATTACTTTAAAAATAAAATTAGGGTTTCTTGGATTTTGATCTTTTTCAAAGCATCTTTCAAACTTTTTTGATCCTCTAATAGAGTGTAAGACTCAACCCCCTTTGTACATAAATAATTTTGGGCCTTAGTCATTGTATAAGCCCCACTATGTTTTCAAAATCTGGGCGCGATCATCCCCTTTTAAACAAAAGTCATATGGGCCTCTCCTTGAGTTATAAGCCCTATCACTTGTACAAAAATAAACTAAGGGCCTCTCCTTGAGTTGTAAGACCCAACCCTCTTTGTAAATAAAACCTTTTTTGGGCCATAGTCATTGTATAAGTCTCAATACAGTTTACAAAACAACGGTACGATTACAGTTTTTCACCTGGGCCTCCCCTTGAGTATAACCCCCAACAATCTTTATAAAACAACTTCCCTTTTGATTTAGGTTCAAACTCATAGTTATTATCAAAACTTTCTTTAATTTCTTGAACAACTAACCATACAGTTGTTACTATGGAAGCTTGCTCACCTGTAAGTTTTTATCAGCTTTCTTTACATACTTTCATATATATATATATATATATATATATATATATATATATATATATATATATATTTGTCTGTATTGTTGGAAGCTTGCTCACCTGTAAGTCCTTATTTCATATCCTTTTAAATACTTGTCAATATCAACTATATATATACTTGTATACCTACTTAGATTTTTCCCTGACAATTAGGTCTAGAACTAGATAGAGCCAGTGGTCACTCTTTCAACACAGTCAAAACTAGTTCCCCATAGGAATTCCAGATACAGTCTTACCTTCTCTTGGGCTTAAACAATATGGAACAAAGAGAAAGGCATTATTCCCGGTGAAACTTTTCTCAGACTGTCACTATTAGAAAATTTTCAAAGAAATTCATTTCCCCCAGAGAGGATTAATTCCCGGTGAAACCTCTCTTGAATTTCTTCAAACCCTAGAACTATTCATTAAAGAAAAGATTATTCCCGGTGAAACTTTTCTTGAACTCTTCTTAAGTTTGGACCCATAGGCTTCCTAAAAGCATCCCCGCCTCCTCTTAGGCTTTGTACAAGGACCCTCCGGCTTCTTAGAAGTTCTTATTCCTTCTCTTGGGCTTAATACAAGGACCGTGAAGACCTCTTACAGGGATAGGACAAAACTTAGTCATCCTTTGTTAGAGCTGTCTTTCTAAAGAGTCAAAATATCAGACCAATTTTAGGGTTGATTCTCATCCCTTAAAACACCAGCCTCCTCTTGGGCATCATACAAAGATAAACTCTTCCATACCAGTAGACTTGGACAGTCTAATCTCCTCTTGGATCTCAAAGACATTCTCAAGTTCCTTACAAAATACATAAAAACCCTGATCATTCGATCAATCTCCGGTAGCGTTAAAACCCTGGTAGGTTCAAAAACTTAATCTTTCATCCTAAATTTCCCTAGTTAGGGTCAAATCACTACCAATAAACTTTTATCAGAACCTCAAGGCATCTGATACCCCAACTCTTCTGGAACCCTCAGCAAGAGTTGATTCCCTATTTTGGACCTGCCTCTGGATCTCAATAATCCTTAGCAGAAGTCAACCTCCTCTTAGGCTTTGTATAATGATTTTCCTCAGCAGAATGAGCCCCAAAAGTACCCTTTTATTGAGTCCATCTTCTTTCTTAAAACACTCTCTTGTTGAGTTAACCCTTTTTAGCCTCAATCTTGGGCTTTGTACAAGACAAACAAAGTATTCTCTTGTTGAGTCAATCACCTTTCCACACTCTCTTGCTGAGTCAGTGGTATAAAACATAAACACTCTCTTGTTGAGTTAATTACCTTGAGGCACTCTCCTATTGAGTCGACCCATTTTAGCCTCCTCTTAGGCTTTGTATAATGATTTCTCCAGCTTGTTCAGCCTCAATCTTGGGCTTTGTACAAGACACCATAAATATCTTCCCAACGGAGTCAATTCCTCCCAGCCTTTCTTTTAGGCTTTGGGAGTTAATCTCCCTAATCACAGTTAACACTCTCTCTTCAGCCTCCTCTTAGGCTTTGTATAATGATCTTCCTCAGTGGAATTAGCCTCAATCTTGGGCTTTGTACAAGACAAATCATACTCTCCAGCTGAGTCAGTCAAGTCCTTTTAGCCACAATCTTGGGCTTTGTACAAGACAGATAAAATCTCTCACTGGTAGAGTCAGTTTCCCCTTTTAGCCTCCTCTTAGGCTTTGTATAATGATATCCCCAAAAGAGTCAGTCTCCTTTTAGCCTCAATCTTGGGCTTTGTACAAGACAGATAAACACTCTCTTGTTGAGTCAGTCTTTTCCAGCCTCCTCTTAGGCTTTGTATAAGGACTTCCCCAGTGGAGTCAATCAATCTCTTAGCTTCAACCTTGGGATTTGATCAAGGCACATACAAAAACCACCATCCCCTCAGAGGAAATCAAAATCAGTCTGTAGGAAGACATTTTTCTGTGTTATCACTCATCGAAACAGAAATCAAAACAAACCTTAATCCTAGATAACTGCTATAAGTGGCACACTTGTTTATTCAAATATCCAAGTTGTGGTCCATCTTTTATCCTGGTAAATCTTCCTCTTTCATCTAATTGCTGTAAGTGGAAAGTCTCTGGATTATTTACATCCACGCCACTGTCCCTCTTTAAGCATGAAAGATTCCTAAGGAAAAATGGAATTGCTCTACACTGAGTTAAAGTTTTCCCCTTCAGGATAAATCCCCTATAAAGGAAATTATGGCATTACTGGATTCTCATATTCCAGTTAAAGTAATTCTCCTTTATAATCAGTCACCCAACAGTTGTGATAAACAGGCGATATGTCTTCCTTTAGAGATGACAAATTCTCTCAGTCAAAACCTTTTAGCTTCAATCTTGGGCTTTGAACAAGACACAAATACTCAACCTTTTAGCTTTAATCTTGGGCTTTGAACAAGACACCAAAACATATTTTTCCTCCCATAGAATAGGAGGAACTACGATTGCTCTGATTTCCCTGTTTCTTTAAACGGGAATACGTAGGCATAAGATTGCGAAATCTTAGCGAGCATACCAATAAAAAACTTTAGGTCCAGTACCTTCATACCAATCAAAACTGAGGTCCAGTACCTCACCAAAATCATCAAAAACTTACTCTCTCTCATAAACATCCCCCAAAGAAGAAACTCTCCCATTTACAGATAAACACCATCAAGTACAAAGCAGAACTTAATGCTAATCAACCTGTGGATAACCACATATAGGATGGGTAATTGACAACTCCCCATTGTATAACCTGACCCCGAACTCCCCGAATCTCTCTTAGCATTTGTTCAGTTAAACATTCGCGTGCAAGGTTAGTTTTAGATAGCTTCCTTTTCCCTTCCAGCTTCATGGGATAAATAAGAAATCAGAAAGTAGCACCCCTTCCCTACCATTGCGGTGAGGAGGAACCCATGGCGATAAGGTGGTCGCGTCACCAACAAAAATCACACGCTACATCACCGCACTACGTCCTAAAATGGCCGAATGGTTAAATGTTTGCTAATCCTCAGTTTCACGGGTGCCCATTGGAAAAAGTAATGTTTTCACGACTAGCTCGCTTAACATCAGTAATTCCAAAAGGGTACCTCTACTGATTTGGTGGACTTTCAAGTTTGCTTGGTCAGGATTCACTACCTATAAGCCTTCTTGAGTCTGCCTCCTCCTATCTTAAAATATGCTCTCAAGCCCACTAAGGACTTTTTGACTCACCACATGTGTATTAATCACATTCCCAGATAACAGTAAATTAACAAGTATGGCAAATAAGCAGATAGTATGATGGAAAACAGTAAATGATATCAAATAAGAAAGCAAATAAATAGTAAAAATGCAATGCAAGGTTGAACCCTCCTAGAAAAGATAACTTTGAGTCCCCATTGAAGTCGCCATTTTTCGGTAGCTCTAGTTTTGTGACACTGCCACTACCGCATTTAGTGCTACTTTCTGATTTCTAATATTTATCCTATGATGCTTAAAAGGAAGGGGAAGATATCGTAAACTAACCTTGCTCGCAAGTGTTTTTTTTTTACAAATTCTAAGAGATCTGGAATCGGGGGTTGATTATACTAAGGGAAGCTATTAACACCCAGAGTATCTATAGTAATCTATAGGAACCTTTATTTTCATATATTTCTACTGTTGAATTGGGAAAGTTTCTCTTTTGTGAAAGCTATGGAAATGTTTTTGTTGGTTTTATGGTTTTCTATTGTTTTTGGGAAGGTGCTAGACCTAAGGTTTTTTATTAGTGTGCTCGCTAAGATTTTGAAATCTTATGCCTACGTATTCCCGTAAAGAGATTTGGGGAAATCAGAGCATTCGTAGTTCCTCCTATTCTATGGGAGGAGGAAGTTTTTTTAGTGTCTTGTTCAAAGCCCATGAATGAAGCTAAAAGAGTATTTGTGTCTTGATCAAAGCCCAAGATTGAACCTAAAAGTTTGACTGAGAGAATTTGTCATTTCTAAAGCGAGATATCTCACATATTCATCACAAATACTGAAGAGTAAAATCATAAAGGAAGAAGCTTTAAATTTGGATCTTTGTCATCCAATGCAATGTCACATCTTTCTTTATGTGAGAAGTGAAATGTCATGAAGGAAGAAGCTTTAAACTTGGATTTTGAAATATCCAGAGCAATGCCACATCTTTCTTCATGAGTTTTATCATAAGGGAAGAAGTTTTAAACTTGGACTTTGAAATATCCAGAGCAATACCACATCCTCTTTTATGTAAAACAGTTTGATTTGATTATTTGATTTGATTTGAAATGTGATGTATAGAAGAGATATCCTCCTACAGAATGGACTCAGAGTCTCATCTGTGGGGAAGTTGAATTTAGTGCCTTGTGTAGTCTGTGATTTTTGTCGGTGACGCGACTACCTTATCGCAAAGAATGGTTTGAGTAGGAGGGGGTGCTACTTTCTGATTTCTTATTTATCCCGTGAAGCTGGAAGGGAAAGGGAAGCTATCAAAAACTAACCTTGCACGCGATTGTTTAACTGAACAAACACTAAGAGAGATTCGGGGAGTTCGGGGTCAGGTTATACAATGGGGAGTTATCAATTTCCCATCCTATATGTGGTTATCCACAGGTTGTTAGCATTAGGTTACACTTTGTACTTGACGGCGTTTATCTGTTGATGGGTTGGGAAAGTTTCTTAGGAAATATGTGAGAGAGTGTGAGTTTTGTTGATGATTTTGGTGAGATACCGGACCTCTGTTTTGATTGATGTGAAGGTATTAGACCTATAGTTTTTGTTTGGTATGCTCGCTAAGATTTCACAATCTTATGCCTACGTATTCCCGTTATAAAGAAACAGGGAAATCAGAGCAATCGTAGTTCCTCCTATTCTAAGGGAGGAAAATATGTTATGTTTTGGTGTCTTGTTCAAAGCCCAAGATTAAAGCTAAAGGATTGAGTATGTGTGTCTTGTTCAAAGCCCAAGATTGAAGCTAAAAGGTTTAACTGAGAGAGGATTTGTCATCTCTATAAGGGAGACATCTTGTCTGTTTATCACAACTGTTGGGTGACTGTTTATAAAGGAGGATTACTTTAACTAGGATATATGAATCCATCAATGCCATAATTTCCTTTATAGGGGTGTTATCTTGAAGGGGAAAACTTTAACTCAGTGTAGAGCAATCCCATTTTTCCTTAGGAATTTCTCATATTAAGAGAGAGACAGTGGCAGGGATGAAAATAATCCAGAGGCTTGCCACTTACAGCAATTAGATGGAAGAAAGGGATTTACCATGATAAGAGATGGACGACAGCTTGGATATTTGAATCGACAAGTGTGCCACTTACAGCAATTATCTGGGATTAGGGTTTATTTTGATTTATCCATTTTGATAACTGATGAACAGAAAATTTCTTCCTACAGAGAGATTTTGATTTCCTCTGAAGGGATGTTGATTTTTGTGTGCCTTGATCAAAGCCCAAGGTTGAAGCTAAAAGGTTGACGTGACTCCACTGGGGAAGTCCTTATACAAAGCCTAAGAGGAGGCTGGAAAAGACTGATTCAACAAGATAGTGTTTATATATGTCTTGTACAAAGCCTAGGATTGAGGCTAAAAAAGACCGACTCTTGTGGGGACATCATTATACAAAGCCTAAGAGAAGGCTAAAAGTTTGACTTTTCCGGGGAAAATATTCTGTCTGTCTTGTACAAAGCCCAAGATTGAGGCTAAAAGAGATTTTGACTCCGCAGGGGAGGGTTTGTATGTGTCTTGTACAAGGCCTAAGATTGAGGCTGAAATGAGACTTTACTGACTCGACAGAGGATATTTTTTGGTGTCTTGTACAAATCCCAAGATTGAGGCTGAAATGAGTTTGACTCTGCGGGAGAGTATTATCTGTCTTGTACAAAGCCCAAGATTGAGGCTGAAAAGAGGATTAACTCTACTTAGGAAATTTATATAGTGTCTTGTAGAAAGCCCAAGATTGTGGCTGAACAAACTTGAGAATTCATTATACACAGCCTGAGAGGAGGCTAACTCCTACTAGGGGAAATCATTATACAAAGCCTAAGAGGAGGCTGGAAAAAATTGACTCAACAAAAGAGTGTTTGTATCTGTCTTGTACAAAGCCCAAGATTGAGGCTAAAAAAGTGTTGACTCAACAAGAGAGTATTGAAAGGTGATTGACTCAACAAGAGATTCTAAAAGGATGATTGACTCAACAAGAGAGTCTGAAAGGTGATTGACTCAACAAGAGAGTCTAAAAGGGTTAGCTCTGCTAAGGGAGAATCATTGTATAAACCCCAAGAGAAGGCTGACATCTGCTGAGGATTATTAAGATCCGGGGGCAGGTCCAATTGAAGAATCAACTCTTGCTGAGGGTTACAGAAGAGTTGAGATATCAAAGACCTTGAGGTTCTGATTTGGGATAGTTCTATACTGATGATAAAATGACCCTGGCTGGGGAATTTTAGGAGAGAGACTGGGTTTTAGAACCCATGGGTTTTAACCCTGCTGGAGATTGATCCAAAATGACCAGGGTTTCTCCTATGTTTGTAAGGTACTTGAGAATGTCTTTGAGATCCGAGAGGGGATTAGACTGTCCAAGTCTACTGGTATGGAAGAGTTTATCTTTGTATGATGCCCAAGAGGAGGCAAATGTCTTAAGGGATGAGAATCAACCCTAAATTGTTCTGAGATTTGACATTGGAAAGACTGCTCTAGCAAAGGATGACTAAGTTCTGTCTTATACCTTTAAAAGGTCTTTAGGGTCCTTGGATTAAGCCCAAGAGAAGGCATGAGAACTTCTAAGAAGCCGAATGCTCCTTGTACAAAGCCCAAGAGGAGGCGGGGATGCTTTTAGGAAGCCCGTGGGTCCAAACTTAAGAAAAGTTCAAAAAAAATTTCACCGGGAATAATCTTTTCTTTAGTGAACAGTTCTAGGGTTTGAAGAAATTCAAGAGAGGTTTCACCGAGAATTAATCCTCTTTGGGGAAATGAACTTCTTTGACAATTTCTAATAGTGACAGTCTGAGAAAAGTTTCACCGAGAACAATGCCTTTCTCTTTGTTCCATATTGTTTAAGCCCAAGAGAAGGCAAGACTGTATCTGGAAATCCTATGGGGATCTAGTTTTGACTGTATTTAAGAGTGACCATCTGGCTTTACCTAGTTCTAGACCTAGTTGACGGGGAAAACTCTAAGCAGATATACCAATATACAGTTGATATATCACAAGTATTTAAAAGGATATGAAAGAAGGACTTACAGGTGAGCAAGCTTCCCACGATACAATTATATATATATAAAAGCATGTAAAGTAAAGCTGGTAAAAACTTACAAGTGAGCAAGCTTCCATAGCTATAATGTTAGTTGTTCAAGAAATTAAAGAAAGTTTTGACAACAACTGTATAATTGAACCTAAATAAAAAGAGAAGTCGTTTTTGCAAAGATTGTTTGGGCTTATACTCAAGGAGAGGCCCACATGAAAAACAGTAATCGCACCGTTGTTCTATAAACTGTACTGGGGCTTATACAACGACTGAGGCCCAAAAAAAGGGTTTTCTGTACAAAGGGATGGGTCTTACAACTCAAGGGGAGGCCCAAAGATTTGAAAAAAAAGAAAAGAAATAGGACTTACAACTCAACTCAAGGGCAGGCCCAGTTGATTTTGTTTTGAAATGGAGATCGCGCCAAGATTTTCTAAAACACAGTGGGACTTATACAATGACTGAGGGCCAAAATTATTTATGTACAAAGGGGTCAGGTCTTACACTCTATTAGAGGCCCAAAGTTTATTTTTGTACCAGAGATAGGGCTTACAACTCAAGGAGAGGCCCATGGAAAAACAGTGATCGCACCGTTGTTTTGGAAAATTGTATCGGGACTTATACAACGATTGAGGCCCAAAATTCTTTTATGTATAAAAGAGGGTTGGGTCTTACACTCTATCAGAGGCCCAAAGTTTATTTTAAAGAAAAAGAAATGGGACTTATAGCTCAAGGAGAGGCCCGAAGAGGTTTTTGTATAAAAAGAGGTTGGGTCTTACACTCTATTATAGGCCCATGAGTGTTTAAATGTTTGATAATGATCAAAAATCAAAGAAACCCCAAATTCATTTTCTTTTAAAAGTAATTCTTTAAAGAAAATTAATAAAAATGATAAAAATACCAAATAAGTTTAAATAAACTACTTGTGATTTTTGGTTATGGTTTAAAAAATGAATTTTTAATCACAAGATGATTTAGAACTCATTTGATTTTGAAAAGATCAAGAGAAAAGAAATATTTTCAAATGTTAAGAAAACAAATAAAATAAGTTCTTTACGAAAAATATTAAATATAGACAAATAATATTTTTTGTGTGTGATTTTTGTAGAATAAAATACTTTATCAATTTTGTGAATTTTTGCAAAAAGAACCAATAAAAAATGATGAAAAATGAATGAGAAATTAATTTTAAAAGTTATTAAAAGATTGGTGAAAAATTGATGAAATTAAGTGGTAAAAAATTGGAAATGGTCCCCCCAAGGTTTGAACTCACGCCCTTAGGGAGGATAGTTCAAAATTTTGCCAACTGAGCCACTTGTGTGGGCTGATAGAAGATGGCAAGGGATAATAATATGTGTAAAATGCCTTTGAAAATGGTTTAAAAAATATATCAAAAGGTCTGGGGCGAGGGGGATTCAAACCCCAGACCTCTCACTCGCTCACACACACAAACATACTAGTGTTTCCACTAGGGCGCAATGCTAATTCAAACATAGTATGACAAGTGATAAATATATAGTAAAAAAAGTTGAATTTCGGAAAAATGGCACCATGGCCATCTTCATCCTCAAGCTCTAATACGTGAAGCCTCCTATCTCACTTGTTTCTCAACCATTTCACATGATCCAAATATGAAAATCATGCACTTTCAGACAAGGATCACAATGGCAATACTCAATTTTATTGAAATTAAGTGAATCAAAACATAATCTGACAAAACCTGATGAACCCTAAAATTTGCATGAACTCGATGAAATCCTATACATGAACGTAAACAACAATTGATTGAGGGTAAAGGATCTACAAACATCCAGAAGCACAATGGTAATCACAAAACATGTTTATGATGCATGATTCAATGAGTTTAACAGTTTGAGGCTTACCTCTGCAGGTGAGAATCAAATTTGATGATGGAGGCGTTACAGTTGAGTTCTAATGCTTTGGACAACTTCCTTGTACCTTAAGGAAAGTGTTTGAATGCTTGGAGTGATTGAGAGCCCTTTAGATTGATCAACCTGATTCCTTCTGCAGCAAGTTATGAGTTTTGTGCAATTGGATGGCCATTTGATGATTTTGATGTTACAGATGGGAGGTGAGTGTTCAGACACCTTCTATATGTTATATGTGATGTGTCTGAATCAATGGTTTGAGTGGTATTGATCTCCAACTCAAAACCCGATAGTAACCTCTCAAGAAATGAAGTTTTTAGGCCTAGGGAGTGAAAGAGGAAAAGCCTTGTTGTAATGAGCTTTGGTGTAGTTTGAATGATTAGTTAGGACCTCTATTTATAGTAGAGGAATTGTGTTAAAGTGGTTCTCTTGAAGCTCAGAGGATAAGGCAATGGTTCAATGGTCTTGGCTTGGCATAAATGCCTCTTGCACTAGGTGCAATAGCTGTCCCAAATAGATCAGCTATGCCTTGACTGAAATCACATTCTTCAGTCCTTTTAATTGTTGTTTAATTAGAGAACTTGACTGAGGAGAGTGAGAATCTTGAATGTGCACTATTCCACATTAATGCCCCTTGAATTCAAGGCATATATGCCAAAAACTCATCAATTCTCAAGGATAAGCTCTTGGCATTTCAGTCCAAGTTTGTTGGTTGGATCAGATGCATTATGATCAGATTGGATGAATGTGGCATAGTGACCATTGCTTTTTGGCTCAAAATTGTGTATGGCAAGAAATCACACAAACTGATTTTTCAAAACAGTCGTGCCATGGTGTCTTGCAGCAGCCATAACTCTTGGCTCAAGTTGAGTTGTTTCATGCCTATGAGTTCCTTGGATTGTTGGCAATATGCACAACAACTTTGATGTTTACATCTTGAATTGATTCAGCCTAGAACTATATGAAACAACCCTCCAAGTTTTGGTGTTTCACTTGTTTTTATGACTTAGACAGAATTTTGTCTAAGTGTTGGAAAAGTGGTAAATTCCAATTTTTAGTGATTTTGATCCAACCATAACTCAGAATCCATGAAGAATTGGAAACTCTTGTAGTTGACACTTTTGAAGTATGTAATGAGGGATTCCATCTGAGCTTTGAATGGGAGAAAAAGGCCTTAGGTTTTGGGAGATATGGTCTTGTAAAGTTGGTACCCTAGCCACTTTGTTCCATAACTTAGAAAAATTCTAAGTTTTTTATGGTTACCCCTTTAGAAAGTTAACTCACTTTATTTGATTTTTCTTTATGAATGATGATTTAAATCACATATTAACATTGTTTTAGGGTTAAGGAGCCTTGGTTGACCAAAAATCCAAAAAGTCAAACTTAGATTTTTGTACAGTTGACTTTTTTCATCCGGTGAAATTTTGACTTTGTGATCCTTTTGTGAAATCAATCCTTGGGCTTAATTAAAATTCATGGATGGACTCCAAGGGTATTTAGGAATGTCTTGGACCCCTCTCCAAGGTTTGATATCAAGGGTAGGCCAACAGTCAAGGATAGGGTTGACTTTTTCCATAAGAAACCCTAATTTGTGATCAGATGGTTTTGAGTTCTGGTGGCTTATGATTTGAGCTCTTTGAGTCAATCAAATCTTTTAAACATGTCAATATGAGGTATTTGAGGTCTTTGAAGTTCATTTTGAAGATTCAAGCCATGCCTCACTTCACAAGTTAACTCAAGGGTTGAATTAGGTCAAACCCTAATTCCTGATTTTTTGATAGATGGCCCTTCAAGGTGATTTTGCCATTGTGGATGGGCTCTTGAGATCCTTTTGAGCTTATAGGACCATACAATGAGGCATTCGCTCATGCCCAGATGGAAATTTTCATCTGGGGACCCTGGTCGACCAAACCCTAATTTGGTGACACGGGCGATCTTGAGGCTTAATCCATTTGGAATGTTGCAACTTTGTGCTTGATTCTTGATGTGGGAGTCCTCTTGATCCTTTATAGATGTTTAATAGGTTAGACAAGTTGAAGATTATGTCATTTCTTGATTGATCCCTTGTCTAAGTGCTCTAAGAGGGCTAAAAAATCTACTTCTTGATTGTAGTGAATGCTCAATCATCTTTGAGGAGATTGATGAGGCATGAAAGTACATCCATATTGTGATGATGATTTTCAAAATGATGGGAAATCTTGGTGGTCAAAATTTGGGGTATGACAGATGCCCCTATTTAATCTTCTTGGACCCGAAGGTGTGAATGGCGAAGGTATTCGGGCATTCGGGGTGCAAGAGGATTAAATATCGGAATACCCGAAATTTTGATGGTGGTTATGAATGGCTTCCTGCTCATCCATCTTCTTTTACTAAGCAATGATGCTTAGAAAACGGTGAAAATCCCCCTCGATCTTGGCCTTCAGCCAAGGAACTGGTCTTAGTTTCTGAAATAAACTTCCCCTCGATCCTGGTCTTCCGCCACGGAACTGGTCTTAGTTTCTATTGTCAATAAACTTCCCCTCGATCCTGGTCTTCAGCCATGGAACTGGTCTAGTTTCTTTTGTCGATAAACTTCCCCTCGATCCTGGCCTTCTGCCACGGAACTGGTCTCAGTTTCTGAAATAAACTTCCCCTCAATCCTGGTCTTCAGCCAAGGAACTGGTCTCAGATTTTGAAATAAACTTCCCTTGATCCTGGTCTTCAGCCAAGGAACTGGTCTCAGTTTCTTTTGTCAATAAACTTTCTTGACAAGGGATGCTATTTGTAGCAGTTTTCATCAAACTTCTCGCATGGTTTACTGGGGAGATGCCATTTGATGGGAAAAAGTTTTGATGTCAGACTTGCTGGGGAAACCTATTCGCCTGAGTTGTAGAGGTGTGCAAACTTCTCTATTTTAAAGACGCCATTTGTTGACTCTACTGGGGAAAACGAGTCTCTTGAGAGGTTGTTTCCTGCTTGGGGATATTACATCATACTTTTCTTCGAGATCTTCTCGGAGAAACGCCATGTGATATAATCCAATTTTGAGGTGCTGATGACTTCATTAACATTGACTTTCTGGAGAGAAAAACCAACGTATTGCTGAGAGTTTTTAATCGCGAGGCTTTCTTTGGGGATTTTCCTTATTCTGGGAAAGCGAAGATATCATCTTTAATGGTGACGAGTGACGTATGTCAAATGTCTCCTTGTTTTTCAGAGGTTCAAGTTATCAAAGTGGTCGAGGACCGACTCCAATCCAGAAATAAACTGGGGGAGAGATTGTTTAGGTACAACATTTCTTGACGAGGAAAGAACTGACAACTCGATTGAGAGGACTTTTATCACTAGGGGATAAGACCAACTAGAGTGATAGTAATGCAATATGAATATGTATATGAATCAATTATACATGATGTATGTATGTTTATGCTGACAAAACTGACGCAACATACAGACTAATGGATGAACACGACTGGATACTCGGCCACTGCGGGGAATAAAAAGTATCATGGTTCCAGATAGCAATCCTGCCTTTCTTATGAGAGGTAGTCCCCATGGGGGAAAGAGTTGTTCAATCGATCTTAGGAGGTAAGAACTCTGTCGGGGATGTCAGATGAAACATGGTATTTGACATGGTTGATCCTTTATTCAGGTGTACTGGTTTAGAAGGAGTACGTTAATGCTGCACTTTGAGGTTCAACCACCTTCGGAGAAGCGATCTATGTTCTTTCGATGTTCAAAGTCAAAAGGAAATGCCATCTTTATTTTAAAAGCAAAACAAATTTTGACAAGTAAATTCATTTTTTTTTTATTTCAAGAATCGTTAATCATATTAAAAATGTCATTCCGTAAAGCTAAAACAAATAAGAATTGCAAACAAAAGCACTAGGGCTCAAATTTTATTGATAGAATGGAAATCAGCCAAGCACGTGATCCCATAGAGTATTTACAAAGTTAGAAAATGGTAATTTAAGGAAAAAGGGCTACATTGAAACATAACGACTATTATCCTTCTACCAACTTTGAATCCTAGACATCCCGAGCTTCTATCGAAGATGACCTTGACTGGAAGTTTTTTGACGAACGGTATTACTGCTGGGGATTTAACCTTGTCGGAGATAGTTACTTACCATGAATCCCTAACTTTTGCCTGGATTGTACATTGAGATTTCCAATCCATCGGGATGATTTTTTTTTGCTTATGTCTCTAATTTTTGCCTGGACCGCCCTTTCGGGTTTTCAATCCACCAAGAAGCTTTTTTTATTAGTTTAGGCGAAGTATTTCTTAACTATGTCAACATTCGTAGGGTAGGTAAACTCCTCTCCATCCATGGTTGTGAGTCTCAAAGCGCCACCTGAGAAGGCTTTCTTGACCACATAGGGACCATCGTAATTCGGAGTCCATTTGCCCCGGGAATCAGTGAGGAATGATTGTATCTTTTTTAGCACAAGGTCTCCTTTCCTGAAGACACGGGGTCAGACCTTTTTATCAAACACTTTCTTCATTCTTTGCTGATACAACTGACCATGGCATACAACCGTTATTCATTTTTCTTCGATCAGATTCAGTTCACCGTGTCGACTTTGACACCATTCAGCCCCTGTTAGCTTAGCTTCCATCAATACTCGGATTGATGGGATCTCTACTTCTATGGGAAGCACTGCTTCCATGCCATATACTAGAGAGAAAGGGGTTGCCCCTGTTGAAGTGCGGACAGATGTGCAATAACCGTGGAGAGCAAAGGGTAGCATTTTGTGCCAGTCTTTGTAGGTTACAACCATCTTTTGAATAATCTTTTTGATGTTCTTATTAGCCGCTTCTACCGCTCCATTCATCTTAGGTCGGTAGAGAGATGACTTATGGTGTTCGATCTTGAACTCAGCGCATAAATCTTTCATCATCTTATTGTTCAAGTTGGATCCATTGGCAGTAACGATCTGGCTTGGAACACCATAACAGCAGATGAGATTGTTTTTGACAAAACGGACCACCACTTGTCAGGTCACATTGGCATATGATGTAACGCCCCGGTTTTGTCTTATTTATTTAATCGAGTCAATTTAATTATTTTTGTTTCATATTATTTTATTCTTGACTTTTATTTGACAATATATTATTTTATTTTTCATCGCTGTTTATGTTTTATCGCGTTTTGAGAGCGTTTGCGGGATATTTGAGCTGAGGCGTAAAATAGTCTTTTTAGGGGATTAGATATTTTTAATAAATAGAAAGTGGAGAGAAAAAGAGAGAAAAGAAAGGGAAAGGAAAAAAAGAGAAAGAAAAGGAGAAGAAAGAAAGAGAGAATAGGAGAAAGAGGAAAATCGCGGGAACTCCGTTTCGAGCGCGAATAATCGGGTAAGGGTGAGAAGTTTCAATTATATCTTGCTTGTGTATGTATATGTGTTGTTTGTTGTAATTGTTTTGATTGTTTCGCGATTTTTCTTATCGATTAGAATTAGGAGCGATTGATAGAAATCGATGTTTTCACGGATGAAATTCGATATAAACTGCGTAGAATACTTGTCGTTAGGTTTGGATTATGTTTTGGTTGTTATAGCATGTTTTGGAAGTGTTTGGGTGGAAGAAATGAGGGATTTTGACCCCAAATGACCTACGTTAGCGCTGTTGGGTTTTTCTGGTTTCGCAGGTTCGCACTGCGAATGGCCAGCGAAGGGGAAAGCGAATGTTCGCGTGAGGTTCGCACTGCGAACATTGTGTTGTTTTTCTTTCTGCCACGGTTCGCTGGGGGATTCACACTGCGAAGGGGACAGCGAAGGTTCGCTGGGAGTTCGCACTGCGAAATTGTAGGCTATTTTCTTTCTGCCATGGTTCGTTGGGCCATTCGCACTGCGAATGAGGAAAGCGAAGGGCTCGCTAGGAGCTTCGCATTGCGAACATGACTGCTTTTCTAAATTGTTTTCTTTATAACTGTTGGGTCGTAACTCGGTTTGAGGCGCGGTTTGATGCGTTGGAGAGCTAATGAAATGTTCTTCCTTATAATAATGGTTTTGGGAGTAGTGGCCGATTTAATTGTGTCGGGAATTGGAATAGTGTCATTTTGTCGGCTTTTACCGTCGTAATTGTATGTGATTGATGTGTTATCATGTGACATGCTTTTAATATGTATCGTATAGCTTGTGTGCTGTTATATGATGTGAATATATATGAGGAGTGTTGGTGATGATGGTTTGTGGTCTTATGGAGAAATAAATGTGTAGTTTTGGGTTTGATTTCAATGTATGATAATGATGTTGTTGTGTGGTGAAATACATTATATGATTGTTGTGGTTGATGGTGAGTAATTCTTGATGTGGATTGATATGAATGTATATGATAAAATGCTAATTGTTGTGGTTTGTGGTTTATGATGAAATGCATTGTGTATGTGAAATTCAATGTGTGTTATTTGGTGGCCTTATGGCAAGTAAATGCATTGTTTGAATTGATTTCCAATGCATGAATAATGATGATGAGATAATTCATATGGTTGAATTGTGAATGTATGGAATTGATGAGTTGAAATATATGCATGATTATGGTTGTATTATGTGTGCATTGGAATGTTATGAGTCATTGTACACCAAGCATCATGATATGCATTCTTGTGATGTCGTGTGCCCTTGTGGGGTGTGAGCGACGAAACGATTCCAGAGGGAATCCGCTATAACATCGTGTGCCTTACACAAAGAGGTGTGAGCGAAGATTATAGACGATCGTGTGCCTTATACAAAGAGGTGTGAGCGATCGGGTCGTGTGCCTTATACTAAGAGGTGTGAGTGACGGGAGAACATCGTTTGCCCGATGGGGAGTTACACTAAGTAACAAGCGATGGTTCCAATAGTTCCTGAGTGAACTAGTGTTGAGATGATGGATGGATGGTACCGCATATGCATTGCATAGAGTCGTTGTGTCGGTCTCTGTGCATTTGCATAAATCATGAATGGATTGATTATGTGTGGGAATTGTGAATTGATTGAGTATGTGTTGAGATTTATGATTGGATTGGTGAATGGATGTGCATATGTGATAAATGCATTGGTTATGGATGATATGTGTTATGTATAGACATGTGTTATGTGATGTGGTGGTGTGTTTACATATGTTATGACTTTGGTGTGCCTTATGTGTGAATATGTGATTATGTTGGCGTAATTGATATATGCTATGTGTATTAGTATGTGATGCTTGTGGTGAGAATAACTATGCATGTGAATTTTTATGTGTTTACATATTATTATGCAATCTTGATTTAATTGTTATTTCTCACCCTTCTGCTGTGGTTTATTGCTCTATGAGGCAATTGCAGATTTGTGTCTTGGAGGCTTTTGTGAAGATTAGTTCTCCATTCTTTTGTCGGTCTTGGTGTCTGCTCTGATACGTAGCACGGGAGTCGGGGAACGATTATGTTATATATGTATCAGATATATGAGCAGGGATTGTATTTTCTTTCCTTAATTGTGGTATCCTTGTTTCTGTCAGAAAAATAAATTTTTATTTACTCTGATTTAATTATGTATTATTTATTCGCGATGGGAAATGGGGTGTTACAATAGTGGTATCAGAGCAGATCGGTCCGTCCGGCCAAGTTGTTGAGTCAGTTGGTGTGACAGTTGAATACTGTCATTGTTGTTTGTCCCTTAGTACGTGATAGGTGTGTGAAACACTGTCAGTACTTTCTGGTTTTTCTATTCTGTTGTCTGCAGGAGATAGGATGAGATGAGTAGGGGAGGAGCTTGTACTTCTCCATGTTGCTTCAGGTGTGGAGCGCTGGCTCAGTGTGTTGTGAATTGCAAGATTGTAGGTGTGGTTTGGACAGTGTGGTTCCCGGTTCCAGAAGGGACGCGGAGGTAAGGCTTACGTCAACTAAGGATTTGTGCCTTAGGTAGTTTGGTGCATAGGATGCAAGGAATGCTATTATAGTTTGGTAAAGACGGTTTATGCCCCATCATGATTGTCGGCTGTCTATTGACAAATTGAGGAACTGATCACCCTTAATCTCTTGTTGATAGTAGACGGGAATTGTGTTGGATGGAATAGACGTGTCTTTCCGGCTTTGATAGTGTGTGAAATGAATTGTTTGGAATTAAGAAAATGATTACGGATTGTTTTGATGAGTCGATGAAGATTCTAATACCGGAAGATGAAATGGATTAGAGGTTTTGGTATGTTGGTCCAGTTGGGAAGTCATTGAGAGAAAACGATTGGGTATCGTTAATGGCTGCTTCTCAGAGAGTAGAGAGTGAACTTAAATTAGACGAAGGTGAATAGTTGAGGTTGATATCTGCTAAGTAAGTAGGAAACTCTTAGGGGATGAGACTAAGATGGTTGTTATGTTGTGATGATAGGGTTCTAGAAATTGGAAGGAAAGCCACAGTGATGAGCCGTCAGTTGTGCATGGTTTTAGATGTGTTTTTGGATGGAACATTAGTGTGTCGACTTGAAGAGGTCCAGCATGGCTGGTAAGGAAAAGGATGATAGCATGAGGTTATGTGTTAGTCGGTGAGTAGTAGGGAAACTTGCAGTTGTGTTCTGGATAGCTTAAGTTTTGGATTGTGACGAATCGCGAACAATTTGAGAGTTCTTTTGGGTTGGTTGTTGCCACCTGTTAGGATTTATGGAATCTGGACTGTCACGAGAAGAAATTGTGTATGGATTACTGACAGTTGAATAAGGTAACGATTGAGAATAAGTGTCCACTTTCATGAATAGATAAGTGGATTGGTTTGGTTGAGTTTGAGTGAAATCACAATTGTTTGGAATGTTTGATAAGAATGGTGAATTGTGTGAGTTGAGGTTTTGATCGATTTAATGTGACTGGTTATGGTTGTTATCGTCAGAATAGGCTATTATTTAATCGGTTAAGCTTGTATGTGAGTAACCAGTTACCCAGTGAAATTTTTTTCAAAAGCTTTAAGAATTTATATCTTTTGGAATTTGGTTGGGCATTACAACGTACAGTGATGTTATTTGGTGTTAGTAATGCGTCTGTAATGTTTATGGAGTAGATGAATCGTATCTTCAATATTTATTTGGATGAGTTCGTAGTGGTTTTGATTGAGGGTATAAAACAGGTAGAGTGTTTGAGATTTGAACTACAAGTGTTGAACAGAGACGAAGTTTTATGCTAAGTTATTCAAGTGAGAATTTGGGTTGAAAAAGGTTAGTTTTCTTGGATATGTTATTTCGGATGAGAGTATGGTTAATGGATCCATCGGAAGTAGATGCAGTTCTTCAATGAGAGGCTCCGAAGTTGGTTATGGAAGACTTTGCTAAGTTAGTACTTCTGTTATCTCAGTTGACTTGCAAAGGGTGAGTCATTTGTTTTGGATGTTCGTTGTAAGGAAAGTTTGAGAGGGTTAAAGTAGAAGTTGTCTACGGCTCCAGTTTTGATACTGCGTGATCCTGATAAACCGTTTGTGAGGTATTGGGATGCGTCTTTGATGAGTTTGGTCAGTGTGTTAATGCAAGAGGGTAAAGTCGTAGCTTATGCTTTACGACAATTGAGGATTCATGATTTCAAGATGGCTTCGGTTACTTTTGTGTTGAGAATCTAGGGGAATTAGTTTGAGTGTTTTAGGTTCAAGGTGTTTGGTAATCACAAGAATATTGAGTACCTGTTTGGTCGGAAGGAATATAGTATGAGACAACGAGGATGGTTAGGATTCGTGACGAGTTATGAATTTGGCTTGGATTATCCTTCGGGGAAAAGCTAATGTTGTGCCTGAAGAGTTAAGTCGATAGTCTTTGCATATGGCTGTTTTGATGGTCAAAGAATTAAAATTATTTGAGCAGTTCAGAGACTTGTGTCTGGTGTGTGAGATAACACAGTAGAGTGTGAGGTTGGGTATATTAAAAGTGAACAGTGATTTTTGGTGAATATGAGAAAGAGTTAGACTTTGGACGTGAGATTGGTAGTTTTGATGGTTACGAGTAATCAGAGTGCGCAGCGAAAGAGTGATGTGGCACGTTTTGTATATGCGTGCATGACTGGTAAGAGTTCAAAGGTTGAACATTATGAACATGTAGGAATGATGAGACTATTGGACGTTTCAGAATGGAAGTGTTAGGTGAAAGGTTTAAATATTATTCATGGGTTACTATGTAGATGGAGGTTTTGGTTGTATGTTCGATTGGTGAATCGTAGCATTATTGTAATATTGTTGGGTGACAAGGAGGTTGGTATTATGGTTATGTAGAGGTTGTTGGAACGATGTTGGGTCGTGGAACTTTATGTTCTTGTTATGTTTCGGTTCAAGACTGAACCTGTGTGTGTTTGTAACTTGGGTATTCCTTGAGTCGTGAGTTGGTCGTCAAGTGCATTGCATGGGCTTTGCATCTTGTCGTTGTAGTTGTTACCGTTTTCGTGTCATTGTTCTAGTTGCTGTTAGCAAGGTGGTTTGTAAGTTTGTGTTATTCGTGGTGTGCCTTTGGTTGGCATGTTGGTTGGTTAGTCAGATGCGAGAGTCGTATCCCGAGTTGTTCGTATCCGAAAATTTCTAAGTGGGGGAGAATTGTAACGCCCCGATTTTGTCTTATTTATTTAATTAAGTCGATTTAATTATTTTTGTTTTATATTATTTTATTCTTGACTTTTATTTGACAATATTTTATTTTATTTTTCATCGCTGTTTATGTTTTATCGCGTTTTGAGAGCGTTTGCGGGATATTTGAGCTGAGGGGTAAAATAGTCTTTTTAGGGGATTAGATATTTTTAATAAATAGAAAGTGGAGAGAAAAAGAGAGAAAAGAAAGGGAAAGGAAAAGAAGAGAAAGAAAAGGAGAAGAAAGAAAGAGAGAAGAGGAGAAAGAGGAAAATCGCGGGAACTCCATTTCGAGCGCGAATAATCGGGTAAGGGTGAGAAGTTTCAATTATATCTTGCTTGTGTATGTATATGTGTTGTTTGTTGTAATTGTTTTGATTGTTTCGCGACTTTTCTTATCGATTAGAATTAGGAGCGATTGATAGAAATCGATGTTTTCACGGATGAAATTCGATATAAACTGCGTAGCATACTTGTCGTTAGGTTTGGATTATGTTTTGGTTGTTATAGTATGTTTTGGAAGTGTTTGGGTGGAAGAAATGAGGGAATTTGACCCCAAATGACCTATGTTAGCGCTGTTGGGTTTTTCTGGTTTCGCAGGTTCGCACTGCGAATGGCCAGCGAAGGGGAAAGCGAACGTTCGCGTGAGTTTCGCACTGCGAACGTTGTGTTGTTTTTCTTTTTGCCACGGTTCGCTGGGGGATTCGCACTGCGAAGGGGACAACGAAGGTTCGCTGGGAGTTCGAACTGCGAAACTCTAGGCTATTTTCTTTTTGCCATGGTTCACTAGGGCATTCGCACTGCGAATGAGAAAAGCGAAGGACTCGCTAGGAGCTTCGCGTTACGAACATGATAGCTTTTCTAAATTGTTTTCTTTATAACTGTTGGGTCGTAAGTCGGTTTGAGGCGCGGTTTGATGCGTTGGAGAGCTAATGAATTGTTCTTCCTTATAATAATGGTTTTGGGAGTAGTGGCTGATATTATTGTGTCAGGAATTGGAATAGTGTCGTTTTGTCGGCTTTTACCGTCGTAATTGTATGTGATTGACGTGTTATCATGTGACATGCTTTTAATATGTATCGTATAGCTTGTGTGCTGTTATATGATGTGAATATATATGAGGAGTGTTGGTGATGATGGTCTGTGGTCTTATGGAGAAATAAATGTGTTGTTTTGGGTTTGATTTCAATGTATGATAATGATGTTGTTGTGTGGTGAAATACATTGTATGATTGTTGTGGTTGATGGTGAGTAATTCTTGATGTGGATTGATATGAATGTATATGATAAAATGCTAATTATTGTGGTTTATGGTTTATGATGAAATGCATTGTGTATGTGAAATTAAATGTGTGTTATTTGGTGGCCTTATGGCAAGTAAATGCATTGTTTGAATTGATTTCCGATGCATGAATAATGATGATGAGATAATTCATATGGTTGAATTGTGAATGTATGGAATTGATGAGTTGAAATATATGCATGATTATGGTTGCATTATGTGTGCATTAGAATGTTATGAGTCATTGTAGGCCAAGCATCATGATATGCATTCTTGTGATGTCGTGTGCCCTTGTGGGGTGTGAACGACAAAACGATTCCAGAGGGAATCCTCTATAACATCGTGTGCCTTATATAAAGAGGTGTGATCGATGATTATAGACGATCGTGTGCCTTATACCAAGAGGTGTGAGTGATCGGGTCGTGTGCCTTATACAAAGATGTGTGAGTGATCCATAAACATCGTGTGCCTTATACAAAGAGGTGTGAGCGACGGGAGAACATCGTTTGCCCGACGGGGAGTTACACTAAGTAACAAGCGATGGTTCCAATAGTTCCTGAGTGAACTAGTGTTGAGATGATGGATGGATGGTACCGCATATGCATTGCATAGAGTCGTTGTGTTGGTCTCTGTGCATTTGTATAAATCATGAATGGATTGATTATGTGTGGGAATTGTGAATTGATTGAGTATGTGTTGAGATTTATGATTGGATTGGTGAATTGATGTACATATGTGATAAATGCATTGGTTATGGATGATATGTGTTATGTATAGACATGTGTTATGTGATGTGGTGGTGTGTTTACATATGTTATGACTTTGGTGTGCCTTATGTGTGAATATGTGATTATGTTGGTGTAATTGATATATGCTATGTGTATTAGTATGTGATGCTTGTGGTGAGAATAACTATGCATGTGAATTTTTATGTGTTTACATATTATTATGCAATCTTGATTTAGTTGTTATTTCTCACCCTTCTGCTGTGGTTTATTGCTCTATGAGGCAATTGCAGATTTGTGTCTTGGAGGCTTTTGTGAAGATTAGTTCTCCATTCGTTTGTCGATCTTGGTGTTTCCTCTGATACGTAGCACGGGAGTCGGGGAATGATTATGTTATATATGTATACCTTTGTTAGATTTATTTTGTATTACCTTTGTCTGTATATTTTGATGTTATAAAATAATTTATTTTGTAAAACAAGTCAGTTATGGATCTTTCCGCTTTATTCTATAATTGAACTTTTCTTTTATATGGAAAAAGTTTCCCTTTTACGTTTATTCCATTTTGTGTTATGTATCAGATATATGAGCAGGGATTGTATTTTCTTTCCTTAATTGTGGCATCCTTGTTTCTGTCAGAAAAATAAATTTTTATTTACTCTGATTTAATTATGTATTATTTATTCGCGATGGGAAATGGGGTGTTACATATGACGCTGCTTTGACCCACTTGGTGAAGTAGCCAATGGGTACCAGGATGAACCGATGTCCATTTGAAGCATTGGGTTCAATCATGCCAATCATGTCGATTCCCCATATGGAAAAACGTCATGGGGAAGAAAGAACTTTGAGATGCGTTGGTGGTACATGGATTCTGTCTGAGTAGATCTGACACTTGTGACACTTCCTCATGTACTTGTAGCAATCAGATTCCATGGTCAACCAGTAGTACCCTGATCTCAGAATTTTTCTCGCCATTGTGTGTCCGTTGGCATGTGTGCCAAAGGATCCTTCGTGAATTTCTTTTATCAGCCTGTTTGCTTCTGGTCTGTCTACGCATCGGAGCAAAACCATGTCAAAGTTTCTCTTATAGAGTGTATCACCACTTAGAAAGAAGCTGCCTGCCAGTCTTTTGAGGGTCTTTCTGTCTTTTCTGGATGCCCCAGGTGGGTATTCTTGTTTCTGAAGGAAGCATTTGATATCGTGATACCAAGGTTTATCGTCAATGACTGCTTCGATCGTGAAGATGTAAGCAGGCCGTTCTAGGCGCATTATGTCAATCTTAGGTACGTCGTTCCATTGACCTAGACTAATCATGGAAGAGAGAGTGGCTAATGCATCAGCCATGTGATTCTCTTCACGAGGGATGTGATGAAACTCGATTCTGTTGAAGAATGGTAACAACCTTCTCGCATAGTCTTTGTAAGGAATCAGTCCCGATTGGTATGTGTTCCAATCTCCTATGATCTGATTGATAACCAGGGCTAAGTCTCCATACACATCCAAGTTCTTAATCCTTAAGTCGATAGCTTCTTCGAGACCTATGATACAAGCTTCGTATTCGGCCTCGTTGTTTGTACACTTGAATGTAAGTCAGGCGGTGAAAGGAATGTGGGTACCCTGAGGTGTTATGATGATTGCCCCAATTCCGTTTCCATAATTATTGACAGCTCCGTCAAAGATTAGTCCCCATTGGGAACCTGGTTCTGGCCCTTCACTGGGTAGCGGTTCATCGCAATCTTCATTTTCAAGTACATGACATCTTCGCTTGGGAAGTCAAATTCGACTGATTCTTGATCGTCAATCGGTTGATGAGCCAAATGTTAGGCTAAAATACTTCCTTTAACGGCTTTCTGAGCATGGCACTCTATGTCGTATTCTGATAACAACATCTGCCAACGGGCAATCCTTCCCGTGAGAGCAGGTTTTTCAAAGACATACTTGATCGGATCCATTTCGGAGATTAACCAAGTTGTGTGACAAATCATGTACTGTCGAAGACGTTTGGCTGCCCAAGCCAGAGCACAACAAGTTTTCTCGAGCATAGTATACTGAGTTTCATAGTCGTTAAACTTCTTGCTCAAATAGTAGATGGCAGACTCTTTTCTTTTCGTCTCGTCTTGTTGACTAAGCACACAACCCATAGAGTCTTCCAAGACTGTCAAGTAGATAATCAGCGGTCTTCCCTCTATTGGAGGTGACAGGATAGGTGGGTTCAACATGTATTCCTTGATACTGTCGAAGGCAGTTTGGCAGTCTTCTGTCCATATGCAGTCCTGATTCTTTTTGAGTAATTTGAAGATTGGCGCGCATGTCGCGGTCATGAGGAATATAAACCTGGAAATGTAATTCAAATGTCCCAGGAATCCCCTGACTTGTTTCTCAGTCTTTGGAGAAGGCATTTCTTGAATAGCCTTGACCTTGTCAGAATCAACCTCTTTTCCTTTCTGGCTGACGATGAACCCTAGCAGTTTTCCTGAGCGGACACCGAACGTGCATTTACTAGGATTCAAGCGGAGTTTGTACTTCCTCAGACGCTTGAATAGTTTTGACAGGTGGTCTCATACCCCAAATTTTGACCACTAAGATTTCCCATAATTGTGCAAATCATCATCACAATATGGATGTACCTTTGTGCCTCATCAATCTCCTCAATGGTTGTTGAGCACTCACTGCAATCAGACTTAGGGTTTCAAGCCCTCTCAGAGCTTTTAGGCAAAGGATCAATCCAGAAATGACATGATATTCAACTTGTCTAAACCTCTCAAACACCCATAAGGGATCAAGAGGAATCCCACGTCAAGAATCAAGCACAAGGCTGCAACATTCCAAGTGGACCAAGCCTCAAGATCGCCAGTGTCACCAAATTAGGGTTTGGTCGACCAAGGCCTCCAGATGGAATGTTTCCTCTGGACATGAGCCAATGCTTCAAAGCATTACCCAATATACTCTAAGGGACATCATAAACCCAATCATCAAGTTAATTTGGCCTCAGGGGATGCATTCATAAAAAATCAAGAATTAGGGTTTTTTGACCTAATTCACCCCTAAGTTGAGTTTTGGGACAAAGCATGAGCCAAAACCTTAAGATATGATTTGAGGGTCCCTAATACACTACATTGATCCATTTTCAACAATGGATTGATCCAAGAAGCTTGATCCACAAGTTTCAATTTCATCAGGACCACAATTAGGGTTTCGAGGAAAAAGTCAACTGAACCCTTGACTTTTGACTCAGGTATGCTCCCAAACCTTGGGACATGATTCAATACACCCGATAACACCCATGGAACATGTCCATCAAGTTTTATTTAGGTCAAGGACTTGATTTATGGAGGATCGCACAGTTTGAAATTCATCTGATAAAAAGTCAACTGTGCCCAAAAGTCAAAGTTTGGCTTTCTGATTTTTTGGTCAACCAAGGTCCCTTAACCCTAAAATGATGTTAATGTGTGATTGGAATCATCATTCATCAAGAAAAATCAAGAAAAGTGGGATAACTTGAAAAAGGGTTAACCATAAAAAACTTAGAAATTTTCTAAGTTATGGAACAAAGTGGCTAGGGTACCAACTTCCAAGGATCATAACATGAGATCCAAGCAACCATTTGGGCTGATCCAAAGATGGATTTATAGCTCTCATGGCATACTTTAAAAGTGTCAACTACACCTCATTCCAATTCATCATGGATTTTGAGTTATGGTTGGATCAAAATGGCTGAAAACATGAAATGTCACTTTTTCCAACACTTAGTGAAATTTTCACTAAGTCAGAATCTGTTTCACTTTTTCCAAAATGTAAGGGCATTTTTCACTTGGATCCAAAAAGTGTCAAGACTTACTATTATCACACATATGTTGTATCATATGAGAGCTTTCCAAAATGGCCAAGAACCCCATGAAATTCCATTTGAGCTAAGAGTTATGACAGTGGCAATATGCCTTGCTGCAACTGTCATAACTAGGCAGATTTGTGCATTTTGCTCGATTTGAGCAATTTGTGCAAATGACAAACAAGTTTATCCATCTGAACACCTCAGGGGGAGACCAAGGAGGGACAAACACTGATCCATAAGCCTCCCAAGTCTTTGGAACTAAAAATAGCATGCCAAACCTAAAAAACCCTAAAGAGGGGACAAGACTCCAATTTTTTTTTGGAGCATTCAATGGATGCACCAAGGTGGCATGAACTGAGCCATTTCTAACTGAATGAGTTAAGGATGATCTCTGAACTAGGGAACCAAAGGCCTATGCTCTAACCTCTAGTCAATGGCTAGAGGAGACTTGGATTCCTATTGATCAATATTTGCCAAACCTCTGCAGCAATTGCCATTCACTATTGCAACCAAAACAAACTTGCTCTACTATAAATAGAGCTCATTTGTGTTCAGTTTAAGTACACCAAAGCACTACAACACTTGCTTTCCTCAAAATCTCTTTCTCTAGGCAAAAATGCCTTCTTTAGCAAGGTAACTCTGAGTTTTTGAGTTAGAGAGCAATTCCATCACAGCTCATGATCCAAACATATCCAATATGTCATATCTAAGCTGTCCAAACTCTCACAAGTGACCTGTAACACCAAAATCACAAAGCCCCCTCTCAAAACCTCAAAATAGGACTTTTTTGCATTTTTCAAGCCATGTCTTGATTCAGTCACTTTCAAAACCAGATAAAACCTCAAACACACTCCAAATATCATTCTTGAACTGTCCCAAATGGTTCCCCACATCTGGAACACCATTTGAGAGAGTTGTTATTTTGGTCACTTTTGCCCCTTTTGCAAGAAAGGGACAGTTTCCATTCCTAAGGTTTCCAGCTGATTCCAATCATCCTAAAAGCTTCTAAGGGATCATTTGAGAGGGTTCAAAGCATCAAAACATTTTTGGAATAAGGCCCTTGACAGATTTCCCAAAAAGCTCCCAAAGAGGTAAGCATCTCAACTTGAACTCTTTAAAATATGCATTACTTTGAAGTCCAGTGATCATACACATCTCATACATGTTATATATGTTGTGTTTGGACCAATTCATCATGTGATTCATGCCTGTACCATGAGGTAGCACAAAAAATGCAAATGGAGGCCTATTTCAAAACCACTATCGGGTTTAAAATGGGGACCTCATCTGAAAAAAACACCACCACCATTGGATTCCTTGTGAAATTCTCGGCAGGATAAACATAAATTTTGTCCCAATCCATGGAGAAATGAGGAAGTTACAAGCTTCACGTTTTTGGCCAAAATCTTGCCTTGCCTTGCCTTCGCCAGGCCAAAAACAAGGCAAGCCTTGTATATTTGTGGCTGGGGTTTGATACACGGATGTATCACCACCCCAGTGGTAGGACGCGTGCACTGCACACAAGAGGTCTGGGGTTCGAATCCCCCTCGCCCCAGATCCTCTTTTTTACCACTTTTTCATATTTTATTATTTTTCTTATTATTTTTAATGATTTTAAAAATTAATAAATCCCTCAATTTTAATTATTTTTTATTGGTTCTTTTTGCAAAAATTCACAAAAATGTTGAAATATTTTATTCCACCAAAAAATTAAATTTATATTATTTATTTAATATAGTTGGTATTTTTATGAATAAATTCATTTTTAATTGTTTTTAAAAATTTTAAAAGTGAATATTCATCTTGAAAAATCAAAACCAAATGAGTTTTAATTCATCTTGTGATTAAAAACTCATTTTTCAAACCTTAACCAAAAATCACAAGTTGTTTATTTCAACTTATTTGGTATTTTTATCATTTTAATTAATTTTCTTTGATAATTACTTTAAAAAATGATGAAATTAGGGTTTTGATTGATTCCACCCTCATCAATCATTTTCAAACACTCATGGGCCTCTAATAGAGTGTAAGACCCAAACCCTCTTGAAAACCAAAATATTTTGGGCCTCAGTGTATTGTATAAGTCCCGGTACCGTAAAAAACAACGGCGCGATCGTCGCCTTTTAACAAACTTTTTGGGCCTCCCCTAGTGTTATAATCCCCATTTCTTTTCTTTAAATTTCTTTGGGCCTCTAATAGAGTGTAAGACCCAATCCCCTTTTAACCAAAACCATTTTGGTCCTCAGATATTGTATAAGTCCCTCTGCGTTAAAAGAAAAATCTTAGTGATATCGCCAGTGCAAAAATTAAATCAATTGGGCCTACCCTCGTGGTATAAGCCCCATTTATTTTCTTTGGGCCTCTAATAGAGTGTAAGACCCAACCCCTTTTTGAAACCAAAATGATTTGGGCCTCAGATATTGTATAAGACCCACTGTGTTTTCAAAAACCTCGGCGCGACCGCCGTTGCCAAACAAATAACATTGGGCTTCTCCTTGAGATGTAAGTCCCATCCCTTGTAAAAAAATAAATCTTTGGGCCTCTAATAGAGTGTAAGACCCATCCCCTTGTACATGAAAACTGTTTTGGGCCTCACATATTGTATAAGTCCCTCTGTACAGTTTTAAAAACAACGGTGCGATCATCGTTAAAACTTGGGCCTCTCCTTGAGCTGTAAGCCCCAACAAACTTTTCAAAGCACTTTCTCCTTTGATTTTGAATTCAAATATATGTTGTTATCAAAACTTTCTTTGTTGAACAACTAACAAAACAGCATGGAAGCTCTACAACGGGTAAGTGTTTATCCGCTTTCATTTACCGCTTTCATATGTATATAACTGTATTGTGGGGATGTTTCATTATAAGTCTTCTTTCACATCCTTTTATATACTTGTCACATATCCACTTTGTAATACTAGTATAGTTATTTAAAGTTTTCCCCGGCAACTACGTCTAGCACTAGGTAAAGCCTTATTGGTCACTCTTAAATACAAACAAAACTAGATCCCCCGTAGGATTCCAGATACAGTCTTCCCTTCTCTTGGGGTTAAACAATATGGAACAAAGAGAAAGGCAGTATTCTCGGTGAACCTTTTCTCAGACTATCACCCTTAGACATTGTCAAAGAAACTCTAACTCCCCAGAGATGATCTTTTCTCCATGAATGGCATCTCTTGAGTTTCTTCCAAATTCTCGAACTTTCCTGGAATGATCTCTTCTCTGTGAATTGCATTTCTTGAACTTCTCTTGTTTTGGGGACCCCCAGGCTTCCTAAAAGCATCCCCGCCTCCTCTTGGGCGTTGTACAAGGACCCTTCGGCTTCTTAGAAGTTCTCATGCCTTCTCTTGGGCTTAATACAAGGACCCTGACGACCTCTTAAAGGTATAAGACAAAACTTAGTCATCCTTTGCTAGAGCAGTCTTTCCAGGGTCAAAACTCCAACCATTTTAGGGTTGATACTCATCCCTTAATGCCCGTGCCTCCTCTTGGGCATCATATAAAAGATAAAACTCTAGACTTGGGCAGTCTAAACATCTTGAGTCTCAAAGACATTCTCAAGTTCCTTTCAACCCTAGGAAAAAACACCGATCACCCTGGATCAATCTCAAGCAGAAACCCGGTCTCTCTCATAAGAGTTCCCCACACTTGGACCCGCTTCCGGATCTAAATAATCCTCCACCACTTTTAGCCTCCGTCTTGGGCTTGGTACAAGACATATAAAACACTCTCTTGTTGAGTATAAAAGACTCTCTTGTTGAGTCAATCTCCTTTTATCCTCTATCTCGGCTTCGAACGAGACAATAAAACACTCTCTTGTTGAGTATTAAAGGACTCTCTTATTGAGTCAAACACCTTTAGCCTCCGTCTTGGGCTTTGTATAAAACATATAAAAAACACTCTCTTGTTGAGTCTTAAAGGCTCTCTTGTTGAGTCAATCCCTTTCTGGCCTCAATCTCGGGCTTTGTACGAGATAGAAAAAACTCTCTTGTTGAGTATAAAAGACTCTCTTGTTGAGTCAATCTCCTTATAGACTCAATCTTGAGCTTCGTACGGGATAGCAAATCACTCTCTTGTTGAGTATAAAAGACTCTCTTGTTGAGTCAATCAACCTTCAGACTCTCTTGTTGAGTCAATCAATCTTCGAACTCTCTTGTTGAGTCAAACTTTTTTAGCCTCTGTCTTGGGCTTTATACAGGACAGATAAAACTACTCTCTTGTTGAGTCAAACCCTTTCAGCCTCCATCTCGGGCTTTCTACAAGATGCATTCTCCCCAATGGAGTCAAAATCCCTTTTAGCCTCAATCTTGGGCTTTGTCAAGACAGAAAGAACATTTTCTCCCGAAAAAGTCAACTTCTAGCCTCTTCTTAGGCTTTGTATAAAGAAATCCCCAGTTGAGTCAATCAACCTTTTAGCATCAAATTTGTGCCTTGCTCACAGCATACAAACATCAACAACTCCTCTTTAGAGATGACAAATTCTCTCTCATCCAAAACCTTTTAGCTTCACCTCTTGGGCTTTGAACAAGATACAAATCACCTTCAGCTTCTTGTCTTGGGCTTTGAACAAGACACCAAAATAATCTCTTTCCTCCCATAGAATAGGAGGAACTACGATCGCTCTAATTTCCCTGTTTCGGGAATACGTAGGAATAAGATTGCAAAAATCTTAGCGAGCATACTAATAAAAAAAAACTCAAAATCCAGTACCTCCATACATCAATCAAGAAGCATCAGACCTAACACCTTACCAAAAGCCTCGCAAATAGTCCAGACACTATTTTTTAAGCAAATAACCTAAGACAGACCCCCCTTTTGATAGTTTTTGTAAACCAACAGTTTTGATTGTTTAACCTCGGTATGCAAGCAGGGTTAATTGGAGACATCTAATTCCCTTCCTTAATCAACTTCATAGGATAAAAAATGAATCGAACTATAGTACCAAAGCGATAGTGATTTGAAACCACAAAAATCGGGCTACAGAAAAAATGGCGACCACAGTGGGAGGCATTCTTTCTTACAGTCTTAGGTAGAAAGCCTTAAATTCACCGAATACCACAGAAATGGCGACTCTGCTTGGGAGTCATTGTCTGCCGGCGACTCTGCTTTTCCTAATTAATATCTGTGTTTACTTTTCTGCTAATGGGAATGCGTGTGATGCCGCATCTGGAAAGATTGAGTATACACCTAAGATAAGTGATGGCATTATACGGGTAATCTAACGTGGAGTAAATCCCAGATAAGAGGTCCCGGTCGACCATCAAATCAGTGGAGATTCCCTTTGCGGATTCAATGCCTATACGACTTCGGTTATTGAAAGCAGATTGTTCCATTAGGTTATCTGAGAAGCTGAGGATTTTAGTAGACTTAAACCATTTTGTAGTGCGGAAGCTATCGGAAATAGTTGTCACGCGATACTACCCTCATTTGAGATTACTCTAAGATGAACCAGCTCGCTTGGTGATCCGCTTGCTGTCGTCATCCCAATATGGATCAATGATTTTGAGGACAGGTACAAAAATCACCAGTATAAACCTTTGGGGATGGGTAGAGCCTTGACTTCATGACACCGACCCTTTGACCCCATATTTTTTCTATGTTTTGTGTCCTGCATTCATGCATTCATTTCATTAAAAAACATTAAAAAAAACATTAAAAAATATTCTCTTCTAGTCTCTCTTTTTCAAATTAAACTAAGACAATGATTGCAAATGTCAGATAAAGAGATTGCTAATGGATTTCGGTAGAAGGAAAACTCACAAGTACACCTTCAAGGTTCCAAAACTAGAGGATTTAAGAGGGTTGGCAAGGATGATAACCAACCCTGAGGCTTTCAGAGCTACGTATGGAGGACTGCTGTCCCTGTTAAGGGTCCATGTAATCGAAGGAATCCTGTCCACACTAATCCAATTCTACGATCCGGTCTATCACTGTTTCACATTCCCGGATTATCAGCTAGCACCAACACTGGAGGAGTACTCTCACCTAATTGATTTACATATTACTGATCAAGCTCCCTTTTCTGGACTGGAAGAGATTCCAAAGAATCAAACCATTGCAAGAGCAATCTATTTGGACGAGTCAGAAGTAAGGACTCACATGACCACTAAGGGTGGAATCCAGGGTTTGCCAGGCCGATTCTTGATAAAGAAAGCTCTTTACTTTGCTAGTATAGGGAACGTGGCCGCTTTCGAAAGCATTTTTATTTTACTTACCTACGGGTTATTTTTGTTTCCCAACATCGATAACTTTGTAGATATCAACGCCATTAAGGTTTTTATGATTGGAAACCCTATACCGACCTTGCTCGCAGATGATTATCATTCTGTACACTTAAGGAATTTGTACAGCGGAGGAATGATCACATGCTGTGTACCCCTGCTATACAAATGGTTCAATTCCCACTTACCCAAGTCTGCTGCATTTTGGGATCAAAAGAATACTTTACGTTGGTCGCAGAGAATCATGTCTCTTACCAACTCTGACATCGATTGGTACAATCAAATTTATGACGGGATCAGAATCATTGACCGTTGTGGAAATTTCCCAAATGTACCCCTTATAGGAACTAAGGGAGGAATCAATTATCATCCAGTTTTAGTTCGTCGTCAATTTGGATACCCGATGAGGCATGTCCCGCGTAATGCTCATTTGGAAGGTCTTTTCTTCAAGGAAGGAGAAAATGACAGAGCACTAAAGACGGAAATAATGCATGCCTGGAAACACGTTCATAGGAAAGGGAGAGAGTCTCTAGGAAAACCAGACTGTGTCTCGGTGGAGCCTTATCACCACTGGGTACAAACTAGGGCTCTCAAGCTAAGGATGCCTTACCCTCGTCAGGAAGTTCTTCCGTTAAGGGACCCTGTCCTTTACTTTATGTCTGATACGGAAAAACTTCAGGTTACTCTCAACAAATTTCAGAAGGATAAGAGGTCTTGGAGGAACAAGTATCGTATTCTTAATGTGGAGTGCAAGAAAATACAACAAATGTTGAAAGATAAAGATGCTCTGATCGAGATTTTAGAGCAACATGCTGTAGAAAATTAAGATGACCAAAGGAATTTACTCGTTCCTTTCACTTGGCAAAGGAATGACGACCCGACAACGGCTCAAGAGCCCCGGTCAAAGAAATGGAAAATACCAGAACCCGCACCTGAGCTCGCTCCAGAGAGGACTCAGGACCCATAAGTTTAGATTTCCTTTTACAACACTTTGTAAATTACTGTATTTCCATTCCGCAATCTTTGAATTCAATAAAACGGGGTTTCCCCACTGTTTGATATTTGTAATCCAATTGTCGAAGTTTATTTTGATTAAACAAAAAAAATTAATTAAAATATAATTATTACATTTATCATTCTCACGTAACGCATTCATTTTACCTACGAATCTCACGTTTGCGTCTCGATTCTAGAGTCAAACTGTCTCATTCGTACAATACTCGGGCCAATTGACAGAAAAAGATGGATGATCTCGAGGAGGAGAACAGAGAGTTGAGGGAAGAGATCGACACTCTGAAAGAGGATCTGAGAAAGCTTCATAATGATATGCAAGCTCTAGCAGAAGCTCAGATGCAACAACAAAGGACTGTGATCTCAGAGATCACATCAACGCCCATAGTGGAAAAGTATGATCCTAGGTACAAAATGCTAAAAGATCGTCCGTGGGGCATGCCTATTAACTATATCCCGGAAGGATATGTTCCGCCGATCACTGAAGATCAGGGAACCACAGCAGGAGCCGTTGAGCCTGAAGGTTACAAACTTCGGGAAAGCGAAGATGCCCGGGGCATGACAGCAACTCCTGGAGGTTACAAACTTCGGGAGAGGGAAGGACCTAGAGTCACTGCCATGATGACTATACCACCACCCGTGGTACACACTGTCCCAGAAGGAAAGATTCCACAGATACCTTCTGGTGGAAACGAAAGTATGTTTGACAGAATGAATGAGTTCCAGGAACAGTTTCTGGAAATGCAGAAAGAACTACAAGCCATTCGCGGTCAGGATCTATTTGGAAAGGACGTCGTAGACCTTTGTTTGGTCCCCAATGTGAAAGTTCCGCACAAATTCAAAGTGCCTGAATTTGAAAAGTACAAGGGTAACTCTTGCCCTCAAAGCCATTTGGTGATGTACGCTCGGCGAATGTCAACTCAGACAGAGAACAACCAGCTACTTATCCATTACTTCCAAGATAGTTTAACCGGTACCACACTCAAATGGTACATGGGTTTAAACTACACTAAGATCGGCACTTTCAGAGATCTTGGCGCTGCTTTCGTTCACAAATATAAGTATAACCTGGACATGGCACCAGACAGAGATCAACTCAGATCGATGTCACAAAAGGACAAGGAAACCTTTAAGGAGTACGCTCAGAGATGGCGTGAAATTGCCGCCCAGATTTGTCCACCTCTTGAGGAAAAAGAGATGACAAAGATCTTCTTAAAAACCTTAAGCTCATTTTACTACGACAGAATGGTTACTAGTGCACCCAGTGACTTCACCGAGATGGTGGGCATGGGAGTTCGTCTTGAGGAAGCAGTCCAAGAGGGATGTTTAGTTAAAGACGCTGGATCATCAAGTAATACAAAACGATACGGTAGTTCTCTCCCTAAGAAAAAAGAGCAAGATATTGGGAATATCTCTTTCAAAAAGCAAAGGCGACGATACCAACCAGCAGCAGCGGTAACTCCTGCTATCAGCCCTGCGCCTGTTCCTACGTATCAACCTCAGGTTGTTCAGAGCCAACTGAATCAACAACAATATCAGCAAAGGACACAACAACCTCTTCAGCAGGCTCGTCCTCCATATAACAACAACCATACAACGCGACCACCAGGGTTCGACCCTATACCAATGTTGTACGTAGAACTGTTTCCATTATTACTGGTCAAGGGGCATGTCCAAACCAGGTCTCCTCTTACAGTACTGAAAAATCCGCCTTTTTGGTTCAAAATGGATCAGACTTGCCCTTATCATCAAGGAGGACCAGGGCATAACATAGAAAACTGTCTCAGTTTCAAATCCGATGTGAAAAATCTTGTTAGGAGCGGGGTCTTAACTTTCAAAGATACGAATCCGAATGATCTCACGAACCCGCTGCCTCAACACGAGAAAGTTGCGGTAAATTTGATAGAAGGTGAGTCTAACAACAGCTATCAAATTCATGATGTCCTCTTATTGAGGGCCAACTTGGTCAAGATGCATTATAGACATAGTGGATACGACCATGTGC
Source organism: Lathyrus tuberosus (assembly GCA_022829125.1). Taxonomy (NCBI): domain Eukaryota; kingdom Viridiplantae; phylum Streptophyta; class Magnoliopsida; order Fabales; family Fabaceae; genus Lathyrus; species Lathyrus tuberosus. The sequence continues at coordinate 2,578,600 of JALAZF010000052.1, read as the reverse complement.
CACCTCACAATTATCACCAGTGTGATATCTGCTCTAAAAACAATCAAGGATGTTCTATGGTGCAATCAGCTCTACAGGAACAGTTGGATCTCGGGTGGATCCAAGAGCATCGAGTTCATAGAGTTAACATGACTTATACAAGTTCCAACATCATTCAGAACCACGACATCCGTATGATTAATGTCAACTTAGTGGCAATGCACTCAAGGCAAAGCCAGTATCATAATCTGCCGCGACACGATTACAATTCCTGTCTGATTTGCTCGGTAAACAAACAGGGATGCTCTTTTGTGCAAGAGGCCCTCCAGTGTCAGATGGATCTTGGGTGGATCCAGGACTACCATGATGGAAATCCTTATCAAATCAACATGATTTAAATCTTCGATATTTATTTGATGAATACCAGTTTGGTGGAGTTACACGCCAACTCGGTTTTCTCACTTCACATGATTATCTGAGCTGTAAAGTATGTTGTGAGAGTAACCAAGGGTGTGCTCTCGTTCAAAGAACTTTATAACACTTGTTAAACCATTGGTGGCTTCTGATCTATCTAGATGAAGACACACAACAAATCAGTGTGACAAACGGGAACCCTACTAGGCATCAAAGTCAGGATGTCTGATCTATGGAAATAGACCTGGTAAGGTTACACTCCATTCAAAGAAGGCGTGGCCAGGTGCCACCGCATAACTACGACCGCTGTAGAGTCTGCTCGGAAAATAATCAAGGATGTTACCTCGTGCGAGCAGCCCTTCAAAGTCAGTTGGCTCCAAAAGAAATTCAACCATGTCCCAGTTCTGGATCAATCAACTGGACATCAGACTATTTTGCTGATCAGATTAAGGATGTTGTCGTGATCTCTGATCGCGAAGGGACCAAAGATATTTGTACCATCATCCCTCTACTTGATGAATCGAAGGTTCTCAACCAGGAATTGATTGAAGTTACTTACGACAGTCAGAGAAATCAAAAGGCTCCTGTAGTTATCTATCTACCGGGACCAGTGCCGTACATGTCTGATAAAGCTATCCCTTACAAATATGGTGCAACAACAATTGAGAATGGAAAGGAAATTCCATTACCCTCCGTCGTGAATATTGCAGACATCAGTCGAGTAACACGGAGCGGTCAAATCTTCAACTGAGGAGTTGGAGAACCTAACAGAGAAAAGGAACCTCAAACGGAAGTTCCTAATCCACCAATCGATCAATCTCGTAATCCCGACCTTTCAAAGAACAATGATGAGATGCTAAAGCTCATCCAAATGAGTGAATACAACATTGTTGATCAGCTATAACAAACTCCTTCAAAAATCTCAGTGTTATCGCTTTTGCTCAGTTCCGAAGCCCACAGAGAGGCTCTACAGAAAGTCTTAGAGCAGGTCTTTGTGGAACAGGATGTGTCAATACGACAGTTCGATAGCATCGTCTCTAACATCACTTCCTGCAACAACTTAGGGTTTAGTAATGAGGAATTTCCAGAAGAGGGCCCAAGTCACAACATGGCCCTCAATATCACAGTCAACTGCCAGGATGATGCTTTAGCCTGCGTACTGGTAGATACCGGATCGACTCTCAATATCATGCCGAAGTCTACTCTAATGCGACTATCATTCAAAGGATCTCCGATGAGAGGCAGTGAGGTCGTCGTCAAAGCATTTGACGGGTTCAAAAACCAGTTATCGGCGAAGTTAACCTTCCCATAACTATCGGTCCTCACACTTTCCTAGTCACTTTCCAGGTCATGGACATCCGAGAAACATACAGCTATTTGTTGGGAAAACCTTGTATACACCAGGCTGGGGCAGTCACTTCGACACTTCACCAGAAGCTGAAGTTCATCAAGAATGACCAACTCGTCACGGTCTGTGGAGAACAAGCCTTGATCGTGAGTAACCTTTCATTGTCCACTTGTGTAGAACCCAAAGAGGTTGTGGGAACCCAGTTCCAGGCACTTACAGTGAGTAATGACAATCATTCAGAAAAAGGAACATCGATTTCCTCCTACAAAGATGCTCTCAAAGCAATCGAGAGTAACAACGCGAAAGGATGGAGACAACTTGTCATTCCTACGGATAACAAGACAAAGAAAGGTCTTGGATTTTCCTCAACCTGTACCCAGACTACTAAAGCTGAAAGTTTTCATCCCATTCAGAACTTCTTCCACAGTGGAGGTTTCCTTCACCCAGTGTCTCAAGAAGTACATACCATCAACGAGGGAGATTCCTCCGACACAGATGAGGAATGGAAGTCCTATCTTAATGAGGACGGTTATATGTGTCAGGAAGAAGTGCCTATGCCCTTTTGCTATCTCGCACAGAGTCCGATATTTATACCAAGGTCAGATGTCAAAATGATATACGGAGATTGTGATCCAGAAGGATGCCGTGCTCCACCAAACTCATTAGAGGAAGACACTCTAATGGAAGACAACTTTGACCACGACTATTATGGCCCAATGGATGGCCTGCCTATCTGGCAGCCATACCCAGGAGACTTGGGGCAAGAAAAGCAGCCGAACAATGAAAATTAGCCGAGCGTCATTGGAAAATATACCCGCGTCTCCACCATGTCATGGGATCAACACTCAGGTCATTCAGAAAATATCCAGCACGACGATGAATTTGCAAAGTTTTCAGGACTAGAATTCATTAACTATGCTTTTCCCGAGGTCAACGTCATAGAAAGGGATGACTCCTCTAGTTCCAAAGAAGTGTGGGACACCCTGGGACAGCCAAGTGGTAAATACGACTTCACGGTCAAGTATACCACTCCCAAAAGATCTTATATCAGGCTCAAGGACATCCAGCCGACTGGATGGGGGGATTTTCCTGAGAGCACAAATACTATGCAAAATAAAACTGAGGGATCCTCCTACAACAACTCTGTCTGGGAGACAGATTCCAATGATCCTGCTCCACCAGAAATCAGCATTATTTCTGAATACAAATCAAGGAAGGTACCAGACTTTGTGATTCACCGAGGAGTTCATCGCCAATGGGTTGCAGTTGATGTTTCAAAGATTGTCCATAAGTCAAAGTAATTGTCGTCTTTATCTTAACCTTTCACCCTGCCCAGGTGAAACGGATGTTTTGATAGGGCTCACTTTCTGTAAATATACCTCTTCGCTTTGCCCAAAGCGACAGAGTTTTGTTTTATAGGGCTGTAGTTTCAAGAATCGACAAAATCATAAATAAATAAACGTCGTTCTGTAATTTCTGCATTAATTATTGTTTTCTCTTTTCGCTTTTTCAGAAAATGGTAATCCTAAAAAACAACAAATAAAAACAAGCAGTTTTCAGAAAAACACTGCACACACTCTTGCATTTCTCTCTATCTCTTCTAAAAAAAATCATCACGTCATGCAGACTGCTTGTTTTAAATCCCATTGAAATGTATGATCCGATGCCTTCTCCCAACTTTGAATTCCCAGTATTTGAGGCTGAAGAAGAAAATGATGAAGAAATTCCAGAAGAGATTTCCCGATTACTCAGACAAGAGGAAAGGTCTATTAAACCTCACAAAGAGCCATTGGAAATGGTCAACTTGGGCTCAGAGGAAGAAAGAAAAGAGGTCAAGATTGGGGCACTGCTCAGTTCAACTGTCAAAGAAAGTTTGATAAGACTTCTCAAAGAATTTCCCGATGTATTCGCTTGGTCCTATCAGGATATGCCAGGGTTGGATACCAGCATCGTGGAACATCACCTACCGTTAAGATCAGAATGCCCGCCAGTAAAACAGAGGTTAAGACGAACTCATCCAGACATGGCCATTAAAATCAAAGAGGAAGTACAGAAACAGATTGACGCAGGTTTCCTCGCCACCTCAGAATATCCTCAATGGCTAGCCAACATAGTACCCATTCTGAAAAAGGACGAAAATGTCAGAATGTGTGTGGATTACAGAGATCTGAACAAGGCCAGTCCAAAGGACGACTTTCCTTTACCACACATTGACATGCTGGTAGACAGTACAACAAAGTTTAAAGTCTTCTCCTTCATGGATGGGTTCTCGGGCTATAATTAGATAAAAATGGCGCCGAAAGACATGGAGAAAACTTCCTTCATCACCCCTTAGGGCACTTTTTGCTACAAGGTAATGTCGTTCGGTTTAAAGAACGCTGGGGCAAACTATCAAAGGGCCATGACTACTCTGTTTCATGACATGATACACAAAGAAATCAAGGTATATGTCGATGATATGATTGCCAAATCTAAGATAGAAGAGGAGCATGTGACCCACCTGTCAAAACTATTTGAGCGGTTGAGAAAGTATCGACTCCGCTTAAATCCCAATAAGTGCACATTCGGTGTCCGCTCAGGAAAACTGCTAGGGTTCATCGTCAGCCATAAAAGGAATTGAGGTTGATCATGACAAGGTCAAGGCCATTCAAGAAATGCCTTCTCCGCGGACTGAAAAACAAGTCAGGGGATTCTTGGGACGTTTGAATTACATTTCCAGATTTATATTCCTCATGACCGTGACGTGTGCGCCAATCTTCAAATTACTCAAAAAGAATCAGGATTGCGTTTGGACAGAAGATTGCCAAACCGCCTTTGATAGTATTAAGGAATATCTGTTGAACCCACCGATTTTGTCACCTCTAGTGGAATGAAGACCACTGATCATCTACCTAACAGTCTTGGAAGACTTAATGGGTTGTGTACTTGGCCAACAAGACGAAACCAAAAGGAAAGAGTCTGCCATTTACTATCTGAGCAAGAAATTCACTGACTGCGAGACTCGGTACACTATGCTTGAGAAAACTTGTTGTGCTCTGGCTTGGGCAGCCAAACGTCTGCGCCAGTATATGATACATCACACTACTTAGTTAATCTCCGAAATGGATCCAATCAAGTATGTCTTTGAAAAACCTACTCTCACGGGAAGGATTGCCCGTTGGCAGATGTTGTTATCAGAATACGACATCGAGTACCATGCTCAGAAGCCATTAAGGGAAGTGTTTTAGCCGATCATTTGGATCATCAACCGATTGACGATCAGGAATCAATCGGGTTTGACTTCCCAGACGAAGATGTTATGTATCTGAAAATGAAAGACTGCGATGAACCACTACCCAGTGAAGGGCCAGAACCAGGTTCCCAATGGGGGCTTATCTTTAACGGAGCTGTCAATCATTATGGAAATAGAATTGGGGCAATCATCATAACACCTCAGGGTACCCATATTCCTTTCACCGCCCGACTGACATTCAACTGTACGAACAACGAGGCTGAATACGAAGCTTGTATCATGGGTCTCGAAGAAGCAATTGATTTAAGGATCAAGAACTTGGATGTATATGGCGATTCAACCCTGGTTATCAATCAGATCAAAGGAGATTGGAACACATACCAGTCAGGACTGATTCCTTACAAAGACTACGCGAGAAGGTTGTTACCCTTCTTCAACAGAATCAAGTTTCATCACATCCCTCGTGAAGAGAATCACATGGCTGATGCATTGCCACTCTCTCTTCCATGATTAGTATAGGTCAATGGAATGACATACCTAAGATCGACATAATGCGCCTTGAAAGACCCGCTTACATCTTCGCGATTGAAGCAGTCATAGACGACAAACCTTGGTATCACGACATCAAATGCTTCCTTCAGAAACAAGAGTACCCACCCCGGGCATTACGAAAGGACATAAAGACCCTCAGGAGGCTAGCAGGCAGCTTCTTCCTGAGCGATGATACATTCTATAAGGGAAACTTTGACATGGTCTTGCTCCGCTGCGTAAACAAACCAGAAGCAAACATGCTGATAAAGGAAATTCACAAAGGATCCTTTGGCACCCATGCCAACGGACACACAATGGCGAGGAAAATTCTGAGAGCAGGGTACTATTGGTTGACCATGGAATCCGACTACTACAAGTACATGAGGAGATGTCACAAGTGTCAGATATACTCCGATAAGATCCATGTACCGCCAACGCATCTCAAAGTTCTCTCTTCCCCATGGCCTTTTTCCATATGGGGAATCGACATGATTGGCATGATTGAACCCAAGGCTTCAAACGGACATCGATTCATCCTGGTAGCCATCGATTACTTCACCAAGTGGGTAGAGGCAGCGTCATACGCTAATGTAACCCGAAAAGTGGTGGTTTGATTTATCAAAAACAATATCATTTACTGTTATGGTGTTCCAAGCCAAATCATTACGGATAATGGATCCAACTTGAACAATAAGATGATGAAACAGTTGTGTGCTGAGTTCAAGATCGAACATCATAACTCATCTCCCTACCGACCCAAGATGAACGGAGCGGTAGAAGCGGCTAACAAAAATATCAAGAGGATTATTCAGAAGATGGTGGTAACCTACAAAGATTGACACGAGATACTACCCTTTGCTCTTCACGGTTATCGCACATCTGTCCGCACTTCAACAGGGGCAACCCCTTTCTCTCTAGTATATGGCATGGAAACAGTGCTCCCCATAGAAGTAGAAATCCCATCAATCTGGGTATTGATGGAAGCTAAGCTAACAGAGGCTAAATTGTGTCAAAGTCGACACGATGAGCTGAATCTGATCGAAGAGAAGCGAATAACGGCTTTGTGCCACGGTCAGTTGTATCAACAAAGTATGAAGAAGCCGTTTGACAAAAAGGTCCAACCTCGCATCTTCAGGAAAGGAGACCTCGTGCTAAAAAAGATACTACTATTTCTCACTGATTCTCGGGGCAAATGGACCCCGAATTATGACGGCCCCTATGTGGTCAAGAAAGCCTTCTCAGGCGGCACCTTGAGACTCGCGACCATGGACGGAGAAGAGTTTGCCTACCCCACGAATGTTGATGTAGTCAAGAAATACTTCGCCTAAATAAAATAAAAAAGTCTCGGTGGATTGAAAACCCGAAAGGGAAGTCCAGGCAAAAATTAGAGACATAAGCAAAGATCATCCCGGTGGATTGGAAATCTCAAAGTACAATCCAGGTAAAAGTCAGGGATTAATGGCAAGTAACTACGTCTGATCAGCTCAACTCCTCAGCAGCAGCTACACCATTAGCCAGAAAAACTCCAGTCAAGGTCATCTTCGACCAAAGCTCAATATGTCTAGAATTCAAAGTTGGTAGAAGGATAGTGGTCGTTATGTTTTAATGTAGCCCTTTTCCCTTAAATTACCATTTTCTAGACTTTGTAAATACTCTATGGAATCACACGCTTGGCTGATCTCCGTCTTGTCAATAAAATTTGAGCCCTAGTGCTTTTGTTTGCAATTCTCATTTGTTTTAGCTTTAAAGAACGACATTTTAATATGATTAACGATTCTTGAAATAAAACAAAAATGAATTTACTTGTCAAAAATTTTCTGTTTTTCAAGATAAAGATGGCAATTCTTTTGACTGTTGAACATCAAAAGAATATCGACCGCTTCTTCGAAAGTAATTGAACTTCAAAATGCAGAATCAAAGTACTCCTTCTAAACCAGTACGCCTGAATGAAGGATCAGCTGTGTCAGATGCGAATATTCCGTCTGACATCCCCGACAGAGTTCTTATCTCATAAGCCCGACCAACGGTTTTCCCCGCAGGAATTATCTCTCCTAAGCAAGGCAGAATTGCTATCTTGGACAAATGGTATTTCTTCGTCCCCCGCAGTGGCTGAGTATCCACTCGTGTTCATCCACTAGCCTGTATGTCGCGTCAGTTTTGTCAGCATATACGTACATACATCATGCATTATTGATTTACATTCACATTTATATTGCATCACTATCACTCCGGTCGGTCTTGTTCCCAAGTCCACTCAATCGAGTTGTCAGTTCTTTCCTCGTCAGGAAGTGAATCATCTAAACGATCTCTCCTCCAGTTTATTTCTGGATTGAAGGTGGTTCTTTGACCACTTTGATAACTTGAACCTCTGAAAAGACAAAGAGAGCTTTCGACAAACATCATTCTTCACCATTGAAGATGATATCTTCGCCTTACAGGATTAAGGAAAATCCCCAGAGAAAGCCTCTTAATCAAAGAAAGCCTATTGACAAAAGAAACTGAGACCATTTCCTTGGTAAGAAACCAGGATCGAGGGGAAGTTTATTTCAAAAACTGAGACCAGTTCCTTGGTAGGAAACCAGGATCGAGGGGAGGTTTATTTCAGAAATTAAGACCAATTCCTTGGTAGGAAACCAGGATCGAGGGGAAGTTCATTTCAGAAACTAAGACCAGTTCCTTGGTAGGAAACCAGGATCGAGGGGAATTTTACCTTTTCTAAGCATCATTGTTTGATCCCTTGTAGATACTTGAGAGGTTAGACAAGTTGAAGATCATGTCATTTCTTGATTGATCCTTTGTCTAAGAACTCTGAGAGGGCTTGAAACCCTAATTCTGAATGTAGTAAGTGTTCACCCATCTTTGGGGAGACTGACGAGGCAAGATAGTTCATCCATATTGTGATGATGATTTTCACAATGATGGGAAATCTTAGTGGTCAATATTTGGGGTATGACAGATGCCCCTATTTAATCTTCTTGGGCCCGAAGGTGCGAATGATGAAGGTATTCGGGCATTCGGGGTGCAAGAGGATTAAATATCGAAATACCCGAAATTTTGATGGTGGTTATGAATGGTAGCTTACGCATTCATCTTCTTTTGCTAAGCGATGACGCTTAGAAAAGGTAAACTTCCCCTCGATCCTGGTTTCCAGCCAAGGAACTGGTCTTAGTTTCTGAAATAAACTTCCCCTCGATCCTGGTTTCCTACCAAGGAACTGGTCTTAGTTTCTGAAATAAACTTCCCCTCGATCCTGGTTTCCTACCAAGGAACTGGTCTCAGTTTCTTTTGTCAATAAACTTTATCGATAAGGGACGCTATTCGTAGTGGTTTTCCTCAAACTTCTCGCCGAATTTTCCTGGGGAGATGCCATTTGATGGAAAAAAATTTGATGTCAGACTTGCTGGGGAACCCATCTGTCTGAACTGTAGAGGTGCACAAACTTCTCTATTGGAGACGCCATTTGTTTCTACTGGGGAAAGCAGGTATCTTGAGAGACAGCTTTCACGCTTGGGGATATTACATCATACTTTTCTCGGGATCTTCCCGGAGGAATGCCATATGATGGGATCCAATTTTGAGGTGCCGATGACCTTTTCATCAGTGGTTTTTTAGAGAAAAACTGCCGTACCGCCGGATCTATTATTAAGAGGCTTTCTTTGGGGATTTTCCTTAACCCGGGAAAGCGAAAATATCATCTTCAATGGCGAAGAGTGACATCGGTTGAAGTTTCTCTGGTCTTTCAGAGGTTCAAGTTATCAAAGTGGTCAAGGGCCAATTCTGATCCAGAAATAAACTGGAGGAGAGATTATTCAGATGCACCATTTCCTGACGAGGAAAGAACTAACAACTCGATTGACAGGACTGTTATCACTAGGGGATAAGACCGACTAGAGTGATAGTGATGCAATATGAAATGTGAATGCAAATCAATAATGCATGATGTATGTATGTATATGCTGACAAAACTGACGCGCCATACAGACTAATAGATGAACATGACTGGATACTCGGCCATCGCGGGCTGAAGAAGTACCGCTGGTTCAAGATAACAATTCTGCCTTGCTTAGGAGAAACGGTCCCTGTTGGGAACTATGTTGGTCGGGCTTAGGAGATGATAACTCGACTGAGGAGGTCAGATGGAGTATTCGCATCTGTCATAACTGATTCTTCGTTCAGGCGCACTGGTTTAGAAGGAGTACTTTGATTCTGCACTTTGAGGCTCGAACACTTTTGGAAACGCAATCGATGTTCTTTCGATGTTCAATAATCAAAAGAAATTACCAACTTTATTAAAAGCAGAAAAATTTTACAAGTAAATTCATTTTTGTTTTATTTCAAGAACCGTTGATCATGTTAAAATGTCATTCTGTAAAGCTAAAACAAATAAGAATTGCAAACAAAAGCACAAGGGCTCAAATTTTATTGATTGGATGGAAATCAGCCAAACGCGTGATTCCAAAGAGTATTTACAAAGTTCGAAAATGGTAATTTACAGGGAAAAGGGCTACGTTGAAACATAACGACCGCTATCCTTCTACCAACTTTGAATTCTGGACATCCTGAGCTTCTGTCGAAGATGACCTTGACAGGAGTTTTCCTGACGGATGATGTAACTGCTGCTGAGGGACTTGCCCCTTTGTTGAACATAGTTACTTGCCATTATCCCTAACGTTTGCCTGGATTGTACTGTGATGTTTCCAATCCACCGGGATGATTTTTTATCATGTCCCTAATTTTTGCCTGGACTGCCCTTTCGGGTTTTCAATCCACCGAGACGTTTTTTTAGGCGAAGTATTTCTTGACTACATCAACATTTGTGGGGTAGGAAAATTCCTCTCCATCCATGGTTGCAAGTCTCAAGGCGCCGCCTGAGAAAGCTTTCGTGACCATATAGGGGCCATCATAATTCGGAGTCCACTGGCCCCGAGAATCAGTGAGAAATGATTGTATTTTCTTGAGCATAAGGTCTCCTTTCCTAAAGATGCGAGGTCGAACCTTTTTGTCAAACGCCTTCTTCATTCTTTGTTGATACAACTGACCATGGCATAGTGTCGTGATCCACTTCTCTTCGATCAAATTGAGTTCGTCATGTCTGCTTTGACACCATTCAGCTTCTGTAAGCTTAGCTTCCATCAATACCCTAATTGATGGGATCTCTACTTCGATGGGGAGCACTGCCTCCATGCCATATACTTGAGAGAAAGGGGTTGCCCCTGTTGAAGTGCGGACAGATGTGCGATAACCATGAAGAGCAAAGGGTAGCATCTTGTGCCAATCTTTATAGGTTACAACCATCTTTTGAACAATCTTCTTGATGTTCTTGTTAGCCACTTCTACCGCTCCGTTCATCTTAGGTCGGTAGGGAGATAAGTTATGGTGTTCAATCTTGAACTCTGCGCACAACTCTTTCATCATCTTATTGTTCAAGTTAGATCCATTATCAGTAATGATCAGGTTCGGAACACCATAACGGCAAATGATATTGTTTTTGATAAATCAGACCACCACTTGTCGGGTTACGTTAGCGTATGATGCTGCTTCGATCCACTTGGTGAAGTAGTCAATGGCTACCAGGATGAACTCGAGATTTTAGAGCAACATACTGTAGAGAACCAAGATGACCAAAGGAATTTACTCACTCCTTTCACTTGGCAAAGGAATAACAACCCGACAACGGCTCAAGAGCCCCAGTCAAAGAAAAGGAAAGTACCAGAATCAGCACCTGAGCCCTCCTCAGAGAGGACTCAGGATCCATAAGTTTAGACATTTCCTTTTTAAACACTTTGTAAATCACTATATTTCCATTTCCGCAATCTTTGAATTCAATAAAACGGGGTCTACCCACTGTATGATATTTGCAATCCAATTGTTGAAGTTTATTTTGATTAAACAAAAAAATAATAATAATTAATATAATCATTGCATATCATTCATCATTCTCACATAACGCATTCTTCTTACCTACGAATCTCACGTTTGTGTCTCGATTCTAGAGTCAAACTGTCTCATTCGTACAATACTCGGGCCAGTCAACAAAAGAAAATGGATAATCTCGAGGAAGAGAACAGAGAGTTGAGAGAAGAACTCGACGCTCTGAAGAAAGATCTGAGGAAACTTCACAATGACATGCAATCTCTGGCAGCAGCCCAGATGTAACAACAAAGGACTATGATCTCAGAGATCACATCGATGCCCATAGTGGAGAAGTATGATCCTCGGTATAACATGCCTAAAGATCGTCCCTGGGGCATGCCTATTAACTATATCCCGAAAGGATATATTCCGCCGATCTCGAAAGATCCGGAAACTGCAGCAGGAACTGTTGGGCCTGAAGGTTACAAACTTCGGGAAAGCGGAGATGCAAGGGGCATGACAGCAACTTTTGAAAGTTACAAACTTCGGGAGAGGGAAGCACCAAGAATCACTGCCGTAATGACTATACCACCACCCGTGGTACACACTGTCCCAGAAGGGCAGATTCCACAGATACCTTCTGTTGGAAATGAAAGTATGGACGATAAAATGAGGGAATTCCAAGAACAGTTCCTGGAAATACAGAAGGAACTGCAAGCCATTCGCGGTCAGTATATATTTGGAAAGGACGCCACAGACCTTTGTTTAGTCCCCAATGTGAAAGTTCCGCACAAATTCAAGGTGCCCGAATTCGAAAAGTACAAGGGTAACTCTTGCCCTCAATGCCATTTGGTGATGTACGCTCGGAGTATGTCAACTCAGACAGAGAACCAACAGCTACTGATCCACTATTTCCAAGATAGTTTAACCGGTGCCGCACTCAAATGGTACATGGGTTTAAACTGCACTAAGATCGTAACTTTCAGAGATCTTGGTGCTGCCTTTGTTCAGTAGTATAAGTACAATCTGGACATGGCACTGGACAAAGATCAACTCAGAGCCATGTCACAGAAGGATAAGGAAACCTTCAAGGAATATGCTTAGAGATGGCGTGAAATTGCCGCCCAGATTTATCCACCTCTTGAGGAAAAAGAGATGACAAAGATCTTCTTAAAAACCTTGAGCTCATTTTACTACGACAGAATGGTCTCCAGTGCGCCCAGTGACTTCACTGAGATGGTGGGCATGGGAGTTCGTCTTGAGGAAGCAGTCTAAGAAGGACGTTTAGTTAAAGAGGTCGGACCATCAAGCAGTACCAAAAGATATGGTAGTGCTTTCCCAAAGAAAAAAGAGCAAGATATTTGCAATATCTCTCTCAGAAAACAAAGGCGACGTTACCAACCAGTAGCAGCTGTAACTCATGCTATCAACCCTGCGCCTGTTCCTACGTATCAACCTCAGGTTGGTCAGAGGCAACCGAATCAACAACAATATCAGCAAAGGACACAACAGCCTCTTCAGCAGGCTCGTCCTCAGTACAACAACAACCATACAACGCGACCACCAGGGTTCGACCCTATACCAATGTTGTACGCAGAACTGTTTCCGCTACTACTGGCCAAAGGGCACGTCCAAACCTGGGTTCCTCTTGCGGTACCAGAGAATCCACCTTTCTAGTTCAAAGTGGATCAGACTTGCCCTTACCATCAAGGAGGACTTGGGCATAACATAGAAAACTGTCTCAGCTTCGAATCCGATGTGTAGAAGCTTGTTAGGAACGGGTCTTATCCTTCAAAGATACAAATCCTAATGTTCAGACGAACACGTTGCGTCAACACGAGAAAGTTGCGATAAATTTGATAGAATAGGAGTCTAAGCACAACTATCAAATTCGCGATGTGCTCTTATTGGGAACCAACCTGGTCAAGATGCATTACAGACATAGTAGATACGGTCACATACCGTCTCATAACTATCACCAGTGTGATATCTGCTCTAAAAACGATCAAGGATGTTCTGTGGTGCAATCAGCTCTACAGGAACAAATGGATCTCGGATGGATCCAAGACCACCGAATTTGTGAAGTCAACATGACTTATACAAATTCCAACATTATCCAGCACCACGACATCCGTGCGATGAATGTCAACTTTGTGGTAATGCACTCAAGGCAAAGCCAACATCATGATCTGCCACGACACGATTACGATTCCTGTCTGATTTGCTCGGTAAATAATCAGGGATGCTCTTTTGTACAAGAGGCCCTTCAGCATCAGATGGATCTTGGATGGATTCAGGATTACCGTGATAGAAGTCATTATCAAGTGGTGGAATTACATGCTAAGCAAGTCCAGCTCGGTTTTCTGACTTCGCATGAATATCAGAACTGCAAAGTATGTCGTGAGAGTGACCAAGGATGTGCACTCGTTCAAAGGACACTTCAACATTTGTTAAACCACTGGTGGCTTCCGATCTATCTAGATGAAGACACACAACAAGTTAGCATGACTAACGGGAACCCTACTAGGCATCAGAGTCAGGATGTTCGTTCAATGGAAATAGACCTAGCGATGTTACATTGCATACAAAGCGGACGTGGTCGGGTGCCACCACGCAACTATGAGCGCTGTAGAGTTTGCTCAGAGGATAATCAAGGATGCTACCTCGTGCGGGCATCCCTTCAAAGTCAGTTGGACCACAAGGAGATTCAACCATGGTCAAGCTCTGGTTCAATGTCAAACTATCATCCTAATCGGGGCCAAGATATTGTCTTGATCCCTAAACGAGAAGTGGCCAAAGATGTGTGCGCCATAATCCATTTACTCCATGAATCAAGAATTCCTCTTGATGGTGGAAGGATTCTCAACCTCGAACCAATTGAGGCTGGCTATGATAGTCAGAAAAATCAGAAGGCCCCTGTAGTCATCTATCTGTCGGGACCGGTACCGTACAAATCCGATAAAGCTATCCCTTATAAGTACGATGCGAGAACGATTGAGAATGGAAAAGAAACTCCATTACCCTCCGTCGTGAATATTTCCGACATCAGTCGAGTAACACGGAGTGGTCGAATCTTCAACCAAGGGGTTGGAGAACCTGCCAGAGACAAGGAACCCCAAACAGAAGTTCCTAATCAACCAGTTGGTCAGTCCAGTGATCCCGACCTTTCAAATAACAACGATGAGATGCTGAAGCTCATCCAGAAGAGTGAATACAACATTGTTGATCAACTGTTGCAAACTCCTTCAAAAATCTCTGTGATATCTCTTTTACTCAGTTCCGAAGCTCACAGGGAAGCTCTACAGAAAGTCTTAGAGCAGGCCTTTGTGGAACAGGATGTAACAATAATACAATTCAACAGCATCATCTCCAACATCACTTCCCGCAATAACTTAGGATTTAGTGATGAGGAACTACCGGAAGAGGGCCCAAATCATAACATGGCACTCAATATTACAGTCAACTGCCAGGACGATGCTTTAGCCAGCATACTGGTAGACACCAGATCAGCTCTAAACGTGATGCCGAAATCTACTCTAATGCGACTATCATTCAAAGGATCTCCGATGAGAGGCAGTGAGGTCATTGTCAAGGCATTTGATGGATCTCGAAAAATAGTTATCGGCGAAGTCGACCTTCCCATAACTATCGGTCCTCACACTTTCCTAGTCACTTTCCAGGTCATGGACATCCGGGCAGCATACAACTGTTTGTTAGGAAGACCTTGGATACACGAGGCTGGGGCAGTCACTTCGATGCTTCACCAAAAACTAAAGTTTGTAAAGAAAGACCAACTAGTCACAGTCTGCGGAGAGCAAACCTTGATCATGAGCAACTTATCGTCGTCCACTTGTGTAGAACCAGAGGAGGTTGTTGGAACCCAGTTCCAAGCACTTTCAGTGAGAAACAACAACCATTCAGAAAGAGGAACGTCGATTTCCTCGTACAAAAATGCTCTCGAAGCGAACAGAAGTAACAATACTAAAGGATGGGGACAGCTTGTCATTCCTACTGACAATAAGAAAAAGAAAGGTCATGGTTTTTCTTCAACCTATACCCAGACTGCTACTAACGATGAAAGTCTTCATCCCATTCAGAACTTCTTCTATAGTGGGAGTTTCCTTCACCCAGTGTCTCAAGAAGTACATACCATCAATGAGGGTGATTCCTCCGATACAGATGAAGAGTGGAAGTCCTACCTTAACGAGGACGGTAATATGTCTCAGGAAGAGGTGCCTACACCATTTTGCTTTCCGGCACAGAGTCCGAGATATCTACCAAGGTCAGATGTCAAGATGATATACGGAGATTGTGATCCGGAAGGATGTTGTGCTCCACCAAACTCATTAAAGGAGGACACTCTGATGAAAGACAACTTTGACCACGACTATTATGGCCCAATGGATGGCCTGCCTATTTGGCAGCCGTACCCAGGAGACTCAGGGCAAGAGAGTCAGTCGAACGATGCATATCAGCTGAGCATCATTGAAAAGAATACATGCGTCCCCACATAATCATGGGATCATTACTCAGGGAATTCAGAAAATATCCAGCACGACGATGAATTTGCAAAGATTGCAGGACTGCAGTTCATCAACTATTCTTTTCCCGAGGTCAACGTCATTGAAAGGGATGACTCCTCCAGTTCCAAAGAAGTGTGGGACACTTTGGGACAACTGAGTGGCAAATACGACTTCCTGGTCAAGTACACCGCTCCTGAAAGTTCTCGTATCAGGCTCGAAGACATCCAGCCCACTGGATGGGGAGATCCACCTGAGAGTGCAAGCACTATGCAAGATACAGCTGAAGAATCCTCCTACGACAACTCTGCCTGGGAGACAGATTCCAACGATCCTGCTCCACCAGAAATCATCGTTATTTCTGAAGACAAATCAAGAAGGAAAGTACTAGACTTTGTGATTCACCGAGGAGTTCGCCGCCAATGGGTGGCTGTCAACGTTCTGAAAGTTGTTCATAAGTCGAAGTAATTGCCGTCTTTACTTTAACCTTTCACCCTGCCCAAGTGAAACAGATGTTTTTATAGGGCTCACTTTCTGTAAATGTCTCTCTTCGCTTCGCCCAAAGTGACAGAGTTTTTTTTTATAGGGTTGTAGTTTCAAGAATCGAAAAAATCATAAATAAAATAACGTCGTTCTGTAATTTTTGCATTTATTGCTGTTTTCTCTTTTCGCTTTTTCAGAAAATGGTAATCCTAAAAAACAACTCAAATAATAAAAACAAGCATTTTTCAAAAATTATACTGCACACACTCTTGCATTTCTCTCTATCTCTTCTAAAAATAAATCATCACGTCCTGCAGATTGCTTGTTTTAAACCCCATTAAAACATATGATCCAATGCCTTCTCCCAACTTTGAATTCCCGGTGTTTGAGGCTGAAGAAGAAAATGACAAAGAAATTCCAGAGTAGATCTCCCAATTACTCAGACAAGAGGAAAGGTCCATTGAACCGCACAAAGAGCCATTGGAAACGGTCAACTTGGGTTCAGAAGAAGAGAGGAAAGAAGTCAAGATTGGGGCATTACTCAGTCCAATTGTCAAAAAAATTTTGATAAAGCTTCTCAAAGAGTTTTCTGATGTATTCGCTTGGTTCTACCAGGACATGCCAGGGTTGGATACCAACATCGTAGAACATCATCTACCGTTAAGATCAGAATATCCACCGATAAAAAAAAGACTAAGACGGACTCACCTGGACATAGCCATCAAAATCAAAGAGGAAGTACAAAAGCAGATTGACGCGGGTTTCCTCGCCACATCAGAATATCCTCAATGGCTAGCCAACATAGTACCAGTTCTGAAAAAGGACGGAAAGGTCAGAATGTGTGTAGACTACAGGGATCTGAACAAGGCAAGTCCAAAGGACGACTTTCCCTTACAGCACATTGACATGCTGGTAGACAGTACAGCAAAGTTCAAAGTTTTCTCCTTCATGGATGGATTCTCGGGCTATAACCAGATCAAAATGGCGCCGAAAGACATGGAGAAAACTTCGTTCATCACCCCATGGGGTACCTTTTGTTACAAGGTAATGTCGTTCGGTTTGAAGAACACCGGGGCAAACTATCAAAGAGCCATGACTACTCTGTTTCATGACATGATACACAAAGAAATAGAAGTGTGTGTCGATGATATGATTGCCAAATTTAAAACAGAAGAGGAGCATGTGACCCACCTGTCAAAGCTATTCGAGCGGCTGAGAAAATACAAACTCTGCTTGAATCCTAATAGGTGCACATTCGGTGTCCGTTCAGGGAAACTTTCAGGGTTCATCATCAGCCAGAAAGGAATTGAGGTTGATCTTGACAAAGTCAAGGCCATTCAAGAAATACCTTCTCCAAAGACTGAAAAACAAGTCAGGGGATTCCTGGGACGTTTGAATTACATTTCCAGATTCTTATTCCTCATGACCGCGACATGCGCGCCAATTTTCAAACTACTCAAAAAAAATCAGGACTGCGTTTGGACATAAGACTGACAAACTGCCTTCTACAGTATCAAGGAATACCTGTTAAATCCTCCGACTCTATCACCTCCAGTGGAAGGAAGACCACTGATCATCTACCTAACAGTCTTGGAAGACTCAATGGGTTGTGTACTTGGCCGACAAGACGAAACGAAAAGAAAAGAGTCTGCCATTTACTATTTGAGCAAGAAATTCGCCGACTGTGAGACTCGGTACACTATGCTTAAGAAAACTTGATGTGCACTAGCTTGGGCAGCCAAACGTCTTCGCCAGTATATGATTCGTCACACTACTTGGTTAATCTCCGAAATGGATCCAATCAAGTATGTCTTTGAAAAACCTGCTCTCACGGGAAGGATAGCCCGTTGGCAGATGTTGTTGTCAGAATACGACATAGAGTACCATGCTCAGAAAGCTGTCAAAGGAAGTGTATTAGCTGATCATTTGGCTCATCAACCGATTGACGATCAGGAATCAGTCGGATTTGACTTCCCAGACGAAGATGTTATGTACTTAAAAATGAAAGATTGCGATGAACCGCTACCCAGTGAAGGGTCGAAACCAGGTTCCCAATGGGGACTAATCTTTGACGGAGCTATCAATCATTATGGAAACAGAATTGGGGCAATCATCATAACACCTCAGGGTACCCACATTCCTTTCACTGCTAGACTGGCGTTCAAGTGTACAAACAACGAGGTCGAATACGAAGCTTGTATCATGGGTCTTGAAGAATCGATCGACTTCAAGAACTTGGATGTATATGGTGACTAAGCTCTGGTTATCAATCAGATCAAAGGAGATTGGAACACATACCAATCAGGATTGATTCCTTACAAAGACTACGCGAGAAGGTTGTTACCATTCTTCAACATAATCGAGTTTCACCATATTCCTCGTGAAGAGAATCACATGGCTGATGAATTAGCCACTTTCTCTTCCATGATTAGTGTAGGTCAATGGAATGACATACCTAAGATTGACGTAATGCGCCTTGAACGGCCCGCTTATATCTTCGTGATTGAAGCAGTCCTAGACGACAAACCTTGGTATCATGATATCAAGTGCTTCCTTCAAAAATAAGAGTACCCACCTGGGGCATTAAGAAAAGACAGAAAGATACTCAGGAGACTGGCTGGCAGCTTCTTTCTAAGCGGTGATACACTCTATAAGAGAAACTTTGACATGGTCTTGCTCCGATGTGCAGACAGACCAGAAGCAAATATGCTGATAAAAGAAATTCACGAAGGATCCTTTGGCACTCATGTCAACGGACACACAATGGCGAGAAAAATTCTGAGAGCAGGGTACTATTGGTTGACCATGGAATCCGATTGCTACAAGTACAAGAGGAGATGTCACAAGTGTCAGATATACTCAGACAAAATCCATGTACCGCCAACGCATCTCAAAGTTCTCTCTTCCCCATGGCCTTTTTCCATATGGGGAATCGACAAGATTGGCATGATCGAACCCAAGGCTTCAAACGGACATCGGTTCATCCTGGTAGCCATTGATTACTTCACCAAGTGGGTCGAAGCAGCATCATTTGCCAATGTAATCCGGCAAGTGGTGGTCCGATTTATCAAAAATAGTCTCATCTGCCGTTATGGTGTTCCGATCCAGAGCATTACGGACAATGGATCCAACTTGAATAACAAGATGATGAAAGAGTTGTGCGCTGAGTTCAAGATCGAACACCATAACTCATCTCCCTACCGACCCAAGATGAACATAGCGGTAGAAGCAGCTAACAAGAACGTCAAGAAGATTGTTCAAAAGATGGTCGTAACTTATAAAGATTGGCACGAGATGCTACCCTTTGTTCTTCACGGTTATCGCACATCTGTCCGCACTTCAACATGGGCAAGAAAGCCTTCTCAGGCGGCGCCTTGATACTCGCAACCATGGATGGAGAGGAATTTTCCTACCCCATAAATGTTGACGTAGTCAAGAAATACTTCGCCTAAATAAAAAAAAAACGTCTCGGTGGATTGAAAACCTGAAAGGGCGGTCCAGGCAAAAATTAGAGACATAATCAAAATCCTCCCGATGGATTAGAAATATCAAAGTACAACCCAGGAAAAATTTAGGGATTCATGGCAAGTAACTACGTCCAACAAAGGGGAAAATCCCTCAGCGGCAGTCATGCCATCCGTCAGGAAAACTCTAGTTAAGGTCATCTTCGACGGAAGCTCAGGATGTCCAGAATTCAAAGTTGGTAGAAGAATAGTGGTCGTTATGTTTCAATGTAGCCCTTTTCCCTTTAATTACCATTTTCTAACTTTGTAAATACTCCATGGAATCACGCGTTTGGCTGATTTCCATCCTATCAATAAAATTTGAGTCTTGATGCTTTTGTTTGTAATTCTTATTTGTTTTAGCTTTACAGAACGATATTTTAATATGATCAACGATTCTTGAAATAAAACAAAAATGAATTTTACTTGTCAAATTTTTTCTGCTTTTAAAATAAAGTTGGCAATTTCTTTTGACTATTGAATATCGAAAGAACATTGATCGCTTCCCCAGAAGTAAGCGAACCTCAAAGTGTAGAATCAAAGTACTCCTTCTAAGCCGGGGCGCCTGAATGAAGGATCAGCTGTGTCAGATGCAAATATTTCGTCTGACATCCCCGACAGAGTTCTTATCTCTTAAGCCCGACCAACGGTTTTCCACACAGGGACTATCTCTCTTAAGCAAGGCAGAATTGCTATATGGAACAAATGGTATTTCTTCGTCCCCTGCAGTGGCCGAGTATCTAGTTGTTTTCATCTATTAGTCTGTATGTCGCGTCAGTTTTGTCAGCATAAACATACATACATCATGCATAATTGATTCACATGCATATTCATATTGCATCACTAGCACTCTGGTCAGTCTTATCCCCAAGTGATAAAAGTCCTCTTCTCACTCAAGTTGTCAGTTCTTTCCTCGTCAGGGAATGTTTTGTCTGAACCACCTTTCTCCCTAGTTTATTTCTGGGATGGAGACGGTCTTCGACCACTTTGATAACTTGAACCTCTGAAAATCAAAAAAGACCTTCGATAAATATCACTCTTCGCCATTGAAGATGATATCTTCGCTTTCCCGGATTAAGGAAAATCCCCAGAGAAAGCGTTGCAACTAAAGACTCTCAGCAACACATTGATCTTTCTCTCCAAGAAAGTCAATTATAATGAAGTCATCAGCACCTCAAAATTGGGTTACATCACATGGCATTTCTCCGAGAAGATCTCGGGGAAAAGTATGATGTAATATCCCCAAGAAGGAAACAGTCCCTCAAGAGACTCATTTTCCCCAGTAGAGTCGACAAATTCCGTCTCCAACAGAGAAGTTTGTACAACTCTACAACTCAGATGAATGGGTTTTCCTAGCAAGTCTGACATCAAAACTTTTTCCCATCAAATGGCATCTCCCCAAGAAAATTCGGCGAGAATTTGAGAAAAATTGCTACAAATAGCGTCCCTTATCAAGAAAGTTTATTGACAAAAGAAACTAAGACTAGTTCCTTGGTAGGAAACCAGGATCGAGGGGAAGTTTATTTCAGAAACTGAGACCAGTTCCTTGGTAGGAAACTAGGATCGAGGGGAAGTTTATTTCAGAAACTGAGACCCGTTCCTTGGTAGGAAACTAGAATCGGGGGGAAGTTTATTTCAGAAACTAAGACCAGTTCCTTGGTAGGAAACTAGGATCGAGGGGAAGTTTATTGACAAAGGAAACTTAGACCAGTTCCGTGGCTCAAGACCAGGATTGAGGGGAAGTTTTACCTTTTCTAAAGCATCATTGCTTAGCAAAAGAAGATGGATGAGAAAACTGCCATTCATAACCACCATCAAAATTTCGGGTATTCTGATATTTAATCCTCTTGCACCCTGAATGCCTGAATACCTTCGCCATTCACACCTTCGGGTCCAAGAAAATTAAAT
The DNA here is from genome assembly GCA_022829125.1 of Lathyrus tuberosus. Lineage (NCBI taxonomy): Eukaryota > Viridiplantae > Streptophyta > Magnoliopsida > Fabales > Fabaceae > Lathyrus > Lathyrus tuberosus. The sequence goes on along the minus strand of JALAZF010000052.1, from coordinate 2,556,829 downwards.
AGGGGCATCTGTCATACCCCAAATTTTGAACACTAAGGTTTCCCATCATTGTGCAAATCATCATCAAAATATGGATGTACTTACATGCCTCATCAATCTCCTCAAAGATGGTTGAGCATTCACCATGATCAGAAATTAGGGTTTCAAGCCCTCTCAGAGCACTTAGACAAAGGATCAATCAAGGAATGACATGATATTCAACTTGTCTAACATCTCAAATATCCACAAAGGATCAAGTGGACTCCCACATCAAGAATCAAGCACAAGGTTGCAACATTCCAAGTGGATCAAGCCTCAGGATCGCCAGTGTCACCAAATTAGGGTTTGGTCGACTGAGGCCTCCAAACGAAAAATTTCATCTGGGCATGAGCCAATGCTTCAAAGTATAACCTACGATACTCCAAGGGAACTCATGGACCTAATTATCAAGTCAGTTTAACCTCAGGGGATGCATTTATCCAAAAATCAGGAATTAGGGTTTCTTGACCTAATTCACCCCTAAGTTGACTTTTGGGACAAAACATGAGCCAAGACCTCAAGACATGATTTGAGGGCCTTAAATACACTACATTGATCCATTTACAACAATGGATTAATCCAAGAAGCTTGATCCCCAAGTTTTAATTTCACCAGGATCACAATTAGGGTTTCGAGGGAAAAGCCAACTGTACCTTTGACTTTTGGCTCAGACATGCTCCCAAACCTTGGGACATGATTCAATACACCCTATAACACCTATGGAATATATCCATTAGGTTTGATTTAGGTCAAGGACTTGATTTCACAAAGGATGCACAATTTGGATTTCATCCGATAAAAAGTCAACTGTGCACAAAATCAAGTTTGACTTTTTGGAATTTTTCACAATTTATGGTTCTTTGACCCTAAAACAATGTTAATATGTGATTGGAATCATCATTCATCAAGAAAAATCAAAGAAAGTGAGTTAACTTGTAAAAGGGGTAACCATAAAAAACTTAGAATTTTTCGAAGTTATGGAACAAAGTGGCTAGGGTACCAACTTCCAAGGACTATAACTTGATATCCAAACAATCATTTTGGATGGTCCAAAGCTGGATTTGTAGCTCTCATGGCATACTTTAAAAGCTTCAACTACAGCTCATTCCAATTCCTCATGGATTTTAAGTTATGGAGTGATCAAAATGGCTGAAAACATGAAAATGAAATTTTTCCAACACTTAGTGAAATTTTCACTAAGTCAGAATCTGCCTTACTTTTTCCAAAATGTAGGGACATTTTTCACCTTGATCCAAGTCAAACCATGTCTAGGGGTGGACATCAAAGTTAAAGAATGCCATTAGGGCTTTCCAACAAGTACCAGATCATCTCCAAATTCCATTTGAGCAAGGAGATACAACCCTTGAAACATGGCATCATGAACTGATTTTTTCAAGACAGATTTGACAGATTTTGTGCATTTTGCTCGATTTGTCCAAATCTGATAAATCTAAGCCTTATCATCAATTTGGACACATCTGAGGATCAAATCCAAGGGGGATGATCTGATCTTCAAGCCTCCAAAGTCCAAGAATCTACAAGTAGCATGCCAAACCTAAAAGAGCTAAAAAGGTGCCAAGACTCCAATTTTGTTGCAGTGCATTTAATGGATACACCAAGGTGGCATGGACTGATACATTCCTAACTGAATGAGTCAAGGATAAGCTCTGAATCAAAGAACCATAGGCTTGTGCCCTAAATTCTAGTCAATGGCTAGAGGAGACTTGAGATTCCTTTTGCATAACTTTGGCCAAAGGCTTGCTGCAGTTTCCATTCACTATTGCTTGCAAAACAAACTTGCTCTACTATAAATAGAGCTCATTTGTGCTCAGTTTAAGTACACCAAAGCAACCAAACTGATGCTTTCCTCAAAATCCCTCTCTTTAAGCCAAAATGCCTTCTTTAGCAAGGTATCTCTGAGTTTTTGAGTTAGAGAGCATTTCCATCATAGCTCGTGATCCAAACACATCCAATATGTCATATCTAAGCTGTCCAAACTCTCATATGTGACCTGTAACACCAAAATCACAAAGTCCCCTCTCAAAACCTCAAAATTGGACTTTTTTTGCACTTTTCAAGCCATGTCTTGATTCAGTCACTTTCAAAACCAGATAAAGCCTCAAACACACTCCAAATATCATCCTTGAACTGTCCTAAATGGTTCCCCACATCTGGAACACCATTTGAGAGAGTTGTCATATTGGTCACTTTTGCCCCTTTTGCAAGAAAGGACTCAAACTTGTTCCTGAGGATTCCAGCTGGTTTTAACCATTCTAAAAGCTTCTAAGGGATCAATTGAGAGTGTCCAAAGCATCAAATCACTTCTGGCACAAGAAACTTGACAGATAGCACAAGGAGCTTCAAGAGGTAAATGCATCATCACTTGAACTTTCTAAATTATACATTGCTTTGAAGGCCACTAATCATAAACATCTCATACATGTTATATATGTTGTGTTTGAACCAATTTGCCATGTAATTCTTACCTGTACAATGTGTTAGTATAGAAAATGCAATTATAGGCCTAATTCAAAAACACTATCGGGTTTATAAATAGGGACCTCATCTGAAAAAACCACCACCACCATTGGATTCCTTGGGAAATTCTAGGACAGATGCATATAAATTTTGTCCCAATCCATGGAGAAATGAGAAAGTTATGGCCTTTACGTTTTTGGTCCAAAACCTTGCCTTGCCTTGCCTTGGCCAGGCCTAAAACAAGGCATGCCTTATGTATTTCTAGGGTGGCTTTGATACACAGATGTATCACCACCCCAGTGGTAGAAGGCGCGCACTGCAACCTTGAGGTCTGGGGTTCGAATCCCCCTCGCCCAGGCCCTTTTTTAACACTTTTTCCACTTTTTAATATTTTTCATATTATTTTAAATGATTTGAAAAATTAATTTCTCTCTCAATTTTAATTATTTTTTATTGGTTCTTTTTGCAAAAAATCACAAAAATGTTAAAATATTTTATTCCACAAAAAAATCCAATTTATATTATTTATTTGTAATTAGAAATTTTGTAATTAATTTCATTTTAGTTGGTTTTAAACATTTTTTAAATGGAATTCACACTTTGGTCTTTCAAAATTAATTGGATTTTAAGCTTTCATATGATTAAACTTGATTTTCCAAAATATTTTCCAAAGACTACAACTTCTTTTTGAATATAATTGATATTTTATCATTTATTATTTAAATTACCTTTGAAAAATGCCATTTTAATTCAAAAATTAGGGTTTCTTTGATGTTCACCCTAACAAATCTTTTTCAAACACTCATGGGCCTCTAATAGAGTGTAAGACCCAACCCTTGTTGTACATAAACCTTTTTTGGGCCTCAGACATTGTATAAGTCCCAACACGATGAAAAATCTTGGCGTGATCGCCATTTTCAAACAATAAATCCTTGGGTCTCTCATTGAGTTGTAAGCCCCACCACTTGTACAAAAATAAATCTTTTGGGCCTCTAATAGAGTATAATACCCAATCCCCTTTTAACCAAAACCTTTGGCCCTTAGATATTGTATAAGTTCCTCGGCGTTAAAAGAATCTCGACGCGATCGCCATTTCCGAGCAAAAATAATTTTGGGCCTACCCTCGTGTTGTAAGTCCCACTTTTCTTTTTCACAACCTGTTTGGGCCTCTTGAGAGAGTGTAAGACCTAATCCCTTTGTACAGTAAACCTTTTTGGGCCTCAGTTGTTGTATAAGTCTTGATACGATTTCAGAACAACGGTACGATCACTGTTAAAACATGGGCCTCTCTTTGAGTATAAGCCCCAATAATCTTTTCAAACAAACTCCTTTTTGATTTAGATTCAATATACAGTTGTTATCAAAACTTTCTTTAATTTCTTTGAACAACTAACCATACAGCACAGAAGCTTGCTCGCCTGTAAGTTTTAACAGCTTTCATTTACTCGCTTTCATATATATATATATATATATATATATATTACGGGAAGCTGCGCACGGTTAGTCTTCTTTCATATCCTTTTAAATACTTGTTATATATCATCTGTATATATACTAGTATAGTTATTTAGAGTTTTCCCCGGCAACTAGGTCTAGAACTAAGTAAAGCCATGTTGGTCACTCTTGAATACAGTAAAAACTAAATCCCCATAGGATTTCTAGATACAGCCTTGCCTTCTCTTGGGCTTAAACAATATGGAACAAAGAGAAAGGCAGTATTCCTCGTGAACCTTTTCTTAGACTGTCACACCTAGAAATTGTCACAGAAATTCTACTCCTCGGAGTTGATCTATTCTCGGTGAATAGCATCTCTTGAGTTTCTTCAAGCCTCAGAACTTTCACTAAATGATCTATTCTCGGTGAATAGCATTTCTTGAACTTTTCTTGGTTTGGGACCCACAGGCTTCCTAAAAGCATCCCCGCCTCCTCTTGGGCTTTGTACAAGGACCCTCCAGCTTCTTAGAAGTTCTCATGCCTTCTCATGGGCTTAATACAAAGACCCTGACGACCTCTTAAAGGTATAAGATAGAACTTAGTCATCCTTTGCTAGAGCAGTCTTTCCAGTGTCAAATATCTGATTTTAGGGTTGATTCTCATCCCTTAATACCCGTGCCTCCTCTTAAAGGCATCATACAAAAGATAAAACTGTTCCACGCCAGTAGACTTGGACGGTCTAATCCCCTTGAGTCTCAAAGACATTCTCAAGTTCCCTATAAACATAGGAGAAACCCCGGTTACTCTGGACCAATCTCCCGCAGAGCTAAATCCCAGTCTCTCTCTGAAAAACCCCAAATCAGAACCTCAAGGCATCTGATACCTCAACTCTTCTGGAACCCTCAGCAAGAGTTGATTCCCCACTTGGACCTGCCTAGGGATCTCAATAACCCCCAGTAGAAAGATAGCCTCCTCTTAGGCTTTGTATAATGACTTTTCCTCAACAAAGTTAGCCTTCTCTTGGGCTTTGTACAATGATTCTCCCCAGCTGAGCTAACCTTTTCAGATTCTCTTGTTGAGTCAATTACTTTTCAGACTCTCTTGTTGAGTCAATTACTTTTCAGACTCTCTTGTTGAGTCGATTACCTTTCAGACTCTCTTGTTGAGTCACTCACCCTTTCATACTCTCTCGTTGAGTCAATCACCTTTTCAAACTCTCTTGTTGTGTCAACCTTTTCAGCCACAATCCTGGGCTTTGTACAGGACAGATAAAATCACGCTCTTGTTGAGTCAAACCCTTTTAGCCTCAATCTTGGGCTTTGTACAAGACATAAATCTTCATAACCTTCTCTTAAGCTTGGGACCAACATCTTTCCCAAGCAGAGTTAAACTCATTTCAACCTCAATCTTGGGCTTTGTACAAGACAGATAATACTCTCCAGCAAGAGACAAACTCGTTCCAGCCTCAATCTTGGGCTTTGTACAAGACACATACAAATCTCCCCGGCGGAGTCAAAACCCCTTTTAGCCTCAATCTTGGGCTTTGTACAAGACAGATAAAACATTTTCCCAAAAAAGTCAAGCTTTTAGCCTCCTCGTAGGCTTTGTATAAAGATATCCCTAAAGGGTCATCCTCTTTTTGCCTCAATCTTGGGTGTTGTACAAGACAGATAAACACTCTCTTGTTGAGTCGGTCATTTCCAGCCTCCTCTTAGGCTTTGTATAAAGACTTCCCCTAGTGGAGTCAATCAACCTCTTAGCTTCAACCTTGGGCTTTTATCAAGGCACACAAAAATCAACAATCCCCTCCGTGGAAGTCCAATCCCTCTTTAGAGATGACAAATTATCTCTCAGTCAAACCTTTTAGCTTCAATCTTGGGCTTTGAACAAGACACAAATAAACCTTTTAGCTTCAATCTTGGGCTTTGAACAAGACACCAAAGCATAATCTTTTTCCTCCCTTAGAATAGGGGGAACTACGATTGCTCTGATTTCCCTGTTTTGTTTAAACGGGAATACTAGGCATAAGATTGCGAAATCTTAGCGAGCATACTAATCAAAAACTTTAGGTCTAGTACCTTCATATCAATCAAAACTTAGGTCTAGTACCTTACCAAAAACACCCGAACATCAACAAAAACTCACTCACTCATACTTCCTAAGAAACTTTCCCAACCCATTGTAGCGAGCGATTTTTGTCGGTGACGCGACCACCTTATCGCTGAAGTTTGGGTTTTCCTCCTCAAGGAGAAAGGGTGCTATTTTCTGATTTCTTATTTATCCCGTGAAGCTGGAAGGGAAAGGGAAGCTATCTAAAACTAACCTTGCACGCGAATGTTTAACTGAACAAACGCTTTAAAGAGATTGGGGGGTCCGGGGTCAGGTTATACAATGGGTAGCTGTCAATTACCCATCCTATACGTGGTTATCCATAAATGTTAGCTTTTAGGTTTCGCTTTGTAATTGATAGTGTTTATCTGGTAATGGGTTGGGAAAGTTTCTTGGGAAGTATGAGTGACTGAGTGAGATTTTGTTTGTGTTCGGGTTACTCCCGATGTTTTTGGTAAGGTACTAGACCTGAGTTTCTATTGATATGAAGGTACTGGACCTATAGTTTTTTATTAGTATGCTCGCTAAGATTTTGCAATCTTATGCCTACGTATTCCTGTTTAAACGAAACAGGGAAATCAGAGCAATCGTAGTTCCTCCTATTCTAAGGGAGGAAAATGAGGTTTTGGTGTCTTGTTCAAAGCCCAAGATTGAAGCTAAAAGGTTTATTTGTGTCTTGTTCAAAGCCCAAGATTGAAGCTAAAAGGTTATGACTGAGAGAGGATTTGTCATCTCTAAAGAAGGATTATTGATTTTTGTGTGCCTTGATCAAAGCACAAGGTTGATGCTAAAAGGTTAATTGACTCAGCTAGGGGATTTCTTTATACAAAGCCTAAGAGGAGGCTAGAAGTGACTGACTTAACAAGAGAGGGTTATATCTGTCTTGTACAAAGCCCAAGATTGAGGTAAAAAAGAGACCGACTCTTTGGGGATATCATTATACAAATCCTAAGAGGGTAAAAAATTGTTTTGACTCCGTCGAGGAGGTTTATATATGTCTTGTACAAAGCCCAAGATTGAGGCTGAAATGGGAAATTTAACTGACTCTGGTGAGGATATTTTTTATGTGTCTTGTACAAAGCCCAAGATTGAGGCTGCAATGAGTTTGACTCTGCTTGGGGAAATTATTCCTCAAAGCCTAAACGAAGGCTGGGAGGAAATGACTTGGCTGGGGAAGATATTTGTCCCCAGTTTAAGAGATGGAAATTTATGTCTTGTATAAAGCCCAAGATTGAGGCTAAAGGGTTCTGACTCAACAAGAGAGTGTTTTTATCAGTCCTGTACAAAGCCTAGGATTGTGGCTGAACAAGCTGGAGAACTTGAGAGGAGGCTAGCTTCTACTAAAGGGGGGAATCTTTATACCAAGCTTTGGATAAAGATCAACTCAACAAGAGAGTATTTTTATCTGTCTTATACAAAGCCCGAGATTGAGGCTAAGAGAGTTGACTCAACAAGAGGGTCTGAAAAGGTGATTGACTCAACAAGAGAGTCTGAAAGTTGATTGACTCAACAAGAGAGTCTTTTATACTCAACAAGAGAGTGATTTGTTGTCTCATACGAAGCCCGATATTGAGGCTAAAAGGGTATTGACTCAACAAGGGAGTCTAAAAAGGTTAGCTCATCTGGGGAGAATCATTGTACAGAGCCCAAAAAGAGGCTGACTTCGCTGAGGAAGGATCGTTATACAAAGCCTAAGAGGAGGCTAGCTTTCTTCTAGGGATTATTGAGATCCCTAGGCAGGTCCAAGTGGGGAATCAACTCTTACGGAGGGTTACAGAAGAGTTAAGATTTCAGATACCTTGAGGTTTTGATTTGAGATAGTGTTGACCTGAGTCGGGGAATTCTCATGAGATAGATTAGGTTTCTGCTGGAGACCGATCAAGAATGCCCGGGTTTTTTTCCTATAGTTGTAAGGAACTTGAGAATGTCTTTGATACTCAAGGAGATTAGATTGTCCAAGTCTACTGGTGTGGAAGAGTTTTATCTTTTGTATGATGCCTCCAAGAGGAGGCCAGGGCATTAAGGGATGAGAATCAACCCTAAAGTGGCCTGAGGTCTGACACTGGAAAGACTGCTCTAGCAAAGGATGGCTAAGTTCTATCTTATACCTTTAAGAGGTCATCAGGGTCCTTGTATTAAGCCCAAAAGAAGGCATGAGAACTTCTAAGAAACAGAAGGGTCCTTGTACAAAGCCCAAGAGGAGGCGGGGATGCTTTTAGGAAGCCTGTGGGTCCCGAACCAAGAGAAGTTCAAGAAATGCAATTCACAGAGAAGAGATCATTTTAGGAAAGTTCGAGGTTAGAAGAAACTCAAGATATGCTATTCACCGAGAATAGATCAACTCCGGGGAGTAGAATTTCTTTGACAATTTCTAGGGGTGACAGTCTGAGAAAAGGTTCACCGAGAATACTGCCTTTCTCTTTGTTCCATATTATTTAACCCCAAGAAAAGGGAAGATTGTATCTGGAAATCCTATGGGGGATCTAGTTTTGTTTGTATTTAAGAGTGACCAATAGGCTTTACCTAGTTCTAGACCTAGTTGTCGGGAAAAACTCTAAATAACTATACTAGTATATATACAGTTGATATATGACAAATATTTTAAAAGGTATGAAAGAAGACTAACCATGCGCAGCTTCCCACAATACAGTTATATATATACATATACATATATATATATATATATATATATATATATATATATATATATATATATTTGATGTATATTTAAAAGAATGAAAGAAGACTAACCATGCGCAACTTCCCACAATACAGTTATATATATTAAAGCGAGTAAAGGAAAGCTGTTAAAACTTCAGGTGAGCGAGCTTCCATGCTGTATTGTTAGTTGTTCAGAGAAATTAAAGAAAGTTTTGATAACAAATGTATATTTGAACCTAAATCAAAAGGGAGTTGTTTGTGAAAAAATTGTTGGGGCTTATACTCAAGGAGTGGCCCAAGGTTTGAACAGTGATTGTACTGTTGTTTTCAATATAGTATCGGGACTTATACAACGACCGAGGCCCAAAAAGTATTACGTACCAAGGGATGGGTCTTATAACTCAAAGAGAAGCCCAAAGGTTATTTAAAGAAAAGAAATGGGACTTACAACATGAGGGTAGGCCCAAAAATGGTTTGAAAACGACGATCTCGTCGGAGTTTCTGAAACTGTATCGGGACTTATACAATACATTGAGGCCCAAAAATAATTTTGGTTAAAAGGGAATTGGGTCTTATACTCTATTTGAGGCCCAAAGTTTATTTTTGTACAGGAGACGGGGCTTACAACGCAGGGAGATGCCCGGATGATTTTGAAAAGGCGATGATCGCGCCGTTGTTTTGAAAATATACAGAGGGACTTATGCAATAAGTGAGGCCCAAAAATGTTTATTTACAAAGGGGTTGGGTCTTACACTCTATTAGAGACCCAAAGTGTTTGAAAAAAGTTTGATGAGGGTGGAATTAATCAAAACCCTAATTTTGTCTAAAATGGAATTAATTTTGTTTAAAAATTAATAAAAATTATTGAAAACATGTGAAAAATGAGTGGTGATCTTGGATCAATGTTTCAAAAATCATGTTTTTATCCACAAAATGATTGAAAACCAATTAAGTTTGGAAAATCAAGAAGGAACAAGTATTTTAAATGTTAAAAAACAAATAAAAATTAATTCTTTGCAAAAATATCAAGTATAGGAAATAAATAATATTTTTCAGAAATTTTTGTAAAATAAAATATTTTAACATTTTTGTGAATTATTTAAAAAAGAATTAACTCAAAATCATTAAAATTCAGAGAGAAATTAATTTTTGAATCAATTAAATAAAATCACAAAATTCAAATATTTGAATATTTGAAAAAAGCGCCAAGAACACACCAAGAACACGCGCGGGTTCTGATTTTGCCCAAATTTGCATTTTCTCATCAATCTCACTGAATACTTGATGAAATCACACAATCCACATATCAATCTACTCGTTTTCACCTCACGATCATGTCTATGGTCTTTAATTTCATTTATTTTAAGCATGGAATAAGAAATCAAAGAGAAACCTCAAGAACCATAAATTCTGCATGAAGGCTCAGAAATTCCACACATAATTCATACAAAGCAATTAATTGAGGGGAAATATTCCATACATGATTATGAACATATGGCAAAATTATTGTGCGAGGAAATATGCATGAATCATGAGATGACGAAGTTGAGGCTTACCTCTTGCAGCTGGTGATCGTGTTTTGAGTTAGAGGTGTTACAGCTTGGTTCCAATGATGTGGACAGCTTCCCTAGGTGCTATGGAGTGTGTCTGAATGCTTGGAGTGGTTGGAAACAAGCTGGAACTTAAAATGGTACCCCAACTGCAAGTCTGCTAAAAGCTTGAGCAGTTGGATGGTGATTTTGTGAAATTGGTGTTCCAGATGTTGTTTAAGTGTTTGGATCACTTCTATATGATGTTTATGAGGTGTGTGTGTGTGTGTGTGTGTGTGTGTGTGTGTGTGTGTGTGTGTGTGATTGGTTTGGTTGGAATTGCTCTTAAGCTCAAAACTCGATAGTGACTTGCTTTGGAAGGCAAAATTGGAGCGAAAGAGGTGATTTTGAGGAAAGCATCAGTTTGGGTGCTTTGGTGTACTCAAACTGATCACAAATGAGGTCTATTTATAATGCACCAAGTTTGTTTTGGCTGCAATAGTGTATGGAAACTGGTACAGGTATGTGGCCAATTGAATCACTTTGGAATCTCAAGTCTCCTCTAGCCATTGACTTGATATTAGAGCACATGCCTATGGTTCTTTGATTCAAGGATAAGGCTTGACTGAAGTGTTCATATTTGCTCTTGTAATACCTCGTATTACCTAAATGCTCAATTGGATATCAGATGAGATCAAATGAGCATCTATGTGCTCTATCCTTGGTAAATTGGATTAATGGAACCCTCTAAGTACTTTAAGTATTGACTTTTGGGATCAATAGAGCAACTGTTGAACTCTGAAGAGATCAATTATTTCAATTCACGAAAGGATTTTAAGGTAACTTTAATAATTGATCAATTTGGTTGAGATGACAAAATATCTATTGGAGGTATTTTTCCCTGTTGGAATTATATTATATAATAAGCATTATATATATATATATATATATATATATATATATATATATATATATATATATTGTTAAGAGAAAAAGTGTCACAACCACATACATAATACATGCATCAAATCATATATTATACATGATAAGTACGTTTGGTACTGAAATATACAATAAGTTCCTAGTTAAGACATTATATACATAAATGCCTCTAAAACAAAAACACTAAAGACTAAGTCATTACATATACAAGATGTTCCAAAATGATAAAAACTAAGAACTAGATCAAAACAATGATCTCAAAACATAAACGCCATGCCATCTCAAAAGCTACGATCCGTAAGGAAAGTCAAATAACCTTATCCTTACCCTTCGCGGAACCTGCAGAACCTGTGATGTAACAACAACAGTGGGGTGAGATACATCAAATCTCAGTGAGTTCCCTATCTTAAAGTCCTCTCGGCTTTACAAGGTTCTAATAAAATCCTAACTCATGTCCAAGGGAAAGGGGAAAGGCCATGAGTACACAAGCACAAGTAACCGCCACGGTGAGCCTGTAAACTCACACTAGTACCGAAGTACCTCTTGAGCCTGTAAACTCAAGGATTCACAAAGTACCGAAGTACCTCTTGAGCCTGCAACTCAAGGATTCACAATCAATAACCAATTACCAAGGCATCCCCTATTCCCGTCCGCTTCTACGTCTAGAACGCGACCCGAGTCATGGATCCTTGTAGCTACTTGGCATACGAATATTCGGGATCACCGGTCCGTACACCGTGATCCGTCACTTCTCACGGCCCGTACACCATCACAAGTCTCTTTACCCGTAGGCTCCAATCGTACTTAACACGGGACTCAAACCTGCCAAGTAGTTGTGCATAACGTTTCAGAGGAGGTGCTCGAGTCTCATGAAACTACACCGCAAGAAACCGTGGTTATGATTGGACTGCACACGCCTCGGCCTTTCATGCACGAGCGTTGCCACACATGGAACAATTCACACTTCCGACACAGTTTTGGTAATAATCCTCACTCTGCCTATTCCATATTTTAGCATGCATACATTGTTAACAACAATTACACACATTTAACAGATAAAAGTCGACAAAACGACACTATTTTAGAAATTCTGACATAATTAAATCGGCCGACAATCTTAAAACCATTGTAATAAGAAAGTACATTGTATTATCTTTCCAACGATACCAAAATTGTTCCAATCCGAGTTACGTACAAAAAGTTACGGCATTGTAAACAAATGATCGGAAAATAATCACAACAGCAGAATTTCTGCAACTCTCCTGGCCATACGCGTATTGCCCAAGGCCATACGCGTATTGCCCAAGGCCATACGCGTATTGCCCAAAATCCTCGGCCATCCATACGCGTATTTCCCAAAGCCATACGCGTATGGGCAGAGACGTTTTTCCTTGAAAATTCCTTTTTAAAATTGCCATACGCGTATTGCCCTTGCCGTACGCGTAATGACAAGCCCCATACGCGTATTGACATGCCCCATACGCGTATGGGCAGAGAAAAATGCAGAAAAACCTGCAGAATTTTCTGTTTACGGGTTGATCCAAAATCACCCCAAAATCCCATTTTTGATCAATCACAAGGCATCAAAACATGTTTAAACACAACAAGCAGTATAACATACAATCAAACATTGAATTTTAGCAGTTAGATTCATGATTTTATACCAAAAATACCCATTTTTCCCAATTCCCAATCTAACTCTAAACTCAACAAATAACTCTAATCTAAGGGGTCTAACTAGAACCCACTTGGATAACAAGATGAGGAGATGAAGAGTTGAAGCTTGATGATGATCTTGAGCTCTTGAGAAATTTTCCTCCTTTTCCTTCCTTCACTTTTCCTTTCTACCCATTTTCCTTTTCTTTCTAACTTTTCTAACTTTTGTTTGTTTCCAAATGAAATGGAAAGGAAAATAGATAGTAAAGAAAGTTACCATTTATTAGTAATACTACTAAATGTCCAAATTAGCTCAAATACATCAAATTATAAAAACTCAACGTTAAATACTATTAATTTAATCGACTCTGAGTTCGTCAATTTACTCTAATTATTCTATCAAATAATTACTCAGAGTACTCCGGAACCCAGTTGATCATAATAATATTCACCAGAGCGTTTATAAATTTACGGGGTATTACATCCTCCCCCCCTTAAATAGAAATCCGTCCTCGAATTTAGAATATTACCTGAACAGATGTGGATAAGAATCTCGCATTTCCGATTCTAGTTCCCAAGTAGCATCGCCCGGATGCGTCATATCCCATTGCACCTTAACAAGTGGAATGTCCTTGTTCCTTAACACTTTTGTTTCCCTTCCCACAATACAACTCGGTTGTGGTTCAAAAGTCAAATCCGCTTCAAGTTCCACTGATTCGAGTAGAATGGGCTGAAGAGGATCAGGAATAAACTTACGGAGCTGAGATACGTGAAAAACATCATGCATTTCAGATAGAGAGGGTGGTAAGGCTAATCTGTAAGCAACTTCACCAATCCTTTCTAAAATTTGATATGGTCCCACGTATCTTGGACTTAATTTACGTGACTTAAACGGTCCTTTCAATCTCAATCTCGGAGTAACTTTCAGAAATACATGGTCACCTTCCTCAAATTCCAAAGGTCTCCTACGGTTATCCGCATAACTCTTTTGACGATCTTGTGCTTGTTTAACTTTCTCACGGATCATTTGAATCTTTTCCGTAGTCTCTTGAATAATCTCGGGTCCTAAAATTCTATCTTCGCCAATTTCAGCCCAACACAAAGGTGTTCTACACTTCCTCCCATACAATGCTTCATAAGGAGCCATACCAATGCTCGCATGGTAACTATTGTTATAGGAAAACTCAATTAATGGTAAAAGTTCTTTCCAATTCCCTCTACTCTCTAGCACACAAGCTCTTAACATATCCTCCATCGTCTGTATTGTTCGCTCAGTCTGACCATCCGTTTGAGGATGATTCGACGTGCTCAAACGCAAATTCATACCCATCGCTTGTTGGAACACCTTCCAAAACCTCGAAGTAAACTTCGGATCTCTATCGGACACAATACTAGAAGGAATACCATGCAATCTCACAATCTCAGCAATAAACAACCTTGCAAGATAACTTGCCGTATAAGTAGTCTTTACGGCTAAGAAGTGTGCAGATTTCGTTAGTCGATCTACAATTACCCAAATAGAATCATACCCACCCTGGGTACGGGGTAAACCCACTGCAAAGTCCATAGAAATACTATCCCACTTCCAAACTGGAATATCCAAAGGTTGCAACAGACCGCCCGATCTTTGGTGTTCAATCTTCACCTGTTGGCACACCGCACATTCTGACACATATTCCGCTATATCCTTTTTCATTCCAAACCACCAATAATCCTTCTTTAAATCCTGATACATCTTTGAAGAACCAGGATGTATCGTAAAAGTACCCTTATAAGCTTCATCTAAAATCTTCCTTTTCAATGCCTCATCCCTCGGAACACAAATCCGTTGATTAAACAAAACAATCCCATCAGTTGCTCGTGTAAAACCCGGTTGAAGTAACAATTCTTGTAACTCTTCCTCTAACAATTGTGCCTGTTGAATCTCAACTCTTAAAGTAGAATTGACATTCAAATTTCCCATAATTACACCATTCGGAGTCCACACAAACTGGAGATTAAGATCTCTAAACTTTTCCAACAACGAATACTCCAAAATCATCAATTCCGCACTATGAACCATTTTCCGACTTAAAGCATCTGCTACTTTATTCACCTTTCCTGGATGATACTTCAATTCTAAGTCATAATCCTTTAAGTACTCCATCCACCTTCGTTGTCGCATATTCAACTCCTTTTGGTTAAACAAATACTTCAAACTTTTGTGGTCACTGAACATTTCAAAACGTACACCATATAAATAATGACGCCACACCTTCAGTGCAAACACTACTGCAGCTAGTTCCAAATCATGAGTTGGATAATTCTTCTCATGAACTTTCAACTGTCGAGAAGCATAAGCTACTACTTGACCGCCTTGCATCAGAACACCCCCTAATCCCCTCTTAGAAGCATCACAGAATACTTCATAAGAGTTGTTAGGATCAGGAATAATTAATACTGGAGCACTCGTCAAACTTTCCTTCAATTTTATAAAACTTTGCTCACAACCCGAATCCCATTCAAAAGCAAAATCCTTCCGAGTAAGTTTTGTCATTGGTAAGGCCAATTGAGAAAAACCTTTAATGAACTTTCTATAGTAGCCTGCCAATCCCAAGAAACTTCTAACCTCTGAAACATTCCTCAGTCTCTCCCAATTAATCACTGCTTCTACTTACGATGGATCCACTGTCACACCACCTTGAGATATAACATGTCCAAGAAAATTAACTTTCGACATCCAAAACTCACACTTACTCAACTTAGCAAATAATTTCTTCTCTTGCAATACCGATAAGACGATTCTCAGATGTTCTCCGTGCTCTTGTGGAGTACGAGAATAAATAAGAATGTCGTCAATAAAGATTACCACAAATTGGTCCAAGTAAGCCTGAAATATACGATTCATGTAATCCATAAAAACAGCTGGAGCATTAGTCACACCGAAAGGCATCACTAAGAATTCATAATGACCGTAACGTGTCCTAAATGCAGTCTTTGGCACATCGGAACTCTTCACTCGAATCTGATGATAACCCGACCGTAAATCAATCTTCGAGAACACACAGGCTCCTTTCAATTGATCTAACAAGTCGTCTATCCTGGGTAAGGGGTACTTGTTCTTAATGGTGACTTTATTCAACTTACGATAATCAATGCACAAACGCATTCCCCCATCTTTCTTCTTTACCAATAACACTGGAGCTCCCCACGGTGAAACACTAGGTCTAACAAAATGCTTAGACATCAAGTCTTCTAATTGATCCTTTAATTCTCTTAATTCAAGCGGTGCCATCCGATACGGAGAAACGGATATAGGAGCCGTTCCCGGTATCAGGTCAATAGAGAACTCAACTTCTCTCTCCGGAGGAAGAGAAGAAACATCCTCAGGAAACACTTCAGGAAACTCACACACTATTGGAATACTCAGAACTTGCTGTTCACTACTTCCTTCCTTAGTAAGAACCAATAAAACAGATTTCTCCTTCTCAAACAAGAAATTTACCATTCCCACCGTACCTTCTAAAATCGTTGATAATACATCTTTCGGAGTAGCCTCAGCAGATGGAATAATAATTAGCTTCTCCTTACAACCGATAAAAACCGAATTAGCTAAAAGCCAGTCCATTCCCAGAACAACATCCACTTTCTTAAGCGGCAAACAAATAAGATCAATCTGGAAGACTCTTTCGTTCACCGACAACACATAATTTTCACACATTGATGGCGTTTCAACCATTTCATCCATGGCAGTAGTAACCACCATAGGAGGAAACAAAGGAATAGTTTGCAACCCAAGTCGCTTCACACAACGCGTGGACACAAAAGAATGCGTTGCCCCACAATCAAATAAAACAAAACAAGGATGTCCATTTACGAAACATGTACCCACAATCAAGGAGTTGTCACCCTTTGCTTTCCTTGCATCCAAGGTGTACACTCAGCCAGTAGTCTTCCCTTGTGTCTGATTTCTACCCTGAGGACAATCTCTCGATACATGACCCATCTTGTTACACTGATAACACCGTATTGCATCCGAAAAGCACCTACCAAAATGATTCCTCCCATAAGTACGACATACCGGAGGCACACTAGTTCTAGAACTCTATACTTGCTTCCCTTTGGAAGACTGTTGCCTTTGCCTAAACTGTTGACTCGACCTTCCACGGTCACTTTGAGTTGCCCTGTTCAAATCCACCTCCATTTGTACCTTTTTCAAACTATTCTCCGCCACATAACATTGTCTTAACATTTCCGCATAAGTAGCAAATTCCCGTTGAGACACGCTATGTGAAATTTCAGCCCTCAAACCAAACAAAAACTGATCAATCTTCCACCGCTCATCAGGAGCATACATGGCCTGTCTAGAATAGTCAGCCATGATCTCAAATTTCTCCGCATAGGAAGCCACTGACAAATTGCCCTGTCTCAACTGTTGGAACTCAAACTCCTTCTGCGACCTTAAAGAACTCGGAAAATATTTCTCCATAAAAGTTACCTTAAACTGTTCCCGCACCTTTGGTACCTCTTGGATTGTCATTAAGGCTGAAGCGCTCTCCCACCACCTCATGGCAGGACCCTTCCACAAGTGAGAAGCAAAGACCACTTTATTTTCCTCACTACAATGCACTATCAAGAAAATCCTTTCCATACCTGATATCCATTCATGCGCCTTCACCGGATCTAACCCTCCATGAAACTCCGGAGGATTCATACGGATGAATTCTCTATAGGTTCCCCCTGCAACTTCAGGAACAACCACTGGAGGATGCAGACCATCAGCCATTTGCTGTACCATTCCTTGTATAAACAAATTCTGCTGTTGCTGCATCTGTTGCATGAATTGATACAAAGGGGCGTTCCCTTCAGCACCCTGTGGAACCGTCCTAGCTGGAGTAGTCCTCGGAGTCCTCGGTCTTCCACGGTTGTTTCTACGTCTGTCAGCCATGTTCCTGAATTTCATACAAATAGGATTAAGTTGATCAGGCTCAATACCATAAATATAACACGTAAGACCAACGGCGACACCACGTATCTGAAACGGAAAGAAATTACTTATTCTATTTCATGGCTAGGTCGAGGATACAACCTGCTCTGATACCAACTGTCACAACCACATACATAATACATGCATCAAATCATATATTATACATGATAAGTACGTTTGGTACTGAAATATACAATAAGTTCCTAGTTAAGACATTATATACATAAATGCCTCTAAAACAAAAACACTAAAGACTAAGGCATTACATATACAAGATGTTCCAAAATGATAAAAACTAAGAACTAGATCAAAACAATGATCTCAAAACATAAACGCCATAGCGGAAGCCATGCCGTCTCAAAAGCTACGATCCGTAAGGAAAGTCAAATAACCTCATCCTTACCCTTCGCGGAACCTGCAGAACCTGTGATGTAACAACAACAGTGGGGTGAGATACATCAAATCTCAGTGAGTTCCCTATCTTAAAGTCCTCTCGGCTTTACAAGGTTCTAACAAAATCCTAACTCATGTCCAAGGGAAAGGGGAAAGGCCATGAGTACACACGCACAAGTAACCGCCACGGTGAGCCTGTAAACTCACACTAGTACCGAAGTACCTCTTGAGCCTGTAAACTCAAGGATTCACAAAGTACCGAAGTACCTCTTGAGCCTGCAACTCAAGGATTCACAATCAATAACCAATTACCAAGGCATCCCCTATTCCTGTCCGCTTCTACGTCTAGAACGCGACCCGAGTCATGGATCCTTGTAGCTACTTGGCATACGAATTGGATTCGGGATCACCGGTCCGTACACCGTGATCCGTCACTTCTCACGGCCCGTACACCGTCACAAGTCTCTTTACCCGTAGGCTCCAATCGTACTTAACACGGGACTCAAACCTGCCAAGTAGTTGTGCATAACGTTTCAGAGGAGGTGCTCGAGTCTCATGAAACTACACCGCAAGAAACCGTGGTTATGATTGGACTGCACACGCCTCGGTCTTTCATGCACGAGCGTTGCCACACATGGAACAATTCACACTTCCGACACAGTTTTGGTAATAATCCTCACTCTGCCTATTCCATATTTTAGCATGCATACATTGTTAACAACAATTACACACATTTAACAGATAAAAGTCGACAAAATGACACTATTTCATAAATTCCGACATAATTAAATCGGCCGACAATCTTAAAACCATTGTAATAAGAAAGTACATTGTATTATCTTTCCAACGATACCAAAATTGTTCCAATCCGAGTTACGTACAAAAAGTTACGGCATTGTAAACAAACGATCGGAAAATAATCACAACAGCAGAATTTCTGCAACTCTCCTGGCCATACGCGTATTGCCCAAGGCCATACGCGTATTGCCCAAAATCCTCGGCCATCCATATTCGTATTGCCCAAAGCCATACGCGTATGGGCAGAGACGTTTTTCCTTGAAAATTCCTTTTTAAAATTGCCATACGCGTATTGCCCTTGCCGTACGCGTAATGACAAGCCCCATATGCGTATTGACATGCCCCATACGCGTATGGGCAGAGAAAAATGCAAAAAAACCTGCAGAATTTCCTGTTTACGGGTTGATCCAAAATCACCCCAAAATCCCATTTTTGATCAATCACAAGGCATCAAAACATGTTTAAACACAACAAGCAGTATAACATACAATCAAACATTGAATTTTAGCAGTTAGATTCATGATTTTATACCAAAAATACCCATTTTTCCCAATTCCCAATCTAACTCTTAACTCAACAAATAACTCTAATCTAAAGGGTCTAACTAGAACCCACCTGGATAACAAGATGAGGAGATGAAGAGTTGAAGCTTGATGATGATCTTGAGCTCTTGAGAAATTTTCCTCCTTTTCCTTCCTTCACTTTTCCTTTCTTCCCTTTTTCCTTTTCTTTCTAACTTTTCTAACTTTTGTTTGTTTCCAAATGAAATGGAAAGGAAAATAGATAGTAAAGAAAGTTACCATTTATTAGTAATACTACTAAATGTCCAAATTAGCTCAAATACATCAAATTATAAAAACTCAACGTTAAATACTATTAATTTAATCGACTCTGAGTTCGTCAGTTTACTCTAATTATTCTATCAAATAATTACTCAGAGTACTCCGGAACCCAGTTGATCATAATAATATTCACCAGAGCGTTTATAAATTTACGGGGTATTACAAAAAGAGAAAGTTAGTAGAGAAAAAGAAGAAGAAAAGGAAAAGGAAAGAAGAGAAAGAGAGGAAATGGAGAAAGATGAAGAAGAGAAACCCATGGATCCTCAGCATCTTCTTCAAACTCCTCTTCGATTATCAGGTGGGTTCTAGATAGAAACTTAAGTTCTAGAATTAGAGATGATTTTAGCTTAAGTTAGGTTTTGTGAGAAATGGCTTAAATTGGTAATCGATGAAAGTTAACGGATAAAATGAGTTATAAACTGTGTGGTATAATCATTAGCCATGTATGATCATCTGTAAATGTATGTTTTGCATGTTGATGAAGTTTTGGGATGAGAAATTGGTAACCTAGCTTTGTTTTCACGCTGCTGGAAAACCCAGTTTTCCCAGATTTGCACCGCGAATCCCCCAGCGAAGGGGAAATCGTGGGCTCGCTGGCAACTTCGCACTGCGAGTAAAGTAGCGAACATTCGCCAGTGGTTCGCCCTGCGAACCTTACGTTGTTTTTGCCACTGCCTTGGTTCGCCAGCGTTTGCACTGCGAATGGTGCAGGGAATGAGTGTTGGCTAGGCGTTCATTGGACGCTTCGCACTGCGAATGTAGTAGCGAGCATTCGCTGGCTTCTTCGCAATGTGAACATGGCAGAACATCCAACTTGTTTCTTTCATAACTTTTGATCCGTAACTCGGATCGGGACTTTCTTAGTGTCATTAGAAAGCTATGACGACCCTCTATCTGATAAAAAGTGAAAATATTGGGTATGATGTGGGATTATTTATTTAAGTGGAAATTATGGAAACAATGTTATGTGATATGTGTGAATCCATATCTTTTGGATCGTAACCCGATCAAGGCATAGTAATAGCTGATGTAAAGCGGTGGAAATGTCCTACGGGATAAAAGTGAAATGTATTGTTTTTGGTACCCGATTAAATGAATCGGAGGGAACCTGAAAGGGGTGTTTTATGTGTTATGTTATTATATGTGTTACTTGTAATATTTGTGATGTTACCATGTCTATCTAATTGTGAATTGTGAATGAAAGATATATGCATGCTTAAAATGAATTAGGAAGAGTGAGGAACCTTTACCCCAAAACAAATGGTATAATTCTAGGTTGTAATTAGAATTGTGATAGAAACTCTGGATGGCGATGCTCGTACATTCATTGGCGAGTTCTGGCCTAGAGTAGATAACGTAATGACAACGCTCGTGCAGAAGAGGCCGAGGCATGTGTCCATTGTTGTATAGTATAGAATTTAGTGAAACACTAGTATGGAACATGTGTACTTGTTATGTTTTATTTTGAGAAAGGCAAAAGAGGCCTTAAGGCGAATGTGGCCTGGTGATTGTCGAATACAATCACGTTGTGTATATGATCACGTAATTGTAACCAATTATCTTGCGGTGTAGTTTCATGAGACTCGAGCACCTCCACTGAAACGTATGCACAATTACTTGGCAGGTTTGATTCCCGCGTATAGTACGATTGGAGCCTACGGGTAAAGAGACTTGTGATGGTGTACGGGCCGTGAGAAGTGACGGATCACGGTGTACGGGCCGATGATCCCGAATCTAATTCGTATGTCAAGTAATAACAAGGATCCATGACTCGGGCCGACTTCTAGACGTAGAAGAGGACGGGAAAAGGGGATGCCTTGGTACGGTTATCGATTAGTGATATTTTGAGTTGATGAACTCATGACATGTTTCCATATAGTGTGATATTGTGAACTCAAAGTCATTTCCCTTCCCCTTGACTTGAGTTAGGATTTGATAGAACCTTGTAGAGCCGAGAGAATCTATAGGATAGGGAACTCACTGAGATTTGATGTATCTCACCCCACTATAGTTGCTATATTTCAGGTAATTGCAGGTTGATTTACAAGTGGAGCGATGCTGGGATGTTTCAAGAGGAGCTTAGTTAAGCTTATTCCGCTGTGTATTTTATTGTTCTTATACAATGAGGAATATTGTATAATGTTCTTAGTTTTTATGATTTTTGGCTAGTTTCCATGACTTGTGCCATTTGTTGTATTTATGTTTTAGTGAATGGACAAGTATGTAAATTATGCCATTAGGCACTTTTGATGTGTCAGTACCAAATAAAATGTGTGTATTGTATTATTCTAGATGTATATTATACAGGGCATTACAGTTGGTATCAGAGCAGGTCGTGTCCTCGACCTAGCCTTGAAACATCATAAGTAAATCTATTCCTGCCTCTTAAGTGTGTCTTGCCATCATGAAACTTAATATCATACTATGTAGTGGTGGGTCTGATCAACCTAATACTATGTATGTGATAGGTAGAATCATGGTTGAGCGACCACGAGGACTCCGAAGTGTTGTTGTAACTTGTGCTAGGAGGGTAGGCTCAAGCCAAGAGTTAGTGGTGTGGAGTTTTGGTCAACTCTGTTGAGGTTTTGGTAGAAGTTGTGTTTTGGGTAGCATGGGATTTAAGAGTGTTGTGTTGTTCAAGCAATCCTTTGGAATGAATGGAGTCTAAAAGTTAAGGATCTCTATCGGACGATTGGATAAGGATTTCAAGTAATCTCATTCCATGGAAAAGAAAAGTTGTATTATGGAATGTGTGACGTAAAGTCCGGAAGTGAGATAAGTATTGGTGCTTCAGTTTCTAAGGTCGCTATGGTATCTTGAATGGACGAGAGTACCTTAAGGAGTGTGTTTGGAATAATATCTTCCGACTGGTTAAAGTTGAGAGTTAAGGATGTTCGGCTTTTATGGGAACCTAAAGTAGTAGAGAAGCGTGAGAAGGAACACAAGAATGTGTTACATGCTTCAATGAAACAAGTGTGTGCCGAACGAAGAGTAGAAGACGAATTGCATACATTCAATTATGTAGAGGGTTTAAGTTCAAGGTAACACATTAGGATTTCTATTTTAGGTGAGACGTCAATTTGGAATTTGTTAACTTGCCCAAGGAACCATATAAGGTATTATGTTGGAGGAAGAATGAACTCCATTTAGTAACGGAAGTGTAGTGATATGGATCGGAAGTGGTTCGTATTAAGAGACAGAGTAAGCATCTTGGATTAAAGAGAATCTTAGTAAGATGGTTTATATTGGGACCCAAGAGGATTACCGTGGAGAGCAAAGTAATCGCGATGTGGAAAACGGTATTAACGGTATGTTATGAGGAAGGTTACACCTTGGTAGTAAGAATAAGTGTAGTAGTAGCATCGTGGTCACAAGTATACGGGATGGATTATTATTCTTGAGACAAGTGTGAAGGGACGTACCTTGTGGAGCAGTGAGTACTGTATTTTTCAGAAGCAAGATGGTGGTAAATCAATGAAAAGCAACTCAAGACCTATTACGGACTAAGTGTAAATCATGGAACGATTTATACCGGAAGGGTTTTGTTAATAGTTGATGAGAATTGTCAGTTGCGGATTTTCCATTACATAATTTGGTTTACATGGGATGTTCAATGGATAGTAAAGGGTAATAAATCCCGGTTAGTGTGTACGAAATGGTTGAAAGGTTCTTCAAGAGAATGCATTGCCCCGATTTAGTTACAAGTATAGAGAAACCTCTGTAGTTGTGAATAATCGGGATATTCGGAATCTACCTTTTGTTGGACTAAGAATGTGGTTGCTATTATTTCTCACCAAGGAATTCAAGTGAGGGAATAAGGTGGTGTGCTGCAGGTTATGTCCATCGCTTTTGTGGTATAGGATGATGTTTGCGTGTTGAGTTTTCTTGTAGAGGAATCAAGTATGAGTTGTGGGTCAAACCTTGGAACGCCGTCATTTTGACTTCCCGTAAGTGTAGTTGTTTAAGCAGAGAGGAACTATCCCGCTGAAGCTTTGTAGTGTGACCTCGTCAGAATTTGGAATTTTTCCTTGTCACTTGGGGGGAGTGTGTCGTCTGCCTGATTTGATTTTGTCGGTCTTACCTTGAGTCGATCATGGTTGGTGAATGTTATATAAGTGAAGAAGCCGTGAGTTGCGAATAATATTCCAAGTGAGAACAAATCGGATTGATGGTTTGAGCAGGGATGGTTTTGAACTAAGAAGAAACTGGTTTTGTTCTGTGGCAGTGTTAACTGATTAACACTTGCTCGGAAGGTGTTTTACGTTGAATTTTGAGGAGTTAACTGTTTAGCTCAGATGGGTAATCAAGTTACGTGTGGGTAAATTGTGAAATCCCTTGAAAGCTATCATCTGCATTTTTTGCCCCGATGGGAGAGTATCATGTGATTGGGAAACAGGATGGCAAGTGAATGAAAGACGGAATTGTGTTTTTGAAATTGGGACTTCTGAAAGGGTGTTGCATAGTTGATCATCGGTTTAGATGACAAGGGAATTTGACTCGAGGAAGTAATCTTGTGATTTGTGTTGAGTAGGAGAAAGTCTTAAGTATATTGTTATCCCTACTGATGAGAGTCTTAAGGACGAAGTTGGAAAATATTCTCGAAGTGTAGATCTTGTAAAGATCGTTTCGGTAATTTAATTTATGGTATTAGTAAGGTATGAGCAGTTGGTATTTTGGACTCCGTGAGAGTGGTACTAGTTGTGTGCAATTATGTTTGACCCAGAGAAGGAATTTGAAAGTTATCTTTCCAAGTACGAGTAAGAATTGGACGTTCCGAAGTTAAGCATGTAACTTGGAATCGTTGGTGGAACGGAACGAATGATAAAAGTGGATTCAATTGAGAAACGTGGCATGTCCTTTGAAGGTGTGTGTACGTGTAGAGTGTTGTGTGTGGATTAGTGAGTAGTATAGAAACTCACAATCTCGCTTTGAATGGTTAAAGTTTTGATAAGCGGTGATTCGTATATGTTTGAAGTTCCGTGATGGTGTTACATTGACAGTGGTGGAGATTGGTGACGACAGAAGCCTTGAGTAAGTCGGAAACCGTAAGAAGAATCGATTTGGAATGTGGTAACCAGAACCGGAAGTTGTTAAACTATTTTGGGTACATTGATTTCGAATTTAGAATGGAATTGGAGTTGTATATCTTATGGTTGTAGTAGTATAACTCTTGTGTCTTTATCGTCTGGGGAGTGTTGGACCGATGTTAAGGTATTGTGTGTTGGCGAGGAAATTATTTTACCATAAGACGCCAATAAGTTTCTTGTACCACGGGTTAGTAAGGGACCTCAGTGGAAAGGTGTGTTTCACTGTAGATTGTTAGCTACTTGGTAATGCTTAAGAATTCGTAATGTTCTACTGTTAAGACTGATTACGCAGTGGAATATGTCAGAGGAAAGAGTTAGGTAGAATGGTAGGGATTTGGAAGATTGTTACTTGTAAAGATGGAAATGACATTCCTGTCTACTTTGCAACTGTCGATGTCCAAACAATACCAGATGTACAATGCAAGGATGGAAGTAAGAGGATCTTGTTCTAAGAGAATTATCTTTTGGTATACCACAAAAAGGAATGGAATATCGGATTTAATGAGTACCATGTACAGCATCTGACCAGATGGAACTGGTAAAGAAGTCGTTTGACGAATGGTGAAGTGGTTCTGGACGTTGAAGGATTTATGGAAGGATAGTTGTTGGAAATTGTATGAAGTTGAGGGATCACTGATTTACATTGCAAAGAGGTGATGAGTGGTGGTTGTTCTAAACCAAGATAAGGTGTTAGGACTTTGTTGTGACTCAATAGAGGAGTATGAAATGGTACATTCTTTCCGAAGGTAAGATATAACCAAGTGTTGTAGTAGGGAACAACAGATGAAGTATGGGGAAAAGCAAGTTGAAAGTTAACCCAATACGGGAATAAGAGTAAGACTAAAGACGTGAAGCTTTGATAATTTGTGGAAAACAAGGATTTTGGAATTTGGAAGTCAAGTTGGAATCGGATTATGTCAGGAATTTTAACGAAGTAAGATTAAGTGTGAATCTAAGACCAGGATACCATTGGTGGTTATTGCCGAATAGAGGAAATTCGGGGGCGAATTTCAATTTAAGGGGGGAGAGTGTAATACCTCGTATTACCTAAATGCTCAATTGGATATCAGATGAGATCAGATGAGCATCTATGTGCTCTATCCTTGGTAAATTGGATTAATGGAACCCTCTAAGTACTTTAAGTATTGACTTTTGGGATCAATAGAGCAATTGTTGAACTCTTAAGAGATCAATTATTTCAATTCACGAAACAATTTTAAGGTAACTTTAATAATTGATCAATTTGGTTGAGATGACAAAATATCTATTGGAGGTATTTTTCCCTGTTGGAATTATATTATATAATAAGCATTATATATATATATATATATATATATATATATATATATATATATATATATATATATATATATATATTTGTTTATTATATAATATAATTCCAACAGGGAAAGATACCTCCAATAGATATTTTGTCATCTCAACCAAATTGATCAATTATTAAAGTTACCTTAAAGTCCTTTCGTGAATTGAAATATAACTTCAGAGTTCAACAGTTGCTCTATTGATCCCAAAAGTCAATACTTAAAGTACTTAGAGGGTTCCATTAATCCAATTTATCAAGGATAGAGCACATAGATGCTCATCTGATCTCATCTGATATCCAATTGAGCCTTTAGGTAATACGGGGAATTACAGCTCTGATACATGCCACCTCTAAGCATCCATTGAATGCCTCAAAACAAAATTGGAGTCTTGAGGAATCTTTAGCTTTTAGGGGTGCCAAACCTATATGTAGTTCCAAAGACTTGGGAGGCTTATGGATCAGTGTTTGTTCCTCCTTGATCTCCCCCTGAGGTGTGCAGATGGATAAACTTGTTTATCATTTGCATAAATTAACCAAATCGAGCCCTAATGCACAATCTGCCTTGCCAAGACAGTTTGCAGCAAGGCATGTTGCAGCTGTCATAACTCCTAGCTCAGATGGAATTTGATGGAGTTCTTGGTCACTTTGGAAAGCTGATGTGTCCTACTTTAATGTGATGTCCATCTTTGGTTTTGAAGCAACTTGCATTTGGTTGAATAATGCCTCAACATTTTGGAAAAAGTGAAGCAGATTCTGACTTAGTGAAAATTTCACTAAGTGTTGGAAAAATGTCACTTTTGTGTTTTAAGCCATTTTGATCACTCTATAACATGAAATCCGTGAGGAATTGGAATAAGGTGTAGTTGACACTTTTAAAGTATGCCATGAGAGCTTCAAATCCATCTTTGGACCATCCAAAATGGTTGCTTGGATCTCA
The DNA here is from genome assembly GCA_022829125.1 of Lathyrus tuberosus. Lineage (NCBI taxonomy): Eukaryota > Viridiplantae > Streptophyta > Magnoliopsida > Fabales > Fabaceae > Lathyrus > Lathyrus tuberosus. The sequence continues at coordinate 2,529,655 of JALAZF010000052.1, read as the reverse complement.
AGTTATGATCCTTGGAAGTTGGTACCTTAGCCACTTTGTTCCATAACTTAGAAAAATTCTAAGTTTTTATGGGTACCCCTTTTACAAGTTATCCCACTTTCTTTGATTTTTCTTGATGAATGATGATGCAAATCACATATTAACATTGTTTTAGGGTCAAGGTACCATAATTGTGAAAAATCTCAAAAAGTCAAACTTGACTTTTGTGCACAGTTGACTTTTTATCAGATGAATTCCAAACTATGCGATCCTTGGTGAAATCAAGCCCTTGACCTAAATCAAACCTGATGGATATGTTTCATAGGGGTTGTAGGGTGTATTGAATCATGTCCCAAGGTTTGGGAGCATGTCCAGGTCAAAAGTCAAAGGTACAGTTGACTTTTTCCTCGAAACCCTAATGGTAATCCTGATGAAATTGAAACTTGTGGATCAAGCTTCTTGGATCAATCCATTGTTGCAAATGGATCAATGTGGTTTATTAGAGACCCTCAAATCATGTATTGAGGTCTTGGCTCATGTTTTGTCCTAGAAGTCAACTTAGGGGTGAATTAGGTCAAGAAACCCTAATTCCAGATTTTTATGAATGCATCCCCTGAGGCTAAATTGACTTGATGATTGGGTTCATGAGGTCCCTTGGAGTATCTTGGGATGTGCTTTGAACCATTGGCTCATGCCCAGATGAAGATTTTTATCTGGAGGCCCTGGTCGACCAAAACCCTAATTTGGTAACACTGACGATCTTGAGGCTTAATCCTCTTGGAATGCTGCAACCTTGTGCCTGATTCTTGATGTGGGAGTCCTCTTGATCCTTTGTGGGTGTTTAAGAGGTTAGACAAGTTGAGGATCATGTCATTCCTTGATTGATCCTTTGTCTAAGGCTCTAAGAGGGCTTAAAACCCTAATGCTTGATTGCAGGGAATGCTCAACAATTCTTGAGGAGACTGGTGAGGTATGAAGGTACATCCATATTGTGATGATGATTTGCACAATGATGGGAAATCTTAGTGGTCAAAATTTGGGGTATGACAGATGCCCCTATTTAATCTTCTTGGACTCGAAGGTGTGAATGGCGAAGGTATTCGGGCATTCGGGGTGCAAGATGATTAAATATCGGAATACCTGAAATTTTGATGGTGGTTATGAATGGTAGTATGCTCATCCATCTTCTTTTGCTAAGCGTTGATACTTAGAAAAGGTAAAACTTCCCCTCGATCCTGGTTTCCTACCAAGGAACTGGTCTCAGTTTCTAATGTAAACTTCCCCTCGATCCTGGTTTTCATCCAAGGAACTGGTCTTAGTTTCTGATATAAACTTCCCCTTGATCCTGGTTTCCTACCAAGGAACTGGTCTCAATTTCTGATATAAACTTCCCCTCGGTCCTGGTTTTCTACCAAGGAACTGGTCTCAGTTTCTTATATAAACCTCCCCTCGATCCTGGTTTCCTACCAAGTAACTGGTCTTAGTTTCTTTTGTCAATAAACTTTCTTGACATGAAACGCTATTCGTAGCGGTTTTCCCTCAAACTTTTCGCCAAATTTTCCTTGGGATATGCCATCTGATGGGAAAAGGTTTTGATGTCAGACTGGCTGGGGAACCCATTCGTCTGAGCTGCAGAGGTGTACAAACTTCTCTATTGGAGACGCCATTTGTCGACTCTACTGGGGAAAAACGAGTCTCTTGAGAGACTGCTTTCTGCTTGGGGATATTACATCATACTTTTCTTCGAGACCTTCTCGGAGAAATGACATACAATGTACCCCCATTTTGAGGTGCTGATGACTTCATTAACATTGATTTTCTGGAGAGAAGAACCATTGTGTTGCTGAGAGTCTTTAGTTGCGAGGCTCCCTCTAGGATTGTCCTTAATCCGGGAAAGCAAAGATATAACCTTCAATGGAGAAGAGTGACGTTTGTCGAGAGTTTCCTTGTTTTTCAGAGGTTCAAGTTATCAAAGTGGTCAAGGGCCTTCTCCATCCCAGAAATAAACTGGAGGAGAGATCGCTCAGATGAGGCATTTCCTGACGAGTAAATAACTGACAACTCGATTGAGAGGACTTTTATCACCAGGGGGTAAGATCGACTAGAGTGATAGTGATGCAATATGAATATGAATGTAAAGCAATAATGCATGATGTATGTATGTATATGTTGACAAACTGACGCGATATACAGACTAGTGGATGAACACGACTGGATACTCGACCACTGCTGGGGACGAAGAAGCACCATTTGTTTAAGATAGAAATTATGCCTTGCTTAGGAGAGATAGTCCCTGTGGGGAACAACCGTTGGTCGGGCTTAGGAGATAAGAACTCTGCTGGGGCTGTTAGATGAAACATGGTCTCCGACATAGCTGATCCTTCATTCAGGTGCATTGGTTTAGAATGAGTACTTTGATTCTGCACTTTGAAGCTCTATTACTTCTGGAGAAGCGATCGATGTTCTTTCGATGTTCAACAGTCAAAAGAATTGCCATTTTTATTTTAAAAGTAGAAAAATTTTGACAAGTAAATTCATTTTTGTTTTATTTCAAGAATCTTCGATCATGTTAAAATGTCGTTCTGTAAATCTAAAACAAATAAGAATTGCAAACAAAAGCACTAGCGCTCAAATTTCATTGATAGGATGGAGATCAGCCAAACGTGTGATTCCATGGAGTATTTACAAAGTTAGAAAATGGTAATTTAAGGGAAAAGGGCTACATTGAAACATAACGACCACTATCCTTCTACCAACTTTGAAGTCGGGACATCCTGAGCTTCCGTCGAAGATGACCTTGACTGGAGTTTTCCTGATGGTTGGCATTACTGCTGAGGAGTTGAACTGATCAGACATAGTTACTTGCCATTATCCCTAACTTTTGCCTGGATTATACTTTGATATTTCCAATCCACCGGGATGATTTTTGATGATGTCTCTAATTTTTGCCTGGACCACCCTTTCGGGTTTTCAATCCACCGAGATGTTTTTTTTTTGTTTAGGCGAAGTATTTCTTGACTACGTCAACGTTCGTGGGGTAGGAAAATTCCTCTCCATCCATGGTTGCGAGTCTCAAGGCGCCGCCTGAGAAAGCTTTCTTGACCACATAGGGGTCGTCATAATTCGGAGTCCATTTGCCTCGGGAATCAGTGAGAAATGATCGTATCTTCTTGAGCACAATGTCTCCTTTCCGGAAGACGCGAGGTCGGACCTTTTTGTCAAACGCCTTCTTCATTCTTTGTTGATACAACTGATCGTGGCATAGTGCCGTTATTCGCTTTTCTTCGATCAGATTCAGTTCATCGTGCCGACTTTGGCACCATTCAGCCTCTGTTAGCTTAGCTTCCATCAATACCCAGATTGATGGGATCTCTACTTCTATGGGGAGAACTGTTTCCATGCCATATACTAGAGAGAAAGCGGTTGCCCCTATTGAAGTGCGGACAGATGTGCATAACCGTGAAGAGCAAAGGGTAACATCTCGTTCCAGTCTTTGTAGGTTACAACTATTTTCTTAATGATCTTCTTGATATTTTTGTTAGCCGCTTCTATCGCTCCGTTCATCTTAGGTTGGTAGGGTGATGAGTTATGGTGTTCGATCTTGAACTCAGCGCACAACTCTTTCATCATCTTATTGTTCAAGTTGGATCCATTATCAGTAATGATCTGTCTTGGAACACCATAACGGCAGATGATATTGTTTTTGATAAATCGGACCACCACTTGTCGGGTTACATTGGCGTATGATGTTGCTTCGACCCACTTAGTTAAGTAATCAATGGCTAACAGGATGAACCAATGTCCGCTTGAAGCCTTGGGTTCAATCATGCCAATCATGTCGATTCCCCATATGGAAAAAGGCCACGGGGAAGAAAGAACTTTGAGATGCGTTGGCGGTACATGGATTTTGTCTGAGTATATCTGACACTTGTGACACCTCCTCACGTACTTGTAGCAATCGGATTCCATTGTCAACCAATAGTACCCTGCTCTCAGAATTTTTCTCGCCATTTTGTGTCCGTTGGCATGAGTGCCAAAGGATCCTTCGTGAATTTCTTTTATCAGTTTGTTTGCTTTTGGTCTGTCTACGCATCGAAGCAAAATCATGTCAAAGTTTCTCTTATAGAGTGTATCACCACTCAGAAAGAAGCTGCCTGGCAATCTTCTGAGGGTTTTTCTGTCTTTTCTGGATGCCCCAGGTGGGTACTCTTGTTTCTGAAGGAAGCATTTTATGTCGTGATACCAAGGTTTGTTATCGATGGCTGCTTCGATTGTGAAAATGTAAGCGGTCCTTTCAAGGCACATTATATCAATCTTAGGTATGTCGTTCCATTGACCTACACTAATCATGGAAAAGAGAGTGGCTAATGCATCAGCCATGCGATTCTGTTCACGAGGGATGTGATGAAACTCGATTCTGTTGAAGAATGGTAACAACCTTCTCGTGTAGTCTTTGTAAGGAATCAATCCTGATTGGAATATGTTCCAATATCCTTTGATCTGATTGATAACCAGGGCTGAGTTGCCATATACATCCAAGTTCTTGATTCTCAAGTCGATCGCTTCTTCGAGACACATGATACAAGCTTCGTATTCGGCCTTGTTGTTTGTACACTTGAATGACAGTCGGGCAGTGAAAGGAATGTGGGTACCCTGAGGTGTTATAATGATTGCCCCAATTCTGTTTCCATAATGATTGACAGCTCCGTCAAAGATTAGTCCCCATTGGGAACCTGGTTCTGGCCCTTCACTTGGTAGCGGTTCATCGCAATCTTTCATTTTCAAGTACATAACATCTTCGTCTAGGAAGTCAAATCCGACTGATTCCTGATCGTCAATCGGTTGATGAGCCAAATGATAGGCTAAAATACTTCCTTTGATGGATTTCTGAGCATGGAATTCGATGTCGTATTCTGATAGCAACATCTGCCAACGGGCAATCCTTCCCATGAGAGCAGGTTTTTCAAAGACATACTTGATTGGATCCATTTCGGAGATTAACCAAGTAGTGTGAAGAATCATATACTGGCGAAGACGTTTGGCTTCCCAAGGCAAAGCACAGCAAGATTTATCTAGCATAGTGTACCGAGTCTCGTAGTCGGTGAATTTCTTGCTCAAATAGTAAATGGCAGACTCTTTCCTTTATGTTTCGTCTTGTTGGCCAAGTACACAACCCATTGAGTCTTCCAAGACTGTTAAATAAATGATCAGTGGTCTTCCTTCCACTGGAGGTGATAGAATCGGTGGGTTCAACAGATATTCCTTGATACTGTCGAAGGCGGTTTGGCAATCTTCTGTCCCAACATAATCCTGATTCTTTTTGAGTAATTTGAAGATCGGCGCACATGTCGCGGTCATGAGGAATATAAATCTAGAAATGTAGTTCAAGCGTCCCAGGAATCCCCTGACTTGTTTTTCAGTCTTTGGAGAAGGCATTTCTTGAATGGCCTTGACCTTGTCAAGATCAACCTCAATTCCTTTCTGGCTGACGATGAACCCTAGCAGTTTCCCTGAACAGACACCGAATGTGCATTTATTGGGATTCAAGTGGAGTTTGTACTTTCTTGACCGCTCGAATAGTTTTGACAGGTGGGTCACATACTCCTCTTTTGTTTTAGATTTGGCAATCATGTCATCGACATATACCTTGATTTCTTTGTGTATCATGTCATGAAACAGAGTAGCCATGGCCCTTTGATAGGTTGCCCCGGCGTTCTTCAAACCGAACGACATTACCTTGTAGCAAAAGGTGCCCCATGGGGTGATGAATGAAGTTTTCTCCATGTCTTTCGGCGCCATTTTTATCTCATTATAGCCCGAGAATCCATCCATAAAGGAGAAAACTTTGAACTTTTTTATACTGTCTACCAGCATGTCTCTGTGCGGTAAGGGAAAGTCATCCTTTGGACTTGCTTTGTTCAGATCCTTGTAGTCTACACACATTCTGACCTTTCCGTCCTTTTTCAGAACTGGTACTATGTCGGCTAACCATTGAGGATATTCTGACATGGCGAGGAAACCTGCGTCAATCTGTTTCTGTACATCCTCTTTAATTTTGATGGCCATGTCCGAATGAGTCCGTCTTAGTCTTTGTTTTACCGGCGGACATTCTGATCTCAACGGTAGATGATGTTCCACGATGCTGGTATCCAACCCTGGCATATCCTGATAGGACCAAGCGAATACATCGGGAAACTCTTTGAGAAGCTTTGTCAAACTTTCTTTGACAGTTGGACTGAGCAGTGCCCCAATCTTGACCTCTTTTCTCTCTTCCTCTGAACCCAAGTTGACCGTTTCCACCAGCTCTTTGTGAGGTTTAATGGACCTTTCCTCTTGTCTGAGTAATCGGGAGATCTCTTCTGGAATTTCTTCGTCATTTTCTTCTTCAGCCTCAAATACCGGGAATTCAAAGTTGGGAGAAGGCATTGGACCGTATGTTTCAATGGGGTTTAAAACAAGCAATCTTCATGACGTGATGATTTGTTTTTAGAAGAGATAGAGAGAATGCAAGAGTGTGTGCAGTGTATTTTCTGATAAATGCTTGTTTTTATTATTTGAGTTATTTTTTAGGATTACCATTTTCTGAAAAAGCGAAAAGAGAAAACAGCAATAAATGCGGAAATTACAGAACGACGTTTATTTTATTTATGATCTTGTCGATTCTTGAAACTACAGCCCTATAAAACAAAACTCTGTCGCTTTGGGCAAAGTGAAGAGGGACATTTACAAAAAGTAAGCCCTATCAAAACATCCGTTTCACCTGGGCATGGTGAAAGGTTAATATAAAGACGGCAATTACTTTGACTTATGAATAACTTTCGGAACGTTGACTGCAACCCATTGGCGGCGAACTCCTCGGTGAATCACAAAGTTTGGTACTTTCCTTCTTGATTTATCTTCAGAAATAACGATGATTTCTGGTGGAGCAGGATCATTGGAATTTGTCTCCCAGGCAGAGTTGTCGTATGAGGATTCTTCAGCTGTATCTTGCACAGTGTTTGTACTCTCAGGTAGATCTCCCCATCCAGTTGGCTGGATGTCTTTGAGCCTGATACGAGAGCTTTCGGGAGCGATGTACTTGACCAAGTAATCGTACTTTCCACTTGGTTGTCCTAAGGTGTCCCATACTTCTTTGGATTTGGAGGTGTCATCCCTTTCGATGACGTTGACCTCTGGAAAAGCGTAGTTGATGAACTCTAATCCGGCAAGCTTTGCAAATTCATTGTCGTGCTGGATATTTTCAGAATGCCCTGAGTGTTGATCCCATGACATGGTGGGGACGCAGGTATTCTTTTCAATGATGCTCAGCTGATATGCATCGTTCGGCTGACTCTTTTGTCCTGAGTCTCCTGGGTACGGCCGCCAGATAGGTAGGCCATCCATTGGGCCATAATAGTCATGGTCAAAGTTTTCTTTCATCAGAGTATCCTCCTCTAATGAGTTTGGTGGAGCACAGCATCCTTCCGGATCACAATCTCCATATATCATCTTGACATCTGATCTTGGTATATATCTCGAACTTTGTGCGGGATAGAAAAATGGTGTAGGCAACTCTTCCTGAGACATATGACCGTCCTCGTTAAGATAGGACTTCCACTCTTTATCTGATTCAGAGGAATCTCCCTCGTTGATGGTATGTACTTCTTGAGACACTGGGTGAAGGAAGCCTCCACTATGGAAGAAGTTCTAAATGGGATGAAGACTCTCATCGTTAGTAGCAGTCTGGGCATAATTTGAAGAAAAACCAAGACCTTTCTTCGCTTTGTTGTCAGTAAGAATGACAAGCTGTCCCCATCCTTTTGTATTGTTACTTTTGATAACTTCGAGAGCATCTTTGTACGAGGAAATCGACGTTCCTCTTTCTGACTGGTTGTCGTTGCTCACCGAAAGTGCTTGGAACTGGGTTCCTACAACCTCCTTCGGTTCTACACAAGTGGATGATGATAAGTTGTTCACGATTAAGGCTTGCTCTCTGCAAACTGTGACTAGTTGGTCGTTCTTGACGAACTTTAACTTTTGGTGAAGCGTCGAAGTGACTGCCCCAGCCTCGTGTATCCAAGGTCTTCCCAAAAAACAGCTGTATGTTGCTCAGATGTCCATGACCTGGAAAGTGACTAGGAAAATATGGGGACCGATAGTTATGCGAAAGTCGACTTCGTCGATAACTATTTTCTGGGGTCCGTCAAATGCTTTGACGGTGACCTCACTGCCTCTCATCGGAGATCCTTTGAATGATTGTCGCATTAGAGTGGACTTCGGCATCACGTTTAGAGCTGATCCGGTGTCTACCAGTACGCTGACTAAAGCATCGTCCTGGCAGTTGACTGTAATATTGAGTGCCATGTTATGACTTGGGCCCTCTTCTGGCAGTTCCTCATCACTAAATCCCAATTTGTTATAGGAAGTGATGTTGGAGATGATGCTGTCGAACTGTCTTTTTGACACATCTTGTTCCACAAAGGCTTGCTCTAAGACTTTCTGTAAAGCTTCTCTGTGAGCTTCGGAACTGAGTAAAAGTGATAGCACTGAGATTTTTGAAGGAGCTTGCAACAGCTGATCGACAATATTGTATTCACTCCTCTGGATGAGCTTCAGCATCTCATCGTTGTTCTTTGAATGGCCGGGATCACTAGACAGACCGGCTGGTTGATCAGGAATTTCCGTTTGAAATTCCTTTTCTCTGGTAGGTTCTCCAACTCCTCGGTTGATGATTCGACCACTCCGTGTTACTCGACTGATGTCTGCAATATTCACAACGGAGGGTAATGGAATTTCCTTTCCATTCTCAATTGTTGTTGCACTGTACTTGTAAGGGATAGCCTTAGTTAATTCATACGGTAACGGTCCCGGTAGATAGATAACTACAGGAGCCTTCTGATTCTTCTGACCATTGTAAGTAATTTCAATCAGTTCCTGGTTGGGAACTTTCGATTCGTCAAGTAAAGGGATGATGGTACAAACATATTTGGTCCTCTTATGATCAGAGATTACGATAACGTCCTTGATTCGATCAGCGACATAGTCTGGCATCGAATTGGTTGACCCAGAACTTGGACACGGTCGAATCTCCTCGTGGTCCAACTGACTCTGAAGGGCTGCTCGCACGAGGTAACATCCTTGATTATCTTCAGAGCAAACTCTACAGCATTCATAGTTGTGTGGTGGCACCCGGCCACGTCCGCTTTGTATGCAGTGTAACCTCACTAGGTCTGTTTCCATTGATCGAACATCCAGACTTTGATGCCTAGTAGGGTTCCCGTTAATCATACTGACTTGTTGTGTGTCTTCGTCTAAATAGATCGAAAGCCATCAGTGGTTTAACAAGTGTTGCAAAGTTCTTTGAACGAGAGCGCATCCTTGGTCGCTCTCACGACATCCCTTACAATTCTGATAATTATGCGAAGTCAGAAAACCGAGTCGGACTTGCTTAGCATGTAACTCCACCAAGCTGGTATTCATCAAGCGAATATCAAAGATTTGAATCATATTCACTTGATACTGATTTTTATCGCGGTAATCCTGATTCGATCCAAGATCCATCTGACGCTGGAGGGCATCTTGTACAAAAGAGCATCCCTGATTGTTTACCGAGCAGATCAGACAGGAATCGTAATCGTACCGTGACAGATTATGATGTCGGCTTTGCCTTGAGTGCATTGCCACCAAGTTGACATTCATCGCACGAATGTTGTGGTTTTGAATGATGTTGGAATTCGTATAAGTCATGTTGACCTCACGGATTCGGTGATCCTGGATCCATCTGAGATCCAACTGTTCCTGTAGAGATGATTGCACCACAGAACATCCTTGATTATTTTTAGAGCAGATATCACACTGGTGATAGTTATGAGATGGTACATGCCCATATCCGCTCTGTCTGTAATGCATTTTGACCAGGCTGGCCCTCAATAAGAGTACATCATGAATTTGATAGTTGTGGTTAGACTCTCCCTCTATCAAATTTACCGCAGCTTTCTCGTGTTGAGGCAGCGGGTTCGTCTGAACATTTGGATTTGTATCCTTGAAGGATAAGACCCCGCTCCTAACAAGCTTCTATACATTGAATTTGAAGCTGAGACAGTTTTCTATGTTATGCCCCGGTCCTCCTTGATGGTAAGGGCAAGTCTGATCTGCTTTGAACCAAAAAGACAGATTCTCCGGTACTGTAAGAGGAGACCTGGTTTGGACGTTCCCCTTAAATAGTAGTAGTGGAAATAATTCTGCGTATAACATTGGTATAGGGTCGAACCCTGGTGGTCGCGATGTACGGTTGTTGTTGTACTGAGGACGAGCCTACTGAAGAGGCTGTTGTATCCTTTGCTGATATTGTTGTTAATTAGGTTGGCTTTGAGCAACCTGAGGTTGATACGTAGGGACAGGCGCAGGGTTGATAGCAGGAGTTACAGCTACTACTGGTTGGTATTATCGTATTTGCTTTCCGAGAGATATATTACCAATATCATGCTTTTTTTTCTTAGGGAGAGTATCTTTTGGTACTGCTTGATGGTCCGACATCTTTGACTAAACGTCCTTCTCGAACTGCTTCTTCAATACGAACTCCCATGCCTACCATTTTAGTGAAGTCACTGGGCGTACTGGCGACCATTCTGTCGTAGTAAAATGAGCTCAAGGTTTTCAAGAAGATCTTTGTCATCTCTTTCTCCTCAAGAGGTGGACAAATCTAGGCAGTAATTTCACGCCATCTCTGAGCATACTACTTGAAGGTTTCCTTATCCTTCTGCGACATGGCTCTAAGTTGATCTCTGTCCGGTGCCATGTCCAGGTTATACTTATATTGTTGAACGAAGGCAGCGCCAAGATCTCGGAAAGTGACGATCTTAGTGCGGTTTCATCCCATGTACCATTTGAGTGCGACACCGGTTAAACTATCATGAAAATAGTGGATCAGTAGCTGTTGGTTCTCTGTCTGAGTTGACATCCTCCGACCGTACATCACCAAATGGCTTTGAGGGCAAGAGTTACCCTTGTACTTTTCAAATTCGAGCACCTTGAATTTGTGCGGAACTTTCACATTTGGGACCAAACAAAGGTATGCAGCGTCCTTTCCGAATAGATCCTGACCGCGAATAGCTTGCAGTTCTTTCTGCATCTCCAAGAACTATTCCTGGAATTCCTTTATTCTCTTGTCCATACTTTCGTTTCCGCCAGACGGTATCTAGGAAATCTTCCCTTCCAGGACAGTGTGTACCATAGGTTGTGGTATAGTCATTACGGCAGTGACTCTTGGTACTTTCCTCTCAAGAAGTTTGTAACCTTCAGAAGTTATTGTCATGCCCCTGGCATCTTCGCTTTCTCGAAGTTTGTAACCGTCGGGCCCAGCGGCTCCTGCTGTAGTTTCTGGATCTTCTGTGATCGGCGGAATATATCCTTCTGGATATAATTGAGTGGCATGCCCCAGGGACGATCTTTAGGCATGGTATATCGAGGGTCATACTTTTCCACTATGGGTGTCGATGTGATCTCTGAGATCACAGACCTTTGCTGTTGCATCTGGGCTGCTGCCAGAGCTTGCATACGTTGTGAAGCTTTCTCAAGTCTTCTTTCTGAGCGTCAAGTTCTTCTCTCAACTCTCTGTTCTCCTCCTCGAGATTATCCATTTTCTTTTGTTGACTGGCCCAAGTATTGTACGAATGAGACAGTTTGACTCTAGAATCGAGACACAAACGTGAGATTTGTAGGTAAGAAGAATGCGTTACGTGAGAATTATGAATGATATGCAATGATTATATTATATATTTTTTTTTTGTTTAATCAAAATAAACTTCGACAATTGGATTGCAAATATCAAACAGTGGGGAAACCCCGTTTTATTGAATTCAAAGATTGCGGAAATGGAAATACAGTAATTTACAAAGTGCTGTAAAAGGAAATGTCTAAGCTAATGGATCCTGAGTCCTCTCTGAGGAGGGCTCAGGTGATGGTTCTGGTATTTAACTTTTCTTTGACCGGGGCTCTCGAGTCGTTGTCGGGTTGTCATTCCTTTTCCAAGTGAAAGGAGCGAGCAAATTCCTTTGGTTACCTTGGTTTTCTGTAGCATGTTGCTCTAAAATCTCGATCAGAGTATTTTTTCTTTTAACAGTTGTTGTATTTTCTTACACTCCTCATTGAGAATACGGTACTTGTTCTTCCAAGACTTCTTCTCCTTTTGAACTCTGTTGAGAGTAACCTGAAGTTTTTCCGTGTCTGACATAAAATAAAGGACAGGGTCCCTTAACGGAAAAACTTCTTGACGAGGGTAAGGCATCCTCAGTTTGAGAGCTCTAGTTTGTACCCAGTGGAGATAAGGTTCCACCGAGACACAGTCTGGTTTTCCTAGAGACTCTCTTCCTTTACTGTGAATATGTTTCCAAGCATGCACTATTTATGTCTTTAGTGCTCTATCATTTTCTCCTTCCTTGAAGAAAAGACCTTCCAGATGAGCATTACACGGGACATGCCTCATCGGGTATCCAAATTTACGATGAACTAAAACTGATGATAATTGATTCCTCCTTTAGTTCCTATAAGGGGTACATTAGGGAAGTTTCCACAACGGTCAATGATTCTGATCCCGTCATAGATTTGATTGTACCAGTCTATGTCAGAGTTGGTAAGAGACATGATTCTCTGTGACCAACGTAAAGTATTCTTAGGATCCCAAAATGCAGCAGACTTGGGCAAGTGGGAAATGAACCATTTGTACAGCAGGGATACACAGCAGGTGATCATTCCTCCGCTGTACAAATTCCGTAAGTGTACAGAATGATAAGCATCTACGAGCAAGGTCGGTACAGGGTTTCCAATCAGAAAAATCTTAATGGCATTGACATCTACGAAGTTATCGATGTTGGGAAACAGAAATAACCCGTAGGTGACCAAAACAAATAGGCTCTCAAAAGCGGCCACGTTCCCTATACTGGCAAAGTATAGGGCTTTCTTTATCAAAAACTGGGCTGGTAAACCTTGGATTCCACCCTTAGTGGTCATGTGAGTCCTGACTTCTGACTCATCCAAATAGATTGCTCTTGCAATGGTTTGATCTTTTAGAATTTCTTCCATCCCAGAAAAGGGAGCTTGGTCAGTGATATGCAAATCAGTCAGGTGAGATTACTCCTCCAGTGTTGGTGCTAGTTGATAATCCGGGAATGTGAAACAGTGATAGACTGGATCATAAAACTGAATAAGCGTAGCCAGTATTCCTTCAATTACATGGACCCTTAACAGAGACAGCAGTCCTCCGTACTTGACTCTTAAAGCATCAGGGTTTGTGATCATCCTTGCCAGACCTCTCAAATCCTCTAGTTTTGGAACCTTGAAGGTGTACTTGTGAGTCTTCCTTCTACCGAAATCCATAACGCAATCTCATTTCTCTGATATTTGCAATCATTGTCTTAGTTTAATTTGAAAAAGAGAGACTAGAAGAGAAGATTTTTCTTTGTTTAAAGTTTTTTTAATGAAATGAATGCATGAATGCAGCACACAAAAACATAGAAAAAACACGGGGTCAAAGGTTCGGTGTCAAGAAGTCATGGCTCTACCCATCCCCAAAGGTTATACTGGTGATTTTTGTACCTGTCCTCACAATCATTGACCCCTCTTGGGATAACAACAGCAGGCTGGTTCACCCGAGCGAGCTGATGTATCTTAGAGTAATCTCAAATAAGGGTAGTATCGCGTGACAACTATTTCCGATAGCTTCCGCACTACAAAATAGTAACAAGGTTTCAGTCTACTAAAATCCTCAGCTTCTCAGATAACCCAATCGAACAGTCTGCTTTCAATAACCTAAGTCGTATAGGCGTTGAATCCGTAAAGGGTCTTTCCACTGATTCGATGGTCGACCGGGACCTCTTATTTGGGAGTCACTCCCTGTAAGATTACCTGTCTAGTGCCATCACTTATCTTAGGTGTATACTCAATCTTTCCAGATGCGGCATCACCCGCAGTCCCATTAGCAGAAAAATAATCACAGATATCAATTAGGAAAAGTGATATATATATTCATCCTAACATCCTAGACCTCTATAATCCTATTCCTATACAGATAATGACTCCCTAGCAGAGTCGCCATTTTACTGTGGAAAATGGGGACGATGATGACTAAGGTAAAATAGATCCTCATGTAGAGTCGCCATTTTACTGTAGCGAGCGATTTTTGTCGGTGACGCGACCACCTTATCGCTGAAGTTTGGGTGTTCCTCCTCAAGGAGAAAGGGTGCTACTTTCTGATTTCTTATTTATTCTGTGAAGCTGGAAGGGAAAGGGAAGCTATCTAAAACTAACCTTGCACGCGAATGTTTAACTGAACAAACACTTTAAAGAGATTAGGGGTCCGGGTCAGCTTATACAATGGGTAGTTGTCAATTACCCATCCTATATGTTGTTACCCACAGGATGTTAGCTTTTACGTTTCGCTTTGTAATTGATAGTGTTTATCTGGTAATGGGTTGGGAAAGTTTCTTGGGAAGTATGAGTGAGTGAGTGAGATTTAGTTTGTGTTTGGGTTACTCCCAATGTTTTTGGTAAGGTACTAGACCTAAGTTTTGATTGATATGAAGGTACTGGACCTAGAGTTTTTTATTAGTATGCTCGCTAAGATTTCGCAATCTTATGCCTACATATTCCCGTTTAAACGAAACAGGGAAATCAGAGCAATCGTGGTTCCTCCTATTCTAAGGGAGGAAAATGAGGTTTTGGTGTCTTGTTCAAAGCCCAAGATTGAAGCTAAAAGGTTTATTTGTGTCTTGTTCAAAGCCCAAGATTGAAGCTAAAAGGTTATGACTGGGAGAGGATTTGTCCTCTCTAAAGAAGGATTGTTGATTTTTGTGTGCCTTGATCAAAGCACAAGGTTGATGCTAAAAGGTTAATTGACTCGGCTAGGGGATTTCTTTATACAAAGCCTAAGAGGGGGCTAGAAGAGACCGACTCAACAAGAGAGTGTTTTATCTGTCTTGTACAAAGCCCAAGATTGAGGCAAAAAAGAGACTGACTCTTTGGGGTTATCATTATACAAAGCCTAAGAGGAGTCTAAAAAACTATTTTGACCCTGTCGAGGAGGTTTATATATGTCTTGTACAAAGCCAAAGATTGAGGCTGAAATGGGAAATTTAACTGACTCTGGTGAGGATATTTTTTATGTGTCTTGTACAAAGCCCAAGATTGAGGCTGCAATGAGTTTGACTCTGCTTGGGGAAATTATTCCTCAAAGCCTAAATGAAGGCTGGGAGGAAATGACTTGGCTGGGGAAGATATCTGTCCCCAATTTAAGAGATGGAAATTTATGTCTTGTATAAAGCCCAAGATTGAGGCTAAAGGGTTTTGACTCAACAAGAGAGTGTTTTTATCTGTCCTGTACAAAGCCCAAGATTGTGGCTGAACAAGCTGGAGAACTTGAGAGGAGGCTAACTCCTACTAAAGGGGGGAATCTTTATACCAAGCTTTGGATAAAGATCGACTCAACAAGAGAGTATTTTTATCTGTCTTGTACAAAGCCCAAGATTGAGGGTAAGAGAGTTGACTCAACAAGAGGGTCTGAAAAGGTGATTGACACAACAAGAGAGTCTGAAAGTTAATTGAATCAATAATAGAGTCTTTTGTACTCAACAAGAGAGTGATTTGTTGTCTCGTACGAAGCCCAAGATTGAGGCTAAAAGGGTATTGACTCAACAAGAGAATCTAAAAAGGTTAGCTCCTCTGGGGAGAATCATTGTACAGAGCCCAAAAGGAGGCTGACTTCGCTGAGGAAGGATCATTATACAAAGCCTAAGAGGAGGCTAGCTTTTTAATGGGGATTATTGAGATCCCTAGGCAGGTCCAAGTGGGGAATCAACTCTTGCAGAGGGTTACAGAAGAGTTGAGATGTCAGATACCTTGAGGTTCTGATTTGAGATAGTGTTGACCCGAGTCGGGGAATTCTCATGAGAGAGGTTGGGTTTCTGTTGTAGACCGCTCCAGAATGCCCAGGGTTTTTTTCCTATAGTTGTAAGGAACTTGAGAATGTCTTTGAGACTCAAGGAGATTAGACTGTTCAAGTCTACTGGTGCGGAAGAGTTTTATCTTTGGTATGATGCCTCCAAGAGGAGGCCAGGACATTAAGGGATGAGAATCAACCCTAAAGTGGCCTGAGGTCTGACACTGGAAAGACTTCTCCAGTAAAGGATGACTAAGTTCTGTCGTATACCTTTAAGAGGTCGTCAGGGTCCTTGTATTAAGCCCAAGAGAAGGCATGAGAACTTCTAAGAAGCCGAAGGGTCGTTGTACAAAGCCCAAGAGGAGGCGGGGATGCTTTTAGGTAGCCTGTGGGTCTCGAACCAAGAGAAGTTCAAGAAATGCAATTCATAGAGAATAGATCATTTTAGGAAAGTTCAAATTCGAAGAAACTCAAGAGATGCTATTCACCGAGAATAGATCACCTCCGGGGAGTAGAATTTCTTTGACAACTTCTAGGGGTGACAGTCTAAGAAAAGGTTCACCGAGAATACTGCATTTCTCTTTGTTCCATATTATTTAACCCCAAGAGAAGGCAATACTGTATCTGGAAATCCTATGGGGGATCTAGTTTTGTTTGTATTTAAGAGTGACCAACAGTCTTTACCTAGTTCTAGACCTAGTTGCCGGGGAAAACTCTAAATAACTATACTAGTATATATACAGTTGATATATGACAAGTATTTTAAAAGGTATGAAAGAAGACTAACCATGCGCAGCTTCCCACAATACAGTTATATGTATATATTTGATGTATATTTAAAGAATTAAATAAGACTAACCATGCGCAGCTTCCCACAATACAGTTATATATATTAAAGCGAGTAAAGGAAAGCTGTTAAAACTTACAGGTGAGCGAGCTTCCATGCTGTATTGTTAGTTGTTCATAGAAATTAAAGAAAGTTTTGATAACAACTGTATATTTGAACCTAAATCAAAAGGAAGTTATTTATGAAAAAATTGTTGGGGCTTATACTCAAGGAGAGGTCCAAGGTTTGACCAGTGATTGTACTGTTGTTTTGAATATCGTATCGGGACTTATACAACGACCGAAGCCCAAAAAGTTTTATGTACCAAGGAATAGGTCTTATAACTCAAAGAGAAGCCCAAAGGTTATTTAAAGAAAAGAAATGGGACTTACAACACGAGGGTAGGCCCAAAAATGGTTTGAAAACGACGATCTCGTCGGAGTTTCTGAAACTGTATCGGGACTTATACAATACGCTGAGGCCCAAAAATAGTTTGGTTAAAAGGGGATTGGGTTTTACACTCTATTAGAGACCCAAAGTTTATTTTTGTACAGGAGATGGGGCTTACAACTCAGGGAGATGCCCGGATGATTTTGAAAAGGCGACGATCGCGCCGTTGTTTTGAAAATATACAGAGGGACTTATACAATATGTGAGGCCTAAAATGTTTATTTACAAAGGGGTTGGGTCTTACACTCTATTAAAGACCCAAAGTTTTTGAAAAAAGTTTTATGAGGGTGGAATTAATCAAAACCCTAATTTTGTCTAAAATGGAATTAATTTTGTTTAAAAATTAATAAAAATTATTGAAACATGTGAAAAATGAGTGGTGATATTGGATCAATGTTTCAAAAATCATGTTTTTATCCATAAAATGATTGAAAACCAATTAAGTTTGGAAAATCAAGAAGGAACAAGTATTTTAAATGTTAAAAAACAAATAAAAATTAATTCTTTGCAAAAATATCAAGTATAGGAAATAAATAATATTTTTGGGAAATTTTTATAAAATAAAATGTTTTAACATTTTTCTGAATTATTAAAAAAAGAATCAACTCAAAATCATTAAAATTCAGAGAGAAATTAATTTTTGAATCAATTAAATAAAATCACAAAATTCAAATATTTGAATATTTTAAAAAGGCGCCAAGAACACATCAAGAACACGCGCGTGTTCTGATTTTGCCCATATTTGCATTTTCTCATCAATCTCACTGAATACTTGATGAAATCACACAATCCACATATCAATCTACTCGTTTTCACCTCACGATCATGCCTATGGTCTTTAATTTCATTTATTATAAGCATGGAATAAGAAATCAAAGAGAAACCTCAAGAACCCTAAATTCTGCATAAAGGCTCAGAAATTCCACACACGATTCATACAAAGCAATTAATTGAGGGGAAACATTCCATACATGATTATGAACATATGGCAAAATTATTGTGCGAGGAAATATGCATGAATCATGAGATGACCAAATTGAGGCTTACCTCTTGCAGCTAATGATTGTGTTTTGAGTTAGAGGTGTTACAGCTTGGTTCCAATGATGTGGAAAGCTTCCCTAGGTGCTATGGAGTGTGTCTAAATGCTTGGAGTGGTTGGAAACAAGCTGGAACTTAAAATGGTACCCCAACTGCAAGTCTGCTAAAAGCTTGAGCAGTTGGATGGTGATTTTGTGAAATTGGTGTTCCAGATGTTGTTTAAGTGTTTGGATCACTTCTATATGATGTCTATGAGGTGTGTGTGTGTGTGATTGGTTTGGTTGGAATTGCTCTTAAGCTCAAAACCCGATAGTGACTTGCTTTGGAAGGCAAAATTGGAGTGAAAGAGGTGATTTTGAGGAAAGCATCAGTTTGGGTGCTTTGGGGTACTCAAACTGATCACAAATGAGATCTATTTATAGTGCACCAAGTTTGTTTTGGCTGCAATAGTGTATGGCAACTGGTACAGGTCTGTGGCCAATTGAATCACTTTGGAATCTCAAGTCTCCTCTAGCCATTGACTTGAGATTAGAGCACAGGCCTATGGTTCTTTGATTCAAGGATAAGGCTTGACTGAAGTGTTCATCTTTGCTCTCATACATGCCACCTCCAAGCATCCATTGAATGCCTCAAAACAAAATTGGAGTCTTGAGGCATCTTTAGCTTTTAGGGGTGCCAAACCTATATGTAGTTCCAAAGACTTGGGAGGCTTATGGATCAGTGTTTCTTCGTCCTTGGTCTTCCCCTGAGGTGTGCAGATGGATAAACTTGTTTATCATTTGCACAAATTAACCAAATTGAGCCCTAATGCACAATCTGCCTTGCCAAGACAGTTTGTAGCAAGGCATGTTGCAGCTGTCATAACTCCTAGCTCAGATGGAATTTGATGGAGTTCTTGGTCACTTTGGAAAGCTGATGTATCCTACTTTAATGTGATGTCCAACTTTGGTTTTGAAGCAACTTGAATTTGGTTGAAAAATGCCTCAACATTTTGGAAAAAGTGAAGCAGATTCTGACTTAGTGAAAATTTCACTAAGTGTTGGAAAAATGTCACTTTTGTGTTTTAAGCCATTTTGATCACTCCATAACTTGAAATCCATGAGGAATTGGAATGAGGTGTAGTTGACACTTTTAAAGTATGCCATGAGAGCTACAAAACCATCTTTGGACCATCCAAAATGGTTGCTTGGGTCTCAAGTTATGATCCTTGGAAGTTGGTACCCTAGCCACTTTGTTCCATAACTTAGAAAAATTCTAAGTTTTTATGGTTACCCCTTTTACAAGTTATCCCACTTTCTTTGATTTTTCTTAATGAATGCTGATTCAAATCACATATTAACATTGTTTTAGGGTCAAGGAACCATAATTGTGAAAAATCTCAAAAAGTCAAACTTGACTTTTGTGCACAGTTGACTTTTTATCAAATGAATTCCAAACTGTGCGATCCTTGGTGAAATCAAGTCCTTGACCTAAATCAAACCTGGTGGATATGTTCCATAGGGGTTGTAGGGTGTATTGAATCATGTCCCAAGGTTTGGGAGCATGTCCAGGTCAAAAGTCAAAGGTACAGTTGACTTTTTCCTCGAAACCCTAATGGTAATCCTGATGAAAATGAAACTTGTGGATCAAGCTTTTTGGATCAATCCATTGTTGCAAATGGCTCAATGTGGTTTATTAGAGACCCTCAAATCATTTCTTGAGGTCTTGGCTCATGTTTTGTCCTAGAAGTCAACTTAGGGGTGAATTAGGTCAAGAAACCCTAATTCCATATTTTTTATGAATGCATCCCCTGAGGCTAAATTGACTTGATGATTGGGTCCATGAGGTCCCTTGGAGTATCTTGGGTTGTGCTTTGAACCATTGGCTCATGCCCAGATGAATATTTTCATCTGGAGGCCCTAGTCGACCAAAACCCTAATTTGGTGACACTGGCGATCTTGAGGCTTAATCCACTTGGAATGCTGCAACCTTGTGCCTGATTCTTGATATGGGAGTCCTCTTGATCCTTTGTGGGTGTTTGAGAGGTTAGACAAGTTGAGGATCATGTCATTCCTTGATTGATCCTTTGTCTAAGGCTCTAAGAGGGCTTAAAACCCTAATGCTTGATTGCAGGGAATGCTCAACAATTCTTGAGGAGACTGATGAGGCATGAAGGTACATCCATATTGTGATGATGATTTTCACAATGATGGGAAATCTTAGTGGTCAAAATTTTGGGTATGACACCCATTAACGGATAAACACTATCAAGTACAAAGCAAAACCTAAAGCTAATATCCTGTGGATAACCACATATAGGATGGGTAATTGACTACTCCCCATTGTATAACCTGACCCCGACTCCCCGAATCTCTTTTAAGCGTTTGTTCAGTTAAACATTTGTGTGTAAGGTTAGTTTTAGATAGCTTCCCTTTCCCTTCCAGCTTCATGGGATAAATAAGAAATCTGAAAGTAGCACCCCCTCCTACCATTGCGGTGAGGAAAACCCAGCGATAAGGTGGTCGCGTCACCGAAAAAAATCGCTCGCTACAAATGGAAAATTCTTTTCGACCAGATTCATCTTGTTGACCCAGAACACAACCCATAGACTCTTCCAGCACAGTCAAATACATGATCAAAGGTCTTCCTTCCACGAGAGGAGACAAAATCGGAGGTTCAAGTAGATACTTTTTAATTCTTTCAAAAATCTTCTGACAATCTTCTGTCCATACACAACCCTGATCTTTGCGGAGAAGCTTGAAGATCGGCGCACATATGGTTGTCATATTGGATATAAATCGGGAGATATAATTCAAACGTCCCAAGAATCCTCTTTCTTGTTTTTCTGTTTTGGGCGCAGGCATTTCCTGAATAGCTTTAACTTTATCAGGATCAACTTCAATTCCTTTTTGACTGGCAATAAAGCCCAACAACTTTCCAGAACGGACAGCAAAAGTGCACTTATTAGGATTCAAACGGAGCTCAAACTTTCTCAAACATTGAAACAACTTAAATAAGTAATCAATATGATCATCATCAGTCTTTGACTTACCAATCATATTGTAGCGTGCGATTTTTGTCGGTGACACGACCACCTTATCGCCATGGGTTTCTCCTCACCACAATGGTAGGAATGGGGTGCTACTTTCTGATTTCATATTTATCCCGTGAAGCTGGAAGGGAAAGGGAAGCTATCTAAAACTAACCTTGCACACGAATGTTTAACTGAAAAAACACTTAAAGAGATTCGGGGAGTTCGGGGTTAGGTTATACAATGGGGAGTTATGTGGTTATCCACAGGTTGATTAGCATTAGGTTCTGCTTTGTACTTAATGGTGTTTATTTGTCGTGGGTTGGGAAAGTTTCTCCTTTGGGAGATGTTTGAGAGAGAGAGAGTTTTTGTTGATTTCGGGCTTTCCGATGTTTTTGGTAAGGTACTGAACCTAAGGTTTTTGATTAGTGTGTGAAGGTATTGGACCTAGAGTTTTTAATTGGTATGTGAAGGTACTGGACATAAAGTTTTTTATTGGTATGCTCACTAAGATTTCGCAATCTTATGCCTACGTATTCCCATTTAAAGAAACAGGGAAATCAGAGCAATCGTAGTTCCTCCTATTCTATGGGAGGAAAGAGATGTTTTGGTGTCTTGTTCAAAGCCCAAGATTGAAGCTAAAGGTTATTTGTGTCTTGTTCAAAGCCCAAGATTGAAGCTAAAGGTTTGACTGAGAGAGAATTTGTCATCTCTAAAGGAAGACATCTCGTTTGTTTATTACAACTGTTGGGTGACTGATTATAAAGGAGAATTACTTTAACTGTGATATGTGAATCCAGCAATGCCATAATTTCCTTTATAGGGGATTTGTCCTGAGGGAGAAAACTATAACTCAGTGTAGAGCAATGCCATTTTTCCTTAGGAGTCTTTCGTGCTAAGAGAGGGACATTGACGTGGATTTAAATAATCCAAAGGCTTGCCACTTACAGCAATTAGATGAAAGAGGAAGATTTACCAGGATAAAAGATGGACTACAGCTTGGATTTTTCAATCAACAAGTGTGTCACTTATAGCAGTTATCTGGGATTAAGGTTTGTTTTGATTTTCTGTTTTGAGGTGTGATAACACAGAGAAATGTCTTCCTACAGAGAGTTTTTTTATTTCCTCTGCGGGGATGGTGGTTTTTGTGTGCCTTAATCAAAGCCCAAGGTTGAAGCTAAGAGATTGATTGATTCCACTGGGGAAGTCCTTATACAAAGCCTAAGAGGAGGCTGGAAAAGGCTGACTCAACAAGAGAGTGTTTATGTGTCTTGTACAAAGCCCAAGATTGAGGCTAAAAGAGAATTGACTCTTTTGGGGATATCATTATACAAAGCCTAAGAGGAGCTTGGAAGTTACCTTTTCCGGGGAAAGATTTTATCTGTCTTGTACAAAGCCAAAAATTGAGGCTAAAAGGGAAAACTGACTCTACTGGTTAGAGGTTTTATCTGTCTTGTACAAAGCCCAAGATTGTGGCTGAAAAAGAGATTGACTCTGCTGGAGAGATTTATATGTGTCTTGTACAAAGCCCAAGATTGAGGCTGAAGGATATTTATGGGTGTCTTGTACAAAGCCCAAGATTGAGGCTGAAGGATATTTATGGGTGTCTTGTACAAAGCCCAAGATTGAGGTTGAAGGGAGGATATTTACTCCTGTTTAGGGATATTAATTCTCAAAGCTTAAAAGAATGCTGGGAGGAATTGAATCCGCTGGGAATATATTTATCCAGAGCTTAAGAGAAGGTTATGAAGATTTTGACTTTGTTGGAGAAAGTTTATATATGTCTTGTACAAAGCCCAAGATTGAGGCTAAAAAGAATGACTCAACAAGAGAGTGTTTATGTTTTGTACCATTGACTCAACAAGAGAGTGTGGAAAGGTGATTGACTCAAAAAGAGAGTACTTTGTTTGTCTTGTACAAAGCCCAAGATTGAGGTTGAAAAGGGTTAACTCAATAAGAGAGTGTTTTAAGAAAGAACATGGACTCAACAAAAGGGTGCTTTTGGGGCTAATTCTCTGCTGAGGAAAAATCATTATACAAATCCTAAGAGGAGGTTGGCTTTTGCTGAGGATTATTGAGATCCAGAGGCAGGTCCAAGTTGGGGGATCAACTCTTGCTGAGGGTTACAGAAGAGTTGAGGTATCAGATGCCATGAGGTTCTGATTTGAGATAGTGTTATATTGATGATAAGCTGACCCTGGATGGGGAAATTTAAAGTGAGAGTTTAAAGATTGAGTTTTGAAAACCTATAGAGGTTTTAACTTTACTGGAGATTGATCGAATAATCAGGGTTTCTCCTGTATTTGTAGGGAACTTGAGAATGTATTTGAGATCCAAGAGGAGATGAGACTGTCCAAGTCTACTGGTATGGAAGAGTTTATCTTTGTATGATGCCCAAGAGGAGGCTGGTGTTTTAAGGGATGAGTATCAACCCTAAATTGATCTGAGGTTTTAACTCTTTGGAAAGACTGCTCTAACAAAGGATGACTAAGTTCTGTCCTATACCTTTAAGATGACTTCAGGGTCCTTGTATTAAGCCCAAGAGAAGGTATGAGAACTTCTAAGAAGCTGGAGGGTCCTTGTACAAATCCCAAGAGGAGGCTGGGATGTTTTTAGGAAGCCTGTGGGTCCAAACCTAAAAAGATTTCAAGAAAGGTTTCACCAAGAATAATCTTTTCTTTAATGAACGGTTCTAGGGTTTGAAGAAATTCAAGAGAGGTTTCACCGGGAATTAATCCTCTCTGGGGGAAATGAATTTCTTTGACAATTTTCTAATAGTGACAGTCTGAGAAAAGTTTCACCGTGAATAATGCCTTTCTCTTTGTTCCATATTGTATAAGCCCAAGCGAATGCAAGACTGTATCTGGAAATTCCTATGGGGAACTAATTTTGACTGTGTTGAAAGAGTGACCACTGGCTTTATCTAGTTCTAGGCCTAATTGTCGGGGAAAACTCTAAGCAGATAATATACAGGTATATAGGTACAGATGAGATATATATTGTATGTAAAAGAGGGTAGGAGGACTTACAGGTGAGCAAGCTTCCAGCACAAACAATTATATATATATATATATATATATATATATATATATATATATATGTGTGTGTGTGTGTGTGTGTGTGTGTGTGTGTGCAAGTATGTAAAAGAGAGTTGTTTAAAACTTACAGGCGAGCAAGCTTCCATTGTAACAACTGTATGGTTAGTTTTTCAAGAAATTAAAGAAATTTTTTATAACAACTATGAGTTTGAACCTAAATCAAAAGGAATTTTTTTTTGTAAAGATTTGTTGGGGCTTATACTCAAAGAGAGGCCCAGATGAAAAACAGTGATAGTACAGTTAATTTGAAAATTGTACTGGGGCTTATGCAATGACTGAGGTCCAAATTAGGTTTTATTTACAAAGGGATGGATCTTACAACTCAAGGAGAGGCCCAAATGATTTTGTACAAGTGATGGGGCTTACAACTCAAGGAGACGCCCAGTTGAAAATGTTTGAAAACGGCGATCGCGCCGAGGTTTTTGAAAACACAGTGGGACTAATACAATGACTGAGGCGCAAAAATGTTTTTATTTACAAGGAATGGGTCTTACACTCTATTAGAGGCCCAAAGTTTATTTTCAAAAGAAAGATGGGACTTACAACACAAAGGGGAGGCCCAGATGGTTTTTTTTAAAAGGCGACGATCGCGCCGAGATTTTAAAATCGCAGAGGGACTTATATAATGATTGAGGACCAAAATGGTTTCCTGTACAAACGGGTTGGGTCTTACACTCTATTAGAGGCCCAAAAGTGTTTTGAAAAATATTTATGAGGGTGAAAATAATCAAAACCCTAATTTTGATTTTAAAATGTATTTTAATTGAATAAAAATTCAATTAAAATGATCAAAATTATCAAACATGTGTGAAAAACAAGTTGTGATATTGGATTAATGTTTGAAAAAAAAACTATTTTTATTCATGGAATGTTTTGAAAACCATTTGAAGTTGAAAAACAAGAGAAAGAAATATTTTAAGTGTTAAAAACAACAAATAAAGCATAATTCTTTACAAAAATACTAAATATATGAAATAAATAATATTTTTCTGATACTTTTATGGAATAAAATATTTTAACATTTTTGGGAATTTTCAAAAAAAGAACCAATAAAAAATAATTAAAATTGAGAGAGAAATTAATTTTAGAATTAATTAACAAAAACCATAAAAATATGAAAAATAGCAAAAAAATGGCAAAATGAAAAAATGGTCTGGGTGGGTATTGAACCCACGACCTCAACAACAAACACACATGCGCGCTACCACTGGGGTGGTGATACATCCATGTATCAAAACCACCCCATTAATACATAAGGGTGCTTTGTTTCTAGGCCTGGCCAAGGCGCCATGCCTGGCCCTTGCTCAAGGCAAGGCCTAGTTTTGCCAATTTGCGTGAAGCCTCTAACTTTCTCATTTCTCCATGGATTGGGACAAAATTTAGGTGCATTTGACCTAGAATTTCATGAGAATCCAATGGTGCCCTTGGAATTTTCAGAAAATGTTTCCATT
Organism: Lathyrus tuberosus; assembly: GCA_022829125.1. Classification (NCBI taxonomy): domain Eukaryota; kingdom Viridiplantae; phylum Streptophyta; class Magnoliopsida; order Fabales; family Fabaceae; genus Lathyrus; species Lathyrus tuberosus. The sequence continues at coordinate 2,503,893 of JALAZF010000052.1, read as the reverse complement.
TTAAAATCCGATAGTGATTTCAAAATAGGCCTAAATTTGCATGTTCTATGTTATCTTATGGTACAGGCAATAATAGCAAGATAAATTGGTTCAAGCACAACACATGTGATATGTATGAGAGGTCCATGATTAATGGACTTCAAAGCAATGCATGATTTAAAGAGTTCAAGTTGTGATGCACTTACCTCTTGGAGCTTCTTGTGCTATCTGCCAAGTTCCTTGTGCCAGAAGTAATTCAATGCTTTGAACACTCTCAATTAATCCCTTAGAAGCTTTTAGGATGATCAGAACCAGCTGGAATCCTCAAGAACAAGTATAGGCATTTTCTTGCAAAAGGGGCAAAAGTGACCAAGATAGTAACTCTCTCAAATGGTGTTCCAGATGAGGGAAACCAATTGAGACAGTTTGAGGATGAAATTTGGAGTGTGTTTGAGGCCTGGTTTGGTTTTGGAAGTGACTGAATCAAGACATGGCTTGAAAAATGCAGAAAAGTCAATTTTTGAGGTTTTGGAGGCTGACTTTCTGATTTTGGTGTTTCAGATCACAAGTGAGTGTTCGAACAGCTTAGATATGACATATTGGATATGTTTGGATCATGAGGTGTGGTGGAATTGCTCTCTAACTCAAAAACTCATAGATGACTTGCAAAAGAAGGCATTTTGGCCTAAAGAGAGAGATTTTGAGGAAAGCAAGTGTTATAGTGCTTTGGTGTACTCAAACTGATCAGAATTGAGGTCTATTTATTATGCAACAAGTTTGTTTTGGCATCAATGGTGAATGACAGCTGCCACAGGCCTTTGGCCAATGTTGATCCAAGGGAATCTTTAGTCTCCTATAGCCATTGACTTGAGGTTAGGGCACAGACCTATGGTCCTTTGATTCAGATCTAAATCTTGACTCATTCAGTTAGGAATGTCTCAGTCCATGCCACCTTGGTGCATCCATTGAATGCTTGGAAACAAAATTGGAGTCTTTTGCACTTTTTAGCCTTTTTAGGTTTGTTATGGCTATATGTAGATTCTTGGACTTGGGAGGCTTGGGGATCAGATCATTCCCCTTTGATTTCATCCTCTGATGTGTCTAAGTGGATGACAAGGCTTGGAGTTGTCCAAATTTTCCAAATTGAGCAAAATGCCAAAATCTGCCTTGTACAAGACAGTTGGAAATGGTGATTTTGAGGGGATCATATATCCTTGCTCAGGTTGAGTTATGGGAGGCTCTTGTACTTTTTAGAAAGCCCTCATATAATACAATACATGTGTGATCATATTTTGTCTTGAAACTATTTAAATCCAACTGAAAAATACTCATGAACATTGATGTCCAAGGCTGGTAACTTAGGCAGATTTTCACTAAGTGTTGGAAAAGTGTCATTTTCTTCATTTTTGCCATTTTGATCACTCCATAACTTAAAATCCATGAAGAATTGGAGTTTCTTGTAGTTTAAGCTTTTGTATAATGTAGGAAGACCTACAAATCAAGCTTTGGATCGCCCAAAATGGCTGCTTGGATCTCAAGTTATGATCCTTGGAAGTTGGTACCAAAATCACTTTTGTTCCATAACTTAGAAAAATTTTGGTTTCTTATGGTTGTCCCTTTTGCAAGAAACCTCACTTTTCTTGATTTTTCTTAATGAATGATGATAAATACCATACATTAACATTATTTTTTACTTAGGGGAACCATATTTGTGAAAAATTCCAAAAAGACAAACTTGATTTTGTGCACAGTTGACTTTGTATCGGATGAAATACAAACAGTGTGATCCTTTCTGAAATTAAGTTCTTGACCTAATTTAAACCTAATGTATGGGTTCCATAGGTGTTATAAGGTGTATGGAATCATGTTCCAAGGTTTGGGAGCATGTATTGGTCAAAAGTCAAAGGTACAGTTGACTTTTCCTTTAAAACCCTAATTGTGGTTCAGATGAAATTGAAACTTGTGAATCAAGCTTCTTGGACCAATCCATTGTTTCAAATGGATCAATGTGGTGTATTTAAGGCCCTCAAATCATGTCTTGAGGTCTTGGCTAATGCTTTGCTCCAAAAGTCAACTTAGGGGTGAATTAGGTCAAGAAACCCTAATTCCAGATTTTTTATGAATGCATCCCCTGAGGCTAAATTGACTTGATGATTGGGTCCATGAGGTACGTTGGAGTATCTTGGGTTGTGGTTTGAAGCATTGGCTCATTCCTAAAGGAAAATTTCCATCTGGAGGCCTTGGTCGACCAAAACCCTAATTTGGTGATACTCACGATCTTGAGGCTTGATCCACTTGGAATGTTGCAACTTTGTGCTTGATTCTTGATGTGGGAGTCCTATTGATCCTTTTTAGGTGTTTGAGAGGTTAGGCAAGTTGAAGATCATGTCATTCCTTGATTGATCCTTTGTCTAAGTGCTCTGAGAGGGCTTAAACCCTAATTCTTGATTGTAATGAAAGCTCAACTATCTTTGAGGAGATTGATGAGGCATGAAGGTACATCCATATTGTGGTAAAAATTTCACAATGATGGGAAATCTTAGTGGTCAAAATTTGGGGTATGACAGATGCCCCTATTTAATCTTCTTGGACCCGAAGGTGTGAATGGCGAAGATATTCGGACATTCAGGGTGCAAGAAGATTAAATGTTGGAATACCCGAAATTTTGATGGTTGTTATGAATGGCAGCTGGCTCATCCATCTTCTTTTGCTAAGCAATGATACTTAGAAAAAGGTAAAACTTCCCCTCGATCCTGGTCTTCAGCCACGGAACTGGTCTCAGTTTCTTTTGTAATAAACTTCCCCTCGACCCTGGGTTTTTTGCCACGGAACTGGTCTCAGTTTCTTTTGAAATAAACTTCCCCTCGATCCTGGTTTTCAGCCACAGAACTGCTCTCAATTTCTTGATAAACTTCCCCTCGATCCTGGTCTTCAGCCAAGGAACTAGTCTCAGTTTATTCTTGTCAAGTTCCTTCCTTGACAAGGGACTCTATTCGTAGCAGCCTTCATCAAACTTCTCGCCGTATTTTCCTGGGGAGATGCCATTTGATGGGAAAAGTTTTGTCATCAGACTTGCTGGGGAAACCCATTTGTCTGAGCTGTAGAGGTGTTCAAACTTCTCTGTTTGAGACGCCATTTGACGACTCTACTGGGGAAAACGAGTCTCTTGTTAGACTGCTTTTCTGTTTAGGGATACTACATCATACTTTTCTTTGAGATCTTTTTGGAGAAATGCCATGTGATGTAAACCAATTTGGAGGTGCTGATGACCTTATCTGATAGCAAACCTTTCGGAAAGATACTGTTGTATTACGGAGAGTCCTCGGTTGAGAGTCTTTCTCTGGGATTTTCCTTAATCCGAGAAAGGTAGAATATCATCTTTACTGGTGAAGAGTGATGTTCCAAAAAGTGTCTGTTGACTGTCTTCTTGTTTCTCAAGGGTTCAAGTTATCAAAGTGGTCGAGGACTGTCTCCAATCCAGAAATAAACTGGGGGAGAGATTGTTTAGGCGCTGCATTTCCTAACGAGGAAAGGACTGACAACTCGATTGAGAGGACTTCTATCACTTGGGAATAAGACCGACTAAAGTGATGGTGATGCAATATGAATATGAATATGAATCAATTATTCATGATGTATGTATGTTTATCCTGACAAAACTGACGCGACATACAAACTAGTGAATGAACACGACTGGATACTCGACCACTGTGGGGGGAAAAGTATTAATAATCCAAGATAGCAATCCTGCCTTGCTTAGGAGAGACGCTCCTCGTAGGGAGAAAGAGTTGTTCAATCGGTCTTAAGAGATATGTACTCCGCCGGGAATGTCAGATGGGAAACTCACATCTGAAACAGTTGATCCTTCATTCAGGTGCACTGGTTTAGAATGAGTACTTTGATTTTGCATTTTGAGGTTCAATCACCTTCGGAGAAGCCATCGATGTTCTTTTCGATGTGCAACAGTCAAAAGAATTGCCATCTTTACTTTAAAAGCAGAAAAATTTTGACAAGTAAATTCATTTTTGTTTTATTTCAAGAATCGTTGATCATGTTAAAAATGTCATTTTGTAAAGCTAAAACAAATAAGAATTGGAAACAAAAGCACTAGGGCTCAAATTTTATTGATAGGATGGAAATCAGCCAAGCGCGTGATTCCATAGAGCATTTACAAAGTTTAGAAAATGGTAATTTAAGGGAAAAGGGGCTACATTGAAACATAACGACCACTATCCTTCTACCAACTTTGAATTCTGGACATTTTGGGCTTCTGTCGAAGATGACCTTGACTAAAGTTTTCTTGATGGATGGCATGACTGCTGAGGAGTTAAACTGATCAGACGTAGTTACTTGCCATTAATCCCTAACTTTTGCCTGGATTGTACTTTGAGATTTCCAATCCATCGGGATGATTTTTTTTTTTTGCTTATGTCTTTAATTTTTTCCTGGACTGCCCTTTCGGGTTTTCAATCCATCGAGACGTTTTTTTTTTATTTAGGCGAAGTATTTCTTGAATACATCAACATTTGTGGGGTAGGAAAATTCTTCTCCGTCCATGGTTGCGAGTCTCAATGTGTCGCCTGAGAAGGCTTTCTTGACCACATAGGGGCCGCCATAGTTCAGAGTCCATTTGCCCCAAGAATCAGTGAGGAATGATTGTATCTTTTTGAGCACGAGGTCTTCTTTCCTGAAGACATGGGGTCGGACCTTTTTGTCAAACGCCTTCTTCATTCTTTGTTGATACAACTGACCATGGCATAGAGCCATTATTCACTTTTCTTCGATCAGATTCAGTTCTTCGTGTCGACTTTGACACCATTCAGCTTCTGTTAGCTTAGCTTCCATCAATACCCGGATTGATAGGATCTCTACTTCTATGGGGAGCACTGCTTCCATGCCATATACTAGAGAGAAAGGGGTTTCCCCTGTTGAAGTGCAGATGGATGTGCGATAACCGCGAGGAGCAAAAGGCGGCATTTCGTGCCATTTTGTGTAGGTTACAACCATATTTTGAACAATCTTCTTGATGCTCTTGTTAGCCGCTTCTACCGCTCCATTCATCTTAGGTCGGTAGGGAGATGAGTTATGGTGTTCGATCTTGAACTCAGCACACAGCTCTTTCATCATCCTGTTGTTCAAGTTTTTGGTGAAGGCATCTCTTGAATGGACATGACCTTGTTAGGGTCAACCTCAATTTCTTTTTGGCTGACGATGAACCCTAAAAGTTTCCCTGAGCGGAAACTGAACGTGCACTTGTTAGGATTCAAGCGGAGTTTGTATTTTCTCAGACGCTCAAATAGTTTTGACAGGTGGGTCACATGCTCCTCTTCTATTTTTGATTTGGAAATCATATCATCGACATACACTTCGATTTCTTTGTGCATCATGTCATGAAATAGAGTAGTCATGGCCCTTTGATAGGTTGCCCTGGCGTTCGTCAGACCGAACGACATTACCTTGTAACAAAAGGTGCCCCATGGGGTGATGAATGAAGTTTTCTCCATGTCTTTCGGCGCCATTTTGATTTGATTATAGCCCAAGAATCCATCCATGAAGGAGAAGACTTTGAACTTTGTTGTACTGTCTACCAGCATGTCAATGTGTGGTAAAGGAAAGTCGTCCTTTGGACTGGCTTTGTTCAGATCCCTGTAATCTACACACATTCTGACTTTTCCGTCCTTTTTCGGAACGGGTACTATGTTGGCTAAACATTGAGGATATTCTGAGGTGGCGAGGAAACCTGCGTCAATCTGTTTCTGCACTTCCTCTTTGATTTTGATGGCCATGTCTAGATGAGTTTGTCTCAATCTTTGTTTAACCGGCGGACATTCTGATCTTAACGGTAGATGATGTTCCACGATGCTGGTATCCAAACCTGGCATGTCCTAATAGGACCAAGCAAATACATCGGGAAAATCTTTGAGAAGTTTTATCAAGTCCTTTCTAACAGCCAGACTGAGCAGTGCCTCAATCTTGACTTCTTTCCTCTCTTCTTCTGAACCCAAGTTGACCGTTTCCAACGGCTCTTTGTGAGGTTCAATGGACCTTTCCTCTTGTCTGAGTAATCGGGAGATCTCTTATGGAATTTCTTTGTCTTCTTCTTCTTCAGCTTCAAATACCAGGAATTCAGAGTTGGGAGAAGGCATTGGATCGTATGTTTCAACGGGGTTTAAAACAAGCAATCTGCATGACGTGATGATTTGTTTTTAGAAGAGATAGAGAGAATGCAAGAGTGTGTGCAGTGTATTTTCTAAAAAATTCTTGTTTTTATTTTTGGTTGTTTTAGGATTACCATTTTCTGAAAAAGCGAAAAGTGAAAACAGCAATAAATGCCGAAATTACAGAATGACGTTTATTTATTTATGATTTTGTCGATTCTTGAAACTACAGCCCTATAAAACAAAACTCTGTCGCTTCGGACAAAGCGAAGAGGAACATTTACAGAAAGTGAGCCCTATAAAAACATCTGTTTCATCTGGGCAGGGTGAAAGGTTAAAACAAAGATGGCAATTACTTAGACTTATGGACGACTTTCGGGACATCGGCAGCAACCTATTGGCGGCGAACTCCTCGGTGAATCACAAAGTTTGGTACCTTCTTTCTTGGTTTGTCCTCAGAAATGATGTTGATTTCCGGCGGAGCAGGATCATTAGAGTCTTCCTCCCAGGCAGAGTTGTCGTAGACGAACTCTTCTGTTGTGTCTTCCTTAGTGCTTTTACTCTCAAGCAGGTCTCCTCATCCAATTGGTTGGATGTCTTCGAGCCTGATACAAGAGCTTTCAGGAGTGGTGTATTTGACCAAGAAGTCGTACTTGCCACTCGGTTATCCTAAAGTGTCCCATACTTTGGTGGAACTGGAGGAGTCATCTTTCTCGATGACGTTGACCTCAGGAAACGCATAGTTGATGAATTCTTGTCCTGCAATCTTTGCAGATTCATCGTTGTGCTGGATATTTTCATAATGTCCTGAGTAATGATCCCATGACTTGATGCGGACGCAGGTATTCTTTTCAATGATGCTCAGCTGATATGCATCGTTGGGCTGACTCTTTTGCCCCAAGTCTTCTGGGTACGGCTGCCAGATAGGCAAGTCATCCATTGGGTCATAATAGTCATAGTCAAAGTTGTCTTTCATCAGAGTATCCTCCTCTAATGAGTTGGGCGGAGCACGGCATCCTTCAGGATCACAATCTCCATACATCATCTTGACATATGATCTTGGTATATATCTCGGACTTTTCGTGGGAAAGCAAAATGGCATATGTGCCTCTCCCTGATACATATAGCCGTCCTCGTTGAGATAGGACTTCCATTCTTCATCTGTATCGGAGGAGTCACCCTCATCAATGGTGTGTACTTCTTGAGACACTGGGTGAAGGAAACCTCCACTAAAAGAAGTCCTGAAAGGGATGAAAACTTTCATCGTTAGTAGCAGTCTAGGTACAGGTTGAGGAAAAACCAAGACCTTTCTTTGTCTTGTTATCCATAGGAATGACAAGCTGTCCCCATCCTTTTGCGTTGTTACTCTCGATCACTTTGAGAGCATCTTTGTATGAGGAAATCGACGTCCCTCCTTCTGGTTGATTCTTATCGCTTAATGACACTACTTGAAACTGAGTTCCAACAGCCTCCTCGGGTTCCACACAGGATGATGATGATAAGTTGCTTACGATTAAGGCTTGCTCTCCGCAGATTGTGACTAGCTTGTCATTCTTGATGAACTTTAGTTTCTGGAGAAGTGTCGAAGTGACTGCCCTAGCCTCGTGTATCCAAGGTCTTCCTAATAAACTGTTGTATGCTACCCAGATGTCCATGACCTGGAAAGTGACTTGGAAAGTGTGAGGACCGATAGTTATGGGAAGATCAACTTCGCCGATAACTATTTTTCTGGATCTGTCAAAGGCTTTGACGATGACCTCACTGCCTTTCATCGGAGATCCTTGAAATGAAAGTCGCATCAGAGTAGATTTTAGCATAACATTCAGAGCTGGACCGGTGTCTACCAGTACGCTGGCTAAAGCATCATCCAGGCAATTGACTGTAATGTTAAGCTCCATGTTATGATTTTTGCCTTCTTCTGGCAGTTCTTTATCACTGAATCCTAAGTTGTTGCAGGAAGTGATGTTGGAGATGATGTTGTCAATTGTCTTATCATCACATCTTGTTCCACAAAGGCTTGCTCTAAGACTTTTTGTAGAGCTTCCCTGTGAGCTTCGGAACTGAGTAATATAGATAGAACAGAGATTCTCGAAAGAGTTTGCAACAATTGGTCTACAATGTTGTACTCGCTCTTCTGGATGAGCTTCAGCATCTCATCATTGTTCTTTGAAAGGTCGGGATTACTGGATTGACCGACTGGTCGATTGGGAACTTCTGTTTGAGGTTCCTTTTCTTTGGTGGGTTCTCCAACTCCTCTGTTGAAGATCCGGCCACTCCATGTTACTCGACTGATGTCAGCAATGTTTACGACAGAGGGTAAGGGAGTTCCTTTCCATTTTCGATTGTTGTTGCACCGTACTTGTAAGGGATAGCCTTATCTGATTTGTACGGTATTGATCCCGGCAGATAGATAACCACAGGAGCCTTTTGATTTTTCTGACCATCGTAGCTAGCCTCAATTGGTTCGAGGTTGAGAATCTTTCTACTGTCAAGAGGGAGTCTTGATTCATGGAGTAGAGGGATTATGGTGTAACACCCCTATTTAATTTAATTAATTTTCTTGATTTAATTGAATATTGTTGTATGTGTTGTGTATTGGTGTGTTTTAGATTGAGGTTGGGTTACCCTTAGGAAGGGGTAGTGCCCTTAGAAGTATTTGAGAATAAGGTATCGAAGGGAAGGATTAGTGGCTATTATTATTATTATTTTAATTTATTGAGGAATATTATTGTTATTATTTAATTGGTGAAATAATAATAATAATAATAATAATAATAATAATAATATTTAAATAATATTAGATGATAATAATATTTGGATAATAAGGAAAATATAAATAAGGAAAAGGGTTAGAAAGGGAAGAAGTTGTCAGTACGTGTTTTGGAGAAGAAGAAGCAGAGCAGAGCTAGGTCAGAGAAGAGCTTCATTGTTGAGGGAAGATTTCAAGATTCTAAGGTAAGGGTGGGGCTCTCTATCTCTTAAGGGTTGCATAGGATTGGTATGAGGGTAGAGAAATCATTAGGATCTGCCTTTGATGTGGTTTGTGAGAATTTGGAATTGGGTTTGTATGTCAGAGGGTTTGTTAGGAGGGAAAATTGTATAATTGATCATTGATTTGTGTTAATTTTGTGCATATATGAATTGATGCTCTTGTATGTGTATTTTCTAGACTGTATGCTACCATATTTGTGAGGATTTTGAGCTCTGAGTCGTGCAGCATCGCAATTGCAAGATTGCTGATTCGCGCTGATTCGCCAGACGAAAGTGGAATTCGCCAGGCGAAAGTGAATCCGCCAGATGATCGCCAGGCGAATCGAGAGGCGAGCGAAGGGTGAAAAATAGGGGTCTCTGGATTTGTATGGGAGGAAGGGATTCGCCACTGCTTCGCCAGGCGAGCAGGAGGCGAAAGTAGAATTCGTCAGGCGAATGAGGATTTCGCCAGGAGAAAGTGGTTTCACTGGTGCTTCGTGTAACACCCCAATTCCCATCGCGGATAAATAATACATAATTAAATCAGAGTGAATAAAAAAATTTCTTACGACAGAAATAAGGATGCCACATTTGAGAAAATATAATCCACCTGCTTATAACTTTGATACATAACACAAAATGGAATAAATAATAACAGAAACTTTTTCCAACAAAAGGAAAGTTCAATTATGGAATAAAGTGGAACGATCCATAATTGACTCGTTTTGCAAAATAAGTTGTTTCATAACATCAAAATATACATACAAGTTATCAAAATATATATATATATATATATATATATATATATATATATATATATATATATATATATACATATATATTCATATATATAAACATAAATAACAAAAGTGTTCCCCCCGACTCCCATGTTACGTATCAGAGCAGACACCAAAGATCTAAGCAAAATGAAGATTTAACTCTTCCCCTTGCCTCCACGCCTCTACAGCGGCTAATCTGCACTATACCATAAAAAGCATATTCCAGCAGAAGGGTGAGAAATAACAACTATAACAAGATTGCATAATAATATGTAAACATATAATTCACATATATTATTCCACTCACCCACACACCACATACTAACGCATATAACATACCAAGATAGCATATATTCATATACACAAGTTATGACATATATATATAAACACACCAACACATCACATATACTCATATTCATAGACATGACATATATGTCTCACACCAAAACACAACATTACATTCATATCCACAGATATGACATAAATAACACCTCAATAGTGGTCCCTCAAGAACCCACCAATTCCCGCAGGAAACATGGATACATCGTTATACTCCCACTGGGCTCACGATGATCCTGAACAGCCAAACATAATAATGCAACGCAACTCAATGACATAATGCAATGCAAGTGGTACCACACAACATGGTTCATTCAATTAAACCTGGTTCATAAAAGAACCCGGATAAATCACATACACTCCACTGAGCAGTGATTTATCTCCAAAACAACTCCACATTGGAGTCCGGACAATACTAGGCACCCATCATGGATTCTCACCTAGCTGTCTCCACAATATGGTTCATTCAATTGAACCCGATTCATAAAAGAATCCGGATAAATCACATACACTCCACTGAGCAGTGATTTATCTCCAAAACAACTCCACATTGGTGTCCGGACAATACTAGGCACCCATCATGGATTCTCACCTAGCTGTCTCCACAATATGAAGAATCCGGATAAATCACATACACTCCACTGAGCAGTGATTTTTCTCCAAAACAACTCCACATTGGAGTCCGGACAATACTAGGCACCCATCATGGATTCTCACCTAGCTGTCTCCACATGACACATCATGAAATGCACGACACAAATGATGCACAAAACATAAGCATAGTAAAAACAACTATACCTCTTCACGATCCCAATGATCACACGTGAGATACATACTCACCGTAATACACACTAGTATTACCACACCTGTCCAATCAATTCAATATAACACATACATAACAAGAATTATGCATAAACACATGTATAATAATTAATTATACATCTACACGATCCTCCTAATCACACGTGCGTTACACTCGCACCGTAATTCACCCTTGAATTACTACCATGTATCACACTATCGTTACACACAAAAACTACTCACAACATACATTGATATTCATTTATACAATGTAATTTGCCATAAGGCCACAAACAACCACAACCATTATTATCACCTGCACCAAAATATAATTCACTAGGATTCACGCCACAAGGCTACCCGCAGCAACATCAATATGATAACATACATTGAAATTCATTTATTCAATACTTTTATGCCACAGGGCTATCATTCAATAACCTCATAGTAGGTCTCACACATTTTTAAGGCATACAAGCCACTACTATCCTCTACCAAGCATCCTTGGTTAAAATCATGGTCTCACATACCATTTAATAGCACATTGGATTCTCTTTCCAAGGCTTCAAGTCCAATATCACTCGGCTTCCCGATTCATGAATTCCCGGTGGAAACATAAATCACACTTTCCACATTCATCACAATATTTAGCTCTACCTTATCAATCCCTGACATAAACATATGTTTCTACCTCACCATCCCAAAGAGCATTGAAATAGCTTTCCAACGCTTCCGACCGTGCGTCAATCCGAGTTACGGATCAAAAGTTATGGAGGAAACAAGTTGGAAAAATCTGTCACGTTCGCTCCAGGGTTTGCTAGGCGAACACTTAGCAAACCAAGTCAGCGGAAAAAGGTCATAAAGTTCGCTAAGCGAGCTTTTGGGCGAATATTCACCTTCCATTCGCCCCGGGGGTCGCTAGGCGAACCCTCGACCAATCATTCTCTTTGGAGTTCGCTAGGCGAATAAAGCAAAATTTAGAAATTCGCAGCAGTGAGAAACCAGAAACATTTGGGTCCAAACTCCCAATTCTTCACCCAAAACACTTCCAAACAGCACAACCAAGCATAACCAATGATCATATGCATAATACGATTACACTACGCAATTTATATTGATTTTCAACCGTGAAAACATCAATTTCCACTCAATTTACCATTTCTATCGAATGTTAAAACCCTAACATTTTCAACCAAAATCAAACCAAACAAACACATACATATATATATATACAATCGAAATATAATCGGAACTTCTCACCCTTACCCGATTAATCGAAGATCAAGCTTGATTTGATCGATTCCTCTTCTTCTTTCTCTTCTTTCCCTTTTCTTTCTCTTCTTACTAACAAATATATATATATATATATATATATATATATATATATATATATATATATATATATATATAAAATCCAATATTATATAATATAATCCGATAGGGTAAAACATCTCCAATTGATATATGTCATCTCAACCCAATTGATCAATTATTAGAGTTACCTTAAATACACTCTTGAACTAATAATTATTAATTCGTCTCTTTAATAAAATAATTGATCTCTTCAGAGTTCTCTAGTTGCTTTCTCTCTTGGCCAAAATATTCTTCTTTCTTCCCACTAACCATAATAATAATAATAATAATAATAATATTCCTCACACTACTATTATTAAATATGTCCCCACATCATTCATTATTACTTTATTATTATCCCAACAAATAAAATAGCACACGACGATTAAATAATTTAAAATGGGGTGTTACAACTCTCCCCCACTTAAAATATTTTCGTCCTCGAAAATGTAACTGAGACGAACAACTCCGGATACGACTCTCGCATCCGACTAACCAACTAGATGCCAACCCTAGGCACACCACGAATAACACAAACTGACAAACCACCTTACTAACAGCAACAACAACAACGGCAAGATGCAATGCCCATACAATGCACTTGATGACTAACTCACGACTCAAAGAATACCCAAGTGACGAACACACATAGGTTCACTATAGAACCAGAACACAACAAGATCATTACCCTCACCATAGGTAACACTCCCCTAATTCCCCACATAGGAATTAACTACTCGCACTCGAACCATCACGACGGAAACGAGGCAACAACAAAAACAAAAACAAAAAGTTCCACGACACTACTTCGTTTCAACAACCTCTACATAACCATAATACCAACATCCTTGTCACACAACATTATTACAACAATGTTACGATTCACCAATCGAACGTATAACCAAAACATCCATCTACATAGTAGCCCATGAATAATATTTAAACCTTTCACCTAACACTTCCATTCTGAAACGTCCAATGGTCTCATCATTCCTACATGTTTCCAATGTTCAACCTATGAACTCTTACAAGTCACACACGCATATACAAAATGTTCCACATCACGCTTTCGATGCGCACTCTGATTACTCGCAACAATCAAATCTACCAATTTCATATCCAACTTCTGACTCTCTCTAATATTCACCAGAAAGATCATAGTTCATTTCTAATATACCCAACCTCACACTCTACTGTGTTATCTCACACACCAGACACAAGTCTCTGAACTGTTCAAATAATGCTAATCCTCTGACCATCCACCCATACATGCATAAAAACCTTCTACTCAACTTCGCCAATAGGATAATCCCAGCTAAAGTCATAAATCATCAGAAATTCCAACCATCCTTGTTGTCTCATACTCTATTATTTCTGACTAAACAGGTACCCAATATTTGTGATTACTAAACACTTCAAACTCAAAACCATAAAAATAATACCTCCAGATTCTCAACACAAAAGTAACTGCAGCCATCTCGAAATCATGAATCCTCAATTGTCGTAAAGCATAAGTCACGACTTTACCATCTTGCATAAACACACTGACTAAACTCCTCATAGATGCATCCCAATACCTCACAAACGGTTTATTAGGATCACGCAGAATCAAAACTGAAGCCGTAGATAAATTCTACTTTAACCCTCTCAAACTTTCCTCACAATGAACCTCCAAAGCAAACGACTTACCCTTTGCAAGTCAACTGAAATAACGAAAATGCTAACTTGGAAAAGCCTTCCATAACCTCCGGTAATAACCAACTAAAGTCCAAAAAGCTTCTAATCACCTTAACCGACTTCGGAGCCTCTCATTGTAGAACTGCATCTACTTCCGATGGATCCATAACCATACCATCATCTGAAATAACACATCCAAGAGAAACTAACATTTTTTCAACCAAAATTCCCACTTGAATAATTTCGCATAAAAATTCCTTTCCTTTCAACACTTGCAAATCTATTTTCAAACTCCCTACATACTCTCCTTCTGATTTTATAATAGATCAGAATATCCCCAAAGAACACCACTCCGAACTTATCCACTTAAATATGGAAGATACGAATCATATACTCCACAAACATTTCAGGCGCATTACTAACACCGAACAACATCACTAAACATTGTAATGCCCAACCAAACCAAACCTCATCCAACTTGTTCAGACTCACATACAAGCTTAATCAAGTAAATAACAACTTATTTCGATGATAACAAACATAACCAGTCACATGAAACCGATCCAAGCCTCAACTCACACAAATTCACCACTCTTATCAAACGTTCCAAACAATTGTAATTCCAATCATCTATTCTTGAAAGTGGACACTTATCTCAATCGTTACCTTATTCAACTATCAGTAATCCATACACAATTTCATTCTATGGATAATCCAAATTCCACAATTGCCAACATGTAACAACAATCAACCAAAAGGAACTCTCAATCTCAATGTTACATCCACCCACAAGGGTTTTCGCAAAATTTCCATTCCCTCAATACCATTATACACATCATGCTTATTATTCCATCCGAAACACATCTGGAAATCACACACAACTGGCAGCCCTCACTGTGGGTTTCTTGTCAATTCCAGAACACTATTATCACAAACACAACAAACATCTTGGTCTCATCGACTAGGAGTTTTTCTACTTACTTAGCATATATAAACCTCAACTATTCGCCTTCGTCCATTTTATGTTCACTTTCTACTCTCTGAGGAGCAACCATCAATAATACTCGATCGTTCTCCCCCAGAGACATCCCGACTTGACCAACATACCAAAGCCTCTAATCTGCCTCGTCTTCCAATATAAGAATCTTCATCGACTCATCAAAACAATCTGTAATCATTTTCTTAATTCCAAACAATACATTGCACACACTATCCAAGCCAGAAAGACATGTCTATTCCATCCAACATAATTCCATCTACTATCAACAAGAGATTAAGGGTGATTAGTTCCTCAATTTGCCAATAGACATCCGACAATCATGATGGGGCATAGACCATCTTTACTAGACCATAATAGTGTCGCAGTGAAAATTGGATACCATAGTTATTTGTTAACTAGGATCGCATTTTTAATGTCACCACCGGTCTTTGATTTTATCCAAGGGAAGGGAGAAAAAACCGAATACCCACAATGCAATGCAAATGCACTAAGATTCTAAGCTCGGGGGTTGGTTATACCTAGGGAAGGTGTTAGCATCCTAGATATCTGTAGTACTCTACAGGAACCTCTTGATTTACTATGTTATTTGTTATTGTTATCTATTATTTGTTTTGCTAAGGGTTTAAGGGTAAGCAATTTATTATTTTAATCCTAAGTGTGCTCGACAAGATATCGCATCTTGTGCCTACATATCCTGTCAGGAGAGAATCAGAGCACTTGTAGTTCCTTATTAAGGATACTAAAATGTTTTAAAGTTTAGGAGAGAAGATGAGTCATCATCTTAAGAAACCACCACAATTTTGAAAATTGTTTGTGTTTGTGGGGTATGGGATTGTATCTCCCTTCTTTGAGATGATTAACATCTAATTCTCTTGTGTGAAGAATTTGGTGGGCTAAAGTTTGATTTTAAATCAAAATTAAGGGGGAACTAACCTAGGAAATCTATCCTAAGTTATCTAATAGTCCTAACTTAAGGGTATCGATTATGATGCAAATGATGTGCACCATGCACAATAACATCGTTATCATGCATGGGATTTTCCCTTGGATATTTATGCGATTAATTTATTGTTATTTAGGCGAGGGTGTTAGCAAAGTGATGCTAGACCTGTGTCTTGTGATCAATAGGTCGAATGCGATGCCCGAAGGCGATTGACTTATATGGGTGGAAAATTGGCTCGACGTTGGATCGAGAGTTTTTCAATTTTTGAAAAGGTTTGAGACAGAAACATAAATCAAGTAAAAATATAAACAAACAAATAAGGCAGAACATCCGAACACTCACGAGCCTATGACTAAGCAGGAGTTTTTCTAAACGGAGACGATGTTTGGTTTAAGGAAAGTTTGATTTTAGATTTATTTTATTTAGAAAATATTAGAGGTTAACTTTCACTTGAGCAAGGTTAGAGAAATTTTATAAACAAATATAAAAGAGATTATTTTATCAATTAGTTTAGAGTTAACAAAAAGGTTAAGGATTGTTAACGAGTTTTAATTAGAAAAAAATTTAATGTTAGCATTTTTAAGAAAAAGCTTATTATTTAAATTAAGATTTATCAAAAGTGTTAACAAAAGTTATTATTATTATTTTTAGTTAAAAAACTTATTAATTTGGAAGATTTTAATTTTGTATTTAAATAAGAGTTTTATTAAAGGTCTACTTTACTTTCTTTGTTTTTTTTTTAGTTATGTTATAAATAATTATTAATTTGATAAAGGTTTTAGTATTTTTATAAATAATAGTTTTCATTTAATTTTAATGTTACATTAAAACCAATTAATTGTAAGGATTTTAAATTTTTTTTTTATACTTAAGTAAAAAGTTCAGTATTTAGAAAAAGGTTTTAAAATATTATTATAAACTTATTATAAAAGTTATTACTTATTTAAAAAAGTGCTTTATTATTTTAGAAAAAAAAAAGGTAAATTATATTTGTAAAATTAAAAGTAAGTCTTATTTTTTTGTCATGCTTATTATTAAAAGGAGTTATAGAGTTTTATTTATTTTTAGTTAAAAAGGTTTTTAATTGTAATTAAAAAAAGTTTTAATTTAAAAAAAAAAAGAAATGGAATACGAAATCTACGTTCTCGCTTCTCTGTCTCTTCTCTCTCGTCATCCTCTCTTCTCTCAAAGGGAAAGGGGTTAAAACCCTAAGCGCCGCTAACATCTCTCATCCTCTCATCTTCTCTCTCGATCTCTCTCGGTCTGCAAAAGAAACACAGTAACAAAGCAAAACCCCACCCCGCACAACCCTAATATCCTGATTCATTAGCATTATCACGATTACAAATTACAGAAATTGAATAAAAGGGAAAGGTCGTCGAAGATGGTGAGGGCCTTCGAGCTTTCACGGACCGCCGACGTACAGATAAGTCCTCTTCTTTCTTCTCCGTCTTCTTCGTATGCGTGCTATCTCTCTGTGTCCGCACTGTTTGTGTGGTTGCTGTCGTGTGTGTATGTATGCTTCCCTTGAAATCTCCGTGAGGGTTCTCTTTTGTAGTTGTGCGAGTGAGTTCTGGTGCGCAAGGATGGATGTTTGGTTATGATGAATTGATACTAGGTCTGTTGATTTTCGGGTGGGGTGGATTGATATTATGTACTGATTATTGAGGGTATGAATTCGTGGTGAATTTCTGATATACCGGTGTAAAATGATATTTGGTTTTCTTTTGATTCTTGATGAATGGTTTTCTTGGTTGTTTTCGTCCCCTGAAATCGTCCCCTTTTATAGGCTTGGATGTATTTAATTCTCGTTTTGGCACTTGAATGCTCAGGATTCAATTGTTATGGTTTTGATTTCTCCTTAAAGTGTGGCTGATTTTGTATGATGTGGTGATGTGTCCTTTCCATTTTAGTTTAAGTGTGTCTGAGTCTCTTTTTCGAAATAATTTGAAAATGTTTGAAACGTGTTTAGAAACTCTTAACTGTGTCCGATTCTTGGTTGCCGTGGATACTAAGAAAAGAACCTGCTGACTCCAAATTATTGATCGTGTAAATGTCATTGATGATAATTGTCTGGTTAATGATTTGTTTCTGTTCTCAGGTCGTCTGAATTGAATGCCTTTTGAGAGATTCCAACAATTTCATTCTCCTCACATCTGAAACTAATGCGTATCAGGTATCTCTTTGGGAAGAATTGGTCTTAGCTTATTTCCTTGTCAAAGATTAATGATGGAACGATTTGGTTTGTTCTGAACAGGTTACAGGTGCTGGTGATGGTTTGCAGGTACACGCTTTGGCAAGGTTAGTAAGGGAATTAGCTCTATTGTGTTATTAACGTGGCTTGGCAAGCCGAAAACATAGGCTTCAGTATGTAGAATCATGGTAAAAGGCTTGATACAATGGCAGTTTGTAGTTTTAGCCGAATTTTAAGGAGTGGTTTTGTTACCAATGTCGTGAGACTCACGTTTTATTCATTTTCAGGTTGTGAGATATTCTTCTACGTGTCTCCCTGAATCATCAGGAAAATGGGACATAACAATGGGTTTTAGTGTGTAGGAGAGCTGGTATGGAGTTGTACTAACTGTAGTCTTTGTAGTGTCAAATGTTTTTCGACAGGATTTTGAGTTCAGTTTGCCATGTATTTTAGGTTGCGGTTGAATGCTCTTCAAATGATTACTTATAGAAAAAAGTTTTTTCTTAAATGAAGTGTTGTTTTATTCACAGATAAAGAGTTTGAAATCTGAATTTTGCAGTTGTTACTCATGGAGGTGGTTTGAGTGCGGACGGATTTAGAGAAATTTATGATCCTCAAGTTTCAGATTACGCACATCCGGTCCAAATTTCCTAAGGTACGATCGACATCCTATAATGCATTAGATAGAGTTTTGTTATTGCGCTTCTGATCCCTCTGAAGTAAATACTTGAATATCGATCCCAACACTCGGAATTGTTCTTGTTTCAGGGTGTCGCAGTCTTCCGACCACAATCTGATCCGTGAAAATAGGCCTTTGACAAGGTTGTGACGTGTCGGATATTGAATTAGTGATCAATTACGACAACACTATGAAGAGGGGGATCGTTTAGGGAAAGGCTTGGAAATGGTGAAGCGATCCTTGGAGAATTATTTGAGTCCTTGTAGGTGAGATTACATAGTGTACTGTATGAATAATGATTATTCACGCCGATTTGGCATTTGACACTGAAATACAACTTTATACTGGCAGCAAATATTATAACAGCCTTGGTAGGTGACTTTGGTTCAAGTATGATGTGCATCCACAATTGAAGTTGATCTTATGAGGCGTGCTAGAGTTCTGAACTTTCGAGCTAGATGGAATTGGAGGTACTAAGTTCTTGCATATTGTACTGTTTCAATTTTACTCTCACCCTCTTTCTGATTAACTATGTTTGTGTCCTTAAGACATTCGGTAGCTAACGCATCATGGTTTCTTGAATTAAATAGCGCTGACTTGGATTTGTTTTGGATAGGTCTTGATTTGCACATCAAGAAGAAAACTCCATATGGTGAGAAGGTGATAGAATGATGAGGTTATGACGAACTGGCATGGTGGATAGAGCGGAGCTTAGTTTCCCTTTAGGCTGAATCTGCTATAGGATTAGGCAACGTGTCTGCTATTAACTAATAGCAAAACCTCCTGCTCCTATTCTATTGAGCGAAAATGGAACTCCCCAAGAATTGTCTTTGTATTTGACTTGGATTTGTAATGAACTTGAATTTGTAACACGGATTTTGGTATGATTGTAAATACTTGGAATGACATGTACATATTCATCTTTGCACCTTATTTTGAACAACAACTCTCCTCAAATTTGTAACACTGAACAGTGATGACCTTTGGTGTACTTCGAAGGCACATATTTTCTTGCCCAAGGCTGCTATATGAAAATAACACTTGCACGTGAGCTTGGATACTCCAGCTGACTCTCCAATGTCATTTTATATCATGGTTCAAAACATTACAACTTGCTTTGCTTAACACCATCAATGCACACTATCTTGTTGTCCCTGTAGGATATCAATTATCAAGGCAAAACCTATCTTGCTCCAATCAGGCCAATGATAATAGTAGTCCTACTGATGTAAAAGATCATCTGCCTCTCTTTTAACAAGAATCATAAATCGCCTCTTGCAATTGGTTTTCTCAAGATTGGAATTGCATTAGATTTGGAATTCATTTCCATAGTGAAACTTGGATCTTGAAATGATAGCAAAAACTCAAACTTCAGATTAGAATTGGTTTTAGGAAAAGGAACAAAGGGTTCTAGAATGTGGGTATCGGATAATGATTCTAATGGAATAGATATTGGACGGATTGGAAACGGATAGAGATTGTTTGGATATGAAAGTGGTAAATATAAATGAACAATCTAATTGTCACTTGAATCCATGGAAATTCCCGTAAACTTGACTTGAATTCTTGACCCAAAATAAATGCCCACGAAGTTTGAATTAATGAACCATTATTTAAGAACATAGAGCAAACGCATATCTTATCCTTGAGGAGCTTACAGAGAGGGGGAAGGTACCAACTTGTAATGTCACTTTGCCACACAACCAGTGACTAGCCTCGAGGAACCAAATTTCTATATCAATGGGCATAAGGACTTAGATTTCTGTGGGGGAAAAAGGCTTCCTGAGAAATCTGAGGGAAGAAAGGTTTTGTAGTGGCTTAGGGACCAGCAGAAAGAGGACACAATCACACAAGAGTCCAACACAACCTTGCAGAGACCAGAGAACCTTCTCAAACATACACACAGACAGCCTTTGAGATCTTTGAGCCTTCTGCAGCAGCGCCTGTGCTTAAAAAGAAACAAACAGACAACAACTAGGTAAAGCAGTTAGTTATGCACGAACGATGGCCTAATATGGTATACAAATAGAAAAGGGATCTTAGGGTCGAAAATTAGGGTGCAACAGATGCCCCTATTTAAGTTACTCCTATTCGGAGATATGGAGATCGAAATCTTCGTCTCGACGAGATAGGAGAGACTTAAATACAAACATGCACAAAATTTTTGGCCCTAAGATGCCGCCAAATGCACATGATATGGAATGAAGATGATATGAAATGCAAGACAGAGATCCTGTGAGGAATAATGTCACAGGGGATAACCGAGGTTGAAACATAAAGAAAGAAAGACCCGACGAGGACGACTCAGCGAGACAAGACTCCACGGGGAAGATCTAACTCCACTGGGGGGAAGAGACTACTAACTGACAATCCCAATGTAGTCTAAGTGTGTGGCAAGAAACTTGAAAGGAAAAGGAAAACTTAATACCAACAACTGGTAGCCTACGCGAGGGTACCCAGTTAAAATAAAATGGCGTATATTACCTACTATCACACAGGATAGCCGAAGCAGAGGTAATAAACTAGGGAGGAGAGATCACCTACTACCAAACACGGTAGCCTAAGCATAGGTGTTCGACCCAAAAGAAAGGTGTGTTGCCTACTATAAAGCATATGATAGCCTAAGCGAGGTAAACACAAAAGGAAAGATGACCTACTACCACCATGGTAGCCTAAGCGAGGCATTTGACCAAAACACAAAAAAACTGACTGTTTGTCGAAGTCTGCTGGAGATCTATCGCTGAGAATAACCAGGGAAATACCTACTGCCGAGGTCTTCTGGAAATCTACTGCCGAGAATAACCAGGGAAATACCTACTGCCGAGGTCTTCTGGAAATCTACTACCGAGAATAACCAGGAAAATAAACTACTGTTTGTCGAAGTTTAATGTAAACCAGGGAATCTCCTGCCGAGATCCTGGAAGCTTCACCGGGGATCTTCAAAAGAGATGTGGGTCGGCTGACTTGTAAACATGTCTTCTCAAATAAAGAGAAAGACCAGCTGAATCTTCACCAAACTTCTCGAAGAGATGCCATTTGATAGAAGCAAATTGAATTGTGGACTCACTGGGGAGAATACCACTGTGAAGTAATATTGTTGTAGTCGAACATTCGTTGAAGTAATAAAATTCTTGCAAAAACGATTCACAAATAAAGAGAAACACCTGGAAGGTCTTCAATAACTTTCTCTGGAGAATAAGCTGATAATCTTGACCACTTCACCGGGGATAGACAAACTGTCCTAAGGAGACTGCCATTTATCATCCAGGTAGAGAAATGAGCTCAAATAAAGAGCTACCACTTGTTGTCTGGGCGTAAATCCCTTGAAAATGTTGAAATAACTGCTGGAGAAATAATTTCCTGTCTTCCATAGAGATTTTCAAGTAAACTCTTCTTTGAGAGACAAAGTGCAAAATAAATGCACGCTCGATCTGGGTTCAAAAGTCCAGAAATATCTGAAATTTGTGATTGTCAGGGACCAAAGATCAATCCAGGAAATAACTGGAAAGAAACGGTCAAACAAGACTCCATCCATTGAGGACTGAACTCAACGGGTTAATCTTTATCCAAAAATGGAAAAGAAAACTAAAGCAACCATCTTCCACGAGTATCGAGCTCAGTGGGGAATTAGAAAATATGTGCTTTTTTCTACCTAGGGCTGATGACTCTACTTGGAGGGAGCAGACAAAACCCTGTCACTTGGGGATAAACACGACCAAAGTGATAGAACAAAACAAACGACACAGAAACGCAAGATGCAAAAATGCGCAAATGCCATGAATCTACATGCAAGAATGCCATGCTATGCTTATGCTTATGCTGACAAAACAACAGAGAGAAGCAAACAGGAGATAAAAATAAGCATCTCGATACAGATACTCAGCCAATCTTTGCAATATAAGAAGCACCACTGGGGATAAATGGAAAACCATATATGGGATCACAGTCCTACTTCACAGCTTCAAGCTTTCTCTGGGGAAAAGAGAGCACTCCACTTGGGATGAACATCGTGACTTCACTTAGGATTGTCAAGATGAACCTTGGATTCTGTTGGGAATGAGAAAGATTCACTGGGAACGAATCAAACTCATGATCGAAAAGTCTTCATGGGGGATAAATAAATATCCGCTGCGAACTGAAATAGTCTGAGTGAAAGTTGTAGCTGGATAAAATAAATATCCACTTCATCTGGGAAACTTGGATCAATAGTAGTTGGAAATGTCGGAGATGAAACTTCGAGAGGAGGAAATAAACATCCGCCTTCGCTGGAGAAGATTGATAAAATCCAATGAGGAGTGAAATAAACACTCGCTTCGCTGGGGAAGGTCGAAACCGAAGAAGTTCACCGGGGATTCTTAGGCTGCCCGTCGGAGGAGTCTTGCATCAAAGGTGTCATAACTTCTTAAAGTAGAGGTTTACCGGGGAATAGTTGTGACTACCTGAGGTATAACTTGCTGGGGAGTCGTCACATCACTTAGGATAGAAACCCTTTGAGGTATGAGTGAATAAAGTCGTGAGACTGATGTAACTCTGTATTGATAGCCTGCATAGTAGTCGTCATTTTGAACAACAATTATTGTGGATGAGAAGCAATCTTCACTTCTCAAATGCCCCAGATCACTTGGTTTATAAGAAGAAGTCATCCCAAGAGGATTTTATAGAAAACTTGGCGTCCAATTGTCCCGATGTTTTCAAACTCTTGGAGAGATTGTCGAATTTCGACGTAACTGGCCCGGATTGCCTGTGTTCTGTAACCGAGTCTTCAAATTCTTTGAGAGATTTACCAAATCTCGACATAACTGCCCCAGATTGATGGTGTTCTGAGTCTTTAAACTTGTTCTTCAGACTGTGGAGTAATAGCTGAGAAACAACAAGCCCCTGCTCAGCGAAGCCTTCAGGTATCGTGCCCCTGGGTATGGTCATCCTTTGAAATAATCTTCCATTCACTCATCAGAGCTGCAGGTCTCAAAAGCTCTAGCTCATCGCTGATGCTCATATGCTAGCTTCTATGATGTCAAGCCATGCTAGCAAGCAGAAAAATGTTAATTCTGAAATCGATAATGCAACGTATGTTTGTCTTGAAGTTTTATTTAAAAATATTTTTGTGATTGAATTATCGATTTTATAAAGCCAACGCAAATTTGAGCATGGCTCATGGGAGTCAGGAAACGATACCTCAATGAGTATGCTTTTGAAATAAACCTTGCTTCAATTAGGACTTTTGAGGGTTGTATCATGGATTGGTTCACGGTTTAAGAAACAAAGGATATAAGGCTCAAAGTGTGTTTATGCCCGCCCAATCTTCGTGATATTTTACTCCCCTTTTTTTTGAAAATTACCCTGCCCCAGGTTAAAATGAGGGTTTTTGGATTTAGAAGAAGAAAACTCCTACTTCAAAGGCTTAAAGAGGTTAACAAGGGTTCATCTCCTTATATCTCCGGTGTTTAGGATTTAAAACAATGCCTTATATCACTAGCAGAGTTTTATTCAAAAGCATACAACAAGAGATCTTGCGTTTGATTTCATCATCCTCCATTCAATTCTTTGCCGAGGCAAGAGATTTGGGCAGCATTGGCATTATAAAATAGAAAAAGCGTTTTAAAATGAGTGAAACGAATGGATTTCTTCAAGACAACCATTATCATTGCATTAATTATTCAAAGTCACAAATTCTTACACGCAAACATGCTCATAATCAAAGAAATAACAACAAGATGCAAGCAAATGAATAAACATCTTAATGGTATTTGGAGTAAGCTCTACTCTTGATTCTATTGGCTTGGAAGGAACTTCTCGAGTCTTCACGTCTCTCAGTATAAAGGTGTTTCGTTTATAACTGGGATTCCTCTCCTGAAGGTCAACACTTCATTGTCGATCATTTCTTGGACCTTTTCTTGGAAAACTTTACAGTCTTCAATCGAATGCCCCAACACTCCGTCATAAAATGCACAACTGGTATCTGGATTGAACCAAGGAGGGTGAGATTTCATGGCTCTAGTCTTACTGGGTGCCATTATTGAGTTTCGGGCAAAGTAAGACCACAATTGACTGTAAGTCATTGGGATTAGGTCGAACCAATGAGTCTTTTCTTCTGGACTACTCAAAGGTCTCTGCTGATCTTGACGTTGATTCTGGTGATTCATGTTCTGAATTCATGGATCTTGACGTTGACTATGAGGAGTCAACCTTCGTCGTTTGTACGGACGTCCATGAGGTAGTGATTGCTGGCACTGAACAGGAACTGTATACTGACGTTTGTGAAAAGGCACCGAAACTGGAGCTTGCAAAGTCTAAGGAGATCCCAAAACTGCATTGACTTCAACACTTCTTTCCTCTCGAGAACTGCTAATAGATTTCTCTCCATTAGCTTGTCTATTCGTGACATCTTGGATCTTTCCACTTTTGAGTGCATTCTCGATGTTTACTCCGACTTCCATAATTTTGGAGAACTCTAATGGCACAACGCCTATCATCCTGACATAATAAGAGTCTGATAGTGTTTTTAGAAATGTCTTGGCTAGTTCTTTCTCTTGAAGTGGTGGCTGAACTTGGGCTGCCAATTCTTTCCACCGTTGCGCATATTCCCTGAAGGACTCGTTGTCTTTCTGACTCATGTTCATCAATTGATCACTCTCTGGAGCCATGTCCACATTTTAATCGTATTGTTTCATAAAAGCGTTAGCTAAGTCTTCCCAAGACTGAATATAGTTCCTTTCTAGCTTCATATACCACATCAAGGATGCCCCGCTTAAACTTTCTTGAAAGCAGTGAATCATCAGCTTGTCATCGTCGGCATAAGTAGTCATTTTTCGACAAAACATTGTCAAATGGTACCTTGGACAACTAACACCCTTGTATACTTCGAAGGCAGGCATTTTGAACTTTGGTGGAATAACCACGCCCGGAACTAGACACAAGTCAGGAGCTTTAAGACCAGATGCGTTAGATCCTTTCAACATCTTCAATTGTTCTTGGAGGTCACGAAATCCTTTTTCAATTTCTGCAACTCTAGGATCATCCACAGTTGTCACAGGATGAATGTTCTGGGAATTTGGCATATACCTCAGAAAGCGAGAATCTCTTTCGTTAACTTGACCAACCAGGTTATCTTGCACAGGCTGAGATCGAGTAGGAACATCCACTTGTGGAGTATTATCGTCAGGAAGAAAATTAAACACTGGATTAGTCATCACTCTGAAGCCTGACACGAGATCCATATTTTGTGTTCTATCCATTATCCCTAGTAAACACTTCAAGTTCGGAAGATCAGCTGAGCGACACAAAGATAAGAGACCGGATGAGCTGCGGTAGAGAAAAGACGTATGCAAAAAGGATGCAATGGTAAAGATGCAATGCGAATGCAACAAGTTTCATGGAACTCGACTATTTATAATCATCAAGGAATATAAAAAAAAACGCATTTTTTTTTAAACGGCTACAGCCATTAGTATCAAAATACTAAAATATTGATTTATTAAAATTGCTTACAACGCGTCCATACGCCTTACAAGAATCATGTCATAAAAGCTAAATAAAAGCTAGTGATGATGGATCTAAGGAGACTCCTCCAACGGTCTTCCTTCGAGTCGCTTGAATTCTTCTTCCAATTGAGCTTCCAATGTATTGAATGAGGACTAGAGTAGGTTAAGTCTTCTAAATCCAAGTGAGTAGCCTTAGCAATTTCTTTCTCTTCGGGGTCCTTCTCGAAGATAGGAAATGGATACTTGTCTTGAATAAGTATTCTATCAGCTGAGAATGTTCTTCAAGAGTCGACACCACTGGTAATCAAGAAGTGATAGAACGGGTCATAAAACTGCAGTAGAGTTGATAGAAGTTCCTTATCAAGCTTCCCATATCTGGTCTTGAACTCTTCTTTATCTGTTAACAAGGTCTCCAGTCTCCTTAGAACGTCCATATCATGACTCTTGTAAGGGTACTTTAGCATTTTTTTTTAGAGTCCATGATATCCTATGATGTTCACAAACAAAGCTAAGTTCCATGAAACTTTATGATATGATGCTAATGGATGCATGGATGCAAGCACGGAGATAAACACAAAGCACACAACGTAATCAAACAAACAAAGAGTCCTAGGTTTGAAAGGTCTTAAGCGTGGAGCCAAGGTCTAACCATCCCAGTAGGTGTGTACTATGGTTTCAAATGTACCTGCCGAACGGGTTCTACAAAGTTCCCAGAGTCTACAATCCATCTTTCGGATATTATCGATTTTCCAGATCACTTGGTAGTCAATAATATTCTCAAGAGAATCTCGTCTGAGTGTAGTATCGCGTAGCAACTATCGCAGAAATAGACTCCCGCATAGTCCCCGCACTACGCCCTAATAGGCCAAGTTGGGTTAAAGGTAACTACGGTCCCCAGTCCCGAGGGCCTTTAGATCGAAACCATATCGTCTTCACGAATGAACTCGTTGGACAAATTTTTTATTCGAGAGGGCCTAGAATGAGTGGTGAAGTCTCAATTTACTTTTTCAGGAATCGACTCCCTCAAAGTATCATTGAAGTCTCACAGTTTTCCTATCTTAATTTCACTCTAGTCCGGGTGTAGGACTTTGTCTCACCACACAAGTACTAACCCAAGCAAACATAACAAATACAAACAAATAACATAATTAATCAAGTTAGGGGGAACCCTCTTATGAGAATTCCCCAGTGAAGTCGCCATTTCTGTCGCGGTGAAAATTGGATACCATAGTTATTTGTTAACTAGGATCGCATTTTTAATGTCACCACCGGTCTTTGATTTTATCCAAGGGAAGGGAGAAAAAACCGAATACCCACAATGCAATGCAAATGCACTAAGATTCTAAGCTCGGGGGTTGGTTATACCTAGGGAAGGTGTTAGCATCCTAGATATTTGTAGTACTCTACAGGAACCTCTTGATTTACTATGTTATTTGTTATTGTTATCTATTATTTGTTTTGCTAAGGGTTTAAGGGTAAGCAATTTATTATTTTAATCCTAAGTGTGTTCGACAAGATATCGCATCTTGTGCCTACATATCCTGTCAGGAGAGAATCAGAGCACTTGTAGTTCCTTATTAAGGATACTAAAATGTTTTAAAGTTTAGGAGAGAAGATGAGTCATCATCTTAAGAAACCACCACAATTTTGAAAATTGTTTGTGTTTGTGGGGTATGGGATTGTATCTCCCTTCTTTGAGATGATTAACATCTAATTCTCTTGTGTGAAGAATTTGGTGGGCTAAAGTTTGATTTTAAATCAAAATTAAGGGGGGACTAACCTAGGAAATCTATCCTAAGTTATCTAATAGTCCTAACTTAAGGGTATCGATTATGATGCAAATGATGCGCACCATGCACAATAACATGGTTATCATGCATGGGATTTTCCCCTGGATATTTATACGATTAATTTATTGTTATTTAGGCGAGGGTGCTAGCAAAGTGATGCTAGACTTGTGTCTTGTGATCAATAGGTCGAATGCGATGCCCGAAGGCGATCAACTTATATGGGTGGAAAATTGGCTCGACGTTGGATCGAGAGTTTTTCAATTTTTGAAAAGGTTTGAGACAGAAACATAAATCAATTAAAAATATAAACAAACAAATAAGGCAGAACATCCGAACACTCACGAGCCTATGACTAAGCAGGAGTTTTTCTAAACGGAGACGATGTTTGGTTTAAGGAAAGTTTGATTTTAAATTTATTTTATTTAGAAAATATTAGAGGTTAACTTTCACTCGAGCAAGGTTAGAGAAATTTTATAAACAAATATAAAAGAGATTATTTTATCAATTAGTTTAGAGTTAACAAAAAGGTTAATGATTGTTAACGAGTTTTAATTAGAAAAAGGTTTAATGTTAGCATTTTTAAGAAAAAGCTTATTATTTAAATTAAGATTTATCAAAAGTGTTAACAAAAGTTCTTATTATTATTTTTAGTTAAAAAACTTATTAATTTAGAAGATTTTAATTTTGTATTTAAATAAGAGTTTTATTAAAGGTCTACTTTACTTTCTTTTTGTTATGTTATAAATAATTATTAATTTGATAAAGGTTTTAGTATTTTTATAAATAATAGTTTTCATTTAATTTTAATGTTACATTAAAACCAATTAATTGTAAGGATTTTAAATTTTTTTTTTATACTTAAGTAAAATGTTCAGTATTTAGAAAAAGGTTTTAAAATATTATTATAAACTTATTATAAAAGTTATTACTTATTTAAAAAAGTGCTTTATTATTTTAGAAAAAAAAGGGTAAATTATACTTGTAAAATTAAAAGTAAGTCTTATTTTTTTGTCATGCTTATTATTAAAAGGAGTTATAGAGTTTTATTTATTTTTAGTTAAAAAAGTTTTTAATTGTAATTAAAAAAGTTTTAATTTAAAAAAAAAAAGAAATGGAAAACGAAATCTACGTTCTCGCTTCTCTGTCTCTTCTCTCTCGTCATCCTCTCTTCTCTCAAAGGGAAAGGGGTTGAAACCCTAAGCGTCGCTAACATCTCTCATCCTCTCATCTTCTCTCTCGATCTCTCTCGATCTGCAAAAGAAACACAGCAACAAAGCAAAACCCCACCCCGCACAGCCCTAATACCCCGATTCATTAGCATTATCATGATTACAAATTACAAAAATTGAATAAAAGGGAAAGGTCGTCGAAGATGGTGAGGGCCTTCGAGCTTTCACGGACCGCCGGCGTATAGATAAGTCCTCTTATTTCTTCTCCGTCTTCTTCGTATGCGTGCTATCTCTCCGTGTCTGCACTGTTTGTATGGTTGCTGTCGTGTGTGTATGTATGCTTCCCTTGAAATCTCCGTGAGGGTTCTCTTTTGTAGTTGTGCGAGTGAGTTCTGGGGCGCAAGGATGGATGTTTGGTTGTGATGAATTGATACTAGGTCTGTTGATTTTCAGGTGGGGTGGATTGATATTGTATACTGATTATTGAGGGTATGAATTCGTGGTGAATTTCTGATATACCGGTGTAAAATGATATTTGGTTTTCTTCTGATTCTTGATGAATGGTTTTCTTGGTTGTTTTCGTCCCCTGAAATCGTCCCCTTTTATAGGCTTGGATGTATTTAATTCTCGTTTTGGCACTTGAATGCCCAGGATTCAATTGTTATGGTTTTGATTTCTACTTAAAGTGTGGCTGATTGTGTATGATGTGGTGATGAGTCCTTTCCATTTTAGTTTAAGTGTGTCTGGGTCTCTTTTTGGATATAATTTAAAAATGTTTGAAACGTGTTTAGTAACTCTTAACTGTGTCCGATTCTTGGTTGCCGTGGATACTAAGAAAAGAACCTGCTGACTCCAAATTATTGATCGTGTAAATGTCATTGATGATAATTGTCTGGTTAATGATTTGTTTCTGTTCTCAGGTCGTCTGAATTGAATGCCTCTTGAGAGATTCCAAAAATTCCATTCTCCTCACATCTGAAACTAATGCGTATCAGGTATCGCTTTGGGAAGAATTGGTCTTAGCTTATTTCCTTGTCAAAGATTAATGATGGAACGATTTGGTTTGTTCTGAACAGGTTACAGGTGCTGGTGATGGTTTGCAGGTCCACGCTTTGGCAAGGTTAGTAAGGGAATTAGCTCTATTGTGTTATTAACGTGGCTTGGCAAGACGAAAACATAGGCTTCAGCATGTAGAATCATGGTAAAAGGCTTGATACAATGGCAGTTTGTAGTTTTAGCAGAATTTTAAGGAGTGGTTTTGTTACCAATGCCGTGAGACTCACGTTTTGTTCATTTTCAGGTTGTGAGATATTCTTCTACGTGTCTCCATGAATCATCAGGAAAACGGGACATAACAATGGGTTTTAGTGTGTAGGAGAGCTGGTATGGAGTTGTACTAACTGTAGTCTTTGTAGTGTCAAATGTTTTTCGACAGGATTTTGAGTTCAGTTTGCCATGTATTTTAGGTTGCGGTTGAATGCTCTTCAAATGATTACTTATAGAAAAAAGTTTTTTCTTAAATGAAGTGTTGTTTTATTCACAGATAAAGAGTTTGAAATCTGAATTTTGCAGTTGTTACTCATGGAGGTGGTTTGAGTGCGGACGAATTTAGAGAAATTTACGATCCTCAAGTTTCAGATTACGCACATCCGGTCCAAATTTTCTAAGGTACGATCGACACCCTATGATGCATTAGATAGAGTTTTATTATTGCGCTTCTGATCCCTCTGAAGCAAATACTTGAATATAGATCTCAACACTCGGAATTGTTCTTGTTGCAGGGTGTCGCAGCCTTCCGACCACAATCTGATCCGTGAAAAACAGGCCTTTGACAAGGTTGTGACGTGTCGGATGTTGAATTAGTGATCAATTACGACAACACTGTGAAGAGGGGGATCGTTTAGGGAAAGGCTTGGAAATGGTGAAGCGATCCTTGGAGAATTATTTGAGTCCTTGTAGGTGAGATTACATAGTGTACTGTATGAATAATGATTATTCACGCCGATTCGGCATTTGACACTGAAATACAACTTTACACTTGCAGCAAATATTGTAACAGCCTTGGTAGGTGACTTTGGTTCAAGTATGATGTGCATCCACAATTGAAGTTGATCTTATGAGGCGTGCTAGAGTTCTGAACTTTCGAGCTAGATGGAATTGGAGGTACTAAGTTCTTGCATATTGTACTGTTTCAATTTTACTCTCACCCTCTTTCTGATTAACTATGTTTGTGTCCTTAAGACATTCGGTAGCTAACGCATCATGGTTTCTTGAATTAAATAGCGCTGACTTGGATTTGTTTTGGACAGGTCTTGATTTGTACATCAAGAAGAAAACTCCATATGGTGAGAAGGTGATAGAATGATGAGGCTATGACGTACTGGCATGGTGGATAGGGCAGAGCTTAGTTTCCCTTTAGGCTGAATCTGCTATAGGATTAGGCAACGTGTCTGCTATTAACTAATAGCAAAACCTCCTGCTCCTATTCTATTGAGCGAAAATGGCACTCCCCAAGAATTGTCTTTGTATTTGACTTGGATTTGTAATGAACTTGAATTTGTAACACGGATTTTGGTATGATTGTAAATACTTGGAATGACATGTACATATTCATCTTTGCATCTTATTTTGAACAACAACTCTCCTCAAATTTGTAACACTGAACAGTGATGACCTTTGGTGTACTTCGAAGGCACATATTTTCTTGCCCAAGGCTGCTATATGAAAATAACACTTGCACGTGAGCTTGGATACTCCAGCTGACTCTCCAATGTCATTTTATATCATGGTTCAAAACATTACAACTTGCTTTGCTTAACACCATCAATGCACACTATCTTGTTGTCCCTGTAGGATATCAATTATCAAGGCAAAACCTATCTTGCTCCAATCAGGCCAATGACAATAGTAGTCCTACTGATGTAAAAGATCATTTGCCTCTCTTTTAACAAGAATCATAAATCGCCTCTTGCAATTGGTTTTCTCAAGATTGGAATTGCATTAGATTTGGAATTCATTTCCATAGTGAAACTGGGATCTTGAAATGATAGCAAAAACTCGAACTTCAGATTAGAATTGGTTTTAGGAAAAGGAACAAAGGGTTCTAGAATGTGGGTATCGTATAATGATTCTAATGGAATAGATATTGGACTGATTGGAAACGGATAGAGATTGTTTGGATATGAAAGTGGTAAATATAAATGAACAATCTAATTGTCACTTGAATCCATGGAAATTCCCGTAAACTTGACTTGAATTCTTGACCCAAAATAAATGCCCACGAAGCTTGAATTAATGAACCATTATTTAAGAACATAGAGCAAACGCATATCTTATCCTTGAGGAGCTTACAGAGAGGGGGAAGGTACCAACTTGTAATGTCACTTTGCCACACAACCAGTGACCAGCCTCGAGGAACCAAATTTCTATATCAATGGGCATAAGGACTTAGATTTCTGTGGGGGAAAAAGGCTTCCTGAGAAATCTGAGGGGAGAAAGGTTTTGTAGTGGCTTAGGGACCAGCAGAAAGAGGACACAATCACACAAGAGTCCAACACAACCTTGCAGAGACCAGAGAACCTTCTCAAACATACACACAGACAGCCTTTGAGATCTTTGAGCCTTCTGAAGCAGCGCCTGTCCTTAAAAAGAAACAAACAGACAATAACTAGGTAAAGCAGTTAGTTATGCACGAACGATGGCCTAATATGGTATGTAAACAAAAAAGGGATCTTAGGGTCGAAAATTAGGGTGCAACAAATAGCATTTCTTGCATCCTGTGCACAAAACTACCTAAGGCGCAAATCCTTAGTCGACATAAACCTTACCTCCGCATTCCCTCTAGAATCGGGCATAACACTGTCCAAACAACACTTATAATCTTGCAAAAAAATGACACACTAAGCCAACGCTCCACAACTGAAGCAACTTGGAGAAGCACCAGCTCCTCCCCCACTTATCTCATTCTCAATCCTGAAGACAAAGGATTAGAAAACCAGAAAGCAATGACAGTGTTTCACACACATATCACGTACTAAGGAACAAACAACATCGACAGTATTCAACTGTCATGCCACACCGACTCAACAACTTGGTCGGACGGACCGACATGCTCTGATACCAATTGTAACACCCCAATTCCCATCGCGGATAAATAATACATAATTAAATCAGAGTGAATAAAAAAATTTCTTACGACAGAAATAAGGATGCCATATTTGAGAAAACATAATCCACCAGCTTATAACTTTGATACATAACACAAAATGGAATAAATAATAACAGGAAACTTTTTCCAACAAAAGGAAAGTTCAATTATGGAATAAAGTGGAATGATCCATAATTGACTCGTTTTGCAAAATAAGTTGTTTCATAACATCAAAATATACGTACAAGTTATCAATATATATATATATATATATATATATATATATATATATATATATATATATATATATATATATATATATATATATATATATATGTATATATATATACACACACACATATATATTCACATATAAAAACATAAATAACAAAAGCGTTCCCTCCGACCCCCGTGTTACGTATCAGAGCAGACACCAAAGATCTAAGCAAAATGAAGATTTAACTCTTCCCCTTGCCTCCACGCCTCTACAGCGGCTAATCTGCACTATGCCATAAAAAGCATATTCCAGCAGAAGGGTGAGAAATAACAACTATAACAAGATTGCATAATAATATGTAAATATATAATTCACATATATTATTCCACTCACCCACACACCACATACTAACGCATATAACATACCAAGATAGCATATATCCATATACACAAGTTATGACACACACACACATATATATATATATATATATATATATATATATATATGTTCTGGACTGGACCAATGGCTAGAATTGGCCCAATCCGCCTCTGCTCCAGAGCGGCCCAAATTTCCTAAGTCCAATCCACTAAGGGGCGAAAGTGACCTTTCTGCCCCTCCAACCGGGCAAGGAATGCAACGTTCCTCCCCAGAATTTATGCCCGTTACGCACGGCTTTCTCACTGCCCGAACAGCAAAGGACAGGTGCCCGGAACTGCGTTTATGCCCGGCATAACGGCTAGTTTCTGGCACCCTGCCCGACATAACGGCTAGTTTGGGCAGTTACCTATTCTTTGGGGAAAACGGTTATTTTGCCCCGAAAATAGGACCGTTGGCCACGCGCTGGGGGCTCTATATAAACCCTCTCGCTTGAGAGGGTCAGGTATCCAATATTCAACCTGAGAATTCACTCTTGTACTTGCCCCTTTTTCTCTGACCTTTACTTACTTGAGCGTCTGAGTGCTTTGCAGGTACACCCCCTCCTCCTCTCCACACGACCAGCATCCCTGACGCACTTGGCGGCCTGATTCTACAAGATCTGATCCAGCCTTCACGATCAGTGGCACCGACTGTGGGGACCTTTGTTCTCCCCTTCTTTCTTTAACCGGAGATCAAAACAACTTTCGAACATCATCACGATCATGGCCTCCCAAGATCGCACCCAGGATGCGCTTCATTCCACCATCCTCCCCGTCAACAAATCTGACGTTGACGACCAATCATCTCTCCTTCGAGATGCCCGTTTCCTTAGGGATGGATCCACCGCTTCTCCTTCCCCAACTCCTGCTGATCACCACAACGATCAACCGTCTCTTGACCTCCAGCTCGTTCCTGTTCTGCCCAGCGCCGACCCGGCCGTGGCAGCCCTCCTAGAGGCCCTCAATAAAACCAACACCCTGATCCTGCAGCAAAACGAGAGGATCGGGGCACTGGAAGAGTCTCCCCATCCATGATCCCCTCTTACGCAGAGAAATTAGCGACGATCAAGAAGCCCGGAGCCTCGGAGAGAAATCGATCGAAGACTGCGCCAAGAGCAAGATTCTCGCGTAGCCCGAAAGCGCGACCAGATCTCCCCGCGTGACCAGCACGCTCACGACCACAAAAGGACTCGAAGGAATGAGGAGTCTCTAATCAAGTCCAAAAGACGGACACGCTCACCTTCCCCGCGAAGGAACCGCTCACCTTCTCCTCGAAGGAACCGCTCACCTTCTCCGTGAAGGAACCGCCGACGCGAGCAGCCCGTCCGGTCACCATCATACACCAGTTCCAGTGACAACGACGAGTCTCGCGGCCCGTTGTCCTAGGAGATCCTGGCCACCCGTCTCCCGAAAGGCTTAGAGAAACCCCCGTCACTTGGTACATACGACGGGACCACTGATCCAGACGAGCACATCGAGAATATCGATGCCCTCTTAGACTACCGCGGTGTACGGGGCGCCATCAAATGCAGATTGTTCCTGACCACGCTTCGGAAAGGAGCAATGACATGGTATAAACAACTGCCCAAGGAGTCCATTACCTCGTGGAAGCAGCTCGGCAGGATGTTCTCGCGGCACTTCACAGCATCTCGCCGCCACCCCAAAACTGAGGCCTCCCTCGGAGCCATAATCCAGAGGAAAGACGAGCCTCTCCGAGCATACATCGAGAGGTTCAACAAGGAAGCAGTGCAGGTCCCGACGACGGACAAAATGAAGAAGTTCCTGCTCGAACAAGGGGTCCTCCCGGACTACGATTTCGCTAAAGCCATCGGCCTCGCCCCACCGAGGAATTTAGACGCCCTCCTCCCCAAAGCCCAAACTCATATCCAGTACTAGGATAAGATTGTGGCCTGTAACTTCTGGGCATCGTGCCGCCAAGAGAATGCCCGGGCCGCTAAAGGAGAAGAAGCCTCGACATCTCGTCGGGGCGAACGAAGACACGAGGACCGTCTGAGGGACTCCCGCGACAGCAAGGGACCTGTCATACCCCAAATTTTGACCACTAAGATTTCCCATCATTGTGTAAATCATCATCACAATATGGATGAACCATCATGCCTCACCAAATGCCTCAAGGGTTGTTGAGCATTCACTATAGTCAAAATTAGGGTTTTAAGCCCTCTCAGAGTCTTAGACAAAGGATCAATCAAGGAATGACATGATCTCCAACTTGTCTAACCTCTCAAACATCCAAAATGGATCAAAAAGGACTCCCACTTTAAGGATTAAGCATAAGGCTGCTCCCTTCTAGGTGGATCAAGTCTCAAGATCGCCAGTATCACCAAATTAGGGTTTTGGTCGACCAGGGCCTCTAGATGGAAAGTTTCATCTGGGCATAAGCCAATGATCCAAAACACAACCTAATGTACTCCATGGAACCTCATGGACCCAAGCATCAAGTCAATTTGACCTCAGGGGATGCATACATCAAAAATCATGAATTAGGGTTTCTTGACCTAATTCACCCCTAAGTTGACTTTTGGGACAAATCAAGAGCCAAGACCTCAAGACATGATTTGAGGGTCTCTAATGAACTATATTGATCCATTTGGAACAATGGATTAATCCAAGAAGCTTGAGCAACAAGTCTCAATTTCATCTGCACCACAATTAGGGTTTTAAGGAAAAAGTCAACTGTAACTTTGACTTTTGACCAGGACATGCTCCCAAGCCCTAGGACATGCCCCAATATACCCTATGACACCCATGGAACATGTCCATCAAGTTTGATTTAGGTCAAGGACATGATTTCCTGAAGAATTGAACAGTTTGGAATTCATCTGATAAAAAGTCAACTGTGCACAAAAGTCAACTTTGACTTTTTGAGATTTTTCACCAAAATGGTTTTTTAACCCTAAAATGATGTTAATGTATGATTTGAATCATCATTCATCAAGAAAAATCAAGAAAAGTGGGATAACTTGTAAAAGGGGTAACCATAAAAACTTAGAAAATTTTCTAAGTTAAAAATAAAGTGACAAGGGTACCAACTTTGAAGGATCATAACTCCTAAACCACAAGGCCATTTTTTCTCATCCAAAGATGGATTTGTAGCCCTCATTACCCTCTACAAAAACTTCAACTAGACCTAAGTTCAATTCATTAAGGATTTTGAGTTATGGAGTGATCAAAATGGCTGAAAAGTGAAAATGTCACTTTTTCCAACACTTAGTGAAATTTTCACTAAGTCAGAATCTGCCTTCACTTTTTGACAAATGTAGAGGGATTTTTCACTTGGATTCAAAAGAGATCAAAACCAAATATGTTCAAACAGTTGTTATATCATGTAAGGGCTTTCCAAAATGGCCAAGAACATTACCAAATTCAATTTGAGTCATGAGTTATGACATTGGGAAGTTGCCTTGCTGAAATCTATCAAGGCAAGGCAGAATTTGCAATTTTGCTCGATTTGCCAAAATCAGCCAAATTCAAATGCTCCTATCCACTTGGACACATCTGAGGATTGAATCTAAAGGGGACAATCACTGAGCCAAGCCTCCAAAGTCCATGGAACAAGAAATAGCATGTTGAACCTAGAATGGCCAAAATAGGGACAAGACTCCAAATTTGGATTGAAGCATTCAATGGAAGCATCAAGGTGGCATGGACTGAGCCATTCTCATCTGAAATCAGTCAAGACTTATCCAAGACCAAGGGAACCACAGCTCTGTGCCCTAACCTCTAGTCAATGGCTAGAGGAGACTTGGATTTCCATTGGACAACATTGGCCAAACCTACTTACCAATTGCCATTCACTATTCCTTGCAAAACAAACTTGCTCTACTATAAATAGAGATCAATTGTGATCAATTTGAGTACACCAAAGCCATCTAACAGATGCTTTCCTCAAAATCTCTTTCTCTTGGCAAAAATGCCTTTCTTAGCAAGGTAGCTATCGGGTTTTGAGTTTGAGAGCTTTTCCAATCAAACCAATCACTCACACACCTCACATACATCATATAAAAGTGATCCAAACACTCACATAACATCTGGAACACTGATTTCACAAAATCACCAGCCAATTGCTCAAGTTCTTGACAGTTTTGCAGTTGAGGTGCCATCTTCAACTCCAAACCATTTCAATTCATTCCAAGCACTCAGACACATCACTTGGTACCTAGGAAAGCTATCCACATCATTGGAACCTAGTTGTAACACCTCCAACACAAATCATGATCACCAGCTGCAAGTGGTAAGCATGAGCTCTTCTAACTCTATGATCCATGCAATTTTTGCTGCACAATAATTTGGCCATATGTTCATAATCATGCATGGAATGTTTTCCCTCAATTAATTGCATTGTTTGAATCGTGTATCAAAAATCCTAGCCTTCATGCAGAAATTAGGGTTCTTGAGGATTTTTCATGATTTCTTGTTATATGTTTAATTTTAATGAAATTAATGGACATAGACATGATCGTGAGGTTGAGACGAGCATAATGATATGTGGATTGCATGTTATAATCAAGTATTCAGGGAGATTGGATAGAAAATGCAAATCAGCCAAACCCAGAACACGCGCGTGTTCTTCAGCTGTTCTTGGCGCCATTTCTTTCAAATTCAAATATTTGAATTTTGTGATTTTTATTTAATTGATTCAAAAATTAATTTCTCTCTGAGTTTTAATGATTTTGAGTTGATTCTTTTTTTAATAATTCACAAAAATGTTAAAATATTTTATTTTATCAAAAAATCCCAAAAATATTATTTATTTCATATAATTGATATTTTTGCAAAGAATTAATATTTTAATTGTTTTTTACATTTTAAATATTTTTTCTACATTGATTTTGCAACTTTTAATGCTTTCTAATTATTTTGTAGGTCAATACTTAATTTTTGAAGCATTAATCCAAAATCACAATTTGTTTTTCATATGTTAAACAATTTTGATCATTTTTAATTGAATTTTTATTCAATTAAATACATTTTTGAAAACAAATTAGGGTTTTTGGATTAATTCAACCCTCATAAATCATTTTTCAAATCACTTTGGGCCTCTTGAGAGAGTGTAAGACCCAACCGACTTGTACAGAAATATTTTGGGCCTCATTCGTTGTATAAGTCCCTCTGTACATTTTCAAATAAACGGCACGATCATCGCCTTTTGAAAAATAACCTTGGCCCTCTCCTTGAGCTATAAGACCCATTCAAAAACACTTTTGGCCTCTAATAGAGTGTAAGACCCAATCCCCTTTTAACCAAAACATTTTGGGCCTCACTTATTGTATAAGTCCCTCCGCGTTAAAAGAAAACCTCGGCGCGATCGCCATTTCAAACGGAAAAATCATCTGGGCCTACCCTCGTGTTATAAGCCCCACTCTTTTTCTTTAAACCCTTTGGGCCTCTTGAAAGAGTGTAAGACCTATCCCTTTGTACAGAAAACCTTTTTTGGCCTCATTCACTTGTATAAGTCCCTCTGTACAAATTCAACAGTGCGCTCACTGATAAAACCTTGGGCCT
Source organism: Lathyrus tuberosus (assembly GCA_022829125.1). Classification (NCBI taxonomy): domain Eukaryota; kingdom Viridiplantae; phylum Streptophyta; class Magnoliopsida; order Fabales; family Fabaceae; genus Lathyrus; species Lathyrus tuberosus. The sequence continues at coordinate 2,464,278 of JALAZF010000052.1, read as the reverse complement.
CTCCTTGAGCTGTAAGCCCCAAAACTTTCTTTTTCAAAGCACTTTCTCCTTTGATTTTGAATATACTGTTGTTTTCAATCTTTCTTTGTTGAACAACTAACCAAACAGCATGGAAGCTCTACAACCGAGTAAGTGTTTATCCGCTTTCATATACATATAACTGTATTGTGGGGCTGTTTCACTGTAAGTCTTCTTTCATAAACTCATATCGACTCTGTAATAATAGTATAGATATATAGAGTTTCCCCGGCAACTACGTCTAGAACTAGGTGACGCCGTTTCGTTTATTCATAGAAATAGACAACTAGATCCCCAATAGGATCACCAGATACAGTCTTCTCTTCGGCTGTCCTCATTAGGAATTGTCAAGAAACTCTACTCCCAGAGATGAATGTATTCTCTGTGAATGGCATCTTTGAGTTTCTTCCAAATTCTCGAATTTTCCTAACTTTGATCTATTCTCGGTGAATAGCATTGCCTTGAATTTCTCGGGGTTTGGGGACCCACGGGCTTCTTAAAAGCATCGGCCTCCTCTTGGGCATCGTACAAGGACCCACAGGCTTCCTAAAAGCAACCCCGCCTCCTCTTGGGCTTAGTACAAGGACCCTACGGCTTCTTAGAAGTATTCACAACCTCCTCTTAGGCTTCGTATAATGATCTCTTCCTCCGAGAATGATAGCCTCCTCTTGGGCTTCGTACAAGGACCGATCGGCTTCTTAAAAGTTTCCAACCTCCTCTTAGGCTTCGTACAAATTGTCCCGACGACCTCCTAGAGGTATAGGAACAGAACTTAATCATCCGCATAGAACAGTCCTTTCGTAGAGTCTACTACTGTTTCTCAAAGCATAGTACAAAAGATGAAACTCTGGACACGGACAGTCTAATATCCTTGAGTCTCAAAGACATTCTCAAGTGACCCCTTCGTTAAGTAGGAAGGAAACCCGCAGACTCGGACAGTCTCAATACCCTTCGGATTTCCCGCTTCCTTAAAGAACAGGAATAACCCGGATCCCTGAGTCAAATCCCTGAGTACAGTGTTGCTCATATAAGAACTGATTTTCTCTTTCAAAATCAGTACACTGGACCTGTCACTTAACTGAAACAGTTACCATAGCCTCCTCTTAGGCTTTGTATAATGATCCTTCTCTAGTGAAGTTAGCCTCTCTCTCGGGCTTTGTACGAGACACATAAGAGACTCCCTCGTTGAGTCAACACCCCTTTTCGCCTCCATCTCGGGCTTTATACGAGATACAAAAAGGTTCTTATTGAGCCAAATAAATAATAGCCTCCATCTCGGGCTTTATACCAGATACCAAAAGATTCCCTCGTTGAGTCAAAACCTTTTAGCCTCTCTCTCGGGCTTTGTACGAGACACATATCAGCGTCCTCTTAGGCTTTGTATAAGAAAATCACTGGTTAATCCAATTAACCTTTTAGCATCAAAACTGTGCCTCGTTCACAGTAAACAAACATCAAACAACTCCCTTCATCTAATCGCTGTAAGCGGCAAGCCTCCGGATCATCAACATCCATGCCACTGCCCCTCTTTTAGCATGAGAAATTCCTAAGGAAAGATAGCATTGCTCTACACTGAGTTAAAGTCTTCCCCTTCAGGTTAAAACCCCCTATAAAGGAAATTATGGCATTGCTAGGATCCGCGTATCCCGGTTAAAGTAATTCTCCTTTATAAACAGTTGTGACAAATAAACCCCTTTAGAGATGACAAATTCTCTCTGAAGACAACACCCTTTTAGCTTCACATCTTGGGCTTTGAACAAGATACAAATAGACTTTTCAGCTTCATATTTTGGGCTTTGAACAAGATACAAATCACCTTTCACTTCACGTCTTGGGCTTTGAACAAGACACCAAAATACCACTTCCTCCCATAGAATAGGAGGAACTACGAACGCTCTGATTTCCCTGTTTCGGTAAACGGGAATACGTAGGCATAAGATTGAAAGAAAAATCTTAGCGAGCACACTAAACAAAAAACCAAATCCCATACTCCCATGTATTTATCAAAAGCATCAGTCCTAACGTCTTAATCCTTGTTCCCCGCCAGAAACCTTATGTCTAGATAAAAACCAGTATTGGCGAAAATACAAATAACCAGTACAAAGGTCCCCCCCCCCACATTGATAGCATCCGTAACCTAACAGACCGCTGTTTAAACTCAGTATGCAAAGCAGGGTTAATTGGAGACATCTATTTCCCTTCCTTCATCAGCTCACAATAGGATAAAAAATGAATCGACCTGTAGTTTTAAGCTCAACCGCAGAGAGCGAACAGCGCTTAAGAACTGCGTCCAAAATCGCTCGCTACAGGCCACTCCGGGCGCTTCCACGATTACACTCCCCTGACTGTTTCCAGGGAAAAGATTCTGTCCGAATGTGCCAATTCAGAGTTCAAATAAGCCGGGGTCCGTTTCCTCAAACAGCTGCCGAACAGACCAAACGTGGATAAGTCGAAGTACTGCCGCTTCCACAAAAGTCACGGCCATACTACAGAGGACTGCATCCACCTGAAGGATGCCATAGAGATACTGATCATGGACGGGCACCTGAAACAGTTCGCAAAGAAGAAGGACACTCCTCGGCAAGACGCCCAGGAGTCCAAAAAGGTCGAGGAAGAAGTACCCTCCTCGGATGATACCAACGTGCAGGTAGCAATGTCTATATCCCGGCCAGAGGACTTCTACGTCCCAGACGGGCTCAGTGCCCCTGCTTATTTCGCGGCCCACAATCCGTGGGAGACTTTTCCTTCTGCCATGGTCATTTCTGGCGGGGGATTCAACAAAGTCACTGTGGGCTCCGTGAAACGGAAGTTCGACCACCTGATCAACACCAGCTGCAATAAAGTAACGACGCTTGATCAGGCCCAGAAGGGCTCCGTCCCCATCTCCTTCTACAAGGAGGAACTCCTCGGCGGATCCCCGAACTCCAGCATACCTCTGCTCGTCAGAGCCCGGATGGCGAACTTCGACGTTCACAGGATACTTGTCGACCAGGGCATCTCGGTCGACATCATGTACTCCCAGCTGTTTTCAACACTTCAGCTGGACGAATCTCACCTCACTCCCTACGTGGGATCCTACTTGCAGGGATTCAACGGGTCCGTGACAAAGCCGCGGGGTTACGTGGAGCTGATCATGACATTCGGCGCAGCTGAGATGGCCAGATCCATCAAGGTGCAGTTCCTGGTAATCGACTGCCCGTCGCTTTACCAATGCATTTTCGGAAGGCCAACTCTAGCCGAGTTGGTAGCAGTGCCCTCAACCGTCCACCTGAAGATGAAGTATTACACTTCGAAGGGGAAGATCGCCACCCTCCACGGCGATATAGAAGCTGCCCGACGGTGTTTCGAAGCAGCCACAAAGGGACTCAACACCATTGCGCCCAAGCCAAAGGTGTCGAGCAAGCCAACACTTCCAAACAGCTCCGAGGAAGCCAAGCCTCTGCCCTAGGTCGACTCTATCGACCTCAACAGTCGCTTCTCTGAGGACCATCAGGAGGAACGAGCAGCATCAGTCGGCCCGTCTACAGCATCCAGCAGCAGTTCCCATCCAATGCGCCCAATCCCGGATGGCGACTTCGAGATAGTTCTGTTCGGCGAGGACCCCAAACGGGGAGTAAAGATCAGAGCAGACCTACCTGACATCGCGAGGAAGCAGCTCAAAGCATGCCTCCGGGAGAACGCTGACCTCTTCGCTTGGAGCGCTACAGAGATGCCCGGCTTAGACCCGTCCACCGCATGTCACCAGCTGACCATTAACCCCGACCATTAAGGCCGTAGCACAAGGTAGGAGAAAGCAGTCTCCAGAGAAAACGGAGGCTGCTGAAAAAGCTGTAAAGGACCTCCTCGAGGCCAAATTTATTTCGGAAGCCAAGTACACCACTTGGCTGTCCAACGTTGTATTGGTCAAAAAATCTAATGGAAAATGGCGTATGTGCGTTGATTATACCGATCTCAATAAGGCATGCCCGAAGGATGCCTACCCCCTCCCCAATATTGATAAACTTGTTGATAATTCCGCTGGTTTTAAACTTTTATCGTTCATGGACGCCTACTCGGGCTACAATCAAATCCCAATGGCAATGTCCGACAAAAAATACATGGCCTTCATGACTGAATCAGGGAATTATTACTACAACATAATGCCCTTCGGCCTGAAGAACGCCGGAGCAACATACCAACGAATGATGAATAAAGTATTTCGGGGAGAAATAGGCGACATACTCGAAGTATACATGGAAGACACGATCGTAAAGTCCCACAAGGAAACCGATCATACCGCCCACTTGCGAAAGAAGTGCACGTTCGGTGTCCGGGAAGGAAAATTCCTCGACTTCTACTTGACGGAATGAGGAATCAAAGCCAATCCAGACAAATGTCGGGCATTCTCCGAATTTCCTACGCCCAAGTCCAAAAAATCCATCCAGTCCCTCAACGGGATGCTCGCATCACTGTCTCGTTTCGTGGCCAAATCCGCCCAGCACGCCCTACCGTTCTTCAAGCTCCTCCGCAAAGAGGCCGCATTCGAATGGACCGAGGAGTGCGACAAGGCCCTTCTCCATCTGAAACGAGCACTCTCAGATCCGCCGGTCCTCTCTCGCCCGGACAGTGGCGAAACGCTATACCTATACATGGTCGTAGCAGCCGAAGCAGTGAGCGCCGCTCTCATCCGCGAGACATCGGACGGGTAGAAGCCCATTTATTTCACGAGCAAGGCGCTACAAGGACCAGAGTTACGATACCATTAGATAGAGAAGGTGGCATTGGCCCTCATCAACGCTGCCAGAAGATTAAGGCACTACTTCCTAGCCCACACGATCGTGGTTCGGACAGATCAACCCATAAAGCAGCTGCTTGGACGACCAGATATGGCCGGACGAATGATTAAATGGTCGCTTGAACTGTTCGAATTTGACATCCGGTACGAAGGCAAAAAAGCCCTTAAGGCCCAAGCTCTGGCCGATTTTTTCGCAGAGATGACGTTCGCGGACTCCCCCGCGGACGAGACGTGCAGGTGGACCATCTTCGTCGACGGTGCCTCAAGCTCGGCAGGTAGCAGCGCGGGCATTATACTGGAGAGCAACGAAGGGACTATCGTCGAAGTATCACTCACGTTGTCTTTCCCAACTTCCAATAACCAGGCTGAATACGAAGCCTTCCTTGCTGGGCTACGCCTTGCCGAGGACCTGGGTACAGAAGAAATCGTGATTTGCACAGATTCACAACTCTTGGCCCTCCAAGTCCGGGGAGAATACCAAGCCAAAAACGACAATCTGACCGAATACTTGGCCCTGGTAAAGAAGGAAATGGCAAAATTCACAACAGTAGAAGTGAAACACGTTCCCCGCGAGCATAACGTACGAGCAGACGTGCTGTCTAAACTGGCCAGTACGAAGAAGAAAGGCGGAAACAAATCCGTCATACAAGAAGTACTTCCTCGACCCAGCATCGAGAAGGCCTCCCCGACACTCGACGTACAGGTGATCGGCGACAACAACTGCTGGATGACCCCAGTCTATAACTACCTCACCAAGGACGAACTCCCATCTGACCCAAAGGAGGCCAGCATAGTCAGGCGAAGGGCCTGCTCTTATGTCCTGGTCGAAGATAAACTATACCGACGGGGATTCTCCATCCCACTGCTCAAATGTGTCGAGGAAGAAATGGTCACGCATATCCTGCGCGAAATCCACGAAGGAATCAACGCCCAACATCTCGGCGGAAGGTCCCTTGCTCGAAAGGCCCTCCGAGCAGGATACTACTGGCCGACCATGCAAAACGACGCAAAAGAGCACGTAAAGAAGTGCGATAAATGCCAAGGACACGGGGACATGCACCTAGCCCCACCTAACGAGCTCAAAACTATGTCCTCCCCGTGGCCATTCGCCTGGTGGGGCCTAGACATCCTAGGACCCTTCGTGGTAGGATCCAGTCAGAACAAGTACCTCATAGTGGGCGTGGATTATTTCACAAAGTGGATAGAAGCAGAACCTCTAGCCAAAATAACTGCCCTCAACATCCTGCGTTTCTACAAACGAAACATCCTTGCACGTTTCGGCATTCCCCAAGCAATAGTAATGGACAACGGGACGCAGTTCACGGACAAGAAGTTCCAGGACTTCGTCGCCCAACTAGGCACGAAGCAACACTTCGCATTCGTCGAACACCCAAAAACAAACGGGCAGGCTGAGGCCGCTAACCGAGTCATCCTTCGAGGCCTCAAGCAAAGGCTAGACGAAACAAAGAAGGCGTGGGTCGAGGAGCTACACAGCGTGCTCTGGGCCTACCGTACAACTCCCCATTCAACGACCAGGGAAACACCTTTCTATTTAGCATACAGAACTGAGGCTGTGATTCCCATCAAAGTTCACGTGCCCTCTAGGCGGACAGAGTCGCCCCTAGACGAGGAAATGAACGATGAATCTTTAAGGGAAGAGCTCGACCTCGTCGAGGAAATCAAAATGGGGCAGCTCTCCGCGAGGCCTCACTGAAACAAAAGATCACCATCAGGCACAACGCCAAAGTGATACGACGAGAGTTCGACGTGGGAAGCCTTTTCCTAAGAAGAAACCACAAAGACTCTCGCGAAGACCCTATCGCATCCGGGCAAAAACGGAAAATGGGGCCTACTACCTAGAACATCTCACCGGGGAAGAACTCGCTCGACCATGGAACGCCGAAAAGCTAAAACAATACTACAACTAAATCCTCGGTTCGACTCGTCGCAGCGACGAACGTCACCTACCGACCACTATGCGCGTCTAGGTACAAGCGTCGCATACGATTAAAGCACAACCCCGCTCAGTGACGAGTCGGGTCGTTGCTCGACAGCGGTCCTCGATCGAGCATCGTCGTCGTCAAAGTACCATGATTGGCAGAACCCCAGCTCGCGATGGGACGTTCACGCCGCGAACTCAGGCCTCAAACGCGACCTGAACTCCACTCCCCGGCCAGGACATTCCCCGGCCGTTCGACCAGTTCCCCACACTGTCGAACAAATCTACAATGAGCAATCCCCCCATAAATATCCGCACAAGTCAAAAGCTCCCAAACACGGGCAGGCATACATTCACAGCAAGCATGCATACAACACTTAGCAAAAATAAACGCAAGTAAAATCATGCACGCGAAGAAGACAGAAACATAATTAACATAACAAATGGCCACAAGGGCCACGATTGTGCGTTATTACATAAAACGGGGCCATGCCCCCAAAAATAAAATTACAAATAATTCAAAGGCGCGCAGGCCGGACAAGATACAACAACATCAAAATAAAAACACTCCTCATTCATCCGCCTGCTCAGCTGACACCGGCTCAGGTCCCCGGTCCTCCGCGGGCTGGTCCTCAAGCTAGGTCTCAGGGGTATCTAGAACAAGGCCTGCGGGCAAGACGATGCGACCATCCTCAACGCACGCAAGGTAGTGAGTACCCTCGGTCGAAATCTCAAGCCCATGATTCACCACCCGCAACTGAGCCACGGCGCTTTCAAAGGATTCCACTGCCACGGTGATACCGTCATCCTCGGCCAGCAGGATGCGGGCAACCAGCTCAGACCTAGTCTTCAACTCTTTGATATCCTCCGGTTCGTCGGCACCCGGGGCGCTGGCCGCCATCAACTCCTTGTTTAGCTCCTCGGCAGCCTTTTTCTCCGCCGCCAGCTTAGTGACATCCTCTTTCAACCTAGCCGTCTCCTCTTCGGCCTTCTTCCTAGCCTCACGGGCACTCTTAACTTCCTCCTTCGGGGCCGCCTCAGAAGCCCGGGCAGCAGTGAGTTCGGACTCAAGCGTGGAGTCCCCTTCGGCGTAGACAGCAGCTATCTCCAACATTCTGACCAGGGAAGAAGCATCCTGCGCCACCAGCACCCTCTTGCTCGGGTGATCCATGCCTTCCAAGCAAAGGGAATCCATCCGAGGGACGACCAAAGAGTTACCTTCAAAGAATCTCCTGTCAAGGATGCACGGAGGTAACTCAAACTTCCCCTTCTCCGGCACACGGGTAAGGTCCACAGCATCTAATGTCCTTGGCCGTTTCGCCCGCCCAGTCAAAGGCAGTGGAGATCCCCATGGTGCAGGAGAAGGAGAAGAAGAGGTCCCCACTGCAGTTTGAACAAGGGGAGGAGCACGAGCACCAGCAGGCCGGGTCTTAGGAGGAGCCGCTCCAGCTTTATTCCTCGCCATGGAATTCCTCACCACGCGATCGCGAGCTTGAGGCATCTCACCTGCACAAATGAAAAAACGAGCACGTTAGTGACGTGGAGAAGAGATAACACAAACAAAGTATAAATAACCAGGACTACCGAGCAGCTTCTCGGCATCCGCGGGAGTCTTGCACTTCAGCAGTGCCTTAACATTGATGAATCTGCACTCAACTCTCTGGCTCCCATCCTCCTCGAAGATAGGGTTGCCCTTGCTCGTCCAGCAGCTTGCAATACTAAAGGAGTTGACCCAGTTCACCAGCTTCTCGTAAGACACGGCGTCCTGCCCGCGTAGCTCGCTCGGCTCGAAGACATAAGCGTCGGGCTTCTTGGAGAAATGGTCGGGTGTCCAGCGGATGGGAAACATGTACAACCTCTGCCCAATATACTTTCCCTCCTCGTTGAGCAGCTCATTCCCATCTTCGTCGACCTCTATCTCCCAGACATATGTACTATCCTGGGCAACCTCAGACACGGGTTCTACGATGAAATACCGTCCCTTGAACGTTCGGATGGACTCCAAGAACGGCTTAAATAACTTTTTGGGCTGCTTCAAGGAAACCCATCCGTACTTCTTCCCCGCCAGCTGCCTTTGAAGATGGAAAATAGCAAAAAATAGAGGGAGAGTAGTCCCCAGAGCGAGATGCTCGCACACCAATTCAAAAGCCCGTATAAAGGCCAGCGAATTGGGGTGGAGTTGAGAAGGCGCCAGCTTCAGATGCTCGAATACCGACCGCTAGAAATCAGTAAAAGGCAGCCTCATCCCCAGCTCTTTGAAAGCATACTCGTACATCGTAAAGCGGTCCCCGAAATCCGAGCAGACCCGCTCGTCCAAGGTAGGGAAATGCACCTTCTAATCCCCTTCTGGTCCTACCTCCGTAAAGACGTCCGCCAAAGACTTTGCGAACGTAGAAACATGCTCGGAAGGCTCGGCCACCTCCCACTCCTCCAGACAGAACCCTTCAACGTCTTCCTCCATGACGTCCAATTCTTCTTCCTCCCTGACATCACTCGAGGAGCTCGATGCTGCCGAGCTTGAAGCCGTAGAGCTCGAAGCCGTCGAGCTATTGTTCTCCTCGGAGCCAGTTTCTTCCTCGGACGTGTCTAGAATAACTTCTCTATCTGGCCCCGTCGCCATTACGATCACCTGAAAAAGCAGAGAAAGACAGTGAATTCGACAGGAAATCAAATCCACCCTTCCACTGCCAAGTCAAGTGAAAGGGCGTGCAAAAGGCTGAGGACAACGTCCCCGGCCTATGCCCTAACATCGAATAAAAAACCTCCCCGCGAGGATATGCCCGAGACCTGCCATCTTCGTGCGAGGAACCTCCCCGCAATCGTGCCCAGATTACGTTGAGGCTCCACCGAAAACCGCAAAGCTTCACCGGAATCTGGAAACGTTCTACCGGAAAATTCATCGCTCTATCAAAAGATGATCAGACGCGGTGGTCACGCACGCGCAACTACCGCGACCACGACGTAGACTATCATACTCGCCGAACGTACTACCTACTCCGGCGAAGTGCTAGAAGCAGCAAAATGGCAGAACCACCGTCCACCACCAACACTCGCCAGAAATCTACCTATTCCATCGCCTAAAGCTAACCCTAGCCGCATGCAATCTACTACTAACAACAAAAGAAAGTAAAACAAGCTGGAAATCAGAAAACTTACTTGATTTGGGTAAGAGACTGCTCGAAGCTTGGCACGGTGGTCGGATGCTCTGAAGACGGTGACGGGCAAGAACGCAGAAGAGGCGAATAGAAATCAGAGAGAAAAAGTACAAAATGGGACAATCTCCCCCCTTTTTATACTGAGGGGCACGTGCACACACGCGCCCGTAGGCAATAATGAATGCCCACTAGCCATTATTACCTATTAACGGCTACACAGGGCTCAAAGCACACGTGGCAACCCAACGTTTCCCGTTTTGTCTGACGCTTTATCTCCCCAAATACCGGGCAATAGGGTCACGACCACGAATATCACGGACACAGAGAGCCACGAGCACCTCGAGACGATCATCCTCGTCTTCAAACGACGACTCTATGCTAGCTCCCCGGAGCGACGAGCAGTCCTTAAGTCATCACTCCCATGCTCTGGAGCAACGACTTGGGAGGCTCCTGTTCTGGACTGGACCAATGGCTAGAATTGGCCCAATCCGCCTCTGCTCCAGAGCGGCCCAAATTTCCTAAGTCCAATCCACTGAGGGGCGAAAGTGACCTTTCTGCCTCTCCAACCAGACAAGGAATGCAACGTTCCTCCCCAGAATTTATGCCCGTTACGGACGGCTTTCTCACTGCCCGAACAGCAAAGGACAGGTGCCCGGAACTGCGTTTATGCCCGGCATAACGGCTAGTTTCGGGCACCCTGCCCGACATAACGGCTAGTTTGGGCAGTTACCTATTCTTTGGGGAAAACGTTTATTTCGCCCCGAAAATAGGACTGTTGGCCACGCGCTGGGGGCTCTATATAAACCCTCTCGCTTGAGAGGGTCAGGTATCCAATATTCAACCTGAGAATTCACTCTTGTACTTGCTCCTTTTTCTCTGACCTTTACTTACTTGAGCGTCGGAGTGCCTTGCAGGTACACCCCCTCCTCCTCTCCACACGACCAGCATCCCTGACGCACTTGGCGGCCTGATTCTACAAGATCTGATCCAGCCTTCACGATCAATATATATATATATATATATATATATATATATATATATATATATATATATATATAAACACCAACACATCACATATACTCATATTCACAGACATGACACATATGTCTCACACCAAAACACAACATTACATTCATATCCACAGATATGACATATAAATAACACCTCAAAAGTGGTCCCTCAAGAACCCACCAATTCCCGCAGGAAACATGGATACATCGCTATACTCCCCACGGGGCTCACGATGATCCTAAAGAGCCAAACATAATAATGCAACGCAACTCAGTGACATAATGCAATGCAAGTGGTACCACACAACATGGTTCATTCAATTAAACCGATTCATAAAAGAATCCAAATAAATCACATACACTCCACTGAGCAGTGATTTATCTCCAAAACAACTCCACATTGGAGTCCGGACAATACTAGGCACCCATCATGGATTCTCACCTAGCTGTCTCCACAATATGGTTCATTCAATTGAACCCGATTCATAAAAGAATCCAGATAAATCACATACACTCCACTGAGCAGTGATTTATCTCCAAAACAACTCCACATTGGAGTCCGGACAATACTAGGCACCCATCATGGATTCTCACCTAGCTGTCTCCACAATATGGTTCATTTAATTGAACCCGATTCATAAAAGAATCTGGATAAATCACATACACTCCACTGAGCAGTGATTTATCTCCAAAACAACTCCACATTGGAGTCCAGACAATACTAGGCACCCATCATGGATTCTCACCTAGCTGTCTCCATAATATGGTTCATTCAATTGAACCCAATTCATAAAAGAATCCGGATAAATCACATACACTCCACTGAGCAGTGATTTTTCTCCAAAATAACTCCACATTGGAGTCCGGACAATACTAGGCACCCTTCATGGATTCTCACCTAGTTGTCTCCACATGACACATCATGAAATGCACGACACAGATGATGCACAAAACATAAGCATAGTAAAAACAACTATACCTCTTCACGATCCCCATGATCACACGTGAGATACATACTCACCGTAATACACACTAGTATTACCACACCTGTCCAATCAATTCAATATAACACATACATAACAAGAATTATGCACAAACACATGTATAACAATTAATTATACATCTACATGATCCTCCTGATCACACGTGCGTTACACTCACACCCTAATTCACCCTTGAATTATTACCCTATATCACACTATCATTACACACAAAAACTACTCACAACATACATTGATATTCATTTATACAATGTAATTTGCCATAAGGCCACAAACAACCACAACCATTATTATCACCTGCACCAAAATACAATTCACTAGGATTCACGCCACAAGGCTACCCACAGCAACATCAATATGATAACATACATTTAAATTCATCTATTCAATACTTTTATGCCACAAGGCTATCATTCAATAACCACATAGTAGGTCTCACACATTTTTAAGGCATACAAGCCACTACTATCCTCTACCAAACATCCTTGGTTAAAATCATGGTCTCACATACCATTTAATAGCACATTGGATTCTCTTTCCAAGGCTTCAAGTCCCATATCACTCGGCTTCCCGATTCATGAATTCTCGGTGGAAACATAAATCACACTTTCCATATTCATCACAATATTTAGCTCTACCATATCAATCCCTGACATAAACATATGTTTCTACCTCACCATCACAAAGAGCATTGAAATAGCTTTCCAAAACTTCCGACCGTGTATCAATCCGAGTTACGGATCACAAGTTATGGAGGAAACAAGTTGGAAAAATTTGTCACGTTCGCTCCAGGGTTCGCTAGGCGAACACTTAGCAAACCAAGTCAGTGGAAAAAGGGCATAAAGTTCGCTAAGCGAGCTTCTGGGCGAATATTCGCCTTCCGTTCGCCCTGGGGGTCGCTAGGCGAACCCTCCACCAATCATTCGCTTTGGAGTTCGCTAGGCGAACAAAGCAAAATTTAGAAATTCGCAGCAGTGAGAAACCAGAAACATTTGGGTCCAAACTCCCAATTCTTCTTCCAAAACACTTCCAAACAGCACAACCAAGCATAACCAATGATCATATGCATAATACGATTACACTACGCAATTTATATCGATTTTCAACCGTGAAAACATCAATTTCCACTCAATTTACCATTTCTATCGAATGTTAAAACCCTAACATTTTCAACCAAAATCAAACCAAACAAACACATACATATACATATACAATCGAAATATAATCGGAACTTCTCACCCTTACCCGATTAATCGAAGATCAAGCTTGATTTGATCGATTCCTCTTCTTCTTTCTCTTCTTTCCCTTTTCTTTCTCTTCTTACTAACAAATATATATATATATATATATATATATATATATATATATATAATCCAATATTATATAATATAATCCGATAGGGTAAAACATCTACAATTGATATATGTCGTCTCAACCCAATTGATCAATTATTAGAGTTACCTTAAATACTCTCTTGAACTAATAATTATTAATTCGTCTCTTTAATAAAATAATTGATCTCTTCAGAGTTCTCTAGTTGCTTTCTCTCTTGGCCAAAATATTCTTCTTTCTTCCCACTAACCATAATAATAATAATAATAATAATAATAATAATAATAATAGTCCTCACACTACTATTATTAAATATGTCCCCACATCATTCATTATTACTTTATTATTATCCCAACAAATAAAATAGCACACGACGATTAAATAATTTAAAATGGGGTATTACACTTCGCCAGGCGAGCATCAAGCAAACTGGACTGAGGCGAACCGAATTTTCTAAGACTTCAGAAATTCTTATCTTTTAGCCCGTGTGTCCGTTTTAGTCGACGTTCGAAGCGTTGGAGAGCTGGTTTCATGTATGTTTCGTTAAAATTAATTTCAAAACCATAACTCCAACCCTTTAATGCGTTAAATTGGATTTTTGTATGCGATTGTGTGTTGTAAGTGGAGATGATGGTTTCGTTGGTATGAATGCATGTTATCGTTGTATATTGTTGTTATTGGCAGGTATAGACTACTGTTTGTATCATTGTATTATGATGTATTGATGTGTTGGTTGTCATATGCATGTAATTATGGTTGTATTCATTGTTGTGTGGTTGTTGTTGTGTGTTGTCGATTGCATGCATGACATGTTGCATAAGTGTGGGATAAGCCGTGTGCCCATGTGGGGTGTGAGCGTCTTATCCGGATTCTTTAAAATAGAATCGTTGTTGTGGTAATAGTGTGCCCATGTGGGGTGTGAGCGATTACGGGCAATCGTGTGCCCATGTGGGGTGTGAGCGATCACGAATGTTGTGTGCCCATGTGGGGTGTGAGCGACTATTTTGACGTCCCGACGGGGATTGTGACCATGAATCAGGGGTCGATTGGTACCACATGCATTGAGTCGTGTTGTGGGTCTCATTGCATTGTATTGTGTGTGTTGATCATCTGTGGTGTTATAAATGCAGTTGTGTTGATGTGTGTTGATAGGGTGGATTCTGTATGTTTTTGTGCTTTCATACTTATGCTATGCATTCTTTATATTGATATGAGAATCTCAACCCTTCTGTTTGAATGTTACCTCTACGTGGGTAACGTGCAGATAAGCAGGAGTAGTTCGGAGGTGGAGTTAGCGAAGACGAGGTCTTCCCTTTCGTGTTATCGAGTCGCGTCTGCTCTGTTTTGTAACACCGGGGGTGTCGGAACGCTAGAGTCTTTTAATTTCCGTTATATGTTAATACTATTTTAATTAAGGATATTATGTGTGACCAAACATGTTTCTACTTGCGTTGATTTTTCCGCTGTGCATGAATGTTAAAATACTATGTTAATTATTATATTACGGTATTGTTATTGTGTGCATGTTAAGTTGAGTAGTCGAAGTAGCATCCTAAATCCATGTATTTCATTTTTACTCTGATAAATTATGATTAAAATTGTCGCGGGGATTTGGGGTGTTACAAAGTGGTATCAGAGCAGGTTGGTCCATCCGACCAAGTTGTCGAGTTGTTGTCGTGTGTTAGTTGTTTGGTGTCAGTGTTGGTTCCTTAACCATTGTGTTCTGTTGTTGGTGTGTGACAGATTTAGAATGGCTAGAAGGAACGATGCTGCGATTGTTGCTGCTTTGCAAGCTATGGCTCAAGCAGTGCAGAACTCGCCGCATGCTAAGGAGAATGATGAGTTTCGGAGGAACAAACCGCCTACTTTCAAAGGGAGATATGATCCGGATGGAGCACAGGCTTGGCTCAAGGAGATTGAGAGAATCTTTCGGGTTATGGAGTGTCCTGAAGCACAGAAGGTGCGGTTAGGTACTCATATGCTGGCTGAGGAGGCTGATGATTGGTGGATTAGTACTCATTAAGTGTTGGGAGCAGCAGGTGAGGCAATTACTTGGGCTGTGTTCAGTAGAGAGTTCTTAAGGAAGTATTTTCCTGAGGATATCAGAGGAAAGAAAGAGATTGAGTTTTTGGAACTGAAGCAGGGTAACATGACGGTTACAGAATATGCTGCTAAATTCTCAGATCTGGCTAAGTTTTATCCTCACTACAGTGCGGCAACTGCTGAGTTCTTAAAGTGTGTCAAGTTTGAGAACGGTTTGAGGCCTGAGATTAAACAGGCAATTGGGTATCAGCGGATCAGAAGGTTTTCGGATTTGGTGGACTGTTGCAGGATATTTGAGGAAGATAGCAAGGCTCGATCGGCTCACTATAAAGGGCTGACCGAGAGAAGAGGAAAAAAACCGGTGAATCGCGGGAAGCCTTATGCATCTCCAGCTGAGAAAGGTAAACAAAAACATGCTAATGGCAAGAAGCCAAGTGGGGGAGGTGCATCTGCCCTTCTGAAGTGTTACAGGTGTGGTGAGTTGGAACATCGTGTCAGTGAGTGCACGAGCGATGTGAAGAAGTGTTTCAAGTGTGGACAGTCAGGACATCTGATTGCTGACTGTAAAGCTAATGTGGATACTTGTTACAATTGTGGGGAACAGGACCATATTAGTACTCGTTGTCAGAAACCAAAGCAAGCTTCGACTAGAGGGAAAGTGTTCGCTTTGACAGGGACTCAAAATTCCAGTGAGGACAAATTGATCAGAGGTACATGTTATATTAATAATACGCCTTTGACTGCTATTATTGATACTGATTCTACTCACTCCTTTATTGCTGTTGATTGTGTAAGAAGGCTAGGCCTTGTTGTTTCTCCTATGAAGGGATAGATGGTTATTGAAACTCCTGCTAAGGGATCGGTGACTACTTCTTTAGTCTGTTCGAATTATCCATTATCAATTTATGGTAAGGACTTTGGTGTGGATCTGATTTGTTTACCGTTGGGAGTGTTGGAGTTCAATCATGTTCATATTAACTGTTTTAACAAGTCGGTTCGATTTCTTACTCCTAAGGAAGAGAGAGAAGATGGTTTTCTGTCTGCTAGAGAGTTGAAAGAGCTCTTGGAAGAAGAAGCTCAGGTGCTTGCATTGTTTGCATCCTTGTCAGTGGAGAGTAAGTCAGTGATTAATGAATTGCAAGTGGTGAGTGAATTTCCTGAAGTGTTTCCAGATGACATTGCTGACGTATCACCAGAGACAGAAGTAGAGTTTGCTATTGATCTTGTCCCTGGTACCAGACCTATTTCTATGGCACCATACAGGATGTCAGCATCAGAATTGTCAGAGCTGAAGAAGCAACTGGAAGACTTGTTAGAGAAGAAATTTGTGAGACAAATTGTATCGCCTTGGGGGAGCTCCAGTGTTGTTGGTAAAGAAAAAGGATGGTAGTATGAGGTTGTGTATCGATTACAGACAATTGAATAAAGTAACGATTAAGAATAAGTATCCGCTTCCCAGAATAGATGACTTGATGGATCAGTTAGTGGGTGCCCGTGTGTTTAGCAAGATTGACTTGAGGCCGGGTTATCATCAGATACGAGTAAGAGACGAAGATATTCAGAAGACGGCTTTCAGAACTCGATATGGACATTATGAGTATGTGGTGATGCAATTCGGAGTTACCAATGCACCTGGTGTATTCATGGAATACATGAATCGTATCTTTCATGAGTATTTGAACCAGTTTGTGGTTGTCTTTATTGACGATATCCTAATCTATTCTAAGTCAGAAGAGGAACACGCTGAACATTTGCGGATTGTGTTGCAAGTGTTGAAAGAGAAGCAGTTTTATGCTAAGTTGTCTAAGTGTGAATTCTGGTTGAGAGAGGTAAGTTTTCTTGGTCATGTTATTTCTGGTGATGGTATTGCTGTGGATCCATCCAAGGTAGACGCCATTCTACAATGGGAGACTCCGAAGTCGGTGACCGAAATTAGAAGTTTCTTGGGTTTGGCTGGTTATTACAGAAGGTTTATTGAAGGATTTTCGAAGTTGGCACTTTCGTTGACTCAATTGACGTGCAAGGGTAAAGCATTTGTGTGGGATGTTCATTGTGAGAGGAGTTTCATTGAGCTAAAGAAGAGGTTGACTACAGCTCCAGTGTTGGTTCTACCTAAACCGAATGAACCGTTTGTAGTGTTTTGTGATACTTCTTTGATGGGCTTAGGAGGTGTGCTCATGCAGGATGGTAAGGTTGTGGCTTATGTTTCACGACAGTTAAGGGTACATGAGAGGAATTATCCGACTCATGATTTGGAATTAGCTGCAGTGGTATTTGTATTGAAGATTTGGAGGCATTATCTCTATGGTTTCAGATTTGAAGTGTATAGTGATCATAAGAGCTTGAAGTACCAGTTTGATTAGAAGGAATTGAACATGAGGCAGAGAAGATGGCTAGAATTCTTAAAAGATTATGACTTTGGCTAGAATTCATGATATTTAAGGCGTTGTTTTCTTTTCAAGCCCTCATCATTGGCGATGCAAAAATTGACTTCTTGGAAGTAAAGGCAATTACAAAATCAAGTGTTAAACAAGATTAGAAGTTTTCATTGGTTTTATTTCATCGAAATCCAAGAGTTGACTAAATCATGATTACGTCTTCATCAATATTGGGCCATGGGAGGCATGTAATTGAACATTCAAATTCAAAAATGTAAAATGTACATAATAGAGGGAAACACAAGAGTTTTATTTTTCAAACAAGTGTGCTACGCATGATAGTCTATCCTCAAGAGCTTGCAATGTGGGTTTTCTTAACATGGGTTTCCTATGACAACGTGATTTTAAGCATGGTTTGGTTCATCATACAATATTATTGTTGGCTACGTAATGCTTTACGAAAGTATATTGTGATAGTCGCCACGGCTGCAAGTAGGATCCATGCACGTTTGTTACAACTTCCGTGTTTGATAAGAATCGATGTAGTTACAAAAGCAATAAAAGGGTAACTACGTTTATGCATGAGGTTAATGAGGTTAATTAAATGACACTGAGCACTATTCAAGGATACATTTCAAACACCCTTACACAAAATCACCTGATGCTAAAATATTACAAAGTAATTCAAACTTAAACTAGTGGAAAATTTTTCTCAATACCAAGATCCAATGGTAGGTTTTCTCGTCACAAAATAAAACCACAAGCATGAAATCATACACTGGCAGCAGAGGCAATAGTTGTGCATTCACCACGCTTCAAATGCAGCCCGTCAAGTTGAAAAGGAATCCATTCATACAGCTATCCAAGCAACCAAACGAAACCAAGCTATGTCAAGTACCCGCAAAAGCCGTCCACCACCTGACACGAAGTAAGACAAAAAAATAAACGACAAATTCACGAGTCACCCATGCAAATGTCTAAACAGTGTAAAAGGTTGTGCATATGCCACATGATCAATTCAAAAAGTATGTTGTATTCAATAGCAGCAACTCAGAATTTGGGGCATACTGGCAGCAATATGAATCATCTTGTGTCAAACATGCTAAGAGGTGTATGCTAGGGGATGTCGTCAGTATGTGTGCGATAAGTAAAACGAAGACCAGTGTATAAGTGTATCGTGCTTAGTGTGCAAATATGCGCAGCAGTCAGTCAAGATAGCATCCAAAACAAAAGGTACCAAAGGACGTGGTTGTTGCTCTACTTCGTTATCCCGGTGTTGTAAGGATTCCCTACACTAAACCATCATTAGGAAAGTGGAGAACTTACAACATATCAGCAGCAGGAGAAGAATCAATCAATGCACCTTCAGAACACGATCGACAATTTGCTATGATTGAACACACAATGAGCAGGGTCAGTCCGCCGTTGCACACAACACTTCCTGCAAAATAGCGGAGATTTCTATTAATGATAGCATGGAAGTAGGAATCACAAGAAAAACAGTTGAATACAATAAAACCAAAGATGTTGAGTTACATAATAGTGTGAAACCTGCTCATAACGAAACAAGAGTAGGCTTGGTGATAATTCTGACGAACTTGTTAATGCTTGATGAAAAAGCTTGTAAGTTCTCTTGGTATTGTTGAACCACCTTATGGCAGCCACATTCTCAGTCTTTTGATGGGGTACCCCTACTGCTATCTCAGATTCAACATCTAGAAATTAGAGAATAAAATCATACACTTCATCATTTTGTTGGAAGAGCCCCATCCCACATCATAGTCCGTAAGCGCCGCAGTACCGAAGGTTAACAGGAAAGAAGAATACAAATTATAATTTGTTCAGAGCTACGTCACATTTGTGAAAGTAAAGAGAATGCACATGCAGGAATTTGTGAAGAAACCCGAAGGTTTTGCTGAAGAATTGGGAGAATCAACGCCGAAATGTAGAAAGAGATTGTTCATTCCATACTCGTCCAGGTTCAGCCTCGAGTTATGGTAATTGATGAAAATTCAAAGGGTGTCCAAACTGTTTGCTTACATCTTGAGGATAACGATGTTTTCAAGCATCCTCCTTGGTTAATAGTAGCCGGCACGAAGTGCTGAAGTACAATGTGTTATGCAAAGATCTTTAGAAACCTGCCGAGCAAAACGGAAATCAAATATTCGTGACAAGATCTCTAACACAAAGGTTTATCAATTCAGCAATATCAAAACTCAGAAAAGATGCAAGGCAGGTCGTTGTCTCAAAACTCACTTGGTTTGCAGCAAAGGTGTGTCCTTTACTCTTACAATTGCTTGCGCTGCCAAAATGATCTCTGTATGAATAAATCCACTCCGTGAATGAACAAGAAAGTTAAGGAAAGTTTGAAAGCTGAATATGCTGTCAATGAGACTTACAGTCGGGTCCTGCAGAGGTGTTGATTCGAGACAAATCGTTGATTAGGGCCGGCCACTGTTGATAGTTACGGATACCTCGCTGCAACAGAGAACGGAAACGTTCACAATAGAAACAAATTGCAATGAATCAAAGAAAGTCCACTCCTTTTTCTAAAAAAATAAAAGATCGTATCAAGTACACAATCAATAGGATCAATTAGATTAATTTGAAAAGGAAAGTATTCATCACATACAAATATAGAAAGAAATACGGTTACGGCACAATCGACAATTTCTAAGTTATCATCAATTGCAGAAATTATTATTTCCAAATCATCAATTGAAATCGAAAATTCAGCAAGTAATTGCGGCATTCAATACAAGATCAATACAGTTTGAAAAGAAATCACAATACAATCTTGCTTTCCCAAGTTTACGGATGTAAATGAACCGAAAACGGAAGCCCAAATCATGGCCACGGGAATCACAGAAACAAATCTGAATCAAAATCAGCAATTAATAGAAAGATTTTCAATCTCGTATTTAATTTTGAGATTGGAAATTTAATTTTAAAAAGTCTATAAAAGCAGCAAACAACACACAAAGAATTCGGGCCGAAAAAGTTTATAAGAGGAGAAAAATTCACGCATTGAAGAATATCAACAGCACCAATAATTTGAAGCGAATCAATATCATCATCAAGCAACAACATGCACGCAACAAGAGAAAGAAGGGAGAGCTTTGGAATCACACCGACATAACCGATATCGCCGCCGAAGACGCGTCGGACGAACTCCGACAGGTAACTTCTTCAAACTTCCTCCGTTGCATCACCGTGATCATACTTGTTGTGATTGTTGATCGCTCATGTCCGTAAATTGCTTGTTTCTTTTCTTGATTGAGGAGTATGGTGCTCGCGTCTGATTCGGGACGATTGCAGAGGAATCATTCGAATTCGAGGATGAATATGGTAATGTAATACTTGTTTGTTTTCTTTGCCTTTCGCCGTCGCCGGAGGTGATGGTCGGCGCGGCGGTATTTGTTTGCTTCGGTGAGTCGGGTGAGAAGGGGAAGATGAAGTGAGGGAGGCTACGACGAAGGAGATGGAGGGTGGTTCGCGCGACGGAAGGAGAGACGCGGTGAAGGAAGATGGTGTGAGGGAGAGAAGCTGAGAGAGAGTGACAAGGTTTAGGGTGAACAAGGTGCGTAGCGTGAGATAGGAGAGGGAAGATGAGATTGGACTTGCTGATTTTCTAGTTTGTTTTTTTTCTGTCCCATTTCTTGTTCTAGGGCCGCTCGGGTTGGGCTTGGAAGAAGGCCCGTGTGCTTTTATTTGTTTTATCCACTCCAACTTTTTGTTTTTTTTAGTTGATTTAATTTTTTTTTTTTAAAACAAATAATTGGTAATTAGTTTTGATTAAAAGAAAAATGTTTGATTAAGTTTTGTAATTAATTTGTGATTGATCTATTTTTCTAAATTTAGGTTGAATTGATGATTGAGTTTTAATGTGAATTTATGGTTAATTTTTTTTTTATAAGTTGTGATCTAAACTCATGGTTCAGTAAAATTTGTGGTTAATCTTCGATTAGGTCTGCAATTAATTTTTTGCAATTAATTTTTTATTAAAGTGAGTGCCTAATTCTTATTTTTGCAATGGATTCTTAGTTGAAGTGTGTGAATTATGAAGATGTGACCGGTTCCTTATAAGTTTCTTGATGCATACTCGTTGATGACTTCCACCATGAATTTGATACTTGTTACCAATATTTGTTGGTTGGTGTTCACACTCATGCTCCCATAGGATTTTCTCGATTCAACTTTATTCTGGGTAAATTGAATTAGGATAGACTGTAGGCTTTCAACCTTAGGTTCATCTCTTTGCATGCTAACATTAGGTAGAATTCCCTTTCTATCTCAACTTTAGGACCACTGTGCATGACAACACTAGGATCTAAGTTCCCCTAGTTGTTTTCTTTCCAACCTTTGAGTCCTTTCTCTTCTCATATCAAAACAAGTTCAAAACACTTAATAAATACAACGAGTATTGTACGCCACGAGTCTTAAGTACATGGGAAATGAAGAATGAGGGTCCCCCTTCACTTTTCTAGAGTGTTTAGCATACCTCCCATTTGGGGGCGACCATGCGACGCATTCGCTCCTTCGATATAGACTTTAGTGCAATACAAGTTTCAAACTAACTTAATCTACTTCTATCTAAAATTCACAAACAAAGTGCAAACCTTTTTATCCTTCTGGATCGTTGATCTAAACTTTTCAAAAAGGGCATGTTACCTCCATGAGCTTAGCATCGCTCATAAAAGATACTCAACACACCGTGGTAGGTCGAACTACGATTGCTCTGATTTTCTCATTCGGACGAGAATGAGGATACGTAGACACAAGACGACGAAGTCTTGGCGAGCACCCTTTTTCCATTTCTGTAGTCCACGAACTACGGACGCTCTGATTTCCTCATTCTCGTCCGAATGAGAATACGTAGGCACAAGACAGCGAAGTCTTGGCGAGCACCATTCTCCCCTATTTTCTGTAGTCCCACGAACTACGACGCTCTGATTTCCTCATTCTCGTCTGAATGAGGACACGTAGGCACAAGACGGCCAAGTCTTGGCGAGCACAATCCCTCCATTCACCTGTAGTCCTCAAAACTACGTTGACTTTGACTTTTCCATTGCACGAGGGAATACGTAGGCATAGGACGGCGATGTCCTATCGAGTTACCTTTTGTTTAATTTCCGTTTAGCAATAGAGATTTAGATAACACACCCTTTGATTAGACAACAAGCGTGGATCCCGTTGAGTACAGCGGACGCGAGGGGGTGCTAATACCTTCCTCTCGTGTAACCGACTCCCGAACCCAGACTATGGTTGCGATGACCATGTCTTCTCCCTTTTGAGGTTTCTTTGATCGTTTCCTTTCCCCCGTCGGGATAAATAATGTTCGATGGCGACTCTGTTTTTCTGCCGGTTATTTTTCGCGTTGCGACAGCTGGCGACTCTGCTGGCGACTCTGGTTCCTTATGCGAGTCAACCCTAGCGCTTGTCTATTTCTGTTTCGTTGGGTGTTTATTTTTGTGCATTATTTATTGTATATTACTGTATTTTTATCACATTATTTGCACTTGATTATTGTTATCCTATTTCTCTACTGTTGTTGTGCTATTGGGTGGGTTAGTTCCATGAGAGATAAGCCCAATACCCAGGTTTGAGTATACACTTAGGATTAGAGTGGAAAGTAGTGTGGCTTGCGTGGTGTTTGATCATGTTTAGTTGACATGAAAATTCCACATTCAGACGAGGCTTTCTTTGGAGATATTATATCCTGCGCGTTTGGGACAGACGATAGAGTGTTAAATTAGAGAGCTTATGACTTTGGAGACCGTTCATGGGAAATCAGTTGAGGCCTTCTTGATTGGTGATGATGTCAAACCAGAAATGGTGAACGTATCATCATTTCTCGACCTGAAAGCCCGTGATACTGAGGACCTGCTAGGATGTCGTCCAAGACTAGAACCCACATGTGAGAGGGAATGGGTTCTTGTAGGAAACCTTGACCTTCAACCGACCCGATTTTCTTGTCAGTATGAACTTATCAACCTGGTATTCTGATTATCCTGGTATTCTGATTATCCTAGTATTCTGGTATTCTAGGTTTCTTGTCAGAGTGGAATTATGGTCCTTATTCAGTCAGCAGTACAACAGATATTCAGAGCAATTTGATACCTTTGTCTCATGTTTGTATATGCATCATCATGGCATTCTAACATGTTTGTTTATTTCCAGGCTTTGTATCTTATCCTTGATTCTAGTTGTTGAAGACTATCAAAGATGGGCACCGACATGAAGAATATCATTGTGTACAAGTTTCCCAAACCTACCGTGGATTCTCTTCTCAGATTAGTGGCTCTGGCAGATTCTGGTGCTTTATCAGATTTCAAGAAAGATTATGGGAAGATTTTGAATTCGTCCATACTATTACTGACTATGAGTACAAGGGCATTCATACTTTGGTACAATTATATGACCCCCCGCTGCGCTGCTTCACTTTTTCGGACTATATTTTGGCTCCCACTTTGGAGGAGTTTGCTCTTATCTTGGGGATCCCCATCAAGGCAAGAGCACCTTTCTTTTATTCTAAGGATAATCCTAATCTAGAAGAGGTCGTTGTTGCTCTTCATTTGGGTCAATCTGTTTTGGCGGAGAATGTTGCTAGTAAGGGAGGTTTCCAAGGTTTTCAACTGGATTTCCTGGTCAGTCAAGCTCGCAAGTATGCTGGTGCAAGGAGTTGGACAGTCTTCAATGCGATTCTGGCATTGTGTGTTTATGGGATTATATTATTCCCGAATGTAGCGGACTTCGTGGATATGAGTGCCGTCAGGATATTCGTTATTAAAAATCCGGTACCTACTCTGCTCGGTGACTTGTATCATTCCTTGCATTATAAGAATGAGAAGAGGAGGGGAGGATCTATTTCTTGCTATGCACCACTCTTCTATAAGTGGTTTGCCGATCGTCTTCCTCAATCTGGAGCCTTTGTGGATACTTTGAGATCGCTAGAATGGTCCAAGAGATTGATGGGTCTACAGGCAGAAAATCTGGTATGGGTCAATCAGAGTCTGTTGGGTAAGGAGATTATCATCAGCTGTGGAGACTTCCCCAATGTACCTTTAATAGGAAGAAAAGGGGGATCAACTATAACCCTATTCTGGCTATCAGACAGTTTGGATATGCATTGAGAAAGCCGCCAAAGGAGAAGGATATTCAGGAGTCCTTATTTTTCAATGGAGTGTCTAACCCCGATTTGCTGAAGAAAGTTGTAGGTGCCTGGGGAAATATGCATAGGAAAGGGAAAACTGTTTTTGGAAAGAGTAACAACAGAGTTTTCCCTCATTATGTGGAGTGGGTTCAAAAGAGAGTAGAAGAGGTATTCCTGCCGTTCTCAATAGAGCCACCATTGTACCCTCCAATGATCGAACAACCAACTACCATAGAGATAGAGAAATATAATAAGTTATGAGTTGAGAAAGAAGAGTTGCATAAGGAGAATGAAGAACTAAATATGGAGATTAGTCAGTTGGGGCATGATCAGAACGAAGTTGTTTATATAGCCAAAGTGAAGACAGAGATGTTGGTCAAGAAAGAAAAAGAATTAGCGGAAGAAGTCAAAAGCAGACAACGAGTAGATCAAGATCTGAAAAGTTCCCATAGCCTACTCCAGCTGAGGAAGAAGGATTTAGAGAGAGCCCATGTCGAGATTTCTAGGTTTAATAGTCAGTGGAATGCCACTGTGACTGCCAACCAGGAGAGAGAAGATAAACTTGGAGTCCAAGTTGAAAAGTTGAAGCAACAGCTTGGGGATAAAGAAAAAGAAGTCAGAGAAGAACTTTTCCACAGGCTCAGAAGTGATAAGCGACTTAGGGAGACCTTGTCAGCCATGGAGGAGATCAAAGTTCAGGCGGAGGTAAAGAAACCCAAACTTGAAGATGCCTTTGGTGAGGATGCTTGGGAACAACACTGACGTTACTTGAAGGGGATCATGCACAGGCGAGATGTTCTCATTCAAGAACTAATTCAGAGGCCAAAACATCCCGACACTAAGAAGCTATTCAAAGAAGTCCAAGATTGGAGCAGAGAACACAATGGCTGGGAAGGATTGACCTTGGTGGAGATGGAGGATATACCTTAGTTGCTTTTTTCGTTTGTATTTGATCACCATCAGATCTATTGATTGGGGTCGATGGCTTTGTATTTGATTATGTTTCTTCTGTATGAGCTTACTATATTGACTCTTTATTGATTCTTCTTCAGCTAATGAATGAGTGGTTTTTGCCAGTGTTTTATCCATTTTGTAGTTATTGCTTTTTAAACTTGAATCAAGGAGTAGATCACCTTATGAATATTTAAACATGGCATTTGCATTGCATTTTCATAATCATGTGCATAACAGGTATTCTTGACTGGTCTTCTTATCTTTATCTGGTTTTCGACAGAGGATAGGATAACAAACTCTGGTATTCACAGATATTGTACAAGGGGAAATCAGAAAAGAACAATGGAACAAATTCAGGCTGAGTTACTTGAAGTGAGGACCCGCATGAACCAATTCATGGAGCTAATGCAAAATATGGCTCAGGGGCAGGAACAGTTAAGAACCTTGGTCCAACCTTTGGTTGCTCGTGTGGATGAAGATGGTGTTGTTCATGGTGGTGCTGGCGTTATTCCTCCTGGTGGAGGTGGTAATGGTGGTGCCAATCCTCCAGGCGGAGCTGGCGCTGGTGTTGTTATTCCTTCGGTCAGAGCTGGTACTGGTGGTGATGGTGCTAATCCTCTTGGCGGAGGTGGTATTGGTGGAACAATTCATTTGGAGGTCGACCAACAGAATGATGCATTCTCTGTGCATGATGTAGAGGCTAGTTTCCCTTCTGAAGCTGAAATGAAGTTCAAAATGATAGAAGAAAGGATGAGGGCCTATGAGAACCAGAGTACTTTAGGGATGGACATGGCTGATCTAGGCTTGGTGCCTGGTGTGAAGATCCCACCGAAGTTTAAAGTCCTTGATTTTGACAAGTATAAGGGGATGACCTGTCCGAAGACCCACATCAGGTCCTACTACAGGAATATGTCTGCTTATTCTGAAGATGAGAAGCTGCTTATGCATTTCTTCCAGGACAGCCTAACTGGGGCGTCCCTGGAGTGGTATATGGGGCTGGAGAGAACTTATATCCGGAGTTGGAAAGACTTGGCCGAGGCTTTTGTTAAACATTATCAATACAGCACTGACAAGGCACCGAACAGAACACAGCTACAGAATCTGACTCAGAAGGCGAATGAGAGCTTTAAGAAGTACGCCCAGAGGTGGCGGGAATTGGCTGCACGAGTTTAACCTCCTATAATGGAGAGAGAACTGGTGGATATGTTTATGGGCATACTTCAGGGTCCATATTATGACAGACTGGTTGGCTGTACTTCTGCATGGTTCTCAGACTTGGTTATAGCAGGTGAGCGAGTTGAGAGTGGGATAAAGATGGGAAAGATTTAGAGCGGTAATGACTCCTCATCTGGAGGAAGAAAGAAACCATATGATGGGGCCCCCAAGAAGAGAGAGGGGAAACCAGTGTTATTTCATCCTATAGAGGAAAGGGCAGAGCAAATCAGAATTCTTCGCAACAGATAGCTGTTGTGGCCATTCCGGCTGCACCTCAACACCAACCTTATGCTCCTCGTCGGTATCCAGACAGACCAAGGACGGCTAATAGGCACTTTGACACTCCGCCTATGCCGTATACTCAATTATTACAACATTTACTTCAATTGCAATTGGTCCAGAAGAGAACTTTGGCTCCGCTTACCGGCACTTCTCCACCCGGTTACGATGCCAACGCCCATTGCGAATTCCATTATGGAGCGTCGGGGCATCACATCGACAATTACAAAGCCTTCAAGCATAAGGTTTAGAACTTGCTTGATTCAAAAGCTATTGAGTTCACCAATAATGGGCCTAACGTGATACAGAACCCTATGCCACACATTGGTGGTGTGAGGGTGAATGCTATTGAAGAAGTAGAGGGGTTGAATTTGGTGACAGATGTCAATATGTTGAAAACACCATTTCTATTTGTGAAAGAGAGTCTGATTAGAGGAGGTGTGTTTCCAGGTTGTTCTGAGGATTGTCAAAGATGCGTAGCTCAACCCGAGGGTTGTGTTTTGTTGAAAAAGGGTATCCAGAAGATGATGGATGAGGGACATCTTCAGTTTGAGAGAACTTCCGTTAGTAATGGTGATGATGATGAGGAGGAGGATATTGCGACCATTTCCATTCTGTATAATATTATTCATATATCGGTGCTAGTGTGGCAAGCTCCTGTTGTTATTACTACGTCGGGACTTGTGCCATATGAAAGCACCAAAGCTATTCCATGGAATTACGGAGCTGAGGTATTTTATAATGGTCAAAAGCAGGAGTTGGTGGGTTATTCTAGTGCTGAGACTAATGTTGATAATATTGTTGGGAGTGGAGGCATAACTCGTAGTGGTCGGGTCTTTGCTCCACCGGTATCTCAGGGTGGTAATGCTGATGTTGCTACTAAGGGCAAAGGAAAGCAGGTTGTTGTTGAAGACTCCGAACAGAATCAGTTGCCTGAAGCTTCATTTTCTAAGGATGTTGAAGAGTTCATGAGAATAATTAAGAAGAGCGACTATAAAGTGGTTGACCAGTTAAATTAGACTCCATCAAAGATTTCCATTCTTTCATTATTGCTTTGTTGTGAGGCTCGCCGTAATGCCTTGCTAAGAATTTTGAATGCTGCTTATGTACCTCATGAGATTTCTGTCAACCAGTTGGAAGGGGTTGTAGCAAATGTTAATGCTAGCAACGGGTTAGGTTTCACTGATTTTGATTTAACTCCGGACGGAAGGAACCATAACAAGGCCTTGCACATCTCCATGGAGTGTAAGGGTGATGTATTATCTCACGTATTGGTGGACACCGGGTCTTCACTGAATGTATTGCCCAAGAAGACATTGATGAAACTGGATGTACAGGGAGTAATCCTCCGACCTAGTGATCTGGTTGTCAGAGCTTTCGACAGTTCAAAGCGGTCTGTCTTTAGAGAAATAGAATTGCCTATCAAGGTGGGACCGGAGATCTTTGAGAGTACATTCTTTGTCATGGATATCCAACTTGCTTACAGTTATTTACTAGGACAGCCATGGATACATGGAACTGGGGCTGTGACATCCACCCTACATCAGAAGATTAAATTTGTGGTCGATGGGAAGGTCGTCATTGTTTGTGGTGAAGAAGACATCATTGTAAGCCATTTGTCCTCTTTCAAATATGTTGAGGTGGTGGGAGAAGTCCATGAAACCTTATGTCAGGCATTTGAAGCGATGAATATTCAGAATAAGCCTCATGTGGTAAATAAGAAGCCTGAATCCTCTATGGCATCACTTAAAGAAGCTCGTGTTGTGGTTGAAGCTGGTAGTTCCAAGAGATGGGGTCAGGTCCTAGATCTTCCGGTGAAGATGGACAAGTTTGGTTTGGGATACAAGTCTCCGCAGGCACCACCAAGGGTTCAGAGCCGTCAGGGTCCTATCGGATTCTCAAGTACTGGAATTGTATATGATAATGTCAATTCTGTAGATGGGGATGATGTTGATAGTGATTGTGATTTTGATAGCTGGATTCGCCCATGTATTCCAGGACAAGCACTCAATAATTTGTCTTCTGAAGATATTGTTCAAGTCACTCTTCTTGAAGAGTAATTTTCTTTGTTTTTACATTTATCAAGTTCTACGTTCTGCCTAAGATGTAGTGACCCATTTGTAGGGCCTCATGTTTTGTTTACAATGATTATCATGAATAAAGGACATTTTTTTCATTCAAATATTTCGTTCCATGTATTTCATTTTTACTTTTACATTTCAAAATGGAAATGTATTTTTGTTTGTTCATTTTCCTCATTCTAAGATAAAGAATAAATCACCAATCATGCAGACTAATTACCCCAGATTCCATCGATAACGATTCTGCTATGGCTCGGTATGACTTTGACAATCCAATCTACCAAGCCAAAGAGGAGGTCGAAGATGACTTCCAGAGGAATTGGCCAGACTCTTAAAGAAGGAGGAAAAGGTCATTCAGCCGCATCAAGAAGATATTGAGGTTGTTAATCCGGGTACTGAGGACGCAAAGAAAGAAGTCAGAATCGGTGTTGCCTTGGAAGACAGTGTTAAGAAAAGGTTGATTGAGATGCTATGAGAGTATGTCGACATCTTTGCTTGGTCTTACCAGGATATGTCTGGGCTTGATACAGATATTTTTGTGCATTATTTGCCTCTCAAAGAGGATTGTCCGCCGGTCAAGCAGAAGCTTAGAAGAACTCGACCAGACATGGCTGCAAAGATCGCCGGTTTTCTTGCTGTTACCAGTTATCCTCCATGGGTTGCTAACATTGTGCACGTGCCCAAGAAGGACAGCGAGGTCAGGATGTGCGTTGATTACAGAGATTTGAGTAGAGCAAGCCCAAAAGACGATTTCCCGCTTCCTCACATTGATGTGTTAGTAGATAATACTGCCCAATTTTTCAGTGTTTTCCTTCATGGATGGCTTCTCTGGGTACAACCAAATCAAAATGGCCCCTGAAGACATGGAGAAAAAGACTTTCATAACACCGTGGGGAACTTTCTGTTACAAGGTGATGCCCTTTGGATTGAAGAATGTTGGGGTAACCTATCAGCGGGCTATGCTAACTCTCTTTCATGATATGATTCACAAGGAGATCAAAGTTTATGTTGATGACATGATTGCGAAGTCTCAGACTAAGGAGGAACATCTAGTTAATTTGAAGAAGTTATTTGAAAGGTTGAGAAAGTTCAAGCTGATGTTGAATCCGAACAAGTGCACTTTCGGGGTGAGATCTGGTAAATTGTTGGGTTTTATTGTCAGTCAACGCGGAATCGAGGTTGATCCTGCCAAGATAAAAGCAATACAAAAAATGCCTGAGCCGAGAACAGAAAAAGAGGTTTGTGGTTTCTTAGGGAGGTTGAACTACATAGCTAGGTTCATTTCTCATCTTACAGCCACGTGTGAACCAATATTCAAGTTGTTGAGAAAAGATCAGGCGGTCAGTTAGAATGATAATTGTCAAAGAGCTTTTGATAGGATAAAAGAGTACTTGCAGGAACCTCTGATCCTCATACCTCCTGTAGCAGGAAGACCATTGATAATGTATTTGACGGTTCTTGAGAGTTCAATGGGGTGTGTTCTCGATCAACACGACGAGACAGATAGAAATGAACATATTATCTACTACCTAAGAAAGAAATTTACTAATTGCGAGTCGAGGTATTCGATGTTGGAAAAAACATGTTGTGCACTTGCATGGGCAGCCAAGCGCTTAAGGCAGTACATGTTAACTTACACAACCCTGTTGATATCAAAGATGGATTCGATCAAGTATATGTTTGAGAAGCAAGCTCTCACTGGAAGGACTGCCCGTTGGCAGATGATTTTGACAGAGTATGATATTCAATATGTTTCCCAGAAAGCCATCAAGGGAAGTGTTCTGTCAGAATATCTTGCACAACAACCTATTGAGGATTATCAGCCAATGAAGTTTGAGTTTCCAGATGAAGGTATCATGTATTTAAAGATGAAAGACTGTGATGAACCTTTGCATGACGAAGGACCAGAAATTGGATCTCAATGGAGTTTAATCTTTGATGGGGCTGTCAATGCATATGGTAATGGAATCAGGGCAATCATTACTACTCCTAAGGGGTCTCATATCCCCTTCACTGCCCGATTAGCGTTTATATGCACCAATAACGAAGCAGAGTATGAAGCATGCATCATGGGATTAGAAGAGGCAATTGATTTGAGAATCAAAAATCTTGATGTGTATGGTGATTCTGCGTTGGTAATTAATCAGATTAAAGGAGAATGGGAGACTCGTCAGGAAAATTTGGTACCTTAAAAGAATTATGCCAGAAGATTGTTGCCATTCTTTGATAGAGTCGACTTCTATCATGTACCCCGGGCTGAAAATCAGATGGCAGATGCATTGGCAACGCTAGCTTCAATGTACAAGGTGAATCTGTGGAATAAAGTTCTGGCAATCAGAATCATGCGTCTTGATAGACCTGCTTTTGTGTTTGCGGTTGAAGAGGCGTCAGATGGTAAACCATGGTTTCACGATATCAAGTGCTTTCTTAAGAATCGAGAGTACCCGCTAGGGGCATCCAACAAGGATAGAAAGACTCTAAGGAGATTGACTGGTAATTTCTTCCTAAATGAAGATGATGTGTTGTACAAAAGGAACTTTGACATGGTCTTGCTATGGTGTGTTGATAAAGATGAAGCCGACAGGTTAATGGAAGAAGTTCACGAAGGTTCTTTTGGTACCCATGCCAACGGACATGCCATGGCTAGAAAACTATTGAGAGTAGGTTATTACTGGATGACTATGGAGTCTGATTGTTTCAAGTACGCCAGAAAATTTCATAAATGCCAGATTTATGCTGATAAAGTGCATGTGCCTCCGGCTCCTCTGAATGTGTTGTCATCTCCTTGGCCCTTTGCTATGTGGGTGGTATCGATATAATCAGAAAGATTGA
Source organism: Lathyrus tuberosus (assembly GCA_022829125.1). NCBI lineage: Eukaryota > Viridiplantae > Streptophyta > Magnoliopsida > Fabales > Fabaceae > Lathyrus > Lathyrus tuberosus. Next base: position 2,432,114 of record JALAZF010000052.1, on the reverse strand, counting down.
GTTGACTGCTTCCAATGGGCATCGCTTCATTCTGGTTGTCATTGACTATTTCACCAAGTGTGTGGAAGCAGCTTCATTTGCCGACGTCACCAAGCAAGCGGTTACTCAGTTCATAAAGAAGGCCATCATCTGTCGTTATGGTATTCCTGAAAGAATCATCACTGATAATGGTTCAAATTTGAATAATAAGATGATGAAGGAGTTATGCCAGAGCTTCAAGATCGAACATCACAATTCTTCTCCATACCACCCGAAGATGAATGGTGCTGTCGAGGCAGCTAATAAAAACATTAAGAAGATTGTGCAGAAGATGGTTGTGACATACAAGGATTGGCATGAGATGCTACCATTCGCCTTGCATGGTTATCGTACCTCAGTGCGTACGTCGACAAGGGCAACTCCTTTCTCACTTGTGTACGGTATGGATGCAGTCATACCTTTGGAAGTTGAGATTCCTTCTTTAAGGATACTGGCGGATGTAAAGCTTGATGAAGCTGAATGGTTACGGACCAGATTGGATCAGTTAAACCTCATTGAAGAGAAAATATTGGTTGCCATTGCACATGGCCGGTTATATCAGAGCAGGATGAAGAAGGCCTTGGATCAGAAAGTGCGCCCTCGGTGTTTTCAGACAGGTGAATTGGTTTTGAAAAGGATCCTTCCTCCTCAGACAGATCACAGAGGCAAATGGACTCCGAATTATGAAGGGCCATATGTTGTGAGAAAGGTTTTCTCTGGTGGAGCCTTGCTACTCTCAACTATGGATGGTGAAGATTTTACATCCCCTGTGAATGCAGACACAGTCAAAAAATACTTCGCATAAAAGAGACCCGCTGGACCACAAAAAGAAAAGGTCCAGGCAAAAATGGGCATCCCGACGAATCACAAAAGGAAAAGATTCAGGCAAAAATTAGGGATAAAAATAAAAGAATTGAATGAACCCGCAAGGTTGAAAACCTGAAAAGGCAACTTTGGCAAAAATGGGTATCCCGTTGGGTTAAAAACCCGAAAGGGCGATCCAGGCAAAAGTTAGGGATTTGAAAGCGAAAAGCTGCAGTCTGCATTCGATCTATAAGATTAGTGCAACTGTTTGGAATTCCAACGGATAGGAATCGGTCCAATCATCCTTCTCAGAAGACAAAGTATTTGAGAGCGTTGAAGACATACAAGTCATAGCCGAATCAGAACTTGGTGGAAATCTGTTTCCACATTGCCAATCTGTATTTTCTTTTTACTTTTGTGCAATTACCTCTTTCTAGGAATTGCTTCCTATTGTAAATGCCTATTTACACGCCAAATTCAATCAATAAAATTTTAGTTCACTCGAATAGTTTTTTTTGTTCTATTTTTTTACCGTTTTGTTTGCAAAAAAGAACGTCCGAATTTTTTTTATAAACATTGCATATGAAAACATGGAAGCTTTGCAAAGCATGTTAAAAACATTGGAAATTGCTTAAATTTTGAGTGTCATGGATGGTAACCAAGGTTGCGATGTTACCCCTGGACATCCTTTGTTTGTGTTTGAAGGATCGTGTGATTTCTCTCCCCCAATAGAGTTTCTCTCCCTGATAGCGATTGATAAAGTTTGTCATTCTCAGCAGAACACTATGAGGTTCTCCCTAGTAAGAGTTCAGAAGTTTGCTTTCCCGTACATGATAGAAATGGTTTGTTCGTGCTTCCCGAGCATGTTTGCATCTCCAATATTATTGTTCCCTTATCCCCAGCAGAGTAAGGGTAGAGGTTAATCTCCTAACCGAGGAGTGAGCTCAATATTGTCCCTTAACGGGGTTGGCTTCACTATTTGTTCTCCCCAAGCAGAGTTGGTTATTGAGTTCCTCAGCAGATATGAATCAGCAGTGGCTGATATTCCTAGCAGGTTTAAGCCCAATTGTCACTGGCATTTTCTTTCATCAGATTCCTGGGATGTTCCCCCAATAATCGTCTGTTATTCCCATTTTACTGTAGAATGAAGGTTCAGTTGGTCTTCTTTGACAGATATCATGACCCCGAAAGCAATTCAGTTTATCTTCCCCAGCAGAAATTTGTTTCCAGGTTTTCAGTGCTTCTCTCAGTGGAGTATCTTCCTGCATATCATAAGCATCATTGCATTGCATTCTCAAGATGCGTAGCATTTCCATTTCGTATGGAGCATTACGCCATAGAAAATTCAAGCATATGCATCTGAAGCATAAGTCAGGTTTGATACTTCCCGTTACCAAATATTTCCCCATCAGAAAGTGTCATAACTCATGAGACGTCGTTTAACTTTATCCCCAGTAAAATCACCAATGGATGTGTTCATCTTACATGTGCTCCCCTGCAGAGTTGTTTGTCTAGGCTTCTCTTTTCCCTAGCGGAGTCATCTTTTCTTCAGGTCGTAAGTCTGTTGATTCTACTTCCTGTATATCCTTTTCAAATCCCAACTTTTGGTTCGTACCCTTTATTCCGACTCTTGGTTGGTATCATATTCTTGCTATATTCCAACTCTTGGTTGGTATCTTTCGTTGTTATCCCAACTTTCCCAACTTTTGGTTGGTATCTTCTGTCAAATCCCAAATCTTGGTTGGTAATTCATCTTGAACTCCAACTTTTGGTTGGTACCCTCTAGTGTTATCCCGACTTTTGGTTGGTATTCTTTATTATTCCGACATTTGGTTGGTATCTTATCTCGAATCCCAACTTTTGGTTGGTATTTTATTTGTTGTTATTCCAACTTTTGGTTGGTATTCTTTTCCAATTCCAACTCTTGGTTGGTTTCCTTGTGGTAAACTCGCCTTCGGTCGGTGTTTTGTTTGTTCTAACTCTTGGTTAGTATTCTTTATCCCAACTCTTGGATGGTACCTCCTGTTGTTATCCCAACTCTTGGTTGGTATGCTCTTCAAATTCCAACTTTTGGTTGGTATCCTCGTCACGTTTAAATCCTAACTCTTGGTTGGTATCTTTTGCCAAACTATAACTTATAGTCGATACTCCTGCTTTATTCCAACTTTTGGTTGGTATCCTGTCCTTTTGTATCCCAACTTTTGGTTGGTACTCTTTCTTGAATCCCGACTTTTGGTTGGTATTTTTTCCCGATTCCAACTCTTGGTTGGTATTCTTTATGGTGAATTCGCCTTCGGTCGGCGTTTTGCTTATTCCAACTCTTGGTTAGTACCTTTTATCCCAACTCTTGGTTGGTATCTTTTGTCGAATCCTAACTCTTGGTTAGCACCCTTTATCCCAACTCTTGGTTGGTATCTTTTGTCGAATCCTAACTCTTGGTTAGCATCCTTTATCCCAACTCTTGGTCGGTATCTTTTGTCGAATCCTAACTCTTGGTTAGCATCCTTCATCCCAACTGTTGGTTGGTATCTTTTATTAAAAGTCCCATTTTGGTTGTTGACTTATCTGTTATCTTGTTATCCCCACTTTTGGTTGGTATTCTGTGTCCATCGTCATTCCAACTTTTGGTTGGTATCCTTTGTTGTAAGCCCATTTTCGGTTGGCATCTTATCACTCTATCTTTTAGCTCCCCACGGTTTGCAAATTTCTGGGTTCTTTTTGTATTCAATCCTCTCTTACCTTGAATGTCTGAAAGCCGTTGCTATCATCCCTTCAAGTCCAAGCTGATTGAATAGGGGCAAATGTAACACCCCAAAATTTGCCCTCAGTTCATATATCCGTAATTGGCTTTTGCTTCATATACACATGCATTCGTCACTAGGTTATACACTCATAAGCATCTATTTGCATAAGCTCATAAAACACGGGATCAAGGCCTTATGAAGATCAGGGTTTCTATTGGCTTATTGTTCCTACTTCATTGAAGATCGATTCCACTGGCGCTTTCATGGATCTTGGAGTTAAGGTTTCTCAATATCATCACGTGCTTAGGGTTGCACCAAGAGGTTATGAAATCAGGGTGTGAATTTATATGCGTCATGGATTCCTTTCTAAGCAAGCCAGGAGACTATTCTCACTTAAGATACAAGGGTTCTAATTTATCTTCAAGGCACCGCTATTATATTCCTCATAAAGTCAAGGCGTCTTTGTGAATTAAAACACAATATATAAGGCAAATGGTTCATGATATTTAAGGCGTTGTTTTCTTTTCAAGCCCTCATCACTGGCGATGCAAAAATTGACTTCTTGGAAGTAAAGGCAATTACAAAATCAAGTGTTAAACAAAATTAGAAGTTTTCATTGGTTTTATTTCATCGAAATCCAAGAGTTGACTAAATCATGATTACGTCTTCATCAATATTGGGCCATGGGAGGCATGTAATTGAAGATTCAAATTCAAAAATGTAAAATGTACATAATAGAGGGAAACACAAGAGTTTTATTTTTCAAACAAGTGTGCTACGCATGATAGTCTATCCTCAAGAGCTTGCAATGTTGGTTTTCTTAATATGTGCGCATCTTGATTACTTAGCTAATGTGATATCCACAACAAGTCACGCTTTTCAAGCACGCGTAAAGGCACTATACTTTCCTATGACAATGTGATTTTAAGCATGGTTTGGTTCATCATACAATATTATTGTTGGCTACGTAATGCTTTACGAAAGTATATTGTGATAGTCGCCACGGCTGCAAGTAGGATCAATGATAAGAATCGATGTCGTTACAGAAGCAATAAAAGGGTAACTACGTTTATGCATGAGAGGTTAATGAGTTTAATTAAATGACACTTAGCACTATTCAAGGATACATTTCAAACACCCTTTCACAAAATCACCTGATGCTAAAATATTACAAAGTAATTCAAACTTAAACTAGTGGAAAACTTTTCTCAATACCAAGATCCAATGGTAGGTTTTCTCGTCACAATAAAACCACCAGCATGAAATCATACAGTAGCAGCAGAAGCAATAGTTGCGCATTCACCACGCTTCAAATGCAGCCCGTCAAGTTGAAAAGGAATCCATTCATACAGCTATCCAAGCAACCAAACGAAACCAAGTTATGTCAAGTACCCGCCAAAGCCGTCCACCACCTGACACGAAGTAAGACAAAAAAGGAAACGACAAATTCACGAGTCACCCATGAAAATATCTAAACAGTGTAAAAGGTTGTGCATATGCCACATGATCAATTCAAAAAGTATGTTGTATTCAATAGCAGCAACTCAGAATTTGGGGCATACTGGCAGCAACATGAATCAGCTTGTGTCAAACATGCTAAGAGGTGTATCGTGCTTAGTGTGCAAATATGCGCAGCAGTCAGTCAAGATAGCATCCAAAACAAAAGGTACCAAAGGACGTGGTTGTTGCTCTACTTCGTTATCCCGGTGTTGTAAGGATTCCCTACACTAAACCATCATTAGGAAAGTGGAGAACTTACAACATATCAGCAGCAGGAGAAGAATCAATCAATGCACCTTCAGAACTCGATCGACAATTTGATATGATTGAACACGCAATGAGCAGGGTCAGTCCGCCGTTGCACACAACACTTCGTGCAAAATAGCGGAGATTTCTATTAATGATAGCATGGAAGTAGGAATCACAAGAAAAACTGTTGATTACAATAAAACCAAAGATGTTGAATTACATAATAGTGTGAAACCTGCTCATAACGAAACAAGAGTAGGCTTGGTGAAAATTCTGACGAACTTGTTAATGCTTGATGGGGTATTGTTGAACCACCTTATGGCAGCCACATTCTCAGTCTTTTGATGGGGTACCCCTACTGCTATCTCAGATTCCACATCTAGAAATTAGAGAACAAAATCATACACTTCACCATTTTGTTGGAAGAGCCCCATCCCACATCGTAGTCCGCAAGTGCCGCAGTACCGAAGGTTAACAGGAAAGAAGAATACAAATTATAATTTGTTCAGAGCTACATCACATTTGCGAAAGTAAAGAGAATGCACTTACAGGAATTTGTGAAGAAACCCGAAGGTTTTGCTGAAGAATTGGGAGAATCAACGCCGAAATGTAGAAAGAGATTGTTCATTCCATACACTCGTCCAGGTTCAGCCTCGAGTTATGGTAATTGATGAAAATTCAAAGGGTGTCCAAACTGTTTGCTTACATCTTGAGGATAACGATGTTTTCAAGCATCCTCCTTGGTTAATAGTAGCCGGCACGAAGTGCTGAAGTACAACGTGTTATGCAAAGATCTTTGGAAACCTGCCGAGCAAAACGGAAATCAAATATTCGTGACAAGATCTCTAACACAAAGGTTTATCAATTCAGCAATATCAAAACTTAGAAAAAATGCAAGGCAGGTCGTTGTCTCAAAACTCACTTGGTTTGCAGCAAAGGTGTGTCCTTTACTCTCAGGATTGCTTGCGCTGCCAAAATGCTCACTGTATGAATAAATCCACTCCGTGAATGAACAAGAAAGTTAAGGAAAGTTTGAAAGCTGAATATGCTGTCAATGAGACTTACAGTCGGGTCCTGCAGAGGTGTTGATTCGAGACAAATTGTTGATTAGGGCCGGCCACTGTTGATAGTTACGGATACCTCGCTGCAACAGAGAACGGAAACGTTCACAATAGAAACAAATTGTAATGAATCAAAAAAAGTCCATTCCTTTTCCTAAAAAAATAAAAGATCGTATCAAGTACACAATCAATAGGATCAATTAGATTGATTTGAAAAGGAAAGTATTGATCACATACAAATATAGAAGAAATACGGTTACGGCACAATCGACAATTTCTAAGTTATCATCAATTGCAGAAATTATTATTTCCAAATCATCAATTGAAATCGAAAATTCAGCAAGTAATTGCGGCATTCAATACAAGATCAGTACAGTTTGGAAAGAAATCACAATACAATCTTGCTTTCCCAAGTTTACGGATGTAAATAAACCCGCAAACGGAAACCCAAATCATGGCCACAGGAATCACAGAAACAAATCTGAATCAAAATCAGCAATTAATAAAAAGATTTTCAATCTCGTATTAAATTTTGAGATTGGAAATTTAATTTGAAAAAGTCTATAAAAGCAGCAAACAACACACAAAGAATTCGGGCAGAAAAAGTTCATAAGAGGAGAAAAATTCACGCATTGCAGAATATCAACAGCACCAATAATTTGAAGCGAATCAATATCATCATCAAGCAACAACACGCACGCAACAAGAGAAAGAAGGGAGAGCATTGGAATCGTACCGACACAACCGATATCGCCGTCGAAGACGCGTCGGACGAGCTCCGACAGGTAACTTCTTCAAACTTTCTCCGTTGCATCACCGTGATCATACTTGTAGTGATTGTTGATCGCTCCTATCCGTAAATTGCTTGTTTCTTTTCTTGATTGAGGAGTATGGTGCTCGCGTCTGATTTGGGACGATTGCAGAGGAATCATTCGAATTCGAGGATGATTGTGGTAATGTAATACTTGTTTGTTTTCTTTGCCTTTCGCCGTCGCCGGAGGTGATGGTCGGCGCGGCGAAATTTGTTTGCTTTGGTGAGTCGGGTGAGAAGGGGAAGATGAAGTGAGGGAGGCTACGACGAAGGAGATGGAGGGTGGTTCGCGCGACGGAGGGAGAGACGCGATGAAGGAAGATGGTTTGAGGGAGAGAAGCTGAGAGAGAATGACAAGGTTTAGGGTGAACAGGGTGCGTAGCGTGAGATAGGAGAGGGAAGATGAGACTGGACTTGCTGATTTTCTTGTTTGTTTTTTTTCTGTCCCATTTCTTGTTCTATGGCTGCTCGGGTTGGGCTTGGAAGAATGCCCGTGTGCTTTTGTTTGTTTTATCCACTCCAACTTCTTGTTTTTTAGTTGATTTAATATTTTCTTTTTAAAACAGATAATTGGTAATTAGTTTTGATTAAAAGAAAAATGTGTGATTAAGTTTTTTAATTAATTTGTGATTGATCTATTTTTCTAAATTTAGGTTGAATTGATGATTGAGTTTTAATGTGAATTTATGGTTAATTTTTTTTTATAAGTTGTGATCTAAACTCATGGTTCATCCTCGAGTAAAATTTGTGGTTAATCTTCGATTAGGTCTGCAATTAATTTTTTTTATTAAAGCGAGTGCCTAATTTTTATTTTTGCAATGGATTCTTAGTTGAAGGTTGTGAATTATGAAGATGTGACTGGTTCCTTATAAGTTTCTTGATGCATACTCGTTGATGACTTCCACCATGAATTTGATATATGATTGCTCTTGATACTTGTTACCAATATTTGTTGGTTGGTGTTCACACTCATGCTCCCATAGTATTTTCTCGATTCAACTTTATTCTGGGTAAATTGAATTAGGATAGACTGTAGGCTTTCAACCTTAGGTTCATCTCTTTGCATGTTAACATTAGGTAGAATTCCCTTTCTATCTCAACTTTAGGACCATTGTGCATGACAACATTAGGATCTAATTTCCCCTAGTTGTTTTCTTTTCAACCTTTGAGTCCTTTCTCTTCTCATCTCAAAACAAGTTCAAAACCTTTAATAAATACAACGAGTATTATACGCCACGAGCCTTAAGTACATAGGAAATGAAGAATGAGGGGTCTCCCTTCACTTTTCTAGAGTGTTTAACATACGTCCCGTTTGGGGGCGACCAACGCATTCGCTCCTACGTCATAGACTTTAGTGCAATATAAGTTTCAAACTAACTTAATCTACTTCTGTCTAAAATTCACAAACAAAGTGCAAACCTTTTTATCCTTCGGGATCGTTGGTCTAAACTTTTTAGAAAGGGCATGTTACCTCCGTGAGCTTAGTATCGCTCATAAAAGATACTCAACACACCGTGGTAGGTCGAACTACGATAGCTTTAATTTCCTCATTCTCGTCCGAATGAGGATACATAGGCACAAGACGACAAAGTCTTGGCGAGCACCCTTCTCCCATTTCCGTAGTCCACGAACTACGGACGCTCTGATTTCCCCATTCTCGTTCGAATGAGGATACGTAGGCACAAGACGGCGAAGTCTTGGCGAGCACCATCCTCCCCCATTTTTCGTAGTCCCACGAACTACTGACGCTCTGATTTCCTCATTCGGACATTCTCGTCCGAATGAGGATACGTAGGCACAAGACGGCGAAGTCTTGGCGAACACATTCCCCTCAATCACATGTAGTCCTTCGAACTACGTTGACTCTAGCTTTCCCATTGCATGTGGGAATACGTAGGCATAGGACGACGATGTCCTATCGAGTTACCTTTTGTTCAGTTTTCGTTTAGCAGTAGAGATTTAGATAACACACCTTTTGATTAGACAGCAAGCGTGGATCCCGTTGAGTACAACGGATGCGAGGGGGTGCTAATACCTTCCTCTCGCGTAACCGACTCCCGAACCTAGACTATGGTTGCGATGATCATATCTTCTCCCTTTTGAGGTTTCTTCGATCGTTTCCTTTCCCTCGTCGGGATAAATAATGTTCGGTGGCAACTCTGTTTTTCCGCCGGTTGTTTTTTGCGTTGCGACACTTGGCGATCTCACTCAAGAACAAACCTTTAGAGGCGGGTAAAAGAACCAAAGCTCGCGATCTTGTTTGTGGTATGAGATGCAAAAGACATGTGGGATCTTAGGGGTAAAAATTAGGGTATTACAGCTGCTACCACCGGGGTGGTGATACATCCGTGTATCAAAACCACCCCAAGGGAGGCCAATTTTGGTGCCTTTTCAAGAAGGCCATAACTTTCTTATTTCTCCTTGAAAATGGATGAAATAAAGATGGATCCTACCTAGAATTTCATGAGGAATCCAATGGTGGTCTTGGAATTTTCTAAAAATGTCTACATTTTAAAACCTGATAGTGGTTTCAAAATAGGTCAATATTTGCAAGTTCTATGCTACAACTCCATACAAGCAATAATAGCATGGAAAATTAGTTCAAACACAACAAATATGATATGTATGACATGTTCATGATCAATTTACATCAAAGCAATGCATATTTCCCAAAGTTCAAGTTGTTATGCACTTACCTCTTGAAGCTCCACTTGCTATCTTTCAAGAGACTTGTGACAGCAGAAGTAATCCAATGCCTTAGACACTCTTAATAGACCCCTTAGAAGCTTTTAGGATGATCCAAATCAAAAGGAAACCTCTGAAATAGAAACTGGCTCCTTCTTGCAAAATTGGCAAAAATGACCAAAATAGCAATTCCCTCAATTTGGGTTACAGTTGAGGAACACTTGTTGGAACAGTTTAGGGATGATATTTGGAGAGTGTTTGAAGTGTTGTTTGGCTTTGAAATTGATTGAATCAAGACATGACTTGAAAAATGCAGAAAAGTCAAAATTTTAGGTTTTGATGGTTGACCTTCTGATTTTGGTGTTGTGTGTAACACCCCTAATCTATACCCCCAATTAAATAAAGCGATAACAAATAATCAGAGTATAATTCAAACATTCATGGCATAGACGGAGGTGTTACATCAATTGAGACAAAACACAATAAACCTGCTCATAAAGATATGCAACAATCAGGTAGTAATACAAACAGAGGAACTCAGTTCCTAACACCCACTATTCAGGTACAGAATAAAGCGGAAAATCTGCAACTGAAACCTCATATATATATATATATATATCACATAAAAAGTTTGTCTGTCATATACAGAGTCATACATGTACAATCCAAAAGATATATATACATATACACATAAATCACAAACGATCTCCCCGACCACCCGGTGCTACATATCAGAGCCGACCGACAAAAGAATGAAGACCTAAGCTTCACAAAAAGACCTCTAGCATCTAGTCTGCAATGCCTCATAGAGCATTCAAAACAGCAAAAGGGTGAGAAACACAATCATAATACAATTGCATACAATTATATAATAACATAAAAATACACATACAAAACGTTCTCACAACAATTTACACCATAATTCAAATACAAAACAACACATATGATATCTCATATATCCATCACAAAGACATTTCCATTGTGCTCAACGCATTTATCACCAACATATACATATAAATCACTCATCAATTCCATTCACAATTCCACACAAAATCAATCCATTCATGATTTATGCATATGCACAGAGACCGACACAACGACTCTATGCAATGCAATGCGGTACCATCCATCCATCATCTCATCATTAGTTCACTCAGGAACTATTGGAATCATCGCTTGTTACTTAGTGTAACTCCCTGTCGGGCAAACGATGTTCCCCGTCGCTTTAGGTCATCTTTGTATAAGGCACACGACATTTATGGATCGCTTTAGGTCCTCTTTGTATAAGGCACACGATCCGATCGCTTTAGGTCCTCTTTGTATAAGGCACACGATCGTCTATAATCATCGCTTTAGGTCCTCTTTGTATAAGGCACACGATGTTATAGCGGATTCCCTCTGGAACCGATTCGTCGCTCACACCCCACAAGGGCACACGACATCACAAGAATGCATATCATGATACTTGGCATACAATGACTCATGACACTCAAATGCACACATATACACATCCATAATCATGCATATACAATCAAATACAACACAATGCATTTCTTGCCCTTAGGCCACAAACCATCATCACAACATGACATCACATGCATTTAAATCATATAACATCACACAAGTCATACGATATATATATATATATATATATATATATATATATATATATATATATATATATATATCAAAAGCACATTGCATGATACACACCAATTACACACAATTACGACGGTAAAAGTCGACAAAACGACACTATTCCAAATTCCCGACATAATTAAATCGGCCAACAATCTCAAAACCATTTTAATAAGAAAGAACAGCTCAATAGCTTTCCAACAATACCAAGAATGTTCAAAACGGATAATCGGAACACAAGTTATGGAATCAAAAAGAAAAGGAATCGCGAAATGGCAAAATTCAGCACCCTCTCTGGTCCTACGCGTATTGCCCTGAGCCATACGCGTATTGCCCAGCTCACTCACCCATTCCATACGCGTATTGCCCAAAGTGATACGCGTATGGGCAGAGACCAAATTCTTCCCAAAAATCCCACTAAAAGCTCCATACGCGTAATGCCTCACACGTTACGCGTATTGCCTTGCTAGCTACGCGTACCATTATGCAAATCAGTAGATGGCCGAGAAAAATGAACTTCCATACGCGTAATGCCCTAAATTCCCCTTGTCATACGCGTATTGCCCAAACCAATACGCGTATTGCCCTGCGTGTTACGCGTATGGGCAGAGAAAAATCCAGAATTTTCTGCAGAATTTCTGCTGCGAAATTCCACCAAAAATCACTCCAAATCTCACCTAAACACCAGAAAATTAACAATAGATTGCACAACAACACCTATCTAACATGTCTCAGCAATTAGGAACATTAAAACATGATTTCAGACACAATTTGAATCAATTTCCCACAATCTCAACATATTATGGTTTTAGTTCTATATCCAATTTCAACCCAACAATCAACAAAAACATACATAAATAATCATATACAAGTATAAGATAATCGAGTTTCGCACCCTTATCCGATTTAATCGTGTTTTCAATAGTCGGTTGATTAGATTTCTTCCTTTCCAAGTTTTCCCTCTTTTTCTTCTTTTCTTTCCCTTTTCCTTCTTCTCTTTTTCCTTCCTTTCTATTTTCTCTCTCTTTTTTTCTCTTTAAGTTCTAACTTAAGAAAATAAGTAAAATGACCAAAATACCCCTACACTCAAATATCTCGCAAACGCTCCCAAAACGCAGTAAAACATAATCACGATGAAAAATAATATATTATCAAATAAAAGTCAAAAATAAAATATATAATAATAAAAATAATTAAATCGACTCGATTAAATAAAACTAACAAAAACCGGGGCGTTACAACTCTCTCCCACTTAGAGATTTTCGTCCTCGAAAATATTACCTGAGACGAACAACTCCGGATACGACTCCTGCATCCGACTCTCCAACTCCCAAGTCAAATTGCCCTCAGCAGCGCCTCCCCACGCTACTTTCACAAGCGCAATATCCTTGCCTCTTAACCGCTTTAACTCGCGATCCAAAATTCTCACTGGTAATGCCTCAACCGTAAGGTTCTCCCTCACCTCTACCTCATGCATCGGAATCACATGCGACGGATCCGGAACATACTTCTGAAGCTGTGAAACATGGAACACATCATGCAAATTCAAAAGATTCGGCGGCAACGCCACCCGATAAGCCACAACACCCACTCTCGCGGATATCTGGTAAGGACCAATAAACCGAGAAGTAAGCTTCTTCGACTTCAATGCACGACCAACACCCGTCACCGGTGTAACTCTTAAAAATACATGATCGCCCTCTTGAAACTCAAGATCTTTCCTCCTTCGATCATGATAACTCTTCTGCCTACTCTGAGAAGCCTTCATTTTCTCACGAATAAGTTTCACCTTTTCTGTAGTCTGTTGCACTAACTCCGGTCCAACCACCGAACTCTCACCAGATTCGTGCCAACACAAAGGTGTTCGATATCTTCTTCCATACAACGCTTCAAAAGGTGTCATTCCAATACTCGAATGGAAACTGTTGTTATACGTGAATTCCACCAACGCAAGATAACTATCCCAAGCACCACCTTGCTCAAGAACACAAGCCCGCAACGAATCTTCCAACGACTGAATAGTTCTCTCGGTCTGACCATTCGTCTGCGGATGATACGCTGAACTCAACCTTAACTTGGAACCTAACGCCTTTTGCAAACTTTCCCAAAATCTGGAAGTAAACCTCGGATCTCGATCTGAAATAATACTCAACGGAACACCATGTAATTTCACAATCACCATAATATAAATCTTAGCCAACTTCTCCAAAGAAAAACTGATGTCAATCGGAATGAAATGCGCCGATTTAGTCAGTCTATCCACAACTACCCAAATGGCATTATGTCCCCTTCTGTGTATTCGGCAACCCTGTCACAAAATCCATAGAAATGCTGTCCCATTTCCACTCGGGAATATCCAACGGTTGCAACAATCCACTAGGCTTCTGATGTTCTACCTTTGACTTCTGACACGTCAAACACGCATAAACAAACCGAGCCATATCCCTCTTCAATCCAGACCACCAAAAGATCTTCTTCAAATCCTGATACATCTTATTAGCTCCTGGATGTATACTCAAATTACTCCAGTGTCCTTCCTCTAAAATCATCTTTTTCAAGTCCGAAACATCAGGAATACAAATTCTACCATAGAATCTCAAAACACCCTTATCATCCATTTTAAAGTCACCATTCTCACTTTGATCTCCAACCGTCATCAAATCAACAAATTTCACATCCAGCTTCTGTTTCTCGCTAACGGTCAACAGAAAATCATTAGTAACCTTTAACATACCAAGCCTCACGCTGTCAGATCTCAATTCACACACCAAACTCAAATCTCTAAATGCTTCCAAAAGTTCCCACTCTTTAACCATCAAAGCAGATATATGCAAAGATTTCCGGCTTAACGCATCAGCTACCACATTAGCTTTACCAGGATGGTAATTCAAGCCAAAATCGTAGTCCTTCAAAAATTCCAACCATCTCTGTTGCCTCATATTCAACTCTTTCTGATCAAACAAGTATTTCAAACTTTTATGATCACTAAAGACTTCGAATCTTGCATCATAGAGATAATGCCTCCAAATTTTCAACACAAAAACCACTGCCGCTAATTCCAAATCATGAGTAGGGTAATTCTTCTCATGAATCCTCAATTGCCTCGAAGTATAAGCCACAACCTTACCTTCTTGCATCAACACCCCACCTAAACCAATCAAAGACGCATCACAATACACCACAAACGGTTCAGTAGGATTCGGTAAGATCAAAATCGGAGCTGTAGTCAATATTCTCTTCAGCTCACTAAAACTTTCCTCACACTGAATATCCCAAATAAACGCTTTACTTTTACAAGTCAATTGGGTCAAAGGAAGTGCTAACTTAGAAAAACCTTCAATGAATCTTCGATAATATCCAGCTAAACCCAAAAAGCTTCTAATTTCAGTAACCGATCTAGGAGCCTCCCATTGTAGAACTGCATCTACTTTAGATGGATCCACAGCAATACCATTACCTGAAATCACATGCCCAAGAAAACTCACTTCTGACAACCAGAACTCACACTTGGACAACTTGGTAAAAAGTCTCTTTTCCTTCAAAATTTGCAACACAACACGCAAATGCTCCGCATGTTCCTCCCGGGACTTAGAATAAATCAAGATATCATCAATAAACACAACAACAAATCGATCCAAATGCTCATGGAAAATACGATTCATATACTCCATAAACACACCCGGCGCATTAGAAACCCCGAACGACATCACAGAATATTCGTAATTATCGTATCGTGTCCTAAAAGCCGTCTTCTGAATATCTTCCTCTTTCACTCTAATCTGATGATAACCTGACCTCAAATCAATCTTACTAAACACACACGCACCTACCAACTAGTCCATCAAATCATCAATTCTCGGAAGAGGATACTTATTCTTAATCGTCACCTTATTCAACTGGCGATAATCAATACACAATCGCATACTTCCATCTTTCTTCTTCACCAATAAAACTGGAGCACCCCAAGGCGATACACTCGGTCTCACAAACGTCTTTTCTACCAATTCATTCAACTGCCTCTTTAACTCAACCAACTCAGGTGCCGACATACGATAAGGTGCCATAGACACAAGTCTAGTACCAGGAATTAGATCTATAGAAAACTCCACCTCTCTCTCTGGTGGCACATCTGAAATATCCTCTGGAAACACCTCTGGAAATACACACAACTGGAAACACATCAAGTGCGACTTAACTATCCACTGTCAACGATGCAAACAACCCGAACAACTGAGCTTCATCCGCCAAAAGTCTCTTCAACTCTTTGGTAGATAAGAAACTCGATTCCTCGTCTCCCTCAAGAGAAGGAAATCTTACCAGCTTATGATAACAATTAATATGAACCCGATTGAACTGCAACCAATTCATACCCAGAACCACATCTAAACCCTCCAACGGCAAACACACCAAATCCATCTCAAAATCTTTACCATAAATGGTCAAAGGACAACTTAAACAAACCAAAGAAGTAGTTACCGACCCCATTGCTGGAGTATCAATAACCATATCTCCACCATCAAAGACAACAAAAGATTCAAATGCTTCGCGCACTCAGATGAAATAAACGAATGAGTCGCTCCGGTATCAATAATAGCAACTAAAGGTGTACTATTAATAAAACAAGTACCTCTGATCAGACGATCTGCACTAGTAGTCTGAGTTCCTGCCAATGCAAATACTTTCCCTCCAGCCTGAGCTTGCTTTGGTTTCGGACACTTCGTACTAACATGACCAGGTTCACCACAGTTGAAACACTTCACCACATTCCTCTTACAGTCAGCTGCGATATGTCCTAAACCTCCACAATTGGAACACTTTCTCATATCCTTCCTACATTCAAACTGGCGATGTCCTAAGTCACCACACCTAAAACATCTCGGAGGATTAGACATACCTCCCCTACTTGGCCTTTTCTCAAAATTACCCCTTTGCTTACCCTTGTCAGCTGGTGTCACATAAGGACCACCACGAAACATTTGCTTCCCTTTCCTTTCGTTCACACTCTTATAGTGAGTAGAACGAGCTTTGCTATCCTCCTCATAAATTCTACAACAATCCACCAGATCTGAAAACCTCCTAATCCTTTGATAACCGATTGCCTGCTTGATCTCAGGACGCAATCCGTTCTCAAACTTCACACATTTGGAAAATTCTGCAGTTGCTTCAGCATAATGTGGATAAAACTGAACAACCTCCACAAACTTAGCAGTGTAATCAACAACAGACATGTTACCTTGTTTCAACTCCAAGAACTCTATCTCTTTCTTTCCTCTTACATCCTCAGGAAAATACTTCCTCAAAAACTCCCTGCTAAACAAAGTCCAAGTGACCTCTTCATCTCCAGCTTCCAACACATGACGTGTACTAACCCACTAATCATCAGCCTCCTCCTGCAACATGTGAATACCCATTCTCACCTTATTTTCCTCAGCACAGTCCATTACTCGAAAGATTCTTTCAATCTCCTTAAGCCAAATCTGTGCACCATCAGGATCATGTCTCCCTTTGAAGACATGCGGTTTGTTCTTCCTGAACTCATCATTCTCACCAGCATTAGGTGCACCCTGCACAGCCCGAGCCATAGCTTGCATAGCAGCAGCCAAAGCAGCATCATTCCTACCAGCCATATGGTTAAACAAACAGCTCACCCAAACACAACAATCGTCAAGGACTGACACGGACTAACACAAACTGACACGGACTGGCTCTGATACCACTTAATGTAACATCCCCAATTTATACCCCCAATTAAATAAAGCGATAACAAATAATCAGAGTATAATTCAAACATTCATGGCATAGACGGAGGCGTCACATCAATTGAGACAAAACACAATAAACCTGCTCATAAAGATATGCAACAATCAGGTAGTAATACAAACAGAGGAACTCAGTTCCTAACACCCACTATTCAGGTACAGAATAAAAGCGGAAAATCTGCAATTGAAACCTCATATATATATATCACATAAAAAGTTTGTCTGTCATATATAGAGTCATACATGTACAATCCAACAGATATATATACATATACACATAAATCCCAAACGATCTCCCCGACCACCCGGTGCTACATATCAGAGCCGATCGACAAAAGAATGAAGACCTAAGCTTCACAAAAAGACCTTCAGCATCTAGTCTGTAATGCCTCATAGAGCATTCAAAACAGCAGAAGGGTGAGAAACACAATCATAATACAATTGCATACAATTATATAATAACACAAAAATACACATACAAAACGTTCTCACCATAATTTACTCCATAATTCAAATACAAAACAACACATTTGATATCTCATATATCCATCACAAAGACATATCCATCGTGCTCAACGCATTTATCACCAACATATACATATATATCACTCATCAATTCCATTCACAATTCC
This sequence comes from Lathyrus tuberosus, assembly GCA_022829125.1. Lineage (NCBI taxonomy): Eukaryota > Viridiplantae > Streptophyta > Magnoliopsida > Fabales > Fabaceae > Lathyrus > Lathyrus tuberosus. The sequence continues at coordinate 2,414,213 of JALAZF010000052.1, read as the reverse complement.
ACACAAAATCAATCCATTCATGATTTATGCATATGCACAGAGACTGACACAACGACTCTATGCAATGCAATGCGGTACCATCCATCCATCATCTCAGCATTAGTTCACTCAGGAACTATTGGAATCATCGCTTGTTACTTAGTGTAACTCCCCATCGGGCAAACGATGTTCCCCGTCGCTTTAGGTCCTCTTTGTATAAGGCACACGACGTTTATGGATCGCTTTAGGTCCTCTTTGTATAAGGCACACGACGTTTATGGATCGCTTTAGGTCCTCTTTGTATAAGGCACACGATCCGATCGCTTTAGGTCCTCTTTGTATAAGGCACACAATCGTCTATAATCATCGCTTTAGGTCCTCTTTATATAAGGCACACGATGTTATAGAGGATTCCCTCTGGAACCGATTCGTCGCTCACACCCCACAAGGGCACACGACATCACAAGAATGCATATCATGATGCTTGGCATACAATGACTTATGACATTCAAATGCACACATATACACATCCATAATCATGCATATACAATCAAATACAACACAATGCATTTCTTGCCCTTAGGCCACAAACCATCATCCCAACATGTCATCACATGCATTTACATCATATAACATCACACAAGTCATACGATATATATATATATATATATATATATATATATATATATATATATATCAAAAGCACATTGCATGATACACACCAATTACACACAATTACGACGGTATAAGTCGACAAAAAGATACTATTCCAAATTCCCGACATAATTAAATCGGCCAACAATCTCAAAACCATTTTAATAAGAAAGAAAAACTCAATAGCTTTCCAACGATACCAAGAATGTTCAAAACGGATAATCGGAACACAAGTTATGGAATCAAAAAGAAAAGGAATCGCGAAATGGCAAAATTCAGCACCCTCTCTGGTCCTACGCGTATTGCCCTGAGCCATACGCGTATTGCCCGGCTCACTCACCCATTCCATACGCGTATTGCCCAAAGTGATACGCGTATGGGCAGAGACCAAATTCTTCCCAAAAATCCCACTAAAAGCTCCATACACGTAATGCCTCACACGTTACGCGTATTGCCTTGCCAGCTACGCGTACCATTACGCAAATCAGCAGATGGCCGAGAAAAATGAACTTCCATATGCGTAATGCCCAAAATTCCCCTTGCCATACGCGTATTGCCCAAACCAATACGCGTATTGCCCTGTGTGTTACGCGTATGGGCAGAGAAAAATCCAGAATTTCTGCTGCGAAATTCCACCAAAAATCACTCCAAATGTCACCTAAACACCAGAAAATTAACAATAGATTGCACAACAACACCTATCTAACATGTCTCAGCAATTAGGAACATTAAAACATGATTTCAGACACAATTTGAATCAATTTCCCACAATCTCAACATATTATGGTTTTGGTTCTATATCCAATTTCAACCCAACAATCAACAAAAACATACATACATAATCATATACAAGTATAAGATAATCGAGTTTCGCACCCTTACCCGATTTAATCGTGTTTTCAATAGTCGGTTGATTAGATTTCTTCCTTTCCAAGTTTTCCCTCTTTTTCTTCTTTTCTTTCCCTTTTCCTTCTTCTCTTTTTCCTTCCTTTCTATTTTCTCTCTTTTTTTCTCTTTAAGTTCTAACTTAAGAAAATAAGTAAAATGACCAAAATACCCCTACACTCAAATATCTTACAAACGCTCCCAAAACGCGGTAAAACATAATCACGGTGACAAATAATATATTATCAAATAAAAGTCAAAAATAAAATAATAGAATAATAAAAATAATTAAATCAACTCGATTAAATAAAACTAACAAAAACCGGGGCGTTACATTGTGAGATGAAGATGAAGGTTTGAACACCTCCAATGGATGATTTTTGATGTGCTTAGATGGTGGTTTGAGTGATTCAAGCTCTGGTTTTGAGAATTTCAAGTTTGATCCTTGAAACTTTGAAATTTGAAGTAAGAGAGAGAGAATGAGAAAACAAGGCTTTGGTATTGTTTTGGTGTGTTTTTTCTGATGCAAAATGACCTCTATTTATAGGAGAGCAAGTTTGTTTTGCAAGGAATAGTGAGTGGATGAGGGAGCATGCTATTATCCAATGGATTTTGTCATGTAGCATTTTCTTAAATGTCAAGATAGCAAGTCTCCTCTTATCTTGACTTCAACCAACTTTGCAGGTTTGAACACTCATGTTTCTTGACTCCTTTTGAATGGTTTGTAACTGATTCAGGCCACCTCTATGCATCACATAAATGCTTGATGCCAAATTTGAAATTCAAGGTTCATGTAATGATGATTTTGCACATGCTAAGTTGAAATCTTGACTCATTGGTCCAAAGTTGAAATCATAAAGTGATTCATAAATATTCTTTCTGATCTTGGAAGAGGACAAAGCTTGTAAGATGACAAAATTGGAAATGGAAACGGTGTGGCACAAGAAATGCACACAATCTGCCAAATGGTGTCATGAAAATCAGTTTGAGCAAGGCATGTTGTGAGGTTCATAACTCCTTGCTCAAGTTGATTCAATAGATGTTCTTGTACTCTTTGGAAAGCTTGTATATCATACTTCAACTTTGATGTTTACATTTGGTCTTGATTTCTTTTGGATCATAATGAAAAATCCCTCCAAAGTTGGGCAAAACATGAAACAGATTATGCCTAAAATTTTTCTAAGTGTCAAAGTTCCAATCTTATGAAACCCTAACTTTATGGTTTTATAACTCAAAATCTAGGCATTTTTTGACCATGGATCAGTAGGAAACTTTTGTAGTATGTAATGAGAACTTTCATTTGAGCTTTGGATGGAAGAAAATGGTTGCTTGGATCACAAGTTATGGCCTTGCAAAGTTGGGTAAAAATCACTTTTTTCCATAACTTAGTGAAATTTCAAGTTTCTCAAGGTTGCCCTTTTTGCAAGTAACCTCACTTTTCTTGATTTTTCTTGATTGATCATGGTCCAAATCATAAGTTAACATTGTTTTTGACTTGAAGAGGCCATGTTTGTATTAAAATCTCAAAAGTCAAACTTGATTTTTGTCATAGTTGACTTTTTATATCAGATGAATTTTGAACTTTGTGATCCTTTATGAAATCAAGTCCTTGGGCTAAATTGAACCTAATGGATGGATTCCATAGGTGTTTTAGAGTGTCTTGAATCATGTATCAAGGTTTGAGATCATGTCTTGGTCAAAAGTCAAAGGCATGGTTGACTTTTTCTCAAAAACCCTAGTTTGTGGTCTAGATGAATTTGAATCCATGTATTACTTGTGAACCAAGTTCTTTGAATCAATTTAGTCCTATGAAGGGATCAACATGATGTATTTGAGGTTCTTAAAGCATCTCTTTGAGGTATTGGCTCATGCCTTGCTACAAAAGTCAACTTGGGGATTGAATTAGGTCAAAACCCTAATTCCTGATTTTTTATGAATGCATCCCCTGAGGCTATTTTGAACTTATAAATGGACTCGTGAGTACCTTTTGAGCTTCTTGAATCATGTTTTGAAGTATTGGCTCATGCCCATATGAAAATTTCTCTCTGGAGGCCTTGGTCGACCAAAACCCTAATCTGGTGACACTAATGATCTTGAGGCTTGATCAACTTGAGATGTTGCATTTTTTGTGTTAGATTCTTGATATGGAAGACCTCTTGATCCTCCATGGATGTTTGAGAGGTTTGAAAAGTTGAATACCATGTCAATTCTTGATTGATCATTTGTCTGAGTGCTCTGAGAGGGCTCAAAAACCCTAATCCTTGGTTGAGGTGAATGCTTAACAATCTTTGAGAGGATTGATGAGGCATGAATGTACATCCATATTGTGGTGATGATTTTCACAATGATGTGAAATCTTGTGGTCAAAATTTAGGGTACGACAGCAGTTACTACTTCCTTTCAACATTTAGCTATTTTTGGTTATTGAGGACTTTCAGGGTAAGGATTTAAAGATCTCCTCTTTTATTATCCCTAACTTTTGCCTGAACTATTTCTTTTGAAGCTTACAGTCAGCGGGATGCCCCAGTTTTGCCTAAGTCTCCTTCACAGGTTCTGACTTAGCGGGCTTTTTCTTTTGATTTTACTTTTCTCTCTTTTTTTGTTTTTGTTTTTTGAGAAGGAATGTGACTGCCAGGCTTAATGATTACGGTGAACCATCATCGACTTTTTGGCTTGAAAGACTTCTTCGACACTTGCTTGTTGTGTACAAAGGAAAACTTGTGAATGCAACCTTTATATGAAAGGTGTCTTGCATGAATGCGCAACCAAGTTAATTGAGAACTACCCATCCCAAGGTTAAGATTTCGGGTTTTCGTATAGAAAAAAACTCCAACTTCTAGGCTCGAAGGGGTTGATGAGGGATTATCTTCCTAATTTCTCTAGTGTTTGGGGATTTGAAACAATGTGTTACATCATCGACAAGGTTCTTAATTGAAAGCATACCACACCAATTTCAGGCATCTGGTTTTTATCATTCTCCCTCCAATCTTTGTTAAACAACAATTTGATAAAGATAAGTGGATGGAAAAATATATCTTTTGCTTTTTATAATAACAGTGGAAGAAAATGAGTGAATACAAATGGATTGATACCAAAGATGCATAAACATTTCATTAATCTTACCAATTCAAATAACAACAATGCTTGCAAGCAAATATAAAATCAACATGCAAAGAAATTACAACGGAAAATACTAAAACAACCAAAAGATGGCCATCTTTTAGGGAATTAAACTTCATGGTCTGATCTTCAAACATTAGGGAAATTTTTTGAAACTTGACTCGTGTTTCACGCTTCGTGCATTGGAAGGATGACATGCAGGGTATTATCAGGGAAAGACAAAATCTTCAGATCAATCAACTCTCGTACCCTGTGTTTCAAAGCATGACAACCCTCCAAATCATGTCTGGGAGCACCCTTGTAGAAAGGACAATGCTCATTTGGGTTAAACCATGGCGGTATAGGATCAGGAGGAGGTCCTAGAGGCACTACTACAAAATGCGTAAACAAAAACGCCATGGTCACCATGCTTCTTCCCTACACCGTTGTGACATCTCTAAACTAAGGCGCTATCATAATATTATTATTTTTTGATTAAAAATTATTTGTGTATAACAACGGTTAAGGAGGCAACCGTTGTGATAACTTCAAGCTTTCATGGGTTCGAACCTCAGGACCTTCATATATGTTATTCCTTTAATGTTAAGTGACGCCTTTTCTTTTTTAATTATTTTTAAAGAAAAAACTTAAAAGTTTATGACAACGGTTGAAGAGTTCCACCGTTGTTAAGTCGCGCCTTTTCATTTTTAATTATTTTTAAATAAAAAAAACTTAAAAGTTTATAACGACGGTTGAAGAGCCCACCGTTGTTAAGTCGCGCCTTTTCATTTTTAATTATTTTTAAATAAAAAACTTTAAAGTTTATGACTACCGTTGGTAATTACAACCGTTGTGATATATTTTGTTTTTATTTAAAAATTTTAATTGTAAATACTCTGGCGCTTTTTTATGAAATTTCACCATGAAAGTAAAATATCACTACGGTTGCATGTATTGGCCGTTGTGGTAGCTTGATAATATTATACACTCCTAGTTAGCTTGTCTCTTCAGTGTCCTTTTTTCCATTGCAAATAGAAACTAGACGAAACAATACACGATTTCAACCCAAACCCTAACGTTCAATACTGTGAAACATTACACGATTTCATCCAAAACACCATCGTTCATCCTTCACTATGTATTTGTCATTGTCGTCATCATCGTCAACCAAGTTGACAAGACCATCACGATCAACCAAATTGTTACCGTCTAGAAGGAAAACAACAACAACACCGTCGTCACCACAAGGAAGAAAGACAACATCATCACCAACACCAACATCATTTACTTAGTCATCATGTTTAGGGTACGTAAAATATTTTTCCCCATGCATCTACAGTAAACTTCATTTGCCATTGTTGTGGTTGTTGTTGTTTTATTTTGTGGTTGATGTTTATGTTCTTGTTGTTCATGTTGTTGTTGTTTTTGAACTTAGATGTCGACCTTGTCGAGTTCTACATCAGAAACTAGCGAAGAAACTCAAACAAATGAGAGGTTAGCCAATGAAACTCAAACAACTGAAACTCAAACGAAAAGATCACAAAGAGGTGTCATAATGATGCCCCAATTCACATCAGTCTGGAACTCATCAGGTGAAAAAAATTCCTATCCAATTTGATTCGTTGTACAGAGTAGTGGATTGTGAACATTACTCTACTTTTAAGAGTTATGTTTCGTTCCTTTCACGTAGCAAGGTTAGTATATTGATTGATGATTGGAAACAAGTTGATGATAACGTCAAAGAAAGCATATGGACTGATGTTAAGGTATTACATACTATAACTTTCATATATCGCCGATATCAATATCTATAATTTCTAATACATACTTATATATTGATTTAAATGTAGTTGAATTTTGAGTTTACCGATGACTCAAATTTGAAAAAAAAAATGGATATCATATGCTGGTACTCGTTGGAGGGGATTTAAGGCACAACTCACGGCTGACTACATTAGGAGGCCGAAGAGTGGGCTTGCTCATCCATGGATTTGATATAGTTTTATATCAAAGAAGAAATGGAAAAAGTTTGCAAAGATACGTCGTTCTGAGGAATTCAAGGTTAGTACTATTCTCATGTAACCGATAATGTTATGCTAATGAGTTATAGATACTAATCATATATATTTTTCACTATGTTCATAACAGGTTAAAAGCGAAGTCGGAATACTCAATAAGGCCAAGAACATGTACCCCCATAGATTGTCTCGTGGGGGTTATAGGAAACTTGAGAAAAAAATCATGCTTAAAAAACAATCAAAAACAGGAGATGATCGCATCCCATCTCCACCTTCAAGACATGAAAAATGGAAGAAGGCTCAATTAAGACCAGATGGAGAGTACACCTCTGAGGTGTCAAGAGTAGTTGCCGAAAAAATTGTAAGTATGATTTATTTTGCTTATGTTATTTGTTATTTAAATGCGTTGGTAACAATATATGTAAGTTTCTCATGTTGTGTCGGATAAATTGGCTGAGGAAGCCCGTGAAGGCACATTTTTTCCGCAAGCACGACATGACATATTAGTAGAAGCTATCAGATCAGATGAGCATGGTGGGCATGTCTGTGCTGTTGGAGAAGGTGTCGGCTTGAGGTCATTCTTTGGGTCTCAAAGAAAAAGTACCGAAAGCCCGAAAATTATTGCACAAAGACAAAAGATTGAAAATTTTGAGAAGCAATTAGAAGAAAAATGGAGAATGTTAGAAGAGGAGAAGGAAAAAAGGGAGAAAGATATGGAAAGGTTTCAAGATTTATATTCGATATGTACTTTACTTGAGATGTTAGTGTTTTATCGGAAATGTATGATATATATTGTGCTTATTTTCGTTTTATGTTTTGATTGAATATTATGATGTAGATATTAAGTGAAAACCTTGAACAACGGACAAATGAAGATCATCGTAATGTTGATGGTGATGATGATGATGATCAAACTCCAAGTAGAAGTGTTGTACGTCATGCTTCTACAAAAGGAAGTAATTGTTCAGCCCACCCGTAACGCCCCGTTTTGTCCGATTTATTTAATCGAGTCGATTTAATTATTTTTGTTTTTTATATTATTTTATTCTTGACTTTTATTTGGCAATATATTATTTTTCATCGTTATTATGTTTTATCGCGTTTTGAGAGCGTTTGCGAGAAAATTGAGTGTAGGGGTATTTTGGTTTTTTGTTTGGGTAGATATTATGTTTTTCATTAAAATAGAAACATAGAGAGAAAAAGAGAGAAAAATAAAGAGAAAAGAAAGAGAAGAAGGAGAAGAAAGAAAGAGAGAAGAGGAGAAAGAGGAAAATCGAGGAAACCCCCGTTTCAATCGCGATTAATCGGGTAAGGGTGAAAAGTTTCAATTATATCCTGCTTGTGTATGTATATGTGTTGTTTGTTGTAATTGTTTTGGTTGTTTCACAACTTTTTTTCATTAATAAATTGATGAACAATTGATAGAAATCGATGTTTTTGCGGTTGAAACTCGATATAAACTGCGTAGAATACTTGTTGATATGATTGGGACATGTTTTGGTTGATATATTGTGATGTGGGAGTGTTTAGATGAGAATTGGAGAGGAAATTGGATGATTTTTTGCAGCAGAATTATGCAGGAAAAATTCTGGGTTTCGCTGCCCATACGCGTATCAGGCAAGGCAATACGCGTATTGGTTTGGGCAATACGCGTATGGCAAGGGGGAAATGAGGGCAATACGCGTATGGAACACATTTTTCACGGCCTTCTGCTGATTTGCGTAATGGTACGCGTACTTGGCTAGGCATTACGCGTAACAAGTGAGGCATTATGCGTATGGAGTTTTTAGTGGAAGTTTTGGGGAGAATTCAGTCTTTGCCCATACGCGTAGCACTTTGGGCATTACGCGTATGGACGGGCGAGCGAGCTGGGCAATATGCGTATGGCTCAGGGCAATACGCGTATGACCAGAGAGGGTGCAGAATTTTCCCGATTTTGCGTCCGATGCTGTAACTTGTGATCCGTAACTCGGATCGAGGCGTTCTTGGTACCGTTAGAAAGCTATTGAGATGTTCTTTCTTATTAAAATGGTTTTGATATTGGTGGCCGATTTAATTATGTCAGGAATTTGGGAATGTGTCGTCTTGTCGACTTTTACCGTCTTAACTGTATGTGATTATTGTGTTATCATGCAATATGCTTTATATATATCGTAGGACTTGTGTGATATTATATGATGTGAACGCATGTGATAATGATGTTGTTGTGTGGTAAAATACATTGTTTGATTGAATATCAATGTATGTTGTTATGAAGTTTTGTGGAATTGTTGTGGCTTGTGGATTATGATGAAATGCATTGTTTATGTGAAATTCAATATGTGTTATTTGGTGGCCTTATGGCAAGTAAATGCATTGTTTGAATTGATTTCCAATGCATGAATAATGATGATGAGATAATCCATATTGTTGAATTGTGAAGATGCATTTGATTGTCATGAGTCCTTGTATGCCAAGCATCATGATATGCATCTTGTGATGTCGTGTGCCCTAGTGGGTGTGAGCGACGAAACGATTCCAGAGGGAATCCGCTGTAACATCGTGTGCCTTATACAAAGAGGTGTGAGCGATGATTATAGATGATCGTGTGCTTTATATAAAGAGGTGTGAGCGACCAGGTCGTGTGCCTTATACAAAGAGGTGTGAGCGATCCATAAACGTCGCGTGCCTTATACAAAGAGGTGTGAGCGACGGGGAACATCGTTTGCCCGACGGGGAGTTACACTAAGTAACAAGCGATGATTCCAATAGTTCCTTAGTGAACTAATGATGAGAATGATGGATGGATGGTACCGCATTGCATTGCATAGAGTCGTTGTGTCGGTCTTTGTGCATTTGCATAAATCATGAATGGATTGATTATGTGTGAAAAATCATGAATGGATTGATTATATGTGGAAAATCATGAATGGATTGATTATGTGTGGAAAATCATGAATGGATTGATTATGTGTGGAAAATCATGAATTTATTGAGTATGTGTTGAGATTTATGTTTGAATTGGTGAATTGATGTGCATATGTGATAAATGCATTGGTTGTGGATAATATGTTTTATGCATAGACATATGTTATGTGATGTGGTGGGGTGTTTCCATATGTTATGACTTTGGTGTGCCTTATGTGTGAATATGTGATTATGTTGGTGTAATTGACATATGCCATGTGTATTAGTATGTGATGCTTGTGGTGAGAATAATTATGCATGTGAATTTATATGTGTTGCATATTATTATGCAATCTTGATTTAGTTGTTATTTCTCACCCTTCTGTTGTGGTTTGTTGTTCTATGAGGCAATTGCAGATTAGTAGTCTTGGAGGCTTTTGTGAAGATTAGTTCTCCACCCTTTTGTCGGTCTGTCCGCTCTGATACGTAACACGGGAGTCGGGGAACGCTTTTGTTGTATATGTATATATTTGTTGGATCTATTTTGTATGACCTTTGTATGAATATTTTGATGTTATAAAATAATTTATTTTGTAAAACAAGTCAGTTATGGATCTTTCTGCTTTATTCCATAAATGAACTTTCCCTTTGTTGGAAAAAGTTTCCCTTTTATGATTATTCCATTTTGTGTTATGTATCAAATTTATGAGCAGGGATTGTGTTTTCTTTCTTTAAATGTGGCATCCTGGTTTCTGTCTAAGAATAATAAATTTTTATTCACTCTGATTTATTTATGTATTATTTATTCGCGATGGGAATTGGGGTGTTACACCACCCCCCTGCGGATAACCGCAATGATATAATGGACCCTAATCCAAATGAAATCATAATGTTATACTTGAAAGTTGCGGTGATAAATGAAACGCAACTTCTCCCGCTAGAACATTATCCACATTTGGATTTATTCTATTACAGTCCTGAAGATGTAAGGGATTTTCTTGGTAGGTATAAGTGGTTGGACATCGGGATATTGCAAGTTTGGTGCACATAAGTATATAGTTGAATATACATGTCATTATAGAACATTATCATTTATAGAACATCACCCCTAATTTATTCATTTTCTTTAACCATTTAGGTACATTCACTGTCTTTGTATAGATTTGAATAAATCAAGTACTTACGAAATCTTGGATCCGCTTTTTATTCGTTGGGCTTTTAATCAACCAAAAGATATCCGAGAGTACTTGAAAACATGGTTAAATGAGGGAGGAAAAGAATGTTATTTAGCACCATTCCTCTATTCGTAAGTATTTTTGGAATTGATGTTTATGTATTCTATATTTAGTTTTGTTTTAGCAAATACCATTAATATATATGCTCTTGTTTATTCAGTGGTCATTGGCAATTGATCATCATATCATTTAGGATGAATACGATAACTTTTCTGTGTTCCATGCATGATCCACTAGAAAAGAAAATGAAAGATATTATTAATTCATAAGTGCATGCTTAATTCATTTTCTTTGACATTGTAATTAGTTTATCATGTAATATGTTTAATTCAAATTCAATGTACAGTGTTGTGGAGCAAGTGAATATGATGAACAATGTTAGAAGAAAGCCCACATAGATCTGTCCTAAAGTAAGTGGCCCGAGTACATGTTTCTTTCATTTATATTCATGTATGGTTGTATTCATGTCATTTTTGCTTAAATTTGTAGACAAGGAAATAACCCGGGACTTACGAGTGTGGTTATTATGTCATGAAACACATGTTAAACATTGTCCTTGTCAGTATTGTTGATTCATGGGATAAGGTATACATGCCATAAAATGTTTACATATATTAATATATGAGTTGACTATTGAATTATTATCATACATGTTATTGGCTCTTTCTTATGTAGATGTTTAATGGCGAAACCCCATTCCCCGTTGAGGACTTCGTAGATCTTCGTAAACGTTGGGCGTATATCCACAATGTTCTTAAGGGTCTAGCTAATTGATGATGTGAATAACACTTTTCTGTAGAGATGATGTGAATAACACTTTTTTGTATTGATGACATGAATATAGTGTTTGGTGTAAATATGGTTATAATAGTTACAATACTTACAGAAATTATAATAGGAAGAAATTTTGTCTTTTGTCAATGAACAATGTTAGTTGTATTTTATGCTCTTTATGCATGTATACCTTATCTGTTATGGTTAAAATGGTTACAGGTTAAAAAAAGAGATGAATTTGAATTGCTGAGAAATGCATATTTAAAATATAGGAAGTATTTTATGCTCTTTATGCATGTATACCTTATCTGTTATTGTTAAAATGGTTACAGGTTAAAAAATGGGATGAATTTGAATTGCTGAGAAATGCATATTTAAAACATAGGAAGTATTTTATGCTCTTTATGCATGTATACCTTATCTGTTATGGTTAAAATAGTTACAGGTTAAAAAATGGGATGAATTTGAATTGCTGAGAAATGCAGATTTAAAACATAGGAAATTTTGACAGCGGTTATAAAACCTAGCCGTGGTTGTATATTTGTATCTGCAGAATATATAACGACGGTTATATAATTTAACCGTCATAATATCTCTCGCGCTGCACAAAAAAAATATCAAAACAGCGCAGCTGGGAATCGAACCAAGGACCATTATATTTATCACAACGGTTCGTTTGAATAACTGTTGTGATAGGGCGCGGTGTTTCCAGGTTATTACAATGGTTAATGGGCCGTGATTATAAGTATCATTTTACAACGATGCTCTACATAACAACGCTTGCACCAGCGTCATTATATACCTTTCCCAACCGTTGTTAATTGGTTTTTACATAGTAGTGAGGCCTTGGAACCACTAGTCCTTTTTCCAATAAAGAAGGATAGAGCTCAGTGTACATCATTGGAATCGGATGAAAGGGCGGTCTACCCCTTGCCTTCTATTCTAATTTGGAGCACCTTGCGGCCGAGGAACCTGAGCTCTTGGTTATTGATAAGCTGTCACTGCAGGGGGCTTGTTGATGCTGACGGGGAACCTTAGCCCGCTGATCCTGATTCTGATGCTCTTGGGGGAAGACATCCACAGGATGTTGACGTGTTATCTTGGCATCCAAATGATGAGGATGACATCTTGAGGGGGAACTAAACGTTGGTAGATGAGAATTTTCCTCATGGAAATGCCCTTGGTGTGGGGGGTATTAGATGAATGTGGAGTGATGACTTCCTCAGTTGTCACAGGGTGCCCTTCCCTCTTCATCAAGGCTTGCAGGGTTTCCAAGATCTAACTCATCTGGTTCTTCAGAATCCTGATTTCCTCCTTCAATGCTTCTTGACTCTTCCTTAGCTCGTTTATCGTCTCTTGAGACATTACTCTCTATTCCAAATGCGTGTCGGGAATCACCAAGCTGGCTGGAGAAGGATGGATGAGTTTTATGTTTGAGAAATGCAAATGAGATACAAATGTGATGACATGTGCATGAAATGTAAATGCAAGCTTAATGGTTTCAAGGAACTCAAGTGTAAGTTGCAAACATTTTTGAAAAAACCCGAAAAGTTTCATTTCATAATCCATGATCTCTATTGATCTCTTTTTTTTTGCAAAGAAATGAATAATTGAGTTCCTTGAAACCAAAGGGTTATTCATGAATGCATCAATGTATGTATGCACAATCACACATATACACATATTCACATGTATACAAACATGGGGTTTAGGTTTTGAGATCACGAGCATGGAGTCATGGTCTACCCCATCCCAAAGGTATGTACTATGGGTTTTTGCACCTACGGAACAAGGTTCTATGAGGTTCCCAAAGTCATTGACCCATCTTTCGGATATTATCAATACACCATTTACTTGGAAATCAATAATATTCTCAAGAGAGTCTCGTTTGAGCGTAGTATCGCATGTCAACTACTTCGGGTTTACACCCTCATAGTCACCGCACTACATCCTAATAAGGCCAAGTGGGGTAAAAGGTAACCAAAGGTCCTCAGTGTCACGGGATCCTAGGTCGAAAGTAGTAATGAATTCACGATTACTTGTTCAACAATACTACCCTCAAGAGGGCCTCCACTGAGCGGGGGATCTCAAGGGTAAAGAACACTTGATAGTGATCAAGGTTCAAAGGAGGAGGTAAGTGTTCATAACAATAGCACTCACATAGAGTTTACAAACTCTAACCTAAATCTAAGTTGAAAGGGCTAATGACTCTAACAAGGTCAAAAGGGAAGGTTAAGGTAAGGCTAAGCTACCTTTGACATAAAGTTAATGAAAAGACCTTTCCCTTGGATTTGGAAATATAGGTAACAAAGAAGGATGAAAACTAACAAGCTAACATCACTTGGGGATAACTTGACAAAGTTAAAGTAAACATGGGCAATATGGATGAGATGAACAAAGATGATATTCAAACATGATATCAATTGTGAGTAACAAATGTAACATTCAAACATGATGTTAATCAAGGAATCATATGATGTAAGATATGGTTCTAACAAGACCAAAACATTCATGTGACATGGTTCTAATAAAACCAAAACAAACATGGATGAAAACAAGGATTCAAGTGTACAACTAGGATAAGGATGGATTAGGGTTTACTAACAGCACTTAATCATGAATACAAGACAAACATGGACAAGTCATAATAATACTTAACATGGATAGGTTACAAAAGTTCAACAAGACATGAATAAGTCAAGACATTACTTAAACATGGATAAGGTTCAAAATTTCATACAATACATGTATAAGTTAAAACATTACTTAAGCATGGTATCAGTCAAATTTCAAGGCAAACATGTATGAGTCAAAATATTACTTAAACATGGATAAGATTCAAAAGACATGTATAAGTCAAAACATTACTTAAACATGGTATCATTCAAAGTTCAAGGCAAACATGCATAAGTCAAAACATTACTTAAACATGGATAAAGGTTCAAAAGTTCAACAAAGATATGGATAAGTCAAGATATTACTTAAGCATGAAAACAAATATGTACATGTTTCAAGACTTAGGTGACTGATCAGAAAAATAGCAAGTGTACTATTTTCACCGATGTAGTAATAATATGGGTTATCCCAAGAATCGATCTCGAGGACTACGCGTTATTATAAGTGCATATGCTAATTCAATTAAACAAAAGTTTCCTTGGGGTTTGATTGTTTGAGAAATTATAACTAATAATAATAAAGTAAACAGAATTATAAAATTTACTTAAGACAGATATGAGAAGGCATGCTAGAGGAAAGTGTATGAATTGCACTGCAAAAACCCTCAATCCTTATTCTAGGAGACATGACTCAAAACAAACCTTACCGATTCTTAAGATTATTTTTCCCTAATTCCTTAGCAGAAAAACCTTTGATATTCAGTCTCTACCCTAGTTCCTTAGCCGTCTAGAAAGAATCACAAGCATTATTATATTTTATCAAGAATATATCGGTTATTACAGGGTATCCCCATTCCTAGGCAATATCTACTGTAATATTATTATGCAAAAGCGTTAGGTTGGTTGGTCCGACCTAAACCCTAACCGTAAATCAGTTTCAATTTGTCCGATCGAAAAAGCATTAAACACATTGCATAACAAAAAATTAAGGAAAATGCAATATCTCATAGAACAATGGAAATCAGAGTTATTACAAATGCAATTCAGGGACACCCCCTAGCATTGGGGGGTTTAGCCGCTCATAGTACTAAAAGAAATTACAAAATTAGAGATAGACATTACAAGAATAACGGATGAATTCGATCTTCAATCACGATGGCTCATGAAAAATATTTCTTCCCCGAATCACTTGATAGCATCCAAACTTAATCGTAAAATCTTTCGTAATGTCAAAAAAAGTCCCCTGTCCTTTCTCAAAAAGTGTCTTAAATACTTTCAGGTCCAATACATTAATGAGGAAATGCCCAAAATACTACAAAGATAAAAAATCCAAGAAAATAAGAAGATGAAGCGTCCAAGCCAACACGGACCGTGTCAGCTGACACGGGCGGTCGTGTTGGCTTCCTGTTATTCTGATATAAAATTCTTCAGTGCCAGACTTGCTGACACGGGCCGTGTCAGGTGACACGGGCACCCATGTCAGCCCACTATTTTTCTTCAAATTTTCGTTCTCTTGGCTTCTTCCTGACACGGCCCGTGTCAGGTGACATGGATGGTCGTGTCAGGCCACTGTCTTCATTCCAATTTCATTTCGAATCTTGCGATTTCTCTCACTTTTTCGCTCCGATTCCTCCTGAATGTTTATATGAACCTGAAAACACTAAAGAACACAACCAAGGCATAAAATGCGGTAAAAGAGATATAAAACAAATAAACAATAACAAAATATTAACTAAAATAAATAGTGAAATAACGTATGAAAACCACTGATCAAACTCCCCCAAAGATTTTTTAGATCAAACGGTACATATCAAATGAAAGACTTGTGAAGGTAAGGTGTGTCGATACTCATACGTGAGCCCTTGTTCTGATTGGCTAAAACTAGTTCTCTTGGTAATCGTCCGTTAATGAAGGTATTACACAAACATATATTGCGATAAAACCATGGACCTAAATCCCCCTTTCGATTACCTCTCCAACTATGCTTTGGGCTTAAGTCTTTTCTTCGATTTTCTACCCCTTTCATTCAGATAATCAAATTAAGGCATTTTTTTTCGTTCTCCCTCACATGTACAAGATTGATCGAAACTTTTCTAGGCACCATTATATTTTTTTCTCGCTCCTTGGCATTTATTAGTCCACTTTGGGACGACAATTGAGACTCAACCGCTGTTAAGCTAAGTAACCGGGTGAGGGTTGCCCAACTTAGAAGGACAAGTTGTCTTTATCGCCATTATTCACTTTTTCGGTGCCTTAAGTCATTCTCTCAATCAACCCTATACATGCAATTCTTTTTAGTCATGTCAGACTATCACTATGAACTAATCGGGGAATACTTCTCAAATCCAAGTACTATGGCACAAATTTACACGTTGAACTCGTTTTCTTACTCCGGGGAATCTAGGGTGTTCGGGTCATTCCTAAGTTTTCAAACTTTCACAATGTCCCTAGTTCTAAATTCTCTTCCCTCGAACTCTATATACTTTCCTGACTACCTCACACATCACAAAATTCACAAGAAATTTTTTTGGCTCTAATTCGAGGGGGATTCAAAGTGGTTTCAATAAAATAACATACAAAAACACAAATAACAAGTCTAAACGGAAGAACTAAAAACTGTAAATCCTCTCCCAAACTTGAACCGTACATTGCCCCAATGTGTTAGAACAAGAGCGAGAGAGGTTACTCACAGATATCCTTACTGAGGAGGCGGACGGTGACGCGACATCAACTGTTACATCATAGCTCGCACCCGTAAGGTCTTATTTATTTCCTGCAAACGAAACACAACAAAGAACAAAAAGAAAGTAATCAATTAGACAAGCGTCGGTTACCTCCCACGTAGCGCTTCGTTTAACGTCGCATGGCTCGACGGGTTACTCCCCAATGCTATGGGGGATATTTCAGCTTACACGTTTTGTTGCTTGACTTTTCCGCAACAGAACACTGGTCAGATTCAGAAATAAGAGCTACATTGTGACTCAACTCACATCCAACTTCCACATTCTTCCTTTGATGTTTTTTCTCTTCTTTCTTTGATGTTTCTTCCTCTTATTGACTTCTCGACTGGATTTTGGAGTCTTTTTATGTGCAATAGATGACTCAGATGCTGCAACCTGATGGATTATTCCAGAGACTTTTTCTTGAAGTGGTTTTGAGCTTTTGCTTTTTCCCACTGTTTGGATCATTCCAACTGAGGGGTGATTACTTTCCTATTGACCTTGCTTCTCGAGCTCCAACACTTTTAAGGTTATTTCCTCCTCAAAATATTTCAAGGTTAAAGTACCAGCCTTAATATCTACCCTGCACCGACTAGTCATCAAGAATGGTCGATCCAGTATGATAGTCGTCTCCTCATCCTCAGGTAGATCAATAATCTTAAAGTCTAATGGATAGGTGAAGTTATTAATGGTCACAAGTACATCTTCTGCTAAGCCGTATGACCGCTTGGTTGTGAGGTCGGCAAACTTCATATTTGTTCCCGTTTCACTTATTTTTTTATACTCGGCTTTTTGAAAATTGAGAGGGGCATGAGACACACACTAGCACCCGAATCAATCAAGACTTTATTAAAAGTTCTGTCCTTTATGGTACAGGGGATTGATACAGAACCAGGATCTTTCCGTTTGATTGGAATTCTCCTACCTTGTGATCCCCCACTGCTCTCCTCAACTATACTCTTTAGCTCCTCTTCACTAGGTTTCTTTTTCCCAATAACCTCCTTCATGAATTTCTTATATAGAGGCATTTGTTCAAGTGCTTCAAAGAAGGGCATATTAATCTCTAACTTTTTGAACAATGAGCTGAATTTCTCAAAGTTTTTTTCTTGTGTCTCCTTCTTTGTCACTCTTGAGGGGTACGACAACTTGATCTTAGGTTTAACCGTTTCTTTTCTTTTCTCTTCGGTTGGCTTTATTGGTGGCCTGGCTTCTTCTGGCTCTCTCTGATTTTCTCGCACTTCCAGATCCACTTCTATACACTAATACTCATTGGTTGCCCCTTCTTCTTCTTCTACAACTTTTCGGCATCTTGTGGTAACAACATTGACATTCTCATGACTCTTCGGATTTGGTATGGTGGCGCTTGGGAGGGCGCCTAGTGCTTGAGAATTTGCAAATTGTTGGGCTATCTGACCCAATTGAACCTCCAGATTTTTGATGGAGGCTGTGGTATTCCTTTGGTTATTCCGGGTCTCTTCCTGGAATTGCATGTTGTGAGCTGCCATCTTTTCAATGGCGATCTCCCATTGTTCTTTTTGGGGAGCCTGTTGGTGCTGTGGGTATTGGTGTTAATTCTGATCTTTCTAGGAGAAGTTTGGATGATTCTTCCACCCTGGATTATACGTTTGAGCGTAGGGATTATTCTTCCTAAGGAATTTTATCTCTTCAATTTATTGCGGAGTCGCAACACAATGTGCAGTATAATGGGGTCCACTACAAATCTCACAACTCATGGGTTGACCAGTTTGAACTTGTGCCACACTTTGAGTACCCACTTTCATAGCCTTTAACCTTCTTTCAACTTCCGCAGCAATCTGATCTTCCATCTTCACAACCTGATTATTTAACTTCAAGTCAATCACACCCTCAGGTTTACTCACACTTCGATCATATAGCTCCAAATGTTCATTGACCGCAATAACTTCAAAAAAATTCTTGATACCAGTCGCGGTGGTGAAGTTGGATGATCCACCAGCTGTTGTATCAATAAGTTGCTTGGTTTTCATTCGGAGGCCATTTACGAACATCTGCATCTGCTCAGTTTGATCCATGTTGTGAGTCGGGCAAGCTATCAAAATCTTCTTGAACCTCTTGTAGGCGTCGCTGAGTGATTCTTCGTCCTTCTGTTTAAAGTTCACAATATCATATCTTTTTCAGATATAAACAGAGGCCGGAAAATACTCATTCAGAAACGCCTTCTCCATCTCTTCCCAAGTGGTAATAATCCCAGCAGGTAACGAGTAGAACCACTCTTCAGCATCTTCCGCGAGAGTGAAAGGAAACATTCTTAACTTTTTTGCTTCCTCGGTGTGCCCCTCAATCTTGAGAGTGGTGCTCATAGTCAGAAATCTTTGCAGATGTTTGTTGGCATCTTTATTAACCTTTTCAGTGAAAGGTCTCCTCTCAAGTTGAGTGATGGTGCTCGGATGCAACTGGAAATTCAGCACATTCACCGGTTGGTTCACAATTGTTAACCTATCAACCGATGCATTTGCTCCACTGTAATCGCCCTGAAGTCTCTCCGCTGGTTGATTTCCAGCCATAATCACAGTATCTCTATCCGCGTCTGAACCTGTTTCTGAACCTGAATCTGATTGCTCTGAATGAATAGAAACTCTTTCTTCTTCTGGTGTTTGAACTGACGGTTCTGCTTTTGAAGCTGCCAGTCTTGCTTGTCTATGCCTTACGTGTAAAGTTCTTTCGATTTCTGCGTCAAAATTAAAATTAGCTGAGGGTTCTCCTCGCATAAAAATGTTAGACGTAGATTAGTAGTAATAGTAATAATCCAAAAGTTATAAAATAAAAAAAATAAAAATAAAAATAATCAAAAATAAAATTTTAGTCACAGAGTGACAAAATTCTAATTGAATTAAAATCAATAACTTATATTTTGGCAGTCCCCAGCAACGGCGCCAAAAACTTGATCGAAAAAATAGCAAGTGTACTATTTTCACCGATGTAGTAATAATGGGGGTTATCCCCATAATCGATCTCGAGGACTGTGCGTTATTATAAGTGCAGATTCTAATTCAATTAAACAAAAGTTTCCTTGGGGTTTGATTGTTTGAGAAATTATAACTAATAATAATAAAGTAAACAGAATTATAAAATTTACTTAAGACAGATATGAGAAGGCATGCTAGAGAAAAGTGTATGAATTGCACTGTAAAAACCCTCAATCCTTATTCTAGGAGACATGACTCAAAACAAATCTTACCGATTCTTAAGATTATTTTTCCCTAATTGCTTAGCAGAAAAACCTTTGATATTCAGTCTCTACTCTAATTCCTTAGCAATCTAGAAAGAATCACAAACATTATATTTTATCAAGAATATATCGGTTATTACAAGGTATCCCCATTCCTAGGCAATATCTACTGTAATATTATTATACAAAAGCGTTAGGTTGGTTAGTCCGACCTAAACCCTAACCGTAAATTAGTTTCAATTTGTCCGATCGAAAAAGCATTAAACACATTGCATAACAAAAGATTAAGGAAAAAGCAATATCTCATAGAATAATGGAAATCAGTCATTACAAATGCAATTCAGGCACACCCCCTAGCATTGGGGGGTTTAGCCGCTCATAGTACTAAAAGAAATTACAAAATAAGAGATAGACATTACAAGAATAACTGATGAATTCGATCTTCAATCACGATGGCTCATGAAAAATCTTCCTTCCCCGAATCACTTGATAGCATCCAAACTTTATCGTAAAATCTTTTGTAATGTCAAAAAAAGTCCCTTGTCCTTTCTCAAAAAGTGTCTTAAATACTTTCAGGTCCAATACAATGGGGAAATGCCCAAAATACCCTAATGGAATACAAAGGTAAAAAATCCAAGAAAATAAGAAGATTAAGCGTCCAAGCCAACACGGGCCATGTCAGCTGACACGGGCGGCCGTGTTGGCTCCCTGTTATTCTGATAAAAAATTCTTCAGTGCCAGACTTGCTGACACGAACCGTGTCAGGTGACACGAGCACCCGTGTCAGCCCACTGTTTTTCTTCAAATTTTCGTTCTCTTGGCTTTTTCCTGACACGGCCCGTGTCAGGTGACACGGGTGGCCGTGTCAGACCAATGTCTTCATTCCAATTTCATTCCGAATCTTGGGATTTCTCTCGCTTTTTCGCTTCGATTCCTCCTGAATGTTTATATGAACCTGAAAACACTAAAGAACACAACCAAGGCATAAAATGCGGTAAAAGAGATATAAAACAAATAAACAATAACAAAATATTAACTAAAACAAAGAGTGAAATAACGTATGAAAGCCACTGATCAGTGACAACCTAGAGTACACTTGAAAGTTCAAAGGTTAAAACAATCACAAAGATTAAGTCATGGTAAACATACAAGTTATGTATCATGTAAGAAAAACATACCATTAGAGTTTAAGGCCATTTATGAACAAATAAACAAACATGGGTGATCACAAGGGTTTTTATACATACAAATGTCCAATAAGGTATGAGAGAATCATGTCAAAGGTTAAGAAAACAAATTCAAAACTATACATGAAAGGCAAAGCATTATACATGGTAAAGAATGCATTCAAGTACCATAACTTGAGTAAAACTCAAGGAAAATATGTTATTAACATAGCACAAGGTTCAAACATGGTACACCATACTCACACAAGTCAACATGGCCAAGAGAAAACAAGGAAATAGTCAAAGAAATCAACTAAGGACCAAAATAAACCCTAAAAAGTTCCTAACTTTAACTACACATAAGTACGTAAAAAATAAATATTTTGTGGAAATTAAAAATACAACAATTAAGTAGGCAATGTAAGGAGAAAATAGGAAAAAGAGTGGCTCAAAAAGGCCAAAGGATCAAGAAGTTATGACCTTTCAAAGTTGTAAAGAAAACATAAAAAATAAAGTGGTAAAAAAAATAGAAATGGCCTTGGAAGAGTTTGAACCCATGACAAAGGGATTACCAGCTCAAAATTATGCCAACAGAACCATATGCACAGATGTGAAACAATAGGGAACATGTGTATATATATATATATATATATATATATATATATATATATATATATATATATATATATATATATATATATATATATATATATATATATATAATAAAATTACTTTAGAAACACAAAGGAACAAAAGATGCACAAAATAGCAAAAGGGTTGTCAGCAACGATCAAACCCAGGTTAAGGCATATGAGAAACAAAGGCAAGGCAAGCTGATACCACTGAGGTGGCCATTACATCCGGTTATTAAATGGAATACACAAATAATATATTAAAAACACATGTTGAAATGGAATTTTCCACATCATCATCATCTCCTTCCCATTAACCATGCACACGCTTTCTCTGTTTTTCATCGTGTTTCCTCTCCATTTTTTTCTCAATCTTCCAACACTCATAACTCTCTCAATTTTTAACGAAATTAAAAGATATAAAAAAAAGGAAATTGCTTAGAAAAATCCCAAGAATCCAATGGTATTATTCTCACAAGGTAAAACTCATTGTACAAGTCGTACCAATTCAAAAACCAGTCCTAAAACTTAAGGTTTTTTCTCAATCTTTCTCCTACCATAACTCACTCAATTTTTAACGAAATTAAATGATATAAAAAAGGAAATTGCTTAGAAAAATCCCAGGAATCCAATGGTATTATTCTCACAAGCTAAAACTCACTATACAAGTCGCACCAAGTCAAAAACTAGACCTGAAATTTAGGGTTTCTACCACTCAAAACTTCACATATAGGCAAGATAAAATGCAAGCAAGCACATGTACACATTCAATACATTAATGTCTACAATTTTGCTTTAGAAACCACACAATAATAATGCATGTATCATGAGTTTCAAAGTTCAAGTCTCTTACCTATTGGAGCAAGGTCCAATGCCTCTTCACAATGCTTCCAGAAGTGTTGTGATGGTGTAGTTAGCTTCTTGAGACTTCAATGAACTTGTTTGAATGAATGGGTTGGTCAGAAACTGCTTATATTCCTCCACTTGAATCCTTTTGTAAATATAGAGGTTAAAATGGAAAGTGATGGTATGGATGATACAGAAGTTATTTGAGGGTTTAAATGGATTATTTGTGATGTATATGAGAGGTTTGGATGGTTGGTTGATGAATAAATCAACAGTAATGCAAGTTATGGAGTTTTGGTTTTTGAACTTGCAAAAATGGTGATTTTTGTCAACACGGATATAGAAGGGTTTTGTTGAGGTTTGAGAGATGTTTCTTGTTCCCTTTGAGGCTTAGATGATGCCTCTATTTATAAGAGAAGTTAAGGGATTGAGAAGGCAAACTGAACTTGCAAGTTTGGCATTTGGTTTGGTTGAAATCAAAATGCTAGTTTCATGAAAATGTGGAGTTCCAAGATGAGGTACAATGGTTGTAGGGTGGCTGGAAGCTTTTATAGGTCTTGCTTCTACAGAAGAAACCATCACAAGGCTCCACACAAATTGGTTTATGATAAAAGTAACTTTACAAGAATGGCATTATTATCTTTTTCCAAAACATGCTACAAATGGTAAGATTACTTGGATAATGCATCAATTCAATGTGTAATGCCCACAAAACTTGTGTAGTTTTCTGATCATGGAAGGATTTGCAAGTTACAAGACCTGCAATTAAGGGATTTGAATATTTGAAGTGGTTTTGCAACTTGTTCTTGACATGAAAAATGACCTAAACTTCAAGTATGGATGGCCAACTTTGCATCTTCGAAACTCCTAGCTCAAAAATGGTATCAATGAGTTTCGTGACTCTTTGGAAAGCTAGAAACATGCTCTACAACTTTCATGTTTTAAGTGTTTCTTGAATCAAAATGGATCATGATGAAAAATGGCTCACAAGTTAGTTACTTTTAAAAGGCAGATTTGTCTCAAAAATTTTCTAAGTGTTGGAATTCACTTTTGAATGAAACACCAACTTTATGGCCTCATAACTTGAAATTTAAGCACTTTTGGGGAATTCATCCTCATTGACAAAGTTGTAGTATGTAAAGAGCTCTTCAAATTGATCTTTGGAGCAAGAAAAATGGATGCTTGGATTGAGAGTTATGACTTTGGCAAGTTGGACAAAAACCATTGTGCATCCATAACTTAGAAAAAATTCACTTTCTTCAAAGTTGCCCTTTTTGCAAGTAGCCTCAATTCTCTTGATTTTTATTGATCAAATTCAATCATCAAACATGTTTCCAATGAAATTTTACTTGGGAAGCTCATATTTGACCAAAAACCCTAAAGTCAAACGTTTGACTTTGAAGTGAATGGCTTATGTATAAGATGAATCTTCACTTCTTGATCTTTAATGAATTCAAACTTTTGAGCTATTTGAACACTTTAGATGGGCTCCAAGGATGTATTTGAATGTCTTGAATCATGTCTCAGGGCTTGAGATCATGTCTTGATCAAAAGTCAAAGATGTAGTTGACTTTGGTTGAAAAAACCCTAATTCATGACCAGATAAATTTGAATCTTGAAGAACTTGTAATCAAGCTATATTGCACTTGATATTTGATGGAGAGAGATCTCTTGAGTGTGTGATAAATTGATTAATTAATGATCAACCCAAAACTTGACTGATCAAACCCTTGGACCTCTTAGGGCAAACCCTAATTCACAAGTGAGCAAAAACAAACATATCTTGATAATTGGTTAGCTATGCATGAATGATTGACCTAGAATATTATGCAAATGATAAAGGAAATCTAGGGGTAAAATTTGGGGTATGACATATATATATGTATATATATATATATATATATATATATATATATATATATATATATATATATATATATATATATATATATATATATATATATATATAGATCTCTTGAGTGTGTGATAAATTGATTAATTAATGATCAACCCAAAACTTGACTGATCAAACCCTTGGACCTCTTAGGGCAAACCCTAATTCACAAGTGAGCAAAAACAAACATATCTTGATAATTGGTTAGCTATGCATGAATGATTGACCTAAAATATTATGCAAATGATAAAGGAAATCTAGGGGTAAAATTTGGGGTATGACATATATATATATATATATATATATATATATATATATATATATATATATATATATATATGTGTGTGTGTGTGTGTATATATATATATATTAAACATATAAAACACACACACACACACACACACACATATATATATATATATATATATATATATATATATATATATATATATATGCAAAGTATATGAATATCTTCTTTCAGGAACCGTCTGAAATTAGATCAAGCCCAAATGATTCACTACAAAAGTTTCAAACTCAAGCTCTGATAAGTCAACATAGTTCTGATATCTCTTAAGATTATTATTAATCAACCAGATTCTGACTTAGAGGGAGCTGGTATATCTCGGGGGGAGTTTTTCTGAACTTAACTCTGATATATTTCTGAAACTTTAACATCTGTTGAATATATACTCGTACATATTGTTCCATCAAACACATGGTTTTGTCATCATAAAAAAAGGGGGATATTGTTAGAATAAGATTTTGGTTTTGCATATAATCTTTAGTTTTGATGATAACAATACATATATTTTTATGTAACAATTCTGTACTCTAATGAATTTCTTAAAGTATGCAGTTTATTAGTAAAAATTGATTCTAAATAACTCTTAAGAATCTCAAATCAGAATCTCAGGAATGTCTAAAAGAATCCACTTTGTTATTTTTTAAAGAAACATCAGCAGTTCTGATGAATGCTGAATACCTCTGAAGACAAAGAAAGTATTATGCTTCTAAGAAGAAGTCTCACTTCTAGCTCTGATAAACTACTCTGATGACTCTAAAGACAAAGGTTCTGTTGAACGGTTTTCTAAAGACTCTAAAGATATCATTTCTGAAGTTCAAACTCTGAAGACTCTGAATACACGCCTCTGCTGAGCGTATTCTAAGGATTCTGAAGAAAGCATTTCTAAAGATCTTAAAGACACTGAAGACTCATAAATCACTCATTCTTTTATTATCTGGTCTTACAAGATAAAGCTAATCAAAAAAGGTGGACAAGACAGAAACATGTGATGGAAGTATCTGTATGTGTAGACTTGCCTATATTGATATAAACTGATTTTCAGTCAGTACTGCTACATGGGATATGGTGAGACTTTGCTGATTTTGTCTCTCACGGGCCAAATTTTACAGTTGCAACAGTTGGGTTAAAAAGTTACGCTTATACCCCTCAAGGCCTCAACGTCCAGCTATAAATAGAGATCACTCCTTCTTGCATAAAGATAATTAACGAGTACATACGAAAAGAAGTGAAACACGCTCAATCTATATTCATTTTCTATACACAAGAGTTGTTGCTCATATTTGTGTAAATCCCTGTACTTAAACTTTTGTTTCATCTGCTTTAAAGAAGTAACATTGTAGACAATCTATTTGTATCTTTATTGATATTGATTTCCTCAAGTGACTAAGTGATAGTCTGTAGACTTGAGATGGCTAAGGTGTTTTTCTAAACACTTAGATGAACTTGTTGTAATCTATGGAGATTATTGGATTAAGTCCTTGTTGAAGGCAAAATCACCTTAGCGGGTGGACTAGAGTAACTTAGTTAATAGTGAACCATGATAAATATTCTTGTGTCCTTCTGTTTATTCTCTCTTGTTAACCCTTGTGTTAAAAGTTTTTAATAACCAAAGTTTTGTTAAAAACCCAATTCAAACCCCCTTTCTTGAGTTTTTCTCTACCTCCAGGATCAAGGGGATCGCCACACATGAATATTTAGAGCAGGTTATTGTGGATAGCAAGGTCATTAGATCAAGATCTTGAGGGATCTTGTATTTTGTTAACATTTTAATGTCTGTATCATCAGAGGGAATTATCGTGTGATAGTTATTTGTAATCAAAACGTTGTAAGCATTTTATCATTATAGTGGAAGACCGTGATTATGTTCTGATGGCATCATCCATTGAATAGTGCATGTAGGTAAAGCGAGGATGAATGTCGAAGCACTATATATCTCTTTTGATCTTTCCATTTCCCTATCCTTTTACTTTACAAGCATTTATTCATTCATTCATATTTGTTGTTGTATATTTACAATATTGCATTGATTGTATACCATATAGATTAGACCGTGCTTATAGTGATTTAATGTATAAGCTTAGATTTGTGGTGTATCAATCTTAAGGAATCATCATGAAGTCAATTATGCATTATTAAGAAAAAGTAATGTGTTTTTAAATCGCTTCGTTTAAAGCAGCTTTAATTGACTTGTAAGTGAATTGCACTAGAAGTAATCAACCTCATGGTAACTTCATGTACCATTTCATATGGCTTGATTCATTGATATTCTTCCAAGCTCTCTCATTATGTGTTTTGTTTTCGTGTTTCTTAAAATCTCCAATTTCGTTTTATGGGACCTAAAATTTTTTCAAATTGTCTAAAGGGATTTTGGGTATATTCAAACTCCCCCTTCTAGACAGTGTTGTTTCCATATTCTCACCCAACAGAAAATCATTCCTCGTTGGGGGCGGGGGAATAATTATTAGTCCCGAACGGATTTGGGGGTGGGGGCGGGGATGGTTCTGGGAGGCGAGGCGGGGTAGGTAATGCTTAAAACTGCCCCTACTCCGCCTCGTTGCCACACCTAAGTCGAAAAAGAGAAATAACACATAAATTAAAAATAAGGATAAATCAAATTACACATAGATCAAATTTAAACAGAACATCAAAATAAAAAATGATACCGACTGCAATTTCAGTTCTCTTTCTCCAAACATAGATAGTTTTAGATCACCTAGATAAACAAATTGGTTATGCTTTTATTTAATTTGATTGTATGTTTGCTACAGATAAAACTTGTTAGTAGTGCTGAAAATTATTTAATTATTAGAAGTGATTGTTATTGGCTCAGTTGGTTTCAAAATGGTTTGGAATTGGCAACAAAGTTAATACAAACAAGTTTGTAGTTATGTTTTATAACTTTAAGGCAACATTGTTATGTTCAGGCTAGTCTTTCTTTTAAAATTGTATTGCTCAAATTTTCAATGAGTTATATATAATAAGTGATAATACTTGATTGAGACAATATAAGTTAAGTAAAAAAGAGAAGTAAATATTGCACATTAATAACAATTCATCAAACTCATAAACAATTCAACAATAGATTATTAAAACACGCACACAACACTATGCTACACGACCTGCTTATGGAACCAAAAGAAGCCCTCATGCATGAATCATAGTCATCTCTAGGTGGTGGGCAGCATTTTTATTCAAATTATAATATAAAAAGGAATATTTGCCTTAGGTAACAAAACTCCCATTAAAGCCACACAAAATAACACGTACGAAATTATCATAAAACCAAACTCGTCACAATTCATGAATTTAGATTGGAAACGCCTCAATGATAGATGGAAGAGCATTGATTTTGATGATGTTGTAATGAGGGAATCCTGTCTCTTTGAATATGTATTTCCAGTTCTCTTCAGTCCTTTCCTTACCACCAGCATTATGTGCAAGAAGCAACATGTCAAATGCTATGCCAACATCGGTAAACGGTTCAGCTCCTTCCGGGTCCAAAACATGATCCACAATAATCACCTTTCCTGTTTTCTCTGGTATTGCCTTCCTGCAATTCTTCAATATCTTTATGCAATGGTCGTCGCTCCAGTCATGAAGAATCCACTGCCATTCACTCAAACATGTTCATTATTATTATAGTTCAAAAAGTGTTAGCATGATAGTTAAAATTTGTATATGTTTAGAGTTATACCTTCATGTAAATAGCATCAGCACTAGGAACAGAAACAAACATGTCTCCTTCAATATGGGTGATACCATCAAATTGAGGTGCAGTTGAAATAACATGAGGTAAATCAAAGTTAATAGCTTGAATATGAGGATAAGCTCTAACAATCTCAGAGAGAGATCCACCAATACCACCACCCACATCAACCAAAGACTGAATTTGGTTAAACCCATCTTTGTAACCTGCAATAACAGCCATAGACATGATCCTAGCAGTGCACACCATACCTTGATTAAACAAGTCATTGTATTTCGAGTCCAAGCCCGTCATTTCAAATTGTTCATGACCATGACACCTAAAGAAAGCAGTTCCATTTTTGGTTCCTTCTCTTACAATTTCATTGATATAGTTAGCAGGGTTCAGGTGAAAAGGGTGATTCTCTAGCAACAACATAGGTGCCAATGTCATCTCTGTGTCTTGTAGGATCCATTTTGATGCGCGTGTTAAACCGTAGAGAATCTCTCCGGTTTCAGATTTTTCTGCACTGAAAATTTTTCTACGAACCATGACTCTCATTACTCTTAAGAGTAGAGATGAATCAGGAGAGGGTGCATCTTTAAGATTTTGCACAATTTGTGATAGGAAAATTGGTTTACCATATCTATCAATTATGTCAGCTATGTGTAGCTCAACAACAGCTTTTAGAGCAAATGAGTCTGTGAATTTTGTCATGTATTTCCATATTTCAATTTGTCCAAGTAGTGATTCTTCCTCTTCTTTACTCACACCCTGATCAATAAAAAATGTACCATTAATATAGGAAGAATTAAAGTATAAGTTTATTATATAAATTTAGAAACATAATATAAAATTTATTTCTAACTCTAAGTTTGTTTTTTTCATAACTCTTAGTTTGTTTTTATTCATAAAAGAAAATGATAATAATCATTAAAATCAATAAGATATCTCTTTGTTATAGTTTGTTTCATTTTAGGAGTATTTTTAACGGTTTTTCAAGAAACTAAAGATATGATCAAAGTTTATAAACTAAAAAAACGTATATATTATGAAACTAGTTTAAAGATTAACTTTACTATTATTTGTAAATTTTAATAAAATGGTATATCTGTTTTTTCATTTTTTTATTGCTATGAAATTATTATTTTACAAATATTGGTAAGTAAGGGTTCACTCTGTGAGGTTATTGTTAGACAAAAATTTGCTTAAATCATTGGAGTAAAGAAAATTAATTGAAATATTAAATTTTTAAGTTTATTTCTAATATATAAAAAATTAATATTTATATACGAATATTTAGTAAATATTGTAGAAGAAAAAAAATACAATTAAAATATATATTAACGAAATACTTAATGCACTTTGAAATTCAAAGTTAATTTTATAAAAAGCTACAAAAATAAATCCAGGAGGAGGTTTTTCGAGCAAGATTATTCTTCTCAATTGTAAACATAATGATTTGTGGCAAAATTCTTCTTTAAAAAAAAATTAATTTTATGAGAACGATCTATTAGAAAAGATCTTTGTCATATCAAATACTATTAAATATCTAAAAACTAATTTTGATAGATAATTGTTTAAAATAATTTTAATTTTTATCATTACCTTAAACAACCACCAAATTACTTAATATTTTAAAATAAAAATGCCTAAACATTTATGATATCATTATTTCCAAAATAATAAAGTTATACATGGTCTCACTTTTAAAAATTGGTGTTTTGATCTTTCAATTTTAATTTGTTTTGAAATTTTCCAAACACATATCACTTGGGAGCATTTTCTATGACATGACTCAAAATTAGGGTTAAAATAGTTCAGCTCCATTAACATGAACCTACAATCTAACATACACAAACTCGGGTTAGATTTTTTTTAATAGAAACTATTTAGATTTTTTTAATAAGTTTATTTAATTAAAAAGACATGGTATAAAAAGAAACTTTTTAAGCTTATCAATCGGCATATTTAAATCAATATGCATAATTTTTTATTATCATTATATTTTGTACTTTGAATTAAAATATATAAATAAAAGCTAATTATCTTAGATAATTTATGAAAATAAAATAAAAATACCTTATAAACAATGTCATAATTTTTTTTTTTTTTAAATCTTAGTATCCGACCTTACGAAGTTACTTTCACAAGTTTTCTTAAACAAATAGTCCTATAAAAATTATGCTATGTAAATTAAAATAAGTAAATGCAAATACACTTTTAATCTCATTGATCTATTAATTTGTAGTATATTTAAATATTATTTGAATTATTTATTTATATATGTCTAAAATAAATACTATTTTTATTTAGGCTAACAAGTTAACAACTTAAAAACAAATTTATGACATACTACAGATAATGTTTAGACTTCAGTTTTTTTTATAGAATAGTCTTAGCCTTGACAAAGTCTAACTCTATTTTCACCCTTACTTCCAAAATGACATTGAGCTGGAAATTTTGAAAAAAATTTAAATTTATATAAAAATGTAAAAGACTAAATATTTTTTTAAATAGAAAAATAAAAAAAATATGGTTCAACTTAATTTAAAAGTCAGAGCAAATTAAACTATTTAATTAATTGAATCAGAAATCAACAATGTCTATGATTTAGTTATTGAGTAGTCCATCTTGTGTTGTTCCTAATTCAAATTTAAAGCAATTAAACCTTGAAATATAGCTACATGTATCTTTTATCGCTATTATACGGAAAAAAAAATTAATTTTTAAATTTTTTTAAATAATCAATTAATTTGATTATTCAATAAATAAAAATATAAAATTTTCACTTATAATAGTAGTAAGAAGAATATGTCTGAGTGTTAAAGAAAATAAAGAGATAAATAAATTAAGAAAAAAAGATGACAAAAAGGAAATAACAAAATTTAGAAAATAAATCATGTGAAAGTAAAAAATATTTATGTCATTTAACTATCATGGACATGATTTCATCAAGCCAGAGAGAGTAGTCCCATGTTTTCTTCTTGATTTTTTTTTGTTAGAAAAAAAAAAGAAGAGCTTATCAAAAAATAAAATAAAATAAAATAAAATAAAATAAAATAAAATAAAAGACATGATTTATTTAAGGATAAATCTTGCTTTTTATAGTATGTTTTATAAATGTTGACCATTTCTTGAGTTTGACCATTTTTAAGATGCATAGAGTTGAGGTTTCTTGAGTATGACAAGTCAATTAACTCAAAAATATGAGATGTTTTGTGCAATGTCCATATAGTCAGGTAGTCACCATATAAGTAGAGCCATTTATGATCCTTAATTATTTTTTAATTAAGTTTTGCTTAAACAAATGACCAATCAAAATTTATTGGTAGACCTTATTTACATGAAGATATCAACAGTTTTAGTTAACTACAGAAACCTCGTCGTTCTTAACACAAATTATAGTTGCATAATCTGAAAAATACTCAATGAATTTAATGTATCAATTACAGCCACAGCTTATATGCACATATATCCGATTTATTCACTAATGCCAAAAGAATACTGTTATTTTTTTTAATCATATATGAACGCAATACTAAGCACAAAATAAAAGCTGTTGATCATTTGCTAAACAATGAAAATACTAAAATGATCACTTGGCAGTGGCTCTAATTTGGATAATTAATGTAATTTTTCATATATATATATATATATATATATATATATATATATATATATATATATATATATATATATATATATATATATATTAAAATGATCAAGTGATGCATGAATGATATAGCCTGTTATCAGCGTTATTATAGTAAGATTAATTATTTGATGTTAATGATAAAAGTGTATTAATTTAATTTTATATGTATCAATATCTACGCACCTTGAAAGCAGAAGAAGGTGGGGAGTGATTGGAAAGAACGGTCTCCATTATGTTTCAAGTGAAGAAAGAAAGCCTTTACTTTGGTTACAGCAAGGCTTTCAATGAGTTACTGCAGTGTGTGGAATGAATCTCTAAGTTGCAAAATCGATGGGTTTATAAAGACCATGAGGTAACATGGTTGATTGCTAAAGTTTGAAAACGTGGCACGTCTTCTGTGGTTTTTTTGTTAAGTAGTTTAAAAGGCAACTCACGCCCAGACATTCCTATATTAGAATTGTTAAAATGGATTATTAGACTATAAACAGATCGATTCTGATGGGCCTAAAGCTATTTAAGACTGAATCAAAAAGTATTGTTATAATATGATTTCAAATATTATTATAAAAAGATGAATTATTATCTATCCACTTTAAAAAGTGGGATAGAGTTATCCATAGAGTAAATTAGGTTACATTGCATTGAAAATCTACAAAATTTAAATCATTAAATAAATAATTAAGTATAATAAAATGATATGACATTAGTGAATTGGTTGAAGATAGACTACCCAATTTTTTGTGATAGGTAACGAAGTTATCCTCTTACAAAAAATAATTTCAAAAGTTATTATTTAAATTTAATTCTATACGAGGTACAGATTATTCAGCTCTAAACAGACTAATTTTTAAAATTATATCTTATACAAAAATTAAAATAAAATCGCATAATATTTATAATAAATACAATAAAATTATATTATTTTAAATATAATATATTTTTAAAAATTGCATCATTTTTTATAATATAATAACATGTTTTTAAATACAATATATATTTAAATTCTATAAAATAATAATTAAATTTTTACTCTAATGAAAACTAATATGAAGAAATTGTGAAGGAAAACAGAATAATTTAATATTAATTTGATTTTAATAATCTACCATACTTAAAATAAATTGAATAAAATAGAGATAAAAGTAAAATGAGAAAAAATTAATGAGTTGTTTTGGAGTAAAGTTTTATAAATATTAATGTAATTTAAAAAAAAAAATTATAGTTATGTGGATCTAGGGCTCTCTATAATTTAAACACTGTGATTTTTCGAGTTTGAGAGAAGACTCATAAAATACCCCATTTTAACCACTCTACTTTATACCACTATCAACTGAACTTTTTGATTCACAGCCGTTGATTGTTTTTGTCATAGTGTGAATCATGTTATTATTAAAAAGTGTGGTATAAAAATGATTGGTGTAATCATAATCATTTAAGTATATACTTAAATGTTCATATTTACCACTACAACAGTTTGGTACTGCAGTACAACATTTTACATGATTTCATTTCATTATGCTAAGATTTTAGAAAACGACTTAATCGAGTTTTAATCAACTAACAAACAACATTGATGTTGATATATTCATGTTCAAAAGAAATTATGTAGGATATTGAAGAAGTAATTGTACAATTGAAGTTTTACAATTAATAACATAAGTGAATATATAAGTAATGACAAACCTTGTGGTCACATCTTCAATTTTCTTTCCTGTACACACGTGTGTCATAAATCTCTAATAGCATAGTAATATATTCTATTAGATTTTTTAATACTCCACCAATGTTTCTTAGACACTACGTGAAATTTTATTTTTGTTTCTAATTTTTGGATGTGCACATCCGGACGCACTCTTTTTTTAAAAATTTTCAGTTTTTTCCGGATGTGCACATCAGAAAAAATTCCTGATCTGCAACTCCGAAAAAAATTAAAAGAATTCCATAAAATCATTTACTTCTAAATATAATTAAATCCAATATAATTAAAATCCAACATAATTAAAATTAATATGATTTTTTCAATATAATTAAATCCAATTTAATTAAATCTAATATAATTAAAATTAATATGATTTTTTTTCTAAATGATTAATATGGTATTTACTTCTAAATTAATTTTTTTATATTGAAAAAATTAATTTAATTATATTGGATTTAAAATTATATGGTATTTACTTCTAAAATTGGATTTAATTATATTGGTATTTAAAATTATATGGTATTTACTTCTAAAATTAATTTAATTATATTGGATTTAATTATATTGAAAAAATCATATTAATTTTAATTATATTGGATTTTAATTATATTGGGTTTAATTATATTGAATTTAATTATATTGAAAAAATGATATTAATTTTAATTATATTGGATTTAATCATATTGGATTTAATTATATTTAGAAGTAAATGATTTTATGGAATTCTTTTGATTTTTTCCGGATTTGCAGATCAGGAATTCTTCCGAATGTGCACATCCGAAAAAAACTAAAAAATTTTAAAAAAACGGTGCGTCCGAATTTGCACATCCGGAATACATACAGGAGTATTTTCGTCAGCGTGCATGGTGTCTAAGAAGGTTAGGTGGTGTGGTAAGAAATTTCCTTCTATTAACCTCCCAACTAGGGATGCTCAAATAAACCGGTTATTTAAATAATCCATATTCATATCCAAATCCGGTTATTAAAAACCGGTTAATTATTAGTATGGTTTTAATCAAATCCATATTTTAGATATATTTTTAATATAGTTTTAACCAAATCCATAATTTGGACATCCATATCCAAAATAAAAACTAAATTAGTCAATTTTTTTATAAAAAAAAACTTTAAAATCTTTTACAAAAAAAAAAAATTTTTTTTTTAAATATTTTTTTCTGAAAAATATATATTTTTTGAGATAAAAAATATTTTAAAAAAAAATTTGAAAAAAATTTATTATTTTTTTTGAAAAATAATATTTTTAATTTTTTTTCAGTAAATAATTTTTTTTCAAAATATTTAAAAAAATGAATTTTTTATAAATAAAAAAAATATATTTTTTCCAAAAATTAAAAAAAACTATTTTTCATTTTTGAACATAAATATTTTTTCTTAAAAAATTTTTTTGAAAAAAAAAATTTATTGAAAAAATCAATTTTAAAATAAAATTAAATCAAAACTATTTATAAAATTAGTTATAGATATAACCGGTTAATAACCAGTTTATAACCATTTTAAAAGATGAAACCAGTTATAACAATTGGTTTTAATAACCGGTTATAACATATAGATTATTTATGGTTATGGATTGGTTATGAAAATTAACCGTCCATGAGCATCCCTACTCCCAATGTAGTGTCACGGCTACCTCAACCGTCAACGCTTTCGATCCTGTGAAGTAGGTTTCAATTCCTCCAACAGTCAAATACAATCTGATCCTGGTTACCTGCTTCTACTCCTCTGAATCCAGTTTCTCATGAGCATGTTCCATGTTCTACCGACCTTTTAGTCTTCCCAACAACTGCTTCACGACCAAACCTAAAAGCAACCTCCAACATAAAGAAGGATCCGGCTATAGTGTGGTTTAGACTCAACCATTGATTTATTGGCAGAGTGTGATTCATCTCATTAATAATTATTTTAATATGTCAAAATTAAAAATTCATTATGTCTCATTATTAAAAAATTATGTGTGCTTCGTATAAAGTTAGTTACCAATATTATATATAAAAAAAATTAAATTTAAGTTGTTAGATTATATGTATCGGTTATCTTATTGTTACTTTTATGGCTGCTGAAGAATTTATTGTTACTTCTGATGATGTCTTTGACAATCCGTTCAAACTTTAGAAAAGTCATTTCAAACGTTGGCAACGAAAAAAAAGTGATTTTTTTAACCTTAAATTTTTTTTTAATGTTTTGACCGATGACATTTTTGTTGCTCCTTCTAGATCAAACGAGCAAACTAACAATAAAAAAAACCTATGGATTCAAATGGAATATATCTAATGAACCTGAATCTACTGCACATATTAAAGAAAATGATATAGAGCTGAGGAAAGAAATCGCCTTATGAAAAGTGAATGATTATCTTTGCAAAAGGTCATATTCTGATTGAACTCGCAGATGATATGTATGATTATTACAGTAGTTATAATATTTCAAGTCAAGTTTGGAGGCTCTGGAAAAGAACAATGATACTAAAGAGGTTGGAGTAAAGAAATATGATGTTAGTCGCTACCTGAAGTATTAGATAGCTAATGAAAAGATCTGTGGAGGCTCAATGTCATGAAATTCAAAATATTTCTCATGAGATCATTACTAAATATATGTCTTTAGATGAACAATTTCAAATTTCTTTATTATTGACAAATTTCCACTGGTTTAAAAGATTTTAAAATTTTGCTTCGCCATAAAACAAAAGAGTTTTCAATCGAGAGTCTGATTACTTGCCTCCGAATTGAAGAAAAATATTGTAGAAAATATCAAAAACTAAATTTCTTGATTGTTTTAAAAACAAAAATAAATTTGGTGTGGTTCTCATGCCAAATGAAAAATCGTTAAAGAATAAGAACTGCAATGCTATGAACCGAATTAAGAATTGAAACCCATGAAGGTTTCCAATTTCCCCAAATGCTAGTTGTCATACCCTAATTTTGTCCAACCAGTTCATTGCATTGCCTAGTTCATTTTCATGTGCACTGACATGACCATTGCTCTTGGTCAAGCCTTTTTTTTTTCCATCAATTAAAACTCATCTGCATGAGTCCATTAGGGTCAAACATTGAGTTATAGGTCAGTGTGTTCATTATATCGGTAAAGGCTCATCTACATCATTAACATTCATTTGCATCTTATTAGATTGCGATCAATGGTAAAGTGTTGAATTAAAAGTTTATGACTTTTGGATGGATTTCCTCATTAGGAATTATTGTTTTCTATATTGCATTACCACCCTTTTAGTTTAGAGAAGTCAAAGTCAAAAGGTTTGACTTTGGACTTTGACATTTTATGACTAATTGCATTTTTAATTTTGTTTCAAATCTATTTTAATTTAGTTTTAATTCTTAGTCAATTATTAGCACATATTTTGTTTTGGCTCATAATTGGATAAGGAGAAATTTCAAAAATAAAATAAGATCATAGGTCATTAAATACAACATTTTGTCATTACATTCATTTTCTACTAAATTACAAAAAAAAAAAAAAGAGTTTCATCAATATTACAAAACAAAATACTGAAAAAAGAGTCTCTAGGAGGTCCCCACGATCTAAATGCCCTCTTGAATTCTCTTATGCATTGCTTTGTGTCTGCAAATGACACGCCATCAGTCAGCAAACCATAACATCATAAGCATCATACACATTAAAATTCAATAAAAATAGTGAAATAAACTAACATTCAGTAAGTTGTAATGCATGAGTCATTCGTGGTAACATACATTCCATACACATGTTCACAACAAGCCAAATAGGCAACATAAAAAATTCAGAAGCAATATGATTTATACTATATGCATACATACATGAAACAATAAGGCAAAATTTCAAAACAAAATGCAATATGCACATGATATTTCCAAAAACGCATAGCACACCACCATCATCAGCCATCGCAAGTTTTGGGACCGCAGAGAAATCAAAATTGAAAAACAAAATTTCCATCCCACAAAATCAGGGATTGCAGTGAACATCTCTAACACATGACTCTCAAATTATCCCACGCGTATCTCACTCAAAACCCTATTTCAGACCACTATATAAATAACTAATTATTCACTGATTTTCACACATGAAAAACTCCAGAAATACTGCAAAACTCAATTCCTAAACCTACACTCTAAAGCTCATTTTATGATCAAATAGAGCTTAAACACTAGAGCTCTATTTGGTTGAGCTCAGAACCACATCAAAGTGTACATAACTGACACAGAGAGGAGAATAATGATATGTGAAAAGCTAAGAGCGTCAAGGAAGAAAACATACTTACACTTCACTGGAGTTTGAACGCTGGACTAGCTCCGATTTGGTATTTGAGATCCTCCTTTGCGTGTTTTGATGTTACCATCCTGCTCATCTTGCATTGCTATGTAAAAATATACTATTGTTACTAGAATTTATTGTTGGAGTTGATTTAATTTTTGATTTCGGATTCTAGATTTTTTGGTTTATGGATTTTAATTTGTTGTTTGTGATTGTTTTTCTGTGGAAACCGATGCTGGATTTGGGTTTAGAGACATTTGATTAGGTGGGGGTAGTGAACTAGGTCAGATTCAGGGTAATAGCACGCCGCCGTCGCCGTGGTGTTCTTGGGCTTCGCCGTTGATCTTCATCTCTTCCTCTGCGATATATCCTTCTATCTTCCTTTTATATTTTTATTTTCTTGTTTGAGCAGAGAGAGAGAGAGAGAGAGAGAGCAAGAGAGAGAGAGAGAGAGGGAGAGAGAGAGAGAGAGAGAGAGAGAGAGAGAGAGAGAGAGAACCAAATTTGTATAGTTATTATTTTTGAAAGATTAATATTCAGTTTTTTATTTAATGCATGGCTTTAAGTCACTCTTGTGTCAACTCTCTCTCTCTCTCTCTCTTTTCCCAATTAATGGTGCTTGATGGGGGAAGGATGTCATTTGGCATGCATTGGCCGACGTCAACAGGTATGTCCCATTTGGCTCTCCACATGAGGCATGTACAGCTGGCTAGTTGCGGTTGTAGGAGGATGGAATTTACCATCCTGGGCCTGGACCGGTGCTCTTTGCACCTCTCTTGCTAGCGCTCCCCTAAGTGGGCTGGGGAATTTTTGGTCTATTTCATTTCTTTTCTTCTTTAACTTTTTTCTATTTTTTTGTGTTTAGTTAATAAAATATACTTTTATAAATTAATCTAGTTAATTATAATTAATTGAATCTAAATTAATTAATTTAGTTAGTTAATTACTGTTAATATAATTGATTTATTAATTTATATTTTATTCAATATGAAATTCTGGTATCAGATGTGTGATGTTAAGTGTGATGTTACAACAACACAATCTGCTAATATGAACAAGGCTATAACAACAGTAAATCAACACAATGAATTGTTCACCCAGTTCGGTCTAACTACCTACGTCTGGGGGCTACCAAGCCAGGGAGGAAATTCACTATAAGTAGTATTAAATTACAGACTCAACAATCCCAGTTGACATCTACTAATCTTAATCACTACCCAATGACACTTCTACCTAAGAGACCACTTAGATATGAGAAACCACTCACTCCCTAAATCACCTCAGTGATACAATTCAAAGATTACACTTTAAAACCCACCTTGATCCTGCTTAACAGCTTTGATCAAGAACAACTCTCTCTTGCTTAACAGCTCTAGAGAAACCAATTACAACTCAAAATAGTAACACCAATTCAAACATGAATGGTTTACAAAACACACACGAAAACTCAAATTGACTCTCAGTTTATGCTCTCTGTCTTCGTCCTCCAACAAGGGTTGAGGCTGCTTTAAATAGTATTCTGACTTGGGCTTGGACCTCCTCCAAATATCTGATTTGATTTGATTTTAAACAGAATTTAAAACAGATTTGATCTTCTAATCTTTTTAAATCTTTTCAAATCAGCCCTAATGTTAATTACATGATCTGCTCCATATCTGATTGAAAATATCTTCACCAAGATATTTGCATCCAATCTCTCTAACAGATCTCCTCAAAACAAACTAACACGCGCAACCCTAAAACATCACAACCTGATGTTCTGATAACTGATGTCAAGACATCAAGTTTAACATCAGCAAATAAAACTTCAACCCTGCAACAACCAATGTTAGAAACCAATGTTAAGACATCAGACATGTGACATCAACATTGTTCAACTTTGTTTTACCAAAATTCCAGCCAATACAAGAACTAACAATCTCCCCCTTTGGCTAATTTTGGCTAAAACAATCTCTGCCAACATCTGAGATACCTGCAGCGGAAAA
This sequence comes from Lathyrus tuberosus, assembly GCA_022829125.1. Taxonomy (NCBI): domain Eukaryota; kingdom Viridiplantae; phylum Streptophyta; class Magnoliopsida; order Fabales; family Fabaceae; genus Lathyrus; species Lathyrus tuberosus. The sequence continues at coordinate 2,374,008 of JALAZF010000052.1, read as the reverse complement.
ACTTTATACTCCTAATATTCCAAAACACAACCAGCAGCAATTCTGATCCAAAATCTGCACAAAGCTAAACTCCCCCTCAAAACAAGAACATGCACACTCCCCCTCAAGTCTAGAACCACATCAGACACTAGGCAACACATAGGCACATAGGCTAACTCTCCCCCCTTTTAGCCACAATTGGCCGACTACCAACAAGGTAGTATCTCTTACACATGTCACAACCTACCAGTTAGACCTAGGCTAGCTCTCCTTGCCAGTCAAAAGTCAGCACCACAGACAAGACAAATCATAGAACAAAACAGATAAACCAGATAAACAAAACATAACCAATATTCAAGATAAGTACACCAAGATCAGAAACAAAATAATAAAAGCTACAGACTATCAAAAGCAAGAAACAGCAGAAGCAACAATTCAATCTTCATTAGCATCAGAACCATCTGCAGCATCCTCACCACCTTCCTCTGAACCTGAATCTTCAGCATTGACATTGACACCCACATCATCTTCACCCTGTTCCAAGGATTTGATCATCTGCTCAATTTTCATCTTCCTAGCAGTGCTAGTACTGATCACCATATCAAGATCCTTACAGGCCGCCTTCAATTCTTCAATCAACTCAGTTTTAGTACAGGCCTTCTTAACACCAGAACTTGATGTTACAACAATGTCTGGAACATGATTCCCAACAAACAACTTGGGATGCAAGGATAAAGTTGACTCCCTCTTACATGCTATATCTGAACTAGTTAAAATTCCAGGATGTTGATCTAAGATCATTCCACAGACAAGGGAAGGGAATGCTATAGGTATCTTGATAGCATTAGTGGCAGCATGCTTCACAACTTGATCAAATATATAATTTCCATAATTGAACTTGACCTTTTTCCCAACAGCATAAATAAACCTTCCTAATCCCACAGCTATGGTGGTTTTGTGATTAGTAGGTACCCAGTTAGTAGCTCCAATTCTGTGCAAAATAGCATACTTGATACTGAGTTTGCTAGCTGTCAATTTACCCTTTAGTGGCCAAACCTTCACTTGAGTGGCTGTGATCTCTTTACACACATCATTATCAGTCACTTCCAGTTCACAAACCTCTTGATCATCTCTTCCCAGATACTTATTGATGGTACTAGGAGAGAAATTAACACACTTACCCCTAACAAACACCTTCATGAAGTCCACACTTCTTTTATCAGAAATGTCTAAAGGAATGTTAACAACAAATTCCTTAACAAGTCCACCATAGCACTTAGAGAATTTAGTCACAGTTTTCCACAGGCCAGCAACATGAATGAGCTCCATAATTTCTTTCATCTCTAATGCATCTTTGCCAAGCTCTCTTTCCAGAGCTAATCTCCTTTGACACACAAATTTCCACATTGGAGCACTGCTAGCATAATGAAAGGATATGTTGTCCACTGGCACTTCAGGAACCTTATCAGAAATTCTCTTCAAAATGGACTTTCTGACTGGGGTGATGTCTTGAACATCTTCCTCAACATCATACTCAGATTCAGATTCTTCTCTAATCTTTCTCTTTTTGGAGGATGCAGCAACCTTGCTCCAAGATTTTGTTGGACCAACTACAGATGTCATTTTCTTCTTGCCTTCAGCTGTCATCTTAGGAGAAGATTCCACAGTCTTTCCTTTTCTAGTCTTCAATCTTTTGGCAATACCAGGAACAACATTACCAATTACTTCATTATCAGATAAGTCAACAACATCCACCACATCAGCATTCTTCTTCCCTCTAGGACTAGGAGTAACATCCCTAGCAGGTGATGTTCCAACATCATGTTCAACATCAACCTCATCTCCACCATGAGTATCAATATCTTCAACTTTAGCTTCTGCATCTTCAATGACAGAAACGGCCAATCTGTGAAGATTGGTTTCAGAAGTTTGCATGTCACCCTTTTCTCTAACAGATTGATCATCAGGCATTTGACTCAGAGGTCTAGATATTCCCTTCACAGAAATCCCTTTCTAAAATTTTTTTGTGATAATCTGATCAACACTTTTGTCCACATCCACCATTTCTTCAACAGCTTGAGGAAGAGGGGCGGTAGTCTTAGGAGTAGGTTTGTCTCCAAACAAAACACTAGTGACAAACGCTCTACTTTTGCTATCATCAAATTTCTTACTCGCAGATTGATCAGAAGTATTACCTTTTGAAGGCCTCTTAGGTTGATACTTCTCAGGTCTTTTATTTTCTGAACCTGGAATCATAGAGAGAGGCGCTATGTCCAAGGCTTCATCCATTGAAACTTCTTTCGTCGAAACCCTAGATGTTGCATGCGATGAGCTCTTTGAATCAGACTTCTTGGAGGGAGATGACCCATGTTGAGACATTGTTCCTTTGAAACAATTGACGTACAAGGATGTGTTGTGTCTTACGATCTTTGGAGAGAAGATGAACAGACTTGGAGTGTGGAGATTGATGTAGCGTGTGAGAGTAACAATAGGGAATGATAGCCTAAGGTAAGAGGGCTGCTTTTGTTGGTCACTTAAAAGCTAATAAATGTATTTTCCCCACCAAAACAAATTTCCTTTTAAATTTTTGAAATTTAATAAATGCACACCATAAGTCACTAACCTTTGATGCCTTTTCCACATGCCCAAATTTCTACTTAAGACTTCACAAATTTCAGCACACATATCTTTAGGGAAATTGTCATTACACTTCATATCTGAGTGATCAACCTTTATGACCTTAGTTTCTTCAAGATTTCCTCTGAATAGTTGCATAACACTAGGTTGTTTGGCGATCCTTCTAATGTCACATACAGATGTCATAACATCATCCTTGACATTACATGATGAGGTGGACTCTTGAGGAACCCATAAATAACAGTTATCTATGGATCTAACTCCCCTCATAATGACTCCACTCTTCTCATTAGTCACTAAACATTCATCTTTAGTGTAGCTAACCTTGAATCCTTCATCACATAACTGACTGATGCTAATCAGATTAGCAGTCAATCCTTTGACAAGAAGTACATTTTCAAGATTAGGTCCATCCTCACAATTCAATTTTCCAACTCCTTTAGCTTCCACTTTTTCTCCATTACCAAAAGTTACATCATTTGTGGAGTAAGTCCTGATATCCACCAAATGATTCTTGAAACCTGTCATATGCTTTGAGCAACCATTGTTAAAATACCAACCATCCATAGCTGGGGTTCTAACAGATGAGTGAGCTAATAGACATGTGACAGCAGCTTTAGGAACCCATTGTTTAACAGCCTGAGGCCTATTCTTCTTATGTCTAGGTTGAGGAACGGATTTGGGATAACCATGCAGTTTAAAGCAAGAAGATTGTATATGGCCAAATCTTCCACAATAGTAACATCTCACTCTTTGAATCTCTTATCTGAAGTGATTGAAATGTCTGCCACCTTGATGATGATTTCTGTCATACTGCTGAGCCTGTCATCTATCAAAATATTGATGCTGTCTTCTCCCATAATTAGGTTGTCTTCTGTAGTGATGGGTCTGTCTTTTGTAATGATTAGGCTGTCTTTTACCATGATGATGCGGCCTTCTTCTGCCATAACCATGAGGCACAACATTATTATGTCCAAAACCATACATTTTCCCTTGATGTTGAGACATCGGATGGAACATGTTATGTATGAAACTAGAAGCCTGCATACTCCTATGGTATTGGGGAGGCATATACTGCATAGCTCCAGAAACCCGAGGCTTTCCTTGAGGTTGAGACAAAAACTTCTTAGGTACAGGACCATAACCCTTTCCATTATTTTGTGGCCCAAGGTGAGGGACAACCTTTTTAATTCCAGAACCATGTCCTTTTTCATGATGATGAGGAATGTTCTGTTTAACCCCAGAAGAACTAGCCTATGTAGATATCTTCTTCTCACCCTCATATCCTAGACCAGTCTTATCACTTGCCCCTTTTCCAGCTTCAAGTATTTTATCCAGAGTGTCAGTTCCACTATTTAACATTCTGATGGATTTTGACATTTGATCAAGCTGGGATTTTAACAACAAAACTTCATTCTCAAGTTCAGCTTTATCAGTCTCAAGCTGTATTATAATCTTCTTCAGCTTCTCCCCTTCTTGACAGACCTCTTCACTTTTCAGACACAACTCTTGATAAGAAGATGCTAGCTCTTCAAAGGTCAATTCACAATCACTAGACTCTCCATCAGAGGCACATATTCCAGTCAATGCCTTAACATGCTTGGCATTCTCTTCTTCACTTTCACTATCTGTATCAGACCAGGAAACAGATAACCCCTTTTTCTTCTTTTTGAGATATGTAGAACATTCTTTCTTGACATGACCATAACCTTCACACTCATAACATTGAACTCCTTTGTCATGATTGGACTTTTCTTCATCTCTTGTTTTCTTCACTTGATCACTAGACCTGTTGTTGTCAGATGTGATGTTCTTAACATTAGGTCTATAGTTTCTGTCCATTCTCTTTAACACCTTATTAAACTGTCTCCCAAGCATCACAACAACATTTGACAGTTCCTCCCGAGTTTCAAAATTACACTCCTTCTTACCATCTTCAGTATTAGACACCAAGGATATGCTTTTGGTCTTCTTTTCAGGCTTCTCATTCAATCCCAACTCAAAAGTTTGAAGAGAACCAATCAACTTATCAACTCTCATCTTGCTGATGTCTTGAGCTTCTTCAATAGCAGTCACCTTCATTTTATATTTCTTGGAAAGGAATCTGAGAATCTTCCTTACCAGCTTCTCTTCAGTCATTCTTTCTCCCAAAGCACTAGAAGCATTGGACAGCTTAAGAATATTCATGTGAAAATCATGAATGGTTTCATCCTCCTTCATCTTCAGATTTTCAAACTTAGTAGTCAACAGTTGAAGTCTTGACATCTTGACCTTGGAAGTTCCTTCATGAGTAGTTTTAAGACATCCCAAGCTTCCTTAGCTACTTCACAAGTGTTTACCAGCCTAAAGATGTTCTTGTCAATACCATTAAAGATGGCATTCAAGGCTTTTGAATTTCCAAGTGCAAGCTCATCTTCTTCCTTGGTCCAATCTTCCTCAGGTTTTAGCTTTGTTGTACCATCCTTTTCAACAATAACAGGTGCTTTCCATTCTTTTAAGACAGCCTTCCAAGCCCTGCTGTCTAATGACTTCAAGAAGGTAACCATCTGTGGTTTCCAATAGTCATAATTAGAGCCATCTAGAATAGGGGGTCTATTCACAAATCCACCACTCTCCTTGTCCATTGTACCAGAAAGTATCAGCCCTAGATCTCACCCAGATGCAGAGCAGGATGCCTGCTCTGATACCAATTAAAATTCTGGTATCAGATGTGTGATGTTAAGTGTGATGTCACAACAACACAATCTGCTAATATGAACAAGGCTATAACAACAGTAAATTAACACAATGAATTATTCACCCAGTTCGGTCTAACTACCTACGTCTGGGGGCTACCAAGCCAGGGAGGAAATTCACTATAAGTAGTATTAAATTACAGACTCAACAATCCCAGTTGACATCTATTAATCTTAATCACTACCCAATGACACTTCTACCTAAGAGACCACTTAGATATGAGAAACCACTCACTCCCTAAATCACCTCAGTGATACAATTCAAAGATTACACTTTAAAACCCACCTTGATCCTGCTTAACAGCTTTGATCAAGAACAACTCTCTCTTGCTTAACAGCTCTAGAGAAACCAATTACAACTCAAAATAGTAACACCAATTCAAACATGAATGGTTTACAAAACACACACGAAAACTCAAATTAACTCTCAGTCTATGCTCTCTGTCTTCGTCCTCCAACAAGGGTTGAGGCTGCTTTAAATAGTATTCTGACTTGGGCTTGGACCTCCTCCAAATATCTTATTTGATTTGATTTTAAACAGAATTTAAAACAGATTTGATCTTCTAATCTTTTTAAATCTTTTCAAATCAGCCCTAATGTTAATTACATGATCTGCTCCATATCTGATATCTTCACCAAGATATTCGCATCCTATCTCTCTAACAGATCTCCTCAAAACAAACTAACACGCACAGCCCTAAAACATCACAACCTGATGTTCTGATGTTCTGATAACTGATGTCAGACATCAAGTTTAACATCAGCAAATAAAACTTCAACCCTGCAACAACCAATGTTAGAAACCAATGTTAAGACATCAAACATGTGACATCAACATTGTTCAACTTTGTTTTACCAAAATTCCAGCCAATACAAGAACTAACACAATAAATTCTTATTTTTCCCTCTTGATATATTTGTTCGCATTAGTAATTCTAATACCTCCATGCATTCATTTTCTTTTGCTTATTACAAATTACATTAATGATTGTTTATACTTATTAAAATGGATGATTAGTTTTCTAATTAAAATAAGTAGTAACTTTAATATGTGTAAATTAACTTTTCAAAAACGCTAAAACCTTGGTCCAATGCCAAACGTCTTTTTCTCAAAGTGTTTTCAAATTCTATCCCACTTTAACCGCAAACTAAAATCTCGATCAACATCGAGTAATTTTATCCAAATCAAATCAAAACACTTAACGTATACTTAAGCACCACTTCATTAAAGATGAAAAGGAGGATAGTCTCGAGTCTTCAATTTCTCTCCTCAATTGATTGGGTACGAGTTCCCTTACTCAACTATCCAAACAATTGTCATCTCTTAAAAAAAAATTATAATCTGATTCACTTTAAATCCTTTTCATAATTAAATCAAATCAAACCCATTTTCATAATAACTTAGATGCAAAAGGAAGTGGTCTATAGCCTTCCATTCCCTTCCCCGAATATTTGGATACGAGTTGCCTTACTCGACCATTCAAGTATTCGTCGTCCACCTAAAATACTCTAACTATGTTAAATCCTTCTGCAATTAAGGATGAAAAAGGAGATGTTATAGATCCTTCCATCCCTCTCCTTGATTATTAAAATACGAGTTGTATTACTCGACTATCCGAGTACTAGTCATTCAAACAAAATATTCAACATATTAACTCAACTTATCGCCCCCGTGCGATCAAAACTTTTTCTCAAAAGAACATTGTTTAGTTCGTTCTAATGTTAATACAAACTAGTGCTTAAGCCTCCCCCACGAGTAGACAAGCCAAAGTTTAATCATTAGAATGTGATCTAGACACTTGTTCAATAAAGCAAACCAACAAATCGTAGCCTTCACCAAAACTATGAAGCTTTGAGTTCCTCATTGTACCCGAGGATACGTAGAAGTGAGACCCACAATCTCGTCAAGCACCCTAATAAAAACCTTTTTGTGATCCCTTTTTGTACCTTTTTATGATTCAAAGAAAACAATTGGCATAAGTTAACATTCAATCACAAATTTAACTAAAAGGTTCCCGTTGAGTACAACGGATGTGAGGGGTGCTAATACTTTCCCCTTGCGTAACCGACTCCCGAACCCAGATATGGTTGTGACGATCATTATTCTGTTTTTAAGGGTTTTATCGATATTTCCCCTTTTCTTCCCTAGAATAAATAAAGTTTGGTAGCGACTCTGTTCGAATCAACTTTTCGCGATTTCGTGAAGGATCATATTTTTCGAGGTATGGCAGATGGCGACTCTGCTGGGGACTTTTCTCCAAGCTAGGGAGAGTCAAGCCTATCTTAGTCCAATTTGCAATGAACATTAACTTTTTCTAATTATTTTCCTCTATTTCTTGTCTTTATTTCATTATTATTGGCATTATTTACATGTTATTGATTCTTATGACACTATTGGGATCTCTGATTATTGGTACTTTGTGAGATAGACTCTCTACCTAAGTCAAAGGAAAATCATAGGATAAGATGGTGGTTGTGTAGTATTGGCCTGCGAGGAACGTTCCTCGTTGGGACGATATGAAAACCCCGCTTATAGTAGATTCTCTTGGAGATGTTATTATACGACGAGCCTTCATCATGGCGATAATGTTTTTCAAGTTGGATCGATGACTCTAAGGACCTTTTAGAACCTTTGTGTCGATGGTTGTGTAGTATTAACCTAAGGGGTATATTCCTCATTGAGATAGTACAAAAACCTCGCCTAGAAGAGATCGTTTCAAGGATGTTATTGTTTGACGAGCCTTCGTCATGGCGATAGTGTTTTTGAAAAGGATCCATGACTCTAGGGACTTACCAACCTTCGAGGCTACCAATGGGGTTCTGATAATCAAAGATACCTGTTGTCATGCCCAACCTGAAAATTTAATTACATCTGTGATCCTGAAACAATGCATAAAAATTGCATATTCATAACATAACGTTCACATTTTTGTTTCTAGGGAATCTAAGAATAAAAGTTGCAAGAATTCAGAAAGTATGGGATCACACAAACGAAGCACTTACTCCTACAAATTCAGAGAGCCTCGGTTGGATGGACTGCATGAGTTGGTTTCTCAAATACCTTCAGTCTACATAATCAACTTTGGGAAGGATTATGGCAAGTTGCTCAACATCTTGAATCAAGAGGTGGACCCCCTGGCACTACTTACCTTGGCCCAGTTCTATGATCCACCAATGAGGTGTTTCATGTTCTAGGATTTTCAGTTTCCACCAGTGTTGGAAGAGTTTGAGCACCTGGTTGGTATCCCCATGAAGAACAAGCTTCCATTTATGGGTGTGGAAGAGTCTTTGAAGCACGAGGTTATAAATGTTTCCCTTCACATGCATAAGAAAAAGGTCACTTCTAATCTAGGAGTCAAAGGAAACACCGAAGGGTTCCCACTCAAATTCCTTGTAGAGAGATCTTATACTCTTTTGGATGCCCAGAGTTGGGAAACGTGCTATGCTGCAATTGCTTTGGCTATTTATGTAATCGTCTTGTTCCCAAATTTGGACGATTTCGTAGACATGACTGCCATTAGCATCTTCCTCATGAAGAATCCAGTACCAACTCTTTTGGCTGATTACTATTACTTAAGTTGGAGGCATGCAAAGAAAGGAGGGATGATTGCTTGTTGTACCCCTCTTTCGTATAAGTGATTATTGACCCATCTTCTAAAGAAGGGACCTTTGTGGAGCAAAAAGATGCTAGTTGGCCCCAAAGGATGGGATCTATCAGATCTAGTGATACTTCATGGTATTCTAGAGTGTGCGATGGTATGGAGATTGTGTCTAGCTGTGGGAACTTCTACAACATACCCCTCATTGGGACTCAAGGTTGTGTTAATTCTAAACCAGCTCTATCTATGAGACAACTTGAGTACCCAATGGAGGGTCCTCCTGAAGAGAAGTTATTAGAAGCCTTTCAGCTACATGATTTGGGAGTTGGAAACCCTGATTTATTTAAAAGGATTAAGAAAGCATGAGAGAAAATCAACAGAAAAGGAAAAACTGACATGGGAAAGAAGAATTGTATTACGAAGGAGCCTTATTTCTAGTGGGTTAAGGAAAGGATGGAAGTGATCAAGACGCCTTTCAATGTTAAGATGCCTATTACTCATACTCGTATTGATTCCATACAAGCAAAGATGGATAACTTGCTTGAAACTGTGATGTCCTTGGCCCAGAAGGAAAAAGACACTGAAATTAATGTTGAAGCTAGAAGAATTATTGCTCAAATTAGCACGTCTACTGTAATACCCCGTATTTTTATTTCTCCGGATAATATTATGTTGTGATCAACCGAGTCCAGAGTACTCTGGGAAATTATTTGATAAAATAATTAGAGTAACTTCGGTACTTAGAATTGATCCAATTAATATTATCTGACTCTGAGATATTTTACTAATTTGGACTAAAGAGACTTTTTGGACATTTAGTAGTATTATTTACTAATACTAGTTTACTACTTATTCCTTTTCCTCCCATTTTTCCAAACAAAAGAAAAAGATAGAAAGAAAGGAAGAAGAAAGGAAAGGAAAGGAGAGAAAAGAGGAAATTGAAGAGAAAGTTCAAGATCATCATCAACATCATCATCCACTCCTCAAATCTTCACCCAAACTTCTCAATCATCTTCATCTTGCTCTATCTCAAGGTGGGTTCTAGTTAGTACCATTATTAGAGAGTTCTAGGAAATTTGAGTTTAGGTTAGATTATGAAAAATTGGAATTTTTATGGTTGAATCTTGTTATAAATGTTATTGAATGCTTGTTATCATGTTTGCATTATGTCTTGACTGTTGTGGGATGTTGGGTTATGTTTTGTTGGAGGAAAATGTGGATTTAATGGAGTTACAGCAGCTGGGAGAGGTTCTGGTTCGCAGGGTTCGCCTAGCGAACCTGGGGCGAAGCCCAGCGAACAGCAATCGAGGGTTCGCCTAGCGAACCCGAACGTTCGCCTAGCGAAGGTTCGTGGGCATGTTCGCCTAGCGAACTTAGTGTGTTTTGAATATGGGAACTTACTGACTAGGTGTTCGCTGGCACATTCGCCTAGCGAAGGTGAAGGCGAAGGTTCGCCAGTTGTTCGCCTAGCGAACTTATGGTGTTTTGGGTCTGGGAGCTTTCTGTTTAATTACTCGCCAGCTTGCTCGCGAAGCGAAGGGCGAGGCGAAGGTTCGCCAGCTTGCTCGCGAAGCAAACTTTATGTCTGTTTTGTTCTGTTTGTTCATTCGCCAGAGGCTTCGCCTAGCGAAGGCGGAAGCGAACGCTCGCTGGGAGGTTCGCCTAGCGAACATGTCAGTTTGTGCAGTTTTGTTTCCTTCATAACTTTTGATCCGTAACTCGGATCGGGGCGTTCTTGGTACCGTTAGAAAGCCACGACGACCCTCTACCCAATAAAAAGTGGAAATTAGGAGTATAATGTAGGACAAATTATTTAGAGGCAAATGAATGAAAGTATTGATTTATGATATGTTGTTATGTGATTCTATTACGCAATTGACTTATGTTTACCTATTTTCTCTTATTGTTAAGCATGTTTGAATATGTATGCATGTTAAAATATGAAATAGTAAGAGTGAGGAAAACCCTTATGAACTATAGGAGAATTTAGAAGTTGGAACACTAGTATGGAACATGTGGTTAACCTTTGTGGATTTGAATCGGCATGTGAGGCCGAGAGGCATTTTAGCCTTGAGATTGTCGAATACAATCGTGGTGTCGTGTATGATCACATAATCGTAACCGGATTATTTTATATTAAGTGTAGTTTCATGAGTCTCAGACTCCTCTGAAATAGATGCACAACTACTTGGCAGGTTTGATTCCCCGTGCTGTACGATGGCGCCCGTTGGGTGAATGCTTCTGACGGTAAATGGCCCGTGTAAAGTGACGGTTCATAACGGTAAAAAGCCCGTAGAACCCGAATCCATTCGTATGTCAAGTAGGTTGCAAGGATCCATGACCCGGGTCGACTTCTAGACGTAGAAGAGGACGGGAATAGGGGATACCTTGGCATGGTTACCGATTAGTGATATTGTGGGTTGATGAACTCATAGCATGTTTTCCATATAGTGTGTGTGTGCTCGAAAGTCACTACCCTTCCCCGGACTTGAGCTAGGATTGTTAGAACCATGAATAATCCGAGAGAATCCATAAGATAGGGAACTCACTGAGATTTGATGTATCTCACCCCACTGTTGTTGTTTACATCACAGGTCCTGCAGGTTCGGCGACGGGTAAGGATAAAGTGGTTTGACTTTTCCTTCCGGTTCGTAGTTTTGGGATGGCATGGCTTCCGCTATGACGTTTTATTTTGAGATCATTGCATTGATCTAGTTCTTAGTTTTTATCGTTGTTGGAACATCTTGTATATGTAATGCCTTAGCTTTTGTGTTGTATTAGAGGCATTTATGTGTATAATGTGTTAACTAGGAACTTATTGTATTTCAATACCAAATACTTGGATTCATATATATAATTTATGCTTTGATGTATGGATTTTATATGTGGATGTTACATCTACATTCCGTATCCTTAGAGTAACCATCCCTGAATCTGGTTTTGTTCTCCCTGAAGGAATTCATATTCTTATCCCTGAACCAATAGTCAATAATGACACCCTGAATCATTCGGACGCATCTGCTTGGCACGGATCTGTGACTAATGATGAAGATCAGTATAATGCTTTCTATATACCTGCACCTGCAAGGCTTGCTATTGGAACCCCTCCCGATCATGCTGTTGAAAGACTATGTGTCTTAGAGAAAAAGTCAAAGCCATAAAGGGCAATAATATCTTTGGAGCGTCAGCTGTGAACATGCACCTAGTTTTGAATTTAGTCATCCCGACTAAATTCAAAAAACCGACTTCGAGAAATACAAAGGCCATACTTGTTCGAGAATTCATTTGGTGATGTATTTCAGAAAGATGGCTGCTCATACAGAGAATGATAAGCTGTTAATACACTGTTTCCAAAATAATTTGAGTGGGCGTCGCTAAAATGGTACATGAGCCTGAAACAAAGCCAAATTTAAAGTTGGCAGGATCTAGCTGACGCTTTCCTTCGCCAATACAAGTATAAATTGGACATGGCACCCAACCGTATGCAGCTCAAAGGCATGGCAATGAAGGAGAATAAGTCCTTTAAAGAATACGCTCAACGGTGGAGGGAACTAGCTGCTCAAGTAGAACCCCCATTATCGGAAAAAGAAATGACTGGAATATTTGTGGTAACTCTAAAGGATCCTTTCTTTGATAGGTTGGTAAGCAGTGGAGCCTTAGGATTTGTTGATTTAGTTACAATCGGGATCAAATTGAGAAAGGCTTGAAAGACGGCAAAATCCCAAGCTATGTTAGGGTATCCAATGCACCGAAGAAGTACTCTAGAAACTTCCAGAAGAAGAAAGAAGATGAAACTAGTGCCATCATGGGAGGACGTAGGGGTAAAGAATAGGTTCCCTATCATCGAGTTGCTGCAATTGCGCCTAACCCGTATTAACAACCAATTCAGCAACAACTTTACCAACAACAGGTTTATCAACAACAACCTCTACAATAGTATCAATAGAATGCCCATCCACAGAGGAAATTCAAGCTAAGAAGACCTCAAAGGCATTAAGATCCTCTCCCCGTATCGTAAAGCCAAATATTTCCATATTTGTACAAAGGAGGACTACTAACCTTGAGGGAAATGAAGCCAACTCCTACCCCGTATCCACCGGGATATGACACCAACGCTCATTGAAAATTTCATATTGGTGCTCCTGGACACATTATAGAGAATTGTTATGCTTTTAAGAATCTTGTTTAGGATTTGATCGAGGCTAAGGCTGTTGTTACCTTCATGCCTACAGGGCCAAATGTTAAAACCAATCCCATGCCAACACATAGAGGAGCATCTGTCTGCCCCATAGAGGAAGATGTTGAGTACGAGTTGATTAAGAATGTTGAGGAGATTCAAACTCCTATCTATGTGATAGAAGCGCAACTGAAAAAGCATGGTTTGATCACAATGAACCATGTTGACAAAACTGATGGTACCTCTGGTACGAATGATGACATTCTAGAAAGTTGTGTGCATCAACTTATTGATTAAGGCACAATCCAGATCGGGCGCTCTGGTGGGGAAAATGAGCAAGGAAAAATAATGGTTGTGATAGACATTCCCTATGAAATATCAGAAGTGCAGATCCCTGTCACTCCTTTGGTCATACAGATTCCAGCACCTCTTCCATATCAAAATGATCAAGCTATTGCTTGGATCTATGAGCTCAAAGTTTTTAAACAGGGGCATGAAGATCAACCTTTAATCATCAACGAGAAGAATGTAACATCTATTGTGGAGCCAGGTGGAATGACTCGTAGCGACCTGGTATTTGCACCAAGAATGGTTGAATCTTCTGTCAAAGCCAAAGGGAAGGAAATTCCAACAATATCTTAGTACCTACTCCCAACAATGAATCACAAGAGAATCCTTTGTCTCCTAAAGTTGCAGCATCTCAAAAGGAAGCTGAAAAATTTCCGAGGATAATCAAGAAGAGTGGCTATAAGGTAGTCTACCAACTGAATCAAACTCCTTCTAAGATATTCATGTTGTCTCTGTTACTTAACTCTGAAGCACATAGGGACTCGCTAATGAAAGTATGGAGTGCTGCCCACATTACAAAGGATATCACGGTGGAAGAATTCGATGTTGTGATAACAAATGTTACTATTGGAAATTTCTTTGGATTCAAAAATGATGAGTTGCCTTATGAAGGGTGTCGCTCCCGGGATTTTCATCCTAGTACAAACGCGAAAGTGGCACCGAAACAGAGTCGCCAGCAATGTGTATTTATCCCAAGAGAGGGAAAGGAAACACTGCATAAACCTGAGGGAAAGGAAAGAGCATGGTCTTGTGACCAAGAGAACTGGGTTCGGGAGTCGGTTACGCGCGAGGAAGGTATTAGCACCCCCACGCGTCCATCATACCCGATGGGATCCACGCTTGCTTGTCTCGATCAAGGGTGTCGTCTTCTGGAGCTCCGCTGCTACTGGAAAGGAAAAGGAACGAGAACAGAAAGAAACGAAGAAACAAATGTAGGGAAAATAAAAGAAGTGCTCGAATGGGCCCTACCCCACTGCCTACGTATCTCATCGGGAACATGAGAATAAGAGCAACGTAGTTCCCCTTAGCTAAGGGAAAATTGCTTGTGTTTTTTAGTGGAATATGTCAACGTTCGCGTCCTAGCAGTTAGGTGTTGCAGCTCGCTGTATGGAGACTTAGGCGTTACCTGTTTGCGGTAGAACGGAAATGACGCATCCTTAAGGAATGAGTGAATGAGATGAGGAGAGAAATTCCCGAAGGAAAGACTTTATTGTTTGTTTGTCTTTTAAGAAGAAGTATTTTGATTATTTTGTTTCTATAACACATATTGCATTCAAGTCTATCGTATAAGATCGAATGCATCGCATGGTCGTCCTAACAGGCCGTATGTTAAACACTCTAGGAAGGTGGAGAGAAACCCTCCTCCTTCCATTTCCCATACTTTAGGTTTAAGTGCAATACATGTTATGCCATCATTAAGTGTTTTTTACTTTTGTTTTGAGATGAGAAAGGAGACACAAAGGTGTAGGAGAAAATGGAAGTTAGTTGTTAGTGTGCTCGCCGAGATATCGCATCTCGTGCCTACGTATCCGCAATCTGGAAAGAAAGAGGAATCAGAGCACCCGTAGTTCACACTACTACGGGTGAGCAGGAAACAGTCTCGATCGCATGGGTGCGAGAGAAAGGTGAGACTCACGAAGGTCTAAAGGGAAACTCGGTCCTACAAGTTAGCATGCAATGATGGTCCTAAGGCCAGGATCAAGGGAAGTCTTCCTAATGTTGTCAGGCATGGATTGCTATCCTAATGTCTCTCCTACCTCCGACTTAATCAGAAATTATGTGGAGCTAGGAATCCTAAGGGATCATATCATCAGACAAGTAAACACAGGATAAATTAATCAGAAAGTGAACTAAAATAAACGAAAGAATAAACACTGTCAGTCAGCAATAGTATCACATAATAAAATAATAAAAGGGAAAGCTTTAGCCAAGGGGTCATATCAACCGAGGCAAACAAGCTAGCTGTGGGAAATAAGGGTACTCACCCAATGGTATCGAGAACCATGGAGAGCAGAATAATAAAGGGGGAGATGTGAATCAGATCACATGAGCATCAACATCGGTCAATGCGAGCTATACACAAGGTGTGGGGGTCTGATTACTAAACCCTTCTTCCACTTGACGGACTCGATAACAAGAGCAAGTGATGTTCAAAGCTTAAATCATGTAATGAGAGCTAGGAACGACTCAACTAGAATAACGGGGGTCGGTTGCGAACCCTATCTTCCGTCAATTGCCTTCTTAGAGGTCTTACCAGGGGAAAATGGGAATGGGATGCCTCTTTAGAGGTCTTTATGCACAATATTAAACAAGCACAATCATGGCCTCACTTGAGGGCTTTCCATACAATCCTACTTATCATGGCATCGACTATTCCTACTTCTCATGGCATTTGAAATCATTAAAGAGAAGTGAAGAGATAAGAAGTCCTACCAAACAGATATGAATCCGTAGCAAAGCAACGAAAGTGCAACAAAAGCAAGTCACGAAAGCACCTATAAACAAATAGCAAACCAAGTTAGAAACAAGTTTTTTATGTACAAAATGAAATGGTTAAACCCTCTTTGGAATGTCCCCTTTATGCACCTTGCACATGTGAACCAAAGACATTAGTATTAACAAGAGAGTGTATGTACAACATGAAACCTAAGTCTAATGACTATGTACATTTGAGTCACACTAGTCAAAGTGAAAGACCTAAAAGGATTATGAAATTACAAGTCAAGTTACAACTATGCTACAAGACTAATCTACTTTGAAGTTAAAGGTAAACTAACAAAAGAAATCACATAAGGGTTACAAGTATAGCAAAGGACATGAAAGTAAACCAAAACCAGAATTGAACTCATGTTAGAAGTGTGTACACATCTTATAAACATCCACCAATGGCTAAGGTAAAACAAGTTTAAGTCCTTAAGACAAAACAAGGCAATGAGCCATAAACAGCAGCAACAACAGCGCTCCAGCACCTGCATAGCTATAAAAACCAGCAACAAGTAAAAACAGCCTATAACAACTACTATTTCCAGAACAGAATAGGTGTATATGCAGTCATACAGAAGAACAACATTCTACGGTACCCTTTGTGCACAGCAGCTGTGTATACTACAACAACTTCTATGTTTAATGTGAAACACTACAAAATAAACTCAAAGATTAGTCAAAGTTCAAATGGAAATAACCAAAGTGAGCAACTAAGATCAAAAGGAAATGTCAATAAGAAGTAATTGAAATCAATGCTAAAATGTAAACAACACTTAGTCAATCATTTATGCAAAACATATTAAAAACTATTAACAAAGTTATCAAATGAAACTATTAAAAGGATCAATCAATGTTATCATTAAAACTAAGTCAATTCAAACTATATCAAGGACCAATTGGTTCAAAGTTAATTCTAATTCTACAAATAATGGACAATTAAGTCCAAAAAACAATTAGTACCCTTAAGCAAAAATGAGTAATGCAATTTAAGCAAAAAATCAATTAGTGAATGATTAAGCCCCAAACCGATTAGTGAGCAACTAGTGAGCAAAACAATTAGTGCAATTAGACTAAAAGCCATGATTAGTGAGCAATTAAGCAAAAAATCAATTAATGCAATTAAGCAAAAACGATCAAAAACAATCATTGAGCGATTAAGCGAAAAACGGTTACGGGTCAATAAAGCTAAACAATTAGAGAGCGATTAAGCTAAAACAATTAGTCACAAACCATTGACAAAATCTAAGTCTAATTAACCGAAATTAAAGTCTAAAGTCAAGATTAATTCTTAGTTTACACTATCAAATTCTAAAATCATGAACTACCAGAAAACCACATCTAATCTAATCCTAAAAAATTGATTCTAAAATAAATGTCAGTTCTAAAGGAAATTAATCACAAATTTTAATTAGCTTAAAAGTTAATTTCTAACTTAAGCACTTGGTAAAATCATTACCTGAAGGGGTATGGACAGAATAACCGTGTGGTGTGTGAATAGCAATTCGTGGTTGGGTTTTGATCCCCATTCAGAGAGGGAGTAAGCGAAAAAAAGGGTGGTGTGAAACGAATTCCCCTGGCACAATGCTTGAGGTCCGGCCCGGTTCGATCCAAAAACCTTATAACAATGCTGATGGCTTGTACAAGGAACCCTAATTCAATGTTTTGTGGCTGCTTCATCTTCTTGATACAACTCGCAAAAGAAGGTCGACGCCGCGCCATCGTCTTTCTCCGTTCATCTCCTCTCTGTCTTCTTCTCCGTTTGCACCGTCGGCAACGAAATCATCTCCGTCGTTTCAACACCGTTATCCCTTGACGTCCCCACTTCTTCTCCGTTCAATGCTTCGCCGCTTCAAATGTCAAGAATCCGGTGTCTTCTTCACATCCTTTGTCAAAACTCCGGTGCAACCACCTCCATACAATTCTCGGTTACATCTCCTTCAATCCTCTTCTCCTGCCGCAACTCATAACTCTCTGCTGTAGTTTCCTTCTTCTTCTACGCATCATACACTCGCCTTCGTCTCATCCTCAAGGGATCTTTCAACCTCATTCATCTAAGAATTATCTCCGACACCAAAACCTGCAACAACGACGTGAAATGAGATTGAGGATGTGTGTTATCGCCGACGACGGGGTTTGACGACGATGCTTCCAGGTAGCTCTTGAATTTCTGATCTCTGAACGTGCGCGTGCTGCGAATCTTGTGTTATTGAATTGTTGATGTTGAACTTGCAGGTTTTGGATCGACGAAGATCGGCGAGAAATTGAAGTCGCGAGGTGGTGATGAGTTGCAGAAGCGGTTGCGGAATTTGGTGAATTCTGTGCGTCGAACTTCTACTGTTGCAATCTGATTTTTGCAGTTCTGAATACCTTCTGATTGTTCTTGATTCTTGCAGGTTGCTGATATCGATGGAGTGATGATGATGAAGAGAATTGAAGGTTGCTGATGAAGATAATGGTTGAAGGTGTGTTGGTTACGAGTTGAGTTTCAGTTTTTTGTGATTGACGGCCAGAAAAAGAAGGAAGAAAAAGCTTTTTAAGAGAGAAGATGCTGCTTCGGTTACGTATGGAATTCTGTCATTGCTCTTCTACGGTTCGTTTCTTGACTCTGTTATGAACATGTAGGTTTCTGAATTGATTGTAGGAATTTAATTTTGCAGGTTTGGATTTTTGATGAAAGTGGAAGAAAATTGAAGATGATGAATTGATGAAAGGAAGTTATGAAGATGAAGATCAATGAAGGTTGAGACCGAATTGGAGGAACCAATGCGTGAAGAGAGAGTTCGTTCAGGAAAAATTCGGTTAACCCTCTCTATTAGGAGAAGTTCAGTTGCTGTTAGAAGACGGTTATAGAGTTGGTTTTGATAGTTATGAATTTCTGTTAGACAATTGGAATTAGGAAAATTGGTTAGTGAAAATTGTTGGAGGAAATGAGAAGTGATGGGAGAGAATTTGGTTAGAGGAAAATGTTAGAAATTTTTCTGTTAATTTTTCTGGTTTATGCTGTCAATGCTCCTCTCGCTGTGTGTTCTTCCATTTGTGATAGACTTTTTGTTACTTTAAATTTCCATATGCAAACGTGATGACTGTGATAGGGTCAAAGTTGAACCTTTAATAAATGACAATTTGTCTCTATTTGGAACCACTTGATGTACAATACTACCTCATGCCTCCAATAGCACCGTTAGATGGGATCCCCCACACTTGCACGTGAACGCACCGTACCTCCATTGGGAGAAAAAAACCTTGTTGATATGTCAGCATTTTGGTTTATTGCCTTATTTGGAACCATGGTCCATAATTAAAATGAGATTTGGTTCTGAAATGGATTTAAGTGGATTCAATTGGGTAATTAAAATTGGAATTAAATGGATGAAATGGTTAATGGATGTTTATGGATATGTTTTAAAAAAAGAAAAAAATGGATATGGGTTATTTGGGAATTTAAAAGTGGACAAACTAGATGGAATAGATCTAGATTGAAAATGGATACTCAAATGGTTTTTTCCTTATTCTTATAAAATGAATTGAAATGGATATAGATTCTAAACAAAGTGAGTCTAGAAGATGGGTTTATGGGTAGAAAAGATGGATAATGAAATATGAATTCCAAGAGATCCACATAACCAGTCTTAACATGCTTAATTCACCCCAAATTCCAAATCCAAAGCAAACTCGTATTCTCAACCAATCTCCAACTTCAATCAATAAACTTTGCTAACCATGAATACCAAGATGCATTTGTCAGGCAACCTTAACCACCATCTTCAATTGATGAATATCAACCAAGTCGCACAGAAGATAAGAAACCATGATCCCACGCCTCAGGAACACATGCAAATGAATGAATATGAGTTATGACCTAATGGAAATGCAGATGAAAAAGGAAACATAAGCCAAAAATAAGAGGGCAAATTTTGAGGTATTACAAAGGGAAAGATCACAACAAAGCTCTGCATATCCCTTTGAGATGTGTGGACACCTTGCTGTCGAGAGTTTTAGTGGATGCAGGTTCTTTTCTAACCATTATCCCTAAAACTACTTTGGTAAAGTTGCCCTTAGAAGGAATTGATATGAAGCCTAGCACTTTGATAGTGAAGGCATTTGACAACTCACGACGAGCAGTGATAGGTAAGGTAGACCTACCAATTAAAATAGGTAAAACTATCTACACCATTACATTCCAAGTTATGGATATCCACCCTGGGTATAGTTGTTTACTTGCAAGACCTTGGATTCATGTTGCGGGCGCAGTCACTTTAACACTACCTCAAAAGATTAAGTTCATCATAAATGACAAGATGATTGTGATTGGAGGTGAAGAAGATATATTGGTCAGCCACCTGATATCCTTCAGGTATATTCACGTCGAAGGCAAAACTATTAAGACACCGATCCAGTCCTTGGAAGTGGTGAATGTGTTGACAATACAACAGACATTAGAACAACAAGATCATGAGTTATCAATAGCCTCCTGGAAGAGAGAAAAAGCCATTATAGAGACTGGAAATGCCCAAGGTTATGGCAAGATGATAGAAGTACATGAGAAGAAAGATAAGTTTGGGCTAGGGTACAAACCATCCTTGAGCAAAGCAAAGGAATGATCTGATAAAAAGAAAATTCCCCTGGTTGAAGAGATGTTCACCAATGACAACCACATCTTTGGTGGTCAGACAACAATGATTAGTAAAGAGGCGTACAATGAAGCAACATTTAGGTGGATTCGGCAAGAAGAACCCGACAAGGAGTTGAAGAACTGGAAGGCTGTGGAGATTCCCTAAATCTTTCATTATCAAAAGTAATTTTGCTATTTTTTGTCAAAACCGTATGCTCTGCCCAAGGAATAATGGCATGTTGTAGGGCCCCAAAATGTTTTAAAATTTTAGTTATCATCAATAAAATGACAATTTGCATTCAGTTATGTTCCTTTTCTTTCACATTTTTCTTTATACAATAAATGACAATGTTTTCATGCACACGCTTTCTAAAATAAACTGCATAAATCATAACATGCAAACACACCACCGAGACCATTGATAACGATGTTGCTATGGCCCTATATGACTTTGATTGTCCAATCAACCAAGCCGAAGATGGAGGCGAGGAAGATTGTTAACTTTTTGACGAGCTTGCCAAACTACTCAGACAGGAAGAGAAAGTCATTCAACTGCACCAAGAAGACATTGAAGTTATCAACTTGGGATCCGAGGAAGACAAAAAGGAAGTGAATATA
The DNA here is from genome assembly GCA_022829125.1 of Lathyrus tuberosus. Taxonomy (NCBI): domain Eukaryota; kingdom Viridiplantae; phylum Streptophyta; class Magnoliopsida; order Fabales; family Fabaceae; genus Lathyrus; species Lathyrus tuberosus. The sequence goes on along the minus strand of JALAZF010000052.1, from coordinate 2,352,819 downwards.
GGTGCCGCCCTTTAAGATGCAGTGAAGACAAGGCTGATAGATCTCTTCCATGAGTACACCGACGTATTCTCTTGGTCATATCAAGATATGTCTGGGTTGGATACTGATATCGATGTGCACAAGCTGCCACTCAAGGAAGAATGTCATGTTGTCAAAGAGAAGCCAAGAATAACTCGCCCATATATGGTCCTCAAGATCAGAGAGGAAGTATGAAAGAAATTCGATGTTGGATCCTTAATTGTAGCCAAATACCCATAATGGGTTGCCAACATTGCGCCAGTACCAAAGAAGGATGGAAAAGTCCGGATGTGTGTTGATTACCGAGACCTGAATATTGGTTGATAACATAACTCATTTATCGGTATTTTCCTTCATGGATAGTTTTTCTAGGTATAACCAGATTAAAATGGACCCGGAAGACATGGAGAAAATAACATTTATTACCCCTTGGGGAACCTTTTGCTACAAAGTGATGCCTTTTGGATTAAAAAGTGATAGGGAAACATATCAACACGCAATGGTGACTCTCTTTCATGATATGATTCATAAAGAGATTGAAGTATATGTTGATTATATGATTTCTAAATCCAAAACCGAATAGGATCGCATTACCAATCTGCAAAAGCTATTTGCTCGATTGAGGAAATTTAGGCTGAGGCTTAACCCCAACAAATGCACATTTGGGGCTCGATTCGAAAAAAAAAGGGTTTCATTGTGAGCCAAAGAGGGATCGAGGTGGACCCTGATAAAGTTAGAGCCATCCAGAACATTCCGACACCAAGAACAGAGAAAGAGGTTCATGGTTTCTTAGGGAGATTGAATTACATCGCCAAATTCATTTCACATCTCGCCGCCATGTGTAAAACAATATTCAAAATTCTTAGGAAAGATCAAGTGATCGAGTGGAACAACGACTGCCAAGTAGCTTTCGAAAAAGTCTAAGAATACCTACAAGAACCACCGATTTTGATACCCCTTATTAAGGGAAGACCTCTTATCATGTATCTGATGGTACTTGATGAATCTATGGGATGTGTGTTGGGGCAGTGTCGCTCCCGGGATTTTCATCCAAGTACAAACGCGAAAGTGGCGCGGAAACAGAGTCGCCAACAATGTGTATTTATCCCAAGAGAGGGAAAGGAAACACTGCGTAAACCTGAGGGGAAGGAAAAAGCATGGTCTCGTGACCAAGAGAAACAGGTAAGGGAGTCGGTTACGCGAGGGGAAGGTATAAGCACCCCCACGCATCCATCGTACTCGATGGGATCCATGCTGGTTGTCTCGATCAAAGGGTGTAGGGTATCTGAAGCTCAATTGCTACTGGAACGGAACGGGAGAAACGGGAAAGAAAAGGAAAAGAAGTGACTCGGTAGGATGTCCTCAGAGTCCTAAGCTTACGTATTCCCCCGGGAGCGGGAAAGTCAGAGTCAACGTAGTTTGGACTACGGATTGGGGAAGGGTGAAAGGATTGTGCTCGAAGAAATCTCGCACGATCTCCTGCCTATGTATCTCGTTCGCACGCAAGAATCAGAGCGATGTAGTTCCCCTCACTAGGGATGACTTTGCTTTGTTTGTGTTTTTTAACGGAAGACGCCAAGGTTCGTGTTCTAGCAGTTAGGTGTCGCAGCTCGTTGTACGGAGTCTTAGGCATTTACCTGTTTGCGGTAGAACGGTCGTGATGCATCCTTTAGGATGAAGTGAGGAAGATGAGAAAATAATTGTTGTTTTTGTCTTTTAAGAAGAAGTGTTCTGATTATGATGTGTGTATGACACATATTGCACTAAAGTCTATGCCATAGGATCGAATGCCTCGCATATCGACCCAAGACGGGACGTATGCTAAACACTCTAAGAAAGTGAAAGAAGATCCTCCACTATCTTATTTACCACATGCAAGGCTCATGTGCAATATATGTTAATCCTTTATTAGGTGTTTTTGCTTTTTGTTTTGAGATGAGAAAGAGAGACTCAAAAGGAAGAAAGGACAAAGTCTAAGAGGGGGACTAATAATCCTAAAGTTATCATGCATGGAGATCCTATGGTTGTGTGAGGTATAAGGACCACCTAAGCCTAAAGAAAAGAGAGGGATAACACTACCTAATGCTTATCCTACCTCACCTTAATCAAAAATTAAGGATGAGCTAGGATCCCTAAGGGATGTGAGAAAGTTCTACACAATCAAGCATTATATCATGCTATTCACAAAAGAGAATGATAAGTAAAAGAGATGAGAGATGAGAGAAGAGATGAGTATGGATTAACATCAACTTACTCAAGTGACTTAAATCTGCCCCTACACAAAAGGTTAGTGCATTATTATCACAAGTATTGAAAACTAGTACTAGAAACTTAAACCAAACAAAACTATTTGATTCAAGAAGACAAGTTACTAAGAAAATGAAGTTCAAACCAAAAGGGAAGGGTCCTAATGGTTAAGGGACATGACAAGGTAGTAGGTATATGCTAAGGCACCATACTAATGTAAACATGTTATATGATATCAAACAAAGTCAAACTATGCACTAAGAAATCACACAAATGCAAGTTATGTATTACTTATGCAAGATGAATACAAATGGAAAGTAAACATGAATAAATGAATATGTAAACACCCAAGTCAGAAGTAAATGGCACTTAAGAATGAGTGAAGATGTTATTAAAATGGCATATGATCCACAAGAGCAAGCATTGATCAAGCAAGCAAAAGATGGGAGCAAACATCTTTAAAGTTCTAACCACATCATACAAGACATGCAATTAAGAAATGAATAATGAAAATTGAATAACCTTACAAAATGAATACAAGTCAGTGGCTTAGGACATTTGAAATGACATTTAGAGGTCAAGAATGTAAGCACACAATTCATACAATTGTCATGGTGAAGCACTTAGAAGATTAAGAGCAAACAAGTTCAAATTATGTCAAACAAGTTCTCCTATATTCATGAAGTTAGAACATGCAAGGTGAAGTTAGTATTCATGGCATAAGGTCAAGAATGATTTCAAATAGAAGTGTAACCATGTTGAAATGGATGTATAATATCATGCAAGCATTGATGCAAGCCAATGAATCAAGAAGAGCAAGTATAGATGAACAAGTTTACACAACATCACAATCTTAAGCAAGTGTGCACAAATCAAGTAAATGTGAACTATAAGTGACCTATAATGCAATGTGAATGACCTATAATATGCACATCAAATTATGCCAAAACATCTCAACAAACATCACAAAAGTACATGATCAAAGCATCTCAAAACCCTAATGGAAGTCATCTAACAAACACACATTCTTTAATGCAATTAGGATGAATCAAAAGTAGGGTTAAAGGCTCAAGGAAATTGGTATATTCAAGTCACATGAGGTGCAACCAGTATGTAAGCATTTCCCAAAAGAGTGGCTCAAAAATCATTATCAAACATACACAAACATGCCTCACAATGTCATACACAACATCCACATAAATGGCCCAAAGACCTCACTCAAAAGTCATCAAGAAATTATTTAGAAAATTCACAAAAAATTCCTAATATGCCTCAATATATTATAAAGGTACATACCAATTATTATGCAAAAATACAATGTACAACTATGTCAAATAAAATCAATATGTAGAATGTGTCATGATGAAATGCACAAACAAAAGAAAATGAAAGAAAATTCATGGAAATATGGAAAAACATCAAAAAATCAGAAAATAAAATGATCAAAAATTATTTAAATGTGTTTAAATGTCTCATGAATTTTTTTGGAATTTTATCATGTTTGGAAACTATTTTAAAAAATAAAAACCAAACAATTATGGAAAAGAAAAATAAAAAATAAGAAAATAACCCAGGGGGGTGCCACGGAAGCAAAAATTCAGTTAAACATGCATAATGGGCCCAGGAGGGGGGGGGGGGGGTGTGCAGCAAAAACAATCCAGTCCACTAAGTGTTCAGAGGAGGTGCATCGCATGGATGTTAGTCAAATTCTTTGACTCATCCTGAGCCATTGGATGGAGTCAAGTGTGATGATCAAACAAAATCAAACAATCAACGGATCAAGATGCACGCACATGCTAAGGTATTGTGCAACATACACATATGACCAGTCAGTCACAACAAGAGGTACATGAGAGAGAGGTGGTTTTTTAATGTGCTGGCATGCTGCTGAACGTTAGATTAAAAACATCCAACGGCTGGGACTTAATCTGCGCATGGAATTAGGGTTTATGGACAGTGGCCGGACTGGTTTTTCCGGTCACCTTCTCTGGTGACTTCTCCACCGTGCTTAAACATCAAACATCACATAAATTAGCAAGCCATACCTCATTCTCTTCGTCTCAACACGTAGAACATAGATCCACCATTAAAATTCACAAATAATGTACACACAATGCAAACTGAAGCAAAACAAATTGCCCTAGAAATTTCAACTAAGCATCTATAATGCCTATCAACTAGCCGGATATTCACATTGCTCATACTGAGCTTCAATCACGCAAAAACAAGCTTAAATCAGTAGAAATGGTGAGAAAAATATTGAAACAAAACCTGTTGTAGAAGGAGCTTTGAGCAAGAGAAGACCAGAGGTGAGATTCCTTGCTGATTGAAACTTGCTTTTGGCCAAATAAAGGCAATGAACAATGCTATCTACTCAAAAATCCTAAAGAAGAAATAATGGAGTTGAAGTAGAGGATGATGTTATACGATCTACCTCTTCAGTTCCTTGATTCTTGTTGATGAATAGAGGAGAGAGTGCAAAGAATTCTTGAATGGATGAGGATTCGAGAGAGAGAAACTTCAGAGAGAGAGATTGAAAAATGTTGATGAAATGTGAAGAATGATCCAAAGTTAGTTATGATTTCTGTTAGGAGTGATTTTATATCCTTGGTTAGATCTTAACTAGAGGAGTTTACAGTTAGAACTCAGGTTGAGTTAACTGAGGGTGAAGTGAGAAAAGAGAATGTGTAGTGAGAAGAGAAAATGAAGTGAAATGAGAGTGAGCACGGGTTATGGTTCAGGTATGGAAGGAACATGGAGTTATGGTGAGGGTTAGCATGAAATGAGTGGTGGTGATGTTGTTATGAGCTTTCAGAGCTTGCTTCACAAGCTTCCCTTTTCGTTTTATGTTTAAACATATGAGGAATGGGTGTGTATCATCATGTAATATATGTAAGGTGTTTGTTTGGTTAATTATGGCAATGTTTTGGACATGTCATGGCTGAGTTTGTATGGAATGTGCATGAGAATGAAGAAAGAACAAGGCTTGTTTTAGTTTGGTTTACTTAGCATGTAAGAAAATTAGGTGTGGGGATGGCAACTTTGGCAAACAATATCTCATGGACCCATGGATGGAATGACAAGCTCTTGGGCTATTTGGAAAGAGATCATGGAGTACAACAATGTTGTTATGGAAGTCAAATGCAAATGAAGCCTCCAAGACATTCAAAAGTGGCCCTGAATATAGGTATTCATAACTGGTGTGGTAAGTCAGCTTGACCTGGCCTGACCAACTCTCATGCGTGTGGAAAAATCAGTGAGAGGTTACCCACTTTGACTCATCATAACTTCTCATACATTGATCAAATGAAAAATTGTCCAACATGAAAGTTGAAGAGGAGATGGAAATGAACAAGATTGATGTTGAACAATTTTACATTTGAAGCTTAAATAAATGAGAAATTTGGCTTGAAAGTTGGACAAAACATGCTCACAAGATGTTCGATGAAATGACTGTGTGCTGGCTCGCCCATGACTTGCCTTGCGGGTCAAAAATGCCCTACAAACCTCCAACTTTAATCAATCATAACTCCTTCAATTTTAACCCAATGGAGATGTTCTTGGTATGGATTTGAATCTTGAAATGTGAACTTTTGATAGGCCTCCATAGCCCTTCCATTTGGTTCTTGGAGCATGGAGAAAGAAAGCCCCGAAGTCAACCTCTCACCTTGCCAAAACTTGCCATAAATAGAAACCATAATTTCTATTTTTGGCAACTTTGCACATTTCTTGATTTTTGATGAGTCTTTCATTATTTATTGACCAAACCCTCTCCAATAATCATGTTTGACATGAGGAACATGGATTTGACCTCCAAAAGTCAAGAGTTGACTTTTTCCTATACACAATTGACTTTCCCCAATTCTCCTGATTCTCAATCAATGAATCAATTGAAACCCTTCCAAATCAAATTGATGGACAATTCTTCATTCATAGACCCTTGAGGACATGTAGAATACCATAGAATCAAGTCTTGCCCAAAAAATCAGAAATAAACTGATTTTATGGCAAACCCTAATTTTGACCCCTCAGTCTAGGAGAAATCAACACATCCTCCAAATCCAAATTCCTCTGAGTATGATGTGTATCCTCTCCAACAAAGATGAGGTATGCCATTTGGAGATGATAAAATCTCAAAAATCTTACCCATTGGGGTATTATGCTTCAGAATTCCAAAACCCTAGTTTGCACTAGTTAGGAGAATATGACTTGCTTCAATCTTCTGTTGAATTCTCATCTTGTGATGACTTGAGGACTCAAATAAGATGAATTGAGATATGAAAATCCCTTGTGACTTGCTTGGAAAAACTTTTCTCTTGTCCTTTGCCTTTGAGCTGTTTATGCTTTGAAACACCTGATCCCATGCCTTGCAACCAATGATGTGTATGATTTAATATGACCTATCATGAAATGCAAATGAGAAAAACAAAAGCCAATTATTGAGAAAACTAGGAGGGAAAATTTTGGGGTATTACAGCTGCCCCTATTCAATCCACTATGGACCTGAAGGGATGGGAGCAACGGCTGTCAGAAATTCAAGGTACATAGGGATTGAATACAAAATAACCAGAAAATTTACGCTCTATGGACAAAATGGAAAGATATATGACACACAACAGTTGATGGAGGATGTTGGTGAAAAAGAGTCCGGAACAAATAAAATCCAAAGAAGGCCTGTCGGGAACGGTTGGAGTCTAGATTGTGCCTGTCAGGAACGTTTAAGGTGAGCCTGTCGGGAACGGTGAACAACCTTTCGGGAATGGTAAACAACCTGTCGGGAACGATAAACAACCTGTCGAGAACGGTAAACAACCTGTCGGGAACGGTAAACGGGTCTGTCAGGAACAGCTGAGCTTGGACCTTGGTTACCTATCGAGAATGGTAAATGTGCCTGTCAGGAACGGTACGGTTTAAAACTCAAAGGGGTGCCTATCGGGAATGGCTGAAGTTTATAACCTATGGCTTACCTATCAGGAATGGTAAATGGGTCAGTCGGGAACGACTAGGTTTAAAACTCGAAGGGTGCCTATCGGGAATGGCTGAAGTTTATAACCTATGGGTTACCTATCGGGAATGGTAAATGGGCCTGTCGGGAATGACTAGGTTTAAAACTTAAAGGGCGCCTGTCGGGAACGGCTAAAGTTGATAACCTATGGCTTACCTATCAGGAATGACAAATGGGTCTGTCGGGAATGACTAGGTCTAAAACTTAATGGTTACCTATCGGAATGGTTCCTGAGGAGTAAGGTTGACCTATGCATCTATCGGGAATGACTAAAGTCTAAAACTTAGAAGGTGCCTATTGGGAATGGCTAAGGGAATCCTATCGGGAATGGTTCCGGTTAACCTATACGTCTATCGGGAATGACTAAGGTTCAAAACTTAGAAGGTGCCTATCGGGAATGGCTAAGGGAATCCTATCGGGAATGGTTCCGGTTAACACAGTTAAAATGTAAGTTCAAAAGATTTACAAAACGAGGAATAAGACTCTGTGGGGAGAACAATGATGAAACCCTGGTATCGCTTTTGATATATCCGCGGAGGAATGAGCGAGGCATTCTTTTCGGTTTTGTCAATGTGATATAAGGGAAACAATTTTGGGATCTCGCACGAGGTACCAAAACTGGCTTATGCTTCACATGCATATGTTTGAATTTTTCCATGGCGTAATGCTCCACCTCGATGGAAATGCTACACGTTTTTGAGGATGCAATGATTACTATATGTAAAATGCAAGGAGGTTCCTCAACAAAATAAATGCTGGGGAAAAGAAGGCAACTCTGCTGGGGATAACAAACTGGATTTTCTTCGTGGTCGCAAATCGTACTAGGGAAGACAAATTGACTTGACCTCCTGATCTGGGCTCTGACCTGTCAAACCTGCTGAGGTTTCTGTAGGAAATGATAACCTTTCTGGGGAGGTATCATCTGAACCAATCCGCTTGGGGATGAACTATAACCATAAAACTCCGCTGGGGAAATCAAAATCCTCCGACCTGGATGCTGGGGAGTTAGGAGTAAATGCACTCTTGCTGAGGAAGGAAATACCTGCTGGGGGACTGAGATCAACCATATTCCTTGCTAGAGGGAGAAACACTTGCTAGGGGACTGAAATCAACCTGACTTCTGCTGAGGATAACCTCCAAACTCTATACTGATCGTGAGATACGAAGATAAATCTGGATTGCCAATAACCACTGGACTTTAATTGCAGACAATATTATTGATCTGACATGCTGGAGGCGGAGAATATTCTGACTTTCCACCACCTTCAAAACAGCTTGGGGCACATTCCATCATTTTACATTGCTCGGAATGAGGAATCCTTCTATACTGTTGGGGATGACAATCTCAAGGAAGAACTTTCCTGTTGAGTGACCCGCTTCTGCTTGGGGAGAACTATTATTTAAGTCCTGCTGGAAAAGACACTGAAGACGACACGTGTTCTTGATGAGCTAACCAGCGAGCATTAACACCTGCAAACAAAAGAGTGAGCGCACATGCCCCAGGGTATGACTAAATTTTGAATTCACCACCCAAGAACACCTGACATTTAAAGCAATTTTAACTGTTTTCTTTTGCACGCATGTCATTGTATAACCTTTATGTTTTCAAATGCAATGTTTATAAAAAATACGGACATTTTTTGTAAACAAAACAAACTGTAAAGGAAAACAAAAGACACAGATATTCTGAATAACGAAAATTTTATTGATTGAAAAGCCCGAAAATAGGCGTTTACATCAGGAGGCAATTCCTGGAAAGAGGTAATTGCTTGAAAGAGAAAAGAAACCATCCTAATGGCAATGTGGGAAACAGAAATCCATTGAGTTTCAATCCTGCTATGGTTCATATGTCTTCAAGACTCTCCAAGTGCTTCACTTTCCGAGAGGGATGATTGGACCTATTCCTATCCTTCGGAATGCCTCTTGTTGAAACGAGACGGGATACAGGTTACTCAGATCGCAGCCTTTCGCTTAATCCCTCTTTTTCCTGGATCGCCCTTTGCGGGTTTTCAATCCACCGGGATACCCATTTTTACCTAAGTTTCCCTTTCGGGTTTTCAACTTACCGGGTGTACTCATTTTTTTATTTATTTTATCCCTAATTTTTGCTTGAACCTTTTTCTCTTTTTTTTTTAATTTTATTTTTATGGTTCGCCGGGATGCCCTTTTTTGCCTGGACTCTCTTTTTACTGTCCAGCGGGTCCATTCATGCGAAGTATTTTTTAACTGCGTCTGAGTTCACAGGCGATGGAAAATCCTCACCATCCATAGTTGTAAGCATCAAGGTTCCACCCGAGAAAACCTTCTTGAAAACATATGGACCTTCGTAATTCGGAGTCCATTTGCCCCTGTGATCTGTATTAGGAGGAAGAATCCTTTTCAACACCAAGTCACCTGTTTGATAATTCCGAGGACGCACTTTCTGATCGAATGCCTGTTTCATCCTTCTCTGATATAGCTGCCCATGGCATACTGCTGCCAGTCTTCTCTCTTCTATAAGACTCAACTCGTTGAACCTTGTTCGAACCCATTCAGCCTCATCAAGCTTGACATCCATCATGACCCTCAGAGAAGGAATCTTAACTTCAACCGGTAAGACCGCTTCCATGCCATACACAAGAGAAAACGGGGTTGCCCCAGTAGACGTACGTACTGATGTACAGTACCCATACAAAGTATAAGGCAACATCTCATGCCAATCCTTGTACGTCACGACCATCTTTTGCACAATCTTCTTGATATTTTTATTGGCTGCCTTGACGACACCATTCATCTTTGGGCGGTACAGAGAAGAATTGTGATGTTCGATCTTGAAGCTCTGGCACGACTCTTGCATTAGTTTATTGTTAAGATTAGAACCATTATCAGTGATGATTCTTTTGGGCACCCCGTATCGACAAATAATCTCCTTCTTGATAAACCGGGCAACCACCTGCTTGGTGACATTAGCAAATGAAGCAGCTTCCACCCACTTGGTGAAGTAATCAATAGCCACCAGAATAAAACGATGTCCATTAGAGGCTGTGGGCTCAATCTTCCTAATTATATCAATGCCCCACATGGCAAAGGGCCAAGGGGAAGTCATCACATTTAAAGGATTCGGTGGCACATGCACTTTATCAGCATAAATCTGGCACTTGTGGCATTTTAGAGCATATTTGAAACAATCAGCCTCCATGGTCATCCAGTAATATCCAGCTTGCAACAATTTCTTTGCAATGGCATGTCCATCAGCATGGGTACCAAAAGAACCTTCGTGCACTTCTTGCATCAACATGTCTGCTTCGTGTCTATCCATACATCTGAGCAAAACCATGTCGAAATTTCTCTTGTATAATACACCATCTTCATTCAAGAAGAAACTACCCGCTAACCTCCTGAGCATCTTTTTATCGTTATTGGATGCCCCTGCGTGATACTCTTGACCCTTCAAGAAACGCTTGATATCATGATATCAAGGTTTATCACCGGTCGCTGTATCGGCTGTAAACACATGAGCAGGTCTATCAAGCCGCATTACATCAATTTTGGGTATATGATTCCACCAATTTACTTGAATCATAGAAGATAACATTGCCAAAGCGTCCGCCATTTGATTCTCGTCACGAGGTACATGATACAATTTCACTATTTTGAAGAAAGTCAATAGTCTTCTCGTGTAGTCTCTGTAAGGAATCAAGTGGGGTTGATTAGTGTGCCAATCTCCGTTGACCTGATTGATCACTAGAGCAGAATTCCCAAATACATCAAGAATCTTGACCCTTAAATCAATGGCTTCTTCAATACCTATAATGCAGGCTTTATATTCGGCTTTATTGTTGGTGACATCAAAAGTCAGTCTGGCAGTGAAAGGTATATGGGAACCTTTCGGAGTTGTGAGAACTACCCCAACGCCACTACCATTCACATTAACTGCCCCATCAAACACCAATTTCCACTTGTCATCAGGATATGGTCCTTCATCAACTAGTGGCTCGACACAATCTTTCATTTTTAGGTACATGATGTCTTCATCAGGGAACTTAAACTTCATTGGCTGATAATCATCGATTGGTTGCTCAGCGAGATAGTCAGACAGAATACTACCCTTTATGGATTTTTGGGAAGTATATTGTATGTCATACTCTGTCAACACCATCTGCCAACGGGCAACCCTTCCGGTGAGAGCTGGCTTTTCAAAAATGTACTTGACTGGATCCATCTTTGATATCAATAAAGTTGTATGAGTCAGCATATATTGTCTCAAACACTTAGCAGCCCATGCAAGTGCACAACATGTCTTCTCAAGCATTGAGTATCTAGACTCGGAATCTGTGAATTTCTTACTCAGGTAGTATATGGCATGTTCTTTCCTACCTGTCTCGTCCTGTTGATCGAGAACACAACCCATTGAATTTTCACGTACCGACAAATACATGATCAGTGGTCTCCCTGGAACTGGAGGCATAAGAATCGGAGGCTTATGCAAATACTCTTTTATTTTGTCAAATGCCCTTTGGCAATCATTATTCCAACGAATTAATTGATCTTTTCTCAATAATTTGAAAATTGGCTCGTAAGTGGCTGTAAGATGAGAGATGAATCTAGCAATGTAGTTCAATCTCCCTAAGAAACCACGAACTTGCTTTTCTGTTCTTGGCTCGGGCATATCTTGTATTGCTTTTACTTTTGCCGGATCAACCTCGATTCCCCTTTCACTGACCATAAAGCCCAACAACTTACCAGATCTCACCCCGGAAGTACACTTATTCGGGTTCAGCCTCAGTCTGAATTATCTCAATCGTTCAAAAAGCTTTTTCAGATTCACCAAGTGCTCTTCTTCAGTCTGCGACTTAGCGATCATATCATTAACATAAACCTCAATCTCTTTATGAATCATGTCATGAAAGAGTGTCACCATAGCACGCTGATAAGTTGCCCCTGCGTTTTTCAGGCCAAAAGGCATCACTTTATAGCAGAACGTGCCCCACGGGGTAATAAACGTTGTTTTCTCCATGTCTTCCGGTGCCATTTTAATCTGATTATAACCGGAAAAGCCATCCATGAAGGAAAATACCGAGAATTGAGCTGTATTATCTACCAACACATCAATGTGAGGTAGTGGAAAATCATCTTTCAGACTTGCTCGATTTAAATCACGGTAGTCAACACACATTCGGACCTCGCCATCTTTCTTTGGTACCAGGACAATATTCGCAACCCATGGTGGATAGCTGGTGACGACCAGAAAACCTGCATCCAACTGTTTCTGCACCTCCTCTTTGATCTTAATGGCCATTTCCGGTTTAGTTCTTTTGAGCTTCTGTTTGACGGGGGAACAACCTTCTTTGAGAGGCAACCTGTGCACAACAATATCTGTATCTAATCCTGGCATATCTTGATAAGACCAGGCAAAGATATCAACATATTCACGTAGCATCTCAATTAACTCTTTCTTCACATTCTCTGCTAGGCTTGCCCTTATTCTGACCTCCTTCTTTACGTCCTCAGTGCCAAGGTTAATGACTTCTAATGACTCTTGATGAGGCTGAATAGTTCTTTCCTCCTGTTTCAATAATCTGGCCAGTTCTTCGGGAAGTTCACAATCTTCCTCATCCCCCTCTTCAGCTTGGTAAATTGGTTTATCAAAGTCATACCGAGCCATAGAAAATCCGTTATCAATAGAATCCGGAGGATTGTTTCTGCATGAATGATGGTTCATGCTTTATTTTAGAGAAAGCTTTTTGAAAAGAAAGAAAACAAACTATAGAGAAAACATTGCCATTTTTATTTAAAATGAAAAACGTAAAATGAAAGACAGGGAACACAATTTTTGAATACAAAAAACGTCCTTTTATTGATGATAAACTTGCATATGAAACAAATGTGGCCCTACAATGAAATCACTAGGCCTTGGGCAGAGCCTAGGATTATACATGCAACATGAAAAAACAAAGAAAATTACTCTTTCTGCATAGTGACTTAGATGAGGTCTTCAGAGAACCAGTTGTTCAGCTTCTGCCCCTGGACACATGGGCGCACCCAATTGTCCACATCATAGTCGTTATCCCCATCATCTTCATTTGCAGCAAAGACTTGACCAGGGTTAATGATCACCCCACTAAAAAACATGACAGGTCCCTGACGCTTTTGGTCCCCTAGCTGCGAAGCTTGAGTAGGCTGGTAACCAATTCCACACTTGTCTTCTTTGAAAGGCAACTCAATCAACTCCCCCCAACCTTCAGCATGGCCTGACTGTACTACTTCGAGAGCCTATTTGTAAGAAACTATAGAAGTCCCTGCTCTTGTTTCACTGGAAGGAGGGTCATTTTCAATATTCACTGTTTCAAACGCCTGACAAAGAGTTTCATGGATCTCGCCGTCCATCTCCACATATTTGAACGATGACAGATGGCTGACAAATATGTCCTCCTCTCCGCACACTGTGACAACCTGACCATCTACGACAAACTTTATCTTCTGGTGGAGTGTTGACGAAACGGCCAATGCAGCATGTATCCACGGGCGTCCTAGCAAGCAGCTATAAGCCAGTTGGATTTCCATCACATAGAAAACCGTATTGAACACCTGGGGTCCAATCTTCACAGGCAACTCTACCTCCCCAAAAACTAATCTTTTAGAGCCACCAAATGCGCGTATAACTAAATCACAGGGCCGGAGTACAACCCCCTCAACATCCAGCTTTGCCAAAGCCTTCTTCGGCAGCACATTCAGGGACGAACCCGTATCCACCAATACATGGGACAAGATTGCCCCTTTGCACTCCATAGAGATGTGTAGATCTTTGTTATGATTCTTGTAGCGAGCAATTTTGGACGCGGTTGCGAAGCGCTATCGCTCTTTGGTATCTATAACTCGATTCATTTTTATCCTATTAAAGCTGATGAAGGAAGGGAAATAGATGTCTCAAATTAACCCTGCTTGCAAATTGAGGTTAAACAGCGGTCTGTTAGGTTACGGATGCTACAAAGATTCGGGGTCTCTATTGGGTGTATTTTTTTAAAAGTGGTGTTTGGTCAATTGGTAGGGGTTAAGATGTTAGGACGGATATATATGAAAGTATGGGATTTTGGGTTTTTGTTTAGTGTGCTCGCTAAGATTTTTTCTTTCAATCTTATGCCTACGTATTCCCGTTTACCGAAACAGGGAAATCAGAGTGTTTGTAGTTCCTCCTATTCTATGGGAGGAAATGGTTGTTTTGGTGTCTTGTTCAAAGCCCAAGACGTGAAGCGAAAGGTGTTTGTATCTTGTTCAAAGCCCAAGATGTGAAGCTAAAAGGGTGTTAACTTTAGAGAGAATTTGTCATCTCTAAAGAGGGGGTTGTATGTCATAACTGTTGGGTGACTGATTATAAAGGAGAATTACTTTAACTGGGATATGTGAATCTAGCAATGCCATAATTTCCTTTATAGGGGATTTTTAACCTGAAGGAGAAGACTTTAACTCAGTGTAGAGCAATGCTATCTTTCCTTAGGAATTTCTCATGCCAAAAGAGGGACAGTGGCATGGATGTAGATGATCCAGAGGCTTGCCGCTTACAGCGATTAGATGAAGGGGAAGGAGTTGTTGATGTTTGTGTACTGTGAACGAGGCACAACTTTAATTCTAAAAGGTTGATTGGATCAACCAGTGGTTTTCTTATACAAAGCCTAAGAGGAGGCTATGGGCCCAACAAGAGGGTGTTTTTGTGTCTCGTACAAAGCCCGAGAGAGAGGCTAAAAGGTTTTTGACTCGACGATAGAGTCTTTTGGTATCTCGTATAAAGCCCGAGATGAAGGCTATTTGACTCAACAAGAGAGTTTTTGTATCTCGTACAAAGCCTGAGATGGAGGCTAAAATTTGTTTGGCTCAATAAGAACCTTTTTGTATCTCGTATAAAGCCCGAGATGGAGGCGAAAAGGGGTTGATCCTACAAAAGTATCTTTTATACTCAACAAGAGAGTGTTTTTGTATCTCGTACAAAGCCCGAGATGGAGGCTAAAATTTGTTTGGCTCAATAAGAACCTTTTTGTATCTCGTATAAAGCCCGATATGGAGGCAAAATGGTGATTGACTCAACGAGGTAGTCTCTTATGTGTCTCGTACAAAGCCCGAGAGAGAGGCTAAACGTTGTTTGACTCCGCTGGGGAGAATCTTTGTACAAAGCCCAAGAGGATGCTACGGCGCTATTTCAGTTGAGTGACAGGTCCAGTATACTGATTTTGAGAAAATCAGTTCTTATATGAGTAACACTGTACTCAAGGATTTGATTCGAGGATCAGGGTTATTCCCTATTCTTTAAGGAAACAGGAAATCCAAAGGGTATTGAGACTGTCCGAGTCTACGGGTTTCCTTCCTATTTAACAAAGGGGTCACTTGAGAATGTCTTTGAGACTCAAGGATATTAGACTGTCCGTGTCTAGAGTTTCATCTTTTGTACTATGCTTTGAGAAATAGTAGAAGACTCTTTGAAAGGGCTGTTCTATGCCGATGACTAAGTTCTGTTCCTATACCTCTAGGAGGTCGTCGGGACAATTTGTACGAAGCCCAAGAGGAGGCTGGAAGCTTTTAAGAAGCCGATCGGTCCTTGTACGAAGCCCAAGAGGAGGCTATCATTCCCGGAGGAAGAGATCATTATACGAAGCCTAAGAGGAGGCTGTGAATACTTCTAAGAAGTCGAGAGGTCCTTGTACTAAGCCCAAGAGGAGGCGGGGTTGCTTTTAGGAAGCCTGTGGGTCCTTGTACGATGCCCAAGAGGAGGTCGATGCTTTTAAGAAGCCCGTGGGTCCCCAAACCCCGAGAAATTCAAGACAGGCTATTCACGAGGAATAGATCAAGCCAGGAAAGTTCGAGAATTTGGAAGAAACTCAAGAGATGCCATTCACGGAGAAAAGATCATCCCCGGGGAGTAGAGTTTCTTGACAACAACTTTTAAGAAGCCTGTGGGTCCCCAAACCCCGAGAAATTCAAGACATGCCATTCACCAAGAATAGATCAAACCAGGAAAGTCCGAGAATTTGGAAGAAACTCAAGAGATGCCATTCACGGAGAAAAGATCATCTCTGGGGAGTAGAGGTTCTTTGACAACTTCTACGAGTGACAGTCTATGAAAGGGTTCACCAAGAATGCTGTCTTTCATGTCTCCATATTGTTTAACCCCAAGAAGAGGGAAGACTGTGTCTGGTAATCCTATGGGGATCTAGTTTTGACTATTTAAGAGTGATCAACGGGCTTAATGCTAGACGTAGTTGCCGGGGAAACTCTAAATATCTATACTATTATTACACAGTTGATATGAGTTTATGAAATAAGACTTACAACGAAACAGCCCCACAATACAGTTATATGTATATGAAAGCGGTAAATGAAAGCGTGTAAACACTTACTCGGTTGTAGAGCTTCCATGCTGTTTGGTTAGTTGTTCAACAAAGAAAGATTGAAAAACAACAGTATATTCAAAATCAAAGGAGAAAGTGCTTTGAAAAAGAAAGATTTTGGGGCTTACAGCTCAAGGAGAGGCCCAGGGTTTTATCAGTGAGCGCACTGTTGTTTTGTACAGAGGGACTTATACAAGTGACTGAGGCCCAAAAAGTATTTTTCTGTACAAAGGGATGGGTCTTACACTCTCTCAAGAGGCCCAAAATGTTTAAAGAAAAGAGTGGGGCTTATAACACGAGGGTAGGCCCAGATGACTTTTCGTTAAAGATGGCGATCGCGTCGAGGTTTTCTTTTAACGCAGAGCGACTTATACAATAAGTGAGGCCCAAAATTGTTTTGGTTAAAAGGGGGTTGGGTCTTACACTCTATTAGAGGCCCAAAAGTTTTGAATGGGTCTTATAGCTCGAGGAGAGGCCCAGTTGATTTGTTTTTAAACTGGCGACGATCGCGCCGTTTGTTTTTGACGGTATCGGGACTTATACAATACACTGAGGCCCAAAAATGATTTGGTCAAAAAAGGATTGGGTCTTACACTCTATTAGAGGCCCAAAGCGTTTTGAAAATGATTTATGAGGGTTGAATTAATCCAAGAACCCTAATTCGTTTTCAAAATGTGTTTTAATTGAATAAAAATTCAATTAAAATGATCAAAATTGTTTAACATATGGAAAACAAATTGTGATCTTGGATTAATGCTTCAAAAATCAAGTATTGACCTACAAAATAATTAGAAGGCATTAAAAGTTGCAAAATCAAGGTGGAAAAAATATTTTAAATGTCAAAAACAATTAAAACATTAATTCTTTGCAAAAATATCAATTATATAAAATAAATAATATTTTTGGGATTTTTTGGGAAAATAAAATATTTTAACATTTTTGTGAATTATTAAAAAAAGAATCAACTCAAAATCATTAAAACTCAGAGAGAAATTAATTTTTGAATCAATTAAATAAAATCACAAAAATTCAAATATTTGAATTTGAAAGAAATGGCGCCAAGAACAGCTGAAGAACACGCGCGTGTTCTGGGTTTGGTTGATTTGCATTTTCTATCCAATCTCACTGAATACTTGATTATATCATGCAATCCACATATCAATATGCTCGTCTCAACCTCACGATCATGTTTATGACAATTAATTTCATTTAAATTAAGCATAAAACAAGAAATCACGAAAAATCCTCAAGAACCCTAATTTCTGCATGAAGGCTGGGATTTTTGATACACGATTCAAACAATACAATTAATTGAGGGGAAACATTCCATGCATGATTATGAACATATGGCCAAATTATTGTGCAGCAAAAATTGCATGGATCATAGCTTACCACTTGCAGCTGGTGATCGTGATTTGTGTCGGAGGTGTTACAGATGAGTTGTGATGATCTGAACAGCTTCCCTACACCCTATGGAATGTGTTTGAATGCTTGGACTTGATTGAAATTGGCTGGATCACTTCATGGCATCTCAACTGCAACTTGGTTAAAACCTTGAGCAATTGACTGGGGATTCTGAGAAATCAGTGTTCCAGTTGTTGTTTAAGTGTTTGATCAGCTCATATGTGATGTATATGAGGTGTGTGTGTGATTGGTTTGATTGGAAAAGCTCTCAAACTCAAAGCCCGATAGTGACTTGCCTTAGAAGGCAAAATTGGAGTGAAAGAAGAGATTTTGAGGAAAGCATATGTTTGATGGCTTTGGTGTACTCAAACTGATCACAATTGAGCTCTATTTATAGTAGAGCAAGTTTGTTTTGCAAGGAATAGTGAATGGCAACTTTTCAGTAGGTTTGGCCAATGTTGGCAAATGAAAATCCAAGTCTCCTCTAGCCATTGACTAGAGGTTAGGGCACAGGCTGTTGGTCCCCTTGGTCTTGGATAAGTCTTGACTGAATTCAGTTGAGAATGGCTCAGTCTATGCCACCTTGATGCTTCCATTGAATGCTCTAATCCAAAATTGGAGTCTTGTCCCTATTTTGGCAATTCTATGTTCAACATGCTATTTCTTGTTCCAAAGACTTTGAAGGCTTGGCTCAGTAATTGTCCCCTTTAGATTCAATCCTCAGAGGTGTCCAAGTGGATAGGAGCATTTGGATTTGGCTGATTTTGGAAAATCGACCAAAAGTGCAAAAATCTGCCTTGCCTTGGCAGATTTCAGCAAGGCATCTTGCCAATGTCATATCTCATAGCTCAAATTGAATTTGGTAATGTTCTTGGTCATTTTGGAAAGCCCTTACATGATACAACAACTGTTTGAACATGTTTGGTTTTGATCTCTTTTGAATCCAAGTGAAAAATCCCCCTACATTTGGAAAAAAGTAAAGGCAGATTCTGACTTAGTGAAATTTTCACCAAGTGTTGGAACAAAGTGACTTTTCTTGATTTTGATCACTCCATAACTCAAAATCCATGAGGAATTTGGACATAGGTCAGTATGAAGCTTTTGTAGAGGGCAATGTGATCTACAAATCAAGCTTTGAATGGGGAACAATGGCCTTGTGGTTTAGGAGTTATGGTCCTCCAAAGTTGGCACATTAGTGTCACTTTTTCCATAATTTAGAAATTTTTCTAAGTTTTTATGGTTGCCCCGTTTACAAGTTATCCCACTTTGTTTGATTTTTCTTGATGAATGATGATTCAAATCATACATTAAAATAATTTTAGGGTTAAAAATCAATTTTGGTGAAAAATCCCAAAAAGTCAAAGTTGACTTTTGTGCACAGTTGACTTTTTATCAGATGAATTCCAAACTGTGCAATTCTTTAGGAAATCATGCCCTTGACCTAAATCAAACCTAATGGACATGTTCCATGGGTGTCATAGGGTATATTGAATCATGTCTTAGGGTTTGGGAGCATGTTCTGGTCAAAAGTCAAAGCTACAGTTGACTTTCCTCGCGAAACCCTAATTGTGGTGCAGATGAAATTGAGACTTGTTGCTCAAGCTTCTTGGATTAATTCATTGTTCCAAATGGATCAACATGGTATATTAGAGACCATCAAATCATGTCTTGAGGTCTTGGCTCATGATTTGTCCCAAAAGTCAGCTTAGGGGTGAATTAGGTCAAGAAACCCTAATTCCTGATTTTTGATGAATGCATCCCCTGTGGCAAAATTGCCTGGATGATTGGGTCCATGAGGTC
Source organism: Lathyrus tuberosus (assembly GCA_022829125.1). NCBI lineage: Eukaryota > Viridiplantae > Streptophyta > Magnoliopsida > Fabales > Fabaceae > Lathyrus > Lathyrus tuberosus. The sequence goes on along the minus strand of JALAZF010000052.1, from coordinate 2,332,989 downwards.
CCATGGAGTATATTAGGTTATGTTTTGGATAATTGGCTTGTGCCCAGAGGAAAAATTTCCATCTGGAGGCCCTGGTCGACCAAAACCTTAATTTGGTGACACTGTCGATCTTGAGACTTGACCCACCTAGAAGGGAGCAGCCTTATGCTTAATCCTTGAAGTGGGAGTCCTTTTTGATCCTTTGTGTATGTTTGAGGGTGTAGACAAGTTGAAGATCATGTCATTCCTTGATTGATCCTTTGTCTAAAAGCTCTGAGAGGGCTTGAAACTCTAATTTTGATAGCAGTGAATACTCACCCATATTTGGGGAGACTGATGAGGCATAATGACACATCCATATTGTGATGATGATTTGCACAGTAATGGGAAATCTTAGCGGTCAAAATTTGGGGTATGACAGATGCCCCTATTTAATCTTCTTGGACACGAAGGTGTGAATGACGAAGGTATTCGGGCATTCAGGGTGCAAGAGGATTAAATATCGGAATACCCGAAATTTTGATGATGGTTATGAATGGCAGCTTGCGCATTTATCTTCTTTAGCTAAGCGATGATGCTTAGAAAAGGTAAACTTCCCCTCGATCCTGGTCTTCAGCTAAGGAGCTGGTCTCAGTTTTCTTTTGACATAAACCTCCCCTCGATCCTAGTTTCCTACCAAGGAACTGGTCTTACTTTCTCTTGTCAACTTCCCTTCGATCCTGGTTTCCTACCAAGGAACTGGTCTCAGTTTCTGAAGTAAACTTCCCCTCGATCCTGGTTTCCTACCAAGGAACTGATCTTAGTTTCTTTTGTCAATAAACTTTATTGACAAGGGACGCTATTTGTAGCGATTTTCCTCAAACTTCTCGCCGAATTTTCCTGGAGAGATGCCATTCGAGTGGAAAAAGTTTTGATGTCAGACTTGCTGGGGAACCCATTCGTCTGAGTTGTAGAGGTACATAAACTTCTCTGTTGGAGACGCCATTTGTCGACTCTATCTGGGGAAAATGAGTCTCTTGAGAGACTGCTTCCGCTTGGGGATATTACATCATACTTTTCTCGGGATCTTCCCGGAGAAATGCCATATGATGGGTTCCACTTTTGAGGTGCCGATGACCTTTTCATCAGCGGTTCTTTCGGAAAAAAACTGCCGCATTGCCGAAGTTCCGATTAAGGGGCTTTCTCTAGGGATTTTCCTTAATCCAGGAAAGCAAGGATATCATCTTCAATGGCGAAGAGTGACATTTGTCGAGAGTTCTCTGGTTCTTCAGAGGTTCAAGTTATCAAAGTGGTCGAGGACCGACTCTAATCCAGAGATACACTGGAAGCGAGATTGTTCAAACGCAGCATTTCCTGACGAGGCAAGAACTAACAACTCGATTGAGAGAACTGTTATCACTAGGGGACAAGACCGACTAGAGTGATAGTGATACAATATGAATACGAATGCAAATCAAATGCATGATGTATGTATGTTTATGCTGACAAAACTGACGCGACATACAAACTGACAGGTGAACACGACTGGATACTCGGCCATCGCAGGGCGAAGAAGTACCGTTGGTTTAGAATAGCAATTCCACCTTGCTTAGGAGAGATAGTCCCTGTTGGGAGCTATGTTGGTCGGGCTTAGGAGATAAGAACTCAGTCGAAGATGTCAGATGGAATAGTTGCATCCGACACTGTTGATCCTTCATTCAGGCGCACTGGCATAGAAGGAGTACTTTGATTCTGTACTTTGAAGTTCGCTTACTTCTAGAGAAGCGGTTGATGCTCTTTTGATGTTCCACAGTCAAAAGAAATTGCCATCTTTATTTTAAAAGCAGAAAAAGTTTTACAAGTAAATTCATTTTTGTTTTATTTCAAGAATCGTTGACCATGTTAAAATGCCGTTCTATAAAGCTAAAATAAGTAAGAATTACAAACAAAAGCACAAGGGCTCAAATTTTATTGATAAGAAGGATATCAGCCAAACGCGTGATTCCAAAGAGTATATACAAAGTTAGAAAATGGTAATTTACAGGGAAAAGGGCTACGTTGAAACATAACGACCACTATCCTTCTACCAACTTTGAATTCGGGAGATCCTGAGCTTCTGTCGAAGATGACCTTGACTGGAGTTTTCCTGCGATGGATGATGTAACTGCTGCCGCTGAGGGACTTGCCTCTGTTAAACATAGTTACTTGCCATTATCCCTAATTTTTTCCTGGATTGTACTTTGATGCTTCCAATCCACCGGGATGATTTTTTTCATGTCTCTAACTTTTTCCTGGACCGCCCTTTCGGGTTTTCAATCCACCGAGACATTTTTTTTTAGTTTAGGTGAAGTATTTCTTGACTACATCAACATTTGTGGGGTAGGCAAATTCCTCTCCGTCCATGGTTGCAAGTCTCAAGGCGCCGTCTGAGAAAGCTTTCGTGACCACATATGGGCCATCATAATTTGGGGTCCATTTGCCTCGAGAGTCAGTGAGAAACGATTGTATCTTCTTGAGCACGAGGTCTCCTCTTCTGAAGACACGAGGTTGGGCCTTTTTGTCGAACGCCTTCTTCATTCTCTACTGATACAACTGACCATGGCATAGTGCCGTGATTCGCTTCTCTTCGATCAGGTTTAATTCGTCGTGTCGACTTTGACACCATTCAGCTTCTGAAAGCTTAGCTTCCATCAATACCCGAATTGATGGGATCTCTACTTCTATGGGGAGAACTGCCTCCATGCCATATACTAGAGAGAAAGGGGTTGCCCCTGTTGAAGTGCGGACAGATGTTCGATAACCGTGAAGAGCAAAGGGTAGCATTTCGTGCCAATCTTTGTAGGTTACAACCATCTTCTGAATAATCCTCTTGATGTTCTTGTTAGACACTTCTACCGCTCCGTTCATCTTGGGTCGGTAGGGAGATGAGTTATGGTGTTCAATCTTGAACTCAACGCACAACTCTTTCATCATCTTGTTGTTCAAGTTAGATCCATTATCTGTAATGATCTGGCTTGGAACACCATAACGGCAGATGATATTATTTTTGATAAATAGGACCACCACTTGTCGGGTTACATTAGCGTATGACGCTGCTTCGACCCACTTGGTGAAATAGTCAATGGAAAAAGGCCACGGGGAAGAGAGAACTTTGAGATGTGATGGCGGTACATGAATTTTGTCGGAGTATATCTGACACTTGTGACACCTCCTCATGTACTTGTAGCAGTTGGATTCCATGGTCAACCAGTAGTACCCTGCTCTCAGAATTTTTCTCGCCATTGTGTGTCCATTGGCATGAGTGCCAAAGGATCCTTCATGAATTTCTTTCATAAGCATGTATACTTCTGGTCTGTCTACGCATCGGAGCAAGACTAAGTTAAAATTCCTCTTATAAAGAGTGTCACCGCTCAGGAAGAAGCTTCCAGCCAATCTTCTGTGGGTTTTTCTGTCTTTTCTGAGTGCCCCAAATGGGTACTCTTGTTTCTGAAGGAAGCATTTGATATCGTGAAACCAAGGTTTGTCATCTATGACTGCTTCAATCGTGAAGACGTAGGTGGGCCGTTCAAGGCGCATGATGTCGATCTTAGGTAAGTTGTTCCATTGACCTACACTAATCATGGAAGAGAGAGTGGCTAAGGCGTCAGCCATGTGATTCTCATTACGAGGGACGTGATGAAACTCAACTCTGTTGAAGAAAGGTAACAACCTTCTTGCATAGTCTTTGTAAGGAATCAGTCCTGATTGGTATGTGTTCCAATCTCCTTTTATCTGATTGATAACCAAGGCTGAATCGCCGTATACGTCCAAGTTTTTGATCCTTAAATCAATCGCTTCTTCGAGACCCATAATACAAGCTTCGTATTCGGCCTCGTTGTTCGTACATTTGAACGTAAGTCTGGCAGTGAAAGGAATGTGGGTACCCTGAGGGGTAACAATGATTGCCCCAATTCCGTTTCCATAATGATTAACTGCTCCGTCAAAGATAAGTCCCCATTGGGAACCTGGTTCTGGCCCTTCACTGGGTAACGGTTCATCGCAATCTTTCATTTTTAGATACATGACATCTTCGTCTGGGAAGTCAAACCCGGTTGATTCTTGATCGTCAATCGGTTGATGAGCCAAATGATCGGCTAAAATACTTCCTTTAATGGCTTTCTGAGCGTGGTACTCTATGTCATATTCTGATAACAACATCTGCCAACGGGCAATCCTTCCCGTGAGAGCAGGCTTTTCAAAGACGTACTTGATTGGATCCATTTCGGAGATTAACTAAGTAGTATGACGAATCATGTATTGACGTAGACGTTTGGCTGCCTAAGCCAAAGTGCAACAAGTTTTCTCAAGCATCATGTACCGAGTCTCGCAGTCGGTGAACTTCTTGCTCAGATAGTAGATGGCAGACTCTTTCCTTTTGGTTTCGTCCTGTTGGCCAAGTACACATCCCATTGAGTCTTCCAAGACTGTGAGGTAAATAATCAGTGGTCATCCTTCCACTAGAGGTGATAGAATCGGCGGATTCAACAGATATTCCTTAATACTGTCGAAAGAGGTTTGGCAATCTTCTGACCAAACGCAATCCTGGTTCTTTTTGAGTAATTTGAAAATTGGCGCACACGTGGCGGTCATAAGGAATATGAATATGGAGATGTAGTTCAAATGTCCCAGGAATCCTCTGACTTGTTTTTTAGTTTTCGGAGAAGGCATTTCTCAAATGGCCTTGACCTTGTCAGGATCAACCTCAATTCCTTTCTGGCTGACGATGAACCCTAAGAGTTTCCCTGAACGGACACCGAAGGTGCACTTGTTGGGATTCAAGCAGAGTTTGTACTTCCTCAAACGCTCGAATAGTTTTGACAGGTGGGTCACATGCTCCTTCTCTGTCTTAGATTTTGCAATCATATCATCGACATATACCTCTATCTCTTTGTGTATCATGTCATGAAACAGAGTAGTCATGGCCCTTTGATAGGTTGCCCCGGTGTTCTTCAAGCTGAACGGCATCACCTTGTAACAAAAGGTACCCCATGGTGTAATGAACGAAGTTTTCTCCATGTCTTTCGGTGCCATTTTGATCTGGTTATAGCCCGAGAATCCATCCATGAAGGAGAAAATTTTGAACTTTGCTGTGCTGTCTACCAGCATGTCAATGTGTGGTAAAGGAAAGTCGTCCTTTGGACTTGCCTTGTTCAGATCCCTGTAATCAACACACATTCTGACCTTTCCGTCCTTTTTGGGAACGGGTACAATGTTGGCTAACCATTGAGGATATTCAGATGTAGCGAGGAAACCCGCGTCAATCTATTTTTGTACCTCCTCTTTGATTTTGATGGCCATGTCCAGGTGCGTCCGTCTCAACCTCTGCTTTACTGGCGGACATTCCGATCTTAACGACAAGTGATGTTCCATGATGCTGGTATCCAACCCTGGCATATCTTGATAGGACCAAGTGAATACATCAGGGAATTCTTGGAAAAGCTTTATCAAACTCTCTTTGGCAGTTGGACTGAGCAGTGCCCCAATCCTGATTTCTTTTCTCTCTTTTTTCGAACCCACATTTACCGTTTCCAACGGCTCTTTGTGAGGTTCAATGGACCTTTCCTCCTGTCTGAGTAGTCGAGAGATCTCTTCTGGAATTTCATTGTTATCTTCTTCTTCGGCCCCAAATATCGGGAACCCAAAGTCGGGAGAAGGCATCGGATCGTATGTTTCAACTGGGTTTAAAATAAGCAATCTGCATGACGTGATGATTTGTGTTTAGAAGAGATAGAGAAAATGCAAGAGTGTGTGCAGTGTTTTATTTTACTGCTTGTTTTTATTATTTGTTTTTTAGGATTACCATTTTCTAAAAAAAGAAAAGAGATAACAGCAATTAATGCGGAAATTACAGAACGACGTTATTTTATTAATGAACAAGTCGATCCTTGAAACTACAGCCCTATAAAACAAAACTCTGCCGCTTTGGGCTAAGCGAAGAGGGAAAATTTACAGAAAGCGAGCCCTATCAAAACACCCGTTTCACCTGGGCAGGGTGAAAGGTTAAAGATGGCAATTACTTTGACTGGCGAACGACCTTCGGAGCATCGACAGCAACCCATTGGCGGCGAACTCCTCGGTGAATCACAAAGTCTGGCACCTTCCTTGATTTGTCTTCAGAAATAATGCTGATTTCTGATGGAGCAGGATCATTGGAATCTGTCTCCCAGGCAGAATTGTCGTAGGAGAATTCCTCTGTTACATTTTGCATAGCATTTGTGTAATACCCCGTAAAATTCTGAGCATTTTGGGATAATATTATTTTGGTCAACCGGGTTCCGGTGTACTCTGAGCAATTATTGGATAGAATAATTAGAGTAAACTGACGAACTCGGAATGATTAGATTTAATACTATTTAAACTTGGAATTTTATTAATTGGTGCATTAGAGATAATTTGGATAATTAGTAGTGTTGCCAATTAATATTTTCTATGTGTATTTCATTTTCTTTTCTTTGCCTTATTTGGAAAGAAGATAGAAAACTAAAGGAAGGAAAAAGAAAAGGAAGAAAAAGGGAAGAGAAAAGAAGAGAAATTCTCTCAAGAGCTCTAGGTCATCAATCATCAACCAATCTTCATCTTTTCATCTCAGCTTCAACCTCCTCATCTTGTAATCCAGGTGGGTTCTAGCTAGATGCTTTAGAGTAGAGTTTTATTGAGTTTAGAGTTAGTTTTGACATTGGTAGAACATGAGAAAATTTGCACTAAAATCATGTTTTAATGCTCCTTATGCTTACTACTTGTTACATATGTGTTGTTGTATATCAAATTGGTATTTTTCTGGTGTTTAGAAGTGGATTAGAAGTGAAAATGGGTCAATTTCGCAGAACCAATTATGCAGGAAAATTATGGGTTTCACGCTGCCCATACGCGTATCACCCAAGGCAATACGCGTATTGGTTAAGGCAATACGCGTACGGCCATGAAGAATTGTGGGTAATACGCGTATGGGGTCCCATTTTCTCGGCCATCTGCCCATTTGCGTATTGATACGCGTACGGTTTTGGGCAATACGCGTATGAGTTATAGTATTACGCGTATGGGAGTTTTAAAAGGAATTTTGAAGGAAAATCAGTCTCTGTCCATACGCGTATGACCTTGGGCAATACGCGTATGGCTGGGCGAGCCAGCTTGGCAATACGCGTATGGCTTAGGGCAGTACGCGTACGACCAGGAGGGTGAAAAATTGTGTTTTCTCGTGATACTATTTCTCGTTGTGTCCATAACTTTTGACTCGGTTAGCCATTTATAATATTCTTGATATCATTGGAAAGCTAACTGAATGTACTTTCTTATTTAAATGGTCTTAAGATTTGTTGGCCGATTTAATTATGTCGGGATTTTGGAATAGTGTCATTTTGTCGACTTTTATTGTTTAATGGTGTGTAATTGTTGTTGAAAATGTATGCATGTTAAAATATGGAATAGGTAGAGTGAGGAGCATTACCATAAACAAGGTCGGATAGTGTGATTTGTCATAAGTGACAACGCTCGTGCATGAAAGGCCGAGGCGTGTGTAGTATTTAATCATAACCAGTTTATCTTGCGGTGTAGTTTCATGAGACTCGAGCACCTCCTCTGAAACGTATGCACAATTACTTGGCAGGTTTGATTCCCGCGTATAGTACGAATGGAGCCTACGGGTAAAGAGACTTGTGATGGTTAACAGGCCATGAGAAGTGACGGTTCACGGCTAACAGGCCGATGATCCCGAATCCATTTCGTATGCCAAGTAACTTCAGGGATCCATGACTCGGGTCGTCTTCTAGACGTAGAAATGGACGGGAAAAGGGGATGCCTTGGTACGGTTATTGATTAGTGAGATTCTTGAGCTAACAGGCTCAGGACGTACTTTGGTACTAGTGTGAGTTAATAGGCTCACCGGTGTGGGCACTTATATAATGTGTGTACTCAAAGTCACTTCCCTTCCCTTTTGACTTGAGTTAGGTCTATTAGAACCTTGTAGAGCCGAGATGACTTTAAGATAGGGAACTCACTGAGATTTGATGTATCTTACCCCACTGTTGTTATTTACATCACAGGTACTGCAGGTTCCGCGAAGGGTAAGGATAAAGCTGTGTGATTATCCTTACTTATCTGATGGCTTTGCTTCCGTTGTGGAGTTTTGAGATCTTTAGTGATCTAGTTCTTAGTATTTTGTCTTTGGAACATCTTGTAGATATACTATGCCGTAGTTTTTGTCTTAGGGATTTTGGGGCATGTATATGTATAATGTGTTTACTAGGAACTTATTGTATATTTCAGTACCAAATGTATTATTCATGTATAATATATGATTTGATGCATGTATATATATGTGGGCATTACAGTTGGTATCAGAGCCAGTCATATCCTTGACCTAGCCCTGAAATAGTATGAGTATTTTCTTTCCGTTTCATATGTGTTGTGTCGCCATTGGTCTTACGTGTTATATTTATGGTATTGAGCCTGATCAACTTAATCCTATCTGTATGACATTCAGGAACATGGCTGACAGGCACAGAAACAACCGTGGTAGACCGAGAACCACTCCAGCAGGGACTAATCCACCGGGTGACGAGGGAAATGCACCTTTATACCAATTTATGCAACAGATGCAGTAACAGCAGAATCAGTTTGTGCAACAAATGGTACAGCAAATGGCTGGTGGTGTGCATCCTCCAGTAGTGGTACCAGAAGCTGCAGGGGGAACCTTTAGGGATTTCATCCGTATGAATCCTCCGGAATTTCAGGGAGGGTTAGATCTAGTAAAGGCTCATGAATGGATATCAGGTATGGAACGGATTTTCCTAATAGTTCAGTGCAGTGAGGAAAACAAAGTGGTCTTTGATAACACGAATTTATATCATATTTTTACTTCGATTTATGTTAGTTTCTTATTCCGTTTTTTGTCTAATGTCCGATTTTCTCGAGATTATTTAAGTGTTTTTGCAGGTAATCATATTTTACAAGTCAAAGTATGCTAAGTGTGGAAAAGAACCAAAACATGCAAGAAAAGAGTAGAAAAAAGAAGAAAAATTGAAGAAACCAGAAATTGCTGATATCACGACCGTCATGGGTGCGCCACGACCGTGGCAGCCTCAAAATGCACCACGACCGTAACAATGTACCATAATCGTCATGCGCTTATTTTACACATTGGAGCAGAGACTTGACTACGAATTCTCAGAGAGCAGTTTCACACGATGTCATTTTCCTCCGAGGATTTCTAGGTCCAAAGTGGTGTAACCTTCAGTGTGAGTGGCTGAATTCTCTCCAACTTCTGCCTCAACTGAGCCTATAAATACAAGCATTTATGAAGAACAAAAGGGTGGCCAAATTATCTTATCAAGTATACTGTCTTGCTGCCAAATTTTCTCCAGAGCTTTAACTTCATTTTTTTTACTTTGCATTTCCAACTCCTTGTTAACCATTACCGAACAAAGTAATAGTTTCTCACACTGAGGAACTATTACAACTTAGTTTTAGTTTTTGTTTCATTGCCTTCAACCTTTACAATTTATTTCATTCAAGCAAGAACCTACCGGCTTGTGGAGGGATTGCTGTTGCTGTTATTACTGAATTCTAGGTTTTCGTTATTTAATTCAAGCATTGTCTATTTCTTTCTTAGTTATGTCTGTGTTTGTTTATTTCCTTGCCTTTGCGTTTAATTTCCTAATTATGTCGAGCTAAACCGATCTTATCGGTATGTAATGAAGTAACTAAAATGAATTAATTTTCTCTAAGCTAAAATCAATAATCAATCCTACTTCTGGCTTCGATTTCTTAATTTAAAACCCAACTTTTATTACGAGAGTAAAAAAGTAACATAGGTTAAAGTCGAGACCACGGGAGAGTGAGGCTTTACCCGGATAGCTGAAATCGGGCATTAGTTTTAAAAACAGCGGAAGCGCTTTAAAGTTAATTAGGTTTAATTAGTTTTCAAAAAGTATTTTTAACCTCATACGGGCTAGCGAGAGCAGACATATTGACTTAGAAGTATAGTCTGAAGCAATAACCACGAGAGTGTGAGTTGAGGGCTTTTAAACCGGTTTTTCCTACATATGAATAGGGTGATAAATCTTTATAGGCTTAGGTTTAATTAATTCCACGTAGGTTACCGAATTATATACCGATAACTTATTCATAACTAGTATTCCCAAATTTTAGTTTCCCTTTAATTTCCCGTTTGAACTAAAAAACCCAAATTCTGATTAGCCTTAGATAAACATAGTAACGATAGATAACGGTGCATTCGATTTCTAGTCTCTGTGGGATCGATAATCTTTTAAAACTACGCGATACAACTGTATACTTGCAGTAACCCCCATTCGACTCATAAAGTCGCGATCAAGTTTTTGGCGCCGTCGCCGGGGACTAATTAAGTCGACATCGTAATTCCTTTGTTACGTCGTATAGACTAAGGCAAAAACCAAAATTCCCTTTCTGTTGATTGTATGCCAAGTACTCGCTCTTCTGGCGAAGACCTCGTACAACCAACAGACGAACCTGAATGTCTTCTTACCGTAAAAAGACGTATCCAAGAATACTGCTTAGCTCACGATATCCCTTTTCCTTTATCAGAACCTGAATCTCAATCAGATCCCGAACTTGAATCTGAATCAGATTCCGAATCAGAACCAGACATGGCCAATCCACCACAGAACCGACCTCTTAAGTATTATGCTGCCGCATCTCAACAAGAACTCACAACAGCATTGTCGCTCCAGCTATCAACCGGAACGATTTCGAGTTGAAACCCTCACTGTTTTCTGCTGTGCAACAAAATCAATTTTCTGGAAACCCAACAGAAGATCCGAATGAACATCTGACCAAGTTTGTGCAGTACGCAGACACAGTGAAAGCGAATGGTGTAACCGCAGACGCCATAAGACTACGCCTTTTCCCTTCCTCATTAAGAGATAGAGCTTGGGCTTGGTTGCAATCCTTGCCATCAAATTCTATTACTTCTTGGGAAGATTTAAAGAAGGTCTTTCTGGCACGATATTTTCCGCCAAGCAAAACAGCTATGCTGAGAGCCCAAATCAACAGCTTCAGACAAAAAGACAATGAGTCTTTATATGATGCTTGGGAAAGATACAAAGATATGAGGAGGATATGCCCGCATCATGGTCTTGAGGATTGGTTAATTATCCACACGTTTTACAATGGTCTCTTGTACAACACAAGATTGACAATAGATGCCGCCGCTGGTGGTACACTCATGGATAAACCCTATGATGAAGCCCAACAACTCATCGAGAGTATGGCTCAGAATAACTACCAATGGGGAGGTGAAAGAACTCAAGTGGAGAAATCCCAACCAAAAGGAGGAATGTACGAAGTTTCTAGCCTAGATCACGTCCGTGCTAAGGTAGATGCAATCGCTCAAAAGATAGACAACTTGACCATGACACCCACAGCCACCGTGGCTGTTGTAGCGCCAAACTGCAAATTATGTGGAACAGCTAGACACGCTGCCCCTGAATGCCAAGTTTTAGCAGGAGCCTCTACAGGTCAAGTGAATTATGCTCAAGCAAACCCTTATGCAAATACCTACAATCCTGGTTGGAAGAATCACCCAAACTTCTCTTACAAAAACAACAATGCACTATATGCACCTGGTTAAGCACCTGCTGCACCACCAGGTTATCAAAAGGCTGCAACAGCTGCTCCAAATGTTCCTAGGAAGTCTAACCTTGAACTGATGATAGAGAACTTCATAGCCACCCAGACTCAGACAAACAAAGAGTTCCTGAATCAAAACGTACACACTAGTGAATAGATTAAGCAGTTAGCGAACAAAGTAGACGCTTTGGTCACTCATAACAAAATGCTTGAAACACAAATCTCCCAAGTGGCCCAACAACAAGCACCTACTGCTGCTCCTGCTGGAACATTTCCTGGACAGCCATAACCTAATCCCAAAGGACATGCAAATGCTGTTATACTGAGAAGTGGAAAAGAATTAGATGGACCTATTGACCCAAGACTTCAAAATCCAGCCATGTACCAAAAGTCTGCTAACGACCAAACAACTGAGAAGGAGAATGAACCCAAGGAAAAGGAAGATAATGACCAAGAGGCTGTAAACAAAGAAAAACCTTATGTGCCTCCACCACCTTATAAGCCACCTATTCCGTATCCTCAAAGATTGAAAAGTTCTAAAACTGCAGGGCAATTTAAGAAATTTGTTGAACTTCTGAAACAATTAAACATCACGATACCTTTTACAGAAGCCATCACCCAGATGCCCTCGTATGCTAAGTTCCTAAAAGAAATCCTATCCAATAAGAAAAAGATTGAGGAAAACGAAACAGTTACGCTTACTGCTGAGTGTAGCGTAATAATTCAAAACAAAATGCCTCATAAGCTGAAAGACCCAGGTAGTTTCTCAATACCTTGTGTAATTGGAAAGTTCGTCATAGACAAAGCTCTGTGCGACTTAGGAGCCAGTATTAGTGTTATGCCCTTATCTATTTGCAAGAAGCTTGATATGGGAGAATTAAGACCAACTAAGATGTCTGTGCAATTAGCTGACCGCTCTGTTAAATACCCAGTTGGTATACTAGAGAATGTTCCAGTTCGTATAGGACAATTCTATATCCCTACTGATTTCATAATCATGGATATTACAGAAGACTCTACTACTCCTATCATATTAGGAAGGCCATTCCTAGCTACTGCTGGAGCAATTATAGATGTAAAGAGAGGCAGGCTAACTTTTGAAGTTGGTGAAGAGAAAGTCGAATTTATCTTGACACAGTTCTTGCAAGCTCCGGCCATAGACGACACATGTTATTTACTAGATGTCATAGATGAATGCGTAAGAGAAATCGAGATGGAACCAACCACATATTCCGATATTCTAAAAATTCCAATACCTCCGATTTTCGAAGACGATAACTGGCGTGAACCTTATCAAGACGATAGCCTAAGCGAATGCTTAGCACTTACACCAGATCATCTACCTTGCCCAAAGAACCCAGCCCTAGAACTGAAAACATTACCCAAAAATTTAAGGTATGAATTCCTAGACGAAGCTCTCAAACGACCTGTAATAGTCAATGCAGACTTAGGACAGACCGAAACAAAGAAACTATTAGATGTCTTGAGAAAATATCCAATTGTGTTAGACTATAACATCGCTGACCTTAAAGGAATAAGTCCTTCTATTTGTATGCACCGCATTATGCTGGAGGAAGACTGTAAATCCTCTAGGGAACATCAGAGAAGGATTAACCCGATCTTGAGTACTGTAGTCAAGGACGAAGTTAAAAAACTTTTAGAAGCAGGAATTATATACCCTATATCAGACAGTAAATGGGTTAGCCCAGTACATGTCGTTCCAAAGAAGGGAGGTGTTACAGTTGTTAAGAACGAAAAAGGTGAATCTATAACAAAAAGGGTTGTAACTGGAAGTAGAATGTGCATCGACTATAGAAAGTTAAATAAAGCCACTCGTAAAGACCATTTCCCATTGCCTTTCATTGACCAAATGTTGGAAAGATTGGCTAAACACTCATACTTCTGCTATTTAGACGGTAACTCAGGATTCTTTCAAATTCCTATTCATCCTGATGACCAAGAAAAGACGACCTTCACATGTCCCTATGGTACATTTGATTATCGACGAATGCCGTTTGGACTATGTAACGCACCTGCCACATTCCAAAGATGCATGATGTCAACCTTTGCTGACTTTATAGATGACATTATGGAAGTGTTTATGGATGACTTTTCCGTATGTGGGCAGAGCTTCGAAGGATGTCTATCGAACCTAGAAATGGTATTGGAAAGATGCGTAAAAGTTAATCTCGTATTAAACTGGGAGAAATGCCATTTTATGGTAAATGAAGGAATTGTACTTGGACACGTTGTGTCCGATAGAGGAATTGAAGTTGATAAAGCCAAGATAGAAATTATAAAAGATCTTCAACCTCTGAAAACCGTACGAGAAATACGAAGTTTCTTAGGACACGCCGGTTTCTACCGACGATTCATAAAGGATTTCTCAAAAATCACTAAACCTCTTATCGGTCTATTAACGAAAGACGCTGAATTTATCTTTGATGAGAAATGCTTAAAAGCATTTGAACAGCTGAAAATAGCTCTTATTACCGCACCTATCATGCAACCACCAGATTGGAGATTACCTTTCAAAATCATGTGTGATGCAAGTGATTATGCTGTAGGTGCAGTTTTAGGACAGAGGAGGGATAGAAAACTTCATGCCATTTACTATGCAAGTAGAACCTTAGATTCCGCCCAAATGAACTACGCTACCACAGAAAAAGAACTTCTAGCCGTGATCTTTGCCCTTGACAAATTCCGTTCCTACCTAGTGGAAGCTAAGATCATCATTTACACAGACCACACAACTATTAGATATTTACTTAACAAGAAGGATGCAAAACCTAGACTGCTAAGGTGGATCCTACTTCTACAAGAATTTGATTTAGAGATCAAAGATAAGAAAGGAACCGAAAATGTAGTAGCAGACCACTTATCTCGATTAGAGGGCATTAAACCAGAGCCAGTACCCATTAATGAGGATTTCCCATATGAACGACTCATAGCCCAACTAGAAAGTGATATGTCTACTCTACAGTTGAATGGCCCAAAGATGGAAGAAGTCGTGGAAGAAATTAACATGCATAAAACCCTGCCATGGTATGCTGACATAGTCAACTACTTAGCAGCTGGAGTACTTCCACCAGACTTATCTTATCAACAAAAGAAAAAATTCTTTCATGATCTAAAACATTATTATTGGGATGAACCTTTGTTGTTTAAGAGAGGAGCCGACGGTATCTTCTGTCGTTGCGTCCCAGAAGAAGAAATAGAAAACATCATTTCTCAATGTCATTCTGCTCCTTATGGAGGACATGCTAGTACCTCAAAGACATGTGCTAAGATCTTGCAATCCGGTCTATTCTGGCCCAACCTTTGGAAGGATGTCCACATCGTAATACTAAACTGCTACCGGTGCCAATGCACTGGTAACATATCAAGACGCGATGAGATGCCTCAAAAAGGTATATTAGAAGTAGAAGTCTTTGATGTATGGGGGATCGACTTTATGGGACCCTTTCCATCATCCTTTGGAAATAAATATATACTCGTAGCTGTCGATTATGTTTCAAAATGGATTGAGCCAATAGCTTCTCCTACAAATGACGCACGAGTAGTCATAAAGCTCTTTAAAAACACAATCTTTCCCAGATTTGGTGTGCCGAGACTTGTCATAAGTGACGGTGGTTCTCATTTCATATCAAAAATATTTGACAAATTACTACCGAAGTATGGAGTAAGACACCGCATAACAACACCATATCACCCACAAACAAGTGGACAGGTTGAGGTCTCGAATTGAGAAATAAAACAAATTCTAGAAAAGACCATAGCCACCTCTAGGAAAGACTGGTCATCAAAAATCAACGAAGCTTTATGGGCATATAGGACGGCCTACAAAACACCAATCGGAACTACACCTTTCAAACTTGTCTATGGTAAGTCTTGCCATCTACCAGTGGAATTAGAACATAAAGCCTATTGGGCTATTAAAACATTGAACTTAAGGTATGATTCCGCAGGTGAAAAGCGTATCCTAGATCTGCATGAACTAGAAGAGTTAAGATTAGACGCTTAGGAAAATGCTAAAATATATAAAGAACGAACTAAAAGATGGCACGATAAGCGCTTATCTAGAAAAGAATTTAGTGTGGGAGACGTTGTGCTCCTCTTTAACTCAAGATTAAAACTCTTTCCTGGGAAATTAAGGTCTAGATGGTCCGGTCCTTTCGAGATTACAAAAATTCTACAAAGTGGAGCAATAAAAATAAAGGGGAGGAATAGTAATCCATTTTTAGTCAATGGACAACGTCTAAAACACTATCACAACATTGAAAATAGAGATTATTTGAACTGCCTAAGACTTTTAGAGTTGCCCACCGAACCCCCTAACTAAGCATCTAATGAATTCGTCAGGCTTTCGACGTTAAAAACAGCGCTTAATGGGAGGCAACCCATGATTTTGTTTTCCATGCTTTATATTTGTTATTTCTTTATGTTTTCTATGTTTTGTTTTTATTTTGCAAATTTTCAGTTTCATTTATATTGTTTTAAATTTAATTTGAAAATACTGTGCTGATCTTAAAAATTGAAAAAAAACTACAGGATTATAAAGTCTCTCTACTCTCTCTGTTCTCCTCTTCTGCTTACATTTTTGCAAAAAGTACTAACTAATGGCAAACGAGGATAACATACCAGTAGAATTCAGAGATGGAGCACAGTGGCATCGCTATGAGGCTTTGTCTCTTAGACCTCTTGCCTTGACAAAATTCGCCCACAGACCCACCATGACCGCCTTAGGTGTAGGTGAGAGCGTAGACTTCCTGTTTAGCCAGTTAGGATGGGAGGGTTTTGCCAATAAGAAACATAAGTGCTACCGTAGGTTGACTTTAGAATTCCTGAGCTCTTTAAGCTATAACCCTCACTGTGGAAAAGGTTTAACCAGGGGAAGAATTACCTTTAGATTATTTGGATACAGCTGCCAGTTCACCATAAAGGAACTGTCGGATCTTTTGGGATTTCCTGAAGGACCCCATGTTTTCTCTGTGGTTCAAGAGGACTTAGTGTTGGTTGGAGAGCTGAGTGATTTTTGGGGTAGAATTTCAGGGAAACCTGATTTTGACATGGACCCTATGCTTTCAACAGAAATACATAACCCCGCTTTCCGTTACTTTCATATGATCCTGGCCTATACCTTATTTGGTAAACCTGAGAATGATAACACTGTTTCGAGGGATGAGCTTTTTATTATGTTTTATGCTTCTCAGTCTAGAGAGGTTAATGGACTCACTTTTATGCTGAACAACTTTTGCAAACTTATCAATAATGATAACAGTCCAATTTTGATAGGTAGCCTAGTTACTAAGATAGTTGATGCTATGGGATTCAGAACCCGACTTTCTAAGATTAACCCCTTTGGAGAATTTAGACCCATGAATATCACCTTTTGCTTTAATAGGGCTATGATTAGGGACCAAGGTCCGAACCATTTCCAGCTTTTAATTAACAATGTTGTCGTACCACACTTTACACTTCCAAATCATGAACGCACAAGTGTACACGATCAACATAACTGGCTATATAACCTTGATGAACCCGTGCCTGAACCAGAAGAAACCTTTCTTGAACCTGAGATTGACCTAAAAATACCCCCTCATTACCATGATCTTGACTATATGGAATTCCAAGAGAACATTGACATTCCTAAAGCTGATGCCACTGACTATGCTTCTAATCTGAATTCTATTTTAAAGACTATGGATGAGTATCATAAAGAAATCACTTCAATAAAGGATGAGCTAAACACTGTGCGTCAAAATATTGTTGGACTTATGGACGTGACCGTTGAACAATTTGATCATTTAAATCAAGCCATGGCATCTTTGAAGAAACGCCTTGGCTAGATTTATGAAGCACCCTATTTTCAAGACTTTTTATGCATTTTACTTTAGAACAATTTTACATTATTTCAGTTTTCATTTTTCATGTCGGGAATAATTTGATTTCATACAGTTTTGGTACATTGCTAGTAATTTAACTAGCACATTTTTGGTTTTAAGGAATAATTTCATTTGCTGCTGCTATTAAATCTTTGTGATTTCAATTTCGTTCCTGTTCTTCTTTTTCTATTTTAGTGTATGTTGTAATGTTATTATCTCTGTGTATGCAATATACTGCTATTTCCATATGCTTCCCATGACCTGCTATTGAATTATTGTATTTGGAATTGTATCTGTCATAAAACAAATTAACCACCCAGATTTTGTGAACGTCATGATCGTGACGACCCCGTGACGACCGTCACGCGGGTTTGAAACAGATTATGCGTTAAAACAGAATTGTTTCACTCGTTCCCTCTTCTTTCTCTCATTCAAACCCCAACCGTCCACTACCTTCTGCAATTCCACAACCGTCCCATTACCATTTGAGCCACATTAATCACTTCCGTAACCATTCAACTTACCATTGCCCTATATAATCACACCTTACACCACTTCTTTTCACAAACCCTTAAATTCCATGACCTACTTTCTTTCCAAAATCCTCTTTAACCCAATAATGGCACGTCAAATTCCAGATTTATCCACATTAAACTTCCGTGATGGAGAGGCGGAAGAACGCCAAAGAGCTCGGTATATCGATTTCTACCGCCGTTCCGTTCAACCGACCCGCTATGTTGACGTTGCATGCTTAGAAGAACTCGGAATGCTTGAGGGAGTTCAATGGATGTTACAGAATGCCGTTCCGTCCACCGCGCACTTGGAAGCACCATCTTTGCATGAGATAGTAACCATAAGGTGAATTCTAAAGAGTTATTTTTGCTTCATTGTATTTTTCATCCAGAGCTAATCAATGCCGCACCATTTTTACTAGCACACATACAATCAAACTGTGCTAGAGGCTCCAAACCCTTCTACTTTGGAGGGATTGTAACCTCTATTGCACTCAGTTTGAATCTGGAAAACGACCTTGCTAGACTACCATCCTTTCCTCCAGTTTTCCTTAATATAGATTATTGCAGAAACTCTCAGCTCATCAAGTTACGACGAGATGGGAAATACCATCCTATGGTCCGCGCCAAAACCGTAAGAAGTATCATCATGCCTTGCAGGAGTCGCATTGACCCTCAGAATATGGCCAATTGGCTTTTTGATCTTAATTCTCCTGAGCAAAATGTGCCTGCCCCTGATGATCAAGGACATGGACCTGTTGATGAGATGGAGCAAGAAATGGATAACTCCCCTGAAAACCAACCACCGCCGACCAATGATGCTCCTTCAACCTCCAAACATCGTCGCCGCCCTGACCAAGACCCGGTTACTAACGACGAAATCCTGAGGGCTATATGGCAACAAACCCAGCAACAGAATGAAATGATGACACTTATGCGTCAAATCCAGCAAGGGCAAGTTGACCAAGGTCAAAGGCTTGACGGTGTCATCGAGGAGATGGGTGCATTGACAGTGCGAGTGCAGAGCTTACACGAGTACATCCACCACGTGGGCATTCCTGATCACGTAGCGCAGCATGGAAGAGGACGCTCTAGAGGCAGAGGACGTGGTCCACCTTGACTTTATTTTGTTTTTATATTTTGTTTCTTTTTTTTTAGTTTTCATTGTTAATCCCCTTTATATCGCAACATTGAGGACAATGTCCGATATAGTGTGGGAGAGTTAGATTTATTTCCGTTTATTTCCCTTTCTTGTACTTTCTTTCTCCTTATCAAAGTAATATATGAATATTTTTGTTCAGTAATCCGATTTCCTCACTTTATTTTGCCATAACGAAATTTTTTTACGATTAATGCACATCTGTGACATACCAAGCTTTAAACTATGTTAGGAAGCTGGGAATGTGCTAACAAGATCGATACCGTCTTGACACCTTAGACCTCTTGCGTATGCGATATCAGTTTTGACGCTTATTATATGATACCTTGAGTTCAGTCCTAAAGTAACCCTTAGTAGTTTATATTAGCAGTCAGCACCGTCTATATCACAAACCACGTGGGGAACCGATGAATATAAGTGTTTGATGCCCAATCAAGAAAAATAAAAAGAAATCTTTCTATATGCCGAGAAAAAAATAAATAGAATATGCAACAACTCTCACAGTTGTGAAAATGTGCAAGAAAAGAAAGAAAATCCGTTGTTGATTGGTTCAAAGGTACCTGATTCTGAACTTGGTAGGGCGAACTACTGTTCGATCCCCCACAATCTATGAATGGGATGTATAAAGGGTTACCACATTTGTGTATCAGGCCCTGTGTGAGAAAATGGGATCAAAGTCACTAACCGGTTACTCCACTACGTGCGTGAATAAGGCAAAGGGCTTAATGTGATTGCATTAGAATGAAATCGGGTAAAATAGATACGAAAACTTATGGTTGAATTATAATATAGTGATTTGGACTGGATTGTACAAAAGAGAGGTCTATGACAAGCTTGTTGCTTTGTGTCATTATTGTATCCTTAGTGTTTTACACTAGTACCCGTCTAACTAACAAGAAACTCTTTTTCAACACCATTGGTATGCCAGGTATGTGCATTTGATGCAGTTTGTCCGTTTTAATAGATTGATTGCTTGAGGACAAGCAAAGATTCAAGTGTGGGAGAGTTTGATAACACGAATTTATATCATATTTTTACTTCGATTTATGTTAGTTTCTTATTCCGTTTTTCGTCTAATGTCCGATTTTCTCGAGATTATTTAAGTGTTTTTGCAGGTAATCATATTTTACAAGTCAAAGTATGCTAAGTGTGGAAAAGAACCAAAACATGCAAGAAAAGAGTAGAAAAGAGAAGAAAAATTGAAGAAACCATAAATTGCTAATATCACGACCATCATGGGTGCGCCACGACCGTGGCAGCCTCAAAATGCACCACGACCGTAACAATGTACCACAATCGTCATGCGCTTATTTTACACGTTGGAGCAGAGACTTGACTACGAATTCTCAGAGAGCAGTTTCACACGATGTCATTTTCCTCCGAGGATTTCTAGGTCCAAAGTGGTGTAACCGTCAGTGTGAGTGGCTGAATTCTCTCCAACTTCTGCCTCAACTGAGCCTATAAATACAAGCATTTACGAAGAACAAAAGGGTGGCCAAATTATCTTATCAAGTATACTATCTTGCTGCCAAATTTTCTCCAGAGCTTTAACTTCATTTTTTTTAATTTGCATTTCCAATGCCTTGTTAACCATTACCGAACAAAGTAATAGTTTCTCACACTGAGGAACTATTACAACTTAGTTTTAGTTTTTGTTTCATTGCCTTCAACCTTTGCAATTTATTTCATTCAAGCAAGAACCTACCGGCTTGTGGAGGGATTGCTGTTGCTGTTATTACTGAATTCCAGGTTTTCGTTATTTAATTCAAGCATTGTCTATTTCTTTCTTAGTTATGTCTGTGTTTGTTTATTTCCTTTCCTTTGCGTTTAATTTCCTAATTATGTCGAGCTAAACCGATCTTATCGGTATGTAATGAAGTAACTAAAATGAATTAATTTTCTCTAAGCTAAAATCAATAATCAATCCTACTTCTGGCTTCGATTTCTTAATTTAAAACCCAACTTTTATTACGAGAGTAAAAAAGTAACATAGGTTAAGTCGAGACCACGGGAGTGTGAGGCTTTACCTGGATAGCTGAAATCGGGCATTAGTTTTAAAAACAGTGGAAGCGCTTTAAAGTTAATTAGGTTTAATTAGTTTTCAAAAAGTATTTTTAACCTCATACGGGCTAGCGAGAGCAGACGTATTGACTTAGAAGTATAGTCCGAAGCAATAACCACGGGAGTGTGAGTTGAGGGCTTTTAAACCGGTTTTTCCTACAGATGAATAGGGTGATAAATCTTTATAGGCTTAGGTTTAATTAATTCCACGTAGGTTACCGAATTATATACCGATAACTTATTCATAACTAGTATTCCCAAATTTTAGTTTCCCTTTAATTTCCCATTTGAACTAAAAAACCCAAATTCTGATTAGCCTTAGATAAACATAGTAATGATAGATAACGGTGCGTTCGATTTCTAGTCTCTGTGGGATCGATATTCTTTTAAAACTACGCGATACAACTGTATACTTGCAGTAACCCCCATTCGACTCATAAAGTCGCGATCAGTCTTCGCTTCTCACTTGTTGAAGGGTTCTGCCATGAGGTGGTGGGAAAGTGCTTCAACCTTAATGACAATTCAAGAGGTACCAAAGGTATGGGAGCAGTTTAAGGTAACTTTTATGGAGAAATATTTTCCAAGTTCCTTGAGGTCTCAGAAGGAATTCGAGTTTCAACAATTAAGACAAGGCAACTTATCTGTGGCTTCTTATGCTGAAAAGTTCAAAGTTATGGCTGCTTATTCTAGACAAGCTATGTATGCTCCTAATGAGAGGTGGAAGATTGATCAGTTTCTGTTCGGTTTAAGGGCTGAAATTTCACATAGTGTATCTCAGAGAAAATTTACTAGCTATGCTGAATTGTTACGACAGTGTTATGTTGCGGAACATAGTTTGAAAAAGGTACAAATGGAAGGAGATTTGAGCAAGGTAACTCAAAGTGACCGTGGAAGATCGAATCAACAAGTTAGACCAAGGTAGCAATCATTCAAAGGGAAGCAAGTTCAGAGTTCTAGGACTAGTGTGCCTCCGGTATGCCGTATTTGTGGAAGGAATCATTATGGTAGGTGCAGTTTGGAGGGAATGAGGTGTTATCAGTGTAATAAGGTGGGCCACCTAGCGAAGGATTATCCTCAGGGTAGGAATCAGGCACAAGGGAAGAATACCGGCCGAGTGTATACCTTGGATGCGAGGAAGGTAAAGAATGACAACTCCTTGATTGCGGGTACGTGTTTCGTAAATGGACATCCTTGTTTTGTTTTATTTGATTGTGGGGCAACACATTCTTTTGTGTCCACGCGTTGCGTGAAGCGACTTGGGTTGCAAGCTGTTCCTTTGTTTCCTCCTATGGTGTTTACTACCGCCATGGATGAGATAGTTGAGACACCGTTGAAGTGTGAAAATTATGTATTATCAGTGAATGAAAGAGTTTTCCAGATTGACCTTATCTGTCTACCGCTTAAGAAAGTGGATGTTATTCTGGGAATGGATTGGATTTCTGCTAATTCGGTGTTTATTGGGTGTGAGGAAAAACTGATCATTATCCCATCTGCCGAGGCCACTTCGAAGGATGTGTTAACTACTATTTTAGAAGGTACGGTTGGAATGATAAATTTCTTGTTTGAGGAAGAAAAGTCTGTTCTTTTGATTCTTACTAAGGAGGAGAGTAGCAACATCCCAGTTTTGAGTATTCCAGTAGTTTGTGACTTTCCTGAAGTTTTCCCCGAGGATATCACTTATCTTCCTCTGGAGCGGGAAGTGGAATTCTCTATTGATCTGATACCGAGAACGGCCCCAATATCCGTTTCTCCATATCGGATAGCACCACTTGAATTAAGAAAATTAAAGGACCAATTGGAAGAATTGTTGGCTAAGCATTTTGTTCGACCCAGTGTTTCACCCTGGGGAGCTCCATTGTTACTGGTAAAGAAAAAGGATGGTGGAATGCGGCTGTGTATTGATTACCGTAAGTTGAATAAGGTCACCATCAAGAACAAATACCCATTACCAAGGATAGACGACCTGTTAGATCAATTGAAGGGAGCCTGTGTGTTCTCGAAGATTGATTTACGGTCAGGTTATCATCAGATTCGTGTGAAGAATTCAGATCTACCAAAGACTGCGTTTAGAACCCGTTATGGTCATTATGAATTTTTGGTGATGCCTTTCAGTGTGACGAATGCTCCGGCAGTTTTCATGGATTATATGAATCGGATATTTCAACCTTACTTGGACCAATTTGTGGTGATTTTCATTGATGACATTCTTATTTATTCTCGTGATCCTCAAGACCACGGAGAACACCTAAGGATTGTTTTATCCATCTTACAAGAGAAGCAACTTTTTGCAAAGTTAAGTAAGTGTGAGTTTTGGATGTCTGAGGTTAATTTTCTTGGTCATGTCATATCTCAGGGAGGTGTAGCGGTCGATCCATCAAAAGTTGAAGCGGTGATTAATTGGGAGAGACCGAAGAATGCTTCTGAGGTTAGAAGTTTCTTGGGATTGGCAGGGTACTATAGAAGGTTTATCAAGGGTTTTTCGCAGTTGGCTTTACCATTAACAAGACTTACTCGGAAGGATTATTCGTATGAGTGGGATTCGGCTTGTGAAAGAAGTTTTAGGAGTTTGAAGGAAAGATTAACTACCGCTCCTGTTTTGGTTATTCCTGATTCTAACAAGTCGTATGAGGTATATTGTGATGTATCGAAGAAGGGACTAGGCGGGGTGTTAATGCAAGATGGACATGTAGTGGCTTATGCTTCACGACAGTTGAAAGTACATGAAGAGAATTACCCAACGCATGATTTAGAATTGGCGGCAGTTGTATTTACTTTGAAAGTGTGGCGTCACTATTTGTATGGTGTATGTGTCGGAATGTGCGGTGTGCCAACAAGTGAAGATTGAGCACCAAAGGCCGGGTGGCTTGTTGCAACCTTTAGAAATTCCGATGTGGAAATGGGATAGTATTTCGATGGACTTCGCAGTGGGATTACTCCATGCACAGGGTGGTTATGATTCGATTTGGGTAATTGTGGACCGGTTAACGAAATCAGCGCGTTTCGTAGCTGTGAAGACTACCTACAAAGCGAGTCATCTCGCAAGGTTGTTCATTTCAGAGATAGTGAGATTGCATGGTATTCCTACTAGTATCGTTTCAGGTAGAAATCCAAAGTTTACTTCCAGATTTTGGAGGGCTTTTCAACAAGCCATGGGAACGAGGTTATGTTTGAGTACGTCGAATCATCCGCAAATGGACGGTCAGACGCAACGGACAAAACAAACTATGGAAGACATGTTGAGAGCTTGTGTACTTGAAAGTGGAGGAAATTGGATAGAACTTTTGCCGTTGATTGAATTCTCTTATAATAACAGTTATCATGCAAGTATTGGTATGGCACCTTATGAGGCCTTATATGGTAGAAAGTGTAGAACACCATTGTGTTGGGCGGAGGTAGGAGACGATAGAATTTTGGGACCTGAGATTATTCACGAAACCACGAAAAAGATTAGAATGATTCGTGGAAAGGTTAAACAAGCCCAAGATCGTCAGAAAAGTTATGCGGACAATCGTAGGAGACCGTTAGAGTTTGATGAAGGTGATCATGTATTCTTGAAGGTTACTCCGAGATTGAGATTGAAAGGACCATTTAAATCGCGGAAGTTAAGTCCAAGATACGTGGGACCGTATCAAATCTTAGAAAGAGTTGGAGAAGTAGCTTACAGATTAGCTTTACCGCCTTCTCTGTCAGAGATGCACGACGTTTTTCATGTGTCTCAGCTTCAGAAATTTGTCCCAGATCCTCTTTAGCCAATTTTACCAGATACAATTGAGTAGAAGCTGATTTGACATTTGAGCCTCAACCGAGTTGTATCACAGGAAGAGAAACTAAAGTGTTAGGAAATAAAGAGATTCCTCTTGTTAAGGTCCAGTGGGATGAGACGCATCCGAGCAATGCCACTTGGGAATAGGAATCGGAAATGCGGGAGGTCTATCCTCATCTTTTCATGTAATTGTTTTAAATTCGTGGGCGAATTTATATTTAAGGGGGGGAGGATGTAATACCCCGTAAAATTCTGAGCGTTTTGGGATAATATTATTTTGGTCAACTGGGTTCCGGTGTACTCTGAGCAATTATTGGATAGAATAATTAGAGTAAACTGACGAACTCGGACTGATTAGATTTAATACTATTTAAACTTGGAATTTTATTAATTGGTGCATTAGAGATAATTTGGATAATTAGTAGTGTTGCCAATTAATATTTTCTATGTGTATTTCATTTTCTTTTCTTTGCCTTATTTGGAAAGAAGATAGAAAACTAAAGGAAGGAAAAAGAAAAGGAAGAAAAAGGGAAGAGAAAAGAAGAGAAATTCTCTCAAGAGCTCTAGGTCATCAATCATCAACCAATCTTCATCTTTTCATCTCAGCTTCAACCTCCTCATCTTGTAATCCAGGTGGGTTCTAGCTAGATGCTTTAGAGTAGAGTTTTATTGAGTTTAGAGTTAGTTTTGACATTGGTAGAACATGAGAAAATTTGCACTAAAATCATGTTTTAATGCTCCTTATGCTTACTACTTGTTACATATGTGTTGTTGTATATCAAATTGGTATTTTTCTGGTGTTTAGAAGTGGATTGGAAGTGAAAATGGGTCAATTTCGCAGAACCAATTATGCAGGAAAATTCTGGGTTTCACGCTGCCCATACGCGTATCACCCAAGGCAATACGCGTATTGGCTAAGGCAATACGCGTACGGCCATGAAGAATTGTGGGCAATACGCGTATGGGGTCCGATTTTCTCGGCCATCTGCCCATTTGCGTATTGATACGCGTACGGTTTTGGGCAATACGTGTATGAGTTATAGTATTACGCGTATGGGAGTTTTAAAAGGAATTTTGAAGGAAAATCAGTCTCTGTCCATACGTGTATGACCTTGGGCAATACGCATATAGCTGGGCGAGCCAGCTTGGCAATACGTATACGGCTTAGGGCAGTACGCGTACGGCCAGGAGGGTGAAAAATTGTGTTTTCTCGCGATACTATTTCTCGTTGTGTCCATAACTTTTGACTCGGTTATCCGTTTTTAATATTCTTGATATCATTGGAAAGCTAACTGAATGTACTTTCTTATTTAAATGGTCTTAAGATTTGTTGGCCAATTTAATTATGTCGGGATTTTGGAATAGTGTCGTTTTGTCGACTTTTATCGTTTAATGGTGTGTAATTGTTGTTGAAAATGTATGCATGTTAAAATACGGAATAGGTAGAGTGAGGAGCATTACCATAAACAAGGCCGGATAGTGTGATTTGTCATAAGTGACAACGCTCGTGCATGAAAGGCCGAGGCGTGTGTAGTATTTAATCATAACCAGTTTATCTTGCGGTGTAGTTTCATGAGACTCGAGCACCTCCTCTGAAACGTATGCACAATTACTTGGCAGGTTTGATTCCCGCGTATAGTACGAATGGAGCCTACGGGTAAAGAGACTTGTGATGGTTAACAGGCCATGAGAAGTGACGGTTCACGGCTACCAAGTCGATGATCCCGAATCCATTTCGTATTCCAAGTAACTTCAGGGATCCATGATTCGGGTCGTCTTCTAGACGTAGAAGCGGACGGGAAAAGGGGATGCCTTGGTACGGTTATTGATTAGTGAGATTCTTGAGCTAACAGGCTCAGGACGTACTTTGGTACTAGTGTGAGTTAATAGGCTCACCGGTGTGGGTACTTATATAGTGTGTGTACTCAAAGTCACTTCCCTTCCCTTTTGACTTGAGTTAGGTCTATTAGAACCTTGTAGAGCCGAGAGCACTTTAAGATAGGGAACTCACTGAGATTTGATGTATCTCACCCCACTGTTGTTGTTTACATCACAGGCACTGCAGGTTCCGCGAAGGGTAAGGATAAAGCTGTGTGATTATCCTTACTTATCTGATGGCTTTGCTTCCGTTGTGGAGTTTTGAGATCATTAGTGATCTAGTTCTTAGTATTTTGTCTTTGGAACATCTTGTAGATATACTATGCCGTAGTTTTTGTCTTAGGGATTTTGGGGCATGTATATGTATAATGTGTTTACTAGGAACTTATTGTATATTTCAGTACCAAACGTATTATTCATGTATAATATATGATTTGATGCATGTATATATATGTGGGCATTACAATTTGTGCTCTCAGATGTATCTCCCCATCTAGTTGGCTGGATATCTTCGAGCCTGATACGAGAGCTTTCGGGAGCAGTGTACTTGACCATATAGTCAAAATTTCCACTCGGTTGTCCCAAGGTGTCCCACACTTCTTTCGAACTGGAGAAGTCATCTCTCTCGATGAAGTTGACCTCGGGAAAAGCATAGTTGATGAATTTAAGTCCTGCAAATGTTGCGAATTCATCTTCATGTTGAGTAGTTTCAGAATGACCTGAGTGTTGATCCCATGACATGGTGGGGACACAGGTATTCTATTTAATGACGGTCAGTTGATATTCATTGTTCAGCTGACTGTCTTTCCCCAAGTCTCCTGGATAAGGTTGCCACATTGGCAGACCATCCATTGGACCATAGTAGGTGTAGTCAAAGTTGTCTTTCATCGGAGTGTCCTCCTCTAATGAATTTGGCGGAGCACGGCATCCTTCCGGATCACAACCTCCATATGTCATTTTGACATCTGATCGTGGTATAAATCTCGGACTCTGTGCGGGATAGAAAAATGGCGTAGGCACCTCTTCCTGAGATATATAACCGTCCTTGTTAAGATAGGACTTCCATTCTTCATCTGTGTCGGAGGGATCTTCCTCATTAATAGCATGTACTGCTTAAGACACTGGGTGAAGAAAACCTCCACTGTGGAAGTAGTTCTGAATGAGATGAAGACTTTCATCGTTAGCAGCTGTCCGGGTACATGTTGCAGAAAAACAAGACCCTTCTTTATTTTATTGTCAATAGGAATGACAAGCTGACTCCATCCGGTTGTATCGGTACTCTCGACTGCTTTGATAACATCTTTGTATGAGGAAATCGAGGTTCCTCCTTGGGATTGATTGTCCTTGCTCACCGACAGTGCTTGGAACTGAGTTCCAATAACCTCCTCGGGTTCTATACCAGTAGATGATGATAAGCTACTCACGAGCAAGGCCTGTTCTCCACAGACTGTGACAAGTTGATCGTTCTGAACAAACTTTAGCTTTTGGTGGAGGGTCGAAGTGACCGCTCCAGCCTAATGTATCCAAGGTCTTCCTAATAAACAACTGTATGTTACCCGGATGTCCATGACCTGGAAAGTGACTTGGAAAGTGTGAGGACCGATAGTTATGGGAAGATCAACTTCGCCGATAACTGTTTTTCTGGATCCGTCGAATGCTTTGACGACGACCTCACTGATTCTCATCGGAGGGCCTTTGAATGATAATTGCATCAAAGTGGACTTCGGCATAACATTCAGGGCTAACCCTGTGTCTACCAGTACGCTGGCCAAAGCATCGTCCTGGCAGTTAACTGTGATATTGAGCGCCATGTTATGACGGCGACCCTCTTCGGGTAATTCCTTATCACTAAATCCCAAATTATTGCAAGAAGTGATGTTAGAGACAATGCTATCGAACTGTCTGATTGTTACATCCTGTTCCACAAAGGCTTGCTCCAAGACTTTCTGTAGAGCCTCCCTGTGGGCTTCTGAACTGAGTAACAGTGATAATACCGAGATCTTTGAAGGAGTCTGTAACAGCTGATCAACAATGTTATATTCACTCCTTTGGATGAGCTTCAGCATCTCATCATTATTTTTCGAAAGGTCAGGATTACTGGATTGACCGACTGATGGATCAGGAACTTCTGTCTGAAGTTCCTTTTCCTTGTTAGGTTCTCCAACTCCTCTGGTGAAGATTCTACCGCTCCGTGTTACACGACTGATGTCTGCGATATTCACGACGGAGAGTAATGGAATTTCCTTTCCATTTTCAATTATCGTCGCACCGTATTTGTAAGGGATAACCTTAGTTGATTCATACGGTAGTGGTCCTGGTAGATAGATGACTACGGGAACCTTCCGATTTTTCTGACCAACATAAGTAATCTCGATCCGTTCTCGGTTGGGAATTCTAGATTCGTCAAGTAGAGGGATGATGGCAAAAACATCCCGGGTCTGGTGACGACCAGAGATTGTGACAACATCCTCGACTTGATTGGCAAGATAGTTCGGCGTCCAGTTGATGGGTCCAGAACCCGGATATGGGCGAATCTCTCCACGATCCACCTGACTCTGAAGAGCTGCTCTCACAAGGTAACATCCTTGGTTACTTTTTGAACAGACTCCACAACGTTCATAATTGTGTGGTGGCACCTGGCCATGCCCACTTTGAATACAATGTAACCTCACTAGGTTAGCTTCCACAGATCGGACATTCTGACTTTGACGCCGAGTGGGATTCCTGTTATTGATACTAATCTGCTGAGTATCTTCATCCATGTAGATTGGCATCCACCAATGATTTAACAAGTGCTGAAGTGCCTCCTGGACAAGAGTACAACCTTGACCGTTTTCGCAACCTGCTTTACAACTTTGATAGTCGTGTGATATTAAGAATCCGAGTCGGACCTGCTCAGCATGTAACTCTACCAGGTTGGTATTCATCACGCGAATATCAAAGATCTGAACCATGTTGATCTGATAAGGGTTCCTATCATGGTAGTCTTGGATCCATCCAAGATCCATCTGACGTTGGAGGGCCTCTTGTATGAAAGAGCATCCCTGTTTGTTTACCGAGCAAGTCAGACAGGAACTGTAATTGTGCCGCGGCAGATTATGATATTGGCTTTGCCTTGAGTGCATCGCCACCAAGTTGACATTCATTGCACAGATGTCGTGGTTCTGAATGACGTTGGAGTTCGTATAGACCATGTTAACTCCACGAACTCGGTGCTATTGGATCCATCCGAGATCCACCTGTTCCTGCAGAGCTGTTTGCACTACCGAACATCCTTGATTATTTTTAGAGCAGACATCACATTGATGATAATTATGAGATGGCACATGGCCATATCCACTATGTCTACAATGCATCTTGACCAAATTGGTCCTCAATAAGAGTACGTCGTGAATTTGATAGACATTACTAAATTCTTTCTCAATCAGGTTGACTGCACCTTTCTCGTGTTGAGGCAGCAGGTTCGTGAGAACATTGGGATTCGTATCTTTGAAAGATAAGAGCCCGCTCCTAACAAGCTTTTGCACGTCGGATTTGAAATTGAGACAATTCTCTATGTTATGTCCTGGTCCTCTTTGATGATAAGGGCATGTCTGATCCACCTTAAACCAAAAAGGCAGATTTTCCGATACTGTAAGAGGAGACTTAGTCTGGATGTGCCCCTTAGCCAGTAGTAATGGAAATAGTTCTGCGTACAACATGGGTATAGGATCAAACCCTGATGGTCGTGTTGTACGATTGTTATTGTATTGAGGACGAGCCTGCTGAAGAGGCTGTTGTGTGCTTTGCTGATTAGGTTGGCTCTGCGCAACCTGAGGTTGATACGTAGGAACAGGCGCAGGGCTGATAGCAGGAGTTACAGCTGCTACCGGCTGATAATACCGCCTTTGCTTTCCGAGAGAGATATTCCCAATATCTTGCTCTTTTTTCTTAGGGAGAACACTACCGTATCTTTTTGTACTGCTTGATGGTTCAGCATCTTTAACCAAACGCCCTTCTTGGACGGCTTCTTCAAGACGAACTCCCATACCCACCATCTCGGTGAAATCACTGGGCGCACTGACAACCATTCCGTCGTAGTAAAATGAGCTTAAGGTCTTTAAGAAGATCTTTGTCATCTCTTTTTCCTCAAGAGGTGGACAAATCTGAGCAGCAATTTCACGCCATCTCTGAGCGTACTCCTTAAAGGTTTCCTTGTCCTTTTGTGACATTGATCTGAGTTGATCTCTGTCCGGTGCCATGTCCAAATTGTATTTGTATTGTTGGACGAAGGCAGTACCAAGATCTCTGAATGTGCTAATCGTAGCACGGTTTAAACCCATGTACCATTTTAATGCGGTACCGGTTAAACTATCCTGAAAGTAGTGAATCAGCAGGTCCTGATTCTCTGTCTGAGCTGACATTTGCCAAGCGTACATCACTAAGTGACTCTGAGGGCAAGAGTTACCCTTGTACTTTTCAAAGTCGGGCACTTGGAACTTGTGCGGGACTTTCACATTGGGGACCAAGCAGAGGTCTGCGGCGTCCTTTCCAAATAGATCCTGACCGCGAATGGCCTGCAGTTCCTTCTGCATTTCTAGGAACTGTTCCTGGAATTCATCCATTCTATCGAACATAGTTTCCTTCTTACCAGAAGGTATCGGTGGAATCTGTCCTTCCGGGACAGTGTGCACCACAGGGGGTGGTACCGTGACTATGACAGTGAATCTTGGCGTTTCCCGAAGTTTGTAACCTTCAGGAGTCTTCAGTATACCCCTGGCATCTTCGCTTTCCCAAAGTTTGTAACCTTCAGGCCCAGCGGCTTCTGTTATGATTCCCTGATCTTCAGTGATCGGCGGAACATATCCTTCCGGGATATAGTTTACAGGCATGCCCCAAGGACGATCTTTCGGCATTTGATACCTAGGATCATACTTCTCCACTATGGGCGCTGAGGTGATCTCTGAGATCATAGTTCTTTATAGTTGAGCTTCTGCCATGGCTTGCATGTCGTCACGAAGCTTTCTCATATCCTCTCTTAGAGCGTCGATCTCTTCTTTCAACTTTCTGTTTTCTTCCTCAAGATCATCCATCTTTTTCTGATGATTGGCCCGAGTATTATACGAATGAGACAGTTTGACTCTAGAACCGAGACACAAACGTGAGATTCGTAGGTAAGAAGAATACGCGATGTGAGAATGATGAATGCAATGATTATATTAATTGTTTTTTGGTTTAATCAAAATAAACTTCGACAATTAGATTGCAAATATCAAACGGTGGGGAAACCCCTTTTTATTGAAATTCAAAGGATTGCGGAAACGAAAATACAGTAGATTACAAAGTGCAGAAATAGAAACCTAAGCTAATGGGTCCCGAGTCCTCTCTGAAGAGAAATTGGGTGCTGATTCTGGTATCTTCCTTTTCTTTGACCGGGGCTCTGGAGCCGTTGTCGGGTTGTCATTCCTTTGCCAAGTGAAAGGAGCGAGCAAATTCCTTTGGTCATCTTGATTTTCTACAGCATGTTGCTCTAAAATCTCAATCAGAGCATCCTTATCTTTCAGTAATTACTGTATTTTGATACACTCTATGTCGAGGGTGCGGTACTTGTTCTTCCAAGACCTCCTCTCCTGTTGAACTTTGTTGAGAGTAACCTGAAGCTTTTCAGTTTCCGTCATGAAGTACATGACAGATTCCTTCGGCAGAAGAATTTCGTAACGAGGATAAGGCATCTTTAGCTTGAGAGCTCTAGTTTGTACCCAGTGGAGATAAGGCTCCACCGAGACACAGTCCGGTTTTCCTAGAGACTCCCGTCATTTCTTATGAACATGCTTCCAAGCGTGCACTATTTCTGTCTTTAGTGCTCTGTCATTTTCTCCTTCCTTGAAGAAAAGACCTTCCAGATGAGTATTACGCAGGACATGCCTCATTGGGTATCCAAATTGGCGACGAACCAATATCGGATGGTAGTTGATTCCTCCCTTAGTTCCTATAAGGGGTACGTTGGGGAAGTTTCCACAACGATCAATGATCCTGATCCCATCATAAATCCTATTACACTAATCTATGTCAGAGTTGGTAAGAGACATGATCTTCTGCGACCAGCGCAAGGCACTCTTATGATCCCAAAAAGCAGCAGACTTAGGCAAATGGGAGATAAACCATTTGTAAAGCAAAGGTACACAACATGTGATCTCCCCTCCGCTGTACAAATTCCCTAAGTGTACAGAATGATACGCATCTGCGAGCAAAGTCGGCACAGGGTTTCCAATGAGAAAAACCTTAATAGCGTTGATATCGACGAAGTTATTAATGTTGGGCAACAAAAATAATCCGTAGGTGAGTAAAACAAAGATGCTTTCAAAAGCAGTCCCGTTCCCTATACTAGCGAAGTACAGAGCTTTCTTTGTTAAGAACTGGGCTGGCAAACCTTGTATGCCACCCTTGGTAGTCATGTGAGTCCTGACCTCAGACTCATCCAAATGAATTACTCTTGCAATGGTCTGATTCTTTGGAATTTCTTCCAGTCCAGAAAATGGAGCTCGATCAGTGATATGTAAATCGATCAGATGAGAATACTCCTCCAGCGTTGGTGCGAGCTGGTAATCCGGGAATGTGAAACAGTGATAAACCAGATCGTAGAACTGAACGAGCGCGTCCATGATTCCCTCAATCACATGGACCCTTAGCAGAGATAGCAGACCTCCGTACTTGGCTCTGAAAGCCTCTTGGTTTGTGATCATTCTCGCCAAACCTCTTAAATCCTCTAGTTTTGGAACCTTGAAGGCGTACTTATGAGTTCTCCTTCTACTGAAATCCATTAGCGCAATCCTTTTCTCTGATATTTACAATCACAGTCTTAGTTTAATTTGAAAAACAGAGAGACTAGAAGAGAAATTTTTTGAATGTTTTAATGTTTTAAATGAATGCATGAATGCAGCACACAAAAACATAGAAAAAACATGGGGTCAAAGGGTCGTTGTCATAAAGTCAAGGCTCTACCCATCCCAAAGGTTTATACTAACGCGATTTTTGTACCTGTACTCATTATCATCAGCTCCTCCCAGGAAAGCAAAACAACAAGCGGATCACCAGCGAGTTGTAGAGCAATCTTAGAGTAAGTGCCATTCACCGAGAATAGATCACCAGCCTCAAATGAGGGTAGTATCGCGTGACAACTATTTCCGATAGTTTCCGCACTACTAAAGGGTTGGCTCCTCAGCTTCTCAAACATCACAATCAGCCCATTGCCTATGAGAGGGAATGGGTTGCATTGGTCAGCCTCCACTGAGGTTGATGGTCGACCTCGTCGCCATCACTTATCTTAAGTGTATACTCAATCTTTCCACATGCGGCATCACACGCATTCCCATTAGCAGAAAAATAAACAGGTATACCAATTAGGAAAAGGAGTATATATATTTGTCCTAAACATCCTAGACCTTTAAAGCTATGAATCCTAAGTTCCTGACAGAAAATGGGTTCCCCGGCGGAAGCCCCAATCTGTGGTATTCACACAAGAGGAAAGAAAAAAGGTTAGAAAAGCCCCACGGTGGGCGCCACTTTTAAAGTTTCCACCTAATAGATGGGAAGAGAACAAGATCTCGCTACAAAGGTGAGATAGATCCCAATGACAATCCCCAGTGAAGTCGCCATTTTTCTGTAGCGAGCGATTTTGGACGCGGTTGCGAAGCGCTATCGCTCTTTGGTATCTACAACTCGATTCATTTTTTATCCTATTAAAGCTGATGAAGGAAGGGAAATAGATGTCTCAAATTAACCCTGCTTGCAAACTGAGGTTAAACAGCGGTCTGTTAGGTTACAGATGCTACAAAGATTCGGGGTCTCTATTGGGTGAATTTTTTTAAAAGTGGTGTTTGGTCAATTGGTGGGGGGTTAAGTTGTTAGGACGGATATATATGAAAGTATGGGATTTTGGGTTTTTGTTTAGTGTGCTCGCTAAGATTTTTTCTTTCAATCTTATGCCTACGTATTCCCGTTTACCGAAACAGGGAAATCAGAGCGTTCGTAGTTCCTCCTATTCTATGGGAGGAAATGGTTGTTTTGGTGTCTTGTTCAAAGCCCAAGACGTGAAGCGAAAGGTGTTTGTATCTTGTTCAAAGCCCAAGATGTGAAGCTAAAAGGGTGTTGACTTTATAGAGAATTTGTCATCTCTAAAGAGGGGGTTGTATGTCACAACTATTGGGTGACTGATTATAAAGGAGAATTACTTTAACTGGGATATGTGAATCCAGCAATGCCATAATTTCCTTTATAGGGGATTTTTAACCTGAAGGAGAAGACTTTAACTCAGTGTAGAGCAATGTTATCTTTCCTTAGGAATTTCTCATGCTAAAAGAGGGACAGTGGCATGGATGTAGATGATCCAGAGGCTTGCCGCTTACAGCGATTAGATGAAGGGGAAGGAGTTGTTGATGTTTGTGTACTGTGAACGAGGCACAGCTTTGATGCTAAAAGGTTGATTGGATAAACCATTGGTTTTCTTATACAAAGCCTAAGAGGAGGCTATGGGCCCAACAAGAGGGTGTTTTTGTGTCTCGTACAAAGCCCGAGAGAGAGTCTAAAAGGTTTTTGACTCGACGATAGAGTCTTTTGGTATCTCGTATAAAGCCCGAGATGAAGGCTAGTTGAATCAACAAGAGAGTTTTTGTATCTCGTACAAAGCCTGAGATGGAGGCTAAAATTTGTTTGGCTCAATAAGAACCTTTTTGTATCTCGTATAAAGCCCGAGATGGAGGCGAAAAGGGGTTGATCCTACAAAAGTATCTTTTATACTCAACAAGAGAGTGTTTTTGTATCTCGTACAAAGCCTGAGATGGAGGCTAAAATTTGTTTGGCTCAATAAGAACCTTTTTGTATCTCGTATAAAGCCCGAGATGGAGGCAAAAGGGTGATTGACTCAACGAGGTAGTCTCTTATGTGTCTCGTACAAAGCCCGAGAGAGAGGCTAAACGTTGTTTGACTCCGCTGGGGAGAATCTTTGTACAAAGCCAAAGAGGAGGCTACAACGCTGTTTCAGTTGAGTGACATGTCCAGTATACTGATTTTGAGAAAATAAGTTCTTATATGAGTAACACTGTACTCAAGGATTTGATTCGAGGATCAGGGTTATTCCCTATTCTTTAAGGAAACGGGAAATCCAAAGGGTATTGAGACTGTCCGAGTCTACGGGTTTCCTTCCTATTTAACGAAGGGGTCACTTGAGAATGTCTTTGAGACTCAAGGATATTAGACTGTCCGTGTCTAGAGTTTCATCTTTTGTACTGTGCTTTGAGAAACAGTAGTAGCCTCTTTGAAAGGACTGTTCTATGCAGATGACTAAGTTTTGTTCCTATACCTCTAGGAGGTCGTCAGGACAATTTGTACGAAACCCAAGAGGAGGCTGAAAGCTTTTAAGAAGCCGATCGGTCCTTGTACGAAGCCCAAGAGGAGGCTATCATTCCCGGAGGAAGAGATCATTATACGAAGCCTAAGAGGAGGCTGTGAATACTTCTAAGAAGCCGAGAGGTCCTTGTACTAAGCCCAAGAGGAGGCGGGGTTGCTTTTAGGAAGCCTGTGGGTCCTTGTACGATGCCCAAGAGGAGGTCGATGCTTTTAAGAAGCCCGTGGGTCCCCTAACCCCAAGAAATTCAAGACAGGCTATTCACGAGGAATAGATCAAGCCAGGAAAGTTCGAGAATTTGGAAGAAACTCAAGAGATGCCATTCACGGAGAAAAGATCATCCCTGGGGAGTAGAGTTTCTTGACAACTGCTTTTAAGAAGCCTGTGGGTCCCCAAACCCCGAGAAATTCAAGACATGCCATTCACCGAGAATAGATCAAGCCAGGAAAGTCCGAGAATTTGGAAGAAACTCAAGAGATGCCATTCACGGAGAAAAGATCATCTATGGGGAGTAGAGTTTCTTTGACAACTTCTACGAGTGACAGTCTATGAAAGGGTTCACCGAGAATGCTGCCTTTCATGTCTCCATCTTGTTTAACCCCAAGAGGAGGGAAGACTGTGTCTGGTAATCCTATGGGGATCTAGTTTTGACTATTTAAGAGTGATCAACGAGCTTAATGCTAGACGTAGTTGCCGGGGAAACTCTAAATATCTATACTATTATTACACAGTTGATATGAGTTTATGAAAGAAGACTTACAGTAAAACAGCCCCACAATACAGTTATATGTATATGAAAGCGGTAAATGAAAGCGTGTAAACACTTACTCGGTTGTAAAGCTTCCATGCTGTTTGGTTAGTTGTTCAACAAAGAAAGATTGAAAAACAACAGTATATTCAAAATCAAAGGAAAAGTGCTTTAAAAAAGAAATATTTTGGGGCTTACAGCTCAAGGAGAGGCCCAGGGTTTTATCAGTGAGCGTACTGTTATTTTGTACAGAGGGACTTATACAAGTGACTGAGGCCCAAAAAGTATTTTTCTGTACAAAGGGATGGGTCTTACACTCTCTCAAGAGGCCCAAATGGTTTAAAGAAAAGAGTGGGGCTTATAACACGAGGGTAGGCCCAAATGACTTTTCGTTAAAGATGGCGATCGCGCCGAGGTTTTCTTTTAACGCAGAGGGACTTATACAGTAAGTGAGGCCCAAAATTGTTTTGGTTAAAAGGGGGTTAGGTCTTACACTCTATTAGAGGCCCAAAAGTTTTGAATGGGTCTTATAGCTCGAGGAGAGGCCCAGTTGATTTGTTTTTAAATTGGCGACGATCGCACCGTTTGTTTTTGACGGTATCGAGACTTATACAATACACTGAGGCCCAAAAATGATTTGGTCAAAAAAGGATTGGGTCTTACACTCTATTAGAGGCCCAAAGTGTTTTGAAAATAATTTATGGGGGTTGAATTAATCCAAGAACCCTAATTCGTTTTCAAAATGTGTTTTAATTGAATAAAAATTCAATTAAAATGATCAAAATTGTTTAACATATGGAAAACAAATTGTGATCTTGGATTAATGCTTCAAAAATCAAGTATTGACCTACAAAATAATTAGAAGGCATTAAAAGTTGCAAAATCAAGGTGGAAAAAAAATTTTAAATGTCAAAAACAATTAAAACATTAATTCTTTGCAAAAATATCAATTATATAAAATAAATAATATTTTTGGGATTTTTTGGGAAAATAAAATATTTTAACATTTTTGTGAATTATTAAAAAAAGAATCAACTCAAAATCATTAAAACTCAGAGAGAAATTAATTTTTGAATCAATTAAATAAAATCACAAAAATTCAAATATTTGAATTTGAAAGAAATGGCGCCAAGAAGAGCTGAAGAACACGCGCGTGTTCTGGGTTTGGCTGATTTGCATTTTCTATCCAATCTCACTGAATACTTGATTATATCATGCAATCCACATATCAATATGCTCGTCTCAACCTCACAATCATGTTTATGACAATTAATTTCATTTAAATTAAGCATAAAATAAGAAATCACGAAAAATCCTCAAGAACCCTAATTTCTGCATGAAGGCTGGGATTTTTGATACACGATTCAAACAATACAATTAATTGAGGGGAAACATTCCATGCATGATTATGAACATATGGCCAAATTATTGTGCAGCAAAAATTGCATGGATCATAGAGTTAGAAGAGCTCATGCTTACCACTTGCAGCTGGTGATCGTGATTTGTGTTGGAGGTGTTACAGATGAGTTGTGATGATCTGAACAGCTTCTCTACACCCTATGGAGTGTGTTTGAATGCTTGGACTTGATTGAAATTGGCTGGATCACTTCATGGCATCTCAACTGCAACTTGGTTAAAACCTTGAGCAATTGACTGGTGATTCTGAGAAATCAGTGTTCCAGTTGTTGTTTAAGTGTTTGATCAGCTCATATGTGATGTATATGAGGTGTGTGTGTGATTGGTTTGATTGGAAAAGCTCTCAAACTCAAAACCCGATAGTTACTTGCCTTAGAAGGCAAAATTGGAGTGAAAGAAGAGATTTTGAGGAAAGCATCTGTTTGATGGCTTTGGTGTACTCAAACTGATCACAATTGAGCTCTATTTATAGTAGAGCAAGTTTGTTTTGCAAGGATTAGTGAATGGCAACTGCTGAGTAGGTTTGGCCAATGTTGGTAAATAAAAATCCAAGTCTCCTCTAGCCATTGACTAGAGGTTAGGGCACAGGCTGCTGGTCCCCTTGGTCTTGGATAGGTCTTGACTGAATTCAGTTGAGAATGGCTCAGTCCATGCCACCTTGATGCTTCCATTGAATGCTCTAATCCAAAATTGGAGTCTTGTCCATATTTTGGCAATTCTAGGTT
This sequence comes from Lathyrus tuberosus, assembly GCA_022829125.1. Lineage (NCBI taxonomy): Eukaryota > Viridiplantae > Streptophyta > Magnoliopsida > Fabales > Fabaceae > Lathyrus > Lathyrus tuberosus. The sequence continues at coordinate 2,293,859 of JALAZF010000052.1, read as the reverse complement.
CAACATGCTATTTCTTGTTCCAAAGACTTTGGAGGCTTGGCTCAGTGATTGTCCCCTTTAGATTTAATCCTCAGAGGTGTCCAAGTGGGTAGGAGCATTTGGATTTGGCTGATTTTGGCAAATCGACCAAAAGTGCAAAAATCTGCCTTACCTTGGCAGATTTCAGCAAGGCATCTTGCCAATGTCATATCTCATAGCTCAAATTGAATTTGGTAATGTTCTTGGTCATTTTGGAAAGCCCTTACATGATACAACAACTGTTTGAACATGTTTGGTTTTGATATCTTTTGAATCCAAGTGAAAAATCCCCCTACATTTGGAAAAAAGTAAAGGCAGATTCTGACTTAGTGAAATTTTCACTAAGTGTTGGAACAAAGTGACTTTTCTTGATTTTGATCACTCCATAACTCAAAATCCATGAGGAATTTGGTCATAGGTCAGTATGAAGCTTTTGTAGAGGGAAATGTGATCTACAAATCAAGCTTTTAATGGGGAACAATGGCCTTGTGGTTTAGGAGTTATGGTCTTCCAAAGTTGGCACATTAGTGTCACTTTTTCCATAACTTAGAAAATTTTCTAAGTTTTTATGGTTACCCCTTTTACAAGTTATCCCACTTTCTTTGATTTTTCTTGATGAATGATGATTCAAATCATACATTAACATCGTTTTAGGGTTAAAAATCCATTTTGGTGAAAAATCCCAAAAAGTCAAAGTTGACTTTTGTGCACAGTTGACTTTTTATCAGATGAATTCCAAACTGTGCAATTCTTCAGGAAATCATGCCCTTGACCTAAATCAAACTTGATGGACATGTTCCATGGGTGTCATAGGGTATATTGAATCATGTATTAGGGTTTGGGAGCATGTCCTGGTCAAAAGTCAAAGCTACAGTTGACTTTCCTCGCGAAACCTTAATTGTGGTGCAGATGAAATTGAGACTTGTTGCTCAAGCTTCTTGGATTAATCCATTGTTACAAATGTATCAACATGGTATATTAGAGACCCTCAAATCATGTCTTGAGGTCTTGGCTCATGATTTGTCCCAAAAGTCAGCTTAGGGGTGAATTAGGTCAAGAAACCCTAATTCCTGATTTTTGATGAATGCATCCCCTGAGGCAAAATTGACTGGATGATTGGGTCCATGAGGTCCCATGGAGTATATTAGGTTATGTTTTGGATCATTGGCTTGTGCCCAGAGGAAAAATTTCCATCTGGAGGCCCTGGTCGACCAAAACCCTAATTTGGTGACACTGTCGATCTTGAGACTTGACCCACCTAGAAGGGAGCAGCCTTGTGCTTAATCCTTGAAGTGGGAGTCCTTTTTAATCCTTTGTGTATGTTTGAGGGTGTAGACAAGTTGAAGATCATGTCATTCCTTGATTGATCCTTTCTCTAAAAGCTCTGAGAGGGCTTGAAACCCTAATTTTGATAGCAGTGAATACTCACCCATCTTTGGGGAGACTGATGAGGCATAATGACACATCCATATTGTGATGATGATTTGCACAGTAATGGGAAATCTTAGCAGTCAAAATTTGGGGTATGACAATTCCTTCCCTCCGGCGTTAGATCAAAATCGGTAAATCCCAACCCGTTACTGGCGTTGACATTGGCGATAACACCCTCGAGTTGGTTCACCGATATCTCATGTGGAACGTACGCCATATTCAAAATCTTCAGCAAGGCATTGCGATGTGCCTCGGAACACAACAGTAATGACAATATGGAAATCTTGGAGGGAGTTTGATGCAGGTGATCGACTATCTTGTAATCGCTCTTTCGGATAATCCTCATAAACTCTTCAACATCCTTTTCAAAGGAATTACCAGGCTCCGCCCTCGGCGCGGGCTCTTCACTTACTACCTGCTTGCCTTTAGCTTTCGCTGAAGTTTCAACATCATCATTTTGGAGCATCTGTGGAGCAAAGAACCTTCCACTACGTGTAAAACCACCCATTCCTCCGACGTTCCCCACACTTGAACCAGTTTCCTTGGGAACCTCCACTTCCTGTTTCTGCCATTGATAATAAACATCAGCTCCGTAATGCCATGGGATCGCTTTTGTACTTTCGTATGGCATAGGACTTGGAATAGTTATAGTCACCGGGCCTACCTGTTCAGGCGCAGGGGTTTTCATAGGTGCAGGCACAGGAATTTCTGAGGGAGTAAAGTAGATAGTAACTGTTGAAACCGTATCATCCTTCTTCCCCGTCTGATCAAACTGTAGACGACCCTCATTCATCATCATCTGAAGGCAATTCCTCAATTCATCACAACCTTTCACTGCGGTCAAACATTCTGAACAATTTTCTTGACAACCAGGGAACACGCCCCCTTTCAACAAACACCCTTTTACCACTGCCAAAGGTGTCCTTACACGATTAACATCTGTCACCAGATTCAAGCCTCTATCCTCTTCTATTGCATTGACCTTTGGTCCGCCATGCGGGGGCATAGGGTTTTGAATCACATTAGGATTAGGAGCGAAGTTGATAGCTTTTGAATCAACCAGGTCCTGAACTACGTGCTTAAAAGCTTTGTAGTTCTCTATATGGTGGCCCGGCGCACCCGAATGGAACTCACACTTCACATTTGCATCATAACCATAAGGTAACTTGCCTGCTGGCGGTGCCAGTGTTCTCAACTGTACCAACTTTAAGCGGAGAAAATTTTGCAACATCTGGGCATATGTCATAGGCAAAGTGTCAAAGTGACGATCACTCATTCTCTGCCTCGGTTGGTATTGTCTTTGAGATTGTGGCTGAGATTCGGCCACCGGAACCGGAATAGTTACAGCAGCTGCTTGATGGTACGAGTCCTGATGTCTTTTACCTTTGCCTCCCTGTCCATAGGCAGCACTAGTTTCACCTTCACGCTTCTTCGAGCCATTTCCAAAAGGCCTCTTTGTATTGGAAGAGCCTGCCCCACTTCCGTCCTGAATCTTCCCCGATTTTAATAGATTCTCAATTGTCTCTCCTGCTATCACAATATCAGAAAACCCAGTGGACGGACACCCGGCCAAGCGATCTAGATATGGGCCCTGTAAAGTACTCATGAACATATCAACCATTTCCCTTTCCATCAGCGGGGGTTGTACTCGAGCAGCTAGCTCACGCCACCTTTGGGCGTATTGCTTGAAACCTTCCTTCGGATCCTGTGTCATATTTTGCAATTGGGTACGATTAGGGGCCATGTCAATGTTATACTGATACTGTTTCAAGAAAGCATCGCCCAAGTCCCTCCAGTTCCTGATATAAGCTCGTTCCAGCTTCATGTACCATTCCAATGAAGCTCTTGACAGGCTATCCTGAAAGAAGTACATCCACAGCTTTTCATCATCAGAATATGCAGAAATCTTCCTGAAATACGCTTGAATATGAGTCTTAGGACAGGTACTTCCATTATACTTGTCAAAAGTTGGAGGCTTGAACTTTGGAGGGATTCTCACCCCTTGCACCAGCCCCATGTCAGCAACTTTAATTCCCATGGAGTTTTGACATTCAATAGCTCTTACTTTCTCAACCAACTCTTCATACCTTCTGTCATTACCATCATTATGAACACCCAGGTCAGCATTCACCACGGAGAACTGGTCATCTTGATGGTCCTCCACATATTGATGATTGTTATGGCCAACGTCACCAGGAGCTCCGCCAGGAGGATCAACCACTGCTCTGCCAGGAGGAATAACTGCGCTCCGCCAGGAGGATTAACTTCTGCTCTGCCAGGAGGATTACCATTCGCTCCACCAGGAGGATCAGTATTGGGGATTTCTACTTCCAACCTCTGAACTATAACTCTCAAATCTTGCTGCCCCTGGGCTATACCCTGCATAAGGTTCATGAACTGCTCCATACGAGCCCTCATTTCATTGAGTTCTGCCTGCACCTGTTCCATGATTCTGGCTTGATTTTGTCGAGTCGCGTAGCGATGAATGTTGAGATCAGCTATTATGCCTGCAACCAAATAAAGGTTAGAAACTCTCTGGGGCGAGTACCTGTTATGCAAAATGACATGTTATGAAATGTATGCATATGCCATGTTTTTCATTCCCAAGGCGTTTTACACCCTGATTCCAGTCTTAATCACGAGAAGCTGAGCAATATACAGATATTGTCGAGAGAAACTGTGCTGTGATAAAGTGTCGTGATAATGTGTCGGTGAACAGAAAATTACTAAGGAACCATTTCTGAGTAAACCCATTATTTGAATTAAAGGAGAGCCAAAAAGTATTTAAGCATTTTTCAACAAGTTTGTAAACTAGAAATACATCAAGAAAATGGCTCCATCAACAAGCCCAATGGTAACCATAGTACATCAATAAAACTGCACTAAGAAAATAAAGAGGAAACTATCAATCATTCAGTTCCAAATCTTTCAGCTTCTCGCTAGAGTACTTGATCTCTTCAAAGAGTATTCTGGTGCGCTGATGATTTGGCCTCTCAATCATCTCTTTGATCAAAATGTCCCTCTTCTTCAGGGCTTCGGCTAATGAATCCACGTGCATCAAGAGAGCTTCGTCATCGCTCATCTGCTTAGGCCTCTTCACCCCAACTTGCATCTTGAGTCTTCCCATCTCTACCATGGCATCTTCAAGCTTCTTCTTGGAAACTTTCAGTTCATCCTTAACACTCTTCAGCTGCTCTTGGCTTTTTCCAAAGTCTTCCCGATGTTTTCTCCATTGTTCATGCGCTCTAAGAAGCTCATCGTCGTTGGCCTTTGATTGCTCTTGCAGCTCTGCATTCTCCATTCTGACTTCATCCCAGGCTTGCTGAAGCTTGGCTAACTTGTCTTTTGTCTGGGCCAAAGATTGCTTAGTCCGCTTATGAGTTAGAACAGAAGTTTCAACAACCATGCTAACCTTCTGGTAGTGTCGGGCCCTATCGGAAAAATCTTCCTCTCTTGTTGCTAAGATCTTTTCTGCATCTTGGGCTTTGCGTTCCAACTCCTTGTTGATATATAATGCATCTTGAAGCCGGCTGCTCATATCAGAATTTTCCCCTCTAAGCTCTTTCACCAAATTCTGCAACTTGTTGAATTCCTCAATGGCCACTGTGGTAGGTTGTTCTGGTGTCACTGGATACAAAGGTGGCTCTCGTGAAAAAGGCAAGAGAACTTCTTCAACCTTCCTTTGGATCCACTCTGTATACTGCAGATAAGCTCTACAATCACCCTTTCCAAAAACAGTCTTCCCGGTCTTATGGATGTGCCCCTAAGCATGCACAGCCTTCCTCAGCACCTCTGTATCTTCACTCCCATTGAAGAACAAAGACTCTTCCACATGTTGGTCTTCATGAGGGTTCCTTGAGGCATATCCAAATTGCCTGATAGCCAGGATAGGGTTATAATTAATTCCCCCTTTCCTGCTGATCAAAGGCTTATTCAGAAAATTCCCACAGCTGGTAATAATCTCTATTCCTCGCAACTGATGGTTAAACCAAACAATATTATCAGCAGCCAACCCCGTTAGCCGTTTAGACCACTTTAAAGAATCCCTTGTATCCACAAAGGCGTCCGTCTATGGTAAATGCTTCAAAAACCAGTTGGATAAAAATGGAGTGCAGTAGTTGACCTGTCCTCCTCTTCTCTTCTCATTCTTGAAATGCACGGAGTGGTAGAAATCACCCAACAGAGTAGGAACCAGATTTTTCAAGACAAAAACTCTTACTGCGTGCATATCCACAAAGTAGTGTTGGTTAGGAAACAAGAGGACACCGTAGATACACAAGGCCAGGATAGAATGGTAGATTGCCCAATTCTTGGCACTAGCACACTCTTGAGCTTGGTTGGCAAGAAACTCCAAATGAAAACCCTTAACTCCATTTTTATCAGCAACATTTTTCTTCAATAATGATTGTTCCACCTGTAAGGCCGTTGCAATTTCTTCTATGCTAGGGTGATCTCCCGAAAAGAATGGTACTGTTGATTTGACTGAGATATCAAGGATGAACGAAAACTCCTCCAAAGTAGGCATCAAGATATACTCCGGGAAGACAAAGCATCTCAACGACGGCTCATAGAACTGCAACAATGTATGGAGAGCATCATGCTCATACTTTGTAATGTTACGGGCCATTTTCACCAATCTCCTGTATTTCCTTTGGAAAGTGATAAGAACACCCGAGTCAGCCATGGCTATCATTTTGTGAAGTAGATCCAACGTTGGCTCTGGAAATCTGTAAGCGACATTATTCTTCCTCTTAGCATCCGTCTCCATCGAACCCAATGACTGGAATCAGAGGTAAAATAAGCACCTGGAAAGGACAAACATGAATGTTATGATATGATAACGCAATGCAAAAGGCACGATATCAGAGTGATGCGTGTCTGTGCTAGACTGTGAATAGTGTCAGTGTAGATCTGAGAATATCATAGAACTGTGAACAATAACCATCTGAATATAGTAGGATGAATATTCCCTTTTGTGTGATAATACCAGAAAACCGGGTATGTGGGAGGTTATGGTTACCTGCAAACCTGCAAACACCCGACCATTCTCACATGTGGGTACTAGAAAGGCAAGGATCCTCAATATCACGGACTCTCAGGTCGAGAAATGATGATACGTTCACCATTTCTGGTTTGGCATCATCATCAATCGAGGAGGCCTCAACTGATTCCCCTAAAAAAGGATATCCTATAGCAAGTTCCCAGCATTGGGTCCTCAGATCAAGAATGCGTAATGGGTTTGCCATTTCTGGTCTGCCATTATCACATCTCGGGAGGAGAGGCATTGCTGAGTCCTCGGGAATGGTCACCAGAGTCGACAGCTTCCTAGGTCAACACCCCGAAATGCACAAGACGCGCAAATCAGAACATCTCCCAAGAAAACCTCGTCTGGGTGCGGATTTCATGTAAACCATACGTACCAAGACGCTACGTAGGCCACACTACTTTCCACTCTAATCCTACATGTACTCTCAAGCCTGTGTAATGGGCTTATCTCTCAGATCACCCATCCCATCAAACAGAAAAACCAACACAATCCAGCACAGTACAATATATATGGCAACAGTAAATGGAAAGCAAGTAAATGTAATAAAACAATAAACATGCAACAATGCCATAAATCAAGCGAGTAAAGCAAACAGATAAAACACCCTATAATTGAAAATAAGCAAGTGCTAGGATTGACTCGCTTAGGGGATGGACCAGCAAGAGGTCAATCTTTCCCCAGCAGAGTCGCCAGCTGTTGCTCCCGGGATTTTCATCCAAGTACAAACGCGAAAGTGGCGCGGAAACAGAGTCGCCAGCAATGTGTATTTATCCCAAGAGAGGGAAAGGAAAGACTGCGTAAACCTGAGGGGAAGGAAAAAGCATGGTCTCGCGACCAAGAGAAACGGGTAAGGGAGTCGGTTACGCGAGGGGAAGGTATTAGCACCCCCACACGTCCATCGTACTCAATGGGATCCACGCTGGTTGTCTCGATCAAAGGGTGTAGGGTATCTGAAGCTCAACTGCTACTGGAACAGAACGGGAGAAACGGGAAAGAAAAGGAAAATAAGTGACTCAGTAGGACGTCCTCGGAGTCCTAGGCCTACGTATTCCCTCGGGAGCGGGAAAGTCAGAGTCAACGTAGTTCAGACTACTGATTGGGGAAGGGTGAAAGGATTGTGCTCGGAGAGATCTCGCACGATCTCCTGCCTACGTATCTCACTCGCACGCGAGAATCAGAGCGACGTAGTTCCCCTCACTAGGGATGACTTTGCTTTTTTTGTGTTTTTAACGAAAGACGCCAAGGTTCGCGTTCTAGCAGTTAGGTGTCGCAGCTCGTTGTACGGAGTCTTAGGCATTTACCTGTTTGCGGTAGAACGGACGTGACGCATCCTTTAGGATGGAGTGAGCAAGATGAGAAAAGAATTGTTGTTTTTGTCTTTTAAGAAGTGTTTTGATTATGATGTGTGTATGACACATATCGCATTAAAGTCTATGACATAGGATCGAATGCCTCGCATATCGACCCAAGACGGGACGTATGCTAAACACTCTAAGAAAGTGAAAGAAGATCCTCCACTATCTTATTTCCCACATGCAAGGCTCATGTACAATATATTTTAATCCTTTATTAGGTGTTTTTGCTTTTTGTTTTGAGATGAGAAAGAGAGACTCAAAAGGAAGAAAGGACAAAGTCTAAGAGGGGGACTAATAATCCTAAAGTTATCATGCATGAAGATCCTATGGTTGTGTGAGGTATAAGGACCACCTAAGCCTAAAGAAAAGAGAGGGATAACACTACCTAATGCTTATCCTACCTCACCTTAATAAAAAATTATGGATGAGCTAGGATCCCTAAGGGATGTGAGAAAGTTCTACACAATCAAGCATTATATCATGCTATTCACAAAAGAGAATGATAAGTAAAAGAGATGAGAGATGAGAGAAGAGATGAGTATGGATTAACATCCACTTAATCAAGTAACTTACCTCTGCCCCTACACAAAAGGTTAGTGCATTATTATCACAAGTATTGAAAACTAGTACAAGAAACTTAAACCAAACAAAACTATTTGATTCAAGAAGACAAGTTACTAAGAAAATGAAGTTCAAACCAAAAGGGAAAGGTCCTAATGGCTAAGGGACATGCCAAGGCAGTAGGTATATGCTAAGGTACCATACTAATGTAAACATGTCATATGATATCAAACAAAGTCAAACTATGCACTAAGAAATCACACAAATGCAAGTTAAGTATTACTTATGCAAGATGAATGCAAATGGAAAGTAAACATGAATAAATGAATATGTAAACACCCAAGTCAGAAGTAAATGGCACTTAAGAATGAGTGAAGATGTTATTAAAATGGCATATGATCCACAAGAGCAAGCATTGATCAAGCAAGCAAAAGATGGGAGCAAACATCTTTAAAGTTCTAACCACATCATACAAGACATGCAATTAAGAAATGAATAATGAAAATTGAATAACCTTACAAAATGAATACAAGTCAGTAGCTTAGGACATTTGAAATGACATTTAGAGGTCAAGAATGTAAGCACACAATTCATACAATTGTCATGGTGAAGCACTTAGAAGATTAAGAGCAAACAAGTTCAAATTATGTCAAACAAGTTCTCCTATATTCATGAAGTTAGAACATGCAAGGTGAAGTTAGTATTCATGGCATAAGGTCAAGAATTATTTCAAATAGAAGTGGAACCATGTTGAAATGGATGTATAATATCATGCAAGCATTGATGCAAGCCAATGAATCAAGAAGAGCAAGTATAGATGAACAAGTTTACACAACATCACAATCTTAAGCAAGTGTGCACAAATCAAGTAAATGTGAACTATAAGTGACCTATAATGCAATGTGAATGACCTATAATATGCACATCAAATGATGCCAAAACATCTCAACAAACATCACAAAAGTACATGATCAAAGCATCTCAAAACCCTAATGGAAGTCATCTAACAAACACACATTCTTTAATGCAATTAGGATGAATCAAAAGTAGGGTTAAAGGCTCAAGGAAATTGGTATATTCAAGTCATATGAGGTGCAACCAGTATGTAAGCATGTCCCAAAAGAGTGGCTAAAAAATCATTATCAAACATACACAAACATGCCTCACAATATCATACACAACATCCACATAAATGGCCCAAAGACCTCACTCAAAAGTCATCAAGAAATGATTTAGAAAATTCACAAAAAATTCCTAACAGGCCACAATATATTATAAAGGTACATACCAATTATTATGCAAAAATACAATGTACAACTATGTCAAATAAAATAAATATGTAGCATGTGTCATGATGAAATGCACAAACAAAAGAAAATGAAAGAAAATTCATGGAAATATGGCAAAACATCACAAAATCAGAAAATAAAATGATCAAAAATTATTTAAATGTGTTTAAATGTCTCATGAATTTTTGTGTAATTTTATCATGTTTGGAAACTATTTTAAAAAATAAAAACCAAACAATTATGGAAAAGAAAAATAAAAAAATAAGAAAATAACCCAGGGGGTGCCACGGAAGCAAAAATTCAGTTAAACATGCATAATGGGCCCAGGATGGGGGGTGCGTGCAGCAAAAACAATCCAGTCCACTAAGCATTCAGAGGAGGTGCATCACATGGATGTTAGTCGAATTCTTTGACTCATCCTAAGCCATTGGATGGAGTCAAGTGTGATGATCAAACAAAATCAAACAATCAACGGATCAAGATGCACGCACATGCTAAGGTATTGTGCAACATACACACATGACCATTCAGTCACAACAAGAGGCACGTGAGAGAGAGGTGGTTTTTTAATGTGCGGGCATGCTGCTGAATGTTAGATTAAAAACATCCAACGACTGGGACTTAATCTGCACATGGAATTAGGGTTTATGGACGGTGGCCGGACTGTTCTTTCTGGTCACCTTCTCCGGTGACTTCTCCACCATGCTTAAACATCAAACATCATAGAAATTAGCAAGCTATACCTCATTGTCTTCGTCTCAACACGTAGAACATAGATCCACCATTAAAATTCACAAATAATGTACACACAATGCAAACTGAAGCAAAACAAATTGCCCTAGAAATTTCAACTAAGCATCTATAATGCCTACCAACTAGCCGGATATTCACATTGCTCCTACTGAGCTTCAATCATGCAAAAACAAGATTAAATCAGTAGAAATGGTGAGAAAAAGATTGAAACAAAACCTGTTGTAGAAGGAGCTTTGAGCAAGAGAAGACCAGAGGTGAGATTCCTTGCTGATTGAAACTTGCTTTTGGCCAAATAAAGGCTATGAACAATGCTATCTACTCAAAAATCCTGAAGAAGAAATAATGGAGTTGAAGTAGAGGATGATGTTATACGATCTACCTCTTCAGTTCCTTGATTCTTGTTGATGAATAGAGGAGAGAGTGCAAATAATTCTTGAATGGATGAGGATTCGAGAGAGAGAAACTTCAGAGAGAGAGATTGAAAAATGTTGATGAAATGTGAAGAATGATCCAAAGTTAGTTATGATTTCTGTTAGGAGTGCTTTTATATCCTTGGTTAGATCTTAACTAGAGGAGTTTACAGTTAGAACTCAAGTTGAGTTAACTGAGGGTGAAGTGAGAAAAGAGAATGTGTAGTGAGAAATGAAAATGAAGTGAAATGAGAGTGAGCACGGGTTATGGTTCAGGTATGGAAGGAACATGGAGTTATGGTGAGGGTTAGCATGAAATGAGTGGTGGTGATGTTGTTATGAGCTTGCAGAGCTTGCTTCACAAGCTTCCCTTTTCGTTTTATGTTTGAACATATGAGGAATGGGTGTGTATCATCATGTAATATATGTAAGGTGTGTGTTTGGTTAATTATGGCAATGTTTTGGACATGTCATGACTGAGTTTGTATGGCATGCGCATGAGAATGAAGAAAGAACAAGGCTTGTTTTAGTTTGGTTTACTTAGCATGTAAGAAAATCAGGTGTGGGGATGGCAACTTTGGCAAGCAATATCTCATGGACCCATGGATGGAATGACAAGCTCTTGGGCTATTTGGACAGAGATCATGGAGTACAACAATGTTGTTATGGAAGTCAAATGCAAGTGAAGCCTCCAAGACATTCAAAAGTGGCCCTGAATATAGGTATTCATAACTGGTGTGGTAAGTCAGCTTGACCTAGCCTGACCAACTCTCATGCGTGTGGAAAAATCAGTGAGAGGTTACCCACTTTGACTCATCATAACTTCTCATACATTTATCAAATGAAAAATTGTCCAACATGAAAGTTGAAGAGGAGATGGAAATGAACAAGATTGATGTTGAACAATTTTACATTTGAAGCTTACATCAATGAGAAATTTGGCTTGGAAGTTGGACAAAATATGCACACAAGATGTTCGATGAAATGACTGCGTGCTGGCTCGCCCATGACTTGCCTTGCTGGTCAAAAATGCCCTACAAACCTCCAACTTTAATCAATCATAACTCCTTCAATTTTAACCCAATGGAGATGTTCTTGGTATGGATTTGAAGCTTGAAATGTGAAATCTTGATAGGCCTCCATAGCCCTTCCATTTGGTTCTTGGAGCATGGAGAAAGAAAGCCCCAAAGTCAACCTCTCACCTTGCCAAAACTTGCCATAAATAGAAACCCTAATTTCTATTTTTGGCAACTTTGCACATTTCTTGATTTTTGATGAGTCTTTCATTATTTCTTGACCAAACCCTCTCCAATGATCATGTTTGACATGAGGAACATGGATTTGACCCCCAAAAGTCAAGAGTTGACTTTTTCCTCTGCAGAGTTGACTTTTCCCCAATTCTCCTGATTCTCAATCAATGAATCAATTGAAACCCTTCCAAATCAAATTGATGGACAATTCTTCATTCATAGACCCTTGAGGACATGTAGAATACCATAGAATCAAGTCTTGCCCAAAAAAATAGAAATAAACTGATTTTATGGCAAACCCTAATTTTGACCCCTCAGTCTAGGAGAAATCAGCACATCCTCCAAATCCAAATTCCTCTGAGTATGATGTGTATCCTCTCCAACAAAGATGAGATATGCCATTTGGAGATGATAAAAGCTCAAAAATATTACCATTGGGGTATTATGCTTCAGAATTCCAAAACCCTAGTTTGCACTGGTTAGGAGAATTTGACTTGCTTCAATCTTCTATTGAATTCTCATCTTGTGATGACTTGAGGACTAAAATGAGATGAATTGAGATATGAAAAGCCCTTGTGACTTGCTTGGAAAAACTTTTCTCTTGTCCTTTGCCTTTGAGCTGTTTATGCTTTGAAACACCTGATCCTATGCCTTGCAACCAATGATGTGTATGATTTAATATGACCTATCATGAAATGCAAATGAGTGAAACATAAGCCAATTATTGAGAAAAATAAGAGGACAAATTTTGGGGTATTACAGGCAGTAAGACAAAACTTGCAAGAAAGAGCATGCCATTTACTATCTAAGCAAAAAGTTCAACGACTGTGAAACCATATACTCACTACTCAAGAAAACTTGTTGTGCACTTGCATGGGCTTCTAAACGTCTCAGACAATACATGTTGACCCACACCACGTGGTTAATATCCAAGATGGATCCCAACAAGTACATATTTGAGAAACAAACTCTCATTGGCAGAATTGCCTGATGGAAAATGCTTTTGTCAGAGTACGACATCCAATATGTCACTCAGAAGGCCATCAAAGGTAGTGTGTTGGCAGATTATCTTGCCCATCAACCAATGGAGGATTACAAGCCCTTGAAGTTTTATTTTCTAGACAAGGACATCATGGTCATAAAAGACTATGAAATCCCCGGACCTGACGAAGGGCCTAAACCAAGGGAGCGATGGACACTTATGTTTAACAACGCTTCTAATGCTACATGCCATGTAATTGGGGTGGTACTGATGTCTCCCAAGAACTTGCATTTTCCGTTCACAGCAAAGATTTTCTTTAACTGTACAAACAACATGGATGAATATGAAGCTTGCATACTGGGACTAGATGAGGCTATAGTAATAATATGATCAAAGGCGATTGGGAAATCGAGACATGCCAACTAAATTCCATACTGGGATTACATGTTGAAATCGCTCCCCAGATTTGATGAGATCACCTTCTCCTATATTCCTCGAGAAGAAAATCAGATGACGGATACTCTGGAAACCCTAGAATCTATGTACAAATTAATATGGCCCAACCATCGGCCTTCCATAAATCTCAGGCGTTTTGATGAACTTGTTCATTGTCTAACCACTGTAGAAGAATCAGATGACAAACCCTATTTCTATGATATCAAACGTTATCTGGAAAAGCAAGAATATCCAGGAGATACTTTAGGCATAGACAAAAGAAGTCTGAGGAGGTTAGCATCGAAGTTTTTCCTAAATGGGGAAGTATTATACAAAAGAAATCATGACATGGTTATGCTCAGATGCATGGATAGACACAAAACAAACCAACTAGTAAAAGAAATACATGAAGGATCCTTTGGCACCCATGCAAATAGACATGCGATGGCAAAGAAAATCCTAAGAGCAGGCTATTATTAGCCAACAACGGAGGCTGATTGTTATAATCACGCTATAACATTCCAAAAATGCCAAATATATGTTGACAAGGTGCATGTGCCCCTTGCTCCTCTGAACGTCCTAGCATCACCATGACCTTTCTCTATGTGGGGAATATACACGATTGGGATGATTGAACCAAAAGCTTCAAATGGGCACCGATTCATACTGGTTGCCAAAGACTACTTCACCAAATGGGTCAAAGATGAATCGTAATATCCCATATACCCTTAAATGCTCAAGTAGGTGTCAATTGAGATCAACTGAGTTCCTATGTACTCTATCTTTTGTCACTTGGAACAATTAGAGCTCTTAAGTGCTCTAAATGTTGTTAGTTGGGACCAATTGAGTAACCAGTGGACTCTGATGAGATCAATTATTATTAAAAGAAAAATACCAATATTAATAAGTACAAGAGGGAACATTTTGGTAACACTAATAATGGGTTAAGTGGTATTGGAAAGCAAAATATCAATTGGGATATTTTATATCATCATATAATATTATATTATATTGTATACATATATAGTATGTATATATATTTGTGTGGATAAGAAGAAAAGAAAAAGAGGAAAAAGAGAAAGAGAAAGAGAAAGAAAAAGGGAGAAGAGAAGAAAAGAGAAGAGGGAGAGAAAGAAGAAGAAACTCATGGAAGAAGAAGATGAAAATTCATTAATTTATCATCATCATCAACCCCATCTCATTATATTCATCATATATCTCTAAGGTGAGTTCCATATCTAGACTTAGATTTGGGAGGGAAGAAAATGCATGATTAGGAATTAGGTTTTGTGTGATAACATGTTTAAGTATGAATTGGATATTGATACGTGATGAATTTGATGAATTGCACGCCTTGTTATGTTGAATCATGTTAATTTAGGTTATTGGATGCAATATGATCATGTGGATTGAATAAATTGGCCATTTTCACCTTTTAAATCGCGTTCAGAAAATTTTGGGTTCTATCATCTTCGTCGGGCGAGCTAGCTCGCAAGCTGTTCGTCAGGAAAGCATAATGACTTTTCGCCACTGACTTGGTCTCACTGGCTTTTCGTCGGGCGAGCCTTGGGCGAACTGGCCACGCAAGCTCTTTGTCGGGTGACCATGATAGCATGCAGAAAAATTTGATTATAGTTTTTCCCATAACTCGAGAACTGTAACTCGGAATGAGGCATGGTTGGAAGCGTTGGAAAGGTCTTCCAATGCTCTATCGAATAATGAATTAGAATATAGTTTTGGGCCATGATTTTTGTTTGGGTATTGGTCATGAATTGGTTAAGTATGTTTATGAACCACGTTTTGATATAGAGAGATGTCTCTATGACTTATTCCAACGAATTATTCCCTTAAAGTATGGTGAACCCCCACCATAGGATGATCGAATGATTATTGATATGAGACTTAGAAGTGGAATAAGTTAGAATGAGGCGGGTTGTGTGATAACCTTGCCAATGGTTTTTATTATACTATGTTACCATGTGGGCCCTATATAGGTTATGAATTATATATCTTGATGCATGTTTTATGTTGTGAATTATTGTTATGTAGGTTGTGTAATAACATGATTAAAATACTATAAAGATGAGTGGGTAAACTTAGGATATAATTACGTAAATGACTTAGTAAGATAACTTAGGATATGAAATAGTTTAGATAGTGATGCTTTTAAGTGATTGTACTGAAGTGTGTACAATGGAAAAGTAGTCACGTGATTGATGAATAATATGATTTGTATGGAACATGTTATGTTGTTATATGATTAAGGTGAATGTGATCACCTTGTAATTGTCGAATATAATCACGTTGTGTTTTTATCTAATCATGTAGTCGAAAACAACCCTTGATTGTCTTGTCCCAAGTCTTGATACTTATATAGAGTAAGATTGGGATGAACACACCGATACTTCACATTAACCAAATGGTTTAGAGTCCCATATGTTCAACCAAATGGGTTAGAATCCCATATGATCAACCAAATGGGTTAGAGTCCCATAATGCAACCAAATGGGTTAGAGTCCCATATAAGACATGGATAATCCACAAGAAAGTCGAAGTATGATACAAGGATCTGTGGCCCGTGTCGATAATCCTAGATGTAGGGTTGGCAGGAGAAAGATGCCTTGGTACGGTTTCGGAACTAGTGATTGTTTGAGTTGATGAACTCAAGTGGCATGTTTCCATACATTGCGAGTTTTGTAAACTCAAGTCCTTTTCCCCCTTTGACTTGAGTTAAGATTTGATTAGAACCCTGTAGAGCCAAGTGAACCCATAGGATAGGGGAACTCACTGAGATTATTATCTCACATTAATATCGTTGGAAGAACATGAGTACTTCACGGAGTATGTTCAGAATTGTAACTTCGAAATGGTTGAGAGCTAGAGAGATAAGGAAGTTCAACATCTTTGTAAGAATCTAAGGTAGAGGTGAAGTGTAAGAGGAGACTCGAGGACATGAATGCATATCCCAAGTGAAACATGCACGCACTAGATGAAGATTAGAAGATGAATCAAGTATATTCAGTCTTGGAAGGGAGATTGGGTTTAGGTTAATTATCCAAGAATTCAGTATTCAGTGAGAGTCCAATTTGGAAAAGATGAGTTTCCCAAGGATCAATTATAAGAGATTGTGTCAAAGAGAGAATAAGCATTATATTGTAACAGAAGTTCTAGTGGCATTCGTTGAAGGAGTTTTATGTTGAGGAAGAAGGACGGGTAATTTGGATTTGAGGAATTCTAGTAGAATGGCTCTGTAATTGGAGTAGAAATACCATAAGGAGAGAAGCAAACGCAGAGTGGAGAATGGTGTAGACATTATAATATGAAAGTGGTAACGGGATTTATTTTAGACGAAGGCAGAATAAATTTATTAAGATTTTGTTAAGGCTAAGATAGGAGCGTGTAGTTGATGATTGTTCGCATACTGAAATTTCTAGAGATGGAGCGTAGTGGAGGAAGTTATACCTTAGTATTATGAAATATGTGATAGTAGCAATTATGGTCACAAGTATGTGAAATTGATTCCTTGTCTTGAGATGAATGCAGAGTAACACACTCTTTGTTGAGTAGTAAGTCGGGGTTCTGAGAAGTTGAGTTTGTGGTAAACAACAAAAGACAACCGAAGATTGAGTACATGACTATAGCGTGCGATTTTTGTCGGTGACGCAACCACCTTACCGCAATGATTGGAATTGGGTGCTACTTTCTGATTTCTTATTTATCCTATGAAGGTGAAAAGGAAATGGAAGCTATCTAAAACTAACCTTGCACGCAAATGTTTTCTTTAACAAATGCTACGAGATTGGGGGTCCGGGGTCAGATTATACAATGGGGAGTTGTTAATTACCCAACGTATATATGGTTATCCATAGATTGTTTGGCATTTTCTTCTATTATCTACTTACTGGTGTTTATCTGTCATAAATTGGGAAAGTTTCTCCTTTGGGAATGTTGAGAGAGTATTTTTGTTGATTTTAGGTTTTTCGATGTTTTTGATAAGGTACTGGACCTAAAGTTTTTTATTTATGTGCTCGCTAAGATTTCGCAATCTTATGCCTACGTATTCCCGTAATGATAACAGGGAAATCAGAGCAATCGTAGTTCCTCCTATTCTATGGGAGGAAAGATGTTTGGTGTCTGGTTCAAAGCCCAAGATTGAAGCTAGATGAGTATTTGTGTCTTGTTCAAAGCCCAAGATTGAAGCTAAAGGTTTGATTGAGAGAGAATTTGTCATATCTAAAGGGAGATATCTCACCTATTCATCACAGATGTTGGGTAATTGGTTATAAAGGAAAATTACTTTAACTGGGATATGAGAATCCAACAATGCCATAATTTCCTTTAGAAGGGTGATGTCTTGAAGGGGGAAACTTTAACTCAGTGTAGAGCAATGCCATTTTTCCTTAGGAGTCTTTCATGCTAAGAGAGGGACATTGGCTTGAATGTAGATAATCCAGAGGCTTGCCTCTTACAACAATTAGATGAAAGAAAGGATTTACCAGGATAAAGAGGGACTACAATTTGGATTTTTGAATCAACAAGTGTGCCACTTACAGTAGTTATCTGGGATTAAGGTTTTTTTATTGTCTGTTTTGATGTGTGATGTACAGAGAAATGTCTTCCTACAGAGAAATCTTGACTTCCTCTGAGGGGATGTTGATTTTTGTGTGCCTTGATCAAAGCTCAAGGTTGAAGCTAAAAGGTTGACTCTAATAGGGAGTTTTATAAAAGCCCAAGATTGAGGCTAAAGGAGATTGACTCTTTTGGGGAATATTTTGTCTGTCTTGTACAAAGCCCAAGATTGTGGCTAAAAGAAATGACTCCACTGGGGAGAGGTTTTATCTGTCTTGTACAAAGCCCAAGATTGAGGCTAAAAGTTATTGACTTAGCTGGAGAATATGATATGTCTTGTACAAAGCCCAAGATTGAGGAAAACTTTGCTGAGGGAAGAATCATTATACAAAGCCTAAGAGGAGGTTGGTTGGGGAATTTCTTATATGAAGCCTAAGAGGAGGCTAGCTTCTGCTGAGGATTATTAAGATCCAGAGACAGGTCCAAATTGGGGAATCAACTCTTGCTGAGGAATGAAGAAGAGTTGAAATATCAAATGCCTTGTGGTTCTGATTGAGGGTTTATTAATAGTAATTTGACCCTGGCTGGTGAATTTAGATTGATAGTTTAAAGATTGAGTTTGAAAACCTTTGGAGATTTTAAATTTGCTGGAGATTTGTATATTGATGAAATGATCAGGGTTTCTCCTTTGCTTTCAGGAGACTTGAGGGTTTCCTTGAGATCTAAGAGGAGATGAGACTTTCCAAGTCTACTGGGATGAAGAGGTTAATTCTTAGTTAGAGGATGATCTTTGTATGATGACCAAGAGGAGGCTGAGACTATCCAAGTCTATTTGTATGAAGCCCAAGAGGAGGCTGGTGTTTTAAGGGATGAGAATCAACCCTAAATTGGTCTGATATTCTGGAATTTCTGACTCTCTGGAGGATTGAACTAGCAAAAGATGACTAAGTTCTGTCTTATACATGTAGGAGGTCTTTGGGTCCTTGTACTAAGCCCAAGAGGAGGTTGAGAACTTCTTAGAAGCCTGAGGGTCCTTGTACAAAGCCCAAGTGGAGGATGGGGATGCTTTTAGGAAGCCTGTGGGTCCAAACCTGAGAACAGTTCAAGAAAGGTTTCACCGGGAATAATCCTTTCTTTAGTAAACAGTTCCAGGGTTTGAAGAAATTCAAAAGAGGTTTCACCAGGAATTAATCCTCTTTGGGGGGAATGAATTTCTTGTACAACTTTCTAGTAGTGACAATCTTGAGAAAAGTTTCACCAGGAATAATGCCTTTCTCTGTTCCATATTATATAAGCCCAAGAGGAGGCAAGACTGTATCTGGAATTTCCTATAGGGAACTAGTTTTGATTGTGTTGAAAGAGTGACTACTGGCTTTATCTAAGCCTAGACCTAATTGCCGGGGAAAACTCTAAGCAAGCATATATAGGCATATATATACAGATGAAATATATATAAGCAAATATGTAAAAGAAGCTGGTTGAACTTACAGTTGTGCAAGCTTCCAGTATTATAAACACGGCTGTATGGTTAGTTATTCAAGAAATTGAAGAAAGTTTTAATAACAATTATGAATTTGAATCTAAATAAAAAAGAAAGTTGTTTTAAAAGGAAGTTTGGGGCTTATACTCAAGGAGAGGCCCGGATGAATTCTTTTGAAAAGGCGACGATCGCGTCGTAGTTTTGAAAACAACAGAGGGACTTATACAATGACTGAGGCCCAAATTTATTGTATTTACAATAGAGGCGGGTCTTACACTCTATTAGATACAAGAGATAGGGCTTACAACTCAAAGAGAGGCCTAGATGAAAAAAACAGTGATCGCACCGTTATTTTGAAAATCGTATCGGGACTTATACAATGGCTGAGGCCCAAAAAGGTTTATTTACAAAAGGATGGGACTTACACTCTATTAGAGGCCCAAAAGTATTTTAAAAAGAAGAGAGAATGAGACTTATAACTCAGGGAGAGGCCCAGATTAGAAACAATGATCGCACCGTTGTTTTGAAAAATCGCATCGGGTCTTAAACAATAATTGAGGCCTAAATGGTTTGTGTGTTACAAGGGATGGGTCTTACACTCTATTAGAGGCCCAAAAGTGTTTTGAAAAAGATTTGCAAAGGGGAAAAATAATCAACCCTAATTTGATTTTAAAAAAATGTATTTTAATTGAATAAAAATTCAATTAAAATGACCAAATTTATTAAACATGTGTGAAAAACAAGTTATGATCTTGGATTAATGTTTGAAAAATCATGTTTCATTCATAGAATGATTTGAAAATCATTTGAGTTTGACAACTCAAGAGAAGAATTTATTTAAAATGTTTAAAAACAAATAAAAAGGAATTCTTTTAAAAAATTCAAAATATATTAAATAAATAATATCTTTTTGATTTTTTTGTGGAATAAAATACTTTAACATATTTGTGAATTTTGAAAAAAAAGAATCATTAAAAAATGATTGAAATTGAACGAGAAATTAATTTTGAAGTAATTAAGAAATTGTGAAAAATGTGAAAAGAAAAAGTGGTAAAAATATGGGATGGTCCTCCCAAGGTTTGAACTCACGCCCTTGGGGTGGAGAGTTTAAAACCTTACCATCTGAGCCATGTGCGTGGGCTGATAGAGAGTGGAAAGAGTAAATAATATGTGAAAACAACCTTTGAAAATGGTTCAAAAAATAAAACCAAAAGGTATGGGGTGAGGGGGATTCGAACCCCAGACCTCTCACTCGCTACACACACACAAATACTAGTGTTTCCACTAGGGCGCAATGCCAATTCAAACATATATTGGCAACAAAATAACATATACTATGTTTGGTTCTAAAATCCTGAAAATGGCGCCATGGCCATCTTCTTCCTTGGGACAACATCAGACTTGCGTGAAGCAAGCTATCTCTCTCGTTTCTCAACCAATTTACAAAATGTAAAAATGAAATTCGTTCGTTTTTAAACAAGGAACATGATGGTTCATTTCAATTTCATTTAAATTAAGTGTACCTAAAGATATCATGTTGTAACCAGATGAACCCTAAAATATGCAAGAACTAAATGAAATCTCATACACGCAAGATAAATAGCAATTGGTTGAGGGAAAATGATCACAACAATATAACAAACATGTTTGGGCTTTAAAAATTCAAAAATGTTGCATGGATCATGGAGATTGAAAGGTTCAAGCTTACCTATGCAAGAAGGAATCGAATTCTATTGTAGAGATGTTACAGAAGTGAAACAATGATCTGGATAGCTTCCTTAGGCCTCAAGGATTATGTTGCAACCTTTAGAATGATTTGGAACTCCTTGGATCACTTGGCTAGAATTCAGTTGCACTTGGATCAAGATGACTAGTGAAATCCTGATTCTTATGTTACAGAAGTGATTAAGGTGTTTGGATCACTTCTATATGTTGTATATGAGGTGTGTGAACCATTGGTTTGAGTTGCATTGGCTTCCAACTCAAAACCCGATAGTACTTTCTCAAGAAAATGGAGTTTTTGTGCTTAAGAAGGAAATGAGAGAAAGCTATGTTGTAATTTGCTTTGGTGTACTCTGAATGATCAACAAGAAGCTCTATTTATAGGAGAAGAGTTGTGCTAAAGCTTCTCACTTGAAGCTCAAAGGATAAGATTGGAGTCAATGCTCTTGCTAAGCATAATTGCTTCTTACACAAGGTACTTATGGTTGCTTCAAATAGCTCAGCTATGTATTGACTCAATTCACATTCTGCAGATGATTTTATTTTTGTTTATAGGAGCATCTTGACTGACAAGAGTCCTTTTGTTGAATGTGCACTATTGCACATAAATGTCATTTTGAATTCAAGGCACAAAGTGACAAAACCAATCATGCCATTTGAGTTTTCCTTGACTCCTTGGTCCGGCTTTGCAGGTTTGTGGTGATTCATCTGTTATACATTGCATATGAGTGATTTTGATCATTACCCTTGATAAAAGGAATCGTGGCCAGCAATAAATGCACAAAACTGTCTTGCAAAACAATTTGTAGCAAGGTAGGTTGCAACTGTCATAACCTCTAGCTCAAGTGGAATTTTCTCATGTTTTTGGGCTCATTGGAAAGCTTGCATATCCCTCTCTAACTTTGATGTCCACCAATGGACCTGGTTTAGCTTGCATCAAGGTGAAAAATGCCTTGGAAGTTGGTGGAAATGCTGAGATAACAAGGCAGAATTTTCACTAAGTGTTTTTGACACATTTTGGTTTTTTCACCACTTTGAACCACTCCTAATTAAAAATCCATGAAGAATTAGGGTTTAAGGTAGTTGAAACTTTTGTAGAGTGTAGGAAGATCTACAAATCAGGCTTTGGATCACTCAAAATGGTTGCTTGGATCAAAAGTTATGGTCCTTTGAAGTTGGTATAAAACCATTTAAATTTAGTAAATTATAAATTTTTTCAATTTTTCAAGATTACCCCTTTTACAAGTTATCATGATTTCTTGATCAATTCTTGTTCAAATGACATTATGAATCATAATGTATGAGAATATGAGTCATAAGGATCATTTTTGCCTAAAAAGTCATGTTTTGACTTTTGGCTTCGGAGCGGTTCGGTGCGGAAAAACCCTAATTCCCGACTTTTGAGGAATGCATTCTCTGAGGGTAAGTAACTTTACAAATGGACTCCTAGGGTTATTTTGAGCACATTGAGTCATATTTTGAATTCTTGGCTCATTCCCCTATGAAAATTTCACTCTGGAGGTCCCAGTAGACCAAAACCCTAATTTGGCGACACCGGGTGTTTCGAAGCTCAATCCACTTGGAATGTTGCAACCTTGTTCTTGATTCTTGATATGGGAGATCTCTTGATCCTTCATGGATGTTTGAGAGGTTAGACAAGTTGAAGATCATGTCATTTCTTGATTGATCTTTTGTCTAAGTGCTCTGAGAGGGCTCGAAACCCTAATTCTTGATTGTAGTGAATGCTCAACAATCCTTGAGGAGATTGATGAGGTATGATGGCACATCCATATTGTGGTAATGATCCTCACAATGATGGGAAATCTTGTGGTCAAAATTTGGGGTATGACATATGCCCCTATTTAATCTTCTTGGACCCTAAGGTGTGAATGGAGAAGATATTCGGACATTCAAGGTGCAAGAGGATTAAATATCGGAAAACCCAAAATTTTGACGGTGGTTATGAATGGCAGTTTGCTCATCCATCTTCTTTTTCAAAGTAAGGCTACTTAGAAAAGGGTAAAACTTCCCCTCGATCCTGGTCTTCAGCCATGGAACTGGTCTCAGTTTCTGAAGTAAACTTCCCCTCGATCCTGGTTTTCAGCCATGGAACTGGTCTCAGTTTCTGAAGTAAACTTCCCCTCAATCCTTGTTTTCAGCTACGTAACTGGTCTTAGTTTCTGAAGTAAACTTCCCCTCGATCATGGTTTTCAGCAACTGGTATCAGTTTCTGAAGTAAACTTCCCCTCGATCCTGGTTTTTAGCCACATAACTGGTCTCAGTTTTTGAAGTAAACTTCCCCTCGATCCCGGTTTTTAGCCATAGAACTGGTCTCAGTTTCTTCTTGTCGAGTTTCTTTCTTGATAAGGGACGCTATTTGTAGCGGTCTATATCAAACTTCTCGCCGAGTTTTATTGGGGAGACGCCATTTTATGGAAAAAGTTTGAGGCCAGACTTGCTGGGGACACCCATTTGTCTGAGCTGTAGAGGTGTGTAAACTTCTCTGTTGGAGATGCCATTTGTTGACTCTACCGGGGAAAACGAGTCTCTTGAGAGACTGCTTTTTGCTTGGGGATATTACTTCATACTTTTTTCTGAGATCCTTTCAGAGAAATTCCATGTGATGTGATCCAATTTTGAGGTGCCGATGACTTCATTAACATCAAACTTCTTGTGAGAAAAGCCGATGTATTGCCGAGAGTCTTCGGTTAAGAGGCTTTCTCTGGGGATTTTCCTTTATTCGGGAAAGCGAAAAATATTATCTTCAATGGTGAAAAATGATGTTCCAAAGGTGTCTGTCGAACATCTTCTCATCTTTCAGAGGTGCAAATTATCAAAGTGGTCGAGGACAGTCTCCAATTCAGAAATAAACTGGGGAATGAATGCTTAGGAGACACTTTTCGGACGGGGACAGAACTGACAACTCTATTGGTGATAGGACTTTTATCACTTGGGGATGAGTATGACCAAAGTGATAGTAATGCAATGTGAATATGTATATGAATCAATTATGCATGACGTATGTATGTTTATGCTGACAAAACTAACGCGACATACAGACTAGTGGATAAACATGACTGAATACTCGGCCACTGCGGGGGATGAAATGTACCATCGGTTCAAGATAGCAATCCTGCCTTTGTTAGGAGAGGTAGACTCTGTGGGGGAGAAAGAACCATCAATTGGTCTTCAGAGGTAAGAACTCTGTCGGGAATATCAGACGGGATATTAGATCTGAAATGGTTGATCCTTCATTCAGGTGCATCGGTTTAGAAGGAGTACTTTGATTATGCACTTTGAGGTTTAATCACTTCCGGAGAAGCCATCTGTGTTCCTTTTTATATCCGGTAGTCAAAAGGAATTACCATCTTTATTTTAAAAGCAGAAGAAAATTTAACAAGTAAATTCATTTTTGTTTTGTTTCAAAAATCGTTGATCATGTTAAAAATGTCATTCTGTAAAGCAAAAATAAATGAGAATTGCAAACAAAAGCACTGCGACTCAAATTTTATTGATAGGATGGTAATCAGCCAAGCGCGTGATCCCATAGAGTATTTACAAAGTTTAGAAAATGGTAATTTAACGGAAAAGGGGGTACATTGAAACATAACGACCGCTATCCTTCTACCAACTTTAAATTCTGGACATTCTGGGCTTCTGTCGTAGGTGACCTTGACTTAAGTTTTCCTGATGGATGGCATTATTGCTGAGGAGTCGAGCTGATCAGATGTAGTTACTTACCATTAATCCCTAACTTTTGCCTAGATTGTCTTTTGAGGTTTCCAATCCATCGGGATGATTTTTTGCTTATGTCTCTAATTTTTTCCTAGACCGACATTTCGGGTTTTCAATCCACCGAGATGTTTTTTTATTTAGGTGAAGTATTTCTTGACTACATCAACATTCGTGGGATAGGTAAACTCTTCTCCATCCATGGTTGCGAGTCTCAAGGCGCCGCCCGAAAAGGCTTTCTTGACCACATAGGGGTGTCATACCCCAAAATTTGACCACCAAGATTTCTCATCATTGTGAAAATCATCACCACAATATGGATGTATCATCATGTCTCATCAATCTCCTCAAAGATTGTTGAGCATTCACCACAATCAAGAATTAGGGTTTTGAGCCCTCTCAGAGCACTTAGACAAAGGATCAATCAAGAAACGACATGATTTTCAACTTGTCTAACCTCTCAAACACCCATAAAGTATCAAGAGGACTCACACATCAAGAATCAAGCACAAAGTTGCAACATTCCAAGTGGATCAAGCCTCAAGATCGCCAGTGTCACCAAATTAGGGTTTTGGTCGACCAAGGCCTCCAGATGAACTTTTTTTTCTGGGCATGAGCCAATGCTTCAAAGCACCACCCAAGATACTCCAAGGGACCTCATGGACCTAATTGTTGTACCCCAAATTTTACCCTTAGATCCATTGATCTCCTGCATATCATATTAGGTCAATCATGTTGCATAGCTAACCCTTTTACCAGGTTTTGTTTGTGTTTGTTTCATTTGTTAATCAGGTTTTATCTTAAGAAGATTCAAGAGGTGATTAATCAAGATTTTGGATGGAGCATTTAATCAAGCAAGTCTCTCATTTCAAAGAGATATCTCCTTAACCCTCTCCATGATACTCTCCATAACCAAATACCTACCCACCTTATCTACCCGCAATCATCATTTTTATTCCAAACTAATTTCAATAATCATCTACTAACCAATTTTATCCAATTTCTCCATTTGTTAATATTAATTCTCCTAAACCACAACCATTTCAATTACCTAATTCACCTATTATTTGTTTTTCCTAAACCATTTCCTTTTTATAACAAAAAGAAGAGAAAAACCAAACCTTAAACATTTGATTTTTTTTAGCCCATCATCAATAGGCCCATCGTGACAAAAATATGCTACAAACCATTGAAACTCATTTGCCAAGGACCAATAGGAATCAAGCAAGGTGCTTTGACTTTTCAACTTTGCTCTCTGACCAATGAAGAGGCGACGTGTGGCTTACAAAGAAGCAAAACAACCAAATCTGTTCTTCTCCCTTATCGTGCTTACGAATTGCAGAAGAGAAGAGAGATATTCAAAATAAAATTGTATCAATTCATCCAAAACCGTTTTACAACCCCAATTCTTTGGCGCGTTTTCTCATTTTTGAATCCCCAAAGCAATTCCCGTTTAAGCTTTCAAAGGTTTGGTTCATTAAAAGTGTTTCTGAGGCATTACTCGTTTTAGTATACAGCCTGCTCTCACTTGCAAATCTCCTCACGCAGTCCCAATCTTTACCTCATCTGATACCCTATCTTATGACATCAAAGGAGGAGCTCTTAAGCAATACACGACGTAGTGAAATTGACCCTGCAATCTAAGAGGTTTTGTGCAGCATGAGAAGCGTATTTGCCTCCAAGGAGTGGACCAACATTTGAATTTGGAGAAAGACATTGTAAACCCACGTTTCTACTCAGCATACCATATGTTTGATGATTGGACTCAAAGAAACCCAGGCCCATTTGCTCAGCCTATAAAAGGAGCTTGCTTCTACACTTCAAGACACCAACAATTCTCACAAACACTCAAATAGTCCCTGAAGTTTCCTAAGTTTCGAGCAGGAAAGGTGGAAGGTGGCTTTGGAGTGCTTTGGAAGGAAAGCAGTCAGCTGACTTGAAGGCAGTGGACATTACTCCACTTGGTATCACATTCTTTCCCTCTTGTTAATCATGCTCATTTGATATCATTTGTGTCATATGCATTTTGTTCTTTACATGTGTAGCTTGCTAATATATGCTTGAGTTTGTTGACTGTTTGCTCATGGCCTGATATCATAAAATAGATGATTTTGCTTATTGATATGTTGAGGTACACATGTATGCTTTTTGTGTTGAGTTGTAATGCTTTTGGTTTTGTTCATTGAATGGCTTTAAGTTTACAAGATTCCATTTTGGTTGTTACACTGTCAAGTTTAGATGTTTGATTTTGTTAACCTACTTGTATGACATATGTGCTGAGATGTTACTTTGAGATAAGAGGTTCATGAACCTTAATTCCCTATGTATTTCTGGTATGCTTGTAAGTAGTATGATAAGCCCATTTATCTATTTTTGTTGGTAGTTTAATGGTTGATTGGTGCTGTTAAGTTATTCTTGTTAAAGTAGCACTAGTTTTCTTTTTCTGCCACCATCAATATATGATCATTTTGTGTACTCAAGTCATGGTTTTGAAACTTTATTATTGCTGATGATTGCTGTTTTAAGGTTGATATTTTGATTATTCATGTGTGTGTTTACATTGGTATGCACCACTTTGCCTTGACATTGATTTTGATTGACTAATGTGCTTGAGTTTGGTGTATTTGAACTGTTATATTGCTTAGTGTTTTAGTTGCTTGTAATGCAGTCCATTGGTTTGATATTGGTAGCATATGAGTAGGTTCATGTTCATAAATGTGGAACTTATGATAGGATTTGTGTTGCTGTCAGTTTTTCTTTGAGTTATTCCTATTTAATCATGTGCCTCAATGTTCTATGACCTGTCACAATATTTCAGTTTGTGTATGCTAGTACTATTGTGCTGAAACTGTTAACTTCAGAAAGTTATGCTTTGTGACATCATGCTCTTATTTTCCATGTTAAACTTTGTATATGTGCTAGCCTGCCCTGAATCTAGTCTATGTATGTTTTATGTATGTGTTTATATGATTGTTGCTCAAGTTGATTTTTACCATGTCATGTGCTACTGCCTGATTTAAATAATACCACTTGATTGAATTTGATTGCTATGTTGTCTTGTAACATATCCTATTATGTCTTGAATACATGTTTATGATTCATAAGAGCCTTTACCCCTCGTGATGTTTTTGTACTTATCATTGAAAACATGACTGATTTTCCTTATATCAACATGATGAGTGTAGTTGTGTGTGTGTCTGATATTCATGCCTAACTGCTATTTGAATTAGATGCCACTATGTGTGAACAAATCTGCTTGAACCCTTGTTTTTATGATAGTGTTGTGTTTCAAACTTACCCTGACATTGTATGAAATTTTTGAACCCTTAATCTGACTTGATACATGAATCATCACTATGCTTGCTACCATTATGATTGAAAGCATCTTTCCTTGACATTATGTGACATTATGTTTGATTGGTATTCCTTGATGAGCCCTTAAGTTGTATTGAACTATCATCATGTCTTTGTATGCTGAACTGTAATCAGGCCATGCTGAGTTTTATGATATATGCTTTGACCTTAAATTGTTGTTTAGTTTGTGAGTATGCTGGATGTATGTACCAAACTGCCTTGTACCTGCTAGGTCACGATTTTGTCCTAAGTCTAATGTTTAGAACTGATGTATTTGGTTTGTGGATTTGTTAAGTTTATGTATTGGTTTGACTTCTCTGCTATCTACTAAACATTAAACATTAACTATGAAATTACTTTGATATTGACAAATTCACACACATTTTTCCACAAACCAACTGAATTTACAAATCACCATGTTATGTGTTTTATTGTCAATACAGCTTGCCTCATCAAGTTTATCTTATAAGAACTGTGTGATTTCCTTTTTCAATTGATTTGGTCTAACATGACTGCTCAACCCATCAGTAGGGTTTTAATCTCCAATTTATGGACTGCCTGTGTAAGACTTTACTAACTTACCATGCTTTTGCATTGATTTGTTTGTCAACATTAAACTTATGTTTGAATCCATGCCCTAACTTGTCCTTTTGCTTTCTTGCATTTTGGAACTGTTAACCTTGTCAATCATATGAATTAAATCCTAGAATAGCTCAGCTACCCCTCATTAAGCATGCTAAAATCTTGAGAATGTTTTGATATACATGGAACTAGACCTAATTGTCGTGCTGATTTGGATCCTTGAACTACATGCTTGTTTATTAGTTGTATTCCAAGATGTTTCATTTCATTGAACCCTTTCTGAATATGCTGTATGCTTGCTGCCATGGCTGTGAGAAGTTGTCACTCTATACATTCAAATGTTCTTTACTTTATGTCCAATGTGCATGATGAAATTGTTCGTTAGTATTCCATATGTGTGTTAATTCATGACGCTGAGGTTAAATT
The DNA here is from genome assembly GCA_022829125.1 of Lathyrus tuberosus. Classification (NCBI taxonomy): domain Eukaryota; kingdom Viridiplantae; phylum Streptophyta; class Magnoliopsida; order Fabales; family Fabaceae; genus Lathyrus; species Lathyrus tuberosus. Next base: position 2,264,463 of record JALAZF010000052.1, on the reverse strand, counting down.
ACATGTTTATGCTTCATTTTGTTTGACAATGGTTGATAGTGAATGGCATGACATAGTTGATTTTCTTTCATGAGCAGATTATGTACTTGGCTTGGTTTGTGTTGTTAATTTGGAATATGAGCGCATGCAAGGCCTATGTATTTATTGAGTTGAGATTACTACCGAATGTAACAGCCACCCCAGTGGCAAGCACACACTATCAAGCGCCCTTTCACCTATAGGACTGGGGTTCGAATCCCCCCCCCCCCCCCCCCCGCCCCAGTCCTTTTGTTTTATTTTCTGATTTTGCTTTTCTTTACATATATATATATATATATATATATATATATATATATATATATATATGTGTGTGTGTGTGTGTGTGTGTGTGTGTTCCCATTGATTGTTCAAAGCGCGCGCTTTGGTGTAGTGGCATTGGTTTTAGCTGCAAGCGAAGGGTCCTGGGTTCAATCCCTAGGAGTGCCCTTTCCTTTCTTTTTTAATACTTAGTTGTTTTCATTTATCTTATTTTCAAGTTCATGCTTAAATTTCAAATTTCCATAACTTGTTCATTTTCCATCCTTTTTCTTCCCTTTATTTTGCTATGATTCTCTAATTGGATCTACTTTTTAAATATGAAAAGAAATGGTAAAAAATATTTAATCTATTTGCTTTTATTCATGTTAAGTTGGGATTTCTCTTAAGGTTTTATTGCACTTTTTTTATTCATCTTGCCATATTAGTCTTGTTTACTATGTTTGAGTAATATCTAATATGTTTGAGTAATATCTAATACGTATGATTCTAATCTTGCATAATTTCATAAGTTTTGTTTCATCTCATTATCTTGTGTCTTCTTGCATCATTATATTTGAATTCATATACTTTTTTACTTCTTAAGTAATTTTAAAACTGTTATCTCCCCCCATTCCAAAGGGAAATCATCCTAAATTGACTCCTGAGTCACTAAACAACCACCCTACCTTATCCTTTTAGGTTTATTCCATTTCTTGGCCTCATGAGAGCCATGAAATCATAACTCAGAAATAGGTTAGAGTTTTGAACTCTATGTGATTCTCACCATCATGAGAACTCACTTCCCCCCTATAACTTAGATTTAGAGAGTTATCGTGAACTCTAAAATGAGCTCATACTCATTTCCCCTTGGAACTTTGGCCATAGTCAATGGTTCCTTTTTCACCCTTAGATCGGTGAACTACGGATACTCTGATTCCACTCCTGCCAGGATACGTAGGCGCAAGGTGCGATACTTTGTCGAGTATACTTAGATACTAACCCCTAGGGTTTCAACCTTTAGCATAGCACCCTTAGCAAGCGAGTAAGACATAACAAACTAAAACAAGAGGTTCCCGTAGAGTACTACAGACGTTTAGGATGCTAATACCTTCCCTAGGCGTAAGCAACCCCCGAACCTTAGATCTCCCCCCTTTAGGTTTTCTCGATCTTGAACCTTTCCTTTGGATAAATCAAAGTTGGTGGTGAACTTAAAAGTTTTGCGATGCAAGTTAATTAATAGCTTGTTATCCGATTCTCGCCGCAACAGAAATGGCGACTTCACTGGGGATACATTACCTTTTTGAGGGTTAAGCCCACCTTGTTTTGCTTGTATTATTTATGCTTGTTTGCTATATTTATGTATATCTGTTTGATTGCCTGTATATATGCTTTGCTTGAGATCTTTTGTTGGCATGGTTCTTGAGTGGTGAGATAAATCCTAACCTGGATTTGAGTGCACTTATGATAGGACGATGGTATATTCATGGAGGCTTTGAGGGATTCGATTCCTGAAAAAGTTAACTTGAGACACCATCACTCAGTTGAGGCCCTCTTGAGTGTTTAGTCATGTTGAACGAGTCTATTCGTGAAAACGTGCTACTCTCGACCTAGGAGCCCTTGATATTGAGGACCGTAGTTACCAAACCACACTTAAGCCTTTTAGGATGTAGTGTGATGACCATGATGGAGTCTATTTCTGAATTGGTTGTCATGTGATACTACACTCAGACAAGATTCTCTTGAGAATTTTATTGATTACCAAGTCATCTGGGAAGTCGATAAAATCTGAAAGATGGGTTGTCGACTCTGGGAACCTCTTAGAACCCTGTTCAGCAGATGAAAACCAATAGTACACACCAATGGGAAGGGTAAACCCTAGCTCCATGCTCATCCTATCCCCTTTGCTTGTGCTTTGTGTGTCTTTGTGTGTGCTTTGCATTCATACATCATAAGCATTCATATTGCATCTGTTTCATGGAACTCAGATTTCTTTTCTTATATCAGAGGGATATCATGGATAACTCAAGAAGAAACACTATCAAATACACTTTCAAGAGTCCAAAATTGGATGACCTAAGGAGATTGGGAGATTTGCTAACAGACCCTGAAGGATTCATAGACAGATATGGGAAGTTGTGGGTTTTGTTGAAGAAGAACATTGATGAAGGACTCCTCTCAACTCTGCTTCACTTTTATGATCCAAAGTATCACTGCTTCACATTTCCTGACTATCAACTCTTACCCACCCTTGAGGAATACTCTCAGATAATTGGTTTGCCTATCAAGGATGAGTTCCCGTTTCCTATCTTCGAGAAGGATCCTAAAGAGGAAGAAATAGCCAAGAAAACTCACCTAGAGTTAGTTGACATCAAAAGCAATTTAATTTCTAAGGGAGGAATTTTTGGGTTAACTGCTAAGTTTTTGTTTGAAAAGGCTCGTTATTTTGCTAAACACTCCAACCGGGATGCCTTTGAAGCTGTTTTTGCATTGCTCATATACGGACTTTTCTTGTTTCCAATATTGACAACTTCGTGGATCTGAATGCAATCAAAATCTTCTTGAAACAAAATCCGGTACCTACGCTGCTTGCTGAAGCTTATCACTCAGTCCATACAAGAAACGCTCATAGAAATGGACATATTACTTGTTGTGTCCTCATATTGTATAGGTGGTTTATTTCGCATCTACCAAAGGCAAGTGCATTCTAGGATTCCAATAAAGGATGGTGGTCTCAGAGAATTATGGCACTCTCCCATGCAGACATTGACTGGTATAATCGGGTGTATGATGGAATCCTGGTTATAGATAGCTGTGGAAATTATGGCAACGTGCCTCTTCTTGGCATTAAAGGTGGAATTAGCTACAACCCTGTATTGGCATGACGCCAATTAGGGTATCCTTTGGAAGATAAACCTCTCAGTATTCATGTGGAAAACATCTACTTTGAAGCATATGACAAGAACGAAGAATAGAAGAAGCTGATCTTGAACGCTTAGGGTAGCAAGCGTAAAAGAGGAAGAAGTTCTTTGGGAAGACCTAACTGTGTGTCATTGGAGCCCTATCTCCAATGGGTCAGAAGAAGAGCCATAGAGTTAAAGATGCCCTATAAGAGGCAGGAACCAATTGCTTTGAATAAAGAACATGTTTTATACTTCATGTCAAAAGAAGAAGAACTTGAGATTTCCTTAAGACAAGCTCAACGGTCAGAAGAAGCCTGGAAGCTCAAATATCAAGTAGTTGTTGAAGAAAACCTGGAACTCCAGAAGCAGCTACAAAACAAGAATGAAGAGTTACTCTCATGCAAGAAGAGAAAAGCCCCGGAAGATCCAATTTCGTCTAACACTCATCCTCTTGCTTGGAAATCCATCCTCGACAACCTCGTCGCAGAAAGGGATCAGATGGAGAAAGAAATCAGAAGACTCAACATGAGACTCTTGGGAGAATTTCCTTAGGACTTTCTAGCTTTTATTTAGCTTCATGTTTAGGGCTTCTGAAAGTGTATTAACTCTTGTAATTCGCCTTTTATTTAATGAGAATGAGGTCTTTTGATATCTCTTGATATTCTGCGAGTGTCTGAATTCCATGAAACTTCGCATTGCATCTTCCATTCCTTGCTAAACTATCAAGATACTAATTTTGTTTTGCAGATTTTGTAGAAATGGATGCTGCAGGGAAAAGAGTTTGGCCTTATTTCTTTGAACTACCAGAGGTGGAGCATTTGTTGTGGTTGGGAGAGATGGTTAAAGATCAATCAGCCTTCGCTGATAGATATGGGCGTATCATTCCATTGATGAAGACACCAGTGACTGTAGGGCCCCTTGAAGTTTTGGTCCAATTGTATCATCCCGCGTACCACTGTTTCGTATTCCCTGAATTCCAGTTGGTGCCAACCCTAGAGGAGTTCTCAGCCATGATAGAGATTCCAGTCTGAGAAGCTCCCATCTTTTCTGGGATTGAAGAAATGCCTTCTGCCAGGGACATCGCCAGAGTAATCAGAATCAGATTATCTGACATCCAAGCTAACCTGACTAACAAAGGAGGAAAGCGCGGACTTCCCGCTCAATTCTTGCTGGAAAAGGCTATGTACTTCAAAAACAGAGGAAGTGAGGCTTTGTTTGAATCAACCCTAGCTCTGATGATATATGGTTTGTTTCTGTTCCCAAGCGCCAAGGACTTTATGGATACACAAGCCATTCAAATTTTTATAGTCAATAATCCGGTCCCGACGCTACTAGCTGATGTCTACCACGCCATACAGACCAGATACACAAGAGGCTGTGGGCCAATTGTCTGCTGCGTAGCCCTCTTTTACAAGTGGTTCACTTCTTATCTGCCAAAGACTCCGGCTTTCTAGAAGGTCGAAGACTGTAAGATTTGGTCCAAAAAGCTGATGGAATTGAAGAATACCGACATCGAATGGTATGATTCAACTGAAGAAGGAATTATTATAATCCATAGCTGTGGGGATTGCCCCAATGTGCCGCTCATGGGAAGAAATGGTTGTATCAATTACAACCCTGTCCTTGCGCGCCGTCAACTGGGTCATCTGAAGGAGGGAATTCCAGATGACGAGGATATACAGATGATGTTTTATGATGAAAGGGGAGGTTTTGAAATGAAGATGCGATTGGGCGCGCTTGGCACCAAATTAACAGACAACTATGGAAAGCTGAATGCCCAGTCACAGAAGCCCACTTACAATGGTCTCGTGACATAGTTCGTGTAATGATGAAGCCACATCCTCACCATGAATCACCTTCAAAGACAAAGCAGAAGATGGTTGAAGCCTTAGGAGAATTGGTTCTTGCAAGAGAGGAGACAAAAGAGCGTATCAATATGAGTCTAGACCATAAGTAGAAATACATCAATACGAAAGGGAACATTAGCAACAAAAGAAATAACAACAACAATACTAAGTAGAAATACATCAATACGAAAGGGAACATTAGCAACAAAAGAAATAACAACAGCAATACTAGAGGTTGAAGCCACATGGTCTCGTGACATAGCTCGTGTAATGATGAAGCCACATCCTCACCATGAATCACCTTCAAAGACAAAGCAGAGGTTGAAGCCTTCTCCTCTCCTTGGCAAAAGAGGTTGAATGCACTAGTATTTGAGTCTAGACCAGTCCCAAGTCCATTGTTTCCAGGATGTGACTAATGCTTTTGTAAAACACTACAAGTACAACATGGATTTAGCCCCTGACCATAGGCAGTTGTTGAATATGGCCCAGAATAGTACTGAGACCTTCAAGGAATATGCACAATGGTGGAGAGAGACTGCTTCTTAGGTTGAACCACCTTTGACGGAGAAAGAGTTGGCTGATTGGTTTGTAGACACAGTAAAGCCTGAGTTTTATGAGAGAATGATCAGTAGCGTCAGTGCTAATTTCGTTGATATTGTTACAATTGGTGTAAAGGTAGAGGCAGGATTAAAGAGTGGAAAAGTAATCGGTTCTCCGAGCAGTTCAACTAGCGTCAGCACTAAGAAGTCTCCCAGTCATTCTCACAAGAAGAGGGAAGGAGAGACTAATGCTGTCATGGCAGGAAAGACCCAGAGCCCTCGATGGAAACAACCAATGTACCAGCAACAGCAGAAACCAAACTTCTCTCAGCATCCAATCTACCAGATGCAGTATGCTCAACAGCCCTACGTAGCAGCTGTAACACCTACTTTTAACCACCAAGCAGCACAGCAGGCGCCAGCCTATCAATAAATAGCTTATCAGCAATGGCCCAAAAACCAGAATTATCAGCAACCAAGACTACAGGTTCCACAGCAGAATTCTCCCCACAAAAGGCAAGGAGGAAAGCCAGCATTTCCACCTATACCAATGTCATATACAGAGCTCTACCCTTCTTTAGTGGAGCAAGGGTTGATCGTTACTAGACCTTTGGGACCACCAACCGAGAAATATATGCCTTTCTTCAACCCGAATGAAACTTGTACTTTTCATCAAGGAGGGGTTGGTCACGACTTGGAGAGCTGTTTAGCATTGAAAAATGTAGTGAAGGGGTTGATGGAGAAAAATATCCTTTCATTTGCTGATAATCAACCGAATGTGAAGAACAATCCTTTGCCTACTCATGGGGCTACTAATGCCATAGAAGATGAAAAGGATGAGGTATTAGTTTTGGATGCAACAAAAATCAAAACTCCTATCAAGGCTTTTCATGCTAAGCTGTTTAAAGCCGGGTTAGTTAAAGTTTGCCATGATGACTGTGAGGAATGTAATGTTAGTATCAAAGGCTGCCGCTTAGTCCAAGAGGATGTTCAGTATCTGATCAATGAAGGTTTCCTACAGGTGTTCAGCAAAGAAAAGGAGAACAAAGTTGCAGCAATCGAACCTGTGTTTAACCTACCAAAGCCAAGAGGGCAGGTAGCCGAGTCCAACATACCTAAGTCTGGGTCTGTAGTTCCTATATTTAATAAACCAGTACCAATTTTCAACAATCCTGGAACGACTAATGCTTCCACTATTAATCATTCCAAGCAATACAATACCCCACAACCCGTTCCATTTAGGTTCAGAGGGACCAAGGTCGTGCCATGGGTCTATGAGAATGTTATGAGTAGCAGAAGACGAGAAGATGTGACCCCAAGGAAAGAGGCGGGAATCCTGTTGAAGACGTAGTTCCAAGGAAAGAGGTGGGAACTACTGTTGAAGATGTGACTAATATAGTTGGAACTGGGAAGATGACCCGAAGCAGTAGAGTATACACTTCTTCTTCCAAAGAAACCACGCCCAGAGAAACTGTTGTCCCCACACCATCTAGAGACAAGGGAAAAGAGGCAATTTCTCAAAAAGAAGACGAAGAGTTCCTAATAATTATCAAGAGGAGTGATTACAAAGTGGTAGATCAGCTCCATCAGACACCATCCAAGATTTCAATCTTATCTCTGTTAGTCAATTCGCCTGTTCATAGATCATCTTTGTAGAAGGTGTTAGCTCAGGCACACGTAGCCCAAGATATAATAGCAGGACAGTTTGACCATGTCGTCGCCCACATTACAACTTGTAACACTCTCAGCTTCAGTGACGCGGAGTTACCTCGAGCTGGAAGGAATCATAATCTTGCCTTACATGTATCAGTGAAATGCCAGGAGGATACAATGGCCAGAGTTCTCATAGATACCGGTTCATCATTGAATGTTTTGCCAAAAAGAACTCTTGAGAAGCTCTCTTACCAAGAAGCTATAATGAGACCCACTTCCCTCATTGTCAAAGCTTTTGATGGTTCAAGAAGATCGGTGATGGGAGAGATTGAGCTACCTGTCTTGATTGGCCCTCAAATATTCAACATCCTTTTTCAGATCTTGGATATCAACCCAGCCTACAGTTGTCTGTTGGGTAGACCTTGGATCCATGAGGCTGGTGCTGTGACCTCTACCTTGGATCAGAAGATGAAGTTCGTGACCAAAGAGAAATTAGTTATTATACATGGTGAGGAAGACCTGATGGTCAGTAATTTGTCCTTGTTTCGTTACATTGAAGCGGATGAAGATGCTTTGGAAACTTCTTTCCAGGCTCTGGAGATAGCGAATGCCGTCATGCTTGAGGATAAGGAACCATTGGCCTCTGGTTATCCATCTTTTTCTTCTTTCAAAAGCATTCAATCTGCTCTACGAGGAGGAGTACCTGAAGGATGGGGCAAGATCGTTAAAGTTCCAGAAAGAGAGAAATACCAAGGGTTGGGTTACAAACCAACTTTTGAGGGAAGAGCTGCTTCAACAAAGGGAAGACCAAGAACCATTCAAGAGGTATTCATCAGTGGAGGACAGCAAGTCCACGCCATTATTGAAGACGCTGAAAATGAAGATATCAATCATTTGGTGTTTCGGTGTGATGCTGCTTTAAGTAACTGGGAAGCTGTTGAGATACCCACTTTGTACCCTACACCAGAGTAATTTGTTTACTTTGATGTTTTCAATTCCGTAACTTTGCCCGAGGCTTTCGGATTATTTTGTATGGGCCACCGCTTTTAAATCTTATTAATCAATGAAAGTGTTTGTTTTGTTAAAATTCTTTGTCTTTATTCTTGCTCTCGTTTTAAGAAAAATGTCAATCTTTTCAAAACTACCAATTTCTCCTTCTTGCGTTCATGTTTGTGCATTTTAATAAAATAAATCCCTCCATCATGCAGAGTAATTCCTAAACCCGTTGTATTCAATGACCCTACTCTCACTATCGACTTTGATTCACCTTTTTATCAAGCTGAGGAAGAGGAGGATTATGAGGTCCCCGATGATTTGGCAGAAATGTGTGAGTATCAGTACACGGATCTCCAGCCACATGAAGAGAAAGTTGACGTCATCAACCTTGGCACTGAAGAAAAGAGGAAAGAGGTCAAGATTGGGGCAACACTTGGGGCAGAAATCAGACAACGGCTAGTACTGCTTTTGGAAGAATATGTAGATATGTTTGCTCGGTCTTATCAAGACATGCCTGGATTGGATACAGATATAGTAGTGCATAAGCTACCACTCAAGCCTGAATGTCCACTTGTGAAACAGAAGCTCCGTAGAAGTAGACCTGATATGGCTCTCCAAATCAGAGATAAGGTTAAGAAGCAACTGGACGCAAGATTCTTGGCCGTTTTAAAATATCCAGAATGGGTAGCCAACATCGTGCCAATTATGAAGAAAAATGGTAAAGTGCGAATGTGCGTAGATTACAGGGATCTCAACAAAGCTAGTCCCAAGGACGATTTCCCCCTACCGCATATCGACACTCTTGTAGATAATACAACCAGGTTTGTAGTGTTCTCCTTCATGGATGGTTTCTCTGGTTACAATCAGATTAGAATGGACCCAGCTGACATGGACAAGACTACATTTATCACCCCGTGGGGAACCTACTGTTACAAAGTCAAGCCCTTTGGTTTGAAAAACGCAGGGGCAACTTATCAGAGAGATATGGCGACTTTATTCCATGACATGATCCACAAGGAAATTGAAGTATACGTGGATGACGTGATTGCTAAATCCCGAAGTGAGGAGGAACATTTGGACCATCTCTTAAAGTTGTTCAAGAGACTCCGGAAGTATCAGTTGAAGTTGAACCCAGCCAAATGTACTTTTGGTGTCAGGTCAGGGAAGTTACTTGGTTTTATCGTCAGCCAAAAAGGAATTGAAGTAGATCCTGACAAGGTACGAGCTATTCAAGAAATGCCAGCTCCACAAACTGAATCACAAGTGAGAGGATTTCTGGGTCATTTAAACTACATATCCAGATTCATTTCCAACATGACTCCTATTTGTGAACCGATCTTCAAACTGCTCCGCAAATACCAGATTGTAGAGTGGAATTCTGGTTGCCAACAGGCTTTTGAAAAACTCAAGAACTATTTGCAAGAACCACCTATTCTGATTCCTCCTGTTCCTGGAAGACCTCTCATTATGTACATGACTGTTTTAGAGGGATCCATGGGTTGTGTATTGGGCCAATGTGATGAAACTGGTCGCAAAGAACATGCCATTTATTACCTGAGTAAGAAGTTCGCTGATAGCGAAATCCGTTATTCACTGCTTGAGAAAACCTGTTGTGCTTTAGCGTGGGACGCCAAACGTTTCAGATAGTATTTGATATGCCACACTACTTTGTTGATCTTGAAAATGGATCCAATAAAGTATATCTTTGAGAAGCCTGCTCAAACAGGAAGACTTGCCCGTTGGCATATGCTATTGTCAGAATATGATATCCAATATGTACCTCAGAAGGCTATAAAGGGGAGTGTATTGTCAGAATACCTCGCAGATCAGCCTGTTGAAAATTATGAACCTCTCAAGTTTGATTTCCCTGATGAAGACATCATGGTAGTAAAGGATAGTGAAGAGCTTGGCCCTGATGAAGGCCCTGAGCCCAGTTATAGATGGAAGATGATGTTTGATGGTTCTTCCAATTTCAAAGGACATGGTGTAGGTGTTGTATTGATAAATCCCGATGGTGGTTACACTCCTTTCACAACAAGGTTGGACTTTGGATGCACAAACAATATTGCTGAGTACGAAGCGTGTATTTTGGGTCTAGAAGCTGCAATTGACCTTGGAATCAATGTTCTTGAAGTAATGGGTGATTCTGCTTTGGTCATTTACCAAGTTAAGGGTGAATGGGAAACCAAAGATGAGAAACTTATTCCGTACCGGGCATACATTATGGAATTGATTAAGTGTTTTGATGAAATCACTTTCCGTCATGTACCTCGTACTGAAAATCACATAGCTGACTCTCTAGCTATGTTAGCCTCAATGTGGCAAGTCAGGTTTCACAATGAAGCACCTCTCATCAGTATCGAGCGCAAGACCGAACCCGCTTATTGCCAGGCAGTTGAAGAAGAGACAGATGGAAAACCATGGTTTCACGACATCATGAATTATCTGAAAACTCAGGAATACCCCGCCAATGCTTCCAGTCTTGATAAGAAAACTTTGCGAAGATTGTCATCCAAGTTCTTTCTTAGTAACAATGTACTTTACAAGAGGAATCATGACACGGTCCTGCTAAGATGTGTTGATAGACGAGAAGCAGACCTATTGATTCACGACATTCACGAAGGAGCCTTTGGCACTCACGCCAATGGGTATGCCATGGTTAAGAAAATATTGAGGGCTGGATATTATTGGTTGACTATGGAAGCTGACTGCATCCAATACGCCAGGAAGTGCCATAAGTGCCAGATCTACGCTGATAAGATGCATGTTCCTCCTACCTTACTGAATGTGCTGTCATCCCCTTGGCCTTTCTCTATGTGGGGCATTGATATGATTGGAGCTATTGAGCCGAGAGCTTCTAATGGCCATCGTTTCATTTTAGTGGCCATTGATTATTTCACCAAATGGGTTGAAGCTGCTTCTTTTACTAATGTGACCAAGCAAGTAGTTGCTCGTTTCATCAAGAATAATATCATTTGTCGTTATGGAATCCCCAATAGGATCATCACTGACAATGGAACAAATTTAAACAACAGAACAATGAAAGAGTTGTGTGACAATTTCAAGATTGAACATCACAATTCCTCACCTTACCGTCCCAAGATGAACGGAGCTGTCAAAGCCGCCAACAAGAACATCAAAAAGATTCTGCAGAAGATGGTCAAGACTTATAAGGATTGGCATGAGATGTTACCTTTTGCTTTACATGGATACAGAACTTCGGTTCAAACCTCAACAGGGGCAACCCATTTTTCTCTTGTATATGGAATGGATGCGGTCCTCCCCATTGAAGTAGAAATACCATCTTTGAGAATCCTTATGGAAACTAAGCTTGACGAAGCTGAATGGGTTAGAGAAAGATATGACCAACTGAACCTCATCGACGAGAAGCCACTGACTGCTATGTGTCATGGTCATCTGTATCAGAAAAGAGTGAAGAGGGCTTTTGACAAGAAGGCCCGTGTTCGGGAATTTCGAGAAGGAGAACTTGTACTCAAGAAGATTCTGCCATCTCAAAGGGATGCCCATGGAAAGTGGGCTCCTAACTATGAGGGTCCATTTGTGGTGAAGACTGTATTTTTAGGAGGATCTTTATTCCTCACAACAATGGATGGTGAACAGCTCGCACACCCTGTGAATGCTGACTCAGTATGAAAATACTACTCTTGAGGATCTAGGCCCTTTCGTCCACATCAGCAGCATAGAATTCTAAATTTTTTAGTCATTAGGGAGTTGGTCATTGAATATGATGTAATCCTTTCCAATTGCCATTTTTCAATTGTAATGATCCATGGAACTTTGCTATTTGCAAGTTACCATTCTAATAAAATCAGATTTTTGAGCCATTCTTTGTTTGATATTTATCACTACTTTGATATTTTCCTTGTTATGCAAAACTTCACTTATTTATTAATAACGATTTTTAAAAGCGGAAAAGGTTTTGAAAACTTTGAACTCTCTTTGTCACTAAAAGAGGATTGGCAGTATTTCCTGATTTAAGCATTTCAACAATGGTTGACCACTAATACAAAGGACATCTCACCAGTATCTTCACAAGGTGTCTGTTGAGAAGTTGTTTCCATAGCAAATTAAAGATGTTCTCACATTGGCTTTAAGACTGACTACCTGCTCAGATTTCAGTGTGATTTCCTGTAGTGGACACAGTGTTTTCTCTTTCGCTGTCCCCAGTCTGAGTCATTTCTTGCATATCATTAAGCATTCGCATCATACCATAACATTGAGCATCTTTGCATTTGGGCGTCTTGTTCGTGTGGTTTTGTTTTTTCTTTCCTTTTCCTCTTTGTGGGTCCTTGGTTCTTTGTCTTTGTTTTGCTCGTGTCCGGTTTTTCAGCTTTGTGCGCCAGATTTTGACCCTTTGTGCAGTATTCCCCAGGAAGTCTAACCTGCAACCATTCAGTTACCTACATCACCCCATTTGGAAACCTAAAATTTCAGCAACAGCTGGCATTCTAAACTTCTGGTTATCGTGAACCAGTTGTTTATATCAGGTTATCGTGAACCTAAATTTCCGGTTATCGTGAACTAGTTGTTTTTTATCAGGTTATCGTGAACCTAAACTTCCGGTTATCGTGAACCAGTTGTTTATATCAGGTTATCGTGAACCTAAACCTCTGGTTATCATGAACCATTTGTTTGTATCAGGTTATCGTGAACCTAATCTTCGGTTATCGTGAACCAACTTTTTACATCAGGTTATCGTGATCCTAAAACTCTGGTTATCGTGAACCAGTTATTTGCATCAGGTTATCGTGAACCTAAACTTCGGTTATCGTGAACCAGTTTTTCTTATATCAGGTTATCATGAACCTAAACTCCTGTTTATCGTGAACCAGTTGGTTTATATCAGGTTATCGTGAACCTGTATTTCCGGTTATCGTGAACCATTTGTTTGTATCAGGTTATCGTGAACCAGCTTTTATTTCTGGTTATCGTGAACCAGGTTTTTGTTTATATCAGGTTATCATGAACCTAAACTGCCGGTTATCGTGAACCATTTGTTGATATCAGGTTATCGTGAACCTTAACTTCAGGTTATCGTGAACTTGTATTGCTTAAAACTCAGGTCAAATATGAACTTAGACCAAAATTACAAATCTAGCTCATACTGGTCTTCCTCATAAAGCAAATTATTTGTTATCTCAACCAACTCTTATGAGTACCAGAGTCTATTCTTGGCTTATTAACCTTGTTCCCTTTTAAACTCCAGGTGTTTTTATCTGGCGCGCAGAGTCCGTCTCTGTCTTTTCTGGCTTTTCTTGAAGATCCCGTTTGAACTCTTCAGTATAAGAAATCCCCAGAAAATCTTTTCTTTGGGTGTCTATCCTTTTATTTCAAACTGATCCCCAGTGGAGATCATGTCTTCTTTCTGGTTTCATGCCCAGTAAGGATGCGTCTTTTCCAAGTGTCGTCCGGTCATATTTGAACCTGTCGTCCATCTCTCTGGATCTTTTCCCAGTGGAGACTACCTTTTATTTTCTATCCCTGGTGTTGCCTCAGAGTCTCCCCAGTGAGTCTCTTTTGTGGTTAGCCTGCATCCCCAAGGAGTCTTCCTTGTGGATACTAACCTTCTTTCTTCCCCAGTGAAGCTCATCTGTGTTTGGTAGCTCTTTTTTTTTCTTTGGTGTCCTGTTTTGTCTGCATTTTTGCATTTATCATGGCATCATATCATCATATTAGTAGCATTGCATGTCTTTGCATCTAAGGGAAAAATTTTTGGTTATCTGTATTTAAATATCTTTCACCATGATTCCATGAGGATTTTCATCTCTCATGTCATCCGGTGAAGATATTTAAATAGGGGCAACTGTTGTACCCCAAATTTTACCCTTAGATCCATTGATCTCCTGCATATCATATTAGGTCAATCATGTTGCATAGCTAACCCTTTTACCAGGTTTTGTTTGTGTTTGTTTCATTTGTGAATCAGTTTTTATCTTAAGAAGATTCAAGAGGTGATTAATCAAGATTTTGGATGGAGCATTGAATCAAGCAAGTCTCTCATTTCAAAGAGATATCTCCTTAACCCTCTCCATGATACTCTCCATGACCAAATACCTACCCACCTTATCTACCCTCAGTTATCATTTTTATTCCAAACCAATTTCATTAATCATCTACTAACCAATTTTATCCAATTTCTCCATTTGTCAATATTAATTCTCCTAAACCATAACCATTTCAATTACCTAATTCACCTATTATTTGTTTTTCCTAAACCATTTCCTTTTTATAACAAAAAGAAGAGAAAAACCAAACCTTAAACATTTGATTTTTTTTAGCCCATCATCAATAGGCCCATCGTGACAAAAATATGCTACAAACCATTGAAACTCATTTGCCAAGGACCAATAGGAAACAAGCAAGGTGCTTTGACTTTTCAACTTTGCTCTCTGACCAATGAAGAGGCGACGTGTGGCTTACAAAGAAGCAAAACAACCAAATGTGTTCTTCTCCCTTGTCGTGCTTACGAATTGCAGAAGAGAAGAGAGAAATTCAAAATACAATTTTATCAATTCATCCAAAACCGTTTTACAACCCCAATTCTTTGGCGCGTTTTCTCATTTTTGAATCCCCAAAGCAATTCCCGTTTAAGCTTTCAAAGGTTTGGTTCATTAAAAGTGTTTCTGAGGCATTACTCGTTTCAGCATACAGCCTGCTCTCACCTGCAAATCTCCTCATGCAATCCCAATCTTTACCTCATCTGATACCCTCTCTTATGACATCAAAGGAGGAGCTCTTAAGCAATACACAAAGTAGTGAAATTGACCCTGCAATCTCTGAGGTTTTGTGCAGCATGAGAAACGTATTTGCCTTCAAGGAGTGGACCAACATTTGAATTTGGAGAGAGACGTTGTAAACCCTAGTTTCTACTCAGCATACCATATGTTTGATGATTGGACTCAAAGCAACTCAGGCCCATTTGCTCAGCCTATAAAAGGAGCTTGCTTCTACACTTCAAGACACCAATAATTCTCACAAACACTCAAATAGTCCCTGAAGTTTCCTAAGTTTCGAGCAGGAAAGGTGGAAGGTGGCTTTGGAGTTCTTTGGAAGGAAAGCAGTAAGTATACTTGAAGGCAGTGGACATTACTCCACTTGGTATCACATTCTTTCCCTCTTGTTAATCACGCTCATTTGATATCATTTGTGTCATATGCATTTTGTTCTTTATATGTGTAGTTTGATAATATATGCTTGAGTTTGTTGACTGTTTGCTCATGGCTTGATATCATAAAATAGATGATTTTGCTTATTGATATGTTGAGGTACACATGTATGCTTTTTGTGTTGAGTTGTAATGCTTTTGGTTTTGTTCATTGAATGGCTTTAAGTTTACAAGATTTCATTTTGGTTGTTACACTGTCAAGTTTAGATGTTTGATTTTGTTAACTTACTTGTATGACATATGTGCTGAGATGTTACTTTGAGATAAGAGGTTCATGAACCTTAATTCCCTATGTATTTCTGGTATGCTTGTAAGTAGTATGATAAGCCCATTTATCTATTTTTGTTGGTAGTTTAATGGTTGATTGATGCTGTTAAGTTATTCTTGTTAAAGTAGCACTAGTTTTCTTTTTCTGCCACCATCAATATATGATCATTTTGTATACTCAAGTCATGGTTTTGAAACTTTATTATTGCTGATGATTGCAGTTTTAAGGTTGATATTTTGATTATTCATGTGTGTGTTTACATTGGTATGCACCACTTTGCCTTGGCATTGATTTTGATTGACTAATGTGCTTGAGTTTGGTGTATTTGAACTGTTATGTTGCTTAGTGTTTTAGTTGCTTGTATTGCAGTCCATTGGTTTGATATTGGTAGCATATGAGTAGGTTCATGTTCATGAATGTGGAACTTAGGATAAGATTTGTGTTGCTGTCAGTTTTGCTTTGAGTTATTCCTATTTAATCATGTGCCTCAATGTTCTATGACCTGTCACAATATTTCAGTTTGTGTATGCTAGTACTATTGTGCTGAAACTGTTAACTTCAGAAAGTTATGCTTTGTGACATCATGCTCTTATTTTCCATGTTAAACTTTGTATATGTGCTAGCCTGCCCTGAATCTAGTCTATGTATGTTTTATGTATGTGTTTATATGATTGTTGCTTAAGTTGATTTTTACCATGTCATGTGCTACTGCCTGATTTAAATAATACCACTTGATTGAATTTGATTGCTATGTTGTCTTGTAACATATCCTATTATGTCTTGAATACATGTTTATGATTCATAAGAGCCCTTACCCCTCGTGATGTTTTTGTACTTATCATTGAAAACATGACTGATTTTCCTTATATCAACATGATGAGTGTAGTTGTGTGTGTGTCTGATATTCATGCCTAACTGCTATTTGAATTAGATGTCACTATGTGTGAACAAATCTGCTTGGACCCTTGTTTTTATGATAGTGTTGTGTTTCAAACTTACCTTGACATTGTATGAAATTTGTGAACCCTTAATCTGACTTGATACATGAATCATCACTATGCTTGCTACCATTATGATTGAAAGCATCTTTCCTTGACATTATGTGACATTATGTTTGATTGGTATTCCTTGATGAGCCCTTAAGTTGTATTGAACTATCATCATGTCTTTGTATGCTGAACTGTAATCAGACCATGCTGAGTTTTGTGATATATGCTTTGACCTTAAATTGTTGTTTAGTTTGTGAGTATGCTGGATGTATATATCAAACTGCCTTGTACCTGCTAGGTCACGATTTTGCCCTAAGTCCAATGTTTAAAATTGATGTATTTGGTTTGTGGATTTGTTAAGTTTATGTATTGGTTTGACTTGTCTGCTATCTGCTAAACATTAAACATTACCAATGAAATCACTTTGATATTGACAAATTCACACACATTTTTCCACAAACCAAATGAATTTACAAATCACCATGCTATGTGTTTTATTGTCAATACAGCCTGCCTCATCAAGTTTATCTTATAAGAACTGTGTGATTTCCTTTTTCAATTGATTTGGTCTAACATGACTGCTCAACCCATCAGTAGGGTTTTAATCTCCAATTTATGGACTGCCAGTGTATGACTTTACTAACTTACCATGCTTTTGCATTGATTTGTTTGTCAACATTAAACTTATGTTTGAATCCATGCCCTAACTTGTCCTCTTGCTTTTTTGCTTTTTGGAACTGTTAACCTTGTCAATCATATGAATTAAATCCTAGAATAGCTCTGCTACCCCTCATTAAGCATGCTAAAATCTTGAGAATGTTTTGATATACATGGAACTAGACCTAATTGTCGTGCTGATTTGGATCCTTGAACTACATGCTTGTTTATTAGTTGTATTCCAAGATGTTTCATTTCATTGAACCCTTTATGAATATGTTGTATGCTTGCTGCCATGGCTGTGAGAAGTTGTCACTCTATACATTCAAATGTTCTTTACTTTATGTCCAATGTGCATGATGAAATTGTTCGTTAGTATTCCATACGTGTGTTAATTCATGACGCTGAGGTTAAATTACATGTTTCTGCTTCATTTTGTTTGACAATGGTTGATAGTGAATGGCATGGCATAGTTGATTTTCTTTCATGAGCAGATTATGTACTTGGCTTGGTTTATGTTGTTAATTTGGAATATGCGCGCATGCAAGGCCTATGTATTTATTGAGTTGAGATTACTACCGGATGTAACAGCCACCCCAGTGGCAAGCATACACTATCACACACCCTTTCACCTATAGGACTGGGGTTCGAATCCCCCCCGTCCCAGTGCTTTTGTTTTATTTTCTGATTTCGCTTCTCTTTACATATATATGTGTGTTCCCATTGATTATTCAAAGCGCGCGCTTTGGTGTAGTGGCATTGGTTTTAGCTGCAAGTGAAGGGTCCTGGGTTCAATCCCTAGGAGTGCCCTTTCCTTTCTTTTTTAATACTTAGTTGTTTTCATTTATCTTAGTTTCAAGTTCATGCTTAAATTTCAAATTTCCATAACTTGTTCATTTTCCATCCTTTTTCTTCCCTTCTTTTTGCTATGATTCTCTAATTGGATCTACTTTTTAAATATGAAAAGAAATGGTAAAAAATATTTAATCTATTTGCTTTTATTCATGTTAAGTTGGGATTTCGCTTAAGGTTTTATTGCACTTTTTTTATTCATCTTGCCATATTAGTCTTGTTTACTATGTTTGAGTAATATCTAATATGTTTGAGTAATATCTAATATGTATGATTCTAATCTTGCATAATTTCATAAGTTTTGTTTCATCTCATTATCTTGTTTCTTTTTGCATCATTATATTTGAATTCATATACTTCTTTACTTCTTAAGTAATTTTAAAACTGTTATCTCCCCCCATTCCAAAGGGAAATCATCCTAAATTGACTCCTGAGTCACTAAACAACCACCCTACCTTATCCTTTTAGGTTTATTCCATTTCTTGGCCTCATGAGAGCCATGAAATCATAACTCAGAAATAGGTTAGAGTTTTGAACTCTATGTGATTCTCACCATCATGAGAACTCACTTTCCCCCTATAACTTAGATTTAGAGAGTTATCGTGAACTCTAAAATGAGCTCATACTCATTTCCCCTTGGAACTTTGGCCATAGTCAATGGTTCCTTTTTCACCCTTAGATCGGTGAACTACGGATACTCTGATTCCACTCCCGTCAGGATACGTACGCGCAAGGTGCGATACTTTGTCGAGTATACTTAGATACTAACCCCTAGGGTTTCAACCTTTAGCATAGCACCCTTAGCAAGCGAGTAAGACATAACAAACTAAAACAAGAGGTTCCCGTAGAGTACTATGGACGTTTAGGATGCTAATACCTTCCCTAGGCGTAACCAACCCCCGAACCTTAGATCTCCCCCCCTTTAGGTTTTTTCGATCTTGAACCTTTCCTTTGGATAAATCAATGTCGGTGGTGAACTTAAAAGTTTTGCGATGCAAGTTAATTAATAGCTTGTTATCCGATTCTCACCGCAACGCTAATCATCAAGTCAATTTAGCCTCAGGGAAAGCATTCATCAAAAATCAGGAATTAGGGTTTGTTGACCTAATTCAACCTTAAGTTGACTTTTGGAGCAAAGCATGAGCTAAAACCTCAAGACATGATTTGAGAACCTCAAATACACTACATTGATCCATTTACAACAATGGATTGATCTAAGAAGCTTGATTCATAAGTTTCAATTTCATCTGGACCATAATTAGGGTTTTGAAGGAAAAGTCAACTGTGCCTTTGACTTTTGACCAAGACATGTTCCCAAACCTTGGAACATGCTTCAAGACACCCTAAAACACCTATGGAATCCATCCATTAGGTTTGAATTAGGTCAAGAACTTGATTGCACAAAGAATCACACATTTTGGATTTCATCTGACAAAAAGTCAATTGTGCCCAAAATCAAGTTTGACTTTTTGGAAATTTTCACAAATATGGTTCCCCTAAGTCCAAAACAATGTTAATGTATGGTATTGATCATCATTCATCAAGAAAAATCAAGAAAAGTGAGGTTTCTTGCAAAAGGGGAAACCATAGAAAACTTAAAATTTTCTAAGTTATGGAATAAAAGTGATTTTGTACCAACTTTGCAAGATCATAACTCCTAAACCACTAGGCCTTTTTCTCCCATTCAAAGCTCAAATGAAAGTTCACATGACATACTTCAAATATGTCAACTACAAGAGATTCTAAATCCTCATAGATTTTGAGTTATGGATTGATCAAAATCACAAAAAGTGAAAATGACCACTTTTTCCAACACTTAGTAAAATTTTCAACAAGTCAGAATCTGTTTCACTTTTTCCAAACTTTGAGGTCATTTTTCACTTTGATCCAAGCTGAACCAGGTCCATTTGTGAACATCAAAGTTAAAGTATGTCATGAGAGCTTTCCAACAAGTACCAGATCATCTCCAAATTCAATTTGAGTAGGGAATTACAACCCTTGGAACATGGCATCAAAGACTGATTTTGTCCAAGGCAGATTATAGGTCATTTGCTCGAATTGGCCAAATCAGATAATTACAAGCCTTGTCATCCATTTGGACACCTCAAGGGATAACGTCAAAGGAAAAATATCTGATCCACAAGCCTCCAAAGTCCAAGGATCTACATGTAGCTATGTCACCCTAAAAAGGCTAAAAATCTCAAAGACTCCAATTTTGTTCCAATGAATTCAATGGATTCACAAGGTGGCAAGCATCAAGACATTGCTAACTAAATTGAGTCAAGCCTTATCTCTGAACCTAAGCTACAATAACCTGCTGCACTGAGCCAAGTCAATGGCTAGAGAAGACCAATGATTCCTTGTGATCAACATGAACCAAGGGGATGTACCAATTTTCATTCACTATTCCTTGCAAAACAAATTTGCTCTACTATAAATAGAGCTCATTTGTGATCAGTTTGAGTACACCAAAGCACCCAAACTGATGCTTTACTCAAAATCTCTCTTTCACTCCAAAAAAAACACCTTCTCTTGCAAGTCACTATCAGGTTTTGCATTTGAGAACAATTCTGTCAAAACCAATGATGCAAACACCTCACATACATCATATGTAAGTGATTCAAACACTAAAACAACACCTGGAACATCAGAATCACAAAGTTTTATCCCATTTTCTCAAGTTCAAGAACCCGCTGCAGAAGGATTCGAGCTGGTCAGACCAAGAAGTTTCCAACCACTCCAAGCATTCAAACACATTCCTTGACACCTAAGGAAGTTGTCCAGATCATTGGAACACATCTGTAACATCTCCATCATCAAGCTCGATCACCAGCTACAAGAGGTAAGCCCGAAGCCTTCAAACTCCATATTACATGCATCATAAATGAATTTTAGAGTTACCATCTTGTTTCTGCATGTATGTAGAGTAATAACCCTCAATCAATTGCCATGAATCAATCGTGTATGGAATTTCATTGTGTTCATGCTGAAATTAGGGTTCTTGAGGTTATCCTCTGATTTCTCATTCCACACTTAATATAAATGCAATTAATTTATATGGTTGTGATCCTTGTTCAAAAACGAGTGAGATTAGTGTTTGAATCGTGCAAAACCATTGAGTAATCAGAGAGAAAAGTGAGAAAATGCAAATCATCCATGGCACGGTCACGAGGAAGAAGAAAGTGACCGTTGGCGCCATAATTCAAATTTTTAAATATTTGAATTTTTGTTTATTTTGTTTAATTGATTCAAAAATTAATTTCTCTCTGAGTTTTTATGTTTTTGGATTGATTCTTTCTTTCAAAATTCATAAAAATGTTGAAATATTTTATTTTATAAAAATTTCACAAAAATATTATTTATTTGATATATTTAATATTTTCATAAAGAATTTATTTTTATTTGTTTTAACATTTTAAAAATATTTCTTTTCTTGATTTTTCAAACTCAATTGATTTTTTTAATCATTCTAGGGATAAAACATGATTTCTCAAACATTTATCCTAGATCATAATTTGTTTTTACACATATTTGTTAACTTTGATCATTTTTATTTGAATTTTTATTCAAATAAAAATAATTTTTAATCAAACTAGGGTTTTGATCATTCACACCCTCACAAATCTTTTTTCAAACATACTTTGGGCCTCTAATAGAGTGTAAGACCCATCCCTTGTAAATAAAACATTTTTTGGGCCTCAGTCATTGTATAAGTCCCAGTACATTAAAAAAATCTCGGCGTGATCGTCGTTTTCAAAACAAAATCATCTGGGCCTCCCCTTGTGTTGTAAGTCCCATTTCCTTCTTTTTTCAAACACTTTGGGCCTCTAATAGAGTGTAAGACCCATCCTTTTGTACATAAAACATTTTTTGGGCCTCAGTCATTGTATAAGTCCCGATACCGTTTTCAGAACAACGGTGCGATCACTGTTATTTTTGGGCCTCTCCTTGAGTTGTAAGCCCCATCTCTTGTATAAAAATAAAATTTGGGCCTCTAATAGAGTGTAAGACTCAACCTCTTTTGTAAAACATTTTTGGGCCTCAGTCATTGTATAAGTCCCGATACAGTTTTCAGAACAACGATGCGATCACTATTATTTCTGGGTCTCTCCTTGAGTATAAGCCCCAATCTTCTTTTCAAAACAACTTCCCCCTTTGATTTAGATTCAAATTCATAGTTGTTATCAAAACTTTCTTTAATTTCTTGAATAACTAACCATACAGCTGTAGTACTGGAAGCTTGCTCACCTGTAAGTTCTATCAGCTTTCTTTTACATACTTGTATATATTTTCATCTGTATATATATATGCCTGTATATTATCTTACTTAGAGTTTTCCCCGACAACTAGGTCTAGGATTAGATCAAACCAGTGGTTACTCTTTCAACACAGTCAAAACTAGTTCCTCGTAGGAATTTCCAGATACAGTCTTGCCTCCTCTTGGGCTTATACAATATGAAACAGAGAAAGACATTATTCCCGGTGAAACTTTTCTCAAAACTGTCACTACTAGAAATTTGTCTAAGAAATTCATTTCCCCAGAGAGGATTAATTCCCGGTGAAACCTCTCTTGAATTTCTTCAAACCCTAGAACTGTTCACTAAAGAAAGGATTATTCCCGGTGAAACCTTTCTTGAAATTTTCTTAGGTTTGGACCCACAGGCTTCCTAAAAGCATCCCCAGCCTCCTCTTGGGCTTTGTACAAGGACCCTCAGGCTTCTTAGAAGTTCTCATGCCTCCTCTTGGGCTTAGTACAAGGACCCAAAAACCTCCTACAGGTATAGGACATAACCTACTCATTCTTTGTTAGAGCAGTCTTCCAAAGAGTCAAAACATAAGACCAGTTTAGGGTTTATTTTCATCCCTTAAAACCACAGTCTCCTCTTGGGCATCATACAAAGATCATCCTCTAACTAAGAGTTAACCTTTTCATACCAGTAGACTTAGACAATCTCATCTCCTCTTAGATCTCAAAGAAACCCTCAAGTTTCCTAAAAGCATAAGAAAAAACCCTGATCAATCACCAACAGAGTTAAAACCTCTATAAGTTTTAAAACTCAACCCTAAAATCCTCACTTTTTTCCCCAGCTAGGGTTAAATCACTATCAATAAACCCTCAATCAGAACCTCATGGTCTCTGATATTTCAACTCTTCTGTAATCCTCAGCAAGAGTTGATTCCCCAATTTGGACCTGCCTCTGGATCTCAATAATCCTCAACAGAAGTTAGCCTCTTCTTAGGCTTTATATAAGAAATTCCCCCAACCATCCTCCTCTTAGGCTTTGTATAATGATCATCCCTCAGCACCTTTTAGCCTCAATCTTGGGCTTTGTACAAGACACCTATAAATATTCTCCAGCTGAGTCAGTTAAACCCTTTTTAGCCTCAATCTTAGGGTTTGTACAAGACATATAAAACCTCCCCAGTGGAGTCAACCCTCTTTTAGCCTCAATCTTGGGCTTTGTACAAGACAGATAAAACCTCTCCCCAGTGGAGTCAATCCCTTTTAGCCTCAATCTTGGGCTTTGTACAAGACAGACAAAATATTTCCCCGGAAGAATCAATTCCTTCCAACCTCCTCTTAGGCTTTGTATAATGATCTCCCCAAAAGAGTCAGTCTCTTTTTAGCCTCAATCTTGGGCTTTGTACAAGACAAATATAAAACTCCCTAATAGAGTCAAAGCTTCAACCTTGGGCTTTGATCAAGGCACACAAAAATCAACATCCCCTCAGAGGAAATCAAAAATCTCTCTGTAGGAAGACATTTCTCTATATAATCACACATCAAAATAGAAAATCAAATAAACCTTAATCCCAGATAACTGCTATAAGTGGCACACTTGTTGATTCAAATATCCAAGCTGTAGTCCATCTCTTATCCTGGTAAACCTTCTTTCATCTAATTGTTGTAAGTGGCAAGCCTCTGGATTATTTACATCCAAGCCAATGTCCCTCTCTTAGCATGAAAGATTCCTAAGGAAAAATGGCATTGCTCAACACTGAGTTAAAGTTTCCTCCTTCAGGACAAATCCCTTATAAAGGAAATTATGGCATTGCTGGATTCTCATATCCCAGTTAAAGTAATTCTCCTTTATAATCAGTCACCCAACAATTGTGATAAACAGATGAGATATATCCCTTTAGAGATGACAAATTCTCTCTCAGTCAAAACCTTTTAGCTTCAATCTTGGGCTTCGAACAAGACATAAATAACCTTTAGCTTCAATCTTGGGCTTTGAACAAGACACCAAACATCTTTTTCCTCCCATAGAATAGGAGGAACTACGATTGCTCTGATTTCCCTGTTTTCTTTAACGGGAATACGTAGGCATAAGATTACGAAATCTTAGCGAGCACACATATCAAAAACCTTAGGTCCAGTACCTTACCAAAAACATCGGAAAAACCTGAAATCAACAAAAATACTCTCTTTCAAACATTCCCAAAGGAGAAACTTTCCCAATAAACAGACAAACACCAATAAGTAGAAAACAGTAGAAATTGCTAACGATCTATGGATAACCATATATAGGATGGGTAATTGACAACTCCCCATTGTATAACCTAACCTCAGACCCCCCAATCTCTTAGCATTTGTTAAAGAAAACATTTACGTGCAAGGTTAGTTTTAGATAGCTTCCCTTTTCTTTCCAGCTTCATAGGATAAATAAGAAATCAAAAAGTAGCACCCAATTCCAACCAATGGCGATAAGGTGGTCGCGTCACCTGTAACACCCTAAACCCCCACGACAATTAATACCAAAATATCGGAGTAAAATAACATACATGGATTTAGGATGCTACTTTCACTACTCAACTTTTCATGTATACGATAAGCAACACATAAATATCGTAATTATAACATAGTATTTAAACATTTCTATAGCAGCGGAATTTCAACAAAACTTGAACATGTTTAATCACACATAAACATTCTCAAATAAAATAATAATAACACATAACAAAATAAAGGACTCTAAGCATTCCGACAACCCGGTGTTACAATTAGAGCAGACGCGACTCGATAACACAAAAGAGAAGACCTCGTCTTCGCTAACTCCACCTCCGAACTACTCCTGCTTATCTGCACGTTACCCACGTGGAGGTAACATTCAAACAGAAGGGGTGAGATTCTCAAATCAATATAAGAAATGCATAGTATAAGTATGAAAGCATAAAAACATTTCAGAATCTACCCTATCAACACAACATCAACACAATTAGCATTTCTCACACAATCAGATAATCAACACACATAATGCAATGCAATGAGACACACGACTTGACTCAATGCATGTGGTACCAATTCGATCCCTGTTTCATGATCATAATTCCCGTCGGAATTTCATAATAGTCGCTCACACCCCACATGGGCACACGACGTTCGTGATCGCTCACACCCCACATAGGCACACGATCACCTGTAATCGCTCACACCCCACATGGGCACACGATTACCTCAACAACAACAACGACATCGACACGATTCCATTTTAAAGAATCTGGATAAGACGCTCACACCCCACATTTGCACACGACTTATCCCACACTTATGCAACATGTCATGCATACGACGACATCACACAACAACAACATACCACGAAAAATACAACAACAATTGCATTTACAAGTTATGCCACAACACAACATGCCATAACTAATCAATAACATCATAAGCAACAACCATTATATTTACATGGTATGCCACAATAACTCAACAACAACATCATGCAACATCATAAGCAACAACTATTGCACTCAACAACAACATACAACAACGACGTAAGGCATATGCCTAGCATACTGTAACCCCTCAAAATTTGCCTTCTTTTTCAAACACTAACTGGCTTATGTTTCATTTCATTTTGCATTAGCATTTGTGCATATCATTGTTTCTACGCATGGGATCAAGGTATGTGTGTCTAGGGATGGAAGATTGAGCATCAATTTGAATCAGAAGGCCTTCATTTGATCAGATGATTGAGAATCAGTAGAATTGGGGATAAAGTCAACTGGACAGAGAGAAAGTTAACTCATGATTTTACGGTCAAAATTGTGTCCCATAAGTTAAACATGATCAACGAATGAGACTTGATAGTCAAAAGAATCATCAAAAATCAAGAATAGAGGAAACTTACCTAATTTGGCAAGTTAGGGTTTTCTAAAGTTTCCATTTTTGGGATCTCATGCAAATACTCATCATGCAAATATTCTTCATGAAATTCATGCTTATGAAACCATTCTCATGGTGACTTAAAAGAGGATTTTATGGCGCAATAGTGGTATAATTTTGTGGCATGTATATTATGATGATTCCATACAATGTACCATGCAAATAATTTGCCATATTGAGAATATTTCCTAGTTCACCAAAAGCTCCCACTTTCCATTTGCTAATCCCACCCCACCTCATAATATACCTTTCACACTCCATTTTGCTCACTCATACCACACAAAATACTCCATGCACATGCCAAACCCGTATTACTATTCACCCTATTTTTGGCCAATTTTCCAAACAACTTTTTCTTTGGTTTAGGCCTCTAAAAACCACCACAATCCATCATATATAAGTAGAAAACAAACCCTAAAGGTGGAGGAAGCTTCATTCTCCTATTTTCACATCCAAAACCCTACTTTCTCTCTCTCAAGAATCTCTCTCTTCGTTTTGTGGTTTCTACTCCAAGTTTTCTCCCACTTTTGGCGTGGTTCATCGTCACAAAGGTATTTAGAGGCAAGTAGAGCGGTTTTCTTTAAGCTTTGCTCAATATTCAAGGTGCAACGGACATAACTCCGTTTGGTAAGCTTACTTTTCTCCATTCTTCCATGCTAGCTATTCATGCGAAAATAGGATCATTTATGTGCATCTGAAGTCCTACACTATGTAGACATTGGTTTAGATCTTGTTTGTACATGAATATGTGTGATATTTGATTTTTTTATTTTTAGGGCTTACTTTAATGCATGATTTCGTGTGTTTCTAATGGTTATTTTTGAAAACTAATCGCATATTTGGAATCTACATGAAAAAACCTTGAAGTTAGTACCCATGTTGTCTTTATTTGTGGAAGTTGAAATTTGTGTGTTGTCATACCCCAAATTTTGACCACTAAGATTTCCCATCATTGTGAAAATCATCATCACAATATGGGTGTGTCATTATGCCTCATCAGTCTCCCCAAAGGTGGGTGAGCATTCACTACTATCAAAATTAGGGTTTCGAGCCCTCTCAGAGCTTTTAGACAAAGGATCAATCAAGGAATGACATGATCTTAAACTTGTCTACACCCTCAAACATACACAAAGGATCAAAAAGGACTCCCAGTTTAATGAATAAGCACAAGGATGCTCCCTTCTAGGTGGATCAAGCCTCAAGATCGCCAGTGTCACCAAATTAGGGTTTTGATCGACCAGGGCCTCCAGATGGAAATTTTCCTCTGGGAATGAGCCAAAGATCCAAAACATAACCTAATATGCTCCATGGAACCTCATAAATCCAATCATCCAGTCAATTTTGCCTCAGGGGATGCATTCATCAAAAATCAGGAATTAGGGTTTCTTGACCTAATTCACCCCTATGTTGTCTTTTGGGACCAATTATGAACCAAGACCTCAAGAGAGGATTTGAGGATCTCCAATATGCCATATTGATCCATTTGGAACAATGGATTGATCCAAGAAGCTTGAGCAACAAGTTTCAATTTCATCTGAACCACAGTTAGGGTTTCGCGAGAAACTCAACTGTAACTTTGACTTTTGACCAGGACATGCTCCCAAGCCCTAAGACATGATTCAATATACTCTATACCACCCATGGAACATGTCTATCAAGTTTGATTTAGGTCAAGGACATGATTTCCTGAAGAATTGCACAGTTTGGAATTCATCGGATAAAAAGTCAACTGTGCACAAATGTCAACTTTGACTTTTTGAGATTTTTCACAAAAATGGATTTTTGACCCTAAAATGATGTTTATGTGTGATTTGAATCATCATTCATCAATAAAAATCAAAGAAAATGGGATAACTTGTTAAAGGGGTAACCATAAAAACTTAAAAAAATTTCTAAGTTATGGAAAAAAGTGACAAAGGTACCAACTTTGGAGGATCATAACTCCTAAACCACAAAGCCATTTTTTTCCATCCAAAGCTTGATTTGTAGATCTCATTGCCCTCTACAAAAGCTTCATACTGACCTATGTCCAAATTCCTCATGGATTTTGAGTTATGGAGTGATCAAAATCAAGAAAAGTCACTTTGTTCCAACACTTAGTGAAAATTTCACTAAGTCAGATTTTGCCTTACTTTTTTCCAAATGTAGGGACATTTTTCACTTGGATCCAAAAAGTATCAAAACCAAATATGATCAAACAGTTGTTGTATCATGTAAGGGCTTTCCAAAATGGCCAAGAACATCACCAAAATCAACTTGAGCCATGAGATATGACATTGGCAAGTTGCCTTGCTGAAATCTGCCAAGGCAAGGCAAATTTTTGCACTTTTGGTCGATTTGCCAAAATCAGCCAATTCCAAGCCTTGTCATCACTTTGGACACATCTGAGGATTGAATCTAAAGGGGACAATCACTGAGCCAAGCCTCCAAAGTCCTTGGAACAAGAAATAGCATGCTAAACCTAGAATTGCCCAAAATAGGGACAAGACTCCAATTTTGGATTGGAGCATTCAATGGAAGCATCAAGGTGGCATGGATTGAGCCATTAGCAACTGAATTCAGTCAAGACTCATCCAAGACCAAGGGGACCAGCAGGATGTGCCCTAACCTCTAGTCAATGGCTAGAGGAGACTTGGATTTTCATTTGCCAACATTGGCCAAACCTACTCAGCAGTTGCCATTCACTATTCCTTGCAAAACAAACTTGCTCTACTATAAATAGAGCTTAATTATGATCAGTTTAAGTACACCAAAGGCCTACAACACTTGCCTTTCTCAAAATCCACTTCTCACTCTCAAAAATGCCTTTCTTAGCAAGTCACTATCGGGTTTTTCATTAGAGAGCAATTCCACTCAAACCAATCACACACACACCTCATATACATCATATGTGAGCTGATCAAACACTTAAACAACATCTGGAACACCGATTTCTCAGAATCACCAGTCAATTGCTCAAGGTTTTAACCAAGTTGCAGTTGAGATGCCATGAAGTGATCCAGCCAATTTCCATCAAGGCCAAGCATTCAAACACACTCTATAGGGTGTAGGGAAGCTGTTCAGATCATCATAACTCATCTGTAACACCTCCAACTCAGAAATCACTTTGAACTTGTTGTCACGGCTTAGAGGTAAGCCTAAACTTGGTCATCTCTCAATCTATGCATATTTCCTCGCACAATACTTTTGCCAAATGTTCATAATCATGCATGGAATGTTTCCCCTCAAGTAATTGCTTTGTTTGAATCGTGTATCAAAAATCCCAGCCTTCATGCAGAATTTGGGGTTCTTGAGGATTTTTCGTGATTTCTTATTTTATGCTTAATTTAAATGAAATTAATTGCCATAGACATGATCGTGAGGTTGAAACGAGTTGATTGGTACGTGGATTGTATGATATGATCAAGTATTCAGTGAGATTGGATAGAAAATGCAAATTTGGGAAACTTAGAACACGCGCGTGTTCTTGGCGCCATTTTCACAAATTCAAATATTTGAATTTTGTGATTTTATTTAATTGATTCAAAAATTAATTTCTCTCTGGGTTTTAATGATTTTGAGTTGATTCTTTTTTTAATAATTCACAAAAATGTTAAAATATTTTATTTTCCCGAAAAATCCCAAAAATATTATTTATTTTATATAATTGATATTTTTGCAAAGAATTAATTTTTTAATTGTTTTTGACATTTTGAATATTTTTTCCATCTTGATTTTGCAACTTTTAATGACTTCTAAATTTTGTAGGTCAATACTTAATTTTTTAAGCATTAATCCAAGATCACAATTTGTTTTCCATATGTTAAACAATTTTGATCATTTTAATTGAATTTTTATTCAATTAAAATACATTTTGAAAACAAATTAGGGTTTTTGGATTAATTCAACCCTCATAAATCATTTTCAAAACTTTGGGCCTCTATTAGAGTGTAAGACCCAACCCCCTTTGAAAACCAAACCATTTTGGGCCTCAATGCATTGTATAAGACCCACTGCGTTTTCAAAAATCTCGGCGCGATCGCTATTTTAAACGAAAAATCATCTGGGCCTACCCTCGTGTTATAATCCCCATTCTTTTTCTTTTGGGCCTCTAATAGAGTGTAAGACCTAACCCTTTGTAAATACAACCTATTTTGGGCCTCACTTATGGTATAAGTCCCGTTGTATTTCAAAAAAGTTCGACGCGATCATCATTCGCTGAAAAACAAATCTTGGGCCTACCCTCGAGTAGTAAGACCCATTTCTTTTCTTTAAGACTTTTTGGGCCTCTTGAGAGAGTGTAAGACCCATTCCTTTGTACAGAAAATAATTTTTGGGCCTCAGTCACTTGTATAAGTCCCTCTGTATAAATTCAAACAGTGCGATCACTGATAAAACCCTGGGCCTCTCCTTGAGCTGTAAGCCCCAAATCTTTCTTTTTCAAAGCACTTTCCCATTTGATTTTGAAATATACTGTTGTTTTCAATCTTTCTTTGTTGAACAACTAACCAAACAACATGGAAGCTCTACAACCGAGTAAGTGTTTATATGCTTTCATTTACCGCTTTCATATACATATAACTGTATTGTGGGGCTGTTTCGCTGTAAGTCTTCTTTCATAAACTCATATCAACTGTGTAATAATAGTATAGATATTTAGAGTCTCCCCGGCAACTAAGTTTAGAATTAAGCCCGTTGATCACTCTTAAATAGTCAAAACTAGATCCCCTAGGATTACCAGACACAGTCTTCCCTACTCTTGGGGTTAAACAATATGGAGATATGAAAGGCAGCATTCTCGGTGAACCCTTTCATAGACTGTCATTCGTAGAAGTTGTCAAAGAAACTCTACTCCCCAGAGATGATCTTTTCTCCGTGAATGGCATCTCTTGAGTTTCTTTCAAATTCTCGAACTTTCCTGGCTTGATCTATTCTTTGTGAATAACCTGTCTTAAACTTCTCGGGGTTTAGGGACCCATCGGCTTCTTAAAAGCATCGGCCTCCTCTTGGGCATTGTTCAAGGACCCACAGGCTTCCTAAAAGCACCCCGTCTCCTCTTGGGCTTAGTACAAGGACCCGTCGGCTTCTTAGAAGTATTGACAGCCTCCTCTTAGCTTCGTATAATGATTCTTCCTCCGAGAATGATAGCCTCCTCATGGGCTTCATGCAAGGACCTATCGGCTTCTTAAAAGCTTCCAGCCTTCTCTTGGGCTTCGTATAAATTGTCCCGACGACCTCCTAGAGGTGTAGGAACAGAAATCAGTCATCTTAATAGAGCAGTCTTTCCAAGAGTCTACTATTGTTTCTCAAAGCATAGTACAAAAGATGAAACTTTAGACTTGGACAGTCTAATTTCCTTGAGTCTCCAAGATATTCTCAAGCTCCCTTCAAAAATAGGAAGAAAACCCGTAGACTCGGACAGTCTCAATACCCTTAGGATTTCCCACTTCCTTAAAGAACAGGAAATATCCCTGATCCTCGAATCAAAATCCCTGAGTGCAAACATTACTCATATAAGAACTGATTTTCTCTTTAAATCAGCATACTAGTCCTGTCACTCAACTGAAACAGTCACCATAGCCTCCTCTTGGGCTTTGTACAGTGATTCTCCCCAGCGGAGCTAACAATTTTATCCTCCATCTCGGGCTTCGTACGAGATACAAAAGACTCTCTTGTTGAGTCAAAACCTTTTAGCCTCCATCTCAGGCTTTATACGAGATACTAAGAGACTCCCTCGTTGAGTCAATCACCATCTTTAGCCTCCATCTCGGGCTTCGTACGAGATACAAAAACACTCTCTTGTTGAGTATAAAAGACTCTCCTGTTGAGTCAAAACCTTTTAGCTTCTCTCTCGGGCTTTGTACGAGACACATAATAGCCTCCTCTTAGGCTTTGTATAAGAAAACCACTAGTTGATCCAATCAACCTTTTAGCATCAAAGTTGTGCCTCATTCACAGTACGCAAACATCAACAACTCCTTCCCCTTCATCTAATCGCTGTAAGCGGCAAGCCTCTGGATCATCTAAATCCATGCCACTGTCCCTCTTTTAGCATGAGAAATTCCTAAGGAAAGATAGCATTGCTCTACACTGAGTTAAAGTCTTCTCCTTGGAAGTCCCCTATAAAGGAAATTATGGCATTGCCGGATTCGCACATCCCGATTAAAGTAATTCTTCTTTATAAACAGTTGTGACATACAAACCCCTCTTTAGAGATGACAAATTCTCTCTAAAGTCAAACCCTTTTAGCTTCATATCTTGGGCTTTGAACAAGATACAAATAGACTCTTTAGCTTCACGTCTTGGGCTTTGAACAAGACACAAAAACACCACTTCCTCCCATAGAATAGGAGGAACTACGATCGCTCTGATTTCCCTGTTTAAAAAAAACGGGAATACGTAGGCATAAGATTGAAAGAAAAATCTTAGCAAGCACACTAAACAAAAACCCAAAATCCCATACTTTCATACATCCGTCCTAACATCTTAACCTCCCACCCATCAACCGAACACTATTTTTAACAAAATAAACCTAAAAGAGACCCCGAATCTTTGTAGCATCTGTAAACCAACAGTTTTGATTGTTTAACCTTAGTTTGCAAGCAGGGTTAATTTGAGACATCTATTTCCCTTCCTTCATCAGCTTCAATAGGATAAAAAATGAATCGAGCTGTAGATACCAAAGAGCGATAGTGCTTCGCAACCACATCCAAAATCGCTCGCTACAGAAGAATGGCGACTTCACTAGGGAAGTGTCGTTAAGATCTATCTCACCTTTGTAGCGAGATCTTGTTCTCTTCCCATCTATTAGGTGGAAACCTTAAAATTGTTGCCCACCGTGGGGCCGGTCTTTCTTTCATTCTGGGATAGGACTCTTTGTTGACTTCACTAGGATCTTAGGTAAAAAAAAACCCTTTAAGTGGGGAAGGAACCACAGAATGGCGTCTCCGCCGGGGAGCCATTTTCTGTCAGGAACATAAGATTCATAGCTTTTAAAAAGTCTAGGACATTAGGACAAATATATATACTACTTTTCCTAATTGATATCTGTGTTTATTTTTCTGCTAATGGGAATGCGTGTGATGCCGCATGTGGAAAGATTGAGTATACACTTAAGATAAGTGATGGCGACGAGGTCGACCATCAACCTCAGTGGAGGCTTCCCAATGCAACCCATTCCCTCTCATAGGCAATGGGCCGATTGTGACGTCTGAGAAGCTGGGGAGCCAACCCTTTTGTAGTTCGGAAGCTATCGGAAATAGTTGTCACGCGATACTACCCTCATTTGAGGCTGATGATCTATTCTCGATGAATAACATTTACTCTAAGATTTCATACAGCTCGCTGGCGATCCGCTTGCTGTTTGTTGTCCTGGGAGGAGCTGATGATTTTGAGTACAGGTACAAAAATCACCCTAGTATAAACCTTTGGGGATGGGTAGAGCCTTGACTTCATGACAACGACCCTTTGACCCCATGTTTTTTCTATGTTTTTGTGTGTTGCATTCATGCATTCATTTAAAAAACATTAAAACATTCAAAAAATTTCTCTTCTAGTCTCTCAGTTTTCAAATTAAACTAAGACTGTGATTGCAAATATCAGAGAAAAGGATTACGCTAATGGATTTCGGTAGAAGGAGAACTCGTAAGTACACCTTCAGGATTCCAAAACTAGAGGATTTAAGAGGTTTGGCGAGGATGATCACAAACCAAGAGGCTTTCAGAGCCAAGTACGGAGGTTTGCTATCTCTGCTAAGAGTCCATGTGATAGACGGAATCATGGATGCGCTCATTCAGTTCTACGATCCGGTCTATCATTGTTTTACATTCCCGGATTACCAGCTAGCACCAACGCTGGAGGAATATTCTCATCTGATTGATCTACACATCACTGATCGAGCTCCATTTTCTGGACTGGAAGAAATTCCAAAGAATCAGACCATTGCAAGAGCAATTCATTTGGACGAGTCTGAGGTCAGGACTCACATGACCACTAAGGGTGGCATACAAGGTTTGCCAGCCCAGTTCTTGACAAAGAAAGCCCTGTACTTCGCCAGTATTGGGAACGTGACTGCTTTTGAAAGCATCTTTGTTTTACTCACCTACGGGTTATCTTTGTTGCCCAACATTAATAACTTCGTCGATATCAACTCCATTAAGGTTTTTCTCATTGGAAACCCTGTGCCGACTTTGCTCGCAGATGCGTATCATTCTGTAGACTTGGGAAATTTGTACAGCGGAGGGGAGATCACATGCTGTGTACCTATGCTTTATAAATGGTTTATCTCGCATCTGCCTAAGTCTGCTGCTTTTGGGATCACAAGAGTACCTTACGTTGGTCGCAGAAAATCATGTCCCTCACCAACTCTGACATTGATTGGTGTAATAGGATTTATGACGGAATCAGGATCATTGACCATTGTGGAAACTTCCCCAACATACCCCTTATAGGAACTAAGGGAGGAATCAATTACCATCCAGTTCTCGTTCGTCGTCAATTTGGATACCCGATGAGGCACGTCCCACGGAGTGTTCATCTGGAAGGTCTTTTCTTCAAGGAAGGAGAAAGTGACAGAGCACTAAAGACAGAAATAGTGCACGCCTGGAAACATGTTCATAGGAAAGGACGGGAGTCTCTAGGAAAGCCGGACTGTGTCTCAGTGGAGCCTTATCTCCACTGGGTACAAACTAGAGCTCTCAAGCTAAAGATGCCTTATCCTCGTCATGGAGTTCTTCCATCGAGGGAGTCTGTCATGTACTTCATGACGAAAACTGAAAAGCTTCAGGTTACTCTCAACAAAGTTCAACGGGAGAAAAGGTCTTGGAAGAACAAGTACCACACCCTCAACGTAGAGTGCATCAAAATACAGCAACTACTGAAAGATAAGGACGCTCTGATTGAAATTTTGGAGAAACATGCTGTAGAGAATCAAGATGACCAAAGGAATTTGCTCACTCCTTTCACCTAGCAAAGGAATGACAACCCGACAACGGCCCAAGAGCCCCGGTCAAAGAAAAGAAAAGTACCAGAGTCAGCACCCGATTTCTCTTCAGAGAGGACTCGGGACCCATTAGCTTAGGTTTCTGTTTCTGCACCTTGTAATCTACTGTATTTCCATTTCTGTAATCCTTTGAATTCAATAAAAAGGGGTTTCCCCACTGTTTGATATTTGCAATCTAATTGTCGAAGTTTATTTTGATTAAACCAAAAAAACAATTAATATAATCATTGCATTCATCATTCTCACATCGCGTATTCTTCTTACCTACGAATCTCACGTTTGTGTCTCGATTCTAGAGTCAAACTATCTCATTCGTACAATACTCGGGCCAATCGTCAGAAAAAGATGGATGATCTTGAGGAAGAAAACAGAGAGTTGAAAGAAGAGATCGACGCTTTGAGAGAGGATATGAGAAAGCTTCATAACGACATGCAAGCCATGGTGGAGAGATCACCTCAATGCCCATGGTGGAGAGGTATGATCCTAGGTATCAAATGCCAAAAGATCGTCCTTGGGGCATTGCCTGTTAACTATATCCCAGAAGGATATGTTCCGCCGATCACTGAAGATCAGGGAATCATAACAGAAGCCGTTGGGCCTGAAGGTTACAAACTTCGGGAAACGCCAAGATTCACTGCCGTAGTCACGGTCCCACCCCCTGTGGTGCATACTATCCCGGAAGGACAGATTCCACCGATACCTTCTGGTAAGAAGGAAACTATGTTCGATAGAATGGATGAATTCCAGGAACAGTTCCTGGAAATACAGAAGGAACTGCAAGCCATCCGCGGTCAGGATCTATTTGGAAAGGACACCGCAGACCTTTGTCTGGTCCGCAATGTGAAAGTTCCGCACAAATTTCAAGTGCCCGACTTTGAAAAATACAAGGGTAACTCTTGCCCTCAAAGTCACTTGGTGATGTACGCTCGGCGAATGTCAGCTCAGACGGAGAATCAGGACCTACTGATTCACTGCTTTCAGGATAGTTTAACCGGTGCCGCACTCAAATGGTACATGGGTTTAAATCGTACTACGATTAGGACATTCAGAGATCTTGGTACTGCCTTCGTCCAATAATACAAATATAATTTGGACATGGCACCGGACAGAGATCAACTCAGATCAATGTCACAAGAGGACAAGGAAACCTTTAAGGAGTACGGTCAGAGATGGCGTGAGATTGTCGCTCAGATTTGTCCACCTCTTGAGGAAAAAGAGATGACAAAGATCTTCTTAAAGACCTTAAGCTCATTTTACTACGATAGAATGATTGCCAGTGCACCCAGTGATTTCACCGAGATGGTCGGTATGGGAGTTCTTCTTGAGGAAGTCGTCCGAGAAGGACGTCTAATAAAAGACGCTGGATCATCAAGTAGTACAAAACGATACGGTAGTGCTCTCCCTAAGAAAAAAGAGCAAGATATTGGGAATATCTCTCTCGGAAAGCAAAGGCGACGTTATCAACCGGTAGCAGTTGTAACTCCTGCTATCAGCCTTGCGCCTATTCCTACGTATCAACCTCAGGTTGCGCAGAGCCAGCCTAATCAGCAAAGGACACAACAGCCTCTTCAGCAGGCTCTTCCTCCATACAATAACAACCGTACAACGCGGTCACCAGGGTTTGATCCTATACCCATGTTGTACGCAGAACTATTTCCGTTACTACTGGCTAAGGGGCACATCCAGACTAAGTCTCCTCTTACAGTACCAGAAAATCCACCTTTTTGGTTTAAGGTGGATCAGACATGCCCTTATCATCAAGGAGGATCAGGGCATAACATAGAGAATTATCTCAATTTCAAATCCGACGTGCAAAAGCTTGTTAGGAGCGGGCTCTTATCTTTCAAAGATACGAATCCCAATGTTCTCACAAACCCGCTGCCTCAACATGAAAAAGCTGCAGTCAACCTGATTGAGAGAGAATTTAACAATGTCTATCAAATTCACGATGTACTCTTGTTGAGGACCAATCTGGTCAAGATACATTGTAGACAGAGTGGGTACGGCCATGTGCCACCTCATAATTATCACCAGTGTGATGTCTGCTCTAAAAACAATCAAGGATGTTCTGTGGTGCAGTCAGCTCTACAGGAACAGATGGATCTCGGATGGATCCAAGAGCACCGAGTTCATGGAGTTAACATGGTTTACATGAATTCCAATGTCATTCAGAACCACGACATCCGTGCGATGAATGTCAACTTGGTGGCAATGCATTTAAGGCAAAGCCAGTATCATAATCTGCCGCGGCACGATTACAGTTCTTGTCTGACTTGCTCGGTAAACAAACAGGGATGCTCTTTCATACAGGAGGCCCTCCAGCGTCAGATGGATCTTGGATGGATCCAGGACTACCATGATAGGAATCCCTATCAGATCAATATGGTTCAGATCTTCGACATTCGCTTGATGAATACCAACTTGGTAGAATTGCATGCTGAGCAGGTCCGACTCGGATTCCTGATATCACATAATTATCACAGCTGTAAAGCGGGTTGCGAAAATGATCAGGGATGTGCCCTTGTCCAGGAGGCACTTTAGCACTTGTTAAATCATTGGTGGATGCCAATCTACATGGATGAGGATACTCAGCAAATTAGTATCAATAACAGAAACCCCATTCGGCGTCAAAGTCAGGATGTCCGACTCGTGGAAGCTAACCTAGTGAGGTTACATTATATTCAAAGTGGGCGTGGCCAGGTGCCACCACACAATTATGAACGTTGTGGAGTCTGTTCAGAAAGTAACCAAGGGTGCTACCTTGTGCGAGCAGCTCTCCAGGGGCAGGTGGATCGTGGAGAGATCCGTCCGTATCCAGGTTCCGGACCCATCAATTGGTCGCCGAGCTACCTTGCCAATCAAATTGAGGACGTTGTTGTAGTCTCTGATCATCAAAGAACTAGGGATGTTTTTGCCATTATCCCTCTGCTTGACGAATCAAGAATTCCCAACCGGGAACGGATCAAGATTACGTACGATGGTCAGAAAAACCAGAAGGTTCCCATAGTCGTCTATCTGCCGGGACCACTACCGTATGAATCAGCTAAGGCAATCCCTTACAAATACGGTGCAATGATAATTGAGAATGGAAAGGAAATTCCATTACCCTCCGTCGTGAATATTGCAGACATCAGTCGTGTAACACGGAGTGGTAGAATCTTCAACAGAGGAGTTGGAGAGTCTAACAAAGAAAAGGAACTTCAGACAGAAGCTCCCAATCCACCAGTCGGTCAATCTAGTAATCCTGACCTTTCGAAAAATGATGATGAGATGCTGAAGCTCATCCAAAGGAGTGAATACAACATTGTTGATCTGCTGTTACAGACTCCTTCAAAGATCTCGGTGTTATCACTATTACTCAGTTCAGAAGCACATAGGGAGGCTCTACAGAAAGTCTTGGAGAAAGCCTTTGTGGAACAGGATGTAACCATCAGACAGTTCGATAGTATTGTCTCTAACATCACTTCTTACAACAATTTGGGGTTTAGTGATGAGGAATTACCTGAAGAGGGTCGCCGTCATAACATGGCACTCAATATCACGATTAACTGCCAGGACGATGCTTTAGCCAGCGTACTGGTAGACACAGGGTCAGCCCTGAATATTATGCCGAAGTCCACTTTGATGCAATTATCATTCCAAGGCCCTCCGATGAGAACCAGTAAGGTCGTCGTCAAAGCGTTCGATGAATCCAGAAAAACGGCTATCGGCGAAGTTGACCTTCCCAGAACTATCGATCCTCACACTTTCCAAGTCACCTTCCAGGTCATGGACATCCGGGCAACGTACAGTTATTTATTAGGAAGACCTTGGATACATCAGGCTGGAGCGGTCACCTCGACCCTCCACCAAAAGCTAAAGTTCGTCCAGAACAGCCAACTCATCACAGTCTGTGGGGAACAGGCCTTGCTCGTCAGCAATTTATCGTCATCCACTTATGTGGAACCAGAAGGGATAATCGGAACCCAGTTCCAAGCGCTTTCGTTACACAAGGACGATCAATCCGGAGGAGGAACTTTCGATTTCCTCATACAAAGATGCTATTAAAGCAGTCGAGAGTACCGATACAACAGGATGGGGATAGTTTGTCATTCCTACTAGCAATATAACAAAGAAGGGTCTTGGTTTTTCTGCAACCTGCACCCGGACATCTGCTAACGATGAAAGTTTTCATCCCATTCAGAACTTCTTCCACAGTGGAGGTTTCCTTCACCTAGTGTCTCAAATAGTCCATGCTATCAATGAGGAGGATCCCTCCGACACAGATGAAGAATGGAAGTCCTATCTTAACAAGGACGGTTATATGTCTCAGGAAGAGGTGCCTACGCCATTTTTCTATCCCGCACAGAGTCCGAGATTTATACCACGGTCAGATGTCGAAATGATATACGGAGGTTGTGATCCAGAAGGATGCCGTGCTCCGCCAAATTCATTAGACGAGGACACTCTGATGAAAGACAACTTTGACCACAACTACTATGGCCCGATGGATG
Organism: Lathyrus tuberosus; assembly: GCA_022829125.1. Taxonomy (NCBI): domain Eukaryota; kingdom Viridiplantae; phylum Streptophyta; class Magnoliopsida; order Fabales; family Fabaceae; genus Lathyrus; species Lathyrus tuberosus. The sequence continues at coordinate 2,224,654 of JALAZF010000052.1, read as the reverse complement.
TCCTACCAATGTGGCAGCCTTACCCAGGAGACTTGGGGCCAGAAAGGAAGCCGATTAATGAAACTCAACTGAGCATCATTGAACAGAATACCAGTGTCCCCACCATGTCATGGGATCAACACTCAGGTCATTCAGACACTACTCAACACGACGATGAATTTGCAACGTTTGCAGGACTTGAATTCATCAACTATGCTTTTCCCGAGGTCAACGTCATCGAGAGGGATGACCCCTCCAGTTCCAAAGAAGTGTGGGACACCTTGGGACAACTGAGTGGAAAATACGACTATATGGTCAAGTACACCACTCCTGAAAGCTCTCGTATCAGGCTCGAAGATATCCAGCGAACTAGATGGGGAGATACAGCTGAGAGCACAAATGTTATGCAAAATACAACTGAGGAATCCTCCTACGACAATTCTGCCTGGGAGACAGATTCCAATGATCCTGCTCCACCAGAAATCAGCGTTATTTATGAAGACAAAAGAAAGAAGGTGCCAGACTTTGTGATTCACCGAGGAGCTCACCGCCAATGGGTTGCTGTCGATGTTCCGAAGGTCGTTCGCCAATCAAAGTAATTGCCATCTTTAACCTTTCACCCTGCCCAGGTGAAACGGATGTTTTGATAGGGCTCGCTTTCTGTAAATTTTCCCTCTTCGCTTCGCCCAAAGCGACAGAGTTTTGTTTTATAGGGCTGTAGTTTCAAGGATCGACTTGTTCATTAATAAAATAACGTCATTCTGTAATTTCCGCATTAATTGTTGTTTCTCCTTTTGCTTTTTCTCGGAAAATGGTAATCCTAAAAAACAATTCAATAATAAAAACAAGCAGTAATAAAAGAAAAATACGCTGCACACACGTTTGCATTCTCTCTGTCTCTTCTAAACACGAATCATCATGTCATGCAGATTGCTTGTTTTAAACCCCGTTGAAACATACGATCCAATGCCTTCTCCCAACTTTGAATTCCCGGTATTTGAGGCTGAAGAAGAAGATGACAACGAAATTCTAGAAGAGATCTCCCGACTACTCAGACAAGAGGAAAGGTCCATTGAACCTCACAAAGAGCCGTTAGAAACGGTAAACTTGGGTTCGGAAGAAGAGAGAAAAGAAATCAGGATTGGGGCACTGCTCAGTCCAATTGCCAGAGAGGGTTTGATAAAGCTTCTCAAAGAATTCCCCGATGTATTCGCTTAGTCCTATCAGGATATTCCAGGGTTGGATACCAACATCGTGGAACATCATTTACTGTTAAGTTCGGAATTTCCACCAGTAAAGCAAAGGTTGAGACGCACTCATCCGGACATGGCCATCAAAATCAAAGAGGAGGTACAGAAACAGATTGATGCGGGTTTGCTCGCTACGTTAGAATATCCTCAATGGTTAGCCAATATCGTACCTGTTCCGAAAAAGGACGGAAAGGTCAGAATGTGTGTCGATTACAGAGATCTGAATAAGGCTAGTCCAAAGGACGACTTTCCTTTACCACACATTGACATGCTGGTAGACAGTACAACAAAGTTCAAAGTTTTCTCTTTCATGGATGGATTCTCGGGCTATAACCAGATCAAAATGGCGCCGAAAGACATGTAGAAAACTTCGTTCATTACCCCATGGGGTACCTTTTGTTACAAGGTAATGTCGTTCGGTTTGAAGAACGTCGGGGCAACCTATCAAAGGGCCATGACTACTCTGTTTCATGACATGATACATAAAGAAATCGAAGTGTATGTCGATGATATGATTGCAAAATCTAAGACAGAGGAGGAGCATGTGACCCACCTGTCAAAACTATTCGAGCGTCTGAGAAAATACAAACTCCGCTTGAATCCCAACAAATGCACCTTCGGTGTCCGTTCAGGGAAACTCTTAGGGTTCATCGTCAGCCAGAAAGGAATTGAGGTTGATCCTGACAAGGTCAAGACCATTCAAGAAATGCCTTCTCTGAAAACTGAAAAACAAGTCAGAGGGTTCCTGGGAAGTTTGAACTACATCTCCAGATTCATATTCCTCATGACTGCCACATGTGCGCCGATTTTCAAGTTACTCAAAAAGAACCAGGATTGGACAGAAGATTGTCAAACCGCCTTCGACAGTATTAAGGAATATCTGTTGAATCCTCCGATTCTATCACCTCCAGTGGAAGGAAAACCACTGATTATCTACCTCACAGTCTTGGAAGACTCAATGGGGTGTGTACTTAGCCAACAAGAAGAAACCAAAAGGAAAGAGTCTGCCATTTACAATCTAAGCAAGAAGTTCACCGACTGTGAAACTCGGTATACTATACTTGAGAAAACTTGTTGCGCTTTGGCTTGGGTTGCCAAACGTTTGCGCCAGTACATGATTCGTCACACTACTCGGTTAATCTCCGAAATGGATCCAATCAAATACGTCTTCGAAAAACCTGCTCTCACGTGAAGGATTGCCCGTTGGCAGATGTTGCTATCAGAATATGACATAGAGTACCACGCTCAGAAAGCCGTTAAAGGAAGTATTTTAGCCGATCATTTGGCTCATCAACCGATTGACGATCAAGAATCAATCGGGTTCAACTTCCCAGACGAAGATGTCATGTACCTAAAAATGAAAGACTGCGACGAACTGCTACCCAGTGAGGGGCCAGAACCAAGTTCCCAATGGGGACTAATCTTTGACAGAGCAGTTAATCATTATGGAAACGGAATTCGGGCAATAATTGTTACCCCTCAGGGTACCCACATTCCTTTCACCGCTCGACTTACATTCAAGTGTACAAACAACGAGGCCGAATACGAAGCTTGTATTATGGGTCTCGAAGAAGCGATTGATTTAAGGATAAAAAACTTGGACGTATATGGCGACTCAGCCCTGGTTATCAATCAGATAAAAGGAGATTGGAACACATACCAATCAGGATTAATTCCTTACAAAGCCTATGCAAGAAGGTTGTTACCTTTCTTCAACAGAGTCGAGTTTCATCATATCCCTCGTGATGAGAATTTCATGGCTGATGCATTAGCCACTCTCTCTTCCATAATTAGTGTAGGTCAATGGAACGACTTAACTAAGATCGACATCATGCGCCTTGAACGACCCGCTTACATCTTCACGATTGAAGCAGTCATAGACGATAAACCTTGGTATCACGATATCAAATGCTTCCTTCAGAAACAAGAATACCCACCTGGGGCACTATGGAAGGACAAAAAAACCCTCAGAAGACTAGCAAGCAGCTTCTTCCTGAGCGGTGATACTCTCTATAAGAGAAATTTTGACATGGTCTTGCTCCGATGCGTAGACAGACAAGAGGAAGACATTCTGATGAAACAAATTCATGAAGGGTCCTTTGGCACTCATGCCAACGGACACACAATGGCGAGAAAAATTCTGAGAGCAGGGTACTATTGGTTGACAATGGAATCCGACTGCTACAAGTACATGAGGAGGTGTCACAAGTGTCAGATATACTCCGACAAAATTCATGTACCGCCTACACATCTCAAGGTTCTTTCTTCCCCATGGCCTTTTTCCATATGGGGAATCGATATGATCGGCATGATCGAACCTAAGGCTTCAAACGGACATCGGATCATCCTGGTCGCCATTGACTATTTCACCAAGTGGGTCGAAGCAGCGTCATACGCTAATGTAACCCGACAAGTGGTGGTCCGATTTATCAAAATCAGTATCATCTACTGTTATGGTGTCCCGAGCCAGATCATTACTGATAATGGATCTAACTTAAACAATAAGATGATGAAAGAGTTATGTGCAGAGTTCAAGATCGAACACCATAACTCATCTCCCTACCGACCCAAGATGAACGGAGCGGTAGAAGCGGCTAACAAGAACATCAAGAAGATTGTTCAGAAGATGGTTGTAACCTACAAAGACTGGCACGAGATGCTACCCTTTTCTCTTCACGGTTATCGTACGTCTGTCCGTACTTCAACAGGGGCAGCCCCTTTCTCTCTAGTATATGGTATGGAAGCAGTGCTCCCCATCGAAGTAGAGATCCCATCAATCCGGGTATTGATGGAAGCAAAGCTTACAGAAGCTGAATGATGTCAAAGTCGACACGACGAACTGAATCTGATTAAAGAGAAGCAAATCATGGCACTATGCCATGGTCAGTTGTATCAACAGAGAATGAAGAAGGCATTTGACAAAAAGGTCCGACCTTGCGTCTTCAGGAAAGGAGCCTTGTGCTCAAAAAGATACAATCATTTCTCACTGATTCTCGGGGTAAATGGACTCCAAATTATGATGGCCCCTATGTGGTCACGAAAGCTTTCTCAGGCGGCGCCTTGAGACTTGCAACCATGGACGGAGAAGAATTTGCCTACCCCATGAATGTTGATGTAGTCAAGAAATACTTCGCCTAAAAAAAACGTCTCGGTGGATTGAAAACCCGAAAGGGCGGTCCAGGCAAAATTTAGAGACAAAATAAAAAAATCATCCCGGTGGATTGGAAACATCACAGTACAATCTAGGAAAAAGTTAGGGATAATGGCAAGTAACTATGTTCAACAGAGGCAAGTCCCTCAGCAGTAGCAGTTACACCGTCCATCAGAGGAAAACTCCAGTCAAGGTCATCTTTGACAGAAGCTCAGGATGTCCCGAATTCAAAGTTGGTAGAAGGATAGTGATCGTTATAGCCCTTTTCCTATAAATTACCATTTCCTAACTTTGTAAATACTCTTTGGAATCACGCGTTTGGCTGATCTCCGTCTTATCAATAAAATTTGAGTCCTTGTGCTTTTGTTTGTAATTCTCATTTGTTTTAGCTTTGCAGAACGACATTTTGATATGATTAACGGTTCTTGAAATAAAACAAAAAGTGAATTTTACTTGTAAAACTTTTTCTGCTTTAAAATAAAGATGGCAATTTCTTTTGACTGTTGAACATCAAAAGAGCATCAACCGCTTCTCCAGAAGTAAGCGAACTTCAAAGTGCAGAATCAAAGTACTCCTTCTACGCCAGTGCGCCTGAATAAAGGATCAATAGTGTCGAATGCGACTATTCCATCTGACCTCTTCGGTAGAGTTCTTATCTCCTAAGCCCGATTAACAGTATTCCCCGTGAGAACTACTTCTCCTAAGCAAGGTAGAACTGCTATCTTGAACCAAGTGATACCTTTCATCTCCCGCGACGGCCGAGTATCCAGTCGTGTTCATCCGTCAGTCTGTGTGTTGTGTCAAGTCATTGTCAGCATATACATACATACATCATGCATTTTATTTGCATTCACATTTCATATTGCATCACTCTGGTCGGTCTTATCCCCTAGTGATAAAAGTCCTCTCAATCGAGTTGTCGATTCTTTCCTCGTCAGGAAGTAAATCATCTGAACAATCTTGCCTCCAGTTATTTCAAAATTGAAGATAGGTCCTGGACCACTTTGATAACTTGAACCTCTGAAAAACCAGAGAAATTTTCAATAGATATCACTCTTCGCCATTGAAGATGATATCCTTGCTTTCCCGGATTAAGGAAATCCTGAGAGAAAGCCTCATAATCAGAGATTCGGTGATACGACAGTTTTTCTCCGAAAGAACCACTGATGAAAAGGTCATCGACACCTCAAAAATGGATCCCATCATATGGCATTTCTCCGGGAAGATCCTGAGAAAAGTATGATGTAATATCCCAAGCGCGAAGGTAGTCTTTCAGGAGACTCGTCTTCCCCAGTAGAAACAAATGGTGTCTCCAACAGAGAAGTTTGTGCACCTCTACAACTCAGACGACTGGATTCCCCAGCAAGTCTGACGTCAACTTTTTCCTTCAAATGGAATCTCCCCAGGAAAATTCAGCGAGAAGTTTGAGGAAAACCGCTACGAACAGCGTCCCTTGTCAAGAAAGTTTATTGACAAAAGAAACTAAGACCAGTTCCTTGGTAGGAAACCAGGATCGAGGGGAAGTTTAAATAAGAAACTAAGACCAGTTCCTTGGTAGGAAACCAGGATCGAGGGGAAGTTTAAATCAGAAACTAAGACCAGTTCCTTGGTAGGAAACCAGGATCAAGGGGAAGTTTAAATCAGAAAACTGAGACCAGTTCCTTGGCTGAAGACCAGGATCGAGGGGAAGTTTACCTTTTCTAAGCATCATTGCTTAGCAAAAGAATATGAATGTGATCGGCCATTCATAACCACCATCAAAATTTCGGGTATTCCGATATTTAATCCTCTTGCACCCCGAATGCCCGAATACCTTCGTCATTCACACCTTCGTGTCCAAGAAGATTAAATAGGGGCATCTGTCATACCCCAAATTTTGACCACTAAGATTTCCCATCATTGTACAAATCATCATCACAATATGGGTGTGTCATTATGCCTCATCAGTCTCCCCAAAGATGGGTGAGCATTCACTACTATCAAAATTAGGGTTTCGAGCCCTCTCAGAGCTTTTAGACAAAGGATCAATCAACGAATGACATGATCTTCAACTTGTCTACACCCTCAAACATACACAAAGGATCAAAAAGGACTCCCACTTCAAGGATTAAGCACAAGGATGCTCCCTTCTAGGTGGATCAAGCCTCAAGATCGCCAGTGTCACCAAATTAGGGTTTTGATCGACCAGGGCCTCCAGATGGAAATTTTACTCTGGGCATGAGCCAAAGATCCAAAACATAACCTAATATGCTCCATGGAACCTCATAAACCCAATCATCCAGTCAATTTTGCCTCAGGGGATGCATTCATCAAAAATCAGGAATTAGGGTTTCTTGACCTAATTCACCCCTAAGTTGACTTTTGGGACCAATTATGAACCAAGACCTCAAGAGAGGATTTGAGGATATCCAATATGCCATATTGATCCATTTGGAACAATGGATTGATCCAAGAAGTTTGAGCAACAAGTTTCAATTTCATCTGAACCACAGTTAGGGTTTCGCGGGAAAAGTCAACTGTAACTTTGACTTTTGACCAGGACATGCTCCCAAGCCCTAAGACATGATTCAATATACTCTATACCACCCATGGAACATGTCCATAAAGTTTGACTTAGGTCAAGGACATGATTTCCTAAAGAATTGTATAGTTTGGAATTCATCGGATAAAAAGTCAACTGTGCACAAAAGTCAACTTTGGAGGATCATAACTCCTAAACCACAAAGCCATTTTTTTCCATCCAAAGCTTGATTTATAGATCTCATTGTATTCTACAAAAGCTTCATACTTACCTATGTCCAAATTCCTCTTGGATTTTGAGTTATGGAGTGATCAAAATCAAGAAAAGTCACTTTGTTCTAACACTTAGTGAAAATTTCACTAAGTCAGATTTTGCCTTACTTTTTTCCAAATGTAGGGACATTTTTCACTTGGATCCAAAAAGTATCAAAACCAAATATGATCAAACAGTTGTTGTATCATGTAAAGGCTTTCCAAAATGGCCAAGAATATCACCAAATTCAACTTGAGCCATGAGATATGACAATGGCAAGTTGCCTTGCTGAAATCTGCCAAGGCAAGGTAGATTTTTGCACTTTTGGTCGATTTGCCAAAATCAGCCAATTCCAAGCCTTGTCATCACTTTGGACACATCTGAGGATTGAATCTAAAGGGGACAATCACTGAGCCAAGCCTCCAAAGTCCTTGGAACAAGAAATAGCATGCTAAACCTAGAATTGCCCAAAATAGGGACAAGACTCCAATTTTGGATTGGAGCATTCAATGGAAGCATCAAGGTGGCATGGACTAAGCCATTAGCAACTAAATTCAGTCAAGACTTATCCAAGACCAAGGGGACCAGCAGCCTATGCCCTAACCTCTAGTCAATGGCTAGAGGAGACTTGGATTTTCATTTGCCAACATTGGCCAAACCTACTCAGCAGTTGCCATTCACTATTCCTTGCAAAATAAACTTGATCTACTATAAATAGAGCTCAATTGTGATCAGTTTAAGTACACCAAAGGCCTACAACACTTGCCTTTCTCAAAATCCACTTGTCACTCTAAAAAATGCATTTCTTAGCAAGTCACTATCGGGTTTTTCATTAGAGAGCAATTCCACTCAAACCAATCACACATACACCTCATATACATCATATGTGAGCTGATCAAACACTTAAACAACATCTGGAACACTGATTTCTCAGAATCACCAGTCAATTGCTCAAGGTTTTAACCAAGTTGCAGTTGAGATGCCATGAAGTGATCCAACCAATTTCCATCAAGGCCAAGCATTCAAACACACTGCATAGGGTGTAGGGAAGCTGTTCAGATCATCACAACTCATCTGTAACACCTCCAACTCAGAAATCACTTTGAACTTGTTGTCACGGCCTAGAGGTAAGCCTAAACTTAGTCATCTCTCAATCTATGCATATTTCCTCGCACAATACTTTTGCCAAATGTTCATAATCATGCATGGAATGTTTCCCCTCAAGTAATTGCTTTGTTTGAATCGTGTATCAAAAATCCCAGCCTTCATGCAGAATTTGGGGTTCTTGAGGAATTTTCGTGATTCCTTATTTTATGCTTAATTTAAATGAAATTAATTGCCATAGACATGATCGTGAGGTTGAAACGAGTTGATTGGTATGTGGATTGCATGATATGATCAAGTATTCAATGAGATTGGATAGAAAATGCAAATCTGGGAAACTCAGAACACGCGCGTGTTCTTGCCCTTGTTCTTGGCGCCATTTTCACAAATTCAAATATTTGAATTTTGTGATTTTATTTAATTGATTCAAAAATTAATTTCTCTCTGAGTTTTAATGATTTTGAGTTGATTCTTTTTTAAATAATTCACAAAAATGTTAAAATATTTTTTTTCCCAAAAACTCCCAAAAATATTATTTATTTTATATAATTGATATTTTTGCAAAGAATTAATATTTTAATTGTTTTTGACATTTTGAATATTTTTTCCATCTTGATTTTGCAACTTTTAATGACTTCTAATTATTTTGTAGGTCAATACTTAATTTTTGAAGCATTAATCCAAGATCACAATTTGTTTTCCATATGTTAAACAATTTTGATCATTTTAATTGAATTTTTATTCAATTAAAATACATTTTGAAAACAAATTAGGGTTTTTGGATTAATTCAACCCTCATAAATCATTTTCAAAACTTTGGGCCTCTATTAGAGTGTAAGACCCAACCCCCTTTGAAAACCAAACCATTTTGGGCCTCAATGCATTGTATAAGACCCACTGCGTTTTCAAAAATCTCGGCGCGATCGCCATTTTAAATGAAAAATCATCTGGGCCTACCCTCGTGTTATAAGCCCCACTCTTTTTCTTTTGGGCCTCTAATAGAGTGTAAGACCCAACCCTTTGTAAATACAACCTATTTTGGGCCTCATTCATGGTATAAGTCCCGTAGTATTTCAAAAAAGTTTGACGCGATCATCATTCGTTGAAAAACAAATCTTGGGCCTACCCTCGAGTAGTAAGACCCATTTCTTTTCTTTAAGACTTTTTGGGCCTCTTGAGAGAGTGTAAGACCCATCCCTTTGTACAGAAAATAATTTTTGGGCCTCATTCACTCGTATAAGTCCCACTGTACAAATTCAAACAGTGCGATCACTGATAAAACCCTGGGCCTCTCCTTGAGCTATAAGCCCCAAATCTTTCTTTTTCAAAGCACTTTCCCCTTTGATTTTGAAATATACTATTGTTTTCAATCTTTCTTTGTTGAACAACTAACCAAACAGCATGGAAGCTCTACAACCGAGTAAGTGTTTATATGCTTTCATTTACCGCTTTCATATACATATAACTGTATTGTGGGGCTGTTTCGCTGTAAGTCTTCTTTCATAAACTCATATAAACTGTGTAATAATAGTATAGATATTTAGAGTTTCCCCGGCAACTACGTTTAGCATTAAGCCCGTTGATCACTCTTAAATAGTCAAAACTAGATCCCCTGGGATTACCAGACACAGTCTTCCCTCCTCTTGGGGTTAAAAAATATGGAGATATGAAAGGCAGCATTCTCGGTGAACCCTTTCATAGACTATCACTCGTAGAAGTTGTCAAAGAAACTCTACTCCCCAGAGATGATCTTTTCTCCGTGAATGGCATCTCTTGAGTTTCTTCCAAATTCTCAAACTTTCCTGGCTTGATCTATTCTTTCTGAATAGCCTGTCTTCACTTCTCGGGGTTTGGGGACCCATCGGCTTCTTAAAAGCATCAGCCTCCTCTTGGGCATTGTTCAAGGAACCACAGGCTTCCTAAAAGCACCCCGCCTTCTCTTGGGCTTAGTACAAGGACCCGTCGGCTTCTTAGAATTATTCACAGCCTCCTCTTAGGCTTCGTATAATGATTCTTCCTCTGGGAATGATAGCCTCCTCTTGGGCTTCATGCAAGGACCTATCGGCTTCTTAAAAGCTTCCAGCCTTCTCTTGGGCTTCGTACAAATTGTCCCGACGACCTCCTAGAGGTGTAGGAACAGAAATCAGTCATCTTAATAGAGCAGTCTTTCCAAGAGTCTACTACTATTTCTCAAAGCATAGTACAAAAGATGAAACTTTAGACTTGGACAGTCTAATTTCCTCGAGTCTCCAAGACATTCTCAAGCTCCCTTCAAAAATAGGAAGAAAACCCGTAGACTCGGACAGTCTCAATACCCTTCGGATTTCCCACTTCCTTAAAGAACAGGAAATATCCCTGATCCTCAAATCAAAATCCCTAAGTACAAACATTACTCATATAAGAACTGATTTTCTCTTTAAATCAGCATACTGGTCCTGTCACTCAACTGAAACAGTCACCATAGCCTCCTCTTGGGCTTTGTACAGTGATTCTCCCCAACGGAGCTAACAATTTTAGCCTCCATCTCGAGCTTCGTATGAGATACAAAAGACTCTCTGGTTGAGTCAAAACCTTTTAGCCTCCATCTCGGGCTTTATACGAGATACTAAGAGACTCCCTCGTTGAGTCAATCACCATCTTTAGCCTCCATCTCGGGCTTCGTACGAGATACAAAAACACTCTCTTGTTGAGTATAAAAGATTCTCCTGTTGAGTCAAAACCTTTTAGCTTCTCTCTCGGGCTTTGTACGAGACACATAATAGCCTCCTCTTAGGCTTTGTATAAGAAAACCACTAGTTGATCCAATCAACCTTTTAGCATCAAAGTTGTGCCTCGTTCACAGTACGCAAACATCAACAACTCCTTCCCCTTCATCTAATCGCTGTAAGCGGCAAGCCTCTGGATCATCTAAATCCATGCCACTGTCCCTCTTTTAGCATGAGAAATTCCTAAGGAAAGATAGCATTGCTCTACACTGAGTTAAAGTCTTCTCCTTGGAAGTCCCCTATAAAGGAAATTATGGCATTGCCGGATTCGCACATCCCGATTAAAGTAATTCTCCTTTATAAACAGTTGTGACATACAAATCCCTCTTTAGAGATGACAAATTCTCTCTAAAGTCAAACCCTTTTAGCTTCATATCTTGGGCTTTGAACAAGATACAAATAGACTCTTTAGCTTCACGTCTTGGGCTTTGAACAAGACACCAAAACACCACTTCCTCCCATAGAATAGGAGGAACTATGATCGCTCTGATTTCCCTGTTTCGGAAAAAACGGGAATACGTAGGCATAAGATTGAAAGAAAAATCTTAGCAAGCACACTAAACAAAAACCCAAAATCCCATACTTTCATACATCCGTCCTAACATCTTCACCTCCCACCCATCGACCGACCACTATTTTTAACAAAATAAACCTAAAAGAGACCCCGAATCTTTGTAGCATCTGTAAACCAACAGTTTTGACTGTTTAACCTCAGTTTGCAAGCAGGGTTAATTTGAGACATCTATTTCCCTTCCTTCATCAGCTTCAATAGGATAAAAAATGAATCGAGCTGTAGATACCAAAGAGCGGTAGTGCTTCGCAACCACATCCAAAATCGCTCGCTACATGTGTCTTACTTTCATGGCCTATTTTCACGGTGTTAAAGGCTTCAAAATTAAAATCTAATGCCAAAATCGAGATCTACACGAAAAAATGAGCAAAATAATTCCCTCCTAAATTTTTTTTCTGGCGTGGTGGTCACCACCGGTGGCCGCATGACTGACGCGGTGTCCGCCGGACCAGCGCGGTGGCGCTGCGACTTCCGCCCGGCTATCCCTTGCTGAAGATTGAAGATGACGACGTGTCATCCTTTGGTTGGTTGTTGCTGTTTTTGTCTTTTCCTTTTTTTGTTTTATATGATTTAAATGAATGTGACCAATTGATAATGTTTACATACAACTTTGTTACATTTAGTTTCTTTTTTTTTATGTCAAAAAATCTGATATATTAAGATCTCTTCATGGGCCAAGCGAAATACTGTTCACACCCCCCCCCCCCCCCCCCCCCCCCCCCAATGTCCAGGCCCAACGTGTGTATTTATTTCCCTTTGTGTTCAGTATTGCTAATGCACCCCTCCATTTAATCACTTGTTTTTTTATTTCTTTTTCGTTTTCGTTTTATTTTCATTTATTAAAAATACTTTTGTTTATTAAAAAGTTCCAAAAATAATCATGAACATATTTTAGTGCCTCATTTAATTTCCTATGAATTTTATTTTCGTTTTCCATTTGTTTTGATAATTAATTATGATTTTCTTTTCCAAGGTGTATTCCATGTTTACCCTTGTGGTTAGTGCTTGTGTTCGATGACTTTGCCATGCCTTTTTGAGCCTATTTTTTTTGCCATGTATTTACACTTAAATGAGGGATGTTTTAATGTCATGTTGCTTCCTTGGTGATTAATTTTATATTATTTTCCATGTGGTTCTCTTTGCTCCTCGATTATTGCTCTGTTAGCTTGATATGTGTGATGTTTTGATCCAATTGGTGATGTAATTTTGTGATTCTTGGTGAGAAATTTTGTACATTCATTCTTGATGGATATAACATGATTTTGAGAATTTATTTGGATTTTTATAAGGCATGATTCTATTTTTGGTTGATGCTTACATGTGGCTTGAGTATTGAATGAAATGTTTTTGATACTTGACCTAGCTTGTTCTTTTTGATCACTTGCGCTTAAGTGAAGCTTGAAATGATTATTTGATATGATCATGTACTGTTTTGGCTTGTTTGTGGCTTTGGAATCATTCTCATTTGATCATTTTCCTAATTGTGGTTGATTTTTCAATTTGACTATGTTTTGGCCTTACTCCTTGGATGTTCTTGAACTAGTTTCCTTGTGATGCCTTCTCATATGATCTAATGAATGCTTGGTGACTCTTGTTTGCTTTGCATAACATGTTTAAGGTTCTGATTTTCTTTGGATTTTGATGTATGATCTTCCTTTGGTGATGTCTTACTTGTATAAGAACATGTGAATCATTTTGGACCTAATCTTGTTGCATACATGCCTAGTTTTGACACATGCTTTGTATACGATACTTGACGATCCTAATTGTTTGGTTTGAGTTTGATTATGGTTCATGGAGGATGCATTTGCTACTGCCCACTTGGATTCACTTCATGTTCTTCACTTCACTTGGTCTTTAATGATTGATTTCCATGATGCATTTCACTAGCATTTGATTGTTGCTACTTTGGTTATGCATGTTAATGTGAAGCCTTCTTACATGTTTGAATTGGATGATTATAACATGATTTGAGTTCTGAACTTGCTTCATTCCCATCTTACTTTGCCCACATTGCCTTGGTGTGATGTTTAATGGGGTTCAATTGTGTTTTTAATGCAAGTTTACTTGCACTCTTTCTTGTTTACTTCTACCTTCTTGCTTGAGCTTCAATGTATGGTCTTTTGAAGCATGTTTGATGATGTGAATTGGATGTGATATGCATGATGTGCTTGCTTCCCTACCATGTTTCTTATCTCATGGTTCCTTTTCTTCTTCATCTTTCACTTCTTTTCTCCTCCCTTGGATCTTAAGACTTGTTCAAGTCTTGTATTCACTTTTGCATATTCCCTTAGGGTTCCCTAATCCAACTTAATCTTTGATTAAGCTTAGAGTAGGGTAGACATTAGGATTCAAACCATGTATGCTAACATTAGGTAGAGTCTTCCCTTCTTACCTCAACCTTAGGGCCACTTTTGCATGACAACATTAGGATATAATTCCCGTAGTGTTCTCTTTTTCCTTTGAGTCTTCTCGTCTCATCTCATGACAAGTTTAAGACACTTAATAAAGGCAATGAGCATTGTGCGCCATGAGCCTTAAGTGCATGGGAAATGAGGAATGAGGGGTTTCCCTTCATTTTTCTAGAGTGTTTAGCGGATGTCCTATCTTGGGACGATTTGCGACGCATTCGTTCCTATGTTATAGACTTTAGTGCAATAAGAGTTTCAAACTAACTTTAATTCACTTCTGTCTAAAAAACACAAAAAAAAATTCAAATATTTTTCATCCTTCGGGATTGTTGGGTATCAAATCATTTTCGGAAAAGAGCTCGTCGCTCGCGTAAAAAACATAAAGACCTTGTAGGTCGAACTACAACTGCTCTGACTTTCTCTTTCTCGTCCGATTGAGGATACGTAGGCACAAGACGACGATGTCTTGGCGAGCAACCTCCCTCTTTAGTGCATAGTCCTTCGAACTACGTCGACTCTGATTCTTCGCTCGTCCACGAAGATACGTAGGCATAAGATTGCGATAATCCTTGCGAGTCTGTTTTTGTTTTTTCCTCCCCGTTTCCGTTTAGCAGTAGGCTTTAGATAACTCACCCTTTGATTAGACAAAAAGCGTGGATCCCATCGAGTACGATGGACGCGAGGGGGTGCTAATACCTTCCCCTCGTCTAACCAACTTCCGAACCTGGACTATGGTTGCGATGTCCATGTCTTCTCCCTTTTGAGGTTTTCTTCGATCGTTTCCTTTCCATGCGTCGGGATAAATAACGTTCAATGGCGACTCTTCTGTTCTGTTTCTGCCGGTTGTTTTTTGCAGGTTACGACAGCTGGCGACTCTGTTGGGGACTCTGTTGGGTGTTTACTGTTGTGCTTTATTTGTTGTATATTACTGTTTTTACCGCATTTATTGCATTTCATTACTGTCTTATACTGGACTGTGCTGGACTGTACTGGTTTTTTCTGTTTGGCGGGATGGGTGTTTTGAGAGATAAGCCCAATACACAGGCTTGAGCATACACCTAGGACTAGAGTGGAAAGTAGTGTGGCCTACGTAGCATCTTGGTACGTTTGGTTTACACAAAACCCACACCCAGACGAGGTTTTCTTGGGAGATATTCTGATTTGTGCATCTTGTGCATTTCGGGGTGTTAACTTAGAGAGTTGTCGACTCTAACGACCATTCCCCGAGGACTCAGTTAAGGCACTCCTCCCAAGAGGTGATAATGGCAGACCAGAAATGGAAAACCCATTACGCTTCTTGATTCGAGGACCCAAAGCTGAGAACTTGCCATAGGATGGCCTTTTTGAGGGGAATCAGTTGAGGCCTCCTCGATTGATGATGATGCCAAACTAGAAATGGTGACCGTATCATCATTTCTCGACATGAGAATCTGATGCTGAGGATCCTCGATTTTTCTTGAACCCACATGTGAGAATGGGCAGGTGTTTACAGGTTTGCAGGTAACCTTGACCTTTAACCTACTTGGTTTTCCGGTTTTCTAGTCAGTGTGTACTTATCAACCTGGTTTTCTCGGTTATCTTAGTGATCCGATATTCTGGTATTTTGGGTTTCTGGATTTCTAGTCCCTATTCAATTGACAGCATAACAGACGTTCAGATAAACTTGACACCTTGATCCCATGTGTGCATCTACATCATCATGTTGACATACATGTTCTCGTATTTCCAAGGATCTTAATTTTGAGACTAGCTATTGAGCATTTCCATCTATTTCTTGTGGTTTGTATGTGAAATAAAAAACTTGAATCAAAGCAGAATGATTCCTTGTAAATATTCGAACATGGCATTTTGCATTTGCATTCTCATACTCATATGCATAACAGGTGCTTAGAAGCGGATTTCTTATTCTGGCTTGGTATTATCTTCAGAATCGTCGGCTTGATCTGTCACCACTACTCAACCTGTGATAATCAGAGGATAGCCATGGAACAGCTATGTGCACAAGTGACTGAAATGAAGATTCAGATGGGGCAGTTTAGGGGAGACGTGCGAGCTTTGATGCAAGACCAGAAAGTGCTGAGAGAGGAAGTCAACCAGATGAAGACTCAGATGAGCCTGGTTACAGAAATTTTGAATACGGTGTTAAAGAAAGAAAACAATAATGTGCTCGCTACTCTCATCTCTTTGGGGTCTTCACTAGATCATGGTTTTCCTCATGAATCTCCTCCACAATCTGAGGTTTTAGAGCTTCCCCGTCAACAATCACTTCCTGCTCCCCAAGAGGATCCTAGGCCAGAGAGGCCTAAGAAGAAGTTTGATCCCCTTCCAATGCCGTATGGGCAACTGCTTCCTCATTTGCTCAAGCTCAAATTAGTCGAGCTTGTCACTTTAGAACCACATCCGACCAGGTTTCCTTTGGGCTTCAATATCAATGCTAGGTGTGATTTCCACTCTAGTGCACCTGGTCACAATGTTGAAAATTGTTCAAGGTTCAAGTATAAGGTTCAAGAGCTCATTGATTCAGGGGCAATCAAGTTCATGTCAGTCAGCACTGGTAAACAAGGTGATTGTACTCCAATTGTTGTAACAGAAGTGGAGACTCCTTCCTTTTCCGTAGGGTCCACCTCACGTCATGGATCTCTTCCACAGCCTTATACTTCAGAAGCTCTGCGTTAGCAACCCTTGATCGTGCCTCAGCCGAATGTGGAAAGGAAAGTACAGGGGCAAATTGGACGCCTGAATCAGCATCGGCAACAGAACTATCAACAACAGGGGCAACTCAGACCAAGAAGGCCCAAGAGGATATTTGATCCTATTCCTATTCCTTGTAGTCAGTTGCTTGCTTGCTTGCTTAAAAGCTCTCTGATTTAGCTGAGGAATACCATGCCAGTGCCATACCCTATTCCTCCGGACTATGATATGAATGCTAGGTGCGAGTTCCACTCAGGAACGTTTGGGCATACAATTGATAACTGTAACGAGTTCCAACACAAGGTGCAAGATTTGATCGACTCAAAGGTCATCACCC
Organism: Lathyrus tuberosus; assembly: GCA_022829125.1. Lineage (NCBI taxonomy): Eukaryota > Viridiplantae > Streptophyta > Magnoliopsida > Fabales > Fabaceae > Lathyrus > Lathyrus tuberosus. Next base: position 2,207,622 of record JALAZF010000052.1, on the reverse strand, counting down.
CAGATGGTACCCCCATGGGCTGAAGCCTCCTTGTCAGAGTAAGCACCAGATCGCAAGAGCGTCATCAGAAGCAATAAGTCCAGACGGAGTCAAGCCTCCTCAACAATGGCAATCTTCGACTTCTTTACTGCATTTTCATATGTAATTTTTCATTGCTTGTTAGTACAGTGTTTGCATGAAAAAAACTTGTTTGTGTTTTGAATGATGATTTTAATGCAATGAATGTGTTGTTCTTGAAGTACTTTACTTTTATGCACTCATATCATGTTTATATGCACTGCAATACTAACTTTCTTGCCTTAAACTCTTGAGGGAGGATGATGAAGTGAAAAACGCAAAATCTTTGGTTGTGTGCTTTTGGATAAAACCCCGTTGATGATGTATAGGCATTGCTTCAAATCCCCAAACACCGGAGATATAAGGAAGATAGACCCTTGTTAACCCCGTCGAGCCTCGAAGTAGGAGTTTTCTTTCATTTGAAAAAACCCTCACATTTAACCCAGGGGCAGGGTAGTTGTCAGTTGGTTTGACTGAGCGTTCTACTTTCAAAAGGAGTGTGCATATGAGGATCCATTACCTTTCTTTCTTCACATATCAGGAGGTCAAGGGACGTGAGACCACAATGGTTATCCCTCGCCGCAAGGAGTGAAGTAGTCACAATCTTTTCAAAGAAGTCCAGACAGCCAGTGTCACACGATTTGTTAAAAAAAAAGAGAAAAAAAAAGAAAAAATATATAGAGAAAAAAATCCCGCTAAGTCGAAAACTTGAAAAAAAAAAGTGACTTAGGCAAAAAATTAGGGCATCCCGCTAGACTTCAAAAAAAAAAAAAAGAGTTAAGTCCAGGAAAAATCAGGGAAACAATAAGAGAGAAAGCGAAAAGGCTTACAAAAGGGAAAACCTTAGAGCAAAAGCAAGTCGTGTGACCACAGGCACCAAAGACGAAAAGAGTGACTACCACTCCGAAACCCTTACAGACTCCTTAATTGTCGCCGATGGCATGTCATAACCTTTTGGTAGGTGAGCGCTCATGCCGGATTAATTGAACGTAGAACCGAAGGACATCATGTAGAATGGGTGGGTATAGACAAACTTTGAGCCATAAATCTTTTTTTTCTCAAACCGCGAACCAGGCCACGTTACAACCCTTAAAAGTCCTAATTGAAGCAGGGTTTATTCCAAAAGCGTACTTCAGCAAGATAGCGTTCCTGACTCCTATGAGTTATGCTAATAAGATTTTTGTTGGTATTGGATGTGCGTATTGTTTTCCATTCAAAAATCAATGTCACATCCCAGCTAGTGATTCGTTCACAAGGCTTGGCGATGCATTTTCAATAAAACTTCGAGGTTAACATGTGTGTTGCATTTGAATTATCATTCTCATAATAAACATTTTCTGCTTGCATATGCTTAAGCATCAGGGGAGCTTACACAATGAACGTCAGTCGAGAAGCTTGATCACGCCGAGTTGAGATGGTGAAAATTCCTAAAGGATAGTCATGTCAAGGGGCATGTGGCCAGGAGACTGTACGTAGCCTGGGCGTTCCCGGTAAATGGTGATAAGATGTTGCCAATTTGGAGCAGTCACATTGAAAACTCTCCTTAAAGCAGCCAAACAGGGGCATTTAAGTCGAGATTTGGCAAATCTCTCGAAGACCAGTCGGTCAGAGGCAAAGTCACTTCAAGGCTCGTATTGGGGCAGGCCACCTCAAGAGCACGAGAAGTTATCCACTCCTAAAGGCGGTTATTTGAGAGCACCTCTTCAAGGTCCAAAATACTGGGGCAGAGTATTTCAAGTAATTTCAAATCCTCTCGAGGCAATTTACTTCATAGAGTATGAAGTCTGGGGGAGTTATGTCGAGATCTAATAAATCTCTCCAGGAGTTTGAAGACCTTGGGGCATGTGAGAGCCAGGTTTTCTGTAAAATCCTCTTGAGACGATTTCTTCCGTTAGACCCTGTAGTCTGGGGCAAGTGGAGATCAAAGGGCCGTTGGCCACGTGGGAGGATCAGCACGCAGTCGATTAACAGAAACGTGAATCGCCAAAGTAATTCCCAGTATGGATTTTCTCTTCCTCAGTAAGGCGCCAAAAGGCGTATTTTCCCTGTGAGGGAGGCGTTTGAATCGCCATTCGTCCTCAGCAAAGATTGGTGAAGTTCTATCATCCATGGCAGAGCATTATGAAAATTCTGACTATCCTCCCCAGCCATAGTTCAGAAGTTTACTCTCCCTCAGCCAGGTTGGTGAAGTTTATTGCTTTTCAGCACGAATTCATGGTTTTGGGTCGGTGTTTCTTGAGTTTGTGGTAAGGTGGTTTCCGTCTCCCCGACGGAGTAATGGTAGAATTTTGTCCCTTAGCGAAGCAGATATCGTCAATTGTCGTTCCCCAAGCAAATTTGTGGGTGATGGTTAGCCTTCTTCAGTAGGTCAAAGGCCAATTGCCATTGGTACTTATCTTCAGAAGAGCCCTGGGGCATTTTTAGCAAATGTTTATTACATAGAGGAGGTTTTGGTTGGATTCTCGAGCGGAGTCTATGACCATAGAGACAATGCAATTTGTCGTATGTCTGCAGGGTAGCAAGATTAATTCTCCCCAATAGAGTTTCTCTCCCCGGCACTAAAATTTCATCATCCTCAGCAGAGCGTACTCTCCCCAGCAAGAGTACAGAGGATTGTTCCCCCAGCCGGAGTCGTGTTTTGATTATTACTCCCCAGCAAGCATCCAGAAGTTGATGTTGTTGTGTCTCCAGCAGGAGATTTATGGAATATGTTCCTTGGACAAAGATGTTATCATCCCCACAGAGTCTTGGTGTCCACTTTCCTCAGTCGATCAGGAAGTATAGTCTCATCGACAACAGTTTGATCTAATCCCCAGCAGGGTGAGGGTAAAGTTATTTCCCAAGCAGCAGGTTAAGCTCAATGGTATCCCCAAGCAGAGTTTGGTGGTAATCCTTGCAACAGTTTGTTCAACATTGGTTAACATCCCCAGCAGGTTTTAAGTCCAATGGTTATTGGTACCTTTTCTGTAGCAGACTTTTGGATTCCATCTTCAATAGTTGTTATTCTTAATCCCTAATAGAGTGGAAGTTCTCTTGGGTTTCATCTTTCAGCAGAGATTGTGATCAGGAAGGTTGTTCAGTGTGACTTCCTCAGCAGGGTCTTTGATTCAGAGGACAATTGAGTTTGTCATACTCAGTGAAGTTGCCTTCGTCTTCAGCATTTATTTTGCTGGAGCGCTTCTTTACCATTGCATGAGCATTTTTGCATGGCATCCTCCCAAAAGCGTAGCATTTCCATTTCGTATGGAGAATTACGTCATAGAAAAATTCAAACATATGCATTCGGAGCATAAGCCAGGTTTAGGTTCTTATTTTCCAGGTGTATCCCCTAACAGGAAGGGTCGTACCTCAGGAGATATCGTCCAACTTTATTCCCCAAGCCGTGGATTTGGTCATCTAGAGAGAACTATTTAGTATTCCCCTGCAGAGTTATCTGTCAGAATTGGTAGCCTGTGGTTTCTGTTCTTTACACCCCTTCGTCCAGGAGGTCTTTTGATTTATCCCTTTTGAGTTGTTAGCATTAGTTAGACACCCGTCCGTGTTCTTTTAACACCCGTCCGTGTTTGATTCATTTAATCAATACTTCATCCGTATTGACTTCTTAGACACTCGTCTGTGTTCTCTCGGCACTCGTTCGTGTTCGAATTAGCATTTTAATCCCCAGTGAAGTCTCCATTTTGATTTTAGACACCCGTCCGTGTTCTTTCAACACTCGTCCGTGTATGAACTTTTTCTTCAATACCCGTCCGTATTGACCTTAGACACCCGTCCGTGTTTGAACCCTTTTCTTCAATACCCGTCCGTATTGACCCTTAGACACCCGTCCGTGTTCAATTTAATTTCTTCAATACTTCGTCCGTATTGACCTTTAGACACCCGTCCGTGTTCTTTCAGCACCCGTTCGTGTTTGAACTTTTGTTTCATAACCCGTCCGTATTGACCCTTTTAGACACCCGTCAGTGTTCTTTCATATCCGTCCGTATTGACCTTTTTAGACACCCGCCCGTGTTCTTTCATTACCCGTCCGTATTGACCTTTTTAGACACCCGTCTGTGATCTTTCAGTACCCGTCCGTATTGACCTTTTTAGACACTGGTTCGTGTCCTTTCAGTACCCATCCGTATTGACCCTTTTAGAAACCCGTCCGTGTTCTTTCAGTACCCGTCTGTATTGACCTTTTTAGACACCCGTCCATGTTCTTTCAGTACCCGTCCGTATTGACCCTTTTAGACACCCGTCCGTGTTCTTTCAGTACCCGTCCGTATTGACCTTTTTAGACACCTGTCCGTGTTCTTTCAATACCGTCCGTATTGACCTTAGACACCCGTCCGTGTCCTTTCATCACCCATCCATGTTTGAACTTTTTCTTCAATACTCGTCCGTATTGATCTTAGACACCTGTCTGTGTCCTTTTAGACACCCGTCTGTGTTCTTTCAGCACCCGTCCGTGTTTGAACCTTTAGACACTCATCTGTGTTTATCCTCAGCACATTCAACACTCGTTTGTGTTTGTTTTAATCTGTTTCGATACTTCGTCCATATTGGTCTCTGACACTCGTCCGTGTTATGATCTTACACTTTTTATCACTTGTTCCCCCAACGGAGTCGTCTCTCCTTTTGTAGGATGCAAATTTGTGCGGTTATTTTGGTATTAAATCTCTGTGTATCCCGATTGTCTGGAAGCCTTTGCTTCCATACCCTCGGATCCAAGAAGTTTGAATAGGGGCAGCTGTAACACCTCAAAATTTGCCTTCTTTTTCTAACACTAACTGGCTTATGTTTCATTTCATTTTGCATTAGCATTTGTGCATATCATTGTTTCTACGCATGGGATCAAGGTATGTGTGTCTAGGGATGGAAGATTGAGCATCAATTTGAATCAGAAGGCCTTCATTTCATCAGACGATTGAGAATCAGTAGAATTGGGGATAAAGTCAACTAGACAGAGAGAAAGTCAACTCATGATTTTACGGTCAAAATTGTGTCCCATAAGTTAAACATGATCAACGGATGAGACTTGATAGTCAAAAGAATCATCAAAAATCAAGAATAGAGGAAACTTACCTAATTTGGCAAGTTAGGGTTTTCTAAAGTTTCCATTTTTGGGATCTCATGCAAATACTCATCATGCAAATATTCTTCATGAAATTCATGCTTATGAAATCATTTTCATGGTGACTTAAAAGAGGATTTTATGGCGCAAAAGTGGTATAATTTTGTGGCATGTATATTATGATGATTCCATACAATGTACCATGCAAATAATTTGCCATATTGAGAAAATTTCCAAGTTCACCAAAAGCTCCCACTTTCCATTTGCTAATCCTACCTCACCTCATAATATACCTTTCACACTCCATTTTGCTCACTCATACCACACAAAATACTCCATGCACATGCCAAACCCGTATTACTATTCACCCTATTTTTGGCCAATTTTCCAAACAACTTTTTCTTTGGTTTGGGCCTCTAAAAACCACCACAATCCATCATATATAAGTAGAAAAAAACCCTAAAGGTGGAGGAAGCTTCATTCTCCTATTTTCACATCCAAAACCCTACTTTCTCTCTCAAGAATCTCTCTCTTCGTTTTGTGGTTTCTACTCCAAGTTTTCTCCCACTTTTGGCGTGGTTCATCGTCACAGAGGTATTTAGAGGCAAGTAGAGTGGTTTTCTTTAAGCTTTGCTCAATATTCAAGGTGCAACGGACATAACTCCGTTTGGTAAGCTTACTTTTCTCCATTCTTCCATGCTAGCTATTCATGCGAAAATAGGATCAGTCATGTGCATCTGAAGTCCTACACTATGTAGGCATTAGTTTAGATCTTGTTTGTATATGAATATGTGTGATATTTGATTTTTATTTTATTTTTAGGGCTTACTTTAATGCATGATTTCGTGTGTTTTTAATGGTTATTTTTTAAAACTAATCTCATATTTGGAATCTACATGAAAAAACCTTGAAGTTAGTACCTATGTTGTCTTGATTTGTGGAAGTTGAAATTTGTGTGTCTTACTTTCATGGCATGTTTTCATGGTGTTAAAGGCTTCAAAACGAAAATCTAATGCCAAAATCGAGATCTACGCGAAAAACTGGGCAAAATAGGTCCCCCTAAAGTTTTTTTTCCGGCGTGGTGGTCACCACCGGTGGCCGCCGGACCAGTGCGATGGCGCTGCGACTTTCGGCTGGCTGTCCCTTGCTGACGGTTGAAGACGACGACGTGTCATCCTTTGGTTGGTTGTTGCTGTTTTTGTCTTTTCCTTTTTTTATTTTATATGATTTAATTGAATGTGACCAATTGATAATGTTTACATACAACCTTGTTACATTTAGTTTCTTTTTTTTTATGTAAAAAAATCTGATATATTAAGATCTCTCCATGGGCCCAGCGAAATCCTGTTCGCACCCCCCCAATGTCCAGGCCCAACGTGTGTATTTGTTTCCCTTTGTGTTCAGTATTGCTAATGCACCCCTCCATTTAATCACTTGTTTTTTTTTTATTTCTTTTTCGTTTTCGTTTTATTTTCATTTATTAAAAATACTTCCGTTTATTAAAAATACTTTCGTTTTATTTTTATTTCTTTTCCATTTGTTTTGATAATTAATTCTGATTTTCTTTTCCAAGGTGTATTCCATGTTTACCCTTGTGGTTAATGCTTGTGTTTGATGACTTTGCCATGCCTTTTTTAGCCTATTTTTTTGCCATGTCTTGACACTTAAATGAGAGATGTTTTAATGTCATGTTTCTTCCTTGGTGATTAATTTTCGATTATTTTCCATGTGGTTCTCTTTGCTCCTCGATTATTGCTCGATTAACTTGATATGTGTGATGTTTTGATCCAATTGGTGATGCAATTTTGTGATTCTTGATGATACCTTTTGTACATTCATTCTTGATGGATATAACATGATTTTAAGAATTTATTTGGATTTTTATAAGGCATGCTTCTATTTTTGGTTGATGCTTACATGTGGCTTGAGTATTGAATGAAATGTTTTTGATACTTGACCTAGCTTGGATCTTTTTGATCACTTGCGCTTAAGTGAAGCTTGAAATGATTGTTTGATGTGATCATGTATTGTTTTGGCTTGTTTGTGACTTTGGAATCATTCTCATTTGATCATTTTCCTAACCGTGGTTGATTTTTCAATTTGACTATGTTTTGGCCTTACTCCTTGGATGTTCTTGAACTAGTTTCCTTGTGATGCCTTCTCATATGATCTAATGAATGCTTGGTGACTCTTGTTTGCTTTGCATAACATGTTTAAGGTTCTGATTTGATTTGGGTTTTGATGTATGATCTTCCTTTGGTGATGTCTTACTTGTATAAGAACATGTGAATCATTTTGAACCTAATCTTGTTGCATACTTGCCTAGTTTTGACACATGCTTTGTATATGATACTTGATGATCCTCATTGTTTGGTTTGAGTTTGATTATGGTTCATGGAGGATGCATTTGTTACTGCCCACTTGGATTCACTTCATGTTCTTCACTTCACTTGGTCTTTAATGATTGTTTTCCATGATGCATTTCACTAGCATTTTATTGTTGCAACTTTGGTTCATGATGCATGTTAATGTGAAGCCTTCTTACATGTTTGAATTGGATGGTTATAACATGATTTGAGTTCTGACCTTGCTTCATTCTCATCTTACTTTGCTCATATTGCCTCAGAATGATGTTTAATGGGGTTCAATTGTGTTTCTAATGCAAGTTCGCTTGCACTCTTTCTTGTTTACTTCTACCTTCTTGCTTGAGCTTCAATGTATGGTCTTTTGAAGCATGTTTGATGATGTGAATTGGATGTGATATGCATGATGTGCTTTCTGCCCTACCTTGTTTCTTATCTCATGGTTCCTTTTCTTCTTCATCTTTCACTTCTTTTCTCCTCCCTTGGATCTTAAGACTTGTTCAAGTCTTGGATTCACTTTTGCATGTTCCCTTAGGGTTCCCTAATCCAACTTAATCTTTGATTAAGCTTGGAGTAGGGTAGACATTAGGATTCAAAACATGTATGCTAACATTAGGTAGAGTCTTCCCTTCTTACCTCAACCTTAGGGCCACTTTTGCATGACAACATTAGGATAGAATTCCCGTAGTGTTCTCTTTTTCCTTTGAGTCTTCTCTTCTCATCTCATAACAAGTTTAAGACACTTAATAAAGGCAACGAGCATTGTGCGCCATGAGCCTTAAGTGCATGGGAAATGAGGAATAGGGGGTTTCCCTTCATTTTTCTAGAGTGTTTAGCGGACGTCCCGTCTTGGGATGATTTGCGACACATTCGTTCCTATGTCATAGACTTTAGTGCAATGTGAGTTTTAAACTAACTTTAATTCACTTCTGTCTAAAAAACACAAAAACAAATTCAAATCTTTTTCATCCTTCGGGATTGTTGGGTATCAAATCATTTTCGGAAAAGAGCTCGTCGCTCGCGTAAAAAACATAAATACCTTGTAGGTCGAACTACGACTGCTCTGGCTTCCTCTTTCTCATCCGATTGAGGATACGTAGGCACAAGACGGCGATGTCTTGGCGAGCAACCTTCCCCTTTAGTGCGTAGTCCTTCGAACTACGTCGACTCTGATTCTTCGCTCGTCCACGAAGATACATAGGCATAGGATTGCGATAATCCTTGCGAGTCTGTTTTTGTTTTTCCTTCCCCGTTTCCGTTTAGCAGTAGGCTTTAGATAAATCACCCTTTGATTAGACAACAAGCCTGGATCCCATCGAGTACGATGGACGCATGGGGGTGCTAATACCTTCCCCTCGCGTAACCGACTCCCGAACCCGGACTATGGTTGCGATGACCATGTGTTCTCCCATTTGAGGTTTTCTTCGATCGTTTCCTTTCCCTGCGTCGGGATAAATAACGTTCGGTGGCGACTCTTCTGTTCTGTTTTTGCCGGTTGTTTTTTGCAGGTTGCGCCACATACCACCAATACATTACCTCACGACTGCCCAACATACAACATATACCTTCTCAAACATGCAAACATTGCAATCCACAACAACGACACGCATTCGCACAACCGAATTCCACATTTCACGGTTCAACACGTTAAAACATACACGGAAACACATACAATGCATCGAATAGTTGGAATTCTGTCATTGAAAATAATTTGAACAGAAAGTACATAAAACCAGCTTTCCAACGATTTGAACGACGCCTCAAACGGACTTACGGATCAAAAGTTATGATCGAAACCGTATTTGGACCCAAAGCTGCCTGGCTGCGACGGGGCATCACGGCGCTCTCCGTAAGCCTAAAGGCGCTCGCCATTGCCCTGTAGAATGCAGACTTCTACATTTTTCAGCGTTGGAGGCCTTCCGGACCTCCGATTTCGATTCCGTAAAAACCCCCAAACTTAGAATTCGAAATCTTACCTCATACCACAATTATAAGCAACCTAAAATACATATTTGTAGATCGTCCATCATTCATACATCATAAAATCATCAATCCTTCACGCTTATGTGCCAACCCTCAAAACCCAACAATGGAGGAAAGCATATCAACAATCAAAACAGAATTATCATACTCATGGTAAACCAAATTCAACATATCACATCATCAATTCTCATCAATTAGAACACATTCTAACACCACAAACATAAATCAAGCATGCAATTCACACAATTCGAGCATTTTTATTATCGGCGACACATAGCTCCAACTTCTCACCGGAAACACCAAACAATCAACAAACACATGGGTAAAAACCTAACAATTTATCTACTCTCATACGAACATTATGCAACTCTTAGAGATCACAGAACCTCACCCTTACCTTAGATGAAGATCCTTCAGACGTCTCTAAGCCCTAGCTCTGCTTCTCTCTTCCGTTTCTCCTTTCTCCATAAACACGATCGATTCCAAAATACTTCTCCCCCTTCTCCAATTTTTCCCTTTTCCTACTATAACCCTTGGACCCCTAATATGCTTTTCCTACTTCATCCTTACTAATCCTCATAAATTGACCACCTTGCCCTTATCATCTCTCCACTCATATTATTCAATTTTAAATAAATAAAATAGTGAAACTAATTATTTTAATCTAATTAATTCCAACTAAATTATTTAAATTAATAATTAATCACTAACCACACCTCACCTCTACACTACTGGTCACACACCCCCAATACCTCATTCTCTTCAATTCTAATGTTACTACCCCATAGTAAGGCCAACCCAACTTCCACCAAAACACACATAATCAAACACAAATACACAACATATTAAATTTTAATTACGAAAAATAATTAAAATAAATCGGGGTGTTACAACTCTCCCCCACTTAGAATATTTTCGTCCTCGAAAATTTACCTTATGCGAATAACTCCGGATACGACTCTCGCATCATGCTCTCTAATTCCCAAATCATAAAAGGAAACACCACGAATAACACAAAACAATAAATCACCTCATCAATAACAACAACAAGATTCAATGCTCACACAATGCACTCAACGACCAACTCAAGAAGCAAAGAATAAATGAGTTACGCACACACATGTTCACTCTTGAACCAGAACACAACACAATCGTTACAATTACCACAGGTAACACTCCTCTAATTCCCCATCCTAGGAATTAGCTACTCGCACTCGGATCACCATCATAGGAAACGAGGCAACCACAGAGATAAGATCATAAAGTTCCACGACACAACGTCGTCCTAACCACTTCAACATAACCGGAATACCAACCTCGTGGTCACACAATCATCAAGACAACAATTCTACGATTCATCAATCGTACATGTAACTAGTAGTACATGATCAATATTTAAACCTTTCACCATATCACTTCCATTCCTGTAGGTCATAACGTTCAACCTTTGAACTCCTACCATTCACGCATGCATATTCGAACCGCGCTACATCACGCTTCCGCTGCGCCACTCTGATTACTCGCAACTATCAAATCTACCAATTTCACATCCAACTTCTGACTCTTTCTAATATTCACCGGTAAGTTATCATTCACCTTTTATATACCCAACCTCTCACTCTACTACGTCAGCTCACACACCAGATATAAGTCTTTGGACTGCTACTCAATTCTAATTCTTTGACCATCAAAGCAGACATATGAAAAGACTTTCGACCTAACTCATCAGGAATCCCAACCATCCTCATTGTCTCATATTCTATTCCTTCTGACCAAACAGGTGTTCTACACTCTTGTGATTACTAAACACTTCGGGCTAGATCCATAAAAATAATACCTTCGGATCCTCAACACAAATGCAACCGCAGCCACTCCCAAATCTTGAATAGGATAGACCCTTTCATGAATCCCCAATTGTCGTAAGGCATAAGCTACGGCCTCTCCATCTTACGTTAGTACACTGTCTAAACTCATCACAAACACATCCAAAGACCCCACAAACGGTTTATTAGGATTAGGCAGAATCAAAACTGGAGCCGTAGTCAACTTCTACTTCAGCTCTCTAAAACTTTCCTCACAACGAACATCCCCAACCAATTGACTTATCCTTGCAAGTCAACTGAGATAACGGAAATGCTAACTTGGAAGAGTCTTCCATAACCTGCGGTAATAACCCGTTGAGTCCAAAAATCCTCTAATCTCCTTAACCAACTTCGGAGCTTTCTCATTGTAGAACTGCATCTACTTTGGATGGATCCACGATAACACCCTTATCCGAAATAACATAACCAAGAAACCCATCCTTATCAACCAAAAATCGCGCTTTGCTAACTTAGCATAAAACTTCATCTCTTCCAATACTTGTAACTCAATTCTCAAATACTCTACACGTCCTTCTTCTGATTTTATAATAGATTAGATTACCCCAACGAACACCACTTCAAACTTATCCGATTAAGTATGGAAGATATGATTCGTAATCCCCACACACACCCATCGCATTACAAGCACCGAATAACATCATCCTATATTGTAATGCTCCTAACCGAGTTCCAAAGATTCCAAATCATCTATTCTTGAAAGTGGACACTTATCCTTAAGCACTTTGGAGAGTTATCAATCTACACAAAACACACTTATCCACTGGAGTGCCTACCCATCAAACGGTACACAAATCTCATTTATGTCCATCAGTAGAATAACCTCCCTGTCAACAAACAACTATTTAGTATGGTTCAACACTCTCCAATGATAAAGATGTAGGAGTAATACTACTACAACCATACGCAATCTTCAAAATTCATCCTGAGTTCTAAATAATTTATCCAAAACAGTTTAACAACCTCTGGTTCTGGTTACCACATTCCATATCAATTCTTCTTACGGGGTTTTGACCCAATCAAGGTTTCTGTTGCCACGAGATTTTCAACCCATAACAAAGTAATACCATCAAAGAACTTCAAATCATTCATGATTCGTCACCATTCAAAACTAAAGCTATCTAGAATACAACTGTGGGTTTCCATACTACTCACTGACTAACACGCGACCTCATGCTATCATCAATTTCTCTACTAACAATACTGAAGCTCTCCAAGGTGGCACCCTTGGTCTCACAAATCTTCTTCCTAGTAAATCTTTTAACTGCTCTTTCAGTTCTACTAGTTCTAATGCCGAGATCATGTATGATGCCATAGAATATGGTACCAAGGACACGATCAATAGAGAATTCCACCTCTATCTTTAGCGGCACATCCGATATGTCATCCAAAAACACGTCTAGAACTCATGCACAATTGGCAGTTCGTCGTTGTGACTTTACTGCTAAACTCCAGAACACCATCATCGCAAACATGGCAAACATCTGAGCATCATTTCTTGAGAGTTCTTCTACTTACTTAGCAGGTACAACCTTAACTCTTCACTTTCGTTAAGGTTAAGTTCACTCTTTACCCTCTAAGAAGCAACCATCAACAATACCAGACCATTTCCTCTCAGAGACATCCCAACTTACCGACGTACAAAACCTCAAATCTGCCTCATCTTCAGATATATAAGAATCTACACCGGCTCATCAAAACCATCGGTAAGCAATTTACTTAACTCTGAACAATTCACTGAACATACTATCTAAGCCAAAAAGATACGTCTATTCCATCCCGCATGATCCCGTCTACTATCAACAAGAGATTAAGGGTGATCAGTTCCTCAATTTGTCAATAGACAGCCGACCATCATGATGGGGCATAAACCATCTTTACCAAACTATAATAGTGTTCCTTGCATCTTGTGCACAAGCTATCTAAGGCACAATCCTTAGTTGACATAAGCATTCTTTTTGTATTTCCTTCAGTTTTAGAAACAACACACTCTCACAACTCCTACATCCTTGAAATCAGCAGCACACTACCTTACTTATCCAAATGATTGGTAACCACAGGGTTTAGCTCCTACCAATGCATCTCAAGAGTAACGTCATCTCGTTCCAATTGAAGATAAATGGTTCCCATCCTTAGAAAACACGTCGGGATACTCCACACATCACTGACCAATGTCTAGCCAAAACATCGCCTCCTCCCTCACAAGGAAGCGAACAGCGAGGACACATGTCCGTCGTCCCTCGAGGGTCACACCATTCTCAAACAGGTGAATAATCCAACACTGCACTCCCTCATGTAGTAACATGATATCCGATTTCTTCAACAACGGGAACAACATTGTCCCAATCAACAATCGCACTCTTGCAATCAACGACACACTAAGCCAACACTCCACACCTGAAGCATCTTGGAGAAACACAAGCTTCTCCCTCACTTGTCTCACTCTCATCCTGCAGACAAGGGACTAGAAAAACAAGAAAGCACTAATAGTGTTTCACACACATATCACGTACTAAGGAACAAACAACATTGACAGTATTCAACTGTCACACCATAACGACTTGACAACTTGGCCGGACAGACCGACCTGCTCTGATACCACTTTGTAACACCCTAAACCCCCGTGACAATTAATACCAAAATATCAGAATAAAATAACATACATGGATTTAGGATGCTACTTTCACTACTCAACTTTTCATGCATACGATAAGCAACACATAAATATCGTAATTATAACATAGTATTTAAACATTTCTATAGCAGCTGAATTTTAACGAAATTTGAACATGTTTAATCACACATAAACATTCTCAAACAAAATAGTAATAACACATAACAAAATAAAGGACTCTAAACATTTCGACAACCCAGTGTTACAATCAGAGCAGACGCGACTCGATAAGACAAAAGAGAAGACCTTGTCTTCGCTAACTCCACCTCCGAACTACTCCTGCTTATCTGCACGTTACCCACGTGGAGGTAACATTCAAATAGAAGGGGTGAGATTCTCAAATCAATATAAGAAATGCATAGTATAAGTATGAAAACATAAAAACATTTCAGAATCTACCCTATCAACACAACATCAACACAATTAACATTTCTCACACAATCAGATAATCAACACACATAATGCAATGCATTGAGACCCACGACTCGACTAAATGCATGTGGTACCAATTAGATCCCTGTTTCATGATCATAATTCCCGTCAGAATTTCATAATAGTCGCTCACACCCCACATGGGCACACGACGTTCGTGATCGCTCACACCCCACATGGGCACACGATCACCCGTAATCGCTCACACCCCACATGGGTACACGATTACCTCAACAACAACAATGACATCGACACGATTCCATTTTAAAGAATCCGGATAAGACGCTCACACCCCACATGGGCACACAGCTTATCCCACACTTATGCAACATGTCATGCATACAACGACATCACACAACAACAACATACCATGACAAATACAACAACAATTGCATTTATAAGTTATGCCACAACACAACATGCCATAACTAATCAACAACATCAACATACAACATCATAAGCAACAACCATTATATTTGCACGGTATGCCACAATAACTCAACAACAACATCATGCAACATCATAAGCAACAACTATTGCACTCAACAACAACATACAACAATGACGTAAGGCATATGACTAGCATACCACCAATACGTTACCTCACGACTGCCCAACATACAGCATATACCTGCTCAAACATGCAAACATTGCAATCCACAACAACGACACGCATTCGCACAACCGAATTCCACATTTCACGATTCAACACGTCGAAACATACACGAAAACACATACAACACATCGAATAGTTGGAATTCTGTCATTGAAAATAATTTTAACAGAAAGTACATAAAACCAGCTTTCCAACGATTTGAACGACGCCTCAAACGGACTTACGGATCAAAAGTTATGATCGAAACCGTATTTGGACCCAAAGCTGCCTGGCTGCGACGGGGCATCACGGCGCTGGCCGTAAGCCTAAAGGCGCTCGCCATTGCCCTGCAGAATGCAGACTTCTGCATTTTTCAGTGTTGGAGGCCTTCCGGACCTCCGATTTCGATTCCGTAAAAACCCCCAAACTCAGAATTCGAAATCCTACCTCATACCACAATTATAAGCAACCTAAAATACATATTTGTAGATCCTCCCATCATTCATACATCATAAAATCATCAATCCTTCATGTTTATGTGCCAACCCTCAAAACCCAACAATGGAGGAAAGCATATCAACAATCAAAACAGAATTATCATACTCATGGTAAACGAAATTCAACATATCACATCATCAATTCTCATCAATTAGAACACATTCTAACACCACAAACATAACTCAAGCATGCAATTCACACAATTCGAGCATTTTTATTATCGGCGACACATAGCTCCAACTTCTCACCGGAAATACCAAACAATCAACAAACACATGGGTAAAAACCTAACAATTTATCTACTCTCATACAGACATTATGTAACCCTTAGAGATCACAGAACCCCACCCCTACCTTAGATGAAGATCCTTTAGACGTCTCTAAGCCCTAGCTCTGCTTCTCTCTTCTGTTCCTCCTTTCTCCAGAAACACGATCAATTCCAAAAGACTTCTCCCCCTTCTCCAATTTTCCCTTTTCCTACTATAACCCTGGACCCCTAATATGCTTTTCCTACTTCACCCTTACTAATCCTCATAAAATGACCACCTTGCCCTTATCATCTCTCCACTCATATTATTCAATTTTAAATAAATAAAATAGTGAAACTAATTATTTTAATCTAATTAATTCCAACTAAATTATTTAAATTAATAATTAATCACTAACCACACCTCTCACCTCTACACCACTGGTCACACACCCCCAATACCTCATTCTCTACAATTCTAATGTTACTACCCCATAGTAAGGCCATCCCAACTTCCACCAAAACAAACATAATCAAACACAAATACACAACTCATTCAATTTTAATTACGAAAAATAATTAAAATAAATTGGGGTGTTACATCACCGACAAAAATCACACGCTACAGAAAAATGGCGACTCTGCTTGGGAGAGCCAAACTAGGATTAGAATTCCTAAGAGGTCTAGGTTGTTAGAAATTTTTCTACATACTATATATATATATATATATATATACTGTGTTTCCTACTTGATATCCGTGTTTATTTTTCTGTCAATGGGAATGTGATTGATACGCATGTGGAAAGTTTGAGAGAACCCTAAGATAAGGGGTGGCATAGACAGGGGAACTTGTAGGGAGTGAATCTCGAACAAGCGATCCTGGTAGACCATCAAATCAGGCGAGGGCCCATGTGGATACTTACTGTTGAACGACCGATTGTCGTGAAAGCAGAGTTTTCCTAGTGCGGCACCCGTGACCCTGAAGATTTAGTAGACATTAACCCTATGACCATTTGGTAGTGCGATGACTATCGGGAATAGTTTATACGCGATACTACATTCAAATGAGATTCATCCTAGGATGCTACAGCTCGCTCGGGTGAACCAGCTTGCTGTTGATATCCCTAGGAGGGGTCAATGATTTTGGGAACCTGGAACCCATTCTACAGGTACAAAAATTGACCAAAATAGTACAACCTTTGGGGATGGGTAGAGCCATGACTCCATGCTCGCGACGTTGAACCCTTGAACCCATGTTTTTTCAATGTTTTTGTGTGCTGCATTCATGCATTCATCTAAAAAACTCTTAAAGAAAGAAAAATTTCTTCTTTTTTTCTTCTTCAAAATAAACTAAAACAATAATTGCAAATATCAGAGAGATTGCGTTATGGATTTCGGTAGAAGAAAGATGCACAAGTACACCTTCAAGGCTCCAAAACTAGAGGATTTAAGGAGGTTGGCAAGGATGATTACCAACCCTGATGCTTTCAGAGCTAAGCATGGAGGACTATTGTCTCTGTTAAGGGTCCACGTGGTTGAAGGAATCCTATCTACGCTGATTCAGTTCTACGATCCGGTTTGTCACTGCTTTACATTTCCGGATTACCAGCTGGCACCAACACTGGAGGAGTACTCTCATTTGATTGATTTACCTATCACTGATCAAGCTCCATTTTTTGGACTGGAAGAAATTCCAAAGGATCTGGCCATTGCAGGAGCAATCTCTTTGGACGAGTCAGAAGTTAGGACTCACATGACCACCAAAGGAGGAATCCAGGGTTTACCAGCTAAATTCCTGATAGAAAAAGCTCTGTACTTTTCCAGTATAGGAAACGTAACTGCTTTCGAAGATATATTTGTCCTACTCACATATGGGCTTTTCCTCTTTCCCAACATCGATAACTTCGTTGGTACCAACGTTGTTAAGATATTTCTGATTGGAAACCCTGTACCAAGCCTGCTCGCAGATGCTTATCATTCTGTACACTTAAGGAATTTGTACAACGGAGGAATGATCACATGATGTGTACCCTTACTCTACAAATGGTTCATTTCCCATTTGCCCAAGTCTGCTGCTTTTTGGGATCACAAGAGTACTCTACGTTGGTCACAGAGGATTATGTACCTCACCAACTCTAACATAGATTGGTATAATAGGATTTACGAAGGGATATAGATCATCGAAAGATGTGGAAATTTTCCTAACATACCCCTCATTGGAACTAAAGAAGGAATCAATTATCATCCAATTTTAGTTCGCCATCAAATCGGATACTCGATGAAGAATATCCCGCATAATGGTCATCTGGAAGGTCTTTTATTCAAGAAAGGGAAATGACAGGAAAACACCGGATCTAGCATCTGAGCTCTCTTCAAAGAGGACTCAGGATCCATAAGCTTAGCCATTTTTCCTCACAGCACTTTGTAAAATACTGTACTTTTCCTTGTAACATACTGCAATTTTCGAATTCAATAAACAGGGTCTCCACCCTTCACTGTATAATATTTACAATCTATTTGTTGAATTTCTTTTTTATTAAAACAAAAACTAAAAAAATATATGTCTTTGCATATCATTCATAATTCTCATCATAACGCGTTCTTCTCATCTTCGAGTCTCACGTATGTGTCACGATTCTAGAGTCAAACTCTATCACTCGTACAATACTCGGGCCAATCGACAAAAGAAAATAGACGATCTCGAGAAAGAGAACAGAGAGCTGAGAGAAGAAGTCGCTCTAAAGGAAAGTTTGGAAAAACTTCACAATGACATGCAATCCCTGGCAGCAGCTCAGAGGCAACAACAAACGACTGCGATCTCGGAGATTACATCTACACCCATAATGGAGACGCATGAGAGTTATCCTTGGTACAACATGCCTAAGGGGCACCCCTGGGGCATGCCTCTCAACTTTGTCCCTGAAGGATATATCCCGTCGGTCACTGAAGACCCAGAAACTGCAGCAGAAACCACTGGGCCTGAAGGTTACAACCTTCGGGAAAGTGAAGACGCAAGGTTTACGACCGCAAATCCTGAAGGTTATAAACTTTAGGGCACTGAAGCGCCAAGAATCACCGCTGTAACGTCTATACCACAACCAGTGGTACACACTGTCCCGAAAGGACAAATTCCACAAGTAATTTCTGGTGGAAACGAAGACATGTACGAAAGGATGAATGAGTTCCAGGAACAATTCTTGGAGATGCAGAAGGAACTGCATGCCATTCGCGGTCAAGACTTATTCGGAAAGGACGCCGCAGACCTCTGTCTGGTCCCTAATGTAAAGATCCCGCACAAATTCAAGGTGTCTGACTTTGAAAAATACAAAGGCAACTCTTGCCCTCAAAGTCATTTGGTGATGTACGCTCGAAAAATGTCTACCCAGACAGAAAATCAATAGCTACTGATCCATTACTTCCAAGACAGTTTAACCGGTGCCGCACTCAAATGGCACATGGGTTTAAACCTCACCAAGATTAGTAATTTCAGAGATCTCGGCGCTGCCTTTGTTCAGCAATATAAATACAATTTGGACATGGCACCAGATAGGGATCAACTCAGAGCAATGTCGCAGAAGGACAAAGAAAATTTCAAAGAGTATGCTCAAAGATGGAGTGAAATTGCCGCCCAGATGTGTCCCCCTCTTGAGGAAAAAGAGATGACAAAGATCTTTTTGAAAACCTTAAGCTCATTCTATTACGACCAAAAGGTTGCAAGTGCGCCCAGCGACTTCACTGAAATGGTGAACATGGGAGTACGCATTGAAGAAGCAGTTCGAGAAGGACGACTGGTCAAAGATGAAGAGCCATCAAGCAGCACCAGAAGATACGGTAGTACTTTCCAAAAGAAAAAAGAGCAAGATATTAGTAATATCTCTCTAGGAAAGCAAAGGCGAAGGTATCAACTAGTAGCGGCGATAACTCCCGCTATCAACCCTGCGCCAGCTCCGACTTATCAACCTCAGGTTGCTCAGAGCCAACCAGGTCAACAACAGTATCAGCAAAGGCTGCAACAACCTCTTCAGCAGACTCGTCCATAGTACAACAATAACAATCGTACGACACGACCATCAGGATTTGACCCTATATCGATGTTGTACGCAGAACTATTTCTACTTCAACTGGCCAAAGGGCACGTCCAAACCAGGGCTCCTCTTACAATACCGGAAAATCCGCCTTTTAGGCTCAAAGCGGATCAAACTTGCCCTTACCATCAAGGAGGATCGGGGCACAACATTGAGAACTTTCTCAGCTTCAAGTATGATGTACAGAAGCTTGTCAGGAACGGGATCCTATCTTTTAAAGATACTAATCTGAATGTTCAGACAAACCCGTTGTCGCAACATGAGAAGACTGCCGTAAATTTAATTGAGGAAGAGTTTAGCCGCAGTTATCAAATTCACGATGTACTCCTATTAGGAACCAATCTGGTCAGGATGCATTGTAGACAGAGCGGGTACGATCATGTACCGCTTCACAATTATCACCAGTGTGATATCTGCTCAAAGAATAACCAGGGGTGTTCCGTAGTGCAATCAGCATTACAAGAACAGATGGATCTGGGTTGGATCCAGGACCACCGAATCCGTGAAGTCCACATGGCCCATGCGCATCCCAGCATTGTTCAGAACCACGACATTTGTGCAATGAACGTCAACTTGGTGGCGATGCATTCAAGGTAAAGTCAATATCATAATCTGCCACGGCACGATTATAATTCTTGTCCGATCTGCTCAACAAGCAATCAGGGATGCTCTTTTGTACAAGAGGCCCTCCAACGTCTGATGGATCTCGGATGGATCCAAGACTACTGTGAGAGAAATAACCATCAAGTCAATATGGTTCAGATCTTCGACATATGCTTGATGAATACCAGTCTGGTAGAATTACACGCTAAGCAAGTCAGGCTCGGCTTTCTAGCTTCACATGATTATTTGGACTGTGAATAATGCCATGAAGACGACCAAGGGTGTGCACTTATCCAAAGAACACTTCAACACTTGTTGGACCACTGGTGGCTTCCAATCTACTTGGATGAAGCTACACAACAGATTAGTATGATTGACGAGAATCCTGATAGGCATCAAAGTCAGAATGTCCGCTCGATGGAAACTGACCTAGTAAAGTTAAACTGCATACAAAGTGAGCATGGTCGGGTGCCACCTCACAACTATGAGCGCTGTAGAGTTTGTTCAGAAAATAACCAAGGATGCTACCTCGTACGAGCGGCTCTTCAAAATCAGTTGGATCATAAAGAGATTCGACCATGTACAAGTTCTGGGTCGATCAACATGATGCCAGACTATCTCCCTGATCAAATAAAAGACATTGTCATAATCTCCGATCATGGGAGAACCAAAGAAGTTTGCACCATAATCCCTCTACTCGATGAATCAAGAATTCCTCTTGATAGTAAAAAGGTTCCCAACCAGGAACTGATTGAGGTTGCTTATAACGGTCAGAAAAATTAGAAAGCTCCTGTGGTTATCTACCTGCCAGGACCAATATCGTACAAATAGGAAAAGGCTATCCCTTACAAGTATGGTGCAACAACTATCGAAAATGGAAAGGAAACTCCATTACCCTCCGTCGTGAATATCGTCGACATCAGTCGAGTAACACGGAGCGGCCGGATCTTCAACAGAGGAGTTGGAGAAGCCACCAAAGAGAAGGAACCTCAAAACGAAGTTCCCAATCAACCAGTCGGACAAACTAGTGATCCAGAACCGGTAAAAAATAGAGATGAGATGCTGAAGCTCATCCAGAAAAGCGAGTACAACATTGTAGACTAATTGTTGCAAACTCCATCTAGAATCTTTGTGCTATCTCTCCTGCTTAGTTCCGAAGCTCACAGGGAAGCTCTGCAGAAAGTCTTGGAGCAAGTTTTCATAGAGCAAGATGTGACGGCAAGGCAGTTCGACATCATCATTTCCAACATCACATCCTGCAATAATTTAGGATTCAGTGATGAAGAACTGCTGGAAGAAGGCAAAAATCACAATATGGTGCTTAACATTACAGTCAACTTCCAGGACGATACTCTAGCCAGCGTACTGGTAGACACAGGATCGTCTGAATGTTATGCCAAAATCAACTCTGATACGACTATCATTTCAAG
This sequence comes from Lathyrus tuberosus, assembly GCA_022829125.1. Classification (NCBI taxonomy): domain Eukaryota; kingdom Viridiplantae; phylum Streptophyta; class Magnoliopsida; order Fabales; family Fabaceae; genus Lathyrus; species Lathyrus tuberosus. The sequence continues at coordinate 2,185,722 of JALAZF010000052.1, read as the reverse complement.
GATCTCCGATGAGAGGCAGTGAGGTCATCATCAAAGCCTTTAACGGATCTAGAAAAAAATTTATCGGCGAAGTTGATCTTCCCATAACTATCGGTCCTCACACTTTCCAAGTCACTTTCCAGGTCATGAACATCTGGGCAGCATACAGCTGTTTATTGGGAAGACCTTGGATACACGAAGCTGGGGCAGTCACTTCGACACTTCACCATAAGCTGAAGTTCGTCAAGAATGACAAGTTAGTCACAGTCTGCGGAGAGCAAGCCTTAATCGTGAGCAACTTATCATTATTATACTATGTAGAACCCGAGGAGGTGGTTGGAATCCAGTTTCAAGCACTCTCGTTAAGCAATGAGAATCGATCTGAAAGAGGGACATCGATTTCCTCATACAAGGATACTTTCGACGTAATCAAGGGTAATGACATAAAAGGATGGGGACAACTCATAATTCCTACGGATAACAAGACAAAGAAAGGTCTTGGTTTCTCCTCAGCCTGCACCCAGACTGCTAACAAAGATGAAAATTTTCATCCCATCCAGGACTTCTTCCACAGTGGAGGCTTCCTCCACCCAGTGTCTCAAGAAGTACACACCATCAATAAGAGTGACTCCTCCGATATAGATGAAGAATGGAAATCTTATCTCAACAAGGACAGTTATATGTCTCAAGAAGAAGCGCACATGATATTCTATTTTCCAAAGCAGAACCCGAGATATATACCAAGATCAGACGTCTGAATGATCTATGGAGATTGTGATCCCGAGGGATGCCGTGCTCCACCTAACTCATTAGAAGATGATCTAATGAAGAACAACTTTGATCAGGACTATTATGATCCCTTGGATGACTTGCCTATCTGGAAGTCGTACCCAGAAGACTTGAGGCAAAAGAGTTAGCCAAATAATGCCTATCAGCTGAGTAATATTGAAAGGAGTACCCATGTCCCCACCGAATCATGGGATCATTACTCAGGCCATTCCAAACATATCTAACACAACGATGAATCTGCAAAGATTACAGGACAAGAGTTCATCAACTATGCTTTTCCTGAGGTCAACGTCATTGAGAAGGATGACTCCTCTAGCCCCACAGAAGTATAGGACACTTTAGGATAGGCGAGTGGCAAGTATGACTTCTTGGTCAAGTACGCCGCTCCTGAAAGCTCTCGCATCATATACAAGGACATCCAGCCATCTGGATGGGGAGATCCTCTCGAGAACACTAAGGAAGATACAACAGAAGAGTTCATTTACGACAACTCTGCATGGGAGGAAGACTCCAATGATCCTGCTCCGCCAGAAGTCAGCGTCATTTCTGAGGACAAACTGAGAAAGAAGGTACCAGACTTTGTGATTCACCGAGGGGTTCGTCACCAATGGGTTGCTGTCGATGTCTCAAAAGTCGTCCATAAGTTTAAGTAATTGCCATCTTTGATTTGACCTTTCACCCTGCCCAGGTGAAAAGGATGTTTTTATAGGGTTCACTTTTCTGTAAATATCTCTCTTCGCTTTGCCCAAAGAGACAGAGTTTTGTTTTATAGGGCTGTATTTCAAGAATCGACAAATCATAAATAAATAACGTTGTTATGTCATTCCCGCATTTATTGCTGTTTTCACTTTTCATTTTTTTCAAAAAATGGTAATCCTAAAACAGCCAAAAAAATAATAATAATAACAAGCATTTTTCAGAAAATACATTTCACACACTCTTGCATTCTCTCTATCTCTTCTAAAAAATGAATCATCACATCATGCAGATTGCTTGTTTTAAACCCCATTAAAACATACAATCCAATGCCTTCTCCCAACTTTGAATTCTCGGTATTTGAGGCTGAAGAAGAAGAGGACGCAGAAATTCCAGAAGAGATCTCCCGATTACTCAGACAAGCGGAAAGGTCTATTGAACCTCACAAAGAGCCGTTGGAAACGGTCAATTTGGGATCAGAGGAAGAAAAGAAAGAACTTAAGATTGGGGCACTGCTCAGTCCGACTATCAAAGAAAGGTTGATAAGACTTCTCAAAGAGTTTCCTGATGTATTTGCTTGGTCCTATCAGGACATGCCAGGGTTGGATACCAGCATCGTGGAACATCATTTACCGCTGAAAGCGGAATGTCCTTCGGTAAAACAAAGGCTGAGAAGGACTCACCCGGATATGGCTATCAAAATCAAGGAGGAAGTGCAGAAACAAATCGACGTAGGTTTCCTCGCCACCTCAGAATATCCTCAATGGTTAGCCAACATAGTGCCAGTTCTGAAAAAGGACCAAAAAGTCAGAATGTGTGTAGACTAAAGGGTGTAGCGAGCGATTTTGGACGTGGTTCTTAAGCATTGTTTCTCTGGGGTTACTACAGGTTGATTCATTTTTTATCCTATTGAGCTGACTAAGGAAGGGAAATAGATTCTCCAATTAACCCTGATTACATACTGAGTTTAAACAACGGTCTGTTAGGTTACGGATGCTATATGGTAATGGGGTCTCTTTCTTCTTACTTTGTTTAGAACGAAACACCGGGAATGTTCATGGGGAATTTTGTTAGGATGCTAGGACTGATGCTTTTCGATTGATATGTGAAGGTACGGGATTTGGGGTTTTGGATTAGTGTGCTCACTAAGATTTTTCTTTCAATCTTATGCCTACGTATTCCCGTTTACCGAAACAGGGAAATCAGAGTGATCGTAGTTCCTCCTATTCTATGGGAGGAAATGGTGTTTTGGTGTCTTGTTCAAAGCCCAAGACGTGAAGCTGAAAGGGTGGTTTATATCTTGTTTAAAGCCCAAGATGTGAAGCTGAAGGGTCTATTTGTATCTTGTCTGAAGCCTAAGATGTGAAGCTAAAAGGGTGTTGTCCTTAGAGAGAATTTGTCATCTCTAAAGGGGGTCTGTTTGTCACAATTGTTGGGTGACTCACTATAAAGGAGGATTACTTTAATTGGGATATGTTAATCCTAGCAATGCCATAATTTCCTTTATAGGGGGTTTTAACCTTAAGGAGAAGACTTTAACTCAGTGTAGAGCAATGTTATCTTTCCTTAGGAATTTCTCATGCTAAAAGAGGAACAGTGGCGTGGATGTAAATAATCCAGAGGCTTGCCGCTTACAGCAATTAGATGAAAAGAGTTGTTGATGTTTGTATCCTGTGAACGAGGCACAGTTTTGATGCTAAAAGGTTGATTGACTCAACCGGGGTTTTTCTTATACAAAGCCTAAGAGGAGGCTATTGACCCAACAAGAGGATGCTTTTGTGTCTCGTACGAAGCCCGAGAGGGAGGCTAAAAGGAGTTGACTCAACAAGAGAGTGCTTTTAGATGTGTCTTGTACGAAGCCCAAGACGGAGGCTAAAGGTTGACTCAACCAGAGAGTCTTTTATACTCAACAAGAGAGTGTTTTGTATCTCGTACGAAGCCCGAGATGGAGCTAAAAGTTGACTCAACAAGAGAGTCTTTTATACTCAACAAGAGAGTGTTTTGTATCTCGTATGAAGCCCGAGATGGAGGCTAAAAGAGAGATTGACTCAAGAAGAGAGTCTTTTATACTCAACAAGAGAGTGATTTTGTATCTCATACGAAGCCCGAGATGGAGGCTAAAAGGATTGTTGTTTTAGTTGAGTGACAGGTCCAGTAGGTTGGTTAAAAGAGAAAACCAGTTCTTTATAAAGAGACTGATTAAAGGTAAGGCAATGCTTTGGGATTGATCAGAGGATCAGGGTTATTTCCTGTTCTTTAAGGAAATGGGGAATCCAGAGGGGATTGGAGACTGTCCGAGTCTACTGGTGTTTTTCCCTACTTCAGAATGCCTTCGAGGCTCAAGGAAATTAAACTGTCCAAGTCTAGAGTTTTATCCTTTGTACTATTCTTAAAGAAATAGTAGTAGTACGTTCACGGTAAAAAGATCTATACTCTTTGAAAGACTGTTCTATTAAGATGACTAATTTTTGTTCCTATACCTCTAGGAGGTCGTCGGGACAATTTGTACGAAGCCCAAGAGGAGGCTGAAAACTTTTAAGAAGCCGAGGGACAATTTGTACGAAGCCCAAGAGGAGGCTCTCTTCCCGAAGGAAGAATCCTTATACGAAGCCTAAGAGGAGGCTGTGAATACTTCTAAGAAGCCGTAGGGTCCTTGTACAACGCCCAAGAGGAGGCGGGGATGCTTTTAGGAAGCTTGTGGGTCCCCAAACCCCGAGAAGTTCAAGACATGCCATTCACCGAGAATGGATCAAGCCAGGAAAGTCCGAGAATTTGGAAGAAACTCAAGAGATGCCATTCACGGAGAAAAGATCATCTCTGGGGAGTAGAGTTTCTTTGACAATTTCTAAGGGTGATAGTCTTAGAAAGGGTTCACCCAGAATGCTGCCTTTCACGTCTCCATATTGTTTAACCCCAAGAGGAGGGAAGACTGTATTTGGTAATCCTATGGGGATCTAGTTTTGTTTGCATTTAAGAGTGATCAACAGGACTTAGTGCTAGACGTAGTTGCCGGGGAAACTCTAAATATCTATACTAGTATTACACAGTTGATATGAGTTTATGAAAGAAGACTTACAGTGAAACAACCCCACAATACAGTTATATGTATATGAAAATGGATAAAGAAAGCATATAAACACTTACTCGGTTGTAGAGCTTCCATGCTGTTTGGTTAGTCGTTCAACAAAGAAAGATTGAAAATAACAGTATATTCAAATTTAAAGGAGAAAGTATTTTGAAAAGATGTTGGGGCTTACAGCTCAAGGAGATGCCCAAGGTTTATCAGTGATCGCACTGTCGTTTTGTACAGAGGGACTTATACAACAGACTGAGGCCCAAGAAAGGTTTTCTATACAAGGGGATGGGTCTTACACTCTCTCAAGAGGCCCAAGTGTTTAAAGAAAAAGAATGGGGCGTACAACATGAGGGTAGGCCCAGATGATTGGTTTTTTTTATTGGCGATCGCGCCAAGGTTTTCTTTTAACGCAGGGGGACTTATGCAATGTCTGAGGCCCAAAAAGTTTTGGTTAAAAGGGTATTGGGTCTTACACTCTAATAGAGGCCCAAGATATTTATTTTTGTACAAGTGGTTGGGCTTACAGCTCAAGGAGAGGCCCAGGGTCATTTGTTTGAAAATGGCGATCGCGCCGAGATTTTTGAAAATGCGGTGGGTCTTATACAATGCATTGAGGCCCAAAATGGTTTGGTTTTCAAAGGGGGTTGGGTCTTACACTCTAATAGAGGACCAAGAATAATTTTGAATGGGTCTTATAGCTCGAGGAGAGGCCCAGGGTTTGCTTTTCAACGACGATGATCGCGTCGAACTTTTTGAAATACAACGGGACTTATACAATAAGTGAGGCCCAAAAATAGGTTTGTATTTACAAAGGATTAGGTCTTACAGCTCAAGGAGAGGCCCAAAAGTGTTTGAAATTGTTTGATGAGGGTGAAATCAAAGAAACCCTAATTTGTTATTCTTTAAAAGTAAATATTTAAAGAAAATCAAATAAAATACCAAATAAGTTTGAATAAACCATTTATGATTTTTGTTTAAGGTTTGAGAAATGAGGGATTAATCACAAGTGAATTAAAACTCACTTGGTTTTGATTTTCAAAGTAAATATTCACTTTTAAAATGTTTAAAAACATTAAAAAGGAATTTATTCACAAAAATACTAATTATATTAAATAAATAATATAAACTTATTTTTTTTGTGGAATAAAATATTTCAACATTTTTGTGATTTTTTGCAAAAAGAACTAATAAAAAATAATTAAAATTGAAGGAGTTATTAATTTTACAATTAATTAATAAAACATAAAAATATTGGAAAAAATAGCAAAAATGTGAGAAAACACAAAATGGCATGGGTGGGGTTTGAACCCACGACCTCAAGGTTATAGGGCGCGCGCCTTACCACTGGGGTGGTGATACATCCATTGCTTGAAGTGAAACCACAAATATACAAGGCTTGCCTTGTTTTTGGCCTGACCCAAGGCAAGGCAAGGCAAGTTTTGGGTCAGAAACGTGAAGGTCATAACTTTCTCATTTCTCCATGGTTTAAGACAAAATTTATATGCATCTGGCTTAGAATTTCACAAGGAATCCAATGGTGGTGGTATTTTTTTCAGATCATACTCCCTTCTCAAAATCCGATAGTAGTTTTGAAAAAGGCCTATAATTGCATTTTCTATGCTACACTTTGATACAGGCATGAATTACATGATGAATTGGTTCAAACACAACATATATAACATGTATGAGGTGTGTATGATCAGTGGAGTTCAAAGCAATGCATATTTTGGAAAGTTCAAGTCATGATGCTTACCTCTTTTTGAGCTTTTGGAGTGTTCTGTTCAATCTGCCAAACTTCTTGTTCCAGAAATGGTTTGATGCTTTGGACACTCTCAAATGATCCCTTAGAAGCTTTTAGGATGGTTGGAATCAGTTGGAACCTGCAAAAACACAATCTGGCCCTTTCTTGCAAAATGGGTTAAAATGACCAAAATAACAACTCTCTCAAATGGTGTTCCAGATGGGGGGAACCATTTGAGACAGTTCAAGGATGTTATTTGGAGTGTGTTTGAGGTTTTATCTAGTTTGGAAAGTGACTGAATCAATACATGGCTTAAAAAATGCACAAAAGGCCTATTTTGAGGTTTTGAGAGGTGACTTTGTGATTTTGGTGTTACAGGTCACTTTTGATAGTTTGGATCACCTACATATGATGTTTATGAGGTGTTAGGATCATGAGTTGTGATGGAAATGCTCAATAACTCAAAAACTCAGAGTTACCTTGCTAAAGAAGGCATTTTGGCCTAAAGAGAGGGATTTTGAGGAAAGCATCAGTTTGATGGCTTTGGTGTACTCAAACTGAGCACAAATGAGCTCTATTTATAGTAGAGCAAGTTTGTTTTGGGATCAATAGTGAATGGCAACTGCAGCAGAGGTTTGGCCAATGGTTGCACTTTGGAATCCAAGTCTCCTCTAGCCATTGACTAGAGGTTAGGGCACAGGGTTGTGGTTCCCTTGGTCTTGGATAAGTCTTGACTGAATTCAGTTGCAAATGTGTCAGTCCATGCCACCTTGGTGTATGTATTGAATGCTCCAATCCAAAATTGGAGTCTTGTCCCTCTTTTAGGCAATTCTAGGTTTGGCATGCTACTTCTTGTTCTAAGGACTTTGGAGGTTTGGCTCAGTGTTTGTCCTCTTTAAATTTGATCCTCAGATGTGTCCAAAGTGATGACAAGGCTTGGAATTATCTGATTTTTCCAAATCGAGCAAAAATGCAAAATTCTGCCTAGCCTTGGCAGTTTTCAGCAAGGCATATTGCCATTGTCATATCTTATGGCCCAAGTGGAATTTAGTGATGTTCTTGGCCATTTTGGAAAGCCCTCACATGATACAACAACTGTTTGATCATATTTGGTTTTGATACCTTTTGGATCCAACTGAAAAATCCCCCTACATTTGGAAAAAAGTGAAGGCAGATTCTGACTTAGTGAAAATTTCACTAAGTGTTGGAAAAAAGTGACATTTTCACTTTTTTGTGATTTTGATCATTCCATAATTCAAAATCCATGATGAATTTGGAAGGAGGTCAGTTCTAAGCTTTTGTAGAGGGTAATGAGAGCTACAAATTTAGCTTTGGATGGGGAAAAATGGCCTTGTGGTTTAGGAGTTATGATCCTCCAAAGTTGGTACCCTTGCCACTTTGTTCATAACTTAGAAAATTTTTTAAGTTTTAATGGTTACCCCTTTTACAAGCTATCCCACTTTTCTTTATTTTTCTTGATGAATGATGATTCAAATCATACATTAACATCATTTTAGGGTTAAAAAACCATTTTTGTGAAAAATCTCAAAAAGTCAAAGTTGACTTTTGTGCACAGTTGACTTTTTGTCAGATGAATTCCAAACTGTGCGATCCTCTATGAAATCAAGTCCTTGACCTAAATCAAACTTGATGGATTGATTTCATAGGTGTTATAGGGTGTATTGAATCATGTCCTAGCGTTTGGGAGCATGTCCTGGTCAAAAGTCAAAGCTATAGTTGACTTTTCTCGCGAAACCCTAATTGTGGCTCTGATGAAGTTGAGGCTTGTTGCTCAAGCTTCTTGGATCAATCCATTGTTGCAAATGGATCAATGTGGTTTATTAGAGACCCTCAAATCATGGCTTGAGGTCTTGGCTCATGATTGGTCCCAAAAGTCAACTTAGGGGTGAATTAGGTCAAGGAACCCTAATTCCTATTTTTTGATGTATGCATCCCCTGAGGTCAAATTGACTTGATGCTTGGGCCCATGAGGTTCCATGGAGTATTTTAGGATATGCTTTGAAGCATTGGCTCATGCCCAGAGGAAAATTTCCATCTGGAGGCCCTGGTCGACCAAACCCTAATTTGGTGTCACTGGCGATCTTGAGGCTTGATCCACCTGGAAGGGAGCAGCCTTGTGCTTAATCCTTAAAGTGAGAGTCCTCTTGATCCATTTTAGATGTTTGGGAGGTTAGAAAAGTTGAAGATCATTTCATTTCTTAATTGATCCTTTGTCTAAGAACTCTGAGAAGGCTTGAAACCCTAATTTTGACTGTAGTGAGTGCTCACCCATTCTTGGGGAGACTGATGAGGCAAGATGGTTCATCCATATTGTGATGATGATTTGTACAATGATGGGAAATCTTAGTGGTCAAAATTTGGGGTATAACAGATGGCCCTATTTAATCTTCTTGGACCCGAAGGTGTGAATGGCGAAGGTATTCGGGCATTCAGGGTGCAAGAGGATTAAATATCGGAATACTCGAAATTTTGATGGTGATTATGAATGGTAGCTTACACATTCATCCTCTTTTGTTAAGCAATGATGCTTAGAAAAGGTAAAAACTTCCCCTCGATCCTGGTTTCCTACCAAGGAACTGGTCTTAGTTTCTGATGTAAACTTCCCCTCGATCATGGTTTCCTACCAAGGATCTGGTCTTAATTTCTAAAATAAACTTCCCCTAGATCCTGGTTTCCTACCAAGGACCTGGTCTCAGTTTCTTTTGTCAATAAACTTTCTTGACAAGGGACGCTATTCGTAGCAGTTTTCCTCAAACTTCTCGCCAAATTTTCCTGGAGAGATGCCATTTGATAGAAAAATTTTGATGTCAGACTCGCTGGGGAACCCATTCGCCTGAGTTGTAGAGGTGTCCAAACTTCTCTATTTAGAGACGCCATTTGCCGACTCTACTGGGGAAAACAAGTCTCTTGAGAGACTGCTTTCACGCTTGGGGATATTACATCATACTTTTCTCGGGATCTTCCCGGAGAAACGCCATATAATATGATCCAATTTTGAGGTGCTGATGACCTTTTCATCAGCGGTTTTTTTCAGAGAAAAACTGTTGTATTGCCGAATCTCTGGTTAAGAGGCTTCCTCTAGGGATTTTCCTTAATCCGGGAAAGCGAAAATATCATCTTCAATGGCGAAGAGTGACATCGGTTGAAGGTTCTCTGGTCTTTCAGAGGTTCAAGTTATCAAAGTGGTCAAGGGCCAATTCTGATCTAGAAATAAACTGGAGGAGAGAGATTGTTCAGACGTAACCTTTCCTGACGAGGAAAGAACTTGACAACTCGATTGAGAAGACTGCCACCACTACGGGACAAGACCGACTGGAGTGATAGTAATGCAATATGAATGTGAATGCAAATAAATAATGCATGATGTATGTATGTAAATGCTAACAAAACTGACGCGACATACAGACTAGTAGATGAACACGACTGGATACTCGACCATAGTGGCGCATGTAGAAATATCGCTGGTTCAAGATAGCAATTCTGCCTTGCTTAGGAGAAACATCCCTGTTGGGAGCGACGCTGGTCGGGCTTAGGAGATGAGAACTCGGCCGAAGAGGTCAGATGGAGCATTCGCATCTAACATAGCTGATCCTTCATTCAGGCATACTGGTTTAGAATGAGTACTTTGATTCTGCACTTTGAGGCTCGAACACCTTTGGAGAAGCGATCGATGTTCTTTCGATGTTCAACCGTCAAAAGAAATTGCCATCTTTATTTTTAAAAGCAGAACAATTTTAACAAGTAAATTCATTTTTGTTTCGTTTCAAGAATCGTTAATCATGTTAAGATGTCGTTCTGTAAAGCTAAAACAAACGCGTGATTTCCATCCGTTTGAAGCCTTAGGCTCAATTAAGCCAATCATGTCGATTCCCCATATGGAAAAAGGCCATGGGGAAGAAAGAACTTTGAGATGCGTTGGCGGTACATGAATTTTGTCAGAGTATATATGACACTTGTGATACTTCCTCATGTACTTGTAGCAGTTGGATTCCATGGTCAACCAGTAGTACCCTGTTCTTAGAATTTTTCTCGCCATTGTGTGTCCGTTGGCATGAGTGCCAAAGGATCCTTCATGAATTTCTTTTATCAGCGTGTCTGCTTCTGGTATGTCGACGCATCAGAGCAAGACCATGTCAAAGTTCCTCTTATAGAGTGTATCACTGCTCAGGAAGAAACTACTTGCTAGCCTTCTGAGGGTTTTTCTATCTTTCCTGGATGCCCCAGGTGGGTACTCTTGTTTCTGAAGGAAGAATTTGATATCGTGATACCAAGGTTTGTCGTCTATGACTGCTTCAATCGTGAAGATGTAAGCGGGCCTTTCAAGGTGCATTATGTCGATCTTAGGTAAGTCATTCCATTGACCTACACTAATCATGGAAGAGAGAATGGCTAATGCATCAGCCATGTGATTCTCCTCACGAGGGATATGCTGAAACTCGATTCTGTTGAAGAAGGGTAACAACCTTCTCGCGTAGTCTTTGTAAGGAATAAATCGTGATTGGTATGTGTTCCAATCTCCTTTAATCTGATTGATAACCAGGGTTGAGTCGCCATATACGTCCAAGTTTTTGATCCCCAAATCAATTGCTTCCTCGAGACCCATAATACAAGCTTCGTATCCGGCCTCGTTGTTCGTACACTTGAACGTAAGTCGGGCAGTGAAAGGAATGTGGGTACCCTGAGGTGTTATGATGATTGCCCCAATTCCGTTTTCGTAATGATTGACAGCTCCGTCAAAGATAAGTCCCCATTGGGAACTTGGTTCTGGCCATTCACTGGGTAGCGGTTCATCGCAGTCTTTCATTTTTAGATACATGACATCTTCGTCTGGGAAGTCAAACCCGATTGATTCCCGATCGTCAATCAGTTGATGAGCCAAGTGATCGGCTAAAATACTCCCCTTAACGGCTTTTTGAGCATGGTACTCTATGTCATATTCTGATAGCAACATCTGTCAACGGGCAATCCTTCCCGTGAGAGCAGGCTTTTCAAAGACATACTTGATTGGATCCATCTCGGAGACCAACCAAGTAGTGTGACGAATCATGTACTGGCGCAGACGTTTGGCTGCCCAAGCCAAAGCGCAGCAAGTTTTCTTAAGCATAGTGTACCGAGTCTCGCAGTCGGTGAACTTCTTGCTCAAATAGTAGATGGCAGACTCTTTCTGTTTGGTTTCGTCTTGTTGGCCAAGTACACATCCCATTGAGTCCTCTAGGACGGTGAGGTAGATAATCAGTGGTCTTCCTTCCACTGGAGGTGATAGAATCGGAGGGTTCAGCAGGTATTCCTTAATACTGTCGAAGGCGGTTTGGCAATCTTCTGTCCAAACGCAGTCCTGATTCTTTTTTAGCAGTTTGAAAATTGGCGCACATGTCGCAGTCATGAGGAATATAAATCTGGAAATGTAATTCAAACATCCCAGGAATCCTCTGACTTGTTTTTTAGTTTTCAGAGAAGGCATTTCTCGAATGGCCTTGACCTTGTCAGGATCAACCTCAATTCCTTTCTGGATGACGATGAACCCTAAGAGTTTTCCTGAACAGACACCGAAGGTGCACTTGTTGGGATTCAAGCGGAGTTTGTACTTTCTCAGCTGCTCGAATAGTTTTGACAGGTGGGTCACATGCTCCTCCTCTGTCTTAGAGTTTACAATCATATCATCGACATATACCTCTATCTCTTTGTGTATCATGTCATGAAACAGAGTAGTCATGGCCCTTTGATAGGTTTCCCCGGCGTTCTTCAAACCGAAAGGCATCACCTTGTAACAAAAGGTACCCCATGGGGTAATGAACGAAGTTTTCTCCATGTCTTTCGATGCCATTTTGACCTGATTATAGCCCGAGAATCCATCCATGAAGGAGAAAACTTTGAACTTTGCTGTACTGTCTACCAGCATGTCGATGTGTGGTAAAGGAAAGTCGTCCTTTGGACTAGCCTTGTTTAGATCTCTGTAATTCACACACATTCTGACCTTTCCGTCCTTTTTTGGAACGGGTATGATGTTGGCTAACCATTGAGGATATTCTGATGTGGCGAGGAAACCCGCGTCAATCTGTTTCTGTACCTCCTCTTATATTTTGATGGCCATGTCCGAGTGAGTCCGTCTCAACCTCTGTTTTACTGGCGGACATTCCGATCTCAACGGTAAATGATGTTCCACGATGCTGGTATCCAACCCTGGCATATCCTGATAGGACCAAGCGAATACATCGGGGAATTCTTTGAGAAGCTTTACCAAACCCTCTCTGGCAGTTGGACTGAGCAGTGCCCCAATCCTGATTTCTTTTCTCTCTTTTTCCGAACCTAAGTTTACCATTTCCAACGGCTCTTTATGAGGTTCAATGGACCTTTCCTCCTGACTGAGTAATCGGGAGATCTCTTCTGAAGTTTCGTCGTCATTGTCTTCTTCAGCCCCAAATACCGAGAACTCAAAGTTGAGAGAAGGCATCGGATCTTATGTTTCAACGTGGTTTAAAATAAGCAATCTGCATGATGGTATGATTTGTGTTTAGAAGAGATAGAGGAAATGCAAGAGTGTGTGCAGTGTATTTCTTTGGAAAACTGCTTGTTTTTTATTATTGATTTGTTCTTTAGGATTACCATTTTCTGATAAAAGCGAAAAGAGAAAACAACATTTAATGCGGAAATTACAGAACGACGTTATTTTATTTATGAACAAGTCGATTCTTGAAACTACAGCCCTATAAAACAAAACTATGTCGCTTCGGGCGAAGTGAAGAGGTACATTTACTAAAGTGAGCCCTATAAAAACATTCGTTTCACCTAGGCAGGGTTAAAGGTTAAAGACGACAATTACTTTGACTTATGAATAATCTTCGGAACATTGACAGTAACCCATTGGCGGAGAACTCCTCGGTGAATCACAAAGTATGGTACCTTCCTTGATTTATCTTCAGAAATAATGCTGATTTCTGGTGGAGCAGGATCATTGGAATCTGTCTCCCAGGCAGAATTATCGTAGGAGGATTCCTCTGTTACATTTTGCATAGCATTTGTGCTCTCAAGTAGATCTCCCCATCCAGTTGGCTGGATGTCTTCGAGCCTGATACGAGAGCTTTTGGGAGCAGTGTACTTGACCATATAGTCGTATTTCCCACTTGGTTGTCCCAGGGTGTCCCACACTTCTTTGGAACTGGATGAGTCATCCTTCTCGATGACGTTGACCACTAGAAAAGCATAGTTGATGAATTCAAGTCCTGCAAATGTTGCAAATTCATCGTCGTACTGGACGTTTTCTGAATGACCTGATTGTTGATCCCATGAGATGGTGGGGACGCATGTATTCTTTTCAATGATGCTCAGCTGATTTTCATTGTTCGACTGATTTCCTTGCCCCAAGTCTCCTGGATACGGCTGCCAGATAGGCAGGCCATCCATCGAGCCATAATAGTTGTGGTCAAAGTTGTCCTTCATCAGACTGTCCTCCTCTAATGAGTTTGGTGGAGCACGGCATCCTTCCGTATCACAATCTCCGTATATCATTTCGGCATATGACCTGGGTATAAATCTCGGACTCTGTGTAGGAAAGCAAAAGGGAGTCTGCGTTTTGTCCTGAGACATATAACTGTCCTTGTTAAGATAGGACTCACATTCTTCCTCTATATCAGAGGAATCATCTTTATTGATGGTATGCACTTCTTGAGGCACTGGGTGAAGGAAACCTCCACTGTGGAAGAAGTCTTGAATGGGATGAAGACTTTCATTGCTGGTAGTAGCTGTCTGGGTACAGGTTGCAGAAAAACAAGACCCTTCTTTGTTTTATTGTCAGTAGGAATAACTAGCTGTCCCCATCCTGTTGTATTGGTACTCTCGACCGCTTTGATAACATCTTTGTATGAGGAAATGGAAGTTCCCTCTTCGGATTGATTGTCCTTGCTCACTGACAGTGCTTGGAACTGAGTTCCAATAACCTCCTCGGGTTCTACACCAGTAGATGATGATAAGTTACTCACGAGCAAGGCTTGTTCTCCACAGACCGTGACGAGCTGGTTGTTCTGGATGAACTTTAACTTTTGGTGGAGGGTCGAGGTGACCGTCCCAGCCTGATGTATCCAAGGTCTTCCTAATAAACAACTGTACGTTGCCCGGATGTCCATGACCTGGAAAGCGACTTGGAAAGTGTGAGGACCAATAGTTATGGGAAGGTCGACTTCGCCGATAACCGTTTTTCTGGACCCGTCAAATGCTTTGACGACGACCTCACTGTTTCTCATCGGGGGTCCTTTGAAGGATAATTGCATCAAAGTGGACTTCGGCATAACATTCAGGGCTGACCCTATGTCTACCAGTACGCTGGCTAAAGCATCGCCCTGGCAGCTGACCATGATATTGAGCGCCATATTATGACGGCGACCATCTTCAGGTAATTCCTCATCACTAAATCCCAAGTTATTGCAGGAAGTGATGTTAGAGACAATGCTATCGAACTGTCTGATTGTTACATCCTGTTCCACAAAGGCTTGCTCAAAGACTTTCTGTAGAGCCTCCCCGTGCACTTCTGAACTGAGTAAAAGTGACAGCACAGAGATCTTTGAAGGAGTTTGTAATAGTTGATCAACAATGTTGTATTCACTCCTTTGGATGAGCTTTAGCATCTCATCATCGTTTTTTGAAAGGTCGGGATTACTGGATTGACCGACTGGTGGATTGGGAACTTCTGTCTGAGGTTCCTTTTCTTTGTTAAGTTCTCTCACTCCTTGGTTGAAGATTTGACCACTCCGTGTTACTCGACTAATGTCTGCAATATTCACGACGGAGGGTAATGGAATTTCCTTTCCATTCTCGACTGTTGTTGCACCGTATTAGTAAGGGATAGCCTTAGTTGATTCATACGGTAATGGTCCCGATAGATAGATGACTATGGGAGCCTTCTGATTTTTCCGACCATCGTAAGCAATTTCGATCCGTTCTTGGTTGGGAACTCTCAATTCCTCAAGTAGAGGGATGATGGTACAAACATCCCTAGCCCTTTGATGATCAGAGATTACGACAACGTCCTCAATTTGATCAGCTAGGTAGTCCGGCGCCCAGTTGATTGGTCAGGAACCCGGATATGGGCGAATCTCTCTACGATCCACCTGACCCTGAAGAGCTGCTCGCACAAGGTAACATCCTTGGTTACTCTCCGAACAGACTCTACAACGTTCATAGTTGTGTGGTGGCACCTGGCCACGCCCGCTTTGAATACAATGTAACCTCACTAGGTCAGTTTCCACAGATCGAACATCTCGACTTTGATGCCGAGTAGGGTTCCCGTTGGTAATACTAATTTGCTGGGTGTCTTCATCCAAATAGATTGGAAGCCACCAGTGGTTCAACAAGTGCTGAAGGGTTTCCTAGACAAGGGCACAACCTTGATCCTTTTTGTAACCCGCCCTACAGCTCTAATAATCATGTGATACCAGGAACCCGAGTCGGACCTGTTTAGCATGTAACTCCACCAGGCTGGTATTCATCAAGCGAATATCGAAGATTTGAATCATGTTGATCTGATAGGGATTCCTATCATGGTAGTCCTGGAACCAACCAAGATCCATCTGACACTGGAGGGCCTCTTGTACAATAGAGCATCCCTGTTTGTTTACCGAGCAAGTTAGACAGGAACTGTAATCGTGCCGCGGTAGATTATGATACTGGCTTTGCCTGGAATGCATCGCCACCAAGCTGACATTTATTGCACGGATGTTGTGGTTCTGAATGATGTTAGAATTCATGTAAACCATGTTAACTCCACGAACTCGGTGCTCTTGGATCCATCCGAGATCCATCTGTTCCTGTAGAGCTGATTGCACAACAGAACATCCTCGATTGCTTTTAGAGCAGATATCACACTGGTGATAGTTATGAGGTGGCACCTGGCCATATCTACTCTGTCTACAATGCATCTTGACTAGATTGGTCCTTAACAAGAGTACATCATGAATTTGATAGACGTTGTTAGTCTCTCCCTCTATCAAATTGACTGTATCTTTCTCGTGTTGAGGTAGCGGGTTTGTGAGAACATTAGGATTTGTATCCTTGAAAGATAAGACCCCACTCCTAACAAGCTTTTGTACGTCGGATTTGAAATTGAGACAGTTCTCTATGTTATGCCCTGGTCCTCCTTGATGGTAAGGGCAAGTCTGATCCACCTTAAACCAAAAAGGCGGATTTTCCGGTACTGTAAGAGGGCACTTAGTCTGGACATACCCCTTAGCCCGTAGTAACGGAAATAGTTCTGCGTATAATACGGGTATAGGATCAAATCCTGGTGGCCGCGTTATACGGTTGTTATTGTATGGAGGACGAGCCTGCTGAAGAGGCTGTTTAGTCCTTTGCTGATTAGGTTGGCTCTGCGCAACCTGAGTTTGATACGTAGAAATAGGCGCAGGATTGATAGCAGGAGTCACAGCTGCTACTGGCTGGTAATGTCGACTTTGCTTTCCAAGAGAGATATTCCCAATATCCTACTCTTTTTTCTTAGGGAGAGCACTACCGTATCGCTTTGTACTACTTAATGATCCAGTGTCTTTGACTAGACGTCCCTCTCGGACGGCTTCCTCAAGACGAACTCCCATACCGACCATCTCGGTGAAGTCACTGGGGGCACTGGCAACCATTCTGTCGTAATAAAATGAGCTTAACGTCTTTAAGAAGATCTTTGTCATCTCTTTTTCCTCAAGAGGTGGACAAATTTGAGCAGAAATTTCACGCCATCTCTGAGCGTATTCCTTAAAGGTTTCCTTGTCCTTTTGTGACATTGATCTGAGTTAATCTCTGTCTGGTGCCATGTCCAGATTGTATTTATATTGTTGGACGAAGGCAGTGCAAAGATCTCTGAAAGTGCTAATCGTAGCACGGTTTAAACCCATGTACCATTTTAGTGCAGCACCGGTTAAACTATCCTGAAAGTAGTGAATCAGTAAATCCTGATTCTCTGTCTGAGCTGACATTCGCCGAGCGTACATCACCAAGTGACTCTGAGGCCAAGAGTTACCCTTGTACTTTTCAAAGTCGGGCACCTGGAATTTGTGAGGGACTTTCACATTGGGAACCAAGCAGAGGTCTGCGGCGTCCTTTCCAAATAAATCCTGACCAGGAAGGGCCTGCAGTTCTTTCTGCATTCCCAGGAACTATTCTTGGAACTCATTCATTCTTTCGAACATGTTGTCGTTTCCACCAGAAGGTATCTATGGAATCTGTCCTTCTGGGACAGTGTGTACCACGGGCGGTGGTATAGTCATTATGACCGAGACTCTCGGTGCCTCCCGAAGTTTGTAACCTTCAGGAGTTGCTGTCATGCCCCTGGCATCTTCGCTTTCCCGAAGTTTGTAACCTTCAGGACCAGCGGTTCTTGCTACGGTTCCCTGATCCTCATTGATCAACGGGATATATCCTTCCGGGATATAGTTAAGTGGCATGCCCCAGGGATGATCTTTCGGCATTTTGTACCTAGGATCGGACTTTTCCACTATGGGCGTTGAGGTGATCTCCGAGATCACAGTCCTTTGTAGCTGAGCTTCTGCCATGGCTTGCATGTCGTTATGAAGCTTTCTCATATCCTCTCTCAGAGCGTCGATCTCTCCTCTCAACTCTCTGTTCTCTTCCTCGAGATCATCCATCTTTTTCTGACGATTGGCCCGAGTATTGTACGAATGAGACAGTTTGACTCTAGAACCGAGACACAAACGTGAGATTCGTAGGTAAGAAGAATACGTGACGTGAGAATGATGAATGCAATGATTATATTAATTGTTTTTTTTTGTTTAATTAAAATAAACTTCGACAATTAGATTGCAAATATTAAACAGTGGGGAAACCCCGTTTTATTGAATTCAAAGGATTACGAAAATAGAAATACAGTAGATTACAAGGTTCGGAAATGGAAACCTAAGCTAATGGGTCCCGAGTCCTCTCTGAGGAGAACTTGGGTGCTGATTCTGGTACTTTCCTTTTCTTGGACCGGGGCTCTTGGACCGTTGTTGGGTTGTCATTCCTTTGCCAAGTGAAAGGAACGAGCAAATTCCTTTGGTCATCCTGATTATCCACAGCATGTTGCTCTAAAATCTCGATCAGAGCATCCTTATCTTTCAGCAGTTGCTGTATTTTGGTACACTCTACAATGAGGGTCCGGTATTTGTTCTTCCAAGACCTCCTCTCCTGTTTAACTTTGTTGAGAATAACCTGAAGTTTTTCCGTTTCAGTCATGAAGTACATGACAGATTCCCTCGGCGGAAGAACTATGTGACGAGGATAAGGCATCTTTAGCTTGAGAGCTCTAGTTTGTACCCAGTGGAGATAAGGCTCCACCGAGACACAATCCGATTTTCCTAGAGACTCTCGTCCTTTCTTATGAACATGTTTCCAAGCGTGCACTATTTCCATCTTTAGTGCCCCTGTCATTTTCTCCTTCTTTGAAGAAAAGACCCTCTAGATGAGCATTACGCGGGACATGCCTCATCGGGTATCCAAATTGACGACGAACCAATACTGGATGGTAGTTGATTCCTCCCTTAGTTCCTATGAGGGGTACGTTGGGGAAGTTTCCACAACGGTCAATGGTCCTGATCCCGTCATAAATCCTATTGCACCAATCTATGTCAGAGTTGGTAAGAGACATGATTTTCTGCGACCAACGTACGACACTCTTATGATCCCAAAAAGCAGCAGACTTAGGAAAATGGGAGATAAACCATTTATATAACAGGGGTACACAGCACGTGATCATCCCTCCGCTGTACAAATTCCCTAAGTGTACAGAATGATATGCGTCCGCGAGCAAAGTTGGCACAGGGTTTCCAATGAGAAAAACCTTAATGGCGTTGATATCGACGAAGTTATTAATGTTGGGAAATAGAAATAACCTGTAAGTGAGTAAGACAAAGATGCTTTCAAAAGCAGTCATGTTCCCTATACTAGCAAAGTATAGAGCCTTCTTTGTCAGGAACTAGGCTGGAAAACCTGAGAGCCCACCCTTAGTGGTCATGTGAGTCTTGACTTCCGACTCATCCAAATAAATTGCTCTTGCAATGGTATGATCCTTTGGAATTTCTTCCAGTCCAGAAAATGGAGCTCGATCAGTAATGTGTAGATCGGTTAGGTGAGAATACTCCTCCAGCGTTGGTGCAAGCTGGTAATCCGGGAATGTGAAACAGTGATAGACTGGATCGTAAAACTGAATGAGTGCCTCCATGATTCCTTCAATCACATGGACTCTTAACAGAGGTAGCAGACCTCCGTACTTGGCTCTGAAAGCGTCAGGGTTAGTGATCATCCTCGCTAATCCTCTCAAATCCTCTAGTTTTGGAACCCTGACGGTATACTTATGAGTTCTCCTTCTACTGAAGTCCATGAGCGCAATCTTTTTCTCTGACATTTGCAATCATTGTCTTAGTTTAATTTGAAAAAGAGAGACTAGAAGAGAAGTTTTTCTTTGATGTAATGTTTTTTAGATGAATGCATGAATGCAGCACACAAAGACATAGAAAAAACATGGGGTCAAAGGGTCGTTGTCATGGATTCAAGGCTCTACCCATCCCAAAGGTTTATACTAGTGATTTTTGTACCTGTCTCTCAAAATCATCAGTTCATGTCGAGAAAACACCAGCGGGCCGGGAACCATTCTAGGTGATGTTTTTCGAAGAACCATCAGAAGAGGGTGGTATCGCGTGACAACCATTTCCAATAGTTTCTGCACCACTAAAAGAGGTTTTTCCTAGGTGTATACTCAATCTTTCCACATGCGGCATCACACGCATTCCCATTAGCAGAAAAATAAACACAGATATCAATTAGGAAAAGCAGTGTATATATTTGTCCTAAAGTCCTAGACTTTAAATAGCTATGAATCCTATGTTCCTAACATAAAATGGCTCCCCGACGGAGTCGCCATTCTGTGGTACCTTCCCAACTTTAAAGGTTTTGACCTAAGATCCTAGTGAAGTCAAAAAAGTCCTATCCCAGTGAAATCCCCAAAAAAAGAAAGAAAGAAAAGAAAGTTCCCCACGGTGGGCGCCACTTTTCTGTAGCGAGCGATTTTGGACGTGGTTCTTAAGCACTGTCGCTCTGGGGTTACTACAGGTCGATTCATTTTTTATCCTATTGAGCCGACTAAGGAAGGGAAATAGATGTCTCCAAGTAATCCTGCTTGCATACTGAGTTTAAACAGTGGTCTGTTAGGTTACAGATGTTATATGGTAATGGGGTCTCTTTCTTCTTACTTTGTTTAGAACGAAACACCGGGAATGTTCATGGGGAATTTTGTTAGGATGCTAGGACTGATGCTTTTCGATTGATATGTGAAGGTACGGGATTTGGGGCTTTGGATTAGTGTGCTCGCTAAGATTTTTCTTTCAATCTTATGCCTACGTATTCCCGTTTACCGAAATAGGGAAATCAGAGCGATCGTAGTTCCTCCTATTCTATGGGAGGAAATGGTGTTTTGGTGTCTTGTTCAAAGCCCAAGACGTGAAGCTGAAAGGGTGATTTATATCTTGTTAAAATCCCAATATGTGAAGCTGAAGGGTCTATTTGTGTCTTGTCCGAAGCCCAAGATGTGAAGCTAAAAGGGTGTTGTCTTTAGAGAGAATTTGTCATCTCTAAAGGGGGTCTGTTTGTCACAACTGTTGGGTGACTGACTATAAAGGAGGATTACTTTAACCGGGATATGTGAATCCTAGCAATGCCATAATTTCCTTTATAGGGGGTTTTAACCTTAAGGAGAAGACTTTAACTCAGTGTAGAGCAATGCTATCTTTCCTTAGGAATTTCTCATGCTAAAAGATGGACAGTGGCGTGGATGTAAATAATCCAGAGGCTTGCCGCTTACAGCAATTAGATGAAAGGAGTTGTTGATGTTTGTATCCTGTGAACGAGGCACAGTTTTGATGCTAAAAGGTTGATTGACTCAACCGGGGTTTTTCTTATACAAAGCCTAAGAGGAGGCTATTGACCCAACAAGAGGATGCTTTTGTGTCTTGTACGTAGCCCGAGAGGGAGGCTAAAAGGAGTTGACTCAACAAGAGAGTGCTTTTAGATGTGTCTTGTACGAAGCCCAAGACGGAGGCTAAAGGTTGACTCAACCAGAGAGTCTTTTATACTCAACAAGAGAGTGTTTTGTATCTCGTACGAAGCCCGAGATGGAGGCTAAAAGAGAGATTGACTCAACAAGAGAGTCTTTTATACTCAATAAGAGAGTAATTTTGTATCTCGTACGTAGCCCGAGATGGAGGCTAAAAGGATTGCTGTTTCAGTTGAGTGACAGGTCCAGTAGGTTGGTTAAAAGAGAAAATCAATTCTTATAAAGAGACTGATTAAAGGTAAGGCTATGCTTTGGGATTGATCAAAGGATCAGGGTTATTTCCTGTTCTTTAAGGAAATGGGGAATCCAGAGGGGATTGGAGACTGTGCGAGTCTACTGGGGTTTTTCCTTACTTGAGAATGCCTTCGAGGCTCAAGGAAATTAGACTGTCCATGTCTAGAGTTTTATCCTTTGTACTATGCTTAAAAAAACAGTAGTAGTACGTTCACGGTAGAAAGATCTAGACTCTTTGAAAGACTGTTCTATTAAGATGACTAATTTCTGTTCCTATACCTCTAGGAGGGCGTCGGGACAATTTGTATGAAGCCCAATGGGAGGCTGGAAACTTTTAAGAAGCCGAGGGACAATTTGTACGAAGCCCAAGAGGAGGCTCTCTTCCCAAAGGAAGAATCCTTATACGAAACCTAAGAGGAGGCTGTGAATACTTCTAAGAAGCCGTAAGGTCCTTTTACAATGCCCAAGAGGAGGCGGGGATGCTTTTAGGAAGCCTGTGGGTCCCCAAACCCCGAGAAGTTCAAGACATGCCATTCACCGAGAATGGATCAAGCCAGGAAAGTCCGAGAATTTGGAAGAAACTCAAGAGATGCCATTCACGGAGAAAAGATCATCTTTGGGGAGTAGAGTTTCTTTGACAATTTCTAAGGGTGATAGTCTGAGAAAGGGCTCACCGAGAATGCTGCCTTTCACGTCTCCATATTGTTTAACCCCAAGAGGAGGGAAGACTTTATCTGGTAATCCTATGGGGATCTAGTTTTGTTTGCATTTAAAAGTGATCAACAGGGCTTAGTGCTAGACGTAGTTGTCGGGGAAACTCTAAATATCTATACTAGTATTACACAGTTGATATGAGTTTATGAAAGAAGACTTACAGTGAAACAGCCCCACAATACAGTTTATATATATATGAAAGCGGATAAAGAAAGCATATAAACACTTACTCGGTTGTAGAGCTTCCATGCTGTTTGGTTAGTTGTTCAACAAAGAAAGATTGAAAACAACAGTATATTCAAATTTAAAGGAGAAAATATTTTGAAAAGATGTTGGGGCTTACAGCTCAAGGAGAGGCCCAAGGTTTATCAGTGATCGCACTGTCGTTTTGTACAGAGGGACTGATACAAGTGACTGAGGCCCAAGAAAGGTTTTTTGTACAAGGGGATGGGTCTTACACTCTCTCAAGAGGCCTAAGTGTTTAAAGAAAAAGAATGGGGCTTACAACACGAGGGTAGGCCCAGATGATTTTTTTTTATTGGCGATCGCACCAAGGTTTTCTTTTAACACAGGGGGACTTATACAATGTCTGAGGCCCAAAAAGTTTTGGTTAAAAGGGGATTGGGTCTTACACTCTAATAGAGGCCCAAGAGATTTATTTTTGTACAAGTGGTTGGGCTTACAGCTCAAGGAGAGGCCCAGGGTCATTTGTTTGAAAATGGCGATCGCGCCGAGATTTTTGAAAACGCGGTGGGTCTTATACAATGCATTGAGGCCCAAAATGGTTTACTTTTCAAAGGGGGTTGGGTCTTACACTCTAATAGAGGCCCAAGAATAATTCTGAATGGGTCTTATAACTCGAGGAGAGGCCCAGGGTTTACTTTTCAACGGACGATGATCACGTCGAACTTTTTGAAATACAACGGGACTTATACAATAAGTGA
Source organism: Lathyrus tuberosus (assembly GCA_022829125.1). Lineage (NCBI taxonomy): Eukaryota > Viridiplantae > Streptophyta > Magnoliopsida > Fabales > Fabaceae > Lathyrus > Lathyrus tuberosus. The sequence goes on along the minus strand of JALAZF010000052.1, from coordinate 2,162,446 downwards.
GGCCCAAAAATAGGTTTGTATTTACAAAGGATTGGGTCTTACAGCTCAAGGAGAGGCCCAAAAGTGTTTGAAATTGTTTGATGAGGGTGAAAATCAAAGAAACCCTAATTTGTTATTCTTTAAAAGTAAATATTTAAAGAAAATCAAATAAAATACCAAATAAGTTTGAATAAACCATTTGTGATTTTTGTTTAAGGTTTGAGAAATAAGGGATTAATCACAAGGTGAATTAAAACTCACTTGGTTTTGATTTTCAAAGTAAATATTCACTTTTAAAATATTTAAAAACATTAAAAAGGAATTTATTCACAAAAATACTAATTATATTAAATAAATAATATAAACTTAATTTTTTTGTGGAATAAAATATTTCAACATTTTTGTGACTTTTTGCAAAAAGAACCAATCAAAAATAATTAAAATTGAAGGAGTTATTAATTTTCCAATTAATTAATAAAACATGAAAATATTGGAAAAAATAGCAAAAATGTGAGAAAACACAAAATGGCATGGGTGGGGTTTGAACCCACGACCTCAAGGTTATAGGGCGCGCGCCTTACCACTGGGGTGGTGATACATCCATTGCTTGAAGTTAAACCACAAATATACAAGGCTTGCCTTGTTTTTGGCCTGGCCCAAGGCAAGGCAAGGCAAGTTTTGGGTCAGAAACGTGAAGGTCATAACTTTCTCATTTCTTCATGGTTTGAGACAAAATTTATATGCATCTGGCCTAGAATTTCACAAGGAATCCAATGGTGGTGGTATTTTTTTAGATCATACTCCCTCCTCAAAATCCGATAGTCGTTTTGAAAAAGGCCTATAATAGCATTTTCTATGCTACACTTTGATACAGGCATGAATTACATGATGAATTGGTTCAAACACAACATATATAACATGTATGAGGTGTGTATGATCAGTGGACTTCAAAGCAATGCATATTTTGGAAAGTTCAAGTCATGATGCTTACCTCTTTTTGAGCTTTTGGAGTTTTCTGTGCAATCTGCCAAACTTCTTGTTCCAGAAATGGTTTGATGCTTTGGACACTCTCAAATGACCCCTTAGAAGCTTTTAGGATGGTTGGAATCAGCTGGAACCTGCAAAAGCACAAACTGGCCCTTTCTTGCAAAATGGGTTAAAATGACCAAAATAGCAACTCTATCAAATGGTGTTCCAGATGGGGGGAACCATTTGGGACAGTTTAAGGATGTTATTTGGAGTGTATTTGAGGTTTTATCTGGTTTAAAAAGTGACTGAATCAAGACATGGCTTGAAAAATACACAAAAGGCCTATTTTGAGGTTTTGAGAGGTGACTTTGTGATTTTGGCGTTACAGGTCACTTTTGATAGTTTGGATCACCTACATATGATGTTTATGAGGTGTTAGGATCATGAGTTGTGATGGAAATGCTCTCTAACTCAAAAACTCAGAGTTACCTTGCTAAAGAAGGCATTTTGGCCTAAAGAGAGGGATTTTGAGGAAAGCATCTGTTTGATGGCTTTGGTGTACTCAAACTGAGGACAAATGAACTCTATTTATAGTAGAGCAAGTTTGTTTTGGGATCAATAGTGAATGGCAACTGCAGCAGAGGTTTGGCCAATGGTTGCACTTTGGAATCCAAGTCCCCTCTAGCCATTGAATAGAGGTTAGGGCACAGGGTTGTGGTTCCCTTGGTCTTGGATAAGTCTTGACTGAATTCAGTTGTAAATGTGTCAGTCCATGCCACCTTGGTGTATGTATTGAATGCTCCAATCCAAAATTGGAGTCTTGTCCCTCTTTTAGGCAATTCTAGGTTTGGCATGCTACTTCTTGTTCCAAGGACTTTGGAGGTTTGGCTCAGTGTTTATCCCCTTTAAATTTCATCCTCAGATGTGTTCAAAGTGATGACAAGGCTTGGAATTATCTGATTTTTCCAAATCGAGCAAAAATTCAAAATTCTGCCTAGCCTTGGCAGTTTTCAGCAAGGCATATTGCCATTGTCATATCTCATGGCCCAAGTGGAATTTGGTGATGTTCTTGGCCATTTTGGAAAGCCCTCATATGATACAACAACTGTTTGATCATATTTGATTTTGATACCTTTTGGATCCAAGTGAAAAATCCCCCTACATTTGGAAAAAAGTGAAGGCAGATTCTGACTTAGTGAAAATTTCAATAAGTGTTGGAAAAAAGTGACATTTTCACTTTTTTGTGATTTTGATCATTCCATAACTCAAAATCTATGATGAATTTGGAAGGAGGCCAGTTCTAAGCTTTTGTAGAGGGTAATGAGAGCTACAAATCTAGCTTTGGATGGGGAAAAATGGCCTTGTGGTTTTGGAGTTATGATCCTCCAAAGTTGGTACCCTTGCCACTTTGTTTATAACTTAGAAAATTTTCTAAGTTTTTATGGTTACCCCTTTTACAAGCTATCCCACTTTTCTTGATTTTTCTTGATGAATGATGATTCAAATCATACATTAACATCATTTTAAGGTTAAAAAACCATTTTTGTGAAAAATCTCAAAAAGTCAAAGTTGACTTTTGTGCACAGTTGACTTTTTGTCAAATGAATTCCAAACTGTGCGATCCTCTATGAAATCAAGTCCTTGACCTAAATCAAACTTGATGGATTGATTTCATAGGTGTTATAGGGCGTATTGAATCATGTCCTAGGGTTTGGGAGCATGTCCTGGTCAAAAGTCAAAGCTACAGTTGACTTTTCTCGCGAAACCCTAATTGTGGCTCTGATGAAATTGAGGCTTGTTTCTCAAGCTTCTTGGATCAATCCATTGTTACAAATGGATCAATGTGGTTTATTAGAGACCCTCAAATCATGGCTTGAGGTCTTGGCTCATGATTGGCCCCAAAAGTCAACTTAGGGGTGAATTAGGTCAAGAAACCCTAATTCCTGATTTTTGATGTATGCATCCCCTGAGGTCAAATTGACTTGATGCTTGCGCCCATGAGGTTCCATGGAGTATTTTAGGATATGCTTTGAAGCATTGGCTCATGCCCAGAGGAAAATCTCCATCTGGAGGCCCTGGTCGACCAAACCCTAATTTGGCGACACTGGCGATCTTGAGGCTTGATCCACCTGGAAGGGAGCAGCCTTGTGCTTAATCCTTAAAGTGGGAGTCCTCTTGATCCATTGTAGATGTTTGGGAGGTTAGACAAGTTGAAGATCATGTCATTTCTTGATTGATCCTTTGTCTAAGAACTTTGAGAGGGCTTGAAACCCTAATTTTGACTGTAGTGAGTGCTCACCCATCCTTGGGGAGACTGATGAGGCAAGATGGTTCATCCATATTGTGATGATGATTTGCACAATGATGGGAAATCTTAGTGGTCAAAATTTGTGGTATGAAAAAGGGATCTGAACAAAGCAAGTCCAAAGGACGACTTCCCCTTACCACACATTTACATGCTGGTAGACTGTACAACAAAGTTCAAAGTCTTCTCCTTCATGGATGGATTCTCGGGCTATTATCAAATCAAAATGGCACCGGAAGATATGGAGAAAACTTCATTCATCTCCCCATGGGGCACCTTTTGTTACAAGGTAATGCCGTTCGGTTTGAAGAACACCGGGGCAACCTATCAAAAGGTCATGACTACTCTGTTTCACGACATGATACACAGAGAAATTGAGGTGTATGTCGATGACATGATTGCCAAATCTAAAACAGAAGAGGAGCATGTGACACACCTGTCAAAGCTATCCGAGTGTCTGAGAAAATACAAACTTCGCTTGAATCCCAGTAAATGCAAATTCGGTGTCCGCTCGGGAAAACTTTTAGGGTTCATCGTCAGCTAAAAAAGAATTGAGGTTGACCCTGACAAGGTCAAGCCCATTCAAGAAATGCCTTCTCCAAAGACCGAGAAATAAGTCAGAGGATTTTTGGGATGTCTGAATTACATCACAAGGTTTATATCCCTCATGACCAGGACATGCGCACCAATCTTCAAACTACTCAGAAAGAATCAAAGTTGTATATGGACAAAAGACTGCCAAAAAGCATTCGACAATATCAAAGAATATATGTTGAATCCACCAATTATGTCTTCTCCAGTGGAGGGAAGACTATTGATCATCTACCTAACAGTCTTGGAAGACTCCATGGGTTGTGTACTTTGCCAACAAGACAAAACCAAAAGAAAAGAGTCTGCCATCTACTATTTGAGTAAGAAATTTACCTACTGTGAAACTCGATACACTATGCTCGTGAAAACTTGCTACACTTTGGCTTGGGCAGCCAAACGTCTTCGCCAGTACATGATTTTTCACACTACTTGGTTAATCTACGAAATGGATCTGATCAAGTACGTCTTTGAAAAGCCTGCTCTCACGGGAAGGATCGCCCGTTGACAGATGTTATTATCAGAATACGACATCGAGTACCATGCTCGGAAACCGTCAAAGGAAGTATTTTAGCCGATCATTTGGCTCATCAACCGATTGACGATCAAGAATCAGTAGGATTTGACTTCCCAGAAGAAGATGTCATTACTTAAAAATGAAAGATTGTGATGAACCGCTACCCAGCGAAGGGCCAGAACCAGGTTCCCAATAGGGATTAATTTTTTATGGAGCTGTCAATAATTATGGAAACGGAATTAGGGAAATCATCATAACACCTCAGGGTACCCATATTCCTTTCACCGCCCGACTGACATTCAAGTGTACAAATAACGAGGCCGAATACGAAGCTTGTATCATGGGTCTCGAAGAAGAGATTGACTTAAGGATTAAGAACTTGGATGTGTATGGAGACTCAGCCCTGATTATCAATCAGATCAAAGGATATTGGAACACATACCAATCAAGATTGATTCCTTACAAAGATTACGCGAGAAGGTTGTTACCCTTCTTCAACAGAATCGAGTTTCATCATATCCCTCGTGAAGAAAATCACATGGTTGATGCACTAGCCACTCTCTCTTCCATGATTAGTGTAGGTCAATGGAACGACGTACCTAAGATCGACATAATGCGCCTTGAAAAAGGCTCGCTTATATCTTCACAATCGAAGCAGTCATAGACGACAAACCCTGGTATCATGATATCAAGTGCTTCCTTCAAAAACAGGAATACCCACCTGGGGCATCAAGAAAAGACAGGAAACCCATCAGAAGATTGGCAGGCAACTTCTTCCTGAGCGGTGATACACTCTATAAGAGAAACTTCGACATGGTCTTGCTCCGATACGTAGACAGACCAGAAACAAACATGCCGATGAAAGAAATTCATGAAGGATCCTTTGGCACTCATGCCAACAAGCACACATTAGTGAGAAAAATTCTAAGAGCAGGATATTATTGGTTGACAATGGAATCCGATTGCTACAAGTACATGTGGATATGTCACAAGTGTCAGATATACGCAGACAAAATCCATGTACCGCCAATGCATCTCAAAGTTCTTTCTTCTCCATGGCCTTTTTCTATATGGGGAATCGACATGATTGGCATGATTAAACCAAGAGCTTCAAACGGACATCGGTTCATCCTGGTAGCCATTGACTACTTCACCAAGTGGGTCGAAGCAGCGCCATACACCAATGTAACCCGACAAGTAGTAGTCTGCTTTATCAAGAACAATCTCATTTGCCGTTATGGTGATCCAAGCCAGATTATTACTGACAATGGATCTAACTTGAACAACAAGATGATGAAAGAATTGTGTGCTGAGTTCAAAATCGAACACCATAACTCATCTCTCTACCGACCTAAGATGAACGGAGCGGTAGAAGCGGCTAACAAGAACATCAAGAAGATCGTTCAAAAGATGGTTGTAACCTACAAAGACTGGCACAAGATGCTACCCTTTGCTCTTCACAGTTATCGCACATCTGTCTGCACTTCAACATGGGCAACCCCTTTCTCTCTAGTATATGGCATGGAAGCAGTGCTTCCCATAGAAGTAGAGATCCCATCAATCCGTGTATTGATGGAAGCTAAGCTAACAGAGGCTGAATGGTGTCAAAGTCGACATGATGAATTGAATCTGATCGAAGAAAAGTGAATAACGGCTCTGTGCCACGGTCAGTTATATCAGCAGAGAATGAAGAAAGCATTCGACAAAAAGGTCCGACCCCGTGTCTTCAGTAAAGGAGACCTCGTGCTCAAGAAGATACAATCATTCCTCATTGATTCTAAGGGCAAATGGACTTCGAATTATGATGGCCCCTATGTGGTCACGAAAGCCTTCTCAGGCGGCGCCTTGAGACTCGCAACCATGGATGGAGAGGAGTTTACCTACCCCACGAATGTTGATGTAATCAAGAAATACTTCACCTAAATAATAAAATAAAATAAAAACGTCTCGGTGGATTGAAAACCCGAAAGGGCGGTCCAGGCAAAAATTAGGGACATAAGCAAAAATCATCCCGATCGATTGAAAACCTCAAAAGACAATCCAGGAAAAAGTTAGGGATTCATGGCAAGTAACTACGTCCGACAAGGTTAAATCCCCAGCGGTAACACTATTCGTCGAAAAACTTCCAATCAAGGTCATCTTCGACAGAAGCTCAGGATGTCCAGAATTCAAAGTTAGTAGAAGGATAACGGTCGTTATGTTTCAATGTAGCCCCTTTTCCCTTAAATTACCATTTTCTAAACTTTGTAAATACTCTATGGGATCACGCGCTTGGCTAATTTCCATCCTATCAATAATATTTGAGCCCTAGTGCCTTTGTTTGCAATTCTCATTTGTTTTAGCTTTACAGAATGACATTTTTAAACATGATCAACGATTTTTGAAATAAAACAAAAATGAATTTACTTGTCAAATTTCTTCTGCTTTTAAAATAAATATGGCATTTCTTTTTACTGAACGTCAAAAAGAACGTCGATAGTTCTCCGAAGGTGATTGAACCTCAAAGTGCAGAATCAAAGTACTCCTTCTAAACCAGTGTAGCGAGCGATTTTTGTCGGTGACGCGACCACCTTATCGCTGAAGTTTGGGTTTTCCTCCTCAAGGAGAAAGGGTGCTATTTTTCTGATTTCTTATTTATCCCATGAAACTGGAAGGGAAAGGGAAGCTATCTAAAACTAACCTTGCACGCGAATGTTTAACTGAACAAACGCTTTAAGAGATTCGGGGAGTCGGGGTCAGGTTATACAATGGGTAGTTGTCAATTATCCATCCTATATGTGGTTATCCACAGGATGTTAGCTTTAGGTTTCGCTTTGTAATTGATAATGTTTATCTGCTGATGGCTTGGGAAAGTTTCTTAGGAAAGTGTGACAGGGAGAGTGAGTTTTGTTTATGTTTTTGGTAAGGTACTGGCCCTAAGTTTTGATTAATGTGAAGGTATTGGACCTAAAGTTTTTATTGGTATGTTCTCTAAGATTTTGCAATCTTATGCCTACGTATTCCCATTTAAATGAAATGGGGAAATCAGAGCAATCGTAGTTCCTCCTATTCTAAGGGAGGAAAATGAGGTTTTGGTGTCTTGTTCAAAGCCCAAGATTGAAGCTAAAAGGGTATTTGTGTCTTGTTCAAAGCCCAAGATTGAAGCTAAAAGGGGTATTGAGAGGGAATTTGTCATCTCTAAAGAGAGATTGTTGACTTTTGTGTGCCTTGACCAAAGCACAAGGTTGATGCTAAAAGGTTAATTGATTTGGCTAGGGGATTTCTTTATACAAAGACTAAGAGGAGGCTAGATAAGACCGACTCAACAAGAGAGTGTTTTATCTGTCTTGTACAAAGGCGAAGATTGAGGCTAAAAAAGAGACTGACTCTTTGGGGATATCATTATACAAAGCCTAAGAGGAGGCTAAAAAGGGTTTTAACTCCGTCGGGGAGGTTTATATGTGTCTTGTATAAAGCCCAAGATTGAGGCTGAAATGAGTTTGACTCTTGCTGGAGAGTATTATCTGTCTTGTACAAAGCCAAAGATTGAGGCTAAAACGGGAAATTTAACTGACTCTGGTGAGGATGTGTCTTGTACAAAGCCCAAGATGGAGGCTGCAATGAGTTTGACTCTGCTTATGGGAATTATTCCTCAAAAGCCTAAACGAAGGCTGGGAGGAAATGGCTCGGCTGGGGAAGATATTTGTCCCAAGCTCAAGAGAGGGAAATTTATGTTTTGTACAAAGCCCAAGATTGAGACTAAAAGGGTTTGACTCAACAAGAGAGTCTGAAAAGGTGATTGACTCTACAAGAGAGTCTGAAAGTTGATTGACTCAACAAGAGAGTCTGAAAAGGTGATTGACTCAACAAGAAAGTCTGAAAGTTGATTAACTCAACAAGAGAGTCTTTTTATCTATCTTGTACAAAGCCCATGAGGCTAAAAAAGGTTGACTCAACAAGAGAGTCCGAGAAGGTGATTGACTCAACAAGAGAGTCTAAAAGTTGATTGACTCAACAAGAGAGTCGTTTATACTCAACAAGAGAGTGATTTGTTGTCTCGTACGAAGCCCGAGATTGAGGCAAAAAGGGTCTTGACTCAATAAGATAGTCTGGAAAGTTTAGCTCCACTAGGGAGAATCATTTGTTCAAAGCCCAAGAGGAGGCTAACTTCGATGAGGAAGGATCATTATACAAAGCCTAAGAGGAGGCTAGCTTTCCGTTGAGGAAAGGTTCTTATACAAAGCCTAAGAGAAGGCTATCTTTTGCCGGGGATAATTGAGATCCCCAGGCAGGTCCAAGTGGGGAATTAACTCTTGCTGAGGGTTACAGAAGAGTTGAGATGTCAGATACCTTGAGGTTCTGATTTGAGATAGTGTTGACCCTGGTCGGGGAACTCTCAAGAGAGAGGCTGGGTTTCTGCTAGAGATCGATCCAGAATGCCCGGGGTTTCTTCTTATGGTTGTAAGGAACTTGAGAATGTCTTTGAGACTCAAGGGGATTAGACTGTCCAAGTATGCTGGTGTGGAAGAGTTTTATCTTTTGTATGATGCCTCCAAGAGGAGGCAAGGGCGTTAAGGGATGAGAATCAACCCTAAAGTGGCCTGAGGTCTGAAACTGGAAAGACAGCTCTAGCAAAGGATGACTAAGTTCTGTCTTATACCTTTAAGAGGTCGTCAGGGTCCTTGTATTAAGCCCAAGAGAAGGCATGAGAACTTCTAAGAAGCCGAATGGTCCTTGTACAACGCCCAAGAGGAGGCGGGGATGCTTTTAGGTAGCCTGTGGGTCCCCAAACCAAGAGAAGTTCAAGAAATCCAATTCACAGAGAAGAGATCATTCCAGGAAAGTTCGAGGGTTTAGAAGAAACTCAAGAGATGATATTCACAGAAAATATATCAACTCTGGGGAGTAGAATTTCTTTGACAATTTCTAAGGGTGACAGTTTGAGAAAAGGTTCACCGAGAATACTGCCTTTCTCTTTGTTCCATATTGTTTAACCCCAAGAGAAGGGAAGACTGTATCTGGAAATCCTATGGGGGATCTACTTTTGTTTGTATTTAAGAGTGACCAACATGGCTTTACCTAGTTCTAGACCTAGTTGTCGGGGAAAACTCTAAATAACTATACTAGTATATATACAGTTGATATATGACAAGTATTTTAAAAGGTATGAAAGAAGACTAACCATGCACAGCTTCCCATAATACAGTTATATATATCTGACATGTATTTAAAAGAATGAAAGAAGACTAACCATGCACCGCTTCCCACAATACAGTTATATATATTAAAGCGAGTAAATGAAAGTTGTTAAAACTTACAGGTGAGCGAGCTTCCATGCTGTATTATTAGTTGTTCAGAGAAATTAAAGAAATTTTTGACAACAACTGTATATTTGAACCTAAATCAAAATGGATTTGTTTCTGAAAAAATTGTTGGGGCTTATACTCAAGGAGAGGCCCAAGGTTTGAACAGTGATTGTACTGTTGTTTTGAATATCGTATCGGGACTTATACAGCGACTGAGGCCCAAAAAGTTTTCTGTCAAAAGGGGATTGGGTCTTACACTCTATTATAGGCCCAAAGTTTATTTTTGTACAGGAGATAAGGCTTACAACTCAGGGAGATGCCTGGTTGATTTTGAAAAGGCGACGATCGCGCCGTTGTTTTGAAGATATCCAGAGGGACTTATACAACATGTGAGGCCCAAAAAATGTTTATTTACAAAAGGGGGTGGGTCTTACACTCTATTAGAGGCCCAAAAGTATTTTTAAGAAAAGGAACGGGACTTATAGCTCGAGGAGAGGCCCAGATGATTATTTGTTTGAAAAATGGCGATCGCGCCGAGATTTTTTTTACGCAGAGGGACTTATACAATATATGAGGCCCAAATGGTTTTGTATTTTCAAAGGGTTAGGTCTTACACTCTCTCAAGAGGCCCATGAGTGTTTGAAAAAGATTTTGTTGGGGTGAAAATCAAAGAAACCCTAATTTCATTTTCTTTTAAAAGTAATCCTTTTAAAAATGAATAAAATGACAAAAATACCAAATAAGTCTAAATAAACTACTTGTGATTTTTGGTTAAGGTTTGAAAAATGAGGTTTTAATCACAAGATGATTTATAACTCCTTTGATTTTGATTTTCAAGATGAATATTCGTTTTTAAAAGGTTTAAAAAACAATAAAAATGAATTTATTTACAAAAATACGAACTATATTAAATAAATAATATAAATATGATTTTTTTTGTGGAATAAAATATTTCAACATTTTTGTGATTTTTTTCAAAAAGAACCAATAAAAAATAATTAAAATTGAGAGAGTTATTAATTTTCCAAATCATTTAAAAATAGAGGTGCAGCGAGGGGGATCAGGGGCGAGGGGGATTCGAACCCCAGACCTCTAGGGTGCAGCGCGCGCCCTCTACCACTGGGGTGGTGATACATTCGTGTATCAAAACCACCCCATGAATATATGAGGCATGCCTTGTTTTAGGCCTGGCCAAGGCAAGGCAATGCAAGGTTTTGGCCAAAAACGTGAAGCTTGTAACTTTCTCATTTCTCCATGGATTGGGACAAAATTTAGGTCTATTCTGCCTAGAATTTCACAAGGAATCCAATGGTGGTGGTGTTTTTTTTCAGATTAGGCTCCTATTTCAAAACCCGATAGTGTTCTTGAAATAGGCCTATAATTGCATTTTCTATGCTACCTCTTGTTACAGGCATGAATTACATGATGAATTGGTTTAAACACAACATATATAACATGTATGAGATGTGCATGATCAGTGGACTTCAAAGCAATGCATATTTCTAAGAGTTCAAGTTGTGATGCTTACCTCTTTAGGAGCTTTTTGGGCTATCTGCCAAGTTTCTTGTGCCAGAAACAATTTGATGCTTTGGACACTCTTAATTGATCCCTTAGAAGCTTTTAGAATGGTTGGAACCAGCTGGACTCCTCAGGAACAAGTTTGAGCTCTTTCTTGCAAAAAGGGCAAAAGTGACCAATATGGCAACTCTCTCAAATGGTGTTCCAGATGTGGGGAACCATTTGGGACAGTTCAAGGATGATATTTGCACTACTACGAAAAACCCATTTAGCAACGGTTGGGAATGACATATAATGATGCGGGCGAAGGCGTTGTTATGTATATTGTTGTTGTAAGTTCGTCGTTTCTACAATGGTCTGGAAACCGTTGTTGTATTCTGGAAGCGCGTGATATATTGCAACGGTTAGGTATTTCAACCGTTGTAATATAAATTAACTATCACAATGGTTATCAGTATCAACCGTTGTCATATATATTAACTATCACAACGGTTTTGTATTTCAACCGTTGTTGAATGTACCCTTAGTTTATTAAATACAAATGTATATTGCTTGTTTTACCATCCACCTAATTAAAGAAATACAACCATTAAAATTGGTAAAGAACTATATAATCTGAAAATTAAACTGTTCTTGAAAACCAACTTAAACACACCATTATTTTCCAAATTGCATCCATTTCATTCGGCACATTTTATGTTCCTTAACATAAAATTTATGGTTCAATGGTCGGTTTCCTTCAATCCATCGATATCTTTTATTATAGTTTACCTCATCATCGCCAAAAATCATCGCGATTTTATCATCATAACAATCATGATCTTAACAATCACGATGATTAGTGACGACGATGAGGTAAACTATAAGAAAAGATATCGATGAATTGAAGCAAACGGACCATTGGACCATAAATTTTATGTTAAGGAACATTAAATGTGTTGAATGAAATGGATAGAATTCGGAAAACATTGACATGATAAAGGTTGGTTTTCAAATACATCCTAATTTTCAGATTATAAGTTTCTATATCAATTTAACTGATTGCATTTTCAATAAAAGGATAGTGAAACAAACAATATACATAGTATATAATAAACTAAATTTCATATACAATATCAGAATGAATTCATATATATGTACCTTATCAGAATGAATTCATATATATGTACCACCATCATCATCACCATGTGAAACAAACCCTAAGAAGTGGGAAGCAATGAAGAAAATTAGTTAGTATTAAATTTAACTATATACAATATACATAGTATATATATAATAAACTAATGTTCTATATCAATTTAACTGATTGCATTTTCAATAAAAGGATAGTGAAACAAACAATATACATAGTATATAATAAACTAAATTTCATATACAATATAAGAATGAATTCATATATATGTACCTTATCAGAATGATTTCATATATATATATACCACCATTATAATCACCATGTGAAACAAACCCTAAGAAGTGGGAAGCAATGAAGAAAATTAGTTAGTATTCAAAACAAAACAACCAAAAGTTGAAACAAAACCCTAAGAAGTAGGACTGTACCATTACAATGAAGTTCACCTTACTTGTGAAGCATTGAAGTCGAATATGCACAAAATGAGAACAATCAACAAAAACAACATGAAGCAAACAAGATAATGGGAACTATCTAACAAAAAGATTGAAGTAGAAGACTGCCTTATTTTCCATAAACAATATGTACATTACGCTTGCTACCGCCAACATCATCACCATGTTCATCTAGTTTTAGATTCTGCAAGAAGAACTACAAGGAGGAAGAAGCTTAAATCAAAGCTTCATACTTCTTGTATTTCTTCTCGCGGATTCTATAAAAAGATGAAGTTTGCTGCCAAAAATGGGTGTTAGGGTTTCGCTGTGAAGGAAACGACACTACTGTCAATAATAGAAAGTTAATTCCCTTATATAGGTAAATATTTCACAACGGTTTTCTAAAATAACCATAATGATAAGTATATATATTATTTTAATAATATCACAACAGTTAGTTATATTAACCGTAGCGATAACCCTTCTAATTGGTACAAGGTTCGACTCCAGGCAACAACATTTTTCTATAATTACGTAAAATAGAAAAATGTTGTTGCCTAGTATAAGGGGTATCGCTAAGGTTATTATTACTAACAGTTGTAATATTATTAACCCTTGCTCTTCCCGGAGTAGAGAATACTGCCATAATGATTTAAAATTTTCTCCGTTTTTCAAAAAATATTGTTCCAGAATATCAACCATTTACAAGTTATCATCATTGCAAGCATTAAACTATCAGACTTTTCATCTTCAACCACATCTATAAATAGACAACTTTACATTTCTTCATAATATATTCTTCGTAACAATGAGTAGTTCTACAAATGAGAATGCTAGAATCACCAATGAGGAACGCCAGGCACCAATAGAGGAGGTCCAACCAGCGGCCAGGGATGCCTTAAGGGTCAGGAAGGATAAGAAGAAGAAGCAGAAGAAGCTGAAGAAGAAAAAGATAAAGAAGAAAAGGAGAACAGTTTATTATGATTCCGATGAGGGGAGTGAGGAGAGATGTCTGGATTATGAAGATGCATTTGCAGCAATGGGCTCTGACATTGATTAATATATGTAATATGATTATCAATGTACTCTTTTTAATGGAATCTTAATAAAATTTTATTTTATATATGCTAATCTCTTACAGTTTTATTTTTAAAGTTATATATACTATTCTCTTGCACTTAAAAACAATAACAAAAAAAATAAAATATATGTTTAAAATACAAAAACATGACAAAAAATATAGTTGCTGGGAATCGAAGCTTGTTACATGTATAACAACGGTGTTTTAATACAACCATGTTTAAAATGTAAAAATATGGAAAAAAATGTAGTAGCCGGGAATCAAAGCTTGTTACATAACTTGTATTACAACGGTTCTTTAGTACAACCGTCGTTAAATATGGCGTTATAAAATTTTTAACGTATTACAACATTGGGATACGAATCCGTGGTAAGCCTGGCGTCGTTAAATGGGTTTTTCGTAGTAGCATTGGAGTGTGTTTGAGGTCTTATCTGGTTTTGAAAGTGACTGAATCAAGACATGGCTTGAAAAATGCAAAAAAGTCCAATTTTGAGGTTTTGAGAGGAGACTTTGTGATTTTGGTGTTACAGGTCACTTATGAGAGTTTGGACAGCTTAGATATGACATATTGGATGTGTTTGGATCAGGAGCTGTGATGGAAATGCTCTCTAACTCAAAAACTCAGAGTTTCCTTGCAAAAGAAGGCATTTTTGCCTAGAGAAAGAAATTTTGAGGAAAGCAAGTGTTGTAGTGCTTTGGTGTACTTAAACTAAGCACAAATGAGCTCTATTTATAGTAGAGCAAGTTTGTTTTGCAAGCAATAATGAATGGTGGCTGCAGCAGGCCTTTGGCCAATTGGATCATTTTGGAATTTCAAGTCTCGTCTAGCCATTGACTAGAGGTTAGAGCACAGGCATATGGTTCTTTGGTTCAGAGCTTATCCTTGACTCATTCAGTTGGAATAGGCTCAGTTCATGCCACCTTGGTGCATCCATCAAATGCTTGAAAACAAAATTAGATTATTGGCCTCTTTTAGGCTTTTTCGGGTTTGGCATGCTACTTGGGGAATCTTGGACTTGGGAGGCTGATGAATCAGTGCTTGTCCCTTGGTTGTTCCCCCTTGAGGTGTACAGATGGATAAGCATGCTTGGAATTGCATAATTTGAGCAAATCGAGCCTTTATACACAAATCTGCCTTGCCAAGACAGTTAGTAGTAAGGCATGTTGCAGCTGTCATAACTCCTAGCTTAGGTGGAGTTTGATGGAGTTCTTGGACATTTTGGAAAGCCCTTATGTGACACAACACATGTGTGATCATAGTTTGTCTTGTAACTTTTTGGATCCAAGTGAAAAATGCCCCTACATTTTGAAAAAAAGCAAGACAGATTCTGACTTAGTGAAAATTTCACTAAGTGTTGGAAAAAGTGACATTTCATGTTTTCAGCCATTTTGATCACTCCATAACTTAAAATCCATGAGGAATTAGAATGGGGTGTAGTTGACACTTTTAAAGTATTCCATGAGAGCTACAAATCCATCTTTGGACCATCCAAAATGGTTGCTTGGATCTCAAGTTATGATCCTTGGAAGTTGGTACCCTAGCCACTTTGTTCCATAACTTAGAAAAATTCTAAGTTTTTATGGTTACCCCTTTTACAAATTATCCCACTTTCTTTATTTTTTTTTTATGAATGATGATTCAAATCACATATTAACATTGTTTTAGGGTTAAAGAACCATAATTATGAAAAATCTCAAAAAGACAAACTTTGACTTTTGTGCACAATTGACTTTTTATCAGATGAATTCCAAACTGTGCGATCCTTGGTGAAATCAAGTCTTTGACCTAAATCAAACTTGATGGATATGTTCCATAGGTGTTATAGGGTGTATTGAATCATGTCCCAAGGTTTGGGAGCATGTCCTGGTCAAAAGTCAAAGGCACAGTTGACTTTTTCCTCGAAACCCTAATTGTGGTCCTGATGAAATTGAAACTTGTAGATCAAACATCTTGGATCAATCCATTGTTGAAAATGGATCAATGTAGTGTATTAGAGACCCTCAAATCATGTATTGAGGTCTTGGCTCATGTTTTGTCCCAAAAGTCAACTTAGGGGTGAATTAGGTCAAGAAACCCTAATTCCTGATTTTTGGTGAATGCATCCCCTGAGGTCAAATTGACTTGATGATTGGGTCCATGAGGTCCTTTGAAGTATCTTGAGTTATATTTTGAAGCATTGGCTCATTCCAGATGAAGATTTTCATCTGGAGGCCCTGGTCGACCAAAACCCTAATTTGGTGACACTGGCGATCTTGAGGCTTAATCCACTTGGAATGTTGCAACCTTGTGCCTGATTCTTGATGTAGGAGTCCTCTTGATCATTTATGGGTGTTTGAGAGGTTAGACAAGTTGAAGATCATGTCATTTCTTGATTGATCTTTTGTCTAAGGCTCTAAGCGGGCTTAAACCCTAATTCTTAATTGTATTGAATGCTCAACAATCCTTGAGGAGACTGATGAGGCATAAGGGTACATCCATATTGTGATGATG
This sequence comes from Lathyrus tuberosus, assembly GCA_022829125.1. NCBI lineage: Eukaryota > Viridiplantae > Streptophyta > Magnoliopsida > Fabales > Fabaceae > Lathyrus > Lathyrus tuberosus. The sequence continues at coordinate 2,146,150 of JALAZF010000052.1, read as the reverse complement.
ATTTGCACAATGATGGGAAATCTTAGTGGTCAAAATTTGGGGTATGACAACTAGTACACCTGAATGAGGGATCAACTGTTTCAGATGTAATGTCCCATTTGACATTTCTGGCAGAGTTCGTATCTCTTAAGACCAATTGAACGATTCTTTCTCTCCCGCAGGGTCTACCTTTCCTAAGCAAGGCATAATTGCTATCTTGAACCAATGATACTTTTCATCCCCCGCAGTGGCCGAGTATCTAGTCATGTTCATCCACTAGTTTATATGTCGCGCCAGTTTTGTCAGCATAAACATACATATATCATGCATATTTGATTCATATTCATAATCATATTGCATTACTATCGCCCTGGTCATGCTCATTTCCAAGTGATAAAATCCTATTGTCAATCAAGTTGTCAGTTGTCCTTTCCCTGTCGGATAAGGCAAAATCACAGTTTAAGTTCTTTCTTCGTCAGGAAATGTATCGTCTGAACAATTTCTCCCCAGTTTATTTCTGGATTGGAGACGGTCCTCGACCACTTTGATAACTTGAACCTCTGAAAGGCAAAAATATATTCGACCAACACCTTTGGAACGTCACTCTTCACCATCGAAGATGATATTTCTCGCTTTCCCGGATTAAGGAAAATCCCCAGAGAAAGCCTCTCAACAGAAGACTCTCAGCAATACATCAGTTTTTCTCCTAAGAAGTTCGATGTCAATGAAGTCATCAGCACCTCAAAATTGGATTACATCACATGGCGTTTCTCTAAGAAGATCTCGAAGAAAAGTATGATGTAGTATCCCCAAGCAAAAAGCAGTCTCTCAAGAGATTCGTTTTTCCCCAGTAAAGTCAACAAATGGCGTCTCCAACAGAGAAGTTTGCACACCTCTACAGCTCAGACAAATGGGTTTCCCCAGCAAGTATGACATCAATTTTTTTTCATCAGATGGCATCTCCCCAGTAAAACTCGGCGAGAAGTTTGATGAAGACCGCTACACATAACGTCCCTTGTCAAGGAAGAAACTCGACAAGAAGAAACTTAGACCAGTTCCATGGCTGAAGACCAGGATCGAGGGGAAGTTTATTTAAGAAACTGAGACCAGTTCCTTGGTTGAAAACCAGGATTGAGGGGGGGTTTATTACAAAAGAAACTGAGACCAGTTCCGTGGCTAAAGACCAAGGATCGAGGGGAGGTTTATTACAAAAAGAAACTAAGACTAGTTCAGTGGCTGAAGACCAGGATCGAGGGGAGGTTTTACCCTTTTCTAAGTAACATTGCTTAGCAAAAGAAGATGGATGAGCAAACTGCCATTCATAACCAAAGTCAAAATTTTGGGTATTCTGATATTTAATCCTCTTGCACCCTGAATGTCTGAACATCTTCGCCATTCACACCTTCGGGTCCAAGAAGATTAAATAGAGGCATCTATCATACCCCAAATTTTGACCACCAAGATTTCCCATCATTGTGCAAATCATCACCACAATATGGATGTACCATCATGTCTCATAAATCTCCTCAAAGATGGTTGAGCATTCACCACAATCATGAATTAGGGTTTTGAGCCCTCTGTAGTGGGGAAACTTGTGAGTATAAGCTATTGATTAACTTAACTCAAAAATGCAAGAGTCGCCACCGCACTTTTATTTTATCCAAAAGGAAATGAAAAAGAGCGAACAAAACCAAAACAAGTTCTAAAACAAGAACAGACAGAGAATGGGTAAGGGGGTTGGTTACGCAATGGGAAGGTGTTAGCACCCAAAACGTCTATAGTACTCTATAGGAGCCTTTTGATGTATTCATGCTTTTTGGTTTGAAAAAGGTTTGCTTGAAAAGAGATTAGGGAGATGAGAAGAGAAATATTTTTTATGATTTCTTGTGTTTGGAGAGACTTATCGCCTCATGCCTACGTACCCACGATGTGCAATGTAGGATCAAAACCTCGTAGTTTGTGGTACAAAGAATGAAATTTATTTGTTTTGGTTGATTTTAAGTGTAAAGACAAGTCGTCATTTCCAAGCGAATAATTCCTCTTAAAGAAATGAATCATGTCTAAACTTATGAAAAAGTTTTAAAAGAAAAAGTGCACAAAGCACAAAAAAGAGTTTGATGAGGTTTGTATTTTTTATGTCTTTTTGAAATGGTCAAAATATGATTAACATGGATTGACATTTATTAGCGAAAAATAAAAGTTTAAAAAATACTTGACTGAAGTCAAGGTTTTATTATGAAAGCGGTTCAAGTTTGAAAACAAGAAGGTTTTGAAAAAAGAGAGGAAGTTTTGAAAATTGAAGAAGGGGTGGAGAAGAAATGACTATCCTAGTGCATAAAAATAAAAGCTAAGATAAGAAAGATCTAACCACATAAAGACACTCTTCAAAGCATAATAAGAAAAGAATTCCATCCGCTTGAGCCAATAAGCAAGCCAAATAAAGGCTAGAATATCAAACTCCATAATGATCCAAAGCACAAGGGAGAGAATCCTAATTCTAAGTCCATAAGTCCATAATCAAGCCAAGAAGATCCTCCAATGCAAGGGATAGTGGCCAAAGTCCAACATTAAGAGCACAAGCCTTTTAGTGGTTTAATCCTTTATTAATGTTTTTGAGTCCGAATGGACAAAAGAAAAACAAAGCACAAGATAATATGGCCCAAGTGGACAAAGGAAAAATGACATAAACATAAACATGATATGATATAATGACATAAAGCATATAAAAATAAAGAGAGATAGGGAGCGAGAAAGAATTGTAAAGAAGTTAGAAGTTAGTGATTAGTAGCACAAGGCTCTAGTGCCATAAGCCTTCACTGAGTATTCTGTTTTGCGTTTTGAACTATAGTGATTAAACAATGCACTTAGGCCAAGATTAATGAAGACTTGTTAGAAGATTGATAGAATCAAAGCCTCTACAACAACAAGCTTCAAAGATTTTGAACCTAATACAAAAAATCAATCAACATTGGGTTGACGCGACCAATCAAGGTCCGAACCATGAAAGTTCAAATTCCGAATTGGATAAAGAGGGGCAAATGTTGCGCTATGTTAAGCAATCGCCGAGTAATTTACAGAGTAATTACCCTACAATGAGGTCGGTCAATAGATCTTTGTGGTAATGCATGCTAGATGAACGATATGTAGATCATCATCCGAAAGCAATACTGTACGAAAAGAAAATAGGTAACGATCTAGTCTTCATCAAGAATTCAACAAAGAAATTCTAAGACCTATAAGACTTTCATCGATCAAAATAAAAAAGGAAATAAATGAAGAGAAAGCCAAATTGAATTACACTTTCAAGATCCTTTCATCTTCAAGTTCAATCACTTTTAATTGATAAGTTTAAGTGTGAAAACATATCACTAATTCAAACCACCTCAAATGAATTCAACAGTTCATTAAAAGATAGATTTGAACTAATGAATGTTTAATTACTTTAACCATATCAAAAGTCCATTGAAATTGAAGAGAAATTAATCTCAACAATGCATTTCAAGGCTAAAACAAGAAGAAAGGGGAAGAAGGAGGAAAAAAAACCAAAACAGCCCCAAAAACAAGGTAAAATATGCATTCTGTTTTGAAGTAACCGGTTACTCTATATAGGGTAACCGGTTACTCTGCACGCAAAGCCCAAAACATGTGGAAAATTTAGCATGATCCACTTTCAAAACTTTTTACAAACACCTTGTGATCATGGAACTGAAATTGCACGAAATTTTAAGTAAAATAACAGCAAAAACCAGCAATTAAACACAATTACAAGATCCAAAAGATCAAGTAACAAAGATCTCCAAAGATCTACATTATGGAAGATGAAGATGAAGCTTCAACAATGGTGAAAGATGAATTACCACTTCAAATATGGAAATTCCTTCAAATTGCTTCAAGATCCAAACACCAAAGCCTTGATTTATGAGAATTGATGAAGAAAATAAGCTCGGATGAAGGTTTAGCTCAAAGTTGAACAAAATTCAATGTGAATTCTTGTTAACTTTCAAAAGAAGAAAAGTGAGCTTTAGTGAAATTTTGTGGTTGGGAAGAGAATTTGCAAGAGGTTTGTTGGCTCTCAAAAGCTTGTGGAATGAATGAAATGAGGCCTCTATTTATAGAATTTAGGCTTGGAAAAATTGGTGGAATGGAATTTAGTTTGGAAATGAAAATTAGGCTTGGAATTTGAATTTGGAGGGAAATTATCAAAAGAGTGGTGATTAGTGAAGGTACATTGTATGAATTAATTATGATGATGTAGGGAATTAAAATGGGATGGTATAGAAAATTCCACATGTGATCAAAATGATGAAAATTGGTGCCAATTGCTGCAGGATTTGAATTTGCTTCCATTTTTCAAATTTGCACGAGGGTAACCGATTACTCTATATAGGGTAACCGGTTACTCAGTGTAAATTTTGAAAAAAATGCCCTTTTTGAGTGCACTGCTGTGGTTCGGTTCAATTCTTTTGCTTGTCAAAGAAGGCATGGAAATAAACACATGAACTTTGGAGTCTCTTGAATAATAATCAATTAAATCTTGGAAACTCTTGATCCGATGATTTTTGAATTACTTGTAGATCAACTTTGACTTTGTTCAGATGAAATTCATTCGAGCTGAGGGACTGATTTTGATATCCTTTGTCCAAATTCTTCCTGAAAAAGTTATTAAAGAAAAAAAACAAACATATTTTTGGATTTTAATTAATGGTTAGTAAACATAAACAAATATTAACATCAAACAAACAAGAGAACATGGGTGCTTGGCGATCTCACTCAAGAACAAACCTTCAGGGGATGGCGAAAGAACCAAAGCTTGTGATCTTGTTTGTGGTATGAGATGCAAAAGACATGTGGGATCTTAGGGGTAAAAATTAGGTATTATAGCTGCCCCTATTTAAGTTTCTTCTATCCAAAGATACGAAGATGGGCATCTTTGTCTCAACGAGATAGAAGAGACTTAAATATAACAATAAACCTAATTTTTGGCCCTAAGAGACCACCAAATGATATGATCATGCAGATGATATGCAGACACAAGACCTCTAAGGGGAGAAAACGCCACAGGAGACAAATAGTAGGCTGAGGAGCAAAGAGAAAAAACTCCACAGGGGAAAACTAAAGAAGGAAAGCACATCCCAACAAGGGAGGAAACAATCTCCGCTGGGGAAGAATAAAGAGAGAGTAAGATTCCACTGAGGGAAAATTACCAACACCAGAAATAAAAGAGGGATAACATCGTCCCAACAGGGAGAGAAAAAATCTCCGCTGGGGAAAAGATCGTCTACTACCCGACATCCGATAATAGCATGATCAAAGGAAAGATTGCCAACTGCCAACAAAATGGCAGCTACGACAAAGCAATCAACCAAAAGGATATGAGAAATATTAGCTACTACCAACAAAGAGCATGACGACAAAGGTAATAAACTCGAACATGGAGAGATTACCAGCTATCAAACAAGTGATAGCTACGACGAGGTAATCAAACCGGCCACATTACCTACTACTAAATAAAAGGGCAGAACGACAAAGATAATAAGCCAGTTATATCACCTACTACCAACTAAAAGGGCAGGACGACAAAGGTGATAAGACAAAAAGATGGATTACCAACTATCAACTAAGTGACAGTTAAGACGAGGTAATCAACCAAAAAGGGTACGAGAAGTATTACCTACTGCCAACAAAGGGCAGGACGACAAAGGTAATAACCCGAAAAGAAAGGAGAGATTACCAACTATCAAACAAGTGATAGCTACACCGAGGTAATCAAACCCGGCTATATTACCTACTACCAACTAAATGGGCAGTACGACAAAGGTAATAAGCCAGCTAAATCACCTACTACCAACTAAAAGGGTTGGACGACAAAGGTGATAAGCTAAAAGAAAGATTACCAACCATCAACCAAGTGACAGTTACAACAAGGTAATCAACCAAGGGTATGAGAAAGATTACCTACTACCAACAAAGGGTAGGACGACAAAGGTAATAATCTCAAAAGGGGTCGAGAAATATCACCTACTACTAACACAGGGCAGGACGAAAAAGGTAATAAACTCGAACAAAGAAGGGAGAGATTACCAACTATCAAACAAGTGATAGCTACAACAAGGTAATCAAACCTGGCTATATTACCTACTACCAACACAGGGCAGGATGACAAAGGTAATAAGCCAGCTATATCACCTACTACCAACAAGACGGGTAGGACGACAAAGGTGATAAGCTCCATTGTCACAACAAGGGACAAAAATTCAATCCGAGAATAAACCAGAGAGAAACGGTCAAACAAGACTCATCTCGAGGAGGAAATATCTCAACTGGGGATTAATTCCATCGAGACAAATGAACTGGGGAGGAAGGTTAAAACAAAATATCTTCCACGAGGCATAAACTCAGTGGGGGAATTATCAAAGATAGACATTTTCTACTTACGGGTCAACACTCTAAATGGAGAGAAGACACACACGCTCTGCAGGGATAACAACACCAGAGAGCAAAGAAACACCAACACAGATGCAAAATGCACAATGCAACAACAATATAATATGCACAATAAGAGGATGCGCATGCAATGCGTATGAGTATGAATATGCTGACAAAACAGGCATAAAGATAAGCAGAGGGTGAATAAACGTCACAACACCACGGAATACTCGGCTAATCTCAACAAGATGGAGATATTATTAGCAGCTCTGCTAGGGATTCATCGGAAGGAATCCTGCAAGAGATAAATAAAAGCCACCAAAGGAAAATGAATCCTACTACAAGGCTCAAATCTTGCTTGAGAAAAGAAGATACTCCTTGGGGCAACCCAAATATCAATCTTCTAACATCAATGATCCACAAAGAGGATAAAACATAAACTCTTCTTTGAGGATGGTAGGAAAGCTGTTGGGGAACTATAACAACCCAAATCTTTCTGACTTTTCCTGGGGATAATAAAGAAATCACAGGAACTTCCACCTCGATAAGATGAGGAGATCTTCTACGAAAAAGATAACGAATCCGCTAAGGATAGTAGACATATAAACATCTACGCAAAATCCACTAGGAATACAAGGCAGATCTGCTGGAGATACAAGAAAACTCTCTGGAGATTAACCATTTATGAGCAAAGCATCTCGGACTTGCTGAGAAAAACAGCAAAAGGTCAAGCTGTGGGGGATTTTAGATCAATACTCATCATAAGTGAGAGAAAAACCCAACAGGTGACTAATATATCAATATCTCTTGAATAAAGATATCATCAGCGACTTCACTGGGGGATAGCCGCAATAGTGATGCACAATCTCCACTGGGAGGAATCTCTAAACAAAATAATTTGGAGAGAAGTACACCTGGACCTGCCGGGGGAGATAAGAAATTAACATCACTGCTCTATGATTGGGAAACAATCGAAACCACAATGCACTGCCTCTGTTGGCGAATCAGCAAGGATAAATCTCTGGGTAGAACAACCTAGAGAGAAATACATCCACAAGGCACGATAAAATTGGACAAGCGGCCACTACGTCAATGCTTCTTAGAGAAAAATAATGGTGTTCTCTGTTTGGGGACATCCAAAGCAACAACAACACGTCTAAAGGGTAAAACTCTGAGTGAGGATTCTTCATATGACTTTTGCTGAGGACAACAAAAATGAATCTCTGCATGAGGACTGTCATCAAGGAGAGGTGAACCTCAAAACTACTCAACTATCTAACCGTACACTTATCAGCTGGAGAAGATTCGGATCAAGACTTAGCTGGGGAAAAACCAAACAGCATTGGACCTTACGAATTCAACACATCATAACAAACCTATCACCTTGTCAACAACTAATCACATTCATAGGAACAAGCTCTGCTAAGGAAATATCAACAAACTCTACTGGGGATTTGTCAATAAATTCTGCCAAAGGAGCGAGAACGAACCCTGCTGAGGAAAACATTGATCCTACCATTCTTGGAATAACCGTTGACATTCTTTTTTATATTTCATAAATCAAAGGAAAATGTTTTTATAATTTTCAAAAATTTAAATCAATTATTCACATTTTGTTTCAAAAATCATCATAAAAAATAAATGAAATTTTGCAAACAGAAACAAAATAAGGATTGCAAACAAAGGGACAAAGGCCCAAATTTTATTAATAGAATGGAAGTCTGCAAATGGCGTAACTCCATGGATCATTACAAAGTTTGAAAAATGGTAAATACATGGAAAGGGTTACATTGAAATACAATGACCATTATTCTCCCTAACAACTTTGAATTCCACTGTGCTCAAAACTTCAGCTGTGGATGATTGAAGCAGAATCCATGATAGACAATGTTGCTTTCAGATGATCAAGACTGGCCAGATGCAGTCACTTGCCATAATCCCTAACTTTTACCTAGATTGCCCTTTTGGATTTTCAATCTACCGGGATGATTATTTCTGTTTTTGTTTCTAATTTTTGCCTGGACTGCCCTTTCGGGTTTTCAGCCCACCGAGACGCTCATTTTTGCCTAAGCTGCCCTTTCGGGTTTTCAACTTAGCGAGCTGTTCTTTTTATTTTTAGGCGAAGTATTTCTTGACTGTATCGGCATTCACAGGATAAGTGGCCTCTTGACCATCCATAGTTGTAAGAAGTAATGCACCGCCAGAGAAGGCTCTCTTAACAATATACGGGCCTTCATAATTAGGAGTCCACTTGCCCCTAGAATCATTGGTAAAAGTCGAGATCTTTTTTATCACGAGGTCGCCTTCTCTGAAAACACGAGGTCGAACCTTCTTATCAAAAGCTTTCTTCATTCTCTGTTGATATAATTGACCATGACACAAGGCCGTCATTCTTTTCTCTTCAATCAAACTCAAGTGGTCATATCTGCTTTGTCACCATTCAGCCTCAGACAATTCAGCTTCCATCAAAACTCTCATAGAAGGGATTTCAACTTCCACCGGGAGCACTGTTTCCATACCATAAACAAGAGAGAAAGGGGTTGCCCCTGTTGAAGTGCGGACGGATGTACGATACCCATGCAAAGTAAAAGGGAGTATCTCATGCCAGTCCTTGTAAGTAACAACCATCTTCTGAACAATCTTCTTGATATTCTTATTAGCAGCTTCAACAGCCCCATTCATCTTAGGTCTGTAAGGAGAAGAATTATGATGCTCAATCTTAAACTCATCACATAATTCCTTCATCATCTTGTTATTCATATTCGACCCATTATCAGTGATAATTTTGCTCGGAACACCATACCGACAAATGATTTGGTTCTTGATAAACCGGACCACTACTTGCTTGGTCACATTGGCATATGATGCCGCCTCAACCCACTTGGTAAAATAGTCAATAGCCACCAATATGAAACGGTGTCCGTTCGACGCTTTAGGCTCAATCATTCCAATCATATCAATTCCCCACATGGATAAAGGCCATGGAAAAGAGATAACATTGAGAGGAGTTGATGGTACATTAATTTTGTCAGCATAAATCTTGTACTTATGGCACTTCTTCACAAATTTGCAACAGTCAAATTCCATTGTCAGCCAATAGTAACCCGCCCTCAACATCTTCTTAGCCATTGCATGCCCATTGGCATGGGTACAAAAAGATCCTTCATGAATTTCTTTCATCAACATGTCTGCTTCGTGTCTATCCACGCATTTGAGCAAAACCATGTCATAATTTCTCTTATACAGCACATCATCATTCAAGAAGAAACTACCAGCCAACCTTCTCAAAGTCTTCTTATCTTTCTTGGATGCCCCAAGCGGGTACTCTTGATTTTGAAGAAAGCATTTAATATCATAATACCACGGTTTATCATTAACAGCCTCTTCAACGACAAACACATGAGCTGGTCTATCAAGCCGCATAACATCAATTTTGGGCACATCATTCCACCGATTCACCACAATCATGGAGGATATAGTGGCTAAAGCATCCGCCATTCGATTTGATGCTCTTGGTACATGGTGAAACTCAACCTTATTGAAGAAAGTTAACAACCTTCTTGCATAATCTCGATAAGGAATCAAATCAGGTTGACGTGTCTCCCATTCTCCTTTAATCTGATTAATCACTAGGGCTGAATCTCCGTATACATCAAGAGTCTTGATTCTTAAATCAATAGCTTCTTCCAAGCCCATAATACATGCTTCATACTCAGTCGCATTATTTGTGCAAGTGAACATCAATCTTGCAGTGAAAGGAATATGAGAACCACGAGGAGTAACAATTATTGCCCCAATACCATTGCCATACTCATTAACAGCTCCGTCAAAAATCAAACCCCAAGGGGATCCAGGCTCAGGCCCTTCATCAGGTAATGGTTCTTCACAATCTTTAACCTTTAGATACATCACATCCTCATTAGGAAAATCAAACTTGATAGGTTGATAATCATCAATTGGCTCGTGTGCCAAATGGTCAGCCAAAACACTTCCTTTTATCGCTTTTTGAGTTCGGTACTCGATATCATATTCTGACAACAACATTTACCAACGAGCGATCCTCCCAGTTAAAGCAGGCTTTTCAAAGATATACTTGATTGGATCCATTTTGGATATCAACCAAGTTGTATGATTCAACATATACTGCGGAGGCGCTTGGCAGCCCAAGCTAAAGCACAACACGTCTTTTCAAGCGTTGAGTATCGAGACTCGTAATCCGTGAACTTCTTGCTCAAATAATAAATGGCAAATTCATTTCGACCAGATTCATCTTGTTGACCCAGAACACAACCCATAGACCCTTCCAGCACAGTCAAATACATGATCAAAGGTCTTCCTTCCACGGGAGGAGACAAAATTGGAGGTTCAAGCAGATACTTTTTAATTCTTTCAAAAGCTTTCTGACAATTGTCTGTCCAGACACAACTCTGATCTTTGCGAAGAAGCTTGAAGATCGGCGTACATGTGGCAGTCATATTGGATATAAATCGGGAGATATAATTCAAACGTCCCAAGAATCCTCTTACTTGTTTTTCTGTTTTGGGCGCAGGCATTTCCTGAATAGCTTTCACTTTGACAGGATCAACTTCAATGCCTTTTTAGCTGACAATAAAGCCCAATAATTTTCCAGAACGGACACCAAAAGTACATTTATTAGGATTCAAACGGAGCTTAAACTTTCTCAAACGTTGAAACAACTTCAATAAAGCGAGTCATAGCTCTCTTTATGCATCATATCATGTCATAGCTCTCTGGTACGTTGCACCAGCATTTTTCAAACCGAAGGGTATCACTCTGTAACAGAATGTTCCCTAGGGTGTAATGAATGTTGTTTTTTCCATATCCTCGGGTGCCATCTTTATTTGATTATAACCGGAAAATCCATCCATAAAAGAAAATATACTGAATTTAGCAGTATTATCTACCAACATGTCAATATGTGGCAGTGGAAAATCATCTTTTGGACTCGCTTTATTCAAATCTCTATAGTCGACGCACATTCAGACCTTTCCGTCTTTGTTTGGAACAGGCACAATGTTGGCCACCCATTGAGGATACTCAGAAGTCACAAGAAAACCAGCATCAATCTGCTCTTGAACCTCCTTTTTGATCTTCACAGCCATGTCAGGATGAGTTCTTCTCAATTTCTGTTTCACAGGTGGACATTCAGGCTTCAATGGCAAATGGTGCTCCACAATATCAGTATCAAGACCAGGCATGTCTTGATATGACCAAGCAAACATGTCAACATATTCTCTAAGAAGCTGCACAATCCTCTTCTTAACATCTGACTAAAGCAGTGCCCCAATCTTGACTTCTTTTATATCATCCTCTGAAGCCAGATTAACTAATTCCACTGGGTCTTCATGAGGCTGAATGGCTTTTTCCTCGTGCTCAAGCAACCGAGAAATTTCATCTGGAATCTTCTCAATACCCTCTTCTTCAGCTCCAAACACAGGGAACTCAAAGTTGGGAGATGGCATAGGGTCATTGTTTTCAATGGGTTTAACAATCAATCTGCACAATGATTTATGTTTGATTTTAGAATATGAACAAGAAGTGCAAGCATTATGCAGATAAAGGTGATTATCACATTATTATTATTTTTTTGGTTTTTTATGTTACCATTTTTTCAGAAATAAAGAAAAAAAGGAAAAACATAATATGGATAAACAAAATAACATTTTATTGATGATGATAAAATTTGAAACAAAGCCCTCACAGATTCACTTTCACCTTGGGCAGAGTGAAAGTATTTTTTGAAAGAAATAAAAACAAATTACTTTGAAATATGAACAATAGTGGGAACATCAACAGCTATCCAATTCTGGCAGATTTGTCCATGTGTCACAAAATTGGGAAGTTCTTCCTCTTCATCATCTTCAATGATGACAGCAGCAGAGTGATCTTTGTTGATGAATCCGACACTGTGAAAGGCCTCATTAATACGCTTCAAATCTCTTCTGACTGTACAAGGCGTAAAGCCTAAACCAGTTTTACCCAGGTTATCAACCACATCAATGACTCGGCCCCAACCATCAGATCGACCAGTCTTTAATATATGCAGAGCATCCTTCAAGGAAGACATGGGCAACTCATTCTTCTTAACAGCTTTATCATCAACAGAAAGAGCTTGGAACGGAGTCCCAACAGTCTCATCAGCATCAACATACGAAAAGGATGAAAGGTGGCTCACCAGCATCGCTTGCTCACCTCCAACAATTACTAGCTTATCATTCTTAACAAATTTCAATTTCTAATGAAGAGTCGAAGTCACTGCCCCAGCCTCATAAATCCAGGGTCGGCCAAGCAAACAACTATAAGCAGGACGGATATCCATTACTTGAAAAGTAATTTGGAAGAATCATGGCCCTATTTTGATTGGAAGATCAACTTCTCCAATCACAGTCTTTCGAGATCCATCAAAAGCTTTAACAATAACTCCACTATACCTCATGGGAGGACCTTGGTAGGAAAGCCTCGACAAAGTAGATTTTGGCAACATATTCAGGGAAGAACCGGTATCAACCAGCACATTGGAAAGTGCATCTTCTTGACAGTTCATGAAGATATGTAAAGCCAAATTGTGATTTCTCCTCTCCTCGGGTAACTTTTTATCACAAAAACTCAAATTATCACATGCTGTGAGGTTTGCAACAATTCCATCAAACTGATTAACAGTCACATCATGCTCAATATATGCTTGTTCCAATACCTTCTGCAAAGATTGCCTATGAGCTTTAGAATTCTTCAGTAGGGACAACACTGAAATCTTGGACGGGGTATGCAAGAGTTGATCTACAACACTGTACTCACTCTTCTTGATCAATTTCAATACTTCATCCTCATAAGCCTTCAAACCACTAGACTAACCAAAAGCATCAACATTACTCTCATCTTAATGTTGTTTGCCAGCAACAACATTCTCCACAATCTTTGGAGGCTCAGGAGCAAAGACACGACCACTTCGGGTCACTCTACTCACATCAGCGATGCTTACCACATAAGACAAAGAAGGAATGGGCACTTCCTTACCATCTTCTACCATGGTAGTGTTGTACTTGTATGGAATAACCTTGTCAGATTGATAAGGTACTGGACCAGGAAACCGAATAACCAAAGCTGTGACAGCAATCTTCCGACTGTCATAAGAGATAGCAACTCGTTCAGGAATATTAAAGTGTGGTGCAATAACATTCACCTCATTCTGATATTCATCTCTTTTAGAAGTGACTTCAATCAAATTTTCATCCATTATCCTTTGAATGTCCCTCTTCACTATCACACAGCCACGCGGATTCACGGAACAGATGCAACAAGCTGCATAGTCATGATCAATATCGTGGTATTCACTCAAAAGTGCATGCATTTCCACAAGTGATCTTCGGATCCAATGGATATCAAAGATTTTGAATGTACCAGGACAACCATAAACCATATTGACAGAAGCCTTGCCATGATTGGGCAACAGATTTGATTGTACATTAGGGTTGGAATCTTCGAAAGACAAAATACCACTTCTAGCCAATCTCTGTACCTTCATCTTCAATGGATAACATTTATCGGTATCATGCCCAGCTCCTCCCTGATGGAAAGCGCAACGAGCTTCAGGCTTATACCACCATGGCAAATCTTTTGGGTCTGAACAAGATTCTTTTGAATTAAACAAGGAAGCAAATCCGTGTAGGTCATCGGAATCGGATCAAAATCCTTCTGAAAATGGCCCCATTGATTGTTCGGTTGATTAGAACATTGTTGATGAGCAGGAGCTGCCTGAACAACAGAAGCTGAACTGATAACATGAGTGACAGATGCAACATGTTGCTGACACTAATTATTCTTACTGTAACTCTTTTTGCCTCCTCCACGGGAAATAGCATTGGTCTCACCTTCTTTCTTCTTGGCAAATCCTCCACCATACTTCTTGGAACTACCAGTAGAATTACCATCTTTTGACAAACGTCCCTCACGGACACCTTCTTCTAATCTCATCCCCATATTAACCATCTCAGTGAAATCACTCGGGGCACTAGCAATCATACGCTCGTAATAGAAAGGACTCAGAGTTTTCAGAAAAATCTTGGTCACCTCTTTTTCTTCCAAAGAAGGATTAATCTGAGCAGCAATCTCGCGCCACCTCTGCGCGTATTCTTTGAATGTCTCCTTATCTTTCCGTGCCATTACTCGAAACTGGTCACGATCAGGAGCCATGTCCACATTATACTTATACTGTTTCACAAACGCCTCACCCAAATCTTCGAAAGTGCGAATTCAAGTACTGTCGAGTCCCATGTACCATTTCAAGGCTGCACCAGACAAACTATCTTGAAAGTAGTGAATGAGAAGTTGATTATTATCGGTCTGAGTCGACATCTTGCGAGCATACATAGTCAAGTGACTCAACGGACAAGAGTTTCCCTTATACTTTTCAAAGTCAGGGACCTTGAACTTATGTGAGATCTTCACATTAGGAACCAAGCATAACTCATGAGCATTCTTTCCAAATAGCTCTTTACCTCTCAAAGCTTTGATTTCTTTCTGCATATCAGCAAACTAGTCTTGAATCTCTTTCATTATATCATAAGCACTGACATTTTCACTTGGAGCAGTATGGAAAATCTGCTCTTCCCCAAAAGGAATGACATGAAGCATAGGCGGTGGCACAGTCATCACAGGCTGAACAGTATGAACAACTGGAACTTCAAGAAGTAGTGGTTGATAACCTTCAAGAACAAAGTTATGAGGCATGCCCTAGGGGAAACCAGGAGGCATGGAGTATTGAGGAACACTAGCAGGCGCCACAGAGATTGGCTTAGAGACAATCTCAGAAATGACTGTCCTTTGCACAGGAGTTGAAGGCGGAGGTGGTGGTGGCTAATTCTGAGAAGCCACCAGAGCTTCCATCATAGTAGTGAGTCTCTCCAAACTATCCTTCAAATTTGCCACTTTCTCATGAAACTCACGGTTCTCTTGTTGCAACTGATCCATCTTCATCTTCTTCAGATTAGCTCGAGTATTATACTGGTGCGACAGCTTGGCTGAATGAAGACCAAATGAAACATAAGACACCTGGAAAAGGCAAGAAACAATGCAAGAGATGATGCTTGATGTGCAAGATGCAAATGCAAAGTTTCAAGGAATTATAAGGCATATTGCAAACATTGTTATTTGAAATACCAAAATCTCATTCATTAATGATGGAAAAGATTACATCTTGGAAGTACAGATTCAAGAATCCTAAAACAATAGAGAATAAAGAAAACTATAATCCTAGAGAATCTCATGAGAAGAAGTCCCAGCTCTATCTTCCAGCTTCATGAGGCGAGCCTGCTTTTGAGTCTTCTCATTCAGTAACTGATCAACGATCAACTTCCAAGGAGATTCTGAACTCTTCAGAATATTGGAAACTGGCTGAATGCGAGAGAAAAATAAATCCTCTTACGTTTTTCTCTTCTTGTTGGTAACTTCATCTTCATTCTTCTTCTTGAAGTGCTATTGAAGTCTTGCATTCTCTAACTCAAAAATCTGATACTTATTCTTCCAATCATCTCTCTCTTGTTGCATCTCGGCCAAAACAATCTGAAGCTTCTCAGTATCTTCCATAAAATAGAGGATAGGCTTCTTAGCAGTTAGAGACAAAGGTTCTTGACGCGTATAAGGCATCTTCAAAGTAATAGCTCTATTTTTAACCCATTGGAGGTAAGGTTCCGAAGAGACACAATTCGGATTTCCCAAACTTTCCTTTCCCTTTCTACGAATGTTGCGCCAAGCTTCCACAATCTCTCCCTTGAGAGTAACCTGAGATTCATCTTCCTTGAAAAAGAGACCCGCCAAATGGATGTTCTTTGGTACCTCTCACAAAGGATATCCCAACTGACGATGATCTAACACCGGATTGTAGCTGATCCCTCCCTTTGTACCAAGAAGAGGCACGTTGGAAAAATCACCACAACTATCAATAATCATCGCTCCAGAAGGAACACGGCTACACCAATCAATATCAGAATGAGTAAAGACATGATCTTCCACGACCAATATAAACCATCCTTGAGATTCCAGAAAGCTGCAGACTTTGGCAAGTGAGAAATAAACCACTTGTAAAGCAAAGGCGCACAGCAGATAATCATCCCTTCACCATGGAAATTCCTGAGGTGAATAGAATGGTAAGTATCGGCAAGCAAAGTAGGAATTGGATTCCCAATCAAGAAGATCTGAATAGCGTTGATGTCGACAAAGTTCTCAACATTCGAGAGGAGGAACAATCCATAAATAAGCAAGGCAAGAATAGCCTCAAAAGCAACTGTGTTCTTCACACTAGCAAAGTGATGAGCTCTATCCATCAAGAACTTAGCGGGTAAACCAAGAATCTTTCCTTTGGTATCCATGCGAGCCTTAATCTCAGAAACCTTCATGTGAGTAACCTTCGCAATAACGTGATACTCGGGAGCGGGATCCAAAACAGAGAAAATCTGACCATGAACAGGCAAACCAAGCAGGAGAGAATACTCCTCTAGCATAGGTACCAACTGATAATCAGGAAAGGTGAAACAATGAAGCAAAGGGTCATAGAACTGAACCAAAGTAGCAAGTAATCCTTCAGCCATATCAACCTTCAAGAGAGATAAAAGCCTTCCATATCTGGACTCGAACTTCTTGGTATCAGCAACCAAAGATCCTAGCTCTCTCAAACCCCCTAATTTAGGACTCTTGAAAGTGTACTTCCTTGTACTTCTCCTTCCAAAATCCATAACAAAAGTACCTACAATGTTTGCAATAACACCTTTAAATCCCTTGAAACCTTCCAAAAGAATGCTCATGAATGCATGAGTGCATGAATGCAACAACCACAAACAAGATCACACAAAGCACACGGGTCAAGGTTCAAGTCACGAGCATGAAGCCAAGGGTAAGAACCAATCCCACAATGGTATGTACTAAGGTTTTATCTTCATTGTACCTGCAGAAAATAGCGGTTCTAACAGAGTGCCCAGGGTCCACAATCCACTATCAGACACACCAGCGCACCGATTTGCTCGGAGGTTGGTAGTTATCCTCAAGAGAATCTAACCTGAGTGTAGCATCGCGTGACAGCTAAGTCGGATTTGCATCCTCATAGTTTTCGCGCTACGATCCTAAAAGGGCTAAGATGGGTTAAGGGTTACTACCGTCCTCAGTGTTATAGGCTTCTATGGAAAAAGTAATGCCTTCAACGATCGCTCGATCGACATCAGTAATTCCAAAGAGGCAACCACCGAGTGGATGGATTCTCAAGTTCTGCTTTTTCAGGATTCGACTCCCTCAAATCTCCCTTAACTATACCATCCTCCTATCTCAAAGTGCACTCTGGTCCGGGTATAGGACCTATCTCACACACAGAGGAACTCCCAAACAGAACAAACAAGTAACAAGCAAATCAGACAAAAAGTAGTAAATAAATCAAAGTAGGCTAAACCCCTCAAGGGAGAGTCCCCAGTAGAGTCGCCACTTTTCTGTAGCAGGGAAATTTGTGAGTATAAGCTATTGATTAACTTAACTAAAAAATGCAAGAGTCGCCACCGCACTTTTAATTTATCCAAAAGGAAAGTAAAAAGAGCGAACAAAACCAAAACAAGTTCTAAAACAAGAACAGGCAGAGAATGGGTAAGGGGGTTGGTTACGCAATAGGAAGGTGTTAGCACCCAAAACGTCTATAGTACTCTATAGGAGCCCTTTTATGTATTCATGCTTTTTGGTTTGAAAAAGGTTTGCTTGAAAAGAGATTGGGGAGATGAGAAGAGAAATATTTTTTAAGATTTCTTGTGTTTGGAGAGACTTATCGCCTCATGCCTACGTATCCACGATGTGCAATGTAGGATCAAAACCTCGTAGTTCGTGGTACAAAGAATGAAATTAATTTGTTTTGGTTGATTTTAAGTGTAAAGACAAGTCGTCATTTTTAAGCAAATAATTCCGCTTAAAGAAATGAATCATGTTTAACCTTATGAAAAAGTTTTAAAAGAAAAAGTGCACATAGCACAAAAAAGAGTTTGATGAGTTTTGTATTTTTTATGCCTTTTTGAAATGGTCAAAATATGATTAACATGGATTGACATTTATTAGAGAAAAAGCAAAGTTTAAAAAATCACTTGACCGAAGTCAAGGTTTTATTATGAAAGCGGTTCAAGTTTGAAAACAAGAAGGTTTTGAAAAAAGAGAGGAAGTTTTGAAAATTTAAGAAGGGGTGGAGATGAAATGACTATCCTAGTGCATAAAAATAAAAGCTAAAGATAAAAAAGATCTAACCACATGGAGACACTCTTCAAAGCATAATAAGAAAAGAATTCCATCCTCTTGAGCCAATAAGCAAGCCAAATAAAGGCTAGAATATCAAACTCCATAATGATCCAAAGCACAAGGGAGAGAATCCTAATTCTAAGTCCATAAGTCCATAATCAAGCCAAGAAGATCCTCCAATGCAAGGGATAGTGGCCATAGTCCAACATTAAGAGCACAAGTCTTTTAGTGGTTTAATCCTTTATTAATGTTTTTTAGTCCGAATGGACAAAAGAAAAACAAAGCGCAAGATAATATGGTCCAAGTGGACAAAGGAAAAATGACATAAACATAAACATGATATGATATAATGACATAAAGCATATAAAAATAAAGAGAGATAGGGAGCGAGAAAGAATTGTAAAGAAGTTAGAAGTTAGTGATTAGTAGCACAAGGCTCTAGTGCCATAAGCCTTCACCGAGTATTCCGTTTTGCGTTTTGAACTATAGTGATTAAACAATGCACTTAGGCCTAGATTAATGAAGACTTGTTAGAAGATTGATAGAATCAAAGCCTCTACAACAACAAGCTTCAAAGATTTTGAACATAATACAAAAGATCAATCAACATTGGGTTGACGCGACCAATCAAGGTCCGGACCACGAAATTTCAAATTCCGAATTGGATAAAGAGGGACAAATGTTGCGCTATGTTAAGCAATCACTGAGTAATTTACGGAGTAATTACCCTACAATGAGGCCGGTCAATAGATCTTTGTGCTAATGCATGCTAGATGAATGATATGTAGATCCTCATCCGAAAGCAATACCGAACGAAAAGAAAATAGGTAACGATCTAGTCTTGATCAAGAATTCAACGAAGAAATTCTAAGATCTATAAGACTTTCATCGATCAAAATAAAAAAGGAAATAGATGAAGAGAAATCCAAATTGAATTACACTTTCAAGATCCTTTCATCTTCAATTTCAATCACTTTTAATTGATAAGTTTAAGTGTGAAAACATATCACTAATTCAAAGCACCTCAAATGAATTCAATAATTCATTAAAAGATAAATTTGAACTAATGAATGTTTAATTACTTTAACCATATCCAAAGTCCATTGAAATTAAAGAGAAATTAATCTCAACAATGCATTTCAAGGCTAAAACAAGAAGAAAGGAGAAGAAGGAGGAAGAAAAACAAAAACAGCCCCAAAAACAAGGCAAAATATGCATTCTGTTTTGAAGTAACCGGTTACTCTATATAGGGTAACCGGTTACTCTGCACGCAGAGCCAAAAACATGTGCAAAATTCAGCATGATCCACTTTCAAAACATTTTACAAACACCTTATGATCATGGAACTGAAATGGCACGAAATTTTAAGTAAAATAACAGCAAAAACCAGCAATTAAACACAATTACAAGATCCAAAAGATCAAGTAACAAAGATCTCCAAAGATCTACATTATGGAAGATGAAGATGAAGCTTCAACAATGGTGAAAGATGAATTACCACTTCAAATCTGAAAATTCCTTCAAATTGCTTCAAGATCCAAACACCAAAGCCTTGATTTATGAGAATTGATGAAGAAAATAAGCTCGGATGAAGGTTTAGCTCAAAGTTGAACAAAATTCAATGTGAATTCTTGTTAACTTTCAAAAGAAGAAAAGTGAGCTTTAGTGAAATTTTGTGGTTGGGAAGAGAATCTGCAAGAGGTTTGTTGGCTCTCAAAAGCTTGTGAAATGAATGAAATGAGGCCTCTATTTATAGAATTTAGGCTTGGAAAAATTGGTGGAATGGAATTTGGTTTGAAAATGAAAATTAGGCTTGGAATTTGAATTTGGAGGGAAATTATCAAAAGAGTGGTGATTAGTGAAGGTACATGGTAGGAATTAATTATGATGATGTAGGGAATTAAAATGGGATGGTATAGAATATTCCACATGTGATCAAAATGATGAAAATTGGTGCCAATTGCTACAGGATTTGAATTTTCTGCCATTTTTCAAATTTTCACGTGGGTAACCAGTTACTCTATATAGGGTAACCGGTTATTCAGTGTAAATTTTGAAAAAAAAATGCCCTTTTTGAGTGCACTGCTGTGGTCCGGCTCAATTCTTTTGCTTGTCAAAGAAGGAATGGAAATAAACACATGAACCTTGGAGTCTCTTGAATAATAATCAATTAAATCTTGGAAACTCTTGATCAGATGATTTTTTAATTACTTATAGACCAACTTTGACTTTGTTCAGATGAAATTCATTCGAGCTGAGGGACTGATTTTGATATCCTTTGTCCAAATTCTTCCTGAAAAAGTTATTAAAGAAAAAAACAAACATATTTTTGGATTTTAATTAATGGTTAGTAAACATAAACAAATATAAACATCAAACAAACAAGAGAACAGGGGTGCTTGGCGATCTCACTCAAGAACAAACCTTCAGGGGATGGAAAAAGAACCAAAGTTTGTGATCTTGTTTGTGGTATGAGATGCAAAAGACATGTGGGATCAATCAAGAAATGACATGATTTTCAACTTGTCTAACCTCTCAAATACCCATAAAGGATCAAGAGGACTCCCACATCAAGAATCAAGCACAAAGTTGCAACATTCCAAGTGGATCAAGCCTCAAGATCGCTAGTGTCACCAAATTAGGGTTTTGGTCGACCAAGGCCTCTAGATGAAAATTTTCTTCTTGGCATGAGCCAATGCTTCAAAGCACCACCCAAGATACTCCAAGGGACCTCATGGACCTAATCATCAAGTCAATTTAGATTCAGGGGAAGCATTCATCAAAAATCAGGAATTAGGGTTTCTTGACCTAATTCACCCTTAAGTTGACTTTTAGAGCAAAGCATGAGCTAAAACCTCAAGACATGATTTGAGAACCTCAAATACACTACATTGATCCATTTACAACAATGGATTGATCCAAGAAGCTTGATTCAGAAGTTTCAATTTCATCTGGACCATAATTAGGGTTTTGAAGGAAAAGTCAACTGTGCCTTTGACTTTTGACCAAGACATGTTCCCAAACTTTGGGACATGCTTCAAGACACTCTAAAACACCTATGGAATCCATCCATTAGGTTTGAATTAGGTAAAGAACTTGATTACACAAAGAATCACACATTTTGGATTTCATCTGACAAAAAGTCAACTGTGCCCAAAATCAAGTTTGACTTTTTGGAATTTTTCACAAATATGGTTCCCCTAAGTCCAAAACAATGTTAATGTATGGTATTGATCATCATTCATCAAGAAAAATCAAGAAAAGTGAGGTTTCTTGCAAAAGGGGCAACTATAGAAAACTTTAAATTTTCGAAGTTATGGAATAAAAGTGATTTTGTACCAACTTTGCAAGATTATAACTCCTAAACCACAAGGCCCTTTTCTCCCATTCAAAGCTCAAATGTAAGTTCACATGACATACTTCAAATATGTCAACTACAAGAGATTCCAAAACCTCATAGATTTTGAGTTATGGATTGATCAAAATCACAAAAAGTGAAAATGACCACTTTTTCCAACACTTAGTAAAATTTTCAACAAGTCAGAATTTGTTTCACTTTTTCTAAACTTTGAGGTCATTTTTCACTTTGATCCAAGCTGAACCAGGTCCATTTATGAACATCAAAGTTAAAGTATGTCATGAGGGCTTTCCAACAAGTACCAGATCGTCTCCAAATTCAATTTGAGTAGGGAATTACAACCCTTGGAACATGGCATCAAAGACTGATTTTGTCTAAGGCAGATTATAGGTAATTTGCTCGAATTGGCCAAATCAGATAATTACAAGCCTTTTCATCCATTTGGACACCTCAAGGGATAACATCAAAGGAAAAATATCTAATCCACAAGCCTCCTAAGTCCAAGGATCTACATGTAGCTATGTCACCCTAAAAAGGCTAAAAATCTCAAAGACTCCAATTTTGTTCCAATGCATTCAATGGATTCACAAGGTGGCAAGCATCAAGACATTGCTAACTGAATTGAGTCAAGCCTTATCTCTGAACCTAAGCTACAATAACCTGCTGCACTGACCCAAGTCAATGGCTAGAGAAGACCAATGATTCCTTGTGATCAACATGAACCAAGGGTCTGTACCAGTTGCCATTCATTATTCCTTGCAAAACAAACTTGCTCTACTATAAATAGAACTCATTTGTGATCAGTTTGAGTACACCAAAGCACCCAAACTGATGCTTTACTCAAAATCTCTCTTTCACTCCAAAAAAACACCTTCTCTTGTAAGTCACTATCGGGTTTTGCATTTGAGAACAATTCTGTCCAAACCAATGATGCAAACACCTCACATACATCATATGTAAGTGATTCAAACACTAAAACAACACCTGGAACATCAGAATCACAAAGTGGTATCCCATTTCCTCAAGTTCAAGAACCTGCTGCCGAAGGATTCGAGCTAGTCAGACCAAGAAGTTTCCAACCACTCCAAGCATTCAAACACATTCCTTGACACCTAAGGAAGTTGTCCAGATCATTGGAACACATCTGTAACATCTCCATCATCAAGCTCGATCACCAGCTGCAAGAGGTAAGCCTTAAGCCTTCAAACTCTATATTACATGCATCATAAATGAATTTTTGAGTTACCATCTTGTTTCAGTATGTATGTAGAGTAATAACCCTCAATCAATTGCCATGAATCAATCGTGTATGGAATTTCATTGTGTTCATGCTGAAATTAGGGTTCTTGAGGTTATCCTCTGATTTGTCACTCCACACTTAATATAAATGCAATTAATCTATATGGTTGTGATCCTTGTTCAAAAACGAGTGAGATTGGTGTTTGAATCGTGCAAAACCATTGAGTAATCAGAGAGAAAAGTGAGAAAATGCAAATCATCCATGGCGCGGTCACGAGGAAGAAGAAAGTGACAGTTGGCGCCATAATTCAAATTTTTAAATATTTGAATTTTTGTTTATTTTGTTTAATTGATTCAAAAATTAATTTCTCTCTGAGTTTTTATGTTTTTGGATTGATTCTTTTTTTCAAAATTCATAAAAATGATGAAATATTTTATTTTATAAAAATTTCACAAAAATATTATTTATTTGATATATTTAATATTTTCATAAAGAATTTATTTTTTATTTGTTTTAACATTTTAAAAATATTTATTTTCTTGATTTTTCAAACTCAAATGATTTTTTAATCATTCTAGGGATAAAACATGATTTTTCAAACATTTATCCTAGATCATAATTTGTTTTTACACATATTTGTTAACTTTGATCATTTTTATTTGAATTTTTATTCAAATAAAAATACATTTTTAACCAAACTAGGGTTTTGATCATTCACACCCTCACAAATTTTTTTTAAAACATACTTTGGGCCTCTAATAGAGTGTAAGACCCATACCTTGTAAATAAAACATTTTTTGGGCCTCAGTCGTTGTATAAGTCCCAATACGTTAAAAAAATCACGGCGCGATCTTCGTTTTCAAAACAAAATCATCTGGGCCTCCCCTTGTGTTGTAAGTCCCATTTTCCTTCTTTTTTCAAACACTTTGGGCCTCTAATAGAGTGTAAGACCCATCCTTTTGTACATAAAACAGTTTTTGGGCCTCAGTCATTGTATAAGTCCCGATACAGTTTTCAGAACAACGGTCCGATCACTGTTATTTTTGGACATATCCTTGAGTTGTAAGCCCCATCTCTTGTATAAAAATAAACTTTGGGCCTCTAATAGAGTGTAAGACCCAACCTCTTTTGTAAAACATTTTTGGGCCTCAGTCATTGTATAAGTCCCGATACAGTTTTCAGAACAACGGTGCGATCACTGTTATTTCTGGGCCTCTCCTTGAGTATAAGCCATAATCTTCTTTTCAAAATAACTTCCCTTTTTGATTTAGATTCAAATTCATAGTTGTTATCAAAATTTTCTTTAATTTCTTGAATAACTAACCATACAGCTGTAGTACTGGAAGCTTGCTCACCTATAAGTTCTATCAGCTTTCTTTTACATACTTGTATATATTTTCATATGTATAAATAAATATATATATATATATATATATATATATGTATATATATATATATATGCCTGTATATTATCTTGCTTAGAGCTTTCCCCGGCAACTAGGTTTAGGATTAGATCAAACTAGTGGTTACTCTTTCAACACAGTCAAAACTAGTTCCCCGTAGGAAATTCCAGATACAGTCTTGCCTCCTCTTAGGCTTATACAATATGGAACAGAGAAAGGCATTATTCCCGGTGAAACTTTTCTCAAGACTGTCACTACTAGAAATTTGTCTAAGAAATTCATTTCCCCAGAGAGGATTAAATCCCGGTGAAACCTCTCTTGAATTTCTTCAAACCCTAGAACTGTTCACTAAAGAAAGGATTATTCCCGATGAAACCTTTCTTGAACTTTTCTTAGGTTTGGACCCACAGGCTTCCTAAAAGCATCCCCAGCCTCCTCTTGGGCTTTGTACAAGGACCCTCAGGCTTCTTAGAAGTTCTCATGCCTCCTCTTGGGCTTAGTACAAGGATCCAAAGACCTCTTACAGGTATAGGACAGAACCTAGTCATCCTTTGTTAGAGCAGTCTTCTAAAGAGTCAAAACATCATACTAGTTTAGGGTGATTCTCATCCCTTAAAACCACAACCTCCTCTTGGGCATCATACAAAGATCATCCTCTAACTAAGAGTTAACCTTTTCATACTAGTAGACTTGGATAATCTCATCTCCTCTTGGATCTCAAAAAAACCCTCAAGTTTCCTAAAAGCACAGGAAAAAACCCTGATCAATCACCAACAGAGTTAAAACCTCTATAGGTTTTAAAACTCAACCCTAAAATCCTCACTTTATTTTTCCCCAGCTAGGGTCAAATCACTATCAATAAACCCTTAATCAGAACCTCATGGTCTGATATTTCAACTCTTCTGTAATCCTCAACAAGAGTTGATTCCGCAATTTGGACCTGCCTCTGGATCTCAATAATCCTCAGCAGAAGTTAGCCTCCTCTTAGGCTTTATATAAGAAATTCCCCCAACCAGCCTCCTCTTAGGCTTTGTATAATGATCACCCCTCAGCACCTTTTAGCCTCAATATTGGGCTTTGTACAAGACACCTATAAATATTCTCCAGCTGAGTCAGTTAAACCCTTTTTAGCCTCAATCTTGGGGTTTGTACAAGACATATAGAACCTCCCTAGTGGAGTCAACCCTCTTTTAGCCTCAATCTTGGGCTTTGTACAAGACAGATAAAACCTCTCCCCAATGGAGTCAATCCCTTTTAGCCTCAATCTTGGGCTTTGTACAAGACAGACAAAATATTTCCCCGGAAGAATCAATTCCTTCCGGCCTCCTCTTAGGCTTTGTATAATGATCTCCCCAAAAGAGTCAGTCTCTTTTCAGCCTCAATCTTGGGCTTTGTACAAGATAGATATAAAACTCCCTAGTAGAGTCAACCTTTTAGCTTCAACCTTGGGCTTTGATCAAGACACACAAAAATCAACATCCCCTCCGAGGAAATAAAAAATTTCTTTGTAGGAAGACATTTCTCTGTATAATCACACATCAAAACAAAAAATCAAACAAACCTTAATCCCATATAACTGCTATAAGTGGCACACTTGTTGATTCAAATATCCAAGTTGTAGTCCATCTCTTATCCTGGTAAACCTTCTTTCATCTAATTGCTGTAAGTGGCAAGCCTCTGGATTATTTACATCCAAGCCAATGTCCCTCTCTTAGCATGAAAGATTCCTAAGGAAAAATGGCATTTCTCAACACTGAGTTAAAGTTTCCTCCTTTAGGACAAATCCCTTATAAAGGAAATTATGGCATTGCTGGATTCTCATATCCCAGTTAAAGTAATTCTCCTTTATAATCAGTCACCCAACAACTGTGATAAACAGATGAGATATCTCCCTTTAGAGATGACAAATTCTCTCTCAGTCAAAACCTTTTAGCTTCAATCTTGGGATTTGAACAATACATAAATAACCTTTAGCTTCAATCTTGGGCTTTGAATAAGACACCAAACATCTTTTTCCTCCCATATAATAGGAGGAACTACGATTGCTCTGATTTCCCTGTTTTCTTTAACGGGAATACATAGGCATAAGATTGCGAAATCTTAGCGAGCACACATATCAAAAACCTTAGGTCCAGTACCTTACCAAAAACATCGGAAAAACCCGAAATCAACAAAAATACTCTCTCTCAAACATTCCCAAAGGAGAAACTTTCCCAATAAACAGACAAACACCAGTAAGTAGAAAATAGTAGAAATTGTTAACGATCTATGGATAACCATATATAGGATAGGTAATTGATAACTCCCCATTGTATAACCTGACCCCAGACCCCCCAATCTCTTAGCATTTGTTAAAGAAAACATTTGCGTGGAAGGTTAGTTTTAGATAGCTTCCCTTTCCTTTCTAGCTTCATATGATAAATAAGAAATCAGAAAGTAGCACCCAATTCCAACCAATGGCGATAAGGTGGTCGCGTCACTGACAAAAATCGCATGCTACAAGGGGCCGTCTTAATTCGGAGTCCATTTGCCCCTGGAATCAGTGAGGAATGATTGTATCTTCTTGAGCACGAGGTCTCATTTCCTGAAGACACGGGGTCGGACCTTTTTGTCGAACGTTTTCTTCATTCTTTGTTGATATAACTGACCATGGCATAGAGCTGCCATTCTCTTTTCTTCGATTAGGTTCAGTTCATCGTGCCTGCTTTGGCACCATTCAGCTTCTGTTAGCTTAGCTTCCATCAATACCCAGATTGATGGGATCTCTGCTTCTATGTGAAGCACTGCCTCCATGCCATATACTAGAGAGAAAGGGGTTTCCCCTATTTAAGTGCGGACAGATTGCGATAACCGTGAAGAGCAAAGGGTAGCATCTTATGCCAATCCTTGTAGGTTACAACCATCTTTTGAAAGATCTTCTTGATGTTCTTGTTAGCCGCTTCTACCGCTCCGTTCATTTTGGGTCGGTAGGGAAATGAGTTATGGTGTTCGATCTTGAACTTATCACACAACTCTTTCATCATCTTTTTGTTCAAGTTAGATCCATTATTAGTAATGATCTGGCTTGGAACACCATAATGACAGATGAGATTGTTCTTGATAAATCGGACCACCACTTGTTGGGTTACATTGGCATATGACGCTGCTTCGGTTCATTTGGTGAAGTAGTCAATGGCTACCACTTGGGTTCAATCATGTCAATCATGTCGATTCCCCATATAGAAAACGACCATGGAGAAGAAAGAACTTTGAGATGGGTTGGCAGTACATGGATTTTGTCTGTGTACATCTGACACTTATGACACTTCCTCATGTACTTGTAGCAATCGGATTCCATCGTCAGCCAATAATATCCTGCTCTAAGAATTTTTCTTGCCAATGTGTGCCCGTTGGCATGAGTGCCAAAGGACCCTTCGTGAATCTCTTTCATCAACATGTTTGCTTCTTGTCTGTCTATGCATCTGAGCAAAACCATGTCGAAGTTTCTCTTATAGAGTGTATCACCGTTCAGGAAGAAATTGCCTGCCAGTCTTCAGAGAGTCTTCCTATCTTTTCTCGATGCCCCAAGCGGGTACTCTTGTTTTTGAAGGAAGCACTTGATATCATGATACCAGGGTTTGTCGTCTATAACTGCTTCAATTGTGAAGATGTAAGCGGGCCTTTCAAGGCGCATTATGTCAATCTTAGGTACGTCGTTCCATTGACTTGCACTAATCATGGAAGAGAGAGTGGCTAGTGCATCAGCCATGTGGTTTTCTTCATGAGGGATATGATGAAACTCGATTCTGCTGAAGAATGGTAACAACCTTCTCATGTAATCTTTGTAAGGAATCAATCTTGATTGGTATGTGTTCCACTCTCCTTTGATCTGATTGATAACCAGGGTTGAGTCTCCATATATATCCAAGTTCTTTATCCTTAAGTTCATTGCTTCTTCGAGATCCATGATACAAGCTTCGTATTCGGCCTCGTTGTTTGTGCATTTGAATTTTAATCTGGCAGTGAAAGGAATATGGGTACCCTAAGGTGTTATGATGATTGCCCCATTTTTGTTTCCATAAGTATTGACGGCTCCGTCAAATATTAGTCCCCATTGGGAACCTGGTTCTGGCCCTTCACTGGGTAGTGGTTCATCGCAGTCTTTCATTTTTAGGTACATGATATCTTTGTCTGGGAAGTCAAATCCGACTGATTCCTGATCGTCAATCGGTTGATGAGCCAAATGATCGGCTAAAATACTTCCTTTGACGGCTTTCTGAGCATGGTACTCGATGTCGTATTCTGATAACAACATCTGCCAACGGGCAATCCTTCCCGTGAGAGCAGGTTTTTCAAAGATGTACTTGATTGGATCCATTTCGGAGATTAACCAAGTAGTGTGACAAATCATGTACTGGCGAAGACGTTTAGCTGCCCAAGCCAGAGCACAACAAGTTTTCTCGAGCATAGTGTACCGAGTTTCACAGTCAGTGAATTTCTTTCTTAAGTAGTAAATGGCATACTCTTTCCTTTTTGTTTCGTCTTGTTGGCTAAGTACACAACCCATAGAGTCTTCCAAGACTGTTAGGTAGATGATCAGTGGTCTTCCTTCCACTGGAGGTGAAAGATTGGCGGATTCAACAGATATTTTTTGATACTGTCGAAATCCTTTTGGCAATCTTCTGTCCATACACAGCTTTGATTCTTTCTGAGTAGTTTGAAGATCGGCGCGCATGTCGTGGTCATGAGGGATATGAACCTTGAGATGTAATTCAGACGTCCCAAAAATCCTCTGACCTGTTTTTCGATCTTTGGTGAAGGCATTTCTTGAATGGCCTTGGCCTTGTTAGGATCAACCTCAATTCCTTTCTGGCTGACGATGAATCCTAAGAGTTTTCCTGAGCGGACACCGAACGTGCATTTGTTGGGATTCAAGCGGAGTCTGTATTTTCTCATACGCTCGAATAACTTTGACAGGTGTGTCACATGCTCTTCTTCTATTTTAGATTTGGCAATCATGCCATCGACATACACTTCAATTTCTTTGTGCATCATGTCGTGAAACAGAGTTGTCATGGCCCTTTGATAGGTTGCCCCCGTGTTCTTCAGACTGAACGACATTACCTTGTAACAAAAGGTGCCTCATGGGGTGATGAATGAAGTTTTCTCCATATCTTTCGGCGCCATTTTGATTTGATTATAGCCCGAGAATCCATCCATGAAGGAGAAGACTTTGAATTTTGATGTACTGTCTACCAGCATGTCAATGTGTGGCAGGGGGAGTCATCCTTTGGACTTGCTTTGTTCAGATCCCTGTAGTCTACACACATTCTGACTTTTCTGTCCTTTTTCAGGACTGGAACTATGTAAGCTAGCCATTGAGGATATTCTGAGGTGGCGAGGAAACCTGCGTCGATCTGCTTCTGCACTTCCTCCTTAATCTTGATGGCCATATCCGGATGAGTCCGTCTCAGTCTTTGTTTCACCGGAGGGCATTCTGCTTTTAGTGGTAAATAATGTTCCACGATGCTGGTATCCAACCCTGGCATGCCCTGATAGGACCAATCAAACACATTTGGAAACTCTTTGAGAAGTTTTATCAAATCTTCTTTGACAGTCAGACTGAGCAGTGCTCCAATCTTGACTTCTTTCCTCTCTCCTTCTGAACCCAAATTAACCATTTCCAACGGCTCTTTGTGAGGCTCAATAGACCTTTCCTCTTGTCTGAGTAGTCGAGAGATCTCTTCCAAAATTTCTTCATTCTCTTCTTCTTCAGCTTCAAATATCGGGAATTCAAAGTTGGGAGAAGGCATTGGATCGTATGTTTTAATGGGGTTTAAAACAAGCAATCTGCATGACGTGATGATTTGTTTTTTAGCAAAGACAGAGAGAAATGCAAGAGTGTGTGCAGTGTATTTTTTCCTGAAAAAATGCTTGTTTTTATTTTGGGTTGTTTTAGGGTTACCATTTTCTAAAAAAAACGAAAAGTGAAAACAACAATAAATGCGGAAATTCAAAATGACATTATTTATTTATGATTTGTCAATTTTTGAAACACAACCCTATAAAACAAACCTTTGTCACTTTGGGTGAAGCGAAGAGGGACAGTTACAGAAAAGTGAGCCCTATAAAACATCCACTTCACCTGGGCAAGGTGAAAGGTTAAAACAAAGATGGCAATTACTTAGACTTATGGACGACTTTTGGGACATCGACAGCAACCTATTGGCGACGAACTCCTCTCTGAATCACAAAGTCTGGTATCTTCCATTTTGGTTTGTCTTTAGAAACAACGCTGATTTCTGGCGGAGTAGGATCATTAGAGTCTTCCTCCCAAGCAGTTTTGTCATAAACGACCTCTTCTGTTGTATCTTCCCTAGTGTTTTCACTTTCAAGAGGATCTCCTCATCCAGTTGGCTGGATGTCCTCGTATCTAATGCGAGAACTTTCAGGAGCAATGTATTTGACTAGAAAGTCGTACTTTCCGCTCGTCTGTCCTAAAGTGTCCCATACTTCTGTGGGAGTGGACGAGTCATCTTCCTCAATGACGTTGACCTCAGGAAAAGCATAGTTGATGAACTCTTGTCCTGCAATCTTTGCAGATTCATTATCATGGCACTAGTTATCTTCGGAATGTCCTGAGTAGTGATCTCATGACTCAGTGGGGACATGGGTATTCTTCTCAATATTACTCAGCTGATAGGCATTGTTGGGCTGACTCTTTTGCCCCAAGCCTTCTGTGTACGGCTTACAGATAGGCAAGTCATCCAGGGGATCATAATAATCTTGTCCGAAGTTGTCTTTCATTAGATCATCTTCTAATGAGTTGGGCGAAGCACGACATCCCTCAGGATCACAATCTCCATAGATCACCCTGACGTCTGACCTCGGTATATATCTCGGGCTCTGCTTTGGAAAACAAAATAGCATGTGCGTTTCTTCCTGAGACATATAATCGTTATCGTTGAGATAAGATTTCCATTCCTCGTCTGTATCGGAGGAGTCACTCACATTGATGGTGTGTACTTCTTGAGACACTGGGTGGAGGAAGCCTCCACTGTGGAAGAAATCCTGAATGGGATGAAAACTTTCATCTTTCTTGGCAGTCTGGGTACAGGTTGAAGAGAAATCAAGACCTTTCTTTGTCTTGTTATCCGTTGGAATTATAATCTATCCCCGTCCCTTTATTTCATTACTCTTGATTACTTTGAGAGCATATTTGTACGAGGAAATCGATGTCCTTCTTTCTAGTTGATTCTCATTGCTCACCGAGAGTGCTTGGAGCTGGGTTCCAACAACCTCCTCTGGTTCTACACAGGACTAAGGCTTGCTCTCCAAGGTTCTACACAAGACTAAGGCTTGCTCACCGAGAGTGCTTGGAATTGGTTTGCAACAACCTCCTCTGGCTCACCGAGGTTGCTCACGATTAAGGCTTGATCTCCGCAGACCATGGCTAACTTGTCATTCTTGATGAACTTCAGCTTTTGGTGAAGTGTCAAAGTGACTGCCCTAGCTTCGTGTATCCAAGGTCTTCCTAATAAATAGATGTATGCTACCCGGATGTCCATGACCTGGAAAGTGACTTGGAAAGTGTGAGGATCGATGGTTATGGGAAGATCGACTTCGCCAAAAACTGTTTATCTGGATCCGTCAACGGCTTTGACGATGATCTCACTGCCTTTCATCAGAGTTTCTTGAAATGATAGTCGCATCAGAGTCGATTTTGACATAACATTCAAAGATGATCTTGTGTCTACCAGAACACTGGCTAAAGCATCGTCTTGGCAGTTGACTGTAATGTTAAGTTCCATATTATGATTCTTAACTTCTTTCGGCAGTTCTTCATCACTGAATCCTAAATAGTTGCAGGAAGTGATGTTGGAAATGATGCTGTCAAATTGTCCAACTGTCACATTTTGTTCTACGAAAGCTTGCTCTAAGACTTTCTGCAGAGCTTCCCTGTGAGCCTCTGAACTAAGCAGGAGAGATAACACATAGATTCGAGACGGAGTTTGCAACAATTGGTCCATAATGTTGTACTCGCTTTTCTGGATGAGCTTCAGCATCTCATCGTTGTTTTTTACAGGCTCTGGATTACTAGATTGACCGACTTGTTGATTTGGAACTTCTGTTTGAGGTTCCTTTTCTTTGGCAGGATCTTTAACTCTTCTGTTGAAGATCCGACCGCTCCGGGTAACTCGACTGATGTCAGAAATGTTCACGACGGAGGGTAATGGAGTTTCCTTTCCATTTTCAATGGTCGTTGCACCGTACTTGTAAGGGATAGCCTTTTCTGATTTGTACGGTATTGGTCCTGTCAGGTAGATAACTACAGGAGCTTTTTGATTTCTCTGACCGTTATAGGAAACCTCGATCAGCTCCTGGTTGGGAACTTTTCTACTATCAAGAGGGATTCTGGATTCATTGAGTAGAGGGATTGTGGCGCAAACGTCCTTGGTTTTCCCATGATCGGAGATTATGACAACTTTTTTGCTTTGATTAGGGAGATAGTCTTGTATCATGTTAATCGACCCAGAACTCGAACATGGTCGAATCTCTTTCTAGTCCAACTGATTTTGAAGAGCCGCTCGTACGAGATAGCATCCTTGGTTGTTCTCTGAGCATATTCTATAGCGCTCATAATTGTGCGGTGGTACCTTACCACGCCCGTTTTGTATGCAGTGCATCTTTACTAGATCTGTTTCCACTGATCGGATATCACGACTTTGATGTCTATCAGGATTCCCATCAGTCATGCTAATCCATTATTTAGCTTCATCCAGGTAGACTAGAAGCCACTAGTGGTCCAGCAGATGTTGAAGTGTTCTTTGTACAAGCGTACACCCTTGGTCGTCTTCACGACATTCTTCACAGTCTTGATACTCGTGTGAAGCCAGAAAGCTGAGTCTGACTTGCTTAGCATGTAATTCTACCAGACTGGTATTCATCAAGTGTATGTCAAAGATCTGAACCATATTTCCTTCACGGTAGTCATGGATCCATCTGAGATCCATCTGACGTTGGAGGGTCTCTTGTACAAAAGAGGATTCTTGATTGCTTGTTGAGCAGATCGGACAAGCGCTGTAATCGTGCCGTGGCAGATTATAATATTGACTTTGCCTTGAATGTATCGCCACTAAATTGACGTTCATCGTAAGAATGTCGTGGTTCTGAACAATGTTGGGATGTGCATGGGCCATGTTTACTTCACGGATCTTGTGATCCTGAATCCAGCCCAGATCCATTTGTTCTTGTAATGCTGCTTGCACTACGGAACACCCCTGATTATTCTTTGAGCAGATATCACACTGGTGATAATTATGAGATGGTACATGACCGTACCCACTCTGTCTGCAATGCATCCTCACCAGATTGGTTCTTAATAGGAGTACATCGTGAATTTGATAACTGCGGCTAAATTCTTCCTCTATTAAATTCACCGCAGTCTTCTCATGTTGTGGCAACGGGTTCGTATGAATATTCAGATTAGTATCTTTGAAAGATAAGATCCCGTTCCTGACAAGCTTCTGTACATCAGACTTGAAGCTGAGATAATTCTCAATGTTGTGCCCCGATCCTCCTTGATGGTAAGGGCAAGTTTGATCCGCTTTGAACCAAAAAGGCAGATTTTTTGGTACTGTAAGAGGATTCCTGGTTTGGATGCGCCCCTTGGCCAGTAGAAGTGGAAATAGTTTTGCGTACAACATCGGTATAGGGTCAAATCCTGATGGTCGTGTCATACGATTGTTGTTGTTATACTGAGGTCGAGCCTGCTGAAAAGGCTGTTGTGGCCTTTGCTGATACTGTTGTTGACTTGGTTGGCTCTGAGTAACCTGAGGCTGATAAGTTGGAGCCGATGCTGGGTTGATAGCGGGAGTTACTGTCGCTACTGGTTGATACCTTCGCCTTTGTTTTCCAAGAGAAATATTACTGATCTCCTGTTCTTTCTTCTTTTAGAAAGCACTACCGTATCTTTTAGTACTACTAGATGGCTCTGTATCTTTGACCAATCGTCCTTCTCAGACCGCTTCTTCAAGACGTACTCCCATGTTCACCATTTCAGTGAAGTCATTGGGCGTACTGGCGACCATTCGATCATAATAGAACGAGCTTAAGGTTTTCAAAAAGATCTTGGTCATCTCCTTTTCCTCGAGAGGGGGACAGATCTGAGCGACAATTTCACGCCATCTCTGAGCATATTCTTTAAAAGTTTCTTTGTCCTTTTTTGACATTGCTCTAAGCTGATCCCTATCTGGTACCATGTCCAAATTGTATTTATATTACTGAACGAAGGCTGCGCCGAGATCTCTGAAAGTACTGATCTTGGTGCGGTTTAAACCCATGTACCATTTGAGTGCGACACCGGTTAAACTGTCTTAGAAGTAATGGATCAGTAGCTGTTGATTTTCTATCTGAGTTGACATTTTTCGAGCGTACATCACCAAATGACTTTGAGGGCAAGAGTTGCCTTTGTATTTTTCAAAGTCAGGCACCTTGAATTTGTGCGGTATCTTTACATTAGGGACCAAACAGAGGTCTGCGGTGTCTTTTCTGAATAAATCTTGACATTGAATGGCATGCAGTTCCTTCTACATTTCCAAGAATTATTCCTGGAACTCATTCATTCTTTCGTACATGTCTTCATTCCCACCAGAAATTGCTTGTGGAATCTGTCCTTCTGGGACAGTGTGTACCACTGGCTGTGGTATAGTCATTATAGCGGCCACTCTTGGTGCTTCTATGCCCTGAAGTTTGTAACCTTCAAGAATTGCTGTCGTAAACCTTGCATCTTCACTTTCCCGAAGTTTGTAACCTTCAGGTCCAGTGGTTCCTGCTACGGCTTCTAGGTCTTCAGTGACCGGCGGGATGAATCCTTCAGGTATAAAGTTGAGAGGCATGCCCCAGGGGCTCCCTTTAGGCATGTTGTACCGAGGATGATTCTCATGTGTCTCCATTATGGGCGTAGATGTGATCTCTGAGATTACAGTCTTTTGATGCCGCTGCTCCTGAGCTGCTGCCAGGGATTGCATGTCACTGTGAAGTTTTTCCAAACTTTCCTTCAGAGCATCGATTTCTTCTCTCGGCTGTCTGTTTTCTTCCTCGAGATCGTCCATTTTCTTTATCGATCGACCCGAGTATTGTATGAGTGAGACAGTTTGACTCTAGAATTGTGACACAGACGTGAGACTCAAAGATAAGAAAAATGCGTTCATGCAATGACATATTTTTTTAGCTTTTGTTTTATTCAAAAAGAAACTTCAAATCATACAGTGGAGGGGGGGAGACCCCTTTTTATTGAATTTGAAAGAGTATAGTATTTTACAAAGGAAAAGTACAATATTTTACAAGGTGCAAGAAGGAAAATGTCTAAGCTCATGGATCCTGAGTCCTCTCTTAAGAGAGCTCAGATTTTGGTTCCGGTATTTTCCTTTTCTTTGATCGGGGCTCTTCAGCCGTTGTTAGGTTGTTAGTCCTTTGCCAAGTGAAAGGAGTGAGCAAATTTCTTTGATCTTCCTGACTTTCCATATCATGCTGCTCTAATATCTCAATCAGAGCATCCTTCTCCTTTAACAGTTCCTGAATCTTGGTACACTCCAAATTAAGGATTCGGTATTTGTTTTTCCAAGAGCTCTTTTCACATTGAACTTTGTTGAGAGCGACCTGGAGTTTTTCCGTATCAGACATAAAATAAAGGACAGATTCCTTTAACGGAAAAACTTCTTGGCGAGGGTAAGGCATCCTCAGCTTGAGGGCTCTAGTTTGCACCTAGTGGAGATAAGGTTCCATGGAGGTAAAATTTGGTCTTCCTAGAGACTCTCTTCCTTTCTTGTGAATATGTTGCCAAGCATGCACTATTTCCTTCTTTAGTGCCCTGTCATTTTCCCCTTCCTTGAAGAAAAGACCTTCCAGATAAACATTATGCAGGATATTCTTCATCGGGTATCGGAGTTGACGGCGAGCTAAAATTGGATGATAGTTGATTCCTCCTTTAGTTCCAATGAGGGGTACGTTAGGGAAATTTCCACATCTGTCTATGATCTTTATCCCTTCATTAATCCTATTGTACCAATCTATGTCGGAGTTGGTAAGAGACATAATCCTTTGTGACCAACGTAGAGTACTCTTGTGATCCCAAAAAGCAGCAGACTTTGGCAAATGGGAAATGAACCATTTGTAGAGTAATGGTACACAACATGTGATCATTCCTCCACTGTACAAATTCCTTAAGTGTACAGAATGATAAGCATCTGCAAGCAAAGTTGGTACGGGGTTCCCAATCAGAAATTTCTTAACAGGATTGGTGTCGACGAAGTTGCCGATGTTTGGAAAGAGGAATAACCCGTATATGAGCAGAACAAAGACGTCCTCAAAAGTAGTTACATTTCCTATACTAGCAAAGTATAGAGCCTTCTCCATCAAGAATTTAGCTGGTAAACCCTGGATTCCTCCTTTAGTGGTTATGTGAGTCCTAACTTCTGACTCGTCCAAAGAGATCGCTCTTGCAAAGGTTTGTTCCTTTGGAATTTCTTCCAGTCCAGAAAATGGAGCTTGATCAGTGATAGGTAAATTAATCAGATGGGAGTACTCTTCTAGTGTTGGTGCCAGCTGGTAATCCGGGAAAGTGAAGCAGTGGTAAACCGGATCGTAGAGCTGGATCAGCATAGACAGGATTCCTTCAACCACGTTTGTAACACCCTTTTCTACCCCCAATAATGTTGCAGCAGAAACAACTTAAATATCAGAGTAAGGCATAAAAATTTCCCTCAAAGGGTGCACATTTCTCATTAAATCAAAATAACACAATTACCCTGTAAACAAAGGGTTTTCCTCAAAATAACTCAAAAGCCTTCACATGGCAGCGGAACTCAAAATTCTCAATTAAAAAGGTTTTCAACAAACATCATAATACTCAAAATAAAACCATATAGTCACATAACAACAAAAATAAGGAAACAACATAGTTCGACTCAAAGGACCCCAACCCGATGTTACACTATCAGAGCAAGACCCTCTAAATTGACCAAAAGCAAATAACTTCAAGTCCTCGAAAACATCCACAGCTAATCCTGATCACCTGCACGTTACCCACGTGGAGGCAACATTCAAACAGGCAGGGTGAGTAATCACATTTCATAATAATCATTATAAAACAAGATATACATAAAATGGCATTATCTTCATAAACGACATCATTAAGGTCATCATCAATGAAATCATCAGGAAACACTATATCACAATTCATCAATGTCACATAAGATGCGATGCATAACAAGACTAATGCATGTGGTATCAATTGTCATAAAGGATGGACACCAGGCCATCAACCCTCCAAAGATCCCCGTCAATAGGATCGATCCCGCATTTGGAATTGGAGCACGTCATAATTACCTCATATCCGCCAATGGGAATGAAGCGTCGTCACAGAGTATGCATATGAATGTATGATACACAAACGTCAATAATTCATCGTCATCATGTAAACATCATTATGTGCATCATCATTCATAAATTCTTCATAAATTCATATCATCATATATTCATCGAAATATCACAAACCAGCACCTCAATATCATCAAGAACATCATGGTAAATCATCATAAATATCACAGCATCAAACACCAGAACGACACAGCACAGAAAACGGAATTTTCGCAAAACAACGGTTATTGGCTCCAGTGTTCGCCTAGAGAACCTATTATCTGTGGCCTTCGCCTAGCGAAGCTGCCAGCGAGCCTCACAGATCCCACACTAAACACCAGAAACCCCACCATCTGTCATGCTCGCTAGTTTGTTCGCTTAGCGAATCTACTCGATAGGCTACCTCTCCTATCCTCTGCGATATCTGGTATGGACCAACAATACATGGAGTGAGCTTCCTAGAATTCAAAGCTCGACCCACACCAGTCACTGGCGTCACTCTCAAAAACACGTGATCTCCCTCTTGGAATTCAAGTGCTTTCCTCCTCTTATCATGGTAGCTCTTCTGACGACTCTGCGAAGCTTTCATCCTTTCTTGTATCTTCCTAATCTTCTCAGTCGTCTCTTGCATAATTTCAGGTCCGAGTACAGCACTCTCGCCCGATTCATGCGAACACAAAGGAGTCCTACACCTCCTCCCATACAAAGCTTCGTAGGGCGTCATTCCAATACTAGCATGAAAACTATTATTGTACGTGAACTCAATCAATGGCAAATGGCTATCCCATGATCCTCCATGATCCAACACACAAGCCCTCAGTAATTTCTCTAATGATTGGATCATTTTTTCTATCTGACCGTCCGTCTGCGGATGATAGGCAGAACTCATCCTCAACTTAGTACCCAAAGCATCTTGCAAACTCTTCCAGAACCTCGATGTAAACCTCGGATCTCTATCCGACACAATACTCGAAGGTACCCCATGTAACTTCACTATCTCCTCAATATACACCTCGGCTAGCCTCTGCATGGAATGATTAATCTTCATCGGTAAGAAATGAGCCGACTTAGTTAATCTATCCACGATCACCCAAATTGAATCATTTCCCTTAGCAGTCTTCGGCAACCCCACCACAAAATCCATGGAAATACTATCCCATTTCCATTCTGGAATCCTCAACGGCTGCATCATACCTAAAGGCTTCTGATGCTCAACTTTCAACTTCTGGCAAGTCAAACACGCATACACAAACTCTACAACTTCCTTCTTCATACCTGGCCCCCAAAACAACTTTTTCAAATCTTGCTACATCTTTGTAGCACCGGGATGAATACTCAACCTACTTCGATGTCCTTCTTCAAGAATGCTCTTCTTAATATCTGGATCATCTGGGACACACACCCTATCTCTGAACATCATCACACCATTCTCGTCAATCCGGAAGTCACCTCCGTTACCTTGGTTAATCAAGGTCAATTGGTCAACCAACTTTAAATCAGATTGCTGTCCCACTCTGATTTCTTCCAGAATACTACTAGTCAACTTCAACATTCCCAACTTCACACTGTCAGGAGTCGCTTCACACACCAAACTCAAATCTCTAAATTGCTCAATTAGTTCCAACTCTTTCACCATAATCATCGACATATGCAATGACTTTCTGCTCAACGCATCGGCCACTACATTTGCTTTGCCCGGATGATAACTCAAATCAAAATCGAAATCCTTCAATAGCTTTAACCACCTTCTCTGCCTCATATTCGATTCCTTCTGATTAAATAAGTACTTCAGACTCTTATGATTATTGAACACCTCAAATTTAGAGCCAAACAGATAATGTCTCCAAATTTTCAACACAAACACCACCGCGGCCAATTCCAAGTCATTGTATGATAATTTCTCTCATGAACTCGCAATTGTCTTGAAGCATAAGCAATAACTTGTCCATTTTGCACCAATACTCCACCAAGACCCATCTTCGATGCATCACAATACACCACAAAAGATTCACTCAGATTAGGAAAAATCAACACTAGAGCAGTAGTCAATCTCTTATTCAATTTCACGAAACTCTCTTCACAAGCTACATCCCACACAAAGGTCTGACCCTTTCGAGTCAACTGAGTCAAAGGTAATGCCAACTTCGAAAAGCCTTTAATAAACTTGCGGTAATAACCCGCTAATCCCAGAAAACTTCGTATCTCAGTTGCAGACTTCGGAGTCTCCCACTGTAACACGACATTAATCTTAGAAGGATCAACAACAACACCACCACTTAAAATCACATGGCCAAGGAAACTCACTTCCTTCAACCAAAACTCACACTTCGACAGCTTTGCAAACAACTTCTTCTCTTTCAACACTTGTAACACAGTTCTCAAATGCTCGGCATGCTCTTCTTCAGATCGAGAATATATCAAGATATCATCAATAAACACCACCACAAACTTGTCCAAATACTCATGGAAAATCCGATTCATATACTCCATGAACACACCAGGTGCATTGGATACACCAAACGGCATCACAGTGTATTCATAGTGTCCATATCTCGTTCTGAAAGCCGTCTTTGGAATATCATTAGGCTTAACTCAAATCTGATGATAACCCGACCTCAAATCAATCTTGTTGAACACACAAGCACCTACTAGCTGATCCATCAAATCGTCGATTCTCGGAAGTGGATACTTATTCTTGATAGTCACTTTATTCAACTGCCGATAATCAACGCACAACCTCATACTTCCATCTTTCTTCTTCACTAACAACACATGAGCACCCCACGGAGAAACACTTGGTCGAACAAACCTCTTATCAAGCAATTCTTCCAACTGTTTCTTCAATTCACTTAACTCAGAAGCTAACATCCGATAAGGAGCCATCGACAATGGACTCGTACCTGGTATTAAGTCCACTGCAAATTCCACTTCACGCTCTGGAGGCAAATCACGGATGTCATCTGGAAACACATCTGGAAATTCACAGACAACCGACAACTCCACACTCGCAGCTTCACGATCAATTTGCAACGATGCAAACATTGCAAACACCAAAGCTTCGTCTTCAACAAGTTCGTCTACTTGCTTAGCAAACAAGAACATCAACTTCCCACTATCATCAACCTCATGAAACTCTACAGTCTTGTTATAATTGATATGAACACGGTTGAACTCCAACCAGTTCATTCCAAAGATCACGTCAATTTGGTGCAAGGGTAGGCACACCAAATCCATCACAAAGCTCTTCTCAAAAATCGTCACGGGACATCTCAAACACACAAGGGTAGTAGTAACAAAACCATTAGCTGGAGTTTCTATTACCATATTCCCATTGATATCAGATAAATTCAAACCCAATCTATTAGGACATTCAAGCGAGATAAAAGAATGAGTAACACCAGTATCAATAATAGCAACCAACTCGATATTATTAATAAAACAAGTACCTCGAATCAGGTTGTCCTTCTCTGGCACCTCTGTACCACTCAAAGTAAACACCCTGCCACTGGTCTGGGCAGCAGTAGCAGTCTTCTTTGGCTTCTGACATTGAGTACTGATATGACCTTTCTCACCGCAATTGAAACAGGTCGGACCCTCATCTTTGCAATCAGTAGCTCGATGACCTTTCTTACCGCATCTATAACACCTCAGCACATTATTGGTACACGCATCAACACGATGACCTTGCTCGCCACACTTATGACACTTTCCAGAAGCGGGAACTGCTCCCCCACTTGACTTTTTCCCATCTGAAGCCTTCTGCTTCCCTTTGTCAGCTGAAGTTGTATAAGACTTACCCCTATACTGCCCTTTCTTCTCACTCAACTGCTTATAGTGAACAGATCGAGCTCGGATGTCCTCATTGTAGATTCTGCTCTTGTCAACCAACTCAGGATACCTGCGGATCTGCTGATACCCAATACCCTGCTTAATCTCTGGCCTCAGCCCATTCTCGAATTTGAGACACTTAGATATCTCAGCATCAGCACGATTGTAGTGCAAACAGAACTTCACTAGCTTCTCAAACTTCGCAGCATACTCTGCTACGGTCATATCTCCTTGTTTCAGCTCAAGGAATTACACTTCTCTCTTGCCACGAGTATCCTCTGGAAAATACTTCCCCATAAACTCCTGCTTAAACACAGCCCAAGTTATCATAGTGCCAACATCCGTAAGTCTCTGACGGGTGTTATCCCACCAGTCCTCAGCTTCCT
Organism: Lathyrus tuberosus; assembly: GCA_022829125.1. Taxonomy (NCBI): domain Eukaryota; kingdom Viridiplantae; phylum Streptophyta; class Magnoliopsida; order Fabales; family Fabaceae; genus Lathyrus; species Lathyrus tuberosus. The sequence goes on along the minus strand of JALAZF010000052.1, from coordinate 2,103,859 downwards.
CTTCCAGCATATGCGTTCCGAACTGAACCTGTTGCTCATCAGAACACCCCATCACTCGGAAGATCTTCTCGATCGCCTTCAGCCACTTGTGTGCACTTGTTGGATCATGCGTACCCACAAAAGTCGGTGGATTGTTCCTTTGAAACTTCCCCAAAGCAATAAACTCATCAGGAGCTCCACCATTTGGATTCAGCTGCACCACCACATGAGCAACCAATTCCAACGCATCAGCAATCGCACGATCATTTCTTCCAGCCATCCTGCACACCAACAACAAGGTTAGAAGAATTACAACATCGACAGTGTACACACACTCGTCGACTGACAGGGGACTGACATCAAGTAAAAACCTAGCCGGACGGACCGACCTGCTCTGATACCACTAATGTAACACCCTTTTCTACCCCTAATAATGTTGCAGCAGAAACAACTTAAATATCAGAGTAAGGCATAAAAATTTCTCTTAAAGGGTGCACATTTCTCATTAAATCAAAATAACATAATTACCTTGTAAACAAAGGGTTTTCCTCAAAATAACTCAAAAGCCTTCACATGGCAGCGGAACTCAAAATTCTCAATTAAAAAGGTTTTCAACAAACATCATAATAGTTAAAATAAAACCATATCGTCACATAATAACAAAAATAAGGAAACAACATAGTTCGACTCAAAGGACCCTAACCCGATGTTACACTATCAGAGAAAGACCCTCTAAATCGACCAAAAGCAAATAACTTCAAGTCCTCGAAAGCATCCACAGCTAAACCTGATCACCTGCACGTTACCCACGTGGAGGCAACATTCAAACAGGCAGGGTGAGTAATCCCATTTCATAATAATCATTATAAAACAAGATATACATAAAATGGCATTATCTTCATAAACGACATCATCAAGGAAAACATCAGGAAACACTATATCACACTTCATCAATGTCACATAAGATGCGATGCATAATAAGACTCATGCATGTGGTACCAATCGTCACAAAGGATGGACACCAGGCTATCAACCCTCCAAAGATCCCCGTCAATAGGATCGATCCCGCATTTGGAATCGGAGCACGTCATAATTACCTCATATCCGCACAATGGGAATGAAGCGTCGTCACAGAGTATGCATATGAATGTATGATACACAAACGTCAATAATTCATCGTCATCATGTAAATATCATTATGTGCATCATTATTCATAAATTCATATCATCATATATTCATCGAAATATCACAAACCAGCACCTCAATATCATCAAGAACATCATGGTAAATCATCATAAATATCACAGCATCAAACACCAGAACGACACAGCACAGAAAACGGAATTTTCGCGAAACAACGGTTGTTCGCTCCAGGGTTCGCCTAGCGAACCTGTTCGCTGCAGCCTTCGCCTAGAGAAGCTGCCAGCGAACCTCACAGATCCCACACTAAACACCAGAAACCCCACCATCTGTCATGCTCGCTAGTTTGTTCGCTTAGCGGATCTACTCGATGTTCCCTTCGCCTAGCAAGGCTTCCAGCGAATCACTGCCTCTACTCCAGAATCACCTATGTACTCACACTTACAATATCGCGCATTCGCTGCGCTGCTCGCCTAGCGAGCCTTGGTGAACATTCGCCTAGCGAAGCAATGGTTCGCCTAGCGAACCTGCGATTACAGCAAATCGCTGCTACGCATCAGTAGCGCCCAAACCTCCAAGGTACCTGCGATTACAGTCCAAATTGACCCAAAAACATCCCTATAATAGTTATAATACATCACAGAATTTAAAGGCCTAAAACCTATGTCTGTTAGGTCGATTCAGGACCCTACGGGAAACCTTAATTTCTCTTAAACCTTCAAAACTCTCAAGCTTCATATAAACTCATAAATCCTTCACCACAGGGTTAAAACTACAACAACAGGGAAGTCTGCCCCAAAGGTCTATTTTACCGATTAAATTCGACTCTTATCAATCATTCTCACAGAATGCCCTCAAAGTCATCAGTTTACCTCAAAACCCATAAACCCTCAAAACCCCAAAATCCCCAACATCCACTTTAATCAATCGAATCCTATAATTAAAACAATGAAAGGCAATTACTCCCCATACCTTAGATTGTCGATCCGATGAGTTCTCTCTTGAGCCTTTGGAAACCTTCACGAAAATCCTCGCCTTCTCCCTTTTTCCTCAGAGCTCTGCACTTTCTCCTTATTTTCACGATCTCCACAAATGAATCCTAATTCCCATCAATTCCTCCTTTTTGGTTAATTTAACTCTTGGGCCTCAAAATTGGTCTATCTCCATAATACCCTCACTAATACTCCTAAAATGTCCATCTTACCCTCAATTCCTCTAATATTATTTTAAATTAATAATAATACTAATATATTCATATTATATACTATTATTTAATTAAAATAACCAAAACTTCACCAAAAATACCGATATCGACGCCAACCACCAAAAATCACAGAAAACCACGAATATAATATTTAAATAAATTAAATAAATATCCTTACGAAAATCGGGGTGTTACAACTCTCCCCCACTTAAAGAATTTTCGCCCCCGAAAATTACCTCAAGGAAATAGAGTCGGATACGACTCCCTCATCTGATCTTCACGTTCCCAAGTCCAACTTTCGCCAGCTGGTCCACCCCACAACACCTTCACCAAAGCTATGTCTTTACCTCGCAATTGCTTCATCTCTCAACCGTCGACACGCACAGGCAATGCTTCCACAGTCAGATTATCCCTCACTTGTACATCATCCATCTGAATCACATGCGACGGATCCGGAATGTACTTCCTCAATTGAGACACATGGAACACGTCATGCAAATTCGCAAGTGACAGTGGTAAATCAATTCGATAGGCTACCTCTCCTATCCTCTGCGATATCTGGTATGGACCAACAAAACGTGGAGTGAGCTTCCTAGACTTCAAAGTTTGACCCACACCAGTCACTGGCGTCACTCTCAAAAACACGTGATCTCCCTCTTGGAATTCAAGTGATTTCCTCCTCTTATCATGGTAGCTCTTCTGACGACTCTGCGAAGCTTTCATCCTTTCTTGTATCTTCCTAATCTTCTCAGTCGTCTCTTGCACAATTTTAGGTCCGAGTACAGCACTCTCGCCTGATTCATACCAACACAAAGGAGTCATACACCTCCTCCCATACAAAGCTTCATAGGGCGCCATTCCAATACTAGCATGAAAACTAGTATTGTACGTGAACTCAATCAACGGCAAATGGCTATCCCACGATCCTGCATGATCCAACACATAAGCCCTCAGCAAATCCTCTAATGATTGGATCGTCCTTTCTGTATGATCGTCCGTCTGCGGATGATAGGCAGAACTCATCCTCAACTTAATACCCAAAGCATCTTGCAAACTCTTCCAGAACCTCGATGTAAACCTCGAATCTCTATCTGACACAATACTCGAAGGTACCCCATGTAACTTCACAATCTCCTCAATATACCCCTCGGCTAGCCTCTGCATGGAATGATTAATCTTCATCGGTAAGAAATGAGCCGACTTAGTTAATCTATCCACGGTCACCCAAATTAAATCATTTCCCTTAGCAGTCTTCGGCAACCCCACCACAAAATCCATGGAAATACTATCCCATTTCCATTCTGGAATCCTCAACGGCTGTATCACACCTAAAGGCTTCTGATGCTCAACTTTCGACTTCTGGCAAGTCAAACACGCATACACAAACTTTACAACGTCCTTCTTCATACCTGGCCACCAAAATAACTTTTTCAAATCTTGCTACATCTTTGTAGCACCGGGATGAATACTTAACCTACCTTGATGTCCTTCTTCAAGAATGCTCTTCTTAATATCTGGAACATCTGGGACACACACCCTGTCTCTGAACATCATCACACCATTCTCGTCAACCCAGAAGTCACCTCCGTTACCTTGGTTAATCAAGGTCAATTGGTCAACCAACTTTAAATTAGATTTTTGTCCCACTCTGATTTGTTCCAGAATACTACTAGTCAACTTCAACATTCCCAACTTCACACTGTCAGGAGTCGCTTCACACACCAAACTCAAATCTCTGAATTGCTCAATTAGTTCCAACTCTTTCACCATAAGCATCGACATATATATATATACATACATATATATATATATATATATATATATATATATATATATATAGTATAGTATAGAAAATATCAAATAACCTAGACCTCTTAGGAATTCTAAACCTAGGACTCCCCAGCAGAGTCGCCATTTTTCTGTAGCGTCCGATTTTTGTCGATGACGCGACCACCTTACCGCAATGGTTGGAATTGGGTGCTACTTTCTGATTTCTTATTTATCCTATGAAGCTGAAAAGGAAAGGGAAGCTATCTAAAACTAACCTTGCACGTAAATGTTTTCTTTAACAAATGCTAAGAGATTAGGGGTCCGGGGTCAGATTATACAATGGGGAGTTGTTAATTACCCAGCGTATATATGGTTATCCATAGATTGTTTGGCATTTTCTTCTATTATCTACTTACTGGTGTTTATCTGTCATAAATTGGGAAAGTTTCTCCTTTGGGAATGTTGAGAGAGTATTTTTGTTGATTTCGGGTTTTTCGATGTTTTTGATAAGGTACTGGACCTAAATTTTTTTATTTGTGTGCTCGCTAAGATTTCACAATCTTATGCCTACGTATTCCCGTAATGATAATAGGGAAATCAGAGCAATCGTAGTTCCTCCTATTCTATGGGAGAAAAGATGTTTGGTGTCTTGTTCAAAGCCCAAGATTGAAGCTAGATGAGTATCTGTGTCTTGTTCAAAGCCCAAGATTGAAGCTAAAGGTTTGACTGAGAGAGAATTTGTCATCTCTAAACGGAGATATCTCACCTATTCATCACAGATGTTAGGTAATTGGTTATAAAGGAAAATTACTTTAACTGGGATATAGAATCCAGCAATGCCCTAATTTCCTTTAGAAGGGTGATGTCTTGAAAGGGAAAACTTTAACTCAGTGTAGAGCAATGCCATTTTTCCTTAGGAGTTTTTCATGCTAAGAGAGGGACATTGGCTTGGATGTAGATAATCTAGAGGCTTGCCTCTTACAGTAATTAGATGAAAGAAGGGATTTACCAGGATAAAGAGGGACTATAGCTTGGATTTTTGAATCAATAAGTGTGCCAGTTATCTGGGATTAAGGTTTTTTTATTGTCTGTTTTGATGTGTGATGTACAGAGAAATGTCTTCCTACAGAGAAATCTTGACTTCCTCTGAGGGGATGTTGATTTTTGTGTGCCTTGATCAAAGCTCAAGGTTGAAGCTAAAAGGTTGACTCTACTAGGGAGTTTTATAAAAGCCCAAGATTGAGGCTAAAGGAGATTGACTCTTTTGGGGAATATTTTGTCTATCTTGTACAAAGCCCAAGATTGAGGCTAAAAGAAATGACTCCACTAGGGAGAGGTTTTATCTGTCTTGTACAAAGCCCAAGATTGAGGCTAAAAGTTATTGACTTAGCTGGAGAATATGATCTGTCTTGTACAATACCCAAGATCGAGGCTAACTTTACTGAGGGAATAATCATTATACAAAGCCTAAGAGGAGGCTGGTTGGGGGATTTCTTATATGAAGCCTAAGAAGAGGCTAGCTTCTGCTGAGGATTATTGAGATCCAGAGACAGGTCCAAATTGGGGAATCAACTCTTGCCGAGGAATGAAGAAGAGTTAAAATATCAAATGCCTTGATGTTCTGATTGAGGGTTTATTAATAGTAATTTGACCCTGGCTGGTGAATTTAGATTGATAGTTTAAAGATTGAGTTTTAAAACCTTTGGAGGTTTCAACTCTGCTGGAGATTTGTATATTGATGAAATGATCAGGGTTTCTTCTTTGCTTTCAGGAGACTTGAGGGTTTCCTTGAGATCTAAGAGGAGATGAGACTTTCCAAGTCTACTGGGATGAAGAGGTTAATTCTTAGTTAGAGGATGATCTTTGTATGATGCCCAAGAGGAGGCTGAGATTGTCCAAGTCTACTTGTGTGAAGCCCAAGAGGAGGCTGGTGTTTTAAGGGATGAGAATTAACCCTAAATTGGTCTGATGTTCTGGAATTTCTGACTCTCTGGAGGATTGAACTAGCAAAAGGTGACTAAGTTCTGTCCTATACCTGTAGGAGGTCTTTGGGTCCTTGTACTAAGCCCAAGAGGAGGCTGAGAACTTCTAAGAAGCTTGAGGGTCCTTGTACAAATCCCAAGAGGAGGCTGGGGATGCTTTTAGGAAGCCCGTGGGTCCAAACCTGAGAACATTTCAAGAAAGGTTTCACCGGCAATAATCCTTTCTTTAGTGAACAGTTCCAGGGTTTGAAGAAATTCAAAAGAGGTTTCTCCGGGAATTAATCCTCTTTGGGGGAATGAATTTCTTGTACAACTTTCTAGTAGTGACAGTCTTGAGAAAAGTTTCACCGGGAATAATGCCTTTCTCTGTTCCATATTGTATAAGTCCAAGAGGAGGCAAGACTGTATCTGGAATTTCCTATGGGGAACTAGTTTTGATTGTGTTGAAAGAGTGACTACTGACTTTATCTAAGCCTAGACCTAATTTCCGGGGAAAACTCTAAGCAAGCATATACATGCATATATATACAGATGAAATATATATATATAAGCAAATATGTAAAAGTTGCTGGTAGAACATATAGTTATGCAAGCTTCCAGTATTATAAACATAGCTGTATGGTTAGTTATTCAAGAAATTGAAGAAAGTTTTGATAACAATTATGAATTTGAATCTAAATCAAAAGGAAAGTTGTTTTAAAAGGAAGTTTGGGGCTTATACTCAAGGAGAGGCCCAGATGAATTCTTTTGAAAATGCAATGATCGCATCGTAGTTTTGAAAACAACAGAGGGACTTATATAATGATTGAGGCCTAAATTTATTGTATTTACAAAATAGGTGGGTCTTACACTCTATTATAGGCCCAAGAGTTTATTTGTATACAAGATATGGGGCTTACAACTCAAAGAGAGGCCCAGATGAAAAAACAGTGATCGCACCGTTATTTTGAAAATCGTATCGGGACTTATACAATGGCTGAGGCCCAAAAAGGTTTATTTACAAAAGGATGGGACTTACACTCTATTAGAGGCCCAAAAGTATTTTAAAAAGAAGAGAGAATGGGACTTATAACTCAGGGAGAGGCCTAGATTAGAAACAGTGATCGCACCGTTGTTTTGAAAAATTGCATCGGGTCTTAAACAATAATTGAGGCCCAAATGGTTTGTGTGTTATAAGGGATGGGTCTTACACTCTATTAGAGACTCAAAGGTGTTTTGAAAAAGATTTGCAAAGGGGAAAAATAATCAACCCTAATTTGATTTTTAAAAAATGTATTTTAATTGAATAAAAATTCAATTAAAATGACCAAATTTATTAAACATGTGTGAAAAACAAGTTATGATCTTGGATTAATGTTTGAAAAATCATGTTTCATTCATAGAATGATTTGAAAATCATTTGAGTTTGACAACTCAAGAGATGAATTTATTTAAAATGTTTAAAAACAAATAAAAAGGAATTCTTTTCAAAAATTCAAAATATATTAAATAAATAATATCTTTTTGATTTTTTTTTTGTGGAATAAAATATTTTAACATATTTGTGAATTTTGAAAAAAAAATCATTCAAAAATGATTGAAATTGAAAGAGAAATTAATTTTTCAAGTTATTAAGAAATTGTGAAAAATGTGAAAAGAAAAAGTGGCAAAAATATGGGACGGTCCTCCCAAGGTTTGAACTCACGCCCTTGGGGTGGAGAGTTTTAAACTTTACCATCTGAGCCATATGCGTGGGCTGATAGAGAGTGGAAAGATTAAATAATATGTGAAAATAACCTTTGAAAATGGCTCAAAAAAATATAACCAAGAGGTCTGGGGCGAGGGGGATTCGAACCCCAGACCGCTCGCTACACACACACACAAATACTAGTGTTTCCACTAGGGCGCAGTGCCAATTCAAACATATATTGGCAACAAAATAACATATACTATGTTTGGTTCTAAAAACCTGAAAATGGCGCCATGGCCATCTTCTTCCTTGGGCTAACATCAGACTTGCGTGAAGCAAGCTATCTCTCTCGTTTCTCAACCAATTTACAAGATGTAAAAATGAAATTCATTCGTTTTTAAACAAGGAACATGATGGTTCTTTTCAATTTCATTTAAATTAAGTGTACCAAAAGATATCATGTTGTAACCAGATGAACCCTAAAATATGCAAGAACTAAATTAAATCTCATACACACAAGATAAATAGCAATTGGTTGAGGGAAAATGATCACAATAATATAACAAACATGTTTGGGCTTTAAAAATTCAAAACTGATGCATGGATCATGGAGATTGAAAGGTTCAGGCTTACCTCTGCAAGAAGGAATTGAATTCTATTGTAGAGATGTTACAAAAGTGAAACAATGATCAGGATAGCTTCCTTAGGCCTCAAGGATTGTGTTGCAACCTTTAGAATGATTTGGAACTCCTTGGATCACTTGGCTGGAATTCAGTTGCACTTGGATCAAGCTGACTAGTGAAATCCTGATTCTTGTGTTACAGAAGTGATTAAGGTGTTTGGATCACTTCTATATGTTGTATATGAGGTGTGTGAACCATTGGTTTGAGTTGCATTGGCTTCCAACTCAAAACCCGATAGTGCTTTCTCATGAAAATGGAGTTTTTGTGCTTAAGAAGGAAATGAGAGAAAGCTATGTTGTAAGTTGCTTTGGTGTACTCTGAATGATCAACAAGTAGCTCTATTTATAGGAGAAGAGTTATGCTGAAGCTTCTCACTTGAAGCTCAAAGGATAAGATTGGAGTCAATGGTCTTGCTAAGCATAATTGCTTCTTACATAAGGTACTTATGGTTGCTCCAAATAGCTCAGCTATGTATTGACTCAATTCACATTCTGTAGATGATTTTATTGTTGTTTATAGGAGCATCTTGACTGACAAGAGTCCTTTTGTTGAATGTGCATAATTGCACATAAATGTCATTTTGAATTCAAGGCACAAAGTGACAAAACCAATCATGCCATTTGAGTTTTCCTTGACTCCTTGGTCCGGCTTTACAGGTTTGTGGTGATTCATCTGTTATACATTGCATGTGAGTGATTTTGATCATTACCCTTGACAAAAGGAATCGTGGCCAGCAAGAAATGCACAATACTGTCTTGCAAAACAGTTTGTAGCAAGCCAGGTTGCAACTGTCATAACCTCTAGGTCTTGTGGAATTTTCTCATGTTTTTGGGCTCATTGGAAAGCCTGCATAACCCTCTCTAACTTTGATGTCCGCCAATGGACCTGGTTCAGCTTGCATCAAGGTGAAAAATACCTTGGAAGTTGGTGGAAATGCTGAGATAACAAGGCAGACTTTTCATTAAGTGTTTTTGACACATTTTGGTTTTTTCACGACTTTGATCCACTCCTAATTAAAAATCCATGAAGAATTAGGGTTTGAGGTAGTTGAAGATTTTGTAGAGTGTAGGAAGATCTACAAAACAGGCTTTGGATCACTCAAAATGGTTGCTTGGATCAAAAGTTATGGTCCTTTGAAGTTGGTATAAAACCATTCAAATTTAGTAACTTAGAAAATTTTTCAATTTTTCAAGATTACCCCTTTTACAAGTTATCATGATTTCTTGATCAATTCTTATTCAAATGACATTATAAATCATATTTTATGAGAATATGAGTCTTAAGGATCATTTTTGACAAAAAAGTCATGTTTTGACTTTTGGCTCCGGAGCGGTTCTGTGCGGAAACACCCTAATTCCCGACTTTTGAGGAATACATTCTCTGAGGGTAAGTTAACTTTGAAAATGGACTCCTAGGGTTATTTTGAGCACATTGAGTCACATTTTGAAGCCTTGGCTCATTCCCAGTCTACCAAAAGCCTAATTTGGCGACACCGGGTGTTTCGAAGCTCAATCCACTTGGAATGTTGCAACCTTGTGCTTGATTCTTGATATGGGAGACCTCTTAATCCTTCATGGATGTTTTAGAGGTTAGAAAAGTTGAAGATCATGTCATTTCTTGATTAATCTTTTGTCTAAGTGCTCTGAGAGGGCTCAAAACCCTAATTCTTGATTGTAGTGAATGCTCAATAATCCTTGATGAGATTGATGAGGTATGATGGCACATCCATATTGTGGTAATGATCCTCACAATGATGGGAAATCTTGTGGTCAAAATTTGGGGTACGACAAGGACTAAGTGTGAATCGTGGAAGGGACTATACCGGGTGGTTTTGTATGTAGTTGATGCGAGTTATCGGTTACGAGTCGTTCAAATAAGTGGATTATGTGTGGTGAAGTGTTCAATGGATATTGGGTTAGAAGAGAATCCAAGTCGATAAGCATGTGGGAGATGTCAGGGTTCTTCAGGAGTGTGTATTATTTTGATTGTCAAGATTGGGAGAATCGCCCGTATTTGTGAATGGTCGAAGTATTCCAAATCTACCTTTTGTTGAACTAGGAAAGTTTATTATCTTGATTATTACCAAGGAATCAAGTGAGAGAATGAGGTTTTATGATTGATGTGATTTGTTCACGATACCTCTTAGATGATGTGATGACTATGATATTGTGGGTTTGATGTTAAGTTGTAAATCACGTTGTTGACCTTGTACCATGTCGTTAAATTATATGGTGGAAAACTTGTGGTTGCTAATCCTTGAAGTTGAGATTGTGTTTGTTGTTGTTCTGGTTTCCCTTTATCTTAGTATCACAAGTTATGTTGTAGGGTGGTTATCAACGGTATCCTTAACGATTCTCATACTCCAAAAGGATTGAGGAAACTTCTGGTAAAGTTTATCAAGTTGAGTCTTCATGGCCAGAGCAGAGTTTCTTAGTCATGTGATATCGCGAGCAGGAGTGAATGGAAGTTAGGCGGGTGAAAGTATTAAGTAGATCTGATATGTATAAGATTAAAGTATGGTGTTAGAGTATGAATTATTAGAAGGGTTTCCAGAAACAATTTTTGATAGGGAAGAATTAGACAATACTTACCAAGTGGTGATCCCAAGAGTTATGTTTAGTATCTTGTAAATGTTAGTAAGGTATAAGTGGAAAGTCAGGGTATGACATCTGGACAGTTCAACCAGACACATGGTGTGGGAGGTAGACCCCATGAGAGTGTTACCTGATGTATACAATGTTATCCTACCTTATTGAAAGGATTTGTAAGTTATCCTTCCAGGAAAAAGTGGGAATAAGAGATTTCAGAAGTTAAGCATGTAACTTGGATCTGTATGAAAGAGAACACGGGCTGGAGTTACGGAAAATGGAGAAGGATATTTGAGGATAATGATTTTTTTGATGGGAAGTGCAATGTTACCTTCAGATGTGTGACTGTGTTGTGTGACTCTTTAAGTAGTATGGAAACTCACGGTTACATTCTAGATTGCTTAAAGTTCCTTGGAAGTAGTCTTGTTGATGAATCTAAGTTCCTTGATGGTGTTATTTTGTAATTGGTTGAGATCTTGTGTCAGTAGAAACCTTGAATGAATCAGAACCCTATAAGAGGATTCGATATGGGATATAGTAACCAAAACCAGAGGCTGTCAAAATAATTTGGATAAATTGCTTCGAGCTCATGGTAAATCTGAAGGTTGTAAACTTTTATGGTTGTAGTCGTATGACTCCTGCATAATTATCTTTTGGAGAGTGTTGGTCATATTCTAAACCTTTGTGTGTTAGCAAGCAAATTATTCTACTAATGGGTGTCAGTAAGGTTCTAGCACCGTTTTGGGTGGTGGGCACTCTGTAGGATAAGTGTGATTTTCTATGCAGATTGTTAGCTAACCAGTAATGCTTAGGAATCCCATGTGTTCCACTGTTGGAATCAAAGTTGAGTAGTGGAAGGCGACAGATGAAAGAGTTCAATCAAGTTTATAGATGTCAGAGGGATAGTTACTTGTAAGACAATCTAGTGCTAAGGGTGTTATCTTATTGGTGTAGTACGAGAGAAGTGAAGCATCAGGTGTAAAAGCTTGCAGTATATAATATCAGGTAAAGTGAAGTTGATAAGGATATCAATATATGGATTATAAAAGTTGTCGCAGTTGCTGAAGGATTTATAAGGGAAGAGTCGTCAATATTGCGTATAGTACAAGAATTAGTAAATTATCCCATGAATATTTGATAAGTACTGATTATCCAAATCAAGATAAGATGTTGCGGTTATGTTTTGTATGACTCAATGCGAGAAAAAGAGTTGTAGATTCCGAAAGAAAATTGACCAAGTGTTTTAGATCGGCATTTCAAAATAATTGGAGTGGGGCAAGATTAGAAGTTAATCAGATATTAGAATGAGAATATGGTTAAGACCATGAAGTATCGAGAGTTCACAAAAGAAGGAAGTTTGCCAAGGAAGGTAAGATGGAAAGATGTATATGTCAGAGGTCTGAAATCGAAGTAAAGTCTAGTGTTGACCTAAGACGGTGTTGCAAGAATAGGTTATTTGTTGAGTGGAGGAAATTCTGGGGCGAATTTCAATTTAAGGGGGGGGGGGGAATGTAATATCCCATATCCCCTTAAATGCTTAAGTGGGTGTCAGTTGAGATCAATTGAGTTCCTATGTACTCTATCTTTTGCATGTTGGAGCAATTAGAGCTCTTATGTGCTCTAAATGTTGCCTGTTGGGACCAATAGAGTAATCCGTGGACTCTGATGGGATCAATTATTATTAAAAGGAAAAGACCAATATTATAAGTACAAGAGGGGACATTTTGGTAACACTAATAATTGGTCAATTGGTACTAGAAGACAAAATATCAATTGGGATATTTTATATCATCATATTATATTATATTATATACATAAATAGTATGTATATATATTTGTGTGGATAACAAGAAAAGAAAAAGAGGAAAAAGAGAAAGAGAAAGAGAAAGGGAAAAGAGATGAGAAGAAGAGAAGAGAAGAGGGAGAGAAAGAAGAAGAAACTTATGGAAGAAGAAGAGGAAAGTTCATGAATTCATCATCATCATCAACCCCATCTCAATTTCTTTATCATATTCATATCCAAGGTGAGTTCCATAGCTAGACTTAGCTTTGGGAGGGAAAAATGCATGATTGGGAGGTTTTGCGTGATGACATGTTTAAGTATGAATTACATGTTGATACGTGGTAATTTTGATGAATTGCAGGCCTTGTTGTGTTAAACCATGTTAATTTAGGCTATTAGATGCAATATGATCATGTGGATTGAAGAAATTACCATTTTTGAATAGACAATTTTATCTGCAAGTCAGTACTTGGCATCAAGGAAATTCCAACAAGGTGCAACCAAAGAGGACTGGATCATTTGACAAAGTTGACTTTAACCAAGATTATCTCATAACCATATGGATCAGAGGCATTGACATCCAATGATCTTGGAATCAGTCCAGTCTAAAACTAGTCCCTAAGCATCAGTTGATCATGGGACAAATCATTCAGGAATTAGGTTAATCAGGTTGAATCATCTCAAGACTCTACCAAACCAGGGGCAAGCCACCCAGAGAATCTTTTGATTAAGGGAAAATCTCTCAAATGTTCAATCACCACAAGTTAAGTCGCTTCATCGTTCATTCTGGGGCGAGCTACCTCAAGAGTACTTCGAAGCCAAATACTCCAAAAGTCAGTCAATCAAGGAAGAATCCCTTCATGACTTGAAGTTCCGGGGTAAACCATCTCGAGTTCATCTCATGGTACAACAGCTTCCAACTTCCATTTCAAGGACAAATCCTTTCACGACTTGGAATTCTGGGGCAAGCCATCTCGAGTTCGTCTCATGGTACAACTGCTTCCAACTTCCTTTCAAGAACAAATCCTTTCACGACTTGGAATTCTGGGGCAAGTCATCTCGATTTCATCTCATAGTACAACTGCTTCCAACTTCCTTTCAAGGACAAACCCTTTCACGACTTGGAATTCTGGGGCAAGCCATCTCGAGGTCATCTCATGTTACAAATGTTTCCAATTTCCTTTCAAGGAAAACTTATTCAAAGACCCAGACTGGGGCAAGATGAGCTACACTGGGGCAAGTTTTCTTCATACCTTCAAGCTACTTGAGCAAACTCCGTCAAGTAACCTTAAAGTTCAAAACGGGCGTCAGGGAATCATGCTAACACCCCACCAAATAACCTTTTTCCTTCTTTCAGATAAGAAACCTTGCTGCAAAGGAACCTGTTTATCCATTATCCTTAACTGGGACCTTTGGAAACTTTCATATCATTGCATAAATCATTTATATGCATCAGTCATGTTGCTCCGCTTATGCATAGAGCCATGCATATCATGCCATTCATCGAGCCTAACCCTCCAACATGAATCTGACATCAAAGCCTTGTAACACAAGATTTGACATCAAAGTCCTATATAGCTCGGCAATGCAAAGTCTAGCTCCCGTGTGGAAAATCTTTTAAGGTCCAGTTCCTGTCTGGAAAATCATTTTAAAGTCCAGTTCCCGTTTGGCAAATCATTTTAAGGTCTAGTTCCCTTCTGGAAAATTATTTTAAGGTCCAGTTCTCGTCTGGAAAATCATTTGAAAGTCCAGTTCCCGTCTGGAAAATCATTTGAAAGTCCAGTTCCCATCTGGGAAATCCTTCAAAGTCCAGTTCTCGTCTGGAAAATACTTCAAAGTTAATTCCCGTATGGAAAATCCTTCAAAGTCCAGTTCTCGTATGGAAAATCCTTCAAAGTCCAGTTCCCGTCTAGAAAATCCTTCAAGGTCCATTTCTCGCCTAGCAAATCATTTTAAGGTCCAGTTCTCGTCTGGCAAATCATTTAAGGTCCAGTTCCCGTCTGGAAAACCATTTTAAAGTCCAGTTCCCGTCTGGCAAACCATTTCAAGGTCCAATTCCCGTCTGGAAAATCATTTTAAAGTCCAGTTCTCGTCTGGCAAATCCTTTTAAAGTCCAGTTCCCGTCTGGAAAACTCTCAAAGTCTAGTACCCATCTGGCAAACCTTTTAAAGTCCAGTTCCCGTCTGGAAAATCATTTTAAAGTCTAGTTCCTGTCTAGCAAATCCTTTAAAGTCTAGTTCCCATTTGGAAAATATTTTAAAAGTCCAATTCCCATTTGGCAAATACCTTTTCTCACCAGTTCTCGTCTGGTAATATATCCTCCAATCCAGTTATCGTCTGGAAGTTCACCCCAAAAGTCCACCTTGTTGGCATCTTCATAATAACCAAATCCAATCTTCCATTGGTAAATACCTAAAAGTCCACCCTTGTTGGCATCCTCATAAAACTTGAAAGTCCAATTTGTTGGCAACCACTGAAATAACCAAAGTCCAATTTCACTTGGCACTTCCAGAATCCAATCCCTAGTGATACCCTCAGAAGGGAGACCTATCCCAAGCCTACCCCAATCATTTGCATTGTCACATGCATGACATGCAAGAATAAAATCATACTCCATCGTATCAATCATTAGCACATTTATGTGTGGCCTCTCTGTTAAGAAGCTTTACCAACCGACCTTGTACATTCATACATGCATTAGAATCTCCAACAGTTGCATCTTCATATGCATATCCGTGCATCATGCAATGCATGGAATTTCCACCCAAAGTGGAACATCATTTTAATCATGGCATAATCAGGATCCAGGATCAATCAACAAGCATCTTGGTCGGTCCTCCTTCAAAGTCAGAAGTATTCCTCTAAAAAGAGTTAATACCTCACGTGTGCTCATGGAATTGTATTCCCCAGCAAGTAATTCTTCAACTTTATGGTTGATAGTGATAATCCCTAGCATATTTTACTCTTGTTTCTCCCCAAGCAGAGGTTATCCTAAAAAGTCTCTTATGAGCTTTTCCCCTGCAGAGCTTTGTCAGTTCATCTCATACAAAGGGAGTCTCTGCTGAATTGTTTTCCTCAACAGGTTTGCTTTAGATATTGCTTTTATATCCTCGAAGAATCTTAGATGCGATTGAGGTATCGTTCCCCCTAGTTGGAATATCTCGATCAATAAGATATTGTCTTCATTGATACAGAGAATCTCTGGTGTTTTGTTTCAATCATGCTCTACCATCTTATTTATTTCTCACTGCATTTTCTCCCTGCATTTCGTCCTTGCATTGCATTTCTACTTTTCGCAGGACAAAATTTTGGGGTCTTGTATCTAATTGACTTCTACCTTGAAAGAATGAATATCGTAGTAGTTCCCTTACTAGGTTTAAGCCAATTAGATAGGGGCACCTGTCATACCCCAAATTTGTCCTACATGTATATTACCTTCATTTCTACTTCCATCCACTAACCATTACTCCAAAGATCCAAAAAAATATGTCATTTTCATTTTTCCTAAGGCCAAGTTTCATTCAAGACCATCAGGCCAGAGTGTGCATAATTTGAGTGGTGTGTGTCTAAAGTTTCAATTAAGGTTTTTAATGTTAATTCAGGTCATTTGTGCCATGGGTTGTTTTGAGTACAATGATGTGAACTTAAATCAAGTTGTCAGTGCTTCATGGTTAAAGATTGTCAAGGAGCAGTTCTTTTTAATTAGGGTTTTTGTACAGTCGTAATACAGTTTTGTGTTGCTCATTTGGTTCAAGATCTGGTTTATCAATGCAAGTGGCTAGGACAAGGTTGATTCATTTGTGGTTAATTCATGTTCAGTCTCATTTCTCAACAGTTGAATCAATGGCCTAATTCATTTCAAATTCTCAAGATTTATTCAAGATCTTCACATGGTTAGTTGTTAGAAAAGATGCAAATGCAAATTATGTGGAAGATTGGTTATACATGATCATTTGAGGGAAGCTAGCATTGTAAAGGTTAGTCCAAATTCAAGGACCGATTCATGTCAAGAACAAGAGCATTAGTTATAAACTTGGACGTGCAAATACAAGCTAGTAGTGATTTCCATCAATTTATGTCTATTTCTAATTCATTTTATTATGGTCAAGCCCATTTATCATTTTTATAAACCATTATAAAAAATCCCATTTACTCATATTACTCTACAAAATTGAAAAAAAGTGTAAGGAAGAGCCCATTGTTTTACAAGTCCATTTGCATACAAAAATTCCGCAAAAACAATAAGTTCATAAAAAGCCCAGTCACAATTAAAAAAAAAAGCCTTTACACAAATTCAACTAAGCCCATTCATGAAGGCCCATTTGACAATAAAGTGGCAACAAGAAATAAAATCCAAGCCAAAAGTTGAACGAAGAAGCCACTAGTCATGAACCATTACACACATATAACATGAACCAGAATCGAAGCGGAAAGACTAAGCGAAGTCGCGAAAGAGAGAGCTGAGATTGAGACGAGAAAGAGCAAGAAGGTTGGAACAGAGATAGTGATTATTTAGGAAAGAGTATTCAATAACTACAAGAAATCCAGCTTTCTTTAAGAAAAGAAATCTTCAAAATGTCAGAGATAAAATCCTGAACACTAATCCAGAAACTTCATGATGAAGCGTATCTCATGCTCTCAGCAGCTATACTCCAATTCACCTAGATCAGAAATAAACTGATCCAAACAATATTCATCCAGAATAAGAAGTCTTCATCTTCACTTTCATCAACACCATATTCTATGTAAGCTTTCTGCCAGAAAACTTTCTAGTCAGAATATGTGCCTCATCGGATCAACCAGAAGAAGGTTCCCAACACTTCATGTCAACACACAAAAGTTTGGTTCCCAGAGCATAAGCTACTCCCCTTCCTTGTTCTAGAGATTCACTCCTTGAATCAACAAGATTCTGCACATACTCGGTTGATGGGATGTTTCAGCATCTGGTTGAACATCAGATCCTTGTAGAAGCCCAAACAGATCTAAGGACTAGATACTTGAGCATTGATGATTCAACAACTGATGAGACACCTCGGCTTCATCTTCCTTGATCATCAACTAAGGATAATTCATTAAATACTTGTGAATATCACAAATAGCAATGAATCTTAAATCCTTATTCAGAAGGCCATACATCCAAGAGATATCAACACTTTAGGAATACCAATCAAGTATTCTTTAGTGTAAGAACTTTCTTGCTAAGATGAAAGTTGAGACATCATGAATTACACCCTTGACTCATGTTGACTTGTCTGGCACAGTCCTCTGAATCTTTCTTGATAAGAACCACTTCAATTGAACTAAAGAAGCACTACATTGCACAACATGGAAAGTGAAAATAAATCACCCTCAAATTCTTCAGATTGTTAAACCTCGGGACCAACCTTGATCCAGAATAGCAACCAGAAGCCTCCATAATACCAAAGAAAAGCATTCCTCATGACACGAGATGCCTTTATAAGTGGACTTGAGAGAATTCTCAAGTGTCTTTGGCAACTTTATCATGAGAAAGGTATTTACCAGTTTCATAACCCAAGAAATTGATAACCTAGACCTCTTTTCTTCTGACTTCAAAATACCTGAAGAAACTAATTTTTCCAGTACCAAGACATCAAAAGCAGAACAACAACAATTAACTCTCTTCATTCCATTACTCCCTGCTGGAATGGATAGAACTTCAATATATGCTTACACCTTCATGAATAGAGTTTTCAATCTAGCTTTACCAAGGTCCTTTCACTAGAAACATATGCAGCGGAACACCAACACATCTTCAACAGGCTCCAGTTAAGATGTCAAGATATCTTATGGGACACCTAGCAGAAAGGAATCTCTTCACCAGTAACGGCTGGAGAAACTTCACAGAAGCAAAAGACAACCAACAGAAGTTGTCAACCTTGATCTAATACCAATCATTCCAGATATCCAATGAATATTTTGATCGCACACACACCTTGTTTAAAGACTAGAAAGTATCTCCCAAGATCTCATCCAGAAACAGACAGGATGCATGCTCTAATACTAATTGAAATTATGGCATAGCAAATAGCAGATGTCCTAACACATGTCACAACATTGTTCTCTGCATAACTTTAAAACAAGGGAAGAATAAACAAGTTGATTCTCTTAATATCAGCAACAGAAGCAAGACAGATGTTTCAACATCTGTTACAACATGTTAATCAATACTGAACTATAAATTGCAGAATGATAAATAACACAGAATATGATGACCCAGTTTGGTGCAAATCACCTACATCTGGGGGATACCAAGCCAGGAAGAAGAATCCACTATCAGTAGTATAGTTTTATGTAAACAACCTCTGGTTTACAGTAAATAACCTCTGGTTTACCTATCACTACCCAATGAAAACTTTATCATTAGAATTCACATCTAATTGATAAGAGAAACCCATCTCACTCCCTAAATCACAACATGTGATATCTAACAGTTATAGTCACAATAATTGTATCATCCTACTTGAAAGATACCTCTTTCAATGCAAAGTTCACCCAAGCTACCCTGACTAACAATCCTACTCGGATTCTATTGGATTTGCTTCAAAGCTTCATCCACGAACAATATACAATTCATTACCTAAAGGTTTATGAATCTGTATAAACATTTATGTCTACCATAGTGTATCCAACTGATACAAAGGGAGACTTACAACACAAGAAAGTTCTACGACTCTCAAAACCCTAAACTATATTTTCTACTTTACAAAAGTATTACATAAGGATTCTCAAGTCTATCACTATCCTAGGTGTTGCGGTGAGAATCAGATAACAAGCTATTAATTAACTTGAATCACACATCTTTTAAATTCACCACCGAGCTTTGATTTATCCAAAGGAAAGGGTAAAAAACGAAAACCCTAATAAGAGAATCCAAGTTCGGGGGTTAGTTATACTAAGGGAAGGTATTAGCACCCTAAGTATCTGTAGTACTCTACAAGAACCTCTTGTTTGTATGTGTGTTATGTTAATGTTTACTTGCTAAGGAAATATAAGATTAAGGTAAAGACCTAAAATGCTAAAGGTAAGGACCTAGGGGGTATATACTAAGTATGCTCGCCAAGACGTCGCATCTTGTGCCTACATATCCTGACTAAAGAATCAGAGCAACCGTAGTTCACCTAACTAAGGGTGAGGAACCATTGACTATGGCCAAAGCTCCAAGGGGAATGAGTATGAGCTCTTGTAGAGTTTAAGAAACTCTCTAAGTTTAAGTTGTGATGGGGAAGTGAATATTCAACATGGTGAATATCACATAGAGTCCAAAGACTCTAACGTAATTCTAAGTTGTAAGATTGAATGGCTATGAGGCCAAGAGTAAGGATGTCCTGTGACTATGAGGTCAAGGAGAAGGTGGACATGACTATGAGGTCAAGGCTGGTATCCTATGACTATGAGGTCAAGGAGGGAGGTGGCTATGACTATGAGGCCAAAGCTGGTAATCCTATGACTATGAGGTCAAGGAGGGAGGTGGCTATGACTATGAGGTCAAAGCTGGTAATCCTATGACTATGAGGTCAAGGAGAGATAATGAGCTATCTATGACTTTGAGGTCAATAGAGAGACTTTCCTTTGGAAGGAGGGGAATGATGAAGGTTAAGGAGGAGAAGCTAAAGAGCTTGCCTCACTTGGGGGAAGACTTAATAAAGTTATAAAATAACAAAACATCGCAACAAGATGCAACAAAAACAATGGTGATAACCACAACACTTCATGGGGATAACATGTGAAAATGTTTTACCAAACATAAGTGACAAACTTAAGACATTTAACCATTAAAGGTGGTTCAAAACATGGAATTCAAAGTTCAAGACATAAACATGTCACATATTTGATCAAACAAACTCAGGTTACAAAGCAAATGATCTCAAGAGATCTCATGGTAATTCAAAGGATATTTTCATGTCAAAACAAATTGAACATCAAGGAAATAAGGTGAAACACAAAACATACAATGTCCTAACATCATACAAGGCTTGGACAACATACATTAGGTCTCATTTTAGGAGTATGAACAAGGAAACATGACAAAGAAATCAAAAGAAAATCAAGATGTTCTTTATGAAAACCCTAAAAAGCCTTTCATTTCCAACATTAACAAATGCTTCAAAAATAATTATTTTCACAAATTTCTTTCCACAATCAGAAAATAGACATGTTAAGGAACATTTTGCAAAATGGATGGATCAAAAAGGGTGAAAAATGAGAAAGTTATGAAGGTTTAAAATCAAGGTATAAACCATAAAACAAGAACAGGTGATAAAAAAGAAATGGAAATGTCCCCCATGGGACTTGAACCCACGTCCTAAGGCTCAGTGCACAAAACCCTTACCAATTGGGTTGCGCACGCAGTGTGAAAACCAAAGGCAAGCAATTAATAAAATATCAAAACAAGTGGTTCAGGTTGGAAAAATAAAAAGGAAAGGGTATAGGGCGAGGGGGATTCGAACCCCAGACCCTTCGCTTGCCAATGCCTATAACCTCCTCTATGGACCAGCAGTGCTACGCTCTCATCCAAACATATAAGCTTCAAATCATTTTTATTTTAAATCAACCCTTAAACGGCCACCTCAGCGCCACATGGGACAAACTAGGGTCCACACTCTCTTCTTCTTCTTCTTCTTCTTCTTCTTCGTTCTCACTCTCCTCTCTCGAACCCTAAAACACAAACATGGCCAAATCTTCTAGCCCACGGATCTCTATCATTTCTCAACCAAATCAGGTGAAACAAAGATCAAAGTTGGAGTAAAAACTCCCAGGATTCTAAATATATTCTTAGTTTTCATTAACAACCATTGTATGATTCAGAAATCCACACATAACAGTGCAACATCATAAGATTTCAACAAGTCATATCATGCAATATATCAACCAAACATGGCAAACTTTTATTCAGAAACATCAAGCAAGTAACACACTACATTTTAAAATTTAAACAGCAACAATATCATGCATGAATATGTGAGTTTCAGAGCTAGAAACCCTACCTCTTGGAGAAAGTCCAAGGCTTCTTCTACAGCACTGATGATGGATAAGAAACACCTTCTGGAACCTTGTTGAACCTTGGAGAGAAGATGCAGATGCTTAGAAGCTTTGGAATATGTCTGAATAATGCAACCCGATCCTTTATGCAAGTTGGAGTTCAAAAATGGCAGATGATGATGGGTGTGTTACTGTTAGTGTTTAGGTGTTTAAAGCTTCTCTATTCAATGTTTAGAGAAGATCTGTGGAGTTATAGTGAAAGTGCACGAGTAAAATGGAAGTTTGAAGTGTTCTTGCAAATTTGCAAGAACTTGTGAATGAGAGGATGGAGTGAGCAATCAACCTCTTTGTGGGGTGATTCTGGTGTGTTTTTGAGAGTAGAACAGGGCTCTATTTATAGGAAAGGCTGAGGGTTTGAAGCATGGCCAGAAATGGAAAAATGCCAAGTTTGCACTCTTGAGAAGCTTCTATCGTGTAAGCTGGTTTTGCTGAACCAAAAGTCGTCAAAACTAAGTTCATAGGCTCGGTTGCAATGTGGGATGACTAGATTGGTTCAGGCTTCAAGTTTCAATGAGAGAAAGAAGCTTCCATGCCTTGTGTAAAATTTCTCTCACCTTGGATGTCCACTTGCACACCTACTTGCCTACCTTGCTTAAACCATCATTTTTTAATGCTCCAACTTGCCAAAATCGTGGCAGAGGTTTAAATGTGGTTAAGCTGGTCTTTAAACATCAGAAAAATGAAAGTTTTGGTGATTAGGAAGAGTAATGCATCATTATGCATAAGTTGGTTACTTAAAACTCAAGAAATGGACCTCAAACTTCTTTCAATCGAATCTCTCAACTCACTCAATGGATTGAGGAGCTCTTGTACTTTTTGGAAAGCCCCAAATGTCCTCTAAAACTTTCATGTTCAACCCAAGTTCTGAATCACAAGGGATCTTGGTGAAAAATGGAGGTGAAGTCAACTGGTTTTTAAGGCAAAAAGTAGTGAAATTTCACTAAGTCCTTAAGTGTTTTGAACTTCCAAGCCTTGTAACTTAAAATCCAAGCCTTAATTTGAGAAAGGTCCTCGAATATGTTTTAAAGTTCATGATGAGAACATTAATTGGAGCTTTGAGTCACCAAATTTGGATGTGTGGTTTGAAAGTTATGACTTTTCCAATTTTGCTCAAGAAATGGATTCTTCCTTACTTAGAAAATTTTAAGAACAAAACCTTGCCCTTCTTGCAAGAAATTTTTCAAACGGTGATCTCTCATGCTTTGATTCTAGGATTGAGCATGTTAAGATGGAGTGTGACTTGAATACCTCATTTTGGGTCAACAACTTTAAAATCAGAGGCATGACTTTGTCAGTCAAAACCCTAATTTCCTCAGGATTTCCACTGGATGATCTTTGAGGGTCTTGCTTCTTCAATCTCTTTCAAAGTCCATAGATGGCCTCCAAAGATGTTTATGAACATATGGAACCATGTCCCAAGGCTTGGAAACATGTCTTGATCAAAATCAAAAGCAATGGCTAACTTGCCTTGACAAAACCCTAGTTTAAGGTATGGTGAGCTTGTGGCTCAAGGTACTTGTAATAGGAACCAAACACACTTGATTTCTTGTGGAGTAGGATCTCTTGGATTTAGGGAAGTTCAATTGGTTGATGAACCAATCAAACCTTGACTGATCATGACAAACCTCTTCAGTGATTCTTCAGTTTAAAACCCTAATTCCTCAACTTTGGTCTGATAGTCCCTTGTTGACTTGATTTGATCCAAAGTTTGGAGATCCCAAACTGGTGAACACTTGTGATGATGTATGGAGCCAAGAAAAGTCTTAGGAGACCTTGAATCATGTGATAACCTGGCTTAGGAGACTTTGCCCTCTTTCTGGTGTAAACCCTGATTTCACAAAAGAAACAAACTAGCAAAGATATGGGTTAGTTAATAATGCACAGATGATTGATCCCTAAATGTAAGTGCAAGATGTTATGACATCTAAGGGGTAAAATTTGGGGTATAAAAGTTGCCCCTATTTGAATAGCTTTACCAGATGGCACGAGGAATGAAAATCCTCGAGGCA
Organism: Lathyrus tuberosus; assembly: GCA_022829125.1. NCBI lineage: Eukaryota > Viridiplantae > Streptophyta > Magnoliopsida > Fabales > Fabaceae > Lathyrus > Lathyrus tuberosus. The sequence goes on along the minus strand of JALAZF010000052.1, from coordinate 2,079,991 downwards.
TCAAGGTGAAAGGTATTAAATATAGCAAATCGAAAATTTTGCCCTTAGATGGAATGCAGATGCTAAGGACAGGTGACAGACATGCAAATGCTGACATGCCATGAACTTCTTATATGATGATATGATGTCGTGATAGTGCAAAGATGTAGACAAGCAAGACACCAGAGACAAAAAGTAAACAACCACAGGTGAGTTTTACTGGGGAGGGATGAATGCTAATATCCATAAGGGGAAATCTCACTGGGGAGACTGACTGATCAATAAAAGAGACTCACTGGGGAGACTCTGAGGAAACACTGGGGATAGAAAAAGATAAAGGGGGGGAAATCCCACAAGTCCTTACTTGAGATAGGAGCCAGAGAGGTGTTCTCCACTGGGAAGGCCCAGGGAGATGGATGACAGGTTCATATGTGACCGGACGACACTGGGGGAAAAGAGACACATTTTTACTGGGCATGAAACCAGAAAGAAGACATGATCTCCACTGGGGATCAACTTGAAATAAGAGGATAGATATTTTAAAAAGATATTCTAGGGATTTTCTTATATTGAGGAGTTCAAATGGGATCTTCAAGAAAAGCCAGAAAAGACGGAGACAAACACAAGCTTTGCGCGCGCCATATGATGAAGATCACAAGGGCTTTAACTAGGGAAAAGATTTATGAACCATTAATGATTGGACTTTGAATGCCAATATGAGTTGGACTTTGGATACCAGTATGAGCTGAATTTTGGATGCCAATATGAGTTGGACTTGAATGCCAATATGTGTTGGACTTTGGATACCAGTATGAGCTGGACTTGAATTTTAGGTTCATATCTGACCTGAAGTTTTGGTTCACATATGACCAAGGTTCATATCTGACCTGAGGTTTTTGGGTATTTGATAGGTCAATATCGGGTTGCACAAATGAAGAGTAGACTTCCTGGGGAATATAGACAATGAGCAAAATCTGGCGCACGCGGGTGAAGATCGGACACAAGCTAGACACAGATCATAGATCGGTAAATTTGAAGTAAAGGGAGGTAAAGACCCACAAGCAAAAAAAGTAAACCAGATGCAACAGATGCATGATGATATGGTATGATGCGAATGCTCAATGTTATGCAAGAGATGACTCTAACGAGAGACGGTAAACTGGGAAAGAGTGAGTGGATGGATAACGCATCCACTGCCAAGAGTCACACTGATTCTGGAGAGAACGGACCCTCTGGGGATTGAATAGGGAATAATCTTCTTTCACTGGGAAAATAAAATCTTCCACGAACATCTGTGAGGATACTGGGGGGAGAAATCCTTTGTATCGTGGTAGTCAGTCATTACTGACATGTCTGATCTAGGAAACATTGTTGGTTTTGGACTCGTATCACTGAGGAAACATACACCAGATGCTTTAAAAGTGTTTTCGCCACAATCAAGACTTTACTGGGGATAGTAAATGATTTCACTAAATTAAACCCTAATGCCAAAGCAAATTATATTTTCATTGTGTTTTCTCAAAAGATCTTTCAAAACATTTTCCGCTTTCAAAACCATTGTTAATGAACAAGTGAGGATTTACATAACAAGAAAAATAATAGAGCAATGATAAATTTCAAACAAAGAATGGTCTAAAATCTTATTTTATTAGAATGGTAACTTTCCAATGGCGAAGTTCCATGGAATATTACAATTGGAATAATGGCAATTTGGGAAAAAGTTACATCGTATTCAATGACAGCTACCATCCCTAATGACTAAGAGTCCCAAAAATGAACTTTGCTGCTGATGAGGGAAAATGAACTTGAACTTCTTTCATGAATTCCTTGATGTAGGTGACAACCCCATCTGACACAGTGAAACGCCTTTGTCCCTAATTTTTGCCTGGACCGCCTTTTCCGGTTTGCAGCCCACCGGGATGCTCTTTTTTTGCCTAGGCCCCCCTTTCGGGTTTTCAACCTAGCGAGCTCTTTTTTTTCTTTTTTATTTGATCCCTAAATTTTACCTGAGTCTCCTTCATAGGTTATGACCCACCGGGATACACCTTTTTTGCCTAAGTCGCCATTTCTGGTTTTCGACTTAGCGGGCTTTTTTTTAGGCGCAATATTTTCGTACTGAGTCAGCATTCACAGGGTGTGAGAGTTGTTCACCGTCCATCGTTGTAAGGAATAAGGAACCTCCTGAGAACACTTTTTTTTACCACAAACGGGCCTTCATAGTTGGGCACCCATTTTCTGCGAGCATTCCTCTGAGATGGCAAGATCTTTCTGAGTACGAGTTCTCCTTCATGAAATTCATGAATACGGACCTTCTTATCAAAAGATCTTTTCATCCTTATCTGATACAAGTGACCATGACACATAGCAGTCAATCGTTTCTCATAAATGAGGTTCAGCTGATCATATCTTTCTCGGGCCCACTCTGCTTCATCGAGCTTGGTCTCCATCAGAATTCTTAATGATGGTATCTCTACTTCAATGGGGAGAACAACATCCATCCCGTATACTAGATAAAAGGGAGTTGCCCCTGTCGAAGTTCGAACCGAAGTTCTGTATCCACGCAAAGCAAATGGTAACATCTCATGCCAATCCTTATAAGTCTTGACCATTTTCTGCAGGATCTTTTTGATGTTTTTGTTGGCAGCCTCGACAGCTCCATTCATCTTGGGACGGTAAGGTGAGGAATTATGATACTCAATCTTGAAATTGTCACATAACTCCCTCATTATTTTGTTGTTCAGATTTGTCCCATTGTCGGGCATGATTTTTTTAGGGATCCCGTAATGACAAATGATATTATTCTTAATGAAACAGGCAACTACTTGCTTGGTTACATTGGCATAGAACGTAGCTTTAACCCATTTCGTGAAGTAGTCAAATGGCCACTAAGATGAAACGATGACCGTTGGAAGCTTTCGGCTCAATAGCCCCAATCATATCAATACCCCACATAGAGAAAGGCCAAGGTGACAACAAAACATTCAATAATATTGGAGGTACTCGCACCTTGTCAGCATAGATCTGGCATTTGTGACATTTTCTGGCGTATTGGATACAGTTAGCTTCCATAGTCAACCAATAATAACCAGCCCTTAAGATCTTCTTAACCATGGCATGCCCACTGGCGTGAGTACCAAAGGCTCCTTCATGAATATCATGAATCAGCATGTCTGTTTCTCGTTTATCAACACATCTTAGTAAAACCGTGTCATGATTCCTTTTGTAGAGTACATCATTGCTGAGGAAAAACTTGGATGATAATCTTCGCAAAGTTTTCTTATCAAGACTGGAAGCATTAGCAGGATACTCTTGAGTCTTCAAATAATTCAAAATGTCGTGAAACCACGGCTTCCCATCTACCTCTTCTTCAACTGACTGATAGTAGGCGGGTTCAGTTTTGCGCTCGATGCTAATGAGCGGTGCTTCATTAACAAAATTAACTTTCCACGTTGAAGCTAACATGGCTAGGGCATCGGCTATGTGATTCTCTAAGCGAGGAACAAGACGAAAAGTAATCTCATCAAAGTATTGGATCATTTCCACAATGTAAGCGTGGTACGGGATCGGTTTCTCGTCTTTAGTCTCCCATTTGCCTTTGACTTGGTAGATAACTAAAGCAGAATAACCAATGACTTCTAGGATTTTGATTCTGAGATTAATTGCAGCTTCCAAACCCAGGATGCAAGCTTCATACTCAGCAACATTGTTCGTGCGCCCAAAGTCTAATCTTGCTGTAAAAGGAGTATAACCACCATTAGGGTTTATCAACACAACCCCGGCACCATGTCCTTTGTAGTTGGATGAACCATCAAACATCATTTTCCATCTAGAACTGGGTTTAGGACCTTTATCAGGGCCTGGCTCTTCACAATTTTTTACCACCATGATGTCTTCATCAGGAAAATCAAACTTGAGAGGCTCATAATCTTCAACAGGCTGATCTGCAAGATACTCTGATAAGACACTTCCCTTGATAGCCTTCTGAGTGACATATTGGATATCATATTTAGACAAAAGCATGTGCCAACGGGCAAGTCTTCCTGTTTAAGCAGGTTTTTCAAATATGTACTTTATTGAATCCATTTTGGAGATCAACAAAGTAGTGTGACATATCAAATAATGCCTCAAACGTGTGGCAGCCCATGCTAGAGCACAACAGGTCTTCTCTAGCAATGAATAACGGCTTTCGCAATCAGTGAACCTTTTGCTTAAGTAATAGATGGCATGCTCCTTGCATCCAGTTTCATCATGTTGGCCCAAGACGCAACCCATGGATCCTTCCAACACAGTCATATACATGAAGAGGGGTCTCCCAGGAACAGGGGGAATCAAGATCAGTGGTTCTTATAAGTAACTCTTGAGTTTATCAAAAGCTTGCTGACAATCAGAATTCCACTCTATAGTCTGGTCTTTGCGAAGCAATTTAAAGATTGGCTCATAAGTGGGAGTCATGTTGGAGATGAATTTGGAGATATAGTTCAAACAGCCCAGAAAACCTCTTACCTGCGATTCAGTCTGCGGAGCTGACATTTCTTGAATAGCTCGTACTTTGTCAGGGTCTACCTCAATTCCTCGTTGACTGACGATAAAACCAAGCAGCTTTCCTGATCTGACACCGAAAGTACATTTAGCAAGATTCAACTTTAGCTGATATTTCCGGAGTCTCTTGAATAATTTCAGAAGATGGTCCAGATGTTCCTCTTCACTCTGAGATTTGGCAATCATATCATCCACATACACTTCAATTTCTTTATGGATCATGTCATGGAATAAGGTCACCATAGCCCTCTGATAGGTTGCCCCTGCGTTTTTCAAACCGAAGGGCATGACTTTGTAACAATAAGTTCCCCATGGAGTGATGAATGTAGTCTTATCCATATCGGCTGGTTGCATTCTGATCTGATTGTAGCCTAAGGAACCATCCATAAAAGAGAAAACTGCAAAACTGACTGTATTATCCATAAGAGTGTCGATATACGGTAGAGGGAAATCGTCCTTTGGACTGGCTTTGTTGAGGTCCCTATAATCTAGCACATTCGCACCTTACCATTCTTCTTCATTACTGGCACGATATTGGCTACCCATTTAGGATTCTTGGAAAGTGCTAAGAAACCTGCATCCAATTGTCGCTTAACCTCATCTCTGATCTTGAGAGCCATGTCGGGTCTACTTCTTCGAAGTTTCTGTTTTATTGGTGGGCATTTAGGCTTGAGTGGTAGTTTATGAACTACAATATCGGTATCCAACCCAGGCATGTCCTGATAAGACCATGCAAACACGTCAGCATATTCTTCAAGAAGCTTCACTAACCGTCGTTTGATCTCCAGTGCTAGTGTTGCCCCAATCTTGACTTCCTTCTTGTCTTCATCAGTACCAAGATTGGTGGTGTCAATTTCTTCCTCATGCGGCTGAAGAGCCGTGTATTCGTACTCACACATTTTTTCCAACTCATCCGGGACCTCATAATCCTCTTTTTCCCCATCCTCAGCTTGATAGATGGGTGAATCAAAGTCAATAGTGAGAGCAAGGTCATTGAATACAACAGGTTTGGGATTTATTATGCATGATGGAGAGATTTATTTCATTAAAATGCACAAAGATCAAATGCAAGAAGAAAATGTTTTTGTAGTTTTGAAAAGATTGGCATTTTTCCTTAAAAGTAAAAACAGTAAATAAAGACAAAAGAAATTAACAAAACATCACTTCATTGATCAATAAGAATTAAAAGTGGGGGCCCATACAAAATAATCCGATAGCCTCGGGAAAGCCTACGAAATTGAAAACAACAACAAAAGCAAGCAAATTACTCTGGCATAGGGTACAAAACAGGGATTTCAACAGCTTCTAAATTACTCAATGCGGCATCATACTGAAAAACCAAGTGGCTAATGTCCTCGTCTTCAGCGTCTTCAATGATGGCATGAACTTGATGTCCTCCACTGACAAATACTTCCTGAATCGTCTTCGGTCGCCATGTTATAGCAGCTTTTTCCTCAAGATTTGGTTTGTAACCCAACCCTTGGTACTTTTATCTTTCTTGAAACTCGATGACTTTTCCCCAACCTTCTGGTACACCTTCTTGTAGGGCAGATTGGATACTCTTGAAAGAAGCAAAAGATGGATTATTCGAAGCCACTGGCTCTTCATTGTCATGTATAACAGCATTAGCTATCTCAAGAGCTTGGAAAGAGGTTTCCAAAGCATCTTTATCAGCTTCAATGTATCAGAAAGAAGACAGGTTACTGACCATCAGATCTTCCTCGCCATGGATAATGACCTACTTCTCATTAGCTACAAATTTCATCTTCTGATGCAAAGTTGAAGTTACGGCACCGGCCTCGTGAATCCAAGGCCTCCCCAACAGACAACTGTAAGCGGGATTGATATCCAAGACTTGGAAAACAACGTTGAACACATGAGGACCCATTAGAATAGGTAACTCAATCTCTCCCATTACTGATCTTCTTGAGCCATCAAAGGCTTTGACAATAAGTGAAGTAGGCTTCATCCTAACTCCTTGACAGGTTAACTTTTCCAGAGTTCTCTTTGGAAGAACATTCAAAGATGAACCAGTATCTACAAGCACTCTGACTAAAGTATCCTCTTGGAACTTTATGGATACATGCAAGGCAAGATTATGGTTTCGGCCTCCTCGAGGTAATTCTTCGTGTCTGAAACTGAGAGTATTGCAGGCTGTGATGTTAGCAATGATGTGGTCAAATTGTCCAACAGTAATGTCTTGGGCTACATGTGCTTGGGCTAGAATTTTCTACAAGGCTGCTCTGTGGGTAGGAGAATTCATCAATAGAGACAAAATTGAGATCTTGGATGGGGTTTGGTGAAGCTGGTCCACCACTTTGTAATCACTTCTCTTGATGATTCTCAGAAATTCATCATCATCCTATTTCGTAACCACCTTTTCTTTATCCTTGGAGGGTACAGGAACAACAGTCTCCTTGGGCACAGTTCCTTTGAATGGAGGAGTGTAAACTCTACCACTGCGAGTCATTCTTCCAGTTCCTACTATGTTGGTCACCTCTTCGTTAGTGATTCCCACCTCATTCCTTGGAACCACTTCTTCATGTCTTTTACCACCCATAATATTCTCATAAATCCACGGCACAACTTTTGAACCTCTGAAACGGAATGGAACGGGTTATCGGATGTTGCTTGGCTTTGAATGATTAGCAGTGGAAGAAACAACGGGTTCAGATTTGTTGAAGATTGGAACCAGCTTGTTAAACACGGGAATAACAGAACCAGACTTTGGTATGTTGAATACAGGTACCTTTTATTTTGACTTTGGCAAGTTGAGTACAAGCTCAATTATTGCAACTTCATCCTTCCTCTCTTTGCTGAACACTTGCAGAAATCCCTCATTGATCAAATTCTGAATGTCGGCTTGGACCAAATGGCAACCCTTGATACTGACATTACATTCTTCACAATCACCATGACAGACTTTTACCAATCCAGCTGTGAATAATTTAGCATGGAAGACCTTGATAGGAGTCTTGATTTTTGATGTGTCAAATACTCTTCATCATTCTCGTCCTCAATAGCATTTGTAGTTCCATGCATGGCCAACAGATTACTTTTCACGTTTGGCTTATTGTCTGCGAAGGATATGTCTTCTTTTCCATCAACCTTTTCACTACATATTTCAATGCTAGGCAACCCTCCAAGTCATGACCGTCTCCGCCTTGATTAAAGGCACAATTAACATTTGGATTGTGGAAAGGCAGAGACTTATCTATGGGTGGACTCAGAGGTCTGGTAACAATCAGTCCTTGTTGCACTAATGAAGGGTAGAGTTCAGTATAAGACATTGGTAAAGGTGGAAATGTGGTTGTTCCCCCTTATCTTCTGTAAGGAGCATTCTGCTGAGGAGCTTGTTGTCTCTGTTGTTGTTGTTGATAATTTTGAGCATTTGGTACTTACTGATAAGCTGGCTGTTACTGATAGGCCGGTGATTGCTACACTGCTTGATGATTAAAGGTAGGTGTCACAGCTGCTACATAGTGTTGGGGAGCATACTGCGTGGGGTAAATCGGTTGTTGAGAAAAGTTCAGAACCGACTGTTGTTGATACATTGGTTGTTTCCACATTAGGTTCCTATTCTTCCCTGCCATGATGGCATTAGTCTCTCCTTCTTTCTTTTTGTGGAAGTGGATAGGAGCTTTCTTGGTATTGGTATTGGTTGAACTGCTTGAGGAACTGACTACCTTTCCACTTTTCAGCCCAGCTTCTACTTTCACGCCTACAGCGACAATATCAGCGAAATTAGTACTGACGTTATCGATCATCCTCTCATAGAAATTCGGCTTCACTGTATCTACAAACCAATCAGCTAATTCCTTTTCAGATATAGATGGCTCTACCTGTGAAGCCAACTCTCTCCATCTTTGCGCATACTCCTTAAAAGACTCGAAATTGTTTTGTGACATACTCAGAAGTTTTCTACGATCTGGCACCAGGTCCATGTTATATTTGTAATGCTTTACAAAAGCATCAGATACATCTTGAAAACAACGGACTCTAGACTGGTCCAGACTTAAGTACCACTTAGTAGCAGCCCCTTTCAGACTATCTTGGAAACAGTGGATCATCAACTTGTCATTATCCATAAATGCAGCCACTCTTCAGTAATACATAATCAGATGAACCTTAGGACATGTTGCACCTAAGTATAAGTCGAAACTTGGTAGTTTAAACTTGGGTGGAATTACCAAGCCTGAGACCAAGCACATGTCTTTAGCATCAGTACTAAATACATTACTCCCCTCCATTGCCTTCATTTTCCTCTGTATTGTTTCTACACTTTCTTTCAGTCTTTCATGTCGTTCATCACCCTCTTCAAAAATTTTAGGGTAATCATAAACTGGAGGCGAGTTATGAAAAACAGGGTACGCTTGGGTTTGCACTATTGCTGGAGTAAAGGTAGGAATAGCTTGATGATTCTCGTTACCTAGAGGAACAGCTTCTTGAGTATAAGTGGGAATCGGTGGACATATAAAATCAATAGGCATACCCAATGTGGGGTTCAAAGTAGTGGTAGGAGGTTCCACAGTTGGAGTGATAATCTCGAAAACCACAGTGGACTGTGTATCCATCTTTGCTTTTAAGACCTGAATAGCCTCCAGAATCTGCCCCATTCCTCATCGTAGCTCATTCAGCTCATTGTTAACCCTGTCCATTTCACAATTCTATTCTGACATCCTTTGACGAGCTTGGGCTCGTGTGTTGTAGTGGCGTCGGGGACTCAGTGTGACGATTCTCTAGAGAATATTGTGACATGAGATAAGTCAGGTAAGAAAATGCACATGTTATGACATGATGCAAATGAAAATACAGATGCAAATGCAAGCTAAACTATCAAGAAACCAAGAAATTTTGCAAACATTGTAGATAACAGGATGTTCATCAAAATAAACTTCTTCATTAGAGATTCTTGGAAATATTACATCAGAGGTAGTACATCTTCATAATTCAAATACATAAGCGGAAATGAAAAATACAACACAAAGGAAACCAAGCATCTGGTCCACTGGCAGATGATCCCTCCCCTCCATTGAGTTTCCTCATAAGCTTGTTGATTCTCCCCTTGACTTTTTCCTTTTCAAGGGTCAATGCTCTCAGCGCATTCTTCAACTTTAGCTCTTCCTCTGCAGCAGTCTCGTGACGGGGATAAGGTACCCTCATCACGAGATCTATTTCGCGAGACCACCGTAAGCAAGCCTCGGTAACGGAACAATCAGGGTTTTCCAAAGCGGTCCACCTTTGTCTGTTGATTTGGCGCCAAGCACGCTCCACTCTGATCCTCAGCTCAAAACCTTTATCCTCCTCAAGAAAAGCATTTCAAGGTCGTTGAAATCAGGAATCTCCTTCATTGGATGGCCTAACTGACAGCGAGCAAGCACAGGATTATAGTTGATACACCCATTCCTTCCCATGAGAGGCACATTGGGGAAGTCCCCAAAGCTGTGGATCATCAGGATCCCTCCATAAACCGGATCATACCATTCAATGTCAGTGTGGCTTAATTCCATCGGCTTCTTGGACCAAATTGTGCTATCTTCAACTTCCCAAAAGGCCGGCGTCTTTGGTAAATACGAAATAAACCACTTATAGAAGAGGGTGACACAACAAACAACTGGCCCACCATTCCATGTGTACCTGGTGTGAACAGCATGATAGACATCTGCCAATAGTGTTGGAACTGGGTTGTTAAGCATGAAGATTTGGATATCTTGAACATCGACGAAGTACTTGGCATTAGGAAACAGGAACAGTCCATAGACAAGTAAAGCAAAGGTTGATTCAAACATTGCGGAGTTTCCTCTTTTAGCAAAGTAGATAACCTTCTCGAGCAGAAATTGAGCGGGCAATCCACGACGTCCTCCCTTGTTGGTCAAGTGAGTTCTGATGTCAGACAATCTCAGCCACGTTCCTCTCGTTATGTCTTTGTCAATGAGTTTTGCCTCTAATCCAGAGAACAGAGGAGAGTTATTGATAGGGATACCCATCAGAGTGGAGTACTCCTTCAATGTTGGCATTAGTTTATAGTCTGGGAACACAAAGCATCAGTAAGCAGGATGGTAGAGTTGGACCAGAGTCTCAAGCGGTCCTTCAGTCACTTAGAGTCTCAGCAATTGTAGGATCTTCCTATACCTTTCAGTGAAAGCTGATGGGTCTTCAATCATATCTCCCAACCCCAACAGTTGTTCCAACTCGGGAACCTCAAAAGTATATGACCATGTTCTTTTAGCATCCATTTCTACAAAGTCTACAAAACAAGATTAGTTTCTTCATAGTTTAGCAAAAGAATGCGGGATGCAAATGCAAAGTTTCATGGAATTCAGACACTCGTGAAATACCAAGGGATATCAAAAAGTCTCATTCTCATTAATAAAGGGTGAATTAAAAGAGTCAATACACTTTCAAAAGTCCTAAACACAAGGCTAAATAAAAGCTAAAAATACCTAAGGAGATTCTCCTAGGAGCCTCATGTTAAGCCTCTTAATTTCCTTCTCCATCTGAGCCTTTTCCTTAACGAGCTTGTCGATGATCAACTTCCATGGAGTAGACTGAGTATCAGAGGTACTTGGTCCTTCTTGGGTTTTCCTCTTCTTGCGTGAAATCAACTCTTCACTCTTGGTTTGTAGTCGCTTTTGAAGTTCTAGGTTTTCCTCAACAACCACTTGATATTTGTGCTTCCAAGCTTCTCCTGTCTGTTGGGCTTGGTTTAATGAAATCTTCAACTCTTCTTCCTTTGACATGAAATACAGAACGGGCTCTTCCTTCAAAGCAATTAGCTCTTGTCTAGAATAAGGCATCTTCAACTCAACATCTCTTTTTCGGACCCAATGGAGATACGGTTCCAAGGATACACAGTTTAGTTTTCCTATAGCACTCCTTCCCTTCTTGTGCCTGCTACCCCAAGCACTCAAGATCAATCTTCTCTGCTCTTCATGTTTGTCATATCCTTCAAAAAATATGTTTTCCAAATGAATATTAAGAGGCTTATCTTTTAGAGGGTACCCTAATTGTCGACGAGCCAACACAGGGTTGTAGCTAATTCCACCTTTGGTACCAAGAAGAGGTACGTTGCCAAAGTTCCCACAAATGTCTGTGATCATTATCCCATCATACACACGGTTATACCAATCAATGTCGGAATGAGAAAGAGCCATAATCTTCTTAGACCACCATCCCTTCTTAGGGTCCCAAAAAGCGCCTGCCTTCGGTAGATGCGAAATAAACCATCTATACAACACAAGGGTACAACAAGTGAGTTGACATCCATTATGGGCATTTCTCAAATGGACTGAATGTTAAGCATCGGCTAGCAAGGTTGGTACAGGATTTTTCTTCAAAAAGATCTTGATAGCATTTATGTCCACAAAGTTGTCATATTTGGGAATAAGAAGAGTCCATAGATGAGTAATGCGAAAATAGCTTCGAAGGCATCCTTATTTGAGTGCTTAGCATAGTACTGAGCTTTTTCGATTAAGAACTTAGCGGTTAACCCAAATATTCCTCCCTTGGCGGTCATATTGTTTTGGATGTCAACTAATTCCAAGCGAGTCTTCTTAGAAATTTCTTCTTCTTTGGGTTCCTCTCGAAGATAGGAAATGAGACTCATCCTTAATAGGCAAACCAACTATCTGAGAATACTCTTCAAGGGTAGGCAAGAGTTGATAATCGGGGAAAGTAAAGCAATGGTACTTTAGGTCATCGAATTGAAGCAAAGTAGAGAGGAGTCATTCATCAACCTTCTTATTCAACAAGATCCACAGCTTCCCATATCGTTCTTTGAATCCTTCAGGGTCTGTCAGCAAATCTCCCAATTTCCTTAGGTCATCCAATTTAGGACTCTTGAAAGTGTATTTCACGGTATTCCTTCAGGCACTGTCCATGATATCCCTATGATATTCACAAAAGGAGGTCTGAGTTCCATGAAACTGGCATGAGATGAAATGCTTATGATGTATAAATGCAAAAGCAAGCACAAACACATAGATGCACACATATTCACAAATGTACAATCACACACAAAAGGCTTAGGTTAGGGTCATGAGCATGGAGCCATGGTTCACCCTTCCTAATTGGTATGTACTACTGGTTTATCACCTGTAGAACAGGGTTCTAAGAAGTTCCCAGAGTCAACAATCCATCTTTCGGATATTATCGATTTCCCGAATGACTCGGTAGTCAATAATATTCTCAAGAGAATCTCGTTCGAGTGTAGTATCGTGTAGCAACCAATTCGGGAATAAACTCCCTCATAGTCCTCGCACTACATCCTAAAAAGGCCAAGTGGGGGTTAAAGGTAACTAATGGTTATCAGTTTCACGGGTCCCTAGGTCGAGAGTAGCACGTTTTCATGAATAGACTCGTTCAACATGACTAACATCTCAAAGGGACCTCAACTGAGTGATGGTGTCTCAAGTCAACTTTTTCGGGAATCGACTCCCTCAAAGCCTCCTTGAATATGTCATCATCCTATAATAAGTGCACTCAAGTCCGGGTTAGGACTTATCTCACCACTCAAAAGAAACACCCTGCCAAACAAAAGAATCCAACAACACAGGTATACAGATATACAGATATGTACAAATATACAGGAAAAAACATAAATAACACACAAGCACAAACAAGGTGGGCTTAACCCTCAAGTCTTTTTCCCCGGTGAAGTCGCCATTTCTGTTGTGGTGAGAATCGAATAACAAGCTATTAATTAACTTGACTCACACATCTTTTAAATTCACCATCGAACTTTGATTTATCTAAAGGAAAGGGTAAAGAACGAAAGCCTTAATAAGAGAATCCAGGTTCGGAGGTTAGTTATACTAAGGGAAGGTATTAGCACCCTAAGTATCTGTAGTACTCTACAGGAACCTCTTGTTTGTATGTGTGTTATGTTAATGTTTACTTGCTAAGGAAATCTAAGATTAAGGTAAAGACCTAAAATGCTAAAAGTAAGGACCTAGGGCGTATATACTAAGTATGCTCGCCAAGACGTCGCATCTTGTGCCTACGTATCCTGACTAAATAATCAGAGCAGACGTAGTTCACCTAACTAAGGGTGAGGAACCATTGACTATGGCCAAAGCTCCAAGGGGAATGAGTATGAGCTCTTGTAGAGTTTAAGAAACTCTCTAAGTCTAAGTTGCGATGGGGAAGTGAATATTCAACATGGTGAATATCACATAGAGAGTCCAAAGACTCTAACTTAATTCTAAGTTGTAAGATTGAATGGCTATGAGGCCAAGAGTAAGGATGTCCTGTGACTGTGAGGCCAAGGAGAAGGTGGCCATGACTATGAGGTCAAGGCTGGTATCCTATGACTATGAGGTCAAAGAGGGAGGTGGCTATGACTATGAGGTCAAAGCTGGTAATCCTATGACTATGAGGTCAGGGAGGGAGGTGGCTATGACTATGAGGTCAAAGCTGGTAATCCTACGACTATGAGGTCAAGGAGAGATAATGAGCTATCTATGACTTTGAGGTCAATAGAGAGACTTTCCTTTGGAAGGATGGGAATGATGAAGGTTAAGGAGGAGAAGCTAAAGAGCTTCCCTCACTTGGGGGAAGACTTAATAAAGTTATAAAATAACAAAACATCGCAAACAAGATGCAACAAAAACAATGGTGATAACCACAACACTTCATGGGGATAACATGTGAAAATGTTTTACCAAACATAAGTGACAAACTTAAGACATTTAACCATTAAAGGTGGTTCAAAACATGGCATTCAAAGTTCAAGACATAAACATGTCACATATTTGATCAAACAAACTCATGTTACAAAGCAAATGATCTCAAGAGATCTCATGGTAATTCAAAGGATATTTTCATGTCAAAACAAATTGAACATCAAGGAAATAAGGTGAAACACAAAACATACAATGTCCTAACATCATAAAAGGCTTGGACAACATGCATTAGGTCTCATTTTAGGAGTATGAACAAGGAAACATGACAAAGAAATCAAAAGAAAATCAAGATGTTCTTTATGAAAACCCTAAAAAGCCTTTCACTTCCAACACTAACAAATGCTTCAAAAATAATTATTTTCACAAATTTCTTTCCATAATCAGAAAATAGACATGTTAAGGAACATTTTGCAAAAGGAATGGATCAAAAAGGGTGAAAACTGAGCAAGTTATGAAGGTTTAAAATCAAGGTATAAACCATAAAACAAGAACAAGTGATAAAAAAGAAATGGAAATGTACCCCATGGGACATGAACCCACGTCCTAAGGCTCAGTGCACAAAACCCTTACCAACTGGGTTGTGCGCGCATTGTGAAAACCAAAGGCAAGCAATTAATAAAATATCAAAACAAGTGGTTCATGTTGGAAAAATAAAAAGGAAAAGGTCTGGGGCGAGGGGGATTCGAACCCCGGACCCTTCGCTTGCCAATGCCTATAACCTCCTCCATGGACCAGCGGTGCTATGCTCTCATCTAAACATATAATGCTTCAAATCATTTTTATTTTAAATCAACCCTTAAACGGCCACCTCAGCACCACATGGGACAGACTGGGGGCCACACTCTCTTCTTCTTCTTCGTTCTGACTCTCTTCTTTCGAACCCTAAAACACAAACATGGCCAGATCTTCTAGCCCACGGATCTCTCTCATTTCTCAACCAAATCAGGTGAAACAAAGATCAAAGTTGGAGTAAAAACTCCCTGGATTCTAAATATATTCTTAGTTTTCATTAACAACCATTGTATGATTCAGAAATCCACACATAATAGTGCAACATCATAAGATTTCAACAAGTCATATCATGCAATATATCAACCAAACATGGCAAACTTTTATTCAGAAACATCAAGCAAGTAACACACTACATTTTAACATTCAAACAGCAACAATATCATGCATGAATATGTGAGTTTCAGAGATAGAAACCCTACCTCTTGGAGAAAGTCCAAGGCTTCTTCTACAGCACTGATGATGGATAAGAAACACCTTCTGGAACCTTGTTGAACCTTGGAGAGAAGATGCAGATGCTTAGAAGCTTTGGAATATGTCTGAATAATGCAACCCGATCCTTTATGCAAGTTGGAGTTCAAAAATGGCAGATAATGATGGGTGTGTTATAGTTAGTGTTTAGGTGTTTAAAGCTTCTCTATTCAATGTTTAGAGAAGATCTGTGGAGTTATAGTGAAAGTGCACGAGTAAAATGGAAGTTTGAAGTGTTCTTGCAAATTTGCAAGAACTTGTGAATGAGAGGATGGAGTGAGCAATCAACCTCTTTGTGGGGTGATTCTGGTGTGTTTTTGAGAGTAGAACAAGGCTCTATTTATAGGAAAGGCTGAGGGTTTGAAGCATGGCCAGAAATGGAAAAATGCCAAGTTTGCACTCTTGAGAAGCTTATATCGTGTGAGCTGGTTTTGCTGAACCAAAAGTCATCAAAACTAAGGTCATAGGCTCGGTTGCAATGTGGGATGACTAGATTGGTTCAGGCTTCAAGTTTCAATGAGAGAAAGAAGCTTCCATGCCTTGTGTAAAATTTCTCTCACCTTGGATGTCCACTTGCACACCTACTTGCCTACCTTGCTTAAACCATCATTTTTTAATGCTCCAACTTGCCAAAATCGTGGCATAGGTTTAAATGTGGTTAAGCTGGTCTTAAAACATCAGGAAAAATGAAATTTTTGGTGATTAGGAAGAGTAATGCATCATTATGCATAAGTTGGTTACTTAAAACTCAAGAAATGGACCTCAAACTTCTTTCAATCGAATCTCTCAACTCACTCAATGGATTGAGGAGTTCTTGTACTTTTTAGAAAGCCCCAAATGTCCTCTAAAACTTTCATGTTCAACCCATGTTCTGAATCACAAGGGATCTTGGTGAAAAATGGAGGTGAAGTCAACTGGTTTTTAAGGCAAAAAGTAGTGAAATTTCATTAAGTCCTTACGTGTTTTGAACTTCCAAGCCTTTTAACTTAAAATCCAAGCCTTAATTTGAGAAAGGTCCTCTAATATGTTTTAAACTTCATGATGAGAACTTTAATTGGAGCTTTGAGTCACCAAATTTGGATGTGTGGTTTGAAAGTTATGACTTTTCCAATTTTGCTCAAGAAATGGATTCTTCCTTACTTAGAAAATTTTAAGAACAAAACCTTGCCCTTCTTGCAAGAAATTTTTCAAATGGTGATCTCTCATGCTTTGATTCAAGGATTGAGCATGTTAAGATGGAGTGTGACTTGAATACCTCATTTTGGGTCAACAACTTTAAAATCAGAGGCATGACTTTGTCAGTCAAAACCCTAATTTCCTCAGGATTTCCACTGGATGATCTTTGAGGGTCTTGCTTCTTCAATCTCTTTCAAGGTCCATAGATGGCCTCCAAAGATGTTTATGAACATATGGAACCATGTCCCAAGGCTTGGAAACATGTCTTGATCAAAATCAAAAGCAATGGCTAACTTTCCTTGACAAAACCCTAGTTTAAGGTATGGTGAGCTTGTGGCTCAAGGTACTTGTAATAGGAACCAAACACACTTGATTTCTTGTGGAGTAGGATCTCTTGGATGTAGGTAAGTTCAATTGGTTGATGAACCAATCAAACCTTGACTGATCATGACAAACCTCTTCAGTGATTCTTCAGTTTAAAACCCTAATTCCTCAACTTTGGTCCGATAGTCCCTTGTTGACTTGATTTGATCCAAAGTTTGGAGATCCCAAACTCGTGAACACTTGTGATGATGTATGGAGCCAAGAAAAGTCTTAGGAGACCTTGAATCATGTGATAACCTGGCTTAGGAGACTTTGCCCTCTTTCTGGTGTAAACCCTGATTTCACAAAAGAAACAAACTAGCAAAGATATGGGTTAGTTAATAATGCACAGATGATTGATCCCTAAATGTAAGTGCAAGATGTTATGACATCTAAGGGGTAAAATTTGGGTTATAAAAGTTGCCCCTATTTGAATAGCTTTACCAGATGGCACGAGGAATGAAAATCCTCGGGGCATCAAGGTGAAAGGTATTAAATATAGCAAACCGAAAATTTTGCCCTTAGATGGAATGCAGATGCTAAGGACAGGTGACAGACATGCAAATGCTGACATGCCATGAACTTCTTATATGATGATATGATGTCGTGATAGTG
Organism: Lathyrus tuberosus; assembly: GCA_022829125.1. NCBI lineage: Eukaryota > Viridiplantae > Streptophyta > Magnoliopsida > Fabales > Fabaceae > Lathyrus > Lathyrus tuberosus. Next base: position 2,062,376 of record JALAZF010000052.1, on the reverse strand, counting down.
CAAAGATGTAGACAAGCAAGACACCAGAGACAAAAAGCAAACAACCACAGGTGAGTTTTACTGGGGAGGGATGAATGCTAATATCCACAAGGGGAAATCTCACTGGGGAGACTAACTGATCAATAAAAGAGACTCACTGGGGAGACTCTGAGGAAACACTGGGGATAGAAAAAGATAAATGGGGGAAAATCCCACAAGTCCTTACTTGAGATATGAGCCAGAGAGGTGTTCTCCACTGGGGAAGGCCCAGGGAGATGGATGACAGGTTCATATGTGACCGGACGACACTGGGGGAAAAGAGACACATTTTTACTGGGCATGAAACCAGAAAGAAGACATGATCTCCACTGGGGATCAACTTGAAATAAGAGGATAGATATTTTAAAAAGATATTCTGGGGATTTTCTTATATTGAGGAGTTCAAATGGGATCTTCAAGAAAAGCCAGAAAAGACGGAGACAAACACAAGCTTTGCGCGCGCCATATGATGAAGATCACAAGGGCTTTAATTGGGGAAAAGATTTATGAACCATTAATGATTGGACTTTGAATGCCAATATGAGTTGGACTTTGGATACCAGTATGAGCTGGATTTTGGATGCCAATATGAGTTGGACTTGAATGCCGATATGTGTTGGACTTTGGATACCAGTATGAGCTGGACTTGAATTTTAGGTTCATATCTGACCAAGGTTCATATCTGACCTGAAGTTTTGGTTCACATATGACCAAGGTTCATATCTGACCTGAGGTTTTTGGGTATCTGATAGGTCAGTATCGGGGTTGCACAAATGAAGAGTAGACTTCCTGGGGAATATAGACAATGAGCAAAATCTGACGCACGCGGGTGAAGATCGGACACAAGCTAAACACAGATCATAGATCGGTAAATTTGAAGTAAAGGGAGGTAAAGACCCACAAGCAAAAAAAGCAAACCAGATGCAAAAGATGCAGGATGATATGGTATGATGCGAATGCTCAATGTTATGCAAGAGATGACTCTAACGAGAGACGGTAAACTGGGAAAGAGTGAGTGGATGGATAACGCATCCACTGCCAAGAGTCACATGATTCTGGAGAGAACGGACCCTCTGGGGATTGAATAGGGAATAATCTTCTTTCACTGGGAAAATAAAATCTTCCACGAACATCTGTGAGGATACTGGGGGAGAAATCCTTTGTATCGTGGTAATCAGTCATTACTGACATGTCTGATCTAGGAAACATTGTTGGTTTTGGACTCGTATCACTGGGGAAACATACACCAGATGCTTTAAAAGTGTTTTCATCACAATCAAGACTTTACTGGGGATAGTAAATGATTTCACTAAATCAAACCCTAATGCCAAAGCAAATTATATTTTCATTGTGTTTTCTCAAAAGATCTTTCAAAACATTTTCCGCTTTCAAAACCATTGTTAATGAACAAGTGAGGATTTGCATAACAAGAAAAATAATAGAGCAATGATAAATGTCAAACAAAGAATGGTCTAAAATCTTATTTTATTAGAATGGTAACTTTCCAATGGCGAAGTTCCATGGAACATTACAATTGGAATAATGGCAATTTGGGAAAAGGTTACATCGTATTCAATGACAGCTACCATCCCTAATGACTAAGAGTCCCAAAAATGAACTTTGCTGCTGATGAGGGAAAATGAACTTGAACTTCTTTCATAAATTCCTTGATGTAGGTGACAACCCCATCTGACACAGTGAAACGCCTTTGTCCCTAATTTTTGCCTGGACCGCCTTTTCAGGTTTGCAGCCCACCGGGACGCTCTTTTTTTGCCTAGGCCCCCCTTTCGGGTTTTCAACCTAGCGAGCTCTTTTTTTTATTTTTTATTTGATCCCTAAATTTTGCCTGAGTCTCCTTCATAGGTTATGACCCACCGGGATACCCCTTTTTTGCCTAAGTCGCCATTTCTGGTTTTCGACTTAGCGGGCTTTTTTTAGGCGCAATATTTTCGTACTGAGTCAGCATTCATAGGGTGTGAGAGTTGTTCACCGTCCATCGTTGTAAGGAATAAGGAACCTCCTGAGAACACTTTTTTTTACCACAAACGGGCCTTCATAGTTGGGCACCCATTTTCTGCGAGCATTCCTCTGAGATGGCAAGATCTTTCTGAGTACGAGTTCTCCTTCATGAAATTCAAGAATACGGACCTTCTTATCAAAGATCTTTTCATCCTTATCTGATACAAGTGACCATGACACATAGCAGTCAATCGTTTCTCATAAATGAGGTTCAGCTGATCATATCTTTCTCGGGCCCACTCTGCTTCATCGAGCTTGGTCTCCATCAGAATTCTTAATGATGGTATCTCTACTTCAATGGGGAGAACAACATCCATCCCATATACTAGATAAAAGGGAGTTGCCCCTGTTGAAGTTCGAACCGAAGTTCTGTATCCACGCAAAGCAAATGGTAACATCTCATGCCCATCCTTATAAGTCTTGACCATTTTCTGCAGGATCTTTTTGATGTTTTTGTTGGCAGCCTCGACAGCTCCATTCATCTTGGGACGGTAAGGTGAGGAATTGTGATGCTCAATCTTGAAATTGTCACACAACTCCCTCATTGTTTTGTTGTTCAGATTTGTCCCATTGTTGGGTATGATTTTTTTAGGGATCCCGTAATGACAAATGATATTATTCTTAATGAAACAGGCAACTACTTGCTTGGTTACATTGGCATAGAACGCAGCTTCAACCCATTTCGTGAAGTAGTCAATGGCCACTAAGATGAAACGATGACCGTTGGAAGCTTTCGGCTCAATAGCCCCAATCATATCAATGCCCCACATAGAGAAAGGCCAAGGTGACGACAAAACATTCAACAATGTTGGAGGTACTCGCACCTTGTCAGCATAGATCTGGCATTTGTGACATTTTCTGGCGTATTGGATACAGTTAGCTTCCATAGTCAACCAATAATAACCAGCCCTTAAGATCTTCTTAACCATGACATGCCCACTGGCGTGAGTACCAAAGGCTCCTTCATGAATATCATGAATCAGCAGGTCTGCTTCTCGTTTATCAACACATCTTAGTAAAACCGTGTCATGATTCCTTTTGTAGAGTACATCATTGCTGAGGAAAAACTTGGATGATAATCTTCGCAAAGTTTTCTTGTCATGACTGGAAGCATTAGCAGGATACTCTTGAGTCTTCAAATAATTCAAAATGTCGTGAAACCATGGCTTCCCATCTACCCCTTCTTCAACTGATTGATAGTAGGCGGGTTCAGTTTTGTGCTCGATGCTGATGAGCAGTGCTTCATTAACAAAATTAACTTTCCACGTTGAAGCTAACATGGCTAGGTCGTTGGCTATGTGATTCTCTGAGCGAGGAACAAGACGAAAAGTAATCTCATCAAAGTATTGGATCATTTCCACAATGTAAGCGTGGTACGGGATCGGTTTCTCGTCTTTAGTCTCCCATTTGCCTTTGACTTGGTAGATAACTAAAGCAGAATAACCAATGACTTCTAGGATTTTGATTCTGAGATTAATTGCAGCTTCCAAACCCAGGATGCAAGCTTCATACTCAGCAACATTGTTCGTGCACCCAAAGTCTAATCTTGCTGTAAAAGGAGTATAACCACCATTAGGGTTTATCAACACAACCCCGGCACCATGTCCTTTGTAGTTGGACAAACCATCAAACATCATTTTCCATCTAGAACCGAGTTCAGGACCTTTATCAGGGCCTGGCTCTTCACAATCTTTTACCACCATGATGTCTTCATCAGGAAAATCAAACTTGAGAGGCTCATAATCTTCAACTGGCTGATCTGCAAGATACTCTGATAAGACACTTCCCTTGATAGCCTTCTGAGTGACATATTGGATATCATATTCAGACAAAAGCATGTGCCAACGGGCAAGTCTTCCTGTTTGAGCAGGTTTTTCAAAGATGTACTTTATTGAATCCATTTTGGAGATCAACAAAGTAGTGTGACATATCAAACACTGCCTCAAACGTGTGGCAGCCCATGCTAGAGCACAACATGTCTTCTCTAGCAATGAATAACGGCTTTCACATTCAGTGCACTTTTTGCTTAAGTAATAGATGGCATGCTCCTTGCGTTCAGTTTCATCATGTTGGCCCAAGACGCAACCCATGGATCCTTCCAACACAGTCATATACATGAAGAGGGGTCTCCCAGGAACAGGGGGAATCAAGATCAGTGGTTCTTATAAGTAACTCTTGAGTTTATCAAAAGCTTGCTGACAATCAGAATTCCACTCTATAGTTTGGTCTTTGCGAAGCAATTTGAATATTGGCTCATAAGTGGGAGTCATGTTGGAGATGAATTTGGAGATATAGTTCAAACAGCCCAGAAAACCTCTTACCTGCGATTCAGTATGCGGAGCTGACATTTCTTGAATAGCTCGTACTTTGTCAGGGTCTACCTCAATTCCTCGTTGACAGACGATAAAACCAAGCAGCTTTCCTGATCTGACACCGAAAGTACATTTAGCAAGATTCAACTTTAGCTGATATTTCCGGAGTCTCTTGAATAATTTCAGAAGATGGTCCAGATATTCCTCTTCACTCTGAGATTTGGCAATCGTATCATCCACATACACTTCAATTTCTTTATGGATCATGCCATGGAATAAGGTCACCATAGCCCTCTGATAGGTTGCCCCTGCATTTTTCAAACCGAAGGGCATGACTTTGTAACAATAAGTTCCCCATGGAGTGATGAATGTAGTCTTATCCATATCGGCTGGATCCATTCTGATCTGATTGTAGCCTGAGAAACCATCCATAAAAGAGAAAACTGCAAAACTGACTGTATTATCCATAAGAGTGTCGATATGCAGTAGAGGGAAATCGTCCTTTGGACTGGCTTTGTTGAGGTCCCTATAATCTACGCACATTCGCACCTTACCATTCTTCTTCATTACTGGCACGATATTGGTTACCCATTTAGGATTCTTGGAAACTGCTAAGAAACCTGCATCCAATTGTCGCTTAACCTCATCTCTGATCTTGAGAGCCATGTCGGGTCTACTTCTTCGAAGTTTCTATTTTATTGGTGAGCATTTAGGCTTGAGTGGTAGTTTATGAACTACAATATCGGTATCCAACCCAGGCATGTCCTGATAAGACCATGCAAACACGTCAGTATATTCTTCAAGAAGCTTCACTAACCGTCGTTTGATCTCCGGTGCTAGTGTTGCCCCAATCTTGACTTCCTTCTTGTCTTCATCAGTACCAAGATTGGTGGTGTCAATTTCTTCCTCGTGCGGCTGAAGAGCCGTGTATTCGTACTCACACATTTTTTCCAACTCATCCGGGACCTCATAATCCTCTTTTTCCTCATCCTCAGCTTGATAGATGGGTGAATCAAAGTCAATAGTGAGAGCATGGTCATTGAATACAACAGGTTTGGGATTTATTATGCATGATGGAGAGATTTATTTCATTAAAATACACAAAGATCAAATGCAAGAAGAAAATGTTTTTGTAGTTTTGAAAAGATTGGCATTTTTCCTTAAAAGTAAAAACAGTAAATAAAGACAAAAGAAATTAACAAAACATCACTTCATTGATCAATAAGAATTAAAAGCGGGGGCCCATACAAAATAATCCGATAGCCTCGGGAAAGGCTACGAAATTGAAAACAACAACAAAAGCAAGCAAATTACTCTGGCATAGGGTACAAAATAGGGATTTCAACAGCTTTTAAATTACTCAATGCGGCGTCATACTGAAAAACCAAGTGGCTAATGTCCTCATCTTCAGCGTCTTCAATGATGGCATGAACTTGATGTCCTCCACTGACAAATACTTCCTGAATCGTCTTCGGTCGCCATGTTGTAGCATCTTTTTCCTCATGATTTGGTTTGTAACCCAACCCTTGATACTTTTATCTTTCTTGAAACTCGATGACTTTTCCCCAACCTTCAGGTACACCTTCTTGTAGGGCAGATTGGATACTCTTGAAAGAAGCAAAAGATGGATTATTCGAAGCCACTGGCTCTTCATTGTCATGTATAACAGCATTAGCTATCTCAAGAGCTTGGAAAGAGGTTTCCAAAGCATCTTCATCAGCTTCAATGTATCAGAAAGAAGACAGGTTACTGACCATCAGATCTTCCTCGCCATGGATAATGACCTACTTCTCATTAGCTACAAATTTCATCTTCTGATGCAAAGTTGAAGTTACGGCACCGGCCTCGTGAATCCAAGGCCTCCCCAACAGACAACTGTAAGCGGGATTGATATCCAAGACTTGGAAAACAACGTTGAACACATGAGGACCCATTAGAATAGGTAACTCAATCTCTCCCATTACTGATCTTCTTGAGCCATCAAAGGCTTTGACAATAAGTGAAGTAGGCTTCATCCTAACTCCTTGACAGGTTAACTTTTCCAGAGTTCTCTTTGGCAAAACATTCAAAGATGAACCAGTATCTACAAGCACTCTGACTAAAGTATCCTCTTGGCACTTTATGGATACATGCAAGGTAAGATTATGGTTTCGGCCTCCTCGAGGTAATTCTTCGTCTCTGAAACTGAGAGTATTGCAGGCTGTGCCTTTCGAGTAAGTTTAGTAATTAATTCTTCCAATTGCTCCTTCAATTCTCTCAATTTAAGTGGTGTCATCCGATACGGAGAAACGGATATAGGAGCCATTCCCGAAATCAAGTCAATAGAAAATTCCACTTCCTTCTCCGGAGGAAGAGAAGTGACATCCTCGGGGAAAACTTCTGAAAACTCACAGACTACAGGAATACTCAACACTTGAAGATCGCTACTCCCCTCCTTAGTAAGAACCAAAAGAACATATATTTCCTTCTCAAACAAGAAATTTATCATTCCAACCGTACCTTCTAAAATAGTTGTTAATACATCCTTCGGAGTAGCTTCAGTAGATGGAATGATGATTAGCTTCTCCTCACACCCGATGAAAACCAAATTAGCAGAAAGCCAAACCATTCCCAAAACAACATCTACTTTCTTAAGTGGCAAACAAATAAGATCAATCTGAAAAACTCTCCCATCCACAGAGTAAACACAATTCTCACACATTAGAGGTGTTTCAACTATCTCATCCATGGCAGTAGTAACCACCACGGGAGGAGATAACAGAATAGCTTGCAACCCAAGTCGCTTCATGCATTGCATTGACACAAAAGAGTGTGTTGCTCCACAATCAAATAATACAAAACAAGGATGTCCATTAACGAAACACGTACCAATAATCAAAGAGTTATCACCCTTTTCTTTCCTCGCATCCAAAGTATAAACTCGGCCGATACTCTTCCCTTGCGTCTGATTCCTACTCTGAGGACAATCCCTTGCCAAATGACCCATCTTCTGACACTGAAAACACCTCACACTTTCGATACCACATCTTCCATGATGATTCCTACCACACGTGCGACACATAGGAGGTGCGTTGGTCCTAGAACCCTGAACTTGCTTCCCTTTGAAAGCTTGTTGTCTCGGCCTAAATTGTTGATTTGATCTTCCACGATCACTTTGATTCGATCTACCCAAATCCCCCTCTACTTAAACTTTCTTTAAACTATTCTCTGCCACATAACATTGCCTTAGCAATTCCGCATAACTAGTGAACTCTCTTTGAGACACACTATGCGAAATTTCAGCCTTCAAACCAAAAAGAAACCGGTCAATTTTCCACCTCTCGTCCGGAGCATACATGGTCTGCCTAGAATAAGCAGCCATAATCTCAAACCTCTCGACAAAAGCAGCCACCATCAAAGTACCATGTCTCAACTGTTGAAATTCAAATTCCTTCCGGGTCCTTAAGGAACTAGGAAAATAATTCTCCATGAAATTAATCTTAAATTGCTCCCAGACCTTAGGTACCTCTTAAATAGTCATCAGGGTTAAGGCACCCTCCCACCACCTCATGGCAGGACCCTTCAACGAATGAGAAGTAAATACCACCTTATTCTCCTCACTACAATGGACTATCAAGAAAATTCTTTCCATGCCAGCTATCCATTCATGAGCTTTCACAGGATCTAATCCACCATGAAATTCAGGAGGATTTATGCGGATGAAATCTCAGAAGCTCCCACCTACAACTTCTGGAATAACCACCTGAGGATGTAAACCTCCGTTCATTTGTTGTACCATCTACTGCATGAATTGGTTTTGTTGCTGCTGCATCTATTGCATAAACTGATACAAAGGGGCATTCCCATCGCCGCCTGGCGGATTCGTCCCTGCTGGAGTAGTTCTGGGCCTACCGCGATTGCTTCTGCATCCGTCAACCATGTTCCTAAAGTTCATACAGATAGGATTAAGTTGATCAGACTCAATACCATAAATATAACACTTAAGACTAATGGCGAGTCCACACATATGAAGCGGAAAGAAATACTTATACTATTTCATGGCTAGGTCGAGGATACGACCTGCTCTGATACCAACTCTAACAACCATATATAATATAATACATCAAGCATCCATATCATACATGCATTCACGTTTTGGTACTGAAATACCATAAGTTCCTAGTTAACACATTATACATATACATGCCCAAAACACTACATGAAAGAAAAACTATGGCACAATATATATACAAGATGTTCCAATACACTAAGAACTAGATCAATACAATGATCTCAAAAATAAGTCTCCAAAGCGGAAGTCTTGCCATCCCAAAAAGCCAAGGAGAATAAGCAAAATCAAACGACTTTATCCTTACCCTTCGCGGAACCTGTGGTACCTATAATATAATCAACAACATGGGGTGAGATATTAAATCTCAGTGAGTTCCCTATCTTATGAATTCTCTCGGCTTTACAGGGTTCTAGCCAAATCCTAACTCAAGTCAAGGGAAGGGAAGTGACCTTGAGTACTCACTCTCACACTATATGGAAACATGTCGTGAGTTCACCAACTCAAAATATCACTAATCGTTAACCATACCAAGGCATCCTCTTTTTCCGTCCGCTTCTACGTCTAGAAGTCGACCCGAGTCATGCATCTTTGTAACCTACTTGACATACGAATGGATTCGGGTTCTACGGGCCATTAACCGTTATGAACCATCACTTCACACGGGCCATTAACCGTCACAAGCATACGCTCCATGGGCGCCATTCATACTGTACGCGGGAATCAAACCTGTCAAGTAGTCATGCATACGTTTCATAGGAGCTCGAGACTCATGAAACTGCAACTCAAGATAAACGGTTACGATTACATGATCATATACATAAACGTGATTGAATTCGACAATCACAAGGCCACATTGCCTTAAGGCCTCTTTTTCCTTTTCCAACAACTAACATAGTACACATGTTCCATAATAGTGTTTATTTCTTTCTATACCATTCGGTATTTGGTTACACGCTTCGGCCTTTCTTGTACGAGCGTTAACATTGGATCGTCTACCAATTTCCTAGCCCATTACTAGGTTCTAACATAATTTGGTGTAAGTTTTCCTCACTCTTCCTATTTTATCTATTAAGCACGCATATCTCTCACAAACATGTTTAACAACAATAAGATAGGCAAAACATATTACATTTGCCCAATAGAATTACACATGACAATTCAACATAATTATACCACTTTTGGGTTTCCTCCAATTATTTAATCGGGCAATAAAATCGATATTTTTAACCTCCAGTAAATAAAGTATTCTCATAGCTTTCCATCGGTACCAAGAACTCCTCGATCGGAAACACGGTTTGAAAGTTATTAATTTTCAAAGATAATTTTTCAAAGTATAACAGTGGTAACTGGTTACTCACCAAGTGATAATCGGTTACTCAAGCTTCACTGTTCACACAGAATCAAATTGAGAGTTAGAGGCACTTTTGGGTAACCGGTTACTCACCACAGGGTAACCGGTTACTTCGTTCATTTTCTGCGCAGCAAGTCAATTTTTCAAAGGGTAACCCGTTACTCACCAGAGGGTAACCGGTTACTCTGGGCGCAAAGGCAAAAATAATTGTTTTCATGAACTCTCTTCCATTCCAATCTCAATCAAAACAATTTCAAACACACAAACAAGTATTAACAGATGATTATACATATATATCAATCACTCTATGACGTTTATACCTCACTTAATCCGTATGATTTCATTAATTTGCAAAATTACTCATTTTTATCAATATCCAACCTAACTCTAGAAACTCAAGAATTCTACAACTAAAGCCTCTATCTAGAACCCACCTGGATTAGAGGATGATGATGAAGAAGATAAGATGAATTGATGAAGAGTAGGGGATGATTCTTGATCTTGAGCTCCTTGGGTTTTCTCTTCTTTTTCCTTCTTTTCCTCCTCCTTCTCTATAATTTCTTTCTATCTTTCCTTACTATGTTTGGCAAGGGAGGAAAGGAAATGATATAGGAAAATATCATTAATTAGTAACACTACTAAAAGTCCAAAAAGTCTCTATAGCTCCAATAAATTTAAAACCTCAGAGTCGGGAAATATTAACTTGAACTACTCTGAGTTCAACAGTTACTCTAATTATCTTTGCAGATAATTTCTCAGAGTACACCGGAGCTCAGTTGATCACAACTTAATATTATCCAGAGCAATCAAAATACGGGGTATTACAATTTGTTTACCTAAGCATGACACATAATCTTTTTATAAAGGTCTTTTTGAATTGCTTATAGGTTGATTGACTTAATTTTAAAATACAACATGTTTTTAGCACACTAGATTAAAAAATATACTTGTATTAAAAATATTTTAAATTTAATTTAAATATTTAAATATAATTTTATAAAAAATATTCATTATCAATTTAAATATGTAAATATTTTAATATAAATTTTATAAAAAATATTTATTATCAATTGAAATATTTTAATATTAATTTACATAAGTAAACAATAACATAGTTGTGATTAACTAATATAAAAAACATCTTAGAAATAATCATTATCAATACAAGAAAAAAAAAAGGACAAATCCACTCCACAAGACTCAAGGTATAAACCTAATTATCCAAAATGAAAGGTACAGTTTTTGGTCTCAATTTTTTACAACACTTATCTTGAATCTTGAACTGGCTTAAAAGGTAAGATAACCAGCCCAGAGTGCTTGAACAATATATGAAGCACGTTCAAATTATTTTCAGCTTAATAACATTATTATTGTGTTTGAGTTACACTAATTAAGGAGTTGATCGGAAGGAGAAAACAAAAGATATTAGAGTGGAAGAAATTAAATTACGGAATTAATTAGGATCAAATTAAAATAAATTAGGTAGAATTCATATTTTTTCAGAATTACGTCTTTAATTTGGGCATCTTCCTTTACTATAAGGGAAAGGTTTTCATCTTTGAATCCCATTTGTAGTATTCATATTAGAAAAGATAGATTAATGTTATACATGCAAAAATTGTTCATAGATAAATCTTTTATAAATTTAAGGAAATACAAAATAAATATACGTTTATACACTTCTATTTGTTTCCCTAAGCATGACACATAATCTTTCTATAAAGGTCTTTTTGAATTGCTTATAGGTTGATTAACTTAATTTTCAAATACAACATGTTTTTAGCATACTAGACTAAAAAATATACTTATATTAAATTTAATTTAAATATTTAAATTTAATTTTATAAAAAATATTCATTGTCAATTTAAATATTTAAATATTTTAATATAAATTTTATAAAAAATATTTATTATCAATTGAAATATTTTAATATTAGTTTATATAAGTAAACAATAAAATAGTTGTGATTAACTAATATAAAAAACATCTTAGAAATAATCATTATCAATACATGAAAATAAAAGGACAAATCCACTCCACAAGACTCAAGGTATAAAACTAATTATCCAAAATAAAAGGTACAATTTTTGGTCTATATCTTTTTACGACACCTATCTTGAATCTTGAATTGGCTTAAAAGGTAAGGTAACCAGCCCAGAGTGCTTGAACAATATATGAAGCACGTTCAAATTGTTTTCAGCTTAAAAACGTTATTATTGTGTGTGAGTTACACTAATTATGGAATTGATTGGAAGGAGAAAACAAAATATATTAGACTGGAAGAAATTAGATTACAGAATTAATTAGGATCAAATTAAAATAAATTAGGTAGAATTCATATTTTCACAATTACGTCTTTAATTTGTGCATCTTCCTATATTATAAGGGAAAGGTTTTCATCTTTGTGTCCCATTTGTAGTATTTCTGTTAGAAAAGATATAGTAATGTTACATATGCAAAAATTGTTCATAGATAAATCCCTTATAAATTTTAGAAAATACAAAATAAATATACGTTTATACACTTATATTTGTTTCCCTAAGCATGACACATAATCTTTTTATAAAGGTCTTTTTGAATTGCTTATAGGTTGATTAACTTAATTTTAAAATACAACATGTTTTTAGAACACTAGATTAAAAAATATACTTATATTAAAAATATATTAAATTAAATTTACATATTTAACTATAATTTTATATAAAATATTCATTATCAATTTAAATATTTTAATATAAATTTTATAAAAAATATTTATTATCAATTTAAATATTTTAATATTTATTTACATAAGTAAACATTAAAATAGTTGTGATTAAATAATATAAAAAGTAACTAAGAAATAATCGTCATCAATACATGAAAATAAAGGGACAAATCCACTCCATAAGACTCAAGGTATAAAACTAATTATCCAAAATGAAAGGTACAGTTTTTGGTCTCTATTTTTTACGACAGTTATCTTGAATCTTGAACTGGCTTAAAAGGTAAGGTAACCTGCCCATATTGCTTGAACAATAGATGAAGCACGTTCAAATTATTTTCAGCTTAATAACGTTATTATTCTGTGTGAGTTACACTAATTATGGAATTGATCGGAAGGAGAAAACAAAAGATATTTTTAACGCCCTGTATAATATTTATCTAGAATAATACCATACAAGTGTTTTTATTTGGTACTGACACCATCATAAGTGCCTATTGGCATAATTCACATACTTGTCCAATTCTAAAACATAAATAAAACATATGGTACAAGTCATGGAAACTAGCCAAAATAATAAAATCTAAGATCAATATACAATATTCCTCATTGTACAAGAAAATAATACACAGCGGAATAAGCTCAACTAAGCTTCTCTTGAAACATCCAAGCATAGCTCCACTTGTAAATCATACCTGCAAATACCTCCTGAAAATAATCAACAATAGTGGGGTGAGATACATCAAATCTCAGTGAGTTCCCTATCTTATGGATTCTCTCGGGTTCTAGCCAAATCCTAACTCAAGTCAAGGGGAAGGGAAATGACTTCGAGTACACAAATTTACACTATATGGAAACACGTTATTGAGCTCGTTACTCAAAATATTCACTTATCGATAACCTTGTCAAGGCATCCCCTTTCTCCCGCCCTCTTCTACGTCTAGAAGTAGGAACGAGTCATGGGCCCTCGTAGATTTCTTGGTATACGAAATGGATTCGAAAATAAGGGACACATTATCACCTTAAATCGTCACTTCACATGGCTCGTACACCGTCACAAGTCTCTTTACCCGTAGGCTCCATTCGTACTATAACATTGGGAATCAAACCTACCAAGAAATCGTGCATTCATTACAGAGGAGCGCGTTACTCATGAAATGGCACATAATAGAATAATGGTTACGATTTCGTGATTTCACATACAACCATAATTGTATTCAACATTTCTAGGCCACATTAGCCTTTAGGCCTCTTTTGCCTTTCTCAAATAAACATAATAATTACACGTTTTCCATACTAGTGTTCACTCTCTCCTAGACCAATACTCGTCACGGATGCACCTTTCTACACCAAGTACCCGAGCATCGCCATCTAGGTTATCTACTCTAGGCCAGAACTCGTCAATGAATCCATGAGCGTCGCCATACAGAGTTTCTATCAATTCCTAGCCATTACTAGGTTTCACTATTATGTTGTTATGGGGTAAAGTTTCCTCACTCTTTCTATTTCATATTTTAACATGCACTCTCTCTCGATCCTGTTTAACAACAATACTAGACAAAGCATATTACAATTGCATTTTAGAATTACATATAATAATTCAATCATAAGTTATACAAAGCATATCACAATTGTATAATAAAATCACTTATAATGATTCATCATATAAACACATCACTTTCGGGTTCCCTCCAATTCATTTAATCGGGTATTGAAATCAAATTTCTCACTCTTATCTCGTAGGATATTTCACAGCTTTGCATCAGCTATCATTATGCCGCGATTGGATTTACGATCCAAAAGATATGGATTTCAACATATCACATACCATTGCTTTCCTTCATTTTCCACTAAATAATTTATCCCACATCATACCCTTAATTTTCGCTCTTATGGGGTAGAGGGTCGTCATAGCTTTCCAATGATACCAAGAACGTCTCGATCCGAGTTACAGATCAAAAGATATGAAGGAAACAAAATGGGAAAATCGGTCATGTTCGCTAGGCGAATCCCAGCGAGCGTTCGCTTTCCTTCGCTGAGCGAAGCTCCAGGCAAAATCCCACAAACAGAACCAAAATGACACAATGTTCGCTAGGCGAACAACTTGGCGAACATTCGCCTTCCTTCGCTGCCGGGTTCGCTAGGTGAACCCTCGAAACCATTCGCTTCCGCTTCGCCCCAGGTTCGTTAGGCGAACCATGCGAAACCCAGAAATTCAGCAGCGCTGTTATGGGTCCAAAAACAACATTTCTTCAACCAAAATCACTTCCAAGTCACACCATAACAATCAAAACATATTCCAATCATAACAACAGGTATTCTACGCATTTTATATCGCATTTCATCCGTTAGATTTCGTTTATCCGTTTAATCATTTTCTCTCAAATCTAACCTAAGATATAAATCCTCAATTCTAGAACTTAGAGTGTCTAACTAGAACCCACCTGGTAATCGAAGAGGAGGTTGAAGAAGATGATGAATCGATGAAGATGATCCATAAGCTTTTTTTCTTCTTCCATGACTTTTTCCTCTTCTCTTCTTTTTCTCCTCCTTACTATCTTCTTCTTCTTTTCTTTATCTAACAAATATATATATATATATATATATATATATATATATATATATATATATATATATATATAAAATACCAATATTATATAATATAATCCAATAGAGTAAAATATCTCCAATTGATATTTTGTCGTCTCAAACCAATTGATCAATTATTAGAGTTACCTTAATATACTCTCTTGAACTAATAATTATTGATCTGTCTCTTCCATAAAATAATTTATCTCTTTAGAGTTCATTAGTTGCTCTATTAATCCCATTTGACTATACTCAAAACACTTAGAGGATTCCATTAATCCAATTAACCAAAGAAAGAGCACATAGGTACTCATCTGATCTCTTCTGATATCCAATTGAGCATTTAAATAATATGGGGTATTACAATATTAGAGTGGAAGAAATTAGATTACAGAATTAATTAGGATCAAATTAAAATAAATTAGGTAGAATTCATATTTTCACAATTACGTCTTTAATTTGTGCATCTTCCTATATTATAAGGGAAAGGTTTTCATCTTTGTATCCCATTTGTAGTATTTGTGTTAGAAAAGATATATTAATGCTACATATGCAAAAATTGTTCATAGATAAATCTCTTATAAATTTTAGAAAATACAAAATAAATATACGTTTATACACTTCTATTTGTTTCCCTAAGCATGACACATGATCTTTTTATAAAGGTCTTTTTGAATTGCTTATAGGTTGATTAACTTAATTTTAAATACAACATGTTTTTAGCACACTAGATTAAAAAATATACTTATATTAAAAATATGTTAAATTAAATTTAAATATTTAATTATAATTTTATATAAAATACTCATTATCAATTTAAATACTTTAATATAAATTTTATAAAAAATATTTATTATCAATTTAAATATTTTAATATTAATTTACATAAGTAAACAATAAAATAGTTGTGATTAAATAATATAAAAAACAACTAAGAAATAATCGTCATCAATACATGAAAATAAAGGGACAAATCCACTCCATAAGACTCAAGGTATAAAACTAATTATCCAAAATGAAAGGTACAGTTTTTGGTCTCTATTTTTTACGACAGTTATCTTGAATCTTGAACTGGCTTAAAAGGTAAGGTAACCTGCCCAGATTGCTTGAACAATAGATGAAGCACGTTCAAATTGTTTTCAGCTTAATAACGTTATTATTGTGTGTGAGTTACACTAATTATGGAATTGATCGGAAGGAGAAAACAAAAGATATTTTTAACACCCTGTATAATATTTATCTAGAATAATACCATACAAGTGTTTTTATTTGGTACTGACACCATCATAAGTGCCTATTGGCATAATTCACATACTTGTCCAATTCTAAAACATAAATAAAACATATGGTACAAGTCATGGAAACTAGCCAAAATAATAAAATCTAAGATCAATATACAATATTCCTCATTGTACAAGAAAATAATACACAGCGGAATAAGCTTAACTAAGCTTCTCTTGAAACATCCAAGCATAGCTCCACTTGTAAATCATACCTGCAAATACCTCCTGAAAATAATCAACAATAGTGGGGTGAGATACATCAAATCTCAGTGAGTTCCCTATCTTATGGATTCTCTCGGGTTCTAGTCAAATCCTAACTCAAGTCAAGGGGAAGGGAAATGACTTCGAGTACACAAATTTACACTATATGGAAACACGTTATTGAGCTCGTTACTCAAAATATTCACTTATCGATAACCTTGTCAAGGCATCCCCTTTCTCCCGCCCTCTTCTACGTCTAGAAGTAGGAACGAGTCATGGGCCCTCGTAGATTTCTTGGTATACGAAATGGATTCGGAAATAAGGGACACATTATCACCTTAAATCGTCACTTCACACGGCCCGTACACCATCACAAGTCTCTTTACCCGTAGGCTCCATTCGTACTATAACATTGGGAATCAAACCTACCAAGAAATAGTGCATTCATTACAGAGGAGCGCGTTACTCATGAAATGGCACATAATAGAATAATGGTTACGATTTCGTGATTTCACATACAACCATAATTGTATTCAACATTTCTAGGCCACATTAGCCTTTAGGCCTCTTTTGCCTTTCTCAAATAAACATAATAATTACACGTGTTCCATACTAGTGTTCACTCTCTCCTAGACCAATACTCGTCACGGATGCACCTTTCTACACCAAGTACCCGAGCATCGCCATCTAGGTTATCTACTCTAGGCCAGAACTCGTCAATGAATCCACGAGCGTCGCCATACAGAGTTTCTATCAATTCCTAGCCATTACTAGGTTTCACTATTATGTTGTTATGGGGTAAAGTTTCCTCACTCTTTCTATTTCATATTTTAACATGCACTCTCTCTCGATCCTGTTTAACAACAATACTAGACAAAGCATATTACAATTGCATTTTAGAATTACATATAATAATTCAATCATAAGTTATACAAAGCATATCACAATTGTATAATAGAATCACATATAATGATTCATCATATAAACACATCACTTTCGGGTTCCCTCCAATTCATTTAATCGGGTATTGAAATCAAATTTCTCACTCTTATCTCGTAGGATATTTCACAGCTTTGCATCGGCTATCATTATGCCGCGATCGGATTTACGATCCAAAAGATATGGATTTCAACATATCACATACCATTGCTTTCCTTCATTTTCGACTAAATAATTTATCCCACATCATACCCTTAATTTTCGCTCTTATGGGGTAGAGGGTCGTCATAGCTTTCCAATGATACCAAGAACGTCTCGATCCGAGTTACGGATCATACCAAGGACGTCTCGATCCGAGTTACGGATCAAAAGTTATGAAGGAAACAAAATGGGAAAATCTGTCATGTTCGCTAGGCGAATCCCAGCGAGCGTTCGCTTTCCTTCGCTGAGCGAAACTCCAGGAGAAATCCCACAAACAGAACCAAAATGACACAAAGTTCGCTAGGCAAACAACTTGGCGAACATTCGCCTTCCTTCGCTGCCGGGTTCGCTAGGCGAACCCTCGAAACCATTAGCTTCCGCTTCGCCCCAGGTTCGCTAGGCGAACCATGCGAAACCCAGAAATTCAGCAGCGCTGTTATGGGTCCAAAAACAACATTTCTTCAACCAAAATCACTTCCAAGTCACACCATAACAATCAAAACATATTCCAATCATAACAACAAGTATTCTACGCATTTTATATCGCATTTCATCCGTTAGATTTCGTTAATTTATCCGTTTAATCATTTTCTCTCAAATCTAACCTAAGTTCTAAATCCTCAATTCTAGAACTTAGAGTGTCTAACTAGAACCCACCTGGTAATCGAAGAGGAGGTTGAAGAAGATGATGAATCGATGAAGATGATCCATAAGCTTTTTTTCTTCTTCCATGACTTTTTCCTCTTCTCTTCTTTTTCTCCTCCTTACTATCTTCTTCTTCTTTTCTTTATCTAACAAATATTTATATATATATATATATATAATACCAATATTATATAATATAATCCAATAGAGTAAAATATCTCCAATTGATATTTTGTCGTCTCAAACCAATTGATCAATTATTAGAGTTACCTTAATATACTCTCTTGAACTAATAATTATTGATCTGTCTCTTCCATAAAATAATTTATCTCTTTAGAGTTCATTAGTTGCTCTATTAATCCCATTTGACTATACTCAAAACACTTAGAGGATTCCATTAATCCAATTAACCAAAGAAAGAGCACATAGGTACTCATCTGATCTCTTCTGATATCCAATTGAGCATTTAAATAATATGGGGTATTACAATATTAGAGTGGAAGAAATTAGATTACAGAATTAATTAGGATCAAATTAAAATAAATTAGGTAGAATTCATATTTTCACAATTACGTCTTTAATTTGTGCATCTTCCTATATTATAAGGGAAAGGTTTTCATCTTTGTATCCCATTTGTAGTATTTGTGTTAGAAAAGATATATTAATGCTACATATGCAAAAATTGTTCATAGATAAATCTCTTATAAATTTTAGAAAATACAAAATAAATATACGTTTATACACTTCTATTTGTTTCCCTAAGCATGACACATGATCTTTTTATAAAGGTCTTTTTGAATTGCTTATAGGTTGATTAACTTAATTTTAAATACAACATGTTTTTAGCACACTAGATTAAAAAATATACTTATATTAAAAATATGTTAAATTAAATTTAAATATTTAATTATAATTTTATATAAAATATTCATTATCAATTTAAATACTTTAATATAAATTTTATAAAAAATATTTATTATCAATTTAAATATTTTAATATTAATTTACATAAGTAAACAATAAAATAGTTGTGATTAAATAATATAAAAAACAACTAAGAAATAATCGCCATCAATACATGAAAATAAAGGGACAAATCCACTCCATAAGACTCAAGGTATAAAACTAATTATCCAAAATGAAAGGTACAGTTTTTGGTCTCTATTTTTTACGACAGTTATCTTGAATCTTGAACTGGCTTAAAAGGTAAGGTAACCTGCCCAGATTGCTTGAACAATAGATGAAGCACGTTCAAATTGTTTTCAGCTTAATAACGTTATTATTGTGTGTGAGTTACACTAATTATGGAATTGATCGGAAGGAGAAAACAAAAGATATTTTTAACACCCTGTATAATATTTATCTAGAATAATACCATACAAGTGTTTTTATTTGGTACTGACACCATCATAAGTGCCTATTGGCATAATTCACATACTTGTCCAATTCTAAAACATAAATAAAACATATGGTACAAGTCATGGAAACTAGCCAAAATAATAAAATCTAAGATCAATATACAATATTCCTCATTGTACAAGAAAATAATACACAGCGGAATAAGCTTAACTAAGCTTCTCTTGAAACATCCAAGCATAGCTCCACTTGTAAATCATACCTGCAAATACCTCCTGAAAATAATCAACAATAGTGGGGTGAGATACATCAAATCTCAGTGAGTTCCCTATCTTATGGATTCTCTCGGGTTCTAGTCAAATCCTAACTCAAGTCAAGGGGAAGGGAAATGACTTCGAGTACACAAATTTACACTATATGGAAACACGTTATTGAGCTCGTTACTCAAAATATTCACTTATCGATAACCTTGTCAAGGCATCCCCTTTCTCCCGCCCTCTTCTACGTCTAGAAGTAGGAACGAGTCATGGGCCCTCGTAGATTTCTTGGTATACGAAATGGATTCGGAAATAAGGGACACATTATCACCTTAAATCGTCACTTCACACGGCCCGTACACCATCACAAGTCTCTTTACCCGTAGGCTCCATTCGTACTATAACATTGGGAATCAAACCTACCAAGAAATAGTGCATTCATTACAGAGGAGCGCGTTACTCATGAAATGGCACATAATAGAATAATGGTTACGATTTCGTGATTTCACATACAACCATAATTGTATTCAACATTTCTAGGCCACATTAGCCTTTAGGCCTCTTTTGCCTTTCTCAAATAAACATAATAATTACACGTGTTCCATACTAGTGTTCACTCTCTCCTAGACCAATACTCGTCACGGATGCACCTTTCTACACCAAGTACCCGAGCATCGCCATCTAGGTTATCTACTCTAGGCCAGAACTCGTCAATGAATCCACGAGCGTCGCCATACAGAGTTTCTATCAATTCCTAGCCATTACTAGGTTTCACTATTATGTTGTTATGGGGTAAAGTTTCCTCACTCTTTCTATTTCATATTTTAACATGCACTCTCTCTCGATCCTGTTTAACAACAATACTAGACAAAGCATATTACAATTGCATTTTAGAATTACATATAATAATTCAATCATAAGTTATACAAAGCATATCACAATTGTATAATAGAATCACATATAATGATTCATCATATAAACACATCACTTTCGGGTTCCCTCCAATTCATTTAATCGGGTATTGAAATCAAATTTCTCACTCTTATCTCGTAGGATATTTCACAGCTTTGCATCGGCTATCATTATGCCGCGATCGGATTTACGATCCAAAAGATATGGATTTCAACATATCACATACCATTGCTTTCCTTCATTTTCGACTAAATAATTTATCCCACATCATACCCTTAATTTTCGCTCTTATGGGGTAGAGGTCGTCATAGCTTTCCAATGATACCAAGAACGTCTCGATCCGAGTTACGGATCATACCAAGGACGTCTCGATCCGAGTTACGGATCAAAAGTTATGAAGGAAACAAAATGGGAAAATCTGTCATGTTCGCTAGGCGAATCCCAGCGAGCGTTCGCTTTCCTTCGCTGAGCGAAGCTCCAGGAGAAATCCCACAAACAGAACCAAAATGACACAAAGTTCGCTAGGCAAACAACTTGGCGAACATTCGCCTTCCTTCGCTGCCGGGTTCGCTAGGCGAACCCTCGAAACCATTAGCTTCCGCTTCGCCCCAGGTTCGCTAGGCGAACCATGCGAAACCCAGAAATTCAGCAGCGCTGTTATGGGTCCAAAAACAACATTTCTTCAACCAAAATCACTTCCAAGTCACACCATAACAATCAAAACATATTCCAATCATAACAACAAGTATTCTACGCATTTTATATCGCATTTCATCCGTTAGATTTCGTTAATTTATCCTTTTAATCATTTTCTCTCAAATCTAACCTAAGTTCTAAATCCTCAATTCTAGAACTTAGAGTGTCTAACTAGAACCCACCTGGTAATCGAAGAGGAGGTTGAAGAAGATGATGAATCGATGAAGATGATCCATAAGCTTTTTTTCTTCTTCCATGACTTTTTCCTCTTCTCTTCTTTTTCTCCTCCTTACTATCTTCTTCTTCTTTTCTTTATCTAACAAATATTTATATATATATATATATATAATACCAATATTATATAATATAATCCAATAGAGTAAAATATCTCCAATTGATATTTTGTCGTCTCAAACCAATTGATCAATTATTAGAGTTACCTTAATATACTCTCTTGAACTAATAATTATTGATCTGTCTCTTCCATAAAATAATTTATCTCTTTAGAGTTCATTAGTTGCTCTATTAATCCCATTTGACTATACTCAAAACACTTAGAGGATTCCATTAATCCAATTAACCAAAGAAAGAGCACATAGGTACTCATCTGATCTCTTCTGATATCCAATTGAGCATTTAAATAATATGGGGTATTACAATATTAGAGTGGAAGAAATTAGATTACAGAATTAATTAGGATCAAATTAAAATAAATTAGGTAGAATTCATATTTTCACAATTACGTCTTTAATTTGTGCATCTTCCTATATTATAAGGGAAAGGTTTTCATCTTTGTATCCCATTTGTAGTATTTGTGTTAGAAAAGATATATTAATGCTACATATGCAAAAATTGTTCATAGATAAATCTCTTATAAATTTTAGAAAATACAAAATAAATATACGTTTATACACTTCTATTTGTTTCCCTAAGCATGACACATGATCTTTTTATAAAGGTCTTTTTGAATTGCTTATAGGTTGATTAACTTAATTTTAAATACAACATGTTTTTAGCACACTAGATTAAAAAATATACTTATATTAAAAATATGTTAAATTAAATTTAAATATTTAATTATAATTTTATATAAAATATTCATTATCAATTTAAATACTTTAATATAAATTTTATAAAAAATATTTATTATCAATTTAAATATTTTAATATTAATTTACATAAGTAAACAATAAAATAGTTGTGATTAAATAATATAAAAAACAACTAAGAAATAATTGTCATCAATACATGAAAATAAAGGGACAAATCCACTCCATAAGACTCAAGGTATAAAACTAATTATCCAAAATGAAAGGTACAGTTTTTGGTCTCTATTTTTTACGACAGTTATCTTGAATCTTGAACTGGCTTAAAAGGTAAGGTAACCTGCCCAGATTGCTTGAACAATAGATGAAGCACGTTCAAATTGTTTTCAGCTTAATAACGTTATTATTGTGTGTGAGTTACACTAATTATGGAATTGATCGGAAGGAGAAAACAAAAGATATTTTTAACACCCTGTATAATATTTATCTAGAATAATACCATACAAGTGTTTTTATTTGGTACTGACACCATCATAAGTGCCTATTGGCATAATTCACATACTTGTCCAATTCTAAAACATAAATAAAACATATGGTACAAGTCATGGAAACTAGCCAAAATAATAAAATCTAAGATCAATATACAATATTCCTCATTGTACAAGAAAATAATACACAGCGGAATAAGCTTAACTAAGCTTCTCTTGAAACATCCAAGCATAGCTCCACTTGTAAATCATACCTGCAAATACCTCCTGAAAATAATCAACAATAGTGGGGTGAGATACATCAAATCTCAGTGAGTTCCCTATCTTATGGATTCTCTCGGGTTCTAGTCAAATCCTAACTCAAGTCAAGGGGAAGGGAAATGACTTCGAGTACACAAATTTACACTATATGGAAACACGTTATTGAGCTCGTTACTCAAAATATTCACTTATCGATAACCTTGTCAAGGCATCCCCTTTCTCCCGCCCTCTTCTACGTCTAGAAGTAGGAACGAGTCATGGGCCCTCGTAGATTTCTTGGTATACGAAATGGATTCGGAAATAAGGGACACATTATCACCTTAAATCGTCACTTCACACGGCCCGTACACCATCACAAGTCTCTTTACCCGTAGGCTCCATTCGTACTATAACATTGGGAATCAAACCTACCAAGAAATAGTGCATTCATTACAGAGGAGCGCGTTACTCATGAAATGGCACATAATAGAATAATGGTTACGATTTCGTGATTTCACATACAACCATAATTGTATTCAACATTTCTAGGCCACATTAGCCTTTAGGCCTCTTTTGCCTTTCTCAAATAAACATAATAATTACACGTGTTCCATACTAGTGTTCACTCTCTCCTAGACCAATACTCGTCACGGATGCACCTTTCTACACCAAGTACCCGAGCATCGCCATCTAGGTTATCTACTCTAGGCCAGAACTCGTCAATGAATCCACGAGCGTCGCCATACAGAGTTTCTATCAATTCCTAGCCATTACTAGGTTTCACTATTATGTTGTTATGGGGTAAAGTTTCCTCACTCTTTCTATTTCATATTTTAACATGCACTCTCTCTCGATCCTGTTTAACAACAATACTAGACAAAGCATATTACAATTGCATTTTAGAATTACATATAATAATTCAATCATAAGTTATACAAAGCATATCACAATTGTATAATAGAATCACATATAATGATTCATCATATAAACACATCACTTTCGGGTTCCCTCCAATTCATTTAATCGGGTATTGAAATCAAATTTCTCACTCTTATCTCGTAGGATATTTCACAGCTTTGCATCGGCTATCATTATGCCGCGATCGGATTTACGATCCAAAAGATATGGATTTCAACATATCACATACCATTGCTTTCCTTCATTTTCGACTAAATAATTTATCCCACATCATACCCTTAATTTTCGCTCTTATGGGGTAGAGGGTCGTCATAGCTTTCCAATGATACCAAGAACGTCTCGATCCGAGTTACGGATCATACCAAGGACGTCTCGATCCGAGTTACGGATCAAAAGTTATGAAGGAAACAAAATGGGAAAATCTGTCATGTTCGCTAGGCGAATCCCAGCGAGCGTTCGCTTTCCTTCGCTGAGCGAAGCTCCAGGAGAAATCCCACAAACAGAACCAAAATGACACAAAGTTCGCTAGGCAAACAACTTGGCGAACATTCGCCTTCCTTCGCTGCCGGGTTCGCTAGGCGAACCCTCGAAACCATTAGCTTCCGCTTCGCCCCAGGTTCGCTAGGCGAACCATGCGAAACCCAGAAATTCAGCAGCGCTGTTATGGGTCCAAAAACAACATTTCTTCAACCAAAATCACTTCCAAGTCACACCATAACAATCAAAACATATTCCAATCATAACAACAAGTATTCTACGCATTTTATATCGCATTTCATCCGTTAGATTTCGTTAATTTATCCGTTTAATCATTTTCTCTCAAATCTAACCTAAGTTCTAAATCCTCAATTCTAGAACTTAGAGTGTCTAACTAGAACCCACCTGGTAATCGAAGAGGAGGTTGAAGAAGATGATGAATCGATGAAGATGATCCATAAGCTTTTTTTCTTCTTCCATGACTTTTTCCTCTTCTCTTCTTTTTCTCCTCCTTACTATCTTCTTCTTCTTTTCTTTATCTAACAAATATTTATATATATATATATATATAATACCAATATTATATAATATAATCCAATAGAGTAAAATATCTCCAATTGATATTTTGTCGTCTCAAACCAATTGATCAATTATTAGAGTTACCTTAATATACTCTCTTGAACTAATAATTATTGATCTGTCTCTTCCATAAAATAATTTATCTCTTTAGAGTTCATTAGTTGCTCTATTAATCCCATTTGACTATACTCAAAACACTTAGAGGATTCCATTAATCCAATTAACCAAAGAAAGAGCACATAGGTACTCATCTGATCTCTTCTGATATCCAATTGAGCATTTAAATAATATGGGGTATTACAATATTAGAGTGGAAGAAATTAGATTACAGAATTAATTAGGATCAAATTAAAATAAATTAGGTAGAATTCATATTTTCACAATTACGTCTTTAATTTGTGCATCTTCCTATATTATAAGGGAAAGGTTTTCATCTTTGTATCCCATTTGTAGTATTTGTGTTAGAAAAGATATATTAATGCTACATATGCAAAAATTGTTCATAGATAAATCTCTTATAAATTTTAGAAAATACAAAATAAATATACGTTTATACACTTCTATTTGTTTCCCTAAGCATGACACATGATCTTTTTATAAAGGTCTTTTTGAATTGCTTATAGGTTGATTAACTTAATTTTAAATACAACATGTTTTTAGCACACTAGATTAAAAAATATACTTATATTAAAAATATGTTAAATTAAATTTAAATATTTAATTATAATTTTATATAAAATATTCATTATCAATTTAAATACTTTAATATAAATTTTATAAAAAATATTTATTATCAATTTAAATATTTTAATATTAATTTACATAAGTAAACAATAAAATAGTTGTGATTAAATAATATAAAAAACAACTAAGAAATAATCGTCATCAATACATGAAAATAAAGGGACAAATCCACTCCATAAGACTCAAGGTATAAAACTAATTATCCAAAATGAAAGGTACAGTTTTTGGTCTCTATTTTTTACGACAGTTATCTTGAATCTTGAACTGGCTTAAAAGGTAAGGTAACCTGCCCAGATTGCTTGAACAATAGATGAAGCACGTTCAAATTGTTTTCAGCTTAATAACGTTATTATTGTGTGTGAGTTACACTAATTATGGAATTGATCGGAAGGAGAAAACAAAAGATATTTTTTACACCCTGTATAATATTTATCTAGAATAATACCATACAAGTGTTTTTATTTGGTACTGACACCATCATAAGTGCCTATTGGCATAATTCACATACTTGTCCAATTCTAAAACATAAATAAAACATATGGTACAAGTCATGGAAACTAGCCAAAATAATAAAATCTAAGATCAATATACAATATTCCTCATTGTACAAGAAAATAATACACAGCGGAATAAGCTTAACTAAGCTTCTCTTGAAACATCCAAGCATAGCTCCACTTGTAAATCATACCTGCAAATACCTCCTGAAAATAATCAACAATAGTGGGGTGAGATACATCAAATCTCAGTGAGTTCCCTATCTTATGGATTCTCTCGGGTTCTAGTCAAATCCTAACTCAAGTCAAGGGGAAGGGAAATGACTTCGAGTACACAAATTTACACTATATGGAAACACGTTATTGAGCTCGTTACTCAAAATATTCACTTATCGATAACCTTGTCAAGGCGTCCCCTTTATCCCGCCCTCTTCTACGTCTAGAAGTAGGAACGAGTCATGGGCCCTCGTAGATTTCTTGGTATACGAAATGGATTCGGAAATAAGGGACACATTATCACCTTAAATCGTCACTTCACACGGCCCGTACACCGTCACAAGTCTCTTTACCCGTAGGCTCCATTCGTACTATACATTGGGAATCAAACCTACCAAGAAATCGTGCATTCATTACAGAGGAGCGCGTTACTCATGAAATGGCACATAATAGAATAATGGTTACGATTTCGTGATTTCACATACAACCATAATTGTATTCAACATTTCTAGGCCACATTAGCCTTTAGGCCTCTTTTGCCTTTCTCAAATAAACATAATAATTACACGTATTTCATACTAGTGTTCACTCTCTCCTAGACCAATACTCGTCACGGATGCACCTTTCTACACCAAGTACCCGAGCATCGCCATCTAGGTTATCTACTCTAGGCCAGAACTCGTCAATGAATCCACGAGCGTCGCCATACAGAGTTTCTATCAATTCCTAGCCATTACTAGGTTTCACTATTATGTTGTTATGGGGTAAAGTTTCCTCACTCTTTCTATTTCATATTTTAACATGCACTCTCTCTCGATCCTGTTTAACAACAATACTAGACAAAGCATATTACAATTGCATTTTAGAATTACATATAATAATTCAATCATAAGTTATACAAAGCATATCACAATTGTATAATAGAATCACATATAATGATTCATCATATAAACACATCACTTTCGGGTTCCCTCCAATTCATTTAATCAGGTATTGAAATCAAATTTCTCACTCTTATCTCGTAGGATATTTCACAGCTTTGCATCGGCTATCATTATGCCGCGATCGGATTTACGATCCAAAAGATATGGATTTCAACATATCACATACCATTGCTTTCCTTCATTTTCCACTAAATAATTTATCCCACATCATACCCTTAATTTTCGCTCTTATGGGGTAGAGGGTCGTCATAGCTTTCCAATGATACCAAGAACGTCTCGATCCGAGTTACGGATCAAAAGTTATGAAGGAAACAAAATGGGAAAATCTGTCATGTTCGCTAGGCGAATCCCAGCGAGCGTTCGCTTTCCTTCGCTGAGCGAAGCTCCAGGCGAAATCCCACAAACAGAACCAAAATGACACAAAGTTCGCTAGGCGAACAACTTGGCGAACATTCGCCTTCCTTCGCTGCCGGGTTCCCTAGGCGAACCCTCGAAACCATTAGCTTCCGCTTCGCCCCAGGTTCGCTAGGCGAACCATGCGAAACCCAGAAATTCAGCAGCGCTGTTATGGGTCCAAAAACAACATTTCTTCAACCAAAATCACTTCCAAGTCACACCATAACAATCAAAACATATTCCAATCATAACAACAAGTATTCTACGCATTTTATATCGTATTTCATCCGTTAGATTTCGTTAATTTATCCGTTTAATCATTTTCTCTCAAATCTAACCTAAGTTCTAAATCCTCAATTCTAGAACTTAGAGTGTCTAACTAGAACCCACCTGGTAATCGAAGAGGAGGTTGAAGAAGATGATGAATCGATGAAGATGATCCATAAGCTTTTTTTCTTCTTCCATGACTTTTTCCTCTTCTCTTCTTCTTCTCCTCCTTACTATCTTCTTCTTCTTTTCTTTATCTAACAAATATATATATATATATAATCCCAATATTATATAATATAATCCAATAGAGTAAAATATCTCCAATTGATATTTTGTCGTCTCAAACCAATTGATCAATTATTAGAGTTACCTTATTATACTCTCTTGAACTAATAATTATTGATCTGTCTCTTCCATAAAATAATTTATCTCTTTAGAGTTCATTAGTTGCTCTATTAATCCCATTTGACTATACTCAAAACACTTAGAGGATTCCATTAATCCAATTAACCAAAGAAAGAGCACATAGGTACTCATCTGATCTCTTCTGATATTCAATTGAGCATTTAAATAATAAGGGGTATTACAATATTAGAGTGGAAGAAATTAGATTACAGAATTAATTAGGATCAAATTAAAATAAATTAGGTAGAATTCATATTTTCACAATTACGTCTTTAATTTGTGCATCTTCCTATATTATAAGGGAAAGGTTTTCATCTTTGTAACCCATTTGTAGTATTTGTGTTAGAAAAGATATATTAATGCTACATATGCAAAAATTGTTCATAGATAAATCTCTTATAAATTTTAGAAAATACAAAATAAATATACGTTTATACACCTCTATTTGTTTCCCTAAGCATGACACATGATCTTTTTATAAAGGTCTTTTTGAATTGCTTATAGGTTGATTAACTTAATTTTAAATACAACATGTTTTTAGCACACTAGATTAAAAAATATACTTATATTAAAAATATGTTAAATTAAATTTAAATATTTAATTATAATTTTATATAAAATATTCATTATCAATTTAAATACTTTAATATAAATTTTATAAAAAATATTTATTATCAATTTAAATATTTTAATATTAATTTACATAAGTAAACAATAAAATAGTTGTGATTAAATAATATAAAAAAACAACTAAGAAATAATCGTCATCAATACATAAAAATAAAGGGACAAATCCACTCCATAAGACTCAAGGTATAAAACTAATTATCCAAAATGAAAGGTACAATTTTTGGTCTCTATTTTTTACGACAGTTATCTTGAATCTTGAACTGGCTTAAAAGGTAAGGTAACCTGCCCAGATTTCTTGAACAATAGATGAAGCACGTTCAAATTGTTTTTAGCTTAATAACGTTATTATTGTGTGTGAGTTACACTAATTATGGAATTGATCGGAAGGAGAAAACAAAAGATATTTTTAACAGCCTGTATAATATTTATCTAGAATAATACCATACAAGTGTTTTAATTTGGTACTGACACCATCATAAGTGCCTATTGGCATAATTCACATACTTGTCCAATTCTAAAACATAAATAAAACATATGGTACAAGTCATGGAAACTAGCCAAAATAATAAAATCTAAGATCAATATACAATATTCCTCATTGTACAAGAAAATAATACACAGCGGAATAAGCTTAACTAAGCTTCTCTTGAAACATCCAAGCATAGCTCCACTTGTAAATCATACCTGCAAATACCTCCTGAAAATAATCAACAATAGTGGGGTGAGATACATCAAATCTCAGTGAGTTCCCTATCTTATGGATTCTCTCGGGTTCTAGTCAAATCCTAACTCAAGTCAAGGGAAAGGGAAATGACTTCGAGTACACAAATTTACACTATATGGAAACACGTTATTGAGCTCGTTACTCAAAATATTCACTTATCGATAACCTTGTCAAGGCGTCCCCTTTCTCCCGCCCTCTTCTACGTCTAGAAGTAGGAACGAGTCATGGGCCCTCGTAGATTTCTTGGTATACGAAATGGATTCGGAAATAAGGGACACATTATCACCTTAAATCGTCACTTCACACGGCCCGTACACCGTCACAAGTCTCTTTACCCGTAGGCTCCATTCGTACTATAACATTGGGAATCAAACCTACCAAGAAATCGTGCATTCATTACAGAGGAGCGCGTTACTCATGAAATGGCACATAATAGAATAATGGTTACGATTTCGTGATTTCACATACAACCATAATTGTATTCAACATTTCTAGGCCACATTAGCCTTCAGGCCTCTTTTGCCTTTCTCAAATAAACATAATAATTACACGTGTTCCATACTAGTGTTCACTCTCTCCTAGACCAATACTCGTCACGGATGCACCTTTCTACACCAAGTACCCGAGCATCGCCATCTAGGTTACCTACTCTAGGCCAGAACTCGTCAATGAATCCACGAACGTCGCCATACATAGTTTCTATCAATTCCTAGCCATTACTAGGTTTCACTATTATGTTGTTATGGGGTAAAGTTTCCTCACTCTTTCTATTTCATATTTTAACATGCACTCTCTCTCGATCCTGTTTAACAACAATACTAGACAAAGCATATTACAATTGCATTTTAGAATTACATATAATAATTCAATCATAAGTTATACAAAGCATATCACAATTGTATAATAGAATCACATATAATGATTCATCATATAAACACATCACTTTCGGGTTCCCTCCAATTCATTTAATCGGGTATTGAAATCAAATTTCTCACTCTTATCTCGTAGGATATTTCACAGCTTTGCATCGGCTATCATTATGCCGCGATCGGATTTACGATCCAAAAGATATGGATTTCAACATATCACATACCATTGCTTTCCTTCATTTTCCACTAAATAATTTATCCCACATCATACCCTTAATTTTCGCTCTTATGGGGTAGAGGGTCGTCATAGCTTTCCAATGATACCAAGAACGTCTCGATCCGAGTTACGGATCAAAAGTTATGAAGGAAACAAAATGGGAAAATCTGTCATGTTCGCTAGGCGAATCCCAGCGAGCGTTCGCTTTCCTTCGCTGAGCGAAGCTCCAGGCGAAATCCCACAAACAGAACCAAAATGACACAAAGTTCGCTAGGCGAACAACTTGGCGAACATTCGCCTTCCTTCGCTGCCGGGTTCGCTAGGCGAACCCTGGAAACCATTAGCTTCCGCTTCGCCCCAGGTTCGCTAGGCGAACCATGCGAAACCCAGAAATTCAGCAGCGCTGTTATGGGTCCAAAAACAACATTTCTTCAACCAAAATCACTTCCAAGTCACACCATAACAATCAAAACATATTCCAATCATAACAACAAGTATTCTACGCATTTTATATCGCATTTCATCCGTTAGATTTCGTTAATTTATCCGTTTAATCATTTTCTCTCAAATCTAACCTAAGTTCTAAATCCTCAATTCTAGAACTTAGAGTGTCTAACTAGAACCCACCTGGTAATCGAAGAGGAGGTTGAAGAAGATGATGAATCGATGAAGATGATCCATAAGCTTTTTTTCTTCTTCCATGACTTTTTCCTCTTCTCTTCTTTTTCTCCTCCTTACTATCTTCTTCTTCTTTTCTTTATCTAACAAATATATATATATATATATATATATATATATATATAATACCAATATTATATAATATAATCCAATAGAGTAAAATATCTCCAATTGATATTTTGTCGTCTCAAACCAATTGATCAATTATTAGAGTTACCTTAATATACTCTCTTGAACTAATAATTATTGATCTGTCTCTTCCATAAAATAATTTATCTCTTTAGAGTTCATTAGTTGCTCTATTAATCCCATTTGACTATACTCAAAACACTTAGAGGATTCCATTAATCCAATTAACCAAAGAAAGAGCACATAGGTACTCATCTGATCTCTTCTGATATCCAATTGAGCATTTAAATAATATGGGGTATTACAATATTAGAGTGGAAGAAATTAGATTACAGAATTAATTAGGATCAAATTAAAATAAATTAGGTAGAATTCATATTTTCACAATTACGTCTTTAATTTGTGCATCTTCCTATATTATAAGGGAAAGGTTTTCATCTTTGTATCCCATTTGTAGTATTTGTGTTAGAAAAGATATATTAATGCTACATATGCAAAAATTGTTCATAGATAAATCTCTTATAAATTTTAGAAAATACAAAATAAATATACGTTTATACACTTCTATTTGTTTCCCTAAGCATGACACATGATCTTTTTATAAAGGTCTTTTTGAATTGCTTATAGGTTGATTAACTTAATTTTAAATACAACATGTTTTTAGCACACTAGATTAAAAAATATACTTATATTAAAAATATGTTAAATTAAATTTAAATATTTAATTATAATTTTATATAAAATATTCATTATCAATTTAAATACTTTAATATAAATTTTATAAAAAATATTTATTATCAATTTAAATATTTTAATATTAATTTACATAAGTAAACAATAAAATAGTTGTGATTAAATAATATAAAAAACAACTAAGAAATAATCGTCATCAATACATGAAAATAAAGGGACAAATCCACTCCATAAGACTCAAGGTATAAAACTAATTATCCAAAATGAAAGGTACAGTTTTTGGTCTCTATTTTTTACGACAGTTATCTTGAATCTTGAACTGGCTTAAAAGGTAAGGTAACCTGCCCAGATTGCTTGAACAATAGATGAAGCACGTTCAAATTGTTTTCAGCTTAATAACGTTATTATTGTGTGTGAGTTACACTAATTATGGAATTGATCGGAAGGAGAAAACAAAAGATATTTTTTACACCCTGTATAATATTTATCTAGAATAATACCATACAAGTGTTTTTATTTGGTACTGACACCATCATAAGTGCCTATTGGCATAATTCACATACTTGTCCAATTCTAAAACATAAATAAAACATATGGTACAAGTCATGGAAACTAGCCAAAATAATAAAATCTAAGATCAATATACAATATTCCTCATTGTACAAGAAAATAATACACAGCGGAATAAGCTTAACTAAGCTTCTCTTGAAACATCCAAGCATAGCTCCACTTGTAAATCATACCTGCAAATACCTCCTGAAAATAATCAACAATAGTGGGGTGAGATACATCAAATCTCAGTGAGTTCCCTATCTTATGGATTCTCTCGGGTTCTAGTCAAATCCTAACTCAAGTCAAGGGGAAGGGAAATGACTTCGAGTACACAAATTTACACTATATGGAAACACGTTATTGAGCTCGTTACTCAAAATATTCACTTATCGATAACCTTGTCAAGGCGTCCCCTTTATCCCGCCCTCTTCTACGTCTAGAAGTAGGAACGAGTCATGGGCCCTCGTAGATTTCTTGGTATACGAAATGGATTCGGAAATAAGGGACACATTATCACCTTAAATCGTCACTTCACACGGCCCGTACACCATCACAAGTCTCTTTACCCGTAGGCTCCATTCGTACTATAACATTGGGAATCAAACCTACCAAGAAATAGTGCATTCATTACAGAGGAGCGCGTTACTCATGAAATGGCACATAATAGAATAATGGTTACGATTTCGTGATTTCACATACAACCATAATTGTATTCAACATTTCTAGGCCACATTAGCCTTTAGGCCTCTTTTGCCTTTCTCAAATAAACATAATAATTACACGTGTTCCATACTAGTGTTCACTCTCTCCTAGACCAATACTCGTCACGGATGCACCTTTCTACACCAAGTACCCGAGCATCGCCATCTAGGTTATCTACTCTAGGCCAGAACTCGTCAATGAATCCACGAGCGTCGCCATACAGAGTTTCTATCAATTCCTAGCCATTACTAGGTTTCACTATTATGTTTTATGGGGTAAAGTTTCCTCACTCTTTCTATTTCATATTTTAACATGCACTCTCTCTCGATCCTGTTTAACAACAATACTAGACAAAGCATATTACAATTGCATTTTAGAATTACATATAATAATTCAATCATAAGTTATACAAAGCATATCACAATTGTATAATAGAATCACATATAATGATTCATCATATAAACACATCACTTTCGGGTTCCCTCCAATTCATTTAATCGGGTATTGAAATCAAATTTCTCACTCTTATCTCGTAGGATATTTCACAGCTTTGCATCGGCTATCATTATGCCGCGATCGGATTTACGATCCAAAAAATATGGATTTCAACATATCACATACCATTGCTTTCCTTCATTTTCCACTAAATAATTTATCCCACATCATACCCTTAATTTTCGCTCTTATGGGGTAGAGGGTCGTCATAGCTTTCCAATGATACCAAGAACGTCTCGATCCGAGTTACGGATCAAAAGTTATGAAGGAAACAAAATGGGAAAATCTGTCATGTTCGCTAGGCGAATCCCAGCGAGCGTTCGCTTTCCTTCGCTGAGCGAAGCTCCAGGCGAAATCCCACAAACAGAACCAAAATGACACAAAGTTCGCTAGGCGAACAACTTGGCGAACATTCGCCTTCCTTCGCTGCCGGGTTCGCTAGGCGAACCCTCGAAACCATTAGCTTCCGCTTCGCCCCAGGTTCGCTAGGCGAACCATGCGAAACCCAGAAATTCAGCAGCGCTATTATGGGTCCAAAAATAACATTTCTTCAACCAAAAGCACTTCCAAGTCACACCATAACAATCAAAACATATTCCAATCATAACAACAAGTATTCTACGCATTTTATATCGCATTTCATCCGTTAGATTTCGTTAATTTATCCGTTTAATCATTTTCTCTCAAATCTAACCTAAGTTCTAAATCCTCAATTCTAGAACTTAGAGTGTCTAACTAGAACCCACCTGGTAATCGAAGAGGAGGTTGAAGAAGATGATGAATCGATGAAGATGATCCATAAGCTTTTTTTCTTCTTCCATGACTTTTTCCTCTTCTCTTCTTTTTCTCCTCCTTACTATCTTATTCTTCTTTTCTTTATCTAACAAATATATATATATATATATATATATATATATATATATATATATATATATATATAAAATACCAATATTATATAATATAATCCAATAGAGTAAAATATCTCCAATTGATATTTTGTCGTCTCAAACCAATTGATCAATTATTAGAGTTACCTTAATATACTCTCTTGAACTAATAATTATTGATCTGTCTCTTCCATAAAATAATTTATCTCTTTAGAGTTCATTAGTTGCTCTATTAATCCCATTTGACTATACTCACAACACTTAGAGGATTCCATTAATCCAATTAACCAAAGAAAGAGCACATAGGTACTCATCTGATCTCTTCTGATATTCAATTGAGCATTTAAATAATATGGGGTATTACAATATTAGAGTGGAAGAAATTAGATTACGGAATTAATTAGGATCAAATTAAAATAAATTAGGTAGAATTCATATTTTCACAATTACGTCTTTAATTTGTGCATCTTCCTATATTATAAGGGAAAGGTTTTCATCTTTGTATCCCATTTGTAGTATTTGTGTTAGAAAAGATATATTAATGCTACATATGCAAAAATTGTTCATAGATAAATCTCTTATAAATTTTAGAAAATACAAAATAAATATACGTTTATACACTTCTATTTGTTTCCCTAAGCATGACACATGATCTTTTTATAAAGGTCTTTTTGAATTGCTTATAGGTTGATTAACTTAATTTTAAATACAACATGTTTTTAGCACACTAGATTAAAAAATATACTTATATTAAAAATATGTTAAATTAAATTTAAATATTTAATTATAATTTTATATAAAATATTCATTATCAATTTAAATACTTTAATATAAATTTTATAAAAAATATTTATTATAAATTTAAATATTTTAATATTAATTTACATAAGTAAACAATAAAATAGTTGTGATTAAATAATATAAAAAACAACTAAGAAATAATCGTCATCAATACATGAAAATAAAGGGACAAATCCACTCCATAAGACTCAAGGTATAAAACTAATTATCCAAAATGAAAGGTACAGTTTTTGGTCTCTATTTTTTACGACAGTTATCTTGCATCTTGAACTGGCTTAAAAGGTAAGGTAACCTGCCCAGATTGCTTGAACAATAGATGAAGCACGTTCAAATTGTTTTCAGCTTAATAACGTTATTATTGTGTGTGAGTTACACTAATTATGGAATTGATCGGAAGGAGAAAACAAAAGATATTTTTAACA
Source organism: Lathyrus tuberosus (assembly GCA_022829125.1). NCBI lineage: Eukaryota > Viridiplantae > Streptophyta > Magnoliopsida > Fabales > Fabaceae > Lathyrus > Lathyrus tuberosus. The sequence goes on along the minus strand of JALAZF010000052.1, from coordinate 2,025,825 downwards.
CCCTGTATAATATTTATCTAGAATAATACCATACAAGTGTTTTTATTTGGTACTGACACCATCATAAGTGCCTATTGGCATAATTCACATACTTGTCCAATTCTAAAACATAAATAAAACATATGGTACAAGTCATGGAAACTAGCCGAAATAATAAAATCTAAGATCAATATACAATATTCCTCATTGTACAAGAAAATAATACACAGCGGAATAAGCTTAACTAAGCTTCTCTTGAAACATCCAAGCATAGCTCCACTTGTAAATCATACCTGCAAATACCTCCTGAAAATAATCAACAATAGTGGGGTGAGATACATCAAATCTCAGTGAGTTCCCTATCTTATGGATTCTCTCGGGTTCTAGTCAAATCCTAACTCAAGTCAAGGGGAAGGGAAATGACTTCGAGTACACAAATTTACACTATATGGAAACACGTTATTGAGCTCGTTACTCAAAATATTCAGTTATCGATAACCTTGTCAAGGCGTCCCCTTTCTCCCACCCTCTTCTACGTCTAGAAGTAGGAACGAGTCATGGGCCCTCGTAGATTTCTTGGTATACGAAATGGATTCGGAAATAAGGGACACATTATCACCTTAAATCGTCACTTCACACGGCCCGTACACCGTCACAAGTCTCTTTACCCGTAGGCTCCATTCGTACTATAACATTGGGAATCAAACCTACCAAGAAATCGTGCATTCATTACAGAGAAGCGCGTTACTCATGAAATGGCACATAATAGAATAATGGTTACGATTTCGTGATTTCACATACAACCATAATTGTATTCAACATTTCTAGGCCACATTAGCCTTTAGGCCTCTTTTGCCTTTCTCAAATAAACATAATAATTACACGTGTTCCATACTAGTGTTCACTCTCTCCTAGACCAATACTCGTCACGGATGCACCTTTCTACACCAAGTACCCGAGCATCGCCATCTAGGTTATCTACTCTAGGCCAGAACTCGTCAATGAATCCACGAGCGTCGCCATACAGAGTTTCTATCAACTCCTAGCCATTACTAGGTTTCACTATTATGTTGTTATGGGGTAAAGTTTCCTCACTCTTTCTATTTCATATTTTAACATGCACTCTCTCTCGATCCTGTTTAACAACAATACTAGACAAAGCATATTACAATTGCATTTTAGAATTACATATAATAATTCAATCATAAGTTATACAAAGCATATCACAATTTTATAATAGAATCACATATAATGATTCATCATATAAACACATCACTTTCGGGTTCCCTCCAATTCATTTAATCGGGTATTAAAATCAAATTTCTCACTCTTATCTCGTAGGATATTTCACAGCTTTGCATCGGCTATCATTATGCCGCGATCGGATTTACGATCCAAAAGATATGGATTTCAACATATCACATACCATTGCTTTCCTTCATTTTCCACTAAATAATTTATCCCACATCATACCCTTAATTTTCCCTTTTTATGGGGTAGAGGGTCATCATAGCTTTCCAATGATACCAAAAACGTCTCGATCCGAGTTACGGATCAAAAGTTATGAAGGAAACAAAATGGGAAAATCTGTCATGTTCGCTAGGCGAATCCCAGCGAGCGTTCGCTATCTTTCGCTGAGCGAAGCTCCAGGCGAAATCCCACAAACAAAACCAAAACGACACAAAGTTCGCTAGGCGAACAACTTGGCGAACATTCGCCTTCCTTCGCTGCCGGGTTCGCTAGGCGAACCCTCGAAACCATTCGCTTCCGCTTCGCCCCAGGTTCGCTAGGCGAACCATGCGAAACCCAGAAATTCAGCAGCGCTGTTATGGGTCCAAAAACAACATTTCTTCAACCTAAATCACTTCCAAGTCACACCATAACAATCAAAACATATTCCAGTCATAACAACAAGTATTCTACGCATTTTATATCGCATTTCATCCGTTAGATTTCGTTAATTTATCCGTTTAATCATTTTCTCTCAACTCTAACCTAAGTTCTAAATCCTCAATTCTAGAACTTAGAGTGTCTAACTAGAACCCACCTGGTAATCGAAGAGGAGGTTGAAGAAGATGATGAATCGATGAAGATGATCCATAAGCTTTTTTTCTTCTTCCATGACTTTTTCCTCTTCTCTTCTTTTTCTCCTCCTTACTATCTTCTTCTTCTTTTCTTTATCTAACAAATATATATATATATATATATATATATATATATATATATATATATATATATAATACCAATATTATATAATATAATCCAATAGAGTAAAATATCTCCAATTGATATTTTGTCGTCTCAAACTAATTGATCAATTATTAGAGTTACCTTAATATACTCTCTGGAACTAATAATTATTGATCTGTCTCTTCCATAAAATAATTTATCTCTTTAGAGTTCATTAGTTGCTCTATTAATCCCATTTGACTATACTCACAACACTTAGAGGATTCCATTAATCCAATTAACCAAAGAAAGAGCACATAGGTACTCATCTGATCTCTTCTGATATTCAATTGAGCATTTAAATAATATGGGGTATTACAATATTAGAGTGGAAGAAATTAGATTACGGAATTAATTAGGATCAAATTAAAATAAATTAGGTAGAATTCATATTTTCACAATTACGTCTTTAATTTGTGCATCTTCCTATATTATAAGGGAAAGGTTTTCATCTTTGTATCCCATTTGTAGTATTTGTGTTAGAAAAGATATATTAATGCTACATATGCAAAAATTGTTCATAGATAAATCTCTTATAAATTTTAGAAAATACAAAATAAATATACGTTTATACACTTCTATTTGTTTCCCTAAGCATGACACATGATCTTTTTATAAAGGTCTTTTTGAATTGCTTATAGGTTGATTAACTTAATTTTAAATACAACATGTTTTTAGCACACTAGATTAAAAAATATACTTATATTAAAAATATGTTAAATTAAATTTAAATATTTAATTATAATTTTATATAAAATATTCATTATCAATTTAAATACTTTAATATAAATTTTATAAAAAATATTTATTATAAATTTAAATATTTTAATATTAATTTACATAAGTAAACAATAAAATAGTTGTGATTAAATAATATAAAAAACAACTAAGAAATAATCGTCATCAATACATGAAAATAAAGGGACAAATCCACTCCATAAGACTCAAGGTATAAAACTAATTATCCAAAATGAAAGGTACAGTTTTTGGTCTCTATTTTTTACGACAGTTATCTTGCATCTTGAACTGGCTTAAAAGGTAAGGTAACCTGCCCAGATTGCTTGAACAATAGATGAAGCACGTTCAAATTGTTTTCAGCTTAATAACGTTATTATTGTGTGTGAGTTACACTAATTATGGAATTGATCGGAAGGAGAAAACAAAAGATATTTTTAACACCCTGTATAATATTTATCTAGAATAATACCATACAAGTGTTTTTATTTGGTACTGACACCATCATAAGTGCCTATTGGCATAATTCACATACTTGTCCAATTCTAAAACATAAATAAAACATATGGTACAAGTCATGGAAACTAGCCGAAATAATAAAATCTAAGATCAATATACAATATTCCTCATTGTACAAGAAAATAATACACAGCGGAATAAGCTTAACTAAGCTTCTCTTGAAACATCCAAGCATAGCTCCACTTGTAAATCATACCTGCAAATACCTCCTGAAAATAATCAACAATAGTGGGGTGAGATACATCAAATCTCAGTGAGTTCCCTATCTTATGGATTCTCTCGGGTTCTAGTCAAATCCTAACTCAAGTCAAGGGGAAGGGAAATGACTTCGAGTACACAAATTTACACTATATGGAAACACGTTATTGAGCTCGTTACTCAAAATATTCAGTTATCGATAACCTTGTCAAGGCGTCCCCTTTCTCCCACCCTCTTCTACGTCTAGAAGTAGGAACGAGTCATGGGCCCTCGTAGATTTCTTGGTATACGAAATGGATTCGGAAATAAGGGACACATTATCACCTTAAATCGTCACTTCACACGGCCCGTACACCGTCACAAGTCTCTTTACCCGTAGGCTCCATTCGTACTATAACATTGGGAATCAAACCTACCAAGAAATCGTGCATTCATTACAGAGAAGCGCGTTACTCATGAAATGGCACATAATAGAATAATGGTTACGATTTCGTGATTTCACATACAACCATAATTGTATTCAACATTTCTAGGCCACATTAGCCTTTAGGCCTCTTTTGCCTTTCTCAAATAAACATAATAATTACACGTGTTCCATACTAGTGTTCACTCTCTCCTAGACCAATACTCGTCACGGATGCACCTTTCTACACCAAGTACCCGAGCATCGCCATCTAGGTTATCTACTCTAGGCCAGAACTCGTCAATGAATCCACGAGCGTCGCCATACAGAGTTTCTATCAACTCCTAGCCATTACTAGGTTTCACTATTATGTTGTTATGGGGTAAAGTTTCCTCACTCTTTCTATTTCATATTTTAACATGCACTCTCTCTCGATCCTGTTTAACAACAATACTAGACAAAGCATATTACAATTGCATTTTAGAATTACATATAATAATTCAATCATAAGTTATACAAAGCATATCACAATTTTATAATAGAATCACATATAATGATTCATCATATAAACACATCACTTTCGGGTTCCCTCCAATTCATTTAATCGGGTATTAAAATCAAATTTCTCACTCTTATCTCGTAGGATATTTCACAGCTTTGCATCGGCTATCATTATGCCGCGATCGGATTTACGATCCAAAAGATATGGATTTCAACATATCACATACCATTGCTTTCCTTCATTTTCCACTAAATAATTTATCCCACATCATACCCTTAATTTTCCCTTTTTATGGGGTAGAGGGTCATCATAGCTTTCCAATGATACCAAAAACGTCTCGATCCGAGTTACGGATCAAAAGTTATGAAGGAAACAAAATGGGAAAATCTGTCATGTTCGCTAGGCGAATCCCAGCGAGCGTTCGCTATCTTTCGCTGAGCGAAGCTCCAGGCGAAATCCCACAAACAAAACCAAAACGACACAAAGTTCGCTAGGCGAACAACTTGGCGAACATTCGCCTTCCTTCGCTGCCGGGTTCGCTAGGCGAACCCTCGAAACCATTCGCTTCCGCTTCGCCCCAGGTTCGCTAGGCGAACCATGCGAAACCCAGAAATTCAGCAGCGCTGTTATGGGTCCAAAAACAACATTTCTTCAACCTAAATCACTTCCAAGTCACACCATAACAATCAAAACATATTCCAGTCATAACAACAAGTATTCTACGCATTTTATATCGCATTTCATCCGTTAGATTTCGTTAATTTATCCGTTTAATCATTTTCTCTCAACTCTAACCTAAGTTCTAAATCCTCAATTCTAGAACTTAGAGTGTCTAACTAGAACCCACCTGGTAATCGAAGAGGAGGTTGAAGAAGATGATGAATCGATGAAGATGATCCATAAGCTTTTTTTCTTCTTCCATGACTTTTTCCTCTTCTCTTCTTTTTCTCCTCCTTACTATCTTCTTCTTCTTTTCTTTATCTAACAAATATATATATATATATATATATATATATATATATATATATATATATATATAATACCAATATTATATAATATAATCCAATAGAGTAAAATATCTCCAATTGATATTTTGTCGTCTCAAACTAATTGATCAATTATTAGAGTTACCTTAATATACTCTCTGGAACTAATAATTATTGATCTGTCTCTTCCATAAAATAATTTATCTCTTTAGAGTTCATTAGTTGCTCTATTAATCCCATTTGACTATACTCACAACACTTAGAGGATACCATTAATCCAATTAACCAAAGAAAGAGCACATAGGTACTCATCTGATCTCTTCTGATATCCAATTGAGCATTTAAATAATATGGGGTATTACAATATTAGAGTGGAAGAAATTAGATTACGGAATTAATTACGATCAAATTAAAATAAATTAGGTAGAATTCATATTTTCACAATTACGTCTTTAATTTGTGCATCTTCCTATATTATAAGGGAAAGGTTTTCATCTTTGTATCCCATTTGTAGTATTTGTGTTAGAAAAGATATATTAATGCTACATATGCAAAAATTGTTCATAGATAAATCTCTTATAAATTTTAGAAAATACAAAATAAATATACGTTTATACACTTCTATTTGTTTCCCTAAGCATGACACATGATCTTTTTATAAAGGTCTTTTTGAATTGCTTATAGGTTGATTAACTTAATTTTAAATACAACATGTTTTTAGCACACTAGATTAAAAAATATACTTATATTAAAAATATGTTAAATTAAATTTAAATATTTAATTATAATTTTATATAAAATATTCATTATCAATTTAAGTACTTTAATATAAATATTATAAAAAATATTTATTATCAATTTAAATATTTTAATATTAATTTACATAAGTAAACAATAAAATAGTTGTGATTAAATAATATAAAAAACAACTAAGAAATAATCGTCATCAATACATGAAAATAAAGGGACAAATCCACTCCATAAGACTCAAGGTATAAAACTAATTATCCAAAATGAAAGGTACAGTTTTTGGTCTCTATTTTTTACGACAGTTATCTTGAATCTTGAACTGGCTTAAAAGGTAAGGTAACCTGCCCAGATTGCTTGAACAATAGATGAAGCACGTTCAAATTGTTTTCAGCTTAATAACGTTATTATTGTGTGTGAGTTACACTAATTATGGAATTGATCGGAAGGAGAAAACAAAAGATATTTTTAACACCCTGTATAATATTTATCTAGAATAATACCATACAAGTGTTTTAATTTGGTACTGACACCATCATAAGTGCCTATTGGCATAATTCACATACTTGTCCAATTCTAAAACATAAATAAAACATATGGTACAAGTCATGGAAACTAGCCAAAATAATAAAATCTAAGATCAATATACAATATTCCTCATTGTACAAGAAAATAATACACAGCGGAATAAGCTTAACTAAGCTTCTCTTGAAACATCCAAGCATAGATCCACTTGTAAATCATACCTGCAAATACCTCCTGAAAATAATCAACAATAGTGGGGTGAGATACATCAAATCTCAGTGAGTTCCCTATCTTATGGATTCTCTCGGGTTCTAGTCAAATCCTAACTCAAGTCAAGGGGAAGGGAAATGACTTCGAGTACACAAATTTACACTATATGGAAACACGTTATTGAGCTCGTTACTCAAAATATTCACTTATCGATAACCTTGTCAAGGCGTCCCCTTTCTCCCTCCCTCTTCTACGTCTAGAAGTAGGAACGAGTCATGGGCCCTCGTAGATTTCTTGGTATACGAAATGGATTCGAAAATAAGGGACACATTATCACCTTAAATCGTCACTTCACACGGCCCGTACACCGTCACAAGTCTCTTTACCCGTAGGCTCCATTCGTACTATAACATTGGGAATCAAACCTACCAAGAAATCGTGCATTCATTACAGAGGAGCGCGTTACTCATGAAATGGCACAGAATAGAATAATGGTTACGATTTTGTGATTTCACATACAACCATAATTGTATTCAACATTTCTAGGCCACATTAGCCTTTAGGCCTCTTTTGCCTTTCTCAAATAAACATAATAATTACACGTGTTCCATACTAGTGTTCACTCTCTCCTAGACCAATACTCGTCACGGATGCACCTTTCTACACCAAGTACCCGAGCATCGCCATCTAGGTTATCTACTCTAGGCCAGAACTCGTCAATGAATCCACGAGCGTCGACATACAGAGTTTCTATCAATTCCTAGCCATTACTAGGTTTCACTATTATGTTGTTATGGGGTAAAGTTTCCTCACTCTTTCTATTTCATATTTTAACATGCACTCTCTCTCGATCCTGTTTAACAACAATACTAGACAAAGCATATTACAATTGCATTTTAGAATTACATATAATAATTCAATCATAAGTTATACAAAGCATATCACAATTGTATAATAGAATCACATATAATGATTCATCATATAAACACATCACTTTCGGGTTCCCTCCAATTCATTTAATCGGGTATTGAAATCAAATTTCTCACTCTTATCTCGTAGGATATTTCACAGCTTTGCATCGGCTATCATTATGCCGCGATCGGATTTACGATCCAAAAGATATGGATATCAACATATCACATACCATTGCTTTCCTTCATTTTCCACTAAATAATTTATCCCACATCATACCCTTAATTTTCGCTCTTATGGGGTAGAGGGTCGTCATAGCTTTCCAATGATACCAAGAACGTCTCGATCCGAGTTACGGATCAAAAGTTATGAAGGAAACAAAATGGGAAAATCTGTCATGTTCGCTAGGCGAATCCCAGCGAGCGTTCGCTTTCCTTCGCTGAGCGAAGCTCCAGGCGAAATCCCACAAACAGAACCAAAATGACACAAAGTTCGCTAGGCGAACAACTTGGCGAACATTCGCCTTCCTTCGCTGCCGGGTTCGCTAGGCGAACCCTCGAAACCATTAGCTTCCGCTTCGCCCCAGGTTCGCTAGGCGAACCATGCGAAACCCAGAAATTCAGCAGCGCTGTTATGGGTCCAAAAACAACATTTCTTCAACCAAAATCACTTCCAAGTCACACCATAACAATCAAAACATATTCCAATCATAACAACAAGTATTCTACGCATTTTATATCGCATTTCATCCGTTAGATTTCGTTAATTTATCCGTTTAATCATTTTCTCTCAAATCTAACCTAAGTTCTAAATCCTCAATTCTAGAACTTAGAGTGTCTAACTAGAACCCACCTGGTAATCGAAGAGGAGGTTGAAGAAGATGATAAATCGATGAAGATGATCCATAAGCTTTTTTTCTTCTTCCATGACTTTTTCCTCTTCTCTTCTTTTTCTCCTCCTTACTATCTTCTTCTTCTTTTCTTTATCTAACAAATATATATATATATATATAATATATAATATAATCCAATAGAGTAAAATATCTCCAATTGATATTTTGTCGTCTCAAACCAATTGATCAATTATTAGAGTTACCTTAATATTCTCTCTTGAACTAATAATTATTGATCTGTCTCTTCCATAAAATAATTTATCTCTTTAGAGTTCATTAGTTGCTCTATTAATCCCATTTGACTATACTCACAACACTTAGAGGATTCCATTAATCCAATTAACCAAAGAAAGAGCACATAGGTACTCATCTGATCTCTTCTGATATCCAATTGAGCATTTAAATAATATGGGGTATTACAATATTAGAGTGGAAGAAATTAGATTACGGAATTAATTAGGATCAAATTAAAATAAATTAGGTAGAATTCATATTTTCACAATTACGTCTTTAATTTGTGCATCTTCCTATATTATAAGGGAAAGGTTTTCATCTTTGTATCCCATTTGTAGTATTTGTGTTAGAAAAGATATATTAATGCTACATATGCAAAAATTGTTCATAGATAAATCTCTTATAAATTTTAGAAAATAAAAAATAAATATACGTTTATACACTTCTATTTGTTTGCCTAAGCATGACACATGATCTTTTTATAAAGGTCTTTTTGAATTGCTTATAGGTTGATTAACTTAATTTTAAATACAACATGTTTTTAGCACACTAGATTAAAAAATATACTTATATTAAAAATATGTTAAATTAAATTTAAATATTTAATTATAATTTTATATAAAATATTCATTATCAATTTAAATACTTTAATATAAATTTTATAAAAAATATTTATTATAAATTTAAATATTTTAATATTAATTTACATAAGTAAACAATAAAATAGTTGTGATTAAATAATATAAAAAACAACTAAGAAATAATCGTCATCAATACATGAAAATAAAGGGACAAATCCACTCCATAAGACTCAAGGTATAAAACTAATTATCCAAAATATAAGGTACAGTTTTTGGTCTCTATTTTTTACGACAGTTATCTTGAATCTTGAACTGGCTTAAAAGGTAAGGTAACCTGCCCAGATTGCTTGAACAATAGATGAAGCACGTTCAAATTGTTTTCAGCTTAATAACGTTATTATTGTGTGTGAGTTACACTAATTATGGAATTGATCGGAAGGAGAAAACAAAAGATATTTTTAACACCCTGTATAATATTTATCTAGAATAATACCATACAAGTGTTTTAATTTGGTACTGACACCATCATAAGTGCCTATTGGCATAATTCACATACTTGTCCAATTCTAAAACATAAATAAAACATATGGTACAAGTCATGGAAACTAGCCAAAATAATAAAATCTAAGATCAATATACAATATTCCTCATTGTACAAGAAAATAATACACAGCGGAATAAGCTTAACTAAGCTTCTCTTGAAACATCCAAGCATAGATCCACTCGTAAATCATACCTTCAAATACCTCCTGAAAATAATCAACAATAGTGGGGTGAGATACATCAAATCTCAGTGAGTTCCCTATCTTATGGATTCTCTCGGGTTCTAGTCAAATCCTAACTCAAGTCAAGGGGAAGGGAAATGACTTCGAGTACACAAATTTACACTATATGGAAACACGTTATTGAACTCGTTACTCAAAATATTCACTTATCGATAACCTTGTCAAGGCGTCCCCTTTCTCCCGCCCTCTTCTACGTCTAGAAGTAGGAACGAGTCATGGGCCCTCGTAGATTTCTTGGTATACGAAATGGATTCGGAAATAAGGGACACATTATCACCTTAAATCGTCACTTCACACGGCCCGTACACCGTCACAAGTCTCTTTACCCATAGGCTCCATTCGTACTATAACATTGGTAATCAAACCTACCAAGAAATCGTGCATTCATTACAGAGGAGCGCGTTACTCATGAAATGGCACATAATAGAATAATGGTTACGATTTCGTGATTTCACATACAACCATAATTGTATTCAACATTTCTAGGCCACATTAGCCTTTAGGCCTCTTTTGCCTTTCTCAAATAAACATAATAATTACACGTGTTCCATACTAGTGTTCACTCTCTCCTAGACCAATACTCGTCACGGATGCACCATTCTACACCAAGTACCCGAGCATCGCCATCTAGGTTATCTACTCTAGGCCAGAACTCGTCAATGAATCCACGAGCGTCGCCATACAGAGTTTCTATCAATTCCTAGCCATTACTAGGTTTCACTATTATGTTGTTATGGGGTAAAGTTTCCTCACTCTTTCTATTTCATATTTTAACATGCACTCTCTCTCGATCCTGTTTAACAACAATACTAGACAAAGCATATTACAATTGCATTTTAGAATTACATATAATAATTCAATCATAAGTTATACAAAGCATATCACAATTGTATAATAGAATCACATATAATGATTCATCATATAAACACATCACTTTCGGGTTCCCTCCAATTCATTTAATCGGGTATTGAAATCAAATTTCTCACTCTTATCTCGTAGGATATTTCACAGCTTTGCATCGGCTATCATTATGCCGCGATCGGATTTACGATCCAAAAGATTTGGATTTCAACATATCACATACCATTGCTTTCCTTAATTTTCCACTAAATAATTTATCCCACATCATACCCTTAATTTTCGCTCTTATGGGGTAGAGGGTCGTCATAGCTTTCCAATGATACCAAGAACGTCTCGATCCGAGTTACGGATCAAAAGTTATGAAGGAAACAAAATGGGAAAATCTGTCATGTTCGCTAGGCGAATCCCAGCGAGCGTTCGCTTTCCTTCGCTGAGCGAAGCTCCAGGCGAAATCCCACAAACAGAACCAAAATAACACAAAGTTCGCTAGGCGAACAACTTGGCGAACATTCGCCTTCCTTCGCTGCCGGGTTCGCCGAACCCTCGAAACCATTAGCTTCCGCTTCTCCCCAGGTTCGCTAGGCGAACCATGCGAAACCCAGAAATTCAGCAGCGCTGTTATGGGTCCAAAAACAACATTTCTTCAACCAAAATCACTTCCAAGTCACACCATAACAATCAAAACATATTCCAATCATAACAACAAGTATTCTACGCATTTTATATCGCATTTCATCCGTTAGATTTCGTTAATTTATCCGTTTAATCATTTTCTCTCAAATCTAACCTAAGTTCTAAATCCTCAATTCTAGAACTTAGAGTGTCTAACTAGAACCCACCTGGTAATCGAAGAGGAGGTTGAAGAAGATGATAAATCGATGAAGATGATCCATAAGCTTTTTTTCTTCTTCCATGACTTTTTCCTCTTCTCTTCTTTTTCTCCTCCTTACTATCTTCTTCTTCTTTTCTTTATCTAACAAATATATATATATATATATATATATATATATATATATATATATATATATATATATAATATATAATATAATCCAATAGAGTAAAATATCTCCAATTGATATTTTGTCGTCTCAAACCAATTGATCAATTATTAGAGTTACCTTAATATACTCTCTTGAACTAATAATTATTGATCTGTCTCTTCCATAAAATAATTTACCTCTTTAGAGTTCATTAGTTGCTCTATTAATCCCATTTGACTATACTCACAACACTTAGAGGATTCCATTAATCCAATTAACCAAAGAAAGAGCACATAGGTACTCATCTGATCTCTTCTGATATCCAATTGAGCATTTAAATAATATGGGGTATTACAATATTAGAGTGGAAGAAATTAGATTACGGAATTAATTAGGATCAAATTAAAATAAATTAGGTAGAATTCATATTTTCACAATTACGTCTTTAATTTGTGCATCTTCCTATATTATAAGGGAAAGGTTTTCATCTTTGTATCCCATTTGTAGTATTTGTGTTAGAAAATATATATTAATGCTACATATGCAAAAATTGTTCATAGATAAATCTCTTATAAATTTTAGAAAATACAAAATAAATATACGTTTATACACTTCTATTTGTTTCCCTAAGCATGACACATGATCTTTTTATAAAGGTCTTTTTGAATTGCTTATAGGTTGATTAACTTTATTTTAAATACAACATGTTTTTAGCACACTAGATTAAAAAATATACTTATATTAAAAATATGTTAAATTAAATTTAAATATTTAATTATAATTTTATATAAAATATTCATTATCAATTTAAATACTTTAATATAAATTTTATAAAAAATATTTATTATCAATTTAAATATTTTAATATTAATTTACATAAGTAAACAATAAAATAGTTGTGATTAAATAATATAAAAAACAACTAAGAAATAATCGTCATCAATACATGAAAATAAAGGGACAAATCCACTCCATAAGACTCAAGGTATAAAACTAATTATCCAAAATATAAGGTACAGTTTTTGGTCTCTATTTTTTACGACAGTTATCTTGAATCTTGAACTGGCTTAAAAGGTAAGGTAACCTGCCCAGATTGCTTGAACAATAGATGAAGCACGTTCAAATTGTTTTCAGCTTAATAACGTTATTATTGTGTGTGAGTTACACTAATTATGGAATTGATCGGAAGGAGAAAACAAAAGATATTTTTAACACCCTGTATAATATTTATCTAGAATAATACCATACAAGTGTTTTAATTTGGTACTGACACCATCATAAGTGCCTATTGGCATAATTCACATACTTGTCCAATTCTAAAACATAAATAAAACATATGGTATAAGTCATGGAAACTAGCCAAAATAATAAAATCTAAGATCAATATACAATATTCCTCATTGTACAAGAAAATAATACACAGCGGAATAAGCTTAACTAAGCTTCTCTTGAAACATCCAAGCATAGATCCACTCGTAAATCATACCTTCAAATACCTCCTGAAAATAATCAACAATAGTGGGGTGAGATACATCAAATCTCAGTGAGTTCCCTATCTTATGGATTCTCTCGGGTTCTAGTCAAATCCTAACTCAAGTCAAGGGGAAGGGAAATGACTTCGAGTACACAAATTTACACTATATGGAAACACGTTATTGAACTCGTTACTCAAAATATTCACTTATCGATAACCTTGTCAAGGCGTCCCCTTTCTCCCGCCCTCTTCTACGTCTAGAAGTAGGAACGAGTCATGGGCCCTCGTAGATTTCTTGGTATACGAAATGGATTCGGAAATAAGGGACACATTATCACCTTAAATCGTCACTTCACACGGCCCGTACACCGTCACAAGTCTCTTTACCCGTAGGCTCCATTCGTACTATAACATTGGTAATCAAACCTACCAAGAAATCGTGCATTCATTACAGAGGAGCGCGTTACTCATGAAATGGCACATAATAGAATAATGGTTACGATTTCGTGATTTCACATACAACCATAATTGTATTCAACATTTCTAGGCCACATTAGCCTTTAGGCCTCTTTTGCCTTTCTCAAATAAACATAATAATTACACGTGTTCCATACTAGTGTTCACTCTCTCCTAGACCAATACTCGTCACGGATGCACCATTCTACACCAAGTACCCGAGCATCGCCATCTAGGTTATCTACTCTAGGCCAGAACTCGTCAATGAATCCACGAGCGTCGCCATACAGAGTTTCTATCAATTCCTAGCCATTACTAGGTTTCACTATTATGTTGTTATGGGGTAAAGTTTCCTCACTCTTTCTATTTCATATTTTAACATGCACTCTCTCTCGATCATGTTTAACAACAATACTAGACAAAGCATATTACAATTGCATTTTAGAATTACATATAATAATTCAATCATAAGTTATACAAAGCATATCACAATTGTATAATAGAATCACATATAATGATTCATCATATAAACACATCACTTTCGGGTTCCCTCCAATTCATTTAATCGGGTATTGAAATCAAATTTCTCACTCTTATCTCGTAGGATATTTCACAGCTTTGCATCGGCTATCATTATGCCGCGATCGGATTTACGATCCAAAAGATATGGATTTCAACATATCACATACCATTGCTTTCCTTCATTTTCCACTAAATAATTTATCCCACATCATACCCTTAATTTTCGCTCTTATGGGGTAGAGGGTCGTCATAGCTTTCCAATGATACCAAGAACGTCTCGATCCGAGTTACGGATCAAAAGTTATGAAGGAAACAAAATGGGAAAATCTGTCATGTTCGCTAGGCGAATCCCAGCGAGCGTTCGCTTTCCTTCGCTGAGCGAAGCTCCAGGCGAAATCCCACAAACAGAACCAAAATGACACAAAGTTCGCTAGGCGAACAACTTGGCGAACATTCGCCTTCCTTCGCTGCCGGGTTCGCTAGGCGAACCCTCGAAACCATTAGCTTCCGCTTCTCCCCAGGTTCGCTAGGCGAACCATGCGAAACCCAGAAATTCAGCAGCGCTGTTATGGGTCCAAAAACAACATTTCTTCAACCAAAATCACTTCCAAGTCACACCATAACAATCAAAACATATTCCAATCATAACAACAAGTATTCTACGCATTTTATATCGCATTTCATCCGTTAGATTTCGTTAATTTATCCGTTTAATCATTTTCTCTCAAATCTAACCTAAGTTCTAAATCCTCAATTCTAGAACTTAGAGTGTCTAACTAGAACCCACCTGGTAATCAAAGAGGAGGTTGAAGAAGATGATAAATCGATGAAGATGATCCATAAGCTTTTTTTCTTCTTCCATGACTTTTTCCTCTTCTCTTCTTTTTCTCCTCCTTACTATCTTCTTCTTCTTTTCTTTATCTAACAAATATATATATATATATATATATATATATATATATATATATATATATATATATATATAATATATAATATAATCCAATAGAGTAAAATATCTCCAATTGATATTTTGTCGTCTCAAACCAATTGATCAATTATTAGAGTTACCTTAATATACTCTCTTGAACTAATAATTATTGATCTGTCTCTTCCATAAAATAATTTATCTCTTTAGAGTTCATTAGTTGCTCTATTAATCCCATTTGACTATACTCACAACACTTAGAGGATTCCATTAATCCAATTAACCAAAGAAAGAGCACATAGGTACTCATCTGATCTCTTCTGATATCCAATTGAGCATTTAAATAATATGGGGTATTACAATATTAGAGTGGAAGAAATTAGATTACGGAATTAATTAGGATCAAATTAAAATAAATTAGGTAGAATTCATATTTTCACAATTACGTCTTTAATTTGTGCATCTTCCTATATTATAAGGGAAAGGTTTTCATCTTTGTATCCCATTTGTAGTATTTGTGTTAGAAAAGATATATTAATGCTACATATGCAAAAATTGTTCATAGATAAATCTCTTATAAATTTTAGAAAATACAAAATAAATATACGTTTATACACTTCTATTTGTTTCCCTAAGCATGACACATGATCTTTTTATAAAGGTCTTTTTGAATTGCTTATAGGTTGATTAACTTAATTTCAAATACAACATGTTTTTAGCACACTAGATTAAAAAATATACTTATATTAAAAATATGTTAAATTAAATTTAAATATTTAATTATAATTTTATATAAAATATTCATTATCAATTTAAATACTTTAATATAAATTTTATAAAAAATATTTATTATCAATTTAAATATTTTAATATTAATTTACATTAGTAAACAATAAAATAATTGTGATTAAATAATATAAAAAACAACTAAGAAATAATCGTCATCAATACATGAAAATAAAGGGACAAATCCACTCCATAAGACTCAAGGTATAAAACTAATTATCCAAAATGAAAGGTACAGTTTTTGGTCTCTATTTTTTACGACAGTTATCTTGAATCTTGAACTGGCTTAAAAGGTAAGGTAACCTGCCCAGATTGCTTGAACAATAGATGAAGCACGTTCAAATTGTTTTCAGCTTAATAACGTTATTATTGTGTGTGAGTTACACTAATTATGGAATTGATCGGAAGGAGAAAACAAAAGATATTTTTAACACCCTGTATAATTTTTATCTAGATTAATACCATACAAGTGTTTTTATTTGGGACTGACACCATCATAAGTGTCTATTGGCATAATTCACATACTTGTCCAATTCTAAAACATAAATAAAACATATGGTACAAGTCATGGAAACTAGCCGAAATAATAAAATCTAAGATCAATATACAATATTCCTCATTGTACAAGAAAATAATACACAGCGGAATAAGCTTAACTAAGCTTCTCTTGAAACATCTAAGCATAGCTCCACTTGTAAATCATACCTGCAAATACCTCCTGAAAATAATCAACAATAGTGGGGTGAGATACATCAAATCTCAGTGAGTTCCCTATCTTATGGATTCTCTCGGGTTCTAGTCAAATCCTAACTCAAGCCAAGGGGAAGGGAAATGACTTCGAGTACACCAATTTACACTATATGGAAACACGTTATTGAGCTCGTTACTCAAAATATTCACTTATCGATAACCTTGTCAAGGCGTCCCCTTTCTCCCGCCCTCTTCTACGTCTAGAAGTAGGAACGAGTCATGGGCCCTCGTAGATTTCTTGGTATACGAAATGGATTCGGAAATAAGGGACACATTATCACCTTAAATCGTCACTTCACACGGCCCGTACACCGTCACAAGTCTCTTTACCCGTAGGCTCCATTCGTACTATAACATTGGGAATCAAACCTACTAAGAAATCGTGCATTCATTACAGAGGAGCGCGTTACTCATGAAATGGCACATAATAGAATAATGGTTACGATTTCGTGATTTCACATACAACCATAATTGTATTCAACATTTCTAGGCCACATTAGCCTTTAGGCCTCTTTTGCCTTTCTCAAATAAACATAATAATTACACGTTTCCATACTAGTGTTCACTCTCTCCTAGACCAATACTCGTCACGGATGCACCTTTCTACACCAAGTACCCGAGCATCACCATCTAGGTTATCTACTCTAGGCCAGAACTCGTCAATGAATCCACGAGCGTCGCCATACAGAGTTTCTATCAATTCCTAGCCATTACTAGGTTTCACTATTATGTTGTTATGGGGTAAAGTTTCCTCACTCTTTCTATTTCATATTTTAACATGCACTCTCTCTCGATCCTGTTTAACAACAATACTAGACAAAGCATATTACAATTGCATTTTAGAATTACATATAATAATTCAATCATAAGTTATACAAAGCATATCACAATTGTATAATAGAATCACATATAATGATTCATCATATAAACACATCACTTTCGGGTTCCCTCCAATTCATTTAATCGGGTATTGAAATCAAATTTCTCACTCTTATCTCGTAGGATATTTCACAGCTTTGCATCGGCTATCATTATGCCGCGATCGGATTTACGATCCAAAAGATATGGATTTCAACATATCACATACCATTGCTTTCCTTCATTTTCCACTAAATAATTTATCCCACATCATACCCTTAATTTTCGCTCTTATGGGGTAGAGGGTCGTCATAGCTTTCCAATGATACCAAGAACGTCTCGATCCGAGTTACGGATCAAAAGTTATGAAGGAAACAAAATGGGAAAATTTGTCATGTTCGCTAGGCGAATCCCAGCGAGCGTTCGCTTTCCTTCGCTGAGCGAAGCTCCAGGCGAAATCCCACAAACAGAACCAAAATGACACAAAGTTCGCTAGCCGAACAACTTGGCAAACATTCGCCTTCCTTCGCTGCCGGGTTCGCTAGGCGAACCCTCGAAACCATTAGCTTCCGCTTCGCCCCAGGTTCGCTAGGCGAACCATGCGAAACCCAGAAATTCAGCAGCGCTGTTATAGGTCCAAAAACAACATTTCTTCAACCAAAATCACTTCCAAGTCACACCATAACAATAAAAAACATATTCCAATCATAACAACAAGTATTCTACGCATTTTATATCGCATTTCATCCGTTAGATTTCGTTAATTTATCCGTTTAATCATTTTCTCTCAAATCTAACCTAAGTTCTAAATCCTCAATTCTAGAACTTAGAGTGTCTAACTAGAACCCACCTGGTAATCGAAGAGGAGGTTGAAGAAGATGATAAATCGATGAAGATGATCCATAAGCTTTTTTTCTTCTTCCATGACTTTTTCCTCTTCTCTTCTTTTTCTCCTCCTTACTATCTTCTTCTTCTTTTCTTTATCTAACAAATATATATATATATATATATATATATATATATATATATATATATATAATATAATCCAATAGAGTAAAATATCTCCAATTGATATTTTGTCGTCTCAAACCAATTGATCAATTATTAGAGTTACCTTAATATACTCTCTTGAACTAATAATTATTGATCTGTCTCTTCTATAAAATAATTTATCTCTTTAGAGTTCATTAGTTGCTCTATTAATCCCATTTGACTATACTCACAACACTTAGAGGATTCCATTAATCCAATTAACCAAAGAAAGAGCACATAGGTACTCATCTGATCTCTTCTGATATCCAATTGAGCATTTAAATAATATGGGGTATTACAATATTAGAGTGGAAGAAATTAGATTACGGAATTAATTAGGATCAAATTAAAATAAATTAGGTAGAATTCATATTTTCACAATTACGTCTTTAATTTGTGCATCTTCCTATATTATAAGGGAAAGGTTTTCATCTTTGTATCCCATTTGTAGTATTTGTGTTAGAAAAGATATATTAATGCTACATATGCAAAAATTGTTCATAGATAAATCTCTTATAAATTTTAGAAAATAAAAAATAAATATACGTTTATACACTTCTATTTGTTTCCCTAAGCATGACACATGATCTTTTTATAAAGGTCTTTTTGAATTGCTTATAGGTTGATTAACTTAATTTTAAATACAACATGTTTTTAGCACACTAGATTAAAAAATATACTTATATTAAAAATATGTTAAATTAAATTTAAATATTTAATTATAATTTTATATAAAATATTCATTATCAATTTAAATACTTTAATATAAATTTTATAAAAAATATTTATTATCAATTTAAATATTTTAATATTAATTTACATTAGTAAACAATAAAATAATTGTGATTAAATAATATAAAAAACAACTAAGAAATAATCGTCATCAATACATGAAAATAAAGGGACAAATCCACTCCATAAGACTCAAGGTATAAAACTAATTATCCAAAATGAAAGGTACAGTTTTTGGTCTCTATTTTTTACGACAGTTATCTTGAATCTTGAACTGGCTTAAAAGGTAAGGTAACCTGCCCAGATTGCTTGAACAATAGATGAAGCACGTTCAAATTGTTTTCAGCTTAATAACGTTATTATTGTGTGTGAGTTACACTAATTATGGAATTGATCGGAAGGAGAAAACAAAAGATATTTTTAACACCCTGTATAATATTTATCTAGAATAATACCATACAAGTGTTTTAATTTGGTACTGACACCATCATAAGTGCCTATTGGCATAATTCACATACTTGTCCAATTCTAAAACATAAATAAAACATATGGTACAAGTCATGGAAACTAGCCGAAATAATAAAATCTAAGATCAATATACAATATTCCTCATTGTACAAGAAAATAATACACAGCGGAATAAGCTTAACTAAGCTTCTCTTGAAACATCCAAGCATAGCTCCACTTGTAAATCATACCTGCAAATACCTCCTGAAAATAATCAACAATAGTGGGGTGAGATACATCAAATCTCAGTGAGTTCCCTATCTTATGGATTCTCTCGGGTTCTAGTCAAATCCTAACTCAAGTCAAGGGGAAGGGAAATGACTTCGAGTACACAAATTTACACTATATGGAAACACGTTATTGAGCTCGTTACTCAAAATATTCACTTATCGATAACCTTGTCAAGGCGTCCCCTTTCTCCCGCCCTCTTCTACGTCTAGAAGTAGGAACGAGTCATGGGCCCTCGTAGATTTCTTGGTATACGAAATGGATTCGGAAATAAGGGACACATTATCACCTTAAATCGTCACTTCACACAGCCCGTACACCGTCACAAGTCTCTTTACCCGTAGGCTCCATTCGTACTATAACATTGGGAATCAAACCTACCAAGAAATCGTGCATTCATTACAGAGGAGCGCGTTACTCATGAAATGGCACATAATAGAATAATGGTTACGATTTCGTGATTTCACATACAACCATAATTGTATTCAACATTTCTAGGCCACATTAGCCTTTAGGCCTCTTTTGCCTTTCTCAAATAAACATAATAATTACACGTTTCCATACTAGTGTTCACTCTCTCCTAGACCAATACTCGTCACGGATGCACCTTTCTACACCAAGTACCCGAGCATCACCATCTAGGTTATCTACTCTAGGCCAGAACTCGTCAATGAATCCACGAGCGTCGCCATACAGAGTTTCTATCAATTCCTAGCCATTACTAGGTTTCACTATTATGTTGTTATGGGGTAAAGTTTCCTCACTCTTTCTATTTCATATTTTAACATGCACTCTCTCTCGATCCTGTTTAACAACAATACTAGACAAAGCATATTACAATTGCATTTTAGAATTACATATAATAATTCAATCATAAGTTATACAAAGCATATCACAATTGTATAATAGAATCACATATAATGATTCATCATATAAACACATCACTTTCGGGTTCCCTCCAATTCATTTAATCGGGTATTGAAATCAAATTTCTCACTCTTATCTCGTAGGATATTTCACAGCTTTGCATCGGCTATCATTATGCCGCGATCGGATTTACGATCCAAAAGATATGGATTTCAACATATCACATACCATTGCTTTCCTTCATTTTCCACTAAATAATTTATCCCACATCATACCCTTAATTTTCGCTCTTATGGGGTAGAGGGTCGTCATAGCTTTCCAATGATACCAAGAACGTCTCGATCCGAGTTACGGATCAAAAGTTATGAAGGAAACAAAATGGGAAAATCTGTCATGTTCGCTAGGCGAATCCTAGCGAGCGTTCGCTTTCCTTCGCTGAGCGAAGCTCCAGGCGAAATCCCACAAACAGAACCAAAATGACACAAAGTTCGCTAGGCGAACAACTTGGCGAACATTCGCCTTCCTTCGCTGCCGGGTTCGCTAGGCGAACCCTCGAAACCATTAGCTTCCGCTTCGCCCCAGGTTCGCTAGGCGAACCATGCGAAACCCAGAAATTCAGCAGCGCTGTTATGGGTCCAAAAACAACATTTCTTCAACCAAAATCACTTCCAAGTCACACCATAACAATCAAAACATATTCCAATCATAACAACAAGTATTCTACGCATTTTATATCGCATTTCATCCGTTAGATTTCGTTAATTTATCCGTTTAATCATTTTCTCTCAAATCTAACCTAAGTTCTAAATCCTCAATTCTAGAACTTAGAGTGTCTAACTAGAACCCACCTGGTAATCGAAGAGGAGGTTGAAGAAGATGATGAATCGATGAAGATGATCCATAAGCTTTTTTTCTTCTTCCATGACTTTTTCCTCTTCTCTTCTTTTTCTCCTCCTTACTATCTTCTTCTTCTTTTCTTTATCTAACAAATATATATATATATATATATATATATATATATATATATATATATATATATATAATACCAATATTATATAATATAATCCAATAGAGTAAAATATCTCCAATTGATATTTTGTCGTCTCAAACCAATTGATCAATTATTAGAGTTACCTTAATATACTCTCTTGAACTAATAATTATTGATCTGTCTCTTCTATAAAATAATTTATCTCTTTAGAGTTCATTAGTTGCTCTATTAATCCCATTTGACTATACTCACAACACTTAGAGGATTCCATTAATCCAATTAACCAAAGAAAGAGCACATAGGTACTCATCTGATCTCTTCTGATATCCAATTGAGCATTTAAATAATATGGGGTATTACAATATTAGAGTGGAAGAAATTAGATTACGGAATTAATTAGGATCAAATTAAAATAAATTAGGTAGAATTCATATTTTCACAATTACGTCTTTAATTTGTGCATCTTCCTATATTATAAGGGAAAGGTTTTCATCTTTGTATCCCATTTGTAGTATTTGTGTTAGAAAAGATATATTAATGCTACATATGCAAAAATTGTTCATAGATAAATCTCTTATAAATTTTAGAAAATAAAAAATAAATATACGTTTATACACTTCTATTTGTTTCCCTAAGCATGACACATGATCTTTTTATAAAGGTCTTTTTGAATTGCTTATAGGTTGATTAACTTAATTTTAAATACAACATGTTTTTAGCACACTAGATTAAAAAATATACTTATATTAAAAATATGTTAAATTAAATTTAAATATTTAATTATAATTTTATATAAAATATTCATTATCAATTTAAATACTTTAATATAAATTTTATAAAAAATATTTATTATCAATTTAAATATTTTAATATTAATTTACATTAGTAAACAATAAAATAATTGTGATTAAATAATATAAAAAACAACTAAGAAATAATCGTCATCAATACATGAAAATAAAGGGACAAATCCACTCCATAAGACTCAAGGTATAAAACTAATTATCCAAAATGAAAGGTACAGTTTTTGGTCTCTATTTTTTACGACAGTTATCTTGAATCTTGAACTGGCTTAAAAGGTAAGGTAACCTGCCCAGATTGCTTGAACAATAGATGAAGCACGTTCAAATTGTTTTCAGCTTAATAACGTTATTATTGTGTGTGAGTTACGCTAATTATGGAATTGATCGGAAGGAGAAAACAAAAGATATTTTTAACACCCTGTATAATATTTATCTAGAATAATACCATACAAGTGTTTTAATTTGGTACTGACACCATCATAAGTGCCTATTGGCATAATTCACATACTTGTCCAATTCTAAAACATAAATAAAACATATGGTACAAGTCATGGAAACTAGCCGAAATAATAAAATCTAAGATCAATATACAATATTCCTCATTGTACAAGAAAATAATACACAGCGGAATAAGCTTAACTAAGCTTCTCTTGAAACATCCAAGCATAGCTCCACTTGTAAATCATACCTGCAAATACCTCCTGAAAATAATCAACAATAGTGGGGTGAGATACATCAAATCTCAGTGAGTTCCCTATCTTATGGATTCTCTCGGGTTCTAGTCAAATCCTAACTCAAGTCAAGGGGAAGGGAAATGACTTCGAGTACACAAATTTACACTATATGGAAACACGTTATTGAGCTCGTTACTCAAAATATTCACTTATCGATAACCTTGTCAAGGCGTCCCCTTTCTCCCTCCCTCTTCTACGTCTAGAAGTAGGAACGAGTCATGGGCCCTCGTAGATTTCTTGGTATACGAAATGGATTCGGAAATAAGGGACACATTATCACCTTAAATCGTCACTTCACACAGCCCGTACACCGTCACAAGTCTCTTTACCCGTAGGCTCCATTCGTACTATAACATTGGGAATCAAACCTACCAAGAAATCGTGCATTCATTACAGAGGAGCGCGTTACTCATGAAATGGGACATAATAGAATAATGGTTACGATTTCGTGATTTCACTTACAACCATAATTGTATTCAACATTTCTAGGCCACATTAGCCTTTAGGCCTCTTTTGCCTTTCTCAAATAAACATAAAAATTACACGTGTTCCATACTAGTGTTCACTCTCTCCTAGACCAATACTCGTCACGGATGCACCTTTCTACACCAAGTACCCGAGCATCGCCATCTAGGTTATCTACTCTAGGACAGAACTCGTCAATGAATCCACGAGCGTCGCCATACAGAGTTTCTATCAATTCCTAGCCATTACTAGGTTTCACTATTATGTTGTTATGGGGTAAAGTTTCCTCACTCTTTCTATTTCATATTTTAACATGCACTCTCTCTCGATCCTGTTTAACAACAATACTAGACAAAGCATATTACAATTGCATTTTAGAATTACATATAATAATTCAATCATAAGTTATACAAAGCATATCACAATTGTATAATAGAATCACATATAATGATTCATCATATAAACACATCACTTTTGGGTTCCCTCCAATTCATTTAATCGGGTATTGAAATCAAATTTCTCACTCTTATCTCGTAGGATATTTCACAGCTTTGCATCGGCTATCATTATGCCGCGATCGGATTTACGATCCAAAAGATATGGATTTCAACATATCACATACCATTGCTTTCCTTCATTTTCCACTAAATAATTTATCCCACATCATACCCTTAACTTTCGCTCTTATGGGGTAAAGGGTCGTCATATCTTTCCAATGATACCAAAAACGTCTCGATCCGAGTTACGGATCAAAAGTTATGAAGGAAACAAAATGGGAAAATCTGTCATGTTCGCTAGGCGAATCCCAGCGAGCGTTCGCTATCCTTCGCTAAGCGAAGCTCCAAGCGAAATCCCACAAACAGAACCAAAACGACACAAATTCGCTAGGCGAACAACTTGGCGAACATTCGCCTTCCTTCGCTGCCGGGTTCGCTAGGCGAACCCTCGAAACCATTAGCTTCCGCTTCGCCCCAGGTTCGCTAGGCGAACCATGCGAAACCCAGAAATTGAGCAGCGCTATTATGGGTCCAAAAACAACATGTCTTCAACCAAAATCACTTCTAAGTCACACCATAACAATCAAAACATATTCCAATCATAACAACAAGTATTCTACGCATTTTATAACGCATTTCATCCGTTAGATTTCGATAATTTATCCGTTTAATCATTTTCTCTCAAATCTAACCTAAGTTCTAAATCCTCAATTCTAGAACTTAGAGTGTCTAACTAGAACCCACCAGGTAATCGAATAGGAGGTTGAAGAAGATGATGAATCTATGAAGATGATCCATAAGCTTTTTTTCTTCTTCCATGACTTTTTCCTCTTCTCTTCTTTTTCTCCTCCTTACTATCTTCTTCTTCTTTTCTTTATCTAACAAATATATATATATATATATATATATATATATATATATATATAATACCAATATTATATAATATAATCCAATAGAGTAAAATATCTCCAATTGATATTTTGTCGTCTCAAACCAATTGATCAATTATTAGAGTTACCTTAATATACTCTCTTGAACTAATAATTATTGATCTGTCTCTTCCATAAAATAATTTATCTCTTTAGAGTTCATTAGTTGCTCTATTAATCCCATTTGACTATACTCACAACACTTAGAAGATTCCATTAATCCAATTAACCAAAGAAAGAGCACATAGGTACTCATCTGATCTCTTCTGATATCCAATTGAGCATTTAAATAATATGGGGTATTACAATATTTGAGTGGAAGAAATTAGATTACGTAATTAATTAGGATCAAATTAAAATAAATTAGGTAGAATTCATATTTTCACCATTACGTCTTTAATTTGTGCATCTTCCTATATTATAAGGGAAAGGTTTTCATCTTTGTATCCCATTTGTAGTATTTGTGTTTGAAAAGATATATTAATGTTACATATGCAAAAATTGTTCATAGATAAATCTCTTATAAATTTTAGAAAATAAAAAATAAATATACGTTTATACACTTCTATTTGTTTCCCTAAGCATGACACATGATCTTTTTATAAAGGTCTTTTTGAATTGCTTATAGGTTGATTAACTTAATTTTAAATACAACATGTTTTTAGCACACTAGATTAAAATATATACTTATATTAAAAATATGTTAAATTAAATTTAAATATTTAATTATAATTTTATATAAAATATTCATTATCAATTTAAATACTTTAATATAAATTTTATAAAAAATATTTATTATCAATTTAAATATTTTAATATTAATTTACATAAGTAAACAATAAAATAGTTGTGATTAAATAATATAAAAAACAACTAAGAAATAATCGTCATCAATACATGAAAATAAAGGGACAAATCCACTCCATAAGACTCAAGGTATAAAACTAATTATCCAAAATGAAAGGTACAGTTTTTGGTCTCTATTTTTTACGACAGTTATCTTGAATCTTGAACTGGCTTAAAAGGTAAGGTAACCTGCCCAGATTGCTTGAACAATAGATGAAGCACGTTCAAATTGTTTTCGGCTTAATAACGTTATTATTGTATGTGAGTTACACTATTTATGGAATTGATCGGAAGGAGAAAACAAAAGATATTTTTAATGCCCTGTATAATATTTATCTAGAATAATACCATACAAGTGTTTTTATTTGGTACTGACACCATCATAAGTGCCTATTGGCATAATTCACATACTTGTCCAATTCTAAAACATAAATAAAACATATGGTACAAGTCATGGAAACTAGCCAAAATAATAAAATCTAAGATCAATATACAATATTCCTCATTGTACAAGAAAATAATACACAGCGGAATAAGCTCAACTAAGCTTCTCTTGAAACATCTAAGCATAGCTCCACTTGTAAACCATACCTGCAAATACCTCCTGAAAATAATCAACAATAGTGGGGTGAGATACATCAAATCTCAGTGAGTTCCCTATCTTATGGATTCTCTCGGGTTCTAGCCAAATCCTAACTCAAGTCAAGATGAAGGGAAATGACTTCGAGTACACAAATTTACACTATATGGAAACACGTTATTGAGCTCGTTACTCAAAATATTCACTTATCGATAACCTTGTCAAGGCATCCCCTTTCTCCCGCCCTCTTCTACGTCTAGAAGTAGGAACGAGTCATGGGCCCTCGTAAATTTCTTGGTACCCGAAATGGATTCGAAAATAAGGGACACATTATCACCTTAAATCGTCACTTCACACGGCCCGTACACCGTCACAAGTCTCTTTACCCGTAGGCTCCATTCGTACTATAACATTGGGAATCAAACCTACCAAGAAATCGTGCATTCATTACAGAGGAGCGCGTTACTCATGAAATGGCACATAATAGAATAATGGTTACGATTTCGTGATTTCACATACAACCATAATTGTATTCAACATTTCTAGGCCACATTAGCCTTTAGGCCTCTTTTGCCTTTCTCAAATAAACATAAAAATTACACGTGTTCCATACTAGTGTTCACTCTCTCCTAGACCAATACTCGTCACGGATGCACCTTTCTACACCAAGTACCAGAGCATCGCCATCTAGGTTATCTACTCTAGGACAGAACTCGTCAATGAATCCACGAGCGTCGCCATACAGAGTTTCTATCAATTCCTAGCCATTACTAGGTTTCACTATTATGTTGTTATGGGGTAAAGTTTCCTCACTCTTTCTATTTCATATTTTAACATGCACTCTCTCTCGATCCTGTTTAACAACAATACTAGACAAAGCATATTACAATTGCATTTTAGAATTACATATAATAATTCAATCATAAGTTATACAAAGCATATCACAATTGTATAATAGAATCACATATAATGATTCATCATATAAACACATCACTTTCGGGTTCCCTCCAATTCATTTAATCGGGTATTGAAATCAAATTTCTCACTCTTATCTCGTAGGATATTTCACAGCTTTGCATCGGCTATCATTATGCCGCGATCGGATTTACGATCCCAAAGATATGGATTTCAACATATCACATACCATTGCTTTCCTTCATTTTCCACTAAATAATTTATCCCACACCATACCCTTAATTTTCGCTCTTATGGGGAAGAGGGTCGTCATAGCTTTCCAATGATACCAAGAACGTCTCGATCCGAGTTACAGATCAAAAGTTATGAAGGAAACAAAATGGGAAAATCTGTCATGTTCGCTAGGCGAATCCCAGCGAGCGTTCGCTATCCTTCGCTGAGCGAAGCTCCAGGCGAAATCCCACAAACAGAACCAAAACGACACAAAGTTCGCTAGGCGAACAACTTGGCGAACATTCGCCTTCCTTCGCTGCCGGGTTTGCTAGGCGAACCCTCGAAACCATTCGCTTCCGCTTCGCCCCAGGTTCGCTAGGCGAACCATGCGAAACCCAGAAATTCAGCAGCGCTGTTATGGGTCCAAAAACAACATTTCTTCAACCAAAATCACTTCTAAGTCACACCATAACAATCAAAACATATTCCAATCATAACAACAAGTACTCTACGCATTTTATATCGCATTTCATCCGTTAGATTTCGTTAATTTATCCGTTTAATCATTTTCTCTCAAATCTAACCTAAGTTCTAAATCCTCAATTCTAGAACTTAGAGTGTCTAACTAGAACCCACCTGGTAATCGAAGAGGAGGTTGAAGAAGATGATGAATCGATGAAGATGATCCATAAGCTTTTTTTCTTCTTCCATGACTTTTTCCTCTTCTCTTCTTTTTCTCCTCCTTACTATCTTCTTCTTCTTTTCTTTATCTAACAAATATATATATATATATATATATATATATATATATATATATATATATATATATATATATATATATATATATATATAATACCAATATTATATAATATAATCCAATAGAGTAAAATATCTCCAATTGATATTTTGTCGTCTCAAACCAATTGATCAATTATTAGAGTTACCTTAATATACTCTCTTGAACTAATAATTATTGATCTGTCTCTTCCATAAAATAATTTATCTCTTTAGAGTTCATTAGTTGCTCTATTAATCCCATTTGACTATACTCACAACACTTAGAAGATTCCATTAATCCAATTAACCAAAGAAAGAGCACATAGGTACTCATCTGATCTCTTCTGATATCCAATTGAGCATTTAAATAATATGGGGTATTACAATATTAGAGTGGAAGAAATTAGATTACGGAATTAATTAGGATCAAATTAAAATAAATTAGGTAGAATTCATATTTTCACCATTACGTCTTTAATTTGTGCATCTTCCTATATTATAAGGGAAAGGTTTTCATCTTTGTATCCCATTTGTAGTATTTGTGTTAGAAAAGATATATTAATGTTA
The DNA here is from genome assembly GCA_022829125.1 of Lathyrus tuberosus. NCBI lineage: Eukaryota > Viridiplantae > Streptophyta > Magnoliopsida > Fabales > Fabaceae > Lathyrus > Lathyrus tuberosus. Next base: position 1,996,093 of record JALAZF010000052.1, on the reverse strand, counting down.
CATATGCAAAAATTGTTCATAGATAAATCTCTTATAAATTTTAGAAAATACAAAATAAATATACGTTTATACACTTCTATTTGTTTCCCTAAGCATGACACATGATCTTTTATAAAGGTCTTTTTGAATTGCTTATAGGTTGATTAACTTAATTTTAAATACAACATGTTTTTAGCACACTAGATTAAAAAATATACTTATATTAAAAATATGTTAAATTAAATTTAAATATTTAATTATAATTTTATATAAAATATTCATTATCAATTTAAATACTTTAATATAAATTTTATAAAAAATATTTATTATCAATTTAAATATTTTAATATTAATTTACATAAGTAAACAATAAAATAGTTGTGATTAAATAATATAAAAAACAACTAGGAAATAATCGTCATCAATACATGAAAATAAAGGGACAAATCCACTCCATAAGACTCAAGGTATAAAACTAATTATCCAAAATGAAAGGTACAGTTTTTGGTCTCTATTTTTTACTACAGTTATCTTGAATCTTGAACTGGCTTAAAAGGTAAGGTAACCTGCCCAGATTGCTTGAACAATAGATGAAGCACGTTCAAATTGTTTTCGGCTTAATAACGTTATTATTGTATGTGAGTTACACTATTTATGGAATTGATCGGAAGGAGAAAACAAAAGATATTTTTAACGCCCTGTATAATATTTATCTAGAATAATACCATACAAGTGTTTTTATTTGGTACTGACACCATCATAAGTGCCTATTGGCATAATTCACATACTTGTCCAATTCTAAAACATAAATAAAACATATGGTACAAGTCATGGAAACTAGCCAAAATAATAAAATCTAAGATCAATATACAATATTCCTCATTGTACAAGAAAATAATACACAGCGGAATAAGCTCAACTAAGCTTCTCTTGAAACATCTAAGCATAGCTCCACTTGTAAATCATACCTGCAAATACCTCCTGAAAATAATCAACAATAGTGGGGTGAGATACATCAAATCTCAGTGAGTTCCCTATCTTATGGATTCTCTCGGGTTCTAGCCAAATCCTAACTCAAGTCAAGATGAAGGGAAATGACTTCGAGTACACAAATTTACACTATATGGAAACACGTTATTGAGCTCGTTACTCAAAATATTCACTTATCGATAACCTTGTCAAGGCATCCCCTTTCTCCCGCCCTCTTCTACGTCTAGAAGTAGGAACGAGTCATGGGCCCTCGTAGATTTCTTGGTATACGAAATGGATTCGGAAATAAGGGACACATTATCACCTTAAATCGTCACTTCACACGGCCCGTACACCGTCACAAGTCTCTTTACCCGTAGGCTCCATTCGTACTATAACATTGGGAATCAAACCTACCAAGAAATCGTGCATTCATTACAGAGGAGCGCGTTACTCATGAAATGGCAGATAATAGAATAATGGTTACGATTTCGTGATTTCACATACAACCATAATTGTATTCTACATTTCTAGGCCACATTAGCCTTTAGGACTCTTTTGCCTTTCTCAAATAAACATAATAATTACACGTGTTCCATACTATTGTTCACTCTCTCCTAGACCAATACTCGTCACGGATGCACCTTTCTACACCAAGTACCCGAGCATCGCCATCTAGGTTATCTACTCTAGGACAGAACTCGTCAATGAATCCACGAGCGTCGCCATACAGAGTTTCTATCAATTCCTAGCCATTACTAGGTTTCACTATTAGGTTGTTATGGGGTAAAGTTTCCTCACTCTTTCTATTTCATATTTTAACATGCACTCTCTCTCGATCCTGTTTAACAACAATACTAGACAAAGCATATTACAATTGCATTTTAGAATTACATATAATAATTCAATCATAAGTTATACAAAGCATATCACAATTGTATAATAGAATCACATATAATGATTCATCATATAAACACATCACTTTCGGGTTCCCTCCAATTCATTTAATCGGGTATTGAAATCAAATTTCTCACTCTTATCTCGTAGGATATTTCACAGCTTTGCATCGGCTATCATTATGCCGCGATCGGATTTAGGATCCAAAAGATATGGATTTCAACATATCACATACCATTGCTTTCCTTCATTTTCCACTAAATAATTTATCCCACATCATACCCATAATTTTCGCTCTTATGGGGTAGAGGGTCGTCATAGCTTTCCAATGATACCAAGAACGTCTCGATCCGAGTTACGGATCAAAAGTTATGAAGGAAACAAAATGGGAAAATCTGTCATGTTCGCTAGGCGAATCCCAGCGAGCGTTCACTATCCTTCGCTGAGCGAAGCTCCAGGAGAAATCCCACAAACAGAACCAAAACGACACAAAGTTCGCTAGGCGAACAACTTGGCAAACACTCTCCTTCCTTCGCTGTCGGGTTCGCTAGGCGAACCCTTGAAACCATTCGCTTCTGCTTCGCCCCAGGTTCGCTAGGCGAACCATGCGAAACCCAGAAATTGAGCAGCGCTATTATGGGTCCAAAAACAACATGTCTTCAACCAAAATCACTTCCAAGTCACACCATAACAATCAAAACATATTCCAATCATAACAACAAGTATTCTACGCATTTTATATCGCATTTCATCCGTTAGATTTCGTTAATTTATCCGTTTAATCATTTTCTCTCAAATCTAACCTAAGTTCTGAATCCTCAATTCTAGAACTTAGAGTGTCTAACTAGAACCCACCTGGTAATCGAAGAGGAGGTTGAAGAAGATGATGAATCGATGAAGATGATCCATAAGCTTTTTTTCTTCTTCCATGACTTTTTCCTCTTCTCTTCTTTTTCTCCTCCTTACTATCTTCTTCTTCTTTTCTTTATCTAACAAATATATATATATATATATATATATATATATATATATATATATATATATAATACCAATATTATATAATATAATCCAATAGAGTAAAATATCTCCAATTGATATTTTGTCGTCTCAAACCAATTGATCAATTATTAGAGTTACCTTAATATACTCTCTTGAACTAATAATTATTGATCTGTCTCTTCCATAAAATAATTTATCTCTTTAGAGTTCATTAGTTGCTCTATTAATCCCATTTGACTATACTCACAACACTTAGAGGATTCCATTAATCCAATTAACCAAAGAAAGAGCACATAGGTACTCATCTGATCTTTTCTGATATTGAATTGAGCATTTAAATAATATGGGGTATTACAATATTAGAGTGGAAGAAATTAGATTACGGAATTAATTAGGATCAAATTAAAATAAATTAGGTAGAATTCATATTTTCACCATTACGTCTTTAATTTGTGCATCTTCCTATATTATAAGGGAAAGGTTTTCATCTTTGTATCCCATTTGTAGTATTTGTGTTAGAAAAGATATATTAATGTTACATATGCAAAAATTGTTCATAGATAAATCTCTTATAAATTTTAGAAAATACAAAATAAATATACGTTTATACACTTCTATTTGTTTCCCTAAGCATGACACATGATCCTTTTATAAAGGTCTTTTTGAATTGCTTAAAGGTTGATTAACTTAATTTTAAATACAACATGTTTTTAGCACACTAGATTAAAAAATATACTTATATTAAAAATATGTTAAATTAAATTTAAATATTTAATTATAATTTTATATAAAATATTCATTATCAATTTAAATACTTTAATATAAATTTTATAAAAAATATTTATTATCAATTTAAATATTTTAATATTAATTTACATAAGTAAACAATAAAATAGTTGTGATTAAATAATATAAAAAACAACTAAGAAATAATCGTCATCAATACATGAAAATAAAGGGACAAATCCACTCCATAAGACTCAAGGTATAAAACTAGTTATCCAAAATGAAAGGTAAAGTTTTTGGTGTCTATTTTTTACGACAGTTATCTTGAATCTTGAACTGGCTTAAAAGGTAAGGTAACCTGCCCAGATTGCTTGAACAATAGATGAAGCACGTTCAAATTGTTTTCAGATTAATAACGTTATTATTGTGTGTTAGTTACACTAATTATGGAATTGATCGGAAGGAGAAAACAAAAGATATTTTTAACGCCCTGTATAATATTTATCTAGAATAATACCATACAAGTGTTTTTATTTGGTACTGACACCATCATAAGTGCCTATTGGCATAATTCACATACTTGTCCAATTCTAAAACATAAATAAAACATATGGTACAAGTCATGGAAACTAGCCAAAATAATAAAATCTAAGATCAATATACAATATTCCTCATTGTACAAGAAAATAATACACAGCGGAATAAGCTCAACTAAGCTTCTCTTGAAACATCCAAGCATAGCTCCACTTGTAAATCATACCTGCAAATACCTCCTGAAAATAATCAACAATAGTGGGGTGAGATACATCAAATCTCAGTGAGTTCCCTATCTTATGGATTCTCTCGGGTTCTAGCCAAATCCTAACTCAAGTCAAGGGGAAGGGAAATGACTTCGAGTACACAAATTTACACTATATGGAAACACGTTATTGAGCTCGTTACTCAAAATATTCACTTATCGATGACCTTGTCAAGGCATCCCCTTTCTCCCGCCCTCTTCTACGTCTAGAAGTAGGAACGAGTCATGGTCCCTCGTAGATTTCTTGGTATACGAAATGGATTCGGAAATAAGGGACACATTATCACCTTAAATCGTCACTTCACACGGCCCGTACACCGTCACAAGTCTCTTTACCCGTAGGCTCAATTCGTACTATAACTTTGGGAATCAAACCTACCAAGAAATCGTGCATTCATTACAGAGGAGCGTGTTACTCATGAAATGGCAGATAATAGAATAATGGTTACGATTTCGTGATTTCACATACAACCATAATTGTATTCAACATTTCTAGGCCACATTAGCCTTTAGGCCTCTTTTGCCTTTCTTAAATAAACATAATAGTTACACGTGTTCCATACTAGTGTTCACTCTCTCCTAGACCAATACTCGTCACGGATGCACCTTTCTACACCAAGTACCCGAGCATCGCCATCTAGGTTATCTACTCTAGGCCAGAACTCGTCAATGAAGCCACGAGCGTCGCCATACAGAGTTTCTATCAATTCCTAGCCATTACTAGGTTTCACTATTATGTTGTTATGGGGTAAAGTTTCCTCACTCTTTCTATTTCATATTTTAACATGCACTATCTCTCGTTCCTGTTTAACAACAATACTAGACAAAGCATACTACAATTGCATTTTAGAATTACATATAATAATTTAATCATAAGTTATACAAAGCATATCACAATTGTATAATAGAATCACATATAATGATTCATCATATAAACACATCACTTTCGGGTTCCCTCCAATTAATTTAATCGGGTATTGAAATCAAATTTCTCACTCTTATCTCGTAGGATATTTCACAGCTTTGCATCGGCTATCATTATGCCGCGATCGGATTTACGATCCAAAAGATATGGATTTCAACATATCACATACCATTGCTTTCCTTCATTTTCCACTAAATAATTTATCCCACATCATATCCTTAATTTTCGTAATTATGGGGTAGAGGGTCGTCATAGCTTTCCAATGATACCAAGAACGTCTCGATCCGAGTTACGGATCAAAAGTTATGAAGGAAACAAAATGGGAAAATCTGTCATGTTCGCTAGGCGAATCCCAGCGAGCGTTCGCTTTCCTTCGCTGAGCGAAGCTCCAGGCGAAATCCCACAAACAGAACCAAAATGACACAAAGTTCGCTAGGCGAACAACTTGGCGAACATTCGCCTTTCATCGCTGCCGGGTTCGCTAGGCGAACCCTCGAAACCATTCGCTTATGCTTCGCCCCAGGTTCGCTGGGCGAACCGTGCGAAACCCAGAAATTCAGCAGCGCTGTTATGGGTCCAAAAACAACATTTCTTCAACCAAAATCACTTCCAAGTCACACCATAATAATCAAAACATATTCCAATCATAACAACAAGTATTCTGCGCATTTTATATCGCATTTCATCTATTAGATTTCGTTAATTTATCCGTTTAATCATTTTCTCTCAAATCTAACCTAAGTTCTAAATCCTCAATTCTAGAACTTAGAGTGTGTAACTAGAACCCACCTGGTAATCGAAGAGGAGGTTGAAGAAGATGATGAATCCATGAAGATGATCCATAAGCTTTTTTTCTTCTTCCATGACTTTTTCCTATTCTCTTCTTTTTCTCCTTCTTACTATCTTCTTCTTCTTTTCTTTATCTAACAAATATATATATATATATATATATAATACCAATATTATATAATATAATCCAACAGAGTAAAATATCTCCAATTGATATTTTGCCGTCTCAAACCAATTGATCAATTATTAGAGTTACCTTAATATACTCTCTTGAACTAATAATTATTGATCTGTCTCTTCCATAAAATAATTTATCTCTTTAGAGTTCATTAGTTGCTCTATTAATCCCATTTGACTATACTCACAACACTTAGAGGATTCCATTAATCCAATTAACCAAAGATAGAACACATGGGTACTCATCTGATCTCTTCTGATATCCAATTGAGCATTTAAATAATATGGGGTATTACAATATTAGAGTGGAAGAAATTAGATTACGGAATTAATTAGGATCAAATTAAAATAAATTAGGTAGAATTCATATTTTCACAATTACGTCTTTAATTTGTGCATCTTCCTATATTATAAGGGAAAGGTTTTCACCTTTGTATCCCATTTGTAGTATTTGTGTTAGAAAGGATATATTAATGTTACATATGCAAAAATTGTTCATAGATAAATCTCTTATAAATTTTAGAAAATACAAAATAAATATACGTTTATTAACTTCTATTTGTTTCCCTAAGCATGACACATGATCTTTTTATAAAGGTCTTTTTGAATTGCTTATAGGTTGATTAACTTAATTTTAAATACAACATGTTTTTAGCACACTAGATTAAAAAATATACTTATATTAAAAATATGTTAAATTAAATTTAAATATTTAATTATAATTTTATATAAAATATTCATTATCAATTTAAATACTTTAATATAAATTTTATAAAAAATATTTATTATCAATTTAAATATTTTAATATTAATTTACATAAGTAAACAATAAAATAGTTGTGATTAAATAATATAAAAAACAACTAACAAATAATCGTCATCAATACATGAAAATAAAGGGACAAATCCACTCCATAAGACTCAAGGTATATAACTAATTATCCAAAATGAAAGGTACAGTTTTTGGTCTCTATTTTTTACGACAGTTATCTTGAATCTTGAACTGGCTTAAAAGGTAAGATAACCTGCCCAGATTGCTTGAACAATAGATGAAGCACGTTCAAATTGTTTTCAACTTAATAACGTTATTATTGTGTGTGAGTTACACTAATTATGGAATTGATCGGAAGGAGAAAACAAAAGATATTTTTAACGCCCTGTATAATATTTATCTAGAATAATACCATACAAGTGTTTTTATTTGGTACTGACACCATCATAAGTGCCTATTGGCATAATTCACATACTTGTCCAATTCTAAAACATAAATAAAACATATGGTACAAGTCATGGAAACTAGCCAAAATAATAAAATCTAAGATCAATATACAATATTCCTCATTGTACAAGAAAATAATACACAGCGGAATAAGCTCAACTAAGCTTCTCTTGAAACATCCAAGCATAGCTCCACTTGTAAATCATACCTGCAAATACCTCCTGAAAATAATCAACAATAGTGGGGTGAGATACATCAAATCTCAGTGAGTTCCCTATCTTATGGATTCTCTCGGCTTTACAGAGTTCTAGCAAAATCCTAACTCAAGTCAAAGGGAAGGGAAATGACTTCGAGTACACAAATTTACACTATATGGAAACACGTTATTGAGCTCGTTACTCAAAATATTCACTTATCGATAACCTTGTCAAGGCATCCCCTTTCTCCCGCCCTCTTCTACGTCTAGAAGTAGAAACGAGTCATGGGCCCTCGTAGATTTCTTGGTATACGAAATTGATTCGTAAAAAGGAACACATTATCACCTTAAATCGTCACTTCACAGGACCCATACACCGTCACTAGTCTCTTTACCCGTAGGCTCCATTCGTACTATAACATTGGGAATCAAACCTACCAAGAAATCGTGCATTCATTACAGAGGAGCGCGTTACTCATGAAATGGCACATAATAGAATAATGGTTGCGATTTCGTGATTTTACATACAACCATAATTGTATTCAACATTTCTAGGCCACATTAGCCTTTAGGCCTCTTTTGCCTTTCTCAAATAAACATAATAATTACACGTGTTCCATACTAGTGTTCACTCTCTCCTAGACCAATACTCGTCACGGATGCACCTTTCTACACCAAGTACCCGAGCATCGCCATCTAGGTTATCTGCTCTAGGCCAGAACTCGTCAATGAATCCACGAGCGTCGCCATACAGAGTTTCTATCAATTTCTAGCCATTTCTAGGTTTCACTATTATGTTGTTATGGGGTAAAGTTTCCTCACTCTTTCTATTTCATATTTTAACATGCACTCTCTCTCGATCCTGTTTAACAACAATACTAGACAAAGCATATTACAATTGCATTTTAGAATTACATATAATAATTCAATCATAAGTTATACAAAGCATATCACAATTGTATAATAGAATCACATATAATGATTCATCATATAAACACATCACTTTCGGGTTCCCTCCAATTCATTTAATCGGGTATTGAAATCAAATTTCTCACTCTTATCTCGTAGGATATTTCACAGCTTTGCATCGGCTATCATTATGTCGCGATCGGATTTACGATCTAAAAGATATGGATTTCAACATATCACATACCATTGCTTTCCTTCATTTTCCACTAAATAATTTATCCCACATCATACCCTTAATTTTCGCTCTTATGGGGTAGAGGGTCGTCATAGCTTTCCAATGATACCAAGAACGTCTCCATCCGAGTTACGGATCAAAAGTTATGAAGGAAACAAAATGGGAAAATCTGTCATGTTCGCTAGGCGAATCCCATCGAGCGTTCGCTTTCCTTCGCTGAGCGAAGCTCTAGGTGAAATCCCACAAAAAGAACCAAAACGACACAAAGTTCGCTAAGCGAACAACTTGGCGAACATTCGCCTTCCTTCGCTGTCGGGTTCGCTAGGCGAACCCTCGAAACCATTCGTTTCCGCTTCGCCCCAGGTTCGCTAGGCGAACCATGCGAAACCCAGAAATTCAGCAGCGCTATTATGGGTCCAAAAACAACATTTCTTCTACCAAAATCACTTCCAAGTCACACCATAACCATCAAAACATATTCCAATCATAACAACAAGTATTCTACGCATTTTATATCGCATTTCATCTGTTAGATTTCGTTAATTTATCCGTTTAATCATTTTCTCTCAAATCTAACCTAAGTTCTAAATCCTCAATTCTAGAACTTAGAGTGTCTAACTAGAACCCACCTGGTAATCGAAGAGGAGGTTGAAGAAGATGATGAATCGATGAAGATGATCCATAAGCTTTTTTTCTTCTTCCATGACTTTTTCCTCTTCTCTTCTTTTTCCCCTTCTTACTATCTTCTTCTTCTTTTCTTTTTCTAACAAATATATATATATATATATATATATATATATATATATATATATATATATATATATATATATATATATATATATATATAATACCAATATTATATAATATAATCCAACAGAGTAAAATATCTCCAATTGATATTTTGCCGTCTCAAACCAATTGATCAATTATTAGAGTTACCTTAATATACTCTCTTGAACTAATAATTATTGATCTGTCTCTTCCATAAAATAATTTATCTCTTTAGAGTTCATTAGTTGCTCTATTAATCCCATTTGACTATACTCACAACACTTAGAGGATTCCATTAATCCAATTAACCAAAGATAGAACACATGGGTACTCATCTGATCTCTTCTGATATCCAATTGAGCATTTAAATAATATGGGGTATTACAGTATTAGAGTGGAAGAAATTAGATTACGGAATTAATTAGGATCAAATTAAAATAAATTAGGTAGAATTCATATTTTCACAATTACGTCTTTAATTTGTGCATCTTCCTATATTATAAGGGAAAGGTTTTCACCTTTGTATCCCATTTGTAGTATTTGTGTTAGAAAGGATATATTAATGTTACATATGCAAAAATTGTTCATAGATAAATCTCTTATAAATTTTAGAAAATACAAAATAAATATACGTTTATACACTTCTATTTGTTTCCCTAAGCATGACACATGGTCTTTTTATAAAGGTCTTTTTGAATTGCTTATAGGTTGATGAACTTAATTTTAAAATACAACATGTTTTTAGCACACTAGATTAAAAAATATACTTATATTAAAAATATGTTAAATTAAATTTAAATATTTAATTATAATTTTATATAAAATATTCATTATCAATTTAAATACTTTAATATAAATTTTATAAAAAATATTTATTATCAATTTAAATATTTTAATATTAATTTACATAAGTAAACAATAAAATAGTTGTGATTAAATAATATAAAAAATAACTAACAAATAATCGTCATCAATACATGAAAATAAAGGGACAAATCCACTCCATAAGACTCAAGGTATAAAACTAATTATCCAAAATGAAAGGTACAGTTTTTGGTCTCTATTTTTTACGACAGTTATCTTGAATCTTGAACTGGCTTAAAAGGTAAGGTAACCTGCCCAGATTGCTTGAACAATAGATGAAGCACGTTCAAATTGTTTTCAGCTTAATAACGTTATTATTGTGTGTGAGTTACACTAATTATGGAATTGATCGGAAGGAGAAAACAAAAGATATTTTTAACGCCCTGTATAATATTTATCTAGAATAATACCATACAAGTGTTTTTATTTGGTACTGACACCATCATAAGTGCCTATTGGCATAATTCACATACTTGTTCAATTCTAAAACATAAATAAAACATATGGTACAAGTCATGGAAACTAGCCAAAATAATAAAATCTAAGATCAATATACAATATTCCTCATTGTACAAGAAAATAATACACAGCGGAATAAGCTCAACTAAGCTTCTCTTGAAACATCCAAGCATAGCTCCACTTGTAAATCATACCTGCAAATACCTCCCGAAAATAATCAACAATAGTGGGGTGAGATACATCAAATCTCAGTGAGTTCCCTATCTTATGGATTCTATCGGCTTTACAGGGTTCTAGCAAAATCCTAACTCAAGTCAAAGGGAAGGGAAATGACTTTGAGTACACAAATTTACACTATATGGAAACACGTTATTGAGCTCGTTACTCAAAATATTCACTTATCGATAACCTTGTCAAGGCATCCCCTTTCTCCCGCCCTCTTCTACGTCTAGAAGTAGGAACGAGTCATGGGCCCTCGTAGATTTCTTGGTATACGAAATGGATTCGGAAATAAGGGACACATTATCACCTTAAATCGTCACTTCACACGGCCCGTACACCGTCACAAGTCACTTTACCCGTAGGCTCCATTCGTACTATAACATTGGGAATCAAACCAACCAAGAAATCGTGCATTCATTACAGAAGAGCGCGTTACTCATGAAATGGCACATAATAGAATAATGGTTACGATTTCGTGATTTCACATACAACCATAATTGTATTCAACATTTCTGTGCCACATTAGCCTTTAGGCCTCTTTTGCCTTTCTCAAATAAACATAATAATTACACGTGTTCCATACTAGTGTTCACTCTCTCCTAGACCAATACTCGTCATGGATGTACCTTTCTACACCAAGTACCCGAGCATCGCCATCTAGGTTATCTACTCTAGGCCAGAACTCGTCAATGAATCCATGAGCGTCGCCATTCAGAGTTTCTATCAATTCCTACCCATTACTAGGTTTCACTATTATGTTGTTATGGGGTAAAGTTTCCTCACTCTTTCTATTTCATATTTTAACATGCACTCTCTCTCGATCCTATTTAACAACAATACTAGACAAAGCATATTACAATTGCATTTTAGAATTACATATAATAATTCAATCATAAGTTATACAAAGCATATCACAATTGTATAATAGAATCACATATAATGATTCATCATATAAACACATCACTTTCGGGTTCCCTCCAATTCATTTAATCGGGTATTGAAATCAAATTTCTCACTCTTATCTCGTAGGATATTTCACAGCTTTGCATCGGCAATCATTATGCCGCGATCGGATTTACGATCCAAAAGATATGGATTTCAACATATCACATACCATTGCTTTCCTTCATTTTCCACTAAATAATTTATCCCACATCATACCCTTAATTTTCGCTCTTATGGGGTAGAGGGTCGTCATAGCTTTCCAATGATACCAAGAACGTCTCGATCCGAGTTACGGATCAAAAGTTATGAAGGAAACAAAATGGGAAAATCTGTCATGTTCGCTAGGCGAATCCCAGCGAGCGTTCGCTTTCCTTCGCTGAGCGAAGCTCCAGGTGAAATCCCACAAACAGAACCAAAATGACACAAAGTTTGCTAGGCGAACAACTTGGCGAACATTCGCCTTCCTTCGCTGTCGGGTTCGCTAGGCGAACCCTCGAAACCATTCGCTTCCGCTTCGCCCCAGGTCCGCTAGGCGAACCATGCGAAACCCAGAAATTCAGCAGCGCTGTTATGGGTCCAAAAACAACATTTCTTTAACTAAAATCACTTCCAAGTCACACCATAACAATCAAAACATATTCCAATCATAACAACAAGTATTCTACGCATTTTATATCGCATTTCATCCGTTAGATTTCGTTAATTTATCCGTTTAATCATTTTCTCTCAAATCTAACCTAAGTTCTAAATCCTCAATTCTAGAACTTAGAGTGTCTAAATAGAACCCACCTGGTAATTGAATAGGAGGTTGAAGAAGATGATGAATCGATGAAGATGATCCATAAGCTTTTTTTCTTCTTCCATGACTTTTTCCTCTTCTCTTCTTTTTCTCCTTCTTACTATCTTCTTCTTCTTTTCTTTTTCTAACAAATATATATATATATATATATATATATATATATATATATATATATATAATACCAATATTATATAATATAATCCAATAGAGTAAAATATCTCCAATTGATATTTTGTCGTCTCAAACCAATTAATCAATTATTAGAGTTACCTTAATATACTCTCTTGAACTAATAATTATTGATCTGTCTCTTCCATAAAATAATTTATCTCTTTAGAGTTCATTAGTTGCTCTATTAATCCCATTTGACTATACTCACAACACTTAGAGGATTTCATTAATCCAATTAACCAAAGATAGAGCACATAGGTACTTATCTGATCTCTTCTGATATCCAATTGAGCATTTAAATAATATGGGGTATTACAATATTAGAGTGGAAGAAATTAGATTACGAAATTAATTAGGATCAAATTAAAATAAATTAGGTAGAATTCATATTTTCACAATTACGTCTTTAATTTGTGCATCTTCCTATATTATAAGGGAAAGGTTTTCATCTTTGTATCCCATTTGTAGTATTTGTGTTAGAAAAGATATATTAATGTTACATATGCAAAAATTGTTCATAGATAAATCTCTTATAAATTTTAGAAAATACAAAATAAATATACGTTTATACACTTCTATTTGTTTCCCTAAGCATGACACATGATCTTTTTATAAAGGTCTTTCTGAATTGCTTATAGGTTGATTAACTTAATTTTAAAATACAACATGTTTTTAGCACACTAGATTAAAAAATATACTTATATTAAAAATATGTTAAATTAAATTTAAATATTTAATTATAATTTTATATAAAATATTCATTATCAATTTAAATACTTTAATATAAATTTTATAAAAAATATTTATTAACAATTTAAATATTTTAATATTAATTTACATAAGTAAACAATAAAATAGTTGTGATTAAATAATATAAAAAACAACTAAGAAATAATCGTCATCAATACATGAAAATAAAGGGACAAATCCACTCCATAAGACTCAAGGTATAAAACTAATTATCCAAAATGAAAGGTACAGTCATCTCGCAAGGTTGTTCATTTCAGAGATAGTGAGATTGCATGGTATTACTACTAGCATCGTTTCGGATAGAGATCCAAAGTTTACTTCCAGATTTTGGAGAGCTTTTCAACAAGCCATGGGAACGAAGTTATGTTTGAGTACGTCGAATCATCCGCAAACGGACGGTCAGACGGAACGGACAATACAAACTATGGAGGACATGTTGAGAGCTTGTGTACTTGAAAGTGGAGGAAATTGGATAGAGCTTTTGTCGTTGATCGAATTTTCTTATAATAACAGTTATCATGCAAGTATTGGTATGGCACCTTATGAGGCGTTATATGGTAGGAAGTGTAGAACGCCATTGTGTTGGACGGAGGTTGGCGACGATAGAATTTTGGGACCTGAGATTATTCACGAGACCACGAAAAAGATTAGAATGATTCGTGGAAAAGTTAAACAAGCCCAAGATCGTCAGAAAAGTTATGCGGACAACCGTAGGAGACCGTTAGAATTTGATGAGGGTGATCATGTATTTTTGAAGGTTACTCCGAGATTGAGATTGAAAGGACCATTTAAATCGCGGAAGTTAAGTCCAAGATACGTGGGACCGTATCAAATCTTAGAAAGAATTGGAGAAGTAGCTTACAGATTAGCCTTACCACCTTCTCTGTCAGAGATGCACGACGTTTTCCATGTGTCTCAGTTTCGGAAATTTTTCCCAGATCCTCTTCAGCCAATTTTACCAGATACAATTGAGATAAAAGCTGATTTGACGTTTGAGCCTCAACCGAGTCGTATCACAGGAAGAGAGACTAAAGTGTTAAGAAATAAAGAGATTCCTCTTGTTAAGGTCCAGTGGGATGAGACGCATCCAGGCGATGCAACTTGGGAATTGGAATCGGAAATGTGGGGGGTCTACCCTCATCTGTTCAGGTAATCTTTTAAATTCGAGGGCGAATTTCTATTTAAGGGGGGGAGGATGTAATACCCCATAATTTTGTGGGAATTTTTGGAATAATATTATTATGATCAACTAGGTTCCGGGGTACTCTGAGCAATTATTGGATAAAGTAATTAGAGTAAACTGGCGAACTCGGAATTTGATTAGATTAATATTATTTAACTTGGAGTTTTATTAATTGGTGCAATTGAGATAATTTGGATAATTAGTAGTATTACCAATTAATGTTCCTATGTCTATTTTCATTTCCTTTCCTTATTTGTAAAATTTAGAAACTTGGAGAAAGAAAAGTGAGAGAAGGAAAAAGGAAGGAAAGGAAGGGAGAAGAAGAGGAAAAATTTCTCAAGAGCTCAAGGACTAGGATCATCAGCCAATCTTCATCTTTTCATCTCAGCTTCAACCTCCTCATCTTGTAATCTAGGTGGGTTCTAGTTAGATGCTTTAGAGTAGAGTTTTATTGAGTTTAGAGTTAGTTTGGACATTGTTAGAAAATGAGAAATTTTGCACTAAAATCATGTTTTAATGTTCCTTATGATTGATACTTGTTACACATGTGTTGTTGTGTATCAAATTGGTATTTTTATGGTGTTTAGAAGTGAATTGGAAGGGAAAATGGACCAATTTTCGCAAACCCATTATGCAGGAAATTTTCTGGTTTTCACGCTACCCATACGCGTATCACCCAAGGCAATACGCGTATTGGTTAAGGCAATACGCGTATGGCTGCGCAGAAATGTGGGCAATACGCGTATGGGGTTCCATTTTCTCGGCCATCTGCTCAATTGCGTAATGGTACGCGTAGGGTTTTGGGCAATACACGTATGAAGTAAGGCAATACGCGTATTGGGGTTTTAAAAGGAATTTTTAGGAAAAATCAGTCTCCGCCCATACGCGTATGACTTTGGGAAATACGCGTATGGCTGAGTGAGCCAGCAGGGCAATACGCGTATGGCTTAGGGCAATACGCGTACAGCCAGGAGGGTGCAGAATTGTGTTTTTTTGCGATACCATTTCTCGTTATGTCCATAACTCTTGACTCGTTTATCCATTTTTAATATTCTTGATATCATTGGAAAGCTAACAAAATGTACTTTCTTATTAAAATGGTTTTAAGATTGTTGGCCGATTTAATTATGTCGGGATTTTGGAATAGTGTTGTTTTGTCGACTTTTATCGTTTAATGGTGGGTAATTGTTGTTGAATAAGTATGCATGTTAAAATATGAAATAGGTAGAGTGAGGAACATTACCATAAACAATTTCGGAAAGTGTGAATTGTCATAAGTGACAACGCTCGCGCATGAAAGGCCGAGGCGTGTGTCTAGTAATCATAACCAGTTTATCTTGCGGTGTAGTTTCATGAGACTCGAGCACCTCCTTTGAAACGTATGCACAATTACTTGGCAGGTTTGATTCCCGCGTATAGTACAAATGGAGCCTATGGGTAAAGAGACTTGTGACAGTGTACGGGCCGTGTGAAGTTACGGATCACGGTGTACGGGCCGATGATCCCGAATCCATTTCGTATGGCAAGTAACTACAAGGATCCATGACTCGGGTCGCCTTCTAGACGTAGAAGCGGACGGGAAAAGGGGATGCCTTGGTACGGTTATTGATTTGTGAGATTCTTGAGCTAACAGGCTCAGGACGTACTTTGGTACTAGTGTGAGTTAACAGGCTCACGGGTGTGGATACTTATATAGTGTGTGTACTCAAAGTCACTTCCCTTCCCTTTTGACTTGAGTTAGGTTTATTAGAACCTTGTAAAGCCAAGAGTTCTTTAAGATAGGGAACTCACTGAGATTTGATGTATCTCACCCCACTGTTGTTGTTTACATCACAAGTACTGCAGGTTCCGCGAAGGGTAAGGATAAGGCTGTGTGATTATCCTTACTTGTCTGATGGCTTTGCTTCCGTTGTGGAGTTTTTGAGATCATTTGTGATCTAGTTTTTAGTATTTGTCTTTGGAACATCTTGTAGATATACTATGCCGTTGTTTTTTTGTATTAGGCTTTTTGGGCATGTATATGTATAATGTGTTTACTAGGAACTTATTGTATATTTCAGTACCAAAAGTGGAAATCATGTATAATATATGCTTTGATGTATGTATATATATATGGGCTTTACAGTTGGTATCAGAGCAGGTCGTATCCTCGACTAGCCATGAAATAGAATAAGTTTTCTTTCCGTTTCATATGCGGCGTGTCGCCATTTGTCTTGTGTGTTATATTTATGGTATTGAGTCTGATCAACTTAATCCTATCTGTATGAAATTCAGGAACATGGCTGACAGGCGCAGAAACAACCGTGGTAGACCGAGAACCACTCCAGCAGGGACTAATCCGCCAGGTGACGAGGGAAATGCTCCTTTATACCAATTTATGCAACAGATGCATCAACAGCAGAATCAGTTTGTGCAACAAATGGTACAGCAAATGGCTGGTGGTGTGCATCCTCCAGTGCTGGTACCAGAAGCTGCAGGGGGAACCTTTAGGGATTTCATCTGTATGAATCCTCTGGAATTCCAGGGAGGGTTAGATCCAGTAAAGGCTCATGAATGGATATCAGGTATGGAACGGATTTTCTTAATAGTTCAATGCAGTGAGGAAAACAAGGTGGTCTTCGCTTCTCACTTGTTGAAGGGTCCTGCCATGAGGTGGTGGGAAAGCGCTTCAGCCTTAATGACAATTCAAGAGGTACCAAAGGTATGGGAGCAGTTTAAGGTAACTTTTATGGAGAAATATTTTCCAAGTTCCTTGAGGTCTCAGAAGGAATTCGAGTTTCAACAATTGAGACAAGGCAACTTAACTGTGGCTTCTTATGCTGAAAAGTTCGAGGTTATGGCTGCTTATTCTAGACAGGCTATGTATGCTCCTGATGAGAGGTGGAAGATTGATCAGTTTCTGTTTGGTTTAAGGGCTGAAATTTTACATAGTGTGTCTCAGAGAGAATTCACTAGCTATGCCGAATTGTTAAGACAATGTTATGTGGCGGAGCATAGTTTGAAGAAGGTACAAATGGAAGGAGATGTGAGTAGGATGAATCAAAGTGATCGAGGGAGATCGAATCAACAAGTTAGGCTAAGGCAACAATCATTCAAAGGGAAGCAAGTTCAAAGTTCTAGGACTAGTGTGCCTCCGGTATGCCGTACTTGTGGAAGGAATCATTATGGTAGGTGCAGTTTGGAGGGAGTGAGGTGTTATCAGTGTAATAAGGTGGGCCATATAGCGAGGGATTATCCTTAGGGTAGGAATCAGACACAAGGGAAGAATATTGGCCGAGTGTATACCTTGGATGCGAGGAAAGCAAAGAATGATAACTCCTTGATTGTGGGTATGTGTTTCGTAAATGGACATCCTTGTTTTGTTTTATTTAATTGTGGGGCAACGCATTCTTTTGTGTCCACGCGTTGCGTGAAGCGACTTGGGTTGCAAGCTATTCCTTTGTTTCCTCCTATGGTGGTTACTACCGCCATGGATGAGATAGTTGAGACACCGCTGGTGTGTGAAAATTATGTATTATCGGTGAATGAAAGAGTTTTCCAGATTAACCTTATCTGTTTACCGCTTAAGAAAATGGATGTTGTTTTGGGGATAGATTGGCTTTCTGCTAATTCGGTGTTTATTGGGTGTGAGGAAAAACTGATCATTATCCCATCTGCCGAGGCCACTTCGAAGGATGTGTTAACTACTATTTTAGAAGGTATGGTTGGAATGATTAATTTCTTGTTTGAGGAAGAAAAGTCTGTTCTTTTGATTCTTACTAAGGAGGAGAGTAGTAACATCCAAGTTTTGAGTATTCTGGTAGTTTGTGACTTTCCTGAAGTTTTCCCCGAGGATATCACTTCTCTTCCTCCGGAGCGGGAAGTGGAATTCTCTATTGACCTGATACCGGGAACGGCTCCAATATCCGTTTCTCCGTATCGGATGGCACCACTTGAATTAAGAGAATTAAAGGATCAATTGGAAGAATTGTTGGCTAAGCATTTTGTTCGACCAAGTGTTTTGCCCTGGGGAGTTCCAGTGTTATTGGTAAAGAAAAAGGATGGTGAAATGCAGTTGTGTATAGATTATCGTCAATTGAATAAGGTCACCATCAAGAATAAATACCCATTACCAAGGATAGACGACCTGTTAGATCAATTGAAAGGAGCCTGTGTGTTCTCGAAGATTGATTTACGGTCGGGTTATCATCAGATTCGGGTGAAGAGTTCAGACGTACCAAAGACCGCGTTTAGAACCCGTTATGGTCATTATGAATTTTTGGTAATGGCTTTCGGTGTGACGAATGCTCCGACAGTTTTCATGGACTATATGAATCGAATATTTCAACCTTACTTGGACCAATTTGTGGTGATTTTCATTGACGATATTCTTATTTATTCTCGTGATCCTCAAGAGCACGGAGAACACCTAAGAATTGTTTTATCCATCTTACAAGAGAAGCAACTTTTGGCTAAGTTAAGTAAGTGTGAGTTTTGGATGTCTGAGGTTAATTTTCTTGGTCATGTCATATCCCAGGGAGGTGTAGTGGTCGATCCATCAAAAGTTGAAGCGATGATTAATTGGGAGAGACCGAAGAATGCTTCTGAAGTTAGAAGTTTCTTGGGATTGGCAGGGTACTACAGAAGGTTTATCAAGGGTTTTTCGCAGTTGGCTTTACCATTGACAAGACTTACTCAGAAGGATTATTCATATGAGTGGGATTCGGCCTGTGAAAGAAGTTTTAAGAGTTTGAAGGAGAGATTGACTACCGCTCCTGTTTTGGTTATTCCTGATTCTAGCAAGTCGTATGAGGTATATTGTGATGCATCGAAAAAGGAATTAGGCGGGGTGTTAATGCAAGATAGACATGTAGTGGCTTATGCTTCACGACAGTTGAAAGTCCATGAAGAGAATTACCCAACGCATGATTTAGAATTGGCGGCAGTTGTATTTACTTTGAAAGTGTGGCGTCACTATTTGTATGGTGTACGTTTTGAGATGTTTAGCGACCACAAGAGCTTAAAGTACTTATTTGATCAGAAAGAGTTGAACATGCGTCAGAGGAGATGGATGGAATATTTGAAGGATTATGACTTGGAGTTAAAATACCATCCGGGTAAAGCAAATAAGGTGGCGGATGCATTGAGTAGGAAGGTGTTGCATAATGCCGAGTTAATGATGTTAGAGTATACCTTAATGGAAAAGTTTAGAGATCTAAATCTTCAATTTAACTGGACTCCAAATTGTGTAGTCATGGGGAATTTGAATGTCTCTTCTACTCTTAGGGAAGAAATCCAGCAAGAGCAAGGGTTAGATGAGAAGTTACAAGAAGTGTTATTGCAACCGGGTTTTGTGCGAGCCACCGACGGAACTATTTTGTTTAACCAAAGGATTTGTGTTCCGGATAGCATGGAGTTAAAAAGGAGAATTTTGGAAGAAGCGCATAAGGGTGCTTTTACTATACATCCTGGTGCTTCAAAGATGTATCAAGATTTAAAGAGGGACTATTGGTGGCCCGGGATGAAAAAGGACATTGCGGTGTATGTGTCGGAATGTGCGGTGTGCCAACAAGTGAAGATTGAGCACCAAAGGTTGGGTGGCTTGTTACAACCTTTAGAAATTCCGATGTGGAAATGGGATAGTATTTCGATGGACTTCGCAGTGGGGCTACCCCGTGCACAAGGTAGTTATGATTTGATTTGGGTAATTGTGGATCGGTTAACGAAATCCGCGCATTTCCTAGCTGTGAAGACTACCTACAAGGCGAGTCATCTCGCAAGGTTGTTCATTTCAAAGATAGTGAGATTGCATGGTATTCCTACTAGCATCGTTTCGGATAGAGATCCAAAGTGTACTTCCAGATTTTGGAGAGCTTTTCAACAAGCCATGGGAACGAGGTTATGTTTGAGTACGTCGAATCATCCGCAAACGGACGGTCAGACAGAACGGACAATACAAACTATGGAGGACATGTTGAGAGCTTGTGTACTTGAAAGTGGAGGAAATTGGATAGAGCTTTTGCTGTTGATCGAATTCTCTTATAATAACAGTTATCATGCAAGTATTGGTATGGCACCTTATGAGGCGTTATATGGTAGGAAGTGTAGAACGCCGTTGTGTTGGACGGAGGTTGGCGACGATAGAATTTTGGGACCTGAGATTATTCACGAGACCACGGAAAAGATTAGAATGATTCGTGGAAAAGTTAAACAAGCCCAAGATCGTCAGAAAAGTTATGCGGACAACCGTAGAAGACCGTTAGAATTTGATGAGGGTGATCATGTATTTTTGAAGGTTACTCCGAGATTGAGATTGAAAGGACCATTTAAATTGCGGAAGTTAAGTCCAAGATACGTGGGACCGTATCAAATCTTAGAAAGAATTGGAGAAGTAGCTTACAGATTAGCCTTACCACCTTCTCTGTCAGAGATGCACGACGTTTTCCATGTGTCTCAGTTTCAGAAATTTGTCCCAGATCCTCTTCAGCCAATTTTACCAGATACAATTGAGATAGAAGCTGATTTGACGTTTGAGCCTCAACCGAGTCGTATCACAGGAAGAGAGACTAAAGTGTTAAGAAATAAAGATATTCCTCTTGTTAAGGTCCAGTAGGATGAGACGCATCTAGGCGATGCAACTTGGGAATTGGAATCGGAAATGCGGGGGGTCTACCCTCATCTGTTCAGGTAATCTTTTAAATTCGAGGGTGAATTTCTATTTAAGGGGGGGAGGATGTAATACCCCATAATTTTGTGAGAATTTTTGGAATAATATTATTATGATCAACTGGGTCCGGGGTACTCTGAGCAATTATTGGATAAAGTAATTAGAGTAAACTGGCGAACTCGGAATTTGATTAGATTAATATTATTTAACTTGGAGTTTTATTAATTGGTGCAATTGAGATAATTTGGATAATTAGTAGTATTACCAATTAATGTTCCTATGTCTATTTTCTTTTCCTTTCCTTATTTGCAAAAGTTAGAAGCTTGGAGAAAGACAAGTGAGAGAAGGAAAAAGGAAGGAAAGGAAGGGAGAAGAAGAGGACAATTTTCTCAAGAGCTCAAGGACTAGGATCATCAGCCAATCTTCATCTTTTCATCTCAGCTTCAACCTCCTCATCTTGTAATCCAGGTGGGTTCTAGTTAGATGCTTTAGAGTAGAGTTTTATTGAGTTTAGAGTTAGTTTGGACATTGTTAGAAAATGAGAAATTTTGCACTAAAATCATGTTTTAATGTTCCTTATGATTGATACTTGTTACATATGTGTTGTTGTGTATCAAATTGGTATTTTCTGGTGTTTAGAAGTGAATTGGAAGGGAAAATGGACCAATTTTCGTAAACCCATTATGCAGGAAATTTTCTGGTTTTCACGCTGCCCATACGCGTATCACCCAAGGCAATACACGTATTGGTTAAGGCAATACGCGTATGGCTGCACAGAAATGTGGGCAATACGCGTATGGGGTTCTATTTTCTCGGCCATCTGCTCAATTGCGTAATGGTACGCGTAGGGTTTTGGGCAATACGCGTATGAAGTAAGGCAATACGCGTATTGGGGTTTTAAAAGGAATTTTTGGGAAAAATCAGTCTCTGCCCATACGCGTATGACTTTGGGCAATACGCGTATGGCTGAGCGAGCCAGCAGGGCAATACGCGTATGGCCAGGAGGGTGCAGAATTGTGTTTTTTCGCGATACCATTTCTCGTTATGTCCATAACTCTTGACTCGTTTATCCGTTTTTAATATTCTTGATATCATTGGAAAGCTAACAAAATGTACTTTCTTATTAAAATGGTTTTAAGATTGTTGGCCGATTTAATTATGTCGGGATTTTGGAATAGTGCTGTTTTGTCGACTTTTATCGTTTAATGGTGGGTAATTGTTGTTGAATAAGTATGCATGTTAAAATATGAAATAGGTAGAGTGAGGAACATTACCAGAAACAATGTCGGAAAGTGTGAATTGTCATAAGTGACAATGCTCGCGCATGAAAGGCCGAGGCGTGTGTCTAGTAATCATAACCAGTTTATCTTGCGGTGTAGTTTCATGAGACTCGAGCACCTCCTCTGAAACGTATGCACATTTACTTGGCAGGTTTGATTCTCACGTATAGTACGAATGGAGCCTACGGGTAAAGAGACTTGTGACGGTGTACGGGCCGTGTGAAGTGACGGATCACGGTGTATGGGCCGATGATCCTGAATCCATTTCGTATGCCAAGTAACTACAAGGATCCATGACTGGGGTCGCCTTCTAGACGTAGAAGCGGACGGGAAAAGGGGATGCCTTGGTATGGTTATTGATTTGTAAGAATCTTGAGCTAACAGGCTCAGGACGTACTTTGGTACTAGTGTGAGTTAACAGGCTCACGGGTGTGGATACTTATATAGTGTGTGTACTCAAATTCACTTCCCTTCCCTTTTGACTTGAGTTAGGTTTATTAGAACCTTGTAAAGCCGAGAGGACTTTAAGATAGGTAACTCACTGAGATTTGATGTATCTCACCCCACTGTTGTTGTTTACAACACAGGTACTGCAGGTTCCGCGAAGGGTATGGATAAGGCTGTGTGATTATCCTTACTTGTCTGATGGCTTTGCTTCCGTTATGGAGTTTTTGAGATCATTAGTGATCTAGTTCTTAGTATTTGTCTTTGGAACATCTTGTAGATATACTATGCCGTAGTTTTTTTGTATTAGGCTTTTTGGGCATGTATATGTATAATGTGTTTACCAGGAACTTATTGTATATTTCAGTACCAAAAGTGGAAATCATGTATAATATATGCTTTGATGTATGTATATAAATATGGGCTTTACAATTCGCCTTCCTTCGCTGCCGGGTTCGCTAGGTGAACCCTCGAAACCATTCGCTTCCGCTTCGCCCCAGGTTCGCTAGGCGAACCATGCGAAACCCAGAAATTCAGCAGCGCTGTTATGGGTCCAAAAACAACATTTCTTCAACCAAAATCACTTCCAAGTCACACCATAACAATCAAAACATATTCAATCATAACAACAAGTATTCTACGCATTTTATATCGCATTTCATCCATTAGATTTCGTTAATTTATCCGTTTAATCATTTTCTCTCAAATCTAACCTAGGTTCTAAATCCTCAATTCTAGAACTTAGAGTGTCTAGTTAGAACCCACCTGGTAATCAAAGAGGAGGTTGAAGAAGATGATGAATCGATGAAGATGATCCATAAGTTTTTTTTCTTCTTCCATGACTTTTTCCTCTTCTCTTCTTTTTCTCCTTCTTACTATCTTCTTCTTCTTTTCTTTTTCTAACAAATATATATATATATATATATATATATATATATATATATATATATATATATATATATATATAATACCAGTATTATATAATATAATCCAATAGAGTAAAATATCTCCAATTGATATTTTGTCGTCTCAAACCAATTAATCAATTATTAGAGTTACCTTAATATACTCTCTTGAACTAATAATTATTGATCTGTCTCTTCCATAAAATAATTTATCTCTTTAGAGTTCATTAGTTTCTCTATTAATCCCATTTGACTATACTCACAATACTTAGAGGATTCCATTAATCCAATTAACTAAAGATAGAGCACATAGGTACTCATCTGATCTCTTCTGATATCCAATTGAGCATTTAAATAATATGGGGTATTATAATATTAGAGTGGAAGAAATTAGATTACGGAATTAATTAGGATCAACTTAAAATAAATTAGGTAGAATTCATATTTTCACAATTACGTCTTTAATTTGTGTATCTTCCTATATTATAAGGGAAAGGTTTTCATCTATGTATCCCATTTGTAGTGTTTGTGTTAGAAAAGATATATTAACGTTACATATGCAAAAATTGTTCATAGATAAATCTCTTATAAATTTTAGAAAATACAAAATAAATATACATTTATACACTTCTATTTGTTTCCCTAAGCATGACACATATTCTTTTTATAAAGGTCTTTTTGAATTACTTATAGGTTGATTAACTTAATTTTAAAATACAACATGTTTTTAGCACACTAGATTAAAAAATATACTTATATTAAAAATATATTAAATTAAATTTAAATATTTAATTATAATTTTATATAAAATATTCATTATCAATTTAAATACTTTAATATAAATTTTATAAAAAATATTTATTATCAATTTAAATATTTTAATATTAATTTACATAAGTAAACAATAAAATAGTTGTGATTAAATAATATAAAAAACAACTAAGAAATAATCGTCATCAATACATGAAAATAAAGGGACAAATCAACTCCATAAGACTCAAGGTATAAAACTAATTATCCAAAATGAAAGGTACAGTTTTTGGTCTCTATTTTTTACGACAGTTATCTTGATCTTAAACTGGCTTAAAAGGTAAGGTAACCTGCCCAGATTGCTTGAACAATAGATGAAGCACGTTTAAATTGTTTTCAGCTTAATAACGTTATTATTGTGTGTGAGTTAAACTAATTATGGAATTGATCGGAAGGAGAAAACAGAAGATATTTTTAACGCCCTGTATAATATTTATCTAGAATAATACCATACAAGTGTTTTTATTTGGTACTGACACCATCATAAGTGCCTCTTGGCATAATTCACATACTTGTCCAATTCTAAAACATAAATAAAACATATGGCACAAGTCATGGAAACTAGCCAAAATAATAAAATCTAAGATCAATATACAATATTCCTCATTGTACAAGAAAATAATACACAGCGGAATAAGCTCAACTAAGCTTCTCTTGAAACATCTAAGCATAGCTCCACTTGTAAATCATACCTGCAAATACCTCTAAAAATAATTAATAATAGTGGGGTGAGATACATCAAATCTCAGTGAGTTCCCTATCTTATGGATTCTCTCGGCTTTACAGGGTTCTAGCCAAATCCTAACTCAAGTCAAGGGGAAGGGAAATGACTTCGAGTACACAAATTTACACTATATGGAAACACGTTATTGAGCTTGTTACTCAAAATATTCACTTATCGATAACTTTGTCAAGGCATCCCCTTTCTCCCGCCCTCTTCTACGTCTAGAAGTAGAAACGAGTCATGGGCCCTCGTAGATTTCTTGGTATACGAAATGGATTCAGAAATAAGGGACACATTATCACCTTAAATCGTCACTTCACACGGCCCGTACACCGTCACAAGTCTCTTTACCCGTAGGCTCCATTCGAACTATAACATTGGGAATCAAACCTACCAAGAAATCGTGCATTCATTACAGAGGAGCGCGTTACTCATGAAATGGCATATAATAGAATAATGGTTACGATTTTCTGATTTCACATACAACCATAATTGTATTCAACATTTCTAGGCCACATTAGCCTTTAAGCCTCTTTTTCCTTTCTCAAATAAACATAATAATTACACGTGTTCCATACTAGTGTTCACTCTCTACTAGACCAATACTCGTCACGGATCCACCTTTCTACACCAAGTACCCGAGCATCGCCATCTAGGTTATCTACTCTAGGCCAGAACTCGTCAAGGAATCCACGAGTGTCGCCATACAGAGTTTCTATCAATTCCTAGCCATTACTAGGTTTCACTATTATGTTGTTATGGGGTAAAGTTTCCTCACTCTTTCTATTTCATATTTTAACATGCATTATCTCTCGATCCTGTTTAACAACAATATTAGACAAAGCATATTACAATTGCATTTTAGAATTACATATAATAATTCAATCATAAGTTATACAAAGCATATCACAATTGTATAATAGAATCACATATAATGATTCATCATATAAACACATCACTTTCGGGTTCCCTCCAATTCATTTAATCGGGTATTGAAATCAAATTTCTCACTCTTATCTCGTAGGATATTTCACAGCTTTGCATCGGTTATCATTATGCCGCGATCGGATTTACGATCCAAAAGATATGGATTTCAACATATCACATACCATTGCTTTCCTTCATTTTCCACTAAATAATTTATCCCACATCATACCCTTAATTTTCACTTATTATGGGGTAGAGGGTCGTCACAGCTTTCCAATGATACCAAGAACGTCTCGATCCGAGTTACAGATCAAAAGTTATGAAGAAAACAAAATGGGAAAATCTGTCATGTTCGCTAGGCGAATCCCAGCGAGCGTTCGCTTTCCTTCGCTGAACGAAGCTCCAGGCGAAATCCCACAAACAGAACCAAAACGACACAATGTTCGCTAGGCGAACAACTTGGCGAACATTCGCCTTCCTTCGCTGCCGGGTTCGCTAGGAGAACCCTCGAAACCATTCGCTTCCGCTTCGCCCCAGGTTCGCTAGGCGAACCATGCGAAACCCAGAAATTCAGCAGCACTGTTATGGGTCCAAAAAGAATATTTCTTCAACCAAAATCACTTCTAAGTCACACCATAACAATCAAAACATATTCCAATCATAAAAACAAGTATTCTACGCATTTTATATCGCATTTCATCCGTTAGATTTCGTTAATTTATCCGTTTAATCATTTTCTCTCAAATCTAACCTAATTTCTAAATCCTCAATTCTAGAACTTAGAGTGTCTAACTAGAACCCACCTGGTAATCGAAGAGGAGGTTAAAGAAGATGATGAATCGATGAAGATGATCCATAAGCTTTTTTTCTTCTTCCATGACTTTTTCCTCTTCTCTTCATTTTCTCCTTCTTACTATCTTCTTCTTCTTTTCTTTTTCTAACAAATATATATATATATATATATATATATATATATATATATATATATATATATATATATATATATATATATAATACCAATATTATATAATATAATCCAATAGAGTAAAATATCTCCAATTGATATTTTGTCGTCTCAAACCAATTGATCAATTATTAGAGTTACCTTAATATACTCTCTTGAACTAATAATTATTGATCTGCCTCTTCCCTAAAATAATTTATCTCTTTAGAGTTCATTAGTTGCTCTATTAATCCCATTTCACTATACTCATAAAACTTAGGGGATTCCATTAATCCAATTAACCAAAGATAGAGCACATAGGTACTCATCTGATCTCTTCTGATAACCGATTGAGCATTTAAATAATTTGGGGTATTACAATATTAGAGTGGAAGAATTTAGATTACGGAATTAATTAGGATCAAATTAAAATAAATTAGGTAGAATTCATATTTTCACAATTACGTCTTTAATTTGTGCATCTTCCTATATTATAAGGGAAAGGTTTTCATCTTTGTATCCCATTTGCAGTATTTGTGTTAGAAAAGATATATTAATGTTACATATGCAAAAATTGTTCATAGATAAATCTCTTATAAATTTTAGAAAATACAAAATAAATATACGTTTATACACTTCTATTTGTTTCCCTAAGCATGACACATGATCTTTTTATAAAGGTCTTTTTGAATTGCTTATAGGTTGATTAACTTAATTTTAAAATACAACATGTTTTTAGCACACTAGATTAAAAAATATACTTATGATAAAAATATATTAAATTAAATTTAATTATTTAATTATAATTTTATATAAAATATTCATTATCAATTTAAATACTTTAATATAAATTTTATAAAAAATATTTATTATCAATTTAAATATTTTAATATTAATTTACATAAGTAAACAATAAAATAGTTGTGATTAAATAATATAAAAAACAACTAAGAAATAATCGTCATCAATACATGAAAATAAAGGGACAAATCCACTCCATAAGACTCAAGGTATAAAACTAATTCTCCAAAATGAAAGGTACAATTTTTGGTGTCTATTTTTTACGACAGTTATCTTGAATCTTGAACTGGCTTAAAAGGTAAGGTAAGCTGCCCAGATTGCTTGAACAATAGATGAAGCACATTCAAATTGTTTTCAGCTTAATAACGTTATTATTGTGTGTGAGTTACACTAATTATGGAATTGATCGGAAGGAGAAAACAAAAGATATTTTTAATGCCCTGTATAATATTTATCTAGAATAATACCATACAAGTGTTTTTATTTGGTACTGACACCATCATAAGTGCTTATTGGCATAATTCACATACTTGTCCAATTCTAAAACATAAATAAAACATATGGCACAAGTCATGGAAACTAGCCAAAATAATAAAATCTAAGATCAATATACAATATTCCTCATTGTACAAGAAAATAATACACAGCGGAATAAACTCAACTAAGCTTCTCTTGAAACATCCAAGCATAGCTCCACTTGTAAATCATACCTGCAAATACCTCCTGAAAATAATCAACAATAGTGGGGTGAGATACATCATATCTCAGTGAGTTCCCTACCTTATGGATTCTCTCGGCTTTACAGGGTTCTAGCCAAATCCTAACTCAAGTCAAGGGGAAGGGAAATGACTTCGAGTACACAAATTTACACTATATGGAAACACGTTATTGAGCTCGTTACTCGAAATCTTCACTTATCGATAACCTTGTCAAGGCATCCCCTTTCTCCCGCCCTCTTCTACGTCTAGAAGTAGGAACGAGTCATGGACCCTCGTATATTTCTTGGTATACGAAATGGATTTGGAAATAAGGGACACATTATCACCTTAAATCGTCACTTCACACGGCCCGTACACCGTCACAAGTCTCTTTACCCGTAGGCTCCATTCGTACTATAACATTGGGAATCAAACCTACCAAGAAATCATGCATTCATTACAGAGGAGCGCGTTACTCATGAAATGGCACATAATAGAATAATGGTTACGATTTCGTGATTTCACATACAGCCATAATTGTATTCAACATTTCTAGGCCACATTAGCCTTTAGGCCTCTTTTGCCTTTCTCAAATAAACATAATAATTACACGTGTTCCATACTAGTGTTCACTCTCTCCTAGACCAATACTCGTCACGGATGCACCTTTCTACACCAAGTACCCGAGCATCGCCATCTAGGTTATCTACTCTAGGCCAGAACACGTCAATGAATCCACGAGCGTCGCCATACAGAGGTTTTATCAATTCCTAGCCATTACTAGGTTTCACTATTATGTTGTTATGGGGTAAAGTTTCCTCACTCTTTCTATTTCATATTTTAACATGCACTCTCTCTCGATCCTGTTTAACAACATTATTAGACAAAGCATATTACAATTGCATTTTAGAATTACATATAATAATTCAATCATAAGTTATACAAAGCATATCACAATTGTATAAAAGAATCACATATAATGATTCATCATATAAACACATCACTTTCGAGTTCCCTCCGATTCATTTTATCGGGTATTGAAATCAAATTTACTCTTATCTCGTAGGATATTTCACAGCTTTGCATCGGCTATCATTATGCCGCGATCGGATTTACGATCCAAAAGATATGGATTTCAACATATCACATACCATTGCTTTCCTTCATTTTCCACTAAATAATTTATCCCACATCATACCCTTAATTTTCACTTATCATGGGGTAGAGGGTCGTCATAGCTTTCCAATGATACCAAGAACGTCTCAATCCGAGTTACGGATCAAAAGTTATGAAGGAAACAAAATGGGAAAATCTGTCATGTTCGCTAGGCGAATCCCAACGAGCGTTCGCTTTCCTTCGCTGAGCGAAGCTCCAGGCGAAATCCCACAAACAGAACCAAAATGACACAAAGTTCGCTAGGCGAACAACTTGGCGAACATTCGCCTTCCTTCGCTGCCGGGTTCGCTAGGAGAACCCTCGAAACCATTCGCTTTCGCTTCACCCTAGGTTCGCTAAGCGAACCATGCGAAACCCAGAAATTCAGCAGCGCTGTTATGGGTCCAAAAATAACATTTCTTCAACCAAAATCACTTCCAAGTCACACCATAACAATCAAAACATATTCCAATCATAACAACAAGTATTCTGCGCATTTTATATCGCATTTCATCCGTTAGATTTCGTTAATTTATCCGTTTAATCATTTTCTCTCAAATCTAACCTAAGTTCTAAATCCTCAATTCTAGAACTTAGAGTGTCTAACTAGAAACTACCTGGTAATCGTAGAGGAGGTTGAAGAAGATGACGAATCGATGAAGATGATCCATAAGCTTTTTTTCTTTTTCCATGACTTTTTCCTCTTCTCTTCTTTTTCTCCTTCTTACTATCTTCTTCTTCTTTTCTTTTTCTAACAAATATATATATATATATATATATATATATATATATATATATATATAATACCAATATTATATAATATAATCCAATAGAGTAAAATATCTCCAATTGATATTTTGTCGTCTCAAACCAATTGATCAATTATTAGAGTTACCTTAATATACTTTCTTAAACTAATAATTATTGATTTGTCTCTTCCATAAAATAATTTATCTCTTTAGAATTCATTAGTTGCTCTATTAATCCCATTTGACTATACTCACAACACTTATATGATTCCGTTAATCCAATTAACCAAAGATAGAGCACATAGGTACTCATCTGATCTCTTCTGATATCCAATTGAGCATTTAAATAATATGGGGTATTACAATATTAGAGTGGAAGAAATTATATTACGGAATTAATTAGGATCAAATTAAAATAAATTAGGTAGAATTCATATTTTCACAATTACGTCTTTAATTTGTGCATCTTCCTATATTATAAGGGAAAGGTTTTCATCTTTGTATCCCATTTGTAGTATTTGTGTTAGAAAAGATATATTAATGTTACATATGCAAAAATTGTTCATAGATAAATCACTTATACATTTTAGAAAATACAAAATAAATATACGTTTATACACTTCTATTTGTTTCCCTAAGCATGACACATAATCTTTTTATAAAGGTCTTTTTGAATTGCTTATAGGTTGATTAACTTAATTTTAAAATACAACATGTTTTTAGCACACTAGATTAAAAAAATATACTTATATTAAAAATATATTAAATTAAATTTAAATATTTAATTATAATTTTATATAAAATATTCATTATCAATTTAAATACTTTAATATAACTTTTATAAAAAATATTTATTATCAATTTAAATATTTAAATATTAATTTACATAAGTAAACAATAAAATAGTTGTGATTAAATAATATAAAAAACAACTAAGAAATAATCGTCATCAATGCATGAAAATAAAGGGACAAATCCACTCCATAAGACTCAAGGTATAAAACTAATTATCCAAAATGAAAGGTACAATTTTTGGTCTCTATTTTTTACGACAGTTATCTTGAATCTTGAGCTGGCTTAAAAGGTAAGGTAACCTGCCCAGATTGCTTGAACAATAGATGAAGCACGTTCAAATTTTTTTCAGCTTAATAACGTTATTATTGTGTGTGAGTTACACAAATTATGTAATTGATCGGAAGGAGAAAACAAAAGATATTTTTAACGCCCTGTATAATATTTATCTAGAATAATACCATACAAGTGTTTTTATTTGGTACTGACACCATCATAAGTGCCTATTGGCATAATTCACATACTTGTCCAATTCTAAAACATAAATAAAACATATGGCACAAGTCATGGAAACTATCCAAAATAATAAAATCTAAGATCAATATACAATATTCCTCATTGTACAAGAAAATAATACACAGCGGAATAAGCCCAACTAAGCTTCTCTTGAAACATCCAAGCATAGCTCCACTTGTAAATCATACCTGCAAATACCTCCTGAAAATAATCAACAATAGTGGGGGTGAGATACATCAAATCTCAGTGAGTTCCCTATCTTATGGATTCTCTCGGCTTTACAGGGTTCTATCCAAATCCTAACTCAAGTCAAGGGGAAGGGAAATGACTTCGAGTACACAAATTTACACTATATGGAAACACGTTATTGAGCTTGTTACTCAAAATATTCACTTATCGATAACCTTCTCAAGGCATCCCCTTTCTCCCGCCCTCTTCTACGTCTATAAGTAGGAACGAGTCATGGACCCTCGTAGATTTCTTGGTATACGAAATGGATTTGGAAATAAGGGACACATTATCACCTTAAATCGTCACTTCACACGGCCCGTACACCGTCACAAGTCTCTTTACCTGTAGGCTCCATTCGTACTATAACATTGGGAATCAAACCTACCAAGAAATCGTGCATTCATTACAGAGGAGCGCGTTACTCATGAAATGGCACATAATAGAATAATGGTTACGATTTCGTGATTTCACATACAACCATAATTGTATTCAACATTTCTAGGCCACATTAGCCTTTAGGCCTCTTTTGCCTTTCTCAAATAAACATAATAATTACACGTGTTCCATACTAGTGTTCACTCTCTCCTAGACCAATACTCGTCACGGATGCACCTTTCTACACCAAGTACCTGAGCATCGCCATCTAGGTTATCTACTCTAGGCCAGAACTCGTCAATGAATCCACGAGCGTCGCCATACAGAGTTTCTATCAATTCCTAGCCATTACTAGGTTTCACTATTATGTTGTTATGGGGTAAAGTTTCCTCACTCTTTCTATTTCATATTTTAACATGCACTCTCTCTCTCGATCTTGTTTAACAACAATATTAGACAAAGCATATTACAATTGCATTTTAGAATTACATATAATAATTCAATCATAAGTTATACAAAGCATATCACAATTGTATAATAGAATCACATATAATGATTCATCATATAAACACATCACTTTCGGGTTCCCTCCGATTCATTTAATCGGGTATTGAAATCAAATTTCTCACTCTTATCTCGTAGGATATTTCACAGCTTTGCATCGGCTATCATTATGCCGCAATCGGATTTACGATCCAAAAGATATGGATGTCAACATATCACATACCATTGCTTTCCTTCATTTTCCACTAAATAATTTATCCCACATCATACCCTTAATTTTCACTTATCATGGGGTAGAGGGTCATCATAGCTTTCCAATGATACCAAGAACGTCTCGATCCGAGTTACGGATCAAAAGTTATGAAGGAAACAAAATGGGAAAATCTGTCATGTTCGCTAGGCGAATCCCAACGAGCGTTCGCTTTCCTTCAATGAGCGAAGCTCCAGGCGAAATCCCACAAACAGAACCAAAACGACACAAAGTTCGCTAGGCGAACAACTTGGCGAACATTCGCCTTCCTTCGCTGCCGGGTTCGCTAGGCAAACCCTCGAAACCATTCGCTTCCGCTTCGCCCCAGGTTCGCTAGGCGAACCAAGCGAAACCCAGAAATTCAGCAGCGCTGTTATGGGTCCAAAAACAACATTTCTTCTACCAAAATCACTTCCAAGTCACACCATGACAATCAAAACATATTCCAATCATAACAACAAGTATTCTGCGCATTTCATATCGCATTTCATCCGTTAGATTTCGTTAATTTATCCGTTTAATCATTTTCTCTCAAATCTAACCTAAGTTCTAAATCCTCAATTCTAGAACTTAGAGTGTCTAACTAGAAACTACCTGGTAATCGAAGAGGACGTTAAAGAAGATGACGAATCGATGAAGATGATCCATAAGCTTTTTTTCTTCTTCCATGACTTTTTCCTCTTCTCTTCTTTTTCTCCTTCTTACTATCTTCTTCTTCATTTCTTTTTCTAACAAATATATATATATATATATATATATATATATATATATAATATAATCCAATAGAGTAAAATATCTCCAATTGATATTTTGTCGTCTCAAACCAATTGATCAATTATTAGAGTTACCTTAATATACTTTCTTGAACTAATAATTATTGATCTGTCTCTTCCATAAAATAATTTATCTCTTTAGAGTTCATTAGTTGCTCTATTAATCCCATTTGACTATACTCACAACACTTATAGGATTCCATTAATCCAATTAACCAAAGATAGAGCACATAGGTACTCATCTGATCTCTTCTGATATCCAATTGAGCATTTAAATAATATGGGGTATTACAATATTAGAGTGGAAGAAATTAGATTACGGAATTAATTAGGATCAAATTAAAATAAATTAGGTAGAATTCATATTTTCACAATTACGTCTTTAATTTGCGCATCTTCCTATATTATAAGGGAAAGGTTTTCATCTTTGTATCCCATTTGTAGTATTTGTGTTAGAAAAGATATATTAATGTTACATATGCAAAAATTATTCATAGATAAATCTCTTATAAATTTTAGAAAATACAAAATAAATATACGTTTATACACTTCTATTTGTTTCCCTAAGCATGACACATAATCTTTTTATAAAGGTCTTTTTGAATTGCTTATAGGTTGTTTAACTTAATTTTAAAATGCAACATGTTTTTAGCACACTAGATTAAAAAAATATACTTATATTAAAAATATATTAAATTAAATTTAAATATTTAATTATAATTTTATATAAAATATTCATTATCAATTTAAATACTTTAATATAAATTTTATAAAAAATATTTATTATCAATTTAAATATTTTAATATTAATTTACATAAGTAAACAATAAAATAGTTGTGATTAAATAATATAAAAAACAACTAAGAAATAATCGTCATCAATACATGAAAATAAAGGGACAAATCCACTCCATAAGACTCAAGGTATAAAACTAATTATCCAAAATGAAAGGTACAGTTTTTGGTCTCTATTTTTTACGACAGTTATCTTGAATCTTGAACTGGCTTAAAAGGTAAGGTAACCTGCCCAGATTGCTTGATCAATAGATGAAGCACGTTCGAATTTTTTTCAGCTTAATAACGTTATTATTGTGTGTGAGTTACACAAATTATGGAATTGATCGGAAGGAGAAAACAAAAGATATTTTTAACGCGCCGTATAATATTTATCTAGAATAATACCATACAAGTTTTTTAATTTGGTACTGACACCATCATAAGTGCCTATTGGCATAATTCACATACTTGTCCAATTCTAAAACATAAATAAAACATATGGCACAAGTCATGGAAACTAGCCAAAATAATAAAATCTAAGATCAATATACAATATTCCTCATTGTAAAAGAAAATAATACACAGCGGAATAAGCCCAACTAAGCTTCTCTTGAAACATCCAAGCATAGCTCCACTTGTAAGTCATACCTGCAAATACCTCCTGTAAATAATCAATAATAGTGGGATGAGATACATCAAATCTCAGTGAGTTCCCTATCTTATGGATTCTCTCGGCTTTACAGGGTCCTAGCCAAATCCTAACTTAAGTCAAGGGGAAGGGAAATGACTTCGAGTACACAAATTTACACTATATGGAAACACGTTATTGAGCTCGTTACTCAAAACATTCACTTATCGATAACCTTGTCAAGGCATCCCCATTCTGCCCCCCTCTTCTACGTCTAGAAGTAGGAACGAGTCATGGACCCTCGTAGATTTCTTGGTATACGAAATGGATTTGGAAATAAGGGACACATTATCACCTTAAAGCGTCACTTCACACGGCCCGTACACCGTCACAAGTCTCTTTACCCGTAGGTTCCATTCGTACTATATCATTGGGAATCAAACCTACCAAGAAATCATGCATTCATTACAGAGGAGCGCGTTACTCATGAAATGGCACATAATAGAATAATGGTTACGATTTCGTGATTTCACATACAACCATAATTGTATTCAACATTTCTAGGCCACATTAGCCTTTAGGCCTCTTTTGCCTTTCTCAAATAAACATAATAATTACACGTGTTCCATACTAGTGTTCACTCTCTCCTAGACCAATACTCGTCACAGATGCACCTTTCTACACCAAGTACCTGAGCATCGCCATCTAGGTTATCTACTCTAGGCCAGAACTCGTCAATGAATCCAAGAGCGTCGCCATATTTCTATCAATTCCTAGCCATTATTAGGTTTCACTATTATGTTGTTATGGGGTAAACTTTCCTCACTCTTTCTATTTTATATTTTAACATGCACTCTCTCTCGATCTTGTTTAACAACAATATTAGACAAACCATATTACAATTGCATTTTAGAATTACATATAATAATTCAATCATAAGTTATACAAAGCATATCACAATTGTATAATAGAATCACATAATATGATTCATCATATAAACACATCACTTTCGGGTTCCCTCCGATTCATTTAATCGGGTATTGAAATCAAATTTCTCACTCTTATCTCATAGGATATTTCACAGCTTTGCATCGGCTATCATTATGCCGCAATCGGATTTACGATCCAAAAGATATGGATTTCAACATATCACATACCATTGCTTTCCTTCATTTTCCACTAAATAATTTATCCCACATCATACCCTTACTTTTCACTTGTTATGGGGTAGAGGGTCGTCATAGCTTTCCAATGATACCAAGAACGTCTCGATCCGAGTTACGGATCAAAAGTTATGAAGGAAACAAAATGGGAAAATATGTTATGTTCGCAAGGCGAATCCCAAAGAGCGTTCGCCTTCCTTTGCTGCCGGGTTCGCTAGGCGAACACTCGAAACCATTCGCTTCCGCTTCGCCCCAGGTTCGCTAGGCGAACCATGCGAAACCCAGAAATTCAGCAGCGCTGTTATGGGTTCAAAAACAACATTTCTTCAACCAAAATCACTTCCAAGTCACACCATAACAATCAAAACATATTCCAATCATAACAACAAGTATTCTGCGCATTTTATATCGCATTTCATCCGTTAGATTTCGTTAATTTATCCGTTTAATCATTTTCTCTCAAATCTAACCTAAGTTCTAAATCCTCCATTCTAGAACTTAGAGTGTCTAACTAGAAACTACCTGGTAATCGAAGAGGAGGTTGAAGAAGATGACGAATCGATGAAGATGATCCATAAGCTTTTTTTCTTCTTCCATGACTTTTTCCTCTTCTCTTCTTTTTCTCCTTCTTACTATCTTCTTCTTCTTTTCTTTTTCTAACAATATATATATATATATATATATATATATATATATATATATATATATATATATATATATATATATATATATATATATATATATATATATATATATATATATACCAATATTATATAATATAATCCAATAGAGTAAAATATCTCCAATTGATATTTTGTCGTCTCAAACCAATTGATCAATTATTAGAGTTACCTTAATATACTTTCTTGAACTAATAATTATTGATCTGTCTCTTCCATAAAATAATTTATCTCTTTAGAGTTCATTAGTTGCTCTATTAATCCCATTTGACTATACTCACAACATTTATAGGATTCCATTAATCCAATTAACCAAAGATAGAGCACATAGGTACTCATCTGATCTCTTCTGATATCCAATTGAGCATTTAAATAATATGGGGTATTACAATATTAGAGTGGAAGAAATTAGATTACGGAATTAATTAGGATCAAATTAAAATAAATTAGGTAGAATTCATATTTTCACAATTACGTCTTTAATTTGTGCATCTTCCTATATTATAAGGGAAAGGTTTTCATCTTTGTATCCCATTTGTAGTATTTGTGTTAGAAAAGATATATTAATGTTACATATGCAAAAATTGTTCATAGATAAATCTCTTATAAATTTTAGAAAATACAAAATAAATATACGTTTATACACTTCTATTTGTTTCCCTAAGCATGACACATAATCTTTTTATAAAGTTCTTTTTGAATTGCTTATAGGTTGATTAACTTAATTTTAAAATACAACATGTTTGTAGCACACTAGATTAAAAAAATATACTTATATTAAAAATATATTAAATTAAATTTAAATATTTAATTATAATTTTATATAAAATATTCATTATCAATTTAAATACTTTAATATAAATTTTATAAAAAATATTTATTATCAATTTAAATATTTTAATATTAATTTACATAAGTAAACAATAAAATAGTTGTGATTAAATAATATAAAAAACAACTAAGAAATAATCGTCATCAATACATGAAAATAAAGGGACAAATCCACTCCATAAGACTCAAGGTATAAAACTAATTATCCAAAATGAAAGGTACAGTTTTTGGTCTCTATTTTTTACGACAGTTATCTTGAATCTTGAACTGGCTTAAAAGGTAAGGTAACCTGCCCAGATTGCTTGATCAATAGATGAAGCACGTTCAAATTTTTTTCAGCTTAATAACGTTATTATTGTGTGTGAGTTACACAAATTATGGAATTGATCGGAAGGAGAAAACAAAAGATATTTTTAACGCCCTGTATAATATTTATCTAGAATAATACCATACAAGTGTTTTTATTTGGTACTGACACCATCATAAGTGCCTATTGGCATAATTCACATACTTGTCCAATTCTAAAACATAAATAAAACATATGGCACAAGTCATGGAAGCTAGCCAAAATAATAAAATCTAAGATCAATATACAATATTCCTCATTGTAAAAGAAAATAATACACAGCGGAATAAGCCCAACTAAGCTTCTCTTGAAACATCCAAGCATAGCTCCACTTGTAAATCATACCTGCAAATACCTCCTGAAAATAATCAACAATAGTGGGGCGGGATATATCAAATCTCAGTGAGTTCCCTATCTTATGGATTCTCTCGGCTTTACAGGGTTCTAGCCAAATCCTAACTCAAGTCAAGGGGAAGGGAAATGACTTCGAGTACACAAATTTACACTATATGGAAACACGTTATTGAGCTCGTTACTCAAAACATTCAATTATCGATAACCTTGTCAAGGCATCCCCTTTCTCCCGCCCTCTTCTACGTCTAGAAGTAGGAACGAGTCATGGACCCTCGTAGATTTCTTGGTATACGAAATGGATTTGGAAATAAGGGACACATTATCACCTTAAATCGCCACTTCACACGGCCCGTACACCGTCACAAGTCTCTTTACCCGTAGGCTCCATTCGTACTATAACATTGGGAATCAAACCTACCAAGAAATCG
This sequence comes from Lathyrus tuberosus, assembly GCA_022829125.1. NCBI lineage: Eukaryota > Viridiplantae > Streptophyta > Magnoliopsida > Fabales > Fabaceae > Lathyrus > Lathyrus tuberosus. Next base: position 1,956,380 of record JALAZF010000052.1, on the reverse strand, counting down.
TGCATTCATTACAGAGGAGCGTGTTACTCATGAAATGGTACATAATAGAATAATGGTTACGATTTCGTGATTTCACATACAACCATAATTGTATTCAACATTTCTAGGCCACATTAGCCTTTAGGCCTCTTTTGCCTTTCTCAAGTAAACATAATAATTACACGTGTTCCATACTAGTGTTCACTCTCTCCTAGACCAATACTCGTCACGGATGCACCTTTCTACACCAAGTACCTGAGCATAGCCATCTAGGTTATCTACTCTAGGCCAGAACTCGTCAATGAATCCACGAGCGTCGCCATACAGAGTTTCTATCAATTCCTAGCCATTACTAGGTTTCACTATTATGTTGTTATGGGGTAAAGTTTCCTCACTCTTTCTATTTCATATTTTAACATGCACTCTCTCTCGATCTTGTTTACAACAATATTAGACAAAGCATATTACAATTGCATTTTAGAATTACATATAATAATTCAATCATAAGTTATACAAAGCATATCACAATTGTATAATAGAATCACATATAATGATTCATCATATAAACACATCACTTTCGGGTTCCCTCCGATTCATTTAATCGGGTATTGAAATCAAATTTCTCACTCTTATCTCGTATGATATTTCACAGCTTTGCATCGGCTATCATTATGCCGCAATCGGATTTACGATCCAAAAGATATGGATTTCAACATATCACATACCATTGCTTTCCTTCATTTTCCACTAAATAATTTATCCCACATCATACCCTTAATTTTCACTTGTTATGGGGTAGAGGGTCGTCATAGCTTTCCAATGATACCAAGAACGTCTCGATCCGAGTTACGGATCAAAAGTTATGAAGGAAACAAAATGGGAAAATCTGTCATGTTCGCTAGGCGAATCCCAACGAGCGTTCGCTTTCCTTCGATGAGCGAAGCTCCAGGCGAAATCCCACAAACAGAACCAAAATGACACAAAGTTCGCTAGGCGAACAACTTGGCGAACATTCGCCTTCCTTCGCTGCCGGGTTCGCTAGGCGAACCCTCGAAACCATTCGCTTCCGCTTCGCCCCAGGTTCGCTAGGCGAACCATGCGAAACCCAGAAATTCAGCAGCGCTGTTATGGGTCCAAAAACAATATTTCTTCAACCAAAATCACTTCCAAGTCACACCATAACAATCAAAACATATTCCAATCATAACAACAAGTATTCTGCGCATTTTATATCGCATTTCATCCGTTAGATTTCGTTAATTTATCCGTTTAATCATTTTCTCTCAAATCTAACCTAAGTTCTAAATCCTCAATTCTAGAACTTAGAGTGTCTAACTAAAAACTACCTGATAATAGAAGAGGAGGTTGAAGAAGATGACGAATCGATGAAGATGATCCATAAGCTTTTTTTCTTCTTCCATGACTTTTTCCTCTTCTCTTCTTTTTCTCCTTCTTACTATCTTCTTCTTCTTTTCTTTTTCTAACAAATATATATATATATATATATATATATATATATATATATATATATATATATATATATATATATATATATATATATATATATATATGTATATATATATATATATATATAAAATACCAATATTATATAATATAATCCAATAGAGTAAAATATCTCCAATTGATATTTTGTCGTCTCAAACCAATTGATCAATTATTAGAGTTACCTTAATATACTTTCTTGAACTAATAATTATTGATCTGTCTTTTTCTCCTTCTTACTATCTTCTTCTTCTTTTCTTTTTCTAACAAATATATATATATATATATATATATATATATATATATATATATATATATATATATATATAAAATACCAATATTATATAATATAATCCAATAGAGTAAAATATCTCCAATTGATCAATTATTAGAGTTACCTTAATATACTTTCTTGAACTAATAATTATTGATCTGTCTCTTCCATAAAATAATTTATCTCTTTAGAGTTCATTAGTTGCTCTATTAATCCCATTTGACTATACTCACAACACTTATAGGATTCCATTAATCCAATTAACCAAAGATAGAGCACATAGGTACTCATCTGATCTCTTCTGATATCCAATTGAGCATTTAAATAATATGGGGTATTACAATATTAGAGTGGAAGAAATTAGATTACGGAATTAATTAGGATCAAATTAAAATAAATTAGGTAGAATTCATATTTTCACAATTATGTCTTTAATTTGTGCATCTTCCTATATTATAAGGGAAAGGTTTTCATCTTTGTATCCCATTTGTAGTATTTGTGTTAGAAAAGATATATTAATGTTACATATGCAAAAATTGTTCATAGATAAATCTCTTATAAATTTTAGAAAATACAAAATAAATATACGTTTATACACTTCTATTTGTTTCCCTAAGCATGACACATAATCTTTTTATAAATGTCTTTTTGAATTGCTTATAGGTTGATTAACTTAATTTTAAAATACAACATGTTTTTAGCACACTAGATTAAAAAATATACTTATATTAAAAATATATTTAATTAAATTTAAATATTTAATTATAATTTTATATAAAATATTCATTATCAATTTAAATACAATAATATAAATTTTATAAAAAATATTTATTATCAATTTAAATATTTTAATATTAATTTACATAAGTAAACAATAAAATAGTTGTGATTAAATAATATAAAAAACAACTAAGAAATAATCGTCATCAATACATGAAAATAAAGGGACAAATCCACTCCATAAGACTCAAGGTATAAAACTAATTATCCAAAATGAAAGGTACAGTTTTTGGTCTCTATTTTTTACGACAGTTATCGTGAATCTTGAACTGGCCTAAAAGGTAAGGTAACCTGCCCAGATTGCTTGAGCAATAGATGAAGCACGTTCAAATTGTTTTCAGCTTAATAACGTTATTATTGTGTGTGAGTCACACTAATTATGGAATTGATCAGAAGGAGAAAACAAAAGATATTAGAGTGGAAGAAATTAGATTTCGGAATTAATTAGGACCAAATTAAAATAAATTAGGTAGAATTCATATTTTCACAATTACGTCTTTAATTTGTGCATTTTCCTATATTATAAGGGAAAGGTTTTCATCTTTGAATCCCATTTGTAGTATTTGTATTTGAAAATATAGATTAATGTTATAGATGCAAAAATTGTTCATAGATAAATCTCTTATAAATTTTAGAAAATACAAAATAAATATACGTTTATACACTTTTATTTGTTTCCCTAAGCATGACACATAATCTTTTAATAAAGGTCTTTTTGAATTGCTTATAGGTTGATTAAATTAATTTTCAAATACAACATGTTTTTAGCACACTAGATTAAAAAATATACTTATATTAAAAATATTTTAAATTTAATTTAAATATTTAAATATAATTTTATAAAAAATATTCATTATCAATTTAAATATTTTAATATTTGAATATAAATTTTATAAAAAATATTTATTATCAATTGAAATATTTTAATATTAATTTACATAAGTAAACAATAAAATAGTTGTGATTAACTAATATAAAAAACATCTTAGATATAATTATTATCAATACATGAACATGAAGGGACAAATCCACTCCACAATACTCAAGGTATAAAACTAATTATCTAAAATGAAAGGTACAATTTTTGGTCTATATTTTTTACGACACCTATCTTGAATCTTGAATTGGCTTAAATGGTAAGGTAACCAGCCCAGTGTGCTTGAACAATAGATGAAGCACGTTCAAATTGTTTTCAGCTTAAAAACGTTATTATTGTGTGTGAGTTACACTAATTATGGAATTGATTGGAAGGAGAATGTAATACCCCATATTATTTAAATGCTCAATTGGATATCAGATGAGATCATATGAGTATCTATGTGCTCTATCTTTGGTAAATGGGATTAATTGAATCCTCTAAGTATTTTAATTATTGTTAATTCGGATCAATAGAGCAACTGGAGAACTCTGAAGAGATCAATTATTTTATTAAAGAGACGGATTAATATTTATTAATCCGAGAAAGTAATTTATGGTAACTCTAATAATTGATCAATTGGGTTGAGACCACAAAATATCAATTGGAGATATTTTGCCCTGTTGGATTATATTATATTATTAGTTATATATATATATATATATATATATATATATATATATATATATATATATATATATATATTGTTAGAAAGAAAGAAATAGAAGAAGTTAGTAAGAAGAAGAAGAAGAGAAAGGAAAAGAATAGGGAAAGAGGAAGAAGAGAGAAAAGCCATGAATTACCTTCAATGTTCATCATCTTCTTCAACCTCCTCTTCGATTATCAGGTGGGTTCTAGATAGACACCTTAAGTTCTAGAAATTCTTGATATTGAACTTAGGTTAGGTTTGAGAGAAAATGATTAAATGGATAAATTAAGGGAATCTAACGGATGAAATTAGATATAAATTGCATGGTGTAGTTGTATTATGCACATGATCAATTGTTGATATTTGTTTTGAGGTTTGGAACTGTAATACCCCATAAATTATTTTACTCTGGATAATATTCGTATGATCAACAGGGTTCCGGTTTACTCTGAGAATTTATTGGATAAAATAGTTAGAGTAAACTAATGAGCTCAGAGCAGATCAAATTAATATTATCTGACTCTGAGGTTTTAACTTTTGGCGTTATAGATACTTTTTGGACATTTAGTAGTGTTACTATCTAATTGAGTTTCTCTATGTATCACTTCATTTCCTTTTCTCTTCATTTGGAAAAGATAGAAAATAGAAAGAAGGAAAGAAGAAGTGGAGAAAAGAGAAGAGAAAAGGAAGAAAAACCTAGAAGTGAAGAAGAAGCTTGGAATCATTATCTACTCTTCATCAATTCATCTTGTCTTCATCATCATCATCCAATTCTAAGGTGGGTTCTAGATAGAGACATTAGTTGTAGAAATTCTTGAGTTATAGAGCTAGGTTAGATATTGTGAGAAAATAAGGAATCTTGTTAACCTAAGAATCTAACGGATGAAATGCGATATAAACTGTGTAGTATGATTGATATCTATATGTGATCATCTGTCAATGCTTATTTGTGTGTTTGGTTATGTTTGGAATGGGATTTATGACCCAAGGGACCTACTGTTACGTTGCTGAAATTGTGGGTTTTTGCAGGTTCGCCCAGCGAACCACAGCGAAGGGCAAGGCGAAGATTCGCCAGCAGTTTGCAAAGCGAACTTTGTGCCATTTTGCCTCTGACTTGGTTCGCCCAAATGTTCGCTAAGCGAAGGGCAAGGCGAATGTTCGCCCGGGTGTTCGCAAAGCGAACTTTGTGTCCTTTTAGCTCTATTTTAGTTTACCACGGGGGTTCACCCGACGAAGGTGAAAGCGAACGTTCGTTGGGGATTCGCCTAGCGAACATGACAGATCTTCCCAATTTGTTTCTTCCATAACTTTTGAACCGTAACTCCGATCGGGGCATTCTTGGTACCGATAGAGAGCTATGAAAATACTCTATCCAATGGTAGTGAGAAATACTAGTTTTGTTGCCCGATTTAATAAATCGAAGGGAACCGGAATTGGTGTAACTTGTGATATGTTGAATTATGTGATTCCATTATATAATTGACTTATGTTTACCTATTCTCTTGTTGTTAAGCATGTATGAGAGTGTATGCATGTTAAAATATGAAATAGGTAGAGTGAGGAAACCTTACCATGAATTATGTTGGAACCTTGTAACGGCTAGGAAATTGTTGAATAACGTAATGACGACGCTCGTGCGTGAGGGGCCGAGGCGTGCGTCTATTACCGGATGGTATGGAAATAATTACACTAGTATGGATCATGTTAATTGTGTGTAAATTGAGAAAAGACAAAGAGGTCTTAAGGCGAATGTGGCCTTGTGATTGTCGAATACAATCACATTTGTGTGTATGTGATCACGTAATCGTAACCGTGTATCTTGGGTGCAGTTTCATGGGTCTCGAGCTCCTCTGAAACGTATGCACAATTACTTGACAGGTTTGATTCTCGTGTGTAGTACGAATGGAACCCAAGGGTAGAGACTTGTGATGGTTAACAGGCCATGTGAAGTGACGGTTCACAGCTAACAGACCATTGTTCCCGAATCCATTTCGTATGTCAAGTAAATGACAAGAATCCATGACTCGGGTCGACTTATAGACTTAGAAGCGGACGGGAAAAGGGGATGCCTTGGTAAGGTTATCGATTAGTGATATTGTGAGTTAACGAGACTCATGAACATGGATCCATATAGTGTGTGTGAGTACTCAAAGTCACTTCCCTTCCCCTTTTGACTTGAGTTAGGTGTGATAGAACCTTGTAAAGCCGAGAGGACCTATAAGATAGGGAACTCACTGAGATTTGATGTATCTCACCCCACGTTGTTGATTATTTTACAAGTACTACAGGTTCGACGAAGGGTAAGGATAAGGTTGTTTGACTTTCCTTACTATCTTAGCTTTTAAGGATGGCAAGGCTTCCGTTGTGCAGTTTTTGAGATCATTGTCGATCTAGTTCTTAGTATTTATCTTTGGAACATCTTGTATATATATTATGCCATAGTTTTTTTATAATAGGGTTTCTTTTTGGGCATGTATATGTATAATGTGTTTACTAGGGACTTGTATATTTCAGTACCAAACGTGGTATTCATGTATAATATATGCTTTGATGTATGTATTTATATATGGGCGTTACAGTTGGTATCAGAGTAGGTCGTATCCTCGACCTAGCCATGAAATAGTATGAGTATTTCTTTCTGTTTCATATGCGTTGTGTTGCCATTGGTCTTACATGTTATATTTATGGTATTGAGCCTGATCAACTTAATCCTACCTGTATGACATTTAGGAACATGGCCGACGGGTGCAAAAATAATCGTGGTCGACCCAGAACCACTCCGGCAGGGACTAATCCGCCAAGCGGTGAGGAAAATGTTCCATGGCCTCAGTTTCTGCAGCAGATGCAACAACAACAGAATCAGTTTATACAACATATGGTACAGCAAATGGCTGGGGGTCTGCATCCTCCAGTGGTTGTTCCAGAAGCTACAGGTGGAAGCTTTAGGGATTTCATGCGTATGAATCCTCCGGAATTTCAGGGAGGTTTAGATCCGGTAAAGGCTCACGAGTGGATAGCCGGCATGGAAAGAATTTTCTTAACAGTCCAGTGTAGTAAGGAAAATAAGGTGGTTTTCGCTTCTCACTTGTTGAAGGGTCCTCCCATGAGGTGGTGGGAGAGTGCCTCAACCTTGATGACTATTCAAGAGGTACCTAAGGTATGGGAACAGTTCAAGGTTAACTTTATGGAGAAGTATTTCCCAAGTTCCTTAAGGACTCAGAAGGAATTCGAGTTTCAACAATTGAGACAGGGTAACTTGACTGTGGCTGCTTATGCGGAGAGGTTTAAGGTTATGGCTGCTTATTCTAGGAAGTCTATGTATGCTCCAGACGAGAGTTGGAAGATCGATCAGTTTCTTTTTGGGTTGAGGGCTGAAATTTCACATAGCGTGTCTCAAAGGGAGTTCACTAGCTATGCCAAATTGTTAAGGCAATGTTATGTGGCAGAACATAGCTTGAAGAATATGCAAGCGGAAGGAGAATTGAGTAGGTTGAATCAAGGTGATCATGGAAGATCGAATCAACAATTTAGACCAAGACAACAAGCTTTCAAAGGGAAGCAAGTTCAAAGTTCTAGGACTAGTGCACCTCCTGTGTGTCGTTCTTGTGGTAAAGTGCATTCTGGTAGATGCAGTGTTGAAAGAATGAGGTGTTATCAGTGTCAGAAAGTTGGCCACATGGTGAGGGATTGTCCTCAAAATAGGAATCAAATGCAAGAAAGGAATACCGGCCAAGTTTATACTTTGGATGCGAAGAAAGCAAAGCGTGACAACTCTTTGATTGTTGGTACGTGTTTCGTTAATGGGAATCCTTGCTTTGTATTATTTGATTGTGGAGCCACACACTCTTTTGTATCGATGCAATATGTGAAGCGACTTGGGTCGCAAGCTGTTCCGTTGTCTCCACCCATGGTGGTTACTACTGCCATGGATGAGATAGTGGAAACACCTTTAATGTGTGAAAATTGTGTTTTGTCTGTGGATGGAAGGATTTTTCAGATTGACCTTATTTGTTTGCCGCTTAAGAAAGTGGATGTTGTTTTGGGAATGGATTGGATTTCTGCTAATTCGGTATTTATCGGTTGTGAGGAAAAGCTAATCATTATTCCATCCGTTGAGGCTACTCCAAAGGATGTGTTAACTACTATTTTAGAAGGTACGGTTGGAATGATAAATTTCTTGTTTGAGAAGGAAAAATATGTTCTTTTGGTTCTCACTAAGGAGGAGAGTAACAACCTTCAGGTTTTGAGTATTCCGGTAGTCTGTGAATTTCCCGAAGTTTTCCCCGAGGATATCACTTCTCTTCCTCCGGTGAGGGAAGTGGAATTCTCCATTGACCTGATACCGGGAACGGCTCCTATATCCGTTTCTCCATATCGGATGACACCACTTGAGTTAAGAGAATTAAAGGATCAATTGGAAGAGTTAATGGCTAAGCATTTTGTTCGACCAAGTGTTTCACCTTGGGGAGCTCCAGTGTTGTTGGTAAAGAAGAAGGATTGTGGAATGCGGTTGTGTATTGATTACCGTCAGTTGAATAGGTCACCATCAAGAACAAATACCCATTGCCAAGGATAGACAACATGTTAGATCAATTGAAAAGAGCCTGTGTGTTCTCAAAGATTGATTTACGGTCGGGTTATCATCAGATTCGTGTGAAAAGCTTAGATGTACCAAAGACTGCATTTAGAACCCATTATGGTCATTATGAATTCCTAGTAATGCCTTTCGGTGTGACGAATGCTCCTGCAGTTTTTATGGGTTATATGAATCAGATATTTCAACCTTACTTGGACCAAGTTGTGGTGATCTTTATTGATGACATTCTTATTTATTCTCGTGATCCTCAAGAGCACGGAGAACACCTAAGAATTGTTTTATCCATCTTACAAGAGAGACAACTTTTTGCTAAGCAAAGCAAGTGTGAGTTTTAGATGTCGGAGGTTAATTTTCTTGGTCATGTCATATCTCAGGGAGGTGTAGCGGTAGATCCATCAAAAGTTGAAGCCGTGATTAATTGGGAGAGACCAAAGAATGTTTCTGAAGTTAGAAGTTTCTTGGGATTGACAGGTTATTACAGAAGGTTTGTCAAAGGCTTTTCTTAATTGGCTTTACCAATGACGAAACTTACTCGAAAGGATTGTCCCTATGAGTGGGATTCGGCTTGTGAAAGAAGTTTTATGAGTTTGAAGGAAAGATTGATGATCGCTCCCATTTTGATTATTCCTGATCCTAGTAAGTCGTATGAGGTATTTTGTGATGCATCAAAGATGGGATTATGAGGTGTGTTAATGCAAGATGGTCATGTGGTGGCTTATGCTTCTCGACAGTTAAAAGTTCATGAAGAGAATTATCCAACGCATAATTTGGAATTGGCGGCAGTTGTTTTTACATTGAAAGTGTGGCGTCATTATTTGTATGGGGTACATTTTAAGATGTTCAGTGACCACAAGAGCTTAAAGTGTCTTTTTGACCAGAAAGAGTTGAACATGCGTCAAAGGAGATGGATGGAGTATTTGAAATATTATGATTTGGAACTAAAATACCATCTGGGTAAAGCGAATAAAGTAGTGGATGCACCGAGTAGAAAAGGGTTGCATAATGCCGAGTTGATGATGTTAGAATATGCCTTATTGGAAAAGTTTAGGGATCTAAATCTTCAATTTGGTTGGACTCCTAATGGTGTGATTATGGGAAACTTGAATGTAAATTCTACCCTTAGGGAGGAAATTCAACAAGGACAAGGGTTGGGTGAGAAGTTACAAGAAGTGTTAGTACAACCGGGTTTTGTGTGAGCTACTGACGGAATTATTTTGTTTAACCAAAGAGTTTGTGTTTCGGATGATGCGATGTTGAAAAGAAGGACTTTGGAGGAAGCACATAAGGGTGCTTTTACTATACATCCTGGTTCTTCGAAGATGTATCAAGATTTAAAAAGGGATTATTGGTGGTCCGATATGAAAAAGGATATTGCGGTGTACGTATCGGAATGTGCGGTATGCCAACAAGTGAAGATTGAGCACCAAAGACCGGGTGGCTTTTTACAACCGTTAGAAATTCTGGTGTGGAAGTGGGATAGTATTTCTATGGACTTTGCAGTTGGATTACCCCGTGCCCAAGGTGGTTATGATTCTATTTGGGTGATTGTAGATCGGTTGACGAAATCTGCGCATTTCTTAGCCGTAAAGACTACCTACAAGGCGAGTCATCTCGCAAGGTTGTTCATTTCAGAAATTGTAAAGTTGCATGGTATTCCCTCTAGTATTGTTTCAGATAGAGATCCAAAGTTTACTTCAAGATTTTGGAGAGCTTTTCAACAAGCTATGGGAACGAAGTTGTGTTTGAGCACGTCGAATCATCCACAAACGGATGGTCAGATGGAACGGACAATACAAACAATGGAAGATATGTTAAGGGCTTGTGTGCTTGAAAGTGGAGGAAATTAGATAGAACTTTTAACGTTGATTGAGTTCTCTTATAATAACAGTTATCATGCAAGTATTAGTATGGCTCCTTACGAAGCATTGTATGGAAGGAAGTGTAGGACGCCATTGTGTTGGGCGGAAGTTGGCAAAGATAGAATTTTGGGACCCGAGATTATTCACGAAACTACGGAAAAGATTAGGATGATCTATGATAAAGTTAAACAAGCACAAGATCGTCAGAAAAGTTATACGGATAACCGTAGAAGACCTTTAGAGTTTGATGAAGGTGATCATGTGTTTTTGAAAGTTACTCTGAGATTGAGGTTGAAAGGACCGTTTAAGTCGCAGAAGTTAAGTCCGAGATACGTGGGACCATATCAAATTTTAGAAAGAATTGGTGAAGTAGCTTACAGATTAGCCTTACCACCTTCTCTGTCAGAGATGCACGATGTTTTTCATGTATCTTAGCTTCGAAGGTTTGTTCCAGATCCTCTTCAGCCAATTCTACCAGATACGATTGAGATAGAAGCAGATTTAACATTTGAGCCTCAACCGAGCCGTATCACAGGAAGAGAAACTAAGGTGTTAAGGAATAAAGAGATTCCTCTTGTTAAGGTTCAGTGGGATGAGACGCATTCGGGTGATGCAACTTGGGAACTAGAATTCGAGATACGAGAAGTTTATCCTCATCTTTTCAGGTACTTGTTTTAAATTCGTGTGCGAATTTCTATTTAAGGGGGGGAGGATGTAATACCCCGTAAATTATTTTACTCTGGATAATATTCGTATGATCAACTGGGTTCCAGTTTACTCTGAGAACTTATTGGATAAAATAGTTAGAGTAAACTGACGAGCTCAGAGCAGATCAAATTAATATTATCTGACTCTGAGGTTTTAACTTTTGGCGTTATAGAGACTTTTTGGACATTTAGTAGTGTTACTATCTAATTGAGTATCTCTATGTATCACTTAATTTCCTTTTCTCTTCATTTGGAAAAGATAGAAAATAGAAAGAAGGAAAGAAGAAGTGGAGAAAAGAGAAGAGAAAAAGAAGAAAAACCTAGAAGTGAAGAAGAAGCTTGGAATCATCATCTACTCTTCATCAATTCATCTTGTCTTCATCATCATCATCCAATTCTAAGGTGGGTTCTAGATAGAGACATTAGTTGTAGAAATTCTTATGTTATAGAGCTAGGTTAGATATTGTGAGAAAATGAGGAATCTTGCAAACCTAAGAATCTAAGGGATGAAATGTGATATAAACTGTGTAGTATGATTGATATCTATGTGTGATCATCTATCAATTCTTGTTTGTGTGTTTGGTTATGTTTGGAATGGGATTTATGACCCAAGGGACCTACTGTTACGTTGCTGAAATTCTGGGTTTTCGCAGGTTCACCCAGCGAACCACAACGAAGGGCAAGGCGAAGGTTCGCCAGCAGTTCGTAAAGCGAACTTTGTGCCATTTTGCCTCTGACTTGTTTCGCCCATATGTTTGCTAAGCGAAGGGCAAGGCGAATGTTCGCCCGGGTGTTTGCAAAGCGAACTTTATGTCTTTTTAGCTCTATTTCAGTTTGCCACGGGGGTTCGCCCGACGAAGGCGAAAGCGAACGTTCGCTGGGGATTCGTCTAGTGAACATGACAGATCTTCCCAATTTGTTTCTTCCATAACTTTTAAACCGTAACTCCGATCGGGGCATTCTTGGTACCGATAGAGAGCTATGAAAATACTCTATCCAATGGTAGTGAGAAATACTAGTTTTATTGCCCGATTTAATAAATTGGAGGGAACCGGAATTAGTGTAACTTGTGATATGTTGAATTATGTGATTCCATTATATAATTGTATTATGTTTACCTATTCTCTTGTTGTTAAGCATGTATGAGAGTGTATGCATGTTAAAATATGAAATAGTAGAGTGAGGAAACCTTACCATGAATTATGTTGGAACCTTGTAACGGCTAGGAAATTGTTGAATAACGTAATGACGACGCTCGTGCGTGAGGGGTCGAGGCGTGCGTATATTACCGAATGGTATGGAAAGAATTACACTAGTATGGATCATGTTAATTGTGTGTAAATTGAGAAAAGACAAAGAGGTCTTAAGGCGAATGTGGCCTTGTGATTGTCGAATACAATCACATTTGTGTGTATGTGATCACGTAATCGTAACCATGTATCTTGGGTGCAGTTTCATGGGTCTCGAGCTCCTCTGAAACGTATGCACAATTACTTGACAAGTTTGATTCCCGTGTGTAGTACGAAGGAACCCAAGGGTAGAGACTTGTGATGGTTAACAGGCCATGTGAAGTGACAGTTCATGGCTAACAGGCCGTTGTTCCCGAATCCATTTCGTATGTCAAGTAAATGACAAGAATCCATGACTCGGGTCGACTTATAGACTTAGAAGCGGACGGGAAAAGGGGATGCCTTGGTAAGGTTATCGATTAGTGATATTGTGAGTTAACGAGACTCATGAACATGGATCCATATAGTGTGTGTGAGTACTCAAAGTCACTTCCCTCCCCTTTTGACTTGAGTTAGGTGTGATAGAACCTTGTAAAGCCAAGAGGACCTATAAGATAGGGAACTCACTGAGATTTGATGTATCTCACCCCACGTTGTTGATTATTTTATAGGTACTACAGGTTCGGCGAAGGGTGAGGATAAGGTTGTTTGACTTTCCTTACTATCTTAGCTTTTTGGGATGGCAAGGCTTCCGTTGTGGAGTTTTTGAGATCATTGTCGATATAGTTCTTAGTATTTATCTTTGGAACATCTTGTATATATATTATGCCATAGTTTTTTTGTATTAGGTATTTGTTTGGGCATGTATATGTATAATGTGTTTACTAGGGACTTGTATATTTCAGTACCAAACATGGTATTCATGTATAATATATCCTTTGATGCATGTATTTATATATGGGCGTTACAGGAACTGTTTTGGTATGGTAAGGGTGAGAATTGGGACCCTTGGAACCATGGAAAATGCAGGGGAGAAATTCTGGTTCTGATGCGATTCGCCAGGCAAATTAGGTCTCGCCACTGTTTTGCCGGGCGAAGTACTGGCGAAGGGGTATTCGCCAGGCGAAATCCTGACTCGCCGGGCGAAAATGAGGAGGCAGAACATGTTTTGGCTACTAGAACTTTTGGTTTTTCTAAGAATTAGGTCTAGCCACTGGTTCACCGGGCGAAGTACTGGTGAAGGGGGATTCGCCAGGCTAAATCCTTGCTCACCAGGCAAATCTGGCAGTTTTTCAATAATTTCCTTTTCTTTAAAAATCCATAACTTTTGATCTGTAACTCGGATCGAGACGTTCTTGGTACCGTTAGAAAGCCACAACGACCCTCTACCCAATAAAAAGGGAAAATATTGAGTATGAGGTTGGATTAATTAATTAGTGGCATTTGAATGATAACAATGTTATGCGATATGTTGAAATCCATAACTTTTGGATCGTAAATCCGATCGAGGCATAATTATAGCCAATGTAACACCCCCAATCTATACCCCCAAGCTAATAAAGCAGTAAAAGAAAATACAAAATTACATCAGAGTATATTTAAAATATCACGGCATAGACCGAGGGGTCATATCAATTTGAAACAAACATACATCACCTGCTCATACAGATATGCAACAATCGCAGGTAGTAATACACCCACAATCCAATTACAGAATATAAGCGGAAAATCCGTAACTGAATATCAACATGTATATATATATATATCAGGAAAGTTTGTTCGTCATGTACAACCATACATGTAGAATTCAAAAGATACATATACATAATACAAATAATCACAAACGACCACCCTAACTACCCGATATCACATATCAGAGCCGACCGACAAAAGAATGAAGATGCAAAGCTTCACAAAAAGACCTCCAGCAACTCTAATCTGCAATGCCTCATAGAGCATTATAAAATAGCAGAAGGGTGAGAAAAATAATCATATTACAGTTGCATATAATTATATATTCACACAGAAATGCACAGGTAAAACATTCTCACCAAAAATGCACCACAATCAAATACAACACAACACAGTACAATTCGCAAGTATCAAATACCACTACGTATAAATCATACACAATACACTCATCATCAATACAATTACACATATTCCATCTCATCAATCACATTCACAATTCCATGCACAATTAATCCATGATTATGCAAATGCACAGAGGCCGACACAACGACTCTATGCACATGCCATGCGGTACCGACTTCCATTAATTCTCAACACCAGTTCACTCAGGAACTATTGGAACCATCGCTCGTTACTTAGTGTAACTCCCCGTCGGGCATACGATGTTCCCCGTCGCTTTCGGTCCTCTTTGTATAAGGCTCACGACGTTTATGGATCTCTTTCGATCCTCTTTGGATAAGGCTCACGATCCGATCGCTCACACCCCACATGGGCACACAATCGTCTATAACCATCGCTTTCGGTCCTCTTATTTTTAAGGTGCACGATCCAATCAGATCGCTTTCGGTCCTCTTATTTTTAAGGCTCACGATGTTATAGCAGATTCCCTCTGGAATCAATTCGTCACTCAGGACGTCACAACAATGCATATCATGATGCTTGGCATACAATGACTCATGACATTTAATATGCACACATATACACATCCATAATCATGCATATATCAATAATTACCATACATCGCATTTTCTTGCCGTAAGGCCACCAACCATCATCAAAATATGTATTTCATGCAATTTCATCACTCAACAGTACACAAGTCATATAATATCCACACCAACAGCATATTGCACATACACATCAAGTTCACATAATTAAACGACAAAATCGACAACAAAACAACACATTTTTTAATTCCCGACATAATTTAATCGGACAACAATTCTCAAAACCATCATCATAATAAATTACATTTTATAAGCTTTCTAACGCATCAAACCACGCATCAAACCGAACCACTGATCAAAAGTTATGAATTTTCAAAGAAAAGAATTTATTGAGATACAGCCAAATTCGCCTGGCGGCTTAGGAATTCGCCTGGCGGATTCCCATTCGCCAGCCCTTCGCCATTGATTTCGCCTGGCGAATCCCATTCGCCAACACTTCGCCTGGCGAACTAGTGGCGAATCACCAATTTAGAAAAACCCCAAGAGTTACAGAAGCTACCCCCTTTCTGTAATTCCGATTTCACCTGGCGACTTACGAATTTGCCTGGCGAACTAGTGGCGAGACTCAATTCGCCTGGCGAATCCCAAATTCGCCTGGCGAATCACACTAGAACCAGAAAAATTCTGTTACGGGTTACACGATCCAAAACCCCCAAAAACCTCATCTTTCATTCCAAATCACTTCCAACAGCAAAACAATTATCAACAATGACTCATAAACACATGGTGATCATACAACGCAAATTATATCGATTTCCGACCGCGAAAACACCGATTCCTACTCATTTTATCATTTTCGACCTAAAACTCAAAAGCCATGGAAAGATAAGAAACATCCAAGCAAACACATACATAATCATACACAAACATAGTATAATCGAGTTTCGCACCCTTACCCGATTTAATCGTGTTCTAGAAAGTCGGTTGATTGATTTCCAAGTTTTCCAAATTCTCTCTTTTCTTCTCTTCTCCTTTTCTTTTCTTCTTCTCTTCTTTTTCTTTCTCTTACTATTTTTCTCTCTTTCTATTCTATTATATTCTAACTTAACAAAATAAATCAAAATGCCCAAATTACCCCTACACTCAAATATCTCGCAAATGTTCCCAAAACCCGATAAAATATATTCACGATGAAAAATAACATATTTTCACATAAAATTCAGAAATAAAATGATATAATAATAAAATAATCAAAATGACCCAATTAAATAAAAACTGACAAAACTGACCGGGGCGTTACAACTCTCCCCCATTTAGAAATTTTCGTCCTCAAAAATCTTACCTGAGACGAACAACTCTGGATACGACTCCCGCATCCGACTCTCCAACTCCCAAGTCAAATTTCCCTCAGCAGCGCCTCCCCACGCTACCTTCACAAGTGCAATATCCTTGCCCCTCAACCACTTCACCTCGCGATCCAAAATACTCACCGGCAAAGCCTCAACCGTAAGGTTCTCCCTTACCTCAACCTCATCCATCGGAATCACATGCGACGGATCTGGAATATACTTTCGAAGCTGTGAAACATGGAACACATCGTGCAAATTCGACAGATTCGGCGGCAACGCCACCCTATAAGCCACATCACCCACTCTCGCGGACATCTGGTAAGGACCAATAAACCGAGACGTAAGTTTCTTCGATTTCAATGCACGACCCACACCCGTTACCGGTGTAACTCTCAAAAATACATGATCGCCCTCTTGGAACTCAAGATCTTTTCTTCTCCGATCATGATAACTCTTTTGTCTGCTTTGAGAAGCCTTCATCTTCTCACGAATAAACTTCACTTTTTCCGTAGTCTGTTGCACCAACTCCGGTCCAACTACCGCACTCTCACCAGATTCATGCCAACACAACGGTGTTCGACATCTTCGTTCATACAGTGCTTCAAATGGTGCCATTCCAATACTCGAATGGAAACTGTTATTATACGTAAATTCAATCAATGCAAGATAACTTTCCCACGCACCACCTTGTTCCAAAACACACGCTCTCAACAAATCTTCCAAAGACTGAATCGTCCTCTCCGTCTGACCATCCGTCTGCGGATGATAAGCCGAACTCAATCTCAATTTAGAACCCAACGCCTTCTGTAAACTTTCCCAAAATCTCGAGGTAAACCTGGGATCTCGATCCGAAACAATACTCAATGGAACCCCATGTAACTTCACAATCACACTGATGTAAATCTCAGCTAACCGCTCCAAAGAAAAACTGATGTCAATCGGAATGAAATGAGCCGATTTAGTCTGCCTATCAACAACCACCCAAATAGCATTATGCCCTCATTGTGTATTCGGCAACCCTGTTACAAAATCCATGGAAATGCTATCCCACTTCCACTCAGGAATATCCAACGGTTGCAACAAACCACTTGGCCTCAGATGTTCCACCTTCGATTTCTGACAAGTCAAACATGCATAAACAAACTGAGCCACATCTCTTTTCAAACCAGACCACCAGAAAATCTTTTTCAAATCTTGGTACATCTTATTCGCTCTCGGATGTATACTCAAATTACTCCGGTGTCCTTCTTCCAAAATCATCTTTTTCAACTCCGCATCATCAGGAATACAGATTCTACCTCGGAATCTCAAAACACCATTAATATCCACTTTAAAATCGCTATTCGTATCTTTTTCTCCCACCAACATCAAATCCACAAATTTCACATCCAGCTTCTGTTTCTCACTAACAGTCATCAGAAAATCATTAGTAATCGTCAACATTCCAAGCCTCACGCTATCCAATGTCACTTCACAAACCAAACTCAAATCTCTAAACGATTCCAAAAGTTCCCACTCCTTAACCATTAAAGCGGACATATGCAACGATTTCCAACTCAATGCATCGGCTACCACATTAGCTTTACCAGGATGGTAATTCAATCCAAAGTCGTAGTCCTTCAAAAATTCCAACCATCTACGTTGCCTCATATTTAGCTCTTTATGATCAAACAAATATTTCAAACTTTTATGATCACTAAAGACTTCAAACCTTGCACCGTAGAGATAATGCCTCCAAATCTTCAACACAAAAACCACAGCCGCTAATTCAAGATCATGAGTAGGATAATTTTTCTCATGAACTCTTAATTGCCTTGAAGCATAAGCCACGACCTTACCTTCCTGCATCAGAACACCACCTAGACCAATCAAAGACGCATCATAATAAACCACAAATGGTTCATTAGGATTCGGCAAAATCAAAATCGGAGCTGTCATCAATCTTTTCTTCAGCTCATTAAAACTTTCCTCGCACCGAATATCCCAAATGAACGCTTGCCCTTTACAAGTCAACTAGGTCAAAGGAAGTGCTAGCTTAGAAAAACCTTCAATGAACCTTCGATAATAACCGGCCAAACCCAAAAAGCTTCGAATTCAGTAACAGATCTCGGAGCCTCCCATTGTAGAACTGCTTCTACTTTAGATGGATCCACAAAAATACCATTACCTGAAATTACGTGTCCAAGAAAACTCACCTCCGACAACCAGAACTCACACTTGGACAATTTGGCAAAAAGCTTCCTTTCTTTCAACACCTGCAAAACAATACGCAAATGCTCCGCGTGCTCCTCCCGAGACTTAGAGTAAATCAAAATGTCATCAATAAACACCACAACAAATCGATCCAAATGCTCGTGGAAAATACGATTCATGTACTCCATAAACACACCTGGCGCATTAGAAACCCCGAACGGCATCACAGAATATTCATAATGACCGTAACGTGTCCTAAAAGCCGTCTTCTGAATATCTTCCTCCTTCACCCTAATCTGATGATACCCTGACCTCAAGTCAATCTTACTAAACACACAAGCACCAACCAACTGATCCATCAGATCATCAATTCTTGGAAGAGGATACTTATTCTTAATCGTCACCTTATTCAACTGGCGATAATCGATACACAACCGCATACTTCCATCTTTCTTTTTCACCAATAAAACTGGAGCACCCCAAGGAGAAACGCTTGGTCTCACAAACCTCTTCTCCAACAACTCACTCAACTGTTTCTTTAACTCAACCAACTCCGATGCCGACATACGATAAGGTGCCATAGAAACAGGTCTAGTACCAGGAACTAGATCTATAGAAAACTCCACCTCTCTCTCTGGCGGCAAGTCTGAAATATCCTCAGGAAACACTTCAGAAAAATCACACACAACCGAAAACACATCGAGTGAAACTTGACTGTCCACAGTCAAAGATGCAAACAACCCAAACAACTGAGCTTCCTCCGCCAAAAGTCTCTTCAACTCTTTGGTAGATAAGAAACTCGAGTCTTCGTCTTCCTCAAGAGAAGGAAACCTTACTAGCTTATGGTAATAATCAATATGAACCCGATTGAATTGCAACCAATTCATCCCCAGAACCACATCTAAACCCTCCAACGGTAAACACACCAAATCCATCTCAAAGTCTTTACCCTAAATGGTCAAAGGACAACTCAAACAAACCAAAGAAGTAGTTACCGACCTCATTGCTGGAGTATCAATAACCATTTCACCACCCATTGAAGACAACACAAGATTCAAACGCTTCGCGCACTCAGACGAAATAAACGAATGAGTCGCTCCCGTATCAATAATAGCAACTAAAGGAGTACTATTAATAAAACAAGTACCTCTGATCAGACGATCTGCACTTGAAGTCTGAGTTCCTGCCAAGGCAAAAACTTTCCCACTAGCTGGAGCTTACTTTAGTTTCGGACACTTTGTACTAATATGACCAGGTTCACCACAGTTGAAACACTTCACCACATTCTTCCTTGCACATTCAGCTGCGACATGTCCTGAACCTCCACAATTAGAACACTTCCTCAAATCTTTCCTACATTCACACTGACGATGTCCCACATCACCACATCTATAACATCTCAGAGGTCCAGACATTCCTCCCCCACTTGAGCTTCGGTCAAAATTTCCCCTTTGTTTACCCTTATCAGCTGGTGTTACATACGGACCACCACGGAACTGTTGCTTCCCTTTCCTCTCGCTCACACTCTTATAGTGAATAGAACGAGGCTTACTATCCTCCTCATAAATCCTACAATAATCCACCAAATCAGAAAACCTCAGAATCCTTTGGTAACTAATTGCCTGCTTTATCTCAGGACGCAATCCATTCTCAAACTTTACACACTTAGAAAATTCCGCGGTCGCTTCAGCATAATGAGGATAAAACTGCACAAGCTCCACAAACTTAGCAGTATAATCAACAACAGACATATTACCTTGTTTCAGTTCCAAGAACTCGATTTCCTTCTTTCCTCTTACATCTTCAGGAAAATACCTCCTCAGAAACTCAATGCTAAACACAACCCAAGTGATCTCTTCCTCTGCAGCTTCCAACACATGACGTGTATTAACCCACCAATCATCAGCTTCTTCCAGTAACATGTGAGTACCCAGTCTCACCTTCTGATCTTCAGCACAATTCATCACTCGGAAAATCCTTTGAATCTCTTTAAGCCATATCTGAGCACCATCAGGATCATATCTTCCTTTGAAGACAGGCGGTTTGTTCTTCCGGAACTCATCATTACCAGCAGCATTCGGTGCACCCTGCACAGCCCGAGCCATAGCTTGCATAGCAGCAGCCAAAGCAGCATCATTCCTACCAGCCATATTTTGTTCATTTCCAATAACAGAAACTATGGTTAAACAAACAGCTCACTCCACACACCAAGACCGACAAGGACTGACACAACTGACACGGACTGGCTCTGATACCACTTAATGTAACACCCCTAATCTACACCCCCAAGCTAATAAAGCAGTAAAAGAAAATACAAAATTTCATCAGAGTATATTTAAAATATCACGGCATAGACCGAGGGGTCACATCAATTTGAAACAAACATACATCACCTGCTCATACAAATATGCAACAATCGCAGGTAGTAATACACCCACAATCCAATTACAGAATATAAGCGGAAAATTCGTAACTGAATATCAACATGTATATATATATATATATATATATATATATATATATATATATATATATCAGGAAATTTTGTTCATCATGTACAACCATACATGTACAATTCAAAAGATACATATACATAATACAAATAATCACAAACAGCCACCCTAACTACCTGGTGTCACATATCAGAGCCGACCGACAAAAGAATGAAGATGCAAAGCTTCACAAAAATACCTCCAGCAACTCTAATCTGCAATGCCTCATAGAGCATTATAAAACAGCAGAAGGGTGAGAAAAACAATCATATTACAGTTGCATATAATTATATATTCACACAGAAATGCACAGGTAAAACATTCTCACCACAAATGCACCACAATCAAATACAACACAACACAGTACAATTCGCAAGTATCAAATACCACTACGCATCAATCATACACAATACACTCATCATCAATACAATTACACAAATTCCATCTCATCAATCACATTCATAATTCCATGCACAATTAATCCATGATTATGCAAATGCATAGAGGCCGACACAACGACTCTATGCACATGCCATGCGGTACTGACTTCCATCAATTCTCAACACCAGTTCACTCAGGAACTATTGGAACCATCGCTCGTTACTTAGTGTAACTCCCCGTCAGGCATACGATGTTCCCCGTCGCTTTCGGTCCTCTTTGTATAAGGCTCACGACGTTTATGGATCGCTTTCGGTCCTCTTTGGATAAGGCTCACGATCCGATCGTTCACACCCCACATGGGCACACGATCGTCTATAACCATCGCTTTCGGTCCTCTTATTTTTAAGGCACACGATCCAATCAGATCGCTTTCGGTCCTCTTATTTTTAAGGCTCACGATGTTATAGCAGATTCCCTCTAGAATCAATCCGTCACTCAGGACGTCACAACAATGCGTATCATGATGCTTGGCATACAATGACTCATGACATTTAATATGCACACATATACACATCCATAATCATGCATATATCAACAATTACCATACATCGCATTTTCTTGCCGTAAGGCCACCAACCATCATCACAATATGTATTTCCTGCAATTTCATCACTCAACAGTACACAAGTCATATAATATCTACACCAACAGCATATTGCACATACACATCAAGTTCATACAATTAAACGACAAAATCGACAACAAAACAACACATTTTCTAATTCCAAACATAATTTAATCGGCCAACAATTCTCAAAACCATCATCATAATAAAGTACATTTTATAAGCTTTCTAACGCATCAAACCACGCCTCAAACCGAACCACAGATCAAAAGTTATGAATTTTCAAAGAAAATACCTTATTGAGATACATCCAAATTCGCCTGGCGGATTCCCATTCGCCAGCCCTTCTCCATTGATTTCGCCTGGCGAATCCCATTCGCCAACACTTCACCTGGCGAACTAGTGGTGAATCACCAATTTAGAAAAACCCCAAGAGTTATAGAAGCTACCCCCTTTCTGTAATTCCGATTTCGCCTGGCGACTTACGAATTCGCCTGGCGAATCCCATTCGCCAGCACTTCGCCTGGCGAACTAGTGGCGAGACTCAATTCGCCTGGCGAATCCCAAATTCGCCTGGCGAATCACACCAGAACCAGAAAAATTCTGTTACGGGTTAACGATCCAAAACCCCCAAAAACCTCATCTTTCATTCCAAATCACTTCCAACAGCAAAACAATTATCAACAATGACTCATAAACACATGGTGATCATACAACGCAAATTATATCGATTTCCGACCGCGAAAACACCGATTCCTACTCATTTTATCATTTTCGACCTAAAACTCAAAAGCCATGGAAAGACAAGAAACATCCAAGCAAACACATACATAATCATATACAAACATAGTATAATCGAGTTTCGAACCCTTACCCGATTTAATCGTGTTCTAGAAAGTCGGTTGATTGATTTCCAAGTTTTCCAAATTCTCTCTTTTCTTCTCTTCTCCTTTTCTTTTCTTCTTCTCTTCTTTTTCTTTCTCTTACTATTTTTCTCTCTTTCTATTCTATTATATTCTAACTTAACAAAATAAATCAAAATGCCCAAATTACCCCTACACTCAAATATCTCGCAAATGTTCCCAAAACCCGATAAAATATATTCACGATGAAAAATAACATATTTTCACATAAAAGTCAGAAATAAAATGATATAATAATAAAATAATCAAAACGACCCAATTAAATAAAAACTGACAAAACTGACCGGGGCGTTACAGATGTGAAGCTGTGCAAATATCCTACGGGATAGAAGTGAAAGTATTGATTTCGATACCCGATTAAATGAATCGGAGGGAACCGAAAGTGAAGTTTTATGTGATGAATCATTATATATGATTCTATTATACAATTGTAATATGCTTTTGTATAACTTGTGATGAAATTATTATATGTAATTCAAATGTGCAATTGTAATATGATTTGCCTAATATCGTTGTTAAACATTATCAAAAGAATATGCATGCTTAAAATATGAATTAGGTAGAGTGAGGAAACTTTACCCCCAAAACAAATGGCATAGTTTAAGATAGTGGAACCTAGTAACGGGTAGGAAATTGATGTATGACAAAATGATAACGCTCGTGCAGAAGAGGCCGAGGCGTGTGTCGATTACCGAATGATATAGAAAGAATAAGACACTAGTATGGAACACGTGTAATTGTTATGTTTTATTGATAAGGCATGAGAAGCCTAAAGGATAATGTGGCCAGAATTGTTGAATACAATTATGGTTGTATGTGAAATCACGTAATCGTAACCATTTTCCCTGAGATGTAGTTTCATGAGTCTCGAGCTCCTCCTCTGAAATGTATGCATAATTACTTGGCAGGTTTGATTCCCGCGTGTGAGTACGAATGGAGCCTATATGGTAAAGAGACTTGTGACGGTATACAGGCCGTGTGAAGTGACGATTTAAGGTGATAATATGTCCCTTATTTCCGAATCCATTTCGTATACCAAGTAAATACAAGGATCTATAACTCGGGTCTACTTCTAGAGAAGCGGGAGAGAAAAGGGGATGCCTTGGTAAAGTTACCGATTAGTGATAAACTTTTGAGTTAACGGACTCAATAACATGTTTCCATATAGTGTGATATTGTGAACTCAAAGTCATTTCCCTTCCCCTTGACTTGAGTTATGATTGGTTAGAACCTTGTAAAGCCGAGAGAATCCATAAGATAGGGAACTCACTAAGATTTGATGTATCTCACCCTACTATTGTTGATTATTTTCAGGAGGTATTTGCAGGTATGATTTACAAGTGGAGCTAGGCTTGGATGTTTCAAGAGATGCTTAGTTGAGCTTATTCCACTGTGTATTATTTCCTTGTACAATGAGGAATATTGTACTTTATTCTTAGATTTTCTTGTTTTGGCTAATTTCCAAGTATTGTGCCATATGTTGTATTTATGTTTTAGAAATGGACAAGTATGTGAATTATGCCATTAGGCACTTTTGATGTGTCAGTACCAAATAAAAATGCTTGTATTGTATTATTCTAGATATATATTATACAGGGCATTACAGAGAAAACAAAAGACATTAGACTGAAAGAAATTAGATTACGGAATTAATTAGGTTCAAGTTAAAATAAATTAGGTAGAATTTATATTTTCACAATTACGTCTTTAATTTGTGCATCTTCCTATATTATAAGGGAAAGGTTTTCATCTTTGTATCTCATTTGTAGTATTTGTGTTAGAAAAGATGTATTAATGTTACATATGCAAAATTTTGTAATGCCCATATATAAATACATACATCAAAGCATATATTATACATGAATACCACATTTGGTACTGAAATATACAAGTCCCTAGTAAACACATTATACATATACATGCCCAAACAAATACCTAATACAAAAAACCTATGGCATAATATATATACAAGATGTTCCAAAGATAAATACTAAGAACTAGATCGACAACGATCTCAAAAACTCCACAACGGAAGCCTTGCCACCCCAAAAAGCCAAGATAGTAGAGAAAGTCAAACAACCTTATCCTTACCCTTCGCGGAACATGTAGTACCTGTAATATAATCAACAACGTGGGGTGAGATACATCAAATCTCAGTGAGTTCCCTATCTTATAGGTCCTCTCGGCTTTACAAGGTTCTATCACACCTAACTCAAGTCAAAAGGGAAGGGAAGTGACCTTGAGTACTCACACACACTATATGGAGCCATGTTCATGAGTCTTGTTAACTCAAAATATCACTAATCGATAACCTTACCAAGGCATCCCCTTTTCCCGTCCACTTCTACATCTAGAAGTCGACCCGAGTCATAGATCCTTATAGTTACTTGGCATACAAAATGGATTCAGGATCATCGGCCTGTTAACCGTGAACTGTCACTTCTCATGGCCTGTTAACCGTCGCAAGTCTCTTTACCATATAGGCTCCATTCGTACTACACGCGGGAATCAAACCTGCCAAGTAATTCTGCATACGTTTCAGAGGAGCTCGAGACTCATGAAACTGCATCTCAAATGAAACGGTTATGATTACATGATCATAAACACAATGCGATTGTATTCGACAATCACAAGGCCACATTCGCCTTAAGACCTCTTTTGTCTTTCTCAAATAAACACAATTAAACATGATCCATACTAGTGTAAATCTTTCTATACCATTCGGTAATAGACGCACAGCTCGGCCTCTCTTGCACGAGCGTCGTCGTTATGTTATTCAACAAATTCCTAGCCGTTACTAGGTTCTAACATAATTCATGGTAATATTCCTCACTCTACCTATTTCATATTTTAACATGCATATACTCTCACACATGCTTAACAACAAGAGAATAGGTAAACACAAGTCAATTACATAATAGAACCACACAATTCAACATATCACCAAGTTAAACCAATTTCGATTCCCTCCGATTTGTTTAATCAGGCATCAAAACTAGTATTTTCCACTTCCATTAGATAGAGTATTATCATAGCTCTCTATCGGTACCAAGAACACTCAAATCGGATACACGAAACAAAAGTTATGAATTTTTTAAGAAAAGAAAATTATTGAGAAACAACCAGATTTGCCTGGCGACTTAAGAATTCGCCTGGCGAATCCCCCTTCATCAGTACTTCGCCTGGAAAACCAGTGGCGAAACACAATTTTAGAAAAACCCAAAAATTCCAGTAGCTAACACAAGTTCTGCCTCATGATTTTCCCCTGGCGACTTAGTATTACGCCTGGCGAATCCCCTCTCGCCAGCACTTCTCCTGGCGAACCTGTGGCGAGACCTCATTCGCCTGGCGAATCACACCAGAAATAGATTTTTTCTACTGTGGGTTACATGGTTCCAATGTTCATATACATATTATGATTATACTACGCAATTTATATCGATTTTCAACCGTTAGATTCATGATTTTAGCAAGTTTACTCACTTTCTCACAAAATCTAACTTAACTCTAGACTCAAGAAACTCTACACTAAAGCATCTATCTAGAACCCACCTTGAATAGAAGATGATGATGAAGAAGATGAGATGAATTGATGAAGAGCAGATGATGATTCTAAGGTTCTTCTTCTCTTAGGTTTTCCTCTTCTTTTCTTTCCTTCTCCTTCTTTCTTACTTCTCTCTTCTTTCTATCTTTTTCACCAAATGAAAAGGAAAAGAAAATGAAATGATACATAGAGAAACACATTTAGTTAGTACAAGTCCAATTAGTCTCTAAAGCTCCAATAATTAAAACCTCAGGGTCAGATAATATTAATTTGATCTGCTATGAGCTCATCAGTTTACTCTAATTATTTTATCCAATAAATTATCAGAGTAAACCAGAACCTAGTTGATCATACGAATATTATCCAGAGTAAAATAATTTACGGGGTATTACATCCTCCCCCTCTTAAATATAAATTCACCCACGAATTTAAATCAAGTACCTGAAAAGATGAGGATAAACTTCTCGCATCTCTGATTCAAGTTCCCAAGTTGCATCACCCGGATGCGTCTCATCCCATTGAACCTTAACAAGAGGAATCTCTTTATTCCTTAACATCTTAGTTTCCCTTCCTGTGATACGACTCGGTCGAGGCTCAAACGTCAAATCCGCTTCTATCTCGATCATATCAGGTAGAATTGGCTGAAGAGGATCTGAAACAAACTTTCGAAGCTGAGATACATGAAAAACGTCGTGCATCTCTGACAGAGAAGGCGGTAAGGCTAATCTGTAAGCTACTTCACCAATTCTTTCTAAAATTTGATACGATCCCACGTATCTTGGACTTAACTTCCACAACTTAAACGGTCCTTTCAACCTCAATCTCGGAGTAACTTTCAAAAACACATTATCACCTTCATCAAACTCTAAAGGTCTCCTACGGTTATCCTCATAACTTTTCTGACGATCTTGTGCTTGTTTAACTTTATCACGGATCATCCTAATCTTTTCCGTAGTATCTTGGATAATCTCGGGTCCCAAAATTTTATCTTCGCCCACTTCCGCCCAACACAATGGCGTCCTACACTTCCTTCCATACAATGCCTCATAAGGAGCCATACCAATACTTGCATGATAGCTGTTGTTATAAGAGAAATCAATCAACAGTAAAAGTTCTATCCAATTTCCTCCACTTTCAAGTACACAAGCTCTTAACATATCTTCCATTGTTTTTATTGTCCGTTCCGTCTGACCATCCGTTTGCGGGTGATTCGACGTGCTCAAACACAACTTCGTTCCCATAGCTTGTTGAAAAGCTCTCTAAAATCTGGAAGTAAACTTTGGATCTCTATCCGAAACAATACTAGAGGGAATACCATGCAATCTCACAATTTCTGAAATGAACAACTTTGCGAGATAACTCGCCTTGTAAGTAGTCTTCACGTCTAAGAAATGCGCAGATTTCGTCAACCGATCCACTATCACCCAAATAGAATCATAACCACCTGGGGCACGGGGTAACCCAACTGCAAAGTCCATAGAAATACTACCCCACTTCCACACCGGAATTTCTAACGGTTGCAACAATCCACCCGGTCTTTGGTGCTCAATCTTCACTTGTTGGCATATCACACACTCTGATACGTACACCGCAATATCCTTTTTCATACCGGACCACCAATAGTCCCTTTTTAAATCTTGATACATCTTCGAAGAACCAGGATGTATAGTAAAAGCACCCTTATGGACTTCTTCCAAAATCCTTCTTTTCAACACCGTATCATCCGGAACGCAAACTCTTTGGTTAAACACAATAATTCCGTCAGTGGCCCGCACGAAACCCGATTGGGCTAACACTTCTTGCAACTTCTCATCCAACACTTGTCCTTGTTGAATTTCCTCTCTAAGAGTAGAATTGACGTTCAAATTCCCCATAATCACACAATTAGGAGTCCAAACAAATTGGAGATTAAGATCTCAAAATTTTTCCAATAAGGTATACTATCACATCATCAACTCTGGATTATGTAACACTTTCCTGCTCAATGCATCTGCCACTTTATTCGCTTTACCCGGATGGTACTTTAGTTCCAAATCATAATCTTTCAAATACTCCATCCATCTCCTTTGACGCATGTTCAACTCTTTCTAGTCAAAAAGATACTTTAAACTTTTGTGGTCGCTAAACATCTCAAAATGTACCCCATACAAGTAATGATGCCACACTTTCAGTGTAAATAAACATAACTGCCGCCAATTCCAAATCATGTGTGGGATAATTCTCTTCATGAACTTTTAACTGTCGAGAAGCATAAGCCACCACATGACCATCTTGCATTAACACACCTCCTAATCCCATCTTTGATGTGTCACAGAATACCTCGTACGACTTACTAGAATCAGGAATAATCAAGACAGGAGCGGTCATCAATCTTTCTTTTAAACTCAGAAAACTTCTTTCACAAGTCAAATCCCACTCATACGAACAATCCTTTCGAGTAAGTTTCGTCATTAGTAAAGCCAATTGAGAAAAGCCTTTGATAAACCTTCTGTAATAACCTGCCAATCCCAAGAAACTTCTAACTTCAGAAACATTCTTCGGTCTCTCCCAATTAATCACTGCTTCAACTTTTGATGGATTTACCGCTACACCTCCCTGAGATATGACATGACCAAGGAAATTTACCTCCGACATCCAAAACTCACACTTACTTAACTTAGCAAAAAGTTGTCTCTCTTGTAAGACGGATAAAACGATTCTTAGGTGTTCTCTGTGCTCTTGTAAATCACGAGAATAGATAAGAATGTCATCAATGAAAATCACCACAAATTGGTCAAAGTAAGGTTGAAATATCTGATTCATATAATTCATAAAAATTGCAGGAGCATTTGTCACACCGAAAGGCATTACTAAAAATTCATAATGACCATAACGGGTTCTAAATGCAGTCTTTGGTACATCTGAACTCTTCACACGAATCTGATGATAACCCAATCGTAAATCAATCTTCGAGAACATACAGGCTCCTTTCAATTGATCTAACAGATCATCTATCCTTGGTAATGGGTATTTATTTTTAATGGTGACCTTATTCAACTGACGGTAATCAATACACAACCGCATTCCACCATCCTTCTTCTTTACCAACAACATTGGAGCTCCCCAGGGCGAAACACTGGGTCGAACAAAATGCTTAGCCATTAACTCTTCCAATTGACCCTTTGATTCTCTTAATTCAAGTGGTGCCATCCGATACGAAGAAACGAATAATGGAGTCGTTCTCGGTATCAGGTCAATAGAGAATTCCACTTCCCTCTCCAGAGGAAGAGAAGTGACATCCTCGGGGAAAACTTCAGGAAACTCACAGACTACCGGAATACTCAAAACTTGAAAGTTACTACTCTCCTCCTTAGTGAGAATCAAAAGAACAGATTTTTCCTCCTCAAACAAGAAATTTATCATTCCAACCGTACCTTCTATAATAGTAGTCAACACATCCCTCGGAGTAGCCTCCACGGATGGAATAATGATTAGCTTTTCCTCACAACCGATAAATACCGAATTAGCAGAAAGCCAATCCATTCCCAAAACAACATCCACTTTCTTAAGCGGCAAATAAATCAGATCAATCTGAAAAACCCTTCCATCCACAGACAAAACACAATTTTCGCACATTAAAGGGGTTTCAACTATCTCATCCATGGCAGTAGTAACCACCATGGGTGGAGACAACGGAATAGCTTGCAACCCAAGTCGCTTTACACATTGCATCGATACAAAATAGTGTGTAGCTCCACCATCAAATAACACAAAACAAGGATGTCCATTAAAGAAACACGTACCAGCAATCAAAGAGTTGTCACCCTTTGCTTTCTTCGCATCCAACGTATATACTCGGCCGGTATTCCTCCCTTGTTTCTGATTCCTACTCTGAGGACAATCCCTCGCCATATGGCCCACCTTATTACACTGATAACACTTTATTCCTTCAAAATTACACCTACCATGATGATTCCTCCCACAAGTGCTATGTGAGGGAAGTCTCTCTCTATGTACTTGATTTTAATGATGTCAAAACTATCATGCTTTGCACATATATATTTCACATGAATGCACATTAGGTGTTCTAAGGATGTTTGATCATGTTGGCAATGTTCTAGGTGCATTAGATATGGTTAAACACCTTTAGGAAAGTCAAAAGTGTGATTTTTACATGTTTGAATGGTGTGAGTCGACTCATGACCTTGTTCAGGTCGACTCATACATGCTGAATTTGTGTCTGTTAAAACTGTGTGCTGCGGGTATGCTCAGGTCGACTCTTCAGGTCGACGCATACATCCTGCATTTGTGTATATCAAAAACTGGGTGTTATGAGTCGACGCATAGACCTGTTTAGGTCGACCGGTCGCTGTTTTGCACAAATTTTCTGCTGTGTTATTCACTCTAAAATTCTGTTTCTCTCATGTATTTCTTCTAGGATATTATATATATCATTTTTAGCTCTTTTTAACAAGAACAAGAAACGTGAAAGATTTTATGCCATTTTCTCTCATCAATTTCATCTTCTTCCTTGAGCATTCAAACAACTACACATAACTAATTTTTGTTTGTTGTGTTCATTGATTTGAAGTGATAAGGTTCAGATTTCTGGAAGTGTTATCTTCATTTCTGAGTTGAGATTTGTGGTAGGTGTTTCTTGAATAAAACCTTAGGGTTTTCTCCTCCAAGAATCTAAGAGATTTTGGGGGTTTTTGCACAAGCCAATTCGTTCTACAAGGATTCAGCTGGGCGAAGGTAACCGAAGAGATCGGTTTAGTAGCTGTAATCAGAGGATCGTAGAAGAGTGGTTTGGGTTCGAATCTTTGGTAGATTGCAATTGATCGAGTGAAGGTAATCGAAGAAGAGTGTGTTCCTTCGGTTTAGTAGCGCGGGACGATAATTGGATCAACCATATTCGAAGCACTTGATTCATCTTGAATCAAGGGAAGAGAAGGCTCTACATCAACAATTCGAAGACGTTCGAAGATTTGATTGTTCATAGTTTTCTCTTGTATAAACGTACAATTGCAACGATAATATATATATCTCAATTCCATGTTAGGAATTGGGGGCAGAGGTACCCATAGCGAGGACGATTGGGGAACTGCCTAATCAAACTGCGTTTGTTCTCTTTCTCCTTCAACTCTTTATATTTTCTGCATTGTTTGAATTTGTCAAGTTTTCAATTTGTCTGAATTTCTGAGGTGTTGTAATCTAGAGCTGAAAAATCGTTTTTGTTAAAGTGATACAATTCTTTGAATTGTATCTAGGAGCAGCTTGAACTTACTAACCATAGAAATTCTGCACTTAGTGTGTTTGTACACACCAAGTGTTTGATAATTTGTCACAAAGCAAACTCAAACATTGTTTGTGTCTCATTGCTTATAGTTTGCCTCATTGTTTTGGTTTATACATAAACACGTTATAATTTGTTGATTGCGTTTGACTAGATTAACACAACTGAATTTTTCTCTTCCATACTCTTTCACAATATATTCGTGCATATCCGATCCTTTTTGGTAGAAGGTTCGTTGTAGACTTTTGATCCAGTGGTAGCTTCCGTTTAAACAATTTTTAAAACTGAACTTTGTAGTCCATTTGCGTGTAAAACTCGAAGGATCTATTCAACCCCCCCTTCTAGATCCATAGCCATAGTCTAATAAGTGGTATCACGAGCTCCGGTTTATTCTGGTGCTTCGGTAAAACTTCTTGGATCATGGCGAACGAACCTAAGGGGGCTTATAATAGAGCTCCAGTTTTTACAGGTGAAAACTACAGCTACTGGAAGGATTGTATGCGCGTTCATATTAATTCCTTAGATCGGAAGGTTTGGAACGTCATTTTAAACGGTCCCATGGTAATTACTATGACTAACGCGGAAGGCGTTGTCGTTCCTAAACCCGAAGCTCAATGGAATGAGGAGGACGAGAAAAAGTACAGTTATGATTGGAAGGCTCGCAATATGATCATCTCCTCCTTGGGAGTTGATGAGTATTATCGAGTCTCTCATTGTGAAACAGCCAAAGCCATGTGGGATGCTTTACAAGTAGCCCACGAAGGCACGAATGATGTTAAGTTGGCTCGAATAAATACACTAACGCAAGAGTTCGATCTGTTTTACATGAAGCAAGGGGAAACCATTGCGGATATGCAAAAACGATTCACTCACATTATCAACAAATTGCATGTCCTTGGTAAACCAATTCCAAATGAGGTTTCTACTAATAAAATTCTGAGGTGTCTTAGCAGGGAATGGCAACCAAAGGTTACCGCTATCAAGGAGGCCAATGATCTTGCTACATTAGACCTCACCACACTCTTTGGTAAACTTGATGAGCATGAGCAAGTGCTCATTAGCTTGGATAAGTATGAAAAGAGTATAAAGAAAGAGAAGGCAAAAGATACGGAAAAGAAGTCGATAGCTCTTAAGGCTTCCTGTTCAAAGTCCACACATCAAGAGCAAAGTGATGATGAAGCCAAAGATGACAAGGATGAAGAATCCGGTGATGATATGAGCTTATTTGTGAAGAGATACAATAGATACATTCGAAAGAATGATATTCAGCACTCGGACAGAAATCTTGTCAAGTTCCGGAAGCAATCTAGAAGTGAAGGACATAAAAATGGCAAAGTAAAGGGGACGTGCTACAATTGTGGAAAATCCGAGCACTACAAGCCGGATTTTCCATCCCTAAAGAAAGACAAAGATAAGGACAAAGATAAGAGTCGCTCAAACAAAAAGTCAAACAAGTCTCGACGAGCATACATCGCTTGGGAAAGCGATAGCGAGTCGGAGAAAGATGACTCATCAAGTGACGAAAGTGAATCCGTCAACCTTTGTCTCATGGCACGTCACAACAAAGGAAAAGAGGTAAAACACTCTAAATATGAAAACTGTCAAAATATGTCTCATGCTGAATTGAAAAGAGCTTTTGACACATTACACCACGAAGCTAAGGAAGCATTTCAACGCTTAGCTTCGAATAAAAAGATTTTTTCCTATTTGGAGAAAAAGGTTTCCGATTCCCAAAAGGAATTGGAAGATCTTAAAAACTCTATGGTGAATGTATCAAAAACTAATATCGATAAGGATGAACATACATGGTTTGACCTTGGGGGCTGTGGTACTTGTCACATTTGGCAAAGAGAGGTGAGAACCCTCAAAGCCAAGTTGGACAAGGCTCTCAAGCCTAAGATTACGTTTGCTATTGATCGATCACATTATCGTGAAACAATGAATAATCCGTATCAAAAATACACATATGTGATTCGAGATAGTGATAGCAAAGGTAAACTCCAAACAAATCGTGGTTGCTTATATTGTTGTAAGCCCGGTCATACTATTGCTAAGTGCCGCTTTCGGAGATATCTTGTTCCAAAGGGCATTTATCAATGGCTGCCCAAGGGCAATATTGGTTTCACTTACCATAAAGGACCCAATGAGAATTGGGTACCTACTCTCCCTTGATTATTTTTGTAGGTACAAAGTCTTGAGACCACCGAAAGAAGATGGGTTCTAGATAGTGGCTGCTCAAGACATATGACCGGAGACATATCTCTTTTCATCGACTTTGTGGCGAAGAAAAAGGGGTGTGTCACCTACGGAGATAACAACAAGGGACAGATTCTCGGTAAAGGTAGTATAGGTAACCCCTCATCTACTACTATCTCTGATGTACTTCTTGTGGAGGGCCTTAGACACAACCTTTTAAGCATCAGTCAACTATGCGACAAAAATTATAAAGTCTCTTTTTCAAAGGATTGTTGCGTAGTTGAAGATTGCGACAAGAAGAATGTGTTTAAGGGCTTGAGGGTGAATAACGTCTATATGCTAGACTTAAACGAGGTATCATTGGATGGAGACAAGTGTTTAGTCACTATGAATGAAGATTCATGGTTGTGGCATAGACGCTTGGCTCATATCAATTTTGACTTGCTCAATAAAATTGTCTCTAAAGACCTAGTCATCGGTTTGCCCAAAATTAAATTTACAAAGGATCATCTTTGCGATGCATGCCAAATGGGGAAGCAAACAAGGATCTCTTTTAAATCTAAAAACATTGTTTCAACTATGAGACCCCTTGAGCTCCTCCATATGGATCTCTTTGGACCATCTAGGGTTAAAAGCCTAGGTGGTAACTACTATGGGTTTGTTATAGTCGATGATTTTTCTAGGTTTTGCTGGACGATTTTCTTGGCAAATAAGAGTGATACTTTTTCTGCCTTTGAACGATTTGCTAAGTTATCTCAAAACAAGTTAAACACAAACATTGGTTCAATCAGAAGTGATCATGGGGGCGAGTTTGAAAATCATTTATTTGAAGCATTTTGTGATTCCAACGGAATTGATCATAATTTTTCCGCACCACGTACCCCTCAACAAAATGGGGTAGTGGAACGTAAAAATAGAGTATTGGAAGAACTTGGAAGGACTATGATCAATGATAGTGGATTACCAAAATACTTTTGGGCAGACGCCATAAGTACGGCTTGTTACGTTTTGAATAGGGTGCTCATCCGGCCTATTCTAAACAAGACACCGTATGAGCTTTTAAAAGGGCGTAAGCCGAATATCTCTCACCTTCATGTATTTGGTTGCAAATGTTTTGTGTTAAATAATGGAAAAGAGACTCTCGGCAAATTTGATGCCAAGGCTGACGAGGGTATTTTTCTTGGATACTCTCAGTCAAGTAAAGCGTATAGAATCTATAATAAAAGGTTACGTGTAGTTGAAGAGTCAGTTCATGTTTCTTTTGACGAGTCTTATCCGAGAAATGTCGGAGAAGGTAGTTCTTTTCATGGTGCAGGTGTACCTACTGAAGACATACTCAAGGACACTGATAAGGGAATTGATCAGCCTGAAGCAGTGCGTATTGAGGAGGAAAAGGATCACCAACCAGTGAAAAGTGAGGATGATCATCATACTAATGAAGATGAACTTCCTCCAGCTTGGAAGTCTTCAAAAGACCATCCAATTGACAACATTCTCGGTGATATCTCTAAGGGAGTAACTACTCGCTCTAAACTTAGTAACTTTTGTTATTACTCGGCTTTTGTTTCCCAAGTTGAACCTAAAAACTCTAAGGAAGCATTACTCGATGAGCATTGGTATCTATCAATGCAAGATGAACTAAATCAATTCGGGAGAAATGAGGTTTGGGACCTTGTCCCGCCTCCGCGAGATCATCGAGTAATAGGAACCCGATGGGTGTTTAGGAATAAACTGGATGAAAATGGAGTAATAACGCGTAACAAAGCTAGGCTTGTAGCGCAAGGCTATAACCAAGAGGAAGGAATCGACTATGAGGAAACTTATGCGCCGGTTGCTCGACTCGAGGCCATACGTCTTCTACTTGCCTATGCTTGTACAAAGAACTTTAAACTATTCCAAATGGATGTCAAAAGTGCATTCCTTAACGGATATATAAATGAAGAGGTTTATGTAGCCCAACCTCCAGGTTTTGAATCACACGAATATCCTGATCATGTATATAAACTTAAGCGAGCTTTGTACGGACTTAAACAAGCCCCTAGGGCTTGGTATGAACGTCTAAGCAAATTTCTACTTGATCAAGGGTATTCAAGAGGAAAGGTTGACACGACCCTCTTTATTAAACGTCAAGGAAAACACTTAATTTTGGTACAAATTTATGTTGACGATATTATATTTGGGTCTACTAACATGACCTTGGTCAAGGAGTTTTCTAGTTTGATGCAGGGGGAGTTTGAAATGAGCATGATGGGGGAGCTTAACTATTTCCTCGGATTGCAAATCAAACAACTTGAAGAGGGCACATTCGTGAGTCAAACGAAATATTGTCTTGAGTTACTAAAACGTTTTGATATGCTGAACTGCAAAGCTATAGATACTCCTATGCCTACGAGTGTTAATCTTGATCGTGACGAAAAAGGTAAGGATGTTGAGGTAAAGAGGTATCGAGGTATGATAGGGTCTCTTCTTTATCTTACCGCATCACGTCCCGATATAATGTTTAGTGTATGCATGTGTGCGAGGTATCAAGCACATCCCAAGGAATCCCACCTAAAAGCTGTTAAACGCATACTTAGGTATCTCTCTGGAACCCCAAAGTATGGTCTGTGGTATTCCAAAGGTAGTGCTTGTTCCTTAGTTGGTTATTCTGATTCCGACTTTGCCGGGTGCAAGTTGGATAGGAAAAGTACTAGTGGCACGTGTCATCTTTTCGCAAATTCCTTGGTGAGCTGGCATAGCAAGAAACAGGTTTCCGTTGCTTTGTCAACTGCCGAGGCTGAATACGTTGCCGCAGGTAGTTGTTGTGCTCAAGTCCTATGGCTTAAACAACGATTGCTTGATTTTAATTTAAAACTTGAGCGTATTCCAATTTTATGCGATAACACTAGTGCAATAAATCTAACTAAGAACCCTGTATTACATTCACGTACCAAACATATTGAAATACGTCATCACTTCCTTAGGGATCATGTTGAGAAAGGTGATGTGATTTTTGAGCATGTTGATTCAAAAAATCAACTTGCTGACATTTTCACAAAACCTTTAGCCACTGAGCCTTTCTTTCATATCCGTAGGGAACTTGGCATTCTTGACATTTCGGATCGTGTTTGATCTTATTATAAAGTGTCATTACCTTATATTATCTATATGTACATCTATACTTTTGTCACTAACAATTTCAAAAGCTATTACCACATATGTAAGGTATTGCATCATCAAAAGCGATCAAGGTAATATCGTTCTCGTTCATTAGAAATTAAGTGTACCATAACTGAGTGATATTATTGTTGTTTATTTGCCTATAGTATGCTCACTGTCTTCATTTGTATGTTTGGTGTGCATGTTAGTTCTCTTTTTATTTAATATCATGGCTTAAATAACACAAAAAATATGATTTTTCAAAATTTTCACTGTTTGAGTCGACTCACAAATGCTTCAGGTCGACTCACTTTGGTTGCTTTGTTTGCGTGTTTAGTCGGGAACGCTCAGGTCGACTATTAGGTCGACTCATAGCTTCTTTTTTCAAGATTATAGAAAAAGTTACAGTGTGCGTCGACGCACACAGACCTAGCGGTCGACCGCTCGCTGAAAAATTGCAAAATATTCCTTGAGTCTTGTGCGGTTTTTGACCCATTTGATCTCTTTTTATGCTTTTTCTAATTTTCTATGTGGCATTAACATAACATATCAAGTCATTCACTCATTTCCTCCTCTTCCCTAATTTCATCTCCATCAAAACCCTAACTTCATCAATCTCACCCAAAATTCTTGGAGTCTATAACTAGTTGGGAAATTCGTCACTATTCATCCTCCTTCAACACCAATCATCAATGGCTTCACGGAGAATCACCCGTAAAAGAGTCACAAGGGAATCATCTGTTCAAGCGGGTCCTTCTCAACCACCTCTAGATCAACCGGTAACTCTTTCTTCTCTACTTTCTCCTGAGAATGCTGATTTATTTGAGAAAACAATGAAGAAAAGGTCTGTGGTCAAGCAATTTGTGTATTATCGTCATACGGTAGAACGCATGCACTTGGAAGAAGTCATGGATTTATTGGACTTTCAAAATTTAAATGGGTTTTTAGAATGTGATGTCAAATACAATGAGGATCTGGTAAGACTGTTCTATACTGGTCTAGTTGGAAAGTTTGATGATTTTATGTTCAATTGCAAACTAGGGAATAAGACCCTTACTATCCAAAACACCACTTGGCGAGATTTATTCCGTTTGTCTGTGACCAATGAGAGTCCTATCCAGCACATAACTGATACCAAGCATGTTAATGATTATGAGTATAAGACAGCCTTAAATTCTATGCTCAGAAGACCATATCCTGATGCAGTTGTGGTTCAAGTCTTTACAAGAAGAAATTCAAACTCACACCAACAACTTTGACTCTTTTGCCACAAATTTGACTGGAAGATTCAACACAATGGCCGAAACTTCTGCTAATCAACACCGTGCTCTTACAAACAGCTTCAACATTCTAAATCGCACCATGTTGGAGATGACCGAGCAGTTGGATGTGCAACCTCCACCACCTCATCATCCTCAACCGTTTCGCGGAAGAGGTCATTCATTTAGGGGGAGGAGGCCATAAGAATCTACACTGCATCTTGCATCATGTCTCTTCATGTTTATGACTCTGCTATGTTTCCGTTTGCTATATGCACTTTCTCTTAGTGACTTTGTATTGCTACTATTTTGGCTTCTCTATGTAGTGACCATCTTTGTGTTCCTTAAGCATTATGGTTTGGTTTAAATAGTTTGTTTGTATTTATCATTATTATGTTCGTTAACTTGCATTATATGTGAATGTATGTTAATGATTATTCGTTGCAATTCGTTAAAAAAATGCAGCTATTCTTGATACTTTCTCTTTCTCTCTTTTTGATGTTGTCAAAGGGGGAGAAGAAATGGGAAATAACAGGTATTAACAGGTATTGAGATGATCAAACAATAGTGGATGCATAGAGTCAGGGGGAGGATACTACCTCAGTTTGACCGTTTTGCCATCATCAAAAAGGGGGAGTATGTGAGGGAAGTCTCTCTCTATGTACTTGATTTTAATGATGTCAAAACTATCATGCTTTGCACATATATATTTCACATGAATGCACATTAGGTGTTCTAAGGATGTTTGATCATGTTGGCAATGTTCTAGGTGCATTAGATATGGTTAAACACCTTTAGGAAAGTCAAAAGTGTGATTTTTACATGTTTGAATGGTATGAGTCGACTCATGACCTTGTTCAGGTCGACTCATACATGCTGAATTTGTGTCTGTTAAAACTGTGTGCTGCGGGTATGCTCAGGTCGACTCTTCAGGTCGACGCATACATCCTGCATTTGTGTATATCAAAAACTGGGTGTTATGAGTCGACGCATAGACCTGTTTAGGTCGACCGGTCGCTGTTTTGCACAAATTTTCTGCTGTGTTATTCACTCTAAAATTCTGTTTCTCTCATGTATTTCTTCTAGGATATTATATATATCATTTTTAGCTCTTTTTAACAAGAACAAGAAACGTGAAAGATTTTATGCCATTTTCTCTCATCAATTTCATCTTCTTCCTTGAGCATTCAAACAACTACACATAACTAATTTTTGTTTGTTGTGTTCATTGATTTGAAGTGATAAGGTTCAGATTTCTGGAAGTGTTATCTTCATTTCTGAGTTGAGATTTGTGGTAGGTGTTTCTTGAATAAAACCTTAGGGTTTTCTCCTCCAAGAATCTAAGAGATTTTGGGGGTTTTTGCACAAGCCAATTCGTTCTACAAGGATTCAGCTGGGCGAAGGTAACCGAAGAGATCGGTTTAGTAGCTGTAATCAGAGGATCGTAGAAGAGTGGTTTGGGTTCGAATCTTTGGTAGATTGCAATTGATCGAGTGAAGGTAATCGAAGAAGAGTGTGTTCCTTCGGTTTAGTAGCGCGGGACGATAATTGGATCAACCATATTCGAAGCACTTGATTCATCTTGAATCAAGGGAAGAGAAGGCTCTACATCAACAATTCGAAGACGTTCGAAGATTTGATTGTTCATAGTTTTCTCTTGTATAAACGTACAATTGCAACGATAATATATATATCTCAATTCCATGTTAGGAATTGGGGGCAGAGGTACCCATAGCGAGGACGATTGGGGAACTGCCTAATCAAACTGCGTTTGTTCTCTTTCTCCTTCAACTCTTTATATTTTCTGCATTGTTTGAATTTGTCAAGTTTTCAATTTGTCTGAATTTCTGAGGTGTTGTAATCTAGAGCTGAAAAATCGTTTTTGTTAAAGTGATACAATTCTTTGAATTGTATCTAGGAGCAGCTTGAACTTACTAACCATAGAAATTCTGCACTTAGTGTGTTTGTACACACCAAGTGTTTGATAATTTGTCACAAAGCAAACTCAAACATTGTTTGTGTCTCATTGCTTATAGTTTGCCTCATTGTTTTGGTTTATACATAAACACGTTATAATTTGTTGATTGCGTTTGACTAGATTAACACAACTGAATTTTTCTCTTCCATACTCTTTCACAATATATTCGTGCATATCCGATCCTTTTTGGTAGAAGGTTCGTTGTAGACTTTTGATCCAGTGGTAGCTTCCGTTTAAACAATTTTTAAAACTGAACTTTGTAGTCCATTTGCGTGTAAAACTCGAAGGATCTATTCAACCCCCCCTTCTAGATCCATAGCCATAGTCTAACAAGTGCGGCATACCAGAGGCACACTAGTCCTGGAACTCTGAACTTGTTTCCCTTTAAAAGCTTGTTGTCTCGGTCTAAATTGTTGATTTGATCTTCCAGATCACCTTGATTTAACCTACTTAATTCTCCTTCTGCTTGCACTTTCTTCAAGCTATGTTCTGCCACATAGCACTGCCTTAACAATTCGGCATAGCTAGTGAACTCCCTCTGAGACACGCTATGTGAAATTTCAGCCCTCAACCCAAAAAGAAACTGATCAATCTTCCACCTCTCGTCCGGAGCATACATAGCCTGCCTAGAATAAGCAGCCATAACCTCAAACCTCTCCGCATAAGCAGCCACAGTTAAGTTACCCTGTCTCAACTGTTGAAACTCGAATTCCTTCTGAGACCTTAAGGAACTTGGGAAATACTTCTCCATAAAATTAATCTTGAACTGTTCCCATACCTTAGGTACCTCTTGAATAGTCATCAAGGCTGAGGCACTCTCCCACCACCTCATGGAATGACCCTTCAACAAGTGAGAAGCAAAAACCACCTTATTTTCCTCACTACACTGGACTATTAAGAAAATTCTCTCCATGCCGGCTATCCACTCGTGAGCCTTTACCGGATCCAACCTACCCTGAAATTCTGGAGGATTCATACGGATGGAATCCCTAAAGCTTCCACTTGTAGCTTCTGGAAAAACCACTAGAGGATGCAGACCCCCAGCCATTTGCTGTACCATTTGTTGCATAAACTGATTTTGTTGTTGCATCTGCTACAGAAACTGAGGCCATGGAACATTTTCCTCGCCACCTGGCGGATTAGTCCCTGTCGGAGTGGTTCTGGGTCTACCATGATTGCTTCTGCGCCCGTCGGCCATGTTCCTAAATGTCATACAGATAGGATTAAGTTGATCAGGCTCAATACCATAAATATAACACGCAAGACCAATGGCGACACAACGCATATGAAACAGAAGGAAAAACTTATACTATTTCATGGCTAGGTCGAGGATACGACCTGCTCTAATACCAACTATAACGCCCATATATAAATACATACATCAAAGCATATATTATACATGAATACCACACTTGGTACTGAAATATACAAGTCCCTAGTAAACACATTATACATATACATGCCCAAACAAATACTTAATACAAAAAAACTATGGCATAATATATATATATATACAAGATGTTCCAAAGATAAATACTAAGAACTAGATCGACAACGATCTCAAAAACTCCACAACGGAAGCCTTGCCACCCCAAAAAGCCAAGATAGTAAGGAAAGTCAAACAACCTTATCCTTACCCTTTGCAGAACCTGTAGTACCTGTAATATAATCAACAACGTGGGGTGAGATACATTAAATCTCAGTGAGTTCCCTATCTTATAGGTCCTCTCGGCTTTACAAGGTTCTATCACACCTAACTCAAGTCAAAAGGGAAGGGAAGTG
Source organism: Lathyrus tuberosus (assembly GCA_022829125.1). Classification (NCBI taxonomy): domain Eukaryota; kingdom Viridiplantae; phylum Streptophyta; class Magnoliopsida; order Fabales; family Fabaceae; genus Lathyrus; species Lathyrus tuberosus. Next base: position 1,914,113 of record JALAZF010000052.1, on the reverse strand, counting down.
ACCTTGAGTACTCACACACACTATATGGATCCATGTTCATGAGTTTTCTTAACTCACAATATCACTAATCGATAACCTTACAAAGGCATTCCCTTTTCCCATCCGCTTCTACGTCTAGAAGTCGACCCGAGTCATGGATCCTTGTAGTTACTTGGCATACGAAATGGATTCAGGATTATCGGCCTGTTAACCGTGAACCGTCACTTCTCATGGCCTGTTAACCATCACAAGTCTCTTTACCACATAGGCTTCATTCGTACTACACGCGGGAATCAAACCTGCCAAGTAATTATGCATACGTTTCAGAGGAGCTCGAGACTCATGAAACTGCATCTCGAATGAAACGGTTACGATTACGTAATCATAAACACAACACGATTGTATTCGACAATCACAATGCCACATTCGCCTTAAGACCTCTTTTGTCTTTCTCAAATAAACACAATTAAACATGATCCATACTAGTGTAAGTCTTTCCATACCATTCGGTAATAGACGCACGCCTCGACCTCTCTTGCATGAGCATCGTCGTTATGTTATTCAACAAATTCCTAGCCGTTACTAGGTTCCAACATAATTCATGGTAATATTCCTCACTCTACCTATTTCATATTTTAACATGCATATACTCTCACACATGCTTAACAACAAGAGAATAGGTAAACACAAGTCAATTACATAATAGAACCACACAATTCAACATATCACCAAGTTAAAATAATTCTGATTCCCTCCAATTTATTTAATCGGGCATCAAAACTAGTATTTTCCACTTCCATTAGATAGAGTATTATCATAGCTCTCTATCGGTACCAAGAACACTCAAATCAAATAAACGAAACAAAAGTTATGAATTTTTGAAGAAAAGAAAATTATTGAGAAACAGCCAGATTCGTCTGGCGACTTAAGAATTCGCCTGGCGACTCCCCCTTCACCAGTACTTCGCCTGGCGAACCAGTGGCGAAACACAATTTTAGAAAAACCCAAAAGTTCCAGTAGCTAACACAAGTTCTGCCTCATGATTTTCGCCTGGCGACTTAGTATTCGCCTGGCGAATCCCCTCTCTCCAGCACTTCGCCTGGCGAACCTGTGGTGAGACCTCATTCGCCTGGCGAGTCCTGATTCGCCTGGCGAATCGCACCAGAAACAAAAATTTTCTGCTGCGGGTTACATGGTTCCAAACCCCAAAAATCCAACTTTCCCAACCCAAAACATTGTCAAATAATCAAAACAAGTATCACCAATGTTCATATGTATATTACGATTATACTACGCAATTTATATCGATTTTCAACCGTTAGATTCATGATTTTAGCAAGTTTACTCACTTTCTCACAAAATCTAACCTAACTCTAAACTCAAGAAACTCTACACTAAAGCATCTATCTAGAACCCACCTTGAATAGAAGATGATGATGAAGAAGATGAGATGAATTGATGAAGAGTAGATGATGATTCTAAGGTTATTCTTCTCTTAGGTTTTCTTCTTCTTTATCCAAAATGAAAGGTAAAGTTTTTGGTCTCTATTTTTTACGACAGTTATCTTGAATCTTGAACTGGCTTAAAATGTAAGGTAACCTACCCAGATTTCTTGAACAACAGATGAAGCACGTTCAAATTGTTTTCATCTTAATAACGTTATTATTGTGTGTGAGTTACACAAATTATGGAATTGATCGGAAGGAGAAAACAAAAGATATTAGAGTGGAAGAAATTAGATTACGGAATTAATTAGGATCAAATTAAAATAAATTAGGTAGAATTCATATTTTCACAATTACGTCTTTAATTTGTGCATCTTCCTATATTATAAGGGAAAGGTTTTCATCTTTGTATCCCATTTGTAGTATTTGTGTCAGAAAATATATATTAATGTTACATATGCAAAAATTGTTCATAGATAAATCTCTTATAAATTTTAGAAAATACAATATAAGTTTATACACTTCTATTTGTTTCCTTAAGCATGACACATAATCTTTTTATAAAGGTCTTTTTGAATTGCTTATAGGTTGATTAACTTAATTTTAAAATACAACATGTTTTTAGCACACTAGATTAAAAAATTATACTTATATTAAAAATATATTAAATTAAAGTTAAATATTTAATTATAATTTTATATAAAATATTCATTATCAATTTAAATAATTTAAAATAAATTTTATAAAAAATATTTATTATCAATTTAAATATTTTAATATTAATTTACATAAGTAAACAATAAAATAGTTGTGATTAAATAATATAAAAAACAACCAAGAAATAATCGTCATCAATACATGAAAATAAAGGGAAAAATCCACTCCATAAGACTCAAGTTATAAAACTAATTATCCAAAATGAAAGGTATAGTTTTTGGTCTCTATTTTTTACGACAGTTATCTTGAATCTTGAACTGGCTTAAAAGGTAAGGTAACCTGCCCAGAATGCTTGAACAATAGATGAAGCACGTTCAAATTGTTTTCAGCTTAATAACGTTATTATTGTGTGTGAGTTACACTAATTATGAAATTGATCGGAAGGAGAAAATAAAAGATATTAGCGTTGAAGTAATTAGATTACGGAATTAATTAGGATCAAATTAAAATAAATTAGGTAGAATTCATATTTTCACAATTACGTCTTTAATTTGTGCATCTTCCTATATTATAAGGGAAAGGTTTTCATCTTTGTATCCCATTTGTAGTATTTGTGTTAGAAAAGATAAATTAATGTTACATATGCAAAAATTGTTCATAGATAAATCTCTTATTAATTTTAGAAAATACAAAATAAATATAAGTTTATACACTTGTATTTGTTTCCCTAAGCATGACACATAATCTTTTTATAAAGGTCTTTTTGAATTGCTTATAGGTTGATTAACTTAATTTTAAAATACAACATGTTTTTAGCACACTAGATTAAAAAATATACTTATATTAAAAATATATTAAATTAAAGTTAAATATTTAATTATAATTTTATACAAAATATTCATAATCAATTTAAATAATTTAATATAAATTTTATAAAAAATATTTATTATCAATTTAAATATTTTAATATTAATTTACATAAGTAAACAATAAAATAGTTGTGATTAAATAATATAAAAAACAACCAAGAAATAATCGTCATCAATACATGAAAATAAAGGGACAAATCCACTCCATAAGACTCAAGGTATAAAACTAATTATCCAAAATGAAAGGTACAGTTTTTGGTCTCTATTTTTTACGACAGTTATCTTGAATCTTGAACTGGCTTAAAAGGTAAGGTAACCTGCCCAGAATGCTTGAACAATAGATGAAGCACGTTCAAATTGTTTTCAGCTTAATAACGTTATTATTGTGTGTGAGTTACACTAATTATGAAATTGATCGGAAGGAGAAAACAAAAGATATTAGAGTTGAAGTAATTAGATTACGGAATTAATTAGGATCAAATTAAAATAAATTAGGTAGAATTCATATTTTCACAATTACGTCTTTAATTTGTGCATCTTCCTATATTATAAGGGAAAGGTTTTCATCTTTGTATCCCATTTGTAGTATTTGTGTTATAAAAGATATATTAATGTTACATATGCAAAAATTGTTCATAGATAAATCTCTTATAAATTTTAGAAAATACAAAATAAATATAAGTTTATACACTTCTATTTGTTTCCCTAAGCATGACACATAATCTTTTTATAAAGGTCTTTTTGAATTGCTTATAGGTTGATTAACTTAATTTTAAAATACAACATGTTTTTAGCACACTAGATTAAAAAATATACTTATATTAAAAATATATTAAATTAAAGTTAAATATTTAATTATAATTTTATATAAAATATTCATTATCAATTTAAATAATTTAATATAAATTTTATAAAAAATATTTATTATCAATTTAAATATTTTAATATTAATTTACATAAGTAAACAATAAAATAGTTGTGATTAAATAATATAAAAAACAACCAAGAAATAATCGTCATCAATACATGAAAATAAAGGGAAAAATCCACTCCATAAGACTCAAGTTATAAAACTAATTATCCAAAATGAAAGGTATAGTTTTTGGTCTCTATTTTTTACGACAGTTATCTTGAATCTTGAACTGGCTTAAAAGGTAAGGTAACCTGCCCAGAATGCTTGAACAATAGATGAAGCACGTTCAAATTGTTTTCAGCTTAATAACGTTATTATTGTGTGTGAGTTACACTAATTATGAAATTGATCGGAAGGAGAAAATAAAAGATATTAGCGTTGAAGTAATTAGATTACGGAATTAATTAGGATCAAATTAAAATAAATTAGGTAGAATTCATATTTTCACAATTACGTCTTTAATTTGTGCATCTTCCTATATTATAAGGGAAAGGTTTTCATCTTTGTATCCCATTTGTAGTATTTGTGTTAGAAAAGATAAATTAATGTTACATATGCAAAAATTGTTCATAGATAAATCTCTTATTAATTTTAGAAAATACAAAATAAATATAAGTTTATACACTTGTATTTGTTTCCCTAAGCATGACACATAATCTTTTTATAAAGGTCTTTTTGAATTGCTTATAGGTTGATTAACTTAATTTTAAAATACAACATGTTTTTAGCACACTAGATTAAAAAATATACTTATATTAAAAATATATTAAATTAAAGTTAAATATTTAATTATAATTTTATACAAAATATTCATAATCAATTTAAATAATTTAATATAAATTTTATAAAAAATATTTATTATCAATTTAAATATTTTAATATTAATTTACATAAGTAAACAATAAAATAGTTGTGATTAAATAATATAAAAAACAACCAAGAAATAATCGTCATCAATACATGAAAATAAAGGGACAAATCCACTCCATAAGACTCAAGGTATAAAACTAATTATCCAAAATGAAAGGTACAGTTTTTGGTCTCTATTTTTTACGACAGTTATCTTGAATCTTGAACTGGCTTAAAAGGTAAGGTAACCTGCCCAGAATGCTTGAACAATAGATGAAGCACGTTCAAATTGTTTTCAGCTTAATAACGTTATTATTGTGTGTGAGTTACACTAATTATGAAATTGATCGGAAGGAGAAAACAAAAGATATTAGAGTTGAAGTAATTAGATTACGGAATTAATTAGGATCAAATTAAAATAAATTAGGTAGAATTCATATTTTCACAATTACGTCTTTAATTTGTGCATCTTCCTATATTATAAGGGAAAGGTTTTCATCTTTGTATTCCATTTGTAGTATTTGTGTTATAAAAGATATATTAATGTTACATATGCAAAAATTGTTCATAGATAAATCTCTTATAAATTTTAGAAAATACAAAATAAATATAAGTTTATACACTTCTATTTGTTTCCCTAAGCATGACACATAATCTTTTTATAAAGGTCTTTTTGAATTGCTTATAGGTTGATTAACTTAATTTTAAAATACAACATGTTTTTAGCACACTAGATTAAAAAATATACTTATATTAAAAATATATTAAATTAAAGTTAAATATTTAATTATAATTTTATATAAAATATTCATTATCAATTTAAATAATTTAATATAAATTTTATAAAAAATATTTATTATCAATTTAAATATTTTAATATTAATTTACATAAGTAAACAATAAAATAGTTGTGATTAAATAATATAAAAAACAACCAAGAAATAATCGTCATCAATACATGAAAATAAAGGGAAAAATCCACTCCATAAGACTCAAGTTATAAAACTAATTATCCAAAATGAAAGGTATAGCTTTTGGTCTCTATTTTTTACGACAGTTATCTTGAATCTTGAACTGGCTTAAAAGGTAAGGTAACCTGCCCAGAATGCTTGAACAATAGATGAAGCACGTTCAAATTGTTTTCAGCTTAATAACGTTATTATTGTGTGTGAGTTACACTAATTATGAAATTGATCGGAAGGAGAAAATAAAAGATATTAGAGTTGAAGTAATTAGATTACGGAATTAATTAGGATCAAATTAAAATAAATTAGGTAGAATTCATATTTTCACAATTACGTCTTTAATTTGTGCATCTTCCTATATTATAAGGGAAAGGTTTTCATCTTTGTATCCCATTTGTAGTATTTGTGTTAGAAAAGATAAATTAATGTTACATATGCAAAAATTGTTCATAGATAAATCTCTTATTAATTTTAGAAAATACAAAATAAATATAAGTTTATACACTTTTATTTGTTTCCCTAAGCATGACACATAATCTTTTTATAAAGGTCTTTTTGAATTGCTTATAGGTTGATTAACTTAATTTTAAAATACAACATGTTTTTAGCACACAAGATTAAAAAATATACTTATATTAAAAATATATTAAATTAAAGTTAAATATTTAATTATAATTTTATACAAAATATTCATAATCAATTTAAATAATTTAATATAAATTTTATAAAAAATATTTATTATCAATTTAAATATTTTAATATTAATTTACATAAGTAAACAATAAAATAGTTATGATTAAATAATATAAAAAATAACCAAGAAATAATCGTCATCAATACATGAAAATAAAGGGACAAATCCACTCCATAAGACTCAAGGTATAAAACTAATTATCCAAAATGAAAGGTACAGTTTTTGGTCTCTATTTTTTACGACAGTTATCATGAATCTTGAACTGGCTTAAAAGGTAAGGTAACCTGCCCAGAATGCTTGAACAATAGATGAAGCACGTTCAAATTGTTTTCAGCTTAATAACGTTATTATTGTGTGTGAGTTACACTAATTATGAAATTGATCGGAAGGAGAAAACAAAAGATATTAGAGTTGAAGTAATTAGATTACGGAATTAATTAGGATCAAATTAAAATAAATTAGGTAGAATTCATATTTTCACAATTACGTCTTTAATTTGTGCATCTTCCTATATTATAAGGGAAAGGTTTTCATCTTTGTATCCCATTTGTAGTATTTGTGTTATAAAAGATATATTAATGTTACATATGCAAAAATTGTTCATAGATAAATCTCTTATAAATTTTAAAAAATACAAAATAAATATAAGTTTATACACTTCTATTTGTTTCCCTAAGCATGACACATAATCTTTTTATAAAGGTCTTTTTGAATTGGTTATAGGTTGATTAACTTAATTTTAAAATACGACATGTTTTTAGGCCAATAGATTAAAAAATATACTTATATTAAAAATATATTAGATTAAATTTAAATATATAATTATAATTTTATATAAAATATTCATTATCAATTTAAATACTTTAATATAAATTTTATAAAAAATATTTATTATCAATTTAACTATTTTAATATTAATTTACATAAGTAAACAATAAAATAGTTGGGATTAAATAAGATAAAAAAAACAACTAAGAAATAATCGTCATCAATACATGAAAGTAAAGGGACAAATCCACTCCATAAGACTCAAGGTATAAAACTAATTATCCAAAATGAAAGGTACAGTTTTTGGTCTCTATTTTTTACGACAGTTATCTTGAATCTTGAACTGGCTTAAAAGGTAAGGTAACCTGTCCAGATTGCTTGAGCAATAGATGAAGCACGTTCAAATTGTTTTCAGCTTAATAACGTTATTATTGTGTATGAGTTACACTAATTTTGGAATTGATCGGAAGGAGAAAACAAAAGATATTAGAGTTGAAGAAATTAGATTACGGAATTAATTAGGATCAAATTAAAATAAATTAAGTTGAATTCATATTTTCACAATTACGTCTTTAATTTGTGCATCTTCCTATATTATAAGGGAAAGGTTTTCATCTTTGTATCCCATTTGTAGTATTTGTGTTATAAAAGATATATTAATGTTACATATGCAAAAATTGTTCATAGATAAATCTCTTATAAATTTTAGAAAATACAAAATAAATATAAGTTTATACACTTCTATTTGTTTCCCTAAGCATGACACATAATCTTTTTATAAAGGTCTTTTTGAATTGCTTATAGGTTGATTAACTTAATTTTAAAATACAACATGTTTTTAGCACACTAGATTAAAAAATATACTTATATTAAAAATATATTAAATTAAAGTTAAATATTTAATTATAATTTTATATAAAATATTCATTATCAATTTAAATAATTTAATATAAATTTTATAAAAAATATTTATTATCAATTTAAATATTTTAATATTAATTTACATAAGTAAACAATAAAATAGTTGTGATTAAATAATATAAAAAACAACCAAGAAATAATCGTCATCAATACATGAAAATAAAGGGAAAAATCCACTCCATAAGACTCAAGTTATAAAACTAATTATCCAAAATGAAAGGTATAGCTTTTGGTCTCTATTTTTTACGACAGTTATCTTGAATCTTGAACTGGCTTAAAAGGTAAGGTAACCTGCCCAGAATGCTTGAACAATAGATGAAGCACGTTCAAATTGTTTTCAGCTTAATAACGTTATTATTGTGTGTGAGTTACACTAATTATGAAATTGATCGGAAGGAGAAAACAAAAGATATTAGAGTTGAAGTAATTAGATTACGGAATTAATTAGGATCAAATTAAAATAAATTAGGTAGAATTCATATTTTCACAATTACGTCTTTAATTTGTGCATCTTCCTATATTATAAGGGAAAGGTTTTCATCTTTGTATCCCATTTGTAGTATTTGTGTTATAAAAGATATATTAATGTTACATATGCAAAAATTGTTCATAGATAAATCTCTTATAAATTTTAGAAAATACAAAATAAATATAAGTTTATACACTTCTATTTGTTTCCCTAAGCATGACACATAATCTTTTTATAAAGGTCTTTTTGAATTGGTTATAGGTTGATTAACTTAATTTTAAAATACAACATGTTTTTAGGCCACTAGATTAAAAAATATACTTATATTAAAAATATATTAGATTAAATTTAAATATATAATTATAATTTTATATAAAATATTCATTATCAATTTAAATACTTTAATATAAATTTTATAAAAAATATTTATTATCAATTTAACTATTTTAATATTAATTTACATAAGTAAACAATAAAATAGTTGGGATTAAATAAGATAAAAAAAACAACTAAGAAATAATCGTCATCAATACATGAAAGTAAAGGGACAAATCCACTCCATAAGACTCAAGGTATAAAACTAATTATCCAAAATGAAAGGTACAGTTTTTGGTCTCTATTTTTTACCACAGTTATCTTGAATCTTGAACTGGCTTAAAAGGTAAGGTAACCTGTCCAGATTGCTTGAGCAATAGATGAAGCACGTTCAAATTGTTTTCAGCTTAATAACGTTATTATTGTGTATGAGTTACACTAATTTTGGAATTGATCGGAAGGAGAAAACAAAAGATATTAGAGTGGAAGAAATTAGATTACGGAATTAATTAGGATCAAATTAAAATAAATTAAGTTGAATTCATATTTTCACAATTACGTCTTTAGTTTGTGCATCTTCCTATATTATAAGGGAAAGGTTTTCATCTTTGTATCCCATTTGTAGTATTTGTGTTAGAAAACATATATTAATGTTACATATGCAAAAATTGTTCATAGATAAATCTCTTATAAATTTTTGAAAATACAAAATAAATATAAGTTTATACACTTCTATTTGTTTCCCTAAGCATGACACATAATCTTTTTATAAAGGTCTTTTTGAATTGCTTATAAGTTGATTAACTTAATTTTAAAATACAAACATGTTTTTAGCACACTAGATTAAAAAATATACTTATATTAAAAATATATTAGATTAAATTTAAATATTTAATTATAATTTTATATAAAATATTCATTATCAATTTAAATACTTTAATATAAATTTTATAAATAATATTTATTATTAATTTAAATATTTTAATATCAATTTATATATATTTTAAACCATTAGATTAATGATTTTAGCAAGTTTACTCACTTTCTCACAAAATCTAACCTAACTCTAAACTCAAGAAACTCTACACTAAAGCATCTATCTAGAACCCACCTTGAATAGAAGATGATGATGAAGAAGATGAGATGAATTGATGAAGAGTAGATGATGATTCTAAGGTTCTTCTTCTCTTAGGTTTTCTTCTTCTTTATCCAAAATGAAAGGTAAAGTTTTTGGTCTCTATTTTTTACGACAGTTATCTTGAATCTTGATCTGTCTTAAAATGTAAGGTAACCTGCCTAGATTGCTTGAACAATAGATGAAGCACGTTAAAATTGTTTTCATCTTAATAACGTTATTATTGTGTGTGAGTTACACTAATTATGGAATTGATCGGAAGGAGAAAACAAAAGATATTAGAGTGGAAGAAATTAGATTACGGAATTAATTAGGATCAAATTAAAATAAATTAGGTAGAATTCATATTTTCACAATTATGTCTTTAATTTGTGCATCTTCCTATATTATAAGGGAAAGGTTTTCATCTTTGTATCCCATTTGTAGTATTTGTGTTATAAAAGATATATGAATGTTACATATGCAAAAATTGTTCATAGATAAATCTCTTATAAATTTTAGAAAATACAAAATAAATATACGTTTATACACTTCTATTTTTTTCCCTAAGCATGACACATAATCTTTTTATAAAGGTCTTTTTGAATTGGTTATAGGTTGATTAACTTAATTTTAAAATACAACATATTTTTAGCACACTAGATTAAAAAATATACTTATATTAAAAATATATTAAATTAAATTTAAATATTTAATTATAATTTTATATAAAATATTCATTATCATTTTAAATAATTTAATATAAATTTTATAAAAAATATTTATTATCAATTTAACTATTTTAATATTAATTTACATAAGTAAACAATAAAATAGTTGTGATTAAATAATATAAAAAACAACCAAGAAATAATCGTCATCAATACATGAAAATAAAGGGACAAATCCACTCCATAAGACTCAAGGTATAAAACTAATTATCCAAAAGTAAAGGTACAGTTTTTGGTTTCTATTTTTTACGACAGTTATCTTGAATCTTGAACTGGCTTAAAAGGTAAGGTAACCTGTCCAGATTGCTTGAACAATAGATGAAGCACGTTCAAATTGTTTTCAGCTTAATAACGTTATTATTGTGTGTGAGTTACACTAATTATGGAATTGATGGGGAGGAGAAAACAAAAGATATTAGAGTGGAAGAAATTAGATTACGGAATTAATTAGGATCAAATTAAAATAAATTAGGTAGAATTCATATTTTCACAATTACGTCTTTAATTTGTGCATCTTCCTATATTATAAGGGAAAGGTTTTCATCTTTGTATCCCATTTGTAGTATTTGTGTTAGAAAAGATATATTAATGTTACATATGCAAACATTGTTCATAGATAAATCTCTTATAAATTTTTGAAAATACAAAATAAATATAAGTTTATACACTTCTATTTGTTTCCCTAAGCATGACACATAATCTTTTTATAAAGGTCTTTTTGAATTGCTTATAGGTTGATTAACTTAATTTTAAAATACAACATGTTTTTAGCACACTAGATTAAAAAATATACTTATATTAAAAATATATTAAATTAAATTTAAATATTTAATTATAATTTTATATAAAATATTCATGATCAATTTAAATACTTTAATATAAATTTTATAAAAAATATTTATTATCAATTTAAATATTTTAATAGTAATTCACATAAGTAAACAATAAAATAGTTATGATTAAATAATATTAAAAACACCTAAGAAATAATTGTCATCAATACATGAAAATAAAGGGACAAATCCACTCCATAAGACTCAAGGTATAAACTAATTATCTAAAATGAAAGGTACATTTTTTGGTCTCTATTTTTTATGACAGTTATCTTGAATCTTGAACTGGCTTAAAAGGTAAGGTAACCTGCCCAGAATGCTTGAACAATAGATGAAGCACGTTCAAATTGTTTTCAGCTTAATAACTTTATTATTGTGTGTGAGTTACACTAATTATGGAATTGATCGGGAGGAGAAAACAAAAGATATTAGAGTGGAAGAAATTAGATTACGGAATTAATTAGGATCAAATTAAAATAAATTAGTTAGAATTCATATTTTCACAATTACGTCTTTAATTTGTGCATCTTCCTATATTATAAGGGAAAGGTTTTCATCTTTGTATCCCATTTGTAGTATTTGTGTTAGAAAAGATATATTAATGTTACATATGCAAAAATTGTTCATAGATAAATCTCTTATAAATTTTAGAAAATACAAAATAAATATACATTTATACACTTCTATTTGTTTCCCTAAGCATGACACATAATCTTTTTATAAAGGTCTTGTAATACCCCGTAAATTATTTTACTCTGGATAATATTGGTATGATCAACTTGGTTCCGGTTTACTCTGAGAATTTAATGGATGAAATAATTAGAGTAAACTGATGAGCGCAGAGCAGACCCAATTAATATTATCTGACTCTGAGGTTTTAAGTGTTGGAGCTTTAGAGACTGTTTGGACAATTAGTAGTGTTACTAATTGATGATATTTTCTTGAGCACAAGATCACAAGAATCTAGGAAGAGAAAAAGAGAAAAAAGTCCAAGAGCACAAGATCATCAACCATCACTCATTCTTCATCACATCATCATCATCTATACAAGGTGGGCTATAGATAGAACCTTTTGTTTTAGATTTTCTTGAGGTCTAGAATCTAGGTTAGAATTGTGAGAAAATGAATAATCTTGACTTTAACGGTTGAAATGCGGTATAATCTGTGTAGTATAATCCCTAACCATGTATGATCATCTGTTAATATATGTTTTGCATGTTGGTGAAGTTTTGGGATGAGAAATTGGTCACAAAGCTCTGTTTTCACGTTGTTGGGAAACCCAGTTTTCGCAGGTTCGTTCGCACTGCGAGTCCCCCAACGAAGGGGAAAGCGAGCATTCGCTGGTTACTCGCACGGCGAAGGTGAGGGCGAACATTCGCCAGAGGTTCACACAGCGAACTTTACCTTGTTTTGGTTCTGCCACGATTCGCCAAACGCCCGCACTGCGAATGGGGTAGCGAACCCAGTGTTGTTTAGGCATTCGGTGAGAGTTTTGCACTACGAATGAGAAAGCGAGCATTCGCTGGCTACTTCGCAATGCGAACATGACAGATCCTTCAACTTGTTTCTTTCATAACTTTTGACTCGTTTTTCCGATGTGAGCATTCTTGGTATCGTTGTGAAGCTATGAACATCCTCTAGCTAATAGAAGTGATAAATATCTGTTTATTGCCTGATTAAATAAATCGGAGGGAACCGTGAATTGGTGTAATTTATGGTATGTTGAATTATGTGTTTCCATTACGTGATTGATGACTATTTGCCTATGCTCTTATTGTTAAACATGTTTGAATATGAATGCATGTTAAAATACGAAATAGGTAGAGTGAGAAATATTACCGTAAACAATGTACGAAAGTGTGGAATGACATAGTGACTACACTCGTGCATGAGAGGCCGAGTGTAATACCCCGTATTATTTAAATGCTCAACTGGATACCAGATGAGATCAGATGAGCATCTACGTACTCTATCTTTGGATAATTGGATTAATGAGATCCTCTAAGTACTTTAAGTATTGTCAATTGGGAGCAATAGAGCAACTAATGAACTCTGTAGAGATCAATAATTATTAGTTTAAGGGATGATTTAATGGTAACTCTAATAATTGATCACTTGGTTGAAACGACAAAATATCAATTGGAGATATTTTGTTCTATTGGATTATATTATATAATATTGTATTTTATATATATATATATATATATATATATATATATGGAAAGAAAAAGAAAAGGGAGAAGAAGAAGAAGATAGTAAGAGGAAGAAGAGAAGGGAAGAGAAGAGGAAAAAGAGAGAAAAGCTTGGATCATCTTCTTCAAACTCCTCTTCGATTACCAGGTGGGTTCTAGTTAGACACTCTAAGTTCTAGAAATAGATGTTTGGAACTTAGGTTAGATTTGAGAGAAAATGGAATCTAACGGATAAAACGTGAAATAAAACGAGTAATATAATCGGGTATACTTGTTATTATGATTGGAACACGTTTTGATTGTTATGGTGTGACTTGGAAGTGATTTTGGTTGAAGAATGTTGTTGTTGGACCCATAACAGCGCTGCTGAATTTCTGGGTTTCGCAGGGTTCGCCTAGCGAACCTGGGGCGAAGCGCAGCGAATGGTTTCGAGGGTTCGCCTAGCGAACCCGACAGCGAAGGTCAGCGAATGTTCGCCAATTTCGTTCGCCTAGCGAACATTGTGTTTTTCAGTTTTGTTTGGTTCTGCCTTGGTTCGCCCAGAGGTTCGCGAAGCGAACGGCAAGGCGAAGGTTCGCCAAGGGGTTTGCCTAGCGAACTTTGTGCCTGTTCTGGTCTGTTCATTGATTCGCCTGGAGCTTCACTCAGCGAAGTCAAAAGCAAATGCTTGCCGGGGATTCGCCTAGCGAACATGACAGTTTGTGCAGTTTTGCTTCCTTCATAACTTTCGATCCGTAACTCGAATCGGGACGTTCTTGGTGTCATTAGAAAGCTATGACGACCCTCTATCCGATAAAATGTGGAAATATTGAGTATGATGTGGGATTAATTAATTAGGGGGTTTTAAATAAAAACAATGTTATGTGATATGTGTGAATCCATATCTTTTGGACCATAAGTCCGATTACGGCATAGCGATAGCCGTTACAAAGCTGTGAAAGTATCCTAAGGGATAAAAGAGAAAAGTATGGATTTTGATACCCGATTAAATGAATCGGAGGGAACCGAGAGTGACGGTTTATGTGTGAATTAGTATGTGGGTTATATTTGACTTGTTATGTTATCTTGTGTGTTTTATGATTGATGTTGTGATATGCTTGTCTAATATTGTTGCTGAACATATTTGAGAGAATAAAATGCATGTTAAAATGAATTAGGGAGAGTGAGAAAACTTACCCCAAACCTAATGATATGATTCTAGGTTGTGATTAGAATTGATAGAACTCTGGATGGCGACGCTCGTGCATTCATTGGCGAGTTCTGGCCTGGAGTAGATAACCTTGATGGCAAGGCTCGGGCACCTGATGTAGGAAGGTACATCCTTAGCGAGATTGGTCTAGAGGAGAGTGAGACACTAGTATGGAACATGTGTTTAAACCTTTGTGTTCTTTGAAAGGCGAATGTGGCCTTAAGGCATTATGGCCTTGTGATTGTCGAATATAATCACGTTTGTGTGTGAGATCACGTAATCGTAACTGGTTATCTTGTGAGTGTGTTTCATGGGTCTCGAGCTCCTCTGAAACATGTGCACGACTACTTGGCAGGTTTGATTCCCGCGTGCAGTACGAATGGCGCTCTGGGAGCGTACGCTTGTGACGGTTAATGGTCCGTGTGAAGTGACGGTTCATAATGGTTAATGGCCCGTAGAACCCGAATCCATTCGTATATCAAGTAGGTTTCGAGGATCCATGACTCGGGTCGACTTCTAGACGTAGAAGCAGACGGGAAAAGGGGATGCCTTGGTGTGGTTATCGATTAGTGATATTGTGAGTTGATGAACTCATGACATGTTTCCATATAGTGTGAGATTGTGAGATTGTGTACTCAAGGTCATTTCCCTTCCCCTTGACTTGAGTTAGGATTTGATAGAACCTAGTAAAGCCGAGAGGACCTATAGGATAGGGAACTCACTGAGATTTGATGTATCTCACCCCACTATAGTTTCTATATTCAGGTGCAGGTTTGGTTACATGTGGAGTGATGCAAGGATGTTTCAAGAGAAGCTTAGTTAAGCTTATTCCGCTGTGTATTATTTTGTTGTATACAATTGAGGATATTATATATTATTCTTAGTTTTTATTATTTTTGGCTAGTTTCCATGACTTGTACCATGTGTTGTATTTAGGTTTTAGAAATGGACAAGTATATGAACTATGCCATTAGGCACTTATGATGTGTCAGTACCAAATAAAATGCTTATATGGTATTATTCTAGATATATATTATACAGGGCGTTACAGGCCGAGGCGTGTGTCTAGTAATCATAACCAGTTTATCTTGGGGTGTAGTTTCATGAGACTCGAGCTCTTCCTCTAAAACGTATGCATAATTACTTGGTAGATTTGATTCCCTACGTGTAGTACGATTGGAGCCTATGCTATGGGTAGAGACTTGTGATGGTTAACAGGCCATGAGAAGTGACGGTTCATGGTTAACAGGCCGATGATCCCGAATCCGATTCGTATGCCAAGTAACTACAAGGATCCCTAACTCAGGTCGTCTTCTAGACGTAGAAGCAGACGAGAAAAGGGGGGGTGCCTTGGTACGGTTATTGATTAGCGAGATTCTTGAGTTAACAGGCTCAGGACTTACCTTTGTATTAGTGTGAGTTAACAGGCTCACGAGTGCGGATCTATATAGGGTGTGTGTGTGTACTCAAAGTCACTTCCCTTCCCTTTTGATTTGAGTTAGGTTGTTAGAACCTTGTAAAGCCGAGAGGACTTTAAGATAGATAGCTCACTGAGATTTGATGTATCTCACCCCATGTTGTTGTTTACATCACAGGTACTACAGGTTCGACGAAGGGTAAGGACAAAGTTGTTTGACTTTCCTTACGGATCGTAGCTTTTATGTGGCAAGGCTTCCGTTGTGGAGATTTTGAGATCATTAGTTGATCTAGTTCTTAGTTTTATCTTTTGGAACATCTTATATATATAACATGCCATAGTTGTTGTATTAGGCTTTTGGGCATTTATATGTATACTGTGTTACTAGGAACTTGTATATTTCAGTACCAAACGTATTATTCATGAATAATATATGCTTTGATGTATGTATATATATGTGGGCGTTACAGTTGGTATCAAAGCAGGTCGTATCCTCGACCTAGCCATAAAATAGTATGAGTATTTTCTTTCCGTTTCATATGTGTTGTGTCGCCATTGGTCTTACGTGTTATATTTATGGTATTGAGCCTGATCAACTTAATCCTATCTGTATGACATTTAGGAACATGGCCGACAGGCACAAAAACAACCGAGGTAGACCGAGAACCACTCCAGCCGGGACAAATCCACCAGGTGGCTAAGAGAATGCCCCTTTGTATCAATTCATGCAACAGATGCAGCAGCAACAAAATCAGTTTGTGCAACAAATGGTATAACAAATGGCTGGTGGTCTGTATCCTCCAGTGGTTGTTCCTGAAGCTACAGGGGGAACCTTTAGGAAGTTTATTCGTATGAATCCTCCGGAGTTTCAGGGAGGATTAGATCCGGTAAAGGCGCATGAATGGATATCTGGTATGGAGTGGATTTTCTTAATAGTTCAGTGTAGTGAGGAAAATAAGGTGGTCTTCGCTTCTCACTTGTTGAAGGGTCCTGCCATGAGGTGGTGGGAGAGCGCTTCAGCCTTAATGACAATTCAGGAGGTACCGAAGGTATGGGAACAATTTAAGATAACTTTTATGGAGAAGTACTTTCCAAGTTCCTTAAGGTCTCAAAAGGAATTCGAGTTTCAGCAGCTGAGACAAGGTAACTTGACCGTGGCTTCCTATGCGGAAAAGTTCGAGGTTATGGCTGCTTATTCTAGGCAGGCCATGTATGCTCCTGATGAGAGGTGGAAGATTAATCAGTTTCTTTTTGGTTTGAGGGCTGAAATTTCACATAGCGTGTCGCAGAGGGAATTCACTAGCTATGCTGAATTGTTAAGGCAGTGTTATGTGGCGGAACATAGTTTAAAAAAGGTACAAACGGGAGGAGAATTGAGTAGGATGAGTCAAAGTGATCGTGGAAGATCGAATCAATAGTTTAGACCGAGACAACAAATGTTTAAAGGGAAAAAAGTTCAGAGTTCCAGGGCTAGTGCGCCTCTGGTATGCCGTACTTGTGGTAAGAATCATCATGGTAGGTGCAGTTTGGAGGGAATAAGGTGTTATCAGTGTAACAAGGTGGGCCATATGGCGAAGGATTGTCCTCAAAATAGGAATCGAATGCAAGAGAAGAATACCGGGCGAGTGTATACCTTGGATGCAAGGAAAACAAAGGGCGAGAATTCCTTGATTGCTGGTACGTGTCTTGTTAATGGAAATCCTTGTTTTGTGTTATTTGATTGTAGAGCAACACATTCTTTTGTATCGATGCAATGTATGAAGCGACTGGGGTTGCAAGCTATTTTGTTGTTTCCACCCATGGTGGTTACTACTGCCATGGATGAGATTGTTGAAACACCGTTGATGTGTGAAAATTGTGTATTATCGGTGGATGGAAGAGTTTTTCAAATAGATCTAATTTGCTTGCCGCTTAAGAAAGTGGATGTTGTTTTGGGAATGGATTGGCTTTCTGCTAATTCGGTTTTTATCGGTTGTGAGGAAAAGTTAATTATTATTCCGTCCGTGGAGGCTACTCCGAAGGATGTACTGACTACTATTTTAGAAGGTACGGTGGGAATGATTAATTTCTTGTTTGAGAATGAAAAATCTATTCTTTTGGTTCTCACTAAGGAGGAGAACGACAACCTTCAGGTTTTGAGTATTCCAGTAGTCTGCGAGTTTCCGGAAGTTTTTCCCGAGGATATCACTTCTCTTCCTCCAGAGAGGGAAGTGGAATTCTCTATTGACCTAATACCGGGAACGACTCCAATATCCGTTTCTCCGTATCGGATGGCACCACTCGAGTTAAGAGAATTAAAGGATCAATTGGAAGAATTAATGGCTAAGCATTTTGTTCGACCAAGTGTTTCTCCCTGGGGAGCTCCAGTGTTATTGGTAAAGAAGAAGGATGGTGGAATGCGGTTGTGTATTGATTACCGTCAGTTGAATAAGGTCACCATCAAGAACAAATACCCATTGCCAAGGATAGACGGCCTGTTAGATCAATTGAAAGGAGCCTGTGTGTTCTCGAAGATTGACTTACGGTCGGGTTATCATCAGATTCGGGTGAAGAGTTCAGATGTACCGAAAACTGCGTTTAGGACCCGTTATGGTCATTATGAATTCCTAGTAATGCCTTTCGGTGTGACGAATGCTCCGGCAGTTTTCATGGATTATATGAATTGGATATTTCAACCTTACTTGGACCAATTTGTGGTGATCTTTATTGATGACATTCTTATCTATTCTCGTGATTCTTAAGAGCATGGAGAACACCTAAGAATCATTTTATCCATCTTACAAGAGAGACAACTTTTTGCCAAGCTAAGTAAGTGCGAGTTTTGGATGTCGGAGGTAAACTTTCTTGGTCACGTCATATCTCAAGGAGGTGTGGCAGTGGATCCATCAAAAGTAGAGGCGGTGATTAATTGGGAGAGACAGAAGAACATTGCAGAAGTTAGGAGTTTCTTGGGATTAGCAAGTTATTATAGAAGGTTTATTAAAGGCTTTTCCTAGTTGGCTTTACCGATGACGAGACTTACTCGGAAGGATTGTTCGTATGAATGGGATTCGGCTTATGAAAGAAGTTTTATGAGTTTGAAGAAGAGATTGACGACCGCTCGTGTTTTGGTTATCCATGATCCTAGCAAGTCGTATGAGGTATATTGTGATGCATCGAAGAAGGGATTAGGCGGTGTGTTAATGCAAGATGGACATGTAGTGGCTTATGCTTCTCGACAGTTAAAAGTCCATGAAGAGAATTATCCAACGCATGATTTAGAATTGGCGGCGGTTGTATTTACTTTGAAAGTATGGCGTCACTATTTGTATGGTGTACGTTTTGAGATGTTCAGTGACCACAAGAGCTTAAAGTACCTTTTCGATCAGAAAGAATTGAACATGCGTCAAAGGAGGTGGATGGAGTATTTGAAGGATTATGATTTGGAACTAAAGTACCATCCAGGTAAAGCGAATAAAGTAGCGGATGCACTGAGCAGGAAAGTGTTGCATAGTGCCGACTTGATGATGTTAGAGTATGCCTTAATGGAAAAGTTTAGAGATCTAAATCTCCAATTCAATTGGACTCCTAATTGTGTGATTGTAATACCCCGTATTAATTAAGTGCTCAATTGGACATTAGAAGAGATCAATTATTAAAAGGCAGAGTGATATTTATTAGTTAAGGGAGTATTTTAAGTTAACTCTAATAATTGATCAATTGGGTTGAAGTGACAAAATATCAATTGGAGATATTTTTACTCTATTGGATTTATATTATATAATATTGGGTTATATATATATATATATTTGGAAAGGGAAGAAAGAAAAAGAGAAAGAAGATAGTAAGAAGAAGAAGAGAAAAAGGGAAGGAAAGAGAGAAAGTGGAGAAAGTGGAAGAAGGAGAGCTTGGATCTTCATCATCTCTTCATCGATTCATCATCTTCTTCAAACTCCTCTCTGATTATCAGGTGGGTTCTAGATAGATGCTTTAAGTGTAGATTTTCTTGAGTTTAGAGTTAGGTTGGGTTTTTGGGAAAAATGGGTTTTATGCAAAAATCGAAGAATCGAACGGTTGAAATATGTTATAAACTGTGTAGCATGATTGAAATAGGTATAGAATCCTCTGTTGTTAATGGTTATGAAGTTTGGTTGGATTTGGTTGAGAATCAAAGATTTATTTTTCTGAAAATCGCAGAGCGCGCTGAGCGCGCAGGAGCCCGCTGAGCGCGGTGTTGAATCTCTGCAACCCCTCCAGGCAGTAGGTTGCGCGCTGAGCGCGGACAGGTGCGCGCTGAGCGCGACCTGGGAGTTGGAATTTTATACTTTTATGGAGAAAATTCATAACTTTAGTTTCGCTTATCGGTTTCGATTGTTCTTTATATCGATGTAAAGCCGAGGGAATATACTATGCAATGGAAGTAAAGTATGTTGATTTTATCGACCGATTAAATAATCGGGGAAGTTCCAAAAGCAATATGATTATGTTTAATTATTGTGTATTGTTCTATTATGAAATTATGATATGTCTATCTAATTGTGAATTGTGAATGAGAGAATATGCATGCTTAAAATATGAATTAGGTAGAGTGAGGAAACTTTATCCCAAAGCAAATGGCATATTTAAGATGTTATAATTCTAAGTTGTGAATAGAATTGTGATAGATAACTCTAGATGGCAAGGTTCGGGCACCTGATGTAGGAAGCCGCATCCGTGACGAGATTGGCCTAGAGGAGTGAAAGACCCTAGTATGGAACATGAGGGATTGCGATGAGTAATCGTCACCTAAGTAACTGTGACCCGTGTTTTGATCCCCTTTGTGGATGACCGGGGAGGTTGCTTAGAAGATGGTATTAGTGACCCGTGTTGAAGGGCCCCTGGTGCGGGCTGGCCGGGGAAAGTACTATGTGTAGATAACCGTGACCCGTGTTGAAGAGCCCTTTATGGATGGCCGGGGAAAGTTATTTACCTTAGCATCCATGACTCGTGACGAAAACTCTTTGGAAGGGTTGGCCGAGAATGGTTGGCTACGAATTTAAGGATCCGTGACCCGTGTTGGATCCTCTGATAGGGTTGGCCGGGGAAAGATGCCTTCGTGAGAGGTATAATTTGATGATACTAGAGTTAGAGAACTCGTGAGCATGTTTCCATATATGGCAAGAATGAATATGTGAACTCAAGGTCCTTTTCCCTTTTTCCCCTTGGACATGAGTTAGGGTTATTTTAGAACCTTGTAAAGCCAAGAGGACTATAAGATAGGGAACTCACTGAGATTTGATGTATCTCACCCCACTATAGTTGCTTTATTTCAGGTGTGGTTTGCAGGTTTGATTTACAAGTGGAGCGATGCTTGGATGTTTCAAGAGAAGCTTAGTTAAGCTTATTCCGCTGTGTATCATTTTTGTTCTTGTACAATGAGGAATATTGTATATTGATCTTAGTTTTATTTTATTTTGGCTAATTTCCATAGCTTGTGCCATAGTTGTACTATGTTTTAGAAATGGACAAGTATGTGAATTATGTCATTAGGCACTTTTGATGTGTCAGTACCAAATAAAAACACTTGTATGGTATTATTCTAGATGAATATTATACAGGGTGCTACAGTTGGTATCAAAGCAGGTCGTGTCCTCGACCTAGCCTTGAAACATCATAAGTAAATCTATTTCTGCCTCTTAAGTGTGTCTTGCCGTCATGAAACTTAATGTCATACTATCTAGTGTTGGGCCTGATCAACCTAATACTGTGTATGTGATAGGTAGAATCATGGTTGAGCGACCACGAGGACTCCATAGTGTTGTCGGATCTTGTGTTGTGAGAGTATGCTCAAACCAAGAGTTGTAGTGTGGAGTTTTGGTAGGCTCAGTGAGGTTTTAGTAGAAGTTGTGCTTGGGTAGCATGGAAATGAAGAACGGTGTGTGGTTAAGCAATCCTTTGGAATGAATGGAGTCCGAAAGTTAAAGATCTCTATCGGATGATTGGTTAAGGTATTGGGGACTTTGTAAAGTCGCTCGTAGAGATGGATCGACCACTTATTTGGATAGAAATTTCAAGTAATCCCATTCCGTGGAAAAAGAAAGTTGTTTTGTGAAATGTGTGACACAAGGTCCGGAGGTGAGATAAATTTTGGTGCCTCAATTTCTAAGGTCATTAAGGTATCTTGAATGGGCGAAAGTACATTAAGGAGTGTGTTCGGAACAATATCTTCCGACTAGTTCAAAAGTTGAGGGTCAAGGACGTCCGACCTTTATGGGAACCTAAGGTAGTAGAGATGTATAAGGAGGAACCACCAGGATGTGGTTACATGCTTCAAGTTGAATAAGTATGTGCCGGACGAAGAGTGGGTGATGAATTGCGTATATTCAGTTGTATAGAGAGATCAAATTCGAGATGTTACATCGGGAATTTTTCTGCATTTGATAAGAGGCCATTTTAGAAATCGGAATGGTTAAAATACCCAAGGAACAGTATAAGGTTTTGTGCCGGAGAAAGTGTGGACTTCAGTTAGTAACAGAAAGCATAACGATAAGGACCGGAAGAAGTTGTATTCAGATATAGAGTAAGTATCTTGGAATCTAAGGGAATCACAGTAGGATGGTTTTATATTTGGACTTAGGAGGAGTACCAGGGAGAGCGAAAGTAAGCACGATGTAGAAAACGGTGTCAACAGTATATATGAGGAAATGACAAAGGAATGTATTTTTGGACGATTGTGTACTAGAGCTATTGAGTAGTTGTTGAGGCTTACGTTAAGGAAGTGTAACCAAGGATGGTTCACCCGTCAGAACTCTAGTAAGTATGATGTGGCATGGAAAGTTACACTTTGGTATTAAGAACGAGCGTAGTGGTAGCACTGTGATTACAAGTGTACGTGTTGGATTCTTATTCTTGAGATAAGTATGAAGAGACGTACTTTGTGGAACAGTGGGTATTGTATTTTAAGGAACAAGGTTGTGGAAAAACAACGAGAAGCAAAACCAAGACTTGTTACGGACTAAGTATAAATCATGGAACGATTCATACCGGAAAGGTCTTGTAGTTAGTTAATGAGAATTATCGGATGCAAGCATTTCATTAAGTGACTTAAGTGTAAGTGTGGTGTGCAATGGATGGTGAAGGGTAAGAAATCCCGGTTAATGTGTACGAAGTGATGGGAAGGTTCTTCAAGAGGATGCATTGCCCCGATTTATTTTCAAGTATAAAGAAAACTTCTGTATTTGTGGATAATTGGAATATTTGGAATCTACCTTTTGTTGGACTAAGAACATTGTGGTTTTATTTCTCGCCCAGGGAGTTAAGTGAGAGGGTAAGGTGGTATGCTTGGAATGAGATGGCCATCGTTTTCGTAGTACCGGGCGATGGATGGGTGTCGGGTGTTGCTTATGGACAAATCAAGTACGAGTGATGGCTAAAACCCTAGAATGTCGTCATTATTGACTTTCCACTGGCATAGTTATTTGAGTAGGAAAATGAACTACCCCACTGAAGATTTGTAAGGTGACCGCGAGAGAATTTGGAATTGTTGCCTGTCACTTGGTTGGAGTGTGTTGTCAACTTTGTTGGTTTTACTTCGAGTGGATCATGGTTGGTAAATGTGATACAAGTTAAGAAGCCGTGAGTTGAGAAGGATATTTCGAGTTAGAACAAATCGGATCGATGGGTTGAGTAGGGATGACTTGAATTAAGAAGAAATTGGGTTTCGTTCTGCAGCAGTGTTAACCGACTAACACAATGGGGTTAACCGTTTAACACGTGCATGAAGGGTGCTTTACGTAGAATTTTGGAGAAGTTAACCGATTAACTCAGGTGGTTGATCGATTAACGTGTGTGTAATTGTGAAATCCCTTAGGAACCATCATCTGCGTTTTGTTTCCTTGTGTTGCTCTGAGTGGAGAGTATTGTGTGAATGGAGAACGAGATTGCAAGTAAGTGAAGGAAGGATTTGCGTTTTGGAATCGTGACTTCTAAAAAAGTGTGGCATAGTTGGCCATTTGTTCAAGCAGCAAGAGAGTTAACTTTAAAGAAGTGACCTTGTGAGAAAATCTTAAGAGTATTGTTATCATTACCATTGAGAATCTTAAGAACGAAGTTGGAAAATACTCACAAAGTATTGATCTTGCAAGGAATACATTTCGGTGTGTAATTATGGCCATTGTAAGGTATGGACGGTTGGTCCGGGTTGGTAATTGTTATCTTCCGTGAGTTCACGACATTAGATTTAGACCGTGAGAGTGGTACCAGTTGTGTGCAGTGGTGTTTTAACCAGAGAAGGAAATTTGAAAAGTTATATTTCCAAGTACTAGTAAGAATTGGACGTTCCGAAGTTAAGTATGTGACTTAGAATCGTATATGGAACGTAACAATTAAGAAAAGTGGATTCAACTGAGAAGCATGGTATGGACTTCGACGAAGTTTTTGCGTATGAAGTGTTGTGTAGGAATTTGTGAGTGGTATGGAAACTCACAATTCCGAATTGAATGGTTCAAGTTTTGATAAGTAGTATCTCGCGTGTGATTGAAGTTCTATGTTGGTGTTACGCTGTTATTGGGTTAGATCTCGAATCAGCAAGAAACCCTGAGTAAGTCGGAAACCGTAAGAAGAATCGTTTTGGGATGTGGTAACCAGAACCGGAAGTTGTTAAACTATCTTGGGTATATTGATTTCGAATTTAGAATGGAATTGGAGTTGTGTATGTTATGGTTGTAACAGTATAACTCATGCATCTTTATCGTCTAGAGAGTTATGGACGGATGTTATTATATTGTGTGTTGGCGAGAAAATTGTTCTACCAAAGGACGTCAGTAAGTTCTTGTACCGTTGGTTAGTAAGGAACCCAGTGGATAAGTGTGTTTCTCCGCAGACTGTTAACTAATTAATAGTGTTTACGAATTCGTGGTGTTCCACTGTTTGGTTTTGAATTGCATAGTAGAAGGTGACAATGGGAGAGTCGGTCAGAATATTAAGGATTTGAAGGTTGTTGCTTGCAAGTACGCATATAAGGAGGTTTTGTTCTAAGTGTGATACCGTTTGGTGTGATCCGAAGGAAAGGAAGTATTGAATTTAATGGTTACGATGTTTTAGTATCAGACCAACTGGAATTGGTAAAGAAGTTGTTTGACTAGATATGAAGTGGCCCTAATGTTAAAGGATTTATGAAAGGATAGATGTCGGTAATTACATAAATGGAAGGAATTACCGAGTTGCCTCAAACGGGTTTGTTGAGTGTTTGTTATCCTGAATCAAGATAAGGTATTACAGGTTGGTTTGTGACTCAGTAGAGGAATGTAGAATGGTACCTTCTTTCAGTGGTAAAGTGCGACCAAGTGTGTTAGTAAGAAACAACAGATGAGTTGGGGAAGCAAAGTTGGAAGTTAACTCGATGTTAGAACAAGAGTATGTTTAAGGACGTGAAGTTGTTAAGTTGTGAAAATAAGAATTTGGGTCTATGAAACCAAGTTAGAATTGGTATGCGTCAGAATTGAACAGAAGGTTAACGAAAGTGAAGTGAGTGTGGAACTTAGACAATGATGCAAGAAGTGGTTATTGTTGAACGAAGGAAATTCGGGGGCGAATTTCAATTTAAGGGGGGGAGAGTGTAATACCCCGTATTAATTAAGTGCTCAATTGGACATTAGAAGAGATCAATTATTAAAAGGCAGAGTGATATTTATTAGTTAAGGGAGTATTTTAAGTTAACTCTAATAATTGATCAATTGGGTTGAAGTGACAAAATATCAATTGGAGATATTTTTACTCTATTGGATTTATATTATATAATATTGGGTTATATATATATATATATATATATATATATATTTGGAAAGGGAAGAAAGAAAAAGAGAAAGAAGATAGTAAGAAGAAGAAGAGAAAAAGGGAAGGAAAGAGAGAAAGTGGAGAAAGTGGAAGAAGGAGAGCTTGGATCTTCATCATCTCTTCATCGATTCATCATCTTCTTCAAACTCCTCTCCGATTATCAGGTGGGTTCTAGATAAATGCTTTAAGTGTAGATTTTCTTGAGTTTAGAGTTAGGTTGGGTTTTTGGGAAAAATGGGTTTTATGCAAAAATCGAAGAATCGAACGGTTGAAATATGTTATAAACTGTGTAGCATGATTGAAATAGGTATAGAATCCTCTGTTGTTAATGGTTATGAAGTTTGGTTGGATTTGGTTGAGAATCAAAGATTTATTTTTCTGAAAATCGCAGAGCGTGCTGAGCGCGCCGGAGCCCGCTGAGCGCGGTGTTGAATTTCTGCAACCCCTCCAGGCAGTAGGTTGCGCGCTGAGCGCGGACAGGTGCGCGCTGAGCGCGACCTGGGAGTTGGAATTTTATACTTTTATGGAGAAAATTCATAACTTTAGTTTCGCTTATCGGTTTCGATTGTTCTTTATATCGATGTAAAGCCGAGGGAATATACTACGCAATGGAAGTAAAGTATGTTGATTTTATCGACCGATTAAATAATCGGGGAAGTTCCAAAAGCAATATGATTATGTTTAATTGTTGTGTATTGTTCTATTATGAAATTATGATATGTCTATCTAATTGTGAATTGTGAATGAGAGAATATGCATGCTTAAAATATGAATTAGGTAGAGTGAGGAAACTTTATCCCAAAGCAAATGGCATATTTAAGATGTTATAATTCTAAGTTGTGAATAGAATTGTGATAGATAACTCTAGATGGCAAGGTTCGGGCACCTGATGTAGGAAGCCGCATCCGTGACGAGATTGGCCTAGAGGAGTGAAAGACCCTAGTATGGAACATGAGGGATTGCGATGAGTAATCGTTACCTAAGTAACTGTGACCCGCGTTTTGATCCCCTTTGTGGATGACCGGGGAGGTTGCTTAGAAGATGGTATTAGTGACCCGTGTTGAAGGGCCCCTGGTGCGGGCTGGCCGGGGAAAGTACTATGTGTAGATAACCGTGACCCGTGTTGAAGAGCCCTTTGTGGATGGCCGGGGAAAGTTATTTACCTTAGCATCCATGACTCGTGTCGAAAACTCTTTGGAAGGGTTGGCCGAGAATGGTTGGCTACGAATTTAAGGATCCGTGACCCGTGTTGGATCCTCTGATAGGGTTGGCCGGGGAAAGATGCCTTCGTGAGAGGTATAATTTGATGATACTAGAGTTAGAGAACTCGTGAGCATGTTTCCATATAGGGCAAGAATGAATATGTGAACTCAAGGTCCTTTTCCCTTTTTCCCCTTGGACATGAGTTAGGGTTATTTTAGAACCTTGTAAAGCCGAGAGGACTATAAGATAGGGAACTCACTGAGATTTGATGTATCTCACCCCACTATAGTTGCTTTATTTCAGGTGTGGTTTGTAGGTTTGATTTACAAGTGGAGCGATGCTTGGATGTTTCAAGAGAAGCTTAGTTAAGCTTATTCCGCTGTGTATCATTTTTGTTCTTGTACAATGAGGAATATTGTATATTGATCTTAGTTTTATTTTATTTTGGCTAATTTCCATAGCTTGTGCCATAGTTGTACTATGTTTTAGAAATGGACAAGTATGTGAATTATGTCATTAGGCACTTTTGATGTGTCAGTACCAAATAAAAACACTTGTATGGTATTATTCTAGATGAATATTATACAGGGTGCTACAGTTGGTATCAAAGCAGGTCGTGTCCTCGACCTAGCCTTGAAACATCATAAGTAAATCTATTTCTGCCTCTTAAGTGTGTCTTGCCGTCATGAAACTTAATATCATACTATCTAGTGTTGGGCCTGATCAACCTAATACTGTGTATGTGATAGGTAGAATCATGGTTGAGCGACCACGAGGACTACGTAGTGTTGTCGGAACTTGTGCTGTGAGAGTATGCTCAAACCAAGAGTTGTAGTGTGGAGTTTTGGTAGGCTCAGTGAGGTTTTAGTAGAAGTTGTGCTTGGGTAGCATGGAAATGAAGAACGGTGTGTGGTTAAGCAATCCTTTGGAATGAATGGAGTCTGAAAGTTAAAGATCTCTATCGGATGATTGGTTAAGGTATTGGGGACTTTGTAAAGTCGCTCGTAGAGATGGATCGACCACTGATTTGGATAGAAATTTCAAGTAATCCCATTCCGTGGAAAAAGAAAGTTGTTTTGTGAAATGTGTAACACAAGGTCCGGAGGTGAGATAAATTTTGGTGCCTCAATTTCGAAGGTCGTTAAGGTATCTTGAATGGGCGAAAGTACATTAAGGAGTGTGTTCGGAACAATATCTTCCGACTAGTTCAAAAGTTGAGGGTCAAGGACGTCCGACCTTTATGGGAACCTAAGGTAGTAGAGATGTATAAGGAGGAACCACCAGGATGTGGTTACATGCTTCAAGTTGAATAAGTATGTGCCGGACGAAGAGTGGGTGATGAATTGCGTATATTCAGTTGTATAGAGAGATCAAATTCGAGATGTTACATCGGGAATTTTTCTGCATTTGATAAGAGGCCATTTTAGAAATCGGAATGGTTAAAATACCCAAGGAACAGTATAAGGTTTTGTGCCGGAGAAAGTGTGGACTTCAGTTAGTAACAGAAAGCATAACGATAAGGACCGGAAGAAGTTGTATTCAGATATAGAGTAAGTATCTTGGAATCTAAGGGAATCGCAGTAGGATGGTTTTATATTTGGACTTAGGAGGAGTACCAGGGAGAGCGAAAGTAAGCACGATGTAGAAAACGGTGTCAACAGTATATATGAGGAAATGACAAAGGAATGTATTTTTGGACGATTGTGTACTAGAGCTATTGAGTAGTTGTTGAGGCTTACGGTAAGGAAGTGTAACCAAGGATGGTTCACCCGTCAGAACTCTAGTAAGTATGATGTGGCATGGAAAGTTACACTTTGGTATTAAGAACGAGTGTAGTGGTAGCACTGTGATTACAAGTGTACGTGTTGGATTCTTATTCTTGAGATAAGTATGAAGAGACGTACTTTGTGGAACAGTGGGTATTGTATTTTAAGGAACAAGGTTTTGGAAAAACAACGAGAAGCAAAACCAAGACTTGTTACGGACTAAGTATAAATCATGGAACGATTTATACCGGAAAGGTCTTGTAGTTAGTTAATGAGAATTATCGGATGCAAGCATTTCATTAAGTGACTTAAGTGTAAGTGTGGTGTGCAATGGATGGTGAAGGGTAAGAAATCCCGGTTAATGTGTACGAAGTGATGGGAAGGTTCTTCAAGAGGATGCATTGCCCCGATTTATTTTCAAGTATAGAGAAAACTTCTGTATTTGTGGATAATTGGAATATTTGGAATCTACTTTTTGTTGGACTAAGAACATTGTGGTTTTATTTCTCGCCCAGGGAGTTAAGTGAGAGGGTAAGGTGGTATGCTTGGAATGAGATGGCCATCGTTTTCGTAGTACCGGGAGATGGATGGGTGTCGGGTGTTGCTTATGGACAAATCAAGTACGAGTGGTGGCTAAAACCCTAGAATGTCGTCATTATTGACTTTCCACTGGCATAGTTATTTGAGTAGGAAAATGAACTACCCCACTGAAGATTTGTAAGGTGACCGTGAGAGAATTTGGAATTGTTGCCTGTCACTTGGTTGGAGTGTGTTGTCAACTTTGTTGGTTTTACTTCGAGTGGATCATGGTTGGTAAATGTGATACAAGTTAAGAAGCCGTGAGTTGAGAAGGATATTTCGAGTTAGAACAAATCGGATCAATGGGTTGAGTAGGGATGACTTGAATTAAGAAGAAACTGGGTTTCGTTCTGCAGCAGTGTTAACCGACTAACACAATGGGGTTAACCGTTTAACACGTGCATGAAGGGTGCTTTACGTAGAATTTTGGAGAAGTTAACCGATTAACTCAGGTGGTTGATCGATTAACGTGTGTGTAATTGTGAAATCCCTTAGGAACCATCATCTGCGTTTTGTTTCCTTGTGTTGCTCTGAGTGGAGAGTATTGTGTGAATGGAGAACGAGATTGCAAGTAAGTGAAGGAAGGATTTGCATTTTGGAATCGTGACTTCTAAAAAAGTGTGGCATAGTTGGCCATTTGTTCAAGCAGCAAGAGAGTTAACTTTAAAGAAGTGACCTTGTGAGAAAATCTTAAGAGTATTGTTATCATTACCATTGAGAATCTTAAGAACGAAGTTGGATAATACTCACAAAGTATTGATCTTGCAAGGAATACATTTCGGTGTGTAATTATGGCCATTGTAAGGTATGGACGGTTGGTCCGGGTTGGTAATTGTTATCTTCCGTGAGTTCACGACATTAGATTTAGACCGTGAGAGTGGTACCAGTTGTGTGCAGTGGTGTTTTAACCAGAGAAGGAAATTTGAAAAGTTATATTTCCAAGTACTAGTAAGAATTGGACGTTCCGAAGTTAAGTATGTGACTTAGAATCGTATATGGAACGTAACGATTAAGAAAAGTGGATTCAACTGAGAAGCGTGGTATGGACTTCGACGAAGTTTTTGCGTATGAAGTGTTGTGTGGGAATTTGTGAGTGGTATGGAAACTCACAATTCCGAATTGAATGGTTCAAGTTTTGATAAGTAGTATCTCGCGTGTGATTGAAGTTCTATGTTGGTGTTACGCTGTTATTGGGTTAGATCTCGAATCAGCAAGAAACCCTGAGTAAGTCGGAAACCGTAAGAAGAATCGTTTTGGGATGTGGTAACCAGAACCGGAAGTTGTTAAACTATCTTGGGTATATTGATTTCGAATTTAGAATGGAATTGGAGTTGTGTATGTTATGGTTGTAACAGTATAACTCATGCATCTTTATCGTCTAGAGAGTTATGGACGGATGTTATTATATTGTGTGTTGGCGAGAAAATTGTTCTACCAAAGGACATCAGTAAGTTCTTGTACCGTTGGTTAATAAGGAACCCAGTGGATAAGTGTGTTTCTCCGCAGACTGTTAACTAATTAATAGTGTTTACGAATTCGTGGTGTTCCACTGTTTGGTTTTGAATTGCAAGTAGAAGGTGACAATGGGAGAGTCGGTCAGAATATTAAGGATTTGAAGGTTGTTGCTTGCAAGTACGCATATAAGGAGGTTTTGTTCTAAGTGTGATACCGTTTGGTGTGATCCGAAGGAAAGGAAGTATCGAATTTAATGGTTACGATGTTTTAGTATCAGACCAACTGGAATTGGTAAAGAAGTTGTTTGACTAGATATGAAGTGGCCCTAATGTTAAAGGATTTATGAAAGGATAGATGTCGGTAATTACATAAATGGAAGGAATTACCGAGTTGCCTCAAACGGGTTTGTTGAGTGTTTGTTATCCTGAATCAAGATAAGGTATTACGGGTTGGTTTGTGACTCAGTAGAGGAATGTAGAATGGTACCTTCTTTCAGTGGTAAAGTGCGACCAAGTGTGTTAGTAAGAAACAACAGATGAGTTGGGGAAGCAAAGTTGGAAGTTAACTCGATGTTAGAACAAGAGTATGTTTAAGGACGTGAAGTTGTTAAGTTGTGAAAATAAGAATTTGGGTCTATGAAACCAAGTTAGAATTGGTATGCGTCAGAATTGAACAGAAGGTTAACGAAAGTGAAGTGAGTGTGGAACTTAGACAATGATGCAAGAAGTGGTTATTGTTGAACGAAGGAAATTCGGGGGCGAATTACAATTTAAGGGGGGGAGAGTGTAATACCCCGTATTAATTAAGTGCTCAATTGGACATTAGAAGAGATCAATTATTAAAAGGCAGAGTGATATTTATTAGTTAAGGGAATATTTTAAGTTAACTCTAATAATTGATCAATTGGGTTGAAGTGACAAAATATCAATTGGAGATATTTTTACTCTATTGGATTTATATTATATAATATTGGATTATATATATATATATATATATATATATATATATATATATATATATATATATATATATATATATATATATATTTGGAAAGGGAAGAAAGAAAAAGAGAAAGAAGATAGTAAGAAGAAGAAGAGAAAAAGGGAAGGAAAGAGAGAAAGTGGAGAAAGTGTAAGAAGGAGAGCTTGGATCTTCATCATCTCTTCATCGATTCATCATCTTCTTCAAACTCCTCTCCGATTATCAGGTGGGTTCTAGATAGATGCTTTAAGTGTAGATTTTCTTGAGTTTAGAGTTAGGTTGGGTTTTTGGGAAAAATGGGTTTTATGCAAAAATCGAAGAATCGAACGGTTGAAATATGTTATAAACTGTGTAGCATGATTGAAATAGGTATAGAATCCTCTGTTGTTAATGGTTATGAAGTTTGGTTGGCTTTGGTTGAGAATCAAAGATTTATTTTTCTGAAAATCGCAGAGCGTGCTGAGCGCGCAGGAGCCCGCTGAGCGCGGTGTTGAATTTCTGCAACCCCTCCAGGCAGTAGGTTGCGCGCTGAGCGCGGACAGGTGCGCGCTGAGCGCGACCTGGGAGTTGGAATTTTATACTTTTATGGAGAAAATTCATAACTTTAGTTTCGCTTATCGGTTTCGATTGTTCTTTATATCGATGTAAAGCCGAGGGAATATACTACGCAATGGAAGTAAAGTATGTTGATTTTATCGACCGATTAAATAATCGGGGAAGTTCCAAAAGCAATATGATTATGCTTAATTGTTGTGTATTGTTCTATTATGAAATTATGATATGTCTATCTAATTGTGAATTGTGAATGAGAGAATATGCATGCTTAAAATATGAATTAGGTAGAGTGAGGAAACTTTATCCCAAAGCAAATGGCATATTTAAGATGTTATAATTCTAAGTTGTGAATAGAATTGTGATAGATAACTCTAGATGGCAAGGTTCGGGCACCTGATGTAGGAAGCCGCATCCGTGACGAGATTGGCCTAGAGGAGTGAAAGACCCTAGTATGGAACATGTAAAGACCATATACAATACATGCCTCAAATCATATATTATACATGAGTTTCACTTTTGGTACTGAAACATAATAAGTTCCTAGTTAACACATTGTACACATAAATGCCTCTAATACAAAACACCTAAAAGTCTAAGGCATTACATATACAAGATGTTCCAAAATGATAAAAACTAAGAACTAGATCAAACAATGATCTCAAAACATAACGCCATAGCGGAAGCCATGCCATCACAAAACCACGATCCGTAAGGAAAGTCAAATAACCTTGTCCTTACCCTTCGCCAAACCTGCAGAACCTGTGATGTAAACAACAACAGTGGGGTGAGATACATCAAATCTCAGTGAGTTCCCTATCTTAAAGTCCTCTCGGCTTTACAAGGTTCTAACAAGGTCCTAACTCATGTCCAAGGGGAAAGGGAAAGACCATGAGTACACACACACAAGTAACCGCCACGGTGAGCCTGTAAACTCACACTAGTACCGAAGTACCTCTTGAGCCTGTAAACTCAAGGATTCACAAAGTACCGAAATACGTTCTGAGTCCGTACACTCAAGAACTCACATATCAATAACCAATACCAAGGTATCCCCTTTTCCCGTACCCTTCTACGTCTAGAAGGCGATCCGAGTCATGGATCCTTGTAGCTACTTGGCATACGATTGGATTCGGGATCACCGGTCCGTACACCGTGATCCGTCACTTCTCACGGCCCGTACACCGTCACAAGTCTCTTTACCCGTAGGCTCCAACCGTACTTAACACGGGACTCAAACCTGCCAAGTAGTTGTGTATAACGTTCAGAGGAGGTGCTCGAGTCTCATGAACTACACCGCACAACTGTGGTTATTGATAAACAGAAATGCACACGCCTCGGCCTTTCATGCACGAGCGTTGCCACACATGGAACAATTCACACTTCCAACACAGTTTTGGTAATAATCCTCACCCTGCCTAGTCCATATTTTAACATGCATACATTGCCAATAATAGTTACACACAATTAACAGATAAAAGTCGATAAAACGACACAATTTCAGAAATCCCGACTTAATTAAATCGGCCGACGATCTTAAAACCATTGCAATAAGAAAGTACATTTTATTATCTTTCCAACGATATCAAAATTGTTCCAATCCGAGTTACGTACAAAAAGTTACGGCATTGTAAACAATCGATCGGAAAAATAAATCACAACAGCAGAATTCTGTAACTCTCCTGGCCGTACGCGTATTGGCACTCCCCGTACGCGTATTGCCCAAAAGCTCGCCCAGCCATACGCGTATTACCCCAAGCGATACGCGTATTGCTCAAAATGCCCGGCCATCTATACGCGTATTGCCCTTGCCGTACGCGTATTGACAAGCTCCATACGCGTATTGACATGCTCCATACGCGTATGGGCAGAGAAAAATGCAGAAGTTCCTGCAGAATTTTTCTGCTACGGGTTGATCCAAAATCAACCCCAAATCCCATTTTCATCAATCAAAATGCATCAAAACATGTTATAACATCACAACCAGTATAACATATAATCAAACATTGCATTTAGCAGTTAGATTCACGAATTTTGTGCAAAAAGATTCAATTTTCACAATTTCTAATCTAACTCTAAACTCAAAATAATCCTACTCTAAAGAGTCTAACTAGAACCCACCTGGATTACTAGACGAGGAGGTTGATGCGGAGGCGAGTAAACGAAGAACAGATGAAATGATGATGATTCTTGAGCTTTTGGAAAATTTCTCTTCTTCCTCTTTCTTTTCCTTTCCTTCCTTCCCTTTTTCCTTTTCTTTCTTTCTCTTTAGCTTTTGTTTGGTTTTCAAGGAAAATGAAAAGAAAATAGATAGTATAGAAACTATCATTTTTAGTAACACTACTAAATGTCCAAAATTAGCTCAAATACATCAAATTATAAAAACTCAACGTTAAATACTATTAATTTAATCGACTCTGAGTTCGTCAGTTTACTCTAATTATTTTATCAAATAATTACTCAGAGTACCCCGGAACCCAGTTGATCATAATAATATTAACCAGAGCGTTTATAAATTTACGGGGTATTACAGAACATGAGGGATTGCGATGAGTAATCGTCACCTAAGTAACTGTGACCCGCGTTTTGATCCCCTTTGTGGATGACCGGGGAGGTTGCTTAGAAGATGGTATTAGTGACCCGTGTTGAAGGGCCCCTGGTGCGGGCTGGCCGGGGAAAGTACTATGTGTAGATAACCGTGACCCGTGTTGAAGAGCCCTTTGTGGATGGTCGGGGAAAGTTATTTACCTTAGCATCCATGACTCGTGTCGAAAACTCTTTGGAAGGGTTGGCCGAGAATGGTTGGCTACGAATTTAAGGATCCGTGACCCGTGTTGGATCCTCTGATAGGGTTGGCCGGGGAAAGATGCCTTCGTGAGAGGTATAATTTGATGATACTAGAGTTAGAGAACTCGTGAGCATGTTTCCATATAGGGCAAGAATGAATATGTGAACTCAAGGTCCTTTTCCCTTTTTCCCCTTGGACATGAGTTAGGGTTATTTTAGAACCTTGTAAAGCCGAGAGGACTATAAGATAGGGAACTCACTGAGATTTGATGTATCTCACCCCACTATAGTTGCTTTATTTCAGGTGTGGTTTGCAGGTTTGATTTACAAGTGGAGCGATGCTTGGATGTTTCAAGAGAAGCTTAGTTAAGCTTATTCCACTGTGTATCATTTTTGTTCTTGTACAATGAGGAATATTGTATATTGATCTTAGTTTTATTTTATTTTGGCTAATTTCCATAGCTTGTGCCATAGTTGTACTATGTTTTAGAAATGGACAAGTATGTGAATTATGTCATTAGGCACTTTTGATGTGTCAGTACCAAATAAAAACACTTGTATGGTATTATTCTAGATGAATATTATACAAGGTGCTACAGTGATTATGGGGAATTTGAATGTCACCTCTACTCTTAGGAAGGAAATCCGACAAGAACAAGAGTTGGATGAGAAGTTACAAGAGATGTTGACTCAACCGAGTTTTGTGCGAACTACCGATGGGATCATTTCGTTTGACCAAAGAGTTTGTGTTCCGGATGATACGGTGTTGAAAAGAAGGATTTTGGAAGAAGCGCATAAGGGTGATTTTACTATACATCCTAGTGCTTCGAAGATGTATCAAGATTTAAAGAGAGACTATTGGTGGTCCGGGATGAAAAAGGATGTTGCGGTATATGTGTCGGAATGTGCGGTATGCCAACAAGTGAAGATTGAACACCAAAGACCAGGTGGCTTGTTGCAACCTTTAGAAATTCTGGTGTGGAAGTGGGATAGTATTTCGATGGACTTCGCAGTGGGATTACCCCGCGCGCAAGGCGGTTATGATTCGATTTGGGTAATTATAGATCGGTTAACGAAGTCTGCTCATTTCTTGTCCGTAAAGACTACTTATAAGGCGAGTCATCTCGCAAAGTTGTTCATTTCGGAGATTGTGAGATTACATGGTGTTTCTTCTAGTATTGTTTCGGATAGAGATCCAAAGTTTACTTCAAGATTTTGGAGAGCTTTCCAACAAGCTTTGGGAATGCAGTTGTGTTTGAGTACGTCGAATTATCCACAAACAGATGGTCAAACGGAACGGAAAATACAAACCCTGAAAGATATGTTAAGAGCTTGTGTATTGGAAAGTGGAGGAAATTGGATAAAATTGCTACCGTTGATTGAGTTCTCTTATAACAACAGTTATCATGCAAGTATTGGTATGACTCCTTATGAGGCATTATATGGGAGGAAGTGTAGAATGCCAATGTGTTGGGCGGAGGTTGGCGAAGATAGAATTTTGGGACCCGAGATTATTCACGAGACCACGGAAAAGATTAGAATGATTCATGAAAAAGTTAAGCAGGCC
Organism: Lathyrus tuberosus; assembly: GCA_022829125.1. Lineage (NCBI taxonomy): Eukaryota > Viridiplantae > Streptophyta > Magnoliopsida > Fabales > Fabaceae > Lathyrus > Lathyrus tuberosus. Next base: position 1,877,111 of record JALAZF010000052.1, on the reverse strand, counting down.
CAAGATCGTCAGAAAAGCTATGTGGACAATCTTAGGAGACCTTTGGAATTTGATGAGGGTGATCATGTATTTTTGAAGGTTACTCCGAGATTGAGATTGAAAGGACCATTTAAATCGTGGAAGTTAAGTCCAAGATACGTGGGACCGTATCATATCTTAGAAAGAATTGGTGAAGTAGCATACAGATTAGCCTTACCGCCTTCTCTGTCAGAAATGCACGATGTTTTTCATGTATCTCAGCTTCGAAAGTTTGTTCCAGATTCTCTTCAGCCAATTCTACCCGATACTATTGAGATAGAAGCAGATTTAACGTTTGAGCCTCAACCGAGTCGTATTACGAGAAGAGAAACTAAGGTGTTAAGAAATAAAGAGATTCCTCTGGTTAAGGTTCAGTGGGATGAGACGCATCCGGGAGATGCAATGTGGGAACTAGAATCAGAGATGCGAGACGCTTATCCTCATCTTTTCAGGTAATTGTTTTAAATTCGTGGGCGATTTCTATTTAAGGGGGGGAGGATGTAATACCCCGTAAATTATTTTACTCTGGATAATATTGGTATGATCAACTGGGTTCCGGTTTACTCTAAGAATTTAATGGATGAAATAATTAGAGTAAACTGATGAGCGCAGAGCAAACCCAATTAATATTATCTGACTCGGAGGTTTTAAGTGTTGGAGCTTTAGAGACTGTTTGGACAATTAGTAGTGTTACTAATTGATGATATTTTCTATATCATTTCTTTTCCTCTCATTTCCAAACATAGAAACTTTTGAGAAAGGAAGGGAAATAAAGGAAAGGAAAGGAAGAGAAAAAGAGGAAAAAGTCCAAGAGCACAAGATCATCAACCATCACTCATTCTTCATCAAATCATCTTCCAATCTTCATCATCATCATCTATACAAGGTGGGCTATAGATAGAACCTTTTGTTTTAGATTTTCTTGAGGTCTAGAATCTAGGTTAGAATTGTGAGAAAATGAATAATCTTGACTTTAACGGTTGAAATGCGGTATAATCTGTGTAGTATAATCCCTAACCATGTATGATCATCTGTTAATATATGTTTTGCATGTTGGTGAAGTTTTGGGATGAGAAATTGGTCACAAAGCTCTGTTTTCACGCTGTTGGGAAACCCAGTTTTTGCAGGTTCGCACTGCGAGTCCCCCAGCGAAAGGGAAAGTGAGCATTCGCTGGTTACTCGCACGATGAAGGTGAGGGCGAACATTCGCCAGAGGTTCGCACTGCGAACTTTACCTTGTTTTGGTTCTGCCATGATTTGCCAGACGCTCGCACTGCGAATGGGGTAGCGAACCCAGTGTTGTTTAGGCATTCGCTGAGATTTTCGCACTGCGAATGAGAAAGCGAGCATTCCCTAGCTACTTCGCAATGCGAACATGACAGATCCTTCAACTTGTTTCTTTCATAACTTTTGACTCATTTATCCGATGTGAGCATTCTTGGTATCGTTGTGAAGCTATGAACATCCTCTAGATAATGGAAGTGAGAAATATCTGTTTATTGCCTGATTAAATAAATCGGAGGGAACCGTGAATTGGTGTAATTTGTGGTATGTTGAATTATGTGTTTCCGTTATGTGATTGATGACTATTTGCCTATGCTCTTATTGTTAAACATGTTTGAATATGAATGCATGTTAAAATACGAAATAGGTAGAGTGAGAAATATTACCGTAAACAATGTACGAAAGTGTGGAATGACATAGTGACTATGCTCGTGCATGAGAGGCAGAGGCGTGTGTCTAGTAATCATAACCAGTTTATCTTGAGGTGTAGTTTCATGAGACTCGAGCTCCTCCTCTGAAACGTATGCACAATTACTTGGTAGGTTTGATTTCCTACGTGTAGTACGATTGAAGCCTATGCTATGGGTAGAGACTTGTGATGGTTAACAGGCCATGAGAAGTGACGGTTCACGGTTAACAGGCCGATGATCCCGAATCCAATTCGTATGCCAAGTAACTATAAGGATCCCTGACTCGGATCGTCTTCTAGACGTATAAGCGGACGGGAAAAGGGGGATGCCTTGGTATGGTTATTGATTAGCGAGATTCTTGAGTTAACAGACTCAGGACTTACCTTTGTATTAGTGTGAGTTAACAGGCTCACGAGTGCGGATCCATATAGGGTGTGTGTGTACTCAAAGTCACGTCCCTTCCCTTTTGACTTGAGTTAGGTTGTTAGAACCTTGTAAAGCCGAGAGGACTTTAAGATAGATAGCTCACTGAGATTTGATGTATCTCACCCCATGTTATTGTTTACATCACAGGTACTATAGGTTCAGCGAAGGGTGAGGACAAAGTTGTTTGACTTTCCTTACAGATCGTAGCTTTTGTGTGGCAAGGCTTCCGTTGTGGAGATTTTGAGATCATTAGTTGATTTAGTTCTTAGTTTTATCTTTTGGAACATCTTATATATATAACATGCCATAGTTGTAGTATTAGGCTTTTGGGCATTTATATGTAAACTGTGTTACTAGGAACTTGTATATTTCAGTACCAAACGTATTATTCATGTATAATATATGCTTTGATGTATGTATATATATGTGGGGGTTACAGGTCTTTTTGAATTGCTTATAGGTTGATTAACTTAATTTTAAAATACAACATGTTTTTAGCACACTAGATTAAAAAATATTCTTATATTAAAAATATATTAAATTAAATTTAAATATTTAATTATAATTTTATATAAAATATTCATTATCAATTTAAATACTTTAATATAAATTTTATAAAAAATATTTGTTATCAATTTAAATATTTAAATATTAATTTACATAAGTAAACAATAAAATAGTTGTGATTAAATAATATAAAAAACAACTAAGAAGTAATCGTCATCAATACATGAAAGTAAAGGGACAACTCCACTCCATAAGACTCCGGATATAAAACTAATTATCCAAAATGAAAGGTACAGTTTTTGGTCTCTATTTTTTACGACAGTTATCTTGAATCTTGAACTGGCTTAAAAGGTAAGCTAACCTGCCCAGGTTGCTTGAACAATAGATGAAGCACGTTCAAATTGTTTTAAGCTTAATAACGTAATTATTGTGTGTGTGAGTAACACTAATTAAGGAATTGATCGGAAGGAGAAAACAAAAGATATTAGAGTGGAAGAAATTAGATTACGGAATTAATTAGGATCAAATTAAAATAAATTAGGTAGAATTCATATTTTCACAATTACGTCTTTAATTTATGCATCTTCCTATATTATAAGGGAAAGGTTTTCATCTTTGTATCCCATTTGTAGTATTTGTGTTAGAAAAGATATATTAATTTTACATATGCAAAAATTGTTCATAGATAAATCTCTTATAAATTTAGAAAATACAACATAAATATACGTTTATACATTTCTATTTGTTTCCCTAAGCATGACACATAATCTTTTTATAAAGGTCTTTTTGAATTGCTTATAGGTTGATTAACTTAATTTTAAAATACAACATGTTTTTAGCACACTAGATTAAAAAATATACTTATATTAAAAATATATTAAATTAAATTTAAATATTTAATTATAATTTTATATAAAATATTCATTATCAATTTAAATACTTTAATATAAATTTTATACAAAATTTTTGTTATCAATTTAAATATTTTAATATTAATTTACATAAGTAAACAATAAAATAGTTGTGATTAAATAATATAAAAAACAACTGAGAAATAATCGTCATCAATACATGAAAGTAAAGGGACAACTCCACTCCATAAGACTCAAGGTATAAAACTAATTATCCAAAATGAAAGGTACAGTTTTTGGTCTCTATTTTTTACGACAGTTATCTTGAATCTTGAACTGGCTTAAAAGGTAAGCTAACCTGCCCAGATTGCTTGAACAATAGATGAAGCACCATCAAATTGTTTTCAACTTAATAACGTTATTATTGTGTGTGTGTGAGTAACACTAATTAAGGAATTGATCGGAAGGAGAAAACAAAAGATATTAGAGTGGAAGAAATTAGATTACGGAATTAATTAGGATCAAATTAAAATAAATTAGGTAGAATTCATATTTTCACAATTACGTCTTTAATTTATGCATCTTCCTATATTATAAGGGAAAGGTTTTCATCTTCGTATCCCATTTGTAGTATTTGTGTTAGAAAAGATATATTAATGTTACTTATGCAAAAATTGTTCATAGATAAATCTCTTATAAATTTTAGAAAATACAAAATAAATATACGTTTATACACTTCTATTTGTTTCCCTAAGCATGACACATAATCTTTTTATAAAGGTCTTTTTGAATTGCTTATAGGTTGATTAACTTAATTTTAAAATACAACATGTTTTTAGCACACTAGATTAAAAAATATACTTATATTAAAAATATATTAAATTAAATTTAAATATTTAATTATAATTTTATATAAAATATTCATTATCAATTTAAATACTTTAATATAAATTTTATATAAAAAATTTGTTATCAATTTAAATATTTTAATATTAATTTATATAAGTAAAGTATAAAATAGTTGTGATTAAATAATATAAAAAACAACTAAGAAATAATCGTCATCAATACATGAAAATAAAGGGACAAATCCACTCCATAAGACTCAAGGTATAAAACTAATTATCCAAAATGAAAGGTACAGTTTTTGGTCTCTATTTTTTACGACAGTTATCTTGAATCTTGAACTGGCTTAAAAGGTAAGGTAACCTGTCCAGATTGCTTGAACAATAGATGAAGCACGTTCAAATTGTTTTTAGCTTAATAACGTTATTATTGTGTGTGAGTAACACTCATTAAGGAATTGATCGGAAGGAGAAACAAAAGATATTAGAGTGGAAGAAATTAGATTACGGAATTAATTAGGATCAAATTAAAATAAATTAGGTAGAATTCATATTTTCACAATTACGTCTTTAATTTGTGCATCTTCCTATATTATAAGGGAAAGGTTTTCATCTTTGTATCCCATTTGTAGTATTTGTGTTAGAAAAGATATATTAATGTTACATATGCAAAAATTGGTCATAGACAAATCTCTTATAAATTTTAGAAAATACAAAATAAATATACGTTTATACACTTCTACTTGTTTCCCTAAGCATGACACATAATCTTTTTATATAGGTCTTTTTGAATTGCTTATAGGTTGATTAACTTAATTTTAAAATACAACATGTTTTTAGCACACTAGATTAAAAAATATACTTATATTAAAAATATATTAAATTAAATTTAAATATTTAATTTTAATTTTATATAAAATATTCATAATCAATTTAAATACTTTAATATAAATTTTATAAAAAATATTTGTTATCAATTTAAATATTTAAATATTAATTTACATAAGTAAACAATAAAATAGTTGTGATTAAATAAAATATAAAACAACTGAGAAATAATCGTCATCAATACATGAAAGTAAAGTGACAACTCCACTCCATAAGACTCAAGGTATAAAACTAATTATCCAAAATGAAAGGTACAGTTTTTGGTCTCTATTTTTTACGACAGTTATCTTGAATCTTGAACTGACTTAAAAGGTAAGCTAACTTGCCCAGATTGCTTGAACAATAGATGAAGCACCATCAAATTGTTTTCAGCTTAATAATGTTATTATTGTGTGTGTGTGTGTGTGAGTAACACTAATTAAGGAATTGATCAGAAGGAGACAACAAAAGATATTAGAGTGGAAGAAATTAGATTACATAATTAATTACGATCATATTAAAATAAATTAGGTAGAATTCATATTTTCGCAATTACGTCTTTAATTTATGCATCTTCCTATATTATAGGGAAAGGTTTTCATCTTCGTATCCCATTTGTAGTATTTGTGTTAGAAAAGATATATTAATGTTACATATGCAAAAATTGTTCATAGATAAATCTCTTATAAATTTTAGAAAATACAAAATAAATATACGTTTATACATTTCTATTTGTTTCCCTAAGCATGACACATAATCTTTTTATAAAGGTCTTTTTGAATTGCTTATAGGTTGATTAACTTAATTTTAAAATACAACATGTTTTTAGCACACTAGATTAAAAAATATACTTATATTAAAAATATATTAAATTAAATTTAAATATTTAATTATAATTTTATATAAAATATTCATTATCAATTTAAATACTTTAATATAAATTTTATAAAAAATATTTGTTATCAATTTAAATATTTAAATATTAATTTACATAAGTAAAAAATAAAATAGTTGTGATTAAATAATATAAAAAACAACTAAGAAATAATCGTCATCAATACGTGAAAGTAAAGGGACAACTCCACTCCATAAGACTCAAGGTATAAAACTAATTATCCAAAATGAAAAGTACAGTTTTTGGTCTCTATTTTTTACGACAGTTATCTTGAATCTTGAACTGGCTTAAAAGGTAAGGTAACCTGCCCAGATTGCTTGAACAATAGATGAAGCATGTTCAAATTGTTTTCAGCTTAGTAACGTTATTATTGTGTGTGAGTAACACTCATTAAGGAATTGATCGGAAGGAGAAAACAAAAGATATTAGAGTGGAAGAAATTAGATTACGGAATTAATTAGGATCAAATGAAAATAAATTAGGTAGAATTCATATTTTCACAATTACGTCTTTAATTTGTGCATCTTCCTATATTATAAGGGAAAGGTTTTCATCTTTGTATCCCATTTGTAGTACTTGTGTTAGAAAAGATATATTAATGTTACATGTGCAAAAATTGTTCATAGATAAATCTCTTATAAATTTTAGAAAATACAAAATAAATATACGTTTATACACTTCTATTTGTTTCCCTAAGCATGACACATAATCTTTTTATAAAGGTCTTTTTGAATTGCTTATAGGTTGATAAACTTAATTTTAAAATACAACATGTTTTTAGCACACTAGATTAAAAAATATACTTATATTAAAAATATATTAAATTAAATTTAAATATTTAATTATAATTTTATATAAAATATTCATTATCAATTTAAATACTTTAATATAAATTTTATAAAAAATATTTGTTATCAATTTAAATATTTAAATATTAATTTACATAAGTAAACAATAAAATAGTTGTGATTAAATAATATAAAAAACAACTAAGAAGTAATCGTCATCAATACATGAAAGTAAAGGGACAACTCCACTCCATAAGACTCCGGATATAAAACTAATTATCCAAAATGAAAGGTACAGTTTTTGGTCTCTATTTTTTACGACAGTTATCTTGAATCTTGAACTGGCTTAAAAGGTAAGCTAACCTGCCCAGGTTGCTTGAACAATAGATGAAGCACGTTCAAATTGTTTTAAGCTTAATAACGTAATTATTGTGTGTGTGAGTAACACTAATTAAGGAATTGATCGGAAGGAGAAAACAAAAGATATTAGAGTGGAAGAAATTAGATTACGGAATTAATTAGGATCAAATTAAAATAAATTAGGTAGAATTCATATTTTCACAATTACGTCTTTAATTTATGCATCTTCCTATATTATAAGGGAAAGGTTTTCATCTTTGTATCCCATTTGTAGTATTTGTGTTAGAAAAGATATATTAATTTTACATATGCAAAAATTGTTCATAGATAAATCTCTTATAAATTTAGAAAATACAACATAAATATACGTTTATACATTTCTATTTGTTTCCCTAAGCATGACACATAATCTTTTTATAAAGGTCTTTTTGAATTGCTTATAGGTTGATTAACTTAATTTTAAAATACAACATGTTTTTAGCACACTAGATTAAAAAATATACTTATATTAAAAATATATTAAATTAAATTTAAATATTTAATTATAATTTTATATAAAATATTCATTATCAATTTAAATACTTTAATATAAATTTTATACAAAATTTTTGTTATCAATTTAAATATTTTAATATTAATTTACATAAGTAAACAATAAAATAGTTGTGATTAAATAATATAAAAAACAACTGAGAAATAATCGTCATCAATACATGAAAGTAAAGGGACAACTCCACTCCATAAGACTCAAGGTATAAAACTAATTATCCAAAATGAAAGGTACAGTTTTTGGTCTCTATTTTTTACGACAGTTATCTTGAATCTTGAACTGGCTTAAAAGGTAAGCTAACCTGCCCAGATTGCTTGAACAATAGATGAAGCACCATCAAATTGTTTTCAACTTAATAACGTTATTATTGTGTGTGTGTGAGTAACACTAATTAAGGAATTGATCGGAAGGAGAAAACAAAAGATATTAGAGTGGAAGAAATTAGATTACGGAATTAATTAGGATCAAATTAAAATAAATTAGGTAGAATTCATATTTTCACAATTACGTCTTTAATTTATGCATCTTCCTATATTATAAGGGAAAGGTTTTCATCTTCGTATCCCATTTGTAGTATTTGTGTTAGAAAAGATATATTAATGTTACTTATGCAAAAATTGTTCATAGATAAATCTCTTATAAATTTTAGAAAATACAAAATAAATATACGTTTATACACTTCTATTTGTTTCCCTAAGCATGACACATAATCTTTTTATAAAGGTCTTTTTGAATTGCTTATAGGTTGATTAACTTAATTTTAAAATACAACATGTTTTTAGCACACTAGATTAAAAAATATACTTATATTAAAAATATATTAAATTAAATTTAAATATTTAATTATAATTTTATATAAAATATTCATTATCAATTTAAATACTTTAATATAAATTTTATATAAAAAATTTGTTATCAATTTAAATATTTTAATATTAATTTATATAAGTAAAGTATAAAATAGTTGTGATTAAATAATATAAAAAACAACTAAGAAATAATCGTCATCAATACATGAAAATAAAGGGACAAATCCACTCCATAAGACTCAAGGTATAAAACTAATTATCCAAAATGAAAGGTACAGTTTTTGGTCTCTATTTTTTACGACAGTTATCTTGAATCTTGAACTGGCTTAAAAGGTAAGGTAACCTGTCCAGATTGCTTGAACAATAGATGAAGCACGTTCAAATTGTTTTTAGCTTAATAACGTTATTATTGTGTGTGAGTAACACTCATTAAGGAATTGATCGGAAGGAGAAACAAAAGATATTAGAGTGGAAGAAATTAGATTACGGAATTAATTAGGATCAAATTAAAATAAATTAGGTAGAATTCATATTTTCGCAATTACGTCTTTAATTTATGCATCTTCCTATATTATAGGGAAAGGTTTTCATCTTCGTATCCCATTTGTAGTATTTGTGTTAGAAAAGATATATTAATGTTACATATGCAAAAATTGTTCATAGATAAATCTCTTATAAATTTTAGAAAATACAAAATAAATATACGTTTATACATTTCTATTTGTTTCCCTAAGCATGACACATAATCTTTTTATAAAGGTCTTTTTGAATTGCTTATAGGTTGATTAACTTAATTTTAAAATACAACATGTTTTTAGCACACTAGATTAAAAAATATACTTATATTAAAAATATATTAAATTAAATTTAAATATTTAATTATAATTTTATATAAAATATTCATTATCAATTTAAATACTTTAATATAAATTTTATAAAAAATATTTGTTATCAATTTAAATATTTAAATATTAATTTACATAAGTAAAAAATAAAATAGTTGTGATTAAATAATATAAAAAACAACTAAGAAATAATCGTCATCAATACGTGAAAGTAAAGGGACAACTCCACTCCATAAGACTCAAGGTATAAAACTAATTATCCAAAATGAAAAGTACAGTTTTTGGTCTCTATTTTTTACGACAGTTATCTTGAATCTTGAACTGGCTTAAAAGGTAAGGTAACCTGCCCAGATTGCTTGAACAATAGATGAAGCATGTTCAAATTGTTTTCAGCTTAGTAACGTTATTATTGTGTGTGAGTAACACTCATTAAGGAATTGATCGGAAGGAGAAAACAAAAGATATTAGAGTGGAAGAAATTAGATTACGGAATTAATTAGGATCAAATTAAAATAAATTAGGTAGAATTCATATTTTCACAATTACGTCTTTAATTTGTGCATCTTCCTATATTATAAGGGAAAGGTTTTCATCTTTGTATCCCATTTGTAGTACTTGTGTTAGAAAAGATATATTAATGTTACATGTGCAAAAATTGTTCATAGATAAATCTCTTATAAATTTTAGAAAATACAAAATAAATATACATTTATACACTTCTATTTGTTTCCCTAAGCATGACACATAATCTTTTTATAAAGGTCTTTTTGAATTGCTTATAGGTTGATAAACTTAATTTTAAAATACAACATGTTTTTAGCACACTAGATTAAAAAATATACTTATATTAAAAATATATTAAATTAAATTTAAATATTTAATTATAATTTTATAAAAAATATTCATTATCAATTTAAATACTTTAATATAAATTTTATAAAAAATATTTGTTATCAATTTAAATATTTAAATATTAATTTACATAAGTAAACAATAAAATAGTTGTGATTAAATAATATAAAAAACAACTAAGAAGTAATCGTCATCAATACATGAAAGTAAAGGGACAACTCCACTCCATAAGAGTCAGGGTATAAAACTAATTATCCAAAATACAAGGTACAGTTTTTGGTCTCTATTTTTTACGACAGTTATCTTGAATCTTGAACTGGCTTAAAAGGTAAGCTAACCTGCCCAGATTGCCTGAACAATAGATGAAGCACGTTTAAATTGTTTTCTGCTTAATAACGTTATTATTGTGTGTGTGAGTAACACTAATTAAGGAATTGATCGGAAGGAGAAAACAAAAGATATTAGAGTGGAAGAAATTAGATTACGGAATTAATTAGGATCAAATTAAAATAAATTAGGTAGAATTCATATTTTCACAATGACGTCTTTAATTTATGCATCTTCCTATATTATAAGGGAAAGGTTTTCATCTTTGTATCCCATTTGTAGTATTTGTGTTAGAAAAGATATATTAATGTTACATATGCAAAAATTGGTCCTAGATAAATCTCTTATAAATTTTAGAAAATACAAAATAAATATACGTTTATACACTTCTATTTGTTTCCCTAAGCATGACACATAATCTTTTTATAAAGGTCTTTTTGAATTGCTTATAGGTTGATTAACTTAATTTTAAAATACAACATGTTTTTAGCACACTAGATTAAAAAATATACTTATATTAAAAATATATTAAATTAAATTTAAATATTTAATTATAATTTTATATAAAATATTCATTATCAATTTAAATACTTTAATATAAATTTTATAAAAAATATTTGTTATAAATTTAAATATTTAAATATTAATTTACATAAGTAAACAATAAAATAGTTGTGATTAAATAATATAAAAAACAACTAAGAAGTAATCGTCATCAATACATGAAAGTAAAGGGACAACTCCACTCCATAAGACTCAGGGTATAAAACTAATTATCCAAAATGAAAGGTACAGTTTTTGGTCTCTATTTTTTACGACAGTTATCTTGAATCTTGAACTGGCTTAAAAGGTAAGCTAACCTGCCCAGATTGCCTGAACAATAGATGAAGCACGTTCAAATTGTTTTCAGCTTAATAACGTTATTATTGTGTGTGTGTGAGTAACACTAATTAAGGAATTGATCGGAAGGAGAAAACAAAAGATATTAGAGTGGAAGAAATTAGATTACGGAATTAATTAGGATCAAATTAAAATAAATTAGGTAGAATTCATATTTTCACAATTACGTCTTTAATTTATGCATCTTCCTATATTATAAGGGAAAGGTTTTCATCTTCGTATCCCATTTGTAGTATTTGTGTTAGAAAAGATATATTAATGTTACATATGCAAAAATTGGTCCTAGATAAATCTCTTATAAATTTTAGAAAATACAAAATAAATATACGTTTATACACTTCTATTTGTTTCCCTAAGCATGACACATAATCTTTTTATAAAGGTCTTTTTGAATTGCTTATAGGTTGATTAACTTAATTTTAAAATACAACATGTTTTTAGCACACTAGATTAAAAAATATACTTATATTAAAAATATATTAAATTAAATTTAAATATTTAATTATAATTTTATATAAAATATTCATTATCAATTTAAATACTTTAATATAAATTTTATAAAAAATATTTGTTATAAATTTAAATATTTAAATATTAATTTACATAAGTAAACAATAAAATAGTTGTGATTAAATAATATAAAAAACAACTAAGAAGTAATCGTCATCAATACATGAAAGTAAAGGGACAACTCCACTCCATAAGACTCAGGGTATAAAACTAATTATCCAAAATGAAAGGTACAGTTTTTGGTCTCTATTTTTTACGACAGTTATCTTGAATCTTGAACTGGCTTAAAAGGTAAGCTAACCTGCCCAGATTGCCTGAACAATAGATGAAGCACGTTCAAATTGTTTTCAGCTTAATAACGTTATTATTGTGTGTGTGTGAGTAACACTAATTAAGGAATTGATCGGAAGGAGAAAACAAAAGATATTAGAGTGGAAGAAATTAGATTACGGAATTAATTAGGATCAAATTAAAATAAATTAGGTAGAATTCATATTTTCACAATTACGTCTTTAATTTATGCATCTTCCTATATTATAAGGGAAAGGTTTTCATCTTCGTATCCCATTTGTAGTATTTGTGTTAGAAAAGATATATTAATGTTACATATGCAAAAATTGTTCATAGATAAATCTCTTATAAATTTTAGAAAATACAAAATAAATATACGTTTATACACTTCTATTTGTTTCCCTAAGCATGACACATAATCTTTTTATAAAGGTCTTTTTGAATTGCTTATAGGTTGATTAACTTAATTTTAAAATACAACATGTTTTTAGCACACTAGATTAAAAAATATACTTATATTAAAAATATATTAAATTAAATTTAAATATTTAATTATAATTTTATATAAAATATTCATTATCAATTTAAATACTTTAATATAAATTTTATAAAAAATATTTGTTATAAATTTAAATATTTAAATATTAATTTACATAAGTAAACAATAAAATAGTTGTGATTAAATAATATAAAAAACAACTAAGAAGTAATCGTCATCAATACATGAAAGTAAAGGGACAACTCCACTCCATAAGACTCAGGGTATAAAACTAATTATCCAAAATGAAAGGTACAGTTTTTGGTCTCTATTTTTTACGACAGTTATCTTGAATCTTGAACTGGCTTAAAAGGTAAGCTAACCTGCCCAGATTGCCTGAACAATAGATGAAGCACGTTCAAATTGTTTTCAGCTTAATAACGTTATTATTGTGTGTGTGTGAGTAACACTAATTAAGGAATTGATCGGAAGGAGAAAACAAAAGATATTAGAGTGGAAGAAATTAGATTACGGAATTAATTAGGATCAAATTAAAATAAATTAGGTAGAATTCATATTTTCACAATTACGTCTTTAATTTATGCATCTTCCTATATTATAAGGGAAAGGTTTTCATCTTCGTATCCCATTTGTAGTATTTGTGTTAGAAAAGATATATTAATGTTACATATGCAAAAATTGTTCATAGATAAATCTCTTATAAATTTTAGAAAATACAAAATAAATATACGTTTATACACTTCTATTTGTTTCCCTAAGCATGACACATAATCTTTTTATAAAGGTCTTTTTGAATTGCTTATAGGTTGATTAACTTAATTTTAAAATACAACATGTTTTTAGCACACTAGATTAAAAAATATACTTATATTAAAAATATATTAAATTAAATTTAAATATTTAATTATAATTTTATATAAAATATTCATTATCAATTTAAATACTTTAATATAAATTTTATATAAAAAATTTGTTATCAATTTAAATATTTTAATATTAATTTATATAAGTAAAGTATAAAATAGTTGTGATTAAATAATATAAAAAACAACTAAGAATTAATCGTCATCAATACATGAAAATAAAGGGACAAATCCACTCCATAAGACTCAAGGTATAAAACTAATTATCCAAAATGAAAGGTACAGTTTTTGGTCTCTATTTTTTACGACAGTTATCTTGAATCTTGAACTGGCTTAAAAGGTAAGGTAACCTGTCCAGATTGCTTGAACAATAGATGAAGCACGTTCAAATTGTTTTTAGCTTAATAACGTTATTATTGTGTGTGAGTAACACTCATTAAGGAATTGATCGGAAGGAGAAACAAAAGATATTAGAGTAGAAGAAATTAGATTACGGAATTAATTAGGATCAAATTAAAATAAATTAGGTAGAATTCATATTTTCACAATTACGTCTTTAATTTTTGCATCTTCCTATATTATAAGGGAAAGGTTTTCATCTTTGTATCCCATTTGTAGTATTTGTGTTAGAAAAGATATATTAATGTTACATATGCAAAAATTGGTCATAGACAAATCTCTTATAAATTTTAGAAAATACAAAATAAATATACGTTTATACACTTCTACTTGTTTCCCTAAGCATGACACATAATCTTTTTATATAGGTCTTTTTGAATTGCTTATAGGTTGATTAACTTAATTTTAAAATACAACATGTTTTTAGCACACTATATTAAAAAATATACTTATATTAAAAATATATTAAATTAAATTTAAATATTTAATTTTAATTTTATATAAAATATTCATAATCAATTTAAATACTTTAATATAAATTTTATAAAAAATATTTGTTATCAATTTAAATATTTAAATATTAATTTACATAAGTAAACAATAAAATAGTTGTGATTAAATAAAATATAAAACAACTGAGAAATAATCGTCATCAATACATGAAAGTAAAGTGTCAACTCCACTCCATAAGACTCAAGGTATAAAACTAATTATCCAAAATGAAAGGTACAGTTTTTGGTCTCTATTTTTTACGACAGTTATCTTGAATCTTGAACTGGCTTAAAAGGTAAGCTAACTTGCCCAGATTGCTTGAACAATAGATGAAGCACCATCAAATTGTTTTCAGCTTAATAATGTTATTATTGTGTGTGTGTGTGTGTGAGTAACACTAATTAAGGAATTGATCAGAAGGAGACAACAAAAGATATTAGAGTGGAAGAAATTAGATTACATAATTAATTACGATCATATTAAAATAAATTAGGTAGAATTCATATTTTCGCAATTACGTCTTTAATTTATGCATCTTCCTATATTATAGGGAAAGGTTTTCATCTTCGTATCCCATTTGTAGTATTTGTGTTAGAAAAGATATATTAATGTTACATATGCAAAAATTGTTCATAGATAAATCTCTTATAAATTTTAGAAAATACAAAATAAATATACGTTTATACATTTCTATTTGTTTCCCTAAGCATGACACATAATCTTTTTATAAAGGTCTTTTTGAATTGCTTATAGGTTGATTAACTTAATTTTAAAATACAACATGTTTTTAGCACACTAGATTAAAAAATATACTTATATTAAAAATATATTAAATTAAATTTAAATATTTAATTATAATTTTATATAAAATATTCATTATCAATTTAAATACTTTAATATAAATTTTATAAAAAATATTTGTTATCAATTTAAATATTTAAATATTAATTTACATAAGTAAAAAATAAAATAGTTGTGATTAAATAATATAAAAAACAACTAAGAAATAATCGTCATCAATACGTGAAAGTAAAGGGACAACTCCACTCCATAAGACTCAAGGTATAAAACTAATTATCCAAAATGAAAAGTACAGTTTTTGGTCTCTATTTTTTACGACAGTTATCTTGAATCTTGAACTGGCTTAAAAGGTAAGGTAACCTGCCCAGATTGCTTGAACAATAGATGAAGCATGTTCAAATTGTTTTCAGCTTAGTAACGTTATTATTGTGTGTGAGTAACACTCATTAAGGAATTGATCGGAAGGAGAAAACAAAAGATATTAGAGTGGAAGAAATTAGATTACGGAATTAATTAGGATCAAATTAAAATAAATTAGGTAGAATTCATATTTTCACAATTACGTCTTTAATTTGTGCATCTTCCTATATTATAAGGGAAAGGTTTTCATCTTTGTATCCCATTTGTAGTACTTGTGTTAGAAAAGATATATTAATGTTACATGTGCAAAAATTGTTCATAGATAAATCTCTTATAAATTTTAGAAAATACAAAATAAATATACGTTTATACACTTCTATTTGTTTCCCTAAGCATGACACATAATCTTTTTATAAAGGTCTTTTTGAATTGCTTATAGGTTGATAAACTTAATTTTAAAATACATCATGTTTTTAGCACACTAGATTAAAAAATATACTTATATTAAAAATATATTAAATTAAATTTAAATATTTAATTATAATTTTATAAAAAATATTCATTATCAATTTAAATACTTTAATATAAATTTTATAAAAAATATTTGTTATCAATTTAAATATTTAAATATTAATTTACATAAGTAAACAATAAAATAGTTGTGATTAAATAATATAAAAAACAACTAAGAAGTAATCGTCATCAATACATGAAAGTAAAGGGACAACTCCACTCCATAAGAGTCAGGGTATAAAACTAATTATCCAAAATACAAGGTACAGTTTTTGGTCTCTATTTTTTACGACAGTTATCTTGAATCTTGAACTGGCTTAAAAGGTAAGCTAACCTGCCCAGATTGCCTGAACAATAGATGAAGCACGTTTAAATTGTTTTCTGCTTAATAACGTTATTATTGTGTGTGTGAGTAACACTAATTAAGGAATTGGTCGGAAGGAGAAAACAAAAGATATTAGAGTGGAAGAAATTAGATTATGGAATTAATTAGGATCAAATTAAAATAAATTAGGTAGAATTCATATTTTCACAATGACGTCTTTAATTTATGCATCTTCCTATATTATAAGGGAAAGGTTTTCATCTTTGTATCCCATTTGTAGTATTTGTGTTAGAAAAGATATATTAATACTACATATGCAAAAATTGGTCCTAGATAAATCTCTTATAAATTTTAGAAAATACAAAATAAATATACGTTTATACACTTCTATTTGTTTCCCTAAGCATGACACATAATCTTTTTATAAAGGTCTTTTTGAATTGCTTATAGGTTGATTAACTTAATTTTAAAATACAACATGTTTTTAGCACACTAGATTAAAAAATATACTTATATTAAAAATATATTAAATTAAATTTAAATATTTAATTATAATTTTATATAAAATATTCATTATCAATTTAAATACTTTAATATAAATTTTATAAAAAATATTTGTTATAAATTTAAATATTTAAATATTAATTTACATAAGTAAACAATAAAATAGTTGTGATTAAATAATATAAAAAACAACTAAGAAGTAATCGTCATCAATACATGAAAGTAAAGGGACAACTCCACTCCATAAGACTCAGGGTATAAAACTAATTATCCAAAATGAAAGGTACAGTTTTTGGTCTCTATTTTTTACGACAGTTATCTTGAATCTTGAACTGGCTTAAAAGGTAAGCTAACCTGCCCAGATTGCCTGAACAATAGATGAAGCACGTTCAAATTGTTTTCAGCTTAATAACGTTATTATTGTGTGTGTGTGAGTAACACTAATTAAGGAATTGATCGGAAGGAGAAAACAAAAGATATTAGAGTGGAAGAAATTAGATTACGGAATTAATTAGGATCAAATTAAAATAAATTAGGTAGAATTCATATTTTCACAATTACGTCTTTAATTTATGCATCTTCCTATATTATAAGGGAAAGGTTTTCATCTTCGTATCCCATTTGTAGTATTTGTGTTAGAAAAGATATATTAATGTTACATATGCAAAAATTGTTCATAGATAAATCTCTTATAAATTTTAGAAAATACAAAATAAATATACGTTTATACACTTCTATTTGTTTCCCTAAGCATGACACATAATCTTTTTATAAAGGTCTTTTTGAATTGCTTATAGGTTGATTAACTTAATTTTAAAATACAACATGTTTTTAGCACACTAGATTAAAAAATATACTTATATTAAAAATATATTAAATTAAATTTAAATATTTAATTATAATTTTATATAAAATATTCATTATCAATTTAAATACTTTAATATAAATTTTATAAAAAATATTTGTTATAAATTTAAATATTTAAATATTAATTTACATAAGTAAACAATAAAATAGTTGTGATTAAATAATATAAAAAACAACTAAGAAGTAATCGTCATCAATACATGAAAGTAAAGGGACAACTCCACTCCATAAGACTCAGGGTATAAAACTAATTATCCAAAATGAAAGGTACAGTTTTTGGTCTCTATTTTTTACGACAGTTATCTTGAATCTTGAACTGGCTTAAAAGGTAAGCTAACCTGCCCAGATTGCCTGAACAATAGATGAAGCACGTTCAAATTGTTTTCAGCTTAATAACGTTATTATTGTGTGTGTGTGAGTAACACTAATTAAGGAATTGATCGGAAGGAGAAAACAAAAGATATTAGAGTGGAAGAAATTAGATTACGGAATTAATTAGGATCAAATTAAAATAAATTAGGTAGAATTCATATTTTCACAATTACGTCTTTAATTTATGCATCTTCCTATATTATAAGGGAAAGGTTTTCATCTTCGTATCCCATTTGTAGTATTTGTGTTAGAAAAGATATATTAATGTTACATATGCAAAAATTGTTCATAGATAAATCTCTTATAAATTTTAGAAAATACAAAATAAATATACGTTTATACACTTCTATTTGTTTCCCTAAGCATGACACATAATCTTTTTATAAAGGTCTTTTTGAATTGCTTATAGGTTGATTAACTTAATTTTAAAATACAACATGTTTTTAGCACACTAGATTAAAAAATATACTTATATTAAAAATATATTAAATTAAATTTAAATATTTAATTATAATTTTATATAAAATATTCATTATCAATTTAAATACTTTAATATAAATTTTATATAAAAAATTTGTTATCAATTTAAATATTTTAATATTAATTTATATAAGTAAAGTATAAAATAGTTGTGATTAAATAATATAAAAAACAACTAAGAAATAATCGTCATCAATACATGAAAATAAAGGGACAAATCCACTCCATAAGACTCAAGGTATAAAACTAATTATCCAAAATGAAAGGTACAGTTTTTGGTCTCTATTTTTTACGACAGTTATCTTGAATCTTGAACTGGCTTAAAAGGTAAGGTAACCTGTCCAGATTGCTTGAACAATAGATGAAGCACGTTCAAATTGTTTTTAGCTTAATAACGTTATTATTGTGTGTGAGTAACACTCATTAAGGAATTGATCGGAAGGAGAAACAAAAGATATTAGAGTGGAAGAAATTAGATTACGGAATTAATTAGGATCAAATTAAAATAAATTAGGTAGAATTCATATTTTCACAATTACGTCTTTAATTTGTGCATCTTCCTATATTATAAGGGAAAGGTTTTCATCTTTGTATCCCATTTGTAGTATTTGTGTTAGAAAAGATATATTAATGTTACATATGCAAAAATTGGTCATAGACAAATCTCTTATAAATTTTAGAAAATACAAAATAAATATACGTTTATACACTTCTACTTGTTTCCCTAAGCATGACACATAATCTTTTTATATAGGTCTTTTTGAATTGCTTATAGGTTGATTAACTTAATTTTAAAATACAACATGTTTTTAGCACACTAGATTAAAAAATATACTTATATTAAAAATATATTAAATTAAATTTAAATATTTAATTTTAATTTTATATAAAATATTCATAATCAATTTAAATACTTTAATATAAATTTTATAAAAAATATTTGTTATCAATTTAAATATTTAAATATTAATTTACATAAGTAAACAATAAAATAGTTGTGATTAAATAAAATATAAAACAACTGAGAAATAATCGTCATCAATACATGAAAGTAAAGTGACAACTCCACTCCATAAGACTCAAGGTATAAAACTAATTATCCAAAATGAAAGGTACAGTTTTTGGTCTCTATTTTTTACGACAGTTATCTTGAATCTTGAACTGGCTTAAAAGGTAAGCTAACTTGCCCAGATTGCTTGAACAATAGATGAAGCACCATCAAATTGTTTTCAGCTTAATAATGTTATTATTGTGTGTGTGTGTGTGTGTGTGAGTAACACTAATTAAGGAATTGATCAGAAGGAGACAACAAAAGATATTAGAGTGGAAGAAATTAGATTACATAATTAATTACGATCATATTAAAATAAATTAGGTAGAATTCATATTTTCGCAATTACGTCTTTAATTTATGCATCTTCCTATATTATAGGGAAAGGTTTTCATCTTCGTATCCCATTTGTAGTATTTGTGTTAGAAAAGATATATTAATGTTACATATGCAAAAATTGTTCATAGATAAATCTCTTATAAATTTAGAAAATACAAAATAAATATACGTTTATACATTTCTATTTGTTTCCCTAAGCATGACACATAATCTTTTTATAAAGGTCTTTTTGAATTGCTTATAGGTTGATTAACTTAATTTTAAAATACAACATGTTTTTAGCACACTAGATTAAAAAATATACTTATATTAAAAATATATTAAATTAAATTTAAATATTTAATTATAATTTTATATAAAATATTCATTATCAATTTAAATACTTTAATATAAATTTTATAAAAAATATTTGTTATCAATTTAAATATTTAAATATTAATTTACATAAGTAAAAAATAAAATAGTTGTGATTAAATAATATAAAAAACAACTAAGAAATAATCGTCATCAATACGTGAAAGTAAAGGGACAACTCCACTCCATAAGACTCAAGGTATAAAACTAATTATCCAAAATGAAAAGTACAGTTTTTGGTCTCTATTTTTTACGACAGTTATCTTGAATCTTGAACTGGCTTAAAAGGTAAGGTAACCTGCCCAGATTGCTTGAACAATAGATGAAGCATGTTCAAATTGTTTTCAGCTTAATAACGTTATTATTGTGTGTGAGTAACACTCATTAAGGAATTGATCGGAAGGAGAAAACAAAAGATATTAGAGTGGAAGAAATTAGATTACGGAATTAATTAGGATCAAATTAAAATAAATTAGGTAGAATTCATATTTTCACAATTACGTCTTTAATTTGTGCATCTTCCTATATTATAAGGGAAAGGTTTTCATCTTTGTATCCCATTTGTAGTACTTGTGTTAGAAAAGATATATTAATGTTACATGTGCAAAAATTGTTCATAGATAAATCTCTTATAAATTTTAGAAAATACAAAATAAATATACGTTTATACACTTCTATTTGTTTCCCTAAGCATGACACATAATCTTTTTATAAAGGTCTTTTTGAATTACTTATAGGTTGATAAACTTAATTTTAAAATACAACATGTTTTTAGCACACTAGATTAAAAAATATACTTATATTAAAAATATATTAAATTAAATTTAAATATTTAATTATAATTTTATAAAAAATATTCATTATCAATTTAAATACTTTAATATAAATTTTATAAAAAATATTTGTTATCAATTTAAATATTTAAATATTAATTTACATAAGTAAACAATAAAATAGTTGTGATTAAATAATATAAAAAACAACTAAGAAGTAATCGTCATCAATACATGAAAGTAAAGGGACAACTCCACTCCATAAGAGTCAGGGTATAAAACTAATTATCCAAAATACAAGGTACAGTTTTTGGTCTCTATTTTTTACGACAGTTATCTTGAATCTTGAACTGGCTTAAAAGGTAAGCTAACCTGCCCAGATTGCCTGAACAATAGATGAAGCACGTTTAAATTGTTTTCTGCTTAATAACGTTATTATTGTGTGTGTGAGTAACACTAATTAAGGAATTGATCGGAAGGAGAAAACAAAAGATATTAGAGTGGAAGAAATTAGATTACGGAATTAATTAGGATCAAATTAAAATAAATTAGGTAGAATTCATATTTTCACAATGACGTCTTTAATTTATGCATCTTCCTATATTATAAGGAAAAGGTTTTCATCTTTGTATCCCATTTGTAGTATTTGTGTTAGAAAAGATATATTAATGTTACATATGCAAAAATTGGTCCTAGATAAATCTCTTATAAATTTTAGAAAATACAAAATAAATATACGTTTATACACTTCTATTTGTTTCCCTAAGCATGACACATAATATTTTTATAAAGGTCTTTTTGAATTGCTTATAGGTTGATTAACTTAATTTTAAAATACAACATGTTTTTAGCACACTAGATTAAAAAATATACTTATATTAAAAATATATTAAATTAAATTTAAATATTTAATTATAATTTTATATAAAATATTCATTATCAATTTAAATACTTTAATATAAATTTTATAAAAAATATTTGTTATAAATTTAAATATTTAAATATTAATTTACATAAGTAAACAATAAAATAGTTGTGATTAAATAATATAAAAAACAACTAAGAAGTAATCGTCATCAATACATGAAAGTAAAGGGACAACTCCACTCCATAAGACTCAGGGTATAAAACTAATTATCCAAAATGAAAGATACAGTTTTTGGTCTCTATTTTTTACGACAGTTATCTTGAATCTTGAACTGGCTTAAAAGGTAAGCTAACCTGCCCAGATTGCCTGAACAATAGATGAAGCACGTTCAAATTGTTTTCAGCTTAATAACGTTATTATTGTGTGTGTGTGAGTAACACTAATTAAGGAATTGATCGGAAGGAGAAAACAAAAGATATTAGAGTGGAAGAAATTAGATTACGGAATTAATTAGGATCAAATTAAAATAAATTAGGTAGAATTCATATTTTCACAATTACGTCTTTAATTTATGCATCTTCCTATATTATAAGGGAAAGGTTTTCATCTTCGTATCCCATTTGTAGTATTTGTGTTAGAAAAGATATATTAATGTTACATATGCAAAAATTGTTCATAGATAAATCTCTTATAAATTTTAGAAAATACAAAATAAATATACGTTTATACACTTCTATTTGTTTCCCTAAGCATGACACATAATCTTTTTATAAAGGTCTTTTTGAATTGCTTATAGGTTGATTAACTTAATTTTAAAATACAACATGTTTTTAGCACACTAGATTAAAAAATATACTTATATTAAAAATATATTAAATTAAATTTAAATATTTAATTATAATTTTATATAAAATATTCATTATCAATTTAAATACTTTAATATAAATTTTATATAAAAAATTTGTTATCAATTTAAATATTTTAATATTAATTTATATAAGTAAAGTATAAAATAGTTGTGATTAAATAATATAAAAAACAACTAAGAAATAATCGTCATCAATACATGAAAATAAAGGGACAAATCCACTCCATAAGACTCAAGGTATAAAACTAATTATCCAAAATGAAAGGTACAGTTTTTGGTCTCTATTTTTTACGACAGTTATCTTGAATCTTGAACTGGCTTAAAAGGTAAGGTAACCTGTCCAGATTGCTTGAACAATAGATGAAGCACGTTCAAATTGTTTTTAGCTTAATAACGTTATTATTGTGTGTGAGTAACACTCATTAAGGAATTGATCGGAAGGAGAAACAAAAGATATTAGAGTGGAAGAAATTAGATTACGGAATTAATTAGGATCAAATTAAAATAAATTAGGTAGAATTCATATTTTCACAATTACGTCTTTAATTTGTGCATCTTCCTATATTATAAGGGAAAGGTTTTCATCTTTGTATCCCATTTGTAGTATTTGTGTTAGAAAAGATATATTAATGTTACATATGCAAAAATTGGTCATAGACAAATCTCTTATAAATTTTAGAAAATACAAAATAAATATACGTTTATACACTTCTACTTGTTTCCCTAAGCATGACACATAATCTTTTTATATAGGTCTTTTTGAATTGCTTATAGGTTGATTAACTTAATTTTAAAATACAACATGTTTTTAGCACACTAGATTAAAAAATATACTTATATTAAAAATATATTAAAATAAATTTAAATATTTAATTATAATTTTATATAAAATATTCATTATCAATTTAAATACTTTAATATAAATTTTATAAAAAATATTTGTTATAAATTTAAATATTTAAATATTAATTTACATAAGTAAACAATAAAATAGTTGTGATTAAATAATATAAAAAACAACTAAGAAGTAATCGTCATCAATACATGAAAGTAAAGGGACAACTCCACTCCATAAGACTCAGGGTATAAAACTAATTATCCAAAATGAAAGGTACAGTTTTTGGTCTCTATTTTTTACGACAGTTATCTTGAATCTTGAACTGGCTTAAAAGGTAAGCTAACCTGCCCAGATTGCCTGAACAATAGATGAAGCACGTTCAAATTGTTTTCTGCTTAATAACGTTATTATTGTGTGTGTGAGTAACACTAATTAAGGAATTGATCGGAAGGAGAAAACAAAAGATATTAGAGTGGAAGAAATTAGATTACGGAATTAATTAGGATCAAATTAAAATAAATTAGGTAGAATTCATATTTTCACAATGACGTCTTTAATTTATGCATCTTCCTATATTATAAGGGAAAGGTTTTCATCTTCGTATCCCATTTGTAGTATTTGTGTTAGAAAAGATATATTAGTGTTACATATGCAAAAATTGGTCCTAGATAAATCTCTTATAAATTTTAGAAAATACAAAATAAATATACGTTTATACATTTCTATTTGTTTCCCTAAGCATGACACATAATCTTTTTATAAAGGTCTTTTTGAATTGCTTATAGGTTGATTAACTTAATTTTAAAATACAACATGTTTTTAGCACACTAGATTAAAAAATATACTTATATTAAAAATATATTAAATTAAATTTAAATATTTAATTATAATTTTATATAAAATATTCATTATCAATTTAAATACTTTAATATAAATTTTATAAAAAATATTTGTTATCAATTTAAATATTTAAATATTAATTTACATAAGTAAACAATAAAATAGTTGTGATTAAATAATATAAAAAACAACTAAGAAGTAATCGTCATCAATACATGAAAGTAAAGGGACAACTCCACTCCATAAGACTCAGGGTATAAAACTAATTATCCAAAATGAAAGGTACAGTTTTTGGTCTCTATTTTTTACGACAGTTATCTTGAATCTTGAACTGGCTTAAAAGGTAAGCTAACCTGCCCAGATTGCTTGAACAATAGATGAAGCACGTTCAAATTGTTTTCAGTTTAATAACGTTATTATTGTGTGTGAGTAACACTCATTAAGGAATTGATCGGAAGGAGAAACAAAAGATATTAGAGTGGAAGAAATTAGATTACGGAATTAATTTGGATCAAATTAAAATAAATTAGGTAGAATTCATATTTTCACAATTACGTCTTTAATTTGTGCATCTTCCTATATTATAAGGGAAAGGTTTTCATCTTTGTATCCCATTTGTAGTACTTGTGTTAGAAAAGATATATTAATGTTACATGTGCAAAAATTGTTCATAGATAAATCTCTTATAAATTTTAGAAAATACAAAATAAATATGCGTTTATACACTTCTATTTGTTTCCCTAAGCATGACACATAATCTTTTTATAAAGGTCTTTTTGAATTGCTTATAGGTTGATAAACTTAATTTTAAAATACAACATGTTTTTACCACACTAGATTAAAAAATATACTTATATTAAAAATATATTAAATTAAATTTAAATATTTAATTATAATTTTATATAAAATATTCATTATCAATTTAAATACTTTAATATAAATTTTATAAAAAATATTTGTTATCAATTTAAATATTTAAATATTAATTTACATAAGTAAACAATAAAATAGTTGTGATTAAATAATATAAAAAACAACTAAGAAGTAATCGTCATCAATACATGAAAGTAAAGGGACAACTCCACTCCATAAGAGTCAGGGTATAAAACTAATTATCCAAAATACAAGGTACAGTTTTTGGTCTCTATTTTTTACGACAGTTATCTTGAATCTTGAACTGGCTTAAAAGGTAAGCTAACCTGCCCAGATTGCCTGAACAATAGATGAAGCACGTTTAAATTGTTTTCTGCTTAATAACGTTATTATTGTGTGTGTGAGTAACACTAATTAAGGAATTGATCGGAAGGAGAAAACAAAAGATATTAGAGTGGAAGAAATTAGATTACGGAATTAATTAGGATCAAATTAAAATAAATTAGGTAGAATTCATATTTTCACAATGACGTCTTTAATTTATGCATCTTCCTATATTATAAGGAAAAGGTTTTCATCTTTGTATCCCATTTGTAGTATTTGTGTTAGAAAAGATATATTAATGTTACATATGCAAAAATTGGTCCTAGATAAATCTCTTATAAATTTTAGAAAATACAAAATAAATATACGTTTATACACTTCTATTTGTTTCCCTAAGCATGACACATAATATTTTTATAAAGGTCTTTTTGAATTGCTTATAGGTTGATTAACTTAATTTTAAAATACAACATGTTTTTAGCACACTAGATTAAAAAATATACTTATATTAAAAATATATTAAATTAAATTTAAATATTTAATTATAATTTTATATAAAATATTCATTATCAATTTAAATACTTTAATATAAATTTTATAAAAAATATTTGTTATAAATTTAAATATTTAAATATTAATTTACATAAGTAAACAATAAAATAGTTGTGATTAAATAATATAAAAAACAACTAAGAAGTAATCGTCATCAATACATGAAAGTAAAGGGACAACTCCACTCCATAAGACTCAGGGTATAAAACTAATTATCCAAAATGAAAGATACAGTTTTTGGTCTCTATTTTTTACGACAGTTATCTTGAATCTTGAACTGGCTTAAAAGGTAAGCTAACCTGCCCAGATTGCCTGAACAATAGATGAAGCACGTTCAAATTGTTTTCAGCTTAATAACGTTATTATTGTGTGTGTGTGAGTAACACTAATTAAGGAATTGATCGGAAGGAGAAAACAAAAGATATTAGAGTGGAAGAAATTAGATTACGGAATTAATTAGGATCAAATTAAAATAAATTAGGTAGAATTCATATTTTCACAATTACGTCTTTAATTTATGCATCTTCCTATATTATAAGGGAAAGGTTTTCATCTTCGTATCCCATTTGTAGTATTTGTGTTAGAAAAGATATATTAATGTTACATATGCAAAAATTGTTCATAGATAAATCTCTTATAAATTTTAGAAAATACAAAATAAATATACGTTTATACACTTCTATTTGTTTCCCTAAGCATGACACATAATCTTTTTATAAAGGTCTTTTTGAATTGCTTATAGGTTGATTAACTTAATTTTAAAATACAACATGTTTTTAGCACACTAGATTAAAAAATATACTTATATTAAAAATATATTAAATTAAATTTAAATATTTAATTATAATTTTATATAAAATATTCATTATCAATTTAAATACTTTAATATAAATTTTATATAAAAAATTTGTTATCAATTTAAATATTTTAATATTAATTTATATAAGTAAAGTATAAAATAGTTGTGATTAAATAATATAAAAAACAACTAAGAAATAATCGTCATCAATACATGAAAATAAAGGGACAAATCCACTCCATAAGACTCAAGGTATAAAACTAATTATCCAAAATGAAAGGTACAGTTTTTGGTCTCTATTTTTTACGACAGTTATCTTGAATCTTGAACTGGCTTAAAAGGTAAGGTAACCTGTCCAGATTGCTTGAACAATAGATGAAGCACGTTCAAATTGTTTTTAGCTTAATAACGTTATTATTGTGTGTGAGTAACACTCATTAAGGAATTGATCGGAAGGAGAAACAAAAGATATTAGAGTGGAAGAAATTAGATTACGGAATTAATTAGGATCAAATTAAAATAAATTAGGTAGAATTCATATTTTCACAATTACGTCTTTAATTTGTGCATCTTCCTATATTATAAGGGAAAGGTTTTCATCTTTGTATCCCATTTGTAGTATTTGTGTTAGAAAAGATATATTAATGTTACATATGCAAAAATTGGTCATAGACAAATCTCTTATAAATTTTAGAAAATACAAAATAAATATACGTTTATACACTTCTACTTGTTTCCCTAAGCATGACACATAATCTTTTTATATAGGTCTTTTTGAATTGCTTATAGGTTGATTAACTTAATTTTAAAATACAACATGTTTTTAGCACACTAGATTAAAAAATATACTTATATTAAAAATATATTAAAATAAATTTAAATATTTAATTATAATTTTATATAAAATATTCATTATCAATTTAAATACTTTAATATAAATTTTATAAAAAATATTTGTTATAAATTTAAATATTTAAATATTAATTTACATAAGTAAACAATAAAATAGTTGTGATTAAATAATATAAAAAACAACTAAGAAGTAATCGTCATCAATACATGAAAGTAA
This sequence comes from Lathyrus tuberosus, assembly GCA_022829125.1. Classification (NCBI taxonomy): domain Eukaryota; kingdom Viridiplantae; phylum Streptophyta; class Magnoliopsida; order Fabales; family Fabaceae; genus Lathyrus; species Lathyrus tuberosus. Next base: position 1,848,753 of record JALAZF010000052.1, on the reverse strand, counting down.
AGGGACAACTCCACTCCATAAGACTCAGGGTATAAAACTAATTATCCAAAATGAAAGGTACAGTTTTTGGTCTCTATTTTTTACGACAGTTATCTTGAATCTTGAACTGGCTTAAAAGGTAAGCTAACCTGCCCAGATTGCCTGAACAATAGATGAAGCACGTTCAAATTGTTTTCTGCTTAATAACGTTATTATTGTGTGTGTGAGTAACACTAATTAAGGAATTGATCGGAAGGAGAAAACAAAAGATATTAGAGTGGAAGAAATTAGATTACGGAATTAATTAGGATCAAATTAAAATAAATTAGGTAGAATTCATATTTTCACAATGACGTCTTTAATTTATGCATCTTCCTATATTATAAGGGAAAGGTTTTCATCTTCGTATCCCATTTGTAGTATTTGTGTTAGAAAAGATATATTAGTGTTACATATGCAAAAATTGGTCCTAGATAAATCTCTTATAAATTTTAGAAAATACAAAATAAATATACGTTTATACATTTCTATTTGTTTCCCTAAGCATGACACATAATCTTTTTATAAAGGTCTTTTTGAATTGCTTATAGGTTGATTAACTTAATTTTAAAATACAACATGTTTTTAGCACACTAGATTAAAAAATATACTTATATTAAAAATATATTAAATTAAATTTAAATATTTAATTATAATTTTATATAAAATATTCATTATCAATTTAAATACTTTAATATAAATTTTATAAAAAATATTTGTTATCAATTTAAATATTTAAATATTAATTTACATAAGTAAACAATAAAATAGTTGTGATTAAATAATATAAAAAACAACTAAGAAGTAATCGTCATCAATACATGAAAGTAAAGGGACAACTCCACTCCATAAGACTCAGGGTATAAAACTAATTATCCAAAATGAAAGGTACAGTTTTTGGTCTCTATTTTTTACGACAGTTATCTTGAATCTTGAACTGGCTTAAAAGGTAAGCTAACCTGCCCAGATTGCTTGAACAATAGATGAAGCACGTTCAAATTGTTTTCAGTTTAATAACGTTATTATTGTGTGTGAGTAACACTCATTAAGGAATTGATCGGAAGGAGAAACAAAAGATATTAGAGTGGAAGAAATTAGATTACGGAATTAATTTGGATCAAATTAAAATAAATTAGGTAGAATTCATATTTTCACAATTACGTCTTTAATTTGTGCATCTTCCTATATTATAAGGGAAAGGTTTTCATCTTTGTATCCCATTTGTAGTACTTGTGTTAGAAAAGATATATTAATGTTACATGTGCAAAAATTGTTCATAGATAAATCTCTTATAAATTTTAGAAAATACAAAATAAATATGCGTTTATACACTTCTATTTGTTTCCCTAAGCATGACACATAATCTTTTTATAAAGGTCTTTTTGAATTGCTTATAGGTTGATAAACTTAATTTTAAAATACAACATGTTTTTACCACACTAGATTAAAAAATATACTTATATTAAAAATATATTAAATTAAATTTAAATATTTAATTATAATTTTATATAAAATATTCATTATCAATTTAAATACTTTAATATAAATTTTATAAAAAATATTTGTTATCAATTTAAATATTTAAATATTAATTTACATAAGTAAACAATAAAATAGTTGTGATTAAATAATATAAAAAACAACTAAGAAGTAATCGTCATCAATACATGAAAGTAAAGGGACAACTCCACTCCATAAGAGTCAGGGTATAAAACTAATTATCCAAAATACAAGGTACAGTTTTTGGTCTCTATTTTTTACGACAGTTATCTTGAATCTTGAACTGGCTTAAAAGGTAAGCTAACCTGCCCAGATTGCCTGAACAATAGATGAAGCACGTTTAAATTGTTTTCTGCTTAATAACGTTATTATTGTGTGTGTGAGTAACACTAATTAAGGAATTGATCGGAAGGAGAAAACAAAAGATATTAGAGTGGAAGAAATTAGATTACGGAATTAATTAGGATCAAATTAAAATAAATTAGGTAGAATTCATATTTTCACAATGACGTCTTTAATTTATGCATCTTCCTATATTATAAGGAAAAGGTTTTCATCTTTGTATCCCATTTGTAGTATTTGTGTTAGAAAAGATATATTAATGTTACATATGCAAAAATTGGTCCTAGATAAATCTCTTATAAATTTTAGAAAATACAAAATAAATATACGTTTATACACTTCTATTTGTTTCCCTAAGCATGACACATAATATTTTTATAAAGGTCTTTTTGAATTGCTTATAGGTTGATTAACTTAATTTTAAAATACAACATGTTTTTAGCACACTAGATTAAAAAATATACTTATATTAAAAATATATTAAATTAAATTTAAATATTTAATTATAATTTTATATAAAATATTCATTATCAATTTAAATACTTTAATATAAATTTTATAAAAAATATTTGTTATAAATTTAAATATTTAAATATTAATTTACATAAGTAAACAATAAAATAGTTGTGATTAAATAATATAAAAAACAACTGAGAAGTAATCGTCATCAATACATGAAAGTAAAGGGACAACTCCACTCCATAAGACTCAGGGTATAAAACTAATTATCCAAAATGAAAGATACAGTTTTTGGTCTCTATTTTTTACGACAGTTATCTTGAATCTTGAACTGGCTTAAAAGGTAAGCTAACCTGCCCAGATTGCCTGAACAATAGATGAAGCACGTTCAAATTGTTTTCAGCTTAATAACGTTATTATTGTGTGTGTGTGAGTAACACTAATTAAGGAATTGATCGGAAGGAGAAAACAAAAGATATTAGAGTGGAAGAAATTAGATTACGGAATTAATTAGGATCAAATTAAAATAAATTAGGTAGAATTCATATTTTCACAATTACGTCTTTAATTTATGCATCTTCCTATATTATAAGGGAAAGGTTTTCATCTTCGTATCCCATTTGTAGTATTTGTGTTAGAAAAGATATATTAATGTTACATATGCAAAAATTGTTCATAGATAAATCTCTTATAAATTTTAGAAAATACAAAATAAATATACGTTTATACACTTCTATTTGTTTCCCTAAGCATGACACATAATCTTTTTATAAAGGTCTTTTTGAATTGCTTATAGGTTGATTAACTTAATTTTAAAATACAACATGTTTTTAGCACACTAGATTAAAAAATATACTTATATTAAAAATATATTAAATTAAATTTAAATATTTAATTATAATTTTATATAAAATATTCATTATCAATTTAAATACTTTAATATAAATTTTATATAAAAAATTTGTTATCAATTTAAATATTTTAATATTAATTTATATAAGTAAAGTATAAAATAGTTGTGATTAAATAATATAAAAAACAACTAAGAAATAATCGTCATCAATACATGAAAATAAAGGGACAAATCCACTCCATAAGACTCAAGGTATAAAACTAATTATCCAAAATGAAAGGTACAGTTTTTGGTCTCTATTTTTTACGACAGTTATCTTGAATCTTGAACTGGCTTAAAAGGTAAGCTAACCTGCCCAGATTGCTTGAACAATAGATGAAGCACGTTCAAATTGTTTTCTGCTTAATAACGTTATTATTGTGTGTGTGAGTAACACTAATTAAGGAATTGATCGGAAGGAGAAAACAAAAGATATTAGAGTGGAAGAAATTAGATTACGGAGTTAATTAGGATCAAATTAAAATAAATTAGGTAGAATTCATATTTTCACAATGACGTCTTTAATTTATGCATCTTCCTATATTATAAGGGAAAGGTTTTCATCTTTGTATCCCATTTGTAGTATTTGTGTTAGAAAAGATATATTAGTGTTACATATGCAAAAATTGTTCATAGATAAATCTCTTATAAATTTTAGAAAATACAAAATAAATATACGTTTATACACTTCTATTTGTTTCCCTAAGCATGACACATAATCTTTTTATAAAGGTCTTTTTGAATTGCTTATAGGTTGATTAACTTAATTTTAAAATACAACATGTTTTTAGCACACTAGATTAAAAAATATACTTATATTAAAAATATATTAAATTAAATTTAAATATTTAATTATAATTTTATATAAAATATTCATTATCAATTTAAATACTTTAATATAAATTTTATATAAAAAATTTGTTATCAATTTAAATATTTTAATATTAATTTATATAAGTAAAGTATAAAATAGTTGTGATTAAATAATATAAAAAACAACTAAGAAATAATCGTCATCAATACATGAAAATAAAGGGACAAATCCACTCCATAAGACTCAAGGTATAAAACTAATTATCCAAAATGAAAGGTACAGTTTTTGGTCTCTATTTTTTACGACAGTTATCTTGAATCTTGAACTGGCTTAAAAGGTAAGGTAACCTGTCCAGATTGCTTGAACAATAGATGAAGCACGTTCAAATTGTTTTTAGCTTAATAACGTTATTATTGTGTGTGAGTAACACTCATTAAGGAATTGATCGGAAGGAGAAACAAAAGATATTAGAGTGGAAGAAATTAGATTACGGAATTAATTAGGATCAAATTAAAATAAATTAGGTAGAATTCATATTTTCACAATTACGTCTTTAATTTGTGCATCTTCCTATATTATAAGGGAAAGGTTTTCATCTTTGTATCCCATTTGTAGTATTTGTGTTAGAAAAGATATATTAATGTTACATATGCAAAAATTGGTCATAGACAAATCTCTTATAAATTTTAGAAAATACAAAATAAATATACGTTTATACACTTCTACTTGTTTCCCTAAGCATGACACATAATCTTTTTATATAGGTCTTTTTGAATTGCTTATAGGTTGATTAACTTAATTTTAAAATACAACATGTTTTTAGCACACTAGATTAAAAAATATACTTATATTAAAAATATATTAAAATAAATTTAAATATTTAATTATAATTTTATATAAAATATTCATTATCAATTTAAATACTTTAATATAAATTTTATAAAAAATATTTGTTATAAATTTAAATATTTAAATATTAATTTACATAAGTAAACAATAAAATAGTTGTGATTAAATAATATAAAAAACAACTAAGAAGTAATCGTCATCAATACATGAAAGTAAAGGGACAACTCCACTCCATAAGACTCAGGGTATAAAACTAATTATCCAAAATGAAAGGTACAGTTTTTGGTCTCTATTTTTTACGACAGTTATCTTGAATCTTGAACTGGCTTAAAAGGTAAGCTAACCTGCCCAGATTGCCTGAACAATAGATGAAGCACGTTCAAATTGTTTTCTGCTTAATAACGTTATTATTGTGTGTGTGAGTAACACTAATTAAGGAATTGATCGGAAGGAGAAAACAAAAGATATTAGAGTGGAAGAAATTAGATTACGGAATTAATTAGGATCAAATTAAAATAAATTAGGTAGAATTCATATTTTCACAATGACGTCTTTAATTTATGCATCTTCCTATATTATAAGGGAAAGGTTTTCATCTTCGTATCCCATTTGTAGTATTTGTGTTAGAAAAGATATATTAGTGTTACATATGCAAAAATTGGTCCTAGATAAATCTCTTATAAATTTTAGAAAATACAAAATAAATATACGTTTATACATTTCTATTTGTTTCCCTAAGCATGACACATAATCTTTTTATAAAGGTCTTTTTGAATTGCTTATAGGTTGATTAACTTAATTTTAAAATACAACATGTTTTTAGCACACTAGATTAAAAAATATACTTATATTAAAAATATATTAAATTAAATTTAAATATTTAATTATAATTTTATATAAAATATTCATTATCAATTTAAATACTTTAATATAAATTTTATAAAAAATATTTGTTATCAATTTAAATATTTAAATATTAATTTACATAAGTAAACAATAAAATAGTTGTGATTAAATAATATAAAAAACAACTAAGAAGTAATCGTCATCAATACATGAAAGTAAAGGGACAACTCCACTCCATAAGACTCAGGGTATAAAACTAATTATCCAAAATGAAAGGTACAGTTTTTGGTCTCTATTTTTTACGACAGTTATCTTGAATCTTGAACTGGCTTAAAAGGTAAGCTAACCTGCCCAGATTGCTTGAACAATAGATGAAGCACGTTCAAATTGTTTTCAGTTTAATAACGTTATTATTGTGTGTGAGTAACACTCATTAAGGAATTGATCGGAAGGAGAAACAAAAGATATTAGAGTGGAAGAAATTAGATTACGGAATTAATTTGGATCAAATTAAAATAAATTAGGTAGAATTCATATTTTCACAATTACGTCTTTAATTTGTGCATCTTCCTATATTATAAGGGAAAGGTTTTCATCTTTGTATCCCATTTGTAGTACTTGTGTTAGAAAAGATATATTAATGTTACATGTGCAAAAATTGTTCATAGATAAATCTCTTATAAATTTTAGAAAATACAAAATAAATATGCGTTTATACACTTCTATTTGTTTCCCTAAGCATGACACATAATCTTTTTATAAAGGTCTTTTTGAATTGCTTATAGGTTGATAAACTTAATTTTAAAATACAACATGTTTTTACCACACTAGATTAAAAAATATACTTATATTAAAAATATATTAAATTAAATTTAAATATTTAATTATAATTTTATATAAAATATTCATTATCAATTTAAATACTTTAATATAAATTTTAAAAAAAATATTTGTTATCAATTTAAATATTTAAATATTAATTTACATAAGTAAAAAATAAAATAGTTGTGATTAAATAATATAAAAAACAACTAAGAAATAATCGTCATCAATACATGAAAGTAAAGGGACAACTCCACTCCATAAGACTCAAGGTATAAAACTAATTATCCAAAATGAAAGGGACAGTTTTTGGTCTCTATTTTTTACGACAGTTATCTTGAATCTTGAACTGGCTTAAAAGGTAAGGTAACCTGCCCAGATTGCTTGAACAATAGATGAAGCATGTTCAAATTGTTTTCAGCTTAATAACGTTATTATTGTGTGTGAGTAACACTCATTAAGGAATTGATCGGAAGGAGAAAACAAAAGATATTAGAGTGGAAGAAATTAGATTACGGAATTAATTAGGATCAAATTAAAATAAATTAGGTAGAATTCATATTTTCACAATTACGTCTTTAATTTATGCATCTTCCTATATTATAAGGGAAAGGTTTTTATATTTGTATCCCATTTGTAGTATTTGTGTTAGAAAAGATATATTAATGTTACATATGCAAAAATTGGTCATAGATAAATCTCTTATAAATTTTAGAAAATACAAAATAAATATACGTTTATACACTTCTATTTGTTTCCCTTAGCATGACACATAATCTTTTTATAAAGGTCTTTTTGAATTGCTTATAGGTTGATAAACTTAATTTTAAAATACAACATGTTTTTAGCACACTAGATTAAAAAATATACTTATATTAAAAATATATTAAATTAAATTTAAATATTTAATTAGAATTTTATATAAAATATTCATTATCAATTTAAATACTTTAATATAAATTTTATAAAAAATATTTGTTATCAATTTAAATATTTAAATATTAATTTACATAAGTAAACAATAAAATAGTTGTGATTAAATAATATAAAAAACAACTGAGAAGTAATCGTCATCAATACATGAAAGTAAAGGGACAACTCCACTCCATAAGAGTCAGGGTATAAAACTAATTATCCAAAATGAAAGGTACAGTTTTTGGTCTCTATTTTTTACGACAGTTATCTTGAATCTTGAACTGGCTTAAAAGGTAAGCTAACCTGCCCAGATTGCTTGAACAATAGATGAAGCACGTTCAAATTGTTTTCTGCTTAATAACGTTATTATTGTGTGTGTGAGTAACACTAATTAAGGAATTGATCGGAAGGAGAAAACAAAAGATATTAGAGTGGAAGAAATTAGATTACGGAGTTAATTAGGATCAAATTAAAATAAATTAGGTAGAATTCATATTTTCACAATGACGTCTTTAATTTATGCATCTTCCTATATTATAAGGGAAAGGTTTTCATCTTTGTATCCCATTTGTAGTATTTGTGTTAGAAAAGATATATTAGTGTTACATATGCAAAAATTGTTCATAGATAAATCTCTTATAAATTTTAGAAAATACAAAATAAATATACGTTTATACACTTCTATTTGTTTCCCTAAGCATGACACATAATCTTTTTATAAAGGTCTTTTTGAATTGCTTATAGGTTGATTAACTTAATTTTAAAATACAACATGTTTTTAGCACACTAGATTAAAAAATATACTTATATTAAAAATATATTAAATTAAATTTAAATATTTAATTATAATTTTATATAAAATATTCATTATCAATTTAAATACTTTAATATAAATTTTATATAAAAAATTTGTTATCAATTTAAATATTTTAATATTAATTTATATAAGTAAAGTATAAAATAGTTGTGATTAAATAATATAAAAAACAACTAAGAAATAATCGTCATCAATACATGAAAATAAAGGGACAAATCCACTCCATAAGACTCAAGGTATAAAACTAATTATCCAAAATGAAAGGTACAGTTTTTGGTCTCTATTTTTTACGACAGTTATCTTGAATCTTGAACTGGCTTAAAAGGTAAGGTAACCTGTCCAGATTGCTTGAACAATAGATGAAGCACGTTCAAATTGTTTTTAGCTTAATAACGTTATTATTGTGTGTGAGTAACACTCATTAAGGAATTGATCGGAAGGAGAAACAAAAGATATTAGAGTGGAAGAAATTAGATTACGGAATTAATTAGGATCAAATTAAAATAAATTAGGTAGAATTCATATTTTCACAATTACGTCTTTAATTTGTGCATCTTCCTATATTATAAGGGAAAGGTTTTCATCTTTGTATCCCATTTGTAGTATTTGTGTTAGAAAAGATATATTAATGTTACATATGCAAAAATTGGTCATAGACAAATCTCTTATAAATTTTAGAAAATACAAAATAAATATACGTTTATACACTTCTACTTGTTTCCCTAAGCATGACACATAATCTTTTTATATAGGTCTTTTTGAATTGCTTATAGGTTGATTAACTTAATTTTAAAATACAACATGTTTTTAGCACACTAGATTAAAAAATATACTTATATTAAAAATATATTAAAATAAATTTAAATATTTAATTATAATTTTATATAAAATATTCATTATCAATTTAAATACTTTAATATAAATTTTATAAAAAATATTTGTTATAAATTTAAATATTTAAATATTAATTTACATAAGTAAACAATAAAATAGTTGTGATTAAATAATATAAAAAACAACTAAGAAGTAATCGTCATCAATACATGAAAGTAAAGGGACAACTCCACTCCATAAGACTCAGGGTATAAAACTAATTATCCAAAATGAAAGGTACAGTTTTTGGTCTCTATTTTTTACGACAGTTATCTTGAATCTTGAACTGGCTTAAAAGGTAAGCTAACCTGCCCAGATTGCCTGAACAATAGATGAAGCACGTTCAAATTGTTTTCTGCTTAATAACGTTATTATTGTGTGTGTGAGTAACACTAATTAAGGAATTGATCGGAAGGAGAAAACAAAAGATATTAGAGTGGAAGAAATTAGATTACGGAATTAATTAGGATCAAATTAAAATAAATTAGGTAGAATTCATATTTTCACAATGACGTCTTTAATTTATGCATCTTCCTATATTATAAGGGAAAGGTTTTCATCTTCGTATCCCATTTGTAGTATTTGTGTTAGAAAAGATATATTAGTGTTACATATGCAAAAATTGGTCCTAGATAAATCTCTTATAAATTTTAGAAAATACAAAATAAATATACGTTTATACATTTCTATTTGTTTCCCTAAGCATGACACATAATCTTTTTATAAAGGTCTTTTTGAATTGCTTATAGGTTGATTAACTTAATTTTAAAATACAACATGTTTTTAGCACACTAGATTAAAAAATATACTTATATTAAAAATATATTAAATTAAATTTAAATATTTAATTATAATTTTATATAAAATATTCATTATCAATTTAAATACTTTAATATAAATTTTATAAAAAATATTTGTTATCAATTTAAATATTTAAATATTAATTTACATAAGTAAACAATAAAATAGTTGTGATTAAATAATATAAAAAACAACTAAGAAGTAATCGTCATCAATACATGAAAGTAAAGGGACAACTCCACTCCATAAGACTCAGGGTATAAAACTAATTATCCAAAATGAAAGGTACAGTTTTTGGTCTCTATTTTTTACGACAGTTATCTTGAATCTTGAACTGGCTTAAAAGGTAAGCTAACCTGCCCAGATTGCTTGAACAATAGATGAAGCACGTTCAAATTGTTTTCAGTTTAATAACGTTATTATTGTGTGTGAGTAACACTCATTAAGGAATTGATCGGAAGGAGAAACAAAAGATATTAGAGTGGAAGAAATTAGATTACGGAATTAATTTGGATCAAATTAAAATAAATTAGGTAGAATTCATATTTTCACAATTACGTCTTTAATTTGTGCATCTTCCTATATTATAAGGGAAAGGTTTTCATCTTTGTATCCCATTTGTAGTACTTGTGTTAGAAAAGATATATTAATGTTACATGTGCAAAAATTGTTCATAGATAAATCTCTTATAAATTTTAGAAAATACAAAATAAATATGCGTTTATACACTTCTATTTGTTTCCCTAAGCATGACACATAATCTTTTTATAAAGGTCTTTTTGAATTGCTTATAGGTTGATAAACTTAATTTTAAAATACAACATGTTTTTACCACACTAGATTAAAAAATATACTTATATTAAAAATATATTAAATTAAATTTAAATATTTAATTATAATTTTATATAAAATATTCATTATCAATTTAAATACTTTAATATAAATTTTAAAAAAAATATTTGTTATCAATTTAAATATTTAAATATTAATTTACATAAGTAAAAAATAAAATAGTTGTGATTAAATAATATAAAAAACAACTAAGAAATAATCGTCATCAATACATGAAAGTAAAGGGACAACTCCACTCCATAAGACTCAAGGTATAAAACTAATTATCCAAAATGAAAGGGACAGTTTTTGGTCTCTATTTTTTACGACAGTTATCTTGAATCTTGAACTGGCTTAAAAGGTAAGGTAACCTGCCCAGATTGCTTGAACAATAGATGAAGCATGTTCAAATTGTTTTCAGCTTAATAACGTTATTATTGTGTGTGAGTAACACTCATTAAGGAATTGATCGGAAGGAGAAAACAAAAGATATTAGAGTGGAAGAAATTAGATTACGGAATTAATTAGGATCAAATTAAAATAAATTAGGTAGAATTCATATTTTCACAATTACGTCTTTAATTTATGCATCTTCCTATATTATAAGGGAAAGGTTTTTATATTTGTATCCCATTTGTAGTATTTGTGTTAGAAAAGATATATTAATGTTACATATGCAAAAATTGGTCATAGATAAATCTCTTATAAATTTTAGAAAATACAAAATAAATATACGTTTATACACTTCTATTTGTTTCCCTTAGCATGACACATAATCTTTTTATAAAGGTCTTTTTGAATTGCTTATAGGTTGATAAACTTAATTTTAAAATACAACATGTTTTTAGCACACTAGATTAAAAAATATACTTATATTAAAAATATATTAAATTAAATTTAAATATTTAATTAGAATTTTATATAAAATATTCATTATCAATTTAAATACTTTAATATAAATTTTATAAAAAATATTTGTTATCAATTTAAATATTTAAATATTAATTTACATAAGTAAACAATAAAATAGTTGTGATTAAATAATATAAAAAACAACTGAGAAGTAATCGTCATCAATACATGAAAGTAAAGGGACAACTCCACTCCATAAGAGTCAGGGTATAAAACTAATTATCCAAAATGAAAGGTACAGTTTTTGGTCTCTATTTTTTACGACAGTTATCTTGAATCTTGAACTGGCTTAAAAGGTAAGCTAACCTGCCCAGATTGCTTGAACAATAGATGAAGCACGTTCAAATTGTTTTCTGCTTAATAACGTTATTATTGTGTGTGTGAGTAACACTAATTAAGGAATTGATCGGAAGGAGAAAACAAAAGATATTAGAGTGGAAGAAATTAGATTACGGAGTTAATTAGGATCAAATTAAAATAAATTAGGTAGAATTCATATTTTCACAATGACGTCTTTAATTTATGCATCTTCCTATATTATAAGGGAAAGGTTTTCATCTTTGTATCCCATTTGTAGTATTTGTGTTAGAAAAGATATATTAGTGTTACATATGCAAAAATTGTTCATAGATAAATCTCTTATAAATTTTAGAAAATACAAAATAAATATACGTTTATACACTTCTATTTGTTTCCCTAAGCATGACACATAATCTTTTTATAAAGGTCTTTTTGAATTGCTTATAGGTTGATTAACTTAATTTTAAAATACAACATGTTTTTAGCACACTAGATTAAAAAATATACTTATATTAAAAATATATTAAATTAAATTTAAATATTTAATTATAATTTTATATAAAATATTCATTATCAATTTAAATACTTTAATATAAATTTTATATAAAAAATTTGTTATCAATTTAAATATTTTAATATTAATTTATATAAGTAAAGTATAAAATAGTTGTGATTAAATAATATAAAAAACAACTAAGAAATAATCGTCATCAATACATGAAAATAAAGGGACAAATCCACTCCATAAGACTCAAGGTATAAAACTAATTATCCAAAATGAAAGGTACAGTTTTTGGTCTCTATTTTTTACGACAGTTATCTTGAATCTTGAACTGGCTTAAAAGGTAAGGTAACCTGTCCAGATTGCTTGAACAATAGATGAAGCACGTTCAAATTGTTTTTAGCTTAATAACGTTATTATTGTGTGTGAGTAACACTCATTAAGGAATTGATCGGAAGGAGAAACAAAAGATATTAGAGTGGAAGAAATTAGATTACGGAATTAATTAGGATCAAATTAAAATAAATTAGGTAGAATTCATATTTTCACAATTACGTCTTTAATTTGTGCATCTTCCTATATTATAAGGGAAAGGTTTTCATCTTTGTATCCCATTTGTAGTATTTGTGTTAGAAAAGATATATTAATGTTACATATGCAAAAATTGGTCATAGACAAATCTCTTATAAATTTTAGAAAATACAAAATAAATATACGTTTATACACTTCTACTTGTTTCCCTAAGCATGACACATAATCTTTTTATATAGGTCTTTTTGAATTGCTTATAGGTTGATTAACTTAATTTTAAAATACAACATGTTTTTAGCACACTAGATTAAAAAATATACTTATATTAAAAATATATTAAAATAAATTTAAATATTTAATTATAATTTTATATAAAATATTCATTATCAATTTAAATACTTTAATATAAATTTTATAAAAAATATTTGTTATAAATTTAAATATTTAAATATTAATTTACATAAGTAAACAATAAAATAGTTGTGATTAAATAATATAAAAAACAACTAAGAAGTAATCGTCATCAATACATGAAAGTAAAGGGACAACTCCACTCCATAAGACTCAGGGTATAAAACTAATTATCCAAAATGAAAGGTACAGTTTTTGGTCTCTATTTTTTACGACAGTTATCTTGAATCTTGAACTGGCTTAAAAGGTAAGCTAACCTGCCCAGATTGCCTGAACAATAGATGAAGCACGTTCAAATTGTTTTCTGCTTAATAACGTTATTATTGTGTGTGTGAGTAACACTAATTAAGGAATTGATCGGAAGGAGAAAACAAAAGATATTAGAGTGGAAGAAATTAGATTACGGAATTAATTAGGATCAAATTAAAATAAATTAGGTAGAATTCATATTTTCACAATGACGTCTTTAATTTATGCATCTTCCTATATTATAAGGGAAAGGTTTTCATCTTCGTATCCCATTTGTAGTATTTGTGTTAGAAAAGATATATTAGTGTTACATATGCAAAAATTGGTCCTAGATAAATCTCTTATAAATTTTAGAAAATACAAAATAAATATACGTTTATACATTTCTATTTGTTTCCCTAAGCATGACACATAATCTTTTTATAAAGGTCTTTTTGAATTGCTTATAGGTTGATTAACTTAATTTTAAAATACAACATGTTTTTAGCACACTAGATTAAAAAATATACTTATATTAAAAATATATTAAATTAAATTTAAATATTTAATTATAATTTTATATAAAATATTCATTATCAATTTAAATACTTTAATATAAATTTTATAAAAAATATTTGTTATCAATTTAAATATTTAAATATTAATTTACATAAGTAAACAATAAAATAGTTGTGATTAAATAATATAAAAAACAACTAAGAAGTAATCGTCATCAATACATGAAAGTAAAGGGACAACTCCACTCCATAAGACTCAGGGTATAAAACTAATTATCCAAAATGAAAGGTACAGTTTTTGGTCTCTATTTTTTACGACAGTTATCTTGAATCTTGAACTGGCTTAAAAGGTAAGCTAACCTGCCCAGATTGCTTGAACAATAGATGAAGCACGTTCAAATTGTTTTCAGTTTAATAACGTTATTATTGTGTGTGAGTAACACTCATTAAGGAATTGATCGGAAGGAGAAACAAAAGATATTAGAGTGGAAGAAATTAGATTACGGAATTAATTTGGATCAAATTAAAATAAATTAGGTAGAATTCATATTTTCACAATTACGTCTTTAATTTGTGCATCTTCCTATATTATAAGGGAAAGGTTTTCATCTTTGTATCCCATTTGTAGTACTTGTGTTAGAAAAGATATATTAATGTTACATGTGCAAAAATTGTTCATAGATAAATCTCTTATAAATTTTAGAAAATACAAAATAAATATGCGTTTATACACTTCTATTTGTTTCCCTAAGCATGACACATAATCTTTTTATAAAGGTCTTTTTGAATTGCTTATAGGTTGATAAACTTAATTTTAAAATACAACATGTTTTTACCACACTAGATTAAAAAATATACTT
Source organism: Lathyrus tuberosus (assembly GCA_022829125.1). Taxonomy (NCBI): domain Eukaryota; kingdom Viridiplantae; phylum Streptophyta; class Magnoliopsida; order Fabales; family Fabaceae; genus Lathyrus; species Lathyrus tuberosus. Next base: position 1,833,712 of record JALAZF010000052.1, on the reverse strand, counting down.
ATATTAAAAATATATTAAATTAAATTTAAATATTTAATTATAATTTTATATAAAATATTCATTATCAATTTAAATACTTTAATATAAATTTTAAAAAAAATATTTGTTATCAATTTAAATATTTAAATATTAATTTACATAAGTAAAAAATAAAATAGTTGTGATTAAATAATATAAAAAACAACTAAGAAATAATCGTCATCAATACATGAAAGTAAAGGGACAACTCCACTCCATAAGACTCAAGGTATAAAACTAATTATCCAAAATGAAAGGGACAGTTTTTGGTCTCTATTTTTTACGACAGTTATCTTGAATCTTGAACTGGCTTAAAAGGTAAGGTAACCTGCCCAGATTGCTTGAACAATAGATGAAGCATGTTCAAATTGTTTTCAGCTTAATAACGTTATTATTGTGTGTGAGTAACACTCATTAAGGAATTGATCGGAAGGAGAAAACAAAAGATATTAGAGTGGAAGAAATTAGATTACGGAATTAATTAGGATCAAATTAAAATAAATTAGGTAGAATTCATATTTTCACAATTACGTCTTTAATTTATGCATCTTCCTATATTATAAGGGAAAGGTTTTTATATTTGTATCCCATTTGTAGTATTTGTGTTAGAAAAGATATATTAATGTTACATATGCAAAAATTGGTCATAGATAAATCTCTTATAAATTTTAGAAAATACAAAATAAATATACGTTTATACACTTCTATTTGTTTCCCTTAGCATGACACATAATCTTTTTATAAAGGTCTTTTTGAATTGCTTATAGGTTGATAAACTTAATTTTAAAATACAACATGTTTTTAGCACACTAGATTAAAAAATATACTTATATTAAAAATATATTAAATTAAATTTAAATATTTAATTAGAATTTTATATAAAATATTCATTATCAATTTAAATACTTTAATATAAATTTTATAAAAAATATTTGTTATCAATTTAAATATTTAAATATTAATTTACATAAGTAAACAATAAAATAGTTGTGATTAAATAATATAAAAAACAACTGAGAAGTAATCGTCATCAATACATGAAAGTAAAGGGACAACTCCACTCCATAAGAGTCAGGGTATAAAACTAATTATCCAAAATGAAAGGTACAGTTTTTGGTCTCTATTTTTTACGACAGTTATCTTGAATCTTGAACTGGCTTAAAAGGTAAGCTAACCTGCCCAGATTGCTTGAACAATAGATGAAGCACGTTCAAATTGTTTTCTGCTTAATAACGTTATTATTGTGTGTGTGAGTAACACTAATTAAGGAATTGATCGGAAGGAGAAAACAAAAGATATTAGAGTGGAAGAAATTAGATTACGGAATTAATTAGGATCAAATTAAAATAAATTAGGTAGAATTCATATTTTCACAATGACGTCTTTAATTTATGCATCTTCCTATATTATAAGGGAAAGGTTTTCATCTTTGTATCCCATTTGTAGTATTTGTGTTAGAAAAGATATATTAGTGTTACATATGCAAAAATTGGTCCTAGATAAATCTCTTATAAATTTTAGAAAATACAAAATAAATATACGTTTATTGTAATACCCCGTAAATTTATAAACGCTCTAGTTAATTTTATTATGATCAACTGGGTTCCGGAGTGCTCTGAGTAATTATTTGGTAAAATAATTAGAGTAAACTGACGAACTCAGAGTCGATTAAATTATTAGTATTTAACGTTGAGTTTTTATAATTTGATGTATTTGAGCTAATTTTGGACATTTAGTAGTGTTACTAAAAATGATAGTTTCTATACTATCTATTTTCTTTTCATTTTCCTTGGAAAACAAACAAAAGCTAAAAGAGAAAGAAAGAAAAGGAAAAAGGGAAGGAAGGAAAGGAAAAGAAAGAGGAAGAAGAGAAATTTTCCAAAAGCTCAAGAATCATCATCAATTCATCTGTTCTTCGTTTAATCGTCTCAGTGTCAACCTCCTCGTCTAGTAATCCAGGTGGGTTCTAGTTAGACTCTTTAGAGTAGGATTATTTTGAGTTTAGAGTTAGATTGGAAATTGGGAAAAATGGGTATTTTGGTATAAAATCATGAATCTAACTGTTAAAATTCAATGTTTGATTATATGCTATACTGGTTGTTGTATTATAACATGTTTTGTTGCTTGATGATTGATCAAAATGTGATTTTGGGGTTGATTTGGACCAAACTCATAGAAAATTCTTCTGCTGGTTTTTCTGCAGATTTCCTCTGCCCATACGCGTATGGGGCCTTGCCTTACGCGTATGGGGCATGGCAATACGCGTACGGGGAGTGCCAATACGCGTACGGCCAGGAGAGTTGCAGAATTCTGCTGTTGTGATTTATTTTCCGATCGATTATTTACAATGCCGTAACTTTTTGTACGTAACTCGGATTGGAACAATTTTGGTATCGTTGGAAAGATAATAAAATGTACTTTCTTATTACAATGGTTTTAAGATTGTCGGCCGATTTAATTATATCAGGATTTCTGGAATAGTGTCGTTTTATCGACTTTTATCTGTTAATTGTGTGTAATTATTGTGGACAATGTATGCATGCTAAAATATGAAATAGGCAGAGTGAGGATTATTGCCAAAACTGTGTCGGGAGTGTGAATTGTTCCATGTGTGGCAACGCTCGTGCATGAAAGGCCGAGGCGTGTACTTTCTGTTTATCAATAACCACAGTTGTGCGGTGTAGTTCATGAGACTCGAGCACCTCCTCTGAACGTTATACACAACTACTTGGCAGGTTTGAGTCCCGTGTTAAGTACGATTGGAGCCTACGGGTAAAGAGACTTGTGACGGTGTAAGGGCCGTGAGAAGTGACGGATCACGGTGTACGGACCGGTGATCCCGAATCCAATCGTATGCCAAGTAGCTACAAGGATCCATGACTCGGATCGCCTTCTAGACGTAGAAGGGTACGAGAAAAGGGGATACCTTGGTATTGGTTATTGATATGTGAGTTCTTGAGTGTACGGACTCAGAACGTACTACGGTACTTTGTGAATCCTTGAGTTTACAGGCTCAAGAGGTACTTCGGTACTAGTGTGAGTTTACAGGCTCACCGTGGCGGTTACTTGTGTGTGTGTACTCATGGTCCTTCCCCTTTCCCCTTGGACATGAGTTAGGACTTTGTTAGAACCCTGTAAAGCTGAGATGACTTTAAGATAGGGAACTCACTGAGATTTGATGTATCTCACCCCACTGTTGTTGTTTACATCACAGGTTCTACAGGTGCAGCGAAGGGTAAGGACAAGGGTATTTGACTTTCCTTACGGATCGTGGTTTTGTGATGGCATGGCTTCCGCTATGGCGTTATGTTTTGAGATCATTGTTTTGATCTAGTTCTTAGTTTTTATCATTTTGGAACATCTTGTATATGTAATGCCTTAGACTTTTAGGTGTTTTGTATTAGAGGCATTTATGTGTATAATGTGTTAACTAGGAACTTATTATGTTTCAGTACCAAAAGTGAAACTCATGTATAATATATGATTTGAGGCATGTATTGTATATGGTCTTTACAGTTGGTATCAGAGCAGGTCGTATCTTCGACCTAGCCATGAAATAGGATAAGTTTTCTTTCCGTTTCATATGCGGCGTGTCGCCATGGGTCTTGTTTGCTATGTTTATGGTATTGAGTCTGATCAACTTAATCCTATTTGTATGGAATTCAGGAACATGGCTGATAGACGCAGAAACAACCGTGGAAGACCAAGGACTACTCCAGTAGGGACAGTTCCACAAGGTGATGAAGGGAATGCCCCTTTGTACCAATTTATGCAACAGATGCAGCAGCCGCAGAATCAGTTCATGCAAGGAATGATGCAACAAATGGCTGATGGTCTGCATCCTCCAGTGGTTGTTCCGGAAGTTACGGGAGGAACTTACAGGGAATTTGTTCGTATGAATCCTCCGGAGTTTCAAGGAGGGCTAGATCCGGTGAAGGCACACGAATGGATAACAGGTATGGAAAGGATTTTTCAGATAGTTCATTGCAGTGAGGAGAATAAGGTGGTCTTTGCTTCTCACTGGTTGAAGGGTCCTGCCATGAGGTGGTGGGAGAGCGCTTCAGCCTTGATGACAACTCAGGAGGTGCCGAAAGTGTGGGAACAGTTTAAGGTAATCTTTATGGAGAAATATTTTCCGAGTTCTTTAAGGTCTCAAAAGGAGTTTGAGTTCCAACAGCTGAGACAGGGAAATTTATCAGTGGCTTCTTATGCAGAACAATTTGAGATCATGGCTGACTATTCTAGACAGGCCATGTATGCTCCTGATGAGAGGTGGAAGATAGATCAGTTTCTGTTTGGGTTAAGGGCTGAGATTTCACACAGTGTGTCTCAACGGGAATTTGCTACTTATGCTGAAATGTTAAGACAATGTTATGTGGCGGAAAATAGCTTGAAAAAGATACAAATGGAGGTGGATTCGAACAGGGTAACTCAAAGTGACCGTGGAAGGTCGAATCAACAGTTTAGGCAAAGGCAACAGTCTTCCAAAGGGAAGCAAGTACAGGGCTCTAGAACTAGTGTGCCTCCGGTATGCCGTACGTGTGGGAGAAGTCATTTTGGTAGGTGCTATTCGGATGGGATATGGTGTTATCAGTGTAACAAGATGGGTCATGTAGCAAGAGATTGTCCTCAGAGTAGGAATCAGGCACAAGGGAAGACTACGGGTCGAGTATATACTCTGGATGCAAGGAAAGCAAAGGGTGATAATTCCTTGATTGCGGGTACGTGTTTTGTTAATGGTCAACCTTTTTTTGTTTTATTTGACTGTGGGGCTACACATTATTTTGTGTCTTTAAGATGTGTGAAGCGACTAGGGTTGCAAACTATTCCTTTGTTTCCTCCTATGGTGGTTACTACTGCCATGGATGAAATGGTTGAAACACCCCTGATGTGTGAAAATTGTGTGTTGTCGGTGAATGGAAGAGTCTTCCAGATTGATCTTATTTGTCTGCCGCTTAAGAAAGTGGATGTTGTTCTGGGAATGGACTGGCTTTCAGCTAATTCGGTTTTTATCGGTTGTGAGGAGAAGCTAATTATTATTCCATCTGCTGAGACTACTCCGAAAGATGTATTATCAACGATTTTAGAAGGTACGGTGGGAATGGTAAACTTTTTGTTTGAGAAAGAGAAATCTGTTTTATTGGTTCTTACTAAGGAGGGAAGTAGTGAACAGCAAGTTCTGAGTATTCCAATAGTGTGTGAATTTCCTGAAGTGTTTCCCGAGGATGTTTCTTCTCTTCCTCCGGAGAGAGAAGTTGAGTTCTCTATTGACCTGGTACCGGGAACGGCTCCTATATCCGTTTCTCCATATCGGATGGCACCGCTTGAATTAAGAGAATTGAAGGACCAATTAGAGGACTTGATGTCTAAGCATTTTGTTAGGCCTAGTGTTTCACCGTGGGGAGCTCCAGTGTTGTTGGTAAAGAAGAAAGATGGGGGAATGCGTTTGTGCATTGATTATCGTAAGTTGAATAAAGTCACCATTAAGAACAAGTATCCCTTACTAAGGATAGACGACTTGTTAGATCAATTGAAAGGAGCTTGTGTGTTCTCAAAGATTGATTTACGGTCGGGTTATCATCAGATTCGAGTGAAGAGTTCCGATGTGCCAAAGACTGCATTTAGGACCCGTTACGGTCATTACGAATTCTTAGTGATGCCTTTCGGTGTGACTAATGCTCCAGCTGTTTTCATGGATTACATGAACCGTATATTTCAGGCTTACTTGGACCAATTTTTGGTAATCTTTATTGACGACATTCTTATTTATTCTCGTACTCCACAAGAACATGGAGAACATCTGAGGATTGTCTTATCGGTCTTGCAAGAGAAGCAATTGTTTGCTAAGTTGAGCAAGTGTGAATTTTGGATGTCGGAAGTTAATTTTCTTGGACATGTTATATCTCGAGGTGGTGTGGCAGTGGATCCATCGAAAGTAGAAGCAGTGATTAATTGGGAGAGACCGAGAAATGTTTTAGAAGTTAGAAGTTTCTTGGGTTTGGCTAGTTATTATAGAAGGTTCATTAAAGGCTTTTCTCAATTGGCCTTACCAATGACGAAACTTACTCGGAAGGATGTTGCTTTTGAGTGGGATTCGGGTTGCGAACAAAGTTTTATGCATTTGAAGGAAAGTTTGACGAGTGCTCCAGTATTAATTATTCCTGATCCTAACAACTCTTATGAAGTATTCTGTGATGCTTCTAAGAGGGGATTAGGGGGTGTTCTGATGCAAGGTGGTCAAGTGGTAGCTTATGCTTCTCGACAATTAAAAGTTCATGAGAAAAATTATCCGACTCATGATTTGGAACTAGCTGCAGTGGTTTTTGCACTGAAGGTGTGGCGTCATTATTTATATGGTGTACGTTTGAAATGTTCAGTGACCACAAAAGTTTGAAGTATTTGTTTGATCAAAAGGAGTTGAATATGCGACAAAGAAGGTGGATGGAGTACTTAAAGGATTATGACTTAGAATTGAAGTATCATCCAGGAAAGGCGAATAAAGTAGCGGATGCTTTAAGTCGGAAAATGGTACATAGTGCGGAATTGATGATTTTGGAGTATTCATTGTTGGAGAAGTTCAGAGATCTTAATCTCCAGTTTGTGTGGACTCCGAATGGTGTAATCATGGGAAATTTGAATGTCAATTCTACTTTGAGAGTTGAGATTCAACAGGTACAATTGTTAGAGGAAGGGTTACAAGAATTGTTATTTCAGCCGGGTTTTACACGAGCGACAGATGGGATTGTTTTGTTTAATCAACGGATTTGTGTTCCGAAAGATGAGGCATTAAAAAGGAAGATTTTAGACGAAGCTCATAAAGGTACTTTTACGATACATCCTGGTTCTTCGAAGATGTATCAGGATTTGAAGAAAGATTATTGGTGGTCTGGGATGAAAAAGGATATAGCGGAATATGTGTCAGGATGTGCAGTGTGCCAACAGGTGAAGATTGAACACCAAAGACCGGGCGGTTTGTTACAACCTTTGGATATTCCAGTTTGGAAGTGGGATAGTATTTCTATGGACTTTGCAGTGGGTTTACCCCGAACCCAAGGTGGGTATGATTCTATTTGGGTAATTGTAGATCGACTAACGAAATCTGCACACTTCTTAGCCGTAAAGACTACTTATAAGGCAAGTCATCTTGCAAGGTTGTTTATTGCTGAGATTGTGAGATTGCATGGTATTCCTTCTAGTATTGTGTCCGATAGAGATCCGAAGTTTACTTCGAGATTTTGGAAAGTGTTCCAACAAGCGATGGAGGATATGTTAAGAGCTTGTGTGCTAGAGAGTAGGGGGAATTGGAAAGAACTTTTACCATTAATTGAGTTTTCCTATAACAATAGTTACCATACGAGCCTCGGTATGGCTCCGTATGAAGCATTGTATGGGAGAAAGTGTAGGACACCTTTGTGTTGGGCTGAAATGGGCGAAGATAGGATTTTGGGACCCGAGATTATTCAAGAGACTACGGAAAAGATTCGAATGATCCGCGAGAAGGTTAAACAAGCACAAGATCGTCAAAAGAGTTATGCGGACAATCGTAGGAGACCTTTAGAATTTGAGGAAGGTGACCATGTATTTCTGAAAGTTACTCCGAGACTGAGATTGAAAGGACCGTTTAAGTCACGAAAGTTAAGTCTGAGATACGTGGGACCGTATTAGATTTTAGAAAGGATTGGTGAAGTTGCTTATAGATTAGCCTTACCACCCTCTCTATCCGAGATGCATGACGTTTTTCACGTATCTCAGCTCCGTAAGTTTATTCCTGATCCTCTTCAGCCATTTCTACCCGAATCAGTGGAAATTGAAGCGGATTTGACTTTTGAACCACAACTGAGTCGTATTGTGGGAAGAGAAACAAAAGTGTTAAGGAACAAAGATATTCCACTTGTTAAGGTGCAATGGGATATGACGCATCCGGGCGATGCTACTTGGGAACTAGAATCGGAAATACGAGATTCTTATCCTCATCTGTTCAGGTAATATTCTAAATTCGAGGACGAATTTCTATTTAAGGGGGGGAGGATGTAATACCCCGTAAATTTATAAACGCTCTAGTTAATTTTATTATGATCAACTGGGTTCCGGAGTACTCTGAGTAATTATTTGGTAAAATAATTAGAGTAAATTGACGAACTCAGAGTCGATTAAATTAATAGTATTTAACGTTGAGTTTTTATAATTTGATGTATTTGAGCTAATTTTGGACATTTAGTAGTGTTACTAAAAATGATAGTTTCTATACTATCTATTTTCTTTTCATTTTCCTTGGAAAACAAACAAAAGCTAAAAGAGAAAGAAAGAAAAGGAAAAAGGGAAGGAAGGAAAGGAAAAGAAAGAGGAAGAAGAGAAATTTTCCAAAAGCTCAAGAATCATCATCAATTCATCTATTCTTCGTTTAATCGTCTCAGTGTCAACCTCCTCGTCTAGTAATCCAGGTGGGTTCTAGTTAGACTCTTTAGAGTAAGATTATTTTGAGTTTAAAGTTAGATTGGAAATTGGGAAAAATGGGTATTTTGGTATAAAATCATGAATCTAACTGTTAAAATTCAATGTTTGATTATATGCTATACTGGTTGTTGTATTATAACATGTTTTGTTGCTTGATGATTGATCAAAATGTGATTTTGGGGTTGATTTGGACCAAACTCGTAGCAAATTCTTCTGCTGGTTTTTCTGCAGATTTCCGCTGCCCATACGCGTATGGGGCCTTGCCTTACGCGTATGGGGCATGGCAATACGCGTACGGGGAGTGCCAATACGCGTACGGCCATGAGAGTTGCAGAATTCTGCTGTTGTGATTTATTTTCCGATCGATTGTTTACAATGCCGTAACTTTTTGTACGTAACTCGGATTGGAACAATTTTGGTATCGTTGGAAAGATAATAAAATGTACTTTCTTATTACAATGGTTTTAAGATTGTCGGCCGATTTAATTATATCGGGATTTCTGGAATAGTGTCGTTTTATCGACTTTTATCTGTTAATTGTGTGTAATTATTGTGGACAATGTATGCATGCTAAAATATGAAATAGGCAGAGTGAGGATTATTGCCAAAACTGTGTCGGGAGTGTGAATTGTTCCATGTGTGGCAACGCTCGTGCATGAAAGGCCGAGGCGTGTACTTTCTGTTTATCAATAACCACAGTTGTGCGGTGTAGTTCATGAGACTCGAGCACCTCCTCTGAACGTTATACACAACTACTTGGCAGGTTTGAGTCCCGTGTTAAGTACGATTGGAGCCTACGGGTAAAGAGACTTGTGACGGTGTACGGGCCGTGAGAAGTGACGGATCACGGTGTACGGACCGGTGATCCCGAATCCAATCGTATGCCAAGTAGCTACAAGGATCCATGACTCGGATCGCCTTCTAGACATAGAAGGGTACGGGAAAAGGGGATACCTTGGTATTGGTTATTGATATGTGAGTTCTTGAGTGTACGGACTCAGAACGTACTACGGTACTTTGTGAATCCTTGAGTTTACAGGCTCAAGAGGTACTTCGGTACTAGTGTGAGTTTACAGGCTCACCGTGGCGGTTACTTGTGTGTGTGTACTCATGGTCCTTCCCCTTTCCCCTTGGACATGAGTTAGGACTTTCTTAGAACCCTGTAAAGCCGAGAGGACTTTAAGATAGGGAACTCACTGAGATTTGATGCATCTCACCCCACTGTTGTTGTTTACATCACAGGTTCTACAGGTGCAGCGAAGGGTAAGGACAAGGGTATTTGACTTTCCTTACGGATCGTGGTTTTGTGATGGCATGGCTTCCGCTATGGCGTTATGTTTTGAGATCATTGTTTTGATCTAGTTCTTAGTTTTTATCATTTTGGAACATCTTGTATATGTAATGCCTTAGACTTTTAGGTGTTTTGTATTAGAGGCATTTATGTGTATAATGTGTTAACTAGGAACTTATTATGTTTCAGTACCAAAAGTGAAACTCATGTATAATATATGATTTGAGGCATGTATTGTATATGGTCTTTACATTTATACACTTCTATTTGTTTCCCTAAGCATGACACATAATCTTTTTATAAAGGTCTTTTTGAATTGCTTATAGGTTGATAAACTTAATTTTAAAATACAACATGTTTTTAGCACACTAGATTAAAAAATATACTTATATTAAAAATATATTAAATTAAATTTAAATATTTAATTATAATTTTATATAAAATATTCATTATCAATTTAAATACTTTAATTTAAATTTTATAAAAAATATTTGTTATCAATTTAAATATTTAAATATTAATTTACATAAGTAAACAATAAAATAGTTGTGATTAAATAATATAAAAAACAACTAAGAAGTAATCGTCATCAATACATGAAAGTAAAGGGACAACTCCACTCCATAAGAGTCTGGGTATAAAACTAATTATCCAAAATGAAAGGTACAGTTTTTGGTCTCTATTTTTTACGACAGTTATCTTGAATCTTGAACTGGCTTAAAAGGTAAGCTAACCTGCCCAGATTGCTTGAACAATAGATGAAACACGTTCAAATTGTTTTCTGCTTAATAACGTTATTATTGTGTGTGTGAGTAACACTAATTAAGGAATTGATCGGAAGGAGAAAACAAAAGATATTAGAGTGGAAGAAATTAGATTACGGAATTAATTAGGATCAAATTAAAATAAATTAGGTAGAATTCATATTTTCACAATGACGTCTTTAATTTATGCATCTTCCTATATTATAAGGGAAAGGTTTTCATCTTTGTATCCCATTTGTAGTATTTGTGTTAGAAAAGATATATTAATGTTACATGTGCAAAAATTGTTCATAGATAAATCTCTTATAAATTTTAGAAAATACAAAATAAATATACGTTTATACACTTCTATTTGTTTCCCTAAGCATGACACATAATCTTTTTATAAAGGTCTTTTTGAATTGCTTATAGGTTGATAAACTTAATTTTAAAATACAACATGTTTTTAGCACACTAGATTAAAAAATATTCTTATATTAAAAATATATTAAATTAAATTTAAATATTTAATTATAATTTTATATAAAATATTCATTATCAATTTAAATACTTTAATATAAATTTTATAAAAAATATTTGTTATCAATTTAAATATTTAAATATTAATTTACATAAGTAAACAATAAAATAGTTGTGATTAAATAATATAAAAAACAACTAAGAAGTAATCGTCATCAATACATGAAAGTAAAGGGACAACTCCACTCCATAAGACTCAGGGTATAAAACTAATTATCCAAAATGAAAGGTAGAGTTTTTGGTCTCTATTTTTTACGACAGTTATCTTGAATCTTGAACTGGCTTAAAAGGTAAGGTAACCTGCCCAGATTGCTTGAACAATGGATGAAGCATGTTCAAATTGTTTTCAACTTAATAACGTTATTATTGTGTGTGAGTAACACTCATTAAGGAATTGACCGGAAGGAGAAAACAAAAGATATTAGAGTGGAAGAAATTAGATTACGGAATTAATTAGGATCAAATTAAAATAAATTAGGTAGAATTCATATTTTCACAATTACGTCTTTAATTTATGCATCTTCCTATATTATAAGGGAAAGGTTTTCATATTTGTATCCCATTTGTAGTATTTGTGTTAGAAAAGATATATTAATGTTACATATGCAAAAATTGGTCATAGATAAATCTCTTATAAATTTTAGAAAATACAAAATAAATATACGTTTATACACTTCTATTTGTTTCCCTAAGCATGACACATAATCTTTTTATAAAGGTCTTTTTGAATTGCTTATAGGTTGATAAACTTAATTTTAAAATACAACATGTTTTTAGCACACTAGATTAACAAATATTATTATATTAAAAATTTATAAAATTAAATTTAACTATTTAATTATAATTTTATATAAAATATTCATTATCAATTTAAATACTTTAATATAAATTTTATAAAAAATATTTGTTATCAATTTAAATATTTAAATATTAATTTACATAAGTAAACAATAAAATAGTTGTGATTAAATAATATAAAAAACAACTAAGAAATAATTGTCATCAATACATGAAAGTAAAGGGACAACTCCACTCCATAAGACTCAAGGTATAAAACTAATTATCCAAAATGAAAGGTACAGTTTTTGGTCTCTATTTTTTATGACAGTTATCTTGAATCTTGAACTGGCTTAAAAGGTAAGGTAACCTGCCCAGATTGCTTGAACAATAGATGAAGCATGTTCAAATTGTTTTCAGCTTAATAACGTTATTATTGTGTGTGAGTAACACTCATTAAGGAATTGATCAGAAGGAGAAAACAAAAGATATTATAGTGGAAGAAATTAGATTACGGAATTAATTAGGATCAAATTAAAATAAATTAGGTAGAATTCATATTTTCACAATTACGTCTTTAATTTATGCATCTTCCTATATTATAAGGGAAAGGTTTTCATATTTGTATCCCATTTGTAGTATTTGTGTTAGAAAAGATATATTAATGTTACATATGCAAAAATTGTTCATAGATAAATCTCTTATAAATTTAAGAAAATACAAAATAAATATACGTTTATACACTTTTATTTGTTTCCCTAAGCATGACACATAATCTTTTTATAAAGGTCTTTTTGAATTGCTTATAGGTTGATAAACTTAATTTTAAAATACAACATGTTTTTAGCACACTAGATTAAAAAATATAGTTATATTAAAAATATATTAAATTAAATTTCAATATTTAATTATAATTTTATATAAAATATTCATTATCAATTTAAATACTTTAATATAAATTTTATAAAAAATATTTGTTATCAATTTAAATATTTAAATATTAATTTACATAAGTAAAAAATAAAATAGTTGTGATTAAATAATATAAAAAACAACTAAGAAGTAATCGTCATCAATACATGAAAGTAAAGGGACAACTCCACTCCATAAGACTCAGGGTATAAAACTAATTATCCAAAATGAAAGGTACTGTTTTTGGTCTCTATTTTTTACGACAGTTATCTTGAATCTTGAACTGGCTTAAAAGGTAAGGTAACCTGCCCAGATTGCTTGAACAATAGATGAAGCACGTTCAAATTGTTTTCTGCTTAATAACGTTATTATTGTGTGTGTGAGTAACACTAATTAAGGAATTGATCGGAAGGAGAAAACAAAAGATATTAGAGTGGAAGAAATTAGATTACGGAATTAGTTAGGATCAAATTAAAATAAATTAGGTAGAATTCATATTTTCACAATGACGTCTTTAATTTATGCATCTTCCTTTATTATAAGGGAAAGGTTTTCATATTTGTATCCCATTTGTAGTATTTGTGTTAGAAAATATATATTAATGTTACATATGCAAAAATTGTTCATGGATAAATCTCTTATAAATTTTAGAAAATACAAAATAAATATACGTTTATACACTTCTATTTGTTTCCCTAAGCATGACACATAATCTTTTTATAAAGGTCTTTTTGAATTGCTTATAGGTTGATAAACTTAATTTTAAAATACAACATGTTTTTAGCACACTAGATTAAAAAATATACTTATATTAAAAATATATTAAATTAAATTTAAATATTTAATTATAATTTTAAATAAAATATTCATTATCAATTTAAATACTTTAATATAAATTTTATAAAAAATATTTGTTATCAATTTAAATATTTAAATATTAATTTACATAAGTAAACAATAAAATACTTGTGATTATATAATATAAAAAACATCTAAGAAGTAATCGTCATCAATACATGAAAGTAAAGGGACAACTCCACTCCATAAGACTCAGGGTATAAAACTAATTATCCAAAATGAAAGGTACAGTTTTTGGTCTCTATTTTTTACGACAGTAATCTTGAATCTTGAACTGGCTTAAAAGGTAAGGTAACCTGCCCAGATTGCTTGAACAATAGATGAAGCATGTTCAAATTGTTTTCAGCTTAATAACGTTATTATTGTGTGTGAGTAACACTCATTAAGGAATTGATCGGAAGGAGAAAACAAAAGATATTAGAGTGGAAGAAATTAGATTACAGAATTAATTAGGATCAAATTAAAATAAATTAGGTAGAATTCATATTTTCACAATTACGTCTTTAATTTATGCATCTTCCTATATTATAAGGGAAAGGTTTTCATATTTGTATCCCATTTATAGTATTTGTGTTAGAAAAGATATATTAATGTTACATATGCAAAAATTGGTCATAGATAAATCTCTTATAAATTTTAGAAAATACAAAATAAATATACGTTTATACACTTCTATTTGTTTCCCTAAGCATGACACATACTCTTTTTATAAAGGTCTTTTTGAATTGCTTATAGGTTGATAAACTTAATTTTAAAATACAACATGTTTTTAGCACACTAGATTAAAAAATATAGTTATATTAAAAATATATTAAATTAAATTTAAATATTTAATTATAATTTTATATAAAATATTCATTATCAATTTAAATACATTAATATAAATTTTATAAAAAATATTTGTTATCAATTTAAATATTTAAATATTAATTTACATAAGTAAACAATAAAATAGTTGTGATTAAATAATATAAAAAACAACTAAGAAGTAATCGTCATCAATACATGAAAGTAAAGGGACAACTCCACTCCATAAGAGTCTGGGTATAAAACTAATTATCCAAAATGAAAGGTACAGTTTTTGGTCTCTATTTTTTACGACAGTTATCTTGAATCTTGAACTGGCTTAAAAGGTAAGCTAACCTGCCCAGATTGCTTGAACAATAGATGAAGCACGTTCAAATTGTTTTCTGCTTAATAACGTTATTATTGTGTGTGTGAGTAACACTAATTAAGGAATTGATCGGAAGGAGAAAACAAAAGATATTAGAGTGGAAGAAATTAGATTACGGAATTAATTAGGATCAAATTAAAATAAATTAGGTAGAATTCATATTTTCACAATGACGTCTTTAATTTATGCATCTTCCTATATTATAAGGGAAAGGTTTTCATCTTTGTATCCCATTTGTAGTATTTGTGTTAGAAAAGATATATTAATGTTACATATGCAAAAATTGTTCATAGATAAATCTCTTATAAATTTTAGAAAATACAAAATAAATATACGTTTATACACTTTTATTTGTTTCCCTAAGCATGACACATAATCTTTTTATAAAGGTCTTTTTGAATTGCTTATATGTTGATAAACTTAATTTTAAAATACAACATGTTTTTAGCACACTAGATTAAAAAATATACTTATATTAAAAATATATTAAATTAAATTTAAATATTTAATTATAATTTTATATAAAATATTCATTATCAATTTAAATACTTTAATATAAATTTTATAAAAAATATTTGTTATCAATTTAAATATTTAAATATTAATTTACATAAGTAAAAAATAAAATAGTTGTGATTAAATAATATAAAAAACAACTAAGAAGTAATCGTCATCAATACATGAAAGTAAAGGGACAACTCCACTCCATAAGACTCAGGGTATAAAACTAATTATCCAAAATGAAAGGTACTGTTTTTGGTCTCTATTTTTTACGACAGTTATCTTGAATCTTGAACTGGCTTAAAAGGTAAGCTAACCTGCCCAGATTGCTTGAACAATAGATGAAGCACGTTCAAATTGTTTTCTGCTTAATAACGTTATTATTGTGTGTGTGAGTAACACTAATTAAGGAATTGATCGGAAGGAGAAAACAAAAGATATTAGAGTGGAAGAAATTAGATTACGGAATTAGTTAGGATCAAATTAAAATAAATTAGGTAGAATTCATATTTTCACAATGACGTCTTTAATTTATGCATCTTCCTATATTATAAGGGAAAGGTTTTCATATTTGTATCCCATTTGTAGTATTTGTGTTAGAAAAGATATATTAATGTTACATATGCAAAAATTGTTCATGGATAAATCTCTTATAAATTTTAGAAAATACAAAATAAATATACGTTTATACACTTCTATTTGTTTCCCTAAGCATGGCACATAATCTTTTTATAAAGGTCTTTTTGAATTGCTTATAGGTTGATAAACTTAATTTTAAAATACAACATGTTTTAACATGTTTTTATCTCCTTACCTATTTGTGATAGTAATGGAATACTTGAGTAGGCTTCTAAAGAAAATGCAAGAGAACCATAACTTCAACCATCACTCAAAGTGTGAAAAAATGAAGCTCACACACCTTGCATTTGCTGATGATATTTTATTATTTTGTAGGGGTGATGTAGGATCAGTGGAGTTAATGAACACTACCATGCAGTGCTTCTCCCAGTCTACAGGCCTTATGGTGAATCCTACTAAATGCCATGTGTATTTTGGGACAGTTAGAAAGGAAGACAAGGAGAGCATTATAAACTTAACAGGCTATAAAGAAGGAGCCCTTCCCTTCAAATATCTGGGAGTTCCCCTCACCAGCAAGAGATTGAACACCAACCATTATCTCCCCCTCATTGAGAGAATATTGCAGAGGATTAATCATTGGAGTGCAAAGATTCTTAGCAAGGCAGGCAGGATACAACTTGTCAAGGCTATTGTTTTTGCCACTGCCAACTACTGGCTCCAGGTGTTCCCTATCCCAAAATCTGTCATAAGGAAAATCCATACTGCTTGCAGGACATTTATTTGGACAGGGGGAACCAATCCTAGCAGGAAAAGCCCGGTGGCATGGGAGACTATTTGTAAACCCAAAAGCAAGGGTGGCCTCAATGTGCTTGACTTGGAAAAGTGGAATAAGATCACCATGCTCAAGCTCCTTTGGAACATCTGTAATAAGAGTGATGGACTGTGGGTGAAATGGGTACACACGATGTTTATAAAAGGGAGAAATGTTTTGGAGATAGAAGAAGGCAATCAAGCCTCTTGGATATTGAAGAGGATCTTAAAGGCTAGGCTGCTCATACCAGAGCTACAGAGTTTCTGGCACAACAGTTTAGAGACTAAGAAGTTTAAAATGGGCAAGGCTTATAAGGAAATGTTCAAGGCTGACCAAACAGTTGACTGGTATAGAGTTGTGGCTCGCAATTTTGCTAGACCAAGGGCTGTTTTATGCCTCTGGCAGGCCTGTCACAAAAAACTCCCGACGAAAGACAGATTGAGGAAGTGGGGTATTATTCAGGAGGTCAATTGCTGCTTCTGCCAAGAAGAGGAAAACCTGAACCATTTGATGTTCAGTTGCACTAAGATGAATGGTATTTGGAGGAGAATACTTGACTGGATGCAAATTACACACAGGCCTGGTAATTGGGAGGAGGAAATCCATTGGCTAAGTAATTTTTGTAAAGGAAGAGGGAACAGAGTGAGGATCATGAAGATAGCTGTGGCGGAGACGATCTACCATTGTTGGCAATTGCGCAACAAGAGCTGTTTTGATAGAAACCATAATATAGATACTCAAATGACTGTAAATAATATCATAGATTGCATCATCCATAGAGGATGGCATTATAGTAAGCTAAAGAAGCACATAGCCTCCTTGTTAATGTAAGAGGCTTTTGAGGTGCTTAGTCATCTTTGTACAGTCACCATTAGTAATGCAATTATTATTCTTCCAAAAAAAAAAAAAAAAAAAAATACAACATGTTTTTAGCACACTAGATTAAAAAATATACTTATATTAAAAATTTATTAAATTAAATTTAAATATTTAATTATAATTTTATATAAAATATTCATTATCAATTTAAATACTTTAATATAAATTTTATAAAAAATATTTGTTATCAATTTAAATATTAATTTACATAAGTAAACAATAAAATAGTTGTGATTAAATAATATAAAAAACAACTAAGAAGTAATCGTCATCAATACATGAAAGTAAAGGGACAACTCCACTCCATAAGACTCAGTGTATAAAACTAATTATCCAAAATGAAAGGTACAATTTTTGGTCTCTATTTTTTACGACAGTTATCTTGAATCTTGAACTGGCTTAAAAGGTAAGGTAACCTGCCCAGATTGCTTGAACAATAGATGAAGCATGTTCAAATTGTTTTCAGCTTTATAACGTTATTATTATGTGTGAGTAACACTCATTAAGGAATTGATCGGAAGGAGAAAACAAAAGATATTAGAGTGGAAGAAATTAGATTACGAAATTAATTAGGATCAAATTAAAATAAATTAGGTAGAATTCATATTTTCACAATTACGTCTTTAATTTATGCATCTTCCTATATTATAAGGGAAAGGTTTTCATATTTGTATCCCATTTGTAGTATTTGTGTTAGAAAAGATATATTAATGTTACATATGCAAAAATTGGTCATAGATAAATCTCTTATAAATTTTAGAAAATACAAAATAAATATACGTTTATACACTTCTATTTGTTTCCCTAAGCATGACACATAATCTTTTTATAAAGGTCTTTTTGAATTGCTTATAGGTTGATAAACTTAATTTTAAAATACAACATGTTTTTAGCACACTAGATTAAAAAATATACTTATATTAAAAATATATTAAATTAAATTTAAATATTTAATTATTATTTTATATAAAATATTCATTATCAATTTAAATACTTTAATTTAAATTTTATAAAAAATATTTGTTATCAATTTAAATATTTAAATATTAATTTACATAAGTAAACAATAAAATAGTTGTGATTAAATAATATAAAAAACAACTAAGAAGTAATCGTCATCAATACATGAAAGTAAAGGGACAACTCCACTCCATAAGAGTCAGGGTATAAAACTAATTATCCAAAATGAAAGGTACAGTTTTTGGTCTCTATTTTTTACGACAGTTATCTTGAATCTTGAACTAGCTTAAAAGGTAAGCTAACCTGCCCAGATTGCTTGAACAATAGATGAAGCACGTTCAAATTGTTTTCTGCTTAATAACGTTATTATTGTGTGTGTGAGTAACACTAATTAAGGAATTGATCGGAAGGAGAAAACAAAAGATATTAGAGTGGAAGAAATTAGATTACGGAATTAATTAGGATCAAATTAAAATAAATTAGGTAGAATTCATATTTTCACAATGACGTCTTTAATTTATGCATCTTCCTATATTATAAGGGAAAGGTTTTCATCTTTGTATCCCATTTGTAGTATTTGTGTTAGAAAAGATATATTAATGTTACATATGCAAAAATTGGTCCTAGATAAATCTCTTATAAATTTAGAAAATACAAAATAAATATACGTTTATACACTTCTATTTGTTTCCCTAAGCATGACACATAATCTTTTTATAAAGGTCTTTTTGAATTGCTTATAGGTTGATAAACTTAATTTTAAAATACAACATGTTTTTAGCACACTAGATTAAAAAAAGTACTTATATTAAAAATATATTAAATTAAATTTAAATATTTAATTATAATTTTATATAAAATATTCATTATCAATTTAAATACTTTAATATAAATTTTATAAAAAATATTTGTTATCAATTTAAATATTTAAATATTAATTTACATAAGTAAAAAATAAAATAGTTGTGATTAAATAATATAAAAAACAACTAAGAAGTAATCGTCATCAATACATGAAAGTAAAGGGACAACTCCACTCCATAAGACTCAGGGTATAAAACTAATTATCCAAAATGAAAGGTACTGTTTTTGGTCTCTATTTTTTACGACAGTTATCTTGAATCTTGAACTGGCTTAAAAGGTAAGCTAACCTGCCCAGATTGCTTGAACAATAGATGAAGCACGTTCAAATTGTTTTCTGCTTAATAACGTTATTATTGTGTGTGTGAGTAACACTAATTAAGGAATTGATCGGAAGGAGAAAACAAAAGATATTAGAGTGGAA
Source organism: Lathyrus tuberosus (assembly GCA_022829125.1). Lineage (NCBI taxonomy): Eukaryota > Viridiplantae > Streptophyta > Magnoliopsida > Fabales > Fabaceae > Lathyrus > Lathyrus tuberosus. Next base: position 1,813,930 of record JALAZF010000052.1, on the reverse strand, counting down.
GAAATTAGATTACGGAATTAGTTAGGATCAAATTAAAATAAATTAGGTAGAATTCATATTTTCACAATGACGTCTTTAATTTATGCATCTTCCTATATTATAAGGGAAAGGTTTTCATATTTGTATCCCATTTGTAGTATTTGTGTTAGAAAAGATATATTAATGTTACATATGCAAAAATTGGTCATAGATAAATCTCTTATAAATTTTAGAAAATACAAAATAAATATACGTTTATACACTTCTATTTGTTTCCCTAAGCATGACACATAATCTTTTTATAAAGGTCTTTTTGAATTGCTTATAGGTTGATAAACTTAATTTTAAAATACAACATGTTTTTAGCACACTAGATTAAAAAATATACTTATATTAAAAATATATTAAATTAAATTTAAATATTTAATTATTATTTTATATAAAATATTCATTATCAATTTAAATACTTTAATTTAAATTTTATAAAAAATATTTGTTATCAATTTAAATATTTAAATATTAATTTACATAAGTAAACGATAAAATAGTTGTGATTAAATAATATAAAAAACAACTAAGAAGTAATCGTCATTAATACATGAAAGTAAAGGGACAACTCCACTCCATAAGAGTCAGGGTATAAAACTAATTATCCAAAATGAAAGGTACAGTTTTTGGTCTCTATTTTTTACGACAGTTATCTTGAATCTTGAACTGGCTTAAAAGGTAAGCTAACCTGCCCAGATTGCTTGAACAATAGATGAAGCACGTTCAAATTGTTTTCTGCTTAATAACGTTATTATTGTGTGTGTGAGTAACACTAATTAAGGAATTGATCGGAAGGAGAAAACAAAAGATATTAGAGTGGAAGAAATTAGATTACGGAATTAATTAGGATCAAATTAAAATAAATTAGGTAGAATTCATATTTTCACAATGACGTCTTTAATTTATGCATCTTCCTATATTATAAGGGAAAGGTTTTCATCTTTGTATCCCATTTGTAGTATTTGTGTTAGAAAAGATATATTAATGTTACATATGCAAAAATTGGTCCTAGATAAATCTCTTATAAATTTAGAAAATACAAAATAAATATACGTTTATACACTTCTATTTGTTTCCCTAAGCATGACACATAATCTTTTTATAAAGGTCTTTTTGAATTGCTTATAGGTTGATAAACTTAATTTTAAAATACAACATGTTTTTAGCACACTAGATTAAAAAATATACTTATATTAAAAATATATTAAATTAAATTTAAATATTTAAATATAATTTTATATAAAATATTCATTATCAATTTAAATACTTTAATATAAATTTTATAAAAAATATTTGTTATCAATTTAAATATTTAAATATTAATTTACATAAGTAAAAAATAAAATAGTTGTGATTAAATAATATAAAAAACAACTAAGAAGTAATCGTCATCAATACATGAAAGTAAAGGGACAACTTCACTCCATAAGACTCAGGGTATAAAACTAATTATCCAAAATGAAAGGTACTGTTTTTGGTCTCTATTTTTTACGACAGTTATCTTGAATCTTGAACTGGCTTAAAAGGTAAGCTAACCTGCCCAGATTGCTTGAACAATAGATGAAGCACGTTCAAATTGTTTTCTGCTTAATAACGTTATTATTGTGTGTGTGAGTAACACTAATTAAGGAATTGATCGGAAGGAGAAAACAAAAGATATTAGAGTGGAAGAAATTAGATTACGGAATTAGTTAGGATCAAATTAAAATAAATTAGGTAGAATTCATATTTTCACAATGACGTCTTTAATTTATGCATCTTCCTATATTATAAGGGAAAGGTTTTCATATTTGTATCCCATTTGTAGTATTTGTGTTAGAAAAGATATATTAATGTTACATATGCAAAAATTGGTCATAGATAAATCTCTTATAAATTTTAGAAAATACAAAATAAATATACGTTTATACACTTCTATTTGTTTCCCTAAGCATGACACATAATCTTTTTATAAAGGTCTTTTTGAATTGCTTATAGGTTGATAAACTTAATTTTAAAATACAACATGTTTTTAGCACACTAGATTAAAAAATATACTTATATTAAAAATATATTAAATTAAATTTAAATATTTAATAATTATTTTATATAAAATATTCATTATCAATTTAAATACTTTAATTTAAATTTTATAAAAAATATTTGTTATCAATTTAAATATTTAAATATTAATTTACATAAGTAAACAATAAAATAGTTGTGATTAAATAATATAAAAAACAACTAAGAAGTAATCGTCATCAATACATGAAAGTAAAGGGACAACTCCACTCCATAAGAGTCAGGGTATAAAACTAATTATCCAAAATGAAAGGTACAGTTTTTGGTCTCTATTTTTTACGACAGTTATCTTGAATCTTGAACTGGCTTAAAAGGTAAGCTAACCTGCCCAGATTGCTTGAACAATAGATGAAGCACGTTCAAATTGTTTTCTGCTTAATAACGTTATTATTGTGTGTGTGAGTAACACTAATTAAGGAATTGATCGGAAGGAGAAAACAAAAGATATTAGAGTGGAAGAAATTAGATTACGGAATTAATTAGGATCAAATTAAAATAAATTAGGTAGAATTCATATTTTCACAATGACGTCTTTAATTTATGCATCTTCCTATATTATAAGTGAAAGGTTTTCATCTTTGTATCCCATTTGTAGTATTTGTGTTAGAAAAGATATATTAATGTTACATATGCAAAAATTGGTCCTAGATAAATCTCTTATAAATTTAGAAAATACAAAATAAATATACGTTTATACACTTCTATTTGTTTCCCTAAGCATGACACATAATCTTTTTATAAAGGTCTTTTTGAATTGCTTATAGGTTGATAAACTTAATTTTAAAATACAACATGTTTTTAGCACACTAGATTAAAAAATATACTTATATTAAAAATATATTAAATTAAATTTAAATATTTAATTATAATTTTATATAAAATATTCATTATCAATTTAAATACTTTAATTTAAATTTTATAAAAAATATTTGTTATCAATTTAAATATTTAAATATTAATTTACATAAGTAAACAATAAAATAGTTGTGATTAAATAATATAAAAAACAACTAAGAAGTATTCGTCATCAATACATGAAAGTAAAGGGACAACTCCACTCCATAAGACTCAGGGTATAAAACTAATTATCCAAAATGAAAGGTACAGTTTTTGGTCTCTATTTTTTACGACACTTATCTTGAATCTTGAACTGGCTTAAAAGGTAAGGTAACCTGCCCAGATTGCTTGAACAATAGATGAAGCATGTTCAAATTGTTTTCAGCTTTATAACGTTATTGTTATGTGTGAGTAACACTCATTAAGGAATTGATCGGAAGGAGAAAACAAAAGATATTAGAGTGGAAGAAATTAGATTACGAAATTAATTAGGATCAAATTAAAATAAATTAGGTAGAATTCATATTTTCACAATTACGTCTTTAATTTATGCGTCTTCCTATATTATAAGGGAAAGGTTTTCATATTTGTATCCCATTTGTAGTATTTGTGTTAGAAAAGATATATTAATGTTACATATGCAAAAATTGGTCACAGATAAATCTCTTATAAATTTTAGAAAATACAAAATAAATATACGTTTATACACTTCTATTTGTTTCCCTAAGCATGACACATACTCTTTTTATAAAGGTCTTTTTGAATTGCTTATAGGTTGATAAACTTAATTTTAAAATACAACATGTTTTTAGCACACTAGATTAAAAAATATAGTTATATTAAAAATATATTAAATTAAATTTAAATATTTAATTATAATTTTATATAAAATATTCATTATCAATTTAAATACATTAATATAAATTTTATAAAAAATATTTGTTATCAATTTAAATATTTAGATATTAATTTACATAAGTAAACAATAAAATAGTTGTGATTAAATAATATAAAAAACAACTAAGAAGTAATCGTCATCAATACATGAAAGTAAAGGGACAACTCCACTCCATAAGACTCAGGGTATAAAACTAATTATCCAAAATGAAAGGTACTGTTTTTGGTCTCCATTTTTTACGACAGTTATCTTGAATCTTGAACTGGCTTAAAAGGTAAGCTAACCTGCCCAGATTGCTTGAACAATAGATGAAGCACGTTCAAATTGTTTTCTGCTTAATAACGTTATTATTGTGTGTGTGAGTAACACTAATTAAGGAATTGATCGGAAGTAGAAAACAAAAGATATTAGAGTGGAAGAAATTAGATTACGAAATTAATTAGGATCAAATTAAAATAAATTAGGTAGAATTCATATTTTCACAATGACGTCTTTAATTTATGCATCTTCCTATATTTTAAGGGAAAGGTTTTCATCTTTGTATCCCATTTGTAGTATTTGTGTTAGAAAAGATATATTAATGTTACATATGCAAAAATTGGTCATAGATAAATCTCTTATAAATTTTAGAAAATACAAAATAAATATACGTTTATACACTTCTATTTGTTTCCCTAAGCATGACACATAATCTTTTTATAAAGGTCTTTTTGAATTGCTTATAGGTTGATAAACTTAATTTTAAAATACAACATGTTTTTAGCACACTAGATTAAAAAATATACTTATATTAAAAATATATTAAATTAAATTTAAATATTTAATTATTATTTTATATAAAATATTCATTATCAATTTAAATACTTTAATTTAAATTTTATAAAAAATATTTGTTATCAATTTAAATATTTAAATATTAATTTACATAAGTAAACAATAAAATAGTTGTGATTAAATAATATAAAAAACAACTAAGAAGTAATCGTTATCAATACATGAAAGTAAAGGGACAACTCCACTCCATAAGAGTCAGGGTATAAAACTAATTATCCAAAATGAAAGGTACAGTTTTTGGTCTCTATTTTTTACGACAGTTATCTTGAATCTTGAACTGGCTTAAAAGGTAAGCTAACCTGCCCAGATTGCCTGAACAATAGATGAAGCACGTTCAAATTGTTTTCTGCTTAATAACGTTATTATTGTGTGTGTGAGTAACACTAATTAAGGAATTGATCGGAAGGAGAAAACAAAAGATATTAGAGTGGAAGAAATTAGATTACGGAATTAATTAGGATCAAATTAAAATAAATTAGGTAGAATTCATATTTTCACAATGACGTCTTTAATTTATGCATCTTCCTATATTATAAGGGAAAGGTTTTCATCTTTGTATCCCATTTGTAGTATTTGTGTTAGAAAAGATATATTAATGTTACATATGCAAAAATTGGTCCTAGATAAATCTCTTATAAATTTAGAAAATACAAAATAAATATACGTTTATACACTTCTATTTGTTTCCCTAAGCATGACACATAATCTTTTTATAAAGGTCTTTTTGAATTGCTTATAGGTTGATAAACTTAATTTTAAAATACAACATGTTTTTAGCACACTAGATTAAAAAATATACTTATATTAAAAATATATTAAATTAAATTTAAATATTTAATTATAATTTTATATAAAATATTCATTATCAATTTAAATACTTTAATTTAAATTTTATAAAAAATATTTGTTATCAATTTAAATATTTAAATATTAATTTACATAAGTAAACAATAAAATAGTTGTGATTAAATAATATAAAAAACAACTAAGAAGTATTCGTCATCAATACATGAAAGTAAAGGGACAACTCCACTCCATAAGACTCAGGGTATAAAACTAATTATCCAAAATGAAAGGTACAGTTTTTGGTCTCTATTTTTTACGACACTTATCTTGAATCTTGAACTGGCTTAAAAGGTAAGGTAACCTGCCCAGATTGCTTGAACAATAGATGAAGCATGTTCAAATTGTTTTCAGCTTTATAACGTTATTGTTATGTGTGAGTAACACTCATTAAGGAATTGATCGGAAGGAGAAAACAAAAGATATTAGAGTGGAAGAAATTAGATTACGAAATTAATTAGGATCAAATTAAAATAAATTAGGTAGAATTCATATTTTCACAATTACGTCTTTAATTTATGCGTCTTCCTATATTATAAGGGAAAGGTTTTCATATTTGTATCCCATTTGTAGTATTTGTGTTAGAAAAGATATATTAATGTTACATATGCAAAAATTGGTCACAGATAAATCTCTTATAAATTTTAGAAAATACAAAATAAATATACGTTTATACACTTCTATTTGTTTCCCTAAGCATGACACATACTCTTTTTATAAAGGTCTTTTTGAATTGCTTATAGGTTGATAAACTTAATTTTAAAATACAACATGTTTTTAGCACACTAGATTAAAAAATATAGTTATATTAAAAATATATTAAATTAAATTTAAATATTTAATTATAATTTTATATAAAATATTCATTATCAATTTAAATACATTAATATAAATTTTATAAAAAATATTTGTTATCAATTTAAATATTTAAATATTAATTTACATAAGTAAACAATAAAATAGTTGTGATTAAATAATATAAAAAACAACTAAGAAGTAATCGTCATCAATACATGAAAGTAAAGGGACAACTCCACTCCATAAGACTCAGGGTATAAAACTAATTATCCAAAATGAAAGGTACTGTTTTTGGTCTCTATTTTTTACGACAGTTATCTTGAATCTTGAACTGGCTTAAAAGGTAAGCTAACCTGCCCAGATTGCTTGAACAATAGATGAAGCACGTTCAAATTGTTTTCTGCTTAATAACGTTATTATTGTGTGTGTGAGTAACACTAATTAAGGAATTGATCGGAAGTAGAAAACAAAAGATATTAGAGTGGAAGAAATTAGATTACGAAATTAATTAGGATCAAATTAAAATAAATTAGGTAGAATTCATATTTTCACAATGACGTCTTTAATTTATGCATCTTCCTATATTTTAAGGGAAAGGTTTTCATCTTTGTATCCCATTTGTAGTATTTGTGTTAGAAAAGATATATTAATGTTACATATGCAAAAATTGGTCATAGATAAATCTCTTATAAATTTTAGAAAATACAAAATAAATATACGTTTATACACTTCTATTTGTTTCCCTAAGCATGACACATAATCTTTTTATAAAGGTCTTTTTGAATTGCTTATAGGTTGATAAACTTAATTTTAAAATACAACATGTTTTTAGCACACTAGATTAAAAAATATACTTATATTAAAAATATATTAAATTAAATTTAAATATTTAATTATTATTTTATATAAAATATTCATTATCAATTTAAATACTTTAATATAAATTTTATAAAAAATATTTGTTATCAATTTAAATATTTAAATATTAATTTACATAAGTAAACAATAAAATAGTTGTGATTAAATAATATAAAAAACAACTAAGAAGTAATCGTCATCAATACATGAAAGTAAAGGGACAACTCCACTCCATAAGAGTCAGGGTATAAAACTAATTATCCAAAATGAAAGGTACAGTTTTTGGTCTCTATTTTTTACGACAGTTATCTTGAATCTTGAACTGGCTTAAAAGGTAAGCTAACCTGCCCAGATTGCTTGAACAATAGATGAAGCACGTTCAAATTGTTTTCTGCTTAATAACGTTATTATTGTGTGTGTGAGTAACACTAATTAAGGAATTGATCGGAAGGAGAAAACAAAAGATATTAGAGTGGAAGAAATTAGATTACGGAATTAATTAGGATCAAATTAAAATAAATTAGGTAGAATTCATATTTTCACAATGACGTCTTTAATTTATGCATCTTCCTATATTATAAGGGAAAGGTTTTCATCTTTGTATCCCATTTGTAGTATTTGTGTTAGAAAAGATATATTAATGTTACATATGCAAAAATTGGTCCTAGATAAATCTCTTATAAATTTAGAAAATACAAAATAAATATACGTTTATACACTTCTATTTGTTTCCCTAAGCATGACACATAATCTTTTTATAAAGGTCTTTTTGAATTGCTTATAGGTTGATAAACTTAATTTTAAAATACAACATGTTTTTAGCACACTAGATTAAAAAATATACTTATATTAAAAATATATTAAATTAAATTTAAATATTTAATTATAATTTTATATAAAATATTCATTATCAATTTAAATACTTTAATTTAAATTTTATAAAAAATATTTGTTATCAATTTAAATATTTAAATATTAATTTACATAAGTAAACAATAAAATAGTTGTGATTAAATAATATAAAAAACAACTAAGAAGTATTCGTCATCAATACATGAAAGTAAAGGGACAACTCCACTCCATAAGACTCAGGGTATAAAACTAATTATCCAAAATGAAAGGTACAGTTTTTGGTCTCTATTTTTTACGACACTTATCTTGAATCTTGAACTGGCTTAAAAGGTAAGGTAACCTGCCCAGATTGCTTGAACAATAGATGAAGCATGTTCAAATTGTTTTCAGCTTTATAACGTTATTGTTATGTGTGAGTAACACTCATTAAGGAATTGATCGGAAGGAGAAAACAAAAGATATTAGAGTGGAAGAAATTAGATTACGAAATTAATTAGGATCAAATTAAAATAAATTAGGTAGAATTCATATTTTCACAATTACGTCTTTAATTTATGCATCTTCCTATATTATAAGGGAAAGGTTTTCATATTTGTATCCCATTTGTAGTATTTGTGTTAGAAAAGATATATTAATGTTACATATGCAAAAATTGGTCACAGATAAATCTCTTATAAATTTTAGAAAATACAAAATAAATATACGTTTATACACTTCTATTTGTTTCCCTAAGCATGACACATACTCTTTTTATAAAGGTCTTTTTGAATTGCTTATAGGTTGATAAACTTAATTTTAAAATACAACATGTTTTTAGCACACTAGATTAAAAAATATAGTTATATTAAAAATATATTAAATTAAATTTAAATATTTAATTATAATTTTATATAAAATATTCATTATCAATTTAAATACATTAATATAAATTTTATAAAAAATATTTGTTATCAATTTAAATATTTAAATATTAATTTACATAAGTAAACAATAAAATAGTTGTGATTAAATAATATAAAAAACAACTAAGAAGTAATCGTCATCAATACATGAAAGTAAAGGGACAACTCCACTCCATAAGACTCAGGGTATAAAACTAATTATCCAAAATGAAAGGTACTGTTTTTGGTCTCTATTTTTTACGACAGTTATCTTGAATCTTGAACTGGCTTAAAAGGTAAGCTAACCTGCCCAGATTGCTTGAACAATAGATGAAGCACGTTCAAATTGTTTTCTGCTTAATAACGTTATTATTGTGTGTGTGAGTAACACTAATTAAGGAATTGATCGGAAGTAGAAAACAAAAGATATTAGAGTGGAAGAAATTAGATTACGAAATTAATTAGGGTCAAATTAAAATAAATTAGGTAGAATTCATATTTTCACAATGACGTCTTTAATTTATGCATCTTCCTATATTTTAAGGGAAAGGTTTTCATCTTTGTATCCCATTTGTAGTATTTGTGTTAGAAAAGATATATTAATGTTACATATGCAAAAATTGTTCATAGATAAATCTCTTATAAATTTTAGAAAATACAAAATAAATATACGTTTATACACTTCTATTTGTTTCCCTAAGCATGACACATACTCTTTTTATAAAGGTCTTTTTGAATTTCTTATAGGTTGATAAACTTAATTTTAAAATACAACATGTTTTTAGCACACTAGATTAAAAAATATAGTTATATTAAAAATATATTAAATTAAATTTAAATATTTAATTATAATTTTATATAAAATATTCATTATCAATTTAAATACATTAATATAAATTTTATAAAAAATATTTGTTATCAATTTAAATATTTAAATATTAATTTACATAAGTAAACAATAAAATAGTTGTGATTAAATAATATAAAAAACAACTAAGAAGTAATCGTCATCAATACATGAAAGTAAAGGGACAACTCCACTCCATAAGACTCAGGGTATAAAACTAATTATCCAAAATGAAAGGTACAGTTTTTGGTCTCTATTTTTTACGACAGTTATCTTGAATCTTGAACTGGCTTAAAAGGTAAGCTAACCTGCCCAGATTGCTTGAACAATAGATGAAGCACGTTCAAATTGTTTTCTGCTTAATAACGTTATTATTGTGTGTGTGAGTAACACTAATTAAGGAATTGATCGGAAGGAGAAAACAAAATATATTAGAGTGGAAGAAATTAGATTACGGAATTAATTAGGATCAAATTAAAATAAATTAGGTAGAATTCGTATTTTTACAATGACGTCTTTAATTTATGCATCTTCCTATATTATAAGGGAAAGGTTTTCATCTTTGTATCCCATTTGTAGTATTTGTGTTAGAAAAGATATATTAATGTTACATATGCAAAAATTGTTCATAGATAAATCTCTTATAAATTTTAGAAAATACAAAATAAATATACGTTTATACACTTTTATTTGTTTCCCTAAGCATGACACATAATCTTTTTATAAAGGTCTTTTTGAATTGCTTATATGTTGATAAACTTAATTTTAAAATACAACATGTTTTTAGCACACTAGATTAAAAAATATACTTATATTAAAAATATATTAAATTAAATTTAAATATTTAATTATAATTTTATATAAAATATTCATTATCAATTTAAATACTTTAATATAAATTTTATAAAAAATATTTGTTATCAATTTAAATATTTAAATATTAATTTACATAAGTAAAAAATAAAATAGTTGTGATTAAATAATATAAAAAACAACTAAGAAGTAATCATTATCAATACATGAAAGTAAAGGGACAACTCCACTCCATAAGACTCAGGGTATAAAACTAATTATCCAAAATGAAAGGTACTGTTTTTGGTCTCTATTTTTTACGACAGTTATCTTGAATCTTGAACTGGCTTAAAAGGTAAGCTAACCTGCCCAGATTGCTTGAACAATAGATGAAGCACGTTCAAATTGTTTTCTGCTTAATAACGTTATTATTGTGTGTGTGAGTAACACTAATTAAGGAATTGATCGGAAGGAGAAAACAAAAGATATTAGAGTGGAAGAAATTAGATTACGGAATTAATTAGGATCAAATTAAAATAAATTAGGTAGAATTCATATTTTCACAATGACGTCTTTAATTTATGCATCTTCCTATATTATAAGGGAAAGGTTTTCATCTTTGTATCCCATTTGTAGTATTTGTGTTAGAAAAGATATATTAATGTTACATATGCAAAAATTGTTCATAGATAAATCTCTTATAAATTTTAGAAAATACAAAATAAATATACGTTTATACACTTTTATTTGTTTCCCTAAGCATGACACATAATCTTTTTATAAAGGTCTTTTTGAATTGCTTATATGTTGATAAACTTAATTTTAAAATACAACATGTTTTTAGCACACTAGATTAAAAAATATACTTATATTAAAAATATATTAAATTAAATTTAAACATTTAATTATAATTTTATATAAAATATTCATTATCAATTTAAATACTTTAATATAAATTTTATAAAAAGTATTTGTTATCAATTTAAATATTTAAATATTAATTTACATAAGTAAAAAATAAAATAGTTGTGATTAAATAATATAAAAAACAACTAACAAGTAATCGTCATCAATACATGAAAGTAAAGGGACAACTCCACTCCATAAGACTCAGGGTATAAAACTAATTATCCAAAATGAAAGGTACTGTTTTTGGTCTCTATTTTTTACGACAGTTATCTTGAATCTTGAACTGGCTTAAAAGGTAAGCTAACCTGCCCAGATTGCTTGAACAATAGATGAAGCACGTTCAAATTGTTTTCTGCTTAATAACGTTATTATTGTGTGTGTGAGTAACACTAATTAAGGAATTGATCGGAAGGAGAAAACAAAAGATATTAGAGTGGAAGAAATTAGATTACGGAATTAATTAGGATCAAATTAAAATAAATTAGGTAGAATTCATATTTTCACAATGACGTCTTTAATTTATGCATCTTCCTATATTATAAGGGAAAGGTTTTCATCTTTGTATCCCATTTGTAGTATTTGTGTTAGAAAAGATATATTAATGTTACATATGCAAAAATTGTTCATAGATAAATCTCTTATAAATTTTAGAAAATACAAAATAAATATACGTTTATACACTTTTATTTGTTTCCCTAAGCATGACACATAATCTTTTTATAAAGGTCTTTTTGAATTGCTTATATGTTGATAAACTTAATTTTAAAATACAACATGTTTTTAGCACACTAGATTAAAAAATATACTTATATTAAAAATATATTAAATTAAATTTAAATATTTAATTATAATTTTATATAAAATATTCATTATCAATTTAAATACTTTAATAAAATTTTTATAAAAAGTATTTGTTATCAATTTAAATATTTAAATATTAATTTACATAAGTAAAAAATAAAATAGTTGTGATTAAATAATATAAAAAACAACTAAGAAGTAATCGTCATCAATACATGAAAGTAAAGGGACAACTCCACTCCATAAGACTCAGGGTATAAAACTAATTATCCAAAATGAAAGGTACTGTTTTTGGTCTCTATTTTTTACGACAGTTATCTTGAATCTTGAACTGGCTTAAAAGGTAAGCTAACCTGCCCAGATTGCTTGAACAATAGATGAAGCACGTTCAAATTGTTTTTTGCTTAATAACGTTATTATTGTGTGTGTGAGTAACACTAATTAAGGAATTGATCGGAAGGAGAAAACAAAAGATATTAGAGTGGAAGAAATTAGATTACGGAATTAATTAGGATCAAATTAAAATAAATTAGGTAGAATTCATATTTTCACAATGACGTCTTTAATTTATGCATCTTCCTATATTATAAGGGAAAGGTTTTCATCTTTGTATCCCATTTGTAGTATTTGTGTTAGAAAAGATATATTAATGTTACATATGCAAAAATTGTTCATAGATAAATCTCTTATAAATTTTAGAAAATACAAAATAAATATACGTTTATACACTTTTATTTGTTTCCCTAAGCATGACACATAATCTTTTTATAAAGGTCTTTTTGAATTGCTTATATGTTGATAAACTTAATTTTAAAATACAACATGTTTTTAGCACACTAGATTAAAAAATATACTTATATTAAAAATATATTAAATTAAATTTAAACATTTAATTATAATTTTATATAAAATATTCATTATCAATTTAAATACTTTAATATAAATTTTATAAAAAGTATTTGTTATCAATTTAAATATTTAAATATTAATTTACATAAGTAAAAAATAAAATAGTTGTGATTAAATAATATAAAAAACAACTAAGAAGTAATCGTCATCAATACATGAAAGTAAAGGGACAACTCCACTCCATAAGACTCAGGGTATAAAACTAATTATCCAAAATGAAAGGTACTGTTTTTGGTCTCTATTTTTTACGACAGTTATCTTGAATCTTGAACTGGCTTAAAAGGTAAGCTAACCTGCCCAGATTGCTTGAACAATAGATGAAGCACGTTCAAATTGTTTTCTGCTTAATAACGTTATTATTGTGTGTGTGAGTAACACTAATTAAGGAATTGATCGGAAGGAGAAAACAAAAGATATTAGAGTGGAAGAAATTAGATTACGGAATTAATTAGGATCAAATTAAAATAAATTAGGTAGAATTCATATTTTCACAATGACGTCTTTAATTTATGCATCTTCCTATATTATAAGGGAAAGGTTTTCATCTTTGTATCCCATTTGTAGTATTTGTGTTAGAAAAGATATATTAATGTTACATATGCAAAAATTGTTCATAGATAAATCTCTTATAAATTTTAGAAAATACAAAATAAATATACGTTTATACACTTTTATTTGTTTCCCTAAGCATGACACATAATCTTTTTATAAAGGTCTTTTTGAATTGCTTATATGTTGATAAACTTAATTTTAAAATACAACATGTTTTTAGCACACTAGATTAAAAAATATACTTATATTAAAAATATATTAAATTAAATTTAAATATTTAATTATAATTTTATATAAAATATTCATTATCAATTTAAATACTTTAATAAAATTTTTATAAAAAGTATTTGTTATCAATTTAAATATTTAAATATTAATTTACATAAGTAAAAAATAAAATAGTTGTGATTAAATAATATAAAAAACAACTAAGAAGTAATCGTCATCAATACATGAAAGTAAAGGGACAACTCCACTCCATAAGACTCAGGGTATAAAACTAATTATCCAAAATGAAAGGTACTGTTTTTGGTCTCTATTTTTTACGACAGTTATCTTGAATCTTGAACTGGCTTAAAAGGTAAGCTAACCTGCCCAGATTGCTTGAACAATAGATGAAGCACGTTCAAATTGTTTTATGCTTAATAACGTTATTATTGTGTGTGTGAGTAACACTAATTAAGGAATTGATCGGAAGGAGAAAACAAAAGATATTAGAGTGGAAGAAATTAGATTACGGAATTAATTAGGATCAAATTAAAATAAATTAGGTAGAATTCATATTTTCACAATGACGTCTTTAATTTATGCATCTTCCTATATTATAAGGGAAAGGTTTTCATCTTTGTATCCCATTTGTAGTATTTGTGTTAGAAAAGATATATTAATGTTACATATGCAAAAATTGTTCATAGATAAATCTCTTATAAATTTTAGAAAATACAAAATAAATATACGTTTATACACTTTTATTTGTTTCCCTAAGCATGACACATAATCTTTTTATAAAGGTCTTTTTGAATTGCTTATATGTTGATAAACTTAATTTTAAAATACAACATGTTTTTAGCACACTAGATTAAAAAATATACTTATATTAAAAATTTATTAAATTAAATTTAAATATTTAATTATAATTTTATATAAAATATTCATTATCAATTTAAATACTTTAATATAAATTTTATAAAAAATATTTGTTATCAATTTAAATATTTAAATATTAGTTTACATAAGTAAACAATAAAATAGTTGTGATTAAATAATATAAAAAACAACTAAGAAATAATTGTCATCAATACATGAAAGTAAAGGGACAACTCCACTCCATAAGACTCAAGGTATAAAACTAATTATCCAAAATGAAAGGTACAGTTTTTGGTCTCTATTTTTTACGACAGTTATCTGGAATCTTGAACTGGCTTAAAAGGTAAGCTAACCTGCCCAGATTGCTTGAACAATAGATGAAGCACGTTCAAATTGTTTTCAGCTTAATAACGTTATTATTGTGTGAGAGTAACCCTCATTAAGGAAATGATCGCAAGGAGAAACAAAAGATATTAGAGTGGAAGAAATTAGATTAGGAATTAATTAGGATCAAATTAAAATAAATTAGGTAGAATTCATATTTTCACAATTACGTCTTTAATTTGTGCATCTTCCTATATTATAAGGGAAAGGTTTTCATCTTTGTATCCCATTTGTAGTATTTGTGTTAGAAAAGATATATTAATGTTACATGTGCAAAAATTGTTCATAGATAAATCTCTTATAAATTTTAGAAAATACAAAATAAATATACGTTTATACACTTCTATTTGTTTCCCTAAGCATGACACATAATCTTTTTATAAAGGTCTTTTTGAATTGCTTATAGGTTGATAAACTTAATTTTAAAATACAACATGTTTTTAGCACACTAGATTAAAAAATAAACTTATATTAAAAATATATTAAATTAAATTTAAATATTTAATTATAATTTTATATAAAATATTCATTATCAATTTAAATACTTTAATTTAAATTTTATAAAAAATATTTGTTATCAATTTAAATATTTAAATATTAATTTACATAAGTAAACAATAAAATAGTTGTGATTAAATAATATAAAAAACAACTAAGAAGTAATCGTCATCAATACATGAAAGTAAAGGGACAACTCCACTCCATAAGACTCAGGGTATAAAACTAATTATCCAAAATGAAAGGTACAGTTTTTGGTCTCTATTTTTTACGACAGTAATCTTGAATCTTGAACTGGCTTAAAAGGTAAGCTAACCTGCCCAGATTGCTTGAACAATAGATGAAGCACGTTCAAATTGTTTTCAGCTTAATAACGTTATTATTGTGTGAGAGTAACCCTCATTAAGGAAATGATCGCAAGGAGAAACAAAAGATATTAGAGTGGAAGAAATTAGATTACGGAATTAATTAGGATCAAATTAAAATAAATTAGGTAGAATTCATATTTTCACAATTACGTCTTTAATTTATGCATCTTCCTATATTATAAGGGAAAGGTTTTCATATTTGTATCCCATTTGTAGTATTTGTGTTAGAAAAGATATATTAATGTTACATATGCAAAAATTGGTCATAGATAAATCTCTTATAAATTTTAGAAAATACAAAATAAATATACGTTTATACACTTCTATTTGTTTCCCTAATCATGACACATAATCTTTTTATAAAGGTCTTTTTGAATTTCTTATAGGTTGATAAACTTAATTTTAAAATACAACATGTTTTTAGCACACTAGATTAAAAAATATAGTTATATTAAAAATATATTAAATTAAATTTAAATATTTAATTATAATTTTATATAAAATATTCATTATCAATTTAAATACATTAATATAAATTTTATAAAAAATATTTGTTATCAATTTAAATATTTAAATATTAATTTACATAAGTAAACAATAAAATAGTTGTGATTAAATAATATAAAAAACAACTAAGAAGTAATCGTCATCAATACATGAAAGTAAAGGGACAACTCCACTCCATAAGACTCAGGGTATAAAACTAATTATCCAAAATGAAAGGTACAGTTTTTGGTCTCTATTTTTTACGACAGTTATCTTGAATCTTGAACTGGCTTAAAAGGTAAGCTAACCTGCCCAGATTGCTTGAACAATAGATGAAGCACATTCAAATTGTTTTCTGCTTAATAACGTTATTATTGTGTGTGTGAGTAACACTCATTAAGGAAATGATCGGAAGGAGAAACAAAAGATATTAGAGTGGAAGAAATTAGATTACGGAATTAATTAGGATCAAATTAAAATAAATTAGGTAGAATTCGTATTTTCACAATGACGTCTTTAATTTATGCATCTTCCTATATTATAAGGGAAAGGTTTTCATCTTTGTATCCCATTTGTAGTATTTGTGTTAGAAAAGATATATTAATGTTACATGTGCAAAAATTGTTCATAGATAAATCTCTTATAAATTTTAGAAAATACAAAATAAATATACGTTTATACACTTCTATTTGTTTCCCTAAGCATGACACATAATCTTTTTATAAAGGTCTTTTTGAATTGCTTATAGGTTGATAAACTTAATTTTAAAATACAACATGTTTTTAGCACACTAGATTAAAAAATATACTTATATTAAAAATATATTAAATTAAATTTAAATATTTAATTATAATTTTATATAAAATATTCATTATCAATTTAAATACTTTAATATAAATTTTATAAAAAATATTTGTTATCAATTTAAATATTTAAATATTAATTTACATAAGTAAAAAATAAAATAGTTGTGATTAAATAATATAAAAAACAACTAAGAAGTAATCGTCATCAATACATGAAAGTAAAGGGACAACTCCACTCCATAAGACTCAGGGTATAAAACTAATTATCCAAAATGAAAGGTACAGTTTTTGGTCTCTATTTTTTACGACAGTTATCTTGAATCTTGAACTGGCTTAAAAGGTAAGCTAACCTGCCCAGATTGCTTGAACAATAGATGAAGCACGTTCAAATTGTTTTCTGCTTAATAACGTTATTATTGTGTGTGTGAGTAACACTCATTAAGGAATTGATCGGAAGGAGAAACAAAAGATATTAGAGTGGAAGAAATTAGATTACGGAATTAATTAGGATCAAATTAAAATAAATTAGGTAGAATTCATATTTTCACAATGACGTCTTTAATTTATGCATCTTCCTATATTATAAGGGAAAGGTTTTCATCTTTGTATCCCATTTGTAGTATTTGTGTTAGAAAAGATATATTAATGTTACATGTGCAAAAATTGTTCATAGATAAATCTCTTATAAATTTTAGAAAATACAAAATAAATATACGTTTATACACTTTTATTTGTTTCCCTAAGCATGACACATAATCTTTTTATAAAGGTCTTTTTGAATTGCTTATAGGTTGATAAACTTAATTTTAAAATACAACATGTTTTTAGCACACTAGATTAAAAAATATACTTATATTAAAAATATATTAAATTAAATTTAAATATTTAATTATAATTTTATATAAAATATTCATTATCAATTTAAATACTTTAATATAAATTTTATAAAAAATATTTGTTATCAATTTAAATATTTAAATATTAATTTACATAAGTAAAAAATAAAATAGTTGTGATTAAATAATATAAAAAACAACTAAGAAGTAATCGTCATCAATACATGAAAGTAAAGGGACAACTCCACTCCATAAGACTCAGGGTATAAAACTAATTATCCAAAATGAAAGGTACTGTTTTTGGTCTCTATTTTTTACGACAGTTATCTTGAATCTTGAACTGGCTTAAAAGGTAAGCTAACCTGCCCAGATTGCTTGAACAATAGATGAAGCACGTTCAAATTGTTTTCTGCTTAATAACGTTATTATTGTGTGTGTGAGTAACACTAATTAAGGAATTGATCGGAAGGAGAAAACAAAAGATATTAGAGTGGAAGAAATTAGATTACGGAATTAATTAGGATCAAATTAAAATAAATTAGGTAGAATTCATATTTTCACAATGACGTCTTTAATTTATGCATCTTCCTATATTATAAGGGAAAGGTTTTCATATTTGTATCCCATTTGTAGTATTTGTGTTAGAAAAGGTATATTAATGTTACATATGCAAAAATTGTTCATGGATAAATCTCTTATAAATTTAGAAAATACAAAATAAATATACGTTTATACACTTCTATTTGTTTCCCTAAGCATGACACATAATCTTTTTATAAAGGTCTTTTTGAATTGCTTATAGGTTGATAAACTTAATTTTAAAATACAACATGTTTTTAGCACACTAGATTAAAAAATATACTTATATTAAAAATTTATTAAATTAAATTTAAATATTTAATTATAATTTTATATAAAATATTCATTATCAATTTAAATACTTTAATATAAATTTTATAAAAAATATTTGTTATCAATTTAAATATTTAAATATTAGTTTACATAAGTAAACAATAAAATAGTTGTGATTAAATAATATAAAAAACAACTAAGAAATAATTGTCATCAATACATGAAAGTAAAGGGACAACTCCACTCCATAAGACTCAAGGTATAAAACTAATTATCCAAAATGAAAGGTACAGTTTTTGGTCTCTATTTTTTACGACAGTTATCTGGAATCTTGAACTGGCTTAAAAGGTAAGCTAACCTGCCCAGATTGCTTGAACAATAGATGAAGCACGTTCAAATTGTTTTCAGCTTAATAACGTTATTATTGTGTGAGAGTAACCCTCATTAAGGAAATGATCGCAAGGAGAAACAAAAGATATTAGAGTGGAAGAAATTAGATTACGGAATTAATTAGGATCAAATTAAAATAAATTAGGTAGAATTCATATTTTCACAATTACGTCTTTAATTTGTGCATCTTCCTATATTATAAGGGAAAGGTTTTCATCTTTGTATCCCATTTGTAGTATTTGTGTTAGAAAAGATATATTAATGTTACATGTGCAAAAATTGTTCATAGATAAATCTCTTATAAATTTTAGAAAATACAAAATAAATATACGTTTATACACTTCTATTTGTTTCCCTAAGCATGACACATAATCTTTTTATAAAGGTCTTTTTGAATTGCTTATAGGTTGATAAACTTAATTTTAAAATACAACATGTTTTTAGCACACTAGATTAAAAAATAAACTTATATTAAAAATATATTAAATTAAATTTAAATATTTAATTATAATTTTATATAAAATATTCATTATCAATTTAAATACTTTAATTTAAATTTTATAAAAAATATTTGTTATCAATTTAAATATTTAAATATTAATTTACATAAGTAAACAATAAAATAGTTGTGATTAAATAATATAAAAAACAACTAAGAAGTAATCGTCATCAATACATGAAAGTAAAGGGACAACTCCACTCCATAAGACTCAGGGTATAAAACTAATTATCCAAAATGAAAGGTACAGTTTTTGGTCTCTATTTTTTACGACAGTAATCTTGAATCTTGAACTGGCTTAAAAGGTAAGGTAACCTCCCTAGATTGCTTGAACAATAGATGAAGCATGTTCAAATTGTTTTCAGCTTAATAACGTTATTATTGTGTGTGAGTAACACTCATTAAGGAATTGATCGGAAGGAGAAAACAAAAGATATTAGAGTGGAAGAAATTAGATTACGGAATTAATTAGGATCAAATTAAAATAAATTAGGTAGAATTCATATTTTCACAATTACGTCTTTAATTTATGCATCTTCCTATATTATAAGGGAAAGGTTTTCATATTTGTTTCCCATTTGTAGTATTTGTGTTAGAAAAGATATATTAATGTTACATATGCAAAAATTGGTCATAGATAAATCTCTTATAAATTTTAGAAAATACAAAATAAATATACGTTTATACACTTCTATTTGTTTCCCTAATCATGACACATACTCTTTTTATAAAGGTCTTTTTGAATTTCTTATAGGTTGATAAACTTAATTTTAAAATACAACATGTTTTTAGCACACTAGATTAAAAAATATAGTTATATTAAAAATATATTAAATTAAATTTAAATATTTAATTATAATTTTATATAAAATATTCATTATCAATTTAAATACATTAATATAAATTTTATAAAAAATATTTGTTATCAATTTAAATATTTAAATATTAATTTACATAAGTAAACAATAAAATAGTTGTGATTAAATAATATAAAAAACAACTAAGAAGTAATCGTCATCAATACATGAAAGTAAAGGGACAACTCCACTCCATAAGACTCAGGGTATAAAACTAATTATCCAAAATGAAAGGTACAGTTTTTGGTCTCTATTTTTTACGACAGTTATCTTGAATCTTGAACTGGCTTAAAAGGTAAGCTAACCTGCCCAGATTGCTTGAACAATAGATGAAGCACGTTCAAATTGTTTTCTGCTTAATAACGTTATTATTGTGTGTGTGAGTAACACTCATTAAGGAAATGATCGGAAGGAGATACAAAAGATATTAGAGTGGAAGAAATTAGATTACGGAATTAATTAGGATCAAATTAAAATAAATTAGGTAGAATTCGTATTTTCACAATGACGTCTTTAATTTATGCATCTTCCTATATTATAAGGGAAAGGTTTTCATCTTTGTATCCCATTTGTAGTATTTGTGTTAGAAAAGATATATTAATGTTACATGTGCAAAAATTGTTCATAGATAAATCTCTTATAAATTTTAGAAAATACAAAATAAATATACGTTTATACACTTCTATTTGTTTCCCTAAGCATGACACATAATCTTTTTATAAAGGTCTTTTTGAATTGCTTATAGGTTGATAAACTTAATTTTAAAATACAACATGTTTTTAGCACACTAGATTAAAAAATATACTTATATTAAAAATATATTAAATTAAATTTAAATATTTAATTATAATTTTATATAAAATATTCATTATCAATTTAAATACTTTAATATAAATTTTATAAAAAATATTTGTTATCAATTTAAATATTTAAATATTAATTTACATAAGTAAAAAATAAAATAGCTGTGATTAAATAATATAAAAAACAACTAAGAAGTAATCGTAATCAATACATGAAAGTAAAGGGACAACTCCACTCCATAAGACTCAGGGTATAAAACTAATTATCCAAAATGAAAGGTACTGTTTTTGGTCTCTATTTTTTACGACAGTCATCTTGAATCTTGAACTGGCTTAAAAGGTAAGCTAACCTGCCCAGATTGCTTGAACAATAGATGAAGCACGTTCAAATTGTTTTCTGCTTAATAACGTTATTATTGTGTGTGTGAGTAACACTAATTAAGGAATTGATCGGAAGGAGAAAACAAAAGATATTAGAGTGGAAGAAATTAGATTACGGAATTAATTAGGATCAAATTAAAATAAATTAGGTAGAATTCATATTTTCACAATGACGTCTTTAATTTATGCATCTTCCTATATTATAAGGGAAAGGTTTTCATCTTTGTATCCCATTTGTAGTATTTGTGTTAGAAAAGATATATTAATGTTACATATGCAAAAATTGTTCATAGATAAATCTCTTATAAATTTTAGAAAATACAAAATAAATATACGTTTATACACTTTTATTTGTTTCCCTAAGCATGACACATAATCTTTTTATAAAGGTCTTTTTGAATTGCTTATATGTTGATAAACTTAATTTTAAAATACAACATGTTTTTAGCACACTAGATTAAAAAATATACTTATATTAAAAATATATTAAATTAAATTTAAATATTTAATTATAATTTTATATAAAATATTCATTATCAATTTAAATACTTTAATAAAATTTTTATAAAAAGTATTTGTTATCAATTTAAATATTTAAATATTAATTTACATAAGTAAAAAATAAAATAGTTGTGATTAAATAATATAAAAAACAACTAAGAAGTAATCGTCATCAATACATGAAAGTAAAGGGACAACTCCACTCCATAAGACTCAGGGTATAAAACTAATTATCCAAAATGAAAGGTACTGTTTTTGGTCTCTATTTTTTACGACAGTTATCTTGAATCTTGAACTGGCTTAAAAGGTAAGCTAACCTGCCCAGATTGCTTGAACAATAGATGAAGCACGTTCAAATTGTTTTCTGCTTAATAACGTTATTATTGTGTGTGTGAGTAACACTAATTAAGGAATTGATCGGAAGGAGAAAACAAAATATATTAGAGTGGAAGAAATTAGATTACGGAATTAATTAGGATCAAATTAAAATAAATTAGGTAGAATTCGTATTTTCACAATGACGTCTTTAATTTATGCATCTTCCTATATTATAAGGGAAAGGTTTTCATCTTTGTATCCCATTTGTAGTATTTGTGTTAGAAAAGATATATTAATGTTACATATGCAAAAATTGTTCATAGATAAATCTCTTATAAATTTTAGAAAATACAAAATAAATATACGTTTATACACTTTTATTTGTTTCCCTAAGCATGACACATAATCTTTTTATAAAGGTCTTTTTGAATTGCTTATATGTTGATAAACTTAATTTTAAAATACAACATGTTTTTAGCACACTAGATTAAAAAATATACTTATATTAAAAATATATTAAATTAAATTTAAATATTTAATTATAATTTTATATAAAATATTCATTATCAATTTAAATACTTTAATATAAATTTTATAAAAAATATTTGTTATTAATTTAAATATTTAAATATTAATTTACATAAGTAAAAAATAAAATAGTTGTGATTAAATAATATAAAAAACAACTAAGAAGTAATCGTAATCAATACATGAAAGTAAAGGGACAACTCCACTCCATAAGACTCAGGGTATAAAACTAATTATCCAAAATGAAAGGTACTGTTTTTGGTCTCTATTTTTTACGACAGTTATCTTGAATCTTGAACTGGCTTAAAAGGTAAGGTAACCTGCCCAGATTGCTTGAACAATAGATGAAGCACGTTCAAATTGTTTTCTGCTTAATAACGTTATTATTGTGTGTGTGAGTAACACTCATTAAGGAAATGATCGGAAGGAGAAACAAAAGATATTAGAGTGGAAGAAATTAGATTACGGAATTAATTAGGATCAAATTAAAATAAATTAGGTAGAATTCGTATTTTCACAATGACGTCTTTAATTTATGCATCTTCCTATATTATAAGGGAAAGGTTTTCATCTTTGTATCCCATTTGTAGTATTTGTGTTAGAAAAGATATATTAATGTTACATGTGCAAAAATTGTTCATAGATAAATCTCTTATAAATTTTAGAAAATACAAAATAAATATACGTTTATACACTTCTATTTGTTTCCCTAAGCATGACACATAATCTTTTTATAAAGGTCTTTTTGAATTGCTTATAGGTTGATAAACTTAATTTTAAAATACAACATGTTTTTAGCACACTAGATTAAAAAATATACTTATATTAAAAATATATTAAATTAAATTTAAATATTTAATTATAATTTTATATAAAATATTCATTATCAATTTAAATACTTTAATATAAATTTTATAAAAAATATTTGTTATCAATTTAAATATTTAAATATTAATTTACATAAGTAAAAAATAAAATAGTTGTGATTAAATAATATAAAAAACAACTAAGAAGTAATCGTAATCAATACATGAAAGTAAAGGGACAACTCCACTCCATAAGACTCAGGGTATAAAACTAATTATCCAAAATGAAAGGTACTGTTTTTGGTCTCTATTTTTTAAGACAGTTACTTGAATCTTGAACTGGCTTAAAAGGTAAGCTAACCTGCCCAGATTGCTTGAACAATAGATGAAGCACGTTCAAATTGTTTTCTGCTTAATAACGTTATTATTGTGTGTGTGAGTAACACTAATTAAGGAATTGATCGGAAGGAGAAAACAAAAGATATTAGAGTGGAAGAAATTAGATTACGGAATTAATTAGGATCAAATTAAAATAAATTAGGTAGAATTCATATTTTCACAATGACGTCTTTAATTTATGCATCTTCCTATATTATAAGGGAAAGGTTTTCATCTTTGTATCCCATTTGTAGTATTTGTGTTAGAAAAGATATATTAATGTTACATATGCAAAAATTGTTCATAGATAAATCTCTTATAAATTTTAGAAAATACAAAATAAATATACGTTTATACACTTTTATTTGTTTCCCTAAGCATGACACATAATCTTTTTATAAAGGTCTTTTTGAATTGCTTATATGTTGATAAACTTAATTTTAAAATACAACATGTTTTTAGCACACTAGATTAAAAAATATACTTATATTAAAAATATATTAAATTAAATTTAAATATTTAATTATAATTTTATATAAAATATTCATTATCAATTTAAATACTTTAATAAATTTTTTATAAAAAGTATTTGTTATCAATTTAAATATTTAAATATTAATTTACATAAGTAAAAAATAAAATAGTTGTGATTAAATAATATAAAAAACAACTAAGAAGTAATCGTCATCAATACATGAAAGTAAAGGGACAACTCCACTCCATAAGACTCAGGGTATAAAACTAATTATCCAAAATGAAAGGTACTGTTTTTGGTCTCTATTTTTTACGACAGTTATCTTGAATCTTGAACTGGCTTAAAAGGTAAGCTAACCTGCCCAGATTGCTTGAACAATAGATGAAGCACGTTCAAATTGTTTTCTGCTTAATAACGTTATTATTGTGTGTGTGAGTAACACTAATTAAGGAATTGATCGGAAGGAGAAAACAAAATATATTAGAGTGGAAGAAATTAGATTACGGAATTAATTAGGATCAAATTAAAATAAATTAGGTAGAATTCGTATTTTCACAATGACGTCTTTAATTTATGCATCTTCCTATATTATAAGGGAAAGGTTTTCATCTTTGTATCCCATTTGTAGTATTTGTGTTAGAAAAGATATATTAATGTTACATATGCAAAAATTGTTCATAGATAAATCTCTTATAAATTTTAGAAAATACAAAATAAATATACGTTTATACACTTTTATTTGTTTCCCTAAGCATGACACATAATCTTTTTATAAAGGTCTTTTTGAATTGCTTATATGTTGATAAACTTAATTTTAAAATACAACATGTTTTTAGCACACTAGATTAAAAAATATACTTATATTAAAAATATATTAAATTAAATTTAAATATTTAATTATAATTTTATATAAAATATTCATTATCAATTTAAATACTTTAATATAAATTTTATAAAAAATATTTGTTATCAATTTAAATATTTAAATATTAATTTACATAAGTAAAAAATAAAATAGTTGTGATTAAATAATATAAAAAACAACTAAGAAGTAATCGTAATCAATACATGAAAGTAAAGGGACAACTCCACTCCATAAGACTCAGGGTATAAAACTAATTATCCAAAATGAAAGGTACTGTTTTTGGTCTCTATTTTTTACGACAGTTATCTTGAATCTTGAACTGGCTTAAAAGGTAAGCTAACCTGCCCAGATTGCTTGAACAATAGATGAAGCACGTTCAAATTGTTTTCTGCTTAATAACGTTATTATTGTGTGTGTGAGTAACACTAATTAAGGAATTGATCGGAAGGAGAAAACAAAAGATATTAGAGTGGAAGAAATTAGATTACGGAATTAATTAGGATCAAATTAAAATAAATTAGGTAGAATTCATATTTTCACAATGACGTCTTTAATTTATGCATCTTCCTATATTATAAGGGAAAGGTTTTCATCTTTGTATCCCATTTGTAGTATTTGTGTTAGAAAAGATATATTAATGTTACATATGCAAAAATTGTTCATAGATAAATCTCTTATAAATTTTAGAAAATACAAAATAAATATACGTTTATACACTTTTATTTGTTTCCCTAAGCATGACACATAATCTTTTTATAAAGGTCTTTTTGAATTGCTTATATGTTGATAAACTTAATTTTAAAATACAACATGTTTTTAGCACACTAGATTAAAAAATATACTTATATTAAAAATATATTAAATTAAATTTAAATATTTAATTATAATTTTATATAAAATATTCATTATCAATTTAAATACTTTAATAAAATTTTTATAAAAAGTATTTGTTATCAATTTAAATATTTAAATATTAATTTACATAAGTAAAAAATAAAATAGTTGTGATTAAATAATATAAAAAACAACTAAGAAGTAATCGTCATCAATACATGAAAGTAAAGGGACAACTCCACTCCATAAGACTCAGGGTATAAAACTAATTATCCAAAATGAAAGGTACTGTTTTTGGTCTCTATTTTTTACGACAGTTATCTTGAATCTTGAACTGGCTTAAAAGGTAAGCTAACCTGCCCAGATTGCTTGAACAATAGATGCAGCACGTTCAAATTGTTTTCTGCTTAATAACGTTATTATTGTGTGTGTGAGTAACACTAATTAAGGAATTGATCGGAAGGAGAAAACAAAATATATTAGAGTGGAAGAAATTAGATTACGGAATTAATTAGGATCAAATTAAAATAAATTAGGTAGAATTCGTATTTTCACAATGACGTCTTTAATTTATGCATCTTCCTATATTATAAGGGAAAGGTTTTCATCTTTGTATCCCATTTGTAGTATTTGTGTTAGAAAAGATATATTAATGTTACATATGCAAAAATTGTTCATAGATAAATCTCTTATAAATTTTAGAAAATACAAAATAAATATACGTTTATACACTTTTATTTGTTTCCCTAAGCATGACACATAATCTTTTTATAAAGGTCTTTTTGAATTGCTTATATGTTGATAAACTTAATTTTAAAATACAACATGTTTTTAGCACACTAGATTAAAAAATATACTTATATTAAAAATATATTAAATTAAATTTAAATATTTAATTATAATTTTATATAAAATATTCATTATCAATTTAAATACTTTAATATAAATTTTATAAAAAATATTTGTTATCAATTTAAATATTTAAATATTAATTTACATAAGTAAAAAATAAAATAGTTGTGATTAAATAATATAAAAAACAACTAAGAAGTAATCGTAATCAATACATGAAAGTAAAGGGACAACTCCACTCCATAAGACTCAGGGTATAAAACTAATTATCCAAAATGAAAGGTACTGTTTTTGGTCTCTATTTTTTACGACAGTTATCTTGAATCTTGAACTGGCTTAAAAGGTAAGCTAACCTGCCCAGATTGCTTGAACAATAGATGAAGCACGTTCAAATTGTTTTCTGCTTAATAACGTTATTATTGTGTGTGTGAGTAACACTAATTAAGGAATTGATCGGAAGGAGAAAACAAAAGATATTAGAGTGGAAGAAATTAGATTACGGAATTAATTAGGATCAAATTAAAATAAATTAGGTAGAATTCATATTTTCACAATGACGTCTTTAATTTATGCATCTTCCTATATTATAAGGGAAAGGTTTTCATCTTTGTATCCCATTTGTAGTATTTGTGTTAGAAAAGATATATTAATGTTACATATGCAAAAATTGTTCATAGATAAATCTCTTATAAATTTTAGAAAATACAAAATAAATATACGTTTATACACTTTTATTTGTTTCCCTAAGCATGACACATAATCTTTTTATAAAGGTCTTTTTGAATTGCTTATATGTTGATAAACTTAATTTTAAAATACAACATGTTTTTAGCACACTAGATTAAAAAATATACTTATATTAAAAATATATTAAATTAAATTTAAATATTTAATTATAATTTTATATAAAATATTCATTATCAATTTAAATACTTTAATAAAATTTTTATAAAAAGTATTTGTTATCAATTTAAATATTTAAATATTAATTTACATAAGTAAAAAATAAAATAGTTGTGATTAAATAATATAAAAAACAACTAAGAAGTAATCGTCATCAATACATGAAAGTAAAGGGACAACTCCACTCCATAAGACTCAGGGTATAAAACTAATTATCCAAAATGAAAGGTACTGTTTTTGGTCTCTATTTTTTACGACAGTTATCTTGAATCTTGAACTGGCTTAAAAGGTAAGCTAACCTGCCCAGATTGCTTGAACAATAGATGAAGCACGTTCAAATTGTTTTCTGCTTAATAACGTTATTATTGTGTGTGTGAGTAACACTAATTAAGGAATTGATCGGAAGGAGAAAACAAAATATATTAGAGTGGAAGAAATTAGATTACGGAATTAATTAGGATCAAATTAAAATAAATTAGGTAGAATTCGTATTTTCACAATGACGTCTTTAATTTATGCATCTTCCTATATTATAAGGGAAAGGTTTTCATCTTTGTATCCCATTTGTAGTATTTGTGTTAGAAAAGATATATTAATGTTACATGTGCAAAAATTGTTCATAGATAAATCTCTTATAAATTTTAGAAAATACAAAATAAATATACGTTTATACACTTCTATTTGTTTCCCTAAGCATGACACATAATCTTTTTATAAAGGTCTTTTTGAATTGCTTATAGGTTGATAAACTTAATTTTAAAATACAACATGTTTTTAGCACACTAGATTAAAAAATATACTTATATTAAAAATATATTAAATTAAATTTAAATATTTAATTATAATTTTATATAAAATATTCATTATCAATTTAAATACTTTAATATAAATTTTATAAAAAATATTTGTTATCAATTTAAATATTTAAATATTAATTTACATAAGTAAAAAATAAAATAGTTGTGATTAAATAATATAAAAAACAACTAAGAAGTAATCGTAATCAATACATGAAAGTAAAGGGACAACTCCACTCCATAAGACTCAGGGTATAAAACTAATTATCCAAAATGAAAGGTACTGTTTTTGGTCTCTATTTTTTACGACAGTTACTTGAATCTTGAACTGGCTTAAAAGGTAAGCTAACCTGCCCAGATTGCTTGAACAATAGATGAAGCACGTTCAAATTGTTTTCTGCTTAATAACGTTATTATTGTGTGTGTGAGTAACACTAATTAAGGAATTGATCGGAAGGAGAAAACAAAAGATATTAGAGTGGAAGAAATTAGATTACGGAATTAATTAGGATCAAATTAAAATAAATTAGGTAGAATTCATATTTTCACAATGACGTCTTTAATTTATGCATCTTCCTATATTATAAGGGAAAGGTTTTCATCTTTGTATCCCATTTGTAGTATTTGTGTTAGAAAAGATATATTAATGTTACATATGCAAAAATTGTTCATAGATAAATCTCTTATAAATTTTAGAAAATACAAAATAAATATACGTTTATACACTTTTATTTGTTTCCCTAAGCATGACACATAATCTTTTTATAAAGGTCTTTTTGAATTGCTTATATGTTGATAAACTTAATTTTAAAATACAACATGTTTTTAGCACACTAGATTAAAAAATATACTTATATTAAAAATATATTAAATTAAATTTAAATATTTAATTATAATTTTATATAAAATATTCATTATCAATTTAAATACTTTAATAAAATTTTTATAAAAAGTATTTGTTATCAATTTAAATATTTAAATATTAATTTACATAAGTAAAAAATAAAATAGTTGTGATTAAATAATATAAAAAACAACTAAGAAGTAATCGTCATCAATACATGAAAGTAAAGGGACAACTCCACTCCATAAGACTCAGGGTATAAAACTAATTATCCAAAATGAAAGGTACTGTTTTTGGTCTCTATTTTTTACGACAGTTATCTTGAATCTTGAACTGGCTTAAAAGGTAAGCTAACCTGCCCAGATTGCTTGAACAATAGATGAAGCACGTTCAAATTGTTTTCTGCTTAATAACGTTATTATTGTGTGTGTGAGTAACACTAATTAAGGAATTGATCGGAAGGAGAAAACAAAATATATTAGAGTGGAAGAAATTAGATTACGGAATTAATTAGGATCAAATTAAAATAAATTAGGTAGAATTCGTATTTTCACAATGACGTCTTTAATTTATGCATCTTCCTATATTATAAGGGAAAGGTTTTCATCTTTGTATCCCATTTGTAGTATTTGTGTTAGAAAAGATATATTAATGTTACATATGCAAAAATTGTTCATAGATAAATCTCTTATAAATTTTAGAAAATACAAAATAAATATACGTTTATACACTTTTATTTGTTTCCCTAAGCATGACACATAATCTTTTTATAAAGGTCTTTTTGAATTGCTTATATGTTGATAAACTTAATTTTAAAATACAACATGTTTTTAGCACACTAGATTAAAAAATATACTTATATTAAAAATATATTAAATTAAATTTAAATATTTAATTATAATTTTATATAAAATATTCATTATCAATTTAAATACTTTAATATAAATTTTATAAAAAATATTTGTTATCAATTTAAATATTTAAATATTAATTTACATAAGTAAAAAATAAAATAGTTGTGATTAAATAATATAAAAAACAACTAAGAAGTAATCGTAATCAATACATGAAAGTAAAGGGACAACTCCACTCCATAAGACTCAGGGTATAAAACTAATTATCCAAAATGAAAGGTACTGTTTTTGGTCTCTATTTTTTACGACAGTTATCTTGAATCTTGAACTGGCTTAAAAGGTAAGCTAACCTGCCCAGATTGCTTGAACAATAGATGAAGCACGTTCAAATTGTTTTCTGCTTAATAACGTTATTATTGTGTGTGTGAGTAACACTAATTAAGGAATTGATCGGAAGGAGAAAACAAAAGATATTAGAGTGGAAGAAATTAGATTACGGAATTAATTAGGATCAAATTAAAATAAATTAGGTAGAATTCATATTTTCACAATGACGTCTTTAATTTATGCATCTTCCTATATTATAAGGGAAAGGTTTTCATCTTTGTATCCCATTTGTAGTATTTGTGTTAGAAAAGATATATTAATGTTACATATGCAAAAATTGTTCATAGATAAATCTCTTATAAATTTTAGAAAATACAAAATAAATATACGTTTATACACTTTTATTTGTTTCCCTAAGCATGACACATAATCTTTTTATAAAGGTCTTTTTGAATTGCTTATATGTTGATAAACTTAATTTTAAAATACAACATGTTTTTAGCACACTAGATTAAAAAATATACTTATATTAAAAATATATTAAATTAAATTTAAATATTTAATTATAATTTTATATAAAATATTCATTATCAATTTAAATACTTTAATAAAATTTTTATAAAAAGTATTTGTTATCAATTTAAATATTTAAATATTAATTTACATAAGTAAAAAATAAAATAGTTGTGATTAAATAATATAAAAAACAACTAAGAAGTAATCGTCATCAATACATGAAAGTAAAGGGACAACTCCACTCCATAAGACTCAGGGTATAAAACTAATTATCCAAAATGAAAGGTACTGTTTTTGGTCTCTATTTTTTACGACAGTTATCTTGAATCTTGAACTGGCTTAAAAGGTAAGCTAACCTGCCCAGATTGCTTGAACAATAGATGAAGCACGTTCAAATTGTTTTCTGCTTAATAACGTTATTATTGTGTGTGTGAGTAACACTAATTAAGGAATTGATCGGAAGGAGAAAACAAAATATATTAGAGTGGAAGAAATTAGATTACGGAATTAATTAGGATCAAATTAAAATAAATTAGGTAGAATTCGTATTTTCACAATGACGTCTTTAATTTATGCATCTTCCTATATTATAAGGGAAAGGTTTTCATCTTTGTATCCCATTTGTAGTATTTGTGTTAGAAAAGATATATTAATGTTACATATGCAAAAATTGTTCATAGATAAATCTCTTATAAATTTTAGAAAATACAAAATAAATATACGTTTATACACTTTTATTTGTTTCCCTAAGCATGACACATAATCTTTTTATAAAGGTCTTTTTGAATTGCTTATATGTTGATAAACTTAATTTTAAAATACAACATGTTTTTAGCACACTAGATTAAAAAATATACTTATATTAAAAATATATTAAATTAAATTTAAATATTTAATTATAATTTTATATAAAATATTCATTATCAATTTAAATACTTTAATATAAATTTTATAAAAAATATTTGTTATCAATTTAAATATTTAAATATTAATTTACATAAGTAAAAAATAAAATAGTTGTGATTAAATAATATAAAAAACAACTAAGAAGTAATCGTAATCAATACATGAAAGTAAAGGGACAACTCCACTCCATAAGACTCAGGGTATAAAACTAATTATCCAAAATGAAAGGTACTGTTTTTGGTCTCTATTTTTTACGACAGTTATCTTGAATCTTGAACTGGCTTAAAAGGTAAGCTAACCTGCCCAGATTGCTTGAACAATAGATGAAGCACGTTCAAATTGTTTTCTGCTTAATAACGTTATTATTGTGTGTGTGAGTAACACTAATTAAGGAATTGATCGGAAGGAGAAAACAAAAGATATTAGAGTGGAAGAAATTAGATTACGGAATTAATTAGGATCAAATTAAAATAAATTAGGTAGAATTCATATTTTCACAATGACGTCTTTAATTTATGCATCTTCCTATATTATAAGGGAAAGGTTTTCATCTTTGTATCCCATTTGTAGTATTTGTGTTAGAAAAGATATATTAATGTTACATATGCAAAAATTGTTCATAGATAAATCTCTTATAAATTTTAGAAAATACAAAATAAATATACGTTTATACACTTTTATTTGTTTCCCTAAGCATGACACATAATCTTTTTATAAAGGTCTTTTTGAATTGCTTATATGTTGATAAACTTAATTTTAAAATACAACATGTTTTTAGCACACTAGATTAAAAAATATACTTATATTAAAAATATATTAAATTAAATTTAAATATTTAATTATAATTTTATATAAAATATTCATTATCAATTTAAATACTTTAATAAAATTTTTATAAAAAGTATTTGTTATCAATTTAAATATTTAAATATTAATTTACATAAGTAAAAAATAAAATAGTTGTGATTAAATAATATAAAAAACAACTAAGAAGTAATCGTCATCAATACATGAAAGTAAAGGGACAACTCCACTCCATAAGACTCAGGGTATAAAACTAATTATCCAAAATGAAAGGTACTGTTTTTGGTCTCTATTTTTTACGACAGTTATCTTGAATCTTGAACTGGCTTAAAAGGTAAGCTAACCTGCCCAGATTGCTTGAACAATAGATGAAGCACGTTCAAATTGTTTTCTGCTTAATAACGTTATTATTGTGTGTGTGAGTAACACTAATTAAGGAATTGATCGGAAGGAGAAAACAAAATATATTAGAGTGGAAGAAATTAGATTACGGAATTAATTAGGATCAAATTAAAATAAATTAGGTAGAATTCGTATTTTCACAATGACGTCTTTAATTTATGCATCTTCCTATATTATAAGGGAAAGGTTTTCATCTTTGTATCCCATTTGTAGTATTTGTGTTAGAAAAGATATATTAATGTTACATATGCAAAAATTGTTCATAGATAAATCTCTTATAAATTTTAGAAAATACAAAATAAATATACGTTTATACACTTTTATTTGTTTCCCTAAGCATGACACATAATCTTTTTATAAAGGTCTTTTTGAATTGCTTATATGTTGATAAACTTAATTTTAAAATACAACATGTTTTTAGCACACTAGATTAAAAGATATACTTATATTAAAAATATATTAAATTAAATTTAAATATTTAATTATAATTTTATATAAAATATTCATTATCAATTTAAATACTTTAATATAAATTTTATAAAAAATATTTGTTATCAATTTAAATATTTAAATATTAATTTACATAAGTAAACAATAAAATAGTTGTGATTAAATAATATAAAAAACAACTAAGAAGTAATCGTAATCAATACATGAAAGTAAAGGGACAACTCCACTCCATAAGACTCAGGGTATAAAACTAATTATCCAAAATGAAAGGTACTGTTTTTGGTCTCTATTTTTTACGACAGTTATCTTGAATCTTGAACTGGCTTAAAAGGTAAGCTAACCTGCCCAGATTGCTTGAACAATAGATGAAGCACGTTCAAATTGTTTTCTGCTTAATAACGTTATTATTGTGTGTGTGAGTAACACTAATTAAGGAATTGATCGGAAGGAGAAAACAAAAGATATTAGAGTGGAAGAAATTAGATTACGGAATTAATTAGGATCAAATTAAAATAAATTAGGTAGAATTCATATTTTCACAATGACGTCTTTAATTTATGCATCTTCCTATATTATAAGGGAAAGGTTTTCATCTTTGTATCCCATTTGTAGTATTTGTGTTAGAAAAGATATATTAATGTTACATATGCAAAAATTGTTCATAGATAAATCTCTTATAAATTTTAGAAAATACAAAATAAATATACGTTTATACACTTTTATTTGTTTCCCTAAGCATGACACATAATCTTTTTATAAAGGTCTTTTTGAATTGCTTATATGTTGATAAACTTAATTTTAAAATACAACATGTTTTTAGCACACTAGATTAAAAAATATACTTATATTAAAAATATA
Source organism: Lathyrus tuberosus (assembly GCA_022829125.1). NCBI lineage: Eukaryota > Viridiplantae > Streptophyta > Magnoliopsida > Fabales > Fabaceae > Lathyrus > Lathyrus tuberosus. Next base: position 1,778,767 of record JALAZF010000052.1, on the reverse strand, counting down.
TTAAATTAAATTTAAATATTTAATTATAATTTTATATAAAATATTCATTATCAATTTAAATACTTTAATAAAATTTTTATAAAAAGTATTTGTTATCAATTTAAATATTTAAATATTAATTTACATAAGTAAAAAATAAAATAGTTGTGATTAAATAATATAAAAAACAACTAACAAGTAATCGTCATCAATACATGAAAGTAAAGGGACAACTCCACTCCATAAGACTCAGGGTATAAAACTAATTATCCAAAATGAAAGGTACTGTTTTTGGTCTCTATTTTTTACGATAGTTATCTTGAATCTTGAACTGGCTTAAAAGGTAAGCTAACCTGCCCAGATTGCTTGAACAATAGATGAAGCACGTTCAAATTGTTTTATGCTTAATAACGTTATTATTGTGTGTGTGAGTAACACTAATTAAGGAATTGATCGGAAGGAGAAAACAAAAGATATTAGAGTGGAAGAAATTAGATTACGGAATTAATTAGGATCAAATTAAAATAAATTAGGTAGAATTCATATTTTCACAATGACGTCTTTAATTTATGCATCTTCCTATATTATAAGGGAAAGGTTTTCATATTTGTATCCCATTTGTAGTATTTGTGTTAGAAAAGATATATTAATGTTACATATGCAAAAATTGTTCATGGATAAATCTCTTATAAATTTTAGAAAATACAAAATAAATATACGTTTATACACTTCTATTTGTTTCCCTAAGCATGACACATAATCTTTTTATAAAGGTCTTTTTGAATTGCTTATAGGTTGATAAACTTAATTTTAAAATACAACATGTTTTTAGCACACTAGATTAAAAAATATACTTATATTAAAAATTTATTAAATTAAATTTAAATATTTAATTATAATTTTATATAAAATATTCATTATCAATTTAAATACTTTAATATAAATTTTATAAAAAATATTTGTTATCAATTTAAATATTTAAATATTAGTTTACATAAGTAAACAATAAAATAGTTGTGATTAAATAATATAAAAAACAACTAAGAAATAATTGTCATCAATACATGAAAGTAAAGGGACAACTCCACTCCATAAGACTCAAGGTATAAAACTAATTATCCAAAATGAAAGGTACAGTTTTTGGTCTCTATTTTTTACGACAGTTATCTGGAATCTTGAACTGGCTTAAAAGGTAAGCTAACCTGCCCAGATTGCTTGAACAATAGATGAAGCACGTTCAAATTGTTTTCAGCTTAATAACGTTATTATTGTGTGAGAGTAACACTCATTAAGGAAATGATCGAAAGGAGAAACAAAAGATATTAGAGTGGAAGAAATTAGATTACGGAATTAATTAGGATCAAATTAAAATAAATTAGGTAGAATTCATATTTTCACAATTACGTCTTTAATTTGTGCATCTTCCTATATTATAAGGGAAAGGTTTTCATCTTTGTATCCCATTTGTAGTATTTGTGTTAGAAAAGATATATTAATGTTACATGTGCAAAAATTGTTCATAGATAAATCTCTTATAAATTTTAGAAAATACAAAATAAATATACGTTTATACACTTCTATTTGTTTCCCTAAGCATGACACATAATCTTTTTATAAAGGTCTTTTTGAATTGCTTATAGGTTGATAAACTTAATTTTAAAATACAACATGTTTTTAGCACACTAGATTAAAAAATAAACTTATATTAAAAATATATTAAATTAAATTTAAATATTTAATTATAATTTTATATAAAATATTCATTATCAATTTAAATACTTTAATTTAAATTTTATAAAAAATATTTGTTATCAATTTAAATATTTAAATATTAATTTACATAAGTAAACAATAAAATAGTTGTGATTAAATAATATAAAAAACAACTAAGAAGTAATCGTCATCAATACATGAAAGTAAAGGGACAACTCCACTCCATAAGACTCAGGGTATAAAACTAATTATCCAAAATGAAAGGTACAGTTTTTGGTCTCTATTTTTTACGACAGTTATCTTGAATCTTGAACTGGCTTAAAAGGTAAGCTAACCTGCCCAGATTGCATGAACAATAGATGAAGCACGTTCAAATTGTTTTCTGCTTAATAACGTTATTATTGTGTGTGTGAGTAACACTAATTAAGGAATTGATCGGAAGGAGAAAACAAAATATATTAGAGTGGAAGAAATTAGATTACGGAATTAATTAGGATCAAATTAAAATAAATTAGGTAGAATTCGTATTTTCCCAATGACGTCTTTAATTTATGCATCTTCCTATATTATAAGGGAAAGGTTTTCATCTTTGTATCCCATTTGTAGTATTTGTGTTAGAAAAGATATATTAATGTTACATATGCAAAAATTGTTCATAGATAAATCTCTTATAAATTTTAGAAAATACAAAATAAATATACGTTTATACACTTTTATTTGTTTCCCTAAGCATGACACATAATCTTTTTATAAAGGTCTTTTTGAATTGCTTATATGTTGATAAACTTAATTTTAAAATACAACATGTTTTTAGCACACTAGATTAAAAAATATACTTATATTAAAAATATATTAAATTAAATTTAAATATTTAATTATAATTTTATATAAAATATTCATTATCAATTTAAATACATTAATATAAATTTTATAAAAAATATTTGTTATCAATTTAAATATTTAAATATTAATTTACATAAGTAAACAATAAAATAGTTGTGATTAAATAATATAAAAAACAACTAAGAAGTAATCGTCATCAATACATGAAAGTAAAGGGACAACTCCACTCCATAAGACTCAGGGTATAAAACTAATTATCCAAAATGAAAGGTACAGTTTTTGGTCTCTATTTTTTACGACAGTTATCTTGAATCTTGAACTGGCTTAAAAGGTAAGCTAACCTGCCCAGATTGCTTGAACAATAGATGAAGCACGTTCAAATTGTTTTCTGCTTAATAACGTTATTATTGTGTGTGTGAGTAACACTAATTAAGGAATTGATCGGAAGGAGAAAACAAAATATATTAGAGTGGAAGAAATTAGATTACGGAATTAATTAGGATCAAATTAAAATAAATTAGGTAGAATTCGTATTTTCACAATGACGTCTTTAATTTATGCATCTTCCTATATTATAAGGGAAAGGTTTTCATCTTTGTATCCCATTTGTAGTATTTGTGTTAGAAAAGATATATTAATGTTACATATGCAAAAATTGTTCATAGATAAATCTCTTATAAATTTTAGAAAATACAAAATAAATATACGTTTATACACTTTTATTTGTTTCCCTAAGCATGACACATAATCTTTTTATAAAGGTCTTTTTGAATTGCTTATATGTTGATAAACTTAATTTTAAAATACAACATGTTTTTAGCACACTAGATTAAAAAATATACTTATATTAAAAATATATTAAATTAAATTTAAATATTTAATTATAATTTTATATAAAATATTCATTATCAATTTAAATACTTTAATATAAATTTTATAAAAAATATTTGTTATCAATTTAAATATTTAAATATTAATTTACATAAGTAAAAAATAAAATAGTTGTGATTAAATAATATAAAAAACAACTAAGAAGTAATCGTAATCAATACATGAAAGTAAAGGGACAACTCCACTCCATAAGACTCAGGGTATAAAACTAATTATCCAAAATGAAAGGTACTGTTTTTGGTCTCTATTTTTTACGACAGTTATCTTGAATCTTGAACTGGCTTAAAAGGTAAGCTAACCTGCCCAGATTGCTTGAACAATAGATGAAGCACGTTCAAATTGTTTTCTGCTTAATAACGTTATTATTGTGTGTGTGAGTAACACTAATTAAGGAATTGATCGGAAGGAGAAAACAAAAGATATTAGAGTGGAAGAAATTAGATTACGGAATTAATTAGGATCAAATTAAAATAAATTAGGTAGAATTCATATTTTCACAATGACGTCTTTAATTTATGCATCTTCCTATATTATAAGGGAAAGGTTTTCATCTTTGTATCCCATTTGTAGTATTTGTGTTAGAAAAGATATATTAATGTTACATATGCAAAAATTGTTCATAGATAAATCTCTTATAAATTTTAGAAAATACAAAATAAATATACGTTTATACACTTTTATTTGTTTCCCTAAGCATGACACATAATCTTTTTATAAAGGTCTTTTTGAATTGCTTATATGTTGATAAACTTAATTTTAAAATACAACATGTTTTTAGCACACTAGATTAAAAAATATACTTATATTAAAAATATATTAAATTAAATTTAAACATTTAATTATAATTTTATATAAAATATTCATTATCAATTTAAATACTTTAATATAAATTTTATAAAAAGTATTTGTTATCAATTTAAATATTTAAATATTAATTTACATAAGTAAAAAATAAAATAGTTGTGATTAAATAATATAAAAAACAACTAACAAGTAATCGTCATCAATACATGAAAGTAAAGGGACAACTCCACTCCATAAGACTCAGGGTATAAAACTAATTATCCAAAATGAAAGGTACTGTTTTTGGTCTCTATTTTTTACGACAGTTATCTTGAATCTTGAACTGGCTTAAAAGGTAAGCTAACCTGCCCAGATTGCTTGAACAATAGATGAAGCACGTTCAAATTGTTTTCTGCTTAATAACGTTATTATTGTGTGTGTGAGTAACACTAATTAAGGAATTGATCGGAAGGAGAAAACAAAAGATATTAGAGTGGAAGAAATTAGCTTACGGAATTAATTAGGATCAAATTAAAATAAATTAGGTAGAATTCATATTTTCACAATGACGTCTTTAATTTATGCATCTTCCTATATTATAAGGGAAAGGTTTTCATCTTTGTATCCCATTTGTAGTATTTGTGTTAGAAAAGATATATTAATGTTACATATGCAAAAATTGTTCATGGATAAATCTCTTATAAATTTTAGAAAATACAAAATAAATATACGTTTATACACTTCTATTTGTTTCCCTAGGCATGACACATAATCTTTTTATAAAGGTCTTTTTGAATTGCTTATAGGTTGATAAACTTAATTTTAAAATACAACATGTTTTTAGCACACTAGATTAAAAAATATACTTATATTAAAAATTTATTAAATTAAATTTAAATATTTAATTATAATTTTATATAAAATATTCATTATCAATTTAAATACTTTAATATAAATTTTATAAAAAATATTTGTTATCAATTTAAATATTTAAATATTAGTTTACATAAGTAAACAATAAAATAGTTGTGATTAAATAATATAAAAAACAACTAAGAAATAATTGTCATCAATACATGAAAGTAAAGGGACAACTCCACTCCATAAGACTCAAGGTATAAAACTAATTATCCAAAATGAAAGGTACAGTTTTTGGTCTCTATTTTTTACGACAGTTATCTGGAATCTTGAACTGGCTTAAAAGGTAAGCTAACCTGCCCAGATTGCTTGAACAATAGATGAAGCACGTTCAAATTTTTTTCAGCTTAATAATGTTATTATTGTGTGAGAGTAACACTCATTAAGGAAATGATCGCAAGGAGAAACAAAAGATATTAGAGTGGAAGAAATTAGATTACGGAATTAATTAGGATCAAATTAAAATAAATTAGGTAGAATTCATATTTTCACAATTACGTCTTTAATTTGTGCATCTTCCTATATTATAAGGGAAAGGTTTTCATCTTTGTATCCCATTTGTAGTATTTGTGTTAGAAAAGATATATTAATGTTACATATGCAAAAATTGTTCATGGATAAATCTCTTATAAATTTTAGAAAATACAAAATAAATATACGTTTATACACTTCTATTTGTTTCCCTAGGCATGACACATAATCTTTTTATAAAGGTCTTTTTGAATTGCTTATAGGTTGATAAACTTAATTTTAAAATACAACATGTTTTTAGCACACTAGATTAAAAAATATACTTATATTAAAAATTTATTAAATTAAATTTAAATATTTAATTATAATTTTATATAAAATATTCATTATCAATTTAAATACTTTAATATAAATTTTATAAAAAATATTTGTTATCAATTTAAATATTTAAATATTAGTTTACATAAGTAAACAATAAAATAGTTGTGATTAAATAATATAAAAAACAACTAAGAAATAATTGTCATCAATACATGAAAGTAAAGGGACAACTCCACTCCATAAGACTCAAGGTATAAAACTAATTATCCAAAATGAAAGGTACAGTTTTTGGTCTCTATTTTTTACGACAGTTATCTGGAATCTTGAACTGGCTTAAAAGGTAAGCTAACCTGCCCAGATTGCTTGAACAATAGATGAAGCACGTTCAAATTGTTTTCAGCTTAATAATGTTATTATTGTGTGAGAGTAACACTCATTAAGGAAATGATCGCAAGGAGAAACAAAAGATATTAGAGTGGAAGAAATTAGATTACGGAATTAATTAGGATAAAATTAAAATAAATTAGGTAGAATTCATATTTTCACAATTACGTCTTTAATTTGTGCATCTTCCTATATTATAAGGGAAAGGTTTTCATCTTTGTATCACATTTGTAGTATTTGTGTTAGAAAAGATATATTAATGTTACATATGCAAAAATTGTTCATAGATAAATCTCTTATAAATTTTAGAAAATACAAAATAAATATACGTTTATACACTTCTATTTGTTTCCCTAAGCATGACACATAATCTTTTTATAAAGGTCTTTTTGAATTGCTTATAGGTTGATAAACTTAATTTTAAAATACAACATGTTTTTAGCACACTAGATTAAAAAATATACTTATATTAAAAATATATTAAATTAAATTTAAATATTTAATTATAATTTTATATAAAATATTCATTATCAATTTAAATACTTTAATATAAATTTTATAAAAAATATTTGTTATCAATTTAAATATTTAAATATTAATTTACATAAGTAAAAAATAAAATAGTTGTGATTAAATAATATAAAAAACAACTAAGAAGTAATCGTAATCAATACATGAAAGTAAAGGGACAACTCCACTCCATAAGACTCAGGGTATAAAACTAATTATCCAAAATGAAAGGTACTGTTTTTGGTCTCTATTTTTTACGACAGTTATCTTGAATCTTGAACTGGCTTAAAAGGTAAGCTAACCTGCCCAGATTGCTTGAACAATAGATGAAGCACGTTCAAATTGTTTTCTGCTTAATAACGTTATTATTGTGTGTGTGAGTAACACTAATTAAGGAATTGATCGGAAGGAGAAAACAAAAGATATTAGAGTGGAAGAAATTAGATTACGGAATTAATTAGGATCAAATTAAAATAAATTAGGTAGAATTCATATTTTCACAATGACGTCTTTAATTTATGCATCTTCCTATATTATAAGGGAAAGGTTTTCATCTTTGTATCCCATTTGTAGTATTTGTGTTAGAAAAGATATATTAATGTTACATATGCAAAAATTGTTCATAGATAAATCTCTTATAAATTTTAGAAAATACAAAATAAATATACGTTTATACACTTTTATTTGTTTCCCTAAGCATGACACATAATCTTTTTATAAAGGTCTTTTTGAATTGCTTATATGTTGATAAACTTAATTTTAAAATACAACATGTTTTTAGCACACTAGATTAAAAAATATACTTATATTAAAAATATATTAAATTAAATTTAAACATTTAATTATAATTTTATATAAAATATTCATTATCAATTTAAATACTTTAATATAAATTTTATAAAAAGTATTTGTTATCAATTTAAATATTTAAATATTAATTTACATAAGTAAAAAATAAAATAGTTGTGATTAAATAATATAAAAAACAACTAACAAGTAATCGTCATCAATACATGAAAGTAAAGGGACAACTCCACTCCATAAGACTCAGGGTATAAAACTAATTATCCAAAATGAAAGGTACTGTTTTTGGTCTCTATTTTTTACGACAGTTATCTTGAATCTTGAACTGGCTTAAAAGGTAAGCTAACCTGCCCAGATTGCTTGAACAATAGATGAAGCACGTTCAAATTGTTTTCTGCTTAATAACGTTATTATTGTGTGTGTGAGTAACACTAATTAAGGAATTGATCGGAAGGAGAAAACAAAAGATATTAGAGTGGAAGAAATTAGCTTACGGAATTAATTAGGATCAAATTAAAATAAATTAGGTAGAATTCATATTTTCACAATGACGTCTTTAATTTATGCATCTTCCTATATTATAAGGGAAAGGTTTTCATCTTTGTATCCCATTTGTAGTATTTGTGTTAGAAAAGATATATTAATGTTACATATGCAAAAATTGTTCATGGATAAATCTCTTATAAATTTTAGAAAATACAAAATAAATATACGTTTATACACTTCTATTTGTTTCCCTAGGCATGACACATAATCTTTTTATAAAGGTCTTTTTGAATTGCTTATAGGTTGATAAACTTAATTTTAAAATACAACATGTTTTTAGCACACTAGATTAAAAAATATACTTATATTAAAAATTTATTAAATTAAATTTAAATATTTAATTATAATTTTATATAAAATATTCATTATCAATTTAAATACTTTAATATAAATTTTATAAAAAATATTTGTTATCAATTTAAATATTTAAATATTAGTTTACATAAGTAAACAATAAAATAGTTGTGATTAAATAATATAAAAAACAACTAAGAAATAATTGTCATCAATACATGAAAGTAAAGGGACAACTCCACTCCATAAGACTCAAGGTATAAAACTAATTATCCAAAATGAAAGGTACAGTTTTTGGTCTCTATTTTTTACGACAGTTATCTGGAATCTTGAACTGGCTTAAAAGGTAAGCTAACCTGCCCAGATTGCTTGAACAATAGATGAAGCACGTTCAAATTTTTTTCAGCTTAATAATGTTATTATTGTGTGAGAGTAACACTCATTAAGGAAATGATCGCAAGGAGAAACAAAAGATATTAGAGTGGAAGAACTTAGATTACGGAATTAATTAGGATCAAATTAAAATAAATTAGGTAGAATTCATATTTTCACAATTACGTCTTTAATTTGTGCATCTTCCTATATTATAAGGGAAAGGTTTTCATCTTTGTATCCCATTTGTAGTATTTGTGTTAGAAAAGATATATTAATGTTACATATGCAAAAATTGTTCATGGATAAATCTCTTATAAATTTTAGAAAATACAAAATAAATATACGTTTATACACTTCTATTTGTTTCCCTAGGCATGACACATAATCTTTTTATAAAGGTCTTTTTGAATTGCTTATAGGTTGATAAACTTAATTTTAAAATACAACATGTTTTTAGCACACTAGATTAAAAAATATACTTATATTAAAAATTTATTAAATTAAATTTAAATATTTAATTATAATTTTATATAAAATATTCATTATCAATTTAAATACTTTAATATAAATTTTATCAAAAATATTTGTTATCAATTTAAATATTTAAATATTAGTTTACATAAGTAAACAATAAAATAGTTGTGATTAAATAATATAAAAAACAACTAAGAAATAATTGTCATCAATACATGAAAGTAAAGGGACAACTCCACTCCATAAGACTCAAGGTATAAAACTAATTATCCAAAATGAAAGGTACAGTTTTTGGTCTCTATTTTTTACGACAGTTATCTGGAATCTTGAACTGGCTTAAAAGGTAAGCTAACCTGCCCAGATTGCTTGAACAATAGATGAAGCACGTTCAAATTGTTTTCAGCTTAATAATGTTATTATTGTGTGAGAGTAACACTCATTAAGGAAATGATCGCAAGGAGAAACAAAAGATATTAGAGTGGAAGAAATTAGATTACGGAATTAATTAGGATCAAATTAAAATAAATTAGGTAGAATTCATATTTTCACAATTACGTCTTTAATTTGTGCATCTTCCTATATTATAAGGGAAAGGTTTTCATCTTTGTATCCCATTTGTAGTATTTGTGTTAGAAAAGATATATTAATGTTACATGTGCAAAAATTGTTCATAGATAAATCTCTTATAAATTTTAGAAAATACAAAATAAATATACGTTTATACACTTCTATTTGTTTCCCTAAGCATGACACATAATCTTTTTATAAAGGTCTTTTTGAATTGCTTATATGTTGATAAACTTAATTTTAAAATACAACATGTTTTTAGCACACTAGATTAAAAAATATACTTATATTAAAAATATATTAAATTAAATTTAAATATTTAATTATAATTTTATATAAAATATTCATTATCAATTTAAATACTTTAATATAAATTTTATAAAAAATATTTGTTATCAATTTAAATATTTAAATATTAATTTACATAAGTAAAAAATAAAATAGTTGTGATTAAATAATATAAAAAACAACTAACAAGTAATCGTCATCAATACATGAAAGTAAAGGGACAACTCCACTCCATAAGACTCAGGGTATAAAACTAATTATCCAAAATGAAAGGTACAGTTTTTGGTCTCTATTTTTTACGACAGTTATCTTGAATCTTGAACTGGCTTAAAAGGTAAGCTAACCTGCCCAGATTGCCTGAACAATAGATGAAGCACGTTCAAATTGTTTTCTGCTTAATAACGTTATTATTGTGTGTGTGAGTAACACTAATTAAGGAATTGATCGGAAGGAGAAAACAAAATATATTAGAGTGGAAGAAATTAGATTACGGAATTAATTAGGATCAAATTAAAATAAATTAGGTAGAATTCGTATTTTCACAATGACGTCTTTAATTTATGCATCTTCCTATATTATAAGGGAAAGGTTTTCATCTTTGTATCCCATTTGTAGTATTTGTGTTAGAAAAGATATATTAATGTTACATATGCAAAAATTGTTCATAGATAAATCTCTTATAAATTTTAGAAAATACAAAATAAATATACGTTTATACACTTTTATTTGTTTCCCTAAGCATGACACATAATCTTTTTATAAAGGTCTTTTTGAATTGCTTATATGTTGATAAACTTAATTTTAAAATACAACATGTTTTTAGCACACTAGATTAAAAAATATACTTATATTAAAAATATATTAAATTAAATTTAAATATTTAATTATAATTTTATATAAAATATTCATTATCAATTTAAATACTTTAATATAAATTTTATAAAAAATATTTGTTATCAATTTAAATATTTAAATATTAATTTACATAAGTAAACAATAAAACAGTTGTGATTAAATAATATAAAAAACAACTAAGAAGCAATCGTCATCAATACATGAAAGTAAAGGGACAACTCCACTCCATAAGACTCAGGGTATAAAACTAATTATCCAAAATGAAAGGTACAATTTTTGGTCTCTATTTTTTACGACAGTTATCTTGAATCTTGAACTGGCTTAAAAGGTAAGGTAACCTGCCCAGATTGCTTGAACAATAGATGAAGCATGTTCAAATTGTTTTCAGCTTAATAACGTTATTATTATGTGTGAGTAACACTCATTAAGGAATTGATCGGAAGGAGAAAACAAAAGATATTAGAGTGGAAGAAATTAGATTACGGAATTAATTAGGATCAAATTAAAATAAATTAGGTAGAATTCATATTTTCACAATTACGTCTTTAATTTATGCATCTTCCTATATTATAAGGGAAAGGTTTTCATATTTGTATCCCATTTGTAGTATTTGTGTTAGAAAAGATATATTAATGTTACATATGCAAAAATTGGTCATAGATAAATCTCTTATAAATTTTAGAAAATACAAAATAAATATACGTTTATACACTTCTATTTGTTTCCCTAAGCATGACACATAATCTTTTTATAAAGGTCTTTTTGAATTGCTTATAGGTTGATAAACTTAATTTTAAAATACAACATGTTTTTAGCACACTAGATTAAAAAATATACTTATATTAAAAATATATTAAATTAAATTTAAATATTTAATTATTATTTTATATAAAATATTCATTATCAATTTAAATACTTTAATATAAATTTTATAAAAAATATTTGTTATCAATTTAAATATTTAAATATTAATTTACATAAGTAAACAATAAAATAGTTGTGATTAAATAATATAAAAAACAACTAAGAAGTAATCGTCATTAATACATGAAAGTAAAGGGACAACTCCACTCCATAAGACTCAGGGTATAAAACTAATTATCCAAAATGAAAGGTACAGTTTTTGGTCTCTATTTTTTACGACAGTTATCTTGAATCTTGAATTGGCTTAAAAGGTAAGCTAACCTGCCCAGATTGCTTAAACAATAAATGAAGCACGTTCAAATTGTTTTCTGCTTAATAAAGTTATTATTATGTGTGTGAGTAACACTAATTAAGGAATTGATCGGAAGGAGAAAACAAAAGATATTAGAGTGGAATAAATTAGATTATGGAATTAATTAGGATCAAATTAAAATAAATTAGGTAGAATTCATATTTTCACAATGACGTCTTTAATTTATGCATCTTCCTATATTATAAGGGAAAGGTTTTCATCTTTGTATCCCATTTGTAGTATTTATGTTAGAAAAGATATATTAATGTTACATATGCAAAAATTGTTCATAGATAAATCTCTTATAAATTTTAGAAAATACAAAATAAATATACGTTTATACACTTCTATTTGTTTCCCTAAGCATGACACATAATCTTTTTATAAAGGTCTTTTTGAATTGCTTATAGGTTGATAAACTTAATTTTAAAATACAACATGTTTTTAGCACACTAGATTAAAAAATATACTTATATTAAAAATATATTAAATTAAATTTAAATATTTAATTATAATTTTATATAAAATATTCATTATCAATTTAAATACTTTAATATAAATTTTATAAAAAATATTTGTTATCAATTTAAATATTTAAATATTAATTTACATAAGTAAACAATAAAACAGTTGTGATTAAATAATATAAAAAACAACTAAGAAGTAATCGTCATCAATACATGAAAGTAAAGGGACAACTCCACTCCATAAGACTCAGGGTATAAAACTAATTATCCAAAATGAAAGGTACAATTTTTGGTCTCTATTTTTTACGACAGTTATCTTGAATCTTGAACTGGCTTAAAAGGTAAGGTAACCTGCCCAGATTGCTTGAACAATAGATGAAGCATGTTCAAATTGTTTTCAGCTTAATAACGTTATTATTATGTGTGAGTAACACTCATTAAGGAATTGATCGGAAGGAGAAAACAAAAGATATTAGAGTGGAAGAAATTAGATTACGGAATTAATTAGGATCAAATTAAAATAAATTAGGTAGAATTCATATTTTCACAATTACGTCTTTAATTTATGCATCTTCCTATATTATAAGGGAAAGGTTTTCATATTTGTATCCCATTTGTAGTATTTGTGTTAGAAAAGATATATTAATGTTACATATGCAAAAATTGGTCATAGATAAATCTCTTATAAATTTTAGAAAATACAAAATAAATATACGTTTATACACTTCTATTTGTTTCCCTAAGCATGACACATAATCTTTTTATAAAGGTCTTTTTGAATTGCTTATAGGTTGATAAACTTAATTTTAAAATACAACATGTTTTTAGCACACTAGATTAAAAAATATACTTATATTAAAAATATATTAAATTAAATTTAAATATTTAATTATTATTTTATATAAAATATTCATTATCAATTTAAATACTTTAATATAAATTTTATAAAAAATATTTGTTATCAATTTAAATATTTAAATATTAATTTACATAAGTAAACAATAAAATAGTTGTGATTAAATAATATAAAAAACAACTAAGAAGTAATCGTCATTAATACATGAAAGTAAAGGGACAACTCCACTCCATAAGACTCAGGGTATAAAACTAATTATCCAAAATGAAAGGTACAGTTTTTGGTCTCTATTTTTTACGACAGTTATCTTGAATCTTGAATTGGCTTAAAAGGTAAGCTAACCTGCCCAGATTGCTTAAACAATAAATGAAGCACGTTCAAATTGTTTTCTGCTTAATAAAGTTATTATTATGTGTGTGAGTAACACTAATTAAGGAATTGATCGGAAGGAGAAAACAAAAGATATTAGAGTGGAATAAATTAGATTATGGAATTAATTAGGATCAAATTAAAATAAATTAGGTAGAATTCATATTTTCACAATGACGTCTTTAATTTATGCATCTTCCTATATTATAAGGGAAAGGTTTTCATCTTTGTATCCCATTTGTAGTATTTATGTTAGAAAAGATATATTAATGTTACATATGCAAAAATTGTTCATAGATAAATCTCTTATAAATTTTAGAAAATACAAAATAAATATACGTTTATACACTTCTATTTGTTTCCCTAAGCATGACACATAATCTTTTTATAAAGGTCTTTTTGAATTGCTTATAGGTTGATAAACTTAATTTTAAAATACAACATGTTTTTAGCACACTAGATTAAAAAATATACTTATATTAAAAATATATTAAATTAAATTTAAATATTTAATTATAATTTTATATAAAATATTCATTATCAATTTAAATACTTTAATATAAATTTTATAAAAAATATTTGTTATCAATTTAAATATTTAAATATTAATTTACATAAGTAAACAATAAAATAGTTGTGATTAAATAATATAAAAAACAACTAAGAAGTAATCGTCATCAATACATGAAAGTAAAGGGACAACTCCACTCCATAAGACTCAGGGTATAAAACTAATTATCCAAAATGAAAGGTACAGTTTTTGGTCTCTATTTTTTACGACAGTAATCTTGAATCTTGAACTCGCTTAAAAGGTAAGGTAACCTGCCCAGATTGCTTGAACAATAGATGAAGCATGTTCAAATTGTTTTCAGCTTAATAACGTTATTATTGTGTGTGAGTAACACTCATTAAGGAATTGATCGGAAGGAGAAAACAAAAGATATTAGAGTGGAAGAAATTAGATTACGGAATTAATTAGGATCAAATTAAAATAAATTAGGTAGAATTCATATTTTCACAATTACGTCTTTAATTTATGCATCTTCCTATATTATAAGGGAAAGGTTTTCATTTTTGTATCCCATTTGTAGTATTTGTGTTAGAAAAGATATATTAATGTTACATATGCAAAAATTGGTCATAGATAAATCTCTTATAAATTTTAGAAAATACAAAATAAATATACGTTTATACACTTCTATTTGTTTCCCTAAGCATGACACATACTCTTTTTATAAAGGTCTTTTTGAATTGTTTATAGGTTGATAAACTTAATTTTAAAATACAACATGTTTTTAGCACACTAGATTAAAAAATATACTTATATTAAAAATATATTAAATTAAATTTAAATATTTAATTATAATTTTATATAAAATATTCATTATCAATTTAAATACTTTAATATAAATTTTATAAAAAATATTTGTTATCAATTTAAATATTTAAATATTAATTTACATAAGTAAACAATAAAATAGTTGTGATTAAATAATATAAAAAACAACTAAGAAGTAATCGTCATCAATACATGAAAGTAAAGGGACAACTCCACTCCATAAGACTCAGGGTATAAAACTAATTATCCAAAATGAAAGGTACTGTTTTTGGTCTCTATTTTTTACGACAGTTATCTTGAATCTTGAACTGGCTTAAAAGGTAAGCTAACCTGCCCAGATTGCTTGAACAATAGATGAAGCACGTTCAAATTGTTTTCTGCTTAATAACGTTATTATTGTGTGTGTGAGTAACACTAATTAAGGAATTGATCGGAAGGAGAAAACAAAATATATTAGAGTGGAAGAAATTAGATTACGGAATTAATTAGGATCAAATTAAAATAAATTAGGTAGAATTCGTATTTTCACAATGACGTCTTTAATTTATGCATCTTCCTATATTATAAGGGAAAGGTTTTCATCTTTGTATCCCATTTGTAGTATTTGTGTTAGAAAAGATATATTAATGTTACATATGCAAAAATTGTTCATAGATAAATCTCTTATAAATTTTAGAAAATACAAAATAAATATACGTTTATACACTTTTATTTGTTTCCCTAAGCATGACACATAATCTTTTTATAAAGGTCTTTTTGAATTGCTTATATGTTGATAAACTTAATTTTAAAATACAACATGTTTTTAGCACACTAGATTAAAAAATATACTTATATTAAAAATATATTAAATTAAATTTAAACATTTAATTATAATTTTATATAAAATATTCATTATCAATTTAAATACTTTAATATAAATTTTATAAAAAGTATTTGTTATCAATTTAAATATTTAAATATTAATTTACATAAGTAAAAAATAAAATAGTTGTGATTAAATAATATAAAAAACAACTAAGAAGTAATCGTCATCAATACATGAAAGTAAAGGGACAACTCCACTCCATAAGACTCAGGGTATAAAACTAATTATCCAAAATGAAAGGTACTGTTTTTGGTCTCTATTTTTTACGACAGTTATCTTGAATCTTGAACTGGCTTAAAAGGTAAGCTAACCTGCCCAGATTGCTTGAACAATAGATGAAGCACGTTCAAATTGTTTTCTGCTTAATAACGTTATTATTGTGTGTGTGAGTAACACTAATTAAGGAATTGATCGGAAGGAGAAAATAAAAGATATTAGAGTGGAAGAAATTAGATTACGGAATTAATTAGGATCAAATTAAAATAAATTAGGTAGAATTCATATTTTCACAATGACGTCTTTAATTTATGCATCTTCCTATATTATAAGGGAAAGGTTTTCATCTTTGTATCCCATTTGTAGTATTTGTGTTAGAAAAGATATATTAATGTTACATATGCAAAAATTGTTCATAGATAAATCTCTTATAAATTTTAGAAAATACAAAATAAATATACGTTTATACACTTTTATTTGTTTCCCTAAGCATGACACATAATCTTTTTATAAAGGTCTTTTTGAATTGCTTATATGTTGATAAACTTAATTTTAAAATACAACATGTTTTTAGCACACTAGATTAAAAAATATACTTATATTAAAAATATATTAAATTAAATTTAAACATTTAATTATAATTTTATATAAAATATTCATTATCAATTTAAATACTTTAATATAAATTTTATAAAAAGTATTTGTTATCAATTTAAATATTTAAATATTAATTTACATAAGTAAAAAATAAAATAGTTGTGATTAAATAATATAAAAAACAACTAACAAGTAATCGTCATCAATACATGAAAGTAAAGGGACAACTCCACTCCATAAGACTCAGGGTATAAAACTAATTATCCAAAATGAAAGGTACTGTTTTTGGTCTCTATTTTTTACGACAGTTATCTTGAATCTTGAACTGGCTTAAAAGGTAAGCTAACCTGCCCAGATTGCTTGAACAATAGATGAAGCACGTTCAAATTGTTTTCTGCTTAATAACGTTATTATTGTGTGTGTGAGTAACACTAATTAAGGAATTGATCGGAAGGAGAAAACAAAAGATATTAGAGTGGAAGAAATTAGCTTACGGAATTAATTAGGATCAAATTAAAATAAATTAGGTAGAATTCATATTTTCACAATGACGTCTTTAATTTATGCATCTTCCTATATTATAAGGGAAAGGTTTTCATCTTTGTATCCCATTTGTAGTATTTGTGTTAGAAAAGATATATTAATGTTACATATGCAAAAATTGTTCATGGATAAATCTCTTATAAATTTTAGAAAATACAAAATAAATATACGTTTATACACTTCTATTTGTTTCCCTAGGCATGACACATAATCTTTTTATAAAGGTCTTTTTGAATTGCTTATAGGTTGATAAACTTAATTTTAAAATACAACATGTTTTTAGCACACTAGATTAAAAAATATACTTATATTAAAAATTTATTAAATTAAATTTAAATATTTAATTATAATTTTATATAAAATATTCATTATCAATTTAAATACTTTAATATAAATTTTATAAAAAATATTTGTTATCAATTTAAATATTTAAATATTAGTTTACATAAGTAAACAATAAAATAGTTGTGATTAAATAATATAAAAAACAACTAAGAAATAATTGTCATCAATACATGAAAGTAAAGGGACAACTCCACTCCATAAGACTCAAGGTATAAAACTAATTATCCAAAATGAAAGGTACAGTTTTTGGTCTCTATTTTTTACGACAGTTATCTGGAATCTTGAACTGGCTTAAAAGGTAAGCTAACCTGCCCAGATTGCTTGAACAATAGATGAAGCACGTTCAAATTGTTTTCAGCTTAATAACGTTATTATTGTGTGTGTGAGTAACACTAATTAAGGAATTGATCGGAAGGAGAAAACAAAAGATATTAGAGTGGAAGAAATTAGCTTACGGAATTAATTAGGATCAAATTAAAATAAATTAGGTAGAATTCATATTTTCACAATGACGTCTTTAATTTATGCATCTTCCTATATTATAAGGGAAAGGTTTTCATCTTTGTATCCCATTTGTAGTATTTGTGTTAGAAAAGATATATTAATGTTACATATGCAAAAATTGTTCATGGATAAATCTCTTATAAATTTTAGAAAATACAAAATAAATATACGTTTATACACTTCTATTTGTTTCCCTAGGCATGACACATAATCTTTTTATAAAGGTCTTTTTGAATTGCTTATAGGTTGATAAACTTAATTTTAAAATACAACATGTTTTTAGCACACTAGATTAAAAAATATACTTATATTAAAAATTTATTAAATTAAATTTAAATATTTAATTATAATTTTATATAAAATATTCATTATCAATTTAAATACTTTAATATAAATTTTATAAAAAATATTTGTTATCAATTTAAATATTTAAATATTAGTTTACATAAGTAAACAATAAAATAGTTGTGATTAAATAATATAAAAAACAACTAAGAAATAATTGTCATCAATACATGAAAGTAAAGGGACAACTCCACTCCATAAGACTCAAGGTATAAAACTAATTATCCAAAATGAAAGGTACAGTTTTTGGTCTCTATTTTTTACGACAGTTATCTGGAATCTTGAACTGGCTTAAAAGGTAAGCTAACCTGCCCAGATTGCTTGAACAATAGATGAAGCACGTTCAAATTGTTTTCAGCTTAATAATGTTATTATTGTGTGAGAGTAACACTCATTAAGGAAATGATCGCAAGGAGAAACAAAAGATATTAGAGTGGAAGAAATTAGATTACGGAATTAATTAGGATCAAATTAAAATAAATTAGGTAGAATTCATATTTTCACAATTACGTCTTTAATTTGTGCATCTTCCTATATTATAAGGGAAAGGTTTTCATCTTTGTATCCCATTTGTAGTATTTGTGTTAGAAAAGATATATTAATGTTACATATGCAAAAATTGTTCATGGATAAATCTCTTATAAATTTTAGAAAATACAAAATAAATATACGTTTATACACTTCTATTTGTTTCCCTAGGCATGACACATAATCTTTTTATAAAGGTCTTTTTGAATTGCTTATAGGTTGATAAACTTAATTTTAAAATACAACATGTTTTTAGCACACTAGATTAAAAAATATACTTATATTTAATTATATTTAATTAAATTAAAATATTTAATTATAATTTTAATATACTTATATTAAAAAATTTATTAAATTAAATTTAAATATTTAATTATAATTTTATATAAAATATTCATTATCAATTTAAATACTTTAATATAAATTTTATAAAAAATATTTGTTATCAATTTAAATATTTAAATATTAGTTTACATAAGTAAACAATAAAATAGTTGTGATTAAATAATATAAAAAACAACTAAGAAATAATTGTCATCAATACATGAAAGTAAAGGGACAACTCCACTCCATAAGACTCAAGGTATAAAACTAATTATCCAAAATGAAAGGTACAGTTTTTGGTCTCTATTTTTTACGACAGTTATCTGGAATCTTGAACTGGCTTAAAAGGTAAGCTAACCTGCCCAGATTGCTTGAACAATAGATGAAGCACGTTCAAATTGTTTTCAGCTTAATAATGTTATTATTGTGTGAGAGTAACACTCATTAAGGAAATGATCGCAAGGAGAAACAAAAGATATTAGAGTGGAAGAAATTAGATTACGGAATTAATTAGGATCAAATTAAAATAAATTAGGTAGAATTCATATTTTCACAATTACGTCTTTAATTTGTGCATCTTCCTATATTATAAGGGAAAGGTTTTCATCTTTGTATCCCATTTGTAGTATTTGTGTTAGAAAAGATATATTAATGTTACATGTGCAAAAATTGTTCATAGATAAATCTCTTATAAATTTTAGAAAATACAAAATAAATATACGTTTATACACTTCTATTTGTTTCCCTAAGCATGACACATAATCTTTTTATAAAGGTCTTTTTGAATTGCTTATATGTTGATAAACTTAATTTTAAAATACAACATGTTTTTAGCACACTAGATTAAAAAATAAACTTATATTAAAAATATATTAAATTAAATTTAAATATTTAATTATAATTTTATATAAAATATTCATTATCAATTTAAATACTTTAATATAAATTTTATAAAAAATATTTGTTATCAATTTAAATATTTAAATATTAATTTACATAAGTAAAAAATAAAATAGTTGTGATTAAATAATATAAAAAACAACTAACAAGTAATCGTCATCAATACATGAAAGTAAAGGGACAACTCCACTCCATAAGACTCAGGGTATAAAACTAATTATCCAAAATGAAAGGTACAGTTTTTGGTCTCTATTTTTTACGACAGTTATCTTGAATCTTGAACTGGCTTAAAAGGTAAGCTAACCTGCCCAGATTGCCTGAACAATAGATGAAGCACGTTCAAATTGTTTTCTGCTTAATAACGTTATTATTGTGTGTGTGAGTAACACTAATTAAGGAATTGATCGGAAGGAGAAAACAAAATATATTAGAGTGGAAGAAATTAGATTACGGAATTAATTAGGATCAAATTAAAATAAATTAGGTAGAATTCGTATTTTCACAATGACGTCTTTAATTTATGCATCTTCCTATATTATAAGGGAAAGGTTTTCATCTTTGTATCCCATTTGTAGTATTTGTGTTAGAAAAGATATATTAATGTTACATATGCAAAAATTGTTCATAGATAAATCTCTTATAAATTTTAGAAAATACAAAATAAATATACGTTTATACACTTTTATTTGTTTCCCTAAGCATGACACATAATCTTTTTATAAAGGTCTTTTTGAATTGCTTATATGTTGATAAACTTAATTTTAAAATACAACATGTTTTTAGCACACTAGATTAAAAAATATACTTATATTAAAAATATATTAAATTAAATTTAAATATTTAATTATAATTTTATATAAAATATTCATTATCAATTTAAATACTTTAATATAAATTTTATAAAAAATATTTGTTATCAATTTAAATATTTAAATATTAATTTACATAAGTAAACAATAAAACAGTTGTGATTAAATAATATAAAAAACAACTAAGAAGTAATCGTCATCAATACATGAAAGTAAAGGGACAACTCCACTCCATAAGACTCAGGGTATAAAACTAATTATCCAAAATGAAAGGTACAATTTTTGGTCTCTATTTTTTACGACAGTTATCTTGAATCTTGAACTGGCTTAAAAGGTAAGGTAACCTGCCCAGATTGCTTGAACAATAGATGAAGCATGTTCAAATTGTTTTCAGCTTAATAACGTTATTATTATGTGTGAGTAACACTCATTAAGGAATTGATCGGAAGGAGAAAACAAAAGATATTAGAGTGGAAGAAATTAGATTACGGAATTAATTAGGATCAAATTAAAATAAATTAGGTAGAATTCATATTTTCACAATTACGTCTTTAATTTATGCATCTTCCTATATTATAAGGGAAAGGTTTTCATATTTGTATCCCATTTGTAGTATTTGTGTTAGAAAAGATATATTAATGTTACATATGCAAAAATTGGTCATAGATAAATCTCTTATAAATTTTAGAAAATACAAAATAAATATACGTTTATACACTTCTATTTGTTTCCCTAAGCATGACACATAATCTTTTTATAAAGGTCTTTTTGAATTGCTTATAGGTTGATAAACTTAATTTTAAAATACAACATGTTTTTAGCACACTAGATTAAAAAATATAGTTATATTAAAAATATATTAAATTAAATTTAAATATTTAATTATAATTTTATATAAAATATTCATTATCAATTTAAATACTTTAATATAAATTTTATAAAAAATATTTGTTATCAATTTAAATATTTAAATATTAATTTACATAAGTAAACAATAAAATAGTTGTGATTAAATAATATAAAAAACAACTAAGAAGTAATCGTCATTAATACATGAAAGTAAAGGGACAACTCCACTCCATAAGACTCAGGGTATAAAACTAATTATCCAAAATGAAAGGTACAGTTTTTGGTCTCTATTTTTTACGACAGTTATCTTGAATCTTGAATTGGCTTAAAAGGTAAGCTAACCTGCCCAGATTGCTTAAACAATAAATGAAGCACGTTCAAATTGATTTCTGCTTAATAAAGTTATTATTGTGTGTGTGAGTAACACTAATTAAGGAATTGATCGGAAGGAGAAAACAAAAGATATTAGAGTGGAATAAATTAGATTATGGAATTAATTAGGATCAAATTAAAATAAATTAGGTAGAATTCATATTTTCACAATGACGTCTTTAATTTATGCATCTTCCTATATTATAAGGGAAAGGTTTTCATCTTTGTATCCCATTTGTAGTATTTATGTTAGAAAAGATATATTAATGTTACATATGCAAAAATTGTTCATAGATAAATCTCTTATAAATTTTAGAAAATACAAAATAAATATACGTTTATACACTTCTATTTGTTTCCCTAAGCATGACACATAATCTTTTTATAAAGGTCTTTTTGAATTGCTTATAGGTTGATAAACTTAATTTTAAAATACAACATGTTTTTAGCACACTAGATTAAAAAATATACTTATATTAAAAATATATTAAATTAAATTTAAATATTTAATTATAATTTTATATAAAATATTCATTATCAATTTAAATACTTTAATATAAATTTTATAAAAAATATTTGTTATCAATTTAAATATTTAAATATTAATTTACATAAGTAAACAATAAAATAGTTGTGATTAAATAATATAAAAAACAACTAAGAAGTAATCGTCATCAATACATGAAAGTAAAGGGACAACTCCACTCCATAAGACTCAGGGTATAAAACTAATTATCCAAAATGAAAGGTACAGTTTTTGGTCTCTATTTTTTACGACAGTAATCTTGAATCTTGAACTCGCTTAAAAGGTAAGGTAACCTGCCCAGATTGCTTGAACAATAGATGAAGCATGTTCAAATTGTTTTCAGCTTAATAACGTTATTATTGTGTGTGAGTAACACTCATTAAGGAATTGATCGGAAGGAGAAAACAAAAGATATTAGAGTGGAAGAAATTAGATTACGGAATTAATTAGGATCAAATTAAAATAAATTAGGTAGAATTCATATTTTCACAATTACGTCTTTAATTTATGCATCTTCCTATATTATAAGGGAAAGGTTTTCATTTTTGTATCCCATTTGTAGTATTTGTGTTAGAAAAGATATATTAATGTTACATATGCAAAAATTGGTCATAGATAAATCTCTTATAAATTTTAGAAAATACAAAATAAATATACGTTTATACACTTCTATTTGTTTCCCTAAGCATGACACATACTCTTTTTATAAAGGTCTTTTTGAATTGTTTATAGGTTGATAAACTTAATTTTAAAATACAACATGTTTTTAGCACACTAGATTAAAAAATATAGTTATATTAAAAATATATTAAATTAAATTTAAATATTTAATTATAATTTTATATAAAATATTCATTATCAATTTAAATACATTAATATAAATTTTATATAAAATATTTGTTATCAATTTAAATATTTAAATATTAATTTACATAAGTAAACAATAAAATAGTTGTGATTAAATAATATAAAAAACAACTAAGAAGTAATCGTCATTAATACATGAAAGTAAAGGGACAACTCCACTCCATAAGACTCAGGGTATAAAACTAATTATCCAAAATGAAAGGTACAGTTTTTGGTCTCTATTTTTTACGACAGTTATCTTGAATCTTGAATTGGCTTAAAAGGTAAGCTAACCTGCCCAGATTGCTTAAACAATAAATGAAGCACGTTCAAATTGTTTTCTGCTTAATAAAGTTATTATTGTGTGTGTGAGTAACACTAATTAAGGAATTGATCGGAAGGAGAAAACAAAAGATATTAGAGTGGAATAAATTAGATTACGGAATTAATTAGGATCAAATTAAAATAAATTAGGTAGAATTCATATTTTCACAATGACGTCTTTAATTTATGCATCTTCCTATATTATAAGGGAAAGGTTTTCATCTTTGTATCCCATTTGTAGTATTTATGTTAGAAAATATATATTAATGTTACATATGCAAAAATTGTTCATAGATAAATCTCTTATAAATTTTAGAAAATACAAAATAAATATACGTTTATACACTTCTATTTGTTTCCCTAAGCATGACACATAATCTTTTTATAAAGGTCTTTTTGAATTGCTTATAGGTTGATAAACTTAATTTTAAAATACAACATGTTTTTAGCACACTAGATTAAAAAATATACTTATATTAAAAATATATTAAATTAAATTTAAATATTTAATTATAATTTTATATAAAATATTCATTATCAATTTAAATACTTTAATATAAATTTTATAAAAAATATTTGTTATCAATTTAAATATTTAAATATTAATTTACATAAGTAAACAATAAAATAGTTGTGATTAAATAATATAAAAAACAACTAAGAAGTAATCGTCATCAATACATGAAAGTAAAGGGACAACTCCACTCCATAAGACTCAGGGTATAAAACTAATTATCCAAAATGAAAGGTACAGTTTTTGGTCTCTATTTTTTACGACAGTAATCTTGAATCTTGAACTCGCTTAAAAGGTAAGGTAACCTGCCCAGATTGCTTGAACAATAGATGAAGCATGTTCAAATTGTTTTCAGCTTAATAACGTTATTATTGTGTGTGAGTAACACTCATTAAGGAATTGATCGGAAGGAGAAAACAAAAGATATTAGAGTGGAAGAAATTAGATTACGGAATTAATTAGGATCAAATTAAAATAAATTAGGTAGAATTCATATTTTCACAATTACGTCTTTAATTTATGCATCTTCCTATATTATAAGGGAAAGGTTTTCATATTTGTATCCCATTTGTAGTATTTGTGTTAGAAAAGATATATTAATGTTACATATGCAAAAATTGGTCATAGATAAATCTCTTATAAATTTTAGAAAATATAAAATAAATATACGTTTATACACTTCTATTTGTTTCCCTAAGCATGACACATACTCTTTTTATAAAGGTCTTTTTGAATTGTTTATAGGTTGATAAACGTAATTTTAAAATACAACATGTTTTTAGCACACTAGATTAAAAAATATAGTTATATTAAAAATATATTAAATTAAATTTAAATATTTAATTATAATTTTATATAAAATATTCATTATCAATTTAAATACATTAATATAAATTTTATAAAAAATATTTGTTATCAATTTAAATATTTAAATATTAATTTACATAAGTAAACAATAAAATAGTTGTGATTAAATAATATAAAAAACAACTAAGAAGTAATCGTCATCAATACATGAAAGTAAAGGGACAACTCCACTCCATAAGACTCAGGGTATAAAACTAATTATCCAAAATGAAAGGTACAGTTTTTGGTCTCTATTTTTTACGACAGTTATCTTGAATCTTGAACTGGCTTAAAAGGTAAGCTAACCTGCCCAGATTGCTTGAACAATAGATGAAGCACGTTCAAATTATTTTCTGCTTAATAACGTTATTATTGTGTGTGTGAGTAGCACTAATTAAGGAATTGATCGGAAGGAGAAAATAAAAGATATTAGAGTGGAAGAAATTAGATTACGGAATTAATTAGGATCAAATTAAAATAAATTAGGTAGAATTCATATTTTCACAATGACGTCTTTAATTTATGCATCTTCCTATATTATAAGGGAAAGGTTTTCATCTTTGTATCCCATTTGTAGTATTTATGTTAGAAAAGATATATTAATGTTACATATGCAAAAATTGTTCATAGATAAATCTCTTATAAATTTTAGAAAATACAAAATAAATATACGTTTATACACTTCTATTTGTTTCCCTAAGCATGACACATAATCTTTTTATAAAGGTCTTTTTGAATTGCTTATAGGTTGATAAACTTAATTTTAAAATACAACATGTTTTTAGCACACTAGATTAAAAAATATACTTATATTAAAAATATATTAAATTAAATTTAAATATTTAATTATAATTTTATATAAAATATTCATTATCAATTTAAATACTTTAATATAAATTTTATAAAAAATATTTGTTATCAATTTAAATATTTAAATATTAATTTACATAAGTAAACAATAAAATAGTTGTGATTAAATAATATAAAAAACAACTAAGAAGTAATCGTCATCAATACATGAAAGTAAAGGGACAACTCCACTCCATAAGACTCAGGGTATAAAACTAATTATCCAAAATGAAAGGTACAGTTTTTGGTCTCTATTTTTTACGACAGTAATCTTGAATCTTGAACTCGCTTAAAAGGTAAGGTAACCTGCCCAGATTGCTTGAACAATAGATGAAGCATGTTCAAATTGTTTTCAGCTTAATAACGTTATTATTGTGTGTGAGTAACACTCATTAAGGAATTGATCGGAAGGAGAAAACAAAAGATATTAGAGTGGAAGAAATTAGATTACGGAATTAATTAGGATCAAATTAAAATAAATTAGGTAGAATTCATATTTTCACAATTACGTCTTTAATTTATGCATCTTCCTATATTATAAGGGAAAGGTTTTCATATTTGTATCCCATTTGTAGTATTTGTGTTAGAAAAGATATATTAATGTTACATATGCAAAAATTGGTCATAGATAAATCTCTTATAAATTTTAGAAAATACAAAATAAATATACGTTTATACACTTCTATTTGTTTCCCTAAGCATGACACATACTCTTTTTATAAAGGTCTTTTTGAATTGTTTATAGGTTGATAAACTTAATTTTAAAATACAACATGTTTTTAGCACACTAGATTAAAAAATATAGTTATATTAAAAATATATTAAATTAAATTTAAATATTTAATTATAATTTTAT
This sequence comes from Lathyrus tuberosus, assembly GCA_022829125.1. Classification (NCBI taxonomy): domain Eukaryota; kingdom Viridiplantae; phylum Streptophyta; class Magnoliopsida; order Fabales; family Fabaceae; genus Lathyrus; species Lathyrus tuberosus. The sequence continues at coordinate 1,751,543 of JALAZF010000052.1, read as the reverse complement.
ATAAAATATTCATTATCAATTTAAATACATTAATATAAATTTTATAAAAAATATTTGTTATCAATTTAAATATTTTAATATTAATTTACATAAGTAAACAATAAAATAGTTGTGATTAAATAATATAAAAAACAACTAAGAAGTAATCGTCATCAATACATGAAAGTAAAGGGACAACTCCACTCCATAAGACTCAGGGTATAAAACTAATTATCCAAAATGAAAGGTACAGTTTTTGGTCTCTATTTTTTACGACAGTTATCTTGAATCTTGAACTGGCTTAAAAGGTAAGCTAACCTGCCCAGATTGCTTGAACAATAGATGAAGCACGTTCAAATTATTTTCTGCTTAATAACGTTATTATTGTGTGTGTGAGTAGCACTAATTAAGGAATTGATCGGAAGGAGAAAACAAAAGATATTAGAGTGGAAGAAATTAGATTACGGAATTAATTAGGATCAAATTAAAATAAATTAGGTAGAATTCATATTTTCACAATGACGTCTTTAATTTATGCATTTTCCTATATTATAAGGGAAAGGTTTTCATCTTTGTATCCCATTTGTAGTATTTGTGTTAGAAAAGATATATTAATGTTACATATGCAAAAATTGTTCATAGATAAATCTCTTATAAATTTTAGAAAATACAAAATAAATATACGTTTATACACTTTTATTTGTTTCCCTAAGCATGACACATAATCTTTTTATAAAGGTCTTTTTGAATTGCTTATATTTTGATAAACTTAATTTTAAAATACCACATGTTTTTAGCACACTAGATTAAAAAATATACTTATATTAAAAATATATTAAATTAAATTTAAATATTTAATTATAATTTTATATAAAATATTCATTATCAATTTAAATACTTTAATATAAATTTTATAAAAAGTATTTGTTATCAATTTAAATATTTCAATATTAATTTACATAAGTAAAAAATAAAATAGTTGTGATTAAATAATATAAAAAACAACTAAGAAGTAATCGTCATCAATACATGAAAGTAAAGGGACAACTCCACTCCATAAGACTCAGGGTATAAAACTAATTATCCAAAATGAAAGGTACTGTTTTTGGTCTCTATTTTTTACGACAGTTATCTTGAATCTTGAACTGGCTTAAAAGGTAAGCTAACCTGCCCAGATTGCTTGAACAATAGATGAAGCACGTTCAAATTGTTTTCTGCTTAATAACGTTATTATTGTGTGTGTGAGTAACACTAATTAAGGAATTGATCGGAAGGAGAAAACAAAAGATATTAGAGTGCAAGAAATTAGATTACGGAATTAATTAGGATCAAATTAAAATAAATTAGGTAGAATTCATATTTTCACAATGACGTCTTTAATTTATGCATCTTCCTATATTATAAGGGAAAGGTTTTCATATTTGTATCCCATTTGTAGTATTTGTGTTAGAAAAGATATATTAATGTTACATATGCAAAAATTGTTCATGGATAAATCTCTTATAAATTTTAGAAAATACAAAATAAATATACGTTTATACACTTCTATTTGTTTCCCTAAGCATGACACATAATCTTTTTATAAAGGTCTTTTTGAATTGCTTATAGGTTGATAAACTTAATTTTAAAATACAACATGTTTTTAGCACACTAGATTAAAAAATATAGTTATATTAAAAATATATTAAATTAAATTTAAATATTTAATTATAATTTTATATAAAATATTCATTATCAATTTAAATACTTTAATATAAATTTTATAAAAAATATTTGTTATCAATTTAAATATTTAAATATTAATTTACATAAGTAAACAATAAAATAGTTGTGATTAAATAATATAAAAAACAACTAAGAAGTAATCGTCATTAATACATGAAAGTAAAGGGACAACTCCACTCCATAAGACTCAGGGTATAAAACTAATTATCCAAAATGAAAGGTACAGTTTTTGGTCTCTATTTTTTACGACAGTTATCTTGAATCTTGAATTGGCTTAAAAGGTAAGCTAACCTGCCCAGATTGCTTAAACAATAAATGAAGCACGTTCAAATTGTTTTCTGCTTAATAAAGTTATTATTGTGTGTGTGAGTAACACTAATTAAGGAATTGATCGGAAGGAGAAAACAAAAGATATTAGAGTGGAATAAATTAGATTACGGAATTAATTAGGATCAAATTAAAATAAATTAGGTAGAATTCATATTTTCACAATGACGTCTTTAATTTATGCATCTTCCTATATTATAAGGGAAAGGTTTTCATCTTTGTATCCCATTTGTAGTATTTATGTTAGAAAAGATATATTAATGTTACATATGCAAAAATTGTTCATAGATAAATCTCTTATAAATTTTAGAAAATACAAAATAAATATACGTTTATACACTTCTATTTGTTTCCCTAAGCATGACACATAATCTTTTTATAAAGGTCTTTTTGAATTGCTTATAGGTTGATAAACTTAATTTTAAAATACAACATGTTTTTAGCACACTAGATTAAAAAATATAGTTATATTAAAAATATATTAAATTAAATTTAAATATTTAATTATAATTTTATATAAAATATTCATTATCAATTTAAATACTTTAATATAAATTTTATAAAAAATATTTGTTATCAATTTAAATATTTAAATATTAATTTACATAAGTAAACAATAAAATAGTTGTGATTAAATAATATAAAAAACAACTAAGAAGTAATCGTCATCAATACATGAAAGTAAAGGGACAACTCCACTCCATAAGACTCAGGGTATAAAACTAATTATCCAAAATGAAAGGTACTGTTTTTGGTCTCTATTTTTTACGACAGTTATCTTGAATCTTGAACTGGCTTAAAAGGTAAGCTAACCTCCCCAGATTGCTTGAACAATAGATGAAGCACGTTCAAATTGTTTTATGCTTAATAACGTTATTATTGTGTGTGTGAGTAACACTAATTAAGGAATTGATCGGAAGGAGAAAACAAAAGATATTAGAGTGGAAGAAATTAGATTACGGAATTAATTAGGATCAAATTAAAATAAATTAGGTAGAATTCACATTTTCACAATTACGTCTTTAATTTATGCATCTTCCTATATTATAAGGGAAAGGTTTTCATATTTGTATCCCATTTGTAGTATTTGTGTTAGAAAAGATATATTAATGTTACATATGCAAAAATTGGTCATAGATAAATCTCTTATAAATTTTAGAAAATACAAAATAAATATACGTTTATACACTTCTATTTGTTTCCCTAAGCATGACATATACTCTTTTTATAAAGGTCTTTTTGAATTGTTTATAGGTTGATAAACTTAATTTTAAAATACAACATGTTTTTAGCACACTAGATTAAAAAATATAGTTATATTAAAAATATATTAAATTAAATTTAAATATTTATTTATAATTTTATATAAAATATTCATTATCAATTTAAATACATTAATATAAATTTTATAAAAAATATTTGTTATCAATTTAAATATTTAAATATTAATTTACATAAGTAAACAATAAAATAGTTGTGATTAAATAATATAAAAAACAACTAAGAAGTAATCGTCATCAATACATGAAAGTAAAGGGACAACTCCACTCCTTAAGACTCAGGGTATAAAACTACTTATCCAAAATGAAAGGTACAGTTTTTGGTCTCTATTTTTTACGACAGTTATCTTGAATCTTGAATTGGCTTAAAAGGTAAGCTAACCTGCCCAGATTGCTTGAACAATAGATGAAGCACGTTCAAATTGTTTTCTGCTTAATAAAGTTATTATTGTGTGTGTGAGTAACACTAATTAAGGAATTGATCGGAAGGAGAAAACAAAAGATATTAGAGTGGAATAAATTAGATTACGGAATTAATTAGGATCAAATTAAAATAAATTAGGTAGAATTCATATTTTCACAATGACGTCTTTAATTTATGCATCTTCCTATATTATAAGGGAAAGGTTTTCATCTTTGTATCCCATTTGTAGTATTTATGTTAGAAAAGATATATTAATGTTACATATGCAAAAATTGTTCATAGATAAATCTCTTATAAATTTTAGAAAATACAAAATAAATATACGTTTATACACTTCTATTTGTTTCCCTAAGCATGACACATACTCTTTTTATAAAGGTCTTTTTGAATTGTTTATAGGTTGATAAACTTAATTTTAAAATACAACATGTTTTTAGCACACTAGATTAAAAAATATAGTTATATTAAAAATATATTAAATTAAATTTAAATATTTATTTATAATTTTATATAAAATATTCATTATCAATTTAAATACATTAATATAAATTTTATAAAAAATATTTGTTATCAATTTAAATATTTAAATATTAATTTACATAAGTAAACAATAAAATAGTTGTGATTAAATAATATAAAAAACAACTAAGAAGTAATCGTCATCAATACATGAAAGTAAAGGGACAATTCCACTCCATAAGACTCAGGGTATAAAACTAATTATCCAAAATGAAAGGTACAGTTTTTGGTCTCTATTTTTTACGACAGTTATCTTGAATCTTGAATTGGCTTAAAAGGTAAGCTAACCTGCCCAGATTGCTTGAACAATAGATGAAGCACGTTCAAATTGTTTTCTGCTTAATAAAGTTATTATTGTGTGTGTGAGTAACACTAATTAAGGAATTGATCGGAAGGAGAAAACAAAAGATATTAGAGTGGAATAAATTAGATTACGGAATTAATTAGGATCAAATTAAAATGAATTAGGTAGAATTCATATTTTCACAATGACGTCTTTAATTTATGCATCTTCCTATATTATAAGGGAAAGGTTTTCATCTTTGTATCCCATTTGTAGTATTTATGTTAGAAAAGATATATTAATGTTACATATGCAAAAATTGTTCATAGATAAATCTCTTATAAATTTTAGAAAATACAAAATAAATATACGTTTATACACTTCTATTTGTTTCCCTAAGCATGACACATAATCTTTTTATAAAGGTCTTTTTGAATTGCTTATAAGTTGATAAACTTAATTTTAAAATACAACATGTTTTTAGCACACTAGATTAAAAAATATAGTTATATTAAAAATATATTAAATTAAATTTAAATATTTAATTATAATTTTATATAAAATATTCGTTATCAATTTAAATACTTTAATATAAATTTTATAAAAAATATTTGTTATCAATTTAAATATTTAAATATTAATTTACATAAGTAAACAATAAAATAGTTGTGATTAAATAATATAACAAAACAACTAAGAAGTAATCGTCATCAATACATGAAAGTAAAGGGACAACTCCACTCCATAAGACTCAGGGTATAAAACTAATTATCCAAAATGAAAGGTACTGTTTTTGGTCTCTATTTTTTACGACAGTTATCTTGAATCTTGAACTGGCTTAAAAGGTAAGCTAACCTCCCCAGATTGCTTGAACAATAGATGAAGCACGTTCAAATTGTTTTATGCTTAATAACGTTATTATTGTGTGTGTGAGTAACACTAATTAAGGAATTGATCGGAAGGAGAAAACAAAAGATATTAGAGTGGAAGAAATTAGATTACGGAATTAATTAGGATCAAATTAAAATAAATTAGGTAGAATTCACATTTTCACAATTACGTCTTTAATTTATGCATCTTCCTATATTATAAGGGAAAGGTTTTCATATTTGTATCCCATTTGTAGTATTTGTGTTAGAAAAGATATATTAATGTTACATATGCAAAAATTGGTCATAGATAAATCTCTTATAAATTTTAGAAAATACAAAATAAATATACGTTTATACACTTCTATTTGTTTCCCTAAGCATGACACATACTCTTTTTATAAAGGTCTTTTTGAATTGTTTATAGGTTGATAAACTTAATTTTAAAATACAACATGTTTTTAGCACACTAGATTAAAAAATATAGTTATATTAAAAATATATTAAATTAAATTTAAATATTTATTTATAATTTTATATAAAATATTCATTATCAATTTAAATACATTAATATAAATTTTATAAAAAATATTTGTTATCAATTTAAATATTTAAATATTAATTTACATAAGTAAACAATAAAATAGTTGTGATTAAATAATATAAAAAACAACTAAGAAGTAATCGTCATTAATACATGAAAGTAAAGGGACAACTCCACTCCTTAAGACTCAGGGTATAAAACTAATTATCCAAAATGAAAGGTACAGTTTTTGGTCTCTATTTTTTACGACAGTTATCTTGAATCTTAAACTGGCTTAAAAGGTAAGCTAACCTGCCCAGATTGCTTGAACAATAGATGAAGCACGTTCAAATTGTTTTCTGCTTAATAACGTTATTATTGTGTGTGTGAGTAGCACTAATTAAGGAATTGATCGGAAGGAGAAAACAAAAGATATTAGAGTGGAAGAAATTAGATTACGGAATTAATTAGGATCAAATTAAAATAAATTAGGTAGAATTCATATTTTCACAATGACGTCTTTAATTTATGCATCTTCCTATATTATAAGGGAAAGGTTTTCATCTTTGTATCCCATTTGTAGTATTTGTGTTAGAAAAGATATATTAATGTTACATATGCAAAAATTGTTCATAGATAAATCTCTTATAAATTTTAGAAAATACAAAATAAATATACGTTTATACACTTCTATTTGTTTCGCTAAGCATGACACATAATCTTTTTATAAAGGTCTTTTTGAATTGCTTATAAGTTGATAAACTTAATTTTAAAATACAACATGTTTTTAGCACACTAGATTAAAAAATATACTTATATTAAAAATATATTAAATTAAATTTAAATATTTAATTATAATTTTATATAAAATATTCGTTATCAATTTAAATACTTTAATATAAATTTTATAAAAAATGTTTGTTATCAATTTAAATATTTAAATATTAATTTACATAAGTAAACAATAAAATAGTTGTGATTAAATAATATAAAAAACAACTAAGAAGTAATCGTCATCAATACATGAAAGTAAAGGGACAACTCCACTCCATAAGACTCAGGGTATAAAACTAATTATCCAAAATGAAAGGTACTGTTTTTGGTCTCTATTTTTTACGACAGTTATCTTGAATCTTGAACTGGCTTAAAAGGTAAGCTAACCTCCCCAGATTGCTTGAACAATATATGAAGCACGTTCAAATTGTTTTATGCTTAATAACGTTATTATTGTGTGTGTGAGTAACACTAATTAAGGAATTGATCGGAAGGAGAAAACAAAAGATATTAGAGTGGAAGAAATTAGATTACGGAATTAATTAGGATCAAATTAAAATAAATTAGGTAGAATTCATATTTTCACAATTACGTCTTTAATTTATGTATCTTCCTATATTATAAGGGAAAGGTTTTCATATTTGTATCCCATTTGTAGTATTTGTGTTAGAAAAGATATATTAATGTTACATATGCAAAAATTGGTCATAGATAAATCTCTTATAAATTTTAGAAAATACAAAATAAATATACGTTTATACACTTCTATTTGTTTCCCTAAGCATGACACATACTCTTTTTATAAAGGTCTTTTTGAATTGCTTATAGGTTGATAAACTTAATTTTAAAATACAACATGTTTTTAGCACACTAGATTAAAAAATATAGTTATATTAAAAATATATTAAATTAAATTTAAATATTTATTTATAATTTTATATAAAATATTCATTATCAATTTAAATACATTAATATAAATTTTATAAAAAATATTTGTTATCAATTTAAATATTTAAATATTAATTTACATAAGTAAACAATAAAATAGTTGTGATTAAATAATATAAAAAACAACTAAGAAGTAATCGTCATCAATACATGAAAGTAAAGGGACAACTCCACTCCATAAGACTCAGGGTATAAAACTAATTATCCAAAATGAAAGGTACAGTTTTTGGTCTCTATTTTTTACGACAGTTATCTTGAATCTTGAACTGGCTTAAAAGGTAAGCTAACCTGCCCAGATTGCTTGAACAATAGATGAAGCACGTTCAAATTGTTTTCTGCTTAATAACGTTATTATTGTGTGTGTGAGTAGCACTAATTAAGGAATTGATCGGAAGGAGAAAACAAAAGATATTAGAGTGGAAGAAATTAGATTACGGAATTAATTAGGATCAAATTAAAATAAATTAGGTAGAATTCATATTTTCAAAATGACGTCTTTAATTTATGCATCTTCCTATATTATAAGGGAAAGGTTTTCATCTTTGTATCCCATTTGTAGTATTTGTGTTAGAAAAGATATATTAATGTTACATATGCAAAAATTGTTCATAGATAAATCTCTTATAAATTTTAGAAAATACAAAATAAATATACGTTTATACACTTCTATTTGTTTCCCTAAGCATGACACATACTCTTTTTATAAAGGTCTTTTGGAATTGCTTATAGGTTGATAAACTTAATTTTAAAATACAACATGTTTTTAGCACACTAGATTAAAAAATATAGTTATATTAAAAATATATTAAATTAAATTTAAATATTTATTTATAATTTTATATAAAATATTCATTATCAATTTAAATACATTAATATAAATTTTATAAAAAATATTTGTTATCAATTTAAATATTTAAATATTAATTTACATAAGTAAACAATAAAATAGTTGTGATTAAATAATATAAAAAACAACTAAGAAGTAATCGTCATCAATACATGAAAGTAAAGGGACAACTCCATTCCATAAGACTCAGGGTATAAAACTAATTATCCAAAATGAAAGGTACAGTTTTTGGTCTCTATTTTTTACGACAGTTATCTTGAATCTTGAACTGGCTTAAAAGGTAAGCTAACCTGCCCAGATTGCTTGAACAATAGATGAAGCACGTTCAAATTGTTTTCTGCTTAATAACGTTATTATTGTGTGTGTGAGTAGCACTAATTAAGGAATTGATCGGAAGGAGAAAACAAAAGATATTAGAGTGGAAGAAATTAGATTACGGAATTAATTAGGATCAAATTAAAATAAATTAGGTAGAATTCATATTTTCACAATGACGTCTTTAATTTATGCATCTTCCTATATTATAAGGGAAAGGTTTTCATCTTTGTATCCCATTTGTAGTATTTGTGTTAGAAAAGATATATTAATGTTACATATGCAAAAATTGTTCATAGATAAATCTCTTATAAATTTTAGAAAATACAAAATAAATATACGTTTATACACTTCTATTTGTTTCCCTAAGCATGACACATACTCTTTTTATAAAGGTCTTTTGGAATTGCTTATAGGTTGATAAACTTAATTTTAAAATACAACATGTTTTTAGCACACTAGATTAAAAAATATAGTTATATTAAAAATATATTAAATTAAATTTAAATATTTAATTATAATTTTATATAAAATATTCATTATCAATTTAAATACTTTAATATAAATTTTATAAAAAATATTTGTTATCAATTTAAATATTTAAATATTAATTTACATAAGTAAACAATAAAATAGTTGTGATTAAATAATATAAAAAACAACTAAGAAGTAATCGTCATTAATACATGAAAGTAAAGGGACAATTCCACTCCATAAGACTCAGGGTATAAAACTAATTATCCAAAATGAAAGGTACAGTTTTTGGTCTCTATTTTTTACGACAGTTATCTTGAATCTTGAATTGGCTTAAAAGGTAAGCTAACCTGCCCATATTGCTTGAACAATAGATGAAGCACGTTCAAATTGTTTTCTGCTTAATAAAGTTATTATTGTGTGTGTGAGTAACACTAATTAAGGAATTGATCGGAAGGAGAAAACAAAAGATATTAGAGTGGAATAAATTAGATTACGGAATTAATTAGGATCAAATTAAAATAAATTAGGTAGAATTCATATTTTCACAATGACGTCTTTAATTTATGCATCTTCCTATATTATAAGGGAAAGGTTTTCATCTTTGTATCCCATTTGTAGTATTTATGATAGAAAAGATATATTAATGTTACATATGCAAAAATTGTTCATAGATAAATCTCTTATAAATTTTAGAAAATACAAAATAAATATACGTTTATACACTTCTATTTGTTTCCCTAAGCATGACACATAATCTTTTTATAAAGGTCTTTTTGAATTGCTTATAGGTTGATAAACTTAATTTTAAAATACAACATGTTTTTAGCACACTAGATTAAAAAATATACTTATATTAAAAATATATTAAATTAAATTTAAATATTTAATTATAATTTTATATAAAATATTCATTATCAATTTAAATACTTTAATATAAATTTTATAAAAAATATTTGTTATCAATTTAAATATTTAAATATTAATTTACATAAGTAAACAATAAAATAGTTGTGATTAAATAATATAAAAAACAACTAAGAAGTAATCGTCATCAATACATGAAAGTAAAGGGACAACTCCACTCCATAAGACTCAGGGTATAAAACTAATTATCCAAAATGAAAGGTACAGTTTTTGGTCTCTATTTTTTACGACAGTAATCTTGAATCTTGAACTGGCTTAAAAGGTAAGGTAACCTGCCCAGATTGCTTGAACAATAGATGAAGCATGTTCAAATTGTTTTCAGCTTAATAACGTTATTATTGTGTGTGAGTAACACTCATTAAGGAATTGATCGGAAGGAGAAAACAAAAGATATTAGAGTGGAAGAAATTAGATTACGGAATTAATTAGGATCAAATTAAAATAAATTAGGTAGAATTCATATTTTCACAATTACGTCTTTAATTTATGCATCTTCCTATATTATAAGGGAAAGGTTTTCATATTTGTATCCCATTTGTAGTATTTGTGTTAGAAAAGATATATTAATGTTACATATGCAAAAATTGGTCATAGATAAATCTCTTATAAATTTTAGAAAATACAAAATAAATATACGTTTATACACTTCTATTTGTTTCCCTAAGCATGACACATACTCTTTTTATAAAGGTCTTTTTGAATTGTTTATAGGTTGATAAACTTAATTTTAAAATACAACATGTTTTTAGCACACTAGATTAAAAAATATAGTTATATTAAAAATATATTAAATTAAATTTAAATATTTATTTATAATTTTATATAAAATATTCATTATCAATTTAAATACATTAATATAAATTTTATAAAAAATATTTGTTATCAATTTAAATATTTAAATATTAATTTACATAAGTAAACAATAAAATAGTTGTGATTAAATAATATAAAAAACAACTAAGAAGTAATCGTCATCAATACATGAAAGTAAAGGGACAACTCCACTCCATAAGACTCAGGGTATAAAACTAATTATCCAAAATGAAAGGTACAGTTTTTGGTCTCTATTTTTTACGACAGTTATCTTGAATCTTGAACTGGCTTAAAAGGTAAGCTAACCTGCCCAGATTGCTTGAACAATAGATGAAGCACGTTCAAATTGTTTTCTGCTTAATAACGTTATTATTGTGTGTGTGAGTAGCACTAATTAAGGAATTGATCGGAAGGAGAAAACAAAAGATATTAGAGTGGAAGAAATTAGATTACGGAATTAATTAGGATCAAATTAAAATAAATTAGGTAGAATTCATATTTTCACAATGACGTCTTTAATTTATGCATCTTCCTATATTATAAGGGAAAGGTTTTCATCTTTGTATCCCATTTGTAGTATTTGTGTTAGAAAAGATATATTAATGTTACATATGCAAAAATTGTTCATAGATAAATCTCTTATAAATTTTAGAAAATACAAAATAAATATACGTTTATACACTTCTATTTGTTTCCCTAAGCATGACACATACTCTTTTTATAAAGGTCTTTTTGAATTGCTTATAGGTTGATAAACTTAATTTTAAAATACAACATGTTTTTAGCACACTAGATTAAAAAATATAGTTATATTAAAAATATATTAAATTAAATTTAAATATTTAATTATAATTTTATATAAAATATTCATTATCAATTTAAATACTTTAATATCAATTTTATAAAAAATATTTGTTATCAATTTAAATATTTAAATATTAATTTACATAAGTAAACAATAAAATAGTTGTGATTAAATAATATAAAAAACAACTAAGAAGTAATCGTCATTAATACATGAAAGTAAAGGGACAATTCCACTCCATAAGACTCAGGGTATAAAACTAATTATCCAAAATGAAAGGTACAGTTTTTGGTCTCTATTTTTTACGACAGTTATCTTGAATCTTGAACTGGCTTAAAAGGTAAGCTAACCTGCCCAGATTGCTTGAACAATAGATGAAGCACGTTCAAATTGTTTTCTGCTTAATAAAGTTATTATTGTGTGTGTGAGTAACACTAATTAAGGAATTGATCGGAAGGAGAAAACAAAAGATATTAGAGTGGAATAAATTAGATTACGGAATTAATTAGGATCAAATTAAAATAAATTAGGTAGAATTCATATTTTCACAATGACGTCTTTAATTTATGCATCTTCCTATATTATAAGGGAAAGGTTTTCATCTTTGTATCCCATTTGTAGTATTTATGTTAGAAAAGATATATTAATGTTACATATGCAAAAATTGTTCATAGATAAATCTCTTATAAATTTTAGAAAATACAAAATAAATATACGTTTATACACTTCTATTTGTTTCCCTAAGCATGACACATAATCTTTTTATAAAGGTCTTTTTGAATTGCTTATAAGTTGATAAACTTAATTTTAAAATACAACATGTTTTTAGCACACTAGATTAAAAAATATACTTATATTAAAAATATATTAAATTAAATTTAAATATTTAATTATAATTTTATATAAAATATTCATTATCAATTTAAATACTTTAATATAAATTTTATAAAAAATATTTGTTATCAATTTAAATATTTAAATATTAATTTACATAAGTAAACAATAAAATAGTTGTGATTAAATAATATAAAAAACAACTAAGAAGTAATCGTCATCAATACATGAAAGTAAAGGGACAACTCCACTCCATAAGACTCAGGGTATAAAACTAATTATCCAAAATGAAAGGTACTGTTTTTGGTCTCTATTTTTTACGACAGTTATCTTGAATCTTGAACTGGCTTAAAAGGTAAGCTAACCTGCCCAGATTGCTTGAACAATAGATGAAGCACGTTCAAATTGTTTTATGCTTAATAACGTTATTATTGTGTGTGTGAGTAACACTAATTAAGGAATTGATCGGAAGGAGAAAACAAAAGATATTAGAGTGGAAGAAATTAGATTACGGAATTAATTAGGATCAAATTAAAATAAATTAGGTAGAATTCATATTTTCACAATTACGTCTTTAATTTATGCATCTTCCTATATTATAAGGGAAAGGTTTTCATATTTGTATCCCATTTGTAGTATTTGTGTTAGAAAAGATATATTAATGTTACATATGCAAAAATTGGTCATAGATAAATCTCTTATAAATTTTAGAAAATACAAAATAAATATACGTTTATACACTTCTATTTGTTTCCCTAAGCATGACACATACTCTTTTTATAAAGGTCTTTTTGAATTGTTTATAGGTTGATAAACTTAATTTTAAAATACAACATGTTTTTAGCACACTAGATTAAAAAATATAGTTATATTAAAAATATATTAAATTAAATTTAAATATTTATTTATAATTTTATATAAAATATTCATTATCAATTTAAATACATTAATATAAATTTTATAAAAAATATTTGTTATCAATTTAAATATTTAAATATTAATTTACATAAGTAAACAATAAAATAGTTGTGATTAAATAATATAAAAAACAACTAAGAAGTAATCGTCATCAATACATGAAAGTAAAGGGACAACTCCACTCCATAAGACTCAGGGTATAAAACTAATTATCCAAAATGAAAGGTACAGTTTTTGGTCTCTATTTTTTACGACAGTTATCTTGAATCTTGAACTGGCTTAAAAGGTAAGGTAACCTGCCCAGATTGCTTGAACAATAGATGAAGCACGTTCAAATTGTTTTCTGCTTAATAACGTTATTATTGTGTGTGTGAGTAGCACTAATTAAGGAATTGATCGGAAGGAGAAAACAAAAGATATTAGAGTGGAAGAAATTAGATTACGGAATTAATTAGGATCAAATTAAAATAAATTAGGTAGAATTCATATTTTCACAATGACGTCTTTAATTTATGCATCTTCCTATATTATAAGGGAAAGGTTTTCATCTTTGTATCCCATTTGTAGTATTTGTGTTAGAAAAGATATATTAATGTTACATATGCAAAAATTGTTCATAGATAAATCTCTTATAAATTTTAGAAAATACAAAATAAATATACGTTTATACACTTCTATTTGTTTCCCTAAGCATGACACATACTCTTTTTATAAAGGTCTTTTTGAATTGCTTATAGGTTGATAAACTTAATTTTAAAATACAACATGTTTTTAGCACACTAGATTAAAAAATATAGTTATATTAAAAATATATTAAATTAAATTTAAATATTTAATTATAATTTTATATAAAATATTCATTATCAATTTAAATACTTTAATATAAATTTTATAAAAAATATTTGTTATCAATTTAAATATTTAAATATTAATTTACATAAGTAAACAATAAAATAGTTGTGATTAAATAATATAAAAAACAACTAAGAAGTAATCGTCATTAATACATGAAAGTAAAGGGACAATTCCACTCCATAAGACTCAGGGTATAAAACTAATTATCCAAAATGAAAGGTACAGTTTTTGGTCTCTATTTTTTACGACAGTTATCTTGAATCTTGAATTGGCTTAAAAGGTAAGCTAACCTGCCCAGATTGCTTGAACAATAGATGAAGCACGTTCAAATTGTTTTCTGCTTAATAAAGTTATTATTGTGTGTGTGAGTAACACTAATTAAGGAATTGATCGGAAGGAGAAAACAAAAGATATTAGAGTGGAATAAATTAGATTACGGAATTAATTAGGATCAAATTAAAATAAATTAGGTAGAATTCATATTTTCACAATGACGTCTTTAATTTATGCATCTTCCTATATTATAAGGGAAAGGTTTTCATCTTTGTATCCCATTTGTAGTATTTATGTTAGAAAAGATATATTAATGTTACATATGCAAAAATTGTTCATAGATAAATCTCTTATAAATTTTAGAAAATACAAAATAAATATACGTTTATACACTTCTATTTGTTTCCCTAAGCATGACACATAATCTTTTTATAAAGGTCTTTTTGAATTGCTTATAGGTTGATAAACTTAATTTTAAAATACAACATGTTTTTAGCACACTAGATTAAAAAATATACTTATATTAAAAATATATTAAATTAAATTTAAATATTTAATTATAATTTTATATAAAATATTCATTATCAATTTAAATACTTTAATATAAATTTTATAAAAAATATTTGTTATCAATTTAAATATTTAAATATTAATTTACATAAGTAAATAATAAAATAGTTGTGATTAAATAATATAAAAAAACAACTAAGAAGTAATCGTCATCAATACATGAAAGTAAAGGGACAACTCCACTCCATAAGACTCAGGGTATAAAACTAATTATCCAAAATGAAAGGTACTGTTTTTGGTCTCTATTTTTTACGACAGTTATCTTGAATCTTGAACTGGCTTAAAAGGTAAGCTAACCTGCCCAGATTGCTTGAACAATAGATGAAGCACGTTCAAATTGTTTTATGCTTAATAACGTTATTATTGTGTGTGTGAGTAACACTAATTAAGGAATTGATCGGAAGGAGAAAACAAAAGATATTAGAGTGGAAGAAATTAGATTACGGAATTAATTAGGATCAAATTAAAATAAATTAGGTAGAATTCATATTTTCACAATGACGTCTTTAATTTATGCATCTTCCTATATTATAAGGGAAAGGTTTTCATATTTGTATCCCATTTGTAGTATTTGTGTTAGAAAAGATATATTAATGTTACATATGCAAAAATTGTTCATGGATAAATCTCTTATAAATTTTAGAAAATACAAAATAAATATACGTTTATACACTTCTATTTGTTTCCCTAAGCATGACACATAATCTTTTTATAAAGGTCTTTTTGAATTGCTTATAGGTTGATAAACTTAATTTTAAAATACAACATGTTTTTAGCACACTAGATTAAAAAATATACTTATATTAAAAATATATTAAATTAGATTTAAATATTTAATTATAATTTTATATAAAATATTCATTATCAATTTAAATACTTTAATATAAATTTTATAAAAAATATTTGTTATCAATTTAAATATTTAAATATTAATTTACATAAGTAAACAATAAAATAGTTGTGATTAAATAATATAAAAAACAACTAAGAAGTAATCGTCATCAATACATGAAAGTAAAGGGACAACTCCACTCCATAAGACTCAGGGTATAAAACTAATTATCCAAAATGAAAGGTACAGTTTTTGGTCTCTATTTTTTACGACAGTAATCTTGAATCTTGAACTGGCTTAAAAGGTAAGGTAACCTGCCCAGATTGCTTGAACAATAGATGAAGCATGTTCAAATTGTTTTCAGCTTAATAACGTTATTATTGTGTGTGAGTAACACTCATTAAGGAATTGATCGGAAGGAGAAAACAAAAGATATTAGAGTGGAAGAAATTAGATTACGGAATTAATTAGGATCAAATTAAAATAAATTAGGTAGAATTCATATTTTCACAATTACGTCTTTAATTTATGCATCTTCCTATATTATAAGGGAAAGGTTTTCATATTTGTATCCCATTTGTAGTATTTGTGTTAGAAAAGATATATTAATGTTACATATGCAAAAATTGGTCATAGATAAATCTCTTATAAATTTTAGAAAATACAAAATAAATATACGTTTATACACTTCTATTTGTTTCCCTAAGCATGACACATAATCTTTTTATAAAGGTCTTTTTGAATTGCTTATAGGTTGATAAACTTAATTTTCAAATACAACATGTTTTTAGCACACTAGATTAAAAAATATACTTATATTAAAAATATATTAAATTAAATTTAAATATTTAATTATAATTTTATATAAAATATTCATTATCAATTTAAATACTTTAATATAAATTTTATAAAAAATATTTGTTATCAATTTAAATATTTAAATATTAATTTACATAAGTAAACAATAAAATAGTTGTGATTAAATAATATAAAAAACAACTAAGAAGTAATCGTCATCAATACATGAAAGTAAAGGGACAACTCCACTCCATAAGACTCAGGGTATAAAACTAATTATCCAAAATGAAAGGTACAGTTTTTGGTCTCTATTTTTTACGACAGTAATCTTGAATCTTGAACTGGCTTAAAAGGTAAGGTAACCTTCCCAGATTGCTTGAACAATAGATGAAGCATGTTCAAATTGTTTTCAGCTTAATAACGTTATTATTGTGTGTGAGTAACACTCATTAAGGAATTGATCGGAAGGAGAAAACAAAAGATATTAGAGTGGAAGAAATTAGATTACGGAATTAATTAGGATCAAATTAAAATAAATTAGGTAGAATTCATATTTTCACAATTACGTCTTTAATTTATGCATCTTCCTATATTATAAGGGAAAGGTTTTCATATTTGTATCCCATTTGTAGTATTTGTGTTAGAAAAGATATATTAATGTTACATATGCAAAAATTGGTCATAGATAAATCTCTTATAAATTTTAGAAAATACAAAATAAATATACGTTTATACACTTCTATTTGTTTCCTTAAGCATGACACATACTCTTTTTATAAAGGTCTTTTTGAATTGCTTATAGGTTGATAAACTTAATTTTAAAATACAACATGTTTTTAGCACACTAGATTAAAAAATATAGTTATATTAAAAATATATTAAATTAAATTTAAATATTTAATTATAATTTTATATAAAATATTCATTATCAATTTAAATACATTAATATAAATTTTATAAAAAATATTTGTTATCAATTTAAATATTTAAATATTAATTTACATAAGTAAACTATAAAATAGTTGTGATTAAATAATATAAAAAACAACTAAGAAGTAATCGTCATCAATACATGAAAGTAAAGGGACAACTCCACTCCATAAGACTCAGGGTATAAAACTAATTATCCAAAATGAAAGGTACAGTTTTTGGTCTCTATTTTTTACGACAGTTATCTTGAATCTTGAACTGGCTTAAAAGGTAAGCTAACCTGCCCAGATTGCTTGAACAATAGATGAAGCAAGTTCAAATTGTTTTCTGCTTAATAACGTTATTATTGTGTGTGTGAGTAACACTAATTAAGGAATTGATCGGAAGGAGAAAACAAAAGATATTAGAGTGGAAGAAATTAGATTACGGAATTAATTAGGATCAAATTAAAATAAATTAGGTAGAATTCATATTTTCACAATGACGTCTTTAATTTATGCATCTTCCTATATTATAAGGGAAAGGTTTTCATCTTTGTATCCCATTTGTAGTATTTATGTTAGAAAAGATATATTAATGTTACATATGCAAAAATTGGTCATAGATAAATCTCTTATAAATTTTAGAAAATACAAAATAAATATACGTTTATACACTTCTATTTGTTTCCCTAAGCATGACACATAATCTTTTTATAAAGGTCTTTTTGAATTGCTTATAGGTTGATAAACTTAATTTTCAAATACAACATGTTTTTAGCACACTAGATTAAAAAATATACTTATATTAAAAATATATTAAATTAAATTTAAATATTTAATTATAATTTTATATAAAATATTCATTATCAATTTAAATACTTTAATATAAATTTTATAAAAAATATTTGTTATCAATTTAAATATTTAAATATTAATTTACATAAGTAAACAATAAAATAGTTGTGATTAAATAATATAAAAAACAACTAAGAAGTAATCGTCATCAATACATGAAAGTAAAGGGACAACTCCACTCCATAAGACTCAGGGTATAAAACTAATTATCCAAAATGAAAGGTACAGTTTTTGGTCTCTATTTTTTACGACAGTAATCTTGAATCTTGAACTGGCTTAAAAGGTAAGGTAACCTTCCCAGATTGCTTGAACAATAGATGAAGCATGTTCAAATTGTTTTCAGCTTAATAACGTTATTATTGTGTGTGAGTAACACTCATTAAGGAATTGATCGGAAGGAGAAAACAAAAGATATTAGAGTGGAAGAAATTAGATTACGGAATTAATTAGGATCAAATTAAAATAAATTAGGTAGAATTCATATTTTCACAATTACGTCTTTAATTTATGCATCTTCCTATATTATAAGGGAAAGGTTTTCATATTTGTATCCCATTTGTAGTATTTGTGTTAGAAAAGATATATTAATGTTACATATGCAAAAATTGGTCATAGATAAATCTCTTATAAATTTTAGAAAATACAAAATAAATATACGTTTATACATTTCTATTTGTTTCCTTAAGCATGACACATACTCTTTTTATAAAGGTCTTTTTGAATTGCTTATAGGTTGATAAACTTAATTTTAAAATACAACATGTTTTTAGCACACTAGATTAAAAAATATAGTTATATTAAAAATATATTAAATTAAATTTAAATATTTAATTATAATTTTATATAAAATATTCATTATCAATTTAAATACATTAATATAAATTTTATAAAAAATATTTGTTATCAATTTAAATATTTAAATATTAATTTACATAAGTAAACTATAAAATAGTTGTGATTAAATAATATAAAAAACAACTAAGAAGTAATCGTCATCAATACATGAAAGTAAAGGGACAACTCCACTCCATAAGACTCAGGGTATAAAACTAATTATCCAAAATGAAAGGTACAGTTTTTGGTCTCTATTTTTTACGACAGTTATCTTGAATCTTGAACTGGCTTAAAAGGTAAGCTAACCTGCCCAGATTGCTTGAACAATAGATGAAGCAAGTTCAAATTGTTTTCTGCTTAATAACGTTATTATTGTGTGTGTGAGTAACACTAATTAAGGAATTGATCGGAAGGAGAAAACAAAAGATATTAGAGTGGAAGAAATTAGATTACGGAATTAATTAGGATCAAATTAAAATAAATTAGGTAGAATTCATATTTTCACAATGACGTCTTTAATTTATGCATCTTCCTATATTATAAGGGAAAGGTTTTCATCTTTGTATCCCATTTGTAGTATTTATGTTAGAAAAGATATATTAATGTTACATATGCAAAAATTGTTCATAGATAAATCTCTTATAAATTTTAGAAAATACAAAATAAATATACGTTTATACACTTCTATTTGTTTCCCTAAGCATGACACATACTCTTTTTATAAAGGTATTTTTGAATTGCTTATAGGTTGATAAACTTAATTTTAAAATACAACATGTTTTTAGCACACTAGATTAAAAAATATACTTATATTAAAAATATATTAAATTAAATTTAAATATTTAATTATAATTTTATATAAAATATTCATTATCAATTTAAATACTTTAATATAAATTTTATAAAAAATATTTGTTATCAATTTAAATATTTAAATATTAATTTACATAAGTAAACAATAAAATAGTTGTGATTAAATAATATAAAAAACAACTAAGAAGTAATCGTCATTAATACATGAAAGTAAAGGGACAATTCATGCAGAGGATCAGATAGAGGTAAACAACCTTTGACACTCACTGATACAAGTAGAATTAACTGTAGCAATGGATTCAGGGCCTTAGAGGAATTGACAAATCCTATAGGGCAAAGCTCCATTGTCCCATGATTGTCTCATGGAATGTGAGGGGGCTAAATAAGGGTGGTAAACTAAGAGAGATTAGCTCCCATCTCTTAAGTTTAAAACCCCAGATTTGTATTCTTTTGGAAACTAGGGTGAAGCAAACCAGGGCCAGTCTAATCAGGAGCAAGTTAAACCTGCACAACTGCTATGTGGACAACTACAACCACCATGACAATGGTAGAATCTGGATATGTTGGAATTCTAATGCTGTGAATATCAAGGTTGACAGATGCTCCAGTCAGTATATACACTGTAGAGTGAGTGAGGCCAATGGGAAGGAGATGTTCAGCATGACAGTGGTGTATGCTATGAATACTTTAGATCAAAGGAAAAAATTGTGGGAGGATATATCGAGACTGCCTATTCAGAATAAGGAGCCTTGGTGTATTATAGGAGACTACAACAATGTCCTCAGAAGCAAAGATAGAATTGGAGGAAGGATGATAAAGGAGAATGAAGTTAAAGATTTACAAGCCATGATGGATAGATGCAACCTTGCTGAGATGGAGAATAATGGTGACTACTATACTTGGCATAACAAGCATGTGGAGGATCCTATTTACTCTAGAATAGACAGAGTATTAGGTAATGTTGATTGGTTCCTTAACTATAACTACCAGCTGAATCATCTCCCCCCTAATGTTTCAGACCATGCCATTCTTCAACTGTGTAATAAAGATTCCATCAAACCTAGAAAGAGCAGCTTCAAGTTCATAAACTGTACCACAGAACTGAATGGGTTCCAGGAGACAGTGGCTACAAGTTGGGCTGGCAACATAGAAGGTTCCCCTCCTTATGTCCTTTGGGAAAAACTGAAAAGACTGAAGCCTCTTATTAAGAAGATGAGTAAACCTCTGAATGATGTCAAAAGATCTATCATAGCTGCTAGAACTGAGCTAGAAAGTATGCAAGTGTCTCAAGCTAAGGATCTAATGAACCCCAATATTATCCTGAATCTGAAAGATAAGACAGAGGAGATTATTAAGCTGCAGGAGCTAGATGAAAAGATTGACTGGCAGAAGTCCAAAGTAGACTGGATAAAGCTGGGTGATGGGAATAACAGATACTTCCACGCAACACTGAAGGCAAAGAATACAAAAAAGATGATCAAAGTGAAGAAAGAGGATGGTACTGAACTCTATACGAGAGAGGATATTGAAGAGGAGATCCTGAGGTACTATGAGAAGCTAATGGGCAAAGAAGACAGGGTTATGCAGCAGATAGATGTGAGAGTGATGAGGGAAGGTTCTACCCTTAACATAACTCAAAGGAAAAACCTAATAGCTCCTGTCACAGAAAAAGAAATTTTCACTGCTTTACATGATATGGGGGACAATAAGGCTCCAGGTTTGGATGGCTACACTGCCAAGTTCTTTAAAAGCTGTTGGAGTATTGTTAAGCATGATCTTACAGCTACTATATCCTACTGGCTGAACAACAATACTATGTTCAGAGCTTTTAACAGTACTTTAGTCTCTCTCATCCCTAAAAAAGATGATGCCAACTCTCTTAAAGATTATAGGCCCATAGCCTGTTGCACCATTGTTTACAAGATATATTCCAAAGTTTTAACTGCTAGACTGGCTAAGGTTATTGGTAGCATTGTTAGCCCCAGTCAAGCTGCTTTCATTCCAGGCCAGAAAATCCATAGCCATATTATGTTGGCCTTTGAGCTTATAAGAGGTTATACAAGAAAGAATGGCACTCCCAGATGTTGTATGCAGCTTGACCTACAAAAGGCTTATGACATGTTGAATTGGAATGCACTTGAGAAAATCCTGATGGAAATAGGGCTGCCAACTCAGTTTGTAGGATGGATCATGAATGGAGTTACAACTGTTTCCTACAGATATAATGTTAATGGAGAGAATTCCAAGATGATGCAAGCCAAGAGAGGGATTAGGCAAGGAGATCCCATATCTCCTTACCTATTTGTGATAGTAATGGAATACTTGAGTAGGCTTCTAAAGAAAATGCAAGAGAACCATAACTTCAACCATCACTCAAAGTGTGAAAAAATGAAGCTCACACACCTTGCATTTGCTGATGATATTTTATTATTTTGTAGGGGTGATGTAGGATCAGTGGAGTTAATGAACACTACCATGCAGTGCTTCTCCCAGTCTACAGGCCTTATGGTGAATCCTACTAAATGCCATGTGTATTTTGGGACAGTTAGAAAGGAAGACAAGGAGAGCATTATAAACTTAACAGGCTATAAAGAAGGAGCCATTCCCTTCAAATATCTGGGAGTTCCCCTCACCAGTAAGAGATTGAACACCAACCATTATCTCCCCCTCATTGAGAGAATATTGCAGAGGATTAATCATTGGAGTGCAAAGATTCTTAGCAAGGCAGGCAGGATACAACTTGTCAAGGCTATTGTTTTTGCCACTGCCAACTACTGGCTCCAGGTGTTCCCTATCCCAAAATCTGTCATAAGGAAAATCCATACTGCTTGCAGGACATTTATTTGGACAGGGGGAACCAATCCTAGCAGGAAAAGCCCGGTGGCATGGGAGACTATTTGTAAACCCAAAAGCAAGGGTGGCCTCAATGTGCTTGACTTGGAAAAGTGGAATAAGATCACCATGCTCAAGCTCCTTTGGAACATCTGTAATAAGAGTGATGGACTGTGGGTGAAATGGGTACACACGATGTTTATAAAAGGGAGAAATGTTTTGGAGATAGAAGAAGGCAATCAAGCCTCTTGGATATTGAAGAGGATCTTGAAGGCTAGGCTGCTCATACCAGAGCTACAGAGTTTCTGGCACAACAGTTTAGAGACTAAGAAGTTTAAAATGGGCAAGGCTTATAAGGAAATGTTCAAGGCTGACCAAACAGTTGACTGGTATAGAGTTGTGGCTCGCAATTTTGCTAGACCAAGGGCTGTTTTATGCCTCTGGCAGGCCTGTCACAAAAAACTCCCGACGAAAGACAGATTGAGGAAGTGGGGTATTATTCAGGAGGTCAATTGCTGCTTCTGCCAAGAAGAGGAAAACCTGAACCATTTGATGTTCAGTTGCACTAAGATGAATGGTATTTGGAGGAGAATACTTGACTGGATGCAAATTACACACAGGCCTGGTAATTGGGAGGAGGAAATCCATTGGCTAAGTAATTTTTGTAAAGGAAGAGGGAACAGAGTGAGGATCATGAAGATAGCTGTGGCGGAGACGATCTACCATTGTTGGCAATTGCGCAACAAGAGCTGTTTTGATAGAAACCATAATATAGATACTCAAATGACTGTAAATAATATCATAGATTGCATCATCCATAGAGGATGGCATTATAGTAAGCTAAAGAAGCACATAGCCTCCTTGTTAATGTAAGAGGCTTTTGAGGTGCTTAGTCATCTTTGTACAGTCACCATTAGTAATGCAATTATTATTCTTCCAAAAAAAAAAAAAAAAGGGACAATTCCACTCCATAAGACTCAGGGTATAAAACTAATTATCCAAAATGAAAGGTACAGTTTTTGGTCTCTATTTTTTACGACAGTTATCTTGAATCTTGAACTGGCTTAAAAGGTAAGCTAACCTGCCCAGATTGCTTGAACAATAGATGAAGCACGTTCAAATTGTTTTCTGCTTAATAACGTTATTATTGTGTGTGTGAGTAACACTAATTAAGTAATTGATCGGAAGGAGAAAACAAAAGATATTAGAGTGGAATAAATTAGATTACGGAATTAATTAGGATCAAATTAAAATAAATTAGGTAGAATTCATATTTTCACAATGACGTCTTTAATTTATGCATCTTCCTATATTATAAGGGAAAGGTTTTCATCTTTGTATCCCATTTGTAGTATTTATGTTAGAAAAGATATATTAATGTTACATATGCAAAAATTGTTCATAGATAAATCTCTTATAAATTTTAGAAAATACAAAATAAATATACGTTTATACACTTCTATTTGTTTCCTTAAGCATGACACATAATCTTTTTATAAAGGTCTTTTTGAATTGCTTATAGGTTGATAAACTTAATTTTAAAATACAACATGTTTTTAGCACACTAGATTAAAAAATATACTTTTATTAAAAATATATTAAATTAAATTTAAATATTTAATTATAATTTTATATAAAATATTCATTATCAATTTAAATACTTTAATATAAATATTATAAAAAATATTTGTTATCAATTTAAATATTTAAATATTAATTTACATAAGTAAACAATAAAATAGTTGTGATTAAATAATATAAAAAACAACTAAGAAGTAATCGTCATCAATACATGAAAGTAAAGGGACAACTCCACTCCATAAAACTCAGGGTATAAAACTAATTATCCAAAATGAAAGGTACAGTTTTTGGTCTCTATTTTTTACGACAGTAATCTTGAATCTTGAACTGGCTTAAAAGGTAAGCTAACCTGCCCAGATTGCTTGAACAATAGATGAAGCACGTTCAAATTGTTTTCTGCTTAATAAAGTTATTATTGTGTGTGTGAGTAACACTCATTAAGGAATTGATCGGAAGGAGAAAACAAAAGATATTAGAGTGGAATAAATTAGATTACGGAATTAATTAGGATCAAATTAAAATAAATTAGGTAGAATTCATATTTTCACAATGACGTCTTTAATTTATGCATCTTCCTATATTATAAGGGAAAGGTTTTCATCTTTGTATCCCATTTGTAGTATTTATGTTAGAAAAGATATATTAATGTTACATATGCAAAAATTGTTCATAGATAAATCTCTTATAAATTTTAGAAAATACAAAATAAATATACGTTTATACACTTCTATTTGTTTCCCTAAGCATGACACATAATCTTTTTATAAAGGTCTTTTTGAATTGCTTATAGGTTGATAAACTTAATTTTCAAATACAACATGTTTTTAGCACACTAGATTAAAAAATATACTTATATTAAAAATATATTAAATTAAATTTAAATATTTAATTATAATTTTATATAAAATATTCATTATCAATTTAAATACTTTAATATAAATTTTATAAAAAATATTTGTTATCAATTTAAATATTTAAATATTAATTTACATAAGTAAACAATAAAATAGTTGTGATTAAATAATATAAAAAACAACTAAGAAGTAATCGTCATCAATACATGAAAGTAAAGGGACAACTCCACTCCATAAGACTCAGGGTATAAAACTAATTATCCAAAATGAAAGGTACAGTTTTTGGTCTCTATTTTTTACGACAGTAATCTTGCATCTTGAACTGGCTTAAAAGGTAAGGTAACCTTCCCAGATTGCTTGAACAATAGATGAAGCATGTTCAAATTGTTTTCAGCTTAATAACGTTATTATTGTGTGTGAGTAACACTCATTAAGGAATTGATCGGAAGGAGAAAACAAAAGATATTAGAGTGGAAGAAATTAGATTACGGAATTAATTAGGATCAAATTAAAATAAATTAGGTAGAATTCATATTTTCACAATTACGTCTTTAATTTATGCATCTTCCTATATTATAAGGGAAAGGTTTTCATATTTGTATCCCATTTGTAGTATTTGTGTTAGAAAAGATATATTAATGTTACATATGCAAAAATTGGTCATAGATAAATCTCTTATAAATTTTAGAAAATACAAAATAAATATACGTTTATACACTTCTATTTGTTTCCTTAAGCATGACACATACCCTTTTTATAAAGGTCTTTTTGAATTGCTTATAGGTTGATAAACTTAATTTTAAAATACAACATGTTTTTAGCACACTAGATTAAAAAATATAGTTATATTAAAAATATATTAAATTAAATTTAAATATTTAATTATAATTTTATATAAAATATTCATTATCAATTTAAATACATTAATATAAATTTTATAAAAAATATTTGTTATCAATTTAAATATTTAAATATTAATTTACATAAGTAAACTATAAAATAGTTGTGATTAAATAATATAAAAAACAACTAAGAAGTAATCGTCATCAATACATGAAAGTAAAGGGACAACTCCACTCCATAAGACTCAGGGTATAAAACTAATTATCGAAAATGAAAGGTACAATTTTTGGTCTCTATTTTCTACGACAGTTATCTTGAATCTTGAACTGGCTTAAAAGGTAAGCTAACCTGCCCAGATTGCTTGAACAATAGATGAAGCAAGTTCAAATTGTTTTCTGCTTAATAACGTTATTATTGTGTGTGTGAGTAACACTAATTAAGGAATTGATCGGAAGGAGAAAATAAAAGATATTAGAGTGGAAGAAATTAGATTACGGAATTAATTAGGATCAAATTAAAATAAATTAGGTAGAATTCATATTTTCACAATGACGTCTTTAATTTATGCATCTTCCTATATTATAAGGGAAAGGTTTTCATCTTTGTATCCCATTTGTAGTATTTATGTTAGAAAAGATATATTAATGTTACATATGCAAAAATTGTTCATAGATAAATCTCTTATAAATTTTAGAAAATACAAAATAAATATACGTTTATACACTTCTATTTGTTTCCCTAAGCATGACACATAATCTTTTTATAAAGGTCTTTTTGAATTGCTTATAGGTTGATAAACTTAATTTTAAAATACAACATGTTTTTAGCACACTAGATTAAAAAATATACTTTTATTAAAAATATATTAAATTAAATTTAAATATTTAATTATAATTTTATATAAAATATTCATTATCAATTTAAATACTTTAATATAAATTTTATAAAAAATATTTGTTATCAATTTAAATATTTAAATATTAATTTACATAAGTAAACAATAAAATAGTTGTGATTAAATAATATAAAAAACAACTAAGAAGTAATCGTCATCAATACATGAAAGTAAAGGGACAACTCCACTCCATAAGACTCAGGGTATAAAACTAATTATCCAAAATGAAAGGTACAGTTTTTGGTCTCTATTTTTTACGACAGTAATCTTGAATCTTGAACTGGCTTAAAAGGTAAGGTAACCTGCCCAGATTGCTTGAACAATAGATGAAGCATGTTCAAATTGTTTTCAGCTTAATAACGTTATTATTGTGTGTGAGTAACACTCATTAAGGAATTGATCGGAAGGAGAAAACAAAAGATATTAGAGTGGAATAAATTAGATTACGGAATTAATTAGGATCAAATTAAAATAAATTAGGTAGAATTCATATTTTCACAATGACGTCTTTAATTTATGCATCTTCCTATATTATAAGGGAAAGGTTTTCATCTTTGTATCCCATTTGTAGTATTTATGTTAGAAAAGATATATTAATGTTACATATGCAAAAATTGTTCATAGATAAATCTCTTATAAATTTTAGAAAATACAAAATAAATATACGTTTATACACTTCTATTTGTTTCCCTAAGCATGACACATAATCTTTTTATAAAGGTCTTTTTGAATTGCTTATAGGTTGATAAACTTAATTTTCAAATACAACATGTTTTTAGCACACTAGATTAAAAAATATACTTATATTAAAAATATATTAAATTAAATTTAAATATTTAATTATAATTTTATATAAAATATTCATTATCAATTTAAATACTTTAATATAAATTTTATAAAAAATATTTGTTATCAATTTAAATATTTAAATATTAATTTACATAAGTAAACAATAAAATAGTTGTGATTAAATAATATAAAAAACAACTAAGAAGTAATCGTCATCAATACATGAAAGTAAAGGGACAACTCCACTCCATAAGACTCAGGGTATAAAACTAATTATCCAAAATGAAAGGTACAGTTTTTGGTCTCTATTTTTTACGACAGTAATCTTGAATCTTGAACTGGCTTAAAAGGTAAGGTAACCTTCCCAGATTGCTTGAACAATAGATGAAGCATGTTCAAATTGTTTTCAGCTTAATAACGTTATTATTGTGTGTGAGTAACACTCATTAAGGAATTGATCGGAAGGAGAAAACAAAAGATATTAGAGTGGAAGAAATTAGATTACGGAATTAATTAGGATCAAATTAAAATAAATTAGGTAGAATTCATATTTTCACAATTACGTCTTTAATTTATGCATCTTCCTATATTATAAGGGAAAGGTTTTCATATTTGTATCCCATTTGTAGTATTTGTGTTAGAAAAGATATATTAATGTTACATATGCAAAAATTGGTCATAGATAAATCTCTTATAAATTTTAGAAAATACAAAATAAATATACGTTTATACACTTCTATTTGTTTCCCTAAGCATGACACATAATCTTTTTATAAAGGTCTTTTTGAATTGCTTATAGGTTGATAAACTTAATTTTCAAATACAACATGTTTTTAGCACACTAGATTAAAAAATATACTTATATTAAAAATATATTAAATTAAATTTAAATATTTAATTATAATTTTATATAAAATATTCATTATCAATTTAAATACTTTAATATAAATTTTATAAAAAATATTTGTTATCAATTTAAATATTTAAATATTAATTTACATAAGTAAACAATAAAATAGTTGTGATTAAATAATATAAAAAACAACTAAGAAGTAATCGTCATCAATACATGAAAGTAAAGGGACAACTCCACTCCATAAGACTCAGGGTATAAAACTAATTATCCAAAATGAAAGGTACAGTTTTTGGTCTCTATTTTTTACGACAGTAATCTTGAATCTTGAACTGGCTTAAAAGGTAAGGTAACCTTCCCAGATTGCTTGAACAATAGATGAAGCATGTTCAAATTGTTTTCAGCTTAATAACGTTATTATTGTGTGTGAGTAACACTCATTAAGGAATTGATCGGAAGGAGAAAACAAAAGATATTAGAGTGGAAGAAATTAGATTACAGAATTAATTAGGATCAAATTAAAATAAATTAGGTAGAATTCATATTTTCACAATTACGTCTTTAATTT
Organism: Lathyrus tuberosus; assembly: GCA_022829125.1. Lineage (NCBI taxonomy): Eukaryota > Viridiplantae > Streptophyta > Magnoliopsida > Fabales > Fabaceae > Lathyrus > Lathyrus tuberosus. The sequence goes on along the minus strand of JALAZF010000052.1, from coordinate 1,722,003 downwards.
ATGCATCTTCCTATATTATAAGGGAAAGGTTTTCATATTTGTATCCCATTTGTAGTATTTGTGTTAGAAAAGATATATTAATGTTACATATGCAAAAATTGGTCATAGATAAATCTCTTATAAATTTTAGAAAATACAAAATAAATATACAATTATACACTTCTATTTGTTTCCTTAAGCATGACACATACTCTTTTTATAAAGGTCTTTTTGAATTGCTTATAGGTTGATAAACTTAATTTTAAAATACAACATGTTTTTAGCACACTAGATTAAAAAATATAGTTATATTAAAAATATATTAAATTAAATTTAAATATTTAATTATAATTTTATATAAAATATTCATTATCAATTTAAATACATTAATATAAATTTTATAAAAAATATTTGTTATCAATTTAAATATTTAAATATTAATTTACATAAGTAAACTATAAAATAGTTGTGATTAAATAATATAAAAAACAACTAAGAAGTAATCGTCATCAATACATGAAAGTAAAGGGACAACTCCACTCCATAAGACTCAGGGTATAAAACTAATTATCCAAAATGAAAGGTACAGTTTTTGGTCTCTATTTTTTACGACAGTAATCTTGAATCTTGAACTGGCTTAAAAGGTAAGGTAACCTTCCCAGATTGCTTGAACAATAAATGAAGCATGTTCAAATTGTTTTCTGCTTAATAACGTTATTATTGTGTGTGAGTAACACTCATTAAGGAATTGATCGGAAGGAGAAAACAAAAGATATTAGAGTGGAAGAAATTAGATTACAGAATTAATTAGGATCAAATTAAAATAAATTAGGTAGAATTCATATTTTCACAATTACGTCTTTAATTTATGCATCTTCCTATATTATAAGGGAAAGGTTTTCATATTTGTATCCCATTTGTAGTATTTGTGTTAGAAAAGATATATTAATGTTACATATGCAAAAATTGGTCATAGATAAATCTCTTATAAATTTTAGAAAATACAAAATAAATATACGTTTATACACTTCTATTTGTTTCCCTAAGCATGACACATAATCTTTTTATAAAGGTCTTTTTGAATTGCTTATAGGTTGATAAACTTAATTTTCAAATACAACATGTTTTTAGCACACTAGATTAAAAAATATACTTATATTAAAAATATATTAAATTAAATTTAAATATTTAATTATAATTTTATATAAAATATTCATTATCAATTTAAATACTTTAATATAAATTTTATAAAAAATATTTGTTATCAATTTAAATATTTAAATATTAATTTACATAAGTAAACAATAAAATAGTTGTGATTAAATAATATAAAAAACAACTAAGAAGTAATCGTCATCAATACATGAAAGTAAAGGGACAACTCCACTCCATAAGACTCAGGGTATAAAACTAATTATCCAAAATGAAAGGTACAGTTTTTGGTCTCTATTTTTTACGACAGTTATCTTGAATCTTGAACTGGCTTAAAAGGTAAGCTAACCTGCCCAGATTGCTTGAACAATAGATGAAGCAAGTTCAAATTGTTTTCTGCTTAATAACGTTATTATTGTGTGTGTGAGTAACACTAATTAAGGAATTGATCGGAAGGAGAAAACAAAAGATATTAGAGTGGAAGAAATTAGATTACGGAATTAATTAGGATCAAATTAAAATAAATTAGGTAGAATTCATATTTTCACAATGACGTCTTTAATTTATGCATCTTCCTATATTATAAGGGAAAGGTTTTCATCTTTGTATCCCATTTGTAGTATTTGTGTTAGAAAAGATATATTAATGTTACATATGCAAAAATTGTTCATAGATAAATCTCTTATAAATTTTAGAAAATACAAAATAAATATACGTTTATACACTTTTATTTGTTTCCCTAAGCATGACACATAATCTTTTTATAAAGGTCTTTTTGAATTGCTTATATGTTGATAAACTTAATTTTAAAATACAACATGTTTTTAGCACACTAGATTAAAAAATATACTTATATTAAAAATATATTAAATTAAATTTAAATATTTAATTATAATTTTATATAAAATATTCATTATCAATTTAAATACTTTAATATAAATTTTATAAAAATTATTTGTTATCAATTTAAATATTTAAATATTAATTTACAAAAGTAAAAAATAAAATAGTTGTGATTAAATAATATAAAAAACAACTAAGAAGTAATCGTCATCAATACATGAAAGTAAAGGGACAACTCCACTCCATAAGACTCAGGGTATAAAACTTATTATCCAAAATGAAAGGTACTGTTTTTGGTCTCTATTTTTTACGAGAGTTATCTTGAATCTTGAACTGGCTTAAAAGGTAAGCTAACCTGCCCAGATTGCTTGAACAATAGATGAAGCACGTTCAAATTGTTTTCTGCTTAATAACGTTATTATTGTGTGTGTGAGTAACACTAATTAAGGAATTGATCGGAAGGAGAAAACAAAAGATATTAGAGTGGAAGAAATTAGATTACGGAATTAATTAGGATCAAATTAAAATAAATTAGGTAGAATTCATATTTTCACAATTACGTCTTTAATTTATGCATCTTCCTATATTATAAGGGAAAGGTTTTCATATTTGTATCCCATTTGTAGTATTTGTGTTAGAAAAGATATATTAATGTTACATATGCAAAAATTGGTCATAGATAAATCTCTTATAAATTTTAGAAAATACAAAATAAATATACAATTATACACTTCTATTTGTTTCCTTAAGCATGACACATACTCTTTTTATAAAGGTCTTTTTGAATTGCTTATAGGTTGATAAACTTAATTTTAAAATACAACATGTTTTTAGCACACTAGATTAAAAAATATAGTTATATTAAAAATATATTAAATTAAATTTAAATATTTAATTATAATTTTATATAAAATATTCATTATCAATTTAAATACATTAATATAAATTTTATAAAAAATATTTGTTATCAATTTAAATATTTAAATATTAATTTACATAAGTAAACTATAAAATAGTTGTGATTAAATAATATAAAAAACAACTAAGAAGTAATCGTCATCAATACATGAAAGTAAAGGGACAACTCCACTCCATAAGACTCAGGGTATAAAACTAATTATCCAAAATGAAAGGTACAGTTTTTGGTCTCTATTTTTTACGACAGTAATCTTGAATCTTGAACTGGCTTAAAAGGTAAGGTAACCTTCCCAGATTGCTTGAACAATAAATGAAGCATGTTCAAATTGTTTTCTGCTTAATAACGTTATTATTGTGTGTGAGTAACACTCATTAAGGAATTGATCGGAAGGAGAAAACAAAAGATATTAGAGTGGAAGAAATTAGATTACAGAATTAATTAGGATCAAATTAAAATAAATTAGGTAGAATTCATATTTTCACAATTACGTCTTTAATTTATGCATCTTCCTATATTATAAGGGAAAGGTTTTCATATTTGTATCCCATTTGTAGTATTTGTGTTAGAAAAGATATATTAATGTTACATATGCAAAAATTGGTCATAGATAAATCTCTTATAAATTTTAGAAAATACAAAATAAATATACGTTTATACACTTCTATTTGTTTCCCTAAGCATGACACATAATCTTTTTATAAAGGTCTTTTTGAATTGCTTATAGGTTGATAAACTTAATTTTCAAATACAACATGTTTTTAGCACACTAGATTAAAAAATATACTTATATTAAAAATATATTAAATTAAATTTAAATATTTAATTATAATTTTATATAAAATATTCATTATCAATTTAAATACTTTAATATAAATTTTATAAAAAATATTTGTTATCAATTTAAATATTTAAATATTAATTTACATAAGTAAACAATAAAATAGTTGTGATTAAATAATATAAAAAACAACTAAGAAGTAATCGTCATCAATACATGAAAGTAAAGGGACAACTCCACTCCATAAGACTCAGGGTATAAAACTAATTATCCAAAATGAAAGGTACAGTTTTTGGTCTCTATTTTTTACGACAGTTATCTTGAATCTTGAACTGGCTTAAAAGGTAAGCTAACCTGCCCAGATTGCTTGAACAATAGATGAAGCAAGTTCAAATTGTTTTCTGCTTAATAACGTTATTATTGTGTGTGTGAGTAACACTAATTAAGGAATTGATCGGAAGGAGAAAACAAAAGATATTAGAGTGGAAGAAATTAGATTACGGAATTAATTAGGATCAAATTAAAATAAATTAGGTAGAATTCATATTTTCACAATGACGTCTTTAATTTATGCATCTTCCTATATTATAAGGGAAAGGTTTTCATCTTTGTATCCCATTTGTAGTATTTGTGTTAGAAAAGATATATTAATGTTACATATGCAAAAATTGTTCATAGATAAATCTCTTATAAATTTTAGAAAATACAAAATAAATATACGTTTATACACTTTTATTTGTTTCCCTAAGCATGACACATAATCTTTTTATAAAGGTCTTTTTGAATTGCTTATATGTTGATAAACTTAATTTTAAAATACAACATGTTTTTAGCACACTAGATTAAAAAATATACTTATATTAAAAATATATTAAATTAAATTTAAATATTTAATTATAATTTTATATAAAATATTCATTATCAATTTAAATACTTTAATATAAATTTTATAAAAATTATTTGTTATCAATTTAAATATTTAAATATTAATTTACAAAAGTAAAAAATAAAATAGTTGTGATTAAATAATATAAAAAACAACTAAGAAGTAATCGTCATCAATACATGAAAGTAAAGGGACAACTCCACTCCATAAGACTCAGGGTATAAAACTTATTATCCAAAATGAAAGGTACTGTTTTTGGTCTCTATTTTTTACGAGAGTTATCTTGAATCTTGAACTGGCTTAAAAGGTAAGCTAACCTGCCCAGATTGCTTGAACAATAGATGAAGCACGTTCAAATTGTTTTCTGCTTAATAACGTTATTATTGTGTGTGTGAGTAACACTAATTAAGGAATTGATCGGAAGGAGAAAACAAAAGATATTAGAGTGGAAGAAATTAGATTACGGAATTAATTAGGATCAAATTAAAATAAATTAGGTAGAATTCATATTTTCACAATGACGTCTTTAATTTATGCATCTTCCTATATTATAAGGGAAAGGTTTTCATATTTGTATCCCATTTGTAGTATTTGTGTTAGAAAAGATATATTAATGTTACATATGCAAAAATTGTTCATGGATAAATCTCTTATAAATTTTAGAAAATACAAAATAAATATACGTTTATACACTTTTATTTGTTTCCCTAAGCATGACACATAATCTTTTTATAAAGGTATTTTTGAATTGCTTATAGGTTGATAAACTTAATTTTAAAATACAACATGTTTTTAGCACACTAGATTAAAAAATATACTTATATTAAAAATTTATTAAATTAAATTTAAATATTTAATTATAATTTTATATAAAATATTCATTATCAATTTAAATACTTTAATATAAATTTTATAAAAAGTATTTGTTATCAATTTAAATATTTAAATATTAATTTACATAAGTAAAAAATAAAATAGTTGTGATTAAATAATATAAAAAACAACTAAGAAGTAATCGTCGTCAATACATGAAAGTAAAGGGACAACTCCACTCCATAAGACTCAGGGTATAAAACTAATTATCCAAAATGAAAGGTACTGTTTTTGGTCTCTATTTTTTACGACAGTTATCTTGAATCTTGAACTGGCTTAAAAGGTAAGTTAACCTGCCCAGATTGCTTGAACAATAGATGAAGCACGTTCAAATTGTTTTCTGCTTAATAACGTTATTATTGTGTGTGTGAGTAACAATAATTAAGGAATTGATCGGAAGGAGAAAACAAAAGATATTAGAGTGGAAGAAATTAGATTACGGAATTAATTAGGATCAATTTAAAATAAATTAGGTAGAATTCATATTTTCACAATGACGTCTTTAATTTATGCATCTTCCTATATTATAAGGGAAAGGTTTTCATATTTGTATCCCATTTGTAGTATTTGTGTTAGAAAAGATATATTAATGTTACATATGCAAAAATTGGTCATGGATAAATCTCTTATAAATTTTAGAAAATACAAAATAAATATACGTTTATACACTTCTATTTGTTTCCCTAAGCATGACACATAATCTTTTTATAAAGGTCTTTTTGAATTGCTTATAGGTTGATAAACTTAATTTTAAAATACAACATGTTTTTAGCACACTAGATTAAAAAATATATTTATATTAAAAATTTATTAAATTAAATTTAAATATTTAATTATAATTTTATATAAAATATTCATTATCAATTTAAATACTTTAATATAAATTTTATAAAAAGTATTTGTTATCAATTTAAATATTTAAATATTAATTTACATAAGTAAAAAATAAAATAGTTGTGATTAAATAATATAAAAAACAACTAAGAAGTAATCGTCGTCAATACATGAAAGTAAAGGGACAACTCCACTCCATAAGACTCAGGGTATAAAACTAATTATCCAAAATGAAAGGTACTGTTTTTGGTCTCTATTTTTTACGACAGTTATCTTGAATTTTGAACTGGCTTAAAAGGTAAGTTAACCTGCCCAGATTGCTTGAACAATAGATGAAGCACGTTCAAATTGTTTTCTGCTTAATAACGTTATTATTGTGTGTGAGTAACACTCATTAAGGAATTGATCGGAAGGAGAAAACAAAAGATATTAGAGTGGAATAAATTAGATTACGGAATTAATTAGGATCAAATTAAAATAAATTAGGTAGAATTCATATTTTCACAATGACGTCTTTAATTTATGCATATTCCTATATTATAAGGGAAAGGTTTTCATCTTTGTATCCCATTTGTAGTATTTGTGTTAGAAAAGATATATTAATGTTACATATGCAAAAATTGGTCATGGATAAATCTCTTATAAATTTTAGAAAATACAAAATAAATATACGTTTATACACTTCTATTTGTTTCCCTAAGCATGACACATAATCTTTTTATAAAGGTCTTTTTGAATTGCTTATAGGTTGATAAACTTAATTTTCAAATACAACATGTTTTTAGCACACTAGATTAAAAAATATACTTATATTAAAAATATATTAAATTAAATTTAAATATTTAATTATAATTTTATATAAAATATTCATTATCAATTTAAATACTTTAATATAAATTTTATAAAAAATATTTGTTATCAATTTAAATATTTAAATATTAATTTACATAAGTAAACAATAAAATAGTTGTGATTAAATAATATAAAAAACAACTAAGAAGTAATCGTCATCAATACATGAAAGTAAAGGGACAACTCCACTCCATAAGACTCAGGGTATAAAACTAATTATCCAAAATGAAAGGTACAGTTTTTGGTCTCTATTTTTTACGACAGTTATCTTGAATCTTGAACTGGCTTAAAAGGTAAGCTAACCTGCCCAGATTGCTTGAACAATAGATGAAGCAAGTTCAAATTGTTTTCTGCTTAATAACGTTATTATTGTGTGTGTGAGTAACACTAATTAAGGAATTGATCGGAAGGAGAAAACAAAAGATATTAGAGTGGAAGAAATTAGATTACGGAATTAATTAGGATCAAATTAAAATAAATTAGGTAGAATTCATATTTTCACAATGACGTTTTAATTTATGCATCTTCCTATATTATAAGGGAAAGGTTTTCATCTTTGTATCCCATTTGTAGTATTTGTGTTAGAAAAGATATATTAATGTTACATATGCAAAAATTGTTCATAGATAAATCTCTTATAAATTTTAGAAAATACAAAATAAATATACGTTTATACACTTTTATTTGTTTCCCTAAGCATGACACATAATCTTTTTATAAAGGTCTTTTTGAATTGCTTATATGTTGATAAACTTAATTTTAAAATACAACATGTTTTTAGCACACTAGATTAAAAAATATACTTATATTAAAAATATATTAAATTAAATTTAAATATTTAATTATAATTTTATATAAAATATTCATTATCAATTTAAATACTTTAATATAAATTTTATAAAAATTATTTGTTATCAATTTAAATATTTAAATATTAATTTACAAAAGTAAAAAATAAAATAGTTGTGATTAAATAATATAAAAAACAACTAAGAAGTAATCGTCATCAATACATGAAAGTAAAGGGACAACTCCACTCCATAAGACTCAGGGTATAAAACTTATTATCCAAAATGAAAGGTACTGTTTTTGGTCTCTATTTTTTACGACAGTTATCTTGAATCTTGAACTGGCTTAAAAGGTAAGCTAACCTGCCCAGATTGCTTGAACAATAGATGAAGCACGTTCAAATTGTTTTCTGCTTAATAACGTTATTATTGTGTGTGTGAGTAACACTAATTAAGGAATTGATCGGAAGGAGAAAACAAAAGATATTAGAGTGGAAGAAATTAGATTACGGAATTAATTAGGATCAAATTAAAATAAATTAGGTAGAATTCATATTTTCACAATGACGTCTTTAATTTATGCATCTTCCTATATTATAAGGGAAAGGTTTTCATATTTGTATCCCATTTGTAGTATTTGTGTTAGAAAAGATATATTAATGTTACATATGCAAAAATTGTTCATGGATAAATCTCTTATAAATTTTAGAAAATACAAAATAAATATACGTTTATACACTTTTATTTGTTTCCCCAAGCATGACACATAATCTTTTTATAAAGGTATTTTTGAATTGCTTATAGGTTGATAAACTTAATTTTAAAATACAACATGTTTTTAGCACACTAGATTAAAAAATATACTTATATTAAAAATTTATTAAATTAAATTTAAATATTTAATTATAATTTTATATAAAATATTCATTATCAATTTAAATACTTTAATATAAATTTTATAAAAAGTATTTGTTATCAATTTAAATATTTAAATATTAATTTACATAAGTAAAAAATAAAATAGTTGTGATTAAATAATATAAAAAACAACTAAGAAGTAATCGTCGTCAATACATGAAAGTAAAGGGACAACTCCACTCCATAAGACTCAGGGTATAAAACTTATTATCCAAAATGAAAGGTACTGTTTTTGGTCTCTATTTTTTACGACAGTTATCTTGAATCTTGAACTGGCTTAAAAGGTAAGCTAACCTGCCCAGATTGCTTGAACAATAGATGAAGCACGTTCAAATTGTTTTCTGCTTAATAACGTTATTATTGTGTGTGTGAGTAACACTAATTAAGGAATTGATCGGAAGGAGAAAACAAAAGATATTAGAGTGGAAGAAATTAGATTACGGAATTAATTAGGATCAAATTAAAATAAATTAGGTAGAATTCATATTTTCACAATGACGTCTTTAATTTATGCATCTTCCTATATTATAAGGGAAAGGTTTTCATATTTGTATCCCATTTGTAGTATTTGTGTTAGAAAAGATATATTAATGTTACATATGCAAAAATTGTTCATGGATAAATCTCTTATAAATTTTAGAAAATACAAAATAAATATACGTTTATACACTTTTATTTGTTTCCCTAAGCATGACACATAATCTTTTTATAAAGGTATTTTTGAATTGCTTATAGGTTGATAAACTTAATTTTAAAATACAACATGTTTTTAGCACACTAGATTAAAAAATATACTTATATTAAAAATTTATTAAATTAAATTTAAATATTTAATTATAATTTTATATAAAATATTCATTATCAATTTAAATACTTTAATATAAATTTTATAAAAAGTATTTGTTATCAATTTAAATATTTAAATATTAATTTACATAAGTAAAAAATAAAATAGTTGTGATTAAATAATATAAAAAACAACTAAGAAGTAATCGTCGTCAATACATGAAAGTAAAGGGACAACTCCACTCCATAAGACTCAGGGTATAAAACTAATTATCCAAAATGAAAGGTACTGTTTTTGGTCTCTATTTTTTACGACAGTTATCTTGAATCTTGAACTGGCTTAAAAGGTAAGTTAACCTGCCCAGATTGCTTGAACAATAGATGAAGCACGTTCAAATTGTTTTCTGCTTAATAACGTTATTATTGTGTGTGTGAGTAACAATAATTAAGGAATTGATCGGAAGGAGAAAACAAAAGATATTAGAGTGGAAGAAATTAGATTACGGAATTAATTAGGATCAATTTAAAATAAATTAGGTAGAATTCATATTTTCACAATGACGTCTTTAATTTATGCATCTTCCTATATTATAAGGGAAAGGTTTTCATATTTGTATCCCATTTGTAGTATTTGTGTTAGAAAAGATATATTAATGTTACATATGCAAAAATTGGTCATGGATAAATCTCTTATAAATTTTAGAAAATACAAAATAAATATACGTTTATACACTTCTATTTGTTTCCCTAAGCATGACACATAATCTTTTTATAAAGGTCTTTTTGAATTGCTTATAGGTTGATAAACTTAATTTTAAAATACAACATGTTTTTAGCACACTAGATTAAAAAATATACTTATATTAAAAATTTATTAAATTAAATTTAAATATTTAATTATAATTTTATATAAAATATTCATTATCAATTTAAATACTTTAATATAAATTTTATAAAAAGTATTTGTTATCAATTTAAATATTTAAATATTAATTTACATAAGTAAAAAATAAAATAGTTGTGATTAAATAATATAAAAAACAACTAAGAAGTAATCGTCGTCAATACATGAAAGTAAAGGGACAACTCCACTCCATAAGACTCAGGGTATAAAACTAATTATCCAAAATGAAAGGTACTGTTTTTGGTCTCTATTTTTTACGACAGTTATCTTGAATTTTGAACTGGCTTAAAAGGTAAGTTAACCTGCCCAGATTGCTTGAACAATAGATGAAGCACGTTCAAATTGTTTTCTGCTTAATAACGTTATTATTGTGTGTGTGAGTAACACTAATTAAGGAATTGATCGGAAGGAGAAAACAAAAGATATTAGAGTGGAAGAAATTAGATTACGGAATTAATTAGGATCAATTTAAAATAAATTAGGTAGAATTCATATTTTCACAATGACGTCTTTAATTTATGCATCTTCCTATATTATAAGGGAAAGGTTTTCATATTTGTATCCCATTTGTAGTATTTGTGTTAGAAAAGATATATTAATGTTACATATGCAAAAATTGGTCATGGATAAATCTCTTATAAATTTTAGAAAATACAAAATAAATATACGTTTATACACTTCTATTTGTTTCCCTAAGCATGACACATAATCTTTTTATAAAGGTCTTTTTGAATTGCTTATAGGTTGATAAACTTAATTTTAAAATACAACATGTTTTTAGCACACTAGATTAAAAAATATACTTATATTAAAAATTTATTAAATTAAATTTAAATATTTAATTATAATTTTATATAAAATATTCATTATCAATTTAAATACTTTAATATAAATTTTATAAAAAATATTTGTTATCAATTTAAATATTTAAATATTAATTTACATAAGTAAAAAATAAAATAGTTGTGATTAAATAATATAAAAAACAACTAAGAAGTAATCGTCATCAATACATGAAAGTAAAGGGACAACTCCACTCCATAAGACTCAGGGTATAAAACTAATTATCCAAAATGAAAGGTACTGTTTTTGGTCTCTATTTTTTACGACAGTTATCTTGAATCTTGAACTGGCTTAAAAGGTAAGCTAACCTGCCCAGATTGCTTGAACAATAGATGAAGCACGTTCAAATTGTTTTCTGCTTAATAACGTTATTATTGTGTGTGTGAGTAACACTAATTAAGGAATTGATCGGAAGGAGAAAACAAAAGATATTAGAGTGGAAGAAGTTAGATTACGGAATTAATTAGGATCAAATTAAAATAAATTAGGTAGAATTCATATTTTCACAATGACGTCTTTAATTTATGCATCTTCCTATATTATAAGGGAAAGGTTTTCATATTTGTATCCCATTTGTAGTATTTGTGTTAGAAAAGATATATTAATGTTACATATGCAAAAATTGGTCATGGATAAATCTCTTATAAATTTTAGAAAATACAAAATAAATATACGTTTATACACTTCTATTTGTTTCCCTAAGCATGACACATAATCTTTTTATAAAGGTCTTTTTGAATTGCTTATAGGTTGATAAACTTAATTTTAAAATACAACATGTTTTTAGCACACTAGATTAAAAAATATACTTATATTAAAAATTTATTAAATTAAATTTAAATATTTAATTATAATTTTATATAAAATATTCATTATCAATTTAAATACTTTAATATAAATTTTATAAAAAGTATTTGTTATCAATTTAAATATTTAAATATTAATTTACATAAGTAAAAAATAAAATAGTTGTGATTAAATAATATAAAAAACAACTAAGAAGTAATCGTCGTCAATACATGAAAGTAAAGGGACAACTCCACTCCATAAGACTCAGGGTATAAAACTAATTATCCAAAATGAAAGGTACTGTTTTTGGTCTCTATTTTTTACGACAGTTATCTTGAATCTTGAACTGGCTTAAAAGGTAAGTTAACCTGCCCAGATTGCTTGAACAATAGATGAAGCACGTTCAAATTGTTTTCTGCTTAATAACGTTATTATTGTGTGTGTGAGTAACACTAATTAAGGAATTGATCGGAAGGAGAAAACAAAAGATATTAGAGTGGAAGAAGTTAGATTACGGAATTAATTAGGATCAAATTAAAATAAATTAGGTAGAATTCATATTTTCACAATGACGTCTTTAATTTATGCATCTTCCTATATTATAAGGGAAAGGTTTTCATATTTGTATCCCATTTGTAGTATTTGTGTTAGAAAAGATATATTAATGTTACATATGCAAAAATTGTTCATGGATAAATCTCTTATAAATTTTAGAAAATACAAAATAAATATACGTTTATACACTTCTATTTGTTTCCCTAAGCATGACACATAATCTTTTTATAAAGGTCTTTTTGAATTGCTTATAGGTTGATAAACTTAATTTTAAAATACAACATGTTTTTAGCACACTAGATTAAAAAATATACTTATATTAAAAATTTATTAAATTAAATTTAAATATTTAATTATAATTTTATATAAAATATTCATTATCAATTTAAATACTTTAATATAAATTTTATAAAAAGTATTTGTTATCAATTTAAATATTTAAATATTAATTTACATAAGTAAACAATAAAATAGTTGTGATTAAATAATATAAAAAACAACTAAGAAGTAATCGTCATCAATACATGAAAGTAAAGGGACAACTCCACTCCATAAGACTCAGGGTATAAAACTAATTATCCAAAATGAAAGGTACTGTTTTTGGTCTCTATTTTTTACGACAGTTATCTTGAATCTTGAACTGGCTTAAAAGGTAAGCTAACCTGCCCAGATTGCTTGAACAATAGATGAAGCACGTTCAAATTGTTTTCTGCTTAATAACGTTATTATTGTGTGTGTGAGTAACACTAATTAAGGAATTGATCGGAAGGAGAAAACAAAAGATATTAGAGTGGAAGAAATTAGATTACGGAATTAATTAGGATCAAATTAAAATAAATTAGGTAGAATTCATATTTTCACAATTACGTCTTTAATTTATGCATCTTCCTATATTATAAGGGAAAGGTTTTCATATTTGTATCCCATTTGTAGTATTTGTGTTAGAAAAGATATATTAATGTTACATATGCAAAAATTGGTCATGGATAAATCTCTTATAAATTTTAGAAAATACAAAATAAATATACGTTTATACACTTCTATTTGTTTCCCTAAGCATGACACATAATCTTTTTATAAAGGTCTTTTTGAATTGCTTATAGGTTGATAAACTTAATTTTAAAATACAACATGTTTTTAACACACTAGATTAAAAAATATACTTATATTAAAAATATATTAAATTAAATTTAAATATTTAATTATAATTTTATATAAAATATTCATTATCAATTTAAATACTTTAATATAAATTTTATAAAAAATATTTGTTATCAATTTAAATATTTAAATATTAATTTACATAAGTAAACAATAAAATAGTTGTGATTAAATAATATAAAAAACAACTAAGAAGTAATCGTCATCAATACATGAAAGTAAAGGGACAACTCCACTCCATAAGACTCAGGGTATAAAACTAATTATCCAAAATGAAAGGTACTGTTTTTGGTCTCTATTTTTTACGACAGTTATCTTGAATCTTGAACTGGCTTAAAAGGTAAGTTAACCTGCCCAGATTGCTTGAACAATAGATGAAGCACGTTCAAATTGTTTTCTGCTTAATAACGTTATTATTGTGTGTGTGAGTAACACTAATTAAGGAATTGATCGGAAGGAGAAAACAAAAGATATTAGAGTGGAAGAAATTAGATTAGGGAATTAATTAGGATCAAATTAAAATAAATTAGGTAGAATTCATATTTTCACAATTACGTCTTTAATTTATGCATCTTCCTATATTATAAGGGAAAGGTTTTCATATTTGTATCCCATTTGTAGTATTTGTGTTAGAAAAGATATATTAATGTTACATATGCAAAAATTGGTCATGGATAAATCTCTTATAAATTTTAGAAAATACAAAATAAATATACGTTTATACACTTCTATTTGTTTCCCTAAGCATGACACATAATCTTTTTATAAAGGTCTTTTTGAATTGCTTATAGGTTGATAAACTTAATTTTAAAATACAACATGTTTTTAGCACACTAGATTAAAAAATATACTTATATTAAAAGTTTATTAAATTAAATTTAAATATTTAATTATAATTTTATATAAAATATTCATTATCAATTTAAATACTTTAATATAAATTTTATAAAAAATATTTGTTATCAATTTAAATATTTAAATATTAATTTACATAAGTAAAAAATAAAATAGTTGTGATTAAATAATATAAAAAACAACTAAGAAGTAATCGTCATCAATACATGAAAGTAAAGGGACAACTCCACTCCATAAGACTCAGGGTATAAAACTAATTATCCAAAATGAAAGGTACTGTTTTTGGTCTCTATTTTTTACGACAGTTATCTTGAATCTTGAACTGGCTTAAAAGGTAAGCTAACCTGCCCAGATTGCTTGAACAATAGATGAAGCACGTTCAAATTGTTTTCTGCTTAATAACGTTATTATTGTGTGTGTGAGTAACACTAATTAAGGAATTGATCGGAAGGAGAAAACAAAAGATATTAGAGTGGAAGAAATTAGATTACGGAATTAATTAGGATCAAATTAAAATAAATTAGGTAGAATTCATATTTTCACAATTACGTCTTTAATTTATGCATCTTCCTATATTATAAGGGAAAGGTTTTCATATTTGTATCCCATTTGTAGTATTTGTGTTAGAAAAGATATATTAATGTTACATATGCAAAAATTGGTCATGGATAAATCTCTTATAAATTTTAGAAAATACAAAATAAATATACGTTTATACACTTCTATTTGTTTCCCTAAGCATGACACATAATCTTTTTATAAAGGTCTTTTTGAATTGCTTATAGGTTGATAAACTTAATTTTAAAATACAACATGTTTTTAACACACTAGATTAAAAAATATACTTATATTAAAAATATATTAAATTAAATTTAAATATTTAATTATAATTTTATATAAAATATTCATTATCAATTTAAATACTTTAATATAAATTTTATAAAAAATATTTGTTATCAATTTAAATATTTAAATATTAATTTACATAAGTAAACAATAAAATAGTTGTGATTAAATAATATAAAAAACAACTAAGAAGTAATCGTCATCAATACATGAAAGTAAAGGGACAACTCCACTCCATAAGACTCAGGGTATAAAACTAATTATCCAAAATGAAAGGTACTGTTTTTGGTCTCTATTTTTTACGACAGTTATCTTGAATCTTGAACTGGCTTAAAAGGTAAGTTAACCTGCCCAGATTGCTTGAACAATAGATGAAGCACGTTCAAATTGTTTTCTGCTTAATAACGTTATTATTGTGTGTGTGAGTAACACTAATTAAGGAATTGATCGGAAGGAGAAAACAAAAGATATTAGAGTGGAAGAAATTAGATTAGGGAATTAATTAGGATCAAATTAAAATAAATTAGGTAGAATTCATATTTTCACAATTACGTCTTTAATTTATGCATCTTCCTATATTATAAGGGAAAGGTTTTCATATTTGTATCCCATTTGTAGTATTTGTGTTAGAAAAGATATATTAATGTTACATATGCAAAAATTGGTCATGGATAAATCTCTTATAAATTTTAGAAAATACAAAATAAATATACGTTTATACACTTCTATTTGTTTCCCTAAGCATGACACATAATCTTTTTATAAAGGTCTTTTTGAATTGCTTATAGGTTGATAAACTTAATTTTAAAATACAACATGTTTTTAGCACACTAGATTAAAAAATATACTTATATTAAAAGTTTATTAAATTAAATTTAAATATTTAATTATAATTTTATATAAAATATTCATTATCAATTTAAATACTTTAATATAAATTTTATAAAAAATATTTGTTATCAATTTAAATATTTAAATATTAATTTACATAAGTAAAAAATAAAATAGTTGTGATTAAATAATATAAAAAACAACTAAGAAGTAATCGTCATCAATACATGAAAGTAAAGGGACAACTCCACTCCATAAGACTCAGGGTATAAAACTAATTATCCAAAATGAAAGGTACTGTTTTTGGTCTCTATTTTTTACGACAGTTATCTTGAATCTTGAACTGGCTTAAAAGGTAAGCTAACCTGCCCAGATTGCTTGAACAATAGATGAAGCACGTTCAAATTGTTTTCTGCTTAATAACGTTATTATTGTGTGTGTGAGTAACACTAATTAAGGAATTGATCGGAAGGAGAAAACAAAAGATATTAGAGTGGAAGAAATTAGATTACGGAATTAATTAGGATCAAATTAAAATAAATTAGGTAGAATTCATATTTTCACAATTACGTCTTTAATTTATGCATCTTCCTATATTATAAGGGAAAGGTTTTCATATTTGTATCCCATTTGTAGTATTTGTGTTAGAAAAGATATATTAATGTTACATATGCAAAAATTGGTCATGGATAAATCTCTTATAAATTTTAGAAAATACAAAATAAATATACGTTTATACACTTCTATTTGTTTCCCTAAGCATGACACATAATCTTTTTATAAAGGTCTTTTTGAATTGCTTATAGGTTGATAAACTTAATTTTAAAATACAACATGTTTTTAACACACTAGATTAAAAAATATACTTATATTAAAAATATATTAAATTAAATTTAAATATTTAATTATAATTTTATATAAAATATTCATTATCAATTTAAATACTTTAATATAAATTTTATAAAAAATATTTGTTATCAATTTAAATATTTAAATATTAATTTACATAAGTAAACAATAAAATAGTTGTGATTAAATAATATAAAAAACAACTAAGAAGTAATCGTCATCAATACATGAAAGTAAAGGGACAACTCCACTCCATAAGACTCAGGGTATAAAACTAATTATCCAAAATGAAAGGTACTGTTTTTGGTCTCTATTTTTTACGACAGTTATCTTGAATCTTGAACTGGCTTAAAAGGTAAGTTAACCTGCCCAGATTGCTTGAACAATAGATGAAGCACGTTCAAATTGTTTTCTGCTTAATAACGTTATTATTGTGTGTGTGAGTAACACTAATTAAGGAATTGATCGGAAGGAGAAAACAAAAGATATTAGAGTGGAAGAAATTAGATTACGGAATTAATTAGGATCAAATTAAAATAAATTAGGTAGAATTCATATTTTCACAATTACGTATTTAATTTATGCATCTTCCTATATTATAAGGGAAAGGTTTTCATATTTGTATCCCATTTGTAGTATTTGTGTTAGAAAAGATATATTAATGTTACATATGCAAAAATTGGTCATGGATAAATCTCTTATAAATTTTAGAAAATACAAAATAAATATACGTTTATACACTTCTATTTGTTTCCCTAAGCATGACACATAATCTTTTTATAAAGGTCTTTTTGAATTGCTTATAGGTTGATAAACTTAATTTTAAAATACAACATGTTTTTAGCACACTAGATTAAAAAATATACTTATATTAAAAGTTTATTAAATTAAATTTAAATATTTAATTATAATTTTATATAAAATATTCATTATCAATTTAAATACTTTAATATAAATTTTATAAAAAATATTTGTTATCAATTTAAATATTTAAATATTAATTTACATAAGTAAAAAATAAAATAGTTGTGATTAAATAATATAAAAAACAACTAAGAAGTAATCGTCATCAATACATGAAAGTAAAGGGACAACTCCACTCCATAAGACTCAGGGTATAAAACTAATTATCCAAAATGAAAGGTACTGTTTTTGGTCTCTATTTTTTACGACAGTTATCTTGAATCTTGAACTGGCTTAAAAGGTAAGCTAACCTGCCCAGATTGCTTGAACAATAGATGAAGCACGTTCAAATTGTTTTCTGCTTAATAACGTTATTATTGTGTGTGTGAGTAACACTAATTAAGGAATTGATCGGAAGGAGAAAACAAAAGATATTAGAGTGGAAGAAGTTAGATTACAGAATTAATTAGGATCAAATTAAAATAAATTATGTAGAATTCATATTTTCACAATGACGTCTTTAATTTATGCATCTTCCTATATTATAAGGGAAAGGTTTTCATATTTGTATCCCATTTGTAGTATTTGTGTTAGAAAAGATATATTAATGTTACATATGCAAAAATTGTTCATGGATAAATCTCTTATAAATTTTAGAAAATACAAAATAAATATACGTTTATACACTTCTATTTGTTTCCCTAAGCATGACACATAATCTTTTTATAAAGGTCTTTTTGAATTGCTTATAGGTTGATAAACTTAATTTTAAAATACAACATGTTTTTAGCACACTAGATTAAAAAATATACTTATATTAAAAATTTATTAAATTAAATTTAAATATTTAATTATAATTTTATATAAAATATTCATTATCAATTTAAATACTTTAATATAAATTTTATAAAAAATATTTGTTATCAATTTAAATATTTAAATATTAATTTACATAAGTAAACAATAAAATAGTTGTGATTAAATAATATAAAAAACAACTAAGAAGTAATCGTCATTAATACATGAAAGTAAAGGGACAACTCCACTCCATAAGACTCAGGGTATAAAACTAATTATCCAAAATGAAAGGTACAGTTTTTGGTCTCTATTTTTTACGACAGTTATCTTGAATCTTGAATTGGCTTAAAAGGTAAGCTAACCTGCCCAGATTGCTTGAACAATAGATGAAGCACGTTCAAATTGTTTTCTGCTTAATAAAGTTATTATTGTGTGTGTGAGTAACATTCATTAAGGAATTGATCGGAAGGAGAAAACAAAAGATATTAGAGTGGAATAAATTAGATTACGGAATTAATTAGGATCAAATTAAAATAAATTAGGTAGAATTCATATTTTCACAATGACGTCTTTAATTTATGCATCTTCCTATATTATAAGGGAAAGGTTTTCATCTTTGTATCCCATTTGTAGTATTTATGTTAGAAAAGATATATTGATGTTACATATCCAAAAATTGTTCATAGATAAATCTCTTATAAATTTTAGAAAATACAAAATAAATATACGTTTATACACTTCTATTTGTTTCCCTAAGCATGACACATAATCTTTTTATAAAGGTCTTTTTGAATTGCATATAGGTTGATAAACTTAATTTTAAAATACAACATGTTTTTAGCACACTAGATTAAAAAATATACTTATATTAAAAATATATTAAATTAAATTTAAATATTTAATTATAATTTTATATAAAATATTCATTATCAATTTAAATACTTTAATATAAATTTTATAAAAAATATTTGTTATCAATTTAAATATTTAAATATTAATTTACATAAGTAAACAATAAAATAGTTGTGATTAAATAATATAAAAAACAACTAAGAAGTAATCGTCATCAATACATGAAAGTAAAGGGACAACTCCACTCCATAAGACTCAGGGTATAAAACTAATTATCCAAAATGAAAGGTACAGTTTTTGGTCTCTATTTTTTACGACAGTAATCTTGAATCTTGAACTGGCTTAAAAGGTAAGCTAACCTGCCCAGATTGCTTGAACAATAGATGAAGCACGTTCAAATTGTTTTCAGCTTAATAACGTTATTATTGTGTGTGAGTAACACTCATTAAGGAATTGATCGGAAGGAGAAAACAAAAGATATTAGAGTGGAAGAAATTAGATTACGGAATTAATTAGGATCAAATTAAAATAAATTAGGTAGAATTCATATTTTCACAATGACGTCTTTAATTTATGCATCTTCCTATATTATAAGGGAAAGGTTTTCATATTTGTATCCCATTTGTAGTATTTGTGTTAGAAAAGATATATTAATGTTAAATATGCAAAAATTGTTCATGGATAAATCTCTTATAAATTTTAGAAAATACAAAATAAATATACGTTTATACACTTCTATTTGTTTCCCTAAGCATGACACATAATCTTTTTATAAAGGTCTTTTTGAATTGCTTATAGGTTGATAAACTTAATTTTAAAATACAACATGTTTTTAGCACACTAGATTAAAAAATATACTTATATTAAAAATTTATTAAATTAAATTTAAATATTTAATTATAATTTTATATAAAATATTCATTATCAATTTAAATACTTTAATATAAATTTTATAAAAAGTATTTGTTATCAATTTAAATATTTAAATATTAATTTACATAAGTAAAAAATAAAATAGTTGTGATTAAATAATATAAAAAACAACTAAGAAGTAATCGTCGTCAATACATGAAAGTAAAGGGACAACTCCACTCCATAAGACTCAGGGTATAAAACTAATTATCCAAAATGAAAGGTACTGTTTTTGGTCTCTATTTTTTACGACAGTTATCTTGAATCTTGAACTGGCTTAAAAGGTAAGTTAACCTGCCCAGATTGCTTGAACAATAGATGAAGCACGTTCAAATTGTTTTCTGCTTAATAATGTTATTATTGTGTGTGTGAGTAACACTAATTAAGGAATTGATCGGAAGGAGAAAACAAAAGATATTAGAGTGGAAGAAATTAGATTACGGAATTAATTAGGATCAATTTAAAATAAATTAGGTAGAATTCATATTTTCACAATGACGTCTTTAATTTATGCATCTTCCTATATTATAAGGGAATGGTTTTCATATTTGTATCCCATTTGTAGTATTTGTGTTAGAAAAGATATATTAATGTTACATATGCAAAAATTGGTCATGGATAAATCTCTTATAAATTTTAGAAAATACAAAATAAATATACGTTTATACACTTCTATTTGTTTCCCTAAGCATGACACATAATCTTTTTATAAAGGTCTTTTTGAATTGCTTATAGGTTGATAAACTTAATTTTAAAATACAACATGTTTTTAGCACACTAGATTAAAAAATATACTTATATTAAAAATTTATTAAATTAAATTTAAATATTTAATTATAATTTTATATAAAATATTCATTATCAATTTAAATACTTTAATATAAATTTTATAAAAAGTATTTGTTATCAATTTAAATATTTAAATATTAATTTACATAAGTAAACAATAAAATAGTTGTGATTAAATAATATAAAAAACAACTAAGAAGTAATCGTCATCAATACATGAAAGTAAAGGGACAACTCCACTCCATAAGACTCAGGGTATAAAACTAATTATCCAAAATGAAAGGTACTGTTTTTGGTCTCTATTTTTTACGACAGTTATCTTGAATCTTGAACTGGCTTAAAAGGTAAGCTAACCTGCCCAGATTGCTTGAACAATAGATGAAGCACGTTCAAATTGTTTTCTGCTTAATAACGTTATTATTGTGTGTGTGAGTAACACTAATTAAGGAATTGATCGGAAGGAGAAAACAAAAGATATTAGAGTGGAAGAAGTTAGATTACGGAATTAATTAGGATCAAATTAAAATAAATTAGGTAGAATTCATATTTTCACAATGACGTCTTTAATTTATGCATCTTCCTATATTATAAGGGAAAGGTTTTCATATTTGTATCCCATTTGTAGTATTTGTGTTAGAAAAGATATATTAATGTTACATATGCAAAAATTGTTCATGGATAAATCTCTTATAAATTTTAGAAAATACAAAATAAATATACGTTTATACACTTCTATTTGTTTCCCTAAGCATGACACATAATCTTTTTATAAAGGTCTTTTTGAATTGCTTATAGGTTGATAAACTTAATTTTAAAATACAACATGTTTTTAGCACACTAGATTAAAAAATATACTTATATTAAAAATTTATTAAATTAAATTTAAATATTTAATTATAATTTTATATAAAATATTCATTATCAATTTAAATACTTTAATATAAATTTTATAAAAAGTATTTGTTATCAATTTAAATATTTAAATATTAATTTACATAAGTAAACAATAAAATAGTTGTGATTAAATAATATAAAAAACAACTAAGAAGTAATCGTCATCAATACATGAAAGTAAAGGGACAACTCCACTCCATAAGACTCAGGGTATAAAACTAATTATCCAAAATGAAAGGTACTGTTTTTGGTCTCTATTTTTTACGACAGTTATCTTGAATCTTGAACTGGCTTAAAAGGTAAGCTAACCTGCCCAGATTGCTTGAACAATAGATGAAGCACGTTCAAATTGTTTTCTGCTTAATAACGTTATTATTGTGTGTGTGAGTAACACTAATTAAGGAATTGATCGGAAGGAGAAAACAAAAGATATTAGAGTGGAAGAAATTAGATTACGGAATTAATTAGGATCAAATTAAAATAAATTAGGTAGAATTCATATTTTCACAATTACGTCTTTAATTTATGCATCTTCCTATATTATAAGGGAAAGGTTTTCATATTTGTATCCCATTTGTAGTATTTGTGTTAGAAAAGATATATTAATGTTACATATGCAAAAATTGGTCATGGATAAATCTCTTATAAATTTTAGAAAATACAAAATAAATATACGTTTATACACTTCTATTTGTTTCCCTAAGCATGACACATAATCTTTTTATAAAGGTCTTTTTGAATTGCTTATAGGTTGATAAACTTAATTTTAAAATACAACATGTTTTTAACACACTAGATTAAAAAATATACTTATATTAAAAATATATTAAATTAAATTTAAATATTTAATTATAATTTTATATAAAATATTCATTATCAATTTAAATACTTTAATATAAATTTTATAAAAAATATTTGTTATCAATTTAAATATTTAAATATTAATTTACATAAGTAAACAATAAAATAGTTGTGATTAAATAATATAAAAAACAACTAAGAAGTAATCGTCATCAATACATGAAAGTAAAGGGACAACTCCACTCCATAAGACTCAGGGTATAAAACTAATTATCCAAAATGAAAGGTACTGTTTTTGGTCTCTATTTTTTACGACAGTTATCTTGAATCTTGAACTGGCTTAAAAGGTAAGCTAACCTGCCCAGATTGCTTGAACAATAGATGAAGCACGTTCAAATTGTTTTCTGCTTAATAACGTTATTATTGTGTGTGTGAGTAACACTAATTAAGGAATTGATCGGAAGGAGAAAACAAAAGATATTAGAGTGGAAGAAGTTAGATTACGGAATTAATTAGGATCAAATTAAAATAAATTAGGTAGAATTCATATTTTCACAATGACGTCTTTAATTTATGCATCTTCCTATATTATAAGGGAAAGGTTTTCATATTTGTATCCCATTTGTAGTATTTGTGTTAGAAAAGATATATTAATGTTACATATGCAAAAATTGTTCATGGATAAATCTCTTATAAATTTTAGAAAATACAAAATAAATATACGTTTATACACTTCTATTTGTTTCCCTAAGCATGACACATAATCTTTTTATAAAGGTCTTTTTGAATTGCTTATAGGTTGATAAACTTAATTTTAAAATACAACATGTTTTTAGCACACTAGATTAAAAAATATACTTATATTAAAAATTTATTAAATTAAATTTAAATATTTAATTATAATTTTATATAAAATATTCATTATCAATTTAAATACTTTAATATAAATTTTATAAAAAGTATTTGTTATCAATTTAAATATTTAAATATTAATTTACATAAGTAAACAATAAAATAGTTGTGATTAAATAATATAAAAAACAACTAAGAAGTAATCGTCATCAATACATGAAAGTAAAGGGACAACTCCACTCCATAAGACTCAGGGTATAAAACTAATTATCCAAAATGAAAGGTACTGTTTTTGGTCTCTATTTTTTACGACAGTTATCTTGAATCTTGAACTGGCTTAAAAGGTAAGCTAACCTGCCCAGATTGCTTGAACAATAGATGAAGCACGTTCAAATTGTTTTCTGCTTAATAACGTTATTATTGTGTGTGTGAGTAACACTAATTAAGGAATTGATCGGAAGGAGAAAACAAAAGATATTAGAGTGGAAGAAATTAGATTACGGAATTAATTAGGATCAAATTAAAATAAATTAGGTAGAATTCATATTTTCACAATTACGTCTTTAATTTATGCATCTTCCTATATTATAAGGGAAAGGTTTTCATATTTGTATCCCATTTGTAGTATTTGTGTTAGAAAAGATATATTAATGTTACATATGCAAAAATTGGTCATGGATAAATCTCTTATAAATTTTAGAAAATACAAAATAAATATACGTTTATACACTTCTATTTGTTTCCCTAAGCATGACACATAATCTTTTTATAAAGGTCTTTTTGAATTGCTTATAGGTTGATAAACTTAATTTTAAAATACAACATGTTTTTAACACACTAGATTAAAAAATATACTTATATTAAAAATATATTAAATTAAATTTAAATATTTAATTATAATTTTATATAAAATATTCATTATCAATTTAAATACTTTAATATAAATTTTATAAAAAATATTTGTTATCAATTTAAATATTTAAATATTAATTTACATAAGTAAACAATAAAATAGTTGTGATTAAATAATATAAAAAACAACTAAGAAGTAATCGTCATCAATACATGAAAGTAAAGGGACAACTCCACTCCATAAGACTCAGGGTATAAAACTAATTATCCAAAATGAAAGGTACTGTTTTTGGTCTCTATTTTTTACGACAGTTATCTTGAATCTTGAACTGGCTTAAAAGGTAAGTTAACCTGCCCAGATTGCTTGAACAATAGATGAAGCACGTTCAAATTGTTTTCTGCTTAATAACGTTATTATTGTGTGTGTGAGTAACACTAATTAAGGAATTGATCGGAAGGAGAAAACAAAAGATATTAGAGTGGAAGAAATTAGATTACGGAATTAATTAGGATCAAATTAAAATAAATTAGGTAGAATTCATATTTTCACAATTACGTCTTTAATTTATGCATCTTCCTATATTATAAGGGAAAGGTTTTCATATTTGTATCCCATTTGTAGTATTTGTGTTAGAAAAGATATATTAATGTTACATATGCAAAAATTGGTCATGGATAAATCTCTTATAAATTTTAGAAAATACAAAATAAATATACGTTTATACACTTCTATTTGTTTCCCTAAGCATGACACATAATCTTTTTATAAAGGTCTTTTTGAATTGCTTATAGGTTGATAAACTTAATTTTAAAATACAACATGTTTTTAGCACACTAGATTAAAAAATATACTTATATTAAAAATTTATTAAATTAAATTTAAATATTTAATTATAATTTTATATAAAATATTCATTATCAATTTAAATACTTTAATATAAATTTAATAAAAAATATTTGTTATCAATTTAAATATTTAAATATTTAAATATTAATTTACATAAGTAAAAAATAAAATAGTTGTGATTAAATAATATAAAAAACAACTAAGAAGTAATCGTCATCAATACATGAAAGTAAAGGGACAACTCCACTCCATAAGACTCAGGGTATAAAACTAATTATCCAAAATGAAAGGTACTGTTTTTGGTCTCTATTTTTTACGACAGTTATCTTGAATCTTGAACTGGCTTAAAAGGTAAGCTAACCTGCCCAGATTGCTTGAACAATAGATGAAGCACGTTCAAATTGTTTTCTGCTTAATAACGTTATTATTGTGTGTGTGAGTAACACTAATTAAGGAATTGATCGGAAGGAGAAAACAAAAGATATTAGAGTGGAAGAAGTTAGATTACAGAATTAATTAGGATCAAATTAAAATAAATTATGTAGAATTCATATTTTCACAATGACGTCTTTAATTTATGCATCTTCCTATATTATAAGGGAAAGGTTTTCATATTTGTATCCCATTTGTAGTATTTGTGTTAGAAAAGATATATTAATGTTACATATGCAAAAATTGTTCATGGATAAATCTCTTATAAATTTTAGAAAATACAAAATAAATATACGTTTATACACTTCTATTTGTTTCCCTAAGCATGACACATAATCTTTTTATAAAGGTCTTTTTGAATTGCTTATAGGTTGATAAACTTAATTTTAAAATACAACATGTTTTTAGCACACTAGATTAAAAAATATACTTATATTAAAAATTTATTAAATTAAATTTAAATATTTAATTATAATTTTATATAAAATATTCATTATCAATTTAAATACTTTAATATAAATTTTATAAAAAATATTTGTTATCAATTTAAATATTTAAATATTAATTTACATAAGTAAACAATAAAATAGTTGTGATTAAATAATATAAAAAACAACTAAGAAGTAATCGTCATTAATACATGAAAGTAAAGGGACAACTCCACTCCATAAGACTCAGGGTATAAAACTAATTATCCAAAATGAAAGGTACAGTTTTTGGTCTCTATTTTTTACGACAGTTATCTTGAATCTTGAATTGGCTTAAAAGGTAAGCTAACCTGCCCAGATTGCTTGAACAATAGATGAAGCACGTTCAAATTGTTTTCTGCTTAATAAAGTTATTATTGTGTGTGTGAGTAACATTCATTAAGGAATTGATCGGAAGGAGAAAACAAAAGATATTATAGTGGAATAAATTAGATTACGGAATTAATTAGGATCAAATTAAAATAAATTAGGTAGAATTCATATTTTCACAATGACGTCTTTAATTTATGCATCTTCCTATATTATAAGGGAAAGGTTTTCATCTTTGTATCCCATTTGTAGTATTTATGTTAGAAAAGATATATTAATGTTACATATGCAAAAATTGTTCATAGATAAATCTCTTATAAATTTTAGAAAATACAAAATAAATATACGTTTATACACTTCTATTTGTTTCCCTAAGCATGACACATAATCTTTTTATAAAGGTCTTTTTGAATTGCATATAGGTTGATAAACTTAATTTTAAAATACAACATGTTTTTAGCACACTAGATTAAAAAATATACTTATATTAAAAATATATTAAATTAAATTTAAATATTTAATTATAATTTTATATAAAATATTCATTATCAATTTAAATACTTTAATATAAATTTTATAAAAAATATTTGTTATCAATTTAAATATTTAAATATTAATTTACATAAGTAAACAATAAAATAGTTGTGATTAAATAATATAAAAAACAACTAAGAAGTAATCGTCATCAATACATGAAAGTAAAGGGACAACTCCACTCCATAAGACTCAGGGTATAAAACTAATTATCCAAAATGAAAGGTACAGTTTTTGGTCTCTATTTTTTACGACAGTAATCTTGAATCTTGAACTGGCTTAAAAGGTAAGGTAACCTGCCCAGATTGCTTGAACAATAGATGAAGCACGTTCAAATTGTTTTCAGCTTAATAACGTTATTATTGTGTGTGAGTAACACTCATTAAGGAATTGATCGGAAGGAGAAAACAAAAGATATTAGAGTGGAAGAAATTAGATTACGGAATTAATTAGGATCAAATTAAAATAAATTAGGTAGAATTCATATTTTCACAATGACGTCTTTAATTTATGCATCTTCCTATATTATAAGGGAAAGGTTTTCATCTTTGTATCCCATTTGTAGTATTTATGTTAGAAAAGATATATTAATGTTACATATGCAAAAATTGTTCATAGATAAATCTCTTATAAATTTTAGAAAATACAAAATAAATATACGTTTATACACTTCTATTTGTTTCCCTAAGCATGACACATAATCTTTTTATAAAGGTCTTTTTGAATTGCATATAGGTTGATAAACTTAATTTTAAAATACAACATGTTTTTAGCACACTAGATTAAAAAATATACTTATATTAAAAATATATTAAATTAAATTTAAATATTTAATTATAATTTTATATAAAATATTCATTATCAATTTAAATACTTTAATATAAATTTTATAAAAAATATTTGTTATCAATTTAAATATTTAAATATTAATTTACATAAGTAAACAATAAAATAGTTGTGATTAAATAATATAAAAAACAACTAAGAAGTAATCGTCATCAATACATGAAAGTAAAGGGACAACTCCACTCCATAAGACTCAGGGTATAAAACTAATTATCCAAAATGAAAGGTACAGTTTTTGGTCTCTATTTTTTACGACAGTAATCTTGAATCTTGAACTGGCTTAAAAGGTAAGGTAACCTGCCCAGATTGCTTGAACAATAGATGAAGCACGTTCAAATTGTTTTCAGCTTAATAACGTTATTATTGTGTGTGAGTAACACTCATTAAGGAATTGATCGGAAGGAGAAAACAAAAGATATTAGAGTGGAAGAAATTAGATTACGGAATTAATTAGGATCAAATTAAAATAAATTAGGTAGAATTCATATTTTCACAATGACGTCTTTAATTTATGCATCTTCCTATATTATAAGGGAAAGGTTTTCATCTTTGTATCCCATTTGTAGTATTTATGTTAGAAAAGATATATTAATGTTACATATGCAAAAATTGTTCATAGATAAATCTCTTATAAATTTTAGAAAATACAAAATAAATATACGTTTATACACTTCTATTTGTTTCCCTAAGCATGACACATAATCTTTTTATAAAGGTCTTTTTGAATTGCATATAGGTTGATAAACTTAATTTTAAAATACAACATGTTTTTAGCACACTAGATTAAAAAATATACTTATATTAAAAATATATTAAATTAAATTTAAATATTTAATTATAATTTTATATAAAATATTCATTATCAATTTAAATACTTTAATATAAATTTTATAAAAAATATTTGTTATCAATTTAAATATTTAAATATTAATTTACATAAGTAAACAATAAAATAGTTGTGATTAAATAATATAAAAAACAACTAAGAAGTAATCGTCATTAATACATGAAAGTAAAGGGACAACTCCACTCCATAAGACTCAGGGTATAAAACTAATTATCCAAAATGAAAGGTACAGTTTTTGGTCTCTATTTTTTACGACAGTTATCTTGAATCTTGAATTGGCTTAAAAGGTAAGCTAACCTGCCCAGATTGCTTGAACAATAGATGAAGCACGTTCAAATTGTTTTCTGCTTAATAAAGTTATTATTGTGTGTGTGAGTAACATTCATTAAGGAATTGATCGGAAGGAGAAAACAAAAGATATTATAGTGGAATAAATTAGATTACGGAATTAATTAGGATCAAATTAAAATAAATTAGGTAGAATTCATATTTTCACAATGACGTCTTTAATTTATGCATCTTCCTATATTATAAGGGAAAGGTTTTCATCTTTGTATCCCATTTGTAGTATTTATGTTAGAAAAGATATATTAATGTTACATATGCAAAAATTGTTCATAGATAAATCTCTTATAAATTTTAGAAAATACAAAATAAATATACGTTTATACACTTCTATTTGTTTCCCTAAGCATGACACATAATCTTTTTATAAAGGTCTTTTTGAATTGCATATAGGTTGATAAACTTAATTTTAAAATACAACATGTTTTTAGCACACTAGATTAAAAAATATACTTATATTAAAAATATATTAAATTAAATTTAAATATTTAATTATAATTTTATATAAAATCTTCATTATCAATTTAAATACTTTAATATAAATTTTATAAAAAATATTTGTTATCAATTTAAATATTTAAATATTAATTTACATAAGTAAACAATAAAATAGTTGTGATTAAATAATATAAAAAACAACTAAGAAGTAATCGTCATCAATACATGAAAGTAAAGGGACAACTCCACTCCATAAGACTCAGGGTATAAAACTAATTATCCAAAATGAAAGGTACAGTTTTTGGTCTCTATTTTTTACGACAGTAATCTTGAATCTTGAACTGGCTTAAAAGGTAAGGTAACCTGCCCAGATTGCTTGAACAATAGATGAAGCACGTTCAAATTGTTTTCAGCTTAATAACGTTATTATTGTGTGTGAGTAACACTCATTAAGGAATTGATCGGAAGGAGAAAACAAAAGATATTAGAGTGGAAGAAATTAGATTACGGAATTAATTAGAATCAAATTAAAATAAATTAGGTAGAATTCATATTTTCACAATGACGTCTTTAATTTATGCATCTTCCTATATTATAAGGGAAAGGTTTTCATCTTTGTATCCCATTTGTAGTATTTATGTTAGAAAAGATATATTAATGTTACATATGCAAAAATTGTTCATAGATAAATCTCTTATAAATTTTAGAAAATACAAAATAAATATACGTTTATACACTTCTATTTGTTTCCCTAAGCATGACACATAATCTTTTTATAAAGGTCTTTTTGAATTGCATATAGGTTGATAAACTTAATTTTAAAATACAACATGTTTTTAGCACACTAGATTAAAAAATATACTTATATTAAAAATATATTAAATTAAATTTAAATATTTAAATATAATTTTATATAAAATATTCATTATCAATTTAAATACTTTAATATAAATTTTATAAAAAATATTTGTTATCAATTTAAATATTTAAATATTAATTTACATAAGTAAACAATAAAATAGTTGTGATTAAATAATATAAAAAACAACTAAGAAGTAATCATCATTAATACATGAAAGTAAAGGGACAACTCCACTCCATAAGACTCAGGGTATAAAACTAATTATCCAAAATGAAAGGTACGGTTTTTGGTCTCTATTTTTTACGACAGTTATCTTGAATCTTGAATTGGCTTAAAAGGTAAGCTAACCTGCCCAGATTGCTTGAACAATAGATGAAGCACGTTCAAATTGTTTTCTGCTTAATAAAGTTATTATTGTGTGTGTGAGTAACATTCATTAAGGAATTGATCGGAAGGAGAAAACAAAAGATATTTGAGTGGAATAAATTAGATTACGGAATTAATTAGGATCAAATTAAAATAAATTAGGTAGAATTCATATTTTCACAATGACGTCTTTAATTTATGCATCTTCCTATATTATAAGGGAAAGGTTTTCATCTTTGTATCCCATTTGTAGTATTTATGTTAGAAAAGATATATTAATGTTACATATGCAAAAATTGTTCATAGATAAATCTCTTATAAATTTTAGAAAATACAAAATAAATATACGTTTATACACTTCTATTTGTTTCCCTAAGCATGACACATAATCTTTTTATAAAGGTCTTTTTGAATTGCATATAGGTTGATAAACTTAATTTTAAAATACAACATGTTTTTAGCACACTAGATTAAAAAATATACTTATATTAAAAATATATTAAATTAAATTTAAATATTTAATTATAATTTTATATAAAATATTCATTATCAATTTAAATACTTTAATATAAATTTTATAAAAAATATTTGTTATCAATTTAAATATTTAAATATTAATTTACATAAGTAAACAATAAAATAGTTGTGATTAAATAATATAAAAAACAACTAAGAAGTAATCGTCATCAATACATGAAAGTAAAGGGACAACTCCACTCCATAAGACTCAGGGTATAAAACTAATTATCCAAAATGAAAGGTACAGTTTTTGGTCTCTATTTTTTACGACAGTAATCTTGAATCTTGAACTGGCTTAAAAGGTAAGGTAACCTGCCCAGATTGCTTGAACAATAGATGAAGCACGTTCAAATTGTTTTCAGCTTAATAACGTTATTATTGTGTGTGAGTAACACTCATTAAGGAATTGATCGGAAGGAGAAAACAAAAGATATTAGAGTGGAAGAAATTAGATTACGGAATTAATTAGGATCAAATTAAAATAAATTAGGTAGAATTCATATTTTCACAATGACGTCTTTAATTTATGCATCTTCCTATATTATAAGGGAAAGGTTTTCATCTTTGTATCCCATTTGTAGTATTTATGTTAGAAAAGATATATTAATGTTACATATGCAAAAATTGTTCATAGATAAATCTCTTATAAATTTTAGAAAATACAAAATAAATATACGTTTATACACTTCTATTTGTTTCCCTAAGCATGACACATAATCTTTTTATAAAGGTCTTTTTGAATTGCATATAGGTTGATAAACTTAATTTTAAAATACAACATGTTTTTAGCACACTAGATTAAAAAATATACTTATATTAAAAATATATTAAATTAAATTTAAATATTTAATTATAATTTTATATAAAATATTCATTATCAATTTAAATACTTTAATATAAATTTTATAAAAAATATTTGTTATCAATTTAAATATTTAAATATTAATTTACATAAGTAAACAATAAAATAGTTGTGATTAAATAATATAAAAAACAACTAAGAAGTAATCGTCATTAATACATGAAAGTAAAGGGACAACTCCACTCCATAAGACTCAGGGTATAAAACTAATTATCCAAAATGAAAGGTACGGTTTTTGGTCTCTATTTTTTACGACAGTTATCTTGAATCTTGAATTGGCTTAAAAGGTAAGCTAACCTGCCCAGATTGCTTGAACAATAGATGAAGCACGTTCAAATTGTTTTCTGCTTAATAAAGTTATTATTGTGTGTGTGAGTAACATTCATTAAGGAATTGATCGGAAGGAGAAAACAAAAGATATTTGAGTGGAATAAATTAGATTACGGAATTAATTAGGATCAAATTAAAATAAATTAGGTAGAATTCATATTTTCACAATGACGTCTTTAATTTATGCATCTTCCTATATTATAAGGGAAAGGTTTTCATCTTTGTATCCCATTTGTAGTATTTATGTTAGAAAAGATATATTAATGTTACATATGCAAAAATTGTTCATAGATAAATCTCTTATAAATTTTAGAAAATACAAAATAAATATACGTTTATACACTTCTATTTGTTTCCCTAAGCATGACACATAATCTTTTTATAAAGGTCTTTTTGAATTGCATATAGGTTGATAAACTTAATTTTAAAATACAACATGTTTTTAGCACACTAGATTAAAAAATATACTTATATTAAAAATATATTAAATTAAATTTAAATATTTAATTATAATTTTATATAAAATATTCATTTTCAATTTAAATACTTTAATATAAATTTTATAAAAAATATTTGTTATCAATTTAAATATTTAAATATTAATTTACATAATTAAACAAAAAAATAGTTGTGATTAAATAATATAAAAAACAACTAAGAAGTAATCGTCATCAATACATGAAAGTAAAGGGACAACTCCACTCCATAAGACTCAGGGTATAAAACTAATTATCCAAAATGAAAGGTACAGTTTTTGGTCTCTATTTTTTACGACAGTAATCTTGAATCTTGAACTGGCTTAAAAGGTAAGGTAACCTGCCCAGATTGCTTGAACAATAGATGAAGCACGTTCAAATTGTTTTCAGCTTAATAACGTTATTATTGTGTGTGAGTAACACTCATTAAGGAATTGATCGGAAGGAGAAAACAAAAGATATTAGAGTGGAAGAAATTAGATTACGGAATTAATTAGGATCAAATTAAAATAAATTAGGTAGAATTCATATTTTCACAATGACGTCTTTAATTTATGCATCTTCCTATATTATAAGGGAAAGGTTTTCATCTTTGTATCCCATTTGTAGTATTTATGTTAGAAAAGATATATTAATGTTACATATGCAAAAATTGTTCATAGATAAATCTCTTATAAATTTTAGAAAATACAAAATAAATATACGTTTATACACTTCTATTTGTTTCCCTAAGCATGACACATAATCTTTTTATAAAGATCTTTTTGAATTGCATATAGGTTGATAAACTTAATTTTAAAATACAACATGTTTTTAGCACACTAGATTAAAAAATATAGTTATATTAAAAATATATTAAATTCAATTTAAATATTTAATTATAATTTTATATAAAATATTCATTATCAATTTAAATACTTTAATATAAATTTTATAAAAAATATTTGTTATCAATTTAAATATTTAAATATTAATTTACATAAGTAAACAATAAAATAGTTGTGATTAAATAATATAAAAAACAACTAAGAAGTAATCGTCATCAATACATGAAAGTAAAGGGACAACTCCACTCCATAAGACTCAGGGTATAAAACTAATTATCCAAAATGAAAGGTACAGATTTTGGTCTCTATTTTTTACGACAGTAATCTTGAATCTTGAACCGGCTTAAAAGGTAAGGTAACCTGCCCAGATTGCTTGAACAATAGATGAAGCATGTTCAAATTGTTTTCAGCTTAATAACGTTATTATTGTGTGTGAGTAACACTCATTAAGGAATTGATCGGAAGGAGAAAACAAAAGATATTAGAGTGGAAGAAATTAGATTACGGAATTAATTAGGATCAAATTAAAATAAATTAGGTAGAATTCATATTTTCACAATTACGTCTTTAATTTATGCATCTTCCTATATTATAAGGGAAAGGTTTTCATCTTTGTATCCCATTTGTAGTATTTGTGTTAGAAAAGATATATTAATGTTACATATGCAAAAATTGTTCATAGATAAATCTCTTATAAATTTTAGAAAATACAAAATAAATATACGTTTATAAACTTCTATTTGTTTCCCTAAGCATGACACATAATCTTTTTATAAAGGTCTTTTTGAATTGCTTATAGGTTGATAAACTTAATTTTAAAATACAACATGTTTTTAGCACACTAGATTAAAAAATATACTTATATTAAAAATATATTAAATTAAATTAAAAATTTAATTATAATTTTATATAAAATATTCATTATCAATTTAAATACTTTAATATAAATTTTATAAAAAATATTTGTTATCAATTTAAATATTTAAATATTAATTTACATAAGTAAACAATAAAATAGTCGTGATTAAATAATATAAAAAACAACTAAGAAGTAATCGTCATCAATACATGAAAGTAAAGGGACAACTCCACTCCATAAGACTCAGGGTATAAAACTAATTATCCAAAATGAAAGGTACAGTTTTTGGTCTCTATTTTTTACGACAGTAATCTTGAATCTTGAACTGGCTTAAAAGGTAAGGTAACCTGCCCAGATTGCTTGAACAATAGATGAAGCATGTTCAAATTGTTTTCAGCTTAATAACGTTATTATTGTGTGTGAGTAACACTCATTAAGGAATTGATCGGAAGGAGAAAACAAAAGATATTAGAGTGGAAGAAATTAGATTACGGAATTAATTAGGATCAAATTAAAATAAATTAGGTAGAATTCATATTTTCACAATTACGTCTTTAATTTATGCATCTTCCTATATTATAAGGGAAAGGTTTTCATATTTGTATCCCATTTGTAGTATTAGTGTTAGAAAAGATATATTAATGTTACATATGCAAAAATTGGTCATAGATAAATCTCTTATAAATTTTAGAAAATACAAAATAAATATACGTTTATACACTTCTATTTGTTTCCCTAAGCATGACACATACTCTTTTTATAAAGGTCTTTTTGAATTGCATATAGGTTGATAAACTTAATTTTAAAATACAACATGTTTTTAGCACACTAGATTAAAAAATATACTTATATTAAAAATATATTAAATTAAATTTAAATATTTAATTATAATTTTATATAAAATATTCATTATCAATTTAAATACATTAATATAAATTTTATAAAAAATATTTGTTATCAATTTAAATATTTAAGTATTAATTTACATAAGTAAACAATAAAATAGTTGTGATTAAATAATATAAAAAACAACTAAGAAGTAATCGTCATCAATACATGAAAGTAAAGGGACAACTCCACTCCATAAGACTCAGGGTATAAAACTAATTATCCAAAATGAAAGGTACAATTTTTGGTCTCTATTTTTTACGACAGTTATCTTGAATCTTGAACTGGCTTAAAAGGTAAGCTAACCTGCCCAGATTGCTTGAACAATAGATGAAGCACGTTCAAATTGTTTTCTGCTTAATAACGTTATTATTGTGTGTGAGTAACACTCATTAAGGAATTGATCGGAAGGAGAAAACAAAAGATATTAGAGTGGAAGAAATTAGATTACGGAATTAATTAGGATCAAATTAAAATAAATTAGGTAGAATTCATATTTTCACAATGACGTCTTTAATTTGTGCATCTTCCTATATTATAAGGGAAAGGTTTTCATCTTTGTATCCCATTTGTAGTATTAGTGTTAGAAAAGATATATTAATGTTACATATGCAAAAATTGGTCATAGATAAATCTCTTATGAATTTTAGAAAATACAAAATAAATATACGTTTATACACTTCTATTTGTTTCCCTAAGCATGACACATAATCTTTTTATAAAGGTCTTTTTTTAATTGCTTATAGGTTGATAAACTTAATTTTAAAATACAACATGTTTTTAGCACACTAGATTAAAAAATATACTTATATTAAAAATATATTAAATTAAATTTAAATATTTAATTATAATTTTATATAAAATATTCATTATCAATTTAAATACATTAATATAAATTTTATAAAAAATATTTGTTATCAATTTAAATATTTAAATATTAATTTACATAAGTAAACAATAAAATAGTTGTGATTAAATAATATAAAAAACAACTAAGAAGTAATCGTCATCAATACATGAAAGTAAAGGGACAACTCCACTCCATAAGACTCAGGGTATAAAACTAATTATCCAAAATGAAAGGTACAGTTTTTGGTCTCTATTTTTTACGACAGTAATCTTGAATCTTGAACTGGCTTAAAAGGTAAGGTAACCTGCCCAGATTGCTTGAACAATAGATGAAGCATGTTCAAATTGTTTTCAGCTTAATAACGTTATTATTGTGTGTGAGTAACACTCATTAAGGAATTGATCGGAAGGAGAAAACAAAAGATATTAGAGTGGAAGAAATTAGATTACGGAATTAATTAGGATCAAATTAAAATAAATTAGGTAGAATTCATATTTTCACAATTACGTCTTTAATTTATGCATCTTCCTATATTATAAGGGAAAGGTTTTCATCTTTGTATCCCATTTGTAGTATTTATGTTAGAAAAGATATATTAATGTTACATATGCAAAAATTGTTCATAGATAAATCTCTTATAAATTTTAGAAAATACAAAATAAATATACGTTTATACACTTCTATTTGTTTCCCTAAGCATGACACATAATCTTTTTATAAAGGTCTTTTTGAATTGCATATAGGTTGATAAACTTAATTTTAAAATACAACATGTTTTTAGCACACTAGATTAAAAAATATACTTATATTAAAAATATATTAAATTAAATTTAAATATTTAATTATAATTTTATATAAAATATTCATTATCAATTTAAATACTTTAATATAAATTTTATAAAAAATATTTGTTATCAATTTAAATATTTAAGTATTAATTTACATAAGTAAACAATAAAATAGTTGTGATTAAATAATATAAAAAACAACTAAGAAGTAATCGTCATCAATACATGAAAGTAAAGGGACAACTCCACTCCATAAGACTCAGGGTATAAAACTAATTATCCAAAATGAAAGGTACAATTTTTGGTCTCTATTTTTTACGACAGTTATCTTGAATCTTGAACTGGCTTAAAAGGTAAGCTAACCTGCCCAGATTGCTTGAACAATAGATGAAGCATGTTCAAATTGTTTTCTGCTTAATAACGTTATTATTGTGTGTGAGTAACACTCATTAAGGAATTGATCGGAAGGAGAAAACAAAAGATATTAGAGTGGAAGAAATTAGATTACGGAATTAATTAGGATCAAATTAAAATAAATTAGGTAGAATTCATATTTTCACAATGACGTCTTTAATTTGTGCATCTTCCTATATTATAAGGGAAAGGTTTTCATATTTGTATCCCATTTGTAGTATTAGTGTTAGAAAAGATATATTAATGTTACATATGCAAAAATTGGTCATAGATAAATCTCTTATAAATTTTAGAAAATACAAAATAAATATACGTTTATACACTTCTATTTGTTTCCCTAAGCATGACACATACTCTTTTTATAAAGGTCTTTTTTTAATTGCTTATAGGTTGATAAACTTAATTTTAAAATACAACATGTTTTTAGCACACTAGATTAAAAAATATAGTTATATTAAAAATATATTAAATTAAATTTAAATATTTAATTATAATTTTATATAAAATATTCATTATCAATTTAAATACTTTAATATAAATTTTATAAAAAGTATTTGTTATCAATTTAAATAGTTAAATATTAATTTACATAAGTAAACAATAAAATAGTTGTGATTAAATAATATAAAAAACAACTAAGAAGTAATCGTCATCAATACATGAAAGTAAAGGGACAACTCCACTCCATAAGACTCAGGGTATAAAACTAATTATCCAAAATGAAAGGTACAGTTTTTGGTCTCTATTTTTTACGACAGTTATCTTGAATCTTGAACTGGCTTAAAAGGTAAGCTAACCTGCCCAGATTGCTTGAACAATAGATGAAGCACGTTCAAATTGTTTTCTGCTTAATAACGTTATTATTGTGTGTGAGTAACACTAATTAAGGAATTGATCGGAAGGAGAAAACAAAAGATATTAGAGTGGAAGAAATTAGATTACGGAATTAATTAGGATCAAATTAAAATAAATTAGGTAGAATTCATATTTTCACAATGACGTCTTTAATTTATGCATCTTCCTATATTATAAGGGAAAGGTTTTCATCTTTGTATCCCATTTGTAGTATTTGTGTTAGAAAAGATATATTAATGTTACATATGCAAAAATTGTTCATAGATAAATCTCTTATAAATTTTAGAAAATACAAAATAAATATACGTTTATACACTTCTATTTGTTTCCCTAAGCATGACACATAATCTTTTTATAAAGGTCTTTTTGAATTGCTTATAGGTTGATAAACTTAATTTTAAAATACAACATGTTTTTAGCACACTAGATTAAAAAATATACTTATATTAAAAATATATTAAATTAAATTTAAATATTTAATTATAATTTTATATAAAATATTCATTATCAATTTAAATACTTTAATATAAATTTTATAAAAAATATTTGTTATCAATTTAAATAGTTAAATATTAATTTACATAAGTAAACAATAAAATAGTTGTGATTAAATAATATAAAAAACAACTAAGAAGTAATCGTCA
Organism: Lathyrus tuberosus; assembly: GCA_022829125.1. NCBI lineage: Eukaryota > Viridiplantae > Streptophyta > Magnoliopsida > Fabales > Fabaceae > Lathyrus > Lathyrus tuberosus. The sequence continues at coordinate 1,682,483 of JALAZF010000052.1, read as the reverse complement.
TCAATACATGAAAGTAAAGGGACAACTCCACTCCATAAGACTCAGGGTATAAAACTAATTATCCAAAATGAAAGGTACAGTTTTTGGTCTCTATTTTTTACGACAGTTATCTTGAATCTTGAACTGGCTTAAAAGGTAAGGTAACCTGCCCAGATTGCTTGAACAATAAATGAAGCACGTTCAAATTGTTTTCTGCTTAATAACGTTATTATTGTGTGTGTGAGTAACACTAATTAAGGAATTGATCGGAAGGAGAAAACAAAAGATATTAGAGTGGAAGAAATTAGATTACGGAATTAATTAGGATCAAATTAAAATAAATTAGGTAGAATTCATATTTTCACAATTACGTCTTTAATTTATGCATCTTCCTATATTATAAGGGAAAGGTTTTCATCTTTGTATCCCATTTGTAGTATTTATGTTAGAAAAGATATATTAATGTTACATATGCAAAAATTGTTCATAGATAAATCTCTTATAAATTTTAGAAAATACAAAATAAATATACGTTTATACACTTCTATTTGTTTCCCTAAGCATGACACATAATCTTTTTATAAAGGTCTTTTTGAATTGCATATAGGTTGATAAACTTAATTTTAAAATACAACATGTTTTTAGCACACTAGATTAAAAAATATACTTATATTAAAAATATATTAAATTAAATTTAAATATTTAATTATAATTTTATATAAAATATTCATTATCAATTTAAATACTTTAATATAAATTTTATAAAAAATATTTGTTATCAATTTAAATATTTAAGTATTAATTTACATAAGTAAACAATAAAATAGTTGTGATTAAATAATATAAAAAACAACTAAGAAGTAATCGTCATCAATACATGAAAGTAAAGGGACAACTCCACTCCATAAGACTCAGGGTATAAAACTAATTATCCAAAATGAAAGGTACAATTTTTGGTCTCTATTTTTTACGACAGTTATCTTGAATCTTGAACTGGCTTAAAAGGTAAGCTAACCTGCCCAGATTGCTTGAACAATAGATGAAGCATGTTCAAATTGTTTTCTGCTTAATAACGTTATTATTGTGTGTGAGTAACACTCATTAAGGAATTGATCGGAAGGAGAAAACAAAAGATATTAGAGTGGAAGAAATTAGATTACGAAATTAATTAGGATCAAATTAAAATAAATTAGGTAGAATTCATATTTTCACAATGACGTCTTTAATTTGTGCATCTTCCTATATTATAAGGGAAAGGTTTTCATATTTGTATCCCATTTGTAGTATTAGTGTTAGAAAAGATATATTAATGTTACATATGCAAAAATTGGTCATAGATAAATCTCTTATAAATTTTAGAAAATACAAAATAAATATACGTTTATACACTTCTATTTGTTTCCCTAAGCATGACACATACTCTTTTTATAAAGGTCTTTTTGAATTACTTATAGGTTGATAAACTTAATTTTAAAATACAACATGTTTTTAGCACACTAGATTAAAAAATATACTTATATTAAAAATATATTAAATTAAATTTAAATATTTAATTATAATTTTATATAAAATATTCATTATCAATTTAAATACTTTAATATAAATTTTATAAAAAGTATTTGTTATCAATTTAAATAGTTAAATATTAATTTACATAAGTAAACAATAAAATAGTTGTGATTAAATAATATAAAAAACAACTAAGAAGTAATCGTCATCAATACATGAAAGTAAAGGGACAACTCCACTCCATAAGACTCAGGGTATAAAACTAATTATCCATAATGAAAGGTACAGTTTTTGGTCTCTATTTTTTACGACAGTTATCTTGAATCTTGAACTGGCTTAAAAGGTAAGCTAACCTGCCCAGATTGCTTGAACAATAGATGAAGCACGTTCAAATTATTTTCTGCTTAATAACGTTATTATTGTGTGTGAGTAACACTAATTAAGGAATTGATCGGAAGGAGAAAACAAAAGATATTAGAGTGGAAGAAATTAGATTACGGAATTAATTAGGATCAAATTAAAATAAATTAGGTAGAATTCATATTTTCACAATGACGTCTTTAATTTATGCATCTTCCTATATTATAAGGGAAAGGTTTTCATCTTTGTATCCCATTTGTAGTATTTATGTTAGAAAAGATATATTAATGTTACATATGCAAAAATTGTTCATAGATAAATCTCTTATAAATTTTAGAAAATACAAAATAAATATACGTTTATACACTTCTATTTGTTTCCCTAAGCATGACACATAATCTTTTTATAAAGGTCTTTTTGAATTGCATATAGGTTGATAAACTTAATTTTAAAATACAACATGTTTTTAGCACACTAGATTAAAAAATATACTTATATTAAAAATATATTAAATTAAATTTAAATATTTAATTATAATTTTATATAAAATATTCATTATCAATTTAAATACTTTAATATAAATTTTATAAAAAATATTTGTTATCAATTTAAATATTTAAGTATTAATTTACATAAGTAAACAATAAAATAGTTGTGATTAAATAATATAAAAAACAACTAAGAAGTAATCGTCATCAATACATGAAAGTAAAGGGACAACTCCACTCCATAAGACTCAGGGTATAAAACTAATTATCCAAAATGAAAGGTACAGTTTTTGGTCTCTATTTTTTACGACAGTAATCTTGAATCTTGAACTGGCTTAAAAGGTAAGGTAACCTGCCCAGATTGCTTGAACAATAGATGAAGCATGTTCAAATTGTTTTCAGCTTAATAACGTTATTATTGTGTGTGAGTAACACTCATTAAGGAATTGATCGGAAGGAGAAAACAAAAGATATTAGAGTGGAAGAAATTAGATTACGGAATTAATTAGGATCAAATTAAAATAAATTAGGTAGAATTCATATTTTCACAATTACGTCTTTAATTTATGCATCTTCCTATATTATAAGGGAAAGGTTTTCATCTTTGTATCCCATTTGTAGTATTTATGTTAGAAAAGATATATTAATGTTACATATGCAAAAATTGTTCATAGATAAATCTCTTATAAATTTTAGAAAATACAAAATAAATATACGTTTATACACTTCTATTTGTTTCCCTAAGCATGACACATAATCTTTTTATAAAGGTCTTTTTGAATTGCATATAGGTTGATAAACTTAATTTTAAAATACAACATGTTTTTAGCACACTAGATTAAAAAATATACTTATATTAAAAATATATTAAATTAAATTTAAATATTTAATTATAATTTTATATAAAATATTCATTATCAATTTAAATACTTTAATATAAATTTTATAAAAAATATTTGTTATCAATTTAAATATTTAAGTATTAATTTACATAAGTAAACAATAAAATAGTTGTGATTAAATAATATAAAAAACAACTAAGAAGTAATCGTCATCAATACATGAAAGTAAAGGGACAACTCCACTCCATAAGACTCAGGGTATAAAACTAATTATCCAAAATGAAAGGTACAATTTTTGGTCTCTATTTTTTACGACAGTTATCTTGAATCTTGAACTGGCTTAAAAGGTAAGCTAACCTGCCCAGATTGCTTGAACAATAGATGAAGCATGTTCAAATTGTTTTCTGCTTAATAACGTTATTATTGTGTGTGAGTAACACTCATTAAGGAATTGATCGGAAGGAGAAAACAAAAGATATTAGAGTGGAAGAAATTAGATTACGGAATTAATTAGGATCAAATTAAAATAAATTAGGTAGAATTCATATTTTCACAATGACGTCTTTAATTTGTGCATCTTCCTATATTATAAGGGAAAGGTTTTCATATTTGTATCCCATTTGTAGTATTAGTGTTAGAAAAGATATATTAATGTTACATATGCAAAAATTGGTCATAGATAAATCTCTTATAAATTTTAGAAAATACAAAATAAATATACGTTTATACACTTCTATTTGTTTCCCTAAGCATGACACATACTCTTTTTATAAAGGTCTTTTTTTAATTGCTTATAGGTTGATAAACTTAATTTTAAAATACAACATGTTTTTAGCACACTAGATTAAAAAATATAGTTATATTAAAAATATATTAAATTAAATTTAAATATTTAATTATAATTTTATATAAAATATTCATTATCAATTTAAATACTTTAATATAAATTTTATAAAAAGTATTTGTTATCAATTTAAATAGTTAAATATTAATTTACATAAGTAAACAATAAAATAGTTGTGATTAAATAATATAAAAAACAACTAAGAAGTAATCGTCATCAATACATGAAAGTAAAGGGACAACTCCACTCCATAAGACTCAGGGTATAAAACTAATTATCCAAAATGAAAGGTACAGTTTTTGGTCTCTATTTTTTACGACAGTTATCTTGAATCTTGAACTGGCTTAAAAGGTAAGCTAACCTGCCCAGATTGCTTGAACAATAGATGAAGCACGTTCAAATTGTTTTCTGCTTAATAACGTTATTATTGTGTGTGAGTAACACTAATTAAGGAATTGATCGGAAGGAGAAAACAAAAGATATTAGAGTGGAAGAAATTAGATTACGGAATTAATTAGGATCAAATTAAAATAAATTAGGTAGAATTCATATTTTCACAATGACGTCTTTAATTTATGCATCTTCCTATATTATAAGGGAAAGGTTTTCATCTTTGTATCCCATTTGTAGTATTTGTGTTAGAAAAGATATATTAATGTTACATATGCAAAAATTGTTCATAGATAAATCTCTTATAAATTTTAGAAAATACAAAATAAATATACGTTTATACACTTCTATTTGTTTCCCTAAGCATGACACATAATCTTTTTATAAAGGTCTTTTTGAATTGCTTATAGGTTGATAAACTTAATTTTAAAATACAACATGTTTTTAGCACACTAGATTAAAAAATATACTTATATTAAAAATATATTAAATTAAATTTAAATATTTAATTATAATTTTATATAAAATATTCATTATCAATTTAAATACTTTAATATAAATTTTATAAAAAATATTTGTTATCAATTTAAATAGTTAAATATTAATTTACATAAGTAAACAATAAAATAGTTGTGATTAAATAATATAAAAAACAACTAAGAAGTAATCGTCATCAATACATGAAAGTAAAGGGACAACTCCACTCCATAAGACTCAGGGTATAAAACTAATTATCCAAAATGAAAGGTACAGTTTTTGGTCTCTATTTTTTACGACAGTTATCTTGAATCTTGAACTGGCTTAAAAGGTAAGGTAACCTGCCCAGATTGCTTGAACAATAAATGAAGCACGTTCAAATTGTTTTCTGCTTAATAACGTTATTATTGTGTGTGTGAGTAACACTAATTAAGGAATTGATCGGAAGGAGAAAACAAAAGATATTAGAGTGGAAGAAATTAGATTACGGAATTAATTAGGATCAAATTAAAATAAATTAGGTAGAATTCATATTTTCACAATTACGTCTTTAATTTATGCATCTTCCTATATTATAAGGGAAAGGTTTTCATCTTTGTATCCCATTTGTAGTATTTATGTTAGAAAAGATATATTAATGTTACATATGCAAAAATTGTTCATAGATAAATCTCTTATAAATTTTAGAAAATACAAAATAAATATACGTTTATACACTTCTATTTGTTTCCCTAAGCATGACACATAATCTTTTTATAAAGGTCTTTTTGAATTGCATATAGGTTGATAAACTTAATTTTAAAATACAACATGTTTTTAGCACACTAGATTAAAAAATATACTTATATTAAAAATATATTAAATTAAATTTAAATATTTAATTATAATTTTATATAAAATATTCATTATCAATTTAAATACTTTAATATAAATTTTATAAAAAATATTTGTTATCAATTTAAATATTTAAGTATTAATTTACATAAGTAAACAATAAAATAGTTGTGATTAAATAATATAAAAAACAACTAAGAAGTAATCGTCATCAATACATGAAAGTAAAGGGACAACTCCACTCCATAAGACTCAGGGTATAAAACTAATTATCCAAAATGAAAGGTACAATTTTTGGTCTCTATTTTTTACGACAGTTATCTTGAATCTTGAACTGGCTTAAAAGGTAAGCTAACCTGCCCAGATTGCTTGAACAATAGATGAAGCATGTTCAAATTGTTTTCTGCTTAATAACGTTATTATTGTGTGTGAGTAACACTCATTAAGGAATTGATCGGAAGGAGAAAACAAAAGATATTAGAGTGGAAGAAATTAGATTACGAAATTAATTAGGATCAAATTAAAATAAATTAGGTAGAATTCATATTTTCACAATGACGTCTTTAATTTGTGCATCTTCCTATATTATAAGGGAAAGGTTTTCATATTTGTATCCCATTTGTAGTATTAGTGTTAGAAAAGATATATTAATGTTACATATGCAAAAATTGGTCATAGATAAATCTCTTATAAATTTTAGAAAATACAAAATAAATATACGTTTATACACTTCTATTTGTTTCCCTAAGCATGACACATACTCTTTTTATAAAGGTCTTTTTGAATTACTTATAGGTTGATAAACTTAATTTTAAAATACAACATGTTTTTAGCACACTAGATTAAAAAATATACTTATATTAAAAATATATTAAATTAAATTTAAATATTTAATTATAATTTTATATAAAATATTCATTATCAATTTAAATACTTTAATATAAATTTTATAAAAAGTATTTGTTATCAATTTAAATAGTTAAATATTAATTTACATAAGTAAACAATAAAATAGTTGTGATTAAATAATATAAAAAACAACTAAGAAGTAATCGTCATCAATACATGAAAGTAAAGGGACAACTCCACTCCATAAGACTCAGGGTATAAAACTAATTATCCATAATGAAAGGTACAGTTTTTGGTCTCTATTTTTTACGACAGTTATCTTGAATCTTGAACTGGCTTAAAAGGTAAGCTAACCTGCCCAGATTGCTTGAACAATAGATGAAGCACGTTCAAATTATTTTCTGCTTAATAACGTTATTATTGTGTGTGAGTAACACTAATTAAGGAATTGATCGGAAGGAGAAAACAAAAGATATTAGAGTGGAAGAAATTAGATTACGGAATTAATTAGGATCAAATTAAAATAAATTAGGTAGAATTCATATTTTCACAATGACGTCTTTAATTTATGCATCTTCCTATATTATAAGGGAAAGGTTTTCATCTTTGTATCCCATTTGTAGTATTTATGTTAGAAAAGATATATTAATGTTACATATGCAAAAATTGTTCATAGATAAATCTCTTATAAATTTTAGAAAATACAAAATAAATATACGTTTATACACTTCTATTTGTTTCCCTAAGCATGACACATAATCTTTTTATAAAGGTCTTTTTGAATTGCATATAGGTTGATAAACTTAATTTTAAAATACAACATGTTTTTAGCACACTAGATTAAAAAATATACTTATATTAAAAATATATTAAATTAAATTTAAATATTTAATTATAATTTTATATAAAATATTCATTATCAATTTAAATACTTTAATATAAATTTTATAAAAAATATTTGTTATCAATTTAAATATTTAAGTATTAATTTACATAAGTAAACAATAAAATAGTTGTGATTAAATAATATAAAAAACAACTAAGAAGTAATCGTCATCAATACATGAAAGTAAAGGGACAACTCCACTCCATAAGACTCAGGGTATAAAACTAATTATCCAAAATGAAAGGTACAGTTTTTTGGTCTCTATTTTTTACGACAGTAATCTTGAATCTTGAACTGGCTTAAAAGGTAAGGTAACCTGCCCAGATTGCTTGAACAATAGATGAAGCATGTTCAAATTGTTTTCAGCTTAATAACGTTATTATTGTGTGTGAGTAACACTCATTAAGGAATTGATCGGAAGGAGAAAACAAAAGATATTAGAGTGGAAGAAATTAGATTACGGAATTAATTAGGATCAAATTAAAATAAATTAGGTAGAATTCATATTTTCACAATTACGTCTTTAATTTTATGCATCTTCCTATATTATAAGGGAAAGGTTTTCATCTTTGTATCCCATTTGTAGTATTTATGTTAGAAAAGATATATTAATGTTACATATGCAAAAATTGTTCATAGATAAATCTCTTATAAATTTTAGAAAATACAAAATAAATATACGTTTATACACTTCTATTTGTTTCCCTAAGCATGACACATAATCTTTTTATAAAGGTCTTTTTGAATTGCATATAGGTTGATAAACTTAATTTTAAAATACAACATGTTTTTAGCACACTAGATTAAAAAATATACTTATATTAAAAATATATTAAATTAAATTTAAATATTTAATTATAATTTTATATAAAATATTCATTATCAATTTAAATACTTTAATATAAATTTTATAAAAAATATTTGTTATCAATTTAAATATTTAAGTATTAATTTACATAAGTAAACAATAAAATAGTTGTGATTAAATAATATAAAAAACAACTAAGAAGTAATCGTCATCAATACATGAAAGTAAAGGGACAACTCCACTCCATAAGACTCAGGGTATAAAACTAATTATCCAAAATGAAAGGTACAATTTTTGGTCTCTATTTTTTACGACAGTTATCTTGAATCTTGAACTGGCTTAAAAGGTAAGCTAACCTGCCCAGATTGCTTGAACAATAGATGAAGCATGTTCAAATTGTTTTCTGCTTAATAACGTTATTATTGTGTGTGAGTAACACTCATTAAGGAATTGATCGGAAGGAGAAAACAAAAGATATTAGAGTGGAAGAAATTAGATTACGGAATTAATTAGGATCAAATTAAAATAAATTAGGTAGAATTCATATTTTCACAATGACGTCTTTAATTTGTGCATCTTCCTATATTATAAGGGAAAGGTTTTCATATTTGTATCCCATTTGTAGTATTAGTGTTAGAAAAGATATATTAATGTTACATATGCAAAAATTGGTCATAGATAAATCTCTTATAAATTTTAGAAAATACAAAATAAATATACGTTTATACACTTCTATTTGTTTCCCTAAGCATGACACATACTCTTTTATAAAGGTCTTTTTTAATTGCTTATAGGTTGATAAACTTAATTTTTAAAATACAACATGTTTTTAGCACACTAGATTAAAAAATATAGTTATATTAAAAATATATTAAATTAAATTTAAATATTTAATTATAATTTTATATAAAATATTCATTATCAATTTAAATACTTTAATATAAATTTTATAAAAAGTATTTGTTATCAATTTAAATAGTTAAATATTAATTTACATAAGTAAACAATAAAATAGTTGTGATTAAATAATATAAAAAACAACTAAGAAGTAATCGTCATCAATACATGAAAGTAAAGGGACAACTCCACTCCATAAGACTCAGGGTATAAAACTAATTATCCAAAATGAAAGGTACAGTTTTTGGTCTCTATTTTTTACGACAGTTATCTTGAATCTTGAACTGGCTTAAAAGGTAAGCTAACCTGCCCAGATTGCTTGAACAATAGATGAAGCACGTTCAAATTGTTTTCTGCTTAATAACGTTATTATTGTGTGTGAGTAACACTAATTAAGGAATTGATCGGAAGGAGAAAACAAAAGATATTAGAGTGGAAGAAATTAGATTACGGAATTAATTAGGATCAAATTAAAATAAATTAGGTAGAATTCATATTTTCACAATGACGTCTTTAATTTATGCATCTTCCTATATTATAAGGGAAAGGTTTTCATCTTTGTATCCCATTTGTAGTATTTGTGTTAGAAAAGATATATTAATGTTACATATGCAAAAATTGTTCATAGATAAATCTCTTATAAATTTTAGAAAATACAAAATAAATATACGTTTATACACTTCTATTTGTTTCCCTAAGCATGACACATAATCTTTTTATAAAGGTCTTTTTGAATTGCTTATAGGTTGATAAACTTAATTTTAAAATACAACATGTTTTTAGCACACTAGATTAAAAAATATACTTATATTAAAAATATATTAAATTAAATTTAAATATTTAATTATAATTTTATATAAAATATTCATTATCAATTTAAATACTTTAATATAAATTTTATAAAAAATATTTGTTATCAATTTAAATAGTTAAATATTAATTTACATAAGTAAACAATAAAATAGTTGTGATTAAATAATATAAAAAACAACTAAGAAGTAATCGTCATCAATACATGAAAGTAAAGGGACAACTCCACTCCATAAGACTCAGGGTATAAAACTAATTATCAAAAATGAAAGGTACAGTTTTTGGTCTCTATTTTTTACGACAGTTATCTTGAATCTTGAACTGGCTTAAAAGGTAAGGTAACCTGCCCAGATTGCTTGAACAATAAATGAAGCACGTTCAAATTGTTTTCTGCTTAATAACGTTATTATTGTGTGTGTGAGTAACACTAATTAAGGAATTGATCGGAAGGAGAAAACAAAAGATATTAGAGTGGAAGAAATTAGATTACGGAATTAATTAGGATCAAATTAAAATAAATTAGGTAGAATTCATATTTTCACAATTACGTCTTTAATTTATGCATCTTCCTATATTATAAGGGAAAGGTTTTCATCTTTGTATCCCATTTGTAGTATTTATGTTAGAAAAGATATATTAATGTTACATATGCAAAAATTGTTCATAGATAAATCTCTTATAAATTTTAGAAAATACAAAATAAATATACGTTTATACACTTCTATTTGTTTCCCTAAGCATGACACATAATCTTTTTATAAAGGTCTTTTTGAATTGCATATAGGTTGATAAACTTAATTTTAAAATACAACATGTTTTTAGCACACTAGATTAAAAAATATACTTATATTAAAAATATATTAAATTAAATTTAAATATTTAATTATAATTTTATATAAAATATTCATTATCAATTTAAATACTTTAATATAAATTTTATAAAAAATATTTGTTATCAATTTAAATATTTAAGTATTAATTTACATAAGTAAACAATAAAATAGTTGTGATTAAATAATATAAAAAACAACTAAGAAGTAATCGTCATCAATACATGAAAGTAAAGGGACAACTCCACTCCATAAGACTCAGGGTATAAAACTAATTATCCAAAATGAAAGGTACAATTTTTGGTCTCTATTTTTTACGACAGTTATCTTGAATCTTGAACTGGCTTAAAAGGTAAGCTAACCTGCCCAGATTGCTTGAACAATAGATGAAGCATGTTCAAATTGTTTTCTGCTTAATAACGTTATTATTGTGTGTGAGTAACACTCATTAAGGAATTGATCGGAAGGAGAAAACAAAAGATATTAGAGTGGAAGAAATTAGATTACGAAATTAATTAGGATCAAATTAAAATAAATTAGGTAGAATTCATATTTTCACAACGTCTTTAATTTATGCATCTTCCTATATTATAAGGGAAAGGTTTTCATCTTTGTATCCCATTTGTAGTATTTGTGTTAGAAAAGATATATTAATGTTACATATGCAAAAATTGGTCATAGATAAATCTCTTATAAATTTTAGAAAATACAAAATAAATATACGTTTATACACTTCTATTTGTTTCCCTAAGCATGACACATAATCTTTTTATAAATGTCTTTTTGAATTGCTTATAGGTTGATAAACTTAATTTTAAAATACAACATGTTTTTAGCACACTAGATTAAAAAATATACTTATATTAAAAATATATTAAATTAAATTTAAATATTTAATTATAATTTTATATAAAATATTCATTATCAATTTAAATACTTTAATATAAATTTTATAAAAAATATTTGTTATCAATTTAAATATTTAAATATTAATTTACATAAGTAAACAATAAAATAGTTGTGATTAAATAATATAAAAAACAACTAAGAAGTAATCGTCATCAATACATGAAAGTAAAGGGACAACTCCACTCTATAAGACTCAGGGTATAAAACTAATTATCCAAAATGAAAGGTAAAGTTTTTGGTCTCTATTTTTTACGACAGTTATCTTGAATCTTGAACTAGCTTAAAAGGTAAGCTAACCTGCCCAGATTGCTTGAACAATAGATGAAGCACGTTCAAATTGTTTTCAGCTTAATAACGTTATTATTGTGTGTGTGAGTAACACTAATTAAGGAATTGATTGGAAGGAGAAAACAAAAGATATTAGAGTGGAAGAAATTAGATTACATAATTAATTAGGATCAAATTAAAATAAATTAGGTAGAATTCATATTTTCACAATGACGTCTTTAATTTATGCATCTTCCTATATTTTAAGGGAAAGGTTTTCATCTTTGTATCCCATTTGTAGTATTTGTGTTAGAAAAGATATATTAATGTTATATATGCAAAAATTGTTCATAGATAAATCTCTTATAAATTTTAGAAAATACAAAATAAATATACGTTTATACACTTCTATTTGTTTCCCTAAGCATGACACATAATCTTTTTGTAAAGGTCTTTTTGAATTGCTTATAGGTTGATTAACTTAATTTTAAAATACAACATGTTTTTTGGACACTAGATTAAAAAATATACTTATATTAAAAATATATTAAATTAAATTTAAATATTTAATTATAATTTTATATAAAATATTCATTATCAATTTAAATACTTTAATATAAATTTTATAAAAAATATTTGTTATTAAATTAAATATTTAAATATTAATTTACATAAGTAAAAAATAAAATAGTTGTGATTAAATAATATAAAAAACAACTAAGAAATAATCGTCATCAATACATGAAAGTAAAGGGACAACTCCACTCCATAACACTCAGGGTATAAAACTAATTATCCAAAATGAAAAGTACAGTTTTTGGTCTCTATTTTTTACGACAGTTATCTTGAATCTTGAACTGGCTTAAAAGGTAAGCTAACCTGCCCAGATTGCTTGAACAATAGATGAAGCACGTTCAAATTGTTTTCAGCTTAATAACGTTATTATTGTGTGTGAGTTACACTCAATAAGGAATTGATCGGAAGGAGAAAACAAAAGATATTAGAGTTGAAGAAATTAGATTACGGAATTAATTAGGATCAAATTAAAATAAATTAGGTAGAATTCATATTTTCACAATTACGTCTTTAATTTATGCATCTTCCTATATTATAAGGGAAAGGTTTTCATCTTTGTATCCCATTTGTAGTATTTGTGTTAGAAAAGATATATTAATGTTACATATGCGAAAATTGGTCATAGATAAATCTCTTATAAATTTTAGAAAATACAAAATAAATATACGTTTATACACTTCTATTTGTTTCCCTAAGCATGACACATAATCTTTTTATAAATGTCTTTTTGAATTGCTTATAGGTTGATTAACTTAATTTTAAAATACAACATGTTTTTAGCACACTAGATTAAAAAATATACTTATATTAAAAATATATTAAATTAAATTTAAATATTTAATTATAATTTTATATAAAATATTCATTATCAATTTAAATACTTTAATATAAATTTTATAAAAAATATTTGTTATCAATTTAAATATTTAAATATTAATTTACATAAGTAAACAATAAAATAGTTGTGATTAAATAATATAAAAAACAACTAAGAAGTAATCGTCATCAATACATGAAAGTAAAGGGACAACTCCACTCCATAAGACTCAAGGTATAAAACTAATTATCCAAAATGAAAAGTACAGTTTTTGGTCTCTATTTTTTACGACAGTTATCTTGAATCTTGAACTGGCTTAAAAGGTAAGCTAACCTGCCCAGATTGCTTGAACAATAGATGAAGCACGTTCAAATTGTTTTCAGCTTAATAACGTTATTATTGTGTGTGTGAGTAACACTAATTAAGGAATTGATTGGAAGGAGAAAACAAAAGATATTAGAGTGGAAGAAATTAGATTACGGAATTAATTAGGATCAAATTAAAATAAATTAGGTAGAATTCATATTTTTACAATTACGCCTTTAATTTATGCATCTTCCTATATTATAAGGGAAAGGTTTTCATCTTTGTATCCCATTTGTAGTATTTGTGTTAGAAAAGATATATTAATGTTACATATGCAAAAATTGGTCATAGATAAATCTCTTATAAATTTTAGAAAATACAAAATAAATATACGTTTATACACTTCTATTTGTTTCCCTAAGCATGACACATAATCTTTTTATAAAGGTCTTTTTGAATTGCTTATAGGTTGATTAACTTAATTTTAAAATACAACATGTTTTTAGCACACTAGATTAAAAAATATACTTATATTAAAAATATATTAAATTAAATTTAAATATTTAATTATAATTTTATATAAAATATTCATTATCAATTTAAATACTTTAATATAAATTTTATAAAAAATATTTGTTATCAATTTAAATATTTAAATATTAATTTACATAAGTAAAAAATAAAATAGTTGTGATTAAATAATATAAAAAACAACTAAGAAATAATCGTCATCAATACATGAAAGTAAAGGGACAACTCCACTCCATAAGACTCAAGGTATAAAACTAATTATCCAAAATGAAAAGTACAGTTTTTGGTCTCTATTTTTTACGACAGTTATCTTGAATCTTGAACTGGCTTAAAAGGTAAGGTAACCTGCCCCGATTGCTTAAACAATAGATGAAGCACGTTCAAATTGTTTTCAGCTTAATAACGTTATTATTGTGTGTGAGTAACACTCATTAAGGCATTGATCGGAAGGAGAAAACAAAAGATATTAGAGTTGAAGAAATTAGATTACGGAATTAATTAGGATCAAATTAAAATAAATTAGGTAGAATTCATAGTTTCACAATTACGTCTTCAATTTATGCATCTTCCTATATTATAAGGGAAAGGTTTTCATCTTTGTATCCCATTTGTAGTATTTGTGTTAGAAAAGATATATTAATGTTACATATGCAAAAATTGGTCATAGATAAATCTCTTATAAATTTTAGAAAATACAAAATAAATATACGTTTATACACTTCTATTTGTTTCCCTAAGCATGACACATAATCTTTTTATAAAGGTCTTTTTGAATTGCTTATAGGTTGATTAACTTAATTTTAAAATACAACATGTTTTTAGCACACTAGATTAAAAAATATACTTATATTAAAAATATATTAAATTAAATTTAAATATTTAATTATAATTTTATATAAAATATTCATTATCAATTTAAATACTTTAATATAAATTTTATAAAAAATATTTGTTATCAATTTAAATATTTAAATATTAATTTACATAAGTAAAAAATAAAATAGTTGTGATTAAATAATATAAAAAACAACTAAGAAATAATCGCCATCAATACATGAAAGTAAAGGGACAACTCCACTCCATAAGACTCAAGGTATAAAACTAATTATCCAAAATGAAAAGTACAGTTTTTGGTCTCTATTTTTTACGACAGTTATCTTGAATCTTGAACTGGCTTAAAAGGTAAGGTAACCTGCCCATATTGCTTAAACAATAGATGAAGCACGTTCAAATTGTTTTCAGCTTAATAACGTTATTATTGTGTGTGAGTAACACTCATTTAGGAATTGATCGGAAGGAGAAAACAAAACATATTAGAGTTGAAGAAATTAGATTACGGAATTAATTAGGATCAAATTAAAATAAATTAGGTAGAATTCATAGTTTCACAATTACGTCTTCAATTTATGCATCTTCCTATATTATAAGGGAAAGGTTTTCATCTTTGTATCCCATTTGTAGTATTTGTGTTAGAAAAGATATATTAATGTTACATATGCAAAAATTGGTCATAGATAAATCTCTTATAAATTTTAGAAAATACAAAATAAATATACGTTTATACACTTCTATTTGTTTCCCTAAGCATGACACATAATCTTTTTATAAAGGTCTTTTTGAATTGCTTATAGGTTGATTAACTTAATTTTAAAATACAACATGTTTTTAGCACACTAGATTAAAAAATATACTTATATTAAAAATATATTAAATTAAATTTAAATATTTAATTATAATTTTATATAAAATATTCATTATCAATTTAAATACTTTAATATAAATTTTATAAAAAATATTTGTTATCAATTTAAATATTTAAATATTAATTTACATAAGTAAAAAATAAAACAGTTGTGATTAAATAATATAAAAAACAACTAAGAAATAATTGTCATCAATACATGAAAGTAAAGGGACAACTCCACTCCATAAGACTCAAGGTATAAAACTAATTATCCAAAATATGAAAAGTACAGTTTTTGGTCTCTATTTTTTACGACAGTTATCTTGAATCTTGAACTGGCTTAAAAGGTAAGGTAACCTGCCCGATTGCTTGAACAATAGATGAAACACGTTCAAATTGTTTTCAGCTTAATAACGTTATTATTGTGTGTGAGTAACACTCATTAAGGCATTGATCGGAAGGAGAAAACAAAAGATATTAGAGTTGAAGAAATTAGATTACGGAATTAATTAGGATCAAATTAAAATAAATTAGGTAGAATTCATATTTTTACAATTACGCCTTTAATTTATGCATCTTCCTATATTATAAGGGAAAGGTTTTCATCTTTGTATCCCATTTGTAGTATTTGTGTTAGAAAAGATATATTAATGTTACATATGCAAAAATTGGTCATAGATAAATCTCTTATAAATTTTAGAAAATACAAAATAAATATACGTTTATACACTTCTATTTGTTTCCCTAAGCATGACACATAATCTTTTTATAAAGGTCTTTTTGAATTGCTTATAGGTTGATTAACTTAATTTTAAAATACAACATGTTTTTAGCACACTAGATTAAAAAATATACTTATATTAAAAATATATTAAATTAAATTTAAATATTTAATTATAATTTTATATAAAATATTCATTATCAATTTAAATACTTTAATATAAATTTTATAAAAAATATTTGTTATCAATTTAAATATTTAAATATTAATTTACATAAGTAAAAAATAAAATAGTTGTGATTAAATAATATAAAAAACAACTAAGAAATAATCGTCATCAATACATGAAAGTAAAGGGACAACTCCACTCCATAAGACTCAAGGTATAAAACTAATTATCCAAAATGAAAAGTACAGTTTTTGGTCTCTATTTTTTACGACAGTTATCTTGAATCTTGAACTGGCTTAAAAGGTAAGGTAACCTGCCCAGATTGCTTGAACAATAGATGAAGCACGTTCAAATTGTTTTCAGCTTAATAACGTTATTATTGTGTGTGAGTAACACTCATTAAGGAATTGATCGGAAGGAGAAAACAAAACATATTAGAGTTGAAGAAATTAGATTACGGAATTAATTAGGATCAAATTAAAATAAATTAGGTAGAATTCATAGTTTCACAATTACGTCTTCAATTTATGCATCTTCCTATATTATAAGGGAAAGGTTTTCATCTTTGTATCCCATTTGTAGTATTTGTGTTAGAAAAGATATATTAATGTTACATATGCAAAAATTGGTCATAGATAAATCTCTTATAAATTTTAGAAAATACAAAATAAATATACGTTTATACACTTCTATTTGTTTCCCTAAGCATGACACATAATCTTTTTATAAATGTCTTTTTGAATTGCTTATAGGTTGATAAACTTAATTTTAAAATACAACATGTTTTTAGCACACTAGATTAAAAAATATACTTATATTAAAAATATATTAAATTAAATTTAAATATTTAATTATAATTTTATATAAAATATTCATTATCAATTTAAATACTTTAATATAAATTTTATAAAAAATATTTGTTATCAATTTAAATATTTAAATATTAATTTACATAAGTAAACAATAAAATAGTTGTGATTAAATAATATAAAAAACAACTAAGAAGTAATCGTCATCAATACATGAAAGTAAAGGGACAACTCCACTCTATAAGACTCAGGGTATAAAACTAATTATCCAAAATGAAAGGTAAAGTTTTTGGTCTCTATTTTTTACGACAGTTATCTTGAATCTTGAACTAGCTTAAAAGGTAAGCTAACCTGCCCAGATTGCTTGAACAATAGATGAAGCACGTTCAAATTGTTTTCAGCTTAATAACGTTATTATTGTGTGTGTGAGTAACACTAATTAAGGAATTGATTGGAAGGAGAAAACAAAAGATATTAGAGTGGAAGAAATTAGATTACATAATTAATTAGGATCAAATTAAAATAAATTAGGTAGAATTCATATTTTCACAATGACGTCTTTAATTTATGCATCTTCCTATATTTTAAGGGAAAGGTTTTCATCTTTGTATCCCATTTGTAGTATTTGTGTTAGAAAAGATATATTAATGTTATATATGCAAAAATTGTTCATAGATAAATCTCTTATAAATTTTAGAAAATACAAAATAAATATACGTTTATACACTTCTATTTGTTTCCCTAAGCATGACACATAATCTTTTTGTAAAGGTCTTTTTGAATTGCTTATAGGTTGATTAACTTAATTTTAAAATACAACATGTTTTTTGGACACTAGATTAAAAAATATACTTATATTAAAAATATATTAAATTAAATTTAAATATTTAATTATAATTTTATATAAAATATTCATTATCAATTTAAATACTTTAATATAAATTTTATAAAAAATATTTGTTATTAAATTAAATATTTAAATATTAATTTACATAAGTAAAAAATAAAATAGTTGTGATTAAATAATATAAAAAACAACTAAGAAATAATCGTCATCAATACATGAAAGTAAAGGGACAACTCCACTCCATAACACTCAGGGTATAAAACTAATTATCCAAAATGAAAAGTACAGTTTTTGGTCTCTATTTTTTACGACAGTTATCTTGAATCTTGAACTGGCTTAAAAGGTAAGCTAACCTGCCCAGATTGCTTGAACAATAGATGAAGCACGTTCAAATTGTTTTCAGCTTAATAACGTTATTATTGTGTGTGAGTTACACTCAATAAGGAATTGATCGGAAGGAGAAAACAAAAGATATTAGAGTTGAAGAAATTAGATTACGGAATTAATTAGGATCAAATTAAAATAAATTAGGTAGAATTCATATTTTCACAATTACGTCTTTAATTTATGCATCTTCCTATATTATAAGGGAAAGGTTTTCATCTTTGTATCCCATTTGTAGTATTTGTGTTAGAAAAGATATATTAATGTTACATATGCGAAAATTGGTCATAGATAAATCTCTTATAAATTTTAGAAAATACAAAATAAATATACGTTTATACACTTCTATTTGTTTCCCTAAGCATGACACATAATCTTTTTATAAATGTCTTTTTGAATTGCTTATAGGTTGATTAACTTAATTTTAAAATACAACATGTTTTTAGCACACTAGATTAAAAAATATACTTATATTAAAAATATATTAAATTAAATTTAAATATTTAATTATAATTTTATATAAAATATTCATTATCAATTTAAATACTTTAATATAAATTTTATAAAAAATATTTGTTATCAATTTAAATATTTAAATATTAATTTACATAAGTAAACAATAAAATAGTTGTGATTAAATAATATAAAAAACAACTAAGAAGTAATCGTCATCAATACATGAAAGTAAAGCGACAACTCCACTCCATAAGACTCAAGGTATAAAACTAATTATCCAAAATGAAAAGTACAGTTTTTGGTCTCTATTTTTTACGACAGTTATCTTGAATCTTGAACTGGCTTAAAAGGTAAGCTAACCTGCCCAGATTGCTTGAACAATAGATGAAGCACGTTCAAATTGTTTTCAGCTTAATAACGTTATTATTGTGTGTGTGAGTAACACTAATTAAGGAATTGATTGGAAGGAGAAAACAAAAGATATTAGAGTGGAAGAAATTAGATTACGGAATTAATTAGGATCAAATTAAAATAAATTAGGTAGAATTCATATTTTTACAATTACGCCTTTAATTTATGCATCTTCCTATATTATAAGGGAAAGGTTTTCATCTTTGTATCCCATTTGTAGTATTTGTGTTAGAAAAGATATATTAATGTTACATATGCAAAAATTGGTCATAGATAAATCTCTTATAAATTTTAGAAAATACAAAATAAATATACGTTTATACACTTCTATTTGTTTCCCTAAGCATGACACATAATCTTTTTATAAAGGTCTTTTTGAATTGCTTATAGGTTGATTAACTTAATTTTAAAATACAACATGTTTTTAGCACACTAGATTAAAAAATATACTTATATTAAAAATATATTAAATTAAATTTAAATATTTAATTATAATTTTATATAAAATATTCATTATCAATTTAAATACTTTAATATAAATTTTATAAAAAATATTTGTTATCAATTTAAATATTTAAATATTAATTTACATAAGTAAACAATAAAATAGTTGTGATTAAATAATATAAAAAACAACTAAGAAGTAATCGTCATCAATACATGAAAGTAAAGCGACAACTCCACTCCATAAGACTCAAGGTATAAAACTAATTATCCAAAATGAAAAGTACAGTTTTTGGTCTCTATTTTTTACGACAGTTATCTTGAATCTTGAACTGGCTTAAAAGGTAAGCTAACCTGCCCAGATTGCTTGAACAATAGATGAAGCACGTTCAAATTGTTTTCAGCTTAATAACGTTATTATTGTGTGTGTGAGTAACACTAATTAAGGAATTGATTGGAAGGAGAAAACAAAAGATATTAGAGTGGAAGAAATTAGATTACGGAATTAATTAGGATCAAATTAAAATAAATTAGGTAGAATTCATATTTTTACAATTACGCCTTTAATTTATGCATCTTCCTATATTATAAGGGAAAGGTTTTCATCTTTGTATCCCATTTGTAGTATTTGTGTTAGAAAAGATATATTAATGTTACATATGCAAAAATTGGTCATAGATAAATCTCTTATAAATTTTAGAAAATACAAAATAAATATACGTTTATACACTTCTATTTGTTTCCCTAAGCATGACACATAATCTTTTTATAAAGGTCTTTTTGAATTGCTTATAGGTTGATTAACTTAATTTTAAAATACAACATGTTTTTAGCACACTAGATTAAAAAATATACTTATATTAAAAATATATTAAATTAAATTTAAATATTTAATTATAATTTTATATAAAATATTCATTATCAATTTAAATACTTTAATATAAATTTTATAAAAAATATTTGTTATCAATTTAAATATTTAAATATTAATTTACATAAGTAAAAAATAAAATAGTTGTGATTAAATAATATAAAAAACAACTAAGAAATAATCGTCATCAATACATGAAAGTAAAGGGACAACTCCACTCCATAAGACTCAAGGTATAAAACTAATTATCCAAAATGAAAAGTACAGTTTTTGGTCTCTATTTTTTACGACAGTTATCTTGAATCTTGAACTGGCTTAAAAGGTAAGGTAACCTGCCCCGATTGCTTAAACAATAGATGAAGCACGTTCAAATTGTTTTCAGCTTAATAACGTTATTATTGTGTGTGAGTAACACTCATTAAGGCATTGATCGGAAGGAGAAAACAAAAGATATTAGAGTTGAAGAAATTAGATTACGGAATTAATTAGGATCAAATTAAAATAAATTAGGTAGAATTCATAGTTTCACAATTACGTCTTCAATTTATGCATCTTCCTATATTATAAGGGAAAGGTTTTCATCTTTGTATCCCATTTGTAGTATTTGTGTTAGAAAAGATATATTAATGTTACATATGCAAAAATTGGTCATAGATAAATCTCTTATAAATTTTAGAAAATACAAAATAAATATACGTTTATACACTTCTATTTGTTTCCCTAAGCATGACACATAATCTTTTTATAAAGGTCTTTTTGAATTGCTTATAGGTTGATTAACTTAATTTTAAAATACAACATGTTTTTAGCACACTAGATTAAAAAATATACTTATATTAAAAATATATTAAATTAAATTTAAATATTTAATTATAATTTTATATAAAATATTCATTATCAATTTAAATACTTTAATATAAATTTTATAAAAAATATTTGTTATCAATTTAAATATTTAAATATTAATTTACATAAGTAAAAAATAAAATAGTTGTGATTAAATAATATAAAAAACAACTAAGAAATAATCGCCATCAATACATGAAAGTAAAGGGACAACTCCACTCCATAAGACTCAAGGTATAAAACTAATTATCCAAAATGAAAAGTACAGTTTTTGGTCTCTATTTTTTACGACAGTTATCTTGAATCTTGAACTGGCTTAAAAGGTAAGGTAACCTGCCCATATTGCTTAAACAATAGATGAAGCACGTTCAAATTGTTTTCAGCTTAATAACGTTATTATTGTGTGTGAGTAACACTCATTAAGGAATTGATCGGAAGGAGAAAACAAAACATATTAGAGTTGAAGAAATTAGATTACGGAATTAATTAGGATCAAATTAAAATAAATTAGGTAGAATTCATAGTTTCACAATTACGTCTTCAATTTATGCATCTTCCTATATTATAAGGGAAAGGTTTTCATCTTTGTATCCCATTTGTAGTATTTGTGTTAGAAAAGATATATTAATGTTACATATGCAAAAATTGGTCATAGATAAATCTCTTATAAATTTTAGAAAATACAAAATAAATATACGTTTATACACTTCTATTTGTTTCCCTAAGCATGACACATAATCTTTTTATAAAGGTCTTTTTGAATTGCTTATAGGTTGATTAACTTAATTTTAAAATACAACATGTTTTTAGCACACTAGATTAAAAAATATACTTATATTAAAAATATATTAAATTAAATTTAAATATTTAATTATAATTTTATATAAAATATTCATTATCAATTTAAATACTTTAATATAAATTTTATAAAAAATATTTGTTATCAATTTAAATATTTAAATATTAATTTACATAAGTAAAAAATAAAATAGTTGTGATTAAATAATATAAAAAACAACTAAGAAATAATCGTCATCAATACATGAAAGTAAAGGGACAACTCCACTCCATAAGACTCAAGGTATAAAACTAATTATCCAAAATATGAAAAGTACAGTTTTTGGTCTCTATTTTTTACGACAGTTATCTTGAATCTTGAACTGGCTTAAAAGGTAAGGTAACCTGCCCGATTGCTTGAACAATAGATGAAACACGTTCAAATTGTTTTCAGCTTAATAACGTTATTATTGTGTGTGAGTAACACTCATTAAGGCATTGATCGGAAGGAGAAAACAAAAGATATTAGAGTTGAAGAAATTAGATTACGGAATTAATTAGGATCAAATTAAAATAAATTAGGTAGAATTCATATTTTTACAATTACGCCTTTAATTTATGCATCTTCCTATATTATAAGGGAAAGGTTTTCATCTTTGTATCCCATTTGTAGTATTTGTGTTAGAAAAGATATATTAATGTTACATATGCAAAAATTGGTCATAGATAAATCTCTTATAAATTTTAGAAAATACAAAATAAATATACGTTTATACACTTCTATTTGTTTCCCTAAGCATGACACATAATCTTTTTATAAAGGTCTTTTTGAATTGCTTATAGGTTGATTAACTTAATTTTAAAATACAACATGTTTTTAGCACACTAGATTAAAAAATATACTTATATTAAAAATATATTAAATTAAATTTAAATATTTAATTATAATTTTATATAAAATATTCATTATCAATTTAAATACTTTAATATAAATTTTATAAAAAATATTTGTTATCAATTTAAATATTTAAATATTAATTTACATAAGTCAAAAATAAAATAGTTGTGATTAAATAATATAAAAAACAACTAAGAAATAATCGTCATCAATACATGAAAGTAAAGGGACAACTCCACTCCATAAGACTCAAGGTATAAAACTAATTATCCAAAATGAAAAGTACAGTTTTTGGTCTCTATTTTTTACGACAGTTATCTTGAATCTTGAACTGGCTTAAAAGGTAAGGTAACCTGCCCAGATTGCTTGAACAATAGATGAAGCACGTTCAAATTGTTTTCAGCTTAATAACGTTATTATTGTGTGTGAGTAACACTCATTAAGGAATTGATCGGAAGGAGAAAACAAAACATATTAGAGTTGAAGAAATTAGATTACGGAATTAATTAGGATCAAATTAAAATAAATTAGGTAGAATTCATAGTTTCACAATTACGTCTTTAATTTATGCATCTTCCTATATTATAAGGGAAAGGTTTTCATCTTTGTATCCCATTTGTAGTATTTGTGTTAGAAAAGATATATTAATGTTACATATGCAAAAATTGGTCATAGATAAATCTCTTATAAATTTTAGAAATTACAAAATAAATATACGTTTAGACACTTCTATTTGTTTCCCTAAGCATGACACATAATCTTTTTATAAAGGTCTTTTTGAATTGCTTATAGGTTGATTAACTTAATTTTAAAATACAACATGTTTTTAGCACACTAGATTAAAAAATATACTTATATTAAAAATATATTAAATTAAATTTAAATATTTAATTATAATTTTATATAAAATATTCATTATCAATTTAAATACTTTAATATAAATTGTATAAAAAATATTTGTTATCAATTTAAATATTTAAATATTAATTTACATAAGTAAAAAATAAAATAGTTGTGATTAAATAATATAAAAAACAAATAAGAAATAATCGTCATCAATACATGAAAGTAAAGGGACAACTCCACTCCATAAGACTCAAGGTATAAAACTAATTATCCAAAATGAAAAGTACAGTTTTTGGTCTCTATTTTTTACGACAGTTATCTTGAATCTTGAACTGGCTTAAAAGGTAAGGTAACCTGCCCAGATTGCTTGAACAATAGATGAAGCACGTTCAAATTGTTTTCAGCTTAATAACGTTATTATTGTGTGTGAGTAACACTCATTAAGGAATTGATCGGAAGGAGAAAACAAAACATATTAGAGTTGAAGAAATTAGATTACGGAATTAATTAGGATCAAATTAAAATAAATTAGGTAGAATTCATAGTTTCACAATTACGTCTTTAATTTATGCATCTTCCTATATTATAAGGGAAAGGTTTTCATCTTTGTATCCCATTTGTAGTATTTGTGTTAGAAAAGATATATTAATGTTACATATGCAAAAATTGGTCATAGATAAATCTCTTATAAATTTTAGAAAATACAAAATAAATATACGTTTATACACTTCTATTTGTTTCCCTAAGCATGACACATAATCTTTTTATAAAGGTCTTTTTGAATTGCTTATAGGTTGATTAACTTAATTTTAAAATACAACATGTTTTTAGCACACTAGATTAAAAAATATACTTATATTAAAAATATATTAAATTAAATTTAAATATTTAATTATAATTTTATATAAAATATTCATTATCAATTTAAATACTTTAATATAAATTTTATAAAAAATATTTGTTATCAATTTAAATATTTAAATATTAATTTACATAAGTAAAAAATAAAATAGTTGTGATTAAATAATATAAAAAATAACTAAGAAATAATCGTCATCAATACATGAAAGTAAAGGGACAACTCCACTCCATAAGACTCAAGGTATAAAACTAATTATCCAAAATATGAAAAGTACAGTTTTTGGTCTCTATTTTTTACGACAGTTATCTTGAATCTTGAACTGGCTTAAAAGGTAAGGTAACCTGCCCGATTGCTTGAACAATAGATGAAACACGTTCAAATTGTTTTCAGCTTAATAACGTTATTATTGTGTGTGAGTAACACTCATTAAGGCATTGATCGGAAGGAGAAAACAAAAGATATTAGAGTTGAAGAAATTAGATTACGGAATTAATTAGGATCAAATTAAAATAAATTAGGTAGAATTCATATTTTTACAATTACGCCTTTAATTTATGCATCTTCCTATATTATAAGGGAAAGGTTTTCATCTTTGTATCCCATTTGTAGTATTTGTGTTAGAAAAGATATATTAATGTTACATATGCAAAAATTGGTCATAGATAAATCTCTTATAAATTTTAGAAATTACAAAATAAATATACGTTTATACACTTCTATTTGTTTCCCTAAGCATGACACATAATCTTTTTATAAAGGTCTTTTTGAATTGCTTATAGGTTGATTAACTTAATTTTAAAATACAACATGTTTTTAGCACACTAGATTAAAAAATATACTTATATTAAAAATATATTAAATTAAATTTAAATATTTAATTATAATTTTATATAAAATATTCATTATCAATTTAAATACTTTAATATAAATTTTATAAAAAATATTTGTTATCAATTTAAATATTTAAATATTAATTTACATAAGTAAAAAATAAAATAGTTGTGATTAAATAATATAAAAAACAACTAAGAAATAATCGTCATCAATACATGAAAGTAAAGGGACAACTCCACTCCATAAGACTCAAGGTATAAAACTAATTATCCAAAATGAAAAGTACAGTTTTTGGTCTCTATTTTTTACGACAGTTATCTTGAATCTTGAACTGGCTTAAAAGGTAAGGTAACCTGCCCAGATTGCTTGAACAATAGATGAAGCACGTTCAAATTGTTTTCAGCTTAATAACGTTATTATTGTGTGTGAGTAACACTCATTAAGGAATTGATCGGAAGGAGAAAACAAAACATATTAGAGTTGAAGAAATTAGATTACGGAATTAATTAGGATCAAATTAAAATAAATTAGGTAGAATTCATAGTTTCACAATTACGTCTTTAATTTATGCATCTTCCTATATTATAAGGGAAAGGTTTTCATCTTTGTATCCCATTTGTAGTATTTGTGTTAGAAAAGATATATTAATGTTACATATGCAAAAATTGGTCATAGATAAATCTCTTATAAATTTTAGAAAATACAAAATAAATATACGTTTATACACTTCTATTTGTTTCCCTAAGCATGACACATAATCTTTTTATAAAGGTCTTTTTGAATTGCTTATAGGTTGATTAACTTAATTTTAAAATACAACATGTTTTTAGCACACTAGATTAAAAAATATACTTATATTAAAAATATATTAAATTAAATTTAAATATTTAATTATAATTTTATATAAAATATTCATTATCAATTTAAATACTTTAATATAAATTTTATAAAAAATATTTGTTATCAATTTAAATATTTAAATATTAATTTACATAAGTAAAAAATAAAATAGTTGTGATTAAATAATATAAAAAACAACTAAGAAATAATCGTCATCAATACATGAAAGTAAAGGGACAACTCCACTCCATAAGACTCAAGGTATAAAACTAATTATCCAAAATATGAAAAGTACAGTTTTTGGTCTCTATTTTTTACGACAGTTATCTTGAATCTTGAACTGGCTTAAAAGGTAAGGTAACCTGCCCGATTGCTTGAACAATAGATGAAACACGTTCAAATTGTTTTCAGCTTAATAACGTTATTATTGTGTGTGAGTAACACTCATTAAGGCATTGATCGGAAGGAGAAAACAAAAGATATTAGAGTTGAAGAAATTAGATTACGGAATTAATTAGGATCAAATTAAAATAAATTAGGTAGAATTCATATTTTTACAATTACGCCTTTAATTTATGCATCTTCCTATATTATAAGGGAAAGGTTTTCATCTTTGTATCCCATTTGTAGTATTTGTGTTAGAAAAGATATATTAATGTTACATATGCAAAAATTGGTCATAGATAAATCTCTTATAAATTTTAGAAATTACAAAATAAATATACGTTTATACACTTCTATTTGTTTCCCTAAGCATGACACATAATCTTTTTATAAAGGTCTTTTTGAATTGCTTATAGGTTGATTAACTTAATTTTAAAATACAAAATGTTTTTAGCACACTAGATTAAAAAATATACTTATATTAAAAATATATTAAATTAAATTTAAATATTTAATTATAATTTTATATAAAATATTCATTATCAATTTAAATACTTTAATATAAATTTTATAAAAAATATTTGTTATCAATTTAAATATTTAAATATTAATTTACATAAGTAAAAAATAAAATAGTTGTGATTAAATAATATAAAAAACAACTAAGAAATAATCGTCATCAATACATGAAAGTAAAGGGACAACTCCACTCCATAAGACTCAAGGTATAAAACTAATTATCCAAAATGAAAAGTACAGTTTTTGGTCTCTATTTTTTACGACAGTTATCTTGAATCTTGATGTAATACCCCGTAAATTTATAAACGCTCGAGTTAATATTATTATGATCAACTGGGTTCCCGGAGTACTCTGAGTAATTATTTGATAAAATAATTAGAGTAAACTGACGAACTCAGAGTTGATTAAATTAATAGTATTTAACGTTGAGTTTTTATAATTTGATGTATTTGAGCTAATTTTGGACATTTAGTAGTGTTACTAAAAATGATAGTTTCTATACTATCTATTTTCTTTTCATTTTTTTCCTTGAAAACCAAACAAAGCTAAAGAGAAAGATAGAAAGAAGGAAAAACAAAGGAAAAGGAGGAGAAAGGAAAAGTGGAAGAAGGAAAGGAGAGAAAATTTCCAAAAGCTCAAGAATCATCATCAATTCATCTGTTCTTCATCAATTCGTCTCAATTTCAACCTCCTCGTCTAGTAATCCAGGTGGGTTCTAGTTAGACTCTTTAGAGTAGGATTATTTTGAGTTTAGAGTTAGATTAGAAATTGTGAAAATTGAATCTTTTTGCACAAAATTCGTGAATCTAACTGCTAAATGCAATGCTTGATTATATGTTATACTGGTTGTGATGTTATAACATGTTTTGATGCATTTTGATTGATGAAAATGGGATTTGGGGTTGATTTTGGATCAACCCGTAGCAGAGAAATTCTGCAGGAACTTCTGCATTTTTCCTCTGCCCATACGCGTATGGAGCATGTCAATACGCGTATGGAGCTGGTCAATACGCGTACGGCAAGGGCAATACGCGTATGGATGGCCGGAGATTTTGGGCAATACGCGTATCGCTTGGGGCAATACGCGTATGGCCGGGCGAGCATTTGGGCAATACGCGTAAGGGGAGTACCAATACGCGTACGGCCAGGAGAGTTACAGAATCCTGCTGTTGTGATTTATTTTCCCGATCGATTGTTTCCAATGCCGTAACTTTTTATCCGTAACTCGGAATGGAACAATTTTGGTATCGTTGGAAAGGTAATAAAATGTACTTTCTTATTACATTGGTTTTAAGATTGACGGCCGATTTAATTATATCGGAATGGTTGGAATTGTGTCGTTTTGTTGATTTTGGTGTGTAATGGTTGTTGAAAATGTAAGCATGATTAAAATATGGAATAAGTAGAGTGAGGACAATTACCCTAAGCAGTGTCGGAAAAATATAAATGATTGAACACTAGTATGGAACATGTGTGTTAACCGTTTGGTTGTGATAAGGCGTAATGGCCTTGTGATTGTTGAATACAATCACGACTGTGTGTGATCACGTAATCGTAACCGGTTATTATGTGTTTTGCGAGTGCGTTTCATGGGTCTCGAGCTCCTCTGAAACATGTGCACCACTACTTGGCAGGTTTGATTCCCGCATTTCATTTTAGTACGAATGGCGCCCATGGAGCGTAGGCTTGTGACGGTTAATGGCCCGTGAGAAGTGACGGTTCATAACGGTTAATGGCCCGTAGAACCCGAATCCATTCGTATGTCAAGTAGGTTGCAAGGATCCATGACTCGGGTCGTCTTCTAGACGTAGAAGCGGACGGGAAAAGGGGATGCCTTGGTGTGGTTACGGATTAGTGATATTGTGAGTTGATGAACTCATAACATGTGTCCATATAGTGTGTGTGTACTCATGGTCTTTCCCCTTTCCCCTTGGACATGAGTTAGGACTTTGTTAGAACCTTGTAAAGCCGAGAGGACTTTAAGATAGGGAACTCACTGAGATTTGATGTATCTCACCCCACTGTTGTTGTTTACATCACAGGTTCTGCAGGTTTGGCGAAGGGTAAGGACAAGGTTATTTGACTTTCCTTACGGATCGTGATTTTGTGATGGCATGGCTTCCGCTATGGCGTTATGTTTTGAGATCATTGTATTGATCTAGTTCTTAGTTTTTATCATTTTGGAACATCTTGTATATGTAATGCCTTAGACTTTTAGTTCTTTTGTATTAGGGGCATTTATATATATAATGTGTTAACTAGGAACTTATTATGTTTCAGTACCAAAAGTGAAACTCATGTATAATATATGATTTGATGCATGTATTTTTATATGGTCTTTACAGTTGGTATCAGAGCCTGGTTGTATCCTCGACCTAGCCATGAAATAGAATGAGTGTTTCTTTCCGTTTCACATGCGGCGTGTCGCCATGGGTCTTGTCTGTTATATTTATGGTATTGAGTCTGATCAACTTAATCCTATTGATATGGAATTCAGGAACATGGCTGATAGACGCAGAAACAACCGTGGAAGACCAAGGACTACTCCAACTGGGACAGTTCCACAAGGTGATGAAGGGAATGCCCCGTTGTACCAATTTATGCAACAGATGCAGCAACAGCAGAATCAGTTCATGCAAGGGATGATGCAACAAATGGCTGATGGTCTGCATCCTCCAGTGGTTGTTCCGGAAGTTGCAGGAGGAACCTACAGGGAATTTATTCGTATGAATCCTCCGGAGTTTCAAGGAGGGCTAGATCCGGTGAAGGCACACGAGTGGATAACAGGTATGGAAAGGATTTTTCTGATAGTTCATTGCAGTGAGGAGAATAAAGTGGTCTTTGCTTCTCACTGGTTGAAGGGTCCTGCCATGAGGTGGTGGGAGAGCGCTTCAGCCTTGATGACAACTCAGGAAGTGCCGAAAGTGTGGGAACAGTTTAAAGTAATCTTTATGGAGAAATATTTTCCGAGTTCTTTAAGGTCTCAAAAGGAGTTTGAGTTCCAACAGTTGAGACAGGGAAATTTGTCAGTGGCTTCTTATGCGGAACAATTTGAGATCATGGCTGATTATTCTAGACAGGCCATGTATGCCCCTGATGAGAGGTGGAAGATAGATCAGTTTCTGTTTGGATTAAGGGCTGAGATTTCACACAGCGTGTCTCAACGGGAATTTGCTACTTATGCTGAAATGTTAAGACAATGTTATGTGGCGGAAAATAGCTTGAAAAAGATACAAATGGAGGTGGATTCGAACAGGGTAACTCAAGGTGACCGTGGAAGGTCGAGTCAACAGTTTAGGCAAAGGCAACAGTCTTCCAAAGGGAAGCAAGTACAGGGCTCTAGAACTAGTGTACCTCCGGTGTGTCGTACTTGCGGTCGGAATCATTACGGCCGATGTGGTATTGAGAGTGTGAGGTGTTACCAGTGTCAGAAGGTGGGCCATTTGGCGAGGGATTGTCCTCAGGGTAGAAATCAGACACAAGGGAAGACTACTGGCCGAGTGTATACCATGGATGCAAGGAAAGCAAAGGGTGATAATTCCTTGATTGCGGGTACGTGTTTTGTTAATGGTCAACCTTGTTTTGTTTTATTTGACTGTGGGGCTACACATTCTTTCGTGTCTTTGAGATGTGTGAAGCGACTAGGGTTGCAAACTATTCCTTTGTTTCCTCCTATGGTGGTTACTACTGCCATGGATGAGATGGTTGAAACACCACTGATGTGTGAAAATTGTGTGTTGTCGGTGAACGAAAGAGTCTTCCAGATTGATCTTATTTGTCTGCCGCTTAAGAAAGTGGATGTTGTTCTGGGAATGGATTGGCTTTCTGCTAATTCGGTGTTTATTGGGTGCGAAGAAAAGTTAATTATTATTCCATCTGCTGAGGCTACTCCGAAAGATGTATTATCAACGATTTTAGAAGGTACGGTGGGAATGGTAAATTTCTTGTTTGAGAAAGAGAAATCTGTTTTATTGGTTCTTACTAAGGAGGGAGGTAGTGAACAGCAAGTTCTGAGTATTCCAATAGTGTGTGAATTTCCTGAAGTGTTTCCTGAGGATGTTTCTTCTCTTCCTCCGGAGAGAGAAGTTGAGTTCTCTATTGACCTGATACCGGGAACGGCTCCTATATCTGTTTCTCCGTATCGGATGGCACCGCTTGAATTAAGAGAATTAAAGGACCAATTGGAGGACTTGATGTCCAAGCATTTCGTTAGGCCTAGTGTTTCATCGTGGGGAGCTCCAGTGTTACTGGTAAAGAAGAAAGATGGGGGAATGCGTTTGTGCATTGATTATCGTAAGTTGAATAAAGTTACCATTAAGAATAAGTATCCCTTACCAAGGATAGACGACTTGTTAGATCAATTGAAAGGAGCATGTGTGTTCTCGAAGATTGATTTACGGTCGGGTTATCATCAGATTCGAGTGAAGAGTTCCGATGTGCCAAAAACTGCATTTAGGACACGTTACGGTCATTACGAATTCTTAGTGATGCCTTTCGGTGTGACTAATGCTCCAGCTGTTTTCATGGATTACATGAATCGAATATTTCAGACTTACTTGGACCAATTTGTGGTAATCTTTATTGACGACATTCTTATTTATTCTCGTACTCCACAAGAGCACGGAGAACATCTGAGGATTGTCTTATCGGTCTTGCAAGAGAAGCAATTGTTTGCTAAGTTGAGCAAGTGTGAGTTTTGGATGTCGGAAGTTAATTTTCTTGGACATGTTATATCTGGAGGTGGTGTGGCAGTGGATCCATCGAAAGTGGAAGCAGTGATTAGTTGGGAGAGACCGAGAAATGTTTCAGAAGTCAGAAGTTTCTTGGGATTGGCCGGTTACTATAGAAGGTTTATCAAGGGCTTTTCTCAATTGGCCTTACCAATGACGAAACTTACTCGGAAGGATGTTACGTTTGAATGGGATTCAGGTTGCGAACAAAGTTTTATGCATTTGAAGGAAAGTTTGATGAGTGCTCCAGTATTAATTATTCCTGATCCTAACAACTCTTATGAAGTATTCTGTGATGCTTCTAAGAGGGGATTAGGGGGTGTTCTGATGCAAGGTGGTCAAGTGGTAGCTTATGCTTCTCGACAGTTAAAAGTTCATGAGAAGAATTATCCGACTCATGATTTGGAACTAGCTGCAGTGGTTTTTGCACTGAAGGTGTGGCGTCATTATTTATATGGTGTACATTTTGAAATGTTCAGTGACCACAAAAGTTTGAAGTATTTGTTTGATCAAAAGGAGTTGAATATGCGACAAAGAAGGTGGATGGAGTACTTAAAGGATTATGACTTAGAATTGAAGTATCATCCAGGAAAGGCGAATAAAGTAGCGGATGCCTTAAGTCGGAAAATGGTTCATAGTGCAGAATTGATGATTTTGGAGTATTCATTATTGGAAAAGTTTAGAGATCTTAATCTCCAGTTTGCGTGGACTCCGAATGGTGTAATTATGGGAAATTTGAATGTCAATTCTACTTTGAGAGTTGAGATTCAACAGGCACAATTGTTAGAAGAAGAGTTACAAGAATTGTTACTTCAACCAGGTTTTACACGAGCGACAGATGGGATTGTTCTGTTTAATCAAAGGATTTGTGTTCCGAGAGATGAGGCATTGAAAAGGAAGATCTTAGACGAAGCTCATAAAGGTACTTTTACGATACATCCTGGTTCTTCGAAGATGTATCAGGATTTAAAGAAGGATTATTGGTGGTCTGGGATGAAAAAGGATATAGCGGGATATGTGTCAGAATGTGCGGTGTGCCAACAGGTGAAGATTGAACACCAAAGACCGGGCGGTTTGTTACAACCTTTGGATATTCCAGTTTGGAAGTGGGATAGTATTTCTATGGATTTTGCAGTGGGTTTACCCCGTACCCAAGGTGGGTATGATTCTATTTGGGTGATTGTAGATCGACTAACGAAATCTGCACACTTCTTAGCCGTAAAGACTACTTATAAGGCAAGTCATCTTGCAAGGTTGTTTATTGCTGAGATTGTGAGATTGCATGGTATTCCTTCTAGTATTGTGTCCGATAGAGATCCGAAGTTTACTTCGAGATTTTGGAAAGTGTTCCAACAAGCGATGGGTACGAATTTGAGTTTGAGCACGTCGAATCATCCTCAAACGGATGGTCAGACTGAACGAACAATACAAACGATGGAGGATATGTTAAGAGCTTGTGTGTTAGAGAGTAGAGGGAATTGGAAGGAACTTTTGCCGTTAATTGAGTTTTCCTATAACAATAGTTATCATGCGAGCATCGGTATGGCTCCGTATGAAGCATTGTATGGGAGGAAGTGTAGGACACCTTTGTGTTGGGCTGAAATTGGCGAAGATAGAATTTTGGGACCCGAGATTATTCAAGAGACTACGGAAAAGATTCGAATGATCCGCGAGAAGGTTAAACAAGCACAAGATCGTCAAAAGAGTTATGCGGACAATCGTAGGAGACCTTTGGAATTTGAGGAAGGCGACCATGTATTTCTGAAAGTTACTCCGAGATTGAGATTGAAAGGACTGTTTAAGTCACGTAAGTTAAGTCCGAGATACGTGGGACCGTATCAGATTTTAGAAAGGATTGGTGAAGTTGCTTATAGATTAGCCTTACCACCCTCTCTATCGGAGATGCATGACGTTTTTCACGTATCTCAGCTCCGTAAGTTTATTCCTGATCCTCTTCAGCCGATTTTACCGGAATCAGTGGAAATAGAAGCAGATTTGACTTTTGAACCACAACCGAGTTGTATTGTGGGAAGGGAAACAAAAGTGTTAAGGAACAAAGACATTCCACTTGTTAAGGTGCAATGGGATATGACGCATCCGGGCGATGCTACTTGGGAACTAGAATCGGAAATGCGAGAATCTTATCCACATCTGTTCAGGTAATCTTCTAAATTCGAGGACGAATTTCTATTTAAGGGGGGGAGGATGTAATACCCCGTAAATTTATAAACGCTCGAGTTAATATTATTATGATCAACTGGGTTCCCGGAGTACTCTGAGTAATTATTTGATAAAATAATTAGAGTAAACTGACGAACTCAGAGTTGATTAAATTAATAGTATTTAACGTTGAGTTTTTATAATTTGATGTATTTGAGCTAATTTTGGACATTTAGTAGTGTTACTAAAAATGATAGTTTCTATACTATCTATTTTCTTTTCATTTTTTTCCTTGAAAACCAAACAAAGCTAAAGAGAAAGATAGAAAGAAGGAAAAACAAAGGAAAAGGAGGAGAAAGGAAAAGTGGAAGAAGGAAAGGAGAGAAAATTTCCAAAAGCTCAAGAATCATCATCAATTCATCTGTTCTTCATCAATTCGTCTCAATTTCAACCTCCTCGTCTAGTAATCCAGGTGGGTTCTAGTTAGACTCTTTAGAGTAGGATTATTTTGAGTTTAGAGTTAGATTAGAAATTGTGAAAATTGAATCTTTTTGCACAAAATTCGTGAATCTAACTGCTAAATGCAATGCTTGATTATATGTTATACTGGTTGTGATGTTATAACATGTTTTGATGCATTTTGATTGATGAAAATGGGATTTGGGGTTGATTTTGGATCAACCCGTAGCAGAGAAATTCTGCAGGAACTTCTGCATTTTTCCTCTGCCCATACGCGTATGGAGCATGTCAATACGCGTATGGAGCTGGTCAATACGCGTACGGCAAGGGCAATACGCGTATGGATGGCCGGAGATTTTGGGCAATACGCGTATCGCTTGGGGCAATACGCGTATGGCCGGGCGAGCATTTGGGCAATACGCGTAAGGGGAGTACCAATACGCGTACGGCCAGGAGAGTTACAGAATCCTGCTGTTGTGATTTATTTTCCCGATCGATTGTTTCCAATGCCGTAACTTTTTATCCGTAACTCGGAATGGAACAATTTTGGTATCGTTGGAAAGGTAATAAAATGTACTTTCTTATTACATTGGTTTTAAGATTGACGGCCGATTTAATTATATCGGAATGGTTGGAATTGTGTCGTTTTGTTGATTTTGGTGTGTAATGGTTGTTGAAAATGTAAGCATGATTAAAATATGGAATAAGTAGAGTGAGGACAATTACCCTAAGCAGTGTCGGAAAAATATAAATGATTGAACACTAGTATGGAACATGTGTGTTAACCGTTTGGTTGTGATAAGGCGTAATGGCCTTGTGATTGTTGAATACAATCACGACTGTGTGTGATCACGTAATCGTAACCGGTTATTATGTGTTTTGCGAGTGCGTTTCATGGGTCTCGAGCTCCTCTGAAACATGTGCACCACTACTTGGCAGGTTTGATTCCCGCATTTCATTTTAGTACGAATGGCGCCCATGGAGCGTAGGCTTGTGACGGTTAATGGCCCGTGAGAAGTGACGGTTCATAACGGTTAATGGCCCGTAGAACCCGAATCCATTCGTATGTCAAGTAGGTTGCAAGGATCCATGACTCGGGTCGTCTTCTAGACGTAGAAGCGGACGGGAAAAGGGGATGCCTTGGTGTGGTTACGGATTAGTGATATTGTGAGTTGATGAACTCATAACATGTGTCCATATAGTGTGTGTGTACTCATGGTCTTTCCCCTTTCCCCTTGGACATGAGTTAGGACTTTGTTAGAACCTTGTAAAGCCGAGAGGACTTTAAGATAGGGAACTCACTGAGATTTGATGTATCTCACCCCACTGTTGTTGTTTACATCACAGGTTCTGCAGGTTTGGCGAAGGGTAAGGACAAGGTTATTTGACTTTCCTTACGGATCGTGATTTTGTGATGGCATGGCTTCCGCTATGGCGTTATGTTTTGAGATCATTGTATTGATCTAGTTCTTAGTTTTTATCATTTTGGAACATCTTGTATATGTAATGCCTTAGACTTTTAGTTCTTTTGTATTAGGGGCATTTATATATATAATGTGTTAACTAGGAACTTATTATGTTTCAGTACCAAAAGTGAAACTCATGTATAATATATGATTTGATGCATGTATTTTTATATGGTCTTTACACTTGAACTGGCTTAAAAGGTAAGGTAACCTGCCCGATTGCTTGAACAATAGATGAAGCACGTTCAAATTGTTTTCAGCTTAATAACGTTATTATTGTGTGTGAGTAACACTCATTAAGGAATTGATCGGAAGGAGAAAACAAAACATATTAGAGTTGAAGAAATTAGATTACGGAATTAATTAGGATCAAATTAAAATAAATTAGGTAGAATTCATAGTTTCACAATTACGTCTTTAATTTATGCATCTTCCTATATTATAAGGGAAAGGTTTTCATCTTTGTATCCCATTTGTAGTATTTGTGTTAGAAAAGATATATTAATGTTACATATGCAAAAATTGGTCATAGATAAATCTCTTATAAATTTTAGAAATTACAAAATAAATATACGTTTATACACTTCTATTTGTTTCCCTAAGCATGACACATAATCTTTTTATAAAGGTCTTTTTGAATTGCTTATAGGTTGATTAACTTAATTTTAAAATACAACATGTTTTTAGCACACTAGATTAAAAAATATACTTATATTAAAAATATATTAAATTAAATTTAAATATTTAATTATAATTTTATATAAAATATTCATTATCAATTTAAATACTTTAATATAAATTTTATAAAAAATATTTGTTATCAATTTAAATATTTAAATATTAATTTACATAAGTAAAAAATAAAATAGTTGTGATTAAATAATATAAAAAACAACTAAGAAATAATCGTCATCAATACATGAAAGTAAAGGGACAACTCCACTCCATAAGACTCAAGGTATAAAACTAATTATCCAAAATGAAAAGTACAGTTTTTGGTCTCTATTTTTTACGACAGTTATCTTGAATCTTGAACTGGCTTAAAAGGTAAGGTAACCTGCCCAGATTGCTTGAACAATAGATGAAGCACGTTCAAATTGTTTTCAGCTTAATAACGTTATTATTGTGTGTGAGTAACACTCATTAAGGAATTGATCGGAAGGAGAAAACAAAACATATTAGAGTTGAAGAAATTAGATTACGGAATTAATTAGGATCAAATTAAAATAAATTAGGTAGAATTCATAGTTTCACAATTACGTCTTTAATTTATGCATCTTCCTATATTATAAGGGAAAGGTTTTCATCTTTGTATCCCATTTGTAGTATTTGTGTTAGAAAAGATATATTAATGTTACATATGCAAAAATTGGTCATAGATAAATCTCTTATAAATTTTAGAAAATACAAAATAAATATACGTTTATACACTTCTATTTGTTTCCCTAAGCATGACACATAATCTTTTTATAAAGGTCTTTTTGAATTGCTTATAGGTTGATTAACTTAATTTTAAAATACAACATGTTTTTAGCACACTAGATTAAAAAATATACTTATATTAAAAATATATTAAATTGAATTTAAATATTTAATTATAATTTTATGTAAAATATTCATTATCAATTTAAATACTTTAATATAAATTTTATAAAAAATATTTGTTATCAATTTAAATATTTAAATATTAATTTACATAAGTAAAAAATAAAATAGTCGTGATTAAATAATATAAAAAACAACTAAGAAATAATCGTCATCAATACATGAAAGTAAAGGGACAACTCCACTCCATAAGACTCAAGGTATAAAACTAATTATCCAAAATGAAAAGTACAGTTTTTGGTCTCTATTTTTTACGACAGTTATCTTGAATCTTGAACTGGCTTAAAAGGTAAGGTAACCTGCCCAGATTGCTTGAACAATAGATGAAGCACGTTCAAATTGTTTTCAGCTTAATAACGTTATTATTGTGTGTGAGTAACACTCATTAAGGAATTTATCGGAAGGAGAAAACAAAACATATTAGAGTTGAAGAAATTAGATTACGGAATTAATTAGGATCAAATTAAAATAAATTAGGTAGAATTCATATTTTTACAATTACGCCTTTAATTTATGCATCTTCCTATATTATAAGGGAAAGGTTTTCATCTTTGTATCCCATTTGTAGTATTTGTGTTAGAAAAGATATATTAATGTTACATATGCAAAAATTGGTCATAGATAAATCTCTTATAAATTTTAGAAAATACAAAATAAATATACGTTTATACACTTCTATTTGTTTCCCTAAGCATGACACATAATCTTTTTATAAAGGTCTTTTTGAATTGCTTATAGGTTGATTAACTTAATTTTAAAATACAACATGTTTTTAGCACACTAGATTAAAAAATATACTTATATTAAAAATATATTAAATTAAATTTAAATATTTAATTATAATTTTATATAAAATATTCATTATCAATTTAAATACTTTAATATAAATTTTATAAAAAATATTTGTTATCAATTTAAATATTTAAATATTAATTTACATAAGTAAAAAATAAAATAGTTGTGATTAAACAATATAAAAAACAACTAAGAAATAATCGTCATCAATACATGAAAGTAAAGGGACAACTCCACTCCATAAGACTCAAGGTATAAAACTAATTATCCAAAATGAAAAGTACAGTTTTTGGTCTCTATTTTTTACGACAGTTATCTTGAATCTTGAACTGGCTTAAAAGGTAAGGTAACCTGCCCAGATTGCTTGAACAATAGATGAAGCACGTTCAAATTGTTTTCAGCTTAATAACGTTATTATTGTGTGTGAGTAACACTCATTAAGGAATTGATCGGAAGGAGAAAACAAAACATATTAGAGTTGAAGAAATTAGATTACGGAATTAATTAGGATCAAATTAAAATAAATTAGGTAGAATTCATAGTTTCACAATTACGTCTTTAATTTATGCATCTTCCTATATTATAAGGGAAAGGTTTTCATCTTTGTATCCCATTTGTAGTATTTGTGTTAGAAAAGATATATTAATGTTACATATGCAAAAATTGGTCATAGATAAATCTCTTATAAATTTTAGAAAATACAAAATAAATATACGTTTATACACTTCTATTTGTTTCCCTAAGCATGACACATAATCTTTTTATAAAGGTCTTTTTGAATTGCTTATAGGTTGATTAACTTAATTTTAAAATACAACATGTTTTTAGCACACTAGATTAAAAAATATACTTATATTAAAAATATATTAAATTAAATTTAAATATTTAATTATAATTTTATATAAAATATTCATTATCAATTTAAATACTTTAATATAAATTTTATAAAAAATATTTGTTATCAATTTAAATATTTAAATATTAATTTACATAAGTAAAAAATAAAATAGTCGTGATTAAATAATATAAAAAACAACTAAGAAATAATCGTCATCAATACATGAAAGTAAAGGGACAACTCCACTCCATAAGACTCAAGGTATAAAACTAATTATCCAAAATGAAAAGTACAGTTTTTGGTCTCTATTTTTTACGACAGTTATCTTGAATCTTGAACTGGCTTAAAAGGTAAGGTAACCTGCCCAGATTGCTTGAACAATAGATGAAGCACGTTCAAATTGTTTTCAGCTTAATAACGTTATTATTGTGTGTGAGTAACACTCATTAAGGAATTTATCGGAAGGAGAAAACAAAACATATTAGAGTTGAAGAAATTAGATTACGGAATTAATTAGGATCAAATTAAAATAAATTAGGTAGAATTCATATTTTTACAATTACGCCTTTAATTTATGCATCTTCCTATATTATAAGGGAAAGGTTTTCATCTTTGTATCCCATTTGTAGTATTTGTGTTAGAAAAGATATATTAATGTTACATATGCAAAAATTGGTCATAGATAAATCTCTTATAAATTTTAGAAAATACAAAATAAATATACGTTTATACACTTCTATTTGTTTCCCTAAGCATGACACATAATCTTTTTATAAAGGTCTTTTTGAATTGCTTATAGGTTGATTAACTTAATTTTAAAATACAACATGTTTTTAGCACACTAGATTAAAAAATATACTTATATTAAAAATATATTAAATTAAATTTAAATATTTAATTATAATTTTATATAAAATATTCATTATCAATTTAAATACTTTAATATAAATTTTATAAAAAATATTTGTTATCAATTTAAATATTTAAATATTAATTTACATAAGTAAAAAATAAAATAGTTGTGATTAAATAATATAAAAAACAACTAAGAAATAATCGTCATCAATACATGAAAGTAAAGGGACAACTCCACTCCATAAGACTCAAGGTATAAAACTAATTATCCAAAATGAAAAGTACAGTTTTTGGTCTCTATTTTTTACGACAGTTATCTTGAATCTTGAACTGGCTTAAAAGGTAAGGTAACCTGCCCAGATTGCTTGAACAATAGATGAAGCACGTTCAAATTGTTTTCAGCTTAATAACGTTATTATTGTGTGTGAGTAACACTCATTAAGGAATTGATCGGAAGGAGAAAACAAAACATATTAGAGTTAAAGAAATTAGATTACGGAATTAATTAGGATCAAATTAAAATAAATTAGGTAGAATTCATAGTTTCACAATTACGTCTTTAATTTATGCATCTTCCTATATTATAAGGGAAAGGTTTTCATCTTTGTATCCCATTTGTAGTATTTGTGTTAGAAAAGATATATTAATGTTACATATGCAAAAATTGGTCATAGATAAATCTCTTATAAATTTTAGAAATTACAAAATAAATATACATTTATACACTTCTATTTGTTTCCCTAAGCATGACACATAATCTTTTTATAAAGGTCTTTTTGAATTGCTTATAGGTTGATTAACTTAATTTTAAAATACAACATGTTTTTAGCACACTAGATTAAAAAATATACTTATATTAAAAATATATTAAATTAAATTTAAATATTTAATTATATTTTTATATAAAATATTCATTATCAATTTAAATACTTTAATATAAATTTTATAAAAAATATTTGTTATCAATTTAAATATTTAAATATTAATTTACATAAGTAAACAATAAAATAGTTGTGATTAAATAATATAAAAAACAACTAAGAAGTAATCGTCATCAATACATGAAAGTAAAGGGACAACTCCACTCCATAAGACTCAAGGTATAAAACTAATTATCCAAAATGAAAAGTACAGTTTTTGGTCTCTATTTTT
Organism: Lathyrus tuberosus; assembly: GCA_022829125.1. Classification (NCBI taxonomy): domain Eukaryota; kingdom Viridiplantae; phylum Streptophyta; class Magnoliopsida; order Fabales; family Fabaceae; genus Lathyrus; species Lathyrus tuberosus. The sequence continues at coordinate 1,640,612 of JALAZF010000052.1, read as the reverse complement.
TACGACAGTTATCTTGAATCTTGAACTGGCTTAAAAGGTAAGGTAACCTGCCCAGATTGCTTGAACAATAGATAAAGCACGTTCAAATTGTTTTCAGCTTAATAACGTTATTATTGTGTGTGAGTAACACTCATTAAGGAATTGATCGGAAGGAGAAAACAAAAGATATTAGAGTTGAAGAAATTAGATTACGGAATTAATTAGGATAAAATTAATATAAATTAGGTAGAATTCATAGTTTCACAATTACGTCTTTAATTTATGCATCTTCCTATATTATAAGGGAAAGGTTTTCATCTTTGTATCCCATTTGTAGTATTTGTGTTAGAAAAGATATATTAATGTTAGATATGCAAAAATTGGTCATAGATAAATCTCTTATAAATTTTAGAAAATACAAAATAAATATACGTTTATACACTTCTATTTGTTTCCCTAAGCATGACACATAATCTTTTTATAAAGGTCTTTTTGAATTGCTTATAGGTTGATTAACTTAATTTTAAAATACAACATGTTTTTAGCACACTAGATTAAAAAATATACTTATATTAAAAATATATTAAATTAAATTCAAATATTTAATTATAATTTTATATAAAATATTCATTATCAATTTAAATACTTTAATATAAATTTTATAAAAAATATTTGTTATCAATTTAAATATTTAAATATTAATTTACATAAGTAAAAAATAAAATAGTTGTGATTAAATATTATAAAAAACAACTAAGAAATAATCGCCATCAATACATGAAAGTAAAGGGACAACTCCACTCCATAAGACTCAAGGTATAAAACTAATTATCCAAAATGAAAAGTACAGTTTTTGGTCTCTATTTTTTACGACAGTTATCTTGAATCTTGAACTGGCTTAAAAGGTAAGGTAACCTGCCCATATTGCTTAAACAATAGATGAAGCACGTTCAAATTGTTTTCAGCTTAATAACGTTATTATTGTGTGTGAGTAACACTCATTAAGGAATTGATCGGAAGGAGAAAACAAAACATATTAGAGTTGAAGAAATTAGATTACGGAATTAATTAGGATCAAATTAAAATAAATTAGGTAGAATTCATAGTTTCACAATTACGTCTTCAATTTATGCATCTTCCTATATTATAAGGGAAAGGTTTTCATCTTTGTATCCCATTTGTAGTATTTGTGTTAGAAAAGATATATTAATGTTACATATGCAAAAATTGGTCATAGATAAATCTCTTATAAATTTTAGAAAATACAAAATAAATATACGTTTATACACTTCTATTTGTTTCCCTAAGCATGACACATAATCTTTTTATAAAGGTCTTTTTGAATTGCTTATAGGTTGATTAACTTAATTTTAAAATACAACATGTTTTTAGCACACTAGATTAAAAAATATACTTATATTAAAAATATATTAAATTAAATTTAAATATTTAATTATAATTTTATATAAAATATTCCTTATCAATTTAAATACTTTAATATAAATTTTATAAAAAATATTTGTTATCAATTTAAATATTTAAATATTAATTTACATAAGTAAAAAATAAAATAGTTGTGATTAAATAATATAAAAAACAACTAAGAAATAATCGTCATCAATACATGAAAGTAAAGGGACAACTCCACTCCATAAGACTCAAGGTATAAAACTAATTATCCAAAATGAAATGTACAGTTTTTGGTCTCTATTTTTTACGACAGTTATCTTGAATCTTGAACTGGCTTAAAAGGTAAGGTAACCTGCCCGATTGCTTGAACAATAGATGAAACACGTTCAAATTGTTTTCAGCTTAATAACGTTATTATTGTGTGTGAGTAACACTCATTAAGGCATTGATCGGAAGGAGAAAACAAAAGATATTAGAGTTGAAGAAATTAGATTACGGAATTAATTAGGATCAAATTAAAATAAATTAGGTAGAATTCATATTCTTACAATTACGCCTTTAATTTATGCATCTTCCTATATTATAAGGGAAAGGTTTTCATCTTTGTATCCCATTTGTAGTATTTGTGTTAGAAAAGATATATTAATGTTACATATGCAAAAATTGGTCATAGATAAATCTCTTATAAATTTTAGAAAATACAAAATAAATATACGTTTATACACTTCTATTTGTTTCCCTAAGCATGACACATAATCTTTTTATAAAGGTCTTTTTGAATTGCTTATAGGTTGATTAACTTAATTTTAAAATACAACATGTTTTTAGCACACTAGATTAAAAAATATACTTATATTAAAAATATATTAAATTAAATTTAAATATTTAATTATAATTTTATATAAAATATTCATTATCAATTTAAATACTTTAATATAAATTTTATAAAAAATATTTGTTATCAATTTAAATATTTAAATATTAATTTACATAAGTAAAAAATAAAATAGTTGTGATTAAATAATATAAAAAACAACTAAGAAATAATCGTCATCAATACATGAAAGTAAAGGGACAACTCCACTCCATAAGACTCAAGGTATAAAACTAATTATCCAAAATGAAAAGTACAGTTTTTGGTCTCTATTTTTTACGACAGTTATCTTGAATCTTGAACTGGCTTAAAAGGTAAGGTAACCTGCCCAGATTGCTTGAACAATAGATGAAGCACGTTCAAATTGTTTTCAGCTTAATAACGTTATTATTGTGTGTGAGTAACACTCATTAAGGAATTGATCGGAAGGAGAAAACAAAACATATTAGAGTTGAAGAAATTAGATTACGGAATTAATTAGGATCAAATTAAAATAAATTAGGTAGAATTCATAGTTTCACAATTACGTCTTTAATTTATGCATCTTCCTATATTATAAGGGAAAGGTTTTCATCTTTGTATCCCATTTGTAGTATTTGTGTTAGAAAAGATATATTAATGTTACATATGCAAAAATTGGTCATAGATAAATCTCTTATAAATTTAAGAAATTACAAAATAAATATACGTTTATACACTTCTATTTGTTTCCCTAAGCATGACACATAATCTTTTTATAAAGGTCTTTTTGAATTGCTTATAGGTTGATTAACTTAATTTTAAAATACAACATGTTTTTAGCACACTAGATTAAAAAATATACTTATATTAAAAATATATTAAATTAAATTTAAATATTTAATTATAATTTTATATAAAATATTCATTATCAATTTAAATACTTTAATATAAATTTTATAAAAAATATTTGTTATCAATTTAAATATTTAAATATTAATTTACATAAGTAAAAAATAAAATAGTTGTGATTAAATAATATAAAAAACAACTAAGAAATAATCGTCATCAATACATGAAAGTAAAGGGACAACTCCACTCCATAAGACTCAAGGTATAAAACTAATTATCCAAAATGAAAAGTACAGTTTTTGGTCTCTATTTTTTACGACAGTTATCTTGAATCTTGAACTGGCTTAAAAGGTAAGGTAACCTGCCCAGATTGCTTGAACAATAGATGAAGCACGTTCAAATTATTTTCAGCTTAATAACGTTATTATTGTGTGTGTGAGTAACACTCATTAAGGAATTGATCGGAAGGAGAAAACAAAAGATATTAGAGTGGAAGAAATTAGATTACGGAATTAATTAGGATCAAATTAAAATAAATTAGGTAGAATTCATATTTTCACAATTACGTCTTTAATTTATGCATCTTCCTATATTATAAGAGAAAGGTTTTCATCTTTGTATCCCATTTGTAGTATTTGTGTTAGAAAAGATATATTAATGTTACATATGCGAAAATTGGTCATAGATAAATCTCTTATAAATTTTAGAAAATACAAAATAAATATACATTTATACACTTCTATTTGTTTCCCTAAGCATGACACATAATCTTTTTATAAAGGTCTTTTTGAATTGCTTATAGGTTGATAAACTTAATTTTAAAATACAACATGTTTTTAGCACACTAGATTAAAAAATATACTTATATTAAAAATATATTAAATTAAATTTAAATATTTAATTATAATTTTATATAAAATATTCATTATCAATTTAAATACTTTAATATAAATTTTATAAAAAATATTTGTTATCAATTTAAATATTTAAATATTAATTTACATAAGTAAACAATAAAATAGTTGTGATTAAATAATATAAAAAACAACTAAGAAGTAATCGTCTTCAATACATGAAAGTAAAGGGACAACTCCACTCCATAAGACTCAAGGTATAAAACTAATTATCCAAAATGAAAAGTACAGTTTTTGGTCTCTATTTTTTACGACAGTTATCTTGAATCTTGAACTGGCTTAAAAGGTAAGGTAACCTGCCCAGATTGCTTGAACAATAGATAAAGCACGTTCAAATTGTTTTCAGCTTAATAACGTTATTATTGTGTGTGAGTAACACTCATTAAGGAATTGATCGGAAGGAGAAAACAAAAGATATTAGAGTTGAAGAAATTAGATTACGGAATTAATTAGGATAAAATTAATATAAATTAGGTAGAATTCATAGTTTCACAATTACGTCTTTAATTTATGCATCTTCCTATATTATAAGGGAAAGGTTTTCATCTTTGTATCCCATTTGTAGTATTTGTGTTAGAAAAGATATATTAATGTTACATATGCAAAAATTGGTCATAGATAAATCTCTTATAAATTTTAGAAAATACAAAATAAATATACGTTTATACACTTCTATTTGTTTCCCTAAGCATGACACATAATCTTTTTATAAAGGTCTTTTTGAATTGCTTATAGGTTGATTAACTTAATTTTAAAATACAACATGTTTTTAGCACACTAGATTAAAAAAATATACTTATATTAAAAATATATTAAATTAAATTCAAATATTTAATTATAATTTTATATAAAATATTCATTATCAATTTAAATACTTTAATATAAATTTTATAAAAAATATTTGTTATCAATTTAAATATTTAAATATTAATTTACATAAGTAAAAAATAAAATAGTTGTGATTAAATAATATAAAAAACAACTAAGAAATAATCGCCATCAATACATGAAAGTAAAGGGACAACTCCACTCCATAAGACTCAAGGTATAAAACTAATTATCCAAAATGAAAAGTACAGTTTTTGGTCTCTATTTTTTACGACAGTTATCTTGAATCTTGAACTGGCTTAAAAGGTAAGGTAACCTGCCCAGATTGCTTAAACAATAGATGAAGCACGTTCAAATTGTTTTCAGCTTAATAACGTTATTATTGTGTGTGAGTAACACTCATTAAGGAATTGATCGGAAGGAGAAAACAAAAGATATTAGAGTTGAAGAAATTAGATTACGGAATTAATTAGGATCAAATTAAAATAAATTAGGTAGAATTCATAGTTTCACAATTACGTCTTCAATTTATGCATCTTCCTATATTATAAGGGAAAGGTTTTCATCTTTGTATCCCATTTGTAGTATTTGTGTTAGAAAAGATATATTAATGTTACATATGCAAAAATTGGTCATAGATAAATCTCTTATAAATTTTAGAAAATACAAAATAAATATACGTTTATACACTTCTATTTGTTTCCCTAAGCATGACACATAATCTTTTTATAAAGGTCTTTTTGAATTGCTTATAGGTTGATTAACTTAATTTTAAAATACAACATGTTTTTAGCACACTAGATTAAAAAATATACTTATATTAAAAATATATTAAATTAAATTTAAATATTTAATTATAATTTTATATAAAATATTCCTTATCAATTTAAATACTTTAATATAAATTTTATAAAAAATATTTGTTATTAATTTAAATATTTAAATATTAATTTACATAAGTAAAAAATAAAATAGTTGTGATTAAATAATATAAAAAACAACTAAGAAATAATCGTCATCAATACATGAAAGTAAAGGGACAACTCCACTCCATAAGACTCAAGGTATATGTAATACCCCGTAAATTTATAAACGCTCTGGTTAATATTATTATGATCAACTGGGTTCCGGAGTACTCTGAGTAATTATTTGATAAAATAATTAGAGTAAACTGACGAACTCATAGTCGATTAAATTAATAGTATTTAACGTTGAGTTTTTATAATTTGATGTATTTGAGCTAATTTTGGACATTTAGTAGTGTTACTAAAAATGATAGTTTCTATACTATCTATTTTCTTTTCATTTTCCTTGAAAACCAAACAAAAGCTAAAAGAGAAAGATAGAAAGAAAGAAAAGGAAAAAGGGAAGGAAGGAAAGGAAAAGAAAGAGGAAGAAGAGAAATTCTCCAAGAGCTCAAGAACATCATCAAGCAACAGTTCTTCATCTAAATCATCTCAGTATCAACCTCCTCGTCTAGTAATCCAGGTGGGTTCTAGTTAGACTCTTTAGAGTAGAGTTTTGTTGAGTTTAGAGTTAGGTTGAAATTGTGAAAATTGAATCTTTTTGCACAAAATTCGTGAATCTAACTGCTAAATGCAATGTTTGATTATATGTTATACTGGTTGTGATGTTATAACATGTTTTGATGCATTTTGATTGATGAAAATGGGATTTTGGGGTTGATTTTGGATCAACCCGTAGCAGAAAATTCTGCAGGAACTTCTGCATTTTTTCTCTGCCCATACGCGTATGGAGCATGTCAATACGCGTATGGGGCTTGTCAATACGCGTACGGCAAGGGCAATACGCGTATGGATGGCCGGAGATTTTGGGCAATACGCGTATCGCTTGGGGCAATACGCGTATGGCTGGGCGAGCTTTTGGGCAATACGCGTACGGGGAGTACCAATACGCGTACGGCCAGGAGAGTTACAGAATCCTGCTGTTGTGATTTATTTTTCCGATCGATTGTTTACAATGCCGTAACTTTTTGTACGTAACTCGGATTGGAACAATTTTGATATCGTTGGAAAGATAATAAAATGTACTTTCTTATTAAAATGGTTTTAAGATCGTCGGCCGATTTAATTAAGTCGGGATTTCTGAAATTGTGTCGTTTTATCGACTTTTACCTGTTAATTGTGTGTAATTATTATTGACAATATATGCATGTTAAAATATGGACTAGGCAGGGTGAGGATTATTACCAAAACTGTGTTGGAAGTGTGAATTGTTCCATGTGTTGCAACGCTCGTGCATGAAGGCCGAGGCGTATGCATTTCTGTTTATCAATAACCACAGTTGTGCGGTGTAGTTCATGAGACTCGAGCACCTCCTCTGAACGTTATACACAACTACTTGGCAGGTTTGAGTCCCGTGTTAAGTACGGTTGGAGCCTACGGGTAAAGAGACTTGTGACGGTGTACGGGCCGTGAGAAGTGACGGATCACGGTGTACGGACCGGTGATCCCGAATCCAATCGTATGCCAAGTAGCTACAAGGATCCATGACTCGGATCGCCTTCTAGACGTAGAAGGGTACGGGAAAAAGGGATACCTTGGTATTGGTTATTGATATGTGAGTTCTTGAGTGTACGGACTCAGAACGTACTTCGGTACTTTGTGAATCCTTGAGTTTACAGGCTCAAGAGGTACTTCGGTACTAGTGTGAGTTTACAGGCTCAAGAGGTACTTCGGTACTAGTGTGAGTTTACAGGCTCACCGTGGCGGTTACTTGTGTGTGTGTACTCATGGTCTTTCCCCTTTCCCCTTGGACATGAGTTAGGACTTTGTTAGAACCTTGTAAAGCCGAGAGGACTTTAAGATAGGGAACTCACTGAGATTTGATGTATCTCACCCCACTGTTGTTGTTTACATCACAGGTTCTGCAGGTTCGGCGAAGGGTAAGGACAAGGTTATTTGACTTTCCTTACGGATCATGGTTTTGTGATGGCATGGCTTCCGCTATGGCGTTATGTTTTGAGATCATTGTATTGATCTAGTTCTTAGTTTTTATCATTTTGGAACATCTTGTATATGTAATGCCTTAGACTTTTAGGTGTTTTGTATTAGAGGCATTTATATATATATAATGTGTTAACTAGGAACTTATTATGTTTCAGTACCAAAAGTGAAACTCATGTATAATATATGATTTGATGTATGTATTATTATATGGGTCTTTACAGTTGGTATCAGAGCAGGTCGTATCCTCGACCTAGCCATGAAATAGAATAAGTGTTTCTTTCCGTTTCATATGCGGCGTGTCGCCATGGGTCTTGTCTGTTATATTTATGGTATTGAGTCTGATCAACTTAATCCTATTGATATGGAATTCAGGAACATGGCTGATAGACGCAGAAACAACCGTGGAAGACCAAGGACTACTCCAGCTGGGACAGTTCCACAAGGTGATGAAGGGAATGCCCCGTTGTACCAATTTATGCAACAGATGCAGCAACAGCAGAATCAGTTTATGCAAGGGATGATGCAACAAATGGCTGATGGTCTGCATCCTCCAGTGGTTGTTCCGGAAGTTACAGGAGGAACCTACAGGGAATTTGTTCGTATGAATCCTCCGGAGTTTCAAGGAGGGCTAGATCCGGTGAAGGCACACGAATGGATAACAGAAATGGAACGGATTTTTCTGATAGTTCATTGCAGTGAGGAGAATAAGGTGGTCTTTGCTTCTCACTGGTTGAAGGGTCCTGCCATGAGGTGGTGGGAGAGCGCTTCAGCCTTGATGACAACTCAGGAAGTGCCGAAAGTGTGGGAACAGTTTAAGGTAATCTTTATGGAGAAATATTTTCCGAGTTCTTTAAGGTCTCAAAAGGAGTTTGAGTTCCAACAGTTGAGACAGGGAAATTTGTCAGTGGCTTCTTATGCGGAACAATTTGAGATCATGGCTGACTATTCTAGACAGGCCATGTATGCTCCTGATGAGAGGTGGAAGATAGATCAGTTTCTGTTTGGGTTAAGGGCTGAGATTTCACACAGCGTGTCTCAACGGGAATTTGCTACTTATGCTGAAATGTTAAGACAATGTTATGTGGCGGAAAATAGCTTGAAAAAAGATACAAATGGAGGTGGATTCGAACAGGGTAACTCAAGGTGACCGTGGAAGGTCGAATCAACAGTTTAGGCAAAGGCAACAGTCTTCCAAAGGGAAGCAAGTACAGGGCTCTAGAACTAGTGTGCCTCTGGTATGTCGCACTTGTGGGAGGAGTCATTTTGGTAGGTGCTATTCGGATGGGATACGGTGTTATCAGTGTAACAAGATGGGTCATGTAGCGAGGGATTGTCCTCAGGGTAGAAATCAGACACAAGGGAAGACTACTGGTCGAGTATATACTCTGGATGCAAGGAAAGCAAAGGGTGATAATTCCTTGATTGCGGGTACGTGTTTGGTTAATGGTCAACCTTGTTTTGTTTTATTTGACTGTGGGGCTACACATTCTTTCGTGTCTTTGAGATGTGTGAAGCGACTTGGGTTGCAAACTATTCCTTTGTTTCCTCCTATGGTGGTTACTACTGCCATGGATGAAATGGTTGAAACACCCCTGATGTGTGAAAATTGTGTGTTGTCGGTGAACGAAAGAGTCTTCCAGATTGATCTTATTTGTCTGCCGCTCAAGAAAGTGGATGTTGTTCTGGGAATGGACTGGCTTTCAGCTAATTCGATTTTTATCGGTTGTGAGGAGAAGCTAATTATTATTCCATCTGCTGAGGCTACTCCGAAAGATGTATTATCAACGATTTTAGAAGGTACGGTGGGAATGGTAAATTTCTTGTTTGAGAAAGAGAAATCTGTTTTATTGGTTCTTACTAAGGAAGGAAGTAGTGAACAGCAAGTTCTGAGTATTCCAATAGTGTGTGAATTTCCTGAAGTGTTTCCTGAGGATGTTTCTTCTCTTCCTCCGGAGAGAGAAGTTGAGTTCTCTATTGACCTGATACCGGGAACGGCTCCTATATCTGTTTCTCCGTATCGGATGGCACCGCTTGAATTAAGAGAATTAAAGGACCAATTGGAGGACTTGATGTCCAAGCATTTCGTTAGGCCTAGTGTTTCACCGTGGGGAGCTCCAGTGTTGTTGGTAAAGAAGAAAGATGGGGGAATGCGTTTGTGCATTGATTATCGTAAGTTGAATAAAGTTACCATTAAGAATAAGTATCCCTTACCAAGGATAGACGACTTATTAGATCAATTGAAAGGAGCCTGTGTGTTCTCGAAGATTGATTTACGGTCGGGTTATCATCAGATTCGAGTGAAGAGTTCCGATGTGCCAAAGACTGCATTTAGAACCCGTTATGGTCATTACGAATTCTTAGTGATGCCTTTCGGTGTGACTAATGCTCCAGCTGTTTTCATGGATTACATGAATCGAATATTTCAGGCTTACTTGGACCAATTTGTGGTAATCTTTATTGACGACATTCTTATTTATTCTCGTACTCCACAAGAGCACGGAGAACATCTGAGGATTGTCTTATCGGTCTTGCAAGAGAAGCAATTGTTTGCTAAGTTGAGCAAGTGTGAGTTTTGGATGTCGGAAGTTAATTTTCTTGGACATGTGATATCTCGAGGTGGTGTGGCAGTGGATCCATCGAAAGTAGAAGCAGTAATTAATTGGGAGAGACCGAGAAATGTTTCAGAAGTCATAAGTTTCTTGGGATTGGCCGGTTACTATAGAAGGTTTATCAAGGGCTTTTCTCAATTGGCCTTACCAATGACGAAACTTACTCGAAAGGATGTTATTTTTGAGTGGGATTCAGGTTGCGAACAAAGTTTTATGCATTTGAAGGAAAGTTTGACGAGTGCTCCAGTATTAATTATTCCTGATCCTAACAACTCTTATGAAGTATTCTGTGATGCTTCTAAGAGGGGATTAGGGGGTGTTCTGATGCAAGGTGGTCAAGTGGTAGCTTATGCTTCTCGACAGTTAAAAGTTCATGAGAAGAATTATCCAACTCATGATTTGGAACTAGCTGCAGTGGTTTTTGCACTGAAGGTGTGGCGTCATTATTTATATGGTGTACGTTTTGAAATGTTCAGTGACCACAAAAGTTTGAAGTATTTGTTTGATCAAAAGGAGTTGAATATGCGACAAAGAAGGTGGATGGAGTACTTAAAGGATTATGACTTAGAATTGAAGTATCATCCAGGAAAGGCGAATAAAGTAGCGGATGCTTTAAGTCGGAAAATGGTTCATAGTGCGGAATTGATGATTTTAGAGTATTCATTGTTGGAAAAGTTTAGAGATCTTAATCTCCAGTTTGTGTGGACTCCGAATGGTGTGATTATGGGAAATTTGAATGTCAATTCTACCTTGAGAGTTGAGATTCAACAGGCACAATTGTTAGAGGAAGAGTTACAAGAATTGTTACTTCAGCCGGGTTTTACACGAGCGACAGATGGGATTGTTCTGTTTAATCAAAGGATTTGTGTTCCGAGGGATGAGGCATTGAAAAGGAAGATCTTAGACGAAGCTCATAAAGGTACTTTTACGATACATCCTGGTTCTTCAAAGATGTATCAGGATTTAAAGAAGGATTATTGGTGGCCTGGGATGAAAAAGGATATAGCGGGATATGTGTCAGAATGTGCGGTGTGCCAACAGGTGAAGATTGAACACCAAAGACCGGGCGGTTTGTTACAACCTTTGGATATTCCAGTTTGGAAGTGGGATAGTATTTCTATGGATTTTGCAGTGGGTTTACCCCGTACCCAAGGTGGGTATGATTCTATTTGGGTGATTGTAGATCGACTAACTAAATCTGCACACTTCTTAGCCGTAAAGACTACTTATAAGGCAAGTCATCTTGCAAGGTTGTTTATTGCTGAGATTGTGAGATTGCATGGTATTCCTTCCAGTATTGTGTCCGATAGAGATCCGAAGTTTACTTCGAGATTTTGGAAAGTGTTCCAACAAGCGATGGGTACGAATTTGTGTTTGAGCACGTCGAATCATCCTCAAACGGATGGTCAGACTGAACGAACAATACAAACGATGGAGGATATGTTAAGAGCTTGTGTGTTAGAGAGTAGAGGGAATTGGAAAGAACTTTTGCCGTTAATTGAGTTTTCCTATAACAATAGTTATCATGCGAGCATCGGTATGGCTCCGTATGAAGCATTGTATGGGAGGAAGTGTAGAACACCTTTGTGTTGGGCTGAAATTGGCGAAGATAGAATTTTGGGACCCGAGATTATTCAAGAGACTACGGAAAAGATTCGAATGATCCGCGAGAAGGTTAAACAAGCACAAGATCGTCAAAAGAGTTATGCGGACAATCGTAGGAGACCTTTGGAATTTGAGGAGGGTGACCATGTATTTCTGAAAGTTACTCCGAGATTGAGATTGAAAGGACCGTTTAAGTCACGTAAGTTAAGTCCGAGATACGTGGGACCGTATCAGATTTTAGAAAGGATTGGTGAAGTTGCTTATAGATTAGCCTTACCACCCTCTCTATCCGAGATGCATGACGTTTTTCACGTATCTCAGCTCCGTAAGTTTATTCCTGATCCTCTTCGGCCAATTCTACCCGAATCAGTGGAAATTGAAGCGGATTTGACTTTTGAACCACAACCGAGTTGTATTGTGGGAAGGGAAACAAAAGTGTTAAGGAACAAAGATATTCCACTTGTTAAGGTGCAATGGGATATGACGCATCCGGGCGATGCTACTTGGGAACTAGAATCGGAAATGCGAGATTCTTATCCACATCTGTTCAGGTAATATTCTAAATTCGAGGACGAATTTCTATTTAAGGGGGGGAGGATGTAATACCCCGTAAATTTATAAACGCTCTGGTTAATATTATTATGATCAACTGGGTTCCGGAGTACTCTGAGTAATTATTTGATAAAATAATTAGAGTAAACTGACGAACTCATAGTCGATTAAATTAATAGTATTTAACGTTGAGTTTTTATAATTTGATGTATTTGAGCTAATTTTGGACATTTAGTAGTGTTACTAAAAATGATAGTTTCTATACTATCTATTTTCTTTTCATTTTCCTTGAAAACCAAACAAAAGCTAAAAGAGAAAGATAGAAAGAAAGAAAAGGAAAAAGGGAAGGAAGGAAAGGAAAAGAAAGAGGAAGAAGAGAAATTCTCCAAGAGCTCAAGAACATCATCAAGCAACAGTTCTTCATCTAAATCATCTCAGTATCAACCTCCTCGTCTAGTAATCCAGGTGGGTTCTAGTTAGACTCTTTAGAGTAGAGTTTTGTTGAGTTTAGAGTTAGGTTGAAATTGTGAAAATTGAATCTTTTTGCACAAAATTCGTGAATCTAACTGCTAAATGCAATGTTTGATTATATGTTATACTGGTTGTGATGTTATAACATGTTTTGATGCATTTTGATTGATGAAAATGGGATTTTGGGGTTGATTTTGGATCAACCCGTAGCAGAAAATTCTGCAGGAACTTCTGCATTTTTTCTCTGCCCATACGCGTATGGAGCATGTCAATACGCGTATGGGGCTTGTCAATACGCGTACGGCAAGGGCAATACGCGTATGGATGGCCGGAGATTTTGGGCAATACGCGTATCGCTTGGGGCAATACGCGTATGGCTGGGCGAGCTTTTGGGCAATACGCGTACGGGGAGTACCAATACGCGTACGGCCAGGAGAGTTACAGAATCCTGCTGTTGTGATTTATTTTTCCGATCGATTGTTTACAATGCCGTAACTTTTTGTACGTAACTCGGATTGGAACAATTTTGATATCGTTGGAAAGATAATAAAATGTACTTTCTTATTAAAATGGTTTTAAGATCGTCGGCCGATTTAATTAAGTCGGGATTTCTGAAATTGTGTCGTTTTATCGACTTTTACCTGTTAATTGTGTGTAATTATTATTGACAATATATGCATGTTAAAATATGGACTAGGCAGGGTGAGGATTATTACCAAAACTGTGTTGGAAGTGTGAATTGTTCCATGTGTTGCAACGCTCGTGCATGAAGGCCGAGGCGTATGCATTTCTGTTTATCAATAACCACAGTTGTGCGGTGTAGTTCATGAGACTCGAGCACCTCCTCTGAACGTTATACACAACTACTTGGCAGGTTTGAGTCCCGTGTTAAGTACGGTTGGAGCCTACGGGTAAAGAGACTTGTGACGGTGTACGGGCCGTGAGAAGTGACGGATCACGGTGTACGGACCGGTGATCCCGAATCCAATCGTATGCCAAGTAGCTACAAGGATCCATGACTCGGATCGCCTTCTAGACGTAGAAGGGTACGGGAAAAAGGGATACCTTGGTATTGGTTATTGATATGTGAGTTCTTGAGTGTACGGACTCAGAACGTATTTCGGTACTTTGTGAATCCTTGAGTTACAGGCTCAAGAGGTACTCCGGTACTAGTGTGAGTTTACAGGCTCACCGTGGCGGTTACTTGTGTGTGTGTACTCATGGTCTTTCCCCTTTCCCCTTGGACATGAGTTAGGACTTTGTTAGAACCTTGTAAAGCCGAGAGGACTTTAAGATAGGGAACTCAATGAGATTTGATGTATCTCACCCCACTGTTGTTGTTTACATCACAGGTTCTGCAGGTTCGGCGAAGGGTAAGGACAAGGTTATTTGACTTTCCTTACGGATCATGGTTTTGTGATGGCATGGCTTCCGCTATGGCGTTATGTTTTGAGATCATTGTATTGATCTAGTTCTTAGTTTTTATCATTTTGGAACATCTTGTATATGTAATGCCTTAGACTTTTAGGTGTTTTGTATTAGAGGCATTTATATATATAATGTGTTAACTAGGAACTTATTATGTTTCAGTACCAAAAGTGAAACTCATGTATAATATATGATTTGATGCATGTATTATTATATGGGTCTTTACAGTATAAAACTAATTATCCAAAATGAAAAGTACAGTTTTTGGTCTCTATTTTTTACGACAGTTATCTTGAATCTTGAACTGGCTTAAAAGGTAAGGTAACCTGCCCGATTGCTTGAACAATAGATGAAACACGTTCAAATTGTTTTCAGCTTAATAACGTTATTATTGTGTGTGAGTAACACTCATTAAGGCATTGATCGGAAGGAGAAAACAAAAGATATTAGAGTTGAAGAAATTAGATTACGGAATTAATTAGGATCAAATTAAAATAAATTAGGTAGAATTCATATTTTTACAATTACGCCTTTAATTTATGCATCTTCCTATATTATAAGGGAAAGGTTTTCATCTTTGTATCCCATTTGTAGTATTTGTGTTAGAAAAGATATATTAATGTTACATATGCAAAAATTGGTCATAGATAAATCTCTTATAAATTTTAGAAAATACAAAATAAATATGCGTTTATACACTTCTATTTGTTTCCCTAAGCATGACACATAATCTTTTTATAAAGGTCTTTTTGAATTGCTTATAGGTTGATTAACTTAATTTTAAAATACAACATGTTTTTAGCACACTAGATTAAAAAATATACTTATATTAAAAATATATTAAATTAAATTTAAATATTTAATTATAATTTTATATAAAATATTCATTATCAATTTAAATACTTTAATATAAATTTTATAAAAAATATTTGTTATCAATTTAAATATTTAAATATTAATTTACATAAGTAAAAAATAAAATAGTTGTGATTAAATAATATAAAAAACAACTAAGAAATAATCGTCATCAATACATGAAAGTAAAGGGACAACTCCACTCCATAAGACTCAAGGTATAAAACTAATTATCCAAAATGAAAAGTACAGTTTTTGGTCTCTATTTTTTACGACAGTTATCTTGAATCTTGAACTGGCTTAAAAGGTAAGGTAACCTGCCCGATTGCTTGAACAATAGATGAAACACGTTCAAATTGTTTTCAGCTTAATAACGTTATTATTGTGTGTGAGTAACACTCATTAAGGCATTGATCGGAAGGAGAAAACAAAAGATATTAGAGTTGAAGAAATTAGATTACGGAATTAATTAGGATCAAATTAAAATAAATTAGGTAGAATTCATATTTTTACAATTACGCCTTTAATTTATGCATCTTCCTATATTATAAGGGAAAGGTTTTCATCTTTGTATCCCATTTGTAGTATTTGTGTTAGAAAAGATATATTAATGTTACATATGCAAAAATTGGTCATAGATAAATCTCTTATAAATTTTAGAAAATACAAAATAAATATACGTTTATACACTTCTATTTGTTTCCCTAAGCATGACACATAATCTTTTTATAAAGGTCTTTTTGAATTGCTTATAGGTTGATTAACTTAATTTTAAAATACAACATGTTTTTAGCACACTAGATTAAAAAATATACTTATATTAAAAATATATTAAATTAAATTTAAATATTTAATTATAATTTTATATAAAATATTCATTATCAATTTAAATACTTTAATATAAATTTTATAAAAAATATTTGTTATCAATTTAAATATTTAAATATTAATTTACATAAGTAAAAAATAAAATAGTTGTGATTAAATAATATAAAAAACAACTAAGAAATAATCGTCATCAATACATGAAAGTAAAGGGACAACTCCACTCCATAAGACTCAAGGTATAAAACTAATTATCCAAAATGAAAAGTACAGTTTTTGGTCTCTATTTTTTACGACAGTTATCTTGAATCTTGAACTGGCTTAAAAGGTAAGGTAACCTGCCCGATTGCTTGAACAATAGATGAAACACGTTCAAATTGTTTTCAGCTTAATAACGTTATTATTGTGTGTGAGTAACACTCATTAGGGCATTGATCGGAAGGAGAAAACAAAAGATATTAGAGTTGAAGAAATTAGATTACGGAATTAATTAGGATCAAATTAAAATAAATTAGGTAGAATTCATATTTTTACAATTACGCCTTTAATTGATGCATCTTCCTATATTATAAGGGAAAGGTTTTCATCTTTGTATCCCATTTGTAGTATTTGTGTTAGAAAAGATATATTAATGTTACATATGCAAAAATTGGTCATAGATAAATCTCTTATAAATTTTAGAAAATACAAAATAAATATACGTTTATACACTTCTATTTGTTTCCCTAAGCATGACACATAATCTTTTTATAAAGTTCTTTTTGAATTGCTTATAGGTTGATTAACTTAATTTTAAAATACAACATGTTTTTAGCACACTAGATTAAAAAATATACTTATATTAAAAATATATTAAATTAAATTTAAATATTTAATTATAATTTTATATAAAATATTCATTATCAATTTAAATACTTTAATATAAATTTTATAAAAAATATTTGTTATCAATTTAAATATTTAAATATTAATTTACATAAGTAAAAAATAAAATAGTTGTGATTAAATAATATAAAAAACAACTAAGAAATAATCGTCATCAATACATGAAAGTAAAGGGACAACTCCACTCCATAAGACTCAAGGTATAAAACTAATTATCCAAAATGAAAAGTACAGTTTTTGGTCTCTATTTTTTACGACAGTTATCTTGAATCTTGAACTGGCTTAAAAGGTAAGGTAACCTGCCCAGATTGCTTGAACAATAGATGAAGCACGTTCAAATTGTTTTCAGCTTAATAACGTTATTATTGTGTGTGAGTAACACTCATTAAGGAATTGATCGGAAGGGGAAAACAAAACATATTAGAGTTGAAGAAATTAGATTACGGAATTAATTAGGATCAAATTAAAATAAATTAGGTAGAATTCATAGTTTCACAATTACGTCTTTAATTTATGCATCTTCCTATATTATAAGGGAAAGGTTTTCATCTTTGTATCCCATTTGTAGTATTTGTGTTAGAAAAGATATATTAATGTTACATATGCAAAAATTGGTCATAGATAAATCTCTTATAAATTTTAGAAATTACAAAATAAATATACGTTTATACACTTCTATTTGTTTCCCTAAGCATGGCACATAATCTTTTTATAAAGGTCTTTTTGAATTGCTTATAGGTTGATTAACTTAATTTTAAAATACAACATGTTTTTAGCACACTAGATTAAAAAATATACTTATATTAAAAATATATTAAATTAAATTTAAATATTTAATTATAATTTTATATAAAATATTCATTATCAATTTAAATACTTTAATATAAATTTTATAAAAAATATTTGTTATCAATTTAAATATTTAAATATTAATTTACATAAGTAAAAAATAAAATAGTTGTGATTAAATAATATAAAAAACAACTAAGAAATAATCGTCATCAATACATGAAAGTAAAGGGACAACTCCACTCCATAAGACTCAAGGTATAAAACTAATTATCCAAAATGAAAAGTACAGTTGTTGGTCTCTATTTTTTACGACAGTTATCTTGAATCTTGAACTGGCTTAAAAGGTAAGGTAACCTGCCCAGATTGCTTGAACAATAGATGAAGCACGTTCAAATTGTTTTCAGCTTAATAACGTTATTATTGTGTGTGAGTAACACTCATTAAGGAATTGATCGGAAGGAGAAAACAAAACATATTAGAGTTGAAGAAATTAGATTACGGAATTAATTAGGATCAAATTAAAATAAATTAGGTAGAATTCATAGTTTCACAATTACGTCTTTAATTTATGCATCTTCCTATATTATAAGGGAAAGGTTTTCATCTTTGTATCCCATTTGTAGTATTTGTGTTAGAAAAGATATATTAATGTTACATATGCAAAAATTGGTCATAGATAAATCTCTTATAAATTTTAGAAATTACAAAATAAATATACGTTTATACACTTCTATTTGTTTCCCTAAGCATGGCACATTATCTTTTTATAAAGGTCTTTTTGAATTGCTTATAGGTTGATTAACTTAATTTTAAAATACAACATGTTTTTAGCACACTAGATTAAAAAATATACTTATATTAAAAATATATTAAATTAAATTTAAATATTTAATTATAATTTTATATAAAATATTCATTATCAATTTAAATACTTTAATATAAATTTTATAAAAAATATTTGTTATCAATTTAAATATTTAAATATTAATTTACATAAGTAAAAAATAAAATAGTTGTGATTAAATAATATAAAAAACAACTAAGAAATAATCGTCATCAATACATGAAAGTAAAGGGACAACTCCACTCCATAAGACTCAAGGTATAAAACTAATTATCCAAAATGAAAAGTACAGTTTTTGGTCTCTATTTTTTACGACAGTTATCTTGAATCTTGAACTGGCTTAAAAGGTAAGGTAACCTGCCCAGATTGCTTGAACAATAGATGAAGCACGTTCAAATTGTTTTCAGCTTAATAACGTTATTATTGTGTGTGAGTAACACTCATTAAGGAATTGATCGGAAGGAGAAAACAAAACATATTAGAGTTGAAGAAATTAGATTACGGAATTAATTAGGATCAAATTAAAATAAATTAGGTAGAATTCATAGTTTCACAATTACGTCTTTAATTTATGCATCTTCCTATATTATAAGGGAAAGGTTTTCATCTTTGTATCCCATTTGTAGTATTTGTGTTAGAAAAGATATATTAATGTTACATATGCAAAAATTGGTCATAGATAAATCTCTTATAAATTTTAGAAAATACAAAATAAATATACGTTTATACACTTCTATTTGTTTCCCTAAGCATGACACAAAATCTTTTTATAAAGGTCTTTTTGAATTGCTTATAGGTTGATTAACTTAATTTTAAAATACAACATGTTTTTAGCACACTAGATTAAAAAATATACTTATATTAAAAATATATTAAATTAAATTTAAATATTTAATTATAATTTTATATAAAATATTCATTATCAATTTAAATACTTTAATATAAATTTTATAAAAAATATTTGTTATCAATTTAAATATTTAAATATTAATTTACATAAGTAAAAAATAAAATAGTCGTGATTAAATAATATAAAAAACAACTAAGAAATAATCGTCATCAATACATGAAAGTAAAGGGACAACTCCACTCCATAAGACTCAAGGTATAAAACTAATTATCCAAAATGAAAAGTACAGTTTTTGGTCTCTATTTTTTACGACAGTTATCTTGAATCTTGAACTGGCTTAAAAGGTAAGGTAACCTGCCCAGATTGCTTGAACAATAGATGAAGCACGTTCAAATTGTTTTCAGCTTAATAACGTTATTATTGTGTGTGAGTAACACTCATTAAGGAATTGATCGGAAGGAGAAAACAAAACATATTAGAGTTGAAGAAATTAGATTACGGAATTAATTAGGATCAAATTAAAATAAATTAGGTAGAATTCATATTTTTACAATTACGCCTTTAATTTATGCATCTTCCTATATTATAAGGGAAAGGTTTTCATCTTTGTATCCCATTTGTAGTATTTGTGTTAGAAAAGATATATTAATGTTACATATGCAAAAATTGGTCATAGATAAATCTCTTATAAATTTTAGAAAATACAAAATAAATATACGTTTATACACTTCTATTTGTTTCCCTAAGCATGGCACATTATCTTTTTATAAAGGTCTTTTTGAATTGCTTATAGGTTGATTAACTTAATTTTAAAATACAACATGTTTTTAGCACACTAGATTAAAAAATATACTTATATTAAAAATATATTAAATTAAATTTAAATATTTAATTATAATTTTATATAAAATATTCATTATCAATTTAAATACTTTAATATAAATTTTATAAAAAATATTTGGTATCAATTTAAATATTTAAATATTAATTTACATAAGTAAAAAATAAAATAGTTGTGATTAAATAATATAAAAAACAACTAAGAAATAATCGTCATCAATACATGAAAGTAAAGGGACAACTCCACTCCATAAGACTCAAGGTATAAAACTAATTATCCAAAATGAAAAGTACAGCTTTTGGTCTCTATTTTTTACGACAGTTATCTTGAATCTTGAACTGGCTTAAAAGGTAAGGTAACCTGCCCAGATTGCTTGAACAATAGATGAAGCACGTTCAAATTGTTTTCAGCTTAATAACGTTATTATTGTGTGTGAGTAACACTCATTAAGGAATTGATCGGAAGGAGAAAACAAAACATATTAGAGTTGAAGAAATTAGATTACGGAATTAATTAGGATCAAATTAAAATAAATTAGGTAGAATTCATAGTTTCACAATTACGTCTTTAATTTATGCATCTTCCTATATTATAAGGGAAAGGTTTTCATCTTTGTATCCCATTTGTAGTATTTATGTTAGAAAAGATATATTAATGTTACATATGCAAAAATTGGTCATAGATAAATCTCTTATAAATTTTAGAAAATACAAAATAAATATACGTTTATACACTTCTATTTGTTTCCCTAAGCATGACACATAATCTTTTTATAAAGGTCTTTTTGAATTGCTTATAGGTTGATTAACTTAATTTTAAAATACAACATGTTTTTAGCACACTAGATTAAAAAATATACTTATATTAAAAATATATTAAATTAAATTTAAATATTTAATTATAATTTTATATAAAATATTCATTATCAATTTAAATACTTTAATATAAATTTTATAAAAAATATTTGTTATCAATTTAAATATTTAAATATTAATTTACATAAGTAAAAAATAAAATAGTCGTGATTAAATAATATAAAAAACAACTAAGAAATAATCGTCATCAATACATGAAAGTAAAGGGACAACTCCACTCCATAAGACTCAAGGTATAAAACTAATTATCCAAAATGAAAAGTACAGTTTTTGGTCTCTATTTTTTACGACAGTTATCTTGAATCTTGAACTGGCTTAAAAGGTAAGGTAACCTGCCCAGATTGCTTGAACAATAGATGAAGCACGTTCAAATTGTTTTCAGCTTAATAACGTTATTATTGTGTGTGAGTAACACTCATTAAGGAATTGATCGGAAGGAGAAAACAAAACATATTAGAGTTGAAGAAATTAGATTACGGAATTAATTAGGATCAAATTAAAATAAATTAGGTAGAATTCATATTTTTACAATTACGCCTTTAATTTATGCATCTTCCTATATTATAAGGGAAAGGTTTTCATCTTTGTATCCCATTTGTAGTATTTGTGTTAGAAAAGATATATTAATGTTACATATGCAAAAATTGGTCATAGATAAATCTCTTATAAATTTTAGAAAATACAAAATAAATATACGTTTATACACTTCTATTTGTTTCCCTAAGCATGACACATAATCTTTTTATAAAGGTCTTTTTGAATTGCTTATAGGTTGATTAACTTAATTTTAAAATACAACATGTTTTTAGCACACTAGATTAAAAAATATACTTATATTAAAAATATATTAAATTAAATTTAAATATTTAATTATAATTTTATATAAAACATTCATTATCAATTTAAATACTTTAATATAAATTTTATAAAAAATATTTGTTATCAATTTAAATATTTAAATATTAATTTACATAAGTAAAAAATAAAATAGTTGTGATTAAATAATATAAAAAACAACTAAGAAATAATCGTCATCAATACATGAAAGTAAAGGGACAACTCCACTCCATAAGACTCAAGGTATAAAACTAATTATCCAAAATGAAAAGTACAGTTTTTGGTCTCTATTTTTTACGACAGTTATCTTGAATCTTGAACTGGCTTAAAAGGTAAGGTAACCTGCCCAGATTGCTTGAACAATAGATGAAGCACGTTCAAATTGTTTTCAGCTTAATAACGTTATTATTGTGTGTGAGTAACACTCATTAAGGAATTGATCGGAAGGAGAAAACAAAACATATTAGAGTTGAAGAAATTAGATTACGGAATTAATTAGGATCAAATTAAAATAAATTAGGTAGAATTCATAGTTTCACAATTACGTCTTTAATTTATGCATCTTCCTATATTATAAGGGAAAGGTTTTCATCTTTGTATCCCATTTGTAGTATTTGTGTTAGAAAAGATATATTAATGTTACATATGCAAAAATTGGTCATAGATAAATCTCTTATAAATTTTAGAAATTACAAAATAAATATACGTTTATACACTTCTATTTGTTTCCCTAAGCATGACACATAATCTTTTTATAAAGGTCTTTTTGAATTGCTTATAGGTTGATTAACTTAATTTTAAAATACAACATGTTTTTAGCACACTAGATTAAAAAATATACTTATATTAAAAATATATTAAATTAAATTTAAATATTTAATTATAATTTTATATAAAATATTCATTATCAATTTAAATACTTTAATATAAATTTTATAAAAAATATTTGTTATCAATTTAAATATTTAAATATTAATTTACATAAGTAAAAAATAAAATAGTTGTGATTAAATAATATAAAAAACAACTAAGAAATAATCGTCATCAATACATGAAAGTAAATGGACAACTCCACTCCATAAGACTCAAGGTATAAAATTAATTATCCAAAATGAAAAGTACAGTTTTTGGTCTCTATTTTTTACGACAGTTATCTTGAATCTTGAACTGGCTTAAAAGGTAAGGTAACCTGCCCAGATTGCTTGAACAATAGATGAAGCACGTTCAAATTGTTTTCAGCTTAATAACGTTATTATTGTGTGTGAGTAACACTCATTAAGGAATTGATCGGAAGGAGAAAACAAAACATATTAGAGTTGAAGAAATTAGATTACGGAATTAATTAGGATCAAATTAAAATAAATTAGGTAGAATTCATAGTTTCACAATTACGTCTTTAATTTATGCATCTTCCTATATTATAAGGGAAAGGTTTTCATCTTTGTATCCCATTTGTAGTATTTGTGTTAGAAAAGATATATTAATGTTACATATGCAAAAATTGGTCATAGATAAATCTCTTATAAATTTTAGAAATTACAAAATAAATATACGTTTATACACTTCTATTTGTTTCCCTAAGCATGACACATAATCTTTTTATAAAGGTCTTTTTGAATTGCTTATAGGTTGATTAACTTAATTTTAAAATACAACATGTTTTTAGCACACTAGATTAAAAAATATACTTATATTAAAAATATATTAAATTAAATTTAAATATTTAATTATAATTTTATATAAAATATTCATTATCAATTTAAATACTTTAATATAAATTTTATAAAAAATATTTGTTATCAATTTAAATATTTAAATATTAATTTACATAAGTAAAAAATAAAATAGTCGTGATTAAATAATATAAAAAACAACTAAGAAATAATCGTCATCAATACATGAAAGTAAAAGGACAACTCCACTCCATAAGACTCAAGGTATAAAACTAATTATCCAAAATGAAAAGTACAGTTTTTGGTCTCTATTTTTTACGACAGTTATCTTGAATCTTGAACTGGCTTAAAAGGTAAGGTAACCTGCCCAGATTGCTTGAACAATAGATGAAGCACGTTCAAATTGTTTTCAGCTTAATAACGTTATTATTGTGTGTGAGTAACACTCATTAAGGAATTGATCGGAAGGAGAAAACAAAACATATTAGAGTTTAAGAAATTAGATTACGGAATTAATTAGGATCAAATTAAAATAAATTAGGTAGAATTCATAGTTTCACAATTACGTCTTTAATTTATGCATCTTCCTATATTATAAGGGAAAGGTTTTCATCTTTGTATCCCATATGTAGTATTTGTGTTAGAAAAGATATATTAATGTTACATATGCAAAAATTGGTCATAGATAAATCTCTTATAAATTTTAGAAAATACAAAATAAATATAAGTTTATACACTTCTATTTGTTTCCCTAAGCATGACACATAGTCTTTTTATAAAGGTCTTTTTGAATTGCTTATAGGTTGATTAACTTAATTTTAAAATACAACATGTTTTTAGCACACTAGATTAAAAAATATACTTATATTAAAAATATATTAAATTAAATTTAAATATTTAATTATAATTTTATATAAAACATTCATTATCAATTTAAATACTTTAATATAAATTTTATAAAAAATATTTGTTATCAATTTAAATATTTAAATATTAATTTACATAAGTAAAAAATAAAATAGTTGTGATTAAATAATATAAAAAACAACTAAGAAATAATCGTCATCAATACATGAAAGTAAATGGACAACTCCACTCCATAAGACTCAAGGTATAAAATTAATTATCCAAAATGAAAAGTACAGTTTTTGGTCTCTATTTTTTACGACAATTATCTTGAATCTTGAACTGGCTTAAAAGGTAAGGTAACCTGCCCAGATTGCTTGAACAATAGATGAAGCACGTTCAAATTGTTTTCAGCTTAATAACGTTATTATTGTGTGTGAGTAACACTCATTAAGGAATTGATCGGAAGGAGAAAACAAAACATATTAGAGTTGAAGAAATTAGATTACGGAATTAATTAGGATCAAATTAAAATAAATTAGGTAGAATTCATAGTTTCACAATTACGTCTTTAATTTATGCATCTTCCTATATTATAAGGGAAAGGTTTTCATCTTTGTATCCCATTTGTAGTATTTGTGTTAGAAAAGATATATTAATGTTACATATGCAAAAATTGGTCATAGATAAATCTCTTATAAATTTTAGAAAATACAAAATAAATATACGTTTATACACTTCTATTTGTTTCCCTAAGCATGACACATAATCTTTTTATAAAGGTCTTTTTGAATTGCTTATAGGTTGATTAACTTAATTTTAAAATACAACATGTTTTTAGCACACTAGATTAAAAAATATACTTATATTAAAAATATATTAAATTAAATTTAAATATTTAATTATAATTTTATATAAAATATTCATTATCAATTTAAATACTTTAATATAAATTTTATTAAAAATATTTGTTATCAATTTAAATATTTAAATATTAATTTACATAAGTAAAAAATAAAATAGTCGTGATTAAATAATATAAAAAACAACTAAGAAATAATCGTCATCAATACATGAAAGTAAAGGGACAACTCCACTCCATAAGACTCAAGGTATAAAACTAATTATCCAAAATGAAAAGTACAGTTTTTGGTCTCTATTTTTTACGACAGTTATCTTGAATCTTGAACTGGCTTAAAAGGTAAGGTAACCTGCCCAGATTGCTTGAACAATAGATGAAGCACGTTTAAATTGTTTTCAGCTTAATAACATTATTATTGTGTGTGAGTAACACTCATTAAGGAATTGATCGGAAGGAGAAAACAAAACATATTAGAGTTGAAGAAATTAGATTACGGAATTAATTAGGATCAAATTAAAATAAATTAGGTAGAATTCATAGTTTTACAATTACGCCTTTAATTTATGCATCTTCCTATATTATAAGGGAAAGGTTTTCATCTTTGTATCCCATTTGTAGTATTTGTGTTAGAAAAGATATATTAATGTTACATATGCAAAAATTGGTCATAGATAAATCTCTTATAAATTTTAGAAAATACAAAATAAATATACGTTTATACACTTCTATTTGTTTCCCTAAGCATGACACATAATCTTTTTATAAAGGTCTTTTTGAATTGCTTATAGGTTGATTAACTTAATTTTAAAATACAACATGTTTTTAGCACACTAGATTAAAAAATATACTTATATTAAAAATATATTAAATTAAATTTAAATATTTAATTATAATTTTATATAAAATATTCATTATCAATTTAAATACTTTAATATAAATTTTATAAAAAATATTTGTTATCAATTTAAATATTTAAATATTAATTTACATAAGTAAAAAATAAAATAGTTGTGATTAAATAATATAAAAAACAACTAAGAAATAATCGTCATCAATACATGAAAGTAAAGGGACAACTCCACTCCATAAGACTCAAGGTATAAAACTAATTATCCTAAATGAAAAGTACAGTTTTTGGTCTCTATTTTTTACGACAGTTATCTTGAATCTTGAACTGGCTTAAAAGGTAAGGTAACCTGCCCAGATTGCTTGAACAATAGATGAAACACGTTCAAATTGTTTTCAGCTTAATAACGTTATTATTGTGTGTGAGTAACACTCATTAAGGAATTGATCGGAAGGAGAAAACAAAACATATTAGAGTTGAAGAAATTAGATTACGGAATTAATTAGGATCAAATTAAAATAAATTAGGTAGAATTCATAGTTTCACAATTACGTCTTTAATTTATGCATCTTCCTATATTATAAGGGAAAGGTTTTCATCTTTGTATCCCATTTGTAGTATTTGTGTTAGAAAAGATATATTAATGTTACATATGCAAAAATTGGTCATAGATAAATCTCTTATAAATTTTAGAAATTACAAAATAAATATACGTTTATACACTTCTATTTGTTTCCCTAAGCATGACACATAATCTTTTTATAAAGGTCTTTTTGAATTGCTTATAGGTTGATTAACTTAATTTTAAAATACAACATGTTTTTAGCACACTAGATTAAAAAATATACTTATATTAAAAATATATTAAATTAAATTTAAATATTTAATTATAATTTTATATAAAATATTCATTATCAATTTAAATACTTTAATATAAATTTTATAAAAAATATTTGTTATCAATTTAAATATTTAAATATTAATTTACATAAGTAAAAAATAAAATAGTCGTGATTAAATAATATAAAAAACAACTAAGAAATAATCGTCATCAATACATGAAAGTAAAGGGACAACTCCACTCCATAAGACTCAAGGTATAAAACTAATTATCCAAAATGAAAAGTACAGTTTTTGGTCTCTATTTTTTACGACAGTTATCTTGAATCTTGAACTGGCTTAAAAGGTAAGGTAACCTGCCCAGATTGCTTGAACAATAGATGAAGCACGTTCAAATTGTTTTCAGCTTAATAACGTTATTATTGTGTGTGAGTAACACTCATTAAGGAATTGATCGGAAGGAGAAAACAAAACATATTAGAGTTTAAGAAATTAGATTACGGAATTAATTAGGATCAAATTAAAATAAATTAGGTAGAATTCATAGTTTCACAATTACGTCTTTAATTTATGCATCTTCCTATATTATAAGGGAAAGGTTTTCATCTTTGTATCCCATATGTAGTATTTGTGTTAGAAAAGATATATTAATGTTACATATGCAAAAATTGGTCATAGATAAATCTCTTATAAATTTTAGAAAATACAAAATAAATATAAGTTTATACACTTCTATTTGTTTCCCTAAGCATGACACATAGTCTTTTTATAAAGGTCTTTTTGAATTGCTTATAGGTTGATTAACTTAATTTTAAAATACAACATGTTTTTAGCACACTAGATTAAAAAATATACTTATATTAAAAATATATTAAATTAAATTTAAATATTTAATTATAATTTTATATAAAATATTCATTATCAATTTAAATACTTTAATATAAATTTTATAAAAAATATTTGTTATCAATTTAAATATTTAAATATTAATTTACATAAGTAAAAAATAAAATAGTTGTGATTAAATAATATAAAAAACAACTAAGAAATAATCGTCATCAATACATGAAAGTAAATGGACAACTCCACTCCATAAGACTCAAGGTATAAAATTAATTATCCAAAATGAAAAGTACAGTTTTTGGTCTCTATTTTTTACGACAGTTATCTTGAATCTTGAACTGGCTTAAAAGGTAAGGTAACCTGCCCAGATTGCTTGAACAATAGATGAAGCACGTTCAAATTGTTTTCAGCTTAATAACGTTATTATTGTGTGTGAGTAACACTCATTAAGGAATTGATCGGAAGGAGAAAACAAAACATATTAGAGTTGAAGAAATTAGATTACGGAATTAATTAGGATCAAATTAAAATAAATTAGGTAGAATTCATAGTTTCACAATTACGTCTTTAATTTATGCATCTTCCTATATTATAAGGGAAAGGTTTTCATCTTTGTATCCCATTTGTAGTATTTGTGTTAGAAAAGATATATTAATGTTACATATGCAAAAATTGGTCATAGATAAATCTCTTATAAATTTTAGAAAATACAAAATAAATATACGTTTATACACTTCTATTTGTTTCCCTAAGCATGACACATAATCTTTTTATAAAGGTCTTTTTGAATTGCTTATAGGTTGATTAACTTAATTTTAAAATACAACATGTTTTTAGCACACTAGATTAAAAAATATACTTATATTAAAAATATATTAAATTAAATTTAAATATTTAATTATAATTTTATATAAAATATTCATTATCAATTTAAATACTTTAATATAAATTTTATAAAAAATATTTCTTATCAATTTAAATATTTAAATATTAATTTACATAAGTAAAAAATAAAATAGTCGTGATTAAATAATATAAAAAACAACTAAGAAATAATCGTCATCAATACATGAAAGTAAAGGGACAACTCCACTCCATAAGACTCAAGGTATAAAACTAATTATCCAAAATGAAAAGTACAGTTTTTGGTCTCTATTTTTTACGACAGTTATCTTGAATCTTGAACTGGCTTAAAAGGTAAGGTAACCTGCCCAGATTGCTTGAACAATAGATGAAGCACGTTCAAATTGTTTTCAGCTTAATAACGTTATTATTGTGTGTGAGTAACACTCATTAAGGAATTGATCGGAAGGAGAAAACAAAACATATTAGAGTTTAAGAAATTAGATTACGGAATTAATTAGGATCAAATTAAAATAAATTAGGTAGAATTCATAGTTTCACAATTACGTCTTTAATTTATGCATCTTCCTATATTATAAGGGAAAGGTTTTCATCTTTGTATCCCATATGTAGTATTTGTGTTAGAAAAGATATATTAATGTTACATATGCAAAAATTGGTCATAGATAAATCTCTTATAAATTTTAGAAAATACAAAATAAATATAAGTTTATACACTTCTATTTGTTTCCCTAAGCATGACACATAGTCTTTTTATAAAGGTCTTTTTGAATTGCTTATAGGTTGATTAACTTAATTTTAAAATACAACATGTTTTTAGCACACTAGATTAAAAAATATACTTATATTAAAAATATATTAAATTAAATTTAAATATTTAATTATAATTTTATATAAAATATTCATTATCAATTTAAATACTTTAATATAAATTTTATAAAAAATATTTGTTATCAATTTAAATATTTAAATATTAATTTACATAAGTAAAAAATAAAATAGTTGTGATTAAATAATATAAAAAACAACTAAGAAATAATCGTCATCAATACATGAAAGTAAATGGACAACTCCACTCCATAAGACTCAAGGTATAAAATTAATTATCCAAAATGAAAAGTACAGTTTTTGGTCTCTATTTTTTACGACAGTTATCTTGAATCTTGAACTGGCTTAAAAGGTAAGGTAACCTGCCCAGATTGCTTGAACAATAGATGAAGCACGTTCAAATTGTTTTCAGCTTAATAACGTTATTATTGTGTGTGAGTAACACTCATTAAGGAATTGATCGGAAGGAGAAAACAAAACATATTAGAGTTGAAGAAATTAGATTACGGAATTAATTAGGATCAAATTAAAATAAATTAGGTAGAATTCATAGTTTCACAATTACGTCTTTAATTTATGCATCTTCCTATATTATAAGGGAAAGGTTTTCATCTTTGTATCCCATTTGTAGTATTTGTGTTAGAAAAGATATATTAATGTTACATATGCAAAAATTGGTCATAGATAAATCTCTTATAAATTTTAGAAAATACAAAATAAATATACGTTTATACACTTCTATTTGTTTCCCTAAGCATGACACATAATCTTTTTATAAAGGTCTTTTTGAATTGCTTATAGGTTGATTAACTTAATTTTAAAATACAACATGTTTTTAGCACACTAGATTAAAAAATATACTTATATTAAAAATATATTAAATTAAATTTAAATATTTAATTATAATTTTATATAAAATATTCATTATCAATTTAAATACTTTAATATAAATTTTATTAAAAATATTTGTTATCAATTTAAATATTTAAATATTAATTTACATAAGTAAAAAATAAAATAGTCGTGATTAAATAATATAAAAAACAACTAAGAAATAATCGTCATCAATACATGAAAGTAAAGGGACAACTCCACTCCATAAGACTCAAGGTATAAAACTAATTATCCAAAATGAAAAGTACAGTTTTTGGTCTCTATTTTTTACGACAGTTATCTTGAATCTTGAACTGGCTTAAAAGGTAAGGTAACCTGCCCAGATTGCTTGAACAATAGATGAAGCACGTTTAAATTGTTTTCAGCTTAATAACATTATTATTGTGTGTGAGTAACACTCATTAAGGAATTGATCGGAAGGAGAAAACAAAACATATTAGAGTTGAAGAAATTAGATTACGGAATTAATTAGGATCAAATTAAAATAAATTAGGTAGAATTCATAGTTTTACAATTACGCCTTTAATTTATGCATCTTCCTATATTATAAGGGAAAGGTTTTCATCTTTGTATCCCATTTGTAGTATTTGTGTTAGAAAAGATATATTAATGTTACATATGCAAAAATTGGTCATAGATAAATCTCTTATAAATTTTAGAAAATACAAAATAAATATACGTTTATACACTTCTATTTGTTTCCCTAAGCATGACACATAATCTTTTTATAAAGGTCTTTTTGAATTGCTTATAGGTTGATTAACTTAATTTTAAAATACAACATGTTTTTAGCACACTAGATTAAAAAATATACTTATATTAAAAATATATTAAATTAAATTTAAATATTTAATTATAATTTTATATAAAATATTCATTATCAATTTAAATACTTTAATATAAATTTTATAAAAAATATTTGTTATCAATTTAAATATTTAAATATTAATTTACATAAGTAAAAAATAAAATAGTTGTGATTAAATAATATAAAAAACAACTAAGAAATAATCGTCATCAATACATGAAAGTAAAGGGACAACTCCACTCCATAAGACTCAAGGTATAAAACTAATTATCCTAAATGAAAAGTACAGTTTTTGGTCTCTATTTTTTACGACAGTTATCTTGAATCTTGAACTGGCTTAAAAGGTAAGGTAACCTGCCCAGATTGCTTGAACAATAGATGAAACACGTTCAAATTGTTTTCAGCTTAATAACGTTATTATTGTGTGTGAGTAACACTCATTAAGGAATTGATCGGAAGGAGAAAACAAAACATATTAGAGTTGAAGAAATTAGATTACGGAATTAATTAGGATCAAATTAAAATAAATTAGGTAGAATTCATAGTTTCACAATTACGTCTTTAATTTATGCATCTTCCTATATTATAAGGGAAAGGTTTTCATCTTTGTATCCCATTTGTAGTATTTGTGTTAGAAAAGATATATTAATGTTACATATGCAAAAATTGGTCATAGATAAATCTCTTATAAATTTTAGAAATTACAAAATAAATATACGTTTATACACTTCTATTTGTTTCCCTAAGCATGACACATAATCTTTTTATAAAGGTCTTTTTGAATTGCTTATAGGTTGATTAACTTAATTTTAAAATACAACATGTTTTTAGCACACTAGATTAAAAAATATACTTATATTAAAAATATATTAAATTAAATTTAAATATTTAATTATAATTTTATATAAAATATTCATTATCAATTTAAATACTTTAATATAAATTTTATAAAAAATATTTGTTATCAATTTAAATATTTAAATATTAATTTACATAAGTAAAAAATAAAATAGTCGTGATTAAATAATATAAAAAACAACTAAGAAATAATCGTCATCAATACATGAAAGTAAAGGGACAACTCCACTCCATAAGACTCAAGGTATAAAACTAATTATCCAAAATGAAAAGTACAGTTTTTGGTCTCTATTTTTTACGACAGTTATCTTGAATCTTGAACTGGCTTAAAAGGTAAGGTAACCTGCCCAGATTGCTTGAACAATAGATGAAGCACGTTCAAATTGTTTTCAGCTTAATAACGTTATTATTGTGTGTGAGTAACACTCATTAAGGAATTGATCGGAAGGAGAAAACAAAACATATTAGAGTTTAAGAAATTAGATTACGGAATTAATTAGGATCAAATTAAAATAAATTAGGTAGAATTCATAGTTTCACAATTACGTCTTTAATTTATGCATCTTCCTATATTATAAGGGAAAGGTTTTCATCTTTGTATCCCATATGTAGTATTTGTGTTAGAAAAGATATATTAATGTTACATATGCAAAAATTGGTCATAGATATATCTCTTATAAATTTTAGAAAATACAAAATAAATATAAGTTTATACACTTCTATTTGTTTCCCTAAGCATGACACATAGTCTTTTTATAAAGGTCTTTTTGAATTGCTTATAGGTTGATTAACTTAATTTTAAAATACAACATGTTTTTAGCACACTAGATTAAAAAATATACTTATATTAAAAATATATTAAATTAAATTTAAATATTTAATTATAATTTTATATAAAATATTCATTATCAATTTAAATACTTTAATATAAATTTTATAAAAAATATTTGTTATCAATTTAAATATTTAAATATTAATTTACATAAGTAAAAAATAAAATAGTTGTGATTAAATAATATAAAAAACAACTAAGAAATAATCGTCATCAATACATGAAAGTAAATGGACAACTCCACTCCATAAGACTCAAGGTATAAAATTAATTATCCAAAATGAAAAGTACAGTTTTTGGTCTCTATTTTTTACGACAGTTATCTTGAATCTTGAACTGGCTTAAAAGGTAAGGTAACCTGCCCAGATTGCTTGAACAATAGATGAAGCACGTTCAAATTGTTTTCAGCTTAATAACGTTATTATTGTGTGTGAGTAACACTCATTAAGGAATTGATCGGAAGGAGAAAACAAAACATATTAGAGTTGAAGAAATTAGATTACGGAATTAATTAGGATCAAATTAAAATAAATTAGGTAGAATTCATAGTTTCACAATTACGTCTTTAATTTATGCATCTTCCTATATTATAAGGGAAAGGTTTTCATCTTTGTATCCCATTTGTAGTATTTGTGTTAGAAAAGATATATTAATGTTACATATGCAAAAATTGGTCATAGATAAATCTCTTATAAATTTTAGAAAATACAAAATAAATATACGTTTATACACTTCTATTTGTTTCCCTAAGCATGACACATAATCTTTTTATAAAGGTCTTTTTGAATTGCTTATAGGTTGATTAACTTAATTTTAAAATACAACATGTTTTTAGCACACTAGATTAAAAAATATACTTATATTAAAAATATATTAAATTAAATTTAAATATTTAATTATAATTTTATATAAAATATTCATTATCAATTTAAATACTTTAATATAAATTTTATAAAAAATATTTGTTATCAATTTAAATATTTAAATATTAATTTACATAAGTAAAAAATAAAATAATCGTGATTAAATAATATAAAAAACAACTAAGAAATAATCGTCATCAATACATGAAAGTAAAGGGGCAACTCCACTCCATAAGACTCAAGGTATAAAACTAATTATCCAAAATGAAAAGTACAGTTTTTGGTCTCTATTTTTTACGACAGTTATCTTGAATCTTGAACTGGCTTAAAAGGTAAGGTAACCTGCCCAGATTGCTTGAACAATAGATGAAACACGTTCAAATTGTTTTCAGCTTAATAACGTTATTATTGTGTGTGAGTAACACTCATTAAGGCATTGATCGGAAGGAGAAAACAAAACATATTAGAGTTGAAGAAATTAGATTACGGAATTAATTAGGATCAAATTAAAATAAATTAGGTAGAATTCATATTTTCACAATTACGCCTTTAATTTATGCATCTTCCTATATTATAAGGGAAAGGTTTTCATCTTTGTATCCCATTTGTAGTATTTGTGTTAGAAAAGATATATTAATGTTACATATGCAAAAATTGGTCATAGATAAATCTCTTATAAATTTTAGAAAATACAAAATAAATATACGTTTATACACTTCTATTTGTTTCCCTAAGCATGACACATCATCTTTTTATAAAGGTCTTTTTGAATTGCTTATAGGTAGATTAACTTAATTTTAAAATACAACATGTTTTTAGCACACTAGATTAAAAAATATACTTATATTAAAAATATATTAAATTAAATTTAAATATTTAATTATAATTTTATATAAAATATTCATTATCAATTTAAATACTTTAATATAAATTTTATAAAAAATATTTGTTATCAATTTAGATATTTAAATATTAATTTACATAAGTAAAAAATAAAATAGTTGTGATTAAATAATATAAAAAACAACTAAGAAATAATCGTCATCAATACATGAAAGTAAATGGACAACTCCACTCCATAAGACTCAAGGTATAAAATTAATTATCCAAAATGAAAAGTACAGTTTTTGGTCTCTATTTTTTACGACAGTTATCTTGAATCTTGAACTGGCTTAAAAGGTAAGGTAACCTGCCCAGATTGCTTGAACAATAGATGAAGCACGTTCAAATTGTTTTCAGCTTAATAACGTTATTATTGTGTGTGAGTAACACTCATTAAGGAATTGATCGGAAGGAGAAAACAAAACATATTAGAGTTGAAGAAATTAGATTACGGAATTAATTAGGATCAAATTAAAATAAATTAGGTAGAATTCATAGTTTCACAATTACGTCTTTAATTTATGCATCTTCCTATATTATAAGGGAAAGGTTTTCATCTTTGTATCCCATTTGTAGTATTTGTGTTAGAAAAGATATATTAATGTTACATATGCAAAAATTGGTCATAGATAAATCTCTTATAAATTTTAGAAAATACAAAATAAATATACGTTTATACACTTCTATTTGTTTCCCTAAGCATGACACATAATCTTTTTATAAAGGTCTTTTTGAATTGCTTATAGGTTGATTAACTTAATTTTTAAATACAACATGTTTTTAGCACACTAGATTAAAAAATATACTTATATTAAAAATATATTAAATTAAATTTGAATATTTAATTATAATTTTATATAAAATATTCATTATCAATTTAAATACTTTAATATAAATTTTATAAAAAATATTTGTTATCAATTTAAATATTTAAATATTAATTTACATAAGTAAAAAATAAAATAGTCGTGATTAAATAATATAAAAAACAACTAAGAAATAATCGTCATCAATACATGAAAGTAAAGGGACAACTCCACTCCATAAGACTCAAGGTATAAAACTAATTATCCAAAATGAAAAGTACAGTTTTTGGTCTCTATTTTTTACGACAGTTATCTTGAATCTTGAACTGGCTTAAAAGGTAAGGTAACCTGCCCAGATTGCTTGAACAATAGATGAAACACGTTCAAATTGTTTTCAGCTTAATAACGTTATTATTGTGTGTGGGTAACACTCATTAAGGCATTGATCGGAAGGAGAAAACAAAACATATTAGAGTTGAAGAAATTAGATTACGGAATTAATTAGGATCAAATTAAAATAAATTAGGTAGAATTCATATTTTTACAATTACGCCTTTAATTTATGCATCTTCCTATATTATAAGGGAAAGGTTTTCATCTTTGTATCCCATTTGTAGTATTTGTGTTAGAAAAGATATATTAATGTTACATATGCAAAAATTGGTCATAGATAAATCTCTTATAAATTTTAGAAAATACAAAATAAATATACGTTTATACACTTCTATTTGTTTCCCTAAGCATGACACATCATCTTTTTATAAAGGTCTTTTTGAATTGCTTATAGGTTGATTAACTTAATTTTAAAATACAACATGTTTTTAGCACACTAGATTAAAAAATATACTTATATTAAAAATATATTAAATTAAATTTAAATATTTAATTATAATTTTATATAAAATATTCATTATCAATTTAAATACTTTAATATAAATTTTATAAAAAATATTTGTTATCAATTTAAATATTTAAATATTAATTTACATAAGTAAAAAATAAAATAGTTGTGATTAAATAATATAAAAAACAACTAAGAAATAATCGTCATCAATACATGAAAGTAAAGGGGCAACTCCACTCCATAAGACTCAAGGTATAAAACTAATTATCCAAAATGAAAAGTACAGTTTTTGGTCTCTATTTTTTACGACAGTTATCTTGAATCTTGAACTGGCTTAAAAGGTAAGGTAACCTGCCCAGATTGCTTGAACAATAGATGAAACACGTTCAAATTGTTTTCAGCTTAATAACGTTATTATTGTGTGTGAGTAACACTCATTAAGGCATTGATCGGAAGGAGAAAACAAAACATATTAGAGTTGAAGAAATTAGATTACGGAATTAATTAGGATCAAATTAAAATAAATTAGGTAGAATTCATATTTTCACAATTACGCCTTTAATTTATGCATCTTCCTATATTATAAGGGAAAGGTTTTCATCTTTGTATCCCATTTGTAGTATTTGTGTTAGAAAAGATATATTAATGTTACATATGCAAAAATTGGTCATAGATAAATCTCTTATAAATTTTAGAAAATACAAAATAAATATACGTTTATACACTTCTATTTGTTTCCCTAAGCATGACACATCATCTTTTTATAAAGGTCTTTTTGAATTGCTTATAGGTAGATTAACTTAATTTTAAAATACAACATGTTTTTAGCACACTAGATTAAAAAATATACTTATATTAAAAATATATTAAATTAAATTTAAATATTTAATTATAATTTTATATAAAATATTCATTATCAATTTAAATACTTTAATATAAATTTTATAAAAAATATTTGTTATCAATTTAGATATTTAAATATTAATTTACATAAGTAAAAAATAAAATAGTTGTGATTAAATAATATAAAAAACAACTAAGAAATAATCGTCATCAATACATGAAAGTAAATGGACAACTCCACTCCATAAGACTCAAGGTATAAAATTAATTATCCAAAATGAAAAGTACAGTTTTTGGTCTCTATTTTTTACGACAGTTATCTTGAATCTTGAACTGGCTTAAAAGGTAAGGTAACCTGCCCAGATTGCTTGAACAATAGATGAAGCACGTTCAAATTGTTTTCAGCTTAATAACGTTATTATTGTGTGTGAGTAACACTCATTAAGGAATTGATCGGAAGGAGAAAACAAAACATATTAGAGTTGAAGAAATTAGATTACGGAATTAATTAGGATCAAATTAAAATAAATTAGGTAGAATTCATAGTTTCACAATTACGTCTTTAATTTATGCATCTTCCTATATTATAAGGGAAAGGTTTTCATCTTTGTATCCCATTTGTAGTATTTGTGTTAGAAAAGATATATTAATGTTACATATGCAAAAATTGGTCATAGATAAATCTCTTATAAATTTTAGAAAATACAAAATAAATATACGTTTATACACTTCTATTTGTTTCCCTAAGCATGACACATAATCTTTTTATAAAGGTCTTTTTGAATTGCTTATAGGTTGATTAACTTAATTTTTAAATACAACATGTTTTTAGCACACTAGATTAAAAAATATACTTATATTAAAAATATATTAAATTAAATTTGAATATTTAATTATAATTTTATATAAAATATTCATTATCAATTTAAATACTTTAATATAAATTTTATAAAAAATATTTGTTATCAATTTAAATATTTAAATATTAATTTACATAAGTAAAAAATAAAATAGTCGTGATTAAATAATATAAAAAACAACTAAGAAATAATCGTCATCAATACATGAAAGTAAAGGGACAACTCCACTCCATAAGACTCAAGGTATAAAACTAATTATCCAAAATGAAAAGTACAGTTTTTGGTCTCTATTTTTTACGACAGTTATCTTGAATCTTGAACTGGCTTAAAAGGTAAGGTAACCTGCCCAGATTGCTTGAACAATAGATGAAACACGTTCAAATTGTTTTCAGCTTAATAACGTTATTATTGTGTGTGGGTAACACTCATTAAGGCATTGATCGGAAGGAGAAAACAAAACATATTAGAGTTGAAGAAATTAGATTACGGAATTAATTAGGATCAAATTAAAATAAATTAGGTAGAATTCATATTTTTACAATTACGCCTTTAATTTATGCATCTTCCTATATTATAAGGGAAAGGTTTTCATCTTTGTATCCCATTTGTAGTATTTGTGTTAGAAAAGATATATTAATGTTACATATGCAAAAATTGGTCATAGATAAATCTCTTATAAATTTTAGAAAATACAAAATAAATATACGTTTATACACTTCTATTTGTTTCCCTAAGCATGACACATCATCTTTTTATAAAGGTCTTTTTGAATTGCTTATAGGTTGATTAACTTAATTTTAAAATACAACATGTTTTTAGCACACTAGATTAAAAAATATACTTATATTAAAAATATATTAAATTAAATTTAAATATTTAATTATAATTTTATATAAAATATTCATTATCAATTTAAATACTTTAATATAAATTTTATAAAAAATATTTGTTATCAATTTAAATATTTAAATATTAATTTACATAAGTAAAAAATAAAATAGTTGTGATTAAATAATATAAAAAACAACTAAGAAATAATCGTCATCAATATATGAAAGTAAAGGGACAACTCCACTCCATAAGACTCAAGGTATAAAACTAATTATCCAAAATGAAAAGTACAGTTTTTGGTCTCTATTTTTTACGACAGTTATCTTGAATCTTGAACTGGCTTAAAAGGTAAGGTAACCTGCCCAGATTGCTTGAACAATAGATGAAACACGTTCCAATTGTTTTCAGCTTAATAACGTTATTATTGTGTGTGAGTAACACTCATTAAGGCATTGATCGGAAGGAGAAAACAAAAGATATTAGAGTTGAAGAAATTAGATTACGGAATTAATTAGGATCAAATTAAAATAACTTAGGTAGAATTCATATTTTTACAATTACGCCTTTAATTTATGCATCTTCCTATATTATAAGGGAAAGGTTTTCATCTTTGTATCCCATTTGTAGTATTTGTGTTAGAAAAGATATATTAATGTTACATATGCAAAAATTGGTCATAGATAAATCTCTTATAAATTTTAGAAATTACAAAATAAATATACGTTTATACACTTCTATTTGTTTCCCTAAGCATGACACATAATCTTTTTATAAAGGTCTTTTTGAATTGCTTATAGGTTGATTAACTTAATTTTAAAATACAACATGTTTTTAGCACACTAGATTAAAAAATATACTTATATTAAAAATATATTAAATTAAATTTAAATATTTAATTATAATTTTATATAAAATATTCATTATCAATTTAAATACTTTAATATAAATTTTATAAAAAATATTTGTTATCAATTTAAATATTTAAATATTAATTTACATAAGTAAAAAATAAAATAGTTGTGATTAAATAATATAAAAAACAACTAAGAAATAATCGTCATCAATACATGAAAGTAAAGGGACAACTCCACTCCATAAGACTCAAGGTATAAAACTAATTATCCAAAATGAAAAGTACAGTTGTTGGTCTCTATTTTTTACGACAGTTATCTTGAATCTTGAACTGGCTTAAAAGGTAAGGTAACCTGCCCAGATTGCTTGAACAATAGATGAAACACATTCAAATTGTTTTCAGCTTAATAACGTTATTATTGTGTGTGAGTAACACTCATTAAGGCATTGATCGGAAGGAGAAAACAAAAGATATTAGAGTT
The DNA here is from genome assembly GCA_022829125.1 of Lathyrus tuberosus. Lineage (NCBI taxonomy): Eukaryota > Viridiplantae > Streptophyta > Magnoliopsida > Fabales > Fabaceae > Lathyrus > Lathyrus tuberosus. Next base: position 1,600,301 of record JALAZF010000052.1, on the reverse strand, counting down.
GAAGAAATTAGATTACGGAATTAATTAGGATCAAATTAAAATAACTTAGGTAGAATTCATATTTTTACAATTACGCCTTTAATTTATGCATCTTCCTATATTATAAGGGAAAGGTTTTCATCTTTGTATCCCATTTGTAGTATTTGTGTTAGAAAAGATATATTAATGTTACATATGCAAAAATTGGTCATAGATAAATCTCTTATAAATTTTAGAAAATACAAAATAAATATACGTTTATACACTTCTATTTGTTTCCCTAAGCATGACACATAATCTTTTTATAAAGGTCTTTTTGAATTGCTTATAGGTTGATTAACTTAATTTTAAAATACAACATGTTTTTAGCACACTAGATTAAAAAATATACTTATATTAAAAATATATTAAATTAAATTTAAATATTTAATTATAATTTTATATAAAATATTCATTATCAATTTAAATACTTTAATATAAATTTTATAAAAAATATTTGTTATCAATTTAAATATTTAAATATTAATTTACATAAGTAAAAAATAAAATAGTTGTGATTAAATAATATAAAAAACAACTAAGAAATAATCGTCATCAATACATGAAAGTAAAGGGACAACTCCACTCCATAAGACTCAAGGTATAAAATTAATTATCCAAAATGAAAAGTACAGTTTTTGGTCTCTATTTTTTACGACAGTTATCTTGAATCTTGAACTGGCTTAAAAGGTAAGGTAACCTGCCCAGATTGCTTGAACAATAGATGAAACACGTTCAAATTGTTTTCAGCTTAATAACGTTATTATTGTGTGTGAGTAACACTCATTAAGGAATTGATCGGAAGGAGAAAACAAAAGATATTAGAGTTGAAGAAATTAGATTACGGAATTAATTAGGATCAAATTAAAATAAATTAGGTAGAATTCATATTTTTACAATTACGCCTTTAATTTATGCCACTTCCTATATTATAAGGGAAAGGTTTTCATCTTTGTATCCCATTTGTAGTATTTGTGTTAGAAAAGATATATTAATGTTACATATGCAAAAATTGGTCATAGATAAATCTCTTATAAATTTTAGAAAATACAAAATAAATATACGTTTATACACTTCTATTTGTTTCCCTAAGCATGACACATAATCTTTTTATAAAGGTCTTTTTGAATTGCTTATAGGTTGATTAACTTAATTTTAAAATACAACATGTTTTTAGCACACTAGATTAAAAAATATACTTATATTAAAAATATATTAAATTAAATTTAAATATTTAATTATAATTTTATAAAAAATATTCATTATCAATTTAAATACTTTAATATAAATTTTATAAAAAATATTTGTTATCAATTTAAATATTTAAATATTAATTTACATAAGTAAAAAATAAAATAGTTGTGATTAAATAATATAAAAAACAACTAAGAAATAATCGTCATCAATACATGAAAGTAAAGGGACAACTCCACTCCATAAGACTCAAGGTATAAAATTAATTATCCAAAATGAAAAGTACAGTTTTTGGTCTCTATTTTTTACGACAGTTATCTTGAATCTTGAACTGGCTTAAAAGGTAAGGTAACCTGCCCAGATTGCTTGAACAATAGATGAAACACGTTCAAATTGTTTTCAGCTTAATAACGTTATTATTGTGTGTGAGTAACACTCATTAAGGAATTGATCGGAAGGAGAAAACAAAAGATATTAGAGTTGAAGAAATTAGATAACGGAATTAATTAGGATCAAATTAAAATAAATTAGGTAGAATTCATATTTTTACAATTACGCCTTTAATTTATGCCACTTCCTATATTATAAGGGAAAGGTTTTCATCTTTGTATCCCATTTGTAGTATTTGTGTTAGAAAAGATATATTAATGTTACATATGCAAAAATTGGTCATAGATAAATCTCTTATAAATTTTAGAAAATACAAAATAAATATACGTTTATACACTTCTATTTGTTTCCCTAAGCATGACACATAATCTTTTTATAAAGGTCTTTTTGAATTGCTTATAGGTTGATTAACTTAATTTTAAAATACAACATGTTTTTAGCACACTAGATTAAAAAATATACTTATATTAAAAATATATTAAATTAAATTTAAATATTTAATTATAATTTTATATAAAATATTCATTATCAATTTAAATACTTTAATATAAATTTTATAAAAAATATTTGTTATCAATTTAAATATTTAAATATTAATTTACATAAGTAAAAAATAAAATAGTCGTGATTAAATAATATAAAAAACAACTAAGAAATAATCGTGTAATACCCCGTAAATTTATAAACGCTTGAGTTAATATTATTATGATCAACTGGGTTCCGGAGTACTCTGAGTAATTATTTGATAAAATAATTAGAGTAAACTGACGAACTCAGAGTCGATTTAATTAATAGTAGTTAACGTTGAGTTTTTATTAATTGATGCTTTTGAGCTAATTCGGACAATTAGTAGTGTTACTAAATATGATAGTTTTCTATACTATCTATTTTCCTTTTCATTTCCCTTGGGAAAACAAACAAAAAGATAGAAAGGTGGAAGAGAAGGGAAAAAGGGAAGGAAAGAAAGGAAGAGAAAGAGGAAGAAGAGGAAATTCTCTCAAAGCTCAAGAACATCATCAAGCAACAATTCTTCATCTAAATCGTCTCAGTAATAATCTCCTCGTCTAGTAATCCAGGTGGGTTCTAGTTAGACTCTCTAGAGTAGGATTATTTTGAGTTTAGAGTTAGATTAGAAATTGTGAAAATTGAATCTTTTTGCACAAAATTCGTGAATCTAACTGATAAATGCAATGTTTGATTATATGTTATACTGGTTGTGATGTTATAACATGTTTTGATGCATTTTGATTGATGAAAATGGGATTTGGGGTTGATTTTGGATCAACCCGTAGCAGGAAAATTCTGCAGGAACTTCTGCATTTTTCCTCTGCCCATACGCGTATGGAGCATGTCAATACGCGTATGGAGCTGGTCAATACGCGTACGGCAAGGGCAATACGCGTATGGATGGCCGGAGATTTTGGGCAATACGCGTATCGCTTGGGGCAATACGCGTATGGCCGGGCGAGCATTTGGGCAATACGCGTACGGGGAGTACCAATACGCGTACGGCCAGGAGAGTTACAGAATCCTGCTGTTGTGATTTATTTTCCCGATCGATTGTTTCCAATGCCGTAACTTTTTATCCGTAACTCGGAATGGAACAATTTTGGTATCGTTGGAAAGGTAATAAAATGTACTTTCTTATTACATTGGTTTTAAGATTGACGGCCGATTTAATTATATCGGAATTGTTGGAATTGTGTCGTTTTGTTGATTTTGGTGTGTATTGGTTGTTGAAAATGTAAGCATGATTAAAATATGGAATAAGTAGAGTGAGGACAATTACCCTAAGCAGTGTCGGAAAAATATAAATGATTGAACACTAGTATGGAACATGTGTGTTAACCGTTGGGTTGTGATAAGGCGTAATGGCCTTGTGATTGTTGAATACAATCACGACTGTGTGTGATCACGTAATCGTAACCGATTGTTGTTGTTTTTGCGAGTGCGTTTCATGGGTCTCGAGCTCCTCTGAAACATATGCACCACTACTTGGCAGGTTTGATTTCCCGTGCTGTACGAATGGCGCCCATGGAGCGTATGCTTGTGACGGTTAATGGCCCGTGTGAAGTGACGGTTCATAACGGTTAATGGCCCGTAGAACCCGAATCCATTCGTATGTCAAGTAGGTTGCAAGGATCCATGACCCGGGTCGACTTCTAGACGTAGAAGAGGACGGGAAGAGGGGATACCTTGGCATGGTTATCGATTAGTGATATTGTGAGTTGATGAACTCATAACATGTTTCCATATAGTGTGTGTGTACTCATGGTCACTCCCTTTTTCCCCTTTGACATGAGTTAGGTTTGTTAGAACCTTGTAGAGCCGAGAGGACTTTAAGATAGGGAACTCACTGAGATTTGATGTATCTCACCCCACTGTTGTTGTTTACATCACAGGTTCTGCAGGTTCGGCGAAGGGTAAGGACAAGGTTATTTGACTTTCCTTACGGATCGTGGTTTTGTGATGGCATGGCTTCCGCTATGGCGTTATGTTTTGAGATCATTGTATTGATCTAGTTCTTAGTTTTTATCATTTTGGAACATCTTGTATATGTAATGCCTTAGACTTTTAGGTGTTTTGCATTAGAGGCATTTATATATATAATGTGTTAACTAGGAACTTATTATGTTTCAGTACCAAAAGTGAAACTCATGTATAATATATGATTTGATGCATGTATTATTATATGGTCTTTACAGTTGGTATCAAAGCAGGTCGTATCCTCGACCTAGCCATGAAATAGAATGAGTGTTTCTTTCCGTTTCATATGCGGCGTGTCGCCATGGGTCTTGTCTGTTATATTTATGGTATTGAGTCTGATCAACTTAATCCTATTGATATGGAATTCAGGAACATGGCTGATAGACGCAGAAACAACCGTGGAAGACCAAGGACTACTCCAGCTGGGACAGTTCCACAAGGTGATGAAGGGAATGCCCCGTTGTACCAATTTATGCAACAGATGCAGCAACAGCAGAATCAGTTCATGCAAGGGATGATGCAACAAATGGCTGATGGTCTGCATCCTCCAGTGGTTGTTCCGGAAGTTACGGGAGGAACCTACAGGGAATTTGTTCGGATGAATCCTCCGGAGTTTCAAGGAGGGCTAGATCCGGTGAAGGCACATGAGTGGATAACAGGTATGGAAAGGATTTTTCAGATAGTTCATTGCAGTGAGGAGAATAAGGTGGTCTTTGCTTCTCACTGGTTGAAGGGTCCTGCCATGAGGTGGTGGGAGAGCGCTTCAGCCTTGATGACAACTCAGGAAGTGCCGAAAGTGTGGGAACAGTTTAAGGTAATCTTTATGGAGAAATATTTTCCGAGTTCTTTAAGGTCTCAAAAGGAGTTTGAGTTCCAACAGTTGAGACAGGGAAATTTGTCAGTGGCTTCTTATGCGGAACAATTTGAGATCATGGCTGATTATTCTAGACAGGCCATGTATGCCCCTGATGAGAGGTGGAAGATAGATCAGTTTCTGTTTGGATTAAGGGCTGAGATTTCACACAGTGTGTCTCAACGGGAATTTGCTACTTATGCTGAAATGTTAAGACAATGTTATGTGGCGGAAAATAGCTTGAAAAAGATACAAATGGAGGTGGATTCGAACAGGGTAACTCAAGGTGACCGTGGAAGGTCGAGTCAACAGTTTAGGCAAAGGCAACAGTCTTCCAAAGGGAAGCAAGTACAGGGCTCTAGAACTAGTGTACCTCCGGTGTGTCGTACTTGCGGTCGGAATCATTACGGCCGATGTGGTATTGAAAGTGTGAGGTGTTACCAGTGTCAGAAGGTGGGCCATTTGGCGAGGGATTGTCCTCAGGGTAGAAATCAGACACAAGGGAAGACTACTGGCCGAGTGTATACCATGGATGCAAGGAAAGCAAAGGGTGATAATTCCTTGATTGCGGGTACGTGTTTTGTTAATGGACATCCTTGTTTTGTTTTATTTGACTGTGGGGCTACACATTCTTTTGTGTCTTTGAGATGTGTGAAGCGACTAGGGTTGCAAACTATTCCTTTGTTTCCTCCTATGGTGGTTACTACTGCCATGGATGAAATGGTTGAAACACCACTGATGTGTGAAAATTGTGTGTTGTCGGTGAACGAAAGAGTCTTCCAGATTGATCTTATTTGTCTGCCGCTTGAGAAAGTGGATGTTGTTCTGGGAATGGACTGGCTTTCAGCTAATTCGGTTTTTATCGGTTGTGAGGAGAAGCTAATTATTATTCCATCTGCTGAGGCTACTCCGAAAGATGTATTATCAACGATTTTAGAAGGTACGGTGGGAATGGTAAATTTCTTGTTTGAGAAAGAGAAATCTGTTTTATTGGTTCTTACTAAGGAGGGAGGTAGTGAACAGCAAGTTTTGAGTATTCCAATAGTGTGTGAATTTCCTGAAGTGTTTCCTGAGGATGTTTCTTCTCTTCCTCCGGAGAGAGAAGTTGAGTTCTCTATTGACCTGATACCGGGAACGGCTCCTATATCTGTTTCTCCGTATCGGATGGCACCGCTTGAATTAAGAGAATTAAAGGACCAATTGGAGGACTTGATGTCCAAGCATTTCGTTAGGCCTAGTGTTTCATCGTGGGGAGCTCCAGTGTTACTGGTAAAGAAGAAAGATGGGGGAATGCGTTTGTGCATTGATTATCGTAAGTTGAATAAAGTTACCATTAAGAATAAGTATCCCTTACCAAGGATAGACGACTTATTAGATCAATTGAAAGGAGCCTGTGTGTTCTCGAAGATTGATTTACGGTCGGGTTATCACCAGATTCGAGTGAAGAGTTCCGATGTGCCAAAAACTGCATTTAGGACACGTTACGGTCATTACGAATTCTTAGTGATGCCTTTCGGTGTGACTAATGCTCCAGCTGTTTTCATGGATTACATGAATCGAATATTTCAGGCTTACTTGGACCAATTTGTGGTAATCTTTATTGACGACATTCTTATTTATTCTCGTACTCCACAAGAGCACGGAGAACATCTGAGGATTGTCTTGTCGGTCTTGCAAGAGAAGCAATTGTTTGCTAAGTTGAGCAAGTGTGAGTTTTGGATGTCGGAAGTTAATTTTCTTGGACATGTTATATCTCGAGGTGGTGTGGCAGTGGATCCATCGAAAGTAGAAGCAGTAATTAATTGGGAGAGACCGAGAAATGTTTCAGAAGTCAGAAGTTTCTTGGGATTGGCCGGTTACTATAGAAGGTTTATCAAGGGCTTTTCTCAATTGGCCTTACCAATGACGAAACTTACTCGGAAGGATGTTACGTTTGAATGGGATTCAGGTTGCGAACAAAGTTTTATGCATTTGAAGGAAAGTTTGACGAGTGCTCCAGTATTAATTATTCCTGATCCTAACAACTCTTATGAAGTATTCTGTGATGCTTCTAAGAGGGGATTAGGGGGTGTTCTGATGCAAGGTGGTCAAGTGGTAGCTTATGCTTCTCGACAGTTAAAAGTTCATGAGAAGAATTATCCGACTCATGATTTGGAACTAGCTGCAGTGGTTTTTGCACTGAAGGTGTGGCGTCATTATTTATATGGTGTACATTTTGAAATGTTCAGTGACCACAAAAGTTTGAAGTATTTGTTTGATCAAAAGGAGTTGAATATGCGACAAAGAAGGTGGATGGAGTACTTAAAGGATTATGACTTAGAATTGAAGTATCATCCAGGAAAGGCGAATAAAGTAGCGGATGCCTTAAGTCGGAAAATGGTTCATAGTGCAGAATTGATGATTTTGGAGTATTCATTATTGGAAAAGTTTAGAGATCTTAATCTCCAGTTTGTGTGGACTCCGAATGGTGTGATTATGGGAAATTTGAATGTCAATTCTACTTTGAGAGTTGAGATTCAACAGGCACAATTGTTAGAAGAAGAGTTACAAGAATTGTTACTTCAGCCGGGTTTTACACGAGCGACAGATGGGATTGTTCTGTTTAATCAAAGGATTTGTGTTCCGAGAGATGAGGCATTGAAAAGGAATATTTTAGATGAAGCCCATAAAGGTACTTTTACGATACATCCTGGTTCTTCGAAGATGTATCAGGATTTAAGGAAGGATTATTGGTGGTCTGGGATGAAAAAGGATATAGCGGGATATGTGTCAGAATGTGCGGTGTGCCAACAGGTGAAGATTGAACACCAAAGACCGGGCGGTTTGTTACAACCTTTGGATATTCCAGTTTGGAAGTGGGATAGTATTTCTATGGATTTTGCAGTGGGTTTACCCCGTACCCAAGGTGGGTATGATTCTATTTGGGTGATTGTAGATCGACTAACGAAATCTGCACACTTCTTAGCCGTAAAGACTACTCATAAGGCAAGTCATCTTGCAAGGTTGTTTATTGCTGAGATTGTGAGATTGCATGGTATTCCTTCTAGTATTGTGTCCGATAGAGATCCGAAGTTTACTTCGAGATTTTGGAAAGTGTTCCAACAAGCGATGGGTACGAATTTGAGTTTGAGCACGTCGAATCATCCTCAAACGGATGGTCAGACTGAACGAACAATACAAACGATGGAGGATATGTTAAGAGCTTGTGTGTTAGAGAGTAGAGGGAATTGGAAAGAACTTTTGCCGTTAATTGAGTTTTCCTATAACAATAGTTATCATGCGAGCATCGGTATGGCTCCGTATGAAGCATTGTATGGGAGGAAGTGTAGGACACCTTTGTGTTGGGCTGAAATTGGCGAAGATAGAATTTTGGGACCCGAGATTATTCAAGAGACTACGGAAAAGATTCGAATGATCCGCGAGAAGGTTAAACAAGCACAAGATCGTCAAAAGAGTTATGCGGACAATCGTAGGGGACCTTTGGAATTTGAGGAAGGTGACCATGTATTTCTGAAAGTTACTCCGAGATTGAGATTGAAAGGACTGTTTAAGTCACGTAAGTTAAGTCCGAGATACGTGGGACCGTATCAGATTTTAGAAAGGATTGGTGAAGTTGCTTATAGATTAGCCTTACCACCCTCTCTATCGGAGATGCATGACGTTTTTCACGTATCTCAGCTCCGTAAGTTTATTCCTGATCCTCTTCAGCCGATTTTACCGGAATCAGTGGAAATAGAAGCAGATTTGACTTTTGAACCACAACCGAGTTGTATTGTGGGAAGGGAAACAAAAGTGTTAAGGAACAAAGATATTCCACTTGTTAAGGTGCAATGGGATATGACGCATCCGGGCGATGCTACTTGGGAACTAGAATCGGAAATGCGAGATTCTTATCCACATCTGTTCAGGTAATATTCTAAATTCGAGGACGAATTTCTATTTAAGGGGGGGAGGATGTAATACCCCGTAAATTTATAAACGCTTGAGTTAATATTATTATGATCAACTGGGTTCCGGAGTACTCTGAGTAATTATTTGATAAAATAATTAGAGTAAACTGACGAACTCAGAGTCGATTTAATTAATAGTAGTTAACGTTGAGTTTTTATTAATTGATGCTTTTGAGCTAATTCGGACAATTAGTAGTGTTACTAAATATGATAGTTTTCTATACTATCTATTTTCCTTTTCATTTCCCTTGGGAAAACAAACAAAAAGATAGAAAGGTGGAAGAGAAGGGAAAAAGGGAAGGAAAGAAAGGAAGAGAAAGAGGAAGAAGAGGAAATTCTCTCAAAGCTCAAGAACATCATCAAGCAACAATTCTTCATCTAAATCGTCTCAGTAATAATCTCCTCGTCTAGTAATCCAGGTGGGTTCTAGTTAGACTCTCTAGAGTAGGATTATTTTGAGTTTAGAGTTAGATTAGAAATTGTGAAAATTGAATCTTTTTGCACAAAATTCGTGAATCTAACTGATAAATGCAATGTTTGATTATATGTTATACTGGTTGTGATGTTATAACATGTTTTGATGCATTTTGATTGATGAAAATGGGATTTGGGGTTGATTTTGGATCAACCCGTAGCAGGAAAATTCTGCAGGAACTTCTGCATTTTTCCTCTGCCCATACGCGTATGGAGCATGTCAATACGCGTATGGAGCTGGTCAATACGCGTACGGCAAGGGCAATACGCGTATGGATGGCCGGAGATTTTGGGCAATACGCGTATCGCTTGGGGCAATACGCGTATGGCCGGGCGAGCATTTGGGCAATACGCGTACGGGGAGTACCAATACGCGTACGGCCAGGAGAGTTACAGAATCCTGCTGTTGTGATTTATTTTCCCGATCGATTGTTTCCAATGCCGTAACTTTTTATCCGTAACTCGGAATGGAACAATTTTGGTATCGTTGGAAAGGTAATAAAATGTACTTTCTTATTACATTGGTTTTAAGATTGACGGCCGATTTAATTATATCGGAATTGTTGGAATTGTGTCGTTTTGTTGATTTTGGTGTGTATTGGTTGTTGAAAATGTAAGCATGATTAAAATATGGAATAAGTAGAGTGAGGACAATTACCCTAAGCAGTGTCGGAAAAATATAAATGATTGAACACTAGTATGGAACATGTGTGTTAACCGTTGGGTTGTGATAAGGCGTAATGGCCTTGTGATTGTTGAATACAATCACGACTGTGTGTGATCACGTAATCGTAACCGATTGTTGTTGTTTTTGCGAGTGCGTTTCATGGGTCTCGAGCTCCTCTGAAACATATGCACCACTACTTGGCAGGTTTGATTTCCCGTGCTGTACGAATGGCGCCCATGGAGCGTATGCTTGTGACGGTTAATGGCCCGTGTGAAGTGACGGTTCATAACGGTTAATGGCCCGTAGAACCCGAATCCATTCGTATGTCAAGTAGGTTGCAAGGATCCATGACCCGGGTCGACTTCTAGACGTAGAAGAGGACGGGAAGAGGGGATACCTTGGCATGGTTATCGATTAGTGATATTGTGAGTTGATGAACTCATAACATGTTTCCATATAGTGTGTGTGTACTCATGGTCACTCCCTTTTTCCCCTTTGACATGAGTTAGGTTTGTTAGAACCTTGTAGAGCCGAGAGGACTTTAAGATAGGGAACTCACTGAGATTTGATGTATCTCACCCCACTGTTGTTGTTTACATCACAGGTTCTGCAGGTTCGGCGAAGGGTAAGGACAAGGTTATTTGACTTTCCTTACGGATCGTGGTTTTGTGATGGCATGGCTTCCGCTATGGCGTTATGTTTTGAGATCATTGTATTGATCTAGTTCTTAGTTTTTATCATTTTGGAACATCTTGTATATGTAATGCCTTAGACTTTTAGGTGTTTTGCATTAGAGGCATTTATATATATAATGTGTTAACTAGGAACTTATTATGTTTCAGTACCAAAAGTGAAACTCATGTATAATATATGATTTGATGCATGTATTATTATATGGTCTTTACAAATCGTCATCAATACATGAAAGTAAAGGGACAACTCCACTCCATAAGACTCAAGGTATAAAACTAATTATCCAAAATGAAAAGTACAGTTTTTGGTCTCTATTTTTTACGACAGTTATCTTGAATCTTGAACTGGCTTAAAAGGTAAGGTAACCTGCCCAGATTGCTTGAACAATAGATGAAGCACGTTCAAATTGTTTTCAGCTTAATAACGTTATTATTGTGTGTGAGTAACACTCATTAAGGAATTGATCGGAAGGAGAAAACAAAAAATATTAGAGTTGTAGAAATTAGATTACGGAATTAATTAGGATCAAATTAAAATAAATTAGGTAGAATTCATAGTTTCACAATTACGTCTTTAATTTATGCATCTTCCTATATTATAAGGGAAAGGTTTTCATCTTTGTATCCCATTTGTAGTATTTGTGTTAGAAAAGATATATTAATGTTACATATGCAAAAATTGGTCATAGATAAATCTCTTATAAATTTTAGAAAATACAAAATAAATATACGTTTATACACTTCTATTTGTTTCCCTAAGCATGACACATAATCTTTTTATAAAGGTCTTTTTGAATTGCTTATAGGTTGATTAACTTAATTTTAAAATACAACATGTTTTTAGCACACTAGATTAAAAAATATACTTATATTAAAAATATATTAAATTAAATTTAAATATTTAATTATAATTTTATATAAAATATTCATTATCAATTTAAATACTTTAATATAAATTTTATAAAAAATATTTGTTATCAATTTAAATATTTAAATATTAATTTACATAAGTAAAAAATAAAATAGTTGTGATTAAATAATATAAAAAACAACTAAGAAATAATCGTCATCAATACATGAAAGTAAAGGGACAACTCCACTCCATAAGACTCAAGGTATAAAATTAATTATCCAAAATGAAAAGTACAGTTTTTGGTCTCTATTTTTTACGACAGTTATCTTGAATCTTGAACTGGCTTAAAAGGTAAGGTAACCTGCCCAGATTGCTTGAACAATAGATGAAACACGTTCAAATTGTTTTCAGCTTAATAACGTTATTATTGTGTGTGAGTAACACTCATTAAGGAATTGATCGGAAGGAGAAAACAAAAGATATTAGAGTTGAAGAAATTAGATAACGGAATTAATTAGGATCAAATTAAAATAAATTAGGTAGAATTCATATTTTTACAATTACGCCTTTAATTTATGCCACTTCCTATATTATAAGGGAAAGGTTTTCATCTTTGTATCCCATTTGTAGTATTTGTGTTAGAAAAGATATATTAATGTTACATATGCAAAAATTGGTCATAGATAAATCTCTTATAAATTTTAGAAAATACAAAATAAATATACGTTTATACACTTCTATTTGTTTCCCTAAGCATGACACATAATCTTTTTATAAAGGTCTTTTTGAATTGCTTATAGGTTGATTAACTTAATTTTAAAATACAACATGTTTTTAGCACACTAGATTAAAAAATATACTTATATTAAAAATATATTAAATTAAATTTAAATATTTAATTATAATTTTATATAAAATATTCATTATCAATTTAAATACTTTAATATAAATTTTATAAAAAATATTTGTTATCAATTTAAATATTTAAATATTAATTTACATAAGTAAAAAATAAAATAGTCGTGATTAAATAATATAAAAAACAACTAAGAAATAATCGTCATCAATACATGAAAGTAAAGGGACAACTCCACTCCATAAGACTCAAGGTATAAAACTAATTATCCAAAATGAAAAGTACAGTTTTTGGTCTCTATTTTTTACGACAGTTATCTTGAATCTTGAACTGGCTTAAAAGGTAAGGTAACCTGCCCAGATTGCTTGAACAATAGATGAAGCACGTTCAAATTGTTTTCAGCTTAATAACGTTATTATTGTGTGTGAGTAACACTCATTAAGGAATTGATCGGAAGGAGAAAACAAAAAATATTAGAGTTGTAGAAATTAGATTACGGAATTAATTAGGATCAAATTAAAATAAATTAGGTAGAATTCATAGTTTCACAATTACGTCTTTAATTTATGCATCTTCCTATATTATAAGGGAAAGGTTTTCATCTTTGTATCCCATTTGTAGTATTTGTGTTAGAAAATATATATTAATGTTACATATGCAAAAATTGGTCATAGATAAATCTCTTATAAATTTTAGAAAATACAAAATAAATATACGTTTATACACTTCTATTTGTTTCCCTAAGCATGACACATAATCTTTTTATAAAGGTCTTTTTGAATTGCTTATAGGTTGATTAACTTAATTTTAAAATACAACATGTTTTTAGCACACTAGATTAAAAAATATACTTATATTAAAAATATATTAAATTAAATTTAAATATTTAATTATAATTTTATATAAAATATTCATTATCAATTTAAATACTTTAATATAAATTTTATAAAAAATATTTGTTATCAATTTAAATATTTAAATATTAATTTACATAAGTAAAAAATAAAATAGTTGTGATTAAATAATATAAAAAACAACTAAGAAATAATCGTCATCAATACATGAAAGTAAAGGGACAACTCCACTCCATAAGACTCAAGGTATAAAATTAATTATCCAAAATGAAAAGTACAGTTTTTGGTCTCTATTTTTTACGACAGTTATCTTGAATCTTGAACTGGCTTAAAAGGTAAGGTAACCTGCCCAGATTGCTTGAACAATAGATGAAACACGTTCAAATTGTTTTCAGCTTAATAACGTTATTATTGTGTGTGAGTAACACTCATTAAGGAATTGATCGGAAGGAGAAAACAAAAGATATTAGAGTTGAAGAAATTAGATAACGGAATTAATTAGGATCAAATTAAAATAAATTAGGTAGAATTCATATTTTCACAATTACGCCTTTAATTTATGCCACTTCCTATATTATAAGGGAAAGGTTTTCATCTTTGTATCCCATTTGTAGTATTTGTGTTAGAAAAGATATATTAATGTTACATATGCAAAAATTGGTCATAGATAAATCTCTTATAAATTTTAGAAAATACAAAATAAATATACGTTTATACACTTCTATTTGTTTCCCTAAGCATGACACATAATCTTTTTATAAAGGTCTTTTTGAATTGCTTATAGGTTGATTAACTTAATTTTAAAATACAACATGTTTTTAGCACACTAGATTAAAAAATATACTTATATTAAAAATATATTAAATTAAATTTAAATATTTAATTATAATTTTATATAAAATATTCATTATCAATTTAAATACTTTAATATAAATTTTATAAAAAATATTTGTTATCAATTTAAATATTTAAATATTAATTTACATAAGTAAAAAATAAAATAGTCGTGATTAAATAATATAAAAAACAACTAAGAAATAATCGTCATCAATACATGAAAGTAAAGGGACAACTCCACTCCATAAGACTCAAGGTATAAAACTAATTATCCAAAATGAAAAGTACAGTTTTTGGTCTCTATTTTTTACGACAGTTATCTTGAATCTTGAACTGGCTTAAAAGGTAAGGTAACCTGCCCAGATTGCTTGAACAATAGATGAAGCACGTTCAAATTGTTTTCAGCTTAATAACGTTATTATTGTGTGTGAGTAACACTCATTAAGGAATTGATCGGAAGGAGAAAACAAAACATATTAGAGTTGTAGAAATTAGATTACGGAATTAATTAGGATCAAATTAAAATAAATTAGGTAGAATTCATAGTTTCACAATTACGTCTTTAATTTATGCATCTTCCTATATTATAAGGGAAAGGTTTTCATCTTTGTATCCCATTTGTAGTATTTGTGTTAGAAAAGATATATTAATGTTACATATGCAAAAATTGGTCATAGATAAATCTCTTATAAATTTTAGAAATTACAAAATAAATATACGTTTATACACTTCTATTTGTTTCCCTAAGCATGACACATAATCTTTTTATAAAGGTCTTTTTGAATTGCTTATAGGTTGATTAACTTAATTTTAAAATACAACATGTTTTTAGCACACTAGATTAAAAAATATACTTATATTAAAAATATATTAAATTAAATTTAAATATTTAATTATAATTTTATATAAAATATTCATAATCAATTTAAATACTTTAATATAAATTTTATAAAAAATATTTGTTATCAATTTAAATATTTAAATATTAATTTACATAAGTAAAAAATAAAATAGTTGTGATTAAATAATATAAAAAACAACTAAGAAATAATCGTCATCAATACATGAAAGTAAAGGGACAACTCCACTCCATAAGACTCAAGGTATAAAACTAATTATCCAAAATGAAAAGTACAGTTTTTGGTCTCTATTTTTTACGACAGTTATCTTGAATCTTGAACTGGCTTAAAAGGTAAGGTAACCTGCCCAGATTGCTTGAACAATAGATGAAACACGTTCAAATTGTTTTCAGCTTAATAACGTTATTATTGTGTGTGAGTAACACTCATTAAGGCATTGATCGGAAGGAGAAAACAAAAGATATTAGAGTTGAAGAAATTAGATTACGGAATTAATTAGGATCAAATTAAAATAACTTAGGTAGAATTCATATTTTTACAATTACGCCTTTAATTTATGCATCTTCCTATATTATAAGGGAAAGGTTTTCATCTTTGTATCCCATTTGTAGTATTTGTGTTAGAAAAGATATATTAATGTTACATATGCAAAAATTGGTCATAGATAAATCTCTTATAAATTTTAGAAAATACAAAATAAATATACGTTTATACACTTCTATTTGTTTCCCTAAGCATGACACATAATCTTTTTATAAAGGTCTTTTTGAATTGCTTATAGGTTGATTAACTTAATTTTAAAATACAACATGTTTTTAGCACACTAGATTAAAAAATATACTTATATTAAAAATATATTAAATTAAATTTAAATATTTAATTATAATTTTATATAAAATATTCATTATCAATTTAAATACTTTAATATAAATTTTATAAAAAATATTTGTTATCAATTTAAATATTTAAATATTAATTTACATAAGTAAAAAATAAAATAGTTGTGATTAAATAATATAAAAAACAACTAAGAAATAATCGTCATCAATACATGAAAGTAAAGGGACAACTCCACTCCATAAGACTCAAGGTATAAAATTAATTATCCAAAATGAAAAGTACAGTTTTTGGTCTCTATTTTTTACGACAGTTATCTTGAATCTTGAACTGGCTTAAAAGGTAAGGTAACCTGCCCAGATTGCTTGAACAATAGATGAAACACGTTCAAATTGTTTTCAGCTTAATAACGTTATTATTGTGTGTGAGTAACACTCATTAAGGAATTGATCGGAAGGAGAAAACAAAAGATATTAGAGTTGAAGAAATTAGATAACGGGATTAATTAGGATCAAATTAAAATAAATTAGGTAGAATTCATATTTTCACAATTACGCCTTTAATTTATGCCACTTCCTATATTATAAGGGAAAGGTTTTCATCTTTGTATCCCATTTGTAGTATTTGTGTTAGAAAAGATATATTAATGTTACATATGCAAAAATTGGTCATAGATAAATCTCTTATAAATTTTAGAAAATACAAAATAAATATACGTTTATACACTTCTATTTGTTTCCCTAAGCATGACACATAATCTTTTTATAAAGGTCTTTTTGAATTGCTTATAGGTTGATTAACTTAATTTTAAAATACAACATGTTTTTAGCACACTAGATTAAAAAATATACTTATATTAAAAATATATTAAATTAAATTTAAATATTTAATTATAATTTTATATAAAATATTCATTATCAATTTAAATACTTTAATATAAATTTTATAAAAAATATTTGTTATCAATTTAAATATTTAAATATTAATTTACATAAGTAAAAAATAAAATAGTTGTGATTAAATAATATAAAAAACAACTAAGAAATAATCGTCATCAATACATGAAAGTAAAGGGACAACTCCACTCCATAAGACTCAAGGTATAAAATTAATTATCCAAAATGAAAAGTACAGTTTTTGGTCTCTATTTTTTACGACAGTTATCTTGAATCTTGAACTGGCTTAAAAGGTAAGGTAACCTGCCCAGATTGCTTGAACAATAGATGAAACACGTTCAAATTGTTTTCAGCTTAATAACGTTATTATTGTGTGTGAGTAACACTCATTAAGGAATTGATCGGAAGGAGAAAACAAAAGATATTAGAGTTGAAGAAATTAGATAACGGAATTAATTAGGATCAAATTAAAATAAATTAGGTAGAATTCATATTTTCACAATTACGCCTTTAATTTATGCCACTTCCTATATTATAAGGGAAAGGTTTTCATCTTTGTATCCCATTTGTAGTATTTGTGTTAGAAAAGATATATTAATGTTACATATGCAAAAATTGGTCATAGATAAATCTCTTATAAATTTTAGAAAATACAAAATAAATATACGTTTATACACTTCTATTTGTTTCCCTAAGCATGACACATAATCTTTTTATAAAGGTCTTTTTGAATTGCTTATAGGTTGATTAACTTAATTTTAAAATACAACATGTTTTTAGCACACTAGATTAAAAAATATACTTATATTAAAAATATATTAAATTAAATTTAAATATTTAATTATAATTTTATATAAAATATTCATTATCAATTTAAATACTTTAATATAAATTTTATAAAAAATATTTGTTATCAATTTAAATATTTAAATATTAATTTACATAAGTAAAAAATAAAATAGTCGTGATTAAATAATATAAAAAACAACTAAGAAATAATCGTCATCAATACATGAAAGTAAAGGGACAACTCCACTCCATAAGACTCAAGGTATAAAACTAATTATCCAAAATGAAAAGTACAGTTTTTGGTCTCTATTTTTTACGACAGTTATCTTGAATCTTGAACTGGCTTAAAAGGTAAGGTAACCTGCCCAGATTGCTTGAACAATAGATGAAGCACGTTCAAATTGTTTTCAGCTTAATAACGTTATTATTGTGTGTGAGTAACACTCATTAAGGAATTGATCGGAAGGAGAAAACAAAACATATTAGAGTTGTAGAAATTAGATTACGGAATTAATTAGGATCAAATTAAAATAAATTAGGTAGAATTCATAGTTTCACAATTACGTCTTTAATTTATGCATCTTCCTATATTATAAGGGAAAGGTTTTCATCTTTGTATCCCATTTGTAGTATTTGTGTTAGAAAAGATATATTAATGTTACATATGCAAAAATTGGTCATAGATAAATCTCTTATAAATTTTAGAAATTACAAAATAAATATACGTTTATACACTTCTATTTGTTTCCCTAAGCATGACACATAATCTTTTTATAAAGGTCTTTTTGAATTGCTTATAGGTTGATTAACTTAATTTTAAAATACAACATGTTTTTAGCACACTAGATTAAAAAATATACTTATATTAAAAATATATTAAATTAAATTTAAATATTTAATTATAATTTTATATAAAATATTCATTATCAATTTAAATACTTTAATATAAATTTTATAAAAAATATTTGTTATCAATTTAAATATTTAAATATTAATTTACATAAGTAAAAAATAAAATAGTTGTGATTAAATAATATAAAAAACAACTAAGAAATAATCGTCATCAATACATGAAAGTAAAGGGACAACTACACTCCATAAGACTCAAGGTATAAAACTAATTATCCAAAATGAAAAGTACAGTTTTTGGTCTCTATTTTTTACGACAGTTATCTTGAATCTTGAACTGGCTTAAAAGGTAAGGTAACCTGCCCAGATTGCTTGAACAATAGATGAAACACGTTCAAATTGTTTTCAGCTTAATAACGTTATTATTGTGTGTGAGTAACACTCATTAAGGCATTGATCGGAAGGAGAAAACAAAAGATATTAGAGTTGAAGAAATTAGATTACGGAATTAATTAGGATCAAATTAAAATAACTTAGGTAGAATTCATATTTTTACAATTACGCCTTTAATTTATGCATCTTCCTATATTATAAGGGAAAGGTTTTCATCTTTGTATCCCATTTGTAGTATTTGTGTTAGAAAAGATATATTAATGTTACATATGCAAAAATTGGTCATAGATAAATCTCTTATAAATTTTAGAAAATACAAAATAAATATACGTTTATACACTTCTATTTGTTTCCCTAAGCATGACACATAATCTTTTTATAAAGGTCTTTTTGAATTGCTTATAGGTTGATTAACTTAATTTTAAAATACAACATGTTTTTAGCACACTAGATTAAAAAATATACTTATATTAAAAATATATTAAATTAAATTTAAATATTTAATTATAATTTTATATAAAATATTCATTATCAATTTAAATACTTTAATATAAATTTTATAAAAAATATTTGTTATCAATTTAAATATTTAAATATTAATTTACATAAGTAAAAAATAAAATAGTTGTGATTAAATAATATAAAAAACAACTAAGAAATAATCGTCATCAATACATGAAAGTAAAGGGACAACTCCACTCCATAAGACTCAAGGTATAAAATTAATTATCCAAAATGAAAAGTACAGTTTTTGGTCTCTATTTTTTACGACAGTTATCTTGAATCTTGAACTGGCTTAAAAGGTAAGGTAACCTGCCCAGATTGCTTGAACAATAGATGAAACACGTTCAAATTGTTTTCAGCTTAATAACGTTATTATTGTGTGTGAGTAACACTCATTAAGGAATTGATCGGAAGGAGAAAACAAAAGATATTAGAGTTGAAGAAATTAGATAACGGGATTAATTAGGATCAAATTAAAATAAATTAGGTAGAATTCATATTTTCACAATTACGCCTTTAATTTATGCCACTTCCTATATTATAAGGGAAAGGTTTTCATCTTTGTATCCCATTTGTAGTATTTGTGTTAGAAAAGATATATTAATGTTACATATGCAAAAATTGGTCATAGATAAATCTCTTATAAATTTTAGAAAATACAAAATAAATATACGTTTATACACTTCTATTTGTTTCCCTAAGCATGACACATAATCTTTTTATAAAGGTCTTTTTGAATTGCTTATAGGTTGATTAACTTAATTTTAAAATACAACATGTTTTTAGCACACTAGATTAAAAAATATACTTATATTAAAAATATATTAAATTAAATTTAAATATTTAATTATAATTTTATATAAAATATTCATTATCAATTTAAATACTTTAATATAAATTTTATAAAAAATATTTGTTATCAATTTAAATATTTAAATATTAATTTACATAAGTAAAAAATAAAATAGTCGTGATTAAATAATATAAAAAACAACTAAGAAATAATCGTCATCAATACATGAAAGTAAAGGGACAACTCCACTCCATAAGACTCAAGGTATAAAACTAATTATCCAAAATGAAAAGTACAGTTTTTGGTCTCTATTTTTTACGACAGTTATCTTGAATCTTGAACTGGCTTAAAAGGTAAGGTAACCTGCCCAGATTGCTTGAACAATAGATGAAGCACGTTCAAATTGTTTTCAGCTTAATAACGTTATTATTGTGTGTGAGTAACACTCATTAAGGAATTGATCGGAAGGAGAAAACAAAACATATTAGAGTTGTAGAAATTAGATTACGGAATTAATTAGGATCAAATTAAAATAAATTAGGTAGAATTCATAGTTTCACAATTACGTCTTTAATTTATGCATCTTCCTATATTATAAGGGAAAGGTTTTCATCTTTGTATCCCATTTGTAGTATTTGTGTTAGAAAAGATATATTAATGTTACATATGCAAAAATTGGTCATAGATAAATCTCTTATAAATTTTAGAAATTACAAAATAAATATACGTTTATACACTTCTATTTGTTTCCCTAAGCATGACACATAATCTTTTTATAAAGGTCTTTTTGAATTGCTTATAGGTTGATTAACTTAATTTTAAAATACAACATGTTTTTAGCACACTAGATTAAAAAATATACTTATATTAAAAATATATTAAATTAAATTTAAATATTTAATTATAATTTTATATAAAATATTCATTATCAATTTAAATACTTTAATATAAATTTTATAAAAAATATTTGTTATCAATTTAAATATTTAAATATTAATTTACATAAGTAAAAAATAAAATAGTTGTGATTAAATAATATAAAAAACAACTAAGAAATAATCGTCATCAATACATGAAAGTAAAGGGACAACTCCACTCCATAAGACTCAAGGTATAAAACTAATTATCCAAAATGAAAAGTACAGTTTTTGGTCTCTATTTTTTACGACAGTTATCTTGAATCTTGAACTGGCTTAAAAGGTAAGGTAACCTGCCCAGATTGCTTGAACAATAGATGAAACACGTTCAAATTGTTTTCAGCTTAATAACGTTATTATTGTGTGTGAGTAACACTCATTAAGGCATTGATCGGAAGGAGAAAACAAAAGATATTAGAGTTGAAGAAATTAGATTACGGAATTAATTAGGATCAAATTAAAATAACTTAGGTAGAATTCATATTTTTACAATTACGCCTTTAATTTATGCATCTTCCTATATTATAAGGGAAATGTTTTCATCTTTGTATCCCATTTGTAGTATTTGTGTTAGAAAAGATATATTAATGTTACATATGCAAAAATTGGTCATAGATAAATCTCTTATAAATTTTAGAAAATACAAAATAAATATACGTTTATACACTTCTATTTGTTTCCCTAAGCATGACACATAATCTTTTTATAAAGGTCTTTTTGAATTGCTTATAGTTTGATTAACTTAATTTTAAAATACAACATGTTTTTAGCACACTAGATTAAAAAATATACTTATATTAAAAATATATTAAATTAAATTTAAATATTTAATTATAATTTTATATAAAATATTCATTATCAATTTAAATACTTTAATATAAATTTTATAAAAAATATTTGTTATCAATTTAAATATTTAAATATTAATTTACATAAGTAAAAAATAAAATAGTTGTGATTAAATAATATAAAAAACAACTAAGAAATAATCGTCATCAATACATGAAAGTAAAGGGACAACTCCACTCCATAAGACTCAAGGTATAAAATTAATTATCCAAAATGAAAAGTACAGTTTTTGGTCTCTATTTTTTACGACAGTTATCTTGAATCTTGAACTGGCTTAAAAGGTAAGGTAACCTGCCCAGATTGCTTGAACAATAGATGAAACACGTTCAAATTGTTTTCAGCTTAATAACGTTATTATTGTGTGTGAGTAACACTCATTAAGGAATTGATCGGAAGGAGAAAACAAAAGATATTAGAGTTGAAGAAATTAGATAACGGAATTAATTAGGATCAAATTAAAATAAATTAGGTAGAATTCATATTTTCACAATTACGCCTTTAATTTATGCCACTTCCTATATTATAAGGGAAAGGTTTTCATCTTTGTATCCCATTTGTAGTATTTGTGTTAGAAAAGATATATTAATGTTACATATGCAAAAATTGGTCATAGATAAATCTCTTATAAATTTTAGAAAATACAAAATAAATATACGTTTATACACTTCTATTTGTTTCCCTAAGCATGACACATAATCTTTTTATAAAGGTCTTTTTGAATTGCTTATAGGTTGATTAACTTAATTTTAAAATACAACATGTTTTTAGCACACTAGATTAAAAAATATACTTATATTAAAAATATATTAAATTAAATTTAAATATTTAATTATAATTTTATATAAAATATTCATTATCAATTTAAATACTTTAATATAAATTTTATAAAAAATATTTGTTATCAATTTAAATATTTAAATATTAATTTACATAAGTAAAAAATAAAATAGTTGTGATTAAATAATATAAAAAACAACTAAGAAATAATCGTCATCAATACATGAAAGTAAAGGGACAACTCCACTCCATAAGACTCAAGGTATAAAATTAATTATCCAAAATGAAAAGTACAGTTTTTGGTCTCTATTTTTTACGACAGTTATCTTGAATCTTGAACTGGCTTAAAAGGTAAGGTAACCTGCCCAGATTGCTTGAACAATAGATGAAACACGTTCAAATTGTTTTCAGCTTAATAACGTTATTATTGTGTGTGAGTAACACTCATTAAGGAATTGATCGGAAGGAGAAAACAAAAGATATTAGAGTGGAAGAAATTAGATAACGGAATTAATTAGGATCAAATTAAAATAAATTAGGTAGAATTCATATTTTCACAATTACGCCTTTAATTTATGCCACTTCCTATATTATAAGGGAAAGGTTTTCATCTTTGTATCCCATTTGTAGTATTTGTGTTAGAAAAGATATATTAATGTTACATATGCAAAAATTGGTCATAGATAAATCTCTTATAAATTTTAGAAAATACAAAATAAATATACGTTTATACACTTCTATTTGTTTCCCTAAGCATGACACATAATCTTTTTATAAAGGTCTTTTTGAATTGCTTATAGGTTGATTAACTTAATTTTAAAATACAACATGTTTTTAGCACACTAGATTAAAAAATATACTTATATTAAAAATATATTAAATTAAATTTAAATATTTAATTATAATTTTATATAAAATATTCATTATCAATTTAAATACTTTAATATAAATTTTATAAAAAATATTTGTTATCAATTTAAATATTTAAATATTAATTTACATAAGTAAAAAATAAAATAGTCGTGATTAAATAATATAAAAAACAACTAAGAAATAATCGTCATCAATACATGAAAGTAAAGGGACAACTCCACTCCATAAGACTCAAGGTATAAAACTAATTATCCAAAATGAAAAGTACAGTTTTTGGTCTCTATTTTTTACGACAGTTATCTTGAATCTTGAACTGGCTTAAAAGGTAAGGTAACCTGCCCAGATTGCTTGAACAATAGATGAAGCACGTTCAAATTGTTTTCAGCTTAATAACGTTATTATTGTGTGTGAGTAACACTCATTAAGGAATTGATCGGAAGGAGAAAACAAAACATATTAGAGTTGTAGAAATTAGATTACGGAATTAATTAGGATCAAATTAAAATAAATTAGGTAGAATTCATAGTTTCACAATTACGTCTTTAATTTATGCATCTTCCTATATTATAAGGGAAAGGTTTTCATCTTTGTATCCCATTTGTAGTATTTGTGTTAGAAAAGATATATTAATGTTACATATGCAAAAATTGGTCATAGATAAATCTCTTATAAATTTTAGAAATTACAAAATAAATATACGTTTATACACTTCTATTTGTTTCCCTAAGCATGACACATAATCTTTTTATAAAGGTCTTTTTGAATTGCTTATAGGTTGATTAACTTAATTTTAAAATACAACATGTTTTTAGCACACTAGATTAAAAAATATACTTATATTAAAAATATATTAAATTAAATTTAAATATTTAATTATAATTTTATATAAAATATTCATTATCAATTTAAATACTTTAATATAAATTTTATAAAAAATATTTGTTATCAATTTAAATATTTAAATATTAATTTACATAAGTAAAGAATAAAATAGTTGTGATTAAATAATATAAAAAACAACTAAGAAATAATCGTCATCAATACATGAAAGTAAAGGGACAACTCCACTCCATAAGACTCAAGGTATAAAACTAATTATCCAAAATGAAAAGTACAGTTTTTGGTCTCTATTTTTTACGACAGTTATCTTGAATCTTGAACTGGCTTAAAAGGTAAGGTAACCTGCCCAGATTGCTTGAACAATAGATGAAGCACGTTCAAATTGTTTTCAGCTTAATAACGTTATTATTGTGTGTGAGTAACACTCTTTAAGGAATTGATCGGAAGGAGAAAACAAAACATATTAGAGTTGAAGAAATTAGATTACGGAATTAATTAGGATCAAATTAAAATAAATTAGGTAGAATTCATAGTTTCACAATTACGTCTTTAATTTATGCATCTTCCTATATTATAAGGGAAAGGTTTTCATCTTTGTATCCCATTTGTAGTATTTGTGTTAGAAAAGATATATTAATGTTACATATGCAAAAATTGGTCATAGATAAATCTCTTATAAATTTTAGAAAATACAAAATAAATATACGTTTATACACTTCTATTTGTTTCCCTAAGCATGACACATAATCTTTTTATAAAGGTCTTTTTGAATTGCTTATAGGTTGATTAACTTAATTTTAAAATACAACATGTTTTTAGCACACTAGATTAAAAAATATACTTATATTAAAAATATATTAAATTAAATTTAAATATTTAATTATAATTTTATATAAAATATTCATTATCAATTTAAATACTTTAATATAAATTTTATAAAAAATATTTGTTATCAATTTAAATATTTAAATATTAATTTACATAAGTAAAAAATAAAATAGTCGTGATTAAATAATATAAAAAACAACTAAGAAATAATCGTCATCAATACATGAAAGAAAAGGGACAACTCCACTCCATAAGACTCAAGGTATAAAACTAATTATCCAAAATGAAAAGTACAGTTTTTGGTCTCTATTTTTTACGACAGTTATCTTGAATCTTGAACTGGCTTAAAAGGTAAGGTAACCTGCCCAGATTGCTTGAACAATAGATGAAACACGTTCAAATCGTTTTCAGCTTAATAACGTTATTATTGTGTGTGAGTAACACTCATTAAGGAATTGATCGGAAGGAGAAAACAAAAGATATTAGAGTTGAAGAAATTAGATTACGGAATTAATTAGGATCAAATTAAAATAAATTAGGTAGAATTCATATTTTCACAATTACATCTTTAATTTATGCATCTTCCTATATTATAAGGGAAAGGTTTTCATCTTTGTATCCCATTTGTATTATTTGTGTTAGAAAAGATATATTAATGTTACATATGCAAAAATTGGTCATAGATAAATCTCTTATAAATTTTAGAAAATACAAAATAAATATACGTTTATACACTTCTATTTGTTTCCCTAAGCATGACACATAATCTTTTTATAAAGGTCTTTTTGAATTGCTTATAGGTTGATTAACTTAATTTTAAAATACAACATGTTTTTAGCACACTAGATTAAAAAATATACTTATATTAAAAATATATTAAATTAAATTTAAATATTTAATTATAATTTTCTATAAAATATTCATTATCAATTTAAATACTTTAATATAAATTTTATAAAAAATATTTGTTATCAATTTAAATATTTAAATATTAATTTACATAAGTAAACAATAAAATAGTCGTGATTAAATAATATAAAAAACAACTAAGAAATAATCGTCATCAATACATGAAAGTAAAGGGACAACTCCACTCCATAAGACTCAGGGTATAAAACTAATTATCCAAAATGAAAAGGACAGTTTTTGGTCTCTATTTTTTACGACAGTTATCTTGAATCTTGAACTGGCTTAAAAGGTAAGGTAACCTGCCCAGATTGCTTGAACAATAGATGAAGCACGTTCAAATTGTTTTCAGCTTAATAACGTTATTATTGTGTGTGAGTAACACTCATTAAGGAATTGATCGGAAGGAGAAAACAAAACATATTAGAGTTGAAGAAATTAGATTACATAATTAATTAGGATCAAATGAAAATAAATTAGGTAGAATTCATAGTTTCACAATTACGTCTTTAATTTATGCATCTTCCTATATTATAAGGGAAAGGTTTTCATCTTTGTATCCCATTTGTAGTATTTGTGTTAGAAAAGATATATTAATGTTACATATGCAAAAATTGGTCATAGATAAATCTCTTATAAATTTTAGAAAATACAAAATAAATATACGTTTATACACTTCTATTTGTTTCCCTAAGCATGACACATAATCTTTTTATAAAGGTCTTTTTGAATTGCTTATAGGTTGATTAACTTAATTTTAAAATACAACATGTTTTTAGCACACTAGATTAAAAAATATACTTATATTAAAAATATATTAAATTAAATTTAAATATTTAATTATAATTTTATATAAAATATTCATTATCAATTTAAATACTTTAATATAAATTTTATAAAAAATATTTGTTATCAATTTAAATATTTAAATATTAATTTACATAAGTAAAAAATAAAATAGTTGTGATTAAATAATATAAAAAACAACTAAGAAATAATCGTCATCAATACATGAAAGTAAAGGGACAACTCCACTCCATAAGACTCAAGGTATAAAACTAATTATCCAAAATGAAAAGTACAGTTTTTGGTCTCTATTTTTTACGACAGTTATCTTGAATCTTGAACTGGCTTAAAAGGTAAGGTAACCTGCCCAGATTGCTTGAACAATAGATGAAACACGTTCAAATCGTTTTCAGCTTAATAACGTTATTATTGTGTGTGAGTAACACTCATTAAGGAATTGATCGGAAGGAGAAAACAAAAGATATTAGAGTTGAAGAAATTAGATTACGGAATTAATTAGGATCAAATTAAAATAAATTAGGTAGAATTCATATTTTCACAATTACGTCTTTAATTTATGCATCTTCCTATATTATAAGGGAAAGGTATTCATCTTTGTATCCCATTTGTAGTATTTGTGTTAGAAAAGATATATTAATGTTACATATGCAAAAATTGGTCATAGATAAATCTCTTATAAATTTTAGAAAATACAAAATAAATATACGTTTATACACTTCTATTTGTTTCCCTAAGCATGACACATAATCTTTTTATAAAGGTCTTTTTGAATTGCTTATAGGTTGATTAACTTAATTTTAAAATACAACATGTTTTTAGCACACTAGATTAAAAAATATACTTATATTAAAAATATATTAAATTAAATTTAAATATTTAATTATAATTTTCTATAAAATATTCATTATCAATTTAAATACTTTAATATAAATTTTATAAAAAATATTTGTTATCAATTTAAATATTTAAATATTAATTTACATAAGTAAACAATAAAATAGTCGTGATTAAATAATATAAAAAACAACTAAGAAATAATCGTCATCAATACATGAAAGTAAAGGGACAACTCCACTCCATAAGACTCAGGGTATAAAACTAATTATCCAAAATGAAAAGTACAGTTTTTGGTCTCTATTTTTTACGACAGTTATCTTGAATCTTGAACTGGCTTAAAAGGTAAGGTAACCTGCCCAGATTGCTTGAACAATAGATGAAGCACGTTCAAATTGTTTTCAGCTTAATAACGTTATTATTGTGTGTGAGTAACACTCATTAAGGAATTGATCGGAAGGAGAAAACAAAACATATTAGAGTTGAAGAAATTAGATTACATAATTAATTAGGATCAAATGAAAATAAATTAGGTAGAATTCATAGTTTCACAATTACGTCTTTAATTTATGCATCTTCCTATATTATAAGGGAAAGGTTTTCATCTTTGTATCCCATTTGTAGTATTTGTGTTAGAAAAGATATATTAATGTTACATATGCAAAAATTGGTCATAGATAAATCTCTTATAAATTTTAGAAAATTCAAAATAAATATACGTTTATACACTTCTATTTGTTTCCCTAAGCATGACACATAATCTTTTTATAAAGGTCTTTTTGAATTGCTTATAGGTTGATTAACTTAATTTTAAAATACAACATGTTTTTAGCACACTAGATTAAAAAATATACTTATATTAAAAATATATTAAATTAAATTTAAATATTTAATTATAATTTTATATAAAATATTCATTATCAATTTAAATACTTTAATATAAATTTTATAAAAAATATTTGTTATCAATTTAAATATTTAAATATTAATTTACATAAGTAAAAAATAAAATAGTTGTGATTAAAAAATATAAAAAACAACTAAGAAATAATCGTCATCAATACATGAAAGTTGTAATACCCCGTAAATTTATAAACGCTCGAGTTAATATTATTATGATCAACTGGGTTCCGGAGTACTCTGAGTAATTATTTGATAAAATAATTAGAGTAAACTGACGAACTCAGAGTCGATTTAATTAATAGTAGTTAACGTTGAGTTTTTATAATTTGATGTATTTGAGCTAATTTTGGACATTAGTAGTGTTACTAAAAATGATAGTTTCTATACTATCTATTTTCTTTTCATTTTTCCTTATTTGGTAAAAGTAGAGAAACTTAGAGAAGGAAAAGTGAAGGAAAGAAAAGAAAGGAAAAGAGGAAGGAAAAGGAAAAGGAGAAGAAGATTTCTCAACAAGCTCAAGAATCATCATCAATTCATCTGTTCTTCGTCTAATCATCTCAGTAATAATCTCCTCGTCTAGTAATCCAGGTGGGTTCTAGTTAGACTCTTTAGAGTAGAGTTTTTTGAGTTTAGAGTTAGATTAGAAATTGTGAAAATTGAATCTTTTTGCACAAAATTCGTGAATCTAACTGATAAATGCAATGTTTGATTATATGTTATACTGGTTGTGAGGTTATAACATGTTTTGATGCATTTTGATTGATGAAAATGGGATTTGGGGTTGATTTTGGATCAACCCGTAGCAGAGAAATTCTGCAGGAACTTCTGCATTTTTCCTCTGCCCATACGCGTATGGAGCATGTCAATACGCGTATGGAGCCTGTCAATACGCGTACGGCAAGGGCAATACGCGTATGAATGGCCGGAGATTTTGGGCAATACGCGTATCGCTTGGGGCAATACGCGTATGGCCGGGCGAGCATTTGGGCAATACGCGTACGGGGAGTACCAATACGCGTACGGCCAGGAGAGTTACAGAATCCTGCTGTTGTGATTTATTTTCCCGATCGATTGTTTCCAATGCCGTAACTTTTTATCCGTAACTCGGAATGGAACAATTTTGGTATCGTTGGAAAGGTAATAAAATGTACTTTCTTATTACATTGGTTTTAAGATTGACGGCCGATTTAATTATATCGGAATTGTTGGAATTGTGTCGTTTTGTTGATTTTGGTGTGTATTGGTTGTTGAAAATGTAAGCATGATTAAAATATGGAATAAGTAGAGTGAGGACAATTACCCTAAGCAGTGTCGGAAAAATATAAATGATTGAACACTAGTATGGAACATGTGTGTTAACCGTTTGGTTGTGATAAGGCGTAATGGCCTTGTGATTGTTGAATACAATCACGACTGTGTGTGATCACGTAATCGTAACCGGTTATTATTGTTTTTGCGAGTGCGTTTCATGGGTCTCGAGCTCCTCTGAAACATGTGCACCACTACTTGGCAGGTTTGATTCCCGCATTTCATTTTAGTACGAATGGCGCCCATGGAGCGTAGGCTTGTGACGGTATAAGGCCCGTGAGAAGTGACGGTTCATAACGGTTAATGGCCCGTAGAACCCGAATCCATTCGTATGTCAAGTAGGTTGCAAGGATCCATGACCCGGGTCGACTTCTAGACGTAGAAGAGGACGGGAAGAGGGGATACCTTGGCATGGTTATCGATTAGTGATATTGTGAGTTGATGAACTCATAACATGTTTCCATATAGTGTGTGTGTACTCATGGTCACTCCCTTTTTCCCTTTGACATGAGTTAGGTTTGTTAGAACCTTGTAGAGCCGAGAGGACTTTAAGATAGGGAACTCACTGAGATTTGATGTATCTCACCCCACTGTTGTTGTTTACATCACAGGTTCTGCAGGTTTGGCGAAAGGTAAGGACAAGGTTATTTGACTTTCCTTACGGATCGTGGTTTTGTGATGGCATGGCTTCCGCTATGGCGTTTATGTTTTGAGATCATTGTATTGATCTAGTTCTTAGTTTTTATCATTTTGGAACATCTTGTACATGTAATGCCTTAGACTTTTAGGTGTTTTGAATTAGAGGCATTTATGTGTATAATGTGTTAACTAGGAACTTGTTATGTTTCAGTACCAAAAGTGAAACTCATGTATAATATATGATTTGAGGCATGTATTGTATATGGTCTTTACAGTTGGTATCAAAGCAGGTCGTATCCTCGACCTAGCCATGAAATAGAATGAGTGTTTCTTTCCGTTTCATATGCGGCGTGTCGCCATGGGTCTTGTCTGTTATATTTATGGTATTGAGTCTGATCAACTTAATCCTATTGATATGGAATTCAGGAACATGGCTGATAGACGCAGAAACAACCGTGGAAGACCAAGGACTACTCCAACTGGGACAGTTCCACAAGGTGATGAAGGGAATGCCCCGTTGTACCAATTTATGCAACAGATGCAGCAACAGCAGAATCAGTTCATGCAAGGAATGATGCAACAAATGGCTGAGGGTCTGCATCCTCCAGTGGTTGTTCCGGAAGTTACAGGAGGAACCTACAGGGAATTTGTTCGTATGAATCCTCCAGAGTTTCAAGGAGGGCTAGATCCGGTGAAGGCACACGAGTGGATAACAGGTATGGAAAGGATTTTTCTGATAGTTCATTGCAGTGAGGAGAATAAAGTGGTCTTTGCTTCTCACTGGTTGAAGGGTCCTGCCATGAGGTGGTGGGAGAGCGCTTCAGCATTGATGACAACTCAGGAAGTGCCGAAAGTGTGGGAACAGTTTAAGGTAATCTTTATGGAGAAATATTTTCCGAGTTCTTTAAGGTCTCAAAAGGAGTTTGAGTTCCAACAGTTGAGACAGGGAAATTTGTCAGTGGCTTCTTATGCGGAACAATTTGAGATCATGGCTGACTATTCTAGACAGGCCATGTATGCTCCTGACGAGAGGTGGAAGATAGATCAGTTTCTGTTTGGGTTAAGGGCTGAGATTTCACACAGCGTGTCTCAACGGGAATTTGCTACTTATGCTGAGATGTTAAGACAATGTTATGTGGCGGAAAATAGCTTGAAAAAGATACAAATGGAGGTGGATTCGAACAGGGTAACTCAAAGTGACCGAGTGAGGTCGAATCAACAGTTTAGACAAAGGCAACAGTTTTCCAAAGGGAAGCAGGTCCAGAGTTCAAAAACTAGTGTACCTCCGGTGTGTCGTACTTGCGGTCGGAATCATTACGGCCGATGTGGTATTGAAAGTGTGAGGTGTTACCAGTGTCAGAAGGTGGGCCATTTGGCGAGGGATTGTCCTCAGAGTAGGAATCAGACACAAGGGAAGACTACTGGTCGAGTATATACTCTGGATGCAAGGAAAGCAAAGGGTGATAATTCCTTGATTGCGGGTACGTGTTTCGTAAATGGACATCCTTGTTTTGTTTTATTTGACTGTGGGGCTACGCATTCTTTTGTGTCTTTGAGATGTGTGAAGCGACTAGGGTTGCAAACTATTCCTTTGTTTCCTCCTATGGTGGTTACTACTGCCATGGATGAAATGGTTGAAACACCACTGATGTGTGAAAATTGTGTGTTGTCGGTGAACGAAAGAGTCTTCCAGATTGATCTTATTTGTCTGCCGCTTAAGAAAGTGGATGTTGTTCTGGGAATGGACTGGCTTTCAGCTAATTCGGTTTTTATCGGTTGTGAGGAGAAGCTAATTATTATTCCATCTGCTGAGGCTACTCCGAAAGATGTTTTATCGACAATTTTAGAAGGTACGGTGGGAATGGTAAATTTCTTGTTTGAGAAAGAGAAATCTGTTTTATTGGTTCTTACTAAGGAAGGAAGTAGTGAACAGCAAGTTCTGAGTATTCCAATAGTGTGTGAATTTCCCGAAGTGTTTCCTGAGGATGTTTCTTCTCTTCCTCCGGAGAGAGAAGTTGAATTCTCTATTGACCTGATACCGGGAACGGCTCCTATATCTGTTTCTCCGTATCGGATGGCACCGCTTGAATTAAGAGAATTAAAGGACCAATTGGAGGACTTGATGTCCAAGCATTTCGTTAGGCCTAGTGTTTCACCGTGGGGAGCTCCAGTGTTGTTGGTAAAGAAGAAAGATGGGGGAATGCGTTTGTGCATTGATTATCGTAAGTTGAATAAAGTTACCATTAAGAATAAGTATCCCTTACCAAGGATAGACGACTTGTTAGATCAATTGAAAGGAGCATGTGTGTTCTCGAAGATTGATTTACGGTCGGGTTATCATCAGATTCGAGTGAAGAGTTCCGATGTGCCAAAGACTGCATTTAGGACACGTTACGGTCATTATGAATTCTTAGTGATGCCTTTCGGTGTGACTAATGCTCCAGCTGTTTTCATGGATTACATGAATCGAATATTTCAGACTTACTTGGACCAATTTGTGGTAATCTTTATTGACGACATTCTTATTTATTCTCGTACTCCACAAGAGCACGGAGAACATCTGAGGATTGTCTTATCGGTCTTGCAAGAGAAGCAATTGTTTGCTAAGTTGAGCAAGTGTGAGTTTTGGATGTCGGAAGTTAATTTTCTTGGACATGTGATATCTCGAGGTGGTGTGGCAGTGGATCCATCGAAAGTAGAAGCAGTGATTAGTTGGGAGAGACCGAGAAATGTTTCAGAAGTTAGAAGTTTCTTGGGATTGGCCGGTTACTATAGAAGGTTTATCAAGGGCTTTTCTCAATTGGCCTTACCAATGACGAAACTTACTCGGAAGGATGTTACGTTTGAATGGGATTCAGGTTGCGAACAAAGTTTTATACATTTGAAGGAAAGTTTGACGAGTGCTCCAGTATTAATTATTCCTGATCCTAACAACTCTTATGAAGTATTCTGTGATGCTTCCAAGAGGGGATTAGGGGGTGTTCTGATGCAAGGTGGTCAAGTAGTAGCTTATGCTTCTCGACAGTTAAAAGTTCATGAGAAGAATTATCCGACTCATGATTTGGAACTAGCTGCAGTGGTTTTTGCACTGAAGGTGTGGCGTCATTATTTATATGGTGTACGTTTTGAAATGTTCAGTGACCACAAAAGTTTGAAGTATTTGTTTGATCAAAAGGAGTTGAATATGCGACAAAGAAGGTGGATGGAGTACTTAAAGGATTATGACTTAGAATTGAAGTATCATCCAGGAAAGGCGAATAAAGTAGCGGATGCTTTAAGTCGGAAAATGGTTCATAGTGCGGAATTGATGATTTTAGAGTATTCATTGTTGGAAAAGTTTAGAGATCTTAATCTCCAGTTTGTGTGGACTCCGAATGGTGTGATTATGGGAAATTTGAATGTCAATTCTACTTTGAGAGTTGAGATTCAACAGGCACAATTGTTAGAGGAAGAGTTACAAGAATTGTTACTTCAGCCGGGTTTTACACGAGCGACAGATGGGATTGTTCTGTTTAATCAAAGGATTTGTGTTCCGAGAGATGAGGCATTGAAAAGGAAGATCTTAGACGAAGCTCATAAAGGTACTTTTACGATACATCCTGGTTCTTCGAAGATGTATCAGGATTTAAAGAAGGATTATTGGTGGTCTGGGATGAAAAAGGATATAGCGGGATATGTGTCAGAATGTGCGGTGTGCCAACAGGTGAAGATTGAACACCAAAGACCGGGCGGTTTGTTACAACCTTTGGATATTCCAGTTTGGAAGTGGGATAGTATTTCTATGGATTTTGCAGTGGGTTTACCCCGTACCCAAGGTGGGTATGATTCTATTTGGGTGATTGTAGATCGACTAACGAAATCTGCACACTTCTTAGCCGTAAAGACTACTTATAAGGCAAGTCATCTTGCAAGGTTGTTTATTGCTGAGATTGTGAGATTGCATGGTATTCCTTCCAGTATTGTGTCCGATAGAGATCCGAAGTTTACTTCGAGATTTTGGAAAGTGTTCCAACAAGCGATGGGTACGAATTTGAGTTTGAGCACGTCGAATCATCCTCAAACGGATGGTCAGACTGAACGAACAATACAAACGATGGAGGATATGTTAAGAGCTTGTGCGCTAGAGAGTAGAGGGAATTGGAAAGAACTTTTGCCGTTAATTGAGTTTTCCTATAACAATAGTTATCATGCGAGCATCGGTATGGCTCCGTATGAAGCATTGTATGGGAGGAAGTGTAGGACACCTTTGTGTTGGGCTGAAATTGGCGAAGATAGAATTTTGGGACCCGAGATTATTCAAGAGACTACGGAAAAGATTCGAATGATCCGCGAGAAGGTTAAACAAGCACAAGATCGTCAAAAGAGTTATGCGGACAATCGTAGGAGACCTTTGGAATTTGAGGATGGTGACCATGTATTTCTGAAAGTTACTCCGAGATTGAGATTGAAAGGACCGTTTAAGTCACGTAAGTTAAGTCCGAGATACGTGGGACCGTATCAGATTTTAGAAAGGATTGGTGAAGTTGCTTATCGATTAGCCTTACCACCCTCTCTATCCGAGATGCATGACGTTTTTCACGTATCTCAGCTCCGTAAGTTTATTCCTGATCCTCTTCAGCCAATTCTACCCGAATCAGTGGAAATTGAAGCGGATTTGACTTTTGAACCACAACCGAGTTGTATTGTGGGAAGGGAAACAAAAGTGTTAAGGAACAAAGATATTCCACTTGTTAAGGTGCAATGGGATATGACGCATCCGGGCGATGCTACTTGGGAACTGGAATCGGAAATGTGAGATTCTTATCCACATCTATTCAGGTAATATTCTAAATTCGAGGACGAATTTCTATTTAAGGGGGGGAGGATGTAATACCCCGTAAATTTATAAACGCTCGAGTTAATATTATTATGATCAACTGGGTTCCGGAGTACTCTGAGTAATTATTTGATAAAATAATTAGAGTAAACTGACGAACTCAGAGTCGATTTAATTAATAGTAGTTAACGTTGAGTTTTTATAATTTGATGTATTTGAGCTAATTTTGGACATTAGTAGTGTTACTAAAAATGATAGTTTCTATACTATCTATTTTCTTTTCATTTTTCCTTATTTGGTAAAAGTAGAGAAACTTAGAGAAGGAAAAGTGAAGGAAAGAAAAGAAAGGAAAAGAGGAAGGAAAAGGAAAAGGAGAAGAAGATTTCTCAATAAGCTCAAGAATCATCATCAATTCATCTGTTCTTCGTCTAATCATCTCAGTAATAATCTCCTCGTCTAGTAATCCAGGTGGGTTCTAGTTAGACTCTTTAGAGTAGAGTTTTTTGAGTTTAGAGTTAGATTAGAAATTGTGAAAATTGAATCTTTTTGCACAAAATTCGTGAATCTAACTGATAAATGCAATGTTTGATTATATGTTATACTGGTTGTGAGGTTATAACATGTTTTGATGCATTTTGATTGATGAAAATGGGATTTGGGGTTGATTTTGGATCAACCCGTAGCAGAGAAATTCTGCAGGAACTTCTGCATTTTTCCTCTGCCCATACGCGTATGGAGCATGTCAATACGCGTATGGAGCCTGTCAATACGCGTACGGCAAGGGCAATACGCGTATGAATGGCCGGAGATTTTGGGCAATACGCGTATCGCTTGGGGCAATACGCGTATGGCCGGGCGAGCATTTGGGCAATACGCGTACGGGGAGTACCAATACGCGTACGGCCAGGAGAGTTACAGAATCCTGCTGTTGTGATTTATTTTCCCGATCGATTGTTTCCAATGCCGTAACTTTTTATCCGTAACTCGGAATGGAACAATTTTGGTATCGTTGGAAAGGTAATAAAATGTACTTTCTTATTACATTGGTTTTAAGATTGACGGCCGATTTAATTATATCGGAATTGTTGGAATTGTGTCGTTTTGTTGATTTTGGTGTGTATTGGTTGTTGAAAATGTAAGCATGATTAAAATATGGAATAAGTAGAGTGAGGACAATTACCCTAAGCAGTGTCGGAAAAATATAAATGATTGAACACTAGTATGGAACATGTGTGTTAACCGTTTGGTTGTGATAAGGCGTAATGGCCTTGTGATTGTTGAATACAATCACGACTGTGTGTGATCACGTAATCGTAACCGGTTATTATTGTTTTTGCGAGTGCGTTTCATGGGTCTCGAGCTCCTCTGAAACATGTGCACCACTACTTGGCAGGTTTGATTCCCGCATTTCATTTTAGTACGAATGGCGCCCATGGAGCGTAGGCTTGTGACGGTATAAGGCCCGTGAGAAGTGACGGTTCATAACGGTTAATGGCCCGTAGAACCCGAATCCATTCGTATGTCAAGTAGGTTGCAAGGATCCATGACCCGGGTCGACTTCTAGACGTAGAAGAGGACGGGAAGAGGGGATACCTTGGCATGGTTATCGATTAGTGATATTGTGAGTTGATGAACTCATAACATGTTTCCATATAGTGTGTGTGTACTCATGGTCACTCCCTTTTTCCCTTTGACATGAGTTAGGTTTGTTAGAACCTTGTAGAGCCGAGAGGACTTTAAGATAGGGAACTCACTGAGATTTGATGTATCTCACCCCACTGTTGTTGTTTACATCACAGGTTCTGCAGGTTTGGCGAAAGGTAAGGACAAGGTTATTTGACTTTCCTTACGGATCGTGGTTTTGTGATGGCATGGCTTCCGCTATGGCGTTTATGTTTTGAGATCATTGTATTGATCTAGTTCTTAGTTTTTATCATTTTGGAACATCTTGTACATGTAATGCCTTAGACTTTTAGGTGTTTTGAATTAGAGGCATTTATGTGTATAATGTGTTAACTAGGAACTTGTTATGTTTCAGTACCAAAAGTGAAACTCATGTATAATATATGATTTGAGGCATGTATTGTATATGGTCTTTACAAAAGTAAAGGGACAACTCCACTCCATAAGACTCAAGGTATAAAACTAATTATCCAAAATGAAAAGTACAGTTTTTGGTCTCTATTTTTTACGACAGTTATCTTGAATCTTGAACTGGCTTAAAAGGTAAGGTAACCTGCCCAGATTGCTTGAACAATAGATGAAACACGTTCAAATCGTTTTCAGCTTAATAACGTTATTATTGTGTGTGAGTAACACTCATTAAGGAATTGATCGGAAGGAGAAAACAAAAGATATTAGAGTTGAAGAAATTAGATTACGGAATTAATTAGGATCAAATTAAAATAAATTAGGTAGAATTCATATTTTCACAATTACGTCTTTAATTTATGCATCTTCCTATATTATAAGGGAAAGGTATTCATCTTTGTATCCCATTTGTAGTATTTGTGTTAGAAAAGATATATTAATGTTACATATGCAAAAATTGGTCATAGATAAATCTCTTATAAATTTTAGAAAATACAAAATAAATATACGTTTATACACTTCTATTTGTTTCCCTAAGCATGACACATAATCTTTTTATAAAGGTCTTTTTGAATTGCTTATAGGTTGATTAACTTAATTTTAAAATACAACATGTTTTTAGCACACTAGATTAAAAAATATACTTATATTAAAAATATATTAAATTAAATTTAAATATTTAATTATAATTTTATATCAAATATTCATTATCAATTTAAATACTTTAATATAAATTTTATAAAAAATATTTGTTATCAATTTAAATATTTAAATATTAATTTACATAAGTAAACAATAAAATAGTCGTGATTAAATAATATAAAAAACAACTAAGAAATAATCGTCATCAATACATGAAAGTAAAGGGACAACTCCACTCCATAAGACTCAGGGTATAAAACTAATTATCCAAAATGAAAAGTACAGTTTTTGGTCTCTATTTTTTACGACAGTTATCTTGAATCTTGAACTGGCTTAAAAGGTAAGGTAACCTGCCCAGATTGCTTGAACAATAGATGAAGCACGTTCAAATTGTTTTCAGCTTAATAACGTTATTATTGTGTGTGAGTAACACTCATTAAGGAATTGATCGGAAGGAGAAAACAAAACATATTAGAGTTGAAGAAATTAGATTACATAATTAATTAGGATCAAATGAAAATAAATTAGGTAGAATTCATAGTTTCACAATTACGTCTTTAATTTATGCATCTTCCTATATTATAAGGGAAAGGTTTTCATCTTTGTATCCCATTTGTAGTATTTGTGTTAGAAAATATATATTAATGTTACATATGCAAAAATTGGTCATAGATAAATCTCTTATAAATTTTAGAAAATACAAAATAAATATACGTTTATACACTTCTATTTGTTTCCCTAAGCATGACACATAATCTTTTTATAAAGGTCTTTTTGAATTGCTTATAGGTTGATTAACTTAATTTTAAAATACAACAGGTTTTTAGCACACTAGATTAAAAAATATACTTATATTAAAAATATATTAAATTAAATTTAAATATTTAATTATAATTTTATATAAAATATTCATTATCAATTTAAATACTTTAATATAAATTTTATAAAAAATATTTGTTATCAATTTAAATATTTAAATATTAATTTACATAAGTAAAAAATAAAATAGTTGTGATTAA
This sequence comes from Lathyrus tuberosus, assembly GCA_022829125.1. Classification (NCBI taxonomy): domain Eukaryota; kingdom Viridiplantae; phylum Streptophyta; class Magnoliopsida; order Fabales; family Fabaceae; genus Lathyrus; species Lathyrus tuberosus. The sequence continues at coordinate 1,561,206 of JALAZF010000052.1, read as the reverse complement.
ATAATATAAAAAACAACTAAGAAATAATCGTCATCAATACATGAAAGTAAAGGGACAACTCCACTCCATAAGACTCAAGGTATAAAACTAATTATCCAAAATGAAAAGTACAGTTTTTGGTCTCTATTTTTTACGACAGTAATCTTGAATCTTGAACTGGCTTAAAAGGTAAGGTAACCTGCCCAGATTGCTTGAACAATAGATGAAACACGTTCAAATTGTTTTCAGCTTAATAACGTTATTATTGTGTGTGAGTAACACTCTTTAAGGAATTGATCGGAAGGAGAAAACAAAAGATATTAGAGTTGAAGAAATTAGATTACGGAATTAATTAGGATCAAATTAAAATAAATTAGGTAGAATTCATATTTTTACAATTACGCCTTTAATTTATGCATCTTCCTATATTATAAGGGAAAGGTATTCATCTTTGTATCCCATTTGTAGTATTTGTGTTAGAAAAGATATATTAATATTACATATGCAAAAATTGGTCATAGATAAATCTCTTATAAATTTTAGAAAATACAAAATAAATATACGTTTATACACTTCTATTTGTTTCCCTAAGCATGACACATAATCTTTTTATAAAGGTCTTTTTGAATTGCTTATAGGTTGATTAACTTAATTTTAAAATACAACATGTTTTTAGCACACTAGATTAAAAAATATACTTATATTAAAAATATATTAAATTAAATTTAAATATTTAATTATAATTTTATATAAAATATTCATTATCAATTTAAATACTTTAATATAAATTTTATAAAAAATATTTGTTATCAATTTAAATATTTAAATATTAATTTACATAAGTAAAAAATAAAATAGTCGTGATTAAATAATATAAAAAACAACTAAGAAATAATCGTCATCAATACATGAAAGTAAAGGGACAACTCCACTCCATAAGACTCAAGGTATAAAACTAATTATCCAAAATGAAAAGTACAGTTTTTGGTCTCTATTTTTTACGACAGTTATCTTGAATCTTGAACTGGCTTAAAAGGTAAGGTAACCTGCCCAGATTGCTTGAACAATAGATGAAGCACGTTCAAATTGTTTTCAGCTTAATAACGTTATTATTGTGTGTGAGTAACACTCATTAAGGAATTGATCGGAAGGAGAAAACAAAACATATTAGAGTTGAAGAAATTAGATTACGGAATTAATTAGGATCAAATGAAAATAAATTAGGTAGAATTCATAGTTTCACAATTACGTCTTTAATTTATGCATCTTCCTATATTATAAGGGAAAGGTTTTCATCTTTGTATCCCATTTGTAGTATTTGTGTTAGAAAAGATATATTAATGTTACATATGCAAAAATTGGTCATAGATAAATCTCTTATAAATTTTAGAAATTACAAAATAAATATACGTTTATACACTTCTATTTGTTTCCCTAAGCATGACACATAATCTTTTTATAAAGGTCTTTTTGAATTGCTTATAGGTTGATTAACTTAATTTTAAAATACAACATGTTTTTAGCACACTAGATTAAAAAATATACTTATATTAAAAATATATTAAATTAAATTTAAATATTTAATTATAATTTTATATAAAATATTCATTATCAATTTAAATACTTTAATATAAATTTTATAAAAAATATTTGTTATCAATTTAAATATTTAAATATTAATTTACATAAGTAAAAAATAAAATAGTCGTGATTAAATAATATAAAAAACAACTAAGAAATAATCGTCATCAATACATGAAAGAAAAGGGACAACTCCACTCCATAAGACTCAAGGTATAAAACTAATTATCCAAAATGAAAAGTACAGTTTTTGGTCTCTATTTTTTACGACAGTTATCTTGAATCTTGAACTGGCTTAAAAGGTAAGGTAACCTGCCCAGATTGCTTGAACAATAGATGAAACACGTTCAAATCGTTTTCAGCTTAATAACGTTATTATTGTGTGTGAGTAACACTCATTAAGGAATTGATCGGAAGGAGAAAACAAAAGATATTAGAGTTGAAGAAATTAGATTACGGAATTAATTAGGATCAAATTAAAATAAATTAGGTAGAATTCATATTTTCACAATTACGTCTTTAATTTATGCATCTTCCTATATTATAAGGGAAAGGTTTTCATCTTTGTATCCCATTTGTAGTATTTGTGTTAGAAAAGATATATTAATGTTACATATGCAAAAATTGGTCATAGATAAATCTCTTATAAATTTTAGAAAATACAAAATAAATATACCTTTATACACTTCTATTTGTTTCCCTAAGCATGACACATAATCTTTTTATAAAGGTCTTTTTGAATTGCTTATAGGTTGATTAACTTAATTTTAAAATACAACATGTTTTTAGCACACTAGATTAAAAAATATACTTATATTAAAAATATATTAAATTAAATTTAAATATTTAATTATAATTTTCTATAAAATATTCATTATCAATTTAAATACTTTAATATAAATTTTATAAAAAATATTTGTTATCAATTTAAATATTTAAATATTAATTTACATAAGTAAACAATAAAATAGTCGTGATTAAATAATATAAAAAACAACTAAGAAATAATCGTCATCAATACATGAAAGTAAAGGGACAACTCCACTCCATAAGACTCAGGGTATAAAACTAATTATCCAAAATGAAAAGTACAGTTTTTGGTCTCTATTTTTTACGACAGTTATCTTGAATCTTGAACTGGCTTAAAAGGTAAGGTAACCTGCCCAGATTGCTTGAACAATAGATGAAGCACGTTCAAATTGTTTTCAGCTTAATAACGTTATTATTGTGTGTGAGTAACACTCATTAAGGAATTGATCGGAAGGAGAAAACAAAACATATTAGAGTTGAAGAAATTAGATTACATAATTAATTAGGATCAAATGAAAATAAATTAGGTAGAATTCATAGTTTCACAATTACGTCTTTAATTTATGCATCTTCCTATATTATAAGGGAAAGGTTTTCATCTTTGTATCCCATTTGTAGTATTTGTGTTAGAAAAGATATATTAATGTTACATATGCAAAAATTGGTCATAGATAAATCTCTTATAAATTTTAGAAAATACAAAATAAATATACGTTTATACACTTCTATTTGTTTCCCTAAGCATGACACATAATCTTTTTATAAAGGTCTTTTTGAATTGCTTATAGGTTGATTAACTTAATTTTAAAATACAACATGTTTTTAGCACACTAGATTAAAAAATATACTTATATTAAAAATATATTAAATTAAATTTAAATATTTAATTATAATTTTATATAAAATATTCATTATCAATTTAAATACTTTAATATAAATTTTATAAAAAATATTTGTTATCAATGTAAATATTTAAATATTAATTTACATAAGTAAAAAATAAAATAGTCGTGATTAAATAATATAAAAAACAACTAAGAAATAATCGTCATCAATACATGAAAGTAAAGGGACAACTCCACTCCATAAGACTCAAGGTATAAAACTAATTATCCAAAATGAAAAGTACAGTTTTTGGTCTCTATTTTTTACGACAGTTATCTTGAATCTTGAACTGGCTTAAAAGGTAAGGTAACCTGCCCAGATTGCTTGAACAATAGATGAAGCACGTTCAAATTGTTTTCAGCTTAATAACGTTATTATTGTGTGTGAGTAACACTCATTAAGGAATTGATCGGAAGGAGAAAACAAAACATATTAGAGTTGAAGAAATTAGATTACGGAATTAATTAGGATCAAATGAAAATAAATTAGGTAGAATTCATAGTTTCACAATTACGTCTTTAATTTATGCATCTTCCTATATTATAAGGGAAAGGTTTTCATCTTTGTATCCCATTTGTAGTATTTGTGTTAGAAAAGATATATTAATGTTACATATGCAAAAATTGGTCATAGATAAATCTCTTATAAATTTTAGAAATTACAAAATAAATATACGTTTATACACTTCTATTTGTTTCCCTAAGCATGACACATAATCTTTTTATAAAGGTCTTTTTGAATTGCTTATAGGTTGATTAAATTAATTTTAAAATACAACATGTTTTTAGCACACTAGATTAAAAAATATACTTATATTAAAAATATATTAATTAAATTTAAATATTTAATTATAATTTTATATAAAATATTCATTATCAATTTAAATACTTTAATATAAATTTTATAAAAAATATTTGTTATCAATTTAAATATTTAAATATTAATTTACATAAGTAAAAAATAAAATAGTTGTGATTAAATAATATGAAAAACAACTAAGAAATAATCGTCATCAATACATGAAAGTAAAGGGACAACTCCACTCCATAAGACTCAGGGTATAAAACTAATTATCCAAAATGAAAAGTACAGTTTTTGGTCTCTATTTTTTACGACAGTTATCTTGAATCTTGAACTGGCTTAAAAGGTAAGGTAACCTGCCCAGATTGCTTGAACAATAGATGAAGCACGTTCAAATTGTTTTCAGCTTAATAACGTTATTATTGTGTGTGAGTAACACTCATTAAGGAATTGATCGGAAGGAGAAAACAAAAGATATTAGAGTTGAAGAAATTAGATTACGGAATTAATTAGGATCAAATTAAAATAAATTAGGTAGAATTCATATTTTCACAATTACGTCTTTAATTTATGCATCTTCCTATATTATAAGGGAAAGGTTTTCATCTTTGTATCCCATTTGTAGTATTTGTGTTAGAAAAGATATATTAATGTTACATATGCAAAAATTGGTCATAGATAAATCTCTTATAAATTTTAGAAAATACAAAATAAATATACCTTTATACACTTCTATTTGTTTCCCTAAGCATGACACATAATCTTTTTATAAAGGTCTTTTTGAATTGCTTATAGGTTGATTAACTTAATTTTAAAATACAACATGTTTTTAGCACACTAGATTAAAAAATATACTTATATTAAAAATATATTAAATTAAATTTAAATATTTAATTATAATTTTCTATAAAATATTCATTATCAATTTAAATACTTTAATATAAATTTTATAAAAAATATTTGTTATCAATTTAAATATTTAAATATTAATTTACATAAGTAAACAATAAAATAGTCGTGATTAAATAATATAAAAAACAACTAAGAAATAATCGTCATCAATACATGAAAGTAAAGGGACAACTCCACTCCATAAGACTCAGGGTATAAAACTAATTATCCAAAATGAAAAGTACAGTTTTTGGTCTCTATTTTTTACGACAGTTATCTTGAATCTTGAACTGGCTTAAAAGGTAAGGTAACCTGCCCAGATTGCTTGAACAATAGATGAAGCACGTTCAAATTGTTTTCAGCTTAATAACGTTATTATTGTGTGTGAGTAACACTCATTAAGGAATTGATCGGAAGGAGAAAACAAAACATATTAGAGTTGAAGAAATTAGATTACATAATTAATTAGGATCAAATGAAAATAAATTAGGTAGAATTCATAGTTTCACAATTACGTCTTTAATTTATGCATCTTCCTATATTATAAGGGAAAGGTTTTCATCTTTGTATCCCATTTGTAGTATTTGTGTTAGAAAAGATATATTAATGTTACATATGCAAAAATTGGTCATAGATAAATCTCTTATAAATTTTAGAAAATACAAAATAAATATACGTTTATACACTTCTATTTGTTTCCCTAAGCATGACACATAATCTTTTTATAAAGGTCTTTTTGAATTGCTTATAGGTTGATTAACTTAATTTTAAAATACAACATGTTTTTAGCACACTAGATTAAAAAATATACTTATATTAAAAATATATTAAATTAAATTTAAATATTTAATTATAATTTTATATAAAATATTCATTATCAATTTAAATACTTTAATATAAATTTTATAAAAAATATTTGTTATCAATTTAAATATTTAAATATTAATTTACATAAGTAAAAAATAAAATAGTTGTGATTAAATAATATGAAAAACAACTAAGAAATAATCGTCATCAATACATGAAAGTAAAGGGACAACTCCACTCCATAAGACTCAGGGTATAAAACTAATTATCCAAAATGAAAAGTACAGTTTTTGGTCTCTATTTTTTACGACAGTTATCTTGAATCTTGAACTGGCTTAAAAGGTAAGGTAACCTGCCCAGATTGCTTGAACAATAGATGAAGCACGTTCAAATTGTTTTCAGCTTAATAACGTTATTATTGTGTGTGAGTAACACTCATTAAGGAATTGATCGGAAGGAGAAAACAAAAGATATTAGAGTTGAAGAAATTAGATTACGGAATTAATTAGGATCAAATTAAAATAAATTAGGTAGAATTCATATTTTCACAATTACGTCTTTAATTTATGCATCTTCCTATATTATAAGGGAAAGGTTTTCATCTTTGTATCCCATTTGTAGTATTTGTGTTAGAAAAGATATATTAATGTTACATATGCAAAAATTGGTCATAGATAAATCTCTTATAAATTTTAGAAAATACAAAATAAATATACCTTTATACACTTCTATTTGTTTCCCTAAGCATGACACATAATCTTTTTATAAAGGTCTTTTTGAATTGCTTATAGGTTGATTAACTTAATTTTAAAATACAACATGTTTTTAGCACACTAGATTAAAAAATATACTTATATTAAAAATATATTAAATTAAATTTAAATATTTAATTATAATTTTCTATAAAATATTCATTATCAATTTAAATACTTTAATATAAATTTTATAAAAAATATTTGTTATCAATTTAAATATTTAAATATTAATTTACATAAGTAAACAATAAAATAGTCGTGATTAAATAATATAAAAAACAACTAAGAAATAATCGTCATCAATACATGAAAGTAAAGGGACAACTCCACTCCATAAGACTCAGGGTATAAAACTAATTATCCAAAATGAAAAGTACAGTTTTTGGTCTCTATTTTTTACGACAGTTATCTTGAATCTTGAACTGGCTTAAAAGGTAAGGTAACCTGCCCAGATTGCTTGAACAATAGATGAAGCACGTTCAAATTGTTTTCAGCTTAATAACGTTATTATTGTGTGTGAGTAACACTCATTAAGGAATTGATCGGAAGGAGAAAACAAAACATATTAGAGTTGAAGAAATTAGATTACATAATTAATTAGGATCAAATGAAAATAAATTAGGTAGAATTCATAGTTTCACAATTACGTCTTTAATTTATGCATCTTCCTATATTATAAGGGAAAGGTTTTCATCTTTGTATCCCATTTGTAGTATTTGTGTTAGAAAAGATATATTAATGTTACATATGCAAAAATTGGTCATAGATAAATCTCTTATAAATTTTAGAAAATACAAAATAAATATACGTTTATACACTTCTATTTGTTTCCCTAAGCATGACACATAATCTTTTTATAAAGGTCTTTTTGAATTGCTTATAGGTTGATTAACTTAATTTTAAAATACAACATGTTTTTAGCACACTAGATTAAAAAATATACTTATATTAAAAATATATTAAATTAAATTTAAATATTTAATTATAATTTTATATAAAATATTCATTATCAATTTAAATACTTTAATATAAATTTTATAAAAAATATTTGTTATCAATGTAAATATTTAAATATTAATTTACATAAGTAAAAAATAAAATAGTTGTGATTAAATAATATAAAAAACAACTAAGAAATAATCGTCATCAATACATGAAAGTAAAGGGACAACTCCACTCCATAAGACTCAGGGTATAAAACTAATTATCCAAAATGAAAAGTACAGTTTTTGGTCTCTATTTTTTACGACAGTTATCTTGAATCTTGAACTGGCTTAAAAGGTAAGGTAACCTGCCCAGATTGCTTGAACAATAGATGAAGCACGTTCAAATTGTTTTCAGCTTAATAACGTTATTATTGTGTGTGAGTAACACTCATTAAGGAATTGATCGGAAGGAGAAAACAAAAGATATTAGAGTTGAAGAAATTAGATTACGGAATTAATTAGGATCAAATTAAAATAAATTAGGTAGAATTCATATTTTCACAATTACGTCTTTAATTTATGCATCTTCCTATATTATAAGGGAAAGGTTTTCATCTTTGTATCCCATTTGTAGTATTTGTGTTAGAAAAGATATATTAATGTTACATATGCAAAAATTGGTCATAGATAAATCTCTTATAAATTTTAGAAAATACAAAATAAATATACCTTTATACACTTCTATTTGTTTCCCTAAGCATGACACATAATCTTTTTATAAAGGTCTTTTTGAATTGCTTATAGGTTGATTAACTTAATTTTAAAATACAACATGTTTTTAGCACACTAGATTAAAAAATATACTTATATTAAAAATATATTAAATTAAATTTAAATATTTAATTATAATTTTCTATAAAATATTCATTATCAATTTAAATACTTTAATATAAATTTTATAAAAAATATTTGTTATCAATGTAAATATTTAAATATTAATTTACATAAGTAAAAAATAAAATAGTCGTGATTAAATAATATAAAAAACAACTAAGAAATAATCGTCATCAATACATGAAAGAAAAGGGACAACTCCACTCCATAAGACTCAAGGTATAAAACTAATTATCCAAAATGAAAAGTACAGTTTTTGGTCTCTATTTTTTACGACAGTTATCTTGAATCTTGAACTGGCTTAAAAGGTAAGGTAACCTGCCCAGATTGCTTGAACAATAGATGAAACACGTTCAAATCGTTTTCAGCTTAATAACGTTATTATTGTGTGTGAGTAACACTCATTAAGGAATTGATCGGAAGGAGAAAACAAAAGATATTAGAGTTGAAGAAATTAGATTACGGAATTAATTAGGATCAAATTAAAATAAATTAGGTAGAATTCATATTTTCACAATTACGTCTTTAATTTATGCATCTTCCTATATTATAAGGGAAAGGTTTTCATCTTTGTATCCCATTTGTAGTATTTGTGTTAGAAAAGATATATTAATGTTACATATGCAAAAATTGGTCATAGATAAATCTCTTATAAATTTTAGAAAATACAAAATAAATATACCTTTATACACTTCTATTTGTTTCCCTAAGCATGACACATAATCTTTTTATAAAGGTCTTTTTGAATTGTTTATAGGTTGATTAACTTAATTTTAAAATACAACATGTTTTTAGCACACTAGATTAAAAAATATACTTATATTAAAAATATATTAAATTAAATTTAAATATTTAATTATAATTTTATATAAAATATTCATTATCAATTTAAATACTTTAATATAAATTTTATAAAAAATATTTGTTATCAATTTAAATATTTAAATATTAATTTACATAAGTAAAAAATAAAATAGTTGTGATTAAATAATATGAAAAACAACTAAGAAATAATCGTCATCAATACATGAAAGTAAAGGGACAACTCCACTCCATAAGACTCAGGGTATAAAACTAATTATCCAAAATGAAAAGTACAGTTTTTGGTCTCTATTTTTTACGACAGTTATCTTGAATCTTGAACTGGCTTAAAAGGTAAGGTAACCTGCCCAGATTGCTTGAACAATAGATGAAGCACGTTCAAATTGTTTTCAGCTTAATAACGTTATTATTGTGTGTGAGTAACACTCATTAAGGAATTGATCGGAAGGAGAAAACAAAAGATATTAGAGTTGAAGAAATTAGATTACGGAATTAATTAGGATCAAATTAAAATAAATTAGGTAGAATTCATATTTTCACAATTACGTCTTTAATTTATGCATCTTCCTATATTATAAGGGAAAGGTTTTCATCTTTGTATCCCATTTGTAGTATTTGTGTTAGAAAAGATATATTAATGTTACATATGCAAAAATTGGTCATAGATAAATCTCTTATAAATTTTAGAAAATACAAAATAAATATACCTTTATACACTTCTATTTGTTTCCCTAAGCATGACACATAATCTTTTTATAAAGGTCTTTTTGAATTGCTTATAGGTTGATTAACTTAATTTTAAAATACAACATGTTTTTAGCACACTAGATTAAAAAATATACTTATATTAAAAATATATTAAATTAAATTTAAATATTTAATTATAATTTTCTATAAAATATTCATTATCAATTTAAATACTTTAATATAAATTTTATAAAAAATATTTGTTATCAATTTAAATATTTAAATATTAATTTACATAAGTAAACAATAAAATAGTCGTGATTAAATAATATAAAAAACAACTAAGAAATAATCGTCATCAATACACGAAAGTAAAGGGACAACTCCACTCCATAAGACTCAGGGTATAAAACTAATTATCCAAAATGAAAAGTACAGTTTTTGGTCTCTATTTTTTACGACAGTTATCTTGAATCTTGAACTGGCTTAAAAGGTAAGGTAACCTGCCCAGATTGCTTGAACAATAGATGAAGCACGTTCAAATTGTTTTCAGCTTAATAACGTTATTATTGTGTGTGAGTAACACTCATTAAGGAATTGATCGGAAGGAGAAAACAAAACATATTAGAGTTGAAGAAATTAGATTACATAATTAATTAGGATCAAATGAAAATAAATTAGGTAGAATTCATAGTTTCACAATTACGTCTTTAATTTATGCATCTTCCTATATTATAAGGGAAAGGTTTTCATCTTTGTATCCCATTTGTAGTATTTGTGTTAGAAAAGATATATTAATGTTACATATGCAAAAATTGGTCATAGATAAATCTCTTATAAATTTTAGAAAATACAAAATAAATATACGTTTATACACTTCTATTTGTTTCCCTAAGCATGACACATAATCTTTTTATAAAGGTCTTTTTGAATTGCTTATAGGTTGATTAACTTAATTTTAAAATACAACATGTTTTTAGCACACTAGATTAAAAAATATACTTATATTAAAAATATATTAAATTAAATTTAAATATTTAATTATAATTTTATATAAAATATTCATTATCAATTTAAATACTTTAATATAAATTTTATAAAAAATATTTGTTATCAATGTAAATATTTAAATATTAATTTACATAAGTAAAAAATAAAATAGTTGTGATTAAATAATATAAAAAACAACTAAGAAATAATCGTCATCAATACATGAAAGTAAAGGGACAACTCCACTCCATAAGACTCAGGGTATAAAACTAATTATCCAAAATGAAAAGTACAGTTTTTGGTCTCTATTTTTTACGACAGTTATCTTGAATCTTGAACTGGCTTAAAAGGTAAGGTAACCTGCCCAGATTGCTTGAACAATAGATGAAGCACGTTCAAATTGTTTTCAGCTTAATAACGTTATTATTGTGTGTGAGTAACACTCATTAAGGAATTGATCGGAAGGAGAAAACAAAAGATATTAGAGTTGAAGAAATTAGATTACGGAATTAATTAGGATCAAATTAAAATAAATTAGGTAGAATTCATATTTTCACAATTACGTCTTTAATTTATGCATCTTCCTATATTATAAGGGAAAGGTTTTCATCTTTGTATCCCATTTGTAGTATTTGTGTTAGAAAAGATATATTAATGTTACATATGCAAAAATTGGTCATAGATAAATCTCTTATAAATTTTAGAAAATACAAAATAAATATACCTTTATACACTTCTATTTGTTTCCCTAAGCATGACACATAATCTTTTTATAAAGGTCTTTTTGAATTGCTTATAGGTTGATTAACTTAATTTTAAAATACAACATGTTTTTAGCACACTAGATTAAAAAATATACTTATATTAAAAATATATTAAATTAAATTTAAATATTTAATTATAATTTTCTATAAAATATTCATTATCAATTTAAATACTTTAATATAAATTTTATAAAAAATATTTGTTATCAATGTAAATATTTAAATATTAATTTACATAAGTAAAAAATAAAATAGTCGTGATTAAATAATATAAAAAACAACTAAGAAATAATCGTCATCAATACATGAAAGAAAAGGGACAACTCCACTCCATAAGACTCAAGGTATAAAACTAATTATCCAAAATGAAAAGTACAGTTTTTGGTCTCTATTTTTTACGACAGTTATCTTGAATCTTGAACTGGCTTAAAAGGTAAGGTAACCTGCCCAGATTGCTTGAACAATAGATGAAACACGTTCAAATCGTTTTCAGCTTAATAACGTTATTATTGTGTGTGAGTAACACTCATTAAGGAATTGATCGGAAGGAGAAAACAAAAGATATTAGAGTTGAAGAAATTAGATTACGGAATTAATTAGGATCAAATTAAAATAAATTAGGTAGAATTCATATTTTCACAATTACGTCTTTAATTTATGCATCTTCCTATATTATAAGGGAAAGGTTTTCATCTTTGTATCCCATTTGTAGTATTTGTGTTAGAAAAGATATATTAATGTTACATATGCAAAAATTGGTCATAGATAAATCTCTTATAAATTTTAGAAAATACAAAATAAATATACCTTTATACACTTCTATTTGTTTCCCTAAGCATGACACATAATCTTTTTATAAAGGTCTTTTTGAATTGCTTATAGGTTGATTAACTTAATTTTAAAATACAACATGTTTTTAGCACACTAGATTAAAAAATATACTTATATTAAAAATATATTAAATTAAATTTAAATATTTAATTATAATTTTCTATAAAATATTCATTATCAATTTAAATACTTTAATATAAATTTTATAAAAAATATTTGTTATCAATTTAAATATTTAAATATTAATTTACATAAGTAAACAATAAAATAGTCGTGATTAAATAATATAAAAAACAACTAAGAAATAATCGTCATCAATACATGAAAGTAAAGGGACAACTCCACTCCATAAGACTCAGGGTATAAAACTAATTATCCAAAATGAAAAGTACAGTTTTTGGTCTCTATTTTTTACGACAGTTATCTTGAATCTTGAACTGGCTTAAAAGGTAAGGTAACCTGCCCAGATTGCTTGAACAATAGATGAAGCACGTTCAAATTGTTTTCAGCTTAATAACGTTATTATTGTGTGTGAGTAACACTCATTAAGGAATTGATCGGAAGGAGAAAACAAAACATATTAGAGTTGAAGAAATTAGATTACATAATTAATTAGGATCAAATGAAAATAAATTAGGTAGAATTCATAGTTTCACAATTACGTCTTTAATTTATGCATCTTCCTATATTATAAGGGAAAGGTTTTCATCTTTGTATCCCATTTGTAGTATTTGTGTTAGAAAAGATATATTAATGTTACATATGCAAAAATTGGTCATAGATAAATCTCTTATAAATTTTAGAAAATACAAAATAAATATACGTTTATACACTTCTATTTGTTTCCCTAAGCATGACACATAATCTTTTTATAAAGGTCTTTTTGAATTGCTTATAGGTTGATTAACTTAATTTTAAAATACAACATGTTTTTAGCACACTAGATTAAAAAATATACTTATATTAAAAATATATTAAATTAAATTTAAATATTTAATTATAATTTTATATAAAATATTCATTATCAATTTAAATACTTTAATATAAATTTTATAAAAAATATTTGTTATCAATGTAAATATTTAAATATTAATTTACATAAGTAAAAAATAAAATAGTCGTGATTAAATAATATAAAAAACAACTAAGAAATAATCGTCATCAATACATGAAAGTAAAGGGACAACTCCACTCCATAAGACTCAAGGTATAAAACTAATTATCCAAAATGAAAAGTACAGTTTTTGGTCTCTATTTTTTACGACAGTTATCTTGAATCTTGAACTGGCTTAAAAGGTAAGGTAACCTGCCCAGATTGCTTGAACAATAGATGAAGCACGTTCAAATTGTTTTCAGCTTAATAACGTTATTATTGTGTGTGAGTAACACTCATTAAGGAATTGATCGGAAGGAGAAAACAAAACATATTAGAGTTGAAGAAATTAGATTACGGAATTAATTAGGATCAAATGAAAATAAATTAGGTAGAATTCATAGTTTCACAATTACGTCTTTAATTTATGCATCTTCCTATATTATAAGGGAAAGGTTTTCATCTTTGTATCCCATTTGTAGTATTTGTGTTAGAAAAGATATATTAATGTTACATATGCAAAAATTGGTCATAGATAAATCTCTTATAAATTTTAGAAATTACAAAATAAATATACGTTTATACACTTCTATTTGTTTCCCTAAGCATGACACATAATCTTTTTATAAAGGTCTTTTTGAATTGCTTATAGGTTGATTAAATTAATTTTAAAATACAACATGTTTTTAGCACACTAGATTAAAAAATATACTTATATTAAAAATATATTAATTAAATTTAAATATTTAATTATAATTTTATATAAAATATTCATTATCAATTTAAATACTTTAATATAAATTTTATAAAAAATATTTGTTATCAATTTAAATATTTAAATATTAATTTACATAAGTAAAAAATAAAATAGTTGTGATTAAATAATATGAAAAACAACTAAGAAATAATCGTCATCAATACATGAAAGTAAAGGGACAACTCCACTCCATAAGACTCAGGGTATAAAACTAATTATCCAAAATGAAAAGTACAGTTTTTGGTCTCTATTTTTTACGACAGTTATCTTGAATCTTGAACTGGCTTAAAAGGTAAGGTAACCTGCCCAGATTGCTTGAACAATAGATGAAGCACGTTCAAATTGTTTTCAGCTTAATAACGTTATTATTGTGTGTGAGTAACACTCATTAAGGAATTGATCGGAAGGAGAAAACAAAAGATATTAGAGATGAAGAAATTAGATTACGGAATTAATTAGGATCAAATTAAAATAAATTAGGTAGAATTCATATTTTCACAATTACGTCTTTAATTTATGCATCTTCCTATATTATAAGGGAAAGGTTTTCATCTTTGTATCCCATTTGTAGTATTTGTGTTAGAAAAGATATATTAATGTTACATATGCAAAAATTGGTCATAGATAAATCTCTTATAAATTTTAGAAAATACAAAATAAATATACGTTTATACACTTCTATTTGTTTCCCTAAGCATGACACATAATCTTTTTATAAAGGTCTTTTTGAATTGCTTATAGGTTGATTAACTTAATTTTAAAATACAACATGTTTTTAGCACACTAGATTAAAAAATATACTTATATTAAAAATATATTAAATTAAATTTAAATATTTAATTATAATTTTCTATAAAATATTCATTATCAATTTAAATACTTTAATATAAATTTTATAAAAAATATTTGTTATCAATTTAAATATTTAAATATTAATTTACATAAGTAAACAATAAAATAGTCGTGATTAAATAATATAAAAAACAACTAAGAAATAATCGTCATCAATACATGAAAGTAAAGGGACAACTCCACTCCATAAGACTCAGGGTATAAAACTAATTATCCAAAATGAAAAGTACAGTTTTTGGTCTCTATTTTTTACGACAGTTATCTTGAATCTTGAACTGGCTTAAAAGGTAAGGTAACCTGCCCAGATTGCTTGAACAATAGATGAAGCACGTTCAAATTGTTTTCAGCTTAATAACGTTATTATTGTGTGTGAGTAACACTCATTAAGGAATTGATCGGAAGGAGAAAACAAAACATATTAGAGTTGAAGAAATTAGATTACATAATTAATTAGGATCAAATGAAAATAAATTAGGTAGAATTCATAGTTTCACAATTACGTCTTTAATTTATGCATCTTCCTATATTATAAGGGAAAGGTTTTCATCTTTGTATCCCATTTGTAGTATTTGTGTTAGAAAAGATATATTAATGTTACATATGCAAAAATTGGTCATAGATAAATCTCTTATAAATTTTAGAAAATACAAAATAAATATACGTTTATACACTTCTATTTGTTTCCCTAAGCATGACACATAATCTTTTTATAAAGGTCTTTTTGAATTGCTTATAGGTTGATTAACTTAATTTTAAAATACAACATGTTTTTAGCACACTAGATTAAAAAATATACTTATATTAAAAATATATTAAATTAAATTTAAATATTTAATTATAATTTTATATAAAATATTCATTATCAATTTAAATACTTTAATATAAATTTTATAAAAAATATTTGTTATCAATGTAAATATTTAAATATTAATTTACATAAGTAAAAAATAAAATAGTCGTGATTAAATAATATAAAAAACAACTAAGAAATAATCGTCATCAATACATGAAAGTAAAGGGACAACTCCACTCCATAAGACTCAAGGTATAAAACTAATTATCCAAAATGAAAAGTACAGTTTTTGGTCTCTATTTTTTACGACAGTTATCTTGAATCTTGAACTGGCTTAAAAGGTAAGGTAACCTGCCCAGATTGCTTGAACAATAGATGAAGCACGTTCAAATTGTTTTCAGCTTAATAACGTTATTATTGTGTGTGAGTAACACTCATTAAGGAATTGATCGGAAGGAGAAAACAAAACATATTAGAGTTGAAGAAATTAGATTACGGAATTAATTAGGATCAAATGAAAATAAATTAGGTAGAATTCATAGTTTCACAATTACGTCTTTAATTTATGCATCTTCCTATATTATAAGGGAAAGGTTTTCATCTTTGTATCCCATTTGTAGTATTTGTGTTAGAAAAGATATATTAATGTTACATATGCAAAAATTGGTCATAGATAAATCTCTTATAAATTTTAGAAATTACAAAATAAATATACGTTTATACACTTCTATTTGTTTCCCTAAGCATGACACATAATCTTTTTATAAAGGTCTTTTTGAATTGCTTATAGGTTGATTAAATTAATTTTAAAATACAACATGTTTTTAGCACACTAGATTAAAAAATATACTTATATTAAAAATATATTAATTAAATTTAAATATTTAATTATAATTTTATATAAAATATTCATTATCAATTTAAATACTTTAATATAAATTTTATAAAAAATATTTGTTATCAATTTAAATATTTAAATATTAATTTACATAAGTAAAAAATAAAATAGTTGTGATTAAATAATATGAAAAACAACTAAGAAATAATCGTCATCAATACATGAAAGTAAAGGGACAACTCCACTCCATAAGACTCAGGGTATAAAACTAATTATCCAAAATGAAAAGTACAGTTTTTGGTCTCTATTTTTTACGACAGTTATCTTGAATCTTGAACTGGCTTAAAAGGTAAGGTAACCTGCCCAGATTGCTTGAACAATAGATGAAGCACGTTCAAATTGTTTTCAGCTTAATAACGTTATTATTGTGTGTGAGTAACACTCATTAAGGAATTGATCGGAAGGAGAAAACAAAAGATATTAGAGATGAAGAAATTAGATTACGGAATTAATTAGGATCAAATTAAAATAAATTAGGTAGAATTCATATTTTCACAATTACGTCTTTAATTTATGCATCTTCCTATATTATAAGGGAAAGGTTTTCATCTTTGTATCCCATTTGTAGTATTTGTGTTAGAAAAGATATATTAATGTTACATATGCAAAAATTGGTCATAGATAAATCTCTTATAAATTTTAGAAAATACAAAATAAATATACGTTTATACACTTCTATTTGTTTCCCTAAGCATGACACATAATCTTTTTATAAAGGTCTTTTTGAATTGCTTATAGGTTGATTAACTTAATTTTAAAATACAACATGTTTTTAGCACACTAGATTAAAAAATATACTTATATTAAAAATATATTAAATTAAATTTAAATATTTAATTATAATTTTCTATAAAATATTCATTATCAATTTAAATACTTTAATATAAATTTTATAAAAAATATTTGTTATCAATTTAAATATTTAAATATTAATTTACATAAGTAAACAATAAAATAGTCGTGATTAAATAATATAAAAAACAACTAAGAAATAATCGTCATCAATACATGAAAGTAAAGGGACAACTCCACTCCATAAGACTCAGGGTATAAAACTAATTATCCAAAATGAAAAGTACAGTTTTTGGTCTCTATTTTTTACGACAGTTATCTTGAATCTTGAACTGGCTTAAAAGGTAAGGTAACCTGCCCAGATTGCTTGAACAATAGATGAAGCACGTTCAAATTGTTTTCAGCTTAATAACGTTATTATTGTGTGTGAGTAACACTCATTAAGGAATTGATCGGAAGGAGAAAACAAAACATATTAGAGTTGAAGAAATTAGATTACGGAATTAATTAGGATCAAATGAAAATAAATTAGGTAGAATTCATAGTTTCACAATTACGTCTTTAATTTATGCATCTTCCTATATTATAAGGGAAAGGTTTTCATCTTTGTATCCCATTTGTAGTATTTGTGTTAGAAAAGATATATTAATGTTACATATGCAAAAATTGGTCATAGATAAATCTCTTATAAATTTTAGAAATTACAAAATAAATATACGTTTATACACTTCTATTTGTTTCCCTAAGCATGACACATAATCTTTTTATAAAGGTCTTTTTGAATTGCTTATAGGTTGATTAAATTAATTTTAAAATACAACATGTTTTTAGCACACTAGATTAAAAAATATACTTATATTAAAAATATATTAATTAAATTTAAATATTTAATTATAATTTTATATAAAATATTCATTATCAATTTAAATACTTTAATATAAATTTTATAAAAAATATTTGTTATCAATTTAAATATTTAAATATTAATTTACATAAGTAAAAAATAAAATAGTTGTGATTAAATAATATGAAAAACAACTAAGAAATAATCGTCATCAATACATGAAAGTAAAGGGACAACTCCACTCCATAAGACTCAGGGTATAAAACTAATTATCCAAAATGAAAAGTACAGTTTTTGGTCTCTATTTTTTACGACAGTTATCTTGAATCTTGAACTGGCTTAAAAGGTAAGGTAACCTGCCCAGATTGCTTGAACAATAGATGAAGCACGTTCAAATTGTTTTCAGCTTAATAACGTTATTATTGTGTGTGAGTAACACTCATTAAGGAATTGATCGGAAGGAGAAAACAAAAGATATTAGAGATGAAGAAATTAGATTACGGAATTAATTAGGATCAAATTAAAATAAATTAGGTAGAATTCATATTTTCACAATTACGTCTTTAATTTATGCATCTTCCTATATTATAAGGGAAAGGTTTTCATCTTTGTATCCCATTTGTAGTATTTGTGTTAGAAAAGATATATTAATGTTACATATGCAAAAATTGGTCATAGATAAATCTCTTATAAATTTTAGAAAATACAAAATAAATATACGTTTATACACTTCTATTTGTTTCCCTAAGCATGACACATAATCTTTTTATAAAGGTCTTTTTGAATTGCTTATAGGTTGATTAACTTAATTTTAAAATACAACATGTTTTAAGCACACTAGATTAAAAAATATACTTATATTAAAAATATATTAAATTAAATTTAAATATTTAATTATAATTTTCTATAAAATATTCATTATCAATTTAAATACTTTAATATAAATTTTATAAAAAATATTTGTTATCAATTTAAATATTTAAATATTAATTTACATAAGTAAACAATAAAATAGTCGTGATTAAATAATATAAAAAACAACTAAGAAATAATCGTCATCAATACATGAAAGTAAAGGGACAACTCCACTCCATAAGACTCAGGGTATAAAACTAATTATCCAAAATGAAAAGTACAGTTTTTGGTCTCTATTTTTTACGACAGTTATCTTGAATCTTGAACTGGCTTAAAAGGTAAGGTAACCTGCCCAGATTGCTTGAACAATAGATGAAGCACGTTCAAATTGTTTTCAGCTTAATAACGTTATTATTGTGTGTGAGTAACACTCATTAAGGAATTGATCGGAAGGAGAAAACAAAACATATTAGAGTTGAAGAAATTAGATTACATAATTAATTAGGATCAAATGAAAATAAATTAGGTAGAATTCATAGTTTCACAATTACGTCTTTAATTTATGCATCTTCCTATATTATAAGGGAAAGGTTTTCATCTTTGTATCCCATTTGTAGTATTTGTGTTAGAAAAGATATATTAATGTTACATATGCAAAAATTGGTCATAGATAAATCTCTTATAAATTTTAGAAAATACAAAATAAATATACGTTTATACACTTCTATTTGTTTCCCTAAGCATGACACATAATCTTTTTATAAAGGTCTTTTTGAATTGCTTATAGGTTGATTAACTTAATTTTAAAATACAACATGTTTTTAGCACACTAGATTAAAAAATATACTTATATTAAAAATATATTAAATTAAATTTAAATATTTAATTATAATTTTATATAAAATATTCATTATCAATTTAAATACTTTAATATAAATTTTATAAAAAATATTTGTTATCAATGTAAATATTTAAATATTAATTTACATAAGTAAAAAATAAAATAGTCGTGATTAAATAATATAAAAAACAACTAAGAAATAATCGTCATCAATACATGAAAGTAAAGGGACAACTCCACTCCATAAGACTCAAGGTATAAAACTAATTATCCAAAATGAAAAGTACAGTTTTTGGTCTCTATTTTTTACGACAGTTATCTTGAATCTTGAACTGGCTTAAAAGGTAAGGTAACCTGCCCAGATTGCTTGAACAATAGATGAAGCACGTTCAAATTGTTTTCAGCTTAATAACGTTATTATTGTGTGTGAGTAACACTCATTAAGGAATTGATCGGAAGGAGAAAACAAAACATATTAGAGTTGAAGAAATTAGATTACGGAATTAATTAGGATCAAATGAAAATAAATTAGGTAGAATTCATAGTTTCACAATTACGTCTTTAATTTATGCATCTTCCTATATTATAAGGGAAAGGTTTTCATCTTTGTATCCCATTTGTAGTATTTGTGTTAGAAAAGATATATTAATGTTACATATGCAAAAATTGGTCATAGATAAATCTCTTATAAATTTTAGAAATTACAAAATAAATATACGTTTATACACTTCTATTTGTTTCCCTAAGCATGACACATAATCTTTTTATAAAGGTCTTTTTGAATTGCTTATAGGTTGATTAAATTAATTTTAAAATACAACATGTTTTTAGCACACTAGATTAAAAAATATACTTATATTAAAAATATATTAATTAAATTTAAATATTTAATTATAATTTTATATAAAATATTCATTATCAATTTAAATACTTTAATATAAATTTTATAAAAAATATTTGTTATCAATTTAAATATTTAAATATTAATTTACATAAGTAAAAAATAAAATAGTTGTGATTAAATAATATGAAAAACAACTAAGAAATAATCGTCATCAATACATGAAAGTAAAGGGACAACTCCACTCCATAAGACTCAGGGTATAAAACTAATTATCCAAAATGAAAAGTACAGTTTTTGGTCTCTATTTTTTACGACAGTTATCTTGAATCTTGAACTGGCTTAAAAGGTAAGGTAACCTGCCCAGATTGCTTGAACAATAGATGAAGCACGTTCAAATTGTTTTCAGCTTAATAACGTTATTATTGTGTGTGAGTAACACTCATTAAGGAATTGATCGGAAGGAGAAAACAAAACATATTAGAGTTGAAGAAATTAGATTACGGAATTAATTAGGATCAAATTAAAATAAATTAGGTAGAATTCATAGTTTCACAATTACGTCTTTAATTTATGCATCTTCCTATATTATAAGGGAAAGGTTTTCATCTTTGTATCCCATTTGTAGTATTTGTGTTAGAAAAGGTATATTAATGTTACATATGCAAAAATTGGTCATAGATAAATCTCTTATAAATTTTAGAAAATACAAAATAAATATACGTTTATACACTTCTATTTGTTTCCCTAAGCATGACACATAATCTTTTTATAAAGGTCTTTTTGAATTGCTTATAGGTTGATTAACTTAATTTTAAAATACAACATGTTTTTAGCACACTAGATTAAAAAATATACTTATATTAAAAATATATTAAATTAAATTTAAATATTTAATTATAATTTTATATAAAATATTCATTATCAATTTAAATACTTTAATATAAATTTTATAAAAAATATTTGTTATCAATTTAAATATTTAAATATTAATTTACATAAGTAAAAAATAAAATAGTTGTGATTAAATAATATAAAAAACAACTAAGAAATAATCGTCATCAATACATGAAAGTAAAGGGACAACTCCACTCCATAAGACTCAGGGTATAAAACTAATTATCCAAAATGAAAAGTACAGTTTTTGGTCTCTATTTTTTACGACAGTTATCTTGAATCTTGAACTGGCTTAAAATGTAAGGTAACCTGCCCAGATTGCTTGAACAATAGATGAAGCACGTTCAAATTGTTTTCAGCTTAATAACGTTATTATTGTGTGTGAGTAACACTCATTAAGGAATTGATCGGAAGGAGAAAACAAAACATATTAGAGTTGAAGAAATTAGATTACGGAATTAATTAGGATCAAATTAAAATAAATTAGGTAGAATTCATAGTTTCACAATTACGTCTTTAATTTATGCATCTTCCTATATTATAAGGGAAAGGTTTTCATCTTTGTATCCCATTTGTAGTATTTGTGTTAGAAAAGATATATTAATGTTACATATGCAAAAATTGGTCATAGATAAATCTCTTATAAATTTTAGAAAATACAAAATAAATATACGTTTATACACTTCTATTTGTTTCCCTAAGCATGACACATAATCTTTTTATAAAGGTCTTTTTGAATTGCTTATAGGTTGATTAACTTAATTTTAAAATACAACATGTTTTTAGCACACTAGATTAAAAAATATACTTATATTAAAAATATATTAAATTAAATTTAAATATTTAATTATAATTTTATATCAAATATTCATTATCAATTTAAATACTTTAATATAAATTTTATAAAAAATATTTGTTATCAATTTAAATATTTAAATATTAATTTACATAAGTAAACAATAAAATAGTTGTGATTAAATAATATAAAAAACAACTAAGAAATAATCGTCATCAATACATGAAAGTAAAGGGACAACTCCACTCCATAAGACTCAGGGTATAAAACTAATTATCCAAAATGAAAGGTACAGTTTTTGGTCTCTATTTTTTACGACAGTTATCTTGAATCTTGAACTGGCTTAAAAGGTAAGGTAACCTGCCCAGATTGCTTGAACAATAGATGAAGCACGTTCAAATTGTTTTCAGCTTAATAACGTTATTATTGTGTGTGAGTAACACTCATTAAGGAATTGATCGGGAGGAGAAAACAAAAGATATTAGAGTTGAAGAAATTAGATTACATAATTAATTAGGATCAAATTAAAATAAATTAGGTAGAATTCATATTTTCACAATTACGTCTTTAATTTATGCATCTTCCTATATTATAAGGGAAAGGTTTTCATCTTTGTATCCCATTTGTAGTATTTGTGTTAGAAAAGATATATTAATGTTACATATGCAAAAATTGGTCATAGATAAATCTCTTATAAATTTTAGAAAATACAAAATAAATATACGTTTATACACTTCTATTTGTTTCCCTAAGCATGACACATAATCTTTTTATAAAGGTCTTTTTGAATTGCTTATAGGTTGATTAACTTAATTTTAAAATACAACATGTTTTTAGCACACTAGATTAAAAAATATACTTATATTAAAAATATATTAAATTAAATTTAAATATTTAATTATAATTTTATATAAAATATTCATTATCAATTTAAATACTTTAATATAAATTTTATAAAAAATATTTGTTATCAATTTAAATATTTAAATATTAATTTACATAAGTAAAAAATAAAATAGTTGTGATTAAATAATATAAAAAACAACTAAGAAATAATCGTCATCAATACATGAAAGTAAAGGGACAACTCCACTCCATAAGACTCAAGGTATAAAACTAATTATCCAAAATGAAAAGTACAGTTTTTGGTCTCTATTTTTTACGACAGTTATCTTGAATCTTGAACTGGCTTAAAAGGTAAGGTAAGCTGCCCAGATTGCTTGAACAATAGATGAAACACGTTCAAATTGTTTTCAGCTTAATAACGTTATTATTGTGTGTGAGTAACACTCATTAAGGAATTGATCGGAAGGAGAAAACAAAAGATATTAGAGTTGAAGAAATTAGATTACGGAATTAATTAGGATCAAATTAAAATAAATTAGGTAGAATTCATATTTTCACAATTACGTCTTTAATTTATGCATCTTCCTATATTATAAGGGAAAGGTTTTCATCTTTGTATCCCATTTGTAGTATTTGTGTTAGAAAAGATATATTAATGTTACATATGCAAAAATTGGTCATAGATAAATCTCTTATAAATTTTAGAAAATACAAAATAAATATACGTTTATACACTTCTATTTGTTTCCCTAAGCATGACACATAATCTTTTTATAAAGGTCTTTTTGAATTGTTTATAGGTTGATAAACTTAATTTTAAAATACAACATGTTTTTAGCACACTAGATTAAAAAATATACTTATATTAAAAATATATTAAATTAAATTTAAATATTTAATTATAATTTTATATAAAATATTCATTATCAATTTAAATACTTTAATATAAATTTTATAAAAAATATTTGTTATCAATTTAAATATTTAAATATTAATTTACATAAGTAAACAATAAAATAGTTGTGATTAAATAATATAAAAAACAACTAAGAAATAATCGTCATCAATTCATGAAAGTAAAGGGACAACTCCACTCCATAAGACTCAGGGTATAAAACTAATTATCCAAAATGAAAGGTACAGTTTTTGGTCTCTATTTTTTACGACAGTTATCTTGAATCTTGAACTGGCTTAAAAGGTAAGGTAACCTGCCCAGATTGCTTGAACAATAGATGAAGCACGTTCAAATTGTTTTCAGCTTAATAACGTTATTATTGTGTGTGAGTAACACTCATTAAGGAATTGATCGGGAGGAGAAAACAAAAGATATTAGAGTTGAAGAAATTAGATTACATAATTAATTAGGATCAAATTAAAATAAATTAGGTAGAATTCATATTTTCACAATTACGTCTTTAATTTATGCATCTTCCTATATTATAAGGGAAAGGTTTTCATCTTTGTATCCCATTTGTAGTATTTGTGTTAGAAAAGATATATTAATGTTACATATGCAAAAATTGGTCATAGATAAATCTCTTATAAATTTTAGAAAATACAAAATAAATATACGTTTATACACTTCTATTTGTTTCCCTAAGCATGACACATAATCTTTTTATAAAGGTCTTTTTGAATTGCTTATAGGTTGATTAACTTAATTTTAAAATACAACATGTTTTTAGCACACTAGATTAAAAAATATACTTATATTAAAAATATATTAAATTAAATTTAAATATTTAATTATAATTTTATATAAAATATTCATTATCAATTTAAATACTTTAATATAAATTTTATAAAAAATATTTGTTATCAATTTAAATATTTAAACATTAATTTACATAAGTAAAAAATAAAATAGTTGTGATTAAATAATATAAAAAACAACTAAGAAATAATCGTCATCAATACATGAAAGTAAAGGGACAACTCCACTCCATAAGACTCAAGGTATAAAACTAATTATCCAAAATGAAAAGTACAGTTTTTGGTCTCTATTTTTCACGACAGTTATCTTGAATCTTGAACTGGCTTAAAAGGTAAGGTAACCTGCCCAGATTGCTTGAACAATAGATGAAACACGTTCAAATTGTTTTCAGCTTAATAACGTTATTATTGTGTGTGAGTAACACTCATTAAGGAATTGATCGGAAGGAGAAAACAAAAGATATTAGAGTTGAAGAAATTAGATTACGGAATTAATTAGGATCAAATTAAAATAAATTAGGTAGAATTCATATTTTCACAATTACGTCTTTAATTTATGCATCTTCCTATATTATAAGGGAAAGGTTTTCATCTTTGTATCCCATTTGTAGTATTTGTGTTAGAAAAGATATATTAATGTTACATATGCAAAAATTGGTCATAGATAAATCTCTTATAAATTTTAGAAAATACAAAATAAATATACGTTTATACACTTCTATTTGTTTCCCTAAGCATGACACATAATCTTTTTATAAAGGTCTTTTTGAATTGCTTATAGGTTGATTAACTTAATTTTAAAATACAACATGTTTTTAGCACACTAGATTAAAAAATATACTTATATTAAAAATATATTAAATTAAATTTAAATATTTAATTATAATTTTATATAAAATATTCATTATCAATTTAAATACTTTAATATAAATTTTATAAAAAATATTTGTTATCAATTTAAATATTTAAATATTAATTTACATAAGTAAAAAATAAAATAGTTGTGATTAAATAATATAAAAAACAACTAAGAAATAATCGTCATCAATACATGAAAGTAAAGGGACAACTCCACTCCATAAGACTCAAGGTATAAAACTAATTATCCAAAATGAAAAGTACAGTTTTTGGTCTCTATTTTTTACGACAGTTATCTTGAATCTTGAACTGGCTTAAAAGGTAAGGTAACCTGCCCAGATTGCTTGAACAATAGATGAAACACGTTCAAATTGTTTTCAGCTTAATAACGTTATTATTGTGTGTGAGTAACACTCATTAAGGAATTGATCGGAAGGAGAAAACAAAAGATATTAGAGTTGAAGAAATTAGATTACGAAATTAATTAGGATCAAATTAAAATAAATTAGGTAGAATTCATATTTTTACAATTACGCCTTTAATTTATGCATCTTCCTATATTATAAGGGAAAGGTATTCATCTTTGTATCCCATTTGTAGTATTTGTGTTAGAAAAGATATATTAATGTTACATATGCAAAAATTGGTCATAGATAAATCTCTTATAAATTTTAGAAAATACAAAATAAATATACGTTTATACACTTCTATTTGTTTCCCTAAGCATGACACATAATCTTTTTATAAAGGTCTTTTTGAATTGCTTATAGGTTGATTAACTTAATTTTAAAATACGACATGTTTTTAGCACACTAGATTAAAAAATATACTTATATTAAAAATATATTAAATTAAATTTAAATATTTAATTATAATTTTATATAAAATATTCATTATCAATTTAAATACTTTAATATAAATTTTATAAAAAATATTTGTTATCAATTTAAATATTTAAATATTAATTTACATAAGTAAAAAATAAAATAGTCGTTATTAAATAATATAAAAAACAACTAAGAAATAATCGTCATCAATACATGAAAGTAAAGGGACAACTCCACTCCATAAGACTCAAGGTATAAAACTAATTATCCAAAATGAAAAGTACAGTTTTTGGTCTCTATTTTTTACGACAGTTATCTTGAATCTTGAACTGGCTTAAAAGGTAAGCTAACCTGCCCAGATTGCTTGAACAATAGATGAAGCACGTTCAAATTGTTTTCAGCTTAATAACGTTATTATTGTGTGTGAGTAACACTCATTAAGGAATTGATCGGAAGGAGAAAACAAAACATATTAGAGTTGAAGAAATTAGATTACGGAATTAATTAGGATCAAATGAAAATAAATTAGGTAGAATTCATAGTTTCACAATTACGTCTTTAATTTATGCATCTTCCTATATTATAAGGGAAAGGTTTTCATCTTTGTATCCCATTTGTAGTATTTGTGTTAGAAAAGATATATTAATGTTACATATGCAAAAATTGGTCATAGATAAATCTCTTATAAATTTTAGAAATTACAAAATAAATATACGTTTATACACTTCTATTTGTTTCCCTAAGCATGACACATAATCTTTTTATAAAGGTCTTTTTGAATTGCTTATAGGTTGATTAACTTAATTTTAAAATACAACATGTTTTTAGCACACTAGATTAAAAAATATACTTATATTAAAAATATATTAAATTAAATTTAAATATTTAATTATAATTTTATATAAAATATTCATTATCAATTTAAATACTTTAATATAAATTTTATAAAAAATATTTGTTATAAATTTAAATATTTAAATATTAATTTACATAAGTAAAAAATAAAATAGTTGTGATTAAATAATATAAAAAACAACTAAGAAATAATCGTCATCAATACATGAAAGTAAAGGGACAACTCCACTCCATAAGACTCAAGGTATAAAACTAATTATCCAAAATGAAAAGTACAGTTTTTGGTCTCTATTTTTTACGACAGTTATCTTGAATCTTGAACTGGCTTAAAAGGTAAGGTAACCTGCCCAGATTGCTTGAACAATAGATGAAGCACGTTCAAATTGTTTTCAGCTTAATAACGTTATTATTGTGTGTGAGTAACACTCATTAAGGAATTGATCGGAAGGAGAAAACAAAACATATTAGAGTTGAAGAAATTAGATTACGGAATTAATTAGGATCAAATTAAAATAAATTAGGTAGAATTCATAGTTTCACAATTACGTCTTTAATTTATGCATCTTCCTATATTATAAGGGAAAGGTTTTCATCTTTGTATCCCATTTGTAGTATTTGTGTTAGAAAAGATATATTAATGTTACATATGCAAAAATTGGTCATAGATAAATCTCTTATAAATTTTAGAAAATACAAAATAAATATACGTTTATACACTTCTATTTGTTTCCCTAAGCATGACACATAATCTTTTTATAAAGGTCTTTTTGAATTGCTTATAGGTTGATTAACTTAATTTTAAAATACAACATGTTTTTAGCACACTAGATTAAAAAATATACTTATATTAAAAATATATTAAATTAAATTTAAATATTTAATTATAATTTTATATAAAATATTCATTATCAATTTAAATACTTTAATATAAATTTTATAAAAAATATTTGTTATAAATTTAAATATTTAAATATTAATTTACATAAGTAAAAAATAAAATAGTTGTGATTAAATAATATAAAAAACAACTAAGAAATAATCGTCATCAATACATGAAAGTAAAGGGACAACTCCACTCCATAAGACTCAAGGTATAAAACTAATTATCCAAAATGAAAAGTACAGTTTTTGGTCTCTATTTTTTACGACAGTTATCTTGAATCTTGAACTGGCTTAAAAGGTAAGGTAACCTGCCCAGATTGCTTGAACAATAGATGAAGCACGTTCAAATTGTTTTCAGCTTAATAACGTTATTATTGTGTGTGAGTAACACTCATTAAGGAATTGATCGGAAGGAGAAAACAAAACATATTAGAGTTGAAGAAATTAGATTACGGAATTAATTAGGATCAAATTAAAATAAATTAGGTAGAATTCATAGTTTCACAATTACGTCTTTAATTTATACATCTTCCTATATTATAAGGGAAAGGTTTTCATCTTTGTATCCCATTTGTAGTATTTGTGTTAGAAAAGATATATTAATGTTACATATGCAAAAATTGGTCATAGATAAATCTCTTATAAATTTTAGAAAATACAAAATAAATATACGTTTATACACTTCTATTTGTTTCCCTAAGCATGACACATAATCTTTTTATAAAGGTCTTTTTGAATTGCTTATAGGTTGATTAACTTAATTTTAAAATACAACATGTTTTTAGCACACTAGATTAAAAAATATACTTATATTAAAAATATATTAAATTAATTTTAAATATTTAATTATAATTTTATATAAAATATTCATTATCAATTTAAATACTTTAATATAAATTTTATAAAAAATATTTGTTATCAATTTAAATATTTAAATATTAATTTACATAAGTAAAAAATAAAATAGTTGTGATTAAATAATATAAAAAACAACTAAGAAATAATCGTCATCAATACATGAAAGTAAAGGGACAACTCCACTCCATAAGACTCAAGGTATAAAACTAATTATCCAAAATGAAAAGTACAGTTTTTGGTCTCTATTTTTTACGACAGTTATCTTGAATCTTGAACTGGCTTAAAAGGTAAGGTAACCTGCCCAGATTGCTTGAACAATAGATGAAACACGTTCAAATTGTTTTCAGCTTAATAACGTTATTATTGTGTGTGAGTAACACTCATTAAGGAATTGATCGGAAGGAGAAAACAAAACATATTAGAGTTGAAGAAATTAGATTACGGAATTAATTAGGATCAAATTAAAATAAATTAGGTAGAATTCATAGTTTCACAATTACGTCTTTAATTTATACATCTTCCTATATTATAAGGGAAAGGTTTTCATCTTTGTATCCCATTTGTAGTATTTGTGTTAGAAAAGATATATTAATGTTACATATGCAAAAATTGGTCATAGATAAATCTCTTATAAATTTTAGAAAATACAAAATAAATATACGTTTATACACTTCTATTTGTTTCCCTAAGCATGACACATAATCTTTTTATAAAGGTCTTTTTGAATTGCTTATAGGTTGATTAACTTAATTTTAAAATACAACATGTTTTTAGCACACTAGATTAAAAAATATACTTATATTAAAAATATATTAAATTAATTTTAAATATTTAATTATAATTTTATATAAAATATTCATTATCAATTTAAATACTTTAATATAAATTTTATAAAAAATATTTGTTATAAATTTAAATATTTAAATATTAATTTACATAAGTAAAAAATAAAATAGTTGTGATTAAATAATATAAAAAACAACTAAGAAATAATCGTCATCAATACATGAAAGTAAAGGGACAACTCCACTCCATAAGACTCAAGGTATAAAACTAATTATCCAAAATGAAAAGTACAGTTTTTGGTCTCTATTTTTTACGACAGTTATCTTGAATCTTGAACTGGCTTAAAAGGTAAGGTAACCTGCCCAGATTGCTTGAACAATAGATGAAGCACGTTCAAATTGTTTTCAGCTTAATAACGTTATTATTGTGTGTGAGTAACACTCATTAAGGAATTGATCGGAAGGAGAAAACAAAACATATTAGAGTTGAAGAAATTAGATTACGGAATTAATTAGGATCAAATTAAAATAAATTAGGTAGAATTCATAGTTTCACAATTACGTCTTTAATTTATGCATCTTCCTATATTATAAGGGAAAGGTTTTCATCTTTGTATCCCATTTGTAGTATTTGTGTTAGAAAAGATATATTAATGTTACATATGCAAAAATTGGTCATAGATAAATCTCTTATAAATTTTAGAAAATACAAAATAAATATACGTTTATACACTTCTATTTGTTTCCCTAAGCATGACACATAATCTTTTTATAAAGGTCTTTTTGAATTGCTTATAGGTTGATTAACTTAATTTTAAAATACAACATGTTTTTAGCACACTAGATTAAAAAATATACTTATATTAAAAATATATTAAATTAATTTTAAATATTTAATTATAATTTTATATAAAATATTCATTATCAATTTAAATACTTTAATATAAATTTTATAAAAAATATTTGTTATCAATTTAAATATTTAAATATTAATTTACATAAGTAAAAAATAAAATAGTTGTGATTAAATAATATAAAAAACAACTAAGAAATAATCGTCATCAATACATGAAAGTAAAGGGACAACTCCACTCCATAAGACTCAAGGTATAAAACTAATTATCCAAAATGAAAAGTACAGTTTTTGGTCTCTATTTTTTACGACAGTTATCTTGAATCTTGAACTGGCTTAAAAGGTAAGGTAACCTGCCCAGATTGCTTGAACAATAGATGAAACACGTTCAAATTGTTTTCAGCTTAATAACGTTATTATTGTGTGTGAGTAACACTCATTAAGGAATTGATCGGAAGGAGAAAACAAAACATATTAGAGTTGAAGAAATTAGATTACGGAATTAATTAGGATCAAATTAAAATAAATTAGGTAGAATTCATAGTTTCACAATTACGTCTTTAATTTATACATCTTCCTATATTATAAGGGAAAGGTTTTCATCTTTGTATCCCATTTGTAGTATTTGTGTTAGAAAAGATATATTAATGTTACATATGCAAAAATTGGTCATAGATAAATCTCTTATAAATTTTAGAAAATACAAAATAAATATACGTTTATACACTTCTATTTGTTTCCCTAAGCATGACACATAATCTTTTTATAAAGGTCTTTTTGAATTGCTTATAGGTTGATTAACTTAATTTTAAAATACAACATGTTTTTAGCACACTAGATTAAAAAATATACTTATATTAAAAATATATTAAATTAATTTTAAATATTTAATTATAATTTTATATAAAATATTCATTATCAATTTAAATACTTTAATATAAATTTTATAAAAAATATTTGTTATAAATTTAAATATTTAAATATTAATTTACATAAGTAAAAAATAAAATAGTTGTGATTAAATAATATAAAAAACAACTAAGAAATAATCGTCATCAATACATGAAAGTAAAGGGACAACTCCACTCCATAAGACTCAAGGTATAAAACTAATTATCCAAAATGAAAAGTACAGTTTTTGGTCTCTATTTTTTACGACAGTTATCTTGAATCTTGAACTGGCTTAAAAGGTAAGGTAACCTGCCCAGATTGCTTGAACAATAGATGAAGCACGTTCAAATTGTTTTCAGCTTAATAACGTTATTATTGTGTGTGAGTAACACTCATTAAGGAATTGATCGGAAGGAGAAAACAAAACATATTAGAGTTGAAGAAATTAGATTACGGAATTAATTAGGATCAAATTAAAATAAATTAGGTAGAATTCATAGTTTCACAATTACGTCTTTAATTTATGCATCTTCCTATATTATAAGGGAAAGGTTTTCATCTTTGTATCCCATTTGTAGTATTTGTGTTAGAAAAGATATATTAATGTTACATATGCAAAAATTGGTCATAGATAAATCTCTTATAAATTTTAGAAAATACAAAATAAATATACGTTTATACACTTCTATTTGTTTCCCTAAGCATGACACATAATCTTTTTATAAAGGTCTTTTTGAATTGCTTATAGGTTGATTAACTTAATTTTAAAATACAACATGTTTTTAGCACACTAGATTAAAAAATATACTTATATTAAAAATATATTAAATTAAATTTAAATATTTAATTATAATTTTATATAAAATATTCATTATCAATTTAAATACTTTAATATAAATTTTATAAAAAATATTTGTTATAAATTTAAATATTTAAATATTAATTTACATAAGTAAAAAATAAAATAGTTGTGATTAAATAATATAAAAAACAACTAAGAAATAATCGTCATCAATACATGAAAGTAAAGGGACAACTCCACTCCATAAGACTCAAGGTATAAAACTAATTATCCAAAATGAAAAGTACAGTTTTTGGTCTCTATTTTTTACGACAGTTATCTTGAATCTTGAACTGGCTTAAAAGGTAAGGTAACCTGCCCAGATTGCTTGAACAATAGATGAAGCACGTTCAAATTGTTTTCAGCTTAATAACGTTATTATTGTGTGTGAGTAACACTCATTAAGGAATTGATCGGAAGGAGAAAACAAAACATATTAGAGTTGAAGAAATTAGATTACGGAATTAATTAGGATCAAATTAAAATAAATTAGGTAGAATTCATAGTTTCACAATTACGTCTTTAATTTATGCATCTTCCTATATTATAAGGGAAAGGTTTTCATCTTTGTATCCCATTTGTAGTATTTGTGTTAGAAAAGATATATTAATGTTACATATGCAAAAATTGGTCATAGATAAATCTCTTATAAATTTTAGAAAATACAAAATAAATATACGTTTATACACTTCTATTTGTTTCCCTAAGCATGACACATAATCTTTTTATAAAGGTCTTTTTGAATTGCTTATAGGTTGATTAACTTAATTTTAAAATACAACATGTTTTTAGCACACTAGATTAAAAAATATACTTATATTAAAAATATATTAAATTAATTTTAAATATTTAATTATAATTTTATATAAAATATTCATTATCAATTTAAATACTTTAATATAAATTTTATAAAAAATATTTGTTATCAATTTAAATATTTAAATATTAATTTACATAAGTAAAAAATAAAATAGTTGTGATTAAATAATATAAAAAACAACTAAGAAATAATCGTCATCAATACATGAAAGTAAAGGGACAACTCCACTCCATAAGACTCAAGGTATAAAACTAATTATCCAAAATGAAAAGTACAGTTTTTGGTCTCTATTTTTTACGACAGTTATCTTGAATCTTGAACTGGCTTAAAAGGTAAGGTAACCTGCCCAGATTGCTTGAACAATAGATGAAACACGTTCAAATTGTTTTCAGCTTAATAACGTTATTATTGTGTGTGAGTAACACTCATTAAGGAATTGATCGGAAGGAGAAAACAAAAGATATTAGAGTTGAAGAAATTAGATTACGGAATTAATTAGGATCAAATTAAAATAAATTAGGTAGAATTCATATTTTCACAATTACGTCTTTAATTTATGCATCTTCCTATATTATAAGGGAAAGGTTTTCATCTTTGTATCCCATTTGTAGTATTTGTGTTAGAAAAGATATATTAATGTTACATATGCAAAAATTGGTCATAGATAAATCTCTTATAAATTTTAGAAAATACAAAATAAATATACGTTTATACACTTCTATTTGTTTCCCTAAGCAT
Source organism: Lathyrus tuberosus (assembly GCA_022829125.1). NCBI lineage: Eukaryota > Viridiplantae > Streptophyta > Magnoliopsida > Fabales > Fabaceae > Lathyrus > Lathyrus tuberosus. Next base: position 1,526,757 of record JALAZF010000052.1, on the reverse strand, counting down.
GACACATAATCTTTTTATAAAGGTCTTTTTGAATTGTTTATAGGTTGATAAACTTAATTTTAAAATACAACATGTTTTTAGCACACTAGATTAAAAAATATACTTATATTAAAAATATATTAAATTAAATTTAAATATTTAATTATAATTTTATATAAAATATTCATTATCAATTTAAATACTTTAATATAAATTTTATAAAAAATATTTGTTATCAATTTAAATATTAATTTACATAAGTAAACAATAAAATAGTTGTGATTAAATAATATAAAAAACAACTAAGAAATAATCGTCATCAATACATGAAAGTAAAGGGACAACTCCACTCCATAAGACTCAGGGTATAAAACTAATTATGCAAAATGAAAGGTACAGTTTTTGGTCTCTATTTTTTACGACAGTTATCTTGAATCTTGAACTGGCTTAAAAGGTAAGGTAACCTGCCCAGATTGCTTGAACAATAGATGAAGCACGTTCAAATTGTTTTCAGCTTAATAACGTTATTATTGTGTGTGAGTAACACTCATTAAGGAATTGATCGGAAGGAGAAAACAAAAGATATTAGAGTTGAAGAAATTAGATTACGGAATTAATTAGGATCAAATTAAAATAAATTAGGTAGAATTCATATTTTCACAATTACGTCTTTAATTTATGCATCTTCCTATATTATAAGGGAAAGGTTTTCATCTTTGTATCCCATTTGTAGTATTTGTGTTAGAAAAGATATATTAATGTTACATATGCAAAAATTGTTCATAGATAAATCTCTTATAAATTTTAGAAAATACAAAATAAATATACGTTTATACACTTCTATTTGTTTCCCTAAGCATGACACATAATCTTTTTATAAAGGTCTTTTTGAATTGCTTATAGGTTGATAAACTTAATTTTAAAATACAACATGTTTTTAGCACACTAGATTAAAAAATATACTTATATTAAAAATATATTAAATTAAATTTAAATATTTAATTATAATTTTATATAAAATATTCATTATCAATTTAAATACTTTAATATAAATTTTATAAAAAATATTTGTTATCAATTTAAATATTTAAATATTAATTTACATAAGTAAACAATAAAATAGTTGTGATTAAATAATATAAAAAACAACTAAGAAGTAATCGTCATCAATACATGAAAGTAAATGGACAACTCCACTCCATAAGACTCAGGGTATAAAACTAATTATCCAAAATGAAAGGTACAGTTTTTGGTCTCTATTTTTTACGACAGTTATCTTGAATCTTGAACTGGCTTAAAAGGTAAGGTAACCTGCCCAGATTGCTTGAACAATAGATGAAGCACGTTCAAATTGTTTTCAGCTTAATAACGTTATTATTGTGTGTGTGAGTAACACTAATTAAGGAATTGATTGGAGGAGAAAACAAAAGATATTAGAGTGGAAGAAATTAGATTACATAATTAATTAAGATCAAATTAAAATAAATTAGGTAGAATTCATATTTTCACAATGACGTCTTTAATTTATGCATCTTCCTATATTATAAGGGAAAGGTTTTCATCTTTGTATCCCATTTGTAGTATTTGTGTTAGAAAAGATATATTAATGTTACATATGCAAAAATTGTTCATAGATAAATCTCTTATAAATTTTAGAAAATACAAAATAAATATACGTTTATACACTTCTATTTGTTTCCCTAAGCATGACACATAATCTTTTTATAAAGGACTTTTTGAATTGCTTATAGGCTGATTAACTTAATTTTAAAATACAACATGTTTTTAGCACACTAGATTAAAAAATATACTTATATTAAAAATATATTAAATTAAATTTAAATATTTAATTATAATTTTATATAAAATATTCATTATCAATTTAAATACTTTAATATAAATTTTATAAAAATATTTGTTATCAATTTAAATATTTAAATATTAATTTACATAAGTAAAAAATAAAATAGTTGTGATTAAATAATATAAAAAACAACTAAGAAATAATCGTCATTCATACATGAAAGTAAAGGGACAACTCCACTCCATAAGACTCAAGGTATAAAACTAATTATCCAAAATGAAAAGTACAGTTTTTGGTCTCTATTTTTTACGACAGTTATCTTGTATCTTGAAGTGGCTTAAAAGGTAAGGTAACCTGCCCAGATTGCTTGAACAATAGATGAAGCACGTTCAAATTGTTTTCAGCTTAATAACGTTATTATTGTGTGTGAGTAACACTCATTAAGGAATTGATCGGAAGGAGAAAACAAAAGATATTAGAGTGGAAGAAATTAGATTACATAATTAATTAGGATCAAATTAAAATAAATTAGGTAGAATTCATATTTTCACAATGACGTCTTTAATTTATGCATCTTCCTATATTATAAGGGAAAGGTTTTCATCTTTGTATCCCATTTGTAGTATTTGTGTTAGAAAAGATATATTAATGTTACATATGCAAAAATTGGTCATAGATAAATCTCTTATAAATTTTAGAAAATACAAAATAAATATACGTTTATACACTTCTATTTGTTTCCCTAAGCATGACACATAATCTTTTTATAAAGGTCTTTTTGAATTGCTTATAGGTTGATAAACTTAATTTTAAAATACAACATGTTTTTAGCACGCTAGATTAAAAAATATACTTATATTAAAAATATATTAAATTAAATTTAAATATTTAATTATAATTTTATATAAAATATTCACTATCAATTTAAATACTTTAATATAAATTTTATAAAAAATATTTGTAATCAATTTAAATATTTAAATATTAATTTACATAAGTAAACACTAAAATAGTTGTGATTAAATAATATAAAAAACAACTAAGAAATAATCGTCATCAATACATGAAATTAAAGGGACAACTCCACTCCATAAGACTCAAGGTATAAAACTAATTATCCAAAATGAAAAGTACAGTTTTTGGTCTCTATTTTTTACGACAGTTATCTTGACTCTTGAAGTGGCTTAAAAGGTAAGGTAACCTGCCCAGATTGCTTGAACAATAGATGAAGCACGTTCAAATTGTTTTCAGCTTAATAACGTTATTATTGTGTGTGAGTAACACTCATTAAGGAATTGATCGGAAGGAGAAAACAAAAGATATTAGAGTTGAAGAAATTAGATTACGGAATTAATTAGGATCAAATTAAAATAAATTAGGTAGAATTCATATTTTCACAATGACGTCTTTAATTTATGCATCTTCCTATATTATAAGGGAAAGGTTTTCATCTTTGTATCCCATTTGTAGTATTTGTGTTAGAAAAGATATATTAATGTTACATATGCAAAAATTGGTCATAGATAAATCTCTTATAAATTTTAGAAAATACAAAATAAATATACGTTTATACACTTCTATTTGTTTCCCTATGCATGACACATAATCTTTTTATAAAGGTCTTTTTGAATTGCTTATAGGTTGATAAACTTAATTTTAAAATACAACATGTTTTTAGCACACTAGATTAAAAAATATACTTATATTAAAAATATATTAAATTAAATTTAAATATTTAATTATAATTTTATATAAAATATTCATTATCAATTTAAATACTTTAATATAAATTTTATAAAAAATATTTGTTATCAATTTAAATATTTAAATATTAATTTACATAAGTAAACAATAAAATAGTTGTGATTAAATAATATAAAAAACAACTAAGAAGTAATCGTCATCAATACATGAAAGTAAAGGGACAACTCCACTCCATAAGACTCAGGGTATAAAACTAATTATCCAAAATGAAAGGTACAGTTTTTGGTCTCTATTTTTTACGACAGTTATCTTGAATCTTGAACTGGCTTAAAAGGTAAGCTAACCAGCCCAGATTGCTTGAACAATAGATGAAGCACGTTCAAATTGTTTTCAGCTTAATAACGTTATTATTGTGTGTGTGAGTAACACTAATTAAGGAATTGATTAGAAGGAGAAAACAAAAGATATTAGAGTGGAAGAAATTAGATTACATAATTAATTAGGATCAAATTAAAATAAATTAGGTAGAATTCATATTTTCACAATGACGTCTTTAATTTATGCATCTTCCTATATTATAAGGGAAAGGTTTTCATCTTTGTATCCCATTTGTAGTATTTGTGTTAGAAAAGATATATTAATGTTACATATGCAAAAATTGGTCATAGATAAATCTCTTATAAATTTTAGTAAATACAAAATAAATATACGTTTATACACTTCTATTTGTTTCCCTAAGCATGACACATAATCTTTTTATAAAGGTCTTTTTGAATTGCTTATAGGTTGATAAACTTAATTTTAAAATACAACATGTTTTTAGCACACTAGATTAAAAAATATACTTATATTAAAAATATATTAAATTAAATTTAAATATTTAATTATAATTTTATATAAAATATTCATTATCAATTTAAATACTTTAATATAAATTTTATAAAAAATATTTGTTATCAATTTAAATATTTAAATATTAATTTACATAAGTAAACAATAAAATAGTTGTGATTAAATAATATAAAAAACAACTAAGAAGTAATCGTCATCAATACATGAAAGTAAAGGGACAACTCCACTCCATAAGACTCAGGGTATAAAACTAATTATCCAAAATGAAAGGTACAGTTTTTGGTCTCTATTTTTTACGACAGTTATCTTGAATCTTGAACTGGCTTAAAAGGTAAGGTAACCTGCCCAGATTGCTTGAACAATAGATGAAGCACGTTCAAATTGTTTTCAGCTTAATAACGTTATTATTGTGTGTGAGTAACACTCATTAAGGAATTGATCGGAAGGAGAAAACAAAAGATATTAGAGTTGAAGAAATTAGATTACGGAATTAATTAGGATCAAATTAAAATAAATTAGGTAGAATTCATATTTTCACAATTACGTCTTTAATTTATGCATCTTCCTATATTATAAGGGAAAGGTTTTCATCTTTGTATCCCATTTGTAGTATTTGTGTTAGAAAAGATATATTAATGTTACATATGCAAAAATTGTTCATAGATAAATCTCTTATAAATTTTAGAAAATACAAAATAAATATACGTTTATACACTTCTATTTGTTTCCCTAAGCATGACACATAATCTTTTTATAAAGGTCTTTTTGAATTGCTTATAGGTTGATTAACTTAATTTTAAAATACAACATGTTTTTAGCACACTAGATTAAAAAATATACTTATATTAAAATATATTAAATTAAATTTAAATATTTAATTATAATTTTGTATAAAATATTCATTATCAATTTAAATACTTTAATATAAATTTTATAAAAAATATTTGTTATCAATTTAAATATTTAAATATTAATTTACATAAGTAAAAAATAAAATAGTTGTGATTAAATAATATAAAAAACAACTAAGAAATAATCGTCATCAATACATGAAATTAAAGGGACAACTCCACTCCATAAGACTCAAGGTATAAAACTAATTATCCAAAATGAAAAGTACAGTTTTTGGTCTCTATTTTTTACGACAGTTATCTTGAATCTTGAAGTGGCTTAAAAGGTAAGGTAACCTGCCCAGATTGCTTGAACAATAGATGAAGCACGTTCAAATTGTTTTCAGCTTAATAACGTTATTATTGTGTGTGAGTAACACTCATTAAGGAATTGATCGGAAGGAGAAAACAAAAGATATTAGAGTAGAAGAAATTAGATTACATAATTAATTAGGATCAAATTAAAATAAATTAGGTAGAATTCATATTTTCACAATGACGTCTTTAATTTATGCATCTTCCTATATTATAAGGGAAAGGTTTTCATCTTTGTATCCCATTTGTAGTATTTGTGTTAGAAAAGATATATTAATGTTACATATGCAAAAATTGGTCATAGATAAATCTCTTATAAATTTTAGTAAATACAAAATAAATATACGTTTATACACTTCTATTTGTTTACCTAAGCATGACACATAATCTTTTTATAAAGGTCTTTTTGAATTGCTTATAGGTTGATAAACTTAATTTTAAAATACAACATGTTTTTAGCACACTAGATTAAAAAATATACTTATATTAAAAATATATTAAATTAAATTTAAATATTTAATTATAATTTAATATAAAATATTCATTATCAATTTAAATACTTTAATATAAATTTTATAAAAAATATTTGTTATCAATTTAAATATTTAAATATTAGTTTACATAAGTAAACAATAAAATAGTTGTGATTAAATAATATAAAAAACAACTAAGAAGTAATCGTCATCAATACGTGAAAGTAAAGGGACAACTCCACTCCATAAGACTCAGGGTATAAAACTAATTATCCAAAATGAAAGGTACAGTTTTTGGTCTCTATTTTTTACGACAGTTATCTTGAATCTTGAACTGGCTTAAAAGGTAAGCTAACCTGCCCAGATTGCTTGAACAATAGATGAAGCACGTTCAAATTGTTTTCAGCTTAATAACGTTATTATTGTGTGTGTGAGTAACACTAATTAAGGAATTGATTGGAAGGAGAAAACAAAAGATATTAGAGTGGAAGAAATTAGATTACATAATTAATTAAGATCAAATTAAAATAAATTAGGTAGAATTCATATTTTCACAATGACGTCTTTAATTTATGCATCTTCCTATATTATAAGGGAAAGGTTTTCATCTTTGTATCCCATTTGTAGTATTTGTGTTAGAAAAGATATATTAATGTTACATATGCAAAAATTGGACATAGATAAATCTCTTATAAATTTTAGTAAATACAAAATAAATATACGTTTATACACTTCTATTTGTTTCCCTAAGCATGACACATAATCTTTTTATAAAGGTCTTTTTGAATTGCTTATAGGTTGATAAACTTAATTTTAAAATACAACATGTTTTTAGCACACTAGATTAAAAAATATACTTATATTAAAAATATATTAAATTAAATTTAAATATTTAATTATAATTTAATATAAAATATTCATTATCAATTTAAATACTTTAATATAAATTTTATAAAAAATATTTGTTATCAATTTAAATATTTAAATATTAATTTACATAAGTAAACAATAAAATAGTTGTGATTAAATAATATAAAAAACAACTAAGAAGTAATCGTCATCAATACATGAAAGTAAAGGGACAACTCCACTCCATAAGACTCAGGGTATAAAACTAATTATCCAAAATGAAAGGTACAGTTTTTGGTCTCTATTTTTTACGACAGTTATCTTGAATCTTGAACTGGCTTAAAAGGTAAGGTAACCTGCCCAGATTGCTTGAACAATAGATGAAGCACGTTCAAATTGTTTTCAGCTTAATAACGTTATTATTGTGTGTGTGAGTAACACTAATTAAGGAATTGATTGGAAGGAGAAAACAAAAGATATTAGAGTGGAAGAAATTAGATTACATAATTAATTAAGATCAAATTAAAATAAATTAGGTAGAATTCATATTTTCACAATGACGTCTTTAATTTATGCATCTTCCTATATTATAAGGGAAAGGTTTTCATCTTTGTATCCCATTTGTAGTATTTGTGTTAGAAAAGATATATTAATGTTACATATGCAAAAATTGTTCATAGATAAATCTCTTATAAATTTTAGAAAATACAAAATAAATATACGTTTATACACTTCTATTTGTTTCCCTAAGCATGACACATAATCTTTTTATAAAGGTCTTTTTGAATTGCTTATAGGTTGATTAACTTAATTTTAAAATACAACATGTTTTTAGCACACTAGATTAAAAAATATACTTATATTAAAAATATATTAAATTAAATTTAAATATTTAATTATAATTTTATATAAAATATTCATTATCAATTTAAATACTTTAATATAAATTTTATAAAAAATATTTGTTATCAATTTAAATATTTAAATATTAATTTACATAAGTAAAAAATAAAATAGTTGTGATTAAATAATATAAAAAACAACTAAGAAATAATCGTCATCAATACATGAAAGTAAAGGGACAACTCCACTCCATAAGACTCAAGGTATAAAACTAATTATCCAAAATGAAAAGTACAGTTTTTGGTCTCTATTTTTTACGACAGTTATCTTGAATCTTGAAGTGGCTTAAAAGGTAAGGTAACCTGCCCAGATTGCTTGAACAATAGATGAAGCACGTTCAAATTGTTTTCAGCTTAATAACGTTATTATTGTGTGTGAGTAACACTCATTAAGGAATTGATCGGAAGGAGAAAACAAAAGATATTAGAGTGGAAGAAATTAGATTACATAATTAATTAGGATCAAATTAAAATAAATTAGGTAGAATTCATATTTTCACAATGACGTCTTTAATTTATGCATCTTCCTATATTATAAGGGAAAGGTTTTCATCTTTGTATCCCATTTGTAGTATTTGTGTTAGAAAAGATATATAAATGTTACATATGCAAAAATTGGTCATAGATAAATCTCTTATAAATTTTAGAAAATACAAAATAAATATACGTTTATACACTTCTATTTGTTTCCCTAAGCATGACACATAATCTTTTTATAAAGGTCTTTTTGAATTGCTTATAGGTTGATAAACTTAATTTTAAAATACAACATGTTTTTAGCACACTAGATTAAAAAATATACTTATATTAAAAATATATTAAATTAAATTTAAATATTTAATTATAATTTTATATAAAATATTCATTATCAATTTAAATACTTTAATATAAATTTTATAAAAAATATTTGTTATCAATTTATATATTTAAATATTAATTTACATAAGTAAACAATAAAATAGTTGTGATTAAATAATATAAAAAACAACTAAGAAGTAATCGTCATCAATACATGAAAGTAAAGGGACAACTCCACTCCATAAGACTCAAGGTATAAAACAAATTATCCAAAATGAAAAGTACAGTTTTTGGTCTCTATTTTTTACGACAGTTATCTTGAATCTTGAAGTGGCTTAAAAGGTAAGGTAACCTGCCCAGATTGCTTGAACAATAGATGAAGCACGTTCAAATTGTTTTCAGCTTAATAACGTTATTATTGTGTGTGAGTAACACTCATTAAGGAATTGATCGGAAGGAGAAAACAAAAAATATTAGAGTAGAAGAAATTAGATTACATAATTAATTAGGATCAAATTAAAATAAATTAGGTAGAATTCATATTTTCACAATGACGTCTTTAATTTATGCATCTTCCTATATTATAAGGGAAAGGTTTTCATCTTTGTATCCCATTTGTAGTATTTGTGTTAGAAAAGATATATTAATGTTACATATGCAAAAATTGGTCATAGATAAATCTCTTATAAATTTTAGGAAATACAAAATAAATATACGTTTATACACTTCTATTTGTTTCCCTAAGCATGACACATAATCTTTTTATAAAGGTCTTTTTGAATTGCTTATAGGTTGATAAACTTAATTTTAAAATACAACATGTTTTTAGCACGCTAGATTAAAAAATATACTTATATTAAAAATATATTAAATTAAATTTAAATATTTAATTATAATTTTATATAAAATATTCACTATCAATTTAAATAATTTAATATAAATTTTATAAAAAATATTTGTAATCAATTTAAATATTTAAATATTAATTTACATAAGTAAACACTAAAATAGTTGTGATTAAATAATATAAAAAACAACTAAGAAGTAATCGTCATCAATACATGAAAGTAAAGGGACAACTCCACTCCATAAGACTCAGGGTATAAAACTAATTATCCAAAATGAAAGGTACAGTTTTTGGTGTCTATTTTTTACAACAGTTATCTTGAATCTTGAACTGGCTTAAAAGGTAAGGTAACCTGCCCAGATTGCTTGAACAATAGATGAAGCACGTTCAAATTGTTTTCAGCTTAATAACGTTATTATTGTGTGTGAGTAACACTCATTAAGGAATTGATCGGGAGGAGAAAACAAAAGATATTAGAGTTGAAGAAATTAGATTACATAATTAATTAGGATCAAATTAAAATAAATTAGGTAGAATTCATATTTTCACAATTACGTCTTTAATTTATGCATCTTCCTATATTATAAGGGAAAGGTTTTCATCTTTGTATCCCATTTGTAGTATTTGTGTTAGTAAAGATATATTAATGTTACATATGCAAAAATTGGTCATAGATAAATCTCTTATAAATTTTAGAAAATACAAAATAAATATACGTTTATACACTTCTATTTGTTTCCCTAAGCATGACACATAATCTTTTATAAAGGTCTTTTTGAATTGCTTATAGGTTGATAAACTTAATTTTAAAATACAACATGTTTTTAGCACACTAGATTAAAAAATATACTTATATTAAAAATATATTAAATTAAATTTAAATATTTAATTATAATTTTATATAAAATATTCATTATCAATTTAAATACTTTAATATAAATTTTATAAAAAATATTTGTTATCAATTTAAATATTTAAATATTAATTTACATAAGTAAACAATAAAATAGTTGTGATTAAATAATATAAAAAACAACTAAGAAGTAATCGTCATCAATACATGAAAGTAAAGGGACAACTCCACTCCATAAGACTCAGGGTATAAAACTAATTATCCAAAATGAAAGGTACAGTTTTTGGTCTCTATTTTTTACGACAGTTATCTTGAATCTTGAACTGGCTTAAAAGGTAAGGTAACCTGCCCAGATTGCTTGAACAATAGATGAAGCACGTTCAAATTGTTTTCAGCTTAATAACGTTATTATTGTGTGTGAGTAACACTCATTAAGGAATTGATCGGGAGGAGAAAACAAAAGATATTAGAGTTGAAGAAATTAGATTACATAATTAATTAGGATCAAATTAAAATAAATTAGGTAGAATTCATATTTTCACAATTACGTCTTTAATTTATGCATCTTCCTATATTATAAGGGAAAGGTTTTCATCTTTGTATCCCATTTGTAGTATTTGTGTTAGAAAAGATATATTAATGTTACATATGCAAAAATTGGTCATAGATAAATCTCTTATAAATTTTAGAAAATACAAAATAAATATACGTTTATACACTTCAATTTGTTTCCCTAAGCATGACACATAATCTTTTTATAAAGGTCTTTTTGAATTGCTTATAGGTTGATAAACTTAATTTTAAAATACAACATGTTTTTAGCACACTAGATTAAAAAATATACTTATATTAAAAATATATTAAATTAAATTTAAATATTTAATTATAATTTAATATAAAATATTCATTATCAATTTAAATACTTTAATATAAATTTTATAAAAAATATTTGTTATCAATTTAAATATTTAAATATTAATTTACATAAGTAAACAATAAAATAGTTGTGATTAAATAATATAAAAAACAACTAAGACGTAATCGTCATCAATACATGAAAGTAAAGGGACAACTCCACTCCATAAGACTCAGGGTATAAAACTAATTATCCAAAATGAAAGGTACAGTTTTTGGTCTCTATTTTTTACGACAGTTATCTTGAATCTTGAACTGGCTTAAAAGGTAAGGTAACCTGCCCAGATTGCTTGAACAATAATTGAAGCACGTTCTAATTGTTTTCAGCTTAATAACGTTATTATTGTGTGTGTGAGTAACACTAATTAAGGAATTGATTGGAGGAGAAAACAAAAGATATTAGAGTGGAAGAAATTAGATTACATAATTAATTAGGATCAAATTAAAATAAATTAGGTAGAATTCATATTTTCACAATGACGTCTTTAATTTATGCATCTTCCTATATTATAAGGGAAAGGTTTTCATCTTTGTATCCCATTTGTAGTATTTGTGTTAGAAAAGATATATTAATGTTACATATGCAAAAATTGGTCATAGATAAATCTCTTATAAATTTTAGAAAATACAAAATAAATATACGTTTATACACTTCTATTTGTTTCCCTAAGCATGACACATAATCTTTTTATAAAGGTCTTTTTGAATTGCTTATAGGTTGATAAACTTAATTTTAAAATACAACATGTTTTTAGCACGCTAGATTAAAAAATATACTTATATTAAAAATATATTAAATTAAATTTAAATATTTAATTATAATTTTATATAAAATATTCACTATCAATTTAAATACTTTAATATAAATTTTATAAAAAATATTTGTAATCAATTTAAATATTTAAATATTAATTTACATAAGTAAACACTAAAATAGTTGTGATTAAATAATATAAAAAACAACTAAGAAGTAATCGTCATCAATACATGAAAGTAAAGGGACAACTCCACTCCATAAGACTCAGGGTATAAAACTAATTATCCAAAATGAAAGGTACAGTTTTTGGTCTCTATTTTTTACGACAGTTATCTTGAATCTTGAACTGGCTTAAAAGGTAAGGTAACCTGCCCAGATTGCTTGAACAATAGATGAAGCACGTTCAAATTGTTTTCAGCTTAATAACGTTATTATTGTGTGTGAGTAACACTCATTAAGGAATTGATCGGGAGGAGAAAACAAAAGATATTAGAGTTGAAGAAATTAGATTACATAATTAATTAGGATCAAATTAAAATAAATTAGGTAGAATTCATATTTTCACAATTACGTCTTTAATTTATGCATCTTCCTATATTATAAGGGAAAGGTTTTCATCTTTGTATCCCATTTGTAGTATTTGTGTTAGTAAAGATATATTAATGTTACATATGCAAAAATTGGTCATAGATAAATCTCTTATAAATTTTAGAAAATACAAAATAAATATACGTTTATACACTTCTATTTGTTTCCCTAAGCATGACACATAATCTTTTATAAAGGTCTTTTTGAATTGCTTATAGGTTGATAAACTTAATTTTAAAATACAACATGTTTTTAGCACACTAGATTAAAAAATATACTTATATTAAAAATATATTAAATTAAATTTAAATATTTAATTATAATTTTATATAAAATATTCATTATCAATTTAAATACTTTAATATAAATTTTATAAAAAATATTTGTTATCAATTTAAATATTTAAATATTAATTTACATAAGTAAACAATAAAATAGTTGTGATTAAATAATATAAAAAACAACTAAGAAGTAATCGTCATCAATACATGAAAGTAAAGGGACAACTCCACTCCATAAGACTCAGGGTATAAAACTAATTATCCAAAATGAAAGGTACAGTTTTTGGTCTCTATTTTTTACGACAGTTATCTTGAATCTTGAACTGGCTTAAAAGGTAAGGTAACCTGCCCAGATTGCTTGACCAATAGATGAAGCACGTTCAAATTGTTTTCAGCTTAATAACGTTATTATTGTGTGTGAGTAACACTCATTAAGGAATTGATCGGGAGGAGAAAACAAAAGATATTAGAGTTGAAGAAATTAGATTACATAATTAATTAGGATCAAATTAAAATAAATTAGGTAGAATTCATATTTTCACAATTACGTCTTTAATTTATGCATCTTCCTATATTATAAGGGAAAGGTTTTCATCTTTGTATCCCATTTGTAGTATTTGTGTTAGAAAAGATATATTAATGTTACATATGCAAAAATTGGTCATAGATAAATCTCTTATAAATTTTAGAAAATACAAAATAAATATACGTTTATACACTTCTATTTGTTTCCCTAAGCATGACACATAATCTTTTTATAAAGGTCTTTTTGAATTGCTTATAGGTTGATAAACTTAATTTTAAAATACAACATGTTTTTAGCACACTAGATTAAAAAATATACTTATATTAAAAATATATTAAATTAAATTTAAATATTTAATTATAATTTAATATAAAATATTCATTATCAATTTAAATACTTTAATATAAATTTTATAAAAAATATTTGTTATCAATTTAAATATTTAAATATTAATTTACATAAGTAAACAATAAAATAGTTGTGATTAAATAATATAAAAAACAACTAAGAAGTAATCGTCATCAATACATGAAAGTAAAGGGACAACTCCACTCCATAAGACTCAGGGTATAAAACTAATTATCCAAAATGAAAGGTACAGTTTTTGGTCTCTATTTTTTACGACAGTTATCTTGAATCTTGAACTGGCTTAAAAGGTAAGGTAACCTGCCCAGATTGCTTGAACAATAGATGAAGCACGTTCAAATTGTTTTCAGCTTAATAACGTTATTATTGTGTGTGTGAGTAACACTAATTAAGGAATTAATTGGAGGAGAAAACAAAAGATATTAGAGTGGAAGAAATTAGATTACATAATTAATTAGGATCAAATTAAAATAAATTAGGTAGAATTCATATTTTCACAATGACGTCTTTAATTTATGCATCTTCCTATATTATAAGGGAAAGGTTTTCATCTTTGTATCCCATTTGTAGTATTTGTGTTAGAAAAGATATATTAATGTTACATATGCAAAAATTGGTCATAGATAAATCTCTTATAAATTTTAGAAAATACAAAATAAATATACGTTTATACACTTCTATTTGTTTCCCTAAGCATGACACATAATCTTTTTATAAAGGTCTTTTTGAATTGCTTATAGGTTGATAAACTTAATTTTAAAATACAACATGTTTTTAGCACGCTAGATTAAAAAATATACTTATATTAAAAATATATTAAATTAAATTTAAATATTTAATTATAATTTTATATAAAATATTCATTATCAATTTAAATACTTTAATATAAATTTTATAAAAAATATTTGTTATCAATTTAAATATTTAAATATTAATTTACATAAGTAAACAATAAAATAGTTGTGATTAAATAATATAAAAAACAACTAAGAAGTAATCGTCATCAATACATGAAAGTAAAGGGACAACTCCACTCCATAAGACTCAGGGTATAAAACTAATTATCCAAAATGAAAGGTACAGTTTTTGGTCTCTATTTTTTACGACAGTTATCTTGAATCTTGAACTGGCTTAAAAGGTAAGGTAACCTGCCCAGATTGCTTGAACAATAGATGAAGCACGTTCAAATTGTTTTCAGCTTAATAACGTTATTATTGTGTGTGTGAGTAACACTAATTAAGGAATTGATTGGAGGAGAAAACAAAAGATATTAGAGTGGAAGAAATTAGATTACATAATTAATTAGGATCAAATTAAAATAAATTAGGTAGAATTCATATTTTCACAATGACGTCTTTAATTTATGCATCTTCCTATATTATAAGGGAAAGGTTTTCATCTTTGTATCCCATTTGTAGTATTTGTGTTAGAAAAGATATATTAATGTTACATATGCAAAAATTGGTCATAGATAAATCTCTTATAAATTTTAGAAAATACAAAATAAATATACGTTTATACACTTCTATTTGTTTCCCTAAGCATGACACATAATCTTTTTATAAAGGTCTTTTTGAATTGATTATAGGTTGATAAACTTAATTTTAAAATACAACATGTTTTTAGCACGCTAGATTAAAAAATATACTTATATTAAAAATATATTAAATTAAATTTAAATATTTAATTATAATTTTATATAAAATATTCATTATCAATTTAAATACTTTAATATAAATTTTATAAAAAATATTTGTTATCAATTTAAATATTTAAATATTAATTTACATAAATAAACAATAAAATAGTTGTGATTAAATAATATAAAAAACAACTAAGAAGTAATCGTCATCAATACATGAAAGTAAAGGGACAACTCCACTCCATAAGACTCAGGGTATAAAACTAATTATCCAAAATGAAAGGTACAGTTTTTGGTGTCTATTTTTTACGACAGTTATCTTGAATCTTGAACTGGCTTAAAAGGTAAGGTAACCTGCCCAGATTGCTTGAACAATAGATGAAGCACGTTCAAATTGTTTTCAGCTTAATAACGTTATTATTGTGTGTGAGTAACACTCATTAAGGAATTGATCGGGAGGAGAAAACAAAAGATATTAGAGTTGAAGAAATTAGATTACATAATTAATTAGGATCAAATTAAAATAAATTAGGTAGAATTCATATTTTCACAATTACGTCTTTAATTTATGCATCTTCCTATATTATAAGGGAAAGGTTTTCATCTTTGTATCCCATTTGTAGTATTTGTGTTAGTAAAGATATATTAATGTTACATATGCAAAAATTGGTCATAGATAAATCTCTTATAAATTTTAGAAAATACAAAATAAATATACGTTTATACACTTCTATTTGTTTCCCTAAGCATGACACATAATCTTTTATAAAGGTCTTTTTGAATTGCTTATAGGTTGATAAACTTAATTTTAAAATACAACATGTTTTTAGCACACTAGATTAAAAAATATACTTATATTAAAAATATATTAAATTAAATTTAAATATTTAATTATAATTTTATATAAAATATTCATTATCAATTTAAATACTTTAATATAAATTTTATAAAAAATATTTGTTATCAATTTAAATATTTAAATATTAATTTACATAAGTAAACAATAAAATAGTTGTGATTAAATAATATAAAAAACAACTAAGAAGTAATCGTCATCAATACATGAAAGTAAAGGGACAACTCCACTCCATAAGACTCAGGGTATAAAACTAATTATCCAAAATGAAAGGTACAGTTTTTGGTCTCTATTTTTTACGACAGTTATCTTGAATCTTGAACTGGCTTAAAAGGTAAGGTAACCTGCCCAGATTGCTTGAACAATAGATGAAGCACGTTCAAATTGTTTTCAGCTTAATAACGTTATTATTGTGTGTGAGTAACACTCATTAAGGAATTGATCGGGAGGAGAAAACAAAAGATATTAGAGTTGAAGAAATTAGATTACATAATTAATTAGGATCAAATTAAAATAAATTAGGTAGAATTCATATTTTCACAATTACGTCTTTAATTTATGCATCTTCCTATATTATAAGGGAAAGGTTTTCATCTTTGTATCCCATTTGTAGTATTTGTGTTAGTAAAGATATATTAATGTTACATATGCAAAAATTGGTCATAGATAAATCTCTTATAAATTTTAGAAAATACAAAATAAATATACGTTTATACACTTCTATTTGTTTCCCTAAGCATGACACATAATCTTTTATAAAGGTCTTTTTGAATTGCTTATAGGTTGATAAACTTAATTTTAAAATACAACATGTTTTTAGCACACTAGATTAAAAAATATACTTATATTAAAAATATATTAAATTAAATTTAAATATTTAATTATAATTTTATATAAAATATTCATTATCAATTTAAATACTTTAATATAAATTTTATAAAAAATATTTGTTATCAATTTAAATATTTAAATATTAATTTACATAAGTAAACAATAAAATAGTTGTGATTAAATAATATAAAAAACAACTAAGAAGTAATCGTCATCAATACATGAAAGTAAAGGGACAACTCCACTCCATAAGACTCAGGGTATAAAACTAATTATCCAAAATGAAAGGTACAGTTTTTGGTCTCTATTTTTTACGACAGTTATCTTGAATCTTGAACTGGCTTAAAAGGTAAGGTAACCTGCCCAGATTGCTTGAACAATAGATGAAGCACGTTCAAATTGTTTTCAGCTTAATAACGTTATTATTGTGTGTGAGTAACACTCATTAAGGAATTGATCGGGAGGAGAAAACAAAAGATATTAGAGTTGAAGAAATTAGATTACATAATTAATTAGGATCAAATTAAAATAAATTAGGTAGAATTCATATTTTCACAATTACGTCTTTAATTTATGCATCTTCCTATATTATAAGGGAAAGGTTTTCATCTTTGTATCCCATTTGTAGTATTTGTGTTAGTAAAGATATATTAATGTTACATATGCAAAAATTGGTCATAGATAAATCTCTTATAAATTTTAGAAAATACAAAATAAATATACGTTTATACACTTCTATTTGTTTCCCTAAGCATGACACATAATCTTTTATAAAGGTCTTTTTGAATTGCTTATAGGTTGATAAACTTAATTTTAAAATACAACATGTTTTTAGCACACTAGATTAAAAAATATACTTATATTAAAAATATATTAAATTAAATTTAAATATTTAATTATAATTTTATATAAAATATTCATTATCAATTTAAATACTTTAATATAAATTTTATAAAAAATATTTGTTATCAATTTAAATATTTAAATATTAATTTACATAAGTAAACAATAAAATAGTTGTGATTAAATAATATAAAAAACAACTAAGAAGTAATCGTCATCAATACATGAAAGTAAAGGGACAACTCCACTCCATAAGACTCAGGGTATAAAACTAATTATCCAAAATGAAAGGTACAGTTTTTGGTCTCTATTTTTTACGACAGTTATCTTGAATCTTGAACTGGCTTAAAAGGTAAGGTAACCTGCCCAGATTGCTTGAACAATAGATGAAGCACGTTCAAATTGTTTTCAGCTTAATAACGTTATTATTGTGTGTGTGAGTAACACTAATTAAGGAATTGATTGGAGGAGAAAACAAAAGATATTAGAGTGGAAGAAATTAGATTACATAATTAATTAGGATCAAATTAAAATAAATTAGGTAGAATTCATATTTTCACAATGACGTCTTTAATTTATGCATCTTCCTATATTATAAGGGAAAGGTTTTCATCTTTGTATCCCATTTGTAGTATTTGTGTTAGAAAAGATATATTAATGTTACATATGCAAAAATTGGTCATAGATAAATCTCTTATAAATTTTAGAAAATACAAAATAAATATACGTTTATACACTTCTATTTGTTTCCCTAAGCATGACACATAATCTTTTTATAAAGGTCTTTTTGAATTGCTTATAGGTTGATAAACTTAATTTTAAAATACAACATGTTTTTAGCACGCTAGATTAAAAAATATACTTATATTAAAAATATATTAAATTAAATTTAAATATTTAATTATAATTTTATATAAAATATTCATTATCAATTTAAATACTTTAATATAAATTTTATAAAAAATATTTGTTATCAATTTAAATATTTAAATATTAATTTACATAAGTAAACAATAAAATAGTTGTGATTAAATAATATAAAAAACAACTAAGAAGTAATCGTCATCAATACATGAAAGTAAAGGGACAACTCCACTCCATAAGACTCAGGGTATAAAACTAATTATCCAAAATGAAAGGTACAGTTTTTGGTCTCTATTTTTTACGACAGTTATCTTGAATCTTGAACTGGCTTAAAAGGTAAGGTAACCTGCCCAGATTGCTTGAACAATAGATGAAGCACGTTCAAATTGTTTTCAGCTTAATAACGTTATTATTGTGTGTGAGTAACACTCATTAAGGAATTGATCGGGAGGAGAAAACAAAAGATATTAGAGTTGAAGAAATTAGATTACATAATTAATTAGGATCAAATTAAAATAAATTAGGTAGAATTCATATTTTCACAATTACGTCTTTAATTTATGCATCTTCCTATATTATAAGGGAAAGGTTTTCATCTTTGTATCCCATTTGTAGTATTTGTGTTAGTAAAGATATATTAATGTTACATATGCAAAAATTGGTCATAGATAAATCTCTTATAAATTTTAGAAAATACAAAATAAATATACGTTTATACACTTCTATTTGTTTCCCTAAGCATGACACATAATCTTTTATAAAGGTCTTTTTGAATTGCTTATAGGTTGATAAACTTAATTTTAAAATACAACATGTTTTTAGCACACTAGATTAAAAAATATACTTATATTAAAAATATATTAAATTAAATTTAAATATTTAATTATAATTTTATATAAAATATTCATTATCAATTTAAATACTTTAATATAAATTTTATAAAAAATATTTGTTATCAATTTAAATATTTAAATATTAATTTACATAAGTAAACAATAAAATAGTTGTGATTAAATAATATAAAAAACAACTAAGAAGTAATCGTCATCAATACATGAAAGTAAAGGGACAACTCCACTCCATAAGACTCAGGGTATAAAACTAATTATCCAAAATGAAAGGTACAGTTTTTGGTCTCTATTTTTTACGACAGTTATCTTGAATCTTGAACTGGCTTAAAAGGTAAGGTAACCTGCCCAGATTGCTTGAACAATAGATGAAGCACGTTCAAATTGTTTTCAGCTTAATAACGTTATTATTGTGTGTGAGTAACACTCATTAAGGAATTGATCGGGAGGAGAAAACAAAAGATATTAGAGTTGAAGAAATTAGATTACATAATTAATTAGGATCAAATTAAAATAAATTAGGTAGAATTCATATTTTCACAATTACGTCTTTAATTTATGCATCTTCCTATATTATAAGGGAAAGGTTTTCATCTTTGTATCCCATTTGTAGTATTTGTGTTAGTAAAGATATATTAATGTTACATATGCAAAAATTGGTCATAGATAAATCTCTTATAAATTTTAGAAAATACAAAATAAATATACGTTTATACACTTCTATTTGTTTCCCTAAGCATGACACATAATCTTTTATAAAGGTCTTTTTGAATTGCTTATAGGTTGATAAACTTAATTTTAAAATACAACATGTTTTTAGCACACTAGATTAAAAAATATACTTATATTAAAAATATATTAAATTAAATTTAAATATTTAATTATAATTTTATATAAAATATTCATTATCAATTTAAATACTTTAATATAAATTTTATAAAAAATATTTGTTATCAATTTAAATATTTAAATATTAATTTACATAAGTAAACAATAAAATAGTTGTGATTAAATAATATAAAAAACAACTAAGAAGTAATCGTCATCAATACATGAAAGTAAAGGGACAACTCCACTCCATAAGACTCAGGGTATAAAACTAATTATCCAAAATGAAAGGTACAGTTTTTGGTCTCTATTTTTTACGACAGTTATCTTGAATCTTGAACTGGCTTAAAAGGTAAGGTAACCTGCCCAGATTGCTTGAACAATAGATGAAGCACGTTCAAATTGTTTTCAGCTTAATAACGTTATTATTGTGTGTGAGTAACACTCATTAAGGAATTGATCGGGAGGAGAAAACAAAAGATATTAGAGTTGAAGAAATTAGATTACATAATTAATTAGGATCAAATTAAAATAAATTAGGTAGAATTCATATTTTCACAATTACGTCTTTAATTTATGCATCTTCCTATATTATAAGGGAAAGGTTTTCATCTTTGTATCCCATTTGTAGTATTTGTGTTAGTAAAGATATATTAATGTTACATATGCAAAAATTGGTCATAGATAAATCTCTTATAAATTTTAGAAAATACAAAATAAATATACGTTTATACACTTCTATTTGTTTCCCTAAGCATGACACATAATCTTTTATAAAGGTCTTTTTGAATTGCTTATAGGTTGATAAACTTAATTTTAAAATACAACATGTTTTTAGCACACTAGATTAAAAAATATACTTATATTAAAAATATATTAAATTAAATTTAAATATTTAATTATAATTTTATATAAAATATTCATTATCAATTTAAATACTTTAATATAAATTTTATAAAAAATATTTGTTATCAATTTAAATATTTAAATATTAATTTACATAAGTAAACAATAAAATAGTTGTGATTAAATAATATAAAAAACAACTAAGAAGTAATCGTCATCAATACATGAAAGTAAAGGGACAACTCCACTCCATAAGACTCAGGGTATAAAACTAATTATCCAAAATGAAAGGTACAGTTTTTGGTCTCTATTTTTTACGACAGTTATCTTGAATCTTGAACTGGCTTAAAAGGTAAGGTAACCTGCCCAGATTGCTTGAACAATAGATGAAGCACGTTCAAATTGTTTTCAGCTTAATAACGTTATTATTGTGTGTGTGAGTAACACTAATTAAGGAATTGATTGGAGGAGAAAACAAAAGATATTAGAGTGGAAGAAATTAGATTACATAATTAATTAGGATCAAATTAAAATAAATTAGGTAGAATTCATATTTTCACAATGACGTCTTTAATTTATGCATCTTCCTATATTATAAGGGAAAGGTTTTCATCTTTGTATCCCATTTGTAGTATTTGTGTTAGAAAAGATATATTAATGTTACATATGCAAAAATTGGTCATAGATAAATCTCTTATAAATTTTAGAAAATACAAAATAAATATACGTTTATACACTTCTATTTGTTTCCCTAAGCATGACACATAATCTTTTTATAAAGGTCTTTTTGAATTGCTTATAGGTTGATAAACTTAATTTTAAAATACAACATGTTTTTAGCACGCTAGATTAAAAAATATACTTATATTAAAAATATATTAAATTAAATTTAAATATTTAATTATAATTTTATATAAAATATTCATTATCAATTTAAATACTTTAATATAAATTTTATAAAAAATATTTGTTATCAATTTAAATATTTAAATATTAATTTACATAAGTAAACAATAAAATAGTTGTGATTAAATAATATAAAAAACAACTAAGAAGTAATCGTCATCAATACATGAAAGTAAAGGGACAACTCCACTCCATAAGACTCAGGGTATAAAACTAATTATCCAAAATGAAAGGTACAGTTTTTGGTCTCTATTTTTTACGACAGTTATCTTGAATCTTGAACTGGCTTAAAAGGTAAGGTAACCTGCCCAGATTGCTTGAACAATAGATGAAGCACGTTCAAATTGTTTTCAGCTTAATAACGTTATTATTGTGTGTGTGAGTAACACTAATTAAGGAATTGATTGGAGGAGAAAAGAAAAGATATTAGAGTGGAAGAAATTAGATTACATAATTAATTAGGATCAAATTAAAATAAATTAGGTAGAATTCATATTTTCACAATGACGTCGTTAATTTATGCATCTTCCTATATTATAAGGGAAAGGTTTTCATCTTTGTATCCCATTTGTAGTATTTGTGTTAGAAAAGATATATTAATGTTACATATGCAAAAATTGGTCATAGATAAATCTCTTATAAATTTTAGAAAATACAAAATAAATATACGTTTATACACTTCTATTTGTTTCCCTAAGCATGACACATAATCTTTTTATAAAGGTCTTTTTGAATAGCTTATAGGTTGATAAACTTAATTTTAAAATACATCATGTTTTTAGCACACTAGATTAAAAAATATACTTATATTAAAAATATATTAAATTAAATTTAAATATTTAATTATAATTTTATATAAAATATTCATTATCAATTTAAATACTTTAATATAAATTTTATAAAAAATATTTGTTATCAATTTAAATATTTAAATATTAATTTACATAAGTAAACAATAAAATAGTTGTGATTAAATAATATAAAAAACAACTAAGAAGTAATCGCCATCAATACATGAAAGGAAAGGGACAACTCCACTCCATAAGACTCAGGGTATAAAACTAATTATCCAAAATGAAAGGTACAGTTTTTGGTCTCTATTTTTTACGACAGTTATCTTGAATCTTGAACTGGCTTAAAAGGTAAGGTAACCTGCCCAGATTGCTTGAACAATAGATGAAGCACGTTCAAATTGTTTTCAGCTTAATAACGTTATTATTGTGTGTGAGTAACACTCATTAAGGAATTGATCGGGAGGAGAAAACAAAAGATATTAGAGTTGAAGAAATTAGATTACATAATTAATTAGGATCAAATTAAAATAAATTAGGTAGAATTCATATTTTCACAATTACGTCTTTAATTTATGCATCTTCCTATATTATAAGGGAAAGGTTTTCATCTTTGTATCCCATTTGTAGTATTTGTGTTAGTAAAGATATATTAATGTTACATATGCAAAAATTGGTCATAGATAAATCTCTTATAAATTTTAGAAAATACAAAATAAATATACGTTTATACACTTCTATTTGTTTCCCTAAGCATGACACATAATCTTTTATAAAGGTCTTTTTGAATTGCTTATAGGTTGATAAACTTAATTTTAAAATACAACATGTTTTTAGCACACTAGATTAAAAAATATACTTATATTAAAAATATATTAAATTAAATTTAAATATTTAATTATAATTTTATATAAACTATTCATTATCAATTTAAATACTTTAATATAAATTTTATAAAAAATATTTGTTATCAATTTAAATATTTAAATATTAATTTACATAAGTAAACAATAAAATAGTTGTGATTAAATAATATAAAAAACAACTAAGAAGTAATCGTCATCAATACATGAAAGTAAAGGGACAACTCCACTCCATAAGACTCAGGGTATAAAACTAATTATCCAAAATGAAAGGTACAGTTTTTGGTCTCTATTTTTTACGACAGTTATCTTGAATCTTGAACTGGCTTAAAAGGTAAGGTAACCTGCCCAGATTGCTTGAACAATAGATGAAGCACGTTCAAATTGTTTTCAGCTTAATAACGTTATTATTGTGTGTGAGTAACACTCATTAAGGAATTGATCGGGAGGAGAAAACAAAAGATATTAGAGTTGAAGAAATTAGATTACATAATTAATTAGGATCAAATTAAAATAAATTAGGTAGAATTCATATTTTCACAATTACGTCTTTAATTTATGCATCTTCCTATATTATAAGGGAAAGGTTTTCATCTTTGTATCCCATTTGTAGTATTTGTGTTAGTAAAGATATATTAATGTTACATATGCAAAAATTGGTCATAGATAAATCTCTTATAAATTTTAGAAAATACAAAATAAATATACGTTTATACACTTCTATTTGTTTCCCTAAGCATGACACATAATCTTTTATAAAGGTCTTTTTGAATTGCTTATAGGTTGATAAACTTAATTTTAAAATACAACATGTTTTTAGCACACTAGATTAAAAAATATACTTATATTAAAAATATATTAAATTAAATTTAAATATTTAATTATAATTTTATATAAAATATTCATTATCAATTTAAATACTTTAATATAAATTTTATAAAAAATATTTGTTATCAATTTAAATATTTAAATATTAATTTACATAAGTAAACAATAAAATAGTTGTGATTAAATAATATAAAAAACAACTAAGAAGTAATCGTCATCAATACATGAAAGTAAAGGGACAACTCCACTCCATAAGACTCAGGGTATAAAACTAATTATCCAAAATGAAAGGTACAGTTTTTGGTCTCTATTTTTTACGACAGTTATCTTGAATCTTGAACTGGCTTAAAAGGTAAGGTAACCTGCCCAGATTGCTTGAACAATAGATGAAGCACGTTCAAATTGTTTTCAGCTTAATAACGTTATTATTGTGTGTGTGAGTAACACTAATTAAGGAATTGATTGGAGGAGAAAACAAAAGATATTAGAGTGGAAGAAATTAGATTACATAATTAATTAGGATCAAATTAAAATAAATTAGGTAGAATTCATATTTTCACAATGACGTCTTTAATTTATGCATCTTCCTATATTATAAGGGAAAGGTTTTCATCTTTGTATCCCATTTGTAGTATTTGTGTTAGAAAAGATATATTAATGTTACATATGCAAAAATTGGTCATAGATAAATCTCTTATAAATTTTAGAAAATACAAAATAAATATACGTTTATACACTTCTATTTGTTTCCCTAAGCATGACACATAATCTTTTTATAAAGGTCTTTTTGAATAGCTTATAGGTTGATAAACTTAATTTTAAAATACATCATGTTTTTAGCACACTAGATTAAAAAATATACTTATATTAAAAATATATTAAATTAAATTTAAATATTTAATTATAATTTTATATAAAATATTCATTATCAATTTAAATACTTTAATATAAATTTTATAAAAAATATTTGTTATCAATTTAAATATTTAAATATTAATTTACATAAGTAAACAATAAAATAGTTGTGATTAAATAATATAAAAAACAACTAAGAAGTAATCGCCATCAATACATGAAAGGAAAGGGACAACTCCACTCCATAAGACTCAGGGTATAAAACTAATTATCCAAAATGAAAGGTACAGTTTTTGGTCTCTATTTTTTACGACAGTTATCTTGAATCTTGAACTGGCTTAAAAGGTAAGGTAACCTGCCCAGATTGCTTGAACAATAGATGAAGCACGTTCAAATTGTTTTCAGCTTAATAACGTTATTATTGTGTGTGAGTAACACTCATTAAGGAATTGATCGGGAGGAGAAAACAAAAGATATTAGAGTTGAAGAAATTAGATTACATAATTAATTAGGATCAAATTAAAATAAATTAGGTAGAATTCATATTTTCACAATTACGTCTTTAATTTATGCATCTTCCTATATTATAAGGGAAAGGTTTTCATCTTTGTATCCCATTTGTAGTATTTGTGTTAGTAAAGATATATTAATGTTACATATGCAAAAATTGGTCATAGATAAATCTCTTATAAATTTTAGAAAATACAAAATAAATATACGTTTATACACTTCTATTTGTTTCCCTAAGCATGACACATAATCTTTTATAAAGGTCTTTTTGAATTGCTTATAGGTTGATAAACTTAATTTTAAAATACAACATGTTTTTAGCACACTAGATTAAAAAATATACTTATATTAAAAATATATTAAATTAAATTTAAATATTTAATTATAATTTTATATAAAATATTCATTATCAATTTAAATACTTTAATATAAATTTTATAAAAAATATTTGTTATCAATTTAAATATTTAAATATTAATTTACATAAGTAAACAATAAAATAGTTGTGATTAAATAATATAAAAAACAACTAAGAAGTAATCGTCATCAATACATGAAAGTAAAGGGACAACTCCACTCCATAAGACTCAGGGTATAAAACTAATTATCCAAAATGAAAGGTACAGTTTTTGGTCTCTATTTTTTACGACAGTTATCTTGAATCTTGAACTGGCTTAAAAGGTAAGGTAACCTGCCCAGATTGCTTGAACAATAGATGAAGCACGTTCAAATTGTTTTCAGCTTAATAACGTTATTATTGTGTGTGAGTAACACTCATTAAGGAATTGATCGGGAGGAGAAAACAAAAGATATTAGAGTTGAAGAAATTAGATTACATAATTAATTAGGATCAAATTAAAATAAATTAGGTAGAATTCATATTTTCACAATTACGTCTTTAATTTATGCATCTTCCTATATTATAAGGGAAAGGTTTTCATCTTTGTATCCCATTTGTAGTATTTGTGTTAGAAAAGATATATTAATGTTACATATGCAAAAATTGGTCATAGATAAATCTCTTATAAATTTTAGAAAATACAAAATAAATATACGTTTATACACTTCTATTTGTTTCCCTAAGCATGACACATAATCTTTTTATAAAGGTCTTTTTGAATTGCTTATAGGTTGATAAACTTAATTTTAAAATACAACATGTTTTTAGCACGCTAGATTAAAAAATATACTTATATTAAAAATATATTAAATTAAATTTAAATATTTAATTATAATTTTATATAAAATATTCATTATCAATTTAAATACTTTAATATAAATTTTATAAAAAATATTTGTTATCAATTTAAATATTTAAATATTAATTTACATAAGTAAACAATAAAATAGTTGTGATTAAATAATATAAAAAACAACTAAGAAGTAATCGTCATCAATACATGAAAGTAAAGGGACAACTCCACTCCATAAGACTCAGGGTATAAAACTAATTATCCAAAATGAAAGGTACAGTTTTTGGTCTCTATTTTTTACGACAGTTATCTTGAATCTTGAACTGGCTTAAAAGGTAAGGTAACCTGCCCAGATTGCTTGAACAATAGATGAAGCACGTTCAAATTGTTTTCAGCTTAATAACGTTATTATTGTGTGTGTGAGTAACACTAATTAAGGAATTGATTGGAGGAGAAAACAAAAGATATTAGAGTGGAAGAAATTAGATTACATAATTAATTAGGATCAAATTAAAATAAATTAGGTAGAATTCATATTTTCACAATGACGTCTTTAATTTATGCATCTTCCTATAT
The DNA here is from genome assembly GCA_022829125.1 of Lathyrus tuberosus. Taxonomy (NCBI): domain Eukaryota; kingdom Viridiplantae; phylum Streptophyta; class Magnoliopsida; order Fabales; family Fabaceae; genus Lathyrus; species Lathyrus tuberosus. The sequence continues at coordinate 1,498,978 of JALAZF010000052.1, read as the reverse complement.
TATAAGGGAAAGGTTTTCATCTTTGTATCCCATTTGTAGTATTTGTGTTAGAAAAGATATATTAATGTTACATATGCAAAAATTGGTCATAGATAAATCTCTTATAAATTTTAGAAAATACAAAATAAATATACGTTTATACACTTCTATTTGTTTCCCTAAGCATGACACATAATCTTTTTATAAAGGTCTTTTTGAATTGCTTATAGGTTGATTAACTTAATTTTAAAATACATCATGTTTTTAGCTCACTAGATTAAAAAATATACTTATATTAAAAATATATTAAATTAAATTTAAATATTTAATTATAATTTTATATAAAATATTCATTATCAATTTAAATACTTTAATATAAATTTTATAAAAAATATTTGTTATCAATTTAAATATTTAAATATTAATTTACATAAGTAAACAATAAAATAGTTGTGATTAAATAATATAAAAAACAACTAAGAAGTAATCGTCATCAATACATGAAAGTAAAGGGACAACTCCACTCCATAAGACTCAGGGTATAAAACTAATTATCCAAAATGAAAGGTACAGTTTTTGGTCTCTATTTTTTACGACAGTTATCTTGAATCTTGAACTGGCTTAAAAGGTAAGGTAACCTGCCCAGATTGCTTGAACAATAGATGAAGCACGTTCAAATTGTTTTCAGCTTAATAACGTTATTATTGTGTGTGAGTAACACTCATTAAGGAATTGATCGGGAGGAGAAAACAAAAGATATTAGAGTTGAAGAAATTAGATTACATAATTAATTAGGATCAAATTAAAATAAATTAGGTAGAATTCATATTTTCACAATTACGTCTTTAATTTATGCATCTTCCTATATTATAAGGGAAAGGTTTTCATCTTTGTATCCCATTTGTAGTATTTGTGTTAGAAAAGATATATTAATGTTACATATGCAAAAATTGTTCATAGATAAATCTCTTATAAATTTTAGAAAATACAAAATAAATATACGTTTATACACTTCTATTTGTTTCCCTAAGCATGACACATAATCTTTTTATAAAGGTCTTTTTGAATTGCTTATAGGTTGATTAACTTAATTTTAAAATACATCATGTTTTTAGCTCACTAGATTAAAAAATATACTTATATTAAAAATATATTAAATTAAATTTAAATATTTAATTATAATTTTATATAAAATATTCATTATCAATTTAAATACTTTAATATAAATTTTATAAAAAATATTTGTTATCAATTTAAATATTTAAATATTAATTTACATAAGTAAACAATAAAATAGTTGTGATTAAATAATATAAAAAACAACTAAGAAGTAATCGCCACCAATACATGAAAGGAAAGGGACAACTCCACTCCATAAGACTCAGGGTATAAAACTAATTATCCAAAATGAAAGGTACAGTTTTTGGTCTCTATTTTTTACGACAGTTATCTTGAATCTTGAACTGGCTTAAAAGGTAAGGTAACCTGCCCAGATTGCTTGAACAATAGATGAAGCACGTTCAAATTGTTTTCAGCTTAATAACGTTATTATTGTGTGTGAGTAACACTCATTAAGGAATTGATCGGGAGGAGAAAACAAAAGATATTAGAGTTGAAGAAATTAGATTACATAATTAATTAGGATCAAATTAAAATAAATTAGGTAGAATTCATATTTTCACAATTACGTCTTTAATTTATGCATCTTCCTATATTATAAGGGAAAGGTTTTCATCTTTGTATCCCATTTGTAGTATTTGTGTTAGAAAAGATATATTAATGTTACATATGCAAAAATTGTTCATAGATAAATCTCTTATAAATTTTAGAAAATACAAAATAAATATACGTTTATACACTTCTATTTGTTTCCCTAAGCATGACACATAATCTTTTTATAAAGGTCTTTTTGAATTGCTTATAGGTTGATTAACTTAATTTTAAAATACATCATGTTTTTAGCTCACTAGATTAAAAAATATACTTATATTAAAAATATATTAAATTAAATTTAAATATTTAATTATAATTTTATATAAAATATTCATTATCAATTTAAATACTTTAATATAAATTTTATAAAAAATATTTGTTATCAATTTAAATATTTAAATATTAATTTACATAAGTAAACAATAAAATAGTTGTGATTAAATAATATAAAAAACAACTAAGAAGTAATCGCCACCAATACATGAAAGGAAAGGGACAACTCCACTCCATAAGACTCAGGGTATAAAACTAATTATCCAAAATGAAAGGTACAGTTTTTGGTCTCTATTTTTTACGACAGTTATCTTGAATCTTGAACTGGCTTAAAAGGTAAGGTAACCTGCCCAGATTGCTTGAACAATAGATGAAGCACGTTCAAATTGTTTTCAGCTTAATAACGTTATTATTGTGTGTGAGTAACACTCATTAAGGAATTGATCGGGAGGAGAAAACAAAAGATATTAGAGTTGAAGAAATTAGATTACATAATTAATTAGGATCAAATTAAAATAAATTAGGTAGAATTCATATTTTCACAATTACGTCTTTAATTTATGCATCTTCCTATATTATAAGGGAAAGGTTTTCATCTTTGTATCCCATTTGTAGTATTTGTGTTAGAAAAGATATATTAATGTTACATATGCAAAAATTGTTCATAGATAAATCTCTTATAAATTTTAGAAAATACAAAATAAATATACGTTTATACACTTCTATTTGTTTCCCTAAGCATGACACATAATCTTTTTATAAAGGTCTTTTTGAATTGCTTATAGGTTGATAAACTTAATTTTAAAATACAACATGTTTTTAGCACGCTAGATTAAAAAATATACTTATATTAAAAATATATTAAATTAAATTTAAATATTTAATTATAATTTAATATAAAATATTCATTATCAATTTAAATACATTAATATAAATTTTATAAAAAATATTTGTTATCAATTTAAATATTTAAATATTAATTTACATAAGTAAACAATAAAATAGTTGTGATTAAATAATATAAAAAACAACTAAGAAGTAATCGTCATCAATACATGAAAGTAAAGGGACAACTCCACTCCATAAGACTCAGGGTATAAAACTAATTATCCAAAATGAAAGGTACAGTTTTTGGTCTCTATTTTTTACGACAGTTATCTTGAATCTTGAACTGGCTTAAAAGGTAAGGTAACCTGCCCAGATTGCTTGAACAATAGATGAAGCACGTTCAAATTGTTTTCAGCTTAATAACGTTATTATTGTGTGTGAGTAACACTCATTAAGGAATTGATCGGGAGGAGAAAACAAAAGATATTAGAGTTGAAGAAATTAGATTACATAATTAATTAGGATCAAATTAAAATAAATTAGGTAGAATTCATATTTTCACAATTACGTCTTTAATTTATGCATCTTCCTATATTATAAGGGAAAGGTTTTCATCTTTGTATCCCATTTGTAGTATTTGTGTTAGAAAAGATATATTAATGTTACATATGCAAAAATTGTTCATAGATAAATCTCTTATAAATTTTAGAAAATACAAAATAAATATACGTTTATACACTTCTATTTGTTTCCCTAAGCATGACACATAATCTTTTTATAAAGGTCTTTTTGAATTGCTTATAGGTTGATTAACTTAATTTTAAAATACATCATGTTTTTAGCTCACTAGATTAAAAAATATACTTATATTAAAAATATATTAAATTAAATTTAAATATTTAATTATAATTTTATATAAAATATTCATTATCAATTTAAATACTTTAATATAAATTTTATAAAAAATATTTGTTATCAATTTAAATATTTAAATATTAATTTACATAAGTAAACAATAAAATAGTTGTGATTAAATAATATAAAAAACAACTAAGAAGTAATCGCCATCAATACATGAAAGGAAAGGGACAACTCCACTCCATAAGACTCAGGGTATAAAACTAATTATCCAAAATGAAAGGTACAGTTTTTGGTCTCTATTTTTTACGACAGTTATCTTGAATCTTGAACTGGCTTAAAAGGTAAGGTAACCTGCCCAGATTGCTTGAACAATAGATGAAGCACGTTCAAATTGTTTTCAGCTTAATAACGTTATTATTGTGTGTGAGTAACACTCATTAAGGAATTGATCGGGAGGAGAAAACAAAAGATATTAGAGTTGAAGAAATTAGATTACATAATTAATTAGGATCAAATTAAAATAAATTAGGTAGAATTCATATTTTCACAATTACGTCTTTAATTTATGCATCTTCCTATATTATAAGGGAAAGGTTTTCATCTTTGTATCCCATTTGTAGTATTTGTGTTAGAAAAGATATATTAATGTTACATATGCAAAAATTGTTCATAGATAAATCTCTTATAAATTTTAGAAAATACAAAATAAATATACGTTTATACACTTCTATTTGTTTCCCTAAGCATGACACATAATCTTTTTATAAAGGTCTTTTTGAATTGCTTATAGGTTGATAAACTTAATTTTAAAATACAACATGTTTTTAGCACGCTAGATTAAAAAATATACTTATATTAAAAATATATTAAATTAAATTTAAATATTTAATTATAATTTAATATAAAATATTCATTATCAATTTAAATACATTAATATAAATTTTATAAAAAATATTTGTTATCAATTTAAATATTTAAATATTAATTTACATAAGTAAACAATAAAATAGTTGTGATTAAATAATATAAAAAACAACTAAGAAGTAATCGTCATCAATACATGAAAGTAAAGGGACAACTCCACTCCATAAGACTCAGGGTATAAAACTAATTATCCAAAATGAAAGGTACAGTTTTTGGTCTCTATTTTTTACGACAGTTATCTTGAATCTTGAACTGGCTTAAAAGGTAAGGTAACCTGCCCAGATTGCTTGAACAATAGATGAAGCACGTTCAAATTGTTTTCAGCTTAATAACGTTATTATTGTGTGTGTGAGTAACACTAATTAAGGAATTGATTGGAGGAGAAAACAAAAGATATTAGAGTGGAAGAAATTAGATTACATAATTAATTAGGATCAAATTAAAATAAATTAGGTAGAATTCATATTTTCACAATGACGTCTTTAATTTATGCATCTTCCTATATTATAAGGGAAAGGTTTTCATCTTTGTATCCCATTTGTAGTATTTGTGTTAGAAAAGATATATTAATGTTACATATGCAAAAATTGGTCATAGATAAATCTCTTATAAATTTTAGAAAATACAAAATAAATATACGTTTATACACTTCTATTTGTTTCCCTAAGCATGACACATAATCTTTTTATAAAGGTCTTTTTGAATTGCTTATAGGTTGATAAACTTAATTTTAAAATACAACATGTTTTTAGCACGCTAGATTAAAAAATATACTTATATTAAAAATATATTAAATTAAATTTAAATATTTAATTATAATTTTATATAAAATATTCATTATCAATTTAAATACTTTAATATAAATTTTATAAAAAATATTTGTTATCAATTTAAATATTTAAATATTAATTTACATAAGTAAACAATAAAATAGTTGTGATTAAATAATATAAAAAACAACTAAGAAGTAATCGTCATCAATACATGAAAGTAAAGGGACAACTCCACTCCATAAGACTCAGGGTATAAAACTAATTATCCAAAATGAAAGGTACAGTTTTTGGTCTCTATTTTTTACGACAGTTATCTTGAATCTTGAACTGGCTTAAAAGGTAAGGTAACCTGCCCAGATTGCTTGAACAATAGATGAAGCACGTTCAAATTGTTTTCAGCTTAATAACGTTATTATTGTGTGTGTGAGTAACACTAATTAAGGAATTGATTGGAGGAGAAAACAAAAGATATTAGAGTGGAAGAAATTAGATTACATAATTAATTAGGATCAAATTAAAATAAATTAGGTAGAATTCATATTTTCACAATGACGTCTTTAATTTATGCATCTTCCTATATTATAAGGGAAAGGTTTTCATCTTTGTATCCCATTTGTAGTATTTGTGTTAGAAAAGATATATTAATGTTACATATGCAAAAATTGGTCATAGATAAATCTCTTATAAATTTTAGAAAATACAAAATAAATATACGTTTATACACTTCTATTTGTTTCCCTAAGCATGACACATAATCTTTTTATAAAGGTCTTTTTGAATTGCTTATAGGTTGATTAACTTAATTTTAAAATACATCATGTTTTTAGCTCACTAGATTAAAAAATATACTTATATTAAAAATATATTAAATTAAATTTAAATATTTAATTATAATTTTATATAAAATATTCATTATCAATTTAAATACTTTAATATAAATTTTATAAAAAATATTTGTTATCAATTTAAATATTTAAATATTAATTTACATAAGTAAACAATAAAATAGTTGTGATTAAATAATATAAAAAACAACTAAGAAGTAATCGTCATCAATACATGAAAGTAAAGGGACAACTCCACTCCATAAGACTCAGGGTATAAAACTAATTATCCAAAATGAAAGGTACAGTTTTTGGTCTCTATTTTTTACGACAGTTATCTTGAATCTTGAACTGGCTTAAAAGGTAAGGTAACCTGCCCAGATTGCTTGAACAATAGATGAAGCACGTTCAAATTGTTTTCAGCTTAATAACGTTATTATTGTGTGTGAGTAACACTCATTAAGGAATTGATCGGGAGGAGAAAACAAAAGATATTAGAGTTGAAGAAATTAGATTACATAATTAATTAGGATCAAATTAAAATAAATTAGGTAGAATTCATATTTTCACAATTACGTCTTTAATTTATGCATCTTCCTATATTATAAGGGAAAGGTTTTCATCTTTGTATCCCATTTGTAGTATTTGTGTTAGAAAAGATATATTAATGTTACATATGCAAAAATTGTTCATAGATAAATCTCTTATAAATTTTAGAAAATACAAAATAAATATACGTTTATACACTTCTATTTGTTTCCCTAAGCATGACACATAATCTTTTTATAAAGGTCTTTTTGAATTGCTTATAGGTTGATTAACTTAATTTTAAAATACATCATGTTTTTAGCTCACTAGATTAAAAAATATACTTATATTAAAAATATATTAAATTAAATTTAAATATTTAATTATAATTTTATATAAAATATTCATTATCAATTTAAATACTTTAATATAAATTTTATAAAAAATATTTGTTATCAATTTAAATATTTAAATATTAATTTACATAAGTAAACAATAAAATAATTGTGATTAAATAATATAAAAAACAACTAAGAAGTAATCGTCATCAATACATGAAAGTAAAGGGACAACTCCACTCCATAAGACTCAGGGTATAAAACTAATTATCCAAAATGAAAGGTACAGTTTTTGGTCTCTATTTTTTACGACAGTTATCTTGAATCTTGAACTGGCTTAAAAGGTAAGGTAACCTGCCCAGATTGCTTGAACAATAGATGAAGCACGTTCAAATTGTTTTCAGCTTAATAACGTTATTATTGTGTGTGAGTAACACTCATTAAGGAATTGATCGGGAGGAGAAAACAAAAGATATTAGAGTTGAAGAAATTAGATTACGGAATTAATTAGGATCAAATTAAAATAAATTAGGTAGAATTCATATTTTCACAATTACGTCTTTAATTTATGCATCTTCCTATATTATAAGGGAAAGGTTTTCATCTTTGTATCCCATTTGTAGTATTTGTGTTAGAAAAGATATATTAATGTTACATATGCAAAAATTGGTCATAGATAAATCTCTTATAAATTTTAGAAAATACAAAATAAATATACGTTTATACACTTCTATTTGTTTCCCTAAGCATGACACATAATCTTTTTATAAAGGTCTTTTTGAATTGCTTATAGGTTGATAAACTTAATTTTAAAATACAACATGTTTTTAGCACACTAGATTAAAAAATATACTTATATTAAAAATATATTAAATTAAATTTAAATATTTAATTATAATTTAATATAAAATATTCATTATCAATTTAAATACATTAATATAAATTTTATAAAAAATATTTGTTATCAATTTAAATATTTAAATATTAATTTACATAAGTAAACAATAAAATAGTTGTGATTAAATAATATAAAAAACAACTAAGAAGTAATCGTCATCAATACATGAAAGTAAAGGGACAACTCCACTCCATAAGACTCAGGGTATAAAACTAATTATCCAAAATGAAAGGTACAGTTTTTGGTCTCTATTTTTTACGACAGTTATCTTGAATCTTGAACTGGCTTAAAAGGTAAGGTAACCTGCCCAGATTGCTTGAACAATAGATGAAGCACGTTCAAATTGTTTTCAGCTTAATAACGTTATTATTGTGTGTGTGAGTAACACTAATTAAGGAATTGATTGGAGGAGAAAACAAAAGATATTAGAGTGGAAGAAATTAGATTACATAATTAATTAGGATCAAATTAAAATAAATTAGGTAGAATTCATATTTTCACAATGACGTCTTTAATTTATGCATCTTCCTATATTATAAGGGAAAGGTTTTCATCTTTGTATCCCATTTGTAGTATTTGTGTTAGAAAAGATATATTAATGTTACATATGCAAAAATTGGTCATAGATAAATCTCTTATAAATTTTAGAAAATACAAAATAAATATACGTTTATACACTTCTATTTGTTTCCCTAAGCATGACACATAATCTTTTTATAAAGGTCTTTTTGAATTGCTTATAGGTTGATAAACTTAATTTTAAAATACAACATGTTTTTAGCACGCTAGATTAAAAAATATACTTATATTAAAAATATATTAAATTAAATTTAAATATTTAATTATAATTTTATATAAAATATTCATTATCAATTTAAATACTTTAATATAAATTTTATAAAAAATATTTGTTATCAATTTAAATATTTAAATATTAATTTACATAAGTAAACAATAAAATAGTTGTGATTAAATAATATAAAAAACAACTAAGAAGTAATCGTCATCAATACATGAAAGTAAAGGGACAACTCCACTCCATAAGACTCAGGGTATAAAACTAATTATCCAAAATGAAAGGTACAGTTTTTGGTCTCTATTTTTTACGACAGTTATCTTGAATCTTGAACTGGCTTAAAAGGTAAGGTAACCTGCCCAGATTGCTTGAACAATAGATGAAGCACGTTCAAATTGTTTTCAGCTTAATAACGTTATTATTGTGTGTGTGAGTAACACTAATTAAGGAATTGATTGGAGGAGAAAACAAAAGATATTAGAGTGGAAGAAATTAGATTACATAATTAATTAGGATCAAATTAAAATAAATTAGGTAGAATTCATATTTTCACAATGACGTCTTTAATTTATGCATCTTCCTATATTATAAGGGAAAGGTTTTCATCTTTGTATCCCATTTGTAGTATTTGTGTTAGAAAAGATATATTAATGTTACATATGCAAAAATTGGTCATAGATAAATCTCTTATAAATTTTAGAAAATACAAAATAAATATACGTTTATACACTTCTATTTGTTTCCCTAAGCATGACACATAATCTTTTTATAAAGGTCTTTTTGAATTGCTTATAGGTTGATAAACTTAATTTTAAAATACAACATGTTTTTAGCACGCTAGATTAAAAAATATACTTATATTAAAAATATATTAAATTAAATTTAAATATTTAATTATAATTTTATATAAAATATTCATTATCAATTTAAATACTTTAATATAAATTTTATAAAAAATATTTGTTATCAATTTAAATATTTAAATATTAATTTACATAAGTAAACAATAAAATAGTTGTGATTAAATAATATAAAAAACAACTAAGAAGTAATCGTCATCAATACATGAAAGTAAAGGGACAACTCCACTCCATAAGACTCAGGGTATAAAACTAATTATCCAAAATGAAAGGTACAGTTTTTGGTCTCTATTTTTTACGACAGTTATCTTGAATCTTGAACTGGCTTAAAAGGTAAGGTAACCTGCCCAGATTGCTTGAACAATAGATGAAGCACGTTCAAATTGTTTTCAGCTTAATAACGTTATTATTGTGTGTGTGAGTAACACTCATTAAGGAATTGATCGGAAGGAGAAAACAAAAGATATTAGAGTGGAAGAAATTAGATTACATAATTAATTAGGATCAAATTAAAATAAATTAGGTAGAATTCATATTTTCACAATGACGTCTTTAATTTATGCATCTTCCTATATTATAAGGGAAAGGTTTTCATCTTTGTATCCCATTTGTAGTATTTGTGTTAGAAAAGATATATTAATGTTACATATGCAAAAATTGTTCATAGATAAATCTCTTATAAATTTTAGAAAATACAAAATAAATATACGTTTATACACTTCTATTTGTTTCCCTAAGCATGACACATAATCTTTTTATAAAGGTCTTTTTGAATTGCTTATAGGTTGATTAACTTAATTTTAAAATACAACATGTTTTTAGCACACTAGATTAAAAAATATACTTATATTAAAAATATATTAAATTAAATTTAAATATTTAATTATAATTTTATATAAAATATTCATTATCAATTTAAATACTTTAATATAAATTTTATAAAAAATATTTGTTATCAATTTAAATATTTAAATATTAATTTACATAAGTAAACAATAAAATAGTTGTGATTAAATAATATAAAAAACAACTAAGAAGTAATCGTCATCAATACATGAAAGTAAAGGGACAACTCCACTCCATAAGACTCAGGGTATAAAACTAATTATCCAAAATGAAAGGTACAGTTTTTGGTCTCTATTTTTTACGACAGTTATCTTGAATCTTGAACTGGCTTAAAAGGTAAGGTAACCTGCCCAGATTGCTTGAACAATAGATGAAGCACGTTCAAATTGTTTTCAGCTTAATAACGTTATTATTGTGTGTGAGTAACACTCATTAAGGAATTGATCGGGAGGAGAAAACAAAAGATATTAGAGTTGAAGAAATTAGATTACATAATTAATTAGGATCAAATTAAAATAAATTAGGTAGAATTCATATTTTCACAATTACGTCTTTAATTTATGCATCTTCCTATATTATAAGGGAAAGGTTTTCATCTTTGTATCCCATTTGTAGTATTTGTGTTAGAAAAGATATATTAATGTTACATATGCAAAAATTGTTCATAGATAAATCTCTTATAAATTTTAGAAAATACAAAATAAATATACGTTTATACACTTCTATTTGTTTCCCTAAGCATGACACATAATCTTTTTATAAAGGTCTTTTTGAATTGCTTATAGGTTGATTAACTTAATTTTAAAATACATCATGTTTTTAGCTCACTAGATTAAAAAATATACTTATATTAAAAATATATTAAATTAAATTTAAATATTTAATTATAATTTTATATAAAATATTCATTATCAATTTAAATACTTTAATATAAATTTTATAAAAAATATTTGTTATCAATTTAAATATTTAAATATTAATTTACATAAGTAAACAATAAAATAATTGTGATTAAATAATATAAAAAACAACTAAGAAGTAATCGTCATCAATACATGAAAGTAAAGGGACAACTCCACTCCATAAGACTCAGGGTATAAAACTAATTATCCAAAATGAAAGGTACAGTTTTTGGTCTCTATTTTTTACGACAGTTATCTTGAATCTTGAACTGGCTTAAAAGGTAAGGTAACCTGCCCAGATTGCTTGAACAATAGATGAAGCACGTTCAAATTGTTTTCAGCTTAATAACGTTATTATTGTGTGTGAGTAACACTCATTAAGGAATTGATCGGGAGGAGAAAACAAAAGATATTAGAGTTGAAGAAATTAGATTACGGAATTAATTAGGATCAAATTAAAATAAATTAGGTAGAATTCATATTTTCACAATTACGTCTTTAATTTATGCATCTTCCTATATTATAAGGGAAAGGTTTTCATCTTTGTATCCCATTTGTAGTATTTGTGTTAGAAAAGATATATTAATGTTACATATGCAAAAATTGGTCATAGATAAATCTCTTATAAATTTTAGAAAATACAAAATAAATATACGTTTATACACTTCTATTTGTTTCCCTAAGCATGACACATAATCTTTTTATAAAGGTCTTTTTGAATTGCTTATAGGTTGATAAACTTAATTTTAAAATACAACATGTTTTTAGCACACTAGATTAAAAAATATACTTATATTAAAAATATATTAAATTAAATTTAAATATTTAATTATAATTTAATATAAAATATTCATTATCAATTTAAATACATTAATATAAATTTTATAAAAAATATTTGTTATCAATTTAAATATTTAAATATTAATTTACATAAGTAAACAATAAAATAGTTGTGATTAAATAATATAAAAAACAACTAAGAAGTAATCGTCATCAATACATGAAAGTAAAGGGACAACTCCACTCCATAAGACTCAGGGTATAAAACTAATTATCCAAAATGAAAGGTACAGTTTTTGGTCTCTATTTTTTACGACAGTTATCTTGAATCTTGAACTGGCTTAAAAGGTAAGGTAACCTGCCCAGATTGCTTGAACAATAGATGAAGCACGTTCAAATTGTTTTCAGCTTAATAACGTTATTATTGTGTGTGTGAGTAACACTAATTAAGGAATTGATTGGAGGAGAAAACAAAAGATATTAGAGTGGAAGAAATTAGATTACATAATTAATTAGGATCAAATTAAAATAAATTAGGTAGAATTCATATTTTCACAATGACGTCTTTAATTTATGCATCTTCCTATATTATAAGGGAAAGGTTTTCATCTTTGTATCCCATTTGTAGTATTTGTGTTAGAAAAGATATATTAATGTTACATATGCAAAAATTGGTCATAGATAAATCTCTTATAAATTTTAGAAAATACAAAATAAATATACGTTTATACACTTCTATTTGTTTCCCTAAGCATGACACATAATCTTTTTATAAAGGTCTTTTTGAATTGCTTATAGGTTGATAAACTTAATTTTAAAATACAACATGTTTTTAGCACGCTAGATTAAAAAATATACTTATATTAAAAATATATTAAATTAAATTTAAATATTTAATTATAATTTTATATAAAATATTCATTATCAATTTAAATACTTTAATATAAATTTTATAAAAAATATTTGTTATCAATTTAAATATTTAAATATTAATTTACATAAGTAAACAATAAAATAGTTGTGATTAAATAATATAAAAAACAACTAAGAAGTAATCGTCATCAATACATGAAAGTAAAGGGACAACTCCACTCCATAAGACTCAGGGTATAAAACTAATTATCCAAAATGAAAGGTACAGTTTTTGGTCTCTATTTTTTACGACAGTTATCTTGAATCTTGAACTGGCTTAAAAGGTAAGGTAACCTGCCCAGATTGCTTGAACAATAGATGAAGCACGTTCAAATTGTTTTCAGCTTAATAACGTTATTATTGTGTGTGTGAGTAACACTAATTAAGGAATTGATTGGAGGAGAAAACAAAAGATATTAGAGTGGAAGAAATTAGATTACATAATTAATTAGGATCAAATTAAAATAAATTAGGTAGAATTCATATTTTCACAATGACGTCTTTAATTTATGCATCTTCCTATATTATAAGGGAAAGGTTTTCATCTTTGTATCCCATTTGTAGTATTTGTGTTAGAAAAGATATATTAATGTTACATATGCAAAAATTGGTCATAGATAAATCTCTTATAAATTTTAGAAAATACAAAATAAATATACGTTTATACACTTCTATTTGTTTCCCTAAGCATGACACATAATCTTTTTATAAAGGTCTTTTTGAATTGCTTATAGGTTGATAAACTTAATTTTAAAATACAACATGTTTTTAGCACGCTAGATTAAAAAATATACTTATATTAAAAATATATTAAATTAAATTTAAATATTTAATTATAATTTTATATAAAATATTCATTATCAATTTAAATACTTTAATATAAATTTTATAAAAAATATTTGTTATCAATTTAAATATTTAAATATTAATTTACATAAGTAAACAATAAAATAGTTGTGATTAAATAATATAAAAAACAACTAAGAAGTAATCGTCATCAATACATGAAAGTAAAGGGACAACTCCACTCCATAAGACTCAGGGTATAAAACTAATTATCCAAAATGAAAGGTACAGTTTTTGGTCTCTATTTTTTACGACAGTTATCTTGAATCTTGAACTGGCTTAAAAGGTAAGGTAACCTGCCCAGATTGCTTGAACAATAGATGAAGCACGTTCAAATTGTTTTCAGCTTAATAACGTTATTATTGTGTGTGTGAGTAACACTCATTAAGGAATTGATCGGAAGGAGAAAACAAAAGATATTAGAGTGGAAGAAATTAGATTACATAATTAATTAGGATCAAATTAAAATAAATTAGGTAGAATTCATATTTTCACAATGACGTCTTTAATTTATGCATCTTCCTATATTATAAGGGAAAGGTTTTCATCTTTGTATCCCATTTGTAGTATTTGTGTTAGAAAAGATATATTAATGTTACATATGCAAAAATTGTTCATAGATAAATCTCTTATAAATTTTAGAAAATACAAAATAAATATACGTTTATACACTTCTATTTGTTTCCCTAAGCATGACACATAATCTTTTTATAAAGGTCTTTTTGAATTGCTTATAGGTTGATTAACTTAATTTTAAAATACAACATGTTTTTAGCACACTAGATTAAAAAATATACTTATATTAAAAATATATTAAATTAAATTTAAATATTTAATTATAATTTTATATAAAATATTCATTATCAATTTAAATACTTTAATATAAATTTTATAAAAAATATTTGTTATCAATTTAAATATTTAAATATTAATTTACATAAGTAAACAATAAAATAGTTGTGATTAAATAATATAAAAAACAACTAAGAAGTAATCGTCATCAATACATGAAAGTAAAGGGACAACTCCACTCCATAAGACTCAGGGTATAAAACTAATTATCCAAAATGAAAGGTACAGTTTTTGGTCTCTATTTTTTACGACAGTTATCTTGAATCTTGAACTGGCTTAAAAGGTAAGGAAACCTGCCCAGATTGCTTGAACAATAGATGAAGCACGTTCAAATTGTTTTCAGCTTAATAACGTTATTATTGTGTGTGAGTAACACTCATTAAGGAATTGATCGGGAGGAGAAAACAAAAGATATTAGAGTTGAAGAAATTAGATTACATAATTAATTAGGATCAAATTAAAATAAATTAGGTAGAATTTATATTTTCATAATTACGTCTTTAATTTATGCATCTTCCTATATTATAAGGGAAAGGTTTTCATCTTTGTATCCCATTTGTAGTATTTGTGTTAGAAAAGATATATTAATGTTACATATGCAAAAATTGTTCATAGATAAATCTATTATAAATTTTAGAAAATACAAAATAATTATACGTTTATACACTTCTATTTGTTTCCCTAAGCATGACACATAATCTTTTTATAAAGGTCTTTTTGAATTGCTTATAGGTTGATTAACTTAATTTTAAAATACATCATGTTTTTAGCTCACTAGATTAAAAAATATACTTATATTAAAAATATATTAAATTAAATTTAAATATTTAATTATAATTTTATATAAAATATTCATTATCAATTTAAATACTTTAATATAAATTTTATAAAAAATATTTGTTATCAATTTAAATATTTAAATATTAATTTACATAAGTAAACAATAAAATAGTTGTGATTAAATAATATAAAAAACAACTAAGAAATAATCGTCATCAATACATGAAAGTAAAGGGACAACTCCACTCCATAAGACTCAGGGTATAAAACTAATTATCCAAAATGAAAGGTACAGTTTTTGGTCTCTATTTTTTACGACAGTTATCTTGAATCTTGAACTGGCTTAAAAGGTAAGGTAACCTGCCCAGATTGCTTGAACAATAGATGAAGCACGTTCAAATTGTTTTCAGCTTAATAACGTTATTATTGTGTGTGAGTAACACTCATTAAGGAATTGATCGGAAGGAGAAAACAAAAGATATTAGAGTTGAAGAAATTAGATTACGGAATTAATTAGGATCAAATTAAAATAAATTAGGTAGAATTCATATTTTCACAATTACGTCTTTAATTTATGCATCTTCCTATATTATAAGGGAAAGGTTTTCATCTTTGTATCCCATTTGTAGTATTTGTGTTAGAAAAGATATATTAATGTTACATATGCAAAAATTGTTCATAGATAAATCTCTTATAAATTTTAGAAAATACAAAATAAATATACGTTTATACACTTCTATTTGTTTCCCTAAGCATGACACATAATCTTTTTATAAAGGTCTTTTTGAATTGCTTATAGGTTGATTAACTTAATTTTAAAATACATCATGTTTTTAGCTCACTAGATTAAAAAATATACTTATATTAAAAATATATTAAATTAAATTTAAATATTTAATTATAATTTTATATAAAATATTCATTATCAATTTAAATACTTTAATATAAATTTTATAAAAAATATTTGTTATCAATTTAAATATTTAAATATTAATTTACATAAGTAAACAATAAAATAGTTGTGATTAAATAATATAAAAAACAACTAAGAAATAATCGTCATCAATACATGAAAGTAAAGGGACAACTCCACTCCATAAGACTCAGGGTATAAAACTAATTATCCAAAATGAAAGGTACAGTTTTTGGTCTCTATTTTTTACGACAGTTATCTTGAATCTTGAACTGGCTTAAAAGGTAAGGTAACCTGCCCAGATTGCTTGAACAATAGATGAAGCACGTTCAAATTGTTTTCAGCTTAATAACGTTATTATTGTGTGTGAGTAACACTCATTAAGGAATTGATCGGAAGGAGAAAACAAAAGATATTAGAGTGGAAGAAATTAGATTACGGAATTAATTAGGATCAAATTAAAATAAATTAGGTAGAATTCATATTTTCACAATTACGTCTTTAATTTATGCATCTTCCTATATTATAAGGGAAAGGTTTTCATCTTTGTATCCCATTTGTAGTATTTGTGTTAGAAAAGATATATTAATGTTACATATGCAAAAATTGTTCATAGATAAATCTCATAAATTTTAGAAAATACAAAATAAATATACGTTTATACACTTCTATTTGTTTCCCTAAGCATGACACATAATCTTTTTATAAAGGTCTTTTTGAATTGCTTATAGGTTGATAAACTTAATTTTAAAATACAACATGTTTTTAGCACACTAGATTAAAAAATATACTTATATTAAAAATATATTAAATTAAATTTAAATATTTAATTATAATTTTATATAAAATATTCATTATCAATTTAAATACTTTAATATAAATTTTATAAAAAATATTTGTTATCAATTTAAATATTTAAATATTAATTTACATAAGTAAACAATAAAATAGTTGTGATTAAATAATATAAAAAACAACTAAGAAGTAATCGTCATCAATACATGAAAGTAAAGGGACAACTCCACTCCATAAGACTCAGGGTATAAAACTAATTATCCAAAATGAAAGGTACAGTTTTTGGTCTCTATTTTTTACGACAGTTATCTTGAATCTTGAACTGGCTTAAAAGGTAAGGTAACCTGCCCAGATTGCTTGAACAATAGATGAAGCACGTTCAAATTGTTTTCAGCTTAATAACGTTATTATTGTGTGTGAGTAACACTCATTAAGGAATTGATTGGGAGGAGAAAACAAAAGATATTAGAGTGGAAGAAATTAGATTACATAATTAATTAGGATCAAATTAAAATAAATTAGGTAGAATTCATATTTTCACAATGACGTCTTTAATTTATGCATCTTCCTATATTATAAGGGAAAGGTTTTCATCTTTGTATCCCATTTGTAGTATTTGTGTTAGAAAAGATATATTAATGTTACATATGCAAAAATTGGTCATAGATAAATCTCTTATAAATTTTAGAAAATATAAAATAAATATACGTTTATACACTTCTATTTGTTTCCCTAAGCATGACACATAATCTTTTTATAAAGGTCTTTTTGAATTGCTTATAGGTTGATAAACTTAATTTTAAAATACAACATGTTTTTAGCACACTAGATTAAAAAATATACTTATATTAAAAATATATTAAATTAAATTTAAATATTTAATTATAATTTTATATAAAATATTCATTATCAATTTAAATACTTTAATATAAATTTTATAAAAAATATTTGTTATCAATTTAAATATTTAAATATTAATTTACATAAGTAAACAATAAAATAGTTGTGATTAAATAATATAAAAAACAACTAAGAAATAATCGTCATCAATACATGGAAGTAAAGGGACAACTCCACTCCATAAGACTCAAGGTATAAAACTAATTATCCAAAATGAAAGGTACAGTTTTTGGTCTCTATTTTTTACGACAGTTATCTTGAATCTTGAACTGGCTTAAAAGGTAAGGTAACCTGCCCAGATTGCTTGAACAATAGATGAAGCACGTTCAAATTGTTTTCAGCTTAATAACGTTATTATTGTGTGTGAGTAACACTCATTAAGGAATTGATCGGAAGGAGAAAACAAAAGATATTAGAGTTGAAGAAATTAGATTACGGAATTAATTAGGATCAAATTAAAATAAATTAGGTAGAATTCATAGTTTCACAAATACGTCTTTAATTTATGCATCTTCCTATATTATAAGGGAAAGGTTTTCATCTTTGTATCCCATTTGTAGTATTTGTGTTAGAAAAGATATATTAATGTTACATATGCAAAAATTGGTCATAGATAAATCTCTTATAAATTTTAGAAAATACAAAATAAATATACGTTTATACACTTCTATTTGTTTCCCTAAGCATGACACATAATCTTTTTATAAAGGTCTTTTTGAATTGCTTATAGGTTGATAAACTTAATTTTAAAATACAACATGTTTTTAGCACACTAGATTAAAAAATATACTTATATTAAAAATATATTAAATTAAATTTAAATATTTAATTATAATTTTATATAAAATATTCATTATCAATTTAAATACTTTAATATAAATTTTATAAAAAATATTTGTTATCAATTTAAATATTTAAATATTAATTTACATAAGTAAACAATAAAATAGTTGTGATTAAATAATATAAAAAACAACTAAGAAGTAATCGTCATCAATACATGAAAGTAAAGGGACAACTCCACTCCATAAGACTCAGGGTATAAAACTAATTATCCAAAATGAAAGGTACAGTTTTTGGTCTCTATTTTTTACGACAGTTATCTTGAATCTTGAACTGGCTTAAAAGGTAAGGTAACCTGCCCAGATTGCTTGAACAATAGATGAAGCACGTTCAAATTGTTTTCAGCTTAATAACGTTATTATTGTGTGTGAGTAACACTCATTAAGGAATTGATTGGGAGGAGAAAACAAAAGATATTAGAGTGGAAGAAATTAGATTACATAATTAATTAGGATCAAATTAAAATAAATTAGGTAGAATTCATATTTTCACAATGACGTCTTTAATTTATGCATCTTCCTATATTATAAGGGAAAGGTTTTCATCTTTGTATCCCATTTGTAGTATTTGTGTTAGAAAAGATATATTAATGTTACATATGCAAAAATTGGTCATAGATAAATCTCTTATAAATTTTAGAAAATATAAAATAAATATACGTTTATACACTTCTATTTGTTTCCCTAAGCATGACACATAATCTTTTTATAAAGGTCTTTTTGAATTGCTTATAGGTTGATAAACTTAATTTTAAAATACAACATGTTTTTAGCACACTAGATTAAAAAATATACTTATATTAAAAATATATTAAATTAAATTTAAATATTTAATTATAATTTTATATAAAATATTCATTATCAATTTAAATACTTTAATATAAATTTTATAAAAAATATTTGTTATCAATTTAAATATTTAAATATTAATTTACATAAGTAAACAATAAAATAGTTGTGATTAAATAATATAAAAAACAACTAAGAAGTAATCGTCATCAATACATGAAAGTAAAGGGACAACTCCACTCCATAAGACTCAGGGTATAAAACTAATTATCCAAAATGAAAGGTACAGTTTTTGGTCTCTATTTTTTACGACAGTTATCTTGAATCTTGAACTGGCTTAAAAGGTAAGGTAACCTGCCCAGATTGCTTGAACAATAGATGAAGCACGTTCAAATTGTTTTCAGCTTAATAACGTTATTATTGTGTGTGTGAGTAACACTAATTAAGGAATTGATCGGGAGGAGAAAACAAAAGATATTAGAGTTGAAGAAATTAGATTACATAATTAATTAGGATCAAATTAAAATAAATTAGGTAGAATTCATATTTTCACAATGACGTCTTTAATTTATGCATCTTCCTATATTATAAGGGAAAGGTTTTCATCTTTGTATCCCATTTGTAGTATTTGTGTTAGAAAAGATATATTAATGTTACATATGCAAAAATTGGTCATAGATAAATCTCTTATAAATTTTAGAAAATACAAAATAAATATACGTTTATACACTTCTATTTGTTTCCCTAAGCATGACACATAATCTTTTTATAAAGGTCTTTTTGAATTGCTTATAGGTTGATAAACTTAATTTTAAAATACAACATGTTTTTAGCACACTAGATTAAAAAATATACTTATATTAAAAATATATTAAATTAAATTTAAATATTTAATTATAATTTTATATAAAATATTCATTATCAATTTAAATACTTTAATATAAATTTTATAAAAAATATTTGTTATCAATTTAAATATTTAAATATTAATTTACATAAGTAAACAATAAAATAGTTGTGATTAAATAATATAAAAAACAACTAAGAAGTAATCGTCATCAATACATGAAAGTAAAGGGACAACTCCACTCCATAAGACTCAGGGTATAAAACTAATTATCCAAAATGAAAGGTACAGTTTTTGGTCTCTATTTTTTACGACAGTTATCTTGAATCTTGAACTGGCTTAAAAGGTAAGGTAACCTGCCCAGATTGCTTGAACAATAGATGAAGCACGTTCAAATTGTTTTCAGCTTAATAACGTTATTATTGTGTGTGTGTGAGTAACACTCATTAAGGAATTGATCGGAAGGAGAAAACAAAAGATATTAGAGTGGAAGAAATTAGATTACATAATTAATTAGGATCAAATTAAAATAAATTAGGTAGAATTCATATTTTCACAATGACGTCTTTAATTTATGCATCTTCCTATATTATAAGGGAAAGGTTTTCATCTTTGTATCCCATTTGTAGTATTTGTGTTAGAAAAGATATATTAATGTTACATATGCAAAAATTGGTCATAGATAAATCTCTTATAAATTTTAGAAAATACAAAATAAATATACGTTTATACACTTCTATTTGTTTCCCTAAGCATGACACATAATCTTTTTATAAAGGTCTTTTTGAATTGCTTATAGGTTGATAAACTTAATTTTAAAATACAACATGTTTTTAGCACGCTAGATTAAAAAATATACTTATATTAAAAATATATTAAATTAAATTTAAATATTTAATTATAATTTTATATAAAATATTCATTATCAATTTAAATACTTTAATATAAATTTTATAAAAAATATTTGTTATCAATTTAAATATTTAAATATTAATTTACATAAGTAAAAAATAAAATAGTTGTGATTAAATAATATAAAAAACAACTAAGAAGTAATCGTCATCAATACATGAAAGTAAAGGGACAACTCCACTCCATAAGACTCAGGGTATAAAACTAATTATCCAAAATGAAAGGTACAGTTTTTGGTCTCTATTTTTTACGACAGTTATCTTGAATCTTGAACTGGCTTAAAAGGTAAGGTAACCTGCCCAGATTGCTTGAACAATAGATGAAGCACGTTCAAATTGTTTTCAGCTTAATAACGTTATTATTGTGTGTGAGTAACACTCATTAAGGAATTGATCGGAAGGAGAAAACAAAAGATATTAGAGTTGAAGAAATTAGATTACGGAATTAATTAGGATCAAATTAAAATAAATTAGGTAGAATTCATAGTTTCACAAATACGTCTTTAATTTATGCATCTTCCTATATTATAAGGGAAAGGTTTTCATCTTTGTATCCCATTTGTAGTATTTGTGTTAGAAAAGATATATTAATGTTACATATGCAAAAATTGGTCATAGATAAATCTCTTATAAATTTTAGAAAATACAAAATAAATATACGTTTATACACTTCTATTTGTTTCCCTAAGCATGACACATAATCTTTTTATAAAGGTCTTTTTGAATTGCTTATAGGTTGATAAACTTAATTTTAAAATACAACATGTTTTTAGCACACTAGATTAAAAAATATACTTATATTAAAAATATATTAAATTAAATTTAAATATTTAATTATAATTTTATATAAAATATTCATTATCAATTTAAATACTTTAATATAAATTTTATAAAAAATATTTGTTATCAATTTAAATATTTAAATATTAATTTACATAAGTAAACAATAAAATAGTTGTGATTAAATAATATAAAAAACAACTAAGAAGTAATCGTCATCAATACATGAAAGTAAAGGGACAACTCCACTCCATAAGACTCAGGGTATAAAACTAATTATCCAAAATGAAAGGTACAGTTTTTGGTCTCTATTTTTTACGACAGTTATCTTGAATCTTGAACTGGCTTAAAAGGTAAGGTAACCTGCCCAGATTGCTTGAACAATAGATGAAGCACGTTCAAATTGTTTTCAGCTTAATAACGTTATTATTGTGTGTGAGTAACACTCATTAAGGAATTGATTGGGAGGAGAAAACAAAAGATATTAGAGTGGAAGAAATTAGATTACATAATTAATTAGGATCAAATTAAAATAAATTAGGTAGAATTCATATTTTCACAATGACGTCTTTAATTTATGCATCTTCCTATATTATAAGGGAAAGGTTTTCATCTTTGTATCCCATTTGTAGTATTTGTGTTAGAAAAGATATATTAATGTTACATATGCAAAAATTGGTCATAGATAAATCTCTTATAAATTTTAGAAAATATAAAATAAATATACGTTTATACACTTCTATTTGTTTCCCTAAGCATGACACATAATCTTTTTATAAAGGTCTTTTTGAATTGCTTATAGGTTGATAAACTTAATTTTAAAATACAACATGTTTTTAGCACACTAGATTAAAAAATATACTTATATTAAAAATATATTAAATTAAATTTAAATATTTAATTATAATTTTATATAAAATATTCATTATCAATTTAAATACTTTAATATAAATTTTATAAAAAATATTTGTTATCAATTTAAATATTTAAATATTAATTTACATAAGTAAACAATAAAATAGTTGTGATTAAATAATATAAAAAACAACTAAGAAGTAATCGTCATCAATACATGAAAGTAAAGGGACAACTCCACTCCATAAGACTCAGGGTATAAAACTAATTATCCAAAATGAAAGGTACAGTTTTTGGTCTCTATTTTTTACGACAGTTATCTTGAATCTTGAACTGGCTTAAAAGGTAAGGTAACCTGCCCAGATTGCTTGAACAATAGATGAAGCACGTTCAAATTGTTTTCAGCTTAATAACGTTATTATTGTGTGTGTGAGTAACACTAATTAAGGAATTGATCGGGAGGAGAAAACAAAAGATATTAGAGTTGAAGAAATTAGATTACATAATTAATTAGGATCAAATTAAAATAAATTAGGTAGAATTCATATTTTCACAATGACGTCTTTAATTTATGCATCTTCCTATATTATAAGGGAAAGGTTTTCATCTTTGTATCCCATTTGTAGTATTTGTGTTAGAAAAGATATATTAATGTTACATATGCAAAAATTGGTCATAGATAAATCTCTTATAAATTTTAGAAAATACAAAATAAATATACGTTTATACACTTCTATTTGTTTCCCTAAGCATGACACATAATCTTTTTATAAAGGTCTTTTTGAATTGCTTATAGGTTGATAAACTTAATTTTAAAATACAACATGTTTTTAGCACACTAGATTAAAAAATATACTTATATTAAAAATATATTAAATTAAATTTAAATATTTAATTATAATTTTATATAAAATATTCATTATCAATTTAAATACTTTAATATAAATTTTATAAAAAATATTTGTTATCAATTTAAATATTTAAATATTAATTTACATAAGTAAACAATAAAATAGTTGTGATTAAATAATATAAAAAACAACTAAGAAGTAATCGTCATCAATACATGAAAGTAAAGGGACAACTCCACTCCATAAGACTCAGGGTATAAAACTAATTATCCAAAATGAAAGGTACAGTTTTTGGTCTCTATTTTTTACGACAGTTATCTTGAATCTTGAACTGGCTTAAAAGGTAAGGTAACCTGCCCAGATTGCTTGAACAATAGATGAAGCACGTTCAAATTGTTTTCAGCTTAATAACGTTATTATTGTGTGTGTGTGAGTAACACTCATTAAGGAATTGATCGGAAGGAGAAAACAAAAGATATTAGAGTGGAAGAAATTAGATTACATAATTAATTAGGATCAAATTAAAATAAATTAGGTAGAATTCATATTTTCACAATGACGTCTTTAATTTATGCATCTTCCTATATTATAAGGGAAAGGTTTTCATCTTTGTATCCCATTTGTAGTATTTGTGTTAGAAAAGATATATTAATGTTACATATGCAAAAATTGGTCATAGATAAATCTCTTATAAATTTTAGAAAATACAAAATAAATATACGTTTATACACTTCTATTTGTTTCCCTAAGCATGACACATAATCTTTTTATAAAGGTCTTTTTGAATTGCTTATAGGTTGATAAACTTAATTTTAAAATACAACATGTTTTTAGCACGCTAGATTAAAAAATATACTTATATTAAAAATATATTAAATTAAATTTAAATATTTAATTATAATTTTATATAAAATATTCATTATCAATTTAAATACTTTAATATAAATTTTATAAAAAATATTTGTTATCAATTTAAATATTTAAATATTAATTTACATAAGTAAACAATAAAATAGTTGTGATTAAATAATATAAAAAACAACTAAGAAGTAATCGTCATCAATACATGAAAGTAAAGGGACAACTCCACTCCATAAGACTCAGGGTATAAAACTAATTATCCAAAATGAAAGGTACAGTTTTTGGTCTCTATTTTTTACGACAGTTATCTTGAATCTTGAACTGGCTTAAAAGGTAAGGTAACCTGCCCAGATTGCTTGAACAATAGATGAAGCACGTTCAAATTGTTTTCAGCTTAATAACGTTATTATTGTGTGTGTGAGTAACACTAATTAAGGAATTGATTGGAGGAGAAAACAAAAGATATTAGAGTGGAAGAAATTAGATTACATAATTAATTAGGATCAAATTAAAATAAATTAGGTAGAATTCATATTTTCACAATGACGTCTTTAATTTATGCATCTTCCTATATTATAAGGGAAAGGTTTTCATCTTTGTATCCCATTTGTAGTATTTGTGTTAGAAAAGATATATTAATGTTACATATGCAGAAATTGGTCATAGATAAATCTCTTATAAATTTTAGAAAATACAAAATAAATATACGTTTATACACTTCTATTTGTTTCCCTAAGCATGACACATAATCTTTTTATAAAGGTCTTTTTGAATTGCTTATAGGTTGATAAACTTAATTTTAAAATACAACATGTTTTTAGCACGCTAGATTAAAAAATATACTTATATTAAAAATATATTAAATTAAATTTAAATATTTAATTATAATTTTATATAAAATATTCATTATCAATTTAAATACTTTAATATAAATTTTATAAAAAATATTTGTTATCAATTTAAATATTTAAATATTAATTTACATAAGTAAACAATAAAATAGTTGTGATTAAATAATATAAAAAACAACTAAGAAGTAATCGTCATCAATACATGAAAGTAAAGGGACAACTCCACTCCATAAGACTCAGGGTATAAAACTAATTATCCAAAATGAAAGGTACAGTTTTTGGTCTCTATTTTTTACGACAGTTATCTTGAATCTTGAACTGGCTTAAAAGGTAAGGTAACCTGCCCAGATTGCTTGAACAATAGATGAAGCACGTTCAAATTGTTTTCAGCTTAATAACGTTATTATTGTGTGTGTGAGTAACACTAATTAAGGAATTGATTGGAGGAGAAAACAAAAGATATTAGAGTGGAAGAAATTAGATTACATAATTAATTAGGATCAAATTAAAATAAATTAGGTAGAATTCATATTTTCACAATGACGTCTTTAATTTATGCATCTTCCTATATTATAAGGGAAAGGTTTTCATCTTTGTATCCCATTTGTAGTATTTGTGTTAGAAAAGATATATTAATGTTACATATGCAAAAATTGGTCATAGATAAATCTCTTATAAATTTTAGAAAATACAAAATAAATATACGTTTATACACTTCTATTTGTTTCCCTAAGCATGACACATAATCTTTTTATAAAGGTCTTTTTGAATTGCTTATAGGTTGATTAACTTAATTTTAAAATACATCATGTTTTTAGCTCACTAGATTAAAAAATATACTTATATTAAAAATATATTAAATTAAATTTAAATATTTAATTATAATTTTATATAAAATATTCATTATCAATTTAAATACTTTAATATAAATTTTATAAAAAATATTTGTTATCAATTTAAATATTTAAATATTAATTTACATAAGTAAACAATAAAATAGTTGTGATTAAATAATATAAAAAACAACTAAGAAGTAATCGTCATCAATACATGAAAGTAAAGGGACAACTCCACTCCATAAGACTCAGGGTATAAAACTAATTATCCAAAATGAAAGGTACAGTTTTTGGTCTCTATTTTTTACGACAGTTATCTTGAATCTTGAACTGGCTTAAAAGGTAAGGTAACCTGCCCAGATTGCTTGAACAATAGATGAAGCACGTTCAAATTGTTTTCAGCTTAATAACGTTATTATTGTGTGTGTGAGTAACACTAATTAAGGAATTGATTGGAGGAGAAAACAAAAGATATTAGAGTGGAAGAAATTAGATTACATAATTAATTAGGATCAAATTAAAATAAATTAGGTAGAATTCATATTTTCACAATGACGTCTTTAATTTATGCATCTTCCTATATTATAAGGGAAAGGTTTTCATCTTTGTATCCCATTTGTAGTATTTGTGTTAGAAAAGATATATTAATGTTACATATGCAGAAATTGGTCATAGATAAATCTCTTATAAATTTTAGAAAATACAAAATAAATATACGTTTATACACTTCTATTTGTTTCCCTAAGCATGACACATAATCTTTTTATAAAGGTCTTTTTGAATTGCTTATAGGTTGATAAACTTAATTTTAAAATACAACATGTTTTTAGCACGCTAGATTAAAAAATATACTTATATTAAAAATATATTAAATTAAATTTAAATATTTAATTATAATTTTATATAAAATATTCATTATCAATTTAAATACTTTAATATAAATTTTATAAAAAATATTTGTTATCAATTTAAATATTTAAATATTAATTTACATAAGTAAACAATAAAATAGTTGTGATTAAATAATATAAAAAACAACTAAGAAGTAATCGTCATCAATACATGAAAGTAAAGGGACAACTCCACTCCATAAGACTCAGGGTATAAAACTAATTATCCAAAATGAAAGGTACAGTTTTTGGTCTCTATTTTTTACGACAGTTATCTTGAATCTTGAACTGGCTTAAAAGGTAAGGTAACCTGCCCAGATTGCTTGAACAATAGATGAAGCACGTTCAAATTGTTTTCAGCTTAATAACGTTATTATTGTGTGTGTGAGTAACACTAATTAAGGAATTGATTGGAGGAGAAAACAAAAGATATTAGAGTGGAAGAAATTAGATTACATAATTAATTAGGATCAAATTAAAATAAATTAGGTAGAATTCATATTTTCACAATGACGTCTTTAATTTATGCATCTTCCTATATTATAAGGGAAAGGTTTTCATCTTTGTATCCCATTTGTAGTATTTGTGTTAGAAAAGATATATTAATGTTACATATGCAGAAATTGGTCATAGATAAATCTCTTATAAATTTTAGAAAATACAAAATAAATATACGTTTATACACTTCTATTTGTTTCCCTAAGCATGACACATAATCTTTTTATAAAGGTCTTTTTGAATTGCTTATAGGTTGATAAACTTAATTTTAAAATACAACATGTTTTTAGCACGCTAGATTAAAAAATATACTTATATTAAAAATATATTAAATTAAATTTAAATATTTAATTATAATTTTATATAAAATATTCATTATCAATTTAAATACTTTAATATAAATTTTATAAAAAATATTTGTTATCAATTTAAATATTTAAATATTAATTTACATAAGTAAACAATAAAATAGTTGTGATTAAATAATATAAAAAACAACTAAGAAGTAATCGTCATCAATACATGAAAGTAAAGGGACAACTCCACTCCATAAGACTCAGGGTATAAAACTAATTATCCAAAATGAAAGGTACAGTTTTTGGTCTCTATTTTTTACGACAGTTATCTTGAATCTTGAACTGGCTTAAAAGGTAAGGTAACCTGCCCAGATTGCTTGAACAATAGATGAAGCACGTTCAAATTGTTTTCAGCTTAATAACGTTATTATTGTGTGTGTGAGTAACACTAATTAAGGAATTGATTGGAGGAGAAAACAAAAGATATTAGAGTGGAAGAAATTAGATTACATAATTAATTAGGATCAAATTAAAATAAATTAGGTAGAATTCATATTTTCACAATGACGTCTTTAATTTATGCATCTTCCTATATTATAAGGGAAAGGTTTTCATCTTTGTATCCCATTTGTAGTATTTGTGTTAGAAAAGATATATTAATGTTACATATGCAGAAATTGGTCATAGATAAATCTCTTATAAATTTTAGAAAATACAAAATAAATATACGTTTATACACTTCTATTTGTTTCCCTAAGCATGACACATAATCTTTTTATAAAGGTCTTTTTGAATTGCTTATAGGTTGATAAACTTAATTTTAAAATACAACATGTTTTTAGCACGCTAGATTAAAAAATATACTTATATTAAAAATATATTAAATTAAATTTAAATATTTAATTATAATTTTATATAAAATATTCATTATCAATTTAAATACTTTAATATAAATTTTATAAAAAATATTTGTTATCAATTTAAATATTTAAATATTAATTTACATAAGTAAACAATAAAATAGTTGTGATTAAATAATATAAAAAACAACTAAGAAGTAATCGTCATCAATACATGAAAGTAAAGGGACAACTCCACTCCATAAGACTCAGGGTATAAAACTAATTATCCAAAATGAAAGGTACAGTTTTTGGTCTCTATTTTTTACGACAGTTATCTTGAATCTTGAACTGGCTTAAAAGGTAAGGTAACCTGCCCAGATTGCTTGAACAATAGATGAAGCACGTTCAAATTGTTTTCAGCTTAATAACGTTATTATTGTGTGTGTGAGTAACACTAATTAAGGAATTGATTGGAGGAGAAAACAAAAGATATTAGAGTGGAAGAAATTAGATTACATAATTAATTAGGATCAAATTAAAATAAATTAGGTAGAATTCATATTTTCACAATGACGTCTTTAATTTATGCATCTTCCTATATTATAAGGGAAAGGTTTTCATCTTTGTATCCCATTTGTAGTATTTGTGTTAGAAAAGATATATTAATGTTACATATGCAAAAATTGGTCATAGATAAATCTCTTATAAATTTTAGAAAATACAAAATAAATATACGTTTATACACTTCTATTTGTTTCCCTAAGCATGACACATAATCTTTTTATAAAGGTCTTTTTGAATTGCTTATAGGTTGATTAACTTAATTTTAAAATACATCATGTTTTTAGCTCACTAGATTAAAAAATATACTTATATTAAAAATATATTAAATTAAATTTAAATATTTAATTATAATTTTATATAAAATATTCATTATCAATTTAAATACTTTAATATAAATTTTATAAAAAATATTTGTTATCAATTTAAATATTTAAATATTAATTTACATAAGTAAACAATAAAATAGTTGTGATTAAATAATATAAAAAACAACTAAGAAATAATCGTCATCAATACATGAAAGTAAAGGGACAACTCCACTCCATAAGACTCAGGGTATAAAACTAATTATCCAAAATGAAAGGTACAGTTTTTGGTCTCTATTTTTTACGACAGTTATCTTGAATCTTGAACTGGCTTAAAAGGTAAGGTAACCTGCCCAGATTGCTTGAACAATAGATGAAGCACGTTCAAATTGTTTTCAGCTTAATAACGTTATTATTGTGTGTGAGTAACACTCATTAAGGAATTGATCGTAAGGAGAAAACAAAAGATATTAGAGTTGAAGAAATTAGATTACGGAATTAATTAGGATCAAATTAAAATAAATTAGGTAGAATTCATATTTTCACAATTACGTCTTTAATTTATGCATCTTCCTATATTATAAGGGAAAGGTTTTCATCTTTGTATCCCATTTGTAGTATTTGTGTTAGAAAAGATATATTAATGTTACATATGCAAAAATTGTTCATAGATAAATCTCTTATAAATTTTAGAAAATACAAAATAAATATACGTTTATACACTTCTATTTGTTTCCCTAAGCATGACACATAATCTTATTATAAAGGTCTTTTTTAATTGCTTATAGGTTGATTAACTTAATTTTAAAATACATCATGTTTTTAGCTCACTAGATTAAAAAATATACTTATATTAAAAATATATTAAATTAAATTTAAATATTTAATTATAATTTTATATAAAATATTCATTATCAATTTAAATACTTTAATATAAATTTTATAAAAAATATTTGTTATCAATTTAAATATTTAAATATTAATTTACATAAGTAAACAATAAAATAGTTGTGATTAAATAATATAAAAAACAACTAAGAAATAATCGTCATCAATACATGAAAGTAAAGGGACAACTCCACTCCATAAGACTCAGGGTATAAAACTAATTATCCAAAATGAAAGGTACAGTTTTTGGTCTCTATTTTATACGACAGTTATCTTGAATCTTGAACTGGCTTAAAAGGTAAGGTAACCTGCCCAGATTGCTTGAACAATAGATGAAGCACGTTCAAATTGTTTTCAGCTTAATAACGTTATTATTGTGTGTGAGTAACACTCATTAAGGAATTGATCGAAAGGAGAAAACAAAAGATATTAGAGTTGAAGAAATTAGATTACGGAATTAATTAGGATCAAATTAAAATAAATTAGGTAGAATTCATATTTTCACAATTACGTCTTTAATTTATGCATCTTCCTATATTATAAGGGAAAGGTTTTCATCTTTGTATCCCATTTGTAGTATTTGTGTTAGAAAAGATATATTAATGTTACATATGCAAAAATTGTTCATAGATAAATCTCTTATAAATTTTAGAAAATACAAAATAAATATACGTTTATACACTTCTATTTGTTTCCCTAAGCATGACACATAATCTTTTTATAAAGGTCTTTTTGAATTGCTTATAGGTTGATAAACTTAATTTTAAAATACAACATGTTTTTAGCACACTAGATTAAAAAATATACTTATATTAAAAATATATTAAATTAAATTTAAATATTTAATTATAATTTTATATAAAATATTCATTATCAATTTAAATACTTTAATATAAATTTTATAAAAAATATTTGTTATCAATTTAAATATTTAAATATTAATTTACATAAGTAAACAATAAAATAGTTGTGATTAAATAATATAAAAAACAACTAAGAAGTAATCGTCATCAATACATGAAAGTAAAGGGACAACTCCACTCCATAAGACTCAGGGTATAAAACTAATTATCCAAAATGAAAGGTACAGTTTTTGGTCTCTATTTTTTACGACAGTTATCTTGAATCTTGAACTGGCTTAAAAGGTAAGCTAACCTGCCCAGATTGCTTGAACAATAGATGAAGCACGTTCAAATTGTTTTCAGCTTAATAACGTTATTATTGTGTGTGTGAGTAACACTAATTAAGGAATTGATCGGAAGGAGAAAACAAAAGATATTAGAGTTGAAGAAATTAGATTACATAATTAATTAGGATCAAATTAAAATAAATTAGGTAGAATTCATATTTTCACAATGACGTCTTTAATTTATGCATCTTCCTATATTATAAGGGAAAGGTTTTCATCTTTGTATCCCATTTGTAGTATTTGTGTTAGAAAAGATATATTAATGTTACATATGCAAAAATTGGTCATAGATAAATCTCTTATAAATTTTAGAAAATACAAAATAAATATACGTTTATACACTTCTATTTGTTTCCCTAAGCATGACACATAATCTTTTTATAAAGATCTTTTTGAATTGCTTATAGGTTGATAAACTTAATTTTAAAATACAACATGTTTTTAGCACACTAGATTAAAAAATATACTTATATTAAAAATATATTAAATTAAATTTAAATATTTAATTATAATTTAATATAAAATATTCATTATCAATTTAAATACTTTAATATAAATTTTATAAAAAATATTTGTTATCAATTTAAATATTTAAATATTAATTTACATAAGTAAACAATAAAATAGTTGTGATTAAATAATATAAAAAACAACTAAGAAGTAATCGTCATCAATACATGAAAGTAAAGGGACAACTCCACTCCATAAGACTCAGGGTATAAAACTAATTATCCAAAATGAAAGGTACAGTTTTTGGTCTCTATTTTTTACGACAGTTATCTTGAATCTTGAACTGGCTTAAAAGGTAAGCTAACCTGCCCAGATTGCTTGAACAATAGATGAAGCACGTTCAAATTGTTTTCAGCTTAATAACGTTATTATTGTGTGTGTGAGTAACACTAATTAAGGAATTGATCGGAAGGAGAAAACAAAAGATATTAGAGTTGAAGAAATTAGATTACATAATTAATTAGGATCAAATTAAAATAAATTAGGTAGAATTCATATTTTCACAATGACGTCTTTAATTTATGCATCTTCCTATATTATAAGGGAAAGGTTTTCATCTTTTTATCCCATTTGTAGTATTTGTGTTAGAAAAGATATATTAATGTTACATATGCAAAAATTGGTCATAGATAAATCTCTTATAAATTTTAGAAAATACAAAATAAATATACGTTTATACACTTCTATTTGTTTCCCTAAGCATGACACATAATCTTTTTATAAAGATCTTTTTGAATTGCTTATAGGTTGATAAACTTAATTTTAAAATACAACATGTTTTTAGCACACTAGATTAAAAAATATACTTATATTAAAAATATATTAAATTAAATTTAAATATTTAATTATAATTTAATATAAAATATTCATTATCAATTTAAATACTTTAATATAAATTTTATAAAAAATATTTGTTATCAATTTAAATATTTAAATATTAATTTACATAAGTAAACAATAAAATAGTTGTGATTAAATAATATAAAAAACAACTAAGAAGTAATCGTCATCAATACATGAAAGTAAAGGGACAACTCCACTCCATAAGACTCAGGGTATAAAACTAATTATCCAAAATGAAAGGTACAGTTTTTGGTCTCTATTTTTTACGACAGTTATCTTGAATCTTGAACTGGCTTAAAAGGTAAGCTAACCTGCCCAGATTGCTTGAACAATAGATGAAGCACGTTCAAATTGTTTTCAGCTTAATAACGTTATTATTGTGTGTGTGAGTAACACTAATTAAGGAATTGATCGGAAGGAGAAAACAAAAGATATTAGAGTTGAAGAAATTAGATTACATAATTAATTAGGATCAAATTAAAATAAATTAGGTAGAATTCATATTTTCACAATGACGTCTTTAATTTATGCATCTTCCTATATTATAAGGGAAAGGTTTTCATCTTTGTATCCCATTTGTAGTATTTGTGTTAGAAAAGATATATTAATGTTACATATGCAAAAATTGGTCATAGATAAATCTCTTATAAATTTTAGAAAATACAAAATAAATATACGTTTATACACTTCTATTTGTTTCCCTAAGCATGACACATAATCTTTTTATAAAGATCTTTTTGAATTGCTTATAGGTTGATAAACTTAATTTTAAAATACAACATGTTTTTAGCACACTAGATTAAAAAATATACTTATATTAAAAATATATTAAATTAAATTTAAATATTTAATTATAATTTAATATAAAATATTCATTATCAATTTAAATACTTTAATATAAATTTTATAAAAAATATTTGTTATCAATTTAAATATTTAAATATTAATTTACATAAGTAAACAATAAAATAGTTGTGATTAAATAATATAAAAAACAACTAAGAAGTAATCGTCATCAATACATGAAAGTAAAGGGACAACTCCACTCCATAAGACTCAGGGTATAAAACTAATTATCCAAAATGAAAGGTACAGTTTTTGGTCTCTATTTTTTATGACAGTTATCTTGAATCTTGAACTGGCTTAAAAGGTAAGGTAACCTGCTGTAATACCCCGTAAATTTATAAACGCTCGAGTTAATATTATTATGATCAACTGGGTTCCGGAGTACTCTGAGTAATTATTTGATAAAATAATTGGAGTAAACTGACGAACTCAGAGTCGATTAAATTAATAGTATTTAACGTTGAGTTTTTATAATTTGATGTATTTGAGCTAATTTTGGACATTAGTAGTGTTACTAAAAATGATAGTTTTCCTTACTATCTATTTTCTTTTCATTTTTCCTTATTTGGTAAAAGTAGAGAAACTTAGAGAAGGAAAAGTGAAGGAAAGAAAAGAAAGGAGAAGAAGATTTCTCAACAAGATCAAGAATCATCATCCGTTCATCTGTTCTTCGTCTAATCATCTCAGTAATAATCTCCTCGTCTAGTAATCCAGGTGGGTTCTAGTTAGACTCTTTAGAGTAGAATTATTTTGAGTTTAGAGTTAGATTGGAAATTGGGAAAAATGGGTATTTTGGTTTAAAAATCTTGAATCTAACTGCTAAATTCAATGTTTGATTATATGTTATACTGGTTGTGATGTTATAACATGTTTTGATGCATTTCAATTGATGAAAATGGGATTTGGGGTTGATTTTGGATCAACCCGTAGCAGGAAAATTCTGCAGGAACTTCTGCATTTTTTTCTCTGCCCATACGCGTATGGAGCTTGTCAATACGCGTATGGGGCTTGTCAATACGCGTACGGCAAGGGCAATACGCGTATGGATGGCCGGGGATTTTGGGCAATACGCGTATCGCGTGGGGAAATACGCGTATGGCTGGGCGAGAATTTGGGCAATACGCGTACGGAGAATGCCAATACGCGTACGGCCAGGAGAGTTACAGAATTCTGCTGTTGTGATATTTTATTTTCGATCGTTTGTTTCCAATGCCGTAACTTTTTATCCGTAACTCGGAATGGAACAATTTTGGTATCGTTGGAAAGGTAATAAAATGTACTTTCTTATTACATTGGTTTTAAGATTGACGGCCGATTTAATTATATCGGAATTGTTGAAATTGTGTCGTTTTGTTGATTTTGGTGTGTATTGGTTGTTGAAAATGTAAGCATGATTAAAATATGGAATAAGTAGAGTGAGGACAATTACCCTAAGCAGTGTCGGAAAAATATAAATGATTGAACACTAGTATGGAACATGTGTGTTAACCGTTTGGTTGTGATAAGGCATAATGGCCTTGAGATTTGTCGAATACAATCAAGTCTTTGTGAGATCACGTAATCGTAACCGGTTATTATTGTTTTTGCGAGTGCGTTTCATGGGTCTCGAGCTCCTCTGAAACATGTGCACCACTACTTGGCAGGTTTGATTCCCGCATTTCATTTTAGTACGAATGGCGCCCATGGAGCGTAGGCTTGTGACGGTAAATGGCCCGTGAGAAGCGACGGTTCATAACGGTTAATGGCCCGTAGAACCCGAATCCATTCGTATGTCAAGTAGGTTGCAAGGATCCATGACCCGGGTCGACTTCTAGACGTAGAAGAGGACGGGAATAGGGGATACCTTGGCATGGTTATCGATTAGTGATATTGTGAGTTGATGAACTCATAACATGTTTCCATATAGTGTGTGTGTACTCATGGTCACTCCCTTTTTCCCCTTTTGACTTGAGTTAGGTTTGTTAGAACCTTGTAGAGCCGAGAGGACTTTAAGATAGGGAACTCACTGAGATTTGATGTATCTCACCCCACTGTTGTTGTTTACATCACAGGTTCTGCAGGTTCGGCGAAGGGTAAGGACAGGGTTACTTGACTTTCCTTACGGATCGTGGTTTTGTGATGGCATGGCTTCCGCTATGGCGTTATGTTTTGAGATCATTGTTTTGATCTAGTTCTTAGTTTTTATCATTTTGGAACATCTTGTATATGTAATGCCTTAGACTTTTAGTTCTTTTGTATTAGAGGCATTTATATATATAATGTGTTAACTAGGAACTTATTATGTTTCAGTACCAAAAGTGAAACTCATGTATAATATATGATTTGATGCATGTATTATTATATGGTCTTTACAGTTGGTATCAGAGCAGGTCGTATCCTCGACCTAGCCATGAAATAGAATAAGTGTTTCTTTCCGTTTCATATGCGGCGTGTCGCCATGGGTCTTGTCTGTTATATTTATGGTATTGAGTCTGATCAACTTAATCCTATTGATATGGAATTCAGGAACATGGCTGATAGACGCAGAAACAACCGTGGAAGACCAAGGACTACTCCAGCTGGGACAGTTCCACAAGGTGATGAAGGGAATGCCCCGTTGTACCAATTTATGCAACAGATGCAGCAACAGCAGAATCAGTTCATGCAAGGGATGATGCAACAAATGGCTGATGGTCTGCATCCTCCAGTGGTTGTTCCGGAAGTTACGGGAGGAACCTACAGGGAATTTGTTCGAATGAATCCTCCGGAGTTTCAAGGAGGGCTAGATCCGGTGAAGGCACACGAGTGGATAACAGGTATGGAAAATATTTTTCTGATAGTTCATTGCAGTGAGGAGAATAAAGTGGTCTTTGCTTCTCACTGGTTGAAGGGTCCTGCCATGAGGTGGTGGGAGAGCGCTTCAGCCTTGATGACAACACAGGAAGTGCCGAAAGTGTGGGAACAGTTTAAGGTAATCTTTATGGAGAAATATTTTCCGAGTTCTTTAAGGTCTCAAAAGGAGTTTGAGTTCCAACAGTTGAGACAGGGAAATTTGTCAGTGGCTTCTTATGCGGAACAATTTGAGATCATGGCTGACTATTCTAGACAGGCCATGTATGCCCCTGATGAGAGGTGGAAGATAGATCAGTTTCTGTTTGGATTAAGGGCTGAGATTTCACACAGTGTGTCTCAACGGGAATTTGCTACTTATGCTGAAATGTTAAGACAATGTTATGTGGCGGAAGATAGTTTGAAAAAGGTACAAATGGAGGTGGATTCGAATAGGGCAACTCAAAGTGACCGAGTGAGGTCGAATCAACAGTTTAGGCAAAGGCAACAGTCTTCCAAAGGGAAGCAGGTCCAGAGTTCAAAAACTAGTGTACCTCCGGTGTGTCGTACTTGCGGTCGGAATCATTACGGCCGATGTGGTATTGAAAGTGTGAGGTGTTACCAGTGTCAGAAGGTGGGCCATTTGGCGAGGGATTGTCCTCAGGGTAGAAATCAGACACAAGGGAAGACTACTGGCCGAGTGTATACCTTGGATGCAAGGAAGACGAAGGGTGACAACTCCTTGATTGCGGGTACGTGTTTCGTAAATGGACATCCTTGTTTTGTTTTATTTGACTGTGGGGCTACACATTCTTTCGTGTCTTTGAGATGTGTGAAGCGACTAGGGTTGCAAACTATTCCTTTGTTTCCTCCTATGGTGGTTACTACTGCCATGGATGAAATGGTTGAAACACCATTGATGTGTGAAAATTGTGTGTTGTCGGTGAACGAAAGAGTCTTCCAGATTGATCTTATTTGTCTGCCGCTTAAGAAAGTGGATGTTGTTCTGGGAATGGATTGGCTTTCTGCTAATTCGGTGTTTATTGGGTGTGAAGAAAAGTTAATCATTATTCCATCTGCTGAGGCTACTCCGAAAGATGTATTATCAACGATTTTAGAAGGTACGGTGGGAATGGTAAATTTCTTGTTTGAGAAAGAGA
This sequence comes from Lathyrus tuberosus, assembly GCA_022829125.1. Lineage (NCBI taxonomy): Eukaryota > Viridiplantae > Streptophyta > Magnoliopsida > Fabales > Fabaceae > Lathyrus > Lathyrus tuberosus. The sequence continues at coordinate 1,460,795 of JALAZF010000052.1, read as the reverse complement.
AATCTGTTTTATTGGTTCTTACTAAGGAAGGAAGTAGTGAACAGCAAGTTCTGAGTATTCCAGTTGTATGTGAATTTCCTGAAGTGTTTCCAGAGGATGTTTCTTCTCTTCCTCCGGAGAGAGAAGTTGAGTTCTCTATTGACCTGATACCGGGAACGGCTCCTATATCCGTTTCTCCGTATCGGATGGCACCGCTTGAATTAAGAGAATTAAAGGACCAATTGGAGGACTTGATGTCTAAGCATTTCGTTAGGCCTAGTGTTTCACCGTGGGGAGCTCCAGTGTTACTGGTAAAGAAGAAAGATGGGGGAATGCGTTTGTGCATTGATTATCGTAAGTTGAATAAAGTTACCATTAAGAATAAGTATCCCTTACCAAGGATAGACGACTTGTTAGATCAATTGAAAGGAGCCTGTGTGTTCTCGAAGATTGATTTACGGTCGGGTTATCACCAGATTCGAGTGAAGAGTTCCGATGTGCCAAAAACTGCATTTAGAACCCGTTACGGTCATTACGAATTCTTAGTGATGCCTTTCGGTGTGACTAATGCTCCAGCTGTTTTTATGGATTACATGAATCGTATATTTCAGGCTTACTTGGACCAATTTGTGGTAATCTTTATTGACGATATTCTTATTTATTCTCGTACTCCACAAGAGCACGGAGAACATCTGAGGATTGTCTTATCGGTCTTGCAAGAGAAGCAATTGTTTGCTAAGTTGAGCAAGTGTGAGTTTTGGATGTCGGAAGTTAATTTTCTTGGACATGTTATATCTCGAGGTGGTGTGGCAGTGGATCCATCGAAAGTAGAAGCAGTAATTAATTGGGAGAGACCGAGAAATGTTTCAGAAGTCAGAAGTTTCTTGGGATTGGCCGGTTACTATAGAAGGTTTATTAAGGGCTTTTCTCAATTGGCCTTACCAATGACGAAACTTACTCGGAAGGATGTTACGTTTGAATGGGATTCAGGTTGCGAACAAAGTTTTATGCATTTGAAGGAAAGTTTGACGAGTGCTCCAGTATTAATTATTCCTGATCCTAACAACTCTTATGAAGTATTCTGTGATGCTTCTAAGAGGGGATTAGGGGGTGTTCTGATGCAAGGTGGTCAAGTGGTAGCTTATGCTTCTCGACAGTTAAAAGTTCATGAGAAGAATTATCCAACTCATGATTTGGAACTAGCTGCAGTGGTTTTTGCACTGAAGGTGTGGCGTCATTATTTATATGGTGTACGTTTTGAAATGTTCAGTGACCACAAAAGTTTGAAGTATTTGTTTGATCAAAAGGAGTTGAATATGCGACAAAGAAGGTGGATGGAGTACTTAAAGGATTATGACTTAGAATTGAAGTATCATCCAGGAAAGGCGAATAAAGTAGCGGATGCTTTAAGTCGGAAAATGGTTCATAGTGCGGAATTGATGATTTTAGAGTATTCATTGTTGGAAAAGTTTAGAGATCTTAATCTCCAATTTGTGTGGACTCCGAATGGTGTGATTATGGGAAATTTGAATGTCAATTCTACTTTGAGAGTTGAGATTCAACAGGCACAATTGTTAGAGGAAGAGTTACAAGAATTGTTACTTCAGCCGGGTTTTATACGAGCGACAGATGGGATATTTTTGTTTAATCAACGGATTTGTGTTCCAAGGGATGAGGCATTGAAAAGGAAGATCTTAGACGAAGCCCATAAAGGTACTTTTACGATACATCCTGGTTCTTCGAAGATGTATCAGGATTTAAAGAAGGATTATTGGTGGTCTGGGATGAAAAAGGATATAGCGGGATATGTGTCAGAATGTGCGGTGTGCCAACAGGTGAAGATTGAACACCAAAGACCGGGCGGTTTGTTACAACCTTTGGATATTCCAGTTTGGAAGTGGGATAGTATTTCTATGGATTTTGCAGTGGGTTTACCCCGTACCCAAGGTGGGTATGATTCTATTTGGGTGATTGTAGATCGACTAACAAAATCTGCACACTTCTTAGCCGTAAAGACTACTTATAAGGCAAGTCATCTTGCAAGGTTGTTTATTGCTGAGATTGTGAGATTGCATGGTATTCCTTCTAGTATTGTGTCCGATAGAGATCCGAAGTTTACTTCGAGATTTTGGAAAGTGTTCCAACAAGCGATGGGTACGAATCTGTGTTTGAGCACGTCGAATCATCCTCAAACGGATGGTCAGACTGAACGAACAATACAAACGATGGAGGATATGTTAAGAGCTTGTGTGTTAGAGAGTAGAGGGAATTGGAAAGAACTTTTGCCGTTAATTGAGTTTTCCTATAACAATAGTTATCATGCGAGCATCGGTATGGCTCCGTATGAAGCACTGTATGGGAGAAAGTGTAGGACACCTTTGTGTTGGGCTGAAATTGGCGAAGATAGAATTTTGGGACCCGAGATTATTCAAGAGACTACGGAAAAGATTCGAATGATCCGCGAGAAGGTTAAACAAGCACAAGATCGTCAAAAGAGTTATGCGGACAATCGTAGGAGACCTTTGGAATTTGAGGAAGGTGACCATGTATTTCTGAAAGTTACTCCGAGATTGAGATTGAAAGGACCGTTTAAGTCGCGAAAGTTAAGTCCGAGATACGTGGGACCGTATCAGATTTTAGAAAGGATTGTGAAGTTGCTTATAGATTAGCCTTACCACCCTCTCTATCCGAGATGCATGACGTTTTTCACGTATCTCAGCTCCGTAAGTTTATTCCTGATCCTCTTCAGCCAATTCTACCCGAATCAGTGGAAATTGAAGCGGATTTGACTTTTGAACCACAACCGAGTTGTACTGTGGGAAGGGAAACAAAAGTGTTAAGGAACAAAGATATTCCACTTGTTAAGGTGCAATGGGATATGACGCATCCGGGCGATGCTACTTGGGAACTGGAATCGGAAATGCGAGATTCTTACCCACATCTATTCAGGTAATATTCTAAATTCGAGGACGAATTTCTATTTAAGGGGGGGAGGATGTAATACCCCGTAAATTTATAAACGCTCGAGTTAATATTATTATGATCAACTGGGTTCCGGAGTACTCTGAGTAATTATTTGATAAAATAATTGGAGTAAACTGACGAACTCAGAGTCGATTAAATTAATAGTATTTAACGTTGAGTTTTTATAATTTGATGTATTTGAGCTAATTTTGGACATTAGTAGTGTTACTAAAAATGATAGTTTTCCTTACTATCTATTTTCTTTTCATTTTTCCTTATTTGGTAAAAGTAGAGAAACTTAGAGAAGGAAAAGTGAAGGAAAGAAAAGAAAGGAGAAGAAGATTTCTCAACAAGATCAAGAATCATCATCCGTTCATCTGTTCTTCGTCTAATCATCTCAGTAATAATCTCCTCGTCTAGTAATCCAGGTGGGTTCTAGTTAGACTCTTTAGAGTAGAATTATTTTGAGTTTAGAGTTAGATTGGAAATTGGGAAAAATGGGTATTTTGGTTTAAAAATCTTGAATCTAACTGCTAAATTCAATGTTTGATTATATGTTATACTGGTTGTGATGTTATAACATGTTTTGATGCATTTCAATTGATGAAAATGGGATTTGGGGTTGATTTTGGATCAACCCGTAGCAGGAAAATTCTGCAGGAACTTCTGCATTTTTTTCTCTGCCCATACGCGTATGGAGCTTGTCAATACGCGTATGGGGCTTGTCAATACGCGTACGGCAAGGGCAATACGCGTATGGATGGCCGGGGATTTTGGGCAATACGCGTATCGCGTGGGGAAATACGCGTATGGCTGGGCGAGAATTTGGGCAATACGCGTACGGAGAATGCCAATACGCGTACGGCCAGGAGAGTTACAGAATTCTGCTGTTGTGATATTTTATTTTCGATCGTTTGTTTCCAATGCCGTAACTTTTTATCCGTAACTCGGAATGGAACAATTTTGGTATCGTTGGAAAGGTAATAAAATGTACTTTCTTATTACATTGGTTTTAAGATTGACGGCCGATTTAATTATATCGGAATTGTTGAAATTGTGTCGTTTTGTTGATTTTGGTGTGTATTGGTTGTTGAAAATGTAAGCATGATTAAAATATGGAATAAGTAGAGTGAGGACAATTACCCTAAGCAGTGTCGGAAAAATATAAATGATTGAACACTAGTATGGAACATGTGTGTTAACCGTTTGGTTGTGATAAGGCATAATGGCCTTGAGATTTGTCGAATACAATCAAGTCTTTGTGAGATCACGTAATCGTAACCGGTTATTATTGTTTTTGCGAGTGCGTTTCATGGGTCTCGAGCTCCTCTGAAACATGTGCACCACTACTTGGCAGGTTTGATTCCCGCATTTCATTTTAGTACGAATGGCGCCCATGGAGCGTAGGCTTGTGACGGTAAATGGCCCGTGAGAAGCGACGGTTCATAACGGTTAATGGCCCGTAGAACCCGAATCCATTCGTATGTCAAGTAGGTTGCAAGGATCCATGACCCGGGTCGACTTCTAGACGTAGAAGAGGACGGGAATAGGGGATACCTTGGCATGGTTATCGATTAGTGATATTGTGAGTTGATGAACTCATAACATGTTTCCATATAGTGTGTGTGTACTCATGGTCACTCCCTTTTTCCCCTTTTGACTTGAGTTAGGTTTGTTAGAACCTTGTAGAGCCGAGAGGACTTTAAGATAGGGAACTCACTGAGATTTGATGTATCTCACCCCACTGTTGTTGTTTACATCACAGGTTCTGCAGGTTCGGCGAAGGGTAAGGACAGGGTTACTTGACTTTCCTTACGGATCGTGGTTTTGTGATGGCATGGCTTCCGCTATGGCGTTATGTTTTGAGATCATTGTTTTGATCTAGTTCTTAGTTTTTATCATTTTGGAACATCTTGTATATGTAATGCCTTAGACTTTTAGTTCTTTTGTATTAGAGGCATTTATATATATAATGTGTTAACTAGGAACTTATTATGTTTCAGTACCAAAAGTGAAACTCATGTATAATATATGATTTGATGCATGTATTATTATATGGTCTTTACACCTGTCCAGATTGCTTGAACAATAGATGAAGCACGTTCAAATTGTTTTCAGCTTAATAACGTTATTATTGTGTGTGTGAGTAACACTAATTAAGGAATTGATCGGAAGGAGAAAACAAAAGATATTAGAGTGGAAGAAATTAGATTACATAATTAATTAGGATCAAATTAAAATAAATTAGGTAGAATTCATATTTTCACAATGACGTCTTTAATTTATGCATCTTCCTATATTATAAGGGAAAGGTTTTCATCTTTGTATCCCATTTGTAGTATTTGTGTTAGAAAAGATATATTAATGTTACATATGCAAAAATTGGTCATAGATAAATCTCTTATAAATTTTAGAAAATACAAAATAAATATACGTTTATACACTTCTATTTGTTTCCCTAAGCATGACACATAATCTTTTTATAAAGGTCTTTTTGAATTGCTTATAGGTTGATAAACTTAATTTTAAAATACATCATGTTTTTAGCTCACTAGATTAAAAAATATACTTATATTAAAAATATATTAAATTAAATTTAAATATTTAATTATAATTTAATATAAAATATTCATTATCAATTTAAATACTTTAATATAAATTTTATAAAAAATATTTGTTATCAATTTAAATATTTAAATATTAATTTACATAAGTAAACAATAAAATAGTTGTGATTAAATAATATAAAAAACAACTAAGAAGTAATCGTCATCAATACATGAAAGTAAAGGGACAACTCCACTCCATAAGACTCAGGGTATAAAACTAATTATCCAAAATGAAAGGTACAGTTTTTTGTCTCTATTTTTTACGACAGTTATCTTGAATCTTGAACTGGCTTAAAAGGTAAGGTAACCTGCCCAGATTGCTTGAACAATAGATGAAGCACGTTCAAATTGTTTTCAGCTTAATAACGTTATTATTGTGTGTGTGAGTAACACTAATTAAGGAATTGATCGGAAGGAGAAAACAAAAGATATTAGAGTGGAAGAAATTAGATTACGGAATTAATTAGGATCAAATTAAAATAAATTAGGTAGAATTCATATTTTCACAATGACGTCTTTAATTTATGCATCTTCCTATATTATAAGGGAAAGGTTTTCATCTTTGTATCCCATTTGTAGTATTTGTGTTAGAAAAGATATATTAATGTTACATATGCAAAAATTGTTCATAGATAAATCTCTTATAAATTTTAGAAAATACAAAATAAATATACGTTTATACACTTCTATTTGTTTCCCTAAGCATGACACATAATCTTTTTATAAAGGTCTTTTTGAATTGCTTATAGGTTGATTAACTTAATTTTAAAATACATCATGTTTTTAGCACACTAGATTAAAAAATATACTTATATTAAAAATATATTAAATTAAATTTAAATATTTAATTATAATTTTATATAAAATATTCATTATCAATTTAAATACTTTAATATAAATTTTATAAAAAATATTTGTTATCAATTTAAATATTTAAATATTAATTTACATAAGTAAACAATAAAATAGTTGTGATTAAATAATATAAAAAACAACTAAGAAGTAATCGTCATCAATACATGAAAGTAAAGGGACAACTCCACTCCATAAGACTCAGGGTATAAAACTAATTATCCAAAATGAAAGGTACAGTTTTTGGTCTCTATTTTTTACGACAGTTATCTTGAATCTTGAACTGGCTTAAAAGGTAAGCTAACCTGCCCAGATTGCTTGAACAATAGATGAAGCACGTTCAAATTGTTTTCAGCTTAATAACGTTATTATTGTGTGTGTGAGTAACACTAATTAAGGAATTGATCGGAAGGAGAAAACAAAAGATATTAGAGTGGAAGAAATTAGATTACATAATTAATTAGGATCAAATTAAAATAAATTAGGTAGAATTCATATTTTCACAATGACGTCTTTAATTTATGCATCTTCCTATATTATAAGGGAAAGGTTTTCATCTTTGTATCCCATTTGTAGTATTTGTGTTAGAAAAGATATATTAATGTTACATATGCAAAAATTGTTCATAGATAAATCTCTTATAAATTTTAGAAAATACAAAATAAATATACGTTTATACACTTCTATTTGTTTCCCTAAGCATGACACATAATCTTTTTATAAAGGTCTTTTTGAATTGCTTATAGGTTGATTAACTTAATTTTAAAATACAACATGTTTTTAGCACACTAGATTAAAAAATATACTTATATTAAAAATATATTAAATTAAATTTAAATATTTAATTATAATTTTATATAAAATATTCATTATCAATTTAAATACTTTAATATAAATTTTATAAAAAATATTTGTTATCAATTTAAATATTTAAATATTAATTTACATAAGTAAAAAATAAAATAGTTGTGATTAAATAATATAAAAAACAACTAAGAAATAATCGTCATCAATACATGAAAGTAAAGGGACAACTCCACTCCATAAGACTCAAGGTATAAAACTAATTATCCAAAATGAAAAGTACAGTTTTTGGTCTCTATTTTTTACGACAGTTATCTTGAATCTTGAAGTGGCTTAAAAGTTAAGGTAACCTGCCCAGATTGCTTGAACAATAGATGAAGCACGTTCAAATTGTTTTCAGCTTAATAACGTTATTATTGTGTGTGAGTAACACTCATTAAGGAATTGATCGGAAGGAGAAAACAAAAGATATTAGAGTTGAAGAAATTAGATTATGGAATTAATTAGGATCAAATTAAAATAAATTAGGTAGAATTTATAGTTTCACAATTACGTCTTTAATTTATGCATCTTCCTATATTATAAGGGAAAGGTTTTCATCTTTGTATCCCATTTGTAGTATTTGTGTTAGAAAAGATATATTAATGTTACATATGCAAAAATTGTTCATAGATAAATCTCTTATAAATTTTAGAAAATACAAAATAAATATACGTTTATACACTTCTATTTGTTTCCCTAAGCATGACACATAATCTTTTTATAAAGGTCTTTTTGAATTGCTTATAGGTTGATAAACTTAATTTTAAAATACAACATGTTTTTAGCACGCTAGATTAAAAAATATACTTATATTAAAAATATATTAAATTAAATTTAAATATTTAATTATAATTTTATATAAAATATTCATTATCAATTTAAATACTTTAATATAAATTTTATAAAAAATATTTGTTATCAATTTAAATATTTAAATATTAATTTACATAAGTAAACAATAAAATCGTTGTGATTAAATAATATAAAAAACAACTAAGAAGTAATCGTCATCAATACATGAAAGTAAAGGGACAACTCCACTCCATAAGACTCAGGGTATAAAACTAATTATCCAAAATGAAAGGTACAGTTTTTGGTCTCTATTTTTTACGACAGTTATCTTGAATCTTGAACTGGCTTAAAAGGTAAGGTAACCTGCCCAGATTGCTTGAACAATAGATGAAGCACGTTCAAATTGTTTTCAGCTTAATAACGTTATTATTGTGTGTGAGTAACACTCATTAAGGAATTGATCGGGAGGAGAAAACAAAAGATATTAGAGTTGAAGAAATTAGATTACATAATTAATTAGGATCAAATTAAAATAAATTAGGTAGAATTCATATTTTCACAATTACGTCTTTAATTTATGCATCTTCCTATATTATAAGGGAAAGGTTTTCATCTTTGTATCCCATTTGTAGTATTTGTGTTAGAAAAGATATATTAATGTTACATATGCAAAAATTGGTCATAGATAAATCTCTTATAAATTTTAGAAAATACAAAATAAATATACGTTTATACACTTCTATTTGTTTCCCTAAGCATGACACATAATCTTTTTATAAAGGTCTTTTTGAATTGCTTATAGGTTGATAAACTTAATTTTAAAATACAACATGTTTTTAGCACACTAGATTAAAAAATATACTTATATTAAAAATATATTAAATTAAATTTAAATATTTAATTATAATTTAATATAAAATATTCATTATCAATTTAAATACTTTAATATAAATTTTATAAAAAATATTTGTTATCAATTTAAATATTTAAATATTAATTTACATAAGTAAACAATAAAATCGTTGTGATTAAATAATATAAAAAACAACTAAGAAGTAATCGTCATCAATACATGAAAGTAAAGGGACAACTCCACTCCATAAGACTCAGGGTATAAAACTAATTATCCAAAATGAAAGGTACAGTTTTTGGTCTCTATTTTTTACGACAGTTATCTTGAATCTTGAACTGGCTTAAAAGGTAAGGTAACCTGCCCAGATTGCTTGAACAATAGATGAAGCACGTTCAAATTGTTTTCAGCTTAATAACGTTATTATTGTGTGTGAGTAACACTCATTAAGGAATTGATCGGGAGGAGAAAACAAAAGATATTAGAGTTGAAGAAATTAGATTACATAATTATTTAGGATCAAATTAAAATAAATTAGGTAGAATTCATATTTTCACAATTACGTCTTTAATTTATGCATCTTCCTATATTATAAGGGAAAGGTTTTCATCTTTGTATCCCATTTGTAGTATTTGTGTTAGAAAAGATATATTAATGTTACATATGCAAAAATTGGTCATAGATAAATCTCTTATAAATTTTAGAAAATACAAAATAAATATACGTTTATACACTTCTATTTGTTTCCCTAAGCATGACACATAATCTTTTTATAAAGGTCTTTTTGAATTGCTTATAGGTTGATAAACTTAATTTTAAAATACAACATGTTTTTAGCACGCTAGATTAAAAAATATACTTATATTAAAAATATATTAAATTAAATTTAAATATTTAATTATAATTTTATATAAAATATTCATTATCAATTTAAATACTTTAATATAAATTTTATAAAAAATATTTGTTATCAATTTAAATATTTAAATATTAATTTACATAAGTAAACAATAAAATCGTTGTGATTAAATAATATAAAAAACAACTAAGAAGTAATCGTCATCAATACATGAAACTAAAGGGACAACTCCACTCCATAAGACTCAGGGTATAAAACTAATTATCCAAAATGAAAGGTACAGTTTTTGGTCTCTATTTTTTACGACAGTTATCTTGAATCTTGAACTGGCTTAAAAGGTAAGGTAACCTGCCCAGATTGCTTGAACAATAGATGAAGCACGTTCAAATTGTTTTCAGCTTAATAACGTTATTATTGTGTGTGAGTAACACTCATTAAGGAATTGATCGGGAGGAGAAAACAAAAGATATTAGAGTTGAAGAAATTAGATTACATAATTAATTAGGATCAAATTAAAATAAATTAGGTAGAATTCATATTTTCACAATTACGTCTTTAATTTATGCATCTTCCTATATTATAAGGGAAAGGTTTTCATCTTTGTATCCCATTTGTAGTATTTGTGTTAGAAAAGATATATTAATGTTACATATGCAAAAATTGGTCATAGATAAATCTCTTATAAATTTTAGAAAATACAAAATAAATATACGTTTATACACTTCTATTTGTTTCCCTAAGCATGACACATAATCTTTTTATAAAGGTCTTTTTGAATTGCTTATAGGTTGATAAACTTAATTTTAAAATACAACATGTTTTTAGCACACTAGATTAAAAAATATACTTATATTAAAAATATATTAAATTAAATTTAAATATTTAATTATAATTTAATATAAAATATTCATTATCAATTTAAATACTTTAATATAAATTTTATAAAAAATATTTGTTATCAATTTAAATATTTAAATATTAATTTACATAAGTAAACAATAAAATCGTTGTGATTAAATAATATAAAAAACAACTAAGAAGTAATCGTCATCAATACATGAAAGTAAAGGGACAACTCCACTCCATAAGACTCAGGGTATAAAACTAATTATCCAAAATGAAAGGTACAGTTTTTGGTCTCTATTTTTTACGACAGTTATCTTGAATCTTGAACTGGCTTAAAAGGTAAGGTAACCTGCCCAGATTGCTTGAACAATAGATGAAGCACGTTCAAATTGTTTTCAGCTTAATAACGTTATTATTGTGTGTGAGTAACACTCATTAAGGAATTGATCGGGAGGAGAAAACAAAAGATATTAGAGTTGAAGAAATTAGATTACATAATTATTTAGGATCAAATTAAAATAAATTAGGTAGAATTCATATTTTCACAATTACGTCTTTAATTTATGCATCTTCCTATATTATAAGGGAAAGGTTTTCATCTTTGTATCCCATTTGTAGTATTTGTGTTAGAAAAGATATATTAATGTTACATATGCAAAAATTGGTCATAGATAAATCTCTTATAAATTTTAGAAAATACAAAATAAATATACGTTTATACACTTCTATTTGTTTCCCTAAGCATGACACATAATCTTTTTATAAAGGTCTTTTTGAATTGCTTATAGGTTGATAAACTTAATTTTAAAATACAACATGTTTTTAGCACGCTAGATTAAAAAATATACTTATATTAAAAATATATTAAATTAAATTTAAATATTTAATTATAATTTTATATAAAATATTCATTATCAATTTAAATACTTTAATATAAATTTTATAAAAAATATTTGTTATCAATTTAAATATTTAAATATTAATTTACATAAGTAAACAATAAAATCGTTGTGATTAAATAATATAAAAAACAACTAAGAAGTAATCGTCATCAATACATGAAACTAAAGGGACAACTCCACTCCATAAGACTCAGGGTATAAAACTAATTATCCAAAATGAAAGGTACAGTTTTTGGTCTCTATTTTTTACGACAGTTATCTTGAATCTTGAACTGGCTTAAAAGGTAAGGTAACCTGCCCAGATTGCTTGAACAATAGATGAAGCACGTTCAAATTGTTTTCAGCTTAATAACGTTATTATTGTGTGTGAGTAACACTCATTAAGGAATTGATCGGGAGGAGAAAACAAAAGATATTAGAGTTGAAGAAATTAGATTACATAATTAATTAGGATCAAATTAAAATAAATTAGGTAGAATTCATATTTTCACAATTACGTCTTTAATTTATGCATCTTCCTATATTATAAGGGAAAGGTTTTCATCTTTGTATCCCATTTGTAGTATTTGTGTTAGAAAAGATATATTAATGTTACATATGCAAAAATTGGTCATAGATAAATCTCTTATAAATTTTAGAAAATACAAAATAAATATACGTTTATACACTTCTATTTGTTTCCCTAAGCATGACACATAATCTTTTTATAAAGGTCTTTTTGAATTGCTTATAGGTTGATAAACTTAATTTTAAAATACAACATGTTTTTAGCACACTAGATTAAAAAATATACTTATATTAAAAATATATTAAATTAAATTTAAATATTTAATTATAATTTAATATAAAATATTCATTATCAATTTAAATACTTTAATATAAATTTTATAAAAAATATTTGTTATCAATTTAAATATTTAAATATTAATTTACATAAGTAAACAATAAAATCGTTGTGATTAAATAATATAAAAAACAACTAAGAAGTAATCGTCATCAATACATGAAAGTAAAGGGACAACTCCACTCCATAAGACTCAGGGTATAAAACTAATTATCCAAAATGAAAGGTACAGTTTTTGGTCTCTATTTTTTACGACAGTTATCTTGAATCTTGAACTGGCTTAAAAGGTAAGGTAACCTGCCCAGATTGCTTGAACAATAGATGAAGCACGTTCAAATTGTTTTCAGCTTAATAACGTTATTATTGTGTGTGAGTAACACTCATTAAGGAATTGATCGGGAGGAGAAAACAAAAGATATTAGAGTTGAAGAAATTAGATTACATAATTATTTAGGATCAAATTAAAATAAATTAGGTAGAATTCATATTTTCACAATTACGTCTTTAATTTATGCATCTTCCTATATTATAAGGGAAAGGTTTTCATCTTTGTATCCCATTTGTAGTATTTGTGTTAGAAAAGATATATTAATGTTACATATGCAAAAATTGGTCATAGATAAATCTCTTATAAATTTTAGAAAATACAAAATAAATATACGTTTATACACTTCTATTTGTTTCCCTAAGCATGACACATAATCTTTTTATAAAGGTCTTTTTGAATTGCTTATAGGTTGATAAACTTAATTTTAAAATACAACATGTTTTTAGCACGCTAGATTAAAAAATATACTTATATTAAAAATATATTAAATTAAATTTAAATATTTAATTATAATTTTATATAAAATATTCATTATCAATTTAAATACTTTAATATAAATTTTATAAAAAATATTTGTTATCAATTTAAATATTTAAATATTAATTTACATAAGTAAACAATAAAATCGTTGTGATTAAATAATATAAAAAACAACTAAGAAGTAATCGTCATCAATACATGAAACTAAAGGGACAACTCCACTCCATAAGACTCAGGGTATAAAACTAATTATCCAAAATGAAAGGTACAGTTTTTGGTCTCTATTTTTTACGACAGTTATCTTGAATCTTGAACTGGCTTAAAAGGTAAGCTAACCTGCCCAGATTGCTTGAACAATAGATGAAGCACGTTCAAATTGTTTTCAGCTTAATAACGTTATTATTGTGTGTGAGTAACACTCATTAAGGAATTGATCGGAAGGAGAAAACAAAAGATATTAGAGTGGAAGAAATTAGATTACATAATTAATTAGGATCAAATTAAAATAAATTAGGTAGAATTCATATTTTCACAATTACGTCTTTAATTTATGCATCTTCCTATATTATAAGGGAAAGGTTTTCATCTTTGTATCCCATTTGTAGTATTTGTGTTAGAAAAGATATATTAATGTTACATATGCAAAAATTGGTCATAGATAAATCTCTTATAAATTTTAGAAAATACAAAATAAATATACGTTTATACACTTCTATTTGTTTCCCTAAGCATGACACATAATCTTTTTATAAAGGTCTTTTTGAATTGCTTATAGGTTGATAAACTTAATTTTAAAATACAACATGTTTTTAGCACGCTAGATTAAAAAATATACTTATATTAAAAATATATTAAATTAAATTTAAATATTTAATTATAATTTTATATAAAATATTCATTATCAATTTAAATACTTTAATATAAATTTTATAAAAAATATTTGTTATCAATTTAAATATTTAAATATTAATTTACATAAGTAAACAATAAAATCGTTGTGATTAAATAATATAAAAAACAACTAAGAAGTAATCGTCATCAATACATGAAAGTAAAGGGACAACTCCACTCCATAAGACTCAGGGTATAAAACTAATTATCCAAAATGAAAGGTACAGTTTTTGGTCTCTATTTTTTACGACAGTTATCTTGAATCTTGAACTGGCTTAAAAGGTAAGGTAACCTGCCCAGATTGCTTGAACAATAGATGAAGGACGTTCAAATTGTTTTCAGCTTAATAACGTTATTATTGTGTGTGTGAGTAACACTCATTAAGGAATTGATCGAAGGAGAAAACAAAAGATATTAGAGTGGAAGAAATTAGATTATGGAATTAATTAGGATCAAATTAAAATAAATTAGGTAGAATTCATATTTTCACAATTACGTCTTTAATTTATGCATCTTCCTATATTATAAGGGAAATGTTTTCATCTTTGTATCCCATTTGTAGTATTTGTGTTAGAAAAGATATATTAATGTTACATATGCAAAAATTGGTCATAGATAAATCTTTTATAAATTTTAGAAAATACAAAATAAATATACGTTTATACACTTCTATTTGTTTCCCTAAGCATGACACATAATCTTTTTATAAAGGTCTTTTTGAATTGCTTATAGGTTGATAAACTTAATTTTAAAATACAACATGTTTTTAGCACGCTAGATTAAAAAATATACTTATATTAAAAATATATTAAATTAAATTTAAATATTTAATTATAATTTTATATAAAATATTCATTATCAATTTAAATACTTTAATATAAATTTTATAAAAAATATTTGTTATCAATTTAAATATTTAAATATTAATTTACATAAGTAAACAATAAAATAGTTGTGATTAAATAATATAAAAAACAACTAAGAAGTAATCGTCATCAATACATGAAAGTAAAGGGACAACTCCACTCCATAAGACTCAGGGTATAAAACTAATTATCCAAAATGAAAGGTACAGTTTTTGGTCTCTATTTTTTACGACAGTTATCTTGAATCTTGAACTGGCTTAAAAGGTAAGGTAACCTGCCCAGATTGCTTGAACAATAGATGAAGCACGTTCAAATTGTTTTCAGCTTAATAACGTTATTATTGTGTGTGAGTAACACTCATTAAGGAATTGATCGGGAGGAGAAAACAAAAGATATTAGAGTTGAAGAAATTAGATTACATAATTAATTAGGATCAAATTAAAATAAATTAGGTAGAATTCATATTTTCACAATTACGTCTTTAATTTATGCATCTTCCTATATTATAAGGGAAAGGTTTTCATCTTTGTATCCCATTTGTAGTATTTGTGTTAGAAAAGATATATTAATGTTACATATGCAAAAATTGGTCATAGATAAATCTCTTCTAAATTTTAGAAAATACAAAATAAATATACGTTTATACACTTCTATTTGTTTCCCTAAGCATGACACATAATCTTTTTATAAAGGTCTTTTTGAATTGCTTATAGGTTGATAAACTTAATTTTAAAATACAACATGTTTTTAGCACGCTAGATTAAAAAATATACTTATATTAAAAATATATTAAATTAAATTTAAATATTTAATTATAATTTTATATAAAATATTCATTATCAATTTAAATACTTTAATATAAATTTTATAAAAAATATTTGTTATCAATTTAAATATTTAAATATTAATTTACATAAGTAAACAATAAAATAGTTGTGATTAAATAATATAAAAAACAACTAAGAAGTAATCGTCATCAATACATGAAAGTAAAGGGACAACTCCACTCCATAAGACTCAGGGTATAAAACTAATTATCTAAAATGAAAGGTACAGTTTTTGGTCTCTATTTTTTACGACAGTTATCTTGAATCTTGAACTGGCTTAAAAGGTAAGGTAACCTGCCCAGATTGCTTGAACAATAGATGAAGCACGTTCAAATTGTTTTCAGCTTAATAACGTTATTATTGTGTGTGTGAGTAACACTAATTAAGGAATTGATTGGAGGAGAAAACAAAAGATATTAGAGTGGAAGAAATTAGATTACATAATTAATTAGGATCAAATTAAAATAAATTAGGTAGAATTCATATTTTCACAATGACGTCTTTAATTTATGCATCTTCCTATATTATAAGGGAAAGGTTTTCATCTTTGTATCCCATTTGTAGTATTTGTGTTAGAAAAGATATATTAATGTTACATATGCAAAAATTGGTCATAGATAAATCTCTTATAAATTTTAGAAAATACAAAATAAATATACGTTTATACACTTCTATTTGTTTCCCTAAGCATGACACATAATCTTTTTATAAAGGTCTTTTTGAATTGCTTATAGGTTGATAAACTTAATTTTAAAATACAACATGTTTTTAGCACGCTAGATTAAAAAATATACTTATATTAAAAATATATTAAATTAAATTTAAATATTTAATTATAATTTTATATAAAATATTCATTATCAATTTAAATACTTTAATATAAATTTTATAAAAAATATTAGTTATCAATTTAAATATTTAAATATTAATTTACATAAGTAAACAATAAAATAGTTGTGATTAAATAATATAAAAAACAACTAAGAAGTAATCGTCATCAATACATGAAAGTAAAGGGACAACTCCACTCCATAAGACTCAGGGTATAAAACTAATTATCCAAAATGAAAGGTACAGTTTTTGGTCTCTATTTTTTACGACAGTTATCTTGAATCTTGAACTGGCTTAAAAGGTAAGCTAACCTGCCCAGATTGCTTGAACAATAGATGAAGCACGTTCAAATTGTTTTCAGCTTAATAACGTTATTATTGTGTGTGTGAGTAACACTAATTAAGGAATTGATTGGAGGAGAAAACAAAAGATATTAGAGTGGAAGAAATTAGATTACATAATTAATTAGGATCAAATTAAAATAAATTAGGTAGAATTCATATTTTCACAATGACGTCTTTAATTTATGCATCTTCCTATATTATAAGGGAAAGGTTTTCATCTTTGTATCCCATTTGTAGTATTTGTGTTAGAAAAGATATATTAATGTTACATATGCAAAAATTGGTCATAGATAAATCTCTTATAAATTTTAGAAAATACAAAATAAATATACGTTTATACACTTCTATTTGTTTCCCTAAGCATGACACATAATCTTTTTATAAAGGTCTTTTTGAATTGCTTATAGGTTGATAAACTTAATTTTAAAATACAACATGTTTTTAGCACGCTAGATTAAAAAATATACTTATATTAAAAATATATTAAATTAAATTTAAATATTTAATTATAATTTTATATAAAATATTCATTATCAATTTAAATACTTTAATATAAATTTTATAAAAAATATTTGTTATCAATTTAAATATTTAAATATTAATTTACATAAGTAAACAATAAAATAGTTGTGATTAAATAATATAAAAAACAACTAAGAAGTAATCGTCATCAATACATGAAAGTAAAGGGACAACTCCACTCCATAAGACTCAGGGTATAAAACTAATTATCCAAAATGAAAGGTACAGTTTTTGGTCTCTATTTTTTACGACAGTTATCTTGAATCTTGAACTGGCTTAAAAGGTAAGGTAACCTGCCCAGATTGCTTGAACAATAGATGAAGCACGTTCAAATTGTTTTCAGCTTAATAACGTTATTATTGTGTGTGTGAGTAACACTAATTAAGGAATTGATTGGAGGAGAAAACAAAATATATTAGAGTGGAAGAAATTAGATTACATAATTAATTAGGATCAAATTAAAATAAATTAGGTAGAATTCATATTTTCACAATGACGTCTTTAATTTATGCATCTTCCTATATTATAAGGGAAAGGTTTTCATCTTTGTATCCCATTTGTAGTATTTGTGTTAGAAAAGATATATTAATGTTACATATGCAAAAATTGGTCATAGATAAATCTCTTATAAATTTTAGAAAATACAAAATAAATATACGTTTATACACTTCTATTTGTTTCCCTAAGCATGACACATAATCTTTTTATAAAGGTCTTTTTGAATTGCTTATAGGTTGATTAACTTAATTTTAAAATACATCATGTTTTTAGCTCACTAGATTAAAAAATATACTTATATTAAAAATATATTAAATTAAATTTAAATATTTAATTATAATTTTATATAAAATATTCATTATCAATTTAAATACTTTAATATAAATTTTATAAAAAATATTTGTTATCAATTTAAATATTTAAATATTAATTTACATAAGTAAACAATAAAATAGTTGTGATTAAATAATATAAAAAACAACTAAGAAGTAATCGTCATCAATACATGAAAGTAAAGGGACAACTCCACTCCATAAGACTCAGGGTATAAAACTAATTATCCAAAATGAAAGGTACAGTTTTTGGTCTCTATTTTTTACGACAGTTATCTTGAATCTTGAACTGGCTTAAAAGGTAAGGTAACCTGCCCAGATTGCTTGAACAATAGATGAAGCACGTTCAAATTGTTTTCAGCTTAATAACGTTATTATTGTGTGTGAGTAACACTCATTAAGGAATTGATCGGGAGGAGAAAACAAAAGATATTAGAGTTGAAGAAATTAGATTACATAATTAATTAGGATCAAATTAAAATAAATTAGGTAGAATTCATATTTTCACAATTACGTCTTTAATTTATGCATCTTCCTATATTATAAGGGAAAGGTTTTCATCTTTGTATCCCATTTGTAGTATTTGTGTTAGAAAAGATATATTAATGTTACATATGCAAAAATTGTTCATAGATAAATCTCTTATAAATTTTAGAAAATACAAAATAAATATACGTTTATACACTTCTATTTGTTTCCCTAAGCATGACACATAATCTTTTTATAAAGGTCTTTTTGAATTGCTTATAGGTTGATTAACTTAATTTTAAAATACATCATGTTTTTAGCTCACTAGATTAAAAAATATACTTATATTAAAAATATATTAAATTAAATTTAAATATTTAATTATAATTTTATATAAAATATTCATTATCAATTTAAATACTTTAATATAAATTTTATAAAAAATATTTGTTATCAATTTAAATATTTAAATATTAATTTACATAAGTAAACAATAAAATAGTTGTGATTAAATAATATAAAAAACAACTAAGAAATAATCGTCATCAATACATGAAAGTAAAAGGACAACTCCACTCCATAAGACTCAGGGTATAAAACTAATTATCCAAAATGAAAGGTACAGTTTTTGGTCTCTATTTTTTACGACAGTTATCTTGAATCTTGAACTGGCTTAAAAGGTAAGGTAACCTGCCCAGATTGCTTGAACAATAGATGAAGCACGTTCAAATTGTTTTCAGCTTAATAACGTTATTATTGTGTGTGAGTAACACTCATTAAGGAATTGATCGGAAGGAGAAAACAAAAGATATTAGAGTTGAAGAAATTAGATTACGGAATTAATTGGGATCAAATTAAAATAAATTAGGTAGAATTCATATTTTCACAATTACGTCTTTAATTTATGCATCTTCCTATATTATAAGGGAAAGGTTTTCATCTTTGTATCCCATTTGTAGTATTTGTGTTAGAAAAGATATATTAATGTTACATATGCAAAAATTGTTCATAGATAAATCTCTTATAAATTTTAGAAAATACAAAATAAATATACGTTTATACACTTCTATTTGTTTCCCTAAGCATGACACATAATCTTTTTATAAAGGTCTTTTTGAATTGCTTATAGGTTGATTAACTTAATTTTAAAATACATCATGTTTTTAGCTCACTAGATTAAAAAATATACTTATATTAAAAATATATTAAATTAAATTTTAATATTTAATTATAATTTTATATAAAATATTCATTATCAATTTAAATACTTTAATATAAATTTTATAAAAAATATTTGTTATCAATTTAAATATTTAAATATTAATTTACATAAGTAAACAATAAAATAGTTGTGATTAAATAATATAAAAAACAACTAAGAAATAATCGTCATCAATACATGAAAGTAAAGGGACAACTCCACTCCATAAGACTCAAGGTATAAAACTAATTATCCAAAATGAAAGGTACAGTTTTTGGTCTCTATTTTTTACGACAGTTATCTTGAATCTTGAACTGGCTTAAAAGGTAAGGTAACCTGCCCAGATTGCTTGAACAATAGATGAAGCACGTTCAAATTGTTTTCAGCTTAATAACGTTATTATTGTGTGTGAGTAACACTCATTAAGGAATTGATCGGAAGGAGAAAACAAAAGATATTAGAGTTGAAGAAATTAGATTACGGAATTAATTAGGATCAAATTAAAATAAATTAGGTAGAATTCATATTTTCACAATTACGTCTTTAATTTATGCATCTTCCTATATTATAAGGGAAAGGTTTTCATCTTTGTATCCAATTTGTAGTATTTGTGTTAGAAAAGATATATTAATGTTACATATGCAAAAATTGTTCATAGATAAATCTCTTATAAATTTTAGAAAATACAAAATAAATATACGTTTATACACTTCTATTTGTTTCCCTAAGCATGACACATAATCTTTTTATAAAGGTCTTTTTGAATTGCTTATAGGTTGATTAACTTAATTTTAAAATACATCATGTTTTTAGCTCACTAGATTAAAAAATATACTTATATTAAAAATATATTAAATTAAATTTAAATATTTAATTATAATTTTATATAAAATATTCATTATCAATTTAAATAATTTAATATAAATTTTATAAAAAATATTTGTTATCAATTTAAATATTTAAATATTAATTTACATAAGTAAACAATAAAATAGTTGTGATTAAATAATATAAAAAACAACTAAGAAATAATCGTCATCAATACATGAAAGTAAAGGGACAACTCCACTCCATAAGACTCAGGGTATAAAACTAATTATCCAAAATGAAAGGTACAGTTTTTGGTCTCTATTTTTTACGACAGTTATCTTGAATCTTGAACTGGCTTAAAAGGTAAGGTAACCTGCCCAGATTGCTTGAACAATAGATGAAGCACGTTCAAATTGTTTTCAGCTTAATAACGTTATTATTGTGTGTGAGTAACACTCATTAAGGAATTGATCGGAAGGAGAAAACAAAAGATATTAGAGTTGAAGAAATTAGATTACGGAATTAATTAGGATCAAATTAAAATAAATTAGGTAGAATTCATATTTTCACAATTACGTCTTTAATTTATGCATCTTCCTATATTATAAGGGAAAGGTTTTCATCTTTGTATCCCATTTGTAGTATTTGTGTTAGAAAAGATATATTAATGTTACATATGCAAAAATTGTTCATAGATAAATCTCTTATAAATTTTAGAAAATACAAAATAAATATACGTTTATACACTTCTATTTGTTTCCCTAAGCATGACACATAATCTTTTTATAAAGGTCTTTTTGAATTGCTTATAGGTTGATAAACTTAATTTTAAAATACAACATGTTTTTAGCACACTAGATTAAAAAATATACTTATATTAAAAATATATTAAATTAAATTTAAATATTTAATTATAATTTTATATAAAATATTCATTATCAATTTAAATACTTTAATATAAATTTTATAAAAAATATTTGTTATCAATTTAAATATTTAAATATTAATTTACATAAGTAAACAATAAAATAGTTGTGATTAAATAATATAAAAAACAACTAAGAAGTAATCGTCATCAATACATGAAAGTAAAGGGACAACTCCACTCCATAAGACTCAGGGTATAAAACTAATTATCCAAAATGAAAGGTAAAGTTTTTGGTCTCTATTTTTTACGACAGTTATCTTGAATCTTGAACTGGCTTAAAAGGTAAGCTAACCTGCCCAGATTGCTTGAACAATAGATGAAGCACGTTCAAATTGTTTTCAGCTTAATAACGTTATTATTGTGTGTGTGAGTAACACTAATTAAGGAATTGATTGGAAGGAGAAAACAAAAGATATTAGAGTGGAAGAAATTAGATTACATAATTAATTAGGATCAAATTAAAATAAATTAGGTAGAATTCATATTTTCACAATGACGTCTTTAATTTATGCATCTTCCTATATTATAAGGGAAAGGTTTTCATCTTTGTATCCCATTTGTAGTATTTGTGTTAGAAAAGATATATTAATGTTACATATGCAAAAATTGTTCATAGATAAATCTCTTATAAATTTTAGAAAATACAAAATAAATATACGTTTATACACTTCTATTTGTTTCCCTAAGCATGACACATAATCTTTTTATAAAGGTCTTTTTGAATTGCTTATAGGTTGATTAACTTAATTTTAAAATACAACATGTTTTTAGCACACTAGATTAAAAAATATACTTATATTAAAAATATATTAAATTAAATTTAAATATTTAATTATAATTTAATATAAAATATTCATTATCAATTTAAATACTTTAATATAAATTTTATAAAAAATATTTGTTATCAATTTAAATATTTAAATATTAATTTACATAAGTAAAAAATAAAATAGTTGTGATTAAATAATATAAAAAACAACTAAGAAGTAATCGTCATCAATACATGAAAGTAAAGGGACAACTCCACTCCATAAGACTCAGGGTATAAAACTAATTATCCAAAATGAAAGGTAAAGTTTTTGGTCTCTATTTTTTACGACAGTTATCTTGAATCTTGAACTGGCTTAAAAGGTAAGGTAACCTGCCCAGATTGCTTGAACAATAGATGAAGCACGTTCAAATTGTTTTCAGCTTAATAACGTTATTATTGTGTGTGTGAGTAACACTAATTAAGGAATTGATTGGAAGGAGAAAACAAAAGATATTAGAGTGGAAGAAATTAGATTACATAATTAATTAAGATCAAATTAAAATAAATTAGGTAGAATTCATATTTTCACAATGACGTCTTTAATTTATGCATCTTCCTATATTATAAGGGAAAGGTTTTCATCTTTGTATCCCATTTGTAGTATTTGTGTTAGAAAAGATATATTAATGTTACATATGCAAAAATTGTTCATAGATAAATCTCTTATAAATTTTAGAAAATACAAAATAAATATACGTTTATACACTTCTATTTGTTTCCCTAAGCATGACACATAATCTTTTTATAAAGGTCTTTTTGAATTGCTTATAGGTTGATTAACTTAATTTTAAAATACAACATGTTTTTAGCACACTAGATTAAAAAATATACTTATATTAAAAATATATTAAATTAAATTTAAATATTTAATTATAATTTTATATAAAATATTCATTATCAATTTAAATACTTTAATATAAATTTTATAAAAAATATTTGTTATCAATTTAAATATTTAAATATTAATTTACATAAGTAAAAAATAAAATAGTTGTGATTAAATAATATAAAAAACAACTAAGAAATAATAGTCATCAATACATGAAAGTAAAGGGACAACTCCACTCCATAAGACTCAAGGTATAAAACTAATTATCCAAAATGAAAAGTACAGTTTTTGGTCTCTATTTTTTACGACAGTTATCTTGAATCTTGAAGTGGCTTAAAAGTTAAGGTAACCTGCCCAGATTGCTTGAACAATAGATGAAGCACGTTCAAATTGTTTTCAGCTTAATAACGTTATTATTGTGTGTGAGTAACACTCATTAAGGAATTGATCGGAAGGAGAAAACAAAAGATATTAGAGTTGAAGAAATTAGATTACGGAATTAATTAGGATCAAATTAAAATAAATTAGGTAGAATTTATAGTTTCACAATTACGTCTTTAATTTATGCATCTTCCTATATTATAAGGGAAAGGTTTTCATCTTTGTATCCCATTTGTAGTATTTGTGTTAGAAAAGATATATTAGTGTTACATATGCAAAAATTGTTCATAGATAAATCTCTTATAAATTTTAGAAAATACAAAATAAATATACGTTTATACACTTCTATTTGTTTCCCTAAGCATGACACATAATCTTTTTATAAAGGTCTTTTTGAATTGCTTATAGGTTGATAAACTTAATTTTAAAATACAACATGTTTTTAGCACGCTAGATTAAAAAATATACTTATATTAAAAATATATTAAATTAAATTTAAATATTTAATTATAATTTTATATAAAATATTCATTATCAATTTAAATACTTTAATATAAATTTTATAAAAAATATTTGTTATCAATTTAAATATTTAAATATTAATTTACATAAGTAAACAATAAAATAGTTGTGATTAAATAATATAAAAAACAACTAAGAAGTAATCGTCATCAATACATGAAAGTAAAGGGACAACTCCACTCCATAAGACTCAGGGTATAAAACTAATTATCCAAAATGAAAGGTACAGTTTTTGGTCTCTATTTTTTACGACAGTTATCTTGAATCTTGAACTGGCTTAAAAGGTAAGGTAACCTGCCCAGATTGCTTGAACAATAGATGAAGCACGTTCAAATTGTTTTCAGCTTAATAACGTTATTATTGTGTGTGAGTAACACTCATTAAGGAATTGATCGGGAGGAGAAAACAAAAGATATTAGAGTTGAAGAAATTAGATTACATAATTAATTAGGATCAAATTAAAATAAATTAGGTAGAATTCATATTTTCACAATTACGTCTTTAATTTATGCATCTTCCTATATTATAAGGGAAAGGTTTTCATCTTTGTATCCCATTTGTAGTATTTGTGTTAGAAAAGATATATTAATGTTACATATGCAAAAATTGGTCATAGATAAATCTCTTATAAATTTTAGAAAATACAAAATAAATATACGTTTATACACTTCTATTTGTTTCCCTAAGCATGACACATAATCTTTTTATAAAGGTCTTTTTGAATTGCTTATAGGTTGATTAACTTAATTTTAAAATACAACATGTTTTTAGCACACTAGATTAAAAAATATACTTATATTAAAAATATATTAAATTAAATTTAAATATTTAATTATAATTTAATATAAAATATTCATTATCAATTTAAATACTTTAATATAAATTTTATAAAAAATATTTGTTATCAATTTAAATATTTAAATATTAATTTACATAAGTAAAAAATAAAATAGTTGTGATTAAATAATATAAAAAACAACTAAGAAGTAATCGTCATCAATACATGAAAGTAAAGGGACAACTCCACTCCATAAGACTCAGGGTATAAAACTAATTATCCAAAATGAAAGGTAAAGTTTTTGGTCTCTATTTTTTACGACAGTTATCTTGAATCTTGAACTGGCTTAAAAGGTAAGGTAACCTGCCCAGATTGCTTGAACAATAGATGAAGCACGTTCAAATTGTTTTCAGCTTAATAACGTTATTATTGTGTGTGTGAGTAACACTAATTAAGGAATTGATTGGAAGGAGAAAACAAAAGATATTAGAGTGGAAGAAATTAGATTACATAATTAATTAAGATCAAATTAAAATAAATTAGGTAGAATTCATATTTTCACAATGACGTCTTTAATTTATGCATCTTCCTATATTATAAGGGAAAGGTTTTCATCTTTGTATCCCATTTGTAGTATTTGTGTTAGAAAAGATATATTAATGTTACATATGCAAAAATTGTTCATAGATAAATCTCTTATAAATTTTAGAAAATACAAAATAAATATACGTTTATACACTTCTATTTGTTTCCCTAAGCATGACACATAATCTTTTTATAAAGGTCTTTTTGAATTGCTTATAGGTTGATTAACTTAATTTTAAAATACAACATGTTTTTAGCACACTAGATTAAAAAATATACTTATATTAAAAATATATTAAATTAAATTTAAATATTTAATTATAATTTTATATAAAATATTCATTATCAATTTAAATACTTTAATATAAATTTTATAAAAAATATTTGTTATCAATTTAAATATTTAAATATTAATTTACATAAGTAAAAAATAAAATAGTTGTGATTAAATAATATAAAAAACAACTAAGAAATAATAGTCATCAATACATGAAAGTAAAGGGACAACTCCACTCCATAAGACTCAAGGTATAAAACTAATTATCCAAAATGAAAAGTACAGTTTTTGGTCTCTATTTTTTACGACAGTTATCTTGAATCTTGAAGTGGCTTAAAAGTTAAGGTAACCTGCCCAGATTGCTTGAACAATAGATGAAGCACGTTCAAATTGTTTTCAGCTTAATAACGTTATTATTGTGTGTGAGTAACACTCATTAAGGAATTGATCGGAAGGAGAAAACAAAAGATATTAGAGTTGAAGAAATTAGATTACGGAATTAATTAGGATCAAATTAAAATAAATTAGGTAGAATTTATAGTTTCACAATTACGTCTTTAATTTATGCATCTTCCTATATTATAAGGGAAAGGTTTTCATCTTTGTATCCCATTTGTAGTATTTGTGTTAGAAAAGATATATTAGTGTTACATATGCAAAAATTGTTCATAGATAAATCTCTTATAAATTTTAGAAAATACAAAATAAATATACGTTTATACACTTCTATTTGTTTCCCTAAGCATGACACATAATCTTTTTATAAAGGTCTTTTTGAATTGCTTATAGGTTGATAAACTTAATTTTAAAATACAACATGTTTTTAGCACGCTAGATTAAAAAATATACTTATATTAAAAATATATTAAATTAAATTTAAATATTTAATTATAATTTTATATAAAATATTCATTATCAATTTAAATACTTTAATATAAATTTTATAAAAAATATTTGTTATCAATTTAAATATTTAAATATTAATTTACATAAGTAAACAATAAAATAGTTGTGATTAAATAATATAAAAAACAACTAAGAAGTAATCGTCATCAATACATGAAAGTAAAGGGACAACTCCACTCCATAAGACTCAGGGTATAAAACTAATTATCCAAAATGAAAGGTACAGTTTTTGGTCTCTATTTTTTACGACAGTTATCTTGAATCTTGAACTGGCTTAAAAGGTAAGGTAACCTGCCCAGATTGCTTGAACAATAGATGAAGCACGTTCAAATTGTTTTCAGCTTAATAACGTTATTATTGTGTGTGAGTAACACTCATTAAGGAATTGATCGGGAGGAGAAAACAAAAGATATTAGAGTTGAAGAAATTAGATTACATAATTAATTAGGATCAAATTAAAATAAATTAGGTAGAATTCATATTTTCACAATTACGTCTTTAATTTATGCATCTTCCTATATTATAAGGGAAAGGTTTTCATCTTTGTATCCCATTTGTAGTATTTGTGTTAGAAAAGATATATTAATGTTACATATGCAAAAATTGGTCATAGATAAATCTCTTATAAATTTTAGAAAATACAAAATAAATATACGTTTATACACTTCTATTTGTTTCCCTAAGCATGACACATAATCTTTTTATAAAGGTCTTTTTGAATTGCTTATAGGTTGATAAACTTAATTTTAAAATACAACATGTTTTTAGCACACTAGATTAAAAAATATACTTATATTAAAAATATATTAAATTAAATTTAAATATTTAGTTATAATTTAATATAAAATATTCATTATCAATTTAAATACTTTAATATAAATTTTATAAAAAATATTTGTTATCAATTTAAATATTTAAATATTAATTTACATAAGTAAACAATAAAATAGTTGTGATTAAATAATATAAAAAACAACTAAGAAGTAATCGTTATCAATACATGAAAGTAAAGGGACAACTCCACTACATAAGACTCAGGGTATAAAACTAATTATCCAAAATGAAAGGTACAGTTTTTGGTCTCTATTTTTTACGACAGTTATCTTGAATCTTGAACTGGCTTAAAAGGTAAGGTAACCTGCCCAGATTGCTTGAACAATAGATGAAGCACGTTCAAATTGTTTTCAGCTTAATAACGTTATTATTGTGTGTGTGAGTAACACTAATTAAGGAATTGATTGGAGGAGAAAACAAAAGATATTAGAGTGGAAGAAATTAGATTACATAATTAATTAGGATCAAATTAAAATAAATTAGGTAGAATTCATATTTTCACAATGACGTCTTTAATTTATGCATCTTCCTATATTATAAGGGAAAGGTTTTCATCTTTGTATCCCATTTGTAGTATTTGTGTTAGAAAAGATATATTAATGTTACATATGCAAAAATTGGTCATAGATAAATCTCTTATAAATTTTAGAAAATACAAAATAAATATACGTTTATACACTTCTATTTGTTTCCCTAAGCATGACACATAATCTTTTTATAAAGGTCTTTTTGAATTGCTTATAGGTTGATAAACTTAATTTTAAAATACAACATGTTTTTAGCACACTAGATTAAAAAATATACTTATATTAAAAATATATTAAATTAAATTTAAATATTTAATTATAATTTAATATAAAATATTCATTATCAATTTAAATACTTTAATATAAATTTTATAAAAAATATTTGTTATCAATTTAAATATTTAAATATTAATTTACATAAGTAAACAATAAAATAGTTGTGATTAAATAATATAAAAAACAACTAAGAAGTAATCGTCATCAATACATGAAAGTAAAGGGACAACTCCACTCCATAAGACTCAGGGTATAAAACTAATTATCTAAAATGAAAGGTACAGTTTTTGGTCTCTATTTTTTACGACAGTTATCTTGAATCTTGAACTGGCTTAAAAGGTAAGCTAACCTGCCCAGATTGCTTGAACAATAGATGAAGCACGTTCAAATTGTTTTCAGCTTAATAACGTTATTATTGTGTGTGTGAGTAACACTAATTAAGGAATTGATTGGAAGGAGAAAACAAAAGATATTAGAGTGGAAGAAATTAGATTACATAATTAATTAGGATCAAATTAAAATAAATTAGGTAGAATTCATATTTTCACAATGACGTCTTTAATTTATGCATCTTCCTATATTATAAGGGAAAGGTTTTCATCTTTGTATCCCATTTGTAGTATTTGTGTTAGAAAAGATATATTAATGTTACATATGCAAAAATTGTTCATAGATAAATCTCTTATAAATTTTAGAAAATACAAAATAAATATACGTTTATACACTTCTATATGTTTCCCTAAGCATGACACATAATCTTTTTATAAAGGTCTTTTTGAATTGCTTATAGGTTGATAAACTTAATTTTAAAATACAACATGTTTTTAGCACGCTAGATTAAAAAATATACTTATATTAAAAATATATTAAATTAAATTTAAATATTTAATTATAATTTTATATAAAATATTCATTATCAATTTAAATACTTTAATATAAATTTTATAAAAAATATTTGTTATCAATTTAAATATTTAAATATTAATTTACATAAGTAAACAATAAAATAGTTGTGATTAAATAATATAAAAAACAACTAAGAAGTAATCGTCATCAATACATGAAAGTAAAGGGACAACTCCACTCCATAAGACTCAGGGTATAAAACTAATTATCCAAAATGAAAGGTACAGTTTTTGGTCTCTATTTTTTACGACAGTTATCTTGAATCTTGAACTGGCTTAAAAGGTAAGGTAACCTGCCCAGATTGCTTGAACAATAGATGAAGCACGTTCAAATTGTTTTCAGCTTAATAACGTTATTATTGTGTGTGAGTAACACTCATTAAGGAATTGATCGGGAGGAGAAAACAAAAGATATTAGAGTTGAAGAAATTAGATTACATAATTAATTAGGATCAAATTAAAATAAATTAGGTAGAATTCATATTTTCACAATTACGTCTTTAATTTATGCATCTTCCTATATTATAAGGGAAAGGTTTTCATCTTTGTATCCCATTTGTAGTATTTGTGTTAGAAAAGATATATTAATGTTACATATGCAAAAATTGGTCATAGATAAATCTCTTATAAATTTTAGAAAATACAAAATAAATATACGTTTATACACTTCTATTTGTTTCCCTAAGCATGACACATAATCTTTTTATAAATGTCTTTTTGAATTGCTTATAGGTTGATAAACTTAATTTTAAAATACAACATGTTTTTAGCACACTAGATTAAAAAATATACTTATATTAAAAATATATTAAATTAAATTTAAATATTTAATTATAATTTAATATAAAATATTCATTATCAATTTAAATACTTTAATATAAATTTTATAAAAAATATTTGTTATCAATTTAAATATTTAAATATTAATTTACATAAGTAAACAATAAAATAGTTGTGATTAAATAATATAAAAAACAACTAAGAAGTAATCGTCATCAATACATGAAAGTAAAGGGACAACTCCACTCCATAAGACTCAGGGTATAAAACTAATTATCCAAAATGAAAGGTACAGTTTTTGGTCTCTATTTTTTACGACAGTTATCTTGAATCTTGAACTGGCTTAAAAGGTAAGGTAACCTGCCCAGATTGCTTGAACAATAGATGAAGCACGTTCAAATTGTTTTCAGCTTAATAACGTTATTATTGTGTGTGTGAGTAACACTAATTAAGGAATTGATTGGAGGAGAAAACAAAAGATATTAGAGTGGAGGAAATTAGATTACATAATTAATTAGGATCAAATTAAAATAAATTAGGTAGAATTCATATTTTCACAATGACGTCTTTAATTTATGCATCTTCCTATATTATAAGGGAAAGGTTTTCATCTTTGTATCCCATTTGTAGTATTTGTGTTAGAAAAGATATATTAATGTTACATATGCAAAAATTGGTCATAGATAAATCTCTTATAAATTTTAGAAAATACAAAATAAATATACGTTTATACACTTCTATTTGTTTCCCTAAGCATGACACATAATCTTTTTATAAAGGTCTTTTTGAATTGCTTATAGGTTGATAAACTTAATTTTAAAATACAACATGTTTTTAGCACACTAGATTAAAAAATATACTTATATTAAAAATATATTAAATTAAATTTAAATATTTAATTATAATTTAATATAAAATATTCATTATCAATTTAAATACTTTAATATAAATTTTATAAAAAATATTTGTTATCAATTTAAATATTTAAATATTAATTTACATAAGTAAACAATAAAATAGTTGTGATTAAATAATATAAAAAACAACTAAGAAGTAATCGTCATCAATACATGAAAGTAAAGGGACAACTCCACTCCATAAGACTCAGGGTATAAAACTAATTATCTAAAATGAAAGGTACAGTTTTTGGTCTCTATTTTTTACGACAGTTATCTTGAATCTTGAACTGGCTTAAAAGGTAAGGTAACCTGCCCAGATTGCTTGAACAATAGATGAAGCGCGTTCAAATTGTTTTCAGCTTAATAACGTTATTATTGTGTGTGTGAGTAACACTAATTCAGGAATTGATTGGAGGAGAAAACAAAAGATATTAGAGTGGAAGAAATTAGATTACATAATTAATTAGGATCAAATTAAAATAAATTAGGTAGAATTCATATTTTCACAATGACGTCTTTAATTTATGCATCTTCCTATATTATAAGGGAAAGGTTTTCATCTTTGTATCCCATTTGTAGTATTTGTGTTAGAAAAGATATATTAATGTTACATATGCAAAAATTGGTCATAGATAAATCTCTTATAAATTTTAGAAAATACAAAATAAATATACGTTTATACACTTCTATTTGTTTCCCTAAGCATGACACATAATCTTTTTATAAAGGTCTTTTTGAATTGCTTATAGGTTGATAAACTTAATTTTAAAATACAACATGTTTTTAGCTCGCTAGATTAAAAAATATACTTATATTAAAAATATATTAAATTAAATTTAAATATTTAATTATAATTTTATATAAAATATTCATTATCAATTTAAATACTTTAATATAAATTTTCTAAAAAATATTTGTTATCAATTTAAATATTTAAATATTAATTTACATAAGTAAACAATAAAATAGTTATGATTAAATAATAAAAAAAACAACTAAGAAGTAATCGTCATCAATACATGAAAGTAAAGGGACAACTCCACTCCATAAGACTCAGGGTATAAAACTAATTATCCAAAATGAAAGGTACAGTTTTTGGTCTCTATTTTTTACGACAGTTATCTTGAATCTTGAACTGGCTTAAAAGGTAAGGTAACCTGCCCAGATTGCTTGAACAATAGATGAAGCACGTTCAAATTGTTTTCAGCTTAATAACGTTATTATTGTGTGTGGGTAACACTCATTAAGGAATTGATCAGGAGGAGAAAACAAAAGATATTAGAGTTGAAGAAATTAGATTACATAATTAATTAGGATCAAATTAAAATAAATTAGGTAGAATTCATATTTTCACAATTACGTCTTTAATTTATGCATCTTCCTATATTATAAGGGAAAGGTTTTCATCTTTGTATCCCATTTGTAGTATTTGTGTTAGAAAAGATATATTAATGTTACATATGCAAAAATTGTTCATAGATAAATCTCTTATAAATTTTAGAAAATACAAAATAAATATACGTTTATACACTTCTATTTGTTTCCCTAAGCATGACACATAATCTTTTTATAAAGGTTGTAAAGACCATATACAATACATGCCTCAAATCATATATTATACATGAGTTTCACTTTTGGTACTGAAACATAACAAGTTCCTAGTTAACACATTATACACATAAATGCCTCTAATTCAAAACACCTAAAAGTCTAAGGCATTACATGTACAAGATGTTCCAAAATGATAAAAACTAAGAACTAGATCAATACAATGATCTCAAAACATAAATGCCATAGCGGAAGCCATGCCATCACAAAACCACGATCCGTAAGGAAAGTCAAATAACCTTGTCCTTACCCTTCGCCAAACCTGCAGAACCTGTGATGTAAACAACAACAGTGGGGTGAGATACATCAAATCTCAGTGAGTTCCCTATCTTAAAGTCCTCTCGGCTCTACAAGGTTCTAACAAACCTAACTCAAGTCAAAAAGGGAAAAAGGGAAGTGACCTTGAGTACACACACACTATATGGACACATGTTATGAGTTCATCAACTCACAATATCACTAATCCGTAACCACACCAAGGCATCCCCTTTTCCCGTCCGCTTCTACGTCTAGAAGACGACCCGAGTCATGGATCCTTGAACCTACTTGACATACAAATGGATTCGGGTTCTACGGGCCATAAACCGTTATGAACCGTCGCTTCACACGGGCCATAAACCGTCACAAGCATACGCTCCCAGAGCGCCATTCGTACTGCACACGGGAATCAAACCTGTCAAGTAGTTGTGCACAAGTTTCAGAGGAGCTCGAGACCCATGAAACGCACTCGCAAATAAAATCGGTTACGATTACGTGATCATACACAATCGTGATCGTGTTCGACAATCACAAGGCCATAATGCCTTAACACAACCAAACGGTTAACACACATGTTCCATACTAGTGTTTATTCGTTCTAAAATGTCCAACACTGCTTATGGTAATTGTCCTCACTCTACTTATTCCATATTTTAATCATGCTTACATTTTCAACAACCAATACACACCAAAATCAACAAAACGACACCATTCCAACAATTCCGATATAATTAAATCGGCCGTCAATCTTAAAACCAATGTAATAAGAAAGTACATTTTATTACCTTTCCAACGATACCAAAATTGTTCCATTCCGAGTTACGGATAAAAAGTTACGGCATTGGAAACAATCGATCGGGAAAATAAATCACAACAGCAGGATTCTGTAACTCTCCTGGCCGTACGCGTATTGGTACTCCCCGTACGCGTATTGCCCAAATGCTCGCCCGGCCATACGCGTATTGCCCCAAGCGATACGCGTATTGCCCAAAATCTCCGGCCATCCATACGCGTATTGCCCTTGCCGTACGCGTATTGACAGGCTCCATACGCGTATTGACATGCTCCATACGCGTATGGGCAGAGGAAAAATGCAGAAGTTCCTGCAGAATTTCTCTGCTACGGGTTGATCCAAAATCAACCCCAAATCCCATTTTCATCAATCAAAATGCATCAAAACATGTTATAACCTCACAACCAGTATAACATATAATCAAACATTGCATTTATCAGTTAGATTCACGAATTTTGTGCAAAAAGATTCAATTTCTAATCTAACTCTAAACTCCAAAAAACTCTACTCTAAAGAGTCTAACTAGAACCCACCTGGATTTCTAGACGAGGAGGTTGATACTGAGACGATTAGACGAAGAACAGATGAATTGATGATGATTCTTGAGCTTGTTGAGAAATCTTCTTCTCCTTTTCCTTTTCCTTCCTCTTTTCCTTTCTTTTCTTTCCTTCACTTTTCCTTCTCTAAGTTTCTCTACTTTTACCAAATAAGGAAAAATGAAAAGAAAATAGATAGTATAGAAACTATCATTTTTAGTAACACTACTAATGTCCAAAATTAGCTCAAATACATCAAATTATAAAAACTCAACGTTAACTACTATTAATTAAATCGACTCTGAGTTCGTCAGTTTACTCTAATTATTTTATCAAATAATTACTCAGAGTACTCCGGAACCCAGTTGATCATAATAATATTAACTCGAGCGTTTATAAATTTACGGGGTATTACATCCTCCCCCCCTTAAATAGAAATTCGTCCTCGAATTTAGAATATTACCTGAATAGATGTGGATAAGAATCTCGCATTTCCGATTCCAGTTCCCAAGTAGCATCGCCCGGATGCGTCATATCCCATTGCACCTTAACAAGTGGAATATCTTTGTTCCTTAACACTTTTGTTTCCCTTCCCACAATACCACTCGGTTGTGGTTCAAAAGTCAAATCCGCTTCAATTTCCACTGATTCGGGTAGAATTGGCTGAAGAGGATCAGGAATGAACTTACGGAGCTGAGATACGTGAAAAACGTCATGCATCTCGGATAGAGAGGGTGGTAAGGCTAATCGATAAGCAACTTCACCAATCCTTTCTAAAATCTGATACGGTCCCACGTATCTCGGACTTAACTTACGTGACTTAAACGGTCCTTTCAATCTCAATCTCGGAGTAACTTTCAGAAATACATGGTCACCTTCCTCAAATTCCAAAGGTCTCCTACGATTGTCCGCATAACTCTTTTGACGATCTTGTGCTTGTTTAACCTTCTTGCGGATCATTCGAATCTTTTCCGTAGTCTCTTGAATAATCTCGGGTCCCAAAATTCTATCTTCGCCAATTTCAGCCCAACACAAAGGTGTCCTACACTTCCTCCCATACAATGCTTCATACGGAGCCATACCGATGCTCGCATGATAACTATTGTTATAGGAAAACTCAATTAACGGCAAAAGTTCTTTCCAATTCCCTCTACTCTCTAGCGCACAAGCTCTTAACATATCCTCCATCGTTTGTATTGTTCGTTCAGTCTGACCATCCGTTTGAGGATGATTCGACGTGCTCAAACTCAAATTCGTACCCATCGCTTGTTGGAACACTTTCCAAAATCTCGAAGTAAACTTCGGATCTCTATCGGACACAATACTGGAAGGAATACCATGCAATCTCACAATCTCAGTAATAAACAACCTTGCAAGATGACTTGCCTTATAAGTAGTCTTTACGGCTAAGAAGTGTGCAGATTTCGTTAGTCGATCTACAATCACCCAAATAGAATCATACCCACCTTGGGTACGGGGTAAACCCACTGCAAAATCCATAGAAATACTATCCCACTTCCAAACTGGAATATCCAAAGGTTGTAACAAACCGCCCGGTCTTTGGTGTTCAATCTTCACCTGTTGGCACACCGCACATTCTGACACATATCCCGCTATATCCTTTTTCATCCCAGACCACCAATAATCCTTCTTTAAATCCTGATACATCTTCGAAGAACCAGGATGTATCGTAAAAGTACCTTTATGAGCTTCGTCTAAGATCTTCCTTTTCAATGCCTCATCTCTCGGAACACAAATCCTTTGATTAAACAGAACAATCCCATCTGTCGCTCGTGTAAAACCCGGCTGAAGTAACAATTCTTGTAACTCTTCCTCTAACAATTGTGCCTGTTGAATCTCAACTCTCAAAGTAGAATTGACATTCAAATTTCCCATAATCACACCATTCGGAGTCCACACAAACTGGAGATTAAGATCTCTAAACTTTTCCAACAATGAATACTCTAAAATCATCAATTCCGCACTATGAACCATTTTCCGACTTAAAGCATCCGCTACTTTATTCGCCTTTCCTGGATGATACTTCAATTCTAAGTCATAATCCTTTAAGTACTCCATCCACCTTCTTTGTCGCATATTCAACTCCTTTTGATCAAACAAATACTTCAAACTTTTGTGGTCACTGAACATTTCAAAATGTACACCATATAAATAATGACGCCACACCTTCAGTGCAAAAACCACTGCAGCTAGTTCCAAATCATGAGTCGGATAATTCTTCTCATGAACTTTTAACTGTCGAGAAGCATAAGCTACCACTTGACCACCTTGCATCAGAACACCCCCTAATCCCCTCTTAGAAGCATCACAGAATACTTCATAAGAGTTGTTAGGATCAGGAATAATTAATACTGGAGCACTCGTCAAACTTTCCTTCAAATGCATAAAACTTTGTTCGCAACCTGAATCCCATTCAAACGTAACATCCTTCCGAGTAAGTTTCGTCATTGGTAAGGCCAATTGAGAAAAGCCCTTGATAAACCTTCTATAGTAACCGGCCAATCCCAAGAAACTTCTGACTTCTGAAACATTTCTCGGTCTCTCCCAACTAATCACTGCTTCTACTTTCGATGGATCCACTGCCACACCACCTCCAGATATAACATGTCCAAGAAAATTAACTTCCGACATCCAAAACTCACACTTGCTCAACTTAGCAAACAATTGCTTCTCTTGCAAGACCGATAAGACAATCCTCAGATGTTCTCCGTGCTCTTGTGGAGTACGAGAATAAATAAGAATGTCGTCAATAAAGATTACCACAAATTGGTCCAAGTAAGTCTGAAATATTCGATTCATGTAATCCATGAAAACAGCTGGAGCATTAGTCACACCGAAAGGCATCACTAAGAATTCGTAATGACCGTAACGTGTCCTAAATGCAGTTTTTGGCACATCGGAACTCTTCACTCGAATCTGATGATAACCCGACCGTAAATCAATCTTCGAGAACACACATGCTCCTTTCAATTGATCTAACAAGTCGTCTATCCTTGGTAAGGGATACTTATTCTTAATGGTAACTTTATTCAACTTACGATAATCAATGCACAAACGCATTCCCCCATCTTTCTTCTTTACCAGTAACACTGGAGCTCCCCACGGTGAAACACTAGGCCTAACGAAATGCTTGGACATCAAGTCCTCCAATTGGTCCTTTAATTCTCTTAATTCAAGCGGTGCCATCCGATACGGAGAAACAGATATAGGAGCCGTTCCCGGTATCAGGTTAATAGAGAACTCAACTTCTCTCTCCGGAGGAAGAGAAGAAACATCCTCAGGAAACACTTCAGGAAATTCACACACTATTGGAATACTCAGAACTTGCTGTTCACTACCTCCCTCCTTAGTAAGAACCAATAAAACAGATTTCTCTTTCTCAAACAAGAAATTTATCATTCCCACCGTACCTTCTAAAATCGTCGATAAAACATCTTTCGGAGTAGCCTCAGCAGATGGAATAATAATTAACTTTTCTTCGCACCCAATAAACACCGAATTAGCAGAAAGCCAATCCATTCCCAGAACAACATCCACTTTCTTAAGCGGCAGACAAATAAGATCAATCTGGAAGACTCTTTCGTTCACCGACAACACACAATTTTCACACATCAGTGGTGTTTCAACCATTTCATCCATGGCAGTAGTAACCACCATAGGAGGAAACAAAGGAATAGTTTGCAACCCTAGTCGCTTCACACATCTCAAAGACACGAAAGAATGTGTAGCCCCACAGTCAAATAAAACAAAACAAGGTTGACCATTAACAAAACACGTACCCGCAATCAAGGAATTATCACCCTTTGCTTTCCTTGCATCCATGGTATACACTCGGCCAGTAGTCTTCCCTTGTGTCTGATTTCTACCCTGAGGACAATCCCTCGCCAAATGGCCCACCTTCTGACACTGGTAACGCCTCACACTTTCAATACCACATCGGCCGTAATGATTCCGACCGCAAGTACGACACACCGGAGGTACACTAGTTCTAGAGCCCTGTACTTGCTTCCCTTTGGAAGACTGTTGCCTTTGCCTAAACTGTTGACTCGACCTTCCACGGTCACCTTGAGTTACCCTGTTCGAATCCACCTCCATTTGTATCTTTTTCAAGCTATTTTCCGCCACATAACATTGTCTTAACATTTCAGCATAAGTAGCAAATTCCCGTTGAGACACGCTGTGTGAAATCTCAGCCCTTAATCCAAACAGAAACTGATCTATCTTCCACCTCTCATCAGGGGCATACATGGCCTGTCTAGAATAGTCAGCCATGATCTCAAATTGTTCCGCATAAGAAGCCACTGACAAATTTCCCTGTCTCAACTGTTGGAACTCAAACTCCTTTTGAGACCTTAAAGAACTCGGAAAATATTTCTCCATAAAGATTACCTTAAACTGTTCCCACACTTTCGGCACTTCCTGAGTTGTCATCAAGGCTGAAGCGCTCTCCCACCACCTCATGGCAGGACCCTTCAACCAGTGAGAAGCAAAGACCACCTTATTCTCCTCACTGCAATGAACTATCTGAAAAATCCTTTCCATACCTGTTATCCACTCGTGTGCCTTCACCGGATCTAGCCCTCCTTGAAACTCCGGAGGATTCATACGAACAAATTCCCTGTAGGTTCCTCCTGTAACTTTCGGAACAACCACTGGAGGATGCAGACCATCAGCCATTTGTTGCATCATCCCTTGCATGAACTGATTCTGCTGTTGCTGCATCTGTTGCATAAATTGGTACAACGGGGCATTCCCTTCATCACCTTGTGGAACTGTCCCAGTTGGAGTAGTCCTTGGTCTTCCACGGTTGTTTCTGCGTCTATCAGCCATGTTCCTGAATTCCATATCAATAGGATTAAGTTGATCAGACTCAATACCATAAATATAACAGACAAGACCCATGGCGACACGCCGCATATGAAACGGAAAGAAACACTCATTCTATTTCATGGCTAGGTCGAGGATACGACCTGCTCTGATACCAACTGTAAAGACCATATACAATACATGCCTCAAATCATATATTATACATGAGTTTCACTTTTGGTACTGAAACATAACAAGTTCCTAGTTAACACATTATACACATAAATGCCTCTAATTCAAAACACCTAAAAGTCTAAGGCATTACATGTACAAGATGTTCCAAAATGATAAAAACTAAGAACTAGATCAATACAATGATCTCAAAACATAAATGCCATAGCGGAAGCCATGCCATCACAAAACCACGATCCGTAAGGAAAGTCAAATAACCTTGTCCTTACCCTTCGCCAAACCTGCAGAACCTGTGATGTAAACAACAACAGTGGGGTGAGATACATCAAATCTCAGTGAGTTCCCTATCTTAAAGTCCTCTCGGCTCTACAAGGTTCTAACAAACCTAACTCAAGTCAAAAAGGGAAAAAGGGAAGTGACCTTGAGTACACACACACTATATGGACACATGTTATGAGTTCATCAACTCACAATATCACTAATCCGTAACCACACCAAGGCATCCCCTTTTCCCGTCCGCTTCTACGTCTAGAAGACGACCCGAGTCATGGATCCTTGAACCTACTTGACATACAAATGGATTCGGGTTCTACGGGCCATAAACCGTTATGAACCGTCGCTTCACACGGGCCATAAACCGTCACAAGCATACGCTCCCAGAGCGCCATTCGTACTGCACACGGGAATCAAACCTGTCAAGTAGTTGTGCACAAGTTTCAGAGGAGCTCGAGACCCATGAAACGCACTCGCAAATAAAATCGGTTACGATTACGTGATCATACACAATCGTGATCGTGTTCGACAATCACAAGGCCATAATGCCTTAACACAACCAAACGGTTAACACACATGTTCCATACTAGTGTTTATTCGTTCTAAAATGTCCAACACTGCTTATGGTAATTGTCCTCACTCTACTTATTCCATATTTTAATCATGCTTACATTTTCAACAACCAATACACACCAAAATCAACAAAACGACACCATTCCAACAATTCCGATATAATTAAATCGGCCGTCAATCTTAAAACCAATGTAATAAGAAAGTACATTTTATTACCTTTCCAACGATACCAAAATTGTTCCATTCCGAGTTACGGATAAAAAGTTACGGCATTGGAAACAATCGATCGGGAAAATAAATCACAACAGCAGGATTCTGTAACTCTCCTGGCCGTACGCGTATTGGTACTCCCCGTACGCGTATTGCCCAAATGCTCGCCCGGCCATACGCGTATTGCCCCAAGCGATACGCGTATTGCCCAAAATCTCCGGCCATCCATACGCGTATTGCCCTTGCCGTACGCGTATTGACAGGCTCCATACGCGTATTGACATGCTCCATACGCGTATGGGCAGAGGAAAAATGCAGAAGTTCCTGCAGAATTTCTCTGCTACGGGTTGATCCAAAATCAACCCCAAATCCCATTTTCATCAATCAAAATGCATCAAAACATGTTATAACCTCACAACCAGTATAACATATAATCAAACATTGCATTTATCAGTTAGATTCACGAATTTTGTGCAAAAAGATTCAATTTCTAATCTAACTCTAAACTCCAAAAAACTCTACTCTAAAGAGTCTAACTAGAACCCACCTGGATTTCTAGACGAGGAGGTTGATACTGAGACGATTAGACGAAGAACAGATGAATTGATGATGATTCTTGAGCTTGTTGAGAAATCTTCTTCTCCTTTTCCTTTTCCTTCCTCTTTTCCTTTCTTTTCTTTCCTTCACTTTTCCTTCTCTAAGTTTCTCTACTTTTACCAAATAAGGAAAAATGAAAAGAAAATAGATAGTATAGAAACTATCATTTTTAGTAACACTACTAATGTCCAAAATTAGCTCAAATACATCAAATTATAAAAACTCAACGTTAACTACTATTAATTAAATCGACTCTGAGTTCGTCAGTTTACTCTAATTATTTTATCAAATAATTACTCAGAGTACTCCGGAACCCAGTTGATCATAATAATATTAACTCGAGCGTTTATAAATTTACGGGGTATTACAAAGGTCTTTTTGAATTGCTTATAGGTTGATTAACTTAATTTTAAAATACATCATGTTTTTAGCTCACTAGATTAAAAAATATACTTATATTAAAAATATATTAAATTAAATTTAAATATTTAATTATAATTTTATATAAAATATTCATTATCAATTTAAATACTTTAATATAAATTTTATAAAAAATATTTGTTATCAATTTAAATATTTAAATATTAATTTACATAAGTAAACAATAAAATAGTTGTGATTAAATAATATAAAAAACAACTAAGAAATAATCGTCATCAATACATGAAAGTAAAGGGACAACTCCACTCCATAAGACTCAGGGTATAAAACTAATTATCCAAAATGAAAGGTACAGTTTTTGGTCTCTATTTTTTACGACAGTTATCTTGAATCTTGAACTGGCTTAAAAGGTAAGGTAACCTGCCCAGATTGCTTGAACAATAGATGAAGCACGTTCAAATTGTTTTCAGCTTAATAACGTTATTATTGTGTGTGTGAGTAACACTAATTAAGGAATTGATTGGAAGGAGAAAACAAAAGATATTAGAGTGGAAGAAATTAGATTACATAATTAATTAGGATCAAATTAAAATAAATTAGGTAGAATTCATATTTTCACAATGACGTCTTTAATTTATGCATCTTCCTATATTATAAGGGAAAGGTTTTCATCTTTGTATCCCATTTGTAGTATTTGTGTTAGAAAAGATATATTAATGTTACATATGCAAAAATTGTTCATAGATAAATCTCTTATAAATTTTAGAAAATACAAAATAAATATACGTTTATACACTTCTATTTGTTTCCCTAAGCATGACACATAATCTTTTTATAAAGGTCTTTTTGAATTGCTTATAGGTTGATAAACTTAATTTTAAAATACAACATGTTTTTAGCACGCTAGATTAAAAAATATACTTATATTAAAAATATATTAAATTAAATTTAAATATTTAATTATAATTTTATATAAAATATTCATTATCAATTTAAATACTTTAATATAAATTTTATAAAAAATATTTGTTATCAATTTAAATATTTAAATATTAATTTACATAAGTAAACAATAAAATAGTTGTGATTAAATAATATAAAAAACAACTAAGAAGTAATCGTCATCAATACATGAAAGTAAAGGGACAACTCCACTCCATAAGACTCAGGGTATAAAACTAATTATCCAAAATGAAAGGTACAGTTTTTGGTCTCTATTTTTTACGACAGTTATCTTGAATCTTGAACTGGCTTAAAAGGTAAGGTAACCTGCCCAGATTGCTTGAACAATAGATGAAGCACGTTCAAATTGTTTTCAGCTTAATAACGTTATTATTGTGTGTGAGTAACACTCATTAAGGAATTGATCGGGAGGAGAAAACAAAAGATATTAGAGTTGAAGAAATTAGATTACATAATTAATTAGGATCAAATTAAAATAAATTAGGTAGAATTCATATTTTCACAATTACGTCTTTAATTTATGCATCTTCCTATATTATAAGGGAAAGGTTTTCATCTTTGTATCCCATTTGTAGTATTTGTGTTAGAAAAGATATATTAATGTTACATATGCAAAAATTGGTCATAGATAAATCTCTTATAAATTTTAGAAAATACAAAATAAATATACGTTTATACACTTCTATTTGTTTCCCTAAGCATGACACATAATCTTTTTATAAATGTCTTTTTGAATTGCTTATAGGTTGATAAACTTAATTTTAAAATACGACATGTTTTTAGCACACTAGATTAAAAAATATACTTATATTAAAAATATATTAAATTAAATTTAAATATTTAATTATAATTTAATATAAAAT
Organism: Lathyrus tuberosus; assembly: GCA_022829125.1. Taxonomy (NCBI): domain Eukaryota; kingdom Viridiplantae; phylum Streptophyta; class Magnoliopsida; order Fabales; family Fabaceae; genus Lathyrus; species Lathyrus tuberosus. The sequence goes on along the minus strand of JALAZF010000052.1, from coordinate 1,417,742 downwards.
ATTCATTATCAATTTAAATACTTTAATATAAATTTTATAAAAAATATTTGTTATCAATTTAAATATTTAAATATTAATTTACATAAGTAAACAATAAAATAGTTGTGATTAAATAATATAAAAAACAACTAAGAAGTAATCGTCATCAATACATGAAAGTAAAGGGACAACTCCACTCCATAAGACTCAGGGTATAAAACTAATTATCCAAAATGAAAGGTACAGTTTTTGGTCTCTATTTTTTACGACAGTTATCTTGAATCTTGAACTGGCTTAAAAGGTAAGGTAACCTGCCCAGATTGCTTGAACAATAGATGAAGCACGTTCAAATTGTTTTCAGCTTAATAACGTTATTATTGTGTGTGTGAGTAACACTAATTAAGGAATTGATTGGAGGAGAAAACAAAAGATATTAGAGTGGAAGAAATTAGATTACATAATTAATTAGGATCAAATTAAAATAAATTAGGTAGAATTCATATTTTCACAATGACGTCTTTAATTTATGCATCTTCCTATATTATAAGGGAAAGGTTTTCATCTTTGTATCCCATTTGTAGTATTTGTGTTAGAAAAGATATATTAATGTTACATATGCAAAAATTGGTCATAGATAAATCTCTTATAAATTTTAGAAAATACAAAATAAATATACGTTTATACACTTCTATTTGTTTCCCTAAGCATGACACATAATCTTTTTATAAAGGTCTTTTTGAATTGCTTATAGGTTGATAAACTTAATTTTAAAATACAACATGTTTTTAGCACACTAGATTAAAAAATATACTTATATTAAAAATATATTAAATTAAATTTAAATATTTAATTATAATTTAATATAAAATATTCATTATCAATTTAAATACTTTAATATAAATTTTATAAAAAATATTTGTTATCAATTTAAATATTTAAATATTAATTTACATAAGTAAACAATAAAATAGTTGTGATTAAATAATATAAAAAACAACTAAGAAGTAATCGTCATCAATACATGAAAGTAAAGGGACAACTCCACTCCATAAGACTCAGGGTATAAAACTAATTATCCAAAATGAAAGGTACAGTTTTTGGTCTCTATTTTTTACGACAGTTATCTTGAATCTTGAACTGGCTTAAAAGGTAAGGTAACCTGCCCAGATTGCTTGAACAATAGATGAAGCGCGTTCAAATTGTTTTCAGCTTAATAACGTTATTATTGTGTGTGTGAGTAACACTAATTAAGGAATTGATTGGAGGAGAAAACAAAAGATATTAGAGTGGAAGAAATTAGATTACATAATTAATTAGGATCAAATTAAAATAAATTAGGTAGAATTCATATTTTCACAATGACGTCTTTAATTTATGCATCTTCCTATATTATAAGGGAAAGGTTTTCATCTTTGTATCCCATTTGTAGTATTTGTGTTAGAAAAGATATATTAATGTTACATATGCAAAAATTGGTCATAGATAAATCTCTTATAAATTTTAGAAAATACAAAATAAATATACGTTTATACACTTCTATTTGTTTCCCTAAGCATGACACATAATCTTTTTATAAAGGTCTTTTTGAATTGCTTATAGGTTGATAAACTTAATTTTAAAATACAACATGTTTTTAGCTCGCTAGATTAAAAAATATACTTATATTAAAAATATATTAAATTAAATTTAAATATTTAATTATAATTTTATATAAAATATTCATTATCAATTTAAATACTTTAATATAAATTTTCTAAAAAATATTTGTTATCAATTTAAATATTTAAATATTAATTTACATAAGTAAACAATAAAATAGTTATGATTAAATAATAAAAAAAACAACTAAGAAGTAATCGTCATCAATACATGAAAGTAAAGGGACAACTCCACTCCATAAGACTCAGGGTATAAAACTAATTATCCAAAATGAAAGGTACAGTTTTTGGTCTCTATTTTTTACGACAGTTATCTTGAATCTTGAACTGGCTTAAAAGGTAAGGTAACCTGCCCAGATTGCTTGAACAATAGATGAAGCACGTTCAAATTGTTTTCAGCTTAATAACGTTATTATTGTGTGTGGGTAACACTCATTAAGGAATTGATCAGGAGGAGAAAACAAAAGATATTAGAGTTGAAGAAATTAGATTACATAATTAATTAGGATCAAATTAAAATAAATTAGGTAGAATTCATATTTTCACAATTACGTCTTTAATTTATGCATCTTCCTATATTATAAGGGAAAGGTTTTCATCTTTGTATCCCATTTGTAGTATTTGTGTTAGAAAAGATATATTAATGTTACATATGCAAAAATTGTTCATAGATAAATCTCTTATAAATTTTAGAAAATACAAAATAAATATACGTTTATACACTTCTATTTGTTTCCCTAAGCATGACACATAATCTTTTTATAAAGGTCTTATTGAATTGCTTATAGGTTGATTAACTTAATTTTAAAATACATCATGTTTTTAGCTCACTAGATTAAAAAATATACTTATATTAAAAATATATTAAATTAAATTTAAATATTTAATTATAATTTTATATAAAATATTCATTATCAATTTAAATACTTTAATATAAATTTTATAAAAAATATTTGTTATCAATTTAAATATTTAAATATTAATTTACATAAGTAAACAATAAAATAGTTGTGATTAAATAATATAAAAAACAACTAAGAAATAATCGTCATCAATACATGAAAGTAAAGGGACAACTCCACTCCATAAGACTCAGGGTATAAAACTAATTATCCAAAATGAAAGGTACAGTTTTTGGTCTCTATTTTTTACGACAGTTATCTTGAATCTTGAACTGGCTTAAAAGGTAAGGTAACCTGCCCAGATTGCTTGAACAATAGATGAAGCACGTTCAAATTGTTTTCAGCTTAAAAACATTATTATTGTGTGTGTGAGTAACACTAATTAAGGAATTGATTGGAGGAGAAAACAAAAGATATTAGAGTGGAAGAAATTAGATTACATAATTAATTAGGATCAAATTAAAATAAATTAGGTAGAATTCATATTTTCACAATGACGTCTTTAATTTATGCATCTTCCTATATTATAAGGGAAATGTTTTCATCTTTGTATCCCATTTGTAGTATTTGTGTTAGAAAAGATATATTAATGTTACATATGCAAAAATTGGTCATAGATAAATCTCTTATAAATTTTAGAAAATACAAAATAAATATACGTTTATACACTTCTATTTGTTTCCCTAAGCATGACACATAATCTTTTTATAAAGGTCTTTTTGAATTGCTTATAGGTTGATAAACTTAATTTTAAAATACAACATGTTTTTAGCACGCTAGATTAAAAAATATACTTATATTAAAAATATATTAAATTAAATTTAAATATTTAATTATAATTTTATATAAAATATTCATTATCAATTTAAATACTTTAATATAAATTTTATAAAAAATATTTGTTATCAATTTAAATATTTAAATATTAATTTACATAAGTAAACAATAAAATAGTTGTGATTAAATAATATAAAAAACAACTAAGAAGTAATCGTCATCAATACATGAAAGTAAAGGGACAACTCCACTCCATAAGACTCAGGGTATAAAACTAATTATCCAAAATGAAAGGTACAGTTTTTGGTCTCTATTTTTTACGACAGTTATCTTGAATCTTGAACTGGCTTAAAAGGTAAGGTAACCTGCCCAGATTGCTTGAACAATAGATGAAGCGCGTTCAAATTGTTTTCAGCTTAATAACGTTATTATTGTGTGTGTGAGTAACACTAATTAAGGAATTGATTGGAGGAGAAAACAAAAGATATTAGAGTGGAAGAAATTAGATTACATAATTAATTAGGATCAAATTAAAATAAATTAGGTAGAATTCATATTTTCACAATGACGTCTTTAATTTATGCATCTTCCTATATTATAAGGGAAAGGTTTTCATCTTTGTATCCCATTTGTAGTATTTGTGTTAGAAAAGATATATTAATGTTACATATGCAAAAATTGGTCATAGATAAATCTCTTATAAATTTTAGAAAATACAAAATAAATATACGTTTATACACTTCTATTTGTTTCCCTAAGCATGACACATAATCTTTTTATAAAGGTCTTTTTGAATTGCTTATAGGTTGATAAACTTAATTTTAAAATACAACATGTTTTTAGCTCGCTAGATTAAAAAATATACTTATATTAAAAATATATTAAATTAAATTTAAATATTTAATTATAATTTTATATAAAATATTCATTATCAATTTAAATACTTTAATATAAATTTTCTAAAAAATATTTGTTATCAATTTAAATATTTAAATATTAATTTACATAAGTAAACAATAAAATAGTTATGATTAAATAATAAAAAAAACAACTAAGAAGTAATCGTCATCAATACATGAAAGTAAAGGGACAACTCCACTCCATAAGACTCAGGGTATAAAACTAATTATCCAAAATGAAAGGTACAGTTTTTGGTCTCTATTTTTTACGACAGTTATCTTGAATCTTGAACTGGCTTAAAAGGTAAGGTAACCTGCCCAGATTGCTTGAACAATAGATGAAGCACGTTCAAATTGTTTTCAGCTTAATAACGTTATTATTGTGTGTGGGTAACACTCATTAAGGAATTGATCAGGAGGAGAAAACAAAAGATATTAGAGTTGAAGAAATTAGATTACATAATTAATTAGGATCAAATTAAAATAAATTAGGTAGAATTCATATTTTCACAATTACGTCTTTAATTTATGCATCTTCCTATATTATAAGGGAAAGGTTTTCATCTTTGTATCCCATTTGTAGTATTTGTGTTAGAAAAGATATATTAATGTTACATATGCAAAAATTGTTCATAGATAAATCTCTTATAAATTTTAGAAAATACAAAATAAATATACGTTTATACACTTCTATTTGTTTCCCTAAGCATGACACATAATCTTTTTATAAAGGTCTTATTGAATTGCTTATAGGTTGATTAACTTAATTTTAAAATACATCATGTTTTTAGCTCACTAGATTAAAAAATATACTTATATTAAAAATATATTAAATTAAATTTAAATATTTAATTATAATTTTATATAAAATATTCATTATCAATTTAAATACTTTAATATAAATTTTATAAAAAATATTTGTTATCAATTTAAATATTTAAATATTAATTTACATAAGTAAACAATAAAATAGTTGTGATTAAATAATATAAAAAACAACTAAGAAATAATCGTCATCAATACATGAAAGTAAAGGGACAACTCCACTCCATAAGACTCAGGGTATAAAACTAATTATCCAAAATGAAAGGTACAGTTTTTGGTCTCTATTTTTTACGACAGTTATCTTGAATCTTGAACTGGCTTAAAAGGTAAGGTAACCTGCCCAGATTGCTTGAACAATAGATGAAGCACGTTCAAATTGTTTTCAGCTTAAAAACATTATTATTGTGTGTGTGAGTAACACTAATTAAGGAATTGATTGGAGGAGAAAACAAAAGATATTAGAGTGGAAGAAATTAGATTACATAATTAATTAGGATCAAATTAAAATAAATTAGGTAGAATTCATATTTTCACAATGACGTCTTTAATTTATGCATCTTCCTATATTATAAGGGAAATGTTTTCATCTTTGTATCCCATTTGTAGTATTTGTGTTAGAAAAGATATATTAATGTTACATATGCAAAAATTGGTCATAGATAAATCTCTTATAAATTTTAGAAAATACAAAATAAATATACGTTTATACACTTCTATTTGTTTCCCTAAGCATGACACATAATCTTTTTATAAAGGTCTTTTTGAATTGCTTATAGGTTGATAAACTTAATTTTAAAATACAACATGTTTTTAGCACGCTAGATTAAAAAATATACTTATATTAAAAATATATTAAATTAAATTTAAATATTTAATTATAATTTTATATAAAATATTCATTATCAATTTAAATACTTTAATATAAATTTTATAAAAAATATTTGTTATCAATTTAAATATTTAAATATTAATTTACATAAGTAAACAATAAAATAGTTGTGATTAAATAATATAAAAAACAACTAAGAAGTAATCGTCATCAATACATGAAAGTAAAGGGACAACTCCACTCCATAAGACTCAGGGTATAAAACTAATTATCCAAAATGAAAGGTACAGTTTTTGGTCTCTATTTTTTACGACAGTTATCTTGAATCTTGAACTGGCTTAAAAGGTAAGGTAACCTGCCCAGATTGCTTGAACAATAGATGAAGCACGTTCAAATTGTTTTCAGCTTAATAACGTTATTATTGTGTGTGAGTAACACTCATTAAGGAATTGATCGGAAGGAGAAAACAAAAGATATTAGAGTTGAAGAAATTAAATTACATAATTAATTAGGATCAAATTAAAATAAATTAGGTAGAATTCATATTTTCACAATTACGTCTTTAATTTATGCATCTTCCTATATTATAAGGGAAAGGTTTTCATCTTTGTATCCCATTTGTAGTATTTGTGTTAGAAAAGATATATTAATGTTACATATGCAAAAATTGTTCATAGATAAATCTCTTATAAATTTTAGAAAATACAAAATAAATATACGTTTATACACTTCTATTTGTTTCCCTAAGCATGACACATAATCTTTTTATAAAGGTCTTTTTGAATTGCTTATAGGTTGATAAACTTAATTTTAAAATACAACATGTTTTTAGCACACTAGATTAAAAAATATACTTATATTAAAAATATATTAAATTAAATTTAAATATTTAATTATAATTTTATATAAAATATTCATTATCAATTTAAATACTTTAATATAAATTTTATAAAAAATATTTGTTATCAATTTAAATATTTAAATATTAATTTACATAAGTAAACAATAAAATAGTTGTGATTAAATAATATAAAAAACAACTAAGAAGTAATCGTCATCAATACATGAAAGTAAAGGGACAACTCCACTCCATAAGACTCAGGGTATAAAACTAATTATCCAAAATGAAAGGTACAGTTTTTGGTCTCTATTTTTTACGACAGTTATCTTGAATCTTGAACTGGCTTAAAAGGTAAGGTAACCTGCCCAGATTGCTTGAACAATAGATGAAGCACGTTCAAATTGTTTTCAGCTTAATAACGTTATTATTGTGTGTGAGTAACACTCATTAAGGAATTGATCGGAAGGAGAAAACAAAAGATATTAGAGTTGAAGAAATTAGATTACATAATTAATTAGGATCAAATTAAAATAAATTAGGTAGAATTCATATTTTCACAATTACGTCTTTAATTTATGCATCTTCCTATATTATAAGGGAAAGGTTTTCATCTTTGTATCCCATTTGTAGTATTTGTGTTAGAAAAGATATATTAATGTTACATATGCAAAAATTGTTCATAGATAAATCTCTTATAAATTTTAGAAAATACAAAATAAATATACGTTTATACACTTCTATTTGTTTCCCTAAGCATGACACATAATCTTTTTATAAAGGTCTTTTTGAATTGCTTATAGGTTGATAAACTTAATTTTAAAATACAACATGTTTTTAGCACACTAGATTAAAAAATATACTTATATTAAAAATATATTAAATTAAATTTAAATATTTAATTATAATTTTATATAAAATATTCATTATCAATTTAAATACTTTAATATAAATTTTATAAAAAATATTTGTTATCAATTTAAATATTTAAATATTAATTTACATAAGTAAACAATAAAATAGTTATGATTAAATAATATAAAAAACAACTAAGAAGTAATCGTCATCAATACATGAAAGTAAAGGGACAACTCCACTCCATAAGACTCAGGGTATAAAACTAATTATCCAAAATGAAAGGTACAGTTTTTGGTCTCTATTTTTTACGACAGTTATCTTGAATCTTGAACTGGCTTAAAAGGTAAGGTAACCTGCCCAGATTGCTTGAACAATAGATGAAGCACGTTCAAATTGTTTTCAGCTTAATAACGTTATTATTGTGTGTGTGAGTAACACTAATTAAGGAATTGATTGGAGGAGAAAACAAAAGATATTAGAGTGGAAGAAATTAGATTACATAATTAATTAGGATCAAATTAAAATAAATTAGGTAGAATTCATATTTTCACAATGACGTCTTTAATTTATGCATCTTCCTATATTATAAGGGAAATGTTTTCATCTTTGTATCCCATTTGTAGTATTTGTGTTAGAAAAGATATATTAATGTTACATATGCAAAAATTGGTCATAGATAAATCTCTTATAAATTTTAGAAAATACAAAATAAATATACGTTTATACACTTCTATTTGTTTCCCTAAGCATGACACATAATCTTTTTATAAAGGTCTTTTTGAATTGCTTATAGGTTGATAAACTTAATTTTAAAATACAACATGTTTTTAGCACGCTAGATTAAAAAATATACTTATATTAAAAATATATTAAATTAAATTTAAATATTTAATTATAATTTTATATAAAATATTCATTATCAATTTAAATACTTTAATATAAATTTTATAAAAAATATTTGTTATCAATTTAAATATTTAAATATTAATTTACATAAGTAAACAATAAAATAGTTGTGATTAAATAATATAAAAAACAACTAAGAAGTAATCGTCATCAATACATGAAAGTAAAGGGACAACTCCACTCCATAAGACTCAGGGTATAAAACTAATTATCCAAAATGAAAGGTACAGTTTTTGGTCTCTATTTTTTACGACAGTTATCTTGAATCTTGAACTGGCTTAAAAGGTAAGGTAACCTGCCCAGATTGCTTGAACAATAGATGAAGCACGTTCAAATTGTTTTCAGCTTAATAACGTTATTATTGTGTGTGAGTAACACTCATTAAGGAATTGATCGGAAGGAGAAAACAAAAGATATTAGAGTTGAAGAAATTAAATTACATAATTAATTAGGATCAAATTAAAATAAATTAGGTAGAATTCATATTTTCACAATTACGTCTTTAATTTATGCATCTTCCTATATTATAAGGGAAAGGTTTTCATCTTTGTATCCCATTTGTAGTATTTGTGTTAGAAAAGATATATTAATGTTACATATGCAAAAATTGTTCATAGATAAATCTCTTATAAATTTTAGAAAATACAAAATAAATATACGTTTATACACTTCTATTTGTTTCCCTAAGCATGACACATAATCTTTTTATAAAGGTCTTTTTGAATTGCTTATAGGTTGATAAACTTAATTTTAAAATACAACATGTTTTTAGCACACTAGATTAAAAAATATACTTATATTAAAAATATATTAAATTAAATTTAAATATTTAATTATAATTTTATATAAAATATTCATTATCAATTTAAATACTTTAATATAAATTTTATAAAAAATATTTGTTATCAATTTAAATATTTAAATATTAATTTACATAAGTAAACAATAAAATAGTTGTGATTAAATAATATAAAAAACAACTAAGAAGTAATCGTCATCAATACATGAAAGTAAAGGGACAACTCCACTCCATAAGACTCAGGGTATAAAACTAATTATCCAAAATGAAAGGTACAGTTTTTGGTCTCTATTTTTTACGACAGTTATCTTGAATCTTGAACTGGCTTAAAAGGTAAGGTAACCTGCCCAGATTGCTTGAACAATAGATGAAGCACGTTCAAATTGTTTTCAGCTTAATAACGTTATTATTGTGTGTGAGTAACACTCATTAAGGAATTGATCGGAAGGAGAAAACAAAAGATATTAGAGTTGAAGAAATTAGATTACATAATTAATTAGGATCAAATTAAAATAAATTAGGTAGAATTCATATTTTCACAATTACGTCTTTAATTTATGCATCTTCCTATATTATAAGGGAAAGGTTTTCATCTTTGTATCCCATTTGTAGTATTTGTGTTAGAAAAGATATATTAATGTTACATATGCAAAAATTGTTCATAGATAAATCTCTTATAAATTTTAGAAAATACAAAATAAATATACGTTTATACACTTCTATTTGTTTCCCTAAGCATGACACATAATCTTTTTATAAAGGTCTTTTTGAATTGCTTATAGGTTGATAAACTTAATTTTAAAATACAACATGTTTTTAGCACACTAGATTAAAAAATATACTTATATTAAAAATATATTAAATTAAATTTAAATATTTAATTATAATTTTATATAAAATATTCATTATCAATTTAAATACTTTAATATAAATTTTATAAAAAATATTTGTTATCAATTTAAATATTTAAATATTAATTTACATAAGTAAACAATAAAATAGTTGTGATTAAATAATATAAAAAACAACTAAGAAGTAATCGTCATCAATACATGAAAGTAAAGGGACAACTCCACTCCATAAGACTCAGGGTTTAAAACTAATTATCCAAAATGAAAGGTACATTTTTTGGTCTCTATTTTTTACGACAGTTATCTTGAATCTTGAACCGGCTTAAAAGGTAAGGTAACCTGCCCAGATTGCTTGAACAATAGATGAAGCGCGTTCAAATTGTTTTCAGCTTAATAACGTTATTATTGTGTGTGTGAGTAACACTAATTAAGGAATTGATTGGAGGAGAAAACAAAAGATATTAGAGTGGAAGAAATTAGATTACATAATTAATTAGGATCAAATTAAAATAAATTAGGTAGAATTCATATTTTCACAATGACGTCTTTAATTTATGCATCTTCCTATATTATAAGGGAAAGGTTTTCATCTTTGTATCCCATTTGTAGTATTTGTGTTAGAAAAGATATATTAATGTTACATATGCAAAAATTGGTCATAGATAAATCTCTTATAAATTTTAGAAAATACAAAATAAATATACGTTTATACACTTCTATTTGTTTCCCTAAGCATGACACATAATCTTTTTATAAAGGTCTTTTTGAATTGCTTATAGGTTGATAAACTTAATTTTAAAATACAACATGTTTTTAGCTCGCTAGATTAAAAAATATACTTATATTAAAAATATATTAAATTAAATTTAAATATTTAATTATAATTTTATATAAAATATTCATTATCAATTTAAATACTTTAATATAAATTTTCTAAAAAATATTTGTTATCAATTTAAATATTTAAATATTAATTTACATAAGTAAACAATAAAATAGTTATGATTAAATAATAAAAAAAACAACTAAGAAGTAATCGTCATCAATACATGAAAGTAAAGGGACAACTCCACTCCATAAGACTCAGGGTATAAAACTAATTATCCAAAATGAAAGGTACAGTTTTTGGTCTCTATTTTTTACGACAGTTATCTTGAATCTTGAACTGGCTTAAAAGGTAAGGTAACCTGCCCAGATTGCTTGAACAATAGATGAAGCACGTTCAAATTGTTTTCAGCTTAATAACGTTATTATTGTGTGTGGGTAACACTCATTAAGGAATTGATCAGGAGGAGAAAACAAAAGATATTAGAGTTGAAGAAATTAGATTACATAATTAATTAGGATCAAATTAAAATAAATTAGGTAGAATTCATATTTTCACAATTACGTCTTTAATTTATGCATCTTCCTATATTATAAGGGAAAGGTTTTCATCTTTGTATCCCATTTGTAGTATTTGTGTTAGAAAAGATATATTAATGTTACATATGCAAAAATTGTTCATAGATAAATCTCTTATAAATTTTAGAAAATACAAAATAAATATACGTTTATACACTTCTATTTGTTTCCCTAAGCATGACACATAATCTTTTTATAAAGGTCTTTTTGAATTGCTTATAGGTTGATTAACTTAATTTTAAAATACATCATGTTTTTAGCTCACTAGATTAAAAAATATACTTATATTAAAAATATATTAAATTAAATTTAAATATTTAATTATAATTTTATATAAAATATTCATTATCAATTTAAATACTTTAATATAAATTTTATAAAAAATATTTGTTATCAATTTAAATATTTAAATATTAATTTACATAAGTAAACAATAAAATAGTTGTGATTAAATAATATAAAAAACAACTAAGAAATAATCGTCATCAATACATGAAAGTAAAGGGACAACTCCACTCCATAAGACTCAGGGTATAAAACTAATTATCCAAAATGAAAGGTACAGTTTTTGGTCTCTATTTTTTACGACAGTTATCTTGAATCTTGAACTGGCTTAAAAGGTAAGGTAACCTGCCCAGATTGCTTGAACAATAGATGAAGCACGTTCAAATTGTTTTCAGCTTAAAAACATTATTATTGTGTGTGTGAGTAACACTAATTAAGGAATTGATTGGAGGAGAAAACAAAAGATATTAGAGTGGAAGAAATTAGATTACATAATTAATTAGGATCAAATTAAAATAAATTAGGTAGAATTCATATTTTCACAATGACGTCTTTAATTTATGCATCTTCCTATATTATAAGGGAAATGTTTTCATCTTTGTATCCCATTTGTAGTATTTGTGTTAGAAAAGATATATTAATGTTACATATGCAAAAATTGGTCATAGATAAATCTCTTATAAATTTTAGAAAATACAAAATAAATATACGTTTATACACTTCTATTTGTTTCCCTAAGCATGACACATAATCTTTTTATAAAGGTCTTTTTGAATTGCTTATAGGTTGATAAACTTAATTTTAAAATACAACATGTTTTTAGCACGCTAGATTAAAAAATATACTTATATTAAAAATATATTAAATTAAATTTAAATATTTAATTATAATTTTATATAAAATATTCATTATCAATTTAAATACTTTAATATAAATTTTATAAAAAATATTTGTTATCAATTTAAATATTTAAATATTAATTTACATAAGTAAACAATAAAATAGTTGTGATTAAATAATATAAAAAACAACTAAGAAGTAATCGTCATCAATACATGAAAGTAAAGGGACAACTCCACTCCATAAGACTCAGGGTATAAAACTAATTATCCAAAATGAAAGGTACAGTTTTTGGTCTCTATTTTTTACGACAGTTATCTTGAATCTTGAACTGGCTTAAAAGGTAAGGTAACCTGCCCAGATTGCTTGAACAATAGATGAAGCACGTTCAAATTGTTTTCAGCTTAATAACGTTATTATTGTGTGTGAGTAACACTCATTAAGGAATTGATCGGAAGGAGAAAACAAAAGATATTAGAGTTGAAGAAATTAAATTACATAATTAATTAGGATCAAATTAAAATAAATTAGGTAGAATTCATATTTTCACAATTACGTCTTTAATTTATGCATCTTCCTATATTATAAGGGAAAGGTTTTCATCTTTGTATCCCATTTGTAGTGTTTGTGTTAGAAAAGATATATTAATGTTACATATGCAAAAATTGTTCATAGATAAATCTCTTATAAATTTTAGAAAATACAAAATAAATATACGTTTATACACTTCTATTTGTTTCCCTAAGCATGACACATAATCTTTTTATAAAGGTCTTTTTGAATTGCTTATAGGTTGATAAACTTAATTTTAAAATACAACATGTTTTTAGCACACTAGATTAAAAAATATACTTATATTAAAAATATATTAAATTAAATTTAAATATTTAATTATAATTTTATATAAAATATTCATTATCAATTTAAATACTTTAATATAAATTTTATAAAAAATATTTGTTATCAATTTAAATATTTAAATATTAATTTACATAAGTAAACAATAAAATAGTTGTGATTAAATAATATAAAAAACAACTAAGAAGTAATCGTCATCAATACATGAAAGTAAAGGGACAACTCCACTCCATAAGACTCAGGGTATAAAACTAATTATCCAAAATGAAAGGTACAGTTTTTGGTCTCTATTTTTTACGACAGTTATCTTGAATCTTGAACTGGCTTAAAAGGTAAGGTAACCTGCCCAGATTGCTTGAACAATAGATGAAGCACGTTCAAATTGTTTTCAGCTTAATAACGTTATTATTGTGTGTGAGTAACACTCATTAAGGAATTGATCGGAAGGAGAAAACAAAAGATATTAGAGTTGAAGAAATTAGATTACATAATTAATTAGGATCAAATTAAAATAAATTAGGTAGAATTCATATTTTCACAATTACGTCTTTAATTTATGCATCTTCCTATATTATAAGGGAAAGGTTTTCATCTTTGTATCCCATTTGTAGTATTTGTGTTAGAAAAGATATATTAATGTTACATATGCAAAAATTGTTCATAGATAAATCTCTTATAAATTTTAGAAAATACAAAATAAATATACGTTTATACACTTCTATTTGTTTCCCTAAGCATGACACATAATCTTTTTATAAAGGTCTTTTTGAATTGCTTATAGGTTGATAAACTTAATTTTAAAATACAACATGTTTTTAGCACACTAGATTAAAAAATATACTTATATTAAAAATATATTAAATTAAATTTAAATATTTAATTATAATTTTATATAAAATATTCATTATCAATTTAAATACTTTAATATAAATTTTATAAAAAATATTTGTTATCAATTTAAATATTTAAATATTAATTTACATAAGTAAACAATAAAATAGTTATGATTAAATAATATAAAAAACAACTAAGAAGTAATCGTCATCAATACATGAAAGTAAAGGGACAACTCCACTCCATAAGACTCAGGGTATAAAACTAATTATCCAAAATGAAAGGTACAGTTTTTGGTCTCTATTTTTTACGACAGTTATCTTGAATCTTGAACTGGCTTAAAAGGTAAGGTAACCTGCCCAGATTGCTTGAACAATAGATGAAGCACGTTCAAATTGTTTTCAGCTTAATAACGTTATTATTGTGTGTGTGAGTAACACTAATTAAGGAATTGATTGGAGGAGAAAACAAAAGATATTAGAGTGGAAGAAATTAGATTACATAATTAATTAGGATCAAATTAAAATAAATTAGGTAGAATTCATATTTTCACAATGACGTCTTTAATTTATGCATCTTCCTATATTATAAGGGAAAGGTTTTCATCTTTGTATCCCATTTGTAGTATTTGTGTTAGAAAAGATATATTAATGTTACATATGCAAAAATTGGTCATAGATAAATCTCTTATAAATTTTAGAAAATACAAAATAAATATACGTTTATACACTTCTATTTGTTTCCCTAAGCATGACACATAATCTTTTTATAAAGGTCTTTTTGAATTGCTTATAGGTTGATAAACTTAATTTTAAAATACAACATGTTTTTAGCACGCTAGATTAAAAAATATACTTATATTAAAAATATATTAAATTAAATTTAAATATTTAATTATAATTTTATATAAAATATTCATTATCAATTTAAATACTTTAATATAAATTTTATAAAAAATATTTGTTATCAATTTAAATATTTAAATATTAATTTACATAAGTAAACAATAAAATAGTTGTGATTAAATAATATAAAAAACAACTAAGAAGTAATCGTCATCAATACATGAAAGTAAAGGGACAACTCCACTCCATAAGACTCAGGGTATAAAACTAATTATCCAAAATGAAAGGTACAGTTTTTGGTCTCTATTTTTTACGACAGTTATCTTGAATCTTGAACTGGCTTAAAAGGTAAGGTAACCTGCCCAGATTGCTTGAACAATAGATGAAGCACGTTCAAATTGTTTTCAGCTTAATAACGTTATTATTGTGTGTGTGAGTAACACTAATTAAGGAATTGATTGGAGGAGAAAACAAAAGATATTAGAGTGGAAGAAATTAGATTACATAATTAATTAGGATCAAATTAAAATAAATTAGGTAGAATTCATATTTTCACAATGACGTCTTTAATTTATGCATCTTCCTATATTATAAGGGAAAGGTTTTCATCTTTGTATCCCATTTGTAGTATTTGTGTTAGAAAAGATATATTAATGTTACATATGCAAAAATTGGTCATAGATAAATCTCTTATAAATTTTAGAAAATACAAAATAAATATACGTTTATACACTTCTATTTGTTTCCCTAAGCATGACACATAATCTTTTTATAAAGGTCTTTTTGAATTGCTTATAGGTTGATAAACTTAATTTTAAAATACAACATGTTTTTAGCACGCTAGATTAAAAAATATACTTATATTAAAAATATATTAAATTAAATTTAAATATTTAATTATAATTTTATATAAAATATTCATTATCAATTTAAATACTTTAATATAAATTTTATAAAAAATATTTGTTATCAATTTAAATATTTAAATATTAATTTACATAAGTAAACAATAAAATAGTTGTGATTAAATAATATAAAAAACAACTAAGAAGTAATCGTCATCAATACATGAAAGTAAAGGGACAACTCCACTCCATAAGACTCAGGGTATAAAACTAATTATCCAAAATGAAAGGTACAGTTTTTGGTCTCTATTTTTTACGACAGTTATCTTGAATCTTGAACTGGCTTAAAAGGTAAGGTAACCTGCCCAGATTGCTTGAACAATAGATGAAGCACGTTCAAATTGTTTTCAGCTTAATAACGTTATTATTGTGTGTGTGAGTAACACTAATTAAGGAATTGATTGGAGGAGAAAACAAAAGATATTAGAGTGGAAGAAATTAGATTACATAATTAATTAGGATCAAATTAAAATAAATTAGGTAGAATTCATATTTTCACAATGACGTCTTTAATTTATGCATCTTCCTATATTATAAGGGAAAGGTTTTCATCTTTGTATCCCATTTGTAGTATTTGTGTTAGAAAAGATATATTAATGTTACATATGCAAAAATTGGTCATAGATAAATCTCTTATAAATTTTAGAAAATACAAAATAAATATACGTTTATACACTTCTATTTGTTTCCCTAAGCATGACACATAATCTTTTTATAAAGGTCTTTTTGAATTGCTTATAGGTTGATAAACTTAATTTTAAAATACAACATGTTTTTAGCACGCTAGATTAAAAAATATACTTATATTAAAAATATATTAAATTAAATTTAAATATTTAATTATAATTTTATATAAAATATTCATTATCAATTTAAATACTTTAATATAAATTTTATAAAAAATATTTGTTATCAATTTAAATATTTAAATATTAATTTACATAAGTAAACAATAAAATAGTTGTGATTAAATAATATAAAAAACAACTAAGAAGTAATCGTCATCAATACATGAAAGTAAAGGGACAACTCCACTCCATAAGACTCAGGGTATAAAACTAATTATCCAAAATGAAAGGTACAGTTTTTGGTCTCTATTTTTTACGACAGTTATCTTGAATCTTGAACTGGCTTAAAAGGTAAGGTAACCTGCCCAGATTGCTTGAACAATAGATGAAGCACGTTCAAATTGTTTTCAGCTTAATAACGTTATTATTGTGTGTGTGAGTAACACTAATTAAGGAATTGATTGGAGGAGAAAACAAAAGATATTAGAGTGGAAGAAATTAGATTACATAATTAATTAGGATCAAATTAAAATAAATTAGGTAGAATTCATATTTTCACAATGACGTCTTTAATTTATGCATCTTCCTATATTATAAGGGAAAGGTTTTCATCTTTGTATCCCATTTGTAGTATTTGTGTTAGAAAAGATATATTAATGTTACATATGCAAAAATTGGTCATAGATAAATCTCTTATAAATTTTAGAAAATACAAAATAAATATACGTTTATACACTTCTATTTGTTTCCCTAAGCATGACACATAATCTTTTTATAAAGGTCTTTTTGAATTGCTTATAGGTTGATAAACTTAATTTTAAAATACAACATGTTTTTAGCACGCTAGATTAAAAAATATACTTATATTAAAAATATATTAAATTAAATTTAAATATTTAATTATAATTTTATATAAAATATTCATTATCAATTTAAATACTTTAATATAAATTTTATAAAAAATATTTGTTATCAATTTAAATATTTAAATATTAATTTACATAAGTAAACAATAAAATAGTTGTGATTAAATAATATAAAAAACAACTAAGAAGTAATCGTCATCAATACATGAAAGTAAAGGGACAACTCCACTCCATAAGACTCAGGGTATAAAACTAATTATCCAAAATGAAAGGTACAGTTTTTGGTCTCTATTTTTTACGACAGTTATCTTGAATCTTGAACTGGCTTAAAAGGTAAGGTAACCTGCCCAGATTGCTTGAACAATAGATGAAGCACGTTCAAATTGTTTTCAGCTTAATAACGTTATTATTGTGTGTGTGAGTAACACTAATTAAGGAATTGATTGGAGGAGAAAACAAAAGATATTAGAGTGGAAGAAATTAGATTACATAATTAATTAGGATCAAATTAAAATAAATTAGGTAGAATTCATATTTTCACAATGACGTCTTTAATTTATGCATCTTCCTATATTATAAGGGAAAGGTTTTCATCTTTGTATCCCATTTGTAGTATTTGTGTTAGAAAAGATATATTAATGTTACATATGCAAAAATTGGTCATAGATAAATCTCTTATAAATTTTAGAAAATACAAAATAAATATACGTTTATACACTTCTATTTGTTTCCCTAAGCATGACACATAATCTTTTTATAAAGGTCTTTTTGAATTGCTTATAGGTTGATAAACTTAATTTTAAAATACAACATGTTTTTAGCACGCTAGATTAAAAAATATACTTATATTAAAAATATATTAAATTAAATTTAAATATTTAATTATAATTTTATATAAAATATTCATTATCAATTTAAATACTTTAATATAAATTTTATAAAAAATATTTGTTATCAATTTAAATATTTAAATATTAATTTACATAAGTAAACAATAAAATAGTTGTGATTAAATAATATAAAAAACAACTAAGAAGTAATCGTCATCAATACATGAAAGTAAAGGGACAACTCCACTCCATAAGACTCAGGGTATAAAACTAATTATCCAAAATGAAAGGTACAGTTTTTGGTCTCTATTTTTTACGACAGTTATCTTGAATCTTGAACTGGCTTAAAAGGTAAGGTAACCTGCCCAGATTGCTTGAACAATAGATGAAGCACGTTCAAATTGTTTTCAGCTTAATAACGTTATTATTGTGTGTGAGTAACACTCATTAAGGAATTGATCGGAAGGAGAAAACAAAAGATATTAGAGTTGAAGAAATTAGATTACGGAATTAATTAGGATCAAATTAAAATAAATTAGGTAGAATTCATATTTTCACAATTACGTCTTTAATTTATGCATCTTCCTATATTATAAGGGAAAGGTTTTCATCTTTGTATCCCATTTGTAGTATTTGTGTTAGAAAAGATATATTAATGTTACATATGCAAAAATTGTTCATAGATAAATCTCTTATAAATTTTAGAAAATACAAAATAAATATACGTTTATACACTTCTATTTGTTTCCCTAAGCATGACACATAATCTTTTTATAAAGGTCTTTTTGAATTGCTTATAGGTTGATAAACTTAATTTTAAAATACAACATGTTTTTAGCACACTAGATTAAAAAATATGCTTATATTAAAAATATATTAAATTAAATTTAAATATTTAATTATAATTTTATATAAAATATTCATTATCAATTTAAATACTTTAATATAAATTTTATAAAAAATATTTGTTATCAATTTAAATATTTAAATATTAATTTACATAAGTAAACAATAAAATAGTTGTGATTAAATAATATAAAAAACAACTAAGAAGTAATCGTCATCAATACATGAAAGTAAAGGGACAACTCCACTCCATAAGACTCAGGGTATAAAACTAATTATCCAAAATGAAAGGTACAGTTTTTGGTCTCTATTTTTTACGACAGTTATCTTGAATCTTGAACTGGCTTAAAAGGTAAGGTAACCTGCCCAGATTGCTTGAACAATAGATGAAGCACGTTCAAATTGTTTTCAGCTTAATAACGTTATTATTGTGTGTGTGAGTAACACTAATTAAGGAATTGATTGGAGGAGAAAACAAAAGATATTAGAGTGGAAGAAATTAGATTACATAATTAATTAGGATCAAATTAAAATAAATTAGGTAGAATTCATATTTTCACAATGACGTCTTTAATTTATGCATCTTCCTATATTATAAGGGAAAGGTTTTCATCTTTGTATCCCATTTGTAGTATTTGTGTTAGAAAAGATATATTAATGTTACATATGCAAAAATTGTTCATAGATAAATCTCTTATAAATTTTAGAAAATACAAAATAAATATACGTTTATACACTTCTATTTGTTTCCCTAAGCATGACACATAATCTTTTTATAAAGGTCTTTTTGAATTGCTTATAGGTTGATAAACTTAATTTTAAAATACAACATGTTTTTAGCACACTAGATTAAAAAATATACTTATATTAAAAATATATTAAATTAAATTTAAATATTTAATTATAATTTTATATAAAATATTCATTATCAATTTAAATACTTTAATATAAATTTTATAAAAAATATTTGTTATCAATTTAAATATTTAAATATTAATTTACATAAGTAAACAATAAAATAGTTATGATTAAATAATATAAAAAACAACTAAGAAGTAATCGTCATCAATACATGAAAGTAAAGGGACAACTCCACTCCATAAGACTCAGGGTATAAAACTAATTATCCAAAATGAAAGGTACAGTTTTTGGTCTCTATTTTTTACGACAGTTATCTTGAATCTTGAACTGGCTTAAAAGGTAAGGTAACCTGCCCAGATTGCTTGAACAATAGATGAAGCACGTTCAAATTGTTTTCAGCTTAATAACGTTATTATTGTGTGTGTGAGTAACACTAATTAAGGAATTGATTGGAGGAGAAAACAAAAGATATTAGAGTGGAAGAAATTAGATTACATAATTAATTAGGATCAAATTAAAATAAATTAGGTAGAATTCATATTTTCACAATGACGTCTTTAATTTATGCATCTTCCTATATTATAAGGGAAAGGTTTTCATCTTTGTATCCCATTTGTAGTATTTGTGTTAGAAAAGATATATTAATGTTACATATGCAAAAATTGGTCATAGATAAATCTCTTATAAATTTTAGAAAATACAAAATAAATATACGTTTATACACTTCTATTTGTTTCCCTAAGCATGACACATAATCTTATTATAAAGGTCTTTTTGAATTGCTTATAGGTTGATAAACTTAATTTTAAAATACAACATGTTTTTAGCACACTAGATTAAAAAATATACTTATATTAAAAATATATTAAATTAAATTTAAATATTTAATTATAATTTTATATAAAATATTCATTATCAATTTAAATACTTTAATATAAATTTTATAAAAAATATTTGTTATCAATTTAAATATTTAAATATTAATTTACATAAGTAAACAATAAAATAGTTATGATTAAATAATATAAAAAACAACTAAGAAGTAATCGTCATCAATACATGAAAGTAAAGGGACAACTCCACTCCATAAGACTCAGGGTATAAAACTAATTATCCAAAATGAAAGGTACAGTTTTTGGTCTCTATTTTTTACGACAGTTATCTTGAATCTTGAACTGGCTTAAAAGGTAAGGTAACCTGCCCAGATTGCTTGAACAATAGATGAAGCACGTTCAAATTGTTTTCAGCTTAATAACGTTATTATTGTGTGTGTGAGTAACACTAATTAAGGAATTGATTGGAGGAGAAAACAAAAGATATTAGAGTGGAAGAAATTAGATTACATAATTAATTAGGATCAAATTAAAATAAATTAGGTAGAATTCATATTTTCACAATGACGTCTTTAATTTATGCATCTTCCTATATTATAAGGGAAAGGTTTTCATCTTTGTATCCCATTTGTAGTATTTGTGTTAGAAAAGATATATTAATGTTACATATGCAAAAATTGGTCATAGATAAATCTCTTATAAATTTTAGAAAATACAAAATAAATATACGTTTATACACTTCTATTTGTTTCCCTAAGCATGACACATAATCTTTTTATAAAGGTCTTTTTGAATTGCTTATAGGTTGATAAACTTAATTTTAAAATACAACATGTTTTTAGCACGCTAGATTAAAAAATATACTTATATTAAAAATATATTAAATTAAATTTAAATATTTAATTATAATTTTATATAAAATATTCATTATCAATTTAAATACTTTAATATAAATTTTATAAAAAATATTTGTTATCAATTTAAATATTTAAATATTAATTTACATAAGTAAACAATAAAATAGTTATGATTAAATAATATAAAAAACAACTAAGAAGTAATCGTCATCAATACATGAAAGTAAAGGGACAACTCCACTCCATAAGACTCAGGGTATAAAACTAATTATCCAAAATGAAAGGTACAGTTTTTGGTCTCTATTTTTTACGACAGTTATCTTGAATCTTGAACTGGCTTAAAAGGTAAGGTAACCTGCCCAGATTGCTTGAACAATAGATGAAGCACGTTCAAATTGTTTTCAGCTTAATAACGTTATTATTGTGTGTGTGAGTAACACTAATTAAGGAATTGATTGGAGGAGAAAACAAAAGATATTAGAGTGGAAGAAATTAGATTACATAATTAATTAGGATCAAATTAAAATAAATTAGGTAGAATTCATATTTTCACAATGACGTCTTTAATTTATGCATCTTCCTATATTATAAGGGAAAGGTTTTCATCTTTGTATCCCATTTGTAGTATTTGTGTTAGAAAAGATATATTAATGTTACATATGCAAAAATTGGTCATAGATAAATCTCTTATAAATTTTAGAAAATACAAAATAAATATACGTTTATACACTTCTATTTGTTTCCCTAAGCATGACACATAATCTTTTTATAAAGGTCTTTTTGAATTGCTTATAGGTTGATAAACTTAATTTTAAAATACAACATGTTTTTAGCACGCTAGATTAAAAAATATACTTATATTAAAAATATATTAAATTAAATTTAAATATTTAATTATAATTTTATATAAAATATTCATTATCAATTTAAATACTTTAATATAAATTTTATAAAAAATATTTGTTATCAATTTAAATATTTAAATATTAATTTACATAAGTAAACAATAAAATAGTTGTGATTAAATAATATAAAAAACAACTAAGAAGTAATCGTCATCAATACATGAAAGTAAAGGGACAACTCCACTCCATAAGACTCAGGGTATAAAACTAATTATCCAAAATGAAAGGTACAGTTTTTGGTCTCTATTTTTTACGACAGTTATCTTGAATCTTGAACTGGCTTAAAAGGTAAGGTAACCTGCCCAGATTGCTTGAACAATAGATGAAGCACGTTCAAATTGTTTTCAGCTTAATAACGTTATTATTGTGTGTGAGTAACACTCATTAAGGAATTGATCGGAAGGAGAAAACAAAAGATATTAGAGTTGAAGAAATTAGATTACGGAATTAATTAGGATCAAATTAAAATAAATTAGGTAGAATTCATATTTTCACAATTACGTCTTTAATTTATGCATCTTCCTATATTATAAGGGAAAGGTTTTCATCTTTGTATCCCATTTGTAGTATTTGTGTTAGAAAAGATATATTAATGTTACATATGCAAAAATTGTTCATAGATAAATCTCTTATAAATTTTAGAAAATACAAAATAAATATACGTTTATACACTTCTATTTGTTTCCCTAAGCATGACACATAATCTTTTTATAAAGGTCTTTTTGAATTGCTTATAGGTTGATAAACTTAATTTTAAAATACAACATGTTTTTAGCACACTAGATTAAAAAATATACTTATATTAAAAATATATTAAATTAAATTTAAATATTTAATTATAATTTTATATAAAATATTCATTATCAATTTAAATACTTTAATATAAATTTTATAAAAAATATTTGTTATCAATTTAAATATTTAAATATTAATTTACATAAGTAAACAATAAAATAGTTGTGATTAAATAATATAAAAAACAACTAAGAAGTAATCGTCATCAATACATGAAAGTAAAGGGACAACTCCACTCCATAAGACTCAGGGTTTAAAACTAATTATCCAAAATGAAAGGTACAGTTTTTGGTCTCTATTTTTTACGACAGTTATCTTGAATCTTGAACTGGCTTAAAAGGTAAGGTAACCTGCCCAGATTGCTTGAACAATAGATGAAGCACGTTCAAATTGTTTTCAGCTTAATAACGTTATTATTGTGTGTGTGAGTAACACTAATTAAGGAATTGATTGGAGGAGAAAACAAAAGATATTAGAGTGGAAGAAATTAGATTACATAATTAATTAGGATCAAATTAAAATAAATTAGGTAGAATTCATATTTTCACAATGACGTCTTTAATTTATGCATCTTCCTATATTATAAGGGAAAGGTTTTCATCTTTGTATCCCATTTGTAGTATTTGTGTTAGAAAAGATATATTAATGTTACATATGCAAAAATTGTTCATAGATAAATCTCTTATAAATTTTAGAAAATACAAAATAAATATACGTTTATACACTTCTATTTGTTTCCCTAAGCATGACACATAATCTTTTTATAAAGGTCTTTTTGAATTGCTTATAGGCTGATTAACTTAATTTTAAAATACAACATGTTTTTAGCACACTAGATTAAAAAATATACTTATATTAAAAATATATTAAATTAAATTTAAATATTTAATTATAATTTTATATAAAATATTCATTATCAATTTAAATACTTTAATATAAATTTTATAAAAATATTTGTTATCAATTTAAATATTTAAATATTAATTTACATAAGTAAAAAATAAAATAGTTGTGATTAAATAATATAAAAAACAACTAAGAAATAATCGTCATCAATACATGAAAGTAAAGGGACAACTCCACTCCATAAGACTCAAGGTATAAAACTAATTATCCAAAATGAAAGCTACAGTTTTTGGTCTCTATTTTTTACGACAGTTATCTTGAATCTTGAACTGGCTTAAAAGGTAAGGTAACCTGCCCAGATTGCTTGAACAATAGATGAAGCACGTTCAAATTGTTTTCAGCTTAAAAACATTATTATTGTGTGTGTGAGTAACACTAATTAAGGAATTGATTGGAGGAGAAAACAAAAGATATTAGAGTGGAAGAAATTAGATTACATAATTAATTAGGATCAAATTAAAATAAATTAGGTAGAATTCATATTTTCACAATGACGTCTTTAATTTATGCATCTTCCTATATTATAAGGGAAATGTTTTCATCTTTGTATCCCATTTGTAGTATTTGTGTTAGAAAAGATATATTAATGTTACATATGCAAAAATTGGTCATAGATAAATCTCTTATAAATTTTAGAAAATACAAAATAAATATACGTTTATACACTTCTATTTGTTTCCCTAAGCATGACACATAATCTTTTTATAAAGGTCTTTTTGAATTGCTTATAGGTTGATAAACTTAATTTTAAAATACAACATGTTTTTAGCACGCTAGATTAAAAAATATACTTATATTAAAAATATATTAAATTAAATTTAAATATTTAATTATAATTTTATATAAAATACTCATTATCAATTTAAATACTTTAATATAAATTTTATAAAAAATATTTGTTATCAATTTAAATATTTAAATATTAATTTACATAAGTAAACAATAAAATAGTTGTGATTAAATAATATAAAAAACAACTAAGAAGTAATCGTCATCAATACATGAAAGTAAAGGGACAACTCCACTCCATAAGACTCAGGGTATAAAACTAATTATCCAAAATGAAAGGTACAGTTTTTGGTCTCTATTTTTTACGACAGTTATCTTGAATCTTGAACTGGCTTAAAAGGTAAGGTAACCTGCCCAGATTGCTTGAACAATAGATGAAGCACGTTCAAATTGTTTTCAGCTTAATAACGTTATTATTGTGTGTGAGTAACACTCATTAAGGAATTGATCGGAAGGAGAAAACAAAAGATATTAGAGTTGAAGAAATTAGATTACATAATTAATTAGGATCAAATTAAAATAAATTAGGTAGAATTCATATTTTCACAATTACGTCTTTAATTTATGCATCTTCCTATA
Organism: Lathyrus tuberosus; assembly: GCA_022829125.1. NCBI lineage: Eukaryota > Viridiplantae > Streptophyta > Magnoliopsida > Fabales > Fabaceae > Lathyrus > Lathyrus tuberosus. The sequence continues at coordinate 1,391,795 of JALAZF010000052.1, read as the reverse complement.
TTATAAGGGAAAGGTTTTCATCTTTGTATCCCATTTGTAGTATTTGTGTTAGAAAAGATATATTAATGTTACATATGCAAAAATTGTTCATAGATAAATCTCTTATAAATTTTAGAAAATACAAAATAAATATACGTTTATACACTTCTATTTGTTTCCCTAAGCATGACACATAATCTTTTTATAAAGGTCTTTTTGAATTGCTTATAGGTTGATAAACTTAATTTTAAAATACAACATGTTTTTAGCACACTAGATTAAAAAATATACTTATATTAAAAATATATTAAATTAAATTTAAATATTTAATTGTAATTTTATATAAAATATTCATTATCAATTTAAATACTTTAATATAAATTTTATAAAAAATATTTGTTATCAATTTAAATATTTAAATATTAATTTACATAAGTAAACAATAAAATAGTTATGATTAAATAATATAAAAAACAACTAAGAAGTAATCGTCATCAATACATGAAAGTAAAGGGACAACTCCACTCCATAAGACTCAGGGTATATGTAATACCCCGTAAATTTATAAACGCTCGAGTTAATATTATTATGATCAACTGGGTTCCGGAGTACTCTGAGTAATTATTTGATAAAATAATTAGAGTAAACTGACGAACTCAGAGTCGATTTAATTAATAGTAGTTAACGTTGAGTTTTTATAATTTGATGTATTTGAGCTAATTTTGGACATTAGTAGTGTTACTAAAAATGATAGTTTCTATACTATCTATTTTCTTTTCATTTTTCCTTATTTGGTAAAAGTAGAGAAACTTAGAGAAGGAAAAGTGAAGGAAAGAAAAGAAAGGAAAAGAGGAAGGAAAAGGAAAAGGAGAAGAAGATTTCTCAACAAGCTCAAGAATCATCATCAATTCATCTGTTCTTCGTCTAATCGTCTCAGTATCAACCTCCTCGTCTAGAAATCCAGGTGGGTTCTAGTTAGACTCTTTAGAGTAGAGTTTTTTGGAGTTTAGAGTTAGATTAGAAATTGTGAAAATTGAATCTTTTTGCACAAAATTCGTGAATCTAACTGATAAATGCAATGTTTGATTATATGTTATACTGGTTGTGAGGTTATAACATGTTTTGATGCATTTTGATTGATGAAAATGGGATTTGGGGTTGATTTTGGATCAACCCGTAGCAGAGAAATTCTGCAGGAACTTCTGCATTTTTCCTCTGCCCATACGCGTATGGAGCATGTCAATACGCGTATGGAGCCTGTCAATACGCGTACGGCAAGGGCAATACGCGTATGGATGGCCGGAGATTTTGGGCAATACGCGTATCGCTTGGGGCAATACGCGTATGGCCGGGCGAGCATTTGGGCAATACGCGTACGGGGAGTACCAATACGCGTACGGCCAGGAGAGTTACAGAATCCTGCTGTTGTGATTTATTTTCCCGATCGATTGTTTCCAATGCCGTAACTTTTTATCCGTAACTCGGAATGGAACAATTTTGGTATCGTTGGAAAGGTAATAAAATGTACTTTCTTATTACATTGGTTTTAAGATTGACGGCCGATTTAATTATATCGGAATTGTTGGAATGGTGTCGTTTTGTTGATTTTGGTGTGTATTGGTTGTTGAAAATGTAAGCATGATTAAAATATGGAATAAGTAGAGTGAGGACAATTACCATAAGCAGTGTTGGACATTTTAGAACGAATAAACACTAGTATGGAACATGTGTGTTAACCGTTTGGTTGTGTTAAGGCATTATGGCCTTGTGATTGTCGAACACGATCACGATTGTGTATGATCACGTAATCGTAACCGATTTTATTTGCGAGTGCGTTTCATGGGTCTCGAGCTCCTCTGAAACTTGTGCACAACTACTTGACAGGTTTGATTCCCGTGTGCAGTACGAATGGCGCTCTGGGAGCGTATGCTTGTGACGGTTTATGGCCCGTGTGAAGCGACGGTTCATAACGGTTTATGGCCCGTAGAACCCGAATCCATTTGTATGTCAAGTAGGTTCAAGGATCCATGACTCGGGTCGTCTTCTAGACGTAGAAGCGGACGGGAAAAGGGGATGCCTTGGTGTGGTTACGGATTAGTGATATTGTGAGTTGATGAACTCATAACATGTGTCCATATAGTGTGTGTGTACTCAAGGTCACTTCCCTTTTTCCCTTTTTGACTTGAGTTAGGTTTGTTAGAACCTTGTAGAGCCGAGAGGACTTTAAGATAGGGAACTCACTGAGATTTGATGTATCTCACCCCACTGTTGTTGTTTACATCACAGGTTCTGCAGGTTTGGCGAAGGGTAAGGACAAGGTTATTTGACTTTCCTTACGGATCGTGGTTTTGTGATGGCATGGCTTCCGCTATGGCATTTATGTTTTGAGATCATTGTATTGATCTAGTTCTTAGTTTTTATCATTTTGGAACATCTTGTACATGTAATGCCTTAGACTTTTAGGTGTTTTGAATTAGAGGCATTTATGTGTATAATGTGTTAACTAGGAACTTGTTATGTTTCAGTACCAAAAGTGAAACTCATGTATAATATATGATTTGAGGCATGTATTGTATATGGTCTTTACAGTTGGTATCAGAGCAGGTCGTATCCTCGACCTAGCCATGAAATAGAATGAGTGTTTCTTTCCGTTTCATATGCGGCGTGTCGCCATGGGTCTTGTCTGTTATATTTATGGTATTGAGTCTGATCAACTTAATCCTATTGATATGGAATTCAGGAACATGGCTGATAGACGCAGAAACAACCGTGGAAGACCAAGGACTACTCCAACTGGGACAGTTCCACAAGGTGATGAAGGGAATGCCCCGTTGTACCAATTTATGCAACAGATGCAGCAACAGCAGAATCAGTTCATGCAAGGGATGATGCAACAAATGGCTGATGGTCTGCATCCTCCAGTGGTTGTTCCGGAAGTTACAGGAGGAACCTACAGGGAATTTGTTCGTATGAATCCTCCGGAGTTTCAAGGAGGGCTAGATCCGGTGAAGGCACACGAGTGGATAACAGGTATGGAAAGGATTTTTCAGATAGTTCATTGCAGTGAGGAGAATAAGGTGGTCTTTGCTTCTCACTGGTTGAAGGGTCCTGCCATGAGGTGGTGGGAGAGCGCTTCAGCCTTGATGACAACTCAGGAAGTGCCGAAAGTGTGGGAACAGTTTAAGGTAATCTTTATGGAGAAATATTTTCCGAGTTCTTTAAGGTCTCAAAAGGAGTTTGAGTTCCAACAGTTGAGACAGGGAAATTTGTCAGTGGCTTCTTATGCGGAACAATTTGAGATCATGGCTGACTATTCTAGACAGGCCATGTATGCCCCTGATGAGAGGTGGAAGATAGATCAGTTTCTGTTTGGATTAAGGGCTGAGATTTCACACAGCGTGTCTCAACGGGAATTTGCTACTTATGCTGAAATGTTAAGACAATGTTATGTGGCGGAAAATAGCTTGAAAAAGATACAAATGGAGGTGGATTCGAACAGGGTAACTCAAGGTGACCGTGGAAGGTCGAGTCAACAGTTTAGGCAAAGGCAACAGTCTTCCAAAGGGAAGCAAGTACAGGGCTCTAGAACTAGTGTACCTCCGGTGTGTCGTACTTGCGGTCGGAATCATTACGGCCGATGTGGTATTGAAAGTGTGAGGTGTTACCAGTGTCAGAAGGTGGGCCATTTGGCGAGGGATTGTCCTCAGGGTAGAAATCAGACACAAGGGAAGACTACTGGCCGAGTGTATACCATGGATGCAAGGAAATCAAAGGGTGATAATTCCTTGATTGCGGGTACGTGTTTTGTTAATGGTCAACCTTGTTTTGTTTTATTTGACTGTGGGGCTACACATTCTTTCGTGTCTTTGAGATGTGTGAAGCGACTAGGGTTGCAAACTATTCCTTTGTTTCCTCCTATGGTGGTTACTACTGCCATGGATGAAATGGTTGAAACACCACTGATGTGTGAAAATTGTGTGTTGTCGGTGAACGAAAGAGTCTTCCAGATTGATCTTATTTGTCTGCCGCTTAAGAAAGTGGATGTTGTTCTGGGAATGGATTGGCTTTCTGCTAATTCGGTGTTTATTGGGTGCGAAGAAAAGTTAATTATTATTCCATCTGCTGAGGCTACTCCGAAAGATGTTTTATCGACGATTTTAGAAGGTACGGTGGGAATGATAAATTTCTTGTTTGAGAAAGAGAAATCTGTTTTATTGGTTCTTACTAAGGAGGGAGGTAGTGAACAGCAAGTTCTGAGTATTCCAATAGTGTGTGAATTTCCTGAAGTGTTTCCTGAGGATGTTTCTTCTCTTCCTCCGGAGAGAGAAGTTGAGTTCTCTATTGACCTGATACCGGGAACGGCTCCTATATCTGTTTCTCCGTATCGGATGGCACCGCTTGAATTAAGAGAATTAAAGGACCAATTGGAGGACTTGATGTCCAAGCATTTCGTTAGGCCTAGTGTTTCACCGTGGGGAGCTCCAGTGTTACTGGTAAAGAAGAAAGATGGGGGAATGCGTTTGTGCATTGATTATCGTAAGTTGAATAAAGTTACCATTAAGAATAAGTATCCCTTACCAAGGATAGACGACTTGTTAGATCAATTGAAAGGAGCATGTGTGTTCTCGAAGATTGATTTACGGTCGGGTTATCATCAGATTCGAGTGAAGAGTTCCGATGTGCCAAAAACTGCATTTAGGACACGTTACGGTCATTACGAATTCTTAGTGATGCCTTTCGGTGTGACTAATGCTCCAGCTGTTTTCATGGATTACATGAATCGAATATTTCAGACTTACTTGGACCAATTTGTGGTAATCTTTATTGACGACATTCTTATTTATTCTCGTACTCCACAAGAGCACGGAGAACATCTGAGGATTGTCTTATCGGTCTTGCAAGAGAAGCAATTGTTTGCTAAGTTGAGCAAGTGTGAGTTTTGGATGTCGGAAGTTAATTTTCTTGGACATGTTATATCTGGAGGTGGTGTGGCAGTGGATCCATCGAAAGTAGAAGCAGTGATTAGTTGGGAGAGACCGAGAAATGTTTCAGAAGTCAGAAGTTTCTTGGGATTGGCCGGTTACTATAGAAGGTTTATCAAGGGCTTTTCTCAATTGGCCTTACCAATGACGAAACTTACTCGGAAGGATGTTACGTTTGAATGGGATTCAGGTTGCGAACAAAGTTTTATGCATTTGAAGGAAAGTTTGACGAGTGCTCCAGTATTAATTATTCCTGATCCTAACAACTCTTATGAAGTATTCTGTGATGCTTCTAAGAGGGGATTAGGGGGTGTTCTGATGCAAGGTGGTCAAGTGGTAGCTTATGCTTCTCGACAGTTAAAAGTTCATGAGAAGAATTATCCGACTCATGATTTGGAACTAGCTGCAGTGGTTTTTGCACTGAAGGTGTGGCGTCATTATTTATATGGTGTACATTTTGAAATGTTCAGTGACCACAAAAGTTTGAAGTATTTGTTTGATCAAAAGGAGTTGAATATGCGACAAAGAAGGTGGATGGAGTACTTAAAGGATTATGACTTAGAATTGAAGTATCATCCAGGAAAGGCGAATAAAGTAGCGGATGCTTTAAGTCGGAAAATGGTTCATAGTGCGGAATTGATGATTTTAGAGTATTCATTGTTGGAAAAGTTTAGAGATCTTAATCTCCAGTTTGTGTGGACTCCGAATGGTGTGATTATGGGAAATTTGAATGTCAATTCTACTTTGAGAGTTGAGATTCAACAGGCACAATTGTTAGAGGAAGAGTTACAAGAATTGTTACTTCAGCCGGGTTTTACACGAGCGACAGATGGGATTGTTCTGTTTAATCAAAGGATTTGTGTTCCGAGAGATGAGGCATTGAAAAGGAAGATCTTAGACGAAGCTCATAAAGGTACTTTTACGATACATCCTGGTTCTTCGAAGATGTATCAGGATTTAAAGAAGGATTATTGGTGGTCTGGGATGAAAAAGGATATAGCGGGATATGTGTCAGAATGTGCGGTGTGCCAACAGGTGAAGATTGAACACCAAAGACCGGGCGGTTTGTTACAACCTTTGGATATTCCAGTTTGGAAGTGGGATAGTATTTCTATGGATTTTGCAGTGGGTTTACCCCGTACCCAAGGTGGGTATGATTCTATTTGGGTGATTGTAGATCGACTAACGAAATCTGCACACTTCTTAGCCGTAAAGACTACTTATAAGGCAAGTCATCTTGCAAGGTTGTTTATTGCTGAGATTGTGAGATTGCATGGTATTCCTTCCAGTATTGTGTCCGATAGAGATCCGAAGTTTACTTCGAGATTTTGGAAAGTGTTCCAACAAGCGATGGGTACGAATTTGAGTTTGAGCACGTCGAATCATCCTCAAACGGATGGTCAGACTGAACGAACAATACAAACGATGGAGGATATGTTAAGAGCTTGTGCGCTAGAGAGTAGAGGGAATTGGAAAGAACTTTTGCCGTTAATTGAGTTTTCCTATAACAATAGTTATCATGCGAGCATCGGTATGGCTCCGTATGAAGCATTGTATGGGAGGAAGTGTAGGACACCTTTGTGTTGGGCTGAAATTGGCGAAGATAGAATTTTGGGACCCGAGATTATTCAAGAGACTACGGAAAAGATTCGAATGATCCGCAAGAAGGTTAAACAAGCACAAGATCGTCAAAAGAGTTATGCGGACAATCGTAGGAGACCTTTGGAATTTGAGGAAGGTGACCATGTATTTCTGAAAGTTACTCCGAGATTGAGATTGAAAGGACCGTTTAAGTCACGTAAGTTAAGTCCGAGATACGTGGGACCGTATCAGATTTTAGAAAGGATTGGTGAAGTTGCTTATCGATTAGCCTTACCACCCTCTCTATCCGAGATGCATGACGTTTTTCACGTATCTCAGCTCCGTAAGTTCATTCCTGATCCTCTTCAGCCAATTCTACCCGAATCAGTGGAAATTGAAGCGGATTTGACTTTTGAACCACAACCGAGTGGTATTGTGGGAAGGGAAACAAAAGTGTTAAGGAACAAAGATATTCCACTTGTTAAGGTGCAATGGGATATGACGCATCCGGGCGATGCTACTTGGGAACTGGAATCGGAAATGCGAGATTCTTATCCACATCTATTCAGGTAATATTCTAAATTCGAGGACGAATTTCTATTTAAGGGGGGGAGGATGTAATACCCCGTAAATTTATAAACGCTCGAGTTAATATTATTATGATCAACTGGGTTCCGGAGTACTCTGAGTAATTATTTGATAAAATAATTAGAGTAAACTGACGAACTCAGAGTCGATTTAATTAATAGTAGTTAACGTTGAGTTTTTATAATTTGATGTATTTGAGCTAATTTTGGACATTAGTAGTGTTACTAAAAATGATAGTTTCTATACTATCTATTTTCTTTTCATTTTTCCTTATTTGGTAAAAGTAGAGAAACTTAGAGAAGGAAAAGTGAAGGAAAGAAAAGAAAGGAAAAGAGGAAGGAAAAGGAAAAGGAGAAGAAGATTTCTCAACAAGCTCAAGAATCATCATCAATTCATCTGTTCTTCGTCTAATCGTCTCAGTATCAACCTCCTCGTCTAGAAATCCAGGTGGGTTCTAGTTAGACTCTTTAGAGTAGAGTTTTTTGGAGTTTAGAGTTAGATTAGAAATTGTGAAAATTGAATCTTTTTGCACAAAATTCGTGAATCTAACTGATAAATGCAATGTTTGATTATATGTTATACTGGTTGTGAGGTTATAACATGTTTTGATGCATTTTGATTGATGAAAATGGGATTTGGGGTTGATTTTGGATCAACCCGTAGCAGAGAAATTCTGCAGGAACTTCTGCATTTTTCCTCTGCCCATACGCGTATGGAGCATGTCAATACGCGTATGGAGCCTGTCAATACGCGTACGGCAAGGGCAATACGCGTATGGATGGCCGGAGATTTTGGGCAATACGCGTATCGCTTGGGGCAATACGCGTATGGCCGGGCGAGCATTTGGGCAATACGCGTACGGGGAGTACCAATACGCGTACGGCCAGGAGAGTTACAGAATCCTGCTGTTGTGATTTATTTTCCCGATCGATTGTTTCCAATGCCGTAACTTTTTATCCGTAACTCGGAATGGAACAATTTTGGTATCGTTGGAAAGGTAATAAAATGTACTTTCTTATTACATTGGTTTTAAGATTGACGGCCGATTTAATTATATCGGAATTGTTGGAATGGTGTCGTTTTGTTGATTTTGGTGTGTATTGGTTGTTGAAAATGTAAGCATGATTAAAATATGGAATAAGTAGAGTGAGGACAATTACCATAAGCAGTGTTGGACATTTTAGAACGAATAAACACTAGTATGGAACATGTGTGTTAACCGTTTGGTTGTGTTAAGGCATTATGGCCTTGTGATTGTCGAACACGATCACGATTGTGTATGATCACGTAATCGTAACCGATTTTATTTGCGAGTGCGTTTCATGGGTCTCGAGCTCCTCTGAAACTTGTGCACAACTACTTGACAGGTTTGATTCCCGTGTGCAGTACGAATGGCGCTCTGGGAGCGTATGCTTGTGACGGTTTATGGCCCGTGTGAAGCGACGGTTCATAACGGTTTATGGCCCGTAGAACCCGAATCCATTTGTATGTCAAGTAGGTTCAAGGATCCATGACTCGGGTCGTCTTCTAGACGTAGAAGCGGACGGGAAAAGGGGATGCCTTGGTGTGGTTACGGATTAGTGATATTGTGAGTTGATGAACTCATAACATGTGTCCATATAGTGTGTGTGTACTCAAGGTCACTTCCCTTTTTCCCTTTTTGACTTGAGTTAGGTTTGTTAGAACCTTGTAGAGCCGAGAGGACTTTAAGATAGGGAACTCACTGAGATTTGATGTATCTCACCCCACTGTTGTTGTTTACATCACAGGTTCTGCAGGTTTGGCGAAGGGTAAGGACAAGGTTATTTGACTTTCCTTACGGATCGTGGTTTTGTGATGGCATGGCTTCCGCTATGGCATTTATGTTTTGAGATCATTGTATTGATCTAGTTCTTAGTTTTTATCATTTTGGAACATCTTGTACATGTAATGCCTTAGACTTTTAGGTGTTTTGAATTAGAGGCATTTATGTGTATAATGTGTTAACTAGGAACTTGTTATGTTTCAGTACCAAAAGTGAAACTCATGTATAATATATGATTTGAGGCATGTATTGTATATGGTCTTTACAGTATAAAACTAATTATCCAAAATGAAAGGTACAATTTTTGGTCTCTATTTTTTACGACAGTTATCTTGAATCTTGAACTGGCTTAAAAGGTAAGGTAACCTGCCCAGATTGCTTGAACAATAGATGAAGCACGTTCAAATTGTTTTCAGCTTAATAACGTTATTATTGTGTGTGTGAGTAACACTAATTAAGGAATTGATTGGAGGAGAAAACAAAAGATATTAGAGTGGAAGAAATTAGATTACATCATTAATTAGGATCAAATTAAAATAAATTAGGTAGAATTCATATTTTCACAATGACGTCTTTAATTTATGCATCTTCCTATATTATAAGGGAAAGGTTTTCATCTTTGTATCCCATTTGTAATATTTGTGTTAGAAAAGATATATTAATGTTACATATGCAAAAATTGGTCAGAGATAAATCTCTTATAAATTTTAGAAAATACAAAATAAATATACGTTTATACACTTCTATTTGTTTCCCTAAGCATGACACATAATCTTTTTATAAAGGTCTTTTTGAATTGCTTATAGGTTGATAAACTTAATTTTAAAATACAACATGTTTTTAGCACGCTAGATTAAAAAATATACTTATATTAAAAATATATTAAATTAAATTTAAATATTTAATTATAATTTTATATAAAATATTCATTATCAATTTAAATACTTTAATATAAATTTTATAAAAAATATTTGTTATCAATTTAAATATTTAAATATTAATTTACATAAGTAAACAATAAAATAGTTGTGATTAAATAATATAAAAAACAACTAAGAAGTAATCGTCATCAATACATGAAAGTAAAGGGACAACTCCACTCCATAAGACTCAGGGTATAAAACTAATTATCCAAAATGAAAGGTACAGTTTTTGGTCTCTATTTTTTACGACAGTTATCTTGAATCTTGAACTGGCTTAAAAGGTAAGGTAACCTGCCCAGATTGCTTGAACAATAGATGAAGCACGTTCAAATTGTTTTCAGCTTAATAACGTTATTATTGTGTGTGTGAGTAACACTAATTAAGGAATTGATTGGAGGAGAAAACAAAAGATATTAGAGTGGAAGAAATTAGATTACATAATTAATTAGGATCAAATTAAAATAAATTAGGTAGAATTCATATTTTCACAATGACGTCTTTAATTTATGCATCTTCCTATATTATAAGGGAAAGGTTTTCATCTTTGTATCCCATTTGTAGTATTTGTGTTAGAAAAGATATATTAATGTTACATATGCAAAAATTGTTCATAGATAAATCTCTTATAAATTTTAGAAAATACAAAATAAATATACGTTTATACACTTCTATTTGTTTCCCTAAGCATGACACATAATCTTTTTATAAAGGTCTTTTTGAATTGCTTATAGGTTGATAAACTTAATTTTAAAATACAACATGTTTTTAGCACACTAGATTAAAAAATATACTTATATTAAAAATATATTAAATTAAATTTAAATATTTAATTATAATTTTATATAAAATATTCATTATCAATTTAAATACTTTAATATAAATTTTATAAAAAATATTTGTTATCAATTTAAATATTTAAATATTAATTTACATAAGTAAACAATAAAATAGTTGTGATTAAATAATATAAAAAACAACTAAGAAGTAATCGTCATCAATACATGAAAGTAAAGGGACAACTCCACTCCATAAGACTCAGGGTATAAAACTAATTATCCAAAATGAAAGGTACAGTTTTTGGTCTCTATTTTTTACGACAGTTATCTTGAATCTTGAACTGGCTTAAAAGGTAAGGTAACCTGCCCAGATTGCTTGAACAATAGATGAAGCACGTTCAAATTGTTTTCAGCTTAATAACGTTATTATTGTGTGTGTGAGTAACACTAATTAAGGAATTGATTGGAGGAGAAAACAAAAGATATTAGAGTGGAAGAAATTAGATTACATAATTAATTAGGATCAAATTAAAATAAATTAGGTAGAATTCATATTTTCACAATGACGTCTTTAATTTATGCATCTTCCTATATTATAAGGGAAAGGTTTTCATCTTTGTATCCCATTTGTAGTATTTGTGTTAGAAAAGATATATTAATGTTACATATGCAAAAATTGGTCATAGATAAATCTCTTATAAATTTTAGAAAATACAAAATAAATATACGTTTATACACTTCTATTTGTTTCCCTAAGCATGACACATAATCTTTTTATAAAGGTCTTTTTGAATTGCTTATAGGTTGATAAACTTAATTTTAAAATACAACATGTTTTTAGCACGCTAGATTAAAAAATATACTTATATTAAAAATATATTAAATTAAATTTAAATATTTAATTATAATTTTATATAAAATATTCATTATCAATTTAAATACTTTAATATTAATTTTATAAAAAATATTTGTTATCAATTTAAATATTTAAATATTAATTTACATAAGTAAACAATAAAATAGTTGTGATTAAATAATATAAAAAACAACTAAGAAGTAATCGTCATCAATACATGAAAGTAAAGGGACAACTCCACTCCATAAGACTCAGGGTATAAAACTAATTATCCAAAATGAAAGGTACAGTTTTTGGTCTCTATTTTTTACGACAGTTATCTTGAATCTTGAACTGGCTTAAAAGGTAAGGTAACCTGCCCAGATTGCTTGAACAATAGATGAAGCACGTTCAAATTGTTTTCAGCTTAATAACGTTATTATTGTGTGTGAGTAACACTCATTAAGGAATTGATCGGAAGGAGAAAACAAAAGATATTAGAGTTGAAGAAATTAGATTACGGAATTAATTAGGATCAAATTAAAATAAATTAGGTAGAATTCATATTTTCACAATTACGTCTTTAATTTATGCATCTTCCTATATTATAAGGGAAAGGTTTTCATCTTTGTATCCCATTTGTAGTATTTGTGTTAGAAAAGATATATTAATGTTACATATGCAAAAATTGTTCATAGATAAATCTCTTATAAATTTTAGAAAATACAAAATAAATATACGTTTATACACTTCTATTTGTTTCCCTAAGCATGACACATAATCTTTTTATAAAGGTCTTTTTGAATTGCTTATAGGTTGATAAACTTAATTTTAAAATACAACATGTTTTTAGCACACTAGATTAAAAAATATACTTATATTAAAAATATATTAAATTAAATTTTAATATTTAATTATAATTTTATATAAAATATTCATTATCAATTTAAATACTTTAATATAAATTTTATAAAAAATATTTGTTATCAATTTAAATATTTAAATATTAATTTACATAAGTAAACAATAAAATAGTTGTGATTAAATAATATAAAAAACAACTAAGAAGTAATCGTCATCAATACATGAAAGTAAAGGGACAACTCCACTCCATAAGACTCAGGGTATAAAACTAATTATCCAAAATGAAAGGTACAGTTTTTGGTCTCTATTTTTTACGACAGTTATCTTGAATCTTGAACTGGCTTAAAAGGTAAGGTAACCTGCCCAGATTGCTTGAACAATAGATGAAGCACGTTCAAATTGTTTTCAGCTTAATAACGTTATTATTGTGTGTGTGAGTAACACTAATTAAGGAATTGATTGGAGGAGAAAACAAAAGATATTAGAGTGGAAGAAATTAGATTACATAATTAATTAGGATCAAATTAAAATAAATTAGGTAGAATTCATATTTTCACAATGACGTCTTTAATTTATGCATCTTCCTATATTATAAGGGAAAGGTTTTCATCTTTGTATCCCATTTGTAGTATTTGTGTTAGAAAAGATATATTAATGTTACATATGCAAAAATTGTTCATAGATAAATCTCTTATAAATTTTAGAAAATACAAAATAAATATACGTTTATACACTTCTATTTGTTTCCCTAAGCATGACACATAATCTTTTTATAAAGGTCTTTTTGAATTGCTTATAGGCTGATTAACTTAATTTTAAAATACAACATGTTTTTAGCACACTAGATTAAAAAATATACTTATATTAAAAATATATTAAATTAAATTTAAATATTTAATTATAATTTTATATAAAATATTCATTATCAATTTAAATACTTTAATATAAATTTTATAAAAATATTTGTTATCAATTTAAATATTTAAATATTAATTTACATAAGTAAAAAATAAAATAGTTGTGATTAAATAATATAAAAAACAACTAAGAAATAATCGTCATCAATACATGAAAGTAAAGGGACAACTCCACTCCATAAGACTCAAGGTATAAAACTAATTATCCAAAATGAAAGCTACAGTTTTTGGTCTCTATTTTTTACGACAGTTATCTTGAATCTTGAACTGGCTTAAAAGGTAAGGTAACCTGCCCAGATTGCTTGAACAATAGATGAAGCACGTTCAAATTGTTTTCAGCTTAAAAACATTATTATTGTGTGTGTGAGTAACACTAATTAAGGAATTGATTGGAGGAGAAAACAAAAGATATTAGAGTGGAAGAAATTAGATTACATAATTAATTAGGATCAAATTAAAATAAATTAGGTAGAATTCATATTTTCACAATGACGTCTTTAATTTATGCATCTTCCTATATTATAAGGGAAATGTTTTCATCTTTGTATCCCATTTGTAGTATTTGTGTTAGAAAAGATATATTAATGTTACATATGCAAAAATTGGTCATAGATAAATCTCTTATAAATTTTAGAAAATACAAAATAAATATACGTTTATACACTTCTATTTGTTTCCCTAAGCATGACACATAATCTTTTTATAAAGGTCTTTTTGAATTGCTTATAGGTTGATAAACTTAATTTTAAAATACAACATGTTTTTAGCACGCTAGATTAAAAAATATACTTATATTAAAAATATATTAATTTAAATTTAAATATTTAATTATAATTTTATATAAAATATTCATTATCAATTTAAATACTTTAATATAAATTTTATAAAAAATATTTGTTATCAATTTAAATATTTAAATATTAATTTACATAAGTAAAAAATAAAATAGTTGTGATTAAATAATATAAAAAACAACTAAGAAATAATCGTCATCAATATATGAAAGTAAAGGGACAACTCCACTCCATAAGACTCAGGGTATAAAACTAATTATCCAAAATGAAAGCTACAGTTTTTGGTCTCTATTTTTTACGACAGTTATCTTGAATCTTGAACTGGCTTAAAAGGTAAGGTAACCTGCCCAGATTGCTTGAACAATAGATGAAGCACGTTCAAATTGTTTTCAGCTTAATAACGTTATTATTGTGTGTGAGTAACACTCATTAAGGAATTGATCGGAAGGAGAAAACAAAAGATATTAGAGTTGAAGAAATTAGATTACATAATTAATTAGGATCAAATTAAAATAAATTAGGTAGAATTCATATTTTCACAATTACGTCTTTAATTTATGCATCTTCCTATATTATAAGGGAAAGGTTTTCATCTTTGTATCCCATTTGTAGTATTTGTGTTAGAAAAGATATATTAATGTTACATATGCAAAAATTGGTCATAGATAAATCTCTTATAAATTTTAGAAAATACAAAATAAATATACGTTTATACACTTCTATTTGTTTCCCTAAGCATGACACATAATCTTTTTATAAAGGTCTTTTTGAATTGCTTATAGGTTGATAAACTTAATTTTAAAATACAACATGTTTTTAGCACGCTAGATTAAAAAATATACTTATATTAAAAATATATTAATTTAAATTTAAATATTTAATTATAATTTTATATAAAATATTCATTATCAATTTAAATACTTTAATATAAATTTTATAAAAAATATTTGTTATCAATTTAAATATTTAAATATTAATTTACATAAGTAAACAATAAAATAGTTGTGATTAAATAATATAAAAAACAACTAAGAAGTAATCGTCATCAATACATGAAAGTAAAGGGACAACTCCACTCCATAAGACTCAGGGTATAAAACTAATTATCCAAAATGAAAGGTACAGTTTTTGGTCTCTATTTTTTACGACAGTTATCTTGAATCTTGAACTGGCTTAAAAGGTAAGGTAACCTGCCCAGATTGCTTGAACAATAGATGAAGCACGTTCAAATTGTTTTCAGCTTAATAACGTTATTATTGTGTGTGAGTAACACTCATTAAGGAATTGATCGGAAGGAGAAAACAAAAGATATTAGAGCTGAAGAAATTAGATTACATAATTAATTAGGATCAAATTAAAATAAATTAGGTAGAATTCATATTTTCACAATTACGTCTTTAATTTATGCATCTTCCTATATTATAAGGGAAAGGTTTTCATCTTTGTATCCCATTTGTAGTATTTGTGTTAGAAAAGATATATTAATGTTACATATGCAAAAATTGGTCAGAGATAAATCTCTTATAAATTTTAGAAAATACAAAATAAATATACGTTTATACACTTCTATTTGTTTCCCTAAGCATGACACATAATCTTTTTATAAAGGTCTTTTTGAATTGCTTATAGGTTGATAAACTTAATTTTAAAATACAACATGTTTTTAGCACACTAGATTAAAAAATATACTTATATTAAAAATATATTAAATTAAATTTAAATATTTAATTATAATTTTATATAAAATATTCATTATCAATTTAAATACTTTAATATAAATTTTATAAAAAATATTTGTTATCAATTTAAATATTTAAATATTAATTTACATAAGTAAACAATAAAATAGTTATGATTAAATAATATAAAAAACAACTAAGAAGTAATCGTCATCAATACATGAAAGTAAAGGGACAACTCCACTCCATAAGACTCAGGGTATAAAACTAATTATCCAAAATGAAAGGTACAGTTTTTGGTCTCTATTTTTTACGACAGTTATCTTGAATCTTGAACTGGCTTAAAAGGTAAGGTAACCTGCCCAGATTGCTTGAACAATAGATGAAGCACGTTCAAATTGTTTTCAGCTTAATAACGTTATTATTGTGTGTGTGAGTAACACTAATTAAGGAATTGATTGGAGGAGAAAACAAAAGATATTAGAGTGGAAGAAATTAGATTACATAATTAATTAGGATCAAATTAAAATAAATTAGGTAGAATTCATATTTTCACAATGACGTCTTTAATTTATGCATCTTCCTATATTATAAGGGAAAGGTTTTCATCTTTGTATCCCATTTGTAATATTTGTGTTAGAAAAGATATATTAATGTTACATATGCAAAAATTGGTCAGAGATAAATCTCTTATAAATTTTAGAAAATACAAAATAAATATACGTTTATACACTTCTATTTGTTTCCCTAAGCATGACACATAATCTTTTTATAAAGGTCTTTTTGAATTGCTTATAGGTTGATAAACTTAATTTTAAAATACAACATGTTTTTAGCACGCTAGATTAAAAAATATACTTATATTAAAAATATATTAAATTAAATTTAAATATTTAATTATAATTTTATATAAAATATTCATTATCAATTTAAATACTTTAATATAAATTTTATAAAAAATATTTGTTATCAATTTAAATATTTAAATATTAATTTACATAAGTAAACAATAAAATAGTTGTGATTAAATAATATAAAAAACAACTAAGAAGTAATCGTCATCAATACATGAAAGTAAAGGGACAACTCCACTCCATAAGACTCAGGGTATAAAACTAATTATCCAAAATGAAAGGTACAGTTTTTGGTCTCTATTTTTTACGACAGTTATCTTGAATCTTGAACTGGCTTAAAAGGTAAGGTAACCTGCCCAGATTGCTTGAACAATAGATGAAGCACGTTCAAATTGTTTTCAGCTTAATAACGTTATTATTGTGTGTGTGAGTAACACTAATTAAGGAATTGATTGGAGGAGAAAACAAAAGATATTAGAGTGGAAGAAATTAGATTACATAATTAATTAGGATCAAATTAAAATAAATTAGGTAGAATTCATATTTTCACAATGACGTCTTTAATTTATGCATCTTCCTATATTATAAGGGAAAGGTTTTCATCTTTGTATCCCATTTGTAGTATTTGTGTTAGAAAAGATATATTAATGTTACATATGCAAAAATTGGTCATAGATAAATCTCTTATAAATTTTAGAAAATACAAAATAAATATACGTTTATACACTTCTATTTGTTTCCCTAAGCATGACACATAATCTTTTTATAAAGGTCTTTTTGAATTGCTTATAGGTTGATAAACTTAATTTTAAAATACAACATGTTTTTAGCACGCTAGATTAAAAAATATACTTATATTAAAAATATATTAAATTAAATTTAAATATTTAATTATAATTTTATATAAAATATTCATTATCAATTTAAATACTTTAATATAAATTTTATAAAAAATATTTGTTATCAATTTAAATATTTAAATATTAATTTACATAAGTAAACAATAAAATAGTTGTGATTAAATAATATAAAAAACAACTAAGAAGTAATCGTCATCAATACATGAAAGTAAAGGGACAACTCCACTCCATAAGACTCAGGGTATAAAACTAATTATCCAAAATGAAAGGTACAGTTTTTGGTCTCTATTTTTTACGACAGTTATCTTGAATCTTGAACTGGCTTAAAAGGTAAGGTAACCTGCCCAGATTGCTTGAACAATAGATGAAGCACGTTCAAATTGTTTTCAGCTTAATAACGTTATTATTGTGTGTGAGTAACACTCATTAAGGAATTGATCGGAAGGAGAAAACAAAAGATATTAGAGTTGAAGAAATTAGATTACGGAATTAATTAGGATCAAATTAAAATAAATTAGGTAGAATTCATATTTTCACAATTACGTCTTTAATTTATGCATCTTCCTATATTATAAGGGAAAGGTTTTCATCTTTGTATCCCATTTGTAGTATTTGTGTTAGAAAAGATATATTAATGTTACATATGCAAAAATTGTTCATAGATAAATCTCTTATAAATTTTAGAAAATACAAAATAAATATACGTTTATACACTTCTATTTGTTTCCCTAAGCATGACACATAATCTTTTTATAAAGGTCTTTTTGAATTGCTTATAGGTTGATAAACTTAATTTTAAAATACAACATGTTTTTAGCACGCTAGATTAAAAAATATACTTATATTAAAAATATATTAAATTAAATTTAAATATTTAATTATAATTTTATATAAAATATTCATTATCAATTTAAATACTTTAATATAAATTTTATAAAAAATATTTGTTATCAATTTAAATATTTAAATATTAATTTACATAAGTAAACAATAAAATAGTTGTGATTAAATAATATAAAAAACAACTAAGAAGTAATCGTCATCAATACATGAAAGTAAAGGGACAACTCCACTCCATAAGACTCAGGGTATAAAACTAATTATCCAAAATGAAAGGTACAGTTTTTGGTCTCTATTTTTTACGACAGTTATCTTGAATCTTGAACTGGCTTAAAAGGTAAGGTAACCTGCCCAGATTGCTTGAACAATAGATGAAGCACGTTCAAATTGTTTTCAGCTTAATAACGTTATTATTGTGTGTGAGTAACACTCATTAAGGAATTGATCGGAAGGAGAAAACAAAAGATATTAGAGTTGAAGAAATTAGATTACATAATTAATTAGGATCAAATTAAAATAAATTAGGTAGAATTCATATTTTCACAATGACGTCTTTAATTTATGCATCTTCCTATATTATAAGGGAAAGGTTTTCATCTTTGTATCCCATTTGTAGTATTTGTGTTAGAAAAGATATATTAATGTTACATATGCAAAAATTGTTCATAGATAAATCTCTTATAAATTTTAGAAAATACAAAATAAATATACGTTTATACACTTCTATTTGTTTCCCTAAGCATGACACATAATCTTTTTATAAAGGTCTTTTTGAATTGCTTATAGGCTGATTAACTTAATTTTAAAATACAACATGTTTTTAGCACACTAGATTAAAAAATATACTTATATTAAAAATATATTAAATTAAATTTAAATATTTAATTATAATTTTATATAAAATATTCATTATCAATTTAAATACTTTAATATAAATTTTATAAAAATATTTGTTATCAATTTAAATATTTAAATATTAATTTACATAAGTAAAAAATAAAATAGTTGTGATTAAATAATATAAAAAACAACTAAGAAATAATCGTCATCAATACATGAAAG
The DNA here is from genome assembly GCA_022829125.1 of Lathyrus tuberosus. Lineage (NCBI taxonomy): Eukaryota > Viridiplantae > Streptophyta > Magnoliopsida > Fabales > Fabaceae > Lathyrus > Lathyrus tuberosus. Next base: position 1,372,457 of record JALAZF010000052.1, on the reverse strand, counting down.
TAAAGGGACAACTCCACTCCATAAGACTCAAGGTATAAAACTAATTATCCAAAATGAAAGCTACAGTTTTTGGTCTCTATTTTTTACGACAGTTATCTTGAATCTTGAACTGGCTTAAAAGGTAAGGTAACCTGCCCAGATTGCTTGAACAATAGATGAAGCACGTTCAAATTGTTTTCAGCTTAAAAACATTATTATTGTGTGTGTGAGTAACACTAATTAAGGAATTGATTGGAGGAGAAAACAAAAGATATTAGAGTGGAAGAAATTAGATTACATAATTAATTAGGATCAAATTAAAATAAATTAGGTAGAATTCATATTTTCACAATGACGTCTTTAATTTATGCATCTTCCTATATTATAAGGGAAATGTTTTCATCTTTGTATCCCATTTGTAGTATTTGTGTTAGAAAAGATATATTAATGTTACATATGCAAAAATTGGTCATAGATAAATCTCTTATAAATTTTAGAAAATACAAAATAAATATACGTTTATACACTTCTATTTGTTTCCCTAAGCATGACACATAATCTTTTTATAAAGGTCTTTTTGAATTGCTTATAGGTTGATAAACTTAATTTTAAAATACAACATGTTTTTAGCACGCTAGATTAAAAAATATACTTATATTAAAAATATATTAATTTAAATTTAAATATTTAATTATAATTTTATATAAAATATTCATTATCAATTTAAATACTTTAATATAAATTTTATAAAAAATATTTGTTATCAATTTAAATATTTAAATATTAATTTACATAAGTAAAAAATAAAATAGTTGTGATTAAATAATATAAAAAACAACTAAGAAATAATCGTCATCAATACATGAAAGTAAAGGGACAACTCCACTCCATAAGACTCAGGGTATAAAACTAATTATCCAAAATGAAAGCTACAGTTTTTGGTCTCTATTTTTTACGACAGTTATCTTGAATCTTGAACTGGCTTAAAAGGTAAGGTAACCTGCCCAGATTGCTTGAACAATAGATGAAGCACGTTCAAATTGTTTTCAGCTTAATAACGTTATTATTGTGTGTGAGTAACACTCATTAAGGAATTGATCGGAAGGAGAAAACAAAAGATATTAGAGTTGAAGAAATTAGATTACATAATTAATTAGGATCAAATTAAAATAAATTAGGTAGAATTCATATTTTCACAATTACGTCTTTAATTTATGCATCTTCCTATATTATAAGGGAAAGGTTTTCATCTTTGTATCCCATTTGTAGTATTTGTGTTAGAAAAGATATATTAATGTTACATATGCAAAAATTGGTCATAGATAAATCTCTTATAAATTTTAGAAAATACAAAATAAATATACGTTTATACACTTCTATTTGTTTCCCTAAGCATGACACATAATCTTTTTATAAAGGTCTTTTTGAATTGCTTATAGGTTGATAAACTTAATTTTAAAATACAACATGTTTTTAGCACGCTAGATTAAAAAATATACTTATATTAAAAATATATTAATTTAAATTTAAATATTTAATTATAATTTTATATAAAATATTCATTATCAATTTAAATACTTTAATATAAATTTTATAAAAAATATTTGTTATCAATTTAAATATTTAAATATTAATTTACATAAGTAAACAATAAAATAGTTGTGATTAAATAATATAAAAAACAACTAAGAAGTAATCGTCATCAATACATGAAAGTAAAGGGACAACTCCACTCCATAAGACTCAGGGTATAAAACTAATTATCCAAAATGAAAGGTACAGTTTTTGGTCTCTATTTTTTACGACAGTTATCTTGAATCTTGAACTGGCTTAAAAGGTAAGGTAACCTGCCCAGATTGCTTGAACAATAGATGAAGCACGTTCAAATTGTTTTCAGCTTAATAACGTTATTATTGTGTGTGAGTAACACTCATTAAGGAATTGATCGGAAGGAGAAAACAAAAGATATTAGAGCTGAAGAAATTAGATTACATAATTAATTAGGATCAAATTAAAATAAATTAGGTAGAATTCATATTTTCACAATTACGTCTTTAATTTATGCATCTTCCTATATTATAAGGGAAAGGTTTTCATCTTTGTATCCCATTTGTAGTATTTGTGTTAGAAAAGATATATTAATGTTACATATGCAAAAATTGGTCAGAGATAAATCTCTTATAAATTTTAGAAAATACAAAATAAATATACGTTTATACACTTCTATTTGTTTCCCTAAGCATGACACATAATCTTTTTATAAAGGTCTTTTTGAATTGCTTATAGGTTGATAAACTTAATTTTAAAATACAACATGTTTTTAGCACACTAGATTAAAAAATATACTTATATTAAAAATATATTAAATTAAATTTAAATATTTAATTATAATTTTATATAAAATATTCATTATCAATTTAAATACTTTAATATAAATTTTATAAAAAATATTTGTTATCAATTTAAATATTTAAATATTAATTTACATAAGTAAACAATAAAATAGTTATGATTAAATAATATAAAAAACAACTAAGAAGTAATCGTCATCAATACATGAAAGTAAAGGGACAACTCCACTCCATAAGACTCAGGGTATAAAACTAATTATCCAAAATGAAAGGTACAGTTTTTGGTCTCTATTTTTTACGACAGTTATCTTGAATCTTGAACTGGCTTAAAAGGTAAGGTAACCTGCCCAGATTGCTTGAACAATAGATGAAGCACGTTCAAATTGTTTTCAGCTTAATAACGTTATTATTGTGTGTGTGAGTAACACTAATTAAGGAATTGATTGGAGGAGAAAACAAAAGATATTAGAGTGGAAGAAATTAGATTACATAATTAATTAGGATCAAATTAAAATAAATTAGGTAGAATTCATATTTTCACAATGACGTCTTTAATTTATGCATCTTCCTATATTATAAGGGAAAGGTTTTCATCTTTGTATCCCATTTGTAATATTTGTGTTAGAAAAGATATATTAATGTTACATATGCAAAAATTGGTCAGAGATAAATCTCTTATAAATTTTAGAAAATACAAAATAAATATACGTTTATACACTTCTATTTGTTTCCCTAAGCATGACACATAATCTTTTTATAAAGGTCTTTTTGAATTGCTTATAGGTTGATAAACTTAATTTTAAAATACAACATGTTTTTAGCACGCTAGATTAAAAAATATACTTATATTAAAAATATATTAAATTAAATTTAAATATTTAATTATAATTTTATATAAAATATTCATTATCAATTTAAATACTTTAATATAAATTTTATAAAAAATATTTGTTATCAATTTAAATATTTAAATATTAATTTACATAAGTAAACAATAAAATAGTTGTGATTAAATAATATAAAAAACAACTAAGAAGTAATCGTCATCAATACATGAAAGTAAAGGGACAACTCCACTCCATAAGACTCAGGGTATAAAACTAATTATCCAAAATGAAAGGTACAGTTTTTGGTCTCTATTTTTTACGACAGTTATCTTGAATCTTGAACTGGCTTAAAAGGTAAGGTAACCTGCCCAGATTGCTTGAACAATAGATGAAGCACGTTCAAATTGTTTTCAGCTTAATAACGTTATTATTGTGTGTGTGAGTAACACTAATTAAGGAATTGATTGGAGGAGAAAACAAAAGATATTAGAGTGGAAGAAATTAGATTACATAATTAATTAGGATCAAATTAAAATAAATTAGGTAGAATTCATATTTTCACAATGACGTCTTTAATTTATGCATCTTCCTATATTATAAGGGAAAGGTTTTCATCTTTGTATCCCATTTGTAGTATTTGTGTTAGAAAAGATATATTAATGTTACATATGCAAAAATTGGTCATAGATAAATCTCTTATAAATTTTAGAAAATACAAAATAAATATACGTTTATACACTTCTATTTGTTTCCCTAAGCATGACACATAATCTTTTTATAAAGGTCTATTTGAATTGCTTATAGGTTGATAAACTTAATTTTAAAATACAACATGTTTTTAGCACGCTAGATTAAAAAATATACTTATATTAAAAATATATTAAATTAAATTTAAATATTTAATTATAATTTTATATAAAATATTCATTATCAATTTAAATACTTTAATATAAATTTTATAAAAAATATTTGTTATCAATTTAAATATTTAAATATTAATTTACATAAGTAAACAATAAAATAGTTGTGATTAAATAATATAAAAAACAACTAAGAAGTAATCGTCATCAATACATGAAAGTAAAGGGACAACTCCACTCCATAAGACTCAGGGTATAAAACTAATTATCCAAAATGAAAGGTACAGTTTTTGGTCTCTATTTTTTACGACAGTTATCTTGAATCTTGAACTGGCTTAAAAGGTAAGGTAACCTGCCCAGATTGCTTGAACAATAGATGAAGCACGTTCAAATTGTTTTCAGCTTAATAACGTTATTATTGTGTGTGAGTAACACTCATTAAGGAATTGATCGGAAGGAGAAAACAAAAGATATTAGAGTTGAAGAAATTAGATTACGGAATTAATTAGGATCAAATTAAAATAAATTAGGTAGAATTCATATTTTCACAATTACGTCTTTAATTTATGCATCTTCCTATATTATAAGGGAAAGGTTTTCATCTTTGTATCCCATTTGTAGTATTTGTGTTAGAAAAGATATATTAATGTTACATATGCAAAAATTGTTCATAGATAAATCTCTTATAAATTTTAGAAAATACAAAATAAATATACGTTTATACACTTCTATTTGTTTCCCTAAGCATGACACATAATCTTTTTATAAAGGTCTTTTTGAATTGCTTATAGGTTGATAAACTTAATTTTAAAATACAACATGTTTTTAGCACGCTAGATTAAAAAATATACTTATATTAAAAATATATTAAATTAAATTTAAATATTTAATTATAATTTTATATAAAATATTCATTATCAATTTAAATACTTTAATATAAATTTTATAAAAAATATTTGTTATCAATTTAAATATTTAAATATTAATTTACATAAGTAAACAATAAAATAGTTGTGATTAAATAATATAAAAAACAACTAAGAAGTAATCGTCATCAATACATGAAAGTAAAGGGACAACTCCACTCCATAAGACTCAGGGTATAAAACTAATTATCCAAAATGAAAGGTACAGTTTTTGGTCTCTATTTTTTACGACAGTTATCTTGAATCTTGAACTGGCTTAAAAGGTAAGGTAACCTGCCCAGATTGCTTGAACAATAGATGAAGCACGTTCAAATTGTTTTCAGCTTAATAACGTTATTATTGTGTGTGAGTAACACTCATTAAGGAATTGATCGGAAGGAGAAAACAAAAGATATTAGAGTTGAAGAAATTAGATTACATAATTAATTAGGATCAAATTAAAATAAATTAGGTAGAATTCATATTTTCACAATTACGTCTTTAATTTATGCATCTTCCTATATTATAAGGGAAAAGTTTTCATCTTTGTATCCCATTTGTAGTATTTGTGTTAGAAAAGATATATTAATGTTACATATGCAAAAATTGTTCATAGATAAATCTCTTATAAATTTTAGAAAATACAAAATAAATATACGTTTATACACTTCTATTTGTTTCCCTAAGCATGACACATAATCTTTTTATAAAGGTCTTTTTGAATTGCTTATAGGTTGATAAACTTAATTTTAAAATACAACATGTTTTTAGCACACTAGATTAAAAAATATACTTATATTAAAAATATATTAAATTAAATTTAAATATTTAATTATAATTTTATATAAAATATTCATTATCAATTTAAATACTTTAATATAAATTTTATAAAAAATATTTGTTATCAATTTAAATATTTAAATATTAATTTACATAAGTAAACAATAAAATAGTTATGATTAAATAATATAAAAAACAACTAAGAAGTAATCGTCATCAATACATGAAAGTAAAGGGACAACTCCACTCCATAAGACTCAGGGTATAAAACTAATTATCCAAAATGAAAGGTACAGTTTTTGGTCTCTATTTTTTACGACAGTTATCTTGAATCTTGAACTGGCTTAAAAGGTAAGGTAACCTGCCCAGATTGCTTGAACAATAGATGAAGCACGTTCAAATTGTTTTCAGCTTAATAACGTTATTATTGTGTGTGTGAGTAACACTAATTAAGGAATTGATTGGAGGAGAAAACAAAAGATATTAGAGTGGAAGAAATTAGATTACATAATTAAATAGGATCAAATTAAAATAAATTAGGTAGAATTCATATTTTCACAATGACGTCTTTAATTTATGCATCTTCCTATATTATAAGGGAAAGGTTTTCATCTTTGTATCCCATTTGTAATATTTGTGTTAGAAAAGATATATTAATGTTACATATGCAAAAATTGGTCAGAGATAAATCTCTTATAAATTTTAGAAAATACAAAATAAATATACGTTTATACACTTCTATTTGTTTCCCTAAGCATGACACATAATCTTTTTATAAAGGTCTTTTTGAATTGCTTATAGGTTGATAAACTTAATTTTAAAATACAACATGTTTTTAGCACGCTAGATTAAAAAATATACTTATATTAAAAATATATTAAATTAAATTTAAATATTTAATTATAATTTTATATAAAATATTCATTATCAATTTAAATACTTTAATATAAATTTTATAAAAAATATTTGTTATCAATTTAAATATTTAAATATTAATTTACATAAGTAAACAATAAAATAGTTGTGATTAAATAATATAAAAAACAACTAAGAAGTAATCGTCATCAATACATGAAAGTAAAGGGACAACTCCACTCCATAAGACTCAGGGTATAAAACTAATTATCCAAAATGAAAGGTACAGTTTTTGGTCTCTATTTTTTACGACAGTTATCTTGAATCTTGAACTGGCTTAAAAGGTAAGGTAACCTGCCCAGATTGCTTGAACAATAGATGAAGCACGTTCAAATTGTTTTCAGCTTAATAACGTTATTATTGTGTGTGTGAGTAACACTAATTAAGGAATTGATTGGAGGAGAAAACAAAAGATATTAGAGTGGAAGAAATTAGATTACATAATTAATTAGGATCAAATTAAAATAAATTAGGTAGAATTCATATTTTCACAATGACGTCTTTAATTTATGCATCTTCCTATATTATAAGGGAAAGGTTTTCATCTTTGTATCCCATTTGTAGTATTTGTGTTAGAAAAGATATATTAATGTTACATATGCAAAAATTGGTCATAGATAAATCTCTTATAAATTTTAGAAAATACAAAATAAATATACGTTTATACACTTCTATTTGTTTCCCTAAGCATGACACATAATCTTTTTATAAAGGTCTTTTTGAATTGCTTATAGGTTGATAAACTTAATTTTAAAATACAACATGTTTTTAGCACACTAGATTAAAAAATATACTTATATTAAAAATATATTAAATTAAATTTAAATATTTAATTATAATTTAATATAAAATATTCATTATCAATTTAAATACTTTAATATAAATTTTATAAAAAATATTTGTTATCAATTTAAATATTTAAATATTAATTTACATAAGTAAACAATAAAATAGTTGTGATTAAATAATATAAAAAACAACTAAGAAGTAATCGTCATCAATACATGAAAGTAAAGGGACAACTCCACTCCATAAGACTCAGGGTATAAAACTAATTATCCAAAATGAAAGGTACAGTTTTTGGTCTCTATTTTTTACGACAGTTATCTTGAATCTTGAACTGGCTTAAAAGGTAAGGTAACCTGCCCAGATTGCTTGAACAATAGATGAAGCGCGTTCAAATTGTTTTCAGCTTAATAACGTTATTATTGTGTGTGTGAGTAACACTAATTAAGGAATTGATTGGAGGAGAAAACAAAAGATATTAGAGTGGAAGAAATTAGATTACATAATTAATTAGGATCAAATTAAAATAAATTAGGTAGAATTCATATTTTCACAATTACGTCTTTAATTTATGCATCTTCCTATATTATAAGGGAAAGGTTTTCATCTTTGTATCCCATTTGTAGTATTTGTGTTAGAAAAGATATATTAATGTTACATATGCAAAAATTGTTCATAGATAAATCTCTTATAAATTTTAGAAAATACAAAATAAATATACGTTTATACACTTCTATTTGTTTCCCTAAGCATGACACATAATCTTTTTATAAAGGTATTTTTGAATTGCTTATAGGCTGATTAACTTAATTTTAAAATACAACATGTTTTTAGCACACTAGATTAAAAAATATACTTATATTAAAAATATATTAAATTAAATTTAAATATTTAATTATAATTTTATATAAAATATTCATTATCAATTTAAATACTTTAATATAAATTTTATAAAAATATTTGTTATCAATTTAAATATTTAAATATTAATTTACATAAGTAAAAAATAAAATAGTTGTGATTAAATAATATAAAAAACAACTAAGAAATAATCGTCATCAATACATGAAAGTAAAGGGACAACTCCACTCCATAAGACTCAAGGTATAAAACTAATTATCCAAAATGAAAAGTACAGTTTTTGGTCTCTATTTTTTATGACAGTTATCTTGAATCTTGAAGTGGCTTAAAAGGTAAGGTAACCTGCCCAGATTGCTTGAACAATAGATGAAGCACGTTCAAATTGTTTTCAACTTAATAACGTTATTATTGTGTGTGAGTAACACTCATTAAGGAATTGATCGGAAGGAGAAAACAAAAGATATTAGAGTTGAAGAAATTAGATTACATAATTAATTAGGATCAAATTAAAATAAATTAGGTAGAATTCATATTTTCACAATTACGTCTTTAATTTATGCATCTTCCTATATTATAAGGGAAAGGTTTTCATCTTTGTATCCCATTTGTAGTATTTGTGTTAGAAAAGATATATTAATGTTACATATGCAAAAATTGTTCATAGATAAATCTCTTATAAATTTTAGAAAATACAAAATAAATATACGTTTATACACTTCTATTTGTTTCCCTAAGCATGACACATAATCTTTTTATAAAGGTCTTTTTGAATTGCTTATAGGTTGATAAACTTAATTTTAAAATACAACATGTTTTTAGCACACTAGATTAAAAAATATACTTATATTAAAAATATATTAAATTAAATTTAAATATTTAATTATAATTTTATATAAAATATTCATTATCAATTTAAATACTTTAATATAAATTTTATAAAAAATATTTGTTATCAATTTAAATATTTAAATATTAATTTACATAAGTAAACAATAAAATAGTTATGATTAAATAATATAAAAAACAACTAAGAAGTAATCGTCATCAATACATGAAAGTAAAGGGACAACTCCACTCCATAAGACTCAGGGTATAAAACTAATTATCCAAAATGAAAGGTACAGTTTTTGGTCTCTATTTTTTACGACAGTTATCTTGAATCTTGAACTGGCTTAAAAGGTAAGGTAACCTGCCCAGATTGCTTGAACAATAGATGAAGCACGTTCAAATTGTTTTCAGCTTAATAACGTTATTATTGTGTGTGTGAGTAACACTAATTAAGGAATTGATTGGAGGAGAAAACAAAAGATATTAGAGTGGAAGAAATTAGATTACATAATTAATTAGGATCAAATTAAAATAAATTAGGTAGAATTCATATTTTCACAATGACGTCTTTAATTTATGCATCTTCCTATATTATAAGGGAAAGGTTTTCATCTTTGTATCCCATTTGTAGTATTTGTGTTAGAAAAGATATATTAATGTTACATATGCAAAAATTGGTCATAGATAAATCTCTTATAAATTTTAGAAAATACAAAATAAATATACGTTTATACACTTCTATTTGTTTCCCTAAGCATGACACATAATCTTTTTATAAAGGTCTTTTTGAATTGCTTATAGGTTGATAAACTTAATTTTAAAATACAACATGTTTTTAGCACGCTAGATTAAAAAATATACTTATATTAAAAATATATTAAATTAAATTTAAATATTTAATTATAATTTTATATAAAATATTCATTATCAATTTAAATACTTTAATATAAATTTTATAAAAAATATTTGTTATCAATTTAAATATTTAAATATTAATTTACATAAGTAAACAATAAAATAGTTGTGATTAAATAATATAAAAAACAACTAAGAAGTAATCGTCATCAATACATGAAAGTAAAGGGACAACTCCACTCCATAAGACTCAGGGTATAAAACTAATTATCCAAAATGAAAGGTACAGTTTTTGGTCTCTATTTTTTACGACAGTTATCTTGAATCTTGAACTGGCTTAAAAGGTAAGGTAACCTGCCCAGATTGCTTGAACAATAGATGAAGCACGTTCAAATTGTTTTCAGCTTAATAACGTTATTATTGTGTGTGTGAGTAACACTAATTAAGGAATTGATTGGAGGAGAAAACAAAAGATATTAGAGTGGAAGAAATTAGATTACATAATTAATTAGGATCAAATTAAAATAAATTAGGTAGAATTCATATTTTCACAATGACGTCTTTAATTTATGCATCTTCCTATATTATAAGGGAAAGGTTTTCATCTTTGTATCCCATTTGTAGTATTTGTGTTAGAAAAGATATATTAATGTTACATATGCAAAAATTGGTCATAGATAAATCTCTTATAAATTTTAGAAAATACAAAATAAATATACGTTTATACACTTCTATTTGTTTCCCTAAGCATGACACATAATCTTTTTATAAAGGTCTTTTTGAATTGCTTATAGGTTGATAAACTTAATTTTAAAATAAAACATGTTTTTAGCACGCTAGATTAAAAAATATACTTATATTAAAAATATATTAAATTAAATTTAAATATTTAATTATAATTTTATATAAAATATTCATTATCAATTTAAATACTTTAATATAAATTTTATAAAAAATATTTGTTATCAATTTAAATATTTAAATATTAATTTACATAAGTAAACAATAAAATAGTTGTGATTAAATAATATAAAAAACAACTAAGAAGTAATCGTCATCAATACATGAAAGTAAAGGGACAACTCCACTCCATAAGACTCAGGGTATAAAACTAATTATCCAAAATGAAAGGTACAGTTTTTGGTCTCTATTTTTTACGACAGTTATCTTGAATCTTGAACTGGCTTAAAAGGTAAGGTAACCTGCCCAGATTGCTTGAACAATAGATGAAGCACGTTCAAATTGTTTTCAGCTTAATAACGTTATTATTGTGTGTGAGTAACACTCATTAAGGAATTGATCGGAAGGAGAAAACAAAAGATATTAGAGTTGAAGAAATTAGATTACGGAATTAATTAGGATCAAATTAAAATAAATTAGGTAGAATTCATATTTTCACAATTACGTCTTTAATTTATGCATCTTCCTATATTATAAGGGAAAGGTTTTCATCTTTGTATCCCATTTGTAGTATTTGTGTTAGAAAAGATATATTAATGTTACATATGCAAAAATTGTTCATAGATAAATCTCTTATAAATTTTAGAAAATACAAAATAAATATACGTTTATACACTTCTATTTGTTTCCCTAAGCATGACACATAATCTTTTTATAAAGGTATTTTTGAATTGCTTATAGGCTGATTAACTTAATTTTAAAATACAACATGTTTTTAGCACACTAGATTAAAAAATATACTTATATTAAAAATATATTAAATTAAATTTAAATATTTAATTATAATTTTATATAAAATATTCATTATCAATTTAAATACTTTAATATAAATTTTATAAAAATATTTGTTATCAATTTAAATATTTAAATATTAATTTACATAAGTAAAAAATAAAATAGTTGTGATTAAATAATATAAAAAACAACTAAGAAATAATCGTCATCAATACATGAAAGTAAAGGGACAACTCCACTCCATAAGACTCAAGGTATAAAACTAATTATCCAAAATGAAAAGTACAGTTTTTGGTCTCTATTTTTTATGACAGTTATCTTGAATCTTGAAGTGGCTTAAAAGGTAAGGTAACCTGCCCAGATTGCTTGAACAATAGATGAAGCACGTTCAAATTGTTTTCAACTTAATAACGTTATTATTGTGTGTGAGTAACACTCATTAAGGAATTGATCGGAAGGAGAAAACAAAAGATATTAGAGTTGAAGAAATTAGATTACATAATTAATTAGGATCAAATTAAAATAAATTAGGTAGAATTCATATTTTCACAATTACGTCTTTAATTTATGCATCTTCCTATATTATAAGGGAAAGGTTTTCATCTTTGTATCCCATTTGTAGTATTTGTGTTAGAAAAGATATATTAATGTTACATATGCAAAAATTGTTCATAGATAAATCTCTTATAAATTTTAGAAAATACAAAATAAATATACGTTTATACACTTCTATTTGTTTCCCTAAGCATGACACATAATCTTTTTATAAAGGTCTTTTTGAATTGCTTATAGGTTGATAAACTTAATTTTAAAATACAACATGTTTTTAGCACACTAGATTAAAAAATATACTTATATTAAAAATATATTAAATTAAATTTAAATATTTAATTATAATTTTATATAAAATATTCATTATCAATTTAAATACTTTAATATAAATTTTATAAAAAATATTTGTTATCAATTTAAATATTTAAATATTAATTTACATAAGTAAACAATAAAATAGTTATGATTAAATAATATAAAAAACAACTAAGAAGTAATCGTCATCAATACATGAAAGTAAAGGGACAACTCCACTCCATAAGACTCAGGGTATAAAACTAATTATCCAAAATGAAAGGTACAGTTTTTGGTCTCTATTTTTTACGACAGTTATCTTGAATCTTGAACTGGCTTAAAAGGTAAGGTAACCTGCCCAGATTGCTTGAACAATAGATGAAGCACGTTCAAATTGTTTTCAGCTTAATAACGTTATTATTGTGTGTGTGAGTAACACTAATTAAGGAATTGATTGGAGGAGAAAACAAAAGATATTAGAGTGGAAGAAATTAGATTACATAATTAATTAGGATCAAATTAAAATAAATTAGGTAGAATTCATATTTTCACAATGACGTCTTTAATTTATGCATCTTCCTATATTATAAGGGAAAGGTTTTCATCTTTGCATCCCATTTGTAGTATTTGTGTTAGAAAAGATATATTAATGTTACATATGCAAAAATTGGTCATAGATAAATCTCTTATAAATTTTAGAAAATACAAAATAAATATACGTTTATACACTTCTATTTGTTTCCCTAAGCATGACACATAATCTTTTTATAAAGGTCTTTTTGAATTGCTTATAGGTTGATAAACTTAATTTTAAAATACAACATGTTTTTAGCACGCTAGATTAAAAAATATACTTATATTAAAAATATATTAAATTAAATTTAAATATTTAATTATAATTTTATATAAAATATTCATTATCAATTTAAATACTTTAATATAAATTTTATAAAAAATATTTGTTATCAATTTAAATATTTAAATATTAATTTACATAAGTAAACAATAAAATAGTTGTGATTAAATAATATAAAAAACAACTAAGAAGTAATCGTCATCAATACATGAAAGTAAAGGGACAACTCCACTCCATAAGACTCAGGGTATAAAACTAATTATCCAAAATGAAAGGTACAGTTTTTGGTCTCTATTTTTTACGACAGTTATCTTGAATCTTGAACTGGCTTAAAAGGTAAGGTAACCTGCCCAGATTGCTTGAACAATAGATGAAGCACGTTCAAATTGTTTTCAGCTTAATAACGTTATTATTGTGTGTGTGAGTAACACTAATTAAGGAATTGATTGGAGGAGAAAACAAAAGATATTAGAGTTGAAGAAATTAGATTACATAATTAATTAGGATCAAATTAAAATAAATTAGGTAGAATTCATATTTTCACAATGACGTCTTTAATTTATGCATCTTCCTATATTATAAGGGAAAGGTTTTCATCTTTGTATCCCATTTGTAGTATTTGTGTTAGAAAAGATATATTAATGTTACATATGCAAAAATTGGTCATAGATAAATCTCTTATAAATTTTAGAAAATACAAAATAAATATACGTTTATACACTTCTATTTGTTTCCCTAAGCATGACACATAATCTTTTTATAAAGGTCTTTTTGAATTGCTTATAGGTTGATAAACTTAATTTTAAAATACAACATGTTTTTAGCACGCTAGATTAAAAAATATACTTATATTAAAAATATATTAAATTAAATTTAAATATTTAATTATAATTTTATATAAAATATTCATTATCAATTTAAATACTTTAATATAAATTTTATAAAAAATATTTGTTATCAATTTAAATATTTAAATATTAATTTACATAAGTAAACAATAAAATAGTTGTGATTAAATAATATAAAAAACAACTAAGAAGTAATCGTCATCAATACATGAAAGTAAAGGGACAACTCCACTCCATAAGACTCAGGGTATAAAACTAATTATCCAAAATGAAAGGTACAGTTTTTGGTCTCTATTTTTTACGACAGTTATCTTGAATCTTGAACTGGCTTAAAAGGTAAGGTAACCTGCCCAGATTGCTTGAACAATAGATGAAGCACGTTCAAATTGTTTTCAGCTTAATAACGTTATTATTGTGTGTGAGTAACACTCATTAAGGAATTGATCGGAAGGAGAAAACAAAAGATATTAGAGTTGAAGAAATTAGATTACGGAATTAATTAGGATCAAATTAAAATAAATTAGGTAGAATTCATATTTTCACAATTACGTCTTTAATTTATGCATCTTCCTATATTATAAGGGAAAGGTTTTCATCTTTGTATCCCATTTGTAGTATTTGTGTTAGAAAAGATATATTAATGTTACATATGCAAAAATTGTTCATAGATAAATCTCTTATAAATTTTAGAAAATACAAAATAAATATACGTTTATACACTTCTATTTGTTTCCCTAAGCATGACACATAATCTTTTTATAAAGGTCTTTTTGAATTGCTTATAGGTTGATAAACTTAATTTTAAAATACAACATGTTTTTAGCACACTAGATTAAAAAATATACTTATATTAAAAATATATTAAATTAAATTTAAATATTTAATTATAATTTTATATAAAATATTCATTATCAATTTAAATACTTTAATATAAATTTTATAAAAAATATTTGTTATCAATTTAAATATTTAAATATTAATTTACATAAGTAAACAATAAAATAGTTGTGATTAAATAATATAAAAAACAACTAAGAAGTAATCGTCATCAATACATGAAAGTAAAGGGACAACTCCACTCCATAAGACTCAGGGTATAAAACTAATTATCCAAAATGAAAGGTACAGTTTTTGGTCTCTATTTTTTACGACAGTTATCTTGAATCTTGAACTGGCTTAAAAGGTAAGGTAACCTGCCCAGATTGCTTGAACAATAGATGAAGCACGTTCAAATTGTTTTCAGCTTAATAACGTTATTATTGTGTGTGTGAGTAACACTAATTAAGGAATTGATTGGAGGAGAAAACAAAAGATATTAGAGTGGAAGAAATTAGATTACATAATTAATTAGGATCAAATTAAAATAAATTAGGTAGAATTCATATTTTCACAATGACGTCTTTAATTTATGCATCTTCCTATATTATAAGGGAAAGGTTTTCATCTTTGTATCCCATTTGTAGTATTTGTGTTAGAAAAGATATATTAATGTTACATATGCAAAAATTGGTCATAGATAAATCTCTTATAAATTTTAGAAAATACAAAATAAATATACGTTTATACACTTCTATTTGTTTCCCTAAGCATGACACATAATCTTTTTATAAAGGTCTTTTTGAATTGCTTATAGGTTGATAAACTTAATTTTAAAATACAACATGTTTTTAGCACGCTAGATTAAAAAATATACTTATATTAAAAATATATTAAATTAAATTTAAATATTTAATTATAATTTTATATAAAATATTCATTATCAATTTAAATACTTTAATATAAATTTTATAAAAAATATTTGTTATCAATTTAAATATTTAAATATTAATTTACATAAGTAAACAATAAAATAGTTGTGATTAAATAATATAAAAAACAACTAAGAAGTAATCGTCATCAATACATGAAAGTAAAGGGACAACTCCACTCCATAAGACTCAGGGTATAAAACTAATTATCCAAAATGAAAGGTACAGTTTTTGGTCTCTATTTTTTACGACAGTTATCTTGAATCTTGAACTGGCTTAAAAGGTAAGGTAACCTGCCCAGATTGCTTGAACAATAGATGAAGCACGTTCAAATTGTTTTCAGCTTAATAACGTTATTATTGTGTGTGTGAGTAACACTAATTAAGGAATTGATTGGAGGAGAAAACAAAAGATATTAGAGTGGAAGAAATTAGATTACATAATTAATTAGGATCAAATTAAAATAAATTAGGTAGAATTCATATTTTCACAATGACGTCTTTAATTTATGCATCTTCCTATATTATAAGGGAAAGGTTTTCATCTTTGTATCCCATTTGTAATATTTGTGTTAGAAAAGATATATTAATGTTACATATGCAAAAATTGGTCAGAGATAAATCTCTTATAAATTTTAGAAAATACAAAATAAATATACGTTTATACACTTCTATTTGTTTCCCTAAGCATGACACATAATCTTTTTATAAAGGTCTTTTTGAATTGCTTATAGGTTGATAAACTTAATTTTAAAATACAACATGTTTTTAGCACGCTAGATTAAAAAATATACTTATATTAAAAATATATTAAATTAAATTTAAATATTTAATTATAATTTTATATAAAATATTCATTATCAATTTAAATACTTTAATATAAATTTTATAAAAAATATTTGTTATCAATTTAAATATTTAAATATTAATTTACATAAGTAAACAATAAAATAGTTGTGATTAAATAATATAAAAAACAACTAAGAAGTAATCGTCATCAATACATGAAAGTAAAGGGACAACTCCACTCCATAAGACTCAGGGTATAAAACTAATTATCCAAAATGAAAGGTACAGTTTTTGGTCTCTATTTTTTACGACAGTTATCTTGAATCTTGAACTGGCTTAAAAGGTAAGGTAACCTGCCCAGATTGCTTGAACAATAGATGAAGCACGTTCAAATTGTTTTCAGCTTAATAACGTTATTATTGTGTGTGAGTAACACTCATTAAGGAATTGATCGGAAGGAGAAAACAAAAGATATTAGAGTTGAAGAAATTAGATTACGGAATTAATTAGGATCAAATTAAAATAAATTAGGTAGAATTCATATTTTCACAATTACGTCTTTAATTTATGCATCTTCCTATATTATAAGGGAAAGGTTTTCATCTTTGTATCCCATTTGTAGTATTTGTGTTAGAAAAGATATATTAATGTTACATATGCAAAAATTGTTCATAGATAAATCTCTTATAAATTTTAGAAAATACAAAATAAATATACGTTTATACACTTCTATTTGTTTCCCTAAGCATGACACATAATCTTTTTATAAAGGTCTTTTTGAATTGCTTATAGGTTGATAAACTTAATTTTAAAATACAACATGTTTTTAGCACACTAGATTAAAAAATATACTTATATTAAAAATATATTAAATTAAATTTAAATATTTAATTATAATTTTATATAAAATATTCATTATCAATTTAAATACTTTAATATAAATTTTATAAAAAATATTTGTTATCAATTTAAATATTTAAATATTAATTTACATAAGTAAACAATAAAATAGTTGTGATTAAATAATATAAAAAACAACTAAGAAGTAATCGTCATCAATACATGAAAGTAAAGGGACAACTCCACTCCATAAGACTCAGGGTATAAAACTAATTATCCAAAATGAAAGGTACAGTTTTTGGTCTCTATTTTTTACGACAGTTATCTTGAATCTTGAACTGGCTTAAATGGTAAGGTAACCTGCCCAGATTGCTTGAACAATAGATGAAGCACGTTCAAATTGTTTTCAGCTTAATAACGTTATTATTGTGTGTGTGAGTAACACTAATTAAGGAATTGATTGGAGGAGAAAACAAAAGATATTAGAGTGGAAGAAATTAGATTACATAATTAATTAGGATCAAATTAAAATAAATTAGGTAGAATTCATATTTTCACAATGACGTCTTTAATTTATGCATCTTCCTATATTATAAGGGAAAGGTTTTCATCTTTGTATCCCATTTGTAGTATTTGTGTTAGAAAAGATATATTAATGTTACATATGCAAAAATTGTTCATAGATAAATCTCTTATAAATTTTAGAAAATACAAAATAAATATACGTTTATACACTTCTATTTGTTTCCCTAAGCATGACACATAATCTTTTTATAAAGGTCTTTTTGAATTGCTTATAGGCTGATTAACTTAATTTTAAAATACAAAATGTTCTTAGCACACTAGATTAAAAAATATACTTATATTAAAAATATATTAAATTAAATTTAAATATTTAATTATAATTTTATATAAAATATTCATTATCAATTTAAATACTTTAATATAAATTTTATAAAAATATTTGTTATCAAATTAAATATTTAAATATTAATTTACATAAGTAAAAAATAAAATAGTTGTGATTAAATAATATAAAAAACAACTAAGAAATAATCGTCATCAATACATGAAAGTAAAGGGACAACTCCACTCCATAAGACTCAAGGTATAAAACTAATTATCCAAAATGAAAAGTACAGTTTTTGGTCTCTATTTTTTATGACAGTTATCTTGAATCTTGAAGTGGCTTAAAAGGTAAGGTAACCTGCCCAGATTGCTTGAACAATAGATGAAGCACGTTCAAATTGTTTTCAACTTAATAACGTTATTATTGTGTGTGAGTAACACTCATTAAGGAATTGATCGGAAGGAGAAAACAAAAGATATTAGAGTGGAAGAAATTAGATTACATAATTAATTAGGATCAAATTAAAATAAATTAGGTAGAATTCATATTTTCACAATGACGTCTTTAATTTATGCATCTTCCTATATTATAAGGGAAAGGTTTTCGTCTTTGTATCCCATTTGTAGTATTTGTGTTAGAAAAGATATATTAATGTTACATATGCAAAAATTGGTCATAGATAAATCTCTTATTAATTTTAGTAAATACAAAATAAATATACGTTTATACACTTCTATTTGTTTCCCTAAGCATGACACATAATCTTTTTATAAAGGTCTTTTTGAATTGCTTATAGGTTGATAAACTTAATTTTAAAATACAACATGTTTTTAGCACACTAGATTAAAAAATATACTTATATTAAAAATATATTAAATTAAATTTAAATATTTAATTATAATTTTATATAAAATATTCATTATCAATTTAAATACTTTAATATAAATTTTATAAAAAATATTTGTTATCAATTTAAATATTTAAATATTAATTTACATAAGTAAACAATAAAATAGTTGTGATTAAATAATATAAAAAACAACTAAGAAGTAATCGTCAACAATACATGAAAGTAAAGGGACAACTCCACTCCATAAGACTTAGGGTATAAAACTAATTATCCAAAATGAAAGGTACAGTTTTTGGTCTCTATTTTTTACGACAGTTATCTTGAATCTTGAACTGGCTTAAAAGGTAAGGTAACCTGCCCAGATTGCTTGAACAATAGATGAAGCACGTTCAAATTGTTTTCAGCTTAATAACGTTATTATTGTGTGTGTGAGTAACACTAATTAAGGAATTGATTGGAAGGAGAAAACAAAAGATATTAGAGTGGAAGAAATTAGATTACATAATTAATTAGGATCAAATTAAAATAAATTAGGTAGAATTCATATTTTCACAATGACGTCTTTAATTTATGCATCTTCCTATATTATAAGGGAAAGGTTTTCATCTTTGTATCCCATTTGTAGTATTTGTGTTAGAAAAGATATATTAATGTTACATATGCAAAAATTGTTCATAGATAAATCTCTTATAAATTTTAGAAAATACAAAATAAATATACGTTTATACACTTCTATTTGTTTCCCTAAGCATGACACATAATCTTTTTATAAAGGTCTTTTTGAATTGCTTATAGGTTGATTAACTTAATTTTAAAATACAACATGTTTTTAGCACACTAGATTAAAAAATATACTTATACTAAAAATATATTAAATTAAATTTAAATATTTAATTATAATTTTATATAAAATATTCATTATCAATTTAAATACTTTAATATAAATTTTATAAAAAATATTTGTTATCAATTTAAATATTTAAATATTAATTTACATAAATAAACAATAAAATAGTTGTGATTAAATAATATAAAAAACAACTAAGAAGTAATCGTCATCAATACATGAAAGTAAAGGGACAACTCCACTCCATAAGACTCAGGGTATAAAACTAATTATCCAAAATGAAAGGTACAGTTTTTGGTCTCTATTTTTTACGACAGTTATCTTGAATCTTGAACTGGCTTAAATGGTAAGGTAACCTGCCCAGATTGCTTGAACAATAGATGAAGCACGTTCAAATTGTTTTCAGCTTAATAACGTTATTATTGTGTGTGTGAGTAACACTAATTAAGGAATTGATTGGAGGAGAAAACAAAAGATATTAGAGTGGAAGAAATTAGATTACATAATTAATTAGGATCAAATTAAAATAAATTAGGTAGAATTCATATTTTCACAATGACGTCTTTAATTTATGCATCTTCCTATATTATAAGGGAAAGGTTTTCATCTTTGTATCCCATTTGTAGTATTTGTGTTAGAAAAGATATATTAATGTTACATATGCAAAAATTGGTCATAGATAAATCTCTTATAAATTTTAGAAAATACAAAATAAATATACGTTTATACACTTCTATTTGTTTCCCTAAGCATGACACATAATCTTTTTATAAAGGTCTTTTTGAATTGCTTATAGGTTGATAAACTTAATTTTAAAATACAACATGTTTTTAGCACGCTAGATTAAAAAATATACTTATATTAAAAATATATTAAATTAAATTTAAATATTTAATTATAATTTTATATAAAATATTCATTATCAATTTAAATACTTTAATATAAATTTTATAAAAAATATTTGTTATCAATTTAAATATTTAAATATTAATTTACATAAGTAAACAATAAAATAGTTGTGATTAAATAATATAAAAAACAACTAAGAAGTAATCGTCATCAATACATGAAAGTAAAGGGACAACTCCACTCCATAAGACTCAGGGTATAAAACTAATTATCCAAAATGAAAGGTACAGTTTTTGGTCTCTATTTTTTACGACAGTTATCTTGAATCTTGAACTGGCTTAAAAGGTAAGGTAACCTGCCCAGATTGCTTGAACAATAGATGAAGCACGTTCAAATTGTTTTCAGCTTAATAACGTTATTATTGTGTGTGTGAGTAACACTAATTAAGGAATTGATTGGAGGAGAAAACAAAAGATATTAGAGTGGAAGAAATTAGATTACATAATTAATTAGGATCAAATTAAAATAAATTAGGTAGAATTCATATTTTCACAATGACGTCTTTAATTTATGCATCTTCCTATATTATAAGGGAAAGGTTTTCATCTTTGTATCCCATTTGTAGTATTTGTGTTAGAAAAGATATATTAATGTTACATATGCAAAAATTGGTCATAGATAAATCTCTTATAAATTTTAGAAAATACAAAATAAATATACGTTTATACACTTCTATTTGTTTCCCTAAGCATGACACATAATCTTTTTATAAAGGTCTTTTTGAATTGCTTATAGGTTGATAAACTTAATTTTAAAATACAACATGTTTTTAGCACGCTAGATTAAAAAATATACTTATATTAAAAATATATTAAATTAAATTTAAATATTTAATTATAATTTTATATAAAATATTCATTATCAATTTAAATACTTTAATATAAATTTTATAAAAAATATTTGTTATCAATTTAAATATTTAAATATTAATTTACATAAGTAAACAATAAAATAGTTGTGATTAAATAATATAAAAAACAACTAAGAAGTAATCGTCATCAATACATGAAAGTAAAGGGACAACTCCACTCCATAAGACTCAGGGTATAAAACTAATTATCCAAAATGAAAGGTACAGTTTTTGGTCTCTATTTTTTACGACAGTTATCTTGAATCTTGAACTGGCTTAAAAGGTAAGGTAACCTGCCCAGATTGCTTGAACAATAGATGAAGCACGTTCAAATTGTTTTCAGCTTAATAACGTTATTATTGTGTGTGAGTAACACTCATTAAGGAATTGATCGGAAGGAGAAAACAAAAGATATTATAGTTGAAGAAATTAGATTACGGAATTAATTAGGATCAAATTAAAATAAATTAGGTAGAATTCATATTTTCACAATTACGTCTTTAATTTATGCATCTTCCTATATTATAAGGGAAAGGTTTTCATCTTTGTATCCCATTTGTAGTATTTGTGTTAGAAAAGATATATTAATGTTACATATGCAAAAATTGTTCATAGATAAATCTCTTATAAATTTTAGAAAATACAAAATAAATATACGTTTATACACTTCTATTTGTTTCCCTAAGCATGACACATAATCTTTTTATAAAGGTCTTTTTGAATTGCTTATAGGTTGATAAACTTAATTTTAAAATACAACATGTTTTTAGCACACTAGATTAAAAAATATACTTATATTAAAAATATATTAAATTAAATTTAAATATTTAATTATAATTTTATATAAAATATTCATTATCAATTTAAATACTTTAATATAAATTTTATAAAAAATATTTGTTATCAATTTAAATATTTAAATATTAATTTACATAAGTAAACAATAAAATAGTTGTGATTAAATAATATAAAAAACAACTAAGAAGTAATCGTCATCAATACATGAAAGTAAAGGGACAACTCCACTCCATAAGACTCAGGGTATAAAACTAATTATCCAAAATGAAAGGTACAGTTTTTGGTCTCTATTTTTTACGACAGTTATCTTGAATCTTGAACTGGCTTAAATGGTAAGGTAACCTGCCCAGATTGCTTGAACAATAGATGAAGCACGTTCAAATTGTTTTCAGCTTAATAACGTTATTATTGTGTGTGTGAGTAACACTAATTAAGGAATTGATTGGAGGAGAAAACAAAAGATATTAGAGTGGAAGAAATTAGATTACATAATTAATTAGGATCAAATTAAAATAAATTAGGTAGAATTCATATTTTCACAATGACGTCTTTAATTTATGCATCTTCCTATATTATAAGGGAAAGGTTTTCATCTTTGTATCCCATTTGTAGTATTTGTGTTAGAAAAGATATATTAATGTTACATATGCAAAAATTGTTCATAGATAAATCTCTTATAAATTTTAGAAAATACAAAATAAATATACGTTTATACACTTCTATTTGTTTCCCTAAGCATGACACATAATCTTTTTATAAAGGTCTTTTTGAATTGCTTATAGGCTGATTAACTTAATTTTAAAATACAACATGTTTTTAGCACACTAGATTAAAAAATATACTTATATTAAAAATATATTAAATTAAATTTAAATATTTAATTATAATTTTATATAAAATATTCATTATCAATTTAAATACTTTAATATAAATTTTATAAAAATATTTGTTATCAATTTAAATATTTAAATATTAATTTACATAAGTAAAAAATAAAATAGTTGTGATTAAATAATATAAAAAACAACTAAGAAATAATCGTCATCAATACATGAAAGTAAAGGGACAACTCCACTCCATAAGACTCAAGGTATAAAACTAATTATCCAAAATGAAAAGTACAGTTTTTGGTCTCTATTTTTTATGACAGTTATCTTGAATCTTGAAGTGGCTTAAAAGGTAAGGTAACCTGCCCAGATTGCTTGAACAATAGATGAAGCACGTTCAAATTGTTTTCAACTTAATAACGTTATTATTGTGTGTGAGTAACACTCATTAAGGAATTGATCGGAAGGAGAAAACAAAAGATATTAGAGTGGAAGAAATTAGATTACATAATTAATTAGGATCAAATTAAAATAAATTAGGTAGAATTCATATTTTCACAATGACGTCTTTAATTTATGCATCTTCCTATATTATAAGGGAAAGGTTTTCGTCTTTGTATCCCATTTGTAGTATTTGTGTTAGAAAAGATATATTAATGTTACATATGCAAAAATTGGTCATAGATAAATCTCTTATTAATTTTAGTAAATACAAAATAAATATACGTTTATACACTTCTATTTGTTTCCCTAAGCATGACACATAATCTTTTTATAAAGGTCTTTTTGAATTGCTTATAGGTTGATAAACTTAATTTTAAAATACAACATGTTTTTAGCACACTAGATTAAAAAATATACTTATATTAAAAATATATTAAATTAAATTTAAATATTTAATTATAATTTTATATAAAATATTCATTATCAATTTAAATACTTTAATATAAATTTTATAAAAAATATTTGTTATCAATTTAAATATTTAAATATTAATTTACATAAGTAAACAATAAAATAGTTGTGATTAAATAATATAAAAAACAACTAAGAAGTAATCGTCAACAATACATGAAAGTAAAGGGACAACTCCACTCCATAAGACTTAGGGTATAAAACTAATTATCCAAAATGAAAGGTACAGTTTTTGGTCTCTATTTTTTACGACAGTTATCTTGAATCTTGAACTGGCTTAAAAGGTAAGGTAACCTGCCCAGATTGCTTGAACAATAGATGAAGCACGTTCAAATTGTTTTCAGCTTAATAACGTTATTATTGTGTGTGTGAGTAACACTAATTAAGGAATTGATTGGAAGGAGAAAACAAAAGATATTAGAGTGGAAGAAATTAGATTACATAATTAATTAGGATCAAATTAAAATAAATTAGGTAGAATTCATATTTTCACAATGACGTCTTTAATTTATGCATCTTCCTATATTATAAGGGAAAGGTTTTCATCTTTGTATCCCATTTGTAGTATTTGTGTTAGAAAAGATATATTAATGTTACATATGCAAAAATTGTTCATAGATAAATCTCTTATAAATTTTAGAAAATACAAAATAAATATACGTTTATACACTTCTATTTGTTTCCCTAAGCATGACACATAATCTTTTTATAAAGGTCTTTTTGAATTGCTTATAGGTTGATTAACTTAATTTTAAAATACAACATGTTTTTAGCACACTAGATTAAAAAATATACTTATACTAAAAATATATTAAATTAAATTTAAATATTTAATTATAATTTTATATAAAATATTCATTATCAATTTAAATACTTTAATATAAATTTTATAAAAAATATTTGTTATCAATTTAAATATTTAAATATTAATTTACATAAGTAAAAAATAAAATAGTTGTGATTAAATAATATAAAAAACAACTAAGAAATAATCGTCATCAATACATGAAAGTAAAGGGACAACTCCACTCCATAAGACTCAAGGTATAAAACTAATTATCCAAAATGAAAAGTACAGTTTTTGGTCTCTATTTTTAACGACAGTTATCTTGAATCTTGAAGTGGCTTAAAAGGTAAGGTAACCTGCCCAGATTGCTTGAACAATAGATGAAGCACGTTCAAATTGTTTCCAGCTTAATAACGTTATTATTGTGTGTGAGTAACACTCATTAAGGAATTGATCGGAAGGAGAAAACAAAAGATATTAGAGTGGAAGAAATTAGATTACATAATTAATTAGGATCAAATTAAAATAAATTAGGTAGAATTCATATTTTCACAATGACGTCTTTAATTTATGCATCTTCCTATATTATAAGGGAAAGGTTTTCATCTTTGTATCCCATTTGTAGTATTTGTGTTAGAAAAGATATATTAATGTTACATATGCAAAAATTGTTCATAGATAAATCTCTTATAAATTTTAGAAAATACAAAATAAATATACGTTTTGTAATACCCCGTAAATTTATAAACGCTCTGGTTAATATTATTATGATCAACTGGGTTCCGGAGTACTCTGAGTAATTATTTGATAAAATAATTAGAGTAAACTGACGAACTCAGAGTCGATTTAATTAATAGTAGTTAACGTTGAGTTTTTATAATTTGATGTATTTGAGCTAATTTTGGACATTTAGTAGTGTTACTAATAAATGATAGTTTTCTATACTATCTATTTCCCTTCCATTTCATTTGGAAACAAACAAAAGCTAGAAAAGGAAAAAAAGAGAAGAAAGGAAAGGAGGAGGAAGGAAAAGGAGAGGAAAATTTCTCCAAGAGCTCAAGAACATCATCAAGCAACAGTTCTTCATCTAAATCATCTCAGTATCAACCTCCTCGTCTAGTAATTCAGGTGGGTTCTAGTTAGACTCTTTAGGGTAGAGTTTTATTGAGTTAGAGTTAGATTGGAATTATGGAAATTGATTAATTTTGCATGAAATTCATGAATCTAACTGCTAAATGCAATGTTTGATTATATGTTTATACTGATTGTTATGTTATAACATGTTTTGATGAATTTTAGACTGGAAAAATGGGATTTTGGGGTTGAATTGAATCAACCCGTAGCAGACAAATTCTGCAGGAAAAATTTCTGGGTTCAAACTGCCCATACGCGTATCACGCAGGGCCATACGCGTATTGAGTAGGGAAATACGCGTATGGGTGTGAAGGAAATGGGATGATACGCGTATGGACAAGGCAATACGCGTATGAGACATGGTAATACGCGTATTGGGCTTTTAAACAGGAATTTCAAGGAAAATGCCTCTGCCCATACGCGTATGGCCTTGGGCAATACGCGTATGGCTGGGCGAGAATCTTAGGCAATACGCGTACGGGGAGTGCCAATACGCGTACGGCCAGGAGAGTTACAGAATCCTGCTGTTGTGATTTATTTTCCGATCGATTGTTTACAATACCGTAACTTTTTGTACGTAACTCGGATTGGAACAATTTTGATATCGTTGGAAAGATAATAAAATGTACTTTCTTATTAAAATGGTTTTAAAATCGTTGGCCGATTTAATAAAGTCGGGATTTCTGAAATTGTGTCATTTTATCGACTTTTATCTGTTAATTGTGTAAAATTATTATTGACAATGTATGCATGTTAAAATATGGACTAGGCAGGGTGAGGATTATTACCAAAAACTGTGTCGGAAGTGTGATTGTTCCATGTGTGGCAACGCTCGTGCATGAAAGGCCGAGGCGTATGCATTTCTGTTTATCAATAACCACAGTTGTGCGGTGTAGTTCATGAGACTCGAGCACCTCCTCTGAACGTTATACACAACTACTTGGCAGGTTTGAGTCCCGTGTTAAGTACGGTTGGAGCCTACGGGTAAAGAGACTTGTGACGGTGTACGGGCCGTGAGAAGTGACGGATCACGGTGTACGGACCGGTGATCCCGAATCCAATCGTATGCCAAGTAGCTACAAGGATCCATGACTCGGATCGCCTTCTAGACGTAGAAGGGTACGGGAAAAAGGGATACCTTGGTATTGGTTATTGATATGTGAGTTCTTGAGTGTACGGACTCAGAACGTATTTCGGTACTTTGTGAATCCTTGAGTTACAGGCTCAAGAGGTACTCCGGTACTAGTGTGAGTTTACAGGCTCACCGTGGCGGTTACTTGTGTGTGTGTACTCATGGTCTTTCCCCTTTCCCCTTGGACATGAGTTAGGACTTTGTTAGAACCTTGTAAAGCCGAGAGGACTTTAAGATAGGGAACTCACTGAGATTTGATGTATCTCACCCCACTGTTGTTGTTTACATCACAGGTTCTGCAGGTTTGGCGAAGGGTAAGGACAAGGTTACTTGACCTTCCTTACTGATCGTGGTTTTGTGATGGCATGGCTTCCGCTATGGCGTTATGTTTTGAGATCATTGTATTGATCTAGTTCTTAGTTTTTATCATTTTGGAACATCTTGTATATGTAATGCCTTAGACTTTTAGTTCTTTTGTATTAGAGGCATTTATATATATAATGTGTTAACTAGGAACTTATTATGTTTCAGTACCAAAAGTGAAACTCATGTATAATATATGATTTGATGCATGTATTATTATATGGTCTTTACAGTTGGTATCAGAGCAGGTCATATCCTCGACCTAGCCATGAAATAGAATAAGTGTTTCTTTCCGTTTCATATGCGGCGGGTCGCCATGGGTCTTGTCTGTTATATTTATGGTATTGAGTCTGATCAACTTAATCCTATTGATATGGAATTCAGGAACATGGCTGATAGACGCAGAAACAACCGTGGAAGACCAAGGACTACTCCAGCTGGGACAGTTCCACAAGGTGATGAAGGGAATGCCCCGTTGTACCAATTTATGCAACAGATGCAGCAACAGCAGAATCAGTTCATGCAAGGAATGATGCAACAAATGGCTGATGGTCTGCATCCTACAGTGGTTGTTCCAGAGATTATAGGTGGGAGTTTTCGGGATTTTCTCCGCATGAATCCTCCAGAATTTCATGGCGGAATGGATCCTGTGAGAGCTCATGACTGGATTGCTGGCATGGAGAGAATTTTTCTAGTAATTTGTTGTAGTGAGGAGAACAAGGTAGTGTTTGCTTCTCACTCACTAAGGGGTCCTGCTGAAAGATGGTGGGATGTTGCTTCAGCTTTCTTGACTATGCAAGGTGTACCTAAGGTGTGGGAGCAGTTCAGGTCTATTTTTTTATTGAAAAGTACCTTCCTAGTTCTTTGAGGATCCGAAGAGAGTTTGAATTCCAGCAGTTGCGGCAATACTGTGTGGCAGAGAACAGTTTGAAGGAAGTTCGGACAGAAGGGGGTTCGCGTAGGGCAAGCCAACAGTCTAATCCTAGGCAACGAGTTTTTAAAGGGAAACAAGTTCAGAGCTCTAGGACTAGTGCATGTCGACACTGTGGTAGAAATCATCGAGGAAAGTGCGGTATCGAAGGTGTGAAGTGTTATCAATGTCAGAAGGTGGGACACATTGCAAGGGATTGTCCTCAGAATAGGAATCAGACGCAAAGGAAGGAAGCAAAAGGCGATGACCTTGGAATTTCGGGTACGTGCTTCGTTAATGGACATCCTTGTTTTGTTTTTGGATTGTGGTGCAACGTATTCTTTTGTGTCGATGTGGGTGTGTAAAATTTTGTTTTGTCTTTGAATAATAGAGTTTTCCAGATTGATCTTATTTGTCTGCCGCTTAAGAAAGTGGATGTTGTTCTGGGAATGGACTGGCTTTCAGCTAATTCGGTTTTTATCGGTTGTGAGGAGAAGCTAATTATTATTCCATCTGCTGAGGCTACTCCGAAAGATGTATTATCAACGATTTTAGAAGGTACGGTGGGAATGGTAAATTTCTTGTTTGAGAAAGAGAAATCTGTTTTATTGGTTCTTACTAAGGAGGGAAGTAGTGAACAGCAAGTTCTGAGTATTCCAATAGTGTGTGAATTTCCTGAAGTGTTTCCTGAGGATGATTATTCTCTTCCTCCGGAGAGAGAAGTTGAGTTCTCTATTGACCTGATACCGGGAACGGCTCCTATATCTGTTTCTCCGTATCGGATGGCACCGCTTGAATTAAGAGAATTAAAGGACCAATTGGAGGACTTGATGTCTAAGCATTTTGTTAGGCCTAGTGTTTCACCGTGGGGAGCTCCAGTGTTATTGGTAAAGAAGAAAGATGGGGGAATGCGTTTGTGCATTGATTATCGTAAGTTGAATAAAGTTACCATTAAGAATAAGTATCCCTTACCAAGGATAGACGACTTGTTAGATCAATTGAAAGGAGCCTGTGTGTTCTCGAAGATTGATTTACGGTCGGGTTATCATCAGATTCGAGTGAAGAGTTCCGATATGCCAAAGACTGCATTTAGGACACGTTACGGTCATTACGAATTCTTAGTGATGCCTTTCGGTGTGACTAATGCTCCAGCTGTTTTCATGGATTACATGAATCGAATATTTCAGGCTTACTTGGACCAATTTGTGGTAATCTTTATTGACGACATTCTTATTTATTCTCGTACTCCACAAGAGCACGGAGAACATCTGAGGATTGTCTTATCGGTCTTGCAAGAGAAGCAATTGTTTGCTAAGTTGAGCAAGTGTGAGTTTTGGATGTCGGAAGTTAATTTTCTTGGACATGTTATATCTCGAGGTGGTGTGGCAGTGGATCCATCGAAAGTAGAAGCAGTGATTAGTTGGGAGAGACCGAGAAATGTTTCAGAAGTTAGAAGTTTCTTGGGATTGGCCGGTTACTATAGAAGGTTTATCAAGGGCTTTTCTCAATTGGCCTTACCAATGACGAAACTTACTCGGAAGGATGTTACGTTTGAATGGGATTCAGGTTGCGAACAAAGTTTTATACATTTGAAGGAAAGTTTGACGAGTGCTCCAGTATTGATTATTCCTGATCCTAACAACTCTTATGAAGTTTTCTGTGATGCTTCTAAGAGGGGATTAGGGGGTGTTCTGATGTAAAGTGGTCAAGTGGTAGCTTATGCTTCTCGACAGTTAAAAGTTCATGAGAAGAATTATCCAACTCATGATTTGGAACTAGCTACAGTGGTTTTTGCACTGAAGGTGTGGCGTCATTATTTATATGGTGTACGTTTTGAAATGTTCAGTGACCACAAAAGTTTGAAGTATTTGTTTGATCAAAAGGAGTTGAATATGCGACCAAGAAGGTGGATGGAGTACTTAAAGGATTATGACTTAGAATTGAAATATCATCCAGGAAAGGCGAATAAAGTAGCGGATGCTTTAAGTCGGAAAATGGTTCATAGTGCGGAATTGATGATTTTAGAGTATTCATTGTTGGAAAAGTTTAGAGATCTTAATCTCCAGTTTGTGTGGACTCCGACTGGTGTGATTATGGGAAATTTGAATG
Source organism: Lathyrus tuberosus (assembly GCA_022829125.1). Taxonomy (NCBI): domain Eukaryota; kingdom Viridiplantae; phylum Streptophyta; class Magnoliopsida; order Fabales; family Fabaceae; genus Lathyrus; species Lathyrus tuberosus. The sequence goes on along the minus strand of JALAZF010000052.1, from coordinate 1,341,608 downwards.
TCAATTCTACTTTGAGAGTTGAGATTCAACAGACACAATTGTTAGAGGAAGAGTTACAAGAGTTGTTACTTCAACCGGGTTTTACACGAGCGACAGATGGGATTGTTCTGTTTAATCAAAGGATTTGTGTTCCGAGGGATGAGGCGTTGAAAAGGAAGATCTTAGACGAAGCTCATAAAGGTACTTTTACGATACATCCTGGTTCTTCAAAGATGTATCAGGATTTAAAGAAGGATTATTGGTGGCCTGGGATGAAAAAGGATATAGCGGGATATGTGTCAGAATGTGCGGTGTGCCAACAGGTGAAGATTGAACACCAAAGACCGGGCGGCTTGTTACAACCTTTGGATATTCCAATTTGGAAGTGGGATAGTATTTCTATGGATTTTGCAGTGGGTTTACCCCGTACCCAAGGTGGGTATGATTCTATTTGGGTGATTGTAGATCGACTAACGAAATCTGCACACTTCTTAGCCGTAAAGACTACTCATAAGGCAAGTCATCTTGCAAGGTTGTTTATTGCTGAGATTGTGAGATTGCATGGTATTCCTTCTAGTATTGTGTCCGATAGAGATCCGAAGTTTACTTCGAGATTTTGGAAAGTGTTCCAACAAGCGATGGGTACGAATTTGTGTTTGAGCACGTCGAATCATCCTCAAACGGATGGTCAGACTGAACGAACAATACAAACGATGGAGGATATGTTAAGAGCTTGTGTGTTAGAGAGTAGAGGGAATTGGAAAGAACTTTTGCCGTTAATTGAGTTTTCCTATAACAATAGTTATCATGCGAGCATCGGTATGGCTCCTTATGAAGCATTGTATGGGAGAAAGTGTAGGACACCTTTGTGTTGGGCTGAAATTGGCGAAGATAGGATTTTGGGACCCGAGATTATTCAAGAGACTACGGAAAAGATTCGAATGATCCGCGAGAAGGTTAAATAAGCACAAGATCGTCAAAAGAGTTATGCGGACAATCGTAGGAGACCTTTGGAATTTGAGGAAGGTGACCATGTATTTCTGAAAGTTACTCCGAGATTGAGATTGAAAGGACCGTTTAAGTCACGTAAGTTAAGTCCGAGATACGTGGGACCGTATCAGATTTTAGAAAGGATTGGTGAAGTTGCTTATAGATTAGCCTTACCACCCTCTCTATCCGAGATGCATGACGTTTTTCACGTATCTCAGCTCCGTAAGTGTATTCCTGATCCTCTTCAGCCAATTCTACCCGAATCAGTGGAAATTGAAGCGGATTTGACTTTTGAACCACAACCGAGTTGTATTGTGGGAAGGGAAACAAAAGTGTTAAGGAACAAAGATATTCCACTTGTTAAGGTGCAATGGGATATGACGCATCCGGGCGATGCTACTTGGGAACTAGAATCGGAAATGCGAGATTCTTATCCACAACTGTTCAGGTAATATTCTAAATTCGAGGACGAATTTCTATTTAAGGGGGGGAGGATGTAATACCCCGTAAATTTATAAACGCTCTGGTTAATATTATTATGATCAACTGGGTTCCGGAGTACTCTGAGTAATTATTTGATAAAATAATTAGAGTAAACTGACGAACTCAGAGTCGATTTAATTAATAGTAGTTAACGTTGAGTTTTTATAATTTGATGTATTTGAGCTAATTTTGGACATTTAGTAGTGTTACTAATAAATGATAGTTTTCTATACTATCTATTTCCCTTCCATTTCATTTGGAAACAAACAAAAGCTAGAAAAGGAAAAAAAGAGAAGAAAGGAAAGGAGGAGGAAGGAAAAGGAGAGGAAAATTTCTCCAAGAGCTCAAGAACATCATCAAGCAACAGTTCTTCATCTAAATCATCTCAGTATCAACCTCCTCGTCTAGTAATTCAGGTGGGTTCTAGTTAGACTCTTTAGGGTAGAGTTTTATTGAGTTAGAGTTAGATTGGAATTATGGAAATTGATTAATTTTGCATGAAATTCATGAATCTAACTGCTAAATGCAATGTTTGATTATATGTTTATACTGATTGTTATGTTATAACATGTTTTGATGAATTTTAGACTGGAAAAATGGGATTTTGGGGTTGAATTGAATCAACCCGTAGCAGACAAATTCTGCAGGAAAAATTTCTGGGTTCAAACTGCCCATACGCGTATCACGCAGGGCCATACGCGTATTGAGTAGGGAAATACGCGTATGGGTGTGAAGGAAATGGGATGATACGCGTATGGACAAGGCAATACGCGTATGAGACATGGTAATACGCGTATTGGGCTTTTAAACAGGAATTTCAAGGGAAAATGCCTCTGCCCATACGCGTATGGCCTTGGGCAATACGCGTATGGCTGGGCGAGAATCTTAGGCAATACGCGTACGGGGAGTGCCAATACGCGTACGGCCAGGAGAGTTACAGAATCCTGCTGTTGTGATTTATTTTCCGATCGATTGTTTACAATACCGTAACTTTTTGTACGTAACTCGGATTGGAACAATTTTGATATCGTTGGAAAGATAATAAAATGTACTTTCTTATTAAAATGGTTTTAAAATCGTTGGCCGATTTAATAAAGTCGGGATTTCTGAAATTGTGTCATTTTATCGACTTTTATCTGTTAATTGTGTAAAATTATTATTGACAATGTATGCATGTTAAAATATGGACTAGGCAGGGTGAGGATTATTACCAAAAACTGTGTCGGAAGTGTGATTGTTCCATGTGTGGCAACGCTCGTGCATGAAAGGCCGAGGCGTATGCATTTCTGTTTATCAATAACCACAGTTGTGCGGTGTAGTTCATGAGACTCGAGCACCTCCTCTGAACGTTATACACAACTACTTGGCAGGTTTGAGTCCCGTGTTAAGTACGGTTGGAGCCTACGGGTAAAGAGACTTGTGACGGTGTACGGGCCGTGAGAAGTGACGGATCACGGTGTACGGACCGGTGATCCCGAATCCAATCGTATGCCAAGTAGCTACAAGGATCCATGACTCGGATCGCCTTCTAGACGTAGAAGGGTACGGGAAAAAGGGATACCTTGGTATTGGTTATTGATATGTGAGTTCTTGAGTGTACGGACTCAGAACGTATTTCGGTACTTTGTGAATCCTTGAGTTACAGGCTCAAGAGGTACTCCGGTACTAGTGTGAGTTTACAGGCTCACCGTGGCGGTTACTTGTGTGTGTGTACTCATGGTCTTTCCCCTTTCCCCTTGGACATGAGTTAGGACTTTGTTAGAACCTTGTAAAGCCGAGAGGACTTTAAGATAGGGAACTCACTGAGATTTGATGTATCTCACCCCACTGTTGTTGTTTACATCACAGGTTCTGCAGGTTTGGCGAAGGGTAAGGACAAGGTTACTTGACCTTCCTTACGGATCGTGGTTTTGTGATGGCATGGCTTCCGCTATGGCGTTATGTTTTGAGATCATTGTATTGATCTAGTTCTTAGTTTTTATCATTTTGGAACATCTTGTATATGTAATGCCTTAGACTTTTAGTTCTTTTGTATTAGAGGCATTTATATATATAATGTGTTAACTAGGAACTTATTATGTTTCAGTACCAAAAGTGAAACTCATGTATAATATATGATTTGATGCATGTATTATTATATGGTCTTTACACGTTTATACACTTCTATTTGTTTCCCTAAGCATGACACATAATCTTTTTATAAAGGTCTTTTTGAATTGCTTATAGGTTGATTAACTTAATTTTAAAATACAACATGTTTTTAGCACACTAGATTAAAAAATATACTTATACTAAAAATATATTAAATTAAATTTAAATATTTAATTATAATTTTATATAAAATATTCATTATCAATTTAAATACTTTAATATAAATTTTATAAAAAATATTTGTTATCAATTTAAATATTTAAATATTAATTTACATAAGTAAAAAATAAAATAGTTGTGATTAAATAATATAAAAAACAACTAAGAAATAATCGTCATCAATACATGAAAGTAAAGGGACAACTCCACTCCATAAGACTCAAGGTATAAAACTAATTATCCAAAATGAAAAGTACAGTTTTTGGTCTCTATTTTTAACGACAGTTATCTTGAATCTTGAAGTGGCTTAAAAGGTAAGGTAACCTGCCCAGATTGCTTGAACAATAGATGAAGCACGTTCAAATTGTTTCCAGCTTAATAACGTTATTATTGTGTGTGAGTAACACTCATTAAGGAATTGATCGGAAGGAGAAAACAAAAGATATTAGAGTTGAAGAAATTAGATTACGGAATTAATTAGGATCAAATTAAAATAAATTAGGTAGAATTCATAGTTTCACAATTACGTCTTTAATTTATGCATCTTCCTATATTATAAGGGAAAGGTTTTCATCTTTGTATCCCATTTGTAGTATTTGTGTTAGAAAAGATATATTAATGTTACATATGTGTAAAGACCCATATAATAATACATGCATCAAATCATATATTATACATGAGTTTCACTTTTGGTACTGAAACATAATAAGTTCCTAGTTAACACATTATATATATAAATGCCTCTAATACAAAACACCTAAAAGTCTAAGGCATTACATATACAAGATGTTCCAAAATGATAAAAACTAAGAACTAGATCAATACAATGATCTCAAAACATAACGCCATAGCGGAAGCCATGCCATCACAAAACCATGATCCGTAAGGAAAGTCAAATAACCTTGTCCTTACCCTTCGCCGAACCTGCAGAACCTGTGATGTAAACAACAACAGTGGGGTGAGATACATCAAATCTCAGTGAGTTCCCTATCTTAAAGTCCTCTCGGCTTTACAAGGTTCTAACAAAGTCCTAACTCATGTCCAAGGGGAAAGGGGAAAGACCATGAGTACACACACACAAGTAACCGCCACGGTGAGCCTGTAAACTCACACTAGTACCGGAGTACCTCTTGAGCCTGTAACTCAAGGATTCACAAAGTACCGAAATACGTTCTGAGTCCGTACACTCAAGAACTCACATATCAATAACCAATACCAAGGTATCCCTTTTTCCCGTACCCTTCTACGTCTAGAAGGCGATCCGAGTCATGGATCCTTGTAGCTACTTGGCATACGATTGGATTCGGGATCACCGGTCCGTACACCGTGATCCGTCACTTCTCACGGCCCGTACACCGTCACAAGTCTCTTTACCCGTAGGCTCCAACCGTACTTAACACGGGACTCAAACCTGCCAAGTAGTTGTGTATAACGTTCAGAGGAGGTGCTCGAGTCTCATGAACTACACCGCACAACTGTGGTTATTGATAAACAGAAATGCATACGCCTCGGCCTTCATGCACGAGCGTTGCAACACATGGAACAATTCACACTTCCAACACAGTTTTGGTAATAATCCTCACCCTGCCTAGTCCATATTTTAACATGCATATATTGTCAATAATAATTACACATAATTAACAGGTAAAAGTCGATAAAACGACACAATTTCAGAAATCCCGACTTAATTAAATCGGCCGACGATCTTAAAACCATTTTAATAAGAAAGTACATTTTATTATCTTTCCAACGATATCAAAATTGTTCCAATCCGAGTTACGTACAAAAAGTTACGGCATTGTAAACAATCGATCGGAAAAATAAATCACAACAGCAGGATTCTGTAACTCTCCTGGCCGTACGCGTATTGGTACTCCCCGTACGCGTATTGCCCAAAAGCTCGCCCAGCCATACGCGTATTGCCCCAAGCGATACGCGTATTGCCCAAAATCTCCGGCTATCCATATGCGTATTGCCCTTGCCGTACGCGTATTGACAAGCCCCATACGCGTATCACCTCGACCAATACGCGTATGAGCAGAGGAAAATTCTGCAGAATTTTCTGCAGAATTTTTCTGCTACGGGATCAACCCATTTCAACCCAAAAATCCATTTTGATCAAACACCAAGCAATAAAACATGTTATAATACAACAACCAGTATAGCATATAATCACACATTGAGTTTTAACAGTTAGATTCAAGATTTTATACCAAAAAGATTCAATTTCCATAATTTCAACCTAACTCTAAACTCAACAAAACTCTACTCTAAAGAGTCTAACTAGAACCCACCTGGATTACTAGACGAGGAGGTTGATACTGAGACGATTAAACGAAGAACAGATGAATTGATGATGATTCTTGAGCTTTTGGAAAATTTCTCTTCTTCCTCTTTCTTTTCCTTTCCTTCCTTCCCTTTTTCCTTTTCTTTCTTTCTATCTTTCTCTTTTAGCTTTTGTTTGGTTTTCAAGGAAAATGAAAAGAAAATAGATAGTATAGAAACTATCATTTTTAGTAACACTACTAAATGTCCAAAATTAGCTCAAATACATCAAATTATAAAAACTCAACGTTAAATACTATTAATTAAATCGACTCTGAGTTCGTCAGTTTACTCTAATTATTTTATCAAATAATTACTCAGAGTACTCCGGAACCCAGTTGATCATAATAATATTAACCAGAGCGTTTATAAATTTACGGGGTATTACATCCTCCCCCCTTTAAATAGAAATTCGTCCTCGAATTTAGAATATTACCTGAACAGATGTGGATAAGAATCTCGCATTTCCGATTCTAGTTCCCAAGTAGCATCGCCCGGATGCGTCATATCCCATTGCACCTTAACAAGTGGAATATCTTTGTTCCTTAACACTTTTGTTTCCCTTCCCACAATACAACTCGGTTGTGGTTCAAAAGTCAAATCCGCTTCAATTTCCACTGATTCGGGTAGAATTGGCCGAAGAGGATCAGGAATAAACTTACGGAGCTGAGATACGTGAAAAACGTCATGCATCTCGGATAGAGAGGGTGGTAAGGCTAATCTATAAGCAACTTCACCAATCCTTTCTAAAATCTGATACGGTCCCACGTATCTCGGACTTAACTTACGTGACTTAAACGGTCCTTTCAATCTCAATCTCGGAGTAACTTTCAGAAATACATGGTCACCCTCCTCAAATTCCAAAGGTCTCCTACGATTGTCCGCATAACTCTTTTGACGATCTTGTGCTTGTTTAACCTTCTCGCGGATCATTCGAATCTTTTCCGTAGTCTCTTGAATAATCTCGGGTCCCAAAATTCTATCTTCGCCAATTTCAGCCCAACACAAAGGTGTTCTACACTTCCTCCCATACAATGCTTCATACGGAGCCATACCGATGCTCGCATGATAACTATTGTTATAGGAAAACTCAATTAACGGCAAAAGTTCTTTCCAATTCCCTCTACTCTCTAACACACAAGCTCTTAACATATCCTCCATCGTTTGTATTGTTCGTTCAGTCTGACCATCCGTTTGAGGATGATTCGACGTGCTCAAACACAAATTCGTACCCATCGCTTGTTGGAACACTTTCCAAAATCTCGAAGTAAACTTCGGATCTCTATCGGACACCATACCGGAAGGAATACCATGCAATCTCACAATCTCAGCAATAAACAACCTTGCAAGATGACTTGCCTTATAAGTAGTCTTTACGGCTAAGAAGTGTGCAGATTTCGTTAGTCGATCTACAATCACCCAAATAGAATCATACCCACCTTGGGTACGGGGTAAACCCACTGCAAAATCCATAGAAATACTATCCCACTTCCAAACTGGAATATCCAAAGGTTGTAACAAACCGCCCGGTCTTTGGTGTTCAATCTTCACCTGTTGGCACACCGCACATTCTGACACATATCCCGCTATATCCTTTTTCATCCCAGGCCACCAATAATCCTTCTTTAAATCCTGATACATCTTTGAAGAACCAGGATGTATCGTAAAAGTACCTTTATGAGCTTCGTCTAAGATCTTCCTTTTCAACGCCTCATCCCTCGGAACACAAATCCTTTGATTAAACAGAACAATCCCATCTGTCGCTCGTGTAAAACCCGACTGAAGTAACAACTCTTGTAACTCTTCCTCTAACAATTGTGCCTGTTGAATCTCAACTCTCAAAGTAGAATTGACATTCAAATTTCCCATAATCACACCATTCGGAGTCCACACAACCTGGAGATTAAGATCTCTAAACTTTTCCAACAATGAATACTCCAAAATCATCAATTCCGCACTATGAACCATTTTCCGACTTAAAGCATCCGCTACTTTATTCGCCTTTCCTGGATGATACTTCAATTCTAAGTCATAATCCTTTAAGTACTCCATCCACCTTCTTTGTCGCATATTCAACTCCTTTTGATCAAACAAATACTTCAAACTTTTGTGGTCACTGAACATTTCAAAACGTACACCATATAAATAATGACACCACACCTTCAGTGCAAAAACCACTGCAGCTAGTTCCAAATCATGAGTTGGATAATTCTTCTCATGAACTTTTAACTGTCGAGAAGCATAAGCTACCACTTGACCACCTTGCATCAGAACACCCCCTAATCCCCTCTTAGAAGCATCACAGAATACTTCATAAGAGTTGTTAGGATCAGGAATAATTAATACTGGAGCACTCGTCAAACTCTCCTTCAAATGCATAAAACTTTGTTCGCAACCTGAATCCCACTAAAAAATAACATCCTTCCGAGTAAGTTTCGTCATTGGTAAGGCCAATTGAGAAAAGCCCTTAATAAACCTTCTATAGTAACCCGCCAATCCCAAGAAACTTCTGACTTCTGAAACATTTCTCGGTCTCTCCCAATTAATTACTGCTTCTACTTTCGATGGATCCACTGCCACACCACCTCGAGATATCACATGTCCAAGAAAATTAACTTCCGACATCCAAAACTCACACTTGCTCAACTTAGCAAACAATTGCTTCTCTTGCAAGACCGATAAGACAATCCTCAGATGTTCTCCGTGCTCTTGTGGAGTACGAGAATAAATAAGAATGTCGTCAATAAAGATTACCACAAATTGGTCCAAGTAAGCCTGAAATATTCGATTCATGTAATCCATGAAAACAGCTGGAGCATTAGTCACACCGAAAGGCATCACTAAGAATTCGTAATGACCATAACGGGTTCTAAATGCAGTCTTTGGCACATCGGAACTCTTCACTCGAATCTGATGATAACCCGACCGTAAATCAATCTTCGAGAACACACAGGCTCCTTTCAATTGATCTAATAAGTCGTCTATCCTTGGTAAGGGATACTTATTCTTAATGGTAACTTTATTCAACTTACGATAATCAATGCACAAACGCATTCCCCCATCTTTCTTCTTTACCAACAACACTGGAGCTCCCCACGGTGAAACACTAGGCCTAACGAAATGCTTGGACATCAAGTCCTCCAATTGGTCCTTTAATTCTCTTAATTCAAGCGGTGCCATCCGATACGGAGAAACAGATATAGGAGCCGTTCCCGGTATCAGGTCAATAGAGAACTCAACTTCTCTCTCCGGAGGAAGAGAAGAAACATCCTCAGGAAACACTTCAGGAAATTCACACACTATTGGAATACTCAGAACTTGCTGTTCACTACTTCCTTCCTTAGTAAGAACCAATAAAACAGATTTCTCTTTCTCAAACAAGAAATTTACCATTCCCACCGTACCTTCTAAAATCGTTGATAATACATCTTTCGGAGTAGCCTCAGCAGATGGAATAATAATTAGCTTCTCCTCACAACCGATAAAAACCGAATTAGCTGAAAGCCAGTCCATTCCCAGAACAACATCCACTTTCTTGAGCGGCAGACAAATAAGATCAATCTGGAAGACTCTTTCGTTCACCGACAACACACAATTTTCACACATCAGGGGTGTTTCAACCATTTCATCCATGGCAGTAGTAACCACCATAGGAGGAAACAAAGGAATAGTTTGCAACCCAAGTCGCTTCACACATCTCAAAGACACGAAAGAATGTGTAGCCCCACAGTCAAATAAAACAAAACAAGGTTGACCATTAACAAAACACGTACCCGCAATCAAGGAATTATCACCCTTTGCTTTCCTTGCATCCAGAGTATATACTCGACCAGTAGTCTTCCCTTGTGTCTGATTTCTACCCTGAGGACAATCCCTCGCTACATGACCCATCTTGTTACACTGATAACACCGTATCCCATCCGAATAGCACCTACCAAAATGACTCCTCCCACAAGTGCGACATACCAGAGGCACACTAGTTCTAGAGCCCTGTACTTGCTTCCCTTTGGAAGACTGTTGCCCGTGCCTAAACTGTTGATTCGACCTTCCACGGTCACCTTGAGTTACCCTGTTCGAATCCACCTCCATTTGTATCTTTTTCAAGCTATTTTCCGCCACATAACATTGTCTTAACATTTCAGCATAAGTAGCAAATTCCCGTTGGGACACGCTGTGTGAAATCTCAGCCCTTAACCCAAACAGAAACTGATCTATCTTCCACCTCTCATCAGGAGCATACATGGCCTGTCTAGAATAGTCAGCCATGATCTCAAATTGTTCCGCATAAGAAGCCACTGACAAATTTCCCTGTCTCAACTGTTGGAACTCAAACTCCTTTTGAGACCTTAAAGAACTCGGAAAATATTTCTCCATAAAGATTACCTTAAACTGTTCCCACACTTTCGGCACTTCCTGAGTTGTCATCAAGGCTGAAGCGCTCTTCCACCACCTCATGGCAGGACCCTTCAACCAGTGAGAAGCAAAGACCACCTTATTCTCCTCACTGCAATGAACTATCAGAAAAATCCGTTCCATTTCTGTTATCCATTCGTGTGCCTTCACCGGATCTAGCCCTCCTTGAAACTCCGGAGGATTCATACGAACAAATTCCCTGTAGGTTCCTCCCGTAACTTCCGGAACAACCACTGGAGGATGCAGACCATCAGCCATTTGTTGCATCATCCCTTGCATAAACTGATTCTGCTGTTGCTGCATCTGTTGCATAAATTGGTACAACGGGGCATTCCCTTCATCACCTTGTGGAACTGTCCCAGCTGGAGTAGTCCTTGGTCTTCCACGGTTGTTTCTGCGTCTATCAGCCATGTTCCTGAATTCCATATCAATAGGATTAAGTTGATCAGACTCAATACCATAAATATAACAGACAAGACCCATGGCGACACGCCGCATATGAAACGGAAAGAAACACTTATTCTATTTCATGGCTAGGTCGAGGATACGACCTGCTCTGATACCAACTGTAAAGACCCATATAATAATACATGCATCAAATCATATATTATACATGAGTTTCACTTTTGGTACTGAAACATAATAAGTTCCTAGTTAACACATTATATATATAAATGCCTCTAATACAAAACACCTAAAAGTCTAAGGCATTACATATACAAGATGTTCCAAAATGATAAAAACTAAGAACTAGATCAATACAATGATCTCAAAACATAACGCCATAGCGGAAGCCATGCCATCACAAAACCATGATCCGTAAGGAAAGTCAAATAACCTTGTCCTTACCCTTCGCCGAACCTGCAGAACCTGTGATGTAAACAACAACAGTGGGGTGAGATACATCAAATCTCAGTGAGTTCCCTATCTTAAAGTCCTCTCGGCTTTACAAGGTTCTAACAAAGTCCTAACTCATGTCCAAGGGGAAAGGGGAAAGACCATGAGTACACACACACAAGTAACCGCCACGGTGAGCCTGTAAACTCACACTAGTACCGGAGTACCTCTTGAGCCTGTAACTCAAGGATTCACAAAGTACCGAAATACGTTCTGAGTCCGTACACTCAAGAACTCACATATCAATAACCAATACCAAGGTATCCCTTTTTCCCGTACCCTTCTACGTCTAGAAGGCGATCCGAGTCATGGATCCTTGTAGCTACTTGGCATACGATTGGATTCGGGATCACCGGTCCGTACACCGTGATCCGTCACTTCTCACGGCCCGTACACCGTCACAAGTCTCTTTACCCGTAGGCTCCAACCGTACTTAACACGGGACTCAAACCTGCCAAGTAGTTGTGTATAACGTTCAGAGGAGGTGCTCGAGTCTCATGAACTACACCGCACAACTGTGGTTATTGATAAACAGAAATGCATACGCCTCGGCCTTCATGCACGAGCGTTGCAACACATGGAACAATTCACACTTCCAACACAGTTTTGGTAATAATCCTCACCCTGCCTAGTCCATATTTTAACATGCATATATTGTCAATAATAATTACACATAATTAACAGGTAAAAGTCGATAAAACGACACAATTTCAGAAATCCCGACTTAATTAAATCGGCCGACGATCTTAAAACCATTTTAATAAGAAAGTACATTTTATTATCTTTCCAACGATATCAAAATTGTTCCAATCCGAGTTACGTACAAAAAGTTACGGCATTGTAAACAATCGATCGGAAAAATAAATCACAACAGCAGGATTCTGTAACTCTCCTGGCCGTACGCGTATTGGTACTCCCCGTACGCGTATTGCCCAAAAGCTCGCCCAGCCATACGCGTATTGCCCCAAGCGATACGCGTATTGCCCAAAATCTCCGGCTATCCATATGCGTATTGCCCTTGCCGTACGCGTATTGACAAGCCCCATACGCGTATCACCTCGACCAATACGCGTATGAGCAGAGGAAAATTCTGCAGAATTTTCTGCAGAATTTTTCTGCTACGGGATCAACCCATTTCAACCCAAAAATCCATTTTGATCAAACACCAAGCAATAAAACATGTTATAATACAACAACCAGTATAGCATATAATCACACATTGAGTTTTAACAGTTAGATTCAAGATTTTATACCAAAAAGATTCAATTTCCATAATTTCAACCTAACTCTAAACTCAACAAAACTCTACTCTAAAGAGTCTAACTAGAACCCACCTGGATTACTAGACGAGGAGGTTGATACTGAGACGATTAAACGAAGAACAGATGAATTGATGATGATTCTTGAGCTTTTGGAAAATTTCTCTTCTTCCTCTTTCTTTTCCTTTCCTTCCTTCCCTTTTTCCTTTTCTTTCTTTCTATCTTTCTCTTTTAGCTTTTGTTTGGTTTTCAAGGAAAATGAAAAGAAAATAGATAGTATAGAAACTATCATTTTTAGTAACACTACTAAATGTCCAAAATTAGCTCAAATACATCAAATTATAAAAACTCAACGTTAAATACTATTAATTAAATCGACTCTGAGTTCGTCAGTTTACTCTAATTATTTTATCAAATAATTACTCAGAGTACTCCGGAACCCAGTTGATCATAATAATATTAACCAGAGCGTTTATAAATTTACGGGGTATTACAATATGCAAAAATTGGTCATAGATAAATCTCTTATAAATTTTAGAAAATACAAAATAAATATACGTTTATACACTTCTATTTGTTTCCCTAAGCATGACACATAATCTTTTTATAAAGGTCTTTTTGAATTGCTTATAGGTTGATAAACTTAATTTTAAAATACAACATGTTTTTAGCACGCTAGATTAAAAAATATACTTATATTAAAAATATATTAAATTAAATTTAAATATTTAATTATAATTTTATATAAAATATTCATTATCAATTTAAATACTTTAATATAAATTTTATAAAAAATATTTGTTATCAATTTAAATATTTAAATATTAATTTACATAAGTAAACAATAAAATAGTTGTGATTAAATAATATAAAAAACAACTAAGAAGTAATCGTCATCAATACATGAAAGTAAAGGGACAACTCCACTCCATAAGACTCAGGGTATAAAACTAATTATGCAAAATGAAAGGTACAGTTTTTGGTCTCTATTTTTTACGACAGTTATCTTGAATCTTGAACTGGCTTAAAAGGTAAGGTAACCTGCCCAGATTGCTTGAACAATAGATGAAGCACGTTCAAATTGTTTTCAGCTTAATAACGTTATTATTGTGTGTGTGAGTAACACTAATTAAGGAATTGATTGGAGGAGAAAACAAAAGATATTAGAGTGGAAGAAATTAGATTACATAATTATTTAGGATCAAATTAAAATAAATTAGGTAGAATTCATATTTTCACAATGACGTCTTTAATTTATGCATCTTCCTATATTATAAGGGAAAGGTTTTCATCTTTGTATCCCATTTGTAGTATTTGTGTTAGAAAAGATATATTAATGTTACATATGCAAAAATTGGTCATAGATAAATCTCTTATAAATTTTAGAAAATACAAAATAAATATACGTTTATACACTTCTATTTGTTTCCCTAAGCATGACACATAATCTTTTTATAAAGGTCTTTTTGAATTGCTTATAGGTTGATAAACTTAATTTTAAAATACAACATGTTTTTAGCACGCTAGATTAAAAAATATACTTATATTAAAAATATATTAAATTAAATTTAAATATTTAATTATAATTTTATATAACATATTCATTATCAATTTAAATACTTTAATATAAATTTTATAAAAAATATTTGTTATCAATTTAAATATTTAAATATTAATTTACATAAGTAAACAATAAAATAGTTGTGATTAAATAATATAAAAAACAACTAAGAAGTAATCGTCATCAATACATGAAAGTAAAGGGACAACTCCACTCCATAAGACTCAGGGTATAAAACTAATTATCCAAAATGAAAGGTACAGTTTTTGGTCTCTATTTTTTACGACAGTTATCTTGAATCTTGAACTGGCTTAAAAGGTAAGGTAACCTGCCCAGATTGCTTGAACAATAGATGAAGCACGTTCAAATTGTTTTCAGCTTAATAACGTTATTATTGTGTGTGTGTGAGTAACACTCATTAAGGAATTGATCGGAAGGAGAAAACAAAAGATATTAGAGTGGAAGAAATTAGATTACATAATTAATTAGGATCAAATTAAAATAAATTAGGTAGAATTCATATTTTCACAATGACGTCTTTAATTTATGCATCTTCCTATATTATAAGGGAAAGGTTTTCATCTTTGTATCCCATTTGTAGTATTTGTGTTAGAAAAGATATATTAATGTTACATATGCAAAAATTGTTCATAGATAAATCTCTTATAAATTTTAGAAAATACAAAATAAATATACGTTTATACACTTCTATTTGTTTCCCTAAGCATGACACATAATCTTTTTATAAAGGTCTTTTTGAATTGCTTATAGGTTGATAAACTTAATTTTAAAATACAACATGTTTTTAGCACACTAGATTAAAAAATATACTTATATTAAAAATATATTAAATTAAATTTAAATATTTAATTATAATTTTATATAAAATATTCATTATCAATTTAAATACTTTAATATAAATTTTATAAAAAATATTTGTTATCAATTTAAATATTTAAATATTAATTTACATAAGTAAACAATAAAATAGTTGTGATTAAATAATATAAAAAACAACTAAGAAGTAATCGTCATCAATACATGAAAGTAAAGGGACAACTCCACTCCATAAGACTCAGGGTATAAAACTAATTATCCAAAATGAAAGGTACAGTTTTTGGTCTCTATTTTTTACGACAGTTATCTTGAATCTTGAACTGGCTTAAAAGGTAAGGTAACCTGCCCAGATTGCTTGAACAATAGATGAAACACGTTCAAATTGTTTTCAGCTTAATAACGTTATTATTGTGTGTGAGTAACACTCATTAAGGAATTGATCGGAAGGAGAAAACAAAAGATATTAGAGTTGAAGAAATTAGATTACGGAATTAATTAGGATCAAATTAAAATAAATTAGGTAGAATTCATATTTTCACAATGACGTCTTTAATTTATGCATCTTCCTATATTATAAGGGAAAGGTTTTCATCTTTGTATCCCATTTGTAGTATTTGTGTTAGAAAAGATATATTAATGTTACATATGCAAAAATTGGTCATAGATAAATCTCTTATAAATTTTAGAAAATACAAAATAAATATACGTTTATACACTTCTATTTGTTTCCCTAAGCATGACACATAATCTTTTTATAAAGGTCTTTTTGAATTGCTTATAGGTTGATAAACTTAATTTTAAAATACAACATGTTTTTAGCACGCTAGATTAAAAAATATACTTATATTAAAAATATATTAAATTAAATTTAAATATTTAATTATAATTTTATATAAAATATTCATTATCAATTTAAATACTTTAATATAAATTTTATAAAAAATATTTGTTATCAATTTAAATATTTAAATATTAATTTACATAAGTAAACAATAAAATAGTTGTGATTAAATAATATAAAAAACAACTAAGAAGTAATCGTCATCAATACATGAAAGTAAAGGGACAACTCCACTCCATAAGACTCAGGGTATAAAACTAATTATCCAAAATGAAAGGTACGGTTTTTGGTCTCTATTTTTTACGACAGTTATCTTGAATCTTGAACTGGCTTAAAAAGGTAAGGTAACCTGCCCAGATTGCTTGAACAATAGATGAAGCACGTTCAAATTGTTTTCAGCTTAATAACGTTATTATTGTGTGTGAGTAACACTCATTAAGGAATTGATCGGAAGGAGAAAACAAAAGATATTAGAGTTGAAGAAATTAGATTACGGAATTAATTAGGATCAAATTAAAATAAATTAGGTAGAATTCATATTTTCACAATGACGTCTTTAATTTATGCATCTTCCTATATTATAAGGGAAAGGTTTTCATCTTTGTATCCCATTTGTAGTATTTGTGTTAGAAAAGATATATTAATGTTACATATGCAAAAATTGGTCATAGATAAATCTCTTATAAATTTTAGAAAATACAAAATAAATATACGTTTATACACTTCTATTTGTTTCCCTAAGCATGACACATAATCTTTTTATAAAGGTCTTTTTGAATTGCTTATAGGTTGATAAACTTAATTTTAAAATACAACATGTTTTTAGCACGCTAGATTAAAAAATATACTTATATTAAAAATATATTAAATTAAATTTAAATATTTAATTATAATTTTATATAAAATATTCATTATCAATTTAAATACTTTAATATAAATTTTATAAAAAATATTTGTTATCAATTTAAATATTTAAATATTAATTTACATAAGTAAACAATAAAATAGTTGTGATTAAATAATATAAAAAACAACTAAGAAGTAATCGTCATCAATACATGAAAGTAAAGGGACAACTCCACTCCATAAGACTCAGGGTATAAAACTAATTATCCAAAATGAAAGGTACAGTTTTTGGTCTCTATTTTTTACGATAGTTATCTTGAATCTTGAACTGGCTTAAAAGGTAAGGTAACCTGCCCAGATTGCTTGAACAATAGATGAAGCACGTTCAAATTGTTTTCAGCTTAATAACGTTATTATTGTGTGTGAGTAACACTCATTAAGGAATTGATCGGAAGGAGAAAACAAAAGATATTAGAGTTGAAGAAATTAGATTACGGAATTAATTAGGATCAAATTAAAATAAATTAGGTAGAATTCATATTTTCACAATGACGTCTTTAATTTATGCATCTTCCTATATTATAAGGGAAAGGTTTTCATCTTTGTATCCCATTTGTAGTATTTGTGTTAGAAAAGATATATTAATGTTACATATGCAAAAATTGGTCATAGATAAATCTCTTATAAATTTTAGAAAATACAAAATAAATATACGTTTATACACTTCTATTTGTTTCCCTAAGCATGACACATAATCTTTTTATAAAGGTCTTTTTGAATTGCTTATAGGTTGATAAACTTAATTTTAAAATACAACATGTTTTTAGCACACTAGATTAAAAAATATACTTATATTAAAAATATATTAAATTAAATTTAAATATTTAATTATAATTTTATATAAAATATTCATTATCAATTTAAATACTTTAATATAAATTTTATAAAAAATATTTGTTATCAATTTAAATATTTAAATATTAATTTACATAAGTAAACAATAAAATAGTTGTGATTAAATAATATAAAAAACAACTAAGAAATAATCGTCATCAATACATGAAAGTAAAGGGACAACTCCACTCCATAAGACTCAGGGTATAAAACTAATTATCCAAAATGAAAGGTACAGTTTTTGGTCTCTATTTTTTACGACAGTTATCTTGAATCTTGAACTGGCTTAAAAGGTAAGGTAACCTGCCCAGATTGCTTGAACAATAGATGAAGCACGTTCAAATTGTTTTCAGCTTAATAACGTTATTATTGTGTGTGTGTGAGTAACACTCATTAAGGAATTGATCGGAAGGAGAAAACAAAAGATATTAGAGTGGAAGAAATTAGATTACATAATTAATTAGGATCAAATTAAAATAAATTAGGTAGAATTCATATTTTCACAATGACGTCTTTAATTTATGCATCTTCCTATATTATAAGGGAAAGGTTTTCATCTTTGTATCCCATTTGTAGTATTTGTGTTAGAAAAGATATATTAATGTTACATATGCAAAAATTGGTCATAGATAAATCTCTTATAAATTTTAGAAAATACAAAATAAATATACGTTTATACACTTCTATTTGTTTCCCTAAGCATGACACATAATCTTTTTATAAAGGTCTTTTTGAATTGCTTATAGGTTGATAAACTTAATTTTAAAATACAACATGTTTTTAGCACACTAGATTAAAAAATATACTTATATTAAAAATATATTAAATTAAATTTAAATATTTAATTATAATTTTATATAAAATATTCATTATCAATTTAAATACTTTAATATAAATTTTATAAAAAATATTTGTTATCAATTTAAATATTTAAATATTAATTTACATAAGTAAACAATAAAATAGTTGTGATTAAATAATATAAAAAACAACTAAGAAATAATCGTCATCAATACATGAAAGTAAAGGGACAACTCCACTCCATAAGACTCAGGGTATAAAACTAATTATCCAAAATGAAAGGTACAGTTTTTGGTCTCTATTTTTTACGACAGTTATCTTGAATCTTGAATTGGCTTAAAAGGTAAGGTAACCTGCCCAGATTGCTTGAACAATAGATGAAGCACGTTCAAATTGTTTTCAGCTTAATAAAGTTATTATTGTGTGTGTGTGAGTAACACTCATTAAGGAATTGATCGGAAGGAGAAAACAAAAGATATTAGAGTGGAAGAAATTAGATTACATAATTAATTAGGATCAAATTAAAATAAATTAGGTAGAATTCATATTTTCTGTAACGCCCACATATAATATTTGCATCAAATCATATATTATACATGAGTTTCACTTTTGGTACTGAAATATAATAAGTTCCTAGTTAACACATTATATACATAAATGCCTCTAATACAAAACTCAAATAAAATCTAAGGCATTACATATACAAGATGTTCCTAAATGATAAAAACTAAGAACTAGATCAACACAATGATCTCAAAACAGAAACGCCATAGCGGAAGCCATGCCATCACGAAACCACGATCCGTAAGGAGAGTCACATAACCTTGTCCTTACCCTTCGCCGAACCTGCAGAACCTGTGATGTAAACAACAACAGTGGGGTGAGATACATCAAATCTCAGTGAGTTCCCTATCTTAGAGTCCTCTCGGCTCTACAAGGTTCTAATACATCTAACTCAAGTCATAGGGGAGGGGAGTGACTTTGAGTACACACACACTATATGGAAACATGTTATGAGTTCATCAACTCACAATATCACTAATCGATAACCACGCCAAGGTATCCCCTATTCCCGTCCTCTTCTACGTCTAGAAGTCGTCCCGGGTCATGGATCCTTGCAACCTACTTGACATACGAATGGATTCGGGTTCTACGGGCCATTAACCGTTATGAACCGTCGCTTCTCACGGGCCATTTACCGTCACAAGCCTACGCTCCATGGGCGCCATTCGTACTAAAATGAAATGCGGGAATCAAACCTGCCAAGTAGTGGTGCACATGTTTCAGAGGAGCTCGAGACCCATGAAACGCACTCGCAAAAATAACCGGTTACGATTACGTGATCACACACAGTCGTGATTGTATTCGACAATCACAAGGCCATTATGCCTTATCACAACCAAACAGTTAACACACATGTTCCATACTAGTGTTTATTCATTCTGTACCTTTCCAACACGTCTTAGGGTAATAGTCCTCACTCTACTTACTTTATATTTTATCATGCATACATTTTCAACATCAATTACACAACATTAAACACTAAAATCCACAAAGCGACACGATTCCAACAATCTCGATATAAATAATCGGCCGACAATCGTAAAACCCATGAATTAAGAAAGTTCATTTTATTACCTTTACAACGATATCAAAATTGTTCCAATCCGAGTTACGGATAAAAAGTTACGGCATTGGAAACAATCGATCAGGAAAATTTCACAACAGCAGAATTTCTGTAACTCTCCTGGCCGTACGCGTATTGACACTACCCGTACGCGTATTGCCCAAAATCTCGCCCAGCCATACGCGTAATGCCCAAGGCCATACGCGTATTGCTCCAATTTCCCGGCCATCCATACGCGTATTGCCCAAGGCCGTACGCGTATGGGCAGAAACGTTTTTCCTTTAAAATCCCTTTTAAAATTGCCGTACGCGTATTGCCCTTGCCGTACGCGTAATGACAAGCCCCATACGCGTATTGACATGCTCCATACGCGTATGGGCAGAGAAAAATGCAGAATTTCCTGCATAATTTCTCCTGCTACGGGTTGGTCCAAAATCAACCCCAAATCTCATTTTTCATTAATCAAAATGCATCAAGACATGCTATAACATCAAAGCCAGTATAACATATAATCAAACATTGAATTTTAACAGTTAGATTCACGATTTTATACCAAAATACCCATTTTTCCCAATTTCCAATCTAACTCTAAACTCAAAATAATTCTACTCTAAAGAGTCTAACTAGAACCCACCTGGATTACTAGACGGGGAGGTTGATACTGAGACAATTAAACGAAGAACAAATGAATTGATGATGATTCTTGAGCTTTTGGAAAATTTCTCTTCTTCCTCTTTCTTTTCCTTTCCTTCCTTCCCTTTTTCCTTTTCTTTCTTTCTCTTTTAGCTTTTGTTTGGTTTTCAATGAAAAGAAAAGAAAATAGATAGTATAGAAACTATCATATTTAGTAACACTACTAAATGTCCAATTTAGCTCAAAAGCATCAATTAATAAAAACTCAACGTTAAATACTATTAATTAAATCGACTCTGAGTTCGTCAGGTTACTCTAATTAATTTATCAAATAATTACTCAGAGTACTCCGGAACCCAGTTGATCATAATAATAATATTCACCCGAGCGTTTATAAATTTACGGGGTATTACATCCTCCCCCCCTTAAATAGAAATTCGTCCTCGAATTTAGAAGATTACCTGAACATATGCGGATAAGAAACTCGCATTTCCGATTCTAGCTCCCACGTAGTATCACCTGGATGCGCCATATCCCATTGCACTTTAACAAGTGGAATATCTTTGTTCCTTAACACTTTTGTCTCTCTTTCCACTATACAACTTGGTTGTGGTTCAAAAGTCAAATCCGCTTCTATTTCCACTGATTCTGGTAGAATTGGTTGAAGAGGATCAGGAACAAACTTACGGAGCTGAGACACGTGAAAAACATCATGCATTTCAGATAGAGAGGGTGGTAAGGCTAATCTATAGGCAACTTCACCAATCCTTTCTAAGACCTGACATGGTCCCACGTATCTCGGACTTAATTTGCGTGACTTAAAAGGACCTCTCAATCTCAACCTCGGAGTAACTTTCAGAAATACGTGGTCACCTTCCTCAAATTCCAAAGGTCTCCTACGATTGTCCGCATAACTCTTTTGACGATCTTGCGCTTGTTTAACCTTCTCGCGGATCATTCGAATCTTTTCCGTAGTCTTTTGAATAATCTCTGGTCCCAAAATTCTATCTTCGCCAATTTCAGCCCAACACAAAGGTGTCCTACACTTTCTCCCATACAATGCTTCATAAGGAGCCATACCGATGCTCGCATGGTAACTATTGTTATATGAAAACTCGATTAACGGTAAAAGTTCTTTCCAATTCCCTCTACTCTCTAGCGCACAAGCTCTTAACATATCCTCTATCGTTTGTATTGTTCGTTCAGTCTGACCATCCGTTTGAGGATGATTCGACGTGCTCAAACACAAATTCGTACCCATCGCTTGTTGGAACACTTTCCAAAATCTCGAAGTAAACTTCGGATCTCTATCGGACACAATACTAGAAGGAATACCATGCAATCTCACAATCTCAGCAATAAACAACCTTGCAAGATGACTTGCCTTATAAGTAGTCTTTACGGCTAAGAAGTGTGCAGATTTTGTTAGTCGATCTACAATCACCCAAATAGAATCATACCCTCCTTGGGTACGGGGTAAACCCACTGCAAAATCCATAGAAATACTATCCCACTTCCAAACTGGAATATCCAAAGGGTGTAACAAACCGCCCGGTCTTTGGTGTTCAATCTTCACCTGTTGGCACACCGTACATTCTGACACATATTCCGCTATATCCTTTTTCATCCCAGACCACCAATAATCCTTCTTTAAATCCTGATACATCTTCGAAGAACCAGGATGTATCGTAAAAGTACCTTTATGGGCTTCGTCTAAGATCTTCCTTTTCAATGCCTCATCCCTTGGAACACAAATCCGTTGATTAAACAAAACTATCCCATCTGTCGCTCGTATAAAACCCGGCTGAAGTAACAATTCTTGTAACTCTTCCTCTAACAATTGTGCCTGTTGAATCTCAACTCTCAAAGTAGAATTGACATTCAAATTTCCCATAATCACACCATTCGGAGTCCACACAAACTGGAGATTAAGATCTCTAAACTTTTCCAACAATGAATACTCTAAAATCATCAATTCCGCACTATGAACCATTCTCCGACTTAAAGCATCCGCCACTTTATTTGCCTTTCCTGGATGATACTTCAGTTCTAAGTCATAATCTTTTAAGTACTCCATCCACCTTCTTTGTCGCATAATCAACTCTTTTTGGTCAAATAAATACTTCAAACTTTTATGGTCACTGAACATTTCGAAGCGCACACCATACAAGTAATGACGCCACACTTTCAGTGCAAACACCACGGCATCTAGTTCCAAATTATGAGTTGGATAATTCTTCTCATGAACTTTTAACTGTCGAGAAGCATAAGCTACTACTTGACCACCTTGCATCAGAACACCCCCTAATCCCCTCTTAGAAGGATCACAGAATACTTCATAAGAGTTATTAGGATCAAGAATAATTAATACTGGAGCACTCGTCAAACTTTCCTTCAATTTTATAAAACTTTGCTCACAACTCGAATCCCACTTAAAAGCAAAACCCTTCCGAGTAAGCTTCGTCATTGGTAAGGCCAATTGAGAAAAATCCTTAATGAATCTCCTATAGTAACCTGCCAATCCCAAGAACTTCTGACTTCTGAAACATTCCTTGGTCTCTCCCAATTAATAACTGCTTCTACTTTCGATGGATCCACTGCCACACCACCTTGAGATATAACATGTCCATGAAAATTAACTTCCGACATCCAAAACTCACACTTACTTAACTTAGCAAACAATTGTTTCTCTTGCAAGACCGATAAGACAATCCTCAGATGTTCTCCATGCTCTTGTGGAGTACGAGAATAAATAAGAATGTCGTCAATAAAGATTACCACAAATTGGTCCAAGTAAGCCTGAATTATTCGATTCATGTAATCCATAAAAAAACAGCTGGAGCATTAGTCACACCGAAAGGCATCACTAAGAATTCGTAATGACCGTAACGGGTTCTAAATGCAGTTTTTGGCACATCGGAACTTTTCACTCGAATATGATGATAACCCGACCGTAAATCAATCTTCGAGAACACACAGGCTCCTTTCAATTGATCTAACAAGTCGTCTATCCTTGGTAAGGGATACTTATTCTTAATGGTGACTTTATTCAACTTACGATAATCAATGCACAAACGCATTCCCCCATCTTTCTTCTTTACCAACAACACTGGAGCTCCCCACGGTGAAACACTAGGCCTAACGAAATGCTTAGACATCAAGTCCTTCAATTGGTCCTTTAATTCTCTTAATTCAAGCGGTGCCATCCGATACGGAGAAACGGATATAGGAGCCGTTCCCGGTATCAGGTCAATAGAGAACTCAACTTCTCTCTCTGGAGGAAGAGAAGAAACATCCTCTGGAAACACTTCAGGAAATTCACATACAACTGGAATACTCAGAACTTGCTGTTCACTACTTCCTTCCTTAGTAAGAACCAATAAAACAGATTTCTCTTTCTCAAACAAGAAATTTACCATTCCCACCGTACCTTCTAAAATCGTTGATAATACATCTTTCGGAGTAGCCTCAGCAGATGGAATAATGATTAACTTTTCTTCACACCCAATAAACACCGAATTAGCAGAAAGCCAATTCATTCCCAGAACAACATCCACTTTCTTAAGCGGTAAACAGATAAGATTAATCTGGAAAACTCTTTCGTTCACCGACAACACACAATTTTCACACATCAATGGTGTTTCAACCATTTCATCCATGGCAGTAGTAACCACCATAGGAGGAAACAAAGGAATAGTTTGCAACCCTAGTCGCTTCACACATCTCAAAGACACAAAAGAATGCGTAGCCCCACAGTCAAATAAAACAAAACAAGGATGTCCATTAACGAACCACGTACCCGAAATTCCAAGGTCATCGCCTTTTGCTTTCTTTCCTTGCGTCAGCTCCCTCTCCTGAGGACAGTCTCTCACTATATGGCCAACCTTCTGACATTGATAACACTTCACTCCTTTGAAGCGACATTCACCAAAATGTATCTTACCACACGTACGACACATAGGAGGTGCACTGTTCCGAGAATCCTGAACTTGTTTCCTTTTGAAAGCTTGTTGCCTGGGCTTAGACTGTTGGCTTGACCTCCCACAATCATTCTCAACCATGTAACCCTGCCTCAACTGTTGGAATTCAAACTCTCTTCGGATCCTTAAAGAACTAGGAAGGTACTTTTCCATAAAAATAGCCCTAAACTGCTCCCACACTTTAGGTACACCTTGCATAGTCATAAAAGCTGAAGCAACATCCCACCATCTCTCAGCAGGACCTCTCAGTGAGTGAGAAGCAAACACTACCTTGTTCTCCTCACTACAGTAAGTCATCAGAAATATTCTCTCTATGCCAGCAATCCAGTCATGAGCTTTCACAGGATCCAATCCGCCATGAAATTCTGGAGGATTCATGCGGAGGAAATCCCGAAAACTTCCACCCACAACATCTGGAACAACCACCTGAGGATGAAGACCTCCATTCATCCGTTGCACCATATGTTGCATGAACTGGTTTTGCTGCTGCTGCATCTGTTGCACAAACTGATACAAAGGAGCATTCTCATCGCCGCCTACCGGATTCGTCCCAGCTGGAGGATTTGTGGATCTACCACGATTGTTTCTGCGTCTATCAGCCATGTTCCTGAATGTCATACAAATAGGATTAAGTTGATCAGGCTCAATACCATAAATATAACACCTAAGACCCAAGGCGACAACACGCATCTGAAACGGAAAGAAACACTTATTCTATTTCATGGCTAGGTCGAGGATACAACCTGCTCTGATACCAACTGTAACGCCCACATATAATATTTGCATCAAATCATATATTATACATGAGTTTCACTTTTGGTACTGAAATATAATAAGTTCCTAGTTAACACATTATATACATAAATGCCTCTAATACAAAACTCAAATAAAATCTAAGGCATTACATATACAAGATGTTCCTAAATGATAAAAACTAAGAACTAGATCAACACAATGATCTCAAAACAGAAACGCCATAGCGGAAGCCATGCCATCACGAAACCACGATCCGTAAGGAGAGTCACATAACCTTGTCCTTACCCTTCGCCGAACCTGCAGAACCTGTGATGTAAACAACAACAGTGGGGTGAGATACATCAAATCTCAGTGAGTTCCCTATCTTAGAGTCCTCTCGGCTCTACAAGGTTCTAATACATCTAACTCAAGTCATAGGGGAGGGGAGTGACTTTGAGTACACACACACTATATGGAAACATGTTATGAGTTCATCAACTCACAATATCACTAATCGATAACCACGCCAAGGTATCCCCTATTCCCGTCCTCTTCTACGTCTAGAAGTCGTCCCGGGTCATGGATCCTTGCAACCTACTTGACATACGAATGGATTCGGGTTCTACGGGCCATTAACCGTTATGAACCGTCGCTTCTCACGGGCCATTTACCGTCACAAGCCTACGCTCCATGGGCGCCATTCGTACTAAAATGAAATGCGGGAATCAAACCTGCCAAGTAGTGGTGCACATGTTTCAGAGGAGCTCGAGACCCATGAAACGCACTCGCAAAAATAACCGGTTACGATTACGTGATCACACACAGTCGTGATTGTATTCGACAATCACAAGGCCATTATGCCTTATCACAACCAAACAGTTAACACACATGTTCCATACTAGTGTTTATTCATTCTGTACCTTTCCAACACGTCTTAGGGTAATAGTCCTCACTCTACTTACTTTATATTTTATCATGCATACATTTTCAACATCAATTACACAACATTAAACACTAAAATCCACAAAGCGACACGATTCCAACAATCTCGATATAAATAATCGGCCGACAATCGTAAAACCCATGAATTAAGAAAGTTCATTTTATTACCTTTACAACGATATCAAAATTGTTCCAATCCGAGTTACGGATAAAAAATTACGGCATTGGAAACAATCGATCAGGAAAATTTCACAACAGCAGAATTTCTGTAACTCTCCTGGCCGTACGCGTATTGACACTACCCGTACGCGTATTGCCCAAAATCTCGCCCAGCCATACGCGTAATGCCCAAGGCCATACGCGTATTGCTCCAATTTCCCGGCCATCCATACGCGTATTGCCCAAGGCCGTACGCGTATGGGCAGAAACGTTTTTCCTTTAAAATCCCTTTTAAAATTGCCGTACGCGTATTGCCCTTGCCGTACGCGTAATGACAAGCCCCATACGCGTATTGACATGCTCCATACGCGTATGGGCAGAGAAAAATGCAGAATTTCCTGCATAATTTCTCCTGCTACGGGTTGGTCCAAAATCAACCCCAAATCTCATTTTTCATCAATCAAAATGCATCAAGACATGCTATAACATCAAAGCCAGTATAACATATAATCAAACATTGAATTTTAACAGTTAGATTCACGATTTTATACCAAAATACCCATTTTTCCCAATTTCCAATCTAACTCTAAACTCAAAATAATTCTACTCTAAAGAGTCTAACTAGAACCCACCTGGATTACTAGACGGGGAGGTTGATACTGAGACAATTAAACGAAGAACAAATGAATTGATGATGATTCTTGAGCTTTTGGAAAATTTCTCTTCTTCCTCTTTCTTTTCCTTTCCTTCCTTCCCTTTTTCCTTTTCTTTCTTTCTCTTTTAGCTTTTGTTTGGTTTTCAATGAAAAGAAAAGAAAATAGATAGTATAGAAACTATCATATTTAGTAACACTACTAAATGTCCAATTTAGCTCAAAAGCATCAATTAATAAAAACTCAACGTTAAATACTATTAATTAAATCGACTCTGAGTTCGTCAGGTTACTCTAATTAATTTATCAAATAATTACTCAGAGTACTCCGGAACCCAGTTGATCATAATAATAATATTCACCCGAGCGTTTATAAATTTACGGGGTATTACATTTTCACAATGACGTCTTTAATTTATGCATCTTCCTATATTATAAGGGAAAGGTTTTCATCTTTGTATCCCATTTGTAGTATTTGTGTTAGAAAAGATATATTAATGTTACATATGCAAAAATTGGTCATAGATAAATCTCTTATAAATTTTAGAAAATACAAAATAAATATACGTTTATACACTTCTATTTGTTTCCCTAAGCATGACACATAATCTTTTTATAAAGGTCTTTTTGAATTGCTTATAGGTTGATAAACTTAATTTTAAAATACAACATGTTTTTAGCACGCTAGATTAAAAAATATACTTATATTAAAAATATATTAAATTAAATTTAAATATTTAATTATAATTTAATATAAAATATTCATTATCAATTTAAATACTTTAATATAAATTTTATAAAAAATATTTGTTATCAATTTAAATATTTAAATATTAATTTACATAAGTAAACAATAAAATAGTTGTGATTAAATAATATAAAAAACAACTAAGAAGTAATCGTCATCAATACATGAAAGTAAAGGGACAACTCCACTCCATAAGACTCAGGGTATAAAACTAATTATCCAAAATGAAAGGTACAGTTTTTGGTCTCTATTTTTTACGACAGTTATCTTGAATCTTGAACTGGCTTAAAAAGTAAGGTAACCTGCCCAGATTGCTTGAACAATAGATGAAGCACGTTCAAATTGTTTTCAGCTTAATAACGTTATTATTGTGTGTGAGTAACACTCATTAAGGAATTGATCGGAAGGAGAAAACAAAAGATATTAGAGTTGAAGAAATTAGATTACGGAATTAATTAGGATCAAATTAAAATAAATTAGGTAGAATTCATATTTTCACAATGACGTCTTTAATTTATGCATCTTCCTATATTATAAGGGAAAGGTTTTCATCTTTGTATCCCATTTGTAGTATTTGTGTTAGAAAAGATATATTAATGTTACATATGCAAAAATTGGTCATAGATAAATCTCTTATAAATTTTAGAAAATACAAAATAAATATACGTTTATACACTTCTATTTGTTTCCCTAAGCATGACACATAATCTTTTTATAAAGGTCTTTTTGAATTGCTTATAGGTTGATAAACTTAATTTTAAAATACAACATGTTTTTAGCACACTAGATTAAAAAATATACTTATATTAAAAATATATTAAATTAAATTTAAATATTTAATTATAATTTTATATAAAATATTCATTATCAATTTAAATACTTTAATATAAATTTTATAAAAAATATTTGTTATCAATTTAAATATTTAAATATTAATTTACATAAGTAAACAATAAAATAGTTGTGATTAAATAATATAAAAAACAACTAAGAAATAATCGTCATCAATACATGAAAGTAAAGGGACAACTCCACTCCATAAGACTCAGGGTATAAAACTAATTATCCAAAATGAAAGGTACAGTTTTTGGTCTCTATTTTTTACGACAGTTATCTTGAATCTTGAACTGGCTTAAAAGGTAAGGTAACCTGCCCAGATTGCTTGAACAATAGATGAAGCACGTTCAAATTGTTTTCAGCTTAATAACGTTATTATTGTGTGTGTGTGAGTAACACTCATTAAGGAATTGATCGGAAGGAGAAAACAAAAGATATTAGAGTGGAAGAAATTAGATTACATAATTAATTAGGATCAAATTAAAATAAATTAGGTAGAATTCATATTTTCACAATGACGTCTTTAATTTATGCATCTTCCTATATTATAAGGGAAAGGTTTTCATCTTTGTATCCCATTTGTAGTATTTGTGTTAGAAAAGATATATTAATGTTACATATGCAAAAATTGGTCATAGATAAATCTCTTATAAATTTTAGAAAATACAAAATAAATATACGTTTATACACTTCTATTTGTTTCCCTAAGCATGACACATAATCTTTTTATAAAGGTCTTTTTGAATTGCTTATAGGTTGATAAACTTAATTTTAAAATACAACATGTTTTTAGCACACTAGATTAAAAAATATACTTATATTAAAAATATATTAAATTAAATTTAAATATTTAATTATAATTTTATATAAAATATTCATTATCAATTTAAATACTTTAATATAAATTTTATAAAAAATATTTGTTATCAATTTAAATATTTAAATATTAATTTACATAAGTAAACAATAAAATAGTTGTGATTAAATAATATAAAAAACAACTAAGAAATAATCGTCATCAATACATGAAAGTAAAGGGACAACTCCACTCCATAAGACTCAGGGTATAAAACTAATTATCCAAAATGAAAGGTACAGTTTTTGGTCTCTATTTTTTACGACAGTTATCTTGAATCTTGAACTGGCTTAAAAGGTAAGGTAACCTGCCCAGATTGCTTGAACAATAGATGAAGCACGTTCAAATTGTTTTCAGCTTAATAAAGTTATTATTGTGTGTGTGTGAGTAACACTCATTAAGGAATTGATCGGAAGGAGAAAACAAAAGATATTAGAGTGGAAGAAATTAGATTACATAATTAATTAGGATCAAATTAAAATAAATTAGGTAGAATTCATATTTTCTGTAACGCCCACATATAATATTTGCATCAAATCATATATTATACATGAGTTTCACTTTTGGTACTGAAATATAATAAGTTCCTAGTTAACACATTATATACATAAATGCCTCTAATACAAAACTCAAATAAAATCTAAGGCATTACATATACAAGATGTTCCTAAATGATAAAAACTAAGAACTAGATCAACACAATGATCTCAAAACAGAAACGCCATAGCGGAAGCCATGCCATCACGAAACCACGATCCGTAAGGAGAGTCACATAACCTTGTCCTTACCCTTCGCCGAACCTGCAGAACCTGTGATGTAAACAACAACAGTGGGGTGAGATACATCAAATCTCAGTGAGTTCCCTATCTTAGAGTCCTCTCGGCTCTACAAGGTTCTAATACATCTAACTCAAGTCATAGGGGAGGGGAGTGACTTTGAGTACACACACACTATATGGAAACATGTTATGAGTTCATCAACTCACAATATCACTAATCGATAACCACGCCAAGGTATCCCCTATTCCCGTCCTCTTCTACGTCTAGAAGTCGTCCCGGGTCATGGATCCTTGCAACCTACTTGACATACGAATGGATTCGGGTTCTACGGGCCATTAACCGTTATGAACCGTCGCTTCTCACGGGCCATTTACCGTCACAAGCCTACGCTCCATGGGCGCCATTCGTACTAAAATGAAATGCGGGAATCAAACCTGCCAAGTAGTGGTGCACATGTTTCAGAGGAGCTCGAGACCCATGAAACGCACTCGCAAAAATAACCGGTTACGATTACGTGATCACACACAGTCGTGATTGTATTCGACAATCACAAGGCCATTATGCCTTATCACAACCAAACAGTTAACACACATGTTCCATACTAGTGTTTATTCATTCTGTACCTTTCCAACACGTCTTAGGGTAATAGTCCTCACTCTACTTACTTTATATTTTATCATGCATACATTTTCAACATCAATTACACAACATTAAACACTAAAATCCACAAAGCGACACGATTCCAACAATCTCGATATAAATAATCGGCCGACAATCGTAAAACCCATGAATTAAGAAAGTTCATTTTATTACCTTTACAACGATATCAAAATTGTTCCAATCCGAGTTACGGATAAAAAATTACGGCATTGGAAACAATCGATCAGGAAAATTTCACAACAGCAGAATTTCTGTAACTCTCCTGGCCGTACGCGTATTGACACTACCCGTACGCGTATTGCCCAAAATCTCGCCCAGCCATACGCGTAATGCCCAAGGCCATACGCGTATTGCTCCAATTTCCCGGCCATCCATACGCGTATTGCCCAAGGCCGTACGCGTATGGGCAGAAACGTTTTTCCTTTAAAATCCCTTTTAAAATTGCCGTACGCGTATTGCCCTTGCCGTACGCGTAATGACAAGCCCCATACGCGTATTGACATGCTCCATACGCGTATGGGCAGAGAAAAATGCAGAATTTCCTGCATAATTTCTCCTGCTACGGGTTGGTCCAAAATCAACCCCAAATCTCATTTTTCATCAATCAAAATGCATCAAGACATGCTATAACATCAAAGCCAGTATAACATATAATCAAACATTGAATTTTAACAGTTAGATTCACGATTTTATACCAAAATACCCATTTTTCCCAATTTCCAATCTAACTCTAAACTCAAAATAATTCTACTCTAAAGAGTCTAACTAGAACCCACCTGGATTACTAGACGGGGAGGTTGATACTGAGACAATTAAACGAAGAACAAATGAATTGATGATGATTCTTGAGCTTTTGGAAAATTTCTCTTCTTCCTCTTTCTTTTCCTTTCCTTCCTTCCCTTTTTCCTTTTCTTTCTTTCTCTTTTAGCTTTTGTTTGGTTTTCAATGAAAAGAAAAGAAAATAGATAGTATAGAAACTATCATATTTAGTAACACTACTAAATGTCCAATTTAGCTCAAAAGCATCAATTAATAAAAACTCAACGTTAAATACTATTAATTAAATCGACTCTGAGTTCGTCAGGTTACTCTAATTAATTTATCAAATAATTACTCAGAGTACTCCGGAACCCAGTTGATCATAATAATAATATTCACCCGAGCGTTTATAAATTTACGGGGTATTACATTTTCACAATGACGTCTTTAATTTATGCATCTTCCTATATTATAAGGGAAAGGTTTTCATCTTTGTATCCCATTTGTAGTATTTGTGTTAGAAAAGATATATTAATGTTACATATGCAAAAATTGGTCATAGATAAATCTCTTATAAATTTTAGAAAATACAAAATAAATATACGTTTATACACTTCTATTTGTTTCCCTAAGCATGACACATAATCTTTTTATAAAGGTCTTTTTGAATTGCTTATAGGTTGATAAACTTAATTTTAAAATACAACATGTTTTTAGCACGCTAGATTAAAAAATATACTTATATTAAAAATATATTAAATTAAATTTAAATATTTAATTATAATTTAATATAAAATATTCATTATCAATTTAAATACTTTAATATAAATTTTATAAAAAATATTTGTTATCAATTTAAATATTTAAATATTAATTTACATAAGTAAACAATAAAATAGTTGTGATTAAATAATATAAAAAACAACTAAGAAGTAATCGTCATCAATACATGAAAGTAAAGGGACAACTCCACTCCATAAGACTCAGGGTATAAAACTAATTATCCAAAATGAAAGGTACAGTTTTTGGTCTCTATTTTTTACGACAGTTATCTTGAATCTTGAACTGGCTTAAAAGGTAAGGTAACCTGCCCAGATTGATTGAACAATAGATGAAGCACGTTCAAATTATTTTCAGCTTAATAACGTTATTATTGTGTGTGAGTAACACTCATTAAGGAATTGATCGGAAGGAGAAAACAAAAGATATTAGAGTTGAAGAAATTAGATTACGGAATTAATTAGGATCAAATTAAAATAAATTAGGTAGAATTCATATTTTCACAATTACGTCTTTAATTTATGCATCTTCCTATATTATAAGGGAAAGGTTTTCATCTTTGTATCCCATTTGTAGTATTTGTGTTAGAAAAGATATATTAATGTTACATATGCAAAAATTGGTCATAGATAAATCTCTTATAAATTTTAGAAAATACAAAATAAATATACGTTTATACACTTCTATTTGTTTCCCTAAGCATGACACATAATCTTTTTATAAAGGTCTTTTTGAATTGCTTATAGGTTGATAAACTTAATTTTAAAATACAACATGTTTTTAGCACGCTAGATTAAAAAATATACTTATATTAAAAATATATTAAATTAAATTTAAATATTAAATTATAATTTAATATAAAATATTCATTATCAATTTAAATACTTTAATATAAATTTTATAAAAAATATTTGTTATCAATTTAAATATTTAAATATTAATTTACATAAGTAAACAATAAAATAGTTGTGATTAAATAATATAAAAAACAACTAAGAAGTAATCGTCATCAATACATGAAAGTAAAGGGACAACTCCACTCCATAAGACTCAGGGTATAAAACTAATTATCCAAAATGAAAGGTACAGTTTTTGGTCTCTATTTTTTACGACAGTTATCTTGAATCTTGAACTGGCTTAAAAGGTAAGGTAACCTGCCCAGATTGCTTGAACAATAGATGAAGCACGTTCAAATTGTTTTCAGCTTAATAACGTTATTATTGTGTGTGAGTAACACTCATTAAGGAATTGATCGGAAGGAGAAAACAAAAGATATTAGAGTTGAAGAAATTAGATTACGGAATTAATTAGGATCAAATTAAAATAAATTAGGTAGAATTCATATTTTCACAATTACGTCTTTAATTTATGCATCTTCCTATATTATAAGGGAAAGGTTTTCATCTTTGTATCCCATTTGTAGTATTTGTGTTAGAAAAGATATATTAATGTTACATATGCAAAAATTGGTCATAGATAAATCTCTTATAAATTTTAGAAAATACAAAATAAATATACGTTTATACACTTCTATTTGTTTCCCTAAGCATGACACATAATCTTTTTATAAAGGTCTTTTTGAATTGCTTATAGGTTGATAAACTTAATTTTAAAATACAACATGTTTTTAGCACGCTAGATTAAAAAATATACTTATATTAAAAATATATTAAATTAAATTTAAATATTTAATTATAATTTAATATAAAATATTCATTATCAATTTAAATACTTTAATATAAATTTTATAAAAAATATTTGTTATCAATTTAAATATTTAAATATTAATTTACATAAGTAAACAATAAAATAGTTGTGATTAAATAATATAAAAAACAACTAAGAAGTAATCGTCATCAATACATGAAAGTAAAGGGACAACTCCACTCCATAAGACTCAGGGTATAAAACTAATTATCCAAAATGAAAGGTACAGTTTTTGGTCTCTATTTTTTACGACAGTTATCTTGAATCTTGAACTGGCTTAAAAGGTAAGGTAACCTGCCCAGATTGCTTGAACAATAGATGAAGCACGTTCAAATTGTTTTCATGTTAATAACGTTATTATTGTGTGTGAGTAACACTCATTAAGGAATTGATCGGAAGGAGAAAACAAAAGATATTAGAGTTGAAGAAATTAGATTACGGAATTAATTAGGATCAAATTAAAATAAATTAGGTAGAATTCATATTTTCACAATGACGTCTTTAATTTATGCATCTTCCTATATTATAAGGGAAAGGTTTTCATCTTTGTATCCCATTTGTAGTATTTGTGTTAGAAAAGATATATTAATGTTACATATGCAAAAATTGGTCATAGATAAATCTCTTATAAATTTTAGAAAATACAAAATAAATATACGTTTATACACTTCTATTTGTTTCCCTAAGCATGACACATAATCTTTTTATAAAGGTCCTTTTGAATTGCTTATAGGTTGATAAACTTAATTTTAAAATACAACATGTTTTTAGCACGCTAGATTAAAAAATATACTTATATTAAAAATATATTAAATTAAATTTAAATATTTAATTATAATTTTATATAAAATATTCATTATCAATTTAAATACTTTAATATAAATTTTATAAAAAATATTTGTTATCAATTTAAATATTTAAATATTAATTTACATAAGTAAACAATAAAATAGTTGTGATTAAATAATATAAAAAACAACTAAGAAATAATCGTCATCAATACATGAAAGTAAAGGGACAACTCCACTCCATAAGACTCAGGGTATAAAACTAATTATCCAAAATGAAAGGTACAGTTTTTGGTCTCTATTTTTTACGACAGTTATCTTGAATCTTGAACTGGCTTAAAAGGTAAGGTAACCTGCCCAGATTGCTTGAACAATAGATGAAGCACGTTCAAATTGTTTTCAGCTTAATAACGTTATTATTGTGTGTGTGTGAGTAACACTCATTAAGGAATTGATCGGAAGGAGAAAACAAAAGATATTAGAGTGGAAGAAATTAGATTACATAATTAATTAGGATCAAATTAAAATAAATTAGGTAGAATTCATATTTTCACAATGACGTCTTTAATTTATGCATCTTCCTATATTATAAGGGAAAGGTTTTCATCTTTGTATCCCATTTGTAGTATTTGTGTTAGAAAAGATATATTAATGTTACATATGCAAAAATTGGTCATAGATAAATCTCTTATAAATTTTAGAAAATACAAAATAAATATACGTTTATACACTTCTATTTGTTTCCCTAAGCATGACACATAATCTTTTTATAAAGGTCTTTTTGAATTGCTTATAGGTTGATAAACTTAATTTTAAAATACAACATGTTTTTAGCACGCTAGATTAAAAAATATACTTATATTAAAAATATATTAAATTAAATTTAAATATTTAATTATAATTTTATATAAAATATTCATTATCAATTTAAATACTTTAATATAAATTTTATAAAAAATATTTGTTATCAATTTAAATATTTAAATATTAATTTACATAAGTAAACAATAAAATAGTTGTGATTAAATAATATAAAAAACAACTAAGAAGTAATCGTCATCAATACATGAAAGTAAAGGGACAACTCCACTCCATAAGACTCAGGGTATAAAACTAATTATCCAAAATGAAAGGTATAGTTTTTGGTCTCTATTTTTTATGACAGTTATCTTGAATCTTGAACTGGCTTAAAAGGTAAGGTAACCTGCCCAGATTGCTTGAACAATAGATGAAGCACGTTCAAATTGTTTTCAGCTTAATAACGTTATTATTGTGTGTGAGTAACACTCATTAAGGAATTGATCGGAAGGAGAAAACAAAAGATATTAGAGTTGAAGAAATTAGATTACGGAATTAATTAGGATCAAATTAAAATAAATTAGGTAGAATTCATATTTTCACAATTACGTCTTTAATTTATGCATCTTCCTATATTATAAGGGAAAGGTTTTCATCTTTGTATCCCATTTGTAGTATTTGTGTTAGAAAAGATATATTAATGTTACATATGCAAAAATTGGTCATAGATAAATCTCTTATAAATTTTAGAAAATACAAAATAAATATACGTTTATACACTTCTATTTGTTTCCCTAAGCATGACACATAATCTTTTTATAAAGGTCTTTTTGAATTGCTTATAGGTTGATAAACTTAATTTTAAAATACAACATGTTTTTAGCACGCTAGATTAAAAAATATACTTATATTAAAAATATATTAAATTAAATTTAAATATTTAATTATAATTTAATATAAAATATTCATTATCAATTTAAATACTTTGATATAAATTTTATAAAAAATATTTGTTATCAGTTTAAATATTTAAATATTAATTTACATAAGTAAACAATAAAATAGTTGTGATTAAATAATATAAAAAACAACTAAGAAGTAATCGTCATCAATACATGAAAGTAAAGGGACAACTCCACTCCATAAGACTCAGGGTATAAAACTAATTATCCAAAATGAAAGGTACAGTTTTTGGTCTCTATTTTTTACGACAGTTATCTTGAATCTTGAACTGGCTTAAAAGGTAAGGTAACCTGCCCAGATTGCTTGAACAATAGATGAAGCACGTTCAAATTGTTTTCAGCTTAATAACGTTATTATTGTGTGTGAGTAACACTCATTAAGGAATTGATCGGAAGGAGAAAACAAAAGATATTAGAGTTGAAGAAATTAGATTACGGAATTAATTAGGATCAAATTAAAATAAATTAGGTAGAATTCATATTTTCACAATGACGTCTTTAATTTATGCATCTTCCTATATTATAAGGGAAAGGTTTTCATCTTTGTATCCCATTTGTAGTATTTGTGTTAGAAAAGATATATTAATGTTACATATGCAAAAATTGGTCATAGATAAATCTCTTATAAATTTTAGAAAATACAAAATAAATATACGTTTATACACTTCTATTTGTTTCCCTAAGCATGACACATAATCTTTTTATAAAGGTCTTTTTGAATTGCTTATAGGTTGATAAACTTAATTTTAAAATACAACATGTTTTTAGCACGCTAGATTAAAAAATATACTTATATTAAAAATATATTAAATTAAATTTAAATATTTAATTATAATTTAATATAAAATATTCATTATCAATTTAAATACTTTGATATAAATTTTATAAAAAATATTTGTTATCAGTTTAAATATTTAAATATTAATTTACATAAGTAAACAATAAAATAGTTGTGATTAAATAATATAAAAAACAACTAAGAAGTAATCGTCATCAATACATGAAAGTAAAGGGACAACTCCACTCCATAAGACTCAGGGTATAAAACTAATTATCCAAAATGAAAGGTACAGTTTTTGGTCTCTATTTTTTACGACAGTTATCTTGAATCTTGAACTGGCTTAAAAGGTAAGGTAACCTGCCCAGATTGCTTGAACAATAGATGAAGCACGTTCAAATTGTTTTCAGCTTAATAACGTTATTATTGTGTGTGAGTAACACTCATTAAGGAATTGATCGGAAGGAGAAAACAAAAGATATTAGAGTTGAAGAAATTAGATTACGGAATTAATTAGGATCAAATTAAAATAAATTAGGTAGAATTCATATTTTCACAATGACGTCTTTAATTTATGCATCTTCCTATATTATAAGGGAAAGGTTTTCATCTTTGTATCCCATTTGTAGTATTTGTGTTAGAAAAGATATATTAATGTTACATATGCAAAAATTGGTCATAGATAAATCTCTTATAAATTTTAGAAAATACAAAATAAATATACGTTTATACACTTCTATTTGTTTCCCTAAGCATGACACATAATCTTTTTATAAAGGTCTTTTTGAATTGCTTATAGGTTGATAAACTTAATTTTAAAATACCACATGTTTTTAGCACGCTAGATTAAAAAATATACTTATATTAAAAATATATTAAATTAAATTTAAATATTTAATTATAATTTTATATAAAATATTCATTATCAATTTAAATACTTTAATATAAATTTTATAAAAAATATTT
This sequence comes from Lathyrus tuberosus, assembly GCA_022829125.1. Lineage (NCBI taxonomy): Eukaryota > Viridiplantae > Streptophyta > Magnoliopsida > Fabales > Fabaceae > Lathyrus > Lathyrus tuberosus. The sequence goes on along the minus strand of JALAZF010000052.1, from coordinate 1,303,026 downwards.
GTTATCAATTTAAATATTTAAATATTAATTTACATAAGTAAAAAATAAAATAGTTGTGATTAAATAATATAAAAAACAACTAAGAAGTAATCGTCATCAATACATGAAAGTAAAGGGACAACTCCACTCCATAAGACTCAGGGTATAAAACTAATTATCCAAAATGAAAGGTACAGTTTTTGGTCTCTATTTTTTACGACAGTTATCTTGAATCTTGAACTGGCTTAAAAGGTAAGGTAACCTGCCCAGATTGCTTGAACAATAGATGAAGCACGTTCAAATTGTTTTCAGCTTAATAACGTTATTATTGTGTGTGAGTAACACTCATTAAGGAATTGATCGGAAGGAGAAAACAAAAGATATTAGAGTTGAAGAAATTAGATTACGGAATTAATTAGGATCAAATTAAAATAAATTAGGTAGAATTCATATTTTCACAATTACGTCTTTAATTTATGCATCTTCCTATATTATAAGGGAAAGGTTTTCATCTTTGTATCCCATTTGTAGTATTTGTGTTAGAAAAGATATATTAATGTTACATATGCAAAAATTGGTCATAGATAAATCTCTTATAAATTTTAGAAAATACAAAATAAATATACGTTTATACACTTCTATTTGTTTCCCTAAGCATGACACATAATCTTTTTATAAAGGTCTTTTTGAATTGCTTATAGGTTGATAAACTTAATTTTAAAATACAACATGTTTTTAGCACGCTAGATTAAAAAATATACTTATATTAAAAATATATTAAATTAAATTTAAATATTTAATTATAATTTAATATAAAATATTCATTATCAATTTAAATACTTTGATATAAATTTTATAAAAAATATTTGTTATCAGTTTAAATATTTAAATATTAATTTACATAAGTAAACAATAAAATAGTTGTGATTAAATAATATAAAAAACAACTAAGAAGTAATCGTCATCAATACATGAAAGTAAAGGGACAACTCCACTCCATAAGACTCAGGGTATAAAACTAATTATCCAAAATGAAAGGTACAGTTTTTGGTCTCTATTTTTTACGACAGTTATCTTGAATCTTGAACTGGCTTAAAAGGTAAGGTAACCTGCCCAGATTGCTTGAACAATAGATGAAGCACGTTCAAATTGTTTTCAGCTTAATAACGTTATTATTGTGTGTGAGTAACACTCATTAAGGAATTGATCGGAAGGAGAAAACAAAAGATATTAGAGTTGAAGAAATTAGATTACGGAATTAATTAGGATCAAATTAAAATAAATTAGGTAGAATTCATATTTTCACAATGACGTCTTTAATTTATGCATCTTCCTATATTATAAGGGAAAGGTTTTCATCTTTGTATCCCATTTGTAGTATTTGTGTTAGAAAAGATATATTAATGTTACATATGCAAAAATTGGTCATAGATAAATCTCTTATAAATTTTAGAAAATACAAAATAAATATACGTTTATACACTTCTATTTGTTTCCCTAAGCATGACACATAATCTTTTTATAAAGGTCTTTTTGAATTGCTTATAGGTTGATAAACTTAATTTTAAAATACAACATGTTTTTAGCACGCTAGATTAAAAAATATACTTATATTAAAAATATATTAAATTAAATTTAAATATTTAATTATAATTTAATATAAAATATTCATTATCAATTTAAATACTTTGATATAAATTTTATAAAAAATATTTGTTATCAGTTTAAATATTTAAATATTAATTTACATAAGTAAACAATAAAATAGTTGTGATTAAATAATATAAAAAACAACTAAGAAGTAATCGTCATCAATACATGAAAGTAAAGGGACAACTCCACTCCATAAGACTCAGGGTATAAAACTAATTATCCAAAATGAAAGGTACAGTTTTTGGTCTCTATTTTTTACGACAGTTATCTTGAATCTTGAACTGGCTTAAAAGGTAAGGTAACCTGCCCAGATTGCTTGAACAATAGATGAAGCACGTTCAAATTGTTTTCAGCTTAATAACGTTATTATTGTGTGTGAGTAACACTCATTAAGGAATTGATCGGAAGGAGAAAACAAAAGATATTAGAGTTGAAGAAATTAGATTACGGAATTAATTAGGATCAAATTAAAATAAATTAGGTAGAATTCATATTTTCACAATGACGTCTTTAATTTATGCATCTTCCTATATTATAAGGGAAAGGTTTTCATCTTTGTATCCCATTTGTAGTATTTGTGTTAGAAAAGATATATTAATGTTACATATGCAAAAATTGGTCATAGATAAATCTCTTATAAATTTTAGAAAATACAAAATAAATATACGTTTATACACTTCTATTTGTTTCCCTAAGCATGACACATAATCTTTTTATAAAGGTCTTTTTGAATTGCTTATAGGTTGATAAACTTAATTTTAAAATACAACATGTTTTTAGCACGCTAGATTAAAAAATATACTTATATTAAAAATATATTAAATTAAATTTAAATATTTAATTATAATTTAATATAAAATATTCATTATCAATTTAAATACTTTGATATAAATTTTATAAAAAATATTTGTTATCAGTTTAAATATTTAAATATTAATTTACATAAGTAAACAATAAAATAGTTGTGATTAAATAATATAAAAAACAACTAAGAAGTAATCGTCATCAATACATGAAAGTAAAGGGACAACTCCACTCCATAAGACTCAGGGTATAAAACTAATTATCCAAAATGAAAGGTACAGTTTTTGGTCTCTATTTTTTACGACAGTTATCTTGAATCTTGAACTGGCTTAAAAGGTAAGGTAACCTGCCCAGATTGCTTGAACAATAGATGAAGCACGTTCAAATTGTTTTCAGCTTAATAACGTTATTATTGTGTGTGAGTAACACTCATTAAGGAATTGATCGGAAGGAGAAAACAAAAGATATTAGAGTTGAAGAAATTAGATTACGGAATTAATTAGGATCAAATTAAAATAAATTAGGTAGAATTCATATTTTCACAATGACGTCTTTAATTTATGCATCTTCCTATATTATAAGGGAAAGGTTTTCATCTTTGTATCCCATTTGTAGTATTTGTGTTAGAAAAGATATATTAATGTTACATATGCAAAAATTGGTCATAGATAAATCTCTTATAAATTTTAGAAAATACAAAATAAATATACGTTTATACACTTCTATTTGTTTCCCTAAGCATGACACATAATCTTTTTATAAAGGTCTTTTTGAATTGCTTATAGGTTGATAAACTTAATTTTAAAATACCACATGTTTTTAGCACGCTAGATTAAAAAATATACTTATATTAAAAATATATTAAATTAAATTTAAATATTTAATTATAATTTTATATAAAATATTCATTATCAATTTAAATACTTTAATATAAATTTTATAAAAAATATTTGTTATCAATTTAAATATTTAAATATTAATTTACATAAGTAAAAAATAAAATAGTTGTGATTAAATAATATAAAAAACAACTAAGAAGTAATCGTCATCAATACATGAAAGTAAAGGGACAACTCCACTCCATAAGACTCAGGGTATAAAACTAATTATCCAAAATGAAAGGTACAGTTTTTGGTCTCTATTTTTTACGACAGTTATCTTGAATCTTGAACTGGCTTAAAAGGTAAGGTAACCTGCCCAGATTGCTTGAACAATAGATGAAGCACGTTCAAATTGTTTTCAGCTTAATAACGTTATTATTGTGTGTGAGTAACACTCATTAAGGAATTGATCGGAAGGAGAAAACAAAAGATATTAGAGTTGAAGAAATTAGATTACGGAATTAATTAGGATCAAATTAAAATAAATTAGGTAGAATTCATATTTTCACAATTACGTCTTTAATTTATGCATCTTCCTATATTATAAGGGAAAGGTTTTCATCTTTGTATCCCATTTGTAGTATTTGTGTTAGAAAAGATATATTAATGTTACATATGCAAAAATTGGTCATAGATAAATCTCTTATAAATTTTAGAAAATACAAAATAAATATACGTTTATACACTTCTATTTGTTTCCCTAAGCATGACACATAATCTTTTTATAAAGGTCTTTTTGAATTGCTTATAGGTTGATAAACTTAATTTTAAAATACAACATGTTTTTAGCACGCTAGATTAAAAAATATACTTATATTAAAAATATATTAAATTAAATTTAAATATTTAATTATAATTTAATATAAAATATTCATTATCAATTTAAATACTTTGATATAAATTTTATAAAAAATATTTGTTATCAGTTTAAATATTTAAATATTAATTTACATAAGTAAACAATAAAATAGTTGTGATTAAATAATATAAAAAACAACTAAGAAGTAATCGTCATCAATACATGAAAGTAAAGGGACAACTCCACTCCATAAGACTCAGGGTATAAAACTAATTATCCAAAATGAAAGGTACAGTTTTTGGTCTCTATTTTTTACGACAGTTATCTTGAATCTTGAACTGGCTTAAAAGGTAAGGTAACCTGCCCAGATTGCTTGAACAATAGATGAAGCACGTTCAAATTGTTTTCAGCTTAATAACGTTATTATTGTGTGTGAGTAACACTCATTAAGGAATTGATCGGAAGGAGAAAACAAAAGATATTAGAGTTGAAGAAATTAGATTACGGAATTAATTAGGATCAAATTAAAATAAATTAGGTAGAATTCATATTTTCACAATGACGTCTTTAATTTATGCATCTTCCTATATTATAAGGGAAAGGTTTTCATCTTTGTATCCCATTTGTAGTATTTGTGTTAGAAAAGATATATTAATGTTACATATGCAAAAATTGGTCATAGATAAATCTCTTATAAATTTTAGAAAATACAAAATAAATATACGTTTATACACTTCTATTTGTTTCCCTAAGCATGACACATAATCTTTTTATAAAGGTCTTTTTGAATTGCTTATAGGTTGATAAACTTAATTTTAAAATACAACATGTTTTTAGCACGCTAGATTAAAAAATATACTTATATTAAAAATATATTAAATTAAATTTAAATATTTAATTATAATTTTATATAAAATATTCATTATCAATTTAAATACTTTAATATAAATTTTATAAAAAATATTTGTTATCAATTTAAATATTTAAATATTAATTTACATAAGTAAAAAATAAAATAGTTGTGATTAAATAATATAAAAAACAACTAAGAAGTAATCGTCATCAATACATGAAAGTAAAGGGACAACTCCACTCCATAAGACTCAGGGTATAAAACTAATTATCCAAAATGAAAGGTACAGTTTTTGGTCTCTATTTTTTACGACAGTTATCTTGAATCTTGAACTGGCTTAAAAGGTAAGGTAACCCGCCCAGATTGCTTGAACAATAGATGAAGCACGTTCAAATTGTTTTCAGCTTAATAACGTTATTATTGTGTGTGAGTAACACTCATTAAGGAATTGATCGGGAGGAGAAAACAAAAGATATTAGAGTTGAAGAAATTAGATTACATAATTAATTAGGATCAAATTAAAATAAATTAGGTAGAATTCATATTTTCACAATTACGTCTTTAATTTATGCATCTTCCTATATTATAAGGGAAAGGTTTTCATCTTTGTATCCCATTTGTAGTATTTGTGTTAGAAAAGATATATTAATGTTACATATGCAAAAATTGGTCATAGATAAATCTCTTATAAATTTTAGTAAATACAAAATAAATATACGTTTATACACTTCTATTTGTTTCCCTAAGCATGACACATAATCTTTTTATAAAGGTCTTTTTGAATTGCTTATAGGTTGATAAACTTAATTTTAAAATACAACATGTTTTTAGCACACTAGATTAAAAAATATACTTATATTAAAAATATATTAAATTAAATTTAAATATTTAATTATAATTTTATATAAAATATTCATTATCAATTTAAATACTTTAATATAAATTTTATAAAAAATATTTGTTATCAATTTAAATATTTAAATGTTAATTTACATAAGTAAATAATAAAATAGTTGTGATTAAATAATATAAAAAACAACTAAGAAGTAATCGTCATCAATACATGAAAGTAAAGGGACAACTCCACTCCATAAGACTCAGGGTATAAAACTAATTATCCAAAATGAAAGGTACAGTTTTTGGTCTCTATTTTTTACGACAGTTATCTTGAATCTTGAACTGGCTTAAAAGGTAAGGTAACCTGCCCAGATTGCTTGAACAATAGATGAAGCACGTTCAAATTGTTTTCAGCTTAATAACGTTATTATTGTGTGTGTGAGTAACACTAATTAAGGAATTGATTGGAAGGAGAAAACAAAAGATATTAGAGTGGAAGAAATTAGATTACATAATTAATTAGGATCAAATTAAAATAAATTAGGTAGAATTCATATTTTCACAATGACGTCTTTAATTTATGCATCTTCCTATATTATAAGGGAAAGGTTTTCATCTTTGTATCCCATTTGTAGTATTTGTGTTAGAAAAGATATATTAATGTTACATATGCAAAAATTGGTCATAGATAAATCTCTTATAAATTTTAGAAAATACAAAATAAATATACGTTTATACACTTCTATTTGTTTCCCTAAGCATGACACATAATCTTTTTATAAAGGTCTTTTTGAATTGCTTATAGGTTGATAAACTTAATTTTAAAATACAACATGTTTTTAGCACGCTAGATTAAAAAATATACTTATATTAAAAATATATTAAATTAAATTTAAATATTTAATTATAATTTTATATAAAATATTCATTATCAATTTAAATACTTTAATATAAATTTTATAAAAAATATTTGTTATCAATTTAAATATTTAAATATTAATTTACATAAGTAAACAATAAAATAGTTGTGATTAAATAATATAAAAAACAACTAAGAAGTAATCGTCATCAATACATGAAAGTAAAGGGACAACTCCACTCCATAAGACTCAGGGTATAAAACTAATTATCCAAAATGAAAGGTACAGTTTTTGGTCTCTATTTTTTACGATAGTTATCTTGAATCTTGAACTGGCTTAAAAGGTAAGGTAACCTGCCCAGATTGCTTGAACAATAGATGAAGCACGTTCAAATTGTTTTCAGCTTAATAACGTTATTATTGTGTGTGAGTAACACTCATTAAGGAATTGATCGGAAGGAGAAAACAAAAGATATTAGAGTTGAAGAAATTAGATTACGGAATTAATTAGGATCAAATTAAAATAAATTAGGTAGAATTCATATTTTCACAATGACGTCTTTAATTTATGCATCTTCCTATATTATAAGGGAAAGGTTTTCATCTTTGTATCCCATTTGTAGTATTTGTGTTAGAAAAGATATATTAATGTTACATATGCAAAAATTGGTCATAGATAAATCTCTTATAAATTTTAGTAAATACAAAATAAATATACGTTTATACACTTCTATTTGTTTCCCTAAGCATGACACATAATCTTTTTATAAAGGTCTTTTTGAATTGCTTATAGGTTGATAAACTTAATTTTAAAATACAACATGTTTTTAGCACACTAGATTAAAAAATATACTTATATTAAAAATATATTAAATTAAATTTAAATATTTAATTATAATTTTATATAAAATATTCATTATCAATTTAAATACTTTAATATAAATTTTATAAAAAATATTTGTTATCAATTTAAATATTTAAATAATTTACATAAGTAAACAATAAAATAGTTGTGATTAAATAATATAAAAAACAACTAAGAAGTAATCGTCATCAATACATGAAAGTAAAGGGACAACTCCACTCCATAAGACTCAGGGTATAAAACTAATTATCCAAAATGAAAGGTACAGTTTTTGGTCTCTATTTTTTACGACAGTTATCTTGAATCTTGAACTGGCTTAAAAGGTAAGGTAACCTGCCCAGATTGCTTGAACAATAGATGAAGCACGTTCAAATTGTTTTCAGCTTAATAACGTTATTATTGTGTGTGTGAGTAACACTAATTAAGGAATTGATTGGAAGGAGAAAACAAAAGATATTAGAGTGGAAGAAATTAGATTACATAATTAATTAGGATCAAATTAAAATAAATTAGGTAGAATTCATATTTTCACAATGACGTCTTTAATTTATGCATCTTCCTATATTATAAGGGAAAGGTTTTCATTTTTGTATCCCATTTGTAGTATTTGTGTTAGAAAAGATATATTAATGTTGCATATGCAAAAATTGGTCATAGATAAATCTCTTATAAATTTTAGAAAATACAAAATAAATATACGTTTATACACTTCTATTTGTTTCCCTAAGCATGACACATAATCTTTTTATAAAGGTCTTTTTGAATTGCTTATAGGTTGATAAACTTAATTTTAAAATACAACATGTTTTTAGCACGCTAGATTAAAAAATATACTTATATTAAAAATATATTAAATTAAATTTAAATATTTAATTATAATTTTATATAAAATATTCATTATCAATTTAAATACTTTAATATAAATTTTATAAAAAATATTTGTTATCAATTTAAATATTTAAATATTAATTTACATAAGTAAACAATAAAATAGTTGTGATTAAATAATATAAAAAACAACTAAGAAGTAATCGTCATCAATACATGAAAGTAAAGGGACAACTCCACTCCATAAGACTCCGGGTATAAAACTAATTATCCAAAATGAAAGGTACAGTTTTTGGTCTCTATTTTTTACGATAGTTATCTTGAATCTTGAACTGGCTTAAAAGGTAAGGTAACCTGCCCAGATTGCTTGAACAATAGATGAAGCACGTTCAAATTGTTTTCAGCTTAATAACGTTATTATTGTGTGTGAGTAACACTCATTAAGGAATTGATCGGAAGGAGAAAACAAAAGATATTAGAGTTGAAGAAATTAGATTACGGAATTAATTAGGATCAAATTAAAATAAATTAGGTAGAATTCATATTTTCACAATGACGTCTTTAATTTATGCATCTTCCTATATTATAAGGGAAAGGTTTTCATCTTTGTATCCCATTTGTAGTATTTGTGTTAGAAAAGATATATTAATGTTACATATGCAAAAATTGGTCATAGATAAATCTCTTATAAATTTTAGAAAATACAAAATAAATATACGTTTATACACTTCTATTTGTTTCCCTAAGCATGACACATAATCTTTTTATAAAGGTCTTTTTGAATTGCTTATAGGTTGATAAACTTAATTTTAAAATACAACATGTTTTTAGCACGCTAGATTAAAAAATATACTTATATTAAAAATATATTAAATTAAATTTAAATATTTAATTATAATTTTATATAAAATATTCATTATCAATTTAAATACTTTAATATAAATTTTATAAAAAATATTTGTTATCAATTTAAATATTTAAATATTAATTTACATAAGTAAAAAATAAAATAGTTGTGATTAAATAATATAAAAAACAACTAAGAAGTAATCGTCATCAATACATGAAAGTAAAGGGACAACTCCACTCCATAAGACTCAGGGTATAAAACTAATTATCCAAAATGAAAGGTACAGTTTTTGGTCTCTATTTTTTACGACAGTTATCTTGAATCTTGAACTGGCTTAAAAGGTAAGGTAACCTGCCCAGATTGCTTGAACAATAGATGAAGCACGTTCAAATTGTTTTCAGCTTAATAACGTTATTATTGTGTGTGAGTAACACTCATTAAGGAATTGATCGGGAGGAGAAAACAAAAGATATTAAAGTTGAAGAAATTAGATTACATAATTAATTAGGATCAAATTAAAATAAATTAGGTAGAATTCATATTTTCACAATTACGTCTTTAATTTATGCATCTTCCTATATTATAAGGGAAAGGTTTTCATCTTTGTATCCCATTTGTAGTATTTGTGTTAGAAAAGATATATTAATGTTACATATGCAAAAATTGGTCATAGATAAATCTCTTATAAATTTTAGTAAATACAAAATAAATATACGTTTATACACTTCTATTTGTTTCCCTAAGCATGACACATAATCTTTTTATAAAGGTCTTTTTGAATTGCTTATAGGTTGATAAACTTAATTTTAAAATACAACATGTTTTTAGCACACTAGATTAAAAAATATACTTATATTAAAAATATATTAAATTAAATTTAAATATTTAATTATAATTTTATATAAAATATTCATTATCAATTTAAATACTTTAATATAAATTTTATAAAAAATATTTGTTATCAATTTAAATATTTAAATATTAATTTACATAAGTAAACAATAAAATAGTTGTGATTAAATAATATAAAAAACAACTAAGAAGTAATCGTCAACAATACATGAAAGTAAAGGGACAACTCCACTCCATAAGACTTAGGGTATAAAACTAATTATCCAAAATGAAAGGTACAGTTTTTGGTCTCTATTTTTTACGACAGTTATCTTGAATCTTGAACTGGCTTAAAAGGTAAGGTAACCTGCCCAGATTGCTTGAACAATAGATGAAGCACGTTCAAATTGTTTTCAGCTTAATAACGTTATTATTGTGTGTGTGAGTAACACTAATTAAGGAATTGATTGGAAGGAGAAAACAAAAGATATTAGAGTGGAAGAAATTAGATTACATAATTAATTAGGATCAAATTAAAATAAATTAGGTAGAATTCATATTTTCACAATGACGTCTTTAATTTATGCATCTTCCTATATTATAAGGGAAAGGTTTTCATCTTTGTATCCCATTTGTAGTATTTGTGTTAGAAAAGATATATTAATGTTACATATGCAAAAATTGTTCATAGATAAATCTCTTATAAATTTTAGAAAATACAAAATAAATATACGTTTATACACTTCTATTTGTTTCCCTAAGCATGACACATAATCTTTTTATAAAGGTCTTTTTGAATTGCTTATAGGTTGATAAACTTAATTTTAAAATACAACATGTTTTTAGCACGCTAGATTAAAAAATATACTTATATTAAAAATATATTAAATTAAATTTAAATATTTAATTATAATTTTATATAAAATATTCATTATCAATTTAAATACTTTAATATAAATTTTATAAAAAATATTTGTTATCAATTTAAATATTTAAATATTAATTTACATAAGTAAAAAATAAAATAGTTGTGATTAAATAATATAAAAAACAACTAAGAAGTAATCGTCATCAATACATGAAAGTAAAGGGACAACTCCACTCCATAAGACTCAGGGTATAAAACTAATTATCCAAAATGAAAGGTACAGTTTTTGGTCTCTATTTTTTACGACAGTTATCTTGAATCTTGAACTGGCTTAAAAGGTAAGGTAACCCGCCCAGATTGCTTGAACAATAGATGAAGCACGTTCAAATTGTTTTCAGCTTAATAACGTTATTATTGTGTGTGAGTAACACTCATTAAGGAATTGATCGGGAGGAGAAAACAAAAGATATTAGAGTTGAAGAAATTAGATTACATAATTAATTAGGATCAAATTAAAATAAATTAGGTAGAATTCATATTTTCACAATTACGTCTTTAATTTATGCATCTTCCTATATTATAAGGGAAAGGTTTTCATCTTTGTATCCCATTTGTAGTATTTGTGTTAGAAAAGATATATTAATGTTACATATGCAAAAATTGGTCATAGATAAATCTCTTATAAATTTTAGTAAATACAAAATAAATATACGTTTATACACTTCTATTTGTTTCCCTAAGCATGACACATAATCTTTTTATAAAGGTCTTTTTGAATTGCTTATAGGTTGATAAACTTAATTTTAAAATACAACATGTTTTTAGCACACTAGATTAAAAAATATACTTATATTAAAAATATATTAAATTAAATTTAAATATTTAATTATAATTTTATATAAAATATTCATTATCAATTTAAATACTTTAATATAAATTTTATAAAAAATATTTGTTATCAATTTAAATATTTAAATATTAATTTACATAAGTAAACAATAAAATAGTTGTGATTAAATAATATAAAAAACAACTAAGAAGTAATCGTCATCAATACATGAAAGTAAAGGGACAACTCCACTCCATAAGACTCAGGGTATAAAACTAATTATCCAAAATGAAAGGTACAGTTTTTGGTCTCTATTTTTTACGACAGTTATCTTGAATCTTGAACTGGCTTAAAAGGTAAGGTAACCTGCCCAGATTGCTTGAACAATAGATGAAGCACGTTCAAATTGTTTTCAGCTTAATAACGTTATTATTGTGTGTGTGAGTAACACTAATTAAGGAATTGATTGGAAGGAGAAAACAAAAGATATTAGAGTGGAAGAAATTAGATTACATAATTAATTAGGATCAAATTAAAATAAATTAGGTAGAATTCATATTTTCACAATGACGTCTTTAATTTATGCATCTTCCTATATTATAAGGGAAAGGTTTTCATCTTTGTATCCCATTTGTAGTATTTGTGTTAGAAAAGATATATTAATGTTACATATGCAAAAATTGGTCATAGATAAATCTCTTATAAATTTTAGAAAATACAAAATAAATATACGTTTATACACTTCTATTTGTTTCCCTAAGCATGACACATAATCTTTTTATAAAGGTCTTTTTGAATTGCTTATAGGTTGATAAACTTAATTTTAAAATACAACATGTTTTTAGCACGCTAGATTAAAAAATATACTTATATTAAAAATATATTAAATTAAATTTAAATATTTAATTATAATTTTATATAAAATATTCATTATCAATTTAAATACTTTAATATAAATTTTATAAAAAATATTTGTTATCAATTTAAATATTTAAATATTAATTTACATAAGTAAACAATAAAATAGTTGTGATTAAATAATATAAAAAACAACTAAGAAGTAATCGTCATCAATACATGAAAGTAAAGGGACAACTCCACTCCATAAGACTCAGGGTATAAAACTAATTATCCAAAATGAAAGGTACAGTTTTTGGTCTCTATTTTTTACGATAGTTATCTTGAATCTTGAACTGGCTTAAAAGGTAAGGTAACCTGCCCAGATTGCTTGAACAATAGATGAAGCACGTTCAAATTGTTTTCAGCTTAATAACGTTATTATTGTGTGTGAGTAACACTCATTAAGGAATTGATCGGAAGGAGAAAACAAAAGATATTAGAGTTGAAGAAATTAGATTACGGAATTAATTAGGATCAAATTAAAATAAATTAGGTAGAATTCATATTTTCACAATGACGTCTTTAATTTATGCATCTTCCTATATTATAAGGGAAAGGTTTTCATCTTTGTATCCCATTTGTAGTATTTGTGTTAGAAAAGATATATTAATGTTACATATGCAAAAATTGGTCATAGATAAATCTCTTATAAATTTTAGAAAATACAAAATAAATATACGTTTATACACTTCTATTTGTTTCCCTAAGCATGACACATAATCTTTTTATAAAGGTCTTTTTGAATTGCTTATAGGTTGATAAACTTAATTTTAAAATACAACATGTTTTTAGCACGCTAGATTAAAAAATATACTTATATTAAAAATATATTAAATTAAATTTAAATATTTAATTATAATTTTATATAAAATATTCATTATCAATTTAAATACTTTAATATAAATTTTATAAAAAATATTTGTTATCAATTTAAATATTTAAATATTAATTTACATAAGTAAAAAATAAAATAGTTGTGATTAAATAATATAAAAAACAACTAAGAAGTAATCGTCATCAATACATGAAAGTAAAGGGACAACTCCACTCCATAAGACTCAGGGTATAAAACTAATTATCCAAAATGAAAGGTACAGTTTTTGGTCTCTATTTTTTACGACAGTTATCTTGAATCTTGAACTGGCTTAAAAGGTAAGGTAACCTGCCCAGATTGCTTGAACAATAGATGAAGCACGTTCAAATTGTTTTCAGCTTAATAACGTTATTATTGTGTGTGAGTAACACTCATTAAGGAATTGATCGGGAGGAGAAAACAAAAGATATTAGAGTTGAAGAAATTAGATTACATAATTAATTAGGATCAAATTAAAATAAATTAGGTAGAATTCATATTTTCACAATTACGTCTTTAATTTATGCATCTTCCTATATTATAAGGGAAAGGTTTTCATCTTTGTATCCCATTTGTAGTATTTGTGTTAGAAAAGATATATTAATGTTACATATGCAAAAATTGGTCATAGATAAATCTCTTATAAATTTTAGTAAATACAAAATAAATATACGTTTATACACTTCTATTTGTTTCCCTAAGCATGACACATAATCTTTTTATAAAGGTCTTTTTGAATTGCTTATAGGTTGATAAACTTAATTTTAAAATACAACATGTTTTTAGCACGCTAGATTAAAAAATATACTTATATTAAAAATATATTAAATTAAATTTAAATATTTAATTATAATTTTATATAAAATATTCATTATCAATTTAAATACTTTAATATAAATTTTATAAAAAATATTTGTTATCAATTTAAATATTTAAATATTAATTTACATAAGTAAACAATAAAATAGTTGTGATTAAATAATATAAAAAACAACTAAGAAGTAATCGTCATCAATACATGAAAGTAAAGGGACAACTCCACTCCATAAGACTCAGGGTATAAAACTAATTATCCAAAATGAAAGGTACAGTTTTTGGTCTCTATTTTTTACGATAGTTATCTTGAATCTTGAACTGGCTTAAAAGGTAAGGTAACCTGCCCAGATTGCTTGAACAATAGATGAAGCACGTTCAAATTGTTTTCAGCTTAATAACGTTATTATTGTGTGTGAGTAACACTCATTAAGGAATTGATCGGAAGGAGAAAACAAAAGATATTAGAGTTGAAGAAATTAGATTACGGAATTAATTAGGATCAAATTAAAATAAATTAGGTAGAATTCATATTTTCACAATGACGTCTTTAATTTATGCATCTTCCTATATTATAAGGGAAAGGTTTTCATCTTTGTATCCCATTTGTAGTATTTGTGTTAGAAAAGATATATTAATGTTACATATGCAAAAATTGGTCATAGATAAATCTCTTATAAATTTTAGAAAATACAAAATAAATATACGTTTATACACTTCTATTTGTTTCCCTAAGCATGACACATAATCTTTTTATAAAGGTCTTTTTGAATTGCTTATAGGTTGATAAACTTAATTTTAAAATACAACATGTTTTTAGCACGCTAGATTAAAAAATATACTTATATTAAAAATATATTAAATTAAATTTAAATATTTAATTATAATTTTATATAAAATATTCATTATCAATTTAAATACTTTAATATAAATTTTATAAAAAATATTTGTTATCAATTTAAATATTTAAATATTAATTTACATAAGTAAAAAATAAAATAGTTGTGATTAAATAATATAAAAAACAACTAAGAAGTAATCGTCATCAATACATGAAAGTAAAGGGACAACTCCACTCCATAAGACTCAGGGTATAAAACTAATTATCCAAAATGAAAGGTACAGTTTTTGGTCTCTATTTTTTACGACAGTTATCTTGAATCTTGAACTGGCTTAAAAGGTAAGGTAACCTGCCCAGATTGCTTGAACAATAGATGAAGCACGTTCAAATTGTTTTCAGCTTAATAACGTTATTATTGTGTGTGAGTAACACTCATTAAGGAATTGATCGGGAGGAGAAAACAAAAGATATTAGAGTTGAAGAAATTAGATTACATAATTAATTAGGATCAAATTAAAATAAATTAGGTAGAATTCATATTTTCACAATTACGTCTTTAATTTATGCATCTTCCTATATTATAAGGGAAAGGTTTTCATCTTTGTATCCCATTTGTAGTATTTGTGTTAGAAAAGATATATTAATGTTACATATGCAAAAATTGGTCATAGATAAATCTCTTATAAATTTTAGTAAATACAAAATAAATATACGTTTATACACTTCTATTTGTTTCCCTAAGCATGACACATAATCTTTTTATAAAGGTCTTTTTGAATTGCTTATAGGTTGATAAACTTAATTTTAAAATACAACATGTTTTTAGCACGCTAGATTAAAAAATATACTTATATTAAAAATATATTAAATTAAATTTAAATATTTAATTATAATTTTATATAAAATATTCATTATCAATTTAAATACTTTAATATAAATTTTATAAAAAATATTTGTTATCAATTTAAATATTTAAATATTAATTTACATAAGTAAACAATAAAATAGTTGTGATTAAATAATATAAAAAACAACTAAGAAGTAATCGTCATCAATACATGAAAGTAAAGGGACAACTCCACTCCATAAGACTCAGGGTATAAAACTAATTATCCAAAATGAAAGGTACAGTTTTTGGTCTCTATTTTTTACGATAGTTATCTTGAATCTTGAACTGGCTTAAAAGGTAAGGTAACCTGCCCAGATTGCTTGAACAATAGATGAAGCACGTTCAAATTGTTTTCAGCTTAATAACGTTATTATTGTGTGTGAGTAACACTCATTAAGGAATTGATTGGAAGGAGAAAACAAAAGATATTAGAGTGGAAGAAATTAGATTACATAATTAATTAGGATCAAATTAAAATAAATTAGGTAGAATTCATATTTTCACAATGACGTCTTTAATTTATGCATCTTCCTATATTATAAGGGAAAGGTTTTCATCTTTGTATCCCATTTGTAGTATTTGTGTTAGAAAAGATATATTAATGTTACATATGCAAAAATTGGTCATAGATAAATCTCTTATAAATTTTAGAAAATACAAAATAAATATACGTTTATACACTTCTATTTGTTTCCCTAAGCATGACACATAATCTTTTTATAAAGGTCTTTTTGAATTGCTTATAGGTTGATAAACTTAATTTTAAAATACAACATGTTTTTAGCACGCTAGATTAAAAAATATACTTATATTAAAAATATATTAAATTAAATTTAAATATTTAATTATAATTTTATATAAAATATTCATTATCAATTTAAATACTTTAATATAAATTTTATAAAAAATATTTGTTATCAATTTAAATATTTAAATATTAATTTACATAAGTAAAAAATAAAATAGTTGTGATTAAATAATATAAAAAACAACTAAGAAGTAATCGTCATCAATACATGAAAGTAAAGGGACAACTCCACTCCATAAGACTCAGGGTATAAAACTAATTATCCAAAATGAAAGGTACAGTTTTTGGTCTCTATTTTTTACGATAGTTATCTTGAATCTTGAACTGGCTTAAAAGGTAAGGTAACCTGCCCAGATTGCTTGAACAATAGATGAAGCACGTTCAAATTGTTTTCAGCTTAATAACGTTATTATTGTGTGTGAGTAACACTCATTAAGGAATTGATTGGAAGGAGAAAACAAAAGATATTAGAGTGGAAGAAATTAGATTACATAATTAATTAGGATCAAATTAAAATAAATTAGGTAGAATTCATATTTTCACAATGACGTCTTTAATTTATGCATCTTCCTATATTATAAGGGAAAGGTTTTCATCTTTGTATCCCATTTGTAGTATTTGTGTTAGAAAAGATATATTAATGTTACATATGCAAAAATTGGTCATAGATAAATCTCTTATAAATTTTAGAAAATACAAAATAAATATACGTTTATACACTTCTATTTGTTTCCCTAAGCATGACACATAATCTTTTTATAAAGGTCTTTTTGAATTGCTTATAGGTTGATAAACTTAATTTTAAAATACAACATGTTTTTAGCACGCTAGATTAAAAAATATACTTATATTAAAAATATATTAAATTAAATTTAAATATTTAATTATAATTTTATATAAAATATTCATTATCAATTTAAATACTTTAATATAAATTTTATAAAAAATATTTGTTATCAATTTAAATATTTAAATATTAATTTACATAAGTAAAAAATAAAATAGTTGTGATTAAATAATATAAAAAACAACTAAGAAGTAATCGTCATCAATACATGAAAGTAAAGGGACAACTCCACTCCATAAGACTCAGGGTATAAAACTAATTATCCAAAATGAAAGGTACAGTTTTTGGTCTCTATTTTTTACGATAGTTATCTTGAATCTTGAACTGGCTTAAAAGGTAAGGTAACCTGCCCAGATTGCTTGAACAATAGATGAAGCACGTTCAAATTGTTTTCAGCTTAATAACGTTATTATTGTGTGTGAGTAACACTCATTAAGGAATTGATTGGAAGGAGAAAACAAAAGATATTAGAGTGGAAGAAATTAGATTACATAATTAATTAGGATCAAATTAAAATAAATTAGGTAGAATTCATATTTTCACAATGACGTCTTTAATTTATGCATCTTCCTATATTATAAGGGAAAGGTTTTCATCTTTGTATCCCATTTGTAGTATTTGTGTTAGAAAAGATATATTAATGTTACATATGCAAAAATTGGTCATAGATAAATCTCTTATAAATTTTAGAAAATACAAAATAAATATACGTTTATACACTTCTATTTGTTTCCCTAAGCATGACACATAATCTTTTTATAAAGGTCTTTTTGAATTGCTTATAGGTTGATAAACTTAATTTTAAAATACAACATGTTTTTAGCACGCTAGATTAAAAAATATACTTATATTAAAAATATATTAAATTAAATTTAAATATTTAATTATAATTTTATATAAAATATTCATTATCAATTTAAATACTTTAATATAAATTTTATAAAAAATATTTGTTATCAATTTAAATATTTAAATATTAATTTACATAAGTAAAAAATAAAATAGTTGTGATTAAATAATATAAAAAACAACTAAGAAGTAATCGTCATCAATACATGAAAGTAAAGGGACAACTCCACTCCATAAGACTCAGGGTATAAAACTAATTATCCAAAATGAAAGGTACAGTTTTTGGTCTCTATTTTTTACGATAGTTATCTTGAATCTTGAACTGGCTTAAAAGGTAAGGTAACCTGCCCAGATTGCTTGAACAATAGATGAAGCACGTTCAAATTGTTTTCAGCTTAATAACGTTATTATTGTGTGTGAGTAACACTCATTAAGGAATTGATTGGAAGGAGAAAACAAAAGATATTAGAGTGGAAGAAATTAGATTACATAATTAATTAGGATCAAATTAAAATAAATTAGGTAGAATTCATATTTTCACAATGACGTCTTTAATTTATGCATCTTCCTATATTATAAGGGAAAGGTTTTCATCTTTGTATCCCATTTGTAGTATTTGTGTTAGAAAAGATATATTAATGTTACATATGCAAAAATTGGTCATAGATAAATCTCTTATAAATTTTAGAAAATACAAAATAAATATACGTTTATACACTTCTATTTGTTTCCCTAAGCATGACACATAATCTTTTTATAAAGGTCTTTTTGAATTGCTTATAGGTTGATAAACTTAATTTTAAAATACAACATGTTTTTAGCACGCTAGATTAAAAAATATACTTATATTAAAAATATATTAAATTAAATTTAAATATTTAATTATAATTTTATATAAAATATTCATTATCAATTTAAATACTTTAATATAAATTTTATAAAAAATATTTGTTATCAATTTAAATATTTAAATATTAATTTACATAAGTAAAAAATAAAATAGTTGTGATTAAATAATATAAAAAACAACTAAGAAGTAATCGTCATCAATACATGAAAGTAAAGGGACAACTCCACTCCATAAGACTCAGGGTATAAAACTAATTATCCAAAATGAAAGGTACAGTTTTTGGTCTCTATTTTTTACGACAGTTATCTTGAATCTTGAACTGGCTTAAAAGGTAAGGTAACCTGCCCAGATTGCT
This sequence comes from Lathyrus tuberosus, assembly GCA_022829125.1. Lineage (NCBI taxonomy): Eukaryota > Viridiplantae > Streptophyta > Magnoliopsida > Fabales > Fabaceae > Lathyrus > Lathyrus tuberosus. Next base: position 1,283,285 of record JALAZF010000052.1, on the reverse strand, counting down.
TGAACAATAGATGAAGCACGTTCAAATTGTTTTCAGCTTAATAACGTTATTATTGTGTGTGAGTAACACTCATTAAGGAATTGATCGGGAGGAGAAAACAAAAGATATTAGAGTTGAAGAAATTAGATTACATAATTAATTAGGATCAAATTAAAATAAATTAGGTAGAATTCATATTTTCACAATTACGTCTTTAATTTATGCATCTTCCTATATTATAAGGGAAAGGTTTTCATCTTTGTATCCCATTTGTAGTATTTGTGTTAGAAAAGATATATTAATGTTACATATGCAAAAATTGGTCATAGATAAATCTCTTATAAATTTTAGTAAATACAAAATAAATATACGTTTATACACTTCTATTTGTTTCCCTAAGCATGACACATAATCTTTTTATAAAGGTCTTTTTGAATTGCTTATAGGTTGATAAACTTAATTTTAAAATACAACATGTTTTTAGCACACTAGATTAAAAAATATACTTATATTAAAAATATATTAAATTAAATTTAAATATTTAATTATAATTTTATATAAAATATTCATTATCAATTTAAATACTTTAATATAAATTTTATAAAAAATATTTGTTATCAATTTAAATATTTAAATATTAATTTACATAAGTAAACAATAAAATTGTTGTGATTAAATAATATAAAAAACAACTAAGAAGTAATCGTCAACAATACATGAAAGTAAAGGGACAACTCCACTCCATAAGACTCAAGGTATAAAACTAATTATCCAAAATGAAAAGTACAGTTTTTGGTCTCTATTTTTTACGACAGTTATCTTGAATCTTGAAGTGGCTTAAAAGGTAAGGTAACCTGCCCAGATTGCTTGAACAATAGATGAAGCACGTTCAAATTGTTTTCAGCTTAATAACGTTATTATTGTGTGTGAGTAACACTCATTAAGGAATTGATCGGAAGGAGAAAACAAAAGATATTAGAGTTGAAGAAATTAGATTACGGAATTAATTAGGATCAAATTAAAATAAATTAGGTAGAATTCATAGTTTCACAATTACGTCTTTAATTTATGCATCTTCCTATATTATAAGGGAAAGGTTTTCATCTTTGTATCCCATTTGTAGTATTTGTGTTAGAAAAGATATATTAATGTTACATATGCAAAAATTGGTCATAGATAAATCTCTTATAAATTTTAGAAAATACAAAATAAATATACGTTTATACACATCTATTTGTTTCCCTAAGCATGACACATAATCTTTTTATAAAGGTCTTTTTGAATTGCTTATAGGTTGATAAACTTAATTTTAAAATACAACATGTTTTTAGCACGCTTGATTAAAAAATATACTTATATTAAAAATATATTAAATTAAATTTAAATATTTAATTATAATTTTATATAAAATATTCATTATCAATTTAAATACTTTAATATAAATTTTATAAAAAATATTTGTTATCAATTTAAATATTTAAATATTAATTTACATAAGTAAACAATAAAATAGTTGTGATTAAATAATATAAAAAACAACTAAGAAGTAATCGCCATCAATACATGAAAGTAAAGGGACAACTCCACTCCATAAGACTCAGGGTATAAAACTAATTATCCAAAATGAAAGGTACAGTTTTTGGTCTCTATTTTTTACGACAGTTATCTTGAATCTTGAACTGGCTTAAAAGGTAAGCTAACCTGCCCAGATTGCTTGAACAATAGATGAAGCACGTTCAAATTGTTTTCAGCTTAATAACGTTATTATTGTGTGTGAGTAACACTCATTAAGGAATTGATCGGAAGGAGAAAACAAAAGATATTAGAGTTGAAGAAATTAGATTACGGAATTAATTAGGATCAAATTAAAATAAATTAGGTAGAATTCATATTTTCACAATTACGTCTTTAATTTATGCATCTTCCTATATTATAAGGGAAAGTTTTCATCTTTGTATCCCATTTGTAGTATTTGTGTTAGAAAAGATATATTAATGTTACATATGCAAAAATTGTTCATAGATAAATCTCTTATAAATTTTAGAAAATACAAAATAAATATACGTTTATACACTTCTATTTGTTTCCCTAAGCATGACACATAATCTTTTTATAAAGGTCTTTTTGAATTGCTTATAGGTTGATTAACTTAATTTTAAAATACAACATGTTTTTAGCACACTAGATTAAAAAATATACTTATATTAAAAATATATTAAATTAAATTTAAATATTTAATTATAATTTTATATAAAATATTCATTATCAATTTAAATACTTTAATATAAATTTTATAAAAAATATTTGTTATCAATTTAAATATTTAAATATTAATTTACATAAGTAAAAAATAAAATAGTTGTGATTAAATAATATAAAAAACAACTAAGAAATAATCGTCATCAATACATGAAAGTAAAGGGACAACTCCACTCCATAAGACTCAAGGTATAAAACTAATTATCCAAAATGAAAAGTACAGTTTTTGGTCTCTATTTTTTACGACAGTTATCTTGAATCTTGAAGTGGCTTAAAAGGTAAGGTAACCTGCCCAGATTGCTTGAACAATAGATGAAGCACGTTCAAATTGTTTTCAGCTTAATAACGTTATTATTGTGTGTGAGTAACACTCATTAAGGAATTGATCGGAAGGAGAAAACAAAAGATATTAGAGTTGAAGAAATTAGATTACGGAATTAATTAGGATCAAATTAAAATAAATTAGGTAGAATTCATAGTTTCACAATTACATCTTTAATTTATGCATCTTCCTATATTATAAGGGAAAGGTTTTCATCTTTGTATCCCATTTGTAGTATTTGTGTTAGAAAAGATATATTAATGTTACATATGCAAAAATTGGTCATAGATAAATCTCTTATAAATTTTAGAAAATACAAAATAAATATACGTTTATACACATCTATTTGTTTCCCTAAGCATGACACATAATCTTTTTATAAAGGTCTTTTTGAATTGCTTATAGGTTGATAAACTTAATTTTAAAATACAACATGTTTTTAGCACGCTAGATTAAAAAATATACTTATATTAAAAATATATTAAATTAAATTTAAATATTTAATTATAATTTTATATAAAATATTCATTATCAATTTAAATACTTTAATATAAATTTTATAAAAAATATTTGTTATCAATTTAAATATTTAAATATTAATTTACATAAGTAAACAATAAAATAGTTGTGATTAAATAATATAAAAAACAACTAAGAAGTAATCGCCATCAATACATGAAAGTAAAGGGACAACTCCACTCCATAAGACTCAGGGTATAAAACTAATAATCCAAAATGAAAGGTACAGTTTTTGGTCTCTATTTTTTACGACAGTTATCTTGAATCTTGAACTGGCTTTGTAAAGACCATATAATAATACATGCATCAAATCATATATTATACATGAGTTTCACTTTTTGGTACTGAAACATAATAAGTTCCTAGTTAACACATTATATATATAAATGCCTCTAATACAAAACACCTAAAAGTCTAAGGCATTACATATACAAGATGTTCCAAAATTGATAAAAACTAAGAACTAGATCAATACAATGATCTCAAAACATAACGCCATAACGGAAGCCATGCCATCACAAAACCACGATCCGTAAGGAAAGTCAAATAACCTTGTCCTTACCCTTCGCCGAACCTGCAGAACCTGTGATGTAAACAACAACAGTGGGGTGAGATACATCAAATCTCAGTGAGTTCCCTATCTTAAAGTCCTCTCGGCTTTACAAGGTTCTAACAAACCTAACTCAAGTCAAAAGGGGAAAAAGGGAGTGACCATGAGTACACACACACTATATGGAAACATGTTATGAGTTCATCAACTCACAATATCACTAATCGATAACCATGCCAAGGTATCCCCTATTCCCGTCCTCTTCTACGTCTAGAAGTCGACCCGGGTCATGGATCCTTGCAACCTACTTGACATACGAATGGATTCGGGTTCTACGGGCCATTAACCGTTATGAACCGTCACTTCACACGGGCCATTAACCGTCACAAGCATACGCTCCATGGGCGCCATTCGTACAGCACGGGAAATCAAACCTGCCAAGTAGTGGTGCATATGTTTCAGAGGAGCTCGAGACCCATGAAACGCACTCGCAAAAACAATAATAACCGGTTACGATTACGTGATCTCACAAAGACTTGATTGTAGTCGACAATCTCAAGGCCATTATGCCTTATCACAACCAAACGGTTAACACACATGTTCCATACTAGTGTTCAATCATTTATATTTTTCCGACACTGCTTAGGGTAATTGTCCTCACTCTACTTATTCCATATTTTAATCATGCTTACATTTTCAACAACCAATACACACCAAAATTAACAAAACGACACAATTCCAACAATTCCGATATAATTAAATCGGCCGTCAATCTTAAAACCAATGTAATAAGAAAGTACATTTTATTACCTTTCCAACGATACCAAAATTGTTCCATTCCGAGTTACGGATAAAAAGTTACGGCATTGGAAACAAACGATCGAAAATAAAATATCACAACAGCAGAAATCTGTAACTCTCCTGGCCGTACGCGTATTGGCATTCTCCGTACGCGTATTGCCCAAATTCTCGCCCAGCCATACGCGTATTTCCCCACGCGATACGCGTATTGCCCAAAATCCCCGGCCATCCATACGCGTATTGCCCTTGCCGTACGCGTATTGACAAGCCCCATACGCGTATTGACAAGCTCCATACGCGTATGGGCAGAGAAAAAGTGCAGAAGTTCCTGCAGAATTTTCCTGCTACGGGTTGATCCAAAATCAACCCCAAATCCCATTTTCATCAATTGAAATGCATCAAAACATGTTATAACATCACAACCAGTATAACATATAATCAAACATTGAATTTAGCAGTTAGATTCAAGATTTTTAAACCAAAATACCCATTTTTCCCAATTTCCAATCTAACTCTAAACTCAAAATAATTCTACTCTAAGGAGTCTAACTAGAACCCACCTGGATTACTAGACGAGGAGATTATTACTGAGATGATTAGACGAAGAACAGATGAACGGATGATGATTCTTGATCTTGTTGAGAAATCTTCTTCTCCTTTTCCTTCCTCTTTTCCTTTCTTTTCTTTCCTTCACTTTTCCTTCTCTAAGTTTCTCTACTTTTACCAAATAAGGAAAAATGAAAAGAAAATAGATAGTAAGGAAAACTATCATTTTTAGTAACACTACTAATGTCCAAAATTAGCTCAAATACATCAAATTATAAAAACTCAACGTTAAATACTATTAATTTAATCGACTCTGAGTTCGTCAGTTTACTCCAATTATTTTATCAAATAATTACTCAGAGTACTCCGGAACCCAGTTGATCATAATAATATTAACTCGAGCGTTTATAAATTTACGGGGTATTACAGGCTTAAAAGGTAAGCTAACCTGCCCAGATTGCTTGAACAATAGATGAAGCACGTTCAAATTGTTTTCAGCTTAATAACGTTATTATTGTGTGTGAGTAACACTCATTAAGGAATTGATCGGAAGGAGAAAACAAAAGATATTAGAGTTGAAGAAATTAGATTACGGAATTAATTAGGATCAAATTAAAATAAATTAGGTAGAATTCATATTTTCACAATTACGTCTTTAATTTATGCATCTTCCTATATTATAAGGGAAAGTTTTCATCTTTGTATCCCATTTGTAGTATTTGTGTTAGAAAAGATATATTAATGTTACATATGCAAAAATTGTTCATAGATAAATCTCTTATAAATTTTAGAAAATACAAAATAAATATACGTTTATACACTTCTATTTGTTTCCCTAAGCATGACACATAATCTTTTTATAAAGGTCTTTTTGAATTGCTTATAGGTTGATTAACTTAATTTTAAAATACAACATGTTTTTAGCACACTAGATTAAAAAATATACTTATATTAAAAATATATTAAATTAAATTTAAATATTTAATTATAATTTTATATAAAATATTCATTATCAATTTAAATACTTTAATATAAATTTTATAAAAAATATTTGTTATCAATTTAAATATTTAAATATTAATTTACATAAGTAAAAAATAAAATAGTTGTGATTAAATAATATAAAAAACAACTAAGAAATAATCGTCATCAATACATGAAAGTAAAGGGACAACTCCACTCCATAAGACTCAAGGTATAAAACTAATTATCCAAAATGAAAAGTACAGTTTTTGGTCTCTATTTTTTACGACAGTTATCTTGAATCTTGAAGTGGCTTAAAAGGTAAGGTAACCTGCCCAGATTGCTTGAACAATAGATGAAGCACGTTCAAATTGTTTTCAGCTTAATAACGTTATTATTGTGTGTGAGTAACACTCATTAAGGAATTGATCGGAAGGAGAAAACAAAAGATATTAGAGTTGAAGAAATTAGATTACGGAATTAATTAGGATCAAATTAAAATAAATTAGGTAGAATTCATAGTTTCACAATTACGTCTTTAATTTATGCATCTTCCTATATTATAAGGGAAAGGTTTTCATCTTTGTATCCCATTTGTAGTATTTGTGTTAGAAAAGATATATTAATGTTACATATGCAAAAATTGGTCATAGATAAATCTCTTATAAATTTTAGAAAATACAAAATAAATATACGTTTATACACATCTATTTGTTTCCCTAAGCATGACACATAATCTTTTTATAAAGGTCTTTTTGAATTGCTTATAGGTTGATAAACTTAATTTTAAAATACAACATGTTTTTAGCACGCTTGAATAAAAAATATACTTATATTAAAAATATATTAAATTAAATTTAAATATTTAATTATAATTTTATATAAAATATTCATTATCAATTTAAATACTTTAATATAAATTTTATAAAAAATATTTGTTATCAATTTAAATATTTAAATATTAATTTACATAAGTAAACAATAAAATAGTTGTGATTAAATAATATAAAAAACAACTAAGAAGTAATCGCCATCAATACATGAAAGTAAAGGGACAACTCCACTCCATAAGACTCAGGGTATAAAACTAATTATCCAAAATGAAAGGTACAGTTTTTGGTCTCTATTTTTTACGACAGTTATCTTGAATCTTGAACTGGCTTAAAAGGTAAGCTAACCTGCCCAGATTGCTTGAACAATAGATGAAGCACGTTCAAATTGTTTTCAGCTTAATAACGTTATTATTGTGTGTGAGTAACACTCATTAAGGAATTGATCGGAAGGAGAAAACCAAAGATATTAGAGTTGAAGAAATTAGATTACGGAATTAATTAGGATCAAATTAAAATAAATTAGGTAGAATTCATATTTTCACAATTACGTCTTTAATTTATGCATCTTCCTATATTATAAGGGAAAGTTTTCATCTTTGTATCCCATTTGTAGTATTTGTGTTAGAAAAGATATATTAATGTTACATATGCAAAAATTGTTCATAGATAAATCTCTTATAAATTTTAGAAAATACAAAATAAATATACGTTTATACACTTCTATTTGTTTCCCTAAGCATGACACATAATCTTTTTATAAAGGTCTTTTTGAATTGCTTATAGGTTGATTAACTTAATTTTAAAATACAACATGTTTTTAGCACACTAGATTAAAAAATATACTTATATTAAAAATATATTAAATTAAATTTAAATATTTAATTATAATTTTATATAAAATATTCATTATCAATTTAAATACTTTAATATAAATTTTATAAAAAATATTTGTTATCAATTTAAATATTTAAATATTAATTTACATAAGTAAAAAATAAAATAGTTGTGATTAAATAATATAAAAAACAACTAAGAAATAATCGTCATCAATACATGAAAGTAAAGGGACAACTCCACTCCATAAGACTCAAGGTATAAAACTAATTATCCAAAATGAAAAGTACAGTTTTTGGTCTCTATTTTTTACGACAGTTATCTTGAATCTTGAAGTGGCTTAAAAGGTAAGGTAACCTGCCCAGATTGCTTGAACAATAGATGAAGCACGTTCAAATTGTTTTCAGCTTAATAACGTTATTATTGTGTGTGTGAGTAACACTCATTAAGGAATTGATCGGAAGGAGAAAACAAAAGATATTAGAGTGGAAGAAATTAGATTACATAATTAATTAGGATCAAATTAAAATAAATTAGGTAGAATTCATATTTTCACAATGACGTCTTTAATTTATGCATCTTCCTATATTATAAGGGAAAGGTTTTCATCTTTGTATCCCATTTGTAGTATTTGTGTTAGAAAAGATATATTAATGTTACATATGCAAAAATTGGTCATAGATAAATCTCTTATAAATTTTAGAAAATACAAAATAAATATACGTTTATACACTTCTTTTTGTTTCCCTAAGCATGACACATAATCTTTTTATAAAGGTCTTTTTGAATTGCTTATAGGTTGATAAACTTAATTTTAAAATACAACATGTTTTTAGCACGCTAGATTAAAAAATATACTTATATTAAAAATATATTAAATTAAATTTAAATATTTAATTATAATTTTATATAAAATATTCATTATCAATTTAAATACTTTAATATAAATTTTATAAAAAATATTTGTTATCAATTTAAATATTTAAATATTAATTTACATAGGTAAACAATAAAATAGTTGTGATTAAATAATATAAAAAACAACTAAGAAGTAATCGTCATCAATACATGAAAGTAAAGGGACAACTCCACTCCATAAGACTCAGGGTATAAAACTAATTATCCAAAATGAAAGGTACAGTTTTTGGTCTCTATTTTTTACGACAGTTATCTTGAATCTTGAACTGGCTTAAAAGGTAAGGTAACCTGCCCAGATTGCTTGAACAATAGATGAAGCACGTTCAAATTGTTTTCAGCTTAATAACGTTATTATTGTGTGTGAGTAACACTCATTAAGGAATTGATCGGAAGGAGAAAACAAAAGATATTAGAGTTGAAGAAATTAGATTACGGAATTAATTAGGATCAAATTAAAATAAATTAGGTAGAATTCATAGTTTCACAATTACGTCTTTAATTTATGCATCTTCCTATATTATAAGGGAAAGGTTTTCATCTTTGTATCCCATTTGTAGTATTTGTGTTAGAAAAGATATATTAATGTTACATATGCAAAAATTGGTCATAGATAAATCTCTTATAAATTTTAGAAAATACAAAATAAATATACGTTTATACACATCTATTTGTTTCCCTAAGCATGACACATAATCTTTTTATAAAGGTCTTTTTGAATTGCTTATAGGTTGATAAACTTAATTTTAAAATACAACATGTTTTTAGCACGCTAGATTAAAAAATATACTTATATTAAAAATATATTAAATTAAATTTAAATATTTAATTATAATTTTATATAAAATATTCATTATCAATTTAAATACTTTAATATAAATTTTATAAAAAATATTTGTTATCAATTTAAATATTTAAATATTAATTTACATAAGTAAACAATAAAATAGTTGTGATTAAATAATATAAAAAACAACTAAGAAGTAATCGCCATCAATACATGAAAGTAAAGGGACAACTCCACTCCATAAGACTCAGGGTATAAAACTAATTATCCAAAATGAAAGGTACAGTTTTTGGTCTCTATTTTTTACGACAGTTATCTTGAATCTTGAACTGGCTTAAAAGGTAAGCTAACCTGCCCAGATTGCTTGAACAATAGATGAAGCACGTTCAAATTGTTTTCAGCTTAATAACGTTATTATTGTGTGTGAGTAACACTCATTAAGGAATTGATCGGAAGGAGAAAACAAAAGATATTAGAGTTGAAGAAATTAGATTACGGAATTAATTAGGATCAAATTAAAATAAATTAGGTAGAATTCATATTTTCACAATTACGTCTTTAATTTATGCATCTTCCTATATTATAAGGGAAAGTTTTCATCTTTGTATCCCATTTGTAGTATTTGTGTTAGAAAAGATATATTAATGTTACATATGCAAAAATTGTTCATAGATAAATCTCTTATAAATTTTAGAAAATACAAAATAAATATACGTTTATACACTTCTATTTGTTTCCCTAAGCATGACACATAATCTTTTTATAAAGGTCTTTTTGAATTGCTTATAGGTTGATTAACTTAATTTTAAAATACAACATGTTTTTAGCACACTAGATTAAAAAATATACTTATATTAAAAATATATTAAATTAAATTTAAATATTTAATTATAATTTTATATAAAATATTCATTATCAATTTAAATACTTTAATATAAATTTTATAAAAAATATTTGTTATCAATTTAAATATTTAAATATTAATTTACATAAGTAAAAAATAAAATAGTTGTGATTAAATAATATAAAAAACAACTAAGAAATAATCGTCATCAATACATGAAAGTAAAGGGACAACTCCACTCCATAAGACTCAAGGTATAAAACTAATTATCCAAAATGAAAAGTACAGTTTTTGGTCTCTATTTTTTACGACAGTTATCTTGAATCTTGAAGTGGCTTAAAAGGTAAGGTAACCTGCCCAGATTGCTTGAACAATAGATGAAGCACGTTCAAATTGTTTTCAGCTTAATAACGTTATTATTGTGTGTGTGAGTAACACTCATTAAGGAATTGATCGGAAGGAGAAAACAAAAGATATTAGAGTGGAAGAAATTAGATTACATAATTAATTAGGATCAAATTAAAATAAATTAGGTAGAATTCATATTTTCACAATGACGTCTTTAATTTATGCATCTTCCTATATTATAAGGGAAAGGTTTTCATCTTTGTATCCCATTTGTAGTATTTGTGTTAGAAAAGATATATTAATGTTACATATGCAAAAATTGGTCATAGATAAATCTCTTATAAATTTTAGAAAATACAAAATAAATATACGTTTATACACTTCTTTTTGTTTCCCTAAGCATGACACATAATCTTTTTATAAAGGTCTTTTTGAATTGCTTATAGGTTGATAAACTTAATTTTAAAATACAACATGTTTTTAGCACGCTAGATTAAAAAATATACTTATATTAAAAATATATTAAATTAAATTTAAATATTTAATTATAATTTTATATAAAATATTCATTATCAATTTAAATACTTTAATATAAATTTTATAAAAAATATTTGTTATCAATTTAAATATTTAAATATTAATTTACATAGGTAAACAATAAAATAGTTGTGATTAAATAATATAAAAAACAACTAAGAAGTAATCGTCATCAATACATGAAAGTAAAGGGACAACTCCACTCCATAAGACTCAGGGTATAAAACTAATTATCCAAAATGAAAGGTACAGTTTTTGGTCTCTATTTTTTACGACAGTTATCTTGAATCTTGAACTGGCTTAAAAGGTAAGGTAACCTGCCCAGATTGCTTGAACAATAGATGAAGCACGTTCAAATTGTTTTCAGCTTAATAACGTTATTATTGTGTGTGAGTAACACTCATTAAGGAATTGATCGGAAGGAGAAAACAAAAGATATTAGAGTTGAAGAAATTAGATTACGGAATTAATTAGGATCAAATTAAAATAAATTAGGTAGAATTCATAGTTTCACAATTACGTCTTTAATTTATGCATCTTCCTATATTATAAGGGAAAGGTTTTCATCTTTGTATCCCATTTGTAGTATTTGTGTTAGAAAAGATATATTAATGTTACATATGCAAAAATTGGTCATAGATAAATCTCTTATAAATTTTAGAAAATACAAAATAAATATACGTTTATACACATCTATTTGTTTCCCTAAGCATGACACATAATCTTTTTATAAAGGTCTTTTTGAATTGCTTATAGGTTGATAAACTTAATTTTAAAATACAACATGTTTTTAGCACGCTAGATTAAAAAATATACTTATATTAAAAATATATTAAATTAAATTTAAATATTTAATTATAATTTTATATAAAATATTCATTATCAATTTAAATACTTTAATATAAATTTTATAAAAAATATTTGTTATCAATTTAAATATTTAAATATTAATTTACATAAGTAAACAATAAAATAGTTGTGATTAAATAATATAAAAAACAACTAAGAAGTAATCGCCATCAATACATGAAAGTAAAGGGACAACTCCACTCCATAAGACTCAGGGTATAAAACTAATTATCCAAAATGAAAGGTACAGTTTTTGGTCTCTATTTTTTACGACAGTTATCTTGAATCTTGAACTGGCTTAAAAGGTAAGCTAACCTGCCCAGATTGCTTGAACAATAGATGAAGCACGTTCAAATTGTTTTCAGCTTAATAACGTTATTATTGTGTGTGAGTAACACTCATTAAGGAATTGATCGGAAGGAGAAAACAAAAGATATTAGAGTTGAAGAAATTAGATTACGGAATTAATTAGGATCAAATTAAAATAAATTAGGTAGAATTCATATTTTCACAATTACGTCTTTAATTTATGCATCTTCCTATATTATAAGGGAAAGTTTTCATCTTTGTATCCCATTTGTAGTATTTGTGTTAGAAAAGATATATTAATGTTACATATGCAAAAATTGTTCATAGATAAATCTCTTATAAATTTTAGAAAATACAAAATAAATATACGTTTATACACTTCTATTTGTTTCCCTAAGCATGACACATAATCTTTTTATAAAGGTCTTTTTGAATTGCTTATAGGTTGATTAACTTAATTTTAAAATACAACATGTTTTTAGCACACTAGATTAAAAAATATACTTATATTAAAAATATATTAAATTAAATTTAAATATTTAATTATAATTTTATATAAAATATTCATTATCAATTTAAATACTTTAATATAAATTTTATAAAAAATATTTGTTATCAATTTAAATATTTAAATATTAATTTACATAAGTAAAAAATAAAATAGTTGTGATTAAATAATATAAAAAACAACTAAGAAATAATCGTCATCAATACATGAAAGTAAAGGGACAACTCCACTCCATAAGACTCAAGGTATAAAACTAATTATCCAAAATGAAAAGTACAGTTTTTGGTCTCTATTTTTTACGACAGTTATCTTGAATCTTGAAGTGGCTTAAAAGGTAAGGTAACCTGCCCAGATTGCTTGAACAATAGATGAAGCACGTTCAAATTGTTTTCAGCTTAATAACGTTATTATTGTGTGTGAGTAACACTCATTAAGGAATTGATCGGAAGGAGAAAACCAAAGATATTAGAGTTGAAGAAATTAGATTACGGAATTAATTAGGATCAAATTAAAATAAATTAGGTAGAATTCATATTTTCACAATTACGTCTTTAATTTATGCATCTTCCTATATTATAAGGGAAAGTTTTCATCTTTGTATCCCATTTGTAGTATTTGTGTTAGAAAAGATATATTAATGTTACATATGCAAAAATTGTTCATAGATAAATCTCTTATAAATTTTAGAAAATACAAAATAAATATACGTTTATACACTTCTATTTGTTTCCCTAAGCATGACACATAATCTTTTTATAAAGGTCTTTTTGAATTGCTTATAGGTTGATTAACTTAATTTTAAAATACAACATGTTTTTAGCACACTAGATTAAAAAATATACTTATATTAAAAATATATTAAATTAAATTTAAATATTTAATTATAATTTTATATAAAATATTCATTATCAATTTAAATACTTTAATATAAATTTTATAAAAAATATTTGTTATCAATTTAAATATTTAAATATTAATTTACATAAGTAAAAAATAAAATAGTTGTGATTAAATAATATAAAAAACAACTAAGAAATAATCGTCATCAATACATGAAAGTAAAGGGACAACTCCACTCCATAAGACTCAAGGTATAAAACTAATTATCCAAAATGAAAAGTACAGTTTTTGGTCTCTATTTTTTACGACAGTTATCTTGAATCTTGAAGTGGCTTAAAAGGTAAGGTAACCTGCCCAGATTGCTTGAACAATAGATGAAGCACGTTCAAATTGTTTTCAGCTTAATAACGTTATTATTGTGTGTGTGAGTAACACTCATTAAGGAATTGATCGGAAGGAGAAAACAAAAGATATTAGAGTGGAAGAAATTAGATTACATAATTAATTAGGATCAAATTAAAATAAATTAGGTAGAATTCATATTTTCACAATGACGTCTTTAATTTATGCATCTTCCTATATTATAAGGGAAAGGTTTTCATCTTTGTATCCCATTTGTAGTATTTGTGTTAGAAAAGATATATTAATGTTACATATGCAAAAATTGGTCATAGATAAATCTCTTATAAATTTTAGAAAATACAAAATAAATATACGTTTATACACTTCTTTTTGTTTCCCTAAGCATGACACATAATCTTTTTATAAAGGTCTTTTTGAATTGCTTATAGGTTGATAAACTTAATTTTAAAATACAACATGTTTTTAGCACGCTAGATTAAAAAATATACTTATATTAAAAATATATTAAATTAAATTTAAATATTTAATTATAATTTTATATAAAATATTCATTATCAATTTAAATACTTTAATATAAATTTTATAAAAAATATTTGTTATCAATTTAAATATTTAAATATTAATTTACATAGGTAAACAATAAAATAGTTGTGATTAAATAATATAAAAAACAACTAAGAAGTAATCGTCATCAATACATGAAAGTAAAGGGACAACTCCACTCCATAAGACTCAGGGTATAAAACTAATTATCCAAAATGAAAGGTACAGTTTTTGGTCTCTATTTTTTACGACAGTTATCTTGAATCTTGAACTGGCTTAAAAGGTAAGGTAACCTGCCCAGATTGCTTGAACAATAGATGAAGCACGTTCAAATTGTTTTCAGCTTAATAACGTTATTATTGTGTGTGAGTAACACTCATTAAGGAATTGATCGGAAGGAGAAAACAAAAGATATTAGAGTTGAAGAAATTAGATTACGGAATTAATTAGGATCAAATTAAAATAAATTAGGTAGAATTCATAGTTTCACAATTACGTCTTTAATTTATGCATCTTCCTATATTATAAGGGAAAGGTTTTCATCTTTGTATCCCATTTGTAGTATTTGTGTTAGAAAAGATATATTAATGTTACATATGCAAAAATTGGTCATAGATAAATCTCTTATAAATTTTAGAAAATACAAAATAAATATACGTTTATACACATCTATTTGTTTCCCTAAGCATGACACATAATCTTTTTATAAAGGTCTTTTTGAATTGCTTATAGGTTGATAAACTTAATTTTAAAATACAACATGTTTTTAGCACGCTAGATTAAAAAATATACTTATATTAAAAATATATTAAATTAAATTTAAATATTTAATTATAATTTTATATAAAATATTCATTATCAATTTAAATACTTTAATATAAATTTTATAAAAAATATTTGTTATCAATTTAAATATTTAAATATTAATTTACATAAGTAAACAATAAAATAGTTGTGATTAAATAATATAAAAAACAACTAAGAAGTAATCGCCATCAATACATGAAAGTAAAGGGACAACTCCACTCCATAAGACTCAGGGTATAAAACTAATTATCCAAAATGAAAGGTACAGTTTTTGGTCTCTATTTTTTACGACAGTTATCTTGAATCTTGAACTGGCTTAAAAGGTAAGCTAACCTGCCCAGATTGCTTGAACAATAGATGAAGCACGTTCAAATTGTTTTCAGCTTAATAACGTTATTATTGTGTGTGAGTAACACTCATTAAGGAATTGATCGGAAGGAGAAAACAAAAGATATTAGAGTTGAAGAAATTAGATTACGGAATTAATTAGGATCAAATTAAAATAAATTAGGTAGAATTCATATTTTCACAATTACGTCTTTAATTTATGCATCTTCCTATATTATAAGGGAAAGTTTTCATCTTTGTATCCCATTTGTAGTATTTGTGTTAGAAAAGATATATTAATGTTACATATGCAAAAATTGTTCATAGATAAATCTCTTATAAATTTTAGAAAATACAAAATAAATATACGTTTATACACTTCTATTTGTTTCCCTAAGCATGACACATAATCTTTTTATAAAGGTCTTTTTGAATTGCTTATAGGTTGATTAACTTAATTTTAAAATACAACATGTTTTTAGCACACTAGATTAAAAAATATACTTATATTAAAAATATATTAAATTAAATTTAAATATTTAATTATAATTTTATATAAAATATTCATTATCAATTTAAATACTTTAATATAAATTTTATAAAAAATATTTGTTATCAATTTAAATATTTAAATATTAATTTACATAAGTAAAAAATAAAATAGTTGTGATTAAATAATATAAAAAACAACTAAGAAATAATCGTCATCAATACATGAAAGTAAAGGGACAACTCCACTCCATAAGACTCAAGGTATAAAACTAATTATCCAAAATGAAAAGTACAGTTTTTGGTCTCTATTTTTTACGACAGTTATCTTGAATCTTGAAGTGGCTTAAAAGGTAAGGTAACCTGCCCAGATTGCTTGAACAATAGATGAAGCACGTTCAAATTGTTTTCAGCTTAATAACGTTATTATTGTGTGTGTGAGTAACACTCATTAAGGAATTGATCGGAAGGAGAAAACAAAAGATATTAGAGTGGAAGAAATTAGATTACATAATTAATTAGGATCAAATTAAAATAAATTAGGTAGAATTCATATTTTCACAATGACGTCTTTAATTTATGCATCTTCCTATATTATAAGGGAAAGGTTTTCATCTTTGTATCTCATTTGTAGTATTTGTGTTAGAAAAGATATATTAATGTTACATATGCAAAAATTGGTCATAGATAAATCTCTTATAAATTTTAGAAAATACAAAATAAATATACGTTTATACACTTCTTTTTGTTTCCCTAAGCATGACACATAATCTTTTTATAAAGGTCTTTTTGAATTGCTTATAGGTTGATAAACTTAATTTTAAAATACAACATGTTTTTAGCACGCTAGATTAAAAAATATACTTATATTAAAAATATATTAAATTAAATTTAAATATTTAATTATAATTTTATATAAAATATTCATTATCAATTTAAATACTTTAATATAAATTTTATAAAAAATATTTGTTATCAATTTAAATATTTAAATATTAATTTACATAGGTAAACAATAAAATAGTTGTGATTAAATAATATAAAAAACAACTAAGAAGTAATCGTCATCAATACATGAAAGTAAAGGGACAACTCCACTCCATAAGACTCAGGGTATAAAACTAATTATCCCAAATGAAAGGTACAGTTTTTGGTCTCTATTTTTTACGACAGTTATCTTGAATCTTGAACTGGCTTAAAAGGTAAGGTAACCTGCCCAGATTGCTTGAACAATAGATGAAGCACGTTCAAATTGTTTTCAGCTTAATAACGTTATTATTGTGTGTGAGTAACACTCATTAAGGAATTGATCGGAAGGAGAAAACAAAAGATATTAGAGTTGAAGAAATTAGATTACGGAATTAATTAGGATCAAATTAAAATAAATTAGGTAGAATTCATATTTTCACAATTACGTCTTTAATTTATGCATCTTCCTATATTATAAGGGAAAGTTTTCATCTTTGTATCCCATTTGTAGTATTTGTGTTAGAAAAGATATATTAATGTTACATATGCAAAAATTGGTCATAGATAAATCTCTTATAAATTTTAGAAAATACAAAATAAATATACGTTTATACACTTCTATTTGTTTCCCTAAGCATGACACATAATCTTTTTATAAAGGTCTTTTTGAATTGCTTATAGGTTGATAAACTTAATTTTAAAATACAACATGTTTTTAGCACGCTAGATTAAAAAATATACTTATATTAAAAATATATTAAATTAAATTTAAATATTTAATTATAATTTTATATAAAATATTCATTATCAATTTAAATACTTTAATATAAATTTTATAAAAAATATTTGTTATCAATTTAAATATTTAAATATTAATTTACATAAGTAAACAATAAAATAGTTGTGATTAAATAATATAAAAAACAACTAAGAAGTAATCGTCATCAATACATGAAAGTAAAGGGACAACTCCACTCCATAAGACTCAGGGTATAAAACTAATTATCCAAAATGAAAGGTACAGTTTTTGGTATCTATTTTTTACGACAGTTATCTTGAATCTTGAACTGGCTTAAAAGGTAAGGTAACCTGCCCAGATTGCTTGAACAATAGATGAAGCACGTTCAAATTGTTTTCACCTTAATTACGTTATTATTGTGTGTGTGAGTAACACTAATTAAGGAATTGATTGGAGGAGAAAACAAAAGATATTAGAGTGGAAGAAATTAGATTACATAATTAATTAGGATCAAATTAAAATAAATTAGGTAGAATTCATATTTTCACAATGACGTCTTTAATTTATGCATCTTCCTATATTATAAGGGAAAGGTTTTCATCTTTGTATCCCATTTGTAGTATTTGTGTTAGAAAAGATATATTAATGTTACATATGCAAAAATTGTTCATAGATAAATCTCTTATAAATTTTAGAAAATACAAAATAAATATACGTTTATACACTTCTATTTGTTTCCCTAAGCATGACACATAATCTTTTTATAAAGGTCTTTTTGAATTGCTTATAGGCTGATTAACTTAATTTTAAAATACAACATGTTTTTAGCACACTAGATTAAAAAATATGCTTATATTAAAAATATATTAAATTAAATTTGAATATTTAATTATAATTTTATATAAAATATTCATTATCAATTTAAATACTTTAATATAAATTTTATAAAAAATATTTGTTATCAATTTAAATATTTAAATATTAATTTACATAAGTAAACAATAAAATAGTTGTGATTAAATAATATAAAAAACAACTAAGAAGTAATCGTCATCAATACATGAAAGTAAAGGGACAACTCCACTACATAAGACTCAGGGTATAAAACTAATTATCCAAAATGAAAGGTACAGTTTTTGGTCTCTATTTTTTACGACAGTTATCTTGAATCTTGAACTGGCTTAAAAGGTAAGCTAACCTGCCCAGATTGCTTGAACAATAGATGAAGCACGTTCAAATTGTTTTCAGCTTAATAACGTTATTATTGTGTGTGAGTAACACTCATTAAGGAATTGATCGGAAGGAGAAAACAAAAGATATTAGAGTTGAAGAAATTAGATTACGGAATTAATTAGGATCAAATTAAAATAAATTAGGTAGAATTCATATTTTCACAATTACGTCTTTAATTTATGCATCTTCCTATATTATAAGGGAATGTTTTCATCTTTGTATCCCATTTGTAGTATTTGTGTTAGAAAAGATATATTAAAGTTACATATGCAAAAATTGGTCATAGATAAATCTCTTATAAATTTTAGAAAATACAAAATAAATATACGTTTATACACTTCTATTTGTTTCCCTAAGCATGACACATAATCTTTTTATAAAGGTCTTTTTGAATTGCTTATAGGTTGATAAACTTAATTTTAAAATACAACATGTTTTTAGCACGCTAGATTAAAAAATATACTTATATTAAAAATATATTAAATTAAATTTAAATATTTAATTATAATTTTATATAAAATATTCATTATCAATTTAAATACTTTAATATAAATTTTATAAAAAATATTTGTTATCAATTTAAATATTTAAATATTAATTTACATAAGTAAACAATAAAATAGTTGTGATTAAATAATATAAAAAACAACTAAGAAATAATCGTCATCAATACATGAAAGTAAAGGGACAACTCCACTCCATAAGACTCAGGGTATAAAACTAATTATCCAAAATGAAAGGTACAGTTTTTGGTCTCTATTTTTTACGACAGTTATCTTGAATCTTGAACTGGCTTAAAAGGTAAGGTAACCTGCCCAGATTGCTTGAACAATAGATGAAGCACGTTCAAATTGTTTTCACCTTAATTACGTTATTATTGTGTGTGTGAGTAACACTAATTAAGGAATTGATTGGAGGAGAAAACAAAAGATATTAGAGTGGAAGAAATTAGATTACATAATTAATTAGGATCAAATTAAAATAAATTAGGTAGAATTCATATTTTCACAATGACGTCTTTAATTTATGCATCTTCCTATATTATAAGGGAAAGGTTTTCATCTTTGTATCCCATTTGTAGTATTTGTGTTAGAAAAGATATATTAATGTTACATATGCAAAAATTGTTCATAGATAAATCTCTTATAAATTTTAGAAAATAAAAAATAAATATACGTTTATACACTTCTATTTGTTTCCCTAAGCATGACACATAATCTTTTTATAAAGGTCTTTTTGAATTGCTTATAGGCTGATTAACTTAATTTTAAAATACAACATGTTTTTAGCACACTAGATTAAAAAATATGCTTATATTAAAAATATATTAAATTAAATTTAAATATTTAATTATAATTTTATATAAAATATTCATTATCAATTTAAATACTTTAATATAAATTTTATAAAAAATATTTGTTATCAATTTAAATATTTAAATATTAATTTACATAAGTAAACAATAAAATAGTTGTCATTAAATAATATAAAAAACAACTAAGAAGTAATCGTCATCAATACATGAAAGTAAAGGGACAACTCCACTACATAAGACTCAGGGTATAAAACTAATTATCCAAAATGAAAGGTACAGTTTTTGGTCTCTATTTTTTACGACAGTTATCTTGAATCTTGAACTGGCTTAAAAGGTAAGCTAACCTGCCCAGATTGCTTGAACAATAGATGAAGCACGTTCAAATTGTTTTCAGCTTAATAACGTTATTATTGTGTGTGAGTAACACTCATTAAGGAATTGATTGGAAGGAGAAAACAAAAGATATTAGAGTTGAAGAAATTAGATTACGGAATTAATTAGGATCAAATTAAAATAAATTAGGTAGAATTCATATTTTCACAATTACGTCTTTAATTTATGCATCTTCCTATATTATAAGGGAAAGTTTTCATCTTTGTATCCCATTTGTAGTATTTGTGTTAGAAAAGATATATTAATGTTACATATGCAAAAATTGGTCATAGATAAATCTCTTATAAATTTTAGAAAATACAAAATAAATATACGTTTATACACTTCTATTTGTTTCCCTAAGCATGACACATAATCTTTTTATAAAGGTCTTTTTGAATTGCTTATAGGTTGATAAACTTAATTTTAAAATACAACATGTTTTTAGCACGCTAGATTAAAAAATATACTTATATTAAAAATATATTAAATTAAATTTAAATATTTAATTATAATTTTATATAAAATATTCATTATCAATTTAAATACTTTAATATAAATTTTATAAAAAATATTTGTTATCAATTTAAATATTTAAATATTAATTTACATAAGTAAACAATAAAATAGTTGTGATTAAATAATATAAAAAACAACTAAGAAGTAATCGTCATCAATACATGAAAGTAAAGGGACAACTCCACTCCATAAGACTCAGGGTATAAAACTAATTATCCAAAATGAAAGGTACAGTTTTTGGTCTCTATTTTTTACGACAGTTATCTTGAATCTTGAAATGGCTTAAAAGGTAAGGTAACCTGCCCAGATTGCTTGAACAATAGATGAAGCACGTTCAAATTGTTTTCACCTTAATTACGTTATTATTGTGTGTGTGAGTAACACTAATTAAGGAATTGATTGGAGGAGAAAACAAAAGATATTAGAGTGGAAGAAATTAGATTACATAATTAATTAGGATCAAATTAAAATAAATTAGGTAGAATTCATATTTTCACAATGACGTCTTTAATTTATGCATCTTCCTATATTATAAGGGAAAGGTTTTCATCTTTGTATCCCATTTGTAGTATTTGTGTTAGAAAAGATATATTAATGTTACATATGCAAAAATTGTTCATAGATAAATCTCTTATAAATTTTAGAAAATACAAAATAAATATACGTTTATACACTTCTATTTGTTTCCCTAAGCATGACACATAATCTTTTTATAAAGGTCTTTTTGAATTGCTTATAGGCTGATTAACTTAATTTTAAAATACAACATGTTTTTAGCACACTAGATTAAAAAATATGCTTATATTAAAAATATATTAAATTAAATTTAAATATTTAATTATAATTTTATATAAAATATTCATTATCAATTTAAATACTTTAATATAAATTTTATAAAAAATATTTGTTATCAATTTAAATATTTAAATATTAATTTACATAAGTAAACAATAAAATAGTTGTGATTAAATAATATAAAAAACAACTAAGAAGTAATCGTCATCAATACATGAAAGTAAAGGGACAACTCCACTACATAAGACTCAGGGTATAAAACTAATTATCCAAAATGAAAGGTACAGTTTTTGGTCTCTATTTTTTACGACAGTTATCTTGAATCTTGAACTGGCTTAAAAGGTAAGCTAACCTGCCCAGATTGCTTGAACAATAGATGAAGCACGTTCAAATTGTTTTCAGCTTAATAACGTTATTATTGTGTGTGTGAGTAACACTAATTAAGGAATTGATTGGAAGGAGAAAACAAAAGATATTAGAGTGGAAGAAATTAGATTACATAATTAATTAGGATCAAATTAAAATAAATTAGGTAGAATTCATATTTTCACAATGACGTCTTTAATTTATGCATCTTCCTATATTATAAGGGAAAGGTTTTCATCTTTGTATCCCATTTGTAGTATTTGTGTTAGAAAAGATATATTAATGTTACATATGCAAAAATTGTTCATAGATAAATCTCTTATAAATTTTAGAAAATACAAAATAAATATACGTTTATACACTTCTATTTGTTTCCCTAAGCATGACACATAATCTTTTTATAAAGGTCTTTTTGAATTGCTTATAGGTTGATTAACTTAATTTTAAAATACAACATGTTTTTGGCACACTAGATTAAAAAATATACTTATATTAAAAATATATTAAATTAAATTTAAATATTTAATTATAATTTTATATAAAATATTCATTATCAATTTAAATACTTTAATATAAATTTTATAAAAAATATTTGTTATCAATTTAAATATTTAAATATTAATTTACATAAGTAAAAAATAAAATAGTTGTGATTAAATAATATAAAAAACAACTAAGAAATAATCGTCATCAATACATGAAAGTAAAGGGACAACTCCACTCCATAAGACTCAGGGTATAAAACTAATTATCCAAAATGAAAGGTACAGTTTTTGGTCTCTATTTTTTACGACAGTTATCTTGAATCTTGAACTGGCTTAAAAGGTAAGGTAACCTGCCCAGATTGCTTGAACAATAGATGAAGCACGTTCAAATTGTTTTCAGCTTAATAACGGTATTATTGTGTGTGTGAGTAACACTAATAAAGGAATTGATTGGAGGAGAAAACAAAAGATATTAGAGTGGAAGAAATTAGATTACATAATTAATTAGGATCAAATTAAAATAAATTAGGTAGAATTCATATTTTCACAATGACGTCTTTAATTTATGCATCTTCCTATATTATAAGGGAAAGGTTTTCATCTTTGTATCCCATTTGTAGTATTTGTGTTAGAAAAGATATATTAATGTTACATATGCAAAAATTGTTCATAGATAAATCTCTTATAAATTTTAGAAAATACAAAATAAATATACGTTTATACACTTCTATTTGTTTCCCTAAGCATGACACATAATCTTTTTATAAAGGTCTTTTTGAATTGCTTATAGGCTGATTAACTTAATTTTAAAATACAACATGTTTTTAGCACACTAGATTAAAAAATATACTTATATTAAAAATATATTAAATTAAATTTAAATATTTAATTATAATTTTATATAAAATATTCATTATCAATTTAAATACTTTAATATAAATTTTATAAAAATATGTGTTATCAATTTAAATATTTAAATATTAATTTACGTAAGTAAACAATAAAATAGTTGTGATTAAATAATATAAAAAACAACTAAGAAATAATCGTCATCAATACATGAAAGTAAAGGGACAACTCCACTCCATAAGACTCAAGGTATAAAACTAGTTATCCAAAATGAAAAGTACAGTTTTTGGTCTCTATTTTTTACGACAGTTATCTTGAATCTTGAACTGGCTTAAAAGGTAAGGTAACCTGCCCAGATTGCTTGAACAATAGATGAAGCACGTTCAAATTGTTTTCAGCTTAATAACGTTATTATTGTGTGTGAGTAACACTCATTAAGGAATTGATCGGAAGGAGAAAACAAAAGATATTAGAGTGGAAGAAATTAGATTACATAATTAATTAGGATCAAATTAAAATAAATTAGGTAGAATTCATATTTTCACAATGACGTCTTTAATTTATGCATCTTCCTATATTATAAGGGAAAGGTTTTCATCTTTGTATCCCATTTGTAGTATTTGTGTTAGAAAAGATATATTAATGTTACATATGCAAAAATTGGTCATAGATAAATCTCTTATAAATTTTAGTAAATACAAAATAAATATACGTTTATACACTTCTATTTGTTTCCCTAAGCATGACACATAATCTTTTTATAAAGGTCTTTTTGAATTGCTTATAGGTTGATAAACTTAATTTTAAAATACAACATGTTTTTAGCACGCTAGATTAAAAAATATACTTATATTAAATATATATTAAATTAAATTTAAATATTTAATTATAATTTTATATAAAATATTCATTATCAATTTAAATACTTTAATATAAATTTTATAAAAAATATTTGTTCTCAATTTAAATATTTAAATATTAATTTACATAAGTAAACAATAAAATAGTTGTGATTAAATAATATAAAAAACAACTAAGAAGTAATCGTCATCAATACATGAAAGTAAAGGGACAACTCCACTACATAAGACTCAGGGTATAAAACTAATTATCCAAAATGAAAGGTACAGTTTTTGGTCTCTATTTTTTACGACAGTTATCTTGAATCTTGAACTGGCTTAAAAGGTAAGCTAACCTGCCCAGATTGCTTGAACAATAGATGAAGCACGTTCAAATTGTTTTCAGCTTAATAACGTTATTATTGTGTGTGTGAGTAACACTAATTAAGGAATTGATTGGAAGGAGAAAACAAAAGATATTAGAGTGGAAGAAATTAGATTACATAATTAATTAGGATCAAATTAAAATAAATTAGGTAGAATTCATATTTTCACAATGACGTCTTTAATTTATGCATCTTCCTATATTATAAGGGAAAGGTTTTCATCTTTGTATCCCATTTGTAGTATTTGTGTTAGAAAAGATATATTAATGTTACATATGCAAAAATTGTTCATAGATAAATCTCTTATAAATTTTAGAAAATACAAAATAAATATACGTTTATACACTTCTATTTGTTTCCCTAAGCATGACACATAATCTTTTTATAAAGGTCTTTTTGAATTGCTTATAGGTTGATTAACTTAATTTTAAAATACAACATGTTTTTAGCACACTAGATTAAAAAATATACTTATATTAAAAATATATTAAATTAAATTTAAATATTTAATTATAATTTTATATAAAATATTCATTATCAATTTAAATACTTTAATATAAATTTTATAAAAAATATTTGTTATCAATTTAAATATTTAAATATTAATTTACATAAGTAAAAAATAAAATAGTTGTGATTAAATAATATAAAAAACAACTAAGAAATAATCGTCATCAATACATGAAAGTAAAGGGACAACTCCACTCCATAAGACTCAGGGTATAAAACTAATTATCCAAAATGAAAGGTACAGTTTTTGGTCTCTATTTTTTACGACAGTTATCTTGAATCTTGAACTGGCTTAAAAGGTAAGGTAACCTGCCCAGATTGCTTGAACAATAGATGAAGCACGTTCAAATTGTTTTCAGCTTAATTACGTTATTATTGTGTGTGTGAGTAACACTAATAAAGTAATTGATTGGAGGAGAAAACAAAAGATATTAGAGTGGAAGAAATTAGATTACATAATTAATTAGGATCAAATTAAAATAAATTAGGTAGAATTCATATTTTCACAATGACGTCTTTAATTTATGCATCTTCCTATATTATAAGGGAAAGGTTTTCATCTTTGTATCCCATTTGTAGTATTTGTGTTAGAAAAGATATATTAATGTTACATATGCAAAAATTGTTCATAGATAAATCCCTTATAAATTTTAGAAAATACAAAATAAATATACGTTTATACACTTCTATTTGTTTCCCTAAGCATGACACATAATCTTTTTATAAAGGTCTTTTTGAATTGCTTATAGGCTGATTAACTTAATTTTAAAATACAACATGTTTTTAGCACACTAGATTAAAAAATATACTTATATTAAAAATATATTAAATTAAATTTAAATATTTAATTATAATTTTATATAAAATATTCATTATCAATTTAAATACTTTAATATAAATTTTATAAAAAATATTTGTTATCAATTTAAATATTTAAATATTAATTTACATAAGTAAAAAATAAAATAGTTGTGATTAAATAATATAAAAAACAACTAAGAAATAATCGTCATCAATACATGAAAGTAAAGGGACAACTCCACTCCATAAGACTCAGGGTATAAAACTAATTATCCAAAATGAAAGGTACAGTTTTTGGTCTCTATTTTTTACGACAGTTATCTTGAATCTTGAACTGGCTTAAAAGGTAAGGTAACCTGCCCAGATTGCTTGAACAATAGATGAAGCACGTTCAAATTGTTTTCAGCTTAATAACGGTATTATTGTGTGTGTGAGTAACACTAATAAAGGAATTGATTGGAGGAGAAAACAAAAGATATTAGAGTGGAAGAAATTAGATTACATAATTAATTAGGATCAAATTAAAATAAATTAGGTAGAATTCATATTTTCACAATGACGTCTTTAATTTATGCATCTTCCTATATTATAAGGGAAAGGTTTTCATCTTTGTATCTCATTTGTAGTATTTGTGTTAGAAAAGATATATTAATGTTACATATGCAAAAATTGTTCATAGATAAATCTCTTATAAATTTTAGAAAATACAAAATAAATATACGTTTATACACTTCTATTTGTTTCCCTAAGCATGACACATAATCTTTTTATAAAGGTCTTTTTGAATTGCTTATAGGCTGATTAACTTAATTTTAAAATACAACATGTTTTTAGCACACTAGATTAAAAAATATACTTATATTAAAAATATATTAAATTAAATTTAAATATTTAATTATAATTTTATATAAAATATTCATTATCAATTTAAATACTTTAATATAAATTTTATAAAAATATTTGTTATCAATTTAAATATTTAAATATTAATTTACATAAGTAAACAATAAAATAGTTGTGATTAAATAATATAAAAAACAACTAAGAAATAATCATCATCAATACATGAAAGTAAAGGGACAACTCCACTCCATAAGACTCAAGGTATAAAACTAATTATCCAAAATGAAAAGTACAGTTTTTGGTCTCTATTTTTTACGACAGTTATCTTGAATCTTGAAGTGGCTTAAAAGGTAAGGTAACCTGCCCAGATTGCTTGAACAATAGATGAAGCACATTCAAATTGTTTTCAGCTTAATAACGTTATTATTGTGTGTGAGTAACACTCATTAAGGAATTGATCGGAAGGAGAAAACAAAAGATATTAGAGTGGAAGAAATTGGATTACATAATTAATTAGGATCAAATTAAAATAAATTAGGTAGAATTCATATTTTCACAATGACGTCTTTAATTTATGCATCTTCCTATATTATAAGGGAAAGGTTTTCATCTTTGTATCTCATTTGTAGTATTTGTGTTAGAAAAGATATATTAATGTTACATATGCAAAAATTGGTCATAGATAAATCTCTTATAAATTTTAGAAAATACAAAATAAATATACGTTTATACACTTCTATTTGTTTCCCTAAGCATGACACATAATCTTTTTATAAAGGTCTTTTTGAATTGCTTATAGGCTGATTAACTTAATTTTAAAATACAACATGTTTTTAGCACACTAGATTAAAAAATATACTTATATTAAAAATATATTAAATTAAATTTAAATATTTAATTATAATTTTATATAAAATATTCATTATCAATTTAAATACTTTAATATAAATTTTATAAAAATATTTGTTATCAATTTAAATATTTAAATATTAATTTACATAAGTAAACAATAAAATAGTTGTGATTAAATAATATAAAAAACAACTAAGAAATAATCATCATCAATACATGAAAGTAAAGGGACAACTCCACTCCATAAGACTCAAGGTATAAAACTAATTATCCAAAATGAAAAGTACAGTTTTTGGTCTCTATTTTTTACGACAGTTATCTTGAATCTTGAAGTGGCTTAAAAGGTAAGGTAACCTGCCCAGATTGCTTGAACAATAGATGAAGCACGTTCAAATTGTTTTCAGCTTAATAACGTTATTATTGTGTTTGAGTAACACTCATTAAGGAATTGATCGGAAGGAGAAAACAAAAGATATTAGAGTGGAAGAAATTGGATTACATAATTAATTAGGATCAAATTAAAATAAATTAGGTAGAATTCATATTTTCACAATGACGTCTTTAATTTATGCATCTTCCTATATTATAAGGGAAAGGTTTTCATCTTTGTATCCCATTTGTAGTATTTGTGTTAGAAAAGATATATTAATGTTACATATGCAAAAATTGGTCATAGATAAATCTCTTATAAATTTTAGTAAATACAAAATAAATATACGTTTATACACTTCTATTTGTTTCCCTAAGCATGACACATAATCTTTTTATAAAGGTCTTTTTGAATTGCTTATAGGCTGATTAACTTAATTTTAAAATACAACATGTTTTTAGCACCCTAGATTAAAAAATATACTTATATTAAAAATATATTAAATTAAATTTAAATATTTAATTATAATTTTATATAAAATATTCATTATCAATTTAAATACTTTAATATAAATTTTATAAAAATATTTGTTATCAATTTAAATATTTAAATATTAATTTACATAAGTAAACAATAAAATAGTTGTGATTAAATAATATAAAAAACAACTAAGAAATAATCATCATCAATACATGAAAGTAAAGGGACAACTCCACTCCATAAGACTCAAGGTATAAAACTAATTATCCAAAATGAAAAGTACAGTTTTTGGTCTCTATTTTTTACGACAGTTATCTTGAATCTTGAAGTGGCTTAAAAGGTAAGGTAACCTGCCCAGATTGCTTGAACAATAGATGAAGCACGTTCAAATTGTTTTCAGCTTAATAACGTTATTATTGTGTTTGAGTAACACTCATTAAGGAATTGATCGGAAGGAGAAAACAAAAGATATTAGAGTGGAAGAAATTGGATTACATAATTAATTAGGATCAAATTAAAATAAATTAGGTAGAATTCATATTTTCACAATGACGTCTTTAATTTATGCATCTTCCTATATTATAAGGGAAAGGTTTTCATCTTTGTATCTCATTTGTAGTATTTGTGTTAGAAAAGATATATTAATGTTACATATGCAAAAATTGTTCATAGATAAATCTCTTATAAATTTTAGAAAATACAAAATAAATATACGTTTATACACTTCTATTTGTTTCCCTAAGCATGACACATAATCTTTTTATAAAGGTCTTTTTGAATTGCTTATAGGTTGATTAACTTAATTTTAAAATACAACATGTTTTTGGCACACTAGATTAAAAAATATACTTATATTAAAAATATATTAAATTAAATTTAAATATTTAATTATAATTTTATATAAAATATTCATTATCAATTTAAATACTTTAATATAAATTTTATAAAAAATATTTGTTATCAATTTAAATATTTAAATATTAATTTACATAAGTAAAAAATAAAATAGTTGTGATTAAATAATATAAAAAACAACTAAGAAATAATCGTCATCAATACATGAAAGTAAAGGGACAACTCCACTCCATAAGACTCAGGGTATAAAACTAATTATCCAAAATGAAAGGTACAGTTTTTGGTCTCTATTTTTTACGACAGTTATCTTGAATCTTGAACTGGCTTAAAAGGTAAGGTAACCTGCCCAGATTGCTTGAACAATAGATGAAGCACGTTCAAATTGTTTTCAGCTTAATAACGGTATTATTGTGTGTGTGAGTAACACTAATAAAGGAATTGATTGGAGGAGAAAACAAAAGATATTAGAGTGGAAGAAATTAGATTACATAATTAATTAGGATCAAATTAAAATAAATTAGGTAGAATTCATATTTTCACAATGACGTCTTTAATTTATGCATCTTCCTATATTATAAGGGAAAGGTTTTCATCTTTGTATCCCATTTGTAGTATTTGTGTTAGAAAAGATATATTAATGTTACATATGCAAAAATTGTTCATAGATAAATCTCTTATAAATTTTAGAAAATACAAAATAAATATACGTTTATACACTTCTATTTGTTTCCCTAAGCATGACACATAATCTTTTTATAAAGGTCTTTTTGAATTGCTTATAGGCTGATTAACTTAATTTTAAAATACAACATGTTTTTAGCACACTAGATTAAAAAATATACTTATATTAAAAATATATTAAATTAAATTTAAATATTTAATTATAATTTTATATAAAATATTCATTATCAATTTAAATACTTTAATATAAATTTTATAAAAATATGTGTTATCAATTTAAATATTTAAATATTAATTTACATAAGTAAACAATAAAATAGTTGTGATTAAATAATATAAAAAACAACTAAGAAATAATCGTCATCAATACATGAAAGTAAAGGGACAACTCCACTCCATAAGACTCAAGGTATAAAACTAGTTATCCAAAATGAAAAGTACAGTTTTTGGTCTCTATTTTTTACGACAGTTATCTTGAATCTTGAACTGGCTTAAAAGGTAAGGTAACCTGCCCAGATTGCTTGAACAATAGATGAAGCACGTTCAAATTGTTTTCAGCTTAATAACGTTATTATTGTGTGTGAGTAACACTCATTAAGGAATTGATCGGAAGGAGAAAACAAAAGATATTAGAGTGGAAGAAATTAGATTACATAATTAATTAGGATCAAATTAAAATAAATTAGGTAGAATTCATATTTTCACAATGACGTCTTTAATTTATGCATCTTCCTATATTATAAGGGAAAGGTTTTCATCTTTGTATCCCATTTGTAGTATTTGTGTTAGAAAAGATATATTAATGTTACATATGCAAAAATTGGTCATAGATAAATCTCTTATAAATTTTAGTAAATACAAAATAAATATACGTTTATACACTTCTATTTGTTTCCCTAAGCATGACACATAATCTTTTTATAAAGGTCTTTTTGAATTGCTTATAGGTTGATAAACTTAATTTTAAAATACAACATGTTTTTAGCACGCTAGATTAAAAAATATACTTATATTAAATATATATTAAATTAAATTTAAATATTTAATTATAATTTTATATAAAATATTCATTATCAATTTAAATACTTTAATATAAATTTTATAAAAAATATTTGTTCTCAATTTAAATATTTAAATATTAATTTACATAAGTAAACAATAAAATAGTTGTGATTAAATAATATAAAAAACAACTAAGAAGTAATCGTCATCAATACATGAAAGTAAAGGGACAACTCCACTACATAAGACTCAGGGTATAAAACTAATTATCCAAAATGAAAGGTACAGTTTTTGGTCTCTATTTTTTACGACAGTTATCTTGAATCTTGAACTGGCTTAAAAGGTAAGCTAACCTGCCCAGATTGCTTGAACAATAGATGAAGCACGTTCAAATTGTTTTCAGCTTAATAACGTTATTATTGTGTGTGTGAGTAACACTAATTAAGGAATTGATTGGAAGGAGAAAACAAAAGATATTAGAGTGGAAGAAATTAGATTACATAATTAATTAGGATCAAATTAAAATAAATTAGGTAGAATTCATATTTTCACAATGACGTCTTTAATTTATGCATCTTCCTATATTATAAGGGAAAGGTTTTCATCTTTGTATCCCATTTGTAGTATTTGTGTTAGAAAAGATATATTAATGTTACATATGCAAAAATTGTTCATAGATAAATCTCTTATAAATTTTAGAAAATACAAAATAAATATACGTTTATACACTTCTATTTGTTTCCCTAAGCATGACACATAATCTTTTTATAAAGGTCTTTTTGAATTGCTTATAGGTTGATTAACTTAATTTTAAAATACAACATGTTTTTAGCACACTAGATTAAAAAATATACTTATATTAAAAATATATTAAATTAAATTTAAATATTTAATTATAATTTTATATAAAATATTCATTATCAATTTAAATACTTTAATATAAATTTTATAAAAAA
Source organism: Lathyrus tuberosus (assembly GCA_022829125.1). Classification (NCBI taxonomy): domain Eukaryota; kingdom Viridiplantae; phylum Streptophyta; class Magnoliopsida; order Fabales; family Fabaceae; genus Lathyrus; species Lathyrus tuberosus. The sequence goes on along the minus strand of JALAZF010000052.1, from coordinate 1,250,996 downwards.
TATTTGTTATCAATTTAAATATTTAAATATTAATTTACATAAGTAAAAAATAAAATAGTTGTGATTAAATAATATAAAAAACAACTAAGAAATAATCGTCATCAATACATGAAAGTAAAGGGACAACTCCACTCCATAAGACTCAGGGTATAAAACTAATTATCCAAAATGAAAGGTACAGTTTTTGGTCTCTATTTTTTACGACAGTTATCTTGAATCTTGAACTGGCTTAAAAGGTAAGGTAACCTGCCCAGATTGCTTGAACAATAGATGAAGCACGTTCAAATTGTTTTCAGCTTAATTACGTTATTATTGTGTGTGTGAGTAACACTAATAAAGGAATTGATTGGAGGAGAAAACAAAAGATATTAGAGTGGAAGAAATTAGATTACATAATTAATTAGGATCAAATTAAAATAAATTAGGTAGAATTCATATTTTCACAATGACGTCTTTAATTTATGCATCTTCCTATATTATAAGGGAAAGGTTTTCATCTTTGTATCCCATTTGTAGTATTTGTGTTAGAAAAGATATATTAATGTTACATATGCAAAAATTGTTCATAGATAAATCTCTTATAAATTTTAGAAAATACAAAATAAATATACGTTTATACACTTCTATTTGTTTCCCTAAGCATGACACATAATCTTTTTATAAAGGTCTTTTTGAATTGCTTATAGGCTGATTAACTTAATTTTAAAATACAACATGTTTTTAGCACACTAGATTAAAAAATATACTTATATTAAAAATATATTAAATTAAATTTAAATATTTAATTATAATTTTATATAAAATATTCATTATCAATTTAAATACTTTAATATAAATTTTATAAAAAATATTTGTTATCAATTTAAATATTTAAATATTAATTTACATAAGTAAAAAATAAAATAGTTGTGATTAAATAATATAAAAAACAACTAAGAAATAATCGTCATCAATACATGAAAGTAAAGGGACAACTCCACTCCATAAGACTCAGGGTATAAAACTAATTATCCAAAATGAAAGGTACAGTTTTTGGTCTCTATTTTTTACGACAGTTATCTTGAATCTTGAACTGGCTTAAAAGGTAAGGTAACCTGCCCAGATTGCTTGAACAATAGATGAAGCACGTTCAAATTGTTTTCAGCTTAATAACGTTATTATTGTGTGTGAGTAACACTCATTAAGGAATTGATCGGAAGGAGAAAACAAAAGATATTAGAGTGGAAGAAATTGGATTACATAATTAATTAGGATCAAATTAAAATAAATTAGGTAGAATTCATATTTTCACAATGACGTCTTTAATTTATGCATCTTCCTATATTATAAGGGAAAGGTTTTCATCTTTGTATCCCATTTGTAGTATTTGTGTTAGAAAAGATATATTAATGTTACATGTGCAAAAATTGTTCATAGATAAATCTCTTATAAATTTTAGAAAATACAAAATAAATATACGTTTATACACTTCTATTTGTTTCCCTAAGCATGACACATAATCTTTTTATAAAGGTCTTTTTGAATTGCTTATAGGTTGATAAACTTAATTTTAAAATACAACATGTTTTTAGCACACTAGATAAAAAAATATACTTATATTAAAAATATATTAAATTAAATTTAAATATTTAATTATAATTTTATATAAAATATTCATTATCAATTTAAATACTTTAATATAAATTTTATAAAAAATATTTGTTATCAATTTAAATATTTAAATATTAATTTACATAAGTAAACAATAAAATAGTTGTGATTAAATAATATAAAAAACAACTAAGAAGTAATCGTCATCAATACATGAAAGTAAAGGGACAACTCCACTCCATAAGACTCAGGGTATAAAACTAATTATCCAAAATGAAAGGTACAGTTTTTGGTCTCTATTTTTTACGACAGTTATCTTGAATCTTGAAGTGGCTTAAAAGGTAAGGTAACCTGCCCAGATTGCTTGAACAATAGATGAAGCACGTTCAAATTGTTTTCAGCTTAATAACGTTATTATTGTGTGTGAGTAACACTCATTAAGGAATTGATCGGAAGGAGAAAACAAAAGATATTAGAGTTGAAGAAATTAGATTACGGAATTAATTAGGATCAAATTAAAATAAATTAGGTAGAATTCATAAAAATAGCCCTGAATTGCTCCCACACTTTAGGTACACCTTGCATAGTCATAAAAACTAAAGCAACATCCCACCATGTCCTAGCAGGACCTCTCAGTGAGCGAGAAGCAAACACTACCTTGTTCTCCTCACTACAGCCAATTATCAGAAAGATTCTCTCCACGCCAGCAATCCAGTCATGAGCTTTCACAGGATCCACTCCGCCATGAAATTCTGGAGGATTCATGCGGAGGAAATCCCGAAAACTTCCACCTACAACATTTGGAACAACCACCTGAGGATGAAGGCCTCCATTCATCCTCTGCACCATCTGTTGCATGAACTGGTTCTGCTGCTGCTGCATCTGTTGTACAAACTGATACAAATTAGCATTCTCATCGCCTCCTGGCAGATTCGTCCCAGATGGAGGATACGTGGGTCTACCACGATTGCTTCTGCGTCCGCCAACCATGTTCCTAAACGTCCTATAGATAGGATTAAGTTGATCAGGCTCAATACCATACATATAACACTTAAGACCAATAGCGACACAACGCATATGAAGCGGAAAGAAACTACTTATACTATTTCATGGCTAGGTCGAGGATACGACCTGCTCTGATACCAACTGTAACACCCACATATAAAATCCATACATCAAAGCATAAATTATATATATGAATCCAAGTATTTGGTATTGAAATACAATAAGTCTTAGTTAACACATTATACACATAAATGCCTCTAATACATAACACTAAAATCTAAGGCATTACATATACAAGATGTTCCAACAATAAAAACTAAGAACTAGATCAATGCAATGATCTCAAAATAAAGCGTCATAGCGGAAGCCATGCCATCTCAAAATCTACGAACCGGAAGGAAAAGTCAAACCACTTTATCCTTACCCGTCGCCGAACCTGCAGGACCTGTGATGTAAACAACAACAGTGGGGTGAGATACATCAAATCTCAGTGAGTTCCCTATCTTATGGGTTCTCTCGGATTATTTATGGTTCTAACAATCCTAACTCAAGTCCGGGGAAGGGAAGGACTCTTGAGTTCACACTTGATAATTTCACCCTATATGGAAACATGACATGAGTTCACTAACTCATCACATCATTAATCGATAACCGGTACCAAGGCATCTCATCTTCCCGTCCGCTTCTACGTCTAGAAGGTGACCCGAGTCATAGATCCTTGTAGTTACTTGGTATACAATTGGATTCGGGATCACCGACCTGTTAACCGTGAACCGTCACTTCTCATGGCCTGTTAACCATCACAAGTCTCGTACCCATGCACGGGCTTCCAATTGTACTACACGTAGGGCATCAAACCTACCAAGTAAAACCTGCCTGCACTTCAGAGGAGCTCGAGACTCATGAAGGCCTTCCAAGGGCAATTCAAAATAAAATGGTTACGATTACATGATAAATACCACACAAAACAATGTATACGACAATTGCCTCGGCCATAAGGCCTCAAGGCCTTTCTTGTCCTTCAATCCATAAAGTTAACCTCATGTTCCATACTAGTGTTTCCAACTTCTAAAGTTTCCTATAGTTCAAAAGGGGTTTTCCTCACTCTTACTATTTCATATTTTGACATGCATACATTCTCAAACATGCTTAACAACAAGAGAAAATAGGTAAAACATAAGTCAATTGCATAATAGAATCACATAACAACATATCATATATCAAGACTTTCATTCATTTGCCTCTAAATAATTTGTCCTACAGTATACTCCCAATTTCCACTTTTTATTGGGTAGAGGGTCGTCATGGCTTTCTAACGGTACCAAGAACGCCCCGATCCGAGTTACGGATCAAAAGTTATGAAGGAAACAAAATTGCACAAACTGACATGTTCGCTAGGCGAGCCTCCCAGCGAGCGTTCGCTTCCGCCTTCGCTAGGCGAAGCCTCTGGCGAATGAACAAACAGAAAAAAACAGACATAAAGTTTGCTTCGCAAATGCCCTGGCGAAACTTCGCCTCGCCCTTCGCTTCGCGAGCAAGCTGGCGAGTAATTAAACAGAAACTCCCAGACCCAAAACACCATAAGTTCGCTAGGCGAACGTCTGGCGAACCTTCGCCTTCACCTTCGCTAGGCGAACGTGCCAGCGAGCACCTAGGCAGTAAGTTCCCATATTCAAAACACACTAAGTTCGCTAGGCGAACATGCCAGCGAACCTTCGCTAGGCGAACGTTCGGGTTCGCTAGGCGAACCCTCGATTGCTGTTCGCTGGGCTTCGCCCCAGGTTCGCTAGGCGAACCCTGCGAACCAGAACCTCTCCCAGCTGCTGTAACTCCATCAAATCCACATTTTCTCCATCAAAACATAACCCAATAATACCCACATGATCTAAACTCAGTATAGACATGATAACAAGCATTCAACAACATTTATAACAAGATTCAACCATAAAATTCCATATTTTCATAATCTAACCTAAATCCAAAAACTCTCTAGAGCTCTCTAACAATGGTACTAACTAGAACCCACCTTCAAATTGAGCAAGAGGAAGATGATTGAGAAGTTTGGATGAAGTTTGGATGATGATCTTGATGGTTTTTGAGCTTTTCTTCAAATTTCCTCTTCTCCTCTTTTTCTCTCCTTCCTTTCCTTTCTTCTTCCTTTCTTTCTATCTTTTTCTTTTTGTTTGGAAAGTGAGAGGAAAAGGATTCACATAGTAAAGTTAGTATTAGAAATAATACTACTAAATGTCCAAAAAGTCTCTTAAGTCCAAAATTAAATAAATGTCTCCGAAACAAATAATATCTATTGGATCAATTCTAAGTACCGAAGTTACTCTAATTATTTTATCAAATAATTTCTCAGAGCAACCGGACTCAGTTAATCACAATGTAATATTATTCGGTGTAATAAAAATACGGGGTATTACATCCTCCCCCCCTTAAATAGAAATTCGCCCTCGAATTTAAAAATTACCTGAACAGATGAGGGTAAGCATCTCGCATTTCCGATTCAAGTTCCCAAGTTGCATCTCCCGGGTGCGTTACATCCCACTGTACCTTAACGAGAGGAATATCCTTGTTCCTTAATACCTTCGTTTCTCTTCCCACAATGCGGCTCGGTTGAGGTTCGAACGTCAAATCCGCTTCTATTTCAATAGTATCCGGTAGAATCGGCCGAAGAGGATCGGGAACAAATCTCCGAAGCTGAGATACATGAAAAACATCATGCATTTCCGACAGAGAAGGCGGTAAGGCCAACCTGTACGCTACTTCACCAATCCTTTCTAAGATCTGATACGGTCCTATGTATCTCGGCTTAACTTGCGTGACTTAAACGGTCCTTTTAATCTCAATCTAGGAGTAACTTTCAAAAACACATGGTCACCTTCTTCAAATTCTAAAGGTCTCCTTCGATTGTCTGCATAACTCTTTTGTCGATCTTGGGCTTGCATAATTTCTCGCGAATCATTCGAATCTTTTCTGTAGTCTCTTGGATGATTTTGGGTCCTAAGATTCTATCTTCCCCAACTTTCGCCCAACACAAAGTTGTCCTCCATTTTCGCCCATATAATGTTTCATACGGAGCCATACCGATGCTAGCATGATAACTATTATTATAGGAAAACTCAATCAATGGTAGAAGTTCCTTCCAATTCCCTTTACTTTCTAACACACAAGCTCTCAACATATCTTCCATCGTTTGTATCGTTCGCTCAGTTTGACCATCCGTCTGAGGATGATTAGACGTGCTCAAACACAACTCCGTCCCCATGGCTTGTTGAAAGACCCTCCAAAACCTTGAAGTAAACTTCGAATCTCTGTCCGACACAATATTAGAAGGAATACCGTGCAATCTTACAATTTCCGCAATAAACAACCTCGCAAGATGACTTACCTTAAATGTAGTTTTCACCGCCAAGAAGTGCGCAGATTTCGTTAGCCGATCCACAATCACCCAAATTGAATCATAACCACCTTGCGTACGGGGAAATCCTACTGCAAAGTTCATAGAAATGCTATCCCATTTCCAAACTGGAATTTCCAAAGGTTGCAACATACCGCCCTGTAAAGACCCATATAATAATACATGCATCAAATCATATATTATACATGAGTTTCACTTTTTTTTTGGTACTGAAACATAATAAGTTCCTAGTTAACACATTATATATATAAATGCCTCTAATGCAAAACACCTAAAAGTCTAAGGCATTACATATACAAGATGTTCCAAAATGATAAAAACTAAGAACTAGATCAATACAATGATCTCAAAACATAACGCCATAGCGGAAGCCATGCCATCACAAAACCACGATCCGTAAGGAAGGTCAAGTAACCTTGTCCTTACCCTTCGCCAAACCTGCAGAACCTGTGATGTAAACAACAACAGTGGGGTGAGATACATCAAATCTCAGTGAGTTCCCTATCTTAAAGTCCTCTCGGCTTTACAAGGTTCTAACAAAGTCCTAACTCATGTCCAAGGGGAAGGGGAAAGACCATGAGTACACACACACAAGTAACCGCCACGGTGAGCCTGTAAACTCACACTAGTACCGGAGTACCTCTTGAGCCTGTAACTCAAGGATTCACAAAGTACCGAAATACGTTCTGAGTCCGTACACTCAAGAACTCACATATCAATAACCAAAACCAAGGTATCCCCTTTTCCCGTACCCTTCTACGTCTAGAAGGAGATCCGAGTCATGGATCCTCGAATTACTTGGCATACGAATTGGATTCGGGATCACGGGCCGTACACCGTGATCCGTCACTTCTCACGGACCGTACGCCGTCTCAAGTCTCTACCCGTAGGCTCCAATCGTACTAACATGGGACTCAAACCTGCCAAGTAATGGTGCATATGTTTCAGAGGAGCTCGAGACCCATGAAACGCACTCACAAAAACACTGTGGTTATTGACAAACAGAATGCACACGCCTCGGCCTTTCATGCACGAGCGTTGCCACACATAACATTCCACACTTCCAACACTGTTTAGGGTAATAATGCTCACGCTACCTATCTCATATTTTAGCATGCATTTTCACAACAATTTCACATCATTTACAAATAAAAATCGACAAAGCGACAATAATTCAAAATCCCGATATAATTAAATCGGCCGACAATCTTAAGACCATTGAAATGAGAAAGTACATTTTATTATCTTTCCAACGATACCAAAATTGTTCCAATCCGGGTTACGTGCAAAAAGTTACGGCATTGTAAACAATCGATCGGAAAAATAAATCACAACAGCAGGATTCTGTAACTCTCCTGGCCGTACGCGTATTGGCACTCCCCGTACGCGTATTGCCCAAATGCTCGCCCAGCCATACGCGTATTGCCCCAAACGATACGCGTATTGCTCAAAATGCCCGGCCATCCATACGCGTATTGCCCTTGCCGTACGCGTATTGACCAGCTCCATACGCGTATTGACATGCTCCATACGCGTATGGGCAGAGAAAAAAATGCAGAAGTTCCTGCAGAATTTTTCTGCTACGGGTTGATCCAAAATCAACCCCAAATCCCATTTTCATCAATCAAAATGCATCAAAACATGTTATAACATCACAACCAGTATAACATATAATCAAACATTGCATTTAGCAGTTAGATTCACGAATTTTGTGCAAAAAGATTCAATTTTCACAATTTCTAATCTAACTCTAAACTCAAAATAATCCTACTCTAAAGAGTCTAACTAGAACCCACCTGGATTACTAGACGAGGAGGTTGATACTGAGACGATTTAGATGAAGAATTGTTGCTTGATGATGTTCTTGAGCTTTGAGAGAATTTCCTCTTCTTCCTCTTTCTCTTCCTTTCTTTCCTTCCCTTTTTCCCTTCTCTTCCACCTTTCTATCTTTTTGTTTGTTTTCCCAAGGGAAATGAAAAGGAAAATAGATAGTATAGAAAACTATCATATTTAGTAACACTACTAAATGTCCGAATTAGCTCAAAAGCATCAATTAATAAAAACTCAACGTTAAATACTATTAATTTAATCGACTCTGAGTTCGTCAGTTTACTCTAATTATTTTATCAAATAATTACTCAGAGTACTCCGGAACCCAGTTGATCATAATAATATTAACCAGAGCGTTTATAAATTTACGGGGTATTACATCCTCCCCCCCTTAAATAGAAATTCGTCCTCGAATTTAGAATATTACCTGAACAGATGTGGATAAGAATCTCGCATTTCCGATTCTAGTTCCCAAGTAGCATCGCCCGGATGCGTCATATCCCATTGCACCTTAACAAGTGGAATATCTTTGTTCCTTAACACTTTTGTTTCCCTTCCCACAATACAACTCGGTTGTGGTTCAAAAGTCAAATCCGCTTCAATTTCCACTGATTCGGGTAGAATTGGCTGAAGAGGATCAGGAATAAACTTACGGAGCTGAGATACGTGAAAAACGTCATGCATCTCGGATAGAGAGGGTGGTAAGGCTAATCTATAAGCAACTTCACCAATCCTTTCTAAAAATCTGATACGGTCCCACGTATCTCGGACTTAACTTACGCGTCTTAAACGGTCCTTTCAATCTCAATCTCGGAGTAACTTTCAGAAATACATGGTCACCTTCCTCAAATTCCAAAGGTCTCCGACGATTATCAGCATAACTCTTTTGCCGATCTTGTGCTTGTTTAACTTTCTCACGAATCACTTGCATCTTTTCCGTAGTCTCTTGAATAATCTCGGGTCCCAAAATTCCATCTTCGCCAATTTCAGCCCAACACAAAGGTGTTCTACACTTCCTCCCATACAATGCTTCATACGGAGCCATACCAATGCTCGCATGGTAACTATTGTTATAGGAAAACTCAATTAACGGTAGAAGTTCTTTCTAATTTCCTCTACTCTCTAACACATAAGCTCTTAACATATCTTCCATCGTTTGTATTGTTCGCTCAGTCTGACCATCCGTTTGAGGATGATTCGACGTGCTCAAACGCAAATTCGTACCCATCGCTTGTTGGAACCCTTTCCAAAATCTCGAAGTAAACTTCGGATCTCTATCGGACACAATACTAGAAGGAATACCATGCAATCTCACAATCTCAGCAATAAACAACCTTGCAAGATGACTTGCCTTATAAGTAGTCTTTACGGCTAAGAAGTGTGCAGATTTCGTTAGTCGATCTACAATCACCCAAATAGAATCATACCCACCTTGGGTACGGGGTAAACCCACTGCAAAATCCATAGAAATACTATCCCACTTCCAAACTGGAATATCCAAAGGTTGTAATAAACCGCCCGGTCTTTAGTGTTCAATCTTCACCTGTTGGCACACCGCACATTCTGACACATATCCCGCTATATCCTTTTTCATCCCAGGCCACCAATAATCCTTCTTTAAATCCTGATACATCTTTGAAGAACCAGGATGTATCGTAAAAGTACCTTTATGAGCTTCGTCTAAGATCTTCCTTTTCGATGCCTCATCCCTCGGAACACAAATCCTTTGATTAAACAGAACAATCCCATCTGTCGCTCGTGTAAAACCCGGTTGAAGTAACAACTCTTGTAACTCTTCCTCTAACAGTTGTGTCTGTTGAATCTCAACTCTCAAAGTAGAATTGACATTCAAATTTCCCATAATCACACCAGTCGGAGTCCACACAAACTGGAGATTAAGATCTCTAAACTTTTCCAACAATGAATACTCTAAAATCATCAATTCCGCACTATGAACCATTTTCCGACTTAAAGCATCCGCTACTTTATTCGCCTTTCCTGGATGATACTTCAATTCTAAGTCATAATCCTTTAAGTACTCCATCCACCTTCTTGGTCGCATATTCAACTCCTTTTGATCAAACAAATACTTCAAACTTTTGTGGTCACTGAACATTTCAAAACGTACACCATATAAATAATGACGCCACACCTTCAGTGCAAAAACCACTGTAGCTAGTTCCAAATCATGAGTCGGATAATTCTTCTCATGAACTTTTAACTGTCGAGAAGCATAAGCTACCACTTGACCACCTTGCATCAGAACACCCCCTAATCCCCTCTTAGAAGCATCACAGAATACTTCATAAGAGTTGTTAGGATCAGGAATAATTAATACTGGAGCACTCGTCAAACACTCCTTCAAATGCATAAAACTTTGTTCGCAACCTGAATCCCATTCAAACGTAACATCCTTCCGAGTAAGTTTCGTCATTGGTAAGGCCAATTGAGAAAAGCCCTTGATAACCCTTCTATAGTAACCGGCCAATCCCAAGAAACTTCTGACTTCTGAAACATTTCTCGGTCTCTCCCAATCACTCACTGCTTCTACTTTCGATGGATCCACTGCCACACCACCTCGAGATATCACATGTCCAAGAAAATTAACTTCCGACATCCAAAACTCACACTTGCTCAACTTAGCAAACAATTTCTTCTCTTGCAAGACCGATAAGACAATCCTCAGATGTTCTCCATGCTCTTGTGGAGTACGAGAATAAATAAGAATGTCGTCAAAAAAAGATTACCACAAATTGGTCCAAGTAAGCCTGAAATATACGGTTCATGTAATCCATAAAAACAGCTGGAGCATTAGTCACACCGAAAGGCATCACTAAGAATTCGTAATGACCATAACGGGTTCTAAATGTAGTCTTTGGCACATCGGAACTCTTCACTCGAATCTGATGATAACCCGACCGTAAATCAATCTTTGAGAACACACAGGCTCCTTTTAATTGATCTAACAAGTCGTCTATCCTTGGTAAGGGATACTTATTCTTAATGGTGACTTTATTCAACTTACGATAATCAATGCACAACCGCATTCCCTCATCTTTCTTCTTTACCAATAACACTGGAGCTCCCCACGATGAAACACTAGGCCTAACGAAATGCTTAGACATCAAGTCCTCTAATTGGTCCTTTAATTCTCTTAATTCAAGCGGTGCCATCCGATACGGAGAAACAGATATAGGAGCCGTTCCCGGTATCAGGTCAATAGAGAACTCAACTTCTCTCTCCGGAGGAAGAGAAGAAACATCCTCAGGAAACACTTCAGGAAATTCACACACTATTGGAATACTCAGAACTTGCTGTTCACTACTTCCATCTTTCGGAGTAGCCTCAGCAGATGGAATAATAATTAGCTTCTCCTCACAACTGATAAAAAACCGAATTAGCTGAAAGCCAATCCATTCCCAGAACAACATCCACTTTCTTGAGCGGCAGACAAATAAGATCAATTTGAAAGACTCTTTCATTCACCGTCAAAACACAATTTTCACACATTAATGGTGTTTCGACTATTTCATCCATGGCAGTAGTAACCACCATAGGAGGAAACAAAGGTAAAGTTTGCAACCCAAGTCGCTTCACGCAACGCGTGGACACAAAAGAATGCGTCGCCCCACAATCAAATAAAACAAAGCAAGAATGCCCATTTACGAAACACGTACCCGCAATCAAAGAATTGTCACCCTTTGCCTTCCTCGCATCCAAGGTATACACTCGGCCAGTAGTCTTCCCTTGTGTCTGATTCCTACCTTGAGGACAATCCCTCACCATGTGTCCCACCTTCTGACATTGGTAACACTTTACCCCTCTGAAGCGACATCTGCCAAAATGCATCTTACCACACGTGCAACACCCAGGAGGTGCACTAGTCCGAGAATTCTGGACCCGTTTCCTTTTGAAAGCTTGCTGCTTAGACCGAAATTGTTGGCTTGACCTCCCACACTCATTCTGATTCGACTTATGCGAATCCCCTTCTGTCTGAACTTTCCTCAAGCTGTTCTCTATCATATAATATTGCCTCATCTGCTGGATTTCAAGCTCTCTTCGGATCCTCAAAGAACTAGGAAGGTACTCTTCCATAAAAATAGTCCTGAATTGCCCCCACACTTTAGGCACACCTTGCATAGTCATAAAAGCTGAAGCAACATCCCACCATCTCTCAGCAGGACCTCTTAGTGAGTGAGAAGCAAACACTACCTTGTTCTCCTCACTACAGTAAATCATCAGAAAGATTCTCTCCATGCCAGCAATCCAGTCATGAGCTTCCACAGGATCCAATCCGCCATGAAATTCTGGAGGATTCATGCGGATGAAATCCCGAAAACTCCCGCCTACAACTTCTGGAACAACCACCCGAGGATGAAGACCTCCATTCATCTGTTGCACCATATGTTGCATGAACTGGTACAAAGGAGCATTCCCTTCATCACCTTGTGGAACTGTCCCAGCTGGAGTAGTCCTTGGTCTTCCACGGTTGTTTCTGCGTCTATCAGCCATGTTCCTGAATTCCATATCAATAGGATTAAGTTGATCAGACTCAATACCATAAATATAATAGACAAGACCCATGGCGACACGCCGCATATGAAACGGAAAGAAACACTTATTCTATTTCATGGCTAGGTCGAGGATACGACCTGCTCTGATACCAACTGTAAAGACCCATATAATAATACATGCATCAAATCATATATTATACATGAGTTTCACTTTTTTTTTGGTACTGAAACATAATAAGTTCCTAGTTAACACATTATATATATAAATGCCTCTAATGCAAAACACCTAAAAGTCTAAGGCATTACATATACAAGATGTTCCAAAATGATAAAAACTAAGAACTAGATCAATACAATGATCTCAAAACATAACGCCATAGCGGAAGCCATGCCATCACAAAACCACGATCCGTAAGGAAGGTCAAGTAACCTTGTCCTTACCCTTCGCCAAACCTGCAGAACCTGTGATGTAAACAACAACAGTGGGGTGAGATACATCAAATCTCAGTGAGTTCCCTATCTTAAAGTCCTCTCGGCTTTACAAGGTTCTAACAAAGTCCTAACTCATGTCCAAGGGGAAGGGGAAAGACCATGAGTACACACACACAAGTAACCGCCACGGTGAGCCTGTAAACTCACACTAGTACCGGAGTACCTCTTGAGCCTGTAACTCAAGGATTCACAAAGTACCGAAATACGTTCTGAGTCCGTACACTCAAGAACTCACATATCAATAACCAAAACCAAGGTATCCCCTTTTCCCGTACCCTTCTACGTCTAGAAGGAGATCCGAGTCATGGATCCTCGAATTACTTGGCATACGAATTGGATTCGGGATCACGGGCCGTACACCGTGATCCGTCACTTCTCACGGACCGTACGCCGTCTCAAGTCTCTACCCGTAGGCTCCAATCATACTAACATGGGACTCAAACCTTCCAAGTAATGGTGCATATGTTTCAGAGGAGCTCGAGACCCATGAAACGCACTCACAAAAACACTGTGGTTATTGACAAACAGAATGCACACGCCTCGGCCTTTCATGCACGAGCGTTGCCACACATAACATTCCACACTTCCAACACTGTTTAGGGTAATAATGCTCACGCTACCTATCTCATATTTTAGCATGCATTTTCACAACAATTTCACATCATTTACAAATAAAAATCGACAAAGCGACAATAATTCAAAATCCCGATATAATTAAATCGGCCGACAATCTTAAGACCATTGAAATGAGAAAGTACATTTTATTATCTTTCCAACGATACCAAAATTGTTCCAATCCGGGTTACGTGCAAAAAGTTACGGCATTGTAAACAATCGATCGGAAAAATAAATCACAACAGCAGGATTCTGTAACTCTCCTGGCCGTACGCGTATTGGCACTCCCCGTACGCGTATTGCCCAAATGCTCGCCCAGCCATACGCGTATTGCCCCAAACGATACGCGTATTGCTCAAAATGCCCGGCCATCCATACGCGTATTGCCCTTGCCGTACGCGTATTGACCAGCTCCATACGCGTATTGACATGCTCCATACGCGTATGGGCAGAGAAAAAAATGCAGAAGTTCCTGCAGAATTTTTCTGCTACGGGTTGATCCAAAATCAACCCCAAATCCCATTTTCATCAATCAAAATGCATCAAAACATGTTATAACATCACAACCAGTATAACATATAATCAAACATTGCATTTAGCAGTTAGATTCACGAATTTTGTGCAAAAAGATTCAATTTTCACAATTTCTAATCTAACTCTAAACTCAAAATAATCCTACTCTAAAGAGTCTAACTAGAACCCACCTGGATTACTAGACGAGGAGGTTGATACTGAGACGATTTAGATGAAGAATTGTTGCTTGATGATGTTCTTGAGCTTTGAGAGAATTTCCTCTTCTTCCTCTTTCTCTTCCTTTCTTTCCTTCCCTTTTTCCCTTCTCTTCCACCTTTCTATCTTTTTGTTTGTTTTCCCAAGGGAAATGAAAAGGAAAATAGATAGTATAGAAAACTATCATATTTAGTAACACTACTAAATGTCCGAATTAGCTCAAAAGCATCAATTAATAAAAACTCAACGTTAAATACTATTAATTTAATCGACTCTGAGTTCGTCAGTTTACTCTAATTATTTTATCAAATAATTACTCAGAGTACTCCGGAACCCAGTTGATCATAATAATATTAACCAGAGCGTTTATAAATTTACGGGGTATTACACGCCCGGTCTTTGGTGTTCAATCTTAACCTGTTGGCACACTGCACACTCTGACACATACAACGCAACATCCTTTTTCATCCCGGCCCACCAATAGTCCTTCTTCAAATCCTGATACATCTTCGAAGAACCAGGATGTATCGTAAAAGTACCTTTATGAGCTTCATCCAAAATCTTTCTTCTTAACATTGCATCATTCGGAACACAAATTCTTTGGTCGAACATAATAATTCCATCGGTAGCCTGAATAAAACCCGGTAGAAGTAACACTTCTTGCAACTTCTCATCTGCCATTTGACCTTGGTGAATCTCAACTCCCAAAGTAGAATTGACATTAAAATTTCCCATAATAACCCCATCTTGGGTCCATACAAACTGAAGATTAAGATCTCTAAAATTCTCCAACAATGCATACTCCAAAATCATCAATTTCGCGCCATGCACTAATTTCCGACTTAACGCATCTGCTACTTTATTCGCTTTTCCTGGATGATACTTTTAATTCTAAATCATAATCTTTTAAGTACTCCATCCATCTTCGTTGTCGCATATTTAACTCCTTTTGGTCAAATAAATACCTCAAGCTCTTATGGTCACTGAACATTTCAAAACGCACACCATACAAATAATGCCGCCACACCTTTAGTGTAAAACAACTGCCGCCAATTCCAAATCGTGAGTTGGATAATTCTGTTCATGAATTTTCAATTGTCGGGAGGCATAAGCTACTACTTGACCGCCTTGCATCAGGACCCCTCCCAATCCCATTTTAGAAGCATCACAAAACACTTCATAAGAGTTGTTAGGATCAGGAATGATTAACACCGGAGCCGTTATCAATCTCTCCTTCAACTTCATGAAACTTTGCTCACAACCCGAATCCCACTCAAAAGCAAAATCTTTACGAGTAAGCTTCGTCATCGGTAAAGCCAACTTAGAGAAACCTTCGATGAACCTCTTATAGTAACCTGCCAGCCCTAAGAAACTTCGGACTTCCGAGGCATTTCTCGGCCTCTCCCAATTTATCACTGCTTCTACCTTCGACGGATCCACTGCGACACCACCTTGTGATATAACGTGATCAAGAAACTTGACTTCTGCCATCCAAAATTTACACTTACTCAGTTTAGCAAAAAGTTGCTTCTCTTGCAACACAGATAACAAAATTCTCAGATGTTCCTCGTGCTCTTGTGAAGTATGAGAATAAATAAGAATATTGTCAATGAAGATTACAACAAACTGGTCCAAGTAAGCTTGAAATATACGGTTCATGTAGTCCATAAAGACGGCTGGAGCATTAGTCACACCGAAAGGCATCACTAAGAATTCGTAATGGCCATAGCGGGTCCTAAATGCAGTCTTAGGTACATCGGAACTCTTCACTCGGATTTGGTGATAACCTGACCTCAAATCAATCCTCGAGAACACGCAGGCTCCTTTCAATTGATCTAAAAGGTCGTCTATCCTGGGCAAGGGATACTTGTTCTTAATGGTGACTTTATTCAACTAACAATAATCGATGCACATCCGCATCCCACCGTCCTTCTTCTTCACCAGCAAAACAGGGCTCCCCACGGAGAAACACTAGGCCGCACAAAATGTTTCGCCATGAGTTCTTCTAACTGATCCTATAATTCCATTAACTCCTTCGGTGTCATCCGATACGGAGAAACGGATATAGGAGCCGTTCCCGGTACCAGGTCAAATAGAAAATTCCACTACCCTCTCCGAAGGAAGAGAAGTGACATCTTCGAGGGAAACTTCTGAAATCTCACCGGCTACCGGAAATACACAATTTCACACATTGCATGGATACAAAGGAGTGCGTTGCTCCACAATCGAATAAGACAAAACAAAGAAAGAATTTCTATTAACAAAACACGTACCAGCAATCTTAGAGTCATCGCCCTTTGCTTTCTTCGCATCCATTGTGTAAACTCGCCCGGTATTCCTCCTATGAGGACAGTCTTTCGCCAAATGGCCCACCTTCTGACATTGATAACACTTCACCCCTTTGAAGCGACATTCACCAAAATGCATTTTACCACACGTACGACACATAGGAGGTGCATTATTCCGAGAATCCTGAACTTGTTTCCTTTTGAAAGCTTGTGGCCTAGGCTTAGATTGTTGGCTTGACCCCCCGCAATCATTCTCAACCATGTAACCCTGCCTCAGCTGCTGGAATTCAAACTCTCTTCGGATCCTCAAAGAACTAGGAAGGTACTTTTCCATAAAAATAGCCCTGAACTGCTCCCACACTTTAGGTACACCTTGCATAGTCATAAAAACTGAAGCAACATCCCACCATGTCCTAGCAGGACCTCTCAGTGAGCGAGAAGCAAACACTACCTTGTTCTCCTCACTACAGCCAATTATCAGAAAGATTCTCTCCACGCCAGCAATCCAGTCATGAGCTTTCACAGGATCCACTCCGCCATGAAATTCTGGAGGATTCATGCGGAGGAAATCCCGAAAACTTCCACCTACAACATTTGGAACAACCACCTGAGGATGAAGGCCTCCATTCATCCTCTGCACCATCTGTTGCATGAACTGGTTCTGCTGCTGC
The DNA here is from genome assembly GCA_022829125.1 of Lathyrus tuberosus. NCBI lineage: Eukaryota > Viridiplantae > Streptophyta > Magnoliopsida > Fabales > Fabaceae > Lathyrus > Lathyrus tuberosus. The sequence continues at coordinate 1,233,838 of JALAZF010000052.1, read as the reverse complement.
TGCATCTGTTGTACAAACTGATACAAATTAGCATTCTCATCGCCTCTTGGCAGATTCGTCCCAGATGGAGGATACGTGGGTCTACCACGATTGCTTCTGCGTCCGCCAACCATGTTTCTAAACGTCCTATAGATAGGATTAAGTTGATCAGGCTCAATACCATACATATAACACTTAAGACCAATAGCGACACAACGCATATGAAGCGGAAAGAAACTACTTATACTATTTCATGGCTAGGTCGAGGATACGACCTGCTCTGATACCAACTGTAACACCCACATATAAAATCCATACATCAAAGCATAAATTATATATATGAATCCAAGTATTTGGTATTGAAATACAATAAGTCTTAGTTAACACATTATACACATAAATGCCTCTAATACATAACACTAAAATCTAAGGCATTACATATACAAGATGTTCCAACAATAAAAACTAAGAACTAGATCAATGCAATGATCTCAAAATAAAGCGTCATAGCGGAAGCCATGCCATCTCAAAATCTACGAACCGGAAGGAAAAGTCAAACCACTTTATCCTTACCCGTCGCCGAACCTGCAGGACCTGTGATGTAAACAACAACAGTGGGGTGAGATACATCAAATCTCAGTGAGTTCCCTATCTTATGGGTTCTCTCGGATTATTTATGGTTCTAACAATCCTAACTCAAGTCCGGGGAAGGGAAGGACTCTTGAGTTCACACTTGATAATTTCACCCTATATGGAAACATGACATGAGTTCACTAACTCATCACATCATTAATCGATAACCGGTACCAAGGCATCTCATCTTCCCGTCCGCTTCTACGTCTAGAAGGTGACCCGAGTCATAGATCCTTGTAGTTACTTGGTATACAATTGGATTCGGGATCACCGACCTGTTAACCGTGAACCGTCACTTCTCATGGCCTGTTAACCATCACAAGTCTCGTACCCATGCACGGGCTTCCAATTGTACTACACGTAGGGCATCAAACCTACCAAGTAAAACCTGCCTGCACTTCAGAGGAGCTCGAGACTCATGAAGGCCTTCCAAGGGCAATTCAAAATAAAATGGTTACGATTACATGATAAATACCACACAAAACAATGTATACGACAATTGCCTCGGCCATAAGGCCTCAAGGCCTTTCTTGTCCTTCAATCCATAAAGTTAACCTCATGTTCCATACTAGTGTTTCCAACTTCTAAAGTTTCCTATAGTTCAAAAGGGGTTTTCCTCACTCTTACTATTTCATATTTTGACATGCATACATTCTCAAACATGCTTAACAACAAGAGAAAATAGGTAAAACATAAGTCAATTGCATAATAGAATCACATAACAACATATCATATATCAAGACTTTCATTCATTTGCCTCTAAATAATTTGTCCTACAGTATACTCCCAATTTCCACTTTTTATTGGGTAGAGGGTCGTCATGGCTTTCTAACGGTACCAAGAACGCCCCGATCCGAGTTACGGATCAAAAGTTATGAAGGAAACAAAACTGCACAAACTGACATGTTCGCTAGGCGAGCCTCCCAGCGAGCGTTCGCTTCCGCCTTCGCTAGGCGAAGCCTCTGGCGAATGAACAAACAGAACAAAACAGACATAAAGTTTGCTTCGCAAATGCCCTGGCGAAACTTCGCCTCGCCCTTCGCTTCGCGAGCAAGCTGGCGAGTAATTAAACAGAAACTCCCAGACCCAAAACACCATAAGTTCGCTAGGCGAACGTCTGGCGAACCTTCGCCTTCACCTTCGCTAGGCGAACGTGCCAGCGAGCACCTAGGCAGTAAGTTCCCATATTCAAAACACACTAAGTTCGCTAGGCGAACATGCCAGCGAACCTTCGCTAGGCGAACGTTCGGGTTCGCTAGGCGAACCCTCGATTGCTGTTCGCTGGGCTTCGCCCCAGGTTCGCTAGGCGAACCCTGCGAACCAGAACCTCTCCCAGCTGCTGTAACTCCATCAAATCCACATTTTCTCCATCAAAACATAACCCAATAATACCCACATGATCTAAACTCAGTATAGACATGATAACAAGCATTCAACAACATTTATAACAAGATTCAACCATAAAATTCCATATTTTCATAATCTAACCTAAATCCAAAAACTCTCTAGAGCTCTCTAACAATGGTACTAACTAGAACCCACCTTCAAAATGAGCAAGAGGAAGATGATTGAGAAGTTTGGATGAAGATTGGATGATGATCTTGATGGTTTTTGAGCTTTTCTTCAAATTTCCTCTTCTCCTCTTTTTCTCTCCTTCCTTTCCTTTCTTCTTCCTTTCTTTCTATCTTTTTCTTTTTGTTTGGAAAGTGAGAGGAAAAGGATTCACATAGTAAAGTTAGTATTAGAAATAATACTACTAAATGTCCAAAAAGTCTCTTAAGTCCAAAATTAAATAAATGTCTCCGAAACAAATAATATCTATTGGATCAATTCTAAGTACCAAAGTTACTCTAATTATTTTATCAAATAATTTCTCAGAGCAACCGGACTCAGTTAATCACAATGTAATATTATTCGGTGTAATAAAAATACGGGGTATTACATAAATATTAATTTACATAAGTAAAAAATAAAATAGTTGTGATAAAATAATATAAAAAACAACTAAGAAATAATCGTCATCAATACATGAAAGTAAAGGGACAACTCCACTCCATAAGACTCAAGGTATAAAACTAATTATCCAAAATGAAAAGTACAGTTTTTGGTCTCTATTTTTTACGACAGTTATCTTGAATCTTGAACTGGCTTAAAAGGTAAGGTAACCTGCCCAGATTGCTTGAACAATAGATGAAGCACGTTCAAATTGTTTTCAGCTTAATAACGTTATTATTGTGTGTGAGTAACACTCATTAAGGAATCGATCGGAAGGAGAAAACAAAAGATATTAGAGTGGAAGAAATTAGATTACGGAATTAATTAGGATCAAATTAAAATAAATTAGGTAGAATTCATATTTTCATAATTACGTCTTTAATTTATGCATCTTCCTATATTATAAGGGAAAGGTTTTCATCTTTGTATCCCATTTGTAGTATTTGTGTTAGAAAAGATATATTAATGTTACATATGCAAAAATTGGTCATAGATAAATCTCTTATAAATTTTAGAAAATACAAAATAAATATACGTTTATACACTTGTATTTGTTTCCCTAAGCATGACACATAATCTTTTTATAAAGGTCTTTTTGAATTGCTTATAGGTTGATAAACTTAATTTTAAAATACAACATGTTTTTAGCACACTAGATTAAAAAATATACTTATATTAAAAATATATTAAATTAAATTTAAATATTTAATTATAATTTTATATAAAATATTCATTATCAATTTAAATACTTTAATATAAATTTTATAAAAAATATTTGTTATCAATCTAAATATTTAAATATTAATTTACATAAGTAAACAATAAAATAGTTGTGATTAAATAATATAAAAAACAACTAAGAAATAATCGTCATCAATACATGAAAGTAAAGGGACAACTCCACTCCATAAGACTCAGGGTATAAAACTAATTTTCCAAAATGAAAGTTACAGTTTTTGGTCTCTATTTTTTACGACAGTTATCTTGAATCTTGAACTGGCTTAAAAGGTAAGCTAACCTGCCCAGATTGCTTGAACAATAGATGAAGCAAGTTCAAATTGTTTTCAGCTTAATAACGTTATTATTGTGTGTGTGAGTAACACTAATTAAGGAATTGATCGGAAGGAGAAAATAAAAGATATTAGAGTGGAAGAAATTGGATTACATAATTAATTAGGATCAAATTAAAATAAATTATGTAGAATTCATATTTTCACAATGAGGTCTTTAATTTATGCATCTTCCTATATTATAAGGGAAAGGTTTTCATCTTTGTATCCCATTTGTAGTATTTGTGTTAGAAAAGATATATTAATGTTACATATGCAAAAATTGTTCATAGATAAATCTCTTATAAATTTTAGAAAATACAAAATAAATATACGTTTATACACTTCTATTTGTTTCCTTAAGCATGACACATAATCTTTTTATAAAGGTCTTTTTGAATTGCTTATAGGTTGATAAACTTAATTTTAAAATACAACATGTTTTTAGCACACTAGATTAAAAAATATACTTATTTTAAAAATATATTAAATTAAATTTAAATATTTAATTATAATTTTATATAAAATATTCATTATCAATTTAAATACTTTAATATAAATTTTATAAAAAATATTTGTTATCAATTTAAATATTTAAATATTAATTTACATAAGTAAAAAATAAAATAGTTTTGATTAAATAATATAAAAAACAACTAAGAAATAATCGTCATCAATACATGAAAGTAAAGGGACAACTCCACTCCATAAGACTCAAGGTATAAAACTAATTATCCAAAATGAAAAGTACAGTTTTTGGTCTCTATTTTTTACGACAGTTATCTTGAATCTAGAACTGGCTTAAAAGGTAAGGTAACCTGCCCAGATTGCTTGAACAATAAATGAAGCACGTTCAAATTGTTTTCAGCTTAATAACGTTATTATTGTGTGTGAGTAACACTCATTAAGGAATTGATCGGAAGGAGAAAACAAAAGATATTAGAGTGGAAGAAATTAGATTACGGAATTAATTAGGATCAAATTAAAATAAATTAGGTAGAATTCATATTTTCATAATTACGTCTTTAATTTATGCATCTTCCTATATTATAAGGGAAAGGTTTTCATCTTTGTATCCCATTTGTAGTATTTGTGTTAGAAAAGATATATTAATGTTACATATGCAAAAATTGGTCATAGATAAATCTCTTATCAATTTTAGAAAATACAAAATAAATATACGTTTATACACTTCTATTTGTTTCCCTAAGCATGACACATAATCTTTTTATAAAGGTCTTTTTGAATTGCTTATAGGTTGATAAACTTAATTTTAAAATACAACATGTTTTTAGCACACTAGATTAAAAAATATACTTATATTAAAAATATATTAAATTAAATTTAAATATTTAATTATAATTTTATATAAAATATTCATTATCAATTTAAATACTTTAATATAAATTTTATAAAAAATATTTGTTATCAATTTAAATATTTAAATATTAATTTACATAAGTAAAAAATAAAATAGTTGTGATTAAATAATATAAAAAACAACTAAGAAATAATCGTCATCAATACTTGAAGGTAAAGGGACAACTCCACTCCATAAGACTCAAGGTATAAAACTAATTATCCAAAATGAAAAGTACAGTTTTTGGTCTCTATTTTTTACGACAGTTATCTTGAATCTTGAATTGGCTTAAAAGGTAAGGTAACCTGCCCAGATTGCTTCAACAATAGATGAAGCACGTTCAAATTGTTTTCAGCTTAATAACGTTATTATTGTGTGTGAGTAACACTCATTAAGGAATTGATCGGAAGGAGAAAATAAAAGATATTAGAGTGGAAGAAATTAGATTACGGAATTAATTAGGATCAAATTAAAATAAATTAGGTAGAATTCATATTTTCATAATTACGTCTTTAATTTATGCATCTTCCTATATTATAAGGGAAAGGTTTTCATCTTTGTATCCCATTTGTAGTATTTGTGTTAGAAAAGATATATTAATGTTACATATGCAAAAATTGTTCATAGATAAATCTCTTATAAATTTTAGAAAATACAAAATAAATATACGTTTATACACTTCTATTTGTTTCCCTAAGCATGACACATAATCTTTTTATAAAGGTCTTTTTGAATTGCTTATAGGTTGATTAACTTAATTTTAAAATACCATATGTTTTTAGCACACTAGATTAAAAAATATACTTATATTAAAAATATATTAAATTAAATTTAAATATTAAATTATAATTTTATATAAAATATTCATTATCAATTTAAATACTTTAATATAAATTTTATAAAAAATATTTGTTATCAATTTAAATATTTAAATATTTATTTACATAAGTAAAAAATAAAATAGTTGTGATTAAATAATATAAAAAACAACTAAGAAATAATCGTCATCAATACATGAAACTAAAGGGACAACTCCACTCCATAAGACTCAAGGTATAAAACTAATTATCCAAAATGAAAAGTACAGTTTTTGGTCTCTATTTTTTACGACAGTTATCTTGAATCTTGAACTGGCTTAAAAGGTAAGGTAACCTGCCCAGATTGCTTGAACAATAGATGAAGCACGTTCAAATTGTTTTCAGCTTAATAACGTTATTATTGTGTGTGAGTAACACTCATTAAGGAATTGATCGGAAGGAGAAAACAAAAGATATTAGAGTGGAAGAAATTAGATTACGGAATTAATTAGGATCAAATTAAAATAAATTAGGTAGAATTCATATTTTCATAATTACGTCTTTAATTTATGCATCTTCCTATATTATAAGGGAAAGGTTTTCATCTTTGTATCCCATTTGTAGTATTTGTGTTAGAAAAGATATATTAATGTTACATATGCAAAAATTGGTCATAGATAAATCTCTTATAAATTTTAGAAAATACAAAATAAATATACGTTTATACACTTGTATTTGTTTCCCTAAGCATGACACATAATCTTTTTATAAAGGTCTTTTTGAATTGCTTATAGGTTGATAAACTTAATTTTAAAATACAACATGTTTTTAGCACACTAGATTAAAAAATATACTTATATTAAAAATATATTAAATTAAATTTAAATATTTAATTATAATTTTATATAAAATATTCATTATCAATTTAAATACTTTAATATAAATTTTATAAAAAATATTTGTTATCAATTTAAATATTTAAATATTAATTTACATAAGTAAACAATAAAATAGTTGTGATTAAATAATATAAAAAACAACGAAGAAATAATCGTCATCAATACATGAAAGTAAAGGGACAACTCCACTCCATAAGACTCAGGGTATAAAACTAATTTTCCAAAATGAAAGTTACAGTTTTTGGTCTCTATTTTTTACGACAGTTATCTTGAATCTTGAACTGGCTTAAAAGGTAAGCTAACCTGCCCAGATTGCTTGAACAATAGATGAAGCAAGTTCAAATTGTTTTCAGCTTAATAACGTTATTATTGTGTGTGTGAGTAACACTAATTAAGGAATTGATCGGAAGGAGAAAATAAAAGATATTAGAGTGGAAGAAATTGGATTACATAATTAATTAGGATCAAATTAAAATAAATTATGTAGAATTCATATTTTCACAATGAGGTCTTTAATTTATGCATCTTCCTATATTATAAGGGAAAGGTTTTCATCTTTGTATCCCATTTGTAGTATTTGTGTTAGAAAAGATATATTAATGTTACATATGCAAAAATTGTTCATAGATAAATCTCTTATAAATTTTAGAAAATACAAAATAAATATACGTTTATACACTTCTATTTGTTTCCTTAAGCATGACACATAATCTTTTTATAAAGGTCTTTTTGAATTGCTTATAGGTTGATAAACTTAATTTTAAAATACAACATGTTTTTAGCACACTAGATTAAAAAATATACTTATTTTAAAAATATATTAAATTAAATTTAAATATTTAATTATAATTTTATATAAAATATTCATTATCAATTTAAATACTTTAATATAAATTTTATAAAAAATATTTGTTATCAATTTAAATATTTAAATATTAATTTACATAAGTAAAAAATAAAATAGTTTTGATTAAATAATATAAAAAACAACTAAGAAATAATCGTCATCAATACATGAAAGTAAAGGGACAACTCCACTCCATAAGACTCAAGGTATAAAACTAATTATCCAAAATGAAAAGTACAGTTTTTGGTCTCTATTTTTTACGACAGTTATCTTGAATCTAGAACTGGCTTAAAAGGTAAGGTAACCTGCCCAGATTGCTTGAACAATAAATGAAGCACGTTCAAATTGTTTTCAGCTTAATAACGTTATTATTGTGTGTGAGTAACACTCATTAAGGAATTGATCGGAAGGAGAAAACAAAAGATATTAGAGTGGAAGAAATTAGATTACGGAATTAATTAGGATCAAATTAAAATAAATTAGGTAGAATTCATATTTTCATAATTACGTCTTTAATTTATGCATCTTCCTATATTATAAGGGAAAGGTTTTCATCTTTGTATCCCATTTGTAGTATTTGTGTTAGAAAAGATATATTAATGTTACATATGCAAAAATTGGTCATAGATAAATCTCTTATCAATTTTAGAAAATACAAAATAAATATACGTTTATACACTTCTATTTGTTTCCCTAAGCATGACACATAATCTTTTTATAAAGGTCTTTTTGAATTGCTTATAGGTTGATAAACTTAATTTTAAAATACAACATGTTTTTAGCACACTAGATTAAAAAATATACTTATATTAAAAATATATTAAATTAAATTTAAATATTTAATTATAATTTTATATAAAATATTCATTATCAATTTAAATACTTTAATATAAATTTTATAAAAAATATTTGTTATCAATTTAAATATTTAAATATTAATTTACATAAGTAAAAAATAAAATAGTTGTGATTAAATAATATAAAAAACAACTAAGAAATAATCGTCATCAATACATGAAAGTAAAGGGACAACTCCACTCCATAAGACTCAAGGTATAAAACTAATTATCCAAAATGAAAAGTACAGTTTTTGGTCTCTATTTTTTACGACAGTTATCTTGAATCTTGAATTGGCTTAAAAGGTAAGGTAACCTGCCCAGATTGCTTCAACAATAGATGAAGCACGTTCAAATTGTTTTCAGCTTAATAACGTTATTATTGTGTGTGAGTAACACTCATTAAGGAATTGATCGGAAGGAGAAAATAAAAGATATTAGAGTGGAAGAAATTAGATTACGGAATTAATTAGGATCAAATTAAAATAAATTAGGTAGAATTCATATTTTCATAATTACGTCTTTAATTTATGCATCTTCCTATATTATAAGGGAAAGGTTTTCATCTTTGTATCCCATTTGTAGTATTTGTGTTAGAAAAGATATATTAATGTTACATATGCAAAAATTGTTCATAGATAAATCTCTTATAAATTTTAGAAAATACAAAATAAATATACGTTTATACACTTCTATTTGTTTCCCTAAGCATGACACATAATCTTTTTATAAAGGTCTTTTTGAATTGCTTATAGGTTGATTAACTTAATTTTAAAATACCATATGTTTTTAGCACACTAGATTAAAAAATATACTTATATTAAAAATATATTAAATTAAATTTAAATATTAAATTATAATTTTATATAAAATATTCATTATCAATTTAAATACTTTAATATAAATTTTATAAAAAATATTTGTTATCAATTTAAATATTTAAATATTTATTTACATAAGTAAAAAATAAAATAGTTGTGATTAAATAATATAAAAAACAACTAAGAAATAATCGTCATCAATACATGAAACTAAAGGGACAACTCCACTCCATAAGACTCAAGGTATAAAACTAATTATCCAAAATGAAAAGTACAGTTTTTGGTCTCTATTTTTTACGACAGTTATCTTGAATCTTGAACTGGCTTAAAAGGTAAGGTAACCTGCCCAGATTGCTTGAACAATAGATGAAGCACGTTCAAATTGTTTTCAGCTTAATAACGTTATTATTGTGTGTGTGAGTAACACTCATTAAGGAATTGATCGGAAGGAGAAAACAAAAGATATTAGAGTGGAAGAAATTAGATTACGGAATTAATTAGGATCAAATTAAAATAAATTATGTAGAATTCATATTTTCACAATGAGGTCTTTAATTTATGCATCTTCCTATATTATAAGGGAAAGGTTTTCATCTTTGTATCCCATTTGTAGTATTTGTGTTAGAAAAGATATATTAATGTTACATATGCAAAAATTGTTCATAGATAAATCTCTTATAAATTTTAGAAAATACAAAATAAATATACGTTTATACACTTCTATTTGTTTCCCTAAGCATGACACATAATCTTTTTATAAAGGTCTTTTTGAATTGCTTATAGGTTGATAAACTTAATTTTAAAATACAACATGTTTTTAGCACACTAGATTAAAAAATATACTTATATTAAAAATATATTAAATTAAATTTAAATATTTAATTATAATTTTATATAAAATATTCATTATCAATTTAAATACTTTAATATAAATTTTATAAAAAATATTTGTTATCAATTTAAATATTTAAATATTAATTTACATAAGTAAAAAATAAAATAGTTGTGATTAAATAATATAAAAAACAACTAAGAAATAATCGTCATCAATACATGAAAGTAAAGGGACGACTCCACTCCATAAGACTCAGGGTATAAAACTAATTATCCAAAATGAAAGTTACAGTTTTTGGTCTCTATTTTTTACGACAGTTATCTTGAATCTTGAACTGGCTTAAAAGGTAAGCTAACCTGCCCAGATTGCTTGAACAATAGATGAAGCAAGTTCAAATTGTTTTCAGCTTAATAACGTTATTATTGTGTGTGTGAGTAACACTAATTAAGGAATTGATCGGAAGGAGAAAATAAAAGATATTAGAGTGGAAGAAATTGGATTACATAATTAATTAGGATCAAATTAAAATAAATTATGTAGAATTCATATTTTCACAATGAGGTCTTTAATTTATGCATCTTCCTATATTATAAGGGAAAGGTTTTCATCTTTGTATCCCATTTGTAGTATTTGTGTTAGAAAAGATATATTAATGTTACATATGCAAAAATTGTTCATAGATAAATCTCTTATAAATTTTAGAAAATACAAAATAAATATACGTTTATACACTTCTATTTGTTTCCTTAAGCATGACACATAATCTTTTTATAAAGGTCTTTTTGAATTGCTTATAGGTTGATAAACTTAATTTTAAAATACAACATGTTTTTAGCACACTAGATTAAAAAATATACTTATTTTAAAAATATATTAAATTAAATTTAAATATTTAATTATAATTTTATATAAAATATTCGTTATCAATTTAAATACTTTAATATAAATTTTATAAAAAATATTTGTTATCAATTTAAATATTTAAATATTAATTTACATAAGTAAAAAATAAAATAGTTTTGATTAAATAATATAAAAAACAACTAAGAAATAATCGTCATCAATACATGAAAGTAAAGGGACAACTCCACTCCATAAGACTCAAGGTATAAAACTAATTATCCAAAATGAAAAGTACAGTTTTTGGTCTCTATTTTTTACGACAGTTATCTTGAATCTAGAACTGGCTTAAAAGGTAAGGTAACCTGCCCAGATTGCTTGAACAATAAATGAAGCACGTTCAAATTGTTTTCAGCTTAATAACATTATTATTGTGTGTGAGTAACACTCATTAAGGAATTGATCGGAAGGAGAAAACAAAAGATATTAGAGTGGAAGAAATTAGATTACGGAATTAATTAGGATCAAATTAAAATAAATTAGGTAGAATTCATATTTTCATAATTACGTCTTTAATTTATGCATCTTCCTATATTATAAGGGAAAGGTTTTCATCTTTGTATCCCATTTGTAGTATTTGTGTTAGAAAAGATATATTAATGTTACATATGCAAAAATTGGTCATAGATAAATCTCTTATCAATTTTAGAAAATACAAAATAAATATACGTTTATACACTTCTATTTGTTTCCCTAAGCATGACACATAATCTTTTTATAAAGTTCTTTTTGAATTGCTTATAGGTTGATAAACTTAATTTTAAAATACAACATGTTTTTAGCACACTAGATTAAAAAATATACTTATATTAAAAATATATTAAATTAAATTTAAATATTTAATTATAATTTTATATAAAATATTCATTATCAATTTAAATACTTTAATATAAATTTTATAAAAAATATTTGTTATCAATTTAAATATTTAAATATTAATTTACATAAGTAAAAAATAAAATAGTTGTGATTAAATAATATAAAAAACAACTAAGAAATAATCGTCATCAATACATGAAAGTAAAGGGACAACTCCACTCCATAAGACTCAAGGTATAAAACTAATTATCCAAAATGAAAAGTACAGTTTTTGGTCTCTATTTTTTACGACAGTTATCTTGAATCTTGAATTGGCTTAAAAGGTAAGGTAACCTGCCCAGATTGCTTCAACAATAGATGAAGCACGTTCAAATTGTTTTCAGCTTAATAACGTTATTATTGTGTGTGAGTAACACTCATTAAGGAATTGATCGGAAGGAGAAAATAAAAGATATTAGAGTGGAAGAAATTAGATTACGGAATTAATTAGGATCAAATTAAAATAAATTAGGTAGAATTCATATTTTCATAATTACGTCTTTAATTTATGCATCTTCCTATATTATAAGGGAAAGGTTTTCATCTTTGTATCCCATTTGTAGTATTTGTGTTAGAAAAGATATATTAATGTTACATATGCAAAAATTGTTCATAGATAAATCTCTTATAAATTTTAGAAAATACAAAATAAATATACGTTTATACACTTCTATTTGTTTCCCTAAGCATGACACATAATCTTTTTATAAAGGTCTTTTTGAATTGCTTATAGGTTGATTAACTTAATTTTAAAATACCATATGTTTTTAGCACACTAGATTAAAAAATATACTTATATTAAAAATATATTAAATTAAATTTAAATATTAAATTATAATTTTATATAAAATATTCATTATCAATTTAAATACTTTAATATAAATTTTATAAAAAATATTTGTTATCAATTTAAATATTTAAATATTTATTTACATAAGTAAAAAATAAAATAGTTGTGATTAAATAATATAAAAAACAACTAAGAAATAATCGTCATCAATACATGAAACTAAAGGGACAACTCCACTCCATAAGACTCAAGGTATAAAACTAATTATCCAAAATGAAAAGTACAGTTTTTGGTCTCTATTTTTTACGACAGTTATCTTGAATCTTGAACTGGCTTAAAAGGTAAGGTAACCTGCCCAGATTGCTTGAACAATAGATGAAGCACGTTCAAATTGTTTTCAGCTTAATAACGTTATTATTGTGTGTGAGTAACACTCATTAAGGAATTGATCGGAAGGAGAAAATAAAAGATATTAGAGTGGAAGAAATTAGATTACGGAATTAATTAGGATCAAATTAAAATAAATTAGGTAGAATTCATATTTTCATAATTACGTCTTTAATTTATGCATCTTCCTATATTATAAGGGAAAGGTTTTCATCTTTGTATCCCATTTGTAGTATTTGTGTTAGAAAAGATATATTAATGTTACATATGCAAAAATTGGTCATAGATAAATCTCTTATCAATTTTAGAAAATACAAAATAAATATACGTTTATACACTTCTATTTGTTTCCCTAAGCATGACACATAATCTTTTTATAAAGGTCTTTTTGAATTGCTTATAGGTTGATAAACTTAATTTTAAAATACAACATGTTTTTAGCACACTAGATTAAAAAATATACTTATATTAAAAATATATTAAATTAAATTTAAATATTTAATTATAATTTTATATAAAATATTCATTATCAATTTAAATACTTTAATATAAATTTTATAAAAAATATTTGTTATCAATTTAAATATTTAAATATTAATTTACATAAGTAAACAATAAAATAGTTGTGATTAAATAATATAAAAAACAACTAAGAAATAATCGTCATCAATACATGAAAGTAAAGGGACAACTCCACTCCATAAGACTCAGGGTATAAAACTAATTATCCAAAATGAAAGTTACAGTTTTTGGTCTCTATTTTTTACGACAGTTATCTTGAATCTTGAACTGGCTTAAAAGGTAAGCTAACCTGCCCAGATTGCTTGAACAATAGATGAAGCAAGTTCGAATTGTTTTCAGCTTAATAACGTTATTATTGTGTGTGTGAGTAACACTAATTAAGGAATTGATTGGAAGGAGAAAACAAAAGATATTAGAGTGGAAGAAATTAGATTACATAATTAATTAGGATCAAATTAAAATAAATTATGTAGAATTCATATTTTCACAATGAGGTCTTTAATTTATGCATCTTCCTATATTATAAGGGAAAGGTTTTCATCTTTGTATCCCATTTGTAGTATTTGAGTTAGAAAAGATATATTAATGTTACATATGCAAAAATTGTTCATAGATAAATCTCTTATAAATTTTAGAAAATACAAAATAAATATACGTTTATACACTTCTATTTGTTTCCCTAAGCATGACACATAATCTTTTTATAAAGGTCTTTTTGAATTGCTTATAGGTTGATAAACTTAATTTTAAAATACAACATGTTTTTAGCACACTAGATTAAAAAATATACTTATATTAAAAATATATTAAATTAAATTTAAATATTTAATTATAATTTTATGTAAAATATTCATTATCAATTTAAATACTTTAATATAAATTTTATAAAAAATATTTGTTATCAATTTAAATATTTAAATATTAATTTACATAAGTAAAAAATAAAATAGTTGTGATTAAATAATATAAAAAACAACTAAGAAATAATCGTCATCAATACATGAAAGTAAAGGGACGACTCCACTCCATAAGACTCAGGGTATAAAACTAATTATCCAAAATGAAAGGTACAGTTTTTGGTCTCTATTTTTTACGACAGTTATCTTGAATCTTGAACTGGCTTAAAAGGTAAGTTAACCTGCCCAGATTGCTTGAACAATAGATGAAGCAAGTTCAAATTGTTTTCAGCTTAATAACGTTATTATTGTGTGTGTGAGTAACACTAATTAAGGAATTGATCGGAAGGAGAAAATAAAAGATATTAGAGTGGAAGAAATTGGATTACATAATTAATTAGGATCAAATTAAAATAAATTATGTAGAATTCATATTTTCACAATGAGGTCTTTAATTTATGCATCTTCCTATATTATAAGGGAAAGGTTTTCATCTTTGTATCCCATTTGTAGTATTTGTGTTAGAAAAGATATATTAATGTTACATATGCAAAAATTGTTCATAGATAAATCTCTTATAAATTTTAGAAAATACAAAATAAATATACGTTTATACACTTCTATTTGTTTCCTTAAGCATGACACATAATCTTTTTATAAAGGTCTTTTTGAATTGCTTATAGGTTGATAAACTTAATTTTAAAATACAACATGTTTTTAGCACACTAGATTAAAAAATATACTTATTTTAAAAATATATTAAATTAAATTTAAATATTTAATTATAATTTTATATAAAATATTCGTTATCAATTTAAATACTTTAATATAAATTTTATAAAAAATATTTGTTATCAATTTAAATATTTAAATATTAATTTACATAAGTAAAAAATAAAATAGTTTTGATTAAATAATATAAAAAACAACTAAGAAATAATCGTCATCAATACATGAAAGTAAAGGGACAACTCCACTCCATAAGACTCAAGGTATAAAACTAATTATCCAAAATGAAAAGTACAGTTTTTGGTCTCTATTTTTTACGACAGTTATCTTGAATCTAGAACTGGCTTAAAAGGTAAGGTAACCTGCCCAGATTGCTTGAACAATAAATGAAGCACGTTCAAATTGTTTTCAGCTTAATAACGTTATTATTGTGTGTGAGTAACACTCATTAAGGAATTGATCGGAAGGAGAAAACAAAAGATATTAGAGTGGAAGAAATTAGATTACGGAATTAATTAGGATCAAATTAAAATAAATTAGGTAGAATTCATATTTTCATAATTACGTCTTTAATTTATGCATCTTCCTATATTATAAGGGAAAGGTTTTCATCTTTGTATCCCATTTGTAGTATTTGTGTTAGAAAAGATATATTAATGTTACATATGCAAAAATTGGTCATAGATAAATCTCTTATCAATTTTAGAAAATACAAAATAAATATACGTTTATACACTTCTATTTGTTTCCCTAAGCATGACACATAATCTTTTTATAAAGTTCTTTTTGAATTGCTTATAGGTTGATAAACTTAATTTTAAAATACAACATGTTTTTAGCACACTAGATTAAAAAATATACTTATATTAAAAATATATTAAATTAAATTTAAATATTTAATTATAATTTTATATAAAATATTCATTATCAATTTAAATACTTTAATATAAATTTTATAAAAAATATTTGTTATCAATTTAAATATTTAAATATTAATTTACATAAGTAAAAAATAAAATAGTTGTGATTAAATAATATAAAAAACAACTAAGAAATAATCGTCATCAATACATGAAAGTAAAGGGACAACTCCACTCCATAAGACTCAAGGTATAAAACTAATTATCCAAAATGAAAAGTACAGTTTTTGGTCTCTATTTTTTACGACAGTTATCTTGAATCTTGAATTGGCTTAAAAGGTAAGGTAACCTGCCCAGATTGCTTCAACAATAGATGAAGCACGTTCAAATTGTTTTCAGCTTAATAACGTTATTATTGTGTGTGAGTAACACTCATTAAGGAATTGATCGGAAGGAGAAAATAAAAGATATTAGAGTGGAAGAAATTAGATTACGGAATTAATTAGGATCAAATTAAAATAAATTAGGTAGAATTCATATTTTCATAATTACGTCTTTAATTTATGCATCTTCCTATATTATAAGGGAAAGGTTTTCATCTTTGTATCCCATTTGTAGTATTTGTGTTAGAAAAGATATATTAATGTTACATATGCAAAAATTGGTCATAGATAAATCTCTTATCAATTTTAGAAAATACAAAATAAATATACGTTTATACACTTCTATTTGTTTCCCTAAGCATGACACATAATCTTTTTATAAAGGTCTTTTTGAATTGCTTATAGGTTGATAAACTTAATTTTAAAATACAACATGTTTTTAGCACACTAGATTAAAAAATATACTTATATTAAAAATATATTAAATTAAATTTAAATATTTAATTATAATTTTATATAAAATATTCATTATCAATTTAAATACTTTAATATAAATTTTATAAAAAATATTTGTTATCAATTTAAATATTTAAATATTAATTTACATAAGTAAACAATAAAATAGTTGTGATTAAATAATATAAAAAACAACTAAGAAATAATCGTCATCAATACATGAAAGTAAAGGGACAACTCCACTCCATAAGACTCAGGGTATAAAACTAATTATCCAAAATGAAAGTTACAGTTTTTGGTCTCTATTTTTTACGACAGTTATCTTGAATCTTGAACTGGCTTAAAAGGTAAGCTAACCTGCCCAGATTGCTTGAACAATAGATGAAGCAAGTTCGAATTGTTTTCAGCTTAATAACGTTATTATTGTGTGTGTGAGTAACACTAATTAAGGAATTGATTGGAAGGAGAAAACAAAAGATATTAGAGTGGAAGAAATTAGATTACATAATTAATTAGGATCAAATTAAAATAAATTATGTAGAATTCATATTTTCACAATGAGGTCTTTAATTTATGCATCTTCCTATATTATAAGGGAAAGGTTTTCATCTTTGTATCCCATTTGTAGTATTTGTGTTAGAAAAGATATATTAATGTTACATATGCAAAAATTGTTCATAGATAAATCTCTTATAAATTTTAGAAAATACAAAATAAATATACGTTTATACACTTCTATTTGTTTCCCTAAGCATGACACATAATCTTTTTATAAAGGTCTTTTTGAATTGCTTATAGGTTGATAAACTTAATTTTAAAATACAACATGTTTTTAGCACACTAGATTAAAAAATATACTTATATTAAAAATATATTAAATTAAATTTAAATATTTAATTATAATTTTATGTAAAATATTCATTACCAATTTAAATACTTTAATATAAATTTTATAAAAAATATTTGTTATCAATTTAAATATTTAAATATTAATTTACATAAGTAAAAAATAAAATAGTTGTGATTAAATAATATAAAAAACAACTAAGAAATAATCGTCATCAATACATGAAAGTAAAGGGACGACTCCACTCCATAAGACTCAGGGTATAAAACTAATTATCCAAAATGAAAGGTACAGTTTTTGGTCTCTATTTTTTACGACAGTTATCTTGAATCTTGAACTGGCTTAAAAGGTAAGTTAACCTGCCCAGATTGCTTGAACAATAGATGAAGCAAGTTCAAATTGTTTTCAGCTTAATAACGTTATTATTGTGTGTGTGAGTAACACTAATTAAGGAATTGATCGGAAGGAGAAAATAAAAGATATTAGAGTGGAAGAAATTGGATTACATAATTAATTAGGATCAAATTAAAATAAATTATGTAGAATTCATATTTTCACAATGAGGTCTTTAATTTATGCATCTTCCTATATTATAAGGGAAAGGTTTTCATCTTTGTATCCCATTTGTAGTATTTGTGTTAGAAAAGATATATTAATGTTACATATGCAAAAATTGTTCATAGATAAATCTCTTATAAATTTTAGAAAATACAAAATAAATATACGTTTATACACTTCTATTTGTTTCCTTAAGCATGACACATAATCTTTTTATAAAGGTCTTTTTGAATTGCTTATAGGTTGATAAACTTAATTTTAAAATACAACATGTTTTTAGCACACTAGATTAAAAAATATACTTATTTTAAAAATATATTAAATTAAATTTAAATATTTAATTATAATTTTATATAAAATATTCGTTATCAATTTAAATACTTTAATATAAATTTTATAAAAAATATTTGTTATCAATTTAAATATTTAAATATTAATTTACATAAGTAAAAAATAAAATAGTTTTGATTAAATAATATAAAAAACAACTAAGAAATAATCGTCATCAATACATGAAAGTAAAGGGACAACTCCACTCCATAAGACTCAAGGTATAAAACTAATTATCCAAAATGAAAAGTACAGTTTTTGGTCTCTATTTTTTACGACAGTTATCTTGAATCTAGAACTGGCTTAAAAGGTAAGGTAACCTGCCCAGATTGCTTGAACAATAAATGAAGCACGTTCAAATTGTTTTCAGCTTAATAACGTTATTATTGTGTGTGAGTAACACTCATTAAGGAATTGATCGGAAGGAGAAAACAAAAGATATTAGAGTGGAAGAAATTAGATTACGGAATTAATTAGGATCAAATTAAAATAAATTAGGTAGAATTCATATTTTCATAATTACGTCTTTAATTTATGCATCTTCCTATATTATAAGGGAAAGGTTTTCATCTTTGTATCCCATTTGTAGTATTTGTGTTAGAAAAGATATATTAATGTTACATATGCAAAAATTGGTCATAGATAAATCTCTTATCAATTTTAGAAAATACAAAATAAATATACGTTTATACACTTCTATTTGTTTCCCTAAGCATGACACATAATCTTTTTATAAAGTTCTTTTTGAATTGCTTATAGGTTGATAAACTTAATTTTAAAATACAACATGTTTTTAGCACACTAGATTAAAAAATATACTTATATTAAAAATATATTAAATTAAATTTAAATATTTAATTATAATTTTATATAAAATATTCATTATCAATTTAAATACTTTAATATAAATTTTATAAAAAATATTTGTTATCAATTTAAATATTTAAATATTAATTTACATAAGTAAAAAATAAAATAGTTGTGATTAAATAATATAAAAAACAACTAAGAAATAATCGTCATCAATACATGAAAGTAAAGGGACAACTCCACTCCATAAGACTCAAGGTATAAAACTAATTATCCAAAATGAAAAGTACAGTTTTTGGTCTCTATTTTTTACGACAGTTATCTTGAATCTTGAATTGGCTTAAAAGGTAAGGTAACCTGCCCAGATTGCTTCAACAATAGATGAAGCACGTTCAAATTGTTTTCAGCTTAATAACGTTATTATTGTGTGTGAGTAACACTCATTAAGGAATTGATCGGAAGGAGAAAATAAAAGATATTAGAGTGGAAGAAATTAGATTACGGAATTAATTAGGATCAAATTAAAATAAATTAGGTAGAATTCATATTTTCATAATTACGTCTTTAATTTATGCATCTTCCTATATTATAAGGGAAAGGTTTTCATCTTTGTATCCCATTTGTAGTATTTGTGTTAGAAAAGATATATTAATGTTACATATGCAAAAATTGGTCATAGATAAATCTCTTATCAATTTTAGAAAATACAAAATAAATATACGTTTATACACTTCTATTTGTTTCCCTAAGCATGACACATAATCTTTTTATAAAGGTCTTTTTGAATTGCTTATAGGTTGATAAACTTAATTTTAAAATACAACATGTTTTTAGCACACTAGATTAAAAAATATACTTATATTAAAAATATATTAAATTAAATTTAAATATTTAATTATAATTTTATATAAAATATTCATTATCAATTTAAATACTTTAATATAAATTTTATAAAAAATATTTGTTATCAATTTAAATATTTAAATATTAATTTACATAAGTAAACAATAAAATAGTTGTGATTAAATAATATAAAAAACAACTAAGAAATAATCGTCATCAATACATGAAAGTAAAGGGACAACTCCACTCCATAAGACTCAGGGTATAAAACTAATTATCCAAAATGAAAGTTACAGTTTTTGGTCTCTATTTTTTACGACAGTTATCTTGAATCTTGAACTGGCTTAAAAGGTAAGCTAACCTGCCCAGATTGCTTGAACAATAGATGAAGCAAGTTCGAATTGTTTTCAGCTTAATAACGTTATTATTGTGTGTGTGAGTAACACTAATTAAGGAATTGATTGGAAGGAGAAAACAAAAGATATTAGAGTGGAAGAAATTAGATTACATAATTAATTAGGATCAAATTAAAATAAATTATGTAGAATTCATATTTTCACAATGAGGTCTTTAATTTATGCATCTTCCTATATTATAAGGGAAAGGTTTTCATCTTTGTATCCCATTTGTAGTATTTGTGTTAGAAAAGATATATTAATGTTACATATGCAAAAATTGTTCATAGATAAATCTCTTATAAATTTTAGAAAATACAAAATAAATATACGTTTATACACTTCTATTTGTTTCCCTAAGCATGACACATAATCTTTTTATAAAGGTCTTTTTGAATTGCTTATAGGTTGATAAACTTAATTTTAAAATACAACATGTTTTTAGCACACTAGATTAAAAAATATACTTATATTAAAAATATATTAAATTAAATTTAAATATTTAATTATAATTTTATGTAAAATATTCATTATCAATTTAAATACTTTAATATAAATTTTATAAAAAATATTTGTTATCAATTTAAATATTTAAATATTAATTTACATAAGTAAAAAATAAAATAGTTGTGATTAAATAATATAAAAAACAACTAAGAAATAATCGTCATCAATACATGAAAGTAAAGGGACGACTCCACTCCATAAGACTCAGGGTATAAAACTAATTATCCAAAATGAAAGGTACAGTTTTTGGTCTCTATTTTTTACGACAGTTATCTTGAATCTTGAACTGGCTTAAAAGGTAAGCTAACCTGCCCAGATTGCTTGAACAATAGATGAAGCACGTTCAAATTGTTTTCAGCTTAATAACGTTATTATTGTGTGTGTGAGTAACACTAATTAAGGAATTGATCGGAAGGAGAAAACAAAAGATATTAGAGTGGAAGAAATTAGATTACATAATTAATTAGGATCAAATTAAAATAAATTAGGTAGAATTCATATTTTTACAATGACGTCTTTAATTTATGCATCTTCCTATATTATAAGGGAAAGGTTTTCATCTTTGTATCCCATTTGTAGTATTTGTGTTAGAAAAGATATATTAATGTTACATATGCAAAAATTGTTCATAGATAAATCTCTTATAAATTTTAGAAAATACAAAATAAATATACGTTTATACACTTCTATTTGTTTCCCTAAGCATGACACATAATCTTTTTATAAAGGTCTTTTTGAATTGCTTATAGGTTGATTAACTTAATTTTAAAATACCATATGTTTTTAGCACACTAGATTAAAAAATATACTTATATTAAAAATATATTAAATTAAATTTAAATATTTAATTATAATTTATATAAAATATTCATTATCAATTTAAATACTTTAATATAAATTTTATAAAAAATATTTGTTATCAATTTAAATATTTAAATATTTATTTACATAAGTAAAAAATAAAATAGTTGTGATTAAATAATATAAAAAACAACTAAGAAATAATCGTCATCAATACATGAAACTATAGGGACAACTCCACTCCATAAGACTCAAGGTATAAAACTAATTATCCAAAATGAAAAGTACAGTTTTTGGTCTCTATTTTTTACGACAGTTATCTTGAATCTTGAACTGGCTTAAAAGGTGAGGTAACCTGCCCAGATTGCTTGAACAATAGATGAAGCACGTTCAAATTGTTTTCAGCTTAATAACGTTATTATTGTGTGTGAGTAACACTCATTAAGGAATTGATCGAAAGGAGAAAACAAAAGATATTAGAGTGGGAGAAATTAGATTACGGAATTAATTAGGATCAAATTAAAATAAATTAGGTAGAATTCATATTTTCATAATTACGTCTTTAATTTATGCATCTTCCTATATTATAAGGGAAAGGTTTTCATCTTTGTATCCCATTTGTAGTATTTGTGTTAGAAAAGATATATTAATGTTACATATGCAAAAATTGGTCATAGATAAATCTCTTATCAATTTTAGAAAATACAAAATAAATATACGTTTATACACTTCTATTTGTTTCCCTAAGCATGACACATAATCTTTTTATAAAGTTCTTTTTGAATTGCTTATAGGTTGATAAACTTAATTTTAAAATACAACATGTTTTTAGCACACTAGATTAAAAAATATACTTATATTAAAAATATATTAAATTAAATTTAAATATTTAATTATAATTTTATATAAAATATTCATTATCAATTTAAATACTTTAATATAAATTTTATAAAAAATATTTGTTATCAATTTAAATATTTAAATATTAATTTACATAAGTAAACAATAAAATAGTTGTGATTAAATAATATAAAAAACAACTAAGAAATAATCGTCATCAATACATGAAAGTAAAGGGACAACTCCACTCCATAAGACTCAGGGTATAAAACTAATTTTCCAAAATGAAAGTTACAGTTTTTGGTCTCTATTTTTTACGACAGTTATCTTGAATCTTGAACTGGCTTAGAAGGTAAGCTAACCTGCTCAGATTGCTTGAACAATAGATGAAGCAAGTTCAAATTGTTTTCAGCTTAATAACGTTATTATTGTGTGTGTGAGTAACACTAATTAAGGAATTGATCGGAAGGAGAAAATAAAAGATATTAGAGTGGAAGAAATTGGATTACATAATTAATTAGGATCAAATTAAAATAAATTATGTAGAATTCATATTTTCACAATGAGGTCTTTAATTTATGCATCTTCCTATATTATAAGGGAAAGGTTTTCATCTTTGTATCCCATTTGTAGTATTTGTGTTAGAAAAGATATATTAATGTTACATATGCAAAAATTGTTCATAGATAAATCTCTTATAAATTTTAGAAAATACAAAATAAATATACGTTTATACACTTCTATTTGTTTCCCTAAGCATGACACATAATCTTTTTATAAAGGTCTTTTTGAATTGCTTATAGGTTGATAAACTTAATTTTAAAATACAACATGTTTTTAGCACACTAGATTAAAAAATATACTTATTTTAAAAATATATTAAATTAAATTTAAATATTTAATTATAATTTTATATAAAATATTCATTATCAATTTAAATACTTTAATATAAATTTTATAAAAAATATTTGTTATCAATTTAAATATTTAAATATTAATTTACATAAGTAAAAAATAAAATAGTTTTGATTAAATAATATAAAAAACAACTAAGAAATAATCGTCATCAATACATGAAAGTAAAGGGACAACTCCACTCCATAAGACTCAAGGTATAAAACTAATTATCCAAAATGAAAAGTACAGTTTTTGGTCTCTATTTTTTACGACAGTTATCTTGAATCTAGAACTGGCTTAAAAGGTAAGGTAACCTGCCCAGATTGCTTGAACAATAAATGAAGCACGTTCAAATTGTTTTCAGCTTAATAACGTTATTATTGTGTGTGAGTAACACTCATTAAGGAATTGATCGGAAGGAGAAAACAAAAGATATTAGAGTGGAAGAAATTAGATTACGGAATTAATTAGGATCAAATTAAAATAAATTAGGTAGAATTCATATTTTCATAATTACGTCTTTAATTTATGCATCTTCCTATATTATAAGGGAAAGGTTTTCATCTTTGTATCCCATTTGTAGTATTTGTGTTAGAAAAGATATATTAATGTTACATATGCAAAAATTGGTCATAGATAAATCTCTTATCAATTTTAGAAAATACAAAATAAATATACGTTTATACACTTCTATTTGTTTCCCTAAGCATGACACATAATCTTTTTATAAAGGTCTTTTTGAATTGCTTATAGGTTGATAAACTTAATTTTAAAATACAACATGTTTTTAGCACACTAGATTAAAAAATATACTTATATTAAAAATATATTAAATTAAATTTAAATATTTAATTATAATTTTATATAAAATATTCATTATCAATTTAAATACTTTAATATAAATTTTATAAAAAATATTTGTTATCAATTTAAATATTTAAATATTAATTTACATAAGTAAACAATAAAATAGTTGTGATTAAATAATATAAAAAACAACTAAGAAATAATCGTCATCAATACATGAAAGTAAAGGGACAACTCCACTCCATAAGACTCAGGGTATAAAACTAATTTTCCAAAATGAAAGTTACAGTTTTTGGTCTCTATTTTTTACGACAGTTATCTTGAATCTTGAACTGGCTTAAAAGGTAAGCTAACCTGCCCAGATTGCTTGAACAATAGATGAAGCAAGTTCAAATTGTTTTCAGCTTAATAACGTTATAATTGTGTGTGTGAGTAACACTAATTAAGGAATTGATCGGAAGGAGAAAATAAAAGATATTAGAGTGGAAGAAATTGGATTACATAATTAATTAGGATCAAATTAAAATAAATTATGTAGAATTCATATTTTCACAATGAGGTCTTTAATTTATGCATCTTCCTATATTATAAGGGAAAGGTTTTCATCTTTGTATCCCATTTGTAGTATTTGTGTTAGAAAAGATATATTAATGTTACATATGCAAAAATTGTTTATAGATAAATCTCTTATAAATTTTAGAAAATACAAAATAAATATACGTTTATACACTTCTATTTGTTTCCCTAAGCATGACACATAATCTTTTTATAAAGGTCTTTTTGAATTGCTTATAGGTTGATAAACTTAATTTTAAAATACAACATGTTTTTAGCACACTAGATTAAAAAATATACTTATTTTAAAAATATATTAAATTAAATTTAAATATTTAATTATAATTTTATATAAAATATTCATTATCAATTTAAATACTTTAATATAAATTTTATAAAAAATATTTGTTATCAATTTAAATATTTAAATATTAATTTACATAAGTAAAAAATAAAATAGGTTTGATTAAATAATATAAAAAACAACTAAGAAATAATCGTCATCAATACATGAAAGTAAAGGGACAACTCCACTCCATAAGACTCAGGGTATAAAACTAATTATCCAAAATGAAAGTTACAGTTTTTGGTCTCTATTTTTTACGACAGTTATCTTGAATCTTGAACTGGCTTAAAAGGTAAGCTAACCTGCCCAGATTGCTTGAACAATAGATGAAGCAAGTTCGAATTGTTTTCAGCTTAATAACGTTATTATTGTGTGTGTGAGTAACACTAATTAAGGAATTGATTGGAAGGAGAAAACAAAAGATATTAGAGTGGAAGAAATTAGATTACATAATTAATTAGGATCAAATTAAAATAAATTATGTAGAATTCATATTTTCACAATGAGGTCTTTAATTTATGCATCTTCCTATATTATAAGGGAAAGGTTTTCATCTTTGTATCCCATTTGTAGTATTTGTGTTAGAAAAGATATATTAATGTTACATATGCAAAAATTGTTCATAGATAAATCTCTTATAAATTTTAGAAAATACAAAATAAATATACGTTTATACACTTCTATTTGTTTCCCTAAGCATGACACATAATCTTTTTATAAAGGTCTTTTTGAATTGCTTATAGGTTGATAAACTTAATTTTAAAATACAACATGTTTTTAGCACACTAGATTAAAAAATATACTTATATTAAAAATATATTAAATTAAATTTAAATACTTAATTATAATTTTATGTAAAATATTCATTATCAATTTAAATACTTTAATATAAATTTTATAAAAAATATTTGTTATCAATTTAAATATTTAAATATTAATTTACATAAGTAAAAAATAAAATAGTTGTGATTAAATAATATAAAAAACAACAAAGAAATAATCGTCATCAATACATGAAAGTAAAGGGACAACTCCACTCCATAAGACTCAGGGTATAAAACTAATTATCCAAAATGAAAGGTACAGTTTTTGGTCTCTATTTTTTACGACAGTTATCTTGAATCTTGAACTGGCTTAAAAGGTAAGCTAACCTGCCCAGATTGCTTGAACAATAGATGAAGCACGTTCAAATTGTTTTCAGCTTAATAACGTTATTATTGTGTGTGTGAGTAACACTAATTAAGGAATTGATCGGAAGGAGAAAACAAAAGATATTAGAGTGGAAGAAATTAGATTACATAATTAATTAGGATCAAATTAAAATAAATTAGGTAGAATTCATATTTTTACAATGACGTCTTTAATTTATGCATCTTCCTATATTATAAGGGAAAGGTTTTCATCTTTGTATCCCATTTGTAGTATTTGTGTTAGAAAAGATATATTAATGTTACATATGCAAAAATTGTTCATAGATAAATCTCTTATAAATTTTAGAAAATACAAAATAAATATACGTTTATACACTTCTATTTGTTTCCCTAAGCATGACACATAATCTTTTTATAAAGGTCTTTTTGAATTGCTTATAGGTTGATTAACTTAATTTTAAAATACCATATGTTTTTAGCACACTAGATTAAAAAATATACTTATATTAAAAATATATTAAATTAAATTTAAATATTTAATTATAATTTATATAAAATATTCATTATCAATTTAAATACTTTAATATAAATTTTATAAAAAATATTTGTTATCAATTTAAATATTTAAATATTTATTTACATAAGTAAAAAATAAAATAGTTGTGATTAAATAATATAAAAAACAACTAAGAAATAATCGTCATCAATACATGAAACTAAAGGGACAACTCCACTCCATAAGACTCAAGGTATAAAACTAATTATCCAAAATGAAAAGTACAGTTTTTGGTCTCTATTTTTTACGACAGTTATCTTGAATCTTGAACTGGCTTAAAAGGTAAGGTAACCTGCCCAGATTGCTTGAACAATAGATGAAGCACGTTCAAATTGTTTTCAGCTTAATAACGTTATTATTGTGTGTGAGTAACACTCATTAAGGAATTGATCGAAAGGAGAAAACAAAAGATATTAGAGTGGAAGAAATTAGATTACGGAATTAATTAGGATCAAATTAAAATAAATTAGGTAGAATTCATATTTTCATAATTACGTCTTTAATTTATGCATCTTCCTATATTATAAGGGAAAGGTTTTCATCTTTGTATCCCATTTGTAGTATTTGTGTTAGAAAAGATATATTAATGTTACATATGCAAAAATTGGTCATAGATAAATCTCTTATCAATTTTAGAAAATACAAAATAAATATACGTTTATACACTTCTATTTGTTTCCCTAAGCATGACACATAATCTTTTTATAAAGGTCTTTTTGAATTGCTTATAGGTTGATAAACTTAATTTTAAAATACAACATGTTTTTAGCACACTAGATTAAAAAATATACTTATATTAAAAATATATTAAATTAAATTTAAATATTTAATTATAATTTTATATAAAATATTCATTATCAATTTAAATACTTTAATATAAATTTTATAAAAAATATTTGTTATCAATTTAAATATTTAAATATTAATTTACATAAGTAAACAATAAAATAGTTGTGATTAAATAATATAAAAAACAACTAAGAAATAATCGTCATCAATACATGAAAGTAAAGGGACAACTCCACTCCATAAGACTCAGGGTATAAAACTAATTTTCCAAAATGAAAGTTACAGTTTTTGGTGTAATACCCCGTAAATTTATAAACGCTTGAGTTAATATTATTATGATCAACTGGGTTCCGGAGTACTCTGAGTAATTATTTGATAAAATAATTAGAGTAAACTGACGAACTCAGAGTCGATTTAATTAATAGTAGTTAACGTTGAGTTTTTATTAACTGATGCTTTTGAGCTAATTCGGACAATTAGTAGTGTTACTAAATATGATAGTTTTCTATACTATCTATTTTCCTTTTCATTTCCCTTGGGAAAACAAACAAAAAGATAGAAAGGTGGAAGAGAAGGGAAAAAGGGAAGGAAAGAAAGGAAGAGAAAGAGGAAGAAGAGGAAATTCTCTCAAAGCTCAAGAACATCATCAAGCAACAATTCTTCATCTAAATCGTCTCAGTAATAATCTCCTCGTCTAGTAATCCAGGTGGGTTCTAGTTAGACTCTCTAGAGTAGGATTATTTTGAGTTTAGAGTTAGATTAGAAATTGTGAAAATTGAATCTTTTTGCACAAAATTCGTGAATCTAACTGATAAATGCAATGTTTGATTATATGTTATACTGGTTGTGATGTTATAACATGTTTTGATGCATTTTGATTGATGAAAATGGGATTTGGGGTTGATTTTGGATCAACCCGTAGCAGGAAAATTCTGCAGGAACTTCTGCATTTTTCCTCTGCCCATACGCGTATGGAGCATGTCAATACGCGTATGGAGCTGGTCAATACGCGTACGGCAAGGGCAATACGCGTATGGATGGCCGGAGATTTTGGGCAATACGCGTATCGCTTGGGGCAATACGCGTATGGCCGGGCGAGCATTTGGGCAATACGCGTACGGGGAGTACCAATACGCGTACGGCCAGGAGAGTTACAGAATCCTGCTGTTGTGATTTATTTTCCCGATCGATTGTTTCCAATGCCGTAACTTTTTATCCGTAACTCGGAATGGAACAATTTTGGTATCGTTGGAAAGGTAATAAAATGTACTTTCTTATTACATTGGTTTTAAGAGTGGCGGCCGATTTAATTATATCGGAATTGTTGGAATTGTGTCGTTTTGTTGATTTTGGTGTGTATTGGTTGTTGAAAATGTAAGCATGATTAAAATATGGAATAAGTAGAGTGAGGACAATTACCCTAAGCAGTGTCGGAAAAATATAAATGATTGAACACTAGTATGGAACATGTGTGTTAACCGTTGGGTTGTGATAAGGCGTAATGGCCTTGTGATTGTTGAATACAATCACGACTGTGTGTGATCACGTAATCGTAACCGATTGTTGTTGTTTTTGCGAGTGCGTTTCATGGGTCTCGAGCTCCTCTGAAACATATGCACCACTACTTGGCAGGTTTGATTTCCCGTGCTGTACGAATGGCGCCCATGGAGCGTATGCTTGTGACGGTTAATGGCCCGTGTGAAGTGACGGTTCATAACGGTTAATGGCCCGTAGAACCCGAATCCATTCGTATGTCAAGTAGGTTGCAAGGATCCATGACCCGGGTCGACTTCTAGACGTAGAAGAGGACGGGAAGAGGGGATACCTTGGCATGGTTATCGATTAGTGATATTGTGAGTTGATGAACTCATAACATGTTTCCATATAGTGTGTGTGTACTCATGGTCACTCCCTTTTTCCCCTTTGACATGAGTTAGGTTTGTTAGAACCTTGTAGAGCCGAGAGGACTTTAAGATAGGGAACTCACTGAGATTTGATGTATCTCACCCCACTGTTGTTGTTTACATCACAGGTTCTGCAGGTTCGGCGAAGGGTAAGGACAAGGTTATTTGACTTTCCTTACGGATCGTGGTTTTGTGATGGCATGGCTTCCGCTATGGCGTTATGTTTTGAGATCATTGTATTGATCTAGTTCTTAGTTTTTATCATTTTGGAACATCTTGTATATGTAATGCCTTAGACTTTTAGGTGTTTTGCATTAGAGGCATTTATATATATAATGTGTTAACTAGGAACTTATTATGTTTCAGTACCAAAAGTGAAACTCATGTATAATATATGATTTGATGCATGTATTATTATATGGTCTTTACAGTTGGTATCAGAGCAGGTCGTATCCTCGACCTAGCCATGAAATAGAATGAGTGTTTCTTTCCGTTTCATATGCGGCGTGTCGCCATGGGTCTTGTCTGTTATATTTATGGTATTGAGTCTGATCAACTTAATCCTATTGATATGGAATTCAGGAACATGGCTGATAGACGCAGAAACAACCGTGGAAGACCAAGGACTACTCCAGCTGGGACAGTTCCACAAGGTGATGAAGGGAATGCCCCGTTGTACCAATTTATGCAACAGATGCAGCAACAGCAGAATCAGTTCATGCAAGGGATGATGCAACAAATGGCTGATGGTCTGCATCCTCCAGTGGTTGTTCCGGAAGTTACGGGAGGAACCTACAGGGAATTTGTTCGTATGAATCCTCCGGAGTTTCAAGGAGGGCTAGATCCGGTGAAGGCACATGAGTGGATAACAGGAATGGAACGGATTTTTCAGATAGTTCATTGCAGTGAGGAGAATAAGGTGGTCTTTGCTTCTCACTGGTTGAAGGGTCCTGCCATGAGGTGGTGGGAGAGCGCTTCAGCCTTGATGACAACTCAGGAAGTGCCGAAAGTGTGGGAACAGTTTAAGGTAATCTTTATGGAGAAATATTTTCCGAGTTCTTTAAGGTCTCAAAAGGAGTTTGAGTTCCAACAGTTGAGACAGGGAAATTTGTCAGTGGCTTCTTATGCGGAACAATTTGAGATCATGGCTGACTATTCTAGACAGGCCATGTATGCCCCTGATGAGAGGTGGAAGATAGATCAGTTTCTGTTTGGATTAAGGGCTGAGATTTCACACAGCGTGTCTCAACGGGAATTTGCTACTTATGCTGAAATGTTAAGACAATGTTATGTGGCGGAAAATAGCTTGAAAAAGATACAAATGGAGGTGGATTCGAACAGGGTAACTCAAGGTGACCGTGGAAGGTCGAGTCAACAGTTTAGGCAAAGGCAACAGTCTTCCAAAGGGAAGCAAGTACAGGGCTCTAGAACTAGTGTACCTCCGGTGTGTCGTACTTGCGGTCGGAATCATTACGGCCGATGTGGTATTGAAAGTGTGAGGTGTTACCAGTGTCAGAAGGTGGGCCATTTGGCGAGGGATTGTCCTCAGGGTAGAAATCAGACACAAGGGAAGACTACTGGCCGAGTGTATACCATGGATGCAAGGAAAGCAAAGGGTGATAATTCCTTGATTGCGGGTACGTGTTTTGTTAATGGACATCCTTGTTTTGTTTTATTTGACTGTGGGGCTACACATTCTTTTGTGTCTTTGAGATGTGTGAAGCGACTAGGGTTGCAAACTATTCCTTTGTTTCCTCCTATGGTGGTTACTACTGCCATGGATGAAATGGTTGAAACACCACTGATGTGTGAAAATTGTGTGTTGTCGGTGAACGAAAGAGTCTTCCAGATTGATCTTATTTGTCTGCCGCTTAAGAAAGTGGATGTTGTTCTGGGAATGGATTGGCTTTCTGCTAATTCGGTGTTTATTGGGTGCGAAGAAAAGCTAATTATTATTCCATCTGCTGAGGCTACTCCGAAAGATGTATTATCAACGATTTTAGAAGGTACGGTGGGAATGGTAAATTTCTTGTTTGAGAAAGAGAAATCTGTTTTATTGGTTCTTACTAAGGAGGGAGGTAGTGAACAGCAAGTTCTGAGTATTCCAATAGTGTGTGAATTTCCTGAAGTGTTTCCTGAGGATGTTTCTTCTCTTCCTCCGGAGAGAGAAGTTGAGTTCTCTATTGACCTGATACCGGGAACGGCTCCTATATCTGTTTCTCCGTATCGGATGGCACCGCTTGAATTAAGAGAATTAAAGGACCAATTGGAGGACTTGATGTCCAAGCATTTCGTTAGGCCTAGTGTTTCATCGTGGGGAGCTCCAGTGTTACTGGTAAAGAAGAAAGATGGGGGAATGCGTTTGTGCATTGATTATCGTAAGTTGAATAAAGTTACCATTAAGAATAAGTATCCCTTACCAAGGATAGACGACTTGTTAGATCAATTGAAAGGAGCATGTGTGTTCTCGAAGATTGATTTACGGTCGGGTTATCATCAGATTCGAGTGAAGAGTTCCGATGTGCCAAAAACTGCATTTAGGACACGTTACGGTCATTACGAATTCTTAGTGATGCCTTTCGGTGTGACTAATGCTCCAGCTGTTTTCATGGATTACATGAATCGAATATTTCAGGCTTACTTGGACCAATTTGTGGTAATCTTTATTGACGACATTCTTATTTATTCTCGTACTCCACAAGAGCACGGAGAACATCTGAGGATTGTCTTGTCGGTCTTGCAAGAGAAGCAATTGTTTGCTAAGTTGAGCAAGTGTGAGTTTTGGATGTCGGAAGTTAATTTTCTTGGACATGTTATATCTCGAGGTGGTGTGGCAGTGGATCCATCGAAAGTAGAAGCAGTAATTAATTGGGAGAGACCGAGAAATGTTTCAGAAGTCAGAAGTTTCTTGGGATTGGCCGGTTACTATAGAAGGTTTATCAAGGGCTTTTCTCAATTGGCCTTACCAATGACGAAACTTACTCGGAAGGATGTTACGTTTGAATGGGATTCAGGTTGCGAACAAAGTTTTATGCATTTGAAGGAAAGTTTGACGAGTGCTCCAGTATTAATTATTCCTGATCCTAACAACTCTTATGAAGTATTCTGTGATGCTTCTAAGAGGGGATTAGGGGGTGTTCTGATGCAAGGTGGTCAAGTGGTAGCTTATGCTTCTCGACAGTTAAAAGTTCATGAGAAGAATTATCCGACTCATGATTTGGAACTAGCTGCAGTGGTTTTTGCACTGAAGGTGTGGCGTCATTATTTATATGGTGTACATTTTGAAATGTTCAGTGACCACAAAAGTTTGAAGTATTTGTTTGATCAAAAGGAGTTGAATATGCGACAAAGAAGGTGGATGGAGTACTTAAAGGATTATGACTTAGAATTGAAGTATCATCCAGGAAAGGCGAATAAAGTAGCGGATGCCTTAAGTCGGAAAATGGTTCATAGTGCAGAATTGATGATTTTGGAGTATTCATTATTGGAAAAGTTTAGAGATCTTAATCTCCAGTTTGTGTGGACTCCGAATGGTGTGATTATGGGAAATTTGAATGTCAATTCTACTTTGAGAGTTGAGATTCAACAGGCACAATTGTTAGAAGAAGAGTTACAAGAATTGTTACTTCAACCAGGTTTTACACGAGCGACAGATGGGATTGTTCTGTTTAATCAAAGGATTTGTGTTCCGAGAGATGAGGCATTGAAAAGGAAGATCTTAGACGAAGCTCATAAAGGTACTTTTACGATACATCCTGGTTCTTCGAAGATGTATCAGGATTTAAAGAAGGATTATTGGTGGTCTGGGATGAAAAAGGATATAGCGGGATATGTGTCAGAATGTGCGGTGTGCCAACAGGTGAAGATTGAACACCAAAGACCGGGCGGTTTGTTACAACCTTTGGATATTCCAGTTTGGAAGTGGGATAGTATTTCTATGGATTTTGCAGTGGGTTTACCCCGTACCCAAGGTGGGTATGATTCTATTTGGGTGATTGTAGATCGACTAACGAAATCTGCACACTTCTTAGCCGTAAAGACTACTCATAAGGCAAGTCATCTTGCAAGGTTGTTTATTGCTGAGATTGTGAGATTGCATGGTATTCCTTCTAGTATTGTGTCCGATAGAGATCCGAAGTTTACTTCGAGATTTTGGAAAGTGTTCCAACAAGCGATGGGTACGAATTTGAGTTTGAGCACGTCGAATCATCCTCAAACGGATGGTCAGACTGAACGAACAATACAAACGATGGAGGATATGTTAAGAGCTTGTGTGTTAGAGAGTAGAGGGAATTGGAAAGAACTTTTGCCGTTAATTGAGTTTTCCTATAACAATAGTTATCATGCGAGCATCGGTATGGCTCCGTATGAAGCATTGTATGGGAGGAAGTGTAGGACACCTTTGTGTTGGGCTGAAATTGGCGAAGATAGAATTTTGGGACCCGAGATTATTCAAGAGACTACGGAAAAGATTCGAATGATCCGCGAGAAGGTTAAACAAGCACAAGATCGTCAAAAGAGTTATGCGGACAATCGTAGGAGACCTTTGGAATTTGAGGAAGGCGACCATGTATTTCTGAAAGTTACTCCGAGATTGAGATTGAAAGGACTGTTTAAGTCACGTAAGTTAAGTCCGAGATACGTGGGACCGTATCAGATTTTAGAAAGGATTGGTGAAGTTGCTTATAGATTAGCCTTACCACCCTCTCTATCGGAGATGCATGACGTTTTTCACGTATCTCAGCTCCGTAAGTTTATTCCTGATCCTCTTCAGCCGATTTTACCGGAATCAGTGGAAATAGAAGCAGATTTGACTTTTGAACCACAACCGAGTTGTATTGTGGGAAGGGAAACAAAAGTGTTAAGGAACAAAGATATTCCACTTGTTAAGGTGCAATGGGATATGACGCATCCGGGCGATGCTACTTGGGAACTAGAATCGGAAATGCGAGATTCTTATCCACATCTGTTCAGGTAATATTCTAAATTCGAGGACGAATTTCTATTTAAGGGGGGAGGATGTAATACCCCGTAAATTTATAAACGCTTGAGTTAATATTATTATGATCAACTGGGTTCCGGAGTACTCTGAGTAATTATTTGATAAAATAATTAGAGTAAACTGACGAACTCAGAGTCGATTTAATTAATAGTAGTTAACGTTGAGTTTTTATTAACTGATGCTTTTGAGCTAATTCGGACAATTAGTAGTGTTACTAAATATGATAGTTTTCTATACTATCTATTTTCCTTTTCATTTCCCTTGGGAAAACAAACAAAAAGATAGAAAGGTGGAAGAGAAGGGAAAAAGGGAAGGAAAGAAAGGAAGAGAAAGAGGAAGAAGAGGAAATTCTCTCAAAGCTCAAGAACATCATCAAGCAACAATTCTTCATCTAAATCGTCTCAGTAATAATCTCCTCGTCTAGTAATCCAGGTGGGTTCTAGTTAGACTCTCTAGAGTAGGATTATTTTGAGTTTAGAGTTAGATTAGAAATTGTGAAAATTGAATCTTTTTGCACAAAATTCGTGAATCTAACTGATAAATGCAATGTTTGATTATATGTTATACTGGTTGTGATGTTATAACATGTTTTGATGCATTTTGATTGATGAAAATGGGATTTGGGGTTGATTTTGGATCAACCCGTAGCAGGAAAATTCTGCAGGAACTTCTGCATTTTTCCTCTGCCCATACGCGTATGGAGCATGTCAATACGCGTATGGAGCTGGTCAATACGCGTACGGCAAGGGCAATACGCGTATGGATGGCCGGAGATTTTGGGCAATACGCGTATCGCTTGGGGCAATACGCGTATGGCCGGGCGAGCATTTGGGCAATACGCGTACGGGGAGTACCAATACGCGTACGGCCAGGAGAGTTACAGAATCCTGCTGTTGTGATTTATTTTCCCGATCGATTGTTTCCAATGCCGTAACTTTTTATCCGTAACTCGGAATGGAACAATTTTGGTATCGTTGGAAAGGTAATAAAATGTACTTTCTTATTACATTGGTTTTAAGAGTGGCGGCCGATTTAATTATATCGGAATTGTTGGAATTGTGTCGTTTTGTTGATTTTGGTGTGTATTGGTTGTTGAAAATGTAAGCATGATTAAAATATGGAATAAGTAGAGTGAGGACAATTACCCTAAGCAGTGTCGGAAAAATATAAATGATTGAACACTAGTATGGAACATGTGTGTTAACCGTTGGGTTGTGATAAGGCGTAATGGCCTTGTGATTGTTGAATACAATCACGACTGTGTGTGATCACGTAATCGTAACCGATTGTTGTTGTTTTTGCGAGTGCGTTTCATGGGTCTCGAGCTCCTCTGAAACATATGCACCACTACTTGGCAGGTTTGATTTCCCGTGCTGTACGAATGGCGCCCATGGAGCGTATGCTTGTGACGGTTAATGGCCCGTGTGAAGTGACGGTTCATAACGGTTAATGGCCCGTAGAACCCGAATCCATTCGTATGTCAAGTAGGTTGCAAGGATCCATGACCCGGGTCGACTTCTAGACGTAGAAGAGGACGGGAAGAGGGGATACCTTGGCATGGTTATCGATTAGTGATATTGTGAGTTGATGAACTCATAACATGTTTCCATATAGTGTGTGTGTACTCATGGTCACTCCCTTTTTCCCCTTTGACATGAGTTAGGTTTGTTAGAACCTTGTAGAGCCGAGAGGACTTTAAGATAGGGAACTCACTGAGATTTGATGTATCTCACCCCACTGTTGTTGTTTACATCACAGGTTCTGCAGGTTCGGCGAAGGGTAAGGACAAGGTTATTTGACTTTCCTTACGGATCGTGGTTTTGTGATGGCATGGCTTCCGCTATGGCGTTATGTTTTGAGATCATTGTATTGATCTAGTTCTTAGTTTTTATCATTTTGGAACATCTTGTATATGTAATGCCTTAGACTTTTAGGTGTTTTGCATTAGAGGCATTTATATATATAATGTGTTAACTAGGAACTTATTATGTTTCAGTACCAAAAGTGAAACTCATGTATAATATATGATTTGATGCATGTATTATTATATGGTCTTTACATTTGGTCTCTATTTTTTACGACAGTTATCTTGAATCTTGAACTGGCTTAAAAGGTAAGCTAACCTGCCCAGATTGCTTGAACAATAGATGAAGCAAGTTCAAATTGTTTTCAGCTTAATAACGTTATAATTGTGTGTGTGAGTAACACTAATTAAGGAATTGATCGGAAGGAGAAAATAAAAGATATTAGAGTGGAAGAAATTGGATTACATAATTAATTAGGATCAAATTAAAATAAATTATGTAGAATTCATATTTTCACAATGAGGTCTTTAATTTATGCATCTTCCTATATTATAAGGGAAAGGTTTTCATCTTTGTATCCCATTTGTAGTATTTGTGTTAGAAAAGATATATTAATGTTACATATGCAAAAATTGTTCATAGATAAATCTCTTATAAATTTTAGAAAATACAAAATAAATGTACGTTTATACACTTCTATTTGTTTCCCTAAGCATGACACATAATCTTTTTATAAAGGTCTTTTTGAATTGCTTATAGGTTGATAAACTTAATTTTAAAATACAACATGTTTTTAGCACACTAGATTAAAAAATATACTTATTTTAAAAATATATTAAATTAAATTTAAATATTTAATTATAATTTTATATAAAATATTCATTATCAATTTAAATACTTTAATATAAATTTTATAAAAAATATTTGTTATCAATTTAAATATTTAAATATTAATTTACATAAGTAAAATATAAAATAGGTTTGATTAAATAATATAAAAAACAACTAAGAAATAATCGTCATCAATACATGAAAGTAAAGGGACAACTCCACTCCATAAGACTCAGGGTATAAAACTAATTATCCAAAATGAAAGTTACAGTTTTTGGTCTCTATTTTTTACGACAGTTATCTTGAATCTTGAACTGGCTTAAAAGGTAAGCTAACCTGCCCAGATTGCTTGAACAATAGATGAAGCAAGTTCGAATTGTTTTCAGCTTAATAACGTTATTATTGTGTGTGTGAGTAACACTAATTAAGGAATTGATTGGAAGGAGAAAACAAAAGATATTAGAGTGGAAGAAATTAGATTACATAATTAATTAGGATCAAATTAAAATAAATTATGTAGAATTCATATTTTCACAATGAGGTCTTTAATTTATGCATCTTCCTATATTATAAGGGAGAGGTTTTCATCTTTGTATCCCATTTGTAGTATTTGTGTTAGAAAAGATATATTAATGTTACATATGCAAAAATTGTTCATAGATAAATCTCTTATAAATTTTAGAAAATACAAAATAAATATACGTTTATACACTTCTATTTGTTTCCCTAAGCATGACACATAATCTTTTTATAAAGGTCTTTTTGAATTGCTTATAGGTTGATAAACTTAATTTTAAAATACAACATGTTTTTAGCACACTAGATTAAAAAATATACTTATATTAAAAATATATTAAATTAAATTTAAATATTTAATTATAATTTTATGTAAAATATTCATTATCAATTTAAATACTTTAATATAAATTTTATAAAAAATATTTGTTATCAATTTAAATATTTAAATATTAATTTACATAAGTAAAAAATAAAATAGTTGTGATTAAATAATATAAAAAACAACAAAGAAATAATCGTCATCAATACATGAAAATAAAGGGACAACTCCACTCCATAAGACTCAGGGTATAAAACTAATTATCCAAAATGAAAGGTACAGTTTTTGGTCTCTATTTTTTACGACAGTTATCTTGAATCTTGAACTGGCTTAAAAGGTAAGCTAACCTGCCCAGATTGCTTGAACAATAGATGAAGCACGTTCAAATTGTTTTCAGCTTAATAACGTTATTATTGTGTGTGTGAGTAACACTAATTAAGGAATTGATCGGAAGGAGAAAACAAAAGATATTAGAGTGGAAGAAATTAGATTACATAATTAATTAGGATCAAATTAAAATAAATTAGGTAGAATTCATATTTTTACAATGACGTCTTTAATTTATGCATCTTCCTATATTATAAGGGAAAGGTTTTCATCTTTGTATCCCATTTGTAGTATTTGTGTTAGAAAAGATATATTAATGTTACATATGCAAAAATTGTTCATAGATAAATCTCTTATAAATTTTAGAAAATACAAAATAAATATACGTTTATACACTTCTATTTGTTTCCCTAAGCATGACACATAATCTTTTTATAAAGGTCTTTTTGAATTGCTTATAGGTTGATTAACTTAATTTTAAAATACCATATGTTTTTAGCACACTAGATTAAAAAATATACTTATATTAAAAATATATTAAATTAAATTTAAATATTTAATTATAATTTATATAAAATATTCATTATCAATTTAAATACTTTAATATAAATTTTATAAAAAATATTTGTTATCAATTTAAATATTTAAATATTTATTTACATAAGTAAAAAATAAAATAGTTGTGATTAAATAATATAAAAAACAACTAAGAAATAATCGTCATCAATACATGAAACTAAAGGGACAACTCCACTCCATAAGACTCAAGGTATAAAACTAATTATCCAAAATGAAAAGTACAGTTTTTGGTCTCTATTTTTTACGACAGTTATCTTGAATCTTGAACTGGCTTAAAAGGTAAGGTAACCTGCCCAGATTGCTTGAACAATAGATGAAGCACGTTCAAATTGTTTTCAGCTTAATAACGTTATTATTGTGTGTGAGTAACACTCATTAAGGAATTGATCGAAAGGAGAAAACAAAAGATATTAGAGTGGAAGAAATTAGATTACGGAATTAATTAGGATCAAATTAAAATAAATTAGGTAGAATTCATATTTTCATAATTACGTCTTTAATTTATGCATCTTCCTATATTATAAGGGAAAGGTTTTCATCTTTGTATCCCATTTGTAGTATTTGTGTTAGAAAAGATATATTAATGTTACATATGCAAAAATTGGTCATAGATAAATCTCTTATAAATTTTAGAAAATACAAAATAAATATACGTTTATACACTTGTATTTGTTTCCCTAAGCATGACACATAATCTTTTTATAAAGGTCTTTTTGAATTGCTTATAGGTTGATAAACTTAATTTTAAAATACAACATGTTTTTAGCACACTAGATTAAAAAATATTCTTATATTAAAAATATATTAAATTAAATTTAAATATTTAATTATAATTTTATATAAAATATTCATTATCAATTTAAATACTTTAATATAAATTTTATAAAAAATATTTGTTATCAATTTAAATATTTAAATATTAATTTACATAAGTAAACAATAAAATAGTTGTGATTAAATAATATAAAAAACAACTAAGAAATAATCGTCATCAATACATGAAAGTAAAGGGACAACTCCACTCCATAAGACTCAGGGTATAAAACTAATTTTCCAAAATGAAAGTTACAGTTTTTGGTCTCTATTTTTTACGACAGTTATCTTGAATCTTGAACTGGCTTAAAAGGTAAGCTAACCTGCTCAGATTGCTTGAACAATAGATGAAGCAAGTTCAAATTGTTTTCAGCTTAATAACGTTATTATTGTGTGTGTGAGTAACACTAATTAAGGAATTGATCGGAAGGAGAAAATAAAAGATATTAGAGTGGAAGAAATTGGATTACATAATTAATTAGGATCAAATTAAAATAAATTATGTAGAATTCATATTTTCACAATGAGGTCTTTA
The DNA here is from genome assembly GCA_022829125.1 of Lathyrus tuberosus. Taxonomy (NCBI): domain Eukaryota; kingdom Viridiplantae; phylum Streptophyta; class Magnoliopsida; order Fabales; family Fabaceae; genus Lathyrus; species Lathyrus tuberosus. The sequence goes on along the minus strand of JALAZF010000052.1, from coordinate 1,193,340 downwards.
ATTTATGCATCTTCCTATATTATAAGGGAAAGGTTTTCATCTTTGTATCCCATTTGTAGTATTTGTGTTAGAAAAGATATATTAATGTTACATATGCAAAAATTGTTCATAGATAAATCTCTTATAAATTTTAGAAAATACAAAATAAATATACGTTTATACACTTCTATTTGTTTCCCTAAGCATGACACATAATCTTTTTATAAAGGTCTTTTTGAATTGCTTATAGGTTGATAAACTTAATTTTAAAATACAACATGTTTTTAGCACACTAGATTAAAAAATATACTTATATTAAAAATATATTAAATTAAATTTAAATATTTAATTATAATTTTATGTAAAATATTCATTATCAATTTAAATATTTTAATATAAATTTTATAAAAAATATTTGTTATCAATTTAAATATTTAAATATTAATTTACATAAGTAAAAAATAAAATAGTTGTGATTAAATAATATAAAAAACAACTAAGAAATAATCGTCATCAATACATGAAAGTAAAGGGACAACTCCACTCCATAAGACTCAGGGTATAAAACTAATTATCCAAAATGAAAGGTACAGTTTTTGGTCTCTATTTTTTACGACAGTTATCTTGAATCTTGAACTGGCTTAAAAGGTAAGCTAACCTGCCCAGATTGCTTGAACAATAGATGAAGCACGTTCAAATTGTTTTCAGCTTAATAACGTTATTATTGTGTGTGTGAGTAACACTAATTAAGGAATTGATCGGAAGGAGAAAACAAAAGATATTAGAGTGGAAGAAATTAGATTACATAATTGATTAGGATCAAATTAAAATAAATTAGGTAGAATTCATATTTTTACAATGACGTCTTTAATTTATGCATCTTCCTATATTATAAGGGAAAGGTTTTCATCTTTGTATCCCATTTGTAGTATTTGTGTTAGAAAAGATATATTAATGTTACATATGCAAAAATTGTTCATAGATAAATCTCTTATAAATTTTAGAAAATACAAAATAAATATACGTTTATACACTTCTATTTGTTTCCCTAAGCATGACACATAATCTTTTTATAAAGGTCTTTTTGAATTGCTTATAGGTTGATTAACTTAATTTTAAAATACCATATGTTTTTAGCACACTAGATTAAAAAATATACTTATATTAAAAATATATTAAATTAAATTTAAATATTTAATTATAATTTATATAAAATATTCATTATCAATTTAAATACTTTAATATAAATTTTATAAAAAATATTTGTTATCAATTTAAATATTTAAATATTTATTTACATAAGTAAAAAATAAAATAGTTGTGATTAAATAATATAAAAAACAACTAAGAAATAATCGTCATCAATACATGAAACTAAAGGGACAACTCCACTCCATAAGACTCAAGGTATAAAACTAATTATCCAAAATGAAAAGTACAGTTTTTGGTCTCTATTTTTTACGACAGTTATCTTGAATCTTGAACTGGCTTAAAAGGTAAGGTAACCTGCCCAGATTGCTTGAACAATAGATGAAGCACGTTCGAATTGTTTTCAGCTTAATAACGTTATTATTGTGTGTGAGTAACACTCATTAAGGAATTGATCGAAAGGAGAAAACAAAAGATATTAGAGTGGAAGAAATTCGATTACGGAATTAATTAGGATCAAATTAAAATAAATTAGGTAGAATTCATATTTTCATAATTACGTCTTTAATTTATGCATCTTCCTATATTATAAGGGAAAGGTTTTCATCTTTGTATCCCATTTGTAGTATTTGTGTTAGAAAAGATATATTAATGTTACATATGCAAAAATTGGTCATAGATAAATCTCTTATCAATTTTAGAAAATACAAAATAAATATACGTTTATACACTTCTATTTGTTTCCCTAAGCATGACGCATAATCTTTTTATAAAGTTCTTTTTGAATTGCTTATAGGTTGATAAACTTAATTTTAAAATACAACATGTTTTTAGCACACTAGATTAAAAAATATACTTATATTAAAAATATATTAAATTAAATTTAAATATTTAATTATAATTTTATATAAAATATTCATTATCAATTTAAATACTTTAATATAAATTTTATAAAAAATATTTGTTATCAATTTAAATATTTAAATATTAATTTACATAAGTAAAAAATAAAATAGTTGTGATTAAATAATATAAAAAACAACAAAGAAATAATCGTCATCAATACATGAAAATAAAGGGACAACTCCACTCCATAAGACTCAGGGTATAAAACTAATTATCCAAAATGAAAGGTACAGTTTTTGGTCTCTATTTTTTACGACAGTTATCTTGAATCTTGAACTGGCTTAAAAGGTAAGCTAACCTGCCCAGATTGCTTGAACAATAGATGAAGCACGTTCAAATTGTTTTCAGCTTAATAACGTTATTATTGTGTGTGTGAGTAACACTAATTAAGGAATTGATCGGAAGGAGAAAACAAAAGATATTAGAGTGGAAGAAATTAGATTACATAATTAATTAGGATCAAATTAAAATAAATTAGGTAGAATTCATATTTTTACAATGACGTCTTTAATTTATGCATCTTCCTATATTATAAGGGAAAGGTTTTCATCTTTGTATCCCATTTGTAGTATTTGTGTTAGAAAAGATATATTAATGTTACATATGCAAAAATTGTTCATAGATAAATCTCTTATAAATTTTAGAAAATACAAAATAAATATACGTTTATACACTTCTATTTGTTTCCCTAAGCATGACACATAATCTTTTTATAAAGGTCTTTTTGAATTGCTTATAGGTTGATTAACTTAATTTTAAAATACCATATGTTTTTAGCACACTAGATTAAAAAATATACTTATATTAAAAATATATTAAATTAAATTTAAATATTTAATTATAATTTATATAAAATATTCATTATCAATTTAAATACTTTAATATAAATTTTATAAAAAATATTTGTTATCAATTTAAATATTTAAATATTTATTTACATAAGTAAAAAATAAAATAGTTGTGATTAAATAATATAAAAAACAACTAAGAAATAATCGTCATCAATACATGAAACTAAAGGGACAACTCCACTCCATAAGACTCAAGGTATAAAACTAATTATCCAAAATGAAAAGTACAGTTTTTGGTCTCTATTTTTTACGACAGTTATCTTGAATCTTGAACTGGCTTAAAAGGTAAGGTAACCTGCCCAGATTGCTTGAACAATAGATGAAGCACGTTCAAATTGTTTTCAGCTTAATAACGTTATTATTGTGTGTGAGTAACACTCATTAAGGAATTGATCGAAAGGAGAAAACAAAAGATATTAGAGTGGAAGAAATTAGATTACGGAATTAATTAGGATCAAATTAAAATAAATTAGGTAGAATTCATATTTTCATAATTACGTCTTTAATTTATGCATCTTCCTATATTATAAGGGAAAGGTTTTCATCTTTGTATCCCATTTGTAGTATTTGTGTTAGAAAAGATATATTAATGTTACATATGCAAAAATTGGTCATAGATAAATCTCTTATAAATTTTAGAAAATACAAAATAAATATACGTTTATACACTTGTATTTGTTTCCCTAAGCATGACACATAATCTTTTTATAAAGGTCTTTTTGAATTGCTTATAGGTTGATAAACTTAATTTTAAAATACAACATGTTTTTAGCACACTAGATTAAAAAATATTCTTATATTAAAAATATATTAAATTAAATTTAAATATTTAATTATAATTTTATATAAAATATTCATTATCAATTTAAATACTTTAATATAAATTTTATAAAAAATATTTGTTATCAATTTAAATATTTAAATATTAATTTACATAAGTAAACAATAAAATAGTTGTGATTAAATAATATAAAAAACAACTAAGAAATAATCGTCATCAATACATGAAAGTAAAGGGACAACTCCACTCCATAAGACTCAGGGTATAAAACTAATTTTCCAAAATGAAAGTTACAGTTTTTGGTCTCTATTTTTTACGACAGTTATCTTGAATCTTGAACTGGCTTAAAAGGTAAGCTAACCTGCTCAGATTGCTTGAACAATAGATGAAGCAAGTTCAAATTGTTTTCAGCTTAATAACGTTATTATTGTGTGTGTGAGTAACACTAATTAAGGAATTGATCGGAAGGAGAAAATAAAAGATATTAGAGTGGAAGAAATTGGATTACATAATTAATTAGGATCAAATTAAAATAAATTATGTAGAATTCATATTTTCACAATGAGGTCTTTAATTTATGCATCTTCCTATATTATAAGGGAAAGGTTTTCATCTTTGTATCCCATTTGTAGTATTTGTGTTAGAAAAGATATATTAATGTTACATATGCAAAAATTGTTCATAGATAAATCTCTTATAAATTTTAGAAAATACAAAATAAATATACGTTTATACACTTCTATTTGTTTCCCTAAGCATGACACATAATCTTTTTATAAAGGTCTTTTTGAATTGCTTATAGGTTGATAAACTTAATTTTAAAATACAACATGTTTTTAGCACACTAGATTAAAAAATATACTTATATTAAAAATATATTAAATTAAATTTAAATATTTAATTATAATTTTATGTAAAATATTCATTATCAATTTAAATATTTTAATATAAATTTTATAAAAAATATTTGTTATCAATTTAAATATTTAAATATTAATTTACATAAGTAAAAAATAAAATAGTTGTGATTAAATAATATAAAAAACAACTAAGAAATAATCGTCATCAATACATGAAAGTAAAGGGACAACTCCACTCCATAAGACTCAGGGTATAAAACTAATTATCCAAAATGAAAGGTACAGTTTTTGGTCTCTATTTTTTACGACAGTTATCTTGAATCTTGAACTGGCTTAAAAGGTAAGCTAACCTGCCCAGATTGCTTGAACAATAGATGAAGCACGTTCAAATTGTTTTCAGCTTAATAACGTTATTATTGTGTGTGTGAGTAACACTAATTAAGGAATTGATCGGAAGGAGAAAACAAAAGATATTAGAGTGGAAGAAATTAGATTACATAATTAATTAGGATCAAATTAAAATAAATTAGGTAGAATTCATATTTTTACAATGACGTCTTTAATTTATGCATCTTCCTATATTATAAGGGAAAGGTTTTCATCTTTGTATCCCATTTGTAGTATTTGTGTTAGAAAAGATATATTAATGTTACATATGCAAAAATTGTTCATAGATAAATCTCTTATAAATTTAAAAAATACAAAATAAATATACGTTTATACACTTCTATTTGTTTCCCTAAGCATGACACATAATCTTTTTATAAAGGTCTTTTTGAATTGCTTATAGGTTGATTAACTTAATTTTAAAATACCATATGTTTTTAGCACACTAGATTAAAAAATATACTTATATTAAAAATATATTAAATTAAATTTAAATATTTAATTATAATTTATATAAAATATTCATTATCAATTTAAATACTTTAATATAAATTTTATAAAAAATATTTGTTATCAATTTAAATATTTAAATATTTATTTACATAAGTAAAAAATAAAATAGTTGTGATTAAATAATATAAAAAACAACTAAGAAATAATCGTCATCAATACATGAAACTAAAGGGACAACTCCACTCCATAAGACTCAAGGTATAAAACTAATTATCCAAAATGAAAAGTACAGTTTTTGGTCTCTATTTTTTACGACAGTTATCTTGAATCTTGAACTGGCTTAAATGGTAAGGTAACCTGCCCAGATTGCTTGAACAATAGATGAAGCACGTTCGAATTGTTTTCAGCTTAATAACGTTATTATTGTGTGTGAGTAACACTCATTAAGGAATTGATCGAAAGGAGAAAACAAAAGATATTAGAGTGGAAGAAATTAGATTACGGAATTAATTAGGATCAAATTAAAATAAATTAGGTAGAATTCATATTTTCATAATTACGTCTTTAATTTATGCATCTTCCTATATTATAAGGGAAAGGTTTTCATCTTTGTATCCCATTTGTAGTATTTGTGTTAGAAAAGATATATTAATGTTACATATGCAAAAATTGGTCATAGATAAATCTTTTATAAATTTTAGAAAATACAAAATAATTATACGTTTATACACTTGTATTTGTTTCCCTAAGCATGACACATAATCTTTTTATAAAGGTCTTTTTGAATTGCTTATAGGTTGATAAACTTAATTTTAAAATACAACATGTTTTTAGCACACTAGATTAAAAAATATTCTTATATTAAAAATATATTAAATTAAATTTAAATATTTAATTATAATTTTATATAAAATATTCATTATCAATTTAAATACTTTAATATAATTTTTATAAAAAATATTTTTTATCAATTTAAATATTTAAATATTAATTTACATAAGTAAACAATAAAATAGTTGTGATTAAATAATATAAAAAACAACTAAGAAATAATCGTCATCAATACATGAAAGTAAAGGGACAACTCCACTCCATAAGACTCAGGGTATAAAACTAATTTTCCAAAATGAAAGTTACAGTTTTTGGTCTCTATTTTTTACGACAGTTATCTTGAATCTTGAACTGGCTTAAAAGGTAAGCTAACCTGCTCAGATTGCTTGAACAATAGATGAAGCAAGTTCAAATTGTTTTCAGCTTAATAACGTTATTATTGTGTGTGTGAGTAACACTAATTAAGGAATTGATTGGAAGGAGAAAATAAAAGATATTAGAGTGGAAGAAATTGAATTACATAATTAATTAGGATCAAATTAAAATAAATTATGTAGAATTCATATTTTCACAATGAGGTCTTTAATTTATGCATCTTCCTATATTATAAGGGAAAGGTTTTCATCTTTGTATCCCATTTGTAGTATTTGTGTTAGAAAAGATATATTAATGTTACATATGCAAAAATTGTTCATAGATAAATCTCTTATAAATTTTAGAAAATACAAAATAAATATACGTTTATACACTTCTATTTGTTTCCCTAAGCATGACACATAATCTTTTTATAAAGGTCTTTTTGAATTGCTTATAGGTTGATAAACTAAATTTTAAAATACAACATGTTTTTAGCACACTAGATTAAAAAATATACTTATTTTAAAAATATATTAAATTAAATTTAAATATTTAATTATAATTTTATATAAAATATTCATTATCAATTTAAATACTTTAATATAAATTTTATAAAAAATATTTGTTATCAATTTAAATATTTAAATATTAATTTACATAAGTAAAAAATAAAATAGTTTTGATTAAATAATATAAAAAACAACTAAGAAATAATCGTCATCAATACATGAAAGTAAAGGGACAACTCCACTCCATAAGACTCAAGGTATAAAACTAATTATCCAAAATGAAAAGTACAGTTTTTGGTCTCTATTTTTTACGACAGTTATCTTGAATCTAGAACTGGCTTAAAAGGTAAGGTAACCTGCCCAGATTGCTTGAACAATAAATGAAGCACGTTCAAATTGTTTTCAGCTTAATAACGTTATTATTGTGTGTGAGTAACACTCATTAAGGAATTGATCGGAAGGAGAAAACAAAAGATATTAGAGTGGAAGAAATTAGATTACGGAATTAATTAGGATCAAATTAAAATAAATTAGGTAGAATTCATATTTTCATAATTACGTCTTTAATTTATGCATCTTCCTATATTATAAGGGAAAGGTTTTCATCTTTGTATCCCATTTGTAGTATTTGTGTTAGAAAAGATATATTAATGTTACATATGCAAAAATTGGTCATAGATAAATCTCTTATCAATTTTAGAAAATACAAAATAAATATACGTTTATACACTTCTATTTGTTTCCCTAAGCATGACACATAATCTTTTTATAAAGGTCTTTTTGAATTGCTTATAGGTTGATAAACTTAATTTTAAAATACAACATGTTTTTAGCACACTAGATTAAAAAATATACTTATATTAAAAATATATTAAATTAAATTTAAATATTTAATTATAATTTTATATAAAATATTCATTATCAATTTAAATACTTTAATATAAATTTTATAAAAAATATTTGTTATCAATTTAAATATTTAAATATTAATTTACATAAGTAAACAATAAAATAGTTGTGATTAAATAATATAAAAAACAACTAAGAAATAATCGTCATCAATACATGAAAGTAAAGGGACAACTCCACTCCATAAGACTCAGGGTATAAAACTAATTTTCCAAAATGAAAGTTACAGTTTTTGGTCTCTATTTTTTACGACAGTTATCTTGAATCTTGAACTGGCTTAAAAGGTAAGCTAACCTGCCCAGATTGCTTGAACAATAGATGAAGCAAGTTCAAATTGTTTTCAGCTTAATAACCTTATTATTGTGTGTGTGAGTAACACTAATTAAGGAATTGATCGGAAGGAGAAAATAAAAGTTATTAGAGTGGAAGAAATTGGATTACATAATTAATTAGGATCAAATTAAAATAAATTATGTAGAATTCATATTTTCACAATGAGGTCTTTAATTTATGCATCTTCCTATATTATAAGGGAAAGGTTTTCATCTTTGTATCCCATTTGTAGTATTTGTGTTAGAAAAGATATATTAATGTTACATATGCAAAATTTGTTCATAGATAAATCTCTTATAAATTTTAGAAAATACAAAATAAATATACGTTTATACACTTCTATTTGTTTCCCTAAGCATGACACATAATCTTTTTATAAAGGTCTTTTTGAATTGCTTATAGGTTGATAAACTTAATTTTAAAATACAACATGTTTTTAGCACACTAGATTAAAAAATATACTTATTTTAAAAATATATTAAATTAAATTTAAATATTTAATTATAATTTTATATAAAATATTCATTATCAATTTAAATACTTTAATATAAATTTTATAAAAAATATTTGTTATCAATTTAAATATTTAAATATTAATTTACATAAGTAAAAAATAAAATAGTTTTGATTAAATAATATAAAAAACAACTAAGAAATAATCGTCATCAATACATGAAAGTAAAGGGACAACTCCACTCCATAAGACTCAAGGTATAAAACTAATTATCCAAAATGAAAAGTACAGTTTTTGGTCTCTATTTTTTACGACAGTTATCTTGAATCTAGAACTGGCTTAAAAGGTAAGGTAACCTGCCCAGATTGCTTGAACAATAAATGAAGCACGTTCAAATTGTTTTCAGCTTAATAACGTTATTATTGTGTGTGAGTAACACTCATTAAGGAATTGATCGGAAGGAGAAAACAAAAGATATTAGAGTGGAAGAAATTAGATTACGGAATTAATTAGGATCAAATTAAAATAAATTAGGTAGAATTCATATTTTCATAATTACGTCTTTAATTTATGCATCTTCCTATATTATAAGGGAAAGGTTTTCATCTTTGTATCCCATTTGTAGTATTTGTGTTAGAAAAGATATATTAATGTTACATATGCAAAAATTGGTCATAGATAAATCTCTTATCAATTTTAGAAAATACAAAATAAATATACGTTTATACACTTCTATTTGTTTCCCTAAGCATGACACATAATCTTTTTATAAAGGTCTTTTTGAATTGCTTATAGGTTGATAAACTTAATTTTAAAATACAACATGTTTTTAGCACACTAGATTAAAAAATATACTTATATTAAAAATATATTAAATTAAATTTAAATATTTAATTATAATTTTATATAAAATATTCATTATCAATTTAAATACTTTAATATAAATTTTATAAAAAATATTTGTTATCAATTTAAATATTAATTTACATAAGTAAAAAATAAAATAGTTGTGATTAAATAATATAAAAAACAACTAAGAAATAATCGTCATCAATACATGAAAGTAAAGGGACAACTCCACTCCATAAGACTCAAGGTATAAAACTAATTATCCAAAATGAAAAGTACAGTTTTTGGTCTCTATTTTTTACGACAGTTATCTTGAATCTTAAATTGGCTTAAAAGGTAAGGTAACCTGCCCAGATTGCTTCAACAATAGATGAAGCACGTTCAAATTGTTTTCAGCTTAATAACGTTATTATTGTGTGTGAGTAACACTCATTAAGGAATTGATCGGAAGGAGAAAATAAAAGATATTAGAGTGGAAGAAATTAGATTACGGAATTAATTAGGATCAAATTAAAATAAATTAGGTAGAATTCATATTTTCATAATTACGTCTTTAATTTATGCATCTTCCTATATTATAAGGGAAAGGTTTTCATCTTTGTATCCCATTTGTAGTATTTGTGTTAGAAAAGATATATTAATGTTACATATGCCAAAATTGGTCATAGATAAATCTCTTATCAATTTTAGAAAATACAAAATAAATATACGTTTATACACTTCTATTTGTTTCCCTAAGCATGACACATAATCTTTTTATAAAGGTCTTTTTGAATTGCTTATAGGTTGATAAACTTAATTTTAAAATACAACATGTTTTTAGCACACTAGATTAAAAAATATACTTATATTAAAAGTATATTAAATTAAATTTAAATATTTAATTATAATTTTATATAAAATATTCATTATCAATTTAAAAAATTTAATATAAATTTTATAAAAAATATTTGTTATCAATTTAAATATTTAAATATTAATTTACATAAGTAAACAATAAAATAGTTGTGATTAAATAATATAAAAAACAACTAAGAAATAATCGTCATCAATACATGAAAGTAAAGGGACAACTCCACTCCATAAGACTCAGGGTATAAAACTAATTTTCCAAAATGAAAGTTACAGTTTTTGGTCTCTATTTTTTACGACAGTTATCTTGAATCTTGAACTGGCTTAAAAGGTAAGCTAACCTGCCCAGATTGCTTGAACAATAGATGAAGCAAGTTCAAATTGTTTTCAGCTTAATAACCTTATTATTGTGTGTGTGAGTAACACTAATTAAGGAATTGATCGGAAGGAGAAAATAAAAGTTATTAGAGTGGAAGAAATTGGATTACATAATTAATTAGGATCAAATTAAAATAAATTATGTAGAATTCATATTTTCACAATGAGGTCTTTAATTTATGCATCTTCCTATATTATAAGGGAAAGGTTTTCATCTTTGTATCCCATTTGTAGTATTTGTGTTAGAAAAGATATATTAATGTTACATATGCAAAATTTGTTCATAGATAAATCTCTTATAAATTTTAGAAAATACAAAATAAATATACGTTTATACACTTCTATTTGTTTCCCTAAGCATGACACATAATCTTTTTATAAAGGTCTTTTTGAATTGCTTATAGGTTGATAAACTTAATTTTAAAATACAACATGTTTTTAGCACACTAGATTAAAAAATATACTTATTTTAAAAATATATTAAATTAAATTTAAATATTTAATTATAATTTTATATAAAATATTCATTATCAATTTAAATACTTTAATATAAATTTTATAAAAAATATTTGTTATCAATTTAAATATTTAAATATTAATTTACATAAGTAAAAAATAAAATAGTTTTGATTAAATAATATAAAAAACAACTAAGAAATAATCGTCATCAATACATGAAAGTAAAGGGACAACTCCACTCCATAAGACTCAAGGTATAAAACTAATTATCCAAAATGAAAAGTACAGTTTTTGGTCTCTATTTTTTACGACAGTTATCTTGAATCTAGAACTGGCTTAAAAGGTAAGGTAACCTGCCCAGATTGCTTGAACAATAAATGAAGCACGTTCAAATTGTTTTCAGCTTAATAACGTTATTATTGTGTGTGAGTAACACTCATTAAGGAATTGATCGGAAGGAGAAAACAAAAGATATTAGAGTGGAAGAAATTAGATTACGGAATTAATTAGGATCAAATTAAAATAAATTAGGTAGAATTCATATTTTCATAATTACGTCTTTAATTTATGCATCTTCCTATATTATAAGGGAAAGGTTTTCATCTTTGTATCCCATTTGTAGTATTTGTGTTAGAAAAGATATATTAATGTTACATATGCAAAAATTGGTCATAGATAAATCTCTTATCAATTTTAGAAAATACAAAATAAATATACGTTTATACACTTCTATTTGTTTCCCTAAGCATGACACATAATCTTTTTATAAAGGTCTTTTTGAATTGCTTATAGGTTGATAAACTTAATTTTAAAATACAACATGTTTTTAGCACACTAGATTAAAAAATATACTTATATTAAAAATATATTAAATTAAATTTAAATATTTAATTATAATTTTATATAAAATATTCATTATCAATTTAAATACTTTAATATAAATTTTATAAAAAATATTTGTTATCAATTTAAATATTAATTTACATAAGTAAAAAATAAAATAGTTGTGATTAAATAATATAAAAAACAACTAAGAAATAATCGTCATCAATACATGAAAGTAAAGGGACAACTCCACTCCATAAGACTCAAGGTATAAAACTAATTATCCAAAATGAAAAGTACAGTTTTTGGTCTCTATTTTTTACGACAGTTATCTTGAATCTTAAATTGGCTTAAAAGGTAAGGTAACCTGCCCAGATTGCTTCAACAATAGATGAAGCACGTTCAAATTGTTTTCAGCTTAATAACGTTATTATTGTGTGTGAGTAACACTCATTAAGGAATTGATCGGAAGGAGAAAATAAAAGATATTAGAGTGGAAGAAATTAGATTACGGAATTAATTAGGATCAAATTAAAATAAATTAGGTAGAATTCATATTTTCATAATTACGTCTTTAATTTATGCATCTTCCTATATTATAAGGGAAAGGTTTTCATCTTTGTATCCCATTTGTAGTATTTGTGTTAGAAAAGATATATTAATGTTACATATGCCAAAATTGGTCATAGATAAATCTCTTATCAATTTTAGAAAATACAAAATAAATATACGTTTATACACTTCTATTTGTTTCCCTAAGCATGACACATAATCTTTTTATAAAGGTCTTTTTGAATTGCTTATAGGTTGATAAACTTAATTTTAAAATACAACATGTTTTTAGCACACTAGATTAAAAAATATACTTATATTAAAAGTATATTAAATTAAATTTAAATATTTAATTATAATTTTATATAAAATATTCATTATCAATTTAAAAAATTTAATATAAATTTTATAAAAAATATTTGTTATCAATTTAAATATTTAAATATTAATTTACATAAGTAAACAATAAAATAGTTGTGATTAAATAATATAAAAAACAACTAAGAAATAATCGTCATCAATACATGAAAGTAAAGGGACAACTCCACTCCATAAGACTCAGGGTATAAAACTAATTATCCAAAATGAAAGTTATAGTTTTTGGTCTCTATTTTTTACGACAATTATCTTGAATCTTGAACTGGCTTAAAAGGTAAGCTAACCTGCCCAGATTGCTTGAACAATAGATGAAGCAAGTTCGAATTGTTTTCAGCTTAATAACGTTATTATTGTGTGTGTGAGTAACACTAATTAAGGAATTGATTGGAAGGAGAAAACAAAAGATATTAGAGTGGAAGAAATTAGATTAAATAATTAATTAGGATCAAATTAAAATAAATTATGTAGAATTCGTATTTTCACAATGAGGTCTTTAATTTATGCATCTTCCTATATTATAAGGGAAAGGTTTTCATCTTTGTATCCCATTTGTAGTATTTGTGTTAGAAAAGATATATTAATGTTACATATGCAAAAATTGTTCATAGATAAATCTCTTATAAATTTTAGAAAATACAAAATAAATATACGTTTATACACTTCTATTTGTTTCCCTAAGCATGACACATAATCTTTTTATAAAGGTCTTTTTGAATTGCTTATAGGTTGATAAACTTAATTTTAAAATACAACATGTTTTTAGCACACTAGATTAAAAAATATACTTATATTAAAAATATATTAAATTAAATTTAAATATTTAATTATAATTTTATATAAAATATTCATTATCAATTTAAATACTTTAATATAAATTTTATAAAAAATATTTGTTATCAATTTAAATATTTAAATATTAATTTACATAAGTAAAAAATAAAATAGTTGTGATTAAATAATATAAAAAACAACTAAGAAATAATCGTCATCAATACATGAAAGTAAAGGGACAACTCCACTCCATAAGACTCAAGGTATAAAACTAATTATCCAAAATGAAAAGTACAGTTTTTGGTCTCTATTTTTTACGACAGTTATCTTGAATCTTGAACTGGCTTAAAAGGTAAGCTAACCTGCCCAGATTGCTTGAACAATAGATGAAGCAAGTTCAAATTGTTTTCAGCTTAATAACGTTATTATTGTGTGTGTGAGTAACACTAATTAAGGAATTGATCGGAAGGAGAAAACAAAAGATATTAGAGTGGAAGAAATTAGATTACACAATTAATTAGGATCAAATTAAAATAAATTATGTAGAATTCATATTTTCACAATGACGTCTTTAATTTATGCATCTTCCTATATTATAAGGGAAAGGTTTTCATCTTTGTATCCCATTTCTAGTATTTGTGTTAGAAAAGATATATTAATGTTACATATGCAAAAATTGTTCATAGATAAATCTCTTATAAATTTTAGAAAATACAAAATAAATATACGTTTATACACTTCTATTTGTTTCCCTAAGCATGACACATAATCTTTTTATAAAGGTCTTTTTGAATTGCTTATAGGTTGATAAACTTAATTTTAAAATACAACATGTTTTTAGCACACTAGATTAAAAAATATACTTATATTAAAAATATATTAAATTAAATTTAAATATTTAATTATAATTTTATATAAAATATTCATAATCAATTTAAATACTTTAATATAAATTTTATAAAAAATATTTGTTATCAATTTAAATATTTAAATATTAATTTACATAAGTAAACAATAAAATAGTTGTGATTAAATAATATAAAAAACAACTAAGAAATAATCGTCATCAATACATGAAAGTAAAGGGACAACTCCACTCCATAAGACTCAGGGTATAAAACTAATTATCCAAAATGTAAGTTACAGTTTTTGGTCTCTATTTTTTACGACAGTTATCTTGAATCTTGAACTGGCTTAAAAGGTAAGCTAACCTGCCCAGATTGCTTGAACAATAGATGAAGCAAGTTCAAATTGTTTTCAGCTTAATAACGTTATTATTGTGTGTGTGAGTAACACTAATTAAGGAATTGATCGGAAGGAGAAAACAAAAGATATTAGAGTGGAAGAAATTAGATTACATAATTAATTAGGATCAAATTAAAATAAATTATGTAGAATTCATATTTTCACAATGACGTCTTTAATTTATGCATCTTCCTATATTATAAGGGAAAGGTTTTCATCTTTGTATCCCATTTGTAGTATTTGTGTTAGAAAAGATATATTAATGTTACATATGCAAAAATTGTTCATAGATAAATCTCTTATAAATTTTAGAAAATACAAAATAAATATACGTTTATACACTTCTATTTGTTTCCCTAAGCATGACACATAATCTTTTTATAAAGGTCTTTTTGAATTGCTTATAGGTTGATAAACTTAATTTTAAAATACAACATGTTTTTAGCACACTAGATTAAAAAATATACTTATATTAAAAATATATTAAATTAAATTTAAATATTTAATTATAATTTTATATAAAATATTCATTATCAATTTAAATACTTTAATATAAATTTTATAAAAAATATTTGTTATCAATTTAAATATTTAAATATTAATTTACATAAGTAAACAATAAAATAGTTGTGATTAAATAATATAAAAAACAACTAAGAAATAATCGTCATCAATACATGAAAGTAAAGGGACAACTCCACTCCATAAGACTCAGGGTATAAAACTAATTATCCAAAATGAAAGTTACAGTTTTTGGTCTCTATTTTTTACGACAGTTATCTTGAATCTTGAACTGGCTTAAAAGGTAAGCTAACCTGCCCAGATTGCTTGAACAATAGATGAAGCAAGTTCAAATTGTTTTCAGCTTAATAACGTTATTATTGTGTGTGTGAGTAACACTAATTAAGGAATTGATCGGAAGGAGAAAACAAAAGATATTAGAGTGGAAGAAATTAGATTACATAATTAATTAGGATCAAATTAAAATAAATTATGTCGAATTCATATTTTCACAATGAGGCCTTTAATTTATGCATCTTCCTATATTATAAGGGAAAGGTTTTCATCTTTGTATCCCATTTGTAGTATTTGTGTTAGAAAAGATATATTAATGTTACATATGCAAAAATTGGTCATAGATAAATCTCTTATAAATTTTAGAAAATACAAAATAAATATACGTTTATACACTTCTATTTGTTTCCCTAAGCATGACACATAATCTTTTTATAAAGGTCTTTTTGAATTGCTTATAGGTTGATAAACTTAATTTTAAAATACAACATGATTTTAGCACACTAGATTAAAAAATATACTTATATTAAAAATATATTAAATTAAATTTAAATATTTAATTATAATTTTATGTTAAATATTCATTATCAATTTAAATACTTTAATATAAATTTTATAAAAAATATTTGTTATCAATTTAAATATTTAAATATTAATTTACATAAGTAAAAAATAAAATAGTTGTGATTAAATAATATAAAAAACAACTAAGAAATAATCGTCATCAATACATGAAAGTAAAGGGACAACTCCACTCCATAAGACTCAAGGTATAAAACTAATTATCCAAAATGAAAAGTACAGTTTTTGGTCTCTATTTTTTACGACAGTTATCTTGAATCTTAAATTGGCTTAAAAGGTAAGGTAACCTGCCCAGATTGCTTCAACAATAGATGAAGCACGTTCAAATTGTTTTCAGCTTAATAACGTTATTATTGTGTGTGAGTAACACTCATTAAGGAATTGATCGGAAGGAGAAAATAAAAGATATTAGAGTGGAAGAAATTAGATTACGGAATTAATTAGGATCAAATTAAAATAAATTAGGTAGAATTCATATTTTCATAATTACGTCTTTAATTTATGCATCTTCCTATATTATAAGGGAAAGGTTTTCATCTTTGTATCCCATTTGTAGTATTTGTGTTAGAAAAGATATATTAATGTTACATATGCCAAAATTGGTCATAGATAAATCTCTTATCAATTTTAGAAAATACAAAATAAATATACGTTTATACACTTCTATTTGTTTCCCTAAGCATGACACATAATCTTTTTATAAAGGTCTTTTTGAATTGCTTATAGGTTGATAAACTTAATTTTAAAATACAACATGTTTTTAGCACACTAGATTAAAAAATATACTTATATTAAAAGTATATTAAATTAAATTTAAATATTTAATTATAATTTTATATAAAATATTCATTATCAATTTAAAAAATTTAATATAAATTTTATAAAAAATATTTGTTATCAATTTAAATATTTAAATATTAATTTACATAAGTAAACAATAAAATAGTTGTGATTAAATAATATAAAAAACAACTAAGAAATAATCGTCATCAATACATGAAAGTAAAGGGACAACTCCACTCCATAAGACTCAGGGTATAAAACTAATTTTCCAAAATGAAAGTTACAGTTTTTGGTCTCTATTTTTTACGACAGTTATCTTGAATCTTGAACTGGCTTAAAAGGTAAGCTAACCTGCCCAGATTGCTTGAACAATAGATGAAGCAAGTTCAAATTGTTTTCAGCTTAATAACCTTATTATTGTGTGTGTGAGTAACACTAATTAAGGAATTGATCGGAAGGAGAAAATAAAAGTTATTAGAGTGGAAGAAATTGGATTACATAATTAATTAGGATCAAATTAAAATAAATTATGTAGAATTCATATTTTCACAATGAGGTCTTTAATTTATGCATCTTCCTATATTATAAGGGAAAGGTTTTCATCTTTGTATCCCATTTGTAGTATTTGTGTTAGAAAAGATATATTAATGTTACATATGCAAAATTTGTTCATAGATAAATCTCTTATAAATTTTAGAAAATACAAAATAAATATACGTTTATACACTTCTATTTGTTTCCCTAAGCATGACACATAATCTTTTTATAAAGGTCTTTTTGAATTGCTTATAGGTTGATAAACTTAATTTTAAAATACAACATGTTTTTAGCACACTAGATTAAAAAATATACTTATTTTAAAAATATATTAAATTAAATTTAAATATTTAATTATAATTTTATATAAAATATTCATTATCAATTTAAATACTTTAATATAAATTTTATAAAAAATATTTGTTATCAATTTAAATATTTAAATATTAATTTACATAAGTAAAAAATAAAATAGTTTTGATTAAATAATATAAAAAACAACTAAGAAATAATCGTCATCAATACATGAAAGTAAAGGGACAACTCCACTCCATAAGACTCAAGGTATAAAACTAATTATCCAAAATGAAAAGTACAGTTTTTGGTCTCTATTTTTTACGACAGTTATCTTGAATCTAGAACTGGCTTAAAAGGTAAGGTAACCTGCCCAGATTGCTTGAACAATAAATGAAGCACGTTCAAATTGTTTTCAGCTTAATAACGTTATTATTGTGTGTGAGTAACACTCATTAAGGAATTGATCGGAAGGAGAAAACAAAAGATATTAGAGTGGAAGAAATTAGATTACGGAATTAATTAGGATCAAATTAAAATAAATTAGGTAGAATTCATATTTTCATAATTACGTCTTTAATTTATGCATCTTCCTATATTATAAGGGAAAGGTTTTCATCTTTGTATCCCATTTGTAGTATTTGTGTTAGAAAAGATATATTAATGTTACATATGCAAAAATTGGTCATAGATAAATCTCTTATCAATTTTAGAAAATACAAAATAAATATACGTTTATACACTTCTATTTGTTTCCCTAAGCATGACACATAATCTTTTTATAAAGGTCTTTTTGAATTGCTTATAGGTTGATAAACTTAATTTTAAAATACAACATGTTTTTAGCACACTAGATTAAAAAATATACTTATATTAAAAATATATTAAATTAAATTTAAATATTTAATTATAATTTTATATAAAATATTCATTATCAATTTAAATACTTTAATATAAATTTTATAAAAAATATTTGTTATCAATTTAAATATTAATTTACATAAGTAAAAAATAAAATAGTTGTGATTAAATAATATAAAAAACAACTAAGAAATAATCGTCATCAATACATGAAAGTAAAGGGACAACTCCACTCCATAAGACTCAAGGTATAAAACTAATTATCCAAAATGAAAAGTACAGTTTTTGGTCTCTATTTTTTACGACAGTTATCTTGAATCTTAAATTGGCTTAAAAGGTAAGGTAACCTGCCCAGATTGCTTCAACAATAGATGAAGCACGTTCAAATTGTTTTCAGCTTAATAACGTTATTATTGTGTGTGAGTAACACTCATTAAGGAATTGATCGGAAGGAGAAAATAAAAGATATTAGAGTGGAAGAAATTAGATTACGGAATTAATTAGGATCAAATTAAAATAAATTAGGTAGAATTCATATTTTCATAATTACGTCTTTAATTTATGCATCTTCCTATATTATAAGGGAAAGGTTTTCATCTTTGTATCCCATTTGTAGTATTTGTGTTAGAAAAGATATATTAATGTTACATATGCCAAAATTGGTCATAGATAAATCTCTTATCAATTTTAGAAAATACAAAATAAATATACGTTTATACACTTCTATTTGTTTCCCTAAGCATGACACATAATCTTTTTATAAAGGTCTTTTTGAATTGCTTATAGGTTGATAAACTTAATTTTAAAATACAACATGTTTTTAGCACACTAGATTAAAAAATATACTTATATTAAAAGTATATTAAATTAAATTTAAATATTTAATTATAATTTTATATAAAATATTCATTATCAATTTAAAAAATTTAATATAAATTTTATAAAAAATATTTGTTATCAATTTAAATATTTAAATATTAATTTACATAAGTAAACAATAAAATAGTTGTGATTAAATAATATAAAAAACAACTAAGAAATAATCGTCATCAATACATGAAAGTAAAGGGACAACTCCACTCCATAAGACTCAGGGTATAAAACTAATTATCCAAAATGAAAGTTATAGTTTTTGGTCTCTATTTTTTACGACAGTTATCTTGAATCTTGAACTGGCTTAAAAGGTAAGCTAACCTGCCCAGATTGCTTGAACAATAGATGAAGCAAGTTCGAATTGTTTTCAGCTTAATAACGTTATTATTGCGTGTGTGAGTAACACTAATTAAGGAATTGATTGGAAGGAGAAAACAAAAGATATTAGAGTGGAAGAAATTAGATTAAATAATTAATTAGGATCAAATTAAAATAAATTATGTAGAATTCGTATTTTCACAATGAGGTCTTTAATTTATGCATCTTCCTATATTATAAGGGAAAGGTTTTCATCTTTGTATCCCATTTGTAGTATTTGTGTTAGAAAAGATATATTAATGTTACATATGCAAAAATTGTTCATAGATAAATCTCTTATAAATTTTAGAAAATACAAAATAAATATACGTTTATACACTTCTATTTGTTTCCCTAAGCATGACACATAATCTTTTTATAAAGGTCTTTTTGAATTGCTTATAGGTTGATAAACTTAATTTTAAAATACAACATGTTTTTAGCACACTAGATTAAAAAATATACTTATATTAAAAATATATTAAATTAAATTTAAATATTTAATTATAATTTTATATAAAATATTCATTATCAATTTAAATACTTTAATATAAATTTTATAAAAAATATTTGTTATCAATTTAAATATTTAAATATTAATTTACATAAGTAAAAAATAAAATAGTTGTGATTAAATAATATAAAAAACAACTAAGAAATAATCGTCATCAATACATGAAAGTAAAGGGACAACTCCACTCCATAAGACTCAAGGTATAAAACTAATTATCCAAAATGAAAAGTACAGTTTTTGGTCTCTATTTTTTACGACAGTTATCTTGAATCTTGAACTGGCTTAAAAGGTAAGCTAACCTGCCCAGATTGCTTGAACAATAGATGAAGCAAGTTCAAATTGTTTTCAGCTTAATAACGTTATTATTGTGTGTGTGAGTAACACTAATTAAGGAATTGATCGGAAGGAGAAAACAAAAGATATTAGAGTGGAAGAAATTAGATTACACAATTAATTAGGATCAAATTAAAATAAATTATGTAGAATTCATATTTTCACAATGACGTCTTTAATTTATGCATCTTCCTATATTATAAGGGAAAGGTTTTCATCTTTGTATCCCATTTCTAGTATTTGTGTTAGAAAAGATATATTAATGTTACATATGCAAAAATTGTTCATAGATAAATCTCTTATAAATTTTAGAAAATACAAAATAAATATACGTTTATACACTTCTATTTGTTTCCCTAAGCATGACACATAATCTTTTTATAAAGGTCTTTTTGAATTGCTTATAGGTTGATAAACTTAATTTTAAAATACAACATGTTTTTAGCACACTAGATTAAAAAATATACTTATATTAAAAATATATTAAATTAAATTTAAATATTTAATTATAATTTTATATAAAATATTCATAATCAATTTAAATACTTTAATATAAATTTTATAAAAAATATTTGTTATCAATTTAAATATTTAAATATTAATTTACATAAGTAAACAATAAAATAGTTGTGATTAAATAATATAAAAAACAACTAAGAAATAATCGTCATCAATACATGAAAGTAAAGGGACAACTCCACTCCATAAGACTCAGGGTATAAAACTAATTATCCAAAATGTAAGTTACAGTTTTTGGTCTCTATTTTTTACGACAGTTATCTTGAATCTTGAACTGGCTTAAAAGGTAAGCTAACCTGCCCAGATTGCTTGAACAATAGATGAAGCAAGTTCAAATTGTTTTCAGCTTAATAACGTTATTATTGTGTGTGTGAGTAACACTAATTAAGGAATTGATCGGAAGGAGAAAACAAAAGATATTAGAGTGGAAGAAATTAGATTACATAATTAATTAGGATCAAATTAAAATAAATTATGTAGAATTCATATTTTCACAATGACGTCTTTAATTTATGCATCTTCCTATATTATAAGGGAAAGGTTTTCATCTTTGTATCCCATTTGTAGTATTTGTGTTAGAAAAGATATATTAATGTTACATATGCAAAAATTGTTCATAGATAAATCTCTTATAAATTTTAGAAAATACAAAATAAATATACGTTTATACACTTCTATTTGTTTCCCTAAGCATGACACATAATCTTTTTATAAAGGTCTTTTTGAATTGCTTATAGGTTGATAAACTTAATTTTAAAATACAACATGTTTTTAGCACACTAGATTAAAAAATATACTTATATTAAAAATATATTAAATTAAATTTAAATATTTAATTATAATTTTATATAAAATATTCATTATCAATTTAAATACTTTAATATAAATTTTATAAAAAATATTTGTTATCAATTTAAATATTTAAATATTAATTTACATAAGTAAACAATAAAATAGTTGTGATTAAATAATATAAAAAACAACTAAGAAATAATCGTCATCAATACATGAAAGTAAAGGGACAACTCCACTCCATAAGACTCAGGGTATAAAACTAATTATCCAAAATGAAAGTTACAGTTTTTGGTCTCTATTTTTTACGACAGTTATCTTGAATCTTGAACTGGCTTAAAAGGTAAGCTAACCTGCCCAGATTGCTTGAACAATAGATGAAGCAAGTTCAAATTGTTTTCAGCTTAATAACGTTATTATTGCGTGTGTGAGTAACACTAATTAAGGAATTGATTGGAAGGAGAAAACAAAAGATATTAGAGTGGAAGAAATTAGATTAAATAATTAATTAGGATCAAATTAAAATAAATTATGTAGAATTCGTATTTTCACAATGAGGTCTTTAATTTATGCATCTTCCTATATTATAAGGGAAAGGTTTTCATCTTTGTATCCCATTTGTAGTATTTGTGTTAGAAAAGATATATTAATGTTACATATGCAAAAATTGTTCATAGATAAATCTCTTATAAATTTTAGAAAATACAAAATAAATATACGTTTATACACTTCTATTTGTTTCCCTAAGCATGACACATAATCTTTTTATAAAGGTCTTTTTGAATTGCTTATAGGTTGATAAACTTAATTTTAAAATACAACATGTTTTTAGCACACTAGATTAAAAAATATACTTATATTAAAAATATATTAAATTAAATTTAAATATTTAATTATAATTTTATATAAAATATTCATTATCAATTTAAATACTTTAATATAAATTTTATAAAAAATATTTGTTATCAATTTAAATATTTAAATATTAATTTACATAAGTAAAAAATAAAATAGTTGTGATTAAATAATATAAAAAACAACTAAGAAATAATCGTCATCAATACATGAAAGTAAAGGGACAACTCCACTCCATAAGACTCAAGGTATAAAACTAATTATCCAAAATGAAAAGTACAGTTTTTGGTCTCTATTTTTTACGACAGTTATCTTGAATCTTGAACTGGCTTAAAAGGTAAGCTAACCTGCCCAGATTGCTTGAACAATAGATGAAGCAAGTTCAAATTGTTTTCAGCTTAATAACGTTATTATTGTGTGTGTGAGTAACACTAATTAAGGAATTGATCGGAAGGAGAAAACAAAAGATATTAGAGTGGAAGAAATTAGATTACACAATTAATTAGGATCAAATTAAAATAAATTATGTAGAATTCATATTTTCACAATGACGTCTTTAATTTATGCATCTTCCTATATTATAAGGGAAAGGTTTTCATCTTTGTATCCCATTTCTAGTATTTGTGTTAGAAAAGATATATTAATGTTACATATGCAAAAATTGTTCATAGATAAATCTCTTATAAATTTTAGAAAATACAAAATAAATATACGTTTATACACTTCTATTTGTTTCCCTAAGCATGACACATAATCTTTTTATAAAGGTCTTTTTGAATTGCTTATAGGTTGATAAACTTAATTTTAAAATACAACATGTTTTTAGCACACTAGATTAAAAAATATACTTATATTAAAAATATATTAAATTAAATTTAAATATTTAATTATAATTTTATATAAAATATTCATAATCAATTTAAATACTTTAATATAAATTTTATAAAAAATATTTGTTATCAATTTAAATATTTAAATATTAATTTACATAAGTAAACAATAAAATAGTTGTGATTAAATAATATAAAAAACAACTAAGAAATAATCGTCATCAATACATGAAAGTAAAGGGACAACTCCACTCCATAAGACTCAGGGTATAAAACTAATTATCCAAAATGTAAGTTACAGTTTTTGGTCTCTATTTTTTACGACAGTTATCTTGAATCTTGAACTGGCTTAAAAGGTAAGCTAACCTGCCCAGATTGCTTGAACAATAGATGAAGCAAGTTCAAATTGTTTTCAGCTTAATAACGTTATTATTGTGTGTGTGAGTAACACTAATTAAGGAATTGATCGGAAGGAGAAAACAAAAGATATTAGAGTGGAAGAAATTAGATTACATAATTAATTAGGATCAAATTAAAATAAATTATGTAGAATTCATATTTTCACAATGACGTCTTTAATTTATGCATCTTCCTATATTATAAGGGAAAGGTTTTCATCTTTGTATCCCATTTGTAGTATTTGTGTTAGAAAAGATATATTAATGTTACATATGCAAAAATTGTTCATAGATAAATCTCTTATAAATTTTAGAAAATACAAAATAAATATACGTTTATACACTTCTATTTGTTTCCCTAAGCATGACACATAATCTTTTTATAAAGGTCTTTTTGAATTGCTTATAGGTTGATAAACTTAATTTTAAAATACAACATGTTTTTAGCACACTAGATTAAAAAATATACTTATATTAAAAATATATTAAATTAAATTTAAATATTTAATTATAATTTTATATAAAATATTCATTATCAATTTAAATACTTTAATATAAATTTTATAAAAAATATTTGTTATCAATTTAAATATTTAAATATTAATTTACATAAGTAAACAATAAAATAGTTGTGATTAAATAATATAAAAAACAACTAAGAAATAATCGTCATCAATACATGAAAGTAAAGGGACAACTCCACTCCATAAGACTCAGGGTATAAAACTAATTATCCAAAATGAAAGTTACAGTTTTTGGTCTCTATTTTTTACGACAGTTATCTTGAATCTTGAACTGGCTTAAAAGGTAAGCTAACCTGCCCAGATTGCTTGAACAATAGATGAAGCAAGTTCAAATTGTTTTCAGCTTAATAACGTTATTATTGTGTGTGTGAGTAACACTAATTAAGGAATTGATCGGAAGGAGAAAACAAAAGATATTAGAGTGGAAGAAATTAGATTACATAATTAATTAGGATCAAATTAAAATAAATTATGTCGAATTCATATTTTCACAATGAGGCCTTTAATTTATGCATCTTCCTATATTATAAGGGAAAGGTTTTCATCTTTGTATCCCATTTGTAGTATTTGTGTTAGAAAAGATATATTAATGTTACATATGCAAAAATTGGTCATAGATAAATCTCTTATAAATTTTAGAAAATACAAAATAAATATACGTTTATACACTTCTATTTGTTTCCCTAAGCATGACACATAATCTTTTTATAAAGGTCTTTTTGAATTGCTTATAGGTTGATAAACTTAATTTTAAAATACAACATGATTTTAGCACACTAGATTAAAAAATATACTTATATTAAAAATATATTAAATTAAATTTAAATATTTAATTATAATTTTATGTTAAATATTCATTATCAATTTAAATACTTTAATATAAATTTTATAAAAAATATTTGTTATCAATTTAAATATTTAAATATTAATTTACATAAGTAAAAAATAAAATAGTTGTGATTAAATAATATAAAAAACAACTAAGAAATAATCGTCATCAATACATGAAAGTAAAGTTACAACTCCACTCCATAAGACTCAGGGTATAAAACTAATTATCCAAAATGAAAGTTACAGTTTTTGGTCTCTATTTTTTACGACAGTTATCTTGAATCTTGAACTGGCTTAAAAGGTAAGCTAACCTGCCCAGATTGCTTGAACAATAGATGAAGCAAGTTCAAATTGTTTTCAGCTTAATAACGTTATTATTGTGTGTGTGAGTAACACTAATTAAGGAATTGATCGGAAGGAGAAAACAAAAGATATTAGAGTGGAAGAAATTAGATTACATAATTAATTAGGATCAAATTAAAATAAATTATGTAGAATTCATATTTTCACAATGACGTCTTTAATTTATGCATCTTCCTATATTATAAGGGAAAGGTTTTCATCTTTGTATCCCATTTGTAGTATTTGTGTTAGAAAAGATATATTAATGTTACATATGCAAAAATTGTTCATAGATAAATCTCTTATAAATTTTAGAAAATACAAAATAAATATACGTTTATACACTTCTATTTGTTTCCCTAAGCATGACACATAATCTTTTTATAAAGGTCTTTTTGAATTGCTTATAGGTTGATAAACTTAATTTTAAAATACAACATGTTTTTAGCACACTAGATTAAAAAATATACTTATATTAAAAATATATTAAATTAAATTTAAATATTTAATTATAATTTTATATAAAATATTCATTATCAATTTAAATACTTTAATATAAATTTTATAAAAAATATTTGTTATCAATTTAAATATTAATTTACATAAGTAAAAAATAAAATAGTTTTGATTAAATAATATAAAAAACAACTAAGAAATAATCGTCATCAATACATGAAAGTAAAGGGACAACTCCACTCCATAAGACTCAAGGTATAAAACTAATTATCCAAAATGAAAAGTACAGTTTTTGGTCTCTATTTTTTACGACAGTTATCTTGAATCTAGAACTGGCTTAAAAGGTAAGGTAACCTGCCCAGATTGCTTGAACAATAAATGAAGCACGTTCATATTGTTTTCAGCTTAATAACGTTATTATTGTGTGTGAGTAACACTCATTAAGGAATTGATCGGAAGGAGAAAACAAAAGATATTAGAGTGGAAGAAATTAGATTACGGAATTAATTAGGATCAAATTAAAATAAATTAGGTAGAATTCATATTTTCATAATTACGTCTTTAATTTATGCATCTTCCTATATTATAAGGGAAAGGTTTTCATCTTTGTATCCCATTTGTAGTATTTGTGTTAGAAAAGATATATTAATGTTACATATGCAAAAATTGGTCATAGATAAATCTCTTATCAATTTTAGAAAATACAAAATAAATATACGTTTATACACTTCTATTTGTTTCCCTAAGCATGACACATAATCTTTTTATAAAGGTCTTTTTGAATTGCTTATAGGTTGATAAACTTAATTTTAAAATACAACATGTTTTTAGCACACTAGATTAAAAAATATACTTATATTAAAAATATATTAAATTAAATTTAAATATTTAATTATAATTTTATATAAAATATTCATTATCAATTTAAATACTTTAATATAAATTTTATAAAAAATATTTGTTATCAATTTAAATATTAATTTACATAAGTAAAAAATAAAATAGTTGTGATTAAATAATATAAAAAACAACTAAGAAATAATCGTCATCAATACATGAAAGTAAAGGGACAACTCCACTCCATAAGACTCAAGGTATAAAACTAATTATCCAAAATGAAAAGTACAGTTTTTGGTCTCTATTTTTTACGACAGTTATCTTGAATCTTAAATTGGCTTAAAAGGTAAGGTAACCTGCCCAGATTGCTTCAACAATAGATGAAGCACGTTCAAATTGTTTTCAGCTTAATAACGTTATTATTGTGTGTGAGTAACACTCATTAAGGAATTGATCGGAAGGAGAAAATAAAAGATATTAGAGTGGAAGAAATTAGATTACGGAATTAATTAGGATCAAATTAAAATAAATTAGGTAGAATTCATATTTTCATAATTACGTCTTTAATTTATGCATCTTCCTATATTATAAGGGAAAGGTTTTCATCTTTGTATCCCATTTGTAGTATTTGTGTTAGAAAAGATATATTAATGTTACATATGCCAAAATTGGTCATAGATAAATCTCTTATCAATTTTAGAAAATACAAAATAAATATACGTTTATACACTTCTATTTGTTTCCCTAAGCATGACACATAATCTTTTTATAAAGGTCTTTTTGAATTGCTTATAGGTTGATAAACTTAATTTTAAAATACAACATGTTTTTAGCACACTAGATTAAAAAATATACTTATATTAAAAGTATATTAAATTAAATTTAAATATTTAATTATAATTTTATATAAAATATTCATTATCAATTTAAAAAATTTAATATAAATTTTATAAAAAATATTTGTTATCAATTTAAATATTTAAATATTAATTTACATAAGTAAACAATAAAATAGTTGTGATTAAATAATATAAAAAACAACTAAGAAATAATCGTCATCAATACATGAAAGTAAAGGGACAACTCCACTCCATAAGACTCAGGGTATAAAACTAATTATCCAAAATGAAAGTTATAGTTTTTGGTCTCTATTTTTTACGACAGTTATCTTGAATCTTGAACTGGCTTAAAAGGTAAGCTAACCTGCCCAGATTGCTTGAACAATAGATGAAGCAAGTTCGAATTGTTTTCAGCTTAATAACGTTATTATTGCGTGTGTGAGTAACACTAATTAAGGAATTGATTGGAAGGAGAAAACAAAAGATATTAGAGTGGAAGAAATTAGATTAAATAATTAATTAGGATCAAATTAAAATAAATTATGTAGAATTCGTATTTTCACAATGAGGTCTTTAATTTATGCATCTTCCTATATTATAAGGGAAAGGTTTTCATCTTTGTATCCCATTTGTAGTATTTGTGTTAGAAAAGATATATTAATGTTACATATGCAAAAATTGTTCATAGATAAATCTCTTATAAATTTTAGAAAATACAAAATAAATATACGTTTATACACTTCTATTTGTTTCCCTAAGCATGACACATAATCTTTTTATAAAGGTCTTTTTGAATTGCTTATAGGTTGATAAACTTAATTTTAAAATACAACATGTTTTTAGCACACTAGATTAAAAAATATACTTATATTAAAAATATATTAAATTAAATTTAAATATTTAATTATAATTTTATATAAAATATTCATTATCAATTTAAATACTTTAATATAAATTTTATAAAAAATATTTGTTATCAATTTAAATATTTAAATATTAATTTACATAAGTAAAAAATAAAATAGTTGTGATTAAATAATATAAAAAACAACTAAGAAATAATCGTCATCAATACATGAAAGTAAAGGGACAACTCCACTCCATAAGACTCAAGGTATAAAACTAATTATCCAAAATGAAAAGTACAGTTTTTGGTCTCTATTTTTTACGACAGTTATCTTGAATCTTGAACTGGCTTAAAAGGTAAGCTAACCTGCCCAGATTGCTTGAACAATAGATGAAGCAAGTTCAAATTGTTTTCAGCTTAATAACGTTATTATTGTGTGTGTGAGTAACACTAATTAAGGAATTGATCGGAAGGAGAAAACAAAAGATATTAGAGTGGAAGAAATTAGATTACACAATTAATTAGGATCAAATTAAAATAAATTATGTAGAATTCATATTTTCACAATGACGTCTTTAATTTATGCATCTTCCTATATTATAAGGGAAAGGTTTTCATCTTTGTATCCCATTTCTAGTATTTGTGTTAGAAAAGATATATTAATGTTACATATGCAAAAATTGTTCATAGATAAATCTCTTATAAATTTTAGAAAATACAAAATAAATATACGTTTATACACTTCTATTTGTTTCCCTAAGCATGACACATAATCTTTTTATAAAGGTCTTTTTGAATTGCTTATAGGTTGATAAACTTAATTTTAAAATACAACATGTTTTTAGCACACTAGATTAAAAAATATACTTATATTAAAAATATATTAAATTAAATTTAAATATTTAATTATAATTTTATATAAAATATTCATAATCAATTTAAATACTTTAATATAAATTTTATAAAAAATATTTGTTATCAATTTAAATATTTAAATATTAATTTACATAAGTAAACAATAAAATAGTTGTGATTAAATAATATAAAAAACAACTAAGAAATAATCGTCATCAATACATGAAAGTAAAGGGACAACTCCACTCCATAAGACTCAGGGTATAAAACTAATTATCCAAAATGTAAGTTACAGTTTTTGGTCTCTATTTTTTACGACAGTTATCTTGAATCTTGAACTGGCTTAAAAGGTAAGCTAACCTGCCCAGATTGCTTGAACAATAGATGAAGCAAGTTCAAATTGTTTTCAGCTTAATAACGTTATTATTGTGTGTGTGAGTAACACTAATTAAGGAATTGATCGGAAGGAGAAAACAAAAGATATTAGAGTGGAAGAAATTAGATTACATAATTAATTAGGATCAAATTAAAATAAATTATGTAGAATTCATATTTTCACAATGACGTCTTTAATTTATGCATCTTCCTATATTATAAGGGAAAGGTTTTCATCTTTGTATCCCATTTGTAGTATTTGTGTTAGAAAAGATATATTAATGTTACATATGCAAAAATTGTTCATAGATAAATCTCTTATAAATTTTAGAAAATACAAAATAAATATACGTTTATACACTTCTATTTGTTTCCCTAAGCATGACACATAATCTTTTTATAAAGGTCTTTTTGAATTGCTTATAGGTTGATAAACTTAATTTTAAAATACAACATGTTTTTAGCACACTAGATTAAAAAATATACTTATATTAAAAATATATTAAATTAAATTTAAATATTTAATTATAATTTTATATAAAATATTCATTATCAATTTAAATACTTTAATATAAATTTTATAAAAAATATTTGTTATCAATTTAAATATTTAAATATTAATTTACATAAGTAAACAATAAAATAGTTGTGATTAAATAATATAAAAAACAACTAAGAAATAATCGTCATCAATACATGAAAGTAAAGGGACAACTCCACTCCATAAGACTCAGGGTATAAAACTAATTATCCAAAATGAAAGTTACAGTTTTTGGTCTCTATTTTTTACGACAGTTATCTTGAATCTTGAACTGGCTTAAAAGGTAAGCTAACCTGCCCAGATTGCTTGAACAATAGATGAAGCAAGTTCAAATTGTTTTCAGCTTAATAACGTTATTATTGTGTGTGTGAGTAACACTAATTAAGGAATTGATCGGAAGGAGAAAACAAAAGATATTAGAGTGGAAGAAATTAGATTACATAATTAATTAGGATCAAATTAAAATAAATTATGTCGAATTCATATTTTCACAATGAGGCCTTTAATTTATGCATCTTCCTATATTATAAGGGAAAGGTTTTCATCTTTGTATCCCATTTGTAGTATTTGTGTTAGAAAAGATATATTAATGTTACATATGCAAAAATTGGTCATAGATAAATCTCTTATAAATTTTAGAAAATACAAAATAAATATACGTTTATACACTTCTATTTGTTTCCCTAAGCATGACACATAATCTTTTTATAAAGGTCTTTTTGAATTGCTTATAGGTTGATAAACTTAATTTTAAAATACAACATGATTTTAGCACACTAGATTAAAAAATATACTTATATTAAAAATATATTAAATTAAATTTAAATATTTAATTATAATTTTATGTTAAATATTCATTATCAATTTAAATACTTTAATATAAATTTTATAAAAAATATTTGTTATCAATTTAAATATTTAAATATTAATTTACATAAGTAAAAAATAAAATAGTTGTGATTAAATAATATAAAAAACAACTAAGAAATAATCGTCATCAATACATGAAAGTAAAGTTACAACTCCACTCCATAAGACTCAGGGTATAAAACTAATTATCCAAAATGAAAGTTACAGTTTTTGGTCTCTATTTTTTACGACAGTTATCTTGAATCTTGAACTGGCTTAAAAGGTAAGCTAACCTGCCCAGATTGCTTGAACAATAGATGAAGCAAGTTCAAATTGTTTTCAGCTTAATAACGTTATTATTGTGTGTGTGAGTAACACTAATTAAGGAATTGATCGGAAGGAGAAAACAAAAGATATTAGAGTGGAAGAAATTAGATTACATAATTAATTAGGATCAAATTAAAATAAATTATGTAGAATTCATATTTTCACAATGACGTCTTTAATTTATGCATCTTCCTATATTATAAGGGAAAGGTTTTCATCTTTGTATCCCATTTGTAGTATTTGTGTTAGAAAAGATATATTAATGTTACATATGCAAAAATTGTTCATAGATAAATCTCTTATAAATTTTAGAAAATACAAAATAAATATACGTTTATACACTTCTATTTGTTTCCCTAAGCATGACACATAATCTTTTTATAAAGGTCTTTTTGAATTGCTTATAGGTTGATAAACTTAATTTTAAAATACAACATGTTTTTAGCACACTAGATTAAAAAATATACGTATATTAAAAATATATTAAATTAAATTTAAATATTTAATTATAATTTTATATAAAATATTCATAATCAATTTAAATACTTTAATATAAATTTTATAAAAAATATTTGTTATCAATTTAAATATTTAAATATTAATTTACATAAGTAAACAATAAAATAGTTGTGATTAAATAATATAAAAAACAACTAAGAAATAATCGTCATCAATACATGAAAGTAAAGGGACAACTCCACTCCATAAGACTCAGGGTATAAAACTAATTATCCAAAATGAAAGTTACAGTTTTTGGTCTCTATTTTTTACGACAGTTATCTTGAATCTTGAACTGGCTTAAAAGGTAAGCTAACCTGCCCAGATTGCTTGAACAATAGATGAAGCAAGTTCAAATTGTTTTCAGCTTAATAACGTTATTATTGTGTGTGTGAGTAACACTAATTAAGGAATTGATCGGAAGGAGAAAACAAAAGATATTAGAGTGGAAGAAATTAGATTACATAATTAATTAGGATCAAATTAAAATAAATTATGTCGAATTCATATTTTCACAATGAGGCCTTTAATTTAT
This sequence comes from Lathyrus tuberosus, assembly GCA_022829125.1. Taxonomy (NCBI): domain Eukaryota; kingdom Viridiplantae; phylum Streptophyta; class Magnoliopsida; order Fabales; family Fabaceae; genus Lathyrus; species Lathyrus tuberosus. The sequence goes on along the minus strand of JALAZF010000052.1, from coordinate 1,160,293 downwards.
GCATCTTCCTATATTATAAGGGAAAGGTTTTCATCTTTGTATCCCATTTGTAGTATTTGTGTTAGAAAAGATATATTAATGTTACATATGCAAAAATTGGTCATAGATAAATCTCTTATAAATTTTAGAAAATACAAAATAAATATACGTTTATACACTTCTATTTGTTTCCCTAAGCATGACACATAATCTTTTTATAAAGGTCTTTTTGAATTGCTTATAGGTTGATAAACTTAATTTTAAAATACAACATGTTTTTAGCACACTAGATTAAAAAATATACTTATATTAAAAATATATTAAATTAAATTTAAATATTTAATTATAATTTTATATAAAATATTCATTATCAATTTAAATACTTTAATATAAATTTTATAAAAAATATTTGTTATCAATTTAAATATTTAAATATTAATTTACATAAGTAAACAATAAAATAGTTGTGATTAAATAATATAAAAAACAACTAAGAAATAATCGTCATCAATACATGAAAGTAAAGGGACAACTCCATTCCATAAGACTCGGGGTATAAAACTAATTATCCAAAATGAAAGTTACAGTTTTTGGTCTCTATTTTTTACGACAGTTATCTTGAATCTTGAACTGGCTTAAAAGGTAAGCTAACCTGCCCAGATTGCTTGAACAATAGATGAAGCAAGTTCAAATTGTTTTCAGCTTAATAACGTTATTATTGTGTGTGTGAGTAACACTAATTAAGGAATTGATCGGAAGGAGAAAACAAAAGATATTAGAGTGGAAGAAATTAGATTACATAATTAATTAGGATCAAATTAAAATAAATTATGTAGAATTCATATTTTCACAATGAGGTCTTTAATTGATGCATCTTCCTATATTATAAGGGAAAGGTTTTCATCTTTGTATCCCATTTGTAGTATTTGTGTTAGAAAAGACATATTAATGTTACATATGCAAAAATTGTTCATAGATAAATCTCTTATAAATTTTAGAAAATACAAAATAAATATACGTTTATACACTTCTATTTGTTTCCCTAAGCATCACACATAATCTTTTTATAAAGGTCTTTTTGAATTGCTTATAGGTTGATAAACTTAATTTTAAAATACAATCTGTTTTTAGCACACTAGATTAAAAAATATACTTATATTAAAAATATATTAAATTAAATTTAAATATTTAATTATAATTTTATGTAAAATATTCATTATCAATTTAAATACTTTAATATAAATTTTATAAAAAATATTTGTTATCAATTTAAATATTTAAATATTAATTTACATAAGTAAAAAATAAAATAGTTGTGATTAAATAATATAAAAAACAACTAAGAAATAATCGTCATCAATACATGAAAGTAAAGTTACAACTCCACTCCATAAGACTCAGGGTATAAAACTAATTATCCAAAATGAAAGTTATAGTTTTTGGTCTCTATTTTTTACGACAGTTATCTTGAATCTTGAACTGGCTTAAAAGGTAAGCTAACCTGCCCAGATTGCTTGAACAATAGATGAAGCAAGTTCAAATTGTTTTCAGCTTAATAACGTTATTATTGTGTGTGTGAGTAACACTAATTAAGGAATTGATCGGAAGGAGAAAACAAAAGATATTAGAGTGGAAGAAATTAGATTACATAATTAATTAGGATCAAATTAAAATAAATTATGTAGAATTCATATTTTCACAATGAGGTCTTTAATTTATGCATCTTCCTATATTATAAGGGAAAGGTTTTCATCTTTGTATCCCATTTGTAGTATTTGTGTTAGAAAAGATATATTAATGTTACATATGCAAAAATTGTTCATAGATAAATCTCTTATAAATTTTAGAAAATACAAAATAAATATACGTTTATACACTTCTATTTGTTTCCCTAAGCATGACACATAATCTTTTTATAAAGGTCTTTTTGAATTGCTTATAGGTTGATAAACTTAATTTTAAAATACAACATGTTTTTAGCACACTAGATTAAAAAATATACTTATATTAAAAATATATTAAATTAAATTTAAATATTTAATTATAATTTTATATAAAATATTCATTATCAATTTAAATACTTTAATATAAATTTTATAAAAAATATTTGTTATCAATTTAAATATTTAAATATTAATTTACATAAGTAAACAATAAAATAGTTGTGATTAAATAATATAAAAAACAACTAAGAAATAATCGTCATCAATACATGAAAGTAAAGGGACAACTCCACTCCATAAGACTCAGGGTATAAAACTAATTATCCAAAATGAAAGTTACAGTTTTTGGTCTCTATTTTTTACGACAGTTATCTTGAATCTTGAACTGGCTTAAAAGGTAAGCTAACCTGCCCAGATTGCTTGAACAATAGATGAAGCAAGTTCGAATTGTTTTCAGCTTAATAACGTTATTATTGTGTGTGTGAGTAACACTAATTAAGGAATTGATTGGAAGGAGAAAACAAAAGATATTAGAGTGGAAGAAATTAGATTACATAATTAATTAGGATCAAATTAAAATAAATTATGTAGAATTCATATTTTCACAATGAGGTCTTTAATTTATGCATCTTCCTATATTATAAGGGAAAGGTTTTCATCTTTGTATCCCATTTGTAGTATTTGTGTTAGAAAAGATATATTAATGTTACATATGCAAAAATTGTTCATAGATAAATCTCTTATAAATTTTAGAAAATACAAAATAAATATACGTTTATACACTTCTATTTGTTTCCCTAAGCATGACACATAATCTTTTTATAAAGGTCTTTTTGAATTGCTTATAGGTTGATAAACTTAATTTTAAAATACAACATGTTTTTAGCACACTAGATTAAAAAATATACTTATATTAAAAATATATTAAATTAAATTTAAATATTTAATTATAATTTTATATAAAATATTCATAATCAATTTAAATACTTTAATATAAATTTTATAAAAAATATTTGTTATCAATTTAAATATTTAAATATTAATTTACATAAGTAAACAATAAAATAGTTGTGATTAAATAATATAAAAAACAACTAAGAAATAATCGTCATCAATACATGAAAGTAAAGGGACAACTCCACTCCATAAGACTCAGGGTATAAAACTAATTATCCAAAATGAAAGTTACAGTTTTTGGTCTCTATTTTTTACGACAGTTATCTTGAATCTTGAACTGGCTTAAAAGGTAAGCTAACCTGCCCAGATTGCTTGAACAATAGATGAAGCAAGTTCAAATTGTTTTCAGCTTAATAACGTTATTATTGTGTGTGTGAGTAACACTAATTAAGGAATTGATCGGAAGGAGAAAACAAAAGATATTAGAGTGGAAGAAATTAGATTACATAATTAATTAGGATCAAATTAAAATAAATTATGTCGAATTCATATTTTCACAATGAGGCCTTTAATTTATGCATCTTCCTATATTATAAGGGAAAGGTTTTCATCTTTGTATCCCATTTGTAGTATTTGTGTTAGAAAAGATATATTAATGTTACATATGCAAAAATTGGTCATAGATAAATCTCTTATAAATTTTAGAAAATACAAAATAAAGATACGTTTATACACTTCTATTTGTTTCCCTAAGCATGACACATAATCTTTTTATAAAGGTCTTTTTGAATTGCTTATAGGTTGATAAACTTAATTTTAAAATACAACATGTTTTTAGCACACTAGATTAAAAAATATACTTATATTAAAAATATATTAAATTAAATTTAAATATTTAATTATAATTTTATATAAAATATTCATTATCAATTTAAATACTTTAATATAAATTTTATAAAAAATATTTGTTATCAATTTAAATATTTAAATATTAATTTACATAAGTAAACAATAAAATAGTTGTGATTAAATAATATAAAAAACAACTAAGAAATAATCGTCATCAATACATGAAAGTAAAGGGACAACTCCATTCCATAAGACTCAGGGTATAAAACTAATTATCCAAAATGAAAGTTACAGTTTTTGGTCTCTATTTTTTACGACAGTTATCTTGAATCTTGAACTGGCTTAAAAGGTAAGCTAACCTGCCCAGATTGCTTGAACAATAGATGAAGCAAGTTCAAATTGTTTTCAGCTTAATAACGTTATTATTGTGTGTGTGAGTAACACTAATTAAGGAATTGATCGGAAGGAGAAAACAAAAGATATTAGAGTGGAAGAAATTAGATTACATAATTAATTAGGATCAAATTAAAATAAATTATGTAGAATTCATATTTTCACAATGAGGTCTTTAATTGATGCATCTTCCTATATTATAAGGGAAAGGTTTTCATCTTTGTATCCCATTTGTAGTATTTGTGTTAGAAAAGATATATTAATGTTACATATGCAAAAATTGTTCATAGATAAATCTCTTATAAATTTTAGAAAATACAAAATAAATATACGTTTATACACTTCTATTTGTTTCCCTAAGCATGACACATAATCTTTTTATAAAGGTCTTTTTGAATTGCTTATAGGTTGATAAACTTAATTTTAAAATACAACATGTTTTTAGCACACTAGATTAAAAAATATACTTATATTAAAAATATATTAAATTAAATTTAAATATTTAATTATAATTTTATGTAAAATATTCATTATCAATTTAAATACTTTAATATAAATTTTATAAAAAATATTTGTTATCAATTTAAATATTTAAATATTAATTTACATAAGTAAACAATAAAATAGTTGTGATTAAATAATATAAAAAACAACTAAGAAATAATCGTCATCAATACATGAAAGTAAAGTTACAACTCCACTCCATAAGACTCAGGGTATAAAACTAATTATCCAAAATGAAAGTTACAGTTTTTGGTCTCTATTTTTTACGACAGTTATCTTGAATCTTGAACTGGCTTAAAAGGTAAGCTAACCTGCCCAGATTGCTTGAACAATAGATGAAGCAAGTTCAAATTGTTTTCAGCTTAATAACGTTATTATTGTGTGTGTGAGTAACACAAATTAAGGAATTGATCGGAAGGAGAAAACAAAAGATATTAGAGTGGAAGAAATTAGATTACATAATTAATTAGGATCAAATTAAAATAAATTATGTAGAATTCATATTTTCACAATGAGGTCTTTAATTTATGCATCTTCCAATATTATAAGGGAAAGGTTTTCATCTTTGTATCCCATTTGTAGTATTTGTGTTAGAAAAGATATATAAATGTTACATATGCAAAAATTGGTCATAGATAAATCTCTTATAAATTTTAGAAAATACAAAATAAATATACGTTTATACACTTCTATTTGTTTCCCTAAGCATGACACATAATCTTTTTATAAAGGTCTTTTTGAATTGCTTATAGGTTGATAAACTTAATTTTAAAATACAACATGTTTTTAGCACACTAGATTAAAAAATATACTTATATTAAAAATATATTAAATTAAATTTAAATATTTAATTATAATTTTATATAAAATATTCATAATCAATTTAAATACTTTAATATAAATTTTATAAAAAATATTTGTTATCAATTTAAATATTTAAATATTAATTTACATAAGTAAACAATAAAATAGTTGTGATTAAATAATATAAAAAACAACTAAGAAATAATCGTCATCAATACATGAAAGTAAAGGGATAACTCCACTCCATAAGACTCAGGGTATAAAACTAATTATCCAAAATGAAAGTTACAGTTTTTGGTCTCTATTTTTTACGACAGTTATCTTGAATCTTGAACTGGCTTAAAAGGTAAGCTAACCTGCCCAGATTGCTTGAACAATAGATGAAGCAAGTTCAAATTGTTTTCAGCTTAATAACGTTATTATTGTGTGTGTGAGTAACACTAATTAAGGAATTGATCGGAAGGAGAAAACAAAAGATATTAGAGTGGAAGAAATTAGATTACATAATTAATTAGGATCAAATTAAAATAAATTATGTAGAATTCATATTTTCACAATGACGTCTTTAATTTATGCATCTTCCTATATTATAAGGGAAAGGTTTTCATCTTTGTATCCCATTTGTAGTATTTGTGTTAGAAAAGATATATTAATGTTACATATGCAAAAATTGTTCATAGATAAATCTCTTGTAAATTTTAGAAAATACAAAATAAATATACGTTTATACACTTCTATTTGTTTCCCTAAGCATGACACATAATCTTTTTATAAAGGTCTTTTTGAATTGCTTATAGGTTGATAAACTTAATTTTAAAATACAACATGTTTTTAGCACACTAGATTAAAAAATATACTTATATTAAAAATATATTAAATTAAATTTAAATATTTAATTATAATTTTATATAAAATATTCATTATCAATTTAAATACTTTAATATAAATTTTATAAAAAATATTTGTTATCAATTTAAATATTTAAATATTAATTTACATAAGTAAACAATAAAATAGTTATGATTAAATAATATAAAAAACAACTAAGAAATAATCGTCATCAATACATGAAAGTAAAGGGACAACTCCACTCCATAAGACTCAGGGTATAAAACTAATTATCCAAAATGAAAGTTACAGTTTTTGGTCTCTATTTTTTACGACAGTTATCTTGAATCTTGAACTGGCTTAAAAGGTAAGCTAACCTGCCCAGATTGCTTGAACAATAGATGAAGCAAGTTCGAATTGTTTTCAGCTTAATAACGTTATTATTGTGTGTGTGAGTAACACTAATTAAGGAATTGATTGGAAGGAGAAAACAAAAGATATTAGAGTGGAAGAAATTAGAGTACATAATTAATTAGGATCAAATTAAAATAAATTATGTAGAATTCATATTTTCACAATGAGGTCTTTAATTTATGCATCTTCCTATATTATAAGGGAAAGGTTTTCATCTTTGTATCCCATTTGTAGTATTTGTGTTAGAAAAGATATATTAATGTTACATATGCAAAAATTGTTCATAGATAAATCTCTTATAAATTTTAGAAAATACAAAATAAATATACGTTTATACACTTCTATTTGTTTCCCTAAGCATGACACATAATCTTTTTATAAAGGTCTTTTTGAATTGCTTATATGTTGATAAACTTAATTTTAAAATACAACATGTTTTTAGCACACTAGATTAAAAAATATACTTATATTCAAAATATATTAAATTAAATTTAAATATTTAATTATAATTTTATATAAAATATTCATAATCAATTTAAATACTTTAATATAAATTTTATAAAAAATATTTGTTATCAATTTAAATATTTAAATATTAATTTACATAAGTAAACAATAAAATAGTTGTGATTAAATAATATAAAAAACAACTAAGAAATAATCGTCATCAATACATGAAAGTAAAGGGACAACTCCACTCCATAAGACTCAGGGTATAAAACTAATTATCCAAAATGAAAGTTACAGTTTTTGGTCTCTATTTTTTACGACAGTTATCTTGAATCTTGAACTGGCTTAAAAGGTAAGCTAACCTGCCCAGATTGCTTGAACAATAGATGAAGCAAGTTCAAATTGTTTTCAGCTTAATAACGTTATTATTGTGTGTGTGAGTAACACTAATTAAGGAATTGATCGGAAGGAGAAAACAAAAGATATTAGAGTGGAAGAAATTAGATTACATAATTAATTAGTATCAAATTAAAATAAATTATGTAGAATTCATATTTTCACAATGAGGCCTTTAATTTATGCATCTTCCTATATTATAAGGGAAAGGTTTTCATCTTTGTATCCCATTTGTAGTATTTGTGTTAGAAAAGATATATTAATGTTACATATGCAAAAATTGGTCATAGATAAATCTCTTATAAATTTTAGAAAATACAAAATAAATATACGTTTATACACTTCTATTTGTTTCCCTAAGCATGACACATAATCTTTTTATAAAGGTCTTTTTGAATTGCTTATAGGTTGATAAACTTAATTTTAAAATACAACATGTTTTTAGCACACTAGATTAAAAAATATACTTATATTAAAAATATATTAAATTAAATTTAAATATTTAATTATAATTTTATATAAAATATTCATTATCAATTTAAATACTTTAATATAAATTTTATAAAAAATATTTGTTATCAATTTAAATATTTAAATATTAATTTACATAAGTAAACAATAAAATAGTTCTGATTAAATAATATAAAAAACAACTAAGAAATAATCGTCATCAATACATGAAAGTAAAGGGACAACTCCACTCCATAAGACTCAGGGTATAAAACTAATTATCCAAAATGAAAGTTACAGTTTTTGGTCTCTATTTTTTACGACAGTTATCTTGAATCTTGAACTGGCTTAAAAGGTAAGCTAACCTGCCCAGATTGCTTGAACAATAGATGAAGCAAGTTCGAATTGTTTTCAGCTTAATAACGTTATTATTGTGTGTGTGAGTAACACTAATTAAGGAATTGATTGGAAGGAGAAAACAAAAGATATTAGAGTGGAAGAAATTAGATTACATAATTAATTAGGATCAAATTAAAATAAATTATGTAGAATTCATATTTTCACAATGAGGTCTTTAATTTATGCATCTTCCTATATTATAAGGGAAAGGTTTTCATCTTTGTATCCCATTTGTAGTATTTGTGTTAGAAAAGATATATTAATGTTACATATGCAAAAATTGTTCATAGATAAATCTCTTATAAATTTTAGAAAATACAAAATAAATATACGTTTATACACTTCTATTTGTTTCCCTAAGCATGACACATAATCTTTTTATAAAGGTCTTTTTGAATTGCTTATAGGTTGATAAACTTAATTTTAAAATACAACATGTTTTTAGCACACTAGATTAAAAAATATACTTATATTAAAAATATATTAAATTAAATTTAAATATTTAATTATAATTTTATATAAAATATTCATAATCAATTTAAATACCTTAATATAAATTTTTTAAAAAATATTTGTTATCAATTTAAATATTTAAATATTAATTTACATAAGTAAACAATAAAATAGTTGTGATTAAATAATATAAAAAACAACTAAGAAATAATCGTCATCAATACATGAAAGTAAAGGGACAACTCCACTCCATAAGACTCAGGGTATAAAACTAATTATCCAAAATGAAAGTTACAGTTTTTGGTCTCTATTTTTTACGACAGTTATCTTGAATCTTGAACTGGCTTAAAAGGTAAGCTAACCTGCCCAGATTGCTTGAACAATAGATGAAGCAAGTTCAAATTGTTTTCAGCTTAATAACGTTATTATTGTGTGTGTGAGTAACACTAATTAAGGAATTGATCGGAAGGAGAAAACAAAAGATATTAGAGTGGAAGAAATTAGATTACATAATTAATTAGGATCAAATTAAAATAAATTTTGTAGAATTCATATTTTCACAATGAGGCCTTTAATTTATGCATCTTCCTATATTATAAGGGAAAGGTTTTCATCTTTGTATCCCATTTGTAGTATTTGTGTTAGAAAAGATATATTAATGTTACATATGCAAAAATTGGTCATAGATAAATCTCTTATAAATTTTAGAAAATACAAAATAAATATACGTTTATACACTTCTATTTGTTTCCCTAAGCATGACACATAATCTTTTTATAAAGGTCTTTTTGAATTGCTTATAGGTTGATAAACTTAATTTTAAAATACAACATGTTTTTAGCACACTAGATTAAAAAATATACTTATATTAAAAATATATTAAATTAAATTTAAATATTTAATTATAATTTTATATAAAATATTCATTATCAATTTAAATACTTTAATATAAATTTTATAAAAAATATTTGTTATCAATTTAAATATTTAAATATTAATTTACATAAGTAAAAATAAAATAGTTGTGATTAAATAATATAAAAAACAACTAAGAAATAATCGTCATCAATACATGAAAGTAAAGGGACAACTCCACTCCATAAGACTCAGGGTATAAAACTAATTATCCAAAATCAAAGTTACAGTTTTTGGTCTCTATTTTTTACGACAGTTATCTTGAATCTTGAACTGGCTTAAAAGGTAAGCTAACCTGCCCAGATTGCTTGAACAATAGATGAAGCAAGTTCAAATTGTTTTCAGCTTAATAACGTTATTATTGTGTGTGTGAGTAACACTAATTAAGGAATTGATCGGAAGGAGAAAATAAAAGATATTAGAGTGGAAGAAATTAGATTACATAATTAAATAGGATCAAATTAAAACAAATTATGTAGAATTCATATTTTCACAATGAGGTCTTTAATTTATGCATCTTCCTATATTATAAGGGAAAGGTTTTCATCTTTGTATCCCATTTGTAGTATTTGTGTTAGAAAAGATATATTAATGTTACATATGCAAAAATTGTTCATAGATAAATCTCTTATAAATTTTTGAAAATACAAAATAAATATACGTTTATACACTTCTATTTGTTTCCCTAAGCATGACACATAATCTTTTTATAAAGGTCTTTTTGAATTGCTTATAGGTTGATAAACTTAATTTTAAAATACAACATGTTTTTAGCACACTAGATTAAAAAATATACTTATATTAAAAATATATTAAATTAAATTTAAATATTTAATTATAATTTTATATAAAATATTCATAATCAATTTAAATACCTTAATATAAATTTTTTAAAAAATATTTGTTATCAATTTAAATATTTAAATATTAATTTACATAAGTAAACAATAAAATAGTTGTGATTAAATAATATAAAAAACAACTAAGAAATAATCGTCATCAATACATGAAAGTAAAGGGACAACTCCACTCCATAAGACTCAGGGTATAAAACTAATTATCCAAAATGAAAGTTACAGTTTTTGGTCTCTATTTTTTACGACAGTTATCTTGAATCTTGAACTGGCTTAAAAGGTAAGCTAACCTGCCCAGATTGCTTGAACAATAGATGAAGCAAGTTCAAATTGTTTTCAGCTTAATAACGTTATTATTGTGTGTGTGTGAGTAACACTAATTAAGGAATTGATCGGAAGGAGAAAACAAAAGATATTAGAGTGGAAGAAATTAGATTACATAATTAATTAGGATCAAATTAAAATAAATTTTGTAGAATTCATATTTTCACAATGAGGCCTTTAATTTATGCATCTTCCTATATTATAAGGGAAAGGTTTTCATCTTTGTATCCCATTTGTAGTATTTGTGTTAGAAAAGATATATTAATGTTACATATGCAAAAATTGGTCATAGATAAATCTCTTATAAATTTTAGAAAATACAAAATAAATATACGTTTATACACTTCTATTTGTTTCCCTAAGCATGACACATAATCTTTTTATAAAGGTCTTTTTGAATTGCTTATAGGTTGATAAACTTAATTTTAAAATACAACATGTTTTTAGCACACTAGATTAAAAAATATACTTATATTAAAAATATATTAAATTAAATTTAAATATTTAATTATAATTTTATATAAAATATTCATTATCAATTTAAATACTTTAATATAAATTTTATAAAAAATATTTGTTATCAATTTAAATATTTAAATATTAATTTACATAAGTAAAAATAAAATAGTTGTGATTAAATAATATAAAAAACAACTAAGAAATAATCGTCATCAATACATGAAAGTAAAGGGACAACTCCACTCCATAAGACTCAGGGTATAAAACTAATTATCCAAAATCAAAGTTACAGTTTTTGGTCTCTATTTTTTACGACAGTTATCTTGAATCTTGAACTGGCTTAAAAGGTAAGCTAACCTGCCCAGATTGCTTGAACAATAGATGAAGCAAGTTCAAATTGTTTTCAGCTTAATAACGTTATTATTGTGTGTGTGAGTAACACTAATTAAGGAATTGATCGGAAGGAGAAAATAAAAGATATTAGAGTGGAAGAAATTAGATTACATAATTAAATAGGATCAAATTAAAACAAATTATGTAGAATTCATATTTTCACAATGAGGTCTTTAATTTATGCATCTTCCTATATTATAAGGGAAAGGTTTTCATCTTTGTATCCCATTTGTAGTATTTGTGTTAGAAAAGATATATTAATGTTACATATGCAAAAATTGTTCATAGATAAATCTCTTATAAATTTTTGAAAATACAAAATAAATATACGTTTATACACTTCTATTTGTTTCCCTAAGCATGACACATAATCTTTTTATAAAGGTCTTTTTGAATTGCTTATAGGTTGATAAACTTAATTTTAAAATACAACATGTTTTTAGCACACTAGATTAAAAAATATACTTATATTAAAAATATATTAAATTAAATTTAAATATTTAATTATACTTTTATATAAAATATTCATAATCAATTTAAATACTTTAATATAAATTTTATAAAAAATATTTGTTATCAATTTAAATATTTAAATATTAATTTACAAAAGTAAACAATAAAATAGTTGTGATTAAATAATATAAAAAACAACTAACAAAATAATCGTCATCAATACATGAAAGTAAAGGGACAACTCCACTCCATAAGACTCAGGGTATAAAACTAATTATCCAAAATGAAAGTTACAGTTTTTGGTCTCTATTTTTTACGACAGTTATCTTGAATCTTGAATTGGCTTAAAAGGTAAGCTAACCTGCCCAGATTGCTTGAACAATAGATGAAGCAAGTTCAAATTGTTTTCAGCTTAATAACGTTATTATTGTGTGTGTGAGTAACACTAATTAAGGAATTGATCGGAAGGAGAAAACAAAAGATATTAAAGTGGAAGAAATTAGATTACATAATTAATTAGGATCAAATTAAAATAAATTATGTAGAATTCATATTTTCACAATGAGGCCTTTAATTTATGCATCTTCCTATATTATAAGGGAAAGGTTTTCATCTTTGTATCCCATTTGTAGTATTTGTGTTAGAAAAGATATATTAATGTTACATATGCAAAAATTGTTCATAGATAAATCTCTTATAAATTTTAGAAAATACAAAATAAATATACGTTTATACACTTCTATTTGTTTCCCTAAGCATGACACATAATCTTTTTATAAAGGTCTTTTTGAATTGCTTATAGGTTGATAAACTTAATTTTAAAATACAACATGTTTTTAGCACACTAGATTAAAAAATATACTTATATTAAAAATATATTAAATTAAATTTAAATATTTAATTATAATTTTATATAAAATATTCATTATCAATTTAAATACTTTAATATAAATTTTATAAAAAATATTTGTTATCAATTTAAATATTTAAATATTAATTTACATAAGTAAACAATAAAATAGTTGTGATTAAATAATATAAAAAACAACTAAGAAATAATCGTCATCAATACATGAAAGTAAAGGGACAACTCCACTCCATAAGACTCAGGGTATAAAACTAATTATCCAAAATGAAAGTTACAGTTTTTGGTCTCTATTTTTTACGACAGTTATCTTGAATCTTGAACTGGCTTAAAAGGTAAGCTAACCTGCCCAGATTGCTTGAACAATAGATGAAGCATGTAATACCCCGTAAATTTATAAACGCTCGAGTTAATATTATTATGATCAACTGGGTTCCCGGAGTACTCTGAGTAATTATTTGATAAAATAATTAGAGTAAACTGACGAACTCAGAGTTGGTTAAATTAATAGTATTTAACGTTGAGTTTTTATAATTTGATGTATTTGAGCTAATTTTGGACATTTAGTAGTGTTACAAAAAAATGATAGTTTCTATACTATCTATTTTCTTTTCATTTTTCCTTGAAAACCAAACAAAGCTAAAGAGAAAGATAGAAAGAAGGAAAAACAAAGGAAAAGGAGGAGAAAGGAAAAGTGGAAGAAGGAAAGGAGAGAAAATTTCCAAAAGCTCAAGAATCATCATCAATTCATCTGTTCTTCATCAATTCGTCTCAGTAATAATCTCCTCGTCTAGTAATCCAGGTGGGTTCTAGTTAGACTCTCTAGAGTAGGATTATTTTGAGTTTAGAGTTAGATTAGAAATTGTGAAAATTGAATCTTTTTGCACAAAATTCGTGAATCTAACTGATAAATGCAATGTTTGATTATATGTTATACTGGTTGTGATGTTATAACATGTTTTGATGCATTTTGATTGATGAAAATGGGATTTGGGGTTGATTTTGGATCAACCCGTAGCAGGAAAATTCTGCAGGAACTTCTGCATTTTTCCTCTGCCCATACGCGTATGGAGCATGTCAATACGCGTATGGAGCTGGTCAATACGCGTACGGCAAGGGCAATACGCGTATGGATGGCCGGAGATTTTGGGCAATACGCGTATCGCTTGGGGCAATACGCGTATGGCCGGGCGAGCATTTGGGCAATACGCGTACGGGGAGTACCAATACGCGTACGGCCAGGAGAGTTACAGAATCCTGCTGTTGTGATTTATTTTCCCGATCGATTGTTTCCAATGCCGTAACTTTTTATCCGTAACTCGGAATGGAACAATTTTGGTATCGTTGGAAAGGTAATAAAATGTACTTTCTTATTACATTGGTTTTAAGAGTGGCGGCCGATTTAATTATATCGGAATTGTTGGAATTGTGTCGTTTTGTTGATTTTGGTGTGTATTGGTTGTTGAAAATGTAAGCATGATTAAAATATGGAATAAGTAGAGTGAGGACAATTACCCTAAGCAGTGTCGGAAAAATATAAATGATTGAACACTAGTATGGAACATGTGTGTTAACCGTTGGGTTGTGATAAGGCGTAATGGCCTTGTGATTGTTGAATACAATCACGACTGTGTGTGATCACGTAATCGTAACCGATTGTTGTTGTTTTTGCGAGTGCGTTTCATGGGTCTCGAGCTCCTCTGAAACATGTGCACCACTACTTGGCAGGTTTGATTCCCGCATTTCATTTTAGTACGAATGGCGCCCATGGAGCGTAGGCTTGTGACGGTTAATGGCCCGTGAGAAGTGACGGTTCATAACGGTTAATGGCCCGTAGAACCCGAATCCATTCGTATGTCAAGTAGGTTGCAAGGATCCATGACCCGGGTCGACTTCTAGACGTAGAAGAGGACGGGAAGAGGGGATACCTTGGCATGGTTATCGATTAGTGATATTGTGAGTTGATGAACTCATAACATGTTTCCATATAGTGTGTGTGTACTCATGGTCACTCCCTTTTTCCCCTTTGACATGAGTTAGGTTTGTTAGAACCTTGTAGAGCCGAGAGGACTTTAAGATAGGGAACTCACTGAGATTTGATGTATCTCACCCCACTGTTGTTGTTTACATCACAGGTTCTGCAGGTTCGGCGAAGGGTAAGGACAAGGTTATTTGACTTTCCTTACGGATCGTGGTTTTGTGATGGCATGGCTTCCGCTATGGCGTTATGTTTTGAGATCATTGTATTGATCTAGTTCTTAGTTTTTATCATTTTGGAACATCTTGTATATGTAATGCCTTAGACTTTTAGGTGTTTTGCATTAGAGGCATTTATATATATAATGTGTTAACTAGGAACTTGTTATGTTTCAGTACCAAAAGTGAAACTCATGTATAATATATGATTTGATGCATGTATTATTATATGGTCTTTACAGTTGGTATCAGAGCAGGTCGTATCCTCGACCTAGCCATGAAATAGAATGAGTGTTTCTTTCCGTTTCACATGCGGCGTGTCGCCATGGGTCTTGTCTGTTATATTTATGGTATTGAGTCTGATCAACTTAATCCTATTGATATGGAATTCAGGAACATGGCTGATAGACGCAGAAACAACCGTGGAAGACCAAGGACTACTCCAACTGGGACAGTTCCACAAGGTGATGAAGGGAATGCCCCGTTGTACCAATTTATGCAACAGATGCAGCAACAGCAGAATCAGTTCATGCAAGGGATGATGCAACAAATGGCTGATGGTCTGCATCCTCCAGTGGTTGTTCCGGAAGTTACGGGAGGAACCTACAGGGAATTTGTTCGGATGAATCCTCCGGAGTTTCAAGGAGGGCTAGATCCGGTGAAGGCACATGAGTGGATAACAAGTATGGAAAGGATTTTTCAGATAGTTCATTGCAGTGAGGAGAATAAGGTGGTCTTTGCTTCTCACTGGTTGAAGGGTCCTGCCATGAGGTGGTGGGAGAGCGCTTCAGCCTTGATGACAACTCAGGAAGTGCCGAAAGTGTGGGAACAGTTTAAGGTAATCTTTATGGAGAAATATTTTCCGAGTTCTTTAAGGTCTCAAAAGGAGTTTGAGTTCCAACAGTTGAGACAGGGAAATTTGTCAGTGGCTTCTTATGCGGAACAATTTGAGATCATGGCTGATTATTCTAGACAGGCCATGTATGCCCCTGATGAGAGGTGGAAGATAGATCAGTTTCTGTTTGGATTAAGGGCTGAGATTTCACACAGTGTGTCTCAACGGGAATTTGCTACTTATGCTGAAATGTTAAGACAATGTTATGTGGCGGAAAATAGCTTGAAAAAGATACAAATGGAGGTGGATTCGAACAGGGTAACTCAAGGTGACCGTGGAAGGTCGAGTCAACAGTTTAGGCAAAGGCAACAGTCTTCCAAAGGGAAGCAAGTACAGGGCTCTAGAACTAGTGTACCTCCGGTGTGTCGTACTTGCGGTCGGAATCATTACGGCCGATGTGGTATTGAGAGTGTGAGGTGTTACCAGTGTCAGAAGGTGGGCCATTTGGCGAGGGATTGTCCTCAGGGTAGAAATCAGACACAAGGGAAGACTACTGGCCGAGTGTATACCATGGATGCAAGGAAAGCAAAGGGTGATAATTCCTTGATTGCGGGTACGTGTTTTGTTAATGGTCAACCTTGTTTTGTTTTATTTGACTGTGGGGCTACACATTCTTTTGTGTCTTTGAGATGTGTGAAGCGACTAGGGTTGCAAACTATTCCTTTGTTTCCTCCTATGGTGGTTACTACTGCCATGGATGAAATGGTTGAAACACCACTGATGTGTGAAAATTGTGTGTTGTCGGTGAACGAAAGAGTCTTCCAGATTGATCTTATTTGTCTGCCGCTTAAGAAAGTGGATGTTGTTCTGGGAATGGATTGGCTTTCTGCTAATTCGGTGTTTATTGGGTGCGAAGAAAAGCTAATTATTATTCCATCTGCTGAGGCTACTCCGAAAGATGTATTATCAACGATTTTAGAAGGTACGGTGGGAATGGTAAATTTCTTGTTTGAGAAAGAGAAATCTGTTTTATTGGTTCTTACTAAGGAGGGAGGTAGTGAACAGCAAGTTCTGAGTATTCCAATAGTGTGTGAATTTCCTGAAGTGTTTCCTGAGGATGTTTCTTCTCTTCCTCCGGAGAGAGAAGTTGAGTTCTCTATTGACCTGATACCGGGAACGGCTCCTATATCTGTTTCTCCGTATCGGATGGCACCGCTTGAATTAAGAGAATTAAAGGACCAATTGGAGGACTTGATGTCCAAGCATTTCGTTAGGCCTAGTGTTTCATCGTGGGGAGCTCCAGTGTTACTGGTAAAGAAGAAAGATGGGGGAATGCGTTTGTGCATTGATTATCGTAAGTTGAATAAAGTTACCATTAAGAATAAGTATCCCTTACCAAGGATAGACGACTTGTTAGATCAATTGAAAGGAGCATGTGTGTTCTCGAAGATTGATTTACGGTCGGGTTATCATCAGATTCGAGTGAAGAGTTCCGATGTGCCAAAAACTGCATTTAGGACACGTTACGGTCATTACGAATTCTTAGTGATGCCTTTCGGTGTGACTAATGCTCCAGCTGTTTTCATGGATTACATGAATCGAATATTTCAGACTTACTTGGACCAATTTGTGGTAATCTTTATTGACGACATTCTTATTTATTCTCGTACTCCACAAGAGCACGGAGAACATCTGAGGATTGTCTTGTCGGTCTTGCAAGAGAAGCAATTGTTTGCTAAGTTGAGCAAGTGTGAGTTTTGGATGTCGGAAGTTAATTTTCTTGGACATGTTATATCTCGAGGTGGTGTGGCAGTGGATCCATCGAAAGTAGAAGCAGTAATTAATTGGGAGAGACCGAGAAATGTTTCAGAAGTCAGAAGTTTCTTGGGATTGGCCGGTTACTATAGAAGGTTTATCAAGGGCTTTTCTCAATTGGCCTTACCAATGACGAAACTTACTCGGAAGGATGTTACGTTTGAATGGGATTCAGGTTGCGAACAAAGTTTTATGCATTTGAAGGAAAGTTTGACGAGTGCTCCAGTATTAATTATTCCTGATCCTAACAACTCTTATGAAGTATTCTGTGATGCTTCTAAGAGGGGATTAGGGGGTGTTCTGATGCAAGGTGGTCAAGTGGTAGCTTATGCTTCTCGACAGTTAAAAGTTCATGAGAAGAATTATCCGACTCATGATTTGGAACTAGCTGCAGTGGTTTTTGCACTGAAGGTGTGGCGTCATTATTTATATGGTGTACATTTTGAAATGTTCAGTGACCACAAAAGTTTGAAGTATTTGTTTGATCAAAAGGAGTTGAATATGCGACAAAGAAGGTGGATGGAGTACTTAAAGGATTATGACTTAGAATTGAAGTATCATCCAGGAAAGGCGAATAAAGTAGCGGATGCCTTAAGTCGGAAAATGGTTCATAGTGCAGAATTGATGATTTTGGAGTATTCATTATTGGAAAAGTTTAGAGATCTTAATCTCCAGTTTGTGTGGACTCCGAATGGTGTGATTATGGGAAATTTGAATGTCAATTCTACTTTGAGAGTTGAGATTCAACAGGCACAATTGTTAGAAGAAGAGTTACAAGAATTGTTACTTCAGCCGGGTTTTACACGAGCGACAGATGGGATTGTTCTGTTTAATCAAAGGATTTGTGTTCCGAGAGATGAGGCATTGAAAAGGAAGATCTTAGACGAAGCTCATAAAGGTACTTTTACGATACATCCTGGTTCTTCGAAGATGTATCAGGATTTAAAGAAGGATTATTGGTGGTCTGGGATGAAAAAGGATATAGCGGGATATGTGTCAGAATGTGCGGTGTGCCAACAGGTGAAGATTGAACACCAAAGACCGGGCGGTTTGTTACAACCTTTGGATATTCCAGTTTGGAAGTGGGATAGTATTTCTATGGATTTTGCAGTGGGTTTACCCCGTACCCAAGGTGGGTATGATTCTATTTGGGTGATCGTAGATCGACTAACGAAATCTGCACACTTCTTAGCCGTAAAGACTACTTATAAGGCAAGTCATCTTGCAAGGTTGTTTATTGCTGAGATTGTGAGATTGCATGGTATTCCTTCTAGTATTGTGTCCGATAGAGATCCGAAGTTTACTTCGAGATTTTGGAAAGTGTTCCAACAAGCGATGGGTACGAATTTGAGTTTGAGCACGTCGAATCATCCTCAAACGGATGGTCAGACTGAACGAACAATACAAACGATGGAGGATATGTTAAGAGCTTGTGTGTTAGAGAGTAGAGGGAATTGGAAGGAACTTTTGCCGTTAATTGAGTTTTCCTATAACAATAGTTATCATGCGAGCATCGGTATGGCTCCGTATGAAGCATTGTATGGGAGGAAGTGTAGGACACCTTTGTGTTGGGCTGAAATTGGCGAAGATAGAATTTTGGGACCCGAGATTATTCAAGAGACTACGGAAAAGATTCGAATGATCCGCGAGAAGGTTAAACAAGCACAAGATCGTCAAAAGAGTTATGCGGACAATCGTAGGAGACCTTTGGAATTTGAGGAAGGCGACCATGTATTTCTGAAAGTTACTCCGAGATTGAGATTGAAAGGACTGTTTAAGTCACGTAAGTTAAGTCCGAGATACGTGGGACCGTATCAGATTTTAGAAAGGATTGGTGAAGTTGCTTATAGATTAGCCTTACCACCCTCTCTATCGGAGATGCATGACGTTTTTCACGTATCTCAGCTCCGTAAGTTTATTCCTGATCCTCTTCAGCCGATTTTACCGGAATCAGTGGAAATAGAAGCAGATTTGACTTTTGAACCACAACCGAGTTGTATTGTGGGAAGGGAAACAAAAGTGTTAAGGAACAAAGACATTCCACTTGTTAAGGTGCAATGGGATATGACGCATCCGGGCGATGCTACTTGGGAACTAGAATCGGAAATGCGAGATTCTTATCCACATCTGTTCAGGTAATATTCTAAATTCGAGGACGAATTTCTATTTAAGGGGGGGAGGATGTAATACCCCGTAAATTTATAAACGCTCGAGTTAATATTATTATGATCAACTGGGTTCCCGGAGTACTCTGAGTAATTATTTGATAAAATAATTAGAGTAAACTGACGAACTCAGAGTTGGTTAAATTAATAGTATTTAACGTTGAGTTTTTATAATTTGATGTATTTGAGCTAATTTTGGACATTTAGTAGTGTTACAAAAAAATGATAGTTTCTATACTATCTATTTTCTTTTCATTTTTCCTTGAAAACCAAACAAAGCTAAAGAGAAAGATAGAAAGAAGGAAAAACAAAGGAAAAGGAGGAGAAAGGAAAAGTGGAAGAAGGAAAGGAGAGAAAATTTCCAAAAGCTCAAGAATCATCATCAATTCATCTGTTCTTCATCAATTCGTCTCAGTAATAATCTCCTCGTCTAGTAATCCAGGTGGGTTCTAGTTAGACTCTCTAGAGTAGGATTATTTTGAGTTTAGAGTTAGATTAGAAATTGTGAAAATTGAATCTTTTTGCACAAAATTCGTGAATCTAACTGATAAATGCAATGTTTGATTATATGTTATACTGGTTGTGATGTTATAACATGTTTTGATGCATTTTGATTGATGAAAATGGGATTTGGGGTTGATTTTGGATCAACCCGTAGCAGGAAAATTCTGCAGGAACTTCTGCATTTTTCCTCTGCCCATACGCGTATGGAGCATGTCAATACGCGTATGGAGCTGGTCAATACGCGTACGGCAAGGGCAATACGCGTATGGATGGCCGGAGATTTTGGGCAATACGCGTATCGCTTGGGGCAATACGCGTATGGCCGGGCGAGCATTTGGGCAATACGCGTACGGGGAGTACCAATACGCGTACGGCCAGGAGAGTTACAGAATCCTGCTGTTGTGATTTATTTTCCCGATCGATTGTTTCCAATGCCGTAACTTTTTATCCGTAACTCGGAATGGAACAATTTTGGTATCGTTGGAAAGGTAATAAAATGTACTTTCTTATTACATTGGTTTTAAGAGTGGCGGCCGATTTAATTATATCGGAATTGTTGGAATTGTGTCGTTTTGTTGATTTTGGTGTGTATTGGTTGTTGAAAATGTAAGCATGATTAAAATATGGAATAAGTAGAGTGAGGACAATTACCCTAAGCAGTGTCGGAAAAATATAAATGATTGAACACTAGTATGGAACATGTGTGTTAACCGTTGGGTTGTGATAAGGCGTAATGGCCTTGTGATTGTTGAATACAATCACGACTGTGTGTGATCACGTAATCGTAACCGATTGTTGTTGTTTTTGCGAGTGCGTTTCATGGGTCTCGAGCTCCTCTGAAACATGTGCACCACTACTTGGCAGGTTTGATTCCCGCATTTCATTTTAGTACGAATGGCGCCCATGGAGCGTAGGCTTGTGACGGTTAATGGCCCGTGAGAAGTGACGGTTCATAACGGTTAATGGCCCGTAGAACCCGAATCCATTCGTATGTCAAGTAGGTTGCAAGGATCCATGACCCGGGTCGACTTCTAGACGTAGAAGAGGACGGGAAGAGGGGATACCTTGGCATGGTTATCGATTAGTGATATTGTGAGTTGATGAACTCATAACATGTTTCCATATAGTGTGTGTGTACTCATGGTCACTCCCTTTTTCCCCTTTGACATGAGTTAGGTTTGTTAGAACCTTGTAGAGCCGAGAGGACTTTAAGATAGGGAACTCACTGAGATTTGATGTATCTCACCCCACTGTTGTTGTTTACATCACAGGTTCTGCAGGTTCGGCGAAGGGTAAGGACAAGGTTATTTGACTTTCCTTACGGATCGTGGTTTTGTGATGGCATGGCTTCCGCTATGGCGTTATGTTTTGAGATCATTGTATTGATCTAGTTCTTAGTTTTTATCATTTTGGAACATCTTGTATATGTAATGCCTTAGACTTTTAGGTGTTTTGCATTAGAGGCATTTATATATATAATGTGTTAACTAGGAACTTGTTATGTTTCAGTACCAAAAGTGAAACTCATGTATAATATATGATTTGATGCATGTATTATTATATGGTCTTTACAAAGCAAGTTCAAATTGTTTTCAGCTTAATAACGTTATTATTGTGTGTGTGAGTAACACTAATTAAGGAATTGATCAGAAGGAGAAAACAAAAGATATTAGAGTGGAAGAAATTAGATTACATAATTAATTAGGATCAAATTAAAATAAATTATGTAGAATTCATATTTTCACAATGAGGTCTTTAATTTATGCATCTTCCAATATTATCAGGGAAAGGTTTTCATCTTTGTATCCCATTTGTAGTATTTGTGTTAGAAAAGATATATAAATGTTACATATGCAAAAATTGGTCATAGATAAATCTCTTATATATTTTAGAAAATACAAAATAAATATACGTTTATACACTTCTATTTGTTTCCCTAAGCATGACACATAATCTTTTTATAAAGGTCTTTTTGAATTGCTTATAGGTTGATAAACTTAATTTTAAAATACAACATGTTTATAGCACACTAGATTAAAAAATATACTTATATTAAAAATATATTAAATTAAATTTAAATATTTAATTATAATTTATGTAAAATATTCATTATCAATTTAAATACTTTAATATAAATTTTATAAAAAATATTTGTTATCAATTTAAATATTTAAATATTAATTTACATAAGTAAACAATAAAATAGTTGTGATTAAATAATATAAAAAACAACTAAGAAATAATCGTCATCAATACATGAAAGTAAAGGGACAACTCCACTCCATAAGACTCAGGGTATAAAACTAATTATCCAAAATCAAAGTTACAGTTTTTGGTCTCTATTTTTTACGACAGTTATCTTGAATCTTGAACTGGCTTAAA
This sequence comes from Lathyrus tuberosus, assembly GCA_022829125.1. NCBI lineage: Eukaryota > Viridiplantae > Streptophyta > Magnoliopsida > Fabales > Fabaceae > Lathyrus > Lathyrus tuberosus. The sequence goes on along the minus strand of JALAZF010000052.1, from coordinate 1,137,374 downwards.
AGGTAAGCTAACCTGCCCAGATTGCTTGAACAATAGATGAAGCAAGTTCAAATTGTTTTCAGCTTAATAACGTTATTATTGTGTGTGTGAGTAACACTAATTAAGGAATTGATCAGAAGGAGAAAACAAAAGATATTAGAGTGGAAGAAATTAGATTACATAATTAATTAGGATCAAATTAAAATAAATTATGTAGAATTCATATTTTCACAATGAGGTCTTTAATTTATGCATCTTCCAATATTATAAGGGAAAGGTTTTCATCTTTGTATCCCATTTGTAGTATTTGTGTTAGAAAAGATATATAAATGTTACATATGCAAAAATTGGTCATAGATAAATCTCTTATATATTTTAGAAAATACAAAATAAATATACGTTTATACACTTCTATTTGTTTCCCTAAGCATGACACATAATCTTTTTATAAAGGTCTTTTTGAATTGCTTATAGGTTGATAAACTTAATTTTAAAATACAACATGTTTTTAGCACACTAGATTAAAAAATATACTTATATTAAAAATATATTAAATTAAATTTAAATATTTAATTATAATTTTATGTAAAATATTCATTATCAATTTAAATACTTTAATATAAATTTTATAAAAAATATTTGTTATCAATTTAAATATTTAAATATTAATTTACATAAGTAAACAATAAAATAGTTGTGATTAAATAATATAAAAAACAACTAAGAAATAATCGTCATCAATACATGAAAGTAAAGTTACAACTCCACTCCATAAGACTCAGGGTATAAAACTAATTATCCAAAATCAAAGTTACAGTTTTTGGTCTCTATTTTTTACGACAGTTATCTTGAATCTTGAACTGGCTTAAAAGGTAAGCTAACCTGCCCAGATTGCTTGAACAATAGATGAAGCAAGTTCAAATTGTTTTCAGCTTAATAACGGTATTATTGTGTGTGTGAGTAACACTAATTAAGGAATTGATCGGAAGGAGAAAACAAAAGATATTAGAGTGGAAGAAATTAGATTACATAATTAATTAGGATCAAATTAAAATAAATTTTGTAGAATTCATATTTTCACAATGAGGCCTTTAATTTATGCATCTTCCTATATTATAAGGGAAAGGTTTTCATCTTTGTATCCCATTTGTAGTATTTGTGTTAGAAAAGATATATTAATGTTACATATGCAAAAATTGGTCATAGATAAATCTCTTATAAATTTTAGAAAATACAAAATAAATATACGTTTATACACTTCTATTTGTTTCCCTAAGCATGACACATAATCTTTTTATAAAGGTCTTTTTGAATTGCTTATAGGTTGATAAACTTAATTTTAAAATACAACATGTTTTTAGCACACTAGATTAAAAAATATACTTATATTAAAAATATATTAAATTAAATTTAAATATTTAATTATAATTTTATATAAAATATTCATTATCAATTTAAATACTTTAATATAAATTTTATAAAAAATATTTGTTATCAATTTAAATATTTAAATATTAATTTACATAAGTAAAAATAAAATAGTTGTGATTAAATAATATAAAAAACAACTAAGAAATAATCGTCATCAATACATGAAAGTAAAGGGACAACTCCACTCCATAAGACTCAGGGTATAAAACTAATTATCCAAAATCAAAGTTACAGTTTTTGGTCTCTATTTTTTACGACAGTTATCTTGAATCTTGAACTGGCTTAAAAGGTAAGCTAACCTGCCCAGATTGCTTGAACAATAGATGAAGCAAGTTCAAATTGTTTTCAGCTTAATAACGTTATTATTGTGTGTGTGAGTAACACTAATTAAGGAATTGATCGGAAGGAGAAAATAAAAGATATTAGAGTGGAAGAAATTAGATTACATAATTAATTAGGATCAAATTAAAACAAATTATGTAGAATTCATATTTTCACAATGAGGTCTTTAATTTATGCATCTTCCTATATTATAAGGGAAAGGTTTTCATCTTTGTATCCCATTTGTAGTATTTGTGTTAGAAAAGATATATTAATGTTAGATATGCAAAAATTGTTCATAGATAAATCTCTTATAAATTTTCGAAAATACAAAATAAATATACGTTTATACACTTCTATTTGTTTCCCTAAGCATGACACATAATCTTTTTATAAAGGTCTTTTTGAATTGCTTATAGGTTGATAAACTTAATTTTAAAATACAACATGTTTTTAGCACACTAGATTAAAAAATATACTTATATTAAAAATATATTAAATTAAATTTAAATATTTAATTATACTTTTATATAAAATATTCATAATCAATTTAAATACTTTAATATAAATTTTATAAAAAATATTTGTTATCAATTTAAATATTTAAATATTAATTTACAAAAGTAAACAATAAAATAGTTGTGATTAAATAATATAAAAAACAACTAACAAAATAATCGTCATCAATACATGAAAGTAAAGGGACAACTCCACTCCATAAGACTCAGGGTATAAAACTAATTATCCAAAATGAAAGTTACAGTTTTTGGTCTCTATTTTTTACGACAGTTATCTTGAATCTTGAATTGGCTTAAAAGGTAAGCTAACCTGCCCAGATTGCTTGAACAATAGATGAAGCAAGTTCAAATTGTTTTCAGCTTAATAACGTTATTATTGTGTGTGTGAGTAACACTAATTAAGGAATTGATCGGAAGGATAAAACAAAAGATATTAAAGTGGAAGAAATTAGATTACATAATTAATTAGGATCAAATTAAAATAAATTATGTAGAATTCATATTTTCACAATGAGGCCTTTAATTTATGCATCTTCCTATATTATAAGGGAAAGGTTTTCATCTTTGTATCCCATTTGTAGTATTAGTGTTAGAAAAGATATATTAATGTTACATATGCAAAAATTGGTCATAGATAAATCTCTTATAAATTTTCGAAAATACAAAATAAATATACGTTTATACACTTCTATTTGTTTCCCTAAGCATGACACATAATCTTTTTATAAAGGTCTTTTTGAATTGCTTATAGGTTGATAAACTTAATTTTAAAATACAACATGTTTTTAGCACACTAGATTAAAAAATATAGTTATATTAAAAATATATTAAATTAAATTTAAATATTTAATTATAATTTTATGTAAAATATTCATTATCAATTTAAATACTTTAATATAAATTTTATAAAAAATATTTGTTATCAATTTAAATATTTAAATATTAATTTACATAAGTAAAAAATAAAATAGTTGTGATTAAATAATATAAAAAACAACTAAGAAATAATCGTCATCAATACATGAAAGTAAAGTTACAACTCCACTCCATAAGACTCAGGGTATAAAACCAATTATCCAAAATGAAAGTTACAGTTTTTGGTCTCTATTTTTTACGACAGTTATCTTGAATCTTGAACTGGCTTAAAAGGTAAGCTAACCTGCCCAGATTGCTTGAACAATAGATGAAGCAAGTTCAAATTGTTTTCAGCTTAATAACGTTATTATTGTGTGTGTGAGTAACACTAATTAAGGAATTGATCGGAAGGAGAAAACAAAAGATATTAGAGTGGAAGAAATTAGATTACATAATTAATTAGGATCAAATTAAAATAAATTATGTAGAATTCATATTTTCACAATGAGGTCTTTAATTTATGCATCTTCCTATATTATAAGGGAAAGGTTTTCATCTTTGTATCCCATTTGTAGTATTTGTGTTAGAAAAGATATATTAATGTTACATATGCAAAAATTGTTCATAGATAAATCTCTTATAAATTTTAGAAAATACAAAATAAATATACGTTTATACACTTCTATTTGTTTCCCTAAGCATGACACATAATCTTTTTATAAAGGTCTTTTTGAATTGCTTATAGGTTGATAAACTTAATTTTAAAATACAACATGTTTTTAGCACACTAGATTAAAAAATATACTTATATTAAAAATATATTAAATTAAATTTAAATATTTAATTATAATTTTATATAAAATATTCATAATCAATTTAAATACTTTAATATAAATTTTATAAAAAATATTTGTTATCAATTTAAATATTTAAATATTAATTTACATAAGTAAACAATAAAATAGTTGTGATTAAATAATATAAAAAACAACTAAGAAATAATCGTCATCAATACATGAAAGTAAAGGGACAACTCCACTCCATAAGACTCAGGGTATAAAACTAATTATCCAAAATGAAAGTTACAGTTTTTGGTCTCTATTTTTTACGACAGTTATCTTGAATCTTGAATTGGCTTAAATGGTAAGCTAACCTGCCCAGATTGCTTGAACAATAGATGAAGCAAGTTCAAATTGTTTTCAGCTTAATAACGTTATTATTGTGTGTGTGAGTAACACTAATTAAGGAATTGATCGGAAGGAGAAAACAAAAGATATTAGAGTGGAAGAAATTAGATTACATAATTAATTAGGATCAAATTAAAATAAATTATGTAGAATTCATATTTTCACAATGAGGCCTTTAATTTATGCATCTTCCTATATTATAAGGGAAAGGTTTTCATCTTTGTATCCCATTTGTAGTATTAGTGTTAGAAAAGATATATTAATGTTACATATGCAAAAATTGGTCATAGATAAATCTCTTATAAATTTTCGAAAATACAAAATAAATATACGTTTATACACTTCTATTTGTTTCCCTAAGCATGACACATAATCTTTTTATAAAGGTCTTTTTGAATTGCTTATAGGTTGATAAACTTAATTTTAAAATACAACATGTTTTTAGCACACTAGATTAAAAAATATAGTTATATTAAAAATATATTAAATTAAATTTAAATATTTAATTATAATTTTATGTAAAATATTCATTATCAATTTAAATACTTTAATATAAATTTTATAAAAAATATTTGTTATCAATTTAAATATTTAAATATTAATTTACATAAGTAAAAAATAAAATAGTTGTGATTAAATAATATAAAAAACAACTAAGAAATAATCGTCATCAATACATGAAAGTAAAGTTACAACTCCACTCCATAAGACTCAGGGTATAAAACCAATTATCCAAAATGAAAGTTACAGTTTTTGGTCTCTATTTTTTACGACAGTTATCTTGAATCTTGAACTGGCTTAAAAGGTAAGCTAACCTGCCCAGATTGCTTGAACAATAGATGAAGCAAGTTCAAATTGTTTTCAGCTTAATAACGTTATTATTGTGTGTGTGAGTAACACTAATTAAGGAATTGATCGGAAGGAGAAAACAAAAGATATTAGAGTGGAAGAAATTAGATTACATAATTAATTAGGATCAAATTAAAATAAATTATGTAGAATTCATATTTTCACAATGAGGTCTTTAATTTATGCATCTTCCTATATTATAAGGGAAAGGTTTTCATCTTTGTATCCCATTTGTAGTATTTGTGTTAGAAAAGATATATTAATGTTACATATGCAAAAATTGTTCATAGATAAATCTCTTATAAATTTTAGAAAATACAAAATAAATATACGTTTATACACTTCTATTTGTTTCCCTAAGCATGACACATAATCTTTTTATAAAGGTCTTTTTGAATTGCTTATAGGTTGATAAACTTAATTTTAAAATACAACATGTTTTTAGCACACTAGATTAAAAAATATACTTATATTAAAAATATATTAAATTAAATTTAAATATTTAATTATAATTTTATATAAAATATTCATAATCAATTTAAATACTTTAATATAAATTTTATAAAAAATATTTGTTATCAATTTAAATATTTAAATATTAATTTACATAAGTAAACAATAAAATAGTTGTGATTAAATAATATAAAAAACAACTAAGAAATAATCGTCATCAATACATGAAAGTAAAGGGACAACTCCACTCCATAAGACTCAGGGTATAAAACTAATTATCCAAAATGAAAGTTACAGTTTTTGGTCTCTATTTTTTACGACAGTTATCTTGAATCTTGAATTGGCTTAAATGGTAAGCTAACCTGCCCAGATTGCTTGAACAATAGATGAAGCAAGTTCAAATTGTTTTCAGCTTAATAACGTTATTATTGTGTGTGTGAGTAACACTAATTAAGGAATTGATCGGAAGGAGAAAACAAAAGATATTAGAGTGGAAGAAATTAGATTACATAATTAATTAGGATCAAATTAAAATAAATTATGTAGAATTCATATTTTCACAATGAGGCCTTTAATTTATGCATCTTCCTATATTATAAGGGAAAGGTTTTCATCTTTGTATCCCATTTGTAGTATTAGTGTTAGAAAAGATATATTAATGTTACATATGCAAAAATTGGTCATAGATAAATCTCTTATAAATTTTCGAAAATACAAAATAAATATACGTTTATACACTTCTATTTGTTTCCCTAAGCATGACACATAATCTTTTTATAAAGGTCTTTTTGAATTGCTTATAGGTTGATAAACTTAATTTTAAAATACAACATGTTTTTAGCACACTAGATTAAAAAATATAGTTATATTAAAAATATATTAAATTAAATTTAAATATTTAATTATAATTTTATGTAAAATATTCATTATCAATTTAAATACTTTAATATAAATTTTATAAAAAATATTTGTTATCAATTTAAATATTTAAATATTAATTTACATAAGTAAAAAATAAAATAGTTGTGATTAAATAATATAAAAAACAACTAAGAAATAATCGTCATCAATACATGAAAGTAAAGTTACAACTCCACTCCATAAGACTCAGGGTATAAAACCAATTATCCAAAATGAAAGTTACAGTTTTTGGTCTCTATTTTTTACGACAGTTATCTTGAATCTTGAACTGGCTTAAAAGGTAAGCTAACCTGCCCAGATTGCTTGAACAATAGATGAAGCAAGTTCAAATTGTTTTCAGCTTAATAACGTTATTATTGTGTGTGTGAGTAACACTAATTAAGGAATTGATCGGAAGGAGAAAACAAAAGATATTAGAGTGGAAGAAATTAGATTACATAATTAATTAGGATCAAATTAAAATAAATTATGTAGAATTCATATTTTCACAATGAGGTCTTTAATTTATGCATCTTCCTATATTATAAGGGAAAGGTTTTCATCTTTGTATCCCATTTGTAGTATTTGTGTTAGAAAAGATATATTAATGTTACATATGTAAAAATTGTTCATAGATAAATCTCTTATAAATTTTAGAAAATACAAAATAAATATACGTTTATACACTTCTATTTGTTTCCCTAAGCATGACACATAATCTTTTTATAAAGGTCTTTTTGAATTGCTTATAGGTTGATAAACTTAATTTTAAAATACAACATGTTTTTAGCACACTAGATTAAAAAATATACTTATATTAAAAATATATTAAATTAAATTTAAATATTTAATTATAATTTTATATAAAATATTCATAATCAATTTAAATACTTTAATATAAATTTTATAAAAAATATTTGTTATCAATTTAAATATTTAAATATTAATTTACATAAGTAAACAATAAAATAGTTGTGATTAAATAATATAAAAAACAACTAAGAAATAATCGTCATCAATACATGAAAGTAAAGGGACAACTCCACTCCATAAGACTCATGGTATAAAACTAATTATCCAAAATGAAAGTTACAGTTTTTGGTCTCTATTTTTTACGACAGTTATCTTGAATCTTGAATTGGCTTAAAAGGTAAGCTAACCTGCCCAGATTGCTTGAACAATAGATGAAGCAAGTTCAAATTGTTTTCAGCTTAATAACGTTATTATTGTGTGTGTGAGTAACACTAATTAAGGAATTGATCGGAAGGAGAAAACAAAAGATATTAGAGTGGAAGAAATTAGATTACATAATTAATTAGGATCAAATTAAAATAAATTATGTAGAATTCATATTTTCACAATGAGGCCTTTAATTTATGCATCTTCCTATATTATAAGGGAAAGGTTTTCATCTTTGTATCCCATTTGTAGTATTTGTGTTAGAAAAGATATATTAATGTTACATATGCAAAAATTGTTCATAGATAAATCTCTTATATATTTTAGAAAATACAAAATAAATATACGTTTATACACTTCTATTTGTTTCCCTAAGCATGACACATAATCTTTTTATAAAGGTCTTTTTGAATTGCTTATAGGTTGATAAACTTAATTTTAAAATACAACATGTTTTTAGCACACTAGATTAAAAAATATACTTATATTAAAAATATATTAAATTAAATTTAAATATTTAATTATAATTTTATATAAAATATTCATTATCAATTTAAATACTTTAATATAAATTTTATAAAAAATATTTGTTATCAATTTAAATATTTAAATATTAATTTACATAAGTAAACAATAAAATAGTTGTGATTAAATAATATAAAAAACAACTAAGAAATAATCGTCATCAATACATGAAAGTAAAGGGACAACTCCACTCCATAAGACTCAGGGTATAAAACTAATTATCCAAAATGAAAGTTACAGTTTTTGGTCTCTATTTTTTACGACAGTTATCTTGAATCTTGAACTGGCTTAAAAGGTAAGCTAACCTGCCCAGATTGCTTGAACAATAGATGAAGCAAGTTCAAATTGGTTTCAGCTTAATAACGTTATCATTGTGTGTGTTAGTAACACTAATTAAGGAATTGATCGGAAGGAGAAAACAAAAGATATTAGAGTGGAAGAAATTAGATTACATAATTAATTAGGATCAAATTAAAATAAATTATGTAGAATTCATATTTTCACAATGAGGTCTTTAATTTATGCATCTTCCAATATTATAAGGGAAAGGTTTTCATCTTTGTATCCCATTTGTAGTATTTGTGTTAGAAAAGATATATTAATGTTACATATGCAAAAATTGGTCATAGATAAATCTCTTATAAATTTTAGAAAATACAAAATAAATATACGTTTATACACTTCTATTTGTTTCCCTAAGCATGACACATAATCTTTTTATAAAGGTCTTTTTGAATTGGTTATAGGTTGATAAACTTAATTTTAAAATACAACATGTTTTTAGCACACTAGATTAAAAAATATACTTATATTAAAAATAGATTAAATTAAATTTAAATATTTAATTATAATTTTATGTAAAATATTCATTATCAATTTAAATACTTTAATATAAATTTTATAAAAAATATTTGTTATCAATTTAAATATTTAAATATTAATTTACATAAGTAAAAAATAAAATAGTTGTGATTAAATAATATAAAAAACAACTAAGAAATAATCGTCATCAATACATGAAAGTAAAGTTACAACTCCACTCCATAAGACTCAGGGTATAAAACCAATTATCCAAAATGAAAGTTACAGTTTTTGGTCTCTATTTTTTACGACAGTTATCTTGAATCTTGAACTGGCTTAAAAGGTAAGCTAACCTGCCCAGATTGCTTGAACAATAGATGAAGCAAGTTCAAATTGTTTTCAGCTTAATAACGTTATTATTGTGTGTGTGAGTAACACTAATTAAGGAATTGATCGGAAGGAGAAAACAAAAGATATTAGAGTGGAAGAAATTAGATTACATAATTAATTAGGATCAAATTAAAATAAATTATGTAGAATTCATATTTTCACAATGAGGCCTTTAATTTATGCATCTTCCTATATTATAAGGGAAAGCTTTTCATCTTTGTATCCCATTTGTAGTATTTGTGTTAGAAAAGATATATTAATGTTACATATGCAAAAATTGGTCATAGATAAATCTCTTATAAATTTTAGAAAATACAAAATAAATATACGTTTATACACTTCTATTTGTTTCCCTAAGCATGACACATAATCTTTTTATAAAGGTCTTTTTGAAATGCTTATAGGTTGATAAACTTAATTTTAAAATACAACATGTTTTTAGCACACTAGATTAAAAAATATACTTATATTAAAAATATATTAAATTAAATTTAAATATTTAATTATAATTTTATATAAAATATTCATTATCAATTTAAATACTTTAATATAAATTTTATAAAAAATATTTGTTATCAATTTAAATATTTAAATATTAATTTACATAAGTAAACAATAAAATAGTTGTGATTAAATAATATAAAAAACAACTAAGAAATAATCGTCATCAATACATGAAAGTAAAGGGACAACTCCACTCCATAAGACTCAGGGTATAAAACTAATTATCCAAAATGAAAGTTACATTTTTTGTTCTCTATTTTTTACGACAGTTATCTTGAATCTTGAACTGGCTTAAAAGGTAAGCTAACCTGCCCAGATTGCTTGAACAATAGATGAAGCAAGTTCAAATTGTTTTCAGCTTAATAACGTTATTATTGTGTGTGTGAGTAACACTAATTAAGGAATTGATCGGAAGGAAAAAACAAAAGATATTAGAGTTGAAGAAATTGGATTACATAATTAATTAGGATCAAATTAAAATAAATTATGTAGAATTCATATTTTCACAATGAGGTCTTTAATTTATGCATCTTCCTATATTATAAGGGAAAGGTTTTCATCTTTGTATCCCATTTGTAGTATTTGTGTTAGAAAAGATATATTAATATTACATATGCAAAAATTGTTCATAGATAAATCTCTTATAAATTTTAGAAAATACAAAATAAATATACGTTTATACACTTCTATTTGTTTCCCTAAGCATGACACATAATCTTTTTATAAAGGTCTTTTTGAATTGCTTATAGGTTGATAAACTTAATTTTAAAATACAACATGTTTTTAGCACACTAGATTAAAAAATATACTTATATTAAAAATATATTAAATTAAATTTAAATATTTAATTATAATTTTATATAAAATATTCATTATCAATTTAAATACTTTAATATAAATTTTATAAAAAATATTTGTTATCAATTTAAATATTTAAATATTAATTTACATAAGTAAACAATAAAATAGTTGTGATTAAATAATATAAAAAACAACTAAGAAATAATCGTCATCAATACATGAAAGTAAAGGGACAACTCCACTCCATAAGACTCAGGGTATAAAACTAATTATCCAAAATGAAAGTTACATTTTTTGGTCTCTATTTTTTACGACAGTTATCTTGAATCTTGAACTGGCTTAAAAGGTAAGCTAACCTGCCCAGATTGCTTGAACAATAGATGAAGCAAGTTCAAATTGTTTTCAGCTTAATAACGTTATTATTGTGTGTGTGAGTAACACTAATTAAGGAATTGATCGGAAGGAAAAAACAAAAGATATTAGAGTTGAAGAAATTGGATTACATAATTAATTAGGATCAAATTAAAATAAATTATGTAGAATTCATATTTTCACAATGAGGTCTTTAATTAATGCATCTTCCTATATTATAAGGGAAAGGTTTTCATCTTTGTATCCCATTTGTAGTATTTGTGTTAGAAAAGATATATTAATATTACATATGCAAAAATTGTTCATAGATAAATCTCTTATAAATTTTAGAAAATACAAAATAAATATACGTTTATACACTTCTATTTGTTTCCCTAAGCATGACACATAATCTTTTTATAAAGGTCTTTTTGAATTGCTTATAGGTTGATAAACTTAATTTTAAAATACAACATGTTTTTAGCACACTAGATTAAAAAATATACTTATATTAAAAATATATTAAATTAAATTTAAATATTTAATTATAATTTTATATAAAATATTCATTATCAATTTAAATACTTTAATATAAATTTTATAAAAAATATTTGTTATCAATTTAAATATTTAAATATTAATTTACATAAGGAAAAAATAAAATAGTTGTGATTAAATAATATAAAAAACAACAAAGAAATAATCGTCATCAATACATGAAAGTAAAGGGACAACTCCACTCCATAAGACTCAAGGTATAAAACTAATTATCCAAAATGAAAAGTACAGTTTTTGGTCTCTATTTTTTACGACAGTTATCTTGAATCTTGAACTGGTTTAAAAGGTAAGCTAACCTGCCCAGATTGCTTGAACAATAGATGAAGCAAGTTCAAATTGTTTTCAGCTTAATAACGTTATTATTGTGTGTGTGAGTAACACTAATTAAGGAATTGATCGGAAGGAGAAAACAAAGTGTAAAGACCATATACAATACATGCCTCAAATCATATATTATACATGAGTTTCACTTTTGGTACTGAAACATAATAAGTTCCTAGTTAACACATTATATATATAAATGCCTCTAATACAAAAGAACTAAAAGTCTAAGGCATTACATATACAAGATGTTCCAAAATGATAAAAACTAAGAACTAGACCAATACAATGATCTCAAAACATAACGCCATAGCGGAAGCCATGCCATCACAAAACCACGATCCGTAAGGAAAGTCAAGTAACCTTGTCCTTACCCTTCGCCAAACCTGCAGAACCTGTGATGTAAACAACAACAGTGGGGTGAGATACATCAAATCTCAGTGAGTTCCCTATCTTAAAGTCCTCTCGGCTTTACAAGGTTCTAACAAAATCCTAACTCATGTCCAAGGGGAAAGGGGAAAGACCATGAGTACACACACACAAGTAACCGCCACGGTGAGCCTGTAAACTCACACTAGTACCGAAGTACCTCTTGAGCCTGTAAACTCAAGGATTCACAAAGTACCGAAGTACGTTCTGAGTCCGTACACTCAAGAACTCACATATCAATAACCAATACCAAGGTATCCCTTTTTCCCGTACCCTTCTACGTCTAGAAGGCGATCCGAGTCATGGATCCTTGTAGCTACTTGGCATACGATTGGATTCGGGATCACGGGCCGTACACCGTGATCCGTCACTTCTCACGGACCGTACGCCGTCTCAAGTCTCTTTACCCGTAGGCTCCAATCGTACTTACATGGGACTCAAACCTGCCAAGTAGTGGTGCATATGTTTCAGAGGAGCTCGAGACCCATGAAACGCACTAACACAACTCTGTGGTTATTGATAAACAGAATGCACACGCCTCGGCCTCTCATGCACGAGCGTTGCCACACGTAAGACTCCACATTCCAACACTGTTTTGGTAATAATCCCCACCCTGCCTAGTCCATATTTTAACATGCATATATTGTCAATAATAATTACACACAATTAACAGATAAAAGTCGATAAAACGACACAATTTCAGAAATCCCGACTTAATTAAATCGGCCGACGATCTTAAAACCATTTTAATAAGAAAGTACATTTTATTATCTTTCCAACGATATCAAAATTGTTCCAATCCGAGTTACGTACAAAAAGTTACGGCATTGTAAACAATCGATCGGAAAAATAAATCACAACAGCAGGATTCTGTAACTCTCCTGGCCGTACGCGTATTGGCATTCTCCGTACGCGTATTGCCCAAATTCTCGCCCAGCCATACGCGTATTTCCCCACGCGATACGCGTATTGCCCAAAATCCCCGGCCATCCATACGCGTATTGCCCTTGCCGTACGCGTATTGACAAGCCCCATACGCGTATTGACAAGCTCCATACGCGTATGGGCAGAGAAAAAATGCAGAAGTTCCTGCAGAATTTTCCTGCTACGGGTTGATCCAAAATCAACCCCAAATCCCATTTTCATCAATTGAAATGCATCAAAACATGTTATAACATCACAACCAGTATAACATATAATCAAACATTGCATTTATCAGTTAGATTCACGAATTTTGTGCAAAAAGATTCAATTTCCACAATTTCAACCTAACTCTAAACTCAACAAAACTCTACTCTAAAGAGTCTAACTAGAACCCACCTGGATTACTAGACGAGGAGGTTGATACTGAGACGATTAGACGAAGAACAGATGAATTGATGATGATTCTTGAGCTTTTGGAAATTTTCTCTCCTTTCCTTCTTCCACTTTTCCTTTCTCCTCCTTTTCCTTTGTTTTCTTTCTATCTTTCTCTCTTTTAGCTTTTGTTTGGTTTTCAAGGAAAATGAAAAGAAAATAGATAGTATAGAAACTATCATTTTTAGTAACACTACCAAATGTCCAAAATTAGCTCAAATACATCAAATTATAAAAACTCAACGTTAAATACTATTAATTTAATCGACTCTGAGTTCGTCAGTTTACTCCAATTATTTTATCAAATAATTACTCAGAGTACTCCGGAACCCAGTTGATCATAATAATATTAACCAGAGCGTTTACAAATTTACGGGGTATTACACAAAGAATATTAGAGTGGAAGAAATTAGATTACATAATTAATTAGGATCAAATTAAAATAAATTATGTAGAATTCATATTTTCACAATGAGGCCTTTAATTTATGCATCTTCCTATATTATAAGGGAAAGGTTTTCATCTTTGTATCCCATTTGTAGTATTTGTGTTAGAAAAGATATATTAATGTTACATATGCAAAAATTGGTCATAGATAAATCTCTTATAAATTTTAGAAAATACAAAATAAATATACGTTTATACACTTCTATTTGTTTCCCTAAGCATGACACATAATCTTTTTATAAAGGTCTTTTTGAATTGCTTATAGGTTGATAAACTTAATTTTAAAATACAACATGTTTTTAGCACACTAGATTAAAAAATATACTTATATTAAAAATATATTAAATTAAATTTAAATATTTAATTATAATTTTATATAAAATATTCATTATCAATTTAAATACTTTAATATAAATTTTATAAAAAATATTTGTTATCAATTTAAATATTTAAATATTAATTTACATAAGAAAACAATAAAATAGTTGTGATTAAATAATATAAAAAACAACTAAGAAATAATCGTCATCAATACATGAAAGTAAAGGGACAACTCCACTCCATAAGACTCAGGGTATAAAACTAATTATCCAAAATGAAAGTTACATTTTTTGGTCTCTATTTTTTACGACAGTTATCTTGAATCTTGAACTGGCTTAAAAGGTAAGCTAACCTGCCCAGATTGCTTGAACAATAGATGAAGCAAGTTCAAATTGTTTTCAACTTAATAACGTTATTTTTGTGTGTGTGAGTAACACTAATTAAGGAATTGATCGGAAGGAGAAAACAAAAGATATTAGAATGGAAGAAATTAGATTACATAATTAATTAGGATCAAATTAAAATAAATTATGTAGAATTCATATTTTCACAATGAGGTCTTTAATTAATGCATCTTCCTATATTATAAGGGAAAGGTTTTCATCTTTGTATCCCATTTGTAGTATTTGTGTTAGAAAAGATATATTAATGTTACATATGCAAAAATTGTTCATAGATAAATCTCTTATAAATTTTAGAAAATACAAAATAAATATACGTTTATACACTTCTATTTGTTTCCCTAAGCATGACACATAATCTTTTTATAAAGGTCTTTTTGAATTGCTTATAGGTTGATAAACTTAATTTTAAAATACAACATGTTTTTAGCACACTAGATTAAAAAATATACTTATATTAAAAATATATTAAATTAACTTTAAATATTTAAATATAATTTTATATAAAATATTCATTATCAATTTAAATACTTTAATATAAATTTTATAAAAAATATTTGTTATCAATTTAAATATTTAAATATTAATTTACATAAGTAAACAATAAAATAGTTGTGATTAAATAATATAAAAAACATCTAAGAAATAATCGTCATCAATACATGAAAGTAAAGGGACAACTCCACTCCATAAGACTCAGGGTATAAAACTAATTATCCAAAATGAAAGTTACATTTTTTGGTCTCTATTTTTTACGACAGTTATCTTGAATCTTGAACTGGCTTAAAAGGTAAGCTAACCTGCCCAGATTGCTTGAACAATAGATGAAGCAAGTTCAAATTGTTTTCAACTTAATAACGTTATTTTTGTGTGTGTGAGTAACACTAATTAAGGAATTGATCGGAAGGAGAAAACAAAAGATATTAGAATGGAAGAAATTAGATTACATAATTAATTAGGATCAAATTAAAATAAATTATGTAGAATTCATATTTTCACAATGAGGTCTTTAATTAATGCATCTTCCTATATTATAAGGGAAAGGTTTTCATCTTTGTATCCCATTTGTAGTATTTGTGTTAGAAAAGATATATTAATGTTACATATGCAAAAATTGTTCATAGATAAATCTCTTATAAATTTTAGAAAATACAAAATAAATATACGTTTATACACTTCTATTTGTTTCCCTAAGCATGACACATAATCTTTTTCTAAAGGTCTTTTTGAATTGCTTATAGGTTGATAAACTTAATTTTAAAATACAACATGTTTTTAGCACACTAGATTAAAAAATATACTTATATTAAAAATATATTAAATTAACTTTAAATATTTAAATATAATTTTATATAAAATATTCATTATCAATTTAAATACTTTAATATAAATTTTATAAAAAATATTTGTTATCAATTTAAATATTTAAATATTAATTTACATAAGTAAACAATAAAATAGTTGTGATTAAATAATATAAAAAACATCTAAGAAATAATCGTCATCAATACATGAAAGTAAAGGGACAACTCCACTCCATAAGACTCAGGGTATAAAACTAATTATCCAAAATGAAAGTTACATTTTTTGGTCTCTATTTTTTACGACAGTTATCTTGAATCTTGAACTGGCTTAAAAGGTAAGCTAACCTGCCCAGATTGCTTGAACAATAGATGAAGCAAGTTCAAATTGTTTTCAACTTAATAACGTTATTTTTGTGTGTGTGAGTAACACTAATTAAGGAATTGATCGGAAGGAGAAAACAAAAGATATTAGAATGGAAGAAATTAGATTACATAATTAATTAGGATCAAATTAAAATAAATTATGTAGAATTCATATTTTCACAATGAGGTCTTTAATTAATGCATCTTCCTATATTATAAGGGAAAGGTTTTCATCTTTGTATCCCATTTGTAGTATTTGTGTTAGAAAAGATATATTAATGTTACATATGCAAAAATTGTTCATAGATAAATCTCTTATAAATTTTAGAAAATACAAAATAAATATACGTTTATACACTTCTATTTGTTTCCCTAAGCATGACACATAATCTTTTTCTAAAGGTCTTTTTGAATTGCTTATAGGTTGATAAACTTAATTTTAAAATACAACATGTTTTTAGCACACTAGATTAAAAAATATACTTATATTAAAAATATATTAAATTAACTTTAAATATTTAAATATAATTTTATATAAAATATTCATTATGAATTTAAATACTTTAATATAAATTTTATAAAAAATATTTGTTATCAATTTAAATATTTAAATATTAATTTACATAAGTAAACAATAAAATAGTTGTGATTAAATAATATAAAAAACATCTAAGAAATAATCGTCATCAATACATGAAAGTAAAGGGACAACTCCACTCCATAAGACTCAGGGTATAAAACTAATTATCCAAAATGAAAGTTACAGTTTTTGGTCTCTATTTTTTACGACAGTTATCTTGAATCTTGAATTGGCTTAAAAGGTAAGCTAACCTGCCCAGATTGCTTGAACAATAGATGAAGCAAGTTCAAATTGTTTTCAGCTTAATAACGTTATTATTGTGTGTGTGAGTAACACTAATTAAGGAATTGATCGGAAGGAGAAAACAAAAGATATTAGAGTGGAAGAAATTAGATTACATAATTAATTAGGATCAAATTAAAATAAATTATGTAGAATTCATATTTTCACAATGAGGCCTTTAATTTATGCATCTTCCTATATTATAAGGGAAAGGTTTTCATCTTTGTATCCCATTTGTAGTATTTGTGTTAGAAAAGATATATTAATGTTACATATGCAAAAATTGTTCATAGATAAATCTCTTATATATTTTAGAAAATACAAAATAAATATACGTTTATACACTTCTATTTGTTTCCCTAAGCATGACACATAATCTTTTTATAAAGGTCTTTTTGAATTGCTTATAGGTTGATAAACTTAATTTTAAAATACAACATGTTTTTAGCACACTAGATTAAAAAATATACTTATATTAAAAATATATTAAATTAAATTTAAATATTTAATTATAATTTTATATAAAATATTCATTATCAATTTAAATACTTTAATATAAATTTTATAAAAAATATTTGTTATCAATTTAAATATTTAAATATTAATTTACATAAGTAAACAATAAAATAGTTGTGATTAAATAATATAAAAAACAACTAAGAAATAATCGTCATCAATACATGAAAGTAAAGGGACAACTCCACTCCATAAGACTCAGGGTATAAAACTAATTATCCAAAATGAAAGTTACAGTTTTTGGTCTCTATTTTTTACGACAGTTATCTTGAATCTTGAACTGGCTTAAAAGGTAAGCTAACCTGCCCAGATTGCTTGAACAATAGATGAAGCAAGTTCAAATTGGTTTCAGCTTAATAACGTTATCATTGTGTGTGTTAGTAACACTAATTAAGGAATTGATCGGAAGGAGAAAACAAAAGATATTAGAGTGGAAGAAATTAGATTACATAATTAATTAGGAACAAATTAAAATAAATTATGTAGAATTCATATTTTCACAATGAGGTCTTTAATTTATGCATCTTCCTATATTATAAGGGAAAGGTTTTCATCTTTGTATCCCATTTGTAGTATTTGTGTTAGAAAAGATATATTAATGTTACATATGCAAAAATTGTTCATAGATAAATCTCTTATAAATTTTAGAAAATACAAAATAAATATACGTTTATACACTTCTATTTGTTTCCCTAAGCATGACACATAATCTTTTTATAAAGGTCTTTTTGAATTGCTTATAGGTTGATAAACTTAATTTTAAAATACAACATGTTTTTAGCACACTAGATTAAAAAATATACTTATATTAAAAATATATTAAATTAAATTTAAATATTTAATTATAATTTTATATAAAATATTCATTATCAATTTAAATACTTTAATATAAATTTTATAAAAAATATTTGTATCAATTTAAATATTTAAATATTAATTTACATAAGTAAAAAATAAAATAGTTGTGATTAAATAATATAAAAAACAACTAAGAAATAATCGTCATCAATACATGAAAGTAAAGGGACAACTCCACTCCATAAGACTCAGGGTATAAAACTAATTATCCAAAATGAAAGTTACAGTTTTTGGTCTCTATTTTTTACGACAGTTAGCTTGAATCTTGAACTGGCTTAAAAGGTAAGCTAACCTGCCCAGATTGCTTGAACAATAGATGAAGCAAGTTCAAATTGTTTTCAGCTTAATAACGTTATTATTGTGTGTGTGAGTAACACTAATTAAGGAATTGATCGGAAGGAGAAAACAAAAGATATTAGAGTGGAAGAAATTAGATTACATAATTAATTAGGATCAAATTAAAATAAATTATGTAGAATTCATATTTTCACAATGAGGTCTTTAATTTATGCACCTTCCTATATTATAAGGGAAAGGTTTTCATCTTTGTATCCCATTTGTAGTATTTGTGTTAGAAAAGATATATTAATGTTACATATGCAAAAATTGGTCATAGATAAATCTCTTATAAATTTTAGAAAATACAAAATAAATATACGTTTATACACTTCTATTTGTTTCCCTAAGCATGACACAAAATCTTTTTATAAAGGTCTTTTTGAATTGCTTATAGGTTGATAAACTTAATTTTAAAATACAACATGTTTGTAGCACACTAGATTAAAAAATATACTTATATTAAAAATATATTAAATTAAATTTAAATATTTAATTATAATTTTATATAAAATATTCATTATCAATTTAAATACTTTAATATAAATTTTATAAAAAATATTTGTTATCAATTTAAATATTTAAATATTAATTTACATAAGTAAACAATAAAATAGTTGTGATTAAATAATATAAAAAACAACTAAGAAATAATCGTTATCAATACATGAAAGTAAAGGGACAACTCCACTCCATAAGACTCAGGGTATAAAACTAATTATCCAAAATGAAAGTTACATTTTTTGGTCTCTATTTTTTACGACAGTTATCTTGAATCTTGAACTGGCTTAAAAGGTAAGCTAACATGCCCAGATTGTTTGAACAATAGATGAAGCAAGTTCAAATTGTTTTCAGCTTAATAACGTTATTATTGTGTGTGTGTGAGTAACACTAATTAAGGAATTGATCGGAAGGAGAAAACAAAAGATATTAGAGTGGAAGAAATTAGATTACATAATTAATTAGGATCAAATTAAAATAAATTATGTAGAATTCATATTTTCACAATGAGGCCTTTAATTTATGCATCTTCCTATATTATAAGGGAAAGGTTTTCATCTTTGTATCCCATTTGTAGTATTTGTGTTAGAAAAGATATATTAATGTTACATATGCAAAAATTGGTCATAGATAAATCTCTTATAAATTTTAGAAAATACAAAATAAATATACGTTTATACACTTCTATTTGTTTCCCTAAGCATGACACATAATCTTTTTATAAAGGTCTTTTTGAATTGCTTATAGGTTGATAAACTTAATTTTAAAATACAACATGTTTTTAGCACACTAGATTAAAAAATATACTTATATTAAAAATATATTAAATTAAATTTAAATATTTAATTATAATTTTATATAAAATATTCATTATCAATTTAAATACTTTAATATAAATTTTATAAAAAATATTTGTTATCAATTTAAATATTTAAATATTAATTTACATAAGTAAACAATAAAATAGTTGTGATTAAATAATATAAAAAACAACTAAGAAATAATCGTCATCAATACATGAAAGTAAAGGGACAACTCCACTCCATAAGACTCAGGGTATAAAACTAATTATCCAAAATGAAAGTTACATTTTTTGGTCTCTATTTTTTACGACAGTTATCTTGAATCTTGAACTGGCTTAAAAGGTAAGCTAACCTGCCCAGATTGTTTGAACAATAGATGAAGCAAGTTCAAATTGTTTTCAGCTTAATAACGTTATTATTGTGTGTGTGAGTAACACTAATTAAGGAATTGATCGGAAGGAGAAAACAAAAGATATTAGAGTGGAAGAAATTAGATTACATAATTAATTAGGATCAAATTAAAATAAATTATGTAGAATTCATATTTTCACAATGAGGCCTTTAATTTATGCATCTTCCTATATTATAAGGGAAAGCTTTTCATCTTTGTATCCCATTTGTAGTATTTGTGTTAGAAAAGATATATTAATGTTACATATGCAAAAATTGGTCATAGATAAATCTCTTATAAATTTTAGAAAATACAAAATAAATATACGTTTATACACTTCTATTTGTTTCCCTAAGCATGACACATAATCTTTTTATAAAGGTCTTTTTGAATTGCTTATAGGTTGATAAACTTAATTTTAAAATACAACATGTTTTTAGCACACTAGATTAAAAAATATACTTATATTAAAAATATATTAAATTAAATTTAAATATTTAATTATAATTTTATATAAAATATTCATTATCAATTTAAATACTTTAATATAAATTTTATAAAAAATATTTGTTATCAATTTAAATATTTAAATATTAATTTACATAAGTAAACAATAAAATAGTTGTGATTAAATAATATAAAAAACAACTAAGAAATAATCGTCATCAATACATGAAAGTAAAGGGACAACTCCACTCCATAAGACTCAGGGTATAAAACTAATTATCCAAAATGAAAGTTACATTTTTTGGTCTCTATTTTTTACGACAGTTATCTTGAATCTTGAACTGGCTTAAAAGGTAAGCTAACCTGCCCAGATTGCTTGAACAATAGATGAAGCAAGTTCAAATTGTTTTCAGCTTAATAACGTTATTATTGTGTGTGTGAGTAACACTAATTAAGGAATTGATCGGAAGGAGAAAACAAAAGATATTAGAGTGGAAGAAATTAGATTACATAATTAATTAGGATCAAATTAAAATAAATTATGTAGAATTCATATTTTCACAATGAGGTCTTTAATTTATGCATCTTCCTATATTATAAGGGAAAGGTTTTCATCTTTGTATCCCATTTGTAGTATTTGTGTTAGAAAAGATATATTAATGTTACATATGCAAAAATTGTTCATAGATAAATCTCTTATAAATTTTAGAAAATACAAAATAAATATACGTTTATACACTTCTATTTGTTTCCCTAAGCATGACACATAATCTTTTTATAAAGGTCTTTTTGAATTGCTTATAGGTTGATAAACTTAATTTTAAAATACAACATGTTTTTAGCACACTAGATTAAAAAATATACTTATATTAAAAATATATTAAATTAAATTTAAATATTTAATTATAATTTTATATAAAATATTCATTATCAATTTAAATACTTTAATATAAATTTTATAAAAAATATTTGTTATCAATTTAAATATTTAAATATTAATTTACATAAGTAAACAATAAAATTGTAACACCCACATATAAAATCCATACATCAAAGCATAAATTATATATATGAATCCAAGTATTTGGTATTGAAATACGCAATAAGTTCCTAGATAACACATTATACACATAAATGCCTCTAATACAAAACACCTAAGTCTAAGGCATGACATATACAAGATGTTCCAAAACGATAAAATCTAAGAACTAGATCATCAAAATGATCTCAAAATAACAATATAGCGGAAGTTAGCCATCAACATGCAAGGAAAGATCAAACGACCTTGTCCTTACCCTTCTCTGTACCTGAAGCACCTGAAATATCAACAACGTGGGGTGAGATACATCAAATCTCAGTGGGTTCCTATCTTATAGATTCTCTCGGATTAAAGGGGTTCTAATAATCCTAACTCAAGTCCGGGGAAAAAGGGAAATGACTATTGAGTTCACCTTACAATCCTCACACTATATGGAAACATGCCATGAGTTTATCAACTCAAAATATCACTAATCGATAACCATACCAAGGTATCTCCTGTTCCCGCCCGCTTCTACGTCTAGAAGGCGATCCGAGTCATAGATCCCTGTAACCTACTTGACATACGAATGGATTCGGGTTCTACGGGCCTTATACCGTTATGAACCGTCACTTCTCACGGGCCTTATACCGTCACAAGCCTACGCTCCATGGGCGCCATTCGTACAGTACGGGGAATCAAACCTGTCAAGTAGTTGTGCATCGGTTTCAGAGGAGCTCGAGACCCTTGAAACGCACTCACAATATAACCGGTTACGATTACGCGATCAAAACAACAACACGATTGTTTTCGACAATCACAAGGCTATAATGCCTCCCGGCCTCACATGCCGGTTCAAACCCACAAGGTTAACCACATGTTCCATACTAGTGTTTCCAACTTCTAAAATTCACCTATAGTTCATAAGGGGTTTCCTCACTCTTCCTACGTCTTTTTCCATATTAACATGCGTTTTCAATTACAATCATGCTAAACAATAATTAGGACAGGCCAAATACATCATGGTACAATAATAGAATAGTTTAACACAATATAAAACACAATTTTCATCATTTCTAACTTTCCCGATTATTAATCGGTCGGTAAAATCAACATGTTTTACTTCCATTACGTAGAATATTCCATCGGCTTTACATCGATATAAAGAATAATCGAAACCGATAAACGAAACTAAAGTTATGAATTTTTCCGTTAAAAGTATAATTTTTCAACTCCCAGGTCGCGCTCAGCGCGCCTTGGTCCGCGCTCAGCGCGCAACTCCCTGCCACGAGAGGTTCCCAGAATTAAACACCGCGCTCAGCGGGCACCTGCGCGCTCAGCGCGCTCTGCGAAACTCAGAAAAATTCCCTGCGATAACAGAACTTCCTCCACCCTCCAACTCCACTTTGGGGCACATTTAAAAGTCAACAGAGGTTTCAACATCACATTATAACAAGCTTTGATTTCCACTATCATCAAAACATCTTATTTCATAAAAACCCAAATTATTCTAAAACCCTAACATTTCAAAATCATCAAACATTATATAGAACATGAAAATAATCATCCCCACATGATTCTATGAACATACCCAACATTCATTTCAATTTCTAACCGATTCTATCCGTTAAAACATCGATTTCCACGATTTCGACCTAAAACTCATAACACTAAAACCCAAAGAAAAAAAAATGGTTTCTAGCTAAACCCACCTCTAGCAAGATGAAGATGAAGATGATGATGAAACTCAAGAAGTTTGATGAAGCTTGGATGAAGATTGGTGATGATCTTGAAGCTTCTTCTTCCAAAAACCTTGTTTTTCCCTTCTTCTTCTTTCTCTCTCTTTCTTACTATCTTTTTCTTCTTTAATCCAAATGAGAGAAAAATACATATATAGTAAGCATTATTTAAAAACAATACTACTAAATGTCCAAAAATGTCTCTAGAGTCCAATTAAATAAAATGTCTCCGAAACAAATAATATTAATTGGATTAGATCTAAGTACCGAAATTACTCAAATTATTTATTCAAATAATTTCTCAGAGCAATCGGACTCAGTTGATCACAATGTAATATTATTCGGTGAAATAAAATACGGGGTATTACATCCTCCCCCCCTTAAATAGGAATTCGCCCTCGAATTCAAAGATTACCTGAACAGGTGAGGGTAAGCACCTCGCATTTCCGATTCAAGTTCCCAAGTTGCATCACCCAGATGCGTTACATCCCACTGTACCTTAACGAGAGGAATATCCTTGTTTCTTAATACCTTAGTTTCTCTTCCCACAATGCGGCTCGGTTGAGGTTCAAACGTCAAATCCGCTTCTATTTCAATAGTATCTGGTAGAATCGGCTGAAGAGGATCTGGAACAAATCTCCGAAGCTGAGATACATGGAAGACATCATGCATTTCCGACAGAGAAGGCGGTAAGGCCAACCTGTAAGCTACTTCACCAATTCTTTCTAAGATCTGATACGGTCCTACGTATCTCGGGTTTAACTTGCGTGACTTAAACGGTCCTTTCAATCTCAATCTAGGAGTAACTTTCAAGAACACATGGTCACCTTCTTCAAATTCTAAAGGTCTCCTTCGATTGTCTGCATAACTCTTTTGTCGATCTTGGGCTTGCTTAATTTTCTCGCGAATCATTCGAATCTTTTTCGTAGTCTCTTGGATGATTTCGGGTCCTAAGATTCTATATTCCCCAACTTCTGCCCAACACAAGGGTGTTCTACATTTTCGCCCATACAACGCTTCATACGGAGCCATACCGATACTAGCATGATAACTATTGTTATAGGAAAACTCAATTAATGGTAGAAGTTCTTTCCAATTCCCTTTACTTTCTAACACACAAGCTCTCAACATATCCTCCATCGTTTGTATCGTTCGCTCAGTCTGTCCATCCATCTGCGGATGATTAGACGTGCTCAAACGCAACTCCGTCCCCATAGCTTGTTGAAAGACTTTCCAAAACCTTGAGGTAAACTTCGGATCTCTGTCCGACACAATATTAGAAGGAATACCGTGCAATCTTACAATTTCCGCAATAAACAACCTCGCAAGATGACTTGCCTTGAAAGTAGTCTTCACGGCCAAGAAATGCGCCGATTTCGTTAGTCTATCCACAATCACCCAAATTGAATCATAACTACCTTGCGTACGGGGAAAACCTACTGCAAAGTCCATAGAAATACTATCCCATTTCCAAACTGGAATTTCTAAAGGTTGCAACATACCGCTCGGTCTTTGGTGTTCAATCTTAACCTGTTGGCACACTGCACATTCTGACACATACATCGCGACATCCCTCTTCATTCCAGCCCACCAATACTCCTTCTTCTAATCTTGATACATCTTTGAAGAACCAGGATGTATCGTAAAAGTACCTTTATGAGCTTCATCCAAAATCTTTCTTCTTAACAGTACATCATTCGGAACACAAATTCTTTGGTCGAACATAATAATTCCGTCGGTAGCCTGAATAAAACCCGGTAGAAGTAACACTTCTTGCAACTTCTCGTCTGCCATTTGACCTTGGTGAATCTCAACTTTCAAGGTAGAATTGACATTCAAATTTCCCATAATCACACCATCTTGGGTCCATACAAACTAAAGATTAAGATCTCTAAAATTCTCTAACAATGCATACTCTAAAACCATCAATTTCGCGCCATGCACTAATTTCCGACTTAACGCATCTGCTACCTTATTCGCTTTTCCTGGATGATACTTCAAATCTAAATCATAATCTTTTAAGTACTCCATCCATCTTCGTTGTCGCATATTTAACTCCTTCTGGTCAAATAAATATTTCAAACTCTTATGGTCACTGAACATTTCAAAACGTACCCCATACAAATAATGCCGCCACACCTTTAGTGTAAAAACAACTGCCGCCAATTCCAAATCGTGAGTTGGATAATTCTGTTCATGAATTTTCAATTGTCGGGAGGCATAAGCTACTACTTGACCACCTTGCATCAGGACACCTCCCAATCCCATTTTAGAGGCATCACAAAACACTTCATAAGAGTTGTTAGGATCAGGAATGATTAACACCGGAGCCGTTGTCAATCTCTCCTTCAATTTCATGAAACTTTGCTCACAACCCGAATCCCACTCAAAAGCAAAATCTTTACGAGTAAGCTTCGTCATCGGTAGAGCCAACTGAGAGAAACCTTCGATAAACCTCCTATAGTAACCTGCCAACCCTAAGAAACTTCTGACTTCGGAGGCATTTCTCGGCCTTTCCCAATTTATCACTGCTTCTACCTTCGACGGATCCACCGCTACACCACCCTGGGATATAACGTGACCAAGAAACTTAACTTCTGCCATCCAAAATTCACACTTACTTAATTTAGCGAAAAGTTGCTTCTCTTGCAACACAGATAACACAATTCTCAGATGTTCCTCGTGCTCTTGTGAAGTACGAGAATAAATAAGAATATCGTCAATGAAGATTACCACGAACTGGTCCAAGTAAGCTTGAAATATTCGGTTCATGTAATCCATAAAAACGGCTGGAGCATTTGTCACACCGAAAGGCATCACTAAGAATTCGTAATGGCCATAACGGGTCCTAAATGCAGTCTTAGGTACATCGGAACTCTTCACTCGGATTTGGTGATAACCCGACCTCAAATCAATCTTCGAGAACACGCAGGCTCCTTTCAATTGATCCAAAAGGTCGTCTATCCTGGGCAAGGGATACTTGTTCTTAATGGTGACTTTATTCAACTGACGATAATCGATGCACATCCGCATCCCACCGTCCTTCTTCTTCACCAGCAATACAGGGGCTCCCCATGGAGAAACACTAGGCCGCACAAAATGCCTCGCCATGAGTTCTTCTAACTGATCCTTTAATTCCCTTAACTCTTTCGGGGCCATCCGATACGGAGAAACGGATATAGGAGCCGTTCCCGGTACCAGGTCAATAGAAAATTCCACTTCCCTCTCCGGAGGAAGAGAAGTGACATCTTCGGGGAAAACTTCAGAAAATTCACAAACTACTGGAATATCCATAACCTGAAGGTCACTACTCCCTTCCTTAGTGAGAACCAACAGAACCGATTTCTCTTCTTCAAACAAGAGATTTATCATACCAACCGTACCTTCTAGAATAGTTGTTAAAACATCCTTTGGTGTAGCCTCATTAGATGGAATGATGATGAGCTTTTCTTCACACCCAATAAACACCGAATTAGCAAAAAGCCAATCCATTCCCAACACGACATCCACTTCCTTAAGCGGTAGACAGATGAGGTCAATCCGAAAAACTCTATCATTCACAGATAGCACACAATTTTCACACATCAAAGGCGTCTCAACCATTTCATCCATGGCGGTAGTGACCACCAAAGGAGGGGACAAAGGAACGGACCGCAACCCAAGTCGCTTTATACATTGCACCGATACAAAAGAATGTGTAGCTCCGCAATCAAATAAAACAAAACAAGGAAAGCCGTTAACTAAGCACGTACCAGCAATTAATGAATTGTCGCTCTTCTTCTTCCTTGCATCTAAAGTGTAAACCCTTCCTTGGGTCTGAGTCCTATTCTGAGGACAATCTCTCTTCAGATAACCCATCCTCTGACATTGGTAACACTTCACACCTTCGATACCACACCGTCCGAAATGATTCCGTCCACAAGTACGACACACCGGAGGTGTACTCGCCCTTGCATCATGCACCTGCTTCCCCTTGAAGGATTGTGGCCTAGGTCTAAATGATTGATTAGACCTTCCACGATCACCTTGAGTTACCCGACTTGCTACACCTTCATCTCGAACCTTTTTCAAACTATGTTCTGCCACATAGCATTGTCTTAACACTTCAGCATAAGTAGTGAACTCCCTCTGAGAGACACTATGGGATATTTCAGCTCGAAGTCCAAAAATAAATTGGTCTATTTTCCATTTTTCATTAGGAGCATACATAGCCTGCCTAGAATAAGCAGCCATGTCTTCAAACTTCTCAGCATAACTGGCCACAGTCATGCCACCTTGTCTTAACTGCTGAAATTCAAATTCCTTCTGAGTTCTCAAAGAGCTCGGAAAATATTTCTCCATGAAAACAACCTTGAACTGCTCCCAAACCTTTGGCACTTCCTGAACAGTCATCAAAGCCGAAGCGCTCTCCCACCATCTCATAGTGGGACCCTTTAGAGAATGAGAAGCAAACAACACCTTGTTCTCCTCACTACACTGGACTATCAAGAAAATCCTTTCCATACCTGAAATCCATTCGTGAGCCTTCACGGGATCTAATCCACCCTGAAATTCCGGAGGATTCATGCGGATAAAGTCCCGGAAATTCCCACCTACAGCTTCGGGAACAACTACCTGAGGATGTGGACCTCCATTCATTGGATGCACCATTTGCTGCATGAATAGATTCTGTTGTTGTTGCATCTGCTGCATGAACTGATACAACGGAGCATTACCATCGCCAACCGGAGGAGT
The DNA here is from genome assembly GCA_022829125.1 of Lathyrus tuberosus. Lineage (NCBI taxonomy): Eukaryota > Viridiplantae > Streptophyta > Magnoliopsida > Fabales > Fabaceae > Lathyrus > Lathyrus tuberosus. The sequence continues at coordinate 1,108,625 of JALAZF010000052.1, read as the reverse complement.
CGTCCCTTGAGGAGTGGTGCGGGGCCTACCACGAGGGTTTCTACGTCCATCAGCCATGTTCCTAAAGGTCATACAAATAGAATTAAGTTGATCAGGCTCAATGCCATAAATATAACGCTTAAGACCCACGGCGACACAACGTATATGAAACAGAAAGAAACACTTATACTATTTCATGGCTAGGTCGAGGATACGACCTGCTTTGATACCAACTGTAACACCCACATATAAAATCCATACATCAAAGCATAAATTATATATATGAATCCAAGTATTTGGTATTGAAATACGCAATAAGTTCCTAGATAACACATTATACACATAAATGCCTCTAATGCAAAACACCTAAGTCTAAGGCATTACATATACAAGATGTTCCAAAACGATAAAATCTAAGAACTAGATCATCAAAATGATCTCAAAATAACAATATAGCGGAAGTTAGCCATCAACATGCAAGGAAAGATCAAACGACCTTGTCCTTACCCTTCTCTGTACCTGAAGCACCTGAAATATCAACAACGTGGGGTGAGATACATCAAATCTCAGTGGGTTCCTATCTTATAGATTCTCTCGGATTAAAGGCGTTCTAATAATCCTAACTCAAGTCCGGGGAAAAAGGGAAATGACTATTGAGTTCACCTTACAATCCTCACACTATATGGAAACATGCCATGAGTTTATCAACTCAAAATATCACTAATCGATAACCATACCAAGGTATCTCCTATTCCCGCCCGCTTCTACGTCTAGAAGGCGATCCGAGTCATAGATCCCTGTAACCTACTTGACATACGAATGGATTCGGGTTCTACGGGCCTTATACCGTTATGAACCGTCACTTCTCACGGGCCTTATACCGTCACAAGCCTACGCTCCATGGGCGCCATTCGTACAGTACGGGGAATCAAACCTGTCAAGTAGTTATGCATCTGTTTCAGAGGAGCTCGAGACCCTTGAAACGCACTCACAATATAACTGGTTACGATTACGCGATCAAAACAATAACACGATTGTTTTTGACAATCACAAGGCTATAATGCCTCCCGGCCTCACATGCCGGTTCAAACCCACAAGGTTAACCACATGTTCCATACTAGTGTTTCCAACTTCTAAAATTCACCTATAGTTCATAAGGGGTTTCCTCACTCTTCCTACGTCTTTTTCCATATTAACATGCGTTTTCAATTACAATCATGCTAAACAATAATTAGGACAGGCCAAATACATCATGGTACAATAATAGAATAGTTTAACACAATATAAAACACAATTTTCATCATTTCGAACTTTCCCGATTATTAATCGGTCGGTAAAATCAACATGTTTTACTTCCATTACGTAGAATATTCCATCGGCTTTACATCGATATAAAGAATAATCGAAACCGATAAACGAAACTAAAGTTATGAATTTTTCCGTTAAAAGTATAATTTTTCAACTCCCAGGTCGCGCTCAGCGCGCAATCCCTGCCACGAGAGGTTCCCAGAATTAAACACCGCGCTCAGCGGGCACCTGCGCGCTCAGCGCGCTCTGCGAAACTCAGAAAAATTCCCTGCGATAACAGAACTTCCTCCACCCTCCAACTCCACTTTGGGGCACATTTAAAAGTCAACAGAGGTTTCAACATTACATTATAACAAGCTTTGATTTCCACTATCATCAAAACATCTTATTTCATAAAAACCCAAATTATTCTAAAACCCTAACATTTCAAAATCATCAAACATTATATAGAACATGAAAATAATCATCCCCACATGATTCTATGAACATACCCAACATTCATTTCAATTTCTAACCGATTCTATCTGTTAAAACATCGATTTCCACGATTTCGACCTAAAACTCATAACACTAAAACCCAAAGAAAAAAAATGGTTTCTAGCTAAACCCACCTCTAGCAAGATGAAGATGAAGATGATGATGAAACTCAAGAAGTTTGATGAAGCTTGGATGAAGATTGGTGATGATCTTGAAGCTTCTTCTTCCAAAAACCTTGTTTTTCTCTTCTTCTTCTTTCTCTCTCTTTCTTACTATCTTTTTCTTCTTTAATCCAAATGAGAGAAAAATACATATATAGTAAGCATTATTCAAAAACAATACTACTAAATGTCCAAAAATGTCTCTAGAGTCCAATTAAATAAAATGTCTCCGAAACAAATAATATTAATTGGATTAGATCTAAGTACCGAAATTACTCAAATTATTTATTCAAATAATTTCTCAGAGCAATCGGACTCAGTTGATCACAATGTAATATTATTCGGTGAAATAAAATACGGGGTATTACAAAAATAGTTGTGATTAAATAATATAAAAAACAACTAAGAAATAATCGTCATCAATACATGAAAGTAAAGGGACAACTCCGCTCCATAAGACTCAGGGTATAAAACTAATTATCCAAAATGAAAGTTACAGTTTTTGGTCTCTATTTTTTACGAAAGTTATCTTGAATCTTGAACTGGCTTAAAAGGTAAGCTAACCTGCCCAGATTGCTTGAACAATAGATGAAGCAAGTTCAAATTGTTTTCAGCTTAATAACGTTATTATTGTGTGTGTGAGTAACACTAATTAAGGAATTGATCGGAAGGAGAAAACAAAAGATATTAGAGTGGAAGAAATTAGATTACATAATTAATTAGGATCAAATTAAAATAAATTATGTAGAATTCATATTTTCACAATGAGGCCTTTAATTTATGCATCTTCCTATATTATAAGGGAAACGTTTTCATCTTTGTATCCCATTTGTAGTATTTGTGTTAGAAAAGATATATTAATGTTACATATGCAAAAATTGGTCATAGATAAATCTCTTATAAATTTTAGAAAATACAAAATAAATATACGTTTATACACTTCTATTTGTTTCCCTAAGCATGACACATAATCTTTTTATAAAGGTCTTTTTGAATTGCTTATAGGTTGATAAACTTAATTTTAAAATACAACATGTTTTTAACACACTAGATTAAAAAATATACTTATATTAAAAATATATTAAATTAAATCTAAATATTTAATTATAATTTTATATAAAATATTCATTATCAATTTAAATACTTTAATATAAATTTTATAAAAAATATTTGTTATCAATTTAAATTTTTAAATATTAATTTACATAAGTAAACAATAAAATAGTTGTGATTAAATAATATGAAAAACAACTAAGAAATAATCGTCATCAATACATGAAAGTAAAGGGACAACTCCACTCCATAAGACTCAGGGTATAAAACTAATTATCCAAAATGAAAGTTACAGTTTTTGGTCTCTATTTTTTACGACAGTTATCTTGAATCTTGAACTGGCTTAAAAGGTAAGCTAACCTGCCCAGATTGCTTGAACAATAGATGAAGCAAGTTCAAATTGTTTTCAACTTAATAACGTTATTATTGTGTGTGTGAGTAACACTAATTAAGGAATTGATCGGAAGGAGAAAACAAAAGATATTAGAGTGGAAGAAATTAGATTACATAATTAATTAGGATCAAATTAAAATAAATTATGTAGAATTCATATTTTCACAATGAGGCCTTTAATTTATGCATCTTCCTATATTATAAGGGAAAGGTTTTCATCTTTGTATCCCATTTGTAGTATTTGTGTTAGAAAAGATATATTAATGTTACATATGCAAAAATTGTTCATAGATAAATCTCTTATAAATTTTAGAAAATACAAAATAAATATACGTTTATACACTTCTATTTGTTTCCCTAAGCATGGCACATAATCTTTTTATAAAGGTCTTTTTGAATTGCTTATAGGTTGATAAACTTAATTTTAAAATACAACATGTTTTTAGCACACTAGATTAAAAAATATACTTATATTAAAAATATATTAAATTAAATTTAAATATTTAATTATAATTTTATATAAAATATTCATTATCAATTTAAATACTTTAATATAAATTTTATAAAAAATATTTGTTATCAATTTAAATATTTAAATATTAATTTACATAAGTAAAAAATAAAATAGTTGTGATTAAATGATATAAAAAACAACTAAGAAATAATCGTCATCAATACATGAAAGTAAAGGGACAACTCCACTCCATAAGACTCAGGGTATAAAACTAATTATCCAAAATGAAAGTTACAGTTTTTGGTCTCTATTTTTTACGACAGTTATCTTGAATCTTGAACAGGCTTAAAAGGTAAGCTAACCTGCCCAGATTGCTTGAACAATAGATGAAGCAAGTTCAAATTGTTTTCAGCTTAATAACGTTATTATTGTGTGTGTGAGTAACACTAATTAAGGAATTGATCGGAAGGAGAAAACAAAAGATATTAGAGTGGAAGAAATTAGATTACATAATTAATTAGGATCAAATTAAAATAAATTATGTAGAATTCATATTTTCACAATGAGGTCTTTAATTTATGCATCTTCCTATATTATAAGGGAAAGGTTTTCATCTTTGTATCCCATTTGTAGTATTTGTGTTAGAAAAGATATATTAATGTTACATATGCAAAAATTGTTCATAGATAAATCTCTTATAAATTTTAGAAAATACAAAATAAATATACGTTTATACACTTCTATTTGTTTCCCTAAGCATGACACATAATCTTTTTATAAAGGACTTTTTGAATTGCTTATAGGTTGATAAAATTAATTTTAAAATACAACATGTTTTTAGTACACTAGATTAAAAAATATACTTATATTAAAAATATATTAAATTAAATTTAAATATTTAATTATAATTTTATATAAAATATTCATTATCAATTTAAATACTTTAATATAAATTTTATAAAAAATATTTGTTATCAATTTAAATATTTAAATATTAATTTACATAAGTAAACAATAAAATAGTTGTGATTAAATAATATAAAAAACAACTAAGAAATAATCGTCATCAATACATGAAAGTAAAGGGACAACTCCACTCCATAAGACTCAGGGTATAAAACTAATTATCCAAAATGAAAGTTACAGTTTTTGGTCTCTATTTTTTACGACAGTTATCTTGAATCTTGAACTGGCTTAAAAGGTAAGCTAACCTGCCCAGATTGCTTGAACAATAGATGAAGCAAGTTCAAATTATTTTCAGCTTAATAACGTTATTATTGTGTGTGTGAGTAACACTAATTAAGGAATTGATCGGAAGGAGAAAACAAAAGATATTAGAGTGGAAGAAATTAGATTACATAATTAATTAGGATCAAATTAAAATAAATTATGTAGAATTCATATTTTCACAATGAGGCCTTTAATTTATGCATCTTCCTATATTATAAGGGAAAGGTTTTCATCTTTGTATCCCATTTGTAGTATTTGTGTTAGAAAAGATATATTAATGTTACATATGCAAAAATTGTTCATAGATAAATCTCTTATAAATTTTAGAAAATACAAAATAAATATACGTTTATACACTTCTATTTGTTTCCCTAAGCATGACACATAATCTTTTTATAAAGGTCTTTTTGAATTGCTTATAGGTTGATAAACTTAATTTTAAAATACAACATGTTTTTAGCACACTAGATTAAAAAATATACTTATATTAAAAATATATTAAATTAAATTTAAATATTTAATTATAATTTTATATAAAATATTCATTATCAATTTAAATACTTTAATATAAATTTTATAAAAAATATTTGTTATCAATTTAAATATTTAAATATTAATTTACATAAGTAAAAAATAAAATAGTTGTGATTAAATAATATAAAAAACAACTAAGAAATAATCGTCATCAATACATGAAAGTAAAGGGACAACTCCACTCCATAAGACTCAGGGTATAAAACTAATTATCCAAAATGAAGGTTACAATTTTTGGTCTCTATTTTTTACGACAGTTATCTTGAATCTTGAACTGGCTTAAAAGGTAAGCTAACCTGCCCAGATTGCTTGAACAATAGATGAAGCAAGTTCAAATTGTTTTCAGCTTAATAACGTTATTATTGCGTGTGTGAGTAACACTAATTAAGGAATTGATCGGAAGGAGAAAACAAAAGATATTAGAGTGGAAGAAATTAGATTACATAATTAATTAGGATCAAATTAAAATAAATTATGTAGAATTCATATTTTCACAATGAGGTCTTTAATTTATGCATCTTCCTATATTATAAGGGAAAGGTTTTCATCTTTGTATCCCATTTGTAGTATTTGTGTTAGAAAAGATATATTAATGTTACATATGCAAAAATTGTTCATAGATAAATCTCTTATAAATTTTAGAAAATACAAAATAAATATACGTTTATACAATTCTATTTGTTTCCCTAAGCATGACACATAATCTTTTTATAAAGGTCTTTTTGAATTGCTTATAGGTTGATAAACTTAATTTTAAAATACAACATGTTTTTAGCACACTAGATTAAAAAATATACTTATATTAAAAATATATTAAATTAAATTTAAATATTTAATTATAATTTTATATAAAATATTCATTATCAATTTAAATACTTTAATATAAATTTTATAAAAAATATTTGTTATCAATTTAAATATTTAAATATTAATTTACATAAGTAAACAATAAAATAGTTGTGATTAAATAATATAAAAAACAACTAAGAAATAATCGTCATCAATACATGAAAGTAAAGGCACAACTCCACTCCATAAGACTCAGGGTATAAAACTAATTATCCAAAATGAAAGTTACAGTTTTTGGTCTCTATTTTTTACGACAGTTATCTTGAATCTTGAACTGGCTTAAAAGGTAAGCTAACCTGCCCAGATTGCTTGAACAATAGATGAAGCAAGTTCAAATTGTTTTCAGCTTAATAACGTTATTATTGTGTGTGTGAGTAACACTAATTAAGGAATTGATCGGAAGGAGAAAACAAAAGATATTAGAGTGAAAGAAATTAGATTACATAATTAATTAGGATCAAATTAAAATAAATTATGTAGAATTCATATTTTCACAATGAGGTCTTTAATTTATGCATATTCCTATATTATAAGGGAAAGGTTTTCATCTTTGTATCCCATTTGTAGTATTTGTGTTAGAAAAGATATATTAATGTTACATATGCAAAAATTGTTCATAGATAAATCTCTTATAAATTTTAGAAAATACAAAATAAATATACGTTTATACACTTCTATTTGTTTCCCTAAGCATGCCACATAATCTTTTTATAAAGGTCTTTTAGAATTGCTTATAGGTTGATAAACTTAATTTTAAAATACAACATGTTTTTAGCACACTAGATTAAAAAATATACTTATATTAAAAATATATTAAATTAAATTTAAATATTTAATTATAATTTTATATAAAATATTCATTATCAATTTAAATACTTTAATATAAATTTTATAAAAAATATTTGTTATCAATTTAAATATTTAAATATTAATTTACATAAGTAAACAATAAAATAGTTGTGATTAAATACTATAAAAAACAACCAAGAAATAATCGTCATCAATACATGAAAGTAAAGGGACAACTCCACTCCATAAGACTCAGGGTATAAAACTAATTACCCAAAATGAAAGTTACAGTTTTTGGTCTCTATTTTTTACGACAGTTATCTTGAATCTTGAACTGGCTTAAAAGGTAAGCTAACCTGCCCAGATTGCTTGAACAATAGATGAAGCAAGTTCAAATTGTTTTCAGCTTAATAACGTTATTATTGTGTGTGTGAGTAACACTAATTAAGGAATTGATCGGAAGGAGAAAACAAAAGATATTAGAGTGGAAGAAATTAGATTACATAATTAATTAGGATCAAATTAAAATAAATTATGTAGAATTCATATTTTCACAATGAGGCCTTTAATTTATGCATCTTCCTATATTATAAGGGAAAGGTTTTCATCTTTGTATCCCATTTGTAGTATTTGTGTTAGAAAAGATATATTAATGTTACATATGCAAAAATTGTTCATAGATAAATCTCTTATAAATTTTAGAAAATACAAAATAAATATACGTTTATACACTTCTATTTGTTTCCCTAAGCATGACACATAATCTTTTTATAAAGGTCTTTTTGAATTGCTTATAGGTTGATAAACTTAATTTTAAAATACAACATGTTTTTAGCACACTAGATTAAAAAAATACTTATATTAAAAATATATTAAATTAAATTTAAATATTTAATTATAATTTTATATAAAATATTCATTATCAATTTAAATACTTTAATATAAATTTTATAAAAAATATTTATTATCAATTTAAATATTTAAATATTAATTTACATAAGTAAAAAATAAAATAGTTGTGATTAAATAATATAAAAAACAACTAAGAAATAATCGTCATCAATACATGAAAGTAAAGGGACAACTCCACTCCATAAGACTCAGGGTATAAAACTAATTATCCAAAATGAAAGTTACAGTTTTTGGTCTCTATTTTTTACGACAGTTATCTTGAATCTTGAACTGGCTTAAAAGGTAAGCTAACCTGCCCAGATTGCTTGAACAATAGATGAAGCAAGTTCAAATTGTTTTCAGCTTAATAACGTTATTATTGCGTGTGTGAGTAACACTAATTAAGGAATTGATCGGAAGGAGAAAACAAAAGATATTAGAGTGGAAGAAATTAGATTACATAATTAATTAGGATCAAATTAAAATAAATTATGTAGAATTCATATTTTCACAATGAGGTCTTTAATTTATGCATCTTCCTATATTATAAGGGAAATGTTTTCATCTTTGTATCCCATTTGTAGTATTTGTGTTAGAAAAGATATATTAATGTTACATATGCAAAAATTGTTCATAGATAAATCTCTTATAAATTTTAGAAAATACAAAATAAATATACGTTTATACAATTCTATTTGTTTCCCTAAGCATGACACATAATCTTTTTATAAAGGTCTTTTTGAATTGCTTATAGGTTGATAAACTTAATTTTAAAATACAACATGTTTTTAGCACACTAGATTAAAAAATATACTTATATTAAAAATATATTAAATTAAATTTAAATATTTAATTATAATTTTATATAAAATATTCATTATCAATTTAAATACTTTAATATAAATTTTATAAAAAATATTTGTTATCAATTTAAATATTTAAATATTAATTTACATAAGTAAACAATAAAATAGTTGTGATTAAATAATATAAAAAACAACTAAGAAATAATCGTCATCAATACATGAAAGTAAAGGCACAACTCCACTCCATAAGACTCAGGGTATAAAACTAATTATCCAAAATGAAAGTTACAGTTTTTGGTCTCTATTTTTTACGACAGTTATCTTGAATCTTGAACTGGCTTAAAAGGTAAGCTAACCTGCCCAGATTGCTTGAACAATAGATGAAGCAAGTTCAAATTGTTTTCAGCTTAATAACGTTATTATTGTGTGTGTGAGTAACACTAATTAAGGAATTGATCGGAAGGAGAAAACAAAAGATATTAGAGTGAAAGAAATTAGATTACATAATTAATTAGGATCAAATTAAAATAAATTATGTAGAATTCATATTTTCACAATGAGGTCTTTAATTTATGCATATTCCTATATTATAAGGGAAAGGTTTTCATCTTTGTATCCCATTTGTAGTATTTGTGTTAGAAAAGATATATTAATGTTACATATGCAAAAATTGTTCATAGATAAATCTCTTATAAATTTTAGAAAATACAAAATAAATATACGTTTATACACTTCTATTTGTTTCCCTAAGCATGCCACATAATCTTTTTATAAAGGTCTTTTTGAATTGCTTATAGGTTGATAAACTTAATTTTAAAATACAACATGTTTTTAGCACACTAGATTAAAAAATATACTTATATTAAAAATATATTAAATTAAATTTAAATATTTAATTATAATTTTATATAAAATATTCATTATCAATTTAAATACTTTAATATAAATTTTATAAAAAATATTTGTTATCAATTTAAATATTTAAATATTAATTTACATAAGTAAACAATAAAATAGTTGTGATTAAATACTATAAAAAACAACCAAGAAATAATCGTCATCAATACATGAAAGTAAAGGGACAACTCCACTCCATAAGACTCAGGGTATAAAACTAATTACCCAAAATGAAAGTTACAGTTTTTGGTCTCTATTTTTTACGACAGTTATCTTGAATCTTGAACTGGCTTAAAAGGTAAGCTAACCTGCCCAGATTGCTTGAACAATAGATGAAGCAAGTTCAAATTGTTTTCAGCTTAATAACGTTATTATTGTGTGTGTGAGTAACACTAATTAAGGAATTGATCGGAAGGAGAAAACAAAAGATATTAGAGTGGAAGAAATTAGATTACATAATTAATTAGGATCAAATTAAAATAAATTATGTAGAATTCATATTTTCACAATGAGGCCTTTAATTTATGCATCTTCCTATATTATAAGGGAAAGGTTTTCATCTTTGTATCCCATTTGTAGTATTTGTGTTAGAAAAGATATATTAATGTTACATATGCAAAAATTGTTCATAGATAAATCTCTTATAAATTTTAGAAAATACAAAATAAATATACGTTTATACACTTCTATTTGTTTCCCTAAGCATGACACATAATCTTTTTATAAAGGTCTTTTTGAATTGCTTATAGGTTGATAAACTTAATTTTAAAATACAACATGTTTTTAGCACACTAGATTAAAAAAATACTTATATTAAAAATATATTAAATTAAATTTAAATATTTAATTATAATTTTATATAAAATATTCATTATCAATTTAAATACTTTAATATAAATTTTATAAAAAATATTTATTATCAATTTAAATATTTAAATATTAATTTACATAAGTAAAAAATAAAATAGTTGTGATTAAATAATATAAAAAACAACTAAGAAATAATCGTCATCAATACATGAAAGTAAAGGGACAACTCCACTCCATAAGACTCAGGGTATAAAACTAATTATCCAAAATGAAAAGTACAGTTTTTGGTCTCTATTTTTTACGACAGTTATCTTGAATCTTGAACTGGCTTAAAAGGTAAGGTAACCTGCCCAGATTGCTTGAACAATAGATGAAGCACGTTCAAATTGTTTTCAGCTTAATAACGTTATTATTGTGTGTGAGTAACACTCATTAAGGAATTGATCGGAAGGAGAAAACAAAAGATATTAGAGTGGAAGAAATTAGATTACGGAATTAATTAGGATCAAATTAAAATAAATTAGGTAGAATTCATATTTTCATAATTACGTCTTTAATTTATGCATCTTCCTATATTATAAAGGAAAGGTTTTCATCTTTGTATCCCATTTGTAGTATTTGTGTTAGAAAAGATATATTAATGTTACATATGCAAAAATTGGTCATAGATAAATCTCTTATAAATTTTAGAAAATACAAAATAAATATACGTTTATACACTTCTATTTGTTTCCCTAAGCATGACACATAATCTTTTTATAAAGGTCTTTTTGAATTGCTTATAGGTTGATAAACTTAATTTTAAAATACAACATGTTTTTAACACACTAGATTAAAAAATATACTTATATTAAAAATATATTAAATTAAATCTAAATATTTAATTATAATTTTATATAAAATATTCATTATCAATTTAAATACTTTAATATAAATTTTATAAAAAATATTTGTTATCAATTTAAATATTTAAATATTAATTTACATAAGTAAACAATAAAATAGTTGTGATTAAATAATATAAAAAACAACTAAGAAATAATCGTCATCAATACATGAAAGTAAAGGGACAGTTCCACTCCATAAGACTCAAGGTATAAAACTAATTATCCAAAATGAAAAGTACAGTTTTTGGTCTCTATTTTTTACGACAGTTATCTTGAATCTTGAACTGGCTTAAAAGGTAAGCTAACCTGCCCAGATTGCTTGAACAATAGATGAAGCAAGTTCAAATTGTTTTCAGCTTAATAACGTTATTATTGTGTGTGTGAGTAACACTAATTAAGGAATTGATCGGAAGGAGAAAACAAAAGATATTAGAGTGGAAGAAATTAGATTACATAATTAATTAGGATCAAATTAAAATAAATTATGTAGAATTCATATTTTCACAATGAGGCCTTTAATTTATGCATCTTCCTATATTATAAGGGAAAGGTTTTCATCTTTGTATCCCATTTGTAGTATTTGTGTTAGAAAAGATATATTAATGTTACATATGCAAAAATTGTTCATAGATAAATCTCTTATAAATTTTAGAAAATACAAAATAAATATACGTTTATACACTTCTATTTGTTTCCCTAAGCATGACACATAATCTTTTTATAAAGGTCTTTTTGAATTGCTTATAGGTTGATAAACTTAATTTTAAAATACAACATGTTTTTAGCACACTAGATTAAAAAAATACTTATATTAAAAATATATTAAATTAAATTTAAATATTTAATTATAATTTTATATAAAATATTCATTATCAATTTAAATACTTTAATATAAATTTTATAAAAAATATTTATTATCAATTTAAATATTTAAATATTAATTTACATAAGTAAAAAATAAAATAGTTGTGATTAAATAATATAAAAAACAACTAAGAAATAATCGTCATCAATACATGAAAGTAAAGGGACAACTCCACTCCATAAGACTCAGGGTATAAAACTAATTATCCAAAATGAAAAGTACAGTTTTTGGTCTCTATTTTTTACGACAGTTATCTTGAATCTTGAACTGGCTTAAAAGGTAAGGTAACCTGCCCAGATTGCTTGAACAATAGATGAAGCACGTTCAAATTGTTTTCAGCTTAATAACGTTATTATTGTGTGTGAGTAACACTCATTAAGGAATTGATCGGAAGGAGAAAACAAAAGATATTAGAGTGGAAGAAATTAGATTACGGAATTAATTAGGATCAAATTAAAATAAATTAGGTAGAATTCATATTTTCATAATTACGTCTTTAATTTATGCATCTTCCTATATTATAAAGGAAAGGTTTTCATCTTTGTATCCCATTTGTAGTATTTGTGTTAGAAAAGATATATTAATGTTACATATGCAAAAATTGGTCATAGATAAATCTCTTATAAATTTTAGAAAATACAAAATAAATATACGTTTATACACTTCTATTTGTTTCCCTAAGCATGACACATAATCTTTTTATAAAGGTCTTTTTGAATTGCTTATAGGTTGATAAACTTAATTTTAAAATACAACATGTTTTTAACACACTAGATTAAAAAATCTACTTATATTAAAAATATATTAAATTAAATCTAAATATTTAATTATAATTTTATATAAAATATTCATTATCAATTTAAATACTTTAATATAAATTTTATAAAAAATATTTGTTATCAATTTAAATATTTAAATATTAATTTACATAAGTAAACAATAAAATAGTTGTGATTAAATAATATAAAAAACAACTAAGAAATAATCGTCATCAATACATGAAAGTAAAGGGACAACTCCACTCCATAAGACTCAAGGTATAAAACTAATTATCCAAAATGAAAAGTACAGATTTTGGTCTCTATTTTTTACGACAGTTATCTTGAATCTTGAACTGGCTTAAAAGGTAAGCTAACCTGCCCAGATTGCTTGAACAATAGATGAAGCAAGTTCAAATTGTTTTCAGCTTAATAACGTTATTATTGTGTGTGTGAGTAACACTAATTAAGGAATTGATCGGAAGGAAAAAACAAAAGATATTAGAGTGGAAGAAATTAGATTACATAATTAATTAGGATCAAATTAAAATAAATTATGTAGAATTCATATATTCACAATGAGGCCTTTAATTTATGCATCTTCCTATATTATAAGGGAAAGGTTTTCATCTTTGTATCCCATTTGTAGTATTTGTGTTAGAAAAGATATATTAATGTTACATATGCAAAAATTGTTCATAGATAAATCTCTTATAAATTTTAGAAAATACAAAATAAATATACGTTTATACACTTCTATTTGTTTCCCTAAGCATGACACATAATCTTTTTATAAAGGTCTTTTTGAATTGCTTATAGGTTGATAAACTTAATTTTAAAATACAACATGTTTTTAGCACACTAGATTAAAAAAATACTTATATTAAAAATATATTAAATTAAATTTAAATATTTAATTATAATTTTATATAAAATATTCATTATCAATTTAAATACTTTAATATAAATTTTATAAAAAATATTTATTATCAATTTAAATATTTAAATATTAATTTACATAAGTAAAAAATAAAATAGTTGTGATTAAATAATATAAAAAACAACTAAGAAATAATCGTCATCAATACATGAAAGTAAAGGGACAACTCCACTCCATAAGACTCAGGGTATAAAACTAATTATCCAAAATGAAAAGTACAGTTTTTGGTCTCTATTTTTTACGACAGTTATCTTGAATCTTGAACTGGCTTAAAAGGTAAGGTAACCTGCCCAGATTGCTTGAACAATAGATGAAGCACGTTCAAATTGTTTTCAGCTTAATAACGTTATTATTGTGTGTGAGTAACACTCATTAAGGAATTGATCGGAAGGAGAAAACAAAAGATATTAGAGTGGAAGAAATTAGATTACGGAATTAATTAGGATCAAATTAAAATAAATTAGGTAGAATTCATATTTTCGTAATTACGTCTTTAATTTATGCATCTTCCTATATTATAAAGGAAAGGTTTTCATCTTTGTATCCCATTTGTAGTATTTGTGTTAGAAAAGATATATTAATGTTACATATGCAAAAATTGGTCATAGATAAATCTCTTATAAATTTTAGAAAATACAAAATAAATATACGTTTATACACTTCTATTTGTTTCCCTAAGCATGACACATAATCTTTTTATAAAGGTCTTTTTGAATTGCTTATAGGTTGATAAACTTAATTTTAAAATACAACATGTTTTTATCACACTAGATTAAAAAATATACTTATATTAAAAATATATTAAATTAAATTTAAATATTTAATTATAATTTTATATAAAATATTCATTATCAATTTAAATACTTTAATATAAATTTTATAAAAAATATTTGTTATCAATTTAAATATTTAAATATTAATTTACATAAGTAAACAATAAAATAGTTGTGATTAAATAATATAAAAAACAACTAAGAAATAATCGTCATCAATACATGAAAGTAAAGGCACAACTCCACTCCATAAAACTCAGGGTATAAAACTAATTATCCAAAATGAAAGTTACAGTTTTTGGTCTCTATTTTTTACGACAGTTATCTTGAATCTTGAACTGGCTTAAAAGGTAAGCTAACCTGCCCAGATTGCTTGAACAATAGATGAAGCAAGTTCAAATTGTTTTCAGCTTAATAACGTTATTATTGTGTGTGTGAGTAACACTAATTAAGGAATTGATCGGAAGGAGAAAACAAAAGATATTAGAGTGAAAGAAATTAGATTACATAATTAATTAGGATCAAATTAAAATAAATTATGTAGAATTCATATTTTCACAATGAGGTCTTTAATTTATGCATCTTCCTATATTATAAGGGAAAGGTTTTCATCTTTGTATCCCATTTGTAGTATTTGTGTTAGAAAAGATATATTAATGTTACATATGCAAAAATTGTTCATAGATAAATCTCTTATAAATTTTAGAAAATACAAAATAAATATACGTTTATACACTTCTATTTGTTTCCCTAAGCATGACACATAATCTTTTTATAAAGGTCTTTTTGAATTGCTTATAGGTTGATAAACTTAATTTTAAAATACAACATGTTTTTAGCACACTAGATTAAAAAATATACTTATATTAAAAATATATTAAATTAAATTTAAATATTTAATTATAATTTTATATAAAATATTCATTATCAATTTAAATACTTTAATATAAATTTTATAAAAAATATTTGTTATCAATTTAAATATTTAAATATTAATTTACATAAGTAAACAATAAAATAGTTGTGATTAAATACTATAAAAAACAACCAAGAAATAATCGTCATCAATACATGAAAGTAAAGGGACAACTCCACTCCATAAGACTCAGGGTATAAAACTAATTACCCAAAATGAAAGTTACAGTTTTTGGTCTCTATTTTTTACGACAGTTATCTTGAATCTTGAACTGGCTTAAAAGGTAAGCTAACCTGCCCAGATTGCTTGAACAATAGATGAAGCAAGTTCAAATTGTTTTCAGCTTAATAACGTTATTATTGTGTGTGTGAGTAACACTAATTAAGGAATTGATCGGAAGGAGAAAACAAAAGATATTAGAGTGGAAGAAATTAGATTACATAATTAATTAGGATCAAATTAAAATAAATTATGTAGAATTCATATTTTCACAATGAGGCCTTTAATTTATGCATCTTCCTATATTATAAGGGAAAGGTTTTCATCTTTGTATCCCATTTGTAGTATTTGTGTTAGAAAAGATATATTAATGTTACATATGCAAAAATTGTTCATAGATAAATCTCTTATAAATTTTAGAAAATACAAAATAAATATACGTTTATACACTTCTATTTGTTTCCCTAAGCATGACACATAATCTTTTTATAAAGGTCTTTTTGAATTGCTTATAGGTTGATAAACTTAATTTTAAAATACAACATGTTTTTAGCACACTAGATTAAAAAAATACTTATATTAAAAATATATTAAATTAAATTTAAATATTTAATTATAATTTTATATAAAATATTCATTATCAATTTAAATACTTTAATATAAATTTTATAAAAAATATTTATTATCAATTTAAATATTTAAATATTAATTTACATAAGTAAAAAATAAAATAGTTGTGATTAAATAATATAAAAAACAACTAAGAAATAATCGTCATCAATACATGAAAGTAAAGGGACAACTCCACTCCATAAGACTCAGGGTATAAAACTAATTATCCAAAATGAAAAGTACAGTTTTTGGTCTCTATTTTTTACGACAGTTATCTTGAATCTTGAACTGGCTTAAAAGGTAAGGTAACCTGCCCAGATTGCTTGAACAATAGATGAAGCACGTTCAAATTGTTTTCAGCTTAATAACGTTATTATTGTGTGTGAGTAACACTCATTAAGGAATTGATCGGAAGGAGAAAACAAAAGATATTAGAGTGGAAGAAATTAGATTACGGAATTAAGTAGGATCAAATTAAAATAAATTAGGTAGAATTCATATTTTCATAATTACGTCTTTAATTTATGCATCTTCCTATATTATAAAGGAAAGGTTTTCATCTTTGTATCCCATTTGTAGTATTTGTGTTAGAAAAGATATATTAATGTTACATATGCAAAAATTGGTCATAGATAAATCTCTTATAAATTTTAGAAAATACAAAATAAATATACGTTTATACACTTCTATTTGTTTCCCTAAGCATGACACATAATCTTTTTATAAAGGTCTTTTTGAATTGCTTATAGGTTGATAAACTTAATTTTAAAATACAACATGTTTTTAACACACTAGATTAAAAAATATACTTATATTAAAAATATATTAAATTAAATCTAAATATTTAATTATAATTTTATATAAAATATTCATTATCAATTTAAATACTTTAATATAAATTTTATAAAAAATATTTGTTATCAATTTAAATATTTAAATATTAATTTACATAAGTAAACAATAAAATAGTTGTGATTAAATAATATAAAAAACAACTAAGAAATAATCGTCATCAATACATGAAAGTAAAGGGACAACTCCACTCCATAAGACTCAAGGTATAAAACTAATTATCCAAAATGAAAAGTACAGTTTTTGGTCTCTATTTTTTACGACAGTTATCTTGAATCTTGAACTGGCTTAAAAGGTAAGCTAACCTGCCCAGATTGCTTGAACAATAGATGAAGCAAGTTCAAATTGTTTTCAGCATAATAACGTTATTATTGTGTGTGTGAGTAACACTAATTAAGGAATTGATCGGAAGGAGAAAACAAAAGATATTAGAGTGGAAGAAATTAGATTACATAATTAATTAGGATCAAATTAAAATAAATTATGTAGAATTCATATTTTCACAATGAGGTCTTTAAGTTATGCATCTTCCTATATTATAAGGGAAAGGTTTTCATCTTTGTATCCCATTTGTAGTATTTGTGTTAGAAAAGATATATTAATGTTACATATGCAAAAATTGTTCATAGATAAATCTCTTATAAATTTTAGAAAATACAAAATAAATATACGTTTATACACTTCTATTTGTTTCCCTAAGCATGACACATAATCTTTTTATAAAGGTCTTTTTGAATTGCTTATAGGTTGATAAACTTAATTTTAAAATACAACATGTTTTTAGCACACTAGATTAAAAAATATACTTATATTAAAAATATATTAAATTAAATTTAAATATTTAATTATAATTTTATATAAAATATTCATTATCAATTTAAATACTTTAATATAAACTTTATAAAAAATATTTGTTATCAATTTAAATATTTAATTATTAATTTACATAAGTAAAAAATAAAATAGTTGTGATTAAATAATATAAAAAACAACTAAGAAATAATCGTCATCAATACATGAAAGTAAAGGGACAACTCCACTCCATAAGACTCAAGGTATAAAACTAATTATCCAAAATGAAAAGTACAGTTTTTGGTCTCTATTTTTTACGACAGTTATCTTGAATCTTGAACTGGCTTAAAAGTTAAGGTAACCTGCCCAGATTGCTTGAACAATAGATGAAGCACGTTCAAATTGTTTTCAGCTTAATAACGTTATTATTGTGTGTGAGTAACACTCATTAAGGAATTGATCGGAAGGAGAAAACAAAAGATATTAGAGTGGAAGAAATTAGATTACGGAATTAATTAGGATCAAATTAAAATAAATTAGGTAGAATTCATATTTTCATAATTACGTCTTTAATTTATGCATCTTCCTATATTATAAGGGAAAGGTTTTCATCTTTGTATCCCATTTGTAGTATTTGTGTTAGAAAAGATATATTAATGTTACATATGCAAAAATTGTTCATAGATAAATCTCTTATAAATTTTAGAAAATACAAAATAAATATACGTTTATACACTTCTATTTGTTTCCCTAAGCATGACACATAATCTTTTTATAAAGGTCTTTTTGAATTGCTTATAGGTTGATTAACTTAATTTTAAAATACAACATGTTTTTAGCACACTAGATTAAAAAATATACTTATATTAAAAATATATTAAATTAAATTTAAATATTTAATTATAATTTTATATAAAATATTCATTATCAATTTAAATACTTTAATATAAATTTTATAAAAAATATTTGTTATCAATTTAAATATTTAAATATTAATTTACATAAGTAAACAATAAAATAGTTGTGATTAAATAATATAAAAAACAACTAAGAAATAATCGTCATCAATACATGAAAGTAAAGGGACAACTCCACTCCATAAGACTCAGGGTATAAAACTAATTATCCAAAATGAAAGTTACAGTTTTTGGTCTCTATTTTTTACGACAGTTATCTTGAATCTTGAACTGGCTTAAAAGGTAAGCTAACCTGTCCAGATTGCTTGAACAATAGATGAAGCACGTTCAAATTGTTTTCAGCTTAATAACGTTATTATTGTGTGTGAGTAACACTCATTAAGGAATTGATCGGAAGGAGAAAACAAAAGATATTAGAGTGGAAGAAATTAGATTACGGAATTAATTAGGATCAAATTAAAATAAATTAGGTAGAATTCATATTTTCATAATTACGTCTTTAATTTATGCATCTTCCTATATTATAAGGGAAAGGTTTTCATCTTTGTATCCCATTTGTAGTATTTGTGTTAGAAAAGATATATTAATGTTACATATGCAAAAATTGTTCATAGATAAATCTCTTATAAATTTTAGAAAATACAAAATAAATATACGTTTATACACTTCTATTTGTTTCCCTAAGCATGACACATAATCTTTTTATAAAGGTCTTTTTGAATTGCTTATAGGTTGATTAACTTAATTTTAAAATACAACATGTTTTTAGCACACTAGATTAAAAAATATACTTATATTAAAAATATATTAAATTAAATTTAAATATTTAATTATAATTTTATATAAAATATTCATTATCAATTTAAATACTTTAATATAAATTTTATAAAAAATATTTGTTATCAATTTAAATATTTAAATATTAATTTACATAAGTAAACAATAAAATAGTTGTGATTAAATAATATAAAAAACAATTAAGAAATAATCGTCATCAATACATGAATGTAAAGGGACAACTCCACTCCATAAGACTCAGGGTATAAAACTAATTATCCAAAATGAAAGTTATAGTTTTTGGTCTCTAATTTTTACGAAAGTTATCTTGAATCTTGAATTGGCTTAAAAGGTAAGCTAACCTGCCCAGATTGCTTGAACAATAGATGAAGCAAGTTCAAATTGTTTTCAGCTTAATAACGTTATTATTGTGTGTGTGAGTAACACTAATTAAGGAATTGATCGGAAGGAGAAAACAAAAGATATTAGAGTGGAAGAAATTAGATTACATAATTAATTAGGATCAAATTAAAATAAATTATGTAGAATTCATATTTTCACAATGAGGTCTTTAATTTATGCATCTTCCTATATTATAAGGGAAAGGTTTTCATCTTTGTATCCCATTTGTAGTATTTGTGTTAGAAAAGATATATTAATGTTACATATGCAAAAATTGTTCATAGATAAATCTCTTATAAATTTTAGAAAATACAAAATAAATATACGTTTATACACTTCTATTTGTTTCCCTAAGCATGACACATAATCTTTTTATAAAGGTCTTTTTGAATTGCTTATAGGTTGATAAACTTAATTTTAAAATACAACATGTTTTTAGCACACTAGATTAAAAAATATACTTATATTAAAAATATATTAAATTAAATTTAAATATTTAATTATAATTTTATATAAAATATTCATTATCAATTTAAATACTTTAATATAAATTTTATAAAAAATATTTGTTATCAATATAAATATTTAAATATTAATTTACATAAGTAAACAATAAAATAGTTGTGATTAAATACTATAAAAAACAACCAAGAAATAATCGTCATCAATACATGAAAGTAAAGGGACAACTCCACTCCATAAGACTCAGGGTATAAAACTAATTACCCAAAATGAAAGTTACAGTTTTTGGTCTCTATTTTTTACGACAGTTATCTTGAATCTTGAACTGGCTTAAAAGGTAAGCTAACCTGCCCAGATTGCTTGAACAATAGATGAAGCAAGTTCAAATTGTTTTCAGCTTAATAACGTTATTATTGTGTGTGTGAGTAACACTAATTAAGGAATTGATCGGAAGGAGAAAACAAAAGATATTAGAGTGGAAGAAATTAGATTACATAATTAATTAGGATCAAATTAAAATAAATTATGTAGAATTCATATTTTCACAATGAGGCCTTTAATTTATGCATCTTCCTATATTATAAGGGAAAGGTTTTCATCTTTGTATCCCATTTGTAGTATTTGTGTTAGAAAAGATATATTAATGTTACATATGCAAAAATTGTTGATAGATAAATCTCTTATAAATTTTAGAAAATACAAAATAAATATACGTTTATACACTTCTATTTGTTTCCCTAAGCATGACACATAATCTTTTTATAAAGGTCTTTTTGAATTGCTTATAGGTTGATAAACTTAATTTTAAAATACAACATGTTTTTAGCACACTAGATTAAAAAAATACTTATATTAAAAATATATTAAATTAAATTTAAATATTTAATTATAATTTTATATAAAATATTCATTATCAATTTAAATACTTTAATATAAATTTTATAAAAAATATTTATTATCAATTTAAATATTTAAATATTAATTTACATAAGTAAAAAATAAAATAGTTGTGATTAAATAATATAAAAAACAACTAAGAAATAATCGTCATCAATACATGAAAGTAAAGGGACAATTCCACTCCATAAGACTCAGGGTATAAAACTAATTATCCAAAATGAAAAGTACAGTTTTTTGTCTCTATTTTTTACGACAGTTATCTTGAATCTTGAACTGGCTTAAAAGGTAAGGTAACCTGCCCAGATTGCTTGAACAATAGATGAAGCACGTTCAAATTGTTTTCAGCTTAATAACGTTATTATTGTGTGTGAGTAACACTCATTAAGGAATTGATCGGAAGGAGAAAACAAAAGATATTAGAGTGGAAGAAATTAGATTACGGAATTAATTAGGATCAAATTAAAATAAATTAGGTAGAATTCATATTTTCATAATTACGTCTTTAATTTATGCATCTTCCTATATTATAAGGGAAAGGTTTTCATCTTTGTATCCCATTTGTAGTATTTGTGTTAGAAAAGATATATTAATGTTACATATGCAAAAATTGGTCATAGATAAATCTCTTATAAATTTTAGAAAATACAAAATAAATATACGTTTATACACTTCTATTTGTTTCCCTAAGCATGACACATAATCTTTTTATAAAGGTCTTTTTGAATTGCTTATAGGTTGATAAACTTAATTTTAAAATACAACATGTTTTTAACACACTAGATTAAAAAATATACTTATATTAAAAATATATTAAATTAAATCTAAATATTTAATTATAATTTTATATAAAATATTCATTATCAATTTAAATACTTTAATATAAATTTTATAAAAAATATTTGTTATCAATTTAAATATTTAAATATTAATTTACATAAGTAAACAATAAAATAGTTGTGATTAAATAATATAAAAAACAACTAAGAAATAATCGTCATCAATACATGAAAGTAAAGGGACAACTCCACTCCATAAGACTCAAGGTATAAAACTAATTATCCAAAATGAAAAGTACAGTTTTTGGTCTCTATTTTTTACGACAGTTATCTTGAATCTTAAACTGGCTTAAAAGGTAAGCTAACATGCCCAGATTGCTTGAACAATAGATGAAGCAAGTTCAAATTGTTTTCAGCTTAATAACGTTATTATTGTGTGTGTGAATAACACTAATTAAGGAATTGATCGGAAGGAGAAAACAAAAGATATTAGAGTGGAAGAAATTAGATTACATAATTAATTAGGATCAAATTAAAATAAATTATGTAGAATTCATATTTTCACAATGAGGTCTTTAAGTTATGCATCTTCCAATATTATAAGGGAAAGGTTTTCATCTTTGTATCCCATTTGTAGTATTTGTGTTAGAAAAGATATATTAATGTTACATATGCAAAAATTGTTCATAGATAAATCTCTTATAAATTTTAGAAAATACAAAATAAATATACGTTTATACACTTCTATTTGTTTCCCTAAGCATGACACATAATCTTTTTATAAAGGTCTTTTTGAATTGCTTATAGGTTGATAAACTTAATTTTAAAATACAACATGTTTTTAGCACACTAGATTAAAAAATAAACTTATATTAAAAATATATTAAATTAAATTTAAATATTTAATTATAATTTTATATAAAATATTCATTATCAATTTAAATACTTTAATATAAATTTTATAAAAAATATTTGTTATCAATTTAAATATTTAAATATTAATTTACATAAGTAAAAAATAAAATAGTTGTGATTAAATAATATAAAAAACAACTAAGAAATAATCGTCATCAATACATGAAAGTAAAGGGACAACTCCACTCCATAAGACTCAAGGTATAAAACTAATTATCCAAAATGAAAAGTACAGTTTTTGGTCTCTATTTTTTACGACAGTTATCTTGAATCTTGAACTGGCTTAAAAGGTAAGGTAACCTGCCCAGATTGCTTGAACAATAGATGAAGCACGTTCAAATTGTTTTCAGCTTAATAACGTTATTATTGTGTGTTAGTAACACTCATTAAGGAATTGATCGGAAGGAGAAAACAAAAGATATTAGAGTGGAAGAAATTAGATTACATAATTAATTAGGATCAAATTAAAATAAATTAGGTAGAATTCATATTTTCATAATGAGGTCTTTAATTTATGCATCTTCCTATATTATAAGGGAAAGGTTTTCATCTTTGTATCCCATTTGTAGTATTTGTGTTAGAAAAGATATATTAATGTTACATATGCAAAAATTGTTCATAGATAAATCTCTTATAAATTTTAGAAAATACAAAATAAATATACGTTTATACACTTCTATTTGTTTCCCTAAGCATGACACATAATCTTTTTATAAAGGTCTTTTTGAATTGCTTATAGGTTGATTAACTTAATTTTAAAATACAACATGTTTTTAGCACACTAGATTAAAAAATATACTTATATTAAAAATATATTAAATTAAATTTAAATATTTAATTATAATTTTATATAAAATATTCATTATCAATTTAAATACTTTAATATAAATTTTATAAAAAATATTTGTTATCAATTTAAATATTTAAATATTAATTTACATAAGTAAACAATAAAATAGTTGTGATTAAATAATATAAAAAACAACTAAGAAATAATCGTCATCAATACATGAAAGTAAAGGGACAACTCCACTCCATAAGACTCAGGGTATAAAACTAATTATCCAAAATGAAAGTTACAGTTTTTGGTCTCTATTTTTTACGACAGTTATCTTGAATCTTGAACTGGCTTAAAAGGTAAGCTAACCTGTCCAGATTGCTTGAACAATAGATGAAGCAAGTTCAAATTGTTTTCAGCTTAATAACGTTATTATTGTGTGTGTGAGTAACACTAATTAAGGAATTGATCGGAAGGAGAAAACAAAAGATATTAGAGTGGAAGAAATTAGATTACATAATTAATTAGGATCAAATTAAAATAAATTATGTAGAATTCATATTTTCACAATGAGGTCTTTAATTTATGCATCTTCCTATATTATAAGGGAAAGGTTTTCATCATTGTATCCCATTTGTAGTATTTGTGTTAGAAAAGATATATTAATGTTACATATGCAAAAATTGTTCATAGATAAATCTCTTATAAATTTTAGAAAATACAAAATAAATATACGTTTATACACTTCTATTTGTTTCCCTAAGCATGACACATAATCTTTTTATAAAGGTCTTTTTGAATTGCTTATAGGTTGATAAACTTAATTTTAAAATACAACATGTTTTTAGCACACTAGATTAAAAAATATACTTATATTAAAAATATATTAAATTAAATTTAAATATTTAATTATAATTTTATATAAAATATTCATTATCAATTTAAATACTTTAATATAAATTTTATAAAAAATATTTGTTATCAATTTAAATATTTAAATATTAATTTACATAAGTAAACAATAAAATAGTTGTGATTAAATAATATAAAAAACAACTATGAAATAATCGTCATCAATACATGAATGTAAAGGGACAACTCCACTCCATAAGACTCAGGGTATAAAACTAATTATCCAAAATGAAAGTTACAGTTTTTGGTCTCTATTTTTTACGACAGTTATCTTGAATCTTGAACTGGCTTAAAAGGTAAGCTAACCTGCCCAGATTGCTTGAACAATAGATGAAGCAAGTTCAAATTGTTTTCAGCTTAATAACGTTATTATTGTGTGTGTGAGTAACACTAATTAAGGAATTGATCGGAAGGAGAAAACAAAAGATATTAGAGTGGAAGAAATTAGATTACATAATTAATTAGGATCAAATTAAAATAAATTATGTAGAATTCATATTTTCACAATGAGGTCTTTAATTTATGCATATTCCTATATTATAAGGGAATGATTTTCATCTTTGTATCCCATTTGTAGTATTTGTGTTAGAAAAGATATATTAATGTTACATATGCAAAAATTGTTCATAGATAAATCTCTTATAAATTTTAGAAAATACAAAATAAATATACGTTTATACACTTCAATTTGTTTCCCTAAGCATGACACATAATCTTTTTATAAAGGTCTTTTTGAATTGCTTATAGGTTGATAAACTTAATTTTAAAATACAACATGTTTTTAGCACACTAGATTAAAAAATATACTTATATTAAAAATATATTAAATTAAATTTAAATATTTAATTATAATTTTATATAAAATATTCATTATCAATTTAAATACTTTAATATAAATTTTATAAAAAATATTTGTTATCAATTTAAATATTTAAATATTAATTTACATAAGTAAACAATAAAATAGTTGTGATTAAATAATATAAAAAACAACTAAGAAATAATCGTCATCAATACATGAATGTAAAGGGACAACTCCACTCCATAAGACTCAGGGTATAAAACTAATTATCCAAAATGAAAGTTATAGTTTTTGGTCTCTAATTTTTACGAAAGTTATCTTGAATCTTGAATTGGCTTAAAAGGTAAGCTAACCTGCCCAAATTGCTTGAACAATAGATGAAGCAAGTTCAAATTGTTTTCAGCTTAATAACGTTATTATTGTGTGTGTGAGTAACACTAATTAAGGAATTGATCGGAAGGAGAAAACAAAAGATATTAGAGTGGAAGAAATTAGATTACATAATTAATTAGGATCAAATTAAAATAAATTATGTAGAATTCATATTTTCACAATGAGGTCTTTAATTTATGCATCTTCCTATATTATAAGGGAAAGGTTTTCATCTTTGTATCCCATTTGTAGTATTTGTGTTAGAAAAGATATATTAATGTTACATATGCAAAAATTGTTCATAGATAAATCTCTTATAAATTTTAGAAAATACAAAATAAATATACGTTTATACACTTCTATTTGTTTCCCTAAGCATGACACATAATCTTTTTATAAAGGTCTTTTTGAATTGCTTATAGGTTGATAAACTTAATTTTAAAATACAACATGTTTTTAGCACACTAGATTAAAAAATATACTTATATTAAAAATATATTAAATTAAATTTAAATATTTAATTATAATTTTATATAAAATATTCATTATCAATTTAAAAACTTTAATATAAATTTTATAAAAAATATTTGTTATCAATTTAAATATTTAAATATTAATTTACATAAGTAAACAATAAAATAGTTGTGATTAAATAATATAAAAAACAACTAAGAAATAATCGTCATCAATACATGAATGTAAAGGGACAACTCCACTCCATAAGACTCAGGGTATAAAACTAATTATCCAAAATGAAAGTTACAGTTTTTGGTCTCTATTTTTTACGACAGTTATCTTGAATCTTGAACTGGCTTAAAAGGTAAGCTAATCTGCCCAGATTGCTTGAACAATAGATGAAGCAAGTTCAAATTGTTTTCAGCTTAATAACGTTATTATTGTGTGTGTGAGTAACACTAATTAAGGAATTGATCGGAAGGAGAAAACAAAAGATATTAGAGTGGAAGAAATTAGATTACATAATTAATTAGGATCAAATTAAAATAAATTATGTAGAATTCATATTTTCACAATGAGGTCTTTAATTTATGCATCTTCCTATATTATAAAGGAAAGGTTTTCATCTTTGTATCCCATTTGTAGTATTTGTGTTAGAAAAGATATATTAATGTTACATATGCAAAAATTGTTCATAGATAAATCTCTTATAAATTTTAGAAAATACAAAATAAATATACGTTTATACACTTCTATTTGTTTCCCTAAGCATGACACATAATCTTTTTATAAAGGTCTTTTTGAATTGCTTATAGGTTGATAAACTTAATTTTAAAATACAACATGTTTTTAGCACACTAGATTAAAAAATATACTTATATTAAAAATATATTAAATTAAATTTAAATATTTAATTATAATTTTATATAAAATATTCATTATCAATTTAAAAACTTTAATATAAATTTTATAAAAAATATTTGTTATCAATTTAAATATTTAAATATTAATTTACATAAGTAAACAATAAAATAGTTGTGATTAAATAATATAAAAAACAACTAAGAAATAATCGTCATCAATACATGAAAGTAAAGGGACAATTCCACTCCATAAGACTCAGGGTATAAAACTAATTATCCAAAATGAAAAGTACAGTTTTTTGTCTCTATTTTTTACGACAGTTATCTTGAATCTTGAACTGGCTTAAAAGGTAAGGTAACCTGCCCAGATTGCTTGAACAATAGATGAAGCACGTTCAAATTGTTTTCAGCTTAATAACGTTATTATTGTGTGTGAGTAACACTCATTAAGGAATTGATCGGAAGGAGAAAACAAAAGATATTAGAGTGGAAGAAATTAGATTACGGAATTAATTAGGATCAAATTAAAATAAATTAGGTAGAATTCATATTTTCATAATTACGTCTTTAATTTATGCATCTTCCTATATTATAAGGGAAAGGTTTTCATCTTTGTATCCCATTTGTAGTATTTGTGTTAGAAAAGATATATTAATGTTACATATGCAAAAATTGGTCATAGATAAATCTCTTATAAATTTTAGAAAATACAAAATAAATATACGTTTATACACTTCTATTTGTTTCCCTAAGCATGACACATAATCTTTTTATAAAGGTCTTTTTGAATTGCTTATAGGTTGATAAACTTAATTTTAAAATACAACATGTTTTTAACACACTAGATTAAAAAATATACTTATATTAAAAATATATTAAATTAAATCTAAATATTTAATTATAATTTTATATAAAATATTCATTATCAATTTAAATACTTTAATATAAATTTTATAAAAAATATTTGTTATCAATTTAAATTTTTAAATATTAATTTACATAAGTAAACAATAAAATAGTTGTGATTAAATAATATAAAAAACAACTAAGAAATAATCGTCATCAATACATGAAAGTAAAGGGACAACTCCACTCCATAAGACTCAAGGTATAAAACTAATTATCCAAAATGAAAAGTACAGTTTTTGGTCTCTATTTTTTACGACAGTTATCTTGAATCTTGAACTGGCTTAAAAGGTAAGCTAACATGCCCAGATTGCTTGAACAATAGATGAAGCAAGTTCAAATTGTTTTCAGCTTAATAACGTTATTATTGTGTGTGTGAATAACACTAATTAAGGAATTGATCGGAAGGAGAAAACAAAAGATATTAGAGTGGAAGAAATTAGATTACATAATTAATTAGGATCAAATTAAAATAAATTATGTAGAATTCATATTTTCACAATGAGGTCTTTAAGTTATGCATCTTCCAATATTATAAGGGAAAGGTTTTCATCTTTGTATCCCATTTGTAGTATTTGTGTTAGAAAAGATATATTAATGTTACATATGCAAAAATTGTTCATAGATAAATCTCTTATAAATTTTAGAAAATACAAAATAAATATACGTTTATACACTTCTATTTGTTTCCCTAAGCATGACACATAATCTTTTTATAAAGGTCTTTTTGAATTGCTTATAGGTTGATAAACATAATTTTAAAATACAACATGTTTTTAACACACTAGATTAAAAAATATACTTATATTAAAAATATATTAAATTAAATCTAAATATTTAATTATAATTTTATATAAAATATTCATTATCAATTTAAATACATTAATATAAATTTTATAAAAAATATTTGTTATCAATTTAAATTTTTAAATATTAATTTACATAAGTAAACAATAAAATAGTTGTGATTAAATAATATAAAAAACAACTAAGAAATAATCGTCATCAATACATGAAAGTAAAGGGACAACTCCACTCCATAAGACTCAGGGTATAAAACTAATTATCCAAAATGAAAGTTACAGTTTTTGGTCTCTATTTTTTACGACAGTTATCTTGAATCTTGAACTGGCTTAAAGGGTAAGCTAACCTGTCCAGATTGCTTGAACAATAGATGAAGCAAGTTCAAATTGTTTTCAGCTTAATAACGTTATTATTGTGTGTGTGAGTAACACTAATTAAGGAATTGATCGGAAGGAGAAAACAAAAGATATTAGAGTGGAAGAAATTAGATTACATAATTAATTAGGATCAAATTAAAATAAATTATGTAGAATTCATATTTTCACAATGAGGTCTTTAATTTATGCATCTTCCTATATTATAAGGGAAAGGTTTTCATCATTGTATCCCATTTGTAGTATTTGTGTTAGAAAAGATATATTAATGTTACATATGCAAAAATTGTTCATAGATAAATCTCTTATAAATTTTAGAAAATACAAAATAAATATACGTTTATACACTTCTATTTGTTTCCCTAAGCATGACACATAATCTTTTTATAAAGGTCTTTTTGAATTGCTTATAGGTTGATAAACTTAATTTTAAAATACAACATGTTTTTAGCACACTAGATTAAAAAATATACTTATATTAAAAATATATTAAATTAAATTTAAATATTTAATTATAATTTTATATAAAATATTCATTATCAATTTAAATACTTTAATATAAATTTTATAAAAAATATTTGTTATCAATTTAAATATTTAAATATTAATTTACATAAGTAAACAATAAAATAGTTGTGATTAAATAATATAAAAAACAACTATGAAATAATCGTCATCAATACATGAATGTAAAGGGACAACTCCACTCCATAAGACTCAGGGTATAAAACTAATTATCCAAAATGAAAGTTACAGTTTTTGGTCTCTATTTTTTACGACAGTTATCTTGAATCTTGAACTGGCTTAAAAGGTAAGCTAACCTGCCCAGATTGCTTGAACAATAGATGAAGCAAGTTCAAATTGTTTTCAGCTTAATAACGTTATTATTGTGTGTGTGAGTAACACTAATTAAGGAATTGATCGGAAGGAGAAAACAAAAGATATTAGAGTGGAAGAAATTAGATTACATAATTAATTAGGATCAAATTAAAATAAATTATGTAGAATTCATATTTTCACAATGAGGTCTTTAATTTATGCATCTTCCTATATTATAAGGGAAAGGTTTTCATCTTTGTATCCCATTTGTAGTATTTGTGTTAGAAAAGATATATTAATGTTACATATGCAAAAATTGTTCATAGATAAATCTCTTATAAATTTTAGAAAATACAAAATAAATATACGTTTATACACTTCAATTTGTTTCCCTAAGCATGACACATAATCTTTTTATAAAGGTCTTATTGAATTGCTTATAGGTTGATAAACTTAATTTTAAAATACAACATGTTTTTAGCACACTAGATTAAAAAATATACTTATATTAAAAATATATTAAATTAAATTTAAATATTTAATTATAATTTTATATAAAATATTCATTATCAATTTAAATACTTTAATATAAATTTTATAAAAAATATTTGTTATCAATTTAAATATTTAAATATTAATTTACATAAGTAAACAATAAAATAGTTGTGATTAAATAATATTAAAAACAACTAAGAAATAATCGTCATCAATACATGAATGTAAAGGGACAACTCCACTCCATAAGACTCAGGGTATAAAACTAATTATCCAAAATGAAAGTTATAGTTTTTGGTCTCTAATTTTTACGAAAGTTATCTTGAATCTTGAATTGGCTTAAAAGGTAAGCTAACCTGCCCAAATTGCTTGAACAATAGATGAAGCAAGTTCAAATTGTTTTCAGCTTAATAACGTTATTATTGTGTGTGTGAGTAACACTAATTAAGGAATTGATCGGAAGGAGAAAACAAAAGATATTAGAGTGGAAGAAATTAGATTACATAATTAATTAGGATCAAATTAAAATAAATTATGTAGAATTCATATTTTCACAATGAGGTCTTTAATTTATGCATCTTCCAATATTATAAGGGAAAGGTTTTCATCTTTGTATCCCATTTGTAGTATTTGTGTTAGAAAAGATATATTAATGTTACATATGCAAAAATTGTTCATAGATAAATCTCTTATAAATTTTAGAAAATACAAAATAAATATACGTTTATACACTTCTATTTGTTTCCCTAAGCATGACACATAATCTTTTTATAAAGGTCTTTTTGAATTGCTTATAGGTTGATTAACTTAATTTTAAAATACAACATGTTTTTAGCACACTAGATTAAAAAATATACTTATATTAAAAATATATTAAATTAAATTTAAATATTTAATTATAATTTTATATAAAATATTCATTATCAATTTAAATACTTTAATATAAATTTTATAAAAAATATTTGTTATCAATTTAAATATTTAAATATTAATTTACATAAGTAAACAATAAAATAGTTGTGATTAAATAATATAAAAAACAACTAAGAAATAATCGTCATCAATACATGAAAGTAAAGGGACAACTCCACTCCATAAGACTCAGGGTATAAAACTAATTATCCAAAATGAAAGTTACAGTTTTTGGTCTCTATTTTTTACGACAGTTATCTTGAATCTTGAACTGGCTTAAAAGGTAAGCTAACCTGTCCAGATTGCTTGAACAATAGATGAAGCACGTTCAAATTGTTTTCAGCTTAATAACGTTATTATTGTGTGTGAGTAACACTCATTAAGGAATTGATCGGAAGGAGAAAACAAAAGATATTAGAGTGGAAGAAATTAGATTACGGAATTAATTAGGATCAAATTAAAATAAATTAGGTAGAATTCATATTTTCATAATTACGTCTTTAATTTATGCATCTTCCTATATTATAAGGGAAAGGTTTTCATCTTTGTATCCCATTTGTAGTATTTGTGTTAGAAAAGATATATTAATGTTACATATGCAAAAATTGTTCATAGATAAATCTCTTATAAATTTTAGAAAATACAAAATAAATATACGTTTATACACTTCTATTTGTTTCCCTAAGCATGACACATAATCTTTTTATAAAGGTCTTTTTGAATTGCTTATAGGTTGATAAACTTAATTTTAAAATACAACATGTTTTTAGCACACTAGATTAAAAAATATACTTATATTAAAAATATATTAAATTAAATTTAAATATTTAATTATAATTTTATATAAAATATTCATTATCAATTTAAATACTTTAATATAAACTTTATAAAAAATATTTGTTATCAATTTAAATATTTAATTATTAATTTACATAAGTAAAAAATAAAATAGTTGTGATTAAATAATATAAAAAACAACTAAGAAATAATCGTCATCAATACATGAAAGTAAAGGGACAACTCCACTCCATAAGACTCAAGGTATAAAACTAATTATCCAAAATGAAAAGTACAGTTTTTGGTCTCTATTTTTTACGACAGTTATCTTGAATCTTGAACTGGCTTAAAAGTTAAGGTAACCTGCCCAGATTGCTTGAACAATAGATGAAGCACGTTCAAATTGTTTTCAGCTTAATAACGTTATTATTGTGTGTGAGTAACACTCATTAAGGAATTGATCGGAAGGAGAAAACAAAAGATATTAGAGTGGAAGAAATTAGATTACGGAATTAATTAGGATCAAATTAAAATAAATTAGGTAGAATTCATATTTTCATAATTACGTCTTTAATTTATGCATCTTCCTATATTATAAGGGAAAGGTTTTCATCTTTGTATCCCATTTGTAGTATTTGTGTTAGAAAAGATATATTAATGTTACATATGCAAAAATTGTTCATAGATAAATCTCTTATAAATTTTAGAAAATACAAAATAAATATACGTTTATACACTTCTATTTGTTTCCCTAAGCATGACACATAATCTTTTTATAAAGGTCTTTTTGAATTGCTTATAGGTTGATTAACTTAATTTTAAAATACAACATGTTTTTAGCACACTAGATTAAAAAATATACTTATATTAAAAATATATTAAATTAAATTTAAATATTTAATTATAATTTTATATAAAATATTCATTATCAATTTAAATACTTTAATATAAATTTTATAAAAAATATTTGTTATCAATTTAAATATTTAAATATTAATTTACATAAGTAAACAATAAAATAGTTGTGATTAAATAATATAAAAAACAACTAAGAAATAATCGTCATCAATACATGAAAGTAAAGGGACAACTCCACTCCATAAGACTCAGGGTATAAAACTAATTATCCAAAATGAAAGTTACAGTTTTTGGTCTCTATTTTTTACGACAGTTATCTTGAATCTTGAACTGGCTTAAAAGGTAAGCTAACCTGTCCAGATTGCTTGAACAATAGATGAAGCACGTTCAAATTGTTGTCAGCTTAATAACGTTATTATTGTGTGTGAGTAACACTCATTAAGGAATTGATCGGAAGGAGAAAACAAAAGATATTAGAGTGGAAGAAATTAGATTACGGAATTAATTAGGATCAAATTAAAATAAATTAGGTAGAATTCATATTTTCATAATTACGTCTTTAATTTATGCATCTTCCTATATTATAAGGGAAAGGTTTTCATCTTTGTATCCCATTTGTAGTATTTGTGTTAGAAAAGATATATTAATGTTACATATGCAAAAATTGTTCATAGATAAATCTCTTATAAATTTTAGAAAATACAAAATAAATATACGTTTATACACTTCTATTTGTTTCCCTAAGCATGACACATAATCTTTTTATAAAGGTCTTTTTGAATTGCTTATAGGTTGATTAACTTAATTTTAAAATACAACATGTTTTTAGCACACTAGATTAAAAAATATACTTATATTAAAAATATATTAAATTAAATTTAAATATTTAATTATAATTTTATATAAAATATTCATTATCAATTTAAATACTTTAATATAAATTTTATAAAAAATATTTGTTATCAATTTAAATATTTAAATATTAATTTACATAAGTAAACAATAAAATAGTTGTGATTAAATAATATAAAAAACAATTAAGAAATAATCGTCATCAATACATGAATGTAAAGGGACAACTCCACTCCATAAGACTCAGGGTATAAAACTAATTATCCAAAATGAAAGTTATAGTTTTTGGTCTCTAATTTTTACGAAAGTTATCTTGAATCTTGAATTGGCTTAAAAGGTAAGCTAACCTGCCCAGATTGCTTGAACAATAGATGAAGCAAGTTCAAATTGTTTTCAGCTTAATAACGTTATTATTGTGTGTGTGAGTAACACTAATTAAGGAATTGATCGGAAGGAGAAAACAAAAGATATTAGAGTGGAAGAAATTAGATTACATAATTAATTAGGATCAAATTAAAATAAATTATGTAGAATTCATATTTTCACAATGAGGTCTTTAATTTATGCATCTTCCTATATTATAAGGGAAAGGTTTTCATCTTTGTATCCCATTTGTAGTATTTGTGTTAGAAAAGATATATTAATGTTACATATGCAAAAATTGTTCATAGATAAATCTCTTATAAATTTTAGAAAATACAAAATAAATATACGTTTATACACTTCTATTTGTTTCCCTAAGCATGACACATAATCTTTTTATAAAGGTCTTTTTGAATTGCTTATAGGTTGATAAACTTAATTTTAAAATACAACATGTTTTTAGCACACTAGATTAAAAAATATACTTATATTAAAAATATATTAAATTAAATTTAAATATTTAATTATAATTTTATATAAAATATTCATTATCAATTTAAATACTTTAATATAAATTTTATAAAAAATATTTGTTATCAATTTAAATATTTAAATATTAATTTACATAAGTAAACAATAAAATAGTTGTGATTAAATACTATAAAAAACAACCAAGAAATAATCGTCATCAATACATGAAAGTAAAGGGACAACTCCACTCCATAAGACTCAGGGTATAAAACTAATTACCCAAAATGAAAGTTACAGTTTTTGGTCTCTATTTTTTACGACAGTTATCTTGAATCTTGAACTGGCTTAAAAGGTAAGCTAACCTGCCCAGATTGCTTGAACAATAGATGAAGCAAGTTCAAATTGTTTTCAGCTTAATAACGTTATTATTGTGTGTGTGAGTAACACTAATTAAGGAATTGATCGGAAGGAGAAAACAAAAGATATTAGAGTGGAAGAAATTAGATTACATAATTAATTAGGATCAAATTAAAATAAATTATGTAGAATTCATATTTTCACAATGAGGCCTTTAATTTATGCATCTTCCTATATTATAAGGGAAAGGTTTTCATCTTTGTATCCCATTTGTAGTATTTGTGTTAGAAAAGATATATTAATGTTACATATGCAAAAATTGTTGATAGATAAATCTCTTATAAATTTTAGAAAATACAAAATAAATATACGTTTATACACTTCTATTTGTTTCCCTAAGCATGACACATAATCTTTTTATAAAGGTCTTTTTGAATTGCTTATAGGTTGATAAACTTAATTTTAAAATACAACATGTTTTTAGCACACTAGATTAAAAAAATACTTATATTAAAAATATATTAAATTAAATTTAAATATTTAATTATAATTTTATATAAAATATTCATTATCAATTTAAATACTTTAATATAAATTTTATAAAAAATATTTATTATCAATTTAAATATTTAAATATTAATTTACATAAGTAAAAAATAAAATAGTTGTGATTAAATAATATAAAAAACAACTAAGAAATAATCGTCATCAATACATGAAAGTAAAGGGACAATTCCACTCCATAAGACTCAGGGTATAAAACTAATTATCCAAAATGAAAAGTACAGTTTTTTGTCTCTATTTTTTACGACAGTTATCTTGAATCTTGAACTGGCTTAAAAGGTAAGGTAACCTGCCCAGATTGCTTGAACAATAGATGAAGCACGTTCAAATTGTTTTCAGCTTAATAACGTTATTATTGTGTGTGAGTAACACTCATTAAGGAATTGATCGGAAGGAGAAAACAAAAGATATTAGAGTGGAAGAAATTAGATTACGGAATTAATTAGGATCAAATTAAAATAAATTAGGTAGAATTCATATTTTCATAATTACGTCTTTAATTTATGCATCTTCCTATATTATAAGGGAAAGGTTTTCATCTTTGTATCCCATTTGTAGTATTTGTGTTAGAAAAGATATATTAATGTTACATATGCAAAAATTGGTCATAGATAAATCTCTTATAAATTTTAGAAAATACAAAATAAATATACGTTTATACACTTCTATTTGTTTCCCTAAGCATGACACATAATCTTTTTATAAAGGTCTTTTTGAATTGCTTATAGGTTGATAAACTTAATTTTAAAATACAACATGTTTTTAACACACTAGATTAAAAAATATACTTATATTAAAAATATATTAAATTAAATCTAAATATTTAATTATAATTTTATATAAAATATTCATTATCAATTTAAATACTTTAATATAAATTTTATAAAAAATATTTGTTATCAATTTAAATATTTAAATATTAATTTACATAAGTAAACAATAAAATAGTTGTGATTAAATAATATAAAAAACAACTAAGAAATAATCGTCATCAATACATGAAAGTAAAGGGACAACTCCACTCCATAAGACTCAAGGTATAAAACTAATTATCCAAAATGAAAAGTACAGTTTTTGGTCTCTATTTTTTACGACAGTTATCTTGAATCTTAAACTGGCTTAAAAGGTAAGCTAACATGCCCAGATTGCTTGAACAATAGATGAAGCAAGTTCAAATTGTTTTCAGCTTAATAACGTTATTATTGTGTGTGTGAATAACACTAATTAAGGAATTGATCGGAAGGAGAAAACAAAAGATATTAGAGTGGAAGAAATTAGATTACATAATTAATTAGGATCAAATTAAAATAAATTATGTAGAATTCATATTTTCACAATGAGGTCTTTAAGTTATGCATCTTCCAATATTATAAGGGAAAGGTTTTCATCTTTGTATCCCATTTGTAGTATTTGTGTTAGAAAAGAAATATTAATGTTACATATGCAAAAATTGTTCATAGATAAATCTCTTATAAATTTTAGAAAATACAAAATAAATATACGTTTATACACTTCTATTTGTTTCCCTAAGCATGACACATAATCTTTTTATAAAGGTCTTTTTGAATTGCTTATAGGTTGATAAACTTAATTTTAAAATACAACATGTTTTTAGCACACTAGATTAAAAAATAAACTTATATTAAAAATATATTAAATTAAATTTAAATATTTAATTATAATTTTATATAAAATATTCATTATCAATTTAAATACTTTAATATAAATTTTATAAAAAATATTTGTTATCAATTTAAATATTTAAATATTAATTTACATAAGTAAAAAATAAAATAGTTGTGATTAAATAATATAAAAAACAACTAAGAAATAATCGTCATCAATACATGAAAGTAAAGGGACAACTCCACTCCATAAGACTCAAGGTATAAAACTAATTATCCAAAATGAAAAGTACAGTTTTTGGTCTCTATTTTTTACGACAGTTATCTTGAATCTTGAACTGGCTTAAAAGGTAAGGTAACCTGCCCAGATTGCTTGAACAATAGATGAAGCACGTTCAAATTGTTTTCAGCTTAATAACGTTATTATTGTGTGTTAGTAACACTCATTAAGGAATTGATCGGAAGGAGAAAACAAAAGATATTAGAGTGGAAGAAATTAGATTACATAATTAATTAGGATCAAATTAAAATAAATTAGGTAGAATTCATATTTTCATAATGAGGTCTTTAATTTATGCATCTTCCTATATTATAAGGGAAAGGTTTTCATCTTTGTATCCCATTTGTAGTATTTGTGTTAGAAAAGATATATTAATGTTACATATGCAAAAATTGTTCATAGATAAATCTCTTATAAATTTTAGAAAATACAAAATAAATATACGTTTATACACTTCTATTTGTTTCCCTAAGCATGACACATAATCTTTTTATAAAGGTCTTTTTGAATTGCTTATAGGTTGATTAACTTAATTTTAAAATACAACATGTTTTTAGCACACTAGATTAAAAAATATACTTATATTAAAAATATATTAAATTAAATTTAAATATTTAATTATAATTTTATATAAAATATTCATTATCAATTTAAATACTTTAATATAAATTTTATAAAAAATATTTGTTATCAATTTAAATATTTAAATATTAATTTACATAAGTAAACAATAAAATAGTTGTGATTAAATAATATAAAAAACAACTAAGAAATAATCGTCATCAATACATGAAAGTAAAGGGACAACTCCACTCCATAAGACTCAGGGTATAAAACTAATTATCCAAAATGAAAGTTACAGTTTTTGGTCTCTATTTTTTACGACAGTTATCTTGAATCTTGAACTGGCTTAAAAGGTAAGCTAACCTGTCCAGATTGCTTGAACAATAGATGAAGCAAGTTCAAATTGTTTTCAGCTTAATAACGTTATTATTGTGTGTGTGAGTAACACTAATTAAGGAATTGATCGGAAGGAGAAAACAAAAGATATTAGAGTGGAAGAAATTAGATTACATAATTAATTAGGATCAAATTAAAATAAATTATGTAGAATTCATATTTTCACAATGAGGTCTTTAATTTATGCATCTTCCTATATTATAAGGGAAAGGTTTTCATCATTGTATCCCATTTGTAGTATTTGTGTTAGAAAAGATATATTAATGTTACATATGCAAAAATTGTTCATAGATAAATCTCTTATAAATTTTAGAAAATACAAAATAAATATACGTTTATACACTTCTATTTGTTTCCCTAAGCATGACACATAATCTTTTTATAAAGGTCTTTTTGAATTGCTTATAGGTTGATAAACTTAATTTTAAAATACAACATGTTTTTAGCACACTAGATTAAAAAATATACTTATATTAAAAATATATTAAATTAAATTTAAATATTTAATTATAATTTTATATAAAATATTCATTATCAATTTAAATACTTTAATATAAATTTTATAAAAAATATTTGTTATCAATTTAAATATTTAAATATTAATTTACATAAGTAAACAATAAAATAGTTGTGATTAAATAATATAAAAAACAACTATGAAATAATCGTCATCAATACATGAATGTAAAGGGACAACTCCACTCCATAAGACTCAGGGTATAAAACTAATTATCCAAAATGAAAGTTACAGTTTTTGGTCTCTATTTTTTACGACAGTTATCTTGAATCTTGAACTGGCTTAAAAGGTAAGCTAACCTGCCCAGATTGCTTGAACAATAGATGAAGCAAGTTCAAATTGTTTTCAGCTTAATAACGTTATTATTGTGTGTGTGAGTAACACTAATTAAGGAATTGATCGGAAGGAGAAAACAAAAGATATTAGAGTGGAAGAAATTAGATTACATAATTAATTAGGATCAAATTAAAATAAATTATGTAGAATTCATATTTTCACAATGAGGTCTTTAATTTATGCATATTCCTATATTATAAGGGAATGATTTTCATCTTTGTATCCCATTTGTAGTATTTGTGTTAGAAAAGATATATTAATGTTACATATGCAAAAATTGTTCATAGATAAATCTCTTATAAATTTTAGAAAATACAAAATAAATATACGTTTATACACTTCAATTTGTTTCCCTAAGCATGACACATAATCTTTTTATAAAGGTCTTTTTGAATTGCTTATAGGTTGATAAACTTAATTTTAAAATACAACATGTTTTTAGCACACTAGATTAAAAAATATACTTATATTAAAAATATATTAAATTAAATTTAAATATTTAATTATAATTTTATATAAAATATTCATTATCAATTTAAATACTTTAATATAAATTTTATAAAAAATATTTGTTATCAATTTAAATATTTAAATATTAATTTACATAAGTAAACAATAAAATAGTTGTGATTAAATAATATAAAAAACAACTAAGAAATAATCGTCATCAATACATGAATGTAAAGGGACAACTCCACTCCATAAGACTCAGGGTATAAAACTAATTATCCAAAATGAAAGTTATAGTTTTTGGTCTCTAATTTTTACGAAAGTTATCTTGAATCTTGAATTGGCTTAAAAGGTAAGCTAACCTGCCCAAATTGCTTGAACAATAGATGAAGCAAGTTCAAATTGTTTTCAGCTTAATAACGTTATTATTGTGTGTGTGAGTAACACTAATTAAGGAATTGATCGGAAGGAGAAAACAAAAGATATTAGAGTGGAAGAAATTAGATTACATAATTAATTAGGATCAAATTAAAATAAATTATGTAGAATTCATATTTTCACAATGAGGTCTTTAATTTATGCATCTTCCTATATTATAAGGGAAAGGTTTTCATCTTTGTATCCCATTTGTAGTATTTGTGTTAGAAAAGATATATTAATGTTACATATGCAAAAATTGTTCATAGATAAATCTCTTATAAATTTTAGAAAATACAAAATAAATATACGTTTATACACTTCTATTTGTTTCCCTAAGCATGACACATAATCTTTTTATAAAGGTCTTTTTGAATTGCTTATAGGTTGATAAACTTAATTTTAAAATACAACATGTTTTTAGCACACTAGATTAAAAAATATACTTATATTAAAAATATATTAAATTAAATTTAAATATTTAATTATAATTTTATATAAAATATTCATTATCAATTTAAAAACTTTAATATAAATTTTATAAAAAATATTTGTTATCAATTTAAATATTTAAATATTAATTTACATAAGTAAACAATAAAATAGTTGTGATTAAATAATATAAAAAACAACTAAGAAATAATCGTCATCAATACATGAATGTAAAGGGACAACTCCACTCCATAAGACTCAGGGTATAAAACTAATTATCCAAAATGAAAGTTACAGTTTTTGGTCTCTATTTTTTACGACAGTTATCTTGAATCTTGAACTGGCTTAAAAGGTAAGCTAATCTGCCCAGATTGCTTGAACAATAGATGAAGCAAGTTCAAATTGTTTTCAGCTTAATAACGTTATTATTGTGTGTGTGAGTAACACTAATTAAGGAATTGATCGGAAGGAGAAAACAAAAGATATTAGAGTGGAAGAAATTAGATTACATAATTAATTAGGATCAAATTAAAATAAATTATGTAGAATTCATATTTTCACAATGAGGTCTTTAATTTATGCATCTTCCTATATTATAAAGGAAAGGTTTTCATCTTTGTATCCCATTTGTAGTATTTGTGTTAGAAAAGATATATTAATGTTACATATGCAAAAATTGTTCATAGATAAATCTCTTATAAATTTTAGAAAATACAAAATAAATATACGTTTATACACTTCTATTTGTTTCCCTAAGCATGACACATAATCTTTTTATAAAGGTCTTTTTGAATTGCTTATAGGTTGATAAACTTAATTTTAAAATACAACATGTTTTTAGCACACTAGATTAAAAAATATACTTATATTAAAAATATATTAAATTAAATTTAAATATTTAATTATAATTTTATATAAAATATTCATTATCAATTTAAAAACTTTAATATAAATTTTATAAAAAATATTTGTTATCAATTTAAATATTTAAATATTAATTTACATAAGTAAACAATAAAATAGTTGTGATTAAATAATATAAAAAACAACTAAGAAATAATCGTCATCAATACATGAAAGTAAAGGGACAATTCCACTCCATAAGACTCAGGGTATAAAACTAATTATCCAAAATGAAAAGTACAGTTTTTTGTCTCTATTTTTTACGACAGTTATCTTGAATCTTGAACTGGCTTAAAAGGTAAGGTAACCTGCCCAGATTGCTTGAACAATAGATGAAGCACGTTCAAATTGTTTTCAGCTTAATAACGTTATTATTGTGTGTGAGTAACACTCATTAAGGAATTGATCGGAAGGAGAAAACAAAAGATATTAGAGTGGAAGAAATTAGATTACGGAATTAATTAGGATCAAATTAAAATAAATTAGGTAGAATTCATATTTTCATAATTACGTCTTTAATTTATGCATCTTCCTATATTATAAGGGAAAGGTTTTCATCTTTGTATCCCATTTGTAGTATTTGTGTTAGAAAAGATATATTAATGTTACATATGCAAAAATTGGTCATAGATAAATCTCTTATAAATTTTAGAAAATACAAAATAAATATACGTTTATACACTTCTATTTGTTTCCCTAAGCATGACACATAATCTTTTTATAAAGGTCTTTTTGAATTGCTTATAGGTTGATAAACTTAATTTTAAAATACAACATGTTTTTAACACACTAGATTAAAAAATATACTTATATTAAAAATATATTAAATTAAATCTAAATATTTAATTATAATTTTATATAAAATATTCATTATCAATTTAAATACTTTAATATAAATTTTATAAAAAATATTTGTTATCAATTTAAATTTTTAAATATTAATTTACATAAGTAAACAATAAAATAGTTGTGATTAAATAATATAAAAAACAACTAAGAAATAATCGTCATCAATACATGAAAGTAAAGGGACAACTCCACTCCATAAGACTCAAGGTATAAAACTAATTATCCAAAATGAAAAGTACAGTTTTTGGTCTCTATTTTTTACGACAGTTATCTTGAATCTTGAACTGGCTTAAAAGGTAAGCTAACATGCCCAGATTGCTTGAACAATAGATGAAGCAAGTTCAAATTGTTTTCAGCTTAATAACGTTATTATTGTGTGTGTGAATAACACTAATTAAGGAATTGATCGGAAGGAGAAAACAAAAGATATTAGAGTGGAAGAAATTAGATTACATAATTAATTAGGATCAAATTAAAATAAATTATGTAGAATTCATATTTTCACAATGAGGTCTTTAAGTTATGCATCTTCCAATATTATAAGGGAAAGGTTTTCATCTTTGTATCCCATTTGTAGTATTTGTATTAGA
The DNA here is from genome assembly GCA_022829125.1 of Lathyrus tuberosus. Lineage (NCBI taxonomy): Eukaryota > Viridiplantae > Streptophyta > Magnoliopsida > Fabales > Fabaceae > Lathyrus > Lathyrus tuberosus. The sequence goes on along the minus strand of JALAZF010000052.1, from coordinate 1,065,137 downwards.
AAAGATATATTAATGTTACATATGCAAAAATTGTTCATAGATAAATCTCTTATAAATTTTAGAAAATACAAAATAAATATACGTTTATACACTTCTATTTGTTTCCCTAAGCATGACACATAATCTTTTTATAAAGGTCTTTTTGAATTGCTTATAGGTTGATAAACATAATTTTAAAATACAACATGTTTTTAGCACACTAGATTAAAAAATATACTTATATTAAAAATATATTAAATTAAATTTAAATATTTAATTATAATTTTATATAAAATATTCATTATCAATTTAAATACTTTAATATAAATTTTATAAAAAATATTTGTTATCAATTTAAATATTTAAATATTAATTTACATAAGTAAAAAATAAAATAGTTGTGATTAAATAATATAAAAAACAACTAAGAAATAATCGTCATCAATACATGAAAGTAAAGGGACAACTCCACTCCATAAGACTCAAGGTATAAAACTAATTATCCAAAATGAAAAGTACAGTTTTTGGTCTCTATTTTTTACGACAGTTATCTTGAATCTTGAACTGGCTTAAAAGGTAAGGTAACCTGCCCAGATTGCTTGAACAATAGATGAAGCACGTTCAAATTGTTTTCAGCTTAATAACGTTATTATTGTGTGTGAGTAACACTCATTAAGGAATTGATCGGAAGGAGAAAACAAAAGATATTAGAGTGGAAGAAATTAGATTACGGAATTAATTAGGATCAAATTAAAATAAATTAGGTAGAATTCATATTTTCATAATTACGTCTTTAATTTATGCATCTTCCTATATTATAAGGGAAAGGTTTTCATCTTTGTATCCCATTTGTAGTATTTGTGTTAGAAAAGATATATTAATGTTACATATGCAAAAATTGTTCATAGATAAATCTCTTATAAATTTTAGAAAATACAAAATAAATATACGTTTATACACTTCTATTTGTTTCCCTAAGCATGACACATAATCTTTTTATAAAGGTCTTTTTGAATTGCTTATAGGTTGATTAACTTAATTTTAAAATACAACATGTTTTTAGCACACTAGATTAAAAAATATACTTATATTAAAAATATATTAAATTAAATTTAAATATTTAATTATAATTTTATATAAAATATTCATTATCAATTTAAATACTTTAATATAAATTTTATAAAAAATATTTGTTATCAATTTAAATATTTAAATATTAATTTACATAAGTAAACAATAAAATAGTTGTGATTAAATAATATAAAAAACAACTAAGAAATAATCGTCATCAATACATGAAAGTAAAGGGACAACTCCACTCCATAAGACTCAGGGTATAAAACTAATTATCCAAAATGAAAGTTACAGTTTTTGGTCTCTATTTTTTACGACAGTTATCTTGAATCTTGAACTGGCTTAAAGGGTAAGCTAACCTGTCCAGATTGCTTGAACAATAGATGAAGCAAGTTCAAATTGTTTTCAGCTTAATAACGTTATTATTGTGTGTGTGAGTAACACTAATTAAGGAATTGATCGGAAGGAGAAAACAAAAGATATTAGAGTGGAAGAAATTAGATTACATAATTAATTAGGATCAAATTAAAATAAATTATGTAGAATTCATATTTTCACAATGAGGTCTTTAATTTATGCATCTTCCTATATTATAAGGGAAAGGTTTTCATCATTGTATCCCATTTGTAGTATTTGTGTTAGAAAAGATATATTAATGTTACATATGCAAAAATTGTTCATAGATAAATCTCTTATAAATTTTAGAAAATACAAAATAAATATACGTTTATACACTTCTATTTGTTTCCCTAAGCATGACACATAATCTTTTTATAAAGGTCTTTTTGAATTGCTTATAGGTTGATAAACTTAATTTTAAAATACAACATGTTTTTAGCACACTAGATTAAAAAATATACTTATATTAAAAATATATTAAATTAAATTTAAATATTTAATTATAATTTTATATAAAATATTCATTATCAATTTAAATACTTTAATATAAATTTTATAAAAAATATTTGTTATCAATTTAAATATTTAAATATTAATTTACATAAGTAAACAATAAAATAGTTGTGATTAAATAATATAAAAAACAACTATGAAATAATCGTCATCAATACATGAATGTAAAGGGACAACTCCACTCCATAAGACTCAGGGTATAAAACTAATTATCCAAAATGAAAGTTACAGTTTTTGGTCTCTATTTTTTACGACAGTTATCTTGAATCTTGAACTGGCTTAAAAGGTAAGCTAACCTGCCCAGATTGCTTGAACAATAGATGAAGCAAGTTCAAATTGTTTTCAGCTTAATAACGTTATTATTGTGTGTGTGAGTAACACTAATTAAGGAATTGATCGGAAGGAGAAAACAAAAGATATTAGAGTGGAAGAAATTAGATTACATAATTAATTAGGATCAAATTAAAATAAATTATGTAGAATTCATATTTTCACAATGAGGTCTTTAATTTATGCATCTTCCTATATTATAAGGGAAAGGTTTTCATCTTTGTATCCCATTTGTAGTATTTGTGTTAGAAAAGATATATTAATGTTACATATGCAAAAATTGTTCATAGATAAATCTCTTATAAATTTTAGAAAATACAAAATAAATATACGTTTATACACTTCAATTTGTTTCCCTAAGCATGACACATAATCTTTTTATAAAGGTCTTTTTGAATTGCTTATAGGTTGATAAACTTAATTTTAAAATACAACATGTTTTTAGCACACTAGATTAAAAAATATACTTATATTAAAAATATATTAAATTAAATTTAAATATTTAATTATAATTTTATATAAAATATTCATTATCAATTTAAATACTTTAATATAAATTTTATAAAAAATATTTGTTATCAATTTAAATATTTAAATATTAATTTACATAAGTAAACAATAAAATAGTTGTGATTAAATAATATTAAAAACAACTAAGAAATAATCGTCATCAATACATGAATGTAAAGGGACAACTCCACTCCATAAGACTCAGGGTATAAAACTAATTATCCAAAATGAAAGTTATAGTTTTTGGTCTCTAATTTTTACGAAAGTTATCTTGAATCTTGAATTGGCTTAAAAGGTAAGCTAACCCGCCCAAATTGCTTGAACAATAGATGAAGCAAGTTCAAATTGTTTTCAGCTTAATAACGTTATTATTGTGTGTGTGAGTAACACTAATTAAGGAATTGATCGGAAGGAGAAAACAAAAGATATTAGAGTGGAAGAAATTAGATTACATAATTAATTAGGATCAAATTAAAATAAATTATGTAGAATTCATATTTTCACAATGAGGTCTTTAATTTATGCATCTTCCTATATTATAAGGGAAAGGTTTTCATCTTTGTATCCCATTTGTAGTATTTGTGTTAGAAAAGATATATTAATGTTACATATGCAAAAATTGTTCATAGATAAATCTCTTATAAATTTTAGAAAATACAAAATAAATATACGTTTATACACTTCTATTTGTTTCCCTAAGCATGACACATAATCTTTTTATAAAGGTCTTTTTGAATTGCTTATAGGTTGATAAACTTAATTTTAAAATACAACATGTTTTTAGCACACTAGATTAAAAAATATACTTATATTAAAAATATATTAAATTAAATTTAAATATTTAATTATAATTTTATATAAAATATTCATTATCAATTTAAAAACTTTAATATAAATTTTATAAAAAATATTTGTTATCAATTTAAATATTTAAATATTAATTTACATAAGTAAACAATAAAATAGTTGTGATTAAATAATATAAAAAACAACTAAGAAATAATCGTCATCAATACATGAATGTAAAGGGACAACTCCACTCCATAAGACTCAGGGTATAAAACTAATTATCCAAAATGAAAGTTACAGTTTTTGGTCTCTATTTTTTACGACAGTTATCTTGAATCTTGAACTGGCTTAAAAGGTAAGCTAATCTGCCCAGATTGCTTGAACAATAGATGAAGCAAGTTCAAATTGTTTTCAGCTTAATAACGTTATTATTGTGTGTGTGAGTAACACTAATTAAGGAATTGATCGGAAGGAGAAAACAAAAGATATTAGAGTGGAAGAAATTAGATTACATAATTAATTAGGATCAAATTAAAATAAATTATGTAGAATTCATATTTTCACAATGAGGTCTTTAATTTATGCATCTTCCTATATTATAAAGGAAAGGTTTTCATCTTTGTATCCCATTTGTAGTATTTGTGTTAGAAAAGATATATTAATGTTACATATGCAAAAATTGTTCATAGATAAATCTCTTATAAATTTTAGAAAATACAAAATAAATATACGTTTATACACTTCTATTTGTTTCCCTAAGCATGACACATAATATTTTTATAAAGGTCTTTTTGAATTGCTTATAGGTTGATAAACTTAATTTTAAAATACAACATGTTTTTAGCACACTAGATTAAAAAATATACTTATATTAAAAATATATTAAATTAAATTTAAATATTTAATTATAATTTTATATAAAATATTCATTATCAATTTAAATACTTTAATATAAATTTTATAAAAAATATTTGTTATCAATTTAAATATTTAAATATTAATTTACATAAGTAAACAATAAAATAGTTGTGATTAAATAATATAAAAAACAACTAAGAAATAATCGTCATCAATACATGAAAGTAAAGGGACAACTCCACTCCATAAGACTCAAGGTATAAAACTAATTATCCAAAATGAAAAGTACAGTTTTTGGTCTCTATTTTTTACGACAGTTATCTTGAATCTTGAACTGGCTTAAAAGGTAAGGTAACCTGCCCAGATTGCTTGAAAAATAGATAAAGCACGTTCAAATTGTTTTCAGCTTAATAACGTTATTATTGTGTGTGAGTAACACTCATTAAGGAATTGATCGGAAGGAGAAAACAAAAGATATTAGAGTGGAAGAAATTAGATTACGGAATTAATTAGGATCAAATTAAAATAAATTAGGTAGAATTCATATTTTCATAATTACGTCTTTAATTTATGCATCTTCCTATATTATAAGGGAAAGGTTTTCATCTTTGTATCCCATTTGTAGTATTTGTGTTAGAAAAAATATATTAATGTTACATATGCAAAAATTGGTCATAGATAAATCTCTTATAAATTTTAGAAAATACAAAATAAATATACGTTTATACACTTCTATTTGTTTCCCTAAGCATGACACATAAACATTTTATAAAGGTCTTTTTGAATTGCTTATAGGTTGATAAACTTAATTTTAAAATACAACATGTTTTTAGCACACTAGATTAAAAAATATACTTATATTAAAAATATATTAAATTAAATTTAAATATTTCATTATAATTTTATATAAAATATACATTATCAATTTAAATACTTTAATATAAATTTTATAAAAAATATTTGTTATCAATTTAAATATTTAAATATTAATTTACATAAGTAAACAATAAAATAGTTGTGATTAAATAATATAAAAAACAACTAAGAAATAATCGTCATCAATACATGAATGTAAAGGGACAACTCCACTCCATAAGACTCAGGGTATAAAACTAATTATCCAAAATGAAAGTTACAGTTTTTGGTCTCTATTTTTTACGACAGTTATCTTGAATCTTGAACTGGCTTAAAAGGTAAGCTAACCTGCCCAGATTGCTTGAACAATAGATGAAGCAAGTTCAAATTGTTTTCAGCTTAATAACGTTATTATTGTGTGTGTGAGTAACACTAATTAAGGAATTGATCGGAAGGAGAAAACAAAAGATATTAGAGTGGAAGAAATTAGATTACATAATTAATTAGGATCAAATTAAAATAAATTATGTAGAATTCATATTTTCACAATGAGGTCATTAATTTATGCATCTTCCTATATTATAAGGGAAAGGTTTTCATCTTTGTATCCCATTTGTATTATTTGTGTTAGAAAAGATATATTAATGTTACATATGCAAAAATTGTTCATAGATAAATCTCTTATAAATTTTAGAAAATACAAAATAAATATACGTTTATACACTTCTATTTGTTTCCCTAAGCATGACACATAATCTTTTTATAAAGGTCTTTTTGAATTGCTTATAGGTTGATAAACTTAATTTTAAAATACAACATGTTTTTAGCACACTAGATTAAAAAATATACTTATATTAAAAATATATTAAATTAAATTTAAATATTTAATTATAATTTTATATAAAATATTCATTATCAATTTAAACACTTTAATATAAATTTTATAAAAAATATTTGTTATCAATTTAAGTATTTAAATATTAATTTACATAAGTAAAAAATAAAATAGTTGTGATTAAATAATATAAAAAACAACTAAGAAATAATCGTCATCAATACATGAAAGTAAAGGCACAACTCCACTCCATAAGACTCAAGGTATAAAACTAATTATCCAAAATGAAAAGTACAGTTTTTGGTCTCTATTTTTTACGACAGTTATCTTGAATCTTGAACTGGCTTAAAAGGTAAGGTAACCTGCCCAGATTGCTTGAACAATGGATGAAGCACGTTCAAATTGTTTTCAGCTTAATAACGTTATTATTGTGTGTGAGTAACACTCATTAAGGAATATATCGGAAGGAGAAAACAAAAGATATTAGAGTGGAAGAAATTAGATTACGGAATTAATTAGGATCAAATTAAAATAAATTAGGTAGAATTCATATTTTCATAATTACGTCTTTAATTTATGCATCTTCCTATATTATAAGGGAAAGGTTTTCATCTTTGTATCCCATTTGTAGTATTTGTGTTAGAAAAGATATATTAATGTTACATATGCAAAAATTGTTCATAGATAAATCTCTTATAAATTTTAGAAAATACAAAATAAATATACGTTTATACACTTCTATTTGTTTCCCTAAGCATGACACATAATCTTTTTATAAAGGTCTTTTTGAATTGCTTATAGGTTGATAAACTTAATTTTAAAATACAACATGTTTTTAGCACACTAGATTAAAAAATATACTTATATTAAAAATATATTAAATTAAATTTAAATATTTAATTATAATTTTATATAAAATATTCATTATCAATTTAAATACTTTAATATAAATTTTATAAAAAATATTTGTTATCAATTTAAATATTAATTTACATAAGTAAAAATAAAATAGTTGTGATTAAATAATATAAAAAACAACTAAGAAATAATCGTCATCAATACATGAAAGTAAAGGGACAACTCCACTCCATAAGACTCAAGGTATAAAACTAATTATCCAAAATGAAAAGTACAGTTTTTGGTCTCTATTTTTTACGACAGTTATCTTGAATCTTGAACTGGCTTAAAAGGTAAGGTAACCTGCCCAGATTGCTTGAACAATAGATGAAGCACGTTCAAATTGTTTTCAGCTTAATAACGTTATTATTGTGTGTGAGTAACACTCATTAAGGAATTGATCGGAAGGAGAAAACAAAAGATATTAGAGTGGAAGAAATTAGATTACGGAATTAATTAGGATCAAATTAAAATAAATTAGGTAGAATTCATATTTTCATAATTACGTCTTTAATTTATGCATCTTCCTATATTATAAGGGAAAGGTTTTCATCTTTGTATCCCATTTGTAGTATTTGTGTTAGAAAAGATATATTAATGTTACATATGCAAAAATTGTTCATAGATAAATCTCTTATAAATTTTAGAAAATACAAAATAAATATACGTTTATACACTTCTATTTGTTTCCCTAAGCATGACACATAATCTTTTTATAAAGATCTTTTTGAATTGCTTATAGGTTGATAAACTTAATTTTAAAATACAACATGTTTTTAGCACACTAGATTAAAAAATATACTTATATTAAAAATATATTAAATTAAATTTAAATATTTAATTATAATTTTATATAAAATATCCATTATCAATTTAAATACTTTAATATAAATTTTATAAAAAATATTTGTTATCAATTTAAATATTTAAATATTAATTTACATAAGTAAACAATAAAATAGTTGTGATTAAATAATATAAAAAACAACTAAGAAATAATCGTCATCAATACATGAAAGTAAAAGGACAACTCCACTCCATAAGACTCAGGGTATAAAACTAATTATCCAAAATGAAAGTTACAGTTTTTGGTCTCTATTTTTTACGACAGTTATCTTGAATCTTGAACTGGCTTAAAAGGTAAGCTAACCTGCCCAGATTGCTTGAACAGTAGATGAAGCAAGTTCAAATTGTTTTCAGCTTAATAACGTTATTATTGTGTGTGTGAGTAACACTAATTAAGGAATTGATCGGAAGGAGAAAACAAAAGATATTAGAGTGGAAGAAATTAGATTACATAATTAATTAGGATCAAATTAAAATAAATTATGTAGAATTCATATTTTCACAATGAGGTCTTTAATTTATGCATCTTCCTATATTATAAGGGAAAGGTTTTCATCTTTGTATCCCATTTGTAGTATTTGTGTTAGAAAATATATATTAATGTTACATATGCAAAAATTGTTCATAGATAAATCTCTTATAAATTTTAGAAAATACAAAATAAATATACGTTTATACACTTCTATTTGTTTCCCTAAGCATGACACATAATCTTTTTATAAAGGTCTTTTTGAATTGCTTATAGGTTGATAAACTTAATTTTAAAATACAACATGTTTTTAGCACACTAGATTAAAAAATATACTTATATTAAAAATATATTAAATTAAATTTAAATATTTAATTATAATTTTATATAAAATATTCATTATCAATTTAAATACTTTAATATAAATTTTATAAAAAATATTTGTTATCAATTTAAATATTTAAATATTAATTTACATAAGTAAAAATAAAATAGTTGTGATTAAATAATATAAAAAACAACTAAGAAATAATCGTCATCAATACATGAAAGTAAAGGGACAACTCCACTCCATAAGACTCAAGGTATAAAACTAATTATCCAAAATGAAAAGTACAGTTTTTGGTCTCAATTTTTTACGACAGTTATCTTGAATCTTGAACTGGCTTAAAAGGTAAGGTAACCTGCCCAGATTGCTTGAACAATAGATGAAGCACGTTCAAATTGTTTTCAGCTTAATAACGTTATTATTGTGTGTGAGTAACACTCATTAAGGAATTGATCGGAAGGAGAAAACAAAAGATATTAGAGTGGAAGAAATTAGATTACGGAATTAATTAGGATCAAATTAAAATAAATTAGGTAGAATTCATATTTTCATAATTACGTCTTTAATTTATGCATCTTCCAATATTATAAGGGAAAGGTTTTCATCTTTGTATCCCATTTGTTGTATTTGTGTTAGAAATGATATATTAATGTTACATATGCAAAAATTGGTCATAGATAAATCTCTTATAAATTTTAGAAAATACAAAATAAATATACGTTTATACACTTCTATTTGTTTCCCTAAGCATGACACATAATCTTTTTATAAAGGTCTTTTTGAATTGCTTATAGGTTGATAAACTTAATTTTAAAATACAACATGTTTTTAGCACACTAGATTAAAAAATATACTTATATTAAAAATATATTAAATTAAATTTAAATATTTAATTATAATTTTATATAAAATATTCATTATCAATTTAAATACTTTAATATAAATTTTATAAAAAATATATGTTATCAATTTAAATATTTAAATATTAATTTACATAAGTAAACAATAAAATAGTTGTGATTAAATAATATAAAAAACAACTAAGAAATAATCGTCATCAATACATGAAAGTAAAGGGACAACTCCACTCCATAAGACTCAGGGTATAAAACTAATTATCCAAAATGAAAGTTACAGTTTTTGGTCTCTATTTTTTACGACAGTTATCTTGAATCTTGAACTGGCTTAAAAGGTAAGCTAACCTGCCCAGATTGCTTGAACAATAGATGAAGCAAGTTCAAATTGTTTTCAGCTTAATAACGTTATTATTGTGTGTGTGAGTAACACTAATTAAGGAATTGATCGGAAGGAGAAAACAAAAGATATTAGAGTGGAAGAAATTAGATTACATAATTAATTAGGATCAAATTAAAATAAATTATGTAGAATTCATATTTTCACAATGAGGTCTTTAATTTATGCATCTTCCTATATTATAAGGGAAAGGTTTTCATCTTTGTATCCCATTTGTAGTATTTGTGTTAGAAAAGATATATTAATGTTACATATGCAAAAATTGGTCATAGATAAATCTCTTATAAATTTTAGAAAATACAAAATAAATATACGTTTATACACTTCTATTTGTTTCCCTAAGCATGACACATAATCTTTTTATAAAGGTCTTTTTGAATTGCTTATAGGTTGATAAACTTAATTTTAAAATACACATGTTTTTAGCACACTAGATTAAAAAATATACTTATATTAAAAATATATTAAATTAAATTTAAATATTTAATTATAATTTTATATAAAATATTCATTATCAATTTAAATATTTTAATATAAATTTTATAAAAAATATTTGTTATCAATTTAAATATTTAAATATTAATTTACATAAGTAAACAATAAAATAGTTGTGATTAAATAATATAAAAAACAACTAAGATATAATCGTCATCAATACATGAAAGTAAAGGGACAACTCCACTCCATAAGACTCAGGGTATAAAACTAATTATCCAAAATGAAAGTTACAGTTTTTGGTCTCTATTTTTTACGACAGTTATCTTGAATCTTGAACTGGCTTAAAAGGTAAGCTAACCTGCCCAGATTGCTTTAACAATAGATGAAGCAAGTTCAAATTGTTTTCAGCTTAATAACGTTATTATTGTGTGTGTGAGTAACACTAATTAAGGAATTGATCGGAAGGAGAAAACAAAAGATATTAGAGTGGAAGAAATTAGATTACATAATTAATTAGGATCAAATTAAAATAAATTATGTAGAATTCATATTTTCACAATGAGGTCTTTAATTTATGCATCTTCCTATATTATAAGGGAAAGGTTTTCATCTTTGTATCCCATTTGTAGTATTTGTGTTAGAAAAGATATATTAATGTTACATATGCAAAAATTGTTCATATATAAATCTCTTATAAATTTTAGAAAATACAAAATAAATATACGTTTATACACTTCTATTTGTTTCCCTAAGCATGACACATAATCTTTTTATAAAGGTCTTTTTGAATTGCTTATAGGTTGATAAACTTAATTTTAAAATACAACATGTTTTTAGCACACTAGATTAAAAAATATACTTATATTAAAAATATATTAAATTAAATTTAAATATTTAATTATAATTTTATATAAAATATTCATTATCAATTTAAATACTTTAATATAAATTTTATAAAAAATATTTGTTATCAATTTAAATATTTAAATATTAATTTACATAAGTAAAAATAAAATAGTTGTGATTAAATAATATAAAAAACAACTAAGAAATAATTGTCATCAATACATGAAAGTAAAGGGACAACTCCACTCCATAAGACTCAAGGTATAAAACTAATTATCCAAAATGAAAAGTACAGTTTTTGGTCTCTATTTTTTACGACAGTTATCTTGAATCTTGAACTGGCTTAAAAGGTAAGCTAACCTGCCCAGATTGCTTGAACAATAGATGAAGCACGTTCAAATTGTTTTCAGCTTAATAACGTTATTATTGTGTGTGAGTAACACTAATTAAGGAATTGATCGGAAGGAGAAAACAAAAGATATTAGAGTGGAAGAAATTAGATTACGGAATTAATTAGGATCAAATTAAAATAAATTATGTAGAATTCATATTTTCACAATGAGGTCTTTAAGTTATGCATCTTCCTATATTATAAGGGAAAGGTTTTCATCTTTGTATCCCATTTGTAGTATTTGTGTTAGAAAAGATATATTAATGTTACATATGCAAAAATTGTTCATAGATAAATCTCTTATAAATTTTAGAAAATACAAAATAAATATACGTTTATACACTTCTATTTGTTTCCCTAAGCATGACACATAATCTTTTTATAAAGGTCTTTTTGAATTGCTTATAGGTTGATAAACTTAATTTTAAAATACAACATGTTTTTAGCACACTAGATTAAAAAATATACTTATATTAAAAATATATTAAATTAAATTTAAATATTTAATTATAATTTTATATAAAATATTCATTATCAATTTAAATACTTTAATATAAATTTTATAAAAAATATTTGTTATCAATTTAAATATTTAAATATTAATTTACATAAGTAAACAATAAAATAGTTGTGATTAAATAATATAAAAAACAACTAAGAAATAATCGTCATCAATACATGAAAGTAAAGGGACAACTCCACTCCATAAGACTCAAGGTATAAAACTAATTATCCAAAATGAAAAGTACAATTTTTGGTCTCAATTTTTTACGACAGTTATCTTGAATCTTGAACTGGCTTAAAAGGTAAGGTAACCTGCCCAGATTGCTTGAACAATAGATGAAGCACGTTCAAATTGTTTTCAGCTTAATAACGTTATTATTGTGTGTGAGTAACACTCATTAAGGAATTGATCGGAAGGAGAAAACAAAAGATATTAGAGTGGAAGAAATTAGATTACGGAATTAATTAGGATCAAATTAAAATAAATTAGGTAGAATTCATATTTTCATAATTACGTCTTTAATTTATGCATCTTCCAATATTATAAGGGAAAGGTTTTCATCTTTGTATCCCATTTGTTGTATTTGTGTTAGAAATGATATATTAATGTTACATATGCAAAAATTGGTCATAGATAAATCTCTTATAAATTTTAGAAAATACAAAATAAATATACGTTTATACACTTCTATTTGTTTCCCTAAGCATGACACATAATCTTTTTATAAAGGTCTTTTTGAATTGCTTATAGGTTGATAAACTTAATTTTAAAATACAACATGTTTTTAGCACACTAGATTAAAAAATATACTTATATTAAAAATATATTAAATTAAATTTAAATATTTAATTATAATTTTATATAAAATATTCATTATCAATTTAAATACTTTAATATAAATTTTATAAAAAATATATGTTATCAATTTAAATATTTAAATATTAATTTACATAAGTAAACAATAAAATAGTTGTGATTAAATAATATAAAAAACAACTAAGAAATAATCGTCATCAATACATGAAAGTAAAGGGACAACTCCACTCCATAAGACTCAGGGTATAAAACTAATTATCCAAAATGAAAGTTACAGTTTTTGGTCTCTATTTTTTACGACAGTTATCTTGAATCTTGAACTGGCTTAAAAGGTAAGCTAACCTGCCCAGATTGCTTGAACAATAGATGAAGCAAGTTCAAATTGTTTTCAGCTTAATAACGTTATTATTGTGTGTGTGAGTAACACTAATTAAGGAATTGATCGGAAGGAGAAAACAAAAGATATTAGAGTGGAAGAAATTAGATTACATAATTAATTAGGATCAAATTAAAATAAATTATGTAGAATTCATATTTTCACAATGAGGTCTTTAATTTATGCATCTTCCTATATTATAAGGGAAAGGTTTTCATCTTTGTATCCCATTTGTAGTATTTGTGTTAGAAAAGATATATTAATGTTACATATGCAAAAATTGGTCATAGATAAATCTCTTATAAATTTTAGAAAATACAAAATAAATATACGTTTATACACTTCTATTTGTTTCCCTAAGCATGACACATAATCTTTTTATAAAGGTCTTTTTGAATTGCTTATAGGTTGATAAACTTAATTTTAAAATACACATGTTTTTAGCACACTAGATTAAAAAATATACTTATATTAAAAATATATTAAATTAAATTTAAATATTTAATTATAATTTTATATAAAATATTCATTATCAATTTAAATATTTTAATATAAATTTTATAAAAAATATTTGTTATCAATTTAAATATTTAAATATTAATTTACATAAGTAAACAATAAAATAGTTGTGATTAAATAATATAAAAAACAACTAAGATATAATCGTCATCAATACATGAAAGTAAAGGGACAACTCCACTCCATAAGACTCAGGGTATAAAACTAATTATCCAAAATGAAAGTTACTGTTTTTGGTCTCTATTTTTTACGACAGTTATCTTGAATCTTGAACTGGCTTAAAAGGTAAGCTAACCTGCCCAGATTGCTTGAACAATAGATGAAGCAAGTTCAAATTGTTTTCAGCTTAATAACGTTATTATTGTGTGTGTGAGTAACACTAATTAAGGAATTGATCGGAAGGAGAAAACAAAAGATATTAGAGTGGAAGAAATTAGATTACATAATTAATTAGGATCAAATTAAAATAAATTATGTAGAATTCATATTTTCACAATGAGGTCTTTAATTTATGCATCTTCCTATATTATAAGGGAAAGGTTTTCATCTTTGTATCCCATTTGTAGTATTTGTGTTAGAAAAGATATATTAATGTTACATATGCAAAAATTGTTCATATATAAATCTCTTATAAATTTTAGAAAATACAAAATAAATATACGTTTATACACTTCTATTTGTTTCCCTAAGCATGACACATAATCTTTTTATAAAGGTCTTTTTGAATTGCTTATAGGTTGATAAACTTAATTTTAAAATACAACATGTTTTTAGCACACTAGATTAAAAAATATACTTATATTAAAAATATATTAAATTAAATTTAAATATTTAATTATAATTTTATATAAAATATTCATTATCAATTTAAATACTTTAATATAAATTTTATAAAAAATATTTGTTATCAATTTAAATATTTAAATATTAATTTACATAAGTAAACAATAAAATAGTTGTGATTAAATAATATAAAAAACAACTAAGAAATAATCGTCATCAATACATGAAAGTAAAGGGACAACTCCACTCCATAAGACTCAGGGTATAAAACTAATTATCCAAAATGAAAGTTACAGTTTTTGGTCTCTATTTTTTACGACAGTTATCTTGAATCTTGAACTGGCTTAAAAGGTAAGCTAACCTGCCCAGATTGCTTGAACAATAGATGAAGCAAGTTCAAATTGTTTTCAGCTTAATAACGTTATTATTGTGTGTGTGAGTAACACTAATTAAGGAATTGATCGGAAGGAGAAAACAAAAGATATTAGAGTGGAAGAAATTAGATTACATAATTAATTAGGATCAAATTAAAATAAATTATGTAGAATTCATATTTTCACAATGAGGTCTTTAATTTATGCATCTTCCTATATTATAAGGGAAAGGTTTTCATCTTTGTATCCCATTTGTAGTATTTGTGTTAGAAAAGATATATTAATGTTACATATGCAAAAATTGGTCATAGATAAATCTCTTATAAATTTTAGAAAATACAAAATAAATATACGTTTATACACTTCTATTTGTTTCCCTAAGCATGACACATAATCTTTTTATAAAGGTCTTTTTGAATTGCTTATAGGTTGATAAACTTAATTTTAAAATACACATGTTTTTAGCACACTAGATTAAAAAATATACTTATATTAAAAATATATTAAATTAAATTTAAATATTTAATTATAATTTTATATAAAATATTCATTATCAATTTAAATATTTTAATATAAATTTTATAAAAAATATTTGTTATCAATTTAAATATTTAAATATTAATTTACATAAGTAAACAATAAAATAGTTGTGATTAAATAATATAAAAAACAACTAAGATATAATCGTCATCAATACATGAAAGTAAAGGGACAACTCCACTCCATAAGACTCAGGGTATAAAACTAATTATCCAAAATGAAAGTTACTGTTTTTGGTCTCTATTTTTTACGACAGTTATCTTGAATCTTGAACTGGCTTAAAAGGTAAGCTAACCTGCCCAGATTGCTTGAACAATAGATGAAGCAAGTTCAAATTGTTTTCAGCTTAATAACGTTATTATTGTGTGTGTGAGTAACACTAATTAAGGAATTGATCGGAAGGAGAAAACAAAAGATATTAGAGTGGAAGAAATTAGATTACATAATTAATTAGGATCAAATTAAAATAAATTATGTAGAATTCATATTTTCACAATGAGGTCTTTAATTTATGCATCTTCCTATATTATAAGGGAAAGGTTTTCATCTTTGTATCCCATTTGTAGTATTTGTGTTAGAAAAGATATATTAATGTTACATATGCAAAAATTGTTCATATATAAATCTCTTATAAATTTTAGAAAATACAAAATAAATATACGTTTATACACTTCTATTTGTTTCCCTAAGCATGACACATAATCTTTTTATAAAGGTCTTTTTGAATTGCTTATAGGTTGATAAACTTAATTTTAAAATACAACATGTTTTTAGCACACTAGATTAAAAAATATACTTATATTAAAAATATATTAAATTAAATTTAAATATTTAATTATAATTTTATATAAAATATTCATTATCAATTTAAATACTTTAATATAAATTTTATAAAAAATATTTGTTATCAATTTAAATATTTAAATATTAATTTACATAAGTAAACAATAAAATAGTTGTGATTAAATAATATAAAAAACAACTAAGATATAATCGTCATCAATACATGAAAGTAAAGGGACAACTCCACTCCATAAGACTCAGGGTATAAAACTAATTATCCAAAATGAAAGTTACAGTTTTTGGTCTCTATTTTTTACGACAGTTATCTTGAATCTTGAACTGGCTTAAAAGGTAAGCTAACCTGCCCAGATTGCTTTAACAATAGATGAAGCAAGTTCAAATTGTTTTCAGCTTAATAACGTTATTATTGTGTGTGTGAGTAACACTAATTAAGGAATTGATCGGAAGGAGAAAACAAAAGATATTAGAGTGGAAGAAATTAGATTACATAATTAATTAGGATCAAATTAAAATAAATTATGTAGAATTCATATTTTCACAATGAGGTCTTTAATTTATGCATCTTCCTATATTATAAGGGAAAGGTTTTCATCTTTGTATCCCATTTGTAGTATTTGTGTTAGAAAAGATATATTAATGTTACATATGCAAAAATTGGTCATAGATAAATCTCTTATAAATTTTAGAAAATACAAAATAAATATACGTTTATACACTTCTATTTGTTTCCCTAAGCATGACACATAATCTTTTTATAAAGGTCTTTTTGAATTGCTTATAGGTTGATAAACTTAATTTTAAAATACACATGTTTTTAGCACACTAGATTAAAAAATATACTTATATTAAAAATATATTAAATTAAATTTAAATATTTAATTATAATTTTATATAAAATATTCATTATCAATTTAAATATTTTAATATAAATTTTATAAAAAATATTTGTTATCAATTTAAATATTTAAATATTAATTTACATAAGTAAACAATAAAATAGTTGTGATTAAATAATATAAAAAACAACTAAGATATAATCGTCATCAATACATGAAAGTAAAGGGACAACTCCACTCCATAAGACTCAGGGTATAAAACTAATTATCCAAAATGAAAGTTACTGTTTTTGGTCTCTATTTTTTACGACAGTTATCTTGAATCTTGAACTGGCTTAAAAGGTAAGCTAACCTGCCCAGATTGCTTGAACAATAGATGAAGCAAGTTCAAATTGTTTTCAGCTTAATAACGTTATTATTGTGTGTGTGAGTAACACTAATTAAGGAATTGATCGGAAGGAGAAAACAAAAGATATTAGAGTGGAAGAAATTAGATTACATAATTAATTAGGATCAAATTAAAATAAATTATGTAGAATTCATATTTTCACAATGAGGTCTTTAATTTATGCATCTTCCTATATTATAAGGGAAAGGTTTTCATCTTTGTATCCCATTTGTAGTATTTGTGTTAGAAAAGATATATTAATGTTACATATGCAAAAATTGTTCATATATAAATCTCTTATAAATTTTAGAAAATACAAAATAAATATACGTTTATACACTTCTATTTGTTTCCCTAAGCATGACACATAATCTTTTTATAAAGGTCTTTTTGAATTGCTTATAGGTTGATAAACTTAATTTTAAAATACAACATGTTTTTAGCACACTAGATTAAAAAATATACTTATATTAAAAATATATTAAATTAAATTTAAATATTTAATTATAATTTTATATAAAATATTCATTATCAATTTAAATACTTTAATATAAATTTTATAAAAAATATTTGTTATCAATTTAAATATTTAAATATTAATTTACATAAGTAAACAATAAAATAGTTGTGATTAAATAATATAAAAAACAACTAAGAAATAATCGTCATCAATACATGAAAGTAAAGGGACAACTCCACTCCATAAGACTCAGGGTATAAAACTAATTATCCAAAATGAAAGTTACAGTTTTTGGTCTCTATTTTTTACGACAGTTATCTTGAATCTTGAACTGGCTTAAAAGGTAAGCTAACCTGCCCAGATTGCTTGAACAATAGATGAAGCAAGTTCAAATTGTTTTCAGCTTAATAACGTTATTATTGTGTGTGTGAGTAACACTAATTAAGGAATTGATCGGAAGGAGAAAACAAAAGATATTAGAGTGGAAGAAATTAGATTACATAATTAATTAGGATCAAATTAAAATAAATTATGTAGAATTCATATTTTCACAATGAGGTCTTTAATTTATGCATCTTCCTATATTATAAGGGAAAGGTTTTCATCTTTGTATCCCATTTGTAGTATTTGTGTTAGAAAAGATATATTAATGTTACATATGCAAAAATTGTTCATATATAAATCTCTTATAAATTTTAGAAAATACAAAATAAATATACGTTTATACACTTCTATTTGTTTCCCTAAGCATGACACATAATCTTTTTATAAAGGTCTTTTTGAATTGCTTATAGGTTGATAAACTTAATTTTAAAATACAACATGTTTTTAGCACACTAGATTAAAAAATATACTTATATTAAAAATATATTAAATTAAATTTAAATATTTAATTATAATTTTATATAAAATATTCATTATCAATTTAAATACTTTAATATAAATTTTATAAAAAATATTTGTTATCAATTTAAATATTTAAATATTAATTTACATAAGTAAACAATAAAATAGTTGTGATTAAATAATATAAAAAACAACTAAGAAATAATCGTCATCAATACATGAAAGTAAAGGGACAACTCCACTCCATAAGACTCAGGGTATAAAACTAATTATCCAAAATGAAAGTTACAGTTTTTGGTCTCTATTTTTTACGACAGTTATCTTGAATCTTGAACTGGCTTAAAAGGTAAGCTAACCTGCCCAGATTGCTTGAACAATAGATGAAGCAAGTTCAAATTGTTTTCAGCTTAATAACGTTATTATTGTGTGTGTGAGTAACACTAATTAAGGAATTGATCGGAAGGAGAAAACAAAAGATATTAGAGTGGAAGAAATTAGATTACATAATTAATTAGGATCAAATTAAAATAAATTATGTAGAATTCATATTTTCACAATGAGGTCTTTAATTTATGCATCTTCCTATATTATAAGGGAAAGGTTTTCATCTTTGTATCCCATTTGTAGTATTTGTGTTAGAAAAGATATATTAATGTTACATATGCAAAAATTGGTCATAGATAAATCTCTTATAAATTTTAGAAAATACAAAATAAATATACGTTTATACACTTCTATTTGTTTCCCTAAGCATGACACATAATCTTTTTATAAAGGTCTTTTTGAATTGCTTATAGGTTGATAAACTTAATTTTAAAATACACATGTTTTTAGCACACTAGATTAAAAAATATACTTATATTAAAAATATATTAAATTAAATTTAAATATTTAATTATAATTTTATATAAAATATTCATTATCAATTTAAATATTTTAATATAAATTTTATAAAAAATATTTGTTATCAATTTAAATATTTAAATATTAATTTACATAAGTAAACAATAAAATAGTTGTGATTAAATAATATAAAAAACAACTAAGATATAATCGTCATCAATACATGAAAGTAAAGGGACAACTCCACTCCATAAGACTCAGGGTATAAAACTAATTATCCAAAATGAAAGTTACTGTTTTTGGTCTCTATTTTTTACGACAGTTATCTTGAATCTTGAACTGGCTTAAAAGGTAAGCTAACCTGCCCAGATTGCTTGAACAATAGATGAAGCAAGTTCAAATTGTTTTCAGCTTAATAACGTTATTATTGTGTGTGTGAGTAACACTAATTAAGGAATTGATCGGAAGGAGAAAACAAAAGATATTAGAGTGGAAGAAATTAGATTACATAATTAATTAGGATCAAATTAAAATAAATTATGTAGAATTCATATTTTCACAATGAGGTCTTTAATTTATGCATCTTCCTATATTATAAGGGAAAGGTTTTCATCTTTGTATCCCATTTGTAGTATTTGTGTTAGAAAAGATATATTAATGTTACATATGCAAAAATTGTTCATATATAAATCTCTTATAAATTTTAGAAAATACAAAATAAATATACGTTTATACACTTCTATTTGTTTCCCTAAGCATGACACATAATCTTTTTATAAAGGTCTTTTTGAATTGCTTATAGGTTGATAAACTTAATTTTAAAATACAACATGTTTTTAGCACACTAGATTAAAAAATATACTTATATTAAAAATATATTAAATTAAATTTAAATATTTAATTATAATTTTATATAAAATATTCATTATCAATTTAAATACTTTAATATAAATTTTATAAAAAATATTTGTTATCAATTTAAATATTTAAATATTAATTTACATAAGTAAACAATAAAATAGTTGTGATTAAATAATATAAAAAACAACTAAGAAATAATCGTCATCAATACATGAAAGTAAAGGGACAACTCCACTCCATAAGACTCAGGGTATAAAACTAATTATCCAAAATGAAAGTTACAGTTTTTGGTCTCTATTTTTTACGACAGTTATCTTGAATCTTGAACTGGCTTAAAAGGTAAGCTAACCTGCCCAGATTGCTTGAACAATAGATGAAGCAAGTTCAAATTGTTTTCAGCTTAATAACGTTATTATTGTGTGTGTGAGTAACACTAATTAAGGAATTGATCGGAAGGAGAAAACAAAAGATATTAGAGTGGAAGAAATTAGATTACATAATTAATTAGGATCAAATTAAAATAAATTATGTAGAATTCATATTTTCACAATGAGGTCTTTAATTTATGCATCTTCCTATATTATAAGGGAAAGGTTTTCATCTTTGTATCCCATTTGTAGTATTTGTGTTAGAAAAGATATATTAATGTTACATATGCAAAAATTGTTCATATATAAATCTCTTATAAATTTTAGAAAATACAAAATAAATATACGTTTATACACTTCTATTTGTTTCCCTAAGCATGACACATAATCTTTTTATAAAGGTCTTTTTGAATTGCTTATAGGTTGATAAACTTAATTTTAAAATACAACATGTTTTTAGCACACTAGATTAAAAAATATACTTATATTAAAAATATATTAAATTAAATTTAAATATTTAATTATAATTTTATATAAAATATTCATTATCAATTTAAATACTTTAATATAAATTTTATAAAAAATATTTGTTATCAATTTAAATATTTAAATATTAATTTACATAAGTAAACAATAAAATAGTTGTGATTAAATAATATAAAAAACAACTAAGAAATAATCGTCATCAATACATGAAAGTAAAGGGACAACTCCACTCCATAAGACTCAGGGTATAAAACTAATTATCCAAAATGAAAGTTACAGTTTTTGGTCTCTATTTTTTACGACAGTTATCTTGAATCTTGAACTGGCTTAAAAGGTAAGCTAACCTGCCCAGATTGCTTGAACAATAGATGAAGCAAGTTCAAATTGTTTTCAGCTTAATAACGTTATTATTGTGTGTGTGAGTAACACTAATTAAGGAATTGATCGGAAGGAGAAAACAAAAGATATTAGAGTGGAAGAAATTAGATTACATAATTAATTAGGATCAAATTAAAATAAATTATGTAGAATTCATATTTTCACAATGAGGTCTTTAATTTATGCATCTTCCTATATTATAAGGGAAAGGTTTTCATCTTTGTATCCCATTTGTAGTATTTGTGTTAGAAAAGATATATTAATGTTACATATGCAAAAATTGGTCATAGATAAATCTCTTATAAATTTTAGAAAATACAAAATAAATATACGTTTATACACTTCTATTTGTTTCCCTAAGCATGACACATAATCTTTTTATAAAGGTCTTTTTGAATTGCTTATAGGTTGATAAACTTAATTTTAAAATACACATGTTTTTAGCACACTAGATTAAAAAATATACTTATATTAAAAATATATTAAATTAAATTTAAATATTTAATTATAATTTTATATAAAATATTCATTATCAATTTAAATATTTTAATATAAATTTTATAAAAAATATTTGTTATCAATTTAAATATTTAAATATTAATTTACATAAGTAAACAATAAAATAGTTGTGATTAAATAATATAAAAAACAACTAAGATATAATCGTCATCAATACATGAAAGTAAAGGGACAACTCCACTCCATAAGACTCAGGGTATAAAACTAATTATCCAAAATGAAAGTTACTGTTTTTGGTCTCTATTTTTTACGACAGTTATCTTGAATCTTGAACTGGCTTAAAAGGTAAGCTAACCTGCCCAGATTGCTTGAACAATAGATGAAGCAAGTTCAAATTGTTTTCAGCTTAATAACGTTATTATTGTGTGTGTGAGTAACACTAATTAAGGAATTGATCGGAAGGAGAAAACAAAAGATATTAGAGTGGAAGAAATTAGATTACATAATTAATTAGGATCAAATTAAAATAAATTATGTAGAATTCATATTTTCACAATGAGGTCTTTAATTTATGCATCTTCCTATATTATAAGGGAAAGGTTTTCATCTTTGTATCCCATTTGTAGTATTTGTGTTAGAAAAGATATATTAATGTTAGATATGCAAAAATTGTTCATATATAAATCTCTTATAAATTTTAGAAAATACAAAATAAATATACGTTTATACACTTCTATTTGTTTCCCTAAGCATGACACATAATCTTTTTATAAAGGTCTTTTTGAATTGCTTATAGGTTGATAAACTTAATTTTAAAATACAACATGTTTTTAGCACACTAGATTAAAAAATATACTTATATTAAAAATATATTAAATTAAATTTAAATATTTAATTATAATTTTATATAAAATATTCATTATCAATTTAAATACTTTAATATAAATTTTATAAAAAATATTTGTTATCAATTTAAATATTTAAATATTAATTTACATAAGTAAACAATAAAATAGTTGTGATTAAATAATATAAAAAACAACTAAGAAATAATCGTCATCAATACATGAAAGTAAAGGGACAACTCCACTCCATAAGACTCAGGGTATAAAACTAATTATCCAAAATGAAAGTTACAGTTTTTGGTCTCTATTTTTTACGACAGTTATCTTGAATCTTGAACTGGCTTAAAAGGTAAGCTAACCTGCCCAGATTGCTTGAACAATAGATGAAGCAAGTTCAAATTGTTTTCAGCTTAATAACGTTATTATTGTGTGTGTGAGTAACACTAATTAAGGAATTGATCGGAAGGAGAAAACAAAAGATATTAGAGTGGAAGAAATTAGATTACATAATTAATTAGGATCAAATTAAAATAAATTATGTAGAATTCATATTTTCACAATGAGGTCTTTAATTTATGCATCTTCCTATATTATAAGGGAAAGGTTTTCATCTTTGTATCCCATTTGTAGTATTTGTGTTAGAAAAGATATATTAATGTTACATATGCAAAAATTGGTCATAGATAAATCTCTTATAAATTTTAGAAAATACAAAATAAATATACGTTTATACACTTCTATTTGTTTCCCTAAGCATGACACATAATCTTTTTATAAAGGTCTTTTTGAATTGCTTATAGGTTGATAAACTTAATTTTAAAATACACATGTTTTTAGCACACTAGATTAAAAAATATACTTATATTAAAAATATATTAAATTAAATTTAAATATTTAATTATAATTTTATATAAAATATTCATTATCAATTTAAATATTTTAATATAAATTTTATAAAAAATATTTGTTATCAATTTAAATATTTAAATATTAATTTACATAAGTAAACAATAAAATAGTTGTGATTAAATAATATAAAAAACAACTAAGATATAATCGTCATCAATACATGAAAGTAAAGGGACAACTCCACTCCATAAGACTCAGGGTATAAAACTAATTATCCAAAATGAAAGTTACTGTTTTTGGTCTCTATTTTTTACGACAGTTATCTTGAATCTTGAACTGGCTTAAAAGGTAAGCTAACCTGCCCAGATTGCTTGAACAATAGATGAAGCAAGTTCAAATTGTTTTCAGCTTAATAACGTTATTATTGTGTGTGTGAGTAACACTAATTAAGGAATTGATCGGAAGGAGAAAACAAAAGATATTAGAGTGGAAGAAATTAGATTACATAATTAATTAGGATCAAATTAAAATAAATTATGTAGAATTCATATTTTCACAATGAGGTCTTTAATTTATGCATCTTCCTATATTATAAGGGAAAGGTTTTCATCTTTGTATCCCATTTGTAGTATTTGTGTTAGAAAAGATATATTAATGTTACATATGCAAAAATTGTTCATATATAAATCTCTTATAAATTTTAGAAAATACAAAATAAATATACGTTTATACACTTCTATTTGTTTCCCTAAGCATGACACATAATCTTTTTATAAAGGTCTTTTTGAATTGCTTATAGGTTGATAAACTTAATTTTAAAATACAACATGTTTTTAGCACACTAGATTAAAAAATATACTTATATTAAAAATATATTAAATTAAATTTAAATATTTAATTATAATTTTATATAAAATATTCATTATCAATTTAAATACTTTAATATAAATTTTATAAAAAATATTTGTTATCAATTTAAATATTTAAATATTAATTTACATAAGTAAACAATAAAATAGTTGTGATTAAATAATATAAAAAACAACTAAGATATAATCGTCATCAATACATGAAAGTAAAGGGACAAC
Organism: Lathyrus tuberosus; assembly: GCA_022829125.1. Lineage (NCBI taxonomy): Eukaryota > Viridiplantae > Streptophyta > Magnoliopsida > Fabales > Fabaceae > Lathyrus > Lathyrus tuberosus. The sequence goes on along the minus strand of JALAZF010000052.1, from coordinate 1,040,102 downwards.
TCCACTCCATAAGACTCAGGGTATAAAACTAATTATCCAAAATGAAAGTTACAGTTTTTGGTCTCTATTTTTTACGACAGTTATCTTGAATCTTGAACTGGCTTAAAAGGTAAGCTAACCTGCCCAGATTGCTTTAACAATAGATGAAGCAAGTTCAAATTGTTTTCAGCTTAATAACGTTATTATTGTGTGTGTGAGTAACACTAATTAAGGAATTGATCGGAAGGAGAAAACAAAAGATATTAGAGTGGAAGAAATTAGATTACATAATTAATTAGGATCAAATTAAAATAAATTATGTAGAATTCATATTTTCACAATGAGGTCTTTAATTTATGCATCTTCCTATATTATAAGGGAAAGGTTTTCATCTTTGTATCCCATTTGTAGTATTTGTGTTAGAAAAGATATATTAATGTTACATATGCAAAAATTGTTCATATATAAATCTCTTATAAATTTTAGAAAATACAAAATAAATATACGTTTATACACTTCTATTTGTTTCCCTAAGCATGACACATAATCTTTTTATAAAGGTCTTTTTGAATTGCTTATAGGTTGATAAACTTAATTTTAAAATACAACATGTTTTTAGCACACTAGATTAAAAAATATACTTATATTAAAAATATATTAAATTAAATTTAAATATTTAATTATAATTTTATATAAAATATTCATTATCAATTTAAATACTTTAATATAAATTTTATAAAAAATATTTGTTATCAATTTAAATATTTAAATATTAATTTACATAAGTAAAAATAAAATAGTTGTGATTAAATAATATAAAAAACAACTAAGAAATAATTGTCATCAATACATGAAAGTAAAGGGACAACTCCACTCCATAAGACTCAAGGTATAAAACTAATTATCCAAAATGAAAAGTACAGTTTTTGGTCTCTATTTTTTACGACAGTTATCTTGAATCTTGAACTGGCTTAAAAGGTAAGCTAACCTGCCCAGATTGCTTGAACAATAGATGAAGCACGTTCAAATTGTTTTCAGCTTAATAACGTTATTATTGTGTGTGAGTAACACTAATTAAGGAATTGATCGGAAGGAGAAAACAAAAGATATTAGAGTGGAAGAAATTAGATTACGGAATTAATTAGGATCAAATTAAAATAAATTATGTAGAATTCATATTTTCACAATGAGGTCTTTAAGTTATGCATCTTCCTATATTATAAGGGAAAGGTTTTCATCTTTGTATCCCATTTGTAGTATTTGTGTTAGAAAAGATATATTAATGTTACATATGCAAAAATTGTTCATAGATAAATCTCTTATAAATTTTAGAAAATACAAAATAAATATACGTTTATACACTTCTATTTGTTTCCCTAAGCATGACACATAATCTTTTTATAAAGGTCTTTTTGAATTGCTTATAGGTTGATAAACTTAATTTTAAAATACAACATGTTTTTAGCACACTAGATTAAAAAATATACTTATATTAAAAATATATTAAATTAAATTTAAATATTTAATTATAATTTTATATAAAATATTCATTATCAATTTAAATACTTTAATATAAATTTTATAAAAAATATTTGTTATCAATTTAAATATTTAAATATTAATTTACATAAGTAAAAATAAAATAGTTGTGATTAAATAATATAAAAAACAACTAAGAAATAATCGTCATCAATACATGAAAGTAAAGGGACAACTCCACTCCATAAGACTCAAGGTATAAAACTAATTATCCAAAATGAAAAGTACAGTTTTTGGTCTCAATTTTTTACGACAGTTATCTTGAATCTTGAACTGGCTTAAAAGGTAAGGTAACCTGCCCAGATTGCTTGAACAATAGATGAAGCACGTTCAAATTGTTTTCAGCTTAATAACGTTATTATTGTGTGTGAGTAACACTCATTAAGGAATTGATCGGAAGGAGAAAACAAAAGATATTAGAGTGGAAGAAATTAGATTACGGAATTAATTAGGATCAAATTAAAATAAATTAGGTAGAATTCATATTTTCATAATTACGTCTTTAATTTATGCATCTTCCAATATTATAAGGGAAAGGTTTTCATCTTTGTATCCCATTTGTTGTATTTGTGTTAGAAATGATATATTAATGTTACATATGCAAAAATTGGTCATAGATAAATCTCTTATAAATTTTAGAAAATACAAAATAAATATACGTTTATACACTTCTATTTGTTTCCCTAAGCATGACACATAATCTTTTTATAAAGGTCTTTTTGAATTGCTTATAGGTTGATAAACTTAATTTTAAAATACAACATGTTTTTAGCACACTAGATTAAAAAATATACTTATATTAAAAATATATTAAATTAAATTTAAATATTTAATTATAATTTTATATAAAATATTCATTATCAATTTAAATACTTTAATATAAATTTTATAAAAAATATATGTTATCAATTTAAATATTTAAATATTAATTTACATAAGTAAACAATAAAATAGTTGTGATTAAATAATATAAAAAACAACTAAGAAATAATCGTCATCAATACATGAAAGTAAAGGGACAACTCCACTCCATAAGACTCAGGGTATAAAACTAATTATCCAAAATGAAAGTTACAGTTTTTGGTCTCTATTTTTTACGACAGTTATCTTGAATCTTGAACTGGCTTAAAAGGTAAGCTAACCTGCCCAGATTGCTTGAACAATAGATGAAGCAAGTTCAAATTGTTTTCAGCTTAATAACGTTATTATTGTGTGTGTGAGTAACACTAATTAAGGAATTGATCGGAAGGAGAAAACAAAAGATATTAGAGTGGAAGAAATTAGATTACATAATTAATTAGGATCAAATTAAAATAAATTATGTAGAATTCATATTTTCACAATGAGGTCTTTAATTTATGCATCTTCCTATATTATAAGGGAAAGGTTTTCATCTTTGTATCCCATTTGTAGTATTTGTGTTAGAAAAGATATATTAATGTTACATATGCAAAAATTGGTCATAGATAAATCTCTTATAAATTTTAGAAAATACAAAATAAATATACGTTTATACACTTCTATTTGTTTCCCTAAGCATGACACATAATCTTTTTATAAAGGTCTTTTTGAATTGCTTATAGGTTGATAAACTTAATTTTAAAATACACATGTTTTTAGCACACTAGATTAAAAAATATACTTATATTAAAAATATATTAAATTAAATTTAAATATTTAATTATAATTTTATATAAAATATTCATTATCAATTTAAATATTTTAATATAAATTTTATAAAAAATATTTGTTATCAATTTAAATATTTAAATATTAATTTACATAAGTAAACAATAAAATAGTTGTGATTAAATAATATAAAAAACAACTAAGATATAATCGTCATCAATACATGAAAGTAAAGGGACAACTCCACTCCATAAGACTCAGGGTATAAAACTAATTATCCAAAATGAAAGTTACAGTTTTTGGTCTCTATTTTTTACGACAGTTATCTTGAATCTTGAACTGGCTTAAAAGGTAAGCTAACCTGCCCAGATTGCTTTAACAATAGATGAAGCAAGTTCAAATTGTTTTCAGCTTAATAACGTTATTATTGTGTGTGTGAGTAACACTAATTAAGGAATTGATCGGAAGGAGAAAACAAAAGATATTAGAGTGGAAGAAATTAGATTACATAATTAATTAGGATCAAATTAAAATAAATTATGTAGAATTCATATTTTCACAATGAGGTCTTTAATTTATGCATCTTCCTATATTATAAGGGAAAGGTTTTCATCTTTGTATCCCATTTGTAGTATTTGTGTTAGAAAAGATATATTAATGTTACATATGCAAAAATTGTTCATATATAAATCTCTTATAAATTTTAGAAAATACAAAATAAATATACGTTTATACACTTCTATTTGTTTCCCTAAGCATGACACATAATCTTTTTATAAAGGTCTTTTTGAATTGCTTATAGGTTGATAAACTTAATTTTAAAATACAACAAGTTTTTAGCACACTAGATTAAAAAATATACTTATATTAAAAATATATTAAATTAAATTTAAATATTTAATTATAATTTTATATAAAATATTCATTATCAATTTAAATACTTTAATATAAATTTTATAAAAAATATTTGTTATCAATTTAAATATTTAAATATTAATTTACATAAGTAAAAATAAAATAGTTGTGATTAAATAATATAAAAAACAACTAAGAAATAATTGTCATCAATACATGAAAGTAAAGGGACAACTCCACTCCATAAGACTCAAGGTATAAAACTAATTATCCAAAATGAAAAGTACAGTTTTTGGTCTCTATTTTTTACGACAGTTATCTTGAATCTTGAACTGGCTTAAAAGGTAAGCTAACCTGCCCAGATTGCTTGAACAATAGATGAAGCACGTTCAAATTGTTTTCAGCTTAATAACGTTATTATTGTGTGTGAGTAACACTAATTAAGGAATTGATCGGAAGGAGAAAACAAAAGATATTAGAGTGGAAGAAATTAGATTACGGAATTAATTAGGATCAAATTAAAATAAATTATGTAGAATTCATATTTTCACAATGAGGTCTTTAAGTTATGCATCTTCCTATATTATAAGGGAAAGGTTTTCATCTTTGTATCCCATTTGTAGTATTTGTGTTAGAAAAGATATATTAATGTTACATATGCAAAAATTGTTCATAGATAAATCTCTTATAAATTTTAGAAAATACAAAATAAATATACGTTTATACACTTCTATTTGTTTCCCTAAGCATGACACATAATCTTTTTATAAAGGTCTTTTTGAATTGCTTATAGGTTGATAAACTTAATTTTAAAATACAACATGTTTTTAGCACACTAGATTAAAAAATATACTTATATTAAAAATATATTAAATTAAATTTAAATATTTAATTATAATTTTATATAAAATATTCATTATCAATTTAAATACTTTAATATAAATTTTATAAAAAATATTTGTTATCAATTTAAATATTTAAATATTAATTTACATAAGTAAACAATAAAATAGTTGTGATTAAATAATATAAAAAACAACTAAGATATAATCGTCATCAATACATGAAAGTAAAGGGACAACTCCACTCCATAAGACTCAGGGTATAAAACTAATTATCCAAAATGAAAGTTACAGTTTTTGGTCTCTATTTTTTACGACAGTTATCTTGAATCTTGAACTGGCTTAAAAGGTAAGCTAACCTGCCCAGATTGCATTAACAATAGATGAAGCAAGTTCAAATTGTTTTCAGCTTAATAACGTTATTATTGTGTGTGTGAGTAACACTAATTAAGGAATTGATCGGAAGGAGAAAACAAAAGATATTAGAGTGGAAGAAATTAGATTACATAATTAATTAGGATCAAATTAAAATAAATTATGTAGAATTCATATTTTCACAATGAGGTCTTTAATTTATGCATCTTCCTATATTATAAGGGAAAGGTTTTCATCTTTGTATCCCATTTGTAGTATTTGTGTTAGAAAAGATATATTAATGTTACATATGCAAAAATTGTTCATAGATAAATCTCTTATAAATTTTAGAAAATACAAAATAAATATACGTTTATACACTTCTATTTGTTTCCCTAAGCATGACACATAATCTTTTTATAAAGGTCTTTTTGAATTGCTTATAGGTTGATAAACTTAATTTTAAAATACAACATGTTTTTAGCACACTAGATTAAAAAATATACTTATATTAAAAATATATTAAATTAAATTTAAATATTTAATTATAATTTTATATAAAATATTCATTATCAATTTAAATACTTTAATATAAATTTTATAAAAAATATTTGTTATCAATTTAAATATTTAAATATTAATTTACATAAGTAAAAATAAAATAGTTGTGATTAAATAATATAAAAAACAACTAAGAAATAATCGTCATCAATACATGAAAGTAAAGGGACAACTCCACTCCATAAGACTCAGGGCATAAAACTAATTATCCAAAATGAAAGTTACAGTTTTTGGTCTCTATTTTTTACGACAGTTATCTTGAATCTTGAACTGGCTTAAAAGGTAAGCTAACCTGCCCAGATTGCTTGAACAATAGATGAAGCAAGTTCAAATTGTTTTCAGCTTAATAACGTTATTATTGTGTGTGTGAGTAACACTAATTAAGGAATTGATCGGAAGGAGAAAACAAAAGATATTAGAGTGGAAGAAATTAGATTACATAATTAATTAGGATCAAATTAAAATAAATTATGTAGAATTCATATTTTCACAATGAGGTCTTTAAGTTATGCATCTTCCTATATTATAAGGGAAAGGTTTTCATCTTTGTATCCCATTTGTAGTATTTGTGTTAGAAAAGATATATTAATGTTACATATGCAAAAATTGTTCATAGATAAATCTCTTATAAATTTTAGAAAATACAAAATAAATATACGTTTATACACTTCTATTTGTTTCCCTAAGCATGACACATAATCTTTTTATAAAGGTCTTTTTGAATTGCTTATAGGTTGATAAACTTAATTTTAAAATACAACATGTTTTTAGCACACTAGATTAAAAAATATACTTATATTAAAAATATATTAAATTAAATTTAAATATTTAATTATAATTTTATATAAAATATTCATTATCAATTTAAATACTTTAATATAAATTTTATAAAAAATATTTGTTATCAATTTAAATATTTAAATATTAATTTACATAAGTAAAAATAAAATAGTTGTGATTAAATAATATAAAAAACAACTAAGAAATAATCGTCATCAATACATGAAAGTAAAGGGACAACTCCACTCCATAAGACTCAAGGTATAAAACTAATTATCCAAAATGAAAAGTACAGTTTTTGGTCTCTATTTTTTACGACAGTTATCTTGAATCTTGAACTGGCTTAAAAGGTAAGGTAACCTGCCCAGATTGCTTGAACAATAGATGAAGCACGTTCAAATTGTTTTCAGCTTAATAACGTTATTATTGTGTGTGAGTAACACTCATTAAGGAATTGATCGGAAGGAGAAAACAAAAGATATTAGAGTGGAAGAAATTAGATTACGGAATTAATTAGGATCAAATTAAAATAAATTAGGTAGAATTCATATTTTCATAATTACGTCTTTAATTTATGCATCTTCCTATATTATAAGGGAAAGGTTTTCATCTTTGTATCCCATTTGTAGTATTTGTGTTAGAAAAGATATATTAATGTTACATATGCAAAAATTGGTCATAGATAAATCTCTTATAAATTTTAGAAAATACAAAATAAATATACGTTTATACACTTCTATTTGTTTCCCTAAGCATGACAGATAATCTTTTTATAAAGGTCTTTTTGAATTGCTTATAGGTTGATAAACTTAATTTTAAAATACAACATGTTTTTAGCACACTAGATTAAAAAATATACTTATATTAAAAATATATTAAATTAAATTTAAATATTTAATTATAATTTTATATAAAATATTCATTATCAATTTAAATACTTTAATATAAATTTTATAAAAAATATTTGTTATCAATTTAAATATTTAAATATTAATTTACATAAGTAAACAATAAAATAGTTGTGATTAAATAATATAAAAAACAACTAAGAAATAACCGTCATCAATACATGAAAGTAAAGGGACAACTCCACTCCATAAGACTCAGGGTATAAAACTAATTATCCAAAATGAAAGTTACAGTTTTTGGTCTCTATTTTTTACGACAGTTATCTTGAATCTTGAACTGGCTTAAAAGGTAAGCTAACCTGCCCAGATTGCTTGAACAATAGATGAAGCAAGTTCAAATTGTTTTTAGCTTAATAACGTTATTATTGTGTGTGTGAGTAACACTAATTAAGGAATTGATCGGAAGGAGAAAACAAAAGATATTAGAGTGGAAGAAATTAGATTACATAATTAATTAGGATCAAATTAAAATAAATTATGTAGAATTCATATTTTCACAATGAGGTCTTTAAGTTATGCATCTTCCTATATTATAAGGGAAAGGTTTTCATCTTTGTATCCCATTTGTAGTATTTGTGTTAGAAAAGATATATTAATGTTACATATGCAAAAATTGTTCATAGATAAATCTCTTATAAATTTTAGAAAATACAAAATAAATATACGTTTATACACTTCTATTTGTTTCCCTAAGCATGACACATAATCTTTTTATAAAGGTCTTTTTGAATTGCTTATAGGTTGATAAACTTAATTTTAAAATACAACATGTTTTTAGCACACTAGATTAAAAAATATACTTATATTAAAAATATATTAAATTAAATTTAAATATTTAATTATAATTTTATATAAAATATTCATTATCAATTTAAATACTTTAATATAAATTTTATAAAAAATATTTGTTATCAATTTAAATATTTAAATATTAATTTACATAAGTAAAAATAAAATAGTTGTGATTAAATAATATAAAAAACAACTAAGAAATAATCGTCATCAATACATGAAAGTAAAGGGACAACTCCACTCCATAAGACTCAAGGTATAAAACTAATTATCCAAAATGAAAAGTACAGTTTTTGGTCTCTATTTTTTACGACAGTTATCTTGAATCTTGAACTGGCTTAAAAGGTAAGCTAACCTGCCCAGATTGCTTGAACAATAGATGAAGCACGTTCAAATTGTTTTCAGCTTAATAACGTTATTATTGTGTGTGAGTAACACTAATTAAGGAATTGATCGGAAGGAGAAAACAAAAGATATTAGAGTGGAAGAAATTAGATTACGGAATTAATTAGGATCAAATTAAAATAAATTATGTAGAATTCATATTTTCACAATGAGGTCTTTAAGTTATGCATCTTCCTATATTATAAGGGAAAGGTTTTCATCTTTGTATCCCATTTGTAGTATTTGTGTTAGAAAAGATATATTAATGTTACATATGCAAAAATTGTTCATAGATAAATCTCTTATAAATTTTAGAAAATACAAAATAAATATACGTTTATACACTTCTATTTGTTTCCCTAAGCATGACACATAATCTTTTTATAAAGGTCTTTTTGAATTGCTTATAGGTTGATAAACTTAATTTTAAAATACAACATGTTTTTAGCACACTAGATTAAAAAATATACTTATATTAAAAATATATTAAATTAAATTTAAATATTTAATTATAATTTTATATAAAATATTCATTATCAATTTAAATACTTTAATATAAATTTTATAAAAAATATTTGTTATCAATTTAAATATTTAAATATTAATTTACATAAGTAAAAATAAAATAGTTGTGATTAAATAATATAAAAAACAACTAAGAAATAATCGTCATCAATACATGAAAGTAAAGGGACAACTCCACTCCATAAGACTCAAGGTATAAAACTAATTATCCAAAATGAAAAGTACAGTTTTTGGTCTCTATTTTTTACGACAGTTATCTTGAATCTTGAACTGGCTTAAAAGGTAAGGTAACCTGCCCAGATTGCTTGAACAATAGATGAAGCACGTTCAAATTGTTTTCAGCTTAATAACGTTATTATTGTGTGTGAGTAACACTCATTAAGGAATTGATCGGAAGGAGAAAACAAAAGATATTAGAGTGGAAGAAATTAGATTACGGAATTAATTAGGATCAAATTAAAATAAATTAGGTAGAATTCATATTTTCATAATTACGTCTTTAATTTATGCATCTTCCTATATTATAAGGGAAAGGTTTTCATCTTTGTATCCCATTTGTAGTTATTGTGTTAGAAAAGATATATTAATGTTACATATGCAAAAATTGGTCATAGATAAATCTCTTATAAATTTTAGAAAATACAAAATAAATATACGTTTATACACTTCTATTTGTTTCCCTAAGCATGACACATAATCTTTTTATAAAGGTCTTTTTGAATTGCTTAAAGGTTGATAAACTTAATTTTAAAATACAACATGTTTTTAGCACACTAGATTAAAAAATATACTTATATTAAAAATATATTAAATTAAATTTAAGTATTTAATTATAATTTTATATAAAATATTCATTATCAATTTAAATACTTTAATATAAATTTTATAAAAAATATTTGTTATCAATTTAAATATTTAAATATTAATTTACATAAGTAAACAATAAAATAGTTGTGATTAAATAATATAAAAAACAACTAAGAAATAATCGTCATCAATACATGAAAGTAAAGGGACAACTCCACTCCATAAGACTCAGGGTATAAAACTAATTATCCAAAATGAAAGTTACAGTTTTTGGTCTCTATTTTTTACGACAGTTATCTTGAATCTTGAACTGGCTTAAAAGGTAAGCTAACCTGCCCAGATTGCTTGAACAATAGATGAAGCAAGTTCAAATTGTTTTCAGCTTAATAACGTTATTATTGTGTGTGTGAGTAACACTAATTAAGGAATTGATCGGAAGGAGAAAACAAAAGATATTAGAGTGGAAGAAATTAGATTACATAATTAATTAGGATCAAATTAAAATAAATTATGTAGAATTCATATTTTCACAATGAGGTCATTAAGTTATGCATCTTCCTATATTATAAGGGAAAGGTTTTCATCTTTGTATCCCATTTGTAGTATTTGTGTTAGAAAAGATATATTAATGTTACATATGCAAAAATTGTTCATAGATAAATCTCTTATAAATTTTAGAAAATACAAAATAAATATACGTTTATACACTTCTATTTGTTTCCCTAAGCATGACACATAATCTTTTTATAAAGGTCTTTTTGAATTGCTTATAGGTTGATAAACTTAATTTTAAAATACAACATGTTTTTAGCACACTAGATTAAAAAATATACTTATATTAAAAATATATTAAATTAAATTTAAATATTTAATTATAATTTTATATAAAATATTCATTATCAATTTAAATACTTTAATATAAATTTTATAAAAAATATTTGTTATCAATTTAAATATTTAAATATTAATTTACATAAGTAAAAATAAAATAGTTGTGATTAAATAATATAAAAAACAACTAAGAAATAATCGTCATCAATACATGAAAGTAAAGGGACAACTCCACTCCATAAGACTCAAGGTATAAAACTAATTATCCAAAATGAAAAGTACAGTTTTTGGTCTCTATTTTTTACGACAGTTATCTTGAATCTTGAACTGGCTTAAAAGGTAAGCTAACCTGCCCAGATTGCTTGAACAATAGATGAAGCACGTTCAAATTGTTTTCAGCTTAATAACGTTATTATTGTGTGTGAGTAACACTAATTAAGGAATTGATCGGAAGGAGAAAACAAAAGATATTAGAGTGGAAGAAATTAGATTACGGAATTAATTAGGATCAAATTAAAATAAATTATGTAGAATTCATATTTTCACAATGAGGTCTTTAAGTTATGCATCTTCCTATATTATAAGGGAAAGGTTTTCATCTTTGTATCCCATTTGTAGTATTTGTGTTAGAAAAGATATATTAATGTTACATATGCAAAAATTGTTCATAGATAAATCTCTTATAAATTTTAGAAAATACAAAATAAATATACGTTTATACACTTCTATTTGTTTCCCTAAGCATGACACATAATCTTTTTATAAAGGTCTTTTTGAATTGCTTATAGGTTGATAAACTTAATTTTAAAATACAACATGTTTTTAGCACACTAGATTAAAAAATATACTTATATTAAAAATATATTAAATTAAATTTAAATATTTAATTATAATTTTATATAAAATATTCATTATCAATTTAAATACTTTAATATAAATTTTATAAAAAATATTTGTTATCAATTTAAATATTTAAATATTAATTTACATAAGTAAAAATAAAATAGTTGTGATTAAATAATATAAAAAACAACTAAGAAATAATCGTCATCAATACATGAAAGTAAAGGGACAACTCCACTCCATAAGACTCAAGGTATAAAACTAATTATCCAAAATGAAAAGTACAGTTTTTGGTCTCTATTTTTTACGACAGTTATCTTGAATCTTGAACTGGCTTAAAAGGTAAGGTAACCTGCCCAGATTGCTTGAACAATAGATGAAGCACGTTCAAATTGTTTTCAGCTTAATAACGTTATTATTGTGTGTGAGTAACACTCATTAAGGAATTGATCGGAAGGAGAAAACAAAAGATATTAGAGTGGAAGAAATTAGATTACGGAATTAATTAGGATCAAATTAAAATAAATTAGGTAGAATTCATATTTTCATAATTACGTCTTTAATTTATGCATCTTCCTATATTATAAGGGAAAGGTTTTCATCTTTGTATCCCATTTGTAGTTATTGTGTTAGAAAAGATATATTAATGTTACATATGCAAAAATTGGTCATAGATAAATCTCTTATAAATTTTAGAAAATACAAAATAAATATACGTTTATACACTTCTATTTGTTTCCCTAAGCATGACACATAATCTTTTTATAAAGGTCTTTTTGAATTGCTTATAGGTTGATAAACTTAATTTTAAAATACAACATGTTTTTAGCACACTAGATTAAAAAATATACTTATATTAAAAATATATTAAATTAAATTTAAGTATTTAATTATAATTTTATATAAAATATTCATTATCAATTTAAATACTTTAATATAAATTTTATAAAAAATATTTGTTATCAATTTAAATATTTAAATATTAATTTACATAAGTAAACAATAAAATAGTTGTGATTAAATAATATAAAAAACAACTAAGAAATAATCGTCATCAATACATGAAAGTAAAGGGACAACTCCACTCCATAAGACTCAGGGTATAAAACTAATTATCCAAAATGAAAGTTACAGTTTTTGGTCTCTATTTTTTACGACAGTTATCTTGAATCTTGAACTGGCTTAAAAGGTAAGCTAACCTGCCCAGATTGCTTGAACAATAGATGAAGCAAGTTCAAATTGTTTTCAGCTTAATAACGTTATTATTGTGTGTGTGAGTAACACTAATTAAGGAATTGATCGGAAGGAGAAAACAAAAGATATTAGAGTGGAAGAAATTAGATTACATAATTAATTAGGATCAAATTAAAATAAATTATGTAGAATTCATATTTTCACAATGAGGTCTTTAAGTTATGCATCTTCCTATATTATAAGGGAAAGGTTTTCATCTTTGTATCCCATTTGTAGTATTTGTGTTAGAAAAGATATATTAATGTTACATATGCAAAAATTGTTCATAGATAAATCTCTTATAAATTTTAGAAAATACAAAATAAATATACGTTTATACACTTCTATTTGTTTCCCTAAGCATGACACATAATCTTTTTATAAAGGTCTTTTTGAATTGCTTATAGGTTGATAAACTTAATTTTAAAATACAACATGTTTTTAGCACACTAGATTAAAAAATATACTTATATTAAAAATATATTAAATTAAATTTAAATATTTAATTATAATTTTATATAAAATATTCATTATCAATTTAAATACTTTAATATAAATTTTATAAAAAATATTTGTTATCAATTTAAATATTTAAATATTAATTTACATAAGTAAAAATAAAATAGTTGTGATTAAATAATATAAAAAACAACTAAGAAATAATCGTCATCAATACATGAAAGTAAAGGGACAACTCCACTCCATAAGACTCAAGGTATAAAACTAATTATCCAAAATGAAAAGTACAGTTTTTGGTCTCTATTTTTTACGACAGTTATCTTGAATCTTGAACTGGCTTAAAAGGTAAGGTAACCTGCCCAGATTGCTTGAACAATAGATGAAGCACGTTCAAATTGTTTTCAGCTTAATAACGTTATTATTGTGTGTGAGTAACACTCATTAAGGAATTGATCGGAAGGAGAAAACAAAAGATATTAGAGTGGAAGAAATTAGATTACGGAATTAATTAGGATCAAATTAAAATAAATTAGGTAGAATTCATATTTTCATAATTACGTCTTTAATTTATGCATCTTCCTATATTATAAGGGAAAGGTTTTCATCTTTGTATCCCATTTGTAGTATTTGTGTTAGAAAAGATATATTAATGTTACATATGCAAAAATTGGTCATAGATAAATCTCTTATAAATTTTAGAAAATACAAAATAAATATACGTTTATACACTTCTATTTGTTTCCCTAAGCATGACAGATAATCTTTTTATAAAGGTCTTTTTGAATTGCTTATAGGTTGATAAACTTAATTTTAAAATACAACATGTTTTTAGCACACTAGATTAAAAAATATACTTATATTAAAAATATATTAAATTAAATTTAAATATTTAATTATAATTTTATATAAAATATTCATTATCAATTTAAATACTTTAATATAAATTTTATAAAAAATATTTGTTATCAATTTAAATATTTAAATATTAATTTACATAAGTAAACAATAAAATAGTTGTGATTAAATAATATAAAAAACAACTAAGAAATAACCGTCATCAATACATGAAAGTAAAGGGACAACTCCACTCCATAAGACTCAGGGTATAAAACTAATTATCCAAAATGAAAGTTACAGTTTTTGGTCTCTATTTTTTACGACAGTTATCTTGAATCTTGAACTGGCTTAAAAGGTAAGCTAACCTGCCCAGATTGCTTGAACAATAGATGAAGCAAGTTCAAATTGTTTTTAGCTTAATAACGTTATTATTGTGTGTGTGAGTAACACTAATTAAGGAATTGATCGGAAGGAGAAAACAAAAGATATTAGAGTGGAAGAAATTAGATTACATAATTAATTAGGATCAAATTAAAATAAATTATGTAGAATTCATATTTTCACAATGAGGTCTTTAAGTTATGCATCTTCCTATATTATAAGGGAAAGGTTTTCATCTTTGTATCCCATTTGTAGTATTTGTGTTAGAAAAGATATATTAATGTTACATATGCAAAAATTGTTCATAGATAAATCTCTTATAAATTTTAGAAAATACAAAATAAATATACGTTTATACACTTCTATTTGTTTCCCTAAGCATGACACATAATCTTTTTATAAAGGTCTTTTTGAATTGCTTATAGGTTGATAAACTTAATTTTAAAATACAACATGTTTTTAGCACACTAGATTAAAAAATATACTTATATTAAAAATATATTAAATTAAATTTAAATATTTAATTATAATTTTATATAAAATATTCATTATCAATTTAAATACTTTAATATAAATTTTATAAAAAATATTTGTTATCAATTTAAATATTTAAATATTAATTTACATAAGTAAAAATAAAATAGTTGTGATTAAATAATATAAAAAACAACTAAGAAATAATCGTCATCAATACATGAAAGTAAAGGGACAACTCCACTCCATAAGACTCAAGGTATAAAACTAATTATCCAAAATGAAAAGTACAGTTTTTGGTCTCTATTTTTTACGACAGTTATCTTGAATCTTGAACTGGCTTAAAAGGTAAGCTAACCTGCCCAGATTGCTTGAACAATAGATGAAGCACGTTCAAATTGTTTTCAGCTTAATAACGTTATTATTGTGTGTGAGTAACACTAATTAAGGAATTGATCGGAAGGAGAAAACAAAAGATATTAGAGTGGAAGAAATTAGATTACGGAATTAATTAGGATCAAATTAAAATAAATTATGTAGAATTCATATTTTCACAATGAGGTCTTTAAGTTATGCATCTTCCTATATTATAAGGGAAAGGTTTTCATCTTTGTATCCCATTTGTAGTATTTGTGTTAGAAAAGATATATTAATGTTACATATGCAAAAATTGTTCATAGATAAATCTCTTATAAATTTTAGAAAATACAAAATAAATATACGTTTATACACTTCTATTTGTTTCCCTAAGCATGACACATAATCTTTTTATAAAGGTCTTTTTGAATTGCTTATAGGTTGATAAACTTAATTTTAAAATACAACATGTTTTTAGCACACTAGATTAAAAAATATACTTATATTAAAAATATATTAAATTAAATTTAAATATTTAATTATAATTTTATATAAAATATTCATTATCAATTTAAATACTTTAATATAAATTTTATAAAAAATATTTGTTATCAATTTAAATATTTAAATATTAATTTACATAAGTAAAAATAAAATAGTTGTGATTAAATAATATAAAAAACAACTAAGAAATAATCGTCATCAATACATGAAAGTAAAGGGACAACTCCACTCCATAAGACTCAAGGTATAAAACTAATTATCCAAAATGAAAAGTACAGTTTTTGGTCTCTATTTTTTACGACAGTTATCTTGAATCTTGAACTGGCTTAAAAGGTAAGGTAACCTGCCCAGATTGCTTGAACAATAGATGAAGCACGTTCAAATTGTTTTCAGCTTAATAACGTTATTATTGTGTGTGAGTAACACTCATTAAGGAATTGATCGGAAGGAGAAAACAAAAGATATTAGAGTGGAAGAAATTAGATTACGGAATTAATTAGGATCAAATTAAAATAAATTAGGTAGAATTCATATTTTCATAATTACGTCTTTAATTTATGCATCTTCCTATATTATAAGGGAAAGGTTTTCATCTTTGTATCCCATTTGTAGTTATTGTGTTAGAAAAGATATATTAATGTTACATATGCAAAAATTGGTCATAGATAAATCTCTTATAAATTTTAGAAAATACAAAATAAATATACGTTTATACACTTCTATTTGTTTCCCTAAGCATGACACATAATCTTTTTATAAAGGTCTTTTTGAATTGCTTAAAGGTTGATAAACTTAATTTTAAAATACAACATGTTTTTAGCACACTAGATTAAAAAATATACTTATATTAAAAATATATTAAATTAAATTTAAGTATTTAATTATAATTTTATATAAAATATTCATTATCAATTTAAATACTTTAATATAAATTTTATAAAAAATATTTGTTATCAATTTAAATATTTAAATATTAATTTACATAAGTAAACAATAAAATAGTTGTGATTAAATAATATAAAAAACAACTAAGAAATAATCGTCATCAATACATGAAAGTAAAGGGACAACTCCACTCCATAAGACTCAGGGTATAAAACTAATTATCCAAAATGAAAGTTACAGTTTTTGGTCTCTATTTTTTACGACAGTTATCTTGAATCTTGAACTGGCTTAAAAGGTAAGCTAACCTGCCCAGATTGCTTGAACAATAGATGAAGCAAGTTCAAATTGTTTTCAGCTTAATAACGTTATTATTGTGTGTGTGAGTAACACTAATTAAGGAATTGATCGGAAGGAGAAAACAAAAGATATTAGAGTGGAAGAAATTAGATTACATAATTAATTAGGATCAAATTAAAATAAATTATGTAGAATTCATATTTTCACAATGAGGTCATTAAGTTATGCATCTTCCTATATTATAAGGGAAAGGTTTTCATCTTTGTATCCCATTTGTAGTATTTGTGTTAGAAAAGATATATTAATGTTACATATGCAAAAATTGTTCATAGATAAATCTCTTATAAATTTTAGAAAATACAAAATAAATATACGTTTATACACTTCTATTTGTTTCCCTAAGCATGACACATAATCTTTTTATAAAGGTCTTTTTGAATTGCTTATAGGTTGATAAACTTAATTTTAAAATACAACATGTTTTTAGCACACTAGATTAAAAAATATACTTATATTAAAAATATATTAAATTAAATTTAAATATTTAATTATAATTTTATATAAAATATTCATTATCAATTTAAATACTTTAATATAAATTTTATAAAAAATATTTGTTATCAATTTAAATATTTAAATATTAATTTACATAAGTAAAAATAAAATAGTTGTGATTAAATAATATAAAAAACAACTAAGAAATAATCGTCATCAATACATGAAAGTAAAGGGACAACTCCACTCCATAAGACTCAAGGTATAAAACTAATTATCCAAAATGAAAAGTACAGTTTTTGGTCTCTATTTTTTACGACAGTTATCTTGAATCTTGAACTGGCTTAAAAGGTAAGCTAACCTGCCCAGATTGCTTGAACAATAGATGAAGCACGTTCAAATTGTTTTCAGCTTAATAACGTTATTATTGTGTGTGAGTAACACTAATTAAGGAATTGATCGGAAGGAGAAAACAAAAGATATTAGAGTGGAAGAAATTAGATTACGGAATTAATTAGGATCAAATTAAAATAAATTATGTAGAATTCATATTTTCACAATGAGGTCTTTAAGTTATGCATCTTCCTATATTATAAGGGAAAGGTTTTCATCTTTGTATCCCATTTGTAGTATTTGTGTTAGAAAAGATATATTAATGTTACATATGCAAAAATTGTTCATAGATAAATCTCTTATAAATTTTAGAAAATACAAAATAAATATACGTTTATACACTTCTATTTGTTTCCCTAAGCATGACACATAATCTTTTTATAAAGGTCTTTTTGAATTGCTTATAGGTTGATAAACTTAATTTTAAAATACAACATGTTTTTAGCACACTAGATTAAAAAATATACTTATATTAAAAATATATTAAATTAAATTTAAATATTTAATTATAATTTTATATAAAATATTCATTATCAATTTAAATACTTTAATATAAATTTTATAAAAAATATTTGTTATCAATTTAAATATTTAAATATTAATTTACATAAGTAAAAATAAAATAGTTGTGATTAAATAATATAAAAAACAACTAAGAAATAATCGTCATCAATACATGAAAGTAAAGGGACAACTCCACTCCATAAGACTCAAGGTATAAAACTAATTATCCAAAATGAAAAGTACAGTTTTTGGTCTCTATTTTTTACGACAGTTATCTTGAATCTTGAACTGGCTTAAAAGGTAAGGTAACCTGCCCAGATTGCTTGAACAATAGATGAAGCACGTTCAAATTGTTTTCAGCTTAATAACGTTATTATTGTGTGTGAGTAACACTCATTAAGGAATTGATCGGAAGGAGAAAACAAAAGATATTAGAGTGGAAGAAATTAGATTACGGAATTAATTAGGATCAAATTAAAATAAATTAGGTAGAATTCATATTTTCATAATTACGTCTTTAATTTATGCATCTTCCTATATTATAAGGGAAAGGTTTTCATCTTTGTATCCCATTTGTAGTTATTGTGTTAGAAAAGATATATTAATGTTACATATGCAAAAATTGGTCATAGATAAATCTCTTATAAATTTTAGAAAATACAAAATAAATATACGTTTATACACTTCTATTTGTTTCCCTAAGCATGACACATAATCTTTTTATAAAGGTCTTTTTGAATTGCTTATAGGTTGATAAACTTAATTTTAAAATACAACATGTTTTTAGCACACTAGATTAAAAAATATACTTATATTAAAAATATATTAAATTAAATTTAAGTATTTAATTATAATTTTATATAAAATATTCATTATCAATTTAAATACTTTAATATAAATTTTATAAAAAATATTTGTTATCAATTTAAATATTTAAATATTAATTTACATAAGTAAACAATAAAATAGTTGTGATTAAATAATATAAAAAACAACTAAGAAATAATCGTCATCAATACATGAAAGTAAAGGGACAACTCCACTCCATAAGACTCAGGGTATAAAACTAATTATCCAAAATGAAAGTTACAGTTTTTGGTCTCTATTTTTTACGACAGTTATCTTGAATCTTGAACTGGCTTAAAAGGTAAGCTAACCTGCCCAGATTGCTTGAACAATAGATGAAGCAAGTTCAAATTGTTTTCAGCTTAATAACGTTATTATTGTGTGTGTGAGTAACACTAATTAAGGAATTGATCGGAAGGAGAAAACAAAAGATATTAGAGTGGAAGAAATTAGATTACATAATTAATTAGGATCAAATTAAAATAAATTATGTAGAATTCATATTTTCACAATGAGGTCTTTAAGTTATGCATCTTCCTATATTATAAGGGAAAGGTTTTCATCTTTGTATCCCATTTGTAGTATTTGTGTTAGAAAAGATATATTAATGTTACATATGCAAAAATTGTTCATAGATAAATCTCTTATAAATTTTAGAAAATACAAAATAAATATACGTTTATACACTTCTATTTGTTTCCCTAAGCATGACACATAATCTTTTTATAAAGGTCTTTTTGAATTGCTTATAGGTTGATAAACTTAATTTTAAAATACAACATGTTTTTAGCACACTAGATTAAAAAATATACTTATATTAAAAATATATTAAATTAAATTTAAATATTTAATTATAATTTTATATAAAATATTCATTATCAATTTAAATACTTTAATATAAATTTTATAAAAAATATTTGTTATCAATTTAAATATTTAAATATTAATTTACATAAGTAAAAATAAAATAGTTGTGATTAAATAATATAAAAAACAACTAAGAAATAATCGTCATCAATACATGAAAGTAAAGGGACAACTCCACTCCATAAGACTCAAGGTATAAAACTAATTATCCAAAATGAAAAGTACAGTTTTTGGTCTCTATTTTTTACGACAGTTATCTTGAATCTTGAACTGGCTTAAAAGGTAAGGTAACCTGCCCAGATTGCTTGAACAATAGATGAAGCACGTTCAAATTGTTTTCAGCTTAATAACGTTATTATTGTGTGTGAGTAACACTCATTAAGGAATTGATCGGAAGGAGAAAACAAAAGATATTAGAGTGGAAGAAATTAGATTACGGAATTAATTAGGATCAAATTAAAATAAATTAGGTAGAATTCATATTTTCATAATTACGTCTTTAATTTATGCATCTTCCTATATTATAAGGGAAAGGTTTTCATCTTTGTATCCCATTTGTAGTATTTGTGTTAGAAAAGATATATTAATGTTACATATGCAAAAATTGGTCATAGATAAATCTCTTATAAATTTTAGAAAATACATAATAAATATACGTTTATACACTTCTATTTGTTTCCCTAAGCATGACAGATAATCTTTTTATAAAGGTCTTTTTGAATTGCTTATAGGTTGATAAACTTAATTTTAAAATACAACATGTTTTTAGCACACTAGATTAAAAAATATACTTATATTAAAAATATATTAAATTAAATTTAAATATTTAATTATAATTTTATATAAAATATTCATTATCAATTTAAATACTTTAATATAAATTTTATAAAAAATATTTGTTATCAATTTAAATATTTAAATATTAATTTACATAAGTAAACAATAAAATAGTTGTGATTAAATAATATAAAAAACAACTAAGAAATAACCGTCATCAATACATGAAAGTAAAGGGACAACTCCACTCCATAAGACTCAAGGTATAAAACTAATTATCCAAAATGAAAGTTACAGTTTTTGGTCTCTATTTTTTACGACAGTTATCTTGAATCTTGAACTGGCTTAAAAGGTAAGCTAACCTGCCCAGATTGCTTGAACAATAGATGAAGCAAGTTCAAATTGTTTTCAGCTTAATAACGTTATTATTGTGTGTGTGAGTAACACTAATTAAGGAATTGATCGGAAGGAGAAAACAAAAGATATTAGAGTGGAAGAAATTAGATTACATAATTAATTAGGATCAAATTGAAATAAATTATGTAGAATTCATATTTTCACAATGAGGTCTTTAAGTTATGCATCTTCCTATATTATAAGGGAAAGGTTTTCATCTTTGTATCCCATTTGTAGTATTTGTGTTAGAAAAGATATATTAATGTTACATATGCAAAAATTGTT
Organism: Lathyrus tuberosus; assembly: GCA_022829125.1. Lineage (NCBI taxonomy): Eukaryota > Viridiplantae > Streptophyta > Magnoliopsida > Fabales > Fabaceae > Lathyrus > Lathyrus tuberosus. The sequence continues at coordinate 1,018,483 of JALAZF010000052.1, read as the reverse complement.
CATAGATAAATCTCTTATAAATTTTAGAAAATACAAAATAAATATATGTTTATACACTTCTATTTGTTTCCCTAAGCATGACACATAATCTTTTTATAAACGTCTTTTTGAATTGCTTATAGGTTGATAAACTTAATTTTAAAATACAACATGTTTTTAGCACACTAGATTAAAAAATATACTTATATTAAAAATATATTAAATTAAATTTAAATATTTAATTATAATTTTATATAAAATATTCATTATCAATTTAAATACTTTAATATAAATTTTATAAAAAATATTTGTTATCAATTTAAATATTTAAATATTAATTTACATAAGTAAAAATAAAATAGTTGTGATTAAATAATATAAAAAACAACTAAGAAATAATCGTCATCAATACATGAAAGTAAAGGGACAACTCCACTCCATAAGACTCAAGGTATAAAACTAATTATCCAAAATGAAAAGTACAGTTTTTGGTCTCTATTTTTTACGACAGTTATCTTGAATCTTGAACTGGCTTAAAAGGTAAGGTAACCTGCCCAGATTGCTTGAACAATAGATGAAGCACGTTCAAATTGTTTTCAGCTTAATAACGTTATTATTGTGTGTGAGTAACACTCATTAAGGAATTGATCGGAAGGAGAAAACAAAAGATATTAGAGTGGAAGAAATTAGATTACGGAATTAATTAGGATCAAATTAAAATAAATTAGGTAGAATTCATATTTTCATAATTACGTCTTTAATTTATGCATCTTCCTATATTATAAGGGAAAGGTTTTCATCTTTGTATCCCATTTGTAGTTATTGTGTTAGAAAAGATATATTAATGTTACATATGCAAAAATTGGTCATAGATAAATCTCTTATAAATTTTAGAAAATACAAAATAAATATACGTTTATACACTTCTATTTGTTTCCCTAAGCATGACACATAATCTTTTTATAAAGGTCTTTTTGAATTGCTTATAGGTTGATAAACTTAATTTTAAAATACAACATGTTTTTAGCACACTAGATTAAAAAATATACTTATATTAAAAATATATTAAATTAAATTTAAGTATTTAATTATAATTTTATATAAAATATTCATTATCAATTTAAATACTTTAATATAAATTTTATAAAAAATATTTGTTATCAATTTAAATATTTAAATATTAATTTACATAAGTAAACAATAAAATAGTTGTGATTAAATAATATAAAAAACAACTAAGAAATAATCGTCATCAATACATGAAAGTAAAGGGACAACTCCACTCCATAAGACTCAGGGTATAAAACTAATTATCCAAAATGAAAGTTACAGTTTTTGGTCTCTATTTTTTACGACAGTTATCTTGAATCTTGAACTGGCTTAAAAGGTAAGCTAACCTGCCCAGATTGCTTGAACAATAGATGAAGCAAGTTCAAATTGTTTTCAGCTTAATAACGTTATTATTGTGTGTGTGAGTAACACTAATTAAGGAATTGATCGGAAGGAGAAAACAAAAGATATTAGAGTGGAAGAAATTAGATTACATAATTAATTAGGATCAAATTAAAATAAATTATGTAGAATTCATATTTTCACAATGAGGTCTTTAAGTTATGCATCTTCCTATATTATAAGGGAAAGGTTTTCATCTTTGTATCCCATTTGTAGTATTTGTGTTAGAAAAGATATATTAATGTTACATATGCAAAAATTGTTCATAGATAAATCTCTTATAAATTTTAGAAAATACAAAATAAATATACGTTTATACACTTCTATTTGTTTCCCTAAGCATGACACATAATCTTTTTATAAAGGTCTTTTTGAATTGCTTATAGGTTGATAAACTTAATTTTAAAATACAACATGTTTTTAGCACACTAGATTAAAAAATATACTTATATTAAAAATATATTAAATTAAATTTAAATATTTAATTATAATTTTATATAAAATATTCATTATCAATTTAAATACTTTAATATAAATTTTATAAAAAATATTTGTTATCAATTTAAATATTTAAATATTAATTTACATAAGTAAAAATAAAATAGTTGTGATTAAATAATATAAAAAACAACTAAGAAATAATCGTCATCAATACATGAAAGTAAAGGGACAACTCCACTCCATAAGACTCAAGGTATAAAACTAATTATCCAAAATGAAAAGTACAGTTTTTGGTCTCTATTTTTTACGACAGTTATCTTGAATCTTGAACTGGCTTAAAAGGTAAGGTAACCTGCCCAGATTGCTTGAACAATAGATGAAGCACGTTCAAATTGTTTTCAGCTTAATAACGTTATTATTGTGTGTGAGTAACACTCATTAAGGAATTGATCGGAAGGAGAAAACAAAAGATATTAGAGTGGAAGAAATTAGATTACGGAATTAATTAGGATCAAATTAAAATAAATTAGGTAGAATTCATATTTTCATAATTACGTCTTTAATTTATGCATCTTCCTATATTATAAGGGAAAGGTTTTCATCTTTGTATCCCATTTGTAGTATTTGTGTTAGAAAAGATATATTAATGTTACATATGCAAAAATTGGTCATAGATAAATCTCTTATAAATTTTAGAAAATACATAATAAATATACGTTTATACACTTCTATTTGTTTCCCTAAGCATGACAGATAATCTTTTTATAAAGGTCTTTTTGAATTGCTTATAGGTTGATAAACTTAATTTTAAAATACAACATGTTTTTAGCACACTAGATTAAAAAATATACTTATATTAAAAATATATTAAATTAAATTTAAATATTTAATTATAATTTTATATAAAATATTCATTATCAATTTAAATACTTTAATATAAATTTTATAAAAAATATTTGTTATCAATTTAAATATTTAAATATTAATTTACATAAGTAAACAATAAAATAGTTGTGATTAAATAATATAAAAAACAACTAAGAAATAACCGTCATCAATACATGAAAGTAAAGGGACAACTCCACTCCATAAGACTCAAGGTATAAAACTAATTATCCAAAATGAAAGTTACAGTTTTTGGTCTCTATTTTTTACGACAGTTATCTTGAATCTTGAACTGGCTTAAAAGGTAAGCTAACCTGCCCAGATTGCTTGAACAATAGATGAAGCAAGTTCAAATTGTTTTCAGCTTAATAACGTTATTATTGTGTGTGTGAGTAACACTAATTAAGGAATTGATCGGAAGGAGAAAACAAAAGATATTAGAGTGGAAGAAATTAGATTACATAATTAATTAGGATCAAATTGAAATAAATTATGTAGAATTCATATTTTCACAATGAGGTCTTTAAGTTATGCATCTTCCTATATTATAAGGGAAAGGTTTTCATCTTTGTATCCCATTTGTAGTATTTGTGTTAGAAAAGATATATTAATGTTACATATGCAAAAATTGTTCATAGATAAATCTCTTATAAATTTTAGAAAATACAAAATAAATATATGTTTATACACTTCTATTTGTTTCCCTAAGCATGACACATAATCTTTTTATAAACGTCTTTTTGAATTGCTTATAGGTTGATAAACTTAATTTTAAAATACAACATGTTTTTAGCACACTAGATTAAAAAATATACTTATATTAAAAATATATTAAATTAAATTTAAATATTTAATTATAATTTTATATAAAATATTCATTATCAATTTAAATACTTTAATATAAATTTTATAAAAAATATTTGTTATCAATTTAAATATTTAAATATTAATTTACATAAGTAAAAATAAAATAGTTGTGATTAAATAATATAAAAAACAACTAAGAAATAATCGTCATCAATACATGAAAGTAAAGGGACAACTCCACTCCATAAGACTCAAGGTATAAAACTAATTATCCAAAATGAAAAGTACAGTTTTTGGTCTCTATTTTTTACGACAGTTATCTTGAATCTTGAACTGGCTTAAAAGGTAAGCTAACCTGCCCAGATTGCTTGAACAATAGATGAAGCACGTTCAAATTGTTTTCAGCTTAATAACGTTATTATTGTGTGTGAGTAACACTAATTAAGGAATTGATCGGAAGGAGAAAACAAAAGATATTAGAGTGGAAGAAATTAGATTACGGAATTAATTAGGATCAAATTAAAATAAATTATGTAGAATTCATATTTTCACAATGAGGTCTTTAAGTTATGCATCTTCCTATATTATAAGGGAAAGGTTTTCATCTTTGTATCCCATTTGTAGTATTTGTGTTAGAAAAGATATATTAATGTTACATATGCCAAAATTGTTCATAGATAAATCTCTTATAAATTTTAGAAAATACAAAATAAATATACGTTTATACACTTCTATTTGTTTCCCTAAGCATGACACATAATCTTTTTATAAAGGTCTTTTTGAATTGCTTATAGGTTGATAAACTTAATTTTAAAATACAACATGTTTTTAGCACACTAGATTAAAAAATATACTTATATTAAAAATATATTAAATTAAATTTAAATATTTAATTATAATTTTATATAAAATATTCATTATCAATTTAAATACTTTAATATAAATTTTATAAAAAATATTTGTTATCAATTTAAATATTTAAATATTAATTTACATAAGTAAAAATAAAATAGTTGTGATTAAATAATATAAAAAACAACTAAGAAATAATCGTCATCAATACATGAAAGTAAAGGGACAACTCCACTCCATAAGACTCAAGGTATAAAACTAATTATCCAAAATGAAAAGTACAGTTTTTGGTCTCTATTTTTTACGACAGTTATCTTGAATCTTGAACTGGCTTAAAAGGTAAGGTAACCTGCCCAGATTGCTTGAACAATAGATGAAGCACGTTCAAATTGTTTTCAGCTTAATAACGTTATTATTGTGTGTGAGTAACACTCATTAAGGAATTGATCGGAAGGAGAAAACAAAAGATATTAGAGTGGAAGAAATTAGATTACGGAATTAATTAGGATCAAATTAAAATAAATTAGGTAGAATTCATATTTTCATAATTACGTCTTTAATTTATGCATCTTCCTATATTATAAGGGAAAGGTTTTCATCTTTGTATCCCATTTGTAGTTATTGTGTTAGAAAAGATATATTAATGTTACATATGCAAAAATTGGTCATAGATAAATCTCTTATAAATTTTAGAAAATACAAAATAAATATACGTTTATACACTTCTATTTGTTTCCCTAAGCATGACACATAATCTTTTTATAAAGGTCTTTTTGAATTGCTTATAGGTTGATAAACTTAATTTTAAAATACAACATGTTTTTAGCACACTAGATTAAAAAATATACTTATATTAAAAATATATTAAATTAAATTTAAGTATTTAATTATAATTTTATATAAAATATTCATTATCAATTTAAATACTTTAATATAAATTTTATAAAAAATATTTGTTATCAATTTAAATATTTAAATATTAATTTACATAAGTAAACAATAAAATAGTTGTGATTAAATAATATAAAAAACAACTAAGAAATAATCGTCATCAATACATGAAAGTAAAGGGACAACTCCACTCCATAAGACTCAGGGTATAAAACTAATTATCCAAAATGAAAGTTACAGTTTTTGGTCTCTATTTTTTACGACAGTTATCTTGAATCTTGAACTGGCTTAAAAGGTAAGCTAACCTGCCCAGATTGCTTGAACAATAGATGAAGCAAGTTCAAATTGTTTTCAGCTTAATAACGTTATTATTGTGTGTGTGAGTAACACTAATTAAGGAATTGATCGGAAGGAGAAAACAAAAGATATTAGAGTGGAAGAAATTAGATTACATAATTAATTAGGATCAAATTAAAATAAATTATGTAGAATTCATATTTTCACAATGAGGTCTTTAAGTTATGCATCTTCCTATATTATAAGGGAAAGGTTTTCATCTTTGTATCCCATTTGTAGTATTTGTGTTAGAAAAGATATATTAATGTTACATATGCAAAAATTGTTCATAGATAAATCTCTTATAAATTTTAGAAAATACAAAATAAATATACGTTTATACACTTCTATTTGTTTCCCTAAGCATGACACATAATCTTTTTATAAAGGTCTTTTTGAATTGCTTATAGGTTGATAAACTTAATTTTAAAATACAACATGTTTTTAGCACACTAGATTAAAAAATATACTTATATTAAAAATATATTAAATTAAATTTAAATATTTAATTATAATTTTATATAAAATATTCATTATCAATTTAAATACTTTAATATAAATTTTATAAAAAATATTTGTTATCAATTTAAATATTTAAATATTAATTTACATAAGTAAAAATAAAATAGTTGTGATTAAATAATATAAAAAACAACTAAGAAATAATCGTCATCAATACATGAAAGTAAAGGGACAACTCCACTCCATAAGACTCAAGGTATAAAACTAATTATCCAAAATGAAAAGTACAGTTTTTGGTCTCTATTTTTTACGACAGTTATCTTGAATCTTGAACTGGCTTAAAAGGTAAGCTAACCTGCCCAGATTGCTTGAACAATAGATGAAGCACGTTCAAATTGTTTTCAGCTTAATAACGTTATTATTGTGTGTGAGTAACACTAATTAAGGAATTGATCGGAAGGAGAAAACAAAAGATATTAGAGTGGAAGAAATTAGATTACGGAATTAATTAGGATCAAATTAAAATAAATTATGTAGAATTCATATTTTCACAATGAGGTCTTTAAGTTATGCATCTTCCTATATTATAAGGGAAAGGTTTTCATCTTTGTATCCCATTTGTAGTATTTGTGTTAGAAAAGATATATTAATGTTACATATGCAAAAATTGTTCATAGATAAATCTCTTATAAATTTTAGAAAATACAAAATAAATATACGTTTATACACTTCTATTTGTTTCCCTAAGCATGACACATAATCTTTTTATAAAGGTCTTTTTGAATTGCTTATAGGTTGATAAACTTAATTTTAAAATACAACATGTTTTTAGCACACTAGATTAAAAAATATACTTATATTAAAAATATATTAAATTAAATTTAAATATTTAATTATAATTTTATATAAAATATTCATTATCAATTTAAATACTTTAATATAAATTTTATAAAAAATATTTGTTATCAATTTAAATATTTAAATATTAATTTACATAAGTAAAAATAAAATAGTTGTGATTAAATAATATAAAAAACAACTAAGAAATAATCGTCATCAATACATGAAAGTAAAGGGACAACTCCACTCCATAAGACTCAAGGTATAAAACTAATTATCCAAAATGAAAAGTACAGTTTTTGGTCTCTATTTTTTACGACAGTTATCTTGAATCTTGAACTGGCTTAAAAGGTAAGGTAACCTGCCCAGATTGCTTGAACAATAGATGAAGCACGTTCAAATTGTTTTCAGCTTAATAACGTTATTATTGTGTGTGAGTAACACTCATTAAGGAATTGATCGGAAGGAGAAAACAAAAGATATTAGAGTGGAAGAAATTAGATTACGGAATTAATTAGGATCAAATTAAAATAAATTAGGTAGAATTCATATTTTCACAATGAGGTCTTTAATTTATGCATCTTCCTATATTATAAGGGAAAGGTTTTCATCTTTGTATCCCATTTGTAGTATTTGTGTTAGAAAAGATATATTAATGTTACATATGCAAAAATTGGTCATAGATAAATCTCTTATAAATTTTAGAAAATACAAAATAAATATACGTTTATACACTTCTATTTGTTTCCCTAAGCATGACAGATAATCTTTTTATAAAGGTCTTTTTGAATTGCTTATAGGTTGATAAACTTAATTTTAAAATACAACATGTTTTTAGCACACTAGATTAAAAAATATACTTATATTAAAAATATATTAAATTAAATTTAAATATTTAATTATAATTTTATATAAAATATTCATTATCAATTTAAATACTTTAATATAAATTTTATAAAAAATATTTGTTATCAATTTAAATATTTAAATATTAATTTACATAAGTAAAAATAAAATAGTTGTGATTAAATAATATAAAAAACAACTAAGAAATAATCGTCATCAATACATGAAAGTAAAGGGACAACTCCACTCCATAAGACTCAAGGTATAAAACTAATTATCCAAAATGAAAAGTACAGTTTTTGGTCTCTATTTTTTACGACAGTTATCTTGAATCTTGAACTGGCTTAAAAGGTAAGCTAACCTGCCCAGATTGCTTGAACAATAGATGAAGCACGTTCAAATTGTTTTCAGCTTAATAACGTTATTATTGTGTGTGAGTAACACTAATTAAGGAATTGATCGGAAGGAGAAAACAAAAGATATTAGAGTGGAAGAAATTAGATTACGGAATTAATTAGGATCAAATTAAAATAAATTATGTAGAATTCATATTTTCACAATGAGGTCTTTAAGTTATGCATCTTCCTATATTATAAGGGAAAGGTTTTCATCTTTGTATCCCATTTGTAGTATTTGTGTTAGAAAAGATATATTAATGTTACATATGCCAAAATTGTTCATAGATAAATCTCTTATAAATTTTAGAAAATACAAAATAAATATACGTTTATACACTTCTATTTGTTTCCCTAAGCATGACACATAATCTTTTTATAAAGGTCTTTTTGAATTGCTTATAGGTTGATAAACTTAATTTTAAAATACAACATGTTTTTAGCACACTAGATTAAAAAATATACTTATATTAAAAATATATTAAATTAAATTTAAATATTTAATTATAATTTTATATAAAATATTCATTATCAATTTAAATACTTTAATATAAATTTTATAAAAAATATTTGTTATCAATTTAAATATTTAAATATTAATTTACATAAGTAAAAATAAAATAGTTGTGATTAAATAATATAAAAAACAACTAAGAAATAATCGTCATCAATACATGAAAGTAAAGGGACAACTCCACTCCATAAGACTCAAGGTATAAAACTAATTATCCAAAATGAAAAGTACAGTTTTTGGTCTCTATTTTTTACGACAGTTATCTTGAATCTTGAACTGGCTTAAAAGGTAAGGTAACCTGCCCAGATTGCTTGAACAATAGATGAAGCACGTTCAAATTGTTTTCAGCTTAATAACGTTATTATTGTGTGTGAGTAACACTCATTAAGGAATTGATCGGAAGGAGAAAACAAAAGATATTAGAGTGGAAGAAATTAGATTACGGAATTAATTAGGATCAAATTAAAATAAATTAGGTAGAATTCATATTTTCATAATTACGTCTTTAATTTATGCATCTTCCTATATTATAAGGGAAAGGTTTTCATCTTTGTATCCCATTTGTAGTTATTGTGTTAGAAAAGATATATTAATGTTACATATGCAAAAATTGGTCATAGATAAATCTCTTATAAATTTTAGAAAATACAAAATAAATATACGTTTATACACTTCTATTTGTTTCCCTAAGCATGACACATAATCTTTTTATAAAGGTCTTTTTGAATTGCTTATAGGTTGATAAACTTAATTTTAAAATACAACATGTTTTTAGCACACTAGATTAAAAAATATACTTATATTAAAAATATATTAAATTAAATTTAAGTATTTAATTATAATTTTATATAAAATATTCATTATCAATTTAAATACTTTAATATAAATTTTATAAAAAATATTTGTTATCAATTTAAATATTTAAATATTAATTTACATAAGTAAACAATAAAATAGTTGTGATTAAATAATATAAAAAACAACTAAGAAATAATCGTCATCAATACATGAAAGTAAAGGGACAACTCCACTCCATAAGACTCAGGGTATAAAACTAATTATCCAAAATGAAAGTTACAGTTTTTGGTCTCTATTTTTTACGACAGTTATCTTGAATCTTGAACTGGCTTAAAAGGTAAGCTAACCTGCCCAGATTGCTTGAACAATAGATGAAGCAAGTTCAAATTGTTTTCAGCTTAATAACGTTATTATTGTGTGTGTGAGTAACACTAATTAAGGAATTGATCGGAAGGAGAAAACAAAAGATATTAGAGTGGAAGAAATTAGATTACATAATTAATTAGGATCAAATTAAAATAAATTATGTAGAATTCATATTTTCACAATGAGGTCTTTAAGTTATGCATCTTCCTATATTATAAGGGAAAGGTTTTCATCTTTGTATCCCATTTGTAGTATTTGTGTTAGAAAAGATATATTAATGTTACATATGCAAAAATTGTTCATAGATAAATCTCTTATAAATTTTAGAAAATACAAAATAAATATACGTTTATACACTTCTATTTGTTTCCCTAAGCATGACACATAATCTTTTTATAAAGGTCTTTTTGAATTGCTTATAGGTTGATAAACTTAATTTTAAAATACAACATGTTTTTAGCACACTAGATTAAAAAATATACTTATATTAAAAATATATTAAATTAAATTTAAATATTTAATTATAATTTTATATAAAATATTCATTATCAATTTAAATACTTTAATATAAATTTTATAAAAAATATTTGTTATCAATTTAAATATTTAAATATTAATTTACATAAGTAAAAATAAAATAGTTGTGATTAAATAATATAAAAAACAACTAAGAAATAATCGTCATCAATACATGAAAGTAAAGGGACAACTCCACTCCATAAGACTCAAGGTATAAAACTAATTATCCAAAATGAACAGTACAGTTTTTGGTCTCTATTTTTTACGACAGTTATCTTGAATCTTGAACTGGCTTAAAAGGTAAGCTAACCTGCCCAGATTGCTTGAACAATAGATGAAGCACGTTCAAATTGTTTTCAGCTTAATAACGTTATTATTGTGTGTGAGTAACACTAATTAAGGAATTGATCGGAAGGAGAAAACAAAAGATATTAGAGTGGAAGAAATTAGATTACGGAATTAATTAGGATCAAATTAAAATAAATTATGTAGAATTCATATTTTCACAATGAGGTCTTTAAGTTATGCATCTTCCTATATTATAAGGGAAAGGTTTTCATCTTTGTATCCCATTTGTAGTATTTGTGTTAGAAAAGATATATTAATGTTACATATGCAAAAATTGTTCATAGATAAATCTCTTATAAATTTTAGAAAATACAAAATAAATATACGTTTATACACTTCTATTTGTTTCCCTAAGCATGACACATAATCTTTTTATAAAGGTCTTTTTGAATTGCTTATAGGTTGATAAACTTAATTTTAAAATACAACATGTTTTTAGCACACTAGATTAAAAAATATACTTATATTAAAAATATATTAAATTAAATTTAAATATTTAATTATAATTTTATATAAAATATTCATTATCAATTTAAATACTTTAATATAAATTTTATAAAAAATATTTGTTATCAATTTAAATATTTAAATATTAATTTACATAAGTAAAAATAAAATAGTTGTGATTAAATAATATAAAAAACAACTAAGAAATAATCGTCATCAATACATGAAAGTAAAGGGACAACTCCACTCCATAAGACTCAAGGTATAAAACTAATTATCCAAAATGAAAAGTACAGTTTTTGGTCTCTATTTTTTACGACAGTTATCTTGAATCTTGAACTGGCTTAAAAGGTAAGGTAACCTGCCCAGATTGCTTGAACAATAGATGAAGCACGTTCAAATTGTTTTCAGCTTAATAACGTTATTATTGTGTGTGAGTAACACTCATTAAGGAATTGATCGGAAGGAGAAAACAAAAGATATTAGAGTGGAAGAAATTAGATTACGGAATTAATTAGGATCAAATTAAAATAAATTAGGTAGAATTCATATTTTCACAATGAGGTCTTTAATTTATGCATCTTCCTATATTATAAGGGAAAGGTTTTCATCTTTGTATCCCATTTGTTGTATTTGTGTTAGAAAAGATATATTAATGTTACATATGCAAAAATTGGTCATAGATAAATCTCTTATAAATTTTAGAAAATACAAAATAAATATACGTTTATACACTTCTATTTGTTTCCCTAAGCATGACAGATAATCTTTTTATAAAGGTCTTTTTGAATTGCTTATAGGTTGATAAACTTAATTTTAAAATACAACATGTTTTTAGCACACTAGATTAAAAAATATACTTATATTAAAAATATATTAAATTAAATTTAAATATTTAATTATAATTTTATATAAAATATTCATTATCAATTTAAATACTTTAATATAAATTTTATAAAAAATATTTGTTATCAATTTAAATATTTAAATATTAATTTACATAAGTAAACAATAAAATAGTTGTGATTAAATAATATAAAAAACAACTAAGAAATAACCGTCATCAATACATGAAAGTAAAGGGACAACTCCACTCCATAAGACTCAAGGTATAAAACTAATTATCCAAAATGAAAGTTACAGTTTTTGGTCTCTATTTTTTACGACAGTTATCTTGAATCTTGAACTGGCTTAAAAGGTAAGCTAACCTGCCCAGATTGCTTGAACAATAGATGAAGCAAGTTCAAATTGTTTTCAGCTTAATAACGTTATTATTGTGTGTGTGAGTAACACTAATTAAGGAATTGATCGGAAGGAGAAAACAAAAGATATTAGAGTGGAAGAAATTAGATTACATAATTAATTAGGATCAAATTGAAATAAATTATGTAGAATTCATATTTTCACAATGAGGTCTTTAAGTTATGCATCTTCCTATATTATAAGGGAAAGGTTTTCATCTTTGTATCCCATTTGTAGTATTTGTGTTAGAAAAGATATATTAATGTTACATATGCAAAAATTGTTCATAGATAAATCTCTTTTAAATTTTAGAAAATACAAAATAAATATATGTTTATACACTTCTATTTGTTTCCCTAAGCATGACACATAATCTTTTTATAAAGGTCTTTTTGAATTGCTTATAGGTTGATAAACTTAATTTTAAAATACAACATGTTTTTAGCACACTAGATTAAAAAATATACTTATATTAAAAATATATTAAATTAAATTTAAATATTTAATTATAATTTTATATAAAATATTCATTATCAATTTAAATACTTTAATATAAATTTTATAAAAAATATTTGTTATCAATTTAAATATTTAAATATTAATTTACATAAGTAAAAATAAAATAGTTGTGATTAAATAATATAAAAAACAACTAAGAAATAATCGTCATCAATACATGAAAGTAAAGGGACAACTCCACTCCATAAGACTCAAGGTATAAAACTAATTATCCAAAATGAAAAGTACAGTTTTTGGTCTCTATTTTTTACGACAGTTATCTTGAATCTTGAACTGGCTTAAAAGGTAAGCTAACCTGCCCAGATTGCTTGAACAATAGATGAAGCACGTTCAAATTGTTTTCAGCTTAATAACGTTATTATTGTGTGTGAGTAACACTAATTAAGGAATTGATCGGAAGGAGAAAATAAAAGATATTAGAGTGGAAGAAATTAGATTACGGAATTAATTAGGATCAAATTAAAATAAATTATGTAGAATTCATATTTTCACAATGAGGTCTTTAAGTTATGCATCTTCCTATATTATAAGGGAAAGGTTTTCATCTTTGTATCCCATTTGTAGTATTTGTGTTAGAAAAGTTATATTAATGTTACATATGCAAAAATTGTTCATAGATAAATCTCTTATAAATTTTAGAAAATACAAAATAAATATACGTTTATACACTTCTATTTGTTTCCCTAAGCATGACACATAATCTTTTTATAAAGGTCTTTTTGAATTGCTTATAGGTTGATAAACTTAATTTTAAAATACAACATGTTTTTAGCACACTAGATTAAAAAATATACTTATATTAAAAATATATTAAATTAAATTTAAATATTTAATTATAATTTTATATAAAATATTCATTATCAATTTAAATACTTTAATATAAATTTTATAAAAAATATTTGTTATCAATTTAAATATTTATATATTAATTTACATAAGTAAAAATAAAATAGTTGTGATTAAATAATATAAAAAACAACTAAGAAATAATCGTCATCAATACATGAAAGTAAAGGGACAACTCCACTCCATAAGACTCAAGGTATAAAACTAATTATCCAAAATGAAAAGTACAGTTTTTGGTCTCTATTTTTTACGACAGTTATCTTGAATCTTGAACTGGCTTAAAAGGTAAGCTAACCTGCCCAGATTGCTTGAACAATAGATGAAGCACGTTCAAATTGTTTTCAGCTTAATAACGTTATTATTGTGTGTGAGTAACACTAATTAAGGAATTGATCGGAAGGAGAAAACAAAAGATATTAGAGTGGAAGAAATTAGATTACGGAATTAATTAGGATCAAATTAAAATAAATTATGTAGAATTCATATTTTCACAATGAGGTCTTTAAGTTATGCATCTTCCTATATTATAAGGGAAAGGTTTTCATCTTTGTATCCCATTTGTAGTATTTGTGTTAGAAAAGTTATATTAATGTTACATATGCAAAAATTGTTCATAGATAAATCTCTTATAAATTTTAGAAAATACAAAATAAATATACGTTTATACACTTCTATTTGTTTCCCTAAGCATGACACATAATCTTTTTATAAAGGTCTTTTTGAATTGCTTATAGGTTGATAAACTTAATTTTAAAATACAACATGTTTTTAGCACACTAGATTAAAAAATATACTTATATTAAAAATATATTAAATTAAATTTAAATATTTAATTATAATTTTATATAAAATATTCATTATCAATTTAAATACTTTAATATAAATTTTATAAAAAATATTTGTTATCAATTTAAATATTTAAATATTAATTTACATAAGTAAAAATAAAATAGTTGTGATTAAATAATATAAAAAACAACTAAGAAATAATCGTCATCAATACATGAAAGTAAAGGGACAACTCCACTCCATAAGACTCAAGGTATAAAACTAATTATCCAAAATGAAAAGTACAGTTTTTGGTCTCTATTTTTTACGACAGTTATCTTGAATCTTGAACTGGCTTAAAAGGTAAGGTAACCTGCCCAGATTGCTTGAACAATAGATGAAGCACGTTCAAATTGTTTTCAGCTTAATAACGTTATTATTGTGTGTGAGTAACACTCATTAAGGAATTGATCGGAAGGAGAAAACAAAAGATATTAGAGTGGAAGAAATTAGATTACGGAATTAATTAGGATCAAATTAAAATAAATTAGGTAGAATTCATATTTTCATAATTACGTCTTTAATTTATGCATCTTCCTATATTATAAGGGAAAGGTTTTCATCTTTGTATCCCATTTGTAGTTATTGTGTTAGAAAAGATATATTAATGTTACATATGCAAAAATTGGTCATAGATAAATCTCTTATAAATTTTAGAAAATACAAAATAAATATACGTTTATACACTTCTATTTGTTTCCCTAAGCATGACACATAATCTTTTTATAAAGGTCTTTTTGAATTGCTTATAGGTTGATAAACTTAATTTTAAAATACAACATGTTTTTAGCACACTAGATTAAAAAATATACTTATATTAAAAATATATTAAATTAAATTTAAGTATTTAATTATAATTTTATATAAAATATTCATTATCAATTTAAATACTTTAATATAAATTTTATAAAAAATATTTGTTATCAATTTAAATATTTAAATATTAATTTACATAAGTAAACAATAAAATAGTTGTGATTAAATAATATAAAAAACAACTAAGAAATAATCGTCATCAATACATGAAAGTAAAGGGACAACTCCACTCCATAAGACTCAGGGTATAAAACTAATTATCCAAAATGAAAGTTACAGTTTTTGGTCTCTATTTTTTACGACAGTTATCTTGAATCTTGAACTGGCTTAAAAGGTAAGCTAACCTGCCCAGATTGCTTGAACAATAGATGAAGCAAGTTCAAATTGTTTTCAGCTTAATAACGTTATTATTGTGTGTGTGAGTAACACTAATTAAGGAATTGATCGGAAGGAGAAAACAAAAGATATTAGAGTGGAAGAAATTAGATTACATAATTAATTAGGATCAAATTAAAATAAATTATGTAGAATTCATATTTTCACAATGAGGTCTTTAAGTTATGCATCTTCCTATATTATAAGGGAAAGGTTTTCATCTTTGTATCCCATTTGTAGTATTTGTGTTAGAAAAGATATATTAATGTTACATATGCAAAAATTGTTCATAGATAAATCTCTTATAAATTTTAGAAAATACAAAATAAATATACGTTTATACACTTCTATTTGTTTCCCTAAGCATGACACATAATCTTTTTATAAAGGTCTTTTTGAATTGCTTATAGGTTGATAAACTTAATTTTAAAATACAACATGTTTTTAGCACACTAGATTAAAAAATATACTTATATTAAAAATATATTAAATTAAATTTAAATATTAAATTATAATTTTATATAAAATATTCATTATCAATTTAAATACTTTAATATAAATTTTATAAAAAATATTTGTTATCAATTTAAATATTTAAATATAAATTTACATAAGTAAAAATAAAATAGTTGTGATTAAATAATATAAAAAACAACTAAGAAATAATCGTCATCAATACATGAAAGTAAAGGGACAACTCCACTCCATAAGACTCAAGGTATAAAACTAATTATCCAAAATGAAAAGTACAGTTTTTGGTCTCTATTTTTTACGACAGTTATCTTGAATCTTGAACTGGCTTAAAAGGTAAGGTAACCTGCCCAGATTGCTTGAACAATAGATGAAGCACGTTCAAATTGTTTTCAGCTTAATAACGTTATTATTGTGTGTGAGTAACACTCATTAAGGAATTGATCGGAAGGAGAAAACAAAAGATATTAGAGTGGAAGAAATTAGATTACGGAATTAATTAGGATCAAATTAAAATAAATTAGGTAGAATTCATATTTTCACAATGAGGTCTTTAATTTATGCATCTTCCTATATTATAAGGGAAAGGTTTTCATCTTTGTATCCCATTTGTAGTATTTGTGTTAGAAAAGATATATTAATGTTACATATGCAAAAATTGGTCATAGATAAATCTCTTATAAATTTTAGAAAATACAAAATAAATATACGTTTATACACTTCTATTTGTTTCCCTAAGCATGACACATAATCTTTTTATAAAGGTCTTTTTGAATTGCTTATAGGTTGATAAACTTAATTTTAAAATACAACATGTTTTTAGCACACTAGATTAAAAAATATACTTATATTAAAAATATATTAAATTAAATTTAAATATTTAATTATAATTTTATATAAAATATTCATTATCAATTTAAATACTTAAATATAAATTTTATAAAAAATATTTGTTATCAATTTAAATATTTAAATATAAATTTACATAAGTAAAAATAAAATAGTTGTGATTAAATAATATAAAAAACAACTAAGAAATAACCGTCATCAATACATGAAAGTAAAGGGACAACTCCACTCCATAAGACTCAGGGTATAAAACTAATTATCCAAAATGAAAGTTACAGTTTTTGGTCTCTATTTTTTACGACAGTTATCTTGAATCTTGAACTGGCTTAAAAGGTAAGCTAACCTGCCCAGATTGCTTGAACAATAGATGAAGCAAGTTCAAATTGTTTTCAGCTTAATAACGTTATTATTGTGTGTGAGTAACACTCATTAAGGAATTGATCGGAAGGAGAAAACAAAAGATATTAGAGTGGAAGAAATTAGATTACATAATTAATTAGGATCAAATTAAAATAAATTAGGTAGAATTCATATTTTCATAATTACGTCTTTAATTTATGCATCTTCCTATATTATAAGGGAAAGGTTTTCATCTTTGTATCCCATTTGTAGTATTTGTGTTAGAAAAGATATATTAATGTTACATATGCAAAAATTGGTCATAGATAAATCTCTTATAAATTTTAGAAAATACAAAATAAATATACGTTTATACACTTCTATTTGTTTCCCTAAGCATGACAGATAATCTTTTTATAAAGGTCTTTTTGAATTGCTTATAGGTTGATAAACTTAATTTTAAAATACAACATGTTTTTAGCACACTAGATTAAAAAATATACTTATATTAAAAATATATTAAATTAAATTTAAATATTTAATTATAATTTTATATAAAATATTCATTATCAATTTAAATACTTTAATATAAATTTTATAAAAAATATTTGTTATCAATTTAAATATTTAAATATTAATTTACATAAGTAAACAATAAAATAGTTGTGATTAAATAATATAAAAAACAACTAAGAAATAACCGTCATCAATACATGAAAGTAAAGGGACAACTCCACTCCATAAGACTCAGGGTATAAAACTAATTATCCAAAATGAAAGTTACAGTTTTTGGTCTCTATTTTTTACGACAGTTATCTTGAATCTTGAACTGGCTTAAAAGGTAAGCTAACCTGCCCAGATTGCTTGAACAATAGATGAAGCAAGTTCAAATTGTTTTCAGCTTAATAACGTTATTATTGTGTGTGTGAGTAACACTAATTAAGGAATTGATCGGAAGGAGAAAACAAAAGATATTAGAGTGGAAGAAATTAGATTACATAATTAATTAGGATCAAATTAAAATAAATTATGTAGAATTCATATTTTCACAATGAGGTCTTTAAGTTATGCATCTTCCTATATTATAAGGGAAAGGTTTTCATCTTTGTATCCCATTTGTAGTATTTGTGTTAGAAAAGATATATTAATGTTACATATGCAAAAATTGTTCATAGATAAATCTCTTATAAATTTTAGAAAATACAAAATAAATATATGTTTATACACTTCTATTTGTTTCCCTAAGCATGACACATAATCTTTTTATAAAGGTCTTTTTGAATTGCTTATAGGTTGATAAACTTAATTTTAAAATACAACATGTTTTTAGCACACTAGATTAAAAAATATACTTATATTAAAAATATATTAAATTAAATTTAAATATTTAATTATAATTTTATATAAAATATTCATTATCAATTTAAATACTTTAATATAAATTTTATAAAAAATATTTGTTATCAATTTAAATATTTAAATATTAATTTACATAAGTAAAAATAAAATAGTTGTGATTAAATAATATAAAAAACAACTAAGAAATAATCGTCATCAATACATGAAAGTAAAGGGACAACTCCACTCCATAAGACTCAAGGTATAAAACTAATTATCCAAAATGAAAAGTACAGTTTTTGGTCTCTATTTTTTACGACAGTTATCTTGAATCTTGAACTGGCTTAAAAGGTAAGCTAACCTGCCCAGATTGCTTGAACAATAGATGAAGCACGTTCAAATTGTTTTCAGCTTAATAACGTTATTATTGTGTGTGAGTAACACTAATTAAGGAATTGATCGGAAGGAGAAAACAAAAGATATTAGAGTGGAAGAAATTAGATTACGGAATTAATTAGGATCAAATTAAAATAAATTATGTAGAATTCATATTTTCACAATGAGGTCTTTAAGTTATGCATCTTCCTATATTATAAGGGAAAGGTTTTCATCTTTGTATCCCATTTGTAGTATTTGTGTTAGAAAAGTTATATTAATGTTACATATGCAAAAATTGTTCATAGATAAATCTCTTATAAATTTTAGAAAATACAAAATAAATATACGTTTATACACTTCTATTTGTTTCCCTAAGCATGACACATAATCTTTTTATAAAGGTCTTTTTGAATTGCTTATAGGTTGATAAACTTAATTTTAAAATACAACATGTTTTTAGCACACTAGATTAAAAAATATACTTATATTAAAAATATATTAAATTAAATTTAAATATTTAATTATAATTTTATATAAAATATTCATTATCAATTTAAATACTTTAATATAAATTTTATAAAAAATATTTGTTATCAATTTAAATATTTAAATATTAATTTACATAAGTAAAAATAAAATAGTTGTGATTAAATAATATAAAAAACAACTAAGAAATAATCGTCATCAATACATGAAAGTAAAGGGACAACTCCACTCCATAAGACTCAAGGTATAAAACTAATTATCCAAAATGAAAAGTACAGTTTTTGGTCTCTATTTTTTACGACAGTTATCTTGAATCTTGAACTGGCTTAAAAGGTAAGCTAACCTGCCCAGATTGCTTGAACAATAGATGAAGCACGTTCAAATTGTTTTCAGCTTAATAACGTTATTATTGTGTGTGAGTAACACTAATTAAGGAATTGATCGGAAGGAGAAAACAAAAGATATTAGAGTGGAAGAAATTAGATTACGGAATTAATTAGGATCAAATTAAAATAAATTATGTAGAATTCATATTTTCACAATGAGGTCTTTAAGTTATGCATCTTCCTATATTATAAGGGAAAGGTTTTCATCTTTGTATCCCATTTGTAGTATTTGTGTTAGAAAAGTTATATTAATGTTACATATGCAAAAATTGTTCATAGATAAATCTCTTATAAATTTTAGAAAATACAAAATAAATATACGTTTATACACTTCTATTTGTTTCCCTAAGCATGACACATAATCTTTTTATAAAGGTCTTTTTGAATTGCTTATAGGTTGATAAACTTAATTTTAAAATACAACATGTTTTTAGCACACTAGATTAAAAAATATACTTATATTAAAAATATATTAAATTAAATTTAAATATTTAATAATAATTTTATATAAAATATTCATTATCAATTTAAATACTTTAATATAAATTTTATAAAAAATATTTGTTATCAATTTAAATATTTATATATTAATTTACATAAGTAAAAATAAAATAGTTGTGATTAAATAATATAAAAAACAACTAAGAAATAATCGTCATCAATACATGAAAGTAAAGGGACAACTCCACTCCATAAGACTCAAGGTATAAAACTAATTATCCAAAATGAAAAGTACAGTTTTTGGTCTCTATTTTTTACGACAGTTATCTTGAATCTTGAACTGGCTTAAAAGGTAAGCTAACCTGCCCAGATTGCTTGAACAATAGATGAAGCACGTTCAAATTGTTTTCAGCTTAATAACGTTATTATTGTGTTTGAGTAACACTAATTAAGGAATTGATCGGAAGGAGAAAACAAAAGATATTAGAGTGGAAGAAATTAGATTACGGAATTAATTAGGATCAAATTAAAATAAATTATGTAGAATTCATATTTTCACAATGAGGTCTTTAAGTTATGCATCTTCCTATATTATAAGGGAAAGGTTTTCATCTTTGTATCCCATTTGTAGTATTTGTGTTAGAAAAGATATATTAATGTTACATATGCCAAAATTGTTCATAGATAAATCTCTTATAAATTTTAGAAAATACAAAATAAATATACGTTTATACACTTCTATTTGTTTCCCTAAGCATGACACATAATCTTTTTATAAAGGTCTTTTTGAATTGCTTATAGGTTGATAAACTTAATTTTAAAATACAACATGTTTTTAGCACACTAGATTAAAAAATATACTTATATTAAAAATATATTAAATTAAATTTAAATATTTAATTATAATTTTATATAAAATATTCATTATCAATTTAAATACTTTAATATAAATTTTATAAAAAATATTTGTTATCAATTTAAATATTTAAATATTAATTTACATAAGTAAAAATAAAATAGTTGTGATTAAATAATATAAAAAACAACTAAGAAATAATCGTCATCAATACATGAAAGTAAAGGGACAACTCCACTCCATAAGACTCAAGGTATAAAACTAATTATCCAAAATGAAAAGTACAGTTTTTGGTCTCTATTTTTTACGACAGTTATCTTGAATCTTGAACTGGCTTAAAAGGTAAGGTAACCTGCCCAGATTGCTTGAACAATAGATGAAGCACGTTCAAATTGTTTTCAGCTTAATAACGTTATTATTGTGTGTGAGTAACACTCATTAAGGAATTGATCGGAAGGAGAAAACAAAAGATATTAGAGTGGAAGAAATTAGATTACGGAATTAATTAGGATCAAATTAAAATAAATTAGGTAGAATTCATATTTTCATAATTACGTCTTTAATTTATGCATCTTCCTATATTATAAGGGAAAGGTTTTCATCTTTGTATCCCATTTGTAGTTATTGTGTTAGAAAAGATATATTAATGTTACATATGCAAAAATTGGTCATAGATAAATCTCTTATAAATTTTAGAAAATACAAAATAAATATACGTTTATACACTTCTATTTGTTTCCCTAAGCATGACACATAATCTTTTTATAAAGGTCTTTTTGAATTGCTTATAGGTTGATAAACTTAATTTTAAAATACAACATGTTTTTAGCACACTAGATTAAAAAATATACTTATATTAAAAATATATTAAATTAAATTTAAGTATTTAATTATAATTTTATATAAAATATTCATTATCAATTTAAATACTTTAATATAAATTTTATAAAAAATATTTGTTATCAATTTAAATATTTAAATATTAATTTACATAAGTAAACAATAAAATAGTTGTGATTAAATAATATAAAAAACAACTAAGAAATAATCGTCATCAATACATGAAAGTAAAGGGACAACTCCACTCCATAAGACTCAGGGTATAAAACTAATTATCCAAAATGAAAGTTACAGTTTTTGGTCTCTATTTTTTACGACAGTTATCTTGAATCTTGAACTGACTTAAAAGGTAAGCTAACCTGCCCAGATTGCTTGAACAATAGATGAAGCAAGTTCAAATTGTTTTCAGCTTAATAACGTTATTATTGTGTGTGTGAGTAACACTAATTAAGGAATTGATCGGAAGGAGAAAACAAAAGATATTAGAGTGGAAGAAATTAGATTACATAATTAATTAGGATCAAATTAAAATAAATTATGTAGAATTCATATTTTCACAATGAGGTCTTTAAGTTATGCATCTTCCTATATTATAAGGGAAAGGTTTTCATCTTTGTATCCCATTTGTAGTATTTGTGTTAGAAAAGATATATTAATGTTACATATGCAAAAATTGTTCATAGATAAATCTCTTATAAATTTTAGAAAATACAAAATAAATATACGTTTATACACTTCTATTTGTTTCCCTAAGCATGACACATAATCTTTTTATAAAGGTCTTTTTGAATTGCTTATAGGTTGATAAACTTAATTTTAAAATACAACATGTTTTTAGCACACTAGATTAAAAAATATACTTATATTAAAAATATATTAAATTAAATTTAAATATTTAATTATAATTTTATATAAAATATTCATTATCAATTTAAATACTTTAATATAAATTTTATAAAAAATATTTGTTATCAATTTAAATATTTAAATATTAATTTACATAAGTAAAAATAAAATAGTTGTGATTAAATAATATAAAAAACAACTAAGAAATAATCGTCATCAATACATGAAAGTAAAGGGACAACTCCACTCCATAAGACTCAAGGTATAAAACTAATTATCCAAAATGAAAAGTACAGTTTTTGGTCTCTATTTTTTACGACAGTTATCTTGAATCTTGAACTGGCTTAAAAGGTAAGGTAACCTGCCCAGATTGCTTGAACAATAGATGAAGCACGTTCAAATTGTTTTCAGCTTAATAACGTTATTATTGTGTGTGAGTAACACTCATTAAGGAATTGATCGGAAGGAGAAAACAAAAGATATTAGAGTGGAAGAAATTAGATTACGGAATTAATTAGGATCAAATTAAAATAAATTAGGTAGAATTCATATTTTCACAATGAGGTCTTTAATTTATGCATCTTCCTATATTATAAGGGAAAGGTTTTCATCTTTGTATCCCATTTGTAGTATTTGTGTTAGAAAAGATATATTAATGTTACATATGCAAAAATTGGTCATAGATAAATCTCTTATAAATTTTAGAAAATACAAAATAAATATACGTTTATACACTTCTATTTGTTTCCCTAAGCATGACACATAATCTTTTTATAAAGGTCTTTTTGAATTGCTTATAGGTTGATAAACTTAATTTTAAAATACAACATGTTTTTAGCACACTAGATTAAAAAATATACTTATATTAAAAATATATTAAATTAAATTTAAATATTTAATTATAATTTTATATAAAATATTCATTATCAATTTAAATACTTTAATATAAATTTTATAAAAAATATTTGTTATCAATTTAAATATTTAAATATAAATTTACATAAGTAAAAATAAAATAGTTGTGATTAAATAATATAAAAAACAACTAAGAAATAACCGTCATCAATACATGAAAGTAAAGGGACAACTCCACTCCATAAGACTCAGGGTATAAAACTAATTATCCAAAATGAAAGTTACAGTTTTTGGTCTCTATTTTTTACGACAGTTATCTTGAATCTTGAACTGGCTTAAAAGGTAAGCTAACCTGCCCAGATTGCTTGAACAATAGATGAAGCAAGTTCAAATTGTTTTCAGCTTAATAACGTTATTATTGTGTGTGAGTAACACTCATTAAGGAATTGATCGGAAGGAGAAAACAAAAGATATTAGAGTGGAAGAAATTAGATTACATAATTAATTAGGATCAAATTAAAATAAATTAGGTAGAATTCATATTTTCATAATTACGTCTTTAATTTATGCATCTTCCTATATTATAAGGGAAAGGTTTTCATCTTTGTATCCCATTTGTAGTATTTGTGTTAGAAAAGATATATTAATGTTACATATGCAAAAATTGGTCATAGATAAATCTCTTATAAATTTTAGAAAATACAAAATAAATATACGTTTATACACTTCTATTTGTTTCCCTAAGCATGACAGATAATCTTTTTATAAAGGTCTTTTTGAATTGCTTATAGGTTGATAAACTTAATTTTAAAATACAACATGTTTTTAGCACACTAGATTAAAAAATATACTTATATTAAAAATATATTAAATTAAATTTAAATATTTAATTATAATTTTATATAAAATATTCATTATCAATTTAAATACTTTAATATAAATTTTATAAAAAATATTTGTTATCAATTTAAATATTTAAATATTAATTTACATAAGTAAACAATAAAATAGTTGTGATTAAATAATATAAAAAACAACTAAGAAATAACCGTCATCAATACATGAAAGTAAAGGGACAACTCCACTCCATAAGACTCAGGGTATAAAACTAATTATCCAAAATGAAAGTTACAGTTTTTGGTCTCTATTTTTTACGACAGTTATCTTGAATCTTGAACTGGCTTAAAAGGTAAGCTAACCTGCCCAGATTGCTTGAACAATAGATGAAGCAAGTTCAAATTGTTTTCAGCTTAATAACGTTATTATTGTGTGTGTGAGTAACACTAATTAAGGAATTGATCGGAAGGAGAAAACAAAAGATATTAGAGTGGAAGAAATTAGAT
Source organism: Lathyrus tuberosus (assembly GCA_022829125.1). NCBI lineage: Eukaryota > Viridiplantae > Streptophyta > Magnoliopsida > Fabales > Fabaceae > Lathyrus > Lathyrus tuberosus. The sequence goes on along the minus strand of JALAZF010000052.1, from coordinate 993,251 downwards.
TACATAATTAATTAGGATCAAATTAAAATAAATTATGTAATACCCCGTAAGTTTATAAACGCTCTAGTTAATATTATTATGATCAACTGGGTTCCGGAGTACTCTGAGCAATTATTTGGTAAAATAAATAGAGTATACTGACGAACTCAGAGTTGATTAATTTAATAGTGTTTAACTTTGAGTTTTAATTAATTGATGCTTTTGAGCTAAATTGGACATTTAGTAGTGTTACTAAATATGATAGTTTCTATACTATCTATTTTCTTTTCTTTTCATTGAAAAACCAAACAAAAGCTAAAGAGAAAGAAAGAAAAGGAAAAAGGGAAGGAAGGAAAAGGAAAAGAAAGAGGAAGAAGAGAAATTTTCCAAAAGCTCAAGAATCATCATCAATTCATCCGTTCTTCGTTTAATCGTCTCAGTATCAACCTCCTCGTCTAGTAATCCAGGTGGGTTCTAGTTAGACTCTTTAGAGTAGGATTATTTTGAGTTTAGAGTTAGATTAGAAATTGTGAAAATTGAATCTTTTTGCACAAAATTCGTGAATCTAACTGCTAAATGCAATGTTTGATTATATGTTATACTGGTTGTGATGTTATAACATGTTTTGATGCATTTTGATTGATGAAAATGGGATTTGGGGTTGATTTTGGATCAACCCGTAGCAGAAAAATTCTGCAGGAACTTCTGCATTTTTCTCTGCCCATACGCGTATGGAGCATGTCAATACGCGTATGGAGCTTGTCAATACGCGTACGGCAAGGGCAATACGCGTATGGATGGCCGGGCATTTTGAGCAATACGCGTATCGCTTGGGGAAATACGCGTATGGCTGGGCGAGCATTTGGGCAATACGCGTACGGGGAGTGCCAATACGCGTACGGCCAGGAGAGTTACAGAATTCTGCTGTTGTGATTTATTTTTCCGATCGATTGTTTACAATGCCGTAACTTTTTGTACGTAACTCGGATTGGAACAATTTTGATATCGTTGGAAAGATAATAAAATGTACTTTCTTATTGCAATGGTTTTAAGATCGCCGGCCGATTTAATTAAGTCGGGATTTCTGAAATTGTGTCGTTTTATCGACTTTTATCTGTTAATTGTGTGTAATTATTATTGACAACTTATGCATGTTAAAATACGGACTAGGCAGGGTGAGGATTATTACCAAAACTGTGTCGGAAGTGTGAATGTTCCATGTGTGGCAACACTCGTGCATGAAAGGCCGAGGCGTGTGCATTCTGTTTATCCATAACCACAGTTGTGCGGTGTAGTTCATGAGACTAGAGCACCTCCTCTGAACGTTATACACAACTACTTGGCAGGTTTGAGTCCCGTGTTAAGTACGATTGGAGCCTACGGGTAAAGAGACTTGAGACGGCGTACGGTCCGTGAGAAGTGACGGATCACGGTGTACGGCCCGTGATCCCGAATCCAATCGTATGCCAAGTAGCTACAAGGATCCATGACTCGGATCGCCTTCTAGACGTAGAAGGGTACGGGAAAAGGGGATACCTTGGTATTGGTTATTGATATGTGAGTTCTTGAGTGTACGGACTCAGAACGTACTACGGTACTTTGTGAATCCTTGAGTTTACAGGCTCAAGAGGTACTTCGGTACTAGTGTGAGTTTACAGGCTCACCGTGACGGTTACTTGTGTGTGTGTACTCATGATCTTTCCCCTTTCCCCTTGGACATGAGTTAGGACTTTGTTAGAACCTTGTAAAGCCGAGAGGACTTTAAGATAGGGAACTCACTGAGATTTGATGTATCTCACCCCACTGTTGTTGTTTACATCACAGGTTCTGCAGGTTTGGCGAAGGGTAAGGACAAGGTTATTTGACTTTCCTTACGGATTGTGGTTTGGTGATGGCATGGCTTCCGCTATGGCGTTATGTTTTGAGATCATTGTTTTGATCTAGTTCTTAGTTTTTATCATTTTAGAACATCTTGTATATGTAATGCCTTAGACTTTTAGGTGTTTTGTATTATAGGCATTTATGTGTATAATGTGTTAGCTAGGAACTTGTTATGTTTCAGTACCAAAAGTGAAACTCATGTATAATATATGATTTGAGGCATATATTGTATATGGTCTTTACAGTTGGTATCAAAGCAGGTCGTATCCTCGACCTAGCCATGAAATAGGATAAGTTTTCTTTCCGTTTCATATGCGGCGTGTCGCCATGGGTCTTGTCTGTTATATTTATGGTATTGAGTCTGATCAACTTAATCCTATTTATATGGAATTCAGGAACATGGATGATAGACGCAGAAACAACCGTGGAAGACCAAGGACTACTCCAGCAGGGATAGTTCCACAAGGTGATGAAGGGAATGCCCCTTTGTACCAATTTATGCAACAAATGCAGCAACAGCAGAATCAGTTCATGCAAGGAATGATGCAACAAATGGCTGATGGTCTGCATCCTCCAGTGGTTGTTCCGGAAGTTACAGGAGGAACCTACAGGGAATTTGTTCGTATGAATCCTCCGGAGTTTCAAGGAGGGCTAGATCCGGTGAAGGCACACGAATGGATAACAGGTATGGAACGGATTTTTTAGATAGTTCATTGCAGTGAGGAGAATAAGGTGGTCTTTGCTTCTCACTGGTTGAAGGGTCCTGCCATGAGGTGGTGGGAGAGCGCTTCAGCCTTGATGACAACTCAGGAGATGCCGAAAGTGTGGGAACAGTTTAAGGTAATCTTTATGGAGAAATATTTTCCGAGTTCTTTAAGGTCTCAAAAGGAGTTTGAGTTCCAACAGTTGAGACAGGGAAATTTATCAGTGGCTTCTTATGCGGAACAATTTGAGATCATGGATGACTATTCTAGACAGGCCATGTATGCTCCTGATGAGAGGTGGAAGATAGATCAGTTTCTGTTTGGGTTAAGGGCTGAGATTTCACACAGCGTGTCTCAACGGGAATTTGCTACTTATGCTGAAATGTTAAGACAATGTTATGTGGCGGAAAATAGTTTGAAAAAGATACAAATGGAGGTGGATTCGAATAGGGCAACTCAAAGTGATCGGGGAAGGTCGAATCAGCAGTTTAGGCAAAGGCAACAGTCTTCCAAAGGAAAGCAAGTACAGGGCTCTAGAACTAGTGTGCCTCCAGTATGTCGCACTTGTGGGAGGAGTCATTATGGTAGGTGCAAATCGGAAGAAGTACGGTGTTATCAGTGTAACAAAATGGGTCATTGAGCGAGGGATTGTCCTCAGGGTAGAAATCAGACACAAGGGAAGACTACTGGCCGAGTGTATACCTTGGATGCGAGGAAGGCAAAGGGTGACAACTCCTTGATTGCGGGTACGTGTTTCATAAATGGACATCCTTGTTTTGTTTTATTTGACTGTGGGGCTACACATTCTTTTGTGTCTTTGAGATGTGTGAAGCGACTTGGGTTGCAAACTATTCCTTTGTTTCCTCCTATGGTGGTTACTACTGCCATGGATGAAATGGTTGAAACACCACTGATGTGTGAGAATTGTGTGTTGTCGGTGAACGAAAGAGTCTTCCAGATTGATCTTATTTGTCTGCCGCTTGAGAAAGTGGATGTTGTTCTGGGAATGGACTGGCTTTCAACTAATTTGGTTTTTATCAGTTGTGAAGAGAAGCTAATTATTATTCCATCTGCTGAGGCTACTCCGAAAGATGTTTTATCGACGATTTTAGAAGGTACGGTGGGAATGGTAAATTTCTTGTTTGAGAAAGAGAAATCTGTTTTATTGGTTCTTACTAAGGAGGGAAGTAGTGAACAACAAGTTCTGAGTATTCCAATAGTGTGTGAATTTCCTGAAGTGTTTCCTGAGGATGTTTCTTCTCTTCCTCCGGAGAGAGAAGTTGAGTTCTCTATTGACCTGATACCGGGAACGGCTCCTATATCCGTTTCTCCGTATCGGATGGCACCGCTTGAATTAAGAAAATTAAAGGACCAATTGGAGGACTTGATGTCTAAGCATTTTGTTAGACCTAGTGTTTCACCTTGGGGAGCTCCAGTGTTGTTGGTAAAGAAGAAAGATGGGGGAATGCGGTTGTGCATTGATTATCGTAAGTTGAATAAAGTTACTATTAAGAACAAGTATCCCTTACCAAGGATAGACGACTTGTTAGATCAATTAAAAGGAGCCTGTGTGTTCTCGAAGATTGATTTACGGTCGGGTTATCATCAGATTCGAGTGAAGAGTTCCGATGTGCCAAAAACTGCATTTAGAACCCGTTACGGTCATTACGAATTCTTAGTGATGCCTTTCGGTGTGACTAATGCTCCAGCTATTTTTATGGATTACATGAACCGAATATTTCAGGCTTACTTGGACCAATTTGTGGTAATCTTTATTGACGACATTCTTATTTATTCTCGTACTCCACAAGAGCATGGAGAACATCTGAGGATTGTCTTATCGGTCTTGCAAGAAAAGCAATTGTTTGCTAAGTTGAGCAAGTGTGAGTTTTGGATGTCGGAAGTTAATTTTCTTGGACATGTTATATCTCGAGGTGGTGTGGCAGTGGATCCATCGAAAGTAGAAGCAGTGATTAATTGGGAGAGACTGAGAAATGTTTCAGAAGTCAGAAGTTTCTTGGGATTGGCCGGTTACTATAGAAGGTTCATTAAAGGTTTTTCTCAATTGGCCTTACCAATGACAAAACTTACTCGGAAGGATGTTACTTTTGAGTGGGATTCAGGTTGCGAACAAAGTTTTATGCATTTGAAGGAAAGTTTGACGAGTGCTCCAGTATTAATTATTCCTGATCCTAACAACTCTTATGAAGTATTTTGTGATGCTTCTAAGAGGGGATTAGGGGGTGTTCTGATGCAAGGTGGTCAAGTGGTAGCTTATGCTTCTCGACAGTTAAAAGTTCATGAGAAGAATTATCCAACTCATGATTTGGAACTAGCTGCAGTGGTGTTTGCACTGAAGGTTTGGCGTCATTACTTGTATGGTGTACGATTTGAAATGTTCAGTGACCACAAAAGTTTGAAGTATTTGTTTGACCAGAAGGAGTTGAATATGCGACAAAGAAGGTGGATGGAGTACTTAAAGGATTATGACTTAGAATTGAAGTATCATCCAGGAAAGGCGAATAAAGTAGCGGATGCTTTAAGTCGGAAAATGGTTCATAGTGCGGAATTGATGATTTTGGAGTATTCGTTGTTGGAAAAGTTTAGAGATCTTAATCTCCAGTTTGTGTGGACTCCGAATGGTGTAATTATGGGAAATTTGAATGTCAATTCTACTTTAAGAGTTGAGATTCAACAAGAACAAGCGTTAGAGGAAGAGTTACAAGAGTTGTTACTTCAACCGGGTTTTACACGAGCGACAGATGGGATTATTTTGTTTAATCAACGGATTTGTGTTCCGAAGGATGAGACATTGAAAAGGAAGATTTTAGATGAAGCCCATAAAGGTACTTTTACGATACATCCTGGTTCTTCGAAGATGTATCAGGATTTAAAGAAGGATTATTGGTGGTCTGGGATGAAAAAGGATATAGCGGGATATGTGTCAGAATGTGCGGTGTGCCAACAGGTGAAGATTGAACACCAAAGACCGGGCGGTTTGTTACAACCTTTGGATATTCCAGTTTGGAAGTGGGATAGTATTTCTATGGATTTTGCAGTGGGTTTACCCCGTACCCAAGGTGGGTATGATTCTATTTGGGTGATTGTTGATCGACTAACGAAATCTGCACACTTCTTAGCCGTAAAGACTACTTATAAAGCAAGTCATCTTGCAAGGTTGTTTATTGCTGAGATTGTGAGATTGCATGGTATTCCTTCTAGTATTGTGTCCGATAGAGATCCGAAGTTTACTTCGAGATTTTGGAAAGTATTCCAACAAGCGATGGGTACGAATTTGCGTTTGAGCACGTCGAATCATCCTCAAACGGATGGTCAGACTGAACGAACAATACAAACGATGGAGGATATGTTAAGAGCTTGTGTGTTAGAGAGTAGAGGGAATTGGAAAGAACTTTTGCCGTTAATTGAGTTTTCCTATAACAATAGTTACCATGCGAGCATCGGTATGGCTCCTTATGAAGCATTGTATGGGAGAAAGTGTAGGACACCTTTGTGTTGGGCTGAAATTGGCGAAGATAGAATTTTGGGACCCGAGATTATTCAAGAGACTACGGAAAAGATTCGAATGATCCGCGAGAAAGTTAAACAAGCACAAGATCGTCAAAAGAGTTATGCGGACAATCGTAGGAGACCTTTGGAATTTGAGGAAGGTGACCATGTATTTCTGAAAGTTACTCCGAGATTGAGATTGAAAGGACCGTTTAAGTCGCGTAAGTTAAGTCCGAGATACGTGGGACCGTATCAGATTTTAGAAAGGATTGGTGAAGTTGCTTATAGATTAACCTTACCACCCTCTCTATCCGAGATGCATGACGTTTTTCACGTATCTCAGCTCCGTAAGTTTATTCCTGATCCTCTTCAGCCAGTTTTATCGGAATCAGTGGAAATAGAAGCAGATTTGACTTTTGAACCACAACCGAGTTGTATTGTGGGAAAGGAAACAAAAGTGTTAAGGAACAAAGATATTCCACTTGTTAAGGTGCAATGGGATATGACGCATCCGGGCGATGCTACTTGGGAACTAGAATCGGAAATGCGAGATTCTTATCCACATCTATTCAGGTAACCATCTAAATTCGAGGACGAATTTCTATTTAAGGGGGGAGGATGTAATACCCCGTAAGTTTATAAACGCTCTAGTTAATATTATTATGATCAACTGGGTTCCGGAGTACTCTGAGCAATTATTTGGTAAAATAAATAGAGTATACTGACGAACTCAGAGTTGATTAATTTAATAGTGTTTAACTTTGAGTTTTAATTAATTGATGCTTTTGAGCTAAATTGGACATTTAGTAGTGTTACTAAATATGATAGTTTCTATACTATCTATTTTCTTTTCTTTTCATTGAAAAACCAAACAAAAGCTAAAGAGAAAGAAAGAAAAGGAAAAAGGGAAGGAAGGAAAAGGAAAAGAAAGAGGAAGAAGAGAAATTTTCCAAAAGCTCAAGAATCATCATCAATTCATCCGTTCTTCGTTTAATCGTCTCAGTATCAACCTCCTCGTCTAGTAATCCAGGTGGGTTCTAGTTAGACTCTTTAGAGTAGGATTATTTTGAGTTTAGAGTTAGATTAGAAATTGTGAAAATTGAATCTTTTTGCACAAAATTCGTGAATCTAACTGCTAAATGCAATGTTTGATTATATGTTATACTGGTTGTGATGTTATAACATGTTTTGATGCATTTTGATTGATGAAAATGGGATTTGGGGTTGATTTTGGATCAACCCGTAGCAGAAAAATTCTGCAGGAACTTCTGCATTTTTCTCTGCCCATACGCGTATGGAGCATGTCAATACGCGTATGGAGCTTGTCAATACGCGTACGGCAAGGGCAATACGCGTATGGATGGCCGGGCATTTTGAGCAATACGCGTATCGCTTGGGGCAATACGCGTATGGATGGGCGAGCATTTGGGCAATACGCGTACGGGGAGTGCCAATATGCGTACGGCCAGGAGAGTTACAGAATTCTGCTGTTGTGATTTATTTTTCCGATCGATTGTTTACAATGCCGTAACTTTTTGTACGTAACTCGGATTGGAACAATTTTGATATCGTTGGAAAGATAATAAAATGTACTTTCTTATTGCAATGGTTTTAAGATCGTCGGCCGATTTAATTAAGTCGGGATTTCTGAAATTGTGTCGTTTTATCGACTTTTATCTGTTAATTGTGTGTAATTATTATTGACAACTTATGCATGTTAAAATACGGACTAGGCAGGGTGAGGATTATTACCAAAACTGTGTCGGAAGTGTGAATGTTCCATGTGTGGCAACGCTCGTGCATGAAAGGCCGAGGCGTGTGCATTCTGTTTATCCATAACCACAGTTGTGCGGTGTAGTTCATGAGACTCGAGCACCTCCTCTGAACGTTATACACAACTACTTGGCAGGTTTGAGTCCCGTGTTAAGTATGATTGGAGCCTACGGGTAAAGAGACTTGAGACGGCGTACGGTCCGTGAGAAGTGACGGATCACGGTGTACGGCCCGTGATCCCGAATCCAATCGTATGCCAAGTAGCTACAAGGATCCATGACTCGGATCGCCTTCTAGACGTAGAAGGGTACGGGAAAAGGGGATACCTTGGTATTGGTTATTGATATGTGAGTTCTTGAGTGTACGGACTCAGAACGTACTACGGTACTTTGTGAATCCTTGAGTTTACAGGCTCAAGAGGTACTTCGGTACTAGTGTGAGTTTACAGGCTCACCGTGACGGTTACTTGTGTGTGTGTACTCATGATCTTTCCCCTTTCCCCTTGGACATGAGTTAGGACTTTGTTAGAACCTTGTAAAGCTGAGAGGACTTTAAGATAGGGAACTCACTGAGATTTGATGTATCTCACCCCACTGTTGTTGTTTACATCACAGGTTCTGCAGGTTTGGCGAAGGGTAAGGACAAGGTTATTTGACTTTCCTTACGGATTGTGGTTTGGTGATGGCATGGCTTCCGCTATGGCGTTATGTTTTGAGATCATTGTTTTGATCTAGTTCTTAGTTTTTATCATTTTAGAACATCTTGTATATGTAATGCCTTAGACTTTTAGGTGTTTTGTATTAGAGGCATTTATGTGTATAATGTGTTAGCTAGGAACTTGTTATGTTTCAGTACCAAAAGTGAAACTCATGTATAATATATGATTTGAGGCATGTATTGTATATGGTCTTTACAAATTATGTAGAATTCATATTTTCACAATGAGGTCTTTAATTTATGCATCTTCCTATATTATAAGGGAAAGGTTTTCATCTTTGTATCCCATTTGTAGTATTTGTGTTAGAAAAGATATATTAATGTTACATATGCAAAAATTGTTCATAGATAAATCTCTTATAAATTTTAGAAAATACAAAATAAATATACGTTTATACACTTCTATTTGTTTCCCTAAGCATGACACATAATCTTTTTATAAAGGTCTTTTTGAATTGCTTATAGGTTGATAAACTTAATTTTAAAATACAACATGTTTTTAGCACACTAGATTAAAAAATATACTTATATTAAAAATATATTAAATTAAATTTAAATATTTAATTATAATTTTATATAAAATATTCATTATCAATTTAAATACTTTAATATAAATTTTATAAAAAATATTTGTTATCAATTTAAATATTTAAATATTAATTTACATAAGTAAAAATAAAATAGTTGTGATTAAATAATATAAAAAACAACTAAGAAATAATCGTCATCAATACATGAAAGTAAAGGGACAACTCCACTCCATAAGACTCAAGGTATAAAACTAATTATCCAAAATGAAAAGTACAGTTTTTTGTCTCTATTTTTTACGACAGTTATCTTGAATCTTGAACTGCCTTAAAAGGTAAGGTAACCTGCCCAGATTGCTTGAACAATAGATGAAGCACGTTCAAATAGTTTTCAGCTTAATAACGTTATTATTGTGTGTGAGTAACACTCATTAAGGAATTGATCGGAAGGAGAAAACAAAAGATATTAGAGTGGAAGAAATTAGATTACGGAATTAATTAGGATCAAATTAAAATAAATTAGGTAGAATTCATATTTTCATAATTACGTCTTTAATTTATGCATCTTCCTATATTATAAGGGAAAGGTTTTCATCTTTGTATCCCATTTGTAGTATTTGTGTTAGAAAATATATATTAATGTTACATATGCAAAAATTGGTCATAGATAAATCTCTTATAAATTTTAGAAAATACAAAATAAATATACGTTTATACACTTCTATTTGTTTCCCTAAGCATGACACATAAACTTTTTATAAAGGTCTTTTTGAATTGCTTATAGGTTGTAAACTTAATTTTAAAATACAACATGTTTTTAGCACACTAGATTAAAAAATATACTTATATTAAAAATATATTAAATTAAATTTAAATATTTAATTATAATTTTATATAAAATAATCATTATCAATTTAAATACTTTAATATAAATTTTATAAAAAATATTTGTTATCAATTTAAATATTTAAATATTAATTTACATAAGTAAACAATAAAATAGTTCTGATTAAATAATATAAAAAACAACTAAGAAATAATCGTCATCAATACATGAAAGTAAAGGGACAACTCCACTCCATAAGACTCGGGGTATAAAACTAATTATCCAAAATGAAAGTTACAGTTTTTGGTCTCTATTTTTTACGACAGTTATCTTGAATCTTGAACTGGCTTAAAAGGTAAGCTAACCTGCCCAGATTGCTTGAACAATAGATGAAGCAAGTTCAAATTGTTTTCAGCTTAATAACGTTATTATTGTGTGTGTGAGTAACACTAATTAAGGAATTGATCGGAAGGAGAAAACAAAAGATATTAGAGTGGAAGAAATTAGATTACATAATTAATTAGGATCAAATTAAAATAAATTATGTATAATTCATATTTTCACAATGAGGTCTTTAATTTATGCATCTTCCTATATTATAAGGGAAAGGTTTTCATCTTTGTATCCCATTTGTAGTATTTGTGTTAGAAAAGATATATTAATGTTACATATGCAAAAATTGTTCATAGATAAATCTCTTATAAATTTTAGAAAATACAAAATAAATATACGTTTATACACTTCTATTTGTTTCCCTAAGCATGACACATAATCTTTTTATAAAGGTCTTTTTGAATTGCTTATAGGTTGATAAACTTAATTTTAAAATACAACGTGTTTTTAGCACACTAGATTAAAAAATATACTTATATTAAAAATATATTAAATTAAATTTAAATATTTAATTATAATTTTATATAAAATATTCATTATCAATTTAAATACTTTAATATAAATTTTATAAAAAATATTTGTTATCAATTTAAATATTTAAATATTAATTTACATAAGTAAAAATAAAATAGTTGTGATTAAATAATATAAAAAACAACTAAGAAATAATCGTCATCAATACATGAAAGTAAAGGGACAACTCCACTCCATAAGACTCAAGGTATAAAACTAATTATCCAAAATGAAAAGTACAGTTTTTGGTCTCTATTTTTTACGACAGTTATCTTGAATCTTGAACTGGCTTAAAAGGTAAGGTAACCTGCCCAGATTGCTTGAACAATAGATGAAGCACGTTCAAATTGTTTTCAGCTTAATAACGTTATTATTGTGTGTGAGTAACACTCATTAAGGAATTGATCGGAAGGAGAAAACAAAAGATATTAGAGTGGAAGAAATTAGATTACGGAATTAATTAGGATCAAATTAAAATAAATTAGGTAGAATTCATATTTTCATAATTACGTCTTTAATTTATGCATCTTCCTATATTATAAGGGAAAGGTTTTCATCTTTGTATCCCATTTGTAGTATTTGTGTTAGAAAATATATATTAATGTTACATACGCAAAAATTGGTCATAGATAAATCTCTTATAAATTTTAGAAAATACAAAATAAATATACGTTTATACACTTCTATTTGTTTCCCTAAGCATGACACATAAACTTTTTATAAAGGTCTTTTTGAATTGCTTATAGGTTGTAAACTTAATTTTAAAATACAACATGTTTTTAGCACACTAGATTAAAAAATATACTTATATTAAAAATATATTAAATTAAATTTAAATATTTCATTATAATTTTATATAAAATATTCATTATCAATTTAAATACTTTAATATAAATTTTATAAAAAATATTTGTTATCAATTTAAATATTTAAATATTAATTTACATAAGTAAACAATAAAATAGTTGTGATTAAATAATATAAAAAACAACTAAGAAATAATCGTCATCAATACATGAAAGTAAAGGGACAACTCCACTCCATAAGACTCGGGGTATAAAACTAATTATCCAAAATGAAAGTTACAGTTTTTGGTCTCTATTTTTTACGACAGTTATCTTGAATCTTGAACTGGCTTAAAAGGTAAGCTAACCTGCCCAGATTGCTTGAACAATAGATGAAGCAAGTTCAAATTGTTTTCAGCTTAATAACGTTATTATTGTGTGTGTGAGTAACACTAATTAAGGAATTGATCGGAAGGAGAAAACAAAAGATATTAGAGTGGAAGAAATTAGATTACATAATTAATTAGGATCAAATTAAAATAAATTATGTAGAATTCATATTTTCACAATGAGGTCTTTAATTTATGCATCTTCCTATATTATAAGGGAAAGGTTTTCATCTTTGTATCCCATTTGTAGTATTTGTGTTAGAAAAGATATATTAATGTTACATATGCAAAAATTGTTCATAGATAAATCTCTTATAAATTTTAGAAAATACAAAATAAATATACGTTTATACACTTCTATTTGTTTCCCTAAGCATGACACATAATCTTTTTATAAAGGTCTTTTTGAATTGCTTATAGGTTGATTAACTTAATTTTAAAATACAACATGTTTTTAGCACACTAGATTAAAAAATATACTTATATTAAGAATATATTAAATTAAATTTAAATATTTAATTATAATTTTATATAAAATATTCATTATCAATTTAAATACTTTAATATAAATTTTATAAAAAATATTTGTTATCAATTTAAATATTTAAATATTAATTTACATAAGTAAAAATAAAATAGTTGTGATTAAATAATATAAAAAACAACTAAGAAATAATCGTCATCAATACATGAAAGTAAAGGGACAACTCCACTCCATAAGACTCAAGGTATAAAACTAATTATCCAAAATGAAAAGTACAGTTTTTGGTCTCTATTTTTTACGACAGTTATCTTGAATCTTGAACTTGTAATACCCCGTAAATTTATAAACGCTCTGGTTAATATTATTATGATCAACTGGGTTCCGGAGTACTCTGAACAATTATTTGATAAAATAATTAGAGTAAACTGACGAACTCATAGTTGATTTAATTAATAGTACTTAACTTTGAGTTTTTATTAATTGATGCTTTGAGCTAATTTGGACATTTAGTAGTGTTACTAAATATGATAGTTTCTATACTATCTATTTTCTTTTCTTTTTCATTGAAAAACCAAACAAAAGATAGAAAGAAGGAAAAGTGGAAGAAGGAAAAAGGAGAGAAATTTCTCAAGAAGCTCAAGATCATCATCAAGCTTCAACTCTTCATCTTTTCATCTCAGTATCAACCTCCTCTTCTAGTAATCCAGGTGGGTTCTAGTTAGACTCTTTAGAGTAGGATTACTTTGAGTTTAGAGTTAGATTGGAAATTTGGAAAAATGGGATTTTGGGTTGATTTTGGATCAACCCGTAGCAGAAGAAATTCTGCAGGAACTTCTGCATTTTTCTCTGCCCATACGCGTATGGAGCATGTCAATACGCGTATGGGGCTTGTCATTACGCGTACAGCAAGAGCAATACGCGCACGGCAATTTTTAAAAGGAATTTTCAAGGAAAACGTTTCTGCCCATACGCGTACGGCTTTGGGCAATACGCGTATGGATGGCCGAGGATTTTGAGCAATACGCGTATCGCTTGGGGCAATACGCGTATGGCTGGGCGAGATTTTGGGCAATACGCGTACGGGGAGTGCCAATACGCGTACGGCCAGGAGAGTTGCAGAATTCTGCTGTTGTGATATTTTATTTCCGATCGTTTGTTTCCAATGCCGTAACTTTTTATCCGTGACCCAAATTGGAACAATTTTGATATCGTTGGAAAGGTAATAAAATGTATTTTCTTATTACATTGGTTGTAAGATTGACGGCCGATTTAATTATATCGGAATTGTTGGAATTGTGTCGTTTTGTTGATTTTGGTGGTGTAATTGTTGTTGAAAATGTATGCACGATAAAACATAAAATAAGTAGAGGGAGGACAATTACCATAAGCAGTGTTGGACAATTTAGAACGAATAAACACTAGTATGGAACATGTGTGTTAACCGTTTGGTTATGTTAAGGCATTATGGCCTTGTGATTGTCGAATACGATCACGACTGTGTGTGATCACGTAATCGTAACCGATTTTATTTGCGAGTGCGTTTCATGGGTCTCGAGCTCCTCTGAAACTTGTGCACAACTACTTGACAGGTTTGATTCCCGTGTGCAGTACGAATGGCGCTCTGGGAGCGTATGCTTGTGACGGTTTATGGCCCGTGTGAAGCGACGGTTCATAACGGTTTATGGCCCGTAGAACCCGAATCCATTTGTATGTCAAGTAGGTTCAAGGATCCATGACTCGGGTCGTCTTCTAGACGTAGAAGCGGACGGGAAAAGGGGATGCCTTGGTGTGGTTACGGATTAGTGATATTGTGAGTTGATGAACTCATAACATGTGTCCATATAGTGTGTGTGTGTGTACTCAAGGTCACTCCCCTTTTTCCCTTTTGACTTGAGTTAGGTTTGTTAGAACCTTATAGAGCCGAGAGCACTTTAAGATAGGGAACTCACTGAGATTTGATGTATCTCACCCCACTGTTGTTGTTTACATCACAGGTTCTGCAGGTTTGGCGAAAGGTAAGGACAAGGTTATTTGACTTTCCTTACGGATCGTGGTTTTGTGATGGCATGGCTTCCGCTATGGCGTTTATGTTTTGAGATCATTGTATTGATCTAGTTCTTAGTTTTTATCATTTTGGAACATCTTGTATATGTAATGCCTTAGACTTTTAGGTGTTTTGTATTAGAGGCATTTATGTGTATAATGTGTTAACTAGGAACTTGTTATGTTTCAGTACCAAAAGTGAAACTCATGTATAATATATGATTTGAGGCATGTATTGTATATGGTCTTTACAGTTGGTATCAAAGCAGGTCGTATCCTCGACCTAGCCATGAAATAGAATAAGTGTTTCTTTCCGTTTCAGATGCGTGGTGTCGCCTTGGGTCTTGTATGTTATATTTTTAGTATTGGGCCTGATCAACTTAATCCTATTTGTATGACATTCAGGAACATGGACGATGGACGTAGAAACAATCGTGGAAGACCCAGAACTCCGAGAACTACTCCAGCAGGGACGGTTCCACAGGGTGATGAAGGGAACGCCCCTTTGTACCAATTTATGCAACAGATGCAGCAGCAGCAGAATCAGTTCATGCAAGGAATGATGCAACAAATGGCTGATGGTCTGCATCCTCCAGTGGTTGTTCCGGAAGTTACAGGAGGAACCTACAGGGAATTTGTTCGTATGAATCCTCCGGAGTTTCAAGGAGGGCTGGATCCGGTAAAGGCACACGAATGGATAACAGGTATGGAGCGGATTTTTCTGATAGTTCATTGTAGTGAGGAGAATAAGGTGGCCTTTGCTTCTCACTGGTTGAAGGGTCCTGCCATGAGGTGGTGGGAGAGCGCTTCAGCCTTGATGACAATTCAGGAGGTGCCAAAAGTGTGGGAACAGTTTAAAGTAATCTTTATGGAGAAATATTTTCCGAGTTCTTTAAGGTCGCAAAAGGAATTTGAGTTCCAACAGTTGAGACAGGGCAACTTATCAGTGGCTTCCTATGCTGAAAAATTTGAGAACATGGCTGACTATTCTAGACAGGCCATGTATGCTCCTGATGAGAGGTGGAAGATAGATCAGTTTTTGTTTGGTTTAAGGGCTGAGATTTCGCACAGTGTGTCTCAACGGGAATTTTCTACTTATGCTGAAATGTTAAGACAATGTTATGTGGCAGAGAATAGTTTGAAAAAGGTACAAATGGAGGTGGATTCGAACAGGGCGATTCAAGGTGACCGAGGGAGGTCGAATCAACAGTTTAGGCAAAGGCAACAGTTTTCCAAAGGGAAGCAGGTCCAGAGTTCTAGAACTAGTGTACCTCCGGTGTGTCGTACTTGCGGTCGGAATCATTACGGTCGATGTGGTATTGAAGGTGTGAGGTGTTACTAGTGTCAGAAGGTGGGTCACTTGGCGAGGGATTGTCCTCAGGGTAGGAATCAGGCACAAGGGAAGACAACGGGCCGAGTATATACCTTGGATGCGAGGAAAGCAAGGGGTGACAATTCATTGATTGCGGGTACGTGTTTCGTGAATGGACATTCTTGCTTTGTTTTATTTGATTGTGGGGCAACGCATTCTTTTGTGTCCACGCGTTGTGTAAGGCGACTGGGGTTGCAAACTATTCCTTTGTTTCCTCCTATGGTGGTTACTACTGCCATGGATGAAATGGTTGAAACACCGCTGATGTGTGAATATTGTGTGTTGTCGGTTAACGAAAGAGTTTTCCAGATTGACCTTATCTGTTTACCGCTTAAGAAAGTGGATGTTGTTCTGGGAATGGATTGGCTTTCTGCTAATTCGGTGTTTATCGGGTGTGAAGAAAAGTTAATCATTATTCCATCTGCTGAGGCTACTCCGAAAGATGTGTTATCAACGATTTTAGAAGGTACGATGGGAATGGTAAACTTCTTGTTCGAGAATGAGAAATCTATTTTAATGGTTCTTACTAAGGATGGAAGTAATGAACAGCCAGTTCTGAATATTCCAATAGTGTGTGAATTTCCTGAAGTGTTTCCAGAGGATGTTTCTTCTCTTCCTCCGGAGAGAGAAGTTGAGTTCTCTATTGACCTGATACCGGGAACGGCTCCTATATCCGTTTCTCCGTATCGGATGGCACCGCTTGAACTAAGAGAGTTGAAGGACCAATTGGAAGACTTGATGTCTAAGCATTTTGTTAGACCTAGTGTTTCACCTTGGGGAGCTCCAGTGTTGTTGGTAAAGAAGAAGGATGGGGGAATGCGGTTGTGCATTGATTATCGTAAGTTGAACAAAGTCACTATTAAGAACAAGTACCCTTTACCAAGGATAGACGACTTGTTAGATCAATTGAAAGGAGCCTGTGTGTTCTCGAAGATTGATTTACGGTCGGGTTATCATCAGATCCGAGTGAAGAGTTCCGATGTGCCAAAAACTGCATTTAGAACCCGTTACGGTCATTACGAATTCTTAGTGATGCCGTTCGGTGTGACTAATGCTCCAGCTGTTTTTATGGATTACATGAATCGAATATTTCAGGCTTACTTGGACCAATTTGTGGTAATCTTTATTGACGACATTCTTATTTATTCTCGTACTCCACAAGAGCATGGAGAACATCTGAGGATTGTCTTATCGGTCTTGCAAGAGAAACAATTGTTTGCTAAGTTAAGTAAGTGTGAGTTTTGGATGTCGGAAGTTAATTTTCTTGGACATGTTATATCTCAGGGTGGTGTGGCAGTGGATCCATCGAAGGTAGAGGCAGTGATTAATTGGGAGAGACCGAGAAATGTGTCAGAGGTTAGAAGTTTCTTGGGTTTGGCAGGTTACTATAGAAGGTTTATTAAGGGTTTTTCTCAACTGGCCTTACCAATGACGAAACTTACTCGAAAGGATGTTGTCTTTGAGTGGGATTCGGGTTGTGAACAAAGTTTTATGAAATTGAAGGAAAGTTTGACGAGTGCTCCAGTATTAATTATTCCTGATCCTAATAACTCTTATGAAGTGTTCTGCGATGCTTCTAAGAGGGGATTAGGGAGCGTTTTGATGCAGGGTGGTCAAGTAGTAGCTTATGCTTCTCGACAGTTGAAAGTTCATGAGAAGAATTATCCAACTCATGATTTGGAACTAGCTGTCGTGGTGTTTGCACTGAAGGTGTGGCGTCATTACTTGTATGGTGTACGTTTTGAAATGTTCAGTGACCACAAAAGTTTGAAGTATTTGTTTGACCAGAAGGAGTTGAATATGCGACAAAGAAGATGGATGGAGTACTTGAAGGATTATGACTTAGAACTGAAGTATCATCCGGGAAAGGCGAATAAAGTAGCGGATGCCTTAAGTCGGAAAATGGTTCATGGTGCAGAATTGATGATTTTGGAGTATTCGTTGTTGGAAAAGTTCAGAGATCTTAACCTCCAGTTTGTGTGGACTCCGAATGGTGTAATCATGGGAAATTTGAATGTCAATTCTACTTTAAGAGTTGA
Source organism: Lathyrus tuberosus (assembly GCA_022829125.1). Classification (NCBI taxonomy): domain Eukaryota; kingdom Viridiplantae; phylum Streptophyta; class Magnoliopsida; order Fabales; family Fabaceae; genus Lathyrus; species Lathyrus tuberosus. The sequence continues at coordinate 975,316 of JALAZF010000052.1, read as the reverse complement.
GATCCAACAAGAACAATTATTGGAAGAGGAGTTACAAGCGTTGTTACTTCAACCGGGTTTTACACGAGCGACAGATGGGATTGTTCTGTTTAATCAAAGGATTTGTGTTCCGAAGGATGAGGCATTAAAAAGGAAGATTTTAGACGAAGCTCATAAAGGTACTTTTACGATACATCTTGGTTCTTCGAAGATGTATCAGGATTTAAAGAAGGATTATTGGTGGTCTGGGATGAAAAAGGATATAGCGGAATATGTGTCAGAATGTGCGGTGTGTCAACAGGTGAAGATTGAACACCAAAGACCGGGCGGTTTGTTACAACCTTTGGATATTCCAGTTTGGAAGTGGGATAGTATTTCTATGGATTTTGCAGTGGGTTTACCCCGTACCCAAGGTGGGTATGATTCTATTTGGGTGATTGTAGATCGACTAACGAAATCTGCACATTTCTTAGCCGTAAAGACTACTTATAAGGCAAGTCATCTTGCGAGGTTGTTTATTGCCGAGATTGTGAGATTGCATGGTATTCCTTCTAATATTGTGTCCGATAGAGATCCGAAGTTTACTTCGAGATTTTGGAAGGTATTTCAACAAGCGATGGGTACGAATTTGCGTTTAAGCACGTCGAATCATCCTCAAACGGATGGTCAGACTGAGCGAACGATACAAACGATGGAGGATATGTTAAGAGCTTGTGTGCTAGAGAGTAGAGGAAATTGGAAATAACTTTTGCCATTAATTGAGTTTTCCTATAATAATAGTTATCATGCGAGCGTCGGTATGGCTCCTTATGAAGCATTGTATGGGAGGAAGTGTAGGACACCTTTGTGTTGGGTTGAAATTGGCGAAGATAGAATTTTGGGACCCGAGATTATTCAAGAGACTACGGAAAAGATTCGAATGATCCGCGAGAAAGTTAAACAAGCACAAGATCGCCAAAAGAGTTATGCGGATAATCGTAGGAGACCTTTGGAATTTGAGGAAGGTGACCATGTATTTCTGAAAGTTACTCCGAGATTGAGATTGAAAGGACCGTTTAAGTCGCGAAAGTTAAGTCCGAGATACGTGGGACCGTATCAGATTTTAGAAAGGATTGGTGAAGTTGCTTATAGATTAGCCTTACCACCCTCTCTATCCGAGATGCATGACGTTTTTCACGTATCTCAGCTCCGTAAGTTTATTCCTGATCCTCTTCAGTCGATTCTACCCGAATCAGTGGAAATTGAAGCGGATTTGACTTTTGAACCACAACCGAGTCGTGTTGTGGGAAGGGAAACAAAAGTGTTAAGGAACAAAGGTATTCCACTTGTTAAGGTGCAATGGGATATGACGCATCCGGGCGATGCTACTTGGGAACTAGAATCGGAAATGCGAGATTCTTATCCACATCTATTCAGGTAATATTCTTAATTTGAGGACGAATTTCTATTTAAGGGGGGGAGGATGTAATACCCCGTAAATTTATAAACGCTCTGGTTAATATTATTATGATCAACTGGGTTCCGGAGTACTCTGAACAATTATTTGATAAAATAATTAGAGTAAACTGACGAACTCATAGTTGATTTAATTAATAGTACTTAACTTTGAGTTTTTATTAATTGATGCTTTGAGCTAATTTGGACATTTAGTAGTGTTACTAAATATGATAGTTTCTATACTATCTATTTTCTTTTCTTTTTCATTGAAAAACCAAACAAAAGATAGAAAGAAGGAAAAGTGGAAGAAGGAAAAAGGAGAGAAATTTCTCAAGAAGCTCAAGATCATCATCAAGCTTCAACTCTTCATCTTTTCATCTCAGTATCAACCTCCTCTTCTAGTAATCCAGGTGGGTTCTAGTTAGACTCTTTAGAGTAGGATTACTTTGAGTTTAGAGTTAGATTGGAAATTTGGAAAAATGGGTATTTTGGTATAAAATCGTGTATCTAACTGTTAAAATTCAATGTTTGATTATATGTTATACTGGTTGTGATGTTATAACATGTTTTGATGCATTTTGATTGATGAAAATGGGATTTTGGGTTGATTTTGGATCAACCCGTAGCAGAAGAAATTCTGCAGGAACTTCTGCATTTTTCTCTGCCCATACGCGTATGGAGCATGTCAATACGCATATGGGACTTGTCATTACGCGTACGGCAAGAGCAATACGCGTACGGCAATTTTTAAAAGGAATTTTCAAGGAAAACGTTTCTGCCCATACGCATACGACTTTGGGCAATACGCGTATGGATGGCCGAGGATTTTGAGCAATACGCGTATCGCTTGGGGAAATACGCGTATGGCTGGGCGAGATTTTGGGCAATACGCGTACGGGGAGTGCCAATACGCGTACGGCCAGGAGAGTTGCAGAATTCTGCTGTTGTGATATTTTATTTCCGATCGTTTGTTTCCAATGCCGTAACTTTTTATCCGTGACCCGGATTGGAACAATTTTGGTATCGTTGGAAAGGTAATAAAATGTATTTTCTTATTACATTGGTTGTAAGATTGACGGCCGATTTAATTATATCGGAATTGTTGGAATTGTGTCGTTTTGTTGATTTTGGTGGTGTAATTGTTGTTGAAAATGTATGCACGATAAAACATAAAATAAGTAGAGGGAGGACAATTACCATAAGCAGTGTTGGACAATTTAGAACGAATAAACACTAGTATGGAACATGTGTGTTAACCGTTTGGTTGTAATACCCCATATTTTTGGGAACAATTTGGATAATATTATTTTGGTCAACTGGGTTTCAGTGTACTCTGGGCAATTATTGGATAAAGTAATCAGAGTAAACCGACGAACTCGGACTTTGATTAGATTAATATTATTTAGCTTGGAATTTGAGTAATTGGTGCATTAGAGATAATTTGGATAATTAGTAGTGTTGCCAATTAATATTTTCTATGTGTATTGTATTTTTCTTTTCCTTGCCTTATTTGGAAAAGTTAGAAACTTTGAGAAGGAATTGGAAGAGAAAGGAAAAGAGAGGAAAAGGAAGGAAAAAGGGAGAGAAGAAGAGGGAATTTCTTCAAGAGCTCAAGAGTAGTAATCATCATCAAATCTTCATCTTTTTATCTCAGAATTCAACCTCCTCATCTAGTAATCCAGGTGGGTTCTAGTTAGACTCTTTAGATTAAGGTTTGGGTGAGTTTTGGAGTTAGTGGGGTATTGTAGAAAATGTGAAATTTTACATTAAAATCATAATATAACTGCTGAAATTCGATCATTGATTTTATGTTATGCTGGCTGTTATGATTATAGCTTGTTATGGTGTCTTTTGAGTGGAAAAAAAATGAGATTTTGGGGTTGAATTGGATCAACCCGTAGCAGACAAATTCTGCAGGAAATTCTGGGTTTCAAACTGCCCATACGCGTATCACGCAGGGCCATACGCGTATTGACTTGGGCAATACGCGTATGGGTGTGAAGAAAATTGGGCGTTACGCATATGGACAAGGCAATGCGCGTATGAGACATGGTGGTACGCGTATTGGACTTTTACAAGGGAATTTTGAAGGAAAATAGCCTCTGCCCATACGCGTATGACCTTGGACAATACGCGTATGGCTGGGCGAGAATTTTGGGCAATACGCGTATGGGATGTGCCAATACGCGTATGGCCAGTGGAAATGCAGAAATTCTGCTGTTGTGATTATTTTTCCGATCGTTTCTTTCCAATGCCGTAACTTTTTGTACGTAACTCGGATTGGAACATTTCTGGTATCATTGGAAAGATAATAAAATGTATTTTCTTATTACAGTGGTTTTAAAGTTATTGGCCGATTTAATTATATCGGGATTTTGGGAATCGTGTCGTTTTGTTGATTTTGGTGTTTAATGGTGTGTAATTGTTGATAAATATGTATGCAAGATAAAATATAAAATAAGTAGAGTGAGGACCATTACCATAAGCAGTGTTGGAAAATATAGAATGAATAAACACTAGAATGGAACATGTGTGTTAACCGTTTGGTTGTGATAAGGCTTAATGGCCTTGAGATTGTCGAATACAATCAAGTCTTTGTGATATCACGTAATCGTAACCGGTTATTATTGTTTTTGCGAGTGCGTTTCATGGGTCTCGAGCTCCTCTGAAACATATGCACCACTACTTGGCAGGTTTGATTCCCAGTGCTGTACGAATGGCGCCCGTTGGGTGAATGCTTCTGACGGTATAAGGCCCGTGTAAAGTGACGGTTCATAACGGTTAATGGCCCGTAGAACCCGAATCCATTCGTATGTCAAGTAGGCTGCAAGGATCCATGACCCGGGTCGACTTCTAGACGTAGAAGAGGACGGGAATAGGGGATACCTTGGCATGGTTACCGATTAGTGATATTGTGAGTTGATGAACTCATAACATGTTTCCATATAGTGTGTGTGTACTCAAAGTCACTTCCCTTCCCTTTGACTTGAATTAGGTCTTTTAGAACCTTGTAGAGCCGAGAGGACTTTAAGATAGGGAACTCACTGAGATTTGATGTATCTCACCCCACTGTTGTTGTTTACATCACAGGTACTGAAGGTTCCGCGAAGGGTAAGGATAAGGCCGTGTGATTATCCTTACTTATCTGATGGCTTTGCTTCCGTTGTGGAGTTTTGAGATCCTTAGTGATCTAGTTCTTAGTGTTTTGACTTTTGAAACATCTTGTAGATATACTATGCCGTAGTTTTTTCTGTATTAGGCTTTTTGGGCATGTATATGTATAATGTGTTTACTAAGAACTTATTGTATATTTCAGTACCAAAAGTACTTTTCATGTATAATATATGATTTGATGCATGTATATATATGTGGGCATTACATTGGTTATGTTAAGGCATTATGGCCTTGTGATTGTCGAATACGATCACGACTGTGTGTGATCACGTAATCGTAACCGATTTTATTTGCGAGTGTGTTTCATGGGTCTCGAGCTCCTCTGAAACTTGTGCACAACTACTTGACAGGTTTGATTCCCGTGTGCAGTACGAATGGCGCTCTGGGAGCGTATGCTTGTGACGGTTTATGGCCCGTGTGAAGCGACGGTTCATAACGGTTTATGGCCCGTAGAACCCGAATCCATTTGTATGTCAAGTAGGTTCAAGGATCCATGACTCGGGTCGTCTTCTAGACGTAGAAGCGGGCGGGAAAAGGGGATGCCTTGGTGTGGTTACGGATTAGTGATATTGTGAGTTGATGAACTCATAACATGTGTCCATATAGTGTGTGTGTACTCAAGGTCACTCCCCTTTTTCCCTTTTGACTTGAGTTAGGTTTGTTAGAACCTTATAGAGCCGAGAGGACTTTAAGATAGGGAACTCACTGAGATTTGATGTATCTCACCCCACTGTTGTTATTTACATCACAGGTTCTGCAGGTTTGGCAAAAGGTAAGGACAAGGTTATTTGACTTTCCTTACGGATCGTGGTTTTGTGATGGCATGGCTTCCGCTATGGCGTTTATGTTTTGAGATCATTGTATTGATCTAGTTCTTAGTTTTTATCATTTTGGAACATCTTGTATATGTAATGCCTTAGACTTTTAGGTGTTTTGTATTAGAGGCATTTATGTGTATAATGTGTTAACTAGGAACTTGTTATGTTTCAGTACCAAAAGTGAAACTCATGTATAATATATGATTTGAGGCATGTATTGTATATGGTCTTTACAGAACTGGCTTAAAAGGTAAGGTAACCTGCCCAGATTGCTTGAACAATAGATGAAGCACGTTCAAATTGTTTTCAGCTTAATAACGTTATTATTGTGTGTGAGTAACACTCATTAAGGAATTGATCGGAAGGAGAAAACAAAAGATATTAGAGTGGAAGAAATTAGATTACGGAATTAATTAGGATCAAATTAAAATAAATTAGGTAGAATTCATATTTTCATAATTACGTCTTTAATTTATGCATCTTCCTATATTATAAGGGAAAGGTTTTCATCTTTGTATCCCATTTGTAGTATTTGTGTTAGAAAAGATATATTAATGTTACATATGCAAAAATTGGTCATAGATAAATCTCTTATAAATTTTAGAAAATACAAAATAAATATACGTTTATACACTTCTATTTGTTTCCCTAAGCATGACACATAAACTTTTTATGAAGGTCTTTTTGAATTGCTTATAGGTTGTAAACTTAATTTTAAAATACAACATGTTTTTAGCACACTAGATTTAAAAATATACTTATATTAAAAATATATTAAATTAAAATTAAATATTTCATTATAATTTTATATAAAATATTCATTATCAATTTAAATACTTTAATATAAATTTTATAAAAAATATTTGTTATCAATTTAAATATTTAAATATTAATTTACATAAGTAAACAATAAAATAGTTGTGATTAAATAATATAAAAAACAACTAAGAAATAATCGTCATCAATACATGAAAGTAAAGGGACAACTCCACTCCATAAGACTCAGGGTATAAAACTAATTATCCAAAATGAAAGTTACAGTTTTTGGTCTCTATTTTTTACGACAGTTATCTTGAATCTTGAACTGGCTTTAAAGGTAAGCTAACCTGCCCAGATTGCTTGAACAATAGATGAAGCAAGTTCAAATTGTTTTCAGCTTAATAACGTTATTATTGTGTGTGTGAGTAACACTAATTATGGAATTGATCGGAAGGAGAAAACAAAAGATATTAGAGTGGAAGAAATTAGATTACATAATTAATTAGGATCAAATTAAAATAAATTATGTAGAATTCATATTTTCACAATGAGGTCTTTAATTTATGCATCTTCCTATATTATAAGGGAAAGGTTTTCATCTTTGTATCCCATTTGTAGTATTTGTGTTAGAAAAGATATATTAATGTTACATATGCAAAAATTGCTCATAGATAAATCTCTTATAAATTTTAGAAAATACAAAATAAATATACGTTTATACACTTCTATTTGTTTCCCTAAGCATGACACATAATCTTTTTATAAAGGTCTTTTTGAATTGCTTATAGGTTGATTAACTTAATTTTAAAATACAACATGTTTTTAGCACACTAGATTAAAAAATTTACTTATATTAAAAATATATTAAATTAAATTTAAATATTTAATTATAATTTTATATAAAATATTCATTATCAATTTAAATACTTTAATATAAATTTTATAAAAAATATTTGTTATCAATTTAAATATTTAAATATTAATTTACATAAGTAAAAATAAAATAGTTGTGATTAAATAATATAAAAAACAACTAAGAAATAATCGTCATCAATACATGAAAGTAAAGGGACAACTCCACTCCATAAGACTCAAGGTATAAAACTAATTATCCAAAATGAAAAGTACAGTTTTTGGTATCTATTTTTTACGACAGTTATCTTGAATCTTGAACTGGCTTAAAAGGTAAGGTAACCTGCCCAGATTGCTTGAACAATAGATGAAGCACGTTCAAATTGTTTTCAGCTTAATAACGTTATTATTGTGTGTGAGTAACACTCATTAAGGAATTGATCGGAAGGAGAAAACAAAAGATATTAGAGTGGAAGAAATTAGATTACGGAATTAATTAGGATCAAATTAAAATAAATTAGGTAGAATTCATATTTTCATAATTACGTCTTTAATTTATGCATCTTCCTATATTATAAGGGAAAGGTTTTCATCTTTGTATCCCATTTGTAGTATTTGTGTTAGAAAAGATATATTAATGTTACATATGCAAAAATTGGTCATAGATAAATCTCTTATAAATTTTAGAAAATACAAAATAAATATGCGTTTATACACTTCTATTTGTTTCCCTAAGCATGACACATAATCTTTTTATAAAGGTCTTTTTGAATTGCTTATAGGTTGATAAACTTAATTTTAAAATACAACATGTTTTTAGCACACTAGATTAAAAAATATACTTATATTAAAAATATATTAAATTAAATTTAAATATTTCATTATAATTTTATATAAAATATTCATTATCAATTTAAATACTTTAATATAAATTTTATAAAAAATATTTGTTATCAATTTAAATATTTAAATATTAATTTACATAAGTAAACAATAAAATAGTTGTGATTAAATAATATAAAAAACAACTAAGAAATAATCGTCATCAATACATGAAAGTAAAGGGACAACTCCACTCCATAAGACTCAGGGTATAAAACTAATTATCCAAAATGAAAGTTACAGTTTTTGGTCTCTATTTTTTACGACAGTTATCTTGAATCTTGAACTGGCTTAAAAGGTAAGCTAACCTGCCCAGATTGCTTGAACAATAGATGAAGCAAGTTCAAATTGTTTTCAGCTTAATAACGTTATTATTGTGTGTGTGAGTAACACTAATTAAGGAATTGATCGGAAGGAGAAAACAAAAGATATTAGAGTGGAAGAAATTAGATTACATAATTAATTAGGATCAAATTAAAATAAATTATGTAGAATTCATATTTTCACAATGAGGTCTTTAATTTATGCATCTTCCTATATTATAAGGGAAAGGTTTTCATCTTTGTATCCCATTTGTAGTATTTGTGTTAGAAAAGATATATTAATGTTACATATGCAAAAATTGTTCATAGATAAATCTCTTATAAATTTTAGAAAATACAAAATAAATATACGTTTATACACTTCTATTTGTTTCCCTAAGCATGACACATAATCTTTTTATAAAGGTCTTTTTGAATTGCTTATAGGTTGATTAACTTAATTTTAAAATACAACATGTTTTTAGCACACTAGATTAAAAAATATACTTATATTAAGAATATATTAAATTAATTTTAAATATTTAATTATAATTTTATATAAAATATTCATTATCAATTTAAATACTTTAATATAAATTTTATAAAAAATATTTGTTATCAATTTAAATATTTAAATATTAATTTACATAAGTAAAAAATAAAATAGTTGTGATTAAATAATATAAAAAATAACTAAGAAATAATCGTCATCAATACATGAAAGTAAAGGGACAACTCCACTCCATAAGACTCAAGGTATAAAAGTAATTATCCAAAATGAAAAGTACAGTTTTTGGTCTCTATTTTTTACGACAGTTATCTTGAATCTTGAACTGGCTTAAAAGGTAAGGTAACCTGCCCAGATTGCTTGAACAATAGATGAAGCACGTTCAAATTGTTTTCAGCTTAATAACGTTATTATTGTGTGTGAGTAACACTCATTAAGGAATTGATCGGAAGGAGAAAACAAAAGATATTAGAGTGGAAGAAATTAGATTACGGAATTAATTAGGATCAAATTAAAATAAATTAGGTAGAATTCATATTTTCATAATTACGTCTTTAATTTATGCATCTTCCTATATTATAAGGGAAAGGTTTTCATCTTTGTATCCCATTTGTAGTATTTGTGTTAGAAAAGATATATTAATGTTACATATGCAAAAATTGGTCATAGATAAATCTCTTATAAATTTTAGAAAATAACAAATAAATATACGTTTATACACTTCTATTTGTTTCCCTAAGCATGACACATAATCTTTTTACAAAGGTCTTTTTGAATTGCTTATAGGTTGATAAACTTAATTTTAAAATACAACATGTTTTTAGCACACTAGATTAAAAAATATACTTATATTAAAAATATATTAAATTAAATTTAAATATTTAATTATAATTTTATATAAAATATTCATTATCAATTTAAATACTTTAATATAAATTTTATAAAAAATATTTGTTATCAATTTAAATATTTAAATATTAATTTACATAAGTAAACAATAAAATAGTTGTGATTAAATAATATAAAAAACAACTAAGAAATAATCGTCATCAATACATGAAAGTAAAGGGACAACTCCACTCCATAAGACTCAGGGTATAAAACTAATTATCCAAAATGAAAGTTACAGTTTTTGTAACACCCACATATAAAATCCATACATCAAAGCATAAATTATATATGTGAATCCAAGTTTTTGGTATTGAAATACAATAAGTTCCTAGTTAACACATTATACACATAAATGCCTCTAATACAACACAAAAGCTAAGGCATTACATATACAAGATGTTCCAACCGAGATAAAAACTAAGAACTAGATCAGAGCAATGATCTCAAAATAAAACGTCATAGCGGAAGCCATGCCATCTCAAAATCTACGAACCGAAAGGAAAAGTCAAACCACTTTATCCTTACCCGTCGCCGAACCTGCAGAACCTGTGATGTAAACAACAACAGTGGGGTGAGATACATCAAATCTCAGTGAGTTCCCTATCTTATGGGTTCTCTCGGATTATTTATGGTTCTAACAATCCTAACTCAAGTCCGGGGAAGGGAAGGACTCTTGAGTTCACACTTGGTAATTCTCACACTATATGGAACATGACATGAGTTCATTTACTCACCACATCATTAATCGATAACCGGTACCAAGGCATCTCCTCTTCCCGTCCGCTTCTACGTCTAGAAGGCGACCCGAGTCATAGATCCTTGTAGTTACTTGGTATACAATTGGATTCGGGATCACTGGCCTGTTAACCGTGAACCGTCACTTCTCATGGCCTGTTAACCATCACAAGTCTCGTACCCATGCACGGGCTTCCAATTGTACTACTCGTAGGGCATCAAACCTACCAAGTAAAACCTGCCTGCACTTCAGAGGAGCTCGAGACTCATGAAGGCCTTTCAAGGGCAATTCAAATAAAATGGTTACGATTACATGATAAATACCATACAAAACAAGGTATACGACAATTTCCTCGGCCATAAGGCCTCAAGGCCTTTCTTGTCCTTCAATCCATAACGTTAACCTCATGTTCCATACTAGTGTTTCCAATTTCTAAAGTTTCATATAGTTCATAAGGGTTTTCCTCACTCTTACTATTTTCCTTTTTATCTTTCATGAATTTCCAATTACGACATATTTACAACATAAAAAGAATAGTTAAACACAATTTAAAACATAATTTACATAAATTATCAAATGATTTCCACTTCGAGTTTCCTCCGATTATTTAATCAGGCAATAAAATTGACAATCCTTATCATCATCATAAAGATCATTTCTCCAGCTTTCTATCGATATGCGGAACATCCAAAACGGACAACCGGATCAAAAGATATGGCGAAAACAAGTTAAGAAAACAACACATCTCGCCCCAGGTTCGCTAGGCGAACGAGCTGGCGAGCCTTCGCCTTCGCCTTCGCTAGGCAGCAGGCCGGCGAGTAATTAAACAGAAAACTCCCAGACCCAAAACACCATAAGTTCGCTAGGCGAACGTCTGGCGAACCTTCGCCTTCACCTTCGCTAGGCGAATGTGCCAACGAGCACCTAGGCAGTAAGTTCCCATATTCAAAACACATAAAGTTCGCTAGGCGAACATGCCAGCGAACCTTCGCTAGGCGAACGTTAGGCGAACCCTCGACTGCGGTTCGCTGGGACTCGCCCCAGGCTCGCTAGGCGAAGCAAGCGAAACAGAACCTCTCCCAGCTCATGTTCTTCACTTCCAACTCACATTTTCTCCATCAAAACATAACCCAATAATACCCACATGATCTAAACTCAGTATAGACATGGTATCAAGCATTTAACAACATTTCTAACAAGATTCAACCATGAAATTCCATATTTTCATAATCTAACCTAAATCCAAAAACTATCTAGAGTTCTCTAACAATGGTACTAACTAGAACCCACCTCAAAATAGAGCAAGATGAAGATGATTGAGAAGTTTGGATGAAGATTGGATGATGATCTTGATTGTTCTTGAGCTTTTCTTCCAATTTCCTCTTCTCCTCTTTTTCTCTCCTTCCTTTCCTTTCTTCTTCCTTTCTTTCTATCTTTTTCTTTTGTTTGGAAAGTGAGAGGAAAAGAATTTACATAGTAAGCTTAGTATTAGAAATAATACTACTAAATGTCCAAAAAGTCTCTCAAGTCCAAAATAAATAAAACTCTCCGAAACAATTAATATTTATTGGATCAATTCTAAGTACCGAAGTTACTCTAATTATTTTATCAAATAATTTCTCAGAGTAACCTGACTCAGTTAATCACAATGCCATATTATTCGGTGTAATAAAATACGGGGTATTACACCCTCCCCCCCTTAAATAGAAATTCACCCTCGAATTAAAAAATTACCTGAACAGATAAGGGCAAGCATCTCGCATTTCCGATTCCAGTTCCCAAGTTGCATCCCCTGGATGCGTTACATCCCACTGCACCTTAACAAGAGGAATATCCTTGTTCCTTAATACCTTCGTTTCTCTTCCCGCAATGCAGCTCGGTTGAGGTTCAAACGTCAAATCCGCTTCTATTTCAATAGTATCCGGTGGAATCGGTTGAAGAGGATCTGGAACAAATCTCCGAAGCTGAGATACATGAAAAACATCATGCATTTCCGACAGAGAAGGCGGTAAGGCCAACCTGTACGCTACTTCACCAATCCTTTCTAAGATCTAATACGGTCCTACGTATCTCGGGCTTAACTTGCGTGACTTAAATGGTCCTTTCAATCTCAATCTAGGAGTAACTTTCAAAAACACATGGTCACCTTCTTCAAATTCTAGAGGCCTCCTTCGATTGTCTGCATAACTCTTTTGTCGATCTTGGGCTTGCTTAATTTTCTCGCGAATCATTCGAATCTTTTCTGTAGTCTCCTGGATGATTTCGGGTCCTAAGATTCTATCTTCCCCAACTTCCGCCCAACACAAGGGTGTTCTACATTTTTGCCCATACAACGCTTCATACGGAGCCATACCGATACTAGCATGATAACTATTGTTATAGGAAAAATCAATCAATGGTAGAAGTTCCTTCCAATTCCCTTTACTTTCTAACACACAAGCTCTCAACATATCTTCCATCGTTGGTATCGTTCGCTCAGTCTGTCCATCCGTCTGCGGATGATTAGACGTGCTCAAACGCAACTCCGTCCCCATAGCTTGTTGAAAGACTTTCCAAAACCTTGAGGTAAACTTCGGATCTCTGTCGACACAACATTAGAAGGAATACCGTGCAATCTTACAATTTCCGCAATAAACAACCTCGCAATATGACTTGCCTTAAATGTAGTTTTCACCGCCAAGAAGTGCGCTGATTTCGTTAGTCGATCCACAATCACCCAAATCGAATCATAACCACCTTGCGTACGGGGCAAACCTACTGCAAAGTCCATAGAAATGCTATCCCATTTCCAAACTGGAATTTCTAAAGGTTGCAACATACCGCCCGGTCTTTGGTGTTCAATCTTAACCTGTTGGCACACTGCACATTCTGACACATACATCGCAACATCCTTTTTCATTCCGGTCCACCAATAGTCCTTCTTCAAATCTTGATACATCTTCGAAGAACCAGGATGTATCGTAAAAGTACCTTTATGAGCTTCATCTAAAATCTTTCTTCTTAACATTACATCATTCGGAACACAAATTCTTTGGCCGAACATGATAATTCCGTCGGTAGCCTGAATAAAACCCGGTAGGAGTAACACTTCTTGCAACTTCTCATCTGCCATTTGACCTTGGTGAATCTCAACTCTCAAGGTAGAATTGACATTCAAATTTCCCATAATCACACCATCTTGGGTCCATACAAACTGAAGATTAAGATCTCTAAAATTCTCTAACAATGCATACTCCAAAACCATCAATTTCGCGCCATGCACTAATTTCCGACTTAACGCATCTGCTACCTTATTCGCTTTTCCTGGATGATACTTCAAATCTAAATCATAATCTTTTAAGTACTCCATCCATCTTCGTTGTCGCATATTTAACTCCTTTTGGTCAAATAAATATTTCAAACTCTTATGGTCACTGAACATTTCAAAACGTACCCCATACAAATAATGCCGCCACACCTTTAGTGTAAAAACAACCGCCGCCAATTCCAAATCGTGAGTTGGATAATTCTGTTCATGAATTTTCAATTGTCGGGAGGCATAAGCTACTACTTGACCGCCTTGCATCAGGGCACCTCCCAATCCCATTTTAGAAGCATCACAAAACACTTCATAAGAGTTGTTAGGATCAGGAATGATTAACACTGGAGCCGTTGTCAATCTCTCCTTCAACTTCATGAAACTTTGCTCACAACCTGAATCCCACTCAAAAGAAAAATCCTTACGAGTAAGCTTCGTCATCGATAAAGCTAACTTAGAGAAACCTTCAATGAACCTCCTATAGTAACCTGCCAGCCCTAAGAAGCTTCTGACTTCTGAGGCATTTCTTGGCCTTTCCCAATTTGTCACTGCTTCTACCTTCGACGGATCCACCGCCACACCACCCTGGGATATAACGTGACCAAGAAACTTAACTTCTGCCATCCAAAATTCACACTTACTTAATTTAGCAAAAAGTTGCTTCTCTTGCAACACAAATAACACAATTCTCAGATGTTCTTCGTGCTCTTGTGAAGTACGAGAATAAATAAGAATATCGTCAATGAAGATTACCACGAACTGGTCCAAGTAAGCTTGAAATATTCGGTTCATGTAATCCATAAAAATGGCTGGAGCAATTGTCACACCGAAAGGCATCACTAAGAATTCGTAATGGCCATAACGGGTCCTAAATGCAGTCTTAGGTATATCGGAACTCTTCACTCGGATTTGGTGATAACCCGACCTCAAATCAATTTTCGAGAACACGCAGGCTCCTTTCAATTGATCCAAAAGGTCGTCTATCCTAGGCAAGGGATACTTGTTCTTAATGGTGACTCTATTCAGCTGACGATAATCGATGCACATCCGCATCCCACCGTCCTTCTTCTTCACCAGTAAAACAGGGGCTCCCCACGGAGAAACACTAGGCCGCACGAAATGTTTCGCCATGAGTTCTTCTAACTGGTCCTTTAATTCCCTTAACTCCTTCGGTGTCATCCGATACGGAGAAACGGATATAGGAGCCGTTCCCGGTACCAGGTCAATAGAAAACTCCACTTCCCTCTCCGGAGGAAGAGAAGTGACATCTTCTGGGAAAACTTCAGAAAATTTGCAAACTACGGGAATGTCCATAACCTGAAGGTCGCTACTCCCTTCCTTAGTGAGAACCAACATAACCGAATCCTCTTCTTCAAACAAGAGATTTATCATACCAACCGTACCTTCTAGAATAGTTGTTAAAACATCCTTTGGTGTAGCCTCAATAGACGGAATGATGATAAGCTTTTCCTCACACCCAATAAATACCGAATTAGTAGAAAGCCAATCCATTCCCAAAACGACATCCACTTTCTTAAGTGGTAGACAAATAAGGTCAATCTGAAAAACTCTATCATTCACAGATAGCACACAATTTTCACACATCAAAGGCGTCTCAACCATTTCATCCATGGCGGTAGTGACCACCATAGGAGGAGACAAAGAAACGGACCGCAACCCAAGTCGCTTCATACATTGCACTGATACAAAAGAATGTGTAGCTCCGCAATCAAATAAAACAAAGCAAGGAAATCCGTTAACTAAGCACGTACCAGCAATCAATGAATTGTCACTCTTCTTCTTCCTTGCATCCAATGTGTAAACCCTTCCTTGTGGTTGAATCCTATTCTGAGGGCAATCTTTCTTCATATGACCCACCTTTTGACATTGGAAACACCTTACCCCTTCCAAACCACACCTTCCGAAATGATTCTTGCCACAAGTGCGACACACCGGAGGTGTACTCGCCCTTGTATCTTGCACCTGTTTCCCCTTGAAGGATTGTGGCCTAGGTCTAAATGATTGATTAGACCTTCCACGATCACCTTGAGTTACCCGACTTGCTGCACTTTCATCTCGAACCTTTTTCAAACTATGTTCTGCCACATAGCATTGTCTCAACACTTCAGCATAAGTAGTGAACTCCCTCTGAGAGACACTATGGGATATTTCAGCTCGAAGTCCGAAAATAAATTGGTCTATTTTCCATTTTTCATCAGGAGCATACATAGCCTGCCTAGAATAAGCAGCCATGTCTTCAAACTTCTCAGCGTAACTGGCCACAGTCATGCTACCTTGTCTTAGCTGTTGGAATTCAAATTCCTTCTGAGTCCTTAATGAACTCGGAAAATATTTCTCCATGAAAACAACTTTGAACTGTTCCCAAACCTTAGGTACTTCTTGAACAGTCATCAAAGCCGAAGCGCTCTCCCACCATCTCATAGCGGGACCCTTTAGAGAATGAGAAGCAAACAACACCTTGTTCTCCTCACTACACTGGACTATCAAGAAAATCCTTTCCATACCTGAAATCCATTCGTAAGCCTTCACGGGATCTAATCCACCCTGAAATTCTGGAGGATTCATGCGGATAAAGTCCCGGAAATTCCCACCTACAGCTTCGGGAACCACTACTTGAGGATGCGGACCTCCATTCATTTGTTGCACCATCTGTTGCATGAATAGATTCTGTTGTTGTTGCATCTGCTGCATGAACTGATACAACGGAGCATTACCATCGCCAACCGGCGGAGTCGTCCCTTGAAGAGTGGTACGGGGCCTACCACGAGGGTTTCTACGTCCATCAGCCATGTTCCTAAAGGTCATACAAATAGAATTAAGTTGATCAGGCTCAATGCCATAAATATAACGCTCAAGACCCATGGCGACACAACGTATATGAAACGGAAAGAAACACTTATACTATTTCATGGCTAGGTCGAGGATACGACCTGCTCTAATACCAACTGTAACACCCACATATAAAATCCATACATCAAAGCATAAATTATATATGTGAATCCAAGTTTTTGGTATTGAAATACAATAAGTTCCTAGTTAACACATTATACACATAAATGTCTCTAATACAACACAAAAGCTAAGGCATTACATATACAAGATGTTCCAACCGAGATAAAAACTAAGAACAAGATCAGAGCAATGATCTCAAAATAAAACGTCATAGCGGAATCCATGCCATCTCAAAATCTACGAACCGAAAGGAAAAGTCAAACCACTTTATCCTTACCCGTCGCCGAACCTGCAGAACCTGTGATGTAAACAACAACAGTGGGGTGAGATACATCAAATCTCAGTGAGTTCCCTATCTTATGGGTTCTCTAGGATTATTTATGGTTCTAACAATCCTAACTCAAGTCTGGGGAAGGGAAGGACTCTTGAGTTCACACTTGGTAATTCTCACACTATATGGAACATGACATGAGTTCATTTACTCACCACATCATTAATCGATAACCGGTACCAAGGCATCTCCTCTTCCCGTCCGCTTCTACGTCTAGAAGGCGACCCGAGTCATAGATCCTTGTAGTTACTTGGTATACAATTGGATTCGGGATCACCGGCCTGTTAACCGTGAACCGTCACTTCTCATGGCCTGTTAACCATCACAAGTCTCGTACCCATGCACGGGCTTCCAATTGTACTACTCGTAGGGCATCAAACCTACCAAGTAAAACCTGCCTGCACTTCAGAGGAGCTCGAGACTCATGAAGGCATTTCAAGGGCAATTCAAATAAAATGGTTACGATTACATGATAAATACCATACAAAACAAGGTATACGACAATTTCCTCGGCCATAAGGCCTCAAGGCCTTTCTTGTCCTTCAATCCATAACGTTAACCTCATGTTCCATACTAGTATTTCCAACTTCTAAAGTTTCCTATAGTTCATAAGGGTTTTCCTCACTCTTACTATTTTCCTTTTTATCTTTCATGAATTTCCAATTACGACATATTTACAACATAAAAAGAATAGTTAAACACAATTTAAAACATAATTTACATAAATTATCAAATGATTTCCACTTCGAGTTTCCTCCGATTATTTAATCGGGCAATAAAATCGACAATCCTTATCATCATCATAAAGATCATTTCTCCAGCTTTCTATCGATATGCGGAACATCCAAAACGGACAACCGGATCAAAAGATATGGCGAAAACAAGTTAAGAAAATAACACAGCTCGCCCCAGGTTCGCTAGGCGAACGAGCTGGCGAGCCTTCGCCTTCGCCTTCGCTAGGCGAGCAGGCCGGCGAGTAATTAAACAGAAAACTCCCAGACCCAAAACACCATAAGTTCGCTAGGCGAACGTCTGGCGAACCTTCGCCTTCACCTTCACTAGGCGAATGTGCCAGCGAGCACCTAGGCAGTAAGTTCCCATATTCAAAACACATAAAGTTCGCTAGGCGAACATGCCAGCGAACCTTCGCTAGGCGAACGTTTGGGTTCGCTAGGCGAACCCTCGACTGCGGTTCGCTGGGACTCGCCCCAGGCTCGCTAGGAGAAGCAAGCGAAACAGAACCTCTCCCAGCTGCTGTTCTTCACTTCCAACTCACATTTTCTCCATCAAAACATAACCCAATAATACCCACATGATCTAAACTCAGTATAGACATGGTATCAAGCATTTAACAACATTTCTAACAAGATTCAACCATGAAATTCCATATTTTCATAATCTAACCTAAATCCAAAAACTATCTAGAGTTCTCTAACAATGGTACTAACTAGAACCCACCTCAAAATAGAGCAAGATGAAGATGATTGAGAAGTTTGGATGAAGATTGGATGATGATCTTGATTGTTCTTGAGCTTTTCTTCCAATTTCCTCTTCTCCTCTTTTTCTCTCCTTCCTTTCCTTTCTTCTTCCTTTCTTTCTATCTTTTTCTTTTGTTTGGAAAGTGAGAGGAAAAGAATTTACATAGTAAGCTTAGTATTAGAAATAATACTACTAAATGTCCAAAAAGTCTCTCAAGTCCAAAATAAATAAAAGTCTCCGAAACAATTAATATTTATTGGATCAATTCTAAGTACCGAAGTTACTCTAATTATTTTATCAAATAATTTCTCAGAGCAACCTGACTCAGTTAATCACAATGCCATATTATTCGGTGTAATAAAATACGGGGTATTACAGTTTTTGGTCTCTATTTTTTACGACAGTTATCTTGAATCTTGTACTGGCTTAAAAGGTAAGCTAACCTGCCCAGATTGCTTGAACAATAGATGAAGCACGTTCAAATTGTTTTCAGCTTAATAACGTTATTATTGTGTGTGTGAGTATCACTAATTAAGGAATTGATCGGAAGGAGAAAACAAAAGATATTAGAGTGGAAGAAATTAGATTACATAATTAATTAGGATCAAATTAAAATAAATTATGTAGAATTCATATTTTCACAATGAGGTCTTTAATTTATGCATCTTCCTATATTATAAGGGAAAGGTTTTCATCTTTGTATCCCATTTGTAGTATTTGTGTTAGAAAAGATATATTAATGTTACATATGCAAAAATTGTTCATAGATAAATCTCTTATAAATTTTAGAAAATACAAAATAAATATACGTTTATACACTTCTATTTGTTTCCCTAAGCATGACACATAATCTTTTTATAAAGGTCTTTTTGAATTGCTTATAGGTTGATTAACTTAATTTTAAAATACAACATGTTTTTAGCACACTAGATTAAAAAATATACTTATATTAAAAATATATTAAATTAAATTTAAATATTTAATTATAATTTTATATAAAATATTCATTATCAATTTAAATACTTTAATATAAACTTTATAAAAAATATTTGTTATCAATTTAAATATTTAAATATTAATTTACATAAGTAAAAAATAAAATAGTTGTGATTAAATAATATAAAAAATAACTAAGAAATAATCGTCATCAATACATGAAAGTAAAAGGACAACTCCACTCCATAAGACTCAAGGTATAAAACTAATTATCCAAAATGAAAAGTACAGTTTTTGTTCTCTATTTTTTACGACAGTTATCTTAAATCTTGAACTGGCTTAAAAGGTAAGGTAACCTGCCCAGATTGCTTGAACAATAGATGAAGCACGTTCAAATTGTTTTCAGCTTAATAACGTTATTATTGTGTGTGAGTAACACTCATTAAGGAATTGATCGGAAGGAGAAAACAAAAGATATTAGAGTGGAAGAAATTAGATTACGGAATTAATTAGGATCAAATTAAAATAAATTAGGTAGAATTCATATTTTCACAATGAGGTCTTTAATTTATGCATCTTCCTATATTATAAGGGAAAGGTTTTCATCTTTGTATCCCATTTGTAGTATTTGTGTTAGAAAAGATATATTAATGTTACATATGCAAAAAATGTTCATAGATAAATCTCTTATAAATTTTAGAAAATACAAAATAAATATACGTTTATACACTTCTATTTGTTTCCCTAAGCATGACACATAATCTTTTTATAAAGGTCTTTTTGAATTGCTTATAGGTTGATTAACTTAATTTTAAAATACAACATGTTTTTAGCACACTAGATTAAAAAATATACTTATATTAAAAATATATTAAATTAAATTTAAATATTTAATTATAATTTTATATAAAATATTCATTATCAATTTAAATAGTTTAATATAAACTTTATAAAAAATATTTGTTATCAATTTAAATATTTAAATATTAATTTCCATAAGTCCAAAATAAAATAGTTGTGATTAAATAATATAAAAAATAACTAAGAAATAATCGTCATCAATACATGAAAGTAAAGGGACAACTCCACTCCATAAGACTCAAGGTATAAAACTAATTATCCAAAATGAAAAGTACAGTTTTTGTTCTCTATTTTTTACGACAGTTATCTTAAATCTTGAACTGGCTTAAAAGGTAAGGTAACCTGCCCAGATTGCTTGAACAATAGATGAAGCACGTTCAAATTGTTTTCAGCTTAATAACGTTATTATTGTGTGTGAGTAACACTCATTAAGGAATTGATCGGAAGGAGAAAACAAAAGATATTAGAGTGGAAGAAATTAGATTACGGAATTAATTAGGATCAAATTAAAATAAATTAGGTAGAATTCATATTTTCACAATGAGGTCTTTAATTTATGCATCTTCCTATATTATAAGGGAAAGGTTTTCATCTTTGTATCCCATTTGTAGTATTTGTGTTAGAAAAGATATATTAATGTTACATATGCAAAAATTGTTCATAGATAAATCTCTTATAAATTTTAGAAAATACAAAATAAATATACGTTTATACACTTCTATTTGTTTCCCTAAGCATGACACATAATCTTTTTATAAAGGTCTTTTTGAATTGCTTATAGGTTGATTAACTTAATTTTAAAATACAACATGTTTTTAGCACACTAGATTAAAAAATATACTTATATTAAAAATATATTAAATTAAATTTAAATATTTAATTATAATTTTATATAAAATATTCATTATCAATTTAAATACTTTAATATAAATTTTATAAAAAATATTTGTTATCAATTTAAATATTTAAATATTAATTTACATAAGTAAAAAAAAAAATAGTTGTGATTAAATAATATAAAAAATAACTAAGAAATAATCGTCATCAATACATGAAAGTAAATGGACAACTCCACTCCATAAGACTCAAGGTATAAAACTAATTATCCAAAATGAAAAGTACAGTTTTTGGTCTCTATTTTTTACGACAGTTATCTTGAATCTTGAACTGGCTTAAAAGGTAAGGTAACCTGCCCAGATTGCTTGAACAATAGATGAAGCACGTTCAAATTGTTTTCAGCTTAATAACGTTATTATTGTGTGTGAGTAACACTCATTAAGGAATTGATCGGAAGGAGAAAAAAAAAGATATTAGAGTGGAAGAATTTAGATTACGGAATTAATTAGGATCAAATTAAAATAAATTAGGTAGAATTCATATTTTCACAATTAAGTCTTTAATTTATGCATCTTCCTATATTATAAGGGAAAGGTTTTCATCTTTGTATCCCATTTGTAGTATTTGTGTTAGAAAAGATATATTAATGTTACATATGCAAAAATTGGTCATAGATAAATCTCTTATAAATTTTAGAAAATACAAAATAAATATACGTTTATACACTTCTATTTGTTTCCCTAAGCATGACACATAATCTTTTTATAAAGGTCTTTTTGAATTGCTTATAGGTTGATAAACTTAATTTTAAAATACAACATGTTTTTAGCACACTAGATTAAAAAATATACTTATATTAAAAATATATTAAATTAAATTTAAATATTTAATTATAATTTTATATAAAATATTCATTATCAATTTAAATACTTTAATATAAATTTTATAAAAAATATTTGTTATCAATTTAAATATTTAAATATTAATTTACATAAGTAAACAATAAAATAGTTGTGATTAAATAATATAAAAAACAACTACGAAATAATCGTCATCAATACATGAAAGTAAAGGGACAACTCCACTCCATAAGACTCAGGGTATAAAACTAATTATCCAAAATGAAAGGTACAGTTTTTGGTCTCTATTTTTTATGACAGTTATCTTGAATCTTGAACTGGCTTAAAAGGTAAGCTAACCTGCCCAGATTGCTTGAACAATAGATGAAGCACGTTCAAATTGTTTTTAGCTTAATAACGTTATTATTGTGTGTGTGAGTAACACTAATTAAGGAATTGATCGGAAGGAGAAAACAAAAGATATTAGAGTGGAAGAAATTAGATTACATAATTAATTAGGATCAAATTAAAATAAATTAGGTAGAATTCATATTTTTACAATGACGTCTTTAATTTATGCATCTTCCTATATTATACGGGAAAGGTTTTCATCTTTGTATCCCATTTGTAGTATTTGTGTTAGAAAAGATATATTAATTTTACATATGCAAAAATTGTTCATAGATAAATCTCTTATAAATTTTAGAAAATACAAAATAAATATACGTTTATACACTTCTATTTGTTTCCCTAAGCATGACACATAATCTTTTTATAAAGGTCTTTTTGAATTGCTTATAGGTTGATTAACTTAATTTTAAAATACAACATGTTTTTAGCACACTAGATTAAAAAATATACTTATATTAAAAATATATTAAATTAAATTTAAATATTTAATTATAATTTTATATAAAATATTCATTATCAATTTAAATACTTTAATATAAATTTTATAAAAAATATTTGTTATCAATTTAAATATTTAAATATTAATTTACATAAGTAAAAAATAAAATAGTTGTGATTAAATAATATAAAAAACAACTAAGAAATAATCGTCATCAATACATGAAAGTAAAGGGACAACTCCACTCCATAAGACTCAAGGTATAAAACTAATTATCCAAAATGAAAAGTACAGTTTTTGGTCTCTATTTTTTACGACAGTTATCTTGAATCTTGAACTGACTTAAAAGGTAAGGTAACCTGCCCAGATTGCTTGAACAATAGATGAAGCACGTTCAAATTGTTTTCAGCTTAATAACGTTATTATTGTGTGTGAGTAACACTCATTAAGGAATTGATCGGAAGGAGAAAACAAAAGATATTAGAGTGGAAGAAATTAGATTACGGAATTAATTAGGATCAAATTAAAATAAATTAGGTAGAATTCATATTTTCACAATTACGTCTTTAATTTATGCATCTTCCTATATTATAAGGGAAAGGTTTTCATCTTTGTATCCCATTTGTAGTATTTGTGTTAGAAAAGATATATTAATGTTACATATGCAAAAATTGGTCATAGATAAATCTCTTATAAATTTTAGAAAATACAAAATAGATATATGTTTATACACTTCTATTTGTTTCCCTAAGCATGACACATAATCTTTTTATAAAGGTCTTTTTGAATTGCTTATAGGTTGATAAACTTAATTTTAAAATACAACATGTTTTTAGCACACTAGATTAAAAAATATACTTATATTAAAAATATATTAAATTAAATTTAAATATTTAATTATAAATTTATATAAAATATTCATTATCAATTTAAATACTTTAATATAAATTTTATAAAAAATATTTGTTATCAATTTAAATATTTAAATATTAATTTACATAAGTAAACAATAAAATATTTGTGATTAAATAATATAAAAAACAACTAAGAAATAATCGTCATCAATACATGAAAGTAAAGGGACAACTCCACTCCATAAGACTCAGGGTATAAAACTAATTATCCAAAATGAAAAGTACAGTTTTTGGTCTCTATTTTTTACGACAGTTATCTTGAATCTTGAACTGGCTTAAAAGGTAAGCTAACCTGCCCAGATTGCTTGAACAATAGATGAAGTGTAACACCCTGTATAATATTCATCTAGAATAATACCATACAAGTGTTTTTATTTGGTACTGACACATCAAAAGTGCCTAATGACATAATTCACATACTTGTCCATTCCTTAAACATAATACAACTATGGCACAAGCTATGGGAATTAGCCAAAAATAAAATAAAACTAAGATCGATATACAATATTCCTCATTGTACAAGAACAATAAAATACATAGCGGAATAAGCTTAACTAAGCTTCTCTTGAAACATCCAATCATAGCTTCACTTGTAAATCAACCTGCAATCCGAACCTGAAATAAAGCAACTATAGTGG
The DNA here is from genome assembly GCA_022829125.1 of Lathyrus tuberosus. Taxonomy (NCBI): domain Eukaryota; kingdom Viridiplantae; phylum Streptophyta; class Magnoliopsida; order Fabales; family Fabaceae; genus Lathyrus; species Lathyrus tuberosus. The sequence goes on along the minus strand of JALAZF010000052.1, from coordinate 951,022 downwards.
GGTGAGATACATCAAATCTCAGTGAGTTCCCTATCTTATAGATTCTCTCGGCTTTACAAGGTTCTAACGATCCTAACTCAAGTCCGGGGGAAGGGAAAGGACTCTTGAGTTCACAATTCAATTCTCACACTATATGGAAACATGCCATGAGTTTATCAACCCAAAAGTATCACTAATCGATAACCACACCAAGGTATCCCTTATTCCCGGCCTTTTCTACGTCTAGAAGTCGATCCGGGTCATGGATCCTTGCAATCTACTTGACATACGAATAGATTCGGGTTCTACGGGCCTTATACCGTTATGAACCGTCACTTCTCACGGGCCTTATACCGTCACAAGCCTACGCTCCATGGGCGCCATTCGTACAACACGGGGAATCAAACCTGCCAAGTAGTTGTGCATCTGTTTCAGAGGAGCTCGAGTCCCATGAAACGCACTCACAAGATAAACCGGTTACGATTACATGATCAGATACAACAAAACGATTGTATTCGACAATCACACGGCTATAATGCCTTACACAAAGAACACAAGGTTCACACACATGTTCCATACTAGTGTCTCACTCTCCTCTAGACCATTACTCGGCAAAGATACACATCTACATCGAATGCACGAGCATCGCCATCTAGATTATTCATCAATCCTAGTCGCACCCTAGAATCATATCATTATGTTTTGGGGTAAGTTTGCTCACTCTTCCTAATTCATTTTAACATGCATATTCTTTCATTCACAATTCACAATTAGATAGACATATCATGATTTCATAATAGAACAATATACAACAATTTAAACATAAATATATCACTTTTGAACTTTCTCGATTATTTAATCGGTCGGTAAAATCAACATGTTTCACTTCCATTGCATAAAATATTTCCTCGGCTTTACATCGATATAAAGAATGGTCGAAACCGATATACGAGTCGAAAGTTATGAATTTCTCACTAAAGGAAGAATTTCAACTCCCAGACCTGCGCGCTGAGCGCACCCCCTCTGCCCGCTGAGCGCGCGAGCTACTGCCTGGAGAGGTTGCAGGAATTCAACACCGCGCTGAGCGGGCTCCTGCGCGCTGAGCGCGCTCTGCGATTTTCAGAAAAATAAATCTTTGATTCTCAACCAAATCCAACCAAACTTCATAACAATTAACAACAGAGGATTCTACACATATTTCAATCATGCTACATAATTTCTAACACATTTCAACCGTTCGATTCTTCGATTTTTGCATAAAACCCATTTTCCCCAAAAACTCAACCTAACTCTAATCTCAATTAAAATCTACACTTAAAGCATCTATCTAGAACCCACCTGATAATCGGAGAGGAGTTTGAAGAAGATGATGAATCGATGAAGAGATGATGAAGATCCAAGCTCTCCTTCTTCCACTTTCTCCACTTTCTCTCTTTTTCTTCCCTTTTTCTCTTCTTCTTCTTACTATCTTCTTTTTCTTTCTCTTTCTCTTTCCAAATATATATATATATATAACCCAATATTATATCATATAAATCCAATAGAGTAAAAATATCTCCAATTGATATTTTGTCATTTCAACCCAATTGATCAATTATTAGAGTTAACTTAAAATACTCCCTTAACTAATAAATATCACTTTGCCTTTTAATAATTGATCTCTTGTAATGTCCAATTGAGCACTTAATTAATACGGGGTATTACACTCTCCCCCCCTTAAATTGAAATTCGCCCCCGAATTTCCTTCGTTCAACAATAACCACTTCTTGCATCATTGTCTAAGTTCCACACTCACTTCACTTTCGTTAACCTTCTGTTCAATTCTGACGCATACCAATTCTAACTTGGTTTCATAGACCCAAATTCTTATTTTCACAACTTAATAACTTCACGTCCTTAATCATACTCTTGTTCTAACATCGAGTTAACTTCCAACTTTGCTTCCCCAACTCATCTGTTGTTTCTTACTAACACACTTGGTCGCACTTTACCACTGAAAGAAGGTACCATTCTACTTTCCTCTACTGAGTCACAAACCAAACCGTAATACCTTATCTTGATTCAGGATAACAAACACTCAACAAACCCTTATGAGGTAATTCGGTAATTCCTTCCCTTTATGTAATTACCGACATCTATCCTTTCATAAATCCTTTAACAATAGGGCCACTTCATCTAGTCAAACAACTTCTTTACCAGTTCCAGTTGGTCTGGTACTAAACATTGTAACCATTAAATCCGATACTTCCTTTCTTTCGGATCACACCAAACGGTAACACACTTAGAACGAAACCTCCTTATATCCGTACTTACAAGCAACAATCTTCAAATCCTTATTATTCTGACCGGTTCTTCCATTGTCACCTTCCACTACGCAATTTAAATCTAACAGTGGAACACCACAATTTCATAAGCATTACCAAGTAGCTAACAGTCCACGAAAAACACACTTATCCAATGGGTCCTTACTAACCAATGGCATACGAAACTTACTGACGTCTTTTGGTAGAACAATTTCCTCGCCAACACACAATATAATAACATTCGTCCCAACTCTCTAGACGATAAAGATGCATGAGTTATACTGTTACAACCATAACATATATAACTCCAATTCCATTCAAGACTTGAACCCATATATACAAAATAGCTTAACAACTTCTGGTTCTGGTTACCACATTCCAAATCGATTCTCCTTACGGTTTCCGACTTACTCAGGGTTTCTTGCTGATTCAAGATCTCATCCAATAACAGCGTAACACCAACATAGAACTTCAATCACACGCGAGATACCACTTACCAAAACTCGAACCATTCAATTCGAAATTGTGAGTTTCCACCACCACAATTCTCACACAACACTTCATACGCAAAAACTTCGTTGAAGTCCATACCACGCTTCTCGGTTGAATCCACTTTTCTTAATCGTTACGTTCCATATACGATTCTAAGTCACATACTTATCTTCGGTACGTCCAATTCTTACTAGTACTTGGAAAGATAACTTTTCAAATTTCCTTCTCAGGTTAAAACACCACTTCACACAACTGGTACCACTCTCACGGTCTAAATCTAATGTCGTGAACTCACGGAAGATAACAATTACCAACTCGGACCAACCGTCCATACCTTACAATGGCCATAATTACACACCGAAATATATTCCTTGCGGGATCAATACTTTGTGAGTATTTTCCTACTTCGTTCTTAAGATTCTCAACGGTAATGATAACAATACTCTTAAGACTTTCTCACAAGGTCACTTCTTCAACGCTAACTCTCTTACTGCCTGCACAAATGGCCAACTATGCCACACTCTTCCAGAAGTCATGTTTCAAAAATGCAAATCCTTCCTTCACCTACTTGCAATCTTGTTCTCCATTCACACAATACTCTCCACTCAGAGCAACACAAGGAAACAAAACGCAGATGATGGTTCCTAAGGGATTTCACAATTACACACACGTTAATCGATCAACCACCTGAGTTAACCGGTTAACTTCTCCAAAATTCTACGTAAAGCACCCTTCATGCACGTGTTAAACGGTTAACCCCATTGTGTTAGTCGGTTAACACTGCTACAGAACGAAACCCAGTTTCTTCTTAATTCAAAGTCATCCCTACTCAACCCATCGATCCGATTTGTTCTAACTCGAAATATCATTCTCAACTCACGGCTTCTTAACTTGTATCACATTTACCAACCATGATCCACTCGAAGTAAAACCAACAAAGTTGACAACACACTCCAACCAAGTGATAGGCAAAAATTCCAAATTCTCTCGCGGTCACCTTACAAATCTTCAGTGGGGTAGTTCATTTCCTACTCATACAACTATACCAGCGGAAAGTCAATAATAACGACATTCTAGGGTTTTAGTCACCACTCATACTTGATTCGTCCATAAGCAACACCCGACACCCATCCATCACGCGGTACTACGAAAACGATGGACATCTCATTTCAAGCATACCACCTTACCCTCTCACTTAACTCCCTGGACGAGAATAAAACCACAATGTTCTTAGTCCAACAAAAGGTAGATTCCGAATATTCCAATTATCCACAAATACAGAAGTTCTCTCTATACTTGAAAATAAATCGGGGCAATGCATCCTCTTGAAGAACCTTCCCATCACTTCGTACACATTAACCGGGATTTCTTACCCTTCACCATCCATTGCACACCACACTTACACTTAAGTCACTAAATGAAATGCTTGCATCCGATAATTCTCATTAACTAACTACAAGACCTTTCCGGTATGAATCGCTCCATGATTTATACTTAGTCCGTAACAAGTCTTGGTTTTGCTTCTCGTTGTTTTTCTACAACCTTGTTCCTTAAAATACAATACCCACTGTTCCACAAAGTACGTCTCTTCATACTTATCTCAAGAATAAGAATCCAACACGTACACTTGTAATCACAGTGCTACCACTACGCTCGTTCTTAATACCAAAGTGTAACTTTCCATGCCACATCATACTTACTAGAGTTCTGACGGGTGAACCATCCTTGGTTACACTTCCTTAACGTAATCCTCAACAACTACTCAATAGCTCTAGTACACAATCGTCCAAAAATACATTCCTTTGTCATTTCCTCATATATACTGTTGACACCGTTTTCTACCTCGTGCTTACTTTCGCTCTCCCTGGTACTCCTCCTAAGTCCAAATATAAAACCATCTTACTGCGATTCCCTTAGATTCCAAGATACTTACTCTATATCTGAATACAACTTCTTCCGGTCCGTATCGCTATGCTTTTTGTTACTAACTGAAGTCCACACTTTCTCCGGCACAAAACCTTATACTGTTCCTTGGGTATTTTAACAATTCAAATTTCCAAAATGGCCTCTTATCAAATGAAGAAAATCCCGATGTAACATCTCGAACTTGATCTCTCTATATAACTGAATATACGTCATTCATCACCCACTCTTCGTCCGACACATACTTATTCAACTTGAAGCATGTAACCACATCCTGGTGTTTCCTTCTCATACATCTCTACTACCTTAGGTTCCCATAAAAGTCGGACATCCTTGACCCTCAACTTTTGAACTAGTCGGAAGATATTATTCCGAACACACTCCTTAATGTACTTTCGCCCATTCAAGATACCTTAATGACCATAGAAATTGAGGCACCAAAATTTATCTCACCTCCGGACCTTGTGTCACACATTTCACAAAACAACTTTCTCTTTCCACGGAATGGGATTACTTGAAATTTCTATCCAAATCAGTGGTCGATCCATCTCTACGAGCGACTTTACAAAATCCTCAATACCTTAATCAATCATCCGATAGAGATCTTTAACTTCCTGACTCCATCCTTTCCAAATGATTGCTTTACAGCCCAACACTCTTAAATTCCATGTTACACAAGCACAACTTCTACTAAAACCTCACTGAGCCTACCAAAACTCCACACTACTAACTCTTGGTTTGAGCATACTCTCACAGCACAAGTTCCGACAACACTACAGAGTCCTCGTGGTCGCTCAACCATGATTCTACCTATCACATACACAGTATTAGGTTGATCAGGCCCAACACTAGATAGTATGATATTAAGTTTCATGACGGCAAGACACACTTAAGAGGCAGGAATAAATTTACTTATGATGTTTCAAGGCTAGGTCGAGGACACGACCTGCTCTGATACCAACTGTAACACCCTGTATAATATTCATCTAGAATAATACCATACAAGTGTTTTTATTTGGTACTGACACATCAAAAGTTCCTAATGACATAATTCACATACTTGTCCATTCCTTAAACATAATACAACTATGGCACAAGCTATGGGAATTAGCCAAAAATAAAATAAAACTAAGATCGATATACAATATTCCTCATTGTACAAGAACAATAAAATACACAGCGGAATAAGCTTAACTAAGCTTCTCTTGAAACATCCAATCATAGCTTCACTTGTAAATCAACCTGCAATCCGAACCTGAAATAAAGCAACTATAGTGGGGTGAGATACATCAAATCTCAGTGAGTTCCCTATCTTATAGATTCTCTCGGCTTTACAAGGTTCTAACGATCCTAACTCAAGTCCGGGGGAAGGGAAAGGACTCTTGAGTTCACAATTCAATTCTCACACTATATGGAAACATGCCATGAGTTTATCAACCCAAAAGTATCACTAATCGATAACCACACCAAGGTATCCCTTATTCCCGACCTTTTCTACGTCTAGAAGTCGATCCGGGTCATGGATCCTTGCAATCTACTTGACATACGAATGGATTCGGGTTCTACGGGCCTTATACCGTTATGAACCGTCACTTCTCACGGGCCTTATACCGTCACAAGCCTACGCTCCATGGGCGCCATTCGTACAGCACGGGGAATCAAACCTGCCAAGTAGTTGTGCATCTGTTTCAGAGGAGCTCGAGACCCATGAAACGCACTCACAAGATAAACCGGTTACGATTACATGATCAGATACAACAAAACGACTGTATTCGACAATCACAAGGCTATAATGCCTTACCCAAAGAACACAAGGTTCACACACATGTTCCATACTAGTGTCTCACTCTCCTCTAGACCATTACTCGGCAAAGATACACATCTACATCGAATGCACGAGCATCGCCATCTAGATTATTCATCAATCCTAGTCGCACCCTAGAATCATATCATTATGTTTTGGGGTAAGTTTGCTCACTCTTCCTAATTCATTTTAACATGCATATTCTTTCATTCACAATTCACAATTAGATAGACATATCATGATTTCATAATAGAACAATATACAACAATTTAAACATAAATATATCACTTTTGAACTTTCCCGATTATTTAATCGGTTGGTAAAATCAACATGTTTCACTTCCATTGCATAAAATATTTCCCCGGCTTTACATCGATATAAAGAATGATCGAAACCGATATACGAGTCGAAAGTTATGAATTTCTCACTAAAGGAAGAATTTCAACTCCCAGACCTGCGCGCTGAGCGCACCCCCTCTGCCCGCTGAGCACGCGAGCTACTGCCTGGAGGGGTTGCAGGAATTCAACACCGCGCTGAGCGGGCTCCTGCGCGCTGAGCGCGCTCTGCGATTTTCAGAAAAATAAATCTTTGATTCTCAACCAAATCCAACCAAACTTCATAACAATTAACAACAGAGGATTCTACACATATTTCAATCATGCTACATAATTTCTAACACATTTCAACCGTTCGATTCTTCGATTTTTGCATAAAACCCATTTTCCCCAAAAACTCAACCTAACTCTAATCTCAATTAAAATCTACACTTAAAGCATCTATCTAGAACCCACCTGATAATCGGAGAGGAGTTTGAAGAAGATGATGAATCGATGAAGAGATGATGAAGATCCAAGCTCTCCTTCTTCCACTTTCTCCACTTTCTCTCTTTTTCTTCCCTTTTTCTCTTCTTCTTCTTACTATCTTCTTTTTCTTTCTCTTTCTCTTTCCAAATATATATATATATATATAACCCAATATTATATCATATAAATCCAATAGAGTAAAAATATCTCCAATTGATATTTTGTCATTTCAACCCAATTGATCAATTATTAGAGTTAACTTAAAATACTCCCTTAACTAATAAATATCACTTTGCCTTTTAATAATTGATCTCTTGTAATGTCCAATTGAGCACTTAATTAATACGGGGTATTACATGAAGCACGTTCAAATTGTTTTCAGCTTAATAACGTTATTATTGTGTGTGAGTAACACTCATTAAGGAATTGATCGGAAGGAGAAAACTAAAGATATTAGAGTGGAAGAATTTAGATTACGGAATTAATTAGGATCAAATTAAAATAAATTAGGTAGAATTCATATTTTCATAATTACGTCTTTAATTTATGCATCTTCCTATATTATAAGGGAAAGGTTTTCATCTTTGTATCCCATTTGTAGTATTTGTGTTAGAAAAGATATATTAATGTTACATATGCAAAAATTGGTCATAGATAAATCTCTTATAAATTTTAGAAAATACAAAATAAATATACGTTTATACACTTCTATTTGTTTCCCTAAGCATGACACATAATCTTTTTATAAAGGTCTTTTTGAATTGCTTATAGGTTGATAAACTTAATTTTAAAATACAACATGTTTTTAGCACACTAGATTAAAAAATATACTTATATTAAAAATATATTAAATTAAATTTAAATATTTAATTATAATTTTATATAAAATATTCATTATCAATTTAAATACTTTAATATAAATTTTATAAAAAATATTCGTTATCAATTTAAATATTTAAATATTAATTTACATAAGTAAACAATAAAATAGTTGTGATTAAATAATATAAAAAACAACTACGAAATAATCGTCATCAATACATGAAAGTAAAGGGACAACTCCACTCCATAAGACTCAGGGTATAAAACTAATTATCCAAAATGAAAGGTACAGTTTTTGGTCTCTATTTTTTATGACAGTTATCTTGAATCTTGAACTGGCTTAAAAGGTAAGCTAACCTGCCCAGATTGCTTGAACAATAGATGAAGCACGTTCAAATTGTTTTTAGCTTAATAACGTTATTATTGTGTGTGTGAGTAACACTAATTAAGGAATTGATCGGAAGGAGAAAACAAAAGATATTAGAGTGGAAGAAATTAGATTACATAATTAATTAGGATCAAATTAAAATAAATTAGGTAGAATTCATATTTTTACAATGACGTCTTTAATTTATGCATCTTCCTATATTATAAGGGAAAGGTTTTCATCTTTGTATCCCATTTGTAGTATTTGTGTTAGAAAAGATATATTAATTTTACATATGCAAAAATTGTTCATAGATAAATCTCTTATAAATTTTAGAAAATACAAAATAAATATACGTTTATACACTTCTATTTGTTTCCCTAAGCATGACACATAATCTTTTTATAAAGGTCTTTTTGAATTGCTTATAGGTTGATTAACTTAATTTTAAAATACAACATGTTTTTAGCACACTAGATTAAAAAATATACTTATATTAAAAATATATTAAATTAAATTTAAATATTTAATTATAATTTTATATAAAATATTCATTATCAATTTAAATACTTTAATATAAATTTTATAAAAAATATTTGTTATCAATTTAAATATTTAAATATTAATTTACATAAGTAAAAAATAAAATAGTTGTGATTAAATAATATAAAAAACAAATAAGAAATAATCGTCATCAATACATGAAAGTAAAGGGACAACTCCACTCCATAAGACTCAAGGTATAAAACTAATTATCCAAAATGAAAAGTACAGTTTTTGGTCTCTATTTTTTACGACAGTTATCTTGAATCTTGAACTGACTTAAAAGGTAAGGTAACCTGCCCAGATTGCTTGAACAATAGATGAAGCACGTTCAAATTGTTTTCAGCTTAATAACGTTATTATTGTGTGTGAGTAACACTCATTAAGGAATTGATCGGAAGGAGAAAACAAAAGATATTAGAGTGGAAGAAATTAGATTACGGAATTAATTAGGATCAAATTAAAATAAATTAGGTAGAATTCATATTTTCACAATTACGTCTTTAATTTATGCATCTTCCTATATTATAAGGGAAAGGTTTTCATCTTTGTATCCCATTTGTAGTATTTGTGTTAGAAAAGATATATTAATGTTACATATGCAAAAATTGGTCATAGATAAATCTCTTATAAATTTTAGAAAATACAAAATAAATATATGTTTATACACTTCTATTTGTTTCCCTAAGCATGACACATAATCTTTTTATAAAGGTCTTTTTGAATTGCTTATAGGTTGATAAACTTAATTTTAAAATACAACATGTTTTTAGCACACTAGATTAAAAAATATACTTATATTAAAAATATATTAAATTAAATTTAAATATTTAATTATAATTTTATATAAAATATTCATTATCAATTTAAATACTTTAATATAAATTTTATAAAAAATATTTGTTATCAATTTAAATATTTAAATATTAATTTACATAAGTAAACAATAAAATATTTGTGATTAAATAATATAAAAAACAACTAAGAAATAATCGTCATCAATACATGAAAGTAAAGGGACAACTCCACTCCATAAGACTCAGGGTATAAAACTAATTATCCAAAATGAAAGGTACAGTTTTTGGTCTCTATTTTTTTTTACAGTTATCTTGAATCTTGAACTGGCTTAAAAGGTAAGCTAACCTGCCCAGATTGCTTGAACAATAGATGAAGCACGTTCAAATTGTTTTTAGCTTAATAACGTTATTATTGTGTGTGTGAGTAACACTAATTAAGGAATTGATCGGAAGGAGAAAACAAAAGATATTAGTGTAATACCCCGTAAATTTATAAACGCTCGAGTTAATATTATTATGATCAACTGGGTTCCGGAGTACTCTGAGTAATTATTTGATAAAATAATTGGAGTAAACTGACGAACTCAGAGTCGATTAAATTAATAGTATTTAACGTTGAGTTTTTATAATTTGATGTATTTGAGCTAATTTTGAACATTTAGTAGTGTTACTAAAAATGATAGTTTCTATACTATCTATTTTCTTTTCATTTTCCTTGAAAACCAAACAAAAGCTAAAAGAGAAAGATAGAAAGAAAGAAAAGGAAAAAGGGAAGGAAGGAAAGGAAAAGAAAGAGGAAGAAGAGAAATTTTCCAAAAGCTCAAGAATCATCATCAATTCATCTGTTCTTCGTTTAATCGTCTCAGTATCAACCTCCTCGTCTAGTAATCCAGGTGGGTTCTAGTTAGACTCTTTAGAGTAGAGTTTTGTTGAGTTTAGAGTTAGGTTGAAATTGTGAAAATTGAATCTTTTTGCACAAAATTCGTGAATCTAACTGCTAAATGCAATGTTTGATTATATGTTATACTGGTTGTGATGTTATAACATGTTTTGATGCATTTTGATTGATGAAAAATGGGATTTGGGGTTGATTTTGGATCAACCCGTAGCAGAAAATTCTGCAGGAACTTCTGCATTTTTTCTCTGCCCATACGCGTATGGAGCATGTCAATACGCGTATGGAGCTTGTCAATACGCGTACGGCAAGGGCAATACGCGTATGGATGGCCGGGCATTTTGAACAATACGCGTATCGGTTGGGGCAATACGCGTATGGCTGGGCGAGCTTTTGGGCATACGCGTACGGGGAATGCCAATACGCGTACGGCCAGGAGAGTTACAGAATCCTGCTGTTGTGATTTATTTTCCGATCGATTGTTTGCAATACCGTAACTTTTTGTACGTAACTCGGATTGGAACAATTTTGATATCGTTGGAAAGATAATAAAATGTACTTTCTTATTAAAATGGTTTTAAGATCGTCGGCCGATTTAATTAAGTCGGGATTTCTGAAATTGTGTCGTTTTATCGACTTTTACCTGTTAATTGTGTGTAATTATTATTGACAATATATGCATGTTAAAATATGGACTAGGCAGGGTGAGGATTATTACCAAAACTGTGTCGGAAGTGTGAATTGTTCCATGTGTGGCAACGCTCGTGCATGAAAGGCCGAGGCGTATGCATTTCTGTTTATCAATAACCACAGTTGTGCGGTGTAGTTCATGAGACTCGAGCACCTCCTCTGAACGTTATACACAACTACTTGGCAGGTTTGAGTCCCGTGTTAAGTACGGTTGGAGCCTACGGGTAAAGAGACTTGTGACGGTGTACGGGCCGTGAGAAGTGACGGATCACGGTGTACGGACCGGTGATCCCGAATCCAATCGTATGCCAAGTAGCTACAAGGATCCATGACTCGGATCGCCTTCTAGACGTAGAAGGGTACGGGAAAAGGGGATACCTTGGTATTGGTTATTGATATGTGAGTTCTTGAGTGTACGGACTCAGAACGTACTTCGGTACTTTGTGAATCCTTGAGTTTACAGGCTCAAGAGGTACTTCGGTACTAGTGTGAGTTTACAGGCTCACTGTGGCGGTTACTTGTGTGTGTGTACTCATGGTCTTTCCCCTTTCCCCTTGGACATGAGTTAGGACTTTGTTAGAACCTTGTAAAGCCGAGAGGACTTTAAGATAGGGAACTCACTGAGATTTGATGTATCTCACCCCACTGTTGTTGTTTACATCACAGGTTCTGCAGGTTCGGCGAAGGGTAAGGACAAGGTTATTTGACTTTCCTTACGGATCGTGGTTTTGTGATGGCATGGCTTCCGCTATGGCGTTATGTTTTGAGATCATTGTATTGATCTAGTTCTTAGTTTTTATCATTTTGGAACATCTTGTATATGTAATGCCTTAGACTTTTAGGTGTTTTGTATTAGAGGCATTTATATATATAATGTGTTAACTAGGAACTTATTATGTTTCAGTACCAAAAGTGAAACTCATGTATAATATATGATTTGATGCATGTATTATTATATGGTCCTTACAGTTGGTATCAAAGCAGGTCGTATCCTCGACCTAGCCATGAAATAGAATAAGTGTTTCTTTCCGTTTCATATGCGGCGTGTCGCCATGGGTCTTGTCTGTTATATTTATGGTATTGAGTCTGATCAACTTAATCCTATTGATATGGAATTCAGGAACATGGCTGATAGACGCAGAAACAACCGTGGAAGACCAAGAACTACTCCAGCTGGGACAGTTCCACAAGGTGATGAAGGGAATGCCCCGTTGTACCAATTTATGCAACAGATGCAGCAACAGCAGAATCAGTTCATGCAAGGAATGATGCAACAAATGGCTGATGGTCTGCATCCTCCAGTGGTTGTTCCGGAAGTTACGGGAGGAACCTACAGGGAATTTGTTCGTATGAATCCTCCGGAGTTTCAAGGAGGGCTAGATCCGGTGAAGGCACACGAATGGATAACAGGAATGGAACGGATTTTTCTGATAGTTCATTGTAGTGAGGAGAATAAGGTGGTCTTTGCTTCTCACTGGTTGAAGGGTCCTGCCATGAGGTGGTGGGAGAGCGCTTCAGCCTTGATGACAACTCAGGAAGTGCCAAAAGTGTGGGAACAGTTTAAGGTAATCTTTATGGAGAAATATTTTCCGAGTTCTTTAAGGTCTCAAAAGGAGTTTGAGTTCCAACAGTTGAGACAGGGAAATTTATCAGTGGCTTCTTATGCGGAACAATTTGAGATCATGGCTGACTATTCTAGACAGGCCATGTATGCTCCTGACGAGAGGTGGAAGATAGACCAGTTTCTGTTTGGGTTAAGGGCTGAGATTTCACACAGCGTGTCTCAACGGGAATTTGCTACTTATGCTGAAATGTTAAGACAATGTTATGTGGCGGAAAATAGCTTGAAAAAGATACAAATGGAGGTGGATTCGAACAGGGTAACTCAAGGTGACCGTGGAAGGTCGAATCAACAGTTTAGGCACAGGCAACAGTCTTCCAAAGGGAAGCAAGTACAGGGCTCTAGAACTAGTGTACCTCCAGTATGTCGCACTTGTGGGAGGAGTCATTTTCGTAGGTGCTATTCGGATGGGATACGGTGTTATCAGTGTAACAAGATGGGTCATGTAGCGAGGGATTGTCCTCAGGGTAGAAATCAGACACAAGGGAAGACTACTGGTCGAGTATATACTCTGGATGCAAGGAAAGCAAAGGGTGATAATTCCTTGATTGCGGGTACGTGTTTTGTTAATGGTCAACCTTGTTTTGTTTTATTTGACTGTGGGGCTACACATTCTTTTGTGTCTTTAAGATGTGTGAAGCGACTTGGGTTGCAAACTATTCCTTTGTTTCCTCCTATGGTGGTTACTACTGCCATGGATGAAATGGTTGAAACACCACTGATGTGTGAAAATTGTGTGTTGTCGGTGAACGAAAGAGTCTTCCAGATTGATCTTATTTGTCTGCCGCTCAAGAAAGTGGATGTTGTTCTGGGAATGGACTGGCTTTCAGCTAATTCGGTTTTTATCGGTTGTGAGGAGAAGCTAATTATTATTCCATCTGCTGAGGCTACTCCGAAAGATGTATTATCAACGATTTTAGAAGGTACGGTGGGAATGGTAAATTTCTTGTTTGAGAAAGAGAAATCTGTTTTATTGGTTCTTACTAAGGAAGGAAGTAGTGAACAGCAAGTTCTGAGTATTCCAATAGTGTGTGAATTTCCTGAAGTGTTTCCTGAGGATGTTTCTTCTCTTCCTCCGGAGAGAGAAGTTGAGTTCTCTATTGACCTGATACCGGGAACGGCTCCTATATCTGTTTCTCCGTATCGGATGGCACCGCTTGAATTAAGAGAATTAAAGGACCAATTGGAGGACTTGATGTCCAACCATTTCGTTAGGCCTAGTGTTTCACCGTGGGGAGCTCCAGTGTTGTTGGTAAAGAAGAAAGATGGGGGAATGCGTTTGTGCATTGATTATCGTAAGTTGAATAAAGTTACCATTAAGAATAAGTATCCCTTACCAAGGATAGACGACTTATTAGATCAATTGAAAGGAGCCTGTGTGTTCTCGAAGATTGATTTACGGTCGGGTTATCATCAGATTCGAGTGAAGAGTTCCGATGTGCCAAAGACTGCATTTAGAACCCGTTATGGTCATTACGAATTCTTAGTGATGCCTTTCGGTGTGACTAATGCTCCAGCTGTTTTCATGGATTACATGAATCGAATATTTCAGGCTTACTTGGACCAATTTGTGGTAATCTTTATTGACGACATTCTTATTTATTCTCGTACTCCACAAGAACACGGAGAACATCTGAGGATTGTCTTATCGGTCTTGCAAGAGAAGCAATTGTTTGCTAAGTTGAGCAAGTGTGAGTTTTGGATGTCGGAAGTTAATTTTCTTGGACATGTGATATCTCGAGGTGGTGTGGCAGTGGATCCATCGAAAGTAGAAGCAGTAATTAATTGGGAGAGACCGAGAAATGTTTCAGAAGTCAGAAGTTTCTTGGGATTGGCCGGTTACTATAGAAGGTTTATCAAGGGCTTTTCTCAATTGGCCTTACCAATGACGAAACTTACTCGGAAGGATGTTACGTTTGAATGGGATTCAGGTTGCGAACAAAGTTTTATGCATTTGAAGGAGAGTTTGACGAGTGCTCCGGTATTAATTATTCCTGATCCTAACAACTCTTATGAAGTATTCTGTGATGCTTCTAGGAGGGGATTAGGGGGTGTTCTGATGCAAGGTGGTCAAGTGGTAGCTTATGCTTCTCGACAGTTAAAAGTTCATGAGAAGAATTATCCAACTCATGATTTGGAACTAGCTGCAGTGGTTTTTGCACTGAAGGTGTGGCGTCATTATTTATATGGTGTACGTTTTGAAATGTTCAGTGACCACAAAAGTTTGAAGTATTTGTTTGATCAAAAGGAGTTGAATATGCGACAAAGAAGGTGGATGGAGTACTTAAAGGATTATGACTTAGAATTGAAGTATCATCCAGGAAAGGCGAATAAAGTAGCGGATGCTTTAAGTCGGAAAATGGTTCATAGTGCGGAATTGATGATTTTGGAGTATTCATTGTTGGAAAAGTTTAGAGATCTTAATCTCCAGTTTGTGTGGACTCCGAATGGTGTGATTATGGGAAATTTGAATGTCAATTCTACCTTGAGAGTTGAGATTCAACAGGCACAATTGTTAGAGGAAGAGTTACAAGAATTGTTACTTCAGCCGGGTTTTACACGAGCGACAGATGGGATTGTTCTGTTTAATCAAAGGATTTGTGTTCCGAGGGATGAGGCATTGAAAAGGAAGATCTTAGACGAAGCTCATAAAGGTACTTTTACGATACATCCTGGTTCTTCAAAGATGTATCAGGATTTAAAGAAGGATTATTGGTGGCCTGGGATGAAAAAGGATATAGCGGGATATGTGTCAGAATGTGCGGTGTGCCAACAGGTGAAGATTGAACACCAAAGACCGGGCGGTTTGTTACAACCTTTGGATATTCCAGTTTGGAAGTGGGATAGTATTTCTATGGATTTTGCAGTGGGTTTACCCCGTACCCAAGGTGGGTATGATTCTATTTGGGTGATTGTAGATCGACTAACGAAATCTGCACACTTCTTAGCCGTAAAGACTACTCATAAGGCAAGTCATCTTGCAAGGTTGTTTATTGCTGAGATTGTGAGATTGCATGGTATTCCTTCTAGTATTGTGTCCGATAGATATCCGAAGTTTACTTCGAGATTTTGGAAAGTGTTCCAACAAGCGATGGGTACGAATTTGTGTTTGAGCACGTCGAATCATCCTCAAACGGATGGTCAGACTGAACGAACAATACAAACGATGGAGGATATGTTAAGAGCTTGTGTGTTAGAGAGTAGAGGGAATTGGAAAGAACTTTTGCCGTTAATTGAGTTTTCCTATAACAATAGTTATCATGCGAGCATCGGTATGGCTCCGTATGAAGCATTGTATGGGAGGAAGTGTAGAACACCTTTGTGTTGGGCTGAAATTGGCGAAGATAGAATTTTGGGACCCGAGATTATTCAAGAGACTACGGAAAAGATTCGAATGATCCGCGAGAAGGTTAAACAAGCACAAGATCGTCAAAAGAGTTATGCGGACAATCGTAGGAGACCTTTGGAATTTGAGGAGGGTGACCATGTATTTCTGAAAGTTACTCCGAGATTGAGATTGAAAGGACCGTTTAAGTCACGTAAGTTAAGTCCGAGATACGTGGGACCGTATCAGATTTTAGAAAGGATTGGTGAAGTTGCTTATAGATTAGCCTTACCACCCTCTCTATCCGAGATGCATGACGTTTTTCACGTATCTCAGCTCCGTAAGTTTATTCCTGATCCTCTTCGGCCAATTCTACCCGAATCAGTGGAAATTGAAGCGGATTTGACTTTTGAACCACAACCGAGTTGTATTGTGGGAAGGGAAACAAAAGTGTTAAGGAACAAAGATATTCCACTTGTTAAGGTGCAATGGGATATGACGCATCCGGGCGATGCTACTTGGGAGCTAGAATCGGAAATGCGAGATTCTTATCCACATCTGTTCAGGTAATATTCTAAATTCGAGGACGAATTTCTATTTAAGGGGGGGAGGATGTAATACCCCGTAAATTTATAAACGCTCGAGTTAATATTATTATGATCAACTGGGTTCCGGAGTACTCTGAGTAATTATTTGATAAAATAATTGGAGTAAACTGACGAACTCAGAGTCGATTAAATTAATAGTATTTAACGTTGAGTTTTTATAATTTGATGTATTTGAGCTAATTTTGAACATTTAGTAGTGTTACTAAAAATGATAGTTTCTATACTATCTATTTTCTTTTCATTTTCCTTGAAAACCAAACAAAAGCTAAAAGAGAAAGATAGAAAGAAAGAAAAGGAAAAAGGGAAGGAAGGAAAGGAAAAGAAAGAGGAAGAAGAGAAATTTTCCAAAAGCTCAAGAATCATCATCAATTCATCTGTTCTTCGTTTAATCGTCTCAGTATCAACCTCCTCGTCTAGTAATCCAGGTGGGTTCTAGTTAGACTCTTTAGAGTAGAGTTTTGTTGAGTTTAGAGTTAGGTTGAAATTGTGAAAATTGAATCTTTTTGCACAAAATTCGTGAATCTAACTGCTAAATGCAATGTTTGATTATATGTTATACTGGTTGTGATGTTATAACATGTTTTGATGCATTTTGATTGATGAAAAATGGGATTTGGGGTTGATTTTGGATCAACCCGTAGCAGAAAATTCTGCAGGAACTTCTGCATTTTTTCTCTGCCCATACGCGTATGGAGCATGTCAATACGCGTATGGAGCTTGTCAATACGCGTACGGCAAGGGCAATACGCGTATGGATGGCCGGGCATTTTGAGCAATACGCGTATCGGTTGGGGCAATACGCGTATGGCTGGGCGAGCTTTTGGGCATACGCGTACGGGGAATGCCAATACGCGTACGGCCAGGAGAGTTACAGAATCCTGCTGTTGTGATTTATTTTCCGATCGATTGTTTGCAATACCGTAACTTTTTGTACGTAACTCGGATTGGAACAATTTTGATATCGTTGGAAAGATAATAAAATGTACTTTCTTATTAAAATGGTTTTAAGATCGTCGGCCGATTTAATTAAGTCGGGATTTCTGAAATTGTGTCGTTTTATCGACTTTTACCTGTTAATTGTGTGTAATTATTATTGACAATATATGCATGTTAAAATATGGACTAGGCAGGGTGAGGATTATTACCAAAACTGTGTCGGAAGTGTGAATTGTTCCATGTGTGGCAACGCTCGTGCATGAAAGGCCGAGGCGTATGCATTTCTGTTTATCAATAACCACAGTTGTGCGGTGTAGTTCATGAGACTCGAGCACCTCCTCTGAACGTTATACACAACTACTTGGCAGGTTTGAGTCCCGTGTTAAGTACGGTTGGAGCCTACGGGTAAAGAGACTTGTGACGGTGTACGGGCCGTGAGAAGTGACGGATCACGGTGTACGGACCGGTGATCCCGAATCCAATCGTATGCCAAGTAGCTACAAGGATCCATGACTCGGATCGCCTTCTAGACGTAGAAGGGTACGGGAAAAGGGGATACCTTGGTATTGGTTATTGATATGTGAGTTCTTGAGTGTACGGACTCAGAACGTACTTCGGTACTTTGTGAATCCTTGAGTTTACAGGCTCAAGAGGTACTTCGGTACTAGTGTGAGTTTACAGGCTCACCGTGGCGGTTACTTGTGTGTGTGTACTCATGGTCTTTCCCCTTTCCCCTTGGACATGAGTTAGGACTTTGTTAGAACCTTGTAAAGCCGAGAGGACTTTAAGATAGGGAACTCACTGAGATTTGATGTATCTCACCCCACTGTTGTTGTTTACATCACAGGTTCTGCAGGTTCGGCGAAGGGTAAGGACAAGGTTATTTGACTTTCCTTACGGATCGTGGTTTTGTGATGGCATGGCTTCCGCTATGGCGTTATGTTTTGAGATCATTGTATTGATCTAGTTCTTAGTTTTTATCATTTTGGAACATCTTGTATATGTAATGCCTTAGACTTTTAGGTGTTTTGTATTAGAGGCATTTATATATATAATGTGTTAACTAGGAACTTATTATGTTTCAGTACCAAAAGTGAAACTCATGTATAATATATGATTTGATGCATGTATTATTATATGGTCCTTACAATTAGAGTGGAAGAAATTAGATTACATAATTAATTAGGATCAAATTAAAATAAATTAGGTAGAATTCATATTTTTACAATGACGTCTTTAATTTATGCATCTTCCTATATTATAAGGGAAAGGTTTTCATCTTTGTATCCCATTTGTAGTATTTGTGTTAGAAAAGATATATTAATTTTACATATGCAAAAATTGTTCATAGATAAATCTCTTATAAATTTTAGAAAATACAAAATAAATATACGTTTATACACTTCTATTTGTTTCCCTAAGCATGACACATAATCTTTTTATAAAGGTCTTTTTGAATTGCTTATAGGTTGATTAACTTAATTTTAAAATACAACATGTTTTTAGCACACTAGATTAAAAAATATACTTATATTAAAAATATATTAAATTAAATTTAAATATTTAATTATAATTTTATATAAAATATTCATTATCAATTTAAATACTTTAATATAAATTTTATAAAAAATATTTGTTATCAATTTAAATATTTAAATATTAATTTACATAAGTAAAAAATAAAATAGTTGTGATTAAATAATATAAAAAACAACTAAGAAATAATCGTCATCAATACATGAAAGTAAAGGGACAACTCCACTCCATAAGACTCAAGGTATAAAACTAATTATCCAAAATGAAAAGTACAGTTTTTGGTCTCTATTTTTTACGACAGTTATCTTGAATCTTGAACTGACTTAAAAGGTAAGGTAACCTGCCCAGATTGCTTGAACAATAGATGAAGCACGTTCAAATTGTTTTCAGCTTAATAACGTTATTATTGTGTGTGAGTAACACTCATTAAGGAATTGATCGGAAGGAGAAAACAAAAGATATTAGAGTGGAAGAAATTAGATTACGGAATTAATTAGGATCAAATTAAAATAAATTAGGTAGAATTCATATTTTCACAATTACGTCTTTAATTTATGCATCTTCCTATATTATAAGGGAAAGGTTTTCATCTTTGTATCCCATTTGTAGTATTTGTGTTAGAAAAGATATATTAATGTTACATATGCAAAAATTGGTCATAGATAAATCTCTTATAAATTTTAGAAAATACAAAATAAATATATGTTTATACACTTCTATTTGTTTCCCTAAGCATGACACATAATCTTTTTATAAAGGTCTTTTTGAATTGCTTATAGGTTGATAAACTTAATTTTAAAATACAACATGTTTTTAGCACACTAGATTAAAAAATATACTTATATTAAAAATATATTAAATTAAATTTAAATATTTAATTATAATTTTATATAAAATATTCATTATCAATTTAAATACTTTAATATAAATTTTATAAAAAATATTTGTTATCAATTTAAATATTTAAATATTAATTTACATAAGTAAACAATAAAATATTTGTGATTAAATAATATAAAAAACAACTAAGAAATAATCGTCATCAATACATGAAAGTAAAGGGACAACTCCACTCCATAAGACTCAGGGTATAAAACTAATTATCCAAAATGAAAGGTACAGTTTTTGGTCTCTATTTTTTTTTACAGTTATCTTGAATCTTGAACTGGCTTAAAAGGTAAGCTAACCTGCCCAGATTGCTTGAACAATAGATGAAGCACGTTCAAATTGTTTTTAGCTTAATAACGTTATTATTGTGTGTGTGAGTAACACTAATTAAGGAATTGATCGGAAGGAGAAAACAAAAGATATTAGAGTGGAAGAAATTAGATTACATAATTAATTAGGATCAAATTAAAATAAATTAGGTAGAATTCATATTTTTACAATGACGTCTTTAATTTATGCATCTTCCTATATTATAAGGGAAAGGTTTTCATCTTTGTATCCCATTTGTAGTATTTGTGTTAGAAAAGATATATTAATTTTACATATGCAAAAATTGATCATAGATAAATCTCTTATAAATTTTAGAAAATACAAAATAAATATACGTTTATACACTTCTATTTGTTTCCCTAAGCATGACACATAATCTTTTTATAAAGGTCTTTTTGAATTGCTTATAGGTTGATTAACTTAATTTTAAAATACAACATGTTTTTAGCACACTAGATTAAAAAATATACTTATATTAAAAATATATTAAATTAAATTTAAATATTTAATTATAATTTTATATAAAATATTCATTATCAATTTAAATACTTTAATATAAATTTTATAAAAAATATTTGTTATCAATTTAAATATTTAAATATTAATTTACATAAGTAAAAAATAAAATAGTTGTGATTAAATAATATAAAAAACAACTAAGAAATAATCGTCATCAATACATGAAAGTAAAGGGACAACTCCACTCCATAAGACTCAAGGTATAAAACTAATTATCCAAAATGAAAAGTACAGTTTTTGGTCTCTATTTTTTACGACAGTTATCTTGAATCTTGAACTGACTTAAAAGGTAAGGTAACCTGCCCAGATTGCTTGAACAATAGATGAAGCACGTTCAAATTGTTTTCAGCTTAATAACGTTATTATTGTGTGTGAGTAACACTCATTAAGGAATTGATCGGAAGGAGAAAACAAAAGATATTAGAGTGGAAGAAATTAGATTACGGAATTAATTAGGATCAAATTAAAATAAATTAGGTAGAATTCATATTTTCACAATTACGTCTTTAATTTATGCATCTTCCTATATTATAAGGGAAAGGTTTTCATCTTTGTATCCCATTTGTAGTATTTGTGTTAGAAAAGATATATTAATGTTACATATGCAAAAATTGGTCATAGATAAATCTCTTATAAATTTTAGAAAATACAAAATAAATATATGTTTATACACTTCTATTTGTTTCCCTAAGCTTGACACATAATCTTTTTATAAAGGTCTTTTTGAATTGCTTATAGGTTGATAAACTTAATTTTAAAATACAACATGTTTTTAGCACACTAGATTAAAAAATATACTTATATTAAAAATATATTAAATTAAATTTAAATATTTAATTATAATTTTATATAAAATATTCATTATCAATTTAAATACTTTAATATAAATTTTATAAAAAATATTTGTTATCAATTTAAATATTTAAATATTAATTTACATAAGTAAACAATAAAATATTTGTGATTAAATAATATAAAAAACAACTAAGAAATAATCGTCATCAATACATGAAAGTAAAGGGACAACTCCACTCCATAAGACTCAGGGTATAAAACTAATTATCCAAAATGAAAGGTACAGTTTTTGGTCTCTATTTTTTTTTACAGTTATCTTGAATCTTGAACTGGCTTAAAAGGTAAGCTAACCTGCCCAGATTGCTTGAACAATAGATGAAGCACGTTCAAATTGTTTTTAGCTTAATAACCTTATTATTGTGTGTGTGAGTAACACTAATTAAGGAATTGATCGGAAGGAGAAAACAAAAGATATTAGAGTGGAAGAAATTAGATTACATAATTAATTAGGATCAAATTAAAATAAATTAGGTAGAATTCATATTTTTACAATGACGTCTTTAATTTATGCATCTTCCTATATTATAAGGGAAAGGTTTTCATCTTTGTATCCCATTTGTAGTATTTGTGTTAGAAAAGATATATTAATTTTACATATGCAAAAATTGTTCATAGATAAATCTCTTATAAATTTTAGAAAATACAAAATAAATATACGTTTATACACTTCTATTTGTTTCCCTAAGCATGACACATAATCTTTTTATAAAGGTCTTTTTGAATTGCTTATAGGTTGATAAACTTAATTTTAAAATACAACATGTTTTTAGCACACTAGATTAAAAAATATACTTATATTAAAAATATATTAAATTAAATTTAAATATTTAATTATAATTTTATATAAAATATTCATTATCAATTTAAATACTTTAATATAAATTTTATAAAAAATATTTGTTATCAATTTAAATATTTAAATATTAATTTACATAAGTAAACAATAAAATATTTGTGATTAAATAATATAAAAAACAACTAAGAAATAATCGTCATCAATACATGAAAGTAAAGGGACAACTCCACTCCATAAGACTCAGGGTATAAAACTAATTATCCAAAATGAAAAGTACAGTTTTTGGTCTCTATTTTTTACGACAGTTATCTTGAATCTTGAACTGGCTTAAAAGGTAAGCTAACCTGCCCAGATTGCTTGAACAATAGATGAAGCACGTTCAAATTGTTTTCAGCTTAATAACGTTATTATTATGTGTGTGAGTAACCCTAATTAAGGAATTGATCGGAAGGAGAAAACAAAAGATATTAGTGTGGAAGAAATTATATTACATAATTAATTAGGATCAAATTAAAATAAATTAGGTAGAATTCATATTTTCACAATGACGTCTTTAATTTATGCACCTTCCTATATTATAAGTGAAAGGTTTTCATCTTTGTATCCCATTTGTAGTATTTGTGTTAGAAAAGATATATTAATGTTACATATGCAAAAATTGGTCATAGATAAAAATCTTATAAATTTTAGAAAATACAAAATAAATATATGTTTATACACTTCTATTTGTTTCCCTAAGCATGACACATAATCTTTTTATAAAGGTCTTTTTGAATTGCTTATAGGTTGATAAACTTAATTTTAAAATACAACATGTTTTTAGCACACTAGATTAAAAAATATACTTATATTAAAAATATATTAAATTAAATTTAAATATTTAATTATAAATTTATATAAAATATTCATTATCAATTTAAATACTTTAATATAAATTTTATAAAAAATATTTGTTATCAATTTAAATAATTAAATATTAATTTACATAAGTAAACAATAAAATATTTGTGATTAAATAATATAAAAAACAACTAAGAAATAATCGTCATCAATACATGAAAGTAAAGGGACAACTCCACTCCATAAGACTCAGGGTATAAAACTAATTATCCAAAATGAAAGGTACAGTTTTTGGTCTCTATTTTTTTTTACAGTTATCTTGAATCTTGAACTGGCTTAAAAGGTAAGCTAACCTGCCCAGATTGCTTGAACAATAGATGAAGCACGTTCAAATTGTTTTTAGCTTAATAACGTTATTATTGTGTGTGTGAGTAACACTAATTAAGGAATTGATCGGAAGGAGAAAACAAAAGATATTAGAGTGGAAGAAATTAGATTACATAATTAATTAGGATCAAATTAAAATAAATTAGGTAGAATTCATATTTTTACAATGACGTCTTTAATTTATGCATCTTCCTATATTATAAGGGAAAGGTTTTCATCTTTGTATCCCATTTGTAGTATTTGTGTTAGAAAAGATATATTAATTTTACATATGCAAAAATTGGTCATAGATAAATCTCTTATAAATTTTAGAAAATACAAAATAAATATATGTTTATACACTTCTATTTGTTTCCCTAAGCTTGACACATAATCTTTTTATAAAGGTCTTTTTGAATTGCTTATAGGTTGATAAACTTAATTTTAAAATACAACATGTTTTTAGCACACTAGATTAAAAAATATACTTATATTAAAAATATATTAAATTAAATTTAAATATTTAATTATAATTTTATGTAAAATATTCATTATCAATTTAAATACTTTAATATAAATTTTATAAAAAATATTTGTTATCAATTTAAATATTTAAATATTAATTTACATAAGTAAACAATAAAATATTTGTGATTAAATAATATAAAAAACAACTAAGAAATAATCGTCATCAATACATGAAAGTAAAGGGACAACTCCACTCCATAAGACTCAGGGTATAAAACTAATTATACAAAATGAAAGGTACAGTTTTTGGTCTCTATTTTTTTTTACAGTTATCTTGAATCTTGAACTGGCTTAAAAGGTAAGCTAACCTGCCCAGATTGCTTGAACAATAGATGAAGCACGTTCAAATTGTTTTTAGCTTAATAACGTTATTATTGTGTGTGTGAGTAACACTAATTAAGGAATTGATCGGAAGGAGAAAACAAAAGATATTAGAGTGGAAGAAATTAGATTACATAATTAATTAGGATCAAATTAAAATAAATTAGGTAGAATTCATATTTTTACAATGACGTCTTTAATTTATGCATCTTCCTATATTATAAGGGAAAGGTTTTCATCTTTGTATCCCATTTGTAGTATTTGTGTTAGAAAAGATATATTAATTTTACATATGCAAAAATTGTTCATAGATAAATCTCTTATAAATTTTAGAAAATACAAAATAAATATACGTTTATACACTTCTATTTGTTTCCCTAAGCATGACACATAATCTTTTTATAAAGGTCTTTTTGAATTGCTTATAGGTTGATAAACTTAATTTTAAAATACAACATGTTTTTAGCACACTAGATTAAAAAATATACTTATATTAAAAATATATTAAATTAAATTTAAATATTTAATTATAATTTTATATAAAATATTCATTATCAATTTAAATACTTTAATATAAATTTTATAAAAAATATTTGTTATCAATTTAAATATTTAAATATTAATTTACATAAGTAAACAATAAAATATTTGTGATTAAATAATATAAAAAACAACTAAGAAATAATCGTCATCAATACATGAAAGTAAAGGGACAACTCCACTCCATAAGACTCAGGGTATAAAACTAATTATCCAAAATGAAAAGTACAGTTTTTGGTCTCTATTTTTTACGACAGTTATCTTGAATCTTGAACTGGCTTAAAAGGTAAGCTAACCTGCCCAGATTGCTTGAACAATAGATAAAGCACGTTCAAATTGTTTTCAGCTTAATAACGTTATTATTATGTGTGTGAGTAACCCTAATTAAGGAATTGATCGGAAGGAGAAAACAAAAGATATTAGTGTGGAAGAAATTATATTACATAATTAATTAGGATCAAATTAAAATAAATTAGGTAGAATTCATATTTTCACAATGACGTCTTTAATTTATGCACCTTCCTATATTATAAGTGAAAGGTTTTCATCTTTGTATCCCATTTGTAGTATTTGTGTTAGAAAAGATATATTAATGTTACATATGCAAAAATTGGTCATAGATAAAAATCTTATAAATTTTAGAAAATACAAAATAAATATATGTTTATACACTTCTATTTGTTTCCCTAAGCATGACACATAATCTTTTTATAAAGGTCTTTTTGAATTGCTTATAGGTTGATAAACTTAATTTTAAAATACAACATGTTTTTAGCACACTAGATTAAAAAATATACTTATATTAAAAATATATTAAATTAAATTTAAATATTTAATTATAAATTTATATAAAATATTCATTATCAATTTAAATACTTTAATATAAATTTTATAAAAAATATTTGTTATCAATTTAAATAATTAAATATTAATTTACATAAGTAAACAATAAAATATTTGTGATTAAATAATATAAAAAACAACTAAGAAATAATCGTCATCAATACATGAAAGTAAAGGGACAACTCCACTCCATAAGACTCAGGGTATAAAACTAATTATCCAAAATGAAAGGTACAGTTTTTGGTCTCTATTTTTTTTTACAGTTATCTTGAATCTTGAACTGGCTTAAAAGGTAAGCTAACCTGCCCAGATTGCTTGAACAATAGATGAAGCACGTTCAAATTGTTTTTAGCTTAATAACGTTATTATTGTGTGTGTGAGTAACACTAATTAAGGAATTGATCGGAAGGAGAAAACAAAAGATATTAGAGTGGAAGAAATTAGATTACATAATTAATTAGGATCAAATTAAAATAAATTAGGTAGAATTCATATTTTTACAATGACGTCTTTAATTTATGCATCTTCCTATATTATAAGGGAAAGGTTTTCATCTTTGTACCCATTTGTAGTATTTGTGTTAGAAAAGATATATTAATTTTACATATGCAAAAATTGTTCATAGATAAATCTCTTATAAATTTTAGAAAATACAAAATAAATATACGTTTATACACTTCTATTTGTTTCCCTAAGCATGACACATAATCTTTTTATAAAGGTCTTTTTGAATTGCTTATAGGTTGATTAACTTAATTTTAAAATACAACATGTTTTTAGCACACTAGATTAAAAAATATACTTATATTAAAAATATATTAAATTAAATTTAAATATTTAATTATAATTTTATATAAAATATTCATTATCAATTTAAATACTTTAATATAAATTTTATAAAAAATATTTGTTATCAATTTAAATATTTAAATATTAATTTACATAAGTAAACAATAAAATATTTGTGATTAAATAATATAAAAAACAACTAAGAAATAATCGTCATCAATACATGAAAGTAAAGGGACAACTCCACTCCATAAGACTCAGGGTATAAAACTAATTATCCAAAATGAAAAGTACAGTTTTTGGTCTCTATTTTTTACGACAGTTATCTTGAATCTTGAACTGGCTTAAAAGGTAAGCTAACCTGCCCAGATTGCTTGAACAATAGATGAAGCACGTTCAAATTGTTTTTAGCTTAATAACGTTATTATTGTGTGTGTGAGTAACACTAATTAAGGAATTGATCGGAAGGAGAAAACAAAAGATATTAGAGTGGAAGAAATTAGATTACATAATTAATTAGGATCAAATTAAAATAAATTAGGTAGAATTCATATTTTTACAATGACGTCTTTAATTTATGCATCTTCCTATATTATAAGGGAAAGGTTTTCATCTTTGTATCCCATTTGTAGTATTTGTGTTAGAAAAGATATATTAATTTTACATATGCAAAAATTGTTCATAGATAAATCTCTTATAAATTTTAGAAAATACAAAATAAATATACGTTTATACACTTCTATTTGTTTCCCTAAGCATGACACATAATCTTTTTATAAAGGTCTTTTTGAATTGCTTATAGGTTGATTAACTTAATTTTAAAATACAACATGTTTTTAGCACACTAGATTAAAAAATATACTTATATTAAAAATATATTAAATTAAATTTAAATATTTAATTATAATTTTATATAAAATATTCATTATCAATTTAAATACTTTAATATAAATTTTATAAAAAATATTTGTTATCAATTTAAATATTTAAATATTAATTTACATAAGTAAAAAAAAAAATAGTTGTGATTAAATAATATAAAAAATAACTAAGAAATAATCGTCATCAATACATGAAAGTAAATGGACAACTCCACTCCATAAGACTCAAGGTATAAAACTAATTATCCAAAATGAAAAGTACAGTTTTTGGTCTCTATTTTTTACGACAGTTATCTTGAATCTTGAACTGGCTTAAAAGGTAAGGTAACCTGCCCAGATTGCTTGAACAATAGATGAAGCACGTTCAAATTGTTTTCAGCTTAATAACGTTATTATTGTGTGTGAGTAACACTCATTAAGGAATTGATCGGAAGGAGAAAAAAAAAGATATTAGAGTGGAAGAATTTAGATTACGGAATTAATTAGGATCAAATTAAAATAAATTAGGTAGAATTCATATTTTCACAATTAAGTCTTTAATTTATGCATCTTCCTATATTATAAGGGAAAGGTTTTCATCTTTGTATCCCATTTGTAGTATTTGTGTTAGAAAAGATATATTAATGTTACATATGCAAAAATTGGTCATAGATAAATCTCTTATAAATTTTAGAAAATACAAAATAAATATACGTTTATACACTTCTATTTGTTTCCCTAAGCATGACACATAATCTTTTTATAAAGGTCTTTTTGAATTGCTTATAGGTTGATAAACTTAATTTTAAAATACAACATGTTTTTAGCACACTAGATTAAAAAATATACTTATATTAAAAATATATTAAATTAAATTTAAATATTTAATTATAATTTTATATAAAATATTCATTATCAATTTAAATACTTTAATATAAATTTTATAAAAAATATTTGTTATCAATTTAAATATTTAAATATTAATTTACATAAGTAAACAATAAAATAGTTGTGATTAAATAATATAAAAAACAACTACGAAATAATCGTCATCAATACATGAAAGTAAAGGGACAACTCCACTCCATAAGACTCAGGGTATAAAACTAATTATCCAAAATGAAAGGTACAGTTTTTGGTCTCTATTTTTTATGACAGTTATCTTGAATCTTGAACTGGCTTAAAAGGTAAGCTAACCTGCCCAGATTGCTTGAACAATAGATGAAGCACGTTCAAATTGTTTTTAGCTTAATAACGTTATTATTGTGTGTGTGAGTAACACTAATTAAGGAATTGATCGGAAGGAGAAAACAAAAGATATTAGAGTGGAAGAAATTAGATTACATAATTAATTAGGATCAAATTAAAATAAATTAGGTAGAATTCATATTTTTACAATGACGTCTTTAATTTATGCATCTTCCTATATTATACGGGAAAGGTTTTCATCTTTGTATCCCATTTGTAGTATTTGTGTTAGAAAAGATATATTAATTTTACATATGCAAAAATTGTTCATAGATAAATCTCTTATAAATTTTAGAAAATACAAAATAAATATACGTTTATACACTTCTATTTGTTTCCCTAAGCATGACACATAATCTTTTTATAAAGGTCTTTTTGAATTGCTTATAGGTTGATAAACTTAATTTTAAAATACAACATGTTTTTAGCACACTAGATTAAAAAATATACTTATATTAAAAATATATTAAATTAAATTTAAATATTTAATTATAATTTTATATAAAATATTCATTATCAATTTAAATACTTTAATATAAATTTTATAAAAAATATTTGTTATCAATTTAAATATTTAAATATTAATTTACATAAGTAAAAAATAAAATAGTTGTGATTAAATAATATAAAAAACAACTAAGAAATAATCGTCATCAATACATGAAAGTAAAGGGACAACTCCACTCCATAAGACTCAAGGTATAAAACTAATTATCCAAAATGAAAAGTACAGTTTTTGGTCTCTATTTTTTACGACAGTTATCTTGAATCTTGAACTGACTTAAAAGGTAAGGTAACCTGCCCAGATTGCTTGAACAATAGATGAAGCACGTTCAAATTGTTTTCAGCTTAATAACGTTATTATTGTGTGTGAGTAACACTCATTAAGGAATTGATCGGAAGGAGAAAACAAAAGATATTAGAGTGGAAGAAATTAGATTACGGAATTAATTAGGATCAAATTAAAATAAATTAGGTAGAATTCATATTTTCACAATTACGTCTTTAATTTATGCATCTTCCTATATTATAAGGGAAAGGTTTTCATCTTTGTATCCCATTTGTAGTATTTGTGTTAGAAAAGATATATTAATGTTACATATGCAAAAATTGGTCATAGATAAATCTCTTATAAATTTTAGAAAATACAAAATAAATATATGTTTATACACTTCTATTTGTTTCCCTAAGCATGACACATAATCTTTTTATAAAGGTCTTTTTGAATTGCTTATAGGTTGATAAACTTAATTTTAAAATACAACATGTTTTTAGCACACTAGATTAAAAAATATACTTATATTAAAAATATATTAAATTAAATTTAAATATTTAATTATAATTTTATATAAAATATTCATTATCAATTTAAATACTTTAATATAAATTTTATAAAAAATATTTGTTATCAATTTAAATATTTAAATATTAATTTACATAAGTAAACAATAAAATAGTTGTGATTAAATAATATAAAAAACAACTAAGAAATAATCGTCATCATTACATGAAAGTAAAGGGACAACTCCACTCCATAAGACTCAGGGTATAAAACTAATTATCCAAAATGAAAGGTACAGTTTTTGGTCTCTATTTTTTATGACAGTTATCTTGAATCTTGAACTGGCTTAAAAGGTAAGCTAACCTGCCCAGATTGCTTGAACAATAGATGAAGCACGTTCAAATTGTTTTTAGCTTAATAACGTTATTATTGTGTGTGTGAGTAACACTAATTAAGGAATTGATCGGAAGGAGAAAACAAAAGATATTAGAGTGGAAGAAATTAGATTACATAATTAATTAGGATCAAATTAAAATAAATTAGGTAGAATTCATATTTTTACAATGACGTCTTTAATTTATGCATCTTCCTATATTATAAGGGAAAGGTTTTCATCTTTGTATCCCATTTGTAGTATTTGTGTTAGAAAAGATATATTAATTTTACATATGCAAAAATTGTTCATAGATAAATCTCTTATAAATTTTAGAAAATACAAAATAAATATACGTTTATACACTTCTATTTGTTTCCCTAAGCATGACACATAATCTTTTTATAAAGGTCTTTTTGAATTGCTTATAGGTTGATTAACTTAATTTTAAAATACAACATGTTTTTAGCACACTAGATTAAAAAATATACTTATATTAAAAATATATTAAATTAAATTTAAATATTTAATTATAATTTTATATAAAATATTCATTATCAATTTAAATACTTTAATATAAATTTTATAAAAAATATTTGTTATCAATTTAAATATTTAAATATTAATTTACATAAGTAAAAAATAAAATAGTTGTGATTAAATAATATAAAAAACAACTAAGAAATAATCGTCATCAATACATGAAAGTAAAGGGACAACTCCACTCCATAAGACTCAAGGTATAAAACTAATTATCCAAAATGAAAAGTACAGTTTTTGGTCTCTATTTTTTACGACAGTTATCTTGAATCTTGAACTGACTTAAAAGGTAAGGTAACCTGCCCAGATTGCTTGAACAATAGATGAAGCACGTTCAAATTGTTTTCAGCTTAATAACGTTATTATTGTGTGTGAGTAACACTCATTAAGGAATTGATCGGAAGGAGAAAACAAAAGATATTAGGGTGGAAGAAATTAGATTACGGAATTAATTAGGATCAAATTAAAATAAATTAGGTAGAATTCATATTTTCACAATTACGTCTTTAATTTATGCATCTTCCTATATTATAAGGGAAAGGTTTTCATCTTTGTATCCCATTTGTAGTATTTGTGTTAGAAAAGATATATTAATGTTACATATGCAAAAATTGGTCATAGATAAATCTCTTATAAATTTTAGAAAATACAAAATAAATATATGTTTATACACTTCTATTTGTTTCCCTAAGCATGACACATAATCTTTTTATAAAGGTCTTTTTGAATTGCTTATAGGTTGATAAACTTAATTTTAAAATACAACATGTTTTTAGCACACTAGATTAAAAAATATACTTATATTAAAAATATATTAAATTAAATTTAAATATTTAATTATAAATTTATATAAAATATTCATTATCAATTTAAATACTTTAATATAAATTTTATAAAAAATATTTGTTATCAATTTAAATATTTAAATATTAATTTACATAAGTAAACAATAAAATATTTGTGATTAAATAATATAAAAAACAACTAAGAAATAATCGTCATCAATACATGAAAGTAAAGGGACAACTCCACTCCATAAGACTCAGGGTATAAAACTAATTATCCAAAATGAAAAGTACAGTTTTTGGTCTCTATTTTTTACGACAGTTATCTTGAATCTTGAACTGGCTTAAAAGGTAAGCTAACCTGCCCAGATTGCTTGAACAATAGATGAAGCACGTTCAAATTGTTTTCAGCTTAATAACGTTATTATTATGTGTGTGAGTAACCCTAATTAAGGAATTGATCGGAAGGAGAAAACAAAAGATATTAGTGTGGAAGAAATTATATTACATAATTAATTAGGATCAAATTAAAATAAATTAGGTAGAATTCATATTTTCAGAATGACGTCTTTAATTTATGCACCTTCCTATATTATAAGTGAAAGGTTTTCATCTTTGTATCCCATTTGTAGTATTTGTGTTAGAAAAGATATATTAATGTTACATATGCAAAAATTGGTCATAGATAAATCTCTTATAAATTTTAGAAAATACAAAATAAATATATGTTTATACACTTCTATTTGTTTCCCTAAGCATGACACATAATCTTTTTATAAAGGTCTTTTTGAATTGCTTATAGGTTGATAAACTTAATTTTAAAATACAACATGTTTTTAGCACACTAGATTAAAAAATATACTTATATTAAAAATATATTAAATTAAATTTAAATATTTAATTATAATTTTATATAAAATATTCATTATCAATTTAAATACTTTAATATAAATTTTATAAAAAATATTTGTTATCAATTTAAATATTTAAATATTAATTTACATAAGTAAAAAATAAAATAGTTGTGATTAAATAATATAAAAAACAACTAAGAAATAATCGTCATCAATACATGAAAGTAAAGGGACAACTCCACTCCATAAGACTCAAGGTATAAAACTAATTATCCAAAATGAAAAGTACAGTTTTTGGTCTCTATTTTTTACGACAGTTATCTTGAATCTTGAACTGACTTAAAAGGTAAGGTAACCTGCCCAGATTGCTTGAACAATAGATGAAGCACGTTCAAATTGTTTTCAGCTTAATAACGTTATTATTGTGTGTGAGTAACACTCATTAAGGAATTGATCGGAAGGAGAAAACAAAAGATATTAGAGTGGAAGAAATTAGATTACGGAATTAATTAGGATCAAATTAAAATAAATTAGGTAGAATTCATATTTTCACAATTACGTCTTTAATTTATGCATCTTCCTATATTATAAGGGAAAGGTTTTCATCTTTGTATCCCATTTGTAGTATTTGTGTTAGAAAAGATATATTAATGTTACATATGCAAAAATTGGTCATAGATAAATCTCTTATAAATTTTAGAAAATACAAAATAAATATATGTTTATACACTTCTATTTGTTTCCCTAAGCATGACACATAATCTTTTTATAAAGGTCTTTTTGAATTGCTTATAGGTTGATAAACTTAATTTTAAAATACAACATGTTTTTAGCACACTAGATTAAAAAATATACTTATATTAAAAATATATTAAATTAAATTTAAATATTTAATTATAATTTTATATAAAATATTCATTATCAATTTAAATACTTTAATATAAATTTTATAAAAAATATTTGTTATCAATTTAAATATTTAAATATTAATTTACATAAGTAAACAATAAAATAGTTGTGATTAAATAATATAAAAAACAACTAAGAAATAATCGTCATCAATACATGAAAGTAAAGGGACAACTCCACTCCATAAGACTCAGGGTATAAAACTAATTATCCAAAATGAAAAGTACAGTTTTTGGTCTCTATTTTTTACGACAGTTATCTTGAATCTTGAACTGGCTTAAAAGGTAAGCTAACCTGCCCAGATTGCTTGAACAATAGATGAAGCACGTTCAAATTGTTTTCAGCTTAATAACGTTATTATTATGTGTGTGAGTAACCCTAATTAAGGAATTGATCGGAAGGAGAAAACAAAAGATATTAGTGTGGAAGAAATTATATTACATAATTAATTAGGATCAAATTAAAATAAATTAGGTAGAATTCATATTTTCACAATGACGTCTTTAATTTATGCACCTTCCTATATTATAAGTGAAAGGTTTTCATCTTTGTATCCCATTTGTAGTATTTGTGTTAGAAAAGATATATTAATGTTACATATGCAAAAATTGGTCATAGATAAATCTCTTATAAATTTTAGAAAATACAAAATAAATATATGTTTATACACTTCTATTTGTTTCCCTAAGCATGACACATAATCTTTTTATAAAGGTCTTTTTGAATTGCTTATAGGTTGATAAACTTAATTTTAAAATACAACATGTTTTTAGCACACTAGATTAAAAAATATACTTATATTAAAAATATATTAAATTAAATTTAAATATTTAATTATAATTTTATATAAAATATTCATTATCAATTTAAATACTTTAATATAAATTTTATAAAAAATATTTGTTATCAATTTAAATATTTAAATATTAATTTACATAAGTAAAAAATAAAATAGTTGTGATTAAATAATATAAAAAACAACTAAGAAATAATCGTCATCAATACATGAAAGTAAAGGGACAACTCCACTCCATAAGACTCAGGGTATAAAACTAATTATCCAAAATGAAAGGTACAGTTTTTGGTCTCTATTTTTTACGACAGTTATCTTGAATCTTGAACTGACTTAAAAGGTAAGGTAACCTGCCCAGATTGCTTGAACAATAGATGAAGCACGTTCAAATTGTTTTCAGCTTAATAACGTTATTATTGTGTGTGAGTAACACTCATTAAGGAATTGATCGGAAGGAGAAAACAAAAGATATTAGAGTGGAAGAAATTAGATTACGGAATTAATTAGGATCAAATTAAAATAAATTAGGTAGAATTCATATTTTCACAATTACGTCTTTAATTTATGCATCTTCCTATATTATAAGGGAAAGGTTTTCATCTTTGTATCCCATTTGTAGTATTTGTGTTAGAAAAGATATATTAATGTTACATATGCAAAAATTGGTCATAGATAAATCTCTTATAAATTTTAGAAAATACAAAATAAATATATGTTTATACACTTCTATTTGTTTCCCTAAGCATGACACATAATCTTTTTATAAAGGTCTTTTTGAATTGCTTATAGGTTGATAAACTTAATTTTAAAATACAACATGTTTTTAGCACACTAGATTAAAAAATATACTTATATTAAAAATATATTAAATTAAATTTAAATATTTAATTATAATTTTATATAAAATATTCATTATCAATTTAAATACTTTAATATAAATTTTATAAAAAATATTTTTTATCAATTTAAATATTTAAATATTAATTTACATAAGTAAACAATAAAATAGTTGTGATTAAATAATATAAAAAACAACTAAGAAATAATCGTCATCATTACATGAAAGTAAAGGGACAACTCCACTCCATAAGACTCAGGGTATAAAACTAATTATCCAAAATGAAAGGTACAGTTTTTGGTCTCTATTTTTTATGACAGTTATCTTGAATCTTGAACTGGCTTAAAAGGTAAGCTAACCTGCCCAGATTGCTTGAACAATAGATGAAGCACGTTCAAATTGTTTTTAGCTTAATAACGTTATTATTGTGTGTGTGAGTAACACTAATTAAGGAATTGATCGGAAGGAGAAAACAAAAGATATTAGAGTGGAAGAAATTAGATTACATAATTAATTAGGATCAAATTAAAATAAATTAGGTAGAATTCATATTTTTACAATGACGTCTTTAATTTATGCATCTTCCTATATTATAAGGGAAAGGTTTTCATCTTTGTATCCCATTTGTAGTATTTTTGTTAGAAAAGATATATTAATTTTACATATGCAAAAATTGTTCATAGATAAATCTCTTATAAATTTTAGAAAATACAAAATAAATATACGTTTATACACTTCTATTTGTTTCCCTAAGCATGACACATAATCTTTTTATAAAGGTCTTTTTGAATTGCTTATAGGTTGATTAACTTAATTTTAAAATACAACATGTTTTTAGCACACTAGATTAAAAAATATACTTATATTAAAAATATATTAAATTAAATTTAAATATTTAATTATAATTTTATATAAAATATTCATTATCAATTTAAATACTTTAATATAAATTTTATAAAAAATATTTGTTATCAATTTAAATATTTAAATATTAATTTACATAAGTAAAAAATAAAATAGTTGTGATTAAATAATATAAACAACAACTAAGAAATAATCGTCATCAATACATGAAAGTAAAGGGACAACTCCACTCCATAAGACTCAAGGTATAAAACTAATTATCCAAAATGAAAAGTACAGTTTTTGGTCTCTATTTTTTACGACAGTTATCTTGAATCTTGAACTGACTTAAAAGGTAAGGTAACCTGCCCAGATTGCTTGAACAATAGATGAAGCACGTTCAAATTGTTTTCAGCTTAATAACGTTATTATTGTGTGTGAGTAACACTCATTAAGGAATTGATCGGAAGGAGAAAACAAAAGATATTAGGGTGGAAGAAATTAGATTACGGAATTAATTAGGATCAAATTAAAATAAATTAGGTAGAATTCATATTTTCACAATTACGTCTTTAATTTATGCATCTTCCTATATTATAAGGGAAAGGTTTTCATCTTTGTATCCCATTTGTAGTATTTGTGTTAGAAAAGATATATTAATGTTACATATGCAAAAATTGGTCATAGATAAATCTCTTATAAATTTTAGAAAATACAAAATAAATATATGTTTATACACTTCTATTTGTTTCCCTAAGCATGACACATAATCTTTTTATAAAGGTCTTTTTGAATTGCTTATAGGTTGATAAACTTAATTTTAAAATACAACATGTTTTTAGCACACTAGATTAAAAAATATACTTATATTAAAAATATATTAAATTAAATTTAAATATTTAATTATAAATTTATATAAAATATTCATTATCAATTTAAATACTTTAATATAAATTTTATAAAAAATATTTGTTATCAATTTAAATATTTAAATATTAATTTACATAAGTAAACAATAAAATATTTGTGATTAAATAATATAAAAAACAACTAAGAAATAATCGTCATCAATACATGAAAGTAAAGGGACAACTCCACTCCATAAGACTCAGGGTATAAAACTAATTATCCAAAATGAAAAGTACAGTTTTTGGTCTCTATTTTTTACGACAGTTATCTTGAATCTTGAACTGGCTTAAAAGGTAAGCTAACCTGCCCAGATTGCTTGAACAATAGATGAAGCACGTTCAAATTGTTTTCAGCTTAATAACGTTATTATTATGTGTGTGAGTAACCCTAATTAAGGAATTGATCGGAAGGAGAAAACAAAAGATATTAGTGTGGAAGAAATTATATTACATAATTAATTAGGATCAAATTAAAATAAATTAGGTAGAATTCATATTTTCACAATGACGTCTTTAATTTATGCACCTTCCTATATTATAAGTGAAAGGTTTTCATCTTTGTATCCCATTTGTAGTATTTGTGTTAGAAAAGATATATTAATGTTACATATGCAAAAATTGGTCATAGATAAATCTCTTATAAATTTTAGAAAATACAAAATAAATATATGTTTATACACTTCTATTTGTTTCCCTAAGCATGACACATAATCTTTTTATAAAGGTCTTTTTGAATTGCTTATAGGTTGATAAACTTAATTTTAAAATACAACATGTTTTTAGCACACTAGATTAAAAAATATACTTATATTAAAAATATATTAAATTAAATTTAAATATTTAATTATAAATTTATATAAAATATTCATTATCAATTTAAATACTTTAATATAAATTTTATAAAAAATATTTGTTATCAATTTAAATATTTAAATATTAATTTACATAAGTAAACAATAAAATATTTGTGATTAAATAATATAAAAAACAACTAAGAAATAATCGTCATCAATACATGAAAGTAAAGGGACAACTCCACTCCATAAGACTCAGGGTATAAAACTAATTATCCAAAATGAAAGGTACAGTTTTTGGTCTCTATTTTTTTTGACCATTATCTTGAATCTTGAACTGGCTTAAAAGGTAAGGTAACCTGCCCAGATTGCTTGAACAATAGATGAAGCACGTTCAAATTGTTTTTAGCTTAATAACGTTATTATTGTGTGTGTGAGTAACACTAATTAAGGAATTGATCGGAAGGAGAAAACAAAAGATATTAGAGTGGAAGAAATTAGATTACATAATTAATTAGGATCAAATTAAAATAAATTAGGTAGAATTCATATTTTTACAATGACGTCTTTAATTTATGCATCTTCCTATATTATAAGGGAAAGGTTTTCATCTTTGTATCCCATTTGTAGTATTTTTGTTAGAAAAGATATATTAATTTTACATATGCAAAAATTGTTCAGAGATAAATCTCTTATAAATTTTAGAAAATACAAAATAAATATACGTTTATACACTTCTATTTGTTTCCCTAAGCATGACACATAATCTTTTTATAAAGGTCTTTTTGAATTGCTTATAGGTTGATTAACTTAATTTTAAAATACAACATGTTTTTAGCACACTAGATTAAAAAATATACTTATATTAAAAATATATTAAATTAAATTTAAATATTTAATTATAATTTTATATAAAATATTCATTATCAATTTAAATACTTTAATATAAATTTTATAAAAAATATTTGTTATCAATTTAAATATTTAAATATTAATTTACATAAGTAAAAAATAAAATAGTTGTGATTAAATAATATAAAAAACAACTAAGAAATAATCGTCATCAATACATGAAAGTAAAGGGACAACTCCACTCCATAAGACTCAAGGTATAAAACTAATTATCCAAAATGAAAAGTACAATTTTTGGTCTCTATTTTTTACGACAGTTATCTTGAATCTTGAACTGACTTAAAAGGTAAGGTAACCTGCCCAGATTGCTTGAAAAATAGATGAAGCACGTTCAAATTGTTTTCAGCTTAATAACGTTATTATTGTGTGTGAGTAACACTCATTAAGGAATTGATCGGAAGGAGAAAACAAAAGATATTAGAGTGGAAGAAATTAGATTACGGAATTAATTAGGATCAAATTAAAATAAATTAGGTAGAATTCATATTTTCACAATTACGTCTTTAATTTATGCATCTTCCTATATTATAAGGGAAAGGTTTTCATCTTTGTATCCCATTTGTAGTATTTGTGTTAGAAAAGATATATTAATGTTACATATGCAAAAATTGGTCATAGATAAATCTCTTATAAATTTTAGAAAATACAAAATAAATATATGTTTATACACTTCTATTTGTTTCCCTAAGCATGACACATAATCTTTTTATAAAGGTCTTTTTGAATTGCTTATAGGTTGATAAACTTAATTTTAAAATACAACATATTTTTAGCACACTAGATTAAAAAATATACTTATATTAAAAATATATTAAATTAAATTTAAATATTTAATTATAAATTTATATAAAATATTCATTATCAATTTAAATACTTTAATATAAATTTTATAAAAAATATTTGTTATCAATTTAAATATTTAAATATTAATTTACATAAGTAAACAATAAAATATTTGTGATTAAATAATATAAAAAACAACTAAGAAATAATCGTCATCAATACATGAAAGTAAAGGGACAACTCCACTCCATAAGACTCAGGGTATAAAACTAATTATCCAAAATGAAAAGTACAGTTTTTGGTCTCTATTTTTTACGACAGTTATCTTGAATCTTGAACTGGCTTAAAAGGTAAGCTAACCTGCCCAGATTGCTTGAACAATAGATGAAGTGTAACACCCTGTATAATATTCATCTAGAATAATACCATACAAGTGTTTTTATTTGGTACTGACACATCAAAAGTGCCTAATGACATAATTCACATACTTGTCCATTCCTTAAACATAATACAACTATGGCACAAGCTATGAGAATTAGCCAAAAATAAAATAAAACTAAGATAGATATACAATATTCCTCATTGTACAAGAACAATAAAATACACTGCGGAATACGCTTAACTAAGCTTCTCTTGAAACATCCAATCATAGCTTCACTTGTAAATCAACCTGCAATCCGAACCTGAAATAAAGCAACTATAGTGGGGTGAGATACCTCAAATCTCAGTGAGTTCCCTATCTTATAGATTCTCTCGGCTTTACAAGGTTCTAACGATCCTAACTCAAGTCCGGGGGAAGGGAAAGGACTC
The DNA here is from genome assembly GCA_022829125.1 of Lathyrus tuberosus. Classification (NCBI taxonomy): domain Eukaryota; kingdom Viridiplantae; phylum Streptophyta; class Magnoliopsida; order Fabales; family Fabaceae; genus Lathyrus; species Lathyrus tuberosus. The sequence goes on along the minus strand of JALAZF010000052.1, from coordinate 910,431 downwards.
TTGAGTTCACAATTCAATTCTCACACTATATGGAAACATGCCATGAGTTTATCAACCCAAAAGTATCACTAATCGATAACCACGCCAAGGTATCCCTTATTCCCGACCTTTTCTACGTCTAGAAGTCGATCCGGGTCATGGATCCTTGCAATCTACTTGACATACGAATGGATTCGGGTTCTACAGGCCTTATACCGTTATGAACCGTCACTTCTCACGGGCCTTATACCGTCACAAGCCTACGCTCCATGGGCGCCATTCGTACAGCACGGGGAATCAAACCTGCCAAGTAGTTGTGCATCTGTTTCAGAGGAGCTCGAGTCCCATGAAACGCACTCACAAGATAAACCGGTTACGATTACATGATCAGATACAACAAAACGATTGTATTCGACAATCACACGGCTATAATGCCTTACACAAAGAACACAAGGTTCACACACATGTTCCATACTAGTGTCTCACTCTCCTCTAGACCATTACTCGGCAAAGATACACATCTACATCGAATGCACGAGCATCGCCATCTAGATTATTCATCAATCCTAGTCGCACCCTAGAATCATATCATTATGTTTTGGGGTAAGTTTGCTCACTCTTCCTAATTCATTTTAACATGCATATTCTTTCATTCACAATTCACAATTAGATAGACATATCATGATTTCATAATAGAACAATATACAACAATTTAAACATAAATATATCACTTTTGAACTTTCTCGATTATTTAATCGGTCGGTAAAATCAACATGTTTCACTTCCATTGCATAAAATATTTCCTCGGCTTTACATTGATATAAAGAATGATCGAAACCGATATACGAGTCGAAAGTTATGAATTTCTCACTAAAGGAAGAATTTCAACTCCCAGACCTGCGCGCTGAGCGCACCCCCTCTGCCCGCTGAGCGCGCGAGCTACTTCCTGGAGAGGTTGCAGGAATTCAACACCGCGCTGAGTGGGCTCCTGCGCGCTGAGCGCACTCTGCGATTTTCAGAAAAATAAATCTTTGATTCTCAACCAAATCCAACCAAACTTCATAACAATTAACAACAGAGGATTCTACACATATTTCAATCATGCTACATAATTTCTAACACATTTCAACCGTTCGATTCTTCGAGTTTTGCATAAAACCCATTTTCCCCAAAAACTCAACCTAACTCTAATCTCAATTAAAATCTACACTTAAAGCATCTATCTAGAACCCACCTGATAATCGGAGAGGAGTTTGAAGAAGATGATGAATCGATGAAGAGATGATGAAGATCCAAGCTCTCCTTCTTCCACTTTCTCCACTTTCTCTCTTTTTCTTCCCTTTTTCTCTTCTTCTTCTTACTATCTTCTTTTTCTTTCTCTTTCTCTTTCCAAATATATATATATATAACCCAATATTATATCATATAAATCCAATAGAGTAAAAATATCTCCAATTGATATTTTGTCATTTCAACCCAATTGATCAATTATTAGAGTTAACTTAAAATACTCCCTTAACTAATAAATATCACTTTGCCTTTTAATAATTGATCTCTTGTAATGTCCAATTGAGCACTTAATTAATACGGGGTATTACACTCTCCCCCCCTTAAATTGAAATTCGCCCCCGAATTTCCTTCGTTCAACAATAACCACTTCTTGCATCATTGTCTAAGTTCCACACTCACTTCACTTTCGTTAACCTTCTGTTCAATTCTGACGCATACCAATTCTAACTTGGTTTCATAGACCCAAATTCTTATTTTCACAACTTAACAACTTCACGTCCTTAATCATACTCTTGTTCTAACATCGAGTTAACTTCCAACTTTGCTTCCCCAACTCATCTGTTGTTTCTTACTAACACACTTGGTCGCACTTTACCACTGAAAGAAGGTACCATTCTACTTTCCTCTACTGAGTCACAAACCAAACCGTAATACCTTATCTTGATTCAGGATAACAAACACTCAACAAACCCTTATGAGGTAATTCGGTAATTCCTTCCCTTTATGTAATTACCGACATCTATCCTTTCATAAATCCTTTAACAATAGGGCCACTTCATCTAGTCAAACAACTTCTTTACCAGTTCCAGTTGGTCTGATACTAAACATTGTAACCATTAAATCCGATACTTCCTTTCTTTCGGATCACACCAAACGGTAACACACTTAGAACGAAACCTCCTTATATCCGTACTTACAAGCAACAATCTTCAAATCCTTATTATTCTGACCGGTTCTTCCATTGTCACCTTCCACTACGCAATTTAAATCTAACAGTGGAACACCACAATTTCATAAGCATTACCAAGTAGCTAACAGTCCACGAAAAACACACTTATCCAATGGGTCCTTACTAACCAATGGCATACGAAACTTACTGACGTCTTTTGGTAGAACAATTTCCTCGCCAACACACAATATAATAACATTCGTCCCAACTCTCTAGACGATAAAGATGCATGAGTTATACTGTTACAACCATAACATATACAACTCCAATTCCATTCAAGACTTGAACCCATATATCCAAAATAGCTTAACAACTTCTGGTTCTGGTTACCACATTCCAAATCGATTCTCCTTACGGTTTCCGACTTACTCAGGGTTTCTTGCTGATTCAAGATCTCATCCAATAACAGCGTAACACCAACATAGAACTTCAATCACACGCGAGATACCACTTACCAAAACTCGAACCATTCAATTCGAAATTGTGAGTTTCCACCACCACAATTCTCACACAACACTTCATACGCAAAAACTTCGTTGAAGTCCATACCACGCTTCTCGGTTGAATCCACTTTTCTTAATCGTTACGTTCCATATACGATTCTAAGTCACATACTTATCTTCGGTACGTCCAATTCTTACTAGTACTTGGAAAGATAACTTTTCAAATTTCCTTCTCTGGTTAAAACACCACTTCACACAACTGGTACCACTCTCACGGTCTAAATCTAATGTCGTGAACTCACGGAAGATAACAATTACTAACTCGGACCAACCGTCCATACCTTACAATGGCCATAATTACACACCGAAATATATTCCTTGCGGGATCAATACTTTGTGAGTATTTTCCTACTTCGTTCTTAAGATTCTCAACGGTAATGATAACAATACTCTTAAGACTTTCTCACAAGGTCACTTCTTCAACGCTAACTCTCTTACTGCCTGCACAAATGGCCAACTATGCCACACTCTTCCAGAAGTCATGTTTCAAAAATGCAAATCCTTCCTTCACCTACTTGCAATCTTGTTCTCCATTCACACAATACTCTCCACTCAGAGCAACACAAGGAAACAAAACGCAGATGATGGTTCCTAAGGGATTTCACAATTACACACACGTTAATCGATCAACCACCTGAGTTAATCGGTTAACTTCTCCAAAATTCTACGTAAAGCACCCTTCATGCACGTGTTAAACGGTTAACCCCATTGTGTTAGTCGGTTAACACTGCTGCAGAACGAAACCCAGTTTCTTCTTAATTCAAAGTCATCCCTACTCAACCCATCGATCCGATTTGTTCTAACTCGAAATATCATTCTTAACTCACGGCTTCTTAACTTGTATCACATTTACCAACCATGATCCACTCGAAGTAAAACCAACAAAGTTGACAACACACTCCAACCAAGTGATAGGCAAAAATTCCAAATTCTCTCGCGGTCACCTTACAAATCTTCAGTGGGGTAGTTCATTTCCTACTCATACAACTATACCAGCGGAAAGTCAATAATAACGACATTCTAGGGTTTTAGTCACCACTCATACTTGATTCGTCCATAAGCAACACCCGACACCCATCCATCACGCGGTACTACGAAAATGATGGACATCTCATTTCAAGCATACCACCTTACCCTCTCACTTAACTCCCTGGACGAGAATAAAACCACAATGTTCTTAGTCCAACAAAAGGTAGATTCCGAATATTCCAATTATCCACAAATACAGAAGTTCTCTCTATACTTGAAAATAAATCGGGGCAATGCATCCTCTTGAAGAACCTTCCCATCACTTCGTACACATTAACCGGGATTTCTTACCCTTCACCATCCATTGCACACCACACTTACACTTAAGTCACTAAATGAAATGCTTGCATCCGATAATTCTCATTAACTAACTACAAGACCTTTCCGGTATGAATCGCTCCATGATTTATACTTAGTCCGTAACAAGTCTTGGTTTTGCTTCTCGTTGTTTTTCCACAACCTTGTTCCTTAAAATACAATACCCACTGTTCCACAAAGTACGTCTCTTCATACTTATCTTAAGAATAAGAATCCAACACGTACACTTGTAATCACAGTGCTACCACTACGCTCGTTCTTAATACCAAAGTGTAACTTTCCATGCCACATCATACTTACTAGAGTTCTGACGGGTGAACCATCCTTGGTTACACTTCCTTAACGTAATCCTCAACAACTACTCAATAGCTCTAGTACACAATCGTCCAAAAATACATTCCTTTGTCATTTCCTCATATATACTGTTGACACCGTTTTCTACCTCGTGCTTACTTTCGCTCTCCCTGGTACTCCTCCTAAGTCCAAATATAAAACCATCTTACTGCGATTCCCTTAGATTCCAAGATACTTACTCTATATCTGAATACAACTTCTTCCGGTCCGTATCGCTATGCTTTTTGTTACTAACTGAAGCCCACACTTTCTCCGGCACAAAACCTTATACTGTTCCTTGGGTATTTTAACAATTCAAATTTCCAAAATGGCCTCTTATCAAATGAAGAAAATCCCGATGTAACATCTCGAACTTGATCTCTCTATATAACTGAATATACGTCATTCATCATCCACTCTTCGTCCGACACATACTTATTCAACTTGAAGCATGTAACCACATCCTGGTGTTTCCTTCTCATACATCTCTACTACCTTAGGTTCCCATAAAAGTCGGACGTCCTTGACCCTCAACTTTTGAACTAGTCGGAAGATATTATTCCGAACACACTCCTTAATGTACTTTCGCCCATTCAAGATACCTTAATGACCATAGAAATTGAGGCACCAAAATTTATCTCACCTCCGGACCTTGTGTCACACATTTCACAAAACAACTTTCTCTTTCCACGGAATGGGATTACTTGAAATTTCTATCCAAATGAGTGGTCGATCCATCTCTACGAGCGACTTTACAAAATCCTCAATACCTTAATCAATCATCCGATAGAGATCTTTAACTTCCTGACTCCATCCTTTCCAAATGATTGCTTTACAGCCCAACACTCTTAAATTCCATGTTACACAAGCACAACTTCTACTAAAACCTCACTGAGCCTACCAAAACTCCACACTACTAACTCTTAGTTTGAGCATACTCTCACAGCACAAGTTCCGACAACACTACAGAGTCCTCGTGGTCGCTCAACCATGATTCTACCTATCACATACACAGTATTAGGTTGATCAGGCCCAACACTAGATAGTATGATATTAAGTTTCATGACGGCAAGACACACTTAAGAGGCAGGAATAAATTTACTTATGATGTTTTAAGGCTAGGTCGAGGACACGACCTGCTCTGATACCAACTGTAACACCCTGTATAATATTCATCTAGAATAATACCATACAAGTGTTTTTATTTGGTACTGACACATCAAAAGTGCCTAATGACATAATTCACATACTTGTCCATTCCTTAAACATAATACAACTATGGCACAAGCTATGGGAATTAGCCAAAAATAAAATAAAACTAAGATCGATATACAATATTCCTCATTGTACAAGAACAATAAAATACACAGCGGAATAAGCTTAACTAAGCTTCTCTTGAAACATCCAATCATAGCTTCACTTGTAAATCAACCTGCAATCCGAACCTGAAATAAAGCAACTATAGTGGGGTGAGATACATCAAATCTCAGTGAGTTCCCTATCTTATAGATTCTCTCGACTTTACAAGGTTCTAACGATCCTAACTCAAGTCCGGGGGAAGGGAAAGGATTCTTGAGTTCACAATTCAATTCTCACACTATATGGAAACATGCCATGAGTTTATCAACCCAAAAGTATCACTAATCGATAACCACACCAAGGTATCCCTTATTCCCGGCCTTTTCTACGTCTAGAAGTCGATCCGGGTCATGGATCCTTGCAATCTACTTGACATACGAATGGATTCGGGTTCTACGGGCCTTATACCGTTATGAACCGTCACTTCTCACGGGCCTTATACCGTCACAAGCCTACGCTCCATGGGCGCCATTCGTACAGCACGGGGAATCAAACCTGCCAAGTAGTTGTGCATCTGTTTCAGAGGAGCTCGAGACCCATGAAACGCACTCACAAGATAAACCGGTTACGATTACATGATCAGATACAACAAAACGATTGTATTCGACAATCACAAGGCTATAATGCCTTACACAAAGAACACAAGGTTCACACACATGTTCCATACTAGTGTCTCACTCTCCTCTAGACCATTACTCGGCAAAGATACACATCTACATCGAATGCACGAGCATCGCCATCTAGATTATTCATCAATCCTAGTCGCACCCTAGAATCATATCATTATGTTTTGGGGTAAGTTTGCTCACTCTTCCTAATTCATTTTAACATGCATATTCTTTCATTCACAATTCACAATTAGATAGACATATCATGATTTCATAATAGAACAATATACAATAATTTAAACATAAATATATCACTTTTGAACTTTCCCGATTATTTAATCGGTCGGTAAAATCAACATGTTTCACTTCCATTGCATAAAATATTTCCTCGGCTTTACATCGATATAAAGAATGATCGAAACCGATATACGAGTCGAAAGTTATGAATTTCTCACTAAAGGAAGAATTTCAACTCCCAGACCTGCGCGCTGAGCGCACCCCCTCTGCCCGCTGAGCGCGCGAGCTACTGCCTGGAGGGGTTGCAGGAATTCAACACCGCGCTGAGCGGGCTCCTGCGCGCTGAGCGCGCTCTGCGATTTTCAGAAAAATAAATCTTTGATTCTCAACCAAATCCAACCAAACTTCATAACAATTAACAACAGAGGATTCTACACATATTTCAATCATGCTACATAATTTCTAACACATTTCAACCGTTCGATTCTTCGATTTTTGCATAAAACCCATTTTCCCCAAAAACTCAACCTAACTCTAATCTCAATTAAAATCTACACTTAAAGCATCTATCTAGAACCCACCTGATAATCGGAGAGGAGTTTGAAGAAGATGATGAATCGATGAAGAGATGATGAAGATCCAAGCTCTCCTTCTTCCACTTTCTCCACTTTCTCTCTTTTTCTTCCCTTTTTCTCTTCTTCTTCTTACTATCTTCTTTTTCTTTCTCTTTCTCTTTCCAAATATATATATATATATAACCCAATATTATATCATATAAATCCAATAGAGTAAAAATATCTCCAATTGATATTTTGTCATTTCAACCCAATTGATCAATTATTAGAGTTAACTTAAAATACTCCCTTAACTAATAAATATCACTTTGCCTTTTAATAATTGATCTCTTGTAATGTCCAATTGAGCACTTAATTAATACAGGGTATTACATGAAGCACGTTCAAATTGTTTTCAGCTTAATAACGTTATTATTATGTGTGTGAGTAACCCTAATTAAGGAATTGATTGGAAGGAGAAAACAAAAGATATTAGTGTGGAAGAAATTATATTACATAATTAATTAGGATCAAATTAAAATAAATTAGGTAGAATTCATATTTTCACAATGACGTCTTTAATTTATGCACCTTCCTATATTATAAGTGAAAGGTTTTCATCTTTGTATCCCATTTGTAGTATTTGTGTTTGAAAAGATATATTAATGTTACATATGCAAAAATTGTTCATAGATAAATCTCTTATAAATTTTAGAAAATACAAAATAAATATATGTTTATACACTTCTATTTGTTTCCCTAAGCATGACACATAATCTTTTTATAAAGGTCTTTTTGAATTGCTTATAGGTTGATAAACTTAATTTTAAAATACAACATGTTTTTAGCACACTAGATTAAAAAATATACTTATATTAAAAATATATTAAATTAAATTTAAATATTTAATTATAATTTTATATAAAATATTCATTATCAATTTAAATACTTTAATATAAATTTTATAAAAAATATTTGTTATCAATTTAAATATTTAAATATTAATTTACATAAGTAAACAATAAAATAGTTGTGATTAAATAATATAAAAAACAACTAAGAAATAATCGTCATCATTACATGAAAGTAAAGGGACAACTCCACTCCATAAGACTCAGGGTATAAAACTAATTATCCAAAATGAAAGGTACAGTTTTTGGTCTCTATTTTTTATGACAGTTATCTTGAATCTTGAACTGGCTTAAAAGGTAAGCTAACCTGCCCAGATTGCTTGAACAATAGATGAAGCACGTTCAAATTGTTTTTAGCTTTATAACGTTATTATTGTGTGTGTGAGTAACACTAATTAAGGAATTGATCGGAAGGAGAAAACAAAAGATATTAGAGTGGAAGAAATTAGATTACATAATTAATTAGGATCAAATTAAAATAAATTAGGTAGAATTCATATTTTCACAATGACGTCTTTAATTTATGCATCTTCCTATATTATAAGGGAAAGGTTTTCATCTTTGTATCCCATTTGTAGTATTTGTGTTAGAAAAGATATATTAATGTTACATATGCAAAAATTGTTCATAGATAAATCTCTTATAAATTTTAGAAAATACAAAATAAATATACGTTTATACACTTCTATTTGTTTCCCTAAGCATGACACATAATCTTTTTATAAAGGTCTTTTTGAATTGCTTATAGGTTGATTAACTTAATTTTAAAATACAACATGTTTTTAGCACACTAGATTAAAAAATATACTTATATTAAAAATATATTAAATTAAATTTAAATATTTAATTATAATTTTATATAAAATATTCATTATCAATTTAAATACTTTAATATAAATTTTATAAAAAATATTTGTTAACAATTTAAATATTTAAATATTAATTTACATAAGTAAAAAATAAAATAGTTGTGATTAAATAATATAAAAAACAACTAAGAAATAATCGTCATCAATACATGAAAGTAAAGGGACAACTCCACTCCATAAGACTCAAGGTATAAAAGTAATTATCCAAAATGAAAAGTACAGTTTTTGGTCTCTATTTTTTACGACAGTTATCTTGAATCTTGAACTGGCTTAAAAGGTAAGGTAACCTGCCCATATTGCTTGAACAATAGATGAAGCACGTTCAAATTGTTTTCAGCTTAATAACGTTATTATTGTGTGTGAGTAACACTCATTAAGGAATTGATCGGAAGGAGAAAACAAAAGATATTAGAGTGGAAGAAATTAGATTACGGAATTAATTAGGATCAAATTAAAATAAATTAGGTAGAATTCATATTTTCACAATTACGTCTTTAATTTATGCATCTTCCTATATTATAAGGGAAAGGTTTTCATCTTTGTATCCCATTTGTAGTATTTGTGTTAGAAAAGATATATTAATGTTACATATGCAAAAATTGGTCATAGATAAATCTCTTATAAATTTTAGAAAATACAAAATAAATATATGTTTATACACTTCTATTTGTTTCCCTAAGCATGACACATAATCTTTTTATAAAGGTCTTTTTGAATTGCTTATAGGTTGATAAACTTAATTTTAAAATACAACATGTTTTTAGCACACTAGATTAAAAAATATACTTATATTAAAAATATATTAAATTAAATTTAAATATTTAATTATAAATTTATATAAAATATTCATTATCAATTTAAATACTTTAATATAAATTTTATAAAAAATATTTTTATCAATTTAAATATTTAAATATTAATTTACATAAGTAAACAATAAAATATTTGTGATTAAATAATATAAAAAACAACTAAGAAATAATCGTCATCAATACATGAAAGTAAAGGGACAACTCCACTCCATAAGACTCAGGGTATAAAACTAATTATCCAAAATGAAAAGTACAGTTTTTGGTCTCTATTTTTTACGACAGTTATCTTGAATCTTGAATTGGCTTAAAAGGTAAGCTAACCTGCCCAGATTGCTTGAACAATAGATGAAGCACGTTCAAATTGTTTTCAGCTTAATAACGTTATTATTATGTGTGTGAGTAACCCTAATTAAGGAATTGATCGGAAGGAGAAAACAAAAGATATTAGTGTGGAAGAAATTATATTACATAATTAATTAGGATCAAATTAAAATAAATTAGGTAGAATTCATATTTTCACAATGACGTCTTTAATTTATGCACCTTCCTATATTATAAGTGAAAGGTTTTCATCTTTGTATCCCATTTGTAGTATTTGTGTTTGAAAAGATATATTAATGTTACATATGCAAAAATTGTTCATAGATAAATCTCTTATAAATTTTAGAAAATACAAAATAAATATATGTTTATACACTTCTATTTGTTTCCCTAAGCATGACACATAATCTTTTTATAAAGGTCTTTTTGAATTGCTTATAGGTTGATAAACTTAATTTTAAAATACAACATGTTTTTAGCACACTAGATTAAAAAATATACTTATATTAAAAATATATTAAATTAAATTTAAATATTTAATTATAATTTTATATAAAATATTCATTATCAATTTAAATACTTTAATATAAATTTTATAAAAAATATTTGTTATCAATTTAAATATTTAAATATTAATTTACATAAGTAAACAATAAAATAGTTGTGATTAAATAATATAAAAAACAACTAAGAAATAATCGTCATCATTACATGAAAGTAAAGGGACAACTCCACTCCATAAGACTCAGGGTATAAAACTAATTATCCAAAATGAAAGGTACAGTTTTTGGTCTCTATTTTTTATGACAGTTATCTTGAATCTTGAACTGGCTTAAAAGGTAAGCTAACCTGCCCAGATTGCTTGAACAATAGATGAATGTAAAGACCCATATAATAATACATGCATCAAATCATATATTATACATGAGTTTCACTTTTTTTTTTTGGTACTGAAACATAATAAGTTCCTAGTTAACACATTATATATATAAATGCCTCTAATGCAAAACACCTAAAAGTCTAAGGCATTACATATACAAGATGTTCCAAAATGATAAAAACTAAGAACTAGATCAATACAATGATCTCAAAACATAACGCCATAGCGGAAGCCATGCCATCACAAAACCACGATCCGTAAGGAAGGTCAAGTAACCTTGTCCTTACCCTTCGCCAAACCTGCAGAACCTGTGATGTAAACAACAACAGTGGGGTGAGATACATCAAATCTCAGTGAGTTCCCTATCTTAAAGTCCTCTCGGCTTTACAAGGTTCTAACAAAGTCCTAACTCATGTCCAAGGGGAAAGGGGAAAGACCATGAGTACACACACACAAGTAACCGCCACGGTGAGCCTGTAAACTCACACTAGTACCGGAGTACCTCTTGAGCCTGTAACTCAAGGATTCACAAAGTACCGAAATACGTTCTGAGTCCGTACACTCAAGAACTCACATATCAATAACCAAAACCAAGGTATCCCCTTTTCCCGTACCCTTCTACGTCTAGAAGGAGATCCGAGTCATGGATCCTCGAATTACTTGGCATACGAATTGGATTCGGGATCACGGGCCGTACACCGTGATCCGTCACTTCTCACGGACCGTACGCCGTCTCAAGTCTCTACCCGTAGGCTCCAATCGTACTAACATGGGACTCAAACCTGCCAAGTAATGGTGCATATGTTTCAGAGGAGCTCGAGACCCATGAAACGCACTCACAAAAACACTGTGGTTATTGACAAACAGAATGCACACGCCTCGGCCTTTCATGCACGAGCGTTGCCACACATAACATTCCACACTTCCAACACTGTTTAGGGTAATAATGCTCACGCTACCTATCTCATATTTTAGCATGCATTTTCACAACAATTTCACATCATTTACAAATAAAAATCGACAAAGCGACAATAATTCAAAATCCCGATATAATTAAATCGGCCGACAATCTTAAGACCATTGAAATGAGAAAGTACATTTTATTATCTTTCCAACGATACCAAAATTGTTCCAATCCGGGTTACGTGCAAAAAGTTACGGCATTGTAAACAATCGATCGGAAAAATAAATCACAACAGCAGGATTCTGTAACTCTCCTGGCCGTACGCGTATTGGCACTCCCCGTACGCGTATTGCCCAAATGCTCGCCCAGCCATACGCGTATTGCCCCAAACGATACGCGTATTGCTCAAAATGCCCGGCCATCCATACGCGTATTGCCCTTGCCGTACGCGTATTGACCAGCTCCATACGCGTATTGACATGCTCCATACGCGTATGGGCAGAGAAAAAAATGCAGAAGTTCCTGCAGAATTTTTCTGCTACGGGTTGATCCAAAATCAACCCCAAATCCCATTTTCATCAATCAAAATGCATCAAAACATGTTATAACATCACAACCAGTATAACATATAATCAAACATTGCATTTAGCAGTTAGATTCACGAATTTTGTGCAAAAAGATTCAATTTTCACAATTTCTAATCTAACTCTAAACTCAAAATAATCCTACTCTAAAGAGTCTAACTAGAACCCACCTGGATTACTAGACGAGGAGGTTGATACTGAGACGATTTAGATGAAGAATTGTTGCTTGATGATGTTCTTGAGCTTTGAGAGAATTTCCTCTTCTTCCTCTTTCTCTTCCTTTCTTTCCTTCCCTTTTTCCCTTCTCTTCCACCTTTCTATCTTTTTGTTTGTTTTCCCAAGGGAAATGAAAAGGAAAATAGATAGTATAGAAAACTATCATATTTAGTAACACTACTAAATGTCCGAATTAGCTCAAAAGCATCAATTAATAAAAACTCAACGTTAAATACTATTAATTTAATCGACTCTGAGTTCGTCAGTTTACTCTAATTATTTTATCAAATAATTACTCAGAGTACTCCGGAACCCAGTTGATCATAATAATATTAACCAGAGCGTTTATAAATTTACGGGGTATTACATCCTCCCCCCCTTAAATAGAAATTCGTCCTCGAATTTAGAATATTACCTGAACAGATGTGGATAAGAATCTCGCATTTCCGATTCTAGTTCCCAAGTAGCATCGCCCGGATGCGTCATATCCCATTGCACCTTAACAAGTGGAATATCTTTGTTCCTTAACACTTTTGTTTCCCTTCCCACAATACAACTCGGTTGTGGTTCAAAAGTCAAATCCGCTTCAATTTCCACTGATTCGGGTAGAATTGGCTGAAGAGGATCAGGAATAAACTTACGGAGCTGAGATACGTGAAAAACGTCATGCATCTCGGATAGAGAGGGTGGTAAGGCTAATCTATAAGCAACTTCACCAATCCTTTCTAAAAATCTGATACGGTCCCACGTATCTCGGACTTAACTTACGCGTCTTAAACGGTCCTTTCAATCTCAATCTCGGAGTAACTTTCAGAAATACATGGTCACCTTCCTCAAATTCCAAAGGTCTCCGACGATTATCAGCATAACTCTTTTGCCGATCTTGTGCTTGTTTAACTTTCTCACGAATCACTTGCATCTTTTCCGTAGTCTCTTGAATAATCTCGGGTCCCAAAATTCCATCTTCGCCAATTTCAGCCCAACACAAAGGTGTTCTACACTTCCTCCCATACAATGCTTCATACGGAGCCATACCAATGCTCGCATGGTAACTATTGTTATAGGAAAACTCAATTAACGGTAGAAGTTCTTTCTAATTTCCTCTACTCTCTAACACATAAGCTCTTAACATATCTTCCATCGTTTGTATTGTTCGCTCAGTCTGACCATCCGTTTGAGGATGATTCGACGTGCTCAAACGCAAATTCGTACCCATCGCTTGTTGGAACCCTTTCCAAAATCTCGAAGTAAACTTCGGATCTCTATCGGACACAATACTAGAAGGAATACCATGCAATCTCACAATCTCAGCAATAAACAACCTTGCAAGATGACTTGCCTTATAAGTAGTCTTTACGGCTAAGAAGTGTGCAGATTTCGTTAGTCGATCTACAATCACCCAAATAGAATCATACCCACCTTGGGTACGGGGTAAACCCACTGCAAAATCCATAGAAATACTATCCCACTTCCAAACTGGAATATCCAAAGGTTGTAATAAACCGCCCGGTCTTTAGTGTTCAATCTTCACCTGTTGGCACACCGCACATTCTGACACATATCCCGCTATATCCTTTTTCATCCCAGGCCACCAATAATCCTTCTTTAAATCCTGATACATCTTTGAAGAACCAGGATGTATCGTAAAAGTACCTTTATGAGCTTCGTCTAAGATCTTCCTTTTCGATGCCTCATCCCTCGGAACACAAATCCTTTGATTAAACAGAACAATCCCATCTGTCGCTCGTGTAAAACCCGGTTGAAGTAACAACTCTTGTAACTCTTCCTCTAACAGTTGTGTCTGTTGAATCTCAACTCTCAAAGTAGAATTGACATTCAAATTTCCCATAATCACACCAGTCGGAGTCCACACAAACTGGAGATTAAGATCTCTAAACTTTTCCAACAATGAATACTCTAAAATCATCAATTCCGCACTATGAACCATTTTCCGACTTAAAGCATCCGCTACTTTATTCGCCTTTCCTGGATGATACTTCAATTCTAAGTCATAATCCTTTAAGTACTCCATCCACCTTCTTGGTCGCATATTCAACTCCTTTTGATCAAACAAATACTTCAAACTTTTGTGGTCACTGAACATTTCAAAACGTACACCATATAAATAATGACGCCACACCTTCAGTGCAAAAACCACTGTAGCTAGTTCCAAATCATGAGTCGGATAATTCTTCTCATGAACTTTTAACTGTCGAGAAGCATAAGCTACCACTTGACCACCTTGCATCAGAACACCCCCTAATCCCCTCTTAGAAGCATCACAGAATACTTCATAAGAGTTGTTAGGATCAGGAATAATTAATACTGGAGCACTCGTCAAACACTCCTTCAAATGCATAAAACTTTGTTCGCAACCTGAATCCCATTCAAACGTAACATCCTTCCGAGTAAGTTTCGTCATTGGTAAGGCCAATTGAGAAAAGCCCTTGATAACCCTTCTATAGTAACCGGCCAATCCCAAGAAACTTCTGACTTCTGAAACATTTCTCGGTCTCTCCCAATCACTCACTGCTTCTACTTTCGATGGATCCACTGCCACACCACCTCGAGATATCACATGTCCAAGAAAATTAACTTCCGACATCCAAAACTCACACTTGCTCAACTTAGCAAACAATTTCTTCTCTTGCAAGACCGATAAGACAATCCTCAGATGTTCTCCATGCTCTTGTGGAGTACGAGAATAAATAAGAATGTCGTCAAAAAAAGATTACCACAAATTGGTCCAAGTAAGCCTGAAATATACGGTTCATGTAATCCATAAAAACAGCTGGAGCATTAGTCACACCGAAAGGCATCACTAAGAATTCGTAATGACCATAACGGGTTCTAAATGTAGTCTTTGGCACATCGGAACTCTTCACTCGAATCTGATGATAACCCGACCGTAAATCAATCTTTGAGAACACACAGGCTCCTTTTAATTGATCTAACAAGTCGTCTATCCTTGGTAAGGGATACTTATTCTTAATGGTGACTTTATTCAACTTACGATAATCAATGCACAACCGCATTCCCCCATCTTTCTTCTTTACCAATAACACTGGAGCTCCCCACGGTGAAACACTAGGCCTAACGAAATGCTTAGACATCAAGTCCTCTAATTGGTCCTTTAATTCTCTTAATTCAAGCGGTGCCATCCGATACGGAGAAACAGATATAGGAGCCGTTCCCGGTATCAGGTCAATAGAGAACTCAACTTCTCTCTCCGGAGGAAGAGAAGAAACATCCTCAGGAAACACTTCAGGAAATTCACACACTATTGGAATACTCAGAACTTGCTGTTCACTACTTCCATCTTTCGGAGTAGCCTCAGCAGATGGAATAATAATTAGCTTCTCCTCACAACTGATAAAAAACCGAATTAGCTGAAAGCCAATCCATTCCCAGAACAACATCCACTTTCTTGAGCGGCAGACAAATAAGATCAATTTGAAAGACTCTTTCATTCACCGTCAAAACACAATTTTCACACATTAATGGTGTTTCGACTATTTCATCCATGGCAGTAGTAACCACCATAGGAGGAAACAAAGGTAAAGTTTGCAACCCAAGTCGCTTCACGCAACGCGTGGACACAAAAGAATGCGTCGCCCCACAATCAAATAAAACAAAGCAAGAATGCCCATTTACGAAACACGTACCCGCAATCAAAGAATTGTCACCCTTTGCCTTCCTCGCATCCAAGGTATACACTCGGCCAGTAGTCTTCCCTTGTGTCTGATTCCTACCTTGAGGACAATCCCTCACCATGTGTCCCACCTTCTGACATTGGTAACACTTTACCCCTCTGAAGCGACATCTGCCAAAATGCATCTTACCACACGTGCAACACCCAGGAGGTGCACTAGTCCGAGAATTCTGGACCCGTTTCCTTTTGAAAGCTTGCTGCTTAGACCGAAATTATTGGCTTGACCTCCCACACTCATTCTGATTCGACTTATGCGAATCCCCTTCTGTCTGAACTTTCCTCAAGCTGTTCTCTATCATATAATATTGCCTCATCTGCTGGATTTCAAGCTCTCTTCGGATCCTCAAAGAACTAGGAAGGTACTCTTCCATAAAAATAGTCCTGAACTGCCCCCACACTTTAGGCACACCTTGCATAGTCATAAAAGCTGAACCAACATCCCACCATCTCTCAGCAGGACCTCTTAGTGAGTGAGAAGCAAACACTACCTTGTTCTCCTCACTACAGTAAATCATCAGAAAGATTCTCTCCATGCCAGCAATCCAGTCATGAGCTTCCACAGGATCCAATCCGCCATGAAATTCTGGAGGATTCATGCGGATGAAATCCCGAAAACTCCCGCCTACAACTTCTGGAACAACCACCCGAGGATGAAGACCTCCATTCATCTGTTGCACCATATGTTGCATGAACTGGTACAAAGGAGCATTCCCTTCATCACCTTGTGGAACTGTCCCAGCTGGAGTAGTCCTTGGTCTTCCACGGTTGTTTCTGCGTCTATCAGCCATGTTCCTGAATTCCATATCAATAGGATTAAGTTGATCAGACTCAATACCATAAATATAATAGACAAGACCCATGGCGACACGCCGCATATGAAACGGAAAGAAACACTTATTCTATTTCATGGCTAGGTCGAGGATACGACCTGCTCTGATACCAACTGTAAAGACCCATATAATAATACATGCATCAAATCATATATTATACATGAGTTTCACTTTTTTTTTTTGGTACTGAAACATAATAAGTTCCTAGTTAACACATTATATATATAAATGCCTCTAATGCAAAACACCTAAAAGTCTAAGGCATTACATATACAAGATGTTCCAAAATGATAAAAACTAAGAACTAGATCAATACAATGATCTCAAAACATAACGCCATAGCGGAAGCCATGCCATCACAAAACCACGATCCGTAAGGAAGGTCAAGTAACCTTGTCCTTACCCTTCGCCAAACCTGCAGAACCTGTGATGTAAACAACAACAGTGGGGTGAGATACATCAAATCTCAGTGAGTTCCCTATCTTAAAGTCCTCTCGGCTTTACAAGGTTCTAACAAAGTCCTAACTCATGTCCAAGGGGAAAGGGGAAAGACCATGAGTACACACACACAAGTAACCGCCACGGTGAGCCTGTAAACTCACACTAGTACCGGAGTACCTCTTGAGCCTGTAACTCAAGGATTCACAAAGTACCGAAATACGTTCTGAGTCCGTACACTCAAGAACTCACATATCAATAACCAAAACCAAGGTATCCCCTTTTCCCGTACCCTTCTACGTCTAGAAGGAGATCCGAGTCATGGATCCTCGAATTACTTGGCATACGAATTGGATTCGGGATCACGGGCCGTACACCGTGATCCGTCACTTCTCACGGACCGTACGCCGTCTCAAGTCTCTACCCGTAGGCTCCAATCGTACTAACATGGGACTCAAACCTGCCAAGTAATGGTGCATATGTTTCAGAGGAGCTCGAGACCCATGAAACGCACTCACAAAAACACTGTGGTTATTGACAAACAGAATGCACACGCCTCGGCCTTTCATGCACGAGCGTTGCCACACATAACATTCCACACTTCCAACACTGTTTAGGGTAATAATGCTCACGCTACCTATCTCATATTTTAGCATGCATTTTCACAACAATTTCACATCATTTACAAATAAAAATCGACAAAGCGACAATAATTCAAAATCCCGATATAATTAAATCGGCCGACAATCTTAAGACCATTGAAATGAGAAAGTACATTTTATTATCTTTCCAACGATACCAAAATTGTTCCAATCCGGGTTACGTGCAAAAAGTTACGGCATTGTAAACAATCGATCGGAAAAATAAATCACAACAGCAGGATTCTGTAACTCTCCTGGCCGTACGCGTATTGGCACTCCCCGTACGCGTATTGCCCAAATGCTCGCCCAGCCATACGCGTATTGCCCCAAACGATACGCGTATTGCTCAAAATGCCCGGCCATCCATACGCGTATTGCCCTTGCCGTACGCGTATTGACCAGCTCCATACGCGTATTGACATGCTCCATACGCGTATGGGCAGAGAAAAAAATGCAGAAGTTCCTGCAGAATTTTTCTGCTACGGGTTGATCCAAAATCAACCCCAAATCCCATTTTCATCAATCAAAATGCATCAAAACATGTTATAACATCACAACCAGTATAACATATAATCAAACATTGCATTTAGCAGTTAGATTCACGAATTTTGTGCAAAAAGATTCAATTTTCACAATTTCTAATCTAACTCTAAACTCAAAATAATCCTACTCTAAAGAGTCTAACTAGAACCCACCTGGATTACTAGACGAGGAGGTTGATACTGAGACGATTTAGATGAAGAATTGTTGCTTGATGATGTTCTTGAGCTTTGAGAGAATTTCCTCTTCTTCCTCTTTCTCTTCCTTTCTTTCCTTCCCTTTTTCCCTTCTCTTCCACCTTTCTATCTTTTTGTTTGTTTTCCCAAGGGAAATGAAAAGGAAAATAGATAGTATAGAAAACTATCATATTTAGTAACACTACTAAATGTCCGAATTAGCTCAAAAGCATCAATTAATAAAAACTCAACGTTAAATACTATTAATTTAATCGACTCTGAGTTCGTCAGTTTACTCTAATTATTTTATCAAATAATTACTCAGAGTACTCCGGAACTCAGTTGATCATAATAATATTAACCAGAGCGTTTATAAATTTACGGGGTATTACAATGAAGCACGTTCAAATTGTTTTTAGCTTAATAACGTTATTATTGTGTGTGTGAGTAACACTAATTAAGGAATTGATCGGAAGGAGAAAACAAAAGATATTAGAGTGGAAGAAATTAGATTACATAATTAATTAGGATCAAATTAAAATAAATTAGGTAGAATTCATATTTTCACAATGACGTCTTTAATTTATGCATCTTCCTATATTATAAGGGAAAGGTTTTCATCTTTGTATCCCATTTGTAGTATTTGTGTTAGAAAAGATATATTAATGTTACATATGCAAAAATTGTTCATAGATAAATCTCTTATAAATTTTAGAAAATACAAAATAAATATACGTTTATACACTTCTATTTGTTTCCCTAAGCATGACACATAATCTTTTTATAAAGGTCTTTTTGAATTGCTTATAGGTTGATTAACTTAATTTTAAAATACAACATGTTTTTAGCACACTAGATTAAAAAATATACTTATATTAAAAATATATTAAATTAAATTTAAATATTTAATTATAATTTTATATAAAATATTCATTATCAATTTAAATACTTTAATATAAATTTTATAAAAAATATTTGTTAACAATTTAAATATTTAAATATTAATTTACATAAGTAAAAAATAAAATAGTTGTGATTAAATAATATAAAAAACAACTAAGAAATAATCGTCATCAATACATGAAAGTAAAGGGACAACTCCACTCCATAAGACTCAAGGTATAAAAGTAATTATCCAAAATGAAAAGTACAGTTTTTGGTCTCTATTTTTTACGACAGTTATCTTGAATCTTGAACTGGCTTAAAAGGTAAGGTAACCTGCCCATATTGCTTGAACAATAGATGAAGCACGTTCAAATTGTTTTCAGCTTAATAACGTTATTATTGTGTGTGAGTAACACTCATTAAGGAATTGATCGGAAGGAGAAAACAAAAGATATTAGAGTGGAAGAAATTAGATTACGGAATTAATTAGGATCAAATTAAAATAAATTAGGTAGAATTCATATTTTCACAATTACGTCTTTAATTTATGCATCTTCCTATATTATAAGGGAAAGGTTTTCATCTTTGTATCCCATTTGTAGTATTTGTGTTAGAAAAGATATATTAATGTTACATATGCAAAAATTGGTCATAGATAAATCTCTTATAAATTTTAGAAAATACAAAATAAATATATGTTTATACACTTCTATTTGTTTCCCTAAGCATGACACATAATCTTTTTATAAAGGTCTTTTTGAATTGCTTATAGGTTGATAAACTTAATTTTAAAATACAACATGTTTTTAGCACACTAGATTAAAAAATATACTTATATTAAAAATATATTAAATTAAATTTAAATATTTAATTATAAATTTATATAAAATATTCATTATCAATTTAAATACTTTAATATAAATTTTATAAAAAATATTTTTATCAATTTAAATATTTAAATATTAATTTACATAAGTAAACAATAAAATATTTGTGATTAAATAATATAAAAAACAACTAAGAAATAATCGTCATCAATACATGAAAGTAAAGGGACAACTCCACTCCATAAGACTCAGGGTATAAAACTAATTATCCAAAATGAAAAGTACAGTTTTTGGTCTCTATTTTTTACGACAGTTATCTTGAATCTTGAATTGGCTTAAAAGGTAAGCTAACCTGCCCAGATTGCTTGAACAATAGATGAAGCACGTTCAAATTGTTTTCAGCTTAATAACGTTATTATTATGTGTGTGAGTAACCCTAATTAAGGAATTGATCGGAAGGAGAAAACAAAAGATATTAGTGTGGAAGAAATTATATTACATAATTAATTAGGATCAAATTAAAATAAATTAGGTAGAATTCATATTTTCACAATGACGTCTTTAATTTATGCACCTTCCTATATTATAAGTGAAAGGTTTTCATCTTTGTATCCCATTTGTAGTATTTGTGTTTGAAAAGATATATTAATGTTACATATGCAAAAATTGTTCATAGATAAATCTCTTATAAATTTTAGAAAATACAAAATAAATATATGTTTATACACTTCTATTTGTTTCCCTAAGCATGACACATAATCTTTTTATAAAGGTCTTTTTGAATTGCTTATAGGTTGATAAACTTAATTTTAAAATACAACATGTTTTTAGCACACTAGATTAAAAAATATACTTATATTAAAAATATATTAAATTAAATTTAAATATTTAATTATAATTTTATATAAAATATTCATTATCAATTTAAATACTTTAATATAAATTTTATAAAAAATATTTGTTATCAATTTAAATATTTAAATATTAATTTACATAAGTAAACAATAAAATAGTTGTGATTAAATAATATAAAAAACAACTAAGAAATAATCGTCATCATTACATGAAAGTAAAGGGACAACTCCACTCCATAAGACTCAGGGTATAAAACTAATTATCCAAAATGAAAGGTACAGTTTTTGGTCTCTATTTTTTATGACAGTTATCTTGAATCTTGAACTGGCTTAAAAGGTAAGCTAACCTGCCCAGATTGCTTGAACAATAGATGAAGCACGTTCAAATTGTTTTTAGCTTAATAACGTTATTATTGTGTGTGTGAGTAACACTAATTAAGGAATTGATCGGAAGGAGAAAACAAAAGATATTAGAGTGGAAGAAATTAGATTACATAATTAATTAGGATCAAATTAAAATAAATTAGGTAGAATTCATATTTTCACAATGACGTCTTTAATTTATGCATCTTCCTATATTATAAGGGAAAGGTTTTCATCTTTGTATCCCATTTGTAGTATTTGTGTTAGAAAAGATATATTAATGTTACATATGCAAAAATTGTTCATAGATAAATCTCTTATAAATTTTAGAAAATACAAAATAAATATACGTTTATACACTTCTATTTGTTTCCCTAAGCATGACACATAATCTTTTTATAAAGGTCTTTTTGAATTGCTTATAGGTTGATTAACTTAATTTTAAAATACAACATGTTTTTAGCACACTAGATTAAAAAATATACTTATATTAAAAATATATTAAATTAAATTTAAATATTTAATTATAATTTTATATAAAATATTCATTATCAATTTAAATACTTTAATATAAATTTTATAAAAAATATTTGTTAACAATTTAAATATTTAAATATTAATTTACATAAGTAAAAAATAAAATAGTTGTGATTAAATAATATAAAAAACAACTAAGAAATAATCGTCATCAATACATGAAAGTAAAGGGACAACTCCACTCCATAAGACTCAAGGTATAAAAGTAATTATCCAAAATGAAAAGTACAGTTTTTGGTCTCTATTTTTTACGACAGTTATCTTGAATCTTGAACTGGCTTAAAAGGTAAGGTAACCTGCCCATATTGCTTGAACAATAGATGAAGCACGTTCAAATTGTTTTCAGCTTAATAACGTTATTATTGTGTGTGAGTAACACTCATTAAGGAATTGATCGGAAGGAGAAAACAAAAGATATTAGAGTGGAAGAAATTAGATTACGGAATTAATTAGGATCAAATTAAAATAAATTAGGTAGAATTCATATTTTCACAATTACGTCTTTAATTTATGCATCTTCCTATATTATAAGGGAAAGGTTTTCATCTTTGTATCCCATTTGTAGTATTTGTGTTAGAAAAGATATATTAATGTTACATATGCAAAAATTGGTCATAGATAAATCTCTTATAAATTTTAGAAAATACAAAATAAATATATGTTTATACACTTCTATTTGTTTCCCTAAGCATGACACATAATCTTTTTATAAAGGTCTTTTTGAATTGCTTATAGGTTGATAAACTTAATTTTAAAATACAACATGTTTTTAGCACACTAGATTAAAAAATATACTTATATTAAAAATATATTAAATTAAATTTAAATATTTAATTATAAATTTATATAAAATATTCATTATCAATTTAAATACTTTAATATAAATTTTATAAAAAATATTTTTATCAATTTAAATATTTAAATATTAATTTACATAAGTAAACAATAAAATATTTGTGATTAAATAATATAAAAAACAACTAAGAAATAATCGTCATCAATACATGAAAGTAAAGGGACAACTCCACTCCATAAGACTCAGGGTATAAAACTAATTATCCAAAATGAAAAGTACAGTTTTTGGTCTCTATTTTTTACGACAGTTATCTTGAATCTTGAACTGGCTTAAAAGGTAAGCTAACCTGCCCAGATTGCTTGAACAATAGATGAAGCACGTTCAAATTGTTTTCAGCTTAATAACGTTATTATTATGTGTGTGAGTAACCCTAATTAAGGAATTGATCGGAAGGAGAAAACAAAAGATATTAGTGTGGAAGAAATTATATTACATAATTAATTAGGATCAAATTAAAATAAATTAGGTAGAATTCATATTTTCACAATGACGTCTTTAATTTATGCACCTTCCTATATTATAAGTGAAAGGTTTTCATCTTTGTATCCCATTTGTAGTATTTGTGTTTGAAAAGATATATTAATGTTACATATGCAAAAATTGTTCATAGATAAATCTCTTATAAATTTTAGAAAATACAAAATAAATATACGTTTATACACTTCTATTTGTTTCCCTAAGCATGACACATAATCTTTTTATAAAGGTCTTTTTGAATTGCTTATAGGTTGATTAACTTAATTTTAAAATACAACATGTTTTTAGCACACTAGATTAAAAAATATACTTATATTAAAAATATATTAAATTAAATTTAAATATTTAATTATAATTTTATATAAAATATTCATTATCAATTTAAATACTTTAATATAAATTTTATAAAAAATATTTGTTAACAATTTAAATATTTAAATATTAATTTACATAAGTAAAAAATAAAATAGTTGTGATTAAATAATATAAAAAACAACTAAGAAATAATCGTCATCAATACATGAAAGTAAAGGGACAACTCCACTCCATAAGACTCAAGGTATAAAAGTAATTATCCAAAATGAAAAGTACAGTTTTTGGTCTCTATTTTTTACGACAGTTATCTTGAATCTTGAACTGGCTTAAAAGGTAAGGTAACCTGCCCATATTGCTTGAACAATAGATGTAGCACGTTCAAATTGTTTTCAGCTTAATAACGTTATTATTGTGTGTGAGTAACACTCATTAAGGAATTGATCGGAAGGAGAAAACAAAAGATATTAGAGTGGAAGAAATTAGATTACGGAATTAATTAGGATCAAATTAAAATAAATTAGGTAGAATTCATATTTTCACAATTACGTCTTTAATTTATGCATCTTCCTATATTATAAGGGAAAGGTTTTCATCTTTGTATCCCATTTGTAGTATTTGTGTTAGAAAAGATATATTAATGTTACATATGCAAAAATTGGTCATAGATAAATCTCTTATAAATTTTAGAAAATACAAAATAAATATATGTTTATACACTTCTATTTGTTTCCCTAAGCATGACACATAATCTTTTTATAAAGGTCTTTTTGAATTGCTTATAGGTTGATAAACTTAATTTTAAAATACAACATGTTTTTAGCACACTAGATTAAAAAATATACTTATATTAAAAATATATTAAATTAAATTTAAATATTTAATTATAAATTTATATAAAATATTCATTATCAATTTAAATACTTTAATATAAATTTTATAAAAAATATTTTTATCAATTTAAATATTTAAATATTAATTTACATAAGTAAACAATAAAATATTTGTGATTAAATAATATAAAAAACAACTAAGAAATAATCGTCATCAATACATGAAAGTAAAGGGACAACTCCACTCCATAAGACTCAGGGTATAAAACTAATTATCCAAAATGAAAAGTACAGTTTTTGGTCTCTATTTTTTACGACAGTTATCTTGAATCTTGAACTGGCTTAAAAGGTAAGCTAACCTGCCCAGATTGCTTGAACAATAGATGAAGCACGTTCAAATTGTTTTCAGCTTAATAACGTTATTATTATGTGTGTGAGTAACCCTAATTAAGGAATTGATCGGAAGGAGAAAACAAAAGATATTAGTGTGGAAGAAATTATATTACATAATTAATTAGGATCAAATTAAAATAAATTAGGTAGAATTCATATTTTCACAATGACATCTTTAATTTATGCACCTTCCTATATTATAAGTGAAAGGTTTTCATCTTTGTATCCCATTTGTAGTATTTGTGTTTGAAAAGATATATTAATGTTACATATGCAAAAATTGTTCATAGATAAATCTCTTATAAATTTTAGAAAATACAAAATAAATATACGTTTATACACTTCTATTTGTTTCCCTAAGCATGACACATAATCTTTTTATAAAGGTCTTTTTGAATTGCTTATAGGTTGATTAACTTAATTTTAAAATACAACATGTTTTTAGCACACTAGATTAAAAAATATACTTATATTAAAAATATATTAAATTAAATTTAAATATTTAATTATAATTTTATATAAAATATTCATTATCAATTTAAATACTTTAATATAAATTTTATAAAAAATATTTGTTATCAATTTAAATATTTAAATATTAATTTACATAAGTAAAAAATAAAATAGTTGTGATTAAATAATATAAAAAACAACTAAGAAATAATCGTCATCAATACATGAAAGTAAAGGGACAACTCCACTCCATAAGACTCAAGGTATAAAACTAATTATCCAAAATGAAAAGTACAGTTTTTGGTCTCTATTTTTTACGACAGTTATCTTGAATCTTGAACTGGCTTAAAAGGTAAGGTAACCTGCCCAGATTGCTTGAACAATAGATGAAGCACGTTCAAATTGTTTTCAGCTTAATAACGTTATTATTGTGTGTGAGTAACACTCATTAAGGAATTGATCGGAAGGAGAAAACAAAAGATATTAGAGTGGAAGAAATTAGATTACGGAATTAATTAGGATCAAATTAAAATAAATTAGGTAGAATTCATATTTTCACAATTACGTCTTTAATTTATGCATCTTCCTATATTATAAGGGAAAGGTTTTCATCTTTGTATCCCTGTAAAGACCATATACTAATACATGCATCAAATCACATATTATATATGAGTTTCACTTTTGGTACTGAAACATAATAAGTTCCTAGTTAACACATTATACACGTAAATGCCTCTAATACAAATACACCTAAAAGTCTAAGGCATTACATATACAAGATGTTCCAAAATGATAAAACTAAGAACTAGATCAAAACAATGATCTCAAAACATAACACCATAGCGGAAGCCATGCCATCACAAAACTACGATCCGTAAGGAAAGTCAGATAACCTTGTCCTTACCCTTCGCCGAACCTGCAGAACCTGTGATGTAAACAACAACAGTGGGGTGAGATACATCAAATCTCAGTGAGTTCCCTATCTTAAATTCCTCTCGGCTTTACAAGGTTCTAATAATCCTAACTCATGTCCAAGGGGAAAGGGGAAGGACCATGAGTACACACACACAAGTAACCACCACGGTGAGCCTGTAAACTCACACTAGTACCGAAGTACCTCTTGAGCCTGTAAACTCAAGGATTCACAAAGTACCGAAGTACGTTCTGAGTCCGTACACTCAAGAACTCACATATCAATAACCAATACCAAGGCATCCCCTTTTCCCGTACCCTTCTACGTCTAGAAGGCGATCCGAGTCATGGATCCTTGTAGCTACTTGGCATAGGATTGGATTCGGGATCACCGGTCCGTACACCGTGATCCGTCACTTCTCACGGCCTGTACACCGTCACAAGTCTCTTTACCCGTATGCTCCAATCGTACTTAACACGGGACTCAAACCTGCCAAGTAGTTGTGTATAATGTTCAGAGGAGGTGCTCGAGTCTCATGAACTACACCGCACAAACTGTGGTTATTGATAAACAGAAATGCATACGCCTCGGCCTTCATGCACGAGCATTGCCACACATAAAATTTCACACTTCCAACACTGTTTTATGGTAATAATTCTCACTCTGCCTATCACATATTTTAGCATGCATTTTAACAATTTATTACACATCGTATACGAATAAAAGTCAACAAAACGACACTATTTCAGAAATTCCGACATAATTAAATCAGCCGACAATCTTAAAACCGTTGTAATAAGAAAGTACATTTTATTATGTTTCCAACGATACCAAAATTGTTCCAATCCGATTTACGTACAAAAAGTTACGGCATTGTAAACAATCGATCGGAAAATAAATCACAACAGCAGAATTTCTGCAACTCTCCTGGCCGTATGCGTATTGGCACACCCCATACGCGTATTGCCCAAGATTCTCGCCCAGCCATACGCGTATTGCCCAAGGCCGTACGCGTATTGCTCAAAATGCTCGGCCATCCATACGCGTATTGCCCAAAGCCGTACGCGTATGGGCAGAAACGTTTTTCCTTGAAAATTCCTTTTAAATTTGCCATACGCGTATTGCCCTTTCCGTACGCGTAATGACAAGCCCCATACGCGTATTGACATGCTCCATACGCGTATGGGCAGAGAAAAATGCAGAAAAACCTGCAGAATTTCCTGTTTACGGGTTCCACCAAAATCACCCCAAAATCCCATTTTTCCCAATTTCCAATCTAACTCTAAACTCAAAATGATTCTACTCTAAAGAGTCTAACTAGAACCCACCTGGATTACTAGACGAGGAGGTTGATACTGAGATGAATTGATGAAGAACAGATGAATGGATGATGATCTTGAGCTTTTGGGAATTTTCCTCTCCTTTTCCTCCTCCTTCCTTTCCTTCTCTTTTTCCTTTCTTTTCCCTTCTCTTTACTAACTTTGTTTGTTTTTCCAAGGAAAATGAAAAGAAAATAGATAGTATAGAAAACTATCATTTTTAGTAACACTACTAAAAGTCCAAAATTAGTTCAAAAACATCAAATTATAAAAACTCAACGTTAAATACTATTAATTTAGTCGACACTGAGTTCGTCAGTTTACTCTAATTATTTTATCAAATAATTACTCAGAGTACTCCGGAACCTAGTTGATCATAATAATATTCACCAGAGCGTTTATAAATTCACGGGGTATTACAATCCCATTTGTAGTATTTGTGTTAGAAAAGATATATTAATGTTACATATGCAAAAATTGGTCATAGATAAATCTCTTATAAATTTTAGAAAATACAAAATAAATATACGTTTATACACTTCTATTTGTTTCCCTAAGCATGACACATAATCTTTTTATAAAGGTCTTTTTGAATTGCTTATAGGTTGATAAACTTAATTTTAAAATACAACATGTTTTTAGCACACTAGATTAAAAAATATACTTATATTAAAAATATATTAAATTAAATTTAAATATTTAATTATAATTTTATATAAAATATTCATTATCAATTTAAATACTTTAATATAAATTTTATAAGAAATACTTGTTATCAATTTAAATATTTAAATATTAATTTACATAAGTAAACAATAAAATAGTTGTGATTAAATAATATAAAAAACAACTAAGAAATAATCGTCATCAATACATGAAAGTAAAGGGACAACTCCACTCCATAAGACTCAGGGTATAAAACTAATTATCCAAAATGAAAGTTACAGTTTTTGGTCTCTATTTTTTACGACAGTTATCTTGAATCTTGAACTGGCTTAAAAGGTAAGCTAACCTGCCCAGATTGCTTGAACAATAGATGAAGCACGTTCAAATTATTTTCAGCTTAATAACGTTATTATTGTGTGTGTGAGTAACACTAATTAAGGAATTGATCGGAAGGAGAAAACAAAAGATATTAGAGTGGAAGAAATTAGATTACATAATTAATTAGGATCAAATTAAAATAAATTATGTAGAATTCATATTTTCACAATGAGGTCTTTAATTTATGCATCTTCCTATATTATAAGGGAAAGGTTTTCATCTTTGTATCCCATTTGTAGTATTTGTGTTAGAAAAGATATATTAATGTTACATATGCAAAAATTGTTCATAGATAAATCTCTTATAAATTTTAGAAAATACAAAATAAATATACGTTTATACACTTCTATTTGTTTCCCTAAGCATGACACTTAATCTTTTTATAAAGGTCTTTTTGAATTGCTTATAGGTTGATTAACTTAATTTTAAAATACAACATGTTTTTAGCACACTAGATTAAAAAATATATTTATATTAAAAATATATTAAATTAAATTTAAATATTTAATTATAATTTTATATAAAATATTCATTATCAATTTAAATACTTTAATATAAATTTTATAAAAGATATTTGTTATCAATTTAAATATTTAAATATTAATTTACATAAGTAAAAAATAAAATAGTTGTGATTAAATAATATAAAAAATAACTAAGAAATAATCGTCATCAATACATGAAAGTAAAGGGACAACTCCACTCCATAAGACTCAAGGTATAAAACTAATTATCCAAAATGAAAAGTACAGTTTTTGTTCTCTATTTTTTACGACAGTTATCTTGAATCTTGAACTGGCTTAAAAGGTAAGGTAACCTGCCCAGATTGCTTGAACAATAGATGAAGCACGTTCAAATTGTTTTCAGCTTAATAACGTTATTATTGTGTGTGAGTAACACTCATTAAGGAATTGATCGGAAGGAGAAAACAAAAGATATTAGAGTGGAAGAAATTAGATTACGGAATTAATTAGGATCAAATTAAAATAAATTAGGTAGAATTCATATTTTCACAATTACGTCTTTAATTTATGCATCTTCCTATATTATAAGGGAAAGGTTTTCATCTTTGTATCCCATTTGTAGTATTTGTGTTAGAAAAGATATATTAATGTTACATATGCAAAAATTGGTCATAGATAAATCTCTTATAAATTTTAGAAAATACAAAATAAATATACGTTTATACACTTCTATTTGTTTCCCTAAGCATGACACATAATCTTTTTATAAAGGTCTTTTTGAATTGCTTATAGGTTGATAAACTTAATTTTAAAATACAACATGTTTTTAGCACACTAGATTAAAAAATATACTTATATTAAAAATATATTAAATTAAATTTAAATATTTAATTATAATTTTATATAAAATATTCATTATCAATTTAAATACTTTAATATAAATTTTATAAAAAATATTTGTTATCAATTTAAATATTTAAATATTAATTTATGTAATACCCCGTATTATTTAAATGCTCAATTGGATATCAGATGAGTATCTATGTACTCTATATTTGGATAATTGGATTAATGGAATCCTCTAAGAACTCTAAGTATTGACATTTGGGATCAATATAGCAACTAATGAATTCTGAAGAGATCAATTATTTTATTAAAGAGACAGATTAATAATTTACTAATTCAAGAAAGTAATTTTGGTAACTTTGATAATTGATCAATTGGGTTGAGACGACAAAATATCAATTGGAGATATTTTGCCCGGTTGGATTTATATTATATAATATTAGTATTATATATATATATATATATATATATATATATATATATATATATATATATATATATATATATATATATATATATATATATATATATATATATATATATATATATATATATATGAAAAGAGAAAGAAAAGAAAAAGATAGAAAGGGAGAAGAAAGAAGAAGAAGAGGAAAGAAAGAAGAGAAGAGAGGAAATGGAGAAAAATGAAGAAGAAGAATTCATGGTCATCATCATCTTCTTCAAACTCCTCTTCGGTTATCAGGTGGGTTCTAGATAGAGACTTTAGAGTAAATTTCTGGAGGTTTTAGAGTTAGGTTAGATTTTGATAAAACGAGTAATTTCGATAAATCGACGAAATCTAACGGATAGATTGATGAAATGCATGTCTAAATATGTTCTAACATGTTGTTTTGGGTATTTGGATGCATTAATATCGTGTGGGTTTAGCTAGAAACCATCTTTTTTCTTAAGTTTTGATATTTTGAGTTTTAGGTCGAAATCTTAGAAATCGATGTTTCAACGGTTGAAACTCGGAATAAATTGCATGGTGTAGTCGGGTAAGGTTTGAGTTTAATCGGGAATGGTTGTTTGCGTGTTTTCCCGCGGTTTCGATCGAGTACGAATTTGGAATTCAATGATAAAAATTATGTTTCAAAATATTTCAAAAATGGAAAATGTGTTAGATGGCTTTTTAATGATGGAAATATGGTAGTATGTTGAATTCTGAGATCGCAACTTTTTTCGGAATCGAAAACGAACGTCCGGAAGTCTAAAACCGGTATTTTTGAGGTTGAACTTGTAGCAGGTTTCGCGCTCAGCGCGCAGGTCTGGGCGCTCAGCGCGCAGGTCTGGACGAAGATGAAATTTCCGAAACTTCAAAAATTCATAACTTTTGAACCGTAAGTCCGTTTCGGTCCCCGTTCGAAGCGTTGGAAAGCTAATTTTATTCTCTTTATGATAGTGGAATAGAAACATATGTTTATGCCTTGGATTGATAAGAAAAAATATGCAAATGTAGTGTATGTAGTTTTGTTTCCACCGAAACTCAAGAATCGGGAATCCGATTGATACGAGTCCAAAGCCTTTGGAAAGATGATCCAATAGGGCAGTGAATGGTAGTGTGAGACCATGATTTAACCAAGGATGCTTGGTCGGGGATAGTAGTGGCTAGTATGCCTTGAAAACGTGTTGAACTATAAAGTGATTATGTTATGCTATTATATGTGTTTACGTGTAATATTTGTGATTATACCATGTCTATCTAATTGTGAATAAAAGGAATATGCATGCTAAAATATGAATTAGGAAGAGTGAGGAAACTTTACCCCAAAACAAAATGGTTTAATTCTAGGTTGTAACTAGGATTGTGGTAGAGAATCTGTGTGGCAACGCTCGTGCGTGAAAGGCCGAGGCGTGTGTATTGTGCAATCGTAACCGGTTATTATTGATAGTGCGTTTCATGGGTCTCGAGCTCCTCTGAAACATATGCACCATTACTTGGCATGTTTGATTCCCGCGTTTAGTACGAATGGGACCTACGGGTAGAGACTTGTGATGGTTAACAGGCCATGAGAAGTGACGGTTCACGGCTAACAGGCCGTTGTTCCCGAATCCATTTCGTATGTCAAGTAATTCGAGGATCCATGACTCGGATCTCCTTCTAGACGTAGAAGGGTACGGGAAAAGGGGATGCCTTGGTATGGTTATTGATTGTGAATCCTTGAGTTTACAGGCTCAAGAGGTACTTCGGTACTTTGTGAATCCTTGAGTTTACAGGCTCAAGAGGTGCTTCGGTACTAGTGTGAGTTTACAGGCTCACCGTGTTGGTTACTTGTGTGTGTGTACTCATGGTCACTCCCCTTTTCCCCTTTGACATGAGTTAGGTTTATTTAGAACCTTGTAAAGCCGAGAGGACTTTAAGATAGGGAACTCACTGAGATTTGATGTATCTCACCCCACTATAGTTGCTATATTTCAGGTTCGGATTGCAGGTTGATTTACAAGTGGAGCTATGCTTGGATGTTTCAAGAAAAGCTCAGTATTAGTTTTCCGCTGTGTATTATTTTGTTGTATACAATTGGGGATATTGTATATTATTCTTAGATTTTTATTTTTGGCTAGTTTCCATGTCTTGTGCCACATGTTGTATTTATGTTTTAGAATGGACAAGTATGTGAACTATGTCAGTAGGCACTTTTGATGTGTCAGTACCAAATAAAACACTTGTATGGTATTATTCTAGATGAATATTATACAGGGCGTTACAGTTGGTATCAAAGCAAGTCGTATCCTCGACCTAGCCTTGAAACATCATAAGTAAATCTATTCCTGCCTCTTAAGTGTGTCTGGCCATCATGAAACTTAATATCATACCATGTAGTGTTGGGCCTGATCAACCTAATACTATGTATGTGATAGGTAGAATCATGGTTGAGCGACCACGAGGACTCCGTAGTGTTGTCGAAACTTATGCTGTGAGAGCAGGTTCAAGCCAAGAGTTATTAGTGAGGAGTTTTGGTCAGCTCAGTGGAGGTTTTAGTAGAAGTTGTGCTTGGGTAGCATGGACTTAAAGAGTAATGTGTGGTTTAAGTAATCCCTTGGAATGGATGGAGTCCGAAAGTTAAGGATCTCTATTGGACAATTGGTTAAGGTATCAAGGAATATGTAAAGTTACTAATAGAGCTGGATTGACCACTGATATGGATAAGGATTTCAAGTAATCTCATTCCGTGGAAAAGAAAGTTGTTTTGTGGAACGTGTGACGTAAGGTCCGGAAGTGAGAACTAAGGACGTTCGGCCTTATGGAAATCTAAGGTAGTATAGAAGTGAGTGAAAGGACACAAGGATGTGTTTACATGCTTCAAGTGAAACAAGTATGCTTCGGGCAGAGAGCATGAGATAAATTGGGTAGCATGATCGAAATATGTGCAGAATCCTATGTTGTTAATTGTCATGAAGTTTGGTTGGATTTGGTTAAGAATCAAAAGATTTATTTTTCTGAAAATCGCAGTACTCGCTCAGCACGCAGGAGCCCGCTCAGCGCGGTGTTGAATTCCTGCAACCCCTCCAGGCAGAAGCTTGCGCGCTCAGCGGGCAAGGGGGTGCGCTCAGCGCGACCTGGGAGTTGAAATTTTATACTTTTTAGGGAAAAAATTCATATCTTTATACTCGGGTGTCCGGTTTAAGCGTTCTTTATATCGATATGAAGCTATGAAAGTGTTCTATGCTGTAGAAAGTGAAAATATTGTTTATGAGGCAGATTTTATTCGATTATGTGGAATAAACGGTATTAACAGTATGGTTATGAGAAAGTTACACCTTGGTCACAAGAGTACATGATGGATTCTTATTCTTGAGACAAGTATGAAGGGACGTACTTTGTGGAACAATGAATAATGTATTTTAGGAAGTAAGTGTGCGGTAAACAACGAGAAGCAAACCAAGATTTATTATGGACTAAGTGTAAATCATGGAACGATTTATACCGGAATGGTTTTGTAAATAGTTAATGAGAATTGTCGGTTGCGAATCTTCCATTAAGTGATTTGGTAAGTGGAATTTCCAATGGACAGTGAAGGACGAGAAACCCCGGTTAATGTGTACGTAGTGATGGAAAGGTTCTTCAAGAGGATGCATTACCCCGATTTATTTGCAGGTGTGGAGAAACTTTTGTATTTGTGAATAATCGGAATATTCGGGATCTATCTTTTGTTGAACTAAGAACTTTGTTGTTTTAATTTCTCCAAGGAATTACAAGTGAGAGGACAAGGTGGTATGCTTGATATGAGATGTCCATCGCTTTTGTGGTATCGTACAATGGTTGTGTGCTGGGTTTTGCTTATGGACGAATCAAGTATGAGTTGTGGCTTAAACCTTAGAATGTCGTCACCATTGGCTTTCATCGAGTGTAGTTGTATGAGTAGATAATAAACTATCTCGCCGAATATTTTTCGTGTGACCACGACAGAATTTGGAATTTTGCCTTGTCACTTGGTTGGAGTGTGTCATCGACTTTGTCGGTTTTATCTTGAGTGAATCATGGTTAGTGAATGATACACAAGTTAAAGAGCCACGAGTTGAGAATGATATTTCAGCTTAGAACAAATCGGATGGATGGTTTGGGTAAGTTATGAAATCTCTTGAGAACCATCATCTGTGTTTTGTTACCTTATGTTGCTCCGATTGGAGAGTGTTGTGTGAATGGAAAACAGGACTATAAGTAAATAAAAGAGGAATTGTGTTTTGAAATTGGAACTTCTGGAAGGTGTTGCATAATTAATCATTTGTTTAGACGACGAGGGAGTTTGACTTTTGGAGAAATAATCTTGTAAATTGTGTTGAGTAGGAGAAAGTCTTAAGTGTACTACTGTTGAAAGACTTGAGGGCAAAGTTGGAAGATACTCTCGAAGTGTTGATCTCGAAAAGACCTTTTCGGTAATTTAGTTTATGGTGTTAGTAAGGAACGAACAGTTGGTCAAAATTGGTAACTGTCAATTTCTGTGAGTTCATAGTTTTGGATTTAGACCCCGTGAAAGTGGTATCAGTTGTGTTCTAACCAGAGAAGAAATTTGTAGGTTATCTTCCCAAGTACTAGTAAGAATTGGACGTTCCGAAGTAAGTATGTAACTTGGAATCGTTTATGAAATGGAACGAATGAGAAGAGTTGATTCAACCGAGAAGAGTGTGTATGTGGAGTGTTGTACGAGAATTGGTGAGTAATATGGAAACTCGCAATTGTGCTTTGGACAGGTTAAGTCGATAAGTGGTGACTCGCGTATGATTGGAGTATCGTGATGTTGTTACGTGTTATAGGTTGAGATGTCGTGTCAGCAAGGAACCTGAAGTAAGTTAGAAACCGTGAAAAGAATCGTTTTGGAAAGTAGTAATCGGAACCAGAGATTGTTAAGCTATTTTGGATGAATTATTAGTTTGAGATTAGAATGGATTTGGAGTCGTACATGTTGTGGTGGTAACAGTGTAACTCTTGCATCTTTATCATCTAGAGAGTGTGGGACGGATGTTAAGATATTGTGTATTGGTAAATAAATTGTTCTACTATAGGACGTCAGTAAGTTTTGTACCGTTGATTATTAAGGATCCCAGTGGATAAGTGTGTTCTCCGTGGACTGTTAGCTACTTAATAGTGATTGAGAAACCGTGGTGTTCTACTGTTAGAATTTGGGTTGCGCAGTGGGAGGTTACAGGTGAAAGAGCTTAGTCAGACCACTGGGGATTAGAATGATTGTTACTTGTAAGGATAAAAATGACATTCCTGTCTACTTGACAACTGTCAGTGTCCAAACAATACCAGATGTTCAATGCACGGATGGAAGTAAGAAGATTTTGTTCTAAGTGTGTTGCCCTTTGGTGTGATACGAAAGAGATGAAATATCGGATTGAATGAGTATAGTGTATAACATCAGGCTAGATGGAATTGGTAATTGAGTCGTTTGATTAATGGTGAAGTGGTTCTGAATGTTGAAAGATTTACGGGAGAATAGTTGTCGAAATTGTATGAAGTTAAGGAATCACTGACCTACATTGCAAAGAGGTGATGAGTGGTGGTTGTTCTAAACCAAGATAAGGTGTTATGATTTTGTTTGTGACTCAGTAGAGGAATGTAGAATGGTACATTCTTTTCATAGTAAGATGCAACCAAGTATTTTAGTAAGAAACAACAGATGAATTGAGAAAACGCAAGTTGAAAGCTAACCCAATATTGGAATAAGAGTATGAATAAGAACGTGAAGTTTGATCATTCGTGAAATTAAGAATTTGGTCTGTGGAGTCAAGTTGGAATCGGATTATGTCAGAAATTTTAACTAAGTAAAGATTGAGTGTGAACCTAAGACCAGGATATAATTGGTGGTTATTGCCGAATAGAGGAAATTCGGGGGCGAATTTCAATTTAAGGGGGGGGGGGGGAGAGTGTAATACCCCGTATTATTTAAATGCTCAATTGGATATCAGATGAGTATCTACGTGCTCTATCTTTGGATAATTGGATTAATGGAATCCTCTAAGAACTCTAAGTATTGACATTTGGGATCAATAGAGCAACTAATGAATTCTGAAGAGATCAATTATTTTATTAAAGAGACAGATTAATAATTTACTAATTCAAGAAAGTAATTTTGGTAACTTTGATAATTGATCAATTGGGTTGAGACGACAAAATATCAATTGGAGATATTTTTCCAGGTTGGATTTATATTATATAATATTAGTATTATATATATATATATATATGAAAAGAGAAAGAAAAGAAAAAGATAGAAAGGGAGAAGAAAGAAGAAGAAGAGGAAAGAAAGAAGAGAAGAGAGGAAATGGAGAAAAATGAAGAAGAAGAATTCATGGTCATCATCATCTTCTTCAAACTCCTCTTCGATTATTAGGTGGGTTCTAGATAGAGACTTTAGAGTAAATTTCTGGAGGTTTTAGAGTTAGGTTAGATTTTGATAAAACGAGTAATTTCGATAAATCGACGAAATCTAACGGATAAATTGATGAAATGCATGTCTAAATATGTTCTAACATGTTGTTTTGGGTATTTGGATGCATTAATATCGTGTGGGTTTAGCTAGAAACCATCTTTTTTCTTAAGTTTTGATATTTTGAGTTTTAGGTCAAAATCTTAGAAATCGATGTTTCAACGGTTGAAACTCGGAATAAATTGCGTGGTGTAGTCGGGTAAGGTTTGAGTTTAATCGGGAATGGTTGTTTGCGTGTTTTCCCGTGGTTTCGATCGAGTACGAATTTGGAATTCAATGATAAAAATTATGTTTCAAAATATTTCAAAAATGGAAAATGTGTTAGATGGCTTTTTAATGATGGAAATATGGTAGTATGTTGAATTCTGAGATCGCAGCTTTTTCTGGAATCGAAAACGAACGTCCGGAAGTCTAAAAACGGTATTTTTGAGGTTGAACTTGTAGCAGGTTTCGCGCTCAGCACGCAGGTCTGGGCGCTCAGCGCGAAGGTCTGGACGAAGATGAAATTTCCGAAACTTCAAAAATTCATAACTTTTGAACCGTAAGTCCGTTTCGGTCCCCGTTCGAAGCGTTGGGAAGCTAATTTTATTCTCTTTATGATATTGGAATAGAAACATATGTTTATGCCTTGGATTGATAAGAAAAAAATGCAAATGTAGTGTATGTAGTTTTGTTTCCACCGAAACTCAAGAATCGGGAATTCGATTGATACGAGTCCAAAGCCTTTGGAAAGATGATCCAATAGGGCAGTGAATGGTAGTGTGAGACCATGATTTAACCAAGGATGCTTGGTCGGGGATAGTAGTGGCTATTATGCCTTGAAAACATGTTGAACTATAAAGTGATTATGTTATGCTATTATATGTGTTTACGTGTAATATTTGTGATTATACCATGTCTATCTAATTGTGAATAAAAGGAATATGCATGCTAAAATATGAATTAGGAAGAGTGAGGAAACTTTACCCCAAAACAAAATGGTTTAATTCTAGGTTGTAACTAGGATTGTGGTATAGAATCTGTGTGGCAACGCTCGTGCGTGAAAGGCCGAGGCGTGTGTATTGTGCAATCGTAACCGGTTATTATTGATAGTGCGTTTCATGGGTCTCGAGCTCCTCTGAAACATATGCACCATTACTTGGCAGGTTTGATTCCCACGTTTAGTATGAATGGGACCTACGGGTAGAGACTTGTGATGGTTAACAGGCCATGAGAAGTGACGGTTCACGGCTAACAGGTCGTTGTTCCCGAATCCATTTCGTATGTCAAGTAATTCGAGGATCCATGACTCGGATCTCCTTCTAGACGTAGAAGGGTACGGGAAAAGGGGATGCCTTGGTATGGTTATTGATTGTGAATCCTTGAGTTTACAGGCTCAAGAGGTACTTCGGTACTTTGTGAATCCTTGAGTTTACAGGCTCAAGAGGTGCTTCGGTACTAGTGTGAGTTTACAGGCTCACCGTGTTGGTTACTTGTGTGTGTGTACTCATGGTCACTCCCCTTTTCCCCTTTGACATGAGTTAGGTTTATTTAGAACCTTGTAAAGCCGAGAGGACTTTAAGATAGGGAACTCACTGAGATTTGATGTATCTCACCCCACTATAGTTGCTATATTTCAGGTTCGGATTGCAGGTTGATTTACAAGTGGAGCTATGCTTGGATGTTTCAAGAAAAGCTCAGTATTAGTTTTCCGCTGTGTATTATTTTGTTGTATACAATTGGGGATATTGTATATTATTCTTAGATTTTTATTTTTGGCTAGTTTCCATGTCTTGTGCCACATGTTGTATTTATGTTTTAGAATGGACAAGTATGTGAACTATGTCAGTAGGCACTTTTGATGTGTCAGTACCAAATAAAACACTTGTATGGTATTATTCTAGATGAATATTATACAGGGCGTTACAGTTGGTATCAAAGCAAGTCGTATCCTCGACCTAGCCTTGAAACATCATAAGTAAATCTATTCCTGCCTCTTAAGTGTGTCTGGCCATCATGAAACTTAATATCATACCATGTAGTGTTGGGCCTGATCAACCTAATACTATGTATGTGATAGGTAGAATCATGGTTGAGCGACCACGAGGACTCCGTAGTGTTGTCGGAACTTATGCTGTGAGAGCAGGTTCAAGCCAAGAGTTATTAGTGAGGAGTTTTGGTCAGCTCAGTGGAGGTTTTAGTAGAAGTTGTGCTTCGGTAGCATGGACTTAAAGAGTAATGTGTGGTTTAAGTAATCCCTTGGAATGGATGGAGTCCGAAAGTTAAGGATCTCTATTGGACAATTGGTTAAGGTATCAAGGAATATGTAAAGTTACTAATAGAGCTGGATTGACCACTGATATGGATAAGGATTTCAAGTAATCTCATTCCGTGGAAAAGAAAGTTGTTTTGTGGAACGTGTGACGTAAGGTCCGGAAGTGAGAACTAAGGACGTTCGGCCTTATGGAAATCTAAGGTAGTATAGAAGTGTGTGAAAGGACACAAGGATGTGTTTACATGCTTCAAGTGAAACAAGTATGCTTCGGCATGCATCATAATGATCTCAAAATAACAACATAGCGGAAGCTAGCCATCAACATGCAAGGAAAGATCAAATGACCTTGTCCTTACCCTTCTCTGTACCTGAAGCACCTGAAATATCAACAACGTGGGGTGAGATACATCAAATCTCAGTGGGATCCTATCTTATAGATTCTCTCAGATTAAAGGGGTTCTAATAATCCTAACTCAAGTCCGGGAAAAAAAAGGAAAGGACTATTGAGTTCACACTATAATCCTCACACTATATGGAAACATGCCATGAGTTTATTAACTCAAAGTATCACTAATCGATAACCATACCAAGGTATCTCCTGTTCCCGGCCGCTTCTACGTCTAGAAGGCGATCCGAGTCATAGATCCCTGTAACCTACTTGACATACGAATGGATTCGGGTTCTACGGGCCTTATACCGTTATGAACCGTCACTTCTCACGGGCCTTATACCGTCACAAGCCTACGCTCCATGGGCGCCATTCGTACAGTACGGGGAATCAAACCTGTCAAGTAGTTGTGCATCTGTTTCAGAGGAGCTCGAGACCCTTGAAACACACTCACAATATAACCGGTTACGATTACGCGATCAAAACAACAACACGATTATATTCGACAATCACAAGGCTATAATGCCTCCCGGCCTCACATGCCGGTTCAAACCCACAAGGTTAACCACATGTTCCATACTAGTGTTTCCAACTTCTAAATTCTCCTATAGTTCATAAGGGGTTTCCTCACTCTTCCTACGTCTTTTTTCCATATTAACATGCGTTTTCAATTACAATCATGCTAAACAATAATAGGGCAGGCCAATTACATCATGGTACAATAATAGAATAGTTTAACACAATTTAAAACACAATTTTCATCATTTTGAACTTTCCCGATTATTTAATCGGTCGGTAAAATCAACATGTTTTACTTCCATTACGTAGAATATTTCATCGGCTTTACATCGATATAAAGAACAATCGAAACCGATAAACGAAACTAAAGTTATGAATTTTTCCGTCAAAAGTATAATTTTTCAACTCCCAGGTCGCGCTCAGCGCGCCCTGATCCGCGCTCAGCGCGCAACTCCCTGCCACGAGAGGTTCCAAGAATTAAACACCGCGCTCAGCGAGCACCTGCGCGCTCTGCGAAACTCAGAAAAATTCCCTGCGATAACAGAACTTCCTCCACCCTCCAAATCCACTTTGGGGCACATTTAAAAGTTAACAGAGGTTTCAACATCACATTATAACAAGCTTTGATTTCCACTATCATCAAAACATCTTATTTCATAAAAACCCAATTATTCTAAAACCCTAACATTTCAAAATCATCAAACATTATATAGAACATGAAAATAATCATCCCCACATGATTCTATGAACATACCCAACATTCATTTCAATTTCTAACCGATTCTATCCGTTAAAACATCGATTTCCACGATTTCGACCTAAAACTCATAACACTAAAACCCAAAGAAAATGGTTTCTAGCTAAACCCACCTCTAGTAAGATGAAGATGATGGTGAAACTCAAGAAGTTTGATGAAGCTTGGATGAAGATTGGTGATGATCTTGAAGCTTCTTCTTCCAAAAACCTTGTTTTTCTCTTCTTCTTCTTTCTTCTTTCTCTCTCTTTCTTACTATCTTTTTCTTCTTTAATCCAAATGAGAGAAAAAAATACATATATAGTAAGCATTATTTAAAAACAATACTACTAATTGTCCAAAAATGTCTCTAGAGTCCAATTAAATAAAAAATGTCTCCGAAACAAATAATATTAATTGGATTAGTTCTAAGTACCGAAATTACTCAAATTATTTATTCAAATAATTTCTCAGAGCAACCGGACTCAGTTGATCACAATGTAATATTATTCGGTGAAATAAAAATACGGGGTATTACATCCTCCCCTCCTTAAATAGGAATTCTCCCTCGAATTCAAAGATTACCTGAACAGGTGAGGGTAAGCACCTCGCATTTCCGATTCAAGTTCCCAAGTTGCATCACCCGGATGCGTTACATCCCACTGTACCTTAATGAGAGGAATGTCCTTGTTCCTTAATACCTTCGTTTCTCTTCCCACAATGCGGCTCGGTTGAGGTTCAAACGTCAAATCCGCTTCTATTTCAAGAGTATCCGGTAGAATCGGCTGAAGAGGATCTGGAACAAATCTCCGAAGCTGAGATACATGAAAAACATCATGCATTTCCGACAGAGAAGGCGGTAAGGCCAACCTGTACGCTACTTCACCAATCCTTTCTAAGATCTGATACGGTCCTACGTATCTCGGGCTTAACTTGCGTGACTTAAATGGTCCTTTCAATCTCAATCTAGGAGTAACTTTCAAAAACACATGGTCACCTTCTTCAAATTCTAAAGGTCTCCTTCGATTGTCTGCATAACTCTTTTGTCGATCTTGGGCTTGCTTAATTTTCTCGCGAATCATTCGAATCTTCTCTGTAGTCTCTTGGATGATTTCGGGTCCTAAGATTCTATCTTCCCCAACTTCTGCCCAACACAAGGGTGTTCTACATTTTCGCCCATACAACGCTTCATACGGAGCCATACCGATACTAGCATGATAACTATTGTTATAGGAAAACTCAATCAATGGTAGAAGTTCTTTCCAATTCCCTTTACTTTCTAACATACAAGCTCTCAACATATCTTCCATCGTTTGTATCGTTCGCTCAGTCTGTCCATCCGTCTGCGGATGATTAGACGTGCTCAAACACAACTCCGTCCCCATAGCTTGTTGAAAGACTTTCCAAAACCTTGAGGTAAACTTCGGATCTCTGTCCGACACAATATTAGAAGGAATACCGTGAAATCTTACAATCTCCGCAATAAACAACCTCGCAAGATGACTTGCCTTGAAATTAGTCTTCACGGCCAAGAAGTGCGCAGATTTCGTTAGTCGATCCACAATCACCCAAATTGAATCATAACCACCTTGCGTATGGGGAAAACCTACTGCAAAGTCCATAGAAATGCTATCCCATTTCCAAACTGGGATTTCTAAAGGTTGCAACATACCGCCCGGTCTCTGGTGTTCAATCTTAACCTGTTGGCATACTGCACATTCTGACACGTACATGGCAACATCCTTTTTCATTCCGGCCCACCAATAGTCCTTCTTCAAATCTTGATACATCTTCGAAGAACCAGGATGTATCGTAAAAGTACCTTTATGAGCTTCACCCAAAATCTTTCTTCTTAACATTGTATCATTCGGAACACAAATTCTCTGGTCGAACATAATAATTCCGTCGGTAGCCTGAATAAAACCCGGTAGAAGTAACACTTCTTGCAACTTCTCGTCTGCCATTTGACCTTGGTGAATCTCAACTTTCAAGGTAGAATTGACATTCAAATTTCCCATAATCACACCATCTTGGGTCCATACAAACTAAAGATTAAGATCTCTAAAATTC
The DNA here is from genome assembly GCA_022829125.1 of Lathyrus tuberosus. Lineage (NCBI taxonomy): Eukaryota > Viridiplantae > Streptophyta > Magnoliopsida > Fabales > Fabaceae > Lathyrus > Lathyrus tuberosus. Next base: position 867,166 of record JALAZF010000052.1, on the reverse strand, counting down.
TCTAACAATGCATACTCCAAAACCATCAATTTCGCGCCATGCACTAATTTCCGACTTAACGCATCTGCTACCTTATTCGCTTTTCCTAGATGATACTTCAATTCTAAATCATAATCTTTTAAGTACTCCATCCATCTTCGTTGTCGCATATTTAACTCCTTTTGGTCAAATAAATATTTCAAACTCTTATGGTCACTGAACATTTCAAAACGTACCCCATACAAATAATGCCGCCACACCTTTAGTGTAAAAACAACCGCCGCCAATTCCAAATCATGGGTTGGATAATTCTGCTCATGAACTTTCACTTGTCGGGAGGCATAAGCTACTACTTGACCGCCTTGCATCAGGACACCTCCCAATCCCATTTTAGAAGCATCACAAAACACTTCATAAGAGTTGTTAGGATCAGGAATGATTAACACCGGAGTCGTTGTCAATCTCTCCTTCAACTTCATGAAACTTTGCTCACAACCTGAATCCCACTCAAAAGCAAAATCCTTACGAGTAAGCTTCGTCATCGGTAAAGCTAACTTAGAGAAACCTTCAATGAACCTCCTATAGTAACCTGCCAGCCCTAAGAAACTTCTGACTTCTGAGGCATTTCTCGACCTTTCCCAATTTATCACTGCTTCTACCTTCGACGGATCCACCGCTACACTACCCTGGGATATAACGTGACCAAGAAACTTAACTTCTGCCATCCAAAATTCACACTTACTTAATTTAGAAAAAAGTTGCTTCTCTTGCAACACAGATAACACGATTCTCAGATGTTCCTCGTGCTCTTGCGAAGTACGAGAATAAATAAGAATATCGTCAATGAAGATTACCACGAACTGGTCCAAGTAAGCTTGAAATATTCGGTTCATGTAATCCATAAAAATGGCTGGAGCATTTGTCACACCGAAAGGCATCACTAAGAATTCGTAATGGCCATAACGGGTCCTAAATGCAGTCTTAGGTACATCGGAACTCTTCACTCAGATTTGGTGATAACCTGACCTCAAATCAATCTTCGAGAACACGCAGGCTCCTTTCAATTGATCTAAAAGGTCGTCTATCCTGGGCAAGGGATACTTGTTCTTAATGGTGACTTTATTCAACTGACGATAATCGATGCACATCCGCATCCCACCGTCCTTCTTCTTCACTAGCAAAACAGGGGCTCCCCACGGAGAAACACTAGGCCGCACAAAATGTTTCGCCATGAGTTCTTCTAACTGATCTTTTAATTCCCTTAACTCCTTCGGTGCCATCCGATACGGAGAAACGGATATAGGAGCCGTTCCCGGTACCAGGTCAATAGAAAATTCCACTTCCCTCTCCGGAGGAAGAGAAGTGACATCTTCGGGGAAAACTTCAGAAAATTCGCAAACTACGGGAATGTCCATAACCTGAAGGTCGCTACTCCCTTCTTAGTGAGGACCAACATAACCGAATTCTCTTCTTCAAACAAGAGATTTATCATACCAACCGTACCTTCTAGAATAGTTGTTAAAACATCCTTTGGTGTAGCCTCAATAGACGGAATGATGATAAGCTTCTCCTCACACCCAATAAATACCGAATTAGCAGAAAGCCAATCCATCCCCAACACGACATCCACTTTCTTAAGCGGTAGACAAATAAGGTCAATCTGAAAAACTCTATCATTCACAGATAGCACACAATTTTCACACATCAAAGGCGTCTCAACCATTTCATCCATGGCGGTAGTGACCACCATAGGAGGAGACAAAGGAACGGACCGCAACCCAAGTCGCTTCGTACATTGCATCGATACAAAAGAATGTGTAGCTCCGCAATCAAATAAAACAAAACAAGGAAATCCGTTAATTAAGCACGTACCAGCAATTAATGAATTGTCACTCTTTTTCTTCCTTGCATCCAAGGTATACACCCTTCCTTGTGTCTGAGTCCTATTCTGAGGACAATCCCTCTTCAGATGACCCATCTTCTGACATTGGTAACACTTCAAATTGTCTATGCCACACCTTCCATAATGCATCTTTCCACAAGTGCGACACACCGGAAATGCACCCGCCCTTGTATCTTGCACCTGTTTCCCCTTGAAGGATTGTGGCCTAGGTCTAAATGATTTATTAGACCTTCCACGATCACCTTGAGTTACCCAACTTGCTACACTTTCATCTCGAACCTTTTTCAAACTATGTTCTGCCACATAGCATTATCTTAACACTTCAGCATAAGTAGTGAACTCCCTCTGAGAGACACTATGGGATATTTCAGCTCGAAGTCCAAAAATAAATTGGTCCACCTTCCACCTCTCATCTGGAGCATACATAGCCTGCCTGGAATAAGCAGCCATGTCTTCAAACTTTTCAGCATAACTGGCCACAATCATGCTCCCTTGTCTTAATTGCTGGAATTCAAATTCCTTCTGAGTTCTCAAAGAGCTCGGAAAATATTTCTCCATGAAAACAACCTTGAACTGCTCCCAAACCTTTGGCACTTCCTGAACAGTCATCAAAGCCGAAGCGCTCTCCCACCATCTCATAGCGGGACCCTTTAGAGAATGAGAAGCAAACAACACCTTGTTCTCCTCGCTGCACTAGACTATCAAGAAAATCCTCTCCATACCAGAGATCCATTCGTGAGCCTTCACGGGATCTAATCCACCCTGAAATTTCGGAGGATTCATGCGGATAAAGTCCCAGAAATTCCCACCTACAGCTTCGGGAACCACTACTTGAGGATGCGGACCTCCATTCATTTGTTGCACCATCTGCTGCATGAATAGATTCTGTTGTTGTTGCATCTGCTGCATGAACTGATACAACAGAGCATTACCATCACCAACCGGCGGAGTCGTCCCTTGAGGAGTGGTGCGGGGCCTACCACGAGGGTTTCTACGTCCACCAGCCATGTTCCTAAAGGTCATACAAATAGAATTAAGTTAATCAGGCTCAATGCCATAATATAACGCTTAAGACCCACGGCGACACAACGTACATGAAACAGAAAGAAACACTTATACTATTTCATGGCTAGGTCGAGGACACGACCTGCTCTGATACCAACTGTAACACCCACATATATAATACATGCATCAAATCATATATTATACGTGATAAGTACGTTTGGTACTGAAATATACAATAAGTTCCTAGATAACACATTATACACATAAATGCCTCTAATACAAAACACCTAAGTCTGAGGCATTATATATACAAGATGTTCCAAAACGATAAAATCTAAGAACTAGATCATCATAATGATCTCAAAATAACAACATAGCGGAAGCTAGCCATCAACATGCAAGGAAAGATCAAACGACCTTGTCCTTACCCTTCTCTGTACCTGAAGCACCTGAAATATCAACAACGTGGGGTGAGATACATCAAATCTCAGTGGGTTCCTATCTTATAGATTCTCTCGGATTAAAGGGGTTCTAATAATCCTAACTCAAGTCCGGGAAAAAAAAGGAAAGGACTATTGAGTTCACACTATAATCCTCACACTATATGGAAACATGCCATGAGTTTATCAACTCAAAGTATCACTAATCGATAACCATACCAAGGTATCTCCTGTTCCCGCCCGCTTCTACGTCTAGAAGGCGATCCGAGTCATAGATCCCTGTAACCTACTTGACATACGAATGGATTCGGGTTCTACGGGCCTTATACCGTTATGAACCGTCACTTCTCACGGGCCTTATACCGTCACAAGCCTACTCTCCATGGGCGCCGTTCGTACAGTACGGGGAATCAAACCTGTCAAGTAGTTGTGCATCTGTTTCAGAGGAGCTCGAGACCCTTGAAACGCACTCACAATATAACCGGTTACGATTACGCGATCAAAACAACAACACGATTGTATTCGACAATCACAAGGCTATAATGCCTCCCGGCCTCACATGCCGGTTCAAACCCACAAGGTTAACCACATGTTCCATACTAGTGTTTCCAACTTCTAAATTCTCCTATAGTTCATAAGGGGTTTCCTCACTCTTCCTACGTCTTTTTTCCATATTAACATGCGTTTTCAATTACAATCATGCTAAACAATAATAGGGCAGGCCAATTACATCATGGTACAATAATAGAATAGTTTAACACAATTTAAAACATAATTTTCATCATTTCGAACTTTCCCGATTATTTAATCGGTCGGTAAAATCAACATGTTTTACTTCCATTACATAGAATATTTCATCGGCTTTACATCGATATAAAGAATAATCGAAACCGATAAACGAAACTAAAGTTATGAATTTTTCCGTCAAAAGTATAATTTTTCAACTCCCAGGTCGCGCTCAGTGTGCCCTGGTCCGCACTCAGCGCGCAACTCCCTGCCACGAGAGGTTCCAAGAATTAAACACCGCGCTCAGCGAGCACCTGCGCGCTCAGCGCGCTCTGCGAAACTCAGAAAAATTCCCTGCGATAACAGAACTTCCTCCACCCTCCAAATCCACTTTGGGGCACATTTAAAAGTCAACAGAGGTTTCAACATCACATTATAACAAGCTTTGATTTCCACTATCATCAAAACATCTTATTTCATAAAAACCCAATTATTCTAAAACCCTAACATTTCAAAATCATCAAACATTATATAGAACATGAAAATAATCATCCCCACGTGATTCTATGAACATACCCAACATTCATTTCAATTTCTAACCGATTCTATCCGTTAAAACATCGATTTCCACGATTTCGACCTAAAACTCATAACACTAAAACCCAAAGAAAATGGTTTCTAGCTAAACCCACCTCTAGTAAGATGAAGATGATGGTGAAACTCAAGAAGTTTGATGAAGCTTGGATGAAGATTGGTGATGATCTTGAAGCTTCTTCTTCCAAAAACCTTGTTTTTCTCTTCTTCTTCTTTCTTCTTTCTCTCTCTTTCTTACTATCTTTTTCTTCTTTAATCCAAATGAGAGAAAAAAATACATATATAGTAAGCATTATTTAAAAACAATACTACTAATTGTCCAAAAATGTCTCTAGAGTCCAATTAAATAAAAAATGTCTCCGAAACAAATAATATTAATTGGATTAGTTCTAAGTACCGAAATTACTCAAATTATTTATTCAAATAATTTCTCAGAGCAACCGGACTCAGTTGATCACAATGTAATATTATTCGGTGAAATAAAAATACGGGGTATTACATCCTCCCCTCCTTAAATAGGAATTCTCCCTCGAATTCAAAGATTACCTGAACAGGTGAGGGTAAGCACCTCGCATTTCCGATTCAAGTTCCCAAGTTGCATCACCCGGATGCGTTACATCCCACTGTACCTTAATGAGAGGAATGTCCTTGTTCCTTAATACCTTCGTTTCTCTTCCCACAATGCGGCTCGGTTGAGGTTCAAACGTCAAATTCGCTTCTATTTCAAGAGTATCCGGTAGAATCGGCTGAAGAGGATCTGGAACAAATCTCCGAAGCTGAGATACATGAAAAACATCATGCATTTTCGACAGAGAAGGCGGTAAGGCCAACCTGTACGCTACTTCACCAATCCTTTCTAAGATCTGATACGGTCCTACGTATCTCGGGCTTAACTTGCGTGACTTAAATGGTTCTTTCAATCTTAATCTAGGAGTAACTTTCAAAAACAAATGGTCACCTTCTTCAAATTCTAAAGGTCTCCTTCGATTGTCTGCATAACTCTTTTGTCGATCTTGGGCTTGCTTAATTTTCTCGCGGATAATTCGAATCTTCTCTGTAGTCTCTTGGATGATTTCGGGTCCTAAGATTCTATCTTCCCCAACTTCTGCCCAACACAAGGGTGTTCTACATTTTCGCCCATACAACGCTTCATACGGAGCCATACCGATACTAGCATGATAACTATTGTTATAGGAAAACTCAATCAATGGTAGAAGTTCTTTCCAAATCCCTTTACTTTCTAACACACAAGCTCTCAACATATCTTCCATCGTTTGTATCGTTCGCTCAGTCTGTCCATCCGTCTGCGGATGATTAGACGTGCTCAAACACAACTCCGTCCCCATAGCTTGTTGAAAGACTTTCCAAAACCTTGAGGTAAACTTCGGATCTCTGTCCGACACAATATTAGAAGGAATACCGTGAAATCTTACAATCTCCGCAATAAACAACCTCGCAAGATGACTTGCCTTGAAATTAGTCTTCACGGCCAAGAAGTGCGCAGATTTCGTTAGTCGATCCACAATCACCCAAATTGAATCATAACCACCTTGCGTACGGGGAAAACCTACTGCAAAGTCCATAGAAATGCTATCCCATTTCCAAACTGGGATTTCTAAAGGTTGCAACATACCGCCCGGTCTCTGGTGTTCAATCTTAACCTGTTGGCATACTGCACATTCTGACACGTACATGGCAACATCCTTTTTCATTCCGGCCCACCAATAGTCCTTCTTCAAATCTTGATACATCTTCGAAGAACCAGGATGTATCGTAAAAGTACCTTTATGAGCTTCACCCAAAATCTTTCTTCTTAACATTGTATCATTCGGAACACAAATTCTCTGGTCGAACATAATAATTCCGCCGGTAGCCTGAATAAAACCCGGTAGAAGTAACACTTCTTGCAACTTCTCGTCTGCCATTTGACCTTGGTGAATCTCAACTTTCAAGGTAGAATTGACATTCAAATTTCCCATAATCACACCATCTTGGGTCCATACAAACTAAAGATTAAGATCTCTAAAATTCTCTAACAATGCATACTCCAAAACCATCAATTTCGCGCCATGCACTAATTTCCGACTTAACGCATCTGCTACCTTATTCGCTTTTCCTAGATGATACTTCAATTCTAAATCATAATCTTTTAAGTACTCCATCCATCTTCGTTGTCGCATATTTAACTCCTTTTGGTCAAATAAATATTTCAAACTCTTATGGTCACTGAACATTTCAAAACGTACCCCATACAAATAATGCCGCCACACCTTTAGTGTAAAAACAACCTCCGCCAATTCCAAATCGTGGGTTGGATAATTCTGCTCATGAACTTTCACTTGTCGGGAGGCATAAGCTACTACTTGACCGCCTTGCATCAGGACACCTCCCAATCCCATTTTAGAAGCATCACAAAACACTTCATAAGAGTTATTAGGATCAGGAATGATTAACACCGGAGTCGTTGTCAATCTCTCCTTCAACTTCATGAAACTTTGCTCACAACCTGAATCCCACTCAAAAGCAAAATCCTTACGAGTAAGCTTCGTCATCGGTAAAGCTAACTTAGAGAAACCTTTAATGAACCTCCTATAGTAACCTGCCAGCCCTAAGAAACTTCTGACTTCTGAGGCATTTCTCGACCTTTCCTAATTTATCACTGCTTCTACCTTCGACGGATCCACCGCTACACTACCCTGGGATATAACGTGACCAAGAAACTTAACTTCTGCCATCCAAAATTCACACTTACTTAATTTAGCAAAAAGTTGCTTCTCTTGCAACACAGATAACACGATTCTCAGATGTTCCTCGTGCTCTTGCGAAGTACGAGAATAAATAAGAATATCGTCAATGAAGATTACCACGAACTGGTCCAAGTAAGCTTGAAATATTCGGTTCATGTAATCCATAAAAATGGCTGGAGCATTTGTCACACCGAAAGGCATCACTAAGAATTCGTAATGGCCATAACGGGTCCTAAATGCAGTCTTAGGTACATCGGAACTCTTCACTCAGATTTGGTGATAACCTGACCTCAAATCAATCTTCGAGAACACGCAGGCTCCTTTCAATTGATCTAAAAGGTCGTCTATCCTGGGCAAGGGATACTTGTTCTTAATGGTGACTTTATTCAACTGACGATAATCGATGCACATCCGCATCCCACCGTCCTTCTTCTTCACTAGCAAAACAGGGGCTCCCCACGGAGAAACACTAGGCCGCACAAAATGTTTCGCCATGAGTTCTTCTAACTGATCTTTTAATTCCCTTAACTCCTTCGGTGCCATCCGATACGGAGAAACGGATATAGGAGCCGTTCCCGGTACCAGGTCAATAGAAAATTCCACTTCCCTCTCCGGAGGAAGAGAAGTGACATCTTCGGGGAAAACTTCAGAAAATTCGCAAACTACGGGAATGTCCATAACCTGAAGGTCGCTACTCCCTTCTTAGTGAGGACCAACATAACCGAATTCTCTTCTTCAAACAAGAGATTTATCATACCAACCGTACCTTCTAGAATAGTTGTTAAAACATCCTTTGGTGTAGCCTCAATAGACGGAATGATGATAAGCTTCTCCTCACACCCAATAAATACCGAATTAGCAGAAAGCCAATCCATCCCCAACACGACATCCACTTTCTTAAGCGGTAGACAAATAAGGTCAATCTGAAAAACTCTATCATTCACAGATAGCACACAATTTTCACACATCAAAGGCGTCTCAACCATTTCATCCATGGCGGTAGTGACCACCATAGGAGGAGACAAAGGAACGGACCGCAACCCAAGTCGCTTCGTACATTGCATCGATACAAAAGAATGTGTAGCTCCGCAATCAAATAAAACAAAACAAGGAAATCCGTTAATTAAGCACGTACCAGCAATTAATGAATTGTCACTCTTTTTCTTCCTTGCATCCAAGGTATACACCCTTCCTTGTGTCTGAGTCCTATTCTGAGGACAATCCCTCTTCAGATGACCCATCTTTTGACATTGGTAACACTTCAAATTGTCTATGCCACACCTTCCATAATGCATCTTTCCACAAGTGCGACACACCGGAAATGCACCCGCCCTTGTATCTTGCACCTGTTTCCCCTTGAAGGATTGTGGCCTAGGTCTAAATGATTTATTAGACCTTCCACGATCACCTTGAGTTACCCAACTTGCTACACTTTCATCTCGAACCTTTTTCAAACTATGTTCTGCCACATAGCATTATCTTAACACTTCAGCATAAGTAGTGAACTCCCTCTGAGAGACACTATGGGATATTTTAGCTCGAAGTCCAAAAATAAATTGGTCCACCTTCCACCTCTCATCTGGAGCATACATAGCCTGCCTGGAATAAGCAGCCATGTCTTCAAACTTTTCAGCATAACTGGCCACAGTCATGCTACCTTGTCTTAATTGCTGGAATTCAAATTCCTTCTGAGTTCTCAAAGAGCTCGGAAAATATTTCTCCATGAAAACAACCTTGAACTGCTCCCAACCCTTTGGCACTTCCTGAACAGTCATCAAAGCCGAAGCGCTCTCCCACCATCTCATAGCGGGACCCTTTAGAGAATGAGAAGCAAACAACACCTTGTTCTCCTCGCTGCACTAGACTATCAAGAAAATCCTCTCCATACCCAAGATCCATTCGTGAGCCTTCACGGGATCTAATCCACCCTGAAATTCCGGAGGATTCATGCGGATAAAGTCCCAGAAATTCCCACCTACAGCTTCGGGAACCACTACTTGAGGATGCGGACCTCCATTCATTTGTTGCACCATCTGCTGCATGAATAGATTCTGTTGTTATTGCATCTGCTGCATGAACTGATACAACGGAGCATTACCATCACCAACCGGCGGAGTCGTCCCTTGAGGAGTGGTGCGGGGCCTACCACGAGGGTTTCTACATCCATCAGCCATGTTCCTAAAGGTCATACAAATAGAATTAAGTTGATCAGGCTCAATGCCATAATATAACGCTTAAGACCCACGGCGACACAACGTACATGAAACAGAAAGAAACACTTATACTATTTCATGGCTAGGTCGAGGACACGACCTGCTCTGATACCAACTGTAACACCCACATATATAATACATGCATCAAATCATATATTATACGTGATAAGTACGTTTGGTACTGAAATATACAATAAGTTCCTAGATAACACATTATACATATAAATGCCTCTAATACAAAACACCTAAGTCTGAGGCATTATATATACAAGATGTTCCAAAACGATAAAATCTAAGAACTAGATCATCATAATGATCTCAAAATAACAACATAGCGGAAGCTAGCCATCAACATGCAAGGAAAGATCAAACGACCTTGTCCTTACCCTTCTCTGTACCTGAAGCACCTGAAATATCAACAACGTGGGGTGAGATACATCAAATCTCAGTGGGTTCCTATCTTATAGATTCTCTCGGATTAAAGGGGTTCTAATAATCCTAACTCAAGTCCGGGAAAAAAAAGGAAAGGACTATTGAGTTCACACTATAATCCTCACACTATATGGAAACATGCCATGAGTTTATCAACTCAAAGTATCACTAATCGATAACCATACCAAGGTATCTCCTGTTCCCACCCGCTTCTACGTCTAGAAGGCGATCCGAGTCATAGATCCCTGTAACCTACTTGACATACGAATGGATTCGGGTTCTACGGGCCTTATACCGTTATGAACCGTCACTTCTCACGGGCCTTATACCGTCACAAGCCTACTCTCCATGGGCGCCGTTCGTACAGTACGGGGAATCAAACCTGTCAAGTAGTTGTGCATCTGTTTCAGAGGAGCTCGAGACCCTTGAAACGCACTCACAATATAACCGGTTACGATTACGCGATCAAAACAACAACACGATTGTATTCGACAATCACAAGGCTATAATGCCTCCCGGCCTCACATGCCGGTTCAAACCCACAAGGTTAACCACATGTTCCATACTAGTGTTTCCAACTTCTAAATTCTCCTATAGTTCATAAGGGGTTTCCTCACTCTTCCTACGTCTTTTTTCCATATTAACATGCGTTTTCAATTACAATCATGCTAAACAATAATAGGGCAGGCCAATTACACCATGGTACAATAATAGAATAGTTTAACACAATTTAAAACACAATTTTCATCATTTTGAACTTTCCCGATTATTTAATCGGTCGGTAAAATCAACATGTTTTACTTCCATTACATAGAATATTTCATCGGCTTTACATCGATATAAAGAACAATCGAAACCGATAAACGAAACTAAAGTTATGAATTTTTTCGTCAAAAGTATAATTTTTCAACTCCCAGGTCGCGCTCAGCGCGCCCTGGTCCGCGCTCAGCGCGCAACTCCCTGCCACGAGAGGTTCCAAGAATTAAACACCGCGCTCAGCGAGCACCTGCGCGCTTAGCGCGCTCTGCGAAACTCAGAAAAATTCCCTGCGATAACAGAACTTCCTCCACCCTCCAAATCCACTTTGGGGCACATTTAAAAGTCAACAGAGGTTTCAACATCACATTATAACAAGCTTTGATTTCCACTATCATCAAAACATCTTATTTCATAAAAACCCAATTATTCTAAAACCCTACCATTTCAAAATCATCAAACATTATATAGAACATGAAAATAATCATCCCCACGTGATTCTATGAACATACCCAACATTCATTTCAATTTCTAACCGATTCTATCCGTTAAAACATCGATTTCCACGATTTCGACCTAAAACTCATAACACTAAAACCCAAAGAAAATGGTTTCTAGCTAAACCCACCTCTAGTAAGATGAAGATGATGGTGAAACTCAAGAAGTTTGATGAAGCTTGGATGAAGATTGGTGATGATCTTGAAGCTTCTTCTTCCAAAAACCTTGTTTTTCTCTTCTTCTTCTTTCTTCTTTCTCTCTCTTTCTTACTATCTTTTTCTTCTTTAATCCAAATGAGAGAAAAAAATACATATATAGTAAGCATTATTTAAAAACAATACTACTAATTGTCCAAAAATGTCTCTAGAGTCCAATTAAATAAAAAATGTCTCCGAAACAAATAATATTAATTGGATTAGTTCTAAGTACCGAAATTACTCAAATTATTTATTCAAATAATTTCTCAGAGCAACCGGACTCAGTTGATCACAATGTAATATTATTCGGTGAAATAAAAATACGGGGTATTACAAGTACCAAATAAAACACTTGTATGGTATTATTCTAGATGAATATTATACAGGGCGTTACAATTTACATAAGTAAACAATAAAATAGTTGTGATTAAATAATATAAAAAACAACTAAGAAATAATCGTCATCAATATATGAAAGTAAAGGGACAACTCCACTCCATAAGACTCAGGGTATAAAACTAATTATCCAAAATGAAAGGTACAGTTTTTGGTCTCTATTTTTTACGACAGTTATCTTGAATATTGAACTGGCTTAAAAGGTAAGCTAACCTGCCCAGATTGCTTGAACAATAGATGAAGCACGTTCAAATTATTTTCAGCTTAAGAACGTTATTATTGTGTGTGTGTGAGTAACACTAATTAAGGAATTGATCGGAAGGAGAAAACAAAAGATATTAGAGTGGAAGAAATTAGATTACGGAATTAATTAGGATCAAATTAAAATAAATTAGGTAGAATTTATATTTTCAAAATGACGTCTTTAATTTATGCATCTTCCTATATTATAAGGGAAAGGTTTTCATCTTTGTATCCCATTTGTAGTATTTGTGTTAGAAAAGATATATTAATGTTACATATGCAAAAATTGTTCATAGATAAATCTCTTATAAATTTTAGAAAATACAAAATAAATATACGTTTATACACTTCTATTTGTTTCCCTAAGCATGACACATAATCTTTTTATAAAGGTCTTTTTGAATTGCTTATAGGTTGATTAACTTAATTTTAAAATACAACATGTTTTTAGCACACTAGATTAAAAAATATACTTATATTAAAAATATATTAAATTAAATTTAAATATTTAATTATAATTTTATATAAAATATTCATTATTAATTTAAATACTTTAATATAAATTTTATAAAAAATATTTGTTATCAATTTAAATATTTAAATATTAATTTACATAAGTAAAAAATAAAATAGTTGTGATTAAATAATATAAAAAACAACTAAGAAATAATCGTCATCAATACATGAAAGTAAAGGGACAACTCCACTCCATAAGACTCAAGGTATAAAACTAATTATCCAAAATGAAAAGTACAGTTTTTGGTCTCTATTTTTTACGACAGTTATCTTGAATCTTGAACTGGCTTAAAAGGTAAGGTAACCTGCCCAGATTGCTTGAACAATAGATGAAGCACGTTCAAATTGTTTTCAGCTTAATAACGTTATTATTGTGTGTGAGTAACACTCATTATAGAATTGATAGGAAGGAGAAAACAAAAGATATTAGAGTGGAAGAAATTAGATTACGGAATTAATTAGGATCAAATTAAAATAAATTAGGTAGAATTCATTATTTCACAATTACGTCTTTAATTTAAGCATCTTCCTATATTATAAGGGAAAGGTTTTCATCTTTGTATCCCATTTGTAGTATTTGTGTTAGAAAAGATATATTAATGTTACATATGCAAAAATTGGTCATAGATAAATCTCTTATAAATTTTAGAAAATACAAAATAAATATACGTTTATACACTTCTATTTGTTTCCCTAAGCATGACACATAATCTTTTTATAAAGGTCTTTTTGAATTGCTTATAGGTTAATAAACTTAATTTTAAAATACAACATGTTTTTAGCACACTAGATTAAAAAATATACTTATATTAAAAATATATTAAATTAAATTTAAATATTTAATTATAAATTTATATAAAATATTCATTATCAATTTAAATACTTTAATATAAATTTTATAAAAAATATTTGTTATCAATTTAAATATTTAAATATTAATTTACATAAGTAAACAATAAAATATTTGTGATTAAATAATATAAAAAACAACTAAGAAATAATCGTCATCAATACATGAAAGTAAAGGGACAACTCCACTCCATAAGACTCAAGGTATAAAACTAATTATCCAAAATGAAAAGTACAGTTTTTGGTCTCTATTTTTTACGACAGTTATCTTGAATCTTGAACTGGCTTAAAAGGTAAGGTAACCTGCCCAGATTGCTTGAACAATAGATGAAGCACGTTCAAATTGTTTTCAGCTTAATAACGTTATTATTGTGTGTGAGTAACACTCATTAAGGAATTGATCGGAAGGAGAAAACAAAAGATATTAGAGTGGAAGAAATTAGATTACATAATTAATTAGGATCAAATTAAAATAAATTAGGTAGAATTCATTATTTCACAATTACGCCTTTAATTTATGCATCTTCCTATATTATAAGGGAAAGGTTTTCATCTTTGTATCCCATTTGTAGTATTTGTGTTAGAAAAGATATATTAATGTTACATATGCAAAAATTGGTCATAGATAAATCTCTTATAAATTTTAGAAAATACAAAATAAATATACGTTTATACACTTCTATTTGTTTCCCTAAGCATGACACATAATCTTTTTATAAAGGTCTTTTTGAATTGCTTATAGGTTAATAAACTTAATTTTAAAATACAACATGTTTTTAGCACACTAGATTAAAAAATATACTTATATTAAAAATATATTAAATTAAATTTAAATATTTAATTATAATTTTATATAAAATATTCATTATCAATTTAAATACTTTAATATAAATTTTATAAAAAATATTTGTTATCAATTTAAATATTTAAATATTAATTTACATAAGTAAACAATAAAATATTTGTGATTAAATAATATAAAAAACAACTAAGAAATAATCGTCATTAATACATGAAAGTAAAGGGACAACTCCACTCCATAAGACTCAGGGTATAAAACTAATTATCCAAAATGAAAGGTACAGTTTTTGGTCTCTATTTTTTACGACAGTTATCTTGAATCTTGAACTGGCTTAAAAGGTAAGCTAACCTGCCCAGATTGCTTGAACAATAGATGAAGCACGTTCAAATTGTTTTCAGCTTAATAACGTTATTATTGTGTGTGTGAGTAACACTAATTAAGGAATTGATCGGAAGGAGAAAACAAAAGATATTAGAGTGGAAGAAATTAGATTACATAATTAATTAGGATCAAATTAAAATAAATTAGGTAGAATTCATATTTTCACAATGACGTCTTTAATTTATGCACCTTCCTATATTATAAGTGAAAGGTTTTCATCTTTGTATCCCATTTGTAGTATTTGTGTTAGAAAAGATATATTAATGTTACATATGCAAAAATTGTTCATAGATAAATCTCTTATAAATTTTAGAAAATACAAAATAAATATACGTTTATACACTTCTATTTGTTTCCCTAAGCATGACACATAATCTTTTTATAAAGGTATTTTTGAATTGCTTATAGGTTGATTAACTTAATTTTAAAATACAACATGTTTTTAGCACACTAGATTAAAAAATATTCTTATATTAAAAATATATTAAATTAAATTTAAATATTTAATTATAATTTTATATAAAATATTCATTATCAATTTAAATACTTTAATATAAATTTTATAAAAAATATTTGTTATCAATTTAAATATTTAAATATTAATTTACATAAGTAAAAAATAAAATAGTTGTGATTAAATAATATAAAAAACAACTAAGAAATAATCGTCATCAATACATGAAAGTAAAGGGACAACTCCACTCCATAAGACTCAAGGTATAAAACTAATTATCCAAAATGAAAAGTACAGTTTTTGGTCTCTATTTTTTACGACAGTTATCTTGAATCTTGAACTGGCTTAAAAGGTAAGGTAACTTGCCCAGATTGCTTGAACAATAGATGAAACACGTTCAAATTGTTTTCAGCTTAATAACGTTATTATTGTCTGTGAGTAACACTCATTAAGGAATTGATCTGAAGGAGAAAACAAAAGATATTAGAGTGGAAGAAATTAGATTACGGAATTAATTAGGATCAAATTAAAATAAATTAGGTAGAATTCATTATTTCACAATTACGTCTTTAATTTATGCATCTTCCTATATTATAAGGGAAAGGTTTTCATCTTTGTATCCCATTTGTAGTATTTGTGTTATAAAAGATATATTAATGTTACATATGCAAAAATTGGTCATAGATAAATCTCTTATAAATTTTAGAAAATACAAAATAAATATACGTTTATACACTTCTATTTGTTTCCCCAAGCATGACACATAATCTTTTTATAAAAGTCTTTTTGAATTGCTTATAGGTTAATAAACTTAATTTTAAAATACAACATGTTTTTAGCACACTAGATTAAAAAATATACTTATATTAAAAATATATTAAATTAAATTTAAATATTTAATTATAAATTTATATAAAATATTCATTATCAATTTAAATACTTTAATATAAATTTTATAAAAAATATTTGTTATCAATTTAAATATTTAAATATTAATTTACATAAGTAAACAATAAAATAGTTGTGATTAAATAATATAAAAAACAACTAAGAAATAATCGTCATCAATACATGAAAGTAAAGGGACAACTCCACTCCATAAGACTCAAGGTATAAAACTAATTATCCAAAATGAAAAGTACAGTTTTTGGTCTCTATTTTTTACGACAGTTATCTTGTATCTTGAACTGGCTTAAAAGGTAAGGTAACCTGCCCAGATTGCTTGAACAATAGATGAAGCACGTTCAAATTGTTTTCAGCTTAATAACGTTATTATTGTGTGTGAGTAACACTCATTAAGGAATTGATCGGAAGGAGAAAACAAAAGATATTAGAGTGGAAGAAATTAGATTACATAATTAATTAGGATCAAATTAAAAGAAATTAGGTAGAATTCATTATTTCACAATTACGCCTTTAATTTATGCATCTTCCTATATTATAAGGGAAAGGTTTTCATCTTTGTATCCCATTTGTAGTATTTGTGTTAGAAAAGATATATTAATGTTACATATGCAAAAATTGGTCATAGATAAATCTCTTATAAATTTTAGAAAATACAAAATAAATATACGTTTATACACTTCTATTTGTTTCCCTAAGCATGACACATAATCTTTTTATAAAGGTCTTTTTGAATTGCTTATAGGTTAATAAACTTAATTTTAAAATACAACATGTTTTTAGCACACTAGATTAAAAAATATACTTATATTAAAAATATATTAAATTAAATTTAAATATTTAATTATAAATTTATATAAAATATTCATTATCAATTTAAATACTTTAATATAAATTTTATAAAAAATATTTGTTATCAATTTAAATATTTAAATATTAATTTACATAAGTAAACAATAAAATAGTTGTGATTAAATAATATAAAAAACAACTAAGAAATAATCGTCATCAATACATGAAAGTAAAGGGACAACTCCACTCCATAAGACTCAAGGTATAAAACTAATTATCCAAAATGAAAAGTACAGTTTTTGGTCTCTATTTTTTACGACAGTTATCTTGAATCTTGAACTGGCTTAATAGGTAAGGTAACCTGCCCAGATTGCTTGAACAATAGATGAAGCACGTTCAAATTGTTTTCAGCTTAATAACGTTATTATTGTGTGTGAGTAACACTCATTAAGGAATTGATCGGAAGGAGAAAACAAAAGATATTAGAGTGGAAGAAATTAGATTACATAATTAATTAGGATCAAATTAAAATAAATTAGGTAGAATTCATTATTTCACAATTACGCCTTTAATTTATGCATCTTCCTATATTATAAGGGAAAGGTTTTCATCTTTGTATCCCATTTGTAGTATTTGTGTTAGAAAAGATATATTAATGTTACATATGCAAAAATTGGTCATAGATAAATCTCTTATAAATTTTAGAAAATACAAAATAAATATACGTTTATACACTTCTATTTGTTTCCCTAAGCATGACACATAATCTTTTTATAAAGGTCTTTTTGAATTGCTTATAGGTTAATAAACTTAATTTTAAAATACAACATGTTTTTAGCACACTAGATTAAAAAATATACTTATATTAAAAATATATTAAATTAAATTTAAATATTTAATTATAATTTTATATAAAATATTCATTATCAATTTAAATACTTTAATATAAATTTTATAAAAAATATTTGTTATCAATTTAAATATTTAAATATTAATTTACATAAGTAAACAATAAAATAGTTGTGATTAAATAATATAAAAAACAACTAAGAAATAATCGTCATCAATACATGAAAGTAAAGGGACAACTCCACTCCATAAGACTCAAGGTATAAAACTAATTATCCAAAATGAAAAGTACAGTTTTTGGTCTCTATTTTTTACGACAGTTATCTTGAATCTTGAACTGGCTTAAAAGGTAAGGTAACCTGCCCAGATTGGTTGAACAATAGATGAAGCACGTTCAAATTGTTTTCAGCTTAATAACGTTATTATTGTGTGTGAGTAACACTCATTAAGGAATTGATCGGAAGGAGAAAACAAAAGATATTAGAGTGGAAGAAATTAGATTACATAATTAATTAGGATCAAATTAAAATAAATTAGGTAGAATTCATTATTTCACAATTACGCCTTTAATTTATGCATCTTCCTATATTATAAGGGAAAGGTTTTCATCTTTGTATCCCATTTGTAGTATTTGTGTTAGAAAAGATATATTAATGTTACATATGCAAAAATTGGTCATAGATAAATCTCTTATAAATTTTAGAAAATACAAAATAAATATACGTTTATACACTTCTATTTGTTTCCCTAAGCATGACACATAATCTTTTTATAAAGGTCTTTTTGAATTGCTTATAGGTTAATAAACTTAATTTTAAAATACAACATGTTTTTAGCACACTAGATTAAAAAATATACTTATATTAAAAATATATTAAATTAAATTTAAATATTTAATTATAATTTTATATAAAATATTCATTATCAATTTAAATACTTTAATATAAATTTTATAAAAAATATTTGTTATCAATTTAAATATTTAAATATTAATTTACATAAGTAAACAATAAAATAGTTGTGATTAAATAATATAAAAAACAACTAAGAAATAATCGTCATCAATACATGAAAGTAAAGGGACAACTCCACTCCATAAGACTCAAGGTATAAAACTAATTATCCAAAATGAAAAGTACAGTTTTTGGTCTCTATTTTTTACGACAGTTATCTTGAATCTTGAACTGGCTTAAAAGGTAAGGTAACCTGCCCAGATTGCTTGAACAATAGATGAAGCACGTTCAAATTGTTTTCAGCTTAATAACGTTATTATTGTGTGTGAGTAACACTCATTAAGGAATTGATCGGAAGGAGAAAACAAAAGATATTAGAGTGGAAGAAATTAGATTACATAATTAATTAGGATCAAATTAAAATAAATTAGGTAGAATTCATTATTTCACAATTACGCCTTTAATTTATGCATCTTCCTATATTATAAGGGAAAGGTTTTCATCTTTGTATCCCATTTGTAGTATTTGTGTTAGAAAAGATATATTAATGTTACATATGCAAAAATTGGTCATAGATAAATCTCTTATAAATTTTAGAAAATACAAAATAAATATACGTTTATACACTTCTATTTGTTTCCCTAAGCATGACACATAATCTTTTTATAAAGGTCTTTTTGAATTGCTTATAGGTTAATAAACTTAATTTTAAAATACAACATGTTTTTAGCACACTAGATTAAAAAATATACTTATATTAAAAATATATTAAATTAAATTTAAATATTTAATTATAATTTTATATAAAATATTCATTATCAATTTCAATACTTTAATATAAATTTTATAAAAAATATTTGTTATCAATTTAAATATTTAAATATTAATTTACATAAGTAAAAAATAAAATAGTTGTGATTAAATAATATAAAAAACAACTAAGAAATAATCGTCATCAATACATGAAAGTAAAGGGACAACTCCACTCCATAAGACTCAAGGTATAAAACTAATTATCCAAAATGAAAAGTACAGTTTTTGGTCTCTATTTTTTACGACAGTTATCTTGAATCTTGAACTGGCTTAAAAGGTAAGGTAACCTGCCCAGATTGCTTGAACAATAGATGAAGCACGTTCAAATTGTTTTCAGCTTAATAACGTTATTATTGTGTGTGAGTAACACTCATTATGGAATTGATAGGAAGGAGAAAACAAAAGATATTAGAGTGGAAGAAATTAGATTACGGAATTAATTAGGATCAAATTAAAATAAATTAGGTAGAATTCATTATTTCACAATTACGTCTTTAATTTAAGCATCTTCCTATATTATAAGGGAAAGGTTTTCATCTTTGTATCCCATTTGTAGTATTTGTGTTAGAAAAGATATATTAATGTTACATATGCAAAAATTGGTCATAGATAAATCTCTTATAAATTTTAGAAAATACAAAATAAATATACGTTTATACACTTCTATTTGTTTCCCTAAGCATGACACATAATCTTTTTATAAAGGTCTTTTTGAATTGCTTATAGGTTAATAAACTTAATTTTAAAATACAACATGTTTTTAGCACACTAGATTAAAAAATATACTTATATTAAAAATATATTAAATTAAATTTAAATATTTAATTATAAATTTATATAAAATATTCATTATCAATTTAAATACTTTAATATAAATTTTATAAAAAATATTTGTTATCAATTTAAATATTTAAATATTAATTTACATAAGTAAACAATAAAATAGTTGTGATTAAATAATATAAAAAACAACTAAGAAATAATCGTCATCAATACATGAAAGTAAAGGGACAACTCCACTCCATAAGACTCAAGGTATAAAACTAATTATCCAAAATGAAAAGTACAGTTTTTGGTCTCTATTTTTTACGACAGTTATCTTGAATCTTGAACTGGCTTAAAAGGTAAGGTAACCTGCCCAGATTGCTTGATCAATAGATGAAGCACGTTCAAATTGTTTTCAGCTTAATAACGTTATTATTGTGTGTGAGTAACACTCATTAAGGAATTGATCGGAAGGAGAAAACAAAAGATATTAGAGTGGAAGAAATTAGATTACGGAATTAATTAGGATCAAATTAAAATAAATTAGGTAGAATTCATTATTTCACAATTACGTCTTTAATTTATGCATCTTCCTATATTATAAGGGAAAGGTTTTCATCTTTGTATCCCATTTGTAGTATTTGTGTTAGAAAAGATATATTAATGTTACATATGCAAAAATTGGTCATAGATAAATCTCTTATAAATTTTAGAAAATACAAAATAAATATACGTTTATACACTTCTATTTGTTTCCCTAAGCATGACACATAATCTTTTTATAAAGGTCTTTTGAATTGCTTATAGGTTAATAAACTTAATTTTAAAATACAACATGTTTTTAGCACACTAGATTAAAAAATATACTTATATTAAAAATATATTAAATTAAATTTAAATATTTAATTATAAATTTATATAAAATATTCATTATCAATTTAAATACTTTAATATAAATTTTATAAAAAATATTTGTTATCAATTTAAATATTTAAATATTAATTTACATAAGTAAACAATAAAATAGTTGTGATTAAATAATATAAAAAACAACTAAGAAATAATCGTCATCAATACATGAAAGTAAAGGGACAACTCCACTCCATAAGACTCAAGGTATAAAACTAATTATCCAAAATGAAAAGTACAGTTTTTGGTCTCTATTTTTTACGACAGTTATCTTGAATCTTGAACTGGCTTAAAAGGTAAGGTAACCTGCCCAGATTGCTTGAACAATAGATGAAGCACGTTCAAATTGTTTTCAGCTTAATAACGTTATTATTGTGTGTGAGTAACACTCATTAAGGAATTGATCGGAAGGAGAAAACAAAAGATATTAGAGTGGAAGAAATTAGATTACATAATTAATTAGGATCAAATTAAAATAAATTAGGTAGAATTCATTATTTCACAATTACGCCTTTAATTTATGCATCTTCCTATATTATAAGGGAAAGGTTTTCATCTTTGTATCCCATTTGTAGTATTTGTGTTAGAAAAGATATATTAATGTTACATATGCAAAAATTGGTCATAGATAAATCTCTTATAAATTTTAGAAAATACAAAATAAATATACGTTTATACACTTCTATTTGTTTCCCTAAGCATGACACATAATCTTTTTATAAAGGTCTTTTTGAATTGCTTATAGGTTAATAAACTTAATTTTAAAATACAACATGTTTTTAGCACAATAGATTAAAAAATATACTTATATTAAAAATATATTAAATTAAATTTAAATATTTAATTATAATTTTATATAAAATATTCATTATCAATTTAAATACTTTAATATAAATTTTATAAAAAATATTTGTTATCAATTTAAATATTTAAATATTAATTTACATAAGTAAACAATAAAATATTTGTGATTAAATAATATAAAAAACAACTAAGAAATAATCGTCATTAATACATGAAAGTAAAGGGACAACTCCACTCCATAAGACTCAGGGTATAAAACTAATTATCCAAAATGAAAGGTACAGTTTTTGGTCTCTATTTTTTACGACAGTTATCTTGAATCTTGAACTGGCTTAAAAGGTAAGCTAACCTGCCCAGATTGCTTGAACAATAGATGAAGCACGTTCAAATTGTTTTCAGCTTAATAACGTTATTATTGTGTGTGTGAGTAACACTAATTAAGGAATTGATCGGAAGGAGAAAACAAAAGATATTAGAGTGGAAGAAATTAGATTACATAATTAATTAGGATCAAATTAAAATAAATTAGGTAGAATTCATATTTTCACAATGACGTCTTTAATTTATGCACCTTCCTATATTATAAGTGAAAGGTTTTCATCT
The DNA here is from genome assembly GCA_022829125.1 of Lathyrus tuberosus. Taxonomy (NCBI): domain Eukaryota; kingdom Viridiplantae; phylum Streptophyta; class Magnoliopsida; order Fabales; family Fabaceae; genus Lathyrus; species Lathyrus tuberosus. The sequence continues at coordinate 844,644 of JALAZF010000052.1, read as the reverse complement.
TTGTATCCCATTTGTAGTATTTGTGTTAGAAAAGATATATTAATGTTACATATGCAAAAATTGTTCATAGATAAATCTCTTATAAATTTTAGAAAATACAAAATAAATATACATTTATACACTTCTATTTGTTTCCCTAAGCATGACACATAATCTTTTTATAAAGGTATTTTTGAATTGCTTATAGGTTGATTAACTTAATTTTAAAATACAACATGTTTTTAGCACACTAGATTAAAAAATATACTTATATTAAAAATATATTAAATTAAATTTAAATATTTAATTATAATTTTATATAAAATATTCATTATCAATTTAAATACTTTAATATAAATTTTATAAAAAATATTTGTTATCAATTTAAATATTTAAATATTAATTTACATAAGTAAAAAATAAAATAGTTGTGATTAAATAATATAAAAAACAACTAAGAAATAATCGTCATCAATACATGAAAGTAAAGGGACAACTCCACTCCATAAGACTCAAGGTATAAAACTAATTATCCAAAATGAAAAGTACAGTTTTTGGTCTCTATTTTTTACGACAGTTATCTTGAATCTTGAACTGGCTTAAAAGGTAAGGTAACTTGCCCAGATTGCTTGAACAATAGATGAAACACGTTCAAATTGTTTTCAGCTTAATAACGTTATTATTGTCTGTGAGTAACACTCATTAAGGAATTGATCTGAAGGAGAAAACAAAAGATATTAGAGTGGAAGAAATTAGATTACGGAATTAATTAGGATCAAATTAAAATAAATTAGGTAGAATTCATTATTTCACAATTACGTCTTTAATTTATGCATCTTCCTATATTATAAGGGAAAGGTTTTCATCTTTGTATCTCATTTGTAGTATTTGTGTTATAAAAGATATATTAATGTTACATATGCAAAAATTGGTCATAGATAAATCTCTTATAAATTTTAGAAAATACAAAATAAATATACGTTTATACACTTCTATTTGTTTCCCTAAGCATGACACATAATCTTTTTATAAAGGTCTTTTTGAATTGCTTATAGGTTAATAAACTTAATTTTAAAATATAACATGTTTTTAGCACACTAGATTAAAAAATATACTTATATTAAAAATATATTAAATTAAATTTAAATATTTAAATATAATTTTATATAAAATATTCATTATCAATTTAAACACTTTAATATAAATTTTATAAAAAATATTTGTTATCAATTTAAATATTTAAATATTAATTTACATAAGTAAACTATAAAATAGTTGTGATTAAATAATATAAAAAACAACTAAGAAATAATCGTCATCAATACATGAAAGTAAAGGGACAACTCCACTCCATAAGACTCAAGGTATAAAACTAATTATCCAAAATGAAAAGTACAGTTTTTGGTCTCTATTTTTTACGACAGTTATCTTGAATCTTGAACTGGCTTAAAAGGTAAGGTAACCTGCCCAGATTGCTTGAACAATAGATGAAGCATGTTCAAATTGTTTTCAGCTTAATAACGTTATTATTGTGTGTGAGTAACACTCATTAAGGAATTGATCGGAAGGAGAAAACAAAAGATATTAGAGTGGAAGAAATTAGATTACGGAATTAATTAGGATCAAATTAAAATAAATTAGGTAGAATTCATTATTTCACAATTACGTCCTTAATTTATGCATCTTCCTATATTATAAGGGAAAGGTTTTCATCTTTGTATCCCATTTGTAGTATTTGTGTTAGAAAAGATATATTAATGTTACATATGCAAAAATTGGTCATAGATAAATCTCTTATAAATTTTAGAAAATACAAAATAAATATACGTTTATACACTTCTATTTGTTTCCCTAAGCATGACACATAATCTTTTTATAAAGGTCTTTTTGAATTGCTTATAGGTTAATAAACTTAATTTTAAAATACAACATGTTTTTAGCACACTAGATTAAAAAATATACTTATATTAAAAATATATTAAATTAAATTTAAATATTTAATTATAATTTTATATAAAATATTCATTATCAATTTAAATACTTTAATATAAATTTTATAAAAAATATTTGTTATCAATTTAAATATTTAAATATTAATTTACATAAGTAAACAATAAAATATTTGTGATTAAATAATATAAAAAACAACTAAGAAATAATCGTCATTAATACATGAAAGTAAAGGGACAACTCCACTCCATAAGACTCAGGGTATAAAACTAATTATCCAATATGAAAGGTACAGGTTTTGGTCTCTATTTTTTACGACAGTTATCTTGAATCTTGAACTGACTTAAAAGGTAAGCTAACCTGCCCAGATTGCTTGAACAATAGATGAAGCACGTTCAAATTGTTTTCAGCTTAATAACGTTATTATTGTGTGTGTGAGTATGTAATACCCCGTAAATTTATAAACGCTCTGGTTAATATTATTATGATCAACTGGGTTCCGGAGTACTCTGAGTAATTATTTGATAAAATAATTAGAGTAAACTGACGAACTCAGAGTCGATTAAATTAATAGTATTTAACGTTGAGTTTTTATTAATTGATGCTTTTGAGCTAATTCGGACATTTAGTAGTGTTACTAAATATGATAGTTTTCTATACTATCTATTTTCCTTTTCATTTCCCTTGGGAAAACAAACAAAAAGATAGAAAGGTGGAAGAGAAGGGAAAAAGGGAAGGAAAGAAAGGAAGAGAAAGAGGAAGAAGAGGAAATTCTCTCAAAGCTCAAGAACATCATCAAGCAACAATTCTTCATCTAAATCGTCTCAGTATCAACCTCCTCGTCTAGTAATCCAGGTGGGTTCTAGTTAGACTCTTTAGAGTAGGATTATTTTGAGTTTAGAGTTAGATTAGAAATTGTGAAAATTGAATCTTTTTGCACAAAATTCGTGAATCTAACTGCTAAATGCAATGTTTGATTATATGTTATACTGGTTGTGATGTTATAACATGTTTTGATGCATTTTGATTGATGAAAATGGGATTTGGGGTTGATTTTGGATCAACCCGTAGCAGAAAAATTCTGCAGGAACTTCTGCATTTTTTCTCTGCCCATACGCGTATGGAGCATGTCAATACGCGTATGGAGCTGGTCAATACGCGTACGGCAAGGGCAATACGCGTATGGATGGCCGGGCATTTTGAGCAATACGCGTATCGTTTGGGGCAATACGCGTATGGCTGGGCGAGCATTTGGGCAATACGCGTACGGGGAGTGCCAATACGCGTACGGCCAGGAGAGTTGCAGAAATTCTGCTGTTGTGATTTATTTTCCGATCGATTGTTTACAATGCCGTAACTTTTTGCACGTAACCCGGATTGGAACAATTTTGGTATCGTTGGAAAGATAATAAAATGTACTTTCTCATTTCAATGGTCTTAAGATTGTCGGCCGATTTAATTATATCGGGATTTTGAATTATTGTCGCTTTGTCGATTTTTATTTGTAAATGATGTGAAATTGTTGTGAAAATGCATGCTAAAATATGAGATAGGTAGCGTGAGCATTATTACCCTAAACAGTGTTGGAAATGTGGAATTTTATGTGTGGCAACGCTCGTGCATGAAAGGCCGAGGCGTGTGCATTCTGTTTGTCAATAACCACAGTGATTTTGTGAGTGCGTTTCATGGGTCTCGAGCTCCTCTGAAACATATGCACCATTACTTGGCAGGTTTGAGTCCCATGTTAGTACGATTGGAGCCTACGGGTAGAGACTTGAGACGGCGTACGGTCCGTGAGAAGTGACGGATCACGGTGTACGGCCCGTGATCCCGAATCCAATTCGTATGCCAAGTAATTCGAGGATCCATGACTCGGATCTCCTTCTAGACGTAGAAGGGTACGGGAAAAGGGGGTGCCTTGGTATTGGTTATTGATATGTGAGTTCTTGAGTGTACGGACTCAGAACGTACTTCGGTACTTGTGAATCCTTGAGTTACAGGCTCAAGAGGTACTTCGGTACTAGTGTGAGTTTACAGGCTCACCGTGGCGGTTACTTGTGTGTGTGTACTCATGGTCTTTCCCCTTTCCCCATGGACATGAGTTAGGACTTTGTTAGAACCTTGTGAAGCCGAGAGGACTTTAAGATAGGGAACTCACTGAGATTTGATGTATCTCACCCCACTGTTGTTGTTTACATCACAGGTTCTGCAGGTTCGGCGAAGGGTAAGGACAAGGTTATTTGACTTTCCTTACGGATCGTGGTTTTGTGATGGCATGGCTTCCGCTATGGCGTTATGTTTTGAGATCATTGTATTGATCTAGTTCTTAGTTTTTATCATTTTGGAACATCTTGTATATGTAATGCCTTAGACTTTTAGGTGTTTTGCATTAGAGGCATTTATATATATAATGTGTTAACTAGGAACTTATTATGTTTCAGTACCAAAAAGTGAAACTCATGTATAATATATGATTTGATGCATGTATTATTATATGGGTCTTTACAGTTGGTATCAGAGCAGGTCGTATCCTCGACCTAGCCATGAAATAGAATAAGTGTTTCTTTCCGTTTCATATGCGGCGTGTCGCCATGGGTCTTGTCTATTATATTTATGGTATTGAGTCTGATCAACTTAATCCTATTGATATGGAATTCAGGAACATGGCTGATAGACGCAGAAACAACCGTGGAAGACCAAGGACTACTCCAGCTGGGACAGTTCCACAAGGTGATGAAGGGAATGCTCCTTTGTACCAGTTCATGCAACATATGGTGCAACAGATGAATGGAGGTCTTCATCCTCGGGTGGTTGTTCCAGAAGTTGTAGGCGGGAGTTTTCGGGATTTCATCCGCATGAATCCTCCAGAATTTCATGGCGGATTGGATCCTGTGGAAGCTCATGACTGGATTGCTGGCATGGAGAGAATCTTTCTGATGATTTACTGTAGTGAGGAGAACAAGGTAGTGTTTGCTTCTCACTCACTAAGAGGTCCTGCTGAGAGATGGTGGGATGTTGCTTCAGCTTTTATGACTATGCAAGGTGTGCCTAAAGTGTGGGGGCAGTTCAGGACTATTTTTATGGAAGAGTATCTTCCTAGTTCTTTGAGGATCCGAAGAGAGCTTGAAATCCAGCAGTCGAGGCAATATTATATGATAGAGAACAGCTTGAGGAAAGTTCAGACAGAAGGGGATTCGCATAAGTCGAATCAGAATGAGTGTGGGAGGTCAAGCCAACAATTTCGGTCTAAGCAGCAAGCTTTCAAAAGGAAACGGGTCCAGAATTCTCGGACTAGTGCACCTCCTGGGTGTTGCACGTGTGGTAAGATGCATTTTGGCAGATGTCGCTTCGGAGGGGTAAAGTGTTACCAATGTCAGAAGGTGGGACACATGGTGAGGGATTGTCCTCAAGGTAGGAATCAGACACAAGGGAAGACTACTGGCCGAGTGTATACCTTGGATGCGAGGAAGGCAAAGGGTGACAATTCTTTGATTGCGGGTACGTGTTTCGTAAATGGACATTCTTGCTTTGTTTTATTTGATTGTGGGGCGACGCATTCTTTTGTGTCCACGCGTTGCGTGAAGCGACTTGGGTTGCAAACTTTACCTTTGTTTCCTCCTATGGTGGTTACTACTGCCATGGATGAAATAGTCGAAACACCATTAATGTGTGAAAATTGTGTTTTGACGGTGAATGAAAGAGTCTTTCAAATTGATCTTATTTGTCTGCCGCTCAAGAAAGTGGATGTTGTTCTGGGAATGGATTGGCTTTCAGCTAATTCGGTTTTTGGAGAAGCTAATTATTATTCCATCTGCTGAGGCTACTCCGAAAGATGGAAGTAGTGAACAGCAAGTTCTGAGTATTCCAATAGTGTGTGAATTTCCTGAAGTGTTTCCTGAGGATGTTTCTTCTCTTCCTCCAGAGAGAGAAGTTGAGTTCTCTATTGACCTGATACCGGGAACGGCTCCTATATCTGTTTCTCCGTATCGGATGGCACCGCTTGAATTAAGAGAATTAAAGGACCAATTAGAGGACTTGATGTCTAAGCATTTCGTTAGGCCTAGTGTTTCACCGTGGGGAGCTCCAGTGTTATTGGTAAAGAAGAAAGATGGGGGAATGCGGTTGTGCATTGATTATCGTAAGTTGAATAAAGTCACCATTAAGAATAAGTATCCCTTACCAAGGATAGACGACTTGTTAGATCAATTGAAAGGAGCCTGTGTGTTCTCGAAGATTGATTTACGGTCGGGTTATCACCAGATTCGAGTAAAGAGTTCCGATGTGCCAAAGACTACATTTAGAACCCGTTATGGTCATTACGAATTCTTAGTGATGCCTTTCGGTGTGACTAATGCTCCAGCTGTTTTTATGGATTACATGAACCGTATATTTCAGGCTTACTTGGACCAATTTGTGGTAATCTTTATTGACGACATTCTTATTTATTCTCGTACTCCACAAGAGCATGGAGAACATCTGAGGATTGTCTTATCGGTCTTGCAAGAGAAGAAATTGTTTGCTAAGTTGAGCAAGTGTGAGTTTTGGATGTCGGAAGTTAATTTTCTTGGACATGTGATATCTCGAGGTGGTGTGGCAGTGGATCCATCGAAAGTAGAAGCAGTGAGTGATTGGGAGAGACCGAGAAATGTTTCAGAAGTCAGAAGTTTCTTGGGATTGGCCGGTTACTATAGAAGGGTTATCAAGGGCTTTTCTCAATTGGCCTTACCAATGACGAAACTTACTCGGAAGGATGTTACGTTTGAATGGGATTCAGGTTGCGAACAAAGTTTTATGCATTTGAAGGAGAGTTTGACGAGTGCTCCAGTATTAATTATTCCTGATCCTAACAACTCTTATGAAGTATTCTGTGATGCTTCTAAGAGGGGATTAGGGGGTGTTCTGATGCAAGGTGGTCAAGTGGTAGCTTATGCTTCTCGACAGTTAAAAGTTCATGAGAAGAATTATCCGACTCATGATTTGGAACTAGCTGCAGTGGTTTTTGCACTGAAGGTGTGGCGTCATTATTTATATGGTGTACGTTTTGAAATGTTCAGTGACCACAAAAGTTTGAAGTATTTGTTTGATCAAAAGGAGTTGAATATGCGACAAAGAAGGTGGATGGAGTACTTAAAGGATTATGACTTAGAATTGAAGTATCATCCAGGAAAGGCGAATAAAGTAGCGGATGCTTTAAGTCGGAAAATGGTTCATAGCGCGGAATTGATGATTTTGGAGTATTCATTGTTGGAAAAGTTTAGGGATCTTAATCTCCAATTTGTGTGGACTCGGAATGGTGTAATTATGGGAAATTTGAATGTCAATTCTACTTTGAGAGTTGAGATTCAACAGGCACAATTGTTAGAGGAAGAGTTACAAGAGTTGTTACTTCAACCGGGCTTTACGCGAGCGACAGGTGGTATTGTTTTGTTTAAACAACGGATTTGTGTTCCGAAGGATGAGACATTGAAAAGGAAAATTGTGGACGAAGCTCATAAAGGTACTTTTACGATACATCCTGGTTCTTCGAAGATGTATCAGGATTTAAAGAAGGATTATTGGTGGTCTGGGATGAAAAAGGATATAGCGGAATAGGTGTCAGAATGTGCAGTGTGCCAACAGGTGAAAATTGAACACCAAAGACCGGGCGGTTTGTTACAACCTTTGGATATTCCAGTTTGGAAGTGGGATAGTATTTCTATGGATTTTGCAGTGGGTTTACCCCGTACCCAAGGTGGGTATGATTCTATTTGGGTGATTGTAGATCGACTAACGAAATCTGCACACTTCTTAGCCGTAAAGACTACTCATAAGGCAAGTCATCTTGCAAGGTTGTTTATTGCTGAGATTGTGAGATTGCATGGTATTCCTTCTAGTATTGTGTCCGATAGAGATCCGAAGTTTACTTCGAGATTTTGGAAAGGGTTCCAACAAGCGATGGGTACGAATTTGCGTTTGAGCACGTCGAATCATCCTCAAACGGATGGTCAGACTGAGCGAACAATACAAACGATGGAAGATATGTTAAGAGCTTATGTGTTAGAGAGTAGAGGAAATTAGAAAGAACTTCTACCGTTAATTGAGTTTTCCTATAACAATAGTTACCATGCGAGCATTGGTATGGCTTCGTATGAAGCATTGTATGGGAGGAAGTGTAGAACACCTTTGTGTTGGGCTGAAATTGGCGAAGATGGAATTTTGGGACCCGAGATTATTCAAGAGACTACGGAAAAGATGCAAGTGATTCGTGAGAAAGTTAAACAAGCACAAGATCGGCAAAAGAGTTATGCTGATAATCGTCGGAGACCTTTGGAATTTGAGGAAGGTGACCATGTATTTCTGAAAGTTACTCCGAGATTGAGATTGAAAGGACCGTTTAAGTCGCGTAAGTTAAGTCCGAGATACGTGGGACCGTATCAGATTTTAGAAAGGATTGGTGAAGTTGCTTATAGATTAGCCTTACCACCCTCTCTATCCGAGATGCATGACGTTTTTCACGTATCTCAGCTCCGTAAGTTTATTCCTGATCCTCTTCAGCCAATTCTACCAGAATCGGTGGAATTAGAAGCGGATTTGACTTTTGAACCCCAACCGAGTCGTATAGTGGGAAGAGAGACGAAAGTGTTAAGGAACAAAGACATTCCACTCGTTAAGGTGCAATGGGATGTGACGCATCCAAGTGATGTTACTTGGGATTTAGAATCGGAAATGCGAGATTCTTATCCACTTCTGTCCAGGTAATATTCTAAATTCGAGGACGAATTTCTATTTAAGGGGGGGAGGATGTAATACCCCGTAAATTTATAAACGCTCTGGTTAATATTATTATGATCAACTGGGTTCCGGAGTACTCTGAGTAATTATTTGATAAAATAATTAGAGTAAACTGACGAACTCAGAGTCGATTAAATTAATAGTATTTAACGTTGAGTTTTTATTAATTGATGCTTTTGAGCTAATTCGGACATTTAGTAGTGTTACTAAATATGATAGTTTTCTATACTATCTATTTTCCTTTTCATTTCCCTTGGGAAAACAAACAAAAAGATAGAAAGGTGGAAGAGAAGGGAAAAAGGGAAGGAAAGAAAGGAAGAGAAAGAGGAAGAAGAGGAAATTCTCTCAAAGCTCAAGAACATCATCAAGCAACAATTCTTCATCTAAATCGTCTCAGTATCAACCTCCTCGTCTAGTAATCCAGGTGGGTTCTAGTTAGACTCTTTAGAGTAGGATTATTTTGAGTTTAGAGTTAGATTAGAAATTGTGAAAATTGAATCTTTTTGCACAAAATTCGTGAATCTAACTGCTAAATGCAATGTTTGATTATATGTTATACTGGTTGTGATGTTATAACATGTTTTGATGCATTTTGATTGATGAAAATGGGATTTGGGGTTGATTTTGGATCAACCCGTAGCAGAAAAATTCTGCAGGAACTTCTGCATTTTTTCTCTGCCCATACGCGTATGGAGCATGTCAATACGCGTATGGAGCTGGTCAATACGCGTACGGCAAGGGCAATACGCGTATGGATGGCCGGGCATTTTGAGCAATACGCGTATCGTTTGGGGCAATACGCGTATGGCTGGGCGAGCATTTGGGCAATACGCGTACGGGGAGTGCCAATACGCGTACGGCCAGGAGAGTTGCAGAAATTCTGCTGTTGTGATTTATTTTCCGATCGATTGTTTACAATGCCGTAACTTTTTGCACGTAACCCGGATTGGAACAATTTTGGTATCGTTGGAAAGATAATAAAATGTACTTTCTCATTTCAATGGTCTTAAGATTGTCGGCCGATTTAATTATATCGGGATTTTGAATTATTGTCGCTTTGTCGATTTTTATTTGTAAATGATGTGAAATTGTTGTGAAAATGCATGCTAAAATATGAGATAGGTAGCGTGAGCATTATTACCCTAAACAGTGTTGGAAATGTGGAATTTTATGTGTGGCAACGCTCGTGCATGAAAGGCCGAGGCGTGTGCATTCTGTTTGTCAATAACCACAGTGATTTTGTGAGTGCGTTTCATGGGTCTCGAGCTCCTCTGAAACATATGCACCATTACTTGGCAGGTTTGAGTCCCATGTTAGTACGATTGGAGCCTACGGGTAGAGACTTGAGACGGCGTACGGTCCGTGAGAAGTGACGGATCACGGTGTACGGCCCGTGATCCCGAATCCAATTCGTATGCCAAGTAATTCGAGGATCCATGACTCGGATCTCCTTCTAGACGTAGAAGGGTACGGGAAAAGGGGGTGCCTTGGTATTGGTTATTGATATGTGAGTTCTTGAGTGTACGGACTCAGAACGTACTTCGGTACTTGTGAATCCTTGAGTTACAGGCTCAAGAGGTACTTCGGTACTAGTGTGAGTTTACAGGCTCACCGTGGCGGTTACTTGTGTGTGTGTACTCATGGTCTTTCCCCTTTCCCCATGGACATGAGTTAGGACTTTGTTAGAACCTTGTGAAGCCGAGAGGACTTTAAGATAGGGAACTCACTGAGATTTGATGTATCTCACCCCACTGTTGTTGTTTACATCACAGGTTCTGCAGGTTCGGCGAAGGGTAAGGACAAGGTTATTTGACTTTCCTTACGGATCGTGGTTTTGTGATGGCATGGCTTCCGCTATGGCGTTATGTTTTGAGATCATTGTATTGATCTAGTTCTTAGTTTTTATCATTTTGGAACATCTTGTATATGTAATGCCTTAGACTTTTAGGTGTTTTGCATTAGAGGCATTTATATATATAATGTGTTAACTAGGAACTTATTATGTTTCAGTACCAAAAAGTGAAACTCATGTATAATATATGATTTGATGCATGTATTATTATATGGGTCTTTACAGAGTAACACTAATTAAGGAATTGATCGGAAGGAGAAAACAAAAGATATTAGAGTGGAAGAAATTAGATTACATAATTAATTAGGATCAAATTAAAATAAATTAGGTAGAATTCATATTTTCACAATGACGTCTTTAATTTATGCACCTTCCTATATTATAAGTGAAAGGTTTTCATCTTTGTATCCCATTTGCAGTATTTGTGTTAGAAAAGATATATTAATGTTACATATGCAAAAATTGTTCATAGATAAATCTCTTATAAATTTTAGAAAATACAAAATAAATATACGTTTATACACTTCTATTTGTTTCCCTAAGCATGACACATAATCTTTTTATAAAGGTCTTTTTGAATTGCTTATAGGTTGATTAACTTAATTTTAAAATACAACATGTTTTTAGCACACTAGATTAAAAAATATACTTATATTAAAAATATATTAAACTAAATTTAAATATTTAATTATAATTTTATATAAAATATTCATTATCAATTTAAATACTTTAATATAAATTTTATAAAAAATATTTGTTATCAATTTAAATATTTAAATATTAATTTACATAAGTAAAAAATAAAATAGTTGTGATTAAATAATATAAAAAACAACTAAGAAATAATCGTCATCAATACATGAAAGTAAAGGGACAACTCCACTCCATAAGACTCAAGGTATAAAACTAATTATCCAAAATGAAAAGTACAGTTTTTGGTCTCTATTTTTTACGACAGTTATCTTGAATCTTGAACTGGCTTAAAAGGTAAGGTAACTTGCCCAGATTGCTTGAACAATAGATGAAACACGTTCAAATTGTTTTCAGCTTAATAACGTTATTATTGTCTGTGAGTAACACTCATTAAGGAATTGATCTGAAGGAGAAAACAAAAGATATTAGAGTGGAAGAAATTAGATTACAGAATTAATTAGGATCAAATTAAAATAAATTAGGTAGAATTCATTATTTCACAATTACGTCTTTAATTTATGCATCTTCCTATATTATAAGGGAAAGGTTTTCATCTTTGTATCCCATTTGTAGTATTTGTGTTATAAAAGATATATTAATGTTACATATGCAAAAATTGGTCATAGATAAATCTCTTATAAATTTTAGAAAATACAAAATAAATATACGTTTATACACTTCTATTTGTTTCCCTAAGCATGACACATAATCTTTTTATAAAGGTCTTTTTGAATTGCTTATAGGTTAATAAACTTAATTTTAAAATACAACATGTTTTTAGCACACTAGATTAAAAAATATACTTATATTAAAAATATATTAAATTAAATTTAAATATTTAAATATAATTTTATATAAAATATTCATTATCAATTTAAACACTTTAATATAAATTTTATAAAAAATATTTGTTATCAATTTAAATATTTAAATATTAATTTACATAAGTAAACAATAAAATAGTTGTGATTAAATAATATAAAAAACAACTAAGAAATAATCGTCATCAATACATGAAAGTAAAGGGACAACTCCACTCCATAAGACTCAAGGTATAAAACTAATTATCCAAAATGAAAAGTACAGTTTTTGGTCTCTATTTTTTACGACAGTTATCTTGAATCTTGAACTGGCTTAAAAGGTAAGCTAACCTGCCCAGATTGCTTGAACAATAGATGAAGCACGTTCAAATTGTTTTCAACTTAATAACGTTATTATTGTGTGTGTGAGTAACACTAATTAAGGAATTGATCGGAAGGAGAAAACAAAAGATATTAGAGTGGAAGAAATTAGATTACATAATTAATTAGGATCAAATTAAAATAAATTAGGTAGAATTCATATTTTCACAATGACGTCTTTAATTTATGCATCTTCCTATATTATAAGGGAAAGGTTTTCATCGTTGTATCCCATTTGTAGTATTTGTGTTAGAAAAGATATATTAATGTTACATATGCAAAAATTGTTCATAGATAAATCTCTTATAAATTTTAGAAAATACAAAATAAATATAGGTTTATACACTTCTATTTGTTTCCCTAAGCATGACACATAATCTTTTTATAAAGGTCATTTTGAATTGCTTATAGGTTGATTAACTTAATTTTAAAATACAACATGTTTTTAGCACACTAGATTAAAAAATATACTTATATTAAAAATATATTAAATTAAATTTAAATATTTAATTATAATTTTATATAAAATATTCATTATCAATTTAAATACTTTAATATAAATTTTATAAAAAATATTTGTTATCAATTTAAATATTTAAATATTAATTTACATAAGTAAAAAATAAAATAGTTGTGATTAAATAATATAAAAAACAACTAAGAAATAATCGTCATCAATACATGAAAGTAAAGGGACAACTCCACTCCATAAGACTCAGGGTATAAAACTAATTATCCAAAATGAAAGGTACAGTTTTTGGTCTCTATTTTTTACGACAGTTATCTTGAATCTTGAACTGGCCTAAAAGGTAAGGTAACCTGCCCAGATTGCTTGAACAATAGATGAAGCACGTTCAAATTGTTTTCAGCTTAATAACGTTATTATTGTGTGTGTGAGTAACACTAATTAAGGAATTGATCGGAAGGAGAAAACAAAAGATATTAGAGTGGAAGAAATTAGATTACATAATTAATTAGGATCAAATTAAAATAAATTAGGTAGAATTCATATTTTCACAATGACGTCTTTAATTTATGCATCTTCCTATATTATAAGGGAAAGGTTTTCATCGTTGTATCCCATTTGTAGTATTTGTGTTAGAAAAGATATATTAATGTTACATATGCAAAAATTGTTCATAGATAAATCTCTTATAAATTTTAGAAAATACAAAATAAATATAGGTTTATACACTTCTATTTGTTTCCCTAAGCATGACACATAATCTTTTTATAAAGGTCATTTTGAATTGCTTATAGGTTGATTAACTTAATTTTAAAATACAACATGTTTTTAGCACACTAGATTAAAAAATATACTTATATTAAAAATATATTAAATTAAATTTAAATATTTAATTATAATTTTTTATAAAATATTCATTATCAATTTAAATACTTTAATATAAATTTTATAAAAAATATTTGTTATCAATTTAAATATTTAAATATTAATTTACATAAGTAAAAAATAAAATAGTTGTGATTAAATAATATAAAAAACAACTAAGAAATAATCGTCATCAATACATGAAAGTAAAGGGACAACTCCACTCCATAAGACTCGGGGTATAAAACTAATTATCCAAAATGAAAGGTACAGTTTTTGGTCTCTATTTTTTACGACAGTTATCTTGAATCTTGAACTGGCCTAAAAGGTAAGGTAACCTGCCCAGATTGCTTGAACAATAGATGAAGCACGTTCAAATTGTTTTCAGCTTAATAACGTTATTATTGTCTGTGAGTAACACTCAGTAAGGAATTGATCTGAAGGAGAAAACAAAAGATATTAGAGTGGAAGAAATTAGATTACGGAATTAATTAGGATCAAATTAAAATAAATTAGGTAGAATTCATTATTTCACAATTACGTCTTTAATTTATGCATCTTCCTATATTATAAGGGAAAGGTTTTCATCTTTGTATCCCATTTGTAGTATTTGTGTTATAAAAGATATATTAATGTTACATATGCAAAAATTGGTCATAGATAAATCTCTTTTAAAGTTTAGAAAATACAAAATAAATATACGTTTATACACTTCTATTTGTTTCCCTAAGCATGACACATAATCTTTTTATAAAGGTCTTTTTGAATTGCTTATAGGTTAATAAACTTAATTTTAAAATACAACATGTTTTTAGCACACTAGATTAAAAAATATACTTATATTAAAAATATATTAAATTAAATTTAAATATTTAAATATAATTTTATATAAAATATTCATTATCAATTTAAACACTTTAATATAAATTTTATAAAAAATATTTGTTATCAATTTAAATATTTAAATATTAATTTACATAAGTAAACAATAAAATAGTTGTGATTAAATAATATAAAAAACAACTAAGAAATAATCGTCATCAATACATGAAAGTAAAGGGACAACTCCACTCCATAAGACTCAAGGTATAAAACTAATTATCCAAAATGAAAAGTACAGTTTTTGGTCTCTATTTTTTACGACAGTTATCTTGAATCTTGAACTGGCTTAAAAGGTAAGGTAACCTGCCCAGATTGCTTGAACAATAGATGAAGCACGTTCAAATTGTTTTCAGCTTAATAACGTTATTATTGTGTGTGAGTAACACTCATTAAGGAATTGATCGGAAGGAGAAAACAAAAGATATTAGAGTGGAAGAAATTAGATTACGGAATTAATTATGATCAAATTAAAATAAATTAGGTAGAATTCATTATTTCACAATTACGTCCTTAATTTATGCATCTTCCTATATTATAAGGGAAAGGTTTTCATCTTTGTATCCCATTTGTAGTATTTGTGTTAGAAAAGATATATTAATGTTACATATGCAAAAATTGGTCATAGATAAATCTCTTATAAATTTTAGAAAATACAAAATAAATATACGTTTATACACTTCTATTTGTTTCCCTAAGCATGACACATAATATTTTTATAAAGGTCTTTTTGAATTGCTTATAGGTTAATAAACTTAATTTTAAAATACAACATGTTTTTAGCACACTAGATTAAAAAATATACTTATATTAAAAATATATTAAATTAAATTTAAATATTTAATTATAATTTTATATAAAATATTCATTATCAATTTAAATACTTTAATATAAATTTTATAAAAAATATTTGTTATCAATTTAAATATTTAAATATTAATTTACATAAGTAAACAATAAAATATTTGTGATTAAATAATATAAAAAACAACTAAGAAATAATCGTCATTAATACATGAAAGTAAAGGGACAACTCCACTCCATAAGACTCAGGGTATAAAACTAATTATCCAAAATGAAAGGTACAGGTTTTGGTCTCTATTTTTTACGACAGTTATCTTGAATCTTGAACTGGCTTAAAAGGTAAGCTAACCTGCCCAGATTGCTTGAACAATAGATGAAGCACGTTCAAATTGTTTTCAGCTTAATA
Organism: Lathyrus tuberosus; assembly: GCA_022829125.1. Lineage (NCBI taxonomy): Eukaryota > Viridiplantae > Streptophyta > Magnoliopsida > Fabales > Fabaceae > Lathyrus > Lathyrus tuberosus. Next base: position 828,799 of record JALAZF010000052.1, on the reverse strand, counting down.
ACGTTATTATTGTGTGTGTGAGTAACACTAATTAAGGAATTGATCGGAAGGAGAAAATAAAAGATATTAGAGTGGAAGAAATTAGATTACATAATTAATTAGGATCAAATTAAAATAAATTAGGTAGAATTCATATTTTCACAATGACGTCTTTAATTTATGCACCTTCCTATATTATAAGTGAAAGGTTTTCATCTTTGTATCCCATTTGCAGTATTTGTGTTAGAAAAGATATATTAATGTTACATATGCAAAAATTGTTCATAGATAAATCTCTTATAAATTTTAGAAAATACAAAATAAATATACGTTTATACACTTCTATTTGTTTCCCTAAGCATGACACATAATCTTTTTATAAAGGTCTTTTTGAATTGCTTATAGGTTGATTAACTTAATTTTAAAATACAACATGTTTTTAGCACACTAGATTAAAAAATATACTTATATTAAAAATATATTAAATTAAATTTAAATATTTAATTATAATTTTATATAAAATATTCATTATCAATTTAAATACTTTAATATAAATTTTATAAAAAATATTTGTTATCAATTTAAATATTTAAATATTAATTTACATAAGTAAAAAATAAAATAGTTGTGATTAAATAATATAAAAAACAACTAAGAAATAATCGTCATCAATACATGAAAGTAAAGGGACAACTCCACTCCATAAGACTTAAGGTATAAAACTAATTATCCAAAATGAAAGGTACAGTTTTTGGTCTCTATTTTTTACGACAGTTATCTTGAATCTTGAACTGGCTTAAAAGGTAAGCTAACCTGCCCAGATTGCTTGAACAATAGATGAAGCACGTTCAAATTGTTTTCAGCTTAATAACGTTATTATTGTGTGTGTGAGTAACACTAATTAAGGAATTGATCGGAAGGAGGAAACAAAAGGTATTAGAGTGGAAGAAATTAGATTACATAATTAATTAGGATCAAATTAAAATAAATTAGGTAGAATTCATATTTTCACAATGACGTCTTTAATTTATGCATCTTCCTATATTATAAGGGAAAGGTTTTCATCGTTGTATCCCATTTGTAGTATTTGTGTTAGAAAAGATATATTAATGTTACATATGCAAAAATTGTTCATAGATAAATCTCTTATAAATTTTAGAAAATACAAAATAAATATAGGTTTATACACTTCTATTTGTTTCCCTAAGCATGACACATAATCTTTTTATAAAGGTCATTTTGAATTGCTTATAGGTTGATTAACTTAATTTTAAAATACAACATGTTTTTAGCACACTAGATTAAAAAATATACTTATATTAAAAATATATTAAATTAAATTTAAATATTTAATTATAATTTTATATAAAATATTCATTATCAATTTAAATACTTTAATATAAATTTTATAAAAAATATTTGTTATCAATTTAAATATTTAAATATTAATTTACATAAGTAAAAAATAAAATAGTTGTGATTAAATAATATAAAAAACAACTAAGAAATAATCGTCATCAATACATGAAAGTAAAGGGACAACTCCACTCCATAAGACTCGGGGTATAAAACTAATTATCCAAAATGAAAGGTACAGTTTTTGGTCTCTATTTTTTACGACAGTTATCTTGAATCTTGAACTGGCTTAAAAGGTAAGCTAACCTGCCCAGATTGCTTGAACAATAGATGAAGCACGTTCAAATTGTTTTCAGCTTAATAACGTTATTATTGTGTGTGTGAGTAACACTAATTAAGGAATTGATCGGAAGGAGAAAACAAAAGATATTAGAGTGGAAGAAATTAGATTACATAATTAATTAGGATCAAATTAAAATAAATTAGGTAGAATTCATATTTTCACAATGACGTCTTTAATTTATGCGTCTTCCTATATTATAAGGGAAAGGTTTTCATCTTTGTATCCCATTTGTAGTATTTGTGTTAGAAAAGATATATTAATGTTACATATGCAAAAATTGTTCACAGATAAATCTCTTATAAATTTTAGAAAATACAAAATAAATATACGTTTATAGACTTCTATTTGTTTCCCTAAGCATGACACATAATCTTTTTATAAAGGTCTTTTTGAATTGCTTATAGGTTGATAAACTTAATTTTAAAATACAACATGTTTTTAGCACACTAGATTAAAAAATATACTTATATTAAAAATATATTAAATTAAATTTAAATATTTAATTATAATTTTATATAAAATATTCATTATCTATTTAAATACTTTAATATAAATTTTATAAAAAATATTTGTTATCAATTTAAATATTTAAATATTAATTTAAATAAGTAAACAATAAAATAGTTGTGATTAAATAATATAAAAAACAACTAAGAAATAATCGTCATCAATACATGAAAGTAAAGGGACAACTCCACTCCATAAGACTCGGGGTATAAAACTAATTATCCAAAATGAAAGGTACAGTTTTTTGTCTCTATTTTTTACGACAGTTATCTTGAATCTTGAACTGGCTTAAAAGGTAAGCTAACCTGCCCAGATTGCTTGAACAATAGATGAAGCACGTTCAAATTGTTTTCAGCTTAATAACGTTATTATTGTGTGTGTGAGTAACACTAATTAAGGAATTGATCGGAAGGAGAAAACAAAAGATATTAGAGTGGAAGAAATTAGATTACATAATTAATTAGGATCAAATTAAAATAAATTAGGTAGAATTCATATTTTCACAATGACGTCTTTAATTTATGCGTCTTCCTATATTATAAGGGAAAGGTTTTCATCTTTGTATCCCATTTGTAGTATTTGTGTTAGAAAAGATATATTAATGTTACATATGCAAAAATTGTTCATAGATAAATCTCTTATAAATTTTAGAAAATACAAAATAAATATATGTTTATACACTTCTATTTGTTTCCCTAAGCATGACACATAATCTTTTTATAAAGGTCTTTTTGAATTGCTTATAGGTTGATAAACTTAATTTTAAAATACAACATGTTTTTAGCACACTAGATTAAAAAATATACTTATATTAAAAATATATTAAATTAAATTTAAATATTTAATTATAATTTTATATAAAATATTCATTATCAATTTAAATACTTTAATATAAATTTTATAAAAAATATTTGTTATCAATTTAAATATTTAAATATTAATTTACATAAGTAAACAATAAAATAGTTGTGATTAAATAATATAAAAAACAACTAAGAAATAATCGTCATCAATACATGAAAGTAAAGGGACAACTCCACTCCATAAGACTCAGGGTATAAAACTAATTATCCAAAATGAAAGGTACAGTTTTTGGTCTCTATTTTTTACGACAGTTATCTTGAATCTTGAACTGGCCTAAAAGGTAAGCTAACCTGCCCAGATTGCTTGAACAATAGATGAAGCACGTTCAAATTATTTTCAGCTTAATAACGTTATTATTGTGTGTGTGAGTAACACTAATTAAGGAATTGATCGGAAGGAGAAAACAAAAGATATTAGAGTGGAAGAAATTAGATTACATAATTAATTAGGATCAAATTAAAATAAATTAGGTAGAATTCATATTTTCACAATGACGTCTTTAATTTATGCATCTTCCTATATTATAAGGGAAAGGTTTTCATCTTTGTATCCCATTTGTAGTATTTGTGTTAGAAAAGATATATTAATGTTACATATGCAAAAATTGTTCATAGATAAATCTCTTATAAATTTTAGAAAATACAAAATAAATATACGTTTATACACTTCTATTTGTTTCCCTAAGCATGACACATAATCTTTTTATAAAGGTCTTTTTGAATTGCTTATAGGTTGATAAACTTAATTTTAGAATACAACATGTTTTTAGCACACTAGATTAAAAAATATACTTATATTAAAAATATATTAAATTAAATTTAAATATTTAATTATAATTTTATATAAAATATTCATTATCAATTTAAATACTTTAATATAAATTTTATAAAAAATATTTGTTATCAATTTAAATATTTATATATTAAATTACATAAGTAAATAATAAAATAGTTGTGATTAAATAATATAAAAAACAACTAAGAAATAATCGTCATCAATACATGAAAGTAAAGGGACAACTCCACTCCATAAGACTCAGGGTATAAAACTAATTATCCAAAATGAAAGGTACAGTTTTTGGTCTCTATTTTTTACGACAGTTATCTTGAATCTTGAACTGGCTTAAAAGGTAAGCTAACCTGCCCAGATTGCTTGAACAATTGATGAAGCACGTTTAAATTGTTTTCAGCTTAATAACGTTATTATTGTGTGTGTGAGTAACACTAATTAAGGAATTGATCAGAAGGAGAAAACAAAAGATATTAGAGTGGAAGAAATTAGATGACGGAATTAATTAGGATCAAATTAAAATAAATTAGGTAGAATTCATATTTTCACAATTTCGTCTTTAATTTATGCATCTTCCTATATTATAAGGGAAAGGTTTTCATCTTTGTATCCCATTTGTAGTATTTGTGTTAGAAAAGATATATTAATGTTACATATGCAAAAATTGTTCATAGATAAATCTCTTATAAATTTTAGAAAATACAAAATAAATATACGTTTATACACTTCTATTTGTTTCTCTAAGCATGACACATAATCTTTTTATAAAGGTCTTTTTGAATTGCTTATAGGTTGATAAACTTAATTTTAAAATACAACATGTTTTTAGCACACTAGATTAAAAAATATACTTATATTAAAAATATATTAATTTAAATTTAAATATTTAATTATAATTTTATATAAAATATTCATTATCAATTTAAATACTTTAATATAAATTTTATAAAAAATGTTTGTTATCAATTTAAATATTTAAATATTAATTTACATAAGTAAAAAATAAAATAGTTGCGATTAAATAATATAAAAAACAACTAAGAAATAATCGTCATCAATACATGAAAGTAAAGGGACAACTCCACTCCATAAGACTCAAGGTATAAAACTAATTATCCAAAATGAAAAGTACAGTTTTTGGTCTCTATTTTTTACGACAGTTATCTTGAATCTTGAACTGGCTTAAAAGGTAAGGTAACCTGCCCAGATTGCTTGAACAATAGATGAAGCACGTTCAAATTGTTTTCAGCTTAATAACGTTATTATTGTGTGTGAGTAACACTCATTAAGGAATTGATCGGAAGGAGAAAACAAAAGATATTAGAGTGGAAGAAATTAGATTACCGAATTAATTAGGATCAAATTAAAATAAATTAGGTAGAATTCATATTTTCACAATTACGTCTTTAATTTATGCATCTTCCAATATTATAAGGGAAAGGTTTTCATCTTTGTATCCCATTTGTAGTATTTGTGTTAGAAAAGATATATTAATGTTACATATCCAAAAATTGTTCATAGATAAATCTCTTATAAATTTTAGAAAATACAAAATAAATATAGGTTTATACACTTCTATTTGTTTCCCTAAGCATGACACATAATCTTTTTATAAAGGTCTTTTTGAATTGCTTATAGGTTGATTAACTTAATTTTAAAATACAACATGTTTTTAGCACACTAGATTAAAAAATATATGTAATACCCCGTAAATTTATAAACGCTCTGGTTAATATTATTATGATCAACTGGGTTCCGGAGTACTCTGAGTAATTATTTGATAAAATAATTAGAGTAAACTGACGAACTCATAGTCGATTAAATTAATAGTATTTAACGTTGAGTTTTTATAATTTGATGTATTTGAGCTAATTTTGGACATTTAGTAGTGTTACTAAAAATGATAGTTTCTATACTATCTATTTTCTTTTCATTTTCCTTGAAAACCAAACAAAAGCTAAAAGAGAAAGATAGAAAGAAAGAAAAGGAAAAAGGGAAGGAAGGAAAGGAAAAGAAAGAGGAAGAAGAGAAATTCTCCAAGAGCTCAAGAACATCATCAAGCAACAGTTCTTCATCTAAATCATCTCAGTATCAACCTCCTCGTCTAGTAATCCAGGTGGGTTCTAGTTAGACTCTTTAGAGTAGGATTATTTTGAGTTTAGAGTTAGATTAGAAATTGTGAAAATTGAATCTTTTTGCACAAAATTCGTGAATCTAACTGCTAAATGCAATGTTTGATTATATGTTATACTGGTTGTGATGTTATAACATGTTTTGATGCATTTTGATTGATGAAAATGGGATTTTGGGGTTGATTTTGGATCAACCCGTAGCAGAAAATTCTGCAGGAACTTCTGCATTTTTTCTCTGCCCATACGCGTATGGAGCATGTCAATACGCGTATGGAGCTGGTCAATACGCGTACGGCAAGGGCAATACGCGTATGGATGGCCGGGCATTTTGAGCAATACGCGTATCGATTGGGGCAATACGCGTATGGCTGGGCGAGAATTTGGGCAATACGCGTACGGGGAGTGCCAATACGCGTACGGCCAGGAGAGTTACAGAATCCTGCTGTTGTGATTTATTTTTCCGATCGATTGTTTACAATGCCGTAACTTTTTGTACGTAACTCGGATTGGAACAATTTTGATATCGTTGGAAAGATAATAAAATGTACTTTCTTATTAAAATGGTTTTAAGATCGTCGGCCGATTTAATTAAGTCGGGATTTCTGAAATTGTGTCGTTTTATCGACTTTTACCTGTTAATTATGTGTAATTATTATTGACAATATATGCATGTTAAAATATGGACTAGGCAGGGTGAGGATTATTACCAAAACTGTGTTGGAAGTGTGAATTGTTCCATGTGTTGCAACGCTCGTGCATGAAGGCCGAGGCGTATGCATTTCTGTTTATCAATAACCACAGTTGTGCGGTGTAGTTCATGAGACTCGAGCACCTCCTCTGAACGTTATACACAACTACTTGGCAGGTTTGAGTCCCGTGTTAAGTACGGTTGGAGCCTACGGGTAAAGAGACTTGAGACGGCGTACGGTCCGTGAGAAGTGACGGATCACGGTGTACGGACCGGTGATCCCGAATCCAATCGTATGCCAAGTAGCTACAAGGATCCATGACTCGGATCGCCTTCTAGACGTAGAAGGGTACGGGAAAAAGGGATACCTTGGTATTGGTTATTGATATGTGAGTTCTTGAGTGTACGGACTCAGAACGTATTTCGGTACTTTGTGAATCCTTGAGTTTACAGGCTCAAGAGGTACTTCGGTACTAGTGTGAGTTTACAGGCTCACCGTGGCGGTTACTTGTGTGTGTGTACTCATGGTCTTTCCCCTTTCCCCTTGGACATGAGTTAGGACTTTGTTAGAACCTTGTAAAGCCGAGAGGACTTTAAGATAGGGAACTCACTGAGATTTGATGTATCTCACCCCACTGTTGTTGTTTACATCACAGGTTCTGCAGGTTCGGCGAAGGGTAAGGACAAGGTTATTTGACTTTCCTTACGGATCGTGGTTTTGTGATGGCATGGCTTCCGCTATGGCGTTATGTTTTGAGATCATTGTATTGGTCTAGTTCTTAGTTTTTATCATTTTGGAACATCTTGTATATGTAATGCCTTAGACTTTTAGTTCTTTTGTATTAGAGGCATTTATATATATAATGTGTTAACTAGGAACTTATTATGTTTCAGTACCAAAAGTGAAACTCATGTATAATATATGATTTGATGCATGTATTTTTATATGGTCTTTACAGTTGGTATCAGAGCAGGTCGTATCCTCGACCTAGCCATGAAATAGAATAAGTGTTTCTTTCCGTTTCATATGCGGCGTGTCGCGATGGGTCTTGTCTGTTATATTTATGGTATTGAGTCTGATCAACTTAATCCTATTGATATGGAATTCAGGAACATGGCTGATAGACGCAGAAACAACCGTGGAAGACCAAGGACTACTCCAGCTGGGACAGTTCCACAAGGTGATGAAGGGAATGCCCCGTTGTACCAATTTATGCAACAGATGCAGCAACAGCAGAATCAGTTCATGCAAGGAATGATGCAACAAATGGCTGATGGTCTGCATCCTCCAGTGGTTGTTCCGGAAGTTACGGGAGGAACCTACAGGGAATTTGTTCGTATTAATCCTCCGGAGTTTCAAGGAGGGCTAGATCCGGTGAAGGCACACGAATGGATAACAGAAATGGAACGGATTTTTCTGATAGTTCATTGCAGTGAGGAGAATAAGGTGGTCTTTGCTTCTCACTGGTTGAAGGGTCCTGCCATGAGGTGGTGGGAGAGCGCTTCAGCCTTGATGACAACTCAAGAAGTGCCGAAAGTGTGGGAACAGTTTAAGGTAATCTTTATGGAGAAATATTTTCCGAGTTCTTTAAGGTCTCAAAAGGAGTTTGAGTTCCAACAGTTGAGACAGGGAAATTTGTCAGTGGCTTCTTATGCGGAACAATTTGAGATCATGGCTGACTATTCTAGACAGGCCATGTATGCTCCTGATGAGAGGTGGAAGATAGATCAGTTTCTGTTTGGGTTAAGGGCTGAGATTTCACACAGCGTGTCTCAACGGGAATTTGCTACTTATGCTGAAATGTTAAGACAATGTTATGTGGCGGAAAATAGCTTGAAAAAGATACAAATGGAGGTGGATTCGAACAGGGTAACTCAAGGTGACCGTGGAAGGTCGAGTCAACAGTTTAGGCAAAGGCAACAGTCTTCCAAAGGGAAGCAAGTACAGGGCTCTAGAACTAGTGCGCCTTCAGTATGTCGCACTTGTGGGAGGAGTCATTATGGTAGGTGCTTTTCGGATGGGATACGGTGTTATCAGTGTAACAAGATGGGTCATGTAGCGAGAGATTGTCCTCAGAGTAGGAATCAGACACAAGGGAAGACTACGGGTCGAGTATATACTCTGGATGCAAGGAAAGCAAAGGGTGATAATTCCTTGATTGTGGGTACGTGTTTTGTTAATGGTCAACCTTGTTTTGTTTTATTTGACTGTGGGGCTACACATTCTTTCGTGTCTTTGAGATGTGTGAAGCGACTTGGGTTGCAAACTATTCCTTTGTTTCCTCCTATGGTGGTTACTACTGCCATGGATGACATGGTTGAAACACCCCTGATGTGTGAAAATTGTGTGTTGTCGGTGAACGAAAGAGTCTTCCAGATTGATCTTATTTGTCTGCCGCTCAAGAAAGTGGATGTTGTTCTGGGAATGGACTGGCTTTCAGCTAATTCGGTTTTTATCGGTTGTGAGGAGAAGCTAATTATTATTCCATCTGCTGAGGCTACTCCGAAAGATGTATTATCAACGATTTTAGAAGGTACGGTGGGAATGGTAAATTTCTTGTTTGAGAAAGAGAAATCTGTTTTATTGGTTCTTACTAAGGAAGGAAGTAGTGAACAGCAAGTTCTGAGTATTCCAATAGTGTGTGAATTTCCTGAAGTGTTTCCTGAGGATGTTTCTTCTCTTCCTCCGGAGAGAGAAGTTGAGTTCTCTATTGACCTGATACCGGGAACGGCTCCTATATCTGTTTCTCCGTATCGGATGGCACCGCTTGAATTAAGAGAATTAAAGGACCAATTGGAGGACTTGATGTCCAAGCATTTCGTTAGGCCTAGTGTTTCACCGTGGGGAGCTCCAGTGTTGTTGGTAAAGAAGAAAGATGGGGGAATGCGTTTGTGCATTGATTATCGTAAGTTGAATAAAGTTACCATTAAGAATAAGTATCCCTTACCAAGGATAGACGACTTGTTAGATCAATTGAAAGGAGCCTGTGTGTTCTCGAAGATTGATTTACGGTCGGGTTATCATCAGATTCGAGTGAAGAGTTCCGATGTGCCAAAGACTGCATTTAGAACCCGTTATGGTCATTACGAATTCTTAGTGATGCCTTTCGGTGTGACTAATGCTCCAGCTGTTTTCATGGATTACATGAATCGAATATTTCAGGCTTACTTGGACCAATTTGTGGTAATCTTTATTGACGACATTCTTATTTATTCTCGTACTCCACAAGAGCACGGAGAACATCTGAGGATTGTCTTATCGGTCTTGCAAGAGAAGCAATTGTTTGCTAAGTTGAGCAAGTGTGAGTTTTGGATGTCGGAAGTTAATTTTCTTGGACATGTGATATCTCGAGGTGGTGTGGCAGTGGATCCATCGAAAGTAGAAGCAGTAATTAATTGGGAGAGACCGAGAAATGTTTCAGAAGTCAGAAGTTTCTTGGGATTGGCCGGTTACTATAGAAGGTTTATCAAGGGCTTTTCTCAATTGGCCTTACCAATGACGAAACTTACTCGGAAGGATGTTACGTTTGAATGGGATTCAGGTTGCGAACAAAGTTTTATGCATTTGAAGGAAAGTTTGACGAGTGCTCCAGTATTAATTATTCCTGATCCTAACAACTCTTATGAAGTATTCTGTGATGCTTCTAAGAGGGGATTAGGGGGTGTTCTGATGCAAGGTGGTCAAGTGGTAGCTTATGCTTCTCGACAGTTAAAAGTTCATGAGAAGAATTATCCAACTCATGATTTGGAACTAGCTGCAGTGGTGTTTGCACTGAAGGTGTGGCGTCATTATTTATATGGTGTACGCTTTGAAATGTTCAGTGACCACAAAAGTTTGAAGTATTTGTTTGATCAAAAGGAGTTGAATATGCGACAAAGAAGGTGGATGGAGTACTTAAAGGATTATGACTTAGAATTGAAATATCATCCAGGAAAGGCGAATAAAGTAGCAGATGCTTTAAGTCGGAAAATGGTTCATAGTGCGGAATTGATGATTTTAGAGTATTCATTGTTGGAAAAGTTTAGAGATCTTAATCTCCAGTTTGTGTGGACTCCGAATGGTGTGATTATGGGAAATTTGAATGTCAATTCTACCTTGAGAGTTGAGATTCAACAGGCACAATTGTTAGAGGAAGAGTTACAAGAATTGTTACTTCAGCCGGGTTTTACACGAGCGACAGATGGGATTGTTCTGTTTAATCAAAGGATTTGTGTTCCGAGGGATGAGGCATTGAAAAGGAAGATCTTAGACGAAGCTCATAAAGGTACTTTTACGATACATCCTGGTTCTTCAAAGATGTATCAGGATTTAAAGAAGGATTATTGGTGGCCTGGGATGAAAAAGGATATAGCGGGATATGTGTCAGAATGTGCGGTGTGCCAACAGGTGAAGATTGAACACCAAAAACCGGGCGGTTTGTTACAACCTTTGGATATTCCAGTTTGGAAGTGGGATAGTATTTCTATGGATTTTGCAGTGGGTTTACCCCGTACCCAAGGTGGGTATGATTCTATTTGGGTGATTGTAGATCGACTAACGAAATCTGCACACTTCTTAGCCGTAAAGACTACTTATAAGGCAAGTCATCTTGCAAGGTTGTTTATTGCTGAGATTGTGAGATTGCATGGTATTCCTTCCGATATTGTGTCCGATAGAGATCCGAAGTTTACTTCGAGATTTTGGAAAGTGTTCCAACAAGCGATGGGTACGAATTTGTGTTTGAGCACGTCGAATCATCCTCAAACGGATGGTCAGACTGAACGAACAATACAAACGATGGAGGATATGTTAAGAGCTTGTGTGTTAGAGAGTAGAGGGAAGTGGAAAGAACTTTTGCCGTTAATTGAGTTTTCCTATAACAATAGTTATCATGCGAGCATCGGTATGGCTCCGTATGAAGCATTGTATGGGAGGAAGTGTAGGACACCTTTGTGTTGGGCTGAAATTGGCGAAGATAGAATTTTGGGACCCGAGATTATTCAAGAGACTACGGAAAAGATTCGAATGATCCGCGAGAAGGTTAAACAAGCACAAGATCGTCAAAAGAGTTATGCGGACAATCGTAGGAGACCTTTGGAATTTGAGGAAGGTGACCATGTATTTCTGAAAGTTACTCCGAGATTGAGATTGAAAGGACCGTTTAAGTCACGTAAGTTAAGTCCGAGATACGTGGGACCGTATCAGATTTTAGAAAGGATTGGTGAAGTTGCTTATAGATTAGCCTTACCACCCTCTCTATCCGAGATGCATGACGTTTTTCACGTATCTCAGCTCCGTAAGTTTATTCCTGATCCTCTTCAGCCAATTCTACCCGAATCAGTGGAAATTGAAGCGGATTTGACTTTTGAACCACAACCGAGTTGTATTGTGGGAAGGGAAACAAAAGTGTTAAGGAACAAAGATATTCCACTTGTTAAGGTGCAATGGGATATGACGCATCCGGGCGATGCTACTTGGGAACTAGAATCGGAAATGCGAGATTCTTATCCACATCTGTTCAGGTAATATTCTAAATTCGAGGACGAATTTCTATTTAAGGGGGGGAGGATGTAATACCCCGTAAATTTATAAACGCTCTGGTTAATATTATTATGATCAACTGGGTTCCGGAGTACTCTGAGTAATTATTTGATAAAATAATTAGAGTAAACTGACGAACTCATAGTCGATTAAATTAATAGTATTTAACGTTGAGTTTTTATAATTTGATGTATTTGAGCTAATTTTGGACATTTAGTAGTGTTACTAAAAATGATAGTTTCTATACTATCTATTTTCTTTTCATTTTCCTTGAAAACCAAACAAAAGCTAAAAGAGAAAGATAGAAAGAAAGAAAAGGAAAAAGGGAAGGAAGGAAAGGAAAAGAAAGAGGAAGAAGAGAAATTCTCCAAGAGCTCAAGAACATCATCAAGCAACAGTTCTTCATCTAAATCATCTCAGTATCAACCTCCTCGTCTAGTAATCCAGGTGGGTTCTAGTTAGACTCTTTAGAGTAGGATTATTTTGAGTTTAGAGTTAGATTAGAAATTGTGAAAATTGAATCTTTTTGCACAAAATTCGTGAATCTAACTGCTAAATGCAATGTTTGATTATATGTTATACTGGTTGTGATGTTATAACATGTTTTGATGCATTTTGATTGATGAAAATGGGATTTTGGGGTTGATTTTGGATCAACCCGTAGCAGAAAATTCTGCAGGAACTTCTGCATTTTTTCTCTGCCCATACGCGTATGGAGCATGTCAATACGCGTATGGAGCTGGTCAATACGCGTACGGCAAGGGCAATACGCGTATGGATGGCCGGGCATTTTGAGCAATACGCGTATCGATTGGGGCAATACGCGTATGGCTGGGCGAGAATTTGGGCAATACGCGTACGGGGAGTGCCAATACGCGTACGGCCAGGAGAGTTACAGAATCCTGCTGTTGTGATTTATTTTTCCGATCGATTGTTTACAATGCCGTAACTTTTTGTACGTAACTCGGATTGGAACAATTTTGATATCGTTGGAAAGATAATAAAATGTACTTTCTTATTAAAATGGTTTTAAGATCGTCGGCCGATTTAATTAAGTCGGGATTTCTGAAATTGTGTCGTTTTATCGACTTTTACCTGTTAATTATGTGTAATTATTATTGACAATATATGCATGTTAAAATATGGACTAGGCAGGGTGAGGATTATTACCAAAACTGTGTTGGAAGTGTGAATTGTTCCATGTGTTGCAACGCTCGTGCATGAAGGCCGAGGCGTATGCATTTCTGTTTATCAATAACCACAGTTGTGCGGTGTAGTTCATGAGACTCGAGCACCTCCTCTGAACGTTATACACAACTACTTGGCAGGTTTGAGTCCCGTGTTAAGTACGGTTGGAGCCTACGGGTAAAGAGACTTGAGACGGCGTACGGTCCGTGAGAAGTGACGGATCACGGTGTACGGACCGGTGATCCCGAATCCAATCGTATGCCAAGTAGCTACAAGGATCCATGACTCGGATCGCCTTCTAGACGTAGAAGGGTACGGGAAAAAGGGATACCTTGGTATTGGTTATTGATATGTGAGTTCTTGAGTGTACGGACTCAGAACGTATTTCGGTACTTTGTGAATCCTTGAGTTTACAGGCTCAAGAGGTACTTCGGTACTAGTGTGAGTTTACAGGCTCACCGTGGCGGTTACTTGTGTGTGTGTACTCATGGTCTTTCCCCTTTCCCCTTGGACATGAGTTAGGACTTTGTTAGAACCTTGTAAAGCCGAGAGGACTTTAAGATAGGGAACTCACTGAGATTTGATGTATCTCACCCCACTGTTGTTGTTTACATCACAGGTTCTGCAGGTTCGGCGAAGGGTAAGGACAAGGTTATTTGACTTTCCTTACGGATCGTGGTTTTGTGATGGCATGGCTTCCGCTATGGCGTTATGTTTTGAGATCATTGTATTGGTCTAGTTCTTAGTTTTTATCATTTTGGAACATCTTGTATATGTAATGCCTTAGACTTTTAGTTCTTTTGTATTAGAGGCATTTATATATATAATGTGTTAACTAGGAACTTATTATGTTTCAGTACCAAAAGTGAAACTCATGTATAATATATGATTTGATGCATGTATTTTTATATGGTCTTTACAATATACTTATATTAAAAATATATTAAATTAAATTTAAATATTTAATTATAATTTTATATAAAATATTCATTATCAATTTAAATACTTTAATATAAATTTTATAAAAAATATTTGTTATCAATTTAAATATTTAAATATTAATTTACATAAGTAAAAAATAAAATAGTTGTGATTAAATAATATAAAAGACAACTAAGAAATAATCGTCATCAATACATGAAAGTAAAGGGACAACTCCACTCCATAAGACTCAGGGTATAAAACTAATTATCCAAAATGAAAGGTACAGTTTTTGGTCTCTATTTTTTACGACAGTTATCTTGAATCTTGAACTGGCCTAAAAGGTAAGGTAACCTGCCCAGATTGCTTGAACAATAGATGAAGCACGTTCAAATTGTTTTCAGCTTAATAACGTTATTATTTTGTGTGTGAGTAACACTAATTAAGGAATTGATCGGAAGGAGAAAACAAAAGATATTAGAGTGGAAGAAATTAGATTACATAATTAATTAGGATCAAATTAAAATAAATTAGGTAGAATTCATATTTTCACAATGACGTCTTTAATTTATGCATCTTCCTATATTATAAGGGAAAGGTTTTCATCTTTGTATCCCATTTGTAGTATTTGTGTTAGAAAAGATATATTAATGTTACATATGCAAAAATTGGTCATAGATAAATCTATTATAAATTTTAGAAAATACAAAATAAATATACGTTTATAGACTTCTATTTGTTTCCCTAAGCATGACACATAATCTTTTTATAAAGGTCTTTTTGAATTGCTTATAGGTTGATAAACTTAATTTTAAAATACAACATGTTTTTAGCACACTAGATTAAAAAATATACTTATATTAAAAATATATTAAATTAAATTTAAATATTTAATATAATTTTATATAAAATATTCATTATCAATTTAAATACTTTAATATAAATTTTATAAAAAATATTTGTTATCAATTTAAATATTTAAATATTAATTTAAATAAGTAAACAATAAAATAGTTGTGATTAAATAATATAAAAAACAACTAAGAAATAATCGTCATCAATACATGAAAGTAAAGGGACAACTCCACTCCATAAGACTCGGGGTATAAAACTAATTATCCAAAATGAAAGGTACAGTTTTTTGTCTCTATTTTTTACGACAGTTATCTTGAATCTTGAACTGGCTTAAAAGGTAAGCTAACCTGCCCAGATTGCTTGAACAATAGATGAAGCACGTTCAAATTGTTTTCAGCTTAATAACGTTATTATTGTGTGTGTGAGTAACACTAATTAAGGAATTGATCGGAAGGAGAAAACAAAAGATATTAGAGTGGAAGAAATTAGATTACATAATTAATTAGGATCAAATTAAAATAAATTAGGTAGAATTCATATTTTCACAATGACGTCTTTAATTTATGCGTCTTCCTATATTATAAGGGAAAGGTTTTCATCTTTGTATCCCATTTGTAGTATTTGTGTTAGAAAAGATATATTAATGTTACATATGCAAAAATTGTTCATAGATAAATCTCTTATAAATTTTAGAAAATACAAAATAAATATATGTTTATACACTTCTATTTGTTTCCCTAAGCATGACACATAATCTTTTTATAAAGGTCTTTTTGAATTGCTTATAGGTTGATAAACTTAATTTTAAAATACAACATGTTTTTAGCACACTAGATTAAAAAATATACTTATATTAAAAATATATTAAATTAAATTTAAATATTTAATTATAATTTTATATAAAATATTCATTATCAATTTAAATACTTTAATATAAATTTTATAAAAAATATTTGTTATCAATTTAAATATTTAAATATTAATTTACATAAGTAAACAATAAAATAGTTGTGATTAAATAATATAAAAAACAACTAAGAAATAATCGTCATCAATACATGAAAGTAAAGGGACAACTCCACTCCATAAGACTCAGGGTATAAAACTAATTATCCAAAATGAAAGGTACAGTTTTTGGTCTCTATTTTTTACGACAGTTATCTTGAATCTTGAACTGGCTTAAAAGGTAAGCTAACCTGCCCAGATTGCTTGAACAATAGATGAAGCACGTTCAAATTATTTTCAGCTTAATAACGTTATTATTGTGTGTGTGAGTAACACTAATTAAGGAATTGATCGGAAGGAGAAAACAAAAGATATTAGAGTGGAAGAAATTAGATTACATAATTAATTAGGATCAAATTAAAATAAATTAGGTAGAATTCATATTTTCACAATGACGTCTTTAATTTATGCATCTTCCTATATTATAAGGGAAAGGTTTTCATCTTTGTATCCCATTTGTAGTATTTGTGTTAGAAAAGATATATTAATGTTACATATGCAAAAATTGTTCATAGATAAATCTCTTATAAATTTTAGAAAATACAAAATAAATATACGTTTATACACTTCTATTTGTTTCCCTAAGCATGACACATAATCTTTTTATAAAGGTCTTTTTGAATTGCTTATAGGTTGATAAACTTAATTTTAGAATACAACATGTTTTTAGCACACTAGATTAAAAAATATACTTATATTAAAAATATATTAAATTAAATTTAAATATTTAATTATAATTTTATATAAAATATTCATTATCAATTTAAATACTTTAATATAAATTTTATAAAAAATATTTGTTATCAATTTAAATATTTATATATTAAATTACATAAGTAAATAATAAAATAGTTGTGATTAAATAATATAAAAAACAACTAAGAAATAATCGTCATCAATACATGAAAGTAAAGGGACAACTCCACTCCATAAGACTCAGGGTATAAAACTAATTATCCAAAATGAAAGGTACAGTTTTTGGTCTCTATTTTTTACGACAGTTATCTTGAATCTTGAACTGGCTTAAAAGGTAAGCTAACCTGCCCAGATTGATTGAACAATAGATGAAGCACGTTTAAATTGTTTTCAGCTTAATAACGTTATTATTGTGTGTGTGAGTAACACTAATTAAGGAATTGATCAGAAGGAGAAAACAAAAGATATTAGAGTGGAAGAAATTAGATGACGGAATTAATTAGGATCAAATTAAAATAAATTAGGTAGAATTCATATTTTCACAATTTCCTCTTTAATTTATGCATCTTCCTATATTATAAGGGAAAGGTTTTCATCTTTGTATCCCATTTGTAGTATTTGTGTTAGAAAAGATATATTAATGTTACATATGCAAAAATTGTTCATAGATAAATCTCTTATAAATTTTAGAAAATACAAAATAAATATACGTTTATACACTTCTATTTGTTTCTCTAAGCATGACACATAATCTTTTTATAAAGGTCTTTTTGAATTGCTTATAGGTTGATAAACTTAATTTTAAAATACAACATGTTTTTAGCACACTAGATTAAAAAATATACTTATATTAAAAATATATTAAATTAAATTTAAATATTTAATTATAATTTTATATAAAATATTCATTATCAATTTAAATACTTTAATATAAATTTTATAAAAAATGTTTGTTATCAATTTAAATATTTAAATATTAATTTACATAAGTAAAAAATAAAATAGTTACGATTAAATAATATAAAAAACAACTAAGAAATAATCGTCATCAATACATGAAAGTAAAGGGACAACTCCACTCCATAAGACTCAAGGTATAAAACTAATTATCCAAAATGAAAAGTACAGTTTTTGGTCTCTATTTTTTACGACAGTTATCTTGAATCTTGAACTGGCTTAAAAGGTAAGGTAACCTGCCCAGATTGCTTGAACAATAGATGAAGCACGTTCAAATTGTTTTCAGCTTAATAACGTTATTATTGTGTGTGAGTAACACTCATTAAGGAATTGATCGGAAGGAGAAAACAAAAGATATTAGAGTGGAAGAAATTAGATTACCGAATTAATTAGGATCAAATTAAAATAAATTAGGTAGAATTCATATTTTCACAATTACGTCTTTAATTTATGCATCTTCCTATATTATGAGGGAAAGGTTTTCATCTTTGTATCCCATTTGTAGTATTTGTGTTAGAAAAGATATATTAATGTTACATATGCAAAAATTGTTCATAGATAAATCTCTTATAAATTTTAGAAAATACAAAATAAATATAGGTTTATACACTTCTATTTGTTTCCCTAAGCATGACACATAATCTTTTTATAAAGGTCTTTTTGAATTGCTTATAGGTTGATTAACTTAATTTTAAAATACAACATGTTTTTAGCACACTAGATTAAAAAATATACTTATATTAAAAATATATTAAATTAAATTTAAATATTTAATTATAATTTTATATAAAATATTCATTATCAATTTAAATACTTTAATATAAATTTTATAAAAAATATTTGTTATCAATTTAAATATTTAAATATTAATTTACATAAGTAAAAAATAAAATAGTTGTGATTAAATAATATAAAAAACAACTAAGAAATAATCGTCATCAATACATGAAAGTAAAGGGACAACTCCACTCCATAAGACTCAGGGTATAAAACTAATTATCCAAAATGAAAGGTACAGTTTTTGGTCTCTATTTTTTACGACAGTTATCTTGAATCTTGAACTGGCCTAAAAGGTAAGGTAACCTGCCCAGATTGCTTGAACAATAGATGAAGCACGTTCAAATTGTTTTCAGCTTAATAACGTTATTATTTTGTGTGTGAGTAACACTAATTAAGGAATTGATCGGAAGGAGAAAACAAAAGATATTAGAGTGGAAGAAATTAGATTACATAATTAATTAGGATCAAATTAAAATAAATTAGGTAGAATTCATATTTTCACAATGACGTCTTTAATTTATGCATCTTCCTATATTATAAGGGAAAGGTTTTCATCTTTGTATCCCATTTGTAGTATTTGTGTTAGAAAAGATATATTAATGTTACATATGCAAAAATTGGTCATAGATAAATCTCTAATAAATTTTAGAAAATACAAAATAAATATACGTTTATAGACTTCTATTTGTTTCCCTAAGCATGACACATAATCTTTTTATAAAGGTCTTTTTGAATTGCTTATAGGTTGATAAACTTAATTTTAAAATACAACATGTTTTTAGCACACTACATTAAAAAATATACTTATATTAAAAATATATTAAATTAAATTTAAATATTTAATTATAATTTTATATAAAATATTCATTATCAATTTAAATACTTTAATATAAATTTTATAAAAAATATTTGTTATCAATTTAAATATTTAAATATTAATTTACATAAGTAAAAAATAAAATAGTTGTGATTAAATAATATAAAAAACAACTAAGAAATAATCGTCATCAATACATGAAAGTAAAGGGACAACTCCACTCCATAAGACTCAGGGTATAAAACTAATTATCCAAAATGAAAGGTACAGTTTTTGGTCTCTATTTTTTACGACAGTTATCTTGAATCTTGAACTGGCCTAAAAGGTAAGGTAACCTGCCCAGATTGCTTGAACAATAGATGAAGCACGTTCAAATTGTTTTCAGCTTAATAACGTTATTATTTTGTGTGTGAGTAACACTAATTAAGAAATTGATCGGAAGGAGAAAACAAAAGATATTAGAGTGGAAGAAATTAGATTACATAATTAATTAGGATCAAATTAAAATAAATTAGGTAGAATTCATATTTTCACAATGACGTCTTTAATTTATGCATCTTCCTATATTATAAGGGAAAGGTTTTCATCTTTGTATCCCATTTGTAGTATTTGTGTTAGAAAAGATATATTAATGTTACATATGCAAAAATTGGTCATAGATAAATCTCTTATAAATTTTAGAAAATACAAAATAAATATACGTTTATAGACTTCTATTTGTTTCCCTAAGCATGACACATAATCTTTTTATAAAGGTCTTTTTGAATTGCTTATAGGTTGATAAACTTAATTTTAAAATACAACATGTTTTTAGCACACTAGATTAAAAAATATACTTATATTAAAAATATATTAAATTAAATTTAAATATTTCATTATAATTTTATATAAAATATTCATTATCAATTTAAATACTTTAATATAAATTTTATAAAAAATATTTGTTATCAATTTAAATATTTAAATATTAATTTAAATAAGTAAACAATAAAATAGTTGTGATTAAATAATATAAAAAACAACTAAGAAATAATCGTCATCAATACATGAAAGTAAAGGGACAACTCCACTCCATAAGACTCGGGGTATAAAACTAATTATCCAAAATGAAAGGTACAGTTTTTTGTCTCTATTTTTTACGACAGTTATCTTGAATCTTGAACTGGCTTAAAAGGTAAGCTAACCTGCCCAGATTGCTTGAACAATAGATGAAGCACGTTCAAATTGTTTTCAGCTTAATAACGTTATTATTGTGTGTGTGAGTAACACTAATTAAGGAATTGATCGGAAGGAGAAAACAAAAGATATTAGAGTGGAAGAAATTAGATTACATAATTAATTAGGATCAAATTAAAATAAATTAGGTAGAATTCATATTTTCACAATGACGTCTTTAATTTATGCGTCTTCCTATATTATAAGGGAAAGGTTTTCATCTTTGTATCCCATTTGTAGTATTTGTGTTAGAAAAGATATATTAATGTTACATATGCAAAAATTGTTCATAGATAAATCTCTTATAAATTTTAGAAAATACAAAATAAATATATGTTTATACACTTCTATTTGTTTCCCTAAGCATGACACTTAATCTTTTTATAAAGGTCTTTTTGAATTGCTTATAGATTGATAAACTTAATTTTAAAATACAACATGTTTTTAGCACACTAGATTAAAAAATATACTTATATTAAAAATATATTAAATTAAATTTAAATATTTAATTATAATTTTATATAAAATATTCATTATCAATTTAAATACTTTAATATAAATTTTATAAAAAATATTTGTTATCAATTTAAATATTTAAATATTAATTTACATAAGTAAACAATAAAATAGTTGTGATTAAATAATATAAAAAACAACTAAGAAATAATCGTCATCAATACATGAAAGTAAAGGGACAACTCCACTCCATAAGACTCAGGGTATAAAACTAATTATCCAAAATGAAAGGTACAGTTTTTGGTCTCTATTTTTTACGACAGTTATCTTGAATCTTGAACTGGCTTAAAAGGTAAGCTAACCTGCCCAGATTGCTTGAACAATAGATGAAGCACGTTCAAATTATTTTCAGCTTAATAACGTTATTATTGTGTGTGTGAGTAACACTAATTAAGGAATTGATCGGAAGGAGAAAACAAAAGATATTAGAGTGGAAGAAATTAGATTACATAATTAATTAGGATCAAATTAAAATAAATTAGGTAGAATTCATATTTTCACAATGACGTCTTTAATTTATGCATCTTCCTATATTATAAGGGAAAGGTTTTCATCTTTGTATCCCATTTGTAGTATTTGTGTTAGAAAAGATATATTAATGTTACATATGCAAAAATTGTTCATAGATAAATCTCTTATAAATTTTAGAAAATACAAAATAAATATACGTTTATACACTTCTATTTGTTTCCCTAAGCATGACACATAATCTTTTTATAAAGGTCTTTTTGAATTGCTTATAGGTTGATAAACTTAATTTTAGAATACAACATGTTTTTAGCACACTAGATTAAAAAATATACTTATATTAAAAATATATTAAATTAAATTTAAATATTTAATTATAATTTTATATAAAATATTCATTATCAATTTAAATACTTTAATATAAATATTATAAAAAATATTTGTTATCAATTTAAATATTTATATATTAAATTACATAAGTAAATAATAAAATAGTTGTGATTAAATAATATAAAAAACAACTAAGAAATAATCGTCATCAATACATGAAAGTAAAGGGACAACTCCACTCCATAAGACTCAGGGTATAAAACTAATTATCCAAAATGAAAGGTACAGTTTTTGGTCTCTATTTTTTACGACAGTTATCTTGAATCTTGAACTGGCTTAAAAGGTAAGCTAACCTGCCCAGATTGCTTGAACAATAGATGAAGCACGTTTAAATTGTTTTCAGCTTAATAACGTTATTATTGTGTGTGTGAGTAACACTAATTAAGGAATTGTTCGGAAGGAGAAAACAAAAGATATTAGAGTGGAAGAAATTAGATTACGGAATTAATTAGGATCAAATTAAAATAAATTAGGTAGAATTCAATTTTCACAATTTCGTCTTTAATTTATGCATCTTCCTATATTATAAGGGAAAGGTTTTCATCTTTGTATCCCATTTGTAGTATTTGTGTTAGAAAAGATATATTAATGTTACATATGCAAAAATTGTTCATAGATAAATCTCTTATAAATTTTAGAAAATACAAAATAAATATACGTTTATACACTTCTATTTGTTTCTCTAAGCATGACACATAATCTTTTTATAAAGGTCTTTTTGAATTGCTTATAGGTTGATAAACTTAATTTTAAAATACAACATGTTTTTAGCACACTAGATTAAAAAATATACTTATATTAAAAATATATTAAATTAAATTTAAATATTTAATTATAATTTTATATAAAATATTCATTATCAATTTAAATACATTAATATAAATTTTATAAAAAATGTTTGTTATCAATTTAAATATTTAAATATTAATTTACATAAGTAAAAAATAAAATAGTTGCGATTAAATAATATAAAAAACAACTAAGAAATAATCGTCATCAATACATGAAAGTAAAGGGACAACTCCACTCCATAAGACTCAAGGTATAAAACTAATTTTCCAAAATGAAAAGTACAGTTTTTGGTCTCTATTTTTTACGACAGTTATCTTGAATCTTGAACTGGCTTAAAAGGTAAGGTAACCTGCCCAGATTGCTTGAACAATAGATGAAGCACGTTCAAATTGTTTTCAGCTAAATAACGTTATTATTGTGTGTGAGTAACACTCATTAAGGAATTGATCGGAAGGAGAAAACAAAAGATATTAGAGTGGAAAAAATTAGATTACGGAATTAATTAGGATCAAATTAAAATAAATTAGGTAGAATTCATATTTTCACAATTACGTCTTTAATTTATGCATCTTCCTATATTATAAGGGAAAGGTTTTCATCTTTGTATCCCATTTGTAGTATTTGTGTTAGAAAAGATATATTAATGTTACATATGCAAAAATTGGTCATAGATAAATCTCTTATAAATTTTAGAAAATACAAAATAAATATATGTTTATACACTTCTATTTGTTTCCCTAAGCATGACACATAATCTTTTTATAAAGGTCTTTTTGAATTGCTTATAGGTTGATAAACTTAATTTTAAAATACAACATGTTTTTAGCACACTAGATTAAAAAATATACTTATATTAAAAATATATTAAATTAAATTTAAATATTTAATTATAATTTTATATAAAATATTCATTATCAATTTAAATACTTTAATATAAATTTTATAAAAAATATTTGTTATCAATTTAAATATTTAAATATTAATTTACATAAGTAAACAATAAAATAGTTGTGATTAAATAATATAAAAAACAACTAAGAAATAATCGTCATCAATACATGAAAGTAAAGGGACAACTCCACTCCATAAGACTCAGGGTATAAAACTAATTATCCAAAATGAAAGGTACAGTTTTTGGTCTCTATTTTTTACGACAGTTATCTTGAATCTTGAACTGGCTTAAAAGGTAAGCTAACCTGCCCAGATTGCTTGAACAATAGATGAAGCACGTTCAAATTGTTTTCAGCTTAATAACGTTATTATTGTGTGTGTGAGTAACAGTAATTAAGGAATTGATCGGAAGGAGAAAACAAAAGATATTAGAGTGGAAGAAATTATATTACATAATTAATTAGGATCAAATTAAAATAAATTAGGTAGAATTCATATTTTCACAATGACGTCTTTAATTTATGCATCTTCCTATATTATAAGGGAAAGGGTTTCATCTTTGTATCCCATTTGTAGTATTTGTGTTAGAAAAGATATATTAATGTTACATATGCAAAAATTGTTCATAGATAAATCTCTTATAAATTTTAGAAAATACAAAATAAATATACGTTTATACACTTCTATTTGTTTCCCTAAGCATGACACATAATCTTTTTATAAAGGTCTTTTTGAATTGCTTATAGGTTGATAAACTTAATTTTAAAATACAACATGTTTTTAGCACACTAGATTAAAAAATATACTTATATTAAAAATATATTAAATTAAATTTAAATATTTAATTATAATTTTATATAAAATATTCATTATCAATTTAAATACTTTAATATAAATTTTATATAAAATATTTGTTATCAATTTAAATATTTAAATATTAAATTACATAAGTAAACAATAAAATAGTTGTGATTAAATAATATAAAAAACAACTAAGAAATAATCGTCATCAATACATGAAAGTAAAGGGACAACTCCACTCCATAAGACTCAAGGTATAAAACTAATTATCCAAAATGAAAAGTACAGTTTTTGGTCTCTATTTTTTACGACAGTTATCTTGAATCTTGAACTGGCTTAAAAGGTAAGGTAACCTGCCCAGATTGCTTGAATAATAGATGAAGCACGTTCAAATTGTTTTCAGCTTAATAACGTTATTATTGTGTGTGAGTAACACTCATTAAGGAATTGATTGGAAGGAGAAAACAAAAGATATTAGAGTGGAAGAAATTAGATTAAGGAATTAATTAGGATCAAATTAAAATAAATTAGGTAGAATTCATATTTTCACAATTACGTCTTTAATTTATGCATCTTCCTATATTATAAGGGAAAGGTTTTCATCTTTGTATCCCATTTGTAGTATTTGTGTTAGAAAAGATATATTAATGTTACATATGCAAAAATTGTTCATAGATAAATCCCTTATAAATTTTATAAAATACAAAATAAATATACGTTTATACACTTCTATTTGTTTCCCTAAGCATGACACATAATCTTTTTATAAAGGTCTTTTTGAATTGCTTATAGGTTGATAAACTTAATTTTAAAATACAACATGTTTTTAGCACACTAGATTAAAAAATATACTTATATTAAAAATATTTTAAATTAAATTTAAATATTTAATTATAATTTTATATAAAATATTCATTATCAATTTAAATACTTTAATATAAATTTTATAAAAAATGTTTGTTATCAATTTAAATATTTAAATATTAATTTACATAAGTAAACAATAAAATAGTTGTGATTAAATAATATAAAAAACAACTAAGAAATAATCGTCATCAATACATGAAAGTAAAGGGACAACTCCACTCCAAAAGACTCAGGGTATAAAACTAATTATCCAAAATGAAAGGTACAGTTTTTGGTCTCTATTTTTTACGACAGTTATCTTGAATCTTGAACTGGCTTAAAAGGTAAGCTAACCTGCCCAGATTGCTTGAACAATAGAGGAAGCACGTTCAAATTGTTTTCAGCTTAAAAACGTTATTATTGTGTGTGTGAGTAACACTAATTAAGGAATTGATCGGAAGGAGAAAACAAAAGATATTAGAGTGGAAGAAATTATATTACATAATTAATTAGGATCAAATTAAAATAAATTAGGTAGAATTCATATTTTCACAATGACGTCTTTAATTTATGCATCTTCCTATATTATAAGGGAAAGGTTTTCATCTTTGTATCCCATTTGTAGTATTTGTGTTAGAAAAGATATATTAATGTTACATATGCAAAAATTGTTCATAGATAAATCTGTTATAAATTTTAGAAAATACAAAATAAATATACGTTTATACACTTCTATTTGTTTCTCTAAGCATGACACATAATCTTTTTATAAAGGTCTTTTTGAATTGCTTATAGGTTGATAAACTTAATTTTAAAATACAACATGTTTTTAGCACACTAGATTAAAAAATATAATTATATTAAAAATATTTTAAATTAAATTTAAATATTTAATTATAATTTTATATAAAATATTCATTATCAATTTAAATACTTTAATATAAATTTTATAAAAAATGTTTGTTATCAATTTAAATATTTAAATATTAATTTACATAAGTAAAAAATAAAATAGTTGTGATTAAATAATATAAAAAACAACTAAGAAATAATCGTCATCAATACATGAAAGTAAAGGGACAACTCCACTCCATAAGACTCAGGGTATAAAACTAATTATCCAAAATGAAAAGTACAGTTTTTGGTCTCTATTTTTTACGACAGTTATCTTGAATCTTGAACTGGCTTAAAAGGTAAGGTAACCTGCCCAGATTGCTTGAACAATAGATGAAGCACGTTCAAATTGTTTTCAGCTTAATAACGTTATTATTGTGTGTGAGTAACACTCATTAAGGAATTGATCGGAAGGAGAAAACAAAAGATATTAGAGTGGAAGAAATTAGATTACGGAATTAATTAGGATCAAATTAAAATAAATTAGGTAGAATTCATATTTTCACAATTACGTCTTTAATTTATGCATCTTCGTATATTATAAGGGAAAGGTTTTCATCTTTGTATCCCATTTGTAGTATTTGTGTTAGAAAAGATATATTAATGTTACATATGCAAAAATTGTTCATAGATAAATCCCTTATAAATTTTATAAAATACAAAATAAATATACGTTTATACACTTCTATTTGTTTCCCTAAGCATGACACATAATCTTTTTATAAAGGTCTTTTTGAATTGCTTATAGGTTGATAAACTTAATTTTAAAATACAACATGTTTTTAGCACACTAGATTAAAAAATATACTTATATTAAAAATATTTTAAATTAAATTTAAATATTTAATTATAATTTTATATAAAATATTCATTATCAATTTAAATACTTTAATATAAATTTTATAAAAAATGTTTGTTATCAATTTAAATATTTAAATATTAATTTACATAAGTAAACAATAAAATAGTTGTGATTAAATAATATAAAAAACAACTAAGAAATAATCGTCATCAATACATGAAAGTAAAGGGACAACTCCACTCCAAAAGACTCAGGGTATAAAACTAATTATCCAAAATGAAAGGTACAGTTTTTGGTCTCTATTTTTTACGACAGTTATCTTGAATCTTGAACTGGCTTAAAAGGTAAGCTAACCTGCCCAGATTGCTTGAACAATAGAGGAAGCACGTTCAAATTGTTTTCAGCTTAAAAACGTTATTATTGTGTGTGTGAGTAACACTAATTAAGGAATTGATCGGAAGGAGAAAACAAAAGATATTAGAGTGGAAGAAATTATATTACATAATTAATTAGGATCAAATTAAAATAAATTAGGTAGAATTCATATTTTCACAATGACGTCTTTAATTTATGCATCTTCCTATATTATAAGGGAAAGGTTTTCATCTTTGTATCCCATTTGTAGTATTTGTGTTAGAAAAGATATATTAATGTTACATATGCAAAAATTGTTCATAGATAAATCTGTTATAAATTTTAGAAAATACAAAATAAATATACGTTTATACACTTCTATTTGTTTCTCTAAGCATGACACATAATCTTTTTATAAAGGTCTTTTTGAATTTCTTATAGGTTGATAAACTTAATTTTAAAATACAACATGTTTTTAGCACACTAGATTAAAAAATATAATTATATTAAAAATATTTTAAATTAAATTTAAATATTTAATTATAATTTTATATAAAATATTCATTATCAATTTAAATACTTTAATATAAATTTTATAAAAAATGTTTGTTATCAATTTAAATATTTAAATATTAATTTACATAAGTAAAAAATAAAATAGTTGTGATTAAATAATATAAAAAACAACTAAGAAATAATCGTCATCAATACATGAAAGTAAAGGGACAACTCCACTCCATAAGACTCAGGGTATAAAACTAATTATCCAAAATGAAAAGTACAGTTTTTGGTCTCTATTTTTTACGACAGTTATCTTGAATCTTGAACTGGCTTAAAAGGTAAGGTAACCTGCCCAGATTGCTTGAACAATAGATGAAGCACGTTCAAATTGTTTTCAGCTTAATAACGTTATTATTGTGTGTGAGTAACACTCATTAAGGAATTGATCGGAAGGAGAAAACAAAAGATATTAGAGTGGAAGAAATTAGATTACGGAATTAATTAGGATCAAATTAAAATAAATTAGGTAGAATTCATATTTTCACAATTACGTCTTTAATTTATGCATCTTCCTATATTATAAGGGAAAGGTTTTCATCTTTGTATCCCATTTGTAGTATTTGTGTTAGAAAAGATATATTAATGTTACATATGCAAAAATTGGTCATAGATAAATCTCTTATAAATTTTATAAAATACAAAATAAATATACGTTTATACTCTTCTATTTGTTTCCCTAAGCATGACACATAATCTTTTTATAAAGGTCTTTTTGAATTGCTTATAGGTTGATAAACTTAATTTTAAAATACAAGATGTTTTTAGCACACTAGATTAAAAAATATACTTATATTAAAAATATATTAAATTAAATTTAAATATTTAATTATAATTTTATATAAAATATTCATTATCAATTTAAATACTTTAATATAAATTTTATAAAAAATATTTGTAATCAATTTAAATATTTAAATATTAATTTACATAAGTAAACAATAAAATAGTTGTGATTAAATAATATAAAAAACAACTAAGAAATAATCGTCATCAATACATGAAAGTAAAGGGACAACTCCACTCCATAAGACTCAGGGTATAAAACTAATTATCCAAAATGAAAGGTACAGTTTTTGGTCTCTATTTTTTAAGACGGTTATCTTGAATTTTGAACTGGCTTAAAAGGTAAGCTAACCTGCCTAGATTGCTTGAACAATAGATGAAGCACGTTCAAATTGTTTTCAGCTTAATAACGTTATTATTGTGTGTGTGTGAGTAACACTAATTAAGGAATTGATCGGAAGGAGAAAAGAAAAGATATTAGAGTGGAAGAAATTAGATTACATAATTAATTAGGATCAAATTAAAATAAATTAGGTAGAATTCATATTTTCACAATGACGTCTTTAATTTATGCATCTTCCTATATTATAAGGGAAAGGTTTTCATCTTTGTATCCCATTTGTAGTATTTGTGTTAGAAAAGATATATTAATGTTACATATGCAAAAATTGTTCATAGATAAATCCCTTATAAATTTTATAAAATACAAAATAAATATACGTTTATACACTTCTATTTGTTTCCCTAAGCATGACACATAATCTTTTTATAAAGGTCTTTTTGAATTGCTTATAGGTTGATAAACTTAATTTTAAAATACAACATGTTTTTAGCACACTAGATTAAAAAATATACTTATATTAAAAATATTTTAAATTAAATTTAAATATTTAATTATAATTTTATATAAAATATTCATTATCAATTTAAATACTTTAATATAAATTTTATAAAAAATGTTTGTTATCAATTTAAATATTTAAATATTAATTTACATAAGTAAACAATAAAATAGTTGTGATTAAATAATATAAAAAACAACTAAGAAATAATCGTCATCAATACATGAAAGTAAAGGGACAACTCCACTCCAAAAGACTCAGGGTATAAAACTAATTATCCAAAATGAAAGGTACAGTTTTTGGTCTCTATTTTTTACGACAGTTATCTTGAATCTTGAACTGGCTTAAAAGGTAAGCTAACCTGCCCAGATTGCTTGAACAATAGAGGAAGCACGTTCAAATTGTTTTCAGCTTAAAAACGTTATTATTGTGTGTGTGAGTAACACTAATTAAGGAATTGATCGGAAGGAGAAAACAAAAGATATTAGAGTGGAAGAAATTATATTACATAATTAATTAGGATCAAATTAAAATAAATTAGGTAGAATTCATATTTTCACAATGACGTCTTTAATTTATGCATCTTCCTATATTATAAGGGAAAGGTTTTCATCTTTGTATCCCATTTGTAGTATTTGTGTTAGAAAAGATATATTAATGTTACATATGCAAAAATTGTTCATAGATAAATCTGTTATAAATTTTAGAAAATACAAAATAAATATACGTTTATACACTTCTATTTGTTTCTCTAAGCATGACACATAATCTTTTTATAAAGGTCTTTTTGAATTTCTTATAGGTTGATAAACTTAATTTTAAAATACAACATGTTTTTAGCACACTAGATTAAAAAATATAATTATATTAAAAATATTTTAAATTAAATTTAAATATTTAATTATAATTTTATATAAAATATTCATTATCAATTTAAATACTTTAATATAAATTTTATAAAAAATGTTTGTTATCAATTTAAATATTTAAATATTAATTTACATAAGTAAAAAATAAAATAGTTGTGATTAAATAATATAAAAAACAACTAAGAAATAATCGTCATCAATACATGAAAGTAAAGGGACAACTCCACTCCATAAGACTCAGGGTATAAAACTAATTATCCAAAATGAAAAGTACAGTTTTTGGTCTCTATTTTTTACGACAGTTATCTTGAATCTTGAACTGGCTTAAAAGGTAAGGTAACCTGCCCAGATTGCTTGAACAATAGATGAAGCACGTTCAAATTGTTTTCAGCTTAATAACGTTATTATTGTGTGTGAGTAACACTCATTAAGGAATTGATCGGAAGGAGAAAACAAAAGATATTAGAGTGGAAGAAATTAGATTACGGAATTAATTAGGATCAAATTAAAATAAATTAGGTAGAATTCATATTTTCACAATTACGTCTTTAATTTATGCATCTTCCTATATTATAAGGGAAAGGTTTTCATCTTTGTATCCCATTTGTAGTATTTGTGTTAGAAAAGATATATTAATGTTACATATGCAAAAATTGGTCATAGATAAATCTCTTATAAATTTTATAAAATACAAAATAAATATACGTTTATACTCTTCTATTTGTTTCCCTAAGCATGACACATAATCTTTTTATAAAGGTCTTTTTGAATTGCTTATAGGTTGATAAACTTAATTTTAAAATACAAGATGTTTTTAGCACACTAGATTAAAAAATATACTTATATTAAAAATATATTAAATTAAATTTAAATATTTAATTATAATTTTATATAAAATATTCATTATCAATTTAAATACTTTAATATAAATTTTATAAAAAATATTTGTAATCAATTTAAATATTTAAATATTAATTTACATAAGTAAACAATAAAATAGTTGTGATTAAATAATATAAAAAACAACTAAGAAATAATCGTCATCAATACATGAAAGTAAAGGGACAACTCCACTCCATAAGACTCAGGGTATAAAACTAATTATCCAAAATGAAAGGTACAGTTTTTGGTCTCTATTTTTTAAGACGGTTATCTTGAATTTTGAACTGGCTTAAAAGGTAAGCTAACCTGCCTAGATTGCTTGAACAATAGATGAAGCACGTTCAAATTGTTTTCAGCTTAATAACGTTATTATTGTGTGTGTGTGAGTAACACTAATTAAGGAATTGATCGGAAGGAGAAAAGAAAAGATATTAGAGTGGAAGAAATTAGATTACATAATTAATTAGGATCAAATTAAAATAAATTAGGTAGAATTCATATTTTCACAATGACGTCTTTAATTTATGCGTCTTCCTATATTATAAGGGAAAGGTTTTCATCTTTGTATCCCATTTGTAGTATTTGTGTTAGAAAAGATATATTAATGTTACATATGCAAAAATTGTTCATAGATAAATCTCTTATAAATTTTAGAAAATACAAAATAAATATATGTTTATACACTTCTATTTGTTTCCCTAAGCATGACACTTAATCTTTTTATAAAGGTCTTTTTGAATTGCTTATAGATTGATAAACTTAATTTTAAAATACAACATGTTTTTAGCACACTAGATTAAAAAATATACTTATATTAAAAATATATTAAATTAAATTTAAATATTTAATTATAATTTTATATAAAATATTCATTATCAATTTAAATACTTTAATATAAATTTTATAAAAAATATTTGTTATCAATTTAAATATTTAAATATTAATTTACATAAGTAAACAATAAAATAGTTGTGATTAAATAATATAAAAAACAACTAAGAAATAATCGTCATCAATACATGAAAGTAAAGGGACAACTCCACTCCATAAGACTCAGGGTATAAAACTAATTATCCAAAATGAAAGGTACAGTTTTTGGTCTCTATTTTTTACGACAGTTATCTTGAATCTTGAACTGGCTTAAAAGGTAAGCTAACCTGCCCAGATTGCTTGAACAATAGATGAAGCACGTTCAAATTATTTTCAGCTTAATAACGTTATTATTGTGTGTGTGAGTAACACTAATTAAGGAATTGATCGGAAGGAGAAAACAAAAGATATTAGAGTGGAAGAAATTAGATTACATAATTAATTAGGATCAAATTAAAATAAATTAGGTAGAATTCATATTTTCACAATGACGTCTTTAATTTATGCATCTTCCTATATTATAAGGGAAAGGTTTTCATCTTTGTATCCCATTTGTAGTATTTGTGTTAGAAAAGATATATTAATGTTACATATGCAAAAATTGTTCATAGATAAATCTCTTATAAATTTTAGAAAATACAAAATAAATATACGTTTATACACTTCTATTTGTTTCCCTAAGCATGACACATAATCTTTTTATAAAGGTCTTTTTGAATTGCTTATAGGTTGATAAACTTAATTTTAGAATACAACATGTTTTTAGCACACTAGATTAAAAAATATACTTATATTAAAAATATATTAAATTAAATTTAAATATTTAATTATAATTTTATATAAAATATTCATTATCAATTTAAATACTTTAATATAAATATTATAAAAAATATTTGTTATCAATTTAAATATTTATATATTAAATTACATAAGTAAATAATAAAATAGTTGTGATTAAATAATATAAAAAACAACTAAGAAATAATCGTCATCAATACATGAAAGTAAAGGGACAACTCCACTCCATAAGACTCAGGGTATAAAACTAATTATCCAAAATGAAAGGTACAGTTTTTGGTCTCTATTTTTTACGACAGTTATCTTGAATCTTGAACTGGCTTAAAAGGTAAGCTAACCTGCCCAGATTGCTTGAACAATAGATGAAGCACGTTTAAATTGTTTTCAGCTTAATAACGTTATTATTGTGTGTGTGAGTAACACTAATTAAGGAATTGTTCGGAAGGAGAAAACAAAAGATATTAGAGTGGAAGAAATTAGATTACGGAATTAATTAGGATCAAATTAAAATAAATTAGGTAGAATTCAATTTTCACAATTTCGTCTTTAATTTATGCATCTTCCTATATTATAAGGGAAAGGTTTTCATCTTTGTATCCCATTTGTAGTATTTGTGTTAGAAAAGATATATTAATGTTACATATGCAAAAATTGTTCATAGATAAATCTCTTATAAATTTTAGAAAATACAAAATAAATATACGTTTATACACTTCTATTTGTTTCTCTAAGCATGACACATAATCTTTTTATAAAGGTCTTTTTGAATTGCTTATAGGTTGATAAACTTAATTTTAAAATACAACATGTTTTTAGCACACTAGATTAAAAAATATACTTATATTAAAAATATATTAAATTAAATTTAAATATTTAATTATAATTTTATATAAAATATTCATTATCAATTTAAATACATTAATATAAATTTTATAAAAAATGTTTGTTATCAATTTAAATATTTAAATATTAATTTACATAAGTAAAAAATAAAATAGTTGCGATTAAATAATATAAAAAACAACTAAGAAATAATCGTCATCAATACATGAAAGTAAAGGGACAACTCCACTCCATAAGACTCAAGGTATAAAACTAATTTTCCAAAATGAAAAGTACAGTTTTTGGTCTCTATTTTTTACGACAGTTATCTTGAATCTTGAACTGGCTTAAAAGGTAAGGTAACCTGCCCAGATTGCTTGAACAATAGATGAAGCACGTTCAAATTGTTTTCAGCTAAATAACGTTATTATTGTGTGTGAGTAACACTCATTAAGGAATTGATCGGAAGGAGAAAACAAAAGATATTAGAGTGGAAAAAATTAGATTACGGAATTAATTAGGATCAAATTAAAATAAATTAGGTAGAATTCATATTTTCACAATTACGTCTTTAATTTATGCATCTTCCTATATTATAAGGGAAAGGTTTTCATCTTTGTATCCCATTTGTAGTATTTGTGTTAGAAAAGATATATTAATGTTACATATGCAAAAATTGGTCATAGATAAATCTCTTATAAATTTTAGAAAATACAAAATAAATATATGTTTATACACTTCTATTTGTTTCCCTAAGCATGACACATAATCTTTTTATAAAGGTCTTTTTGAATTGCTTATAGGTTGATAAACTTAATTTTAAAATACAACATGTTTTTAGCACACTAGATTAAAAAATATACTTATATTAAAAATATATTAAATTAAATTTAAATATTTAATTATAATTTTATATAAAATATTCATTATCAATTTAAATACTTTAATATAAATTTTATAAAAAATATTTGTTATCAATTTAAATATTTAAATATTAATTTACATAAGTAAACAATAAAATAGTTGTGATTAAATAATATAAAAAACAACTAAGAAATAATCGTCATCAATACATGAAAGTAAAGGGACAACTCCACTCCATAAGACTCAGGGTATAAAACTAATTATCCAAAATGAAAGGTACAGTTTTTGGTCTCTATTTTTTACGACAGTTATCTTGAATCTTGAACTGGCTTAAAAGGTAAGCTAACCTGCCCAGATTGCTTGAACAATAGATGAAGCACGTTCAAATTGTTTTCAGCTTAATAACGTTATTATTGTGTGTGTGAGTAACAGTAATTAAGGAATTGATCGGAAGGAGAAAACAAAAGATATTAGAGTGGAAGAAATTATATTACATAATTAATTAGGATCAAATTAAAATAAATTAGGTAGAATTCATATTTTCACAATGACGTCTTTAATTTATGCATCTTCCTATATTATAAGGGAAAGGGTTTCATCTTTGTATCCCATTTGTAGTATTTGTGTTAGAAAAGATATATTAATGTTACATATGCAAAAATTGTTCATAGATAAATCTCTTATAAATTTTAGAAAATACAAAATAAATATACGTTTATACACTTCTATTTGTTTCCCTAAGCATGACACATAATCTTTTTATAAAGGTCTTTTTGAATTGCTTATAGGTTGATAAACTTAATTTTAAAATACAACATGTTTTTAGCACACTAGATTAAAAAATATACTTATATTAAAAATATATTAAATTAAATTTAAATATTTAATTATAATTTTATATAAAATATTCATTATCAATTTAAATACTTTAATATAAATTTTATATAAAATATTTGTTATCAATTTAAATATTTAAATATTAAATTACATAAGTAAACAATAAAATAGTTGTGATTAAATAATATAAAAAACAACTAAGAAATAATCGTCATCAATACATGAAAGTAAAGGGACAACTCCACTCCATAAGACTCAAGGTATAAAACTAATTATCCAAAATGAAAAGTACAGTTTTTGGTCTCTATTTTTTACGACAGTTATCTTGAATCTTGAACTGGCTTAAAAGGTAAGGTAACCTGCCCAGATTGCTTGAATAATAGATGAAGCACGTTCAAATTGTTTTCAGCTTAATAACGTTATTATTGTGTGTGAGTAACACTCATTAAGGAATTGATTGGAAGGAGAAAACAAAAGATATTAGAGTGGAAGAAATTAGATTAAGGAATTAATTAGGATCAAATTAAAATAAATTAGGTAGAATTCATATTTTCACAATTACGTCTTTAATTTATGCATCTTCCTATATTATAAGGGAAAGGTTTTCATCTTTGTATCCCATTTGTAGTATTTGTGTTAGAAAAGATATATTAATGTTACATATGCAAAAATTGTTCATAGATAAATCCCTTATAAATTTTATAAAATACAAAATAAATATACGTTTATACACTTCTATTTGTTTCCCTAAGCATGACACATAATCTTTTTATAAAGGTCTTTTTGAATTGCTTATAGGTTGATAAACTTAATTTTAAAATACAACATGTTTTTAGCACACTAGATTAAAAAATATACTTATATTAAAAATATTTTAAATTAAATTTAAATATTTAATTATAATTTTATATAAAATATTCATTATCAATTTAAATACTTTAATATAAATTTTATAAAAAATGTTTGTTATCAATTTAAATATTTAAATATTAATTTACATAAGTAAACAATAAAATAGTTGTGATTAAATAATATAAAAAACAACTAAGAAATAATCGTCATCAATACATGAAAGTAAAGGGACAACTCCACTCCAAAAGACTCAGGGTATAAAACTAATTATCCAAAATGAAAGGTACAGTTTTTGGTCTCTATTTTTTACGACAGTTATCTTGAATCTTGAACTGGCTTAAAAGGTAAGCTAACCTGCCCAGATTGCTTGAACAATAGAGGAAGCACGTTCAAATTGTTTTCAGCTTAAAAACGTTATTATTGTGTGTGTGAGTAACACTAATTAAGGAATTGATCGGAAGGAGAAAACAAAAGATATTAGAGTGGAAGAAATTATATTACATAATTAATTAGGATCAAATTAAAATAAATTAGGTAGAATTCATATTTTCACAATGACGTCTTTAATTTATGCATCTTCCTATATTATAAGGGAAAGGTTTTCATCTTTGTATCCCATTTGTAGTATTTGTGTTAGAAAAGATATATTAATGTTACATATGCAAAAATTGTTCATAGATAAATCTGTTATAAATTTTAGAAAATACAAAATAAATATACGTTTATACACTTCTATTTGTTTCTCTAAGCATGACACATAATCTTTTTATAAAGGTCTTTTTGAATTGCTTATAGGTTGATAAACTTAATTTTAAAATACAACATGTTTTTAGCACACTAGATTAAAAAATATAATTATATTAAAAATATTTTAAATTAAATTTAAATATTTAATTATAATTTTATATAAAATATTCATTATCAATTTAAATACTTTAATATAAATTTTATAAAAAATGTTTGTTATCAATTTAAATATTTAAATATTAATTTACATAAGTAAAAAATAAAATAGTTGTGATTAAATAATATAAAAAACAACTAAGAAATAATCGTCATCAATACATGAAAGTAAAGGGACAACTCCACTCCATAAGACTCAGGGTATAAAACTAATTATCCAAAATGAAAAGTACAGTTTTTGGTCTCTATTTTTTACGACAGTTATCTTGAATCTTGAACTGGCTTAAAAGGTAAGGTAACCTGCCCAGATTGCTTGAACAATAGATGAAGCACGTTCAAATTGTTTTCAGCTTAATAACGTTATTATTGTGTGTGAGTAACACTCATTAAGGAATTGATCGGAAGGAGAAAACAAAAGATATTAGAGTGGAAGAAATTAGATTACGGAATTAATTAGGATCAAATTAAAATAAATTAGGTAGAATTCATATTTTCACAATTACGTCTTTAATTTATGCATCTTCGTATATTATAAGGGAAAGGTTTTCATCTTTGTATCCCATTTGTAGTATTTGTGTTAGAAAAGATATATTAATGTTACATATGCAAAAATTGTTCATAGATAAATCCCTTATAAATTTTATAAAATACAAAATAAATATACGTTTATACACTTCTATTTGTTTCCCTAAGCATGACACATAATCTTTTTATAAAGGTCTTTTTGAATTGCTTATAGGTTGATAAACTTAATTTTAAAATACAACATGTTTTTAGCACACTAGATTAAAAAATATACTTATATTAAAAATATTTTAAATTAAATTTAAATATTTAATTATAATTTTATATAAAATATTCATTATCAATTTAAATACTTTAATATAAATTTTATAAAAAATGTTTGTTATCAATTTAAATATTTAAATATTAATTTACATAAGTAAACAATAAAATAGTTGTGATTAAATAATATAAAAAACAACTAAGAAATAATCGTCATCAATACATGAAAGTAAAGGGACAACTCCACTCCAAAAGACTCAGGGTATAAAACTAATTATCCAAAATGAAAGGTACAGTTTTTGGTCTCTATTTTTTACGACAGTTATCTTGAATCTTGAACTGGCTTAAAAGGTAAGCTAACCTGCCCAGATTGCTTGAACAATAGAGGAAGCACGTTCAAATTGTTTTCAGCTTAAAAACGTTATTATTGTGTGTGTGAGTAACACTAATTAAGGAATTGATCGGAAGGAGAAAACAAAAGATATTAGAGTGGAAGAAATTATATTACATAATTAATTAGGATCAAATTAAAATAAATTAGGTAGAATTCATATTTTCACAATGACGTCTTTAATTTATGCATCTTCCTATATTATAAGGGAAAGGTTTTCATCTTTGTATCCCATTTGTAGTATTTGTGTTAGAAAAGATATATTAATGTTACATATGCAAAAATTGTTCATAGATAAATCTGTTATAAATTTTAGAAAATACAAAATAAATATACGTTTATACACTTCTATTTGTTTCTCTAAGCATGACACATAATCTTTTTATAAAGGTCTTTTTGAATTTCTTATAGGTTGATAAACTTAATTTTAAAATACAACATGTTTTTAGCACACTAGATTAAAAAATATAATTATATTAAAAATATTTTAAATTAAATTTAAATATTTAATTATAATTTTATATAAAATATTCATTATCAATTTAAATACTTTAATATAAATTTTATAAAAAATGTTTGTTA
Source organism: Lathyrus tuberosus (assembly GCA_022829125.1). Taxonomy (NCBI): domain Eukaryota; kingdom Viridiplantae; phylum Streptophyta; class Magnoliopsida; order Fabales; family Fabaceae; genus Lathyrus; species Lathyrus tuberosus. The sequence goes on along the minus strand of JALAZF010000052.1, from coordinate 789,790 downwards.
TCAATTTAAATATTTAAATATTAATTTACATAAGTAAAAAATAAAATAGTTGTGATTAAATAATATAAAAAACAACTAAGAAATAATCGTCATCAATACATGAAAGTAAAGGGACAACTCCACTCCATAAGACTCAGGGTATAAAACTAATTATCCAAAATGAAAAGTACAGTTTTTGGTCTCTATTTTTTACGACAGTTATCTTGAATCTTGAACTGGCTTAAAAGGTAAGGTAACCTGCCCAGATTGCTTGAACAATAGATGAAGCACGTTCAAATTGTTTTCAGCTTAATAACGTTATTATTGTGTGTGAGTAACACTCATTAAGGAATTGATCGGAAGGAGAAAACAAAAGATATTAGAGTGGAAGAAATTAGATTACGGAATTAATTAGGATCAAATTAAAATAAATTAGGTAGAATTCATATTTTCACAATTACGTCTTTAATTTATGCATCTTCCTATATTATAAGGGAAAGGTTTTCATCTTTGTATCCCATTTGTAGTATTTGTGTTAGAAAAGATATATTAATGTTACATATGCAAAAATTGGTCATAGATAAATCTCTTATAAATTTTATAAAATACAAAATAAATATACGTTTATACTCTTCTATTTGTTTCCCTAAGCATGACACATAATCTTTTTATAAAGGTCTTTTTGAATTGCTTATAGGTTGATAAACTTAATTTTAAAATACAAGATGTTTTTAGCACACTAGATTAAAAAATATACTTATATTAAAAATATATTAAATTAAATTTAAATATTTAATTATAATTTTATATAAAATATTCATTATCAATTTAAATACTTTAATATAAATTTTATAAAAAATATTTGTAATCAATTTAAATATTTAAATATTAATTTACATAAGTAAACAATAAAATAGTTGTGATTAAATAATATAAAAAACAACTAAGAAATAATCGTCATCAATACATGAAAGTAAAGGGACAACTCCACTCCATAAGACTCAGGGTATAAAACTAATTATCCAAAATGAAAGGTACAGTTTTTGGTCTCTATTTTTTAAGACGGTTATCTTGAATTTTGAACTGGCTTAAAAGGTAAGCTAACCTGCCTAGATTGCTTGAACAATAGATGAAGCACGTTCAAATTGTTTTCAGCTTAATAACGTTATTATTGTGTGTGTGTGAGTAACACTAATTAAGGAATTGATCGGAAGGAGAAAAGAAAAGATATTAGAGTGGAAGAAATTAGATTACATAATTAATTAGGATCAAATTAAAATAAATTAGGTAGAATTCATATTTTCACAATGACGTCTTTAATTTATGCATCTTCCTATATTATAAGGGAAAGGTTTTCATCTTTGTATCCCATTTGTAGTATTTGTGTTAGAAAAGATATATTAATGTTACATATGCAAAAATTGTTCATAGATAAATCCCTTATAAATTTTATAAAATACAAAATAAATATACGTTTATACACTTCTATTTGTTTCCCTAAGCATGACACATAATCTTTTTATAAAGGTCTTTTTGAATTGCTTATAGGTTGATAAACTTAATTTTAAAATACAACATGTTTTTAGCACACTAGATTAAAAAATATACTTATATTAAAAATATTTTAAATTAAATTTAAATATTTAATTATAATTTTATATAAAATATTCATTATCAATTTAAATACTTTAATATAAATTTTATAAAAAATGTTTGTTATCAATTTAAATATTTAAATATTAATTTACATAAGTAAACAATAAAATAGTTGTGATTAAATAATATAAAAAACAACTAAGAAATAATCGTCATCAATACATGAAAGTAAAGGGACAACTCCACTCCAAAAGACTCAGGGTATAAAACTAATTATCCAAAATGAAAGGTACAGTTTTTGGTCTCTATTTTTTACGACAGTTATCTTGAATCTTGAACTGGCTTAAAAGGTAAGCTAACCTGCCCAGATTGCTTGAACAATAGAGGAAGCACGTTCAAATTGTTTTCAGCTTAAAAACGTTATTATTGTGTGTGTGAGTAACACTAATTAAGGAATTGATCGGAAGGAGAAAACAAAAGATATTAGAGTGGAAGAAATTATATTACATAATTAATTAGGATCAAATTAAAATAAATTAGGTAGAATTCATATTTTCACAATTACGTCTTTAATTTATGCGTCTTCCTATATTATAAGGGAAAGGTTTTTATCTTTGTATCCCATTTGTAGTATTTGTGTTAGAAAAGATATATTAATGTTACATATGCAAAAATTGGTCATAGATAAATCTCTTATAAATTTTAGAAAATACAAAATAAATATACGTTTATACACTTCTATTTGTTTCTCTAAGCATGACACATAATCTTTTTATAAAGGTCTTTTTGAATTGCTTATAGGTTGATAAACTTAATTTTAAAATACAAAATGTTTTTAGCACACTAGATTAAAAAATATACTTATATTAAAAATATTTTAAATTAAATTTAAATATTTAATTATAATTTTATATAAAATATTCATTATCAATTTAAATACTTTAATATAAATTTTATAAAAAATGTTTGTTATCAATTTAAATATTTAAATATTAATTTACATAAGTAAAAACTAAAATAGTTGTGATTAAATAATATAAAAAACAACTAAGAAATAATCGTCATCAATACATGAAAGTAAAGGGACAACTCCACTCCATAAGACTCAAGGTATAAAACTAATTATCCAAAATGAAAAGTACAGTTTTTGGTCTCTATTTTTTACGACAGTTATCTTGAATCTTGAACTGGCTTAAAAGGTAAGGTAACCTGCCCAGATTGCTTGAACAATAGATGAAGCACGTTCAAATTGTTTTCAGCTTAATAACGTTATTATTGTGTGTGAGTAACACTCATTAAGGAATTGATCGGAAGGAGAAAACAAAAGATATTAGAGTGGAAGAAATTAGATTACGGAATTAATTAGGATCAAATTAAAATAAATTAGGTAGAATTCATATTTTCACAATTACGTCTTTAATTTATGCGTCTTCCTATATTATAAGGGAAAGGTTTTCATCTTTGTATCCCATTTGTAGTATTTGTGTTAGAAAAGATATATTAATGTTACATATGCAAAAATTGTTCATAGATAAATCCCTTATAAATTTTATAAAATACAAAATAAATATACGTTTATACACTTCTATTTGTTTCCCTAAGCATGACACATAATCTTTTTATAAAGGTCTTTTTGAATTGCTTATAGGTTGATAAACTTAATTTTAAAATACAACATGTTTTTAGCACACTAGATTAAAAAATATACTTATATTAAAAATATTTTAAATTAAATTTAAATATTTAATTATAATTTTATATAAAATATTCATTATCAATTTAAATACTTTAATATAAATTTTATAAAAAATGTTTGTTATCAATTTAAATATTTAAATATTAATTTACATAAGTAAACAATAAAATAGTTGTGATTAAATAATATAAAAAACAACTAAGAAATAATCGTCATCAATACATGAAAGTAAAGGGACAACTCCACTCCAAAAGACTCAGGGTATAAAACTAATTATCCAAAATGAAAGGTACAGTTTTTGGTCTCTATTTTTTACGACAGTTATCTTGAATCTTGAACTGGCTTAAAAGGTAAGCTAACCTGCCCAGATTGCTTGAACAATAGAGGAAGCACGTTCAAATTGTTTTCAGCTTAAAAACGTTATTATTGTGTGTGTGAGTAACACTAATTAAGGAATTGATCGGAAGGAGAAAACAAAAGATATTAGAGTGGAAGAAATTATATTACATAATTAATTAGGATCAAATTAAAATAAATTAGGTAGAATTCATATTTTCACAATTACGTCTTTAATTTATGCGTCTTCCTATATTATAAGGGAAAGGTTTTCATCTTTGTATCCCATTTGTAGTATTTGTGTTAGAAAAGATATATTAATGTTACATATGCAAAAATTGGTCATAGATAAATCTCTTATAAATTTTAGAAAATACAAAATAAATATACGTTTATACACTTCTATTTGTTTCTCTAAGCATGACACATAATCTTTTTATAAAGGTCTTTTTGAATTGCTTATAGGTTGATAAACTTAATTTTAAAATACAAAATGTTTTTAGCACACTAGATTAAAAAATATACTTATATTAAAAATATTTTAAATTAAATTTAAATATTTAATTATAATTTTATATAAAATATTCATTATCAATTTAAATACTTTAATATAAATTTTAGAAAAAATGTTTGTTATCAATTTAAATATTTAAATATTAATTTACATAAGTAAAAAATAAAATAGTTGTGATTAAATAATATAAAAAACAACTAAGAAATAATCGTCATCAATACATGAAAGTAAAGGGACAACTCCACTCCATAAGACTCAAGGTATAAAACTAATTATCCAAAATGAAAAGTACAGTTTTTGGTCTCTATTTTTTACGACAGTTATCTTGAATCTTGAACTGGCTTAAAAGGTAAGGTAACCTGCCCAGATTGCTTGAACAATAGATGAAGCACGTTCAAATTGTTTTCAGCTTAATAACGTTATTATTGTGTGTGAGTAACACTCATTAAGGAATTGATCGGAAGGAGAAAACAAAAGATATTAGAGTGGAAGAAATTAGATTACGGAATTAATTAGGATCAAATTAAAATAAATTAGGTAGAATTCATATTTTCACAATTACGTCTTTAATTTATGCGTCTTCCTATATTATAAGGGAAAGGTTTTCATCTTTGTATCCCATTTGTAGTATTTGTGTTAGAAAAGATATATTAATGTTACATATGCAAAAATTGGTCATAGATAAATCTCTTATAAATTTTATAAAATACAAAATAAATATACGTTTATACACTTCTATTTGTTTCCCTAAGCATGACACATAATCTTTTTATAAAGGTCTTTTTGAATTGCTTATAGGTTGATAAACTTAATTTTAAAATACAACATGTTTTTAGCACACTAGATTAAAAAATATACTTATATTAAAAATATATTAAATTAAATTTAAATATTTAATTATAATTTTATATAAAATATTCATTATCAATTTAAATACTTTAATATAAATTTTATAAAAAATATTTGTAATCAATTTAAATATTTAAATATTAATTTACATAAGTAAACAATAAAATAGTTGTGATTAAATAATATAAAAAACAACTAAGAAATAATCGTCATCAATACATGAAAGTAAAGGGACAACTCCACTCCATAAGACTCAGGGTATAAAACTAATTATCCAAAATGAAAGGTACAGTTTTTGGTCTCTATTTTTTAAGACGGTTATCTTGAATTTTGAACTGGCTTAAAAGGTAAGCTAACCTGCCTAGATTGCTTGAACAATAGATGAAGCACGTTCAAATTGTTTTCAGCTTAATAACGTTATTATTGTGTGTGTGTGAGTAACACTAATTAAGGAATTGATCGGAAGGAGAAAAGAAAAGATATTAGAGTGGAAGAAATTAGATTACATAATTAATTAGGATCAAATTAAAATAAATTAGGTAGAATTCATATTTTCACAATGACGTCTTTAATTTATGCATCTTCCTATATTATAAGGGAAAGGTTTTCATCTTTGTATCCCATTTGTAGTATTTGTGTTAGAAAAGATATATTAATGTTACATATGCAAAAATTGTTCATAGATAAATCTCTTATAAATTTTAGAAAATACAAAATAAATATACGTTTATACACTTCTATTTGTTTCTCTAAGCATGACACATAATCTTTTTATAAAGGTCTTTTTGAATTACTTATAGGTTGATAAACTTAATTTTAAAATACAACATGTTTTTAGCACACTAGATTAAAAAATATACTTATATTAAAAATATTTTAAATTAAATTTAAATATTTAATTATAATTTTATATAAAATATTCATTATCAATTTAAATACTTTAATATAAATTTTATAAAAAATGTTTGTTATCAATTTAAATATTTAAATATTAATTTACATAAGTAAAAAATAAAATAGTTGTGATTAAATAATATAAAAAACAACTAAGAAATAATCGTCATCAATACATGAAAGTAAAGGGACAACTCCACTCCATAAGACTCAAGGTATAAAACTAATTATCCAAAATGAAAAGTACAGTTTTTGGTCTCTATTTTTTACGACAGTTATCTTGAATCTTGAACTGGCTTAAAAGGTAAGGTAACCTGCCCAGATTGCTTGAACAATAGATGAAGCACGTTCAAATTGTTTTCAGCTTAATAACGTTATTATTGTGTGTGAGTAACACTCATTAAGGAATTGATCGGAAGGAGAAAACAAAAGATATTAGAGTGGAAGAAATTAGATTACGGAATTAATTAGGATCAAATTAAAACAAATTAGGTAGAATTCATATTTTCACAATTACGTCTTTAATTTATGCATCTTCCTATATTATAAGGGAAAGGTTTTCATCTTTGTATCCCATTTGTAGTATTTGTGTTAGAAAAGATATATTAATGTTACATATGCAAAAATTGGTCATAGATAAATCTCTTATAAATTTTATAAAATACAAAATAAATATACGTTTATACACTTCTATTTGTTTCCCTAAGCATGACACATAATCTTTTTATAAAGGTCTTTTTGAATTGCTTATAGGTTGATAAACTTAATTTTAAAATACAACATGTTTTTAGCACACTAGATTAAAAAATATACTTATATTAAAAATATATTAAATTAAATTTAAATATTTAATTATAATTTTATATAAAATATTCATTATCAATTTAAATACTTTAATATAAATTTTATAAGAAATATTTGTAATCAATTTAAATATTTAAATATTAATTTACATAAGTAAACAATAAAATAGTTGTGATTAAATAATATAAAAAACAACTAAGAAATAATCGTCATCAATACATGAAAGTAAAGGGACAACTCCACTCCATAAGACTCAGGGTATAAAACTAATTATCCAAAATGAAAGGTACAGTTTTTGGTCTCTATTTTTTAAGACGGTTATCTTGAATTTTGAACTGGCTTAAAAGGTAAGCTAACCTGCCTAGATTGCTTGAACAATAGATGAAGCACGTTCAAATTGTTTTCAGCTTAATAACGTTATTATTGTGTGTGTGTGAGTAACACTAATTAAGGAATTGATCGGAAGGAGAAAAGAAAAGATATTAGAGTGGAAGAAATTAGATTACATAATTAATTAGGATCAAATTAAAATAAATTAGGTAGAATTCATATTTTCACAATGACGTCTTTAATTTATGCATCTTCCTATATTATAAGGGAAAGGTTTTCATCTTTGTATCCCATTTGTAGTATTTGTGTTAGAAAAGATATATTAATGTTACATATGCAAAAATTGTTCATAGATAAATCTCTTATAAATTTTAGAAAATACAAAATAAATATACATTTATACACTTCTATTTGTTTCCCTAAGCATGACACATAATCTTTTTATAAAGGTCTCTTTGAATTGCTTATAGGTTGATTAACTTAATTTTAAAATACAACATGTTTTTAGCACACTAGATTAAAAAATATACTTATATTAAATTAAATTTAAATATTTAATTATAATTTTATATAAAATATTCATTATCAATTTAAATACTTTAATATAAATTTTATAAAAAATATTTGTTATCAATTTAAATATTTAAATATTAATTTACATAAGTAAAAAATAAAATAGTTGTGATTAAATAATATAAAAAAAACTAAGAAATAATCGTCATCAATACATGAAAGTAAAGGGACAACTCCACTCCATAAGACTCAAGGTATAAAACTAATTATCCAAAATGAAAAGTACCGTTTTTGGTCTCTATTTTTTACGACAGTTATCTTGAATCTTGAACTGGCTTAAAAGGTAAGGTAACCTGCCCAGATTGCTTGAACAATAGATGAAGCACGTTCAAATTGTTTTCAGCTTAATAACGTTATTATTGTGTATGAGTAACACTCATTAAGGAATTGATCGGAAGGAGAAAACAAAAGATATTAGAGTGGAAGAAATTAGATTACGGAATTAATTAGGATCAAATTAAAATAAATTAGGTAGAATTCATATTTTCACAATTACGTCTTTAATTTATGCATCTTCCTACATTATAAGGGAAAGGTTTTCATCTTTGTATCCCATTTGTAGTATTTGTGTTAGAAAAGATATATTAATGTTACATATGCAAAAATTGGTCATAGATAAATCTCTTATAAATTTTAGAAAATACAAAATAAATATACGTTTATACACTTCTATTTGTTTCCCTAAGCATGACACATAATCTTTATATAAAGGTCTTTTTGAATTGCTTATAGGTTGATAAACTTAATTTTAAAATACAACATGTTTTTAGCACACTAGATTAAAAAATATACTTATATTAAAAATATATTAAATTAAATTTAAATATTTAATTATATTTTTATATAAAATGTTCATTATCAATTTAAATACTTTAATATAAATTTTATAAAAAATATTTGTTATCCATTTAAATATTTAAATATTAATTTACATAAGTAAACAATAAAATAGTTGTGATTAAATAATATAAAAAACAACTAAGAAATAATCGTCATCAATACATGAAAGTAAAGGGACAACTCCACTCCATAAGACTCAGGGTAAAAAACTAATTATCCAAAATGAAAGGTACAGTTTTTGGTCTCTATTTTTTAAGACGGTTATCTTGAATTTTGAACTGGCTTAAAAGGTAAGCTAACCTGCCTAGATTGCTTGAACAATAGATGAAGCACGTTCAAATTGTTTTCAGCTTAATAACGCTATTATTGTGTGTGTGTGAGTAACACTAATTAAGGAATTGATCGGAAGGAGAAAAGAAAAGATATTAGAGTGGAAGAAATTAGATTACATAATTAATTAGGATCAAATTAAAATAAATTAGGTAGAATTCATATTTTCACAATGACGTCTTTAATTTATGCATCTTCCTATATTATAAGGGAAAGGTTTTCATCTTTGTATCCCATTTGTAGTATTTGTGTTAGAAAAGATATATTAATGTTACATATGCAAAAATTGTTCATAGATAAATCTCTTATAAATTTTAGAAAATACAAAATAAATATACGTTTATACACTTCTATTTGTTTCTCTAAGCATGACACATAATCTTTTTATAAAGGTCTTTTTGAATTGCTTATAGGTTGATAAACTTAATTTTAAAATACAAAATGTTTTTAGCACACTAGATTAAAAAATATACTTATATTAAAATTATTTTAAATTAAATTTAAATATTTAATTATAATTTTATATAAAATATTCATTATCAATTTAAATACTTTAATATAAATTTTATAAAAAATGTTTGTTATCAATTTAAATATTTAAATATTAATTTACATAAGTAAAAAATAAAATAGTTGTGATTAAATAATATAAAAAACAACTAAGAAATAATCGTCATCAATACATGAAAGTAAAGGGACAACTCCACTCCATAAGACTCAAGGTATAAAACTAATTATCCAAAATGAAAAGTACAGTTTTTGGTCTCTATTTTTTACGACAGTTATCTTGAATCTTGAACTGGCTTAAAAGGTAAGCTAACCTGCCCAGATTGCTTGAACAATAGATGAAGCACGTTCAAATTGTTTTCAGCTTAATAACGTTATTATTGTGTGTGTGAGTAACACTAATTAAGGAATTGATCGGAAGGAGAAAACAAAAGATATTAGAGTGGAAAAAATTAGATTACATAATTAATTAGGATCAAATTAAAATAAATTAGGTAGAATTCATATTTTCACAATGAGGTCTTTAATTTATGCATCTTCCTATATTATAAGTGAAAGGTTTTCATCTTTGTTTCCCATTTGTAGTATTTGTGTTAGAAAAGATATATTAATGTTACATATGCAAAAATTGTTCATAGATAAATCTCTTATAAATTTTAGAAAATACAAAATAGATATACGTTTATACACTTCTATTTGTTTCCCTAAGCAAGACACATAATCTTTTTATAAAGGTCTTTTTGAATTGCTTATAGGTTGATAAACTTAATTTTAAAATACAACATGTTTTTAGCACACTAGATTAAAAAATATACTTATATTAAATTAAATTTAAATATTTAATTATAATTTTATATAAAATATTCATTATCAATTTAAATACTTTAATATAAATTTTATAAAAAATATTTGTTATCAATTTAAATATTTAAATATTAATTTACATAAGTAAACAATAAAATAGTTGTGATTAAATAATATAAAAAACAACTAAGAAATAATCGTCATCAATACATGAAAGTAAAGGGACAACTCCACTCCATAAGACTCAGGGTATAAAACTAATTACCCAAAATGAAAGGTACAGTTTTTGGTCTCTATTTTTTACGACAGTTATCTTGAATCTTGAACTGGCTTAAAAGGTAAGTTAACCTGCCCAGATTGCTTGAACAATAGATGAAGCACGTTCAAATTGTTTTCAGCTTAATAACGTTATTATTGTGTGTGTGAGTTACACTAATTAAGGAGTTGATCGGAAGGAGAAAACAAAAGATATTAGAGTGGAATAAATTAGATAACATAATTAATTAGAATCAAATTAAAATAAATTAGGTTGAATTCATATTTTCACAATGACGTCTTTAATTTATGCATCTTCCTATATTATAAGGGAAAGGTTTTCATCTTTGTATCCCATTTGTAGTATTTGTGTTAGAAAAGGTATATTAATGTTACATATGCAAAAATTGTTCATAGATAAATCTCTTATAAATTTTAGAAAATACAAAATAAATATACGTTTATACACTTCTATTTGTTTCCCTAAGCATGACACATAATCTTTTTATAAAGGTCTTTTTGAATTGCTTATAGGTTGATTAACTTAATTTTAAAATACAACATGTTTTTAGCACACTAGATTAAAAAATATACTTATATTAAAAATATATTAAATTAAATTTAAATATTTAATTATAATTTTATATAAAATAATCATTATCAATTTAAATACTTTTAATATAAATTTTATAAAAAATATTTGTTATCAATTTAAATATTTAAATATTAATTTACATAAGTAAACAATAAAATAGTTGTGATTAAATAATATAAAAAACAACTAAGAAATAATCGTCATCAATACATGAAAGTAAAGGGACAACTCCACTCCATAAGACTCAGGGTATAAAACTAATTATCCAAAATGAAAGGTACAGTTTTTGGTCTCTATTTTTTAAGACAGTTATCTTGAATTTTGAACTGGCTTAAAAGGTAAGCTAACCTGCCCAGATTGCTTGAACAATAGATGAAGCACGTTCAAATTGTTTTCAGCTTAATAACGTTATTATTGTGTGTGTGAGTAACACTAATTAAGGAATTGATCGGAAGGAGAAAACAAAAGATATTAGAGTGGAAGAAATTAGATTACATAATTAATTAGGATCAAATTAAAATAAATTAGGTAGAATTCATATTTTCACAATGACGTCTTTAATTTATGCATCTTCCTATATTATAAGGGAAAGGTTTTCATCTTTGTATCCCATTTGTAGTATTTGTGTTAGAAAAGATATATTAATGTTACATATGCAAAAATTGTTCATAGATAAATCTCTTATAAATTTTATAAAATACAAAATAAATATACATTTATACACTTCTATTTGTTTCCCTAAGCATGACACATAATCTTTTTATAAAGGTCTTTTTGAATTGCTTATAGGTTGATAAACTTAATTTTAAAATACAACATGTTTTTAGCACACTAGATTAAAAAATATACTTATATTAAAAATATATTAAAGTAAATTTAAATATTTAATTATAATTTTATATAAAATATTCATTATCAATTTAAATACTTTAATATAAATTTTATAAAAAATATTTGTTATCAATTTAAATATTTAAATATTAATTTACATAAGTAAACAATAAAATAGTTGTGATTAAATAATATAAAAAACAACTAAGAAATAATCGTCATCAATACATGAAAGTAAAGGGACAACTCCACTCCATAAGACTCAGGGTATAAAACTAATTATCCAAAATGAAAGGTACAGTTTTTGGTCTCTATTTTTTACGACAGTTATCTTGAATCTTGAACTGGCTTAAAAGGTAAGCTAACCTGCCCAGATTGCTTGAACAATAGATGAAGCACGTTCAAATTGTTTTCAGCTTAATAACGTTATTATTGTGTGTGTGAGTAACACTAATTAAGGAATTGATCGGAAGGAGAAAACAAAAGATATTAGAGTGGAAGAAATTATATTACCTAATTAATTAGGATCAAATTAAAATAAATTAGGTAGAATTCATATTTTCACAATGACGTCTTTAATTTATGCATCTTCCTATATTATAAGGGAAAGGTTTTCATCTTTGTATCCCATTTGTAGTATTTGTGTTAGAAAAGATATATTAATGTTACATATGCAAAAATTGTTCATAGATAAATCTCTTATAAATTTTAGAAAATACAAAATAAATATACGTTTATACACTTCTATTTGTTTCCCTAAGCATGACACATAATCTTTTTATAAAGGTCTTTTTGAATTGCTTATAGGTTGATAAACTTAATTTTAAAATACAACATGTTTTAAGCACACTAGATTAAAAAATATACTTATATTAAAAATATATTAAATTAAATTTAAATATTGAATTATAATTTTATATAAAATATTCATTATGAATTTAAATACTTTAATATAAATTTTATATAAAATATTTTTTATCAATTTAAATATTTAAATATTAAATTACATAAGTAAACAATAAAATAGTTGTGATTAAATAATACGAAAAACAACTAAGAAATAATCGTCATCAATACATGAAAGTAAAGGGACAACTCCACTCCATAAGACTCAGGGTATAAAACTAATTATCCAAAATGAAAGGTACAGTTTTTGGTCTCTATTTTTTACGACAGTTATCTTGAATCTTGAACTGGCTTAAAAGGTAAGCTAACCTGCCCAGATTGCTTGAACAATAGATGAAGCACGTTCAAATTGTTTTCAGCTTAATAACGTTATTATTGTGTGTGTGAGTAACACTAATTAAGGAATTGATCGGAAGGAGAAAACAAAAGATATTAGAGTGGAAGAAATTATATTACCTAATTAATTAGGATCAAATTAAAATAAATTAGGTAGAATTCATATTTTCACAATGACGTCTTTAATTTATGCATCTTCCTATATTATAAGGGAAAGGTTTTCATCTTTGTATCCCATTTGTAGTATTTGTGTTAGAAAAGATATATTAATGTTACATATGCAAAAATTGTTCATAGATAAATCTCTTATAAATTTTAGAAAATACAAAATAAATATACGTTTATACACTTCTATTTGTTTCCCTAAGCATGACACATAATCTTTTTATAAAGGTCTTTTTGAATTGCTTATAGGTTGATAAACTTAATTTTAAAATACAACATGTTTTAAGCACACTAGATTAAAAAATATACTTATATTAAAAATATATTAAAGTAAATTTAAATATTTAATTATAATTTTATATAAAATATTCATTATGAATTTAAATACTTTAATATAAATTTTATATAAAATATTTTTTATCAATTTAAATATTTAAATATTAAATTACATAAGTAAACAATAAAATAGTTGTGATTAAATAATACGAAAAACAACTAAGAAATAATCGTCATCAATACATGAAAGTAAAGGGACAACTCCACTCCATAAGACTCAGGGTATAAAACTAATTATCCAAAATGAAAGGTACAGTTTTTGGTCTCTATTTTTTACGACAGTTATCTTGAATCTTGAACTGGCTTAAAAGGTAAGCTAACCTGCCCAGATTGCTTGAACAATAGATGAAGCACGTTCAAATTGTTTTCAGCTTAAAAACGTTATTATTGTGTGTGTGAGTAACACTAATTAAGGAAATGATCGGAAGGAGAAAACAAAAGATATTAGAGTGGAAGAAATTAGATTACAGAATTAATTAGGATCAAATTAAAATAAATTAGGTAGAATTCATATTTTCACAATTTCGTCTTTAATTTATGCATCTTCCTATATTATAAGGGAAAGGTTTTCATCTTTGTATCTCATTTGTAGTATTTGTGTTAGAAAAGATATATTAATGTTACATATGCAAAAATTGTTCATAGATAAATCTCTTATAAATTTTAGAAAATACAAAATAAATATACGTTTATACACTTCTATTTGTTTCTCTAAGCATGACACATAATCTTTTTATAAAGGTCTTTTTGAATTGCTTATAGGTTGATAAACTTAATTTTAAAATACAACATGTTTTTAGCACACTAGATTAAAAAATATATTTATATTAAAAATATATTAAATTAAATTTAAATATTTAATTATAATTTTATATAAAATATTCATTATCAATTTAAATACTTTAATATAAATTTTATAAAAAATGTTTGTTATCAATTTAAATATTTAAATATTAATTTACATAAGTAAAAAATAAAAGAGTTGTGATTAAATAATATAAAAAACAACTAAGAAATAATCGTCATCAATACATGAAAGTAAAGGGACAACTCCACTCCATAAGACTCAAGGTATAAAACTAATTATCCAAAATGAAAAGTACAGTTTTTGGTCTCTATTTTTTACGACAGTTATCTTGAATCTTGAACTGGCTTAAAAGGTAAGGTAACCTGCCTAGATTGCTTGAACAATAGATGAAGCACGTTCAAATTGTTTTCAGCTTAATAACGTTATTATTGTGTGTGAGTAACACTCATTAAGGAATTGATCGGAAGGAGAAAACAAAAGATATTAGAGTGGAAGAAATTAGATTACGGAATTAATTAGGATCAAATTAAAATAAATTAGGTAGAATTCATATTTTCACAATTACGTCTTTAATTTATGCATCTTCCTATATTATAAGGGAAAGGTTTTCATCTTTGTATCCCATTTGTAGTATTTGTGTTAGAAAAGATATATTAATGTTACATATGCAAAAATTGGTCATAGATAAATCTCTTATAAATTTTATAAAATACAAAATAAATATACGTTTATACACTTCTATTTGTTTCCCTAAGCATGACACATAATCTTTTTATAAAGGTCTTTTTGAATTGCTTATAGGTTGATAAACTTAATTTTAAAATACAACATGTTTTTAGCACACTAGATTAAAAAATATACTTATATTAAAAATATATTAAATTAAATTTAAATATTTAATTATAATTTTATATAAAATATTCATTATCAATTTAAATACTTTAATATAAATTTTATAAAAAATATTTGTAATCAATTTAAATATTTAAATATTAATTTACATAAGTAAACAATAAAATAGTTGTGATTAAATAATATAAAAAACAACTAAGAAATAATCGTCATCAATACATGAAAGTAAAGGGACAACTCCACTCCATAAGACTCAGGGTATAAAACTAATTATCCAAAATGAAAGGTACAGTTTTTGGTCTCTATTTTTTAAGACGGTTATCTTGAATTTTGAACTGGCTTAAAAGGTAAGCTAACTTGCCTAGATTGCTTGAACAATAGATGAAGCACGTTCAAATTGTTTTCAGCTTAATAACGTTATTATTGTGTGTGTGTGAGTAACACTAATTAAGGAATTGATCGGAAGGAGAAAAGAAAAGATATTAGAGTGGAAGAAATTAGATTACATAATTAATTAGGATCAAATTAAAATAAATTAGGTAGAATTCATATTTTCACAATGACGTCTTTAATTTATGCATCTTCCTATATTATAAGGGAAAGGTTTTCATCTTTGTATCCCATTTGTAGTATTTGTGTTAGAAAAGATATATTAATGTTACATATGCAAAAATTGTTCATAGATAAATCTCTTATAAATTTTAGAAAATACAAAATAAATATACATTTATACACTTCTATTTGTTTCCCTAAGCATGACACATAATCTTTTTATAAAGGTCTTTTTGAATTGCTAATAGGTTGATAAACTTAATTTTAAAATACAACATGTTTTTAGCACACTAGATTAAAAAATATACTTATATTAAATTAAATTTAATTATTTAATTATAATTTTATATAAAATATTCATTATCAATTTAAATACTTTAATATAAATTTTATAAAAAATATTTGTTATCAATTTAAATATTTAAATATTAATTTACATAAGTAAAAAATAAAATAGTTGTGATTAAATAATATAAAAAAAACTAAGAAATAATCGTCATCAATACATGAAAGTAAAGGGACAACTCCACTCCATAAGACTCAAGGTATAAAACTAATTATCCAAAATGAAAAGTACCGTTTTTGGTCTCTATTTTTTACGACAGTTATCTTGAATCTTGAACTGGCTTAAAAGGTAAGGTAACCTGCCCAGATTGCTTGAACAATAGATGAAGCACGTTCAAATTGTTTTCGGCTTAATAACGTTATTATTGTGTGTGAGTAACACTCATTAAGGAATTGATCGGAAGGAGAAAACAAAAGATATTAGAGTGGAAGAAATTAGATTACGGAATTAATTAGGATCAAATTAAAATAAATTAGGTAGAATTCATATTTTCACAATTACGTCTTTAATTTATGCATCTTCCTACATTATAAAGGAAAGGTTTTCATCTTTGTATCCCATTTGTAGTATTTGTGTTAGAAAAGATATATTAATGTTACATATGCAAAAATTGGTCATAGATAAATCTCTTATAAATTTTAGAAAATACAAAATAAATATACGTTTATACACTTCTATTTGTTTCCCTAAGCATGACACATAATCTTTTTATAAAGGTCTTTTTGAATTGCTTATAGGTTGATAAACTTAATTTTAAAATACAACATGTTTTAAGCACACTAGATTAAAAAATATACTTATATTAAAAATATATTAAATTAAATTTAAATATTGAATTATAATTTTATATAAAATATTCATTATCAATTTAAATACTTTAATATAAATTTTATATAAAATATTTTTTATCAATTTAAATATTTAAATATTAAATTACATAAGTAAACAATAAAATAGTTGTGATTAAATAATATGAAAAACAACTAAGAAATAATCGTCATCAATACATGAAAGTAAAGGGACAACTGTAATACCCCGTAAATTTATAAACGCTCTGGTTAATATTATTATGTTCAACTGGGTTCCGGAGTACTCTGAGTAATTATTTGATAAAATAATTGGAGTAAACTGACGAACTCAGAGTCGATTAAATTAATAGTATTTAACGTTGAGTTTTTATAATTTGATGTATTTGAGCTAATTTTGGACTTTTAGTAGTGTTACTAAAAATGATAGTTTCTATACTATCTATTTTCTTTTCTTTTTCCTTGGAAAACCAAACAAAGCTAAAAGAGAAAGATAGAAAGAAAGAAAAGGAAAAAGGGAAGGAAGGAAAGGAAAAGAAAGAGGAAGAAGAGAAATTTTCCAAAAGCTCAAGAATCATCATCAATTCATCTGTTCTTCGTCTAATCGTCTCAGTATCAACCTCCTCGTCTAGTAATCCAGGTGGGTTCTAGTTAGACTCCTTAGAGTAGAGTTTTGTTGAGTTTAGAGTTAGGTTGAAATTGTGGAAATTGAATCTTTTTGCACAAAATTCGTGAATCTAACTGATAAATGAAATGTTTGATTATATGTTATACTGGTTGTGATGTTATAACATGTTTTGATGCATTTCAATTGATGAAAATGGGATTTGGGGTTGATTTTGGATCAACCCGTAGCAGGAAAATTCTGCAGGAACTTCTGCATTTTTTCTCTGCCCATACGCGTATGGAGCTTGTCAATACGCGTATGGGGCTTGTCAATACGCGTACGGCAAGGGCAATACGCGTATGGATGGCCGGGGATTTTGGGCAATACGCGTATCACGTGGGGAAATACGCGTATGGCTGGGCGAGAATTTGGGCAATACGCGTACGGAGAATGCCAATACGCGTACGGCCAGGAGAGTTACAGAATCCTGCTGTTGTGATTTATTTTTCCGATCGATTGTTTACAATGCCGTAACTTTTTGTACGTAACTCGGATTGGAACAATTTTGATATCGTTGGAAAGATAATAAAATGTACTTTCTTATTATAAGGGTTTTAAGATCGTCGGCCGATTTAATTAAGTCGGGATTTCTGAAATTGTGTCGTTTTATCGACTTTTATCTGATAATTGTGTGTAATTATTATTGACAATATATGCATGTTAAAATATGGACTAGGCAGGGTGAGGATTATTACCAAACCAGTGTTGGAATGTGGAGTCTTACGTGTGGCAACGCTCGTGCATGAGAGGCCGAGGCGTGTGCATTCTGTTTATCAATAACCACAGAGTTGTGTTAGTGCGTTTCATGGGTCTCGAGCTCCTCTGAAACAGATGCACCACTACTTGGCAGGTTTGAGTCCCATGTTAGTACGATTGGAGCCTACGGGTAAAGAGACTTGAGACGGCGTACGGTCCGTGAGAAGTGACGGATCACGGTGTACGGCCCGTGATCCCGAATCCAATCGTATGCCAAGTAGCTACAAGGATCCATGACTCGGATCGCCTTCTAGACGTAGAAGGGTACGGGAAAAGGGGATACCTTGGTATTGGTTATTGATATGTGAGTTCTTGAGTGTACGGACTCAGAACGTACTTCGGCACTTTGTGAATCCTTGAGTTTACAGGCTCAAGAGGTACTTCGGTACTAGTGTGAGTTTACAGGCTCACCGTGGCGGTTACTTGTGTGTGTGTACTCATGGTCTTTCCCCTTTCCCCTTGGACATGAGTTAGGATTTTGTTAGAACCTTGTAAAGCCGAGAGGACTTTAAGATAGGGAACTCACTGAGATTTGATGTATCTCACCCCACTGTTGTTGTTTACATCACAGGTTCTGCAGGTTTGGCGAAGGGTAAGGACAAGGTTACTTGACTTTCCTTACGGATCGTGGTTTTGTGATGGCATGGCTTCCGCTATGGCGTTATGTTTTGAGATCATTGTATTGGTCTAGTTCTTAGTTTTTATCATTTTGGAACATCTTGTATATGTAATGCCTTAGACTTTTAGTTCTTTTGTATTAGAGGCATTTATATATATAATGTGTTAACTAGGAACTTATTATGTTTCAGTACCAAAAGTGAAACTCATGTATAATATATGATTTGAGGCATGTATTGTATATGGTCTTTACAGTTGGTATCAGAGCAGGTCGTATCCTCGACCTAGCCATGAAATAGAATAAGTGTTTCTTTCCGTTTCATATGCGGCGTGTCGCCATGGGTCTTGTCTGTTATATTTATGGTATTGAGTCTGATCAACTTAATCCTATTGATATGGAATTCAGGAACATGGCTGATAGACGCAGAAACAACCGTGGAAGACCAAGAACTACTCCAGCTGGGACAGTTCCACAAGGTGATGAAGGGAATGCCCCGTTGTACCAATTTATGCAACAGATGCAGCAACAGCAGAATCAGTTCATGCAAGGAATGATGCAACAAATGGCTGATGGTCTGCATCCTCCAGTGGTTGTTCCGGAAGTTACGGGAGGAACCTACAGGGAATTTGTTCGAATGAATCCTCCGGAGTTTCAAGGAGGGCTAGATCCGGTGAAGGCACACGAGTGGATAACAGGTATGGAAAGGATTTTTCTGATAGTTCATTGCAGTGAGGAGAATAAAGTGGTCTTTGCTTCTCACTGGTTGAAGGGTCCTGCCATGAGGTGGTGGGAGAGCGCTTCAGCCTTGATGACAACTCAGGAAGTGCCGAAAGTGTGGGAACAGTTTAAGGTAATCTTTATGGAGAAATATTTTCCGAGTTCTTTAAGGTCTCAAAAGGAGTTTGAGTTCCAACAGTTGAGACAGGGAAATTTATCAGTGGCTTCTTATGCGGAACAATTTGAGATCATGGCTGACTATTCTAGACAGGCCATGTATGCTCCTGACGAGAGGTGGAAGATAGATCAGTTTCTGTTTGGGTTAAGGGCTGAGATTTCACACAGCGTGTCCCAACGGGAATTTGCTACTTATGCTGAAATGTTAAGACAATGTTATGTGGCGGAAAATAGCTTGAAAAAGATACAAATGGAGGTGGATTCGAACAGGGTAACTCAAGGTGACCGTGGAAGGTCGAATCAACAGTTTAGGCACAGGCAACAGTCTTCCAAAGGGAAGCAAGTACAGGGCTCTAGAACTAGTGCGCCTCCAGTATGTCGCACTTGTGGGAGGAGTCATTTTGGTAGGTGCAAATCGGAAGAAGTACGGTGTTATCAGTGTAACAAGATGGGTCATTGGGCGAGGGATTGTCCTCAGGGTAGAAATCAGACACAAGGGAAGACTACTGGTCGAGTATATACTCTGGATGCAAGGAAAGCAAAGGGTGATAATTCCTTGATTGCGGGTACGTGTTTTGTTAATGGTCAACCTTGTTTTGTTTTATTTGACTGTGGGGCTACACATTCTTTTGTGTCTTTAAGATGTGTGAAGCGACTTGGGTTGCAAACTATTCCTTTGTTTCCTCCTATGGTGGTTACTACTGCCATGGATGAAATGGTTGAAACACCACTGATGTGTGAAAATTGTGTGTTGTCGGTGAACGAAAGAGTCTTCCAGATTGATCTTATTTGTCTGCCGCTTAAGAAAGTGGATGTTGTTCTGGGAATGGACTGGCTTTCAGCTAATTCGGTTTTTATCGGTTGTGAGGAGAAGCTAATTATTATTCCATCTGCTGAGGCTACTCCGAAAGATGTATTATCAACGATTTTAGAAGGTACGGTGGGAATGGTAAATTTCTTGTTTGAGAAAGAGAAATCTGTTTTATTGGTTCTTACTAAGGAAGGAAGTAGTGAACAGCAAGTTCTGAGTATTCCAGTTGTATGTGAATTTCCTGAAGTGTTTCCAGAGGATGTTTCTTCTCTTCCTCCGGAGAGAGAAGTTGAGTTCTCTATTGACCTGATACCGGGAACGGCTCCTATATCCGTTTCTCCGTATTGGATGGCACCGCTTGAATTAAGAGAATTAAAGGACCAATTGAAGGACTTGATGTCCAAGCATTTCGTTAGGCCTAGTGTTTCGCCGTGGGGAGCTCCAGTGTTACTGGTAAAGAAGAAAGATGGGGGAATGCGTTTGTGCATTGATTATCGTAAGTTGAATAAAGTTACCATTAAGAACAAGTATCCCTTACCAAGGATAGACGACTTATTAGATCAATTGAAAGGAGCCTGTGTGTTCTCGAAGATTGATTTACGGTCGGGTTATCATCAGATTCGAGTGAAGAGTTCCGATGTGCCAAAGACTGCATTTAGGACACGTTACGGTCATTACGAATTCTTAGTGATGCCTTTCGGTGTGACTAATGCTCCAGCTGTTTTCATGGATTACATGAATCGAATATTTCAGGCTTACTTGGACCAATTTGTGGTAATCTTTATTGACGACATTCTTATTTATTCTCGTACTCCACAAGAGCACGGAGAACATCTGAGGGTTGTCTTATCGGTCTTGCAAGAGAAGCAATTGTTTGCTAAGTTGAGCAAGTGTGAGTTTTGGATGTCGGAAGTTAATTTTCTTGGACATGTTATATCTGGAGGTGGTGTGGCAGTGGATCCATCGAAAGTAGAAGCAGTAATTAATTGGGAGAGACCGAGAAATGTTTCAGAAGTCAGAAGTTTCTTGGGATTGGCCGGTTACTATAGAAGGTTTATCAAGGGCTTTTCTCAATTGGCCTTACCAATGACGAAACTTACTCGGAAGGATGTTACGTTTGAATGGGATTTAGGTTGCGAACAAAGTTTTATGCATTTGAAGGAAAGTTTGACGAGTGCTCCAGTATTAATTATTCCTGATCCTAACAACTCTTATGAAGTATTCTGTGATGCTTCTAAGAGGGGATTAGGGGGTGTTCTGATGCAAGGTGGTCAAGTGGTAGCTTATGCTTCTCGACAGTTAAAAGTTCATGAGAAGAATTATCCAACTCATGATTTGGAACTAGCTGCAGTGGTTTTTGCACTGAAGGTGTGGCGTCATTATTTATATGGTGTACGTTTTGAAATGTTCAGTGACCACAAAAGTTTGAAGTATTTGTTTGATCAAAAGGAGTTGAATATGCGACAAAGAAGGTGGATGGAGTACTTAAAGGATTATGACTTAGAATTGAAGTATCATCCAGGAAAGGCGAATAAAGTAGCGGATGCTTTAAGTCGGAAAATGGTTCATAGTGCGGAATTGATGATTTTGGAGTATTCATTGTTGGAAAAGTTTAGAGATCTTAATCTCCAGTTTGTGTGGACTCCGAATGGTGTGATTATGGGAAATTTGAATGTCAATTCTACCTTGAGAGTTGAGATTCAACAGGCACAATTGTTAGAAGAAGAGTTACAAGAATTGTTACTTCAGCCGGGTTTTACACGAGCGACAGATGGGATTGTTCTGTTTAATCAAAGGATTTGTGTTCCGAGGGATGAGGCATTGAAAAGGAAGATCTTAGACGAAGCTCATAAAGGTACTTTTACGATACATCCTGGTTCTTCAAAGATGTATCAGGATTTAAAGAAGGATTATTGGTGGCCTGGGATGAAAAAGGATATAGCGGGATATGTGTCAGAATGTGCGGTGTGCCAACAGGTGAAGATTGAACATCAAAGACCGGGCGGTTTGTTACAACCTTTGGATATTCCAGTTTGGAAGTGGGATAGTATTTCTATGGATTTTGCAGTGGGTTTACCCCGTACCCAAGGAGGGTATGATTCTATTTGGGTGATTGTAGATCGACTAACAAAATCTGCACACTTCTTAGCCGTAAAGACTACTTATAAGGCAAGTCATCTTGCAAGGTTGTTTATTGCTGAGATTGTGAGATTGCATGGTATTCCTTCTAGTATTGTGTCCGATAGAGATCCGAAGTTTACTTCGAGATTTTGGAAAGTGTTCCAACAAGCGATGGGTACGAATTTGTGTTTGAGCACGTCGAATCATCCTCAAACGGATGGTCAGACTGAACGAACAATACAAACGATGGAGGATATGTTAAGAGCTTGTGCGCTAGAGAGTAGAGGGAATTGGAAAGAACTTTTACCGTTAATCGAGTTTTCATATAACAATAGTTACCATGCGAGCATCGGTATGGCTCCTTATGAAGCATTGTATGGGAGAAAGTGTAGGACACCTTTGTGTTGGGCTGAAATTGGCGAAGATAGAATTTTGGGACCAGAGATTATTCAAGAGACTACGGAAAAGATTCGAATGATCCGCGAGAAGGTTAAACAAGCACAAGATCGTCAAAAGAGTTATGCGGACAATCGTAGGAGACCGTTGGAATTTGAGGAGGGTGACCATGTATTTCTGAAAGTTACTCCGAGATTGAGATTGAAAGGACCGTTTAAGTCGCGAAAGTTAAGTCCGAGATACGTGGGACCGTATCAGATTTTAGAAAGGATTGGTGAAGTTGCTTATAGATTAGCCTTACCACCCTCTCTATCGGAGATGCATGACGTTTTTCACGTATCTCAGCTCCGTAAGTTTATTCCTGATCCTCTTCAGCCAATTCTACCTGAGTCAGTGGAAATTGAAGCGGATTTGACTTTTGAACCACAACCGAGTTGTATTGTGGGAAGGGAAACAAAAGTGTTAAGGAACAAAGATATTCCACTTGTTAAGGTGCAATGGGATATGACGCATCCGGGCGATGCTACTTGGGAACTGGAATCGGAAATGCGAGATTCTTATCCACATCTATTCAGGTAATATTCTAAATTCGAGGACGAATTTCTATTTAAGGGGGGGAGGATGTAATACCCCGTAAATTTATAAACGCTCTGGTTAATATTATTATGATCAACTGGGTTCCGGAGTACTCTGAGTAATTATTTGATAAAATAATTGGAGTAAACTGACGAACTCAGAGTCGATTAAATTAATAGTATTTAACGTTGAGTTTTTATAATTTGATGTATTTGAGCTAATTTTGGACTTTTAGTAGTGTTACTAAAAATGATAGTTTCTATACTATCTATTTTCTTTTCTTTTTCCTTGGAAAACCAAACAAAGCTAAAAGAGAAAGATAGAAAGAAAGAAAAGGAAAAAGGGAAGGAAGGAAAGGAAAAGAAAGAGGAAGAAGAGAAATTTTCCAAAAGCTCAAGAATCATCATCAATTCATCTGTTCTTCGTCTAATCGTCTCAGTATCAACCTCCTCGTCTAGTAATCCAGGTGGGTTCTAGTTAGACTCCTTAGAGTAGAGTTTTGTTGAGTTTAGAGTTAGGTTGAAATTGTGGAAATTGAATCTTTTTGCACAAAATTCGTGAATCTAACTGATAAATGAAATGTTTGATTATATGTTATACTGGTTGTGATGTTATAACATGTTTTGATGCATTTCAATTGATGAAAATGGGATTTGGGGTTGATTTTGGATCAACCCGTAGCAGGAAAATTCTGCAGGAACTTCTGCATTTTTTCTCTGCCCATACGCGTATGGAGCTTGTCAATACGCGTATGGGGCTTGTCAATACGCGTACGGCAAGGGCAATACGCGTATGGATGGCCGGGGATTTTGGGCAATACGCGTATCACGTGGGGAAATACGCGTATGGCTGGGCGAGAATTTGGGCAATACGCGTACGGAGAATGCCAATACGCGTACGGCCAGGAGAGTTACAGAATCCTGCTGTTGTGATTTATTTTTCCGATCGATTGTTTACAATGCCGTAACTTTTTGTACGTAACTCGGATTGGAACAATTTTGATATCGTTGGAAAGATAATAAAATGTACTTTCTTATTATAAGGGTTTTAAGATCGTCGGCCGATTTAATTAAGTCGGGATTTCTGAAATTGTGTCGTTTTATCGACTTTTATCTGATAATTGTGTGTAATTATTATTGACAATATATGCATGTTAAAATATGGACTAGGCAGGGTGAGGATTATTACCAAACCAGTGTTGGAATGTGGAGTCTTACGTGTGGCAACGCTCGTGCATGAGAGGCCGAGGCGTGTGCATTCTGTTTATCAATAACCACAGAGTTGTGTTAGTGCGTTTCATGGGTCTCGAGCTCCTCTGAAACAGATGCACCACTACTTGGCAGGTTTGAGTCCCATGTTAGTACGATTGGAGCCTACGGGTAAAGAGACTTGAGACGGCGTACGGTCCGTGAGAAGTGACGGATCACGGTGTACGGCCCGTGATCCCGAATCCAATCGTATGCCAAGTAGCTACAAGGATCCATGACTCGGATCGCCTTCTAGACGTAGAAGGGTACGGGAAAAGGGGATACCTTGGTATTGGTTATTGATATGTGAGTTCTTGAGTGTACGGACTCAGAACGTACTTCGGCACTTTGTGAATCCTTGAGTTTACAGGCTCAAGAGGTACTTCGGTACTAGTGTGAGTTTACAGGCTCACCGTGGCGGTTACTTGTGTGTGTGTACTCATGGTCTTTCCCCTTTCCCCTTGGACATGAGTTAGGATTTTGTTAGAACCTTGTAAAGCCGAGAGGACTTTAAGATAGGGAACTCACTGAGATTTGATGTATCTCACCCCACTGTTGTTGTTTACATCACAGGTTCTGCAGGTTTGGCGAAGGGTAAGGACAAGGTTACTTGACTTTCCTTACGGATCGTGGTTTTGTGATGGCATGGCTTCCGCTATGGCGTTATGTTTTGAGATCATTGTATTGGTCTAGTTCTTAGTTTTTATCATTTTGGAACATCTTGTATATGTAATGCCTTAGACTTTTAGTTCTTTTGTATTAGAGGCATTTATATATATAATGTGTTAACTAGGAACTTATTATGTTTCAGTACCAAAAGTGAAACTCATGTATAATATATGATTTGAGGCATGTATTGTATATGGTCTTTACAACAACTCCACTCCATAAGACTCAGGGTATAAAACTAATTATCCAAAATGAAAGGTACAGTTTTTGGTCTCTATTTTTTACGACAGTTATCTTGAATCTTGAACTGGCTTAAAAGGTAAGCTAACCTGCCCAGATTGCTTGAACAATAGATGAAGCACGTTCAAATTGTTTTCAGCTTAAAAACGTTATTATTGTGTGTGTGAGTAACACTAATTAAGGAATTGATCGGAAGGAGAAAACAAAAGATATTAGAGTGGAAGAAATTAGATTACGGAATTAATTAGGATCAAATTAAAATAAATTAGGTAGAATTCATATTTTCACAATTTCGTCTTTAATTTATGCATCTTCCTATATTATAAGGGAAAGGTTTTCATCTTTGTATCCCATTTGTAGTATTTGTGTTAGAAAAGATATATTAATGTTACATATGCAAAAATTGTTCATAGATAAATCTCTTATAAATTTTAGAAAATACAAAATAAATATACGTTTATACACTTCTATTTGTTTCTCTAAGCATGACACATAATCTTTTTATAAAGGTCTTTTTGAATTGCTTATAGGTTGATAAACTTAATTTTAAAATACAACATGTTTTTAGCACACTAGATTAAAAAATATATTTATATTAAAAATATATTAAATTAAATTTAAATATTTAATTATAATTTTATATAAAATATTCATTATCAATTTAAATACTTTAATATAAATTTTATAAAAAATGTTTGTTATCAATTTAAATATTTAAATATTAATTTACATAAGTAAAAAATAAAATAGTTGTGATTAAATAATATAAAAAACAACTAAGAAATAATCGTCATCAATACATGAAAGTAAAGGGACAACTCCACTCCATAAGACTCAAGGTATAAAACTAATTATCCAAAATGAAAAGTACAGTTTTTGGTCTCTATTTTTTACGACAGTTATCTTGAATCTTGAACTGGCTTAAAAGGTAAGGTAACCTGCCTAGATTGCTTGAACAATAGATGAAGCACGTTCAAATTGTTTTCAGCTTAATAACGTTATTATTGTGTGTGAGTAACACTCATTAAGGAATTGATCGGAAGGAGAAAACAAAAGATATTAGAGTGGAAGAAATTAGATTACGGAATTAATTAGGATCAAATTAAAATAAATTAGGTAGAATTCATATTTTCACAATTACGTCTTTAATTTATGCATCTTCCTATATTATAAGGGAAAGGTTTTCATCTTTGTATCCCATTTGTAGTATTTGTGTTAGAAAAGATATATTAATGTTACATATGCAAAAATTGGTCATAGATAAATCTCTTATAAATTTTATAAAATACAAAATAAATATACGTTTATACACTTCTATTTGTTTCCCTAAGCATGACACATAATCTTTTTATAAAGGTCTTTTTGAATTGCTTATAGGTTGATAAACTTAATTTTAAAATACAACATGTTTTTAGCACACTAGATTAAAAAATATACTTATATTAAAAATATATTAAATTAAATTTAAATATTTAATTATAATTTTATATAAAATATTCATTATCAATTTAAATACTTTAATATAAATTTTATAAAAAATATTTGTAATCAATTTAAATATTTAAATATTAATTTACATAAGTAAACAATAAAATAGTTGTGATTAAATAATATAAAAAACAACTAAGAAATAATCGTCATCAATACATGAAAGTAAAGGGACAACTCCACTCCATAAGACTCAGGGTATAAAACTAATTATCCAAAATGAAAGGTACAGTTTTTGGTCTCTATTTTTTAAGACGGTTATCTTGAATTTTGAACTGGCTTAAAAGGTAAGCTAACCTGCCTAGATTGCTTGAACAATAGATGAAGCACGTTCAAATTGTTTTCAGCTTAATAACGTTATTATTGTGTGTGTGTGAGTAACACTAATTAAGGAATTGATCGGAAGGAGAAAAGAAAAGATATTAGAGTGGAAGAAATTAGATTACATAATTAATTAGGATCAAATTAAAATAAATTAGGTAGAATTCATATTTTCACAATGACGTCTTTAATTTATGCATCTTCCTATATTATAAGGGAAAGGTTTTCATCTTTGTATCCCATTTGTAGTATTTGTGTTAGAAAAGATATATTAATGTTACATATGCAAAAATTGTTCATAGATAAATCTCTTATAAATTTTAGAAAATACAAAATAAATATACGTTTATACACTTCTATTTGTTTCCCTAAGCATGACACATAATCTTTTTATAAAGGTCTTTTTGAATTGCTTATAGGTTGATAAACTTAATTTTAAAATACAACATGTTTTTAGCACACTAGATTAAAAAATATACTTATATTAAATTAAATTTAATTATTTAATTATAATTTTATATAAAATATTCATTATCAATTTAAATACTTTAATATAAATTTTATAAAAAATATTTGTTATCAATTAAAATATTTAAATATTAATTTACATAAGTAAAAAATAAAATAGTTGTGATTAAATAATATAAAAAAAACTAAGAAATAATCGTCATCAATACATGAAAGTAAAGGGACAACTCCACTCCATAAGACTCAAGGTATAAAACTAATTATCCAAAATGAAAAGTACCGTTTTTGGTCTCTATTTTTTACGACAGTTATCTTGAATCTTGAACTGGCTTAAAAGGTAAGGTAACCTGCCCAGATTGCTTGAACAATAGATGAAGCACGTTCAAATTGTTTTCGGCTTAATAACGTTATTATTGTGTGTGAGTAACACTCATTAAGGAATTGATCGGAAGGAGAAAACAAAAGATATTAGAGTGGAAGAAATTAGATTACGGAATTAATTAGGATCAAATTAAAATAAATTAGGTAGAATTCATATTTTCACAATTACGTCTTTAATTTATACATCTTCCTACATTATAAGGGAAAGGTTTTCATCTTTGTATCCCATTTGTAGTATTTGTGTTAGAAAAGATATATGAATGTTACATATGCAAAAATTGGTCATAGATAAATCTCTTATAAATTTTAGAAAATACAAAATAAATATACGTTTATACACTTCTATTTGTTTCCCTAAGCATGACACATAATCTTTTTATAAAGGTCTTTTTGAATTGCTTATAGGTTGATAAACTTAATTTTAAAATACAACATGTTTTAAGCACACTAGATTAAAAAATATACTTATATTAAAAATATATTAAATTAAATTTAAATATTGAATTATAATTTTATATAAAATATTCATTATCAATTTAAATACTTTAATATAAATTTTATATAAAATATTTTTTATCAATTTAAATATTTAAATATTAAATTACATAAGTAAACAATAAAATAGTTGTGATTAAATAATATGAAAAACAACTAAGAAATAATCGTCATCAATACATGAAAGTAAAGGGACAACTCCACTCCATAAGACTCAGGGTATAAAACTAATTATCCAAAATGAAAGGTACAGTTTTTGGTCTCTATTTTTTACGACAGTTATCTTGAATCTTGAACTGGCTTAAAAGGTAAGCTAACCTGCCCAGATTGCTTGAACAATAGATGAAGCACGTTCAAATTGTTTTCAGCTTAATAACGCTATTATTGTGTGTGTGTGAGTAACACTAATTAAGGAATTGATCGGAAGGAGAAAAGAAAAGATATTAGAGTGGAAGAAATTAGATTACATAATTAATTAGGATCAAATTAAAATAAATTAGGTAGAATTCATATTTTCACAATGACGTCTTTAATTTATGCATCTTCCTATATTATAAGGGAAAGGTTTTCATCTTTGTATCCCATTTGTAGTATTTGTGTTAGAAAAGATATATTAATGTTACATATGCAAAAATTGTTCATAGATAAATCTCTTATAAATTTTAGAAAATACAAAATAAATATACGTTTATACACTTCTATTTGTTTCTCTAAGCATGACACATAATCTTTTTATAAAGGTCTTTTTGAATTGCTTATAGGTTGATAAACTTAATTTTAAAATACAACATGTTTTTAGCACACTAGATTAAAAAATATATTTATATTAAAAATATATTAAATTAAATTTAAATATTTAATTATAATTTTATATAAAATATTCATTATCAATTTAAATACTTTAATATAAATTTTATAAAAAATGTTTGTTATCAATTTAAATATTTAAATATTAATTTACATAAGTAAAAAATAAAATAGTTGTGATTAAATAATATAAAAAACAACTAAGAAATAATCGTCATCAATACATGAAAGTAAAGGGACAACTCCACTCCATAAGACTCAAGGTATAAAACTAATTATCCAAAATGAAAAGTACAGTTTTTGGTCTCTATTTTTTACGACAGTTATCTTGAATCTTGAACTGGCTTAAAAGGTAAGGTAACCTGCCTAGATTGCTTGAACAATAGATGAAGCACGTTCAAATTGTTTTCAGCTTAATAACGTTATTATTGTGTGTGAGTAACACTCATTAAGGAATTGATCGGAAGGAGAAAACAAAAGATATTAGAGTGGAAGAAATTAGATTACGGAATTAATTAGGATCAAATTAAAATAAATTAGGTAGAATTCATATTTTCACAATTACGTCTTTAATTTATGCATCTTCCTATATTATAAGGGAAAGGTTTTCATCTTTGTATCCCATTTGTAGTATTTGTGTTAGAAAAGATATATTAATGTTACATATGCAAAAATTGGTCATAGATAAATCTCTTATAAATTTTATAAAATACAAAATAAATATACGTTTATACACTTCTATTTGTTTCCCTAAGCATGACACATAATCTTTTTATAAAGGTCTTTTTGAATTGCTTATAGGTTGATAAACTTAATTTTAAAATACAACATGTTTTTAGCACACTAGATTAAAAAATATACTTATATTAAAAATATATTAAATTAAATTTAAATATTTAATTATAATTTTATATAAAATATTCATTATCAATTTAAATACTTTAATATAAATTTTATAAAAAATATTTGTAATCAATTTAAATATTTAAATATTAATTTACATAAGTAAACAATAAAATAGTTGTGATTAAATAATATAAAAAACAACTAAGAAATAATCGTCATCAATACATGAAAGTAAAGGGACAACTCCACTCCATAAGACTCAGGGTATAAAACTAATTATCCAAAATGAAAGGTACAGTTTTTGGTCTCTATTTTTTAAGACGGTTATCTTGAATTTTGAACTGGCTTAAAAGGTAAGCTAACCTGCCTAGATTGCTTGAACAATAGATGAAGCACGTTCAAATTGTTTTCAGCTTAATAACGTTATTATTGTGTGTGTGTGAGTAACACTAATTAAGGAATTGATCGGAAGGAGAAAAGAAAAGATATTAGAGTGGAAGAAATTAGATTACATAATTAATTAGGATCAAATTAAAATAAATTAGGTAGAATTCATATTTTCACAATGACGTCTTTAATTTATGCATCTTCCTATATTATAAGGGAAAGGTTTTCATCTTTGTATCCCATTTGTAGTATTTGTGTTAGAAAAGATATATTAATGTTACATATGCAAAAATTGTTCATAGATAAATCTCTTATAAATTTTAGAAAATACAAAATAAATATACGTTTATACACTTCTATTTGTTTCCCTAAGCATGACACATAATCTTTTTATAAAGGTCTTTTTGAATTGCTTATAGGTTGATAAACTTAATTTTAAAATACAACATGTTTTTAGCACACTAGATTAAAAAATATACTTATATTAAATTAAATTTAATTATTTAATTATAATTTTATATAAAATATTCATTATCAATTTAAATACTTTAATATAAATTTTATAAAAAATATTTGTTATCAATTAAAATATTTAAATATTAATTTACATAAGTAAAAAATAAAATAGTTGTGATTAAATAATATAAAAAAAACTAAGAAATAATCGTCATCAATACATGAAAGTAAAGGGACAACTCCACTCCATAAGACTCAAGGTATAAAACTAATTATCCAAAATGAAAAGTACCGTTTTTGGTCTCTATTTTTTACGACAGTTATCTTGAATCTTGAACTGGCTTAAAAGGTAAGGTAACCTGCCCAGATTGCTTGAACAATAGATGAAGCACGTTCAAATTGTTTTCGGCTTAATAACGTTATTATTGTGTGTGAGTAACACTCATTAAGGAATTGATCGGAAGGAGAAAACAAAAGATATTAGAGTGGAAGAAATTAGATTACGGAATTAATTAGGATCAAATTAAAATAAATTAGGTAGAATTCATATTTTCACAATTACGTCTTTAATTTATACATCTTCCTACATTATAAGGGAAAGGTTTTCATCTTTGTATCCCATTTGTAGTATTTGTGTTAGAAAAGATATATGAATGTTACATATGCAAAAATTGGTCATAGATAAATCTCTTATAAATTTTAGAAAATACAAAATAAATATACGTTTATACACTTCTATTTGTTTCCCTAAGCATGACACATAATCTTTTTATAAAGGTCTTTTTGAATTGCTTATAGGTTGATAAACTTAATTTTAAAATACAACATGTTTTAAGCACACTAGATTAAAAAATATACTTATATTAAAAATATATTAAATTAAATTTAAATATTGAATTATAATTTTATATAAAATATTCATTATCAATTTAAATACTTTAATATAAATTTTATATAAAATATTTTTTATCAATTTAAATATTTAAATATTAAATTACATAAGTAAACAATAAAATAGTTGTGATTAAATAATATGAAAAACAACTAAGAAATAATCGTCATCAATACATGAAAGTAAAGGGACAACTCCACTCCATAAGACTCAGGGTATAAAACTAATTATCCAAAATGAAAGGTACAGTTTTTGGTCTCTATTTTTTACGACAGTTATCTTGAATCTTGAACTGGCTTAAAAGGTAAGCTAACCTGCCCAGATTGCTTGAACAATAGATGAAGCACGTTCAAATTGTTTTCAGCTTAAAAACGTTATTATTGTGTGTGTGAGTAACACTAATTAAGGAATTGATCGGAAGGAGAAAACAAAAGATATTAGAGTGGAAGAAATTAGATTACGGAATTAATTAGGATCAAATTAAAATAAATTAGGTAGAATTCATATTTTCACAATTTCGTCTTTAATTTATGCATCTTCCTATATTATAAGGGAAAGGTTTTCATCTTTGTATCCCATTTGTAGTATTTGTGTTAGAAAAGATATATTAATGTTACATATGCAAAAATTGTTCATAGATAAATCTCTTATAAATTTTAGAAAATACAAAATAAATATACGTTTATACACTTCTATTTGTTTCTCTAAGCATGACACATAATCTTTTTATAAAGGTCTTTTTGAATTGCTTATAGGTTGATAAACTTAATTTTAAAATACAACATGTTTTTAGCACACTAGATTAAAAAATATATTTATATTAAAAATATATTAAATTAAATTTAAATATTGAATTATAATTTTATATAAAATATTCATTATCAATTTAAATACTTTAATATAAATTTTATAAAAAATGTTTGTTATCAATTTAAATATTTAAATATTAATTTACATAAGTAAAAAATAAAATAGTTGTGATTAAATAATATAAAAAACAACTAAGAAATAATCGTCATCAATACATGAAAGTAAAGGGACAACTCCACTCCATAAGACTCAAGGTATAAAACTAATTATCCAAAATGAAAAGTACAGTTTTTGGTCTCTATTTTTTACGACAGTTATCTTGAATCTTGAACTGGCTTAAAAGGTAAGGTAACCTGCCTAGATTGCTTGAACAATAGATGAAGCACGTTCAAATTGTTTTCAGCTTAATAACGTTATTATTGTGTGTGAGTAACACTCATTAAGGAATTGATCGGAAGGAGAAAACAAAAGATATTAGAGTGGAAGAAATTAGATTACGGAATTAATTAGGATCAAATTAAAATAAATTAGGTAGAATTCATATTTTCACAATTACGTCTTTAATTTATGCATCTTCCTATATTATAAGGGAAAGGTTTTCATCTTTGTATCCCATTTGTAGTATTTGTGTTAGAAAAGATATATTAATGTTACATATGCAAAAATTGGTCATAGATAAATCTCTTATAAATTTTATAAAATACAAAATAAATATACGTTTATACACTTCTATTTGTTTCCCTAAGCATGACACATAATCTTTTTATAAAGGTCTTTTTGAATTGCTTATAGGTTGATAAACTTAATTTTAAAATACAACATGTTTTTAGCACACTAGATTAAAAAATATACTTATATTAAAAATATATTAAATTAAATTTAAATATTTAATTATAATTTTATATAAAATATTCATTATCAATTTAAATACTTTAATATAAATTTTATAAAAAATATTTGTAATCAATTTAAATATTTAAATATTAATTTACATAAGTAAACAATAAAATAGTTGTGATTAAATAATATAAAAAACAACTAAGAAATAATCGTCATCAATACATGAAAGTAAAGGGACAACTCCACTCCATAAGACTCAGGGTATAAAACTAATTATCCAAAATGAAAGGTACAGTTTTTGGTCTCTATTTTTTAAGACGGTTATCTTGAATTTTGAACTGGCTTAAAAGGTAAGCTAACCTGCCTAGATTGCTTGAACAATAGATGAAGCACGTTCAAATTGTTTTCAGCTTAATAACGTTATTATTGTGTGTGTGTGAGTAACACTAATTAAGGAATTGATCGGAAGGAGAAAAGAAAAGATATTAGAGTGGAAGAAATTAGATTACATAATTAATTAGGATCAAATTAAAATAAATTAGGTAGAATTCATATTTTCACAATGACGTCTTTAATTTATGCATCTTCCTATATTATAAGGGAAAGGTTTTCATCTTTGTATCCCATTTGTAGTATTTGTGTTAGAAAAGATATATTAATGTTACATATGCAAAAATTGTTCATAGATAAATCTCTTATAAATTTTAGAAAATACAAAATAAATATACGTTTATACACTTCTATTTGTTTCCCTAAGCATGACACATAATCTTTTTATAAAGGTCTTTTTGAATTGCTTATAGGTTGATAAACTTAATTTTAAAATACAACATGTTTTAAGCACACTAGATTAAAAAATATACTTATATTAAAAATATATTAAATTAAATTTAAATATTGAATTATAATTTTATATAAAATATTCATTATCAATTTAAATACTTTAATATAAATTTTATATAAAATATTTTTTATCAATTTAAATATTTAAATATTAAATTACATAAGTAAACAATAAAATAGTTGTGATTAAATAATATGAAAAACAACTAAGAAATAATCGTCATCAATACATGAAAGTAAAGGGACAACTCCACTCCATAAGACTCAGGGTATAAAACTAATTATCCAAAATGAAAGGTACAGTTTTTGGTCTCTATTTTTTACGACAGTTATCTTGAATCTTGAACTGGCTTAAAAGGTAAGCTAACCTGCCCAGATTGCTTGAACAATAGATGAAGCACGTTCAAATTGTTTTCAGCTTAAAAACGTTATTATTGTGTGTGTGAGTAACACTAATTAAGGAATTGATCGGAAGGAGAAAACAAAAGATATTAGAGTGGAAGAAATTAGATTACGGAATTAATTAGGATCAAATTAAAATAAATTAGGTAGAATTCATATTTTCACAATTTCGTCTTTAATTTATGCATCTTCCTATATTATAAGGGAAAGGTTTTCATCTTTGTATCCCATTTGTAGTATTTGTGTTAGAAAAGATATATTAATGTTACATATGCAAAAATTGTTCATAGATAAATCTCTTATAAATTTTAGAAAATACAAAATAAATATACGTTTATACACTTCTATTTGTTTCTCTAAGCATGACACATAATCTTTTTATAAAGGTCTTTTTGAATTGCTTATAGGTTGATAAACTTAATTTTAAAATACAACATGTTTTTAGCACACTAGATTAAAAAATATATTTATATTAAAAATATATTAAATTAAATTTAAATATTTAATTATAATTTTATATAAAATATTCATTATCAATTTAAATACTTTAATATAAATTTTATAAAAAATGTTTGTTATCAATTTAAATATTTAAATATTAATTTACATAAGTAAAAAATAAAATAGTTGTGATTAAATAATATAAAAAACAACTAAGAAATAATCGTCATCAATACATGAAAGTAAAGGGACAACTTCACTCCATAAGACTCAAGGTATAAAACTAATTATCCAAAATGAAAAGTACAGTTTTTGGTCTCTATTTTTTACGACAGTTATCTTGAATCTTGAACTGGCTTAAAAGGTAAGGTAACCTGCCTAGATTGCTTGAACAATAGATGAAGCACGTTCAAATTGTTTTCAGCTTAATAACGTTATTATTGTGTGTGAGTAACACTCATTAAGGAATTGATCGGAAGGAGAAAACAAAAGATATTAGAGTGGAAGAAATTAGATTACGGAATTAATTAGGATCAAATTAAAATAAATTAGG
Organism: Lathyrus tuberosus; assembly: GCA_022829125.1. Lineage (NCBI taxonomy): Eukaryota > Viridiplantae > Streptophyta > Magnoliopsida > Fabales > Fabaceae > Lathyrus > Lathyrus tuberosus. The sequence continues at coordinate 753,524 of JALAZF010000052.1, read as the reverse complement.
TAGAATTCATATTTTCACAATTACGTCTTTAATTTATGCATCTTCCTATATTATAAGGGAAAGGTTTTCATCTTTGTATCCCATTTGTAGTATTTGTGTTAGAAAAGATATATTAATGTTACATATGCAAAAATTGGTCATAGATAAATCTCTTATAAATTTTATAAAATACAAAATAAATATACGTTTATACACTTCTATTTGTTTCCCTAAGCATGACACATAATGTAAAGACCCATATAATAATACATGCATCAAATCATATATTATACATGAGTTTCACTTTTGGTACTGAAACATAATAAGTTCCTAGTTAACACATTATATATATAAATGCCTCTAATACACAAGAACTAAAAGTCTAAGGCATTACATATACAAGATGTTCCAAAATGATAAAAACTAAGAACTAGACCAATATAATGATCTCAAAACATAACGCCATAGCGGAAGCCATGCCATCACAAAACCACGATCCGTAAGGAAAGTCAAATAACCTTGTCCTTACCCTTCGCCGAACCTGCAGAACCTGTGATGTAAACAACAACAGTGGGGTGAGATACATCAAATCTCAGTGAGTTCCCTATCTTAAAGTCCTCTCGGCTTTACAAGGTTCTAACAAAGTCCTAACTCATGTCCAAGGGGAAAGGGGAAAGACCATGAGTACACACACACAAGTAACCGCCACGGTGAGCCTGTAAACTCACACTAGTACCGAAGTACCTCTTGAGCCTGTAAACTCAAGGATTCACTGTAAAGACCATATACAATACATGCCTCAAATCATATATTATACATGAGTTTCACTTTTGGTACTGAAACATAATAAGTTCCTAGTTAACACATTATATATATAAATGCCTCTAATACAAAAGAACTAAAAGTCTAAGGCATTACATATACAAGATGTTCCAAAATGATAAAAACTAAGAACTAGACCAATACAATGATCTCAAAACATAACGCCATAGCGGAAGCCATGCCATCACAAAACCACGATCCGTAAGGAAAGTCAAGTAACCTTGTCCTTACCCTTCGCCAAACCTGCAGAACCTGTGATGTAAACAACAACAGTGGGGTGAGATACATCAAATCTCAGTGAGTTCCCTATCTTAAAGTCCTCTCGGCTTTACAAGGTTCTAACAAAATCCTAACTCATGTCCAAGGGGAAAGGGGAAAGACCATGAGTACACACACACAAGTAACCGCCACGGTGAGCCTGTAAACTCACACTAGTACCGAAGTACCTCTTGAGCCTGTAAACTCAAGGATTCACAAAGTACCGAAGTACGTTCTGAGTCCGTACACTCAAGAACTCACATATCAATAACCAATACCAAGGTATCCCTTTTTCCCGTACCCTTCTACGTCTAGAAGGCGATCCGAGTCATGGATCCTTGTAGCTACTTGGCATACGATTGGATTCGGGATCACGGGCCGTACACCGTGATCCGTCACTTCTCACGGACCGTACGCCGTCTCAAGTCTCTTTACCCGTAGGCTCCAATCGTACTTACATGGGACTCAAACCTGCCAAGTAGTGGTGCATATGTTTCAGAGGAGCTCGAGACCCATGAAACGCACTAACACAACTCTGTGGTTATTGATAAACAGAATGCACACGCCTCGGCCTCTCATGCACGAGCGTTGCCACACGTAAGACTCCACATTCCAACACTGTTTTGGTAATAATCCTCACCCTGCCTAGTCCATATTTTAACATGCATATATTGTCAATAATAATTACACACAATTAACAGATAAAAGTCGATAAAACGACACTATTTCAGAAATCCCGACATAATTAAATCGGCCGACGATCTTAAAACCATTTTAATAAGAAAGTACGTTTTATTATCTTTCCAACGATATCAAAATTGTTCCAATCCGAGTTACGTACAAAAAGTTACGGCATTGTAAACAATCGATCGGAAAAATAAATCACAACAGCAGGATTCTGTAACTCTCCTGGCCGTACGCGTATTGGCATTCTCCGTACGCGTATTGCCCAAATTCTCGCCCAGCCATACGCGTATTTCCCCACGTGATACGCGTATTGCCCAAAATCCCCGGCCATCCATACGCGTATTGCCCTTGCCGTACGCGTATTGACCAGCTCCATACGCGTATTGACATGATCCATACGCGTATGGGCAGAAGAAAAATGCAGAAGTTCCTGCAGAATTTCTCTGCTACGGGTTGATCCAAAATCAACCCCAAATCTCATTTTCATCAATCAAAATGCATCAAAACATGTTATAACATCACAACCAGTATAACATATAATCAAACATTGCATTTATCAGTTAGATTCACGAATTTTGTGCAAAAAGATTCAATTTCCACAATTTCAACCTAACTCTAAACTCAACAAAACTCTACTCTAAAGAGTCTAACTAGAACCCACCTGGATTACTAGACGAGGAGGTTGATACTGAGACGATTAGACGAAGAACAGATGAATTGATGATGATTCTTGAGCTTTTGGAAATTTTCTCTCCTTTCCTTCTTCCACTTTTCCTTTCTCCTCCTTTTCCTTTGTTTTCTTTCTATCTTTCTCTCTTTTAGCTTTTGTTTGGTTTTCAAGGAAAATGAAAAGAAAATAGATAGTATAGAAACTATCATTTTTAGTAACACTACCAAATGTCCAAAATTAGCTCAAATACATCAAATTATAAAAACTCAACGTTAAATACTATTAATTTAATCGACTCTGAGTTCGTCAGTTTACTCCAATTATTTTATCAAATAATTACTCAGAGTACTCCGGAACCCAGTTGATCATAATAATATTAACCAGAGCGTTTATAAATTTACGAGGTATTACATCCTCCCCCCCTTAAATAGAAATTCGTCCTCGAATTTAGAATATTACCTGAATAGATGTGGATAAGAATCTCGCATTTCCGATTCCAGTTCCCAAGTAGCATCGCCCGGATGCGTCATATCCCATTGCACCTTAACAAGTGGAATATCTTTGTTCCTTAACACTTTTGTTTCCCTTCCCACAATACAACTCGGTTGTGGTTCAAAAGTCAAATCCGCTTCAATTTCCACTGATTCAGGTAGAATTGGCTGAAGAGGATCAGGAATAAACTTACGGAGCTGAGATACGTGAAAAACGTCATGCATCTCCGATAGAGAGGGTGGTAAGGCTAATCTATAAGCAACTTCACCAATCCTTTCTAAAATCTGATACGGTCCCACGTATCTCGGACTTAACTTTCGCGACTTAAACGGTCCTTTCAATCTCAATCTCGGAGTAACTTTCAGGAATACATGGTCACCTTCCTCAAATTCCAAAGGCCTCCTACGATTGTCCGCATAACTCTTTTGACGATCTTGCGCTTGTTTAACCTTCTCGCGGATCATTCGAATCTTTTCCGTAGTCTCTTGAATAATCTCTGGTCCCAAAATTCTATCTTCGCCAATTTCAGCCCAACACAAAGGTGTTCTACACTTCCTCCCACACAATGCTTCATAAGGAGCCATACCGATGCTCGCATGGTAACTATTGTTATATGAAAACTCGATTAACGGTAAAAGTTCTTTCCAATTCCCTCTACTCTCTAGCACACAAGCTCTTAACATATCCTCCATCGTTTGTATTGTTCGTTCAGTCTGACCATCCGTTTGAGGATGATTCGACGTGCTCAAACACAGATTCGTACCCATCGCTTGTTGGAACACTTTCCAAAATCTCGAAGTAAACTTCGGATCTCTATCGGACACAATACTGGAAGGAATACCATGCAATCTCACAATCTCAGCAATAAACAACCTTGCAAGATGACTTGCCTTATAAGTAGTCTTTACGGCTAAGAAGTGTGCAGATTTTGTTAGTCGATCTACAATCACCCAAATAGAATCATACCCTCCTTGGGTACGGGGTAAACCCACTGCAAAATCCATAGAAATACTATCCCACTTCCAAACTGGAATATCCAAAGGTTGTAACAAACCGCCCGGTCTTTGATGTTCAATCTTCACCTGTTGGCACACCGCACATTCTGACACATATCCCGCTATATCCTTTTTCATCCCAGGCCACCAATAATCCTTCTTTAAATCCTGATACATCTTTGAAGAACCAGGATGTATCGTAAAAGTACCTTTATGAGCTTCGTCTAAGATCTTCCTTTTCAATGCCTCATCCCTCGGAACACAAATCCTTTGATTAAACAGAACAATCCCATCTGTCGCTCGTGTAAAACCCGGCTGAAGTAACAATTCTTGTAACTCTTCCTCTAACAATTGTGCCTGTTGAATCTCAACTCTCAAGGTAGAATTGACATTCAAATTTCCCATAATCACACCATTCGGAGTCCACACAAACTGGAGATTAAGATCTCTAAACTTTTCCAACAATGAATACTCCAAAATCATCAATTCCGCACTATGAACCATTTTCCGACTTAAAGCATCCGCTACTTTATTCGCCTTTCCTGGATGATACTTCAATTCTAAGTCATAATCCTTTAAGTACTCCATCCACCTTCTTTGTCGCATATTCAACTCCTTTTGATCAAACAAATACTTCAAACTTTTGTGGTCACTGAACATTTCAAAACGTACACCATATAAATAATGACGCCACACCTTCAGTGCAAAAACCACTGCAGCTAGTTCCAAATCATGAGTTGGATAATTCTTCTCATGAACTTTTAACTGTCGAGAAGCATAAGCTACCACTTGACCACCTTGCATCAGAACACCCCCTAATCCCCTCTTAGAAGTATCACAGAATACTTCATAAGAGTTGTTAGGATCAGGAATAATTAATACTGGAGCACTCGTCAAACTTTCCTTCAAATGCATAAAACTTTGTTCGCAACCTGAATCCCATTCAAACGTAACATCCTTCCGAGTAAGTTTCGTCATTGGTAAGGCCAATTGAGAAAAGCCCTTGATAAACCTTCTATAGTAACCGGCCAATCCCAAGAAACTTCTAACTTCTGAAACATTTCTCGGTCTCTCCCAATTAATCACTGCTTCTACCTTCGATGGATCCACTGCCACACCACCTCGAGATATCACATGTCCAAGAAAATTAACTTCCGACATCCAAAACTCACACTTGCTCAACTTAGCAAACAATTGCTTCTCTTGCAAGACCGATAAGACAATCCTCAGATGTTCTCCGTGCTCTTGTGGAGTACGAGAATAAATAAGAATGTCGTCAATAAAGATTACCACAAATTGGTCCAAGTAAGTCTGAAATATTCGATTCATGTAATCCATGAAAACAGCTGGAGCATTAGTCACACCGAAAGGCATCACTAAGAATTCATAATGACCGTAACGTGTCCTAAATGCAGTCTTTGGCACATCGGAACTCTTCACTCGAATCTGGTGATAACCCGACCGTAAATCAATCTTCGAGAACACACAGGCTCCTTTCAATTGATCTAATAAGTCGTCTATCCTTGGTAAGGGATACTTGTTCTTAATGGTAACTTTATTCAACTTACGATAATCAATGCACAAACGCATTCCCCCATCTTTCTTCTTTACCAGTAACACTGGAGCTCCCCACGGTGAAACACTAGGCCTAACGAAATGCTTGGACATCAAGTCCTTCAATTGGTCCTTTAATTCTCTTAATTCAAGCGGTGCCATCCGATACGGAGAAACGGATATAGGAGCCGTTCCCGGTATCAGGTCAATAGAGAACTCAACTTCTCTCTCCGGAGGAAGAGAAGAAACATCCTCTGGAAACACTTCAGGAAATTCACATACAACTGGAATACTCAGAACTTGCTGTTCACTACTTCCTTCCTTAGTAAGAACCAATAAAACAGATTTCTCCTTCTCAAACAAGAAATTTACCATTCCCACCGTACCTTCTAAAATCGTTGATAATACATCTTTCGGAGTAGCCTCAGCAGATGGAATAATAATTAGCTTCTCCTCACAACCGATAAAAACCGAATTAGCTGAAAGCCAGTCCATTCCCAGAACAACATCCACTTTCTTAAGCGGCAGACAAATAAGATCAATCTGGAAGACTCTTTCGTTCACCGACAACACACAATTTTCACACATCAGTGGTGTTTCAACCATTTCATCCATGGCAGTAGTAACCACCATAGGAGGAAACAAAGGAATAGTTTGCAACCCAAGTCGCTTCACACATCTTAAAGACACAAAAGAATGTGTAGCCCCACAGTCAAATAAAACAAAACAAGGTTGACCATTAACAAAACACGTACCCGCAATCAAGGAATTATCACCCTTTGCTTTCCTTGCATCCAGAGTATATACTCGACCAGTAGTCTTCCCTTGTGTCTGATTTCTACCCTGAGGACAATCCCTCGCCCAATGACCCATCTTGTTACACTGATAACACCGTACTTCTTCCGATTTGCACCTACCAAAATGACTCCTCCCACAAGTGCGACATACTGGAGGCGCACTAGTTCTAGAGCCCTGTACTTGCTTCCCTTTGGAAGACTGTTGCCTGTGCCTAAACTGTTGATTCGACCTTCCACGGTCACCTTGAGTTACCCTGTTCGAATCCACCTCCATTTGTATCTTTTTCAAGCTATTTTCCGCCACATAACATTGTCTTAACATTTCAGCATAAGTAGCAAATTCCCGTTGGGACACGCTGTGTGAAATCTCAGCCCTTAACCCAAACAGAAACTGATCTATCTTCCACCTCTCGTCAGGAGCATACATGGCCTGTCTAGAATAGTCAGCCATGATCTCAAATTGTTCCGCATAAGAAGCCACTGATAAATTTCCCTGTCTCAACTGTTGGAACTCAAACTCCTTTTGAGACCTTAAAGAACTCGGAAAATATTTCTCCATAAAGATTACCTTAAACTGTTCCCACACTTTCGGCACTTCCTGAGTTGTCATCAAGGCTGAAGCGCTCTCCCACCACCTCATGGCAGGACCCTTCAACCAGTGAGAAGCAAAGACCACTTTATTCTCCTCACTGCAATGAACTATCAGAAAAATCCTTTCCATACCTGTTATCCACTCGTGTGCCTTCACCGGATCTAGCCCTCCTTGAAACTCCGGAGGATTCATTCGAACAAATTCCCTGTAGGTTCCTCCCGTAACTTCCGGAACAACCACTGGAGGATGCAGACCATCAGCCATTTGTTGCATCATCCCTTGCATGAACTGATTCTGCTGTTGCTGCATCTGTTGCATAAATTGGTACAACGGGGCATTCCCTTCATCACCTTGTGGAACTGTCCCAGCTGGAGTAGTCCTTGGTCTTCCACGGTTGTTTCTGCGTCTATCAGCCATGTTCCTGAATTCCATATCAATAGGATTAAGTTGATCAGACTCAATACCATAAATATAACAGACAAGACCCATGGCGACACGCCGCATATGAAACGGAAAGAAACACTTATTCTATTTCATGGCTAGGTCGAGGATACGACCTGCTCTGATACCAACTGTAAAGACCATATACAATACATGCCTCAAATCATATATTATACATGAGTTTCACTTTTGGTACTGAAACATAATAAGTTCCTAGTTAACACATTATATATATAAATGCCTCTAATACAAAAGAACTAAAAGTCTAAGGCATTACATATACAAGATGTTCCAAAATGATAAAAACTAAGAACTAGACCAATACAATGATCTCAAAACATAACGCCATAGCGGAAGCCATGCCATCACAAAACCACGATCCGTAAGGAAAGTCAAGTAACCTTGTCCTTACCCTTCGCCAAACCTGCAGAACCTGTGATGTAAACAACAACAGTGGGGTGAGATACATCAAATCTCAGTGAGTTCCCTATCTTAAAGTCCTCTCGGCTTTACAAGGTTCTAACAAAATCCTAACTCATGTCCAAGGGGAAAGGGGAAAGACCATGAGTACACACACACAAGTAACCGCCACGGTGAGCCTGTAAACTCACACTAGTACCGAAGTACCTCTTGAGCCTGTAAACTCAAGGATTCACAAAGTACCGAAGTACGTTCTGAGTCCGTACACTCAAGAACTCACATATCAATAACCAATACCAAGGTATCCCTTTTTCCCGTACCCTTCTACGTCTAGAAGGCGATCCGAGTCATGGATCCTTGTAGCTACTTGGCATACGATTGGATTCGGGATCACGGGCCGTACACCGTGATCCGTCACTTCTCACGGACCGTACGCCGTCTCAAGTCTCTTTACCCGTAGGCTCCAATCGTACTTACATGGGACTCAAACCTGCCAAGTAGTGGTGCATATGTTTCAGAGGAGCTCGAGACCCATGAAACGCACTAACACAACTCTGTGGTTATTGATAAACAGAATGCACACGCCTCGGCCTCTCATGCACGAGCGTTGCCACACGTAAGACTCCACATTCCAACACTGTTTTGGTAATAATCCTCACCCTGCCTAGTCCATATTTTAACATGCATATATTGTCAATAATAATTACACACAATTAACAGATAAAAGTCGATAAAACGACACTATTTCAGAAATCCCGACATAATTAAATCGGCCGACGATCTTAAAACCATTTTAATAAGAAAGTACGTTTTATTATCTTTCCAACGATATCAAAATTGTTCCAATCCGAGTTACGTACAAAAAGTTACGGCATTGTAAACAATCGATCGGAAAAATAAATCACAACAGCAGGATTCTGTAACTCTCCTGGCCGTACGCGTATTGGCATTCTCCGTACGCGTATTGCCCAAATTCTCGCCCAGCCATACGCGTATTTCCCCACGTGATACGCGTATTGCCCAAAATCCCCGGCCATCCATACGCGTATTGCCCTTGCCGTACGCGTATTGACCAGCTCCATACGCGTATTGACATGATCCATACGCGTATGGGCAGAAGAAAAATGCAGAAGTTCCTGCAGAATTTCTCTGCTACGGGTTGATCCAAAATCAACCCCAAATCTCATTTTCATCAATCAAAATGCATCAAAACATGTTATAACATCACAACCAGTATAACATATAATCAAACATTGCATTTATCAGTTAGATTCACGAATTTTGTGCAAAAAGATTCAATTTCCACAATTTCAACCTAACTCTAAACTCAACAAAACTCTACTCTAAAGAGTCTAACTAGAACCCACCTGGATTACTAGACGAGGAGGTTGATACTGAGACGATTAGACGAAGAACAGATGAATTGATGATGATTCTTGAGCTTTTGGAAATTTTCTCTCCTTTCCTTCTTCCACTTTTCCTTTCTCCTCCTTTTCCTTTGTTTTCTTTCTATCTTTCTCTCTTTTAGCTTTTGTTTGGTTTTCAAGGAAAATGAAAAGAAAATAGATAGTATAGAAACTATCATTTTTAGTAACACTACCAAATGTCCAAAATTAGCTCAAATACATCAAATTATAAAAACTCAACGTTAAATACTATTAATTTAATCGACTCTGAGTTCGTCAGTTTACTCCAATTATTTTATCAAATAATTACTCAGAGTACTCCGGAACCCAGTTGATCATAATAATATTAACCAGAGCGTTTATAAATTTACGGGGTATTACATCCACAAAGTACCGAAGTACGTTCTGAGTCCGTACACTCAAGAACTCACATATCCAAGGTATCCCTTTTTCCCGTACCCTTCTACGTCTAGAAGGCGATCCGAGTCATGGATCCTTGTAGCTACTTGGCATACGATTGGATTCGGGATCACGGGCCGTACACCGTGATCCGTCACTTCTCACGGACCGTACGCCGTCTCAAGTCTCTTTACCCGTAGGCTCCAACCGTACTTAACACGGGACTCAAACCTGCCAAGTAGTTGTGTATAACGTTCAGAGGAGGTGCTCGAGTCTCATGAACTACACCGCACAACTGTGGTTATTGATAAACAGAAATGCACACGTCTCGGCCTTCATGCACGAGCGTTGCCACACGTGGAACAATTACACTTCCGACACAGTTTTGGTAATAATCCTCACCCTGCCTAGTCCATATTTTAACATGCATATATTGTCAATAATAATTACACACAATTAACAGGTAAAAGTCGATAAAACGACACAATTTCAGAAATCCCGACTTAATTAAATCGGCCGACGATCTTAAAACCATTTTAATAAGAAAGTACATTTTATTATCTTTCCAACGATATCAAAATTGTTCCAATCCGAGTTACGTACAAAAAGTTACGGCATTGTAAACAATCGATCGGAAAAATAAATCACAACAGCAGGATTCTGTAACTCTCCTGGCCGTACGCGTATTGGCATTCCCCGTACGCGTATGCCCAAAAGCTCGCCCAGCCATACGCGTATTGCCCCAAGCGATACGCGTATTGCCCAAAATCTCCGGCCATCCATACGCGTATTGCCCTTGCCGTACGCGTATTGACAAGCTCCATACGCGTATTGACATGCTCCATACGCGTATGGGCAGAGAAAAATGCAGAAGTTCCTGCAGAATTTTCTGCTACGGGTTGATCCAAAATCAACCCCAAATCCCATTTTCATCAATCAAAATGCATCAAAACATGTTATAACATCACAACCAGTATAACATATAATCAATCATTGCATTTAGCAGTTAGATTCACGAATTTTGTGCAAAAAGATTCAATTTTCACAATTTCAACCTAACTCTAAACTCAACAAAACTCTACTCTAAAGAGTCTAACTAGAACCCACCTGGATTACTAGACGAGGAGGTTGATATTGAGACGAGTAAACGAAGAACAGATGAATTGATGATGATTTCTTGAGCTTCTTGAGAATTTCTCTTCTTCCTCTTTCTTTTCCTTTCCTTTCTTCCCTTTTTCCTTTTCTTTCTTTCTATCTTTCTCTTTTAGCTTTTGTTTGGTTTTCAAGGAAAATGAAAAGAAAATAGATAGTATAGAAACTATCATTTTTAGTAACACTACTAAATGTCCAAAATTAGCTCAAATACATCAAATTATAAAAACTCAACGTTAAATACTATTAATTTAATCGACTATGAGTTCGTCAGTTTACTCTAATTATTTTATCAAATAATTACTCAGAGTACTCCGGAACCCAGTTGATCATAATAATATTAACCAGAGCGTTTATAAATTTACGGGGTATTACATCCTCCCCCCCTTAAATAGAAATTCGTCCTCGAATTTAGAATATTACCTGAACAGATGTGGATAAGAATCTCGCATTTCCGATTCTAGTTCCCAAGTAGCATCGCCCGGATGCGTCATATCCCATTGCACCTTAACAAGTGGAATATCTTTGTTCCTTAACACTTTTGTTTCCCTTCCCACAATACAACTCGGTTGTGGTTCAAAAGTCAAATCCGCTTCAATTTCCACTGATTCGGGTAGAATTGGCCGAAGAGGATCAGGAATAAACTTACGGAGCTGAGATACGTGAAAAACGTCATGCATCTCGGATAGAGAGGGTGGTAAGGCTAATCTATAAGCAACTTCACCAATCCTTTCTAAAATCTGATACGGTCCCACGTATCTCGGACTTAACTTACGTGACTTAAACGGTCCTTTCAATCTCAATCTCGGAGTAACTTTCAGAAATACATGGTCACCTTCCTCAAATTCCAAAGGTCTCCTACGATTGTCCGCATAACTCTTTTGACGATCTTGTGCTTGTTTAACCTTCTCGCGGATCATTCGAATCTTTTCCGTAGTCTCTTGAATAATCTCGGGTCCCAAAATTCTATCTTCGCCAATTTCAGCCCAACACAAAGGTGTTCTACACTTCCTCCCATACAATGCTTCATACGGAGCCATACCGATGCTCGCATGATAACTATTGTTATAGGAAAACTCAATTAACGGCAAAAGTTCTTTCCAATTCCCTCTACTCTCTAACACACAAGCTCTTAACATATCCTCCATCGTTTGTATTGTTCGTTCAGTCTGACCATCCGTTTGAGGATGATTCGACGTGCTCAAACACAAATTCGTACCCATCGCTTGTTGGAACACTTTCCAAAATCTCGAAGTAAACTTCGGATCTCTATCGGACACAATACCGGAAGGAATACCATGCAATCTCACAATCTCAGCAATAAACAACCTTGCAAGATGACTTGCCTTATAAGTAGTCTTTACGGCTAAGAAGTGTGCAGATTTCGTTAGTCGATCTACAATCACCCAAATAGAATCATACCCACCTTGGGTACGGGGTAAACCCACTGCAAAATCCATAGAAATACTATCCCACTTCCAAACTGGAATATCCAAAGGTTGTAACAAACCGCCCGGTCTTTGGTGTTCAATCTTCACCTGTTGGCACACCGCACATTCTGACACATATCCCGCTATATCCTTTTTCATCCCAGGCCACCAATAATCCTTCTTTAAATCCTGATACATCTTTGAAGAACCAGGATGTATCGTAAAAGTACCTTTATGAGCTTCGTCTAAGATCTTCCTTTTCAATGCCTCATCCCTCGGAACACAAATCCTTTGATTAAACAGAACAATCCCATCTGTCGCTCGTGTAAAACCCGGCTGAAGTAACAATTCTTGTAACTCTTCCTCTAACAATTGTGCCTGTTGAATCTCAACTCTCAAAGTAGAATTGACATTCAAATTTCCCATAATCACACCATTCGGAGTCCACACAAACTGGAGATTAAGATCTCTAAACTTTTCCAACAATGAATACTCTAAAATCATCAATTCCGCACTATGAACCATTTTCCGACTTAAAGCATCCGCTACTTTATTCGCCTTTCCTGGATGATACTTCAATTCTAAGTCATAATCCTTTAAGTACTCCATCCACCTTCTTTGTCGCATATTCAACTCCTTTTGATCAAACAAATACTTCAAACTTTTGTGGTCACTGAACATTTCAAAACGTACACCATATAAATAATGACGCCACACCTTCAGTGCAAAAACCACTGCAGCTAGTTCCAAATCATGAGTTGGATAATTCTTCTCATGAACTTTTAACTGTCGAGAAGCATAAGCTACCACTTGACCACCTTGCATCAGAACACCCCCTAATCCCCTCCTAGAAGCATCACAGAATACTTCATAAGAGTTGTTAGGATCAGGAATAATTAATACTGGAGCACTCGTCAAACTTTCCTTCAAATGTATAAAACTTTGTTCGCAACCTGAATCCCATTCAAACGTAACATCCTTCCGAGTAAGTTTCGTCATTGGTAAGGCCAATTGAGAAAAGCCCTTGATAAACCTTCTATAGTAACCGGCCAATCCCAAGAAACTTCTAACTTCTGAAACATTTCTCGGTCTCTCCCAATTAATTACTGCTTCTACTTTCGATGGATCCACTGCCACACCACCTCGAGATATCACATGTCCAAGAAAATTAACTTCCGACATCCAAAACTCACACTTGCTCAACCTAGCAAACAATTGCTTCTCTTGCAAGACCGATAAGACAATCCTCAGATGTTCTCCGTGCTCTTGTGGAGTACGAGAATAAATAAGAATGTCGTCAATAAAGATTACCACAAATTGGTCCAAGTAAGTCTGAAATATTCGATTCATGTAATCCATGAAAACAGCTGGAGCATTAGTCACACCGAAAGGCATCACTAAGAATTCGTAATGACCGTAACGTGTCCTAAATGCAGTCTTTGGCACATCGGAACTCTTCACTCGAATCTGATGATAACCCGACCGTAAATCAATCTTTGAGAACACACAGGCTCCTTTTAATTGATCTAATAAGTCGTCTATCCTTGGTAAGGGATACTTGTTCTTAATGGTAACTTTATTCAACTTACGATAATCAATGCACAACCGCATTCCCCCATCTTTCTTCTTTACCAGTAACACTGGAGCTCCCCACGGTGAAACACTAGGCCTAACGAAATGCTTGGACATCAAGTCCTCCAATTGGTCCTTTAATTCTCTTAATTCAAGCGGTGCCATCCGATACGGAGAAACAGATATAGGAGCCGTTCCCGGTATCAGGTCAATAGAGAACTCAACTTCTCTCTCCGGAGGAAGAGAAGAAACATCCTCAGGAAACACTTCAGGAAATTCACACACTATTGGAATACTCAGAACTTGCTGTTCACTACTTCCTTCCTTAGTAAGAACCAATAAAACAGATTTCTCTTTCTCAAACAAGAAATTTACCATTCCCACCGTACCTTCTAAAATCGTTGATAATACATCTTTCGGAGTAGCCTCAGCAGATGGAATAATAATTAGCTTCTCCTCACAACCGATAAAAACCGAATTAGCTGAAAGCCAGTCCATTCCCAGAACAACATCCACTTTCTTAAGCGGCAGACAAATAAGATCAATCTGGAAGACTCTTTCGTTCACCGACAACACACAATTTTCACACATCAGTGGTGTTTCAACCATTTCATCCATGGCAGTAGTAACCACCATAGGAGGAAACAAAGGAATAGTTTGCAACCCAAGTCGCTTCACGCATCTTAAAGACACAAAAGAATGTGTAGCCCCACAGTCAAATAAAACAAAACAAGGTTGACCATTAACAAAACACGTACCCGCAATCAAGGAATTATCACCCTTTGCTTTCCTTCCATCCAGAGTATATACTCGACCAGTAGTCTTCCCTTGTGTCTGATTCCTACTCTGAGGACAATCTCTCGCTACATGACCCATCTTGTTACACTGATAACACCGTATCCCATCCGAATAGCACCTACCAAAGTGACTCCTCCCACAAGTGCGACATACCGGAGGTACACTAGTTCTAGAGCCCTGTACTTGCTTCCCTTTGGAAGACTGTTGCCTTTGCCTAAACTGTTGACTCGACCTTCCACGGTCACCTTGAGTTACCCTGTTCGAATCCACCTCCATTTGTATCTTTTTCAAGCTATTTTCCGCCACATAACATTGTCTTAACATTTCAGCATAAGTAGCAAATTCCCGTTGAGACACGCTGTGTGAAATCTCAGCCCTTAACCCAAACAGAAACTGATCTATCTTCCACCTCTCATCAGGAGCATACATGGCCTGTCTAGAATAGTCAGCCATGATCTCAAATTGTTCCGCATAAGAAGCCACTGATAAATTTCCCTGTCTCAACTGTTGGAACTCAAACTCCTTTTGAGACCTTAAAGAACTCGGAAAATATTTCTCCATAAAGGTTACCTTAAACTGTTCCCACACTTTCGGCACTTCCTGAGTTGTCATCAAGGCTGAAGCGCTCTCCCACCACCTCATGGCAGGACCCTTCAACCAGTGAGAAGCAAAGACCACCTTATTCTCCTCACTACAATGAACTATCAGAAAAATCCGTTCCATTTCTGTTATCCATTCGTGTGCCTTCACCGGATCTAGCCCTCCTTGAAACTCCGGAGGATTCATACGAACAAATTACCTGTAGGTTCCTCCCGTAACTTCCGGAACAACCACTGGAGGATGCAGACCATCAGCCATTTGTTGCATCATTCCTTGCATGAACTGATTCTGCTGTTGCTGCATCTGCTGCATAAATTGGTACAACGGGGCATTCCCTTCATCACCTTGTGGAACTGTCCCAGCTGGAGTAGTTCTTGGTCTTCCACGGTTGTTTCTGCGTCTATCAGCCATGTTCCTGAATTCCATATCAATAGGATTAAGTTGATCAGACTCAATACCATAAATATAACAGACAAGACCCATGGCGACCCGCCGCATATGAAACGGAAAGAAACACTTATTCTATTTCATGGCTAGGTCGAGGATACGACCTGCTCTGATACCAACTGTAAAGACCCATATAATAATACATGCATCAAATCATATATTATACATGAGTTTCACTTTTGGTACTGAAACATAATAAGTTCCTAGTTAACACATTATATATATAAATGCCTCTAATACACAAGAACTAAAAGTCTAAGGCATTACATATACAAGATGTTCCAAAATGATAAAAACTAAGAACTAGACCAATATAATGATCTCAAAACATAACGCCATAGCGGAAGCCATGCCATCACAAAACCACGATCCGTAAGGAAAGTCAAATAACCTTGTCCTTACCCTTCGCCGAACCTGCAGAACCTGTGATGTAAACAACAACAGTGGGGTGAGATACATCAAATCTCAGTGAGTTCCCTATCTTAAAGTCCTCTCGGCTTTACAAGGTTCTAACAAAGTCCTAACTCATGTCCAAGGGGAAAGGGGAAAGACCATGAGTACACACACACAAGTAACCGCCACGGTGAGCCTGTAAACTCACACTAGTACCGAAGTACCTCTTGAGCCTGTAAACTCAAGGATTCACAAAGTACCGAAGTACGTTCTGAGTCCGTACACTCAAGAACTCACATATCAATAACCAATACCAAGGTATCCCTTTTTCCCGTACCCTTCTACGTCTAGAAGGCGATCCGAGTCATGGATCCTTGTAGCTACTTGGCATACGATTGGATTCGGGATCACGGGCCGTACACCGTGATCCGTCACTTCTCACGGACCGTACGCCGTCTCAAGTCTCTTTACCCGTAGGCTCCAACCGTACTTAACACGGGACTCAAACCTGCCAAGTAGTTGTGTATAACGTTCAGAGGAGGTGCTCGAGTCTCATGAACTACACCGCACAACTGTGGTTATTGATAAACAGAAATGCACACGTCTCGGCCTTCATGCACGAGCGTTGCCACACGTGGAACAATTACACTTCCGACACAGTTTTGGTAATAATCCTCACCCTGCCTAGTCCATATTTTAACATGCATATATTGTCAATAATAATTACACACAATTAACAGGTAAAAGTCGATAAAACGACACAATTTCAGAAATCCCGACTTAATTAAATCGGCCGACGATCTTAAAACCATTTTAATAAGAAAGTACATTTTATTATCTTTCCAACGATATCAAAATTGTTCCAATCCGAGTTACGTACAAAAAGTTACGGCATTGTAAACAATCGATCGGAAAAATAAATCACAACAGCAGGATTCTGTAACTCTCCTGGCCGTACGCGTATTGGCATTCCCCGTACGCGTATGCCCAAAAGCTCGCCCAGCCATACGCGTATTGCCCCAAGCGATACGCGTATTGCCCAAAATCTCCGGCCATCCATACGCGTATTGCCCTTGCCGTACGCGTATTGACAAGCTCCATACGCGTATTGACATGCTCCATACGCGTATGGGCAGAGAAAAATGCAGAAGTTCCTGCAGAATTTTCTGCTACGGGTTGATCCAAAATCAACCCCAAATCCCATTTTCATCAATCAAAATGCATCAAAACATGTTATAACATCACAACCAGTATAACATATAATCAATCATTGCATTTAGCAGTTAGATTCACGAATTTTGTGCAAAAAGATTCAATTTTCACAATTTCAACCTAACTCTAAACTCAACAAAACTCTACTCTAAAGAGTCTAACTAGAACCCACCTGGATTACTAGACGAGGAGGTTGATATTGAGACGAGTAAACGAAGAACAGATGAATTGATGATGATTTCTTGAGCTTCTTGAGAATTTCTCTTCTTCCTCTTTCTTTTCCTTTCCTTTCTTCCCTTTTTCCTTTTCTTTCTTTCTATCTTTCTCTTTTAGCTTTTGTTTGGTTTTCAAGGAAAATGAAAAGAAAATAGATAGTATAGAAACTATCATTTTTAGTAACACTACTAAATGTCCAAAATTAGCTCAAATACATCAAATTATAAAAACTCAACGTTAAATACTATTAATTTAATCGACTATGAGTTCGTCAGTTTACTCTAATTATTTTATCAAATAATTACTCAGAGTACTCCGGAACCCAGTTGATCATAATAATATTAACCAGAGCGTTTATAAATTTACGGGGTATTACACATAATCTTTTTATAAAGGTCTTTTTGAATTGCTTATAGGTTGATAAACTTAATTTTAAAATACCACATGTTTTTAGCACACTAGATTAAAAAATATACTTATATTAAAAATATATTAAATTAAATTTAAATATTTAATTATAATTTTATATAAAATATTCATTATCAATTTAAATACTTTAATATAAATTTTATAAAAAATATTTGTAATCAATTTAAATATTTAAATATTAATTTACATAAGTAAACAATAAAATAGTTGTGATTAAATAATATAAAAAACAACTAAGAAATAATCGTCATCAATACATGAAAGTAAAGGGACAACTCCACTCCATAAGACTCAGGGTATAAAACTAATTATCCAAAATGAAAGGTACAGTTTTTGGTCTCTATTTTTTAAGACGGTTATCTTGAATTTTGAACTGGCTTAAAAGGTAAGCTAACGTGCCTAGATTGCTTGAACAATAGATGAAGCACGTTCAAATTGTTTTCAGCTTAATAACGTTATTATTGTGTGTGTGTGAGTAACACTAATTAAGGAATTGATCGGAAGGAGAAAAGAAAAGATATTAGAGTGGAAGAAATTAGATTACATAATTAATTAGGATCAAATTAAAATAAATTAGGTAGAATTCATATTTTCACAATGACGTCTTTAATTTATGCATCTTCCTATATTATAAGGGAAAGGTTTTCATCTTTGTATCCCATTTGTAGTATTTGTGTTAGAAAAGATATATTAATGTTACATATGCAAAAATTGTTCATAGATAAATCTCTTATAAATTTTAGAAAATACAAAATAAATATACATTTATACACTTCTATTTGTTTCCCTAAGCATGACACATAATCTTTTTATAAAGGTCTTTTTGAATTGCTTATAGGTTGATAAACTTAATTTTAAAATACAACATGTTTTTAGCACACTAGATTAAAAAATATACTTATATTAAATTAAATTTAATTATTTAATTATAATTTTATATAAAATATTCATTATCAATTTAAATACTTTAATATAAATTTTATAAAAAATATTTGTTATCAATTTAAATATTTAAATATTAATTTACATAAGTAAAAAATAAAATAGTTGTGATTAAATAATATAAAAAAACTAAGAAATAATCGTCATCAATACATGAAAGTAAAGGGACAACTCCACTCCATAAGACTCAAGGTATAAAACTAATTATCCAAAATGAAAAGTACCGTTTTTGGTCTCTATTTTTTACGACAGTTATCTTGAATCTTGAACTGGCTTAAAAGGTAAGGTAACCTGCCCAGATTGCTTGAACAATAGATGAAGCACGTTCAAATTGTTTTCGGCTTAATAACGTTATTATTGTGTGTGAGTAACACTCATTAAGGAATTGATCGGAAGGAGAAAACAAAAGATATTAGAGTGGAAGAAATTAGATTACGGAATTAATTAGGATCAAATTAAAATAAATTAGGTAGAATTCATATTTTCACAATTACGTCTTTAATTTATGCATCTTCCTACATTATAAGGGAAAGGTTTTCATCTTTGTATCCCATTTGTAGTATTTGTGTTAGAAAAGATATATTAATGTTACATATGCAAAAATTGGTCATAGATAAATCTCTTATAAATTTTAGAAAATACAAAATAAATATACGTTTATACACTTCTATTTGTTTCCCTAAGCATGACACATAATCTTTATATAAAGGTCTTTTTGAATTGCTTATAGGTTGATAAACTTAATTTTAAAATACAACATGTTTTTAGCACACTAGATTAAAAAATATACTTATATTAAAAATATATTAAATTAAATTTAAATATTTAATTATAATTTTATATAAAATATTCATTATCAATTTAAATACTTTAATATAAATTTTATAAAAAATATTTGTTATCAATTTAAATATTTAAATATTAATTTACATAAGTAAACAATAAAATAGTTGTGATTAAATAATATAAAAAACAACTAAGAAATAATCGTCATCAATACATGAAAGTAAAGGGACAACTCCACTCCATAAGACTCAGGGTATAAAACTAATTACCCAAAATGAAAGGTACAGTTTTTGGTCTCTATTTTTTACGACAGTTATCTTGAATCTTGAACTGGCTTAAAAGGTAAGCTAACCTGCCCAGATTGCTTGAACAATAGATGAAGCACGTTCAAATTGTTTTCAGCTTAATAACGTTATTATTGTGTGTGTGAGTTACACTAATTAAGGAATTGATCAGAAGGAGAAAACAAAAGATATTAGAATGGAAGAAATTAGATAACATAATTAATTAGAATCAAATTAAAATAAATTAGGTTGAATTCATATTTTCACAATGACGTCTTTAATTTATGCATCTTCCTATATTATAAGGGAAAGGTTTTCATCTTTGTATCCCATTTGTAGTATTTGTGTTAGAAAAGATATATTAATGTTACATATGCAAAAATTGTTCATAGATTAATCTCTTATAAATTTTAGAAAATACAAAATAAATATACGTTTATACACTTCTATTTGTTTCCCTAAGCATGACACATAATCTTTTTATAAAGGTCTTTTTGAATTGCTTATAGGTTGATTAACTTAATTTTAAAATACAACATGTTTTTAGCACACTAGATTAAAAAATATACTTATATTAAAAATATATTAAATTAAATTTAAATATTTAATTATAATTTTATATAAAATAATCATTATCAATTTAAATACTTTAATATAAATTTTATAAAAAATATTTGTTATCAATTTAAATATTTAAATATTAATTTACATAAGTAAACAATAAAATAGTTGTGATTAAATAATATAAAAAACAACTAAGAAATAATCGTCATCAATACATGAAAGTAAAGGGACAACTCCACTCCATAAGACTCAGGGTATAAAACTAATTATCCAAAATGAAAGGTACAGTTTTTGGTCTCTATTTTTTAAGACAGTTATCTTGAATTTTGAACTGGCTTAAAAGGTAAGCTAACCTGCCCAGATTGCTTGAACAATAGATGAAGCACGTTCAAATTGTTTTCAGCTTAATAACGTTATTATTGTGTGTGTGAGTAACACTAATTAATGAATTGATCGGAAGGAGAAAACAAAAGATATTAGAGTGGAAGAAATTAGATTACATAATTAATTAGGATCAAATTAAAATAAATTAGGTAGAATTCATATTTTCACAATGACGTCTTTAATTTATGCATCTTCCTATATTATAAGGGAAAGGTTTTCATCTTTGTATCCCATTTGTAGTATTTATGTTAGAAAAGATATATTAATGTTACATATGCAAAAATTGTTCATAGATAAATCTCTTATAAATTTTAGAAAATACAAAATAAATATACATTTATACACTTCTATTTGTTTCCCTAAGCATGACACATAATCTTTTTATAAAGGTCTTTTTGAATTGCTTATAGGTTGATAAACTTAATTTTAAAATACAACATGTTTTTAGCACACTAGATTAAAAAATATACTTATATTAAAAATATATTAAATTAAATTTAAATATTTAATTATAATTTTATATAAAATATTCATTATCAATTTAAATACTTTAATATAAATTTTATAAAAAATATTTGTAATCAATTTAAATATTTAAATATTAATTTACATAAGTAAACAATAAAATAGTTGTGATTAAATAATATAAAAAACAACTAAGAAATAATCGTCATCAATACATGAAAGTAAAGGGACAACTCCACTCCATAAGACTCAGGGTATAAAACTAATTATCCAAAATGAAAGGTACAGTTTTTGGTCTCTATTTTTTAAGACGGTTATCTTGAATTTTGAATTGGCTTAAAAGGTAAGCTAACCTGCCTAGATTGCTTGAACAATAGATGAAGCACGTTCAAATTGTTTTCAGCTTAATAACGTTATTATTGTGTGTGTGTGAGTAACACTAATTAAGGAATTGATCGGAAGGAGAAAAGAAAAGATATTATAGTGGAAGAAATTAGATTACATAATTAATTAGGATCAAATTAAAATAAATTAGGTAGAATTCATATTTTCACAATGACGTCTTTAATTTATGCATCTTCCTATATTATAAGGGAAAGGTTTTCATCTTTGTATCCCATTTGTAGTATTTGTGTTAGAAAAGATATATTAATGTTACATATGCAAAAATTGTTCATAGATAAATCTCTTATAAATTTTAGAAAATACAAAATAAATATACATTTATACACTTCTATTTGTTTCCCTAAGCATGACACATAATCTTTTTATAAAGGTCTTTTTGAATTGCTTATAGGTTGATTAACTTAATTTTAAAATACAACATGTTTTTAGCACACTAGATTAAAAAATATACTTATATTAAATTAAATTTAATTATTTAATTATAATTTTATATAAAATATTCATTATCAATTTAAATACTTTAATATAAATTTTATAAAAAATATTTGTTATCAATTTAAATATTTAAATATTAATTTACATAAGTAAAAAATAAAATAGTTGTGATTAAATAATATAAAAAAAACTAAGAAATAATCGTCATCAATACATGAAAGTAAAGGGACAACTCCACTCCATAAGACTCAAGGTATAAAACTAATTATCCAAAATGAAAAGTACCGTTTTTGGTCTCTATTTTTTACGACAGTTATCTTGAATCTTGAACTGGCTTAAAAGGTAAGGTAACCTGCCCAGATTGCTTGAACAATAGATGAAGCACGTTCAAATTGTTTTCGGCTTAATAACGTTATTATTGTGTGTGAGTAACACTCATTAAGGAATTGATCGGAAGGAGAAAACAAAAGATATTAGAGTGGAAGAAATTAGATTACGGAATTAATTAGGATCAAATTAAAATAAATTATGTAGAATTCATATTTTCACAATTACGTCTTTAATTTATGCATCTTCCTACATTATAAGGGAAAGGTTTTCATCTTTGTATCCCATTTGTAGTATTTGTGTTAGAAAAGATATATTAATGTTACATATGCAAAAATTGGTCATAGATAAATCTCTTATAAATTTTAGAAAATACAAAATAAATATACGTTTATACACTTCTATTTGTTTCCCTAAGCATGACACATAATCTTTATATAAAGGTCTTTTTGAATTGCTTATAGGTTGATAAACTTAATTTTAAAATACAACATGTTTTTAGCACACTAGATTAAAAAATATACTTATATTAAAAATATATTAAATTAAATTTAAATATTTAATTATAATTTTATATAAAATATTCATTATCAATTTAAATACTTTAATATAAATTTTATAAAAAATATTTGTTATCAATTTAAATATTTAAATATTAATTTACATAAGTAAACAATAAAATAGTTGTGATTAAATAATATAAAAAACAACTAAGAAATAATCGTCATCAATACATGAAAGTAAAGGGACAACTCCACTCCATAAGACTCAGGGTATAAAACTAATTACCCAAAATGAAAGGTACAGTTTTTGGTCTCTATTTTTTACGACAGTTATCTTGAATCTTGAACTGGCTTAAAAGGTAAGCTAACCTGCCCAGATTGCTTGAACAATAGATGAAGCACGTTCAAATTGTTTTCAGCTTAATAACGTTATTATTGTGTGTGTGAGTTACACTAATTAAGGAATTGATCAGAAGGAGAAAACAAAAGATATTAGAATGGAAGAAATTAGATAACATAATTAATTAGAATCAAATTAAAATAAATTAGGTTGAATTCATATTTTCACAATGACGTCTTTAATTTATGCATCTTCCTATATTATAAGGGAAAGGTTTTCATCTTTGTATCCCATTTGTAGTATTTGTGTTAGAAAAGATATATTAATGTTACATATGCAAAAATTGTTCATAGATTAATCTCTTATAAATTTTAGAAAATACAAAATAAATATACGTTTATACACTTCTATTTGTTTCCCTAAGCATGACACATAATCTTTTTATAAAGGTCTTTTTGAATTGCTTATAGGTTGATTAACTTAATTTTAAAATACAACATGTTTTTAGCACACTAGATTAAAAAATATACTTATATTAAAAATATATTAAATTAAATTTAAATATTTAATTATAATTTTATATAAAATAATCATTATCAATTTAAATACTTTAATATAAATTTTATAAAAAATATTTGTTATCAATTTAAATATTTAAATATTAATTTACATAAGTAAACAATAAAATAGTTGTGATTAAATAATATAAAAAACAACTAAGAAATAATCGTCATCAATACATGAAAGTAAAGGGACAACTCCACTCCATAAGACTCAGGGTATAAAACTAATTATCCAAAATGAAAGGTACAGTTTTTGGTCTCTATTTTTTAAGACAGTTATCTTGAATTTTGAACTGGCTTAAAAGGTAAGCTAACCTGCCCAGATTGCTTGAACAATAGATGAAGCACGTTCAAATTGTTTTCAGCTTAATAACGTTATTATTGTGTGTGTGAGTAACACTAATTAAGGAATTGATCGGAAGGAGAAAACAAAAGATATTAGAGTGGAAGAAATTAGATTACATAATTAATTAGGATCAAATTAAAATAAATTAGGTAGAATTCATATTTTCACAATGACGTCTTTAATTTATGCATCTTCCTATATTATAAGGGAAAGGTTTTCATCTTTGTATCCCATTTGTAGTATTTGTGTTAGAAAAGATATATTAATGTTACATATGCAAAAATTGTTCATAGATAAATCTCTTATAAATTTTAGAAAATACAAAATAAATATACATTTATACACTTCTATTTGTTTCCCTAAGCATGACACATAATCTTTTTATAAAGGTCTTTTTGAATTGCTTATAGGTTGATAAACTTAATTTTAAAATACAACATGTTTTTAGCACACTAGATTAAAAAATATACTTATATTAAAAATATATTAAATTTAATTTAAATATTTAATTATAATTTTATATAAAATATTCATTATCAATTTAAATACTTTAATATAAATTTTATAAAAAATATTTGTAATCAATTTAAATATTTAAATATTAATTTACATAAGTAAACAATAAAATAGTTGTGATTAAATAATATAAAAAACAACTAAGAAATAATCGTCATCAATACATGAAAGTAAAGGGACAACTCCACTCCATAAGACTCAGGGTATAAAACTAATTATCCAAAATGAAAGGTACAGTTTTTGGTCTCTATTTTTTAAGACGGTTATCTTGAATTTTGAACTGGCTTAAAAGGTAAGCTAACCTGCCTAGATTGCTTGAACAATAGATGAAGCACGTTCAAATTGTTTTCAGCTTAATAACGTTATTATTGTGTGTGTGTGAGTAACACTAATTAAGGAATTGATCGGAAGGAGAAAAGAAAAGATATTAGAGTGGAAGAAATTAGATTACATAATTAATTAGGATCAAATTAAAATAAATTAGGTAGAATTCATATTTTCACAATGACGTCTTTAATTTATGCATCTTCCTATATTATAAGGGAAAGGTTTTCATCTTTGTATCCCATTTGTAGTATTTGTGTTAGAAAAGATATATTAATGTTACATATGCAAAAATTGTTCATAGATAAATCTCTTATAAATTTTAGAAAATACAAAATAAATATACATTTATACACTTCTATTTGTTTCCCTAAGCATGACACATAATCTTTTTATAAAGGTCTTTTTGAATTGCTTATAGGTTGATTAACTTAATTTTAAAATACAACATGTTTTTAGCACACTAGATTAAAAAATATACTTATATTAAATTATATTTAATTATTTAATTATAATTTTATATAAAATATTCATTATCAATTTAAATACTTTAATATAAATTTTATAAAAAATATTTGTTATCAATTTAAATATTTAAATATTAATTTACATAAGTAAAAAATAAAATAGTTGTGATTAAATAATATAAAAAAAACTAAGAAATAATCGTCATCAATACATGAAAGTAAAGGGACAACTCCACTCCATAAGACTCAAGGTATAAAACTAATTATCCAAAATGAAAAGTACCGTTTTTGGTCTCTATTTTTTACGACAGTTATCTTGAATCTTGAACTGGCTTAAAAGGTAAGGTAACCTGCCCAGATTGCTTGAACAATAGATGAAGCACGTTCAAATTGTTTTCAGCTAAATAACGTTATTATTGTGTGTGAGTAACACTCATTAAGGAATTGATCGGAAGGAGAAAACAAAAGATATTAGAGTGGAAGAAATTAGATTACGGAATTAATTAGGATCAAATTAAAATAAATTAGGTAGAATTCATATTTTCACAATTACGTCTTTAATTTATGCATCTTCCTACATTATAAGGGAAAGGTTTTCATCTTTGTATCCCATTTGTAGTATTTGTGTTAGAAAAGATATATTAATGTTACATATGCAAAAATTGGTCATAGATAAATCTCTTATAAATTTTAGAAAATACAAAATAAATATACGTTTATACACTTCTATTTGTTTCCCTAAGCATGACACATAATCTTTATATAAAGGTCTTTTTGAATTGCTTATAGGTTGATAAACTTAATTTTAAAATACAACATGTTTTTAGCACACTAGATTAAAAAATATACTTATATTAAAAATATATTAAATTAAATTTAAATATTTAATTATAATTTTATATAAAATATTCATTATCAATTTAAATACTTTAATATAAATTTTATAAAAAATATTTGTTATCAATTTAAATATTTAAATATTAATTTACATAAGTAAACAATAAAATAGTTGTGATTAAATAATATAAAAAACAACTAAGAAATAATCGTCATCAATACATGAAAGTAAAGGGACAACTCCACTCCATAAGACTCAGGGTATAAAACTAATTACCCAAAATGAAAGGTACAGTTTTTGGTCTCTATTTTTTACGACAGTTATCTTGAATCTTGAACTGGCTTAAAAGGTAAGCTAACCTGCCCAGATTGCTTGAACAATAGATGAAGCACGTTCAAATTGTTTTCAGCTTAATAACGTTATTATTGTGTGTGTGAGTTACACTAATTAAGGAATTGATCAGAAGGAGAAAACAAAAGATATTAGAATGGAAGAAATTAGATAACATAATTAATTAGAATCAAATTAAAATAAATTAGGTTGAATTCATATTTTCACAATGACGTCTTTAATTTATGCATCTTCCTATATTATAAGGGAAAGGTTTTCATCTTTGTATCCCATTTGTAGTATTTGTGTTAGAAAAGATATATTAATGTTACATATGCAAAAATTGTTCATAGATTAATCTCTTATAAATTTTAGAAAATACAAAATAAATATACGTTTATACACTTCTATTTGTTTCCCTAAGCATGACACATAATCTTTTTATAAAGGTCTTTTTGAATTGCTTATAGGTTGATTAACTTAATTTTAAAATACAACATGTTTTTAGCACACTAGATTAAAAAATATACTTATATTAAAAATATATTAAATTAAATTTAAATATTTAATTATAATTTTATATAAAATAATCATTATCAATTTAAATACTTTAATATAAATTTTATAAAAAATATTTGTTATCAATTTAAATATTTAAATATTAATTTACATAAGTAAACAATAAAATAGTTGTGATTAAATAATATAAAAAACAACTAAGAAATAATCGTCATCAATACATGAAAGTAAAGGGACAACTCCACTCCATAAGACTCAGGGTATAAAACTAATTACCCAAAATGAAAGGTACAGTTTTTGGTCTCTATTTTTTACGACAGTTATCTTGAATCTTGAACTGGCTTAAAAGGTAAGCTAACCTGCCCAGATTGCTTGAACAATAGATGAAGCACGTTCAAATTGTTTTCAGCTTAATAACGTTATTATTGTGTGTGTGAGTTACACTAATTAAGGAATTGATCAGAAGGAGAAAACAAAAGATATTAGAATGGAAGAAATTAGATAACATAATTAATTAGAATCAAATTAAAATAAATTAGGTTGAATTCATATTTTCACAATGACGTCTTTAATTTATGCATCTTCCTATATTATAAGGGAAAGGTTTTCATCTTTGTATCCCATTTGTAGTATTTGTGTTAGAAAAGATATATTAATGTTACATATGCAAAAAATTGTTCATAGATTAATCTCTTATAAATTTTAGAAAATACAAAATAAATATACGTTTATACACTTCTATTTGTTTCCCTAAGCATGACACATAATCTTTTTATAAAGGTCTTTTTGAATTGCTTATAGGTTGATTAACTTAATTTTAAAATACAACATGTTTTTAGCACACTAGATTAAAAAATATACTTATATTAAAAATATATTAAATTAAATTTAAATATTTAATTATAATTTTATATAAAATAATCATTATCAATTTAAATACTTTAATATAAATTTTATAAAAAATATTTGTTATCAATTTAAATATTTAAATATTAATTTACATAAGTAAACAATAAAATAGTTGTGATTAAATAATATAAAAAACAACTAAGAAATAATCGTCATCAATACATGAAAGTAAAGGGACAACTCCACTCCATAAGACTCAGGGTATAAAACTAATTATCCAAAATGAAAGGTACAGTTTTTGGTCTCTATTTTTTAAGACAGTTATCTTGAATTTTGAACTGGCTTAAAAGGTAAGCTAACCTGCCCAGATTGCTTGAACAATAGATGAAGCACGTTCAAATTGTTTTCAGCTTAATAACGTTATTATTGTGTGTGTGAGTAACACTAATTAAGGAATTGATCGGAAGGAGAAAACAAAAGATATTAGAGTGGAAGAAATTAGATTACATAATTAATTAGGATCAAATTAAAATAAATTAGGTAGAATTCATATTTTCACAATGACGTCTTTAATTTATGCATCTTCCTATATTATAAGGGAAAGGTTTTCATCTTTGTATCCCATTTGTAGTATTTGTGTTAGAAAAGATATATTAATGTTACATATGCAAAAATTGTTCATAGATAAATCTCTTATAAATTTTAGAAAATACAAAATAAATATACATTTATACACTTCTATTTGTTTCCCTAAGCATGACACATAATCTTTTTATAAAGGTCTTTTTGAATTGCTTATAGGTTGATAAACTTAATTTTAAAATACAACATGTTTTTAGCACACTAGATTAAAAAATATACTTATATTAAAAATATATTAAATTTAATTTAAATATTTAATTATAATTTTATATAAAATATTCATTATCAATTTAAATACTTTAATATAAATTTTATAAAAAATATTTGTAATCAATTTAAATATTTAAATATTAATTTACATAAGTAAACAATAAAATAGTTGTGATTAAATAATATAAAAAACAACTAAGAAATAATCGTCATCAATACATGAAAGTAAAGGGACAACTCCACTCCATAAGACTCAGGGTATAAAACTAATTATCCAAAATGAAAGGTACAGTTTTTGGTCTCTATTTTTTAAGACGGTTATCTTGAATTTTGAACTGGCTTAAAAGGTAAGCTAACCTGCCTAGATTGCTTGAACAATAGATGAAGCACGTTCAAATTGTTTTCAGCTTAATAACGTTATTATTGTGTGTGTGTGAGTAACACTAATTAAGGAATTGATCGGAAGGAGAAAAGAAAAGATATTATAGTGGAAGAAATTAGATTACATAATTAATTAGGATCAAATTAAAATAAATTAGGTAGAATTCATATTTTCACAATGACGTCTTTAATTTATGCATCTTCCTATATTATAAGGGAAAGGTTTTCATCTTTGTATCCCATTTGTAGTATTTGTGTTAGAAAAGATATATTAATGTTACATATGCAAAAATTGTTCATAGATAAATCTCTTATAAATTTTAGAAAATACAAAATAAATATACATTTATACACTTCTATTTGTTTCCCTAAGCATGACACATAATCTTTTTATAAAGGTCTTTTTGAATTGCTTATAGGTTGATTAACTTAATTTTAAAATACAACATGTTTTTAGCACACTAGATTAAAAAATATACTTATATTAAATTAAATTTAATTATTTAATTATAATTTTATATAAAATATTCATTATCAATTTAAATACTTTAATATAAATTTTATAAAAAATATTTGTTATCAATTTAAATATTTAAATATTAATTTACATAAGTAAAAAATAAAATAGTTGTGATTAAATAATATAAAAAAAACTAAGAAATAATCGTCATCAATACATGAAAGTAAAGGGACAACTCCACTCCATAAGACTCAAGGTATAAAACTAATTATCCAAAATGAAAAGTACCGTTTTTGGTCTCTATTTTTTACGACAGTTATCTTGAATCTTGAACTGGCTTAAAAGGTAAGGTAACCTGCCCAGATTGCTTGAACAATGGATGAAGCACGTTCAAATTGTTTTCGGCTTAATAACGTTATTATTGTGTGTGAGTAACACTCATTAAGGAATTGATCGGAAGGAGAAAACAAAAGATATTAGAGTGGAAGAAATTAGATTACGGAATTAATTAGGATCAAATTAAAATAAATTAGGTAGAATTCATATTTTCACAATTACGCCTTTAATTTATGCATCTTCCTACATTATAAGGGAAAGGTTTTCATCTTTGTATCCCATTTGTAGTATTTGTGTTAGAAAAGATATATTAATGTTACATATGCAAAAATTGGTCATAGATAAATCTCTTATAAATTTTAGAAAATACAAAATAAATATACGTTTATACACTTCTATTTGTTTCCCTAAGCATGACACATAATCTTTATATAAAGGTCTTTTTGAATTGCTTATAGGTTGATAAACTTAATTTTAAAATACAACATGTTTTTAGCACACTAGATTAAAAAATATACTTATATTAAAAATATATTAAATTAAATTTAAATATTTAATTATAATTTTATATAAAATATTCATTATCAATTTAAATACTTTAATATAAATTTTATAAAAAATATTTGTTATCAATTTAAATATTTAAATATTAATTTACATAAGTAAACAATAAAATAGTTGTGATTAAATAATATAAAAAACAACTAAGAAATAATCGTCATCAATACATGAAAGTAAAGGGACAACTCCACTCCATAAGACTCAGGGTATAAAACTAATTACCCAAAATGAAAGGTACAGTTTTTGGTCTCTATTTTTTACGACAGTTATCTTGAATCTTGAACTGGCTTAAAAGGTAAGCTAACCTGCCCAGATTGCTTGAACAATAGATGAAGCACGTTCAAATTGTTTTCAGCTTAATAACGTTATTATTGTGTGTGTGAGTTACACTAATTAAGGAATTGATCAGAAGGAGAAAACAAAAGATATTAGAATGGAAGAAATTAGATAACATAATTAATTAGAATCAAATTAAAATAAATTAGGTTGAATTCATATTTTCACAATGACGTCTTTAATTTATGCATCTTCCTATATTATAAGGGAAAGGTTTTCATCTTTGTATCCCATTTGTAGTATTTGTGTTAGAAAAGATATATTAATGTTACATATGCAAAAATTGTTCATAGATTAATCTCTTATAAATTTTAGAAAATACAAAATAAATATACGTTTATACACTTCTATTTGTTTCGCTAAGCATGACACATAATCTTTTTATAAAGGTCTTTTTGAATTGCTTATAGGTTGATTAACTTAATTTTAAAATACAACATGTTTTTAGCACACTAGATTAAAAAATATACTTATATTAAAAATATATTAAATTAAATTTAAATATTTAATTATAATTTTATATAAAATAATCATTATCAATTTAAATACTTTAATATAAATTTTATAAAAAATATTTGTTATCAATTTAAATATTTAAATATTAATTTACATAAGTAAACAATAAAATAGTTGTGATTAAATAATATAAAAAACAACTAAGAAATAATCGTCATCAATACATGAAAGTAAAGGGACAACTCCACTCCATAAGACTCAGGGTATAAAACTAATTATCCAAAATGAAAGGTACAGTTTTTGGTCTCTATTTTTTAAGACAGTTATCTTGAATTTTGAACTGGCTTAAAAGGTAAGCTAACCTGCCCAGATTGCTTGAACAATAGATGAAGCACGTTCAAATTGTTTTCAGCTTAATAACGTTATTATTGTGTGTGTGAGTAACACTAATTAAGGAATTGATCGGAAGGAGAAAACAAAAGATATTAGAGTGGAAGAAATTAGATTACATAATTAATTAGGATCAAATTAAAATAAATTAGGTAGAATTCATATTTTCACAATGACGTCTTTAATTTATGCATCTTCCTATATTATAAGGGAAAGGTTTTCATCTTTGTATCCCATTTGTAGTATTTGTGTTAGAAAAGATATATTAATGTTACATATGCAAAAATTGTTCATAGATAAATCTCTTATAAATTTTAGAAAATACAAAATAAATATACATTTATACACTTCTATTTGTTTCCCTAAGCATGACACATAATCTTTTTATAAAGGTCTTTTTGAATTGCTTATAGGTTGATAAACTTAATTTTAAAATACAACATGTTTTTAGCACACTAGATTAAA
The DNA here is from genome assembly GCA_022829125.1 of Lathyrus tuberosus. Taxonomy (NCBI): domain Eukaryota; kingdom Viridiplantae; phylum Streptophyta; class Magnoliopsida; order Fabales; family Fabaceae; genus Lathyrus; species Lathyrus tuberosus. Next base: position 721,339 of record JALAZF010000052.1, on the reverse strand, counting down.
AAATATACTTATATTAAAAATATATTAAATTAAATTTAAATATTTAATTATAATTTTATATAAAATATTCATTATCAATTTAAATACTTTAATATAAAATTTATAAAAAATATTTGTTATCAATTTAAATATTTAAATATTAATTTACATAAGTAAACAATAAAATAGTTGTGATTAAATAATATAAAAAACATCTAAGAAATAATCGTCATCAATACATGAAAGTAAAGGGACAAATCCACTCCATAAGACTCAGGGTATAAAACTAATTATCCAAAATGAAAGGTACAGTTTTTGGTCTCTATTTTTTACGACAGTTATCTTGAATCTTGAACTGGCTTAAAAGGTAAGGTAACCTGCCCAGATTGCTTGAACAATAGATGAAGCACGTTCAAATTGTTTTCAGCTTAATAACGTTATTATTGTGTGTGTGAGTAACACTAATTAAGGAATTGATCGGAAGGAGAAAACAAAAGATATTAGAGTGGAAGAAATTATATTACATAATTAATTAGGATCAAATTAAAATAAATTAGGTAGAATTCATATTTTCACAATGACGTCTTTAATTTATGCATCTTCCTATATTATAAGGGAAAGGTTTTCATCTTTGTATCCCATTTGTAGTATTTGTGTTAGAAAAGATATATTAATGTTACATATGCAAAAATTGTTCATAGATAAATCTCTTATAAATTTTAGAAAATACAAAATAAATATACGTTTATACACTTCTATTTGTTTCCCTAAGCATGACACATAATCTTTTTATAAAGGTCTTTTTGAATTGCTTATAGGTTGATAAACTTAATTTTAAAATACGACATGTTTTAAGCACACTAGATTAAAAAATATACTTATATTAAAAATATATTAAATTAAACTTAAATATTGAATTATAATTTTATATAAAATATTCATTATCAATTTAAATACTTTAATATAAATTTTATATAAAATATTTTTTATCAATTTAAATATTTAAATATTAAATTACATAAATAAACAATAAAATAGTTGTGATTAAATAATATGAAAAACAACTAAGAAATAATCGTCATCAATACATGAAAGTAAAGGGACAACTCCACTCCATAAGACTCAGGGTATAAAACTAATTATCCAAAATGAAAGGTACAGTTTTTGGTCTCTATTTTTTACGACAGTTATCTTGAATCTTGAACTGGCTTAAAAGGTAAGCTAACCTGCCCAGATTGCTTGAACAATAGATGAAGCACGTTCAAATTGTTTTCAGCTTAAAAACGTTATTATTGTGTGTGTGAGTAACACTAATTAAGGAATTGATCGGAAGGAGAAAACAAAAGATATTAGAGTGGAAGAAATTAGATTACGGAATTAATTAGGATCAAATTAAAATAAATTAGGTAGATTTCATATTTTCACAATTTCGTCTTTAATTTATGCATCTTCCTATATTATAAGGGAAAGGTTTTCATCTTTGTATCCCATTTGTAGTATTTGTGTTAGAAAAGATATATTAATGTTACATATGCAAAAATTGTTCATAGATAAATCTCTTATAAATTTTAGAAAATACAAAATAAATATACGTTTATACACTTCTATTTGTTTCTCTAAGCATGACACATAATCTTTTTATAAAGGTCTTTTTGAATTGCTTATAGGTTGATAAACTTAATTTTAAAATACAACATGTTTTTAGCACACTAGATTAAAAAATATACTTATATTAAATTAAATTTAAATATTTAATTATAATTTTATATAAAATATTCATTATCAATTTAAATACTTTAATATAAATTTTATAAAAAATATTTGTTATCAATTTAAATATTTAAATATTAATTTACATAAGTAAAAAATAAAATAGTTGTGATTAAATAATATAAAAAAAACTAAGAAATAATCGTCATCAATACATGAAAGTAAAGGGACAACTCCTGTAATACCCCGTAAATTTATAAACGCTCTGGTTAATATTATTATGATCAACTGGGTTCCGGAGTACTCTGAGTAATTATTTGATAAAATAATTAGAGTAAACTGACGAACTCAGAGTCGATTAAATTAATAGTATTTAACGTTGAGTTTTTATTAATTGATGCTTTTGAGCTAATTCGGACATTTAGTAGTGTTACTAAATATGATAGTTTTCTATACTATCTATTTTCCTTTTCATTTCCCTTGGGAAAACAAACAAAAAGATAGAAAGGTGGAAGAGAAGGGAAAAAGGGAAGGAAAGAAAGGAAGAGAAAGAGGAAGAAGAGGAAATTCTCTCAAAGCTCAAGAACATCATCAAGCAACAATTCTTCATCTAAATCGTCTCAGTATCAACCTCCTCGTCTAGTAATCCAGGTGGGTTCTAGTTAGACTCTTTAGAGTAGGATTATTTTGAGTTTAGAGTTAGATTAGAAATTGTGAAAATTGAATCTTTTTGCACAAAATTCGTGAATCTAACTGCTAAATGCAATGCTTGATTATATGTTATACTGGTTGTGATGTTATAACATGTTTTGATGCATTTTGATTGATGAAAATGGGATTTGGGGTTGATTTTGGATCAACCCGTAGCAGAAAATTCTGCAGGAACTTCTGCATTTTTCTCTGCCCATACGCGTATGGAGCATGTCAATACGCGTATGGAGCTGGTCAATACGCGTACGGCAAGGGCAATACGCGTATGGATGGCCGGGCATTTTGAGCAATACGCGTATCGTTTGGGGCAATACGCGTATGGCTGGGCGAGCATTTGGGCAATACGCGTACGGGGAGTGCCAATACGCGTACGGCCAGGAGAGTTACAGAATCCTGCTGTTGTGATTTATTTTTCCGATCGATTGTTTACAATGCCGTAACTTTTTGCACGTAACCCGGATTGGAACAATTTTGGTATCGTTGGAAAGATAATAAAATGTACTTTCTCATTTCAATGGTCTTAAGATTGTCGGCCGATTTAATTATATCGGGATTTTGAATTATTGTCGCTTTGTCGATTTTTATTTGTAAATGATGTGAAATTGTTGTGAAAATGCATGCTAAAATATGAGATAGGTAGCGTGAGCATTATTACCCTAAACAGTGTTGGAAGTGTGGAATGTTATGTGTGGCAACGCTCGTGCATGAAAGGCCGAGGCGTGTGCATTCTGTTTGTCAATAACCACAGTGATTTTGTGAGTGCGTTTCATGGGTCTCGAGCTCCTCTGAAACATATGCACCATTACTTGGCAGGTTTGAGTCCCATGTTAGTACGATTGGAGCCTACGGGTAGAGACTTGAGACGGCGTACGGTCCGTGAGAAGTGACGGATCACGGTGTACGGCCCGTGATCCCGAATCCAATTCGTATGCCAAGTAATTCGAGGATCCATGACTCGGATCTCCTTCTAGACGTAGAAGGGTACGGGAAAAGGGGATACCTTGGTATTGGTTATTGATATGTGAGTTCTTGAGTGTACGGACTCAGAACGTACTTCGGTACTTGTGAATCCTTGAGTTACAGGCTCAAGAGGTACTTCGGTACTAGTGTGAGTTTACAGGCTCACCGTGGCGGTTACTTGTGTGTGTGTACTCATGGTCTTTCCCCTTTCCCCATGGACATGAGTTAGGACTTTGTTAGAACCTTGTAAAGCCGAGAGGACTTTAAGATAGGGAACTCACTGAGATTTGATGTATCTCACCCCACTGTTGTTGTTTACATCACAGGTTCTGCAGGTTCGGCGAAGGGTAAGGACAAGGTTATTTGACTTTCCTTACGGATCGTGGTTTTGTGATGGCATGGCTTCCGCTATGGCGTTATGTTTTGAGATCATTGTATTGATCTAGTTCTTAGTTTTTATCATTTTGGAACATCTTGTATATGTAATGCCTTAGACTTTTAGGTGTTTTGCATTAGAGGCATTTATATATATAATGTGTTAACTAGGAACTTATTATGTTTCAGTACCAAAAAGTGAAACTCATGTATAATATATGATTTGATGCATGTATTATTATATGGGTCTTTACAGTTGGTATCAAAGCAGGTCGTATCCTCGACCTAGCCATGAAATAGAATAAGTGTTTCTTTCCGTTTCATATGCGGCGTGTCGCCATGGGTCTTGTCTATTATATTTATGGTATTGAGTCTGATCAACTTAATCCTATTGATATGGAATTCAGGAACATGGCTGATAGACGCAGAAACAACCGTGGAAGACCAAGGACTACTCCAGCTGGGACAGTTCCACAAGGTGATGAAGGGAATGCTCCTTTGTACCAGTTCATGCAACATATGGTGCAACAGATGAATGGAGGTCTTCATCCTCGGGTGGTTGTTCCAGAAGTTGTAGGCGGGAGTTTTCGGGATTTCATCCGCATGAATCCTCCAGAATTTCATGGCGGATTGGATCCTGTGGAAGCTCATGACTGGATTGCTGGCATGGAGAGAATCTTTCTGATGATTTACTGTAGTGAGGAGAACAAGGTAGTGTTTGCTTCTCACTCACTAAGAGGTCCTGCTGAGAGATGGTGGGATGTTGCTTCAGCTTTTATGACTATGCAAGGTGTGCCTAAAGTGTGGGGGCAGTTCAGGACTATTTTTATGGAAGAGTACCTTCCTAGTTCTTTGAGGATCCGAAGAGAGCTTGAAATCCAGCAGATGAGGCAATATTATATGATAGAGAACAGCTTGAGGAAAGTTCAGACAGAAGGGGATTCGCATAAGTCGAATCAGAATGAGTGTGGGAGGTCAAGCCAACAATTTCGGTCTAAGCAGCAAGCTTTCAAAAGGAAACGAGTCCAGAATTCTCGGACTAGTGCACCTCCTGGGTGTTGCACGTGTGGTAAGATGCATTTTGGCAGATGTCGCTTCAGAGGGGTAAAGTGTTACCAATGTCAGAAGGTGGGACACATGGTGAGGGATTGTCCTCAAGGTAGGAATCAGACACAAGGGAAGACTACTGGCCGAGTGTATACCTTGGATGCGAGGAAGGCAAAGGGTGACAATTCTTGATTGCGGGTACGTGTTTCGTAAATGGGCATTCTTGCTTTGTTTTATTTGATTGTGGGGCGACACATTCTTTTGTGTCCACGCGTTGCGTGAAGCGACTTGGGTTGCAAACTTTACCTTTGTTTCCTCCTATGGTGGTTACTACTGCCATGGATGAAATAGTCGAAACACCATTAATGTGTGAAAATTGTGTTTTGACGGTGAATGAAAGAGTCTTTCAAATTGATCTTATTTGTCTGCCGCTCAAGAAAGTGGATGTTGTTCTGGGAATGGATTGGCTTTCAGCTAATTCGGTTTTTATCAGTTGTGAGGAGAAGCTAATTATTATTCCATCTGCTGAGGCTACTCCGAAAGATGGAAGTAGTGAACAGCAAGTTCTGAGTATTCCAATAGTGTGTGAATTTCCTGAAGTGTTTCCTGAGGATGTTTCTTCTCTTCCTCCGGAGAGAGAAGTTGAGTTCTCTATTGACCTGATACCGGGAACGACTCCTATATCTGTTTCTCCGTATCGGATGGCACCGCTTGAATTAAGAGAATTAAAGGACCAATTAGAGGACTTGATGTCTAAGCATTTCGTTAGGCCTAGTGCTTCACCGTGGGGAGCTCCAGTGTTATTGGTAAAGAAGAAAGATGGGGGAATGCGGTTGTGCATTGATTATCGTAAGTTGAATAAAGTCACCATTAAGAATAAGTATCCCTTACCAAGGATAGACGACTTGTTAGATCAATTGAAAGGAGCCTGTGTGTTCTCGAAGATTGATTTACGGTCGGGTTATCACCAGATTCGAGTAAAGAGTTCCGATGTGCCAAAGACTACATTTAGAACCCGTTATGGTCATTACGAATTCTTAGTGATGCCTTTCGGTGTGACTAATGCTCCAGCTGTTTTTATGGATTACATGAACCGTATATTTCAGGCTTACTTGGACCAATTTGTGGTAATCTTTATTGACGACATTCTTATTTATTCTCGTACTCCACAAGAGCATGGAGAACATCTGAGGATTGTCTTATCGGTCTTGCAAGAGAAGAAATTGTTTGCTAAGTTGAGCAAGTGTGAGTTTTGGATGTCGGAAGTTAATTTTCTTGGACATGTGATATCTCGAGGTGGTGTGGCAGTGGATCCATCGAAAGTAGAAGCAGTGAGTGATTGGGAGAGACCGAGAAATGTTTCAGAAGTCAGAAGTTTCTTGGGATTGGCCGGTTACTATAGAAGGGTTATCAAGGGCTTTTCTCAATTGGCCTTACCAATGACGAAACTTACTCGGAAGGATGTTACGTTTGAATGGGATTCAGGTTGCGAACAAAGTTTTATGCATTTGAAGGAGAGTTTGACGAGTGCTCCAGTATTAATTATTCCTGATCCTAACAACTCTTATGAAGTATTCTGTGATGCTTCTAAGAGGGGATTAGGGGGTGTTCTGATGCAAGGTGGTCAAGTGGTAGCTTATGCTTCTCGACAGTTAAAAGTTCATGAGAAGAATTATCCGACTCATGATTTGGAACTAGCTGCAGTGGTTTTTGCACTGAAGGTGTGGCGTCATTATTTATATGGTGTACGTTTTGAAATGTTCAGTGACCACAAAAGTTTGAAGTATTTGTTTGATCAAAAGGAGTTAAATATGCGACAAAGAAGGTGGATGGAGTACTTAAAGGATTATGACTTAGAATTGAAGTATCATCCAGGAAAGGCGAATAAAGTAGCGGATGCTTTAAGTCGGAAAATGGTTCATAGCGCGGAATTGATGATTTTGGAGTATTCATTGTTGGAAAAGTTTAGGGATCTTAATCTCCAATTTGTGTGGACTCGGAATGGTGTAATTATGGGAAATTTGAATGTCAATTCTACTTTGAGAGTTGAGATTCAACAGGCACAATTGTTAGAGGAAGAGTTACAAGAGTTGTTACTTCAACCGGGCTTTACGCGAGCGACAGATGGTATTGTTTTGTTTAAACAACGGATTTGTGTTCCGAAGGATGAGACATTGAAAAGGAAAATTGTGGACGAAGCTCATAAAGGTACTTTTACGATACATCCTGGTTCTTCGAAGATGTATCAGGATTTAAAGAAGGATTATTGGTGGTCTGGGATGAAAAAGGATATAGCGGAATAGGTGTCAGAATGTGCAGTGTGCCAACAGGTGAAAATTGAACACCAAAGACCGGGCGGTTTGTTACAACCTTTGGATATTCCAGTTTGGAAGTGGGATAGTATTTCTATGGATTTTGCAGTGGGTTTACCCCGTACCCAAGGTGGGTATGATTCTATTTGGGTGATTGTAGATCGACTAACGAAATCTGCACACTTCTTAGCCGTAAAGACTACTCATAAGGCAAGTCATCTTGCAAGGTTGTTTATTGCTGAGATTGTGAGATTGCATGGTATTCCTTCTTGTATTGTGTCCGATAGAGATCCGAAGTTTACTTCGAGATTTTGGAAAGGGTTCCAACAAGCGATGGGTACGAATTTGCGTTTGAGCACGTCGAATCATCCTCAAACGGATGGTCAGACTGAGCGAACAATACAAACGATGGAAGATATGTTAAGAGCTTATGTGTTAGAGAGTAGAGGAAATTAGAAAGAACTTCTACCGTTAATTGAGTTTTCCTATAACAATAGTTACCATGCGAGCATTGGTATGGCTCCGTATGAAGCATTGTATGGGAGGAAGTGTAGAACACCTTTGTGTTGGGCTGAAATTGGCGAAGATGGAATTTTGGGACCCGAGATTATTCAAGAGACTACGGAAAAGATGCAAGTGATTCGTGAGAAAGTTAAACAAGCACAAGATCGGCAAAAGAGTTATGCTAATAATCGTCGGAGACCTTTGGAATTTGAGGAAGGTGACCATGTATTTCTGAAAGTTACTCCGAGATTGAGATTGAAAGGACCGTTTAAGTCGCGTAAGTTAAGTCCGAGATACGTGGGACCGTATCAGATTTTAGAAAGGATTGGTGAAGTTGCTTATAGATTAGCCTTACCACCCTCTCTATCCGAGATGCATGACGTTTTTCACGTATCTCAGCTCCGTAAGTTTATTCCTGATCCTCTTCAGCCAATTCTACCCGAATCAGTGGAAATTGAAGCGGATTTGACTTTTGAACCACAACCGAGTTGTATTGTGGGAAGGGAAACAAAAGTGTTAAGGAACAAAGATATTCCACTTGTTAAGGTGCAATGGGATATGACGCATCCGGGCGATGCTACTTGGGAACTAGAATCGGAAATGCGAGATTCTTATCCACATCTGTTCAGGTAATATTCTAAATTCGAGGACGAATTTCTATTTAAGGGGGGGAGGATGTAATACCCCGTAAATTTATAAACGCTCTGGTTAATATTATTATGATCAACTGGGTTCCGGAGTACTCTGAGTAATTATTTGATAAAATAATTAGAGTAAACTGACGAACTCAGAGTCGATTAAATTAATAGTATTTAACGTTGAGTTTTTATTAATTGATGCTTTTGAGCTAATTCGGACATTTAGTAGTGTTACTAAATATGATAGTTTTCTATACTATCTATTTTCCTTTTCATTTCCCTTGGGAAAACAAACAAAAAGATAGAAAGGTGGAAGAGAAGGGAAAAAGGGAAGGAAAGAAAGGAAGAGAAAGAGGAAGAAGAGGAAATTCTCTCAAAGCTCAAGAACATCATCAAGCAACAATTCTTCATCTAAATCGTCTCAGTATCAACCTCCTCGTCTAGTAATCCAGGTGGGTTCTAGTTAGACTCTTTAGAGTAGGATTATTTTGAGTTTAGAGTTAGATTAGAAATTGTGAAAATTGAATCTTTTTGCACAAAATTCGTGAATCTAACTGCTAAATGCAATGCTTGATTATATGTTATACTGGTTGTGATGTTATAACATGTTTTGATGCATTTTGATTGATGAAAATGGGATTTGGGGTTGATTTTGGATCAACCCGTAGCAGAAAATTCTGCAGGAACTTCTGCATTTTTCTCTGCCCATACGCGTATGGAGCATGTCAATACGCGTATGGAGCTGGTCAATACGCGTACGGCAAGGGCAATACGCGTATGGATGGCCGGGCATTTTGAGCAATACGCGTATCGTTTGGGGCAATACGCGTATGGCTGGGCGAGCATTTGGGCAATACGCGTACGGGGAGTGCCAATACGCGTACGGCCAGGAGAGTTACAGAATCCTGCTGTTGTGATTTATTTTTCCGATCGATTGTTTACAATGCCGTAACTTTTTGCACGTAACCCGGATTGGAACAATTTTGGTATCGTTGGAAAGATAATAAAATGTACTTTCTCATTTCAATGGTCTTAAGATTGTCGGCCGATTTAATTATATCGGGATTTTGAATTATTGTCGCTTTGTCGATTTTTATTTGTAAATGATGTGAAATTGTTGTGAAAATGCATGCTAAAATATGAGATAGGTAGCGTGAGCATTATTACCCTAAACAGTGTTGGAAGTGTGGAATGTTATGTGTGGCAACGCTCGTGCATGAAAGGCCGAGGCGTGTGCATTCTGTTTGTCAATAACCACAGTGATTTTGTGAGTGCGTTTCATGGGTCTCGAGCTCCTCTGAAACATATGCACCATTACTTGGCAGGTTTGAGTCCCATGTTAGTACGATTGGAGCCTACGGGTAGAGACTTGAGACGGCGTACGGTCCGTGAGAAGTGACGGATCACGGTGTACGGCCCGTGATCCCGAATCCAATTCGTATGCCAAGTAATTCGAGGATCCATGACTCGGATCTCCTTCTAGAAGTAGAAGGGTACGGGAAAAGGGGATACCTTGGTATTGGTTATTGATATGTGAGTTCTTGAGTGTACGGACTCAGAACGTACTTCGGTACTTGTGAATCCTTGAGTTACAGGCTCAAGAGGTACTTCGGTACTAGTGTGAGTTTACAGGCTCACCGTGGCGGTTACTTGTGTGTGTGTACTCATGGTCTTTCCCCTTTCCCCATGGACATGAGTTAGGACTTTGTTAGAACCTTGTAAAGCCGAGAGGACTTTAAGATAGGGAACTCACTGAGATTTGATGTATCTCACCCCACTGTTGTTGTTTACATCACAGGTTCTGCAGGTTCGGCGAAGGGTAAGGACAAGGTTATTTGACTTTCCTTACGGATCGTGGTTTTGTGATGGCATGGCTTCCGCTATGGCGTTATGTTTTGAGATAATTGTATTGATCTAGTTCTTAGTTTTTATCATTTTGGAACATCTTGTATATGTAATGCCTTAGACTTTTAGGTGTTTTGCATTAGAGGCATTTATATATATAATGTGTTAACTAGGAACTTATTATGTTTCAGTACCAAAAAGTGAAACTCATGTATAATATATGATTTGATGCATGTATTATTATATGGGTCTTTACAACTCCACTCCATAAGACTCAAGGTATAAAACTAATTATCCAAAATGAAAAGTACCGTTTTTGGTCTCTACTTTTTACGACAGTTATCTTGAATCTTGAACTGGCTTAAAAGGTAAGGTAACCTGCCCAGATTGCTTGAACAATAGATGAAGCACGTTCAAATTATTTTCAGCTTAATAACGTTATTATTGTGTGTGAGTAACACTCATTAAGGAATTGATCGGAAGGAGAAAACAAAAGATATTAGAGTGGAAGAAATTAGATTACGGAATTAATTAGGATCAAATTAAAATAAATTAGGTAGAATTCATATTTTCACAATTACGTCTTTAATTTATGCATCTTCCTACATTATAAGGGAAAGGTTTTCATCTTTGTATCACATTTGTAGTATTTGTGTTAGAAAAGATATATTAATGTTACATATGCAAAAATTGGTCATAGATAAATCTCTTATAAATTTTAGAAAATACAAAATAAATATACGTTTATACACTTCTATTTGTTTCCCTAAGCATGACACATAATCTTTATATAAAGGTCTTTTTGAATTGCTTATAGGTTGATAAACTTAATTTTAAAATACAACATGTTTTTAGCACACTAGATTAAAAAATATACTTATATTAAAAATATATTAAACTAAATTTAAATATTTAATTATAATTTTATATAAAATATTCATTATCAATTTAAATACTTTAATATAAATTTTATAAAAAATATTTGTTATCCATTTAAATATTTAAATATTAATTTACATAAGTAAACAATAAAATAGTTGTGATTAAATAATATTAAAAAAACAACTAAGAAATAATCGTCATCAATACATGAAAGTAAAGGGACAACTCCACTCCATAAGACTCAGGGTATAAAACTAATTATCCAAAATGAAAGGTACAGTTTTTGGTCTCTATTTTTTACGACAGTTATCTTGAATCTTGAACTGGCTTAAAAGGTAAGCTAACCTGCCCAGATTGCTTGAACAATAGATGAAGCACGTTCAAATTGTTTTCAGCTTAATAACGTTATTATTGTGTGTGTGAGTAACAGTAATTAAGGAATTGATCGGAAGGAGAAAACAAAAGATATTAGAGTGGAAGAAATTATATTACATAATTAATTAGGATCAAATTAAAATAAATTAGGTAGAATTCATATTTTCACAATGACGTCTTTAATTTATGCATCTTCCTATATTATAAGGGAAAGGGTTTCATCTTTGTATCCCATTTGTAGTATTTGTGTTAGAAAAGATATATTAATGTTACATATGCAAAAATTGTTCATAGATAAATCTCTTATAAATTTTAGAAAATACAAAATAGATATACGTTTATACACTTCTATTTGTTTCCCTAAGCAAGACACATAATCTTTTTATAAAGGTCTTTTTGAATTGCTTATAGGTTGATAAACTTAATTTTAAAATACAACATGTTTTTAGCACACTAGATTAAAAAATATACTTATATTAAATTAAATTTAAATATTTAATTATAATTTTATATAAAATATTCATTATCAATTTAAATACTTTAATATAAATTTTCTAAAAAATATTTGTTATCAATTTAAATATTTAAATATTAATTTACATAAGTAAACAATAAAATAGTTGTGATTAAATAATATTAAAAACAACTAAGAAATAATCGTCATCAATACATGAAAGTAAAGGGACAACTCCACTCCATAAGACTCAGGGTATAAAACTAATTACCCAAAATGAAAGGTACAGTTTTTGGTCTCTATTTTTTACGACAGTTATCTTGAAGCTTGAACTGGCTTAAAAGGTAAGCTAACCTGCCCAGATTGCTTGAACAATAGATGAAGCACGTTCAAATTGTTTTCAGCTTAATAACGTTATTATTGTGTGTGTGAGTTACACTAATTAAGGAATTGATCGGAAGGAGAAAACAAAAGATATTAGAGTGGAAGAAATTAGATAACATAATTAATTAGAATCAAATTAAAATAAATTAGGTTGAATTCATATTTTCACAATGACGTCTTTAATTTATGCATCTTCCTATATTATAAGGGAAAGGTTTTCATCTTTGTATCCCATTTGTAGTATTTGTGTTAGAAAAGATATATTAATGTTACATATGCAAAAATTGTTCATAGATAAATCTCTTATAAATTTTAGAAAATACAAAATAAATATACGTTTATACACTTCTATTTGTTTCCCTAAGCATGACACATAATCTTTTTATAAAGGTCTTTTTGAATTGCTTATAGTTTGATTAACTTAATTTTAAAATACAACATGTTTTTAGCACACTAGATTAAAAAATATACTTATATTAAAAATATATTAAATTAAATTTAAATTTTTAATTATAATTTTATATAAAATAATCATTATCAATTTAAATACTTTAATATAAATTTTATAAAAAATATTTGTTATCAATTTAAATATTTAAATATTAATTTACATAAGTAAACAATAAAATAGTTGTGATTAAATAATATAAAAAACAACCAAGAAATAATCGTCATCAATACATGAAAGTAAAGGGACAACTCCACTCCATAAGACTCAGGGTATAAAACTAATTATCCAAAATGAAAGGTACAGTTTTTGGTCTCTATTTTTTAAGACAGTTATCTTGAATTTTGAACTGGCTTAAAAGGTAAGCTAACCTGCCCAGATTGCTTGAAAAAAATAGATGAAGCACGTTCAAATTGTTTTCAGCTTAATAACGTTATTATTGTGTGTGTGAGTAACACTAATTAAGGAATTGATCGGAAGGAGAAAACAAAAGATATTAGAGTGGAAGAAATTAGATTACATAATTAATTAGGATCAAATTAAAATAAATTAGGTAGAATTCATATTTTCACAATGACGTCTTTAATTTATGCATCTTCCTATATTATAAGGGAAAGGTTTTCATCTTTGTATCCCATTTGTAGTATTTGTGTTAGAAAAGATATATTAATGTTACATATGCAAAAATTGTTCATAGATAAATCTCTTATAAATTTTAGAAAATACAAAATAAATATACGTTTATACACTTCTATTTGTTTCCCTAAGCATGAAACATAATCTTTTTATAAAGGTCTTTTTGAATTGCTTATAGGTTGATTAACTTAATTTTAAAATACAACATGTTTTTAGCGCACTAGATTAAAAAATATACTTATATTAAAAATATATTAAATTAAATTTAAATATTTAATTATAATTTTATATAAAATATTCATTATCAATTTAAATACTTTAATATAAATCTTATAGAAAATATTTGTTATCCATTTAAATATTTAAATATTAATTTACATAAGTAAACAATAAAATAGTTGTGATTAAATAATATAAAAAACAACTAAGAAATAATCGTCATCAATACATGAAAGTAAAGGGACAACTCCACTCCATAAGACTCAGGGTATAAAACTAATTATCCAAAATGAAAGGTACAGTTTTTGGTCTCTATTTTTTACGACAGTTATCTTGAATCTTGAACTGGCTTAAAAGGTAAGCTAACCTGCCCAGATTGCTTGAACAATAGATGAAGCACGTTCAAATTGTTTTCAGCTTAATAACGTTATTATTGTGTGTGTGAGTAACACTAATTAAGGAATTGATCGGAAGGAGAAAACAAAAGATATTAGAGTGGAAAAAATTAGATTACATAATTAATTAGGATCAAATTAAAATAAATTAGGTAGAATTCATATTTTCACAATGAGGTCTTTAATTTATGCATCTTCCTATATTATAAGTGAAAGGTTTTCATCTTTGTTTCCCATTTGTAGTATTTGTGTTAGAAAAGATATATTAATGTTACATATGCAAAAATTGTTCATAGATAAATCTCTTATAAATTTTAGAAAATACAAAATAGATATACGTTTATACACTTCTATTTGTTTCCCTAAGCAAGACACATAATCTTTTTATAAAGGTCTTTTTGAATTGCTTATAGGTTGATAAACTTAATTTTAAAATACAACATGTTTTTAGCACACTAGATTAAAAAATATACTTATATTAAATTAAATTTAAATATTTAATTATAATTTTATATAAAATATTCATTATCAATTTAAATACTTTAATATAAATTTTATAAAAAATATTTGTTATCAATTTAAATATTTAAATATTAATTTACATAAGTAAACAATAAAATAGTTGTGATTAAATAATATAAAAAACAACTAAGAAATAATCGTCATCAATACATGAAAGTAAAGGGACAACTCCACTCCATAAGACTCAGGGTATAAAACTAATTACCCAAAATGAAAGGTACAGTTTTTGGTCTCTATTTTTTAAGACGGTTATCTTGAATTTTGAACTGGCTTAAAAGGTAAGCTAACCTGCCTAGATTGCTTGAACAATAGATGAAGCACGTTCAAATTGTTTTCAGCTTAATAACGTTATTATTGTGTGTGTGTGAGTAACACTAATTAAGGAATTGATCGGAAGGAGAAAAGAAAAGATATTAGAGTGGAAGAAATTAGATTACATAATTAATTAGGATCAAATTAAAATAAATTAGGTAGAATTCATATTTTCACAATGACGTCTTTAATTTATGCAGCTTCCTATATTATAAGGGAAAGGTTTTCATCTTTGTATCCCATTTGTAGTATTTGTGTTAGAAAAGATATATTAATGTTACATATGCAAAAATTGTTCATAGATAAATCTCTTATAAATTTTAGAAAATACAAAATAAATATACGTTTATACACTTCTATTTGTTTCCCTAAGCATGAAACATAATCTTTTTATAAAGGTCTTTTTGAATTGCTTATAGGTTGATTAACTTAATTTTAAAATACAACATGTTTTTAGCACACTAGATTAAAAAATATATGTAAAGACCCATATAATAATACATGCATCAAATCATATATTATACATGAGTTTCACTTTTTTTTTGGTACTGAAACATAATAAGTTCCTAGTTAACACATTATATATATAAATGCCTCTAATGCAAAACACCTAAAAGTCTAAGGCATTACATATACAAGATGTTCCAAAATGATAAAAACTAAGAACTAGATCAATACAATGATCTCAAAACATAACGCCATAGCGGAAGCCATGCCATCACAAAACCACGATCCGTAAGGAAGGTCAAGTAACCTTGTCCTTACCCTTCGCCAAACCTGCAGAACCTGTGATGTAAACAACAACAGTGGGGTGAGATACATCAAATCTCAGTGAGTTCCCTATCTTAAAGTCCTCTCGGCTTTACAAGGTTCTAACAAAGTCCTAACTCATGTCCAAGGGGAAAGGGGAAAGACCATGAGTACACACACACAAGTAACCGCCACGGTGAGCCTGTAAACTCACACTAGTACCGGAGTACCTCTTGAGCCTGTAACTCAAGGATTCACAAAGTACCGAAATACGTTCTGAGTCCGTACACTCAAGAACTCACATATCAATAACCAAAACCAAGGTATCCCCTTTTCCCGTACCCTTCTACGTCTAGAAGGAGATCCGAGTCATGGATCCTCGAATTACTTGGCATACGAATTGGATTCGGGATCACGGGCCGTACACCGTGATCCGTCACTTCTCACGGACCGTACGCCGTCTCAAGTCTCTACCCGTAGGCTCCAATCGTACTAACATGGGACTCAAACCTGCCAAGTAATGGTGCATATGTTTCAGAGGAGCTCGAGACCCATGAAACGCACTCACAAAAACACTGTGGTTATTGACAAACAGAATGCACACGCCTCGGCCTTTCATGCACGAGCGTTGCCACACATAACATTCCACACTTCCAACACTGTTTAGGGTAATAATGCTCACGCTACCTATCTCATATTTTAGCATGCATTTTCACAACAATTTCACATCATTTACAAATAAAAATCGACAAAGCGACAATAATTCAAAATCCCGATATAATTAAATCGGCCGACAATCTTAAGACCATTGAAATGAGAAAGTACATTTTATTATCTTTCCAACGATACCAAAATTGTTCCAATCCGGGTTACGTGCAAAAAGTTACGGCATTGTAAACAATCGATCGGAAAAATAAATCACAACAGCAGGATTCTGTAACTCTCCTGGCCGTACGCGTATTGGCACTCCCCGTACGCGTATTGCCCAAATGCTCGCCCAGCCATACGCGTATTGCCCCAAACGATACGCGTATTGCTCAAAATGCCCGGCCATCCATACGCGTATTGCCCTTGCCGTACGCGTATTGACCAGCTCCATACGCGTATTGACATGCTCCATACGCGTATGGGCAGAGAAAAAAATGCAGAAGTTCCTGCAGAATTTTTCTGCTACGGGTTGATCCAAAATCAACCCCAAATCCCATTTTCATCAATCAAAATGCATCAAAACATGTTATAACATCACAACCAGTATAACATATAATCAAACATTGCATTTAGCAGTTAGATTCACGAATTTTGTGCAAAAAGATTCAATTTTCACAATTTCTAATCTAACTCTAAACTCAAAATAATCCTACTCTAAAGAGTCTAACTAGAACCCACCTGGATTACTAGACGAGGAGGTTGATACTGAGACGATTTAGATGAAGAATTGTTGCTTGATGATGTTCTTGAGCTTTGAGAGAATTTCCTCTTCTTCCTCTTTCTCTTCCTTTCTTTCCTTCCCTTTTTCCCTTCTCTTCCACCTTTCTATCTTTTTGTTTGTTTTCCCAAGGGAAATGAAAAGGAAAATAGATAGTATAGAAAACTATCATATTTAGTAACACTACTAAATGTCCGAATTAGCTCAAAAGCATCAATTAATAAAAACTCAACGTTAAATACTATTAATTTAATCGACTCTGAGTTCGTCAGTTTACTCTAATTATTTTATCAAATAATTACTCAGAGTACTCCGGAACCCAGTTGATCATAATAATATTAACCAGAGCGTTTATAAATTTACGGGGTATTACATCCTCCCCCCCTTAAATAGAAATTCGTCCTCGAATTTAGAATATTACCTGAACAGATGTGGATAAGAATCTCGCATTTCCGATTCTAGTTCCCAAGTAGCATCGCCCGGATGCGTTATATCCCATTGCACCTTAACAAGTGGAATATCTTTGTTCCTTAACACTTTTGTTTCCCTTCCCACAATACAACTCGGTTGTGGTTCAAAAGTCAAATCCGCTTCAATTTCCACTGATTCGGGTAGAATTGGCTGAAGAGGATCAGGAATAAACTTACGGAGCTGAGATACGTGAAAAACGTCATGCATCTCGGATAGAGAGGGTGGTAAGGCTAATCTATAAGCAACTTCACCAATCCTTTCTAAAAATCTGATACGGTCCCACGTATCTCGGACTTAACTTACGCGACTTAAACGGTCCTTTCAATCTCAATCTCGGAGTAACTTTCAGAAATACATGGTCACCTTCCTCAAATTCCAAAGGTCTCCGACGATTATCAGCATAACTCTTTTGCCGATCTTGTGCTTGTTTAACTTTCTCACGAATCACTTGCATCTTTTCCGTAGTCTCTTGAATAATCTCGGGTCCCAAAATTCCATCTTCGCCAATTTCAGCCCAACACAAAGGTGTTCTACACTTCCTCCCATACAATGCTTCATACGGAGCCATACCAATGCTCGCATGGTAACTATTGTTATAGGAAAACTCAATTAACGGTAGAAGTTCTTTCTAATTTCCTCTACTCTCTAACACATAAGCTCTTAACATATCTTCCATCGTTTGTATTGTTCGCTCAGTCTGACCATCCGTTTGAGGATGATTCGACGTGCTCAAACGCAAATTCGTACCCATCGCTTGTTGGAACCCTTTCCAAAATCTCGAAGTAAACTTCGGATCTCTATCGGACACAATACTAGAAGGAATACCATGCAATCTCACAATCTCAGCAATAAACAACCTTGCAAGATGACTTGCCTTATAAGTAGTCTTTACGGCTAAGAAGTGTGCAGATTTCGTTAGTCGATCTACAATCACCCAAATAGAATCATACCCACCTTGGGTACGGGGTAAACCCACTGCAAAATCCATAGAAATACTATCCCACTTCCAAACTGGAATATCCAAAGGTTGTAATAAACCGCCCGGTCTTTAGTGTTCAATCTTCACCTGTTGGCACACCGCACATTCTGACACATATCCCGCTATATCCTTTTTCATCCCAGGCCACCAATAATCCTTCTTTAAATCCTGATACATCTTTGAAGAACCAGGATGTATCGTAAAAGTACCTTTATGAGCTTCGTCTAAGATCTTCCTTTTCGATGCCTCATCCCTCGGAACACAAATCCTTTGATTAAACAGAACAATCCCATCTGTCGCTCGTGTAAAACCCGGTTGAAGTAACAACTCTTGTAACTCTTCCTCTAACAGTTGTGTCTGTTGAATCTCAACTCTCAAAGTAGAATTGACATTCAAATTTCCCATAATCACACCAGTCGGAGTCCACACAAACTGGAGATTAAGATCTCTAAACTTTTCCAACAATGAATACTCTAAAATCATCAATTCCGCACTATGAACCATTTTCCGACTTAAAGCATCCGCTACTTTATTCGCCTTTCCTGGATGATACTTCAATTCTAAGTCATAATCCTTTAAGTACTCCATCCACCTTCTTGGTCGCATATTCAACTCCTTTTGATCAAACAAATACTTCAAACTTTTGTGGTCACTGAACATTTCAAAACGTACACCATATAAATAATGACGCCACACCTTCAGTGCAAAAACCACTGTAGCTAGTTCCAAATCATGAGTCGGATAATTCTTCTCATGAACTTTTAACTGTCGAGAAGCATAAGCTACCACTTGACCACCTTGCATCAGAACACCCCCTAATCCCCTCTTAGAAGCATCACAGAATACTTCATAAGAGTTGTTAGGATCAGGAATAATTAATACTGGAGCACTCGTCAAACACTCCTTCAAATGCATAAAACTTTGTTCGCAACCTGAATCCCATTCAAACGTAACATCCTTCCGAGTAAGTTTCGTCATTGGTAAGGCCAATTGAGAAAAGCCCTTGATAACCCTTCTATAGTAACCGGCCAATCCCAAGAAACTTCTGACTTCTGAAACATTTCTCGGTCTCTCCCAATCACTCACTGCTTCTACTTTCGATGGATCCACTGCCACACCACCTCGAGATATCACATGTCCAAGAAAATTAACTTCCGACATCCAAAACTCACACTTGCTCAACTTAGCAAACAATTTCTTCTCTTGCAAGACCGATAAGACAATCCTCAGATGTTCTCCATGCTCTTGTGGAGTACGAGAATAAATAAGAATGTCGTCAAAAAAAGATTACCACAAATTGGTCCAAGTAAGCCTGAAATATACGGTTCATGTAATCCATAAAAACAGCTGGAGCATTAGTCACACCGAAAGGCATCACTAAGAATTCGTAATGACCATAACGGGTTCTAAATGTAGTCTTTGGCACATCGGAACTCTTCACTCGAATCTGATGATAACCCGACCGTAAATCAATCTTTGAGAACACACAGGCTCCTTTTAATTGATCTAACAAGTCGTCTATCCTTGGTAAGGGATACTTATTCTTAATGGTGACTTTATTCAACTTACGATAATCAATGCACAACCGCATTCCCCCATCTTTCTTCTTTACCAATAACACTGGAGCTCCCCACGGTGAAACACTAGGCCTAACGAAATGCTTAGACATCAAGTCCTCTAATTGGTCCTTTAATTCTCTTAATTCAAGCGGTGCCATCCGATACGGAGAAACAGATATAGGAGCCGTTCCCGGTATCAGGTCAATAGAGAACTCAACTTCTCTCTCCGGAGGAAGAGAAGAAACATCCTCAGGAAACACTTCAGGAAATTCACACACTATTGGAATACTCAGAACTTGCTGTTCACTACTTCCATCTTTCGGAGTAGCCTCAGCAGATGGAATAATAATTAGCTTCTCCTCACAACTGATAAAAAACCGAATTAGCTGAAAGCCAATCCATTCCCAGAACAACATCCACTTTCTTGAGCGGCAGACAAATAAGATCAATTTGAAAGACTCTTTCATTCACCGTCAAAACACAATTTTCACACATTAATGGTGTTTCGACTATTTCATCCATGGCAGTAGTAACCACCATAGGAGGAAACAAAGGTAAAGTTTGCAACCCAAGTCGCTTCACGCAACGCGTGGACACAAAAGAATGCGTCGCCCCACAATCAAATAAAACAAAGCAAGAATGCCCATTTACGAAACACGTACCCGCAATCAAAGAATTGTCACCCTTTGCCTTCCTCGCATCCAAGGTATACACTCGGCCAGTAGTCTTCCCTTGTGTCTGATTCCTACCTTGAGGACAATCCCTCACCATGTGTCCCACCTTCTGACATTGGTAACACTTTACCCCTCTGAAGCGACATCTGCCAAAATGCATCTTACCACACGTGCAACACCCAGGAGGTGCACTAGTCCGAGAATTCTGGACCCGTTTCCTTTTGAAAGCTTGCTACTTAGACCGAAATTGTTGGCTTGACCTCCCACACTCATTCTGATTCGACTTATGCGAATCCCCTTCTGTCTGAACTTTCCTCAAGCTGTTCTCTATCATATAATATTGCCTCATCTGCTGGATTTCAAGCTCTCTTCGGATCCTCAAAGAACTAGGAAGGTACTCTTCCATAAAAATAGTCCTGAACTGCCCCCACACTTTAGGCACACCTTGCATAGTCATAAAAGCTGAAGCAACATCCCACCATCTCTCAGCAGGACCTCTTAGTGAGTGAGAAGCAAACACTACCTTGTTCTCCTCACTACAGTAAATCATCAGAAAGATTCTCTCCATGCCAGCAATCCAGTCATGAGCTTCCACAGGATCCAATCCGCCATGAAATTCTGGAGGATTCATGCGGATGAAATCCCGAAAACTCCCGCCTACAACTTCTGGAACAACCACCCGAGGATGAAGACCTCCATTCATCTGTTGCACCATATGTTGCATGAACTGGTACAAAGGAGCATTCCCTTCATCACCTTGTGGAACTGTCCCAGCTGGAGTAGTCCTTGGTCTTCCACGGTTGTTTCTGCGTCTATCAGCCATGTTCCTGAATTCCATATCAATAGGATTAAGTTGATCAGACTCAATACCATAAATATAATAGACAAGACCCATGGCGACACGCCGCATATGAAACGGAAAGAAACACTTATTCTATTTCATGGCTAGGTCGAGGATACGACCTGCTTTGATACCAACTGTAAAGACCCATATAATAATACATGCATCAAATCATATATTATACATGAGTTTCACTTTTTGGTACTGAAACATAATAAGTTCCTAGTTAACACATTATATATATAAATGCCTCTAATGCAAAACACCTAAAAGTCTAAGGCATTACATATACAAGATGTTCCAAAATGATAAAAACTAAGAACTAGATCAATACAATGATCTCAAAACATAACGCCATAGCGGAAGCCATGCCATCACAAAACCACGATCCGTAAGGAAAGTCAAATAACCTTGTCCTTACCCTTCGCCGAACCTGCAGAACCTGTGATGTAAACAACAACAGTGGGGTGAGATACATCAAATCTCAGTGAGTTCCCTATCTTAAAGTCCTCTCGGCTTTACAAGGTTCTAACAAAGTCCTAACTCATGTCCAAGGGGAAAGGGGAAAGACCATGAGTACACACACACAAGTAACCGCCACGGTGAGCCTGTAAACTCACACTAGTACCGGAGTACCTCTTGAGCCTGTAACTCAAGGATTCACAAAGTACCGAAATACGTTCTGAGTCCGTACACTCAAGAACTCACATATCAATAACCAAAACCAAGGTATCCCCTTTTCCCGTACCCTTCTACGTCTAGAAGGAGATCCGAGTCATGGATCCTCGAATTACTTGGCATACGAATTGGATTCGGGATCACGGGCCGTACACCGTGATCCGTCACTTCTCACGGACCGTACGCCGTCTCAAGTCTCTACCCGTAGGCTCCAATCGTACTAACATGGGACTCAAACCTGCCAAGTAATGGTGCATATGTTTCAGAGGAGCTCGAGACCCATGAAACGCACTCACAAAAACACTGTGGTTATTGACAAACAGAATGCACACGCCTCGGCCTTTCATGCACGAGCGTTGCCACACATAACATTCCACACTTCCAACACTGTTTAGGGTAATAATGCTCACGCTACCTATCTCATATTTTAGCATGCATTTTCACAACAATTTCACATCATTTACAAATAAAAATCGACAAAGCGACAATAATTCAAAATCCCGATATAATTAAATCGGCCGACAATCTTAAGACCATTGAAATGAGAAAGTACATTTTATTATCTTTCCAACGATACCAAAATTGTTCCAATCCGGGTTACGTGCAAAAAGTTACGGCATTGTAAACAATCGATCGGAAAAATAAATCACAACAGCAGGATTCTGTAACTCTCCTGGCCGTACGCGTATTGGCACTCCCCGTACGCGTATTGCCCAAATGCTCGCCCAGCCATACGCGTATTGCCCCAAACGATACGCGTATTGCTCAAAATGCCCGGCCATCCATACGCGTATTGCCCTTGCCGTACGCGTATTGACCAGCTCCATACGCGTATTGACATGCTCCATACGCGTATGGGCAGAGAAAAAAATGTAGAAGTTCCTGCAGAATTTTTCTGCTACGGGTTGATCCAAAATCAACCCCAAATCCCATTTTCATCAATCAAAATGCATCAAAACATGTTATAACATCACAACCAGTATAACATATAATCAAACATTGCATTTAGCAGTTAGATTCACGAATTTTGTGCAAAAAGATTCAATTTTCACAATTTCTAATCTAACTCTAAACTCAAAATAATCCTACTCTAAAGAGTCTAACTAGAACCCACCTGGATTACTAGACGAGGAGGTTGATACTGAGACGATTTAGATGAAGAATTGTTGCTTGATGATGTTCTTGAGCTTTGAGAGAATTTCCTCTTCTTCCTCTTTCTCTTCCTTTCTTTCCTTCCCTTTTTCCCTTCTCTTCCACCTTTCTATCTTTTTGTTTGTTTTCCCAAGGGAAATGAAAAGGAAAATAGATAGTATAGAAAACTATCATATTTAGTAACACTACTAAATGTCCGAATTAGCTCAAAAGCATCAATTAATAAAAACTCAACGTTAAATACTATTAATTTAATCGACTCTGAGTTCGTCAGTTTACTCTAATTATTTTATCAAATAATTACTCAGAGTACTCCGGAACCCAGTTGATCATAATAATATTAACCAGAGCGTTTATAAATTTACGGGGTATTACAATATACTTATATTAAAAATATATTAAATTAAATTTAAATATTTAATTATAATTTTATATAAAATATTCATTATCAATTTAAATACTTTAATATAAATCTTATAGAAAATATTTGTTATCCATTTAAATATTTAAATATTAATTTACATAAGTAAACAATAAAATAGTTGTGATTAAATAATATAAAAAACAACTAAGAAATAATCGTCATCAATACATGAAAGTAAAGGGACAACTCCACTCCATAAGACTCAGGGTATAAAACTAATTATCCAAAATGAAAGGTACAGTTTTTGGTCTCTATTTTTTACGACAGTTATCTTGAATCTTGAACTGGCTTAAAAGGTAAGCTAACCTGCCCAGATTGCTTGAACAATAGATGAAGCACGTTCAAATTGTTTTCAGCTTAATAACGTTATTATTGTGTGTGTGAGTAACACTAATTAAGGAATTGATCGGAAGGAGAAAACAAAAGATATTAGAGTGGAAAAAATTAGATTACATAATTAATTAGGATCAAATTAAAATAAATTAGGTAGAATTCATATTTTCACAATGAGGTCTTTAATTTATGCATCTTCCTATATTATAAGTGAAAGGTTTTCATCTTTGTTTCCCATTTGTAGTATTTGTGTTAGAAAAGATATATTAATGTTACATATGCAAAAATTGTTCATAGATAAATCTCTTATAAATTTTAGAAAATACAAAATAGATATACGTTTATACACTTCTATTTGTTTCCCTAAGCAAGACACATAATCTTTTTATAAAGGTCTTTTTGAATTGCTTATAGGTTGATAAACTTAATTTTAAAATACAACATGTTTTTAGCACACTAGATTAAAAAATATACTTATATTAAATTAAATTTAAATATTTAATTATAATTTTATATAAAATATTCATTATCAATTTAAATACTTTAATATAAATTTTATAAAAAATATTTGTTATCAATTTAAATATTTAAATATTAATTTACATAAGTAAACAATAAAATAGTTGTGATTAAATAATATAAAAAACAACTAAGAAATAATCGTCATCAATACATGAAAGTAAAGGGACAACTCCACTCCATAAGACTCAGGGTATAAAACTAATTACCCAAAATGAAAGGTACAGTTTTTGGTCTCTATTTTTTAAGACGGTTATCTTGAATTTTGAACTGGCTTAAAAGGTAAGCTAACCTGCCTAGATTGCTTGAACAATAGATGAAGCACGTTCAAATTGTTTTCAGCTTAATAACGTTATTATTGTGTGTGTGTGAGTAACACTAATTAAGGAATTGATCGGAAGGAGAAAAGAAAAGATATTAGAGTGGAAGAAATTAGATTACATAATTAATTAGGATCAAATTAAAATAAATTAGGTAGAATTCATATTTTCACAATGACGTCTTTAATTTATGCATCTTCCTATATTATAAGGGAAAGGTTTTCATCTTTGTATCCCATTTGTAGTATTTGTGTTAGAAAAGATAATATAATGTTACATATGCAAAAATTGGTCATAGATAAATCTCTTATAAATTTTAGAAAATACAAAATAAATATACGTTTATACACTTCTATTTGTTTCCCTAAGCATGACACATAATCTTTATATAAAGGTCTTTTTGAATTGCTTATAGGTTGATAAACTTAATTTTAAAATACAACATGTTTTTAGCACACTAGATTAAAAAATATACTTATATTAAAAATATATTAAATTAAATTTAAATATTTAATTATATTTTTATATAAAATGTTCATTATCAATTTAAATACTTTAATATAAATTTTATAAAAAATATTTGTTATCCATTTAAATATTTAAATATTAATTTACATAAGTAAACAATAAAATAGTTGTGATTAAATAATATAAAAAACAACTAAGAAATAATCGTCATCAATACATGAAAGTAAAGGGACAACTCCACTCCATAAGACTCAGGGTATAAAACTAATTATCCAAAATGAAAGGTACAGTTTTTGGTCTCTATTTTTTACGACAGTTATCTTGAATCTTGAACTGGCTTAAAAGGTAAGCTAACCTGCCCAGATTGCTTGAACAATAGATGAAGCACGTTCAAATTGTTTTCAGCTTAATAACGTTATTATTGTGTGTGTGAGTAACACTAATTAAGGAATTGATCAGAAGGAGAAAACAAAAGATATTAGAGTGGAAAAAATTAGATTACATAATTAATTAGGATCAAATGAAAATAAATTAGGTAGAATTCATATTTTCACAATGAGGTCTTTAATTTATGCATCTTCCTATATTATAAGTGAAAGGTTTTCATCTTTGTTTCCCATTTGTAGTATTTGTGTTAGAAAAGATATGTTAATGTTACATATGCAAAAATTGTTCATAGATAAATCTCTTATAAATTTTAGAAAATAAAAAATAGATATACGTTTATACACTTCTATTTGTTTCCCTAAGCAAGACACATAATCTTTTTATAAAGGTCTTTTTGAATTGCTTATAGGTTGATAAACTTAATTTTAAAATACAACATGTTTTTAGCACACTAGATTAAAAAATATACTTATATTAAATTAAATTTAAATATTTAATTATAATTATATATAAAATATTCATTATCAATTTAAATACTTTAATATAAATTTTCTAAAAAATATTTGTTATCAATTTAAATATTTAAATATTAATTTACATAAGTAAACAATAAAATAGTTGTGATTAAATAATATTAAAAACAACTAAGAAATAATCGTCATCAATACATGAAAGTAAAGGGACAACTCCACTCCATAAGACTCAGGGTATAAAACTAATTACCCAAAATGAAAGGTACAGTTTTTGGTCTCTATTTTTTACGACAGTTATCTTGAATCTTGAACTGGCTTAAAAGGTAAGCTAACCTGCCCAGATTGCTTGAACAATAGATGAAGCACGTTCAAATTGTTTTCAGCTTAATAACGTTATTATTGTGTGTGTGAGTTACACTAATTAAGGAATTGATCGGAAGGAGAAAACAAAAGATATTAGAGTGGAAGAAATTAGATAACATAATTAATTAGAATCAAATTAAAATAAATTAGGTTGAATTCATATTTTCACAATGACGTCTTTAATTTATGCATCTTCCTATATTATAAGGGAAAGGTTTTCATCTTTGTATCCCATTTGTAGTATTTGTGTTAGAAAAGATATATTAATGTTACATATGCAAAAATTGTTCATAGATAAATCTCTTATAAATTTTAGAAAATACAAAATAAATATACGTTTATACACTTCTATTTGTTTCCCTAAGCATGACACATAATCTTTTTATAAAGGTCTTTTTGAATTGCTTATAGGTTGATTAACTTAATTTTAAAATACAACATGTTTTTAGCACACTAGATTAAAAAATATACTTATATTAAAAATATATTAAATTAAATTTAAATATTTAATTATAATTTTATATAAAATAATCATTATCAATTTAAATACTTTAATATAAATTTTATAAAAAATATTTGTTATCAATTTAAATATTTAAATATTAATTTACATAAGTAAACAATAAAATAGTTGTGATTAAATAATATAAAAAACAACTAAGAAATAATCGTCATCAATACATGAAAGTAAAGGGACAACTCCACTCCATAAGACTCAGGGTATAAAACTAATTATCCAAAATGAAAGGTACAGTTTTTGGTCTCTATTTTTTAAGACAGTTATCTTGAATTTTGAACTGGCTTAAAAGGTAAGCTAACCTGCCCAGATTGCTTGAAAAAATAGATGAAGCACGTTCAAATTGTTTTCAGCTTAATAACGTTATTATTGTGTGTGTGAGTAACACTAATTAAGGAATTGATCGGAAGGAGAAAACAAAAGATATTAGAGTGGAAGAAATTAGATTACATAATTAATTAGGATCAAATTAAAATAAATTAGGTAGAATTCATATTTTCACAATGACGTCTTTAATTTATGCATCTTCCTATATTATAAGGGAAAGGTTTTCATCTTTGTATCCCATTTGTAGTATTTGTGTTAGAAAACATATATTAATGTTACATATGCAAAAATTGTTCATAGATAAATCTCTTATAAATTTTAGAAAATACAAAATAAATATACGTTTATACACTTCTATTTGTTTCCCTAAGCATGAAACATAATCTTTTTATAAAGGTCTTTTTGAATTGCTTATAGGTTGATTAACTTAATTTTAAAATACAACATGTTTTTAGCACACTAGATTAAAAAATATACTTATATTAAAAATATATTAAATTAAATTTAAATATTTAATTATAATTTTATATAAAATATTCATTATCAATTTAAATACTTTAATATAAATCTTATAGAAAATATTAGTTATCCATTTAAATATTTAAATATTAATTTACATAAGTAAACAATAAAATAGTTGTGATTAAATAATATAAAAAACAACTAAGAAATAATCGTCATCAATACATGAAAGTAAAGGGACAACTCCACTCCATAAGACTCAGGGTATAAAACTAATTATCCAAAATGAAAGGTACAGTTTTTGGTCTCTATTTTTTACGACAGTTATCTTGAATCTTGAACTGGCTTAAAAGGTAAGCTAACCTGCCCAGATTGCTTGAACAATAGATGAAGCACGTTCAAATTGTTTTCAGCTTAATAACGTTATTATTGTGTGTGTGAGTAACACTAATTAAGGAATTGATCGGAAGGAGAAAACAAAAGATATTAGAGTGGAAAAACTTAGATTACATAATTAATTAGGATCAAATTAAAATAAATTAGGTAGAATTCATATTTTCACAATGAGGTCTTTAATTTATGCATCTTCCTATATTATAAGTGAAAGGTTTTCATCTTTGTTTCCCATTTGTAGTATTTGTGTTAGAAAAGATATATTAATGTTACATATGCAAAAATTGTTCATAGATAAATCTCTTATAAATTTTAGAAAATACAAAATAGATATACGTTTATACACTTCTATTTGTTTCCCTAAGCAAGACACATAATCTTTTTATAAATGTCTTTTTGAATTGCTTATAGGTTGATAAACTTAATTTTAAAATACAACATGTTTTTAGCACACTAGATTAAAAAATATACTTATATTAAATTAAATTTAAATATTTAATTATAATTTTATATAAAATATTCATTATCAATTTAAATACTTTAATATAAATTTTATAAAAAATATTTGTTATCAATTTAAATATTTAAATATTAATTTACATAAGTAAACAATAAAATAGTTGTGATTAAATAATATGAAAAACAACTAAGAAATAATCGTCATCAATACATGAAAGTAAAGGGACAACTCCACTCCATAAGACTCAGGGTATAAAACTAATTACCCAAAATGAAAGGTACAGTTTTTGGTCTCTATTTTTTAAGACGGTTATCTTGAATTTTGAACTGGCTTAAAAGGTAAGCTAACCTGCCAAGATTGCTTGAACAATAGATGAAGCACGTTCAAATTGTTTTCAGCTTAATAACGTTATTATTGTGTGTGTGTGAGTAACACTAATTAAGGAATTGATCGGAAGGAGAAAAGAAAAGATATTAGAGTGGAAGAAATTAGATTACATAATTAATTAGGATCAAATTAAAATAAATTAGGTAGAATTCATATTTTCACAATGACGTCTTTAATTTATGCATCTTCCTATATTATAAGGGAAAGGTTTTCATCTTTGTATCCCATTTGTAGTATTTGTGTTAGAAAAGATAATATAATGTTACATATGCAAAAATTGGTCATAGATAAATCTCTTATAAATTTTAGAAAATACAAAATAAATATACGTTTATACACTTCTATTTGTTTCCCTAAGCATGACACATAATCTTTATATAAAGGTCTTTTTGAATTGCTTATAGGTTGATAAACTTAATTTTAAAATACAACATGTTTTTAGCACACTAGATTAAAAAATATACTTATATTAAAAATATATTAAATTAAATTTAAATATTTAATTATATTTTTATATAAAATGTTCATTATCAATTTAAATACTTTAATATAAATTTTATAAAAAATATTTGTTATCCATTTAAATATTTAAATATTAATTTACATAAGTAAACAATAAAATAGTTGTGATTAAATAATATAAAAAACAACTAAGAAATAATCGTCATCAATACATGAAAGTAAAGGGACAACTCCACTCCATAAGACTCAGGGTATAAAACTAATTATCCAAAATGAAAGGTACAGTTTTTGGTCTCTATTTTTTACGACAGTTATCTTGAATCTTGAACTGGCTTAAAAGGTAAGCTAACCTGCCCAGATTGCTTGAATAATAGATGAAGCACGTTCAAATTGTTTTCAGCTTAATAACGTTATTATTGTGTGTGTGAGTAACACTAATTAAGGAATTGATCGGAAGGAGAAAACAAAAGATATTAGAGTGGAAAAAATTAGATTACATAATTAATTAGGATCAAATTAAAATAAATTAGGTAGAATTCATATTTTCACAATGAGGTCTTTAATTTATGCATCTTCCTATATTATAAGTGAAAGGTTTTCATCTTTGTTTCCCATTTGTAGTATTTGTGTTAGAAAAGATATATTAATGTTACATATGCAAAAATTGTTCATAGATAAATCTCTTATAAATTTTAGAAAATACAAAATAGATATACGTTTATACACTTCTATTTGTTTCCCTAAGCAAGACACATAATCTTTTTATAAAGGTCTTTTTGAATTGCTTATAGGTTGATAAACTTAATTTTAAAATACAACATGTTTTTAGCACACTAGATTAAAAAATATACTTATATTAAATTAAATTTAAATATTTAATTATAATTTTATATAAAATATTCATTATCAATTTAAATACTTTAATATAAATTTTATAAAAAATATTTGTTATCAATTTAAATATTTAAATATTAATTTACATAAGTAAACAATAAAATAGTTGTGATTAAATAATATAAAAAACAACTTAGAAATAATCGTCATCAATACATGAAAGTAAAGGGACAACTCCACTCCATAAGACTCAGGGTATAAAACTAATTACCCAAAATGAAAGGTACAGTTTTTGGTCTCTATTTTTTACGACAGTTATCTTGAATCTTGAACTGGCTTAAAAGGTAAGCTAACTTGCCCAGATTGCTTGAACAATAGATGAAGCACGTTCAAATTGTTTTCAGCTTAATAACGTTATTATTGTGTGTGTGAGTTACACTAATTAAGGAATTGATCGGAAGGAGAAAACAAAAGATGTTAGAGTGGAAGAAATTAGATAACATAATTAATTAGAATCAAATTAAAATAAATTAGGTTGAATTCATATTTTCACAATGACGTCTTTAATTTATGCATCTTCCTATATTATAAGGGAAAGGTTTTCATCTTTGTATCCCATTTGTAGTATTTGTGTTAGAAAAGATATATTATGTTACATATGCAAAAATTGTTCATAGATAAATCTCTTATAAATTTTAGAAAATACAAAATAAATATACGTTTATACACTTCTATTTGTTTCCCTAAGCATGACACATAATCTTTTTATAAAGGTCTTTTTGAATTGCTTATAGGTTGATTAACTTAATTTTAAAATACAACATGTTTTTAGCACACTAGATTAAAAAATATACTTATATTAAAAATATATTAAATTAAATTTAAATATTTAATTATAATTTTATATAAAATATTCATTATCAATTTAAATACTTTAATATAAAATTTATAAAAAATATTTGTTATCAATTTAAATATTTAAATATTAATTTACATAAGTAAAAAATAAAATAGTTGTGATTAAATAATATAAAAAAAACTAAGAAATAATCGTCATCAATACGTGAAAGTAAAGGGACAACTCCACTCCATAAGACTCAAGGTATAAAACTAATTATCCAAAATGAAAAGTACAGTTTTTGGTCTCTATTTTTTACGACAGTTATCTTGAATCTTGAACTGGCTTAAAAGGTAAGGTAACCTGCCCAGATTGCTTGAACAATAGATGAAGCACGTTCAAATTGTTTTCAGCTTAATAACGTTATTATTGTGTGTGAGTAACACTCATTAAGGAATTGATCGGAAGGAGAAAACCAAAGATATTAGAGTGGAAGAAATTAGATTACGGAATTAATTAGGATCAAATTAAAATAAATTAGGTAGAATTCATATTTTCACAATTACGTCTTTAATTTATGCATCTTCCTATATTATAAGGGAAATGTTTTCATCTTTGTATCCCATTTGTAGTATTTGTGTTAGAAAAGATATATTAATGTTACATATGCAAAAATTGGTCATAGATAAATCTCTTATAAATTTTAGAAAATACAAAATAAATATACGTTTATACACTTCTATTTGTTTCCCTAAGCATGACACATAATCTTTTTATAAAGGTCTTTTTGAATTGCGTATAGGTTAATAAACTTAATTTTAAAATACAACATGTTTTTAGCACACTAGATTAAAAAATATACTTATATTAAAAATATATTAAACTAAATTTAAATATTTAATTATAATTTTATATAAAATATTCATTATCAATTTAAATACTTTAATATAAATTTTATAAAAAATATTTGTTATCCATTTAAATATTTAAATATTAATTTACATAAGTAAACAATAAAATAGTTATGATTAAATAATATAAAAAACAACTAAGAAATAATCGTCATCAATACATGAAAGTAAAGGGACAACTCCACTCCATAAGACTCAGGGTATAAAACTAATTATCCAAAATGAAAGGTACAGTTTTTGGTCTCTATTTTTTACGACAGTTATCTTGAATCTTGAACTGGCTTAAAAGGTAAGCTAACCTGCCCAGATTGCTTGAATAATAGATGAAGCACGTTCAAATTGTTTTCAGCTTAATAACGTTATTATTGTGTGTGTGAGTAACACTAATTAAGGAATTGATCGGAAGGAGAAAACAAAAGATATTAGAGTGGAAAAAATTAGATTACATAATTAATTAGGATCAAATTAAAATAAATTAGGTAGAATTTATATTTTCACAATGAGGTCTTTAATTTATGCATCTTCCTATATTATAAGTGAAAGGTTTTCATCTTTGTTTCCCATTTGTAGTATTTGTGTTAGAAAAGATATATTAATGTTACATATGCAAAAATTGTTCATAGATAAGTCTCTTATAAATTTTAGAAAATACAAAATAGATATACGTTTATACACTTCTATTTGTTTCCCTAAGCAAGACACATAATCTTTTTATAAAGGTCTTTTTGAATTGCTTATAGGTTGATAAACTTAATTTTAAAATACAACATGTTTTTAGCACACTAGATTAAAAAATATACTTATATTAAATTAAATTTAAATATTTAATTATAATTTTATATAAAATATTCATTATCAATTTAAATACTTTAATATAAATTTTATAAAAAATATTTGTTATCAATTTAAATATTTAAATATTAATTTACATAAGTAAACAATAAAATAGTTGTGATTAAATAATATAAAAAACAACTTAGAAATAATCGTCATCAATACATGAAAGTAAAGGGACAACTCCACTCCATAAGACTCAGGGTATAAAACTAATTACCCAAAATGAAAGGTACAGTTTTTGGTCTCTATTTTTTACGACAGTTATCTTGAATCTTGAACTGGCTTAAAAGGTAAGCTAACTTGCCCAGATTGCTTGAACAATAGATGAAGCACGTTCAAATTGTTTTCAGCTTAATAACGTTATTATTGTGTGTGTGAGTTACACTAATTAAGGAATTGATCGGAAGGAGAAAACAAAAGATGTTAGAGTGGAAGAAATTAGATAACATAATTAATTAGAATCAAATTAAAATAAATTAGGTTGAATTCATATTTTCACAATGACGTCTTTAATTTATGCATCTTCCTATATTATAAGGGAAAGGTTTTCATCTTTGTATCCCATTTGTAGTATTTGTGTTAGAAAAGATATATTATGTTACATATGCAAAAATTGTTCATAGATAAATCTCTTATAAATTTTAGAAAATACAAAATAAATATACGTTTATACACTTCTATTTGTTTCCCTAAGCATGACACATAATCTTTTTATAAAGGTCTTTTTGAATTGCTTATAGGTTGATTAACTTAATTTTAAAATACAACATGTTTTTTGCACACTAGATTAAAAAATATACTTATATTAAAAATATATTAAATTAAATTTAAATATTTAATTATAATTTTATATAAAATATTCATTATCAATTTAAATACTTTAATATAAAATTTATAAAAAATATTTGTTATCAATTTAAATATTTAAATATTAATTTACATAAGTAAAAAATAAAATAGTTGTGATTAAATAATATAAAAAAAACTAAGAAATAATCGTCATCAATACGTGAAAGTAAAGGGACAACTCCACTCCATAAGACTCAAGGTATAAAACTAATTATCCAAAATGAAAAGTACAGTTTTTGGTCTCTATTTTTTACGACAGTTATCTTGAATCTTGAACTGGCTTAAAAGGTAAGGTAACCTGCCCAGATTGCTTGAACAATAGATGAAGCACGTTCAAATTGTTTTCAGCTTAATAACGTTATTATTGTGTGTGAGTAACACTCATTAAGGAATTGATCGGAAGGAGAAAACCAAAGATATTAGAGTGGAAGAAATTAGATTACGGAATTAATTAGGATCAAATTAAAATAAATTAGGTAGAATTCATATTTTCACAATTACGTCTTTAATTTATGCATCTTCCTATATTATAAGGGAAATGTTTTCATCTTTGTATCCCATTTGTAGTATTTGTGTTAGAAAAGATATATTAATGTTACATATGCAAAAATTGGTCATAGATAAATCTCTTATAAATTTTAGAAAATACAAAATAAATATACGTTTATACACTTCTATTTGTTTCCCTAAGCATGACACATAATCTTTTTATAAAGGTCTTTTTGAATTGCGTATAGGTTAATAAACTTAATTTTAAAATACAACATGTTTTTAGCACACTAGATTAAAAAATATACTTATATTTAAAATATATTAAACTAAATTTAAATATTTAATTATAATTTTATATAAAATATTCATTATCAATTTAAATACTTTAATATAAATTTTATAAAAAATATTTGTTATCCATTTAAATATTTAAATATTAATTTACATAAGTAAACAATAAAATAGTTGTGATTAAATAATATAAAAAACAACTAAGAAATAATCGTCATCAATACATGAAAGTAAAGGGACAACTCCACTCCATAAGACTCAGGGTATAAAACTAATTATCCAAAATGAAAGGTACAGTTTTTGGTCTCTATTTTTTACGACAGTTATCTTGAATCTTGAACTGGCTTAAAAGGTAAGCTAACCTGCCCAGATTGCTTGAACAATAGATGAAGCACGTTCAAATTGTTTTCAGCTTAATAACGTTATTATTGTGTGTGTGAGTAACACTAATTAAGGAATTGATCGGAAGGAGAAAACAAAAGATATTAGAGTGGAAAAAATTAGATTACATAATTAATTAGGATCAAATTAAAATAAATTATGTAGAATTCATATTTTCACAATGAGGTCTTTAATTTATGCATCTTCCTATATTATAAGTGAAAGGTTTTCATCTTTGTTTCCCATTTGTAGTATTTGTGTTAGAAAAGATATATTAATGTTACATATGCAAAAATTGTTCATAGATAAGTCTCTTATAAATTTTAGAAAATACAAAATAGATATACGTTTATACACTTCTATTTGTTTCCCTAAGCAAGACACATAATCTTTTTATAAAGGTCTTTTTGAATTGCTTATAGGTTGATAAACTTAATTTTAAAATACAACATGTTTTTAGCACACTAGATTAAAAAATATACTTATATTAAATTAAATTTAAATATTTAATTATAATTTTATATAAAATATTCATTATCAATTTAAATACTTTAATATAAATTTTATAAAAAATATTTGTTATCAATTTAAATATTTAAATATTAATTTACATAAGTAAACAATAAAATAGTTGTGATTAAATAATATAAAAAACAACTTAGAAATAATCGTCATCAATACATGAAAGTAAAGGGACAACTCCACTCCATAAGACTCAGGGTATAAAACTAATTACCCAAAATGAAAGGTACAGTTTTTGGTCTCTATATTTTACGACAGTTATCTTGAATCTTGAACTGGCTTAAAAGGTAAGCTAACCTGCCCAGATTGCTTGAACAATAGATGAAGCACGTTCAAATTGTTTTCAGCTTAATAACGTTATTATTGTGTGTGTGAGTTACACTAATTAAGGAATTGATCGGAAGGAGAAAACAAAAGATGTTAGAGTGGAAGAAATTAGATAACATAATTAATTAGAATCAAATTAAAATAAATTAGGTTGAATTCATATTTTCACAATGACGTCTTTAATTTATGCATCTTCCTATATTATAAGGGAAAGGTTTTCATCTTTGTATCCCATTTGTAGTATTTGTGTTAGAAAAGATATATTATGTTACATATGCAAAAATTGTTCATAGATAAATCTCTTATAAATTTTAGAAAATACAAAATAAATATACGTTTATACACTTCTATTTGTTTCCCTAAGCATGACACATAATCTTTTTATAAAGGTCTTTTTGAATTGCTTATAGGTTGATTAACTTAATTTTAAAATACAACATGTTTTTAGCACACTAGATTAAAAAATATACTTATATTAAAAATATATTAAATTAAATTTAAATATTTAATTATAATTTTATATAAAATATTCATTATCAATTTAAATACTTTAATATAAAATTTATAAAAAATATTTGTTATCAATTTAAATATTTAAATATTAATTTACATAAGTAAAAAATAAAATAGTTGTGATTAAATAATATAAAAAAAACTAAGAAATAATCGTCATCAATACGTGAAAGTAAAGGGACAACTCCACTCCATAAGACTCAAGGTATAAAACTAATTATCCAAAATGAAAAGTACAGTTTTTGGTCTCTATTTTTTACGACAGTTATCTTGAATCTTGAACTGGCTTAAAAGGTAAGGTAACCTGCCCAGATTGCTTGAACAATAGATGAAGCACGTTCAAATTGTTTTCAGCTTAATAACGTTATTATTGTGTGTGAGTAACACTCATTAAGGAATTGATCGGAAGGAGAAAACCAAAGATATTAGAGTGGAAGAAATTAGATTACGGAATTAATTAGGATCAAATTAAAATAAATTAGGTAGAATTCATATTTTCACAATTACGTCTTTAATTTATGCATCTTCCTATATTATAAGGGAAATGTTTTCATCTTTGTATCCCATTTGTAGTATTTGTGTTAGAAAAGATATATTAATGTTACATATGCAAAAATTGGTCATAGATAAATCTCTTATAAATTTTAGAAAATACAAAATAAATATACGTTTATACACTTCTATTTGTTTCCCTAAGCATGACACATAATCTTTTTATAAAGGTCTTTTTGAATTGCGTATAGGTTAATAAACTTAATTTTAAAATACAACATGTTTTTAGCACACTAGATTAAAAAATATACTTATATTAAAAATATATTAAACTAAATTTAAATATTTAATTATAATTTTATATAAAATATTCATTATCAATTTAAATACTTTAATTTAAATTTTATAAAAAATATTTGTTATCCATTTAAATATTTAAATATTAATTTACATAAGTAAACAATAAAATAGTTGTGATTAAATAATATAAAAAACAACTAAGAAATAATCGTCATCAATACATGAAAGTAAAGGGACAACTCCACTCCATAAGACTCAGGGTATAAAACTAATTATCCAAAATGAAAGGTACAGTTTTTGGTCTCTATTTTTTACGACAGTTATCTTGAATCTTGAACTGGCTTAAAAGGTAAGCTAACCTGCCCAGATTGCTTGAACAATAGATGAAGCACGTTCAAATTGTTTTCAGCTTAATAACGTTATTATTGTGTGTGTGAGTAACACTAATTAAGGAATTGATCGGAAGGAGAAAACAAAAGATATTAGAGTGGAAAAAATTAGATTACATAATTAATTAGGATCAAATTAAAATAAATTATGTAGAATTCATATTTTCACAATGAGGTCTTTAATTTATGCATCTTCCTATATTATAAGTGAAAGGTTTTCATCTTTGTATCCCATTTGTAGTATTTGTGTTAGAAAAGATATATTAATGTTACATATGCAAAAATTGTTCATAGATAAGTCTCTTATAAATTTTAGAAAATACAAAATAGATATACGTTTATACACATCTATTTGTTTCCCTAAGCAAGACACATAATCTTTTTATAAAGGTCTTTTTGAATTGCTTATAGGTTGATAAACTTAATTTTAAAATACAACATGTTTTTAGCACACTAGATTAAAAAATATACTTATATTAAATTAAATTTAAATATTTAATTATAATTTTATATAAAATAATCATTATCAATTTAAATACTTTAAAATAAATTTTATAAAAAATATTTGTTATCAATTTAAATATTTAAATATTAATTTACATAAGTAAACAATAAAATAGTTGTGATTAAATAATATAAAAAACAACTAAGAAATAATCGTCATCAATACATGAAAGTAAAGGGACAACTCCACTCCATAAGACTCAGGGTATAAAACTAATTATCCAAAATGAAAGGTACAGTTTTTGGTCTCTATTTTTTACGACAGTTATCTTGAATCTTGAACTGGCTTAAAAGGTAAGCTAACCTGCCCAGATTGCTTGAACAATAGATGAAGCACGTTCAAATTGTTTTCAGCTTAATAACGTTATTATTGTGTGTGTGAGTAACACTAATTAAGGAATTGATCGGAAGGAGAAAACAAAAGATATTAGAGTGGAAAAAATTAGATTACATAATTAATTAGGATCAAATTAAAATAAATTAGGTAGAATTCATATTTTCACAATGAGGTCTTTAATTTATGCATCTTCCTATATTATAAGTGAAAGGTTTTCATCTTTGTTTCCCATTTGTAGTATTTGTGTTAGAAAAGATATATTAATGTTACATATGCAAAAATTGTTCATAGATAAATCTCTTATAAATTTTAGAAAATACAAAATAGATATACGTTTATACACTTCTATTTGTTTCCCTAAGCAAGACACATAATCTTTTTATAAAGGTCTTTTTGAATTGCTTATAGGTTGATAAACTTAATTTTAAAATACAACATGTTTTTAGCACACTAGATTAAAAAATATACTTATATTAAATTTAATTTAAATATTTAATTATAATTTTATATAAAATATTCATTATCAATTTAAATACTTTAATATAAATTTTATAAAAAATATTTGTTATCAATTTAAATATTTAAATATTAATTTACATAAGTAAACAATAAAATAGTTGTGATTAAATAATATAAAAAACAACTAAGAAATAATCGTCATCAATACATGAAAGTAAAGGGACAACTCCACTCCATAAGACTCAGGGTATAAAACTAATTACCCAAAATGAAAGGTACAGTTTTTGGTCTCTATTTTTTACGACAGTTATCTTGAATCTTGAACTGGCTTAAAAGGTAAGCTAACCTGCCCAGATTGCTTGAACAATAGATGAAGCACGTTCAAATTGTTTTCAGCTTAATAACGTTATTATTGTGTGTGTGAGTTACACTAATTAAGGAATTGATCGGAAGGAGAAAACAAAAGATATTAGAGTGGAAGAAATTAGATTACATAATTAATTAGAATCAAATTAAAATAAATTAGGTTGAATTCATATTTTCACAATGACGTCTTTAATTTATGCATCTTCCTATATTATAAGGGAAAGGTTTTCATCTTTGTATCCCATTTGTAGTATTTGTGTTAGAAAAGATATATTAATGTTACATATGCAAAAATTGTTCATAGATAAATCTCTTATAAAT
Source organism: Lathyrus tuberosus (assembly GCA_022829125.1). Classification (NCBI taxonomy): domain Eukaryota; kingdom Viridiplantae; phylum Streptophyta; class Magnoliopsida; order Fabales; family Fabaceae; genus Lathyrus; species Lathyrus tuberosus. The sequence continues at coordinate 681,843 of JALAZF010000052.1, read as the reverse complement.
TTTAGAAAATACAAAATAAATATACGTTTATACACTTCTATTTGTTTCCCTAAGCATGAAACATAATCTTTTTATAAAGGTCTTTTTGAATTGCTTATAGGTTGATTAACTTAATTTTAAAATACAACATGTTTTTAGCACACTAGATTAAAAAATATACTTATATTAAATTAAATTTAAATATTTAATTATAATTTTATATAAAATATTCATTATCAATTTAAATACTTTAATATAAATTTTATAAAAAATATTTGTTATCAATTTAAATATTTAAATATTAATTTACATAAGTAAACAATAAAATAGTTGTGATTAAATAATATAAAAAACAACTTAGAAATAATCGTCATCAATACATGAAAGTAAAGGGACAACTCCACTCCATAAGACTCAGGGTATAAAACTAATTACCCAAAATGAAAGGTACAGTTTTTGGTCTCTATATTTTACGACAGTTATCTTGAATCTTGAACTGGCTTAAAAGGTAAGCTAACCTGCCCAGATTGCTTGAACAATAGATGAAGCACGTTCAAATTGTTTTCAGCTTAATAACGTTATTATTGTGTGTGTGAGTTACACTAATTAAGGAATTGATCGGAAGGAGAAAACAAAAGATGTTAGAGTGGAAGAAATTAGATAACATAATTAATTAGAATCAAATTAAAATAAATTAGGTTGAATTCATATTTTCACAATGACGTCTTTAATTTATGCATCTTCCTATATTATAAGGGAAAGGTTTTCATCTTTGTATCCCATTTGTAGTATTTGTGTTAGAAAAGATATATTATGTTACATATGCAAAAATTGTTCATAGATAAATCTCTTATAAATTTTAGAAAATACAAAATAAATATACGTTTATACACTTCTATTTGTTTCCCTAAGCATGACACATAATCTTTTTATAAATGTCTTTTTGAATTGCTTATAGGTTGATTAACTTAATTTTAAAATACAACATGTTTTTAGCACACTAGATTAAAAAATATACTTATATTAAAAATATATTAAATTAAATTTAAATATTTAATTATAATTTTATATAAAATATTCATTATCAATTTAAATACTTTAATATAAAATTTATAAAAAATATTTGTTATCAATTTAAATATTTAAATATTAATTTACATAAGTAAAAAATAAAATAGTTGTGATTAAATAATATAAAAAAAACTAAGAAATAATCGTCATCAATACGTGAAAGTAAAGGGACAACTCCACTCCATAAGACTCAAGGTATAAAACTAATTATCCAAAATGAAAAGTACAGTTTTTGGTCTCTATTTTTTACGACAGTTATCTTGAATCTTGAACTGGCTTAAAAGGTAAGGTAACCTGCCCAGATTGCTTGAACAATAGATGAAGCACGTTCAAATTGTTTTCAGCTTAATAACGTTATTATTGTGTGTGTGAGTAACACTCATTAAGGAATTGATCGGAAGGAGAAAACCAAAGATATTAGAGTGGAAGAAATTAGATTACATAATTAATTAGAATCAAATTAAAATAAATTAGGTTGAATTCATATTTTCACAATGACGTCTTTAATTTATGCATCTTCCTATATTATAAGGGAAAGGTTTTCATCTTTGTATCCCATTTGTAGTATTTGTGTTAGAAAAGATATATTAATGTTACATATGCAAAAATTGTTCATAGATAAGTCTCTTATAAATTTTAGAAAATACAAAATAGATATACGTTTATACACTTCTATTTGTTTCCCTAAGCAAGACACATAATCTTTTTATAAAGGTCTTTTTGAATTGCTTATAGGTTGATAAACTTAATTTTAAAATACAACATGTTTTTAGCACACTAGATTAAAAAATATACTTATATTAAATTAAATTTAAATATTTAATTATAATTTTATATAAAATATTCATTATCAATTTAAATACTTTAATATAAATTTTATAAAAAATATTTGTTATCAATTTAAATATTTAAATATTAATTTACATAAGTAAACAATAAAATAGTTGTGATTAAATAATATAAAAAACAACTAAGAAATAATCGTCATCAATACATGAAAGTAAAGGGACAACTCCACTCCATAAGACTCAGGGTATAAAACTAATTACCCAAAATGAAAGGTACAGTTTTTGGTCTCTATTTTTTACGACAGTTATCTTGAATCTTGAACTGGCTTAAAAGGTAAGCTAACCTGCCCAGATTGCTTGAACAATAGATGAAGCACGTTCAAATTGTTTTCAGCTTAATAACGTTATTATTGTGTGTGTGAGTTACACTAATTAAGGAATTGATCGGAAGGAGAAAACAAAAGATATTAGAGTGGAAGAAATTAGATTACATAATTAATTAGAATCAAATTAAAATAAATTAGGTTGAATTCATATTTTCACAATGACGTCTTTAATTTATGCATCTTCCTATATTATAAGGGAAAGGTTTTCATCTTTGTATCCCATTTGTAGTATTTGTGTTAGAAAAGATATATTAATGTTACATATGCAAAAATTGTTCATAGATAAATCTCTTATAAATTTTAGAAAATACAAAATAAATATACGTTTATACACTTCTATTTGTTTCCCTAAGCATGAAACATAATCTTTTTATAAAGGTCTTTTTGAATTGCTTATAGGTTGATTAACTTAATTTTAAAATACAACATGTTTTTAGCACACTAGATTAAAAAATATACTTATATTAAATTAAATTTAAATATTTAATTATAATTTTATATAAAATATTCATTATCAATTTAAATACTTTAATATAAATTTTATAAAAAATATTTGTTATCAATTTAAATATTTAAATATTAATTTACATAAGTAAACAATAAAATAGTTGTGATTAAATAATATAAAAAACAACTTAGAAATAATCGTCATCAATACATGAAAGTAAAGGGACAACTCCACTCCATAAGACTCAGGGTATAAAACTAATTACCCAAAATGAAAGGTACAGTTTTTGGTCTCTATATTTTACGACAGTTATCTTGAATCTTGAACTGGCTTAAAAGGTAAGCTAACCTGCCCAGATTGCTTGAACAATAGATGAAGCACGTTCAAATTGTTTTCAGCTTAATAACGTTATTATTGTGTGTGTGAGTTACACTAATTAAGGAATTGATCGGAAGGAGAAAACAAAAGATGTTAGAGTGGAAGAAATTAGATAACATAATTAATTAGAATCAAATTAAAATAAATTAGGTTGAATTCATATTTTCACAATGACGTCTTTAATTTATGCATCTTCCTATATTATAAGGGAAAGGTTTTCATCTTTGTATCCCATTTGTAGTATTTGTGTTAGAAAAGATATATTATGTTACATATGCAAAAATTGTTCATAGATAAATCTCTTATAAATTTTAGAAAATACAAAATAAATATACGTTTATACACTTCTATTTGTTTCCCTAAGCATGACACATAATCTTTTTATAAATGTCTTTTTGAATTGCTTATAGGTTGATTAACTTAATTTTAAAATACAACATGTTTTTAGCACACTAGATTAAAAAATATACTTATATTAAAAATATATTAAATTAAATTTAAATATTTAATTATAATTTTATATAAAATATTCATTATCAATTTAAATACTTTAATATAAAATTTATAAAAAATATTTGTTATCAATTTAAATATTTAAATATTAATTTACATAAGTAAAAAATAAAATAGTTGTGATTAAATAATATAAAAAAAACTAAGAAATAATCGTCATCAATACGTGAAAGTAAAGGGACAACTCCACTCCATAAGACTCAAGGTATAAAACTAATTATCCAAAATGAAAAGTACAGTTTTTGGTCTCTATTTTTTACAACAGTTATCTTGAATCTTGAACTGGCTTAAAAGGTAAGGTAACCTGCCCAGATTGCTTGAACAATAGATGAAGCACGTTCAAATTGTTTTCAGCTTAATAACGTTATTATTGTGTGTGTGAGTAACACTCATTAAGGAATTGATCGGAAGGAGAAAACCAAAGATATTAGAGTGGAAGAAATTAGATTACATAATTAATTAGAATCAAATTAAAATAAATTAGGTTGAATTCATATTTTCACAATGACGTCTTTAATTTATGCATCTTCCTATATTATAAGGGAAAGGTTTTCATCTTTGTATCCCATTTGTAGTATTTGTGTTAGAAAAGATATATTAATGTTACATATGCAAAAATTGTTCATAGATAAGTCTCTTATAAATTTTAGAAAATACAAAATAGATATACGTTTATACACTTCTATTTGTTTCCCTAAGCAAGACACATAATCTTTTTATAAAGGTCTTTTTGAATTGCTTATAGGTTGATAAACTTAATTTTAAAATACAACATGTTTTTAGCACACTAGATTAAAAAATATACTTATATTAAATTAAATTTAAATATTTAATTATAATTTTATATAAAATATTCATTATCAATTTAAATACTTTAATATAAATTTTATAAAAAATATTTGTTATCAATTTAAATATTTAAATATTAATTTACATAAGTAAACAATAAAATAGTTGTGATTAAATAATATAAAAAACAACTTAGAAATAATCGTCATCAATACATGAAAGTAAAGGGACAACTCCACTCCATAAGACTCAGGGTATAAAACTAATTACCCAAAATGAAAGGTACAGTTTTTGGTCTCTATATTTTACGACAGTTATCTTGAATCTTGAACTGGCTTAAAAGGTAAGCTAACCTGCCCAGATTGCTTGAACAATAGATGAAGCACGTTCAAATTGTTTTCAGCTTAATAACGTTATTATTGTGTGTGTGAGTTACACTAATTAAGGAATTGATCGGAAGGAGAAAACAAAAGATGTTAGAGTGGAAAAAATTAGATAACATAATTAATTAGAATCAAATTAAAATAAATTAGGTTGAATTCATATTTTCACAATGACGTCTTTAATTTATGCATCTTCCTATATTATAAGTGAAAGGTTTTCATCTTTGTTTCCCATTTGTAGTATTTGTGTTAGAAAAGATATATTAATGTTACATATGCAAAAATTGTTCATAGATAAGTCTCTTATAAATTTTAGAAAATACAAAATAGATATACGTTTATACACTTCTATTTGTTTCCCTAAGCAAGACACATAAACTTTTTATAAAGGTCTTTTTGAATTGCTTATAGGTTGATAAACTTAATTTTAAAATACAACATGTTTTTAGCACACTAGATTAAAAAATATACTTATATTAAATTAAATTTAAATATTTAATTATAATTTTATATAAAATATTCATTATCAATTTAAATACTTTAATATAAATTTTATAAAAAATATTTGTTATCAATTTAAATATTTAAATATTAATTTACATAAGTAAACAATAAAATAGTTGTGATTAAATAATATAAAAAACAACTTAGAAATAATCGTCATCAATACATGAAAGTAAAGGGACAACTCCACTCCATAAGACTCAGGGTATAAAACTAATTACCCAAAATGAAAGGTACAGTTTTTGGTCTCTATATTTTACGACAGTTATCTTGAATCTTGAACTGGCTTAAAAGGTAAGCTAACCTGCCCAGATTGCTTGAACAATAGATGAAGCACGTTCAAATTGTTTTCAGCTTAATAACGTTATTATTGTGTGTGTGAGTTACACTAATTAAGGAATTGATCGGAAGGAGAAAACAAAAGATGTTAGAGTGGAAGAAATTAGATAACATAATTAATTAGAATCAAATTAAAATAAATTAGGTTGAATTCATATTTTCACAATGACGTCTTTAATTTATGCATCTTCCTATATTATAAGGGAAAGGTTTTCATCTTTGTATCCCATTTGTAGTATTTGTGTTAGAAAAGATATATTATGTTACATATGCAAAAATTGTTCATAGATAAATCTCTTATAAATTTTAGAAAATACAAAATAAATATACGTTTATACACTTCTATTTGTTTCCCTAAGCATGACACATAATCTTTTTATAAAGGTCTTTTTGAATTGCTTATAGGTTGATTAACTTAATTTTAAAATACAACATGTTTTTAGCACACTAGATTAAAAAATATACTTATATTAAAAATATATTAAATTAAATTTAAATATTTAATTATAATTTTATATAAAATATTCATTATCAATTTAAATACTTTAATATAAAATTTATAAAAAATATTTGTTATCAATTTAAATATTTAAATATTAATTTACATAAGTAAAAAATAAAATAGTTGTGATTAAATAATATAAAAAAAACTAAGAAATAATCGTCATCAATACGTGAAAGTAAAGGGACAACTCCACTCCATAAGACTCAAGGTATAAAACTAATTATCCAAAATGAAAAGTACAGTTTTTGGTCTCTATTTTTTACGACAGTTATCTTGAATCTTGAACTGGCTTAAAAGGTAAGGTAACCTGCCCAGATTGCTTGAACAATAGATGAAGCACGTTCAAATTGTTTTCAGCTTAATAACGTTATTATTGTGTGTGAGTAACACTCATTAAGGAATTGATCGGAAGGAGAAAACCAAAGATATTAGAGTGGAAGAAATTAGATTACGGAATTAATTAGGATCAAATTAAAATAAATTAGGTAGAATTCATATTTTCACAATTACGTCTTTAATTTATGCATCTTCCTATATTATAAGGGAAATGTTTTCATCTTTGTATCCCATTTGTAGTATTTGTGTTAGAAAAGATATATTAATGTTACATATGCAAAAATTGGTCATAGATAAATCTCTTATAAATTTTAGAAAATACAAAATAAATATACGTTTATACACTTCTATTTGTTTCCCTAAGCATGACACATAATCTTTTTATAAAGGTCTTTTTGAATTGCGTATAGGTTAATAAACTTAATTTTAAAATACAACATGTTTTTAGCACACTAGATTAAAAAATATACTTATATTAAAAATATATTAAACTAAATTTAAATATTTAATTATAATTTTATATAAAATATTCATTATCAATTTAAATACTTTAATATAAATTTTATAAAAAATATTTGTTATCCATTTAAATATTTAAATATTAATTTACATAAGTAAACAATAAAATAGTTGTGATTAAATAATATAAAAAACAACTAAGAAATAATCGTCATCAATACATGAAAGTAAAGGGACAACTCCACTCCATAAGACTCAGGGTATAAAACTAATTATCCAAAATGAAAGGTACAGTTTTTGGTCTCTATTTTTTACGACAGTTATCTTGAATCTTGAACTGGCTTAAAAGGTAAGCTAACCTGCCCAGATTGCTTGAACAATAGATGAAGCACGTTCAAATTGTTTTCAGCTTAATAACGTTATTATTGTGTGTGTGAGTAACACTAATTAAGGAATTGATCGGAAGGAGAAAACAAAAGATATTAGAGTGGAAAAAATTAGATTACATAATTAATTAGGATCAAATTAAAATAAATTATGTAGAATTCATATTTTCACAATGAGGTCTTTAATTTATGCATCTTCCTATATTATAAGTGAAAGGTTTTCATCTTTGTATCCCATTTGTAGTATTTGTGTTAGAAAAGATATATTAATGTTACATATGCAAAAATTGTTCATAGATAAGTCTCTTATAAATTTTAGAAAATACAAAATAGATATACGTTTATACACATCTATTTGTTTCCCTAAGCAAGACACATAATCTTTTTATAAAGGTCTTTTTGAATTGCTTATAGGTTGATAAACTTAATTTTAAAATACAACATGTTTTTAGCACACTAGATTAAAAAATATACTTATATTAAATTAAATTTAAATATTTAATTATAATTTTAAATAAAATAATCATTATCAATTTAAATACTTTAAAATAAATTTTATAAAAAATATTTGTTATCAATTTAAATATTTAAATATTAATTTACATAAGTAAACAATAAAATAGTTGTGATTAAATAATATAAAAAACAACTAAGAAATAATCGTCATCAATACATGAAAGTAAAGGGACAACTCCACTCCATAAGACTCAGGGTATAAAACTAATTATCCAAAATGAAAGGTACAGTTTTTGGTCTCTATTTTTTACGACAGTTATCTTGAATCTTGAACTGGCTTAAAAGGTCAGCTAACCTGCCCAGATTGCTTGAACAATAGATGAAGCACGTTCAAATTGTTTTCAGCTTAATAACGTTATTATTGTGTGTGTGAGTAACACTAATTAAGGAATTGATCGGAAGGAGAAAACAAAAGATATTAGAGTGGAAAAAATTAGATTACATAATTAATTAGGATCAAATTAAAATAAATTAGGTAGAATTCATATTTTCACAATGAGGTCTTTAATTTATGCATCTTCCTATATTATAAGTGAAAGGTTTTCATCTTTGTTTCCCATTTGTAGTATTTGTGTTAGAAAAGATATATTAATGTTACATATGCAAAAATTGTTCATAGATAAATCTCTTATAAATTTTAGAAAATACAAAATAGATATACGTTTATACACTTCTATTTGTTTCCCTAAGCAAGACACATAATCTTTTTATAAAGGTCTTTTTGAATTGCTTATAGGTTGATAAACTTAATTTTAAAATACAACATGTTTTTAGCACACTAGATTAAAAAATATACTTATATTAAATTTAATTTAAATATTTAATTATAATTTTATATAAAATATTCATTATCAATTTAAATACTTTAATATAAATTTTATAAAAAATATTTGTTATCAATTTAAATATTTAAATATTAATTTACATAAGTAAACAATAAAATAGTTGTGATTAAATAATATTAAAAACAACTAAGAAATAATCGTCATCAATACATGAAAGTAAAGGGACAACTCCACTCCATAAGACTCAGGGTATAAAACTAATTACCCAAAATGAAAGGTACAGTTTTTGGTCTCTATTTTTTACGACAGTTATCTTGAATCTTGAACTGGCTTAAAAGGTAAGCTAACCTGCCCAGATTGCTTGAACAATAGATGAAGCACGTTCAAATTGTTTTCAGCTTAATAACGTTATTATTGTGTGTGTGAGTAACACTAATTAAGGAATTGATCGGAAGGAGAAAACAAAAGATATTAGAGTGGAAGAAATTAGATTACATAATTAATTAGAATCAAATTAAAATAAATTAGGTTGAATTCATATTTTCACAATGACGTCTTTAATTTATGCATCTTCCTATATTATAAGGGAAAGGTTTTCATCTTTGTATCCCATTTGTAGTATTTGTGTTAGAAAAGATATATTAATGTTACATATGCAAAAATTGTTCATAGATAAGTCTCTTATAAATTTTAGAAAATACAAAATAGATATACGTTTATACACTTCTATTTGTTTCCCTAAGCAAGACACATAATCTTTTTATAAAGGTCTTTTTGAATTGCTTATAGGTTGATAAACTTAATTTTAAAATACAACATGTTTTTAGCACACTAGATTAAAAAATATACTTATATTAAATTAAATTTAAATATTTAATTATAATTTTATATAAAATATTCATTATCAATTTAAATACTTTAATATAAATTTTATAAAAAATATTTGTTATCAATTTAAATATTTAAATATTAATTTACATAAGTAAACAATAAAATAGTTGTGATTAAATAATATAAAAAACAACTTAGAAATAATCGTCATCAATACATGAAAGTAAAGGGACAACTCCACTCCATAAGACTCAGGGTATAAAACTAATTACCCAAAATGAAAGGTACAGTTTTTGGTCTCTATATTTTACGACAGTTATCTTGAATCTTGAACTGGCTTAAAAGGTAAGCTAACCTGCCCAGATTGCTTGAACAATAGATGAAGCACGTTCAAATTGTTTTCAGCTTAATAACGTTATTATTGTGTGTGTGAGTTACACTAATTAAGGAATTGATCGGAAGGAGAAAACAAAAGATGTTAGAGTGGAAGAAATTAGATAACATAATTAATTAGAATCAAATTAAAATAAATTAGGTTGAATTCATATTTTCACAATGACGTCTTTAATTTATGCATCTTCCTATATTATAAGGGAAAGGTTTTCATCTTTGTATCCCATTTGTAGTATTTGTGTTAGAAAAGATATATTATGTTACATATGCAAAAATTGTTCATAGATAAATCTCTTATAAATTTTAGAAAATACAAAATAAATATACGTTTATACACTTCTATTTGTTTCCCTAAGCATGACACATAATCTTTTTATAAAGGTCTTTTTGAATTGCTTATAGGTTGATTAACTTAATTTTAAAATACAACATGTTTTTAGCACACTAGATTAAAAAATATACTTATATTAAAAATATATTAAATTAAATTTAAATATTTAATTATAATTTTATATAAAATATTCATTATCAATTTAAATACTTTAATATAAAATTTATAAAAAATATTTGTTATCAATTTAAATATTTAAATATTAATTTACATAAGTAAAAAATAAAATAGTTGTGATTAAATAATATAAAAAAAACTAAGAAATAATCGTCATCAATACGTGAAAGTAAAGGGACAACTCCACTCCATAAGACTCAAGGTATAAAACTAATTATCCAAAATGAAAAGTACAGTTTTTGGTCTCTATTTTTTACGACAGTTATCTTGAATCTTGAACTGGCTTAAAAGGTAAGGTAACCTGCCCAGATTGCTTGAACAATAGATGAAGCACGTTCAAATTGTTTTCAGCTTAATAACGTTATTATTGTGTGTGAGTAACACTCATTAAGGAATTGATCGGAAGGAGAAAACCAAAGATATTAGAGTGGAAGAAATTAGATTACGGAATTAATTAGGATCAAATTAAAATAAATTAGGTAGAATTCATATTTTCACAATTACGTCTTTAATTTATGCATCTTCCTATATTATAAGGGAAATGTTTTCATCTTTGTATCCCATTTGTAGTATTTGTGTTAGAAAAGATATATTAATGTTACATATGCAAAAATTGGTCATAGATAAATCTCTTATAAATTTTAGAAAATACAAAATAAATATACGTTTATACACTTCTATTTGTTTCCCTAAGCATGACACATAATCTTTTTATAAAGGTCTTTTTGAATTGCGTATAGGTTAATAAACTTAATTTTAAAATACAACATGTTTTTAGCACACTAGATTAAAAAATATACTTATATTAAAAATATATTAAACTAAATTTAAATATTTAATTATAATTTTATATAAAATATTCATTATCAATTTAAATACTTTAATATAAATTTTATAAAAAATATTTGTTATCCATTTAAATATTTAAATATTAATTTACATAAGTAAACAATAAAATAGTTGTGATTAAATAATATAAAAAACAACTAAGAAATAATCGTCATCAATACATGAAAGTAAAGGGACAACTCCACTCCATAAGACTCAGGGTATAAAACTAATTATCCAAAATGAAAGGTACAGTTTTTGGTCTCTATTTTTTACGACAGTTATCTTGAATCTTGAACTGGCTTAAAAGGTAAGCTAACCTGCCCAGATTGCTTGAACAATAGATGAAGCACGTTCAAATTGTTTTCAGCTTAATAACGTTATTATTGTGTGTGTGAGTAACACTAATTAAGGAATTGATCGGAAGGAGAAAACAAAAGATATTAGAGTGGAAAAAATTAGATTACATAATTAATTAGGATCAAATTAAAATAAATTATGTAGAATTCATATTTTCACAATGAGGTCTTTAATTTATGCATCTTCCTATATTATAAGTGAAAGGTTTTCATCTTTGTATCCCATTTGTAGTATTTGTGTTAGAAAAGATATATTAATGTTACATATGCAAAAATTGTTCATAGATAAGTCTCTTATAAATTTTAGAAAATACAAAATAGATATACGTTTATACACATCTATTTGTTTCCCTAAGCAAGACACATAATCTTTTTATAAAGGTCTTTTTGAATTGCTTATAGGTTGATAAACTTAATTTTAAAATACAACATGTTTTTAGCACACTAGATTAAAAAATATACTTATATTAAATTAAATTTAAATATTTAATTATAATTTTATATAAAATAATCATTATCAATTTAAATACTTTAAAATAAATTTTATAAAAAATATTTGTTATCAATTTAAATATTTAAATATTAATTTACATAAGTAAACAATAAAATAGTTGTGATTAAATAATATAAAAAACAACTAAGAAATAATCGTCATCAATACATGAAAGTAAAGGGACAACTCCACTCCATAAGACTCAGGGTATAAAACTAATTATCCAAAATGAAAGGTACAGTTTTTGGTCTCTATTTTTTACGACAGTTATCTTGAATCTTGAACTGGCTTAAAAGGTCAGCTAACCTGCCCAGATTGCTTGAACAATAGATGAAGCACGTTCAAATTGTTTTCAGCTTAATAACGTTATTATTGTGTGTGTGAGTAACACTAATTAAGGAATTGATCGGAAGGAGAAAACAAAAGATATTAGAGTGGAAAAAATTAGATTACATAATTAATTAGGATCAAATTAAAATAAATTAGGTAGAATTCATATTTTCACAATGAGGTCTTTAATTTATGCATCTTCCTATATTATAAGTGAAAGGTTTTCATCTTTGTTTCCCATTTGTAGTATTTGTGTTAGAAAAGATATATTAATGTTACATATGCAAAAATTGTTCATAGATAAATCTCTTATAAATTTTAGAAAATACAAAATAGATATACGTTTATACACTTCTATTTGTTTCCCTAAGCAAGACACATAATCTTTTTATAAAGGTCTTTTTGAATTGCTTATAGGTTGATAAACTTAATTTTAAAATACAACATGTTTTTAGCACACTAGATTAAAAAATATACTTATATTAAATTTAATTTAAATATTTAATTATAATTTTATATAAAATATTCATTATCAATTTAAATACTTTAATATAAATTTTATAAAAAATATTTGTTATCAATTTAAATATTTAAATATTAATTTACATAAGTAAACAATAAAATAGTTGTGATTAAATAATATTAAAAACAACTAAGAAATAATCGTCATCAATACATGAAAGTAAAGGGACAACTCCACTCCATAAGACTCAGGGTATAAAACTAATTACCCAAAATGAAAGGTACAGTTTTTGGTCTCTATTTTTTACGACAGTTATCTTGAATCTTGAACTGGCTTAAAAGGTAAGCTAACCTGCCCAGATTGCTTGAACAATAGATGAAGCACGTTCAAATTGTTTTCAGCTTAATAACGTTATTATTGTGTGTGTGAGTAACACTAATTAAGGAATTGATCGGAAGGAGAAAACAAAAGATATTAGAGTGGAAGAAATTAGATTACATAATTAATTAGAATCAAATTAAAATAAATTAGGTTGAATTCATATTTTCACAATGACGTCTTTAATTTATGCATCTTCCTATATTATAAGGGAAAGGTTTTCATCTTTGTATCCCATTTGTAGTATTTGTGTTAGAAAAGATATATTAATGTTACATATGCAAAAATTGTTCATAGATAAGTCTCTTATAAATTTTAGAAAATACAAAATAGATATACGTTTATACACTTCTATTTGTTTCCCTAAGCAAGACACATAATCTTTTTATAAAGGTCTTTTTGAATTGCTTATAGGTTGATAAACTTAATTTTAAAATACAACATGTTTTTAGCACACTAGATTAAAAAATATACTTATATTAAATTAAATTTAAATATTTAATTATAATTTTATATAAAATATTCATTATCAATTTAAATACTTTAATATAAATTTTATAAAAAATATTTGTTATCAATTTAAATATTTAAATATTAATTTACATAAGTAAACAATAAAATAGTTGTGATTAAATAATATAAAAAACAACTTAGAAATAATCGTCATCAATACATGAAAGTAAAGGGACAACTCCACTCCATAAGACTCAGGGTATAAAACTAATTACCCAAAATGAAAGGTACAGTTTTTGGTCTCTATATTTTACGACAGTTATCTTGAATCTTGAACTGGCTTAAAAGGTAAGCTAACCTGCCCAGATTGCTTGAACAATAGATGAAGCACGTTCAAATTGTTTTCAGCTTAATAACGTTATTATTGTGTGTGTGAGTTACACTAATTAAGGAATTGATCGGAAGGAGAAAACAAAAGATGTTAGAGTGGAAGAAATTAGATAACATAATTAATTAGAATCAAATTAAAATAAATTAGGTTGAATTCATATTTTCACAATGACGTCTTTAATTTATGCATCTTCCTATATTATAAGGGAAAGGTTTTCATCTTTGTATCCCATTTGTAGTATTTGTGTTAGAAAAGATATATTATGTTACATATGCAAAAATTGTTCATAGATAAATCTCTTATAAATTTTAGAAAATACAAAATAAATATACGTTTATACACTTCTATTTGTTTCCCTAAGCATGACACATAATCTTTTTATAAAGGTCTTTTTGAATTGCTTATAGGTTGATTAACTTAATTTTAAAATACAACATGTTTTTAGCACACTAGATTAAAAAATATACTTATATTAAAAATATATTAAATTAAATTTAAATATTTAATTATAATTTTATATAAAATATTCATTATCAATTTAAATACTTTAATATAAAATTTATAAAAAATATTTGTTATCAATTTAAATATTTAAATATTAATTTACATAAGTAAAAAATAAAATAGTTGTGATTAAATAATATAAAAAAAACTAAGAAATAATCGTCATCAATACGTGAAAGTAAAGGGACAACTCCACTCCATAAGACTCAAGGTATAAAACTAATTATCCAAAATGAAAAGTACAGTTTTTGGTCTCTATTTTTTACGACAGTTATCTTGAATCTTGAACTGGCTTAAAAGGTAAGGTAACCTGCCCAGATTGCTTGAACAATAGATGAAGCACGTTCAAATTGTTTTCAGCTTAATAACGTTATTATTGTGTGTGAGTAACACTCATTAAGGAATTGATCGGAAGGAGAAAACCAAAGATATTAGAGTGGAAGAAATTAGATTACGGAATTAATTAGGATCAAATTAAAATAAATTAGGTAGAATTCATATTTTCACAATTACGTCTTTAATTTATGCATCTTCCTATATTATAAGGGAAATGTTTTCATCTTTGTATCCCATTTGTAGTATTTGTGTTAGAAAAGATATATTAATGTTACATATGCAAAAATTGGTCATAGATAAATCTCTTATAAATTTTAGAAAATACAAAATAAATATACGTTTATACACTTCTATTTGTTTCCCTAAGCATGACACATAATCTTTTTATAAAGGTCTTTTTGAATTGCGTATAGGTTAATAAACTTAATTTTAAAATACAACATGTTTTTAGCACACTAGATTAAAAAATATACTTATATTAAAAATATATTAAACTAAATTTAAATATTTAATTATAATTTTATATAAAATATTCATTATCAATTTAAATACTTTAATATAAATTTTATAAAAAATATTTGTTATCCATTTAAATATTTAAATATTAATTTACATAAGTAAACAATAAAATTGTTGTGATTAAATAATATAAAAAACAACTAAGAAATAATCGTCATCAATACATGAAAGTAAAGGGACAACTCCACTCCATAAGACTCAGGGTATAAAACTAATTATCCAAAATGAAAGGTACAGTTTTTGGTCTCTATTTTTTACGACAGTTATCTTGAATCTTGAACTGGCTTAAAAGGTAAGCTAACCTGCCCAGATTGCTTGAACAATAGATGAAGCACGTTCAAATTGTTTTCAGCTTAATAACGTTATTATTGTGTGTGTGAGTAACACTAATTAAGGAATTGATCGGAAGGAGAAAACAAAAGATATTAGAGTGGAAAAAATTAGATTACATAATTAATTAGGATCAAATTAAAATAAATTATGTAGAATTCATATTTTCACAATGAGGTCTTTAATTTATGCATCTTCCTATATTATAAGTGAAAGGTTTTCATCTTTGTATCCCATTTGTAGTATTTGTGTTAGAAAAGATATATTAATGTTACATATGCAAAAATTGTTCATAGATAAGTCTCTTATAAATTTTAGAAAATACAAAATAGATATACGTTTATACACATCTATTTGTTTCCCTAAGCAAGACACATAATCTTTTTATAAAGGTCTTTTTGAATTGCTTATAGGTTGATAAACTTAATTTTAAAATACAACATGTTTTTAGCACACTAGATTAAAAAATATACTTATATTAAATTAAATTTAAATATTTAATTATAATTTTATGTAAAATAATCATTATCAATTTAAATACTTTAAAATAAATTTTATAAAAAATATTTGTTATCAATTTAAATATTTAAATATTAATTTACATAAGTAAACAATAAAATAGTTGTGATTAAATAATATAAAAAACAACTAAGAAATAATCGTCATCAATACATGAAAGTAAAGGGACAACTCCACTCCATAAGACTCAGGGTATAAAACTAATTATCCAAAATGAAAGGTACAGTTTTTGGTCTCTATTTTTTACGACAGTTATCTTGAATCTTGAACTGGCTTAAAAGGTAAGCTAACCTGCCCAGATTGCTTGAACAATAGATGAAGCACGTTCAAATTGTTTTCAGCTTAATAACGTTATTATTGTGTGTGTGAGTAACACTAATTAAGGAATTGATCGGAAGGAGAAAACAAAAGATATTAGAGTGGAAAAAATTAGATTACATAATTAATTAGGATCAAATTAAAATAAATTAGGTAGAATTCATATTTTCACAATGAGGTCTTTAATTTATGCATCTTCCTATATTATAAGTGAAAGGTTTTCATCTTTGTTTCCCATTTGTAGTATTTGTGTTAGAAAAGATATATTAATGTTACATATGCAAAAATTATTCATAGATAAATCTCTTATAAATTTTAGAAAATACAAAATAGATATACGTTTATACACATCTATTTGTTTCCCTAAGCAAGACACATAATCTTTTTATAAAGGTCTTTTTGAATTGCTTATAGGTTGATAAACTTAATTTTAAAATACAACATGTTTTTAGCACACTAGATTAAAAAATATACTTATATTAAATTAAATTTAAATATTTAATTATAATTTTATATAAAATAATCATTATCAATTTAAATACTTTAAAATAAATTTTATAAAAAATATTTGTTATCAATTTAAATATTTAAATATTAATTTACATAAGTAAACAATAAAATAGTTGTGATTAAATAATATAAAAAACAACTAAGAAATAATCGTCATCAATACATGAAAGTAAAGGGACAACTCCACTCCATAAGACTCAGGGTATAAAACTAATTATCCAAAATGAAAGGTACAGTTTTTGGTCTCTATTTTTTACGACAGTTATCTTGAATCTTGAACTGGCTTAAAAGGTAAGCTAACCTGCCCAGATTGCTTGAACAATAGATGAAGCACGTTCAAATTGTTTTCAGCTTAATAACGTTATTATTGTGTGTGTGAGTAACACTAATTAAGGAATTGATCGGAAGGAGAAAACAAAAGATATTAGAGTGGAAGAAATTAGATTACATAATTAATTAGAATCAAATTAAAATAAATTAGGTTGAATTCATATTTTCACAATGACGTCTTTAATTTATGCATCTTCCTATATTATAAGGGAAAGGTTTTCATCTTTGTATCCCATTTGTAGTATTTGTGTTAGAAAAGATATATTAATGTTACATATGCAAAAATTGTTCATAGATAAATCTCTTATAAATTTTAGAAAATACAAAATAAATATACGTTTATACACTTCTATTTGTTTCCCTAAGCATGAAACATAATCTTTTTATAAAGGTCTTTTTGAATTGCTTATAGGTTGATTAACTTAATTTTAAAATACAACATGTTTTTAGCACACTAGATTAAAAAATATACTTATATTAAATTAAATTTAAATATTTAATTATAATTTTATATAAAATATTCATTATCAATTTAAATACTTTAATATAAATTTTATAAAAAATATTTGTTATCAATTTAAATATTTAAATATTAATTTACATAAGTAAACAATAAAATAGTTGTGATTAAATAATATAAAAAACAACTTAGAAATAATCGTCATCAATACATGAAAGTAAAGGGACAACTCCACTCCATAAGACTCAGGGTATAAAACTAATTACCCAAAATGAAAGGTACAGTTTTTGGTCTCTATATTTTACGACAGTTATCTTGAATCTTGAACTGGCTTAAAAGGTAAGCTAACCTGCCCAGATTGCTTGAACAATAGATGAAGCACGTTCAAATTGTTTTCAGCTTAATAACGTTATTATTGTGTGTGTGAGTTACACTAATTAAGGAATTGATCGGAAGGAGAAAACAAAAGATGTTAGAGTGGAAGAAATTAGATAACATAATTAATTAGAATCAAATTAAAATAAATTAGGTTGAATTCATATTTTCACAATGACGTCTTTAATTTATGCATCTTCCTATATTATAAGGGAAAGGTTTTCATCTTTGTATCCCATTTGTAGTATTTGTGTTAGAAAAGATATATTATGTTACATATGCAAAAATTGTTCATACATAAATCTCTTATAAATTTTAGAAAATACAAAATAAATATACGTTTATACACTTCTATTTGTTTCCCTAAGCATGACACATAATCTTTTTATAAAGGTCTTTTTGAATTGCTTATAGGTTGATTAACTTAATTTTAAAATACAACATGTTTTTAGCACACTAGATTAAAAAATATACTTATATTAAAAATATATTAAATTAAATTTAAATATTTAATTATAATTTTATATAAAATATTCATTATCAATTTAAATACTTTAATATAAAATTTATAAAAAATATTTGTTATCAATTTAAATATTTAAATATTAATTTACATAAGTAAAAAATAAAATAGTTGTGATTAAATAATATAAAAAAAACTAAGAAATAATCGTCATCAATACGTGAAAGTAAAGGGACAACTCCACTCCATAAGACTCAAGGTATAAAACTAATTATCCAAAATGAAAAGTACAGTTTTTGGTCTCTATTTTTTACGACAGTTATCTTGAATCTTGAACTGGCTTAAAAGGTAAGGTAACCTGCCCAGATTGCTTGAACAATAGATGAAGCACGTTCAAATTGTTTTCAGCTTAATAACGTTATTATTGTGTGTGAGTAACACTCATTAAGGAATTGATCGGAAGGAGAAAACCAAAGATATTAGAGTGGAAGAAATTAGATTACATAATTAATTAGAATCAAATTAAAATAAATTAGGTTGAATTCATATTTTCACAATGACGTCTTTAATTTATGCATCTTCCTATATTATAAGGGAAAGGTTTTCATCTTTGTATCCCATTTGTAGTATTTGTGTTAGAAAAGATATATTAATGTTACATATGCAAAAATTGTTCATAGATAAGTCTCTTATAAATTTTAGAAAATACAAAATAGATATACGTTTATACACTTCTATTTGTTTCCCTAAGCAAGACACATAATCTTTTTATAAAGGTCTTTTTGAATTGCTTATAGGTTGATAAACTTAATTTTAAAATACAACATGTTTTTAGCACACTAGATTAAAAAATATACTTATATTAAATTAAATTTAAATATTTAATTATAATTTTATATAAAATATTCATTATCAATTTAAATACTTTAATATAAATTTTATAAAAAATATTTGTTATCAATTTAAATATTTAAATATTAATTTACATAAGTAAACAATAAAATAGTTGTGATTAAATAATATAAAAAACAACTTAGAAATAATCGTCATCAATACATGAAAGTAAAGGGACAACTCCACTCCATAAGACTCAGGGTATAAAACTAATTACCCAAAATGAAAGGTACAGTTTTTGGTCTCTATATTTTACGACAGTTATCTTGAATCTTGAACTGGCTTAAAAGGTAAGCTAACCTGCCCAGATTGCTTGAACAATAGATGAAGCACGTTCAAATTGTTTTCAGCTTAATAACGTTATTATTGTGTGTGTGAGTAACACTAATTAAGGAATTGATCGGAAGGAGAAAACAAAAGATATTAGAGTGGAAAAAATTAGATTACATAATTAATTAGGATCAAATTAAAATAAATTATGTAGAATTCATATTTTCACAATGAGGTCTTTAATTTATGCATCTTCCTATATTATAAGTGAAAGGTTTTCATCTTTGTTTCCCATTTGTAGTATTTGTGTTAGAAAAGATATATTAATGTTACATATGCAAAAATTGTTCATAGATAAGTCTCTTATAAATTTTAGAAAATACAAAATAGATATACGTTTATACACTTCTATTTGTTTCCCTAAGCAAGACACATAATCTTTTTATAAAGGTCTTTTTGAATTGCTTATAGGTTGATAAACTTAATTTTAAAATACAACATGTTTTTAGCACACTAGATTAAAAAATATACTAATATTAAATTAAATTTAAATATTTAATTATAATTTGATATAAAATATTCATTATCAATTTAAATACTTTAATATAAATTTTATAAAAAATATTTGTTATCAATTTAAATATTTAAATATTAATTTACATAAGTAAACAATAAAATAGTTGTGATTAAATAATATAAAAAACAACTTAGAAATAATCGTCATCAATACATGAAAGTAAAGGGACAACTCCACTCCATAAGACTCAGGGTATAAAACTAATTACCCAAAATGAAAGGTACAGTTTTTGGTCTCTATATTTTACGACAGTTATCTTGAATCTTGAACTGGCTTAAAAGGTAAGCTAACCTGCCCAGATTGCTTGAACAATAGATGAAGCACGTTCAAATTGTTTTCAGCTTAATAACGTTATTATTGTGTGTGTGAGTTACACTAATTAAGGAATTGATCGGAAGGAGAAAACAAAAGATGTTAGAGTGGAAGAAATTAGATAACATAATTAATTAGAATCAAATTAAAATAAATTAGGTTGAATTCATATTTTCACAATGACGTCTTTAATTTATGCATCTTCCTATATTATAAGGGAAAGGTTTTCATCTTTGTATCCCATTTGTAGTATTTGTGTTAGAAAAGATATATTATGTTACATATGCAAAAATTGTTCATAGATAAATCTCTTATAAATTTTAGAAAATACAAAATAAATATACGTTTATACACTTCTATTTGTTTCCCTAAGCATGACACATAATCTTTTTATAAAGGTCTTTTTGAATTGCTTATAGGTTGATTAACTTAATTTTAAAATACAACATGTTTTTAGCACACTAGATTAAAAAATATACTTATATTAAAAATATATTAAATTAAATTTAAATATTTAATTATAATTTTATATAAAATATTCATTATCAATTTAAATACTTTAATATAAAATTTATAAAAAATATTTGTTATCAATTTAAATATTTAAATATTAATTTACATAAGTAAAAAATAAAATAGTTGTGATTAAATAATATAAAAAAAACTAAGAAATAATCGTCATCAATACGTGAAAGTAAAGGGACAACTCCACTCCATAAGACTCAAGGTATAAAACTAATTATCCAAAATGAAAAGTACAGTTTTTGGTCTCTATTTTTTACGACAGTTATCTTGAATCTTGAACTGGCTTAAAAGGTAAGGTAACCTGCCCAGATTGCTTGAACAATAGATGAAGCACGTTCAAATTGTTTTCAGCTTAATAACGTTATTATTGTGTGTGAGTAACACTTATTAAGGAATTGATCGGAAGGAGAAAACCAAAGATATTAGAGTGGAAGAAATTAGATTACGGAATTAATTAGGATCAAATTAAAATAAATTAGGTAGAATTCATATTTTCACAATTACGTCTTTAATTTATGCATCTTCCTATATTATAAGGGAAATGTTTTCATCTTTGTATCCCATTTGTAGTATTTGTGTTAGAAAAGATATATTAATGTTACATATGCAAAAATTGGTCATAGATAAATCTCTTATAAATTTTAGAAAATACAAAATAAATATACGTTTATACACTTCTATTTGTTTCCCTAAGCATGACACATAATCTTTTTATAAAGGTCTTTTTGAATTGCGTATAGGTTAATAAACTTAATTTTAAAATACAACATGTTTTTAGCACACTAGATTAAAAAATATACTTATATTAAAAATATATTAAACTAAATTTAAATATTTAATTATAATTTTATATAAAATATTCATTATCAATTTAAATACTTTAATATAAATTTTATAAAAAATATTTGTTATCCATTTAAATATTTAAATATTAATTTACATAAGTAAACAATAAAATAGTTGTGATTAAATAATATAAAAAACAACTAAGAAATAATCGTCATCAATACATGAAAGTAAAGGGACAACTCCACTCCATAAGACTCAGGGTATAAAACTAATTATCCAAAATGAAAGGTACAGTTTTTGGTCTCTATTTTTTACGACAGTTATCTTGAATCTTGAACTGGCTTAAAAGGTAAGCTAACCTGCCCAGATTGCTTGAACAATAGATGAAGCACGTTCAAATTGTTTTCAGCTTAATAACGTTATTATTGTGTGTGTGAGTAACACTAATTAAGGAATTGATCGGAAGGAGAAAACAAAAGATATTAGAGTGGAAAAAATTAGATTACATAATTAATTAGGATCAAATTAAAATAAATTATGTAGAATTCATATTTTCACAATGAGGTCTTTAATTTATGCATCTTCCTATATTATAAGTGAAAGGTTTTCATCTTTGTATCCCATTTGTAGTATTTGTGTTAGAAAAGATATATTAATGTTACATATGCAAAAATTGTTCATAGATAAGTCTCTTATAAATTTTAGAAAATACAAAATAGATATACGTTTATACACATCTATTTGTTTCCCTAAGCAAGACACATAATCTTTTTATAAAGGTCTTTTTGAATTGCTTATAGGTTGATAAACTTAATTTTAAAATACAACATGTTTTTAGCACACTAGATTAAAAAATATACTTATATTAAATTAAATTTAAATATTTAATTATAATTTTATATAAAATAATCATTATCAATTTAAATACTTTAAAATAAATTTTATAAAAAATATTTGTTATCAATTTAAATATTTAAATATTAATTTACATAAGTAAACAATAAAATAGTTGTGATTAAATAATATAAAAAACAACTAAGAAATAATCGTCATCAATACATGAAAGTAAAGGGACAACTCCACTCCATAAGACTCAGGGTATAAAACTAATTATCCAAAATGAAAGGTACAGTTTTTGGTCTCTATTTTTTACGACAGTTATCTTGAATCTTGAACTGGCTTAAAAGGTAAGCTAACCTGCCCAGATTGCTTGAACAATAGATGAAGCACGTTCAAATTGTTTTCAGCTTAATAACGTTATTATTGTGTGTGTGAGTAACACTAATTAAGGAATTGATCGGAAGGAGAAAACAAAAGATATTAGAGTGGAAAAAATTAGATTACATAATTAATTAGGATCAAATTAAAATAAATTAGGTAGAATTCATATTTTCACAATGAGGTCTTTAATTTATGCATCTTCCTATATTATAAGTGAAAGGTTTTCATCTTTGTTTCCCATTTGTAGTATTTGTGTTAGAAAAGATATATTAATGTTACATATGCAAAAATTGTTCATAGATAAATCTCTTATAAATTTTAGAAAATACAAAATAGATATACGTTTATACACTTCTATTTGTTTCCCTAAGCAAGACACATAATCTTTTTATAAAGGTCTTTTTGAATTGCTTATAGGTTGATAAACTTAATTTTAAAATACAACATGTTTTTAGCACACTAGATTAAAAAATATACTTATATTAAATTTAATTTAAATATTTAATTATAATTTTATATAAAATATTCATTATCAATTTAAATACTTTAATATAAATTTTATAAAAAATATTTGTTATCAATTTAAATATTTAAATATTAATTTACATAAGTAAACAATAAAATAGTTGTGATTAAATAATATAAAAAACAACTAAGAAATAATCGTCATCAATACATGAAAGTAAAGGGACAACTCCACTCCATAAGACTCAGGGTATAAAACTAATTACCCAAAATGAAAGGTACAGTTTTTGGTCTCTATTTTTTACGACAGTTATCTTGAATCTTGAACTGGCTTAAAAGGTAAGCTAACCTGCCCAGATTGCTTGAACAATAGATGAAGCACGTTCAAATTGTTTTCAGCTTAATAACGTTATTATTGTGTGTGTGAGTTACACTAATTAAGGAATTGATCGGAAGGAGAAAACAAAAGATATTATAGTGGAAGAAATTAGATTACATAATTAATTAGAATCAAATTAAAATAAATTAGGTTGAATTCATATTTTCACAATGACGTCTTTAATTTATGCATCTTCCTATATTATAAGGGAAAGGTTTTCATCTTTGTATCCCATTTGTAGTATTTGTGTTAGAAAAGATATATTAATGTTACATATGCAAAAATTGTTCATAGATAAGTCTCTTATAAATTTTAGAAAATACAAAATAGATATACGTTTATACACTTCTATTTGTTTCCCTAAGCAAGACACATAATCTTTTTATAAAGGTCTTTTTGAATTGCTTATAGGTTGATAAACTTAATTTTAAAATACAACATGTTTTTAGCACACTAGATTAAAAAATATACTTATATTAAATTAAATTTAAATATTTAATTATAATTTTATATAAAATATTCATTATCAATTTAAATACTTTAATATAAATTTTATAAAAAATATTTGTTATCAATTTAAATATTTAAATATTAATTTACATAAGTAAACAATAAAATAGTTGTGATTAAATAATATAAAAAACAACTTAGAAATAATCGTCATCAATACATGAAAGTAAAGGGACAACTCCACTCCATAAGACTCAGGGTATAAAACTAATTACCCAAAATGAAAGGTACAGTTTTTGGTCTCTATATTTTACGACAGTTATCTTGAATCTTGAACTGGCTTAAAAGGTAAGCTAACCTGCCCAGATTGCTTGAACAATAGATGAAGCACGTTCAAATTGTTTTCAGCTTAATAACGTTATTATTGTGTGTGTGAGTTACACTAATTAAGGAATTGATCGGAAGGAGAAAACAAAAGATGTTAGAGTGGAAGAAATTAGATAACATAATTAATTAGAATCAAATTAAAATAAATTAGGTTGAATTCATATTTTCACAATGACGTCTTTAATTTATGCATCTTCCTATATTATAAGGGAAAGGTTTTCATCTTTGTATCCCATTTGTAGTATTTGTGTTAGAAAAGATATATTATGTTACATATGCAAAAATTGTTCATAGATAAATCTCTTATAAATTTTAGAAAATACAAAATAAATATACGTTTATACACTTCTATTTGTTTCCCTAAGCATGACACATAATCTTTTTATAAAGGTCTTTTTGAATTGCTTATAGGTTGATTAACTTAATTTTAAAATACAACATGTTTTTAGCACACTAGATTAAAAAATATACTTATATTAAAAATATATTAAATTAAATTTAAATATTTAATTATAATTTTATATAAAATATTCATTATCAATTTAAATACTTTAATATAAAATTTATAAAAAATATTTGTTATCAATTTAAATATTTAAATATTAATTTACATAAGTAAAAAATAAAATAGTTGTGATTAAATAATATAAAAAAAACTAAGAAATAATCGTCATCAATACGTGAAAGTAAAGGGACAACTCCACTCCATAAGACTCAAGGTATAAAACTAATTATCCAAAATGAAAAGTACAGTTTTTGGTCTCTATTTTTTACGACAGTTATCTTGAATCTTGAACTGGCTTAAAAGGTAAGGTAACCTGCCCAGATTGCTTGAACAATAGATGAAGCACGTTCAAATTGTTTTCAGCTTAATAACGTTATTATTGTGTGTGAGTAACACTCATTAAGGAATTGATCGGAAGGAGAAAACCAAAGATATTAGAGTGGAAGAAATTAGATTACGGAATTAATTAGGATCAAATTAAAATAAATTAGGTAGAATTCATATTTTCACAATTACGTCTTTAATTTATGCATCTTCCTATATTATAAGGGAAATGTTTTCATCTTTGTATCCCATTTGTAGTATTTGTGTTAGAAAAGATATATTAATGTTACATATGCAAAAATTGGTCATAGATAAATCTCTTATAAATTTTAGAAAATACAAAATAAATATACGTTTATACACTTCTATTTGTTTCCCTAAGCATGACACATAATCTTTTTATAAAGGTCTTTTTGAATTGCGTATAGGTTAATAAACTTAATTTTAAAATACAACATGTTTTTAGCACACTAGATTAAAAAATATACTTATATTAAAAATATATTAAACTAAATTTAAATATTTAATTATAATTTTATATAAAATATTCATTATCAATTTAAATACTTTAATATAAATTTTATAAAAAATATTTGTTATCCATTTAAATATTTAAATATTAATTTACATAAGTAAACAATAAAATAGTTGTGATTAAATAATATAAAAAACAACTAAGAAATAATCGTCATCAATACATGAAAGTAAAGGGACAACTCCACTCCATAAGACTCAGGGTATAAAACTAATTATCCAAAATGAAAGGTACAGTTTTTGGTCTCTATTTTTTACGACAGTTATCTTGAATCTTGAACTGGCTTAAAAGGTAAGCTAACCTGCCCAGATTGCTTGAACAATAGATGAAGCACGTTCAAATTGTTTTCAGCTTAATAACGTTATTATTGTGTGTGTGAGTAACACTAATTAAGGAATTGATCGGAAGGAGAAAACAAAAGATATTAGAGTGGAAAAAATTAGATTACATAATTAATTAGGATCAAATTAAAATAAATTATGTAGAATTCATATTTTCACAATGAGGTCTTTAATTTATGCATCTTCCTATATTATAAGTGAAAGGTTTTCATCTTTGTATCCCATTTGTAGTATTTGTGTTAGAAAAGATATATTAATGTTACATATGCAAAAATTGTTCATAGATAAGTCTCTTATAAATTTTAGAAAATACAAAATAGATATACGTTTATACACATCTATTTGTTTCCCTAAGCAAGACACATAATCTTTTTATAAAGGTCTTTTTGAATTGCTTATAGGTTGATAAACTTAATTTTAAAATACAACATGTTTTTAGCACACTAGATTAAAAAATATACTTATATTAAATTAAATTTAAATATTTAATTATAATTTTATATAAAATAATCATTATCAATTTAAATACTTTAAAATAAATTTTATAAAAAATATTTGTTATCAATTTAAATATTTAAATATTAATTTACATAAGTAAACAATAAAATAGTTGTGATTAAATAATATAAAAAACAACTAAGAAATAATCGTCATCAATACATGAAAGTAAAGGGACAACTCCACTCCATAAGACTCAGGGTATAAAACTAATTATCCAAAATGAAAGGTACAGTTTTTGGTCTCTATTTTTTACGACAGTTATCTTGAATCTTGAACTGGCTTAAAAGGTAAGCTAACTTGCCCAGATTGCTTGAACAATAGATGAAGCACGTTCAAATTGTTTTCAGCTTAATAACGTTATTATTGTGTGTGTGAGTAACACTAATTAAGGAATTGATCGGAAGGAGAAAACAAAAGATATTAGAGTGGAAAAAATTAGATTACATAATTAATTAGGATCAAATTAAAATAAATTAGGTAGAATTCATATTTTCACAATGAGGTCTTTAATTTATGCATCTTCCTATATTATAAGTGAAAGGTTTTCATCTTTGTTTCCCATTTGTAGTATTTGTGTTAGAAAAGATATATTAATGTTACATATGCAAAAATTGTTCATAGATAAATCTCTTATAAATTTTAGAAAATACAAAATAGATATACGTTTATACACTTCTATTTGTTTCCCTAAGCAAGACACATAATCTTTTTATAAAGGTCTTTTTGAATTGCTTATAGGTTGATAAACTTAATTTTAAAATACAACATGTTTTTAGCACACTAGATTAAAAAATATACTTATATTAAATTTAATTTAAATATTTAATTATAATTTTATATAAAATATTCATTATCAATTTAAATACTTTAATATAAATTTTATAAAAAATATTTGTTATCAATTTAAATATTTAAATATTAATTTACATAAGTAAACAATAAAATAGTTGTGATTAAATAATATAAAAAACAACTAAGAAATAATCGTCATCAATACATGAAAGTAAAGGGACAACTCCACTCCATAAGACTCAGGGTATAAAACTAATTACCCAAAATGAAAGGTACAGTTTTTGGTCTCTATTTTTTACGACAGTTATCTTGAATCTTGAACTGGCTTAAAAGGTAAGCTAACCTGCCCAGATTGCTTGAACAATAGATGAAGCACGTTCAAATTGTTTTCAGCTTAATAACGTTATTATTGTGTGTGTGAGTTACACTAATTAAGGAATTGATCGGAAGGAGAAAACAAAAGATATTAGAGTGGAAGAAATTAGATTACATAATTAATTAGAATCAAATTAAAATAAATTAGGTTGAATTCATATTTTCACAATGACGTCTTTAATTTATGCATCTTCCTATATTATAAGGGAAAGGTTTTCATCTTTGTATCCCATTTGTAGTATTTGTGTTAGAAAAGATATATTAATGTTACATATGCAAAAATTGTTCATAGATAAGTCTCTTATAAATTTTAGAAAATACAAAATAGATATACGTTTATACACTTCTATTTGTTTCCCTAAGCAAGACACATAATCTTTTTATAAAGGTCTTTTTGAATTGCTTATAGGTTGATAAACTTAATTTTAAAATACAACATGTTTTTAGCACACTAGATTAAAAAATATACTTATATTAAATTAAATTTAAATATTTAATTATAATTTTATATAAAATATTCATTATCAATTTAAATACTTTAATATAAATTTTATAAAAAATATTTGTTATCAATTTAAATATTTAAATATTAATTTACATAAGTAAACAATAAAATAGTTGTGATTAAATAATATAAAAAACAACTTAGAAATAATCGTCATCAATACATGAAAGTAAAGGGACAACTCCACTCCATAAGACTCAGGGTATAAAACTAATTACCCAAAATGAAAGGTACAGTTTTTGGTCTCTATATTTTACGACAGTTATCTTGAATCTTGAACTGGCTTAAAAGGTAAGCTAACCTGCCCAGATTGCTTGAACAATAGATGAAGCACGTTCAAATTGTTTTCAGCTTAATAACGTTATTATTGTGTGTGTGAGTTACACTAATTAAGGAATTGATCGGAAGGAGAAAACAAAAGATGTTAGAGTGGAAGAAATTAGATAACATAATTAATTAGAATCAAATTAAAATAAATTAGGTTGAATTCATATTTTCACAATGACGTCTTTAATTTATGCATCTTCCTATATTATAAGGGAAAGGTTTTCATCTTTGTATCCCATTTGTAGTATTTGTGTTAGAAAAGATATATTAATGTTACATATGCAAAAATTGTTCATAGATAAGTCTCTTATAAATTTTAGAAAATACAAAATAGATATACGTTTATACACATCTATTTGTTTCCCTAAGCAAGACACATAATCTTTTTATAAAGGTCTTTTTGAATTGCTTATAGGTTGATAAACTTAATTTTAAAATACAACATGTTTTTAGCACACTAGATTAAAAAATATACTTATATTAAATTAAATTTAAATATTTAATTATAATTTTATATAAAATAATCATTATCAATTTAAATACTTTAAAATAAATTTTATAAAAAATATTTGTTATCAATTTAAATATTTAAATATTAATTTACATAAGTAAACAATAAAATAGTTGTGATTAAATAATATAAAAAACAACTAAGAAATAATCGTCATCAATACATGAAAGTAAAGGGACAACTCCACTCCATAAGACTCGGGGTATAAAACTAATTATCCAAAATGAAAGGTACAGTTTTTGGTCTCTATTTTTTACGACAGTTATCTTGAATCTTGAACTGGCTTAAAAGGTAAGCTAACCTGCCCAGATTGCTTGAACAATAGATGAAGCACGTTCAAATTGTTTTCAGCTTAATAACGTTATTATTGTGTGTGTGAGTAACACTAATTAAGGAATTGATCGGAAGGAGAAAACAAAAGATATTAGAGTGGAAAAAATTAGATTACATAATTAATTAGGATCAAATTAAAATAAATTAGGTAGAATTCATATTTTCACAATGAGGTCTTTAATTTATGCATCTTCCTATATTATAAGTGAAAGGTTTTCATCTTTGTTTCCCATTTGTAGTATTTGTGTTAGAAAAGATATATTAATGTTACATATGCAAAAATTGTTCATAGATAAATCTCTTATAAATTTTAGAAAATACAAAATAGATATACGTTTATACACTTCTATTTGTTTCCCTAAGCAAGACACATAATCTTTTTATAAAGGTCTTTTTGAATTGCTTATAGGTTGATAAACTTAATTTTAAAATACAACATGTTTTTAGCACACTAGATTAAAAAATATACTTATATTAAATTTAATTTAAATATTTAATTATAATTTTATATAAAATATTCATTATCAATTTAAATACTTTAATATAAATTTTATAAAAAATATTTGTTATCAATTTAAATATTTAAATATTAATTTACATAAGTAAACAATAAAATAGTTGTGATTAAATAATATAAAAAACAACTAAGAAATAATCGTCATCAATACATGAAAGTAAAGGGACAACTCCACTCCATAAGACTCAGGGTATAAAACTAATTACCCAAAATGAAAGGTACAGTTTTTGGTCTCTATTTTTTACGACAGTTATCTTGAATCTTGAACTGGCTTAAAAGGTAAGCTAACCTGCCCAGATTGCTTGAACAATAGATGAAGCACGTTCAAATTGTTTTCAGCTTAATAACGTTATTATTGTGTGTGTGAGTTACACTAATTAAGGAATTGATCGGAAGGAGAAAACAAAAGATATTAGAGTGGAAGAAATTAGATTACATAATTAATTAGAATCAAATTAAAATAAATTAGGTTGAATTCATATTTTCACAATGACGTCTTTAATTTATGCATCTTCCTATATTATAAGGGAAAGGTTTTCATCTTTGTATCCCATTTGTAGTATTTGTGTTAGAAAAGATATATTAATGTTACATATGCAAAAATTGTTCATAGATAAATCTCTTATAAATTTTAGAAAATACAAAATAAATATACGTTTATACACTTCTATTTGTTTCCCTAAGCATGAAACATAATCTTTTTATAAAGGTCTTTTTGAATTGCTTATAGGTTGATTAACTTAATTTTAAAATACAACATGTTTTTAGCACACTAGATTAAAAAATATACTTATATTAAATTTAATTTAAATATTTAATTATAATTTTATATAAAATATTCATTATCAATTTAAATACTTTAATATAAATTTTATAAAAAATATTTGTTATCAATTTAAATATTTAAATATTAATTTACATAAGTAAACAATAAAATAGTTGTGATTAAAAAATATAAAAAACAACTAAGAAATAATCGTCATCAATACATGAAAGTAAAGGGACAACTCCACTCCATAAGACTCAGGGTATAAAACTAATTACCCAAAATGAAAGGTACAGTTTTTGGTCTCTATTTTTTACGACAGTTATCTTGAATCTTGAACTGGCTTAAAAGGTAAGCTAACCTGCCCAGATTGCTTGAACAATAGATGAAGCACGTTCAAATTGTTTTCAGCTTAATAACGTTATTATTGTGTGTGTGAGTTACACTAATTAAGGAATTGATCGGAAGGAGAAAACAAAAGATATTAGAGTGGAAGAAATTAGATTACATAATTAATTAGAATCAAATTAAAATAAATTAGGTTGAATTCATATTTTCACAATGACGTCTTTAATTTATGCATCTTCCTATATTATAAGGGAAAGGTTTTCATCTTTGTATCCCATTTGTAGTATTTGTGTTAGAAAAGATATATTAATGTTACATATGCAAAAATTGTTCATAGATAAATCTCTTATAAATTTTAGAAAATACAAAATAAATATACGTTTATACACTTCTATTTGTTTCCCTAAGCATGAAACATAATCTTTTTATAAAGGTCTTTTTGAATTGCTTATAGGTTGATTAACTTAATTTTAAAATACAACATGTTTTTAGCACACTAGATTAAAAAATATACTTATATTAAAAATATATTAAATTAAATTTAAATATTTAATTATAATTTTATATAAAATATTCATTATCAATTTAAATACTTTAATATAAAATTTATAAAAAATATTTGTTATCAATTTAAATATTTAAATATTAATTTACATAAGTAAAAAATAAAATAGTTGTGATTAAATAATATAAAAAAATCTAAGAAATAATCGTCATCAATACATGAAAGTAAAGGGACAACTCCACTCCATAAGACTCAAGGTATAAAACTAATTATCCAAAATGAAAAGTACAGTTTTTGGTCTCTATTTTTTACGACAGTTATCTTGAATCTTGAACTGGCTTAAAAGGTAAGGTAACCTGCCCAGATTGCTTGAACAATAGATGAAGCACGTTCAAATTGTTTTCAGCTTAATAACGTTATTATTGTGTGTGAGTAACACTCATTAAGGAATTGATCGGAAGGAGAAAACCAAAGATATTAGAGTGGAAGAAATTAGATTACGGAATTAATTAGGATCAAATTAAAATAAATTAGGTAGAATTCATATTTTCACAATTACGTCTTTAATTTATGCATCTTCCTATATTATAAGGGAAATGTTTTCATCTTTGTATCCCATTTGTAGTATTTGTGTTAGAAAAGATATATTAATGTTACATATGCAAAAATTGGTCATAGATAAATCTCTTATAAATTTTAGAAAATACAAAATAAATATACGTTTATACACTTCTATTTGTTTCCCTAAGCATGACACATAATCTTTTTATAAAGGTCTTTTTGAATTGCGTATAGGTTAATAAACTTAATTTTAAAATACAACATGTTTTTAGCACACTAGATTAAAAAATATACTTATATTAAAAATATATTAAACTAAATTTAAATATTTAATTATAATTTTATATAAAATATTCATTATCAATTTAAATACTTTAATATAAATTTTATAAAAAATATTTGTTATCCATTTAAATATTTAAATATTAATTTACATAAGTAAACAATAAAATAGTTGTGATTAAATAATATAAAAAACAACTAAGAAATAATCGTCATCAATACATGAAAGTAAAGGGACAACTCCACTCCATAAGACTCAGGGTATAAAACTAATTATCCAAAATGAAAGGTACAGTTTTTGGTCTCTATTTTTTACGACAGTTATCTTGAATCTTGAACTGGCTTAAAAGGTAAGCTAACCTGCCCAGATTGCTTGAACAATAGATGAAGCACGTTCAAATTGTTTTCAGCTTAATAACGTTATTATTGTGTGTGTGAGTAACACTAATTAAGGAATTGATCGGAAGGAGAAAACAAAAGATATTAGAGTGGAAAAAATTAGATTACATAATTAATTAGGATCAAATTAAAATAAATTATGTAGAATTCATATTTTCACAATGAGGTCTTTAATTTATGCATCTTCCTATATTATAAGTGAAAGGTTTTCATCTTTGTATCCCATTTGTAGTATTTGTGTTAGAAAAGATATATTAATGTTACATATGCAAAAATTGTTCATAGATAAGTCTCTTATAAATTTTAGAAAATACAAAATAGATATACGTTTATACACATCTATTTGTTTCCCTAAGCAAGACACATAATCTTTTTATAAACGTCTTTTTGAATTGCTTATAGGTTGATAAACTTAATTTTAAAATACAACATGTTTTTAGCACACTAGATTAAAAAATATACTTATATTAAATTAAATTTAAATATTTAATTATAATTTTATATAAAATAATCATTATCAATTTAAATACTTTAAAATAAATTTTATAAAAAATATTTGTTATCAATTTAAATATTTAAATATTAATTTACATAAGTAAACAATAAAATAGTTGTGATTAAATAATATAAAAAACAACTAAGAAATAATCGTCATCAATACATGAAAGTAAAGGGACAACTCCACTCCATAAGACTCAGGGTATAAAACTAATTATCCAAAATGAAAGGTACAGTTTTTGGTCTCTATTTTTTACGACAGTTATCTTGAATCTTGAACTGGCTTAAAAGGTAAGCTAACCTGCCCAGATTGCTTGAACAATAGATGAAGCACGTTCAAATTGTTTTCAGCTTAATAACGTTATTATTGTGTGTGTGAGTAACACTAATTAAGGAATTGATCGGAAGGAGAAAACAAAAGATATTAGAGTGGAAAAAATTAGATTACATAATTAATTAGGATCAAATTAAAATAAATTAGGTAGAATTCATATTTTCACAATGAGGTCTTTAATTTATGCATCTTCCTATATTATAAGTGAAAGGTTTTCATCTTTGTTTCCCATTTGTAGTATTTGTGTTAGAAAAGATATATTAATGTTACATATGCAAAAATTGTTCATAGATAAATCTCTTATAAATTTTAGAAAATACAAAATAGATATACGTTTATACACTTCTATTTGTTTCCCTAAGCAAGACACATAATCTTTTTATAAAGGTCTTTTTGAATTGCTTATAGGTTGATAAACTTAATTTTAAAATACAACATGTTTTTAGCACACTAGATTAAAAAATATACTTATATTAAATTTAATTTAAATATTTAATTATAATTTTATATAAAATATTCATTATCAATTTAAATACTTTAATATAAATTTTATAAAAAATATTTGTTATCAATTTAAATATTTAAATATTAATTTACATAAGTAAACAATAAAATAGTTGTGATTAAATAATATAAAAAACAACTAAGAAATAATCGTCATCAATACATGAAAGTAAAGGGACAACTCCACTCCATAAGACTCAGGGTATAAAACTAATTACCCAAAATGAAAGGTACAGTTTTTGGTCTCTATTTTTTACGACAGTTATCTTGAATCTTGAACTGGCTTAAAAGGTAAGCTAACCTGCCCAGATTGCTTGAACAATACATGAAGCACGTTCAAATTGTTTTCAGCTTAATAACGTTATTATTGTGTGTGTGAGTTACACTAATTAAGGAATTGATCGGAAGGAGAAAACAAAAGATATTAGAGTGGAAGAAATTAGATTACATAATTAATTAGAATCAAATTAAAATAAATTAGGTTGAATTCATATTTTCACAATGACGTCTTTAATTTATGCATCTTCCTATATTATAAGGGAAAGGTTTTCATCTTTGTATCCCATTTGTAGTATTTGTGTTAGAAAAGATATATTAATGTTACATATGCAAAAATTGTTCATAGATAAATCTCTTATAAATTTTAGAAAATACAAAATAAATATACGTTTATACACTTCTATTTGTTTCCCTAAGCATGAAACATAATCTTTTTATAAAGGTCTTTTTGAATTGCTTATAGGTTGATTAACTTAATTTTAAAATACAACATGTTTTTAGCACACTAGATTAAAAAATATACTTATATTAAAAATATATTAAATTAAATTTAAATATTTAATTATAATTTTATATAAAATATTCATTATCAATTTAAATACTTTAATATAAAATTTATAAAAAATATTTGTTATCAATTTAAATATTTAAATATTAATTTACATAAGTAAAAAATAAAATAGTTGTGATTAAATAATATAAAAAAATCTAAGAAATAATCGTCATCAATACATGAAAGTAAAGGGACAACTCCACTCCATAAGACTCAAGGTATAAAACTAATTATCCAAAATGAAAAGTACAGTTTTTGGTCTCTATTTTTTACGACAGTTATCTTGAATCTTGAACTGGCTTAAAAGGTAAGGTAACCTGCCCAGATTGCTTGAACAATAGATGAAGCACGTTCAAATTGTTTTCAGCTTAATAACGTTATTATTGTGTGTGAGTAACACTCATTAAGGAATTGATCGGAAGGAGAAAACCAAAGATATTAGAGTGGAAGAAATTAGATTACGGAATTAATTAGGATCAAATTAAAATAAATTAGGTAGAATTCATATTTTCACAATTACGTCTTTAATTTATGCATCTTCCTATATTATAAGGGAAAGGTTTTCATCTTTGTATCCCATTTGTAGTATTTGTGTTAGAAAAGATATATTAATGTTACATATGCAAAAATTGGTCATAGATAAATCTCTTATAAATTTTAGAAAATACAAAATAAATATACGTTTATACACTTCTATTTGTTTCCCTAAGCATGACACATAATCTTTTTATAAAGGTCTTTTTGAATTGCTTATAGGTTGATAAACTTAATTTTAAAATACAACATGTTTTTAGCACACTAGATTAAAAAATATACTTATATTAAAAATATATTAAACTAAATTTAAATATTTAATTATAATTTTATATAAAATATTCATTATCAATTTAAATACTTTAATATAAATTTTATAAAAAATATTTGTTATCCATTTAAATATTTAAATATTAATTTACATAAGTAAACAATAAAATAGTTGTGATTAAATAATATAAAAAACAACTAAGAAATAATCGTCATCAATACATGAAAGTAAAGGGACAACTCCACTCCATAAGACTCAGGGTATAAAACTAATTATCCAAAATGAAAGGTACAGTTTTTGGTCTCTATATTTTACGACAGTTATCTTGAATCTTGAACTGGCTTAAAAGGTAAGCTAACCTGCCCAGATTGCTTGAACAATAGATGAAGCACGTTCAAATTATTTTCAGCTTAATAACGTTATTATTGTGTGTGTGAGTAACACTAATTAAGGAATTGATCGGAAGGAGAAAACAAAGGATATTAGAGTGGAAAAAATTAGATTACATAATTAATTAGGATCAAATTAAAATAAATTAGGTAGAATTCATATTTTCACAATGAGGTCTTTAATTTATGCATCTTCCTATATTATAAGTGAAAGGTTTTCATCTTTGTTTCCCATTTGTAGTATTTGTGTTAGAAAAGATATATTAATGTTACATATGCAAAAATTGTTCATAGATAAATCTCTTATAAATTTTAGAAAATACAAAATAGATATACGTTTATACACTTCTATTTGTTTCCCTAAGCAAGACACATAATCTTTTTATAAAGGTCTTTTTGAATTGCTTATAGGTTGATAAACTTAATTTTAAAATACAACATGTTTTTAGCACACTAGATTAAAAAATATACTTATATTAAATTTAATTTAAATATTTAATTATAATTTTATATAAAATAATCATTATCAATTTAAATACTTTAAAATAAATTTTATAAAAAATATTTGTTATCAATTTAAATATTTAAATATTAATTTACATAAGTAAACAATAAAATAGTTGTGATTAAATAATATAAAAAACAACTAAGAAATAATCGTCATCAATACATGAAAGTAAAGGGACAACTCCACTCCATAAGACTCAGGGTATAAAACTAATTATCTAAAATGAAAGGTACAGTTTTTGGTCTCTATTTTTTACGACAGTTATCTTGAATCTTGAACTGGCTTAAAAGGTAAGCTAACCTGCCCAGATTGCTTGAACAATAGATGAAGCACATTCAAATTGTTTTCAGCTTAATAACGTTATTATTGTGTGTGTGAGTAACACTAATTAAGGAATTGATCGGAAGGAGAAAACAAAAGATATTAGAGTGGAAAAAATTAGATTACATAATTAATTAGGATCAAATTAAAATAAATTATGTAGAATTCATATTTTCACAATGAGGTCTTTAATTTATGCATCTTCCTATATTATAAGTGAAAGGTTTTCATCTTTGTATCCCATTTGTAGTATTTGTGTTAGAAAAGATATATTAATGTTACATATGCAAAAATTGTTCATAGATAAATCTCTTATAAATTTTAGAAAATACAAAATAGATATACGTTTATACACATCTATTTGTTTCCCTAAGCAAGACACATAATCTTTTTATAAAGGTCTTTTTGAATTGCTTATAGGTTGATAAACTTAATTTTAAAATACAACATGTTTTTAGCACACTAGATTAAAAAATATACTTATATTAAATTAAATTTAAATATTTAATTATAATTTTATATAAAATAATCATTATCAATTTAAATACTTTAAAATAAATTTTATAAAAAATATTTGTTATCAATTTAAATATTTAAATATTAATTTACATAAGTAAACAATAAAATAGTTGTGATTAAATAATATAAAAAACAACTAAGAAATAATCGTCATCAATACATGAAAGTAAAGGGACAACTCCACTCCATAAGACTCAGGGTATAAAACTAATTATCTAAAATGAAAGGTACAGTTTTTGGTCTCTATTTTTTACGACAGTTATCTTGAATCTTGAACTGGCTTAAAAGGTAAGCTAACCTGCCCAGATTGCTTGAACAATAGATGAAGCACATTCAAATTGTTTTCAGCTTAATAACGTTATTATTGTGTGTGTGAGTAACACTAATTAAGGAATTGATCGGAAGGAGAAAACAAAAGATATTAGAGTGGAAAAAATTAGATTACATAATTAATTAGGATCAAATTAAAATAAATTATGTAGAATTCATATTTTCACAATGAGGTCTTTAATTTATGCATCTTCCTATATTATAAGTGAAAGGTTTTCATCTTTGTATCCCATTTGTAGTATTTGTGTTAGAAAAGATATATTAATGTTACATATGCAAAAATTGTTCATAGATAAATCTCTTATAAATTTTAGAAAATACAAAATAGATATACGTTTATACACATCTATTTGTTTCCCTAAGCAAGACACATAATCTTTTTATAAAGGTCTTTTTGAATTGCTTATAGGTTGATTAACTTAATTTTAAAATACAACATGTTTTTAGCACACTAGATTAAAAAATATACTTATATTAAAAATATATTAAATTAAATTTAAATTTTTAATTATAATTTTATATAAAATAATCATTATCAATTTAAATACTTTAATATAAATTTTATAAAAAATATTTGTTATCAATTTAAATATTTAAATATTAATTTACATAAGTAAACAATAAAATAGTTGTGATTAAATAATATAAAAAACAACTAAGAAATAATCGTCATCAATACATGAAAGTTAAGGGACAACTCCACTCCATAAGACTCAGGTTATAAAACTAATTATCCAAAATGAAAGGTACAGTTTTTGGTCTCTATTTTTTAAGACAGTTATCTTGAATTTTGAACTGGCTTAAAAGGTAAGCTAACCTGCCCAGATTGCTTGAACAATAGATGAAGCACGTTCAAATTATTTTCAGCTTAATAACGTTATTATTGTGTGTGTGAGTAACACTAATTAAGGAATTGATCGGAAGGAGAAAACAAAAGATATTAGAGTGGAAAAACTTAGATTACATAATTAATTAGGATCAAATTAAAATAAATTAGGTAGAATTCATATTTTCACAATGAGGTCTTTAATTTATGCATCTTCCTATATTATAAGTGAAAGGTTTTCATCTTTGTATCCCATTTGTAGTATTTGTGTTAGAAAAGATATATTAATGTTACATATGCAAAAATTGTTCATAGATAAATCTCTTATAAATTTTAGAAAATAAAAAATAGATATACGTTTATACACATCTATTTGTTTCCCTAAGCAAGACACATAATCTTTTTATAAAGGTCTTTTTGAATTGCTTATAGGTTGATAAACTTAATTTTAAAATACAACATGTTTTTAGCACACTAGATTAAAAAATATACTTATATTAAATTAAATTTAAATATTTAATTATAATTTTATATAAAATAATCATTATCAATTTAAATACTTTAAAATAAATTTTATAAAAAATATTTGTTATCAATTTAAATATTTAAATATTAATTTACATAAGTAAACAATAAAATAGTTGTGATTAAATAATATAAAAAACAACTAAGAAATAATCGTCATCAATACATGAAAGTAAAGGGATAACTCCACTCCATAAGACTCAGGGTATAAAACTAATTATCCAAAATGAAAGGTACAGTTTTTGGTCTCTATTTTTTAAGACAGTTATCTTGAATTTTGAACTGGCTTAAAAGGTAAGCTAACCTGCTGTAATACCCCGTAAATTTATAAACGCTCTGGTTAATATTATTATGATCAACTGGGTTCCGGGGTACTCTGAGTAATTATTTGATAAAATAATTAGAGTAAACTGACGAATTCAGAGTCGATTAAATTAATAGTATTTAACGTTGAGTTTTTATAATTTGATGTATTTGAGCTAATTTTGGACATTTAGTAGTGTTACTAAAAATGATAGTTTCTATACTATCTATTTTCTTTTCATTTTCCTTGAAAACCAAACAAAAGCTAAAGAGAAAGAAAGAAAAGGAAAAAGGGAAGGAAGGAAAGGAAAAGAAAGAGGAAGAAGAGAAATTTTCCAAAAGCTCAAGAATCATCATCATTTCATCTGTTCTTCGTTTACTCGCCTCCGCATCAACCTCCTCGTCTAGTAATCCAGGTGGGTTCTAGTTAGACTCTTTAGAGTAGGATTATTTTGAGTTTAGAGTTAGATTAGAAATTGTGAAAATTGAATCTTTTTGCACAAAATTCGTGAATCTAACTGCTAAATGCAATGTTTGATTATATGTTATACTGGTTGTGATGTTATAACATGTTTTGATGCATTTTGATTGATGAAAATGGGATTTGGGGTTGATTTTGGATCAACCCGTAGCAGAAAAATTCTGCAGGAACTTCTGCATTTTTCTCTGCCCATACGCGTATGGAGCATGTCAATACGCGTATGGAGCTTGTCAATACGCGTACGACAAGGGCAATACGCGTATAGATGGCCGGGCATTTTGAGCAATACGCGTATCGCTTGGGGCAATACGCGTATGGCTGGGCGAGCATTTGGGCAATACGCGTACGGGGAGTGCCAATACGCGTACGGCCAGGAGAGTTACAGAATTCTGCTGTTGTGATTTATTTTTCCGATCGATTGTTTACAATGCCGTAACTTTTTGTACGTAACTCGGATTGGAACAATTTTGATATCGTTGGAAAGATAATAAAATGTACTTTCTTATTGCAATGGTTTTAAGATCGTCGACCGATTTAATTAAGTCGGGATTTCTGAAATTGTATCGTTTTATCGACTTTTATCTGTTAATTGTGTGTAACTATTATTGGCAATGTATGCATGTTAAAATATGGACTAGGCAGGGTGAGGATTATTACCAAAACTGTGTTGGAAGTGTGAATTGTTCCATGTGTGGCAACGCTCGTGCATGAAAGGCCGAGGCGTGTGCATTTCTGTTTATCAATAACCACAGTTGTGCGGTGTAGTACATGAGACTCGAGCACCTCCTCTGAACGTTATACACAACTACTTGGCAGGTTTAGCGAAGGGTAAGGACA
This sequence comes from Lathyrus tuberosus, assembly GCA_022829125.1. Lineage (NCBI taxonomy): Eukaryota > Viridiplantae > Streptophyta > Magnoliopsida > Fabales > Fabaceae > Lathyrus > Lathyrus tuberosus. The sequence goes on along the minus strand of JALAZF010000052.1, from coordinate 640,479 downwards.
AGGTTATTTGACTTTACTTACGGATCGTGGTTTTGTGATGGCATGGCTTCCGCTATGGCGTTATGTTTTGAGATCATTGTTTGATCTAGTTCTTAGTTTTTATCATTTTGGAACATCTTGTATATGTAATGCCTTAGACTTTTAGGTGTTTTGTATTAGAGGCATTTATGTGTACAATGTGTTAACTAGGAACTTATTATGTTTCAGTACCAGAAGTGAAACTCATGTATAATATATGATTTGAGGCATGTATTGTATATGGTCTTTACACCTGCCCAGATTGCTTGAACAACAGATGAAGCACGTTCAAATTGTTTTCAGCTTAATAACGTTATTATTGTGTGTGTGAGTAACACTAATTAAGGAATTGATCGGAAGGAGAAAACAAAAGATATTAGAGTGGAAGAAATTAGATTACATAATTAATTAGGATCAAATTAAAATAAATTAGGTAGAATTCATATTTTCACAATGACGTCTTTAATTTATGCATCTTCCTATATTATAAGGGAAAGGTTTTCATCTTTGTATCCCATTTGTAGTTTTTGTGTTAGAAAAGATATATTAATGTTACATATGCAAAAATTGTTCATAGATAAATCTCTTATAAATTTTAGAAAATACAAAATAAATATACGTTTATACACTTCTATTTGTTTCCCTAAGCATGAAACATAATCTTTTTATAAAGGTCTTTTTGAATTGCTTATAGGTTGATTAACTTAATTTTAAAATACAACATGTTTTTAGCACACTAGATTAAAAAATATACTTATATTAAAAATATATTAAATTAAATTTAAATATTTAATTATAATTTTATATAAAATATTCATTATCAATTTAAATACTTTAATATAAATTTTATAAAAAATAATTGTTATAAATTTAAATAATTAAATATTAATTTACATAAGTAAAAAATAAAATAGTTGTGATTAAATAATATAAAAAAAACTAAGAAATAATCGTCATCAATACATGAAAGTAAAGGGAGAACTCCACTCCAAAAGACTCAAGGTATAAAACTAATTATCCAAAATGAAAAGTACAGTTTTTGGTCTCTATTTTTTACGACAGTTATCTTGAATCTTGAACTGGCTTAAAAGGTAAGGTAACCTGCCCAGATTGCTTGAACCATAGATGAAGCACGTTCAAATTGTTTTCAGCTTAATAACGTTATTATTGTGTGTGAGTAACACTCATTAAGGAATTGATCGGAAGGAGAAAACCAAAGATATTAGAGTGGAAGAAATTAGATTACGGAATTAATTAGGATCAAATTAAAATAAATTAGGTAGAATTCATATTTTCACAATTACGTCTTTAATTTATGCATCTTCCTATATTATAAGGGAAAGGTTTTCATCTTTGTATCCCATTTGTAGTATTTGTGTTAGAAAAGATATATTAATGTTACATATGCAAAAATTGGTCATAGATAAATCCATTATAAATTTTAGAAAATACAAAATAAATATACGTTTATACACTTCTATTTGTTTCCCTAAGCATGACACATAATCTTTTTATAAAGGTCTTTTTGAATTGCTTATAGGTTGATAAACTTAATTTTAAAATACAACATGTTTTTAGCACACTAGATTAAAAAATATACTTATATTAAAAATATATTAAACTAAATTTAAATATTTAATTATAATTTTATTTAAAATATTCATTATCAATTTAAATACTTTAATATAAATTTTATAAAAAATATTTGTTATCCATTTAAATATTTAAATATTAATTTACATAAGTAAACAATAAAATAGTTGTGATTAAATAATATAAAAAACAACTAAGAAATAATCGTCATCAATACATGAAAGTAAAGGGACAACTCCACTCCATAAGACTCAGGGTATAAAACTAATTATCCAAAATGAAAGGTACAGTTTTTGGTCTCTATTTTTTAAGACAGTTATCTTGAATCTTAAACTGGCTTAAAAGGTAAGGTAACCTGCCCAGATTGCTTGAACAATAGATGAAGCACGTTCAAATTGTTTTCAGCTTAATAACGTTATTATTGTGTGTGTGAGTAACACTAATTAAGGAATTGATCGGAAGGAGAAAACAAAAGATATTAGAGTGGAAGAAATTAGATTACATAATTAATTAGAATCAAATTAAAATAAATTAGGTTGAATTCATATTTTCACAATGACGTCTTTAATTTATGCATCTTCCTATATTATAAGGGAAAGGTTTTCATCTTTGTATCCCATTTGTAGTATTTGTGTTAGAAAAGATATATTAATGTTACATATGCAAAAATTGTTCATAGATAAATCTCTTATAAATTTTAGAAAATACAAAATAAATATACGTTTATACACTTCTATTTGTTTCCCTAAGCATGACACATAATCTTTTTATAAAGGTCTTTTTGAATTGCTTATAGGTTGATAAACTTAATTTTAAAATACAACATGTTTTTAGCACACTAGATTAAAAAATATACTTATATTAAAAATATATTAAACTAAATTTAAATATTTAATTATAATTTTATTTAAAATATTCATTATCAATTTAAATACTTTAATATAAATTTTATAAAAAATATTTGTTATCCATTTAAATATTTAAATATTAATTTACATAAGTAAACAATAAAATAGTTGTGATTAAATAATATAAAAAACAACTAAGAAATAATCGTCATCAATACATGAAAGTAAAGGGACAACTCCACTCCATAAGACTCAGGGTATAAAACTAATTATCCAAAATGAAAGGTACAGTTTTTGGTCTCTATTTTTTAAGACAGTTATCTTGAATCTTAAACTGGCTTAAAAGGTAAGGTAACCTGCCCAGATTGCTTGAACAATAGATGAAGCACGTTCAAATTGTTTTCAGCTTAATAACGTTATTATTGTGTGTGTGAGTAACACTAATTAAGGAATTGATCGGAAGGAGAAAACAAAAGATATTAGAGTGGAAGAAATTAGATTACATAATTAATTAGAATCAAATTAAAATAAATTAGGTTGAATTCATATTTTCACAATGACGTCTTTAATTTATGCATCTTCCTATATTATAAGGGAAAGGTTTTCATCTTTGTATCCCATTTGTAGTATTTGTGTTAGAAAAGATATATTAATGTTACATATGCAAAAATTGTTCATAGATAAATCTCTTATAAATTTTAGAAAATACAAAATAAATATACGTTTATACACTTCTATTTGTTTCCCTAAGCATGACACATAATCTTTTTATAAAGGTCTTTTTGAATTGCTTATAGGTTGATAAACTTAATTTTAAAATACAACATGTTTTTAGCACACTAGATTAAATAATATACTTATATTAAAAATATATTAAACTAAATTTAAATATTTAATTATAATTTTATATAAAATATTCATTATCAATTTAAATACTTTAATATAAATTTTGTAAAAAATATTTGTTATCCATTTAAATATTTAAATATTAATTTACATAAGTAAACAATAAAATAGTTGTGATTAAATAATATAAAAAACAACTAAGAAATAATCGTCATCAATACATGAAAGTAAAGGGACAACTCCACTCCATAAGACTCAGGGTATAAAACTAATTATCCAAAATGAAAGGTACAGTTTTTGGTCTCTATTTTTTACGACAGTTATCTTGAATCTTGAACTGGCTTAAAAGGTAAGCTAACCTGCCCAGATTGCTTGAACAATAGATGAAGCACGTTCAAATTGTTTTCAGCTTAATAACGTTATTATTGTGTGTGAGTAACACTCATTAAGGAATTGATCGGAAGGAGAAAACAAAAGATATTAGAGTGGAAGAAATTAGATTACATAATTAATTAGGATCAAATTAAAATAAATTAGGTTGAATTCATATTTTCACAATGAGGTCTTTAATTTATGCATCTTCCTATATTATAAGGGAAAGGTTTTCATCTTTGTATCCCATTTGTAGTATTTGTGTTAGAAAAGATATATTAATGTTACATATGCAAAAATTGTTCATAGATAAATCTCTTATAAATTTTAGAAAATACAAAATAAATATACGTTTATACACTTCTATTTGTTTCCCTAAGCAAGACACATAATCTTTTTATAAAGGTCTTTTTGAATTGCTTATAGGTTGATAAACTTAATTTTAAAATACAACATGTTTTTAGCACACTAGATTAAAAAATATACTTATATTAAATTAAATTTAAATATTTAATTATAATTTTATATAAAATATTCATTATCAATTTAAATACTTTAATATAAATTTTATAAAAAATATTTGTTATCAATTTAAATATTTAAATATTAATTTACATAAGTAAACAATAAAATAATTGTGATTAAATAATATAAAAAACAACTAAGAAATAATCGTCATCAATACATGAAAGTAAAGGGACAACTCCACTCCATAAGACTCAGGGTATAAAACTAATTATCCAAAATGAAAGGTACAGTTTTTGGTCTCTATTTTTTACGACAGTTATCTTGAATCTTGAACTGGCTTAAAAGGTAAGCTAACCTGCCCAGATTGCTTGAACAATAGATGAAGCACGTTCAAATTGTTTTCAGCTTAATAACGTTATTATTGTGTGTGAGTAACACTCATTAAGGAATTGATCGGAAGGAGAAAACAAAAGATATTAGAGTGGAAGAAATTAGATTACATAATTAATTAGGATCAAATTAAAATAAATTAGGTTGAATTCATATTTTCACAATGAGGTCTTTAATTTATGCATCTTCCTATATTATAAGGGAAAGGTTTTCATCTTTGTATCCCATTTGTAGTATTTGTGTTAGAAAAGATATATTAATGTTACATATGCAAAAATTGTTCATAGATAAATCTCTTATAAATTTTAGAAAATACAAAATAAATATACGTTTATACACTTCTATTTGTTTCCCTAAGCAAGACACATAATCTTTTTATAAAGGTCTTTTTGAATTGCTTATAGGTTGATAAACTTAATTTTAAAATACAACATGTTTTTAGCACACTAGATTAAAAAATATACTTATATTAAATTAAATTTAAATATTTAATTATAATTTTATATAAAATATTCATTATCAATTTAAATACTTTAATATAAATTTTATAAAAAATATTTGTTATCAATTTAAATATTTAAATATTAATTTACATAAGTAAACAATAAAATAATTGTGATTAAATAATATAAAAAACAACTAAGAAATAATCGTCATCAATACATGAAAGTAAAGGGACAACTCCACTCCATAAGACTCAGGGTATAAAACTAATTATCCAAAATGAAAGGTACAGTTTTTGGTCTCTATTTTTTACGACAGTTATCTTGAATCTTGAACTGGCTTAAAAGGTAAGCTAACCTGCCCAGATTGCTTGAACAATAGATGAAGCACGTTCAAATTGTTTTCAGCTTAATAACGTTATTATTGTGTGTGTGAGTAACACTAATTAAGGAATTGATCGGAAGGAGAAAATAAAAGATATTAGAGTGGAAGAAATTAGATTACATAATTAATTAGAATCAAATTAAAATAAATTAGGTTGAATTCATATTTTCACAATGTCGTCTTTAATTTATGCATCTTCCTATATTATAAGGGAGAGGTTTTCATCTTTCTATCCCATTTGTAGTATTTGTGTTAGAAAAGATATATTAATGTTACATATGCAAAAATTGTTCATAGATAAATCTCTTATAAATTTTAGAAAATACAAAATAAATATACGTTTATACACTTCTATTTGTTTCCCTAAGCATGACACATAATCTTTTTATAAAGGTCTTTTTGAATTGCTTATAGGTTGATTAACTTAATTTTAAAATACAACATGTTTTTAGCACACTAGATTAAAAAATATACTTATATTAAAAATATATTAAATTAAATTTAAATATTTAATTATAATTTTATATAAAATATTCATTATCAATTTAAATACTTTAATATAAATTTTATAAAAAATATTTGTTATCAATTTAAATATTTAAATATTAATTTACATAAGTAAAAAATAAAATAGTTGTGATTAAATAATATAAAAAAAACTAAGAAATAATCGTCATCAATACATGAAAGTAAAGGGACAACTCCACTCCATAAGACTCAAGGTATAAAACTAATTATCCAAAATGAAAAGTACAGTTTTTGGTCTCTATTTTTTACGACAGTTATCTTGAATCTTGAACTGGCTTAAAAGGTAAGCTAACCTGCCCAGATTGCTTGAACAATAGATGAAGCACGTTCAAATTGTTTTCAGCTTAATAACGTTAGTATTGTGTGTGAGTAACACTCATTAAGGAATTGATCGGAAGGAGAAAACAAAAGATATTAGAGTGGAAGAAATTAGATTACGGAATTAATTAGGATCAAATTAAAATAAATTAGGTTGAATTCATATTTTCACAATGACGTCTTTAATTTATGCATCTTCCTATATTATAAGGGAAAGGTTTTCATCTTTGTATCCCATTTGTAGTATTTGTGTTAGAAAAGATATATTAATGTTACATATGCAAAAATTGTTCATAGATAAATCTCTTATAAATTTTAGAAAATACAAAATAAATATACGTTTATACACTTCTATTTGTTTCCCTAAGAATAACACATAATCTTTTTATAAAGGTCTTTTTGAATTGCTTATAGGTTGATTAACTTAATTTTAAAATACAACATGTTTTTAGCACACTAGATTAAAAAATATACTTATATTAAAAATATATTAAATTAAATTTAAATATTTAATTATAATTTTATATAAAATATTCATTATCAATTTAAATACTTTAATATAAATTTTATAAAAAATATTTGTTAATAATTTAAATATTTAAATATTAATTTACATAAGTAAAAAATAAAATAGTTGTGATTAAATAAAATAAAAAAAACTACGAAATAATCGTCATCAATACATGAAAGTAAAGGGACAACTCCACTCCATAAGACTCAAGGTATAAAACTAATTATCTAAAGTGAAAAGTACAGTTTTTGGTCTCTATTTTTTACGACAGTTATCTTGAATCTTTAACTGGCTTAAAAGGTAAGGTAACCTGCCCAGATTGCTTGAACAATAGATGAAGCACGTTCAAATTGTTTTCAGCTTAATAACGTTATTATTGTGTGTGAGTAACACTCATTAAGGAATTGATCGGAAGGAGAAAACAAAAGATATTAGAGTGGAAGAAATTAGATTACGGAATTAATTAGGATCAAATTAAAATAAATTAGGTAGAATTCATATTTTCACAATTACGTCTTTAATTTATGCATCTTCCTACATTATAAGGGAAAGGTTTTCATCTTTGTATCCCATTTGTAGTATTTGTGTTAGAAAAGATATATTAATGTTACATATGCAAAAATTCGTCATAGATAAATCTCTTATAAATTTTAGAAAATACAAAATAAATATACGTTTATACACTTCTATTTGTTTCCCTAAGCATGACACATAATCTTTTTATAAAGGTCTTTTTGAATTGCTTATAGGTTGATAAACTTAATTTTAAAATACAACATGTTTTTAGCACACTAGATTAAAAAATATACTTATATTAAAAATATATTAAACTAAATTTAAATATTTAATTATAATTTTATATAAAATATTCATTATCAATTTAAATACTTTAATATAAATTTTATAAAAAATATTTGTTATCAATTTAAATATTTAAATATTAATTTAGATAAGTAAACAATAAAATAGTTGTGATTAAATAATATAAAAAACAACTACGAAATAATTGTCATCAATACATGAAAGTAAAGGGACAATTCCACTCCATAAGACTCAGGGTATAAAACTAATTATCCAAAATGAAAGGTACAGTTTTTGGTCTCTTTTTTTTACTACAGTTATCTTGAATCTTGAACTGGCTTAAAAGGTAAGCTAACCTGCCCAGATTGCTTGAATAATAGATGAAGCACGTTCAAATTGTTTTCAGCTTAATAACTTTATTATTGTGGGTGTGAGTAACACTAATTAAGGAATTGATCGGAAGGAGAAAATAAAAGATATTAGAGTGGAAGAAATTAGATTACATAATTAATTAGAATCAAATTAAAATAAATTAGGTTGAATTCATATTTTCACAATGTCGTCTTTAATTTATGCATCTTCCTATATTATAAGGGAGAGGTTTTCATCTTTGTATCCCATTTGTAGTATTTGTGTTAGAAAAGATATATTAATGTTACATATGCAAAAATTGTTCATAGATAAATCTCTTATAAATTTTAGAAAATACAAAATAAATATACGTTTATACACTTCTATTTGTTTCCCTAAGCATGACACATAATCTTTTTATAAAGGTCTTTTTGAATTGCTTATAGGTTGATTAACTTAATTTTAAAATACAACATGTTTTTAGCACACTAGATTAAAAAATATACTTATATTAAAAATATATTAAATTAAATTTAAATATTTAATTATAATTTTATATAAAATATTCATTATCAATTTAAATACTTTAATATAAATTTTATAAAAAATATTTGTTATCAATTTAAATATTTAAATATTAATTTACATAAGTAAAAAATAAAATAGTTGTGATTAAATAATATAAAAAAAACTAAGAAATAATCGTCATCAATACATGAAAGTAAAGGGACAATTCCACTCCATAAGACTCAAGGTATAAAACTAATTATCCAAAATGAAAAGTACAGTTTTTGGTCTCTATTTTTTACGACAGTTATCTTGAATCTTGAACTGGCTTAAAAGGTAAGCTAACCTGCCCAGATTGCTTGAACAATAGATGAAGCACGTTCAAATTGTTTTCAGCTTAATAACGTTAGTATTGTGTGTGAGTAACACTCATTAAGGAATTGATCGGAAGGAGAAAACAAAAGATATTAGAGTGGAAGAAATTAGATTACGGAATTAATTAGGATCAAATTAAAATAAATTAGGTAGAATTCATATTTTCACAATTACGTCTTTAATTTATGCATCTTCCTATATTATAAGGGAAAGGTTTTCATCTTTGTATCCCATTTGTAGTATTTGTGTTAGAAAAGATATATTAATGTTACATATGCAAAAATTGTTCATAGATAAATCTCTTATAAATTTTAGAAAATACAAAATAAATATACGTTTATACACTTCTATTTGTTTCCCTAAGAATAACACATAATCTTTTTATAAAGGTCTTTTTGAATTGCTTATAGGTTGATTAACTTAATTTTAAAATACAACATGTTTTTAGCACACTAGATTAAAAAATATACTTATATTAAAAATATATTAAATTAAATTTAAATATTTAATTATAATTTTATATAAAATATTCATTATCAATTTAAATACTTTAATATAAATTTTATAAAAAATATTTGTTATCAATTTAAATATTTAAATATTAATTTACATAAGTAAAAAATAAAATAGTTGTGATTAAATAAAATAAAAAAAACTACGAAATAATCGTCATCAATACATGAAAGTAAAGGGACAACTCCACTCCATAAGACTCAAGGTATAAAACTAATTATCTAAAGTGAAAAGTACAGTTTTTGGTCTCTATTTTTTACGACAGTTATCTTGAATCTTTAACTGGCTTAAAAGGTAAGGTAACCTGCCCAGATTGCTTGAACAATAGATGAAGCACGTTCAAATTGTTTTCAGCTTAATAACGTTATTATTGTGTGTGAGTAACACTCATTAAGGAATTGATCGGAAGGAGAAAACAAAAGATATTAGAGTGGAAGAAATTAGATTACGGAATTAATTAGGATCAAATTAAAATAAATTAGGTAGAATTCATATTTTCACAATTACGTCTTTAATTTATGCATCTTCCTACATTATAAGGGAAAGGTTTTCATCTTTGTATCCCATTTGTAGTATTTGTGTTAGAAAAGATATATTAATGTTACATATGCAAAAATTCGTCATAGATAAATCTCTTATAAATTTTAGAAAATACAAAATAAATATACGTTTATACACTTCTATTTGTTTCCCTAAGCATGACACATAATCTTTTTATAAAGGTCTTTTTGAATTGCTTATAGGTTGATAAACTTAATTTTAAAATACAACATGTTTTTAGCACACTAGATTAAAAAATATACTTATATTAAAAATATATTAAACTAAATTTAAATATTTAATTATAATTTTATATAAAATATTCATTATCAATTTAAATACTTTAATATAAATTTTATAAAAAATATTTGTTATCAATTTAAATATTTAAATATTAATTTAGATAAGTAAACAATAAAATAGTTGTGATTAAATAATATAAAAAACAACTACGAAATAATTGTCATCAATACATGAAAGTAAAGGGACAATTCCACTCCATAAGACTCAGGGTATAAAACTAATTATCCAAAATGAAAGGTACAGTTTTTGGTCTCTATTTTTTACTACAGTTATCTTGAATCTTGAACTGGCTTAAAAGGTAAGCTAACCTGCCCAGATTGCTTGAATAATAGATGAAGCACGTTCAAATTGTTTTCAGCTTAATAACGTTATTATTGTGGGTGTGAGTAACACTAATTAAGGAATTGATCGGAAGGAGAAAATAAAAGATATTAGAGTGGAAGAAATTAGATTACATAATTAATTAGAATCAAATTAAAATAAATTAGGTTGAATTCATATTTTCACAATGTCGTCTTTAATTTATGCATCTTCCTATATTATAAGGGAGAGGTTTTCATCTTTCTATCCCATTTGTAGTATTTGTGTTAGAAAAGATATATTAATGTTACATATGCAAAAATTGTTCATAGATAAATCTCTTATAAATTTTAGAAAATACAAAATAAATATACGTTTATACACTTCTATTTGTTTCCCTAAGCATGACACATAATCTTTTTATAAAGGTCTTTTTGAATTGCTTATAGGTTGATTAACTTAATTTTAAAATACAACATGTTTTTAGCACACTAGATTAAAAAATATACTTATATTAAAAATATATTAAATTAAATTTAAATATTTAATTATAATTTTATATAAAATATTCATTATCAATTTAAATACTTTAATATAAATTTTATAAAAAATATTTGTTATCAATTTAAATATTTAAATATTAATTTACATAAGTAAAAAATAAAATAGTTGTGATTAAATAATATAAAAAAAACTAAGAAATAATCGTCATCAATACATGAAAGTAAAGGGACAACTCCACTCCATAAGACTCAAGGTATAAAACTAATTATCCAAAATGAAAAGTACAGTTTTTGGTCTCTATTTTTTACGACAGTTATCTTGAATCTTGAACTGGCTTAAAAGGTAAGGTAACCTGCCCAGATTGCTTGAACAATAGATGAAGCACGTTCAAATTGTTTTCAGCTTAATAACGTTAGTATTGTGTGTGAGTAACACTCATTAAGGAATTGATCGGAAGGAGAAAACAAAAGATATTAGAGTGGAAGAAATTAGATTACGGAATTAATTAGGATCAAATTAAAATAAATTAGGTAGAATTCATATTTTCACAATTACGTCTTTAATTTATGCATCTTCCTATATTATAAGGGAAAGGTTTTCATCTTTGTATCCCATTTGTAGTATTTGTGTTAGAAAAGATATATTAATGTTACATATGCAAAAATTCGTCATAGATAAATCTCTTATAAATTTTAGAAAATACAAAATAAATATACGTTTATACACTTCTATTTGTTTCCCTAAGCATGACACATAATCTTTTTATAAAGGTCTTTTTGAATTGCTTATAGGTTGATAAACTTAATTTTAAAATACAACATGTTTTTAGCACACTAGATTAAAAAATATACTTATATTAAAAATATATTAAACTAAATTTAAATATTTAATTATAATTTTATATAAAATATTCATTATCAATTTAAATACTTTAATATAAATTTTATAAAAAATATTTGTTATCAATTTAAATATTTAAATATTAATTTACATAAGTAAACAATAAAATAGTTGTGATTAAATAATATAAAAAACAACTACGAAATAATTGTCATCAATAAATGAAAGTAAAGGGACAACTCCACTCCATAAGACTCAGGGTATAAAACTAATTATCCAAAATGAAAGGTACAGTTTTTGGTCTCTATTTTTTACTACAGTTATCTTGAATCTTGAACTGGCTTAAAAGGTAAGCTAACCTGCCCAGATTGCTTGAACAATAGATGAAGCACGTTCAAATTGTTTTCAGCTTAATAACGTTATTATTGTGGGTGTGAGTAACACTAATTAAGGAATTGATCGGAAGGAGAAAACAAAAGATATTAGAGTGGAAGAAATTAGATTACATAATTAATTAGAATCAAATTAAAATAAATTAGGTTGAATTCATATTTTCACAATGTCGTCTTTAATTTATGCATCTTCCTATATTATAAGGGAAAGGTTTTCATCTTTGTATCCCATTTGTAGTATTTGTGTTAGAAAAGATATATTAATGTTACATATGCAAAAATTGTTCATAGATAAATCTCTTATAAATTTTAGAAAATACAAAATAAATATACGTTTATACACTTCTATTTGTTTCCCTAAGAATAACACATAATCTTTTTATAAAGGTCTTTTTGAATTGCTTATAGGTTGATTAACTTAATTTTAAAATACAACATGTTTTTAGCACACTAGATTAAAAAATATACTTATATTAAAAATATATTAAATTAAATTTAAATATTTAATTATAATTTTATATAAAATATTCATTATCAATTTAAATACTTTAATATAAATTTTATAAAAAATATTTGTTATCAATTTAAATATTTAAATATTAATTTACATAAGTAAAAAATAAAATAGTTGTGATTAAATAATATAAAAAAAACTAAGAAATAATCGTCATCAATACATGAAAGTAAAGGGACAACTCCACTCCATAAGACTCAAGGTATAAAACTAATTATCCAAAGTGAAAAGTACAGTTTTTGGTCTCTATTTTTTACGACAGTTATCTTGAATCTTGAACTGGCTTAAAAGGTAAGGTAACCTGCCCAGATTGCTTGAACAATAGATGAAGCACGTTCAAATTGTTTTCAGCTTAATAACGTTATTATTGTGTGTGAGTAACACTCATTAAGGAATTGATCGGAAGGAGAAAACAAAAGATATTAGAGTGGAAGAAATTAGATTACGGAATTAATTAGGATCAAATTAAAATAAATTAGGTAGAATTCATATTTTCACAATTACGTCTTTAATTTATGCATCTTCCTACATTATAAGGGAAAGGTTTTCATCTTTGTGTCCCATTTGTAGTATTTGTGTTAGAAAAGATATATTAATGTTACATATGCAAAAATTCGTCATAGATAAATCTCTTATAAATTTTAGAAAATACAAAATAAATATACGTTTATACACTTCTATTTGTTTCCCTAAGCATGACACATAATCTTTTTATAAAGGTCTTTTTGAATTGCTTATAGGTTGATAAACTTAATTTTAAAATACAACATGTTTTTAGCACACTAGATTAAAAAATATACTTATATTAAAAATATATTAAACTAAATTTAAATATTTAATTATAATTTTATATAAAATATTCATTATCAATTTAAATACTTTAATATAAATTTTATAAAAAATATTTGTTATCAATTTAAATATTTAAATATTAATTTACATAAGTAAACAATAAAATAGTTGTGATTAAATAATATAAAAAACAACTACGAAATAATTGTCATCAATAAATGAAAGTAAAGGGACAACTCCACTCCATAAGACTCAGGGTATAAAACTAATTATCCAAAATGAAAGGTACAGTTTTTGGTCTCTATTTTTTACTACAGTTATCTTGAATCTTGAACTGGCTTAAAAGGTAAGCTAACCTGCCCAGATTGCTTGAACAATAGATGAAGCACGTTCAAATTGTTTTCAGCTTAATAACGTTATTATTGTGGGTGTGAGTAACACTAATTAAGGAATTGATCGGAAGGAGAAAACAAAAGATATTAGAGTGGAAGAAATTAGATTACATAATTAATTAGAATCAAATTAAAATAAATTAGGTTGAATTCATATTTTCACAATGTCGTCTTTAATTTATGCATCTTCCTATATTATAAGGGAAAGGTTTTCATCTTTGTATCCCATTTGTAGTATTTGTGTTAGAAAAGATATATTAATGTTACATATGCAAAAATTGTTCATAGATAAATCTCTTATAAATTTTAGAAAATACAAAATAAATATACGTTTATACACTTCTATTTGTTTCCCTAAGAATAACACATAATCTTTTTATAAAGGTCTTTTTGAATTGCTTATAGGTTGATTAACTTAATTTTAAAATACAACATGTTTTTAGCACACTAGATTAAAAAATATACTTATATTAAAAATATATAAAATTAAATTTAAATATTTAATTATAATTTTATATAAAATATTCATTATCAATTTAAATACTTTAATATAAATTTTATAAAAAATATTTGTTATCAATTTAAATATTTAAATATTAATTTACATAAGTAAAAAATAAAATAGTTGTGATTAAATAATATAAAAAAAACTACGAAATAATCGTCATCAATACATGAAAGTAAAGGGACAACTCCACTCCATAAGACTCAAGGTATAAAACTAATTATCCAAAGTGAAAAGTACAGTTTTTGGTCTCTATTTTTTACGACAGTTATCTTGAATCTTGAACTGGCTTAAAAGGTAAGGTAACCTGCCCAGATTGCTTGAACAATAGATGAAGCACGTTCAAATTGTTTTCAGCTTAATAACGTTATTATTGTGTGTGAGTAACACTCATTAAGGAATTGATCGGAAGGAGAAAACAAAAGATATTAGAGTGGAAGAAATTAGATTACGGAATTAATTAGGATCAAATTAAAATAAATTAGGTAGAATTCATATTTTCACAATTACGTCTTTAATTTATGCATCTTCCTACATTATAAGGGAAAGGTTTTCATCTTTGTGTCCCATTTGTAGTATTTGTGTTAGAAAAGATATATTAATGTTACATATGCAAAAATTCGTCATAGATAAATCTCTTATAAATTTTAGAAAATACAAAATAAATATACGTTTATACACTTCTATTTGTTTCCCTAAGCATGACACATAATCTTTTTATAAAGGTCTTTTTGAATTGCTTATAGGTTGATAAACTTAATTTTAAAATACAACATGTTTTTAGCACACTAGATTAAAAAATATACTTATATTAAAAATATATTAAACTAAATTTAAATATTTAATTATAATTTTATATAAAATATTCATTATCAATTTAAATACTTTAATATAAATTTTATAAAAAATATTTGTTATCAATTTAAATATTTAAATATTAATTTACATAAGTAAACAATAAAATAGTTGTGATTAAATAATATAAAAAACAACTACGAAATAATTGTCATCAATAAATGAAAGTAAAGGGACAACTCCACTCCATAAGACTCAGGGTATAAAACTAATTATCCAAAATGAAAGGTACAGTTTTTGGTCTCTATTTTTTACTACAGTTATCTTGAATCTTGAACTGGCTTAAAAGGTAAGCTAACCTGCCCAGATTGCTTGAACAATAGATGAAGCACGTTCAAATTGTTTTCAGCTTAATAACGTTATTATTGTGGGTGTGAGTAACACTAATTAAGGAATTGATCGGAAGGAGAAAACAAAAGATATTAGAGTGGAAGAAATTAGATTACATAATTAATTAGAATCAAATTAAAATAAATTAGGTTGAATTCATATTTTCACAATGTCGTCTTTAATTTATGCATCTTCCTATATTATAAGGGAAAGGTTTTCATCTTTGTATCCCATTTGTAGTATTTGTGTTAGAAAAGATATATTAATGTTACATATGCAAAAATTGTTCATAGATAAATCTCTTATAAATTTTAGAAAATACAAAATAAATATACGTTTATACACTTCTATTTGTTTCCCTAAGAATAACACATAATCTTTTTATAAAGGTCTTTTTGAATTGCTTATAGGTTGATTAACTTAATTTTAAAATACAACATGTTTTTAGCACACTAGATTAAAAAATATACTTATATTAAAAATATATAAAATTAAATTTAAATATTTAATTATAATTTTATATAAAATATTCATTATCAATTTAAATACTTTAATATAAATTTTATAAAAAATATTTGTTATCAATTTAAATATTTAAATATTAATTTACATAAGTAAAAAATAAAATAGTTGTGATTAAATAATATAAAAAAAACTACGAAATAATCGTCATCAATACATGAAAGTAAAGGGACAACTCCACTCCATAAGACTCAAGGTATAAAACTAATTATCCAAAGTGAAAAGTACAGTTTTTGGTCTCTATTTTTTACGACAGTTATCTTGAATCTTTAACTGGCTTAAAAGGTAAGGTAACCTGCCCAGATTGCTTGAACAATAGATGAAGCACGTTCAAATTGTTTTCAGCTTAATAACGTTATTATTGTGTGTGAGTAACACTCATTAAGGAATTGATCGGAAGGAGAAAACAAAAGATATTAGAGTGGAAGAAATTAGATTACGGAATTAATTAGGATCAAATTAAAATAAATTAGGTAGAATTCATATTTTCACAATTACGTCTTTAATTTATGCATCTTCCTACATTATAAGGGAAAGGTTTTCATCTTTGTGTCCCATTTGTAGTATTTGTGTTAGAAAAGATATATTAATGTTACATATGCAAAAATTCGTCATAGATAAATCTCTTATAAATTTTAGAAAATACAAAATAAATATACGTTTATACACTTCTATTTGTTTCCCTAAGCACGACACATAATCTTTTTATAAAGGTCTTTTTGAATTGCTTATAGGTTGATAAACTTAATTTTAAAATACAACATGTTTTTAGCACACTAGATTAAAAAATATACTTATATTAAAAATATATTAAACTAAATTTAAATATTTAATTATAATTTTATATAAAATATTCATTATCAATTTAAATACTTTAATATAAATTTTATAAAAAATATTTGTTATCAATTTAAATATTTAAATATTAATTTACATATGTAAACAATAAAATAGTTGTGATTAAATAATATAAAAAACAACTACGAAATAATTGTCATCAATACATGAAAGTAAAGGGACAACTCCACTCCATAAGACTCAGGGTATAAAACTAATTATCCAAAATGAAAGGTACAGTTTTTGGTCTCTATTTTTTACTACAGTTATCTTGAATCTTGAACTGGCTTAAAAGGTAAGCTAACCTGCCCAGATTGCTTGAATAATAGATGAAGCACGTTCAAATTGTTTTCAGCTTAATAACGTTATTATTGTGGGTGTGAGTAACACTAATTAAGGAATTGATCGGAAGGAGAAAACAAAAGATATTAGAGTGGAAGAAATTAGATTACATAATTAATTAGAATCAAATTAAAATAAATTAGGTTGAATTCATATTTTCACAATGTCGTCTTTAATTTATGCATCTTCCTATATTATAAGGGAAAGGTTTTCATCTTTGTATCCCATTTGTAGTATTTGTGTTAGAAAAGATATATTAATGTTACATATGCAAAAATTGTTCATAGATAAATCTCTTATAAATTTTAGAAAATACAAAATAAATATACGTTTATACACTTCTATTTGTTTCCCTAAGAATAACACATAATCTTTTTATAAAGGTCTTTTTGAATTGCTTATAGGTTGATTAACTTAATTTTAAAATACAACATGTTTTTAGCACACTAGATTAAAAAATATACTTATATTAAAAATATATTAAATTAAATTTAAATATTTAATTATAATTTTATATAAAATATTCATTATCAATTTAAATACTTTAATATAAATTTTATAAAAAATATTTGTTATCAATTTAAATATTTAAATATTAATTTACATAAGTAAAAAATAAAATAGTTGTGATTAAATAATATAAAAAAAACTACGAAATAATCGTCATCAATACATGAAAGTAAAGGGACAACTCCACTCCATAAGACTCAAGGTATAAAACTAATTATCCAAAGTGAAAAGTACAGTTTTTGGTCTCTATTTTTTACGACAGTTATCTTGAATCTTTAACTGGCTTAAAAGGTAAGGTAACCTGCCCAGATTGCTTGAACAATAGATGAAGCACGTTCAAATTGTTTTCAGCTTAATAACATTATTATTGTGTGTGAGTAACACTCATTAAGGAATTGATCGGAAGGAGAAAACAAAAGATATTAGAGTGGAAGAAATTAGATTACGGAATTAATTAGGATCAAATTAAAATAAATTAGGTAGAATTCATATTTTCACAATTACGTCTTTAATTTATGCATCTTCCTACATTATAAGGGAAAGGTTTTCATCTTTGTATCCCATTTGTAGTATTTGTGTTAGAAAAGATATATTAATGTTACATATGCAAAAATTCGTCATAGATAAATCTCTTATAAATTTTAGAAAATACAAAATAAATATACGTTTATACACTTCTATTTGTTTCCCTAAGCATGACACATAATCTTTTTATAAAGGTCTTTTTGAATTGCTTATAGGTTGATAAACTTAATTTTAAAATACAACATGTTTTTAGCACACTAGATTAAAAAATATACTTATATTAAAAATATATTAAACTAAATTTAAATATTTAATTATAATTTTATATAAAATATTCATTATCAATTTAAATACTTTAATATAAATTTTATAAAAAATATTTGTTATCAATTTAAATATTTAAATATTAATTTACATAAGTAAACAATAAAATAGTTGTGATTAAATAATATAAAAAACAACTACGAAATAATTGTCATCAATACATGAAAGTAAAGGGACAACTCCACTCCATAAGACTCAGGGTATAAAACTAATTATCCAAAATGAAAGGTACAGTTTTTGGTCTCTATTTTTTACTACAGTTATCTTGAATCTTGAACTGGCTTAAAAGGTAAGCTAACCTGCCCAGATTGCTTGAACAATAGATGAAGCACGTTCAAATTGTTTTCAGCTTAATAACGTTATTATTGTGGGTGTGAGTAACACTAATTAAGGAATTGATCGGAAGGAGAAAACAAAAGATATTAGAGTGGAAGAAATTAGATTACGGAATTAATTAGGATCAAATTAAAATAAATTAGGTAGAATTCATATTTTCACAATGTCGTCTTTAATTTATGCATCTTCCTATATTATAAGGGAAAGGTTTTCATCTTTGTATCCCATTTGTAGTATTTGTGTTAGAAAAGATATATTAATGTTACATATGCAAAAATTCGTCATAGATAAATCTCTTATAAATTTTAGAAAATACAAAATAAATATACGTTTATACACTTCTATTTGTTTCCCTAAGAATAACACATAATCTTTTTATAAAGGTCTTTTTGAATTGCTTATAGGTTGATAAACTTAATTTTAAAATACAACATGTTTTTAGCACACTAGATTAAAAAATATACTTATATTAAAAATATATTAAATTAAATTTAAATATTTAATTATAATTTTATATAAAATATTCATTATCAATTTAAATACTTTAATATAAATTTTATAAAAAATATTTGTTATCAATTTAAATATTTAAATATTAATTTACATAAGTAAAAAATAAAATAGTTGTGATTAAATAATATAAAAAAATCTACGAAATAATTGTCATCAATACATGAAAGTAAAGGGACAACTCCACTCCATAAGACTCAGGGTATAAAACTAATTATCCAAAGTGAAAGGTACAGTTTTTGGTCTCTATTTTTTACTACAGTTATCTTGAATCTTGAACTGGCTTAAAAGGTAAGGTAACCTGCCCAGATTGCTTGAACAATAGATGAAGCACGTTCAAATTGTTTTCAGCTTAATAACGTTATTATTGTGTGTGAGTAACACTCATTAAGGAATTGATCGGAAGGAGAAAACAAAAGATATTAGAGTGGAAGAAATTAGATTACGGAATTAATTAGGATCAAATTAAAATAAATTAGGTTGAATTCATATTTTCACAATTACGTCTTTAATTTATGCATCTTCCTATATTATAAGGGAAAGGTTTTCATCTTTGTATCCCATTTGTAGTATTTGTGTTAGAAAAGATATATTAATGTTACATATGCAAAAATTCGTCATAGATAAATCTCTTATAAATTTTAGAAAATACAAAATAAATATACGTTTATACACTTCTATTTGTTTCCCTAAGCATGACACATAATCTTTTTATAAAGGTCTTTTTGAATTGCTTATAGGTTGATAAACTTAATTTTAAAATACAACATGTTTTTAGCACACTAGATTAAAAAATATACTTATATTAAAAATATATTAAACTAAATTTAAATATTTAATTATAATTTTATATAAAATATTCATTATCAATTTAAATACTTTAATATAAATTTTATAAAAAATATTTGTTATCCATTTAAATATTTAAATATTAATTTACATAAGTAAACAATAAAATAGTTGTGATTAAATAATATAAAAAACAACTACGAAATAATCGTCATCAATACATGAAAGTAAAGGGACAACTCCACTCCATAAGACTCAGGGTATAAAACTAATTATCCAAAATGAAAGGTACAGTTTTTGGTCTCTATTTTTTACGACAGTTATCTTGAATCTTTAACTGGCTTAAAAGGTAAGGTAACCTGCCCAGATTGCTTGAACAATAGATGAAGCACGTTCAAATTGTTTTCAGCTTAATAACGTTATTATTGTGTGTGTGAGTAACACTAATTAAGGAATTGATCGGAAGGAGAAAACAAAAGATATTAGAGTGGAAGAAATTAGATTACGGAATTAATTAGGATCAAATTAAAATAAATTAGGTAGAATTCATATTTTCACAATTACGTCTTTAATTTATGCATCTTCCTACATTATAAGGGAAAGGTTTTCATCTTTGTATCCCATTTGTAGTATTTGTGTTAGAAAAGATATATTAATGTTACATATGCAAAAATTCGTCATAGATAAATCTCTTATAAATTTTAGAAAATACAAAATAAATATACGTTTATACACTTCTATTTGTTTCCCTAAGCATGACACATAATCTTTTTATAAAGGTCTTTTTGAATTGCTTATAGGTTGATAAACTTAATTTTAAAATACAACATGTTTTTAGCACACTAGATTAAAAAATATACTTATATTAAAAATATATTAAACTAAATTTAAATATTTAATTATAATTTTATATAAAATATTCATTATCAATTTAAATACTTTAATATAAATTTTATAAAAAATATTTGTTATCAATTTAAATATTTAAATATTAATTTACATAAGTAAACAATAAAATAGTTGTGATTAAATAATATAAAAAACAACTACGAAATAATTGTCATCAATACATGAAAGTAAAGGGACAACTCCACTCCATAAGACTCAGGGTATAAAACTAATTATCCAAAATGAAAGGTACAGTTTTTGGTCTCTATTTTTTACTACAGTTATCTTGAATCTTGAACTGGCTTAAAAGGTAAGCTAACCTGCCCAGATTGCTTGAACAATAGATGAAGCACGTTCAAATTGTTTTAAGCTTAATAACGTTATTATTGTGGGTGTGAGTAACACTAATTAAGGAATTGATCGGAAGGAGAAAACAAAAGATATTAGAGTGGAAGAAATTAGATTACATAATTAATTAGAATTAAATTAAAATAAATTAGGTTGAATTCATATTTTCACAATGTCGTCTTTAATTTATGCATCTTCCTATATTATAAGGGAAAGGTTTTCATCTTTGTATCCCATTTGTAGTATTTGTGTTAGAAAAGATATATTAATGTTACATATGCAAAAATTGTTCATAGATAAATCTCTTATAAATTTTAGAAAATACAAAATAAATATACGTTTATACACTTCTATTTGTTTCCCTAAGAATAACACATAATCTTTTTATAAAGGTCTTTTTGAATTGCTTATAGGTTGATTAACTTAATTTTAAAATACAACATGTTTTTAGCACACTAGATTAAAAAATATACTTATATTAAAAATATATTAAATTAAATTTAAATATTTAATTATAATTTTATATAAAATATTCATTATCAATTTAAATACTTTAATATAAATTTTATAAAAAATATTTGTTATCAATTTAAATATTTAAATATTAATTTACATAAGTAAAAAATAAAATAGTTGTGATTAAATAATATAAAAAAAACTACGAAATAATCGTCATCAATACATGAAAGTAAAGGGACAACTCCACTCCATAAGACTCAAGGTATAAAACTAATTATCCAAAGTGAAAAGTACAGTTTTTGGTCTCTATTTTTTACGACAGTTATCTTGAATCTTGAACTGGCTTAAAAGGTAAGGTAACCTGCCCAGATTGCTTGAACAATAGATGAAGCACGTTCAAATTGTTTTCAGCTTAATAACGTTATTATTGTGTGTGAGTAACACTCATTAAGGAATTGATCGGAAGGAGAAAACAAAAGATATTAGAGTGGAAGAAATTAGATTACGGAATTAATTAGGATCAAATTAAAATAAATTAGGCAGAATTCATATTTTCACAATTACGTCTTTAATTTATGCATCTTCCTATATTATAAGGGAAAGGTTTTCATCTTTGTATCCCATTTGTAGTATTTGTGTTAGAAAAGATATATTAATGTTACATATGCAAAAATTCGTCATAGATAAATCTCTTATAAATTTTAGAAAATACAAAATAAATATACGTTTATACACTTCTATTTGTTTCCCTAAGCATGACACATAATCTTTTTATAAAGGTCTTTTTGAATTGCTTATAGGTTGATAAACTTAATTTTAAAATACAACATGTTTTTAGCACACTAGATTAAAAAATATACTTATATTAAAAATATATTAAACTAAATTTAAATATTTAATTATAATTTTATATAAAATATTCATTATCAATTTAAATACTTTAATATAAATTTTATAAAAAATATTTGTTATCCATTTAAATATTTAAATATTAATTTACATAAGTAAACAATAAAATAGTTGTGATTAAATAATATAAAAAACAACTACGAAATAATCGTCATCAATACATGAAAGTAAAGGGACAACTCCACTCCATAAGACTCAGGGTATAAAACTAATTATCCAAAATGAAAGGTACAGTTTTTGGTCTCTATTTTTTACGACAGTTATCTTGAATCTTTAACTGGCTTAAAAGGTAAGGTAACCTGCCCAGATTGCTTGAACAATAGATGAAGCACGTTCAAATTGTTTTCAGCTTAATAACGTTATTATTGTGTGTGTGAGTAACACTAATTAAGGAATTGATCGGAAGGAGAAAACAAAAGATATTAGAGTGGAAGAAATTAGATTACGGAATTAATTAGGATCAAATTAAAATAAATTAGGTAGAATTCATATTTTCACAATTACGTCTTTAATTTATGCATCTTCCTACATTATAAGGGAAAGGTTTTCATCTTTGTATCCCATTTGTAGTATTTGTGTTAGAAAAGATATATTAATGTTACATATGCAAAAATTCGTCATAGATAAATCTCTTATAAATTTTAGAAAATACAAAATAAATATACGTTTATACACTTCTATTTGTTTCCCTAAGCATGACACATAATCTTTTTATAAAGGTCTTTTTGAATTGCTTATAGGTTGATAAACTTAATTTTAAAATACAACATGTTTTTAGCACACTAGATTAAAAAATATACTTATATTAAAAATATATTAAACTAAATTTAAATATTTAATTATAATTTTATATAAAATATTCATTATCAATTTAAATACTTTAATATAAATTTTATAAAAAATATTTGTTATCAATTTAAATATTTAAATATTAATTTACATAAGTAAACAATAAAATAGTTGTGATTAAATAATATAAAAAACAACTACGAAATAATTGTCATCAATACATGAAAGTAAAGGGATAACTCCACTCCATAAGACTCAGGGTATAAAACTAATTATCCAAAATGAAAGGTACAGTTTTTGGTCTCTATTTTTTACTACAGTTATCTTGAATCTTGAACTGGCTTAAAAGGTAAGCTAACCTGCCCAGATTGCTTGAACAATAGATGAAGCACGTTCAAATTGTTTTCAGCTTAATAACGTTATTATTGTGTGTGTGAGTAACACTAATTAAGGAATTGATCGGAAGGAGAAAACAAAAGATATTAGAGTGGAAGAAATTAGATTACATAATTAATTAGGATCAAATTAAAATAAATTAGGTAGAATTCATATTTTCACAATGAGGTCTTTAATTTATGCATCTTCCTATATTATAAGGGAAAGGTTTTCATCTTTGTATCCCATTTGTAGTATTTGTGTTAGAAAAGATATATTAATGTTACATATGCGAAAATTGGTCATAGATAAATCTCTTATAAATTTTAGAAAATACAAAATAAATATACGTTTATACACTTCTATTTGTTTCCCTAAGCATGACACATAATCTTTTTATAAAGGTCTTTTTGAATTGCTTATAGGTTGATTAACTTAATTTTAAAATACAACATGTTTTTAACACACTAGATTAAAAAATATACTTATATTAAAAATATATTAAATTAAATTTAAATATTTAATTATAATTTTATATAAAATATTCATTATTAATTTAAATACTTTAATATAAATTTTATAAAAAATATTTGTTATCAATTTAAATATTTAAATATTAATTTACATAAGTAAACAATAAAATAGTTGTGATTAAATAATATAAAAAACAACTACGAAATAATTGTCATCAATACATGAAAGTAAAGGGACAACTCCACTCCATAAGACTCAGGGTATAAAACTAATTATCCAAAATGAAAGGTACAGTTTTTGGTCTCTATTTTTTACGACAGTTATCTTGAATCTTGAACTGGCTTAAAAGGTAAGCTAACCTGCCCAGATTGCTTGAACAATAGATGAAGCACGTAGAAAAGAAGTGAGGAAAGTGCAAAGCTCTAGTCAATACATACATTGTGGTGTTTATGATAAGGTAGGTAATTTTGCTTATTGGCTAACAGCTGTTTATGCTCACAATCAATTAGAGAAGAGGAAAGTTCTCTGGCAGGATTTGGAGCTTTTATATGGGAATATCCATGGTCCTTGGTGTGTGATAGGAGACTTCAATAATGTCCTTAAAGCACAAGATCGAGTGGGTGGGAATATGGTGACTGAGAAAGAGTTTGAAGACCTACATAATATGATGGCAGCCACTGGACTTAAGGAAATGGATAGTACAGGTGATAACTATACATGGTCTAATAAACATGTGCAAGGGGCAATTTACTCTAGGATTGACAGGGTGTTGGGGAATGTGGATTGGTTCCAAGTTAACATGGAGGTGGCCTTGAAAATCTTACCTCCTAATGTTTCAGATCATGCTGTGTTGTATCTGGAGAATAAGAGTAAGCAATTGAATAGAAAGAGTTACTTTAAATTCACAAACTGTTTAACTGAACTACCTGGCTTCTATGAGGTGGTGAGAAAGAATTGGGAACAACCTACCAGAGGTAATCCTATGAAGGTCTTGTGGCTGAAACTAATGAGATTGAAGAAGGAGCTGAGAATTCTTAGTAAACCTCTTTCTAATCTGAAGAATCAAATTAATGAGGCTAGGGACAGGTTGAAGACAGCTCAAATAGAATTGGTTGAGAATAGAATGGATAGTGCTAAGATTGAGAGTGTGAAGACACTTACTGAAAAGGTCATCCACCTTAATGATTTGGAGGACAAAATTCTGATGCAGAGAGCCAAGTTGGACTGGTTAAAAAAGGGAGATGGTAACAACTCCTTTTTCTATGCTATCATAAAAGCTAGGCACAAAAATCAAAACATGAGCCAAATTTGTAGAGAAGATGGTACAGTTCTAACTGAGCAAAGTGAGATTGAAAAGGAAGTGTTGGAGTATTATGGTCAGCTAATGGGGAAAAGAATCAATACTAGTACTCATATAGATATAGAAGCTATGAGATTGGTTAACCAAGTGAATATGGAAAATAGAGAAGATTTGGTGTCTCATGTGACTGATATGGAGATATGGCAGGCACTAACAGGGATTGGTGATAAAAAAAGTCCAGGTTTGGATGGATATGGTGCAGGTTTCTTCAAGGTATGTTGGAGTATAATTAAAGATGATGTGACTAAGGCTGTTAAAGAGTACTTTACTAAAGGATACATATACAAACCTTTTAATAGTACTTTAGTTACACTTATTCCTAAAGGTAACTGTGCAAAGAAAGTAAAGGATTATAGACCCATAGCTGGTTGTACCACTTTCTACAAGATCATATCTAGAATTCTAACTGACAGGTTGAGTAAAGTCCTTCCTACCATTATAAGCCATAATCAAGCTGCTTTTGTGAAAGGGCAAGCCATTCAAAATCATATCCTTTTGGCTACTGAGTTGATTAAGGGTTATGAAAGAATGGGTGGAACTCCTAGGGTTATGGTGCAGATTGATTTACAAAAGGCCTATGACATGGTCAATTGGCAAGCTCTTGATAGCATTTTGAAGGAAATTGGCATCCCTTCTCAGTTTAGTTCTTGGATTATGGCAGGAGTCTCTACTGTGTCTTATAAATTTAATATCAATGGTAACCATTCTGATTTTATGCAGGCCAAAAGAGGAATTCGACAGGGAGACCCAATTTCACCATTGCTTTTTGTCATACTGATGGAGTACATGCACATATCACTTTTGAAGATGCAAAAGAATGATAATTTTAACTATCATTCTAAATGTGAAAAGATGAAGCTAACAAATCTGGCTTTTGCAGATGATGTGTTATTGTTCTGTAGGGGAGATGACATTTCTGTGAGAATGCTGATGCAGGCTTTCAATGAGTTTACAATTTCAACTGGCCTGGTCATTAATCACAGCAAAAGTAAGATGTTTTTCGCTGGTATGGAGAGCAGAGACAGAAATAGGCTGTTGACTGAGACAGGGTTCCAAGAAGGCAAGCTACCTATTATGTATCTGGGAGTTCCTCTATCTAGCAAAAAATTGAATATATGCCACTATCTGCCACTTATTGACAAATTGGTTAGTCGTGTGCATCACTGGTCCTCCAATATGCTGAGTTATGCAGGTAGGGTACAGTTGGTCCAAATCATTTTGACAGCAATAACACAGTATTGGATGCATAATTTTCTTCTCCCTCAAGGTGTGATTCACAGAGTTGAGCAAATCTGCAGGAATTTTATTTGGAGTGGTGGTAAACCGGGCAAGAGAAAGAATTTTGTGGCTTGGAACTCTATTTGTAGACCAAAAGTGCAAGGAGGACTAAATATCCTAAATCTCTCTATTTGGAACAAGGTTCTGCTGCTGAAATGTCTTTGGAATCTTTACAAAAGAACAGATAACCTGTGGGTTATTTGGATTCACACTTATTATTTCAAAGGAGCAAATGTTATGGAGTTTGAGGTGAAGAATCAACACTCATGGATCATGAAAGGAATTATGAAACAGAAGGAATTAATTGGTCAAGTGCAGCAGCAATGGGACAGGATGAGTTTGATGCAGAAATTTAAATCTTCTGATATTTACGCGGCATTGATAGATGATGGCTATAGGGTCCCTTGGAGAGGTGTGATAGATCACAACATGGCTAGACCTCGTGCAATAGTTTGCCTTTGGTTAGCTTGTCATGGAAGGTTGCCAACGAAAGATAGATTGTGTCGTTTTAATATGTTGCAGGAAATAACTTGTAGTCTTTGCAAGATGGAAGAGGAAACTTTGAATCACATTTTCTTTGTTTGTCCTAAAACTAAAGAGGTGTGGAGGGAGGTTCTAAACTGGCTGGACATTACACATACCCCTCTTAAATGGGAGGAGGAATTGATTTGGATGATTAAGAAGATTAAAGGAAAGGGTTGGAGAAATTCCCTCTTGCGTGTGGCATTGGCCGAAACGGTCTATAATGTTTGGAGGTATAGGAATGCTATAATTTTTGGTAAGAAGGATGATTATACTAGCATAGGTAGAACCATAATTGACAATATGGTTTATAGGAGCTGGAAAAATAGGAAGATAAGACATAGATTAGCACACTTGTTGATGTATTTAGTACCATTAGAGGTTGGACCCAAGGGTCACATTGTGTATAATTGTTTTTTGAATTAATATATTTCCTTGATTCAAAAAAAAAAAAATAGATGAAGCACGTTCAAATTGTTTTCATCTTAATAACGTTATTATTGTGTGTGTGAGTAACACTAATTAAGGAATTGATCGGAAGGAGAAAACAAAAGATATTAGACTGGAAGAAATTAGATTACATAATTAATTAGAATCAAATTAAAATAAATTAGGTTGAATTCATATTTTCACAATGTCGTCTTTAATTTATGCATCTTCCTATATTATAAGGGAAAGATTTTCATCTTTGTATCCCATTTGTAGTATTTGTGTTAGAAAAGATATATTAATGTTACATATGCAAAAATTATTCATAGATAAATCTCTTATAAATTTTAGAAAATACAAAATAAATATACGTTTATACACTTCTATTTGTTTCCCTAAGCATGACACATAATCTTTTTATAAAGGTCTTTTTGAATTGCTTATAGTTTGATTAACTTAATTTTAAAATACAACATGTTTTTAGCACACTAGATTAAAAAATATACTTATATTAAAAATATATTAAATTAAATTTAAATATTTAATTATAATTTTATATAAAATATTCATTATCAATTTAAATACTTTAATATAAATTTTATTAAAAATATTTGTTATCAATTTAAATATTTAAATATTAATTTACATAAGTAAAAAATAAAATAGTTGTGATTAAATAATATAAAAAAAAACTAAGAAATAATCGTCATCAATACATGAAAGTAAAGGGACAACTCCACAACATAAGACTCAAGGTATAAAACTAATTATCCAAAATGAAAAGTACAGTTTTTGGTCTCTATTTTTTACGACAGTTATCTTGAATCTTGAACTGGCTTAAAAGGTAAGCTAACCTGCCCAGATTGCTTGAACAATAGATGAAGCACGTTCAAATTGTTTTCAGCTTAATAACGTTATTATTGTGTGTGAGTAACACTCATTAAGGAATTGATCGGAAGGAGAAAACAAAAGATATTAGAGTGGAAGAAATTAGATTACGGAATTAATTAGGATCAAATTAAAATAAATTAGGCAGAATTCATATTTTCACAATTACGTCTTTAATTTATGCATCTTCCTATATTATAAGGGAAAGGTTTTCATCTTTGTATCCCATTTGTAGTATTTGTGTTAGAAAAGATATATTAATGTTACATATGCAAAAATTCGTCATAGATAAATCTCTTATAAATTTTAGAAAATACAAAATAAATATATGTTTATACACTTCTATTTGTTTCCCTAAGCATGACACATAATCTTTTTATAAAGGTCTTTTTGAATTGCTTATAGGTTGATAAACTTAATTTTAAAATACAACATGTTTTTAGCACACTAGATTAAAAAATATACTTATATTAAAAATATATTAAACTAAATTTAAATATTTAATTATAATTTTATATAAAATATTCATTATCAATTTAAATACTTTAATATAAATTTTATAAAAAATATTTGTTATCCATTTAAATATTTAAATATTAATTTACATAAGTAAACAATAAAATATTTGTGATTAAATAATATAAAAAACAACTAAGAAATAATCGTCATCAAGACATGAAAGTAAAGGGACAACTCCACTCCATAAGACTCAGGGTATAAAACTAATTATCCAAAATGAAAGGTACAGTTTTTTGTCTCTATTTTTTACGACAGTTATCTTGAATCTTGAACTGGCTTAAAAGGTAAGCTAACCTGCCCAGATTGCTTGAACAATAGATGAAGCACGTTCAAATTGTTTTCAGCTTAATAACGTTATTATTGTGTGTGTGAGTAACACTAATTAAGGAATTGATCGGAAGGAGAAAACAAAAGATATTAGAGTGGAAGAAATTAGATTACATAATTAATTAGGATCAAATTAAAATAAATTAGGTAGAATTCATATTTTCACAATGAGGTCTTTAATTTATGCATCTTCCTATATTATAAGGGAAAGGTTTTCATCTTTGTATCCCATTTGTAGTATTTGTGTTAGAAAAGATATATTAATGTTACATATGCAAAAATTGGTCATAGATAAATCTCTTATAAATTTTAGAAAATACAAAATAAATATACGTTTATACACTTCTATTTGTTTCCCTAAGCATGACACATAATCTTTTTATAAAGGTCTTTTTGAATTGCTTATAGGTTGATTAACTTAATTTTAAAATACAACATGTTTTTAGCACACTAGATTAAAAAATATACTTATATTAAAAATATATTAAATTAAATTTAAATATTTAATTATAATTTTATATAAAATATTCATTATCAATTTAAATACTTTAATATATATTTTATAAAAAATATTTGTTATCAATTTAAATATTTAAATATTAATTTACATAAGTAAACAATAAAATAGTTGTGATTAAATAATATAAAAAACAACTACGAAATAATTGTCATCAATACATGAAAGTAAAGGGACAACTCCACTCCATAAGACTCAGGGTATAAAACTAATTATCCAAAATGAAAGGTACAGTTTTTGGTCTCTATTTTTTACGACAGTTATCTTGAATCTTGAACTGGCTTAAAAGGTAAGCTAACCTGCCCAGATTGCTTGAACAATAGATGAAGCACGTAGAAAAGAAGTGAGGAAAGTGCAAAGCTCTAGTCAATACATACATTGTGGTGTTTATGATAAGGTAGGTAATTTTGCTTATTGGCTAACAGCTGTTTATGCTCACAATCAATTAGAGAAGAGGAAAGTTCTCTGGCAGGATTTGGAGCTTTTATATGGGAATATCCATGGTCCTTGGTGTGTGATAGGAGACTTCAATAATGTCCTTAAAGCACAAGATCGAGTGGGTGGGAATATGGTGACTGAGAAAGAGTTTGAAGACCTACATAATATGATGGCAGCCACTGGACTTAAGGAAATGGATAGTACAGGTGATTACTATACATGGTCTAATAAACATGTGCAAGGGGCAATTTACTCTAGGATTGACAGGGTGTTGGGGAATGTGGATTGGTTCCAAGTTAACATGGAGGTGACCTTGAAAATCTTACCTCCTAATGTTTCAGATCATGCTGTGTTGTATCTGGAGAATAAGAGTAAGCAATTGAATAGAAAGAGTTACTTTAAATTCACAAACTGTTTAACTGAACTACCTGGCTTCTATGAGGTGGTGAGAAAGAATTGGGAACAACCTACCAGAGGTAATCCTATGAAGGTCTTGTGGCTGAAACTAATGAGATTGAAGAAGGAGCTGAGAATTCTTAGTAAACCTCTTTCTAATCTGAAGAATCAAATTAATGAGGCTAGGGACAGGTTGAAGACAGCTCAAATAGAATTGGTTGAGAATAGAATGGATAGTGCTAAGATTGAGAGTGTGAAGACACTTACTGAAAAGGTCATCCACCTTAATGATTTGGAGGACAAAATTCTGATGCAGAGAGCCAAGTTGGACTGGTTAAAAAAGGGAGATGGTAACAACTCCTTTTTCTATGCTATCATAAAAGCTAGGCACAAAAATCAAAACATGAGCCAAATTTGTAGAGAAGATGGTACAGTTCTAACTGAGCAAAGTGAGATTGAAAAGGAAGTGTTGGAGTATTATGGTCAGCTAATGGGGAAAAGAATCAATACTAGTACTCATATAGATATAGAAGCTATGAGATTGGGTAACCAAGTGAATATGGAAAATAGAGAAGATTTGGTGTCTCATGTGACTGATAAGGAGATATGGCAGGCACTAACAGGGATTGGTGATAAAAAAAGTCCAGGTTTGGATGGATATGGTGCAGGTTTCTTCAAGGCATGTTGGAGTATAATTAAAGATGATGTGACTAAGGCTGTTAAAGAGTACTTTACTAAAGGATACATATACAAACCTTTTAATAGTACTTTAGTTACACTTATTCCTAAAGGTAACTGTGCAAAGAAAGTAAAGGATTATAGACCCATAGCTGGTTGTACCACTTTCTACAAGATCATATCTAGAATTCTAACTGACAGGTTGAGTAAAGTCCTTCCTACCATTATAAGCCATAATCAAGCTGCTTTTGTGAAAGGGCAAGCCATTCAAAATCATATCCTTTTGGCTACTGAGTTGATTAAGGGTTATGAAAGAATGGGTGGAACTCCTAGGGTTATGGTGCAGATTGATTTACAAAAGGCCTATGACATGGTCAATTGGCAAGCTCTTGATAGCATTTTGAAGGAAATTGGCATCCCTTCTCAGTTTAGTTCTTGGATTATGGCAGGAGTCTCTACTGTGTCTTATAAATTTAATATCAATGGTAACCATTCTGATTTTATGCAGGCCAAAAGAGGAATTCGACAGGGAGACCCAATTTCACCATTGCTTTTTGTCATACTGATGGAGTACATGCACAGATCACTTTTGAAGATGCAAAAGAATGATAATTTTAACTATCATTCTAAATGTGAAAAGATGAAGCTAACAAATCTGGCTTTTGCAGATGATGTGTTATTGTTCTGTAGGGGAGATGACATTTCTGTGAGAATGCTGATGCAGGCTTTCAATGAGTTTACAATTTCAACTGGCCTGGTCATTAATCACAGCAAAAGTAAGATGTTTTTCGCTGGTATGGAGAGCAGAGACAGAAATAGGTTGTTGACTGAGACAGGGTTCCAAGAAGGCAAGCTACCTATTATGTATCTGGGAGTTCCTCTATCTAGCAAAAAATTGAATATATGCCACTATCTGCCACTTATTGACAAATTGGTTAGTCGTGTGCATCACTGGTCCTCCAATATGCTGAGTTATGCAGGTAGGGTACAGTTGGTCCAAAGCATTTTGACAGCAATAACATAGTACTGGATGCATAATTTTCTTCTCCCTCAAGGTGTGATTCACAGAGTTGAGCAAATCTGCAGGAATTTTATTTGGAGTGGTGGTAAACCGGGCAAGAGAAAGAATTTTGTGGCTTGGAACTCTATTTGTAGACCAAAAGTGCAAGGAGGACTAAATATCCTAAATCTCTCTATTTGGAACAAGGTTCTGCTGCTGAAATGTCTTTGGAATCTTTACAAAAGAACAGATAACCTGTGGGTTATTTGGATTCACACTTATTATTTCAAAGGAGCAAATGTTATGGAGTTTGAGGTGAAGAATCAACACTCATGGATCATGAAAGGAATTATGAAACAGAAGGAATTAATTGGTCAAGTGCAGCAGCAATGGGACAGGATGAGTTTGATGCAGAAATTTAAATCTTCTGATATTTACGCGGCATTGATAGATGATGGCTATAGGGTCCCTTGGAGAGGTGTGATAGATCACAACATGGCTAGACCTCGTGCAATAGTTTGCCTTTGGTTAGCTTGTCATGGAAGGTTGCCAACGAAAGATAGATTGTGTCGTTTTAATATGTTGCAGGAAACAACTTGTAGTCTTTGCAAGATGGAAGAGGAAACTTTGAATCACATTTTCTTTGTTTGTCCTAAAACTAAAGAGGTGTGGAGGGAGGTTCTAAACTAGCTGGACATTACACATACCCCTCTTAAATGGGAGGAGGAATTGATTTGGATGATAAGAAGATTAAAGGAAAGGGTTGGAGAAATTCCCTCTTGCGTGTGGCATTGGCCGAAACGGTCTATAATGTTTGGAGGTATAGGAATGCTATAATTTTTGGTAAGAAGGATGATTATACTAGCATAGGTAGAACCATAATTGACAATGTGGTTTATAGGAGCTGGAAAAATAGGAAGATAAGACATAGATTAGCACACTTGTTGATGTATTTAGTACCATTAGAGGTTGGACCCAAGGGTCACATTGTGTATAATTGTTTTTTGAATTAATATATTTCCTTGATGCAAAAAAAAAAAATAGATGAAGCACGTTCAAATTGTTTTCAGCTTAATAACGTTATTATTGTGTGTGTGAGTAACACTAATTAAGGAATTGATCGGAAGGAGAAAACAAAAGATATTAGAGTGGAAGAAATTAGATTACATAATTAATTAGAATCAAATTAAAATAAATTAGGTTGAATTCATATTTTCACAATGTCGTCTTTAATTTATGCATCTTCCTATATTATAAGGGAAAGGTTTTCATCTTTGTATCCCATTTGTAGTATTTGTGTTAGAAAAGATATATTAATGTTACATATGCAAAAATTATTCATAGATAAATCTCTTATAAATTTTAGAAAATACAAAATAAATATACGTTTATACACTTCTATTTGTTTCCCTAAGCATGACACATAATCTTTTTATAAAGGTCTTTTTGAATTGCTTATAGGTTGATTAACTTAATTTTAAAATACAACATGTTTTTAGCACACTAGATTAAAAAATATACTTATATTAAAAATATATTAAATTAAATTTAAATATTTAATTATAATTTTATATAAAATATTCATTATCAATTTAAATACTTTAATATAAATTTTATTAAAAATATTTGTTATCAATTTAAATATTTAAATATTAATTTACATAAGTAAAAAATAAAATAGTTGTGATTAAATAATATAAAAAAAAACTAAGAAATAATCGTCATCAATACATGAAAGTAAAGGGACAACTCCACAACATAAGACTCAAGGTATAAAACTAATTATCCAAAATGAAAAGTACAGTTTTTGGTCTCTATTTTTTACGACAGTTATCTTGAATCTTGAACTGGCTTAAAAGGTAAGGTAACCTGCCCAGATTGCTTGAACAATAGATGAAGCACGTTCAAATTGTTTTCAGCTTAATAACGTTATTATTGTGTGTGAGTAACACTCATTAAGGAATTGATCGGAAGGAGAAAACAAAAGATATTAGAGTGGAAGAAATTAGATTACGGAATTAATTAGGATCAAATTAAAATAAATTAGGCAGAATTCATATTTTCACAATTACGTCTTTAATTTATGCATCTTCCTATATTATAAGGGAAAGGTTTTCATCTTTGTATCCCATTTGTAGTATTTGTGTTAGAAAAGATATATTAATGTTACATATGCAAAAATTCGTCATAGATAAATCTCTTATAAATTTTAGAAAATACAAAATAAATATATGTTTATACACTTCTATTTGTTTCCCTAAGCATGACACATAATCTTTTTATAAAGGTCTTTTTGAATTGCTTATAGGTTGATAAACTTAATTTTAAAATACAACATGTTTTTAGCACACTAGATTAAAAAATATACTTATATTAAAAATATATTAAACTAAATTTAAATATTTAATTATAATTTTATATAAAATATTCATTATCAATTTAAATACTTTAATATAAATTTTATAAAAAATATTTGTTATCCATTTAAATATTTAAATATTAATTTACATAAGTAGACAATAAAATATTTGTGATTAAATAATATAAAAAACAACTAAGAAATAATCGTCATCAATACATGAAAGTAAAGGGACAACTCCACTCCATAAGACTCAGGGTATAAAACTAATTATCCAAAATGAAAGGTACAGTTTTTTGTCTCTATTTTTTACGACAGTTATCTTGAATCTTGAACTGGCTTAAAAGGTAAGCTAACCTGCCCAGATTGCTTGAACAATAGATGAAGCACGTTCAAATTGTTTTCAGCTTAATAACGTTATTATTGTGTGTGTGAGTAACACTAATTAAGGAATTGATCGGAAGGAGAAAACAAAAGATATTAGAGTGGAAGAAATTAGATTACATAATTAATTAGGATCAAATTAAAATAAATTAGGTAGAATTCATATTTTCACAATGAGGTGTTTAATTTATGCATCTTCCTATATTATAAGCGAAAGGTTTTCATCTTTGTATCCCATTTGTAGTATTTGTGTTAGAAAAGATATATTAATGTTACATATGCAAAAATTGTTCATAGATAAATCTCTTATAAATTTTAGAAAATACAAAATAAATATATGTTTATACACTTCTATTTGTTTCCCTAAGCATGACACATAATCTTTTTATAAAGGTCTTTTTGAATTGCTTATAGGTTGATTAACTTAATTTTAAAATACAACATGTTTTTAGCACACTAGATTAAAAAATATACTTATATTAAAAATATATTAAATTAAATTTAAATATTTAATTATAATTTTATATAAAATATTCATTATCAATTTAAATACTTTAATATAAATTTTATAAAAAATATTTGTTATCAATTTAAATATTTAAATATTAATTTACATAAGTAAAAAATAAAATAGTTGTGATTAAATAATATAAAAAACAACTAAGAAATAATCGTCATCAATACATGAAAGTAAAGGGACAACTCCACTCCATAAGACTCAAGGTATAAAACTAATTATCAAAAATGAAAAGTACAGTTTTTGGTCTCTATTTTTTACGACAGTTATCTTGAATCTTGAACTGGCTTAAAAGGTAAGGTAACCTGCCCAGATTGCTTGAACAATAGATGAAGCACGTTCAAATTGTTTTCAGCTTAATAACGTTATTATTGTGTGTCAGTAACACTCATTAAGGAATTGATCGGAAGGAGAAAACAAAAGATATTAGAGTGAAAGAAATTAGATTACGGAATTAATTAGGATCAAATTAAAATAAATTAGGTAGAATTCATATTTTCACAATTACGTCTTTAATTTATGCATCTTCCTATATTATAAGGGAAAGGTTTTCATCTTTGTATCCCATTTGAAGTATTTGTGTTAGAAAAGATATATTAATGTTACATATGCAAAAATTGGTCATAGATAAATCTCTTATAAATTTTAGAAAATACAAAATAAATATACGTTTATACACTTCTATTTGTTTCCCTAAGCATGACACATAATCTTTTTATAAAGGTCTCTTTGAATTGCTTATAGGTTGATTAACTTAATTTTAAAATACAACATGTTTTTAGCACACTAGATTAAAAAATATACTTATATTAAAAATATATTAAATTAAATTTAAATATTTAATTATAATTTTATATAAAATATTCATTATCAATTTAAATACTTTAATATAAATTTTATAAAAAATATTTGTTATCAATTTTAATATTTAAATATTAATTTACATAAGTAAAAAATAAAATAGTTGTGATTAAATAATATAAAAAAAACTAAGAAATAATCGTCATCAATACATGAAAGTAAAGGAACAACTCCACTCCATAAGACTCAAGGTATAAAACTAATTATCCAAAATGAAAAGTACAGTTTTTGGTCTCTATTTTTTACGACAGTTATCTTGAATCTTGAACTGGCTTAAAAGGTAAGGTAACCTGCCCAGATTGCTTGAACAATAGATGAAGCACGTTCAAATTGTTTTCAGCTTAATAACGTTATTATTGTGTGTGAGTAACACTCATTAAGGAATTGATCGGAAGGAGAAAACAAAAGATATTAGAGTGGAAGAAATTAGATTACGGAATTAATTAGGATCAAATTAAAATAAATTAGGTAGAATTCATATTTTCACAATTACGTCTTTAATTTATGCATCTTCCTATATTATAAGGGAAAGGTTTTCATCTTTGTATCCCATTTGTAGTATTTGTGTTAGAAAAGATATATTAATGTTACATATGCAAAAATTCGTCATAGATAAATCTCTGATAAATTTTAGAAAATACAAAATAAATATACGTTTATACACTTCTATTTGTTTCCCTAAGCATGACACATAATCTTTTTATAAAGGTCTTTTTGAATTGCTTATAGGTTGATAAACTTAATTTTAAAATACAACATGTTTTTAGCACACTAGATTAAAAAAGATACTTATATTAAAAATATATTAAACTAAATTTAAATATTTTATTATAATTTTATATAAAATATTCATTATCAATTTAAATACCTTAATATAAATTTTTTAAAAAAATATTTGTTATCAATTTAAATATTTAAATATTAATTTACATAAGTAAACAATAAAATTGTTGTGATTAAATAATATAAAAAACAACTACGAAATAATTGTCATCAATACATGAAAGTAAAGGGACAACTCCACTCCATAAGACTCAGGGTATAAAACTAATTATCCAAAATGAAAGGTACAGTTTTTGGTCTCTATTTTTTACGACAGTTATCTTGAATCTTGAACTGGCTTAAAAGGTAAGCTAACCTGCCCAGATTGCTTGAACAATAGATGAAGCACGTTCAAATTGTTTTCAGCTTAATAACGTTATTATTGTGTGTGTGAGTAACACTAATTTAGGAATTGATCGGAAGGTGAAAACAAAAGTTATTAGAGTGGAAGAAATTAGATTACATAATTAATTAGAATCAAATTAAAATAAATTAGGTTGAATTCATATTTTCACAATGTCGTCTTTAATTTATGCATCTTCCTATATTATAAGGGAAAGGTTTTCATCTTTGTATCCCATTTGTAGTATTTGTGTTAGAAAAGATATATTAATGTTACATATGCAAAAATTGTTCTTAGATAAATCTCTTATAAATTTTAGAAAATACAAAATAAATATACGTTTATACACTTCTATTTGTTTCCCTAAGCATGACACATAATCTTTTTATAAAGGTCTTTTTGAATTGCTTATAGGTTGATTAACTTAATTTTAAAATACAACATATTTTTAGCACACTAGATTAAAAAATATACTTATATTAAAAATATATTAAATTAAATTTAAATATTTAATTATAATTTTATATAAAATATTCATTATCAATTTAAATACTTTAATATAAATTTTATAAAAAATATTTGTTATCAATTTAAATATTTAAATATTAATTTACATAAGTAAAAAATAAAATAGTTGTGATTAAATAATATAAAAAAAACTAAGAAATAATCGTCATCAATACATGAAAGTAAAGGGACAACTCCACTCCATAAGACTCAAGGTATAAAACTAATTATCCAAAATGAAAAGTACAGTTTTTGGTCTCTATTTTTTACGACAGTTATCTTGAATCTTGAACTGGCTTAAAAGGTAAGGTAACCTGCCCAGATTGCTTGAACAATAGATGAAGCACGTTCAAATTGTTTTCAGCTTAATAACGTTATTATTGTGTGTGAGTAACACTCATTAAGGAATTGATCGGAAGGAGAAAACAAAAGATATTAGAGTGGAAGAAATTAGATTACGGAATTAATTAGGATCAAATTAAAATAAATTAGGTAGAATTCATATTTTCACAATTACGTCTTTAATTTATGCATCTTCCTATATTATAAGGGAAAGGTTTTCATCTTTGTATCCCATTTGTAGTATTTGTGTTAGAAAAGATATATTAATGTTACATATGCAAAAATTCGTCATAGATAAATCTCTGATAAATTTTAGAAAATACAAAATAAATATACGTTTATACACTTCTATTTGTTTCCCTAAGCATGACACATAATCTTTTTATAAAGGTCTTTTTGAATTGCTTATAGGTTGATAAACTTAATTTTAAAATACAACATGTTTTTAGCACACTAGATTAAAAAAGATACTTATATTAAAAATATATTAAACTAAATTTAAATATTTAATTATAATTTTATATAAAATATTCATTATCAATTTAAATACCTTAATATAAATTTTTTAAAAAAATATTTGTTATCAATTTAAATAT
Source organism: Lathyrus tuberosus (assembly GCA_022829125.1). Lineage (NCBI taxonomy): Eukaryota > Viridiplantae > Streptophyta > Magnoliopsida > Fabales > Fabaceae > Lathyrus > Lathyrus tuberosus. The sequence continues at coordinate 600,925 of JALAZF010000052.1, read as the reverse complement.
TTAAATATTAATTTACATAAGTAAACAATAAAATTGTTGTGATTAAATAATATAAAAAACAACTACGAAATAATTGTCATCAATACATGAAAGTAAAGGGACAACTCCACTCCATAAGACTCAGGGTATAAAACTAATTATCCAAAATGAAAGGTACAGTTTTTGGTCTCTATTTTTTACGACAGTTATCTTGAATCTTGAACTGGCTTAAAAGGTAAGCTAACCTGCCCAGATTGCTTGAACAATAGATGAAGCACGTTCAAATTGTTTTCAGCTTAATAACGTTATTATTGTGTGTGTGAGTAACACTAATTTAGGAATTGATCGGAAGGTGAAAACAAAAGTTATTAGAGTGGAAGAAATTAGATTACATAATTAATTAGAATCAAATTAAAATAAATTAGGTTGAATTCATATTTTCACAATGTCGTCTTTAATTTATGCATCTTCCTATATTATAAGGGAAAGGTTTTCATCTTTGTATCCCATTTGTAGTATTTGTGTTAGAAAAGATATATTAATGTTACATATGCAAAAATTGTTCTTAGATAAATCTCTTATAAATTTTAGAAAATACAAAATAAATATACGTTTATACACTTCTATTTGTTTCCCTAAGCATGACACATAATCTTTTTATATAGGTCTTTTTGAATTGCTTATAGGTTGATTAACTTAATTTTAAAATACAACATGTTTTTAGCACACTAGATTAAAAAATATACTTATATTAAAAATATATTAAATTAAATTTAAATATTTAATTATAATTTTATATAAAATATTCATTATCAATTTAAATACTTTAATATAAATTTTATAAAAAATATTTGTTATCAATTTAAATATTTAAATATTAATTTACATAAGTAAAAAATAAAATAGTTGTGATTAAATAATATAAAAAAAACTAAGAAATAATCGTCATCAATACATGAAAGTAAAGGGACAACTCCACTCCATAAGACTCAAGGTATAAAACTAATTATCCAAAATGAAAAGTACAGTTTTTGGTCTCTATTTTTTACGACAGTTATCTTGAATCTTGAACTGGCTTAAAAGGTAAGGTAACCTGCCCAGATTGCTTGAACAATAGATGAAGCACGTTCAAATTGTTTTCAGCTTAATAACGTTATTATTGTGTGTGAGTAACACTCATTAAGGAATTGATCGGAAGGAGAAAACAAAAGATATTAGAGTGGAAGAAATTAGATTACGGAATTAATTAGGATCAAATTAAAATAAATTAGGTAGAATTCATATTTTCACAATTACGTCTTTAATTTATGCATCTTCCTATATTATAAGGGAAAGGTTTTCATCTTTGTATCCCATTTGTAGTATTTGTGTTAGAAAAGATATATTAATGTTACATATGCAAAAATTCGTCATAGATAAATCTCTGATAAATTTTAGAAAATACAAAATAAATATACGTTTATACACTTCTATTTGTTTCCCTAAGCATGACACATAATCTTTTTATAAAGGTCTTTTTGAATTGCTTATAGGTTGATAAACTTAATTTTAAAATACAACATGTTTTTAGCACACTAGATTAAAAAAGATACTTATATTAAAAATATATTAAACTAAATTTAAATATTTAATTATAATTTTATATAAAATATTCATTATCAATTTAAATACCTTAATATAAATTTTTTAAAAAAATATTTGTTATCAATTTAAATATTTAAATATTAATTTACATAAGTAAACAATAAAATTGTTGTGATTAAATAATATAAAAAACAACTACGAAATAATTGTCATCAATACATGAAAGTAAAGGGACAACTCCACTCCATAAGACTCAGGGTATAAAACTAATTATCCAAAATGAAAGGTACAGTTTTTGGTCTCTATTTTTTACGACAGTTATCTTGAATCTTGAACTGGCTTAAAAGGTAAGCTAACCTGCCCAGATTGCTTGAACAATAGATGAAGCACGTTCAAATTGTTTTCAGCTTAATAACGTTATTATTGTGTGTGTGAGTAACACTAATTTAGGAATTGATCGGAAGGTGAAAACAAAAGTTATTAGAGTGGAAGAAATTAGATTACATAATTAATTAGAATCAAATTAAAATAAATTTGGTTGAATTCATATTTTCACAATGTCGTCTTTAATTTATGCATCTTCCTATATTATAAGGGAAAGGTTTTCATCTTTGTATCCCATTTGTAGTATTTGTGTTAGAAAAGATATATTAATGTTACATATGCAAAAATTGTTCTTAGATAAATCTCTTATAAATTTTAGAAAATACAAAATAAATATACGTTTATACACTTCTATTTGTTTCCCTAAGCATGACACATAATCTTTTTATAAAGGTCTTTTTGAATTGCTTATAGGTTGATTAACTTAATTTTAAAATACAACATGTTTTTAGCACACTAGATTAAAAAATATACTTATATTAAAAATATATTAAATTAAATTTAAATATTTAATTATAATTTTATATAAAATATTCATTATCAATTTAAATACTTTAATATAAATTTTATAAAAAATATTTGTTATCAATTTAAATATTTAAATATTAATTTACATAAGTAAAAAATAAAATAGTTGTGATTAAATAATATAAAAAAAACTAAGAAATAATCGTCATCAATACATGAAAGTAAAGGGACAACTCCACTCCATAAGACTCAAGGTATAAAACTAATTATCCAAAATGAAAAGTACAGTTTTTGGTCTCTATTTTTTACGACAGTTATCTTGAATCTTGAACTGGCTTAAAAGGTAAGGTAACCTGCCCAGATTGCTTGAACAATAGATGAAGCACGTTCAAATTGTTTTCAGCTTAATAACGTTATTATTGTGTGTGAGTAACACTCATTAAGGAATTGATCGGAAGGAGAAAACAAAAGATATTAGAGTGGAAGAAATTAGATTACGGAATTAATTAGGATCAAATTAAAATAAATTAGGTAGAATTCATATTTTCACAATTACGTCTTTAATTTATGCATCTTCCTATATTATAAGGGAAAGGTTTTCATCTTTGTATCCCATTTGTAGTATTTGTGTTAGAAAAGATATATTAATGTTACATATGCAAAAATTCGTCATAGATAAATCTCTGATAAATTTTAGAAAATACAAAATAAATATACGTTTATACACTTCTATTTGTTTCCCTAAGCATGACACATAATCTTTTTATAAAGGTCTTTTTGAATTGCTTATAGGTTGATAAACTTAATTTTAAAATACAACATGTTTTTAGCACACTAGATTAAAAAAGATACTTATATTAAAAATATATTAAACTAAATTTAAATATTTAATTATAATTTTATATAAAATATTCATTATCAATTTAAATACCTTAATATAAATTTTTTAAAAAAATATTTGTTATCAATTTAAATATTTAAATATTAATTTACATAAGTAAACAATAAAATTGTTGTGATTAAATAATATAAAAAACAACTACGAAATAATTGTCATCAATACATGAAAGTAAAGGGACAACTCCACTCCATAAGACTCAGGGTATAAAACTAATTATCCAAAATGAAAGGTACAGTTTTTGGTCTCTATTTTTTACGACAGTTATCTTGAATCTTGAACTGGCTTAAAAGGTAAGCTAACCTGCCCAGATTGCTTGAACAATAGATGAAGCACGTTCAAATTGTTTTCAGCTTAATAACGTTATTATTGTGTGTGTGAGTAACACTAATTTAGGAATTGATCGGAAGGTGAAAACAAAAGTTATTAGAGTGGAAGAAATTAGATTACATAATTAATTAGAATCAAATTAAAATAAATTAGGTTGAATTCATATTTTCACAATGTCGTCTTTAATTTATGCATCTTCCTATATTATAAGGGAAAGGTTTTCATCTTTGTATCCCATTTGTAGTATTTGTGTTAGAAAAGATATATTAATGTTACATATGCAAAAATTGTTCTTAGATAAATCTCTTATAAATTTTAGAAAATACAAAATAAATATACGTTTATACACTTCTATTTGTTTCCCTAAGCATGACACATAATCTTTTTATAAAGGTCTTTTTGAATTGCTTATAGGTTGATTAACTTAATTTTAAAATACAACATGTTTTTAGCACACTAGATTAAAAAATATACTTATATTAAAAATATATTAAATTAAATTTAAATATTTAATTATAATTTTATATAAAATATTCATTATCAATTTAAATACTTTAATATAAATTTTATAAAAAATATTTGTTATCAATTTAAATATTTAAATATTAATTTACATAAGTAAAAAATAAAATAGTTGTGATTAAATAATATAAAAAAAACTAAGAAATAATCGTCATCAATACATGAAAGTAAAGGGACAACTCCACTCCATAAGACTCAAGGTATAAAACTAATTATCCAAAATGAAAAGTACAGTTTTTGGTCTCTATTTTTTACGACAGTTATCTTGAATCTTGAACTGGCTTAAAAGGTAAGGTAACCTGCCCAGATTGCTTGAACAATAGATGAAGCACGTTCAAATTGTTTTCAGCTTAATAACGTTATTATTGTGTGTGAGTAACACTCATTAAGGAATTGATCGGAAGGAGAAAACAAAAGATATTAGAGTGGAAGAAATTAGATTACGGAATTAATTAGGATCAAATTAAAATAAATTAGGTAGAATTCATATTTTCACAATTACGTCTTTAATTTATGCATCTTCCTATATTATAAGGGAAAGGTTTTCATCTTGGTATCCCATTTGTAGTATTTGTGTTAGAAAAGATATATTAATGTTACATATGCAAAAATTCGTCATAGATAAATCTCTTATAAATTTTAGAAAATACAAAATAAATATACGTTTATACACTTCTATTTGTTTCCCTAAGCATGACACATAATCTTTTTATAAAGGTCTTTTTGAATTGCTTATAGGTTGATAAACTTAATTTTAAAATACAACATGTTTTTAGCACACTAGATTAAAAAATATACTTATATTAAAAATATATTAAACTAAATTTAAATATTTAATTATAATTTTATATAAAATATTCATTATCAATTTAAATACTTTAATATAAATTTTATAAAAAATATTTGTTATCAATTTAAATATTTAAATATTAATTTACATAAGTAAACAATAAAATAGTTGTGATTAAATAATATAAAAAACAACTACGAAATAATTGTCATCAATACATGAAAGTAAAGGGAAAACTCCACTCCATAAGACTCAGGGTATAAAACTAATTATCCAAAATGAAAAGTACAGTTTTTGGTCTCTATTTTTTACGACAGTTATCTTGAATCTTGAACTGGCTTAAAAGGTAAGCTAACCTGCCCAGATTGCTTGAACAATAGATGAAGCACGTTCAAATTGTTTTCAGCTTAATAACGTTATTATTGTGTGTGTGAGTAACACTAATTAAGGAATTGATCGGAAGGAGAAAACAAAAGATATTAGAGTGGAAGAAATTAGATTACATAATTAATTAGAATCAAATTAAAATAAATTAGGTTGAATTCATATTTTCACAATGTCGTCTTTAATTTATGCATCTTCCTATATTATAAGGGAAAGGTTTTCATCTTTGTATCCCATTTGTAGTATTTGTGTTAGAAAAGATATATTAATGTTACATATGCAAAAATTGTTCTTAGATAAATCTCTTATAAATTTTAGAAAATACAAAATAAATATACGTTTATACACTTCTATTTGTTTCCCTAAGCATGACACATAATCTTTTTATAAAGGTCTTTTTGAATTGCTTATAGGTTGATTAACTTAATTTTAAAATACAACATGTTTTTAGCACACTAGATTAAAAAATATACTTATATTAAAAATATATTAAATTAAATTTAAATATTTAATTATAATTTTATATAAAATATTCATTATCAATTTAAATACTTTAATATAAATTTTATAAAAAATATTTGTTATCAATTTAAATATTTAAATATTAATTTACATAAGTAAAAAATAAAATAGTTGTGATTAAATAATATAAAAAAAACTAAGAAATAATCGTCATCAATACATGAAAGTAAAGGGACAACTCCACTCCATAAGACTCAAGGTATAAAACTAATTATCCAAAATGAAAAGTACAGTTTTTGGTCTCTATTTTTTACGACAGTTATCTTGAATCTTGAACTGGCTTAAAAGGTAAGGTAACCTGCCCAGATTGCTTGAACAATAGATGAAGCACGTTCAAATTGTTTTCAGCTTAATAACGTTATTATTGTGTGTGAGTAACACTCATTAAGGAATTGATCGGAAGGAGAAAACAAAAGATATTAGAGTGGAAGAAATTAGATTACGGAATTAATTAGGATCAAATTAAAATAAATTAGGTAGAATTCATATTTTCACAATTACGTCTTTAATTTATGCATCTTCCTATATTATAAGGGAAAGGTTTTCATCTTGGTATCCCGTTTGTAGTATTTGTGTTAGAAAAGATATATTAATGTTACATATGCAAAAATTCGTCATAGATAAATCTCTGATAAATTTTAGAAAATACAAAATAAATATACGTTTATACACTTCTATTTGTTTCCCTAAGCATGACACATAATCTTTTTATAAAGGTCTTTTTGAATTGCTTATAGGTTGATAAACTTAATTTTAAAATACAACATGTTTTTAGCACACTAGATTAAAAAAGATACTTATATTAAAAATATATTAAACTAAATTTAAATATTTAATTATAATTTTATATAAAATATTCATTATCAATTTAAATACCTTAATATAAATTTTTTAAAAAAATATTTGTTATCAATTTAAATATTTAAATATTAATTTACATAAGTAAACAATAAAATTGTTGTGATTAAATAATATAAAAAACAACTACGAAATAATTGTCATCAATACATGAAAGTAAAGGGACAACTCCACTCCATAAGACTCAGGGTATAAAACTAATTATCCAAAATGAAAGGTACAGTTTTTGGTCTCTATTTTTTACGACAGTTATCTTGAATCTTGAACTGGCTTAAAAGGTAAGCTAACCTGCCCAGATTGCTTGAACAATAGATGAAGCACGTTCAAATTGTTTTCAGCTTAATAACGTTATTATTGTGTGTGTGAGTAACACTAATTTAGGAATTGATCGGAAGGTGAAAACAAAAGTTATTAGAGTGGAAGAAATTAGATTACATAATTAATTAGAATCAAATTAAAATAAATTTGGTTGAATTCATATTTTCACAATGTCGTCTTTAATTTATGCATCTTCCTATATTATAAGGGAAAGGTTTTCATCTTTGTATCCCATTTGTAGTATTTGTGTTAGAAAAGATATATTAATGTTACATATGCAAAAATTGTTCTTAGATAAATCTCTTATAAATTTTAGAAAATACAAAATAAATATACGTTTATACACTTCTATTTGTTTCCCTAAGCATGACACATAATCTTTTTATAAAGGTCTTTTTGAATTGCTTATAGGTTGATTAACTTAATTTTAAAATACAACATGTTTTTAGCACACTAGATTAAAAAATATACTTATATTAAAAATATATTAAATTAAATTTAAATATTTAATTATAATTTTATATAAAATATTCATTATCAATTTAAATACTTTAATATAAATTTTATAAAAAATATTTGTTATCAATTTAAATATTTAAATATTAATTTACATAAGTAAAAAATAAAATAGTTGTGATTAAATAATATAAAAAAAACTAAGAAATAATCGTCATCAATACATGAAAGTAAAGGGACAACTCCACTCCATAAGACTCAAGGTATAAAACTAATTATCCAAAATGAAAAGTACAGTTTTTGGTCTCTATTTTTTACGACAGTTATCTTGAATCTTGAACTGGCTTAAAAGGTAAGGTAACCTGCCCAGATTGCTTGAACAATAGATGAAGCACGTTCAAATTGTTTTCAGCTTAATAACGTTATTATTGTGTGTGAGTAACACTCATTAAGGAATTGATCGGAAGGAGAAAACAAAAGATATTAGAGTGGAAGAAATTAGATTACGGAATTAATTAGGATCAAATTAAAATAAATTAGGTAGAATTCATATTTTCACAATTACGTCTTTAATTTATGCATCTTCCTATATTATAAGGGAAAGGTTTTCATCTTGGTATCCCATTTGTAGTATTTGTGTTAGAAAAGATATATTAATGTTACATATGCAAAAATTCGTCATAGATAAATCTCTTATAAATTTTAGAAAATACAAAATAAATATACGTTTATACACTTCTATTTGTTTCCCTAAGCATGACACATAATCTTTTTATAAAGGTCTTTTTGAATTGCTTATAGGTTGATAAACTTAATTTTAAAATACAACATGTTTTTAGCACACTAGATTAAAAAATATACTTATATTAAAAATATATTAAACTAAATTTAAATATTTAATTATAATTTTATATAAAATATTCATTATCAATTTAAATACTTTAATATAAATTTTATAAAAAATATTTGTTATCAATTTAAATATTTAAATATTAATTTACATAAGTAAACAATAAAATAGTTGTGATTAAATAATATAAAAAACAACTACGAAATAATTGTCATCAATACATGAAAGTAAAGGGAAAACTCCACTCCATAAGACTCAGGGTATAAAACTAATTATCCAAAATGAAAAGTACAGTTTTTGGTCTCTATTTTTTACGACAGTTATCTTGAATCTTGAACTGGCTTAAAAGGTAAGCTAACCTGCCCAGATTGCTTGAACAATAGATGAAGCACGTTCAAATTGTTTTCAGCTTAATAACGTTATTATTGTGTGTGTGAGTAACACTAATTAAGGAATTGATCGGAAGGAGAAAACAAAAGATATTAGAGTGGAAGAAATTAGATTACATAATTAATTAGAATCAAATTAAAATAAATTAGGTTGAATTCATATTTTCACAATGTCGTCTTTAATTTATGCATCTTCCTATATTATAAGGGAAAGGTTTTCATCTTTGTATCCCATTTGTAGTATTTGTGTTAGAAAAGATATATTAATGTTACATATGCAAAAATTGTTCATAGATAAATCTCTTATAAATTTTAGAAAATACAAAATAAATATACGTTTATACACTTCTATTTGTTTCCCTAAGCATGACACATAATCTTTTTATAAAGGTCTTTTTGAATTGCTTATAGGTTGATTAACTTAATTTTAAAATACAACATGTTTTTAGCACACTAGATTAAAAAATATACTTATATTAAAAATATATTAAATTAAATTTAAATATTTAATTATAATTTTATATAAAATATTCATTATCAATTTAAATACTTTAATATAAATTTTATAAAAAATATTTGTTATCAATTTAAATATTTAAATATTAATTTACATAAGTAAAAAATAAAATAGTTGTGATTAAATAATATAAAAAACAACTAAGAAATAATCGTCATCAATACATGAAAGTAAAGGGACAACTCCACTCCATAAGACTCAGGGTATATAACTAATTATCCAAAATGAAAGGTACAGTTTTTGGTCTCTATTTTTTACGACAGTTATCTTGAATCTTGAACGGGCTTAAAAGGTAAGCTAACCTGCCCAGATTGCTTGAACAATAGATGAAGCACGTTCAAATTGTTTTCAGCTTAATAACGTTATTATTGTGTGTGTGAGTAACACTAATTAAGGAATTGATCGGAAGGAGAAAACAAAAGATATTAGAGTGGAAGAAATTAGATTACATAATTAATTAGAATCAAATTAAAATAAATTAGGTTGAATTCATATTTTCACAATGTCGTCTTTAATTTATGCATCTTCCTATATTATAAGGGAAAGGTTTTCATCTTTGTATCCCATTTGTAGTATTTGTGTTAGAAAAGATATATTAATGTTACATATGCAAAAATTGTTCATAGATAAATCTCTTATAAATTTTAGAAAATACAAAATAAATATACGTTTATACACTTCTATTTGTTTCCCTAAGCATGACACATAATCTTTTTATAAAGGTCTTTTTGAATTGCTTATAGGTTTATTAACTTAATTTTAAAATACAACATGTTTTTAGCACACTAGATTAAAAAATATACTTATATTAAAAATATATTAAATTAAATTTAAATATTTAATTATAATTTTATATAAAATATTCATTATAAATTTAAATACTTTAATATAAATTTTATAAAAAATATTTGTTATCAATTTAAATATTTAAATATTAATTTACATAAGTAAAAAATAAAATAGTTGTGATTAAATAATATAAAAAACAACTAAGAAATAATCGTCATCAATACATGAAAGTAAAGGGACAACTCCACTCCATAAGACTCAAGGTATAAAACTAATTATCCAAAATGAAAAGTACAGTTTTTGGTCTCTATTTTTTACGACAGTTATCTTGAATCTTGAACTGGCTTAAAAGGTAAGCTAACCTGCCCAGATTGCTTGAACAATAGATGAAGCACGTTCAAATTGTTTTCAGCTTAATAACGTTATTATTGTGTGTGTGAGTAACACTAATTAAGGAATTGATCGGAAGGAGAAAACAAAAGATATTAGAGTGGAAGAAATTAGATTACATAATTAATTAGAATCAAATTAAAATAAATTAGGTTGAATTCATATTTTCACAATGTCGTCTTTAATTTATGCATCTTCCTATATTATAAGGGAAAGGTTTTCATCTTTGTATCCCATTTGTAGTATTTGTGTTAGAAAAGATATATTAATGTTACATATGCAAAAATTGTTCATAGATAAATCTCTTATAAATTTTAGAAAATACAAAATAAATATACGTTTATACACTTCTATTTGTTTCCCTAAGCATGACACATAATCTTTTTATAAAGGTCTTTTTGAATTGCTTATAGGTTGATTAACTTAATTTTAAAATACAACATGTTTTTAGCACACTAGATTAAAAAATATACTTATATTAAAAATATATTAAATTAAATTTAAATATTTAATTATAATTTTATATAAAATATTCATTATCAATTTAAATACTTTAATATAAATTTTATAAAAAATATTTGTTATCAATTTAAATATTTAAATATTAATTTACATAAGTAAAAAATAAAATAGTTGTGATTAAATAATATAAAAAACAACTAAGAAATAATCGTCATCAATACATGAAAGTAAAGGGACAACTCCACTCCATAAGACTCAGGGTATATAACTAATTATCCAAAATGAAAGGTACAGTTTTTGGTCTCTATTTTTTACGACAGTTATCTTGAATCTTGAACGGGCTTAAAAGGTAAGCTAACCTGCCCAGATTGCTTGAACAATAGATGAAGCACGTTCAAATTGTTTTCAGCTTAATAACGTTATTATTGTGTGTGTGAGTAACACTAATTAAGGAATTGATCGGAAGGAGAAAACAAAAGATATTAGAGTGGAAGAAATTAGATTACATAATTAATTAGAATCAAATTAAAATAAATTAGGTTGAATTCATATTTTCACAATGTCGTCTTTAATTTATGCATCTTCCTATATTATAAGGGAAAGGTTTTCATCTTTGTATCCCATTTGTAGTATTTGTGTTAGAAAAGATATATTAATGTTACATATGCAAAAATTGTTCATAGATAAATCTCTTATAAATTTTAGAAAATACAAAATAAATATACGTTTATACACTTCTATTTGTTTCCCTAAGCATGACACATAATCTTTTTATAAAGGTCTTTTTGAATTGCTTATAGGTTTATTAACTTAATTTTAAAATACAACATGTTTTTAGCACACTAGATTAAAAAATATACTTATATTAAAAATATATTAAATTAAATTTAAATATTTAATTATAATTTTATATAAAATATTCATTATAAATTTAAATACTTTAATATAAATTTTATAAAAAATATTTGTTATCAATTTAAATATTTAAATATTAATTTACATAAGTAAAAAATAAAATAGTTGTGATTAAATAATATAAAAAACAACTAAGAAATAATCGTCATCAATACATGAAAGTAAAGGGACAACTCCACTCCATAAGACTCAAGGTATAAAACTAATTATCCAAAATGAAAAGTACAGTTTTTGGTCTCTATTTTTTACGACAGTTATCTTGAATCTTGAACTGGCTTAAAAGGTAAGGTAACCTGCCCAGATTGCTTGAACAATAGATGAAGCACGTTCAAATTGTTTTCAGCTTAATAACGTTATTATTGTGTGTGAGTAACACTCATTAAGGAATTGATCGGAAGGAGAAAACAAAAGATATTAGAGTGGAAGAAATTAGATTACGGAATTAATTAGGATCAAATTAAAATAAATTAGGTAGAATTCATATTTTCATAATTACGTCTTTAATTTATGCATCTTCCTATATTATAAGGGAAAGGTTTTCATCTTTGTATCCCATTTGTAGTATTTGTGTTAGAAAAGATATATTAATGTTACATATGCAAAAATTCGTCATAGATAAATCTCTTATAAATTTTAGAAAATACAAAATAAATATACGTTTATACACTTCTATTTGTTTCCCTAAGCATGACACATAATCTTTTTATAAAGGTCTTTTTGAATTGCTTATAGGTTGATAAACTTAATTTTAAAATACAACATGTTTTTAGCACACTAGATTAAAAAATATACTTATATTAAAAATATATTAAACTAAATTTAAATATTTAATTATAATTTTATATAAAATATTCATTATCAATTTAAATACTTTAATATAAATTTTATAAAAAATAGTTGTTATCAATTTAAATATTTAAATATTAATTTACATAAGTAAACAATAAAATAGTTGTGATTAAATAATATAAAAAACAACTAAGAAATAATCGTCATCAATACATGAAAGTAAAGGGACAACTCCACTCCATAAGACTCAGGGTATAAAACTAATTATCCAAAATGAAAGGTACAGTTTTTGGTCTCTATTTTTTACGACAGTTATCTTGAATCTTGAACTGGCTTAAAAGGTAAGCTAACCTGCCCAGATTGCTTGAACAATAGATGAAGCACGTTCAAATTGTTTTCAGCTTAATAAAGTTATTATTGTGTGTGTGAGTAACACTAATTAAGGAATTGATCGGAAGGAGAAAACAAAAGATATTAGAGTGGAAGAAATTAAATTACGGAATTAATTAGGATCCAATTAAAATAAATTAGGTAGAATTCATATTTTCACAATGAGGTCTTTAATTTATGCATCTTCCTATATTATACGGGAAAGGTTTTCATCTTTGTATCCCATTTGTAGTATTTGTGTTAGAAAAGATATATTAATGTTACATATGCAAAAATTGTTCATAGATAAATCTCTTATAAATTTTAGAAAATACAAAATAAATATACGTTTATACACTTCTATTTGTTTCCCTAAGCATGACACATAATCTTTTTATAAAGGTCTTTTTGAATTGCTTATAGGTTGATTAACTTAATTTTAAAATACAACATGTTTTTAGCACACTCGATTAAAAAATATACTTATATTAAAAATATATTAAATTAAATTTAAATATTTAATTATAATTTTATATAAAATATTCAGTATCAATTTAAATACTTTAATATAAATTTTATAAAAAATATTTGTTATCAATTTAAATATTTAAATATTAATTTACATAAGTAAAAAATAAAATAGTTGTGATTAAATAATATAAAAAAAACTAAGAAATAATCGTCATCAATACATGAAAGTAAAGGGACAACTCCACTCCATAAGACTCAAGGTATAAAACTAATTATCCAAAATGAAAAGTACAGTTTTTGGTCTCTATTTTTTACGACAGTTATCTTGAATCTTGAACTGGCTTAAAAGGTAAGGTAACCTGCCCAGATTGCTTGAACAATAGATGAAGCACGTTCAAATTGTTTTCAGCTTAATAACGTTATTATTGTGTGTGAGTAACACTCATTAAGGAATTGATCGGAAGGAGAAAACAAAAGATATTAGAGTGGAAGAAATTAGATTACGGAATTAATTAGGATCAAATTAAAATAAATTAGGTAGAATTCATATTTTCATAATTACGTCTTTAATTTATGCATCTTCCTATATTATAAGGGAAAGGTTTTCATCTTTGTATCCCATTTGTAGTATTTGTGTTAGAAAAGATATATTAATGTTACATATGCAAAAATTCGTCATAGATAAATCTCTTATAAATTTTAGAAAATACAAAATAAATATACGTTTATACACTTCTATTTGTTTCCCTAAGCATGACACATAATCTTTTTATAAAGGTCTTTTTGAATTGCTTATAGGTTGATAAACTTAATTTTAAAATACAACATGTTTTTAGCACACTAGATTAAAAAATATACTTATATTAAAAATATATTAAACTAAATTTAAATATTTAATTATAATTTTATATAAAATATTCATTATCAATTTAAATACTTTAATATAAATTTTATAAAAAATAGTTGTTATCAATTTAAATATTTAAATATTAATTTACATAAGTAAACAATAAAATAGTTGTGATTAAATAATATAAAAAACAACTAAGAAATAATCGTCATCAATACATGAAAGTAAAGGGACAACTCCACTCCATAAGACTCAGGGTATAAAACTAATTATCCAAAATGAAAGGTACAGTTTTTGGTCTCTATTTTTTACGACAGTTATCTTGAATCTTGAACTGGCTTAAAAGGTAAGCTAACCTGCCCAGATTGCTTGAACAATAGATGAAGCACGTTCAAATTGTTTTCAGCTTAATAAAGTTATTATTGTGTGTGTGAGTAACACTAATTAAGGAATTGATCGGAAGGAGAAAACAAAAGATATTAGAGTGGAAGAAATTAAATTACGGAATTAATTAGGATCCAATTAAAATAAATTAGGTAGAATTCATATTTTCACAATGAGGTCTTTAATTTATGCATCTTCCTATATTATACGGGAAAGGTTTTCATCTTTGTATCCCATTTGTAGTATTTGTGTTAGAAAAGATATATTAATGTTACATATGCAAAAATTGTTCATAGATAAATCTCTTATAAATTTTAGAAAATACAAAATAAATATACGTTTATACACTTCTATTTGTTTCCCTAAGCATGACACATAATCTTTTTATAAAGGTCTTTTTGAATTGCTTATAGGTTGATTAACTTAATTTTAAAATACAACATGTTTTTAGCACACTCGATTAAAAAATATACTTATATTAAAAATATATTAAACTAAATTTAAATATTTAATTATAATTTTATATAAAATATTCATTATCAATTTAAATACTTTAATATAAATTTTATAAAAAATATTTGTTATAAATTTAAATATTTAAATATTAATTTACATAAGTAAACAATAAAATAGTTGTGATTAAATAATATAAAAAACAACTACGAAATAATTGTCATCAATACATGAAAGTAAAGGGAAAACTCCACTCCATAAGACTCAGGGTATAAAACTAATTATCCAAAATGAAAAGTACAGTTTTTGGTCTCTATTTTTTACGACAGTTATCTTGAATCTTGAACTGGCTTAAAAGGTAAGGTAACCTGCCCAGATTGCTTGAACAATAGATGAAGCACGTTCAAATTGTTTTCAGCTTAATAACGTTATTATTGTGTGTGTGAGTAACACTAATTAAGGAATTGATCGGAAGGAGAAAACAAAAGATATTAGAGTGGAAGAAATTAGATTACATAATTAATTAGAATCAAATTAAAATAAATTAGGTTGAATTCATATTTTCACAATGTCATCTTTAATTTATGCATCTTCCTATATTATAAGGGAAAGGTTTTCATCTTTGTATCCCATTTGTAGTATTTGTGTTAGAAAAGATATATTAATGTTACATATGCAAAAATTGTTCATAGATAAATCTCTTATAAATTTTAGAAAATACAAAATAAATATACGTTTATACACTTCTATTTGTTTCCCTAAGCATGACACATAATCTTTTTATAAAGGTCTTTTTGAATTGCTTATAGGTTGATTAACTTAATTTTAAAATACAACATGTTTTTAGCACACTAGATTAAAAAATATACTTATATTAAAAATATATTAAATTAAATTTAAATATTTAATTATAATTTTATATAAAATATTCATTATCAATTTAAATACTTTAATATAAATTTTATAAAAAATATTTGTTATCAATTTAAATATTTAAATATTAATTTACATAAGTAAAAAATAAAATAGTTGTGATTAAATAATATAAAAAACAACTAAGAAATAATCGTCATCAATACATGAAAGTAAAGGGACAACTCCACTCCATAAGACTCAGGGTATAAAACTAATTATCCAAAATGAAAGGTACAGTTTTTGGTCTCTATTTTTTACGACAGTTATCTTGAATCTTGAACGGGCTTAAAAGGTAAGCTAACCTGCCCAGATTGCTTGAACAATAGATGAAGCACGTTCAAATTGTTTTCAGCTTAATAACGTTATTATTGTGTGTGTGAGTAACACTAATAAAGGAATTGATCGGAAGGAGAAAACAAAAGATATTAGAGTGGAAGAAATTAGATTACATAATTAATTAGAATCCAATTAAAATAAATTAGGTTGAATTCATATTTTCACAATGTCGTCTTTAATTTATGCATCTTCCTATATTATAAGGGAAAGGTTTTCATCTTTGTATCCCATTTGTAGTATTTGTGTTAGAAAAGATATATTAATGTTACATATGCAAAAATTGTTCATAGATAAATCTCTTATAAATTTTAGAAAATACAAAATAAATATACGTTTATACACTTCTATTTGTTTCCCTAAGCATGACACATAATCTTTTTATAAAGGTCTTTTTGAATTGCTTATAGGTTTATTAACTTAATTTTAAAATACAACATGTTTTTAGCACACTAGATTAAAAAATATACTTATATTAAAAATATATTAAATTAAATTTAAATATTTAATTATAATTTTATATAAAATATTCATTATAAATTTAAATACTTTAATATAAATTTTATAAAAAATATTTGTTATCAATTTAAATATTTAAATATTAATTTACATAAGTAAAAAATAAAATAGTTGTGATTAAATAATATAAAAAACAACTAAGAAATAATCGTCATCAATACATAAAAGTAAAGGGACAACTCCACTCCATAAGACTCATGGTATAAAACTAATTATCCAAAATGAAAAGTACAGTTTTTGGTCTCTATTTTTTACGACAGTTATCTTGAATCTTGAACTGGCTTAAAAGGTAAGGTAACCTGCCCAGATTGCTTGAACAATAGATGAAGCACGTTCAAATTGTTTTCAGCTTAATAACGTTATTATTGTGTGTGAGTAACACTCATTAAGGAATTGATCGGAAGGAGAAAACAAAAGATATTAGAGTGGAAGAAATTAGATTACGGAATTAATTAGGATCAAATTAAAATAAATTAGGTAGAATTCATATTTTCACAATGTCGTCTTTAATTTATGCATCTTCCTATATTATAAGGGAAAGGTTTTCATCTTTGTATCCCATTTGTAGTATTTGTGTTAGAAAAGATATATTAATGTTACATATGCAAAAATTGTTCATAGATAAATCTCTTATAAATTTTAGAAAATACAAAATAAATATACGTTTATACACTTCTATTTGTTTCCCTAAGCATGACACATAATCTTTTTATAAAGGTCTTTTTGAATTGCTTATAGGTTGATTAACTTAATTTTAAAATACAACATGTTTTTAGCACACTAGATTAAAAAATATACTTATATTAAAAATATATTAAATTAAATTTAAATATTTAATTATAATTTTATATAAAATATTCATTATCAATTTAAATACTTTAATATAAATTTTATAAAAAATATTTGTTATCAATTTAAATATTTAAATATTAATTTACATAAGTAAAAAATAAAATAGTTGTGATTAAATAATATAAAAAACAACTAAGAAATAATCGTCATCAATACATGAAAGTAAAGGGACAACTCCACTCCATAAGACTCAGGGTATAAAACTAATTATCCAAAATGAAAGGTACAGTTTTTGGTCTCTATTTTTTACGACAGTTATCTTGAATCTTGAACGGGCTTAAAAGGTAAGCTAACCTGCCCAGATTGCTTGAACAATAGATGAAGCACGTTCAAATTGTTTTCAGCTTAATAACGTTATTATTGTGTGTGTGAGTAACACTAATAAAGGAATTGATCGGAAGGAGAAAACAAAAGATATTAGAGTGGAAGAAATTAGATTACATAATTAATTAGAATCAAATTAAAATAAATTAGGTTGAATTCATATTTTCACAATGTCGTCTTTAATTTATGCATCTTCCTATATTATAAGGGAAAGGTTTTCATCTTTGTATCCCATTTGTAGTATTTGTGTTAGAAAAGATATATTAATGTTACATATGCAAAAATTGTTCATAGATAAATCTCTTATAAATTTTAGAAAATACAAAATAAATATACGTTTATACACTTCTATTTGTTTCCCTAAGCATGACACATAATCTTTTTATAAAGGTCTTTTTGAATTGCTTATAGGTTTATTAACTTAATTTTAAAATACAACATGTTTTTAGCACACTCGATTAAAAAATATACTTATATTAAAAATATATTAAATTAAATTTAAATATTTAATTATAATTTTATATAAAATATTCATTATAAATTTAAATACTTTAATATAAATTTTATAAAAAATATTTGTTATCAATTTAAATATTTAAATATTAATTTACATAAGTAAAAAATAAAATAGTTGTGATTAAATAATATAAAAAACAACTAAGAAATAATCGTCATCAATACATAAAAGTAAAGGGACAACTCCACTCCATAAGACTCATGGTATAAAACTAATTATCCAAAATGAAAAGTACAGTTTTTGGTCTCTATTTTTTACGACAGTTATCTTGAATCTTGAACTGGCTTAAAAGGTAAGGTAACCTGCCCAGATTGCTTGAACAATAGATGAAGCACGTTCAAATTGTTTTCAGCTTAATAACGTTATTATTGTGTGTGAGTAACACTCATTAAGGAATTGATCGGAAGGAGAAAACAAAAGATATTAGAGTGGAAGAAATTAGATTACGGAATTAATTAGGATCAAATTAAAATAAATTAGGTAGAATTCATATTTTCATAATTACGTCTTTAATTTATGCATCTTCCTATATTATAAGGGAAAGGTTTTCATCTTTGTATCCCATTTGTAGTATTTGTGTTAGAAAAGATATATTAATGTTACATATGCAAAAATTCGTCATAGATAAATCTCTTATAAATTTTAGAAAATACAAAATAAATATACGTTTATACACTTCTATTTGTTTCCCTAAGCATGACACATAATCTTTTTATAAAGGTCTTTTTGAATTGCTTATAGGTTGATAAACTTAATTTTAAAATACAACATGTTTTTAGCACACTAGATTAAAAAATATACTTATATTAAAAATATATTAAACTAAATTTAAATATTTAATTATAATTTTATATAAAATATTCATTATCAATTTAAATACTTTAATATAAATTTTATAAAAAATAGTTGTTATCAATTTAAATATTTAAATATTAATTTACATAAGTAAACAATAAAATAGTTGTGATTAAATAATATAAAAAACAACTAAGAAATAATCGTCATCAATACATGAAAGTAAAGGGACAACTCCACTCCATAAGACTCAGGGTATAAAACTAATTATCCAAAATGAAAGGTACAGTTTTTGGTTTCTATTTTTTACGACAGTTATCTTGAATCTTGAACTGGCTTAAAAGGTAAGCTAACCTGCCCAGATTGCTTGAACAATAGATGAAGCACGTTCAAATTGTTTTCAGCTTAATAAAGTTATTATTGTGTGTGTGAGTAACACTAATTAAGGAATTGATCGGAAGGAGAAAACAAAAGATATTAGAGTGGAAGAAATTAAATTACGGAATTAATTAGGATCCAATTAAAATAAATTAGGTAGAATTCATATTTTCACAATGAGGTCTTTAATTTATGCATCTTCCTATATTATACGGGAAAGGTTTTCATCTTTGTATCCCATTTGTAGTATTTGTGTTAGAAAAGATATATTAATGTTACATATGCAAAAATTGTTCATAGATAAATCTCTTATAAATTTTAGAAAATACAAAATAAATATACGTTTATACACTTCTATTTGTTTCCCTAAGCATGACACATAATCTTTTTATAAAGGTCTTTTTGAATTGCTTATAGGTTGATTAACTTAATTTTAAAATACAACATGTTTTTAGCACACTCGATTAAAAAATATACTTATATTAAAAATATAATAAATTAAATTTAAATATTTAATTATAATTTTATATAAAATATTCAGTATCAATTTAAATACTTTAATATAAATTTTATAAAAAATATTTGTTATCAATTTAAATATTTAAATATTAATTTACATAAGTAAAAAATAAAATAGTTGTGATTAAATAATATAAAAAAAACTAAGAAATAATCGTCATCAATACATGAAAGTAAAGGGACAACTCCACTCCATAAGACTCAAGGTATAAAACTAATTATCCAAAATGAAAAGTACAGTTTTTGGTCTCTATTTTTTACGACAGTTATCTTGAATCTTGAACTGGCTTAAAAGGTAAGCTAACCTGCCCAGATTGCTTGAACAATAGATGAAGCACGTTCAAATTGTTTTCAGCTTAATAACGTTATTATTGTGTGTGTGAGTAACACTAATTAAGGAATTGATCGGAAGGAGAAAACAAAAGATATTAGAGTGGAAGAAATTAGATTACATAATTAATTAGAATCAAATTAAAATAAATTAGGTTGAATTCATATTTTCACAATGTCATCTTTAATTTATGCATCTTCCTATATTATAAGGGAAAGGTTTTCATCTTTGTATCCCATTTGTAGTATTTGTGTTAGAAAAGATATATTAATGTTACATATGCAAAAATTGTTCATAGATAAATCTCTTATAAATTTTAGAAAATACAAAATAAATATACGTTTATACACTTCTATTTGTTTCCCTAAGCATGACACATAATCTTTTTATAAAGGTCTTTTTGAATTGCTTATAGGTTGATTAACTTAATTTTAAAATACAACATGTTTTTAGCACACTAGATTAAAAAATATACTTATATTAAAAATATATTAAATTAAATTTAAATATTTAATTATAATTTTATATAAAATATTCATTATCAATTTAAATACTTTAATATAAATTTTATAAAAAATATTTGTTATCAATTTAAATATTTAAATATTAATTTACATAAGTAAAAAATAAAATAGTTGTGATTAAATAATATAAAAAACAACTAAGAAATAATCGTCATCAATACATGAAAGTAAAGGGACAACTCCACTCCATAAGACTCAGGGTATAAAACTAATTATCCAAAATGAAAGGTACAGTTTTTGGTCTCTATTTTTTACGACAGTTATCTTGAATCTTGAACGGGCTTAAAAGGTAAGCTAACCTGCCCAGATTGCTTGAACAATAGATGAAGCACGTTCAAATTGTTTTCAGCTTAATAACGTTATTATTGTGTGTGTGAGTAACACTAATAAAGGAATTGATCGGAAGGAGAAAACAAAAGATATTAGAGTGGAAGAAATTAGATTACATAATTAATTAGAATCAAATTAAAATAAATTAGGTTGAATTCATATTTTCACAATGTCGTCTTTAATTTATGCATCTTCCTATATTATAAGGGAAAGGTTTTCATCTTTGTATCCCATTTGTAGTATTTGTGTTAGAAAAGATATATTAATGTTACATATGCAAAAATTGTTCATAGATAAATCTCTTATAAATTTTAGAAAATACAAAATAAATATACGTTTATACACTTCTATTTGTTTCCCTAAGCATGACACATAATCTTTTTATAAAGGTCTTTTTGAATTGCTTATAGGTTTATTAACTTAATTTTAAAATACAACATGTTTTTAGCACACTAGATTAAAAAATATACTTATATTAAAAATATATTAAATTAAATTTAAATATTTAATTATAATTTTATATAAAATATTCATTATAAATTTAAATACTTTAATATAAATTTTATAAAAAATATTTGTTATCAATTTAAATATTTAAATATTAATTTACATAAGTAAAAAATAAAATAGTTGTGATTAAATAATATAAAAAACAACTAAGAAATAATCGTCATCAATACATAAAAGTAAAGGGACAACTCCACTCCATAAGACTCATGGTATAAAACTAATTATCCAAAATGAAAAGTACAGTTTTTGGTCTCTATTTTTTACGACAGTTATCTTGAATCTTGAACTGGCTTAAAAGGTAAGGTAACCTGCCCAGATTGCTTGAACAATAGATGAAGCACGTTCAAATTGTTTTCAGCTTAATAACGTTATTATTGTGTGTGAGTAACACTCATTAAGGAATTGATCGGAAGGAGAAAACAAAAGATATTAGAGTGGAAGAAATTAGATTACGGAATTAATTAGGATCAAATTAAAATAAATTAGGTAGAATTCATATTTTCATAATTACGTCTTTAATTTATGCATCTTCCTATATTATAAGGGAAAGGTTTTCATCTTTGTATCCCATTTGTAGTATTTGTGTTAGAAAAGATATATTAATGTTACATATGCAAAAATTCGTCATAGATAAATCTCTTATAAATTTTAGAAAATACAAAATAAATATACGTTTATACACTTCTATTTGTTTCCCTAAGCATGACACATAATCTTTTTATAAAGGTCTTTTTGAATTGCTTATAGGTTGATAAACTTAATTTTAAAATACAACATGTTTTTAGCACACTAGATTAAAAAATATACTTATATTAAAAATATATTAAACTAAATTTAAATATTTAATTATAATTTTATATAAAATATTCATTATCAATTTAAATACTTTAATATAAATTTTATAAAAAATAGTTGTTATCAATTTAAATATTTAAATATTAATTTACATAAGTAAACAATAAAATAGTTGTGATTAAATAATATAAAAAACAACTAAGAAATAATCGTCATCAATACATGAAAGTAAAGGGACAACTCCACTCCATAAGACTCAGGGTATAAAACTAATTATCCAAAATGAAAGGTACAGTTTTTGGTTTCTATTTTTTACGACAGTTATCTTGAATCTTGAACTGGCTTAAAAGGTAAGCTAACCTGCCCAGATTGCTTGAACAATAGATGAAGCACGTTCAAATTGTTTTCAGCTTAATAAAGTTATTATTGTGTGTGTGAGTAACACTAATTAAGGAATTGATCGGAAGGAGAAAACAAAAGATATTAGAGTGGAAGAAATTAGATTACATAATTAATTAGAATCAAATTAAAATAAATTAGGTTGAATTCATATTTTCACAATGTCATCTTTAATTTATGCATCTTCCTATATTATAAGGGAAAGGTTTTCATCTTTGTATCCCATTTGTAGTATTTGTGTTAGAAAAGATATATTAATGTTACATATGCAAAAATTGTTCATAGATAAATCTCTTATAAATTTTAGAAAATACAAAATAAATATACGTTTATACACTTCTATTTGTTTCCCTAAGCATGACACATAATCTTTTTATAAAGGTCTTTTTGAATTGCTTATAGGTTGATTAACTTAATTTTAAAATACAACATGTTTTTAGCACACTAGATTAAAAAATATACTTATATTAAAAATATATTAAATTAAATTTAAATATTTAATTATAATTTTATATAAAATATTCATTATCAATTTAAATACTTTAATATAAATTTTATAAAAAATATTTGTTATCAATTTAAATATTTAAATATTAATTTACATAAGTAAAAAATAAAATAGTTGTGATTAAATAATATAAAAAACAACTAAGAAATAATCGTCATCAATACATGAAAGTAAAGGGACAACTCCACTCCATAAGACTCAGGGTATAAAACTAATTATCCAAAATGAAAGGTACAGTTTTTGGTCTCTATTTTTTACGACAGTTATCTTGAATCTTGAACGGGCTTAAAAGGTAAGCTAACCTGCCCAGATTGCTTGAACAATAGATGAAGCACGTTCAAATTGTTTTCAGCTTAATAACGTTATTATTGTGTGTGTGAGTAACACTAATAAAGGAATTGATCGGAAGGAGAAAACAAAAGATATTAGAGTGGAAGAAATTAGATTACATAATTAATTAGAATCAAATTAAAATAAATTAGGTTGAATTCATATTTTCACAATGTCGTCTTTAATTTATGCATCTTCCTATATTATAAGGGAAAGGTTTTCATCTTTGTATCCCATTTGTAGTATTTGTGTTAGAAAAGATATATTAATGTTACATATGCAAAAATTGTTCATAGATAAATCTCTTATAAATTTTAGAAAATACAAAATAAATATACGTTTATACACTTCTATTTGTTTCCCTAAGCATGACACATAATCTTTTTATAAAGGTCTTTTTGAATTGCTTATAGGTTTATTAACTTAATTTTAAAATACAACATGTTTTTAGCACACTAGATTAAAAAATATACTTATATTAAAAATATATTAAATTAAATTTAAATATTTAATTATAATTTTATATAAAATATTCATTATAAATTTAAATACTTTAATATAAATTTTATAAAAAATATTTGTTATCAATTTAAATATTTAAATATTAATTTACATAAGTAAAAAATAAAATAGTTGTGATTAAATAATATAAAAAACAACTAAGAAATAATCGTCATCAATACATAAAAGTAAAGGGACAACTCCACTCCATAAGACTCATGGTATAAAACTAATTATCCAAAATGAAAAGTACAGTTTTTGGTCTCTATTTTTTACGACAGTTATCTTGAATCTTGAACTGGCTTAAAAGGTAAGGTAACCTGCCCAGATTGCTTGAACAATAGATGAAGCACGTTCAAATTGTTTTCAGCTTAATAACGTTATTATTGTGTGTGAGTAACACTCATTAAGGAATTGATCGGAAGGAGAAAACAAAAGATATTAGAGTGGAAGAAATTAGATTACGGAATTAATTAGGATCAAATTAAAATAAATTAGGTAGAATTCATATTTTCATAATTACGTCTTTAATTTATGCATCTTCCTATATTATAAGGGAAAGGTTTTCATCTTTGTATCCCATTTGTAGTATTTGTGTTAGAAAAGATATATTAATGTTACATATGCAAAAATTCGTCATAGATAAATCTCTTATAAATTTTAGAAAATACAAAATAAATATACGTTTATACACTTCTATTTGTTTCCCTAAGCATGACACATAATCTTTTTATAAAGGTCTTTTTGAATTGCTTATAGGTTGATAAACTTAATTTTAAAATACAACATGTTTTTAGCACACTAGATTAAAAAATATACTTATATTAAAAATATATTAAACTAAATTTAAATATTTAATTATAATTTTATATAAAATATTCATTATCAATTTAAATACTTTAATATAAATTTTATAAAAAATAGTTGTTATCAATTTAAATATTTAAATATTAATTTACATAAGTAAACAATAAAATAGTTGTGATTAAATAATATAAAAAACAACTAAGAAATAATCGTCATCAATACATGAAAGTAAAGGGACAACTCCACTCCATAAGACTCAGGGTATAAAACTAATTATCCAAAATGAAAGGTACAGTTTTTGGTTTCTATTTTTTACGACAGTTATCTTGAATCTTGAACTGGCTTAAAAGGTAAGCTAACCTGCCCAGATTGCTTGAACAATAGATGAAGCACGTTCAAATTGTTTTCAGCTTAATAAAGTTATTATTGTGTGTGTGAGTAACACTAATTAAGGAATTGATCGGAAGGAGAAAACAAAAGATATTAGAGTGGAAGAAATTAAATTACGGAATTAATTAGGATCCAATTAAAATAAATTAGGTAGAATTCATATTTTCACAATGAGGTCTTTAATTTATGCATCTTCCTATATTATACGGGAAAGGTTTTCATCTTTGTATCCCATTTGTAGTATTTGTGTTAGAAAAGATATATTAATGTTACATATGCAAAAATTGTTCATAGATAAATCTCTTATAAATTTTAGAAAATACAAAATAAATATACGTTTATACACTTCTATTTGTTTCCCTAAGCATGACACATAATCTTTTTATAAAGGTCTTTTTGAATTGCTTATAGGTTGATTAACTTAATTTTAAAATACAACATGTTTTTAGCACACTCGATTAAAAAATATACTTATATTAAAAATATAATAAATTAAATTTAAATATTTAATTATAATTTTATATAAAATATTCAGTATCAATTTAAATACTTTAATATAAATTTTATAAAAAATATTTGTTATCAATTTAAATATTTAAATATTAATTTACATAAGTAAAAAATAAAATAGTTGTGATTAAATAATATAAAAAAAACTAAGAAATAATCGTCATCAATACATGAAAGTAAAGGGACAACTCCACTCCATAAGACTCAAGGTATAAAACTAATTATCCAAAATGAAAAGTACAGTTTTTGGTCTCTATTTTTTACGACAGTTATCTTGAATCTTGAACTGGCTTAAAAGGTAAGGTAACCTGCCCAGATTGCTTGAACAATAGATGAAGCACGTTCAAATTGTTTTCAGCTTAATAACGTTATTATTGTGTGTGAGTAACACTCATTAAGGAATTGATCGGAAGGAGAAAACAAAAGATATTAGAGTGGAAGAAATTAGATTACGGAATTAATTAGGATCAAATTAAAATAAATTAGGTAGAATTCATATTTTCATAATTACGTCTTTAATTTATGCATCTTCCTATATTATAAGGGAAAGGTTTTCATCTTTGTATCCCATTTGTAGTATTTGTGTTAGAAAAGATATATTAATGTTACATATGCAAAAATTCGTCATAGATAAATCTCTTATAAATTTTAGAAAATACAAAATAAATATACGTTTATACACTTCTATTTGTTTCCCTAAGCATGACACATAATCTTTTTATAAAGGTCTTTTTGAATTGCTTATAGGTTGATAAACTTAATTTTAAAATACAACATGTTTTTAGCACACTAGATTAAAAAATATACTTATATTAAAAATATATTAAACTAAATTTAAATATTTAATTATAATTTTATATAAAATATTCATTATCAATTTAAATACTTTAATATAAATTTTATAAAAAATAGTTGTTATCAATTTAAATATTTAAATATTAATTTACATAAGTAAACAATAAAATAGTTGTGATTAAATAATATAAAAAACAACTAAGAAATAATCGTCATCAATACATGAAAGTAAAGGGACAACTCCACTCCATAAGACTCAGGGTATAAAACTAATTATCCAAAATGAAAGGTACAGTTTTTGGTTTCTATTTTTTACGACAGTTATCTTGAATCTTGAACTGGCTTAAAAGGTAAGCTAACCTGCCCAGATTGCTTGAACAATAGATGAAGCACGTTCAAATTGTTTTCAGCTTAATAAAGTTATTATTGTGTGTGTGAGTAACACTAATTAAGGAATTGATCGGAAGGAGAAAACAAAAGATATTAGAGTGGAAGAAATTAAATTACGGAATTAATTAGGATCCAATTAAAATAAATTAGGTAGAATTCATATTTTCACAATGAGGTCTTTAATTTATGCATCTTCCTATATTATACGGGAAAGGTTTTCATCTTTGTATCCCATTTGTAGTATTTGTGTTAGAAAAGATATATTAATGTTACATATGCAAAAATTGTTCATAGATAAATCTCTTATAAATTTTAGAAAATACAAAATAAATATACGTTTATACACTTCTATTTGTTTCCCTAAGCATGACACATAATCTTTTTATAAAGGTCTTTTTGAATTGCTTATAGGTTGATTAACTTAATTTTAAAATACAACATGTTTTTAGCACACTCGATTAAAAAATATACTTATATTAAAAATATAATAAATTAAATTTAAATATTTAATTATAATTTTATATAAAATATTCAGTATCAATTTAAATACTTTAATATAAATTTTATAAAAAATATTTGTTATCAATTTAAATATTTAAATATTAATTTACATAAGTAAAAAATAAAATAGTTGTGATTAAATAATATAAAAAAAACTAAGAAATAATCGTCATCAATACATGAAAGTAAAGGGACAACTCCACTCCATAAGACTCAAGGTATAAAACTAATTATCCAAAATGAAAAGTACAGTTTTTGGTCTCTATTTTTTACGACAGTTATCTTGAATCTTGAACTGGCTTAAAAGGTAAGGTAACCTGCCCAGATTGCTTGAACAATAGATGAAGCACGTTCAAATTGTTTTCAGCTTAATAACGTTATTATTGTGTGTGAGTAACACTCATTAAGGAATTGATCGGAAGGAGAAAACAAAAGATATTAGAGTGGAAGAAATTAGATTACGGAATTAATTAGGATCAAATTAAAATAAATTAGGTAGAATTCATATTTTCATAATTACGTCTTTAATTTATGCATCTTCCTATATTATAAGGGAAAGGTTTTCATCTTTGTATCCCATTTGTAGTATTTGTGTTAGAAAAGATATATTAATGTTACATATGCAAAAATTCGTCATAGATAAATCTCTTATAAATTTTAGAAAATACAAAATAAATATACGTTTATACACTTCTATTTGTTTCCCTAAGCATGACACATAATCTTTTTATAAAGGTCTTTTTGAATTGCTTATAGGTTGATAAACTTAATTTTAAAATACAACATGTTTTTAGCACACTAGATTAAAAAATATACTTATATTAAAAATATATTAAACTAAATTTAAATATTTAATTATAATTTTATATAAAATATTCATTATCAATTTAAATACTTTAATATAAATTTTATAAAAAATAGTTGTTATCAATTTAAATATTTAAATATTAATTTACATAAGTAAACAATAAAATAGTTGTGATTAAATAATATAAAAAACAACTAAGAAATAATCGTCATCAATACATGAAAGTAAAGGGACAACTCCACTCCATAAGACTCAGGGTATAAAACTAATTATCCAAAATGAAAGGTACAGTTTTTGGTCTCTATTTTTTACGACAGTTATCTTGAATCTTGAACTGGCTTAAAAGGTAAGCTAACCTGCCCAGATTGCTTGAACAATAGATGAAGCACGTTCAAATTGTTTTCAGCTTAATAAAGTTATTATTGTGTGTGTGAGTAACACTAATTAAGGAATTGATCGGAAGGAGAAAACAAAAGATATTAGAGTGGAAGAAATTAAATTACGGAATTAATTAGGATCCAATTAAAATAAATTAGGTAGAATTCATATTTTCACAATGAGGTCTTTAATTTATGCATCTTCCTATATTATACGGGAAAGGTTTTCATCTTTGTATCCCATTTGTAGTATTTGTGTTAGAAAAGATATATTAATGTTACATATGCAAAAATTGTTCATAGATAAATCTCTTATAAATTTTAGAAAATACAAAATAAATATACGTTTATACACTTCTATTTGTTTCCCTAAGCATGACACATAATCTTTTTATAAAGGTCTTTTTGAATTGCTTATAGGTTGATTAACTTAATTTTAAAATACAACATGTTTTTAGCACACTCGATTAAAAAATATACTTATATTAAAAATATATTAAATTAAATTTAAATATTTAATTATAATTTTATATAAAATATTCAGTATCAATTTAAATACTTTAATATAAATTTTATAAAAAATATTTGTTATCAATTTAAATATTTAAATATTAATTTACATAAGTAAAAAATAAAATAGTTGTGATTAAATAATATAAAAAAAACTAAGAAATAATCGTCATCAATACATGAAAGTAAAGGGACAACTCCACTCCATAAGACTCAAGGTATAAAACTAATTATCCAAAATGAAAAGTACAGTTTTTGGTCTCTATTTTTTACGACAGTTATCTTGAATCTTGAACTGGCTTAAAAGGTAAGGTAACCTGCCCAGATTGCTTGAACAATAGATGAAGCACGTTCAAATTGTTTTCAGCTTAATAACGTTATTATTGTGTGTGAGTAACACTCATTAAGGAATTGATTGGAAGGAGAAAACAAAAGATATTAGAGTGGAAGAAATTAGATTACGGAATTAATTAGGATCAAATTAAAATAAATTAGGTAGAATTCATATTTTCACAATTACGTCTTTAATTTATGCATCTTCCTATATTATAAGGGAAAGGTTTTCATCTTTGTATCCCATTTGTAGTATTTGTGTTAGAAAAGATATATTAATGTTACATATGCAAAAATTCGTCATAGATAAATCTCTTATAAATTTTAGAAAATACAAAATAAATATACGTTTATACACTTCTATTTGTTTCCCTAAGCATGACACATAATCTTTTTATAAAGGTCTTTTTGAATTGCTTATAGGTTGATAAACTTAATTTTAAAATACAACATGTTTTTAGCACACTAGATTAAAAAATATACTTATATTAAAAATATATTAAACTAAATTTAAATATTTAATTATAATTTTATATAAAATATTCATTATCAATTTAAATACTTTAATATAAATTTTATAAAAAATAGTTGTTATCAATTTAAAAATTTAAATATTAATTTACATAAGTAAACAATAAAATAGTTGTGATTAAATAATATAAAAAACAACTAAGAAATAATCGTCATCAATACATGAAAGTAAAGGGACAACTCCACTCCATAAGACTCAGGGTATAAAACTAATTATCCAAAATGAAAGGTACAGTTTTTGGTCTCTATTTTTTACGACAGTTAACTTGAATCTTGAACTGGCTTAAAAGTTAAGCTAACCTGCCCAGATTGCTTGAACAATAGATGAAGCACGTTCAAATTGTTTTCAGCTTAATAACGTTATTATTGTGTGTGTGAGTAACACTAATTAAGGAATTGATCGGAAGGAGAAAACAAAAGATATTAGAGTGGAAGAAATTAGATTACATAATTAATTAGGATCAAATTAAAATAAATTAGGTAGAATTCATATTTTCACAATGAGGTCTTTAATTTATGCATCTTCCTATATTATAAGGGAAAGGTTTTCATCTTTGTATCCCATTTGTAGTATTTGTGTTAGAAAAGATATATTAATGTTACATATGCAAAAATTGTTCATAGATAAATCTCTTATAAATTTTAGAAAATACAAAATAAATATACGTTTATACACTTCTATTTGTTTCCCTAAGCATGACACATAATCTTTTTATAAAGGTCTTTTTGAATTGCTTATAGGTTGATTAACTTAATTTTAAAATACAACATGTTTTTAGCACACTAGATTAAAAAATATACTTATATTAAAAATATATTAAATTAAATTTAAATATTTAATTATAATTTTATATAAAATATTCATTATCAATTTAAATACTTTAATATAAATTTTATAAAAAATAGTTGTTATCAATTTAAAAATTTAAATATTAATTTACATAAGTAAACAATAAAATAGTTGTGATTAAATAATATAAAAAACAACTAAGAAATAATCGTCATCAATACATGAAAGTAAAGGGACAACTCCACTCCATAAGACTCAGGGTATAAAACTAATTATCCAAAATGAAAGGTACAGTTTTTGGTCTCTATTTTTTACGACAGTTATCTTGAATCTTGAACTGGCTTAAAAGGTAAGCTAACCTGCCCAGATTGCTTGAACAATAGATGAAGCACGTTCAAATTGTTTTCAGCTTAATAAAGTTATTATTGTGTGTGTGAGTAACACTAATTAAGGAATTGATCGGAAGGAGAAAACAAAAGATATTAGAGTGGAAGAAATTAAATTACGGAATTAATTAGGATCAAATTAAAATAAATTAGGTAGAATTCATATTTTCACAATGAGGTCTTTAATTTATGCATCTTCCTATATTATACGGGAAAGGTTTTCATCTTTGTATCCCATTTGTAGTATTTGTGTTAGAAAAGATATATTAATGTTACATATGCAAAAATTGTTCATAGATAAATCTCTTATAAATTTTAGAAAATACAAAATAAATATACGTTTATACACTTCTATTTGTTTCCCTAAGCATGACACATAATCTTTTTATAAAGGTCTTTTTGAATTGCTTATAGGTTGATTAACTTAATTTTAAAATACAACATGTTTTTAGCACACTAGATTAAAAAATATACTTATATTAAAAATATATTAAATTAAATTTAAATATTTAATTATAATTTTATATAAAATATTCATTATCAATTTAAATACTTTAATATAAATTTTATAAAAAATAGTTGTTATCAATTTAAATATTTAAATATTAATTTACATAAGTAAACAATAAAATAGTTGTGATTAAATAATATAAAAAACAACTAAGAAATAATCGTCATCAATACATGAAAGTAAAGGGACAACTCCACTCCATAAGACTCAGGGTATAAAACTAATTATCCAAAATGAAAGGTACAGTTTTTGGTCTCTATTTTTTACGACAGTTATCTTGAATCTTGAACTGGCTTAAAAGGTAAGCTAACCTGCCCAGATTGCTTGAACAATAGATGAAGCACGTTCAAATTGTTTTCAGCTTAATAAAGTTATTATTGTGTGTGTGAGTAACACTAATTAAGGAATTGATCGGAAGGAGAAAACAAAAGATATTAGAGTGGAAGAAATTAAATTACGGAATTAATTAGGATCCAATTAAAATAAATTAGGTAGAATTCATATTTTCACAATGAGGTCTTTAATTTATGCATCTTCCTATATTATACGGGAAAGGTTTTCATCTTTGTATCCCATTTGTAGTATTTGTGTTAGAAAAGATATATTAATGTTACATATGCAAAAATTGTTCATAGATAAATCTCTTATAAATTTTAGAAAATACAAAATAAATATACGTTTATACACTTCTATTTGTTTCCCTAAGCATGACACATAATCTTTTTATAAAGGTCTTTTTGAATTGCTTATAGGTTGATTAACTTAATTTTAAAATACAACATGTTTTTAGCACACTCGATTAAAAAATATACTTATATTAAAAATATATTAAATTAAATTTAAATATTTAATTATAATTTTATATAAAATATTCAGTATCAATTTAAATACTTTAATATAAATTTTATAAAAAATATTTGTTATCAATTTAAATATTTAAATATTAATTTACATAAGTAAAAAATAAAATAGTTGTGATTAAATAATATAAAAAAAACTAAGAAATAATCGTCATCAATACATGAAAGTAAAGGGACAACTCCACTCCATAAGACTCAAGGTATAAAACTAATTATCCAAAATGAAAAGTACAGTTTTTGGTCTCTATTTTTTACGACAGTTATCTTGAATCTTGAACTGGCTTAAAAGGTAAGGTAACCTGCCCAGATTGCTTGAACAATAGATGAAGCACGTTCAAATTGTTTTCAGCTTAATAACGTTATTATTGTGTGTGAGTAACACTCATTAAGGAATTGATTGGAAGGAGAAAACAAAAGATATTAGAGTGGAAGAAATTAGATTACGGAATTAATTAGGATCAAATTAAAATAAATTAGGTAGAATTCATATTTTCACAATTACGTCTTTAATTTATGCATCTTCCTATATTATAAGGGAAAGGTTTTCATCTTTGTATCCCATTTGTAGTATTTGTGTTAGAAAAGATATATTAATGTTACATATGCAAAAATTCGTCATAGATAAATCTCTTATAAATTTTAGAAAATACAAAATAAATATACGTTTATACACTTCTATTTGTTTCCCTAAGCATGACACATAATCTTTTTATAAAGGTCTTTTTGAATTGCTTATAGGTTGATAAACTTAATTTTAAAATACAACATGTTTTTAGCACACTAGATTAAAAAATATACTTATATTAAAAATATATTAAACTAAATTTAAATATTTAATTATAATTTTATATAAAATATTCATTATCAATTTAAATACTTTAATATAAATTTTATAAAAAATAGTTGTTATCAATTTAAAAATTTAAATATTAATTTACATAAGTAAACAATAAAATAGTTGTGATTAAATAATATAAAAAACAACTAAGAAATAATCGTCATCAATACATGAAAGTAAAGGGACAACTCCACTCCATAAGACTCAGGGTATAAAACTAATTATCCAAAATGAAAGGTACAGTTTTTGGTCTCTATTTTTTACGACAGTTAACTTGAATCTTGAACTGGCTTAAAAGTTAAGCTAACCTGCCCAGATTGCTTGAACAATAGATGAAGCACGTTCAAATTGTTTTCAGCTTAATAACGTTATTATTGTGTGTGTGAGTAACACTAATTAAGGAATTGATCGGAAGGAGAAAACAAAAGATATTAGAGTGGAAGAAATTAGATTACATAATTAATTAGGATCAAATTAAAATAAATTAGGTAGAATTCATATTTTCACAATGAGGTCTTTAATTTATGCATCTTCCTATATTATAAGGGAAAGGTTTTCATCTTTGTATCCCATTTGTAGTATTTGTGTTAGAAAAGATATATTAATGTTACATATGCAAAAATTGTTCATAGATAAATCTCTTATAAATTTTAGAAAATACAAAATAAATATACGTTTATACACTTCTATTTGTTTCCCTAAGCATGACACATAATCTTTTTATAAAGGTCTTTTTGAATTGCTTATAGGTTGATTAACTTAATTTTAAAATACAACATGTTTTTAGCACACTAGATTAAAAAATATACTTATATTAAAAATATATTAAATTAAATTTAAATATTTAATTATAATTTTATATAAAATATTCATTATCAATTTAAATACTTTAATATAAATTTTATAAAAAATAGTTGTTATCAATTTAAAAATTTAAATATTAATTTACATAAGTAAACAATAAAATAGTTGTGATTAAATAATATAAAAAACAACTAAGAAATAATCGTCATCAATACATGAAAGTAAAGGGACAACTCCACTCCATAAGACTCAGGGTATAAAACTAATTATCCAAAATGAAAGGTACAGTTTTTGGTCTCTATTTTTTACGACAGTTATCTTGAATCTTGAACTGGCTTAAAAGGTAAGCTAACCTGCCCAGATTGCTTGAACAATAGATGAAGCACGTTCAAATTGTTTTCAGCTTAATAAAGTTATTATTGTGTGTGTGAGTAACACTAATTAAGGAATTGATCGGAAGGAGAAAACAAAAGATATTAGAGTGGAAGAAATTAAATTACGGAATTAATTAGGATCAAATTAAAATAAATTAG
The DNA here is from genome assembly GCA_022829125.1 of Lathyrus tuberosus. NCBI lineage: Eukaryota > Viridiplantae > Streptophyta > Magnoliopsida > Fabales > Fabaceae > Lathyrus > Lathyrus tuberosus. The sequence continues at coordinate 565,750 of JALAZF010000052.1, read as the reverse complement.
GTAGAATTCATATTTTCACAATGAGGTCTTTAATTTATGCATCTTCCTATATTATACGGGAAAGGTTTTCATCTTTGTATCCCATTTGTAGTATTTGTGTTAGAAAAGATATATTAATGTTACATATGCAAAAATTGTTCATAGATAAATCTCTTATAAATTTTAGAAAATACAAAATAAATATACGTTTATACACTTCTATTTGTTTCCCTAAGCATGACACATAATCTTTTTATAAAGGTCTTTTTGAATTGCTTATAGGTTGATTAACTTAATTTTAAAATACAACATGTTTTTAGCACACTAGATTAAAAAATATACTTATATTAAAAATATATTAAATTAAATTTAAATATTTAATTATAATTTTATATAAAATATTCATTATCAATTTAAATACTTTAATATAAATTTTATAAAAAATATTTGTTATCCATTTAAATACTTAAATATTAATTTACATAAGTAAACAATAAAATAGTTGTGATTAAATAATATAAAAAACAACTAAGAAATAATCGTCATCAATACATGAAAGTAAAGGGACAACTCCACTCCATGAGACTCAGGGTATAAAACTAATTATCCAAAATGAAAGGTACAGTTTTTGGTCTCTATTTTTTACGACAGTTAACTTGAATCTTGAACTGGCTTAAAAGGTAAGCTAACCTGCCCTGATTGCTTGAACAATAGATGAAGCACGTTCAAATTGTTTTCAGCTTAATAACGTTATTATTGTGTGTGTGAGTAACACTAATTAAGGAATTGATCGGAAGGAGAAAACAAAAGATATTAGAGTGGAAGAAATTAGATTACATAATTAATTAGGATCAAATTAAAATAAATTAGGTAGAATTCATATTTTCACAATTACGTCTTTAATTTATGCATCTTCCTATATTATAAGGGAAAGGTTTTCATCTTTGTATCCCATTTGTAGTATTTGTGTTAGAAAAGATATATTAATGTTACATATGCAAAAATTCGTCATAGATAAATCTCTTATAAATTTTAGAAAATACAAAATAAATATACGTTTATACACTTCTATTTGTTTCCCTAAGCATGACACATAATCTTTTTATAAAGGTCTTTTTGAATTGCTTATAGGTTGATAAACTTAATTTTAAAATACAACATGTTTTTAGCACACTAGATTAAAAAATATACTTATATTAAAAATATATTAAACTAAATTTAAATATTTAATTATAATTTTATATAAAATATTCATTATCAATTTAAATACTTTAATATAAATTTTATAAAAAATATTTGTTATCCATTTAAATACTTAAATATTAATTTACATAAGTAAACAATAAAATAGTTGTGATTAAATAATATAAAAAACAACTAAGAAATAATCGTCATCAATACATGAAAGTAAAGGGACAACTCCACTCCATAAGACTCAGGGTATAAAACTAATTATCCAAAATGAAAGGTACAGTTTTTGGTCTCTATTTTTTACGACAGTTAACTTGAATCTTGAACTGGCTTAAAAGGTAAGCTAACCTGCCCAGATTGCTTGAACAATAGATGAAGCACGTTCAAATTGTTTTCAGCTTAATAACGTTATTATTGTGTGTGTGAGTAACACTAATTAAGGAATTGATCGGAAGGAGAAAACAAAAGATATTAGAGTGGAAGAAATTAGATTACATAATTAATTAGGATCAAATTAAAATAAATTAGGTAGAATTCATATTTTCACAATGAGGTCTTTAATTTATGCATCTTCCTATATTATAAGGGAAAGGTTTTCATCTTTGTATCCCATTTGTAGTATTTGTGTTAGAAAAGATATATTAATGTTACATATGCAAAAATTGTTCATAGATAAATCTCTTATAAAATTTAGAAAATACAAAATAAATATACGTTTATACACTTCTATTTGTTTCCCTAAGCATGACACATAATCTTTTTATAAAGGTCTTTTTGAATTGCTTATAGGTTGATTAACTTAATTTTAAAATACAACATGTTTTTAGCACACTAGATTAAAAAATATACTTATATTAAAAATATATTAAATTAAATTTAAATATTTAATTATAATTTTATATAAAATATTCATTATCAATTTAAATACTTTAATATAAATTTTATAAAAAATATTTGTTATCAATTTAAATATTTAAATATTAATTTACATAAGTAAAAAATAAAATAGTTGTGATTAAATAATATAAAAAACAACTAAGAAATAATCGTCATCAATACATGAAAGTAAAGGGACAACTCCACTCCATAAGACTCAAGGTATAAAACTAATTATCCAAAATTAAAAGTAGAGTTTTTGGTCTCTATTTTTTACGACAGTTATCTTGAATCTTGAACTGGCTTAAAAGGTAAGCTAACCTGCCCAGATTGCTTGAACAATAGAGGAAGCACGTTCAAATTGTTTTCAGCTTAAAAACGTTATTATTGTGTGTGTGAGTAACACTAATTAAGGAATTGATCGGAAGGAGAAAACAAAAGATATTAGAGTGGAAGAAATTAGATTACGGAATTAATTAGGATCAAATTAAAATAAATTAGGTAGAATTCATATTTTCATAATTACGTCTTTAATTTATGCATCTTCCTATATTATAAGGGAAAGGTTTTCATCTTTGTATCCCATTTGTAGTATTTGTGTTAGAAAAGATATCTTAATGTTACATATGCAAAAATTCGTCATAGATAAATCTCTTATAAATTTTAGAAAATACAAAATAAATATACGTTTATACACTTCTATTTGTTTCCCTAAGCATGACACATAATCTTTTTATAAAGGTCTTTTTGAATTGCTTATAGGTTGATAAACTTAATTTTAAAATACAACATGTTTTTAGCACACTAGATTAAAAAATATACTTATATTAAAAATATATTAAACTAAATTTAAATATTTAATTATAATTTTATATAAAATATTCATTATCAATTTAAATACTTTAATATAAATTTTATAAAAAATAGTTGTTATCAATTTAAATATTTAAATATTAATTTACATAAGTAAACAATAAAATAGTTGTGATTAAATAATATAAAAAACAACTAAGAAATAATCGTCATCAATACATGAAAGTAAATGGACAACTCCACTCCATAAGACTCAGGGTATAAAACTAATTATCCAAAATGAAAGGTACAGTTTTTGGTCTCTATTTTTTACGACAGTTATCTTGAATCTTGAACTGGCTTAAAAGGTAAGCTAACCTGCCCAGATTGCTTGAACAATAGATGAAGCACGTTCAAATTGTTTTCAGCTTAATAAAGTTATTATTGTGTGTGTGAGTAACACTAATTAAGGAATTGATCGGAAGGAGAAAACAAAAGATATTAGAGTGGAAGAAATTAAATTACGGAATTAATTAGGATCAAATTAAAATAAATTAGGTAGAATTCATATTTTCACAATGAGGTCTTTAATTTATGCATCTTCCTATATTATACGGGAAAGGTTTTCATCTTTGTATCCCATTTGTAGTATTTGTGTTAGAAAAGATATATTAATGTTACATATGCAAAAATTGTTCATAGATAAATCTCTTATAAATTTTAGAAAATACAAAATAAATATACGTTTATACACTTCTATTTGTTTCCCTAAGCATGACACATAATCTTTTTATAAAGGTCTTTTTGAATTGCTTATAGGTTGATTAACTTAATTTTAAAATACAACATGTTTTTAGCACACTAGATTAAAAAATATACTTATATTAAAAATATATTAAATTAAATTTAAATATTTAATTATAATTTTATATAAAATATTCATTATCAATTTAAATACTTTAATATAAATTTTATAAAAAATATTTGTTATCAATTTAAATATTTAAATATTAATTTACATAAGTAAAATATAAAATAGTTGTGATTAAATAATATAAAAAAAACTAAGAAATAATCGTCATCAATACATGAAAGTAAAGGGACAACTCCACTCCATAAGACTCAAGGTATAAAACTAATTATCCAAAATGAAAAGTACAGTTTTTGGTCTCTATTTTTTACGACAGTTATCTTGAATCTTGAACTGGCTTAAAAGGTAAGGTAACCTGCCCAGATTGCTTGAACAATAGATGAAGCACGTTCAAATTGTTTTCAGCTTAATAACGTTATTATTGTGTGTGAGTAACACTCATTAAGGAATTGATTTGAAGGAGAAAACAAAAGATATTAGAGTGGAAGAAATTAGATTACGGAATTAATTAGGATCAAATTAAAATAAATTAGGTAGAATTCATATTTTCACAATTACGTCTTTAATTTATGCATCTTCCTATATTATAAGGGAAAGGTTTTCATCTTTGTATCCCATTTGTAGTATTTGTGTTAGAAAAGATATATTAATGTTACATATGCAAAAATTCGTCATAGATAAATCTCTTATAAATTTTAGAAAATACAAAATAAATATACGTTTATACACTTCTATTTGTTTCCCTAAGCATGACACATAATCTTTTTATAAAGGTCTTTTTGAATTGCTTATAGGTTGATAAACTTAATTTTAAAATACAACATGTTTTTAGCACACTAGATTAAAAAATATACTTATATTAAAAATATATTAAACTAAATTTAAATATTTAATTATAATTTTATATAAAATATTCTTTATCAATTTAAATACTTTAATATCAATTTTATAAAAAATATTTGTTATCCATTTAAATACTTAAATATTAATTTACATAAGTAAACAATAAAATAGTTGTGATTAAATAATATAAAAAACAACTAAGAAATAATCGTCATCAATACATGAAAGTAAAGGGACAACTCCACTCCATAAGACTCAGGGTATAAAACTAATTATCCAAAATGAAAGGTACAGTTTTTGGTCTCTATTTTTTACGACAGTTAACTTGAATCTTGAACTGGCTTAAAAGGTAAGCTAACCTGCCCAGATTGCTTGAACAATAGATGAAGCACGTTCAAATTGTTTTCAGCTTAATAACGTTATTATTGTGTGTGTGAGTAACACTAATTAAGGAATTGATCGGAAGGAGAAAACAAAAGATATTAGAGTGGAAGAAATTAGATTACATAATTAATTAGGATCAAATTAAAATAAATTAGGTAGAATTCATATTTTCACAATGAGGTCTTTAATTTATGCATCTTCCTATATTATAAGGGAAAGGTTTTCATCTATGTATCCCATTTGTAGTATTTGTGTTAGAAAAGATATATTAATGTTACATATGCAAAAATTGTTCATAGATAAATCTCTTATAAATTTTAGAAAATACAAAATAAATATACGTTTATACACTTCTATTTGTTTCCCTAAGCATGACACATAATCTTTTTATAAAGGTCTTTTTGAATTGCTTATAGGTTGATTAACTTAATTTTAAAATACAACATGTTTTTAGCACACTAGATTAAAAAATATACTTATATTAAAAATATATTAAATTAAATTTAAATATTTAATTATAATTTTATATAAAATATTCATTATCAATTTAAATACTTTAATATAAATTTTATAAAAAATATTTGTTATCAATTTAAATATTTAAATATTAATTTACATAAGTAAAAAATAAAATAGTTGTGATTAAATAATATAAAAAACAACTAAGAAATAATCGTCATCAATACATGAAAGTAAAGGGACAACTCCACTCCATAAGACTCAAGGTATAAAACTAATTATCCAAAATGAAAAGTAGAGTTTTTGGTCTCTATTTTTTACGACAGTTATCTTGAATCTTGAACTGGCTTAAAAGGTAAGGTAACCTGCCCAGATTGCTTGAACAATAGATGAAGCACGTTCAAATTGTTTTCAGCTTAATAACGTTATTATTGTGTGTGAGTAACACTCATTAAGGAATTGATCGGAAGGAGAAAACAAAAGATATTAGAGTGGAAGAAATTAGATTACGGAATTAATTAGGATCAAATTAAAATAAATTAGGTAGAATTCATATTTTCATAATTACGTCTTTAATTTATGCATCTTCCTATATTATAAGGGAAAGGTTTTCATCTTTGTATCCCATTTGTAGTATTTGTGTTAGAAAAGATATATTAATGTTACATATGCAAAAATTCGTCATAGATAAATCTCTTATAAATTTTAGAAAATACAAAATAAATATACGTTTATACACTTCTATTTGTTTCCCTAAGCATGACACATAATCTTTTTATAAAGGTCTTTTTGAATTGCTTATAGGTTGATAAACTTAATTTTAAAATACAACATGTTTTTAGCACACTAGATTAAAAAATATACTTATATTAAAAATATATTAAACTAAATTTAAATATTTAATTATAATTTTATATAAAATATTCATTATCAATTTAAATACTTTAATATAAATTTTATAAAAAATATTTGTTATCCATTTAAATACTTAAATATTAATTTACATAAGTAAACAATAAAATAGTTGTGATTAAATAATATAAAAAACAACTAAGAAATAATCGTCATCAATACATGAAAGTAAAGGGACAACTCCACTCCATAAGACTCAGGGTATAAAACTAATTATCCAAAATGAAAGGTACAGTTTTTGGTCTCTATTTTTTACGACAGTTAACTTGAATCTTGAACTGGCTTAAAAGGTAAGCTAACCTGCCCTGATTGCTTGAACAATAGATGAAGCACGTTCAAATTGTTTTCAGCTTAATAACGTTATTATTGTGTGTGTGAGTAACACTAATTAAGGAATTGATCGGAAGGAGAAAACAAAAGATATTAGAGTGGAAGAAATTAGATTAGATAATTAATTAGGATCAAATTAAAATAAATTAGGTAGAATTCATATTTTCACAATGAGGTCTTTAATTTATGCATCTTCCTATATTATAAGGGAAAGGTTTTCATCTTTGTATCCCATTTGTAGTATTTGTGTTAGAAAAGATATATTAATGTTACATATGCAAAAATTGTTCATAGATAAATCTCTTATAAATTTTAGAAAATACAAAATAAATATACGTTTATACACTTCTATTTGTTTCCCTAAGCATGACACATAATCTTTTTATAAAGGTCTTTTTGAATTGCTTATAGGTTGATTAACTTAATTTTAAAATACAACATGTTTTTAGCACACTAGATTAAAAAATATACTTATATTAAAAATATATTAAATTAAATTTAAATATTTAATTATAATTTTATATAAAATATTCATTATCAATTTAAATACTTTAATATAAATTTTATAAAAAATATTTGTTATCAATTTAAATATTTAAATATTAATTTACATAAGTAAAAAATAAAATAGTTGTGATTAAATAATATAAAAAACAACTAAGAAATAATCGTCATCAATACATGAAAGTAAAGGGACAACTCCACTCCATAAGACTCAAGGTATAAAACTAATTATCCAAAATGAAAAGTAGAGTTTTTGGTCTCTATTTTTTACGACAGTTATCTTGAATCTTGAACTGGCTTAAAAGGTAAGGTAACCTGCCCAGATTGCTTGAACAATAGATGAAGCACGTTCAAATTGTTTTCAGCTTAATAAAGTTATTATTGTGTGTGAGTAACACTCATTAAGGAATTGATCGGAAGGAGAAAACAAAAGATATTAGAGTGGAAGAAATTAGATTACGGAATTAATTAGGATCAAATTAAAATAAATTAGGTAGAATTCATATTTTCATAATTACGTCTTTAATTTATGCATCTTCCTATATTATAAGGGAAAGGTTTTCATCTTTGTATCCCATTTGTAGTATTTGTGTTAGAAAAGATATATTAATGTTACATATGCAAAAATTCGTCATAGATAAATCTCTTATAAATTTTAGAAAATACAAAATAAATATACGTTTATACACTTCTATTTGTTTCCCTAAGCATGACACATAATCTTTTTATAAAGGTCTTTTTGAATTGCTTATAGGTTGATAAACTTAATTTTAAAATACAACATGTTTTTAGCACACTAGATTAAAAAATATACTTATATTAAAAATATATTAAACTAAATTTAAATATTTAATTATAATTTTATATAAAATATTCATTATCAATTTAAATACTTTAATATAAATTTAATAAAAAATAGTTGTTATCAATTTAAATATTTAAATATTAATTTACATAAGTAAACAATAAAATAGTTGTGATTAAATAATATAAAAAACAACTAAGAAATAATCGTCATCAATACATGAAAGTAAAGGGACAACTCCACTCCATAAGACTCAGGGTATAAAACTAATTATCCAAAATGAAAGGTACAGTTTTTGGTCTCTATTTTTTACGACAGTTATCTTGAATCTTGAACTGGCTTAAAAGGTAAGCTAACCTGCCCAGATTGCTTGAACAATAGATGAAGCACGTTCAAATTGTTTTCAGCTTAATAAAGTTATTATTGTGTGTGTGAGTAACACTAATTAAGGAATTGATCGGAAGGAGAAAACAAAAGATATTAGAGTGGAAGAAATTAAATTACGGAATTAATTAGGATCAAATTAAAATAAATTAGGTAGAATTCATATTTTCACAATGAGGTCTTTAATTTATGCATCTTCCTATATTATACGGGAAAGGTTTTCATCTTTGTATCCCATTTGTAGTATTTGTGTTAGAAAAGGTATATTAATGTTACATATGCAAAAATTGTTCATAGATAAATCTCTTATAAATTTTAGAAAATACAAAATAAATATACGTTTATACACTTCTATTTGTTTCCCTAAGCATGACACATAATCTTTTTATAAAGGTCTTTTTGAATTGCTTATAGGTTGATTAACTTAATTTTAAAATACAACATGTTTTAAGCACACTAGATTAAAAAATATACTTATATTAAAAATATATTAAATTAAATTTAAATATTTAATTATAATTTTATATAAAATATTCATTATCAATTTAAATACTTTAATATAAATTTTATAAAAAATATTTGTTATCAATTTAAATATTTAAATATTAATTTACATAAGTAAAAAATAAAATAGTTGTGATTAAATAATATAAAAAAAACTAAGAAATAATCGTCATCAATACATGAAAGTAAAGGGACAACTCCACTCCATAAGACTCAAGGTATAAAACTAATTATCCAAAATGAAAAGTACAGTTTTTGGTCTCTATTTTTTACGACAGTTATCTTGAATCTTGAACTGGCTTAAAAGGTAAGGTAACCTGCCCAGATTGCTTGAACAATAGATGAAGCACGTTCAAATTGTTTTCAGCTTAATAACGTTATTATTGTGTGTGAGTAACACTCATTAAGGAATTGATTGGAAGGAGAAAACAAAAGATATTAGAGTGGAAGAAATTAGATTACGGAATTAATTAGGATCAAATTAAAATAAATTAGGTAGAATTCATATTTTCACAATTACGTCTTTAATTTATGCATCTTCCTATATTATAAGGGAAAGGTTTTCATCTTTGTATCCCATTTGTAGTATTTGTGTTAGAAAAGATATATTAATGTTACATATGCAAAAATTCGTCATAGATAAATCTCCTATAAATTTTAGAAAATACAAAATAAATATACGTTTATACACTTCTATTTGTTTCCCTAAGCATGACACATAATCTTTTTATAAAGGTCTTTTTGAATTGCTTATAGGTTGATAAACTTAATTTTAAAATACAACATGTTTTTAGCACACTCGATTAAAAAATATACTTATATTAAAAATATATTAAACTAAATTTAAATATTTAATTATAATTTTATATAAAATATTCATTATCAATTTAAATACTTTAATATAAATTTTATAAAAAATATTTGTTATCCATTTAAATACTTAAATATTAATTTACATAAGTAAACAATAAAATAGTTGTGATTAAATAATATAAAAAACAACTAAGAAATAATCGTCATCAATACATGAAAGTAAAGGGACAACTCCACTCCATAAGACTCAGGGTATAAAACTAATTATCCAAAATGAAATGTACAGTTTTTGGTCTCTATTTTTTACGACAGTTAACTTGAATCTTGAACTGGCTTAAAAGGTAAGCTAACCTGCCCAGATTGCTTGAACAATAGATGAAGCACGTTCAAATTGTTTTCAGCTTAATAACGTTATTATTGTGTGTGTGAGTAACACTAATTAAGGAATTGATCGGAAGGAGAAAACAAAAGATATTAGAGTGGAAGAAATTAGATTACATAATTAATTAGGATCAAATTAAAATAAATTAGGTAGAATTCATATTTTCACAATGAGGTCTTTAATTTATGCATCTTCCTATATTATAAGGGAAAGGTTTTCATCTTTGTATCCCATTTGTAGTATTTGTGTTAGAAAAGATATATTAATGTTACATATGCAAAAATTGTTCATAGATAAATCTCTTATAAATTTTAGAAAATACAAAATAAATATACGTTTATACACTTCTATTTGTTTCCCTAAGCATGACACATAATCTTTTTATAAAGGTCTTTTTGAATTGCTTATAGGTTGATTAACTTAATTTTAAAATACAACATGTTTTTAGCACACTAGATTAAAAAATATACTTATATTAAAAATATATTAAATTAAATTTAAATATTTAATTATAATTTTATATAAAATATTCATTATCAATTTAAATACTTTAATATAAATTTTATAAAAAATATTTGTTATCAATTTAAATATTTAAATATTAATTTACATAAGTAAAAAATAAAATAGTTGTGATTAAATAATATAAAAAACAACTAAGAAATAATCGTCATCAATACATGAAAGTAAAGGGACAACTCCACTCCATAAGACTCAGGGTATAAAACTAATTATCCAAAATGAAAGGTACAGTTTTTGGTCTCTATTTTTTACGACAGTTATCTTGAATCTTGAACTGGCTTAAAAGGTAAGCTAACCTGCCCAGATTGCTTGAACAATAGATGAAGCACGTTCAAATTGTTTTCAGCTTAATAAAGTTATTATTGTGTGTGTGAGTAACACTAATTAAGGAATTGATCGGAAGGAGAAAACAAAAGATATTAGAGTGGAAGAAATTAAATTACGGAATTAATTAGGATCAAATTAAAATAAATTAGGTAGAATTCATATTTTCACAATGAGGTCTTTAATTTATACATCTTCCTATATTATAAGGGAAAGGTTTTCATCTTTGTATCCCATTTGTAGTATTTGTGTTAGAAAAGATATATTAATGTTACATATGCAAAAATTGTTCATAGATAAATCTCTTATAAATTTTAGAAAATACAAAATAAATATACGTTTATACACTTCTATTTGTTTCCCTAAGCATGACACGTAATCTTTTTATAAAGGTCTTTTTGAATTGCTTATAGGTTGATAAGCTTAATTTTAAAATACAACATGTTTTTAGCACACTAGATTAAAAAATATACTTATATTAAAAATATATTAAATTAAATTTAAATATTTAATTATAATTTTATATAAAATATTCATTATCAATTTAAATACTTTAATATAAATTTTATAAAAAATATTTGTTATCAATTTAAATATTTAAATATTAATTTACATAAGTAAAAAATAAAATAGTTGTGATTAAATAATATAAAAAACAACTAAGAAATAATCGTCATCAATACATGAAAGTAAAGGGACAACTCCACTCCATAAGACTCAAGGTATAAAACTAATTATCCAAAATGAAAAGTACAGTTTTTGGTCTCTATTTTTTACGACAGTTTTCTTGAATCTTGAACTGGCTTAAAAGGTAAGGTAACCTGCCCAGATTGCTTGAACAATAGATGAAGCACGTTCAAATTGTTTTCAGCTTAATAACGTTATTATTGTGTGTGAGTAACACTCATTAAGGAATTGATCGGAAGGAGAAAACAAAAGATATTAGAGTGGAAGAAATTAGATTACGGAATTATTTAGGATCAAATTAAAATAAATTAGGTAGAATTCATATTTTCACAATTATGTCTTTAATTTATGCATCTTCCTATATTATAAGGGAAAGGTTTTCATCTTTGTATCCCATTTGAAGTATTTGTGTTAGAAAAGATATATTAATGTTACATATGCAAAAATTGGTCATAGATAAATCTCTTATAAATTTTAGAAAATACAAAATAAATATACGTTTATACACTTCTATTTGTTTCCCTAAGCATGACACATAATCTTTTTATAATGGTCTTTTTGAATTGCTTATAGGTTGATAAACTTAATTTTAAAATACAACATGTTTTTAGCACACTAGATTAAAAAATATACTTATATTAAAAATATATTAAATTAAATTTAAATATTTAATTATAATTTTATATAAAATATTCATTATCAATTTAAATACTTTAATATAAATTTTATAAAAAATAGTTGTTATCAATTTAAATATTTAAATATTAATTTACATAAGTAAACAATAAAATAGTTGTGATTAAATAATATAAAAAACAACTAAGAAATAATCGTCATCAATACATGAAAGTAAAGGGACAACTCCACTCCATAAGACTCAGGGTATAAAACTAATTATCCAAAATGAAAGGTACAGTTTTTGGTCTCTATTTTTTACGACAGTTATCTTGAATCTTGAACTGGCTTAAAAGGTAAGCTAACCTGCCCAGATTGCTTGAACAATAGATGAAGCACGTTCAAATTGTTTTCAGCTTAATAACGTTATTATTGTGTGTGTGAGTAACACTAATTAAGGAATTGATCGGAAGGAGAAAACAAAAGATATTAGAGTGGAAGAAATTAAATTACGGAATTAATTAGGATCAAATTAAAATAAATTAGGTAGAATTCATATTTTCACAATTACGTCTTTAATTTATGCATCTTCCTATATTATAAGGGAAAGGTTTTCATCTTTGTATCCCATTTGTAGTATTTGTGTTAGAAAAGATATATTAATGTTACATATGCAAAAATTGTTCATAGATAAATCTCTTATAAATTTTAGAAAATACAAAATAAATATACATTTATACACTTCTATTTGTTTCCCTAAGCATGACACGTAATCTTTTTATAAAGGTCTTTTTGAATTGCTTATAGGTTGATAAGCTTAATTTTAAAATACAACATGTTTTTAGCACACTAGATTAAAAAATATACTTATATTAAAAATATATTAAATTAAATTTAAATATTTAATTATAATTTTATATAAAATATTCATTATCAATTTAAATACTTTAATATAAATTTTATAAAAAATATTTGTTATCAATTTAAATATTTAAATATTAATTTACATAAGTAAAAAATAAAATAGTTGTGATTAAATAATATAAAAAACAACTAAGAAATAATCGTCATCAATACATGAAAGTAAAGGGACAACTCCACTCCATAAGACTCAAGGTATAAAACTAATTATCCAAAATGAAAAGTACAGTTTTTGGTCTCTATTTTTTACGACAGTTTTCTTGAATCTTGAACTGGCTTAAAAGGTAAGGTAACCTGCCCAGATTGCTTGAACAATAGATGAAGCACGTTCAAATTGTTTTCAGCTTAATAACGTTATTATTGTGTGTGAGTAACACTCATTAAGGAATTGATCGGAAGGAGAAAACAAAAGATATTAGAGTGGAAGAAATTAGATTACGGAATTATTTAGGATCAAATTAAAATAAATTAGGTAGAATTCATATTTTCACAATTACGTCTTTAATTTATGCATCTTCCTATATTATAAGGGAAAGGTTTTCATCTTTGTATCCCATTTGAAGTAATTGTGTTAGAAAAGATATATTAATGTTACATATGCAAAAATTGGTCATAGATAAATCTCTTATAAATTTTAGAAAATACAAAATAAATATACGTTTATACACTTCTATTTGTTTCCCTAAGCATGACACATAATCTTTTTATAAAGGTCTTTTTGAATTGCTTATAGGTTGATAAACTTAATTTTAAAATACAACATGTTTTTAGCACACTAGATTAAAAAATATACTTATATTAAAAATATATTAAATTAAATTTAAATATTTAATTATAATTTTATATAAAATATTCATTATCAATTTAAATACTTTAATATAAATTTTATAAAAAATAGTTGTTATCAATTTAAATATTTAAATATTAATTTACATAAGTAAACAATAAAATAGTTGTGATTAAATAATATAAAAAACAACTAAGAAATAATCGTCATCAATACATGAAAGTAAAGGGACAACTCCACTCCATAAGACTCAGGGTATAAAACTAATTATCCAAAATGAAAGGTACAGTTTTTGGTCTCTATTTTTTACGACAGTTATCTTGAATCTTGAACTGGCTTAAAAGGTAAGCTAACCTGCCCAGATTGCTTGAACAATAGATGAAGCACGTTCAAATTGTTTTCAGCTTAATAACGTTATTATTGTGTGTGTGAGTAACACTAATTAAGGAATTGATCGGAAGGAGAAAACAAAAGATATTAGAGTGGAAGAAATTAAATTACGGAATTAATTAGGATCAAATTAAAATAAATTAGGTAGAATTCATATTTTCACAATTACGTCTTTAATTTATGCATCTTCCTATATTATAAGGGAAAGGTTTTCATCTTTGTATCCCATTTGTAGTATTTGTGTTAGAAAAGATATATTAATGTTACATATGCAAAAATTGTTCATAGATAAATCTCTTATAAATTTTAGAAAATACAAAATAAATATACGTTTATACACTTCTATTTGTTTCCCTAAGCATGACACATAATCTTTTTATAAAGGTCTTTTTGAATTGCTTATAGGTTGATTAACTTAATTTTAAAATACAACATGTTTTTAGCACACTAGATTAAAAAATATACTTATATTAAAAATATATTAAATTAAATTTAAATATTTAATTATAATTTTATATAAAATATTCATTATCAATTTAAATACTTTAATATAAATTTTATAAAAAATATTTGTTATCAATTTAAATATTTAAATATTAATTTACATTAGTAAAAAATAAAATAGTTGTGATTAAATAATATAAAAAACAACTAAGAAATAATCGTCATCAATACATGAAAGTAAAGGGACAACTCCACTCCATAAGACTCAAGGTATAAAACTAATTATCCAAAATGAAAAGTACAGTTTTTGGTCTCTATTTTTTACGACAGTTTTCTTGAATCTGGAACTGGCTTAAAAGGTAAGGTAACCTGCCCAGATTGCTTGAACAATAGATGAAGCACGTTCAAATTGTTTTCAGCTTAATAACGTTATTATTGTGTGTGAGTAACACTCATTAAGGAATTGATCGGAAGGAGAAAACAAAAGATATTAGAGTGGAAGAAATTAGATTACGGAATTATTTAGGATCAAATTAAAATAAATTAGATAGAATTCATATTTTCACAATTACGTCTTTAATTTATGCATCTTCCTATATTATAAGGGAAAGGTTTTCATCTTTGTATCCCATTTGAAGTATTTGTGTTAGAAAAGATATATTAATGTTACATATGCAAAAATTGGTCATAGATAAATCTCTTATAAATTTTAGAAAATACAAAATAAATATACGTTTATACACTTCTATTTGTTTCCCTAAGCATGACACATAATCTTTTTATAAAGGTCTTTTTGAATTGCTTATAGGTTGATAAACTTAATTTTAAAATACAACATGTTTTTAGCACACTAGATTAAAAAATATACTTATATTAAAAATATATTAAATTAAATTTAAATATTTAATTATAATTTTATATAAAATATTCATTATCAATTTAAATACTTTAATATAAATTTTATAAAAAATAGTTGTTATCAATTTAAATATTTAAATATTAATTTACATAAGTAAACAATAAAATAGTTGTGATTAAATAATATAGTAAACAACTAAGAAATAATCGTCATCAATACATGAAAGTAAAGGGACAACTCCACTCCATAAGACTCAGGGTATAAAACTAATTATCCAAAATGAAAGGTACAGTTTTTGGTCTCTATTTTTTACGACAGTTATCTTGAATCTTGAACTGGCTTAAAAGGTAAGCTAACCTGCCCAGATTGCTTGAATAATAGATGAAGCACGTTCAAATTGTTTTCAGCTTAATAACGTTATTATTGTGTGTGTGAGTAACACTAATTAAGGAATTGATCGGAAGGAGAAAACAAAACATATTAGAGTGGAAGAAATTAAATTACGGAATTAATTAGGATCAAATTAAAATAAATTAGGTAGAATTCATATTTTCACAATTACGTCTTTAATTTATGCATCTTCCTATATTATAAGGGAAAGGTTTTCATCTTTGTATCCCATTTGTAGTATTTGTGTTAGAAAAGATATATTAATGTTACATATGCAAAAATTCGTCATAGATAAATCTCCTATAAATTTTAGAAAATACAAAATAAATATACGTTTATACACTTCTATTTGTTTCCCTAAGCATGACACATAATCTTTTTATAAAGGTCTTTTTGAATTGCTTATAGGTTGATAAACTTAATTTTAAAATACAACATGTTTTTAGCACACTAGATTAAAAAATATACTTATATTAAAAATATATTAAACTAAATTTAAATATTTAATTATAATTTTATATAAAATATTCATTATCAATTTAAATACTTTAATATAAATTTTATAAAAAATATTTGTTATCCATTTAAATACTTAAATATTAATTTACATAAGTAAACAATAAAATAGTTGTGATTAAATAATATAAAAAACAACTAAGAAATAATCGTCATCAATACATGAAAGTAAAGGGACAACTCCACTCCATAAGACTCAGGGTATAAAACTAATTATCCAAAATGAAAGGTACAGTTTTTGGTCTCTATTTTTTACGACAGTTAACTTGAATCTTGAACTGGCTTAAAAGGTAAGCTAACCTGCCCAGATTGCTTGAACAATAGATGAAGCACGTTCAAATTGTTTTCAGCTTAATAACGTTATTATTGTGTGTGTGAGTAACACTAATTAAGGAATTGATCGGAAGGAGAAAACAAAAGATATTAGAGTGGAAGAAATTAGATTACATAATTAATTAGGATCAAATTAAAATAAATTAGGTAGAATTCATATTTTCACAATGAGGTCTTTAATTTATGCATCTTCCTATATTATAAGGGAAAGGTTTTCATCTTTGTATCCCATTTGTAGTATTTGTGTTAGAAAAGATATATTAATGTTACATATGCAAAAATTGTTCATAGATAAATCTCTTATAAATTTTAGAAAATACAAAATAAATATACGTTTATACACTTCTATTTGTTTCCCTAAGCATGACACATAATCTTTTTATAAAGGTCTTTTTGAATTGCTTATAGGTTGATTAACTTAATTTTAAAATACAACATATTTTTAGCACACTAGATTAAAAAATATACTTATATTAAAAATATATTAAATTAAATTTAAATATTTAATTATAATTTTATATAAAATATTCATTATCAATTTAAATACTTTAATATAAATTTTATAAAAAATATTTGTTATCAATTTAAATATTTAAATATTAATTTACATAAGTAAAAAATAAAATAGTTGTGATTAAATAATATAAAAAACAACTAAGAAATAATCGTCATCAATACATGAAAGTAAAGGGACAACTCCACTCCATAAGACTCAGGGTATAAAACTAATTATCCAAAATGAAAGGTACAGTTTTTGGTCTCTATTTTTTACGACAGTTATCTTGAATCTTGAACTGGCTTAAAAGGTAAGCTAACCTGCCCAGATTGCTTGAACAATAGATGAAGCACGTTCAAATTGTTTTCAGCTTAATAAAGTTATTATTGTGTGTGTGAGTAACACTAATTAAGGAATTGATCGGAAGGAGAAAACAAAAGATATTAGAGTGGAAGAAATTAAATTACGGAATTAATTAGGATCAAATTAAAATAAATTAGGTAGAATTCATATTTTCACAATGAGGTCTTTAATTTATGCATCTTCCTATATTATAAGGGAAAGGTTTTCATCTTTGTATCCCATTTGTAGTATTTGTGTTAGAAAAGATATATTAATGTTACATATGCAAAAATTGTTCATAGATAAATCTCTTATAAATTTTAGAAAATACAAAATAAATATACGTTTATACACTTCTATTTGTTTCCCTAAGCATGACACGTAATCTTTTTATAAAGGTCTTTTTGAATTGCTTATAGGTTGATAAGCTTAATTTTAAAATACAACATGTTTTTAGCACACTAGATTAAAAAATATACTTATATTAAAAATATATTAAATTAAATTTAAATATTTAATTATAATTTTATATAAAATATTCATTATCAATTTAAATACTTTAATATAAATTTTATAAAAAATATTTGTTATCAATTTAAATATTTAAATATTAATTTACATAAGTAAAAAATAAAATAGTTGTGATTAAATAATATAAAAAACAACTAAGAAATAATCGTCATCAATACATGAAAGTAAAGGGACAACTCCACTCCATAAGACTCAAGGTATAAAACTAATTATCCAAAATGAAAAGTACAGTTTTTGGTCTCTATTTTTTACGACAGTTTTCTTGAATCTTGAACTGGCTTAAAATGTAAGGTAACCTGCCCAGATTGCTTGAACAATAGATGAAGCACGTTCAAATTGTTTTCAGCTTAATAACGTTATTATTGTGTGTGAGTAACACTCATTAAGGAATTGATTGGAAGGAGAAAACAAAAGATATTAGAGTGGAAGAAATTAGATTACGGAATTATTTAGGATCAAATTAAAATAAATTAGGTAGAATTCATATTTTCACAATTACGTCTTTAATTTATGCATCTTCCTATATTATAAGGGAAAGGTTTTCATCTTTGTATCCCATTTGAAGTATTTGTGTTAGAAAAGATATATTAATGTTACATATGCAAAAATTGGTCATAGATAAATCTCTTATAAATTTTAGAAAATACAAAATAAATATACGTTTATACACTTCTATTTGTTTCCCTAAGCATGACACATAATCTTTTTATAAAGGTCTTTTTGAATTGCTTATAGGTTGATAAACTTAATTTTAAAATACAACATGTTTTTAGCACACTAGATTAAAAAATATACTTATATTAAAAATATATTAAATTAAATTTAAATATTTAATTATAATTTTATATAAAATATTCATTATCAATTTAAATACTTTAATATAAATTTTATAAAAAATAGTTGTTATCAATTTAAATATTTAAATATTAATTTACATAAGTAAACAATAAAATAGTTGTGATTAAATAATATAAAAAAACAACTAAGAAATAATCGTCATCAATACATGAAAGTAAAGGGACAACTCCACTCCATAAGACTCAGGGTATAAAACTAATTATCCAAAATGAAAGGTACAGTTTTTGGTCTCTATTTTTTACGACAGTTATCTTGAATCTTGAACTGGCTTAAAAGGTAAGCTAACCTGCCCAGATTGCTTGAACAATAGATGAAGCACGTTCAAATTGTTTTCAGCTTAATAACGTTATTATTGTGTGTGTGAGTAACACTAATTAAGGAATTGATCGGAAGGAGAAAACAAAAGATATTAGAGTGGAAGAAATTAAATTACGGAATTAATTAGGATCAAATTAAAATAAATTAGGTAGAATTCATATTTTCACAATTACGTCTTTAATTTATGCATCTTCCTATATTATAAGGGAAAGGTTTTCATCTTTGTATCCCATTTGTAGTATTTGTGTTAGAAAAGATATATTAATGTTACATATGCAAAAATTGTTCATAGATAAATCTCTTATAAATTTTAGAAAATACAAAATAAATATACGTTTATACACTTCTATTTGTTTCCCTAAGCATGACACATAATCTTTTTATAAAGGTCTTTTTGAATTGCTTATAGGTTGATTAACTTAATTTTAAAATACAACATGTTTTTAGCACACTAGATTAAAAAATATACTTATATTAAAAATATATTATATTAAATTTAAATATTTAATTATAATTTTATATAAAATATTCATTATCAATTTAAATACTTTAATATAAATTTTATAAAAAATATTTGTTATCAATTTAAATATTTAAATATTAATTTACATAAGTAAAAAATAAAATAGTTGTGATTAAATAATATAAAAAACAACTAAGAAATAATCGTCATCAATACATGAAAGTAAAGGGACAACTCCACTCCATAAGACTCAAGGTATAAAACTAATTATCCAAAATGAAAAGTACAGTTTTTGGTCTCTATTTTTTACGACAGTTTTCTTGAATCTGGAACTGGCTTAAAAGGTAAGGTAACCTGCCCAGATTGCTTGAACAATAGATTAAGCACGTTCAAATTGTTTTCAGCTTAATAACGTTATTATTGTGTGTGAGTAACACTCATTAAGGAATTGATCGGAAGGAGAAAACAAAAGATATTAGAGTGGAAGAAATTAGATTACGGAATTATTTAGGATCAAATTAAAATAAATTAGATAGAATTCATATTTTCACAATTACGTCTTTAATTTATGCATCTTCCTATATTATAAGGGAAAGGTTTTCATCTTTGTATCCCATTTGAAGTATTTGTGTTAGAAAAGATATATTAATGTTACATATGCAAAAATTGGTCATAGATAAATCTCTTATAAATTTTAGAAAATACAAAATAAATATACGTTTATACACTTCTATTTGTTTCCCTAAGCATGACACATAATCTTTTTATAAAGGTCTTTTTGAATTGCTTATAGGTTGATAAACTTAATTTTAAAATACAACATGTTTTTAGCACACTAGATTAAAAAATATACTTATATTAAAAATATATTAAATTAAATTTAAATATTTAATTATAATTTTATATAAAATATTCATTATCAATTTAAATACTTTAATATAAATTTTATAAAAAATAGTTGTTATCAATTTAAATATTTAAATATTAATTTACATAAGTAAACAATAAAATAGTTGTGATTAAATAATATAGTAAACAACTAAGAAATAATCGTCATCAATACATGAAAGTAAAGGGACAACTCCACTCCATAAGACTCAGGGTATAAAACTAATTATCCAAAATGAAAGGTACAGTTTTTGGTCTCTATTTTTTACGACAGTTATCTTGAATCTTGAACTGGCTTAAAAGGTAAGCTAACCTGCCCAGATTGCTTGAATAATAGATGAAGCACGTTCAAATTGTTTTCAGCTTAATGACGTTATTATTGTGTGTGTGAGTAACACTAATTAAGGAATTGATCGGAAGGAGAAAACAAAACATATTAGAGTGGAAGAAATTAAATTACGGAATTAATTAGGATCAAATTAAAATAAATTAGGTAGAATTCATATTTTCACAATTACGTCTTTAATTTATGCATCTTCCTATATTATAAGGGAAAGGTTTTCATCTTTGTATCCCATTTGTAGTATTTGTGTTAGAAAAGATATATTAATGTTACATATGCAAAAATTCGTCATAGATAAATCTCCTATAAATTTTAGAAAATACAAAATAAATATACGTTTATACACTTCTATTTGTTTCCCTAAGCATGACACATAATCTTTTTATAAAGGTCTTTTTGAATTGCTTATAGGTTGATAAACTTAATTTTAAAATACAACATGTTTTTAGCACACTAGATTAAAAAATATACTTATATTAAAAATATATTAAACTAAATTTAAATATTTAATTATAATTTTATATAAAATATTCATTATCAATTTAAATACTTTAATATAAATTTTATAAAAAATATTTGTTATCCATTTAAATACTTAAATATTAATTTACATAAGTAAACAATAAAATAGTTGTGATTAAATAATATAAAAAACAACTAAGAAATAATCGTCATCAATACATGAAAGTAAAGGGACAACTCCACTCCATAAGACTCAGGGTATAAAACTAATTATCCAAAATGAAAGGTACAGTTTTTGGTCTCTATTTTTTACGACAGTTAACTTGAATCTTGAACTGGCTTAAAAGGTAAGCTAACCTGCCCAGATTGCTTGAACAATAGATGAAGCACGTTCAAATTGTTTTCAGCTTAATAACGTTATTATTGTGTGTGTGAGTAACACTAATTAAGGAATTGATCGGAAGGAGAAAACAAAAGATATTAGAGTGGAAGAAATTAGATTACATAATTAATTAGGATCAAATTAAAATAAATTAGGTAGAATTCATATTTTCACAATGAGGTCTTTAATTTATGCATCTTCCTATATTATAAGGGAAAGGTTTTCATCTTTGTATCCCATTTGTAGTATTTGTGTTAGAAAAGATATATTAATGTTACATATGCAAAAATTGTTCATAGATAAATCTCTTATAAATTTTAGAAAATACAAAATAAATATACGTTTATACACTTCTATTTGTTTCCCTAAGCATGACACATAATCTTTTTATAAAGGTCTTTTTGAATTGCTTATAGGTTGATTAACTTAATTTTAAAATACAACATGTTTTTAGCACACTAGATTAAAAAATATACTTATATTAAAAATATATTAAATTAAATTTAAATATTTAATTATAATTTTATATAAAATATTCATTATCAATTTAAATACTTTAATATAAATTTTATAAAAAATATTTGTTATCAATTTAAATATTTAAATATTAATTTACATAAGTAAAAAATAAAATAGTTGTGATTAAATAATATAAAAAACAACTAAGAAATAATCGTCATCAATACATGAAAGTAAAGGGACAACTCCACTCCATAAGACTCAGGGTATAAAACTAATTATCCAAAATGAAAGGTACAGTTTTTGGTCTCTATTTTTTACGACAGTTATCTTGAATCTTGAACTGGCTTAAAAGGTAAGGTAACCTGCCCAGATTGCTTGAACAATAGATGAAGCACGTTCAAATTGTTTTCAGCTTAATAAAGTTATTATTGTGTGTGTGAGTAACACTAATTAAGGAATTGATCGGAAGGAGAAAACAAAAGATATTAGAGTGGAAGAAATTAAATTACGGAATTAATTAGGATCAAATTAAAATAAATTAGGTAGAATTCATATTTTCACAATGAGGTCTTTAATTTATGCATCTTCCTATATTATAAGGGAAAGGTTTTCATCTTTGTATCCCATTTGTAGTATTTGTGTTAGAAAAGATATATTAATGTTACATATGCAAAAATTGTTCATAGATAAATCTCTTATAAATTTTAGAAAATACAAAATAAATATACGTTTATACACTTCTATTTGTTTCCCTAAGCATGACACGTAATCTTTTTATAAAGGTCTTTTTGAATTGCTTATAGGTTGATAAGCTTAATTTTAAAATACAACATGTTTTTAGCACACTAGATTAAAAAATATACTTATATTAAAAATATATTAAATTAAATTTAAATATTTAATTATAATTTTATATAAAATATTCATTATCAATTTAAATACTTTAATATAAATTTTATAAAAAATATTTGTTATCAATTTAAATATTTAAATATTAATTTACATAAGTAAAAAATAAAATAGTTGTGATTAAATAATATAAAAAACAACTAAGAAATAATCGTCATCAATACATGAAAGTAAAGGGACAACTCCACTCCATAAGACTCAAGGTATAAAACTAATTATCCAAAATGAAAGGTACAGTTTTTGGTCTCTATTTTTTACGACAGCTTTCTTGAATCTTGAACTGGCTTAAAAGGTAAGGTAACCTGCCCAGATTGCTTGAACAATAGATGAAGCACGTTCAAATTGTTTTCAGCTTAATAACGTTATTATTGTGTGTGTGAGTAACACTCATTAAGGAATTGATCGGAAGGAGAAAACAAAAGATATTAGAGTGGAAGAAATTAGATTACGGAATTATTTAGGATCAAATTAAAATAAATTAGGTAGAATTCATATTTTCACAATTACGTCTTTAATTTATGCATCTTCCTATATTATAAGGGAAAGGTTTTCATCTTTGTATCCCATTTGTAGTATTTGTGTTAGAAAAGATATATTAATGTTACATATGCAAAAATTGTTCATAGATAAATCTCTTATAAATTTTAGAAAATACAAAATAAATATACGTTTATACACTTCTATTTGTTTCCCTAAGCATGACACATAATCTTTTTATAAAGGTCTTTTTGAATTGCTTATAGGTTGATTAACTTAATTTTAAAATACAACATGTTTTTAGCACACTAGATTAAAAAATATACTTATATTAAAAATATATTAAATTAAATTTAAATATTTAATTATAATTTTATATAAAATATTCATTATCAATTTAAATACTTTAATATAAATTTTATAAAAAATATTTGTTATCAATTTAAATATTTAAATATTAATTTACATAAGTAAAAAATAAAATAGTTGTGATTAAATAATATAAAAAACAACTAAGAAATAATCGTCATCAATACATGAAAGTAAAGGGACAACTCCACTCCATAAGACTCAGGGTATAAAACTAATTATCCAAAATGAAAGGTACAGTTTTTGGTCTTTATTTTTTACGACAGTTATCTTGAATCTTGAACTGGCTTAAAAGGTAAGCTAACCTGCCCAGATTGCTTGAACAATAGATGAAGCACGTTCAAATTGTTTTCAGCTTAATAAAGTTATTATTGTGTGTGTGAGTAACACTAATTAAGGAATTGATCGGAAGGAGAAAACAAAAGATATTAGAGTGGAAGAAATTAAATTACGGAATTAATTAGGATCAAATTAAAATAAATTAGATAGAATTCATATTTTCACAATTACGTCTTTAATTTATGCATCTTCCTATATTATAAGGGAAAGGTTTTCATCTTTGTATCCCATTTGAAGTATTTGTGTTAGAAAAGATATATTAATGTTACATATGCAAAAATTGGTCATAGATAAATCTCTAATAAATTTTAGAAAATACAAAATAAATATACGTTTATACACTTCTATTTGTTTCCCTAAGCATGACACGTAATCTTTTTATAAAGGTCTTTTTGAATTGCTTATAGGTTGATAAACTTAATTTTAAAATACAACATGTTTTTAGCACACTAGATTAAAAAATATACTTATATTAAAAATATATTAAATTAAATTTAAATATTTAATTATAATTTTATATAAAATATTCATTATCAATTTAAATACTTTAATATAAATTTTATAAAAAATAGTTGTTATCAATTTAAATATTTAAATATTAATTTACATAAGTAAACAATAAAATAGTTGTGATTAAATAATATAGTAAACAACTAAGAAATAATCGTCATCAATACATGAAAGTAAAGGGACAACTCCACTCCATAAGACTCAGGGTATAAAACTAATTATCCAAAATGAAAGGTACAGTTTTTGGTCTCTATTTTTTACGACAGTTATCTTGAATCTTGAACTGGCTTAAAAGGTAAGCTAACCTGCCCAGATTGCTTGAATAATAGATGAAGCACGTTCAAATTGTTTTCAGCTTAATAACGTTATTATTGTGTGTGTGAGTAACACTAATTAAGGAATTGATCGGAAGGAGAAAACAAAACATATTAGAGTGGAAGAAATTAAATTACGGAATTAATTAGGATCAAATTAAAATAAATTAGGTAGAATTCATATTTTCACAATTACGTCTTTAATTTATGCATCTTCCTATATTATAAGGGAAAGGTTTTCATCTTTGTATCCCATTTGTAGTATTTGTGTTAGAAAAGATATATTAATGTTACATATGCAAAAATTCGTCATAGATAAATCTCCTATAAATTTTAGAAAATACAAAATAAATATACGTTTATACACTTCTATTTGTTTCCCTAAGCATGACACATAATCTTTTTATAAAGGTCTTTTTGAATTGCTTATAGGTTGATAAACTTAATTTTAAAATACAACATGTTTTTAGCACACTAGATTAAAAAATATACTTATATTAAAAATATATTAAACTAAATTTAAATATTTAATTATAATTTTATATAAAATATTCATTATCAATTTAAATACTTTAATATAAATTTTATAAAAAATATTTGTTATCCATTTAAATACTTAAATATTAATTTACATAAGTAAACAATAAAATAGTTGTGATTAAATAATATAAAAAACAACTAAGAAATAATCGTCATCAATACATGAAAGTAAAGGGACAACTCCACTCCATAAGACTCAGGGTATAAAACTAATTATCCAAAATGAAAGGTACAGTTTTTGGTCTCTATTTTTTACGACAGTTATCTTGAATCTTGAACTGGCTTAAAAGGTAAGCTAACCTGCCCAGATTGCTTGAACAATAGATGAAGCACGTTCAAATTGTTTTCAGCTTAATAACGTTATTATTGTGTGTGTGAGTAACACTAATTAAGGAATTGATCGGAAGGAGAAAACAAAAGATATTAGAGTGGAAGAAATTAGATTAGATAATTAATTAGGATCAAATTAAAATAAATTAGGTAGAATTCATATTTTCACAATTACGTCTTTAATTTATGCATCTTCCTATATTATAAGGGAAAGGTTTTCATCTTTGTATCCCATTTGTAGTATTTGTGTTAGAAAAGATATATTAATGTTACATATGCAAAAATTGTTCATAGATAAATCTCTTATAAATTTTAGAAAATACAAAATAAATATACGTTTATACACTTCTATTTGTTTCCCTAAGCATGACACATAATCTTTTTATAAAGGTCTTTTTGAATTGCTTATAGGTTGATTAACTTAATTTTAAAATACAACATGTTTTTAGCACACTAGATTAAAAAATATACTTATATTAAAAATATATTAAATTAAATTTAAATATTTAATTATAATTTTATATAAAATATTCATTATCAATTTAAATACTTTAATATAAATTTTATAAAAAATATTTGTTATCCATTTAAATATTTAAATATTAATTTACATAAGTAAACAATAAAATAGTTGTGATTAAATAATATAAAAAACAACTTAGAAATAATCGTCATCAATACATGAAAGTAAAGGGACAACTCCACTCCATAAGACTCAGGGTATAAAACTAATTATCCAAAATGAAAGGTACAGTTTTTGGTCTCTATTTTTTACGACAGTTATCTTGAATCTTGAACTGGCTTAAAAGGTAAGCTAACCTGCCCAGATTGCTTGAACAATAGATGAAGCACGTTCAAATTGTTTTCAGCTTAATAAAGTTATTATTGTGTGTGTGAGTAACACTAATTAAGGAATTGATCGGAAGGAGAAAACAAAAGATATTAGAGTGGAAGAAATTAGATTACATAATTATTTAGGATCAAATTAAAATAAATTAGGTAGAATTCATATTTTCACAATGAGGTCTTTAATTTATGCATCTTCCTATATTATAAGGGAAAGGTTTTCATCTTTGTATCCCATTTGTAGTATTTGTGTTAGAAAAGATATATTAATGTTACATATGCAAAAATTGTTCATAGATAAATCTCTTATAAATTTTAGAAAATATAAAATAAATATACGTTTATACACTTCTATTTGTTTCCCTAAGCATGACACGTAATCTTTTTATAAAGGTCTTTTTGAATTGCTTATAGGTTGATTAACTTAATTTTAAAATACAACATGTTTTTAGCACACTAGATTAAAAAATATACTTATATTAAAAATATATTAAATTAAATTTAAATATTTAATTATAATTTTATATAAAATATTCATTATCAATTTAAATACTTTAATATAAATTTTATAAAAAATATTTGTTATCAATTTAAATATTTAAATATTAATTTACATAAGTAAAAAATAAAATAGTTGTGATTAAATAATATAAAAAACAACTAAGAAATAATCGTCATCAATACATGAAAGTAAAGGGACAACTCCACTCCATAAGACTCAGGGTATAAAACTAATTATCCAAAATGAAAGGTACAGTTTTTGGTCTCTATTTTTTACGACAGTTATCTTGAATCTTGAACTGGCTTAAAAGGTAAGCTAACCTGCCCAGATTGCTTGAACAATAAATGAAGCACGTTCAAATTGTTTTCAGCTTAATAAAGTTATTATTGTGTGTGTGAGTAACACTAATTAAGGAATTGATCGGAAGGAGAAAACAAAAGATATTAGAGTGGAAGAAATTAAATTACGGAATTAATTAGGATCAAATTAAAATAAATTAGATAGAATTCATATTTTCACAATTACGTCTTTAATTTATGCATCTTCCTATATTATAAGGGAAAGGTTTTCATCTTTGTATCCCATTTGAAGTATTTGTGTTAGAAAAGATATATTAATGTTACATATGCAAAAATTGGTCATAGATAAATCTCTTATAAATTTTAGAAAATACAAAATAAATATACGTTTATACACTTCTATTTGTTTCCCTAAGCATGACACATAATCTTTTTATAAAGGTCTTTTTGAATTGCTTATAGGTTGATAAACTTAATTTTAAAATACAACATGTTTTTAGCACACTAGATTAAAAAATATACTTATATTAAAAATATATTAAACTAAATTTAAATATTTAATTATAATTTTATATAAAATATTCATTATCAATTTAAATACTTTAATATAAATTTTATAAAAAATATTTGTTATCCATTTAAATACTTAAATATTAATTTACATAAGTAAACAATAAAATAGTTGTGATTAAATAATATAAAAAACAACTAAGAAATAATCGTCATCAATACATGAAAGTAAAGGGACAACTCCACTCCATAAGACTCAGGGTATAAAACTAATTATCCAAAATGAAAGGTACAGTTTTTGGTCTCTATTTTTTACGACAGTTATCTTGAATCTTGAACTGGCTTAAAAGGTAAGCTAACCTGCCCAGATTGCTTGAACAATAGATGAAGCACGTTCAAATTGTTTTCAGCTTAATAACGTTATTATTGTGTGTGTGAGTAACACTAATTAAGGAATTGATCGGAAGGAGAAAACAAAAGATATTAGAGTGGAAGAAATTAGATTACATAATTAATTAGGATCAAATTAAAATAAATTAGGTAGAATTCATATTTTCACAATTACGTCTTTAATTTATGCATCTTCCTATATTATAAGGGAAAGGTTTTCATCTTTGTATCCCATTTGTAGTATTTGTGTTAGAAAAGATATATTAATGTTACATATGCAAAAATTGTTCATAGATAAATCTCTTATAAATTTTAGAAAATACAAAATAAATATACGTTTATACACTTCTATTTGTTTCCCTAAGCATGACACATAATCTTTTTATAAAGGTCTTTTTGAATTGCTTATAGGTTGATTAACTTAATTTTAAAATACAACATGTTTTTAGCACACTAGATTAAAAAATATACTTATATTAAAAATATATTAAATTAAATTTAAATATTTAATTATAATTTTATATAAAATATTCATTATCAATTTAAATACTTTAATATAAATTTTATAAAAAATATTTGTTATCCATTTAAATATTTAAATATTAATTTACATAAGTAAACAATAAAATAGTTGTGATTAAATAATATAAAAAACAACTAAGAAATAATCGTCATCAATACATGAAAGTAAAGGGACAACTCCACTCCATAAGACTCAGGGTATAAAACTAATTATCCAAAATGAAAGGTACAGTTTTTGGTCTCTATTTTTTACGACAGTTATCTTGAATCTTGAACTGGCTTAAAAGGTAAGCTAACCTGCCCAGATTGCTTGAACAATAGATGAAGCACGTTCAAATTGTTTTCAGCTTAATAAAGTTATTATTGTGTGTGTGAGTAACACTAATTAAGGAATTGATCGGAAGGAGAAAACAAAAGATATTAGAGTGGAAGAAATTAGATTACATAATTATTTAGGATCAAATTAAAATAAATTAGGTAGAATTCATATTTTCACAATGAGGTCTTTAATTTATGCATCTTCCTATATTATAAGGGAAAGGTTTTCATCTTTGTATCCCATTTGTAGTATTTGTGTTAGAAAAGATATATTAATGTTACATATGCAAAAATTGTTCATAGATAAATCTCTTATAAATTTTAGAAAATATAAAATAAATATACGTTTATACACTTCTATTTGTTTCCCTAAGCATGACACGTAATCTTTTTATAAAGGTCTTTTTGAATTGCTTATAGGTTGATTAACTTAATTTTAAAATACAACATGTTTTTAGCACACTAGATTAAAAAATATACTTATATTAAAAATATATTAAATTAAATTTAAATATTTAATTATAATTTTATATAAAATATTCATTATCAATTTAAATACTTTAATATAAATTTTATAAAAAATATTTGTTATCAATTTAAATATTTAAATATTAATTTACATAAGTAAAAAATAAAATAGTTGTGATTAAATAATATAAAAAACAACTAAGAAATAATCGTCATCAATACATGAAAGTAAAGGGACAACTCCACTCCATAAGACTCAGGGTATAAAACTAATTATCCAAAATGAAAGGTACAGTTTTTGGTCTCTATTTTTTACGACAGTTATCTTGAATCTTGAACTGGCTTAAAAGGTAAGCTAACCTGCCCAGATTGCTTGAACAATAGATGAAGCACGTTCAAATTGTTTTCAGCTTAATAAAGTTATTATTGTGTGTGTGAGTAACACTAATTAAGGAATTGATCGGAAGGAGAAAACAAAAGATATTAGAGTGGAAGAAATTAAATTACGGAATTAATTAGGATCAAATTAAAATAAATTAGGTAGAATTCATATTTTCACAATGAGGTCTTTAATTTATGCATCTTCCTATATTATAAGGGAAAGGTTTTCATCTTTGTATCCCATTTGTAGTATTTGTGTTAGAAAAGATATATTAATGTT
The DNA here is from genome assembly GCA_022829125.1 of Lathyrus tuberosus. NCBI lineage: Eukaryota > Viridiplantae > Streptophyta > Magnoliopsida > Fabales > Fabaceae > Lathyrus > Lathyrus tuberosus. Next base: position 535,084 of record JALAZF010000052.1, on the reverse strand, counting down.
ACATATGCAAAAATTGTTCATAGATAAATCTCTTATAAATTTTAGAAAATACAAAATAAATATACGTTTATACACTTCTATTTGTTTCCCTAAGCATGACACGTAATCTTTTTATAAAGGTCTTTTTGAATTGCTTATAGGTTGATAAGCTTAATTTTAAAATACAACATGTTTTTAGCACACTAGATTAAAAAATATACTTATATTAAAAATATATTAAATTAAATTTAAATATTTAATTATAATTTTATATAAAATATTCATTATCAATTTAAATACTTTAATATAAATTTTATAAAAAATATTTGTTATCAATTTAAATATTTAAATATTAATTTACATAAGTAAAAAATAAAATAGTTGTGATTAAATAATATAAAAAACAACTAAGAAATAATCGTCATCAATACATGAAAGTAAAGGGACAACTCCACTCCATAAGACTCAAGGTATAAAACTAATTATCCAAAATGAAAGGTACAGTTTTTGGTCTCTATTTTTTACGACAGTTTTCTTGAATCTTGAACTGGCTTAAAAGGTAAGGTAACCTGCCCAGATTGCTTGAACAATAGATGAAGCACGTTCAAATTGTTTTCAGCTTAATAACGTTATTATTGTGTGTGAGTAACACTCATTAAGGAATTGATCGGAAGGAGAAAACAAAAGATATTAGAGTGGAAGAAATTAGATTACGGAATTATTTAGGATCAAATTAAAATAAATTAGGTAGAATTCATATTTTCACAATTACGTCTTTAATTTATGCATCTTCCTATATTATAAGGGAAAGGTTTTCATCTTTGTATCCCATTTGTAGTATTTGTGTTAGAAAAGATATATTAATGTTACATATGCAAAAATTGTTCATAGATAAATCTCTTATAAATTTTAGAAAATACAAAATAAATATACGTTTATACACTTCTATTTGTTTCCCTAAGCATGACACATAATCTTTTTATAAAGGTCTTTTTGAATTGCTTATAGGTTGATTAACTTAATTTTAAAATACAACATGTTTTTAGCACACTAGATTAAAAAATATACTTATATTAAAAATATATTAAACTAAATTTAAATATTTAATTATAATTTTATATAAAATATTCATTATCAATTTAAATACTTTAATATAAATTTTATAAAAAATATTTGTTATCCATTTAAATACTTAAATATTAATTTACATAAGTAAAAAATAAAATAGTTGTGATTAAATAATATAAAAAACAACTAAGAAATAATCGTCATCAATACATGAAAGTAAAGGGACAACTCCACTCCATAAGACTCAGGGTATAAAACTAATTATCCAAAATGAAAGGTACAGTTTTTGGTCTCTATTTTTTACGACAGTTATCTTGAATCTTGAACTGGCTTAAAAGGTAAGCTAACCTGCCCAGATTGCTTGAACAATAGATGAAGCACGTTCAAATTGTTTTCAGCTTAATAAAGTTATTATTGTGTGTGTGAGTAACACTAATTAAGGAATTGATCGGAAGGAGAAAACAAAAGATATTAGAGTGGAAGAAATTAAATTACGGAATTAATTAGGATCAAATTAAAATAAATTAGGTAGAATTCATATTTTCACAATGAGGTCTTTAATTTATGCATCTTCCTATATTATAAGGGAAAGGTTTTCATCTTTGTATCCCATTTGTAGTATTTGTGTTAGAAAAGATATATTAATGTTACATATGCAAAAATTGTTCATAGATAAATCTCTTATAAATTTTAGAAAATACAAAATAAATATACGTTTATACACTTCTATTTGTTTCCCTAAGCATGACACATAATCTTTTTATAAAGGTCTTTTTGAATTGCTTATAGGTTGATTAACTTAATTTTAAAATACAACATGTTTTTAGCACACTAGATTAAAAAATATACTTATATTAAAAATATATTAAATTAAATTTAAATATTTAATTATAATTTTATATAAAATATTCATTATCAATTTAAATACTTTAATATAAATTTTATAAAAAATATTTGTTATCAATTTAAATATTTAAATATTAATTTACATAAGTAAAAAATAAAATAGTTGTGATTAAATAATATAAAAAACAACTAAGAAATAATCGTCATCAATACATGAAAGTAAAGGGACAACTCCACTCCATAAGACTCAGGGTATAAAACTAATTATCCAAAATGAAAGGTACAGTTTTTGGTCTCTATTTTTTACGACAGTTATCTTGAATCTTGAACTGGCTTAAAAGGTAAGCTAACCTGCCCAGATTGCTTGAACAATAGATGAAGCACGTTCAAATTGTTTTCAGCTTAATAAAGTTATTATTGTGTGTGTGAGTAACACTAATTAAGGAATTGATCGGAAGGAGAAAACAAAAGATATTAGAGTGGAAGAAATTAAATTACGGAATTAATTAGGATCAAATTAAAATAAATTAGGTAGAATTCATATTTTCACAATGAGGTCTTTAATTTATGCATCTTCCTATATTATAAGGGAAAGGTTTTCATCTTTGTATCCCATTTGTAGTATTTGTGTTAGAAAAGATATATTAATGTTACATATGCAAAAATTGTTCATAGATAAATCTCTTATAAATTTTAGAAAATACAAAATAAATATACGTTTATACACTTCTATTTGTTTCCCTAAGCATGACACGTAATCTTTTTATAAAGGTCTTTTTGAATTGCTTATAGGTTGATAAGCTTAATTTTAAAATACAACATGTTTTTAGCACACTAGATTAAAAAATATACTTATATTAAAAATATATTAAATTAAATTTAAATATTTAATTATAATTTTATATAAAATATTCATTATCAATTTAAATACTTTAATATAAATTTTATAAAAAATATTTGTTATCAATTTAAATATTTAAATATTAATTTACATAAGTAAAAAATAAAATAGTTGTGATTAAATAATATAAAAAACAACTAAGAAATAATCGTCATCAATACATGAAAGTAAAGGGACAACTCCACTCCATAAGACTCAAGGTATAAAACTAATTATCCAAAATGAAAGGTACAGTTTTTGGTCTCTATTTTTTACGACAGTTTTCTTGAATCTTGAACTGCCTTAAAAGGTAAGGTAACCTGCCCAGATTGCTTGAACAATAGATGAAGCACGTTCAAATTGTTTTCAGCTTAATAACGTTATTATTGTGTGTGAGTAACACTCATTAAGGAATTGATCGGAAGGAGAAAACAAAAGATATTAGAGTGGAAGAAATTAGATTACGGAATTATTTAGGATCAAATTAAAATAAATTAGGTAGAATTCATATTTTCACAATTACGTCTTTAATTTATGCATCTTCCTATATTATAAGGGAAAGGTTTTCATCTTTGTATCCCATTTGTAGTATTTGTGTTAGAAAAGATATATTAATGTTACATATGCAAAAATTGTTCATAGATAAATCTCTTATAAATTTTAGAAAATACAAAATAAATATACGTTTATACACTTCTATTTGTTTCCCTAAGCATGACACATAATCTTTTTATAAAGGTCTTTTTGAATTGCTTATAGGTTGATAAACTTAATTTTAAAATACAACATGTTTTTAGCACACTAGATTAAAAAATATACTTATATTAAAAATATATTAAACTAAATTTAAATATTTAATTATAATTTTATATAAAATATTCATTATCAATTTAAATACTTTAATATAAATTTTATAAAAAATATTTGTTATCCATTTAAATACTTAAATATTAATTTACATAAGTAAACAATAAAATAGTTGTGATTAAATAATATAAAAAACAACTAAGAAATAATCGTCATCAATACATGAAAGTAAAGGGACAACTCCACTCCATAAGACTCAGGGTATAAAACTAATTATCCAAAATGAAAGGTACAGTTTTTGGTCTCTATTTTTTACGACAGTTAACTTGAATCTTGAACTGGCTTAAAAGGTAAGCTAACCTGCCCAGATTGCTTGAACAATAGATGAAGCACGTTCAAATTGTTTTCAGCTTAATAACGTTATTATTGTGTGTGTGTGTAACACTAATTAAGGAATTGATCGGAAGGAGAAAACAAAAGATATTAGAGTGGAAGAAATTAGATTACATAATTAATTAGGATCAAATTAAAATAAATTAGGTAGAATTCATATTTTCACAATGAGGTCTTTAATTTATGCATCTTCCTATATTATAAGGGAAAGGTTTTCATCTTTGTATCCCATTTGTAGTATTTGTGTTAGAAAAGATATATTAATGTTACATATGCAAAAATTGTTCATAGATAAATCTCTTATAAATTTTAGAAAATACAAAATAAATATACGTTTATACACTTCTTGTAATACCCCGTAAATTTATAAACGCTCTGGTTAATATTATTATGATCAACTGGGTTCCGGGGTACTCTGAGTAATTATCTGATAAAATAATTAGAGTAAACTGACGAACTCAGAGTCGATTAAAGTAATAGTATTTAACGTTGAGTTTTTTATAATTTGATGTATTTGAGCTAATTTTGGACATTTAGTAGTGTTACTAAAAATGATAGTTTTCCTTACTATCTATTTTCTTTTCATTTTTCCTTATTTGGTAAAAGTAGAGAAACTTAGAGAAGGAAAAGTGAAGGAAAGAAAAGAAAGGAAAAGAGGAAGGAAAAGGAGAAGAAGATTTCTCAACAAGATCAAGAATCATCATCCGTTCATCTGTTCTTCGTCTAATCATCTCAGTAATAATCTCCTCGTCTAGTAATCCAGGTGGGTTCTAGTTAGACTCTTTAGAGTAGAATTATTTTGAGATTAGAGTTAGATTGGAAATTGGGAAAAATGGGTATTTTGGTTTAAAAATCTTGAATCTAACTGCTAAATTCAATGTTTGATTATATGTTATACTGGTTGTGATGTTATAACATGTTTTGATGCATTTCAATTGATGAAAATGGGATTTGGGGTTGATTTTGGATCAACCCGTAGCAGGAAAATTCTGCAGGAACTTCTGCATTTTTTCTCTGCCCATACGCGTATGGAGCTTGTCAATACGCGTATGGGGCTTGTCAATACGCGTACGGCAAGGGCAATACGCGTATGGATGGCCGGGGATTTTGGGCAATACGCGTATCGCGTGGGGAAATACGCGTATGGCTGGGCGAGAATTTGGGCAATACGCGTACGGAGAATGCCAATACGCGTACGGCCAGGAGAGTTACAGAATTCTGCTGTTGTGATATTTTATTTTCGATCGTTTGTTTCCAATGCCGTAACTTTTTATCCGTAACTCGGAATGGAACAATTTTGGTATCGTTGGAAAGGTAATAAAATGTACTTTCTTATTACATTGGTTTTAAGATTGACGGCCGATTTAATTATATCGGAATTGTTGGAATTGTGTCGTTTTGTTGATTTTGGTGTGTATTGGTTGTTGAAAATGTAAGCATGATTAAAATATGGAATAAGTAGAGTGAGGACAATTACCCTAAGCAGTGTCGGAAAAATATAAATGATTGAACACTAGTATGGAACATGTGTGTTAACCGTTTGGTTGTGATAAGGCATAATGGCCTTGAGATTGTCGAATACAATCAAGTCTTTGTGAGATCACGTAATCGTAACCGGTTATTATTGTTTTTGCGAGTGCGTTTCATGGGTCTCGAGCTCCTCTGAAACATATGCACCACTACTTGGCAGGTTTGATTCCCCGTGCTGTACGAATGGCGCCCATGGAGCGTATGCTTGTGACGGTTAATGGCCCGTGTGAAGTGACGGTTCATAACGGTTAATGGCCCGTAGAACCCGAATCCATTCGTATGTCAAGTAGGTTGCAAGGATCCATGACCCGGGTCGACTTCTAGACGTAGAAGAGGACGGGAATAGGGGATACCTTGGCATGGTTATCGATTAGTGATATTGTGAGTTGATGAACTCATAACATGTTTCCATATAGTGTGTGTGTACTCATGGTCACTCCCTTTTTCCCCTTTTGACTTGAGTTAGGTTGTTAGAACCTTGTAGAGCCGAGAGGACTTTAAGATAGGGAACTCACTGAGATTTGATGTATCTCACCCCACTGTTGTTGTTTACATCACAGGTTCTGCAGGTTCGGCGAAGGGTAAGGACAAGGTTATTTGACTTTCCTTACGGATCGTGGTTTTGTGATGGCATGGCTTCCGTTATGGCGTTATGTTTTGAGATCATTGTATTGATCTAGTTCTTAGTTTTTATCAATTTTGGAACATCTTGTATATGTAATGCCTGAGACTTTTAGGTGTTTTGTTTTAGAGGCATTTATGTATATAATGTGTTAACTAGGAACTTATTATGTTTCAGTACCAAAAAGTGAAACTCATGTATAATATATGATTTGATGCATGTATTATTATATGGTCTTTACAGTTGGTATCAGAGCAGGTCGTATCCTCGACCTAGCCATGAAATAGAATGAGTGTTTCTTTCCGTTTCATATGCGGCGTGTCGCCATGGGTCTTGTCTGTTATATTTATGGTATTGAGTCTGATCAACTTAATCCTATTGATATGGAATTCAGGAACATGGCTGATAGACGCAGAAACAACCGTGGAAGACCAAGGACTACTCCAACTGGGACGGTTCCGCAGGGTGATGAAGGGAATGCCCCTTTGTACCAATTTATGCAGCAGATGCAGCAGCAACAGAATCAGTTCATGCAAGGAATGATGCAACAAATGGCTGATGGTCTGCATCCTCCAGTGGTTGTTCCGGAAGTTACGGGAGGAACCTACAGGGAATTTGTTCGAATGAATCCTCCGGAGTTTCAAGGAGGGCTAGATCCGGTGAAGGCACACGAGTGGATAACAGGTATGGAAAGGATTTTTCTGATAGTTCATTGCAGTGAGGAGAATAAAGTGGTCTTTGCTTCTCACTGGTTGAAGGGTCCTGCCATGAGGTGGTGGGAGAGCGCTTCAGCCTTGATGACAACACAGGAAGTGCCGAAAGTGTGGGAACAGTTTAAGGTAATCTTTATGGAGAAATATTTTCCGAGTTCTTTAAGGTCTCAAAAGGAGTTTGAGTTCCAACAGTTGAGACAGGGAAATTTGTCAGTGGCTTCTTATGCGGAACAATTTGAGATCATGGCTGACTATTCTAGACAGGCCATGTATGCCCCTGATGAGAGGTGGAAGATAGATCAGTTTCTGTTTGGATTAAGGGCTGAGATTTCACACAGTGTGTCTCAACGGGAATTTGCTACTTATGCTGAAATGTTAAGACAATGTTATGTGGCGGAAAATAGTTTGAAAAAGGTACAAATGGAGGTGGATTCGAATAGGGCAACTCAAAGTGACCGAGTGAGGTCGAATCAACAGTTTAGGCAAAGGCAACAGTCTTCCAAAGGGAAGCAGGTCCAGAGTTCAAAAACTAGTGTACCTCCGGTGTGTCGTACTTGCGGTCGGAATCATTACGGCCGATGTGGTATTGAAAGTGTGAGGTGTTACCAGTGTCAGAAGGTGGGCCATTTGGCGAGGGATTGTCCTCAGGGTAGAAATCAGACACAAGGGAAGACTACTGGCCGAGTGTATACCTTGGATGCAAGGAAGACGAAGGGTGACAACTCCTTGATTGCGGGTACGTGTTTCGTAAATGGACATCCTTGTTTTGTTTTATTTGACTGTGGAGCTACGCATTCTTTTGTGTCTTTGAGATGTGTGAAGCGACTAGGGTTGCAAACTATTCCTTTGTTTCCTCCTATGGTGGTTACTACTGCCATGGATGAAATGGTTGAAACACCATTGATGTGTGAAAATTGTGTGTTGTCGGTGAACGAAAGAGTTTTCCAGATTAATCTTATCTGTTTACCGCTTAAGAAAGTGGATGTTGTTCTGGGAATGGATTGGCTTTCTGCTAATTCGGTGTTTATTGGGTGTGAAGAAAAGTTAATCATTATTCCATCTGCTGAGGCTACTCCGAAAGATGTATTATCAACGATTTTAGAAGGTACGGTGGGAATGGTAAATTTCTTGTTTGAGAAAGAGAAATCTGTTTTATTGGTTCTTACTAAGGAAGGAAGTAGTGAACAGCAAGTTCTGAGTATTCCAGTTGTATGTGAATTTCCTGAAGTGTTTCCAGAGGATGTTTCTTCTCTTCCTCCGGAGAGAGAAGTTGAGTTCTCTATTGACCTGATACCGGGAACGGCTCCTATATCCGTTTCTCCGTATCGGATGGCACCGCTTGAATTAAGAGAATTAAAGGACCAATTGAAGGACTTGATGTCTAAGCATTTCGTTAGGCCTAGTGTTTCACCGTGGGGAGCTCCAGTGTTGTTGGTAAAGAAGAAAGATGGGGGAATGCGTTTGTGCATTGATTATCGTAAGTTGAATAAAGTCACCATTAAGAATAAGTATCCCTTACCAAGGATAGACGACTTGTTAGATCAATTGAAAGGAGCCTGTGTGTTCTCGAAGATTGATTTACGGTCGGGTTATCACCAGATTCGAGTGAAGAGTTCCGATGTGCCAAAAACTGCATTTAGAACCCGTTACGGTCATTACGAATTCTTAGTGATGCCTTTCGGTGTGACTAATGCTCCAGCTGTTTTTATGGATTACATGAATCGTATATTTCAGGCTTACTTGGACCAATTTGTGGTAATCTTTATTGACGATATTCTTATTTATTCTCGTACTCCACAAGAGCACGGAGAACATCTGAGGATTGTCTTATCGGTCTTGCAAGAGAAGCAATTGTTTGCTAAGTTGAGCAAGTGTGAGTTTTGGATGTCGGAAGTTAATTTTCTTGGACATGTTATATCTCGAGGTGGTGTGGCAGTGGATCCATCGAAAGTAGAAGCAGTAATTAATTGGGAGAGACCGAGAAATGTTTCAGAAGTCAGAAGTTTCTTGGGATTGGCCGGTTACTATAGAAGGTTTATTAAGGGCTTTTCTCAATTGGCCTTACCAATGACGAAACTTACTCGGAAGGATGTTATTTTTGAATGGGATTCAGGTTGCGAACAAAGTTTTATGCATTTGAAGGAAAGTTTGACGAGTGCTCCAGTATTAATTATTCCTGATCCTAACAACTCTTATGAAGTATTCTGTGATGCTTCTAAGAGGGGATTAGGGGGTGTTCTGATGCAAGGTGGTCAAGTAGTAGCTTATGCTTCTCGACAGTTAAAAGTTCATGAGAAGAATTATCCGACTCATGATTTGGAACTAGCTGCAGTGGTTTTTGCACTGAAGGTGTGGCGTCATTATTTATATGGTGTACATTTTGAAATGTTCAGTGACCACAAAAGTTTGAAGTATTTGTTTGATCAAAAGGAGTTGAATATGCGACAAAGAAGGTGGATGGAGTACTTAAAGGATTATGACTTAGAATTGAAGTATCATCCAGGAAAGGCGAATAAAGTAGCGGATGCTTTAAGTCGGAGAATGGTTCATAGTGCGGAATTGATGATTTTAGAGTATTCATTGTTGGAAAAGTTTAGAGATCTTAATCTCCAGTTTGTGTGGACTCCGAATGGTGTGATTATGGGAAATTTAAATGTCAATTCTACTTTGAGAGTTGAGATTCAACAGGCACAATTGTTAGAGGAAGAGTTACAAGAATTGTTACTTCAGCCGGGTTTTATACGAGCGACAGATGGGATAGTTTTGTTTAATCAACGGATTTGTGTTCCAAGGGATGAGGCATTGAAAAGGAAGATCTTAGACGAAGCCCATAAAGGTACTTTTACGATACATCCTGGTTCTTCGAAGATGTATCAGGATTTAAAGAAGGATTATTGGTGGTCTGGGATGAAAAAGGATATAGCGGAATATGTGTCAGAATGTGCGGTGTGCCAACAGGTGAAGATTGAACACCAAAGACCGGGCGGTTTGTTACAACCTTTGGATATTCCAGTTTGGAAGTGGGATAGTATTTCTATGGATTTTGCAGTGGGTTTACCCCGTACCCAAGGAGGGTATGATTCTATTTGGGTGATTGTAGATCGACTAACAAAATCTGCACACTTCTTAGCCGTAAAGACTACTTATAAGGCAAGTCATCTTGCAAGGTTGTTTATTGCTGAGATTGTGAGATTGCATGGTATTCCTTCTAGTATTGTGTCCGATAGAGATCCGAAGTTTACTTCGAGATTTTGGAAAGTGTTCCAACAAGCGATGGGTACGAATTTGTGTTTGAGCACGTCGAATCATCCTCAAACGGATGGTCAGACTGAACGAACAATACAAACGATGGAGGATATGTTAAGAGCTTGTGCGCTAGAGAGTAGAGGGAATTGGAAAGAACTTTTACCGTTAATCGAGTTTTCATATAACAATAGTTACCATGTGAGCATCGGTATGGCTCCTTATGAAGCATTGTATGGGAGAAAGTGTAGGACACCTTTGTGTTGGGCTGAATTGGCGAAGATAGAATTTTGGGACCAGAGGTTATTCAAGAGACTACGGAAAAGATTCGAATGATCCGCGAGAAGGTTAAACAAGCGCAAGATCGTCAAAAGAGTTATGCGGACAATCGTAGGAGACCTTTGGAATTTGAGGAAGGTGACCATGTATTCCTGAAAGTTACTCCGAGATTGAGATTGAAAGGACCGTTTAAGTCGCGAAAGTTAAGTCCGAGATACGTGGGACCGTATCAGATTTTAGAAAGGATTGGTGAAGTTGCTTATAGATTAGCCTTACCACCCTCTCTATCGGAGATGCATGACGTTTTTCACGTATCTCAGCTCCGTAAGTTTATTCCTGATCCTCTTCAGCCAATTCTACCTGAATCAGTGGAAATTGAAGCGGATTTGACTTTTGAACCACAACCGAGTTGTATTGTGGGAAGGGAAACAAAAGTGTTAAGGAACAAAGATATTCCACTTGTTAAGGTGCAATGGGATATGACGCATCCGGGCGATGCTACTTGGGAACTAGAATCGGAAATGCGAGATTCTTATCCACATCTGTTCAGGTAATATTCTAAATTCGAGGACGAATTTCTATTTAAGGGGGGGAGGATGTAATACCCCGTAAATTTATAAACGCTCTGGTTAATATTATTATGATCAACTGGGTTCCGGGGTACTCTGAGTAATTATCTGATAAAATAATTAGAGTAAACTGACGAACTCAGAGTCGATTAAAGTAATAGTATTTAACGTTGAGTTTTTTATAATTTGATGTATTTGAGCTAATTTTGGACATTTAGTAGTGTTACTAAAAATGATAGTTTTCCTTACTATCTATTTTCTTTTCATTTTTCCTTATTTGGTAAAAGTAGAGAAACTTAGAGAAGGAAAAGTGAAGGAAAGAAAAGAAAGGAAAAGAGGAAGGAAAAGGAGAAGAAGATTTCTCAACAAGATCAAGAATCATCATCCGTTCATCTGTTCTTCGTCTAATCATCTCAGTAATAATCTCCTCGTCTAGTAATCCAGGTGGGTTCTAGTTAGACTCTTTAGAGTAGAATTATTTTGAGATTAGAGTTAGATTGGAAATTGGGAAAAATGGGTATTTTGGTTTAAAAATCTTGAATCTAACTGCTAAATTCAAGGTTTGATTATATGTTATACTGGTTGTGATGTTATAACATGTTTTGATGCATTTCAATTGATGAAAATGGGATTTGGGGTTGATTTTGGATCAACCCGTAGCAGGAAAATTCTGCAGGAACTTCTGCATTTTTTCTCTGCCCATACGCGTATGGAGCTTGTCAATACGCGTATGGGGCTTGTCAATACGCGTACGGCAAGGGCAATACGCGTATGGATGGCCGGGGATTTTGGGCAATACGCGTATCGCGTGGGGAAATACGCGTATGGCTGGGCGAGAATTTGGGCAATACGCGTACGGAGAATGCCAATACGCGTACGGCCAGGAGAGTTACAGAATTCTGCTGTTGTGATATTTTATTTTCGATCGTTTGTTTCCAATGCCGTAACTTTTTATCCGTAACTCGGAATGGAACAATTTTGGTATCGTTGGAAAGGTAATAAAATGTACTTTCTTATTACATTGGTTTTAAGATTGACGGCCGATTTAATTATATCGGAATTGTTGGAATTGTGTCGTTTTGTTGATTTTGGTGTGTATTGGTTGTTGAAAATGTAAGCATGATTAAAATATGGAATAAGTAGAGTGAGGACAATTACCCTAAGCAGTGTCGGAAAAATATAAATGATTGAACACTAGTATGGAACATGTGTGTTAACCGTTTGGTTGTGATAAGGCATAATGGCCTTGAGATTGTCGAATACAATCAAGTCTTTGTGAGATCACGTAATCGTAACCGGTTATTATTGTTTTTGCGAGTGCGTTTCATGGGTCTCGAGCTCCTCTGAAACATATGCACCACTACTTGGCAGGTTTGATTCCCCGTGCTGTACGAATGGCGCCCATGGAGCGTATGCTTGTGACGGTTAATGGCCCGTGTGAAGTGACGGTTCATAACGGTTAATGGCCCGTAGAACCCGAATCCATTCGTATGTCAAGTAGGTTGCAAGGATCCATGACCCGGGTCGACTTCTAGACGTAGAAGAGGACGGGAATAGGGGATACCTTGGCATGGTTATCGATTAGTGATATTGTGAGTTGATGAACTCATAACATGTTTCCATATAGTGTGTGTGTACTCATGGTCACTCCCTTTTTCCCCTTTTGACTTGAGTTAGGTTGTTAGAACCTTGTAGAGCCGAGAGGACTTTAAGATAGGGAACTCACTGAGATTTGATGTATCTCACCCCACTGTTGTTGTTTACATCACAGGTTCTGCAGGTTCGGCGAAGGGTAAGGACAAGGTTATTTGACTTTCCTTACGGATCGTGGTTTTGTGATGGCATGGCTTCCGTTATGGCGTTATGTTTTGAGATCATTGTATTGATCTAGTTCTTAGTTTTTATCAATTTTGGAACATCTTGTATATGTAATGCCTGAGACTTTTAGGTGTTTTGTTTTAGAGGCATTTATGTATATAATGTGTTAACTAGGAACTTATTATGTTTCAGTACCAAAAAGTGAAACTCATGTATAATATATGATTTGATGCATGTATTATTATATGGTCTTTACACTTCTATTTGTTTCCCTAAGCATGACACATAATCTTTTTATAAAGGTCTTTTTGAATTGCTTATAGGTTGATTAACTTAATTTTAAAATACAACATGTTTTTAGCACACTAGATTAAAAAATATACTTATATTAAAAATATATTAAATTAAATTTAAATATTTAATTATAATTTTATATAAAATATTCATTATCAATTTAAATACTTTAATATAAATTTTATAAAAAATATTTGTTATCAATTTAAATATTTAAATATTAATTTACATAAGTAAAAAATAAAATAGTTGTGATTAAATAATATAAAAAACAACTAAGAAATAATCGTCATCAATACATGAAAGTAAAGGGACAACTCCACTCCATAAGACTCAGGGTATAAAACTAATTATCCAAAATGAAAGGTACAGTTTTTGGTCTCTATTTTTTACGACAGTTATCTTGAATCTTGAACTGGCTTAAAAGGTAAGCTAACCTGCCCAGATTGCTTGAACAATAGATGAAGCACGTTCAAATTGTTTTCAGCTTAATAAAGTTATTATTGTGTGTGTGAGTAACACTAATTAAGGAATTGATCGGAAGGAGAAAACAAAAGATATTAGAGTGGAAGAAATTAAATTACGGAATTAATTAGGATCAAATTAAAATAAATTAGGTAGAATTCATATTTTCACAATGAGGTCTTTAATTTATGCATCTTCCTATATTATAAGGGAAAGGTTTTCATCTTTGTATCCCATTTGTAGTATTTGTGTTAGAAAAGATATATTAATGTTACATATGCAAAAATTGTTCATAGATAAATCTCTTATAAATTTTAGAAAATACAAAATAAATATACGTTTATACACTTCTATTTGTTTCCCTAAGCATGACACGTAATCTTTTTATAAAGGTCTTTTTGAATTGCTTATAGGTTGATAAGCTTAATTTTAAAATACAACATGTTTTTAGCACACTAGATTAAAAAATATACTTATATTAAAAATATATTAAATTAAATTTAAATATTTAATTATAATTTTATATAAAATATTCATTATCAATTTAAATACTTTAATATAAATTTTATAAAAAATATTTGTTATCAATTTAAATATTTAAATATTAATTTACATAAGTAAAAAATAAAATAGTTGTGATTAAATAATATAAAAAACAACTAAGAAATAATCGTCATCAATACATGAAAGTAAAGGGACAACTCCACTCCATAAAACTCAAGGTATAAAACTAATTATCCAAAATGAAAAGTACAGTTTTTGGTCTCTATTTTTTACGACAGTTTTCTTGAATCTTGAACTGGCTTAAAAGGTAAGGTAACCTGCCCAGATTGCTTGAACAATAGATGAAGCACGTTCAAATTGTTTTCAGCTTAATAACGTTATTATTGTGTGTGAGTAACACTCATTAAGGAATTGATCGGAAGGAGAAAACAAAAGATATTAGAGTGGAAGAAATTAGATTACGGAATTATTTAGGATCAAATTAAAATAAATTAGGTAGAATTCATATTTTCACAATTACGTCTTTAATTTATGCATCTTCCTATATTATAAGGGAAAGGTTTTCATCTTTGTATCCCATTTGAAGTATTTGTGTTAGAAAAGATATATTAATGTTACATATGCAAAAATTGGTCATAGATAAATCTCTTATAAATTTTAGAAAATACAAAATAAATATACGTTTATACACTTCTATTTGTTTCCCTAAGCATGACACATAATCTTTTTATAAAGGTCTTTTTGAATTGCTTATAGGTTGATAAACTTAATTTTAAAATACAACATGTTTTTAGCACACTAGATTAAAAAATATACTTATATTAAAAATATATTAAATTAAATTTAAATATTTAATTATAATTTTATATAAAATATTCATTATCAATTTAAATACTTTAATATAAATTTTATAAAAAATAGTTGTTATCAATTTAAATATTTAAATATTAATTTACATAAGTAAACAATAAAATAGTTGTGATTAAATAATATAAAAAACAACTAAGAAATAATCGTCATCAATACATGAAAGTAAAGGGACAACTCCACTCCATAAGACTCAGGGTATAAAACTAATTATCCAAAATGAAAGGTACAGTTTTTGGTCTCTATTTTTTATGACAGTTATCTTGAATCTTGAACTGGCTTAAAAGGTAAGCTAACCTGCCCAGATTGCTTGAACAATAGATGAAGCACGTTCAAATTGTTTTCAGCTTAATAAAGTTATTATTGTGTGTGTGAGTAACACTAATTAAGGAATTGATCGGAAGGAGAAAACAAAAGATATTAGAGTGGAAGAAATTAAATTACGGAATTAATTAGGATCAAATTAAAATAAATTAGGTAGAATTCATATTTTCACAATGAGGTCTTTAATTTATGCATCATCCTATATTATAAGGGAAAGGTTTTCATCTTTGTATCCCATTTGTAGTATTTGTGTTAGAAAAGATATATTAATGTTACATATGCAAAAATTGTTCATAGATAAATCTCTTATAAATTTTAGAAAATACAAAATAAATATACGTTTATACACTTCTATTTGTTTCCCTAAGCATGACACGTAATCTTTTTATAAAGGTCTTTTTGAATTGCTTATAGGTTGATAAGCTTAATTTTAAAATACAACATGTTTTTAGCACACTAGATTAAAAAATATACTTATATTAAAAATATATTAAATTAAATTTAAATATTTAATTATAATTTTATATAAAATATTCATTATCAATTTAAATACTTTAATATAAATTTTATAAAAAATATTTGTTATCAATTTAAATATTTAAATATTAATTTACATAAGTAAAAAATAAAATAGTTGTGATTAAATAATATAAAAAACAACTAAGAAATAATCGTCATCAATACATGAAAGTAAAGGGACAACTCCACTCCATAAGACTCAAGGTATAAAACTAATTATCCAAAATGAAAAGTACAGTTTTTGGTCTCTATTTTTTACGACAGTTTTCTTGAATCTTGAACTGGCTTAAAAGGTAAGGTAACCTGCCCAGATTGCTTGAACAATAGATGAAGCACGTTCAAATTGTTTTCAGCTTAATAACGCTATTATTGTGTGTGAGTAACACTCATTAAGGAATTGATCGGAAGGAGAAAACAAAAGATATTAGAGTGGAAGAAATTAGATTACGGAATTATTTAGGATCAAATTAAAATAAATTAGGTAGAATTCATATTTTCACAATTACGTCTTTAATTTATGCATCTTCCTATATTATAAGGGAAAGGTTTTCATCTTTTTATCCCATTTGAAGTATTTGTGTTAGAAAAGATATATTAATGTTACATATGCAAAAATTGGTCATAGATAAATCTCTTATAAATTTTAGAAAATACAAAATAAATATACGTTTATACACTTCTATTTGTTTCCCTAAGCATGACACATAATCTTTTTATAAAGGTCTTTTTGAATTGCTTATAGGTTGATAAACTTAATTTTAAAATACAACATGTTTTTAGCACACTAGATTAAAAAATATACTTATATTAAAAATATATTAAATTAAATTTAAATATTTAATTATAATTTTATATAAAATATTCATTATCAATTTAAATACTTTAATATAAATTTTATAAAAAATAGTTGTTATCAATTTAAATATTTAAATATTAATTTACATAAGTAAACAATAAAATAGTTGTGATTAAATAATATAAAAAACAACTAAGAAATAATCGTCATCAATACATGAAAGTAAAGGGACAACTCCACTCCATAAGACTCAGGGTATAAAACTAATTATCCAAAATGAAAGGTACAGTTTTTGGTCTCTATTTTTTACGACAGTTATCTTGAATCTTGAACTGGCTTAAAAGGTAAGCTAACCTGCCCAAATTGCTTGAACAATAGATGAAGCACGTTCAAATTGTTTTCAGCTTAATAACGTTATTATTGTGTGTGTGAGTAACACTAATTAAGGAATTGATCGGAAGGAGAAAACAAAAGATATTAGAGTGGAAGAAATTAAATTACGGAATTAATTAGGATCAAATTAAAATAAATTAGGTAGAATTCATATTTTCACAATTACGTCTTTAATTTATGCATCTTCCTATATTATAAGGGAAAGGTTTTCATCTTTGTATCCCATTTGTAGTATTTGTGTTAGAAAAGATATATTAATGTTACATATACAAAAATTGTTCATAGATAAATCTCTTATAAATTTTAGAAAATACAAAATAAATATACGTTTATACACTTCTATTTGTTTCCCTAAGCATGACACATAATCTTTTTATAAAGGTCTTTTTGAATTGCTTATAGGTTGATTAACTTAATTTTAAAATACAACATGTTTTTAGCACACTAGATTAAAAAATATACTTATATTAAAAATATATTAAATTAAATTTAAATATTTAATTATAATTTTATATAAAATATTCATTATCAATTTAAATACTTTAATATAAATTTTATAAAAAATATTTGTTATCAATTTAAATATTTAAATATTAATTTACATAAGTAAAAAATAAAATAGTTGTGATTAAATAATATAAAAAACAACTAAGAAATAATCGTCATCAATACATGAAAGTAAAGGGACAACTCCACTCCATAAGACTCAAGGTATAAAACTAATTATCCAAAATGAAAAGTACAGTTTTTGGTCTCTATTTTTTACGACAGTTTTCTTGAATCTTGAACTGGCTTAAAAGGTAAGGTAACCTGCCCAGATTGCTTGAACAATAGATGAAGCACGTTCAAATTGTTTTCAGCTTAATAACGTTATTATTGTGTGTGAGTAACACTCATTAAGGAATTGATCGGAAGGAGAAAACAAAAGATATTAGAGTGGAAGAAATTAGATTACGGAATTATTTAGGATCAAATTAAAATAAATTAGGTAGAATTCATATTTTCACAATTACGTCTTTAATTTATGCATCTTCCTATATTATAAGGGAAAGGTTTTCATCTTTGTATCCCATTTGAAGTATTTGTGTTAGAAAAGATATATTAATGTTACATATGCAAAAATTGGTCATAGATAAATCTCTTATAAATTTTAGAAAATACAAAATAAATATACGTTTATACACTTCTATTTGTTTCCCTAAGCATGACACATAATCTTTTTATAAAGGTCTTTTTGAATTGCTTATAGGTTGATAAACTTAATTTTAAAATACAACATGTTTTTAGCACACTAGATTAAAAAATATACTTATATTAAAAATATATTAAATTAAATTTAAATATTTAATTATAATTTTATATAAAATATTCATTATCAATTTAAATACTTTAATATAAATTTTATAAAAAATAGTTGTTATCAATTTAAATATTTAAATATTAATTTACATAAGTAAACAATAAAATAGTTGTGATTAAATAATATAGTAAACAACTAAGAAATAATCGTCATCAATACATGAAAGTAAAGGGACAACTCCACTCCATAAGACTCAGGGTATAAAACTAATTATCCAAAATGAAAGGTACAGTTTTTGGTCTCTATTTTTTACGACAGTTATCTTGAATCTTGAACTGACTTAAAAGGTAAGCTAACCTGCCCAGATTGCTTGAATAATAGATGAAGCACGTTCAAATTGTTTTCAGCTTAATAACGTTATTATTGTGTGTGTGAGTAACACTAATTAAGGAATTGATCGGAAGGAGAAAACAAAAGATATTAGAGTGGAAGAAATTAGATTACGGAATTATTTAGGATCAAATTAAAATAAATTAGGTAGAATTCATATTTTCACAATTACGTCTTTAATTTATGCATCTTCCTATATTATAAGGGAAAGGTTTTCATCTTTTTATCCCATTTGAAGTATTTGTGTTAGAAAAGATATATTAATGTTACATATGCAAAAATTGGTCATAGATAAATCTCTTATAAATTTTAGAAAATACAAAATAAATATACGTTTATACACTTCTATTTGTTTCCCTAAGCATGACACATAATCTTTTTATAAAGGTCTTTTTGAATTGCTTATAGGTTGATTAACTTAATTTTAAAATACAACATGTTTTTAGCACACTAGATTAAAAAATATACTTATATTAAAAATATATTAAATTAAATTTAAATATTTAATTATAATTTTATATAAAATATTCATTATCAATTTAAATACTTTAATATAAATTTTATAAAAAATAGTTGTTATCAATTTAAATATTTAAATATTAATTTACATAAGTAAACAATAAAATAGTTGTGATTAAATAATATAAAAAACAACTAAGAAATAATCGTCATCAATACATGAAAGTAAAGGGACAACTCCACTCCATAAGACTCAGGGTATAAAACTAATTATCCAAAATGAAAGGTACAGTTTTTGGTCTCTATTTTTTACGACAGTTATCTTGAATCTTGAACTGGCTTAAAAGGTAAGCTAACCTGCCCAAATTGCTTGAACAATAGATGAAGCACGTTCAAATTGTTTTCAGCTTAATAACGTTATTATTGTGTGTGTGAGTAACACTAATTAAGGAATTGATCGGAAGGAGAAAACAAAAGATATTAGAGTGGAAGAAATTAAATTACGGAATTAATTAGGATCAAATTAAAATAAATTAGGTAGAATTCATATTTTCACAATTACGTCTTTAATTTATGCATCTTCCTATATTATAAGGGAAAGGTTTTCATCTTTGTATCCCATTTGTAGTATTTGTGTTAGAAAAGATATATTAATGTTACATATGCAAAAATTGTTCATAGATAAATCTCTTATAAATTTTAGAAAATACAAAATAAATATACGTTTATACACTTCTATTTGTTTCCCTAAGCATGACACATAATCTTTTTATAAAGGTCTTTTTGAATTGCTTATAGGTTGATTAACTTAATTTTAAAATACAACATGTTTTTAGCACACTAGATTAAAAAATATACTTATATTAAAAATATATTAAATTAAATTTAAATATTTAATTATAATTTTATATAAAATATTCATTATCAATTTAAATACTTTAATATAAATTTTATAAAAAATATTTGTTATCAATTTAAATATTTAAATATTAATTTACATAAGTAAAAAATAAAATAGTTGTGATTAAATAATATAAAAAACAACTAAGAAATAATCGTCATCAATACATGAAAGTAAAGGGACAACTCCACTCCATAAGACTCAAGGTATAAAACTAATTATCCAAAATGAAAAGTACAGTTTTTGGTCTCTATTTTTTACGACAGTTTTCTTGAATCTTGAACTGGCTTAAAAGGTAAGGTAACCTGCCCAGATTGCTTGAACAATAGATGAAGCACGTTCAAATTGTTTTCAGCTTAATAACGTTATTATTGTGTGTGAGTAACACTCATTAAGGAATTGATCGGAAGGAGAAAACAAAAGATATTAGAGTGGAAGAAATTAGATTACGGAATTATTTAGGATCAAATTAAAATAAATTAGGTAGAATTCATATTTTCACAATAACATCTTTAATTTATGCATCTTCCTATATTATAAGGGAAAGGTTTTCATCTTTGTATCCCATTTGAAGTATTTGTGTTAGAAAAGATATATTAATGTTACATATGCAAAAATTGGTCATAGATAAATCTCTTATAAATTTTAGAAAATACAAAATAAATATACGTTTATACACTTCTATTTGTTTCCCTAAGCATGACACATAATCTTTTTATAAAGGTCTTTTTGAATTGCTTATAGGTTGATAAACTTAATTTTAAAATACAACATGTTTTTAGCACACTAGATTAAAAAATATACTTATATTAAAAATATATTAAATTAAATTTAAATATTTAATTATAATTTTATATAAAATATTCATTATCAATTTAAATACTTTAATATAAATTTTATAAAAAATAGTTGTTATCAATTTAAATATTTAAATATTAATTTACATAAGTAAACAATAAAATAGTTGTGATTAAATAATATAGTAAACAACTAAGAAATAATCGTCATCAATACATGAAAGTAAAGGGACAACTCCACTCCATAAGACTCAGGGTATAAAACTAATTATCCAAAATGAAAGGTACAGTTTTTGGTCTCTATTTTTTACGACAGTTATCTTGAATCTTGAACTGGCTTAAAAGGTAAGCTAACCTGCCCAGATTGCTTGAATAATAGATGAAGCACGTTCAAATTGTTTTCAGCTTAATAACGTTATTATTGTGTGTGTGAGTAACACTAATTAAGGAATTGATCGGAAGGAGAAAACAAAAGATATTAGAGTGGAAGAAATTAAATTACGGAATTAATTAGGATCAAATTAAAATAAATTAGGTAGAATTCATATTTTCACAATTACGTCTTTAATTTATGCATCTTCCTATATTATAAGGGAAAGGTTTTCATCTTTGTATCCCATTTGTAGTATTTGTGTTAGAAAAGATATATTAATGTTACATATGCAAAAATTGTTCATAGATAAATCTCTTATAAATTTTAGAAAATACAAAATAAATATACGTTTATACACTTCTATTTGTTTCCCTAAGCATGACACATAATCTTTTTATAAAGGTCTTTTTGAATTGCTTATAGGTTGATTAACTTAATTTTAAAATACAACATGTTTTTAGCACACTAGATTAAAAAATATACTTATATTAAAAATATATTAAATTAAATTTAAATATTTAATTATAATTTTATATAAAATATTCATTATCAATTTAAATACTTTAATATAAATTTTATAAAAAATATTTGTTATCAATTTAAATATTTAAATATTAATTTACATAAGTAAAAAATAAAATAGTTGTGATTAAATAATATAAAAAACAACTAAGAAATAATCGTCATCAATACATGAAAGTAAAGGGACAACTCCACTCCATAAGACTCAAGGTATAAAACTAATTATCCAAAATGAAAAGTACAGTTTTTGGTCTCTATTTTTTACGACAGTTTTCTTGAATCTTGAACTGGCTTAAAAGGTAAGGTAACCTGCCCAGATTGCTTGAACAATAGATGAAGCACGTTCAAATTGTTTTCAGCTTAATAACGTTATTATTGTGTGTGAGTAACACTCATTAAGGAATTGATCGGAAGGAGAAAACAAAAGATATTAGAGTGGAAGAAATTAGATTACAGAATTATTTAGGATCAAATTAAAATAAATTAGGTAGAATTCATATTTTCACAATTACGTCTTTAATTTATGCATCTTCCTATATTATAAGGGAAAGGTTTTCATCTTTGTATCCCATTTGAAGTATTTGTGTTAGAAAAGATATATTAATGTTACATATGCAAAAATTGGTCATAGATAAATCTCTTATAAATTTTAGAAAATACAAAATAAATATACGTTTATACACTTCTATTTGTTTCCCTAAGCATGACACATAATCTTTTTATAAAGGTCTTTTTGAATTGCTTATAGGTTGATAAACTTAATTTTAAAATACAACATGTTTTTAGCACACTAGATTAAAAAATATACTTATATTAAAAATATATTAAATTAAATTTAAATATTTAATTATAATTTTATATAAAATATTCATTATCAATTTAAATACTTTAATATAAATTTTATAAAAAATAGTTGTTATCAATTTAAATATTTAAATATTAATTTACATAAGTAAACAATAAAATAGTTGTGATTAAATAATATAAAAAACAACTAAGAAATAATCGTCATCAATACATGAAAGTAAAGGGACAACTCCACTCCATAAGACTCAGGGTATAAAACTAATTATCCAAAATGAAAGGTACAGTTTTTGGTCTCTATTTTTTACGACAGTTATCTTGAATCTTGAACTGGCTTAAAAGGTAAGCTAACCTGCCCAGATTGCTTGAACAATAGATGAAGCACGTTCAAATTGTTTTCAGCTTAATAACGTTATTATTGTGTGTGTGAGTAACACTAATTAAGGAATTGATCGGAAGGAGAAAACAAAAGATATTAGAGTGGAAGAAATTAAATTACGGAATTAATTAGGATCAAATTAAAATAAATTAGGTAGAATTCATATTTTCACAATTACGTCTTTAATTTATGCATCTTCCTATATTATAAGGGAAAGGTTTTCATCTTTGTATCTCATTTGTAGTATTTGTGTTAGAAAAGATATATTAATGTTACATATGCAAAAATTGTTCATAGATAAATCTCTTATAAATTTTAGAAAATACAAAATAAATATACGTTTATACACTTCTATTTGTTTCCCTAAGCATGACACATAATCTTTTTATAAAGGTCTTGTAATACCCCGTAAATTATTTTACTCTGGATAATATTGGTATGATCAACTTGGTTCCGGTTTACTCTGAGAATTTAATGGATGAAATAATTAGAGTAAACTGATGAGCGCAGAGCAGACCCAATTAATATTATCTGACTCTGAGGTTTTAAGTGTTGGAGCTTTAGAGACTGTTTGGACAATTAGTAGTGTTACTAATTGATGATATTTTCTATATCATTTCTTTTCCTCTCATTTCCAAACATAGAAACTTTTGAGAAAGGAAGGGAAAGAAAGGAAAGGAAAGGAAGAGAAAAAGAGGAAAAAGTCCAAGAGCACAAGATCATCAACCATCACTCATTCTTCATCACATCATCATCATCTATACAAGGTGGGCTATAGATAGAACCTTTTGTTTTAGATTTTCTTGAGGTCTAGAATCTAGGTTAGAATTGTGAGAAAATGAATAATCTTGACTTTAACGGTTGAAATGCGGTATAATCTATGTAGTATAATCCCTAACCATGTATGATCATCTGTTAATATATGTTTTGCATGTTGGTGAAGTTTTGGGATGAGAAATTGGTCACAAAGCTCTGTTTTCACGCTGTTGGGAAACCCAGTTTTCGCAGGTTCGTTCGCACTGCGAGTCCCCAAGCGAAGGGGAAAGCGAGCATTCGCTGGTTACTCGCACGGCGAAGGTGAGGGCGAACATTCGCCAGAGGTTCACACTGCGAACTTTACCTTGTTTTGGTTCTGCCACGATTCGCCAGACGCCCGCACTGCGAATGGGGTAGCGAACCCAGTTTTGTTTAGGCATTCGCTGAGAGTTTCGCACTACGAATGAGAAAGCGAGCATTCGCTGGCTACTTCGCAATGCGAACATGACAGATCCTTCAACTTGTTTCTTTCATAACTTTTGACTCGTTTATCCAATGTGAGCATTCTTGGTATCGTTGTGAAGCTATGAACATCCTCTAGCTAATGGAAGTGAGAAATATCTATTTATTGCCCGATTAAATAAATCGGAGGGAACCGTGAATTGGTGTAATTTATGGTATGTTGAATTATGTGTTTCCATTATGTGATTGATGACTATTTGCCTATGCTCTTATTGTTAAACATGTTTGAATATGAATGCATGTTAAAATACGAAATAGGTAGAGTGAGAAATATTACCGTAAACAATGTACGAAAGTGTGGAATGACATAGTGACTACGCTCATGCATGAGAGGCCGAGTGTAATACCCCGTATTATTTAAATGCTCAACTGGATACCAGATGAGATCAGATGAGCATCTACGTACTCTATCTTTGGATAATTGGATTAATGAGATCCTCTAAGTACTTTAAGTATTGTCAATTGGGAGCAATAAAGCAACTAATGAACTCTGTAGAGATCAATAATTATTAGTTTAAGGGATGATTTAATGGTAACTCTAATAATTGATCACTTGGTTGAAACGACAAAATATCAATTGGAGATATTTTGCTCTATTGGATTATATTATATAATATTGTATTATATATATATATATATATATATATATGGAAAGAAAAAGAAAAGGGAGAAGAAGAAGAAGATAGTAAGAGGAAGAAGAGAAGGGAAGAGAAGAGGAAAAAGAGAGAAAAGCTTGGATCATCTTCTTCAAACTCCTCTTCGATTACCAGGTGGGTTCTAGTTAGACACTCTAAGTTCTAGAAATAGATGTTTGGAACTTAGGTTAGATTTGAGAGAAAATGGAATCTAACGGATAAAACGTGAAATAAACCGAGTAATATAATCGGGTATACTTGTTATTATGATTGGAACACGTTTTGATTGTTATGGTGTGACTTGGAAGTGATTTTGGTTGAAGAATGTTGTTGTTTGACCCATAACAGCGCTGCTGAATTTCTGGGTTTCGCAGGGTTCGCCTAGCGAACCTGGGGCGAAGCACAGCGAATGGTTTCGAGGGTTCGCCTAGCGAACCGGACAGTGAAGGTCAGCGAATGTTCGCCAATGTCGTTTGCCTAGCAAACATTGTGTTTTTCAGTTTTGTTTGGTTCTGCCTTGGTTCGCCCAGAGGTTCGCGAAGCGAACGGCAAGGCGAAGGTTCGCCAAGGGGTTCGCCTAGCGAACTTTGTGCCTGTTCTGGTCTGTTCATTGATTCTCCTAGAGCTTCACTCAGCGAAGTCAAAAGCGAATGCTTGTCGGGGATTCGCCTAGCGAACATGACAGTTTGTGCAGTTTTGCTTCCTTCATAACTTTCGATCCATAACTCGAATCGGGATGTTCCCACACTTTCGGCACCTCCTGAGTTGTCATCAAGGCTGAAGCGCTCTCCCACCACCTCATGGCAGGACCCTTCAACCAGTGAGAAGCAAAGACCACCTTATTCTCCTCACTGCAATGAACTATCTGAAAAATCCGTTCCATACCTGTTATTCATTCGTGTGCCTTCACCGGATCTAGCCCTCCTTGAAACTCTGGAGGATTCATACGAACAAATTCCCTATAGGTTCCTCCTGTAACTTCCGGAATAACCACTGGAGGATGCAAACCATCAGCCATTTGTTGCATCATTCCTTGCATGAACTGATTCTGCTGCTGCTGCATCTGTTGCATAAATTGGTACAAAGGGGCATTCCCTTCATCACCCTGCGGAACCGTCCCAGCTGGAGTAGTTCTCGGAGTTCTGGGTCTCCCACGGTTGTTTCTACGTCCGTCAACCATGTTCCTGAATGTCATACAAATAGAATTAAGTTGATCAGGCCCAATACTACAGATATAACATGCAAGACCAACGGCGACACCACGAATCTGAAACGGAAAGAAACACTTATTCTATTTCATGGCTAGGTCGAGGATACGACCTGCTTTGATACCAACTGTAAAGACCATATACTAATACATGCATCAAATCACATATTATATATGAGTTTCACTTTTGGTACTGAAACATAATAAGTTCCTAGTTAACACATTATACACGTAAATGCCTCTAATACAAAAACACCTAAAAGTCTAAGGCATTACATATACAAGATGTTCCAAAATGAAAAACTAAGAACTAGATCAAAACAATGATCTCAAAACATAACGCCATAGCGGAAGCCATGCCATCACAAAACTACGATCCGTAAGGAAAGTCAGATAACCTTGTCCTTACCCTTCGCCGAACCTACAGAACCTGTGATGTAAACAACAACAGTGGGGTGAGATACATCAAATCTTAGTGAGTTCCCTATCTTAAAGTCCTCTCGGCTTTACAAGGTTCTAATAATCCTAACTCATGTCCAAGGGGAAAGGGGAAAGACCATGAGTACACACACACAAGTAACCATCACGGTGAGCCTGTAAACTCACACTAGTACCGAAGTACCTCTTGAGCCTGTAAACTCAAGGATTCACAAAGTACCGAAGTACGTTCTGAGTCCGTACACTCAAGAACTCACATATCAATAACCAATACCAAGGCATCCCCTTTTCCCGTACCCTTCTACGTCTAGAAGGCGATCCGAGTCATGGATCCTTGTAGCTACTTGGCATACGATTGGATTCGGGATCACCGGTCCGTACACCGTGATCCGTCACTTCTCACGGCCCGTACACTGTCACAAGTCTCTTTACCCGTAGGCTCCAATCGTACTTAACACGGGACTCAAACCTGCCAAGTAGTTGTGTATAATGTTCAGAGGAGGTGCTCGAGTCTCATGAACTACACCGCACAAACTGTGGTTATTGATAAACAGAATGCATACGCCTCGGCCTTCATGCACGAGCGTTGCCACACATAAAATTTCACACTTCCAACACTGTTTTATGGTAATAATTCTCACTCTGCCTATCACATATTTTAGCATGCATTTTAACGATTTATTACACATCGTATACGGATAAAAGTCAACAAAACGACACTATTTCAGAAATTCCGACATAATTAAATCGGCCGACAATCTTAAAACCATTGTAATAAGAAAGTACATTTTATTATCTTTCCAACGATACCAAAATTGTTCCAATCCGATTTACGTACAAAAAGTTACGGCATTGTAAACAATCGATCGGAAAATAAATCACAACAGCAGAATTTCTGCAACTCTCCTGGCCGTACGCGTATTGGCACACCCCATACGCGTATTGCCCAAGATTCTCGCCCAGCCATACGCATATTGCCCAAGGCCGTACGCGTATTGCTCAAAATGCTCGGCCATCCATACGCGTATTGCCCAAGGTCGTACGCGTATGGGCAGAAACGTTTTTCCTTGAAAATTCCTTTTAAATTTGCCATACGCGTATTGCCCTTGCCGTACGCGTAATGACAAGCCCCATACGCGTATTGACATGCTCCATACGCGTATGGGCAGAGAAAAATGCAGAAAAACCTGCAGAATTTCCTGTTTACGGGTTCCATCAAAATCACCCCAAAATCCCATTTTTCATCAATCAAAATGCATCAAAACATGTTATAACATCACAACCAGTATAACATATAATCAAACATTGAATTTTAACAGTTAGATTCATGATTTTATACCAAAATACCCATTTTTCCCAATTTCCAATCTAACTCTAAACTCAAAATAATTCTACTCTAAAGAGTCTAACTAGAACCCGCCTGGATTACTAGACGAGGAGGTTGATACCGAGATGAATCGATGAAGAACAGATGATTGGATGATGATCTTGAGCTTTTGGGAATTTTCTCTTCTTCCCCTTCCTTTTCCTTTTCCTTCTTTCCTTTTTTCCTTTCTTTCTCTTTACTAACTTTTGTTTGTTTTATCCAAGGAAAATGAAAAGAAAATAGATAGTATAGAAACTATCATTTTTTAGTAACACTACTAAATGTCCAAAATTAGTTCAAAACATCAAATTATAAAAACTCAACGTTAAATACTATTAATTTAATCGACTCTGAGTTCGTCAGTTTACTCTAATTATTTTTATCAAATAATTACTCAGAGTACTCCGGAACCCAGTTGATCATAATAATATTCACCAGAGCGTTTATAAATTCACGGGGTATTACATCCTCCCCCCCCCCCTTAAATAGAAATTCGTCCTCGAATTTAGAATATTACCTGAACAGATGTGGATAAGAATCTCGCATTTCCGATTCTAGCTGCCAAGTAGCATCGCCCGGATGCGTCATATCCCATTGCACCTTAACAAGTGGAATATCTTTGTTCCTTAACACTTTTGTCTCTCTTCCCACGATACAACTCGGTTGTGGTTCAAAAGTCAAATCCGCTTAAATTTCCACTGATTCGGGTAGAATGGGTTGAAGAGGATCAGGAATAAACTTACGGAGCTGAGATACGTGAAAAACATCATGCATTTCAGATAGAGAGGGTGGTAAGGCTAATCTGTAAGCAACTTCACCGATCCTTTCTAGAATCTGATACGGTCCCACGTATCTCGGACTTAATTTACGTGACTTAGATGGTCCTTTCAATCTCAATCTCGGAGTAACTTTCAGAAATACATGATCACCTTCCTCAAATTCCAAAGGTCTCCTACGATTGTCCGCATAACTCTTTTGACGATCTTGTGCTTGTTTAACTTTCTCACGGATCATTTGAATCTTTTCCGTAGTCTCTTGAATAATCTCTTCGCCAATTTTAGCCCAACACAAAGGTGTCCTACACTTCCTCCCATACAATGCTTCATACGGAGCCATACCGATGCTCGCATGGTAACTGTTGTTATAGGAAAACTCAATTAATGGTAAAAGTTCTTTCCAATTCCCTCTACTCTCTAGCACACAAGCTCTTAACATATCCTCCATCGTCTGTATGGTTCGCTCAGTCTGACCATCCGTTTGAGGATGATTCGACGTGCTCAAATGCAAATTCGTACCCATCGCTTGTTGGAACACCTTCCAAAATCTCGAAGTAAACTTCGGATCTCTATCAGATACAATACTAGAAGGAACACCATGCAATCTCACAATCTCAACAATAAACAACCTTGCAAGATGAATTGCCTTATAAGTAGTCTTCACGGCTAAGAAGTGTGCAGATTTCGTTAGTCGATCTACAATTACCCAAATAGAATCATACCCACCTTGGGTACGGGGTAAACCCACTGTAAAGTCCATAGAAATACTATCCCACTTCCAAATTGGAATATCCAAAGGTTGTAACAAACCGCCCGGTCTTTGGTGTTCAATCTTCACCTGTTGACACACCACACATTCTGATACATATTCCGCTATATCCTTTTTCATCCCAGACCACCAATAATCCCTCTTTAAATCCTGATACATCTTCGAAGAACCAGGATGTATCGTAAAAGTACCCTTATGAGCTTCATCTAAAATCTTCCTTTTCAATGCCTCATCTTTCGGAACACAAATCCGTTGATTAAACAAAACAATACCATTAGTTGCTTGTGTAAAACCCGGTTGAAGTAACAATTCTTGTAATTCTTCCTCTAACAATTGTGCCTGTTGAATCTCAACTCTCAAAGTAGAATTGACATTCAAATTTCCCATAATTACACCATTCAGAGTCCACACAAACTGGAGATTAAGATCTCTAAACTTTTCCAACAATGAATACTCCAAAATCATCAATTCCGCACTATGAACCATTTTCCGACTTAAAGCATCCGCTACTTTATTCGCCTTTCCGGGATGATACTTCAATTCTAAATCATAATCCTTTAAGTACTCCATCCACCTTCTCTGTCGCATATTCAACTCCTTTTGGTCGAACAAATACTTCAAACTTTTGTGGTCACTAAACATTTCAAAACGTACACCATACAAATAATGACGCCACACCTTTAGTGCAAACACCACTGCAGCTAGTTCCAAATCATTAGTTGGATAATTCTTCTCATGAACTTTCAACTGTCGAGAAGCATAAGCTACTACTTGACCACCTTGCATTAGAACACCCCCTAATCCCCTCTTAGAAGCATCACAGAATACTTCGTAAGAGTTGTTAGGATCAGGAATAATTAATACTGGAGCACTCGTCAAACTTTCCTTCAATTTCATAAAACTTTGTTCACAACCCGAATCCCACTCAAAAGCAAAATCCTTCTGAGTAAGTTTCGTCATTGGTAAGGCCAATTGAGAAAAGCCCTTGATAAACCTTCTATAGTAACCAGCCAATCCCAAGAAACTTCTAACTTCTGAAACGTTTCTCGGTCTCTCCCAATTAATCACTGCTTCTACTTTTGATGGATCCACTGCCACACCACCTTGAGATATAACATGTCCAAGAAAATTAACTTCCGACATCCAAAACTCACACTTGCTCAACTTAGCAAACAATTGCTTCTCCTGCAAGACCGATAAGACAATCCTCAGATGTTCTCCATGCTCTTGTGGAGTACGAGAATAAATAAGAATGTCGTCAATAAAGATTACCACAAATTGGTCCAAGTAAGCTTGAAATATTCGATTCATGTAATCCATAAAAACAGCTGGAGCATTAGTCACACCGAAAGGCATCACTAAGAATTCATAATGACCGTAACGTGTCCTAAACGCAGTCTTTGGCACATCGGAACTCTTCACTTGAATCTGATGATAACCCGACCGTAAATCAATCTTCGAGAACACACAGGCTCCTTTCAATTGATCTAACAAGTCGTCTATCCTTGGTAAGGGATACTTATTCTTAATGGTAACTTTATTCAACTTACGATAATCAATGCACAAACGCATTCGCCCATCTTTCTTCTTTACTAATAACACTGGAGCTCCCCACGGTGAAACACTAGGCCTAACAAAATGCTTAGACATCAAGTCCTCTAATTGGTCCTTCAATTCTCTTAATTCAAGCGGTGCCATCCGATAAGGAGAAACGGATATAGGAGCCGTTCCCGGGTACCAGGTCAATAGAGAACTCAACTTCTCTCTCCGGAGGAAGAGAAGAAACATCCTCAGGAAACACTTCAGGAAACTCACACACTATTGGAATGCTCAGAACTTGCTGTTCACTACTCCCTTCCTTAGTAAGAACCAATAGAACAGATTTCTCTTTCTCAAACAAAAAATTTACCATTCCCACCGTACCTTCTAAAATCGTTGATAATACATCTTTCGGAGTAGCCTCAGCAGATGGAATAATAATTAACTTCTCCTCACAACCAATAAAGACCGAATTAGCTGAAAGCCAGTCCATTCCCAGAACAACATCCACTTTCTTAAGCGGCAAACAAATAAGATCAATCTGGAAGACTCTTTCATTCACCGACAAAACACAATTTTCACACATCAGTGGCGTTTCAACCATTTCATCCATGGCAGTAGTAACCACCATAGGAGGAAACAAAGGAATAGTTTGCAACCCAAGTCGCTTCACACAACACGTGGACACAAAAGAATGCGTTGCCCCACAATCAAATAAAACAAAACAAGGTTGTCCATTTACAAAACACGTACCCGCAATCAAGGAGTTGTCACCCTTTGCTTTCCTTGCATCCAGAGTATACACTCGGCCGGTAGTCTTCCCTTGTGCCTGATTCCTACTCTGAGGACAATCTCTCGCTACATGACCCATCTTGTTACACTGATAACACTGTATTCCATCCGAATAGCACCTACCAAAATGACTCCTCCCACAAGTGCGACATACCGGAGGCACACTAGTTCTAGAGCCCTGTACTTGCTTCCCTTTGGAAGACTGTTGCCTTTGCCTAAACTGTTGATTCGACCTTCCACGGTCACCCTGAGTTGCCCTGTTCAAATCCATCTCCATTTGTACCTTTTTCAAACTATTCTCCGCCACATAACATTGTCTTAACATTTCAGCATAAGTAGCAAATTCCCGTTGAGACACGCTGTGTGAAATTTCAGCCCTCAACCCAAACAAAAACTGATCAATCTTCCACCTCTCGTCAGGAGCATACATGGCCTGTCTAGAATAGTCAGCCATGATCTCAAACTTTTCCGCATAGGAAGCCACTGATAAATTTCCCTGTCTCAACTGTTGGAACTCAAACTCCTTTTGAGACCTTAATGAACTCGGAAAATATTTCTCCATAAAGATTACCTTAAACTGTTCCCACACTTTCGGCACCTCCTGAGTTGTCATCAAGGCTGAAGCGCTCTCCCACCACCTCATGGCAGGACCCTTCAACCAGTGAGAAGCAAAGACCACCTTATTCTCCTCACTGCAATGAACTATCTGAAAAATCCATTCCATACCTGTTATTCATTCGTGTGCCTTCACCGGATCTAGCCCTCCTTGAAACTCCGGAGGATTCATACGAACAAATTCCCTGTAGGTTCCTCCTGTAACTTCCGGAATAACCACTGGA
Organism: Lathyrus tuberosus; assembly: GCA_022829125.1. NCBI lineage: Eukaryota > Viridiplantae > Streptophyta > Magnoliopsida > Fabales > Fabaceae > Lathyrus > Lathyrus tuberosus. Next base: position 502,611 of record JALAZF010000052.1, on the reverse strand, counting down.
GGATGCAGACCATCAGCCATTTGTTGCATCATTCCTTGCATGAACTGATTCTGCTGCTGCTGCATCTGTTGCATAAATTGGTACAAAGGGGCATTCCCTTCATCACCCTGCGGAACCGTCCCAGCTGGAGTAGTTCTCAGAGTTCTGGGTCTCCCACAGTTGTTTCTACGTCCGTCAACCATGTTCCTGAATGTCATACAAATAGAATTAAGTTGATCAGGCCCAATACTACAGATATAACATGCAAGACCAACGGCGACACCACGTATCTGAAACGGAAAGAAACACTTATTCTATTTCATGGCTAGGTCGAGGATACGACCTGCTTTGATACCAACTGTAAAGACCATATACTAATACATGCATCAAATCACATATTATATATGAGTTTCACTTTTGGTACTGAAACATAATAAGTTCCTAGTTAACACATTATACACGTAAATGCCTCTAATACAAAAACACCTAAAAGTCTAAGGCATTACATATACAAGATGTTCCAAAATGAAAAACTAAGAACTAGATCAAAACAATGATCTCAAAACATAACGCCATAGCGGAAGCCATGCCATCACAAAACTACGATCCGTAAGGAAAGTCAGATAACCTTGTCCTTACCCTTCGCCGAACCTGCAGAACCTGTGATGTAAACAACAACAGTGGGGTGAGATACATCAAATCTCAGTGAGTTCCCTATCTTAAAGTCCTCTCGGCTTTACAAGGTTCTAATAATCCTAACTCATGTCCAAGGGGAAAGGGGAAAGACCATGAGTACACACACACAAGTAACCATCACGGTGAGCCTGTAAACTCACACTAGTACCGAAGTACCTCTTGAGCCTGTAAACTCAAGGATTCACAAAGTACCGAAGTACGTTCTGAGTCCGTACACTCAAGAACTCACATATCAATAACCAATACCAAGGCATCCCCTTTTCCCGTACCCTTCTACGTCTAGAAGGCGATCCGAGTCATGGATCCTTGTAGCTACTTGGCATACGATTGGATTCGGGATCACCGGTCCGTACATCGTGATCCGTCACTTCTCACGGCCCGTACACCGTCACAAGTCTCTTTACCCGTAGGCTCCAATCGTACTTAACACGGGACTCAAACCTGCCAAGTAGTTGTGTATAATGTTCAGAGGAGGTGCTCGAGTCTCATGAACTACACCGCACAAACTGTGGTTATTGATAAACAGAATGCATACGCCTCGGCCTTCATGCACGAGCGTTGCCACACATAAAATTTCACACTTCCAACACTGTTTTATGGTAATAATTCTCACTCTGCCTATCACATATTTTAGCATGCATTTTAACGATTTATTACACATCGTATACGGATAAAAGTCAACAAAACGACACTATTTCAGAAATTCCGACATAATTAAATAGGCCGACAATCTTAAAACCATTGTAATAAGAAAGTACATTTTATTATCTTTCCAACGATACCAAAATTGTTCCAATCCGATTTACGTACAAAAAGTTACGGCATTGTAAACAATCGATCGGAAAATAAATCACAACAGCAGAATTTCTGCAACTCTCCTGGCCGTACGCGTATTGGCACACCCCATACGCGTATTGCCCAAGATTCTCGCCCAGCCATACGCGTATTGCCCAAGGCCGTACGTGTATTGCTCAAAATGCTCGGCCATCCATACGCGTATTGCCCAAGGCCGTACGCGTATGGGCAGAAACGTTTTTCCTTGAAAATTCCTTTTAAATTTGCCATACGTGTATTGCCCTTGCCGTACGCGTAATGACAAGCCCCATACGCGTATTGACATGCTCCATACGCGTATGGGCAGAGAAAAATGCAGAAAAACCTGCAGAATTTCCTGTTTACGGGTTCCACCAAAATCACCCCAAAATCCCATTTTTCATCAATCAAAATGCATCAAAACATGTTATAACATCACAACCAGTATAACATATAATCAAACATTGAATTTTAACAGTTAGATTCATGATTTTATACCAAAATACCCATTTTTCCCAATTTCCAATCTAACTCTAAACTCAAAATAATTCTACTCTAAAGAGTCTAACTAGAACCCACCTGGATTACTAGACGAGGAGGTTGATACCGAGATGAATCGATGAAGAACAGATGATTGAATGATGATCTTGAGCTTTTGGGAATTTTCTCTTCTTCCCCTTCCTTTTCCTTTTCCTTCTTTCCTTTTTTCCTTTCTTTCTCTTTACTAACTTTTGTTTGTTTTATCCAAGGAAAATGAAAAGAAAATAGATAGTATAGAAACTATCATTTTTTAGTAACACTACTAAATGTCCAAAATTAGTTCAAAACATCAAATTATAAAAACTCAACGTTAAATACTATTAATTTAATCGACTCTGAGTTCGTCAGTTTACTCTAATTATTTTTATCAAATAATTACTCAGAGTACTCCGGAACCCAGTTGATCATAATAATATTCACCAGAGCGTTTATAAATTCACGGGGTATTACAATATTAGTGTGAGTTAACAGGCTCACGAGTGCGGATCCATATAGGGTGTGTGTGTGTACTCAAAGTCACTTCCCTTCCCTTTTGACTTGAGTTAGGTTGTTAGAACCTTGTAAAGCCGAGAGGACTTTAAGATAGATATCTCACTGAGATTTGATGTATCTCACCCCATGTTGTTGTTTACATCACAGGTACTACAGGTTCTACGAAGGGTAAGGACAAAGTTGTTTGACTTTCCTTACGGATCGTAGCTTTTGTGTGGCAAGGCTTCCGTTGTGGAGATTTTGAGATCATTAGTTGATCTAGTTCTTAGTTTTATCTTTTGGAACATCTTATATATATAACATGCCATAGTTGTTGTATTAGGCTTTTGGGCATTTATATGTATACTGTGTTACTAGGAACTTGTATATTTCAGTACCAAACGTATTATTCATGAATAATATATGCTTTGATGTATGTATATATATATGGGCGTTACAGTTGGTATCAAAGCAGGTTGTATCCTCGACCTAGCCATAAAATAGTATGAGTATTTTCTTTCCGTTTCATATGTGTTGTGTCGCCATTGGTCTTACGTGTTATATTTATGGTATTGAGCCTGATCAACTTAATCCTATCTGTATGACATTTAGGAACGTGGCCGACAGGCGCAGAAACAACCGAGGTAGATCGAGAACCACTCCAGCCGGGACAAATCCACCAGGTGGCGAAGAGAATGCCCCTTTGTATCAATTCATGCAACAGATGCAGCAGCAACAAAATTAATTTGTGCAACAAATGGTATAACAAATGGCTGGTGGCCTGCATCCTCCAGTGGTTGTTCCTGAAGCTGCAGGGGGAACCTTTAGGGAGTTCATTCGTATGAATCCTCCGGAGTTTCAGGGAGGATTAGATCCGGTAAAGGCGCATGAATGGATATCCAGTATGGAGTGGATTTTCTTAATAGTTCAGTGTAGTGAGGAAAATAAGGTGGTCTTCGCTTCTCACTTGTTGAAGGGTCCTGCCATGAGGTGGTGGGAGAGCACTTCAGCCTTAATGACAATTCAGGAGGTACCGAAGGTATGGGAACAATTTAAGATAACTTTTATGGAGAAGTACTTTCCAAGTTCCTTAAGGTCTCAAAAGGAATTCGAGTTTCAGCAGCTGAGACAAGGTAACTTGACCGTGGCTTCCTATGCGGAAAAGTTCGAGGTTATGGCTGCTTATTTGGGCAGGCCATGTATGCTCCTGATGAGAGGTGGAAGATTAATCAGTTTCTTTTTGGTTTGAGGGCTGAAATTTCACATAGCATGTCGCAGAGGGAATTCACTAGCTATGCTGAATTGTTAAGGTTGTGTTATGTGGCGGAACATAGTTTGAAGAAGGTACAAACGGGAGGAGAATTGAGTAGGATGAGTCAAAGTGATCGTGGAAGATCGAATCAATAGTTTAGACCGAGACAACAAATGTTTAAAGGGAAACAAGTTCAGAGTTCCAGGGCTAGTGCGCCTCTGGTATGCCGTACTTATGGTAAGAATCATCATGGTAGGTGCAGTTTGGAGGGAATAAGGTGTTATCAGTGTAACAAGGTGGGCCATATGGCGAAGGATTGTCCTCAAAATAGGAATCGAATGCAAGAGAAGAATACCGGGCGAGTGTATACCTTGGATGCAAGGAAAACAAAGGGTGAGAATTCCTTGATTGCTGGTACGTGTCTTGTTAATGGAAATCCTTGTTTTGTGTTATTTGATTGTGGAGCAACACATTCTTTTGTATCGATGCAATGTATGAAGCGACTGGGGTTGCAAGCTATTTTGTTGTCTCCACCCATGGTGGTTACTACTGCCATGGATGAGATTGTTGAAACACTGTTGATGTGTGAAAATTGTGTATTATCGGTGGATGGAAGAGTTTTTCAAATAGATCTAATTTGCTTGCCGCTTAAGAAAGTGGATGTTGTTTTGGGAATGGATTGGCTTTCTGCTAATTCAGTTTTTATCGGTTGTGAGGAAAAGTTAAGGTAACCAGCCCAGAGTGCTAGAACAATAGATGAAGCACATTCAAATTGTTTTCGGCTTAATAAGTTTATTATCGTGTGTGAGTTACACTAATTACGGAATTGATTATAAGGAGAAGACAAAAGATATTAGATTGGAAGAAATTAGATTACGGAATTAATTGGGATCAAATTAAAATAAATTAGGTAGAATTCATATTTTCACTAATACGTCTTTAATTTGTGCATCTTCCTATATTATAACGAAAAGTTTTTCATCTTTGAATCCCATTTGTAGTATTTGTATTAGAAAAGATAGATTAATGTTACGGATGCAAAAATTGTTCATAGATAAATCTCTTATAAATTTTAGAAAACACTAAATAAATATACGTTTATACACTTCTATTTGTTTCCCTAAGCATGACACATAATCTTTTTATAAAGGTATTTTTGAATTGCTTACAGGTTGATTAACTTAATTTTAAAATACAACATGTTTTTAGCACACTAGATTAAAAAATGTACTTATATTAAAAATATTTTAAAATTAATTTAAATATTTAAATATAGTTTTATAAAAAATATTCGTTATTAATTTAAATATTTTAATATTTTAATATGAATTTGATAAAAAATATTTATTATCAATTTAAATATTTTAATATTTATTTACATAAGTAAACAATAAAATAGTTGTGATTAACTAATATAAAAAACATCTAAGAAATAATCGTCATCAATACATGAAAATAAAGGGACATATCCACTCCACAAGATTCGAGGTATAAAATTAATTATCCAAAATGAAAGGTACAGTTTTTGGTCTATATTTTTTACAACACTTATCTTGAATCTTAAACTGGCTTAAAAGGTAAGGCAACCAGCCCAGAGTGCTAGAACAATAGATGAAGCACATTCAAATTGTTTTCGGCTTAATAAGTTTATTATTGTGTGTGAGTTACACTAATTATGGTGTAACACCCATATATAACAACATACATCAAAGCATATATATTATACATGAATCCAAGTATTTGGTACTGAAATACCATAAGTTCCTAGTTAATACATTATATACATTAAATGCCCTAAATACAAAGTCTAAAGTCTACGGCATAACATATACAAGATGTCCCAAAATGCACTAAGAACTAGATCAATACAATGATCTCAAAATAAAACGCCATAACGGAAGCCATGCCATCTCAAAAGCTACGACCTGTAAGGAAAAGTCAAACCACTTTATCCTTACCCTTCGCTGAACCTGTAGTACCTGTGATGTAAACAACAACGTGGGGTGAGATACATCAAATCTCAGTGAGTTCGCTATCTTATAGTCCTCTCGGCTTTACAAGGTTCTAACATCCTAACTCAAGTCAAAAGGGAAAGAAGTGACTTTGAGTACACACACGCCATATGTGGATTCACACTCGTGAGCCTGTTAACTCACACTAGTACCAAAGTAAGTCCTGAGCCTGTTAACTTAAGAATCTCGCTAATCAATAACCATACCAAGGCATCCCCTGTTCCCGTCCGCTTCTACGTCTAGAAGACGACCCGAGTCATGGATCCTTGTAGTTACTTCGCATACGAATTGGATTCGGGATCACCGGCCTGTTAACCGTGAACTGTCACTTCTCATGACCTGTTAACCATCACAAGTTTCTACCCAATGCATAGGTTCCAATCGTACTACACGTATGGAATCAAACCTACCAAGTAATTGTGCATACGTTTCAGAGGAGGTGCTCGAGTCTCATGAAACTACACCGTAAGATAAACTGGTTATGATTACTAGACACACGCCTCGGGCTCTCATGCACGAGCGTTGTCACTATGTCATTTCCACACTATCCGACAATTGTTTACGGTTATGTTCCTCACTCTACCTATTTCGTATTTTAACATGCATACATATTCAAACATGTTTAACAATAAGAGCATAGGCATATATTCGTCAATCACATAATGGAAGCACATAATGTAACATATCACACATTACACCAATTCACGATTCCCTCTGATTTATTTAATCGAGCAATAAACAGATATTTCTTACTACCCTTAGCTAGAGGATGTTCCTAGCTTCACAACGATACCAAGAATACTCACATCGGATAAACGAGTCAAAAGTTATGAAAGAAACAAGTTGGGTGATCTGTCATGTTCGCATTGCGAAAAAGCCAGCGAATGCTCGTTCCTCATTCGCAGTGCGAAGCTCCCAGCGAATGCCTAGCTAACACTGGTTCGCTGCCCCATTCGCAGTGCGAACGTCTGGCAAACAGTGGCAGAACTAAAACACACTAAAGTTCGCAGTACGAACCTCTGGCGAATGTTCGCCTTCACCTTCGTCGTGCGAACATCCAGCGAGTGCGCGATTTCCCCTTCGCTAGGGGATTCGCAGTGCGAATATGGGAAAATGCAGAAGTTCTGCAGTGTAACAGCTGAATTCCCATGGGTCCAAAACCAAACCAAAACATACCCACACACCCAACAATCAATTACAGATGATTCTACACTCATATAGCCTATACTACTCAGTTTGTAACACATTTCAACCGTTAAATTTCATCGATTACCAATTTAAGCAATTTCTCATAAACCTAACTTAAGCTAAAAAATCAATTCTAACTCTAGAACTTAAGTTTCTATCTAGAACCCACCTTGAATAGATGAAGATGGTGAAGATTGGAAGATGATTTGATGAAGATTTGATGATGTTCTTGATGATTTTGTTCTTGGACTTTTTCCTCTTTTTCTCTTCCTTTCCTTCTCTTTTCTTTTTCTCCAAAACCCTTTCTATCTTTTTCTTTCTCTTGTTCTAATAAGGAAAAGGAATGGAAAAGAAATGATATAATAAAATATCATCAATTAGCAACACTACAAATTGTCCAAAAAGTCTCTAAAGTTCAAATACTTAAATATCTCAGAGTCAGATAATATTAATTGGATTTACTCTAAGTTCAACAGTTACCCTAATTATCTCTGCAGATAATTTCTCAGAGTACACTGGGACTCAGTTTGACCACAACTAATATTATCCAGAGTAAAATAATTTATGGGGTATTGCATATGGAATTGATTATAAGTAGAAAACAAAAGATATTAGAGTGGAAGAAATAAGATTACGGAATTAATTGGGATCAAATTAAAATAAATTAGGCGGAATTCATATTTTCACAATTACGTCTTTAATTTGTGCATCTTCCTATATTATAACGAAAAGGTTTTCATCTTTGAATCTCATTTGTAGTATTTGTATTAGAAAAGATAGATTAATGTTACGTATGCAAAAAATGTTCATAGATAAATCTCTTATAAATTTTAGAAAACACTAAATAAATATACGTTTACACACTTCTATTTGTTTCCCTAAGCATGACACATAATCTTTTTATAAAGGTCTTTTTGAATTGCTTACAGGTTGATTAACTTAATTTTAAAATACAACATGTTTTTAGCACACTAGATTAAAAAATGTACTTATATTAAAAATATTTTAAAATTAATATAAATATTTCAATATAATTTTATAAAAAATATTCGTTATCAATTTAAATATTTTAATATTTTAATATAAATTTTATAAAAAATATTTATTATCAATTTAAATATTTTAATATTTATTTACATAAGTAAACAATAAAATAGTTGTGATTAACTAATTTAAAAAACATCTAAGAAATAATCGTCATCAATACATGAAAATAAAGGGACATATCCACTCCATAAGACTCGAGGTATACAACTAATTATCCAAAATGAAAGGTACAGTTTTTGGTCTTTATTTTTTACAACACTTATCTTGAATCTTGAACTGACTTAAAAGGTAAGGTAACCAGCCCAGAGTGCTAGAACAATAGATGAAGCACATTCAAATTGTTTTCGGCTAAATAAGTTTATTATTGTGTGTGAGTTACACTAATTGTGGAATTGATTATAAGGAGAAGACAAAAGATATTAGAGTGGAAGAAATTAGATTATGGAATTAATTGGGATCAAATTAAAATAAATTAGGTAGAATTCATATTTTCACAATTACGTCTTTAATTTGTGCATCTTCCTATATTATAACGAAAAGGTTTCATCTTTGAATCCCATTTGTAGTATTTGTATTAGAAAAGATAGATTAATGTTACGTATGCAAAAATTGTTCATAGATAAATCTCTTATAAATTTTAGAAAACACTAAATAAATATACGTTTATACACTTCTATTTGTTTCCCTAAGCATGACACATAATCTTTTTATAAAGGTCTTTTTGAATTGCTTACAGGTTGATTAACTTAATTTTAAAATACAACATGTTTTTAGCACACTAGATTAAAAAATATACTTATATTAAAAATATTTTAAAATTAATTTAAATATTTAAATATAATTTTATAAAAAATATTCGTTATCAATTTAAATATTTTAATATTTTAATATAAATTTTATAAAAAGTATTTATTATCAATTTAAATATTTTAATATTTATTTACATAAGTAAACAATAAAATAGTTGTGATTAACTAATATAAAAAACATCTAAGAAATAATCGTCATCAATACATGAAAATAAAGGGACATATCCACTCCACAAGACTCGAGGTATAAAACTAATTATCCAAAATGAAAGGTACAGTTTTTGGTCTCAATTTTTTACAAAACTTATTGTAATACCCCGTAAATTTATAAACGCTCTGGTTAATATTATTATGATCAACTGGGTTCCGGGGTACTCTGAGTAATTATTTGATAAAATAATTAGAGTAAACTGACGAACTCAGAGTCGATTAAATTAATAGTATTTAACGTTGAGTTTTTATAATTTGATGTATTTGAGCTAATTTTGGACATTTAGTAGTGTTACTAAAAATGATAGTTTCTATACTATCTATTTTCTTTTCATTTTCCTTGAAAACCAAACAAAAGCTAAAGAGAAAGAAAGAAAAGGAAAAAGGGAAGGAAGGAAAGGAAAAGAAAGAGGAAGAAGAGAAATTTCCAAAAGCTCAAGAATCATCATCATTTCATCTGTTCTTCGTTTACTCGCCTTCGCATCAACCTCCTCGTCTAGTAATCCAGGTGGGTTCTAGTTAGACTCTTTAGAGTAGGATTATTTTGAGTTTAGAGTTAGATTAGAAATTGTGAAAATTGAATCTTTTTGCACAAAATTCGTGAATCTAACTGCTAAATGCAATGTTTGATTATATGTTATACTGGTTGTGATGTTATAACATGTTTTGATGCATTTTGATTGATGAAAATGGGATTTGGGGTTGATTTTGGATCAACCCGTAGCAGAAAAATTCTGCAGGAACTTCTGCATTTTTCTCTGCCCATACGCGTATGGAGCATGTCAATACGCGTATGGAGCTTGTCAATACGCGTACGGCAAGGGCAATACGCGTATAGATGGCCGGGCATTTTGAGCAATACGCGTATCGCTTGGGGCAATACGCGTATGGCTGGGCGAGCTTTTGGGCAATACGCGTACGGGGAGTGCCAATACGCGTACGGCCAGGAGAGTTACAGAATTCTGCTGTTGTGATTTATTTTTCCGATCGATTGTTTACAATGCCGTAACTTTTTGTACGTAACTCGGATTGGAACAATTTTGATATCGTTGGAAAGATAATAAAATGTACTTTCTTATTGCAATGGTTTTAAGATCGTCGGCCGATTTAATTAAGTCGGGATTTCTGAAATTGTGTCGTTTTATCGACTTTTATCTGTTAATTGTGTGTAACTATTATTGGCAATGTATGCATGTTAAAATATGGACTAGGCAGGGTGAGGATTATTACCAAAACTGTGTTGGAAGTGTGAATTGTTCCATGTGTGGCAACGCTCGTGCATGAAAGGCCGAGGCGTGTGCATTTCTATTTATCAATAACCACAGTTGTGCGGTGTAGTTCATGAGACTCGAGCACCTCCTCTGAACGTTATACACAACTACTTGGCAGGTTTGAGTCCCGTGTTAAGTACGGTTGGAGCCTACGGGTAAAGAGACTTGTGACGGTGTACGGGCTGTGAGAAGTGACGGATCACGGTGTACGGACCGGTGATCCCGAATCCAATCGTATGCCAAGTAGCTACAAGGATCCATGACTCGGATCGCCTTCTAGACGTAGAAGGGTACGGGAAAAGGGGATACCTTGGTATTGGTTATTGATATGTGAGTTCTTGAGTGTACGGACTCAGAACGTATTTCGGTACTTTGTGAATCCTTGAGTTTAGAGGCTCAAGAGGTACTTCGGTACTAGTGTGAGTTTACAGGCTCACCGTGGCGGTTACTTGTGTGTGTGTACTCATGGTCTTTCCCTTTCCCCTTGGACATGAGTTAGGACTTTGTTAGAACCTTGTAAAGCCGAGAGGACTTTAAGATAGGGAACTCACTGAGATTTGATGTATCTCACCCCACTGTTGTTGTTTACATCATAGGTTCTGCAGGTTTGGCGAAGGGTAAGGACAAGGTTATTTGACTTTCCTTACGGATCGTGGTTTTGTGATGGCATGGCTTCCGCTATGGTGTTATGTTTTGAGATCATTGTTTGATCTAGTTCTTAGTTTTTATCATTTTGGAACATCTTGTATATGTAATGCCTTAGACTTTTAGGTGTTTTGTATTAGAGGCATTTATGTGTACAATGTGTTAACTAGGAACTTATTATGTTTCAGTACCAAAAGTGAAACTCATGTATAATATATGATTTGAGGCATGTATTGTATATGGTCTTTACAGTTGGTATCAAAGCAGGTCGTATCCTCGACCTAGCCATGAAATAAAATAAGTGTTTCTTTCCGTTTCATATGCGGCGTGTCGCCATGGGTCTTGTCTGTTATATTTATGGTATTGAGTCTGATCAACTTAATCCTATTGATATGGAATTCAGGAACATGGCTGATAGACGCAGAAACAACCGTGGAAGACCAAGGACTACTCCAGCTGGGACAGTTCCACAAGGTGATGAAGGGAATGCCCCGTTGTACCAATTTATGCAACAGATGCAGCAACAGCAGAATCAATTTATGCAAGGAATGATGCAACAAATGGCTGATGGTCTGCATCCTCCAGTGGTTGTCCCAGAAGTTACGGGAGGAACCTATAGGAAATTTGTTCGTATGAATCCTCCGGAGTTTCAAGGAGGGCTAGATCCGGTGAAGGCACACGAATGGATAACAGGTATGGAACGGATTTTTCTGATAGTTCATTGCAGTGAGGAGAATAAGGTGGTCTTTGCTTCTCACTGGTTGAAGGGTCCTGCCATGAGGTGGTGGGAGAGCGCTTCAGCCTTGATGACAACTCAAGAAGTGCCGAAAGTGTGGGAACAGTTTAAGGTAATCTTTATGGAGAAATATTTTCCGAGTTCTTTAAGGTCTCAAAAGGAGTTTGAGTTCCAACAGTTGAGACAGGGAAATTTATCAGTGGCTTCTTATGCGGAACAATTTGAGATCATGGCTGACTATTCTAGACAGGCCATGTATGCTCCTGATGAGAGGTGGAAGATAGATCAGTTTCTGTTTGGGTTAAGGGCTGAGATTTCACACAGCGTGTCTCAACGGGAATTTGCTACTTATGCTGAAATGTTAAGACAATGTTATGTGGCGGAAAATAGCTTGAAAAAGATACAAATGGAGGTGGATTTGAACAGGGTAACTCAAAGTGACCGTGGAAGGTCAAATCAACAGTTTAGGCAAAGGTAACAGTCTTCCAAAGGGAAGCAAGTACAGGGCTCTAGAACTAGTGCGCCTCCAGTATATCGCACTTGTGGGAGGAGTCATTTTGGTAGGTGTTATTCGGATGGGATACGATGTTATCAGTGTAACAAGATGGGTCATGTAGCGAGAGATTGTCCTCAGAGTAGGAATCAGGCACAAGGGAAGACTACGGGTCGAGTATATACTCTGGATGCAAGGAAAGCAAAGGGTGATAATTCCTTGATTGCGGGTACGTGTTTTGTTAATGGTCAACCTTGTTTGGTTTTATTTGACTGTGGGGCTACACATTCTTTTGTGTCTTTGAGATGTGTGAAGCGACTTGGGTTGCAAACTATTCCTTTGTTTCCTCCTATGGTGGTTACTACTGCCATGGATGAAATGGTTGAAACACCCCTGATGTGTGAAAATTGTGTGTTGTCGGTGAACGAAAGAGTCTTCCAGATTGATCTTATTTGTCTGCCGCTCAAGAAAGTGGATGTTGTTCTGGGAATGGACTGGCTTTCAGCTAATTCGGTTTTTATCGGTTGTGAGGAGAAGCTAATTATTATTCCATTTGCTGAGGCTACTCCGAAAGATGTTTTATCAACGATTTTAGAAGGTACGGTGGGAATGGTAAATTTCTTGTTTGAGAAAGAGAAATCTGTTTTATTGGTTCTTACTAAGGAGGGAAGTAGTGAACAACAAGTTCTGAGTATTCCAATAGTGTGTGAATTTCCTGAAGTGTTTCCTGAGGATGTTTGTTCTCTTCCTCCGGAGAGAGAAGTTGAGTTCTCTATTGACCTGATACCGGGAACGGCTCCTATATCCGTTTCTCCGTATCGGATGGCACCGCTTGAATTAAGAGAATTAAAGGACCAATTGGAGGACTTGATGTCTAAGCATTTTGTTAGACCTAGTGTTTCACCTTGGGGAGCTCCAGTGTTGTTGGTAAAGAAGAAAGATGGGGGAATGCGGTTGTGCATTGATTATCGTAAGTTGAATAAAGTCACCATTAAGAATAAGTATCCCTTACCCAGGATAGACGACTTGTTAGATCAATTAAAAGGAGCCTGTGTGTTCTCGAATATTGATTTACGGTCGGGTTATCATCAGATTCGAGTGAAGAGTTCCGATGTGCCAAAAACTGCATTTAGGACACGTTACGGTCATTATGAATTCTTAGTGATGCCTTTCGGTGTGACTAATGCTCCCGCTGTTTTCATGGATTACATGAATCGAATATTTCAGGCTTACTTGGACCAATTTGTGGTAATCTTTATTGACGACATTCTTATTTATTCTCGTACTCCACAAGAGCACGGAGAACATCTGAGGATTGTCTTATCGGTCTTGCAAGAGAAGCAATTGTTTGCTAAGTTGAGCAAGTGTGAGTTTTGGATGTCGGAAGTTAATTTTCTCGGACATGTGATATCTCGAGGTGGTGTGGCAGTGGATCCTTCGAAGGTAGAAGCAGTGATTAATTGGGAGAGACCGAGAAATGTTTCAGAAGTCAGAAGTTTCTTGGGATTGGCCGGTTACTATAGAAGGTTTATTAAGGGCTTTTCTCAATTGGCCTTACCAATGACGAAACTTACTCGGAAGGATGTTATTTTTGAGTGGGATTCAGGTTGCGAACAAAGTTTTATGCATTTGAAGGAAAGTTTGACGAGTGCTCCAGTATTAATTATTCCTGATCCTAACAACTCTTATGAAGTATTTTGTGATGCTTCTAAGAGGGGATTAGGGGGTGTTCTGATGCAAGGTGGTCAAGTGGTAGCCTATGCTTCTCGACAGTTAAAAGTTCATGAGAAGAATTATCCAACTCATGATTTGGAACTAGCTGCAGTGGTTTTTGCACTAAAGGTGTGGCGTCATTATTTATATGGTGTACGTTTTGAAATGTTCAGTGACCACAAAAGTTTGAAGTATTTGTTTGATCAAAAGGAGTTGAACATGCGACAAAGAAGGTGGATGGAGTACTTAAAGGATTATGACTTAGAATTGAAGTATCATCCAGGAAAAGCGAATGTAGTAGCGGATGCTTTAAGTCGGAAAATGGTTCATAGTGCAGAATTGATGATTTTGGAGTATTCATTGTTGGAGAAGTTTAGAGATCTTAATCTCCAATTTGTGTGGACTCCGAATGGTATGATCATGGGAAATTTGAATGTCAATTCTACTTTGAGAGTTGAGATTCAACAGGCACAATTGTTAGAGGAAGAGTTACAAGAGTTGTCACTTCAGCCGGGTTTTACACGAGCGACAGATGGGATTGTTCTGTTTAATCAAAGGATTTGTGTTCCGAAGGATGAGGCATTAAGAAGGAAGATTTTAGATGAAGCTCATAAGGGTACTTTTACGATACATCCTGGTTCTTCGAAGATGTATCAGGAATTAAAGAAGGATTATTGGTGGTCTGGGATGAAAAAGGATATAGCGGAATATGTGTCAGAATGTGCGGTGTGTCAACAGGTGAAGATTGAACACCAAAGACCGGGCGGGTTGTTACAACCTTTGGATATTCCAGTTTGGAAGTGGGATAGTATTTCCATGGATTTTACAGTGGGTTTACCCCGTACCCAAGGTGGGTATGATTCTATTTGGGTAATTTTTGATCGACTAACGAAATCTGCACACTTCTTAGCCGTAAAGACTACTTATAAGGCAAGTCATCTTGCGAGGTTGTTTATTGCTGAGATTGTGAGATTGCATGGTATTCCTTCTAGTATTGTGTCCGATAGAGATCCGAAGTTTACTTCGAGATTTTGGAAAGTGTTCCAACAAGCGATGGGTACGAATTTGCGTTTGAGCACGTCGAATCATCCTCAAACGGATGGTCAGACTGAACGAACAATACAAACGATGGAGGATATGTTAAGAGCTTGTGTGTTAGAGAGTAGAGGGAATTGGAAAGAACTTTTGCCGTTAATTGAGTTTTCCTATAACAATAGTTACCATGCGAGCATCGGTATGGCTCCTTATGAAGCATTGTATGGGAGAAAGTGTAGGACACCTTTGTGTTGGGCTGAAATTGGCGAAGATAGAATTCTGGGACCCGAGATTATTCAAGAGACTACAGAAAAGATTCGAATGATCCGCGAGAAGGTTAAACAAGCACAAGATCGTCAAAAGAGTTATGCGGACAATCGTAGGAGACCTTTGGAATTTGAGGAAGGTGACCATGTATTTCTGAAAGTTACTCCGAGATTGAGATTGAAAGGACCGTTTAAGTCACGTAAGTTAAGTCCGAGATACGTGGGACCGTATCAGATTTTAGAAAGGATTGGTGAAGTTGCTTATAGATTAGCCTTACCACCCTCTCTATCCGAGATGCATGACGTTTTTCACGTATCTCAGCTCCGTAAGTTTATTCCTGATCCTCTTCAGCCAATTCTACCCGAATCAGTGGAAATTGAAGCGGATTGGACTTTTGAACCACAACCGAGTTGTATTGTGGGAAGGGAAACAAAAGTGTTAAGGAACAAAGATATTCCACTTGTTAAGGTGCAATGGGATATGACGCATCCGGGCGATGCTACTTGGGAACTAGAATCGGAAATGCGAGATTCTTATCCACATCTGTTCAGGTAATATTCTAAATTCAAGGACGAATTTCTATTTAAGGGGGGGAGGATGTAATACCCCGTAAATTTATAAACGCTCTGGTTAATATTATTATGATCAACTGGGTTCCGGGGTACTCTGAGTAATTATTTGATAAAATAATTAGAGTAAACTGACGAACTCAGAGTCGATTAAATTAATAGTATTTAACGTTGTGTTTTTATAATTTGATGTATTTGAGCTAATTTTGGACATTTAGTAGTGTTACTAAAAATGATAGTTTATATACTATCTATTTTCTTTTCATTTTCCTTGAAAACCAAACAAAAGCTAAAGAGAAAGAAAGAAAAGGAAAAAGGGAAGGAAGGAAAGGAAAAGAAAGAGGAAGAAGAGAAATTTCCAAAAGCTCAAGAATCATCATCATTTCATCTGTTCTTCGTTTACTCGCCTCCGCATCAACCTCCTCGTCTAGTAATCCAGGTGGGTTCTAGTTAGACTCTTTAGAGTAGGATTATTTTGAGTTTAGAGTTAGATTAGAAATTGTGAAAATTGAATCTTTTTGCACAAAATTCGTGAATCTAACTGCTAAATGCAATGTTTGATTATATGTTATACTGGTTGTGATGTTATAACATGTTTTGATGCATTTTGATTGATGAAAATGGGATTTGGGGTTGATTTTGGATCAACCCGTAGCAGAAAAATTCTGCAGGAACTTCTGCATTTTTCTCTGCCCATACGCGTATGGAGCATGTCAATACGCGTATGGAGCTTGTCAATACGCGTACGGCAAGGGCAATACGCGTATAGATGGCCGGGCATTTTGAGCAATACGCGTATCGCTTGGGGCAATACGCGTATGGCTGGGCGAGCTTTTGGGCAATACGCGTACGGGGAGTGCCAATACGCGTACGGCCAGGAGAGTTACAGAATTCTGCTGTTGTGATTTATTTTTCCGATCGATTGTTTACAATGCCGTAACTTTTTGTACGTAACTCGGATTGGAACAATTTTGATATCGTTGGAAAGATAATAAAATGTACTTTCTTATTGCAATGGTTTTAAGATCGTCGGCCGATTTAATTAAGTCGGGATTTCTGAAATTGTGTCGTTTTATCGACTTTTATCTGTTAATTGTGTGTAACTATTATTGGCAATGTATGCATGTTAAAATATGGACTAGGCAGGGTGAGGATTATTATCAAAACTGTGTTGGAAGTGTGAATTGTTCCATGTGTGGCAACGCTCGTGCATGAAAGGCCGAGGCGTGTGCATTTCTGTTTATCAATAACCACAGTTGTGCGGTGTAGTTCATGAGACTCGAGCACCTCCTCTGAACGTTATACACAACTACTTGGCAGGTTTGAGTCCCGTGTTAAGTACGGTTGGAGCCTACGGGTAAAGAGACTTGTGACGGTGTACGGGCTGTGAGAAGTGACGGATCACGGTGTACGGACCGGTGATCCCGAATCCAATCGTATGCCAAGTAGCTACAAGGATCCATGACTCGGATCGCCTTCTAGACGTAGAAGGGTACGGGAAAAGGGGATACCTTGGTATTGGTTATTGATATGTGAGTTCTTGAGTGTACGGACTCAGAACGTATTTCGGTACTTTGTGAATCCTTGAGTTTACAGGCTCAAGAGGTACTTCGGTACTAGTGTGAGTTTACAGGCTCACCGTGGCGGTTACTTGTGTGTGTGTACTCATGGTCTTTCCCTTTCCCCTTGGACATGAGTTAGGACTTTGTTAGAACCTTGTAAAGCCGAGAGGACTTTAAGATAGGGAACTCACTGAGATTTGATGTATCTCACCCCACTGTTGTTGTTTACATCACAGGTTCTGCAGGTTTGGCGAAGGGTAAGGACAAGGTTATTTGACTTTCCTTACGGATCGTGGTTTTGTGATGGCATGGCTTCCGCTATGGCGTTATGTTTTGAGATCATGGTTTGATCTAGTTCTTAGTTTTTATCATTTTGGAACATCTTGTATATGTAATGCCTTAGACTTTTAGGTGTTTTGTATTAGAGGCATTTATGTGTACAATGTGTTAACTAGGAACTTATTATGTTTCAGTACCAAAAGTGAAACTCATGTATAATATATGATTTGAGGCATGTATTGTATATGGTCTTTACACTTATCTTGAATCTTGAACTGGCTTAAAAGGTAAGGTAACCAGCCCAGAGTGCTAGAGCAATAGATGAAGCACATTCAAATTGTTTTCGGCTTATTAAGTTTATTATTGTGTGTGAGTTACACTAATTGTGGAATTGATTATAAGGAGAAGACAAAAGATATTAGAGTGGAAGAAATTAGATTACGGAATTAATTGGGATCAAATTAAAATAAATTAGGTAGAATTCATATTTTCGAAATTACGTCTTTAATTTGTGCATCTTCCTATATTATAACGAAAAGGTTTTCATCTTTGAATCCCATTTGTAGTATTTGTATTAGAAAAGATAGATTAATGTTACGTATGCAAAAATTGTTCATATATAAATCTCTTATAAATTTTAGAAAACACTAAATAAATATACGTTTATATACTTCTATTTGTTTCCCTAAGCATGACACATAATCTTTTTATAAAGGTCTTTTTGAATTGCTTACAGGTTGATTAACTTAATTTTAAAATACAACATGTTTTTAGCACACTAGATTAAAAAATGTACTTATATTAAAAATATTTTAAAATTAATTTAAATATTTAAATATAATTTTATAAAAAATATTCGTTATCAATTTAAATATTTTAATATTTTAATATAAATTTTATAAAAAATATTTATTATCAATTTAAATATTTTAATATTTATTTACATAAGTAAACAATAAAATAGTTGTGATTAACTAATATAAAAAACATCTAAGAAATAATCGTCATCAATACATGAAAAATAAGGGACATATCCACTCCACAAGACTCGAGGTATAAAACTAATTATCCAAAATGAAAGGTACAGTTTTTGGTCTCTATTTTTTACAACACTTATCTTGAATCTTGAATTGGCTTAAAAGGTAAGGTAACCAGCCCAGAGTGCTAGAGCAATAGATGAAGCACATTCAAATTGTTTTCGGCTTATTAAGTTTATTATTGTGTGTGAGTTACACTAATTGTGGAATTGATTATAAGGAGAAGACAAAAGATATTAGAGTGGAAGAAATTAGATTACGGAATTAATTGGGATCAAATTAAAATAAATTAGGTAGAATTCATATTTTCGAAATTACGTCTTTAATTTGTGCATCTTCCTATATTATAACGAAAAGGTTTTCATCTTTGAATCCCATTTGTAGTATTTGTATTAGAAAAGATAGATTAATGTTACGTATGCAAAAATTGTTCATAGATAAATCTCTTATAAATTTTAGAAAACACTAAATAAATATACGTTTATATACTTCTATTTGTTTCCCTAAGCATGACACATAATCTTTTTATAAAGGTCTTTTTGAATTGCTTACAGGTTGATTAACTTAATTTTAAAATACAACATGTTTTTAGCACACTAGATTAAAAAATATACTTATATTAAAAATATTTTAAAATTAATTTAAATATTTAAATATAATTTTATAAAAAATATTCGTTATCAATTTAAATATTTTAATATTTTAATATAAATTTTATAAAAAATATTTATTATCAATTTAAATATTTTAATATTTATTTACATAAGTAAACAATAAAATAGTTGTGATTAACTAATTTAAAAAACATCTAAGAAATAATCGTCATCAATACATAAAAATAAAGGGACATATCCACTCCAGAAGATTCGAGGTATACAACTAATTATCCAAAATGAAAGGTACAGTTTTTGGTCTCTATTTTTTACAACACTTATCTTGAATCTTGAACTGACTTAAAAGGTAAGGTAACCAGCCCAGAGTGCTAGAACAATAGATGAAGCACATTCAAATTGTTTTCGGCTTATTAAGTTTATTATTGTGTGTGAGTTACACTAATTGTGGAATTGATTATAAGGAGAAGACAAAAGATATTAGAGTGGAAGAAATTAGATTACGGAATTAATTGGGATCAAATTAAAATAAATTAGGTAGAATTCATATTTTCACAATTACGTCTTTAATTTGTGCATCTTCCTATATTATAACGAAAAGGTTTTCATCTTTGAATCCCATTTGTAGTATTTGTATTAGAAAAGATAGATTAATGTTACGTATGCAAAAATTGTTCATAGATAAATCTCTTATAAATTTTAGAAAACACTAAAAAAATATACGTTTATACACTTCTATTTGTTTCCCTAAGCATGACACATAATCTTTTTATAAAGGTCTTTTTGAATTGCTTACAGGTTGATTAACTTAATTTTAAAATACAACATGTTTTTAGCACACTAGATTAAAAAATATACTTATATTAAAAATATTTTAAAATTAATTTAAATATTTAAATATAATTTTATAAAAAATATTCGTTATCAATTTAAATATTTTAATATTTTAATATAAATTTTATAAAAAGTATTTATTATTAATTTAAATATTTTAATATTTATTTACATAAGTAAACAATAAAATAGTTGTGATTAACTAATTTAAAAAACATCTAAGAAATAATCGTCATAAATACATAAAAATAAAGGGACATATCCACTCCAGAAGATTCGAGGTATACAACTAATTATCCAAAATGAAAGGTACAGTTTTTGGTCTCTATTTTTTACAACACTTATCTTGAATCTTGAACTGACTTAAAAGGTAAGGTAACCAGCCCAGAGTGCTAGAACAATAGATGAAGCACATTCAAATTGTTTTCGGCTTATTAAGTTTATTATTGTGTGTGAGTTACACTAATTGTGGAATTGATTATAAGGAGAAGACAAAAGATATTAGAGTGGAAGAAATTAGATTACAGAATTAATTGGGATCAAATTAAAATAAATTAGGTAGAATTCATATTTTCACAATTACGTCTTTAATTTGTGCATCTTCCTATATTATAACGAAAAGGTTTTCATCTTTGAATCCCATTTGTAGTATTTGTATTAGAAAAGATAGATTAATGTTACGTATGCAAAAATTGTTCATAGATAAATCTCTTATAAATTTTAGAAAACACTAAAAAAATATATGTTTATACACTTCTATTTGTTTCCCTAAGCATGACACATAATCTTTTTATAAAGGTCTTTTTGAATTGCTTACAGGTTGATTAACTTAATTTTAAAATACAACATGTTTTTAGCACACTAGATTAAAAAATATACTTATATTAAAAGTATTTTAAAACTAATTTAAATATTTAAATATAATTTTATAAAAAATATTCGTTATCAATTTAAATATTTTAATATAAATTTTATAAAAAGTATTTATTATCAATTTAAATATTTTAATATTTATTTACATAAGTAAACAATAAAATAGTTGTGATTAACTAATATAAAAAACATCTAAGAAATAATCGTCATCAATACATGAAAAATAAGGGACATATCCACTCCACAAGACTCGAGGTATAAAACTAATTATCCAAAATGAAAGGTACAGTTTTTGGTCTCTATTTTTTACAACACTTATCTTGAATCTTGAACTGGCTTAAAAGGTAAGGTAACCAGCCCAGAGTGCTAGAACGATAGATGAAGCACATTCAAATTGTTTTCGGCTTATTAAGTTTATTATTGTGTGTGAGTTACACTAATTATGGAATTGATTATAAGGAGAAGACAAAAGATATTAGAGTGGAAGAAATTAGATTACGGAATTAATTGGGATCAAATTAACATAAATTAGGTAGAATTCATATTTTCACAATTACGTCTTTAATTTGTGCATCTTCCTATATTATAACGAAAAGGTTTTCATCTTTGAATCCCATTTGTAGTATTGTATTAGAAAAGATAGATTAATGTTACGTATGCAAAAATTGTTCATAGATAAATCTCTTATAAATTTTAGAAAACACTAAAAAAATATACGTTTATACATTTCTATTTGTTTCCCTAAGCATGACACATAATCTTTTTATAAAGGTCTTTTTGAATTGCTTACAGGTTGATTAACTTAATTTTAAAATACAACATGTTTTTAGCACACTAGATTAAAAAATGTACTTATATTAAAAATATTTTAAAATTTATGTAAATATTTCAATATAATTTTATAAAAAATATTCGTTATCAATTTAAATATTTTAATATTTTAATATAAATTTTATAAAAAGTATTTATTATCAATTTAAATATTTTAATATTTATTTACATAAGTAAACAATAAAATAGTTGTGATTAACTAATTTAAAAAACATCTAAGAAATAATCGTCATCAATACATGAAAATAAAGGGACATATCCACTCCACAAGACTCGAGGTATAAAACTAATTATCCAAAATGAAAGGTACAGTTTTTTGTCTCTATTTTTTACAACACTTATCTTGAATCTTGAACTGGCTTAAAAGGTAAGGTAACCAGCCCAGAGTGCTAGAACAATAGATGAAGCACATTCAAATTGTTTTTGGCTTATTAAGTTTATTATTGTGTGTGAGTTACACTAATTGTGGAATTGATTATAAGGAGAAGACAAAAGATATTAGAGTGGAAGAAATTAGATTACAGAATTAATTGGGATCAAATTAAAATAAATTAGGTAGAATTCATATTTTCGAAATTACGTCTTTAATTTGTGCATCTTCCTATATTATAACGAAAAGGTTTTCATCTTTGAATCCCATTTGTAGTATTTGTATTAGAAAAGATAGATTAATGTTACGTATGCAAAAATTGTTCATAGATAAATCTCTTATAAATTTTAGAAAACACTAAATAAATATACGTTTATACACTTCTATTTGTTTCCCTAAGCATGACATATAATCGTTTTATAAAGGTCTTTTTGAATTGCTTACAGGTTGATTAACTTAATTTTAAAATACAACATGTTTTTAGCACACTAGATTAAAAAATGTACTTATATTAAAAATATTTTAAAATTTATGTAAATATTTCAATATAATTTTATAAAAAATATTCGTTATCAATTTAAATATTTTAATATTTTAATATAAATTTTAAAAAAAATATTTATTATCAATTTAAATATTTTAATATTTATTTACCTAAGTAAACAATAAAATAGTTGTGATTAACTAATTTAAAAAACATCTAAGAAATAATCGTCATCAATACATGAAAATAAAGGGACATATCCACTACATAAGATTCGAGGTATACAACTAATTATCCAAAATGAAAGGTACAGTTTTTGGTCTCTATTTTTTACAACACTTATCTTGAATCTTGAACTGACTTAAAAGGTAAGGTAACCAGCCCAGAGTGCTACAACAATAGATGAAGTACATTCAAATTGTTTTCGGCTTAATAAGTTTATTATTGTGTGTGAGTTACACTAATTGTGGAATTGATTATAAGGAGAAGACAAAAGATATTAGAGTGGAAGAAATTAGATTATGGAATTAATTGGGATCAAATCAAAATAAATTAGGTAGAATTCATATTTTCACAATTACGTCTTTAATTTGTGCATCTTCCTATATTATAACGAAAAGGTTTTCATCTTTGAATCCCATTTGTAGTATTTGTATTAGAAAAGATAGATTAATGTTACGTATGCAAAAATTGTTCATAGATAAATCTCTTATAAATTTTAGAAAACACTAAAAATATATATGTTTATACACTTCTATTTGTTTCCCTAAGCATGACACATAATCTTTTTATAAAGGTCTTTTTGAATTGCTTACAGGTTGATTAACTTAATTTTAAAATACAACATGTTTTTAGCACACTAGATTAAAAAATATACTTATATTAAAAGTATTTTAAAACTTGTAAAGACCATATAATAATACATGCATCAAATCATATATTATACATGAGTTTCACTTTTGGTACTGAAACATAATAAGTTCCTAGTTAACACATTATATATATAAATGCCTCTAATACAAAAGAACTAAAAGTCTAAGGCATTACATATACAAGATGTTCCAAAATGATAAAAACTAAGAACTAGATCAATACAATGATCTCAAAACATAACGCCATAGCGGAAGCCATGCCATCACAAAACCACGATCCGTAAGGAAAGTCAAATAACTTGGTCCTTACCCTTCGCCAAACCTGCAGAACCTGTGATGTAAACAACAACAGTGGGGTGAGATACATCAAATCTCAGTGAGTTCCCTATCTTAAAGTCCTCTCGGCTTTACAAGGTTCTAACAAAGTCCTAACTCATGTCCAAGGGGAAAGGGGAAAGACCATGAGTACACACACACAAGTAACCGCCACGGTGAGCCTGTAAACTCACACTAGTACCGAAGTACCTCTTGAGCCTGTAAACTCAAGGATTCACAAAGTACCGAAGTACGTTCTGAGTCCGTACACTCAAGAACTCACATATCAATAACCAATACCAAGGTATCCCCTTTTCCCGTACCCTTCTACGTCTAGAAGGAGATCCGAGTCATGGATCCTCGAATTACTTGGCATACGAATTGGATTCGGGATCACGGGCCGTACACCGTGATCCGTCACTTCTCACGGACCGTACGCCGTCTCAAGTCTCTACCCGTAGGCTCCAATCGTACTAACATGGGACTCAAACCTGCCAAGTAATGGTGCATATGTTTCAGAGGAGCTCGAGACCCATGAAACGCACTCACAAAATCACTGTGGTTATTGACAAACAGAATGCACACGCCTCGGCCTTTCATGCACGAGCGTTGCCACACATAACATTCCACACTTCCAACACTGTTTAGGGTAATAATGCTCACGCTACCTATCTCATATTTTAGCATGCATTTTCACAACAATTTCACATCATTTACAAATAAAAATCGACAAAGCGACAATAATTCAAAATCCCGATATAATTAAATCGGCCGACAATCTTAAGACCATTGAAATGAGGAAGTACATTTTATTATCTTTCCAACGATACCAAAATTGTTCCAATCCGGGTTACGTGCAAAAAGTTACGGCATTGTAAACAATCGATCGGAAAAATAAATCACAACAGCAGGATTCTGTAACTCTCCTGGCCGTACGCGTATTGGTACTCCCCGTACGCGTATTGCCCAAATGCTCGCCCAGCCATACGCGTATTGCCCCAAGCGATACGCGTATTGCTCAAAATGCCCGGCCATCCATACGCGTATTGCCCTTGCCGTACGCGTATTGACAAGCTCCATACGCGTATTGACATGCTCCATACGCGTATGGGCAGAGAAAAAATGCAGAAGTTCCTGCAGAATTTTTCTGCTACGGGTTGATCCAAAATCAACCCCAAATCCCATTTTCATCAATCAAAATGCATCAAAACATGTTATAACATCACAACCAGTATAACATATAATCAAACATTGCATTTAGCAGTTAGATTCACGAATTTTGTGCAAAAAGATTCAATTTTCACAATTTCTAATCTAACTCTAAACTCAAAGTAATCCTACTCTAAAGAGTCTAACTAGAACCCACCTGGATTACTAGACGAGGAGGTTGATACTGGGACGATTTAGATGAAGAATTGTTGCTTGATGATGTTCTTGAGCTTTGAGAGAATTTCCTCTTCTTCCTCTTTCTCTTCCTTTCTTTCCTTCCCTTTTTCCCTTCTCTTCCACCTTTCTATCTTTTTGTTTGTTTTTCCAAGGGAAATGAAAAGGAAAATAGATAGTATAGAAAACTATCATATTTAGTAACACTACTAAATGTCCGAATTAGCTCAAAAGCATCAATTAATAAAAACTCAAAGTTAAATACTATTAAATTAATCAATTCCGAGTTCGCCAGTTTACTCTATTTATTTTACCAAATAGTTGCTCAGAGTACTCCGGAACCCAGTTGATCATAATAATATTAACTAGAGCGTTTATAAATTTACGGGGTATTACAAAACTAATTTAAATATTTAAATATAATTTTATAAAAAATATTCGTTATCAATTTAAATATTTTAATATAAATTTTATAAAAAGTATTTATTATCAATTTAAATATTTTAATATTTATTTACATAAGTAAACAATAAAATAGTTGTGATTAACTAATATAAAAAACATCTAAGAAATAATCGTCATCAATACATGAAAAATAAGGGACATATCCACTCCACAAGACTCGAGGTATAAAACTAATTATCCAAAATGAAAGGTACAGTTTTTGGTCTCTATTTTTTACAACACTTATCTTGAATCTTGAACTGGCTTAAAAGGTAAGGTAACCAGCCCAGAGTGCTAGAACAATAGATGAAGCACATTCAAATTGTTTTTGGCTTATTAAGTTTATTATTGTGTGTGAGTTACACTAATTATGGAATTGATTATAAGGAGAAGACAAAAGATATTAGAGTGGAAGAAATTAGATCACAGAATTAATTGGGATCAAATTAAAATAAATTAGGTAGAATTCATATTTTCACAATTACGTCTTTAATTTGTGCGTCTTCCTATATTATAACGAAAAGGTTTTCATCTTTGAATCCCATTTGTAGTATTTGTATTAGAAAAGATAGATTAATGTTACGTATGCAAAAATTGTTCATAGATAAATCTCTTATAAATTTTAGAAAACACTAAATAAATATACGTTTATACACTTCTATTTGTTTCCCTAAGCATGACACATAATCTTTTTATAAAGGTCTTTTTGAATTGCTTACAGGTTGATTAACTTAATTTTAAAATACAACATGTTTTTAGCACACTAGATTAAAAAATGTACTTATATTAAAAATATTTTAAAATTTATGTAAATATTTCAATATAATTTTATAAAAAATATTCGTTATCAATTTAAATATTTTAATATTTTAATATAAATTTTATAAAAAGTATTTATTATCAATTTAAATATTTTAATATTTATTTACATAAGTAAACAATAAAATAGTTGTGATTAACTAATTTAAAAAACATCTAAGAAATAATCGTCATCAATACATGAAAATAAAGGGACATATCCACTCCACAAGACTCGAGGTATAAAACTAATTATCCAAAATGAAAGGTACAGTTTTTGGTCTCTATTTTTTACAACACTTATCTTGAATCTTGAACTGGCTTAAAAGGTAAGGTAACCAGCCCAGAGTGCTAGAACAATAGATGAAGCACATTCAAATTGTTTTTGGCTTATTAAGTTTATTATTGTGTGTGAGTTACACTAATTGTGGAATTGATTATAAGGAGAAGACAAAAGATATTAGAGTGGAAGAAATTAGATTACGGAATTAATTGGGATCAAATTAAAATAAATTAGGTAGAATTCATATTTTCGAAATTACGTCTTTAATTTGTGCATCTTCCTATATTATAACGAAAAGGTTTTCATCTTTGAATCCCATTTGTAGTATTTGTATTAGAAAAGATAGATTAATGTTACGTATGCAAAAATTGTTCATAGATAAATCTCTTATAAATTTTAGAAAACACTAAATAAATATACGTTTATACACTTCTATTTGTTTCCCTAAGCATGACATATAATCGTTTTATAAAGGTCTTTTTGAATTGCTTACAGGTTGATTAATGTAATACCCCGTAAATTTATAAACGCTCTGGTTAATATTATTATGATCAACTGGGTTCCGGAGTACTCTGAGTAATTATTTGATAAAATAATTGGAGTAAACTGACGAACTCAGAGTCGATTAAATTAATAGTATTTAACGTTGAGTTTTTATAATTTGATGTATTTGAGCTAATTTTGGACATTTGGTAGTGTTACTAAAAATGATAGTTTCTATACTATCTATTTTCTTTTCATTTTCCTTGAAAACCAAACAAAAGCTAAAAGAGAGAAAGATAGAAAGAAAACAAAGGAAAAGGAGGAGAAAGGAAAAGTGGAAGAAGGAAAGGAGAGAAAATTTCCAAAAGCTCAAGAATCATCATCAATTCATCTGTTCTTCGTCTAATCGTCTCAGTATCAACCTCCTCGTCTAGTAATCCAGGTGGGTTCTAGTTAGACTCTTTAGAGTAGAGTTTTGTTGAGTTTAGAGTTAGGTTGAAATTGTGGAAATTGAATCTTTTTGCACAAAATTCGTGAATCTAACTGATAAATGCAATGTTTGATTATATGTTATACTGGTTGTGATGTTATAACATGTTTTGATGCATTTCAATTGATGAAAATGGGATTTGGGGTTGATTTTGGATCAACCCGTAGCAGGAAAATTCTGCAGGAACTTCTGCATTTTTTCTCTGCCCATACGCGTATGGAGCTTGTCAATACGCGTATGGGGCTTGTCAATACGCGTACGGCAAGGGCAATACGCGTATGGATGGCCGGGGATTTTGGGCAATACGCGTATCGCGTGGGGAAATACGCGTATGGCTGGGCGAGAATTTGGGCAATACGCGTACGGAGAATGCCAATACGCGTACGGCCAGGAGAGTTACAGAATCCTGCTGTTGTGATTTATTTTTCCGATCGATTGTTTACAATGCCGTAACTTTTTGTACGTAACTCGGATTGGAACAATTTTGATATCGTTGGAAAGATAATAAAACGTACTTTCTTATTAAAATGGTTTTAAGATCGTCGGCCGATTTAATTAAGTCGGGATTTCTGAAATAGTGTCGTTTTATCGACTTTTATCTGTTAATTGTGTGTAATTATTATTGACAATATATGCATGTTAAAATATGGACTAGGCAGGGTGAGGATTATTACCAAAACAGTGTTGGAATGTGGAGTCTTACGTGTGGCAACGCTCGTGCATGAGAGGCCGAGGCGTGTGCATTCTGTTTATCAATAACCACAGAGTTGTGTTAGTGCGTTTCATGGGTCTCGAGCTCCTCTGAAACATATGCACCACTACTTGGCAGGTTTGAGTCCCATGTAAGTACGATTGGAGCCTACGGGTAAAGAGACTTGAGACGGCGTACGGTCCGTGAGAAGTGACGGATCACGGTGTACGGCCCGTGATCCCGAATCCAATCGTATGCCAAGTAGCTACAAGGATCCATGACTCGGATCGCCTTCTAGACGTAGAAGGGTACGGGAAAAAGGGATACCTTGGTATTGGTTATTGATATGTGAGTTCTTGAGTGTACGGACTCAGAACGTACTTCGGTACTTTGTGAATCCTTGAGTTTACAGGCTCAAGAGGTACTTCGGTACTAGTGTGAGTTTACAGGCTCACCGTGGCGGTTACTTGTGTGTGTGTACTCATGGTCTTTCCCCTTTCCCCTTGGACATGAGTTAGGATTTTGTTAGAACCTTGTAAAGCCGAGAGGACTTTAAGATAGGGAACTCACTGAGATTGATGTATCTCACCCCACTGTTGTTGTTTACATCACAGGTTCTGCAGGTTTGGCGAAGGGTAAGGACAAGGTTACTTGACTTTCCTTACGGATCGTGGTTTTGTGATGGCATGGCTTCCGCTATGGCGTTATGTTTTGAGATCATTGTTTTGGTCTAGTTCTTAGTTTTTATCATTTTGGAACATCTTGTATATGTAATGCCTTAGACTTTTAGTTCTTTTGTATTAGAGGCATTTATATATATAATGTGTTAACTAGGAACTTATTATGTTTCAGTACCAAAAGTGAAACTCATGTATAATATATGATTTGAGGCATGTATTGTATATGGTCTTTACAGTTGGTATCAGAGCAGGTCGTATCCTCGACCTAGCCATGAAATAGAATAAGTGTTTCTTTCCGTTTCATATGCGGCGTGTCGCCATGGGTCTTGTCTGTTATATTTATGGTATTGAGTCTGATCAACTTAATCCTATTGATATGGAATTCAGGAACATGGCTGATAGACGCAGAAACAACCGTGGAAGACCAAGGACTACTCCAGCTGGGACAGTTCCACAAGGTGATGAAGGGAATGCCCCGTTGTACCAATTTATGCAACAGATGCAGCAACAGCAGAATCAGTTCATGCAAGGGATGATGCAACAAATGGCTGATGGTCTGCATCCTCCAGTGGTTGTTCCGGAAGTTACGGGAGGAACCTACAGGGAATTTGTTCGAATGAATCCTCCGGAGTTTCAAGGAGGGCTAGATCCGGTGAAGGCACACGAGTGGATAACAGGTATGGAAAGGATTTTTCTGATAGTTCATTGCAGTGAGGAGAATAAAGTGGTCTTTGCTTCTCACTGGTTGAAGGGTCCTGCCATGAGGTGGTGGGAGAGCGCTTCAGCCTTGATGACAACACAGGAAGTGCCGAAAGTGTGGGAACAGTTTAAGGTAATCTTTATGGAGAAATATTTTCCGAGTTCTTTAAGGTCTCAAAAGGAGTTTGAGTTCCAACAGTTGAGACAGGGAAATTTATCAGTGGCTTCTTATGCGGAACAATTTGAGATCATGGCTGACTATTCTAGACAGGCCATGTATGCTCCTGACGAGAGGTGGAAGATAGATCAGTTTCTGTTTGGGTTAAGGGCTGAGATTTCACACAGCGTGTCCCAACGGGAATTTGCTACTTATGCTGAAATGTTAAGACAATGTTATGTGGCGGAAAATAGCTTGAAAAAGATACAAATGGAGGTGGATTCGAACAGGGTAACTCAAGGTGACCGTGGAAGGTCGAATCAACAGTTTAGGCACAGGCAACAGTCTTCCAAAGGGAAGCAAGTACAGGGCTCTAGAACTAGTGCGCCTCCAGTATGTCGCACTTGTGGGAGGAGTCATTTTGGTAGGTGCAAATCGGAAGAAGTACGGTGTTATCAGTGTAACAAGATGGGTCATTGGGCGAGGGATTGTCCTCAGGGTAGAAATCAGACACAAGGGAAGACTACTGGTCGAGTTTATACTCTGGATGCAAGGAAAGCAAAGGGTGATAATTCCTTGATTGCGGGTACGTGTTTTGTTAATGGTCAACCTTGTTTTGTTTTATTTGACTGTGGGGCTACACATTCTTTTGTGTCTTTAAGATGTGTGAAGTGACTTGGGTTGCAAACTATTCCTTTGTTTCCTCCTATGGTGGTTACTACTGCCATGGATGAAATGGTTGAAACACCACTGATGTGTGAAAATTGTGTGTTGTCGGTGAACGAAAGAGTCTTCCAGATTGATCTTATTTGTCTGCCGCTTAAGAAAGTGGATGTTGTTCTGGGAATGGACTGGCTTTCAGCTAATTCGGTTTTTATCGGTTGTGAGGAGAAGCTAATTATTATTCCATCTGCTGAGGCTACTCCGAAAGATGTATTATCAACGATTTTAGAAGGTACGGTGGGAATGGTAAATTTCTTGTTTGAGAAGGAGAAATCTGTTTTATTGGTTCTTACTAAGGAAGGAAGTAGTGAACAGCAAGTTCTGAGTATTCCAGTTGTATGTGAATTTCCTGAAGTGTTTCCAGAGGATGTTTCTTCTCTTCCTCCGGAGAGAGAAGTTGAGTTCTCTATTGACCTGATACCGGGAACGGCTCCTATATCCGTTTCTCCGTATCGGATGGCACCGCTTGAATTAAGAGAATTAAAGGACCAATTGAAGGACTTGATGTCCAAGCATTTCGTTAGGCCTAGTGTTTCACCGTGGGGAGCTCCAGTGTTACTGGTAAAGAAGAAAGATGGGGGAATGCGTTTGTGCATTGATTATCGTAAGTTGAATAAAGTTACCATTAAGAATAAGTATCCCTTACCAAGGATAGACGACTTGTTAGATCAATTGAAAGGAGCATGTGTGTTCTCGAAGATTGATTTACGGTCGGGTTATCATCAGATTCGAGTGAAGAGTTCCGATGTGCCAAAGACTGCATTTAGGACACGTTACGGTCATTATGAATTCTTAGTGATGCCTTTCGGTGTGACTAATGCTCCAGCTGTTTTCATGGATTACATGAATCGAATATTTCAGGCTTACTTGGACCAATTTGTGGTAATCTTTATTGACGACATTCTTATTTATTCTCGTACTCCACAAGAGCACGGAGAACATCTGAGGATTGTCTTATCGGTCTTGCAAGAGAAGCAATTGTTTGCTAAGTTGAGCAAGTGTGAGTTTTGGATGTCGGAAGTTAATTTTCTTGGACATGTGATATCTCGAGGTGGTGTGGCAGTGGATCCATCGAAGGTAGAAGCAGTGATTAATTGGGAGAGACCGAGAAATGTTTCAGAAGTCAGAAGTTTCTTGGGATTGGCCGGTTACTATAGAAGGTTTATCAAGGGCTTTTCTCAATTGGCCTTACCAATGACGAAACTTACTCGGAAGGATGTTACGTTTGAATGGGATTCAGGTTGCGAACAAAGTTTTATGCATTTGAAGGAAAGTTTGACGAGTGCTCCAGTATTAATTATTCCTGATCCTAACAACTCTTATGAAGTATTCTGTGATGCTTCTAAGAGGGGATTAGGGGGTGTTCTGATGCAAGGTGGTCAAGTGGTAGCGTATGCTTCTCGACAGTTAAAAGTTCATGAGAAGAATTATCCGACTCATGATTTGGAACTAGCTGCAGTGGTTTTTGCACTGAAGGTGTGGCGTCATTATTTATATGGTGTACGTTTTGAAATGTTCAGTGACCACAAAAGTTTGAAGTATTTGTTTGATCAAAAGGAGTTGAATATGCGACAAAGAAGGTGGATGGAGTACTTAAAGGATTATGACTTAGAATTGAAGTATCATCCAGGAAAGGCGAATAAAGTAGCGGATGCTTTAAGTCGGAAAATGGTTCATAGTGCGGAATTGATGATTTTGGAGTATTCATTGTTGGAAAAGTTTAGAGATCTTAATCTCCAGTTTGTGTGGACTCCGAATGGTGTGATTATGGGAAATTTGAATGTCAATTCTACCTTGAGAGTTGAAATTCAACAGGCACAATTGTTAGAGGAAGAGTTACAAGAATTGTTACTTCAGCCGGGTTTTACACGAGCGACAGATGGGATTGTTCTGTTTAATCAAAGGATTTGTGTTCCGAGGGATGAGGCATTGAAAAGGAAGATCTTAGACGAAGCTCATAAAGGTACTTTTACGATACATCCTGGTTCTTCAAAGATGTATCAGGATTTAAAGAAGGATTATTGGTGGCCTGGGATGAAAAAGGATATAGCGGGATATGTGTCAGAATGTGCGGTGTGCCAACAGGTGAAGATTGAACATCAAAGACCGGGCGGTTTGTTACAACCTTTGGATATTCCAGTTTGGAAGTGGGATAGTATTTCTATGGATTTTGCAGTGGGTTTACCCCGTACCCAAGGAGGGTATGATTCTATTTGGGTGATTGTAGATCGACTAACAAAATCTGCACACTTCTTAGCCGTAAAGACTACTTATAAGGCAAGTCATCTTGCAAGGTTGTTTATTGCTGAGATTGTGAGATTGCATGGTATTCCTTCCAGTATTGTGTCCGATAGAGATCCGAAGTTTACTTCGAGATTTTGGAAAGTGTTCCAACAAGCGATGGGTACGAATTTGTGTTTGAGCACGTCGAATCATCCTCAAACGGATGGTCAGACTGAACGAACAATACAAACGATGGAGGATATGTTAAGAGCTTGTGCGCTAGAGAGTAGAGGGAATTGGAAAGAACTTTTACCGTTAATCGAGTTTTCATATAACAATAGTTACCATGCGAGCATCGGTATGGCTCCTTATGAAGCATTGTATGGGAGAAAGTGTAGGACACCTTTGTGTTGGGCTGAAATTGGCGAAGATAGAATTTTGGGACCAGAGATTATTCAAGAGACTACGGAAAAGATTCGAATGATCCGCGAGAAGGTTAAACAAGCGCAAGATCGTCAAAAGAGTTATGCGGACAATCGTAGGAGGCCTTTGGAATTTGAGGAAGGTGACCATGTATTCCTGAAAGTTACTCCGAGATTGAGATTGAAAGGACCGTTTAAGTCGCGAAAGTTAAGTCCGAGATACGTGGGACCGTATCAGATTTTAGAAAGGATTGGTGAAGTTGCTTATAGATTAGCCTTACCACCCTCTCTATCGGAGATGCATGACGTTTTTCACGTATCTCAGCTCCGTAAGTTTATTCCTGATCCTCTTCAGCCAATTCTACCTGAATCAGTGGAAATTGAAGCGGATTTGACTTTTGAACCACAACCGAGTTGTATTGTGGGAAGGGAAACAAAAGTGTTAAGGAACAAAGATATTCCACTTGTTAAGGTGCAATGGGATATGACGCATCCGGGCGATGCTACTTGGGAACTGGAATCGGAAATGCGAGATTCTTATCCACATCTATTCAGGTAATATTCTAAATTCGAGGACGAATTTCTATTTAAGGGGGGGAGGATGTAATACCCCGTAAATTTATAAACGCTCTGGTTAATATTATTATGATCAACTGGGTTCCGGAGTACTCTGAGTAATTATTTGATAAAATAATTGGAGTAAACTGACGAACTCAGAGTCGATTAAATTAATAGTATTTAACGTTGAGTTTTTATAATTTGATGTATTTGAGCTAATTTTGGACATTTGGTAGTGTTACTAAAAATGATAGTTTCTATACTATCTATTTTCTTTTCATTTTCCTTGAAAACCAAACAAAAGCTAAAAGAGAGAAAGATAGAAAGAAAACAAAGGAAAAGGAGGAGAAAGGAAAAGTGGAAGAAGGAAAGGAGAGAAAATTTCCAAAAGCTCAAGAATCATCATCAATTCATCTGTTCTTCGTCTAATCGTCTCAGTATCAACCTCCTCGTCTAGTAATCCAGGTGGGTTCTAGTTAGACTCTTTAGAGTAGAGTTTTGTTGAGTTTAGAGTTAGGTTGAAATTGTGGAAATTGAATCTTTTTGCACAAAATTCGTGAATCTAACTGATAAATGCAATGTTTGATTATATGTTATACTGGTTGTGATGTTATAACATGTTTTGATGCATTTCAATTGATGAAAATGGGATTTGGGGTTGATTTTGGATCAACCCGTAGCAGGAAAATTCTGCAGGAACTTCTGCATTTTTTCTCTGCCCATACGCGTATGGAGCTTGTCAATACGCGTATGGGGCTTGTCAATACGCGTACGGCAAGGGCAATACGCGTATGGATGGCCGGGGATTTTGGGCAATACGCGTATCGCGTGGGGAAATACGCGTATGGCTGGGCGAGAATTTGGGCAATACGCGTACGGAGAATGCCAATACGCGTACGGCCAGGAGAGTTACAGAATCCTGCTGTTGTGATTTATTTTTCCGATCGATTGTTTACAATGCCGTAACTTTTTGTACGTAACTCGGATTGGAACAATTTTGATATCGTTGGAAAGATAATAAAACGTACTTTCTTATTAAAATGGTTTTAAGATCGTCGGCCGATTTAATTAAGTCGGGATTTCTGAAATAGTGTCGTTTTATCGACTTTTATCTGTTAATTGTGTGTAATTATTATTGACAATATATGCATGTTAAAATATGGACTAGGCAGGGTGAGGATTATTACCAAAACAGTGTTGGAATGTGGAGTCTTACGTGTGGCAACGCTCGTGCATGAGAGGCCGAGGCGTGTGCATTCTGTTTATCAATAACCACAGAGTTGTGTTAGTGCGTTTCATGGGTCTCGAGCTCCTCTGAAACATATGCACCACTACTTGGCAGGTTTGAGTCCCATGTAAGTACGATTGGAGCCTACGGGTAAAGAGACTTGAGACGGCGTACGGTCCGTGAGAAGTGACGGATCACGGTGTACGGCCCGTGATCCCGAATCCAATCGTATGCCAAGTAGCTACAAGGATCCATGACTCGGATCGCCTTCTAGACGTAGAAGGGTACGGGAAAAAGGGATACCTTGGTATTGGTTATTGATATGTGAGTTCTTGAGTGTACGGACTCAGAACGTACTTCGGTACTTTGTGAATCCTTGAGTTTACAGGCTCAAGAGGTACTTCGGTACTAGTGTGAGTTTACAGGCTCACCGTGGCGGTTACTTGTGTGTGTGTACTCATGGTCTTTCCCCTTTCCCCTTGGACATGAGTTAGGATTTTGTTAGAACCTTGTAAAGCCGAGAGGACTTTAAGATAGGGAACTCACTGAGATTGATGTATCTCACCCCACTGTTGTTGTTTACATCACAGGTTCTGCAGGTTTGGCGAAGGGTAAGGACAAGGTTACTTGACTTTCCTTACGGATCGTGGTTTTGTGATGGCATGGCTTCCGCTATGGCGTTATGTTTTGAGATCATTGTTTTGGTCTAGTTCTTAGTTTTTATCATTTTGGAACATCTTGTATATGTAATGCCTTAGACTTTTAGTTCTTTTGTATTAGAGGCATTTATATATATAATGTGTTAACTAGGAACTTATTATGTTTCAGTACCAAAAGTGAAACTCATGTATAATATATGATTTGAGGCATGTATTGTATATGGTCTTTACAATTAACTTAATTTTAAAATACAACATGTTTTTAGCACACTAGATTAAAAAATGTACTTATATTAAAAATATTTTAAAATTTATGTAAATATTTCAATATAATTTTATAAAAAATATTCGTTATCAATTTAAATATTTTAATATTTTAATATAAATTTTAAAAAAAATATTTATTATCAATTTAAATATTTTAATATTTATTTACCTAAGTAAACAATAAAATAGTTGTGATTAACTAATTTAAAAAACATCTAAGAAATAATCGTCATCAATACATGAAAATAAAGGGACATATCCACTCCATAAGATTCGAGGTATACAACTAATTATCCAAAATGAAAGGTACAGTTTTTGGTCTCTATTTTTTACAACACTTATCTTGAATCTTGAACTGACTTAAAAGGTAAGGTAACCAGCCCAGAGTGCTACAACAATAGATGAAGTACATTCAAATTGTTTTCGGCTTAATAAGTTTATTATTGTGTGTGAGTTACACTAATTGTGGAATTGATTATAAGGAGAAGACAAAAGATATTAGAGTGGAAGAAATTAGATTATGGAATTAATTGGGATCAAATCAAAATAAATTAGGTAGAATTCATATTTTCACAATTACGTCTTTAATTTGTGCATCTTCCTATATTATAACGAAAAGGTTTTCATCTTTGAATCCCATTTGTAGTATTTGTATTAGAAAAGATAGATTAATGTTAAGTATGCAAAAATTGTTCATAGATAAATCTCTTATAAATTTCAGAAAACACTAAAAAAATATACGTTTATACACTTCTATTTGTTTCCCTAAGCATGACACATAATCTTTTTATAAAGGTCTTTTTGAATTGCTTACAGGTTGATTAACTTAATTTTAAAATACACCATGTTTTTAGCACACTAGATTAAA
Organism: Lathyrus tuberosus; assembly: GCA_022829125.1. Lineage (NCBI taxonomy): Eukaryota > Viridiplantae > Streptophyta > Magnoliopsida > Fabales > Fabaceae > Lathyrus > Lathyrus tuberosus. The sequence continues at coordinate 465,741 of JALAZF010000052.1, read as the reverse complement.
AAATGTACTTATATTAAAAATATTTTAAAATTTATGTAAATATTTCAATATAATTTTATAAAAAATATTCGTTATCAATTTAAATATTTTAATATTTTAATATAAATTTTATAAAAAGTATTTATTATCAATTTAAATATTTTAATATTTATTTACATAAGTAAACAATAAAATAGTTGTGATTAACTAATTTTAAAAACATCTAAGAAATAATCGTCATCAATACATGAAAATAAAGGGACATATCCACTCCACCAGACTCGAGGTATAAAACTAATTATCCAAAATGAAAGGTACAGTTTTTGGTCTCTATTTTTTACAACACTTATCTTGAATCTTGAACTGGCTTAAAAGGTAAGGTAACCAGCCCAGAGTGCTAGAACAATAGATGAAGCACATTCAAATTGTTTTTGGCTTATTAAGTTTATTATTGTGTGTGAGTTACACTAATTGTGGAATTGATTATAAGGAGAAGACAAAAGATATTAGAGTGGAAGAAATTAGATTACGGAATTAATTGGGATCAAATTAAAATAAATTAGGTAGAATTCATATTTTCGAAATTACGTCTTTAATTTGTGCATCTTCCTATATTATAACGAAAAGGTTTTCATCTTTGAATCCCATTTGTAGTATTTGTATTAGAAAAGATAGATTAATGTTACGTATGCAAAAATTGTTCATAGATAAATCTCTTATAAATTTTAGAAAACACTAAATAAATATACGTTTATACACTTCTATTTGTTTCCCTAAGCATGACATATAATCGTTTTATAAAGGTCTTTTTGAATTGCTTACAGGTTGATTAACTTAATTTTAAAATACAACATGTTTTTAGCACACTAGATTAAAAAATGTACTTATATTAAAAATATTTTAAAATTTATGTAAATATTTCAATATAATTTTATAAAAAATATTCGTTATCAATTTAAATATTTTAATATTTTAATATAAATTTTATAAAAAATATTTATTATCAATTTAAATATTTTAATATTTATTTACCTAAGTAAACAATAAAATAGTTGTGATTAACTAATTTAAAAAACATCTAAGAAATAATCGTCATCAATACATGAAAATAAAGGGACATATCCACTCCATAAGATTCGAGGTATACAACTAATTATCCAAAATGAAAGGTACAGTTTTTGGTCTCTATTTTTTACAACACTTATCTTGAATCTTGAACTGACTTAAAAGGTAAGGTAACCAGCCCAGAGTGCTACAACAATAGATGAAGTACATTCAAATTGTTTTCGGCTTAATAAGTTTATTATTGTGTGTGAGTTACACTAATTGTGGAATTGATTATAAGGAGAAGACAAAAGATATTAGAGTGGAAGAAATTAGATTATGGAATTAATTGGGATCAAATCAAAATAAATTAGGTAGAATTCATATTTTCACAATTACGTCTTTAATTTGTGCATCTTCCTATATTATAACGAAAAGGTTTTCATCTTTGAATCCCATTTGTAGTATTTGTATTAGAAAAGATAGATTAATGTTACGTATGCAAAAATTGTTCATAGATAAATCTCTTATAAATTTTAGAAACACTAAATAAATATACGTTTATACACTTCTATTCGTTTCCCTAAGCATGACACATAATCTTTTTATATAGGTCTTTTTGAATTGCTTACAGGTTGATTAACTTAATTTTAAAATACAACATGTTTTTAGCACACTAGATTAAAAAATATACTTATATTAAAAATATTTTAAAATCAATTTAAATATTTAAATATAATTTTATAAAAAATATTCGTTATCAATTTAAATATTTTAATATTTTAATATAAATTTTATAAAAAGTATTTATTATCAATTTAAATATTTTAATATTTATTTACATAAGTAAACAATAAAATAGTTGTGATTAACTTATATAAAAAACATCTAAGAAATAATCGTCATCAATACATGAAAATAAAGGGACATATCCACTCCACAAGACTCGAGGTATAAAACTAATTATCCAAAATGAAAGGTACAGTTTTTGGTCTCTATTTTTTACAACACTTATCTTGAATCTTGAACTGGATTAAAAGGTAAGGTAACCAGCCCAGAGTGCTAGAACAATAGATGAAGCACATTCAAATTGTTTTTGGCTTATTAAGTTTATTATTGTGTGTGAGTTACACTAATTGTGGAATTGATTATAAGGAGAAGACAAAAGATATTAGAGTGGAAGAAATTAGATTACGGAATTAATTGGGATCAAATTAAAATAAATTAGGTAGAATTCATATTTTCGAAATTACGTCTTTAATTTGTGCATCTTCCTATATTATAACGAAAAGGTTTTCATCTTTGAATCCCATTTGTAGTATTTGTATTAGAAAAGATAGATTAATGTTACGTATGCAAAAATTGTTCATAGATAAATCTCTTATAAATTTTAGAAAACACTAAATAAATATACGTTTATACACTTCTATTTGTTTCCCTAAGCATGACATATAATCGTTTTATAAAGGTCTTTTTGAATTGCTTACAGGTTGATTAACTTAATTTTAAAATACAACATGTTTTTAGCACACTAGATTAAAAAATGTACTTATATTAAAAATATTTTAAAATTTATGTAAATATTTCAATATAATTTTATAAAAAATATTCGTTATCAATTTAAATATTTTAATATTTTAATATAAATTTTATAAAAAATATTTATTATCAATTTAAATATTTTAATATTTATTTACCTAAGTAAACAATAAAATAGTTGTGATTAACTAATTTAAAAAACATCTAAGAAATAATCGTCATCAATACATGAAAATAAAGGGACATATCCACTACATAAGATTCGAGGTATACAACTAATTATCCAAAATGAAAGGTACAGTTTTTGGTCTCTATTTTTTACAACACTTATCTTGAATCTTGAACTGACTTAAAAGGTAAGGTAACCAGCCCAGAGTGCTACAACAATAGATGAAGTACATTCAAATTGTTTTCGGCTTAATAAGTTTATTATTGTGTGTGAGTTACACTAATTGTGGAATTGATTATAAGGAGAAGACAAAAGATATTAGAGTGGAAGAAATTAGATTATGGAATTAATTGGGATCAAATCAAAATAAATTAGGTAGAATTCATATTTTCACAATTACGTCTTTAATTTGTGCATCTTCCTATATTATAACGAAAAGGTTTTCATCTTTGAATCCCATTTGTAGTATTTGTATTAGAAAAGATAGATTAATGTTACGTATGCAAAAATTGTTCATAGATAAATCTCTTATAAATTTTAGAAAACACTAAATAAATATACGTTTATACACTTCTATTCGTTTCCCTAAGCATGCCACATAATCTTTTTATATAGGTCTTTTTGAATTGCTTACAGGTTGATTAACTTAATTTTAAAATACAACATGTTTTTAGCACACTAGATTAAAAAATATACTTATATTAAAAATATTTTAAAATTAATTTAAATATTTAACAATAATTTTATAAAAAATATTCGTTATCAATTTAAATATTTTAATATAAATGTTATAAAAAGTATTTATTATCAATTTAAATATTTTAATATTTATTTCCATAAGTAAACAATAAAATAGTTGTGATTAACTAATATAAAAAACATCTAAGAAATAATCGACATCAATATATGAAAATAAAGGGACATATCCACTCCACAAGACTCGAGGTATAAAACTAATTATCCAAAATGAAAGGTACAGTTTTTGGTCTCTATTTTTTACAACACTTATCTTGAATCTTGAACTGACTTAAAAGGTAAGGTAACCAGCCAAGAGTGCTAGAACAATAGATGAAGTACATTCAAATGGTTTTCGGCTTAATAAGTTTATTATTGTGTGTGAGTTACACTAATTGTGGAATTGATTATAAGGAGAAGACAAAAGATATTAGAGTGGAAGAAATTAGATTATGGAATTAATTGGGATCAAATCAAAATAAATTAGGTAGAATTCATATTTTCACAATTACGTCTTTAATTTGTGCATCTTCCTAAATTATAACGAAAAGGTTTTCATCTTTGAATCCCATTTGTAGTATTTGTATTAGAAAAGATAGATTAATGTTACATATGCAAAAATTGTTCATAGATAAATCTCTTATAAATTTTAGAAACACTAAATAAATATACGTTTATACACTTCTATTCGTTTCCCTAAGCATGACACATAATCTTTTTATATAGGTCTTTTTGAATTGCTTACAGGTTGATTAACTTAATTTTAAAATACAACATGTTTTTAGCACACTAGATTAAAAAATATACTTATATTAAAAATATTTTAAAATTAATTTAAATATTTAAATATAATTTTATAAAAAATATTCGTTATCAATTTAAATATTTTAATATTTTAATATAAATTTTATAAAAAGTATTTATTATCAATTTAAATATTTTAATATTTATTTACATAAGTAAACAATAAAATAGTTGTGATTAACTAATATAAAAAACATCTAAGAAATAATCGTCATCAATACATGAAAATAAAGGGACATATCCACTCCACAAGACTCGAGGTATAAAACTAATTATCCAAAATGAAAGGTACAGTTTTTGGTCTCTATTTTTTACAACACTTATCTTGAATCTTGAACTGGCTTAAAAGGTAAGGTAACCTGCCCAGAGTGCTAGAACAATAGATGAAGCACATTCAAATTGTTTTTGGCTTATTAAGTTTATTATTGTGTGTGAGTTACACTAATTGTGGAATTGATTATAAGGAGAAGACAAAAGATATTAGAGTGGAAGAAATTAGATTACGGAATTAATTGGGATCAAATTAAAATAAATTAGGTAGAATTCATATTTTCGAAATTACGTCTTTAATTTGTGCATCTTCCTATATTATAACGAAAAGGTTTTCATCTTTGAATCCCATTTGTAGTATTTGTATTAGAAAAGATAGATTAATGTTACGTATGCAAAAATTGTTCATAGATAAATCTCTTATAAATTTTAGAAAACACTAAATAAATATACGTTTATACACTTCTATTTGTTTCCCTAAGCATGACATATAATCGTTTTATAAAGGTCTTTTTGAATTGCTTACAGGTTGATTAACTTAATTTTAAAATACAACATGTTTTTAGCACACTAGATTAAAAAATGTACTTATATTAAAAATATTTTAAAATTTATGTAAATATTTCAATATAATTTTATAAAAAATATTCGTTATCAATTTAAATATTTTAATATTTTAATATAAATTTTATAAAAAATATTTATTATCAATTTAAATATTTTAATATTTATTTACCTAAGTAAACAATAAAATAGTTGTGATTAACTAATTTAAAAAACATCTAAGAAATAATCGTCATCAATACATGAAAATAAAGGGACATATCCACTCCATAAGATTCGAGGTATACAACTAATTATCCAAAATGAAAGGTACAGTTTTTGGTCTCTATTTTTTACAACACTTATCTTGAATCTTGAACTGACTTAAAAGGTAAGGTAACCAGCCCAGAGTGCTACAACAATAGATGAAGTACATTCAAATTGTTTTCGGCTTAATAAGTTTATTATTGTGTGTGAGTTACACTAATTGTGGAATTGATTATAAGGAGAAGACAAAAGATATTAGAGTGGAAGAAATTAGATTATGGAATTAATTGGGATCAAATCAAAATAAATTAGGTAGAATTCATATTTTCACAATTACGTCTTTAATTTGTGCATCTTCCTATATTATAACGAAAAGGTTTTCATCTTTGAATCCCATTTGTAGTATTTGTATTAGAAAAGATAGATTAATGTTACGTATGCAAAAATTGTTCATAGATAAATCTCTTATAAATTTTAGAAACACTAAATAAATATACGTTTATACACTTCTATTCGTTTCCCTAAGCATGACACATAATCTTTTTATATAGGTCTTTTTGAATTGCTTACAGGTTGATTAACTTAATTTTAAAATACAACATGTTTTTAGCACACTAGATTAAAAAATATACTTATATTAAAAATATTTTAAAATTAATTTAAATATTTAAATATAATTTTATAAAAAATATTCGTTATCAATTTAAATATTTTAATATTTTAATATAAATTTTATAAAAAGTATTTATTATCAATTTAAATATTTTAATATTTATTTACATAAGTAAACAATAAAATAGTTGTGATTAACTTATATAAAAAACATCTAAGAAATAATCGTCATCAATACATGAAAATAAAGGGACATATCCACTCCACAAGACTCGAGGTATAAAACTAATTATCCAAAATGAAAGGTACAGTTTTTGGTCTCTATTTTTTACAACACTTATCTTGAATCTTGAACTGGCTTAAAAGGTAAGGTAACCAGCCCAGAGTGCTAGAACAATAGATGAAGCACATTCAAATTGTTTTTGGCTTATTAAGTTTATTATTGTGTGTGAGTTACACTAATTGTGGAATTGATTATAAGGAGAAGACAAAAGATATTAGAGTGGAAGAAATTAGATTACGGAATTAATTGGGATCAAATTAAAATAAATTAGGTAGAATTCATATTTTCGAAATTACGTCTTTAATTTGTGCATCTTCCTATATTATAACGAAAAGGTTTTCATCTTTGAATCCCATTTGTAGTATTTGTATTAGAAAAGATAGATTAATGTTACGTATGCAAAAATTGTTCATAGATAAATCTCTTATAAATTTTAGAAAACACTAAATAAATATACGTTTATACACTTCTATTTGTTTCCCTAAGCATGACATATAATCGTTTTATAAAGGTCTTTTTGAATTGCTTACAGGTTGATTAACTTAATTTTAAAATACAACATGTTTTTAGCACACTAGATTAAAAAATGTACTTATATTAAAAATATTTTAAAATTTATGTAAATATTTCAATATAATTTTATAAAAAATATTCGTTATCAATTTAAATATTTTAATATTTTAATATAAATTTTATAAAAAATATTTATTATCAATTTAAATATTTTAATATTTATTTACCTAAGTAAACAATAAAATAGTTGTGATTAACTAATTTAAAAAACATCTAAGAAATAATCGTCATCAATACATGAAAATAAAGGGACATATCCACTACATAAGATTCGAGGTATACAACTAATTATCCAAAATGAAAGGTACAGTTTTTGGTCTCTATTTTTTACAACACTTATCTTGAATCTTGAACTGACTTAAAAGGTAAGGTAACCAGCCCAGAGTGCTACAACAATAGATGAAGTACATTCAAATTGTTTTCGGCTTAATAAGTTTATTATTGTGTGTGAGTTACACTAATTGTGGAATTGATTATAAGGAGAAGACAAAAGATATTAGAGTGGAAGAAATTAGATTATGGAATTAATTGGGATCAAATCAAAATAAATTAGGTAGAATTCATATTTTCACAATTACGTCTTTAATTTGTGCATCTTCCTATATTATAACGAAAAGGTTTTCATCTTTGAATCCCATTTGTAGTATTTGTATTAGAAAAGATAGATTAATGTTACGTATGCAAAAATTGTTCATAGATAAATCTCTTATAAATTTTAGAAAACACTAAATAAATATACGTTTATACACTTCTATTCGTTTCCCTAAGCATGCCACATAATCTTTTTATATAGGTCTTTTTGAATTGCTTACAGGTTGATTAACTTAATTTTAAAATACAACATGTTTTTAGCACACTAGATTAAAAAATATACTTATATTAAAAATATTTTAAAATTAATTTAAATATTTAACTATAATTTTATAAAAAATATTCGTTATCAATTTAAATATTTTAATATAAATGTTATAAAAAGTATTTATTATCAATTTAAATATTTTAATATTTATTTCCATAAGTAATAAATAAAATAGTTGTGATTAACTAATATAAAAAACATCTAAGAAATAATCGACATCAATATATGAAAATAAAGGGACATATCCACTCCACAAGACTCGAGGTATAAAACTAATTATCCAAAATGAAAGGTACAGTTTTTGGTCTCTATTTTTTACAACACTTATCTTGAATCTTGAACTGACTTAAAAGGTAAGGTAACCAGCCAAGAGTGCTAGAACAATAGATGAAGTACATTCAAATGGTTTTCGGCTTAATAAGTTTATTATTGTGTGTGAGTTACACTAATTGTGGAATTGATTATAAGGAGAAGACAAAAGATATTAGAGTGGAAGAAATTAGATTATGGAATTAATTGGGATCAAATCAAAATAAATTAGGTAGAATTCATATTTTCACAATTACGTCTTTAATTTGTGCATCTTCCTATATTATAACGAAATGGTTTTCATCTTTGAATCCCATTTGTAGTATTTGTATTAGAAAAGATAGATTAATGTTACGTATGCAAAAATTGTTCATAGATAAATCTCTTATAAATTTTAGAAACACTAAATAAATATACGTTTATACACTTCTATTCGTTTCCCTAAGCATGACACAAAATCTTTTTATATAGGTCTTTTTGAATTGCTTACAGGTTGATTAACTTAATTTTAAAATACAACATGTTTTTAGCACACTAGATTAAAAAATATACTTATATTAAAAATATTTTAAAATTAATTTAAATATTTAAATATAATTTTATAAAAAATATTCGTTATCAATTTAAATATTTTAATATTTTAATATAAATTTTATAAAAAGTATTTATTATCAATTTAAATATTTTAATATTTATTTACATAAGCAAACAATAAAATAGTTGTGATTAACTAATATAAAAAACATCTAAGAAATAATCGTCATCAATACATGAAAATAAAGGGACATATCCACTCCACAAGACTCGAGGTATAAAACTAATTATCCAAAATGAAAGGTACAGTTTTTGGTCTCTATTTTTTACAACACTTATCTTGAATCTTGAACTGGCTTAAAAGGTAAGGTAACCAGCCCAGAGTGCTAGAACAATAGATGAAGCACATTCAAATTGTTTTTGGCTTATTAAGTTTATTATTGTGTGTGAGTTACACTAATTGTGGAATTGATTATAAGGAGAAGACAAAAGATATTAGAGTGGAAGAAATTAGATTACGGAATTAATTGGGATCAAATTAAAATAAATTAGGTAGAATTCATATTTTCGAAATTACGTCTTTAATTTGTGCATCTTCCTATATTATAACGAAAAGGTTTTCATCTTTGAATCCCATTTGTAGTATTTGTATTAGAAAAGATAGATTAATGTTACGTATGCAAAAATTGTTCATAGATAAATCTCTTATAAATTTTAGAAAACACTAAATAAATATACGTTTATACACTTCTATTTGTTTCCCTAAGCATGACATATAATCGTTTTATAAAGGTCTTTTTGAATTGCTTACAGGTTGATTAACTTAATTTTAAAATACAACATGTTTTTAGCACACTAGATTAAAAAATGTACTTATATTAAAAATATTTTAAAATTTATGTAAATATTTCAATATAATTTTATAAAAAATATTCGTTATCAATTTAAATATTTTAATATTTTAATATAAATTTTATAAAAAATATTTATTATCAATTTAAATATTTTAATATTTATTTACCTAAGTAAACAATAAAATAGTTGTGATTAACTAATTTAAAAAACATCTAAGAAATAATCGTCATCAATACATGAAAATAAAGGGACATATCCACTCCATAAGATTCGAGGTATACAACTAATTATCCAAAATGAAAGGTACAGTTTTTGGTCTCTATTTTTTACAACACTTATCTTGAATCTTGAACTGACTTAAAAGGTAAGGTAACCAGCCCAGAGTGCTACAACAATAGATGAAGTACATTCAAATTGTTTTCGGCTTAATAAGTTTATTATTGTGTGTGAGTTACACTAATTGTGGAATTGATTATAAGGAGAAGACAAAAGATATTAGAGTGGAAGAAATTAGATTATGGAATTAATTGGGATTAAATCAAAATAAATTAGGTAGAATTCATATTTTCACAATTACGTCTTTAATTTGTGCATCTTCCTATATTATAACGAAAAGGTTTTCATCTTTGAATCCCATTTGTAGTATTTGTATTAGAAAAGATAGATTAATGTTACGTATGCAAAAATTGTTCATAGATAAATCTCTTATAAATTTTAGAAAACACTAAATAAATATACGTTTATACACTTCTATTCGTTTCCCTAAGCATGACACATAATCTTTTTATATAGGTCTTTTTGAATTGCTTACAGGTTGATTAACTTAATTTTAAAATACAACATGTTTTTAGCACACTAGATTAAAAAATATACTTATATTAAAAATATTTTAAAATTAATTTAAATATTTAAATATAATTTTATAAAAAATATTCGTTATCAATTTAAATATTTTAATATTTTAATATAAATTTTATAAAAAGTATTTATTATCAATTTAAATATTTTAATATTTATTTACATAAGTAAACAATAAAATAGTTGTGATTAACTAATATAAAAAACATCTAAGAAATAATCGTCATCAATACATGAAAATAAAGGGACATATCCACTCCACAAGACTCGAGGTATAAAACTAATTATCCAAAATGAAAGGTACAGTTTTTGCTCTCTATTTTTTACAACACTTATCTTGAATCTTGAACTGGCTTAAAAGGTAAGGTAACCAGCCCAGAGTGCTAGAACAATAGATGAAGCACATTCAAATTGTTTTTGGCTTATTAAGTTTATTATTGTGTGTGAGTTACACTAATTGTGGAATTGATTATAAGGAGAAGACAAAAGATATTAGAGTGGACGAAATTAGATTACGGAATTAATTGGGATCAAATTAAAATAAATTAGGTAGAATTCATATTTTCACAATTACGTCTTTAATTTGTGCATCTTCCTATATTATAACGAAAAGGTTTTCATCTTTGAATCCCATTTGTAGTATTTGTATTAGAAAAGATAGATTAATGTTACGTATGCAAAAATTGTTCATAGATAAATCTCTTATAAATTTTAGAAAACACTAAATAAATATACGTTTATACACTTCTATTTGTTTCCCTAAGCATGACATATAATCTTTTTATAAAGGTCTTTTTGAATTGCTTACAGGTTGATTAACTTAATTTTAAAATACAACATGTTTTTAGCACACTAGATTAAAAAATGTACTTATATTAAAAATATTTTAAAATTAATTTAAATATTTAACTATAATTTTATAAAAAATATTCGTTATCAATTTAAATATTTTAATATAAATTTTATAAAAAGTATTTATTATCAATTTAAATATTTTAATATTTATTTCCATAAGTAAACAATAAAATAGTTGTGATTAACTAATATAAAAAACATCTAAGAAATAATCGACATCAATACATGAAAATAAAGGGACATATCCACTCCACAAGACTCGAGGTATAAAACTAATTATCCAAAATGAAAGGTACAGTTTTTGGTCTCTATTTTTTACAACACTTATCTTGAATCTTGAACTGACTTAAAAGGTAAGGTAACCAGCCAAGAGTGCTAGAACAATAGATGAAGTACATTCAAATGGTTTTCGGCTTAATAAGTTTATTATTGTGTGTGAGTTACACTAATTGTGGAATTGATTATAAGGAGAAGACAAAAGATATTAGAGTGGAAGAAATTAGATTATGGAATTAATTGGGATCAAATCAAATTAAATTAGGTAGAATTCATATTTTCACAATTACGTCTTTAATTTGTGCATCTTCCTATATTATAACGAAAAGGTTTTCATCTTTGATTCCCATTTGTAGTATTTGTATTAGAAAAGATAGATTAATGTTACGTATGCAAAAATTGTTCATAGATAAATCTCTTATAAATTTTAGAAAACACTAAATAAATATACGTTTATACACTTTTATTTGTTTCCCTAAGCATGACACATAATCTTTTTATAAAGGTCTTTTTGAATTGCTTACAGGTTGATTAACTTAATTTTAAAATACAACATGTTTTTAGCACACTAGATTAAAAAATATACTTATATTAAAAATATTTTAAAATTAATTTAAATATTTAAATATAATTTTATAAAAAATATTCGTTATCAATTTAAATATTTTAATATTTTAATATAAATTTTATAAAAAGTATTTATTATCAATTTAAATATTTTAATATTTATTTACATAAGTAAACAATAAAATAGTTGTGATTAACTAATATAAAAAACATCTAAGAAATAATCGTCATCAATACATGAAAATAAAGGGACATATCCACTCCACAAGACTCGAGGTATAAAACTAATTATCCAAAATGAAAGGTACAGTTTTTGGTCTCTATTTTTTACAACACTTATCTTGAATCTTGAACTGGCTTAAAAGGTAAGGTAACCAACCCAGAGTGCTAGAACGATAGATGAAGCACATTCAAATTGTTTTCGGCTTATTAAGTTTATTATTGTGTGTGAGTTACACTAATTGTGGAATTGATTATAAGGAGAAGACAAAAGATATTAGAGTGGAAGAAATTAGATTACGGAATTAATTGGGATCAAATTAAAATAAATTAGGTAGAATTCATATTTTCACAATTACGTCTTTAATTTGTGCATCTTCCTATATTATAACGAAAAGGTTTTCATCTTTGAATCCCATTTGTAGTATTTGTATTAGAAAAGATAGATTAATGTTACGTATGCAAAAATTGTTCATAGATAAATCTCTTATAAATTTTAGAAAACACTAAAAAAATATACGTTTATACACTTCTATTTGTTTCCCTAAGCATGACACATAATCTTTTTATAAAGGTCTTTTTGAATTGCTTACAGGTTGATTAACTTAATTTTAAAATACAACATGTTTTTAGCACACTAGATTAAAAAATGTACTTATATTAAAAATATTTTAAAATTTATGTAAATATTTCAATATAATTTTATAAAAAATATTCGTTATCAATTTAAATATTTTAATATTTTAATATTTTAATATAAATTTTATAAACAATATTTATTATCAATTTAAATATTTTAATATTTATTTACCTAAGTAAACAATAAAATAGTTGTGATTAACTAATTTAAAAAACATCTAAGAAATAATCGTCATCAATACATGAAAATAAAGGGACATATCCACTCCATAAGATTCGAGGTATACAACTAATTATCCAAAATGAAAGGTACAGTTTTTGGTCTCTATTTTTTACAACACTTATCTTGAATCTTGAACTGACTTAAAAGGTAAGGTAACCAGCCCAGAGTGCTACAACAATAGATGAAGTACATTCAAATTGTTTTCGGCTTAATAAGTTTGTTATTGTGTGTGAGTTACACTAATTGTGGAATTGATTATAAGGAGAAGACAAAAGATATTAGAGTGGATGAAATTAGATTATGGAATTAATTGGGATCAAATCAAAATAAATTAGGTAGAATTCATATTTTCACAATTACGTCTTTAATTTGTGCATCTTCCTATATTATAACGAAAAGGTTTTCATCTTTGAATCCCATTTGTAGTATTTGTATTAGAAAAGATAGATTAATGTTACGTATGCAAAAATTGTTCATAGATAAATCTCTTATAAATTTTAGAAAACACTAAATAAATATACGTTTATACACTTCTATTTGTTTCCCTAAGCATGACACATAATCTTTTTATATAGGTCTTTTTGAATTGCTTACAGGTTGATTAACTTAATTTTAAAATACAACATGTTTTTAGCACACTAGATTAAAAAATATACTTATATTAAAAATATTTTAAAATTAATTTAAATATTTAAATATAATTTTATAAAAAATATTCGTTATCAATTTAAATATTTTAATATTTTAATATAAATTTTATAAAAAGTATTTATTATCAATTTAAATATTTTAATATTTATTTACATAAGTAAACAATAAAATAGTTGTGATTAACTAATATAAAAAACATCTAAGAAATAATCGTCATCAATACATGAAAATAAAGGGACATATCCACTCCACAAGACTCGAGGTATAAAACTAATTATCCAAAATGAAAGGTACAGTTTTTGGTCTCTATTTTTTACAACACTTATCTTGAATCTTGAACTGGCTTAAAAGGTAAGGTAACCAGCCCAGAGTGCTAGAACAATAGATGAAGCACATTGAAATTGTTTTTGGCTTATTAAGTTTATTATTGTGTGTGAGTTACACTAATTGTGGAATTGATTATAAGGAGAAGACAAAAGATATTAGAGTGGACGAAATTAGATTACGGAATTAATTGGGATCAAATTAAAATAAATTAGGTAGAATTCATATTTTCGAAATTACATCTTTAATTTGTGCATCTTCCTATATTATAACGAAAAGGTTTTCATCTTTGAATCCCATTTGTAGTATTTGTATTAGAAAAGATAGATGAATGTTACGTATGCAAAAATTGTTCATAGATAAATCTCTTATAAATTTTAGAAAACACTAAATAAATATACGTTTATACACTTCTATTTGTTTCCCTAAGCATGACATATAATCTTTTTATAAAGGTCTTTTTGAATTGCTTACAGGTTGATTAACTTAATTTTAAAATACAACATGTTTTTAGCACACTAGATTAAAAAATGTACTTATATTAAAAATATTTTAAAATTAATTTAAATATTTAACTATAATTTTATAAAAAATATTCGTTATCAATTTAAATATTTTAATATAAATTTTATAAAAAGTATTTATTATCAATTTAAATATTTTAATATTTATTTCCATAAGTAAACAATAAAATAGTTGTGATTAACTAATATAAAAAACATCTAAGAAATAATCGACATCAATACATGAAAATAAAGGGACATATCCACTCCACAAGACTCGAGGTATAAAACTAATTATCCAAAATGAAAGGTACAGTTTTTGGTCTCTATTTTTTACAACACTTATCTTGAATCTTGAACTGACTTAAAAGGTAAGGTAACCAGCCAAGAGTGCTAGAACAATAGATGAAGTACATTCAAATGGTTTTCGGCTTAATAAGTTTATTATTGTGTGTGAGTTACACTAATTGTGGAATTGATTATAAGGAGAAGACAAAAGATATTAGAGTGGAAGAAATTAGATTATGGAATTAATTGGGATCAAATCAAATTAAATTAGGTAGAATTCATATTTTCACAATTACGTCTTTAATTTGTGCATCTTCCTATATTATAACGAAAAGGTTTTCATCTTTGATTCCCATTTGTAGTATTTGTATTAGAAAAGATAGATTAATGTTACGTATGCAAAAATTGTTCATAGATAAATCTCTTATAAATTTTAGAAAACACTAAATAAATATACGTTTATACACTTTTATTTGTTTCCCTAAGCATGACACATAATCTTTTTATAAAGGTCTTTTTGAATTGCTTACAGGTTGATTAACTTAATTTTAAAATACAACATGTCTTTAGCACACTAGATTAAAAAATATACTTATATTAAAAATATTTTAAAATTAATTTAAATATTTAAATATAATTTTATAAAAAATATTCGTTATCAATTTAAATATTTTAATATTTTAATATAAATTTTATAAAAAGTATTTATTATCAATTTAAATATTTTAATATTTATTTACATAAGTAAACAATAAAATAGTTGTGATTAACTAATATAAAAAACATCTAAGAAATAATCGTCATCAATACATGAAAATAAAGGGACATATCCACTCCACAAGACTCGAGGTATAAAACTAATTATCCAAAATGAAAGGTACAGTTTTTGGTCTCTATTTTTTACAACACTTATCTTGAATCTTGAACTGGCTTAAAAGGTAAGGTAACCAGCCCAGAGTGCTAGAACGATAGATGAAGCACATTCAAATTGTTTTCGGCTTATTAAGTTTATTATTGTGTGTGAGTTACACTAATTGTGGAATTGATTATAAGGAGAAGACAAAAGATATTAGAGTGGAAGAAATTAGATTACGGAATTAATTGGGATCAAATTAAAATAAATTAGGTAGAATTCATATTTTCACAATTACGTCTTTAATTTGTGCATCTTCCTATATTATAACGAAAAGGTTTTCATCTTTGAATCCCATTTGTAGTATTTGTATTAGAAAAGATAGATTAATGTTACGTATGCAAAAATTGTTCATAGATAAATCTCTTATAAATTTTAGAAAACACTAAAAAAATATACGTTTATACACTTCTATTTGTTTCCCTAAGCATGACACATAATCTTTTTATAAAGGTCTTTTTGAATTGCTTACAGGTTGATTAACTTAATTTTAAAATACAACATGTTTTTAGCACACTAGATTAAAAAATGTACTTATATTAAAAAAATTTTTAAAATTTATGTAAATATTTCAATATAATTTTATAAAAAATATTCGTTATCAATTTAAATATTTTAATATTTTAATATAAATTTTATAAAAAGTATTTATTATCAATTTAAATATTTTAATATTTATTTACATAAGTAAACAATAAAATAGTTGTGATTAACTAATTTAAAAAACATCTAAGAAATAATCGTCATCAATACATGAAAATAAAGGGACATATCCACTCCACAAGACTCGAGGTATAAAACTAATTATCCAAAATGAAAGGTACAGTTTTTGGTCTTTATTTTTTACAACACTTATCTTGAATCTTGAACTGGCTTAAAAGGTAAGGTAACCAGCCCAGAGTGCTAGAACAATAGATGAAGCACATTCAAATTGTTTTTGGCTTATTAAGTTTATTATTGTGTGTGAGTTACACTAATTGTGGAATTGATTATAAGGAGAAGACAAAAGATATTAGAGTGGAAGAAATTAGATTACGGAATTAATTGGGATCAAATTAAAATAAATTAGGTAGAATTCATATTTTCGAAATTACGTCTTTAATTTGTGCATCTTCCTATATTATAACGAAAAGGTTTTCATCTTTGAATCCCATTTGTAGTATTTGTATTAGAAAAGATAGATTAATGTTACGTATGCAAAAATTGTTCATAGATAAATCTCTTATAAATTTTAGAAAACACTAAATAAATATACGTTTATACACTTCTATTTGTTTCCCTAAGCATGACATATAATCGTTTTATAAAGGTCTTTTTGAATTGCTTACAGGTTGATTAACTTAATTTTAAAATACAACATGTTTTTAGCACACTAGATTAAAAAATGTACTTATATTAAAAATATTTTAAAATTAATTTAAATATTTAAATATAATTTTATAAAAAATATTCGTTATCAATTTAAATATTTTAATATAAATTTTATAAAAAGTATTTATTATCAATTTAAATATTTTAATATTTATTTCCATAAGTAAACAATAAAATAGTTGTGATTAACTAATATAAAAAACATCTAAGAAATAATCGACATCAATACATGAAAATAAAGGGACATATCCACTCCACAAGACTCGAGGTATAAAACTAATTATCCAAAATGAAAGGTACAGTTTTTGGTCTCTATTTTTTACAACACTTATCTTGAATCTTGAACTGACTTAAAAGGTAAGGTAACCAGCCAAGAGTGCTAGAACAATAGATGAAGTACATTCAAATGGTTTTCGGCTTAATAAGTTTATTATTGTGTGTGAGTTACACTAATTGTGGAATTGATTATAAGGAGAAGACAAAAGATATTAGAGTGGAAGAAATTAGATTATGCAATTAATTGGGATCAAATAAAAATAAATTAGGTAGAATTCATATTTTCACAATTACGTCTTTAATTTGTGCATCTTCCTATATTATAACGAAAAGGTTTTCATCTTTGATTCCCATTTGTAGTATTTGTATTAGAAAAGATAGATTAATGTTACGTATGCAAAAATTGTTCATAGATAAATCTCTTATAAATTTTAGAAAACACTAAATAAATATACGTTTATACACTTTTATTTGTTTCCCTAAGTATGACACATAATCTTTTTATAAAGGTCTTTTTGAATTGCTTACAGGTTGATTAACTTAATTTTAAAATACAACATGTTTTTAGCACACTAGATTAAAAAATATACTTATATGAAAAATATTTTAAAATTAATTTAAATATTTAAATATAATTTTATAAAAAATATTCGTTATCAATTTAAATATTTTAATATTTTAATATAAATTTTATAAAAAGTATTTATTATCAATTTAAATATTTTAATATTTATTTACATAAGTAAACAATAAAATAGTTGTGATTAACTAATATAAAAAACATCTAAGAAATAATCGTCATCAATACATGAAAATAAAGGGACATATCCACTCCACAAGACTCGAGGTATAAAACTAATTATCCAAAATGAAAGGTACAGTTTTTGGTCTCTATTTTTTACAACACTTATCTTGAATCTTGAACTGGCTTAAAAGGTAAGGTAACCAGCCCAGAGTGCTAGAACAATAGATGAAGCACATTCAAATTGTTTTTGGCTTATTAAGTTTATTATTGTGTGTGAGTTACACTAATTGTGGAATTGATTATAAGGAGAAGACAAAAGATATTAGAGTGGACGAAATTAGATTACGGAATTAATTGGGATCAAATTAAAATAAATTAGGTAGAATTCATATTTTCGAAATTACGTCTTTAATTTGTGCATCTTCCTATATTATAACGAAAAGGCTTTCATCTTTGAATCCCATTTGTAGTATTTGTATTAGAAAAGATAGATTAATGTTACGTATGCAAAAATTGTTCATAGATAAATCTCTTATAAATTTTAGAAAACACTAAATAAATATACGTTTATACACTTCTATTTGTTTCCCTAAGCATGACATATAATCTTTTTATAAAGGTCTTTTTGAATTGCTTACAGGTTGATTAACTTAATTTTAAAATACAACATGTTTTTAGCACACTAGATTAAAAAATGTACTTATATTAAAAATATTTTAAAATTAATTTAAATATTTAAATATAATTTTATAAAAAATATTCGTTATCAATTTAAATATTTTAATATAAATTTTATAAAAAGTATTTATTATCAATTTAAATATTTTAATATTTATTTACATAAGTAAACAATAAAATAGTTGTGATTAACTAATATAAAAAACATCTAAGAAATAATCGACATCAATACATGAAAATAAAGGGACATATCCACTCCACAAGACTCGAGGTATAAAACTAATTATCCAAAATGAAAGGTACAGTTTTTGTCTCTATTTTTTACAACACTTATCTTGAATCTTGAACTGACTTAAAAGGTAAGGTAACCAGCCCAGAGTGCTAGAACAATAGATGAAGCACATTCAAATTGTTTTCGGCTTAATAAGTTTATTATTGTGTGTGAGTTACACTAATTATGGAATTGATTATAAGAAGAAGACAAAAGATATTATAGTGGAAGAAATTAGATTACGGAATTAATTGGGATCAAATTAAAATAAATTAGGTAAAATTCATATTTTCACAATTACGTCTTTAATTTGTGCATCTTCCTATATTATAACGAAAAGGTTTTCATCTTTGAATCCCATTTGTAGTATTTGTATTAGAAAAGATAGATTAATGTTACGTATGCAAAAATTGTTCATAGATAAATCTGTTATAAATTTTAGAAAACACTAAATAAATATACGTTTATACAATTCTATTTGTTTCCCTAAGCATGACGCATAACCTTTTTCTAAATGTCATTTTGAATTGCTTACAGGTTGATTAACTTAATTTTAAAATACAACATATTTTTAGCACACTAGATTAAAAAATGTACTTATATTAAAAATATTTTAAAATTAATTTAAATATTTAAATATAATTTTATATAAAATATTCGTTATCAATTTAAATATTTTAATATTTTAATATAAATTTTATAAAAAATATTTATTATCAATTTAAATATTTTAATATTTATTTACATAAGTAAACAATAAAGTAGTTGTGATTAACTAATATAAAAAACATCTAAGAAATAATCGTCATCAATACATGAAAATAAAGGGACATATCCACTCCACAAGACTCGAGGTATAAAACTAATTATCCAAAATGAAAGGTACAGTTTTTTGTCTCTATTTTTTACAACACTTATTGTAATACCCCGTAAATTATTTTACTCTGGATAATATTCGTATGATCAACTGGGTTCCGGTTTACTCTGAGAATTTATTGGATAAAATAATTAGAGTAAACTGATGAGCTCAGAGCATATCAAATTAATATTATCTGACCCTGAGGTTTTAATTATTGGAGCTTTAGAGACTAATTGGACATTTAAGTTAGTTGTACTAACTAAATGATTTTCTCTATATATCATTTCATTTTCTTTTCCTTTTCATTTGGTGGAAAAATGTAATACCCCATATTATCTAATTGCTCAATTGGATATCAGATGAGATCAGATGAGTATTTATGTGCTCTTCTTTGGTATATTGGATTAATGGAATCCTCTAAGTACTTTAAGTATTGACATTAGGGATCAATAGAGCAACTGATGAACTCTAAAGAGATCAATTATTTAAATTCGAGAAAAGATTTCAAGATAACTCTAATAATTGATCTATTGGGTGGAGACGCCAAAATATCAATTGGGGATATTTTTCCCTATTGGATTTATATTATATAATAATAGTATAATATATGTATATATTTGGAAAGAGAAAGAAAAAGAGAAAAAGAAGAAGTTAGTAAAGAAGAAAAAGAAAAGGAAAAAGGAAAGAAGAGAAAGAGAGAAAATGGAGAAGATGAAGAAGAGAAACCCATGGATCATCAGCATCTTCTTCAAACTCCTCTTCGATTATCAGGTGGGTTCTAGTTAGACACTCTAAGTGCTAGAAACTCCCGAATTAGAATTAGGTTAAATTGAGAGAAAATGAAATCTACCGGATAAAATGCGGTATAAACTGTGTAGTATACTCATTAGCCACGTATGATCATCTGTTAATGCATGTTTGTATGTTGGGTGAAGTTTTGGATGGGTTTTTGGTCCCAAAGCTCTATTTTCACGCTGCTGGGAAACCCAATTTTCGCAGGTTCGCACTGCGAGTCCCCTAGCGAAGGGGAAAGCGAGCATTCGCTGGTTACTCGCACGGCGAAGGTGAGGGCGAACAGTCGCCAGAGGTTCGCACTGCGAACTTTACCTTGTTTTGGTTCTGCCACGATTCGTCAGACGCTCGCACTACGAATGGGGTAGCGAACCCAGTGTTGTTGAGGCATTCCCTGGGAGATTCGAACTGCGAATGAGAGAGCGAGCATTCGTTGGAGCTTCGTAAAGCGAACATGACAGCTTTTCCGTTTTCTTTCCTTCATAACTTTTGATCTATAACTCGGATCGGGACGTTCTTGGTGTCATTAGAAAGCTATGACGACCCTCTACCAGATAAAAAAGTGGAAATATTGGGTATGATGTGGGATAAATTAGTTAGAGGAAAATGAAGGAAAGTGATGTTTTGTGAAACGTTGGAATTGATATCTTTTGGATCATAAGTCTGATTGCGGCGTAGGGATAGCCGTTAGAAAGCCGTGGAAATATCCTACGGGATAAGAGTGGGAATATTGATTTTAGATACCCGGTTAAATGAATCGGAGGAAAATCAAAATGATGTTTTATATGATTGAATCATTATGTGTGATTCCATTATACAAATGTAATATGCTTTTGTATGACTTGTGATTGAATTATTATATGTGATTCAAATGTGCAATTGTAATATGCTTTGCCTATTATTGATATTAAACCTGATTGAAAATAAATGCATGTTAAAATATGAAATAGAAAGAGTGAGGAAACCTTACCCCACAACATGATAGTGGAACCTAGTACTGAGCTAGGAAATTGTTGAATAACCTAATGACAACGCTCGTGCAAGAGAGGTCGAGGCGTGTGTCTGACGACGCTCGTGCAAGAGAGGCTGAGGCGTGCGTCTAATACCGAATGGTATAGAAATGAGTGAAACACTAGTATGGAACATATGTATTTGTTATGTTTTATTGTTAAAGGCAAAAGAGGCCTAAAGGCTAATGTGGCCTTGTGATTGTCGAATACAATCACGTTGTGTATATGATCACGTAATCGTAACCATTTATCTTGAGGTGTAGTTTCATGAGACTCGAGCTCCTCCTCTGAAACGTATGCACAATTACTTGGCAGGTTTGATTCCCGCGTGTAGTACGAATGAAGCCTATATGGTAAAGAGACTTGTGATGGTTAACAGGCCATGAGAAGTAACGGTTCACGGTTAACAGGCCGATGATCCCGAATCCATTTCGTATGCCAAGTAACTACAAGGATCCATGACTCGGGTCGACTTCTAGACGTAGAAGTGGACGGGAAAAGGGGATGCCTTGGTATAGGTTATCGATTAGTGAGTTTCTTGAGTTAACAGGCTCAGGACATATTTCGATTCGTAAGGAATCTTGAGTTAACAGGCTAAGGACATAATTCCTTTCGTGTGATTTTGATGAGTTAACAGACTCATGATATGTTTCCATATAGTGTGAGATTGTGAGATTGTGTACTCAAGGTCAGTTCCCTTCCCTTGACTTGAGTTAGGATTGATAGAACCTTGTAAAGCCGAGAGGATTTATAAGATAGGGAACTCACTGAGATTTGATGTATCTCACCCCACTATAGTTGCTATATTTCAGGTACGGTTTGCAGGTTTGATTTACAAGTGGAGCTATGCTTGGATGTTTCAAGAGAAGCTTAGTTGAGCTTATTCCGCTGTGTATTTGTTGTATACAATTGAGGATATTGTATATTGATCTTAGTTTTTATTGTTTTGGCTAGTTTCCACATCTTGTTCCATATGTTGTATTTATGTTTTAGAAATGGACAAGTATGCGAACTACGTCATTAGGCACTTTTGATGTGTCAGTACCAAATAAAATGCTTGTATTGTATTATTCTAGATATATATTATACAGGGCATTACAAAAAAGATAGAAAGAAAGAAAGAAGGAGAAGGAAAGGAAAGAAAAGAAGAAGAAAACCTAAGAGAAGAAGAACCTTGGAATCATCATCTACTCTTCATCAATTCATCTCATCTTCTCCATCATCATTCTCTATTCAAGGTGGGTTCTAGATAGATGCTTTAGTGTAGAGTTTCTTGAGTTTAGAGTTAGGTTAGATTTTGTGAGAAAATGAGTAAACTTGCTAAAATTATGAATCTAACGGTTAAAAATCGAGATAAATGGCGTAGTATAATCGTAATATGAATATGAACATTGTTGATACTTGTTTTTGTTTGGAAAAGTTGGGTTTTTGAGGTTTGGAACCATGTAAACCACAGCAGAAAATTCTGCTTCTGGTACGATTCTCCAGTCGAATCAGGGTTCGCCAGGCGAATGAGGTCTCGCCACTGGTTCGCCGGGCGATGTGCTGGCGAGGAGGGATTTGCCAGGCGAAATACTAAGTCGCCAGGCGAGAATCATGAAACAGAATATGTGTTGGCTACTGGAACTAGTGGATTTTCAAGAATTTGGTTTCGCCGCTGCTTCGCCGGGCGAAGTGTTGGCGAAGAGGGATTCGCCAGGCAAAATCCTTGCTCGCCAGGCGAATCTGGCTGTTTCTTAATAATTTTCTTTTCTTCAGAAATCCATAACTTTTGTTTCGTATATCCGATTTAAGTGTTCTTGGTACCGCTAGAGAGCTATGAAAATACTCTATCTAATGGAAGTGAAAAATACTAGTTTTGATGCCCGATTAAGTAATCGGAGGGAACCAGAATTGGTGTAACTTGTGATATGTTGAATTATGTGATTCCATTATATAATTGACTTGTGTTTACCTATTTCTCTTGTTGTTAAGCATGTATAAGAGTGTATGCACGTTAAAATACGAAATAAGTAGAGTGAGGAATATTACCATAACCTATATTGGAACCTAGTAATGGCTAGGAAAATGAGGAATAACATAACGACGACGCTCGTCCATGAGAGGCCGAGGCGTGCGTCTATTACCGAACGGTATAGAAGGAATAAGGCACTAGCATGGAACACGTGTAGCTATTACGTTTAATTAGGAAAGGCAAAAGAGGCCTAAAGGCCAATGTGGCCTAGAATTGTTGTATACAATTATGCTTGTATGTGAAATCACGAAATCGCAACCATTCCCCATTATGTGTCGTTTCATGAGTAACGAGCTCCTCTGGAATGAATGCACGATTACTTGGTAGGTTTGATTCCCAATGTTATAGTACGAATGGAACCTATATGGTAAAGAGACTTGTGACGGTGTACGAGCCGTGTGAAGTGACGAATTAAGGTGATAACATGTCCCTTAACTCCAAATCCATCTCGTATGCCAAGTAATCTACGAGGATCCATGACTCGTTCCGACTTCTAGACGTAGAAGAGGGCGGGAAGAAGGGATGCCTTGATAGGGTTGACGATAGTGATAACTTTTGAGTCAGAGGACTCAATAACGTGTTTCCATATAGTGTGTGTGAGTACTCAAAGTCGTTTCCCTTCCCCTTGGCTTGAGTTAGGATTGGCTTGAACCTTGTAAAGCTGAGAGAATCCATAAGATAGGGAACTCACTGAGATTTGATGTATCTCACCCCTTGTTGTTGATTATATTACAGGTACTACAAGTTCCGCGAAGGGTAAGGACAAAGTTGTTTGACTTTCCTTACTATCATAGCTTTTTGGGATGGCAAGACTTCCGTTGTGAAGATTATTTTGAGATCATTATTTGATCTAGTTTTTAGTGTGTTTGAACATCTTATATATATATATATATATATATATATATATATATATATATATATATATATATATATATATATATATATAGTGCCATAGTTTTTTTTATGTAGTATTTTGGGGTATGTATATGTATAATGTGTTAACTAGGGACTTATGGTATTTCAGTACCAAAACGTGAATTCATGTATGATATGGATGCCTTGATGTATTATATTATATATGGGTGTTGCAGTTGGTATCAGAGCAGGTCGTATCCTCGACCTAGCCATGAAATAGTATGAGTATTTCTTTCCGTTTCGTATGTGTTGTGTCGCCATTGGTCTTACGTGTTATATTTATGGTATTGAGCCTGATCAACTTAATCCTGTCTGTATGACATTTAGGAACATGCCCGACGGGCACAGAAACAATCGTGGTAGACCCAGAACCACTCCGGCAGGGACTAATCCGCCAGGCGGCGAGGAAAATGTTCCATGGCCTCAGTTTCTGCAACAGATGCAACAACACCAGAATCAGTTTATGCAACAAATGGTACAACAAGTGGCTGGGGGTCTGCATCTTCCTGTGGTTGTTCCAGATGCTACAGGCGGAAGCTTTAGGGATTTCATCTGTATGAATCCTCCAGAATTTCAGGGAGGGTTACATCTTGTAAAGGCTCACGAGTGGATAGCTGGCATGGAAAGGATTTTCTTGATAGTCCAGTGCAGTGAGGAAAATAAGGTGGTTTTCGCTTCTCACTTGTTGAAGGGTCCTGCCATGAGGTGGTGGGAGAGTGCCTCAGCCTTGATGACTATTCAAGAGGTACCTAAGGTATGGGAGCAGTTCAAGATTAATTTTATGGAGAAGTATTTCCCAAGTTCCTTAAGGACCCAGAAGGAATTTGAATTTCAACAGTTAAGACAGGGTACCTTGACCTTAGCTGCTTATGCGGAGAGGTTTGAGGTTATGGCTGCTTATTCTAGGCAGGCTATGTATGCTTCGGACGAGAGGTGGAAAATTGACCAATTTCTGTTTGGTTTGAGGGCTGAAATTTCACATAGCGTGTCTCAGAGGGAGTTCACTAGCTATGCCGAAATGTTAAGGCAGTGCTACGTGGCAGAACATAGCTTGAAGAAGGTGCAAGTGGAAGGAGAGTTGAGTAGGTTAAATCAAGGTGATCGTGGAAGATTGAATCAACAATTTAGATCGAGACAACAAGCTTTTAAAGGGAAACAAGTTTAGAGTTCTAGGACTAGTATACCTCCGGTATGTCGTATTTGTGGAAAGAATCATCATGGTAGATGTCGCTTCGAAGGAGTGAAGTGTCATCGGTGTCACAAGGTGGGTCACATGGCAAGAGATTGTCCTCAGTATAGGAACCAAACTCAAGAAAAGATTACCGGCCGAGTGTATACCTTGGATGCGAGGAAGGCAAAGGGTGATAACTCTTTGATTGCTGGTACGTGTTTCATTAACGGGAATCCTTGCTTTGTATTATTTGATTGTGGAGCCACACACTCTTTTGTATCGATACAGTGTGTGAAGCGACTTGGGTTGCAAGCTATTCCGTTGTCTCCACCCATGGTGGTTACTACTGCCATGGATGAGATAGTTGAAACACCTTTAATGTGTAAGAATTGTGTTTTATCTGTGGATGGAAGAGTTTTTTAGATTGATTTGATTTGCTTTCCACTTAAGAAAGTGGATGTTGTTTTGGGAATGGATTGGCTTTCTGCAAATTCGGTATTTATCAGTTGTGAGGAAAAGCTAATCATTATTCCATCCGTAGAGGCTACTCCGAAGGATGTATTAACTACTATTTTAGAAGGTACGGTTGGAATGATAAATTTCTTGTTTGAGGAGGAAAAATCTGTTCTTTTGATTCTCACTAAGGAGGAGAGTAGCAACCTTCAGGTTTTGAGTATTCCAGTAGTCTGTGAGTTTCCCGAAGTTTTCCCCGAGGATATCACTTCTCTTCCTCCGGAGAGGGAAGTGGAATTCTCTATTGACCTGATATCGGGAACGGCTCTAATATCCATTTCTCCGTATCGAATGGCACCACTTAAGTTAAGAGAACTAAAGGATCAATTGGAAGTGTTGATGGCTAAGCATTTTGTTCGACCAAGTGTTTCGCCCTGGGGAGCTCCAGTGTTGTTGGTAAAGAAGAAGGATGGTGGAATGCGGTTGTGTATTGATTACCGTCAGTTGAATAAGGTCACCATCAAGAACAAATACCCATTGCCAAGGATAGACGACCTGTTAGATCAATTGAAGGGAGCCTGTGTGTTCTCGAAGATTGATTTACGGTCGGGTTATCATTAGATTCGTGTGAAGAGTTCAGATGTACCAAAGACCGCATTTAGAACCCGTTATGGTCATTATGAATTCCTAGTAATGCCTTTCGGTGTGACGAATGCTCCTGCAGTTTTTATGGATTATATGAATCGGATATTTCAACCTTATTTGGACCAATTTGTAGTGATCTTCATTGATGACATTCTTGTTTATTCTCGTGATCCTCAAGAGCATGGAGAACACCTAAGAATCGTTTTATCCATCTTACAAGAGAGACAACTTTTTGCTAAGCTAAGCAAGTGTGAGTTTTGGATGTCGGAGGTTAATTTTCTTGGTCATGTCATATCTCAGGGAGGATCAAAAGTTGAAGCAGTGATTAATTGGGAGAGACCAAAGAATGTTTTCGAAGTTAGAAGTTTCTTGGGATTGGCAGGTTATTACAGAAGGTTTATCAAAGGGTTTTCTCTATTGGCTTTACCAATGACGAAACTTACTCGAAAGGATTGTCCGTATGAGTGGGATTCGACTTGTGAACGAAGTTTTATGAGTTTGAAGGAAAGATTGACGACCGCTCCTGTCTTGATTATTCCTGATCCTAGTAAGTCGTATGAGGTGTTTTGTGACGCATCGAAGATGGGATTAGGAGGTGTGTTAATGCAAGATGGTCATGTGGTGGCTTATACTTCTCGATAAATAAAAGTTCATGAAGAGAACTATCCAACGTATGATTTGGAATTGGCGACAGTTGTGTTTACACTGAAAGTGTGGCGTCATTATTTGTATGGGGTACATTTTGAGATGTTCAGCGACCACAAGAGCTTAAAGTATCTTTTTGACCAGAAAGAGTTGAACATGCGTCAAAGGAGATGGATGGAGTATTTGAAAGATTATGATTTGGAACTAAAGTACCATCCGGGTAAAGCGAATAAAGTGGTGGATTCTTTAAGCAAGAAAGTGTTACATAATGCCGAGTTGATGATGTTAGAGTATACCTTATTGGAAAAGTTTCGAGATCTCAATCTCCAATTTGTTTGGACTCCTAACTGTGTGATTATGGGAAATTTGGATGTCAATTCTACCCTTAAAGAGGAAATCCAACAAGGACAAATATTGGATGAGAGGTTGCAAGAAGTGTTAGTTCAACTGGGTTTCGTGCGGGCTACCGACGAAATCATTTTGTTTAACCAAAGGATTTGTATTCTGGATGATGCGATGTTGAAAAGAAGGATTTTGGAAGAAGCGCGTAAGGGTGCTTTTACTATACATCCTGGTTCTTCGAAGATGTATCAAGATTTAAAAAGGGACTATTGGTGGTCCGGTATGAACGAAGATATTGCAATGTACGTATCGGAATGTGTGGTATGCCAACAAGTGAAGATTGAACACCAAATACCGGGTGGCTTACTACAACCGTTAGAAATTCCGGTATGGAAGTGGGATAGTATTTCTATGGACTTTGCAGTTGGATTACCCTGTGCCTAAGGTGGTTATGATTCGATTTGGGTAATTGTGGATTGGTTGACGAAACATGTGCATTTCTTAGCCGTAAAGACTACCTACAAGGCGAGTCATCTCGCAAAGTTGTTCATTTCAGAAATTGTGAGGTTGCATGGTATTCCTTCTAGTATTGTTTCAGATAGAGATCCAAAGTTTACTTCAAGATTTTGGAGAGCTTTTCAACAAGCTATGGGAACGAAGTTGTGTTTGAGCACGTCGAATCATCAGCAAACGGATGGTCAGACGGAACGGGCAATACAAAATATGGAAGATATGTTAAGGGATTGTGTGCTTGAAAGTGGAGGAAATTGGATAGAAATTTTACCGTTGATTGAGTTCTCTTATAATAACAGTTATCATGCAAGTATTGGTATGGCTCCTTATGAGGCATTGTATGGAAGGAAATGTAGGACGCCATTGTGTTAGGCGGAAGTTGGCGAAGATAGAATTTGGGACCCGAGGTTATCCAAGAGACTACGGAAAAGATTAGAATGATCAGTGATAAAGTTAAACAAGCACAAGATCGTTAGAAAAGTTACGCGGATAACCGTAGAAGACCTTTGGAGTTTGATAAGGGTGATCATGTGTTTTTGAAAGTTACTCCGAAATTGAGAATGAAAGGACCGTTTAAGTCGCGGAAGTTAAGTCCAAGATATGTGGGACCATATCAAATTTTAGAAAGAATTGGTGAAGTAGCTTACAGATTAGCCTTACCTCCTTCTCTGTCAGAGATGCACGATGTTTTTCATATATCTCAACTTCAGAAGTTTGTCCCAGATCCTCTTCAGCCAATTCTACTAGATGCAGTGGAGATAGAAGCAGATTTAACGTTTGAGCCTCAACCGAGTCATATCACAGGAAGAGAAACTAAGGTGTTAAGGATTAAAGAGATTCCTCTTGTTAAGGTTTAGTGGGATGAGACGCATCCGGGTGATGCAACTTGGGAACTAGAATCAGAGATGCGAGAAGTTTATCCTCATCTTTTTAGGTAATTGTTTTAAATTCGTGGGCGAATTTCTATTTAAGGGGGGGAGGATGTAATACCCCGTAAATTATTTTACTCTGGATAATATTCGTATGATCAACTGGGTTCCGGTTTACTCTGAGAATTTATTGGATAAAATAATTAGAGTAAACTGATGAGCTCAAAGCAAATCAAATTAATATTATCTGACCCTGAGGTTTTAATTATTGGAGCTTTAGAGACTAATTGGACATTTAAGTTAGTTGTACTAACTAAATGATTTTCTCTATATATCATTTCATTTTCTTTTCCTTTTCATTTGGTGGAAAAAGATAGAAAGAAAGAAAGAAGTAAGAAAGAAGGAGAAGGAAAGGAAATAAAAGAAGAAGAAAACCTAAGAGAAGAAGAACCTTGGAATCATCATCTACTCTTCATCAATTCATCTCATCTTCTCCATCACCATCCTCTATTCCAGGTGGGTTCTAGATAGATGATTTAGTGTAGAGTTTCTTGAGTTTAGAGTTAGATTAGATTTTGTGAGAAAATGAGTAAACTTGCTATAATTATGAATCTAACGGTTAAAAATCGAGATAAATGCCGTAGTATAATCGTAATATGAATATGAACATTGTTGATACTTGTTTTGGTTTGGAAAAGTTGAATTTTTGAGGTTTGGAACCATGTAAACTGCAGCAGAAAATTCTGCTTCTGGTGTGTAACACCCCAAAATTTGCTCTTTTGTTTTGAGGGTAACTGGCTTATGTTTCTTTGCATTTTTGCATTAGCATTGCTGCATTTGGATGTTTCTTTGAGCATGGGATCAGGGTATTTTCTTCAGCAGTACAAGATGTTCTCAGCACCGGTTTGATCTTTAGCGGCAGTTAAGGCCAAGCATTTAATTCTCAAAGTCTTTTTGAGCATTTATTTTGCTCATTAAGTGATTTGAAGATCAACAGTTCTGGCAGTCAAATTTTGATCAGCAATTCAGCACCGAACAACCGTCTCAGCAATTTAATTGGGGCCTGAAAAATATTTCACGGCATGTTTCAAGTGCACTCAAGTAGTGAGGTCCAAAGACAAGTTTCAGAGGCATATTATGGTTCAAAACAGGTGGAATCAAGTCCGTCCCCATTTTCCCTCCTTTTGGCGCCAGGCAGAAAATTCAAAATTTCCTCAGAGTAACCGGTTACTCACCGTTTGGTAACCGGTTACTCAGTGTAATTTTTGCCCAGAATCTGCATTTTCCAGCACTGCAGAATTTTCAAATCATTTTAGTGGTCATGTGCATTGCTTGTGCCTACGTGGGAAGGATCTAGAACAGCTTCTTTTCATTATTTTCCACCCAAATTTTCCAATTCTCCTCATCAATTTCCACCCCAATTCCACACTTCACTTCCTAACCCATTTTTACCCCATTTTCCACTCACTCCAAACCCAAGCCAAATTCCTAAGCTAGAGGATATTTAAGCTCACTCATTCCAAACCAAGAGAGACCTAGATCATTTTCACTCTCCAATTTTCAGAATTCTTTCAATTCTCTCAACTTTTCTCTCCTTCTCCAAAACCCTCACTCAAAGTTTCATCATCAAAGTTCATCAAATTACACCTTGGAATTTGTTGATCTTGAAACTAAACCACCATCCATTCACCAATTCTTGAAAGAATCTTGGATTTGCTACTGTTTTGGAGTGTAGAATCACTTTTGAAGCAGCTTTTCATTATTTAAGTTATTCTAGCTTGGATCTTGGTTGTTCTTGCTTGGATCTTGAAGTTCATCACATAGATCTTTGGATTTCTTATTTGAATCATCAATTTTCGTTCTCAACATTCACCAAGGCAAACCTCTGCCTTGTAGGTTGGTTTTCCCTAGATCTATAATTGATATTGGTTGATCATAGCTTTTGCAATGTAAATCCATTGATTTCATGTGGTGTTGATGTTGTTGCTTGATGTTGATCATGAATGTTAATGATAATAGATTTGCATGATGTGTGATTGTTGTTCATGAGCTTAATTTCGTGCATGAGTGATTGTATGATCATTTGGAAATAATTGGATAAGTGATTTTGCTGCTGAAAGGTATTTTGCAAATTATTTTTGAGCTCTGTCCCAGAGTAACCGGTTACTCACCGTTTGTTAACCGGTTACTCTGTGTATTTTTTGCGTAAATGGTCTGATTTTCAACTAAGAAACCGGTTACTCACCGTTTGTTAACCGGTTACTCTGGTACATAATGCGTATTTTAGTGCATTTTCTTGGTTGTTTGAGATCCGATGCATGCCTAAACTTCATGGACTGGTATGTTGATGATTTATGGATTATTCTTGAGTTGTTGCACCTCACACTCTTGCATGTTCACGTTTCTCGACACGCGATGCTTGAATTTCATCGTTTATGTGTATGTTTGCGTTGTTGAACACTTGATGCTATGAACACATACGCACACTCACTTGTTGATCATGTTCATTGTGTATTACTGCTGGATTGATGATGACTGTGCATACTTGCTTGTATCCAATTTCATGATGTGCATACTTGTTTCATTTGATCATATGCTATATGTTGCATTCTTCCATGATGCTCGCAAGGTTATTCAACATGGTGTGTGGTTTGTTTATGATCGTGATTAATTGAACGATGTATGTTGTTTGATGCACGTTTGCTCTGCTTTGGTCGAATTGTATTCAAATATGGTGCATGCTGTCCTAATTTCACATCTGAGTTTTGCATAAAGTGCTGCCATATGTGTTGTCCATGTGTGCATGTATGATGTTTGACCTTTTTACACCTGTTTTCATGCTGAGTTTCATGCTGTTGAATGTTGTTTGGTGTATGTGTGTAATTTCATTGCTGTACTGAAGCAAGTGTGCTGTTGTAGGTGTTGTTCCTTCTCTTTCTACTCCTTTCACTCCCTCGAGTCTCAAGACTTGTTCAAGTCTTGGACTCCTTTCCCCTCAGAGCTACCTAGTCCAACTTAATTTTCGATTAAGCTTGGAGTAGGATTAGCATTAGGTTTTAGGTAGCCGTCTCTCCTAAGCCTCACTAACCATAGGTCATCCATGCATGATAACATTAGGACTCTTAGTCCCCCTTTAGAGTTTCCTTTGTGTCTTCTCTCTTCTCATCTCAAAACTTCTTGAAAACTCTTAATAAAATATAACGTATATTACGCTTGAGCCTTAAGTGTAGGAAATGAAGAACGAGGGGTCCCCCCTCCTCTTCTAGAGTGTTTAGCATACGTCCCATTTGGGGGCGACCATGCGATTCACTCGTTCCCGCATGGTAGACTTTGGTGCAATGTAAGTTACGAACTAACTTAAAACACTTATGTCTTAAAAAACACCAAACAAATTCAAATATTTTTATCCTTCGGGATTGTTGGGTTTCAAACTTCTTTTTTTCAGAAAAGAGCTCGTCGCTCACGTAAAAAACACTTACCCATTTGTGGTCGTACCCACGAACTACATCAGCTCTGATTCCTCTCTCTCGCCCGATTGAGGATATGTAGGCACAAGACAGCGATTGTATTGGCGAGCAACCTTCCCCCACAGTTCCCGTCCTAACTACGTTGACTCTAACTTTCCCATTGCACTGAGGGAGTACGTAGGCCTAGGACACAATAACGTCCTATCGAGTCACTTCTTTTTCTTTTCTTCTTCGTTTCTCCGTTCTTTCCGTTCTCATTTCTTCTCCGGTCCAGTAGCAGTGGAGCTCCAGACGACGACACCCTTTGATGCAGACAACAAGCGTGGATCCCATCGAGTACGATGGATGTGTTGGGTGCTAACACCTTCTCTTCGAGTAACCGACTCCCATACCCGTTTTTCTTGGTCGTGAGACCATGTTCTTTCCCTTCCCTCAGGTTTATGCAGTGTTTCCTTTCCCTCTCTCGGGATAAATACACATTACTGGCGACTCTGTGTTTTTTCCGCGCCACTCTCGCGTTTGTACCGTTGGATGCGAATCTTTCGGGAGCGACAACTGACGACTCTGCTGGGGACTCTGGTTGACCTCTTGCTGGTTCATCCCCTTTAGCGAGTCTATCCTAGCGCTTGTATGTTTGTATTTCATTGGGTGTTTATTATGGTGCTTTATTTTGTTGTATATTACTGTATTACTGTATTGCTGTTTTATTTATTTTACTGTATTTACAGCTTTTATTGCATTGCATTTCATTTTATTACTGTCATACTGGATATTGCTGTACTGTTCTGCTGCTGGATTTTCTGTTTGTAGGGTGGGTTGGATTCATGAGAGAAAAGCCCAATACCCAGGCTTGAGCATACACCTATGATTAGCGTGGAAAGTAGTGTGACTTGTTTGGCATTTGGCCAGACTTAGTATACATGAAAACTCCACATCCAGACGAGGTTTCCTTGGTAATGTTCTATCCTGCTCATTTGGGGCAGATGATGGAATATAACCTGGAAAACTGTCGAATCTGGCGACCGTCTCTCGAGGACTCAGCAACGCCTCTCCTCCCGAAATGTGACAGTGGCAGACCACGTTCAGTGGCAAACCCATTGCACATTCTCGATCCGAGGACCCAATGCTGGGAACTTACTATAGGATGACCTTATTTTTTAGGGGAATCAGTTGAGACCTTCTCGATTGGTGATGATGCCAAACCAGAAATGGTGAACGTATCATCATTTCTCGACCTGAGAGCCCGTGATATTGAGGATCCTTGGCTTTCTAGAACCCACATGTGAGAAGGGATGGGTGTTTGCAGGTTTGTAGGTAACCGAAGCCTTCAACCTACCCGATTTTCTGGATTTCTCATCAGTGTATTGTTATTATCCTGATATTCTGGCAGTTTGATTGGGCCGTTATTCTGGATTTTTGGGTTTCTGGTATTTAGGGTCTTATTCAGTCAGCAGAACAACAGCAGTTTTGAGCATCATGGATACCTTGATCCCATGTTTGCATTTTGCATCATCATTTTGTATTCTAACATGTTTGTTCATTTGTAGGGTTGCATCCTAACTTTGATTCTGGTTGTTCAAAGACTATCCATGATGAGTATTAGCACTGGAGAGAGAAAGAATATCATCTTGTACAAGTTCCCGGAGCTTCATTTAGATGTTGTGCACAAGATCTCGGCTATGGCAAAACCTGGGGTATTGGTAGATTTTAGAGGAGAATATGGGAGGATTCTGAGTTTCGCCCGAAATGTTACCAACTATGAGTTCAGGGCCCTGCACACTCTGGCACAGTTCTATGACCCTCACCTTCGGTGTTTTCTGTTTGCAGATTATCTTTTGGCTCCGACGTTGGAAGAGTATGCTCTCATTTTGGATGTTTCAGTCAAAGAAGAAGCTCCTTTCTATCCTTCTAAGGAATTTCCTGATTTGGAAAGGGTTGCTGCTGCTTTACGTTTGGATCAGTCTTTGTTGAAGAAAAATATTGCTAGTAAAGGGGGTTATCAAGGCTTTCACACGAAGTTTTTGATCGAGCAGGCTGCTACTTGTGCTAAGGCTAAGTGTTGGCCGGTGTTCAACTCCATCCTGGCTATGTGTGTTTATGGAATGGCGTTGTTCCCTAATGTGAAGGATTTTGTAGACGTGCACGCCGTCCAGATATTCACCACGAAGAATCTGATACCTACCTTGCTTGGGGATCTGTATTATTCAATGCACTATAAGAATGAGAAGAGAAGAGGCAGACCTTTTTACTTTTGTGCTCCAATTTTCTATAAGTGGTTTGTTGATCGCCTTCCCAAATCTGGGGCATTCGAAGACACTAAAGAAACTTTGGATTGGTCAAAGAGATTGATGGGATTAAGGGCTGACAACTTGATTTGGATCAATCGTGATTTGCTGGGCCAGGAGATCCTAATTAGTTGCGGAGGTTACCCAAACGTACCTTTAATAGGAAGAAAGGGGGGAATTAATTACAACCCCGTTCTTGCTATTAGGCAATTTGGGTATGCTTTGAAAGAGCCGCCAAAGGGCCAAGATGTTCAAGAGTCTCTATTTGTGAGTGAGGAAACCAATCTGGAGGTGTTAAAAGAAGCTACAAATGCTTGGAGAGATCGCCATAAGAAAGGAAATACTTCTTTTGGAAAGTGTAACAACAAAGCCTTCCCTGCATATGAGGACTGGATTCAGAGGAGAGGAGAGATTGTACTTCTACCATTTTGTAGAGAACCTACATCTTACCCCTTGCTGATTGAATCTCCGACCACGATTGAGATAGAGAAGTATAACAAACTATGGGCTGAAAAGGAGAAACTTCGAGAGGAGAACGGTGAGTTACAAAAGGAAATTTACCAGTTGAAACATGAGCGCGGTGAAGCTGTTCATATTGCCAAGTTGAAGACGGAGCTTCTCGCTAAGAAAGAAAAGGAGCTAGCTGAAGAGGTCGCAACTAAGCAAAGGGTAGGGCAAGCTCTAAGAGGTGTTAGTAAGATTCTCAAATCCAAGAAGGAAGACCTAGCCAAGGCTTGGTCGAAGATTCACAAGTTCAATGCTTACCGAGATACTGCAATCACAGCCAACAAGCAGAAGGAGGATAAGTATTTGGAGCAGATTGAGAGTCTGAAGTTGAAGCTCAGGAAGAAAGACGAGGAGATCTTGTCAGGGACGTTCCAAAGACACGCAGTCGAGGAACGACTCAATGAAGCCATAGCAACCATAGAAGAGCTGAAGATACAAGCGGAGGTGAAGAGGTCTAAGTGGGAAAAGCTCTAGCTCAGGTAGTGGTCCTCAAAGGGTGCAAGATCATGATGATTGAAGAGAACTCTACTCTGTAGTTTGTAGTTTGTTTTTTCTTTGTATTTTGGGTCACCACCAGAATTGTTGGCTGGGACCTTTGCTTATTTTGTTTCAGGCTCTTTATGGTACCTTGGGTTGTAATTTCTGATAGTGATTTTCTCTGATTTATATATGAGCAGCAGTTTCATCCTATCTTATCTTTAAACTGGAATCAAGGGGTGGATCGCCCTGCGAATATACAAACATGTTTGCATTTGCATTTGCATAATCATAATCATTTTTGCATAGCAGGTTATCTCAGATTCTCTGGTTTTCTTATGCTCTCTCTTTTTGACAGTCAGGATTGATCAACCAACTCATCGGTATTCTACCAGGCTTAATCAAAGCAGAGTGATGGACAAAGTTCAGGCAGACATGGCAGCTATGTAAGCTCGCATCGACCAATTTATGGAGATGATGCAAGATGTGGTACAGAGTCAGAATGAATTCAGAACTCTAGTTCAGCCTTTGGTGTCGCAGGTTGATGAAAATGGTATCTTACACGGTGGTTTTCTTAATCGTGTTATTCCTCCGGGCGGAGGTGGTGCTGGTATCAACATTCCTATCCCTGGTGCTGGTGGACAGGATGGGATTCCTTCAGTGGTGGGAGAAGGAAGTACTGTTCGAGCTATCCATGGCCATCGTTTTGATGATCAATAGGATGATGTTTTTTCAGTCAGAAGCTTGGACGCTGGCCTACCTGTGGTCAGTGATGAGAGGATCCGTTTAATCGAGGTGCAACTAAAAGGGGTTGTGAAGCAGGATGATCTGGGAATAGATTTGGACGACCTAGGGTTGGTCCCTGATATTGTCATTCTGCACAAGATTCAAATTCCTACATTGGAGAAGTATAATGGTTCTACCTGCCCGAGAACTCATGTAAAGGCTTATACCAGGAAGATGGCTGCTCATGCCAAAGATGAAAAACTAATGATGCATTTTTTCCAAGACAGCCTGTCTGGTGCGTCTTTGGAATGGTATATGGCGCTGGAGAGTAGAGATGTTCGTACTTGGAGAGAGCTAGCTGCAGCTTTTATCAAGCATTACCAATACAACACAGACATGGGTCCCAACAGAACTCAGTTGTTGAGCATGTCCCAGAAAAGTGATAAAAGTTTCAAAGAATACGCGCAAAGGTGGCGTGAATTGGCGGCTAGGGTACAGCCACCAATGCTGGAAAAAGAGATGTTGGATATGTTTATGGACACACTGCCTAAGCACTATTATGAAAAGTTGTTGCCTTGTTCACTAGGCAAGTTTGTAGATGTGATTGCTATCGGACAGAAGGTAGAGGTTGGAATTAAGGCTGGAAAAGTTTCTAGTGGTGACGGATCGTCTTCCGGGCATGGAAAGAAGCCATTTGATGGTTATAAGAAGAAAGGAGAGGCCACGCTGTATCATCTCATAGGGGAAAAGGGAAACAGCGTCAGAGCAATAATCAACAAGTAGCATCGGTAACTATCCCAGCAACGTTACCTCCATCACAGCAATAAAGGAATAATGCTAATCAGAGTAGGCAGCAGGGCCAGTATCAGAACAGACAAAGGAATGCAGAGAGGCATTTTGATCAACCACCAATGTCATATGCACAGTTGTTGCAACATTTGCTGCAGTTGCGTCTAGTTGAGCTCCGTACCCTGGCTCCACCAACAGGGGAACTCCCACGAGGCTACGATGCTAACGCACACTGCGATTTTCACTCTGGTGCTCTGGGGCATACTGTGGAGAAGTGTGGGGCGTTTCATCACAAGGTGCAAGACCTTGTAGACTCCAAGGCTATCAATTTCTCAAATGTTAGGCCCAATGTTATTCAAAACCCGATGCCTGATCACAATGGGCCGAGGGTGAATGCGATAATTGAGGAAGGTGAAGCTTTGAATTTGATCATGGATGTTGAGGAGCTGAAAACTCCGCTGGTTGTGGTTAAAAACGGGTTATTAAAGGGTGGTGTTTATCCGGGTTGTGATGAGAACTACTCAGATTGTTTGACGAAGGATAATGGTTGTGATTCATTGAAGATGGGTATCCAGAATCTAATTGATGAGGGTTGCTTACAGTTTGATAGAGGTAATCAGCAAGAAGAAGTTATCAGTGAGAGGGTTGCTACTATCACCATTCCGTTTAAAACGATTACTATTTCTGGTCCGGCAAGGCCACCTCCAGTTATTATCACAAGGGCTGGACCCATTCCGTATGAAAGCACTAAGGCCATTCCCTGGAATTACGACGCAGAGGTGTTTGTCAATGGACAAAAGCAGAAATTATTGACTACTTTACCAGTGAGTGCTAGTCCTGAAGTTAAGGTTGAAGCTGATGCTATAACAAGAAGTGGTAAAGTGCTTACTCCTGTTAATGATCAACCCAGTACTTCTAGGCAAGATAGGGGAAAACAGGCAATGGATGGTTCTGTTCAGACTCCAGTGGTTGCTGATTCTACGGTAAAGCCGGTTGATGATGCTTTTTCTGAAAATGTAGAGGAGTTTATGAGACTCATCCAGAAAAGTGATTACAAGATCGTGGACCAGTTACATCAGACCCCGTCCAAGATCTCTATTTTGTCTTTGCTATTGTGTTCTGATGCTCACAGGAACGCTCTTCTGAAGGTTTTGAATGCAGCCTACGTTCCTCAAGAGATTTCTGTTAACCAGCTGGAAGGGGTTGTAGCGCACGTGAATGCGGGTAATGGCTTGGGTTTTACAGATCTTGATTTGACTCCTGCTGGGAGGAATCACAACAATGCCCTGCATATTTCGATTGAGTGCCGTGGTTCACTGATGTCACATGTATTGGTTGATACTGGATCATCGTTGAATGTATTGCCAAAGAAAGCATTAATGAAGTTAGATACCAGGGGACTTATTTGTACACCAAGTGACTTGGTGGTGCGAGCTTTTGATGGCTCGAAGAGATCTGTATTTGGTGAGATTGTGCTTCCGATCAAGGTTGGACCGGAAATCTTTGATGCAACATTTTATATAATGGATATTCAGCTAGCATACAGCTGTTTGTTGGGTCGTCCTTGGATCCA
The DNA here is from genome assembly GCA_022829125.1 of Lathyrus tuberosus. Lineage (NCBI taxonomy): Eukaryota > Viridiplantae > Streptophyta > Magnoliopsida > Fabales > Fabaceae > Lathyrus > Lathyrus tuberosus. Next base: position 426,657 of record JALAZF010000052.1, on the reverse strand, counting down.
TGGTGCAGGCGCTGTAACCTCCACTTTGCATCAAAAGCTAAAATACATGGTTGATGGTCACGTAGTGACAGTGTGCGGAGAAGAAGACATAATGATTAGTCAGCTGTCAACCTTCAAATACGTGGAAGTGGATGGTGAAATCCATGAGACGTTGTGTCAGGGGTTTGAAAAGGTGAAGGTTTCTAAAGAGGTTGTCCAGTCTGAGACTACAGAGCAGCCTGTAGTGGCAGATCAACCTGAGGTTTCTATGTCTTCGTTTAAAGACGCCAAAGCTGTGGTTGAAGCTGGTAGCTCACAGAGGTGGGGCCAAATGGTTGAAGTTCAAGAGAAGAGGGATACTTATGGATTGGGATACAAGCCACCCAAGAAAGCTGGGGACCCTCCCAAATTCTATGGCCCAGTCCGTTTCACCAGTGTCAGTGTTTTCTTCGACAGAGTTAATTCCATTGAGGAAGAAGGAGACAGTGATTGTGACATGGATAGCTGGATCCGCCCTTGCATCCCAGGAGAAAGTCTGTGCAACTGATCTTCTGAAAGAGTCATTCAAGTGACTGGCTTCGAGTAATTGCTTTGTTTTCTTGCTATGTTAATCATGCGTTCTGCCCAAGACGTAGTGATTTTATTTGTAGGGCTTTTAACTATTGCATGTTTTGCTTTATCATCAATAAAGGACTTTTCACACTCAAATATTTTGATCTCTGTCTTTCTGTTTTATTTTTATGCATTAAAAACCCACATCAAAATGGCAATGTGTTTCTTTTGTTGCATACATAATAAAACATACCTCATCAATCATGCAGGTCTTTTTGTTCAGATGACACCGATCATGACTCAGCTATAGCTCGGTATGATTTTGACAATCCAATCTATCAGGCTGAAGAAGAGACTGACAAAGATTGTGAACTGCCCGAAGAGTTGGCCAGATTGTTGAAGCAAGAGGAGAGAGTCATCCTACCTCATCAGGAGGAAATTGAGATTGTGAATCTGGGAACCGAGGACGCCAGAAATGAAGTAAGGATAGGGGCTGCATTGGAAGATAGTGTCAAGGGAAGATTGATTGAAATGCTCCGTGAGTATGTGGACATCTTCGCATGGTCTTACCAAGACATGCCTGGGCTCGATACTGATATTGTTGTACACCGACTACCACTTAAAGAAGGTTGTGCTCTGGACAAGCAGAAGTTGAGAAGAACTAAACCGGAGATGTCTGTCAAAATCAAGGAAGAGGTTCAGAAACAGCTAGATGTCGGTTTTCTTGCCGTAACAAATTATCCTCCATGGGTTGCTAACATCGTGCTTGTACCTAAGAAGGATGGGAAGGTCAGGATGTGTGTTGATTACAGGGATTTGAACAGAGCAAGCCCAAAGGATGATTTCCCGCTCCCTCGCATTGACGTGTTAGTTGACAATACTGCTCAGTATTCTGTGTTTTCCTTCATGGATGGCTTCTCTGGGTATAACCAAATCAAGATGGCCCCAGAGGACATGGAGAAGACAACATTCATAACATCGTGGGGAACTTTCTGCTACAAAGTGATGCCCTTTGGATTGAAAAATGCAGGGGCAACTTACCAGCGGGCGATGGTGACTCTCTTTCATGATATGATTCACAAAGAGATTGAGGTCTATGTTGATGACATGATTGCGAAGTCACAGACAGAAGAAGAACATCTGGTGAATCTTCAGAAGTTGTTTGAAAGATTAAGAAAATTTAGGCTGAGGTTGAATCTAAACAAATGCACCTTCGGGGTGAGATCAGGAAAATTGCTGGGGTTTATTGTTAGTGAAAAAGGTATCGAGGTTGATCCTGCAAAGGTAAAAGCCATACAAGAAATGCCTGTGCCGAAAACAGAAAAAGAGGTTCGTGGTTTCTTGGGGAGATTAAACTACATTGCTAGGTTCATCTCGCATCTCTCAGCCACGTGTGAACCAATCTTCAAGTTGCTAAGAAAAGATCAAGCGGTCAGGTGGAGTGAAAATTGTCAAAAGGTATTTGAAAAGATTAAAGAATATTTGCAAGAACCTCCGGTCCTTATGCCACCAGTGCCAGGAAGGCCTTTGATTATGTATCTCACAGTTCTTGAGAATTTAATGGGTTGTGTGCTCGGTCAACAAGATGAGTCAGGTAGAAAAGAGCACGCCATCTATTACTTGAGTAAAAATTTTACTGATTGCGAGTCAAGGTACTCGATGCTGGAGAAAACATGTTGTGCACTCGCTTGGGCCGCTAAGTGTTTGAGGTAGTATATGTTAAACCACACAACCCTCTTGATTTTGAAGATGGATCCGATCAAGTATGTGTTTGAGAAGCAAGCACTTTCTGGTAGAATAGCCCGTTGGCAGATGGTTCTGACGGAATACGATATTCAGTATGTTTCCCAAAAGGCCATTAAGGGAAGTGTTTTGTCAGAATATCTTGCCGAACAGCCAATTGAGGATTATCAACCGATGAAGTTTGAATTTTCGGATGAGCATATCATGTATCTGAAGATGAAGGATTGCGAAGAACCTTTGCCTGATGAAGGACCTTAGATTGGATCTCAGTGGAAGATGGTTTTTGATGGAGCTGTTAATTCATATGGTAACAGAATCGGGGCAATCATTACGACTCCACAGGGTTCTCATATACCCTTCACTGCCCGATTAGCGTTCATATGCACCAACAATGAGGCAGAGTATGAAGCAAGCATCATGGGGTTAGAAGAAGCGATTGATTTGAGAATTAAGAACCTCGATGTTTATGGTGATTCTGCGTTGGTGGTTAATTAGATTACAGGTGAATGGGAGACTCGGCAAGCGAATCTTGTTCCGTATAATAACTATGCTAGAAGGTTGTTACCTTTCTTTGACATAGTGGACTTCCATCACATTCCCCGGATAGAGAATCAGATGGCTGATGCGTTGGCAACGTTGTCATCAATGTATCAAGTGAATCGTTGGAATGAAACTCCTTCAATCAGAATCATGCGCTTAGACAGACCTGCTTTTGTATTTGCAGTTGAAGGGGTATCAGATGGCAAGCCTTGGTATCATGACATCAAAGTCTTTTTGAAGAGTCAGGAATACCCAGCTGGGGCATCTTCCAAGGATAAAAAGATATTAAGGAGGTTATCAGGAAGCTTCTTTTTGAACAAGGATGATGTGTTATGCAAGAGAAACTTTGACATGGTCTTGCTACGTTGTGTTGATGAACACGATGCAGGCCTGTTAATGGAAGAAGTTCACGAAGGTTCCTTCGGTACTCATGCCAATGGGCATGCTATGGCAAGAAAATTGTTAAGAGTGGGATATTATTGGATGACTATGGAGTCTGATTGTTTTAAATACGCTCGAAAATGTCATAAATGCCAGATTTATGCCGATAAGGTGCACGTACCACCTACTCCTCTGAATGTTTTGTCGCCACCTTGGCTTTTTGCCATGTGGGGCATTGACATGATTGGGAAGATCGAGCCGACTGCTTCGAATGGACATCGTTTTATCCTGGTGGCTATTGATTATTTCACGAAGTGGGTAGAAGCAACATCGTATGCCAACGTCACCAGACAAGTGGTAGCCCGGTTTATTAAGAAGGACATCATCTGCCGGTATGGAGTCCCGGAGAGGATCATTACTGATAATGGTTCAAATCTGAATAAGAAGATGATGAAGGAGCTATGTCAGAGCTTTAAGATCGAACATCACAATTCTTCTCCCTACCGCCCGAAGATGAATGGGGCTGTTGAAGTGGCTAATAAGAACATAAAGAAGATTGTGCAGAAGATGGTAGTGACATACAAAGACTGGCATGAGATGTTGCCTTACGCTTTGCATGGATATCGTACTTCGGTACGCACATCAACTGGGGCAACCCCTTTCTCACTGGTGTATGGTATGGAAGCAGTTCTGCCATTAGAGGTTGAGATTCCTTCTTTGAGAATTTTGACAGACGTGAAGCTTGATCAAGCTGGGTGGGTGCGTTCCCGGCTGAATGAACTGAACCTCATTGAAGAGAAGAGATTGAAAGCCATTGCGCATGGCCGGTTATATCAGAGCAGGATGAAAAAAACATTTGATCAGAAAGTGCGTCCTCGGTGTTTTCAAACTGGTGAATTAGTTCTGAAAAGGATCATTCCCCCTCAAACAGATCACAGGGGCAAATGGACTCCGAATTACGAAGGGCTGTATGTAGTAAGACAGGTTTTCTCTGGTGGAGCCTTATTACTTTCAACTATGGATGGCGAAGATTTTACGTCCCCTGTGAACGCGGATGTAGTCAAAAAATACTTTGCATAAAAGAGACCCGCTGAACATAAAAAGAAGGTTCAGGCAAAAATGGGGCGTCCTGGCGAACCATAAAAAGAAAAGGTTCGGGCAAAAATTAGGGATAAAAGGAAAAAAGAATAAACCCGCAAGGTTGAAAACCTGAAAAGGCAACTTTGGCAGAAATGGGTATCCCGGTGGATTGAAAACCCGAAAAGGGCGATCCAGGAAAAAGTTAGGGATTTAAAAGCAAAGACTATGATCTGCGTTCGATCTGTGATCACTATTCACACTTGGAAAATTCTAAGGAAAGGAATCAGTCTAGTCAGTCATCTTCAAAGGCCAAAGTATCTGCGGATAAACAAGTCATATGGGTTATAGCTGAGTCGAGTCATGGTGGATGTCTGTTCCCCACATTGCCTACATGTGTATTTTCTTTTGCTTCTTGCGCAATTACCTCTTTTCAGGAATTGCTTCCAGATGTAAATGCCTATTTACAGGCCGATCATTCAATAAAGTTTGCATTTCAATCAAAGAGCTTTTGTTTTTGTTTTATGTGTTTTGTTTGTGAAAATGTCCGATGTTTTTGATAAACATTACATGCTAAATGTTGAGCTTTGTGAAACAAGTTGGAAAACAGTGGCAATTGCTTAGGCAACAGTCACTATGATGATAATCAAAGTAATCATTTTTGCACGTAGACCTTTCTGTTGGCTTTGCAGGATGACAGGTGTACCTCCCCAGTAGAGCTCTCCCCAACTTTGAAGTCTGATCGCCCTCAGCAGTTTATTACTCTTCCCCGTCAGAGTATCAAGGATCGCCTTCCTCAACAGAGTATAAAAAAGTAATTCCCCAAGCGGAGTCGTTAAGGATCGTCCCCTTCAGCAGGATATAAGAGGTTTTCCCCCAGCCAGGGTTGTGATTTGGCTCATCTTTCCTCAGCAGGTAGCCAGAAGTTGTTATTTTTACAGCCTCTCCTGCAAGAGATTGATGGAGCATTTTCTTTGATCAAAGATGGTGTTTCCCCATAGAACATGGGGCAACCGTTTTTTCCTCAGCTAGTCAGGAAACATTCGTTTATCCCCTAGCTGATTGGATGTTGAAAACTACTACTATGTTCCAAGCAGATGTGCTGATGATGATCAGTACTCTTCAGCAGGATACATGTGCTCATATCCCCCAAGCAGAGTCTGGTGGTGATTGGTATCCCCAACAGGTCTTAAGTCCAATCATTTTTGGCAGGCGTCAAATCCAAGTTCTGAAGTATTTGGTGATCCCCGGCGGAGGAGTTTCCATCTTCAGTATTCATCTCCCTCCCCAGCTGAATGGGTATTCTCTCGGAGTTTCGTCCATCTCCAGCAGAGTTGTTGATCTTGATATTCCCCAACAGAGTGGGCATTCTCTCGGAGTTTCGTCCATCTCCAGCAGAATTGGTGATTGTGATATTCCCTAGCAGGGTGAAGTTTTCCTCAGCATGTTCTTTGGTTTGATGATAATGTAGTTTGTCGTCCTCGGTGGAGCTGCTTCTGTTCTCAGCGTTTATTTCACTGAGACGACCTTTTTGCATGACACGAGCATTTTTTGCATGGAATCCTCCTAAATACGTAGCATTCCCACTTCGTGTGGAGCATTACGGCAAAATTCAAACATATGCATCCGAAGCATAGGCCAGGTTTGAGTTTTTCTTCGTCAGGAAAAGCCGGATTTCAGGAAGATATCTTTTGACTTTACTCCACAGGTGTTGGGTTTGGTCATTCGAAGCAATATTTGACATTCCCTTGCAGAGTTGTTTGCCAGGATCGTGAACCCGTGATCTCTTTTTTACCCCTTCGTCCAGGTGGTCCTTTGGTTTATTCCCTCAAGGTTTTTCCGTCAGACACTCGTCCGTCTTTCCTTCAGCACCCGTCCGTGTTTGAACCTTTGATTTCAATACCCGTCCTTATTGACCTTGTGATGACACTCTTCCGTGTTGCCTTCCATTCCCCAGCGAGATTAATCCCCGATAAAGGTTGCTTTACACCCGTCTGTGTACCTTTTCGATACCCGTCCGTATTGAAACCCTTTATTACACCCGTTCGTGTACCTTTTCAGTACCCGTCCGTATTGAATCCTTTTACACCCGTCCGTGTACCTTTTCGACACCCGTCCGTATTGAAACCCTCTTTACACCCGTCCGTGTAACTTTTCGATACCCGTCCATATTGAAACCCTTTTACACCCGTCCGTGTATCTTTTCGATACCCGTATGTATTGAACCTCTTTACACCCGTCCGTGTACCTTTTCGATACCCGTCCGTATTGAACCCTTTTACACCCGTCCATGTACCTTTTCAGTACCCGTCCGTATTGAATCTTTTACACCCGTCCGTGTACCTTTTCAGTACCCGTCCGTATTAAAACCTCTTTACACCCGTCCGTGTACCTTTTCGATACCCGTCCGTATTGAAACCTCTTTACACCCGTCCGTGTACCTTTTCGATACCCGTCCATATTGAATCCTTTTTACACCCGTCTGTGTACCTCTCCGATACCCGTCCATATTGAACCTTTTTACACCCGTCCGTGCACCTTTTCGATACCCGTCCGTATCTGATATCTTTGATTCCTTGACACCCGTCAGTGTTTATTCCCAGCATAGCTAACACTCATCCGTGCTTATTTCAAGACTTGTCAATACATCGTATGTATTGATTTCCAACACTCATCCGTGTTGTGATAGTGCAGCATTTATTGCTTATTCCCCAGTGGAGTCGTCCCTCCTTTGAGGATTGCAAATTTCATGTTTTCTTTTGGTATTCAATCTCCGTGAATCCTTTGAACTCATGACAACCGTTGCTATCATACCTTCAGGACCAAGTTGATTGAATAGGGGCAGCTGTAACACCCCAAAATTTGCTCTTTTGTTTTGAGGATAACTGGCTTATGTTTCTTTGCATTTTTTATTAGCATTGCTGCATTTGCATGTTTCTTTGAGCAAGGGATCAGGGTATTTTCTTCAGCAGTACAAGATGTTCTCAGCACCGGTTTGATCTTTACCGGCAGTTAAGGCCAAGCATTTAATTCTCAAAGTCTTTTTGAGCATTTATTTTGCTCATTAAGTGATTTGAAGATCAACAGTTCCGGCAGTCAAATTTTGATCAGCAATTCAGCACCGAACAGTCGTCTCAGCAATTTAATCGGGGCCCGGAAAATTTTTCACGGCATGTTTCAAGTGCACTCAAGTAGTGAGGTCCAAAGACAAGTTTTAGAGGTATATTGTGGTTCAAAACAGGTGGAATCAAGTCCGTCCCCATTTTCCCTCCTTTTGGCGCCAGGCAGAAAATTCAAATTTTCCTCAGAGTAACCGGTTACTCACCGTTTGGTAACCGGTTACTCAGTGTAATTTTTGCCCAGAATCTGCATTTTCCAGCACTGCAGAATTTTCAAATCATTTTAGTGGTCATGTGCATTGCTTGTGCCTACGTGGGAAGGATCTAGAACAACTTCTTTTCATTATTTTCCACCCAAATTTTCCAATTCTCCTCATCAATTTCCACCCCAATTCCACACTTCACTTCCTAACCCATTTTTACCCCATTTTCCACTCACTCCAAACCCAAGCCAAATTCCTAAGCTAGAGGATATTTAACCTCACTCATTCGAAACTAAGAGAGACCTAGACCATTTTCACTCTCCAATTTTCAGAATTCTTTCAATTCTCTCAACTTTTCTCTCCTTCTCCAAAACCCTCACTCAAAGTTTCATCATCAAAGTTCATCAAATTTCACCTTGGAATTTGTTGATCTTGAAACTAAACCACCATCCATTCACTAATTCTTGAAAGAATCTTGGATTTGCTACTGTTTTGGAGTGTAGAATCACTTTTGGAGTAGCTTTTCATTATTTGAGTTGTTCTAGCTTGGATCTTGGTTGTTCTTGCTTGGATCTTGAAGTTCATCACATAGATCTTTGGATTTCTTGTTTGGATCATCAATTTTCGTTCTCAACATTCACCAAGGCAAACCTCGGCCTTGTAGGTTGGTTTTCCCTAGATCTATAATTGATTTTGGTTGATCATAGCTTTTGCAATGTAGATCCATTGATTTCATGTGGTGTTGATGTTGTTGCTTGATGTTGATCATGAATGTTAATGATAATAGATTTGCATGATGTGTGATTGCTGTTCATGAGCTTAATTTTGTGCATGAGTGATTGTATGATCATTTGGAAATAATTGGATAAGTGATTTTGCTGCTGAAAGGTATTTTGCAAATTATTTTTGAGCTATGTCCCAGAGTAACCGGTTACTCACCGTTTGTTAACCGGTTACTCTGTGTATTTTTTGCGTAAATGGTCTGATTTTCAACTAAGTAACCAGTTACTCACCATTTGTTAACTGGTTACTCTGGGACAGAATGCGTATTTTAGTGCATTTTCTTGGTTGTTTGAGATCCGATGCATGCCTAAACTTCATGGACTGATATGTTGATGATTTGTGGATTATTCTTGAGCTGTTGCACCTCACACTCTTGCATGTTCACGTTTCTCGACACGCGATGCTTGGATTTCATCGTTTATGTATATGTTTGCGTTGTTGAACACTTGATGTTATGAAGACATATGCACACTCACTTGTTGATCATGTTCATTGTGCATTGCTGCTTGATTGATGATGACTGTGCATACTTGCTTGTATCCAATTTCATGATGTGCATACTTATTTCATTTGATCATATGCTATATGTTGCATTCTTCCATGATGCTCGCAAGGTTATTCAACATGGTGTGTGGTTTGTTTATGATCGTGATTAATTGAACGATGTATGTTGTTTGATGCACGTTTGCTCTGCTTTGGTCGAATTGTATTCAAATATGGTGTATGTTGTCCTAATTTCACATCTGAGTTTTGCATAAAGTGCTGCCATATGTGCTGTCCATGTGTGCATGTATGCTGTTTGACCTTTTTACACCTATTTTCATACTGAGTTTCATGCTGTTGAATGTTGTTTGGTGTATGTGCGTAATTTCATTGTTGTTCTGAAGCAAGTGTGCTGTTGTAGGTGATGTTCCTTCTCTTTCTACTCCTTTCACTCCCTCGAGTCTCAAGACTTGTTCAAGTCTTGGACTCCTTTCCCCTCAGAGCTACCTAGTCCAACTTAATTTCTGATTAAGCTTGGAGTAGGATTAGCATTAGGTTTTAGGTAGCCGTCTCTCCTAAGCCTCACTAACCATAGGTCATGCATGCATGATAACATTAGGACTCTTAGTCCCCCTTTAGAGTTTCCTTTGTGTCTTATCTCTTCTCATCTCAAAACTTCTTGAAAACTCTTAATAAAATATAATGTATATTGCGCTCGAGCCTTAAGTGTAGGAAATGAAGAACGAGGGGTCTCCCCTCCTTTTCTAGAGTGTTTAGCATACGTCCCATTTGGGGGCGACCATGTGATTCACTCGTTCCCGCATGGTAGACTTTGGTGCAATGTAAGTTACGAACTAACTTAAAACACTTCTGTCTTAAAAAACACCAAACAAATTCAAATCTTTTTATCCTTCGGGATTGTTGGGTTTCAAACTTCTTTTTATTTCAGAAAAGAGCTCGTCGCTCACGTAAAAAACACTTACCCATTCGTGGTCGTACCCATGAACTACATCAGCTATGATTCCTCTCTCTCGTCCGATTGAGGATATGTAGGCACAAGACAGCGATTGTCTTAGCGAGCAACCTTCCCCCACAGTTCCCGTCCGAACTACGTTGACTCTGACTTTCCCATTGCACTGAGGGAGTACGTAGGCCTAGGACAACGATAACGTCATATCGAGTCACATCTTTTTCTTTTCTTCTTCGTTCTTTCCGTTCTCGTTTCTTCTCCGGTCCAGTAGCAGTGGAGCTCCAGACGACGACACCCTTTGATGCAGACAACAAGCGTGGATCCCATCGAGTACGATGGACGTGTTGGGTGCTAACACCTTCCCTTCGCGTAACCGACTCCCGTACCCGTTTCTCTTGGTCGTGAGACCATGTTCTTTCCCTTCCCTCAGGTTTATGCAGTGTTTCCTTTCCCTCTCTCGGGATAAATACACATTGCTGGCGACTCTTTGTTTTTTCCGCGCCACTCTCGCGTTTGTATCGTTGGATGCGAATCTTTCGGGAGCGACATGGTGCAATTCGCCAGGTGAATCAGGGTTCGCCAGGCGAATGAGGTCTCGCCACTGGTTCGCCGGGCGAAGTGCTGACGAGGAGGGATTCGCCAGGCGAAATACTAAGTCGCTAGGCAAAAATCATGAGACAGAATATGTGTTGGCTACTGGAACTTGTGGATTTTCAAGAATTTGGTTTCGCCACTGCTTCGTCGGGCGAAGTGCTGGCGAAGATGGATTCGCCAGGCGAAATCCTTGCTCGCCAGGCGAATCTGACTGCTTCTCAATAATTTTCTTTTCTTCAAAAATCCATAACTTTTGTTTCGTATATCCGATTTAAGTGTTCTTGGTACCGATAGAGAGCTATGAAAATACTATATCTAATGGAAGTGAAAAATACTAGTTTTGATGCCCGATTAAATAATAGGAGGGAACCGGAATTGGTGTAACTTGTGATATGTTGAATTATGTGATTCCATTATATAATTGACTTGTGTTTACCTATTTCTCTTGTTGTTAAGCATGTATGAGAGTGTATGCATGTTAAAATACGAAATAAGTAGAGTGAGGAATATTACCATAACCTATATTGAAACCTAGTAATGGCTAGGAAAATGAGGAATAACATAACGACGACGCTCGTATATGAGAGGCCGAGGCGTGCGTCTATTATCGAACGGTATAGAAGGAATAAGGCACTAGCATGGAACACGTGTAGCTATTACGTTTAATTGAGAAAGGCAAAAGAGGCCTAAAGGCCAATGTGGCCTAGAATTATTGTATACAATTATGTTTGTATGTGAAATCACGAAATCGCAACCATTCCCCATTATGTGTCGTTTCATGAGTAACGAGCTCCTCTGGAATGAATGCACGATTACTTGGTAGGTTTGATTGCCAATGTTATAGTACGAATGGAACCTATATGGTAAAGAGACTTGTGACGGTGTATGGGCCGTGTGAAGTGACGAATTTAGGTGATAACATGTCCCTTAACTCTGAATCCATCTCGTATGCCAAGTAATCTACGAGGATCCATGACTCATTCCGACTTCTAGACGTAGAAGAAGGTGGGAAGAAGGGATGCCTTGATAGGGTTGACGATAGTGATAACTTTTGAGTTAACGGACTCAATAACATGTTTCCATATAGTGTGTGTGAGTACTCAAAGTCGCTTCCCTTCCCCTTGACTTGAGTTAGGATTGGCTAGAACCTTGTAAAGCCGAGAGAATCCATAAGATAGGGAACTCACTGAGATTTGATGTATCTCGCCCCATGTTGTTGATTATATTACAGATATTACAGGTTCCGCGAAGGGTAAGGACAAAGTTGTTTGACTTTCCTTACTATCTTAGCTTTTTGGGATGGCAAGACTTCCGTTGTGAAGATTATTTTGAGATCATTATTTGATATAGTTCTTAGTGTGTTTCAACATCTTGTATATATATAGTGCCATAGTTTTTTGTTATGTAGTATTTTGGGGCATGTATATGTATAATGTGTTAACTAGGGACTTATGGTATTTCAGTACCAAAACGTGAATTCATGTATGATATGGATGCTTTGATGTATTATATTATATATGGGTGTTACACTTATCTTGAATCTTGAACTGGTTTAAAAGGTAAGGTAACCAGCCCAGAGTGCTAGAACAATAGATGAAGCACATTCAAATTATTTTCGGCTTAATAAGTTTATTATTGTGTGTGAGTTACACTAATTATGGAATTGATTATAAGGAGAAAACAAATGATATTAGAGTGGAAGAAATTAGATTACTGAATTAATTGGGATCAAATTAAAATAAATTAGGTAGAATTCATATTTTCACAATTACATCTTTAATTTGTGCATCTTCCTATATTATAACGGAAACGGTTCCATCTTTGAATCCCATTTGTAGTATTTGTATTAGAAAAGATAGATTAATGTTACGGATGCAAAAATTGTTCATAGATAAATCTCTTATAAATTTTAGAAAACACTAAATAAATATACGTTTATACACTTCTATTTGTTTCCCTAAGCATGACACATATATTTTTTTTATAAAGGTCTTTTTGAATTGCTTATAGGTTTATTAACTTAAATTTAAAATACTACATGTTTTTAGCACACTAGATTAAAAAATATACTTATATTAAAAATATTTTAAATTTAATTTAAATATTTAAATATAATTTTATAAATAATATTCGTTATCAATTAAAATATTTTAATATAAATTTTATAAAAAATATTTATTATCAATTTAAATATTTTAATATTTATTTACATTAAAAAACAATAAAATTGTTGTGATTAACTAATATAAGAAACAACTAAGAAATAATTGTCATCAATACATGAAAATAAAGGGACATATCCACTCCACAAGACTCGAGGTATAAAACTAATTATCTAAAATGAAAGGTACAGTTTTTTGTCTCTATTTTTTACAACACTTATCTTGAATCTTGAATTGGCTTAAAAGGTAAGGTAACCAGCCCAGAGTGCGTGAACAATAGATGAAGCACATTCAAATTGTTTTCGGCTTAATAAGTTTATTATTGTGTGTGAGTTACACTAATTATGGAATTGATTATAAGGAGAAAACAAAAGATATTAGAGTGAAAGAAATTAGATTACGGAATTAATTGGGATCAAATTAAAATAAATTAGGTAGAATTCATATTTTCACAATTACGTCTTTAATTTGTGCATCTTCCTATATTATAACGGAAAGGTTTTCATCTTTGAATCCCATTTGTAGTATTTGTATTAGAAAAGATAGATTAATGTTACGGATGCAAAAATTATTCATAGATAAATCTCTTATAAATTTTTGAAAACACTAAATAAATATACGTTTATATACTTCTATTTGTTTCCCTAAGCATGACACATAATCTTTTTATAAAGGTATTTTTGAATTGCTTACAGGTTGATTAACTTAATTTTAAAATACAACATGTTTTTAGCACACTAGATTAAAAAATATACTTATATTAAAAATATTTTAAATTTAATTTAAATATTTAAATATAGTTGTATAAAAAATATTCGTTATCAATTTAAATATTTTAATATTTTAATATAAATTTTATAAAAAATATTTATTATCAATTTAAATATTTAAATATTTATTTACATACGTAAACAATAAAATAGTTGTGATTAACTAATATAAAAAAATCTAAGAAATAATCTTCATCAATACATGAAAATAAAAGGACATATCCACTCCACAAGACTCGAGGTATAAAACTAATTATCCAAAATGAAAGGTACAGTTTTTGGTCTCTATTTTTTACAACACTTATCTTGAATCTTGAAATGGCTTAAAAGGTAAGGTAACTAGCCCAGAGTGCTAGAACAATAGATGAAGCACATTCAAATTGTTTTCGGCTTAATAAGTTTATTATTGTGTGTGAGTTACACTAATTATGGAATTGATTATAAGGAGAAAACAAAAGATATTAGAGTGGAAGAAATTAGATTACGGAATTAATTGGGATCAAATTAAAATAAATTAGGTAGAATTCATATGTAACGCCCTGTATAATAGATATCTAGAATAATATCATACAAGTGTTTTATTTGGTACTTACACCATCATAAGTGCCTATTGACATAATTCACATACTTGACCATTTCTAATACATAAAACAAACTATGGTACAAGACATGGAAATTAGCCAAAACAAGAAAATCTAAGAATAAGGTACAATATTCCTCATTGTACAAGAAAATAACACACAGCAGAATAAGCTCAACTAAGCTTCTCTTGAAACATCCAAGCATAACTCCACTTGTAAATCATACCTGCAAATACCTCCTGAAAATAATCAACAATAGTGAGGTGAGATACATCAAATCTCAGTGAGTTCCTTATTTTATGGATTCTCTCGGCTTTACAAGGTTCTATCTTAGTGTAACGCCCATATATAAATACTTACATCAAAGCATATATTATACATGAATACCAAGTTTGGTAATGAAGTATACAAGTCCCTAGTAAACACATTATACATATACATGCCCAAAAAAATACCTAATACAAAAAGACTATGGCATAATATATATACAAGATGTTCCAAAGATAAATACTAAGAACTAGATCGACAATGATCTCAAAAACTCCACAACGGAAGCCTTGCCATCCCAAAAAGCTAAGATAGTAAGGAAATTCAAACAACCTTATCCTTACCCTTCGTCGAACCTGTAGTACCTGTAATATAATCAACAACATGGGGTGAGATACATCAAATCTCAGTGAGTTCCCTATCTTATAGGTCCTCTCGGCTTTACAAGGTTCTATCACACCTAACTCAAGTCAAAAGGGGAAGGAAAGTGACTTTGAGTACTCACACACACTATATGGATCCATGTTCATGAGTCTTGTTAACTCACAATATCACTAATCGATAACCTTACCAAGGCATCCCCTTTTCCCGTCCACTTCTACGTCTAAAAGTCGACCCGAGTCATGGATCCTTGTCATATACTTGACATACGAAATGGATTCGGGAACAACAGCCTGTTAGCCATGAACCGTCACTTCACATGGCCTTTAACCATCACAAGTCTCTACCCTTAGGTTCCATTCGTACTACACACGGGAATCAAACCTGTCAAGTAATTGTGCATACGGTTCAGAGGAGTTCAAGACCCATGAAACTGCACCCAAGATACACGGTTACGATTACGTGATCACATACACACAATTGTGATTGTATTCGACAATCACCAGGCCATATTCGCCTTAAGACCTCTTTTGTCTTTTCAACTTAACATAGTTAAACATGATCCATACTAGTGTAATTCATTCCATACCATTCGGTAATAGACGCACGCCTCGGCCCCTCATGCACGAGCATCGTCATTACGTTATTCAACAATTTCCTAGCCATTACTAGGTTCCAACATAGTTTATGGTAATATTCCTCACTCTACCTATTTCGTATTTTAACATGCATATACTCTCAAACATGCTTAACAACAAGAGAATAGGTAAACATAAGTCAATTATATAATAGAATCACACGATTCAACATAACATCAAGTTACACCATTTCTGGTTCCCTCCGATTTATTTAATCGGGCATCAAAACTAGTATTTTTCACTTCTATTAGATAGAGTTTTTTCATAGCTCTCTATCGATACCAAGAACACTTAAATCGGATATACGAAACAAAAGTTATGGATTTTTGAAAAAAAGAAAATTATTGAGAAACAGCGAGATTCACCTTGCGAGTAAGGATTTCGCCTGGAGAATCCCCCTTCGCCAGTAATTCGCCCGGCGAACCAGTGGCAAAACCAAATTCTTGAAAATCCACAAGTTCCAGTAGCCAACACATATTCTGTCTCATGATTTTCACCTAGCCACCTAGTATTTCGCCTGGCGAATCCCTCCTCGCCAGCACTTCGCCCGGCAAACTAATGGTGATACCTCATTTGCCTGATGATTCTTGATTTGCCTGGCGAATCGCACCAGAAGCCGAATTTTCTGCTGCGGTTTACATCGTTTGCAAACCCCAAAATCCAACTTTTCCAAACCAAAACATTGTCAAACAACCAAAACAAGTATCAATAATGTTCCTATGCAAATTACGATTATACTATGCCATTTATCTCGATTTTTAACCGTTAGATTCATAATTCTAGCAAGTTTACTCATTTTCTCACAATATCTAACCTAACTCTAAACTCAAGAAACTCTACACTAAAGCATCTATCTGGAACCCACCTTGAATAGAGGATGGTGATGAAGAAGATGAGATGAATTGATGAAGAGTAGATGATGATTCCAAGGTTCTTCCTCTCTTAGGTTTTCTTCTTCTTTTCTTTCCTTTCCTTCTCCTTCTTTCTTACTTCTTTCTTTCTTTCTATCTTTTTCCACCAAATGAAAAGGAAAATGAAAAGAAATGATACATAGAGAAATCATTTAGTTAGTACAACTAACTTAAAGGTCCAATTAACCTCTAAAGCTCCAATATTTAAAACCTCAGGGTCAGATAATATTAATTTGATTTTCTCTGAGCTCATCAGTTTACTCTAATTATTTTACCCAATAAATTCTCAGAGTAAACCGGAACCCAATTGATCATACGAATATTATCCATAGTAAAATAATTTACGGGGTATTACATCCTCCCCCCCCCCCCCCCTTAAATAGAAATTCGCCCACGAATTTAAAATAATTACCTGAAAAGATGAGGATAAACTTCTCGCATCTCTGATTCTAGTTCCCAAGTTGCATCACCCGGATGCGTCTCATCCCACTGAACCTTAACAAGAGGAATCTCTTTATTCCTTAACACCTTAGTTTATCTTCCTGTGATACGACTCGGTTGAGGCTCAAACGTTAAATCTGCTTCTATCTCAACTGTATCTGGTAGGAGTGGCTGAAGAGGATCTGGAACAAACTTCCAAAGCTGAGATACATGAAAAACATCGTGCATCTCTGACAGAGAAGGCGGTAAGGCTAATCTGTAAGCTACTTCACCAATTCTTTTTAAAATTTGATACGGTCCCACGTATCTCGGACTTAACTTCTGCGACTTAAACGGTCATTTCAATCTCAATCTCGGAGTAACTTTCAAAAATACGTGATCACCTTCATCAAACTCTAAAGGTCTCCTACGGTTATCCGCATAACTTTTCTGACGATCTTGTGCTTGTTTAACTTTATCACGGATCATTCTAATCTTTTTCATAGTCTCTTGGATAACCTCGGGTCCCAAAATTCTATCTTCGCTAACTTCCGCCCAACACAATGGCGTCCTACATTTCCTTCCATACAATGCTTCATAAGGAGCCATACCAATACTTGCATGATAACTGTTGTTATAAAAGAACTCAATCAACGGTAAAAGTTTTATCCAATTTCCTCCGCTTTCAAGTACACAAGCCCTTAACATATCCTCCATGGTTTGTATTGTCCGTTTCGTCTAACCATCCGTTTGCGGATGATTCGACGTGCTCATACACAACTTCGTTCCCATAGCTTGTTGAAAAGCTCTCCAAAATCTTGAAGTAAACTTTGGATCTCTATCCGAAACAATACTAGAGGGAATACCATGTAACCTCACAATTTCCGAAATGAACAACTTTGCGAGATGACTTGCCTTATAAGTAGTCTTTACGGCTAAGAAATGCGCAGATTTTGTCAACCGATCTACAATCACCCAAATAGAATCATAACCACCTTGGGCACGGGGTAATCCAACTGCAAAGTCCATAGAAATACTATCTCACTTCCATACCGGAATTTCTAAAGGTTGCAATAAGCCACCCGGTCTTTGGTGTTCAATCTTCACTTGTTGGCATATCGCACACTCCGAGACGTACACCGCAATATCCTTTTTCATATCGGACCACCAATAGTCCCTTTTTAAATCTTGATACATCTTCGAAGAACCATGATGTATAGTAAAAGCACCCTTATGCGCTTCTTCCAAAATCCTTCTTTTCAACACCGTGTCATCCGGTACACAAATCCTTTGGTTAAACAAAATAATTCCGTCGGTAGCTCGCACAAAACCCGGTTGTACTAATACTTCTTGTAACTTCTCATCCAACACTTGACCTTGTTGAAATTCCTCTCTA
Organism: Lathyrus tuberosus; assembly: GCA_022829125.1. Taxonomy (NCBI): domain Eukaryota; kingdom Viridiplantae; phylum Streptophyta; class Magnoliopsida; order Fabales; family Fabaceae; genus Lathyrus; species Lathyrus tuberosus. The sequence goes on along the minus strand of JALAZF010000052.1, from coordinate 408,707 downwards.
AGGGTAGAATTAACATCCAAGTTTACCATAATCACACCATTAGGAGTCCAACCAAATTGAAGATTTAGATCCCTAAACTTTTCCAATAAGGCATACTCTAACATCATCAACTCGGCATTATGTAACACTTTTCTGCTTAATGCATCTGCCACTTTATTCGCTTTACCCGGATGGTACTTTAGTTCCAAATCACAATCCTTCAAATACTCCATCCATCTCCTTTGACGCATGTTCAACTCTTTCTGGTCAAAAAGATACTTTAAGCTCTTGTGGTAGCTGAACATCTCAAAATGTACCCCATACAAATAATGACGCCACACTTTCAGTGTAAAGACAACTGCCGCCAATTCTAAATCATGTGTTGGATAATTCTCTTCATGAACTTTTAACTGTCGAGAAGCATAAGCCACCACATGACCATCTTGCATTAACACACCTCCTAATCCCATCTTCGATGCGTCACAAAATACCTCATACGACTTACTAGGATCAGGAATAATCAAGACAGGAGCGGTCGTCAATCTTCCCTTCAAACTCATAAAACTTCTTTCACAAGCCGAATCCCACTCATACGGACAATCCTTTCGAGTAAGTTTCGTCATTGGTAAAGTCAATTGAGAAAAGCCTTCGATAAACCTTCTGTAATAACCTGTCAATCCCAAGAAACTTCTACATTCTTTGGTCTCTCCCAATTAATCACTGCTTTAACTTTTGATGGATCTACTGCTACACCTCCCTGAGATATGACATGACCAAGAAAATTAACCTCCGACATCCAAAACTCACACTTGCTTAGCTTAGCAAAAAGTTGTCTCTCTTGTAAGATGGATAAAACGATTCTTAGGTGTTCTCCGTGCTCTTGAGAATCACGAGAATAAATAAGAATGTCATCAATGAAGATCACCACAAATTGGTCCAAGTAAGGTTGAAATATCTGATTCATATAATCCATAAAAACTGCAGGAGCATTCGTCACACCGAAAGGCATTACTAAGAATTCATAATGACCATAACGGGTTCTAAATGCGGTCTTTGGTACATCTGAACTCTTCACGCGAATCTGATGATAACCCGATCGTAAATCAATCTTCGAGAACACACAGGCTCCTTTCAATTGACCTAACAGATCGTCTATCCTTGGTAATGGGTATTTATTCTTGATGGTGACCTTATTCAACTGACGGTAATCAATACACAACCGCATTCCACCGCCCTTCTTCTTTACCAACAACATTGGAGCTCCCCAGGGTGAAACACTGGGTCGAACAAAATGCTTAGCCATTAACTCTTCCAACTGATCCTTTAATTCTCTTAACTCAAATGGTGCCATCCGATATGGAGAAACGGATATTGGAGCCGTTCCTGATATCAGGTCAATAGAGAATTCCACTTCCCTCTCCGGAGGAAGAGAAGTGATATCCTCGGGGAAAACTTCGGGAAACTCACAGACTACCGGAATACTCAAAACCTGAAGGTTGCTACTCTCTTCCTTAGTGAGAATCAAAAGAACAGATTTTTCCTCCTCAAACAAGAAATTTATCATTCCAACCGTACCTTTTAAAATAGTAGTTAACACATCCTTTGGAGTAGCCTCAACGGATCGAATAATGATTAGCTTTTCCTCACAATCGATAAATACCGAATTAGCAGAAAGTCAATCCATTCCCAAAACAACATCCACTTTCTTAAGCGGCAAACAAATCAGATCAATCTGAAAAACTCTTCCATCCACAGATAAAACATAATTTTCACACATTAAAGGTGTTTCAACTATCTCATCCATGGCAGTAGTAACCACCATGGGTGGAGACAACGGAATAACTTGCAACCCAAGTCGCTTCACACATTGCATGGATACAAAAGAGTGTGTCGCTCCATAATCAAATAATACAAAGCAAGGATTCCCATTAATGAAACACGTACCAGCAATCAAAGAGTTGTCACCCTTTGCTTTCTTCGCATCCAAAGTATAAACTCGGCCGGTATTCCTTTCTTGCATTGGATTCCTACTTTGAGGACAATCCCTCGCCATGTGGCCCACTTTCTGACACTGATAACACCTCATTCTTTTAACACTGCATCTACCAGAATGCACTTTACCACAAGAACGACACACAGGAGGTGCACTAGTCCTAGAACTTTGAACTTGCTTCCCTTTGAAAGCTTGTTGTCTTGGTCTAAATTGTTGATTCAATCTCCCTCGATCACTTTGATTCAACCTACTCAATTCTCCTTCCTCTTGCACCTTCTTCAAGCTGTGTTCTGCCATGTAACACTGCCTTAACAATTTGGCATAACTAGTGAACTCCCTCTGAGACACACTATGCGAAATTTCAGCCCTCAAACCAAAAAGAAACTGATCAATCTTCCACCTCTCGTTCGGAGCATACATGGCTTTCCTAGAATAAGCAGCCATTACCTCGAACCTCTCAGCATATGCAGCTACAGTCAAAGTACCCTGTCTCAACTGTTGAAATTCAAATTCCTTCTGGGTCCTTAAGGAACTTGGGAAATACTTCTCCATAAAATTTATCTTAAACTACTGTCAGACCTTGGGTACCTCTTGAATAGTCATCAAGGCTGAGCCACTCTCCCACCACCTCATGGCAGGACCCTTCAACAAGTGAGAAGCGAAAACCACCTTATTTTCCTCACTGCACTAGACTATCAAGAAAATCCTTTCCATGCCAGCTATCCACTCGTGAGCCTTTACAGGATCTAACCCTCCCTGAAATTCCGGAGGATTCATATGGATGAAATCCCTAAAGCTTCCACCTATAGCTTCTGGAACAACCACTGGAGGATGCAGACCCTCAGCCATTTACTGTACCATTTGTTGCATAAACTGATTCTGTTGTTGTTGCATCTGCTGCAGAAACTGAGGCCATGGAACATTTTCTTTGCCGCCTGGCGGATAAGTCCCTGCCGGAGTGGTTCTGGGTCGACCACGATTATTTATGCGCCCGTCGGCCATGTTCCTAAATGTCATACAGATAGGATTAAGTTGATTAGGCTCAATACCATAAATATAACACTTAAGACCAATGGCAACACAACATATATGAAACGGAAAGAAAATACTTATACTATTTCATGGCTAGGTCGAGGATACGACCTGCTCTAATACCAACTGTAACGCCCATATATAAATACATACATCAAAGCATATATTATACATGAATACCATGTTTGGTACTGAAGTATACAAGTCCCTAGTAAACACATTATACATATACATGCCCAAGAAAAATACCTAATACAAAAAAACTATGGCATAATATATATACAAGATGTTCCAAAGAAAAATACTAAGAACTAAATCGACAATGATCTCAAAAACTCCACAACGGAAGCCTTGCCATCCCATAAAGCTAAGATAGTAAGGAAACTCAAACAACCTTATCCTTACCCTTCGCCGAACCTATAGTACCTGTAATATAATCAACAGCATGGGGTGAGATACATATAATCTCAGTGAGTTCCCTATCTTATAGGTCCTCTCGGCTTTACAAGGTTCTATCACACCTAACTCAAGTCAAAAGGGGAAGGGAAGTGACTTTGAGTACTCACACACACTATATGGAGCCATGTTCACGAGTCTTGTTAACTCACAATATCACTAATCGATAACCTTACCAGGGCATCCCCTTTTCCCGTCCTCTTCTACGTCTAGAAGTTGACCCGAGTCATGGATCTTTGTCATTTACTTAACATACGAAATGGATTCGGGAACAACGGCCTGTTAGCCGTGAACCGTCATTTCACATGGCCTGTTAACCATCACAAGTCTCTACCCTTAGGTTCCATTCGTACTACACACGGGAATAAAACCTGTCAAGTAATTGTGCATACGTTTTAGAGGAGCTCGAGACCCATGAAACTGCACCGAAGATACACGGTTACGATTACGTGATCACATACACACAATTGTGATTGTATTCGACAATCACCAGGCCATATTCGCCTTAAGACCTCTTTTGTCTTTTCAACTTAACATAGTTAAACATGATCCATACTAGTGTAATTCTTTCCATAACATTCGGTAATAGATGCACGCCTCGGCCCCTCACGCACGAGCTCGTCATTACGTTATTCAATAATTTCCTAGCCGTTACTAGGTTCTAACATAGTTTATGGTAATATTCCTCACTCTACCTATTTCATATTTTAATATGCATATACTCTCAAACATGCTTAACAACAAGAGAATAGGTAAACATAAGTCATTTATATAATAGAATCACACGATTCAACATATCACCAAGTTACACCATTTCCTGTTCCCTCTGATTTATTTAATCGGGCATCAAAACTAGTATTTTTCACTTCCATTGGATAGAGTATTTTCATAGCTCTCTATCGATACCAAGAACACTTAAATCGGATATACGAAACAAAAGTTATGGATTTTTGAAGAAAAGAAAATTATTGAGAAAAAGCCAGATTCGCCTGGCGAGTAAGGATTTCGCCTGGCGAATCCCCCTTCGCCAGTAATTCGCCCGGCGAACCAGTGGCGAAACCAAATTCTTGAAAATCCATAAGTTCCAGTAGCCAACACATATTCTGTCTCATGATTTTCGCCTGGCGACTTAGTATTTCGCATGGCGAATCCCTACTCGCCAGCACTTTGCCCGGCAAACTAATGGCGATACCTCATTCGCCTGGCGATTCCTGATTCGTCTGGCGAATCGCACCAGAAGCAGAATTTTCTGCTGCGGTATACATGGTTTCCAAACCGCAAAATCCAACTTTTCCAAACCAAAATATTGTCAAACAACCAAAACAAGTATCAACAATGTTCCTATGCATATTACGATTATACTACGCCATTTATCTCGATTTTTAACTGTTAGATTCATAATTCTAGCAAGTTTACTCATTTTCTCACAATATCTAACCTAACTCTAAACTCAAGAAACTCTACACTAAAGCATCTATCTAGAACCCACCTTGAATAGAGGATGGTGATGAAGAAGATGAGATGAATTGATGAAGAGTAGATGATGATTCCAAGGTTCTTCCTCTCTTAGGTTTTCTTCTTCTTTTCTTTCCTTTCCTTCTCCTTCTTTCTTACTTCTTTCTTTCTTTCTATCTTTTTCCACCAAATGAAAAGGAAAATGAAAAGAAATGATACATAGAGAAATCATTTAGTTAGTACAACTAACTTAAAGAACCAATTAGTCTCTAAAGCTCCAATAATTAAAACCTCAGGGTCAGATAATATTAATTTGATTTGCTCTGAGCTCATCAGTTTACTCTAATTATTTTACCCAATAAATTCTCAGAGTAAACCGGAACCCAGTTGATCATACGAATATTATCCAGAGTAAAATAATTTACGGGGTATTAAATTAGCCTAGCTCAAGTCGGGGGAAAGGAACTAGACCTTGAGCTCAAACATTTCTGACTAGAGAAACACTCGTACAATTCAAAAAACAACAACTAGTTAAGGAATATTCTCCACGGCCAGCATATACAAGGCACTGCAACACGGGTCATGGATCCTTAACGTAGATAACTTCTCCCCGGCCAGCACACACACGGAGCACTTCAACACGGGTCACGGTTATCTACAAATGGTACTTCTCCCCGGCCAGCCCACACCAGGAGCACTTCAACACGGGTCACGGTACCGACCACTAAGTAACTTCTCCCTGGCCAGCCCACACATGGAGCACTTCAACATGGGTCACGGGTACTTGCTTAATAAATACTTCTCCCCGACCATCCCGCACCAGGGGCTCTTCAACACGGGTCACGGTATTTATTAAGGGATAACAACAAACCGGAGGACTACAATCCTCCTTCAACACGGATCACGATTATCTACAAATGGTACTTCTCCCTGGCCAGTCAACACAAGGAGCACTTCAACACGGGTCACGGTACCAACCACTAAGTAACTTCTCCCCGACCAGCCCATACAAGGAGCACTTCAACGCGGGTCACGGTTACTTACTTAATAAATACTTCTCCCCGACCATCCCGCACAAGGGGCTCTTCAACATGGGTCACGGTATTTATTAAGGGATAACAACAAACCGGAGGACTACAATCCTCCACCAACAACTACTTAACAAAGACACTCTTCTAGTATCGATGTCTAAGCATTGTCATTCAAACCTTTACCTAGACCTAGTTACATCCCTAGGATCATATCATTTGTTTGGGGTAAGGTTTCTCACTCTTCCTAATTCATTTTAAGCATGCATATTCTTTCATTCATACTCGACAACAATTATATCGACATGGTATAACACAATTGCATATAACAATATCAATCATAAAACACACATGATAGTATAACATGTCAAACATAATCCACATAGTAGTCCACACACATTTTAAGGCATACAAGCCACTAATATCCTCTACCAAGCATCTTTGGTTAAATCATGGTCTCACATCACCATTTAATAGCACATTGGACTCTCTTTCCAAGGCTTCAAGTCCCATATCAATCGGACTCCCGATTCATGAATTATGGTAGGAATAAGGACCCATACCATTTCAAATTCATTACATTTCCATCTTTATCTCATCAATCCATGGCATAAACATATGTTTCTACTTCACCATCATAAAGAGCATTGAAATAGCTTTCCAATGCTTCCGACCGTGCGTCAATCCGAGTTACGGATCAAAAGTTATGAAGGAAACAACATGGAAAATCTGTCACGTTCGCTACTGTATTCGCTAGGCGAATCACTCAGCGAACCAAATCAGAACTAAAAGGGCATAAAGTTCGCAAAGCGAACTCTGGGCGAACATCCACCTTCCATTCGCTAGCGAACCCTCGATGAACCATTTGCTTTTCCCTTCGCCAGGTTCGCTAGGCGAACCATGCGAAACCCAGAATTTCCCAGTAGCGTAAAACATAGGTCATTGGGGCCAAAACTCTCATTTCTTCACCCAAAACACTTCCAATTCATATTATATCAACCAAAACATGATCCAACATAAATAACAAGTATTCCCATGCATTTATATCGCATTTCATCCGTTAGATTTCATTGATTTATCCGTTAAATCATTTTCTCTCAAATCTAACCTAAGTTCTAAACTTATATTTCTAGAACTTAGAGTGTCTAACTAGAACCCACCTGATAATCGAAGAGGAGGTTGAAGAAGATGATGATGATCCATGAGCTTCTTCTCAAGCTTTCCTTCTTTCTCTCTTCCTTCTCTTCTTTCTCTTTTCTTCTTCTTTACTATCTTTTCCTTTTCTTTTTTTTCTTATAACATATATATATATATATATATATATATATATATATATATATATATATATATATATATATATATATATATATATATATAATACCAATATTATATAATATAATCTAATAGAGTAAAATATCTCCAATTGATATTTTATCGTCTCCAACCAATTGATCAGTTATTAGAGTTACCTTAATATTCTTTCTTGAATTAAAATAATTGATCTCTTCAGAGTTCACTAGTTGCTCTATTGATCCCAAATGTCAATACTTAAAGTACTTAGAGGATTCCATTAATCCAATTATCCAAAGATAGAGTACATAAAAACTCATCTGATCTCATCTGATATCCAATTGAGCATTTAAATAATATGGGGTATTACACTCTCCCCCCCTTAAATTGAAATTCGCCCCCGAATTTCCTCTACTCAATAATAGCCATAACTTGCATTATTATTTTTGACGTATTCCAATTCCAACTTGACTTCATAGACCAAAAATCCGTATTTTCACAAATTATCAAACTTCGAACTTTGATTTTTCCATAACTCATCTGTTGTTTCATACTAAAACACTTGGCCGCATTCTAACTTCGGAAAGAATGTACCATTCCATATTACTCTACTGAGTCACAACAAGACCGTAACACCTTATCTTGGTTTAAGATAACAACCACTCATCAAATCTTTGCGAGGTAATTCAGTGATTCTTTTCCTTTATGCAATTTCCGACAACTATCCTTTCATAATTTCTTAACGTTCAAAATCACTTAATAATTCGTCAAATGACTTCTTTACCAGTTCCACTTAATCTGATGTTATACATTGTAACCATTAAGTCTGATATTCCATTTCTTTCGTATCACCCCAAAAGGCAACACAATTAGAACAAGATCTTCTTATTTCCATACTTATAAGCAATAATATTCAAATCCTTATCATTCTGGCCAACTTTTTCATCTATTACATCCGACTGCGTAATCTGAAATCTCACAATGAAATGCCACGGATTCTTAAGTACTACCAGGTAGCTAACAGTCTGCGGAGAAACACGCTTATCCACTGGGGTCCTTACTAACCAACGGTACAAGAAACTTACTGATGTCCTATGGTAGAACAATTTTCTCACTGACACACAACAATTTAACCTTGGTCCAATACTCTCCAGACGATCAAGGCACAGGAGTTACACTACTACTACTATAACATATACAACTCCACATCCAGTCTAACTCGAAACCATTCATCCAAAGTAGTTTAGCAACTTTCGTGTCTAGTTACCACATATATAACAATCCTTCTTATGGTTTTCCGACTCACTCAAGGTTCCTTGTTGACACGAGTTTTCTCAACCAATATTACATAACACCATCTCGATACTTCAATCATATGCGAGTCACTACTTATCAAAACTTAAACCCATCCAAGGCACAATTGTGAGTTTTCATACCACTCACTAATTCACATACAACACTCCACGTACACACACCATCGAAGCCCATGCCACGTTTCTTAATTAAATCCACTTTTCTCATTTGTTCCGTTTCATAATCGATTCCACATTACATGCTTAACTTCAGAACGTCCAATTCTTACTCGTACTTGGAAAGATAGCTTTCAAATTTCCTTCTCTGGTTAAAACACAATTGCATACAACTGGTATCCCTCTCACGGTCTAAATTTGATGCCATGAACTCACGAAAGATAACAATTACTAACTCTGACCAACCGTTCATACCTTACTAATACCATGATTACACACCAAAATATTCCTTGCAAGATCAATACTTCGTGAGTATTTCCAACTTCGTCCCTAAGACTCTCAACGGTAATACACCTAAGACCTTTTCATACTCAACACAGTTCACAAGATTATTCCCCAAAGTCAACTCTCTTGTTGTCTGAACAATTGGTCAACTACGCAACACCTTTCCAGCAGTTACGATTTTTAAAACACAAATCCTTCTTTCATTTACTTGCAATCCCGTTTTCCATTCCCCAAACACTTATCAATCGGAAGAACATATGGTAACAAAACACAGATGATGGTTCCTAAGGGATTTCACAATTTACACACATGTTAATCGATTAACCATCTGAGCTAATCGGTTAACTCCTCAAAATTCAATGCAAGCACCATCTTTGCACGTGTTAACCGGTTAACACTGCTGCAGAAGCTGAAAACCAGTTTCTTATAATTCAAAAGTCATCACAACTCAAAACCCTCATTCCGGCTTGCTCTAACCCATAATATCATTCTCAACTCACGGCCTCTTTAACTTATATAACATTCACCAACCATGATCCACTCAAGGTAAAACCGACAAAGTCGACGACACACCCCAACCAAGTGACGAGGCAAAATTCTAAATTCTGACGCGGTCACACTACAAAAGTTCAGCGGAATAGTTCATTTTCTGCTCAAACAACTACACTAGCGGGAAGTCAATAATGACGACATTCTAGGGTTTTAACCACTACTCATACTTAATTCGTTCACAAGCAAAACCCAACACACAACCATTAAACGGTACCACAAAATTGATGGACATCTCATATCAAGCATACCACCTTATTCTCACACTTGAACTCCTAGGTGATAAATAAAACAACATGTTCTTAGTCCAACAAAAGGTAGATTCTGAATATTCCAATTATTCACAAATACAGAAGTTTCTCTATACTTGAAAATAAATCGGGGCAATGCATCCTCTTGAAGAACCTTTCCATCACTACGTACATATTAACTGGGATTTATTACCCTTCGTTATCCATTGCACATCACACTTACACCAAATTACTTAATGGATGATTCGCAACCGGCAATTCTCATCAACTATTTACAAAAGCCTTCCGGTATAAATCGTTCCATGATTTACACTTAGTCCATAATAAGTCCTGGTTTGCTTCTCGTTGTTTTACCACAATCTTACTTCTTAAAATACAATATTCACTGTTCCACAGAGTACGTCCCTTCACACTTGTCACAAGAATAAGAATCCATCACGTACATTGGTAACTACGGTGCTACTACTACGCTTGTTCTACATACCAAGGTGTAACTTTTCCCATTCCACGTCATACTACTAGGGCCCTCACGGGTGAGCCATCCACGATTACACTTCCTTAATTTTAGCTTTAACAACAGCTTAAAACTCCATTGCACACTCGTCCAAAATACATTTTGTTGTCACTTCCTCTTAACATACTATTAATACCATTTTCTATACTGCGTTTACTTCACCCTCAATTGTAATCCTCTTATGTCCAAATATAACATCATCATACTAAGATTCTCTTAAATCCAAAATACTTACTCTGTTTCTTAATACAAACTTCTTCAGGTCCGTATCACTACACTTTCTGTCACTAAATGAAGTTCATTCTTTCCCCAACACAATACCTTACACAGTTCCTTGGGTAATTTAACATTTCCAAATTCCAAATTGATCTCTCATCGAATACAGAAAATCCCGATGTAATATCTCAAACTTAATTTCTCTACATAACTGAATATACGTAATTCATCACCCACTCTTCGTCCGGCACATACTTGTTTCACTTGAAGCATGTAAACACATCTTTGTGTTCCTTCACACACTTCTCTACTACTTTAGGTTCCCATAAAATCCGAACGTCCTTAACTCTCACTTTTAACCAATTGGAAGATATTGTTCCGAACACATTCCTTCAGGTACTCTCGTCCATTCAAGGTACCATAGCGACCTTAGAAACTGAAACACCAATACTTATCTCACTTCCGGACCTCACGCCACGCGTTCCACAAAACAACTTTTTTTTTTTCACAGAATGAGATTACTTGAAATCTTTGTCCATACTAGTGGTCAATCCAGTTCCACTAGCGATTTTACATATTCCTCAATACCTTGACCAATCGTCCGATAGAGATCCTTAACTTTCAGACTCCATCAATTCCAAAGGATTACTTGAACAACACATCACTCTTTAATTCCATGCTACCCAAAGCACAACCTCTACTAAGATCTCAACTGAGCTGAACAAAACTCATCACTACTAACTCTTGGCTTGAGCCTACCCTCACAGCACAAGTTCCGACAACACTTCAGAGTCCTCGTGGTCGCTCAACCATGATTCTACCTATCACATACATAGCATTAGGTTGATCAGGCCCAACACTAGATAGTATGATATTAAGATTCATGCTGGCAAGACACGCTTAAGAGGCAGGAATAGATTTACTTATGATGTTTCAAGGCTAGGTCGAGGACACGACCTGCTCTGATACCAACTGTAATGCCCAATATAATAGATATCTAGAATAATACCATACAAGTGTTTTATTTGGTTCTTACACCATCATAAGTGCCTATTGACATAATTCACATACTTGACCATTTCTAATACATAAAACAAACTATGGTACAAGACATGGAAATTATCCAAAACAAGAAAATCTAAGAATAAGGCACAATATTCCTCATTGTACAAGAAAATAATACACAGCAAAATAAGCTCAACTAAGCTTCTCTTGAAACATCCAAGCATAGCTCCACTTGTAAATCATACCTGCGAATACCTCCTGAAAATAGTCAACAATAGTGGGGTGATATACATCAAATCTCAGTGAGTTCCATATCTTATGGATTCTCTCGACTTTACAAGGTTCTATCTTAGCCTAGTTCAAGTCGGGGAAAGGAACTAGACCTTGAGATCAAACATTTCTGACTAGAGAAACACTCATACAATTCATAAAACAACAACTAGTTAAGGAATCTTCTCCCCGGCCAGCCTATACAAGGCACTACAACACGGGTCACGGATCCTTAACGTAGATAACTTCTCCCCGGCCAGCCCACACACGAAGCACTTCAACACGGGTCACGGTTATCTACAAATGGTACTTCTCCCCGGCCAGCCCACACCAGGAGCACTTCAACATGGGTAACGGTACCAACCACTAAGTAACTTCTCCCCGGCCAGCCCCACACAAGGAGCACTTCAACACGGGTCACGATTACTTACTTAATAAATACTTCTCCCTGGCCATCCCGCACAAGGGGCTCTTCAACACGGGTCTCGGTATTTATTAAGGGATAACAACAAACCGAAGGACTACAATCCTCCTTCAACACGGATCACGGTTATCTATAAATAGTACTTCTCCCCGGCCAGCCCACATAAGGAGCACTTCAACATGGGTCACAGTACCAACCACTAAGTAACTTCTCCCCGGCCAACCCACACAAGGAGCACTTCAATGCGGGTCACGATTACTTACTTAATAAATACTTCTCCCCGGCCATCCCGCACAAGGGGCTCTTCAACACGGGTCACGGTATTTATTAAGGGATAACAACAAACCGGAGGACTACAATCCTCCACCAATAACTACTTAACAAAGACACTCTTCTAGTATCGATGTCTAAGCATTGTCATTCAAACCTTTACCTAGACCTAGTTACATCCCTAGGATCATATCATTTGTTTGGGGTAAGGTTTCTCACTCTTCCTAATTCATTTTAAGCATGCATATTCTTTCATTCATACTCAACAATAATTATATAGACATGGTTTAACACAATTTCATATAACAATATCAATCATAAAACACACATGATAGCATAACATGTCAAACATAATCCACATAGTAGTCCACACACATTTTAAGGCATACAAGACACTTCTATCCTCTACCAAGCATCTTTGGTTAAATCATGGTCTCACATCACCATTTAATAGCACATTGGACTCCCTTTCCAAGGCTTCAAGTTCCATATCAATCGGACTCCTGATTCATGAATTATGGTAGGAATAAGGACCCATACCATTTCGCATTCATTACATTTCCATCTTTATCTCATCAATCCATGGCATAAACATATGGTTCTACTTCACCATCATAAAGAGCATTGAAATAGCTTTCCAATGCTTCCGACCGTGTGTCAATCCGAGTTACAGATCAAAAGTTATGAAGGAAACAACATGGAAAATCTGTCACGTTCGCTACTGTATTCGCTAGGCGAATCACTCAGCGAACCAAGTCAGAACCAAAAGGGCATAAAGTTCGCAAAGCGAACTCTGGGCGAACATTCACCTTCCATTCGCTTTGGGGTTCGCTAGGCGAACCCTCGATGAACCATTCGCTTTGCCCTTCGCCAGGTTCGCTAGGCGAACCATGCGAAACCCAGAATTTTCCAGTAGCGTAAAACATAGGTCATTGGGGCCAAAACTCTCATTTCTTCACCCTAAACACTTCCAATTCATATTATATCAACCAAAACATGTTCCAACATAAATAACAAGTATTCCCCTGCATTTATATCGCATTTCATCCGTTGGATTTCATTGATTTATCCGTTAAATCATTTTCTCTCAAATCTAACCTAAGTGCTAAACTTATATTTCTAGAACTTAGAGTGTCTAACTAAAACCCACCTGATAATCGAAGAGGAGGTTGAAGAAGATGATGATGATCCATGAGTTTCTTCTCAAGCTTTCCCTCTTTCTCTTCTTCTTTCTCTCTTCCTTCTCTTTTTTCTCTTTTCTTCTTCTTTACTATCTTTTCCTTTTCTTTTTTTTCTTATAACATATATATATATATATATATATATATATATATACACACACACACACACACACACATATATATATATATATAATACCAATATTATATAATATAATCCAATAGAGTAAAATATCTCCAATTAATATTTTATCGTCTCCAACCAATTGATCAGTTATTAGAGTTACCTTAATATTCTTTCTTGAATTAAGATAATTGATCTCTTCAAAGTTCACTAGTTGCTCTATTGATCCCAAATGTCAATACTTAAAGTACTTAGAGGATTCCATTAATCCAATTATCCAAAGATAGAGTACACAAAAACTCATCTGATCTCATCTGATATACAATTGAGCATTTAAATAATATGGGGTATTACATCATATTTTCACAATTACGTCTTTAATTTGTGCATTTTCCTATATTATAACGGAAAGGTTTTCATCTTTGAATCACATTTGTAGTATTTGTATTAGAAAAGATAGATTAATGTTACGGATGCAAAAATTGTTCATAGATAAATCTCTTATAAATTTTAGAAAACACTAAATAAATATACGTTTATACACTTCTATTTGTTTCCCTAAGCATGACACATAATCTTTTTCTAAAGGTCTTTTTGAATTGCTTACAGGTTGATTAACTTAATTTTAAAATACAACATGTTTTTAGCACACTAGATTAAAAAATATACTTATATTAAAAATATTTTAAATTTAATTTAAAAATTTAAATATAATTTTATAAAAAATATTCCTTATCAATTTAAATATTTTAATATTTTAATATAAATTTTATAAAAAATATTTATTTACATAAGTAAACAATAAAATATTGTGATTAACTAATATAAAAAACATCTAAGAAATAATCGTCATCAATACATGAAAATAAAGGGACATATCCACTCCACAAGACTCGAGGTATAAAACTAATTATCCAAAATGAAAGGTACAGTTTTTGGTCTCTATTTTTTACAACACTTATCTTGAATCTTGAACTGGCTTAAAAGGTAAAGTAACCAGCCCAGAGTGCTAGAACATTAGATGAAGCACCTTCAAATTGTTTTCGGTTAATAAGTTTATTATTGTGTGTGAGTTACACTAATTATGGAATTGATTATAAGGAGAAAACAAATGATATTAGAGTGGAAGAAATTAGATTACGGAATTAATTGGGATCAAATTAAAATAAATTAGGTAGAATTCATATTTTCACAATTACATCTTTAATTTGTGCATCTTTCTATATTATAATGGAAAGGTTTTCATCTTTGAATCCCATTTGTAGTATTTGTATTAGAAAAGATAGATTAATGTTACGGATGCAAAAATTGTTCATAGATAAATCTCTTATAAATTTTAGAAAACACTAAATAAATATACGTTTATACAATTCTATTTGTTTCCCTAAGCATGATACATAATTTTTTTATAAAGGTCTTTTTGAATTGCTTACAAGTTGATTAACTTAATTTTAAAATACAACATGTTTTTAGCACACTAGATTAAAAAATATACTTATATTAAAAATATTTTAAATTTAATTTAAATATTTAAATATAATTTTATAAAAAGTATTTGTTATCAATTTTAATATTTTAATATTTTAATATAAATTTTATAAAAAATATTTATTATCAATTTAAATATTTTAATATTAATTTACATAAGTAAACAATAAAATAGTTGTAATACCCTGTATTTTATTTTGCTCTGGATAATATTAGTTGTGATCAACTGGGTTCCGGTGTACTCTGAGAAATTATCTGCAAAGATAATTAGAGTAACTGATGAGCTCAGAGTAGATCAAATTAATATTATCTGACTCTGAGGTTTTATTAATTGGTACTATAGAGACTATTTGGACATTTAGTAGTGTTTCTAATTAATGATATTTATCTATATCATTTCTTTTCCTCCCTTGCCAAACATAGTAACATTTGAGAGAGAGAAGTTAGAGAGAAGGAAGAGGGAAGGAAAGAAAAGAAGAAAACCTAGAAGAGGAAAAAGATCAAGAATCATCATCTCTTATTCATCAATTCATCTCATCTCTTATTCATCAATTCATCTCATCTTCTTCATCATCATCCTCTAATCCAGTTGGGTTCTAGATAGAGACTTTAGTTGTAGAGTTTCTTGAGTTCTAGAGTTAGGTTTGATATTGTGAGAAAATGAGTAATCTTGCTTAAATCATGAATCTAACGGTTGAAAACCGATATAAATTGCGTAGTATAGTCGTAATATGCATATGATCATTTGTTGATACTTATTTTGTGGTTTGGAACTGATTTGGCGTGGAAAGGGTGAGTTTTGGAACCCTTGGAACCATGGAAACGCAGCAGAAAATTATGCTTCTGATACGCACCGCCGGGCGGCGCTTTGAGCGTCGGGCGACGCAAGGCTTACGTCGTTGCTCCGCCGGGCGAAAGCCAAGAGGCACAACATGTTTTGATTCTGTAACTTTTGGGTTTTGGCATGGGATTTTATGCTGCTGCTTCGCCGGGCGAAGTATAGGCGAAGGGGGCACCGCTGGGCTAAATTGGTACCGCCGGGCGCTCCTGGGAGTTTTCAAATAAATTCCCTTTTCTTTTAAAATCCATAACTTTTGACGCGTTCACCCGATTTAAGTATTCTTGGTACCGATGGAAAGCTATGGAAATGTACTACATGATAAAAGTGAAAAATATCGGTTTCGGTGCCTGATTAAATAATTGTAGGAAAAACCCAAATGTGTGTGAAGTGTGATTGATTTATTAAATGTACTTGTTGTATAATTGTGTTATATCTTGCCTAATCTATTGTTGTTGAACATAATTGAGAGAATGACATGCTAAAAAATGAATTAGGAAGAGTGAGAAAACTTATCCCAAACCTAATGATATGATTCTAGGTTGTGAATAGGATTGTGATAGAAAACCTAGACGGCGATGCTCGGGCACTTGATGTAGAAAGGTGCATCCGTGACGAGTATTGGTCTAGGAGAGAGTGAAACACTAGTATGGAACATGTGTGAACCCTTGTGATTATGAGAAAAGGCAAAAGAGGCCTTAAGGCAAATGTGGCCTTGTGATTGTCGAATACAATCACGTTTGTGTGTGTGATCACATAATTGTAACCGTTTCACTTGGGTACGGTTTCATGAGTCTCGAGCTCCTCTGAACCATGTGCACAATTACTTGACAGGTTTGATTTCCGCGTGCGAGTACGAATAAAGCCTATATGGTAAAGAGACTTGCGATGGTTAACAGACCATGAGAAGTGACGGTTCACGGTTAACAGGCTGATGTTCCCGAATCTATTTCGTATGTCAAGTAACTACAAGGATCCATGACTCAGGTCGACTTATAGATGTAGAAGCGGGCGGGAAAAGGGGATGCCTTGGTACAGGTTATCGATTAGTGATACTTTGAGTTGGTGAACTCATGAGCATGTTTCCATATAGTGTGAGCGTGAGTACTCAAGGTCATTTCCCTTCCCTTCTGACTTGGGTTAGGATGGTAGAACCTTGTAAAGCCGAGAGAATCTATAAGATATGGAACTCACTGAGATTTAATATCTCACCCCATGTTGCTGATTATATTACAGGTACAGCAGGTTCCGCGAAGGGTAAGGATAAGGCCGTTTGATTATCCTTATTTTTCTTGGCTTTTTGGGATGGCAAGACTTCCATTGTGGAGATTATTTTGGGATCATTGTTTGATCTAGTTCTTAGTGCCTTTGGACATCTTGTATACATTGTGCCATAGTTTTTTTTGTATTAGGAATTTTGGGCATGTAATGTATATAATGTGTTAACTAGGAACTTATGGTATTTCAGTACCAAACACTTGGATTCATGTATAGTATTTATGCTTTGAGGTATGATATTATATGTGGGTGTTACAGTTAGTATCAGAGCAGGTTGTATCCTCGACCTAGCCATGAAATAGTATAAGTAATTCTTTTTGTTTCATATGCGTGGTGTCGCCATTGGTCTTAAGTGTTATATTTATGGTATTGAGCCTGATCAACTTAATCCTATCTGTATGACCTTTAGGAACATGGCTGACGGACGCAGAAGTAATCGTGGTCGACCTAGAACTACTCCTGCAGGGACAAATCCGCCAGGTGGCGAGGAGAATGTCCCATGGCCTCAGTTTTTGCAACAGATGCAGCAGCAGCAGAACCAGTTTATGCAGCAGGTGGTACAACAAATGAATGGGAGTCTTCATCCTCCAGTGGTTGTTCCAGATGTTGTAGGTGGGAGTTTTTGGGATTTTATCTGCATGAATCCTCCAAAATTTTATGGCGGGTTAGATCCTGTTAAAGCTTATGAATGGATAGCTGACATGGAGAGAATTTTCTTGATAGTCCATTGTAGTGAGGAGAATAAGGTGGTATTCGCTTCTTATTTGATGAAGGGTCTTGCCATGAGGTGGTGGGAGAGTGCCCCATCCCTGATGACTATTCAAGAAATACCTAAGGTCTGGGAACTTTTTAAGATTAATTTTATGGAGAATTATTGAGCTAGTTCTTTGAGGACCCAGAAAGAATTTGACTTTCAACAATTGAGACAAGGTACCTTGACCGTAGCTGCTTATGCTGATAAATTCGAGATTATGGTTGCTTATTCTAGACAGACCATGTATGCTCTGGACGAGAGGTGGAAAATTGACCAGTTTCTTTTTGGTTTGAAGGCTGAAATTTCGCATAGTGTGTCTCAAAGGGAGTTCACTACTTATGAGGAATTACTAAGGCAATGTTATGTGGCAGAGAATAGTTTAAAGAAAGTTCAAGCTGAGGGGGAATTGAGTAGGTCGAATCAAAGTGATCGTGGGAGATAAAATCGGCAATTTAGGTCGAGACAACAAGCTTTTAAAGGGAAGCAAGTTCAGAGTCCTAGGACTAGTGTGCCTCCTGTGTGTCGTATTTATGGAAGGAATCATCATGGTAGGTGTGGTTATGAAGGAGTGAGGTGCTTTCAGTGTCAGAAGATAGGTCATATGGCGAGGGATTGTCCTCAGAGTAGGAATCAGGTGCAAGGGAAGAGTGTCGGCCGAGTTTATACCTTAGATGCGAGGAAGGAAAAGGGTGATAACTCTTTGATTACTAGTACGTGTTTCGTTAATGTACATCCTTGTTTTGTATTATTTGATTGTGGAGCAACACACTCTTTTGTGTCAATGCAATGTGTGAAGCGACTTGGGTTGCAAGTTATTCCGTCTCCACCCATAGTGGTTACTACTGCCATGGATGAGATGATTGAAACACCTTTAATGTGTGAAAATTGTGTTTTATCTATGGATGGGAGAGTTTTTCAGATTGACCTTATTTGTTTACTGCTTAAGAAAGTGGACGTTGTTATGGGAATGGATTGGCATTCTGCTAATTTAGTATTTATTGGTTGCAAAGAAAAGTTAATCATCATTTCATCCGTTGAGGCTACTCCGAAGGATGTGTTAACTACTATCTTAGAAGGTACGGTTGGAGTGATAAATTTATTGTTTGAGAAGGAAAAATATGTTCTTTTGGTTCTCACTAAGGAGGAGAGTAGCAACCTTCAAGTTCTGAGTATTCTGGTGGTCTGTGAGTTTTCTGATGTTTTCCCCTGGGATATCAATTCTCTTCCTTCGGAGAGGGAAGTGGAATTCTCTATTGACCTGATACCGGGAACGGCTCCTATATCCGTTTCTCCGTATCAGATGGCACCACTTGAGTCAAGAGAATTAAAGGACCAATTGAAAGAGTTAATGGCTAAGCATTTTGTTCGACCCAGTGTTTTGCCCTGGGGAGCTCCAGTGTTATTGGTAAAGAAGAATGATGGTGGAATGCGGTTATGTATAGATTACCGGCAGTTGAATAAAGTCACCATCAAGAACAGATAACCATTATCCAGGATAGACGACATGTTAGATCAATTAAAAGGAGCCTGTGTGTTCTCGAAGATTGATTTACGGTCGGGTTATCATCAGATCCGTGTGAAGAGTTCAGATGTATCAAAGACCGTGTTTAGAACCCGTTATGGCCATTATGAATTCTTAGTAATGCCTTTCGGTGTGACAAATTCTCCGGCAGTTTTTATGGATTATATGAATCAGAAATTTCAAGCTTATTTGGATCAATTTGTAGTGATCTTTATTGATGACATTCTTATTTATTCTCGTACTTCTCAAGAGCATGAAGAGCACTTAAGAATCGTTTTATCGATCCTACAAGAGAAACAACTTTTTGTCAAGCTAAGCAAGTGTGAGTTTTGGATGTTAGAGGTTAGTTTTCTTGGTCATGTCATATCTCAGGGAGGTGTGGCGGTAGATCCATCAAAAGTTGAAGCGGTGATTAATTGGGAGAGACCAAAGATGTTTCCGAAGTTAAGAGTTTCTTGGGACTGACAGGTTATTACAGAAGGTTTATTAAGGGCTTTTCTCGATTGGCTTTACCAATGACTAAACTTACTCGAAAGGATTGTCCTTATGAGTTGGATTCGGCTTGTGAGCGAAGTTTTATGAGTTTGAAGGAAAGATTGACGACTGCTCCTGTTTTGATTATTCCTGATCCTAGCAAGTCGTATGAGGTATTTTGTGATGCATCAAAAATGGGATTAGGAGGAGTCTTGATGCAAGAGAGTCACGTGGTGGCTTATGCTTCTCGACAATTGAAAGTTCACGAGAGGAATTATCCAACGCATGATTTGGAATTGGCAGCAGTTGTTTTTACATTGAAAGTGTGGCGTCATTATTTGTATGGGGTACATTTTGAGATGTTCAACGACCACAAGAGTTTAAAGTATCTATTTGACCAGAAAGAGTTGAACATGTGTCAAAGGAGATGGATGGAATATTTGAAGGATTATGACTTGGAACTAAAGTACCATCCGGGTAAGGCAAATAAAGTAGCAGATGCATTGAGTCAGAAAGTGTTGCATAATGCCGAGTTGATGATATTAGAGTATACCTTATTGGAAAAGTTTCGAGATCTTAATCTTCAGTTTGTTTGGACTCCTAATGGTGTGATTATGGGAAACTTGAATGTTAATTCTGCTCTTAGAGAGGAAATTAAACAAGGACAAGTGTTGGATGAGAAGTTACAAGGATTGTTAGTTCAACCGGGTTTTATACAGGCTAACGATGGAATCATTTTATTTAACCAAAGGATTTGTGTTCCGGATGATGTGATGTTAAAAAGAAGAATTTTGGAAGAAACGCATAAGAGTGCTTTTACTATACATCCTGGTTCTTCGAAGATGTACCAAGACTTAAAGATAGACTATTGGTGGTCCGGTATGAAAAGAGATATCGCGGTGTATGTATTAGAGTGTGTGGTATGCCAACAAGTAAAGATTGAAAACCAAAGACCGGGTGGCTTATTACAACCGTTAGAAATTCCGGTATGGAAGTGGGATAGCATTTCTATGGACTTTACAGTTGGATTACCCCATGCCCAAGGTGGTTATGATTCTATTTGGGTGATTGTGGATGGGTTGACGAAATCAACGCATTTCTTAGCCGTAAAGACTACTTACAAGGCAAGTCATCTTGCAAGGTTGTTTATTTCGGAGATTGTGAAATTGCATGGTATTCCCTCTAGTATTGTTTCGGATAGAGATCCAAAGTTTACTTCAAGGTTTTGGAGAGCTTTTCAACAAGCTATGGGAACAAAGTTGTGTTTGAGTACGTCGAATCATCCGCAAACGGAAGGTCAGACGGAACAGACAATACAAACGATAGAAGATATGTTAAGGGCTTGTCTACTTGAAAGTGGAGGAAATTGGATAAAACTTTTACCATTGATTGAGTTTGCATACAAAAATAGTTATCATGCGAATATTGGTATGGCTCCTTACGAGGCATTATATGGAAGGAAATGTAGGACGCCTTTGTGTTGGGCCGAAGTTGGCGAAGACAGAATTTTAGGACCTGAGATTATTCAAGAGACTATGGAAAAGATTAGGATGATCTGTGTCAAAGTTAAGCAAGCACAAGATCGTCAGAAAAGTTATGCGGATAACTGAAGGAGACCTTTAGAATTTGTTAGGGGATCACGTGTTTTTGAAAATTACTCCGAGATTGAGGTTGAAAGGACCGTTTAAGTCGCGAAAGTTAAGTCCGAGATATGTGGGACCGTATCAAATTTTAGAAAGGATTGGGGAAGTAGCTTACAGATTAGCCTTACCACCTTCTCTGTCAGAAATGCATGATGTTTTTCATGTATCTCAACTTAAGAAGTTTGTTCCAGACCCTCTTCAGCCGATTCTACCAGATACAGTTGAGATAGAAACAGATTTGACGTTTGAACCTCAACCAAGCCGTATCACAGTAAGAGAGACTAAGGTACTAAGGAAAAAAGAGATTTCTCTTGTGAAAGTTCAGTGGGATGAGACGCATCCGGGCGATGCAACTTGGGAGCTAGAATCAGAGATGCGAGATGCTTACCCTTATCTATTCAGGTAATTTTTTAAATTCGTGGGCGAATTTCTATTTAAGGGGGGGGGGGGGGATGTAATGCCTTGTATTTTATTTTTCTCTGGATAATATTAGTTGTGATCAACTGGGTTCCGGTGTACTCTGAGAAATTATTTGCAAAGATAATTAGAGTAACTGATGAGCTCAGAGTAGATCAAATTAATATTATCTGACTCTGAGGTTTTATTAATTGGTACTATAGAGACTGTAGCGCGGTTTTTATGGTTTCGAATCACTATCGCTTTGGTACTACAGTTCGATTCATTTTTTATCCTATTGAAGCTGATGAAGGAAGGGAAATTGATGTCTCCAATTAACCCTGCTTGCAAACTGAGGTTAAACAGTCAAAACTGTTGGTTTACAGCTGCGACTTTAGTTCGTGGGTCTCTCTCTACTTATTTTGTTCAGAACGAAATACCGGGATTGTTCATGGGGAATTTGTTGGGATACTGTGCTAGATTGGCTGGAGGTAGGGGACTTTGGGGTTTTTTTATTAGTGTGCTCGCTAAGATTCTTTTTCAATCTTATGCCTACGTATTCCTGGGATAGGGAAATCAGAGCGATCGTAGTTCCTCCTATTCTAGGGGAGGAAATGGGTGTTTTGGTGTCTTGTTCAAAGCCCAAGACATGAAGCTAAAGGTGGTTTGTATCTTGTTTAAAGCCCAAGATGTGAAGCCGAAGGGTTTATTTGTATCTTGGTCGAAGCCCAAGATGTGAAGCTAAAAGGGTTTAACTTTAGAGAGAATTTGTCATCTCTAAAGGGGGGTCTGTTTGCCACAACTGTTGGGTGACTGATTATAAAGGAGAATTACTTTAACTGGGATATGTGAATCCAGCAATGCCATAATTTCCTTTATATGGGATTTTTAACCTGAAGGAGAAGACTTTAACTTAGTGTAGAGTAATGCCATCTTTCCTTAGGAATTTCTCATGCTAAAAGAGGGATAGTGGCGTGGATGTAAATAATCCAGAGGCTTGCCGCTTACAACAATTAGATGGGGGAAAAGGAGTTGTTGATGTTTGTATGTTGTGACCAAAGCATGATTTGATGCTAAAAGGTTGATTGAATCAAACGAGGATTTCTTTATACAAAGCCTAAGAGGAGGTTATTGACCCAACAAGAGGATGCTTTTATGTCTCGTACGAAGCCTGAGATAGAGGCTAAAAGGGTTGACTCAACAAGAGAGTGTTTTTATATTTGTCTTGTACGGAGCCAAAGATGGAGGCTAAAAGGGTTTGACTCAACAAGAGAGTCTTTTATACTCACCAAGAGAGTGATTTGTATCTCGTACGAAGCCCGAGATAGAGGCTAAAGGTGATCGACTCAACAAGAGAGTCTTTTTATACTCAACAAGAGAGTGTTTTGTATCTCGTACAAAGCCCGAGATGAAGGCTAAAAAATGTTTGACTCAACAAGAGAGTCTTTTATACTCAACAAGAGAGTGTTTTATATGTCTTGTACAAAGCCCAAGACGGAGGCTAAAAGTGGTTGACTCAACAAGAGAGTCTGAAAAGGTTAGCTCTGCTAGGGGGAACCATTTATACAAAGCCCAAGGGGAGGCTAGGGTTACTGTTTCAGTTGAGTGACAGGTCCAGTATGTTGGTTAAAAGAGAAAATCAGTTCTTATATGGGTAATGTTGTACTCATGGATTTGATCTGAGGACCGGGATTATTTCTTGTTCTTTAAGGAAAAGGGGAATCCGAAGGGTATTGAGACTGCCCAAGTCTACGGGTGCTTTTTCCTATTTTTGAAAGGAACCTGAGAATGTCTTCGAGACTCAAGGAGATTAGACTGTCCAAGTCTAGAGTTTTATCTTTTGTATTATGCTTAAGAGAGATCAAGAGACAGTACGTTTGCCGTAGAAAGATCTAGACTCTTTGAAAGTCTGTTCTATTAAGACGACTAATTTCTGTTCCTATACCTTTAAGAGGTCGTTGGGAGAATTTGTACGAAGCCCAAGAGGAGGCGAGAAAAACTTTTAAGAAGCCGTAGGGACAATTTGTACGAAGCCCAAGAGGAGGCTATCTTCCCGGAGGAAGAATCATTATACGAAGCCTAAGAGGAGGCTGTGAAAACTTCTAAGAAGCCGACCGGTCCTTGTACAACTCCCAAGAGGAGGCGGGGATGCTTTTAGGAAGCCTGTGGGTCCTTGCATTAAGCCCAAGAGGAGGCTGATGAACAGATCCAGAAGGGGTTTCACTTGGAACATTGGCCTTCTGTATATGAATTGTTCAAGGGGGAGATTTCTTAGATCTAGTTATCTAAAATTGTTGTAAAAGAAAATTCTCATGGTTTAGGTTATGTTGAAATATCCGGGAGAACGTCGGATGTAAGGAGACGAGGTTTTGTCTAGTTCTAGACGTAGTTGCCGGGGAAACTCTAAATATCTATACTAGTATTACACAGTCGATATGAGTTTTTGAAAGAAGACTTACAGTGAAACAGCCCCACAATACAGTTATATACATATGAAAGCGATAAATGAAAGCGGGTAAACACTTACTCGGTTGTAGAGCTTCCATACTGTATTGTTAGTTGTTCAACAAAGAAATTGAAAATAACATTATATTACAAAATCAAAGGAGAAAGTGCTTTTGAAAGGAAAATTGGGGCTTATAGCTCAAGGAGAGGCCCAGGGTTTTATCAGTGATCGCACTGTCGTTTTGTACAGGGACTTATACAAGTGATTGAGGCCCAAGAAAGGTTTCTGTACAAAGTGGATGGGTCTTACACTCTCTCAAGAGGCCCAAAATGATTGAAAGTGAATAAATATGGGTCTTATAGCTCAAGTAGAAGCTCAATGGTTAATTTTGAAAAGGGCGACGATCGCGCCGAGGTTTTGAAAACACTGTGGGTCTTATATAATGACTGAGGCCCAAAAGCTTTTGGTTTCAAAAGGGGGTTGGGTCTTACATTCTATTAGAGGCCCAAAAATGATTTTGAATGGGTCTTATAGCTCGAGGAGAGGCCCAGATGGTTTGTTTTAAATGGGCGATGATCGCGCCGAACTTTTGAAATACAACGGGACTTATACAACATTTGAGGCCCAAAATAGGTTTGTATTTACAAAGGATTGGGTCTTACACTCTATTAGAGGCCCAAAAATGTTTGAAAAAGTCTGATGAGGGTTGAATTAATCAAAAACCCTAATTTGTTTTCAAAATGTATTTTAATTGAATAAAAATTCAATTAAAATGATCAAAATTGTTAAACATGTGGAAAACAAATTGTGATCTTGGATTAATGTTTCAAAAATCAAGTTTTGACCTACAAAATGATTAGAAGTCATTAAAATTTGCAAAATCAAGAAGGAAAAAATATTTTAAATGTAAAAAACAATTAAAATATTAATTCCTTACAAAAATATCAATTATATGAAATAAATAATATTTTTGGGATTTTTTGGTAAAATAAAATATTTTAACATTTTTGTGAATTATTAAAAAAAAAATCAACTCAAAATCATTAAAACTCAGAGAGAAATTAATTTTTGAATCAATTAAATAAAATCACAAAATTCAAATATTTGAATTTTCAAAAAAGGTGCCAAGAACAAGGGCAAGAACACGCGTCATCCTCTGTTTCTGCAGATTTGCGTTTTCTATCCAATCTCACTGAATACTTGATTATATCATGCAATCTACATATCAATCTACTCGTTTCAACCTCACGATCATGTCTATGGTCTTTAATTTCATTTATTTTAAGCATGGAATAAGAAATCAAAGAGAAACCTCAAGAACCCTAAATTCTGCATGAAGGTTCAGAAATTCCATACACGATTCAAACAATGCAATTGATTGAGGGGAAACACTCCATGCATGATTATGAACATATGGCCAAATTATTGTGCAGCAAAAATTGCATGGATCATATAGTTAGAAGAGCTCATGCTTACCACTTGCAGCTGGTGATCGTGTTTTGGGTTAGGGGTGTTACAGCTAGGTTCCAATGATCTGGATAGCTTCCCTAGGTGCCATGGAGTGTGTCTGGATGCTTGGAATGGATTGAAATGATCTGGAACTTGAGATGGAGCCCCAACTGCAAATGTTTCAAAGGCTTGAGCAATTGGCTAGTGATTTTGTGATTTTGGTGTTCCAGATGTTATGTGAGTGTTTGGATCACTTATATATATGATGTTTATGAGGTGTGTGTGTGATTGGTTTGATTGGAATAGCTCTCAAACTCAAAACCCGATGGTGACTTGCCTTAGAAGGCAAAATTGGAAGTGAGAAGGTGATTTTGAGGAAAGCATATGTTTGATGGCTTTGGTGTACTCAAACTGATCACAAATTAGCTCTATTTATAGTAGAGCAAGTTTGTTTTGCAAGGAATAGTGAATGGAAACTGTTGCATAGGTTTGGCCAATGTTGAGCAATGAGAATCCAAGTCTCCTCTAGCCATTGACTAGAGGTTAGGGCACAGGCTGCTGGTTCCCTTGGTCTTGGATAAGTCTTGACTGAATTCAATTGGCAATAGCTCAGCCCATGCCACCTTGGTGTATGCATTGAATGCTCCAATCCAAAATTGGAGTCTTGTCCCTTTTTTAGGCAATTCTAGGTTTGGCATGTTATTTTTGGTTCCAAAGACTTGGGAGGCTTGGGATCAGAGTTGGTTCCTCCTTGGTCCCCCCTTGAGGTGTTCAGATGGATAGAGTTGCTTGCCCTTTGCAAAATTTGGGCAAATCGAGCAAAACTCCAAAATCTGCCTTGCTTTGGCAATTTTCAGCAAGGCATATTGCCATCATATCTCATGGCCCAAGTGGAATTTGATGGAGTTCTTGGCCATTTTAGAAAGCCCTCATATGATACAACAACTGTTTGATCATAATTAGTTTTGATACTTTTTGGATCCAAGTGAAAAATTCCCCTACATTTGGAGAAAAGTGAAGGCAGATTCTGACTTAGTGAAAATTTCACTAAGTGTTGGAAAAAAGTGACATTTTCACTTTTTGTGATTTTGATCATTCCATAACTCAAAATCCATGATGAATTGGAATGAGGTGTAGTTGAAGCTTTTGTAGAGGGTAATGAG
This sequence comes from Lathyrus tuberosus, assembly GCA_022829125.1. Classification (NCBI taxonomy): domain Eukaryota; kingdom Viridiplantae; phylum Streptophyta; class Magnoliopsida; order Fabales; family Fabaceae; genus Lathyrus; species Lathyrus tuberosus. Next base: position 381,468 of record JALAZF010000052.1, on the reverse strand, counting down.
AGCTACAAATCCAGCCTTAGATGGGGGAAAATGGCCTTGTGGTTTAGGAGTTATGATCCTCCAAAGTTGGTACCCTAGCCACTTTGTTCCATAACTTAGAAAAATTTCTAAGTTTTTTATGGTTACCCCTTTTACAAGTTATCCAACTTTTCTTGATGAATGTTGATTCTAATCACACATTAACATCATTTTAGGGTTAAAAAACCATAATTGTGAAAAATCTCAAAAAGTTAAAGTTTGACTTTTGTGCACAGTTGACTTTTTGTCAGATGAATTCCAAACTGTGCGATCCTTTATGAAATCAAGTCCTTGACCTAAATCAAACTTGATGGATTGATTTCATAGGTGTTATAGGGTGTATTGAATCATATCCTAGGGTTTGGGAGCTTGTCCTGGTCAAAAGTCAAAGATACAGTTGACTTTTTCCGCGAAACCCTAACTGTGGTTCAGATGAAATTGAAACTTGTTGCTCAAGCTTCTTGGATCAATCCATTGTTGCAAATGGATCAATATGGTGTGTTAGAGACCCTCAAATCATGTCTTGAGGTCTTGGCTTATGTTTTGTCCCAAAAGTCAACTTAGGGGTGAATTAGGTCAAGAAACCCTAATTCCTGATTTTTGTGAATGCATCCCCTGAGGTTAAATTGACTTGATGATTGGGTTTATGATGTCCCTTAGAGCATAATAGGTTATGCTTTGAAGCATTGGCTCATGCCCAGAGGAAAATTTCCATCTGGAGGCCCTGGTCGACCAAAACCCTAATTTGGTGACACTGGCGATCTTGAGGCTTGATCCACTCAGAATGTTGTAGCCTTGTGCTTATACCTTGAGGTGGAAGTCCTATTGATCCATTGTGGATGTTTGAGAGGTTTACACAAGTTGAAGATCATGGCATTCCTTGATTGATCATTTGTCTAAGAGCTCTGAGAGGGCCTGAAACCCTAAGTCTGATTGTAGTGGATGCTCACCCATCTTTGGGGAGACTACTGAGGTATGATGGTCCATCCATATTGTGATGATGGTTTGCACAATGATGCAGAATCTTAGTGGTCAAAATTTGGGGTATGACAGATGCCCCTATTTAATCTTCTTGGACCCGAAGGTGTGAATGACGAAGGTATTCGGGCATTCGGGGTGCAAGAGGATTAAATATCGAAATACCCGAAACTTTGATGGTGGTTATGAATGGCAGTTCACATCCTTCTTCTTTTGCTAAGCAATAATGCTTAGAAAAGGTAAAAACTTCCCCTCGATCCTGGTCTTCAACCAAGGAACTGGTCTCAATTTCTGAAATAAACTTCCCCTCGATCCTGGTTTCCTACCAAGGAACTGGTCTTAGTTTCTTAAATAAACTTTCCCTCGATCCTGGTTTCCTACCAAGGAACTGGTCTTAGTTTCTTAAATAAACTTCCCCTCGATCCTGGTTTCCTACCAAGGAACTGGTCTTAGTTTCTGAAATAAATTTCCCCTCGATCATGGTTTCCTACCAAGGAACTGGTCTCAGTTTCTTAAATAAATTTCCCCTTGATCCTGGTTTCCTACCAAGGAACTGGTCTCAGTTTCTTTTGTCAATAAACTTTCTTGACAAGGGACGTTATTCGTAGCGGTTTTCCTCAAACTTCTCGCCGAATTTTCTAGGGGAGATGCCATTTGATAGAAAAACTTTTGATGTCAGACTTGCTGGGGAACCCATCTGTCTGAATTGTAGAGGTGTACAAACTTCTTTGTTTGGAGATGCCATTTGTCGACTCTACTGGGGAAAACGAGTCTCTTTGAGAGACTGTTTCCTGCTTGGGGTATTTCATCATACTTTTCTCGGAGATATTCTCGGAGAAATTCCATATGACGTGATCCAATTTTAAGGTGCTGATGACCTTTTCATCAGCGGATTTTTGGAGAAAAACGGTTGCATTGCCGAATCTCTGATTAAGAGGCTTTCTTTGGGGATTTTCCTTAATCCGGGAAAGTGAAGATATCATCTTCAATGGCAAAGAGTGATGCTGGCTGAGGGTTCTCTGGTTTTTCAGAGGTTCAAGTTATCAAAGTGGTAAAAGGCCGACTTCATCCCAGAAATAAACTGGAGGAGAGAGGTAGTGCAGACGCAACACTTCCTGGCGAGGAAAGAAATGACGACTTGATTGAGAGGACTGTTATCACTAGGGGATAAGACCGACGAGAGTGATAGTGATGCAATATGATTATGCATGTGAATCAATAATGCATGATGTATATATGTATATGCTGACAAAACTGACGCAACATACAGACTAGTAGATGAACACGACTGGATACTCGGCCACAGTGGGAGATCAAAAGTATCGTTGGTTCAAGATAGCAATTCTTCCTTGCTTAGGAGAAGTAGTCCCTGTGGGGGAAACAACCGTTGGTCGAGCTTAAGAGATGAGAACTCGGTCGAAGGTGTCAGATGAAGCAATGGTCTCTGACACAGTTGATCCTTCATTCAGGTGCACTAGTTTAGAAGGAATACTTTGATTCTTCACTTTGAAGCTTAACCATCTTTGGAGAAGCGATTGATGTTCTTTCGATGTTCAACAGTCAGAAGAATTGCCATCCTTATTTTAAAAGCAGAAAAGTTTGACAAATAAATTCATTTTTGTTTCGTTTCAAGGATCGTTAATCATATTAAAATGTCGTTCTATAAAGCTAAAACAAATAAGAATTGCAAACAAAAGCACAAGGGCTCAAATCGTATTGATAGGATGGAAATCAGCCAAACGCGTGATTCCATAGAGTATTTACAAAGTTTAGAAAATGGTAATTTTAAGGGAAAAGGGCTATGTTGAAACATAACGACCACTATCCTTCTACCAACTTTGAATTCTGGGCATCCTGAGCTTCCTTCGAAGATGACCGTGACTGGAGTTTTCTGATGGATGGTGTAACTGCTGCCGAGGGACTTGCCCCTTTGTCGAAGTAGTTACTTGCCATTATCCCTAATTTTTGCCTGGATTGTACTGTGATGTTTCCAATCCACCGGGATGATTTTTGATCATGTCTCTAATTTTTGCCTGGACCTCCCTTTCGGGTTTTCAATCCACCGAGACGTTTTTTTTTATTATTTTTTTTATTTAGGCGAAGTATTTCTTGACTACGTCAACATTTGTGGGGTAGGCAAATTCCTCTCCGTCCATGGTTGCGAGTCTCAAGGCGCCGCCTGAGAAAGCTTTCTTGACCACATAGGGGCCGTCATAATTTGGAGTCCACTTGCCCCGGGAATCAGTGAGAAATGATTGTATCTTCTTGAGCACAAGGTCTCCTTTTCTGAAGATGCGAGGTCGGACCTTTTTGTCGAACGCCTTCTTCATTCTTTGCCGATACAACTGACCATGGCATATTGCCGTGATTCGCTTTTCTTCTATCAGATTCAGTTCATCGTGCCGACTTTGACACCATTCAGCTTCTGTAAGCTTAGCTTCCATCAATACCCGGATTGATGGGATCTCTACTTCTATGGGGAGTACTGCCTCCATGCCATATACTAGAGAGAAAGGGGTTTCCCCTTTTGAAGTGCGTACAGATGTGTGATAACCGTGAAGAGCAAAGGGTAGCATCCGTGCCAGTCTTTGTAGGTTACAACCATCTTCTGAACAATCCTCTTGATGTTCTTGTTAGCCGCTTCTACCGCTCCGTTCATCTTAGGTCGGTAGGGAGATGAGTTATGGTGTTCAATCTTAAACTCTGTGCATAACTCTTTCATCATCTTATTGTTCAAGTTAGATCCATTATCTGTAATGATCTGGCTCGGAACACCAGAACGACAGATGATATTGTTTTTGATAAAGCGGATCACCACTTGTCGGGTCACATTGGCGTATGACACTGCTTCGACCCACTTGGTGAAGTAATCAATGGCTACCAGGATGAACCGATGTCCGTTCGAAGCCTTGGGTTCAATCACACCGATCATGTCGATTCCCCATATGGAAAAAGGCCATGGGGAAGAGAGAACTTTGAGATGTGTAGGCGGTACATGGATTTTGTCTGAGTATATCTGACACTTGTGACATCTCCTCATGTACTTGTAGCAGTCATATTCCATTGTCAACCAATAGTACCCTGCTCTTAGAATTTTTCTCGCCATCGTATGTTCGTTGGCATGAGTGCCAAAGGACCCTTCGTGAATTTCTTTTACCAGCATGTCTGCTTTTGTTCTATCTACGCATCGGAGCAAGACCATGTCAAAGTTCCTCTTATAGAGTGCATCACCGCTCAGAAAGAAACTGCCAGCCAGCCTTCTGAGGGTTTTTCTGTCTTTCCTTAGTGCCCCAGGTGGGTACTCTAGTTTTTGAAGGAAGCATTTGATATCATGATACCAAGGTTTATCGTCTATGACTGCTTCAATTGTGAAGATGTAAGCGGGCCTTTCAAGGTGCATTATGTCGATCTTAGGTAGGTCGTTCCATTGACCTACACTAATCATGGAGAGAGAGTGGCTAATGCATCAGCCATGTGATTCTCCTCACGAGGGATATGATGAAACTCGACTCTGTTGAAGAAGGGTAACAACCTTCTTGCATAATCTTTGTAAGGAATCAATCCTGATTGGTATGTGTTCCAATCTCCTTTGATCTGATTGATAATCAAAGCTGAGTCGCCATATACATCCAAGTTCTTAATCCTTAAGTCGATCGCTTCTTTGAGACCCATAATACAAGCTTCGTATTCGGCCTCGTTGTTTGTGCACTTGAATGTAAGTCTGGCGGTGAAAGGAATATGGGCACCCTGAGGTGTTATGATAATTGCCACAATTCCATTGTCGTAATGATTGACAGCTCCTTCAAAGATAAGTCCCCATTGGGAATCTGGTTCTGGCCCTTCACTGGGTAGCGGTTCATCACAATCTTTCATTTTTAGATACATGACATCTTCGTCTGGGAATTCAAACCCGATTGATTCCTGATCGTCAATCGGTTGATGAGCCAAATGATCGACTAAAATACTCCCTTTAACGGCTTTCTGAGTGTGGTATTCGATGTCGTATTCTGATAACAACATCTGCCAACGGGCAATCCTTCCCGTGAGAGCAGGTTTTTCAAAGACATGCTTGATTGGGTCCATTTCTGAGATTAACCAAGTAGTGTGACGAATCATGTACTGGCGAAGACGTTTGGCTGCCCACGCCAAAGCGCAACAAGTTTTCTCGAGCATAGTGTACCGAGTCTCGTAGTCGGTGAATTTCTTACTCAAATAGTAGATGGCAGACTCTTTCCTTTTGCTTTCGTCTTGTTGGCCAAGTACACAGCCCATGGAGTCTTCCAAGACTGTTAAGTATATGATCAGTGGTCTTCCTTCCAATGGAGGTGATAGAATCAGTGGGTTCAACAAATACTCCTTAATACTGTCAAAGGCGGTTTGGCAGTCCTCTGTCCAAATGCAATCCTGATTCTTTTTGAGTAATTTAAAAATCGGCGCACATGTCGCGGTCATGAGGAATATGAATCTGGAGATGTAGTTCAAACGTCCCAGGAATCCCCTGACTTGTTTTTCAGTTTTCGGAGAAGGCATTTCTTGAATGGCCTTGACCTTGTCAGGATCAATCTCAATTCCTTTCTGGCTGACGATGAACCCTAAGAGTTTCCCTGAATGGACACCGAACGTGCACTTATTGGGATTCAAGCGGAGTTTGTACTTTCGCAAACGCTCGAATAGTTTTGACAAGTGGGTCACATGCTCCTCCTCTGTTTTGGATTTGGCAATCATATCATCGACATATACCTCGATTTCCTTGTGTATCATGTCATGAAACAGAGTAGTCATGGCCCTTTGATAGGTTGCCCCGACGTTCTTTAAACCGAACGGCATTACCTTGTAACAAAAGGTCCCCCAAGGGGTAATGAACGAAGTTTTCTCCATGTTTTTCGGCGCCATTTTTATCTAATTATAGCCCGAGAATCCATCCATGAAGGAGAAGACTTTGAACTTTGTTGTACTGTCTATCAGCATGTCTATGTGTGGTACGGGAAAGTCGTCCTTTGCACTTGCCTTGTTCAGATCTCTGTAGTCGACACACATTCTGACTTTTCCATCCTTTTTCGGAACTGGTACGATGTTGGCTAACCATTGAGGATATTCTGACGTAGCGAGGAAACCTGCGTCAATCTGTTTCTGTACCTCCTCTTTGATTTTGATGGCCATGTCCGGGTGAGTCTGTCTCAACCTTTGTTTTATTGGCGGACATTCCGATCTTAACGGTAGATGATGTTCCACGATGCTGGTATCTAACCCTGGCATGTCCTAATAGGACCAAGCAAACACATCGGGAAATTCTCTGAGAAGTTTCGTCAAACTTTCTTTGACAGTTGGACTGAGCAGTGCCCCAATCTTGACTTCTTTTCTCTCTTCTTCCAATCCTAAGTTGACTGTTTCCAGCAACTCTTTGTGAGGCTCAATGGACCTTTTCTCCTGTCTGAGTAGTCGGGAGATCTCCTCTAGAATTTCGTCGTCATTTTCTTCTTCAGCCCCAAATACCAGGAATTCAAAGTCGGGAGAAGACATCGGATCGTATGTTTCAACGGGGTTTAAAACAAGCAATCTGCATGACGTGGTGATTTGTGTTTAGAAGAGATAGAGGGAAAATGCAAAAGTTTATGCAGTGTATTTTTCTTTTACTGCTTGTTTTTATTATTGAGTTGTTTTTTAGGATTACCATTTTCTAAGAAAAGCGAAAAGAGAAAACAACAATTAATGCGGAAATTACAGAACGACGTTATTTTATTAATGAACAAGTCGATTCTTGAAACTATAGCCCTATAAAACAAAACTCTGTCGCTTTGGGCAAAACGAAGAGGGAAATTTACAGAAAGTGAGCCCTATCAAAACATCTGTTTCACCTGGGCAGGGTGAAAGGTTAAAGACGACAATTACTTTGACTTATGAATAATCTTCGGAACATCGACAGCAACCCATTGGCGGCGAACTCATTGGTGAATCACAAAGTCTGGTACCTTCCTTGATTTGTCTTCAGAAATGACACTGATTTCTGGCGGAGCAGGATCATTGGAATCTGTCTCCCAGGCAGAGTTGTCGTAGGAGGATTCCTCTGTTGTATTTTGCGTAGTATTTGTACTCTCAAGTGTATCTCCCCATCCAGTTGGCTGGATGTCTTCGAACCTAATACGAGAGCTTTCAGGAGCGGTGTACTTGACCATGAAGTCAAATTTTCCGCTTGGTTATCCCAGGGTGTCCCACACTTCTTTGGAACTGGAGGAGTCATCTCTCTCGATGACGTTGACCTCGGGAAAAACATAGTTGATGAATTCTAGTCCGACAAGCTTTGCCAATTCGTCATTGTACTGGATAAGTTTGGAATGACCTGAGTGTTGATCCCATGACATGGCGGGGACACAGGTATCCTGTTCAATGATGCTCGGCTGATTTTCATTGTTTGGCTGATTTACTTGCCCCAAGTCTCCTGGGTACGGCTGCCAGATAGGCAGGCCATCCATTGGGCCATAATAGTCGTGGTCAAAGTTGTATTTCATCGGAGTGTCTTCCTCTAATGAATTTGGCGGAGCACGGCATCCTTTAGGATCACAATCTCCGTATATCATTTCGACATCTGACCTTAGTATAAATCTCAGACTCTGTGCGGGATAACAAAATGGCATAGGCACCTCTTCCTGAGACATATAACCGTCCTCGTTAAGATAGGAATTCCATTCCTCATCTGTATCGGAGGAATCTCCCTCATTGATAGTATGCACTTCTTGAGTCACTGGTTGAAGGAAGCCTCCACTGTGGAAGAAGTTCTGAATGGGATTAAGACTTTCATCGTTAGCAGCTGTCTGGGTGCAGGTTGCAGAAAAACCAAGACCCTTCTTTGTTTTGTTATCAGTGGGAATGACAAGTTGTGCCCATCCTTTTGCATTGTTATTTTCGATCACTTCGAGAGCATCTATGTATGAGGAAATCGAGGTTCCTTTCTCTGATTGATTCTCATTGCTCACCGTAAGCGCTTGGAACTGAGTCTCAACCACCTCCTCGGGCTCTACACAAGTAGATGATGATAAGTTGCTTACGAGCAAGGCCTGTTCTCCACAAACCGTGATGTGTTGGCCGTTCTGGACGAACTTTAGGTTTTGGTGGAGGGTCGAAATGACCGCCCCAGCCTGATGTATCCAAGGTCTTCCTAATAAACAACTGTATGTTTCCCGGATGTCCATGACCTGGAAAGTGACTTGGAAAATGTGAGGACCGATAGTTATGGGAAGGTCGACTTCGCCGATAACCATTTTTCTGGATCCGTCAAACGCTTTGACGACGACCTCGCTGGTTCTCATCGGAGGTCCTTTGAATGATAATTGCATCAAAGTGGACTTCGGCATAACATTCAGGGCTGACCCTGTGTCTACCAGTACACTGGCTAAAGCATCGTCCTAGCAGTTGACTGTAATGTTGAGCGCCATGTTATGACGGCGACCTTCTTCAGGTAATTCCTCATCACTAAATCCCAAGTTATTGCAGGAAGTGATGTTAGAGACAATGCTACCGAACTGTCTAATTGTTACATCCTGTTCCACAAAGGCTTGCTCCAAGACTTTCTGTAGAGCCTCCCTGTGCGCTTCTGAACTAAGTGACAGTGATAATACCGAGATCTTTGAAGGAGTTTGTAACAGCTAATCAACAATGTTGTATTCATTCCTTTGGATGAGCTTCAGTATCTCATCATCGTTTTTTGAAAGGTCGGGATTACTGGATTGACCAACTGGTGGATTGGGAACTTCTGTCTGAGGTTCCTTTTCTTTGCTGGGTTCTCCAACTCCTCGGTTGAAGATTCGACCGCTCCGTGTTACTCGACTGATGTTTGCAATATTCACGACAGTGGGTAATGAAATTTCCTTTCCATTCTCAATTGTTGTTGCACCGTATTTGTAAGGGATAGCCTTAGTTGATTCATACGGTAGTGGTCCCGATAGATAGATGACTATGGGAGCCTTCTGATTTTTCTGACCATCGTAAGTAATTTCGATCCGTTCCCGGTTGGGAACTCTCGATTTGTCAAGTAGAGGGGTAATGGTACAAACATCCCTAGTCCTCTGATGATCAGAGATTACGACGACATCCTCAATTTGATCAGCGAGATAGTTGACTAATCCAGAACTTGACCATGGTTGAGTCTCTTTGCTCGCACGAGGTAGCATCCTTGATTATCCACTGAGCAAACTCCACGCCGCTCATAGTTGTGTAGTGGCACCTGGCCACGTCCGCTTTGAATACAGTGTAACCTTACTAGATTTGTTTCCATTGACCGAACATCCTGACTTTGATATCTAGTAGGATTCCCGTTAGTGATACTAATTTGTTGGGTGTCTTCATCCATATCGATTGGAAGCCACCAGTGGTTCAACAAGCGCTGAAATGTTTCCTGGACAAGGGCACAGCCCTGATCGTCTTCGTAACCCGCTTTACAGCCCTGATAATCATGTGATACCAAGAACCCGAGCCGGACCTGTTTAGCATGTAACTCCACCAGGCTGGTACTCAACAAGCGAATATCAAAGATTTGAATCATGTTGATTTGATAATGATTCCTATCATGGTAGTCTTGAATCCATCCAAGATCCATCTGATGCTGGAGGGCCTCTTGTATGAAAGAGAAACCCTGTTTGTTTACCGAGCAAGTCAGACAAGAATTGTAATCGTGTCGTGGCAGATTATGATACTGGCTTTGCCTTGAGTGCATTGCCACCAGGTCAACATTCATCGCACGGATATCGTGGTTTTGAATGATGTTGGAATTCGTATAAACCCTGTTAACTCCATGAACTTGGTGCTCTTGGATCCATCCGAGATCCATCTGTTCCTGTAGAGCTTATTGCACCACAGAACATCCTCGATTGCTTTTAGAGCAGATATCACACTAGTAATAATTATGAGGTGGCACATGGCCATATCCACTCTGTCTATAATGCATCTTGACCAAGTTGGCCCTCAATAAGAGTACATCGTGAATTTGATAGGTGTTGTTAGACTCTCCCTCTATCAAATTGATTGTAGCCTTTTCGTGTTGAGGCAGCGGGTTCGTGAGAACATTCGGATTCGTATCTTTGAAAGATAAGACCCCGCTCTTAACAAGCTTTTGCACGTCGGATTTGAAACTGAGACAGTTTTCTATGTTATGCCCTGGTCCTCCTTGATGGTAAGGGCAAGTCTGATCCACCTTAAACCAAAAAGGCGGATTTTTCGGTACTGTAAGAGGAGACTTAGTCTGGACATGCCCCTTGGCCAGTAGTAACGGAAATAGTTCTGCGTACGATACGGGTATAGGATCAAATCCTGGTGGCCGCGTTGTACGGTTGTTGTTGTATTGAGGACGAGCCTGCTGAAGAGGTTGTTGTGTCCTTTGCTGATATTGCTGGGAATGCAGTTGGCTTTGAGCAACCTGAGGTTGATACGTAGAAACAGGCACAGGGCTGATAGCAGGAGTTACAGCTGCTACTGGTTGGTACCGTCGCCTTTGCTTTCTGAGAGAGATATTCCCAATATCCTGCTCTTTTTTCTTAGGGAGAGCACTACCATATCATTTTGTACTACTTGACGATCCAACGTCTTTAACTAAACATCCTTCTCGGACGGCTTCCTCAAGACGAACTCTCATGCCCACCATCTCGGTGAAGTCACTGGGCGCACTGGCGACCATTCTGTCATAGTAAAATGAGCTCAAGGTCTTTAAGAAAATCTTTGTCATCTCTTTTTCCTCAAGAGGTGTACAAATCTAAGCGGCAATTTCACGCCATCTCTGAGCGTACTCCTTAAAGGTTTCCTTGTCCTTTTGCGACATTGATCTGAGTTGATCTCTGTCTGGTGCCATGTCCAAATTGTATTTATATTGTTGGATGAAGGTAGTGCCAAGATCTCTGAAAATGCTAATCGTAGTGCGGTTTAAACCCATGTACCATTTTAATGTGGCACCGGTTAAACTATCTTGAAAGTAGTGAATCAGTAGATCCTGGTTCTCTGTCTGAGCTGACATTCGCCGAGCGTACATCACCAAATGGCTTTGAGGGCAAGAGTTACCCTTGTACTTTTCAAAATTGGGTACTTGGAACTTGTGCGGTGTAATACCCCGTAAATTATTTCACTCTGGATAATATTGGTATGATCAACTGGACTCCGGTTTACTCTGAGAATGTATTTGATGAAATAATTAGAGTAAACTAACGAGCTCAGAGCAGACCAAATTAATATTATCTGACTCTGAGGTTTTAATTGTGGTAGCTTTAGAGATTACTTGGACAATTAGTAGTGTTTCTAATTGATGATATTTTCTATATCATTTCTTTTCCTCTTATTTCCAAACATAGCCAATTTTGAGAAGAAAAGGAAAGGAAGGAAAAGGAAGAGAAAAGAGGAAAAAGTCCAAGAGTTCAAGATCATCAACCATCATTTAATCTTCATCAAATCATCTCCCAATCTTCTTCATCATCATCTATTCCAGGTGGGTTCTAGATAGATGCTCTAGATGTAGAATTCCATGTGTTTTAGAGTTAGGTTGGAATTGTGAGAAAATGAGAAATTGTGTTAAAATTATGAATTTAACGGATGAAATGCAATATAATTGTTGTTAAATGCTTGTTGTTATGATCATACTATGTTTTGAGGGTTATAATAAGGTTTGGAGGTGTTTTGATTGGAAAATTATTGATTTTGGGATGAAGGACAGCGCTGTTGAGAAGTGGGATTTTCCATGCTTCGCCTAGCGAACCTGGGGCGAGTCGCAGGGAACAGATTTTCGAGGGTTCGCCTAGCGAACCCGTTAGCGAAGGTCAGTGAATGTTTGCCAACGACGTTCGCCTAGCGAACTTTGTGCCTTTTCAGTGCTGTTTGGTTCTGCCTTGCTTCGCTGAGTTGTTCGTGAAGCGAAGGGCGAGGCGAATGTTCGCCAGGGAGTTCGCGAAGCGAACTTTATGTCTGTTTTTGTTCTGGTTGTTCATTCGCCAGGGGCTTCGCCTAGCGAAGGCTGGAACGAATGCTCGCTGGGTAGTTCGCCTAGCGAACATCTTAGGTTATGCAGTTTTGTTTCTTTCCTAACTTTTGATCCGCTTATCCTATTTGAGTGTTTTTTATATCAATAGAAAGCCGTGGAAATAATCTTTATGAGGACAGTAAAAGATATTGATCTTGATGCCCGATTAAAGAAATCGGAGAGAACCGTGAATTTGTGTAATATGTGATATGTTGAATTATGTGTTTTCGCTATGCGATGGATGATTAATTGCCTATGCTCTTATTGTTAAACATGTTTGAATATGTATGCATGTTAAAATATGAAATAGGTAGAGTGAGGAATATTACCGTAAACGATTGTTGGATAGTGTGGAATGACATTGTGACAACGCTCGTGCAAGAGAGGCTGAGGCGTGTGTCTAGTAATCATAACCGGTTTATCTTGCGGTGTAGTTTCATGAGACTCGAGCACCTCCTCTGAAACGTATGCACAATTACTTGGTATGATTCCCTACGTGTAGTACGATTGGAACCTATATGGTAAAGAGACTTGTGATGGTTAACAGGCCATGAGAAGTGACAGTTCACGGTTAACAGGCCGATGATCCCGAATCCAATTCGTATGCCAAGTAACTACAAGGATCCATGACTCGGGTCGTCTTCTAGACGTAGAAGCGGACGGGAAAAGGGGATGCCTTGGTATGGTTATTGATTAGAGATATTCTTGAGTTAACAGGCTCAGGTCTTATCTTTGTATTAGTGTGAGTTAACAGGCTCACGAGTGTGAATCCAGTTTTGGCGTGTGTGTACTCAAAGTCATTTCCCTTCCCTTTTGACTTGAGTTAGGCTTGTTAGAACCTTGTAAAGCCGAGAGGACTATAAGATAGTGAACTCACTGAGATTTGATGTATCTCACCCACGTTGTTGTTTACATCACAGGTACTACAGGTTCGGCGAAGGGTAAGGACAAAGTAGGTTGACTTTTCCTTACGGATCGTGGATTTTGTGTAGCAAGGCTTCCGTTGTGGAGATTTTGAGATCATTAGTGATCTAGTTCTTAGTTTTATCTTTGTGAACATCTTGTATATATAACATGCCATAGTTGTGGTATTAGATTTTTGGGCATTTATATGTACACTGTGTTACTAGGAACTTGTATATTTCAGTACCAAACGTATTATTCATATATGATATATGCTTTGATGTATGTATTTATGTATGGGCGTTACATGCGAGACTTTCACATTGGGGACCAAGCAAAGGTCTGCAGCGTCCTTTCCAAATAAATCCTGACCGCGAATAGCCTGCAGTTCCTTCTGCATTTCCAGAAACTGCTCCTGGAATTCATCCATTCTATCGAACATACTTTCCTTTCTACCAGATGGTATCTGTGGAATCTGTCCTTCCGGGACAGTGTGCACCACAGGGGGTGGTACCGTTACTACGGCAGTGAATCTCGGCGTTTCCCGAAGTTTGTAACCTTCAGGAGTCCTCATTATGCCTCTGGCATCCTCGCTTTCCCGAAGTTTGTAACCTTCAGGCCCAGCGGCTTCTGCTATGATTCCCTGATCTTTAGTGATCGGCGGAACATATCCTTCCGGGATATAGTTAACAGGCATGCCCCGGGGACGATTTTTCAGAATTTGATACCTAGGATCATACTTCTCCACTATGGGCGTTGAGGTGATCTCTGAGATCACAGTTCTTTGTAGCTGAGCTTCTGCTATGGCTTGCATGTCGTTACGAAGCTTTCTCATATCCTCTCTCAGAGCGTCAATCTCTTCTTTCAACTCTCTGTTCTCTTCCTCGAGATCATCCATCTTTTTCTGACGATTGGCCCGATTATTGTACGAATGAGACAGTTTGACTCTAGAACCGAGACACAAATCTGAGATTTGTAGGTAAGAAGAATACGTGACGTGAGAATGATGAATGCAATGATTATATTAATTGTTTTTTTTGTTTAATCAAAATAAACTTTGACAATTAGATTGCAAATATCAAACAGTGGGGAAACCCTGTTTTATTGAATTGAAAGGATTGCGGAAATGGAAATACAGTAAATTACAAGGTGCGGAAATAGAAACCTAAGCTAATGGGTCCCGAGTCCTCTCTGAGGAGAACTCGGGTGCTGATTCTGGTACTTTCCTTTTCTTGTACCGGGGCTCTTGGGCCGTTGTCGGGTTGTCATTCCTTTGCCAAGTGAAAGGAGCGAGCAAATTCCTTTGGTCATCCTAATTTTCTACAGCATGTTGCTCCAAAATCTTAATTAGAGCATCCTTATCTTTCAGCAGTTGCTGTATTTTGGTACACTCCACATTGAGGATGCGGTACTTGTTCTTCCAAGACCTCCTCTCCTGTTGAACTTTGTTGAGAGAAACCTGAAGTTTTTCCGTTTCAGTCATGAAGTACATGACAGATTCCCTTGGCGGAAGAACTCCATGACGAGGATAAGGCATCTTTAGCTTGAGAGCTCTAGTTTGTACCCAGTGGAGATAAGGCTCTACCGAGACACAGTCCGGTTTTCCTAGAGACTCCTGTCCTTTCTTATGAACATGTTTCCAAGCGTGCACTATTTCCATCTTTAGTGCCCTATCATTTTCTCCTTCCTTGAAGAAAAGCCCTTCCAGATGAGCATTACGCGGGACATGCCTCATCAGGTATCCAAATTGACGACGAACTAAGACTGGATGGTAATTGATTCCTCATTTAACTCTTATGAGGGGTAGGTTGGGGAAGTTTCCACAACAGTCAATGATCTTGATCCCGTCATAAATACTATTGTACCAATCTATATCAGAGTTGGTAAGAACATGATTTTCTGCGACCAACGTAAGGCACTCTTATGGTCCCAAAAAGCAGCAGACTTAGGCAAATGGGAGATAAACCACTTATATAGCAGGGGTACACAACATGTGATAATTCCTCCGCTGTATAAATTCCTTAAGTGTACAGAATGATACGCATCTGCGAGCAAGGTTGGTATAGGGTTTCCAATGAAAAAAACCTTAATGGCGTTGATATCAACGAAGTTATCAATGTTGGGAAACAGAAGTAACCCGTAGGTGAGTAAAACAAAGATGCTTTCAAAAGCAGTCACGTTCCCTATACTAGCAAAGTATAAAGCCTTCTTTACCAGAAACTTGGCTGGTAAACCTGGGATTCCTCCTTTGGTGGTTATGCGAGTCTTGACTTTTGACTCATCCAAATAGATTGCTCTTGTAATTATTTGATCCTTTGGAATTTCTTCCAGTCCAGAAAAGGGAGCTTTATCAGTAATGGGTAGATCAATCAGATGAGAATACTCCTCCAGCGTTGGTGTGAGCTGGTAATCCGGGAATGTGAAACAGTGATAGACCTGATCGTAAAACTGAATGAGTGGCTCCAGGATTCCCTCAATTACATGGACCCTTAACAGAGGTAGCAAACCTCCGTACTTGGCTCTGAAAGCATTAGGGTTAGTGATCATCCTTGCTAATCCTCTCAAATCCCCTAGTTTTGGAATCTTGAAGGTATACTTGTGAGTTTTTCTTCTACCGAAATCCATTAGCGTAATCCTTTTCTCTCTGACATTTGCAATCATTGTCTTAGTTTAATTTGAAAAAGAGAGACTAGAAGAGAAAATTTTTCTTTGCTTAATGTTTTTTAAATGAATGCATGAATGCAGCACACAAAAACATAGAAAAAACATGGGGCAAAGGGTCGGTGTCATGAAGTCAAGGCTCTACCCATCCCAAAGGTTTATACTAGTGACTTTTATACCTGTCTCTCAAAATCATTGATTCTTGTCGAGATAACATCAGCGGGCCGGGAACCGTGCTAGGTGATGTATTTCGAAGAATCTCATAAGAGGGTAGTATCGCGTGACAACTATTTCCGATAGCTTCTGCACTACTGAAAGAGGTTTCTCCTAGGTGTATACTCAATCTTTCCACATGCGGCATCACACGCATTCCCATTAGCAGAAAAATAAACACAGATATCAATTAGGAAAAGCAATATATATATTTGTCCTAATGTCCTAGACTTTTTAAAAGCTATGAATCTTATGATCCTAACAGAAAATGGCTCCCCGACAGAGTCGCCATTCTGTGGTACCTTCCCAACTTAAAGGTATTTTACCTAAGATCCTAGTGAGGGCCGATCCTAATAATGACATTCCCTGATGGAACCGTCATTCGGTGATACCTTGTGAACCCAAGGACTCGTCCTAAGAGAAGGTTTCAACCAGAGAGATAAGAGAGACAAGATTCCTTTGTTTGGCCCCACGGTGGGCGCCATTTTTTCGTGGAAAATTGTCTAAACTTAAGGTTTCCTCCTAAGAGACGGGAGAAGAACAAGTTTCTCCCACTATGGTCGCCATTTTTCTGTGGAAAATGGGGACAACAAGATCTTACCATGGCACCTCCCACTGTGGTCGCCATTTTTCTGTAGCGCGGTTTTTGTGGTTTCGAATCACTATCACTTTGGTACTACAGTTCGATTCATTTTTTATCCTATTGAAGCTGGTGAAGGAAGGGAAATAGATGTCTCCAATTAACCCTGCTTGCAAACTGAGGTTAAACAGTCAAAACTGTTGGTTTACAGCTGCGGCTTTAGTTCGTGGGTCTCTCTCTGCTTATTTTGTTCAGAACGAAATACTGGGATTGTTCATGGGGAATTTGTTGGGATACTGTGCTAGATTGGCTGGAGGTAGGGGACTTTGGGGATTTTTTATTAGTGTGCTCGCTAAGATTCTTTTTCAATCTTATGCCTACGTATTCCCGGGATAGGGAAATCAGAGCGATCGTAGTTCCTCCTATTCTAGGGGAGGAAATGGGTGCTTTGGTGTCTTGTTCAAAGCCCAAGACATGAAGCTAAAGGTGGTTTGTATCTTGTTTAAAGCCCAAGATGTGAAGCTAAAGGGTTTATTTGTATCTTGTTCGAAGCCCAAGATGTGAAGCTAAAAGGGTTTAACTTTAGAGAGAATTTGTCATCTCTAAAGGGGGGTCTGTTTGCCACAACTGTTGGGTGACTGATTATAAAGGAGAATTACTTTAACTGGGATATGCGAATCCAGTAATGCCATAATTTCCTTTATAGGGGATTTTTAACCTGAAGGAGAAGACTTTAACTCAGTGTAGAGTAATGCCATCTTTCCTTAGGAATTTCTCATGATAAAAGAGGGACAGTGGCGTGAATGTAAATAATCCAGAGGCTTGCCGCTTACAACAATTAGATGGGGGGAAAAGGAGTTGTTGATGTTTGTATGTTGTGACCAAAGCATGATTTGATGCTAAAAGGTTGATTGAATCAAACAGGGATTTCTTTATACAAAGCCTAAGAGGAGGTTATTGACCCAACAAGAGGATGCTTTTGTGTCTAGTACGAAGCCCGAGATAGAGGCTAAAAGGGTTTACTCAACAAGAGAGTGTTTTTATATGTGTCTTGTACGAAGCCCAGGACGGAGGCTAAAAGGGTTTGACTCAACAAGAGAGTCTTTTATACTCACCAAGAGAGTGATTTGTATCTCGTACGAAGCCCGAGATAGAGGCTAAAGGTGATCGACTCAACAAGATAGTCTTTTTATACTCAACAAGAGAGTGTTTTGTATCTCGTACAAAGCCCGAGATGAAGACTAAAAAATGTTTGACTCAACAAGAGAGTCTTTTATACTTAACAGGAGAGTGTTTTATATGTCTTATACAAAGCCCAAGACGGAGGCTAAAAGTGGTTGACTCAACAAGAGAGTCTGAAAAGGTTAGCTCTGTTAGGGGGAACCATTTGTACAAAGCCCAAGGGGAGGCTAGGGTTACTGTTTCAGTTGAGTGACAGGTCCAGTATGTTGGTTAAAAGAGAAAATTAGTTCTTATATGGGTAATGTTGTACTCATGGATTTGATCTGAGGACCGGGATTATTTCATGTTCTTTAAGGAAACGTGGAATCCGAATGGTATTGAGACTGCCCAAGTCTACGGGTGCTTTTTCCTATTTTTGAAAGGAACCTGAGAATGTCTTCGAGACTCAAGGAGATTAGACTGTCCAAGTCTAGAGTTTTATCTTTTTTATTATGCTTAAGAGAGATCAAGAGACAATGCGTTTACCGTAGAAAGATCTAGACTCTTTGAAAGACTGTTCTATTAAGATGACTAATTTTTGTTCCTATACCTTTAAGAGGTCATCGGGACAATTTGTACGAAGCCCAAGAGGAGGCGAGAAAAACTTTTAAGAAGCCGTAGGGACAATTTGTACGAAGCCCGAGAGGAGGTTATCTTCCCGGAGGAAGAATCATTATACGAAGCCTAAGAGGAGGCTGTGAAAACTTTTAAGAAGTCGACGGGTCCTTGTACAATGCCCAAGAGGAGGCGGGGATGCTTTTAGGAAGCCTGTGGGTCCTTGCATTAAGCCCAAGAGGAGGCTGATGAACAGTTCTAGAAGGGGTTTCACTTGGAACATTGGCCTTCTGTATATGAACTGTTCAAGGGGGAGATTTCTTATATCTAGTTATCTAAAATTGTTGTAAAAGAAAATTCTCATGGTTTAGGTTATGTTGAAATATCCGGGAGAACGTCGGATGTAAGGAGACGAGGTTTTGTCTAGTTCTAGACGTAGTTGCCAGGGAAACTCTAAATATCTATACTAGTATTACACAGTCGATATAAGTTTGTGAAAGAAGACTTACAGTGAAACAGCCCCACAATACAGTTATATACATATGAAAGTGGTAAATGAAAGTGGGTAAACACTTACTCGGTTGTAGAGCTTCCATATTGTATTGTTAGTTGTTCAACAAAGAAATTGAAAATAACAGTATATTACAAAATCAAAGGAGAAAGTGCTTTTGAAAGGAAAATTGGGGCTTACAGCTCAAGGAGAGGCCTAGGGTTTTATCAGTGATCGCACTGTCGTTTTGTACAGGGACTTATACAAGTGACTGAGGCCCAAGAAAGGTTTTCTATACAAAGGGGATGGGTCTTACACTCTCTCAAGAGGCCCAAAATGATTGAAAGTGAATAAAGATGGGTCTTATAGCTCAAGGAGAAGCCCAATGGTTAATTTTGAAAAGGGCGACGATCGTGCCGAGGTTTTGAAAACACCGTGGGTCTTAAACAATGACTGAGGCCCAAAAGCTTTTGGTTTCAAAAGGGGGTTGGGTCTTACACTCTATTAGAAGCCCAAAAATGATTTTGAATGGGTCTTATAGCTTGAGGAGAGGCACAGATGGTTTGTTTTAAACGGGCGATGATCGCGCCGAACTTTTGAAATACAACAGGACTTATACAACATTTGAGGCCCAAAATAGGTTTGTATTTACAAAGGATTGGGTCTTACACTCTATTAGAGACCCAAAATTGTTTGAAAAAGTCTGATGAGGGTTGAATTAATCAAAAACCCTAATTTGTTTTCAAAATGTATTTTAATTGAATAAAAATTCAATTAAAATGATCAAAATTGTTAAACATGTGGAAAACAAATTGTAATCTTGAATTAATGTTTCAAAAATCAAGTTTTGACCTACAAAATGATTAGAAGTCATTAAAATTTGCAAAATCAAGAAGGAAAAAATATTTTAAATGTAAAAAACAATTAAAATATTAATTCTTTGCAAAAATATCAATTATATGAAATAAATAATATTTTTGGGATTTTTTGGTAAAATAAAACATTTTAACATTTTTGTGAATTATTAAAAAAAGAATCAACTCAAAATCATTAAAACTCAGAGAGAAATTAATTTTTGAATCAATTAAATAAAATCACAAAATTCAAATATTTGAATTTTCAAAAAAGGCGCCAAGAACAAGGGCTAGAACAAGCGCCACCCTCTGTTTCTGCAGATTTGCGTTTTCTATCCAATCTCACTGAATACTTGATTATATCATGCAATCTACATATCAATCTACTCGCTAGTTCCAATGATCTGGATAGCTTCCCTAGGTGCCATGAAGTGTGTCTGGATGCTTGGAATGGATTGAAATGATCTGGAACTTGAGATGGCGCCCCAACTGCAAATCTGTCAGAGGCTTGAGCAATTGGCTAGTGATTTTATGATTTTGGTGTTCCAGATGTTATGTGAGTGTTTGGATCACTTCTATATGATGTTTATGAGGTGTGTGTGTGATTGGTTTGATTGGAATAGCTCTCAAACTCAAAACCCGATGGTGACTTGCCTTAGAAGGCAAAATTGGAAGTGAGAAGGTGATTTTGAGGAAAGCATTTGTTTGATGGATTTGGTGTACTCAAACTGATCACAAATTAGCTCTATTTATAGTAGAGCAAGTTTGTTTTGCAAGGAATAGTGAATGGCAACTGCTGCATAGGTTTGGCCAATGTTGAGCAATGAGAATCCAAGTCTCCTCTAGTCATTGACTAGAGGTTAGGGCACAGGTTGTTGGTTCCCTTGGTCTTGGATAAGTCTTGACTGAATTCAGTTGGCAATGGCTCATCCCATGCCACCTTGGTGTATGCATTGAATGCTCCAATCCAAAATTGGAGTCTTGTCCCTTTTTTAGGCAATTCTAGGTTTGGCATGCTATTTTTGGTTCCAAAGACTTGGGAGGCTTGGGATCAGAGTTGGTTCCTCCTTGGTCCCCCCCCCCCCTTGAGGTGTTCAGATAGATAGAGTTGCTTTCCCTTTGCAAAATTTGGGCAAATCGAGCAAAACTCCAAAATTTGCCTTGCTTTGGCAGTTTTCAGCAAGGCATATTGCCATTGTCATATCTCATGGCCCAAGTGGAATTTGATGGAGTTCTTGGCCATTTTGGAAAGCCCTCATATGATACAATAACTGTTTGATCATAATTGGTTTTTATACTTTTTGGATCCAAGTGAAAAATGCCCCTACATTTGGAGAAAAGTGAAGGCAGATTCTGACTTAGTGAAAATTTCACTAAGTGTTGGAAAAAAGTGACATTTTCACTTTTTCTGATTTTGATCATTTCATAACTCAAAATCCATGATGAATTGGAATGAGGTGTAGTTGAAGCTTTTGTAGAGGGTAATGAGAGCTACAAGTCCAGCTTTAGATGGGGAAAAATGGACTTGTGGTTTAGGAGTTATGATCCTCCAAAGTTGGTACCCTAGACACTTTGTTCCATAACTTAGAAAAATTTCTAAGTTTTTTATGGTTACCCCTTTTACAAGTTATCCAACTTTTCTTGATTTTTCTTGATGAATGTTGATTCTAATCACACATTAACATCATTTTAGGGTTAAAAAACCATAATTGTGAAAAATCTCAAAAAGTCAAAGTTTGACTTTTGTGCACAGTTGACTTTTTGTCAAATGAATTCCAAACTGTGTGATCCTTTATGAAATCAAGTCCTTGACCTAAATCAAACTTGATGGATTGATTTCATAGGTGTTATAGGGTGTATTGAATCATATCCTAGGGTTTGGGAGCTTGTCCTGGTCCAAAATCAAAGATACAGTTGACTTTTTCCGCGAAACCCTAACTATGGTTCAGATGAAATTGAAACTTGTTGCTCAAGCTTCTTGGATCAATCCATTGTTGCAAATGGATCAATGTGGTGTATTATAGACCCTCAAATCATGTCTTGGGGTCTTGGCTCATGTTTTGTCCCAAAAGTCAACTTAGGGGTGAATTAGGTCAAGAAACCCTAATTCCTGATTTTTGTGAATGCATCCCCTGAGGTTAAATTGACTTGATGATTGGGTTTATGATGTCCCTTAGAGCATCACAGGTTATGCTTTGAAGCATTGGCTCATGCCCAGAGGAAAATTTCCATCTAGAGGCCTTGGTCGACCAAAACCCTAATTTGGTGACACTGGCGATCTTGAGGCTTGATCCACTCAGAATGTTGCAGCCTTGTGCTTAATCCTTGAGGTGGGAGTCTTATTGATCCATTGTGGATGTTTGAGAGGTTTATACAAGTTGAAGATTATGTCATTCCTTGATTGATCCTTTGTCTAAGAGCTCTGAGAGGGCCTGAAACCCTAAGTCTGATTGTAGTGGATGCTCACCCATCTTTGGGAAGACTACTGAGGTATGATGGTCCATCCATATTGTGATGATGGTTTGCACAATGATGGGGAATCTTAGTGGTCAAAATTTGGGGTATGACAGAGACTATTTGGACATTTAGTAGTGTTGCTAATTAATGATATTTCTCTATATCATTTCTTTTCCTCCCTTGCCAAACATAGTAACATTTGAGAGAGAGAAGTTAGAGAGAAGGAAGAGGGAAGGAAAGAAAAGAAGAAAACCTAGAAGAGGAAAAAGATCAAGAATCATCATCTCATATTCATCAATTCATCTCATCTTCTTCATCATCATCCTCTAATCCAGGTGGGTTCTAGATAGAGACTTTAGTTGTAGAGTTTCTTGAGTTCTAGAGTTAGGTTTGATATTGTGAGAAAATGAGTAATCTTGCTAAAATCATGAATCTAACGGTTGAAAACCGATATAAATTGCGTAGTATAATCGTAATATGCATATGATCATTTATTGATACTTATTTTGTGGTTTGAAACTGATTTGGTGTGGAAAGGGTGATTTTTGGAACCCTTGGAACCATGGAAACGCAGCAGAAAATTCTGCTTCTGATACGCACCACCGGACGGCACTTTGAGCGTTGGGCGACGCAAGTCTTACGTCGCTGCTCCGCCGGGCGAAAGCCAAGAGGCGCAACATGTTTTGATTCTATAACTTTTGGGTTTTGGCATAGGATTTTACATCGCTGCTTCGTCGGGCGAAGTATAGGCTAAGGGGGCACCGCCGGGCGAAACTTGTACCGTCGGGCGCTCCTGGGAGTTTTCAAATAAATTCCCTTTTCTTTTAAAATCCATAACTTTTGACTCGTTCACCCGATTTAAGTATTCTTGGTACCGATGGAAAGCTATGGAAATGTACTACATGATGAAAGTGAAAAATATCGGTTTCGGTGCCCGATTAAATTATCAAAGGAAAAACCCAAATGTGTGTGAAGTGTGATTGATTTATTAAATGTACTTGTTGTATAATTGTGTTATATCTTGCCTAATCTATTATTGTTGAACATAATTGAGAGAATGACATGCTAAAAAATGAATTAGGAAGAGTGAGAAAACTTATCCCAAACCTAATGATATGATTCTAGGTTATGAATAGGATTGTGATAGAAAACCTAGACGGCGATGCTCGGGCACTTGATGTAGAAAGGTGCATTCGTGACGAGTATTGGTCTAGGAGAGAGTGAAACACTAGTATGGAACATGTGTGAACCCTTGTGATTGTGAAAAAAGGCAAAAGAGGCCTTAAGGCGAATGTGGCCTTGTGATTGTCGAATGCAATCACGTTTGTGTGTGTGATCACGTAATCGTAACCGTTTCACTTGGGTGCGGTTTCATGAGTCTCGAGCTCCTCTGAACCATGTGCACATTTACTTGACAGGTTTAATTCATGTGTGCGAGTACGAATTGAGCCTATATGGTAAAGAGACTTGCGATGGTTAACAGGCCATGAGAAGTGACGGTTCACGGTTAACAGGCCGATGTTCCTGAATCCATTTTGTATGTCAAGTAACTACAAGGATCCATGACTCGGGTCGACGTCTAGACATAGAAGTGGACGGGAAAAGGGGATGCCTTGGTACAGGTTATCGATTAGTGATACTTTGAGTTGGTGAACTCATGAGCATGTTTCCATATAGTGTAAGCGTGAGTACTCAAGGTCATTTCCCTTCCCTTCTGACTTGGGTTAGGATGGTAGAACCTTGTAAAGCCGAGAGAATCTATAAGATAGGGAACTCACTGAGATTTAATATCCCACCCCATGTTGTTGATTATATTACAGTACAACAGGTTTCGCGAAGGGTAAGGATAAGGCCGTTTGATTATCCTTATTTTTCTTGGCTTTTTGTGATGGCAAGACTTCCATTGTGGAGATTATTTTGGGATCATTGTTTGATCTAGTTCTCAGTGCCTTTGGACATGTTGTAGACATTGTGCCATAGTTTTTTTTTGTATTAGGAATTTTGGGCATGTAATGTATATAATGTGTTAACTAGGAACTTATGGTATTTCAGTACCAAACACTTGGATTCATGTATAGTTGCTTTGAGGTATGATATTATATGTAGGTGTTACAATAGTTGTGATTAACTAATATAAAAAAAATCTAAGAAATAATCGTCATCAATACATGAAAATAAAGGGACATATCCATTCCACAAGACTCGAGGTATAAAACTAATTATCCAAAATGAAAGGTACAGTTTTTGGTCTCTATTTTTTACAACACTTATCTTGAATCTTGAACTGACTTAAAAGGTAAGGTAACCAGCCCAGAGTGCTAGAACAATAGATGAAGCACATTCAAATTGTTTTCGGCTTAATAAGTTTATTACTGTGTGAGTTACACTAATTATGGAATTGATTATAAGGAGAAAACAAAAGATATTAGAGTGGAAGAAATTAGATTACGAAATTAATTGGGATCAAATTAAAATAAATTAGGTAGAATTCATATTTTCACAATTACATCTTTAATTTGTGCATCTTCCTATATTATAACGGAAAGGTTTTCATCTTTGAATCCCATTTGTAGTATTTGTATTAGAAAAGATAGATTAATGTTACGGATGCAAAAATTGTTCATATATAAATCTCTTATTTAAATTTTAGAAAACATAAATAAATATACGTTTATATACTTCTATTTGTTTCCCTAAGCATGACACATAATCTTTTTATAAAGGTCTTTTTGAATTGCTTACAGGTTGATTAACTTAATTTTAAAATACAACATGTTTTTAGCACACTAGATTAAAAATATTCTTATATTAAAATTAATTTAAATTTAATTTAAATATTTAAATATAATTTTATAAAAAATATTCATTACCAATTTAAATATTTTAATATTTTAATATAAATTTTATAAAAAATATTTATTATCAATTTAAATATTTTAATATTAATTTACATAAGTAAACAATAAAATAGTTGTGATTAACTAATATAAAAAAACATCTTAGAAATAATCGTCATCAATACATGAAAATAAAGGGACAAATCCAATCCACAAGACTCGAGGTATAAAACTAATTATCCAAAATGAAAGGTACAGTTTTGGTTCTCTATTTTTTACGACACTTATCTTGAATCTTGAACTGACTTTAAAGGTAAGGTAACCAGCCCAGAGTGCTTGAACAATAGATGAAGCACGTTCAAATTGTTTTCGGCTTAATAAGTTTATTATTGTGTGTCAGTTACACTAATTATGGAATTTATGGCAAGGAGAAAACAAAAGATATTAGAGTGGAAGAAATTAGATAACGCAATTAATTAGGATCAAATTACAATAAATTGGGTAGAAAATTCATATTTTCACAATTACGTCTTTAACTTGTGCATCATCCTATATTATAAGGGAAAGGTTTTCATCTTTGAATCCCATTTGTAGTATTTGTATTAGAAAAGATAGATTAATGTTACAGATGCAAAAATTGTTCATAGATAAATCTCTTATAAATTTTAGAAAACACAAAATAAATATATGTTTATACACTTCTTGTAATACCCCGTAAATTATTTTACTCTGGCTAACATTCGTATGATCAACTAGGTTCCGGTTTACTCTAAGAATTTATTGGGTAAAATAATTAGAGTAAACTGATGAGTTCAGAGCAAATCAAATTAATATTATCTGACCCTGAGGTTTTAATTATTGGAGCTTTAGAGACTAATTGGACTTTTAAGTTAGTTGTACTAACTAAATGATTTCTCTATGTATCATTTCTTTTCATTTTCCTTTTCATTTGGTGGAAAAAGATAGCAAGAAAGAAAGAAGTAAGAAAGATGGAGAAGGAAAGGAAAGAAAAGAAGAAGAAACCTAAGAGAGGAAGAACCTTGGAATCATCATCTACTCTTCATCAATTCATCTCATCTTCTTCATCATCATCCTGTATTCAAGGTGGGTTCTAGATAGATGCTTTAGTGTAGAGTTTCTTGAGTTTAGAGTTAGGTTAGATTTTGTGAGAAAATGAGTAAACTTGCTAAAATTATGAATCTAATGGTTAAAAATCGAGATAAATGGCGTAGTATAATCGTAATATGCATAGGAACATTGTTGATACTTGTTTTGGTTGTTTGACAATGTTTTGGTTTGGAAAAGTTGGATTTTGGGGTTTGGAAACCATGTAAACCGCAGCAGAAAATTCTGCTTCTGGTGCGATTTGCCAGGCGAATCAGGAATTTCCAGGCGAATGAGGTCTCGCCACTAGTTCGTCGGGCGAAGTGCTGGCGAGGAGGGATTCGCCAGGCGAAATCCTTACTCGCCAGGCGAATCTGGCTGTTTCTCAATAATTTTCTTTTCTTCAAAAATCCATAACTTTTGTTTCGTATATCCAATTTAAGTGTTCTTGGTACCGATAGAGAGCTATGAAAATACTCTATCTAATGGAAGTGGAAAATACTAGTTTTGATGCTCGATTAAATTAATTGGAGGTAACCAGAAATGGTGTAACTTGGTGATATGTTGAATCGTGTGATTCTATTATATAATTGACTTATGTTTACATATTCTCTTGTTGTTAAGCATGTTTAAGAGTATATGCATGTTAAAATACGAAATTGGTAGAGTGAGGAATATTACCATAAACTATGTTGGAACCTAGTAACGGCTAGGAAATTGTTGAATAACGTAATGACGACACTCGTACGTGAGGGGTCGAGGCGTGCGTCTATTACCGAACGGTATGGAAAGAATTACACTAGTATGGATCATGTTTAACTATGTTAAGTTGAAAAGACAAAAGAGGTCTTAAGGCGAATATGGCCTGGTGATTGTCGAATACAATCACATTTGTGTGTATATGATCTCGTAATCGTAACCGTGTATCTTGGGTGTTGTTTCATGGGTCTTGAGCTCCTCTGAAACGTATGCACAATTACTTGACAGGTTTGATTCCTGTGTGTAGTACGAATGGAATCTAAGGGTAGAGACTTGTGATGGTTAACAGGATAAGGTTGTTTGACTTTCCTTACTATCTTAGATTTTTGGGATGCAAGGCTTCCGTTGTGGAGTTTTTGAGATCGTTGTCGATCTAGTTCTTAGTATTTATGTTTGGAACATCTTGTATATATATTATGCCATAGTTTTTTTGTATTAGGTATTTTTTGGGCATGTATATGTATAATGTGTTTACTAGGGACTTGTATATTTCAGTACCAAATGTGGTATTCATGTATAATATATGCTTTGATGTATGTATTTATATATGGGCATTACAGTTGGTATCAGAGCAGGTCGTATCCTCGACCTAGCCATGAAATATTATAAGTATTTTCTTTCTGTTTCATATGTGTTGTGTCGCCATTGGTCTTAAGTGGAATATTTATGGTATTGAGCCTGATCAACTTAATCCTTTCTGTATGACATTTAGGAATATGGTCTATGGGGGCAGAAACAATCGTGGTCGACCCAGAACCACTCCGGCAGGGACTAATTCGCCAGGCGATGAGAAAAATGTTCCATGGCCTCAGTTTCTGCAGCAGATGCAATAACAACAGAATCAGTTTATGCAACAAATGGTACAGCAAATGGTTGGGGGTCTGCATCCTCCAGTGGTTATTCCAGAAGCTATAGGTGGAAGCTTTAGGGATTTCATCCGTATGAATCCTCCAGAATTTCAGGGAGGGTTAGATCCTGTAAAGGCTCATGAGTAGATAGTTGGCATGGAAAGGATTTTCTTGATAGTCTAGTGCAGTGAGGAAAATAAGGTGGTTTTCATTTCTCACTTGTTGAAGGGTCCTGCCATGAGGTGGTGGGAGAGTGCCTCAACCTTGATGACTATTCAAGAGGTACCCAAGGTCTAAGAGCAGTTCAAGATAAATTTTATGGAGAAGTATTTCCAAAGTTCCTTAAGGACCCAGAAGGAATTTGAATTTCAACAGTTGAGACAGGGTACTTTGACTGTAGCCGCATATGCTGAAAGGTTCGAGGTAATGGCTGTTTATTCTAGGCAAGCCATGTATGCTCCGGACGAGAGGTGGAAGATTGATCAGTTTCTTTTTGGCTTGAGGGCTGAAATTTCGCATAGTGATTCTCAGAGGGAGTTCACTAGTTATGCCGAATTGTTAAGGCAGTGTTACGTGGCAGAACACAACTTGAAGAAGGTGCAAGCGGAAGGAGAATTGAGTAGGTTGAATCAAAGTGATCGAGGGAGATCTAATCAACAATTTAGACCAAGACAACAAGCTTTTAAAGGGAATCAAGTTCAAAGTTCTAGGACTAGTGCACCTCTTATGTGTCGTTCTTGTGGTAAAGTGCATTCTGGTAGATGCAGTGTTGAAAGAATGAGGTGTTATCAGTGTCAGAAAGTGGGCCACATGGCGAGGGATTGTCCTCAAAGTAGGAATCAAATGCAAGAAAGGAATATCGGCCGAGTTTATACTTTGGATGCAAAGAAAGCAAAGGGTGACAACTCTTTTATTGCTGGTATGTGTTTCGTTAATGGGAATCCTTGCTTTGTATTATGTGATTGTGGAGCGATACACTCTTTTTTATCGATGCAATGTATGAAGCGACTTGGGTTACAAGCTATTCTGTTGTCTCCACCCATGGTGGTTACTACTGCCATGGATGAGATAGTTGAAACACCTTTAATGTGTGAAAATTGTGTTTTATCTGTGGATGGAAAAGTTTTTTAGATTGATCTGATCTGTTTGCCGTTTAAGAAAGTGGATGTTGTTTTGGGAATGGATTGGCTTTCTGCTAATTCGGTATTTATCGGTTGTGAGGAAAAGCTAATCATTATTCCATCTGTTGAGGCTACTCCAAAGGATGTGTTAACTACTATTTTAGAAGGTACAGTTGAAATGATAAATCTCTTGTTTGAGGAGGAAAAATATGTTCTTTTGATTCTCACTAAGGAGGAGAGTAGCAACCTTCAGGTTTTGAGTATTCCGGTAGTCTGTGAGTTTCCCGAAGTTTTCCCTGAGGATATCACTTCTCTTCCTCTAGAGAGGGAAGTGGAATTCTCTATTGACCTGATACCGAGAACGACTCCAATATCAGTTTCTCCGTATCGGATGGCACCACTTGAGTTAAGAGAATTAAAGGATCAGTTGGAAGAGTTAATGGCTAAGCATTTTATTTGACCCAGTGTTTCGCCACGGGAAGCTCCAGTGTTGTTGGTAAAGAAGAAGGATGGTGGAATGCGGTTGTGTATTGATTACCGTCAGTTGAATAAGGTCACCATCAAGAATAAATACCCATTACCAAGGATAGACGATCTGTTAGATCAATTGAAAGGAGCCTGTGTGTTCTCGAAGATTGATTTACGGTCGGGTTATCATCAAATTCGTGTGAAGAGTTCAGATGTACCAAAGACCGCATTTAGAACCCGTTATGGTAATTATGAATTCCTAGTAATGCCTTTCGGTGTGACAAATGCTCATCCAGTCTTTATGGACTATATGAATCAGATATTTCAACCTTACTTGGACTAATTTTTGGTGATCTTTATTGATGACATTCTTATTTATTCTCGTGATCCTCAAGAGCACGGAGAACACCTAAGAATCATTTTATCCATCTTACAAGAGAGACAACTTTTTGCTAAGCTAAGCAAGTGTGAGTTTTGGATGTAGGAGGTTAATTTTCTTGGTCATGTCATATCTCAGGGAGGTGTAGCGGTAGATCCATCAAAAGTTGAAGCAATGATTAATTGGGAGAGACTAAAGAATGTTTCCGAAGTTAGAAGTTTCTTGGGATTGGCAGGTTATTACAGAAGGTTTATCAAAAGCTTTTCTCAATTGGCTTTACCAATGACGAAACTTACTCGAAAGGATTGTCCGTATGAGTGGGATTCGGCTTGTGAAAGAAGTTTTATGAGTTTGAAGGAAAGATTGACGACCGCTCCTGTCTTGATTATTCCTGATCCTAGTAAGTCGTATGAGGTATTTTGTGACGCATCGAAGATGGGATTAGGAGGTGTGTTAATGCAAGATGGTCATGTGGTGGCTTATTCTTCTCGACGGTTAAAAGTTCATGAAGAGAATTATCCAACACATGATTTGGAATTGGTGGCAGTTGTGTTTACACTGAAAGTGTGGCGTCATTATTTGTATGGGGTACATTTTGAGATGTTCAGCGACCACAAGAGCTTAAAGTATCTTTTTGACCAAAAAGAGTTGAACATGCGTCAAAGGAGATGGATGGAGTATTTGAAGGATTATGATTTGGAACTAAAGTACCATCCGGGTAAAGCAAATAAAGTGGTGGATGCATTAAGCAGAAAAGTGCTACATAATGCCGAGTTGATGATGTTAGAGTATGCCTTATTGGAAAAGTTTAGGGATCTAAATATTCAATTTGGTTGGACTCCTAATGGTGTGATTATGGGAAACTTGAATGTTAATTCTACCCTTAGAGAGGAAATTCAACAAGGACAAGTGTTGGATGAGAAGTTACAAGAAGTGTTAGTACAACCGGGTTTTGTGCGAGCTACCGACATAATTATTTTGTTTAACCAAAGGATTTGTGTATCGGATGACACGGTATTGAAAAGAAGGATTTTGGAAGAAGCGCATAAGGGTGCTTTTACTATACATCCTGGTTCTTCGAAGATGTATCAAGATTTAAAAAGGGACTATTGGTGGTCCGGTATGAAAAAGGATATTGCGGTGTACATATCGGAGTATGCGATATGCCAACAAGTGAAGATTGAGCACCAAAGACCGGGTGGATTGTTACAACCTTTAGAAATTCCGGTATGGAAGTGGGATAGTATTTCTATGGACTTTGTAGTTGGATTACCCCGTGCCCAAGGTGGTTATGATTCTATTTGGGTAATTGTAGATCGGTTGACGAAATTTGCGCATTTCTTAGCCGTAAAGACTACTTACAAGGCGAGTCATCTCGTAAGGTTGTTCATTTCAGAAATTGTGAGGTTACATGGTATTCCCTCTAGTATTGTTTCGGATAGAGATTCAAAGTTTACTTCAAGATTTTGGAGAGCTTTTCAATAAGCTATGGGAACGAAGTTGTGTATGAGCACGTCGAATCATCCGCAAATGGATGGTCAGACGGAACGGACAATACAAACCATGAGGATATGTTAAGGGCTTGTGTACTTGAAAGTGGAGGAAATTGGATAGAACTTTTACCGTTGATTGAGTTCTCTTATAACAACAGTTATCATGGAAGTATTGGTATGGCTCCTTACAAAGCATTGTATGGAAGGAAATGTAGGACGCCATTGTGTTAGGCGAAAGTTGGTGAAGATAGAATTTTGGGACCCGAGGTTATCCAAGAGACTACGGAAAAGATTAGAATGATTCGTGATAAAGTTAAACAAGCACAAGATTGTCAGAAAAGTTATGCGGATAACTGTAGGAGACCTTTAGAGTTTGATGAAGGTGATCACGTATTTTTGAAAGTTACTCCGAGATTGAGATTGAAAGGACCGTTTAAGTCGCGAAAGTTAAGTTCGAGATACGTGGGACCATATCAAATTTTAGAAAAAATTGGTGAAGTAGCTTACAGATTAGCCTTACCGCCTTCCCTGTCAGAGATGCACGATGTTTTTCATGTATCTCAGCTTTAGAAGTTTTTTCCAGATCCTCTTCAGCCACTCCTACCAGATACAGTTGAGATAGAAGCAGATTTAACGTTTGAGCCTCAACCGGGTCGTATCACAGG
The DNA here is from genome assembly GCA_022829125.1 of Lathyrus tuberosus. Taxonomy (NCBI): domain Eukaryota; kingdom Viridiplantae; phylum Streptophyta; class Magnoliopsida; order Fabales; family Fabaceae; genus Lathyrus; species Lathyrus tuberosus. The sequence goes on along the minus strand of JALAZF010000052.1, from coordinate 349,874 downwards.
AAGAGAAACTAAGGTGTTAAGGAATAAAGAGATTCCTCTTGTTAAGGTTCAGTGGGATGAGACGTATCCGGGTGATGCAAATTGGGAACTTGAATCAGAAATGCGAGAAGTTTATCCTCATCTTTTCAGGTAATTGTTTTAAATTCGTGGGCGAATTTCTATTTAAGGGGGGAGGATGTAATACCCCGTAAATTATTTTACTTTGGATAATATTCGTATGATCAACTGGGTTCCGGTCTACTCTGAGAATTTATTGGGTAAAATAATTAGAGTAAACTGATGAGCTCAGAGCAAATCAAATTAATATTATCTGACCCTGAGGTTTTAATTATTGGAGCTTTAGAGACTAATTGGACCTTTAAGTTAGTTGTACTAACTAAATGATTTCTTTATGTATCATTTCTTTTCATTTTCCTTTTCATTTGGTGGAAAAAGATAGAAAAAAAGAAAGAAGTAAGAAAGAAGGAGAAGGAAATGAAAGAAAAGAAGAAGAAACCTAAGAGAGGAAGAACCTTGGAATCATCATCTACTCTTCATCAATTCATTTCATCTTCTTCATCATCATCCTCTATTCAAGGTGGGTTCTAGATAGATGCTTTAGTGTAGAGTTTCTTGAGTTTAGAGTTAGGTTAGATTTTGTGAGAAAATGAGTAAACTTGCTAAAATTATGAATCTAACGGTTAAAAATCGAGATAAATGGTGTAGTATAATCGTAATATGCATAGAAACATTGTTGATAATTGTTTTGGTTGTTTGACAATGTTTTGGTTTGGAAAAGTTGGATTTTGGGGTTTGGAAACCATGTAAACCGCAGCAAAAAATTCTGCTTCTAGTGCAATTCGCCAGGCGAATGAGGGCTCGCCACTAGTTCGCCGGGCGAAGTGCTGGCGAGGAGGGATTCGCCAGGCGAAATACTAAGTCGCCAGGAGAAAATCATGAGACAGAATATGTGTTGGCTACTGGAACTTGTGGATTTTCAAGAATTTGGTTTTGCCACTAGTTCGCTGGGCGAATTACCGGCGATGGGGGATTCGCCAAGCGAAATCCTTACTCGCCAGGCGAATCTGGCTGTTTCTCAATAATTTTCTTTTCTTCAAAAATCCATAACTTTTGTTTCGTATATGCGATTTAAGTGTTCTTGGTATCGATAGAGAGCTATGAAAATACTCTATCTAATGGAAGTGGAAAATACTAGTTTTGATGCCCGATTAAATAAATCAGAGGGAATCGGAAATGGTGTAACTTGGTGATATGTTGAATCGTGTGATTCTATTATATAATTGACTTATGTTTACCTATTCTCTTGTTGTTAAGCATGTTTGAGAGTATATGCATGTTAAAATACGAAATAGTTAGAGTGAGGAATATTACCATAAACTATGTTGGAACCTAGTAACGGCTAGGAAATTATTGAATAACGTAATGACGACGCTCGTGCGTGAGGGGCCGAGGCGTGCGTCTATTACCGAACGGTATGGAAAGAATTACACTAGTATGGATCATGTTTAACTATGTTAAGTTGAAAAGACAAAAGAGGTCTTAAGACGAATATGGCCTGGTGATTGTCGAATACAATCACATTTGTGTGTATGTGATCACGTAATCGTAACCGTGTATCTTGGGTGCAGTTTCATGGGTCTTGAGCTCCTCTGAAACGTATGCACAATTACTTGACAGGTTTGATTCCCGAGTGTAGTACGAATGGAACCTAAGGGTAGAGACTTGTGATGGTTAACAGGCCATGTGAAGTGACGATTCACGGCTAACAGGATGTTGTTCCCGAATCCATTTCGTATGTCAAGTAAATGACAAGGATCCATGACTCGAGTCGACTTCTAGACGTAGAAGAGGACGGGAAAAGGGGATCCATATAATGTGTGTGAGTACTCAAAGTCACTTCCCTTCCCCTTTTGACTTGAGTTAGGTGTGATAGAACCTTGTAAAGCCGAGAGGACCTATAAGATAGGGAACTCACTGAGATTTGATGTATCTCACCCCATGTTGTTGATTATATTACAGGTACTACAGGTTCGGCGAAGGGTAAGGATAAGGTTGTTTGACTTTCCTTACTATCTTAGCTTTTTGGGATGGCAAGGCTTCCGTTGTGGAGTTTTTGAGATCGTTGTCGATCTAGTTTTTAGTATTTATCTTTGGAACATCTTGTATATATATTATGCCATAGTTTTTTTATATTAGGTATTTTTTTTTTGGCATGTATATGTATAATGTGTTTACTACGGACTTGTATATTTCAATACCAAACATGGTATTCAGGTATAATATATACTTTAATGTATGTATTTATATATGGGCGTTATACTTCTATTTGTTTCCCTAAGCATGACACATATTCTTTTTACAAAGGTCTTTTTGAATTGCTTATAGATTTATTAACTTAAATTTAAAATACTACATGTTTTTAGCACACTAGATTAAAAAATATACTTATATTAAAAATATTTTAAATTTAATTTAAATATTTAAATATAATTTTATAAAAAATATTTGTTATCAATTTAAATATTTTAATATTTTAATATAAATTTTATAAAAAAATATTTATTATCAATTTAAATATTTAAATATTAATTTACATAAGTAAACAATAAAATAGTTGTGATTAACAAATATAAAAAACATCTAAGAAATAATCGTCATCAATACATGAAAATAAAGGGACATATCCACTCCACAAGACTCGAGGTACAAAACTAATTATCCAAAATGAAAGGTACAGTTTTTAGTCTCTATTTTTTACAACACTTATCTTGAATCTTGAACTGGCTTTGAAGGTAAGGTAACCAGCCCAGAGTGCTTGAACAATAGATGAAGCACGTTCAAATTGTTTTCGGCTTAATAAAATTATTATTGTGTGTGAGAGTTACACTAATTATGGAATTGATTATAAGGAGAAAACAAAAGATATTAGAGTGGAAGAAATTAGATTACGGAATTAATTGGGATCAAATTAAAATAAATTAGGTAGAATTCATATTTTCACAATTACATATTTAATTTGTGCATCTTCCTATATTATAACGGAAAGATTTTCATCTTTGAATCCCATTTGTAGTATTTGTATTAGAAAAGATAGATTAATGTTACAGATGCAAAAATTGTTCATAGATAAATCTCTTATAAATTTTAGAAAATACAAAATAAATATACGTTTATACACTTCTATTTATTTCCCTAAGCATGACACATAATCTTTTTATAAAAGTCTTTTTGAATTGCATATAGGTTGATTAACTTAATTTTAAAATACAACATGTTTTTAGCACACTAGATTAAAAAATATACTTATATTAAAAGTATTTTAAATTTAATTTAATTATTTAAATATAATTTTAAAAAAATATTCATTATCAATTTAAATATTTTAATATTTTAAAATAAATTTTATAAAAAATATTTATTATCAATTTAAATATTTTAATATTAAATTACATAAGTAAACAATAAAATAGTTGTGATTAACTAATATAAAAAACATCTAAGAAATAATCGTCATCAATACATGAAAATAAAGGGATATATCCACTCCACAAGACTCGAGGTATAAAACTAATTATCCAAAATGAAAGGTACAATTTTTTGTCTCTATTTTTTACAACACTTATCATGAATCTTGAACTGGCTTAAAAGGTAAGGTAACCAGCCCAGAGTGCTTGAACAATAGATGAATCACGTTCAAATTGTTTTCGGCTGAATAACGTTATTATTGTGTGTGAGTTACAATAATTATGAATTGATTATAAGGAGAAAAAAAAAGATATTAGAGAGGAAGAAATTAGATTACGGAAATAATTAGGATCAAATTAAAATAAATTAGGTAGAATTCATATTTTCATAATTACATCTTTAATTTAAGCATCTTGCTATATTATAACGGAAATGTTTTCATCTTTGAATCCCATTTGTAGTATTTGTATTAGAAAAGATAGATTAATGTTACGGATGCAAAAATTGTTCATAGATAAATCTCTTATAAATTTTAGAAAAAACAAAATAAATATACATTTATACACTTCTATTTGTTTCCCTGAGCATGACACATAATCTTTTTATAAAGGTTTTTTTTTTAATTGCTTATAGGTTGATTAACTTAATTTTAAAATACAACATGTTTTTAGCACACTAGATTAAAAAATATACTTATATTAAAAATATTTTAAATTTAATTTAAATATTTAAATATAATTTTATAAAAAATATTCGTTATCAATTTAGATATTTTAATATTTTAATATAAATTTTATAAAAAATATTTATTATCAATTTAAATATTTTAATATTAATTTACATAAGTAAACAATAAAATAGTTGTGATTAACTAATATAAAAAACATCTAAGAAATAATCGTCATCAATACATGAAAATAAAGGGACATATCCACTCCACAAGACTCGAGGTATAAAACAAATTATCCAAAATGAAAGGTACAGTTTTTGGTCTCTATTTTTTACAACACTTATCTTAAATCTTGTACTGGCTTAAAAGGTAAGGTAACCAGCCCAGAGTGCTAGAACAATAGATGAAGCACGTTCAAATTGTTTTCGGCTTAATAAGTTTATTATTGTGTGTGAGTTACACTAATTATGGAATTGATTATAAGGAGAAAACAAAAGATATTATAGTGGAATAAATTAGATTACGGAATTAATTGGGATCAAATTAAAATAAATTAGGTAGAATTCATATTTTCACAATTACATCTTTAATTTGTGCATCTTCCTATATTATAATAGGATGACACAACATTTAAGGTTTGAACCATGATATCATCATATGCATCTCCAAATGCTTCAAAAGTTTTCTTAATGTTTTCTAAAGTTTTCTTAATGTTTTCTAGCTCTATCCCAGTTCTGGTAAGATTTTGTACTCCTGGTTGGCTATTAAGCTTCTCCATATGAGCAACAACAACTATAGCCGCACGTTCTGTGAGTTCAACACAATTCTGATCGAAAATCAAAAAGCCTGTAGTTAAAAATAAATCAAAACATTATTTCATTGAAGCTAAATTATGACAGATACAATTCTATATCCATGAACCCTACACCCTAGAAGCCTAGTTTCTCCAAAAATAAAAACACAACCAATTGGAAAGAATAATAATTTTCATTGATTTATGCATCAACTCTATAACTATTTAATCAAGAATATATAAAACAACTAAAATATACATAAATGCATTCAAATCATTAAGAAACATACTTGCAAAATCTCCCATTTTTTTACTGCTGAAGCTCTCAGAATATATAAACCAGAAATATCTTAGTGCTCAATTAATTCTGCACTAACAACAACCTGTTACAGCAATCAAAAGCCACACACAAACTGGTCAGAATGTTGGTTTTTTTCAAAATAAAATATTGATACAAGAGTAGAGAGAGTTTATTGTCAAATAAATAGATAACAAAATATAAAATATTGTGTAGAGGAGAACAATAAGTATATTATTGCCCAGTTTCCTGAAGCTAGAGAACATGAAAGACTAAATAAAACCATATAAAATGATTTCGCTTTTTTTTTTCTTTCAATTTTATCAAGAACAATATAGGTGTTGCAGAGTTTGAATAGAAGGCCAAAGATAAAAATTATTGCGGTTGGAACGACACCTGCAATTGAACTTTCTCTTTCACTCACATCATGTTGCTGAATATTAACAAACAAACCATCAAAATAACCAGTATCGTGAAAAATTAAAATATCAAAATTTAAAAGGGATAAAGAGAGATTAAGAACATCTAGTCAGAGAACGGAGAATATACAAATATTATTACATTAATTAAAGAAACAAAATTTTTGAATAAACTAAACAGGAAGTCACAATACATCAGCTTTAACTTTACAAATGGCTTTTAGCACTAGTAAACGATCCAATGGATCAAACTCCTTGTACTTCGATATCTCCTCTCTGCATAAGCAATAATGACATAAGTTTCTTGAATGACATAATAATTGTTATAGGTAGAACATGATGATTTCTTCTCCATACCCTTTATGTAACGCCCTGTATAATATATATCTAGAATAATACCATATAAGTGTTTTATTTAGTACTGACACCATCATAAGTGCCTAATGGCATAATTCACATACTTGACCATTTAAAAACAACATAATACAACCCATGGTACAAGGCATGGAAATTAGCCAAAAATAAAAACTAAGATCAATATACAATATCCTCATTGTATACAACAAATATACATCGGAATAAGCTCAACTAAGATTCTCTTGAAACATCCAAGCATAGCTCCACTTGTAAATTAACCTGCAAATACCTCCTGAAAATAAACAACAATAGTGGGGTGAGATACATCAAATCTCAGTGAGTTTCCTATCTTATGGATTCTCTCGGCTTTACAGGGTTCTAACCAAATCCTAACTCAAGTCAAGGGGAAGGGGAAATACCTTGAGTTCACAATCTTACAATCACCCACACTATATGGAAACATGTCATGAGTTCATCAACTCAAAATATCACTAATTGATAACCGTACCAGGGCATCCATCTTGCTCGTCTGCTTCTACGTCTAGAAGTCGACCCGAGTCCTGGATCCTTGTAGTTACTTGGCATACGAAATGGATTCGGAATTAAGGGACGCATTATCTCCTTAATTCGTCACTTCATATGGCCTCTCATGCCATCACAAGTCTCTACCCGTAGGTTCCATTCGTACTATAACATTGGGAATCAAACCTGCCAAGTAATTCTACCTGCATTTCAGAGGAGCTCGAGACTCATGAATGCCTCTCAAGGGAAACTCAAAAGAAAATGGTTACGATTACGTGATCATATACATAAACGTGATTGTATTCGACAATCACTAGGCCACATTAGCCTTTAGGCCTCTCATGCCTTTAACAATAAAACATAACAATTACACATGTTCCATACTAGTGTCTTATTCTTTCTATATTATTCGGTAATGGACACACGCCTCGGCCTCTCTTGCACGAGCATTGTCATTTTGTCATACATCAATTTCCTAGCCGTTACTAGGTTCCACTATCTTACAATATGCCATTTATTTTGGGGTAAAGTTTCCTTACTCTACCTAATTCATATTTTAAGCATGCATATTCTCTTGATAATGTTTAACAACGATATTAGGCAAAGCATATTACAATTGCACATTTGAATTACATATAATAAATTCATCACGAGTTATACAAAACATATTACAATTGTATAATAGAATCATATATAATGATTCATCGCATAAAAACATCACTTTTGAGTTCCCTCCGATTCATTTAATCCGGTATTGAAATCAATATTCTCACTCTCATCCCGTAGGATATTTCCAGAGCTTTCTAACGGCTATAATTATGCCTCGATCGGATTCACGATCCAAAAGATATGGATTTCAACATAGCACATAACCATTATTTCATTCATTTTCCACTAAAATAATTAATCCCACATCATACTCAATATTTTCACTTTCTATTGGGTAGAGGATCGTCATAGCTTTCTAATGATATAAAGAACGCTTAAATCGGACACCCGAGTCAAAAGATATGAATTTTAGAAAATATTTTTATTTTGTTCCAGGTCGCGCTAAGCGGGCCCCACCCGCGCTAAGCGCGCTCCTCGCTGCCTAGTAGGGGTGAAAATTCTCCAGACCGTGCTAAGCGGGCATACCCGCGCTAAGCGCGCTCTGCGTTATGCAGAAAAATACCCCTTTTGACAGCAGAAATTCCAACCCCTAATTCATTCTCAACACCATACCCAAACAACCAATAGAGGTATATTATCATGTTTCTATCATGGTTTATCCATCAAACTTCCTAAAACATGATTTCCAACATACACACATAGTTTCTATACAAACCCTAAGATTTCCAATAATTTCAAACCAATCCAAACTTCATAACAATTATCAATAGATGTTTCTACATGTATAATGATCATGCTACACGATTTATATCACATTTCAACCGTTAGATTCCATTGATTAGCAATTTAAGCATTTCCTCTCAATTTAACCTAAGTTCTAAAACAACTTATTTCTAGAACTTAAAGTGTCTAACTAGAACCCACCTTGATGATTGAAGAGGAGTTTGAAGAAGATGATGAATTGATGATGATCCATAAACTTCTCTTGTTCATCTTTCTCCACTTTCTCTCTTCTTCTCTTCCTTTCTCTTCTTTCCTTTTCTTTCTTCTCCTTTACTAACTTTTCTCTTTCTCTTTACATACATATATATATATATAAAATACTATTATTATATAATATTATCCAATAGAGTAAAATATCTCCAGTTGATATTTTAGCGTCTAACACCAATTGATCAAATATTAGAGTTACCTTAAAATCCTTTCTCGAGTTAAAAAAATTGATCTCTTCAGAGTTCCTCAATTGCTCTATTGATCCCAAATAACAATACTTAAAATACTTAGAGGATTCCATTAATCCAATTCCCCAAAGATAGAATAAACAAAAGCTCATCTGATATCCAATTGAGCATTTAGATAATATGGGGTATTACACTCTTCCCCCCTTAAATTGAAATTCGCCCCCGAATTTCCTCTATTCAACAACAACTGCAACTTGTATCACTGTCTTAGATCCACACTTATCTTTACTTCCGCTAAACTTTCGGATGTGCTCAAATTCCAACTTGACTTCACAGACCAAAATCCTTGTTTTCACAAATTATCAAACCTCATGTCCTTAATCATACTCTTGTTCCAATATTGGGTTAACTTTCAACTTGATCTTCCACACTTCCTCTTTTGTTCCATACAAAAGACTTGGTCGCATTCTACCTTCGGAAAGAATGTACGATTCCTTATTCCTCTACTGAGTCACAAACCAAACCGTAATATCTTATCTTGATTCAGGATAACAAACACTCGACAAATCCTCATGAGGTAACTCGGTGATTCCCTAACTTCATAGATTGTCAAACTTCTTACCAGTTCCATCTGGTCTGACGCTGTACATCGTACCCATCACATCCGATATTTCATCTTTTTCATATCACACCAAAAGGTAACACACTTAGAACAAAATCTCCTTATTTCCAATCTTGCAATAAATTTCTCCTCCGATTCTTATAAATCCAACTGAGCCCTTTCATTTGTCACCTTCCACTGCGCAACTCCAATTCTAACAATAGGATACCACTAATTCTTAAGCATTACCAAGTAGCTAACAGTCCACGGAGAAACACACTTATCCACTGGAATCCTTAATACTCAATCGGCACAAGAACTTACTGACGTCCTATGGTAGAACAATTCCTTTGCCAACACACAATATAATAACATCCGTCCAACACTCTCTAGACGATAAAGATGTAGGAGTTACACTGCTACAACCGTAACATATACAACTCCAAGTCCATTCTAGACTCGAACTAATATATCCAAAATAGTTTAACAACCTCCGGTTCTGGTTACCATATTCCATATCAATTATTTTTACGGTTCTCCGACTTACTCAAGGTTTCTGTCGTCACCAAAACTCCACTAATATTACATAGCACCCTCATAGAACCGCAATCATAAGTGAGTCACCACTTATCGGAACTTAAACCATTCAAAGCACAATCGTGAGTTTCCATACTACTCCCCAATTCGCTTACGATACTCCGCACACATATACACCGTCGAAGTCCATATCACGCTTCTCAAGTTACATGCTTAACTTTGGAACACCCAATTCTCACTCTTACTTGGAAGGATAACCTCCAAATTTCATTCTCTTGGTAAAACACAACTGCACGCAACTGGTACCACTCTCACGGTGTAAATCCGATACCATGAACTCGCGAAAAATAACAAATATGAAACCCTGACCAACCGCTCATAACTTAATAACACCAAAAATGCGCCGAATTATTCCTTACGAGCTCGATACTTCCTGAGTATTTCCAACTTCATTCTTAAGGTTCTCAACAGTAATGATAATAATACTCTTAAGACTTTCCCACATTCGGCACAATTCACAAGGTTACTTCCTTAAAGTTAACTCTCTCGCTGCTTGAAAAAAATGGCCAACCATGCCACACCTTTCCAGAAGTCACGCTTTCAAAATGTAAATCCGTCTTCCATTTACTTGCAATCTCGTTCTCCATTCATACAATACTCTCCACTCAGAGCAACACAAGGCAACAAAACGCAGATGATGGTTCCTAAGGGATTTCATAATTTACACACACGTTAACGATCAACCATCTGAGCTAATCGGTTAACTCCTCAAAAATTTGCGCAAAATACCATCCTTGCACGTGTTAATCGGTTAACCCCATTTCGTTAGTTGGTTAACACTGCTGTAGAATCTAAAACAAGTTTCCTCTTAATTCAAAGTCATCCCTTACTCAAACCATCAATCCGATTTGTTCTATCATGGAATATCATTCTCAACTCGCGGCTTTTTAACTTATATTGCATTCACTAACCATGATCCAGTCAAGGTAAAACCAACAAAGTCAAAACATGCAGCCGACACACTCCAACCCGTGACAAGGCAAATTTCCAAACTCTGATGCGGTCACATGACAAAACTTCAGCGGAATAGTTCATTCCCTGCTTATACAACTACACTAGCAGGAAGCTAAACGATGACGACATTCTAATGCTTAAGACACAACTCATACTTGATTTGTCCACAAGCAAAACCAAACACGCAACCATTAACGGTATCACAAAGTGGCGGATACAACTTGTCAGCATACAACCTTATTCTCTCACTTGAGTTCTTTGGAGAGAAATAATACAACAACGTTCTTAGTCCCACAAAAGGTAGATTCCGAATATTCCGATTATTCACAAATACAGAAGTTTCTCTATACTTGAAAATAAATCGGGGTAATGCATCCTCTTGAAGAACCTTTCCATCATTACGTACATATTAACCGAGATTTCTTACCCTTCACTATCCATTGAACATCTCACTTACACCAAATCACTTAATGGAAGATTTGCAACCGATGATTCTCATTAACTATCTACAAGACCTTTCTGGTATAAATCATTCCATCATTTACCCTTAGTCTGTGATAAGTCATGTCTTGCTTTTCGTTGTTTTACCACAGTTTTACTTCCTAAAATACAATACTTACGGTTCCACAAAGTACGTCCCTTCACACTTGTCTCAAGAATAATAATCCATCACGTACACTTGCGACCACGATGCTACCACTACGCTCGTTCTAAATACCAAGGTGTAATTTTCTCATTCCACGCTGTTGTACCCCAAATTTTACCCCTTAGATGTCATAACATCTTGCATTTGCATTTAGATACGATCATCTATGCATTGATAACTAACCAATGTATCAGCCTTTGCTTTGTTTTGTTTCAGGGTTTGTTTCAGAAGTTCAGTATACTGATCAACCAAAGTTTTGGATAGATCATTAACCAATCAAGTTCTCATACCCTCGATAGACCTCTCTTCCTCAATAATCTAGTTCTCTGAAGCACAAGTTTTGCAAGGATTAATCAAGAATCATAAGACAAAGTCATCAGGTTGGATAATAATCAGAGCCATTTCGCTTCCAATTAAGGTTTTGGGGTGCAGTCGCATCTCAGGTCATCTGTGTCATTGGGAATTTTAAGGATAAGTATGGATTGAATTCAAGCACTTGTGTTTGAAGATCCAGACCAAGGTTTCATGTCAATTCAAATTGTTTGTTGGTACATCAAAGGTCAAGACAGTGGGTGCACTTCAAGTTGTTTTCAAGTGCTGATTGTGTGGTGCAGGTTTTTGTTATTGATCCAAGGATTCGTCAGGTCTGTTGTTCAATCAAGATCACTTCAAGGTGGATTCAAGGACTTAGATGTGAAGGTTTCATGGAGGTGTTGTAGGAGAATCTCAGTGGAAAGGCAATTCATATTCCTAAACCATTCTTTCCATATCCACTCCCGTGACCATTTTTATCCATTTTATTATTTATCCATTTTTTAATCCAGTTTTCATTATCCATTTATTTTTAATCAACTTCAAAAATCCAATTTCCATAGCTCCAATTTATCCATCTATTTTATTTAACCAATTCTCTTTCATCCCATTTACAATGGATTGCCAAAATAAAAGGAATAATAATTGACCAATTCACATTCTATTTTATAAGCCCAACTATAATTTCATGATAGGTCCATTTGCGACACTGGATTCGCAAGTCAAGAAGTTACAGAAAAAAGTACAAGTTCAGCAATACACTCATCCCAATACCCTGCTACCTACATCATACCAATGACAACACCCTGGCCTTTGACCGAAACCAAGGGATCCGCATCAAAACAGACAGTGATATCTCAATAACCTTGGCATCCAACCTACCATCCCTGCACCAACAGATCCTGCATCGAAAACGACAAGTAAACATTGCCAGACTAATTGATCTGTACCAGAAGCTTAAGGAGCAAGTTTGTTCCTGATCTTTTTAAGAAGGAAAGAGAGAGCAGTAAGGGAAACACAAACCCAACCTCTGTTCAATCCCCCAAGGCCTTCATTTATACTCCCCTCATCAAAAACCGAAAGGGGGGGGGGGAATCGGACTGACTTTAAAACATTGACCTTAAAATCACAAATCCCCATCCTCCTTGTCCTTCGGCCAAACCTCTTCAACCGTCTCAGTTCCAAACCCTTCTCCTCCAGTAACCGCATTAATCCCAAATCCTCCCAACCATTTCAGATTCAAACTTTAAAACTCCCTCATCAGAGAACGCCAACCATTTTTTTCTTCCGATCTTCAACAACCCAACCACACCTTTCTTTGATTCACCTTTCCTTCCCCATATTTCATCTTCAACACACCATCGAACTCCGCAAACCCTTTTCAAACCCATAAATCCAAATTGAAAACAGAAACAGAGAGATTGGAGAAGAGAATGATCCAATTTCGAATCTGAACGAGGAAAATGAGGCGAGGTGGAGACGAACCTTAAACTGACCAGAGCTTGAACGCGTCCCTAATCGAGGAATACGGCCCCGTTGAGGAGAAGTGAAATCGGTCCTGAATCGTGTGAATCGAGCAGATCAGAGATGAGTCGATGTCGTCGTGTTGCTCACGCCCCTTTTTCATTTCTGTCTTTTTTTGAAAGAAGTTTTTTAGGATTTGTTTTTCTTTTTGAATAGCTTTTGCCGAGGGTGGAACGTGATGAGGGAAAGAAACTTCTTCTCCTGAGCGTGCTATTTAGATTTAACAAACCACACATTTTTTATTTTATTTTGTTTTAAAAATAAGAAAAAACTAAAAAAAGTCTTGACTGAAACAATTAGATATGATAGGTGTATGTTTTTTGAAACGTTGAAATATTGACCTTGGGTTTTCTGTTTTCATTTTGCTTAGCCTCATGTTTTATTTTAAGAGTCTATCTTCATTGTCTTGATGGTTTTTTAGGCTAGAAGGCCCGTTGCTTTTTCAGCACAGACTTTGGTGTTAGTGGATGAATGGGCTTCCGGCCCATAATGATTCCATTCTTTATACTCCTTTTTTAACATGCTCCTCATCTTTTATAATTTATTTTTCTAACAAAAATTTCTATCATTTTATTTTGACTTAGGTTTTTTTTGTGATTCTCATTTCATCTTTACTTCAATTCCATTTTCTTTATTTTGGGTCAATGATATTACACAAATCTTGACTTTGATTATTTCAAGTCAATAAAGTCTTGATAAATAAGAGGCCGCTTTTTATTTATTTTATTGGTCGATGAAAGTCAAAAATCTAAGATTATCGATTTATCGATTTAAATCTTGATTAAGACGAGACCAACTTTATTTTCATTTTGATTTCATTATCTTTATTTTGGGTCGATGATATAACAAACTTCATGGTTTGGTTGATCTCATTAAAGCGAAAAAACTTTGATCAATATGAGACCACTTTCTCTTTATTTCAGTTTTATTCACTTTTTAGTCGATGAAAGTCAAGAATCATTGATTATCGATTTCTTGATTAAATCATGATTAAGACGAGACTATTCCTATTTTCATTTCTATTTTAATTTCTTTGAATACTTCATTACCCCCTTTGGTGGGACTTGTACATATTTTCTGATAAAGTCTTGTGGACAACTATTCTGTTATGAGTGTGGTTGCCTGTTTCATTTGACACATCCTCAATACTCTTCCAAAGGAAAGTCCTCCTCCGTTGACTCATAAGTCAATAAACAAATCATCCCACCTTGGCCTCATAAGAGCCATTTCCCACCTTGGCCTCATAAGAGCCTTTCCCTTCTCTTGGGCTCATAAGAGCCTTTCTCTTTTCTTGGCCTCATAAGAGCCATTGAGTCATAACTTAGCAATAGGATAGAGTTTATGGACTCTATATGGGACTCATCAAATTGAGTATCCACTTTTCCCCATCATAACTTAGACTTAGAGAGTTTCCTTAAACTCTAAATGAGCTCATACTCATTTCCCCTTGGAACTTTGGCCATAGTCAATGGTTCCTCACCCTTAGTTAGGTGAACTACGGTTGCTCTGATTCTTTAGTCAGATACGTAGGCACAAGATGCGATGTCTTGGCGAGCAAACTCAGCGTACATACCATTAGGTCTTTACCTTACCATACCCTTAGCATATCCTTAGCAAACATAACATAACATAAACATTAACAAGAGGTTCCTGTAGAGTACTACAGATACTTAGGGTGCTAATACCTTCCCTTTGTATAACCAACCCCCGAACCTTAGATCTCCCCCCTTTAGGTTTTCCTCAATCTTGAACCTTTCCTTTGGATAAATCAAAGTCAGTGGTGAATTCAGAGAAATGTGATGCAAGTTAATCAATAGCTTGTTATCCGATTCTCACCGCAACAGAAATGACGACTTCACTGGGGATAACATTTTTGAGGGTTAAGCCCACCTTGTTTTGTTTATGTTATTTATGCTTGTTTGTTATACATGTACATATCTGTATATATATATATATATATATATATATATATATATATATATATATATATATATATATATATATATATATATCTGTATACCTGTTTCTGCTTGGGATCTTCTGTGTGCAGGGTGCTACTATTGAGTGGTGAGATAAGTCCTAACCCGGACTTGAGAGCACTTATGATAGGACAATGGTATATTCAAGGAGGCTTTGAGGGAGTCGATTCCTGAAAAAGTTAACTTGAGACACCATCACTCAGTTTAAACCCTCTTGGGAGTTTAGTCATGTTGAGCGAGTCTATTAGTGAAAACGTGCTACTCTCAACGTAGGTGCCATCGATACTGAGAACCGTAGTTGTTTCCAAACCCCACTTAAGCCTTTTTAGGACGTAGTGCGGTGACCATGATGGAGTCTATTTCTAAAATGGTTGTCACGCGATACTACACTCAGACGAGATTCTCTTGAGAATATTATTGATTACCGAGTCATTCGGGAAGTCGATAATATTCGAAAGATGGATTGTCGACTCTGGGAACTTTTTAGAACCCTGTTCTGCAGATGAAAACCCATAGTACACACCTTTTTGGGATGGATAGACCATGGCTCCATGCTCGTGATCTTCAAACCTAAACCCTCTCTTGTGTGTTTGTGCATATTCGTGAATATCTGTATATGCGTGTTTGTGCATACATCCATCCATTCATCCATAGCTCTTTGGTTTCAAGGAATTCAGTTGTTCGTTCCTTTTCAAAAAATAAATAAAGATCAGGGATTTTGAAAAGAAACTTTTCAGTTTTTCCAAAATGTTTGTAACTCGCCTTTGAGTTCCTTGAAACCATATGGCTTGCATTAGCATTACGTGCGCATGTCGTCGTATTCGCATCTCATTGCATTTCTCGGTCTTGAGTCTCTTCTTCTTCTATGTCTGGAGGATACCTAGGCCGTGCTCAGGACAATGGCAATAATGAACGAGATTTTGAAGAATCAGGAAGCTGTGAAAGAGGAGATCAAAACCCTCAAGAGCCAGATGAGTTGGGTCCTAGAGACCTTGCAAAACGTGATGAAGAAGCAAGGGCACGCTCACCCCGTTGTGTCCAAAGAAGTCACCACTTCATCATCTTCTGTGTTTTTCCCATACCAAGGACACGCCTTGAGGGAACCTCGCATCAATCAGCATTTGGTCACGCGCCAGAATGCCATCCCCATCAGGTTTTTACCGAAAGAGCATTTCAGCCTCCTAAGGTTACTTCTTCTCAAGGTTCTCGAAGCCAGAACAAGAAGGGATACTCTGTCAAAAGGGACAAGGCTTACTACCAGCCAATTCCTGTGCCCTTGAGTGAACTTTTTCCACTGTTGATGCAGAATGCGTTGGTGACTCCCAAAGCAAAAGGCAAAGGACTTGTGAAGACTCTTAAGGTTTTGTACCACAAGGAGCTAGTATTCAAGGATGAAGGTGTTCCCCTGTCTGGGCCCAACTACTGAAGTCAATTTGCCAAAGCTGGCTATATTTTGTATTTTAAGTTGTTTTTCCTTTACATGTTTTTGCTTATAAGTTGTTGTTTTTTCGAATTGGAAAGATTAATGAAATGTTCATGCATTTTTTGGGTCAATCCATTCGTTTCACTCTTTTACTTTTATTTTCATAAAAGTAAAAATATTTATCTTGTCTCCATCCACTTATCAATATCAAACTGTTGTTTAAGCAAAGATTGGGGAGGATGAGGAAAACATTACATCCCTAATAACTGTGGTATGCTTTCAATTAAACCTCGCCAAGGATGTAAGGCATTGCTTCAATTCCCAAACACTAGAGAAATAAGGAAGATAATCCCTCGTTAACCCTTCGAGCCTAGAAGTAGGAGTTTTCTTTCCTTACACAAAAAACCCTTAAATCTCAACCTTGGGGCAGGGTAGTTCTCAGTTTAACTTGGTTATGCATTCTAATGCAAGCGCTTCATGCAAGACACTAGTCAGCTCTCTCAGATCAAATGAGTTAACATTATACAAGTTGTTCCTCCAAACGACAAATAAGGAAGAATCGTTGAGAAATCCTTAATCGAAGGGTGAGCCGGGTCCCTTTTAAGGCAAAAGCCAAGAAAGATGGGAAGCCCAAAACTTCGCCTTATACAAGAAGGTTCGTACTACAATCAAGACAAAGAAGAGGTCCCACAACCTCAATCAAGCAAAGAGGAGGTCTCATAAAGACAAAGAAGAGGTCTCAAAACCTCAACAAAGATAAGAAAAGGTCTCAAAACCTTAGCAACAAAGGATAATCAAATGTTGTAAGAGAGTAATGACTACCCTAAGTGTCTTAATCATCACCAACTATCATCAGTTCAATTTCCAGCCTATGGGAATCTGAATGTATAGCTTGAGTTAACTGAGTGTAGGATTGGAGTTCATCACGAAGATGGGGTGGGTACAAATAAACTTTGAGCCTTTATCCTTTGTTTCATGAACCGTGAACCAAGCCACGTTACAACCCTTAAAAGACCTAATTGAGGTAAGGTTGTTTTGAAGGCATACTACGACAAGGTTGATTAACCTGACTCCTAATAATCTTTGCTAATTGCGTGTGTTGATCACTTCATCTGTCATTCTGTAAATGACTAGATCCACTTTGTTTTGATTTAGTCATTCCACCGTGTGTGTTTTACCAATAAACTTTGTTTTCAAAAGCTTGCATGAATGTTGCATTGAAATTGCCAATTTTTAAATGAACATTACTTGTTTGCAAACAATTCAATATCAAAGGAATCCCGACAAATGCAGCCAGCTAGGGATTTTGACTGGATAAAGGAAGCTCAGCCAGGGGCAGCCAAGCGGAAGGATTCGTCAATCCACCATTCCAAAAGCTACTAAATTAGAGGCAGAACTCTTCAAAAGTTTAGAATATTGGGGCAAGCCTTCTTGAGGTCATCTTATGACAAGTTTGTTTCCAGGCAAGGACTTCAATGACCCACCAACAGGGGCAAGCTGTTCCCTAGTTGTTTCTGCCGCAGTTTGAGGATTTTGTATCACGAATACCGTTAATCAGGGGCAACCAGGTCAAGATTCAGTAAATCTCTAAAAGGTCAATTAGTCTGGGGCACCTCCTTCATGGATCAACCACTTTAAAGAGCAAGTTCAAGGACCTTGTTGGGTAAATGCAGTTAAACTGGGGCAGATATGTCAAGATCCATGAATCTCTTCAAGAGTTTGAAGATATTGGAGCATCTGGTATACCAATTCTTCTGTAAAATCCTTTTGATGACTTATCCTCATAGATCAGTTAATCAGAAGTAGTCAGGTCGAGATTTGGCAAATTTCTCAAAGGTCAATCAGTTTGAGGCATCTCTTTCACAGATAAACCAGTCTGAAGAGTAAGTTCAAAGACTTTGTTGTGCAAACACCGTTAATCTGGGGCAGTTATGCCGAGATTCATGAATCTCTCCAAGAGTTTGAAGATATTGAAGCATCTCGTATGCCGATTCTTCTGTAAAATCCTCTTGGTATCTTCTCCCAACATACCATGTAATCTGGGGCAGAGAAGATTTGAAGATTACCTGTTGCAAGAGCCGTTGTTCATTATGGTGATCATCGTATAAGTCAGGATGCAGAACTACTTTGTTCTTGTGATATCCTTTGCTAGCTTCCCAATAAATTGTTACTTCGGTCGAGCTTGGCAATCTCCATGGATCTTCCTCCTCCAGTAAGGAAATCAAGCTCATGATGGCAATCCTAGTGAAGTCATGATGTTATACCTCCAGTGGAATACTCTTTTCCCCAGTGAAGTAGATTTGATGATCCTACTTATTCATCCCCAGTAATGGTCCAATCTGATGAGTTTGGCTGGGTATCCTTGTCGAGATGTTTATTTAATCTCCAGTCTTGTTTCCTTTTGCCTGTTTTGTCAGCATAAGCATAAGCATGGCATAAGCAGTCATATGCATAGCATCTTAGCATTTTGCTATCCCTTTCTGGTGTTTACCTACTTTGTTCACTTTGGTGTTTATCTCTCCAAGTGACTGGGTTTGTCTTTTCTCTCCAATAGAGTTGTCAGCCTTAGGCATAAAGTGCCCATTCTTTCAGAATTCCCCACAGAGTTTAATTCTCGTGGATGATGGTTAGTTCAATTATCTTTTCCACATGTGGATAAGATAAGTCCCCATTTGAGTTCATCCCTCAATTGGGGTCTTGTTTGACCATTTCTTTCTAGCTTGTTCCTAGATTGAACTTTGATCCCTGGCAGGTGTGGTTTCTGAGCCCATCTTGCACGTGCATTTATTTTGCACTGTGTCTCGCAGGAAGAATCTTTTGCAGACCCTCATTGAAGACATGATCCTTTCTCCAGCAGTGTTGTAATATCAACAGCTCTGTGGAATTTATACCCAACAACAAGTGGCAATCTCCTTGAGAAGCTTGTTTTACTATCATTACCTCTACAACGATAAGTGGCGATCTCTTTCCCGAGAAGCTTATCCGTCCTTGGGTTTACTTATACTTCTATAGTTACCAATGGTGTTACCTTTAATCAGTCACTTTCCATCAACCCGTTTGATGTGATCCCTATTTGAGGTATTTCCTTGCCGTCAATCTATTTGATGAGGTGTTCCGAGTTCAGGTTTTATACCCTCGGATATGTATTATTTTCTTCCTGTTAATCTATCTGATGAGGTGTTTCGAGCTCAGGTTTCGTACCTTCAGATATGTTATTATTCCTTCCCGTCAATCTGTTTGATGAGGTGTTCTGAGCTCAGGTTTCGTACCCTCGGATATGTATTATTTCCTTGCCATCAAACTTCTTGATGATGTGATCCCTATTTTTGTTCCTTCCCATTAATCTGTTTGATGAGGTGTTCTGAGCTTAGGTTTCGTACCTTCGGATATGTTATTATTCCTTTCCATCAACCTGTTTGATGTGATCCCTATTTGAGGTGTTTCCTTGCCATCAATCTGTTTGATGAGGTGTTCCGAGCTCAGGTTTCGTACCTTCGGATATGTTATTATTCCTTTCCATCAACCTGTTTGATGTGATCCCTATTTGAGGTGTTTCCTTGTCGTCAATCTGTTTGATGAGGTGTTCCGAGTTCAGGTTTCATACCCTCAGATATGTATTATTTCCTTGCCATCAAGCTTCTTGATGATGTGATCCCTGCTTTGGTTTCTTTGCCATCAAACTTCTTGATGATGTGATCCCTGTTTTTGTTCCTTGCCGTCAGCCCTTGTTGACGACCTAAACTTCAGGTTATCGTGAACCCGTTGTTTGAAACTAGGTCAAATGTGAACCTAAACTTCAGGTTATCGTGAACCCGTTGTTTGAAACCAGGTCAGATGTGAACCTAAACTTCAGGTTATCGTGAACCCGTTGTTTGAAACCAGGTCAGATGTGAATCTAAACTTCAGGTTATCGTGAACCCGTTGTTTGAAACCAGGTCAGATGTGAACCTAAACTTCAGGTTATCGTGAACCCGTTGTTTGAAACCAGGTCAGATGTGAACCTAAACTTCAGGTTATCGTGAACCCGTTGTTTGAAACCAGGTCAGATGTGAACCTAAACTTCAAGTTATTGTGAACCTGTTGTTTGAAACCAGGTCAGATGTGAACCTAAACTTCAGGTTATCATGAACCCGTTGTTTGAAACCAGGTCAGATGTGAACCTAAACTTCAGGTTATCGTGAACCCGTTGTTTGAAACCAGGTTAGATGTGAACCTAAACTTCAGGTTATCGTGAACCCGTCGTTTGAAACCAGGTTAGATGTGAACCTAAACTTTAGGTTATCATGAACCCGTTGTTTGAAACCAGGTCAGATGTGAACCTAAACTTCAGGTTATCGTGAACCCGTTGTTTGAAACCAGGTCAGATGTGAACCTAAACTTCAGGTTATCATGAACCCGTTGTTTGAAACCAGGTCATATGTGAACCTAAACTTCAGGTTATCGTGAACCCGTTGTTTGAAACCAGGTCAGATGTGAACCTAAACTTTAGGTTATCATGAACCCATTGTTTGAAACCAGGTCAGATGTGAACCTAAACTTCAGGTTATCGTGAACCTGTTGTTTGAAACCAGGTCAGATGTGAACCTAAACTTCGAGTCAGATGTGAACCCGTTGTTTGAACTCAGGTCAAATATGAACCTAAACTGAAATTTAAAATCCAGCTCATACTGGTACCCAAACAAAATCCAGCTCATACTGGTATTCGAAGTCCAACTCATATTGGTGTCTAAAGTCCAGTCTTTGCTGGCAAACCAACTCAAATTGGTATCTTATCCAACTCAAATTGGTGTATACTGACATATCACTTCTGAGTCCAATCCTTGTTGGCACTTTAATCTGGTTCCCAGCTGAAGTTCAGTCATTATCAATATCTCTTTGAAAGCCCTTGTGATTTATCATCATTTGGCACACGCAGAGTTTGTCTCTGTCTTTTCTGGTTTTTCTTGAAGATCCCGTTTGAACTCTTCAGTATAAGAAATCCCTAGAAAACCTTCTTGGATGTCTATCATCTTATTTCAAACTGATCCCCAGTGGAGATCATGTATTCTTTCTGGTTTCATGCCCAGTAAGAATGTGCCTTTATTTCCCCAGTGTCGTTCGGTCACATATGAACCAGTCGTCCATCTCCCTGGATCTTTCCCCAGTGGAGAACACCTCTCTGGCTCCTATCTCCAGTGAGGATCTGTAGGGTTTCCCCCTTTATTTTTTTCCATCCCCAGTGTTGCCTCAGAGTCTCCCCAGTGAGTCTTGTTTTTTGTTGGTCAGCCTGTATCCCCTTTGAGTCTTCCTCGTGGATACTAACCTTTATCCTTCCCCAGTAAGCTCATCTGTGGTTGTTTGCTCTTTACCTTTAGTGTCTTATTTATCTGCATCTTTGCACTATCATACCATCATACTAGAAGTTCGTGGCATGTCAGCATTTGCATGTCCGTCGTTTGTCCTTAGCATCTGCATTCCATCTAAGGGCAAAATTTTTGGTTTACTATATTTAAACACCTTTCACCTTGATGCCCCGAGGATTTCCATTCCTCGTGCCATCCGGTAAAGCTATTTAAATAGGGGCAACTGTTGTACCCCAAATTTTACCCCTTAAATGTCATAACATCTTGCATTTGCATTTAGATTCGATCATCTATGCATTGATAATTAACCAATGTATCAGCCTTTGCTTTGTTTTGTTTCAGGGTTTGTTTAAGAAGTTCAGTATACTGATCAACCAAAGTTTTGGATAGATCATTAACCAATCAAGTTCTCATACCCTCGAGAGACCTCTCTTCCTCAATAATCTAGTTCTCCGAAGCTCAGGTTTTGCAAGGATGAATCAAGAATCATACGACAAAGTCATCAGGTTGGATAATAATCAGAGCCATTTCGCTTCCAATTAAGGTTTTGGGGTGCAATCGCATCTCAGGTCATCTGTGTCATTGGGAATTTTGAAGATAAGTATGGATTGAATTCAAGCACTTGTGTTTGAAGATCTAGACCAAGGTTTCATGTCAATTTAAATTGTTTGTTGGTACATCAAAGGTCAAGACAGTGGGTGCATTTCAAGTTGTTTGCAAGTGCTGATTGTGTGGTGCAGGTTCTTGTTATTGATCCAAGGATTTGTCAGGTCTGTTGTTCAATCAAGATCACTTCAAGGTGGATTCAAGGACTTAGATGTGAAGGTTTCATGGAGGTGTTATAGGAGAATCTCAGTGGAAAGGCAATTCATATTCGTAAACCATTCTTTCCATATCCACTCCTGTGACCATTTTTATCCATTTTATTATTTATCCATTTTTTAATATAGTTTTCATTATCCATTTATTTTTAATCAACTTCAAAAATCCAATTTCCATAGCTCCAATTTATCCATCAATTTTATTTAACCAATTCTCTTCCATCCCATTTACAATGGATTGCCAAAATAAAAGGAATAATAATTGACCAATTCACATTCTATTTTATAAGCCCAACTACAATTTCATGATAGGCCCATTTGCGACACTAGATTCGCAAGTCAAGAAGTTACAGAAAAAAGTACAAGTTCAGCAATACACCCATCCCAATACCCTGCTACCTACATCATACCAATGACAACACCCTGGCCTTTGACCGAAACCAAGGGATCTGCATCAAAACAGACAGTGATGTCTCAATAACCTTGGCATCCAACCTACCATCCCTGCACCAACAGATCTGTATCGAAAACGACAAGTCAACATTACCAGACAAATTGATCTGTACCAGAAGCTTAAGGAGCAAGTTTGTTCCTGATCTTTTTAAGAAGGAAAGAGAGAGCAGTAAGGGAAACACGAACATAACCTCTGTTCAATCCCCCAAGGCCTTCATTTATACTCCCCTCATCAAAAACCGAAAGGGGGGGAATCGGACTGACTTTAAAACATTGACCTTAAAATCACAAATCCCCATCCTCCTTGTCCTTCAGCCAAACCTCTTCAACCGTCTCAGTTCCAAACCCTTCTCCTCCAGTAACCGCATTAATCCCAAATCCTCCCAACCATTTCAGATTCAAACTTTAAAACTCCCTCATCAGAGAACGCCAACCATTTTTTTCTTCCAATCTTCAACAACCCAACCACACCTTTCTTTGATTCACCTTTCCTTCCCCATATTTCATCTTCAACACACCATCGAACTCCGCAAACCCTTTTCAAACCCATAAATCCAAATTGAAAATAGAAACAGAGAGATTGGAGAAGAGAATGATCCAATTTCGAATCTGAACGAGGAAAATGAGGCGAGGTGGAGACGAACCTTAAACTGACCAGAGCTTGAACGCGTCCCTAATCGAGGAATACAGCCTCGTTGAGGAGAAGTGAAACCGGTCCTGAATCGTGTGAATCGAGCAGATCGGAGATGAGTCGATGTCGTCGTGTTGCTCACGCCCCTTTTTCATTTCCGTCTTTTTTTGAAAGAAGTTTTTTTAGGATTTGTTTTTCTTTTTGAATAGCTTTTGTCGAGGGTGGAACGTGATGAGGGAGAGAAACTTCTTCTCCTGAGCGTGCTATTTAGATTTAACAAACCACACATTTTTTATTTTATTTTGTTTTAAAAATAAGAAAAAACTGAAAAAAGTCTTGACTGAAACAATTAGATATGATAGGTGTATGTTTTTTGAAACGTTGAAATATTGACCTTGGGTTTTCTGTTTTCATTTTGCTTAGCCTCATGTTTTATTTTAAGAGCCTATCTTCATTGTCTTGATGGTTTTTTAGGCTAGAAGGCCCGTTTCTTTTTCAGCGCAAACTTTGGTGTTAGTGGATGAATGGGCTTCCGGCCCATAATGATTCCATTCTTTATACTCCTTTTTTAACATGCTCCTCATCTTTTATAATTTATTTTTCTAACAAAAATTTCTATCATTTTATTTTGACTTAGGTTTTTTTTGTGATTCTCATTTCATCTTTACTTCAATTCCATTTTCTTTATTTTGGGTCAATGATATTACACAAATCTTGACTTTGATTATTTCAAGTCAATAAAGTCTTGATAAATAAGAGGCCGCTTTTTATTTATTTTATTGGTCGATGAAAGTAAAAAATCTAAGATTATCGATTTATCGATTTAAATCTTGATTAAGACGAGACCAACTTTATTTTCATTTTGATTTCATTATCTTTATTTTGGGTCGATGATATAACAAACTTCATGGTTTGGTTGATCTCATTAAAGCAACAAAACTTTGATCAATATGAGACCACTTTCTCTTTATTTCAGTTTTATTCACTTTTTAGTCGATGAAAGTCAAGAATCATTGATTATCGATTTCTCGATTAAATCATGATTAAGACGAGACTATTTCTATTTTCATTTTTATTTTAATTTCTTTGAATACTTCATTGCCCCCTTTGGTGGGACTTGTACATATTTTCTGATAAAGTCTTATGGACAACTATTCTGTTATGAGTGTGGTTGCCTGTTTCATTTGACACATCCTCAATACTCTTCCAAAGGAAAGTCCTCCTCCGTTGACTCATAAGTCAATAAACAAATCATCCCACCTTGGCCTCATAAGAGCCATTTCCCACCTTGGCCTCATAAGAGCCTTTCCCTTCTCTTGGGCTCATAAGAGCCTTTCTCTTTTCTTGGCCTCATAAAAGCCATTGAGTCATAACTTAGCAATAGGATAGAGTTTATGGACTCTATGTGGGACTCATCACATTGAGTATCCACTTTTCCCCATCATAACTTAGACTTAGAGAGTTTCCTTAAACTCTAAATGAGCTCATACTCATTTCTCCTTGGAACTTTAGCCATAGTCAATGGTTCCTCACCCTTAGTTAGGTGAACTACGGTTGCTCTGATTCTTTAGTCAGATACGTAGGCACAAGATGCGATGTCTTGGCGAGCAAACTTAGCGTACATACCATTAGGTCTTTACCTTACCATACCCTTAGCATATCCTTAGCAAACATAATATAACATAAACATTAACAAGAGGTTCCTATAGAGTACTACAGATACTTAGGGTGCTAATACCTTCCATTTGTATAACCAACCCTTGAACCTTAGATCTTCCCCCTTTAGGTTTTCCTCGATCTTGAACCTTTCCTTTGGATAAATCAAAGTCGGTGGTGAATTCAAAGAAATGTGATGCAAGTTAATCAATAGCTTGTTATCTGATTCTCACCGCAACACACGCCATACTAACAGGCTTCTCACAGGTGAACCATCCGTGATTACACTTCCTTAATTTTAGTTTCAACAACATCTTAAGGATTATATCACACATTCGTCCAAAATATGCTTTGTTGCCACTTCCTCTTAACATACCATCGATACCGCTTTCCATACCGTGTTTACTTCGCTTTCCTTTGTAATCCTCTTAGGTCCAAATATAAAACCATTTTACTAAAATTTCCTTAACACACACTTCTTCCGGTCTGTATCACTACACTTTCTGTTATTACATAAAGTTCAAATTTTCTCCGACATAATAGCTTATATTGTCCCTTGGGTAAGTTAACATTTCCAAATTCCAAATGGGTCTCTCATCGAATACAAAAAATCCCGATGTACTATCTCGAACTTAATCTCTCTACATAACTGAACACGCACAACTTATCTCCTACTCTTCGTCCGACACATACTTATTTCACTCGAAGCATGTAAACACATTCTTGTGTTCCTTCGCACACTTCTCTACTTCTTTAGGTTCTCTAAAACCCGAACTTCCTTACCTCTCACTTTTAACCAGTCGGAAGATATTGTTCCGAACACCCTCCTTAAATTACTCTCATCCATTTAAGATACCATAACAACCTTAGAAACTAAAGCACCAAAACTTATCTCACTTCCGGACCTTACGCCACGCCTTCCACGAAACATCCTTTCTTTTTCACGGAACGAGATTTCTTGAAATTCTCGTTCATATCAGTGGTCAATCCAGCTCCACCAGCGACTTTACATATTCCTCAATACCTTGACTAATCGTCCGATATAGATTCTTAACTTTCGGACTCCATCAATTCCAAAGGATTACTTGAACAACACATTACTCTTAAATTCCATGCTACCCAAGCACAACTTCTACTAAAACCTCATTGAGCTGACCAAAACTCCTTACTACTAACTCTTGGCTTGAGCCTACCCTCACAGCACAAGTTCCGACAACACTTCGGAGTCCTCGTGGTCGCTCAACCATGATTCTACCTATCACATACATAGTATTAGGTTGATCAGGCCCAACACTACATAGTATGATATTAAGTTTCATGATGGCAAGACACACTTAAGAGGCAGGAATAGATTTACTTATGATGTTTCAAGGCTAGGTCGAGAATACGATCTGCTCTGATACCAACTGTAACGCCCTGTATAATATATATCTAGAATAATACCATGCAAGTGTTTTATTTGGTACTAACACCATCATAAGTGCCTAATGACATAATTCACATACTTGACCATTTAAAAACAACATAATACAACCCATGGTACAAGGCATGGAAATTAGCCAAAAATAAAAACTAAGATCAATATACAATATCCTCATTGTATACAACAAATACACAGCGGAATAAGCTCAACTAAGCTTCTCTTGAAACATCCAAGCATAGCTCCACTTGTAAATCAACCTGCAAATACCTCTTGAAAATAAACAACAATAGTGGGGTGAGATACATCAAATCTTAGTGAGTTCCCTATCTAATGGATTATCTCGGCTTTACAGGGTTCTAACCAAATCCTAACTCAAGTCAAGGGGAAGGGGAAAGACCTTGAGTTCACAATCTCACAATCACCCACACTATATGGAAACATGTCATGAGTTCATCAACTCAAAATATCACTAATCGATAACCGTACCAAGGCATCCCTCTTGCCCGTCCGCTTCTACGTCTAGAAGTCGACCCGAGTCCTGGATCCTTGTAGTTACTTGGCATACGAAATGGATTCAAAATTAAGGGACGCATTATCTCCTTAATTCGTCACTTCACATGGCCTCTCATGCCATCACAAGTCTCTACCCGTAGGTTCCATTCGTACTATAACATTGGGAATCAAACCTGCCAAGTAATTCTGCCTGCATTTCAGAGGAGCTCGAGACTCATAAATGCCTCTCAAGGGCAACTCAAAAGAAAATGGTTACGATTACGTGATCATATACATAAACGTGATTGTATTCGACAATCACTAGGCCACATTAGCCTTTAGGCCTCTCATGCCTTTAACAATAAAACATAACAATTACACATGTTCCATACTAGTGTCTTATTCTTTCTATATCATTCGATAATGGACACACGCCTCGGCCTCTCTTGCACGAGCGTTGTCATTTTGTCATACATCAATTTCCTAGCCGTTACTAGGTTCCACTATCTTACACTATGCCATTTGTTTTGGGGTAAAGTTTCCTTACTCTACCTAATTCATATTTTAAGCATGCATATTCGCTTGATAATGTTTAACAACGATATTAGGCAAAGCATATTACAATTGCACATTTGAATTATATATAATAAATTCATCACGAGTTATACAAAACATATTACAATTGTATAATAGAATCACATATAATGATTCATCGCATAAAAACATCACTTTTGGGTTTTCTTCGATTCATTTAATCAGGTATCGAAATCAATATTCTCACTCTCATCCCGTAGGATATTTCCACAGCTTTCTAACGGCTATAATTATGCCTCGATCGAATTCACGATCCAAAAGATATGGATTTCAACATAGCACATAACCATTATTTCATTCATTTTCCACTAAAATAATTAATCCCATATCATACTCAATATTTTCACTTTCTATTGGGTAGAGGATCGTCATAGCTTTCCAACGATATAAAGAACGCTTAAATCGGACACCCGAGTCAAAAGATATGAATTTTAGAAAATATTTTTATTTTGTTCCAGGTCGCGCTAAGCGGGCCCCACCCGCGCTAAGCGCGCTCCTCGCTGTCTGGAAGGGGTGAAAATTCTCCAGACCGCGCTAAGCGCGCTCTGCGTTATGCAGAAAAATACCCCTTTTGACAGCAGAAATTCCAACCCCCAATTCATTCTCAACACCATACCCAAACAACCAATAGAGGTATATTATCATGTTTCTATCATGGTTTATCCATCAAACTTCCTAAAACATGATTTCCAAAATACACACATACTTTCTACACAAATCCTAAGATTTCTAATAATTTCAAACCAATCCAAACTTCATAACAATTATCAATAGATGTTTCTACATATATAATGATCATGCTACATGATTTATATCACATTTCAACAGTTAGATTCCATTGATTAGCAATTTAAGCATTTCCTCTCAATTTAACCTAAGTTCTAAAACAACTTATTTCTAGAACTTAAAGTGTTTAACTAGAACCCACCTTGATGATTGAAGAGGAGTTTGAAGAAGATGATGAATTGATGATGATCCATAAACTTCTCTTGTTCATCTTTCTCCACTTTCTCTCTTCTTCTCTTCCTTTCTCTTCTTTCCTTTTCTTTCTTCTCATTTACTAACTTTTCTCTTTCTCTTTACAAATATATATATATATATATATATATATATATATATATATATATATATAATATACTATTATTATATAATATTATCCAATAGAGTAAAATATCTCCAGTTGATATTTTAGCGTCTAACACCAATTGATCAAATATTAGAGTTACCTTAAAATCCTTTCTCGAGTTAAAAAAATTGATCTCTTCAGAGTTCCTCAATTGCTCTATTGATCCCAAATAACAATACTTAAAATACTTAGAGGATTCCATTAATCCAATTACCCAAAGATAGAATATACAAAAGCTCATCTGATATCCAATTGAGCATTTAGATAATATGGGGTATTACACTTTAGATGATACAAGTGGATTCTTGCCCTCAGAAACCTAGAGCAAAGAACCTGCCAACATAACAAAGCAATAAATCCTATAAACAATCCATTGGTAACTCACCCATGGCCACCACATAGTCAAGTTCACAAATTCATTACTAAATATATTAAAACAGATCACAGAGAATCAAAAAATTATATACTAGTTAAAATTAATCAATAAAAAATTGTTCTACAATCATATTTCATAGAAAATAAAAACTAAATTAAAAAGCAATACCTGTGAAATTATAACCTGCAAAGATCTGTAGACTGAGTTGAAACCCATGATCATGATTCACGTATCTAAAAATGAATATAAACAGATTAAACCCTAACTTTGCAATGTAAATCGAATATGCAAATATCTGTAGAAGAGGAAAAAGATGGGTACCGTAAAACCCTAATTTCTTCTTTCGTTGGCTACAGAAAAAACCCAAAATATGACATACTCATATCAAACCACATATCTACCACTCAAATGGTAGATGAAAAGAGAAGAAGAAGAAGGGAGAGACATCAGAAGAGAGAAGAAAGAAGAGGAAGAGAGAGGCAACGAAAGAGAGAGGGGGGAAGAGGAAGAGAGAGGTAGAAGACGAGAGAATAAAGAAGAACATGAAGTGAGAGAATGTGATTTTGCATTTGGGAAAGCAAAAGATGATTTTGAATTGCATCTGTCAGATTTTTTTTGAAAAAGTACCGATTAGAAATTATAAAGTTACCTTTTTCCAATTGGGTTTTAACAGAACATGTATTTATTAGTTAAAATGACAATGATTATATATAAAATAGGCTAATTTTACCAATCAAAAGAGTTGAAAAAAAAACTTAGTTAGCTTTTGAAAATTTTGAACCAATTTTACCTCCAAAAACATGACATGACAACAAAAGAGAGAAAATTATTTTTGTGTTTTCTAAAGTATCTAATTTTCGTATATAGAAAATTGACTTTTGAATTACACATTAATAACCCTTCATTTCAATTTTGTATTAAAGTAAAATACTTATTAATGTTTATACAAAATATATTATTTTTGACAAAATATCTTATAGTATATAAAAGATATTCTTAGAGTTTAAAAATAGGGCACGATAAATATAAAATAATATTACATACATATTCAATTAAAATATTTAAATATATTAAATAATATTAATATTTTAAAATTAAAAATATGATTTGATAGAATACACAACTTCTTTTTTGATTGACATTATAAATGTATATTCCATTTTCTTTTTATTTATTACTATAGTCTATAGTAGTAAGCAAATAGATTATTTTAATTTGTTACTACTACATTTTTTGACCATATCCCTTACTTTACTCACTTTTTTTTTTGCTCTGTCTATTCTGCTTTTGCAATGAATGCACCACTACCACCCTCCACATCACCTTTCCTTATTAATACTCAAACCCCTTTCTCTCTTTTTCTCTTCTCTTTCTCCCTCTCACTGTCCTCTTCCCTAATTCCTAACCTTAATTTCCTCCATTCAAAGATAAAAGGTAATCAATCTCTACCTTTTAAATTTTGATTAGTTACCATGCTTTCTTCAACTACCTTCTGATTTTAGGTTTTGTCATGTGAATTTTTTCAGTTTTGTGACTTTGTTGTGAATGTTTCTTGTTTTATTTCCGTTACTTTTTTGTATTGGGTTCTTTGGTTTGTTTTGACTCTCATTTTCACCGGTATAATTTACTTTGTTAATTAACTATTGTTTTATTTTTTATTTTTTAATATTATTAGGTTATGATAATTACGTGACATTTTATTTACTTGATCTTGTAGCAGGTAGTACTCTTTTATGTTCTATCTTTGATTCTTTGTTGACGAGATCACGGTTTTTTTTTCCGTCTTTTTTCTGCTTTTTGTGGGTTTGCACTTTAACTCTTGTTTTTCTCTGTAGTGGGAAACCATACTTTCTTTTTATTTTCTTGCTTTACTTTGCTCTCAACCGTGCATTACTTCGTTTACCAAATTTTTGCTCTACATGGTTGTGTGGAGGTAAGCAAAGAAAATTGCTATGGACAATCTTTTTTAGTCAAAAAGTTTTAATTTTTGACAAAGTTATGTTCTTCCTTTATTTTTTCCTTTTGTTTTTATGATTTTTTTTAATTTTTTTTTAATTTTTTTAATTTTTAGAATTGGGGTTGTTTAAAATTTGAGAGAGATAAGTTATTTGATGCTGCTGCTAGAAACCCTGTATACAATAGTATATGACCATTGTTTCCCGTGGAAGTACTCTGGTAATCCGGAGTTTGGCCGGAGGTAAGTAAAGAATGGCCAAGAATTGTTCTACCTAGGATTTGAATTCGGGTTCTCTAGAAGGTTTCCTTTTTAAGTGAAGCTCATTAACCACTTGAGCTTAATCACTTGGTTGATACGGGTCTGTTTATTTTATTGAAAAAGGAACGAAAGAAACCTTGACTCTTAAAACTGTTTGAAACATGTTATAATAATAGGACATGGTTTATTGTATTGTATTCTCTTTTTCATGCACTTGTTTTGCTTCATTAATGCAAACTTTCAGAAATTAAATAATTTCAAAAGCTATATTTTGACTGTCAATTATCAGAGATTTTTAGTATATTCTATTCATTGTTCACATGTTGGGAATTTTTCTGTTCATGTAACTAGTTTTCTTTTCTTTTTAATATGTTTCAAATGCTACAGTTTGTGAGATCATATATTAACTATTAATGGAGTCTCCTGTTTTCTTTTATTCAGCTGGTTTCATTAACCATTCAAATAACGTCCAGCAGATTTTGAATTTGACTAGGATTGAAAGAGTTCATATTTCTTCAGTGAGTTGTAATATGACTTATATTTGAACTTGTGAGAATATTTATAGTCAAGATTGTTTGCTCAGTTGACTATACTTGCAATATTAACAATTGGTGCAAATTGAGATCTATATTGGAAAGGGAAGCATTTAAAAGTCACCACCATCTAATGCGTGCGTTCTGGTACTGAAGAAAATGGGCTGTTGTGTCTCAACGAGCAGTCGAAGTACTTGTAGCAGCGGGAGCAACGGAGATATGATCACTCCATCTTGCTTAGAAGTTGGATTCTGTGGACAAAAGAGAGCTAGGAGAACATTCTCTGACCATGTTATTTCTCTACACCATTTATCATCCTTACCTAGCAGGATTTTCGCTAATGGAAAGAGTCGGGGTTCGTGCATTTTTACACAGCAGGGCCGCAAGGGAATTAATCAGGACGCCATGGTTGTGTGGGAAGTAAGTTTGTTCATCTTATTGGTGATAATGCAATCCATGACTTTTTTTAAGTGATTCGAGAGACTTGGTTGATTTTTGATGTTGACATCCTATTTCATTCTGTATTTTTGTAGGATTTCATGTCCGAAGATATGATCTTTTGTGGTGTCTTTGATGGCCATGGTCCACACGGTCATCTGGTTGCCCGCAAAGTGAGGGATACTTTGCCAGTAAAATTGCTTTCATTTTTGCATTCTCATGAATCGAAGCAAAATGAATCAGGCAAAGCTTGTTTCAAACGAAACATAAAACCGGATGGTGGAGACTCGGAAAAGGATTGCTCTGCTGAGGATAAACTGAACTCCACCTGGAGAGAAGCTTTCATGAAAGCATACAAGGCCATGGACAGAGAGCTCAAGTCTCATTCAAATCTAGATTGCTTCTGTAGTGGGAGCACATCTGTGACTATTGTGAAGCAGGTAGTAACTAGACAGAGGAGTATCTACACTCATGTTTTCTATTCCCTTCACAGTTTTCTTAATTTCTTATCTTCTCAGGGTTCAAATCTCTTCATGGGATATATTGGGGATTCTCGGGCAATAATGGGATCTAAAGACAGCAATGACTCCATGGTGGCAATTCAGTTGACTGTTGATTTGAAGCCTGATTTGCCAAGTATGTCATATCATATGCCATTATTATTTATTCTTTGATGTGTATATGCTTTCCTCTTGATGCACACTTAATTTTAACTTGGTTTAAAATTCTCAAAGGAGAAGCGGAAAGAATCAAGCAGTGCAAGGGTAGGGTTTTTGCCTTGCAAGATGAGCCGGAAGTCCCAAGGGTGTGGTTGCCTTTTGATGACGCGCCAGGATTAGCAATGGCTAGAGCATTTGGAGATTTCTGTTTGAAGGAGTATGGTGTAATTTCTATACCTGAATTTTCTCACCGGCTGCTTACAGACAGAGATCAATTCATTGTTCTTGCATCTGATGGGGTACATTTTTTAATCTCATATCTATTTCTTTAGCTGTTAGTTTTTGTTATTTTAGAGGTTTATTACTTTTCCGTGTGAGTTGGAAATTTCAACAGGCAAACCATCATTTTGATCATTGAATGTGTATTCAATATTACTATAGTCCGTGAATTTATCAAAATTATAAAAACATCCATGATTGTGTCTTTCTTTAGTGAGGTTGGTCCTCAAATTTGTCTTTCCTTAATTAGTTTGGTCCTCAAATCTCTTCCATTAGTCAGTTTATAGTCCATGAAATTACAAACAAAAAACACATTTGCGGATGTTTTTGTAATTTTATTACATTCATGTTCTACTGTGACACTGCCTATCACATTTAAAGGCCACAGTATGACAATTTAATCAAATTTCAACATATACGAGCTGCAGCTTTGAAGTTATTTTCTCTTGGTTAGTCTGGCGTGTGACTTGTGACTGCCATGAAGAAGTTAACTTACAAGGATAAGCTGTCAAGGTGTGATATTGAAATAAGAAAACATAATCAGTATAGTAAAGTGTTGATTAGTAATGAGTTGTGGCATAACATTAACCATAAGCTGATAGGAAGGAGACGGAGAAGTGGCTTCTAGAACCGACCACTTGGTAGAATAATGTGTTTAATAACATGACAGAACTATTAACATGTCCTGTTTGTCAATTGCCAGTGTGATAATTGAGTAATCTAGCTTCTTTACAGTTTGTCCTGTTGTGTTTGAATGTATCTTTGGAATCTTATGAAATTCACTTATAGATGACACATGAATATCAACTTGGTTCTTGCTCCTTTAGAAACATACCTTTGCCTGGTTTTCCTGATATTTCAAAACTGACGTGCTGGTATTTGATTGATTGTTCATGAGATGGAAATAAGCAACAAATTATAGAAGGGGATGCTATTTAAATTGATAAAGTCAGCTATCATCATTTCATTTATTAAATAAATATGTTTTAAACATTAACAAACAGGTACATGACAAACTATTTTTGTAACATTTTTCATACTGAGTAAAACTCTCAAGTTTTCAAGTAAATTGGATTAAGTTGTACCAACCATGGAAAATAATTACATATTAAGACTTTTCGTTGTAATATGGAAAAGAACATAGTCAAAAAGATAAATAGACTCGGTGGCACTTTAATTAGCCTACAAAATTTGGACATTTTGCAATGTCATTGCAATTTTTGGCTAGAAAAATTCCTCCTAGTGCTAATTGGTGAGGATACAAATGTGCATTGCCCAAGTGAAATTTGGTGAGAACAGTGTGATACTTCATACTTTGCTGGATAAAACTGTATGTCTAGTTACTTGGTCAGTTGTTGGGGCACCATATTATTGATTGCCTATCTTCCCCTTGTCCAAGTTTTTAAATCGCGGTTGCGTCATGATTTTTGATATAACAGTCAGATGCGGTCTCAATCATATGGTTGCATATATTTTTGGAAACATTGAAGCAGCTACCTAGATCACAGCTGTGGTTCTTTTTTAAAACCATATCCATGTCTGTCTTTACTGCAGGAAATAATTAACTGATCAAGACTCGAGACATATAATGAATTTGTAAATAACTTATGGAGGATAATCTTTGGGATTTTTTTTTCTTCCAATTATGCTATACCTCTGAGCTAACCAGTTTTCTTGGTATAATTTTAGTCCTTGAAGCTTCTATCTTTCACTGATGGTAACTGATTCTCTTGGCATTTTGTCTAGGTTTGGGATGTTTTAAGTAATGAGGAGGTGGTTGAGATAGTATCGTCGGCACCAACACGATCCTCAGCAGCAAGGACTCTGGTAAATTCGGCTGCACGGGAATGGAAACTCAAGTATCCGACATCGAAGATGGATGACTGTGCTGTAGTGTGCTTATTTTTGGATGGTAAAATGGACTCAGAATCAGATAATGAAGAACAAGGCTTCTCTTCTGCAACCATTCAGAGCAACCATTCAGGGAATCCAATTGAATCAGATGATGGACAAAAGTCCGAGCCATCTTTGCAACGAAACTTTACTGTGAGATCATCAGAAGAAAATGAGACTTATGGAACAGTGTCCGTTGATGTTGAAGATGGAACAGCATCAGCTGATGATCAAAACTGGTCAGGTTTGGAAGGGGTCACCCGTGTAAACTCGCTCGTCCAACTTCCTAGATTTTCTACTGAAAGGTCAAACTCTTGAATTTGTTGCTTCACGAGGTAACAGTTTAGGGAACAACCTTTCTCCACCCCATATTTTTAAAAAACCACATCTGTTTTCAAAAATATATTTTTGGACAATTCTGAAAGGTTTTTGAAAGACATAAAATTGATGTTTTTCATTTCTTTCTGGATGTGTGTATCTGGAGTAACATTGAGGGGGTGTGGAAAGCTCCTTGGTTTTTATGGCAAAACCTTACCCATCACTGAATTCAAGAAAGAATTTGTGTGTATAAGTGGTATCATTTTGATGCTCCTTTTGGCTGCCAAATTTACTTGTAGAAACTAATGTTTGACTAGGATTACCAGTCACAACGTAATTGATTTTGGCTTAATGCAATGTGTTTCTTTTTTGTTTTGGAAAATAGCTTAATGTAACACGTTTTTGTGTACTTCTCGCCACTAGATTATTTGAACAAAAAAAAGTGAGTACTAAGCCAGACAATGAATCTCGAATCCCATGTTCATGGAATCCGATTATGGGCTAATGTGACTAAGCTAAGATATGATTAGAACAAATCTTTGTTGAAAATAATGTTAGGTTTCAGTCAAGTTCGACATCACAATAGCTTTCATTTCAAGTTAAAAAGTTTTAACATTTCACAGACTGACATATCTCTGAAATTTGATTTCACAAGCTAAAGCAAATTTGTCAACAATTATTGAAACAACCTAGAGAGACATGATAAGAGGTTTTGTACAATCATCACGTTAGGTCAAGAAAAGATAGGATGAAGTTGCAATCGGAAGATATTAAAGTTAGAGGGACATAACATGACCTGTATATAATCAATTTCAGTCATGATTAGCTATGTTAAAAGATGAATAATTCTATCTGAATCATTAAGTAACTGTTTTTGGAGATTACTTTTGTTGAAATAATGCATCCAAGTTTCATTATTTTATAGAATGAAATCAGGTGAACAAACTATAGGGTTGCACACGAGATCTTCCATAATTTTCTTTCAAGACACTTCTCTTTTATGTATGTTTGGAAAGTAAAATTTTTCCTTTAGGATTGTTCATGGTACAGTTCATAGAAAAAATCGTATTGAACTAAACTAAATCATAATGAAAATTTACGCGAATTGAACCGACTGTTTCAATTTATTTAGAACTGAACTGGACCAAAGTCATTGGTTTGGTATACCGTTTAGAAATTTCAAACAGTTAGAAGACAATTTTTCCAAATCGAACCGTTTATTAAAGAACCGACTATTAAACTATTTTTCAAAATTTTAAAATAATAAAAATAAAAATTTGTTTTTAGTATTTTTAATTTTCAATTTCGGTTCAGTTCGATTACAGTTTCGGTTCGGTTTGATTTCAGTTCGGTATGGTTCTAGAACTATTTCGTATAATATGGTTAGGTTCACTAACTAAACATAACGGTTCAGTTATTTTAACTTCAGTTCGACGGTTCGGTTCGATTAATGGTTTTTTTGAACAACCCTATTGATATGTTCCAAAAAATCAAAACTAACTAATTTAAATGACTATTTCTTAATACACCACCCAAGTTTCTTATACACCACGTGAAATTTCGTTTTTGCCCCCTGATTCCGGATGTGCACATCCGGACGCACCGTTTTTTAAAAACGCTGATGTGTTCCGGATGTGCACATTCGGAAACATAGTATAGCTTTAAATTCCGGAACTGCAGATTCGGAAAATAGCATAACTTTATTTTTTTTTAAAATCGATTTTGTCGGTTGGTCGCATACATTAATATATCATCGCAAGTTAATATACATACGAATGAGGGGAGCGAGAAGGGATTAGGTTTCCCGCGCATAGAAAACTTTGTTCTTCGTATCTCTTCAATAGAAAACTTTGTTCTTCGTATCTCTTCAGTGTAACCACTGCTCCTGTTATATTTCTTTGTTGATAATCCAACACTACAGATGGACTCAATATATTTCGGATATAAACCCTTTTCGTTATTAAAAATAAGTAATGTGGCTAGTGCACCAGTAGCAGTAATGTCATCAGAAGTTATAACAAACTCTAGGGTTGGAGTCTCTCCGTCAATATAATGGTTGTCTTCGGCATTCTGATAAAGTTAACAACAGATTTACGGTCATGAATATAAACAACTATCATTTAACATCATGAATGCATCATGAAAGGTTAAATGTACTTGAATAAGCTCCATGAGAAAATGAACATCTTTAGAATAAAGTTCAGCGGAGAGATTCTTGATAGCGTGATGAAGATCTTGAGTCAATGGATTAGGTTTTCCGCCAATAGAAAACTTTGTTCTTCGTATCTCCTATTACCACTTGCAGAACCTGAATCAGAATTTTCTACTTCACTTATGTAGTATCGAGCGCGGAAAGCTAGCAAGTGTACATAATAAGCAGGAGGAACTGTATCATTAATATACAAGTTATAATATATACATATACATCAATAGACATCAGCAAATGTGCATAATAAGCTTGCAAGTGGGCATAATAAGCATAATAAACAAGTTCTAATATACACATATACATCAGTATACATCAGTATGTATCATTTAGAAAAAACCAACGCGAACCTGTAAAATATAATCCTTTTGGGCTTAAACCCGGTTGATTTATAGAAAGCCACACGCCACTCCCTGAATTATCTTATCATGAGGAATACACAAATCTAACAAAATTATCTTATCATTCCAGCGGGCCGATTTCCCTTCTAAGGATCCACTGTTATTTTAAAGAGATCTTGAATTATCTCCTCGCAATGAACCTGAGCAGAAACAATTCCTCTGTATCTTGTGACCCAAAGTCAGTCCATTGGTTCTGCAAGTGGTAATAGGAGTACCATTAACTTTGTGTCGACTCTGGTAATAGAAGTAATGTTTTACTGTTGATCGTTATTCTTTTAAAATACATATTATTATTATTTTTTAAAATAAATATACCTTTTTAAGTATCAACCATTTTTCCGGATGTACACATCCGGAAAACGCGTAATTGTCATTCCGGATTTGCACATCCGGAACAAGGCAACGTTTAAAAAAAAAAACGGTGCGTCTGGATGTGCACATCCGGAACTGGGGGGCAAAAAAATAATTTCACGTGGTGTATAAGAAACTTGGGTGGTGTATTAAGAAATGGTCATTTAAATCATTGGCCTATATAGACTATAAAGAATAGTCTAAATAGATCTATAATTTGCACACGAGATCCACCATAAAGAATAGTCTATATATACACAAAGAATAGTCTCTGTATGTTTGAAAAGTAAAATGCGCACACGCGGGTGCACACAATGGCTTTAAGACCAAAAGAGAGAGGGCCTAATTTTGCCCATCTTAAAAATAGGGGGTTGTTTTTCTCATCCTTATTGGTTAAAAGCTACCTTCTAAAATTTGAAAATGTCCTTGCCGTAGTTTGGAAGTTAATTTTCGGACATTCCTAATAGTACACATCAAGTGAGATACAGATACCCCAATTTTATCAAAGGATTGATGGAAAGGTGAGTCCGATAATTAACTTTTGGACTAACCTCTAGACACGTTTTGAACTCATGATGGTTTGTTTATTTCACAACTTAGTGGAGACTCTGATGTTAAGTTCCTGACAAACTCTCAAGATAATAAGTTTCCTTCAGACGCATGTGCAACAAGTTTGTTATAAATTTAATAAACTTTATATTTTATAAACTTTATGACATTTAAACAAAGTATTCATAATTGTTAAAATAGTGTGGTGTCTTAGGGGCCTCTTGAGAAAACATCAGGAACGACAATAACAAATTTAGCAAGTTGGACTTCTAGGGATTTTGGAGCAGCAACAAGGGACACATGTCTCTAGAAAGACGATGTCGGAGACACGTGAACTCGAAAAGACATTGTTTATGCATCAAATGAAGTGACACCAATGATGCATGCTAGGCCACTATACCATGTCTCAATCTTTCTTGGTTGTTAAACATTTTATCTTTAATTAAACTAGAAAAATCATATTGTAATCAAAGAAATCAAATCCATGGGACAATATATGCAAAATAAACAAACTATGCATATAAGAAATTTTTTGGAAGTTAACTTCCGTACCCGACGAAGGTAAAAGAAAACATAATTAATTACATTTTGGATGCATCAGGAGTTAAAATTCCGAATTTTAGAAGCATTATTGATTTTTCACTAGGGTGGGTGAACACCACTAAGGGTGCGAAGAGTAATGCCCTATTAATATCATCATTCACATAGAAACATGTATGATTTTCCCATAGACAGTGTCATTGTTCCGCTAAGGAACCAGAATTGATTGGAGATCGAAGATTGCGAATTGTAATTGTGAATTTGAGCTTCCGGTATGGTGAGAACGAGACAAACATCTAAGGTAGCACTCCAACGCTCAAGGCAGTATAAGAGTATGATGAATTTGTGAAGTTTGAATTTGAGTTGTCCATGAAAAGTGACATTCTTCTTCTTTATTCAGTAGAGCTGTTATCAAGGTCGTCTTTGAGGGCATGCAAAACGGGCTACTGCACAGGGCCTCAAATTTTCCAGAGTTAACTATTGTTAAAAAGGGCCTCATAAAATATTTGCTAGGTTAAATCGTGAGTGTATATGACCTATATTCGTTTCACCATGGCTAAACTGTAGCTAATCTACACAGGGTCTCCAAAAACTTGAGACGACTCTTACTGTTATAACAACCTACTAAACTTCAGGCGTAGGATGTGTAACACCCTAATTATTCTCGCGTAATTTATAAATAAAATCATAGTAAATTACAACCAATTAACAATTAGGATGCTACGAACACCAAACAGCTCATACAATAAGATATGTAACACATACAAAACTTCACTAACATAATAATAATAATAATAATAATAATAATAATAATAATAATAATGATAATAATAATAATCTGAACTCCAAAATTTGTTTAGCAGCAGAAATCATCAATATGGTTTAACATCTTCAAAATGAAATCATAACATAAAGTTATTTAAGAAATGATCAAAGCATAACACGAAGACACAAACGTTCAACCCCTAGTGTTACAAATCAGAGCATACATTGACTCAATAAAAGCAATAAGAAGAGCAATCTCTTCCACTCACATCCAAGCCCCTACTGCGGATTATCTGCACGATACCCATGTAAAGGTAACATTCAAACAGAAGGAGTGAAAAATCACAATCATATAAAGAATTGCATAATAATATGTAAGCACACCATCAACATAAGCACATTCACCCAATACACAGTTCACACTCCACACAACCCATGAATAATAATGTAACATGTATGCAAATGCAAAGAGACTCAACTCAGGACTCAATGCATGTGGTACCAAATGTGAACTCTAAGGTTCACTCACTCCAATCCCCACCTAGGATCAGAGCACACCTGTCATACCCTAATTTTTATCCCTAAAATTCCACCTCTTTTTGCATCATCTGCATAGCCTATCATGCATTTCATCTCGCATAATGCCCAATTTATCAGCCAGAATAAACTTGTTGGATTTACAGCCGAATCGGTCAAAGCAAAAGTCAATTGTGCGTAAAATCAGTGGACGGAAAATTTTAAAATCGAGTCTGTAAACATCATTCATATTAATCTACGTTTCGCGTAAGTTAACCTGGTGTGCTCGTTTTAATTTTTCGACTGCTTTTTCGGTCGCATTTTGACCAATTTAAGCCATTTAACCAGGTAAAATTTATTTCAAATTTTGACCAAACACTGTATTTTTCCAATACATTTATTTCGCGCTGATCATTTTGGTCTATTCATTTTATTTTTTCGAGCACCTCGATACCAGTCCAATTATTTGTTTTTTTACCGATGTTTTATTTTTATTTTTAATTAGTAATAATTTTTAATTTAGTTTAAATTTATTTTAGTTATCTGAATCTTTCTTTTTAAAATATTTCAAGTATTTATTTTATTAGTTTTTAGAAAACTTGTTTAGTAAGTTTTGAAAAGTTGCTTTTATTTTTGCTTGATTTTAGTAAACCTGTAACGTGTACGTTTGACATTGCACAGACTTTTTCCTCTTTTCTTGAAAACATACACTATAGTATACCTCATTTTTATGATATGATATATTAAAAAAGAACCTGGCCCACCATGTAACATAGCATACATCTTCCTCCCAACACGCTACTTTTCTTCATGCGCTATACATCACACACATAGGAGAGCCTTTTCCTTAATATTCTCCCATGCACAACAAGATAGTGACACTTCACTACATTCATAGTACAAATCGCCACCTTCATGTACTCCCCATATTTCTCATGCATGCTTCACTCTACTTGCACATTTCAGTAAAAGTAAAATAATAAAAAGCGATACACTACCAAAAGGCCTTCGCGCACAATAAAAAAAAGGAAAAGTACCATACTCCACGCACTTTCCCTTTTCATAAAAAACATACTCCCCCCTTTTCATAATCCAACTCACACACTTCCACCCTCATTCATATTTTTGTTTTATTTATTTTCCATCTTCTTCACTTCAGGTTGCAGCGTGTGAATCTCTCCATCATCTCTTACCTTCTTCACCATAAACCTTGTAAAACTTCATAAGCTTGCATCTCCCTCTTACATGAACTCTCATTCACTCCATCAACATTAAACCACCATCTTCAACAACGGATAGATGCAAATCCCCCGTCTTCCACCACCCTCAACAAAGTCACCAGCCACCACCAACATAACGCAACACCCTTGTTTCTCCTTCTTCAACTACAAACAACACCACATCAGAACCGTTGCCGCC
This sequence comes from Lathyrus tuberosus, assembly GCA_022829125.1. NCBI lineage: Eukaryota > Viridiplantae > Streptophyta > Magnoliopsida > Fabales > Fabaceae > Lathyrus > Lathyrus tuberosus. The sequence goes on along the minus strand of JALAZF010000052.1, from coordinate 307,528 downwards.
ATCGATCCTTCATCACCACTCTTAACCGAGATCTGCACTCCTACAAACCCCCATCAAAATCTGACGCAACCTCCGTCAAAACCATTACTGAACCAACGTCAACCGTCGTGCCTCTTCTCGCTGAAAGCCCCGCCTAGTCCGTCGCACCCCCCTCTTTAGTTACTGTCGGTATCATATTTTCATTCTTTCTTTCTTGCATTAAGGTGTTGTTATGTTTTGTGGATTTGAGAAATGAGTTTCTCTTTTTAAGTGTTTTGTTGTTGTTCTTCTTGTGTTGAAATGAGAAAGGAAGAACTTTTGTTGCTGTTTTTTTAGGGATTTCATAGAGAGAGAGATAGAGAGATTGAGAAAGGAAGGTTTTTTTTTTTTAAATATTAAGAATTTTGTTTTGTTTTGTTTCACTTACAGTACTGCACGCATGAAGAAGAGGATCTCGTTTGTTCGTGTACACGTATTTGTCGTTACTATATGCATATAAGGTTGCTTTGAATACTGTTTCTTTATTTTTCAGATTTTGTTCAACTTTAGTGGATTTCTATTGTTTCTAAATTTTTTTTTTTTTACATAGTAATAAAAGAATTTAAACCTTTTATATTTTAAATATTTTTTTAAGTTTAATTATTATTCTGTTAGATATTATAGAAAATGTAAAGAAACTTTGTTTAATCATTTATGCCAATAACTTTCCCTTTTAATTTAATTTTCATAATATTTAAAAACCAAAAAATGTTTTAATATTTTATTTTTAGTATTTTAATTTTCTAGTTTTATAGTTAATTTGAATTATGTGAGAAGAATGTAAAAATTTTGTTTTAATTATTTTTATTTTTATAATATTGAAAATGCCAAAAATATGTTAATATTTTGTTTTTAATATTTTCATTAAGTTTTGTGATATTTAAAAATGTAAATTTTGTTTAATTATTAATTGATTTAAATATTTTTATTTAATATTGATTAATTAAATTATTAATTAATCTTATTAAATATTTATATTTAAGTTAATTAATAATTCTTTGTTACCAGATTCTATTTTATGACTGATTTGCTTCCATTCTTCGGGCTTGTTTTCCTTGATTAATCTGAACCGCGATGCTTTGCCGCGTATCTTTGTCTGTTTATGCATGATGCTTTTCCATGTATGTTGTTAATTCTATTTGTTGATGCCATGATGCTATTTCATGTATCTCTGTTGACTTTTCGTTGTCTGATTACCATGATGTTTTGCCATATGTATTATGTGATCTTTTGTTTGTTTGACTATGCATGATGTTCTTGCCATGTACTATGTATGTGTCTTTATTTGATGCCATTTACATGATATTTTTCCATGTATTAGTTGCTTTCTTTGATCCTTATTGACCTAATCCAAGGGGAAGAGACCGTATGTTGACTTATTGTCATTGTGCATGTTCCTTGTATGTTTGCCTTACTTTACTTGTCTTTGTCGTTGTTCTTGGTTCTTAGAACCCTAGCAACCCGTAGTTCCACGAACTACGAACACTCTGATTTCTCATTTCCTTTTGAGAATACGTAGGCACAAGGTCCCAATCCTTGGCGATCACCCTTTTTTTTCACTTGTAGTTTCTGAACTACGATTGCTCTGACTTCCTATTAAGGATACGTAGGCATATGATTGCGAGATCCTAGCGAGCTACCTTTTTTCTTTTCTACCTTTTTCTTTTTTCCCCCTTTTCTTTACTTTTACCCATCTTTTACTCTTTAGTAAACAATTTTAGCCAAAACACAAATTTTTCAAGAGGTTCCTGTAGAGTACTGCAGATACTTAGGGTGCTAGTACCTTCCCTTAGTATAACCAATCCCCGTACCTTTGATCTTTCTTTACTTAGCATTAGGCCTTGCTTTTTGCTTTTCATTTTACTTAAGGTTTTTGTTCGATCTTTTCTCCCTTCCCTTGGAAAAATAAAAGTTCGGTGGTGATATCTTATTTTTGCGAGCCAAGTTGATCCTATAGATTTGGTCTCTGATTCTCACCGCGACAACAACAAAATCGTTACCATCACCATAGGTAATACTTCACTAATTCCACCACCATAGGAATTAGCTACTCCCACCCAATCCCCACCATAGGATTGAGACTCACAAAAAACGGACCACCATCCAAACACCATGATGCATAATTCATACAAGAAATGCAACAACAACAATAACAACAATGCAACTTGCAATGACATTCACTTTAATCATTATACCACACCAAAACTGGCCACAACATCAAACATATACTACAAGCATTCAACAATAGCATTATAGTAGTATAGCAAGTAATAACACAACATTCACACACAATGCCACACCGCAACATACACGCCGCATACCATCCAACACCACTACGTACCATTTAAGATTTTTTCCAGGTACTGAAACTATTTTTAAAATAAATTTCATCGCGTCAGTTTCCTAACGCTTCAAACGACACCTCAATCGGACACCCGGAACTTAAGTTATGAATTTTCAAAGTTTGACACAACAGGTGTAACCAGTTACCCAAAAACAGGTAACCCGTTACAACTTCATCAAAGTCAGTGGCTAACCCACCTCAGTGTAACCGGTTACACCAAATCCAGTAACCAGTTACACCCTTCAAAATTGCTCAGTCTACAAAAGTTTTAGATATTGTAACCGGTTACACCAATACCTGTAACTGGCTGCACCTTACAAAAAACATTTTTTAGAAAAGTTGTCTAAGGTGTAATCGGTTACACCAAAAGTGGTAACTGGTTACCACTGCGACATAAGCAGTTTTCTGCTATGCAGTAGTACGAAAATCACTTTTTAGACAGTCCCAAAACCCCAATTTTTTATACCAATTCATAACTCAGGTTCCGACTCCAATTTCTAACAACACACAACAACCCAACAATTCATCCATCTCACAATTCAACCAAATACACAATTTCAATGGCATCAACAAACAATTCAACCAAATACACAATTCCCACCGTTACCTTAGAATTCCTAGCAGCTGTACCTCAATAATGGGGTTCTTCCTATGCTTCTCTTTCCTTGCCCTAGCCTCTTCTCTGTTATCTTCTCACCACTTTACGTAGAATGCAGAACTAAATCCCTTCTCCCAATTTTTCCTTTTTCTAATAAAATTATTCTCAAAACATGATTTCCCTTATTTGTCCCAACTTACCTTCAAGTAATTACCTCCGTGCCCCTAAAATCTCTACATACATACCAATTATTTTTATTTTCACCAATTAATACAATAAAATAAATAAATATTTCTCCCACTTAAATATTTATTTTATCAAATCCTAAAATCAAATATTTATTTAATTAAATCATTATAACTTGATAATCAAATAAATACTCAAATAATACCATTACTATTATTTTATCCCCTTTTACTCACACACCATAATCACCTTAAGTCCACTCTCTAAGGTCACTACCCTTTACCTAAGGGTCCCTCCGACACCACAAAAGCATCAACAAACACACACACACACACACACACACACACACACACACACACACACACACAATCATATAATTATTTATGAAAAATTAGTTAAAATAAACCTGGGCGTCACAACTTTCCCCCACTTAGAGCATTTTCGTCCTCGAAAATTTACCTGATGCGAACAACTCCGGATACGACTCTGGCATCCTAACGCAATGCGAAAAATAACCGGCGGAAAAACAGAGTCGCCACCGAACGTTATTTATCCCGACGGGGGAAAGGAAACGATCGAAGAAACCTCAAAAAGGAAAGAACATGGTCTCACAATTAAATTCCGGGTTCAGGAGTCGATTACGCGAGAGGAAGGTGTTAGCACCCCCTCGCGTCCATTGTACTCAACGAGATCCACTCTTGTTGTTATAATCAAAGGATGTGTATATCCAAAGACCTATCTACTAACAGAAACAAAAAGGGGAAAAAACAAAAGGATACTCGATAGGACCTCGCCGTCCTATGCCTACGTATTCCCTCGTGCAATGGGAAAGTCAAAATCAACGTTGTTCGGAGGACTACAGGTGAAAGGGGGAAGGTTGCTCGCCAAGACTTCACCGTCTTGTGCCTACGTATCTTCATTAGGACGAGAATGAAGAAATCAGAGCGTTCGTAGTTCGGCCGACTACAGAGGAAGTTGGTCTCGATCGCACGGGGGCGAGAGAAAAGACTCTGTTAGTTGTTAGTGAGCTCGCCAAGGATAGGGATCCTTATGCCTACGTATCCTCATTAGGGAATGAAAATCAGAGCATCCGTAGTTCACAGAACTATGGTTGGTTAGTCTCGATCGCACTGGGGCAAAAGGAAAGGTTAGTTTAGTAGGTCTCGATCGCACGGAGGCAAGAGAAAAGGGGTTTGGGTTTGTTGAAGTGTTTTAACAGAAGTGAATTGACCTTGTTTGAGATGCGTATTGCACTAAAGTCTATGACATAGGAGCGAATGCTTTGCAAGAACGCCCTCAAATAGGACGTATGCTCAGCACTCTAGAAGAAGTAAGGAGAGACTTCCCACTCATCATTTCCCATGTACTTAAGGCTCGTGGCGTACAATACTCATCGTATTTATTATGTGTTTTGATTTTGTTTTAAGAGAGAGAAGAGAAAGACGCACAGAAGGTCTAAAGGGAACTCGGTCCTACATGTTATCATGCAAAGTGGTCCTAAGCTTGGGATGCAAAAGGAATCTCTATCCTAATGTTAGCATGCAATGATGGACCTAAGGTTGAGGTTGAAATGGAACCTCTATCCTAATGTTATCATGCATGGATTAACACCTAATGTTTATCCTACTCCAAGCATAATAAAAAATTAAGTTGGACTAGGAGGCCTTAAGGGAACATGCAAAAGCAAACCAAAACAAAGAAAATAAACCAAAAACAGCAGCAACAATAACGCTTCAGCTCGACACAACAATGGAATCCAGCAACAGCAAGACAATATTTAACAGCATGCATTTTTAGAACAGAACAGGTGTAAAATGCAGCAAAACAGAATGAATATATTTTACAGCACACATTTAACACATCAGCAGTGTATACAGTAGCATGCAAAGAATTAAATATGCATCAAGTATGGATGAACATCTAACATCACAACATCAAGTTAAGCATGCATCAAAGATTAAGCAATCAACAATGAACATGTTCAACAACCAAGCATAAACATGCGTAAAAAAGAAATGAACAAAAACTTGCCTCCACATTTAAACAAATGCACATGAATTGCAACGATCAAGTATGAACATGTGGCAAGTAAAATCAATTGATGAACATGTATCCACAATTAAGCATGAGAAAGTTTCAACCACATTGCACACTTAAGCATTCAACAAGAACAATATGGATATTCATCAACTATTAATCATCTTCAAACGAACACGCATTTGCGGAAATGAAAGCAAGCATGAGCATGTGTCATGAATCAAGCAGAATAAGCATCAAGAGCAAGCAAACAAGTATGAACAAACAAACAACATGAAGAATGCATCAAGAATGCAACACAATTAGTCATGAACATGCATCATGAAAATCAATGCGTCGCGTGTCGAAGAATCACATACTATTAGAACAAGATTTGGTTCTGCAAGATATATCTTTGTTTTGATAATAACAAAGTTGTATTTGTGTGAGAACAATTTTGGTACTCTAACGCGTATTTTCTTAAGAATTGACAAACAGGTTCTGACTCTGATAAAGATAGTTCTGACTCTGATAGAGATCATGTGCTACGTCACTCTGAAATTCTCAATGGTCGCTTCTGCGTCAAGAAACAAGATTGCTTCTGATTTACTGTGCTTCAGAAAGACTCTAAGAAGACACTATGTTGCTACTGCAATGTTCTCATGGATTTTGGCTCTGAATTTAACTCTGATACTCATCTTCTGAAGACTAAGTGCTGAAGACTCTAAAGACAAGGTTCTGATGATTAGCGTTCTGAAGACTCTAAAAACTTAAGTTTCTGAAGACCAACTTCTGAAGACTCTAAAGACAAGGTTCTGCTGAACAAGTTCTGAAAACTCTGAAGACTTATGTTTCTGATAACCAAGGGTTCTGAAGAATGGGTGCTGAAGACTCTAAAGACGAGGTTCTGCTGAACAAGTTCTGAAGACTCTGAAGACTCAAGACTCTGAAGACCCAATGATTCATTCTTCTGATCATGCTTCAATCATATCAACTCAGAAGCCTCTGATGAATAGAAGAAGATGAAACGTTTGCATGGGAAAATAGTACATAGTACAGAACACGTTCTTTTCCACTACCATTCCACTACTCTAATTTGGTGGTACAAAAGACAATTTCAGTGTACAATTTTCATCCCAGCATAACAACATTATTTCAAGTCGCCAATATTTTTTTGATATTACTGATCTGCCCTTCAACGGATCTTTTTATGGCTATATAAAGACTTGATCATTCAACGAATCATGTGAGACACCAAGTGTGAAAAAGAGAAATATTCAAAACAATGATTCATACGAAGAAAGAACTCAAGAAATAGAGAAATACATGAGTGAACAGTAAAGCACCACAATACAAAGAAGAAGATTGTTCTTACTGTGTAGATTCACTCTAAGTTAGATTGATCTAGAAATAGTGTTTATATCAGCTTATGTAAGAAGCATTTCATTGTAAACATTTTATTTGATCAAACAATTATTTGAATTCCTTAAGGGACCAGTTGGGTCAGAAGCCTTAAGAAGAGACGGTTAGTCTGTGTATTGTTAGTCACCAGCAGTTGCTAGTGCAGTTGTAATCAGTTTGGTTATAGTGGATCAAGTCCTTGTGTATAAGGCGAAATCACCTTGGCGGGTGGACAGGATTAGCTTTATAGTTTTCAAGTGAACCAGGATATATCGTGTGTCTTTCTCTATTGTTAGTCTATTTGTGATCTTTGTTTGAGTTTCACAAAAAGCTTTCATTTTGAAAACCGAATTCAAACCCCCCTTTCTTGTGTTTTTCTCACACCTTCAATTGGCATTAGAGCTCCGGTTCTGATTGTGATAAACGTTTTATCAACACTTAACAGTGTTCAGTACCGATCCAGTATTTGTGTGAGATATCATGGCACCTCCTGCTAATACTACTGAAGAGAAAGATCATTACAGTGCCAAACCACCAGTCTTTGATGGTGAAAATTTTGACTACTGGAAAGACAAAATAGAAAGTTTCTTTCTTGGTTTTGATGTAGATCTTTGGGATTTGGTAGTCAACGGTTACACTCACCCAGTTGATGCTACAGGTGCTAAAATATCTAGAAGTGATATGACCAACCAACAGAAGAAAGATTATAAGAATCATCATAAGACAAGAACCATATTTCCAAATGCTATCTCTTATATTGAGTATGAGAAGATAACTAATAGAGATACTGCCAAATCTATCTTTGATTCTCTAAGAATGACTCATGAAGGTAATGCTCAAGTCAAGAAGACAAAGGCGTTAACCCTAATCCAAAAATATGAGGCATTCAGAATGGAGGATGATGAAACAGTTGAGACCATGTTTTCAAGGTTTCAAATGCTGGTCGCAGGACTTAAAGTTCTGGACAAAGGTTACTCAACTGCTGATCATGTGAAAAAGATCATCAGAAGTCTTCCTAAGAAATGGAGACCTATGGTAACAGCTCTAAAGCTATCAAAGGATCTCAATAGCATAAGTCTTGAAGAGCTTGTCAGTTCTTTGAGAAGTCATGAGATAGAGCTCGAAGAAGATGAATCTTAGAAGAAAAGCAAATCTATCGCTCTTAAGTCTAAACCTGAAAAGGCAAAGGCTTATCAAGATGAGGAAGAATCATAAGATTCTGGTGAAGAATCAGAAGATGAGCTGTCGTTAATCTCCAGAAGAATCAACAAAATCTGGAAGCATAGGCAAGGAAACTTTAGAGGATCGAGAAGAAAAAAAGTCCGCTCTGAGTCATCATCTGGACAGAAGAAGCATAACTCTGGAAAGGAGGTTATCTGCTACGAGTGTAATGAACCAGGTCATTACAAGAACAAGTGTCCAAAGATCAAGAAAGAAAAAAGCCTAAGAAAAACTTCTCTAAAGCGAAGAAAGGACTAATGGCAACTTGGGATGACTCTGATCCCTAAGAAGAGGAATCTGATGAAGAACAAGCAAATGTTGCGCTAGTGGCAACAACTGACGATGAAGTTTCTGGAGAACCAGAAGACAGAATATCATCATAACCAGAATCAGACTCAGGCTCTGACTCAGAGGTATTATCTAAACTCTCTCGTTATGAATTAGAGTCATGTCTGTCAAAAATGCTGGAAAAATATCAAACTCTTCAGAGTAAATGCAAAGATCTTAAAAAATCTATTGTAATTGCTTCTGAGGAAAAAGATAAGCTTGAGCAGAATAATTCTTCTCTAAATGAAAACATTTTTTCCTTAAAAAATAGTAATTATGCCTTGAAAAGTAAAGTTGCTAAATTAGAAGAAGAATTAATCTCCAATGTCTCTGACACAAGCTGTATCTACAAGTATGATAAAGCATTCCAGTATTTTCTTGCTAAAAGCATAGATGGAAGCAAAATAGCTTCCATGATCTATGGAGTAAGAAGAAATGGTAATAAAGTTTTAGGATGTACAGAATCATCTGATATTGACGAAAGTCAAATTGTTAAACCAAAACCTCTCTATGACCATTTTGTGTCTTCTGGCACTGAGATTGTTTGCTCTGAGCTTGCACAAAAACCCCCACCGACACTGAAGTCTGTTTCTAAAGTTAAATATCATGCACAATTTCCACTTGATTATCCTGTTGCACAAAAGCCCAAAGTTGTGAAACACTCTGGGAAAGATAACATGAATGGACCCAGAAAGTGGGTACCTAAGGACAAGATAATCTATGTTGTAGATATCCTTAGCAGCTCAGTTAAAACACCACTCATGGTACCTGGACAGTGGTTGCTTGAGACACATGACGAGAAGAAGGCATATGTTCCAAAGTATGGAACTTAAGCCTGGAGGCTTCGTCGGTTTCGGAGGAAACCAGAAAGGAAAAATCATTGGCTCTGGAACCGTTGGTAATGGTAACCTTCCTTCTATTACTGATGTTCTTTTAGTCGATGGTTTGATGCATAACTTGTTGTCGATCAGTCAACTTAGTGACAACGATTATGATATCATCTTTAATCAAAAGTCCTGTAAGGCTGTAAGTTAGAAAGATGGTTCAATCCTATTTGTCGGAAAGAGGAAAAACAAAATTTATAAGATTAGACTTTATGATCTTCGTGAACAGAATGTCAAATGCTTAATGTTTGTTAATGAAGAGCAATGTGTATGGCATAGATGTTTAGGCCATATTAGCATGAGGAGGATTTCTTAGCTAAATAAGCTTGAACTTGTCAAAGGCTTGCCAAATCTGAAGTATTCTTTAGTTGCTCTTTGTGAAGCATGTCATAAAGGAAAGTTTTCTAAAACTTTCTTTAAAGCAAAGAATGTTGTGTCCACCTCTAGACCGTTAGAACTTCTGCACGTTGACTTGTTTGGACCAGTGAAAACTACATCAATCAGTGGAAAGAAGTATGGATTAGTAATCGTTGATGATTATAGTCGTTGGACATGGGTAAAATTCTTGAAACACAAGGATGAGTCTCATTCTGTGTTCTCTAACTTTTGCTCTAAAGTGCAAACAGAAAAGGATTGTAAAATAGTCAAAGTCAGAAGTGATCATGGCGGAGAATTTGAGAGCAGATACTTTGAGAATATTTTTTATTCTCATGGCATTTCCCATGATTTCTCCTGTCCCAGAACTCCACAACAAAATGGAGTAGTGAAAAGGAAGAATAGAACTTTGCAAGAAATGGCTCGAACCATGATCCAAGAAACTGACATGGCTAAGCACTTCTGGGAAGAGGCAGTAAATACAACATGTTACATTCAGAACATGATTTCAATAAGACCTATTATGGGTAAGAGTCCTTATGAATTGTGGAAGAATAGAAAACCCAACATTTCATATTTTCATCCTTTTGGATGTGTTTGTTTTATGTTGAACACTAAAGAGAATCTTGGCAAGTTTAACTCCAAAGCTCAAAAGTGTTTACTGTTAGGATACTCTGAACGCTCTAAAGGCAACAAGATCTATAACACAGAAACACGAATTGTTGAAGAATTAATTCATGTCAGATTCAATGATAAGCTTGACCCTGAAAAGTCAAAGCTAGTTGAAAAGTTTGCAGATCTGAAGATCACCTTATCAGAATCTAAAGAAGCAGAAGATTCAAAAGAAGCAGACAAAGATGTAGATTCTCCAGATTCAATACAACCTTACCAGAAGCTGAAAATAACCCATCTCATCAGAAGAAGAATAGATTAAAGACTTCTCATTATGAAGAATTGATTATGGGAGATAAAGTTCATCCAATCAGAACTCGTTCATCCTTCAAACATTCTGAAGAAACCCTTCTGGGTCTAGTGTCTCTGATAGAGCCAACAAAAATTAATGAAGCTCTCAAGGAAAATGAGTGGATTCTGTCAATGCAAGAAGAACTTAATCAATTCACCTGAAATGACGTCTGGGATCTTGTTCAGAAACCCAATGGTGTCCACGTCATTAGAACTAAATGGGTATTCAGAAACAAGTTAGATGAGAAAGGCGAGGTCGTAACAAACAAAGCATGACTGGTTACACAAGATTATAGTCAAAAAGAAGGTGTAGCATGCGATTTTTGTCGGTGACGCTACCACCTTACCACAATGGTTGGAATTGGGTGCTACTTTCTGATTTCTTATTTATCCTATGAAGCTGGAAAGGAAAGGGAAGCTATCTAAAACTTACCTTGCACGCAAATGTTTTCTTTAACAAATGCTAAGAGATTGGGGGGTCGGGGCCAGGTTATACAAAGGGAAGTTGTCAATTACTCAGTGTATATATGGTTATCCATAGACCTTTTATGGCATGTTTTTCTATTGGTTTAAATACTTTCTGGGGTTTATCTGTTGTGGTTGGGAAAGTTTCTCCTTTGGGAGTGTTGAGAGAGTGTTTTTGTTGTTTTCGAGTTTTTCGTTGTTTTTGGGAAGGTGATGGACCTAAAGTTTTTGATTTATGTGCTCGCTAAGATTTTGCAATCTTATGCTTACGTATTCCCGTAAAGAAAACTGGGAAATCAGAGCAATCGTAGTTCCTCCTATTCTATGGGAGGAAAAGATGTCTGGTGTCTTTATTTAAAGCTCAAGATTGAAGCTGGAGGTTATTTGTGTCTTGTTCAAAGCCCAAGATTGAAGCTAAAGGTTTGACTGAGAGAGAATTTGTCATCTCTAAAGGGAGATATCTCACCTGTTCATCATAGTTATTGAAGGATTGGTTATATAAAGGGGGATTACTTTAACTGGAATGTATGGAATCTAACAATGCCATAATTTCCTTTATAAGGGAGTTGCCCTGAAGGATGAAACTTTAACTCAGTGTAGAGCAATGCCATTTTTCCTTAGGAGTCTTCCATGATAAGAGAGGGACATTGGCTTAGATGTAAATAATCCAGAGGCCTGCCACTTACAGAAATTAGGTGAAAGATGATTTTTGACCAGGATAAGAGAAGGACCACAACTTGGATTTTTGAATCAACAAGTGTCCCACTTACAACAGTTATCTGGAATTAGGGTTTTTTGATTGTCTGTTTTGATATGTGATGTACAGAGAAATGTCTTCCTACAGAGAGAACTCTTGATATTCTCTGAGGGGATGTTGATTTTTGTGTGCCTTGATCAAAGCCCAAGGTTGAAGCTAAAAGGTTGACTTTGTTTAGGGGAGTTTTATATCTGTCTTGTACAAAGCCCAAGATTGAGGCTGAAAAGAGATTGACTCCAATGGGGAGGTTTTATCTGTCTTGTACAAAGCCCAAGATTGAGGCTAAAAAGAGATTGACTCCACTAGGGAAAATCATTATACAAAGCCTAAGAGGAGGCTGGTTTGGGAAATTCTTATATGAAGCCTAATAGGAGGCTGGCTTTATCGAGGATTATTGAAATCCAGAGACAGGTCCCATATGTGTTGGGGAATCAACTCTTGCTGGGGATTGAAGAAGAGTTGAAATATCAGAGACCATGAGGCTCTGTTAGGGTTTTATTGATGGTAAATTGACCCTGTCTGGGTTTTTTAAGGTGAAGGTTAAAGATTGAGTTTGAAAACCTATAGAGGTTTTAACTCTGTAGGGGAGTAGTGTGTTGATGAAATGATCAAGGTTTCTTCCTGTGCTTTTAGGAAACTTGAGGGTTTCTTTGAGATCCAAGAGGAGATGAGACTTTCCAAGTCTACTGTTATGAAGAAGCTGACTCTTAGCTGGAGAATGATCTTTGTATGATGCCCAAGAGGAGGCTGAGACTGTCCAAATCTACTTGTATGAAGCCCAAGAGGAGGCTGAGGGTTTAAGGGATGAAGATAAACCCTATAATGGTTAGATGTTTTGGAATTTTGACTCTCCAGAAGATTGAACTAGTAAAGATGACTAGTTTCTGTCCTATACATGTAGGAGGTCTTCTGGTCCTTATACTAAGCCCAAGAGGAGGCTGAGAACTTCTAAGAAGCTTGTGGGTCCTTGTACAAAGCCCAAGAGGAGAATGGGGATGCTTTTAGGAAGCCTGTGGGTCCAAGCCTAAGAAAAGTTCAAGAAAGGTTTCACCGGGAATAAGTCATTTATTTGCAGAACAGTTCTAAGGTTTGAAGAAATTCAAGAGAGTTTTCACCGGGAATTAATCCTCTCTGGGGAAATGAATTTCTTGTACTCATATATTTCTAAGTTAGGACAGTCTTGAGAAAAGTTTCACCGGGAATAATACCTTTCTCTGTTCCATATTGTATAAGCCCAAGAGGAGGCAAGACTGTATTTGGAATTTCCTATGGGGAACTAGTTTGATTGTGTTGAAAGAGTAACCACTGGTTTGACCTAAATCTAGACCTAACTGCTGGGGAAAACTCTAAGCAAGTATAGACACACACACACACACACACACACACACACACACACACACACACACACACACACACACATATATATATATACACACAGATGAAATATATATAAACAAGTATATATTGAAGAGATAATGGAACTTACAGTTGTGCAAGCCCAAGCATAGTAGCTACAGCTGTATGGTTAGTTTTCAAGAAATTGAAGAAAGTTTTGATGATACTTTTAATTTGAATTTAAATAAAAAATGAAAGTTGTTTTTAAAAGGAAGTTTGGGGCTTATACTCAAGGAGAGGCCCAGATGATCTCTTTTGAAAAGGCGACGATCGCGTCGATAGTTTTGAAAACCACAGAGGGACTTATAAAATGACTGAGGCCCAAATTATTTTTTTACGAAGAGGATGGGTCTTACACTCTATTAGAGGCCCAAGAGTTTATTTTTATACAAGAGTTGGGGCTTATAACTCAAGGAGATGCCCAGATGAAAAACAGTGATCGCACCGTTATTTTGAAAATCGTGTAGGGACTTATACAATGACTGAGGCCCAAAAAAGTTTGTGTGTGACAAGGGATGGGTCTTAAAATATATTAGGGCCCAAAAGTGTTTAAAAATGAAGAAAAATGGGAGTTACAACCAAGGGGAGGCCCAAATGAAAACTGTTTTGAAAACGGCGATCGCGCCGAGATTTTTAAAATCGTATCGGGAATTATACAATGACTGAGACCCAAAATGTGAGGGAAAGTTGTCTCTATACTCGGTTTTCTCAGTTTTAATGATGTCAAAACGTTTACGTATAGAATGGTATATCATGTCAGGCATATATAGAATGTAGGTTCATATAGAAGTGCATACTAAGTGTTTGATCAAGGTGATAACGTTGTATGTGCATTAGGTGTTGTTAGGAACCTTTAGAAATGTCAAAATATTGAGTTTTGTAAGTTTCAAGGGTTCGAGTCGGCTCACAACCCTGTTCTGGTCGACTCTAAGATGTTGCATTTCTAAGAAGTAGCAGCTGGAGGGCTCGCGTCGACCCTCCGGTCGACTCATACTGTTTGCATCTCTGAATATCAAAAACTGGGAGGTTTTCATCGACGCATGTCCTATTTCGGTCGACGCAAACATGATTTTTTTGCGCAGTTTGGTTGACTGGTTCGTTTAGGTCGACCCCCCCATCTGTATAGGTCGACCGTTCGCTCGTTATGCACTATTTTTCTGCTGTGTTTTGATTTCAAATGTTTGTTATTCTTGTTACTTGGTTCTAGCATTATATATATATATATATATATATTGCTTTTGGCTCATTTTTATAACAGGAACAAGAAACGTGAAATAGGCACTGATTTTTCTCTTCATCTTCATCTTCAATCTTACATTCTCTAACAACTACACATAACCATTTTTGTTAGTGTTGTGTATTTTGTGAAGTGATAACGTCCAAACTTAGGTGTGTTGTATCCTTCGTGTTGGGTTGAGAATCAGTGGGTGTTTCTTGAATCAAACCCTAGGGTTTTGTCCTCCAAGAATCTTGGTGATTTTGGGGATTTTTGCACAAATCGTTTCTCTACAAGGATTCAGCCGTGCGAAGGTGATTGAAGAACGGAGTGTTCGGTCTGTCTAATAGCAACAATCGGAGGATCGTAGGAGAAAAATTTGGGATCGAATTGTGGAAGATCGAAATTGACCGAGTGAAGGGGATTGAAGAGCCACGGGTTCTTGCAATCGAGTAGCGTGAGATGGTGATTTGTTCGACCAAATTCGAGGCACTTGATTCATTTTGAATCAAGGGGAGAGAATACTTTGCATCGACATCAAAGACGTTTGAGGGTTTGGTGTATCTGTTTTCTCTTGTACAAACTATTTGCACCCGTAATATATACATATCTCAATTCCATTTTCGGAATTGGGGGCAGAGGTACCCTTAGCGAGGACGAAAGGGGAACTGCCTAAACAAATCATGTTTGTTCTCTCTTTCCCTATCCTTTTACATTTTTGATATTGATTGAACTTGTGAATTATCAATTGATTGGAAAATTTCTGGTGTAGTGTAGTATAGAGCTGAATACTTGATTTGTAAAAACACTACAATCCTTTGGATTGTATTTAGAATGGATCTACACTTACATTGCTTTGAAATTCACACTTGGAGTGCCTCGCACGCCAAGTGTTTGATGAATTGATTAAGCACAAGTTTCTAAAGCGCTTTGTGAATTAAGTTTGTTGTATTCACCCATTGGTGATTGGATAATATCAAGTGCATATATTTGAGTTGATTAAATTGTGTATCGTTGATTCAATTTAATTTTTCTCCTCCGCCACATCATTCTTAGTGGCTTTACGCATATCCGATTTTTCTAGTAGTGGTTCGTTGTAGACGAATTGATTCAGTGGTTGCTTCCGCATTAAATTTTTAAAACCAATTTTTGGAACGCCATAAGCGTGTAATAAATTGTGGGATCTATTCAACCCCCCTTCTAGATCCAAGCCATCGTCTAAGAAGTGGTATCAGAGCTCCGGTTTATCTGGTGCTTCGATATAATTTCTTAGAAAATGGCGAACGAACCTAAAGGGGCTTATAATAGAGCTCCAGTTTTTACAGGCGAGAATTATAGCTACTGGAAAGATTATATGCGCGTGCATATAAATTCCATTGACAGGAAGGTTTGGAATGTTATTTTAAATGGTCCTATGGAAATAACCATGACCGATGAAAATAATGTTGTTGTGCCCAAACCGGAAACACAATGGAATGATGAGGATGAGAAAAAAGTACAGCTATGACTGGAAGGCTCGGAATATTCTGATCTCCTCTTTGGGAGTTGATGAATATTATAGAGTCTCTCATTGTACAACGGCCAAAGCCATGTGGGATGCTTTACAAGTAACCCACGAGGGCACTAATGATGTGAAATTGGCCTGAATCAACACATTAGCGCAAGAGTTCGATCTCTTTTACATGAAGCAAGGGGAAACCATTGCCGACATGCAAAAGCATTTCACTCATATAATCAACAAATTACATACACTTGGTAAACCAGTTCCCAACGAGGTTGCTACTAATAAAATCTTGAGGTGTCTTAACAGAGAATGGCAACCAAAGGTCACCATGATCGAAGAGGCCAACGATCTAACTACTCTAGACCTCACGAAATTATTTGGCAAACTCGATGAACATGAGCAAGTGCTCACCAACTTGGAAAAACATGAGAAGAGTGTAAAGAAAGAGAAAACAAAGGAAACAAAAAATAAGTCGATAGCTCTTAAGGCTTCTTGTTCAAAGTCCACATCTCAAGAGCAAAGTGAAAATGAAACCAACAATGATGAAGATGATGACTCGAGTGATGATATGGGGATGTTTGTGAAAAGATACAATAGTTACATTTGAAAGAATGAAATTCAGCACTCGGATAAAAATCTCGTCAAATTTAGAAGGCAATCAAGAAATGAAGGCAACAAGAGATGCAAGTCGAGAGGATCCTGTTTCAATTATGGAAAGTCCGGGCATTACAAGCCGGATTGTCCATCACTCAAGAAAGATAAGGATAAGGATAAGAGTCGTCAACACAAAATGTCAAATAAATCTAGACGAGCATACATTGCTTGGGAGAGCGATAACGAGTCGGATAAAGATGACAGCTCAAGTGACGAAAGTGAATCCGTCAATCTTTGTCTTATGGCACATAGAAATAAGAAGAAAGAGGTAAAACACTCTAAATACGATCACTCTAATAATATGTCTCATTTAGAATTACAAAAAGCTTTTGATATGTTACACCAAGAGGCTAAGGAAGCTTTCAACGCTTAGCCTCAAACAAAAAGATTTTTTCATATTTGGAGAAAAACATTTTCGATTTCGAAAAGGAATTATAAGCTCTTAAAAACTCTATGGTGGATACATCAAAAGCTGAGATTGAAGAGGACAAGTCTCCTTGGTTCAATTGGGGCTGTGATACTTGTCATATTTGGCAAAAAGAGGTGAGAACCCTTAAAGCCAAATTAGACAAGGCTCTAAAGCCTAAAGTTGCTTTTGCTATTGATCGATCACACTATCGAGAAAGTATGAATAATCCGTATCAAAGGTATACGTATGTGATTCGAGATAGAGATAGCAAAGGAAAATCTCAACTGAACCGCAATTGCCTATATTGTTGCAAACGGGGTCATACTATTGCTAAGTGTCGCTTTATGAGGTTTCTAGTTCCTAAGGGCATTTATCAATGGTTGCCCAAATGCAATCCTGGTTTCACTCACCACAAAGGATCCAATAAGAATTGGGTACCTACCTTCCCTTGATTGACTATGTAGGCACAACGTCTTGAGACCGCAGAAAGAAGATGGGTTCTGGATAGTGGCGGCTCAAGACATATGACAGGAGACATATCTCTTTTCATCAACTTTGTGGCAAAGATAAAGGGGTTTGTTACCTACGAAGACAACTACAAGGGACAAATACTTGGCAAAGGTAGTGTAGGTAACCCCTCATCTACTACTATCTCTGATGTTCTTCTAGTTGAAGGCCTTAAGCATAACCTTTTAAGTATTAGTCAACTATGTGACAAGAATTATAAAGTATCTTTTTCAAAGGATTGTTGCATAATTGAGAATAGTGACAAAAAGGATGTGTTTAAGGGCTTGAGGGTGAATAACGTCCTTCTCAGATTTGCTGGACTATTTTCTTAGCAAACAAGAGTGATACCTTTTCGGCCTTTGAAAGATTTTCCAAGTTATCCCAAAACAAATTAAACACGAACATTATATCAATTAGAAGTGATCATGGGGGTGAGTTCGAAAATCATCTTTTTGAAGCATTTTGTGAAAGCCATGGGATTGATCATAATTTTTTCGCACCACGTACCCCTAAACAAAACGGGGTTGTGGAACGCAAAAATAGAATTTTGGAAGAAATAGGAAGAACTATGATCAATGAGAGTGGACTTCCAAAATACTTTTGGGCCGACGCCATAAGTACGGCTTGTTACATTTTGAATAGGGTGCTCATCCGTCCTATTCTAAACAAGACACGGTATGAGCTTTTAAAAGGGAGAAAGCCCAATGTCTCTCACCTTCACGTTTTTGGTTGTAAGTGTTTCGTGTTGAATAATGGTAAAGAGACTCTTGGTAAGTTTGATTCTAAGACCGACGAGGGAATTTTTCTTGGATACTCTCAGTCAAGTAAGGCATATAGGATTTATAATAAGAGGTTACATACCGTTGAGGAGTCGATTCATGTTACTTTTGATGAGTCTTATCCAAAAAATGTCGGAAAAGGTAGTTCTTTTCATGGTGCAGGTGTATCTTCTGAAGACATACTCAAAGACACTGATAAAGGGATTGATCAACCTGAAGCAGTGCATGTTGAGGAGGAAAAAGATCACCAACCTATGAAGAGTGAGGAGGATCATCCATCTAATAAAGATGACCTTCCTCCAGCTTGGAAGTCTTCCAAAGACCATCCCATCGACAACATTCTCGGTGACATCTCTAAGGGAGTAACAACTCGCTCCAAGCTAAGTAACTTCTGTTATTTCTCCGCTTTCGTTTCGCAAGTTGAGCCTAAAAACTCTAAAGAGGCCTTACTCGATGAGCATTGGTTTTTATCAATGCAAGAAGAATTAAATCAATTCATGAGAAATGTGGTTTGAGACCTTGTCCCTCCTCCGCGAGGTCATCGAGTAATCGGTACCCGATGGGTGTTTAGGAACAAACTAGATGAAAATGGAGTTATAACTCGAAACAAAGTGCAGCTTGTAGAGCAATGGTATAACCAAGAGGAAGGAATCGACTATGAGGAAACTTATGCGCCGGTTGCCCGACTCGAGGCTATACGCCTTTTACTTGCTTACGCTTGCACTAAAAATTGCAAATGGATGTGAAAAGTGCTTTCCTTAACGGATACATCAATGAAGAGGTTTATGTAGCCCAACCTCCGGGATTTGAGTCCCATGAGTATCCCGATCATGTTTACAAGTTAAAACGTACTTTGTACAGTCTCAAACAAGCCCCTAGGGCTTGGTATGAGCGTCTTAGCAAATTTCTACTTGATCAAGGGTATTCAAGAGGCAAGGTTGACACAACCCTCTTTATTAAATGTCAAGGAAAACATTTAATTTTGGTACAAATTTATGTTGATGATATCATTTTCGGGTCTACTAACATGACCTTTGTCAAGGAGTTTTCTAGCTTGATGCATGGTGAGTTTGAGATGAGCATGATGGGGGAGCTTAACTATTTCCTCGGATTGCAAATCAAATAACTCAAAGAGGGCACGTTTGTGAGTCAGACAAAATATTGTCTTGAGCTTCTCAAACGTTTTGACATGGTAAACTGCAAGGCAATTGATACTCCGATGCCTACTTGTGCTAACCTTGATCGTGACGAGAATGGTAAGGATGTAGAGGTAAAGAAGTATAGAGGTATGATTGGTTCTCTCCTCTATCTTACCGCATCTCGACCTGACATTATGTTTAGTGTTTGCATGTGTGCGAGGTATCAATCATGTCCCAAGGAATCTCATCTGAAAGCCGTTAAGCGCATACTTAGATACATCTCTGGTACTCCAAAGTATGGACTTTGGTATTCCAAGGGTAGTGATTATTCCTTGGTTGGCTATTCCGATTCCGACTTTGCCGGGTGCAAATCGGATAGGAAAAGCACTAGTGGCACGTATCATTTCTTCTCAAATTCCTTAGTGAGTTGGCATAGCAAAAAACAAGTTTTCGTTGCTTTGTCAATAGCCGATGCGGAATACGTTGCAGCCGGTAGTTGTTGTGCTCAAGTCATATGGCTTAAGCAACAATTGCTCGACTTCAATTTAAAACTTGAGCGTATTCCTATTTTATGCGATAACATAAGTGCCATTAATCTAACCAAGAACCCCGTATTGCACTCATGCACTAAGCATATCGAAATACGTCATCACTTCCTTAGGGATCATGTAGAGAAAGGTGATGTGGTCTTTGAGCATGTTGACACTAAAAGTCAACTTGCTGACATTTTTATAAAACCACTCGCTACAGAGCCTTTCTTTCACATCCGTAGGGAACTAGGCGTTCTCGACATCTCGGATCGTGCTTAAGAATTCATAAATATATCGGCTCTCCATATATATGTGCTTGTTTATGTCTTTGACCAAAAAGATAAAGAATTATTGAGTTATATGTGAGGGCATCCATCGTCAATCATGATTAAGGTAATATCGTTCCTCTTAACAAGTTCTATTTTGTTGATGTACCATGTTGAGTGTTGAAACTAATGTTTATTGCACAATTAAGCATATTTTATCCATTTAAATGTTTGATATTTGTGTTGGCTTCTTATTTATCCAAAAGTGTTGCATAAATAACACATATATATGCTTTTTACATTGTTTCACTGGTTGAGTCGACCTAAACAGGACTCCGGTCGACTCACCAAAATGGAATTGTTCATGTTTAGAATCTGGGAAACTCACGTCGACCCTTTGGTCGACTCAAAGCATTGATATTTGTTATTGTTGAAAACACAACAGTATGCATCGATGCACACAGACCAATGGTCGACGCGTCGCTGACGGATACTGAAAAATTTCTTGGGTTTCACGATTGTACTTTGACCCATTTATTAGGTTTATGCTTTTTATGATTCTCTTAATTGTCATTATCACATTGTATTCATTGCATCAAGTCTTCATTCTACTCATCTTCTCCTCTTCCCTAAATCTCCATAAAAACCCTAACCCCAAATCTCTCAACAACCACATTTGGGTTTCTCATCAAATTGATACAAGTCAGTCACTATTCATCCTTCTCAAGCATCTATCTCAATGGCTTCTTGAAGAATCACTCGCAAAAGAATCACAAGGGACCCATCATGTCAAGCTGGTCCGTCTCAACCTCCCTCTAGTTGTAATACCCCGTATTTTATTACGCCGAATAATATTGCATTGTGATTAACTGAGTCCGGTTGCTCTGAGAAATTATTTGATAAAATAATTAGAGTAACTTCGGTACTTAGGATTGATCCAATAGATATTATTTGTTTCGGAGACATTTATTTAATTTTGGACTTAAGAGACTTTTTGGACATTTAGTAGTATTATTTCTAATACTAACTTTACTATGTGAATCCTTTTCCTCTCACTTTCCAAACAAAAGAAAAAGATAGAAAGAAAGGAAGAAGAAAGGAAAGGAAGGAGAGAAAAAGAGGAGAAGAGGAAATTGGAAGAAAAGCTCAAGAACAATCAAGATCATCATCCAATCTTCATCCAAACTTCTCAATCATCTTCATCTTGCTCTATTTTGAGGTGGGTTCTAGTTAGTACCATTGTTAGAGAACTCTAGAGAGTTTTTGGATTTAGGTTAGATTATGAAAAACTTGGAATGTATGGTTGAATCTTGCTATAAATGTTGTTATAAGCTTGTTAACATGTTTGCATTATGTATTGACTGTTGTGTGATGTTGGGTAATGTTTTGATGGAGAAAATGAGAGTTGGAAGTGAAGAACAGCAGCTGGGAGAGGTTCTGTTTCACTTGCTTCGCCTAGCGAACCTGGGGCGAGTCCCAGCGAACAAAAAATCGAGGGTTCGCCTAGCGAACCAGAACGTTCGCCTAGCGAAGGTTCGCTGGCATGCTCGCCTAGCGAACTTAGTAGGTTTTGAATGTGGGAACTTACTGCCTAGGTGCTCGCTGGCACATTCGCCTAGCGAAGGTGGAGGCGAAGGTTCGCCAGACGTTCGCCTAGCGAACTTATGGTGTTTTAGGTCTGGGAGTTTTCTGTTTTATTACTCGCCAGCTTGCTCGCCTAGCGAAGGCGAAGGCGAAGGCTCGCCAGCTCGTTCGCCTAGCGAACCTGGGGCGAGCTGTGTTGTTTTCTTAACTTGTTTTCGCCATATCTTTTTATCCGGTTGTCCGTTTTGGATGTTCCGCATATCGATAGAAAGCTGGAGAAATGAACTTTATGATGATGATAGGGATTGTCGATTTTATTTGCCCGATTAAATAATCGGAGGGAACCCGAGGTGAAATTCTTTGATAATTTTATGTGGACTATGTTTTAATTGTGTTAAGTTATTCTATTACACAAATAAGGTATGTGTTGCCTAATCTATGGTTGTTAACATGTTGTAATTAAAAATGCATGAAAGATAAAAAGGAAAAATAGTAAGAGTGAGGAAAACCCCTTATGAACTATAGGAAAACTTTAGAAGTTGGAAACACTAGTATGGAACATGAGGTTAACGTTATGGATTGAAGGACAAGAAAGGCCTTGAGGCCTTATGGCCGAGGCAATTGTCGTATACCTTGTTTTGTATGGTAGTTATCATGTAATCGTAACCATTTTATTTGAATTGCCCTTGAAAGGCCTTCATGAGTCTCGAGCTCCTCTGAAGTGCAGGCAGGTTTTACTTGGTAGGTTTGATGCCCTACGAGTAGTACAATTGGAAGCCCGTGCATGGGTACGAGACTTGTGATGGTTAACAGGCCATGAGAAGTGACGGTTCACGGTTAACAGGCCGGTGATCCCGAATCCAATTGTATACCAAGTAACTACAAGGATCTATGACTCGGGTCGCCTTCTAGACGTAGAAGCGGACGGGAAGAGGAGATGCCTTGGTACCGGTTATCGATTTATGATGTCGTGAGTTAGTGAACTCATGTCATGTTTCCATATAGTGTGAGATTATCAAGTGTGAACTCAAGAGTCCTTCCCTTCCCCGGACTTGAGTTAGGATTGTTAGACCCGTAAATAACCCGAGAGAATCCATAAGATAGGGAACTCACTGAGATTTGATGTATCTCACCCCACTGTTGTTGTTTACATCACAGGTTCTGCAGGTTCGGCGACGGGTAAGGATAAAGTGGTTTGACTTTTCCTTCCGGTTCGTAGTTTTGAGATGGCATGGCTTCCGCTATGATGTTTTATTTTGAGATCATTGCATTGATCTAGTTCTTAGTTTTTATCATGTTGGAACATCTTGTATATGTAATGCCTTAGTTTTGTGTTGTATTAGAGGCACTTATGTATATAATGTGTTAACTAGGGACTTATGGTATTTCAATACCAAATACTTGGATCCATATATATAATTTATGCTTTGATGTATGGATTTTATATGTGGGTGTTACAGTTGGTATCAGAGCAGGTCGTATCCTCGACCTAGCCATGAAATAGTATAAGTGTTTCTTTCCGTTTCATATACGTTGTGTCGCCATGGGTCTTGAGCGTTATATTTATGGCATTGAGCCTGATCAACTTAATTCTATTAGTATGACCTTTAGGAACATGGCTGATGGACGTAGAAACCCTCGTGGTAGGCCCCGCACCACTCCTCAAGGGACGACTCCGCCGGTTGGCGATGGTAATGCTCCGTTGTATCAGTTCATGCAACAGATGCAACAACAACATAATCTATTCATGCAACAGATGGTGCAACAAATGAATGGAGGTCCGCATCCTCAAGTAGTGGTTCCCGAAGCTGTAGGTGGGAATTTCCGGGACTTTATCCGCATGAATCCTCCGAAATTTCAGGGTGGATTAGATCCCGTGAAGGCTTACGAATGGATTTCAGGTATGGAAAGGATTTTCTTGATAGTCCAGTGTAGTGAGGAGAACCAGGTGTTGTTTGCTTCTCATTCTCTAAAGGGTCCCGCTATGAGATGGTGGGAGAGCGCTTCGGCTTTGATGACTGTTCAAGAAGTACCTAAGGTTTGGGAACAGTTCAAAGTTGTTTTCATGGAGAAATATTTTCCGAGTTCATTAAGGACTCAGAAGGAATTTGAATTCCAGCAGCTAAGACAAGGTAGCATGACTGTGGCCAGTTATGCTGAGAAGTTTGAAGACATGGCTGCTTATTCTAGGCAGGCTATGTATGTTCCTGATGAAAAATGGAAAATAGACCAGTTTCTGTTTGGATTAAGAGCTGAAATATCTCATAGTGTGTCTCAGAGAGAGTTCACTACTTATGCTGAAGTGTTGAGACAATGCTATGTGGCAGAACATAGTTTGAAAAAGGTTCGAGATGAAAGTGCAGCAAGTCGGGTAACTCAAGGCGATCATGGAAGGTCTAACCAATCATTTAGACCTAGGCCACAATCCTTCAAGGGGAAACAGGTGCAAGATACAAGGGCGAGTACACCTCCGGTGTGTCGCACTTGTGGCAGGAATCATTTCGGAAGGTGTGGTTTGGAAGGAGTATGGTGTTTCCAATGTCAAAAGGTGGGTCATATGAAGAAAGATTGCCCTCAGAATAGGATTCAACCACAAGGAAGGGTTTACACCTTGGATGCAAGGAAGAAGAAGAGTGACAATTCATTGATTGCTGGTACGTGCTTAGTTAACGGATTTCCTTGCTTTGTTTTATTTGATTGCGGAGCTACACATTCTTTTGTATCAGTGCAATGTATGAAGCGACTTGGGTTGCGGTCCGTTCCTTTGTCTCCTCCTATGGTGGTCACTACCGCCATGGATGAAATGGTTGAGACGCCTTTGATGTGTGAAAATTGTGTACTATCTGTGAATGATAGAGTTTTTCAGATTGACCTTATTTGTCTACCGCTTAAGAAAGTGGATGTCGTTTTGGGAATGGATTGGCTTTCTGCTAATTCGGTATTTATTGGGTGTGAGGAAAAGCTTATCATCATTCCGTCTATTGAGGCTACACCAAAGGATGTTTTAACAACTATTCTAGAAGGTACGGTTGGTATGATAAATCTCTTGTTTGAAGAAGAGGATTCGGTTATGTTGGTTCTCACTAAGGAAGGGAGTAGCGACCTTCAGGTTATGGACATTCCCGTAGTTTGCGAATTTTCTGAAATTTTCCCCGAAGATGTCACTTCTCTTCCTCCGGAGAGGGAAGTGGAATTTTCTATTGACCTGGTACCGGGAACGGCTCCTATATCCGTTTCTCCGTATCGGATGGCACCGAAGGAGTTAAGGGAATTAAAGGACCAGTTAGAAGAACTCATGGCAAAACATTTCGTGCGGCCTAGTGTTTCTCCGTGGGGAGCCCCTGTTCTACTGGTGAAGAAGAAGGACGGTGGGATGCGGATGTGCATCGATTATCGTCAGTTGAATAAAGTCACCATTAAGAACAAGTATCCCTTGCCCAGGATAGACGACCTTTTGGATCAATTGAAAGGAGCCTGCGTGTTCTCGAAAATTGATTTGAGGCCGGGTTATCACCAAATCCGAGTGAAGAGTTCCGATGTACCTAAGACTGCATTTAGGACCCGTTATGGCCATTACGAATTCTTAGTGATGCCTTTCGGTGTGACAAATGCTCCAGCCGTTTTTATGGATTACATGAACCGAATATTTCAAGCTTACTTGGACCAGTTCGTGGTAATCTTCATTGATGATATTCTTATTTATTCTCGTACTTCACAAAAGCACGAGGAACATCTGAGAATTGTGTTATCTGTGTTGCAAGAGAAGCAAATTTTTGCTAAATTAAATAAGTGTGAATTTTGGATGGCAGAAGTTAAGTTTCTTGGTCACGTTATATCCCAGGGTGGTGTAGCGGTGGATCCGTCGAAGGTAGAAGCAGTGATAAATTGGGAAAGGCCGAGAAATGCCTCAGAAGTCAGAAGCTTCTTAGCGCTGGCAGGTTACTATAGGAGGTTCATTGAAGGTTTCTCTAAGTTAGCTTTACCGATGACGAAGCTTACTCGGAAGGATTTAGCTTTTGAGTGGGATTCAGGTTGTGAGCAAAGTTTCATGAAGTTGAAGGAGAGATTGACAACGGCTCCGGTGTTAATCATTCCTGATCCTAACAACTCTTATGAAGTGTTTTGTGATGCTTCTAAAATGGGATTGGGAGGTGTCCTGATGCAAGGCGGTCAAGTAGTAGCTTATGCCTCCCGACAATTGAAAGTTCATGAACAGAATTATCCAACTCACGATTTGGAATTGGCGGCGGTTGTTTTTACACTAAAGGTGTGGCGGCATTATTTGTATGGGGTACGTTTTGAAATGTTCAGTGACCATAAGAGTTTGAAATATTTATTTGACCAAAAGGAGTTAAATATGCGACAACGAAGATGGATGGAGTACTTAAAAGATTATGATTTAGATTTGAAGTATCATCCAGGAAAAGCGAATAAGGTAGCAGATGCGTTAAGTCGGAAATTAGTGCATGGCGCGAAATTGATGGTTTTGGAGTATGCATTGTTAGAGAATTTTAGAGATCTTAATCTTCAGTTTGTATGGACCCAAGATGGTGTGATTATGGGAAATTTGAATGTCAATTCTACCTTGAGAGTTGAGATTCACCAAGGTCAAATGGCAGATGAGAAGTTGCAAGAAGTGTTACTCCTACCGGGTTTTAGTCAGGCTACCGACATAATTATCATGTTCGGCCAAAGAATTTATGTTCCGAATGATGTAATGTTAAGAAGAAAGATTTTGGATGAAGCTCATAAAGGTACTTTTACGATACATCCTGGTTCTTCGAAGATGTATCAAGATTTGAAGAAGGACTATTGGTGGGCAGGAATGAAAAAGGATGTTGCGATGTATGTGTCAGAATGTGCAGTGTGCCAACAGGTTAAGATTGAACACCAAAGACCGGGCGGTATGTTGCAACCTTTAGAAATTCCAGTTTGGAAATGGGATAGCATTTCTATGGACTTTGCAGTAGGTTTGCCCCGTACGCAAGGTGGTTATGATTCGATTTGGGTGATTGTGGATTGACTAACGAAATCAACGCACTTCTTGGCGGTGAAAACTACATTTAAGGAAAGTCATCTTGCGAGGTTGTTTATTGCGGAAATTGTAAGATTGCACGGTATTCCTTCTAATATTGTGTCGGACAGAGATCCGAAGTTTACCTCAAGGTTTTGGAAAGTCTTTCAACAAGCCATGGGGACGGAGTTGCGTTTGAGCACGTCTAATCATCCGCAGACGGATGGACAGACTGAGCGAACGATACAAACGATGGAAGATATGTTGAGAGCTTGTGTGTTAGAAAGTAAAGGGAATTGGAAAGAACTTCTACCATTGATTGAGTTTTCCTATAACAATAGTTATCATGCTAGTATCGGTATGGCTCCGTATGAAGCGTTGTATGGGCGAAAATGTAGAACACCCTTGTGTTGGGCAGAAGTTGGGGAAGATAGAATCTTAGGACCCGAAGTCATCCAAGAGACTACAAAAAAGATTCGAATGATTCGCGAGAAAATTAAGCAAGCCCAAGATCGACAAAAGAGTTATGCAGACAATCGAAGGAGACCTCTAGAATTTGAAGAAGGTGACCATGTGTTTTTGAAAGTTACTCCTAGATTGAGATTGAAAGGACCATTTAAGTCACACAAGTTATGCCCGAGATACGTAGGACCGTATCAGATCTTAGAAAGGATTGGTGAAGTAGCGTACAGGTTGGCCTTGCCGCCTTCTCTGTCGGAAATGCATGATGTTTTTCATGTATCTCAGCTTCGGAGATTTGTTCCAGATCCTCTTCAACCGATTCTACCGGATACTATTGAAATAGAAGCGGATTTGACGTTTGAACCTCAACCGAGCCGCATTGTGGAAAGAGAAACGAAGGTATTAAGGAACAAGGATATTCCTCTTGTTAAGGTGCAGTGGGATGTAACGCATCCAGGGGATGCAACTTGGGAACTGGAATCGGAAATGCGAGATGCCTACCCTTATCTGTTCAGGTAATTTTTAAATTCGAGGGCGAATTTCTATTTAAGGGGGGGAGGATGTAATACCCCGTATTTTATTACGCCGAATAATATTGCATTGTGATTAACTGAGTCCGGTTGCTCTGAGAAATTATTTGATAAAATAATTAGAGTAACTTCGGTACTTAGGATTGATCCAATAGATATTATTTGTTTCGGAGACATTTATTTAATTTTGGACTTAAGAGACTTTTTGGACATTTAGTAGTATTATTTCTAATACTAACTTTACTATGTGAATCCTTTTCCTCTCACTTTCCAAACAAAAGAAAAAGATAGAAAGAAAGGAAGAAGAAAGGAAAGGAAGGAGAGAAAAAGAGGAGAAGAGGAAATTGGAAGAAAAGCTCAAGAACAATCAAGATCATCATCCAATCTTCATCCAAACTTCTCAATCATCTTCATCTTGCTCTATTTTGAGGTGGGTTCTAGTTAGTACCATTGTTAGAGAACTCTAGAGAGTTTTTGGATTTAGGTTAGATTATGAAAAACTTGGAATGTATGGTTGAATCTTGCTATAAATGTTGTTATAAGCTTGTTAACATGTTTGCATTATGTATTGACTGTTGTGTGATGTTGGGTAATGTTTTGATGGAGAAAATGAGAGTTAGAAGTGAAGAACAACAGCTGGGAGAGGTTCTGTTTCACTTGCTTCGCCTAGCGAACCTGGGGCGAGTCCCAGCGAACAGCAATCGAGGGTTCGCCTAGCGAACCAGAACGTTCGCCTAGCGAAGGTTCGCTGGCATGCTCGCCTAGCGAACTTAGTAGGTTTTGAATGTGGGAACTTACTGCCTAGGTGCTCGCTGGCACATTCGCCTAGCGAAGGTGGAGGCGAAGGTTCGCCAGACGTTCGCCTAGCGAACTTATGGTGTTTTAGGTCTGGGAGTTTTCTGTTTTATTACTCGCCAGCTTGCTCGCCTAGCGAAGGCGAAGGCGAAGGCTCGCCAGCTCGTTCGCCTAGCGAACCTGGGGCGAGCTGTGTTGTTTTCTTAACTTGTTTTCGCCATATCTTTTTATCCGGTTGTCCGTTTTGGATGTTCCGCATATCGATAGAAAGCTGGAGAAATGAACTTTATGATGATGATAGGGATTGTCGATTTTATTTGCCCGATTAAATAATCGGAGGGAACCCGAGGTGAAATTATTTGATAATTTTATGTGGACTATGTTTTAATTGTGTTAAGTTATTCTATTACACAAATAAGGTATGTGTTGCCTAATCTATGGTTGTTAACATGTTGTAATTAAAAATGCATGAAAGATAAAAAGGAAAAATAGTAAGAGTGAGGAAAACCCCTTATGAACTATAGGAAAACTTTAGAAGTTGGAAACACTAGTATGGAACATGAGGTTAACGTTATGGATTGAAGGACAAGAAAGGCCTTGAGGCCTTATGGCCGAGGCAATTGTCGTATACCTTGTTTTGTATGGTAGTTATCATGTAATCGTAACCATTTTATTTGAATTGCCCTTGAAAGGCCTTCATGAGTCTCGAGCTCCTCTGAAGTGCAGGCAGGTTTTACTTGGTAGGTTTGATGCCCTACGAGTAGTACAATTGGAAGCCCGTGCATGGGTACGAGACTTGTGATGGTTAACAGGCCATGAGAAGTGACGGTTCACGGTTAACAGGCCGGTGATCCCGAATCCAATTGTATACCAAGTAACTACAAGGATCTATGACTCGGGTCGCCTTCTAGACGTAGAAGCGGACGGGAAGAGGAGATGCCTTGGTACCGGTTATCGATTTATGATGTCGTGAGTTAGTGAACTCATGTCATGTTTCCATATAGTGTGAGATTATCAAGTGTGAACTCAAGAGTCCTTCCCTTCCCCGGACTTGAGTTAGGATTGTTAGACCCGTAAATAACCCGAGAGAATCCATAAGATAGGGAACTCACTGAGATTTGATGTATCTCACCCCACTGTTGTTGTTTACATCACAGGTTCTGCAGGTTCGGCGACGGGTAAGGATAAAGTGGTTTGACTTTTCCTTCTGGTTCGTAGTTTTGAGATGGCATGGCTTCCGCTATGATGTTTTATTTTGAGATCATTGCATTGATCTAGTTCTTAGTTTTTATCATGTTGGAACATCTTGTATATGTAATGCCTTAGTTTTGTGTTGTATTAGAGGCACTTATGTATATAATGTGTTAACTAGGGACTTATGGTATTTCAATACCAAATACTTGGATCCATATATATAATTTATGCTTTGATGTATGGATTTTATATGTGGGTGTTACACTAGTTCACCGGTAACACTTTTATCTCTTGTATCAAATGAATTCACTACTCTATATGAGAACAATTTGAGCAAATGCTCTATTGTTAAGTAATTTGCATACTACCGTTGTACGGCTGAAAGAATGCATATAGAGGAAGTAATTGCTCTGTTGGATTTTCAAAATTTCAGAAAGTTTTTAGAATGTGATACTAAATACAATGAGGACTTAGTTCGCATTTTCTACACTGGTTTGATGGGTAAATTTGAGGGTTATATGTTTAACTGTAAGCTAGGGGATAAAGTTGTTGCGATAAAAGATTATACTTGGAGGGATTTGTTTAGTATGCCTGTGCTCAATGCTGGTCCTGCAGAACATGCAACTGATACGCAGACTGTTGCGGGTTATAACTTTAAGCGAGCTTTGAACTATATGCTGAAGAAACCGTATTCGGAATAGATTGTGGATAGTGATCTGTTTCCGAAATCGGTGACAACCGGGTGTTTAAATCCCGTTGACAGGATCCTGCAGTGGATTGTATCACATATCCTTCGACCCAAGAGAGGCGGATATTCTAGGGTTGATCAGGCTGAGGTCCAATTGATGTATATTCTGAAAAACAAAATCAAAATCAGTTGGCCTTATTATTTTACAAGCAGGATGTACGCTCTGCGGGATTTTGGTAGAGGGACCGTGTTGTCTTACGCCTCCTTCATCCAGACTGTGCTCAACCATGCAAAAATTTGTGTTCCCGCTCTTTCGTACAAATCTCTCACCACCGACCAATAATTTAGTCAGAAGATGATGACCATGATGGGGATGTCTGGGATGTTAAAGAGAAAAGGTATCGATATATTGTGAAATCAACCACCTCAATTTTACAGGAATCTGATGAGAGTGATGAAGCAGAAGATGAAGAAGAAGAAGAACAGAGTGAAGAAGAAGAAGAAAATCTGATGGATACAGGTGTTGATGATCAAGATAACAGTGCTTGGATACCTCAATCATCTACCTTGGAATCTGAGGAAGACCAAGGCTGGGGTCAATGGCAACATCCCAGTGCATGGATGCCTCAATCATCTACCATGGAATCTGAGGAAGACCAAGGCTGGGGTCAATGGCAACATACCGGTTGGACCTCTCTTGGTCCTAATTATATGACATCGACTCATAGTTGGGATCACCAAGACTCCTACTTTACTCCTCCATCACCTCCGCGTCAACTTCTTGAGCTTATGAGGAACATGCAGCTCCAACAGCAATAATTTACCACAGATCAAGATGCACGCTTCACGGCACTGCACGATGAGCTTCACGCGCATGCCAACAACTTCGAATCTTTTGCCAACAATGTAATGAGAAGGTTCAACACCATGGCTGAGACAACTGCTAGCCAAAACCGTGCCCTTACAACTAGTTTCAACGTTCTGAACTGAGCTGTGTTGGAATTAACTGAGCAATTCGACACACAACCTCCACCACCACCTCATGATCATCATTTTCACGAAAGAGGCCATCACTTTAGGGGGAGGAGGCCTTGAGGATTTTCTATTGCATCTCATATCATCTATGCTTGTGTTTTGTTTTTTGCATTTCATCTCAATGACTATTGGTCTTGTACTTTTTTTTTGCTTTTAAGCTTTCCTATGACGTGACAATGTACTGCACCATATTATGTGTTTATTGAGCATTTTGGCTTGTAATTTTTATTGTCATGATTCTATTTATCTTACTATATTTTTCATTAACAATCATTTTATGTGAATGTGTGTTAATGGTTATGTGTTGCAAAGTTTGTAAAAATGCCAAATTCGATATTATATCTTTGACCTATTACTTCTTTCTTTCTTTTTGATGTTGTCAAAGGGGGAGAAGAAACCGCAAGCAATAACAGCTAATGAGATTGATCAAACATCAACGGATGCATGAAGTTAGGGGGAGGATGATACCCCAAGAGTGACTTTTTGCTATTGTTTTACCATCATCAAAAAGGGGCAGTATGTGAGGGCAAGTTGTCTCTATACTCAGTTTTCTCGGTTTTAATGATGTCAAAACGTTTACGTATAGAATGGTATATCATGTCAAGCATATATAGAATGTAGGTGCATATAGAAGTGCATACTATGTGTTTGATCAAGGTGATAACATCGTATGTGCAATAGGTGTTGTTAGGGACCTTTAGAAATATCAAAATATTGAGTTTTGTAAGTTTCAAGGGTTTGAGTCGACTCACAACCCTGTTCTGGTCGACTCAAAGATGTTGCATTTCTAAGAATTAGCAGCTGGAGGGCTCACGTCGACCCTCTAGTTGACTCACACTGTTTGCATCTCTGAATATCAAAAACTGGGAGGCTTGCGTCGACGCATGTCCTATTCCGATTGACACAAACATGATTTTTCTGCGCAGTTTGGTTGACGGGTTCGCTCAGGTCGACCCCCCATCTGTATAGGTCGACCGTTCGCTCGTTATGCACTATTTTTCTGCTGTGTTTTGATTTCAAATGTTTGTTATTCTTGTTACTTGGTTCTAGCATTATATATATATTGCTTTTCGCTCATTTTTATAACAGGAACAAGAAACGTGAAATAGGCACTGATTTTTCTCTCTTGTTCATCTTCAATCTTACATTCTCTAACAACTACACATAACCATTTTTGTTAGTGTTGTGTATTTTGTGAAGTGATAACGTCCAGACTTAGGTGTGTTGTATCCTTCGTGTTGGGTTGAGAATCAGTGGGTGTTTCTTGAATAAAACCCTAGGGTTTTGTCCTCCAAGAATCTTGGTGATTTTGGGGGGTTTTTGCACAAATCGTTTCTCTACAAGGATTCAGCCGTGCGAAGGTGATTGAAGAACAGAGTGTTCAACCAGTCTAGTAGCAATAATCGGAGGATCGTAGGAGAAAGATTTGGGATTGAATTGTGGAAGATCGAAATTGACCGAGTGAAGGGGATTGAAGAGTTGCGGGTTCTTGCAATCGTGTAGCGTGAGACGGTGATTTGTTCAACCAAATTTGAGGCACTTGATTCATCTTGAATCAAGGGGAGAAAAGACTTTGCATCGACACTGGGTCGAACAAAATTCTTAGCCAACAACTCTTCCAACTGATCCTTTAATTCTCTTAACTCAAGTGGTGCCATCCGATACAGAGAAACAGATATTGGAGCCGTTCCCAGTATCAGGTCAATAGAGAATTCCACTTCCCTCTCCAGAGGAAGAGAAGTGACATCCTCGGGGAAAACTTCAGGAAACTCACAAACTACCGGAATACTCAAAACTTGAAGGTTACCACTCTCCTCCTTAGTGAGAATCAAAAGAACAGATTTTTCCTCCTTAAACAAGAAATTTATCATTCCAACCATACCTTCTAAAATAGTAGTCAACACATGATTTGGAATTGGCGGTAGTTGTCTTTACTTTGAAGGTTTGGCATCATTATTTGTATGGGGTACATTTTGAGATGTTCAGTGATCACAAGAGTTTAAAGTACCTTTTTGATCAGAAAGAGTTGAACATGCGTCAAAGGAGATGGATGGAGTATTTGAAAGATTATGACTTGGAATTAAAATACCATCCGGGTAAAGCGAATAAAGTAGTGGATGCATTGAGTAGGAAAGTGTCGCATAATGCCGAGTTGATGATGTTAGAGTATACCTTATTGGAAAAGTTTAGGGATCTAAATCTTCAATTTGTTTGGACTCCTAATGGTGTGATTATGGGAAATTTGAATGTGAATTCTACTCTTATGGAAGAAATCCAACAAGGACAAGGGTTAGATGAGAAGTTACAAGAAGTGTTAGTACAACCGGGTTTTGTGCGAGCTACCGACGGAATTATTTTGTTTAACCAAAGATTTTTGTTCTAGATAACACGCAGTTGAAAAGGAGGATTTTGGAAGAAGCACATAAGGGCGCTTTTACTATACATCTGGGGTCTTCAAAGATATATCAAGATTTAAAGAGGGACTATTGGTGGTCCGGGATGAAAAAGGATATTGCGGTGTATGTGTCGGAATGTGCAGTGTGCCAACAAGTGAAGATTGAACACCAAAGATCGGGTGGCTTACTACAACCGTTAGAAATTCCGGTGTGGAAGTGGGATAGTATTTCTATGGACTCCGCAGTTGGATTACCCCATACCCAAGGTGGTTATGATTCGATTTGGGTAATTGTAGATCGGTTGACAAAATCTGCGCATTTCTTAGCCGTAAAAACTACCTACAAGGAGAGCCATCTCACAAGATTGTTCATTTCGGAAATTGTAAGGTTGCATGGTATTCCCACTACTATCGTTTCGGATAGAGATCCAAAGTTTACTTCGAGATTTTGGAGAGTTTTTCAACAAGCTATGGGAACGAAGTTGTGTTTGAGTACGTCGAATCATCCGCAAATGGATGGTTAGACGGAACGGAGAATACAAACAATGGAAGATATGTTGAGAGCTTGTGTACTTGAAAGTGGAGGAAATTGGATAGAACTTTTGCCGTTGATTGAGTTCTCTTATAATAACAGTTATCATGCAAGTATTGGTATGGCACCTTATGAGGCATTGTATGGAAGGAAGTGTAGGACACCATTGTGCTGGGCAGAAGTTGGTGAAGATAGAATGTTGGGACCAGAGATTATCCAAGATACTACGGAAAAGATTAGGATGATCCGTGATAAAGCTAAACAAGCACAAGATCGTCAGAAAAGTTATGCGGATAACCGTAGAAGACCTTTGAAGTTTGTCGAGGGTGATCACGTGTTTTTGAAAGTTACTCTGAGATTGAGGTTGAAAGGACCGTTTAAGTCGCGAAAGTTAGGTCCGAGGTACGTGGGACCGTATCAAATTTTGGAAAGAATTGGTGAAGTAGCTTACCAATTAGCCTTACCGCCTTCTCTGCCGGAGATGCACGATGTTTTTCATGTATCTCAGCTTCGAAAGTTTGTTCCAGATCCTCTTCAGCCAATTCTACCGGATACGATTGAGATAGAAGCAAATTTAACGTTTGAGCCTCAACCGAGTCGTATCACAGGCAGAGAAACTAGGGTGTTAAGGAATAAAGAGATTCCTCTTGTTAAGGTTCAGTGGGATGAGACACATCCGGGTGATGCAATTTGGGAGCTAGAATCCGAGATGCGAGAAGTTTATCCTCATCTTTTCAGGTAATTGTTTTAAATTCGTGGGCGAATTTCTATTTAAGGGGGGGGGGGAGGATGTAATACCCCGTAAATTATTCCACTCGGGATAATATTATTATGGTCAACTGGGTTCCGGATTGCTCTGAGAATTTATTGGATAAAATAATTAGAGTAAACAGACGAACTCAGAATTGATCAGAGTAATATTATTTAACTCTGAGGTTTTATTAATTGGTGCATTTGAGGTAGTTCGGACAATTAGTAGTATTACTAATTAATGAGTTTCTCTATATCTTTTCCTTTTCCCTCATTTGGAAAAAATAGTAACATTTCAGAGAGAGAAATTAGAGAGGAAGAGCAAAAGAAAGAAAAAAGGGAGAAAGGAAAAGAAGGGAAAATCCAAGAAACTCAAGACCAAGAATCATCATCTCCTCTTCATCAATCATCTTCCAATCTTCATCATCATCATCTACTCAAGGTGGGTTCTAGATTGAAACTTTATTGTAGAATTTCTTGAGGGTTTTAGAGTTAGGTTAGAGTTGAGGAAAAATGGGGTTTTTGCTAAAATCATGAATTTAACGGATGGAAATCGATATAAATTGCGTAGCATGATCCAAATGTGTGTAGAATCACTTATTGATAATTGTTATGAAGTTTGGATTGGTTTGATTTGGTTGGAATTTTGAGGGTGTTGTGTAGAAACTTTATGGAAATGTTGGAAATTATGTTTTTTTTTTATGTTTGTTGGTTAAACTATGATGGAACCATGATCATAAACCCTTATTTGTTGATTGGGTATGTTTGAGGGTGGAAAATGGTAGGTTGGAAGCTCTGTTGCGAAAGGGTTTTTTTTTCTGCATAACGCAGAGCGCGCTTAGCGCGGGTCTGTGCACTTAGCGCGGTATGTAATATTTTCACCCGTTCCAGGCAGTGAGTAGCGCGCTTAGCGTGGATGGGTGCGTGCTTAGCGCGACCTGGAGCAAAAAGAAAAAAAAAGATTATTTCTAAAATCCGTAACTTTTGACTCGTTTATCCGATTTAAGTGTTCTAGGTACCTACAGAGAGCTAGGAAATTATTCTATCTGTTAGAAGTAAGAAATGCTAGTTTTGATGCCCGATTAAATAAATCGGAGGCAACTGGAATTGGGGTGACTTGTGATATATTGTTTATGTGATTCTATTATGCAATTGACTTACGTTTTACCTATTTTCTCTTGTTGTTAAGCATGTTTTAGATTGTATGCATGTTAAAATGTGAAATAGGTAGAGTGAGGAATTTTACCATTGAAATATGTTGGAACCTGGTAACGGCTAGGAAAGTGTTGAATAACATAGCGACGACGCTCTTGCATGAGTGGCCGAGGCGTGCGTCTAGTATCAAATGGTATGAAATTAATTACACTAGTATGGATCATGTTTAATTGTGTGTGTTTGAAGAAATACAAAAGAGGTCTTAAGGCTAATATGGCCGGGTGATTGTTGAATACAATCTCATTGGTGTATATGATCACGTAATCGTAACCATCGCCCTTGAGAGGCATTCATGAGTCTCGAGCTCCTCTGAATGCAGGCATTACTAATTGGCAGGTTTGATTCCTAATGTTATAGTACGATGGAACCTACGGGTAGAGACTTGTGATGGCATGAGAGGCCATGAGAAGTGACAAATTAAGGTGATAATGTGTCCTTTAATTCCAAATCCATTCGTATGCCAAGTAACTACAAGGATCCATGACTCGGGTCGACTTCTAGACGTAGAAGCGGACGGAAAAAAGGGGATGCCTTGGTAAGGTTATCGATTAGTGATATTGTGAGTTAGCGAGACTCGTGAACATGAATCCATATAGTGTGTGGAAGTACTCAAAGTCACTTCCCTTCCCTTTGACTTGAGTTAGGCTTGTTAGAACCTTGTAAAGCTGAGAGGACTTATAAGATAGCGAACTCACTGAGCTTTGATGTATCTCACCCCACGTTGTTGTTTACATCACAGGTACTACAGGTTCGGCGAAGGGTAAGGACAAACTGGTTTGACTTTTCCTTACGGATCGTAGCTTTTGTGTGGCAAGGCTTCCTTTGTGAAGATTTTGAGATCATTGTTTGATCTAGTTCTTAGTGTTGGAACATCTTGTATATATAATGCCATAGTTTTTTTTGTATTAGGTATTTTGGGCATCTATATGTATAATGTGTTAACTAGGGACTTATGATATTTCAGTACCAAAACGTCCATTCATGTATGCTATTAATGATTTGATGTATTTTATTATATATGGGTGTTACAGTCTAGTAGAAATAATCGGAGGATCGTAGGAGAAATATTTGGGATTGAATTGTGGAAGATCGAAATTGACCGAGTGAAGGGGATTGAAGAGTTGCGGGTTCTTGCAATCGTGTAGCGTGAGACGGTGATTTGTTCGACCAAATTCGAGGCACTTGATTC
Organism: Lathyrus tuberosus; assembly: GCA_022829125.1. Taxonomy (NCBI): domain Eukaryota; kingdom Viridiplantae; phylum Streptophyta; class Magnoliopsida; order Fabales; family Fabaceae; genus Lathyrus; species Lathyrus tuberosus. Next base: position 270,191 of record JALAZF010000052.1, on the reverse strand, counting down.
ATCTTGAATCAAGGGGAGAAAAGAATTTGCATCGACATCAAAGATGTTTGAGGGTTTGGTGTATCTGTTTTCACTTGTACAAACTATTTGCAACGGTAATATATACATATCTCAATTCCATTTTCGGAATTGGGGGCAGAGGTACCCTTAGCGAGGACGAAAGGGGAACTGCCTAAACAAATCGTGTTTGTTCTCTCTTTCCCTATCCTCTTACATTTTTTATATTGATTGAACTTGTGAATTATCAATTGATTGGAAAATTTCTGGTGTAGTGTAGTATAGAGTTGAATATTTGATTTGTAAAAACACTACAATCCTTTGGATTGTATTTAGAATAGCGCTACACTTACATTGCTTTGAAATTCACACTTGAAGTGCCTCGTACGACAAGTGTTTGATGAATTGATTAAGCACAAGTTTCTAAAGCGCTTTGTGAATTAAGTTTGTTGTATTCATCCGTTAGTGATTGGATAATATCAAGTGCATATATTTAAGTTGATTACATTATGTATCGTTGATTCAATTTAATTTTTCTCCTCCGCCACATCATTCTTAGTGGCTTTACGCATATCCGATTTTTCTAGTAGTGGTTCGTTGTAGACGAATTGATTCAGTGGTTGCTTCCACATTAAATTTTTAAAGCCAATTTTTGGAACGCCATAAGCGTGTAATAAATTTTGGGATCTATTCAACCCCCCTTCTAGATCCAAGTCATCGTCTAACACAAAAATGGTTTATTTACAAAGGGGTGGGACTTACAACACTCTATCAAGAGGCCCAAAATTGATTGAAAACAAGTTTTGAGGGTGAAATGAATTTAAACCCTAATTTGATTTTAAAAATGTATTTTAACTTGAATAAAAATCATTAAAAATGATCAAAATTACCAAACATGTATGAAAAACAAGTTGTAAACTTGGATTAATGTTTGAAAAATCATATTTCATCCATATAATGATTTGAAAATCATTTGAATTTTGAAATCAATGTGAAAATTTCATTAAAAAATGTTAAAGAACAAATATAATGAAAATCTTTACAAAAATAAAAAATATATTAAATAAATAATATAAAATTTGATTTTTTTTGTAGAATGAAATATTTTGACATTTTTGTAAATTTTGAAAAAAAGAATCAACCAAAAATAATTAAAATAAAAAGAGAAATTAATTTTTAAAGTTGTAAAGAAATTGTGAAGAGAATGTGAAGAAATTAAGTGGTAAAAAAAAGAGATGGCCCTCCCAAGGTTTGAACCCATGCCCTTGGGGTGGAGGGTTCAAAATTTAGCAACTGAGCTATGTACGTGTGGTGATAGAGAATGAGAGGGAGTGAGTAATATGTGAAAAATCCTTTTAAAAATAGTTAAAAAATAAAATCAAAAGGTCTGGGACGAGGGGGATTCGAACCCCAGACCTTGAACACGCTCACACACAAATACTAGTGTTTCCACTAGGGCGCAATGCCAATTCAAGTATTATATTGGAAGTGAAATAATATATAGTAAGTTTAGTTTTGAAAACCTGAAAATGGCGCCATGGCCATCTTCTTCCTTGAACCATCATCAGAGTTGCAAAAGCAACTCTATCTCCTTCGTTTCTCAACCATTTTGGAAGATGTAAAAATGAAACTCGTTCATTTTTTAACAAGGAATTTAATGGAAGAAAGAGGCCTTGTGGTTTGGGAGTTATGACCTTGCAAAGTTGGTACCAAATCACTTTTGTTCCATAACTTATAAAATTTTAAGTTTCCTATGGTTGCCCTTTTTTCAAGTAACCTCACTTTTCTTGATTTTTATTGAAGGATTATGATCAAAACCATACATTAACATTGTTTTTGACTTAGGGGAGCCACATCTGTGAAAAAATTCAAAAAGTCAAACTTGATTTTGGGCACAGTTGACTTTTTGTCAAATGAATTCCAAACTGTATGATCTTCTATGCAATCAAGTTCTTGACCTAATTCAAACCTAATGGATGGATTACATAGGTGTTTTAGGGTGTCTTGAATCATGTCCCAAGGTTTGGGAACATGTCTTGGTCCAAAGTCAAAGGTACAGTTGACTTTTTCTTCAAAACCCTAATTGTGGTCCAGATGAATTTGAAACTTGTGAATCAAGCTTCTTGGATCAATCCATTGTTGTAAATGGATCAATGTGGTGTATTTGAGGCCCTCAAATCATGTCTTGAGGTCTTGGTTCATGTCTTGCCTCAAAAGTCAACTTAGGGGTGAATTAGGTCAAGAAACCCTAATTCCTGATTTTTTATGAATGCTTCCTCTGATGCTATTTTGACTTGATGACTGGGTCCATGAGATCCCTTTGAGCATTTTGGATCATGTTTTGAAGTATTGGCTCATGCCCAGATGAAAATTTTCATCTGGAGGCCCTGGTCGACCAAAAACCTAATTTGGTGACACTAGCGATCTTGAGACTTGATCCACTTGGAATGTTACAACCTTGTGCTTGATTCTTGATGTGGAAGTCCTTTTAATCCTTTATATATGCTTAAAAGGCTAGAAAAGTTGAAGATCGTGTCCATTCTTGATTGATCCTTTGTCTGAGTGTTCTGAGAGGGCTCAAAACCCCAATTCTTGATTGTAGTGAATGCTCAACAATCCTTGAGGATATTGATGAGGTATGATGGTACATACATATTGTGGTAATGATATTCACAATGATGGTAAATCTTGTGGTCAAAATTTGGGGTATGATAGATGCCCTTATTTAATCTTCTTGGACCCGAAGGTGTGAATGGCGAAGATATTCGAACATCCAGGGTACAAGAGGATTAAATATCAGAATACCCATAATTTTGACTGTGGTTATGAATAGCAGTTTGTTCATCCATCTTCTTTTGCTAAGCAATGTTACTTAGAAAAGGGTAAAACTTCCCCTCGATCCTGGTCTTCAGCCACGAAACTGGTCTTAGTTTCTTTTGAAATAAACTTCCCCTCGGTCCTGGTTTTCAGCCACGGAACTGGTCTCAGTTTATTTTGAAATAAACTTCCCCTCGATCCTGGTCTTTAGCCATGGAACTGGTCTCAGTTTCTTTTGAAATAAACTTCCCCTCGATCTTGGTCTTCAGCCACGGAACTGGTCTCAGTTTCTTTTGAAATAAACTTCCCCTCGATCCTGGTCTTCAGCCACGAAACTGGTCTTAGTTTCTTCTTGTCGAGTTCCTTTCTCGGAGAAATGCCATGTGATGTGATCCAATTTTGAGGTGCTGATGACTTCATTGAAAGCAAACTTTTTGGGGGAGAAACCGCCGTATTGCCAAGAGTATTCGGTTGAGAGGCTTTCTCTGGGGATTTTCCTTAATTTGGGAAAGCGAAAATATCATCTTCAATGGTGAAGAGTGATGTTCCAAAGGTGTCTTCGAACGTCTTCTCGCCTTTCAGAGGTTCAAGTTATCAAAGTGGTTGAGGATTGTAACACCCCCATTCTATACCCCGAGCTATTAAAGCGATAACAATTAATCAGAGTATAATTAAAACATTCATGGCATAAAAGGGAGCGTCAAATCAACATGAGGAAATAAAACAACCTGCTCATATAGATATGCAACAATCAGGTAGCAACATAAGTAGAGGAACTCAGTTCCTATCACCCGCAATTCAGATACAGAATAAAAGCGGAAAATCTGCAACTGAAATCTCATAGATATAAACATAAAAGTTTGTCTGTTTTATACAAGGTCATACATGTACATCCAAAAAGATATATATATATATATATATATATATATATATATATATACATGTACACACATAGTCACACAACGATCTCCCCGACTACCCGGTGCTACATATCAGAGCCGACCGACAAAAGAATGAAGACATAATCTTCACAAAAAGACCTCCAACATCTAATCTGCAATGCCTCATAGAGCATTCAAAACAGCAGAAGGGTGAGAAACACAATTATAATATAGTTGCATACAATTATGTAATAACATACAATACACATGCAAAACATTCTCACCTCGACAAACACCATAGTTCAAATACAAAACATAACGATTCATATCTCACACATCCATCACAAAGGCATATCAATCATGCTTAACAAATTCATCACCAATATATATATATATCAACTCATCAATTCCATTCACAAATCCCACACATAATCAATCCATTCATGACTTATGTAAATGCACAGAGATCGACACAACGACTCTATGCAAATGCGGTACCATTCCATCCATCATTTTCATCATTAATTCACTCAGGAATTATTGGAATCATCGCTTGTTACTTAGTGTAACTCCCCGTCGGGCAAATGATGTTCCCCGTCGCTTTAGGTCCTCTTTGTATAAGGCACACGACGTTTATGGATCGCTTTAGGTCCTCTTTGTATAAGGCACACAATCCGATCGCTTTAGATCCTCTTTGTATAAGGCACATGATCGTCTATAACGTCGCTTTAGGTCCTCTTTGTATAAGGCACACGACCGTTACAGCATATTCCCTCTGGAATCGTTTTGTTCGTCACACCCACTAGGGCACACGACATCACAAGAATGCATATCATGATGCTTGGCATACAATGACTCATGAAAATCAAATGCATATACAACCATGTGAATCGTCTCGATATCCATAATCATGCATATACAATCAAACCCAACATAATGCATTTACTTGCTCTAAGGCCACAAATCATCATCACAACATTCACATCACATGCATTCACATCATATAATAGCACACAAGCTATAAATTATATATCCAAAGCATATTGCATGATAACACATCAATCGCCCATAACTACGACGATAAAAGTCGACAAAACGACACGTTTCCAAATTCCCAACATAATTAAATTGGCCACAATCTCAAAAAACACTTTTATAAGAAAGAACATTTCATAAGCTTTCCAATGGTACAAAGAACGTCCTGATCTGAGTTACGGATCAAAAGTTACGAAATTTAGAAAACAGATTTAATTTTTGAAGTTCCAGGTCGCGCTAAGCGGGCTCCTCCCCACGCTGAGCGCGCTCCTCACTGCCTGGTGAGGTTGTGAATTTTCAAGACCGTGCTAAGCACGCAAACCCCGCGCTGAGCGCGCACTACAAAATTCAGAAAAATGAACTCTTCGCAAATCCAACCCAAAAATCCTATTTTTCATCCCAAATCAATTCCAACAGCAAAACAAGCATCAGCAATTGTTCATAAACACAATGTGATCATACAACGCGATTTATATCGATTTCCGACGGTGAAAACATCAATTTTTACTCGTTTATCTCATTTCGACCTATATTTGAAAAACTAGTAAACAATCCAACACACCCATACATAATCATACACAAACATAGCATAATCGAGTTTCGCACCCTTACCCTATTAATCGTGATTCGAAGTGTCGGTTGAATCGATTCCTAAACTTTCAAGTTTTTCCTCTTTTTCTTCTTTTCTTTCTCTTTTCCTTTTTTTCTTTCTTCCCTTCCTATTTTTCTCTCTTTCCTCTCTTTGTTTCTATTTTAAGTGAAAACAACCCAAAAAGACTAAAATACCCCTACACTCAATTTTCTCGCAAACGTTCCCACAACGCGATAAAACATAATAACGATAAACATAAAACATTTATCAAGAATAAAATAATATAAAGACCAAAAATAATTAAATCGACTCGATTAAATAAATCTAACAAAAATCGGGGCGTTACAACTCTCCCCCACTTAGAAATTTTCGTCCTAAAAAATATTACCTGAAACGAACAACTCCGGATACGACTCCAGCATCCGACTCTCCAACTCCGGATACGACTCCAGCATCCGACTCTCCAACTCCCAAGTTAAATTGCCCTCAACAGCGCCTCCCCACACTACTTTCACAAGCGCAATATCCTTGCCTCTTAACCGCTTCAACTCGCGATCTAAAACCTTCATCGGTAATGCCTCAACCGTAAGGTTCTCCCTTACCTCAACCTCATCCATCAGAATCACATGCGACGGATCCGGAACATACTTCCGAAGCTGTGAAACATGGAACACATCATACAAATTCAAAAGACTCGGTGGCAACGCCACCCGATAAGCCACAGCACCCACTCTCGCGGATATTTGGTAAGGACCAATAAACCGAGAAGTAAGTTTCTTCGACTTCAATGCACGACCAACACCCGTCACTGGCGTAACTCTCAAAAATACATGATCGCCTTCTCGAAACTCAAGATTTTTCCTCCTTCGATCATGATAACTCTTCTGCCTACTCTGAGAAGCCTTCATATTCTCACGAATAAGTTTCACCTTTTCCGTAGTTTGTTGAATTAACTCTGGTCCAACCACCGAACTCTCACCAGATTCATGCCAACACAAAGGTGTTCGACATCTCCTTCCATACAACGCTTCAAAAGGTGCCATTCCAATACTCGAATGGAAACTGTAGTTATACGTGAATTCAACCAACGAAATATAACTATCCCAAGCACCGCCTTGCTCAAGGACACAAGCTCTCAGTAAATCTTCCAACGACTGGATAGTTCTCTCGGTCTGACCATCCGTCTGCGGATGATAAGCCGAACTCAATCTCAACTTGGAACCTAACGCCTTTTGCAAACTTTCCCAAAATCTGGAAGTAAACCTCAGATCTCGATCTGAAACAATACACAACGGAACACCATATAGCTTCACAATCACACGGATATAAATTTCAGCCAACTTCTCCAGAGAAAAACTGATGTCAATCGGAATGAAATGTGTCGATTTAGTCAGCCTATCCACAATCACCCAAATGGCATTATGTCCCCTCTGTGTATTCGGAAATCCTGTCACAAAATCTATAGAAATGATGTCCCATTTCCACTCGGGAATATCCAACAGTTGTAAAAATCCACTAGGCTTCTGATGTTCTACCTTTGACTTTTGAGACGTCAAACACGCATAAATAAACTGAGCCACATCCCTCTTTAATCCGGACCACCAAAAGATCTTCTTCAAATCTTGATACATCTTATTAGCTCCCGGATGTATACTCAAACTACTCCGGTGTCCTCCCTCTAAAATCATCTTTTTCAATTCCGAATCATCAGGAATACAAATTCTACCACGGAATCTCAAAACACCCTGATCATCCACTTTAAAGTCACCATCCACACCTTTATCTCCAACCGTCATCAAATCAACAAATTTCACATCCAGCTTCTGTTTCTCGCTAACGGTCAACAGAAAATCATTAGTAACCTTTAACATACCAAGCGTCACGCCATCAGACGTCAATTCACACACCAAACTCAAATCCCTAATTTCTTCCAAAAGTTCCCACTCTTTAACCATCAAAGCAGACATATGTAAAGATTTCCAGCTTAACGCATCGGCTACCACATTAGCTTTACCAGGATGGTAATTCAAGCTAAAATTGTAGTCCTTCAAAAATTCCAACCATCTCCGTTGCCTCAAATTCAACTCCTTCTGATCAAACAAGTATTTCAAACTCTTATGATCACTAAAGACTTCGAATCTCGCACCGTAGAGACAATGCCTCCAAATTTTCAACACAAAAACCACTGTCGCTAATTCTAAATCATGAGTAGGGTAGCTTTTCTCATGAACCCTTAATTGCCTCGAAGCATAAGCCACCACCTTACATTCCTACATCAACACTCCACCTAAACCAATCAAAGACGCATCGCAATACACCACAAACGGTTCACCAGGATTCGGTAAGATCAAAATCGGAGCTGTAGTCAATCTTCTCTTCAGCTCACTAAAACTTTCCTCACACTGAATATCCCAAATGAACGCCTTACCTTTACAAGTCAGCTGGGTCAAAGGAAGTGCTAACTTGGAAAAGCCTTCAATGAATCTTCGATAATATCCAGCCAAACCCAAAAAGCTTCTAATTTTAGGAACAGATCTAGGAGCCTCCCATTGTAGAACTACATCTACTTTGGATGGATCCACAGCAATACCGCTACTTGAAATTACATGCCCAAGAAAACTCACTTCTGACAACCAGAACTCACACTTGGACAACTTGGCATAAAGTTTCTTTTCCTTCAAAATTTGCAATACAATACACAAATGCTCCGCGTGTTCCTCCCGAGACTTAGAATAAATCAAGATGTCATCGATAAACACAACCGCAAATTGATCCAATTGCTCATGGAAAATACAGTTCATATACTCCATAAACACTCCCGGCGCATTAGAAACCCCGAACGACATCAAGGAATATTCGTAATGTCCGTATCGTGTCCTAAAATCCGTCTTCTGAATATCTTCCTTTCACTCTAATCTGATGATAACCTGACCTCAAATCAATTTTACTAAACACACACGCACCTACCAACTGGTCCATCAGATCATCAATTCTCGGAAGAGGATACTTATTCTTAATCGTCACCTTATTCAGCTGGTGATAATCAATACACAATCGCATACTTCCATCTTTCTTCTTCACCAATAAAACTGGAGCACCCCAAGGCGGTACACTCGGCCTCACAAACCGCTTCTCTAACAATTCATTCAACTGATTCTTCAACTCAACCAACTCAGATGCCGACATACGATATGGTGCCATAGATACAGGTCTAGTACCAGGAACTAGATCTATAGAAAACTCCACCTCTCTTTCTGGCGGCACATAAAAAATATCCTCCGGAAACACCTCTGGAAACTCACACACGACTGGAAACACATCAATTACAACTTGATTATCCACCGTCAACGACGCAAATAACCCGAACAACTGAGCTTCATCCGCCAAAAGTTTCTTCAACTCTTTGGTAGATAAGAAACTCGATTCCTCGTCTTCCTCAAGAGAAGGAAATCGTACCAACTTATGATAACAATCGATTTGAACTCGATTGAACTGCAACTAATTCATACCCAGAACCACGTCTAAACCCTCCAACGGCAGACACACCAAATCCAAAGCAAAATCCTTACCATAAATGGTCAAAGGACAACTTAAACAAACCAAAGAAGTAGTTACTGACCCCATTGCTGGAGTATCGATAACCATCTCTCCACCCATCGAAGACAACAAAAGATTCAAACGCTGTGCACACTCAGACGAAATAAACGAATGAGTCGCTCCGATATCAATAATAGAAACTAAAGGCATACTATTAATAAAATAAGTACCTCTGATCAGACGATCTGCACTAGTAGTCTAAGTTCCTGCCAATGCAAATACTTTCCCCCCAGCTTGAGCTTGCTTTGGTTTCAGACACTTCGTACTAACACGATCGGGTTCACCACAGTTGAAACACTTCACCACATTCCTCTTACAATCAGCTGCGACGTGTCCTAAACCTCCACAATTGGAACACTTCCTCATATCCTTTCTACATTCAAACTGACGATGTCCTAAGTCACCACACCTAAAACATCTCAGAGGATTATTCATACCTCCCCCACTTGGCCTTTTATCAAAATTAGCCCTTTGCTTACCCTTGTCAGCTGGTGACACATAAGGACCCCCACGAAATGATTGATTTCTTTTCCTTTCGTTCACACTCTTATAATGAATAGAACGAGCTTTGCTATCCTCCTCATAAATCCTACAACAATCCACCAAATCTGGAAACCTCCTGATTCTTTGATAACTAATTGTCTGCTTGATCTCGGGACGCAACCCATTCTCAAACTTCACACATTTGGAAAACTCCGCAGTTGCTTCAGCATAATGTGGATAAAACTGAACAAGCTCCACAAACTTAGCAGTGTAATCAATAACAGACATGTTACCTTGTTTCAACTCCAAGAACTCTATCTCTTTCTTTCCTCTTACATCTTCAGGAAAATACTTCCTCAAAAACTCACTGCTAAACAAAGCCCAAGTGACCACCTCACCTGTAGCTTCCCACACGTGACGCGCACTAACCCAACAATCATCAGCCTCCTTCTGCAACATGTGAGTACCCAGTCTCACCTTATGTTCCTCAGGACAGTCCATCACTCGAAAGATTCTTTCAATCTCCTTAAGTCAAATCTGAGCACCATCAGGATCATGTCTTCCTTTGAAGACAGGCGGTTTGTTCTTCCTGAACTCATCATTACCACCAGCATTAGGAACATTTCGCACAGCCTGAGCCATAGCTTGCATAGCAGCAGCAAGAGCAGCATCATTCCTACCAGCCATATTCTGTTCATCCAATAACAGTAACTATGGTTAAACAATCAACTCGCAAGAACACAACTGCCGCACACCAAACAACTTGGTCAAAACGACCGACACGGACTGACACAGACACAAACTGACACAAACTGGCTCTGATACCACTTAATGTAACACCCTCATTCTATACCCCAAGCTATTAAAGCGATAACAATTAATCAGAGTATAATTAAAACATTCATGGCATAAAAGGGAGCGTCACATCAACGTGAGGAAATAAAACAACCTGCTCATATAGATATGCAACAATTAGGTAGCAACATAAGCAGAGGAACTCAGATCCTATCACCCACAATTCAGATACAGAATAAAAGCGGAAAATCTGCAACTGAAATCTCATAGATATAAACATAAAAGTTTGTCTGTTTTATACAAGGTATACATGTACATCCAAAAAGATATATATACATGTACACACATAGTCACACAATGATCTCCCCGACTACCCGGTGCTACATATCAGAGCCGACCGACAAAAGAATGAAGACATAATCTTCACAAAAAGACCTCCAGCATCTAATCTGCAATGCCTCATAGAGCATTCAAAATAGCAGAAGGGTGAGAAACACAATTATAATATAGTTGCATACAATTATGTAATAACATACAATACACATGCAAAACATTCTCACCTCGACAAACACCATAGTTCAAATACAAAACATAACGATTCATATCTCACACATCCATCACAAAGGCATATCAATCATGCTTAACAAATTCATCACCAATATATATATATATATATATATATATATATATATATATATATATATATATATATATATATATATATCAACTCATCAATTCCATTCACAAATCCCACACATAATTAATCCATTCATGACTTATGTAAATGCACAGAGACCAACACAACGACTCTATGCAAATGCGGTACCATTCCATCCATCATTCTCACATTAATTCACTCAAGAATTATTGGAATCATCGCTTGTTACTTAGTGTAATTTCCCGTCGGGCAAACGATGTTCCCCGTCGCTTTAGGTCCTCTTTGTATAAGGCACACGACGTTTATGGATCACTTTAGGTCCTCTTTGTATAAGGCACACAATCCAATCGCTTTAGGTCCTCTTTGTATAAGGCACACGATCGTCTAACGTGGCTTTAGGTCCTCTTTGTATAAGGCACACGACCGTTACAGCAGATTCCTCTGGAATCGTTTCGTCGCTCACACCCACTAGGGCACACGACATCACAAGAATGCATATCATGATGATTGGCATACAATGACTCATGACAATCAAATGCATATACAACCATGTGAATCATCTCGATATCCATAATCATGCATATACAATCAAACCCAACATAATGCATTCACTTGCCCTAAGGCCACAAATCATCATCACAACATTCACATCACATGCATTCACATCATATAACAACACACAAGTTATACATTATATATCCAAAGCATATTACATGATAACACATCAATCGCCCACAACTACGACGATAAAAGTCGACAAAATGACACGATTCCAAATTCCCGACATAATTAAATCGGCCACCAATCTCAAAAACTACTTATATAAGAAAGAACATTTCATAAGCTTTCCAATAGTACAAAGAACATCCCGATCCGAGTTACGGATCAAAAGTTACGAAATTTAGAAAACAAATTTAATTTTTGAAGTTCCAAGTCGCGCTAAGCGGGCTCCTCCCCGCGCTGAGCGCGCTCCTCACTGCCTAGTGAGGTTGTGAATTTTCAAGACTGCGCTAAGCGCGCAGACCCCGCGCTGAGCGCGCACTACAAAATTTAGAAAAATGAACTCTTCGCAAATCCAACCCAAAAATCCTATTTTTCATCCTAAATCAATTCCAACAGCAAAACAAGCATCAGCAATTGTTCATAAACACAGTGTGATCATACAACACGATTTATATCGATTTCTGACCGTGAAACCATCGATTTCTACTCGTTTATCTCATTTCGACCTATATTTGAAAAACTAGTAAACAATCCAACACACCCATACATAATCATACACAAACATAGCATAATCGAGTTTCGTACCCTTACCCGATTAATCGTGCTTCGAAGTGTCGGTTGAATCGATTCCTAAACTTTCAAGTTTTTCCTCTTTTTCTTCTTTTCTTTCTCTTTTCCTTCTTTTCTTTCTTCCCTTCCTATTTCTCTCTCTTTCCTCTCTATGTTTCTATTTTAAGTGAAAACAACCCAAAAAGACTAAAATACCCCTACATTCAATTTTCTCGCAAACATTCCCACAACGCGATAAAACATAATAACGATAAACATAACACATTTATCAAGAATAAAATAATATAAAGACCAAAAATAATTAAATCGACTCGATTAAATAAATCTAACAAAAACCGGGGCGTTACAAGGATAGGCTCCAATCCAGAAATAAACTGGGGGAGAGATTGCTCAGACGATACATTTCCGGATGAGGAAAGAACTGACAACTTTAGCGGTGGGAGGACGTTTATCACTTGGGGATGAAAATGACTAGAGTGATGCTAATGCAACATGAATATGAATATGAATCAATTATGCATGATGTATGTATGTTTATGCTGACAAAACAGACGTGACATACGGACTGGTGAATGAACACGACTGGATACTCGGCCATTGGGGGGGATAAAAAGTATCATTGGTTCAGTGATAGTAATCCTTTCTTGCTTACGAGGGGTAGAACCTACTGGGGGTGAAAGAACCATCAATTGGTCTTTAGAGGTAAGAACTCTGCCGGGGATATCAGACGGGTCATTACATATGAAACAGTTGATCCTTCATTCAGGTGTACTGGTTTAAAAAGGAGTACGTTGATTCTGCATTTTGAGGTTTAATCACTTTCGGAGAAGCCATTGATGTTGCTTTTTGTGTTTAGTAGTAAAAAAGAATTGACATCTTTAATTTTAAAAGAAGAAGAAAATTTGACAAGTAAATTCATTTTTGTTTTGTTCCAAGAATCGTTGATCATATTAAAAATGTCATTCTGTAAAGCAAAATAAATGAGAATTGCAAACAAAAGCACTAGGGCTCAAATTTTATTGATAGAATGGTAATCAGCCAAGCGCATGATCCCATAGAGCATTACAAAGTTTAGAAAATGGTAATTTAAAAGGAAAGGGGCTACATTGAAACATAACGACCGTTATCCTTCTACCAACTTTGAATTCTGGATATTTTGAGCTTCTGTCGAAGGTGACTTTGACTGGAGTCTTTCGGCGGATGGTGTTACCGCTGGGGATTTAACCTTGTCGGACGTAGTAACTTGCCATGAATCCCTAATTTTTTCCTAGATTTCCTTTTGAGGTTTTCAATTCATCAGAATGATTTTTTCTTGTGTCTATAATTCTTTCCTGGACCGCCCTTTCGGCTTTTCAATCCACCAATACGTTTTTTTTATTTAGGCGAAGTATTTCTTGACTACATCAACATTTGTGGGGTAGGTGAACTCCTCTCCATCCATGGTTGCGAGTCTCAAGGCACCGCCTGAGAAGGCTTTCTTAACAACGTAAGGGCCATCATAATTCGGAATCCGTTTACCCCGGGAACCAGTGAGGAATGATTGTATTTTCTTGAGCACGAGGTCTCCTTTTCTGAAGACACGGGGTCAGACCTTTTTGTCGAACGCTTTCTTCATTTTTTGCTGATATAACTGACCATGAAACAAAGCCGTCATTCTTTTTTCTTCGATCAGATTCAAGTCATCGTGTCGACTTTGACACCATTCAGCTTCTGTTAGCTTAGCTTCCATCAATACCCTGATTGATGGTATCACTACTTCTCTGGGGAGCACTGCTTCCATGCCATATACTAGAGAGTAAGGGGTTGCCCCTATTGAAGTGCGGACATATGTGTGATAACCGTGAAGAGCAAAGGGTATCATCTCGTGCCAGTCTTTGTAGGTTACAACCATCTTTTAAACGATCTTCTTGATGCTCTTGTTAGCTGATTCTACGGCTTCATTCATCTTAGGCCGGTAGGGAGATGAGTTATGGTGTTCGATCTTGAACTCAGAACACAACTCTTTCATCATCTTGTTGTTCAACTTGGATCCATTATCAGTAATGATCTAGCTTGGAACACCATAACGGAAAATGAGATTGTTCTTGATAAATCGGACCACCACTTGGCGGGTTACATTGGTATTTGACACTGCTTCAACCCACTTGATGAAGTAGTCAATAGCTACCAAGATGAACTGATGTCCGTTTGAAGCATTGGGTTCAATCATGCCAATCATGTCGATTCCCCATATAGAAAAAGGCCATGGAGAAGAAAGAACTTTGAGATGGGTTGGCGGTACATGGAATTTGTCAGCGTATATCTGACACTTATGACACCTCCTCATGTACGTGTAGCAATCGGATTCCATCGTCAGCCAATTGCTCTCAGAATTTTGCTTGCCATCGTGTGTCCATTGGCATGAGTGCCAAAGGATCCTCCGTGAATCTCTTTCATCAACATGTTTGCTTCTTTTCTGTCTACGCATCTGAGCAAAACCATGTCGAAGTTTCTCTTATACAGTGTATCATTGTTCAGGAAGAAGCTTCCAGCCAGTCTTCTGAGAGTCTTCCTATCTTTTCTTGATGCCCCAGGCGGGTACTGTTGTCTTTGAAGAAAGCACTTGATATCATGATACCATGGTTTATCGTCGATGACTGCTTCAATCGTGAAGATGTAAGCGGGCCTTTCGAGGCGCATTATGTTAATCTTAGGTACGTCATTCCAATGATTTGCATCAATCATGGAAGAGAGAGTGGCTAGTGCATCAACCATGTGGTTTTCTTCACGAGGAATGCGATGAAACTCGATTCTGTTGAAGAATGGTAACAACCTTCTCGCGTAGTCTTTGTAAGGAATTAATCTTGATTGGTATGTATTCCACTCTCCTTTGATCTGATTGATAACCAGGGCTGAGTCTCCATACACTTCCAAATTCTTAATCCTTAAGTTAATTGCTTCTTCGAGATCCATGATACAAGCTTCGTATTCGGCCTCGTTGTTTGTGCATTTGAATGTTAGTGGGCGGTGAAAGGAGTATGGGTACCCTGAGGTGTTACGATGATTGCCCTAATCCCGTTTCCATAAGTGTTGACGGCTTCGTCGAAAATTAGTCCCCATTGGGAACCTGGTTCTGGCCCTTCACTGGGTAGCAGTTCATCGCAATCTTTAATTTTTAAGAACATGACATCTTCATCTGGGAAGTCAAATCCGATTGATTCTTGATCGTCAATTGGTTGATGAGCCAAATGATCGGCCAAAATACTTCCTTTGACGACTTTCTAAGCATGGTACTCGATGTCGTATTCTGACAACATCTGCCAACAGGCAATCCTTCCTGTGAGAGAAGGCTTTTCAAAGACGTACTTGATCATATCAATTTCAGAGATTAACCAAGTAGTGTGACAAATTATGTACTGGCACAGACGTTTACCTGCCCAAGCCAGAGCGCAGCAAGTTTTCTCGAGCATAGTGTACCGAGTTTCATAGTCCGTGAACTTCTTGCTTAAGTAATAAATGGCATACTCTTTTCTTTTTGTCTCGTCTTGCTAGCCAAGTACACAACCCATGGAGTCTTCCAAGACTGTTAGGTAGATGATCAGTGGTCTTCCTTCCACTGGAGGAGACAGAATTGGTGGATTCAACAGATATTCTTTGATGCTGTCGAAAGCTTTTTGGCAATCTTCCGTCCATACGCAACTTTGATTCCTTCTAAGTAGTTTGAAGATCGGCGCGCATGTTGCAGTCATGAGGGATATGAATCTTGAGATCTAATTCAGACGTCCCAAAAATCATCTGACTTGTTTTTCAGTCTTTGCTGAAGGCATTTCTTGAATGGCCTTGACCTTGTCAAGAGCAACCTCAATTCCTTTCTGGCTAACGATGAATCCCAAGTATTTTCCTGAGCAAACACCGAACCTGTACTTATTGGGATTCAAGCGGAGTTTGTATTTTCTCAAACACTTGAATAACTTTGATAGGTGTTCCACATGTTCTTCTTCTGTTTTAGATTTGGCAATCATGTCATCGACGTACACTTCGATTTCTTTGTGCATCATGTCGTGAAACAGAGTTGCCATGGCCCTTTGATAGGGCTCCCCTGCGTTCTTTAGACCGAACGACATTACCTTGTAACAAAAGGTGCCCCATAGGGTGATGAATGAACTTTTCTCCATATCTTCCGGTGCCATTTTTATTTGATTATAGCCCGAGAATCCATCCATGAAGGAGAAGACTTTGAATTTTGATGTACTGTCTACCAGCATTTCAATGTGTGGCAGGGGGAAGTCATCTTTTGGAATGGCTCTGTTCAGATCCCTGTAGTCTACACACATTCTGACTTTTCCATCCTTTTTCAGAACTGTCACTATGTTGGCCAACCATTAAGGATATTCTGAGGTGGCGAGGAAACCTGCATCGATCTGCTTCTGCACTTCCTCCTTAATTTTGATGGCCATATTTGGATGAGTCCTTCTCAGTCTTTCTTTTATCGAAGGACATTCTATTTTCAGCAGTAAGTGATGTTTCACGATGCTGGTATCCAACCTGTGCATGTCCTGATAGGACCAAGCAAATACATCTGGAAACTCTTTGAGAACTTTTATCAAGTCTTCTCTGACAGTTGGACTGAGCAGTGCTCCAATCTTAACTTCTTTCTTTTCTTCTTCTAAACCCAAATTGACAGTTTCCAACGGCTCTTTGTGAGGCTCAATAGACATTTCCTCTTATCTGAGTAGTCGGGAGATCTCTTCTGGAATTTCTTCATCCTCTTCTTCTTCAGCTTTAAATACCGGGAATTCAAAGTTGGGAGAAGGCATTGGATCATATATTTCAATGGGGTTTAAACAAGCAATCTGCATGACGTGATGATTCATTTTTTAGAAGAGACAGAGAGAATGCAAGAGTGTGTGTAATGTATTTTCTGAAAAATGCTTGTTTTTATTTTGGGTTGTTTTTTAGGATTACCATTTTCTGAAAAAAAAATGAAAAGTGAAAACAACAATAAATGCGGGAATGACAAAATGACATTATTTATTCATGATTTATCGATTATTGAAATACAACCCTATAAAACAAAACTCTGTCACTTTGGGCGAAGCGAAGAGGGACATTTACAGAAAAGCGAGCCCTTATAAAAACATCTATTTCACCCGAGTAAGGTGAAAGGCCAACACAAAGATGGTAATTACTTTAACTTATGGACGACTTTTGGGACATCGACAGCAACCCGATGGCGGCGAACTCCTCTGTGAATCACAAAGTCTGGTACTTCCCTTCTTGGTTTGTCTTCAGAAATGACATTGATTTCTGGTGGAGTAGGATCATTGGAGTCTTCTTCCCATGCAGAGTTGTCATAGGAGAATTCTTCTGTCGCATCTTCCATGGTGTTTTCACTCTCAAGGGAATCTCCCCAACCTGTTGGATGGATATCCTCAAGCCTGATACGAGAGATTTCGGGAGCAGTCTATTTGACTAGGAAGTCATACTTGCCGCTTGGCTGTCCTAAGGTGTCCCATGTTTCTGTGGGAATGGATGAGTCATCTTCCTCAATGACGTTGATTTTAGGAAATGCGTGGTTAACGAACTCTCGTCCTGCGATCCTCGCGAATTCATTAGCATGGTTTTGTACACTCTCAGAGTATGCGGGGTAATGATTCCATGACTCTGGGGGAGCAAGTGTATTCCTTTCAAGATCATTCAGTCGATAGACATTGTCCGACTGACTCTTTTGCCCCAAGTCTTCCGTGTATGGCTTCCAGATAGGTAAGTCATCCAGGGTATCATAATAATCGTAGTCAAAGTTGTCTTTCATTAGATTATCTTCCTCTAATGAATTGGGTGGAGCACGTCATCCTTCAGGATCACAATCTCCATAGATCATACGGACGTCCGATCTTGGTATATATCTCAGGCTCTTCTTTGGAAAATAGAATAACATGCACGCTTTTTCCTGAGACATATAACCGTCATGGTTAAGGTAAGATTTCCACTCTTCATCCACATCGGAGGAGTCGTTTCCTTCGATGGTGTGTACTTCTTGAGATACTGGGTGGAGGAAGCCTCCGCTGTGGAAGAAATCCTAAATGGGATGAAAACTTTCATCCTTCTTTGTAGTCTGGGTACAAGTCGGAGAGAAACTAAAACCTTTTCTTATCTTGTTATTCGTAGGAGTTATAATCTGTCTCCATCCTTTTATGTCACCACTCTCGATCACTTTGAGAGCTTCTTTGTATGAGGAAATAGACGTCCCTCTTTCTGGTTGATTCTCATTGCTCATCGAGAGTGGTTGAAACTGAGTTCCAACAACCTCTTCTGGTTCTACGCAGGAGAATGATGATAGGTTGCTCATGATTAAGGCCTGCTCTCCGTATAATGTGACTAATTTGTCATTCTTGACGAACTTCAGTTTCTGGTGAATTGTCGAAGTGACTGCTCCAGCTTCGTGTATCCAAGGTCTTCCTAATAAACAGCTGTATGCAGCCCGGATGTCCATGACCTGGAAAGTAACTTCGAAAGTGTGAGGACCGATGCTTATGGGAAGATCGACTTTGCCGATAACTGTTTTTCTAGATCCGTCAAAGGCTTTGACGATAATCTCGCTGCCTCTCATCGGAGTTCCTTGAAACGATAGTCGTACCAAAGTTGATTTTGGGATAACATTCAAAGATGATCCTGGGTCTACCAGTACGCTGGCTAAAGCATCGTCTTGGCAGTTGACTGTAATGTTGAGTGCCATATTTTGGTTCTTGCCTTCTTCTGGCAGTTCTTCATCACTGAATCCCAAGTTGTTGCAGGAAGTGATGTTGGAGATGATGCTGTTAAATTGTCCTACCGTCACATCTTGTTCCATAAAGGCTTGTTCTAAGACCTTCTGTAGAGCTTCCCTGTGAGCTTCTGAACTAAGCTGGAGAGATAGCACAGAGATTCGAGACAGAGTTTGCAATAATTGGTCCACAATGTTGTACTCGCTTTTTTGGATGAGCTTCAGCATCTCATCATTGTTCTTTACAGGTTCTGGATTACTGTATTGACCGACAGGTTGATTAGGAACTTCTGTTTGAGGTTCTTTTTCTTTGGCAGGTTCTCCAACTCCTCTGTTGAAGATCCGACCGCTCCGGGTAACTTGACTGATGTCGGCAATGTTTACAACGGAGGATAATGGAGTTTCTTTTCCATTTTCGATGGTCATTGCACCGTACTTGTATGGGATAACCTTTTCTGATTTGTGCAGTATTGGACCTGGCAGGTAGATAACTGTCGCATCTGCGAAAATCAACCGGCGGAAAAGAACAGAAGAGTCGCCACCAAACGTTATTTATCCCAATGCAGGGAAAGTATACGATCGAAGAAACCTGGAGAGGGAGAAGACATGGTCATCTGAACCATAGTCCGAGTTCAGGAGTCGGTTACGCGAGCGGAAGGTATTAGCACCCCCATGCGTCCATCTTACTCGATGGGATCCACGCTTGTTGTTATCGATCAAAGGGTGTAGGGTACCTGAAGCTCAACTGCTGACTGGAAACGGGGAAGCGGGGAAGAAAAGAAAAAGTGACACGATAGGACATCGTCGTCCAAGGCCTACGTATTCCCTCGAGAGCGATGTAATACCCTAATTTTTACCCCTAAGATCCCACATATCATTTTCATCTCCTACCACAAATAGGATCACCGGTATCCGTGTGTTTTTATTACTTGCTTTATGTTTGTTTATATTTACTAACCTCTAACCAAAATACCAAAAATATTTTGCAATTTTTGCCCGTTTCTTCTTCTCTGTATGATTAGGGTTTTGCAGGGAGATTGATGGCAAAGGTATGGCTTGGAATTAAGTGTGGCTATTCAGTTATGGTCAGGATCAAATGGAAGCTTGACCTAATCTTGGTCAAACTATCATGGCTGCTTCAATTCCAAGTATTTGCATCAGTGGTCTATTTCTCAAGAAGTGAATGTCCAAGGTCAAGTGGTCTTACATTGGAATTCATCGGGCTTTCAAGCAGTGTTCTGTGAGAAGTTTGGTCTAGGTTATCACGATCAAGATCCATCAGTCCAGGTTGTGTCCATCTGTGGATTTATTTTTCCAGAGATTGATTCAGACAAATTCAAAGTGATTCAAAATTTATTTCATTCAGAGGATTATGGCAAAGATTAAAGTTGATGGTTGATGCTTCAGATACAAGTTATTCAGTGGTCCAAGTTTGTTCAGTCATTTTAATCAGATACTTTGAGGAAAAAGTTTAGAATTGGTTTTGGGTTGAAATCAAGATTTTTATCCATTTACAAGCTTATCCAAAAATCCACTTTTCATATCCATTATTTTTTCAATTATCCTCTTCATTTTTTTTCATCCATATCCATTTCAATATCCATTATCCAATTCCTACAAAAAAAACCATTTTCTTCATATCCATTTTTTTCCATTTTTCAAATTATCCATTAAACCAATCTTATCTTGTTCTTAGTTTTCATCCATTCCAATATCTTATTAAATAGTAGATATGAAACATTTCACAATGATGGTTCGCTAAGTTTAGAAGGTGACGCAATAAAATCAACATGTGAAGTTTTTGAGAGCATCCTCTCTGCTACTGCTGGGATATCAAATGAGCTTCTTTTGTCAGTCACATCTCTTTTGTTTCTTGTGCTTAGAGGATTATCCTTTGAATTTATGAGGAATATTGTGCTTAAACATGCTGATTTGATCCTGATGACAAGGCTAATAATGAACATCTTCAGAAGTATGTTAAGACTGTTATTTTTGCTATGGGACCAGAGAAATTTCTCACACTTGAAGAAGTGTATTACTGGAGCATCACTTGCTTACTACATGGAACATACCATTCCTCTTGCAAAGTCCTTTAAGGAGTCTAGCCTTGTGAACACACTGTGTTTTTTTTTTGTAGGACTCAAAAATATCTAATGTATTGTCTCCTCTTTTTTCATTCATTCCGAAGTTACGCAAGTGGCGAGATTGTTAATTATATGGCTATTAATGTTCAGAGGGTGGGCGATTATGCTTGATATTTTCATGACATGTGGATACTTCCTCTGCAGATTATTCTCGATAGGGATGCTCATGGACGGTTAATTTTCATAACCAATTCATAACCATAAATAATTCATATGGTATAACTGGTTATTAAAACCAATTGTCATAACCGGTTTTCATCTTTTAAAATGATTATAAATCGATTATTAACCAGTTATATTCATAACCAATTTTATAATTAGTTTTGATTTAATTGTATTTTAAAATCGATTTTTTCAAGAATTTTTTTTTCAAAAAAAATATTTATGTTCAAAAATAAAAAATATTTTTTTAAAATTTTTGGAATTTTTTTTTATTTTAAAATAATAAATTTTTTAAATTTTTTGAAAAAAAAATTATTTATTGAAAAAAATTTAAAAATAATTTTTTTTAAAAACATAATAATTTTATTTTTCAAAAAACATATTTTTTCAAAAAAATTATTTTTTTCACAAAAAATATTTTTTTTCCAAAAATAAAAATATTATTTTTTAAAAAAAAATGATTTTTTTTCAAAAAAAATATTTTTTTCAGAAAAAAAATATTTTATTTTCAAAAAAAGAATAATTTTTTTTTCAAAAACAATATTTTTTTCAGAAAAAAAAATATTTTTTTTTGAAACAAATTTTCAAAGTGTTTTTTTTTTAATAAAAAAATTGACTAATTTGGTTTTTATTTTGGATATGAATGTCCAAATTATGGATTTGGTTAAAACCATATTAAAAATATATCCAAAATATGAATTTGGTTAAAACCATATTAATAATTAAACGGTTTTTAATAACCGGATTTGAATATGAATGTGGATTATTTAAATAACCGGTTTATTTGAGCATCCCTAATTCTCGCCCTTGCAATTTTGTATAAGAATGACGGAAATGCTTCCATTGCCATACTTGTTGACACAGTCATTTCATGCCATGCTCCTAGCTGTTGTGTTACGAAACAAGCCATCAACCACCCCATCCAGATACCAAATACCTAAACCACGTATTTTTAGTACTTAAAGTGGAATGGTCTCCTTTGGATGAT
This sequence comes from Lathyrus tuberosus, assembly GCA_022829125.1. Classification (NCBI taxonomy): domain Eukaryota; kingdom Viridiplantae; phylum Streptophyta; class Magnoliopsida; order Fabales; family Fabaceae; genus Lathyrus; species Lathyrus tuberosus. The sequence goes on along the minus strand of JALAZF010000052.1, from coordinate 248,007 downwards.
CAAGAATATTTGTGTGTTAGTAGTATATCGCAAGAACAAAAAATCCATGGTGAAATCTTCAGACGATGTATGGGTGGAAGTTGCGCACTTAAAGCCAACAAATATTTTTGCTTTGCCATGTGTCATTCTATACTGATTGATCATTTGATTGGCACACAATACTTCAACTATATTTTCTGTACAAGGACCAACTCCTTTGGCAGCATGTATTGAGAGGAACTACGGCACGTGATGCCAGAAACCGACTTCAATCTCCTTGATACATTCCACTGCGCGTTGGCAACTGACAACAACTAATGGGTGATTGGCTATGCTTTGACCTTAAACAGTTTGGATGTTTACTCACTCGTGTCTTATAGATTGTTTTGATTTCACACTGATTGGAAGTAATCATCTGTCTTGAGTTGTTGCATTGCTGCAGGCAAGAATGAGGTCTTTGCGTCTTAGTAAGGTTCGTTTAGGCAAACTTTATATGGAGGAGCCGGGATTGTGGCAAACGCCTTAGTTGTAGGATACGTTATTGTCCGGGGTTATGCCGTGTTGGGGACTGTTCTCCATGTAAGATCCAAATTCAAAATCTATCAGTGGAGATCTGTTTTTGATATGATGTCATCTTGCCAAAAGATAGAACTAGGTTCTTAGCCCGCGTTGTTTGATGAGGTGAGGGATCAGTATGAGAACAATGCTAAAATCTGGAGCAGAATGGCAAAAGTAGGACTTTACAAGCTGTTAAATTTGAAAAGTAACATTGGAAATGGGCTTCCTATTGTGCATCAGAGAAAAATAACAGAGATGTGTTGGATATGGTAGTAGACTGGATTAGTACTGCTTATTTTCTTGTAGTTCTATCCCAATTATGCAAGGCCAGTGCAAGCCTGGCCTGATCTTCTTGTCATTGCTCGCCTTAGACAATGGCAACCACTAGTTTCAAGTGTATGACATTTTCTTGCTTCACTCACTTTTCACTCTTCAACCATAGTGTTCCTCTTTGCATTCCGGTTTTCGATCAAACGATTCAAACCCCCCAAAAACCAAAATGAATGTGAATAAGAGAGAAGGAAGCCAAGAACCTGTTCGATTCGACAAGATAATTGCGCCTATCAAGGAACTCAGTCATGGATTGAACCCTGAGCACAGTGATCCCACTTTGGTTTCTCATAAAGTTTGCGCCGGTATCTACAAGGGTGTTACCACCTTTTATCTCGATGAACTCGCAGCTGAAAATGTCGCTGACATGACGGTTATCCATCATGGCTATGCTACCTTGGCTGTAAGGATTTCTGTTTCTAATCTGCACAAGCTAGCGTATTTAAAATGAAGACTACATGTGGTACATGTAAAGGAACCGACAAAATTGTATTGAGTTTCTGCAAGTAATGAAGCGGCGCCTTCAAACATGGAAGCAACTGAATAATATGTTGAATTCAACTCATCAACCTTTGCGGCCAGAGTACAAAAATACATCAACTTGTCTGCTGCTATCACAATGTTGAATTTTCAATTTAAATTCAGCATGTCACAAGATTGTTTTCAATGGCGTGTTAAAGGTGGTAATCGAGAAAATTGTCAACCAACTCAACAAAGTGGACAAGCTCACGTCAAGCCTCACGTTGAACTAAGCCATATTTCCAAGCTCCAGCCATCAAGCCATATGAGCCATAAACTCATTCTAATCCACGTCACAAATAAATTGAGCTGCAAGTGAAATCCCAAAATGACACAAAAATATTGGCAGCAAGTCACACGCGGTTCACACAACACACATCAATTCAAAATGCAGAGAAAATTCAAAAACGGCAAATCATTTTCACTCCTCTCCATCTATAAATAGAACAATCCTCTCATTTATTTCCTCAAGCTTTTGAAGCCAAAACCACTCCGCGAAATTTCCTCCAAAGCCAATCTTCCGAAACCCTTTTTACACCGTTCGAACCTCACTCTTCTCCCATTTCAGTTCCTATTTCAACCTTCACTTTGAATCAAATTTCAAGCAAGAAGAGTAGTAGAAGAATAAGAAGAAGTTTTGTTTCATCATTTACCTGAGTTTGAAGGTAGTTTGAAGCTTCACCGTCATTTTCGATCCGACATTTTTCGTTGTGATTCTTTGAATTGCTGATACGGTTGAGTAGGGATTTTGATTCCGATCACAACCGCAAATGTTTTGGGTCCCGTCGCACTAATTTGTTGAAGCTACGAATTGCTAGCTATGTATGAATAGTGACGCGAGCTTGGTGAAGAAGATGATGAACTTGTTTTGATTCTCTCATTTCTATTTTCGTTTTTTTTCTTCTTTCAGATTCGTTTTTTTTTTAAATAAAAAAGAGGTGTATTATAATGGATCAGGCCATGTACTCTTAACTTGCTATCACCTCTTCTTTTTTTCTTAAAACCTCCCTCAATTCTTTTTTTCTTAAATATCTTATAATTTTTTTTTCAAATCTATTTTGTTACTTTTTTTCTTTTTATGTTTTGTGATTTCTGTTTTTAAAAATAGTTTTGAATCCTTTTTGTTGATCTTTGCATTTTGATTTTGTTTTGAAAACTTTTCTAAAAACATTATTTGAAAATACTTTGTTCTTGATTTTATTTTTGAATTCTTATTTTGTTCTTGACCTCTTTCTTCTTCTTTTTTTCATTTTGATCGATGAAAGTCTTATGGATCTTAGAATTTCTTTGTTGAATTTTTGATCAAGACTAGATCGTTACCTATTTTCTTTTCGTGCGGTATTGCTTTCGGACGATTTATATATCGTTCATCTAGCACGCATTAGCGCAAAGATCTATTGACCGACCTCATTGTAGGGTAATTACTCCATAAATTACTCGGCGATTGCTTAACATAGCGCAACATTTGTCCCTCTTTATCCAATTCGGAATTTGAACTTTCGTGGTCCGGACCTTGATTGGTCGCGTCAACCCAATGGTAATTGATCTTTTGTATTAGGTTCAAAATCTTTGAAGCTTGTTGTTGTAGAGGCTTTGATTCTATCAATCTTCTAACAAGTCTTCATTAACCTTGACCTAAGTACATTGTTTAATCACTATAGTTCAAGACGCAAAATGGAATAATCGGTGAAGGCTTATGGCACTAGAGCCTTGTGCTACTAATTACTAACTTCTAACTTTTTTTATGCTTCCTTCTCGCTCCCTACCTCTCTTTATTTTTATTGCTCATTTTATCATATCATGTTTATGTTTATGTCATTTTCCTTTTGTCCACTTGGACCATATTATCTTGCGCTTTGTTTTTTCTTTTGTCCATTTTGGACTCAAAAACATTAATAAAGGATTAAACCACTAAAAGACTTGTGCTCTTAATTGTTGGACTATGGCCACTATCCTTTGTATTGGAGGACCTATATTCTTGATTATGGACTTATGGACTTAGAATTAGGCTCCCTTATACTTTGGACCGTTATGGAGTTTGATATTCTAGCCTTTATTTGGCTTGCTTATTGGCTCAAGAGGATGGAATTCTATTCTCATTATGCTTTGAAGAGTGTCTCAATGTGGTTGGATCTTTCTTATCCTTAGCTTTTATTTTTATGCACTAGGATAGTCACTTCTTCTCCACCCCTTCTTAAATTTTCAAAACCTTCTCCCTTTTTCAAAACTTTCTTGTTTTCAAACCTAAAACCACTTTCATAATAAAACCTTGACTTTGGTCAAGTGATTTTTAAACTTTTTTTTCTTTAATAAATGTCAATCCATGTTAATCATATTTTGACCATTTCATAAAAAAAACATAAAAAACATAAAAAACACCCAAACTCATCAAACTCCTTTTGTGCCTTATGCACTTTTTCCTTTAAAACTTTTTCATAAGTTTAGGCATGATTCATTTCTTTAAGCAGAATTATTCGCTTGGAAATGACGACTTGTCTTTACACTTAAAATCAACCAAAACAAACAAATTTCATTCTTTGTACCACGAACTACGAGGTTTTGATCCTACATTGCACTTCGTGGGTACGTAGGCATGAGGCGATAAGTCTCTCCAAACACAAAAATATTAAAAAATATTTCTCTTCTCATCTCTCCCAATCTCTTTCAAGCAAACCATTTTCAGACCAAAAAGCATGAATACATCAAAGGGCTCCTATAGAGTACTATAGACGTTTTGGGTGCTAACACCTTCCCATTGCGTAACCAACCCCCCTTACCCATTCTCTGTTTGTTCTTGTTGTTTTAGAACTCCTTAGGTTTTGTTCGCTCTTTTTCCTTTCCTTTTTTAGATAAAATAAAAGTGCGGTGGCGAATCTTGCTTTATGAGTTAAGTTAATCAATAGCTTACACTCACAATTTTTACCGCTACAGAAAAGTGGCGACTCTGCTGGGGAAATATCCTCCCTTGAGGGGTTTAGCCTACTTTGATTTATTTATCGCTTTTTGTCTGATTTGTTTTTTTATTGTTTGTTCTGTCAGGGTGCTTGGTGATTTGTGTGGTGAGATAAGCCCAATACCCAGGCTTGAGTATACACCTAGGACTATGGTGGAAAGTAGTGTGACTTGTGTGGCATTTGGCCAGACTTAGTATACACGAAAATTCCACATCCAGACGAGGTTTTCTTTGGTAATGTTCTATCCTGCGCATTGGTGTAGACGATAGAATGTAACCTAGGGACCTGTCGACTTTGGCGACCATCCCCGAGGACTCAGTTGAGGCACTCCTCCCAAGAGGTAGTAATGGCAGATCAGAAATGGCAAACCCATTATGCTTCTTGATCCGAGGACCCGAAGCTGAGGACTTTAGAACCCTTAACCCGTCTTGCCCTTATTAGGACGTGGTGCGGTGGCTATTCAGGTGCAGACTTGAATCAGTTGTTACGCGATACCACACTCAGACGAGACTCTCTTGAGAATATTATTGACTACCAAGAAAGTTGGGAAATCGATAATGTCTGAAAGATGGGTTGTAGACTCTGGGAACTTCTTTAGAACCTTGTTCGGCAGGTGTTATACCTTTAGTACATACCATTGTGGGAGGTTCTTAACCCTTGGCTCCATGCTCGTGACTCGGAACCTTGAACCCGTGTGCTTTGTGTGATCTTGTTTGTGGTTGATGCATACATGCACTCATGCATTCATGGACATTCTGTTTCAGTCAATTTTCAAGGATCTTAGAGATTTTCCTTTTGCAAACATCACAGAAAATATTCAATAAAATGAGATGTTTATCAGTATTTCAAAAAAGTGTTATTTCTTTGTGAAGTTTGCAATTGCTTTATATTTTTAAAGATCCTTGAAAGTTGAATGAAACGTTTGCATTTTTGCATTAGCATTCGCATCATCCTGCATTATTTCTTGCCTTTTCCAGGTGTCTTATTGTTTCCCTTTGGTCTTCATTCAGCCAAGATGTCGCACCAGTATAATACTCGGGCTAATATGAAGAAGAAGATGTATCAGTTGCAACAAGAGATCTGTGAGCTTCGTGAGGAAGTGACAAATTTGAAGGATAGCTTGGAGAGACTCACTGCTATGATGGAAGCAATGGTTGCTGCTCAGAATCAACCTCCTCCTCCTCCACTTTCAACTCCTGTGCAAAGGATAATCATTTCTGAGATTGTCTCCACGCCCATCTCTGTGGCGCCTGCTAGTGTTCCTCAACACTCCATACCTCCTGGCTTCCCCTGGGGCATGCCTGTTAACTTTGTTCCTGAAGGTTATCAACCACTACCACCGCCTCCTGAAGTTCCAGTTGTTCCTACTGTCCAGCCTGTGATGACTGTACCACCGCCTGTGGTTCACGCCATTCCTTTTGGTGAAGAACAGATTTTCCACACTGTCCCAAGTGAAAATGCCAGTGCTTATGATAGAATGGAAGAGATTTAAGACCAGTTTGCTGAAATACAGAAAGAGATCAAAGCTTTGAGGGGTAAAAAGCTATTTGGAAAGAATGCTCATGAGTTATGCTTGGTTCCTAATGTGAAGATCCCACATAAGTTCAAGGTCCCTGACTTTGAAAAGTATAAGGGTAATTCTTGCCCGTTGAGTCATTTAAATATGTATGCTCGTAAGATGTCAACTCAGACTGACAATAATCAGCTTCTCATTCACTACTTTCAAGACAATTTGTCTGGTGCAACCTTGAAATGGCATATGGGACTCGACAGTAGTCGAATTCACACTTTTGAAGATTTGGGTGAGGCTTTTGTAAAGCAATATAAGTATAATGTGGATATGGCTCCCGATCGGGATCAGCTTCGAGCCATGGCTCAGAAAGATAAGGAGACATTCAAAGAATACACGCAGAGGTGACGCAAGATTGCTGCTTAGATTAAACCTCCTTTGGAAGAAAAAGAGATGACTAAGATTTTTCTGAAAACTCTGAGTCCTTTATATTATGAGCGTATGATTGCTAGTGCCCCAAGTGATTTCACTGAGATGGTTAATATGGGGATGAGATTAGAAGAAGGTGTCTGTGAGGGGCGTTTGTCAAAAGATGGTAATTCTGCTAGTAATTCCAAGAAGTATGGTGGAGGATTTGCCAAGAAGAAAGAGGGTGAGACCAATGCTATTTCCCATGGAGGACGCAAAAAGGGTTATAGTAAGAATAACCAATGTCAGCAACAAATTGCATCTGTTACTCCTGTTTTCAATTCAACTCCTGTTTTGAGTGAATACCATGATATTGATCATAACTATGCAGCTTATTGCATCTGTTCCATGAATCCGCGTGGTTGTGTAATAGTGAAGAGGGATATTCAAAGAAAGATGGATGAGAATTTGATTGAGGTCACTGCTAAAAGAGATGAATATCAGAATGAGGTGAATGTTATTGCACCACGCTTTAATATTCTTGAAAGAGTTGTTATCTCTTATGATAGTCGGAAGACCGCTGTTACGCCTTTGGTTATTCGGTTGCCCGGTCCGGTGTTAGACGGTGTGGCTAGTGATCGAGAGGGGGGGTGAATAGATCACCTCCTTGAAACTCAGGGATTTAAAAACGTTTATCAGAGTCTTTCAAGTTAGCGGAAAAATTATGATCCCGAATCGACTTCCGTCTATTCTGAACCAGCTACTAGAAAACCGGACACACGAGTTTATGCTGGATTTATTAGGATGACAAAGATATATTAACACCAGATATGAATCGACTCAAATGCACTTATCATACAAAGACTGTTTCCAATGAACAAAAACACAGCAAACAATTTTGTCAAACACTTGGCGTGTATGCATTCAACGATTAACAATAATGGTGATTTTGACAAAGATTTTCGTACCACTATTGTATCTTGAAACTTTAATACGCAACACACCAAACGAATCACAAAATTGTTGAAAGCGTAAAGAGATAAAGATAGAATACGATACGCAGAGATTTGGTAAGGAAGTTCCCCACTTCCGTCCTCGCGTGTGGGTACGTCTCCCTCTCAATTTCAAAATGAAATTGAGACCTGTTATATCAATAATGCTAAATTCGTTCTTTACAAGGTTACAATACAAATCCAGAAATCTAAACCCCAAGATCTTCCTATTGTATGAACCTTCACTTGATCTGAGCTTGATCAAGAATTTTCCTGCAAGAAATACAGACAATTCACCGGTTCCACGACCTGTTTGCGAAATCTCCAGATTTCCAAACCCTACGCTGCGGCTGAATCTGTTCTGCAATCGTGACTAACAAACCCTCAAGAACACACCCGTTCTTGAAGGACAAACCAAATGGTTTTTCCTCGAAACCCCCTTTGTATCTTCAACTCAGCTAGATCAATGATCGTACCACTGAACGTTATCTCAAAGATCCCTTAATCCGAAGAACAAAAATGATTATGTGTTGATGTTCTTGAATTAACGAGATTGAGAAGATGATAAAGACAAAGTCTCTTTCAGGTTTCTAACACTGCTCTTGAAAAATCATGCACACCAAACTTGTCTTCTGCTTTGATTGCACTTTTTCACTCTGACCAGAATTCTGCCTCCAAACTGAACTGTCATGACACTTATATATGAAAACAGAAACGGTTAAAAGCAACAAACAGCTCTATGTATCGATACAAGAGTCGTATGCGTCGATACATAGTGAGTATAACACATGCATGAGTCGACACATGGTTGTATGCATCGATGCATACTGTACCTGTTAATTTTCAGTATGTAAAATAAATCATGCATCGATACATGATGCACATGCGTCGATACATAGCTCAATTACAAAGGAACATGTGTCGATACAAGTATCGTATAAATCGATACATACTGAAGCAAAATTATTTCAGAATGTGAAGTAAATCATGCATCGATACATGATGCGTATGCGTCGATACATACCCTAGTTACAAAGGATCATGTATCGATACAAGTGTCGTATGAATCGATACATACTGAAGCAAAACGGTTTTTTCTTTTTTTTGTTGTGAGTTTATCAAAGGTATGTGTCGATACAAGCCACGTATGAATCGATGCATACATAGGGAAAAACGTTTTTATGATTACAATGATGATATGAATCAATTTGCATTGTCTTTTAAATCATAGTAGGTATGAAATCATATGTATGTACAAACTAATCATGCATACAAATCTTATATCATGCATATCACACAATTTGCAATCATACAAAAACTTAAAGGCTTGCTCACAAACTCCCCCTTTTTGATGATGGCAAATTTGCAAGATGTGATAGAGCACTCCCCCTGAGTTTGTGCATGGCTGTCAACATCTTGGTGTCTTTCTTCTCCCCCTTTGTCAACATCAAAAAGAAGAGATAGACAGTCTGGTGAAATAGTCCCAAAGCTTAGACAGCAAAATTGATGTAACAATAGACAACAATATTGATATAGAAGCTCACAATCACCAAGAATGAAGCTTAACATAACAGAATCAATCACAGAGAATGATAAGACAGGGAAAGACTAACACAAGTAAACAGAACTAAAAGAAATAAGCATTAAAATTTTAAGAAAGTACTTGGAGTTTACATAAGCAGAACCAAAACAAATGAAGTTTGAACAATGTAGCAAGGAAACTGAAACAACATGATGATGAAATGAAATGTAATGAAATGACATGATGCTAGCCTAAAAAGGGTTATGGCCTCCACAGGACTCCTCATCCTCTCTATCAGGATCTCTGAAGCTTGGTGGAGGCGGCGGAGGAGGCATCTCATCAGGATTATGGCCCATGAAATTGTATCGCCGGAACCGGTTCTGAACTTCAACACTTCTGAATCTGTCCATGATACCAGGATGTGCACGACAATCGTCCATAAAACCAGACATTTCATTGTAAAAGACTTGATGCCATTTAACCAATTCCGTGTGCCAAGCATGCTGATTATGATACATCCTTGTGTGTTCATCATGCCACTCACGATGCTCCTTATGCCACTCATTTTGCTGCACATGCCAAGCAAGCGCCTGTTCATGACGGGCTTGATTTGCAAGCTCCATTTGCTGAAACATTTGAGTCAAGTACTCAGGGGCAGTTGAAGAGGAGGCAGCGCCAGAGAACGGAGGAACACGTGGACCTGGTTCATAATTTGTTGGAGACCACCTTTGTGGCACCCAATCACCCCAGCCAGCATTAGCATCTGCTTCAGGCTGATTCTCGTCATTGGCCTCATGCATTTCTTCATCCAGTTGGTCTTCAGGCACAAACACTTGTTCAGATGGCACATCAAAATTGTACACCCTTGTTTTGGATCCTCTGTCCAGAAAATAAAAACATTGACGCTCCTTGTCCCACCGGTATCCCATATGAGATAAAGTAGCAGTGTTGAAATCTTGGGCGGAAGAGGAAGATGTAAGGGGTACTAAAGGGATGGTTACATTCCAGTATTTAATGATTCGCATAATTTGGGCAGCATATCCAAGTGTGATATTCTTCATACTGTTACGCATAAGAAACATGCGTTTCACAAAGTAGTTTGGCCAATTAAGTGGAACCTTTTTGTGAAGAAGGTACACAAGATGAATGTCTGATCGATCCAACCTAGAATGACCACCAGACTTTGGACGCAAGATGTGCGAGACAATCCAGTGAAGTATTCTAGGTATGCTTGTAATCATACCAGAAGTGATGGGTTCATCCTCTCCGAGAGGTCTATCCAATTTGGAAATAGATGCAACATAGTCCCTTATTTTAAACTCCGTATCATAACTTTGGTCATGCCATTTTTTCAGTCCAGGCACCCCAAGCGGAATTTGAAACACTTTCTCCCAATCAGTGGCTTCAAAAGTGTAAGTTTTGGTGCCAATTGAGCATCTGAACATATAGCCTCTACCAGTTTGCAGACCAGCATAAAATATACGAATAAAATCCTCATGATAGGCATCATTTATGGCCAAAAATGTACCAAGGGTTTGTGCCTTCAATAAATCAACGACATCGTTGAGATGGAGGGCAGATGCATCAGTTTTATCAAAGACATGAGGTTTCATAACTAACCTTGTCTTGAAAGAGGTCTCAAACTCCTCAGTGATGGCAGGATGAAGAAGAGTGAGAGCACTGGGAGGGATTTCTGGAGGTTGTGGAGACTGACCAGACGTCCCAATGGGTTCCTTTCCTTTTCCTCTTTGTCTAGCCGGTATAATTCTGGGAGGCATGGTGATGAATTGTAGAGGGGTTAAGATGTGAATTAGGGTTTTGGAGATGAAGATGTTTGAGAAGGTTAGGGTTAGCCGTGTGGGTATGAGAGGAGAAGAGAGGTTAGAGTGAATTATCCCTTTAAAATTAGCTGATGTGTCGATCCACAACTGATTTGAACATGCATTTATTGTAAAAGAAACAGTATGTATCGATACAAAGGGTATGGATCGATTCATATCGCGAAATTTTTGTTTTTGAAAGTGTCCTATGTGTCGACACAAAGCACGGATGCATCGACACATACTGAAACAAGTTTTAAAAAATTGAAAATGAAAAGACATGAATCGACACATATCACGAATGTATCGATCGGAAACTCTAATGTGTCGACACATGTTCTTGTTGTATCGATACATACTTGATGCTAAAACATGTTTTAACTGATTTGTGACTACCTGTTGAGTTAGAAACCTGTGAACAGCTCTTGAGTCAATGCAGTATAGATGATGTCATGATAATGATGCTCAAGTACAATTCATGAATCAAACGTTAATGTTCAAACAACATATGCAATGAAATACATATAAACGATCTTAACGAATTTGTTCTACCATACACTAATCACAAAGTTCCAAAGAGATTTTAGAAAGGAATGATATTACCTCTATTGATGAAACCTTATGGAGTCTGAGTGATGTCTAAAAACAAAGCTTAACAGCCAAAGTGAGATATATATAAATAAGGACCAACATGCTTAAGACATCGATGAGGAGAGATCTAAAATCCCTAATTCACGACGAAAGTTGAAGAACGGTTCCGTTGCTAATGGTTTAGTAAAAATGTCAGTAAGTTGGTTTTTAGTATCAACATGCTCAAATACAACGTCCTCTTTTTCAACATGATCGCGAAGAAAGTGATGCCTAATCTCTATGTGTTTAGTGCGTGAGTGTAAAACAGGATTCTTAGTAAGATTTATAGCACTGGTGTTGTCACACTTTATTGGAATGCGTTTGAGTTGAATATCGAAATCTTGTAGTTGTTGCTTCAGCCACAAGATCTGAGCGCAACAGCTACCGGCTGCAACGTACTCAGCCTCAGCAGTTGACAATGCGACAGACACCTGTTTCTTGCTATGCCAACTGACCAAAGAGTTTGAAAATAAGTGACATGTACCACTAGTACTTTTCCTATCTGATTTGCAGCCAGCAAAATCAGAATCGGAGTAACCTACTAAGCTACAATCGCTTCCTTTTGAATACCAGAGCCCATACTTAGATGTTCCATGAAGATATCTAAATATGTGCTTGACAGCTTTCAAGTGTGACTCTTTAGGATTCGATTGATATCGTGCACACATGCAGACACTAAACATGATGTCAGGTCTAGACGTAGTAAGATACAAGAGAGACCCAATCATACCTCTATACTGTTTGACATCTACACTCTTACCGTGTTCATCTTTATCTAGATTTCCGTTGGTAGGCATAGGTGTGTCTATTGATTTTGAGTCGTTCATTCCAAAGCGCTTGAGCAGCTCTCTACAGTATTTTGTTTGACTCACAGCTGTGCCCTCATCAAGCTGCTTTATTTGGAGACCGAGGAAGAAATTAAGCTCCCCCATAAGACTCATTTCAAATTCACCCTGCATAACTTTTGAAAACTCTTCGACCAAGTGTATGTTAGTTGAACCAAAAATTATATCGTCTACATAAACTTGAACTAAAAGAATGTGTTTTCCCTTGTGTTTAATGAAGAGGGTGGTATCCACTTTACCTCTTGAATATCCATGATCAAGTAGAAATTTGCTAAGTCTTTCATACCAAACCCGAGGGGCTTGCTTAAGACCGTACAAAGCTCGTTTTAATTTGTAAACATAATCTGGATATTCAGCATTCTCAAAACCAGGAGGTTGTGAGACGTATACCTCTTCATTTAGGACACCATTTAGAAACGCACTCTTTACGTCCATTTGGTAAAGCTTAAAATCTCTAGAACACGCATAAGCAAGCAAGAGACGTATAGCTTCGAGGCGAGCAACTGGAGCATAAGTTTCCTCATAGTCTATGCCCTCCTCTTGGTTATACCCTTGTGCCACTAAACGTGCCTTATTCCTAGTTATCACTCCGTTTTCATCAAGCTTATTTCTAAAAACCCATTTAGTACCTATGATATGATGATCTCGCGGACGAGGAACAAGTTCCCAAACGTCATTTCTTTTAAATTGATTAAGCTCTTCTTGCATGGCCATTAGCCAAAATTCATCAATCAAGGCCTCTTTGGCATTTTTAGGTTCTACTTGTGAAACAAAAGCGAAGTGAGAGCAGAAATTACTTATCCTAGAACGAGTCATGACTCCCTTTGAAATGTCTCCCAAGATGTTGTCAATAGGATGATCTTTTGAAGATCTCCAAGTTGGTGGAAGGACATTCACTTCAGTTTGTCCTTCTTCCATATCTTTGACATGACTGGTATCTTCCTCCTCCTCATTGTCTTCTGTTTTGGACTGATCAGTTTCCGAAACAACTTCTTTGAGTATGTCTTCTGTAGATATACCTGTGTCATTAAAAGAAATACCTTTTCCGACATTTTTCGGATAAGACTCATCAAAAGAGACATGAACAGATTCTTCAACGGAAAGTAAACGCTTATTATACACTCTATATGCTTTACTTGATTGTGAATAACCAAGAAAAATACCTTCATCCGCTTTTGCATCAAACTTCCCAAGTTTTTCCTTACCATTATTCAAAACAAAACACTTACAACCGAATACGTGAAGATGTGATAAGTTTGGCTTTCTTCCTTTTAAAAGCTCATAAGGGGTTTTATTTAAAATAGGGCGAATTAGAATCCTGTTTAGAACATAACAGGCTGTGCTAACTGCATCAGCCCAAAAATATTTTGGCAATCCACCCTCATTTAGCATTGTTCTTGCCAGCTCTTCTAAAACGCGATTTTTGCGCTCCACAACGCCATTCTGTTGTGGAGTTCGAGGAGCTGAAAAGTTATGCTCAATACCATACTTATCACAGTACTTATCAAAGAGATAGTTTTGAAATTCTCCTCCATGATCGCTTCGAATTGTAACTATTTTAGAATTCATTTTATTTTGGGACAGTTTTGCAAAACTCTTAAAAGCGGAAAACGTTTCATCTTTGCTATGAAGGAATATAGTCCAAGTAAATCTAGAATAGTCATCAACGATTACTAAACCATAATAGTTTCCGCCTAGACTCTTTGTCCTAGAAGGTCCAAAGAGATCCATATGGAGAAGCTCAAGGGGTCGTGAAGTTGAAATTACATTTTTGGATTTAAAAGATACCCTTGTTTGCTTTCCCATTTGGCACGCGTCACATAGATGGTCTTTTGAAAATTTTATCTTTGGAAGACCGACTACTAGATCCTTAGATACAACCTTATTAAGCAAATCGAAATTAACATGCGCTAAGCGTCTGTGCCAAAGCCAAGAATCATCATTCAAGGCAACTAGACACTTAGAGCTTGTTAAAGGTACATCAAAAAGATTAAGCATATAGATATTGTTTACTCTTACACCCTTAAACACAATATTCTGTTCAGTATGTTCAATTGTGCAGCAAGTTTTTGTGAAAGAAACCTTGTAACCCTTGTCGCACAATTGACTAATACTTAACAAATTGTGTTTAAGCCCCTCAACTAGATGGACATCAGAAATAGTAGTGGTAGAGGGATTACCTACACTACCTTTGCCAAGTATAGCTCCTTTGTTATTGTCTCCATAAGTAACATATCCCTTCTTCTTTGCTTTGAAGTCTATAAAAAGCGATATGTCACCCGTCATGTGCCTTGAGCACCCGCTGTCTAGAAACCATCTTCTATCTACGGATGCAAGACACTCATCCTACAATATCAAAAGAGAGAAACAGGTACCCAATTTTCATTGGGTCCATGTGGGTAAGTTGTAACATGGTTGCCTTTAGGTCTCCATTGATAAATGCCTTTAGGAACAAGAAATCTCCTAAACTTGCATTTTTCAATGGTATGACCAGTATGACAACAATAGTGACATAAGCCACGATGATGTATTTGTTTATTTTTGATCATTAAACCCTTTGGAATAAAGGAGTATTTTGCATATGGTGGATTTAATGACTTCTTAAACAACCTAGAATCAACGGCGTAAGTCACCTTGGGTTGTAAAGCTTTTTCCAATTTGACTTTAAGAGTTTTAACCTCTTGTTGCCAAATATGACAAGCTTCACAATACCTAACTTTACTACATCCGTTAACATTAATATCTTTTGAATTTTCTGCAATACTAGCTTTCAAGCTTTCTAAATCTTTTTCAGCTTTGTATACTTTACCTTCCAAGAATGAAAAAATTTGTTTATCGGAAGATAATCTTTTGAAAGCATCTACAGCTTCGTTATGCAGTTTTTCAAAAGCGATTTTCAGTTCAGAAAAGGACATAGAGGAGACATTACTATAGTAGGCTTGTCTTACTTTCTTATCGTTGATTTTCTTCTTGTGGTAGGACTGATTTTTGGTGTGAGCCATAAGACACAGATTTGCTGTCTCATCACTATCATTTGAACTTTGTGAGCTTGAAGAGTCACTATCGCTTTCCCATGCTATGTAAGCTCTTCTTTGTTTATTTGACCTTCTTGGTTGAGCTTTTCCTTTGTCCTTTTTCTTCATAGGGCATTCTGTTTTATAATGTCCAGATTTACCACAATTAAAACACGATCCTTTTACTCTATGCTTCTTATTCTCTTCCTGTTTTGACTCTACAGATTGTCTTCGAAACTTAATGAGATTTTTGTCGGAATGCTGGATTCCATTCTTTCGAATGAATCTATTATATCTCTTAACAAAAAGTCCCATTTCTTCATCACCCGAATCTTCGTCACTACTTGAATCATTGTCGCTTTGCTCTTTTTGTGAGGACTTTGAGTTAGAGGCCACAAGAGCTATTGGCTTCTTCTCACTCTCTTTGTCTTTATTCTTTTCCTTTTTACTCTTTTTCTCAAATATTTCGAGACTTTCCAGTTCTTGCTGATGTTCTTCCAGCTTGCCGAATAAAGTTGTAATAGTAAGCGTCGTGAGGTCGTTGGCTTCCTTAATAGCTGTTACTTTAGGTTGCCATTCCCTGCTAAGACACCTCAGAATTTTATTAGTGGCTATTTCATTGGAAACAGGTTTTCCAAGTGCATTCAACCGATTTATGAGATGAACGAATCTCTTTTGCATGTCAGAGATAGATTCTCCTTGTTTCATGCGAAAGAGCTCGAACTCTTGATTAAGTGTGTTAATACGGGACTGTTTTACTTCAGTAGTACCCTCATGGGCAATTTCTAAAGCATCCCACATTTCTTTAGCTGTCGAGCAATGGGATACCCGATAATACTCATCAGCACTAAGTGCTGAAATTAGCATATTTCGAGCTCTCCAATCACTCGACCACTTTTTCTCATCTTTCTCATCGTAATCATCTTCTGGTTTAGGAACTATGGCGCCAGCCTCATTTCTCATAGTAATTTGAAAAGGACCATTTTGAATGGCAGCCCACACATTCCTATCCACAGAATTTATATGAACTCGCATGCAGTCTTTCCAGTAGCCATAATTTTCACCGTTGAAAACAGGCGCTCTATTATACGCCCCCTTTGGTTCAGAATCCATATCGTTACAAGCAGCCACAAAGCACCAGCGAACCGGCGCTCTGATACCACTTGTTAGACGGTGTGGCTAGTGATCGAGAGGGGGGTGAATAGATCACCTCCTTGAAACTCAGGGATTTAAAAACGTTTATCAGAGTCTTTCAAGTTAGCGGAAAAATTATGATCCCGAATCGACTTCCGTCTATTCTGAACCAGCTACTAGAAAACCGGACACACGAGTTTATGCTGGATTTATTAGGATGACAAAGATATATTAACACCAGATATGAATCGACTCAAATGCACTTATCATACAAAGACTGTTTCCAATGAACAAAAACACAGCAAACAATTTTGTCAAACACTTGGCGTGTATGCATTCAACGATTAACAATAATGGTGATTTTGACAAAGATTTTCGTACCACTATTGTATCTTGAAACTTTAATACGCAACACACCAAACGAATCACAAAATTGTTGAAAGCGTAAAGAGATAAAGATAGAATACGATACGCAGAGATTTGGTAAGGAAGTTCCCCACTTCCGTCCTCGCGTGTGGGTACGTCTCCCTCTCAATTTCAAAATGAAATTGAGACCTGTTATATCAATAATGCTAAATTCGTTCTTTACAAGGTTACAATACAAATCCAGAAATCTAAACCCCAAGATCTTCCTATTGTATGAACCTTCACTTGATCTGAGCTTGATCAAGAATTTTCCTGCAAGAAATACAGACAATTCACCGGTTCCACGACCTGTTTGCGAAATCTCCAGATTTCCAAACCCTACGCTGCGGCTGAATCTGTTCTGCAATCGTGACTAACAAACCCTCAAGAACACACCCGTTCTTGAAGGACAAACCAAATGGTTTTTCCTCGAAACCCCCTTTGTATCTTCAACTCAGCTAGATCAATGATCGTACCACTGAACGTTATCTCAAAGATCCCTTAATCCGAAGAACAAAAATGATTATGTGTTGATGTTCTTGAATTAACGAGATTGAGAAGATGATGAAGACAAAGTCTCTTTCAGGTTTCTAACACTGCTCTTGAAAAATCATGCACACCAAACTTGTCTTTTGCTTTGATTGCACTTTTTCACTCTGACCAGAATTCTGCCTCCAAACTGAACTGTCATGACACTTATATATGAAAACAGAAACGGTTAAAAGCAACAAACAGCTCTATGTATCGATACAAGAGTCGTATGCGTCGATACATAGTGAGTATAACACATGCATGAGTCGACACATGGTTGTATGCATCGATGCATACTGTACCTGTTAATTTTCAGTATGTAAAATAAATCATGCATCGATACATGATGCACATGCGTCGATACATAGCTCAATTACAAAGGAACATGTGTCGATACAAGTATCGTATGAATCGATACATACTGAAGCAAAATTATTTCAGAATGTGAAGTAAATCATGCATCGATACATGATGCGTATGCGTCGATACATACCCTAGTTACAAAGGATCATGTATCGATACAAGTGTCGTATGAATCGATACATACTGAAGCAAAACGGTTTTTTTTTTTTTTTTTTTTGTGAGTTTATCAAAGGTATGTGTCGATACAAGCCACGTATGAATCGATGCATACATAGGGAAAAACGTTTTTATGATTACAATGATGATATGAATCAATTTGCATTGTCTTTTAAATCATAGTAGGTATGAAATCATATGTATGTACAAACTAATCATGCATACAAATCTTATATCATGCATATCACACAATTTGCAATCATACAAAAACTTAAAGGCTTGCTCACATCCGGTACCCTATGAATCTGACAAAGTTGTTCCGTATAAGTACAATGCTACCATGGTAGAAGATGGTAAGGAAGTGCCCATTCCTTCTTTGTCCTTTGTGGTAAGCATCACTGATGTGAGTAGAGTGACCCGAAGTGGTCGTATCTTTGCTCCAGAGCCTCCAAAGATTGCGGAGAGTGTTGTTGCTGGCAAACGATCTCAAGATGAGAGTAATGTTGATGCTTCCAGTCAGTCCAGTGGTTCGAAGGTTTATGAGGATGAAGTTTTGAAATTGATCAAGAAGAGTGAGTACAGTGTTGTAGATCAACTCTTGCACACCCCGTCCAAGATTTCAGTGTTGTCCTTACTGATGAATTTTGAAGCTCATAGGAAATCTTTGCAGAAGGTATTGGAACAAGCATATGTTAAGCATGATGTGACTGCTAATCAGTTTGATGGAATTGTTGCTAACCTCACAACGTGTAATAATTTAAGCTTTTGTGATGAAGAGTTACCCGAGGAGGGGAGAAATCACAATTTGACTTTACATATTTCTATGAACTGTCAAGAAGATGCACTTTCCAATGTGTTGGTTGATACTGGTTCTTCTTTGAATGTGTTTCCAAAATCTACTTTGTCAAGGCTTTCTTACCAAGGTGCTCCCGTGAGGTACAATGGGGTTGTTGTTAAAGCTTTTGATGGATCTTGAAAAACTGTGATTGGAGAAGTTGATATTTTGATCAAAATAGGACCGTGCTTCTTTCAGATTACTTTTCAAGTAATGGATATTCATCATGCTTATAGTTGTCTACTTGGCCGAACCTGGATTCATGAGGCTGGGGAAGTGACTTCAACTCTCCATCAGAAATTGAAATTTGTTAAGAATGATAAGCTGGTAATTGTTGGAGGTGAGCAAGCGATGCTAGTGAGCCACCTTTCATCCTTTTCGTATATTGATGCTGATGAAACTATTGGAACTCCGTTCCAAGCTCCTTCTGTTGATGACAAAGCTGTTAAGAAGAATGGGTTACCCATGTCTTCTTTGAAAGATGCTCTGCATGTGTTAGAGACTAGTCGGTCTAACAGTTGGGGTCGAGTTACTGATGTGGTTGATAACCTGGGCAGAACCGGTTTAGGCTTTATGCTTGGTATGGTTAGAAAAGATTTAAAACATATTAATGAGGCCTTTCACAGCGCCGGATTCATCAACAAAGATCACTCTATTGCTGCCATCATTGAAGAAGATGAAGAGGAAGAGCTTCCCAATTTTGTGACACATGGACAAATCTACCAGAATTGGAAATCTGTTGATGTTCCCACTGTTGTTCATATTTCAAAGTAATTTTTTTTTGTTTCTTTCAAAAAATCCTTTCACTCTACCCAAGGTGAAAGTGAATTTGTGAGGGCTTTGTTTCAAATTTTATCATCATCAATAAAATGTTATTTTGTTTATCCATATTATGTTTTCCCTTTTTGCTTTATTTCTGAAAAATGGTAACATAAAAAACCAAAATAATAATAATAGTGTTAATCGCTTTTATCTGCACAATACTTGCACTTCCTGTTCATATTCTAAAATCAAACATAAATCATTGTGTAGATTGATTGATAAACCCATTAAAAACAATGACCCTATGCCCCCTCCCAACTTTGAGTTCCCTGTGTTTGGAGCTGAAGAAGAGGATATTGAGGAGATTCCAGATGAAATTTCTCGGTTGCTTGAGCACGAGGAAAAAGCCATTCAGCCTCATGAAGAGCCAGTGGAATTGGTTAATTTGGGTTCAGATGATGATAAGAAAGAAGTCAAGATTGGGGCACTGCTTCAGCCAGATGGTAAGAAGAGGATTGTGGAGCTTCTTAGAGAATATGTTGATGTGTTTGCTTGGTCTTATCAAGACATGCCTGGTCTTGATACTGATATTGTGGAGCATAGATTGCCATTGAAGCCTGAATGTCCACCTGTGAAACAGAAATTGAGAAGAACTCATCCCGACATGGCTGTGAAGATCAAAGAGGAGGTTCAAAAGCAGATTGATGTTGGTTTTATTGTGACTTCTGAGTATCCTCAATGGGTGGCCAATATTGTGCCTGTTCCAAAGAAAGACGGAAAAGTTCGAATGTGCGTTGACTATAGAGATTTGAATAAAGCCAGTCCAAAAGATGATTTTCCATTGCCACACATTGACATGCTGGTAGATAATACTGCTAAATTTAGTATCTTTTCTTTTATGGATGGATTTTCCAGTTATAATCAAATAATGATGGCACCCGAGGATATGGAAAAACAACATTCATTGCACCCTGGGGAACATTTGTTACAGAGTGACGCCCTTCGATTTGAAAAATGCTGGTGCAACGTACCAGAGAGCTGTGACTACTTTGTTCCATGATATGATGCATAAAGAAATTGAGGTCTATGTGGATGATATGATTTGTAAGTCGAAGACTGAAGAAGATCATATTGAGTACTTATTGAAGTTGTTTTAGCGTTTGAGAAAGTTTAAGCTCCGTTTGAATCCAAATAAATGCACTTTTGGTGTCCGTTCTGGAAAATTGTTGGGCTTTATTGTCAGCCAAAAAGGCATTGAAGTTGACCCTGGTAAAGTTAAAGCTATTCAGGAAATGCCTGTGCCCAAAACAGAAAAACAAGTAAGAGGATTCCTGGGACGTTTGAATTTATATCTCCCGATTTATATCCAATATGATTGCCACATGTGCGCCGATCTTCAAGCTTCTTCGCAAAGATCAGGGTTGTGTCTGGACAGAGGATTGTCAGAAAGCTTTTGAGAGGATTAAAGAGTATCTGCTTGAACCTCCGATTTTGTCTCCTCCCATGGAAGAAAGACCTTTGATCATGTATTTGACTGTGCTGGAAGAGTCTATGGGCTGTGTTCTGGGTCAACAAGATGAATCTGGTCGAAAAGAATTTGCCATTTATTATTTGAGCAAGAAGTTCACCGATTGTGAGTCTCGATATTTAATGATTGAAAAGACATGTTGTGCTTTAGCTTGGGCTTCCAAGCGCCTCCGCCAGTATATGTCGAATCATACGACTTGGTTGATATCCAAAATGGATCCAATCAAGTATATCTTTGAAAAGCCTGCTCTAACTGGGAGGATTGCTCTTTGGCAAATGTTGTTGTCAGAATATGATATCGAGTACCGAACTCAAAAAGCAATAAAAGGAAGTGTTTGGCTGACCATTTGGCACACCAGCCAATTGATGATTACCAACCTATCAGGTTTGATTTTCCTGATGAGGATGTGATGTATCTAAAGGTTAAAGATTGTGAAGAACCATTACCTGATGAAGGGCCCGAGTCTGGATTCCGTTGGGGTTTGATTTTTGACGGATCTGTTAATGAGTATGGCAATGGTATTGGGACAATAATTGTTACTCCTCGTGGTTCTCATATTCCTTTCACTGCAAGGTTGATGTTCACTTGTACAAATAATGCGGCTGAGTATGAAGCATGTATTATGGGCTTGGAAGAAGCTATTGATTTAAGAATCAAGATTCTTGATGTATACAGGGATTCATCCCTAGTGATTAATCAAATTAAAGGAGAATGGGAGACACGTCAACCTGATTTGATTCCTTATCGATATTATGTAAGAAGGTTGTTAACTTTCTTCAATAAGGTTGAGTTTCACCATGTACCCATAGCAGCAAATCGAATGGCGGATGCTTTAGCCACTATATCCTCCATGATTGTGGTGAATCGGTGGAATGATGTGCCCAAAATTAATGTTATGCAGCTTGATAGACCAGCTCATGTGTTTGCCGTTGAAGAGGTAGTTGATGATAAACCGTGGTATTATGATATTAAATGCTTTCTTCAAAATCAAGAGTACCCACTTGGGGAATCCAAGAAAGATAAGAAGACTTTAAGAAGGTTGGCTGGTAGTTTCTTCTTGAACGATGATGTGCTGTATAAGAGAAATTATGACATGGTTTTGCTTAGATGCATGGATAGACACGAAGCAGACATATTGATGAAAGAAATTCATGAAGGATATTTTGGTACCCGTGCCAATGGGCATGCAATGGCTAAGAAGATGTTGAGGGCAGGTTACTATTGGCTGACAATGGAATCTGACTGTTGCAAATTTGTGAAGAAGTGCCATAAGTGCCAGGTTTATGCTAACAAAATTCATGTACCACCAACTCCTCTCAATGTTATCTCTTCTCCATGTCCTTTTTCCATGTGGGGCATTGATATGATTGGAATGATTGAGCCTAAAGCGTCGAACGAACACCGTTTCATATTGGTGGCTATTGACTATTTTACCAAATGGGTTGAAGCGGCATCATATGCCAATGTGACCAAGCAAGTAGTGGTTCGGTTTATCAAGAACCAAATCATCTGTTGGTATGGTATTCCAAGCAAGATTATCACTGATAATAGGTCGAATATGAATAACAAGATGATGAAGGAATTATGTGATGAGTTTAAGATTGAGCATCATAATTCTTCTCCTTACAGACCTAAGATGAATGGGGTTGTTGAAGCTGCTAATAAGAATATCAAGAAGATTGTTCAAAAGATGGTTGTTACTTACAACGACTGGCATGAGATACTCCCTTTTGCTTTGCATGGGTATCGTACATTCGTCTGTACTTCAACAGGGGCAACTCCTTTCTCTCTTGTTTATGGTATGGAAGCAGTGCTCCCGATAGAAGTGGAAATCCCTTCTATGGGAGTTTTGATGGAAGATGAATTTTCCGAGGCTGAATGGTGTCAGAGTAGATATGACCAGCTGAATTTGATTGAGGAGAAAAGAATGACGGCCTTGTGTCATTGCCAATTGTATCAACAGAGAATGAAGAAAGCTTTTGACAAGAAGGTTTGACCTCGTGTGTTCAGAGAAGGCGACCTCGTGCTAAAAAAGATCTCGACTTTTACCAATGATTCTAGGGGCAAGTGGACTCCTAATTATGAAGGCCCATATGTTGTCAAGAGAGCCTTCTCTGGTGGTGCATTACTTCTTACAACTATGGATGGTGAAGAGTTCACTCGTCCAATGAATGCCGATACAGTCAAGAAATACTTCGCCTAAAAAAATAAAATAACAACTTTGTTGCGGTGAGAATCGGATAACAAGCTATTAATTAACTTGCGTCACATTTCTTTGAATTCACCACCGAATTTGATTTATCCAAAGGAAAGGTTTAAGATCGAGAAAAACCTAAAAGGGGGAGATCTAAGGTTCGGGGGTTGATTATACAAAGGGAAGATATTAGCACCCTTAATATCTGTAGTACTCTATAGGAACTTCTTGTTTAGTTTGTGTTATGTTATGTTTGCTTGCTAAGTTATCTGCTAAGGTAAAGGTAGAAACCTAAGGGTATGTACACTAAGTTTTCTCGCCAAGACGTCGCATCTTGTGCCTACGTATCTGACTAATGAATCAGAGCAACCGTAGTTCACCTATCTAAGGGTGAATTAGAGGGACTATTGACTATGGCCAAAGTTCCAAGGGGAAATGAGTGTGAGCTCATTTTAGAGTTTAAGGAAACTCTCTAAATCAAAGTTATGAAGGGGAAGTGAATACTCATAATGATGAGAATCACATGGAGTTTAGAAAGCTCCCTCCTATTTCTAAGTTATGATTTAATGGCTCTCATGAGGCCAAGAAAAGGAGAAGGCTCTTATGAGGCCTAGGTGTTGATTGGTTTATTGACTTATGAGTCAATTGAAGAGGAATTTCCTTTGGAGTAGGGGGAGCAACAGTTTTAATAAAACAAGAAGCTTATACTGGATATTTACATGAAAAAAGTGATATTAACATTAAGGCGTTCAAATTGAACAAGGCTTATAACATCATGCAAGATTAAAATCAAACATCTAGACATTGTAAACAAGATATCATGATTAAGAATCAAGGACAAGCAAAGAATGTAACAAAACCCTAAAAAGCTCCTTCCACTTTCATCATGAACAAAAGTTTCAAAATTGAATATTTTCAACAATCTCATTTTACAGCCAAAAAGTACATTCTTTTAAGAACCTTAAGCAAAAAGAATGGGTGAAAATGAGTTAAAAATGATTAAGTTATGGACATTTGAAGTTTGTATATACGCCATAAAAATGTAGAAAATGACATGTAATAAAAAAGAAAAGAGAGGTCTCCATGGGTGTTGAACCCAAGACCTCACGCATACAGTCTAAAAATATTACCAACTATGCTATGGTGCACGTGTGATTAAATATGGAAACAACAAGTATATATGTGAAACAAGCTTAATTTGGAAAATTAAAATAAAAGGACTGGGGCGAGGGGGATTCGAACCCCAGTCCTAAGGGTCAAATGGCGTGTGTAATGTGTGTGCTTGCCACTGGGGTGGCTGGTACATCCATTTACTAATATGACTCAAAAATCACACAAGCTTTCATGCGTGCAAAATTGGTAGACTTGGCATTTTGGATAATCTTGGCACTAAACACATATTCAACTTTCACCAAAGTAGCCTTAAACAAGGATCAATTAACTATGTTGCTAGGCCTTCAAACCATATGGTGGTAAACAATGCAATCAAGTGAATCATGCTACAAAGACTTTAATATTTTATGAAACATGAAAAGTACAACCAGGGTTCATCAAAATCATGCTGCAATCATCAGAAATCAAAACTGACAGATCTAAACCTCAAATTGAGTATGCACTAATAACTCATAATTCAATGTAACATGTTGTCAATTCCTCATAACTCTACACAACCAAAAGATTCAAATTTGACCAAAGGTACAGAGCAAATAGATATGCAATGTCATACAAGTTATTCAAATTAGAGTATCAAGATAGGTTATTTGATCAGAAAATGGTGTATAAGAATAAGTGTTATCATTATGGAAAGCATGATATACATCCTAGTGACCAAGGGTCATATGAACCAGACAAAGGTTTTTAGGCAAGACAAGCATGGAGACTTAGTGGCAGCAGCCTACTCAAATTATGTTCAAACCAGATAGTCAAGCATTCATGGTGTAGGGTACGTATACATCAAAGAGTTAGCTATGGAACGATAACAAGATTTCCAGAAATGAGTATCCTCATGTGTGATTCTTATATGCTTAGGTCAAACTTGATTTAAAAACAAAAAGTGTATCAGTGGTTTGAACAAACCTGGATGCAAGGCAAAATTTGAAAAAATTATCATACACCACCAAGTTTTGAGCATAAAGAGCTTATACACATATATGGAGTACCTCAGTTATGGCATAATGATGACACAAAGATTTCAAATAATTGTTAGCTCATACATTGGTTACCAGCACACAAACCAAATTGGTTTAATCAAACAGCACAACATGAGTTGAAATGCATCATCATGAGGTTTAGGGAAACACCTATACAAAACAAGCTTTGGCAAGGCATATATTTCATGAATTCCAAACATGTAAACTGATCATACATCAGAGTGGTGACAATGTGTGCATAGTATATTAGTTTGTGCATAATGATCTTGTAATATTAACAAACAACATGGTTAAAAATCAAAGTTCAGTATAACAGACAAACAAATGAGTTCTCATGTTATGTTTGGCATTTATTGACATACATACCCTTGAACCTGTATCACCACAGCAATTTGTGCATAACAAGTAAGTAAGCAGAGCATAACAAACAAGTAATTTAGATGTATCAGTTTCATGCATCTCAAGACTTTTTCATACAACAACTTTGGCATAAAAGCCTAATCATACTATAAAGGATAGATAAGCATATAGACAAGGATAAACTTAATCAAGGTAAAAATCTGCCTAGCACAAATTAATCATAAATCAACAATGATAGCAAGATGAGGATATCTTAACAGTTTGTGGGCATAACAAGATGTGCAAGAGTGTGTGAATGTGGAACTTATGTGAAAATGAGTCTACAAGCAATATTTGGTTTAGGGACATCATTAGCAGGCTGTGAACAAGTTAACACTACAAATCAAAACCAGTTGCATGACCTTAACAAGTCAACAGATCAGACATATCAGTTTTAGGCATCTTGACTCAAAATAAAGGTCATGACATAGTAGCTTTTAGTTTGGATACACATTATGGACCAGGCTCCAGGCAATTTGGTACACACATTATGAGCACAAAATGTATCAAGCACATTCACAACTTGGAAACAGGTCAAAAGGCATATCAAGGTTGGTAAACATATCCTGAACACAAAGCTTAACATGAAGAACATAGCATGATATCTCAAACAACACACTTAGAAATTATCAGTTTCACCAAAATAGTTTCAGCATGCACAAAGTGAAGTGTCATGATATAATAGGTCATGAAGTATATTGAGGCACATGATTAAGTATGAACAAAACTTAATGCAAATGGACAATGATCAAAACTTCATCCTTCCAACATCCATTTTAGTTGTGAACACTGCATAGCAATTGTGTGCATAGTGAGATGTGAACAGAAGTGTATGATTGTGGTAATATATCATAATGAGTCCACAAAAAAATGCTCAGTTTAGAGACAAAACCAGTAGTTACATACACAATCAGTTAGTTATCACCAAATGGCAACATGTTACTTCTTACATAAGCCAGTATGAAAGATGTGCTCTTAGACCAAATGACTAGTTTTATGAAACTCACACATATGACTTGAACAACCAAGTAATTGAAAATATTCACACAAGCTTGAAATCATAGCAGAGGTTTTAACATAAAAGGGTAAACCAATCATATCAGCAAGTTGACACATCAATTTAAAACTACAAATCAAACCAGTTGCACATTTCAACAAGTCAACAGTTCAGAATATCAACCTTAAGCATCAAAGAAATAACTTGGTTCCAAAATACAAGATCATGGCATACCAAAGTTGTATCAGAACATGGACAAACTTTATGAACCAAAACTAACACTACAAGAAAATTGGCAGATTGCGACGGTTATTTTGGCAGGTTACGACGGTTAAAATCGCCATAATTTGCAAGTCACGACGGTTCCAACACTGTCTTAGAAACGTGTGTCACGAGGCCGTATCGTGTCGGTTGTCAAAACCGTCACATGAACCATCTTTATCTCACACGACGCGTAGGGAACTGACGTAATATGCATATTGCGACGGTTATCAACCGCCGTAACTCTCCATTTGATTTTTGTTTTTATTGTTGTTTACAACGGTTCCAACCGTCGCAACTTTCTGTTCCACAGGTGCATCCGCAGGTAAATCCGTAGCAAATTTCCTTTCCACAGGTAAATTCGCAGGTAAATTATTTTTAAAATTAAAAAAAAATTGTTTGTTGAAATATGAACAAAATGGGTATTCTTCATTCAACTAATTACATTGATACAGAAGATTACAAATTACAAACAATAGTAAGACTAAGAACTATTGCATAAACAGAACGAACATAATATACATTTAAAAAGCAAATCAAGAAAATCAATAAACTTCACAAAGGAATTAAAAGTACCATCTCCTTATCTATTCGTTTCCAGAACAGCAACATGTCTCTAACTAGTTTGCATTCGCACCCCTATTCCATTTAAGTGATCTACTAATTTTCATTCTAACCTGAAGAAAAATTGATTGAAATAAGTTAAGCCAAAAATAAAAAACGATCAACATAAGCTTTGAATTATATAGCTAAAAACAAAAATTCAATGTGTACGAGTGATATTCACATACCTCTCTTTGATAGTACTATGAGCACCTCTTAGCAGCAATGAGTTGCTTTTGATGAAGAGTAGTAAAATTCCTATGATGCTTTGGTATGTCTCTTCTTACAATGTTTACCCAAATCTTTCCATCCTTTGAAAGTAGGGATTCCAATTCATCCACACATCTGCATCAAGATCATGATACTGTTATTATCTCTCCAAGTTTTTTACTTTCATTAATAAATTATATATACTATCCAAAATGGAAGTACTATCCAAAGTAGATTAGAAAAATATCATGTTATACCTCTCCAAAACAAAAGCCTCAGCCCTCTTAGAGTAAAAAATTAAGTATTTAATTATTGAACTACTCAACAGTATCAGAATAGCATACCAAAGCAAATCAAAATCAAGGAAGAAAACCTGGACCAATTGTAAGCAGCATTCCCCTCCGATAGTAAGCCTTCTTTGTCGGTGGAAACTGTAGCTTTCTCCAAGTGCCTAATGTTTATAGATGAACGTGAAGATGTGACCATCAGCAAAATTGATAGCCAGTCCTTTCGAAAATCCTGAAGTTATAAGATCATTAAATGTTAAGTTCACACAAACATTACATTGTTAATAACTGTAAAATAATAAAGATAGCAGGGTGGAGAAAAATTAAGATTCTGACACTAAGAGCTCTAGTGATCAAAGAATCTTTACATGCATAAGCACATTAGCTGGACTTTGCAACTTTAGCATTATTTAATCTCTACCATACCGATGATTTTATTAGCCAAAATTTCAAGCCCAATTTTAATGAATAGCACTACTTCTACATAAAAGTGGTAACTTGGATATGATTATTAGCTCAATGCAAGTATATTTATTTCAAAGTTCATAATGAATTGTAATATGTTTGGAAGGCATAAACTTTCCATATTCAAGATCTTAGAAAAAAAGGCTGAATGGATGACCATACCGACAGATCACAAGTGATAGCAGATATATTTTCACTCTGTGGTTTTGGCAAGTGTTCAAGGTGGTGGACAATCTGCTGAAGAAGTCCTTTCAAGCTAACATCTATGTCAAGAGCCACCATTCCAGGGGTTCCCAACAAAATATAAGAATTAAATGTGTGCTCTTCATGACAAGAATATGAAGGCTGTCATAACAGTATTTACAAGATATAAGAATGCCAATTTTGACTAAAATTCGCCTTGGGACCATCATAAAATCCAAAAAGCAGCAACAACTATAAGGTACAAAAAGGAGACATGTCTTCACCATTAGACTACAAACAAAAGTTTCAGCAGCAAATTGGAAATTGAAACCATGTATGCATTAAAGCAATAAATTTAAATAAAAAATTCCAAAATTGCAAAATTAAATAAGTATTTATAAAATATTGGTTTAGGAACAATAAACCACTTGGTTGTTTAAGTTAATAAACAGTTACTCCTAATCCTATACAACCCTTCGAACAATATTAGCTAATTGCTTGATCAAATGTTGTTAAACTATAAAACAAAAACAAGACTTCCTTTAAGTAATTTTGCCAGAGATTTCCAGTTTCTTACTTAATAAAACAAAACCGTAGAAGACACTTAATAATATGTACTTGTGTACAAGTGAATCTATAAAACTTAAAGAGAAAGCATAAGAAAATTTTCAGTAATAATTGTCAGATACATCATGTTTTTATGGTTCAAAAATGCCAAAAGAAAGGCACCTGAATGTTGGGGGCCAATAGACTGGGCTGATCAGTAAAAAACAACACCATTCTCCCTATTTCTTATTTCAGCAAAATTCTCCTTTCCCGATGTATAAGACCAAAGGTCCGTCTTACAATTTGTGGACTAGATCTAACTCAACCCTAAAAGCTAACTCAATAGGTTAGGATTATTCAAGTCTTATAAGGACTGATTTAGCTATATCTCTAGTCAATGAGGGATCTCAGCAATACTGATACAGACTTTCTTGGCATAAAACATTTCAGTTTACAAAGTTTTTAATTAGTTTTTGTTTCTTAGTGTAGAATGCATAACTGCTTTCAGAATCATTCACAGATAACTTAGATTTCAGTCACAACCGCTGAAAATACCAAACTGAATAACCATGGACAAGTCCTTAGATTTGCCTATCTTGGCTTCACTTTTCTGAGTTGTCTCTGTAATACATAAAAATATATTATATTTAAATAGGAATTCTCAATATACCTTATCATTTTCTCAACCTGCTTTGCTACATTATATTCCATATCTGCCTCTTTTTGCTTTGTGCGTCCATATTTTGCCATCTTCTTAGATTCTAATATTCGAGGTAGAACGTACAGCTGATACTCCTCATGCAAAAGTATGTACTGTATGACGATGATTAGAAATTTGTCAACTACTGCAGATAAAAGACACTGCACAAAAATAGACAAGCAAATTTACCTCATCTCTGAATAATGTGAGGACTAAATTCTCCTTCAATACAATCTGAAATTCCATGAGCAAACTTAACATAATTAATAATCCACATTCCATAACTATAATGATAATCCACAAATTATCTGGAAGTTTGAAGCTTAGAATTATTAATAATCCACAAAATTTCTACATAAAATCATTTCTTAACCATCACAATATTTGGATGACTGGTGGGAAAGAGTATCTTTTTATCTCAAAAAATAAATAAATAAATAAATAACATTCGCAAATTCTCGTGCTCTAGTTAAACCACTTGATAGAAGTATAGCATGCCACAAGAACAAAAAAAAAATTTATACTACTATTTACTTTATTTCACAACTGATAGTATACTATACATCAACCTCCAAACCTCTTAACAGCTTACCCGAGTACTTGTCTTAACACCACAAAATATTACATTTATATTCCTGAATAAAGATGAGTTATTCTATAGCACTCTCGTAAAACAATCTCCTCTCAGCAACATTAAGCTCAACTTAACTCTTTTGAAGAATTAGATTAACCTGTTAATGATTTTTTACTTGGAGCTCAAAGCATGTTTCTTCCTCAAAAAGATATCTTATCTCTTGCAGAGCTCCAACTCCATATTCTCTGTCATTTTCTTTTATGGTTCATTCATTTTCGTTTTCTATCTTGCCCATATTATATTGACGTGCCCCTCAAGACATGAAATAACAGTGATCTAGTTTGATGTATTTACACTTCAAATCATCAGTACATGCATAATGAGAGCATAGCTGGATAAGAAATAGAAACACGTATGAAACCCTCTCTTTCCCGTATCTCTATCAGTCACTAATACCCCTTTCCCATATCTCTATCAGCCACTAATACTAGTATTTATTATGCCATATCTCTATGAGACCCTTCCGGAATGGATGAATTGAAACCAATATCAGACACATTCAGACTGAATTTTTTAGGTGAATTTGAAGCTGACATGGCCTTTATTCATGCCTGAAGAGATTCGTATTGAGATAGGGGTTCACATGGACTCTGATTCTACCCAACCAGTTCATCGAGGCAGATTAAAAGACGCATTAGACTCCATAACCAACCGGTAAAATGCAGCAAGTTATGGAATTCATGTACCATTGAGTTACATTTTCCGTTCAGTGGTGATAGAGTTCCTTCAAGACAAAGGTCTTTCTAATTCCTGAACAAAAAGACTAATTTATCAGCAACAAATTTTGAAGACTCTGCATTAGCATCAGAATCGCAATTTTGACCGCTCGGTCTCATTTATCAGTATTTTGTCAAAATACAAAGGTTTGCAGAAAATTATGGGAAATTAGACTGATAGTAACAACTTAACTTACCTTTTACCATCCATTACAGGATCTTGAAACAATCAATCTCGAGTAGGACGACCTGTATATCTTGCTCTCAAGATTCAATCCCATTTAGGAACAACATATATGTTTATGTGAAGAATATAAAGTAGTAGATATACTTGGAAATCATCAAGTTTCTCTTTTATCAGCTCAGATGTCAAGCTTTACACAACCAAAACTTTGTCCAGCTCCTGCAACTTTCCAACAGAAGAGAATGCTCTGTTTTTACCGACATCCTTCTCTTAAAACACAAAATTTTTAGATAAATCCCATAGCTCAATAGTTCCCACCTCATGCAAGGTAACAAACTTGACACTAACAAGAATCAGATTCTTCGCGGTAGATTGTTTAGCTTTATTAGTTAAAAAAAAACTCCATACAATTCACCCTTTGTCCAAAATTATTCTTCCATAACTTATCATTTGAGGAATATATTGCAATTATGAACTCGAACAATACACTTTGGCCAAATCATCATCTGGAAAAGATACTTAAATATTAAAAGCTTAAGTTCTATGTGAAGAAGCATAAAACAAAGTGGAAGATTTAATCATGCTTTATCACAAAGATTAAAAAAATGGCAAAGCTTATCTTTCAATATCTTCTTTAATTCAAAAATTTAATCTCATCATAATTAGCACTAACACTACCATTTGATTCAAAGTTTGTCGGTATTAACTCTAAAGACCTAAAAAAAATCTACATTTATCTAAAAAAACCCTATGCACCCTAGAGCCAACATCATTTGACAATGAATCCTAAGCATTCACTAAATTCCCTAATGTTCTGAATTTTCAAATCAACAGAATGAGATTAACCATTAATAAGAATCTAAAGAAGGGTATACCTCAAATATAACATTGAAGAAGATGACACTCCATCAACAAGATAAGAGCAACTAATAGACACACCTGTCTTTATGGTGGGTCGGTCATTGGAAGGGGCTTCTTGTTGCGGGGGTGGGTTTCACTAGAGAAGACGTCGGAGTTGAAGGTATAGGAGTGGAGGTTGTTTCCGCCAATGCCGATTGAGTGGAGGGAAGCCTTCCAAAGGTATAAGAGATGAAGTCACTACCGTCAAAGTCGATTAAGTGGATGTAATCGTTCCAAGAAAAAGCATTGATTTCATAGGGATGCATGAAGAAAAGAAGATGAAGAAGGAGAAGAGGTGATAAGGGAAACCGTGTATTTGAGTTTTTGAAAGGAACATAGATCAGAAACTTAATGAAAAAATTTGGTGACGAGGCTTTTGACAATGAATCATAAGCATTCATATGATAGGTGACGAGGCTTTAGAAGAATTTGGTGATAATGAAAAAGTATTTTAGAGAGATGTTTGGGGGAAGTTGGAAAAATCAGCGCGCCTAGTATTTTTTGCAGGGGCAGTTTATTCTAATTGTTGTAGATCTTTTTTTTAGGGCAGTTATAAAGGGAACCGTTGTAATATTTTTTAGGGCAGTTATAAAGGGAACCGTTGTAATATTTTTTCTTTTTTTCTTTTTAAATTAAAGGCGGTTGAAGAAAACTGTCGCAACTCACAAATGAGGACAGTTTTAGAAGAACTGTCGCGACTTATGTGTCGTAAAACATATTTTTTCTTGAAGTGTAATGAGCACACTAGAACAAGCAAATGCAAGTGTTCAAATCAGCAAAAATGCATATTATTTGAGAACATTGTCATAACAGCATCTCAAACATACCTGTAAAAGTCGTGAGTATGTTTGTTTCACTTCCATCCAAACATTAGTCAGTTCAACCATGATTAACAAATCAGTCATACATGTTCATAAGGCATAATAACAACAGAGGATATAACATCTACTCCATACCAATAGAACAACTAAGCTATGGTTAAGAACCAGGACAGAAAGCTCGCATACATATTTTATGCATAGCTGAGATGAGAACACACAAGGTATACATTATGGCAACAAGCATGACATAAGAATATGAACAAACATGACACAAGGTATACATTGTATGCAAAAAAAAATGGAAAAGAGATGTTACCAAGTGGAATATGTCCACTGCAACTTCAGTTGTGCAAAGGTTCCTCTCTTGCTACTCCACTCACAAGCTTCCAAGGCAAAGCTTTCTCCTTTTTCTCCTCTTGCAAGACTTCAATTCTCAGAAAGATTTAGAGTGTATTTGTGAATGATTGTTGGTGAGAAATACAAGCAATGTGGACTGCTATTTATAGGGAAAGCATGAGAGTTCAAGGTATGGCCAATCTTGCAAGAAATGCCAACAATACCCTTTACCGATCGTGTGAATGAGCCATTTGCAGAGGGAAATCTTCCAAATATCTCTGAACCTCTGAGCATGACTGTTGAGAACTGATAGGTCCATTTCTCAATGAATAAACAAATGTATTCCTCTTTTGGAAAGTTTCTCTCTCCCTCCCACTTGCATCAACAAGACATAAATCCATTTTTTAATGCCAATCAATTTCAAATTCGTGGAAAGGCTTGTTTCAATGCTAAATGTAACATTAGAACTCAGAAATAATAAAAAAATGGCGATTAGGGAAGTGTTAGAATCAAAATTCAAAAGTTGGTTTCTTGAATGTTAAGGAATGAAACCTTCAACTTTGGGCCTTCGAATCTCCCAGCTCACTTGATGGATGAAGGGAGTTCTAGTACTCTTTGGAAAGCTCTAAATGCCCTCTACAACTTTTATGTCAAAAATTTTTTGAGTTGAGGTCTGGATCTTTATGAAAAGTTGGGTTAAAGTTGGTTGTTCAATAAGAGAAAGCCAGCTGAAATTTCTCAAAGTCTTGGGTCAGTTTGGCTTCCAAGCTTCATAACTCACAAACCATGCATTTTTTGGAGAAAAGTCATATTTAATAGTTTGAAGATCATGGAAAGAGCTTCCATTTGGGCTTTGAGTCACTCAATTTGGATGTGTGGTTTAGAAGTTATGACCATTTCAATTTGGCACAAGAGGGGAAAATTCAACATATGAAAAGTTTCATGAACTAAACCTTGCTTCCTTTGCAAGAAAACTCTTGAGACTTAATTTCTCATACACTAAATCATCAATGAGACATATTATGTTGAATTGAGGCCTTGGAGGTTTCATTTGGATCAAAATCCCAAGGATTAGGGTTTCAATCAAAACCCTAATTTCAACTGTGAATGCACTGGGGAAAACTCTTATGATATTGCTTCTTCCTTCACATCTAAAGCTCATAGATAGCCTTTAGGGATGTCTTCTATCATATGGGGTCAAGTCTTAAGGCTTGAGAACACCTCTTGATCAAAATCAAAGGCAATTGTCTTAACAGAAACCCTAATTTTGGAGACAGGGTGAAACTGTGGCTCAAACTAGTCATGATGAGAGCCAGATGACCTTGAATTCTTGTTGAGTGAGACCTCTTGGATGTAGGTAAATCAAATGGTTGATAAACCAAGCAAATCTTGACTTGATAGGGCAAAATTCTTCAGTGATTCCTCAGGTTAAAATCCTAATTCCACACTTTGGTCTGGTGATCCTTTGTTGACTTGACTTGATTCAAAGTCTTGAGATTTTGGTTCCAAACAACTAGTGAGTCTTTGTGATGATCGTATGGAGCCATAGAATACCTTAGGAGGCCTTGAATCTCTCTGTGTAACCCTAATTTCAAACATAAGAGAAACAAACTGCAAGATATGGGTTAGTTGAATATTGCATATATGATTGATCCTAAATGTCTATGCAAGATGTTATGTCATATAAGAGGTAAAATTTGGGGTAAAACAGTTACCCCTATTTAAATAGCTTTACCGGATGGCACGAGGAAAGAAAATCCTTGGGACATCAAGGTGGAAAGGTATTTAAATATAGCAAGCCGGAAATTTTGCCCTTAGATGTAATGCAGATGCTAAGGACAAGCGACAGACATGCAAATGCTGACATGCTATGAACTTCTAATATGATGATATGATGTCATGATGGTGCGAAGATGCAGACAGACCAGACACCAAAGATAAAGAGCAAATAACCACATGTGAGTAACACTGGGGAAAGATGAAAGTTAGTATCCATGAGGAAAACTCACTGGGGATACAGGCTGCCCAACAAAAGAGACTCACTGGGGAGACTGAGGAAATACTGGGGATAGAAAAGATAGAGCTGAAGGGAAAACCCTACAGATCCTCACTGGAGATAGGAGCCAGAGAGGTATTCTCCACTGGGGAAAAATCCTTGGAGATGGACGACAGGTCCATATGTGACCGGACGACACTAGGGAAATAAAGACACATTCTTACTGGGCATGAAACCAGAAAGATGACATGATCTCCACTGGGGATCAGTTTGAAATAAAAGGATAGACCTTCGATAAAAGATTTTCTGGGATTTCTTATGCTGAAGAGTTCAAACGGGATCTTCAAGAAAAGACAGGGATGAATTCGCGCTCCAGATGCCAAAATATGACTGGACTTTTGGCTGGGGATAAGGTTATGGAACCAATATGAGTTGAACAAGAATTGAGGTTCACAGTTGACCTGGGTTCAAACAGCGGGTTCATATGTGACTCGAAGTTTAGGTTCATATATGGCCTAGGTTCAAACAAACGGGTTCATATGTGACTCGAAGTTTATGTTCATATGTGACCTGGGTTCAAACAAACGGGTTCATATGTGACTCGAAGTTTAGGTTCATATGTGACCTGGGTTCAAACAAACGGGTTCATATATGACTCGAAGTTTAGGTTCATATGTGACATGGGTTCAAACGAACGGGTTCATATGTGACTCGAAGTTTAGGTTCATATGTGACCTGGGTTCAAACGAATGGGTTCATATGTGACTAGAATTTTAGGTTCATATGTGACCTGGGTTCAAACTAACGGGTTCATATGTGACTCAAAGTTTAGGTTCATATGTGACCTGGGTTCAAACAAATGGGTTCATATGTGACTCGAAGTTTAGGTTCATATGTGACCTGGGTTCAAACGAACGGGTTCATATGTGACTCGAAGTTTAGGTTCATATGTGACCTGGGTTCAAACAAATGGGTTCATATGTGACTCAAAGTTTAGGTTCATATGTGACCTGGGTTCAAACAAACGGGTTCATATGTGACTCAAAGTTTAGGTTCATATGTGACCTGGGTTCAAACAAACGGGTTCATATGTGACTCGAAGTTTAGGTTCATATGTGACCTGGGTTCAAACAAACG
The DNA here is from genome assembly GCA_022829125.1 of Lathyrus tuberosus. Taxonomy (NCBI): domain Eukaryota; kingdom Viridiplantae; phylum Streptophyta; class Magnoliopsida; order Fabales; family Fabaceae; genus Lathyrus; species Lathyrus tuberosus. The sequence goes on along the minus strand of JALAZF010000052.1, from coordinate 211,493 downwards.
GGTTCATATGTGACTCGAGGTTTAGGTTCATATGTGACCTGGATTCAAACGACAGGTTCATATGTGACTCGAGGTTTAGGTTCATATGTGACCTGGATTCAAACAACGGGTTCATATGTGACTCGAGGTTTAGGTTCATATGTGACCTGGATTTAAACAACGGGTTCATATGTGACTCGAGGTTTAGGTTCATATGTGACCTGGATTCAAACAACAGGTTCATATGTGACTCGAGGTTTTCGGTTCATATGTGACCTAAAGTAAAGGATGCCAACGATTATTGGACTTTATGTATCCACCTGGTGGTTAAGTATCAGATAGGTCAGTACTGGGGTTACATAAACTGAAGATTAGACTTCCTGGGGAATACCAATTATGGTTGCAAAAAGTTGGATAGTACAACACTGCTGGGTAGACAAGTTTCTTAAGAGATTGCTACGTGTTATTGGGTATAAATTCCAAAGAGACGTTGATACCACAACACTGCTGTAGAATGGATTTTGTCTTCAACGAGGATCTGTAAAAGATTCTTCTTGTGAGACACAGTGCAAAATAAATGCACATTTAAATTAGGTTCAACAACCTAACTTGCGAGGGACCAAAGTTCAATCTAGGAACAAGCTAGAAAGAAACAGTCAAACAAGATTCCAACCATTGAGCAACGAGCTCAAATGGGGATTTATATTATCCTATTGTGGAAAAGATAAATAAACCAACCATCATCCACGAGGATAAAACTCTATGGGGAATTCAAAAAGGACATGCACTTTATGCCTAGGTCTGACAACTCTATTGGAGAGAAAAGACAAACCCAGTCACTTGGGGAGATAAACGCCAAAGTGAACAAAACAGGTAAACACCAAGACAGGGTAGCAGAGATGCTAAGATGCTATGCATATGAATGCTTATGCCATGCTTATGCTGACAAAACGGACAAGAAACGAAACTGGAGATGAAATAAACATCTCGACAAGGGTACCCAGTCAAACTCGTCATATTGGGCCATTACTGGGGATGAACTTGCAGAATCAGTAGTTCTACTTCAAGATTACAATCTTATTTGATGGGAAAAAAGTTTTTCACTTGGTATAGCATCATGACTTCACTAGGATCGCCATCATGAACGGCTTAATTTCTTTGTTGGAGGGAAGTCCGTGGAGAATTGCCAAGATTAGTTGAAGTAACAACTTACTGGGGAGCTAGCAAAAGATGTCACAAAGGCTGAGTAGTTATGCATAACTCATCTGCCCCAGAGTACATGGTCTGTCAGAAGAAAATACCAAGAGGATTTTACAGAAGAATTGGCGCACAAGGCGTTTCAATATCTTCAAACTCTTGGAGAGATTCATGAATTTCGGCATGACTGCCCCAGATTAACTACATTTACACAACAAGGTCCTTGAACTTGTTCTTCAGACTGGTTGTTGACAACTGGGGAACAAACTTACCCCTGTCAAGTTGATCTGTGAAGGAGATGTCGTCGACTTTAAGAGATTTACCGAATCTCGACCTGACTGCTTCTGATTGACGGGTCTGTGGGAACATGTCATCAAAAGGATTTTACAGATGATTTGGCATACAAGATGCTTCAATAACTTTAAACTTTTGAAAAGATTCATGAGTCTCGACATAACTGTCCCAGTTCAACTGTATTTGCAATACAAAGTACTCAGACTGTGGTAGAAACAACTGGGGAACAAATTGGCCCCTGCTAATGGGTCACTAAAGTCCAAACTTGTCAGAAGACGACCTCAAGAAGGCTTGTCCCAATATTCTGAACTTTTGAAGAGTTATGCCCCTGATTCAATAGCTCTTGGAATGGTGGAATGGCGTATTCCTTTCCGCTTGGTTGCCCTTGACTGAGCTTCTTTTATCAAGTTAAATTCCCTAGCTGACTGCATTTGTTGGGATTTCTCTGATATTGAATTGTTTTTACAAACAAGTATTGTTCATTTAAAAATTGGCAATTTCAATGCAAAATTCACGCAAACCTTTGAAAACAAAGTTTATTGATGAAAACACACACAGTGGAGTGAGCAAATAATCACACACAATGCATATCTGGTCATTTACAGAAGGACAGATTTTGTGATCAACACACACACATTTAGCAAAGCTCATTAGGAGTCAGGTTAATCAACCTTGCTGTAGTATGCGTTCAAAACAACCTTACCTCAATTAGGTCTTTTAAAGGTTGTAACGTGGCTTGGTTCACGGTTTATGAAACAAAGGATAAAAGCTCAAAATTTATTTGTACCCACCCCATCTTCGTGATGAACTCCAATCCTACACTCAGTTAACTCAAGCTATACATTCAGGTTCCTCTAGGTTAGGAATGAATTGATGATAGTTGACGATGATTCAGACATCTTTGTAGTCATTACTCCTTTACAACATTTGATTATCCTTTATTACTGAGGTTTTGAGACTTCCTTTTGTCTTTGTTTGAAGTTTTGAGACCTCTTCTTGTCTTCGCTGAGGTTTTAAGACCTCTTCTTGTCTTTGTTGAGGTTTTGAGACCTCTTTTTCTTCATTGTTGAGGTTTTGAGACCTCTTTTTGTCTTCTGAGGTTTTAAGACCTCTTCTTGTCTTCACTGAGGTTATGAGACCTCTTTTCCTTCGTTGTCATTTGATTTGAGAGAGCTGACTAGTGTCTTGCGTGAAGTGCTTGCATTCGAGTGCATAACCGAGTTAAACTGAGAACTACCCTGCCCCAAGGTTGAGATTTAAGGGTTTTTTGTGTAAGGAAAGAAAACTCCTACTTCTAGGCTTGAAGGGTTAACAAGGGATTATCTTCCTTATTTCTCCAGTTTTTGGGAATTGAAACAATGCCTTACATCCTCGGCAAGGTTTATTCGAAAACATACCACAGGAATTATGGATAATATTCTCATCATCCTCCCCAATCTTTGTTTAACAACAATTTGATAAGTGGTATATTTTTTTTTGTTTTTATGCACGCAAAAGTAAATAAGTGAAACGAATGGACTTAATCAAAAGGTGCACAAACATTTCATTAATCTTGCCAATTTGAAAATACAACAAAGCTTATAAGCAAGTACAAATTCAGAATGCAAAGGAAATACAATTGAAATTACTGAAATGCACGAAATACAGCCAGCCTTGGCGAATTGATTTCAAAAGATTTCAGTTTCCGGACCCAAACGGAGGACACCTTCGCCATTGATCATTAGTTCCATGTGATACAGAATCTTGAGAGGCCTTGCAAGTCTTTTGCCTTTTGCTTCAAGAGTCGAGGTAATGACATCTGACGTACCTTCCTAAGGTTGCAATGTCTTTAGCAGGCTTAGCAGTCTTGCTTCAAACTCTTCGCACTCTTCAATGGGATGCCCCCTTGTCCCAGTGTGGAATCTGCATTCAACCTCTGGGTGATCCTCCTCAAAGATCAAGTCCTTGTTGTTGATCAGATTTTGCACAGTACCTTCTAAAACCAGGAAACCATCCAAACTATGTCCTTCACCCCTTTATGAAAGTCGTAGGTCAGATTTGCATTGTGCCAAGGTCCTGGCACAGGGTTGTAAGTTTGAGGAGTCACCAACTTATTCTGAATCAGCAGTGGGAACAGTTTTCTCAGTGGTACCGGGAAAGGTGTGTAGTGAATTTTCCCCTTTTGACAGAGCACTTCTTCTTATCTTGGTTTCAAGAACCTCGAGGAGAAACAACCGTTGGAGGCTGAAACACTCTTTCGGTAGACACCTGATGAAGATTACATTCTGGTGCAGGAACAAAACCAAAAGCTGGTCGGCATGAAGTTTCCTCAAAGACAGATCCTGGGCATGGGAGAACCTCAGGAGATGGCGAAGGATTGTTCTTGATATTAAGCTGAGAGTTATCGAAAGATAAAATATTTCTCTCCACTAGATCCCTCATAATATACTTCAAAGCAAAACAACCTTCTAAATTATGGCCGGGTGCACCTTCATGGAATGCACAATGAGCATTGGGATTGTAAGAAGGTGGAAGTAGATCAGGAGGTGGGCCTGATGACCTTGTAGTTATTAATCCTTGTTGCACCAAAGAAGGATACAACGCTGTATACGTCATAGGAATGGGAGGAATCAGAGGCCTACCACCCTGTCTCTTACCTGGAACATTCTGACGAGAAGCTTGAGTCCTTTGTGGATAAGCAAGAGCGTTGGGTGCTCATTGATAGATTGGTGGTTGAGGAACTGGCTGATAAACAGAAGCTTGGTTGTTGAATGTTGGCACGATAGGGTGAATGTGCTCCTCCTTTTTCATTAGAGCTTGCAAATTTCCCAAAACCCAACTCATCTGGCATTTGAGGATTTTGACCTCCACTTTCAAATCTTCTTGGTTTTTCAGAATTTCATTCATTATTGCCATTGTCTTGAATAGGTGCTAGGTATCCTTCAGACATAGAGGAAGAGACTCAAGACCGCGAAATGCAGATGTGAATGCGCATGGAATGCAAATACAAGCCAATTGGTTTCAAGGAACTCAAAGGCGAGTTGCAAAATTTTTTGTGGAAAAACTGAAAAAGTTTTTATTTTTAAGATCCAAGCTCTGTTGATCTTTTGAAAAGGAAATAAATGTCTGAATTCCTTGAAACAAACAATGGATGGAATGAGATGTATGCAATTCACAAACACGGATACACATAAATACAGGCAAATGTACATACAACGAAGCACTCAAGTCCTAGGTTTAGGGGTCTCATGAGTTGGGCCATGGTCTACCCATCCCAACAAGGTATGTACTATTGATTTTCATCTGTAGAACAAGGTTCTAAGAAGTTCCTAAAGTCGACAACCCATCTTTCAGATTTTATCGATTTCCCAAATGACTTGGCAGTCAATAAAATTCTCAAGAGAATCTCGTCTGATTGTAGTATCGCGTAGCAACCAATTCAGGAATAGACTCCCTCATGGTCCTCGCACTACATCCTAAAAAGGCTTAAGTGGGGTTTGGAAATAACTACGGTTCTCATTTTTAACGACACCTATGTCGAGAGTAGCATGTTTTCACGAATAGGCTCGTTCAACATGACTAGACTCCCAAGAGGGCCTCAACTGAGTGATGGTGTCTCAAGTCAACTTTTTCGGGAATCGACTCCCTCAAAGCCTCCTTGAATATACCATCGTCCTATTATAAGTGCTCTCAAGTCCGGGTTAGGACTAATCTCACCACTCAATAGTAGCACCCTGCACACAGAATAACCCAAGCAGACAGATAAATATATATATATATATATATATGCAGATATGTACAAATATAGCAAACAAGCATAAATAACATAAGCAAAAACAAGGTGGGCTTAACCCTCAAATTATTTAATTCATCCCCAGTGAAGTCGCCATTTCTGTTGCGGTGAGAATCAGATAACAAACTATTAATTAACTTGCATCACATTTCTTTGAATTCACCACCGACTTTGATTTATCCAAAGGAAAGGTTCAAGATCGAGAAAAACCTAAAAGGGGGAGATCTAAGGTTCGGGGGTTGATTATACAAAGGGAAGATATTAGCATCCTTAATATCTGTAGTACTCTACAGGAACCTCTTGTTTAGTTTGTGTTATGTTATCTTTGCTTGCTAAGTTATCTCATAAGGTAAAGGTAGAAACCTAAGGGTATGTACACTAAGTTTTCTCGCCAAGACATCGCATCTTGTGCCTACGTATCTGACTAAAGAATCAGAGCAACCATAGTTCACCTATCTAAGGGTGAATTAGAGGGACTATTGACTATGGCCAAAGTTCCAAGGGGAAATGAGTGTGAGCTCATTTTAGAGTTTAAGGAAACTCTCTAAATCTAAGTTATGAAGGGGAAGTGAATACTCATAATGATGAGAATCACATGGAGTTTAGAAAACTCCCTCCTATTTCTAAGTTATGATTCAATGGCTCTCATGAGGCCAAGAAAAGGAGAAGGCTCTTATAAGGCCTAGGTGTTGATTGGTTTATTGACTTATGAGTCAATTGAAGAGGAATTTCCTTTGGAGTAGGGGGAGCAACAGTTTTAATGAAACAAGAAGCTTATAGTGGATATTTACATGAAAAAAAACTGATATTAACAACAAGGTGTTCAAATTGAACAAGGCTTATAACATCATGCAAGATTAAAATCAAACATCTAGACATTGTAAACAAGATATCATGATTAAGAATCAAGGACAAGCAAAGAATGTAACAAAACCCTAAAAAGCTCCTTCCACTTTCATCATGAACAAAAGTTTCAAAATTGAATATTTTCAACAATCTCTTTTTACAGCCAAAAAGTACATTCTTTTAAGAACCTTAAGCAAAAAGAATGGGTGAAAATGAGTTAAAAATTATTAAGTTATGGACATTTGAAGTTTGTATATAAGCCATAAAAATGTAGAAAATGACATGTAATAAAAAAGAAAGGAGAGGTCTCCATGGGTGTTGAACCCAAGACCTCACGCATACAGTCTAAAAATCTTACCAACCATGCTATGGTGCACGTGTGATTAAATATGGAAACAACAAGTATATATGTGAAACAAGCTTAATTTGGAAAATTAAAATAAAAGGACTGGGGCGAGGGGGATTTGAACCCTAGTCCTAAGGGTCAAATGGCGTGTGTAATGTGTGTGCTTGCCACTAGGGTGGATGGTACATCCATTTACTAATATGACTCAAAAATCACATAAGCTTTCATGCGTGCAAAATTGGTAGACTTGGCATTTTGGATAATCTTGGCACTAAACACACATTCAACTTTCACCAAAGTAGCCTTAAACAAGGATCAATTAACTATGCTGCTAGGCCTTCAAGCCATATGGTGGTAAACAATGCAATCAAGTGAATCATGCTACAAAGACTTCAATATTTTATGAAACATGAAAAGTACAACCAAGGGTCATCAAAATCATGCTGCAATCATCAGAAATCAAAACTGACAGATCTAAACCTCAAATTGAGTATACACTAATAACTCATAATTCAATGTAACATGTTGTCAATTCCTCATAATTTTACACAACCAAAAGATTCAAATTTGCCAAATGTACAGAGCAAATAGATATGCAATGTCATACAAGTTATTCAGATTAGAGTATCAAGATAGGTTATTTGATCAGAAAATGGTGTATATGAATAAGTTTTAGCATCATGGAAAGCATGAACAAGAAGGCTTAACCATTTAAGAAATTCAAACTAGAATGTTAGTAAACCAAAGCAAATGGAGGGCATATGGTCACTTCTGTTTGGTATCAATCACAATTTTATCAGAGGAAGCATGACTGAAATGAGGGCACAACCAAAATATACATCACAATGCATAAGTACAAGTAATAAAGAGGAACATAATAATTTCAAGTATTGAAACTTACCAAACATCTGTCAAATATCATAGGTATCAGTAATGAAAAAAATGCAAGTCATCCATTAGCAATGAACAGGCAGTGGTCAAGACAAAACATAAAGGGTGTTTCAAACAATTAGAGCTGATATACATCCTAGTGACCAAGGGTCATATGAACCAGACAAAGGTATTTAGGCAAGACAAGCATGGAGACTTAGTGGCAGTAGCCTACTCAAATTATATTCAAACCAGATAGTCAAGCATTTATGGTGTAGGGTATGTATACATCAAAGAGTTAGCTATGACACGATAACAAGATTTCCAGAAATGAGTATCCTCATGTGTGATTCTTATATGCTTAGGTCAAACTTGATTTAAAAACAAAAAGTATATCAGTGGTTTGAACAAACCTGGATGCAAGGAAAAATTTGAAAAAATTATCATACACCACCAAGTTTTGAGCATAAAGAGCTTGTACACATATATGGAGTACCTCAGTTATGGCATAATGATGACACAGAGATTTCAAATAATTGTTAGCTCATACATTGGTTACAAGCACACAAACCAAATTGGTTTAATCAAACAGCACAACATGAGTTGAAATGCATCATCATGAGGTTTAGGCAAGCACCTATGCAAAACAAGCTTTGGCAAGGCATATATTTCATGAATTCCAAACATGTAAACTGATCATACATCAGAGTGGTGACAATGTGTGCATAGTATATCAGTTTGTGCATAATGATCTTGTAATATTAACAAACAACATGGTTAAAAATCAAAGTTCAGTATAACAGACAAACAAATGAGTTCTCATGTTATGTTTGGCATTTATTGACACACATACCCTTGAACCTGTATCACCACAGTAATTTGTGCATAACAAGTAAGTAAGCAGAGCATAACAAACCAGTAATTCAGATGTATCAGTTTCATGCATCTCAAGACTTTTTCATACAACAACTTTGACATAAAAGCCTAATCATAGTATAAAGGATAGATAAGCATATAGACAAAGATAAACTTAATCAAGGTAAAAATCTGCCTACCACAAATTGATCATAAATCAACAATGATACCAAGATGAGGATATCTTAACAGTTTGTGGGCATAACAAGATGTGCAAGAGTGTGTGAATGTGGCACTTATGTCAAAATGACCTTAACAAGTCAACAGATCAGACATATCAGTTTTAGGCATCTTGACTCAAAATAAAGGTCATGACATAGTAGCTTTTAGTTTGGATACACATTATGGACCAGGCTCCAGGCAATTTGGTACACACATTATGAGCACAAAATGTATCAAGCACATTCACAACTTGGAAACAGGTCAAAAGGCATATCAAGGTTGGTAAACATATCCTGAACACAAAGCTTAACATGAAGAACATAGCATGATATCTCAAACAACTCACTTAGAAATTATCAGTTTCACCAAAATAGTTTCAGCATGCACAAAGTGAAGTGTCATGATATAATAGGTCATGAAGTATATTGAGGCACATGATTAAGTATGAACAAAACTTAATGCAAATGGACAATGATCAAAACTTCATCCTTCCAACATCCATTTTAGTTGTGAACACTGCATAACAATTGTGTGCACAGTGAGGTGTGAACAGAAGTGTATGATTGTGGTAATATATCATAATGAGTCCACAAACAAATGCTTAGTTTAGAGACAAAACCAGTAGTTACATACACAATCAGTTAGTTATCACCAAATGGCAACATGTTACTTCTTACATAAGCCAGTATGAAAGATGTGCTCTTAGACCAAATGACTAGTTTTATAAAACTCACACATGTGACTTGAACAGCTAAGTAATAATGATTCCACCTAAAATGTAAGGCAAATGGCATATTGAAAATATTCACACAAGCTTGAAATCATAGCAGAGGTTTTAACATAAAAGGGTAAACCAATCATATCAGCAAGTTGACACATCAATTTAAAACTACAAATCAAACCAGTTGCACATTTCAACAAGTCAACAGTTCAGAATATCAACCTTAAGCATCAAAGAAACAACTTGGTTCCAAAATACAAGATCATGGCATACCAAAGTTGTATCAGAACATGGACAAACTTTATGAACCAAAACAAATGAGCACACCAGAACAAGCAAATGCAAGTGTTCAAATCAGCAAAAATGCATATTATTCTAGAACATTGTCATAACAGCATCCCAAACATACCTGTAAAAGTTGTGAGTCTGTTTGTTTCACTTCCATCCAAACATTAGTCAGTTCAACCATGATTAACAAATCATTCATACATGTTCATAAGGCATAATAACAATAGAGGATATAACATCTACTCCATACCAGTAGAACAACTAAGCTATGGTTAAGAACCAGGACAGAAAGCTCGCATACATATTTTATGCATAGCTGAGATGAGAACACACAAGGTATACATTATGGCAACAAGCATGACATAAGAATATGAATAACGAGTAAGTATGCAAAAAAAAAATGGAAAAGAGATGTTACTAAGTGGAATATGTCCACTGCAACTTCAGTTGTGCAAAGGTTCCTCTCTTGTTACTCCACTCACAAGCTTCCAAGGCAAAGCTTTCTCCTTTTTCTCCTCTTGTAAGACTTCAATTCTCAGAAAGATTTAGAGTGTATTTGTGAATGATTGTTGGTGAGAAATACAAGCAATGTGGACTGCTATTTATAGGGAAAGCATGAGAGTTCAAGGTATGGCCAATCTTGCAAGAAATGCCAACAATACCCTTTACCGATCGTGTGAAGGAGCCATTTGCAGAGGGAAATCTTCCAAATATCTCTGAACCTCTGAGCATGACTGTTGAGAACTGATAGGTCCATTGCTCAATGAATAAACAAATGTATTCCTCTTTTGGAAAGTTTCTCTCTCCCTCCCACTTGCATCAACAAGACATAAATCCATTTTTTAATGCCAATCAATTTCAAATTCGTGGAAAGGCTTGTTTTAATGCTAAATGTAACATTAGAACTCAGAAATAATAAAAAATGGTGATTAGGGAAGTGTTAGAATCAAAATTCAAAAGTTGGTTTCTTGAATGTTAAGGAATGAAACCTTCAACTTTGGGCCTTCGAATCTCCCAGCTCACTTGATGGATGAAGGGAGTTCTAGTACTCTTTGGAAAGCTCTAAATGCCCTATACAACTTTTATGTCAAAATTTTTTTGAGTTGAGGTCTGGATCTTTATGAAAAGTTGGGTTAAAGTTGGTTGTTCAATAAGAGAAAGCCAGCTGAAATTTCTCAAAGTCTTGGGTCAGTTTGGCTTCCAAGCTTCATAACTCACAAACCATGCATTTTTTGGAGAAAAGTCATATTTAACAGTTTGAAGATCATGGAAAGAGCTTCCATTTGGGCTTTGAGTCACTCAATTTGGATGTGTGGTTTAGAAGTTATGACCATTTCAATTTGGCACAAGAGGGGAAAATTCAACATATGAAAAATTTCATGAACTAAACCTTGCTTCCTTTGCAAGAAAACTCTTGAGACTTAATTTCTCATACACTAAATCATCAATGAGACATATTATGTTGAATTGAGGCCTTGGAGGTTTCATTTGGATCAAAATCCCAAGGATTAGGGTTTCAATCAAAACCCTAATTTCAACTGTGAATGCACTGGGGAAAACTCTTATGATCTTGCTTCTTCCTTCACATCTAAAGCTCATAGATAGCCTTTAGGGATGTCTTCTATCATATGGGGTCAAGTCTTAAGGCTTGAGAACACCTCTTGATCAAAATCAAAGGCAATTGTCTTAACAGAAACCCTAATTTTGGAGACAGGGTGAAACTGTGGCTCAAACTAGTCATGATGAGAGCCAGATGACCTTGAATTCTTGTTGAGTGAGACCTCTTGGATGTAGGTAAATCAAATGGTTGATGAACCAAGCAAATCTTGGCTTGATAGGGCAAAATTCTTCAGTGATTCCTCATGTTAAAATCCTAATTCCACACTTTGGTCTGGTGATCCTTTGTTGACTTGACTTGATTCAAAGTCTTGAGATTTTGGTTCCAAACAACTAGTGAGTCTTTGTGATGATCGTATGGAGCCATAGAATACCTTAGGAGGCCTTGAATCTCTCTGTGTAACCCTAATTTCAAACATAAGAGAAACAAACTGCAAGATATGGGTTAGTTGAATATTGCATATATGATTGATCCTAAATGTCTATGCAAGATGTTATGTCATCTAAGAGGTAAAATTTAGGGTACAACAAGCTCGCTAAGTTGAAAACCCGAAAGGGAGGCTTAGACAAAAATGAGCGTCTCAGTGGGCTGAAAACCCGAAAGGGCGGTCCAGGCAAAAATTAGAGACAAAAACAGAAATGATTATCCCAGTAGATTGAAAACCCGAGAGGGCAATCTAGGCAAATGTTATGGATTATGACAAGTAACTGCATCTGACCAGTTTTGATCGTTGAAAGCAATATTGTCTATCAAGGGTTCTGTTTCAACCATCCTCAACTGAAGTTCTGAGCACAACGGAATTTAAAGTTGTTAGGGAGAATAATGGTCATTGTATTTCAATGTAACCCTTTCCATGTATTTACCATTTTTCAAACTTTGTAATGATCTATGGAGTTACGCCATTTGCGGACTACCATTCTATTAATAAAATTTGGGCCTTTGTCCCTTTGTTTGCAATTCTTATTTTGTTTCTGTTCGCAGAATTTCATTTATTGATGATGGTTTTTGAAACAAAATGTAAATAATTGATTTAAATTATTGAAAATTATAAAAACATTTTCCTTTGATTTATGAATGCAAAAAGGAACGTCAACGGTTATTCCAAGGATGGTAAGATCGATGTTTTCCTCAGTAGGGTTTGTTCTTACTCTTCTAACATAATTTATTGACAGCTCCCCAGTAGAGTTTGTTGATATCTCCCGAGTAGAGTTTGTTGATATTTCCTCGACAAAGTTTTGTTCATATAACCAGTTGTTGACAAGATGATGGGTCCCTTCAAAGGTTTGTTATGGTGTGCTGAATTCATAAGGTCCAATGCTATTTGGCTTTTCCCCAGCTAGGTTTTGATCTGGATCTTCTCCAGCTGATTATGTTATGGAAGTTGAGAAGTTTTTGGAGATTATCCCCACACAAAGATTCATTTCTTTTGCTATCCCCAGCAAAAATCATATGAAGAACCCTCACTCAGAGTTTCACCCTCTAGATGTTTTTGTTGCTTTGGACATCCCCAAACAGAGATCAATGTTATTTTTCCTTTAAGAAGCATTGACTTAGTGGCTGTTTGTCGGATTTTTATCTTGCTCTGTGGATGTATTTCTCTCCAGGTTGATTTATCCTTGCTGATTCCCCAACGGAGACAGAATATTACTGTTTCAATTGTCCCCCAAGCATAAAGCAGTGATGTTAATTTCTTATTTCCCCCGGCAAGTCCAAGATGTACTTCTCTCCAGATTGTTTTTCAGATATTTATCATCCTAGTGAAGATTGTGCATCACTAATGCGGCTATTCCCTAGTGAAGTCGTTGATGATATCTCTTTTAGTCACCTGTTGGGTTTTCTCTCAATTATGATGAGTATTGATCTAAAATCCCCCACAGTTTGGCCTTTTGCTGTTTTCCTCAGCAAGTCCAGGTTGCTTTACTCATATTTGGATAATCCCCTGAGAGTATTCTTGTATCTCTAGCAGATTTGCCTTGTTTGGATGTTGCGTAAATGTTTATATGTCTACTATCCTCAGCGGATTCATTTATGTTTCTGCAGCAGATCTCCTCATCTTATTGAAGCAGAAGTTCCTGTGAATCCTTTATTATCCCCAGGAAGATTCAGAAAGATTTGGGTTGTATGATTCCTCGACAGCTTTCTTGCCATCCTTAAAGCAGAATTTATGTTGTTATCCTCTTTATGGATCGTCGATGTTAGAAGTTTGATATTTGGGTTTCTCCCCGAAGAGCATCTTCTTTTCTTCAGCAAGATTTGAGCCTTGTAGTAGGATTTATTTTCCTTTGATGGCTTTTGTTTATCTCTTGCAGGATTTCTTCGGCTAAATCCCTAGCAGAGTTGCTAATGATATCTTCATCTTGTTGAGATTAGCCGAGTATCCAGTGGTGTTGTGATGTTTGTTCACGCTCTGTTTATCCTTATGTCTGCTTTGTCAGCATATTCATACTCATAAGCATTGCATGTGCATTCTTTTGTTATGCATAGCATATTGTTGGTGCATTATGCATTTTGCATTTGTGTTGGTGCTTCTTTGCTCTCTGGTGTTGTTATCCCCGTAGAGCGTGCGTGTCCTCTGTCCATTTAGAGTGTCGAACCGTAAGCAGAAAATGCCTATCTTTGATAATTTCCCACTGAGTTTATGCCTCGTGGAAGATATTTGTTTTAGCCTTCCTCCCCAGTTTATTTGTCTGGATGGAATTAATCCCCAGTTGAGATATTTCCTCCTCGGGATGAGTCTTGTTTGACCGTTTCTCTCTGGTTTATTCCCTGATTGAATTTTGGTCCCTTGCTTTGGCAATTTATGCGTATCACCTTTATCGTCCTACGCGTTTTATTGGTAGTAGGTGATATAGCTGGCTTATTACCTTTGTCGTCCTGCTCTGTGTTGGTAGTAGGTAATATAGCCGGGTTTGATTACCTCGTTGTAGCTATCACTTGTTTGATAGTTGGTAATCTCTCCATTCTTTGTTCGAGTTTATTGCCTTTGTCGTCCTGCCCTGTGTTGGTAGTAGGTGATATTTCTCGACCCCTTTGAGATTATTACCTTTGTCGTCCTACCCTTTGTTGGTAGTAGGTAATCTTTCTCATACCCTTGGTTGATTACCTTGTTGTAACTGTCACTTGGTTGATGATTGGTAATCTTTCTTTTGGGCTTATTACCTTTGTCATCCTACCCTTTGTTGGTAGTAGGTAATCTTTCTCATACCCTTGGTTAATTACCTTGTTGTAATTGTCACTTGGTTGATGGTTGGTAATCTTTCTTTTGGGCTTATTACCTTTGTCGTCCTGCCCTGTGTTGGTAGTAGGTAATATAGCCGGGTTTGATTACTTCGTTGTAGCTATCACTTGTTTGATAGTTGGTAATCTCTCCCTTCTTTGTTCGAGTTTATCGCCTTTGTCGTCCTGCCTTGTGTTGGTAGTAGGTTATATTTCTCGACCCCTTTGAGATTATTACCTTTGTCGTCCTACCCTTTGTTGGTAGTAGGTAATTTTTCTTATACCCTTGGTTGATTACCTTGTTGTAACTGTCACTTGGTTGATGGTTGGCAATCTTTCCTTTCGATCATGCTATTACCGGATGTCTGGTAGTAGATTATCTCTTCCCCAGCGGAGTTTGATTCCTCCCCTGTTGGGTGTTTTTTCCTTTTTTGTTTTCCCCTGTGGAGTCTTTTCTCTTTGCTCCCCAGTTTTTTTTTTGTCTCCTGTGGTGTTTGCTCCCCACAGAGGTCTTGTGTCTGCATTTCATTTGCATAATCATATCATTTTGTGGTCTCTTAGGGCCAAAAATTGGGTTTATTGTTATATTTAAGTCTCTTCTATCTCGTCGAGACAAAGATGCCTATCTTCATATCTCCGGATAGAAGAAACTTAAATAGGGGCAGCTGTAATACCCTAATTTTTACCCTTAAGATCCCACATATCATTTGCATCTCCTACCACAAATAAGATCACCGGTATCCGTGTGTTTTTATTACTTGCTTTATGTTTGTTTATATTTACTAACCTCTAACCAAAATATCAAAAATATTTTGCAATTTTTGCTCGTTTCTTCTTCTCTGTATGATTAGGGTTTTGCAGGGAGATTGATGGCAAAGGTATGGCTTGGAATCATGTGTGGCTATTCAGTTATGGTCAGGATCAGATGGAAGTTTGACCTAATCTTGGTAAAACTATCAAGGCTGCTTCAATTCCAAGTATTTGCTTCAGTGGTCTATTTCTCAAGCAGTGAATGTCCAAGGTCAAGTGGCCTTACATTGGAATTCATCGGCTTTCAAGCAGTGTTCTGTGAGAAGTTTAGTCCAAGTTATCACAATCAAGATCCATCAGTCCAGGTTGTGTCCATCTGTGGATTGATTTTTCCAGAGATTGATTCAGACAAATTCAAAGTGATTCAAAATTTATTTCATTCAGAGGATTATGGCAAAGATTAAAGTTGATGGTTGATGCTTCAGATACAAGTTATTCAGTGGTCCAAGTTTGTTCAGTCATTTTAATCAGATACTTTGTGGAAAAAGTTTAGAATTGGTTTTGGGTTGAAATCAAGATTTTTATCCATTTACAAGCTTATCCAAATATCCACTTTTCATATCCATTATTTTTTCAATTATCCTCTTCATTTTTTTTCATCTATATCCATTTCAATATCCATTATCCAATTCCTACAAAAAAAACCATTTTTTTCATATCCATTTTTTTTCTTCCATTTTTCAAATTATCCATTAAACTAATCTTATCTTGTTCTTAGTTTTCATCCATTCCAATATCTTATTAAATAGTACATATGAAACATTTCACAATAATGGTTCGCTAAGTTTAGAAGGTGACACAATAAAATCAACATGTGAAGTTTTTGAGAGCATCCTCTCTGCTACTGATGGGATACCAAATGAGCTTCTTTTGTCAGTCACGTCTCTTTTGTTTCTTGTGCTTGGAGAATTATCCTTTGAATTTATGAGGAATATTGTGCTTAAACATGCTGATTTGATCCTTATGACAAGGCTAATAATGAACATCTTCAGAAGTATATTGAGACTGTTGTTTTTGCTATGGGACCAGAGAAATTTCTCACACTTGAAGAAGTGTATTACTGGAGCATCACTTGCTTACTACATGGAATATACCGTACCTCTTGCAAAGTCCTTTAAGGAGTCTAGCCTTGTGAACACACGTGTGTTTTTTTTTAGGACTCAAAAATATCTTATGTATTGTCTCCTTTTTTTTCATTCATTCTGAAGTTACGCAAGTGGCGAGATTGTTAATTATATGGCTATTAATGTTCAGAGGGTGGGGGATTATGCTTGATATTTTCATGACATGTGGATACTTCCTCTGCAGATTATTCTCGCCCTTGCAATTTTGTATAAGAATGACGGAAATGCTTCCATTGCCATACTTGTTGACACAGTCATTTCATGCCATGTTCCTAGCTATTGTGTTATGAAACAAGCCATCAACCACCCCATCCAGATACCAAATACCTAAACCACGTATTTTTAGTACTTAAAGTGGAATGGTCTCCTTTGGATGATCAAGAATGTTTGTGTGTTAGTAGTATATCGCAAGAACAAAAAATCCATGGTGAAATCTTCAGACGATGTATGGGCGGAAGCTGCGCACTTAAAGCCAACAGATATTTTTGCTTTGCCATATGTCATTCCATACTGATTGATCATTTGATTGGCACACAATACTTCAACTATATTTGCTGTACAAGGACCAACTCCTTTGGCAACATGTATTGAGAGGAACTACTGCACGTGATGCCAGAAACCGACTTCAATCTCCTTGATGCATTCCACTGCGCGTTGGCAACTGATAATAACTAATGGGTGATTGGCTATGCTTTGACCTTAAACAGTTTGGATGTTTACTCACTCGTGTCTTATAGATTGTTTTGATTTCACACTGATTGGAAGTAATCATCTGTCTTGAGTTGTTGCATTGCTGCAGGCAAGAATGAGGTCTTTGCGTCTTAGTAAGGTTCGTTTAGGCAAACTTTATATGGAGGAGCCGGTATTGTGGCAAACGCCTTAGTTGTAGGATACGTGATTGTCCGGGGCTATGCCGTGTTGGGTACTGTTCGCCATGTAAGATCCAAATTCAAAATCTATCAGTGGAGATCTGTTTTGGATATGATGTCATCTTGCCGAAAGATAGAACTAGGTTCTTAGCCCACGTTGTTTGATGAGGTGAGGGATCAGTATGAGAACAATGCTAAAATCTGGAGCAGAATGGCAAAAGTAGGACTTTACAAGCTGTTAAATTTGAAAAGTAACATTGGAAATGGGCTTCCTATTATGCATCAGAGAAAAATAACAGAGATGTGTTGGATATGCTAGTAGACTAGATTAATACTGCTTGTTTTCTTGTAGTTCTATCCTAATTATGCAAGCCTGGCCTGATCTTCTTGTCATTGCTCGCCTTAGACATTGGCAACCACTAGTTTCAAGTGTACGACTTTTTCTTGGTTGGCAAGGCTAGCCACTTCACTCACCTTTCACTCTTCAACCATAGTGTTCCTCTTTACATTCTGGTTTTCGATAAAACGATTCAAACCCCCCAAAAACCAAAATGAATGTGAATAAGAGAGAAGGAACTCAGTCATGGAATGAACCCTGAGCACAGTGATCCCATTTTGGTTTCTCATAAAGTTTGCGCTGGTATCTACAAGGGTGTTACCACCTTTTATCTCGATGAACTCGTAGCTGGAACTGTCGCTGGCATGACGGTTATCCATTATGGCTATGCTACCTTGGCTGTAAGGATTTCTTTTTCTAATCTGCACAACCTGGCATATTTAAAATGAAGACTACATGTGGTACATGTAAAGGAACCGAAAAAATTGTATTGAATTTCTGTAAGTAATGAAGCGGTGCCTTCAAACATGGAAGCAACTGAATAATATGTTGAATTTAACTCATCAACCTTTGCGGCCAGAGTACAAAAATACATCAACTTGTCTGCAGCTATCACAATGTTGAATTTTCAATTTAAATTCAGCATGTCACAAGATTGTTTTCAATGGCGTGTTAAAGGTGGTAATCGAAAAAATTGTCAACTAGCTCAACAAAGTGGACAAGCTCACGTCAAGCCTCACGTTGAACCAAGCCATATTTACAAGCTCCACCCATCAAGCCGTATGAGCCATAAACTCATTCTAATCCACGTCACAAATAAATTGAGCTGCAAGTGAAATTCCAAAACGACACAAAAATATTGGCAGCAAGTCACACGCGGTTCACACAACACACATCAATTCAAAACGCAGAGAAAATTCAAAAACGACAAATCATTTTCACTCCTCTCCATCTATAAATAGAACACTCCTCTCATTCATTTCCTCAAGATTTTGAAGCCAAAACCACTCTGCAAAATTTCCTCCAAAGCCAATCTTCCGAAACCCTTTTCACACCGTTCGAACCTCACTCTTCTCCCATTTCAGTTCCTATTTCAACCTTCACTTTGAATCAAATTTCAAGCAAGAAGAGTGGTAGAAGAAGAAGAAGAAGTTTCGTTTCATCATTTACCTGAGTTTGAAGGTATTTTGAAGCTTCACCGTCATTTTCGATCCGACATTTTTCGTTGTGATTTTTTGAATTGTTGATACGGTTGAGTAGGGATTTTGATTCCGATCACAACCGCGAATGTTTTGGGTCCTGTCGAACTGATTTGTTGAAGCTACGAATTGCTAGCTATGTATGAATAGTGACGCGAACTTGGTGAAGAAGATGATGAACTTGTTCTGATTCTCTCATTTCTATTTTCGTTCTTTTTTTTCTTCTTTTAGTTTCGTTTTTTTAAATAAAAAAGAGGTGTATTATAATGGATCAGGCCGTGTACTCTTAACTTGCTATCACCTCCTTTTTTTTTTCTTAAAACCTCCCTCTGTTATTTTTTTTCTTAAATATCTTATAATTTTTTTTCAAATCTATTTTGTTACTTTTTTTTCTTTTTATGTTTTGTGATTTCTGTTTTTAAAAATAGTTTTGAATCCTTTTTGTTGATCTTTGCATTTTGATTTTGTTTTGAAAACTTTTCTAAAAAAATTATTTGAAAATACTTTGTTCTTGATTTTATTTTTAAATTCTTATTTTATTCTTGACCTCTTTCTTCTTCTTTTTTTCATTTTGATCGATGAAAGTCTTATGGATCTTAGAATTTCTTTGTTGAATTCTTGATCAAGACTAGATCGTTACCTATTTTCTTTTCCTATGGTATTGCTTTCGGATGACGATTTACATATCGTTCATCTAGCATGCATTAGCACAAAGATTTATTGACCGACCTCATTGTAGGGTAATTACTCCGTAAATTACTCGGCGATTGCTTAACATAGCGCAACATTTGTCCCTCTTTATCCAATTCAGAATTTGAACTTTCGTGGTCCGGAGCTTGATTGGTCGCGTCAACCCAATGGTAATTGATCTTTTGTATTAGGTTCAAAATCTTTGAAGCTTGTTGTTGTAGAGGCTTTGATTCTATCAATCTTCTAACAAGTCTTCATTAACCTTGACCTAAGTACATTGTTTAATCACTATAGTTCAAGACGCGAAATGGAATAATCGGTGAAAGCTTATGGCACTAGAGCCTTGTGCTACTAATTACTAACTTCTAACTTTTTTTTTATGCTTCCTTCTTGCTCTCTACCTCTCTTTATTTTTATTGCTCATTTTATCATATCATGTTTATGTTTATGTCATTTTTCTTTTGTCCACTTGAACCATATTATCTTGCGCTTTGTCTTTTTCTTTTGTCCATTTTGGACTAAAAAACATTAATAAAGGATTAAACCACAAAAAGAATTGTGCTCTTAATTGTTGGACTATGGCCACTATCCTTTGCATTGGAGGACCTATACTCTTGATTATGGACTTATGGACTTAGAATTAGGATTCTCTCCCTTATGCTTTGGACTGTTATGGAGTTTGATATTCTAGCCTTTATTTGGCTTGCTTATTGGCTCAAGAGGATGGAATTATATTCTTATTATGCTTTGAAGAGTGTCTCCATGTGGTTAGATCTTTCTTATCCTTAGCTTTTATTTTTATGCACTAGGATAGTCACTTCTTTTCCACCCCTTCTTAAATTTTCAAAACCTTCTCCCTTTTTCAAAACTTTCTTGTTTTCAAACCTAAAACCGCTTTCATAATAAAACCTTGACTTTGGTCAAGTGATTTTTAAACTTTGTTTTCTTTAATAAATGTCAATCCATGTTAATCATATTTTGACCATTTCATAAAAAAACATAAAAAAACACCCAAACTCATCAAACTCCTTTTGTGCCTTATGCACTTTTTCCTTTAAAACTTTTTCATAAGTTTAGACATGACTCATTTCTTTAAGCGGAATTATTCGCTTGGAAATGACGACTTGTCTTTACACTTAAAATCAACCAAAAAAAACAAATTTCATTCTTTGTACCACAAACTACGAGGTTTTGATCCTACATTGCACTTCGTGGGTACGTAGGCATGAGGAGATAAGTCTCTCCAAACACAAAAATATTAAAAAAATATTTCTCTTCTCATATCTCCCAATCTCTTTCAAGCAAACCATTTTCAGACCAAAAAGCATGAATACATCAAAGGGCTCCTATAGAGTACTATAGACGTTTTGGATGCTAACACCTTCCCATTGCGTAACCAGCCCCCCTTACCCATTTTTTGTTTGTTCTTGTTGTTTTAGAACTCCTTAGGTTTTGTTCGCTCTTTTTCCTTTCCTTTTTTGGATAAAATAAAAGTGCGGTGGCGACTCTTGCTTTATGAGTTAAGTTAATAAATAGCTTACACTCACAATTTTTACCGCTACAAGCGGGAAAGTCAGAGTCAACGTAGTTCGGACTACGGTTTTGTGGGGGAAGTTTGCTCGCCAGGCGTCGCGCCTGTGCCTACGTATCCTCAATATAACCAGAAGGAGGAAGTAAGAGCAGTTGTAGTTCCACCTAACGAGGTATTGTTTTGTTTGTGTTTTTTAGTGGAAAAAGCCAAGGTTCGCGCTCTAGCAGTTTAGGTTTTGCCGCTCGTTGTACGGAGTCTTACACGTTTACCTGTTTACGGTAGAACGGAAGTGACACATCCTTTGTGAAGGGAATAAAGGAGTTGAGATGAGAAGATCATTGTTTGTTTTTGTCTTTTAGGATAAGTGTTTTGATTGATTGTGTTTGTAACTCATATTGCACTAAAGTCTATGACATAGGAACGAATGCATCGCATGGTCGTCCCCAACAGGACGTATGCTAAACACTCTAGAAAGGTGAAGGGAGACCCTCCCCCTTTCATTTCCCATGTACTTAAGGCTCATGGCGTACAATACTTGTTGTCTTTATTACATGCTTTTGATTTTGTTTTGAGATGAGAGAAGAGAAACTCAAAGTGGAAAGAAAAACAACTAAGGGGAAAACTAAAATCTAATGTTGTCATGCATTGATGGCCCTAAGGTTGAGGTAAGAAAGGGAATTCTACCTAAAGGACAAGTAGGGATTGCATTACCTAATTCTCATCTTACCTTAACCTTAATAAAAAATTAAGGTTAAGCTAAGATCCCAAAGGGGTGTGAAAGAGTTATACAAACAAGCATTATACCACACAATCCACTAATGAAAGAATAAGAGAAAGCAAAATGGAAAAAGATGAAAGAAGAGTTGAGTAATCATGTACTTAATTACCTTAACTCATAATACACCTCAAGCAACCTTAGTTAAAAGAAAGTAAATCACAAGCACTAGCTACCAATTACTTGAAAAGTTATGCATTAAGTTCATAAGCTAAGACTAGGTGTCCTATACTTGTGTTAGATGCAACATACAACTATAAACAATGAAAGATGAGTTCCATGAATGAAGTAACAGGCCTAAGTCATTAGGTATCTCTAATTAACTTCTACTTATGTTAACATGTCAAAAGAAATCAAACTATGTCAAACTATGTACCAAAACAACACACAAATGCACATTGTTTACAAACATGATGAGAATAGATGTTTAGGAATCATGTAAGTAGATTAAAACAAGAGTATCCATCAAAGTCAGAAGTGAATAAGGTGTATTAATGAGTGTAAATGTCATTGGGTTAACAAGGAATTCATGCATTAAAGTATTCAAAATGTTTAAGCAAGTTGTGCACAAGTATAATCAACTAGGATGTACATACAATTGTTGTTTATGCAAAAGACATGTGAGGATGAATGCATACTATGGTATGGTATGAAGTCAGAAGTGATATCATGTTAAGGATACATAAAACAACTCTCAATTATCATAGAGGTTCACAACATTTCAGGCTTTATAAGCACTAGCAAGGCAAACACAAAATAATGTTCAAGTAAGTCCTAGACGTTAGCTACTAGTGACACAAGTAAAAGGGAAGTGTGAAGGGTGCATACACATGTTGAGTGAGCTAGGTCAGTACCTAACGACCTCTAATAGGTCATGTCTAAAGTCTATAAGAATTGGGGAAAAGATAGAACATGAAAGAGTTAAACAACTAAGCAAATAGAGTTCAATTGAGAGATGTAAGTCAAGTTGCATTCATGAAACATGGAAAGCAATTATGAATCATTATGATTTATGCAAGTTAAGATCAATATTATAAGTCATGCAAGATGCATTGAGATGGAGATTAGATGCACTATGTTATGGCATATTAGGCAAATACACAAATGATCACAAGTTTTAGCTTTGATGCCACATTTAAAAGTCAAACAACATGTTCAATTCAAACACATTACAAATCAATCAACATTTACCAATTAGGGACCTATAAATGTGATCTAAAGACCTATAATTGTGCTAAGACAAGTGGGTAAGAATGCCTCAAAAGGCCATTAAGAAGTAACATTGCCACATCATAAAAGCTCCTAAGGAAAAAGCCTCAACAGTCCATCAATTGAAGTAGTACTAAGCAAACAAAAGAATGGGATTAAAAGTATAAAAAAAAGGTAAACAAGTAAAATCATCATGAGGTCAGTGGTTATGCATAGCCAAAAGATAGACTCAAATTTTGCCTTTTAACATGCTCAAACTATGCAAAACAATTCGCTTGTAGTCACATAACATGCATTCACAAAATGGCATCAAAACCACAATCAAAAGTGACCTAAAAAATCCCAAAAAATTAATTAAAGTCTCTTAACCTGTGTCAAACTTAGGTCTCCAGTTTTGTGTAAAACTTCATTTTAAAACAAGTTGAAGAAAATCTTTTATGAAGCATATAGCAAAGGGTATGAACAAATGAACATGTTAAAAGGAAATTAGTGAAAAAATATCAAAATATATCAAAATTGAAAATAAAAAATGTCAAAAATTAGTTGATACATCCATATAGTCTCATGAATTAATTGGGAATTTTTAGGCATTTTTAACTATTTTTTACTATTTTTTACTAAAATGATTTTGACTCATGTAGAAAAAGGAAATAAAAAAAAAACCAAGGTTAAAACCTGGGGGTGCACCAATAGTAAAAAGCCAGTTCATTTCCACGCTGGGCCAACCACAGGGAGGTGCGAAAAGCATAAAGTGCAAACCCAATACGCGTGGGTCTGATGGTTCATAGCATAGGGACTAGTCAACATCTTGACTCAATGTGAACCACTGGATCAGGTCAATACAATAAGATAAAAAATTTATGCTAATCACGTGGATGAGAATGAATATGCAAGGTAACAGACCTATACGCGCACATACACGCCTTCATCACCAATCAATTATCAGAAATAAAACAAAAAATAAAAAAATAAAAAGGATAATATGGCACGTGAGGGGAGGGTGGAATTTTAATGTGCTGGCAGCCTATCCACCATTGGATTAACATAAATGCACGATCAGGATTAAAACATTATAAGCCACCTGAAAATCACCAGGGATAGGGTTTAGACGCTGGAGCTCACCTCCGGTCGTCTTCTCCAGTGGGAGAACCACCGTGGGTGGTGGTGAAATTTCCAGAAAATGCTCATGAATACATCAACTTGCCCAGTTTTTCATGTTGATCACGAATCTACGAATGTTTTTTTCATATCACTCATGACTAAGCCAAATCGAAGCAATCTTTTAAAGCCCTAAAAACTCAAGAATCTACATTTTGTACAATTTACATAAACAACCAATGCCTCACGAATGAGGACCCAAGTAACAGCTACCACATGCTTCTAATCTTATTATTTGTTACACAAATAAGATGAAGGTTTCAAGAGAATGAACCTGTTTTGTAGTGCTTTTCCAGTGCCAAGAAACCCAGAGAACTTCTTGCTATATTCTAATCAACCTTATGAGAGCAAAATAAATGCTATGGAGTGAGGAAAAATCCACAAATTCTTGAGATTATTGCACACGGATATGATGAAATGTAGCTCCCAGATTCATTCTTTTGTATATAGAAGAGAGGATTCGTGATGGTGATGAAGAATGATGAAGAGAAACCTCTGAAGCTCCTCCCAAAACCTTTGAAATAAAGCTCTGAAGATCCAGCGAGAGAAAATGAATTTTGATCTAATTTTGGTAGAAAATGAGTAACTGAATCCGTTGCAAGGTGGTTAGAGGCTTATATATGTTGTTAGAGTGAATTAATCAGGGTTAGAGTGTGGTTAACAGTGAGGTTAAGGAAATTGAAGCATGAAGGTTAAGTTGTGTGAGGCACGGGTTATGGAGAGTTAGCGAGGGTGCATTATTTTATGGTGGGGATGATGTAAATAGGGATGTAAGCTAACATGAGCAGAGCAACACCTTGCCTATTAAGTTTTGGTTTTCCTCTTTCTTTCATATGAAGTAAGTGTAGTGTGTGCATATGTTATGTAAGGAAATGTGTGCTTTAAAAGGGTAATTATGTGTGGCATGGAACATGTAATGCGCATGCAACAAGAGCAGCCCAAGAATCTTGCAATTTGTATGGAATATCATGAGTTATGACATGGATTATGACATTGAAGAACATATGTCATGGGGGCGACTTTGCGCTTGTGTATCTTAATGATCATGGTGTCCATTGGCATGGTTTTGGTCTCTTTAGAAAGCTCTCATGGCAAAGGATAATTTTGGTGTTGAATGGACTTGGATTACAGGTCTTGAACATCATGAAATTTGTCATTGAAAATGGTATGACACAAGCTAATTTTGGTAATTAGAAATTCTAAGTTATTTTAATGTTGAAAAACTTGATAACCCTAACTTTGCATGAGCATAACTCCTTCAATAATGGTCCAATGGAGATAAACCACATATGGTTGGAAAGCTTAAAGAACCCTCTACAACTTTCTTTTGAAAAGATTTTTCATTTGGATGAGCCATCTTGCTTGAAATCATCTCCAAAGTTGGAAGAAATGCCATGAAAAACTTTCCCAAAATGGAAAGTTTATATTATAAGTCATTTTCCAATTTTGGAAACTTCTAAAACAAATCTTGATTCTTGATTATTTGACCATTCCATGATTAAATCTCATCAAATAAGCCTCTTGGTAATGTCATGGGACATTGTGACTTCAAAAGTCAGGAGTTGACTTTTGGTTGACTTTTTCCTCAAATAGTTGATTTTTGAAGCATTGACCAATTGAAAACCTTCTGATCACAACCAAAGGCCAATCTTGCATCCTTGGACACTTGAGGACATATGAAACATCATGATACCAAGTTTTGGCCCAAGACTCAGAAATAAACATGATCTTGGGCAAAACCCTAATTTTGACCAATTGATTGAGGAGGGTTGACCAGAGGTCAAAACCCTAATTCTTTGTGATCTGACTGAGGATCTTTGAGCTATGTTCCAAAATGATGCTGAGATATACCCTTCTTTGTTTGAGATGATCTTTGTTCACTGGTCGAATTCAAACTTTTAATGCCAGGATGTACCATATGAATTGCCTTGGAGATATGGCAAACCTTTGTGGATTGATGAATTAGTATCTCATTCTCCTTGCCTTGCATAATATAAAGATGGTGACACCTTTGACACCATGCCTTATGGAAGCTAATGATGCATATGAAAATGTTTATGCTCTAGATGCAAATGAAATGTGAAGCATAAGCCACTTATTGGATATAAATAAGAGGGCAAATTTTGAGGTATTACAGCCGCCCCTATTCAATCAACTATGGACCTGAATGGATGAGAGCAGTGGCTGTCTGAAATTCAAGGTAAATAGGGATTGAATACCAGAAAAACCTAAAAATTTGCGCTCTGTGGGTAAAAGGAATAGATATATGACAAACAAAGCAGTTGTTGGAAAAGATATTTGGGGAAAGAGTCTGGAACCTATGACTAAAGTTTAAAACCGAAAGGATGCCTGTCGGGAACGGCTAAAGTTTACCTGTCGGGAACGGCCAAAGTTTAAAACTTATGGTATGCCTGTCGGGAACGGCTAAAGTCTGCCTGTCGGGAACAACTAAGTTTTAAACTCAAAGGACGCCTGTCAGGAACGACTAAGGTTTTCCTGTCGGGAACGGCTAAAGTTTAAAACTTAAGGTATGCCTGTCGGGAACGGCTAAAGTGCGCCTGTCGGGAATGACTAAGTTTAAAACTCAAAGGACGCCTGTCGGGAACGGCTAAGGTTTGCCTGTCGGGAACGGCTAAGTTTAAAACTTATGGTATGCCTGTCGGGAACGACTAAAGTGTGCCTGTCGGGAACGGCTAAGTTTAAAACTCAAAGGACGCCTGTCGAGAACGGCTAAGTTTAAAACTTATGGTATGCCTGTCGGGAACGGCTAAAGTGTGCCTGTCGGGAACGACTAAGTTTAAAACTCAAAGGACGCCTATCGGAAATGGCTAAGTTTAAAACTTATGGTATGCCTGTCGGGAACGACTAAAGTGTGCCTGTCAGGAACAGCTAAGTTTAAAACTCAAAGGACGCCTGTTGGGAACAGCTAAGATTTGTCTGTCGGGAACGGCTAAGTTTAAAACTTATGGTATGCCTGTCGGGAACGACTAAAGTATGATTGTCAGGAACAGCTAAGTTTAAAACTCAAAGGACGCCTGTCGGGAATGGCTAAGGTTTGCCCGTCGAGAACGACTAAGTTTAAAACTTATAGGATGCCTGTCGGGAATGGCTAAAGTTTAAAACTTACAGGATGCCTATCAGAAACGGCTAAAGTTTAAAACTTAAAGGATGCCTGTCGGGAACGGCTAAAGTTTAAAACTTGAAGGATACTTGTCGGGAACAGCTAAAGTTTAAAACTTAAAGGATGCCTGTCGGGAATGGCTAAAGTTTAAAACTTGAAGGATGCCTGTCGGGAATGACTAAAGTTTAAAACTTGAAGGATGCCTGTCGGGAATGGCTAAAGGAATCCTATCGGGAATGGTTCCTAAAAAATCTATGGTTAAGATGTAGGATCAAAAGATCTACAAATCGAAATATGAGACTCTGGTGAGGAGAAAAGAGGTGAAACCCCGGTATTGCTTGAAATGTCTGTTGGGAATGAACGAGGCATTCTTTCTGGGGTTCTTCAGTTTGATCAAAGAGAAACAATTTTGGGCTCTCTCACAAGGTCCCAAAACTGGCTTATGCTTCGTATGCATATGTTTGAATTTTTCCATGGCGTAATGCTCCATCTTGATGGAAATTCTATGCGTTTTGAGGATGCAATGTAATGGTCACTATATGCAAGATGCAAGGAGGCTCCTCAACAAAATAAATGGTGAGGACATGAAGGCAACTCCGCTTAGGATAACAATAGCAACTCTGCTGAGGAAATAACCACCGATCTGATCTTTTGACTCTCTGTGGGAAAATAGCAACTCAGCTGGGGATAACATTGACACAATCTGGGCTCTGAACTGCCAAACTTGCTAAAGATTACTGTAAGGAATGATGACCTTGATGGGGAGGTATCATCTGAACCAATCTGCTTGGGGAAGTACTATAACCATAGAACTCCGCTGGGGAAATGACAACTTTCTGACCTGGCTACTGGGGAATTGAGATCAAACGAACTTCTGCTGAGGAAGAAAATACCTGCTAAGGGACTGAGATCAACCAAATTTCTTGCTAAGGGAAGAAACAATTCCTAGGGGACTGAAATCAACCAATACTCCTGCAGGGGATACCCTTTGAACAACCGATGGGTCTGAATTTGTCAATAACCATTGGACTTTAATTGCAGGCAACATTACTGATCTGATATGCTAGAGGAGGAAAACACTCTGACTTTCCACCATTTTCAAAATTACTTGGGAATATTCCATCATTTTACATTGTTGGGAGTGAGGAATTCTTCTATACTGCTGGGGATGACAACCTCAAGGAAGAACTTTCCTGTTGAGGGACCCACTTCTGCTTGGGGAGAGCCATGACCATGGACTCCACTAGGGAAACCAAACTTCCTGATGTCTTGCTAGAGGAGAGACATTCTGATACTCTGTTGGGAAGAGGAACCCCATTGAATTCTGTTGGGGAAAAGAGATCAAAGACACCTCATGCTGGGAATAACCTCAGTTTCAAGCTTCTGAGTTAATCAACTGCCCATTGATCGTCATGAGTGAACAACGATTCATTTAATTCTCCATTTTCCCCAGACTGCAAGGTCTATGAAAGAATTTTGCCTCGAGAGGATTTTACAGAAGACATAGCATTCAAAATGCCCCAGTGTCTTCAAACTCTTTGAGAGGTGCTTCTGACTAGTCATCTTTTGGAAAGGACAATTTCTCGCACTCTTGAGGTGGCCTGCCTCGAGTCTTGAAAAAATTTGCCCCTAACCAATCTTAGAGAGATTTTCCAAATCGACCTGATTGCCCCATATTACACGCTTTTGGAGAGATTTATCGGATCTTGACATAATTGCCCCAGTTTGGTTGAACTTGGAAGAAATTTTCTCAACATGACTACCCATGATTGATTGAACTCTGAAAAGACTTTCTTGACTTGAATGCCCTAGCTTGGCTTCATCTTGAAGAGATTTCTCGGCGTGACTTCCCCTGATTACACTGTTTTCAGAGATTTATCGAATCTCGACGTGATAGCCCCAGATTGGCTGAACCTCGAAGACATTTCTCGATGCGATTGCCCCAGATTGGTTACATCTCAACACAATTGGCTGGGAACGCCTTTGCCCCACATAGTCTTTCAGTAACATGTCCTCTGGAGTCTCAGGCATCTTAACTTGGCATAATTAAGCTCCTCGACTGATTTTCATCATGTAAGCTTCTTTGATGTATCACAAATGTATGCAAGCAGAAAATATTTATTCAGAAAATGATTATTCAAATGCAACACACATGTTAATCTTGAAGTCTTTATTGAAAAGATGTCGCAAAGCCATGTGAATGAATCACTACTTAGGATACGACAATGATTTTTGAATGAAAGAAAGCATGCACATGCAATACCAACAAGATCTTTTAGCATCACTCATGGGAGTCAGGAATGCTATCTCATCGGAGTACGTTCTCGAAATAAACCCTATTTCAATTAGGACTTTTGAGGGTTATATTGTGGCCTGGTTCATGGCTTTAAGAAAAAAGGATTTAAGGCTCAAAGTTTATTTGTACCCACCCACTCTTCGTGATGTTCTCCAGCCCTACGTTCAGCTAATTCGGCACAAGCGTTCATCTCTCAAAAAGATGTTATGATCTTTAAGGAACTCATGCAACTGATGGTTTGACACCTAATGAGGTTTTGGAGTGACAGTCACCCCTTTTTGTCTTTTGCTCATAGTCACACGAATTTATTCTTGCTCGAGGATTTTCTTTTGTAATCCTTTTGTTTTTCACTTTCTTATTCTCATGCTTTTTGATCCCTAATTTTTGCCTGGACTGATTCTTTTAAATCTTTAGATTTTGAAGTCCAGCGGGATGCCCTAACTTTTGCCTAAGTCGCTTGTTTTCAAGTTTCGACTTAGCGGGCTTTTTTTTCTTTTCTTTTTCTTTTGATTCTTCTTTTTTGAACAAATCATGTGACACCATTTTGTCTGACTTGTTTGAAAGGGTTGTGACTGCCTCACTCCTTGATTGTTGATGGATAACCATTGTGGTTTCACATCTCTTGACCTCTTGATGGTGGAATAAAAGGTAATGGATCCTCAGATGCACACTCCTTTCGAAATTTGAACGCTCGGTCAAATTAACTGACGCCTACCCTGCTCCTGGATTAAATGTGAGGGTTTTTTTATATGAAAAGAAACTCCCACTTCAAGGCTCAAAGGGGTTAATGAGGGTCTATCTCCCTTATATCTCCAGTGTTTAGGGATTTGAAACAATGCCTGTACATCCTCAATAGGGTTCTATTCAAAAGCACACCCATAGAGATTTTTACGTTTTCAAAACATCATCCTCCCTCAAAGAGTTGAAGCAAGAAAGTCAGTATTGCAATGCACATGAGCATTTAAGAGTGAACATGAATGGATTACTTCAAGAAAAACATGCTTATTGTATTATGATTGCCATTTAAAAAAGGAACAAGTTCTTACATGCAAATAATGTTTAAACAAACAAATGAAAGCTACATATGAAGGTGCAGTAAAGAAACAGGAAATTGCCATCGTTGAGGAGACTTGGCTCCGTCTGGACTTGTTGATCTTGGGGACTTTCAGTAGTCAGCAGTCTGGATGTTCATTCTATTACTGGGTTGGTGCCAGATTCCCACCTTTTTCTGGTGTGAACACAATAGTCTTGGAGTCAATCAGGTTCTGGCCCTTGTCACTAAATGACTTATAATCTTCAATTAAATGGCTAGATTCCCCAGAATGGTAGTCACAGTAGGCATCGGGGTCAATCCCCACAGGATAAGGAGAAATAACCGGAACTAATCGCTAAGTTTCCCCCAATGAAAGCTTGAGCAATTGAGGGAACAACTGGATATGAGGCATATGAACTGTGTCGAACTCCCTTGTTGGTTTCCTATGCTTCTGATGACCTGCATGAGCATTCGGATGACACCGATTCTGATTGATCATCTGATTATTATTACCTGGGACTAACAACGGCTGTTGGGAAGAAGCCCTTAGAAGTACAGGTTGCGAATGATATTCATGAGTTACCCCTTGAATTCACTTGATGAATGGGAACTAGCCGCTGACAGGAAATTCTAGAAACTGCAAGGTTGTGGAAGATATCCACAAAGTGCTTCATGGTTTGAAGGAGATTCCAAAGAGATAGGAGGAGTGAGAATTTCTGTTACGGAAACGGGCACATGATTGTTTTCCTTCCTTAACACCGTATTCAAGATTTCCATAACCAGGCACATCCGAGTCTTCATCTGATTAACTTCCTCTCCCAATAGTTGTTGACCTTGAGACAATGCATGCACGTCCACCATAAAATGCCCCATCTGAAATTTCATCTCAGCCAACTCTACACGGAGCTGTTCCATAACTGAACTCTGATCGTCGAAAGTTGAGTAGTGGGAAGAATTCAAGTTGGCAATTCTGAAGAGAAGACCAAATCAGAATGAGGAATCTGCCTCTGAGCACCTGTTATGAATGCATGTACGCATGGATGTATGCAAATGACATGTTCGGTTATTTCCAAGGAATCTTTCTGCTTCAATTCAAGTTAAAAAAAAATAAACCACAAGAACTAAATGGAATGCTCAACAACATTTCTCAAAGCTAAGATCCTTGAGAATAACAGAACATGTATGTTGAACTGATATGATGTCATGTATGCAAAGACATGGGATGAAAGCTGCCACATAATCTGGATAACTGT
This sequence comes from Lathyrus tuberosus, assembly GCA_022829125.1. Taxonomy (NCBI): domain Eukaryota; kingdom Viridiplantae; phylum Streptophyta; class Magnoliopsida; order Fabales; family Fabaceae; genus Lathyrus; species Lathyrus tuberosus. Next base: position 179,864 of record JALAZF010000052.1, on the reverse strand, counting down.
TGTGCTGAACTGTGTGAATAATAGGTGTTTGTGCTGAGATGTTTTAGTAACACCTAGATGGATACGATAAGGTCAACTGTTTCAATAAGAAAACCATAAAATCGGGTAGGTGGAAGGTCAAGGTTACCTGCAAACCTGTAAACACCCATCCCCTCTCACATGTGGGTTCTAAAACGCGGGATCCTTAGTTTTGGATTCTCGATTTGAGAAGCGATAGTACATTCATCCTGATGGGTACAATACTATCGCCAAACAAATAGGTCATCCACTGATTCCCCCAAAAATAAGGTCATCATATAGCAAGTTCCCAGTTTCGGGTCCTCGGATCAAGAAGCGTAATGGGTTTGCCATTTCTGGTCTGCCATTATCGTCCCTTGGGAGGAGTGCCTCAATTGAGTCCTCGGGAATAGTCACCAGAGTCGACAGCTCATCAAGGAAACATCCAATGACTTGCATCAACATGCAGTATCGGATATCTCCTAGAGGAACCTCGTCTGGCTATGGGTCTCATGAACACTACACGTGGTCACCACCACGCAAGCGACACGACTATCCACTCTAAATCCTATGGGTATAGTCAAGCCTGGGTAGTGGGCTTATCTCTCAGAACACCCTGCCCACCAAACAGAAAAATCCAGCACAGTCCAGCATAAAATATATGGCAACAGTGAAATGAAAAGCAAGTAAATGTAATAAAACAGTAAACATGTAACAATTCCATAAATAAAGCGAGTAAAGTAAACAGATAAACACCCTAAAATCGAAAACAAACTAGCGCTAGGATTGACTCGCTTAGGGATGGGAAAGTCCCCACCAGAGTCGCCAGCTGTCGCATTTGCAAAAATTAATCGGCGGAAAAGAACAGAAGAGTCACCACCAAATGTTATTTATCCCAACGCAGGGAAAGGAAACGATCGAAGAAACCTGGAGAGGGAGAAGACATGGTCATCGCAACCATAGTCTGGGTTCGGGAGACGGTTACGCGGGGGGAAGGTATTAGCACCCCCACGCGTCCATCGTACTCGATGGGATCCACGCTTGTTGTTATCTATCAAAGGGTGTAGGGTACCTGAAGCTCAACTGCTCACTAGAAAAGGGGAAGCGGGGGAAGAAAAGAAAAAGTGACTCGATAGGACATCATTGTCCTAGGCCTACGTATTCCCTCGGGAGCGGGAAAGTCAGAGTCAACGTAGTTCGGACTACGGTTTTGTGGGGGAAGTTTGCCGCCAGGCGTCGCGCCTATGCCTATGTATCCTCAATCTAACCAGAAGGAGGAAGTCAGAGCAGTCGTAGTTCGACCTAACGAGGTCTTGTTTTGTTTGTGTATTTTAGTGGAAAACGCCAAGGTTTGCGCTCTAGCAGTTTAGGTGTTGCTGCTCGTTGTACGGAGTCTTACGCGTTTACCTGTTTACGGTAGAACGGAAGTGACGCATCCTTTGTGAAGGGAATGAAGGAGATGAGATGAGAAGATCATTGTTTGTTTTTGTCTTTTAGAAGAAGTGTTTTGATTGATTGTGTTTGTAACTCATATTGCACTAAAGTCTATGACATAGGAACGAATGCATCGCATGGTCGTCCTCAACAGGACGTATGCTAAACACTCTAGAAAGGTGAAGGGAGACCCTCCCCCTTTCATTTCCCATGTACTTAAGGCTCATGGTGTACAATACTTGTTGTCTTTATTACATGTTTTTGATTTTGTTTTGAGATGAGAGAAGAGAAACTCAAAGTGGAAAGAAAAACAACTAAGGGGAAAACTAGAATCTAATGTTGTCATGCATTGATGGCCCTAAGGTTGAGTTAAGAAAGGGAATTCTACCTAAAGGACAAGTAGGGATTGCATTACCTAATGCTCATCTTACCTTAACCTTAATCAAAAATTAAGGTTAAGCTAAGATCCCAAAGGGGTGTGAAAGAGTTATGCAAACAAGCATTATACCACACAATCCACTAATGAAAGAATAAGAGAAAGCAAAATAGAAAAAGATGAAAGAAGAGTTGAGTAATCATGTACTCAAGTACCTTACCTCATAATACACCTCAAGCAACCTTAGTTAAAATAAAGTAAATCACAAGCACTAGCTACCAATCACTGGAAAAGTTATACATTAAGTTCATAAACTAAGACTAGGTGTCCTATACTTGTGTTAGATGCAACATACAACTATAAACAATGCAAGATGAGTTCCATGAATGAAGTAACATGCCTAGGTTAGTAGGTATCTCTAATTAACTTCTACTTATGTTAACATGTCAAAAGAAATCAAACTATGTCAAACTATGTACCAAAACAACACATAAATTCACATTGTTTACAAACTTGATGAGAATAGATGTTTAGGAATCATGTAAGTAGATTAAAACAAGAGTATCCATCAAATTCAGAAGTGGATATTAATGAGTGTAAATGTTATTGGGTTAACATGGAAGTCATGCATCAAAGTATTCAAAATGTTTAAGCAAGTTGTGCACAAGTATAATCAACTAGGATGTACATACAATTGTTGTTTATGCAAAAGACATGTGAGGATGAATACATACTATGGTATGGTATGAAGTCAGAAGTGATATCATGTTAAGGATACATAAAACAACTCTCAATTATCATAGAGGTTCACAACATTTCAGGCTTTATAAGCACTAGCAAGGAAAACACAAAACAATGTTCAAGTAAGTCCTAGACGTTAGCTACTAGTGACACAAGTAAAAGGGAAGTGTGAAGGGTGCATACACATGTTGAGTGAGCTAGGTCAGTACCTAACAACCTCTAATAGGCCATGTATAAAGCCTACAAGAATTGGGGAAAATATAGAACACGAAAGAGTTAAACAACTAACAAACAGAGTTCAATTGAGAGATGTAAGTCAAGTTGCACTCATGAAACATGGAAAGCAATTATGAGTCATTATGATTTATGCAAGTTAAGATCAATATTATAAGTCATGCAAGATGCATTGAGATGGAGATTAGATGCACTATGTTATGGCATATTAGGCAAATACACAAATGATCACAAGTTTTAGCTTTGATGCCACATTTAAAAGTCAAACAACATGTTCAATTCAAACACATTACAAATCAATCAACATTTACCAATTAGGGACCTATAAATGTGATCTAAAGACCTATAATTGTGCCAAGACAAGTGGGTAATAATGCCTCAAAAGGCCATTAAGAAGTAACATTGCCACATCATAAAAGCTCCTAAGGAAAAAGCCTCAACAGTCCATCAATTGAAGTAGTACTAAGCAAACAAAAGAATGGGATTAAAAGTATAAAAAAAATATGGTAAACAATTAAAATCAGCATGAGGTCAGTGGTTATGCATATCCAAAAGATAGGCTCAAAATTGGTCTTTTAACATGCTCAAACTATGCAAAACAATTCACTTGTAGTCACATAACATGCATTCACAAAATGGCATCAAAACCACAATCAAAATTGACCTAAAAAATCTAAAAAAATTAACTAAAGTCCCTTAACATGTGTCAAACTTAGGTCTCCAGTTGTGTGCAAAAATTCATTTTAAAACAAATTGAAGAAAGTCTTTTATGAAGCATATAGCAAAGGGTATGAACAAATGAACATGTTAAAAGGAAATTAGTGAAAAAATATCAAAATATATCAAAATTGAAAATAAAAAATGTAAAAAATTATTTGACACATCCATAGAGTCTCATGAATTAATTGGGAATTTTTAGGCTTTTTTTAATATTTTTTACTAAAATGATTTTGACTCATGTAGAAAAAGGAAATAAAAAAAAACCAAGGTTAGAACCAGGGGGTGCACCAATAGTAAAAAGCCAATTCATTTCCACCCTGGGCCAACCACATGGAGGTGCGAAAAGCATAAAGTGCAAAGCCCAATATGCATGGGTCTTATGGTTCATAGCATAAGGACTAGTCAACATCTTGACTCAATGTGAACCACTGGATCAGGTCAATACAATAAGATCAAAAATTTATGTTAATCACGTGGCTGAGAATGAATATGCAAGGTAACAAACCTATACACGCACATACATGCTTTCATCACCAATCAATTATCATAAAAAAAAAGAAAAAAAGAAAAAGGATAATATGGCACGTGAGGGGAGGGTGGAATTTTAATGTGCTGGCAACCTATCCACCATTGGATTAACATAAATGCACGGCCATGATTAAAACGTTACAAGCCATCTAAGAATCACCAGGGCTAGGGTTTAGACACCGGAGCTCAGCTCCGGTTGTCTTCTCCGGTGGGAGAACCACCGTGGGTGGTGGTGAAATTTCCAGAAAATGCTCATGAGTACATCAACTTGCCTAGTTTTTCATGTAGATCACGAATCTACCAATGTTTTTTTCATATCACTCATGACTAAGCCAAATCGAAGCAATCTTTTAAAGCCCTAAAAACTCAAGAATCTACATTTTGTACAATTTACATAAACAACCAATGCCTCATGAATGAGGACCCAAGTAACAGCTACCACATGCTTCTAACCTTATTATTTGTTACACAAATAAGATGAAGGTTTCAAGAGAATGAACCTGTTTTGCAGTGCTTTTCCAGTGCCAAGAAACCCAAAGAACTTCTTGCTATATTCTAATCAACCTTATGAGAGCAAAATAAATGCTATGGAGTGAGGAAAAATCCACAAATCCTTGAGATTATTGCACACGAATATGATGAAATGTAGCTCCCAGATCCATTCTTTTGCATACAGAAGAGAGGATTCGTGATGGTGATGAAGAATGATGAAGAGAAACCCTTGAAGCTCCTCCCAAAACCTTTGAAATGGAGCTCTGAAGATCCAGCGAGAGAAAATGAATTTTTGATCTGATTTTGGTAGAAAATGAGTAACTGAATCCATTGCAAGGTGGTTAGAGGCTTATATATGCTGTTAGAGTGAATTAATCAGGGTTAGAGTGTGGTTAACAATGAGGTTAAGGAAATTGAAGCATGAAGGTTAAGTTGTGTGAGGCACGGGTTATGGAGAGTTAGTGAGGGTGTATTATTTTATGGTGGGGATGATGTACATAGGGATGTAAGCTAACACGAGCAGAGCAACACCTTGCCTATTAAGTTTTGGTTTCCCTCTTTCTTTCATATGAAGTACGTGTAGTGTGTGTATATGTTATGTAAGGAATTGTGTACTTTAAAAGGGTAATTATGTGTGGCATGGAACATCTAATACGCATGCAACAAGAGCAGCCCAAGAATCTTGCAATTTGTATGGAATATCATGAGTTATGACATGGGTTATGAGATGAAGAACATATGTCATGGGGGTGTCTTTGAGCTTGTGTATCTTAATGATCATGGTGTCAATTGGCATGGTTTTGGTCTCTTTAGAAAGCTCTCATGGCAAAGGATAACTTTGGTGTTGAATGGACTTGGATTAGAGGTCTTGAACATCATGAAATTTGTCATTGAAAATGGTATGACACAAGCTGATTTTGGTACTTAGAAATTCGAAGTTATTTTAATGTTGAACAACTTGATAACCCTAAATTTGCATGAGCATAACTCCTTCAATAATGGTCCAATGGAGATAAACCACATATGGTTAGAAATCTTAAAGAACCCTCTACAACTTTCATTTGAAAAGATTTTTCATTTGGATGAGCCATCTTTCTTGAAATCAGCTCCAAAGTTGGAAGAAATGCCATGAAAAACTTTCCCAAAATGGAAAGTTTATATTATAAGTCATTTTCCAATTTTGGAAACTTCTAAAACAAATCTTGATTCTTGATTATTTGACCATTCCATGATTAAATTTCATCAAATAAGCCTCTTGGGGATGTCATGGGACATTGTGACTTCAAAAGTCAGGAGTTGACTTTTGGTTGACTTTTTCCTCAAACAGTTGATTTTTGAAGCATTGACCAATCGAAAACCTTATGATCACAACCAAAGGCCAATCTTGCATCCTTGGGCACTTGAGGACATATGAAACATCATGATACCAAGTTTTGGCCCAAGACTCAGAAATAAACATGATCTTGGGCAAAACCCTAATTTTGACCAATTGATTGAGGAGGGTTGACCAGAGGTCAAAACCCTAATTCTTTGTGACCTGACTGAGGATCTTTGAGCTATGTTCCAAAATGATGCCGAGATATACCCTTCTTTGTTTGAGATGATCTTTGTTCTCTGGTCAAATTCAAACTTTTAATGCCAGGATGAACCATATGAATTGAATTGGAGATATGGCAAACCTTTGTGGATTGATGAATTAATATCTCATTCTCCTTGCCTTGCACAATATAAAGATGGTGACACCCTTGACACCATGCCTTATGGAAGCTAATGATGCATATGCAAATGTTTATGCTCTAGATGCAAATGAAATGTGAAGCATAAGCCACTTATTGGGTATAAATAAGAGGGCAAATTTTGAGGTATTACAATAACCGCAGGAGCTTTTTGGTTTTTCTGACCGGCATAGGCAACCTCAATCAGTTCCTGTTCGGGAACTTTTCTGCTATCAAGATGGATCTTTGATTCATTGAGTAGAGGTATTATGGCGCAAACGTCCTTGGTTATTCCATGATCCGAGATTACGACAATGTCTTTGCTTTGACCAGGGAGGTAGTCTTGTATCTTGTTGATCGACCCAGAACTCGAACATGGTCGAATCTCCTTCCGGTCCAACTGATTCTGGAGGGCTGCTCGTACGAGATAACATCCTTGGTTATTTTCCAAGCATACTCTACAACGCTCATAATTGTGCGGTGGTACCCGACCGTACCCGCTTTGTATGCAGTGCATTTTTACTAGATCTGTTTCTATTGAGCGGATATCACGACTTTGATGTCTACCAAGATTCCTATTAGTCATGTTAATCTGTTTTGTGTCTTCATCTAAGTAAATCGGAAGCCACCAGTGGTCCAACAGATGTTGAAGAGTCCTTTGCACAAGCGCACACCCTTGGTCGTCTTCACAGCATTCTTTACAGTCTAGATAATCATGTGAAGCTAGAAAAACGAGTCTGACCTGTTTAGCGTGTAATTCCACTAAACTGGTAATCATTAGGCGTATCTCAAAGATCCGAACCATATTGACTTTATGGTCATTCCTTTCATGGTAGTCTTGGATCCATCCAAGATCCATTTAATGTTGGAGGGCCTCTTGTACAAAAGAGCATCCCTGATTGTCTGTTGAGCAGATTGGACAAACGTTGTAATCGTGCCGTGGAATATTATAATGCTGACTTTGTCTCAAATGTATCGCCACTAAATTGACGTTCATTGCACAGATGTCATGGTTCGGAACAATATTAGGATGTGCATATGACATGTTTACTTCACGAATCCTGTGATCCTGAATCCAACCCAGATCCATTTGTTCTTGTAGAGCTGCTTATACTGTGATACACCCTTGATTGTCCTTGGAGCAGATATCACACTGATGATAATTGTGAGATGGAACATGGCCGTACCCACTCTGTTTGCAATGCATTTTTACCAGGTTGATTTCCAGTAAGCGTACATTATGAATTTGATAACTGTTGACAGGTTCTCCTTCTATTAAATTTACTGCAGTCTTTTTGTGTTGCGGTAATGGGTTTGTCTGAACATTTGGATTTGTATCCTTGAAAGATAAAATCCCATTCCTGACAAGCTTCTGTACATCAGACTTGAAGCTGAGACAATTCTCAATGTTATGTCCCGATCCTCCTTGATGGTAAGGGCAAGTTTGATCTGTTTTGAACCAAAAAGGTGGATTTTTTGGTACTGCGAGAGGAGTCCTGGTTTGAACATACCCTTTTTCCAATAGAAGGGGAAATAACTCTGCGTACAACATCGGTATAGGGTCAAACCCTGATGCTCATGTAGTACGATTATTGTTATTGTATTGTGGACGAGCCTGCTGAAAAGGATGTTGCTGCCTTTGCTGATACTGTTGTTGATTTGGTTGGATCTGAGCAACCTGAGGTTGATGAGTCAGAGCTGGCGCCGGGTTAATAGCAGGAGTTATTGCTTCTATCCTTTGATACCTTCGCCTTTGCTTTCCTAGAGAGATATTACTGATATCTTGCTCTTTCTTCTTTTGGAAATCACTACCGTATCTCTTAGTGCTGCTAGATGGCTCTGTATCTTTGACCAATTGTCCTTCTCGGACTGCTTCTTCAAGGTGTACTCCCATGTTCACCATTTCAGTGAAGTCACTGAGCGCACTGGCAACCATTCGGTCGTAATAAAACGAGCTGAATGTGTTCACAAAAATCTTTGTCATTTCCATTTCTTCGAGAGGGGGACAGATCTGAGCGGCAATTTCACGCCATCTCTAAGCATATTCTTTGAAAATTTCTTTGTCCTTTTGTGACATTGCCCTGAGCTGATCCCTATATGGTTCTATGTCCAAATTGTATTTATACTGCGGAATGAAGGCTGCCCCGAGATCTCTGAAAGTAGTGATGTTGGTGCGGTTTAAACCCATGTACCATTTGAGTGCGGCACCAGTTAAATTGTCTTGGAAGTATTGGATCAGTAGCTGTTGATTTTCTGTCTGGGTAGACATTTTTTGAGCATACATCACCAGATGACTTTGAGGGCAAGAGTTGCCTTTGTATTTTTCAAAGTTAGGCACCTTGAATTTGTGCGGTATCTTTACATTATGGACCAAACAGAGGTCGGCGGCGTCCTTTCCGAATAAGTCTTAACCGCGAATGGCATATAGTTCCTTCTGCATTTCCAAGAATTGTTCCTGGAACTCATTCATCTTTTCATAGACGTATTCGTTTCCAACAGAAGTTGCTTGCGGAATATGTCCTTCCGGGACAGTGTGTACCACTGGTTGTGGTATAGACATTACAACGGTGACTCTTGGCACTTCAGTGACCTGAAGTTTGTAACCTTCAGGAGTTTCTGTTGTAACCTTTGCATCTTCATTTTCCTGTAACCTTCAGGTCCAGCGGTTCCTGCTATGGCTTCTGGGTTTTCTGTGACCGGTGGTATATATCCTTCAGGTATAAAGTTGAAAGGCATGCCCCAGGGGCGACCCTTAGGCATGTTGTACCGAGGATGATTATCACGTGTCTCCAATATGGGTGTAGATGTAATCTCTGAGATCACAGTCCTTTGATGCTGTTGTTCCTGGGCTGCTGCCAAGGTTTGCAGGTTGCTGTGAAGTTTTTCCAAACTTTCCTTTAGAGCGTTGATTTCTTCTCTCAGCTCTCTGTTCTCTTCCTCGAGATCGTCCATTTTCTTTTGTCGATTGGCCCGAGTATTGTACGAATGAGACAGTTTGACTCTAGGATTGTGACATATATGTGAGACTCAAAGATAACAAATGCGTTATGTGAGGATGATGAATGATATTCAAAGACATATTTTTTAGTTTTAGTTTTTCAAAAAGAAACTTTAACAATTAGATTGCAAATATCACACAGTGGGGGAGACCCCTTTTATTGAATTCGAAAGATTTCCGTATTTTACAATGAAAAGTACAGTATTTTACAAAGTGCTGTAAGGAAAATGCCTAAGCTCATGGATCCTGAGTTCTCTCTGAAGAGAGCTCAAATGCTGGTTCCTATATTTTCCTTTTCTTTGATCAGGCCTCTTCAGCCGTTGTCGGGTCGACGATCCTTTGCCAAGTGAAAGGAGTGAGTAAATTTCTTTGGTCTTCCTGACTTTCTATAGCATGCTGCTCTAATATCTCAATCAGAGCATCCTTCTCCTTTAACAGTTCCTGAATCTTGGTACATTCCAAATTAAGGATTTGGTATTTGTTCTTCCAAGAGTTCTTCTCACGTTGGACTTTGTTGAGAGCGACCTGGAGTTTTTCCGCATCAGACATGAAATAAAGGACAGATTCCTTTAAGGGAAAAACTTCTTGACGAGGGTAAGGCATCCTTAGCTTGAGGGATCTAATTTGCACCCAGTGGAGATAAGGTTCCACGGAGGTACAATTTGGTCTTCCCAGAGACTCTCTCCCTTTCCTATGAATATGTTGCCAGGCATGCACTATTTCTTTCTTCAGTGCCCTGTTATTTTCTCCTTCCTTGAAGAAAAGACCTTCCAGATGAAGATTATGTGGGATATTCTCCATCGGGTATCCGAGTTGACGACGAGCTAAAATTGGATGATAGTTGATTCATCCTTTGGTTCCAATGAGGGGTACATTGGGGAAATTTCCACATCTGTCGATGATCTCAATCCCTTCGTAAATCCGATTGTACCAATCTATGTCAGAATTGGTAAGAGACATAATCCTATGTGACCAACATAGAGTAATCTTGTGATCCCAAAAAGCAACAGACTTGGGCAAGTGGGAAATAAACCATTTATAGAGCAAGGGTACACAACATATGATCATCCCTCCACTGTATAAGTTCCTTAAATGTACAGAATGATAAGCATCTACGAGCAAGGTTGGTACGGGGTTTCCAATTAAGAATATCTTAACAGCATTGGTATCGACGAAATTGTCAATGTTGGGAAAGAGGAATAACCCATATAAGAGCAGAACAAAGATGTCTTCGAAGGCAGTTATGTTTCCTACACTGGTAAAGTATAGAGCTTTCTCCATCAGGAATTTAGCCGGTAAACTCTGGATTCCTCCTTTAGTGGTTATGTGAGGCATAACTTCTGACTCATCCAAAGAGATTGCTCTAGCAATGGTCTATTCCTTTGGAATTTCTTCCAATCCAGAAAATGGAGCTCGATCAGTGATAGGTAAATCAATCAGTTGGAAGTACTCTTTCAATGTTGGTGCGAGTTGGTAATCCGGGAAAGTAAAGCAGTGGTAAACTGGATCGTAGAACTGTACCAGTGTAGACAGGATTCCTTCAACCACGTTGACCCTTAACAGAGACAACAGTCATCCGTGCTTAGCTCTGAAAGCCTCGGGATTGGTAATCATCCTTCCCAATTTCCTTAAGTCTTCTAGCTTCGGAGCCTTGAAGGTGTACTTGTGCGTTTTTCTTCTACCGAAATCCATAACGCAACCTCTGATATTTGCAATTATTGTTTTAGTTCTTTTGAAAAAAAGATTTTTCTTCTTGTTTGAAAAGAGTTTTTTAATGAATGCATGAATGCAGCAAACAAAAACATTTGAAATAATGGGTTTAGGGGTTCAACGTCATGAGCATGGAGTCATGGATCTACCCATCCCAAAGGTTTTACTATTTTGGTTAATTTTTGTATCTGTAGAACGGGTTCTAAAAGGTTCCCAAAATCATTGACCCCTCCTAGGGATGTTAACAGCAAGCTGATTCAATCGAGCGAGCTGTAATATCCTAGGATGAACCTCATTTGAGTGTAGTATCGCGTATCAACTATTCTCGATAGTCACCGCACTACCAAATGGCCATATGGTTAAATGTCTACTAAATCCTCAGGGTCATGGGTACCGCACTGGGATAAACGATGCTTTCACGATAATCGGTCGTTCGACATCAATATTTCCACACGGGTACCTCGCCTGATTCGGTGGACTGCCAAGTTAGTTTGGTCGGGATTCACTCCCTATAAGTGTTTCCCGGATATGCCACCACTTATTTTAATGTTCTCTCAAACTTTCCACATGCGTATTAATCGCATTCCCAGTTAACAAAAATTTAAACACGGGTATCAAGTAGTATGACAGTAAATGATATATATATATATATATATATATATATATATATATATATATATATATATATATATATAGTAGAAAAATAAATGCCAAGCAAAGCCTAGACCTCTTAGGAACTCTAATCCTAGAAGACTCCCCAGCAGAGTCGCCATTTTTCTGTAGCGCGCGATTTTTGTCGATGACGCGACCACCTTACCGCAATGGTTGGAATTGGGTGCTACTTTCTGATTTCTTATTTATCCTATGAAGCTGGAAAGGAAAGGGAAGCTATCTAAAACTAACCTTGCACGCAAATGTTTTCTTTAACAAATGCTAAGAGATTGGGGGGTCGGGGTCAGGTTATACAAAGGGAAGTTGTCAATCACCCAGTGTATATATGGTTATTCATAGACCTTTTATGGCATGTTTTTCTATTGGTTTAAATACTTTATGGTGTTTATCTATTATGGGTTGGGAGAGTTTCTCCTTTGGGAGTGTTGAGAGAGTGTTTTTGTTGTTTTCGGGTTTTTCGTTGTTTTTGGAAAGGTGCTGGACCTAAAGTTTTTGATTTGTGTGCTCGCTAAGATTTCGCAATCTTATACCTACGTATTCCCGTAAAGAAAACTGGGAAATCAGAGAAATCATAGTTCCTCCAATTCTATGGGAGGAAAATATATCTGGTGTCTTGTTTAAAGCCCAAGATTGAAGCTGAAGGTTATTTGTGTCTTGTTCAAAGCCCAAGATTGAAGCTAAAGGTTTGACTGAGAGAGAATTTGTCATCTCTAAAGGGAGATATCTCACTTGTTCATCACATTTATTGAAGGATTGGTTATATAAATGGGGATTACTTTAACTGGAATGTATGGAATCCAGCAATGCCATAATTTCCTTTATAAGGGAATTGTCCTGTAGGATGAAACTTTAACTCAGTGTAGAGCAATTCCATTTGTCCTTAGGAGTCTTCCATGCTAAGAGAGGGACATTGGCTTGAATGTAAATAATCCAGAGGCTTGCCACTTACAACAATTAGATGAAAGATGATTTTTGACTAGGATAAGAGAAGGTCCACAACTTGGATTTTTGAATCAACAAGTGTGCCACATACAGCAGTTATCTGGAATTAGGGTTTTTTGATTGTCTGTTTTGATATGTGATGTACAGAGAAATGTCTTCCTACAGAGAGAACTATTGATATCCTCTGAGGGGATGCTGATTTTTGTGTGCCTTGATCAAAGCCCATGGTTGAAGCTAAAAGGTTGACTTTGTTTAGGGGAGTTTTATATTTGTCTTGTACAAAGCCTAAGATTGAGGCTGAAAAGGGATTGACTCCACTGGGGAGGTTTTATCTGTCTTGTACAAAGCCCAAGATTGAGGCTGAAAAGAGATAGACTCCACTGGGGAGGTTTTATCTGTCTTGTACAAAACCCAAGATTGAGGCTAAAAAGAGATTGAATCCACTCGGGAAATCATTATATAAAGCCTAAGAGGAGGCTGGTTGGGGAAATTCTTATATGAAGACTAAGAGGAGGCTGGCTTCTACTGAGGATTGTTGAAATCCAGAGACAGGTCCCATATGTGTTGGGGAATCAAATCTTGCTGGGGATTGAAGAAGAGTTGAAATATCAGAGACCACGAGGCTTTGTTAGGGTTTTATTGATGGTAAATTGACCCTGTTTGGGTTTTTTAAGGTGAAGGTTAAAGATTGAGTTTGAAAAACTATGGAGGTTTTAACTCTGCTGGGGAGTAGTATGCTGATGAAATGATCAGGGTTTCTTCATGTGCTTTTAGGAAACTTGAGGGTTTCTTTGAGATCCAAGAGGAGATGAGATTTTCCTAGTCTACTGTTATGAAGAGGTTGACTCTTAGCTGGAGAATGATCTTTGTATGATGCCCATGAGGAGGCTGAGACTGTCCAAGTCTACTTGTATGAAGCCCAAGAGGAGGCTGAGGGTTTAAGGGATGAAGATCAACCCTAGAATGGTTAGATGTTTTGGAATTCTGACTCTCCAGAGGATTGAACTAGTAAAGATAACTAGTTTCTATCTTATACTTGTAAGAGGTCTTCGGGTCCTTGTACTAAGCCCAAGAGGAGGCTGAGAACTTCTAAGAAGCCAGTGGGTCCTTGTACAAAGCCCAAGAGGAGGCTGGGGATGCTTTTAGGAATCCTGTGGGTCCAAGCCTAAGAAAAGTTCAAGAAAGGTTTCACCGGGAATAAGTCCTTTCTTTGCAGAATAGTTCTATGGTTTGAAGAAATTCAAGAGAGGTTTCACCGGGAATTTATCCTCTCTGGGGAAATGAATTTCTTGTACTAATATATTTCTAAGTTAGGACAGTCTTGAGAAAAGCTTCACCGGGAATAATGCCTTTCTCTGTTCCATATTGTATAAGCCCCAGAGGAGGCAAGACTGTATCTGAAATTTCCTATGGGGAACTAGTTTTGACTGTGTTGAAAGAGTAACCACTGGTTTGACCTAAATCTAGACCTAACTGCTAGGGAAAACTCTAAGCAAGTATATACATACATATATATATATATATATATATATAGATCAAATATATATAAACAAGTATATATTGAAGAGATAGTGGAACTTACAGTTGTGCAAGCCCAAGCGTAGTAACTATAGCTGTATGGTTAGTTTTCAAGAAATTGAAGAAAGTTTTGATGATACTTTGAATTTGAATTTGAATCAAAAAGGAAAGTTTTTTTTAAAAGGAAGTTTGGGGCTTATGCTCAAGGAGAGGCCTAGATGATCTCTTTTGAAAAGGCGACGATCGCGTCGATAGTTTTGAAAACCACAGGGGGACTTATACAATGACTGGGGCCCAAATTATTGTTTTTACAAAGAGGATGGGTCTTAAACTCTATTAGAGGCCCAAGAGTTTATTTTTATACAAGAGTTGGGGCTTATAACTCAAGGAGATCCCCAGATGAAAAACAATGATCGCACAGTTATTTTGAAAATTGTGTAGGGACTTATACAATGACTGAGGCCCAAAAAAGTTTGTGTGTGACTAGGGATGGGTCTTACACTTTATTAGAGGCCCAAAAGTGTTTAAAAATGAAGGAAAATGGGACTTACAACCAAGAGGACGCCTAGATGAAAACTGTTTTGAAAACGGCGATCACGCCGAGATTTTTAAAATCGTATCGGGACATACAATGACTGAGGCCCAAAAATGGTTTATTTACAAAGGGGTGGGAATTACACTTTATCAAGAGGCCCAAAATTGATTAAAAATAAGTTTTGAGGGTGAAATGAATTTAAACCCTAATTTGATTTTAAAAATGTATTTTAACTTGAATAAAAATCATTAAAAATGATCAAAATTACCAAACATGTGTGAAAAACAAGTTGTAACCTTGGATTAATGTTTGAAAAATCACATTTCATCCATAGAATGATTTGAAAATCATTTGAATTTTGAAATCAATGTGAAAATTTCATTAAAAAATGTTAAAGAACAAATATAATGAAACTCTTTACAAAAATTACAAATATATTAAATAAATAATATAAAATTTTATTTTTTGTAGAATAAAATATTTTAACATTTTTGTGAATTTTGAAAAAAAAATCAACCAAAAATAATTAAAATAAAAGGAGAAATTAATTTTTAAAGTTGTAAAGAAATTGTGAAGAGAATGTGAAGAAATTAAGTGGTAAAAAAAAGAGATGACCCTCCCAAGGTTTGAACCCACACCCTTGGGGTGGAGGGTTCAAAATTTACCAACTGAGCTATGTGCGTGTGGTGATAGAGAATGAGAGGGAGTGAGTAATATGTGAAAAATCCTTTTGAAAATAGTTAAAAAATAAAATCAAAAGGTCTGGGGCGAGGGGGATTCGAACCCCAGACCCTGAGCATGCTCACACACAAATGCTAGTGTTTCAACTAGGGCGCAATGCCAATTCAAGTATTATATTGGAAGTGAAATAATATATAGTAAGTTTGGTTTTGAAAACCTGAAAATGGCGCCATGGCCATCTTCTTCCTTGAACCATCATCAGAGTTGCAAAAGCAACTCTATCTCCTTCGTTTCTCAACCATTTTGGAAGATGTAAAAATGAAACTCGTTCATTTTTTAACAAGGAATTGAATGGTTCTTTTCAATTTTATTTATTTTAAGTGTATCAAGAGATACCATGCTATAATCAGATGTACCCTAAAAAATGCAAGAACTACATGAAATCTCATACACGCAAGATAAATAGCAATTGATTAAGGGTTATCATTCTATGAACATCCAGAAACACATTGGTAATGCGAAAACATATTTATGATGCATGCATTATAGAGTTTGAAAGTTAAAGCCTTACCTCTGCAAGAAGGAATCGAATTCTATTGTAGAGGTGTTACAGAAGAGTTGTGAGGACTTGGACAGCTTCATTACACCTTATGGAGTGTGTTGAGATGTCTGGCCTTGATTGGAGATGCTTGGATCACCTTGTGGTATCTCAACTGCAAATAGGATTCAAGTGGATTTTGAGGTCTATGATTCTGATGTTCCAGATGATGTATGAGTGTTTGAATAACTTATATATGATATATTGGATGTGTTTAGATCATAAACTGTGGTGGAATTGCTCTCTAACTAAAAATTCGACGGTGACTTGCAAAATAAGGCATTTCTGGTTTTTTGAAAGAGATTTTGAGGAAAATATGTGTTATGGTGCTTTGGTGTACTCAAACTAACCACAAATGACCTCTATTTATAGTGTGTCAAGTTTGTTTTGGCAGCAATAGTGAATGGTGGCTGGTACAGACCTTTGTCCAATGGTTTTCAAAAGGGATCTCAAGTCTTCTCTAGCCATTGACTTGGGTCAATCTTGCAGGCCTATGGTCTTCTATTGTAGGGATAAGGCTTGACTCATTCAGTTGTATTTGCCTCATTTTATGCCACCTTGATGCATCCATTGAATGCTCCATGACAACTTTGAAGTTTTTGGTTTTTGCATCATTAGATATCACATGCATACATGATGATCTTTTGTCTTGGGAGACTTGTGGCTCAGAGATCTTTTGCTTTGATATGATCCTTAATGTTTCTAGAAGGATTACAAGACTTGTAATTGTACAAATTAGCCAATTCGAGCAAATGACCTATAATCTGTCTTGGGAAGAAATCAGCTTTTGGTGCCATGTTCCAAGGGTTGTAACTTCCTGCTCAAATTGAATTTGGAGATGATCTGGTACTTGTTGGAAAACCCTCATGACATACTTTAACTTTGATGTCCAACATTGGTCCTGTTTCAACTTGGATCAAGGTGAAAAATGGCCTCAAAGTTAGTGAAAATCCAAGACAGATTCTGTCCAAATTTTTCACTAAGTGTTGGAAAAAGTGGTCATTTTCATGTTTTTGTGATTTTGATCAATCCATAACTCAAAATCCATGAGGATATGGAATCTTTTATAGTTGACAATTTTGAGGTATGTCATGTGAACTTTCATTTGAGATTTGGATGGAAGAAAGAGGCCTTGTGGTTTGGGAGTTATGACCTTGCAAAGTTGGTACCAAATCACTTTTGTTCCATAACTTAGAAAATTTTAAGTTTCCTATGGTTGCTCCTTTTTCAAGTAACCTCACTTTTCTTGATTTTTCTTGATGTATGATGATCAAAAACATACATTAACATTGTTTTTGACTTAGGGGAGCCACATTTGTGAAAAAAAATTCAAAAGGTCAAACTTGATTTTGGGCACAGTTGACTTTTTGTCAGATGAATTCCAAACTGTGTGATCTTCTATGCAATCAAGTTCTTGACCTAGTTCAAACATGATGGATGGATTCCATAGGTGTTTTAGGGTGTCTTGAATCATGTCCCAAGGTTTGGGAACATGTCTTGGTCCAAAGTCAAAGGTACAATTGACTTTTTATTCAAAACCCTAATTGTGGTCCAGATGAAGTTGAAACTTGTGAATCAAGCTTCTTGGATCAATACATTACTATAAATGGATCAATGTGGTGTATTTGAGGCCCTCAAATCATGTCTTGAGGTCTTGGTTCATGTCTTGCCTCAAAAGTCAACTTAGGGGTGAATTAGGTCAAGAAACCCTAATTCTTGATTTTTTATGAAAGCTTCCTCTGATGCTATTTTGACTTGATGATTGGGTCCATGAGGTCCCTTTGAGCATTTTGGATCATGTTTTGAAGTATTGGCTCATGCCCAGATGAAAATATTCATCTGGAGGCCCTGGTCGACCAAAACCCTAATTTGTTGACACTGGCGATCTTGAGGCTTGATCCACTTGGAATGTTGCAATCTTGTGCTTGATTCTTGATGTGGGAGTCCTCTTGATCCTTTATAGATGCTTAAGAGGCTAGACAAGTTAAAGATCATGTCCATTCTTGATTGATCCTTTGTCTGAGTGTTCTGAGAGGGCTCAAAACCCTAATTCTTGATTGTAGTGAGTGCTCAACAATCCATGAGGAGATTGATGAGGTATGATGGTGCATGGCCATATTGTGGTAATGATCTTCACAATAATGGGAAATCTTGTGGTCAAAATATGGGGTATGACAGATGCCCCTATTTAATCTTCTTGGACCCGAAGGTGTGAATGGCGAAGATATTCGGACATTCAGGGTACAAGAGGATTAAATATCAGAATACCCGAAATTTTGACTGTGGTTATGAATAGCTGTTTTCTCATCCATCTTCTTTTTCTAAGCAATGTTACTTAGAAAAGGGTAAAACTTCCTCTCGATCCTGGTCTTTATCCACGAAACTGGTCTTAGTTTCTTTTGAAATAAACTTCCCCTCGATCCTGGTTTTCAGCCACGAAACTAGTCTCAGTTTCTTTTGAAATAAACTTCCCCTCGATCCTGGTCTTCAACCATGGAACTGGTCTCAGTTTCTTTTGAAATAAACTTCCCCTCATTCCTGGTCTTCAGCCACGAAACTAGTCTCAGTTTCGTTTGAAGTAAACTTCCCCTTGATTCTGTTCTTCAGCCACGGAACTGGTCTCAGTTTCTTCTTGTCGAGTTTCTTTCTTGACAAGGGACGCTATTTGTAGTGGTCATTATCAAACTTATCACCGAGTTTTACTGGGGAGACGACATTTGATGGAAAAAGTTTGAGGTCAAACTTGTTGGGGAAACCCATTATTCTGAGATGTAGAGGTGTGCAAACTTCTCTATGGAAGATGCCATTTGTCGACTCTACTGGGGAAAACGAGTCTCTTGAGAGACCTCTTTTTTCTTGGTGAGGTTACATCATACTTTTCTTCGAGATCTTTCTCGGAGAAATGCCATGTGATGTGATCCAATTTTGAGGTGCTGATGACTTCATTGAAAGCAAACGTTTTGGGGAGAACCACCGTATTGCCAAGAGTCTTCAGTTGAGAGGCTTTCTCTGGGGATTTTCCTTAATCCGGGAAAGCGAAAATATCATCTTCAATGGTGAAAAGTGATGTTCCAAAGGTGTCTGTCGAACGTCTTGTAGCCTTTCAGAGGTTCAAGTTATCAAAGTGGTCGAGGATAGGCTCCAATCCAGAAATAAACTAAGGGAGATATTGCTCAGACGATACATTTTCTGATGAGGAAAGAACTGACAACTTTATCAGTGGGAGGATGTTTATCACTTGGGGATGAAAATGACCAGAGTGATGCTAATGCAATATGAATATGAATATGAATCAACTATGCATGATGTATGTACATTTATGCTGACAAAACAGACGTGACATACGGACTGGTGAATGAACACGACTGGATACTCGACCATTGTGGGGGATAAAAAGTATCATTGGTTCAGTGATAGTAATCCTTTCTTGCTTAGGAGGGGTAGACCCTACTGGGGGTGAAAGAACCATCAATTGGTCTTCAGAGGTAAAAACTCTGTCGGGGATATCAGATGGGTCATTACATCTAAAACAGTTAATCCTTCATTCAGGTGTACTGGTTTAAAAAAGAGTACTTTGATTCTGCATTTTGAGGTTTAATCACTTCCGGAGAAGCCATCGATGTTCCTTTTTGTGTTCAGTAGTAAAAAAGAATTGCCATCTTTAATTTTAAAAGCAGAAGAAAATTTGACAAGTAAATTCATTTTTGTTTTGTTTCAAGAATCGTTGATCATATTAAAAATGTCATTCTGTAAAGAAAAATAAATGATAATTGCAAACAAAAGCACTAGGGCTCAAATTTTATTGATAGAATGGTAATCAGCCAAGTGCGTGATCCCATAGAGCATTACAAAGTTTAGAAAATGGAAATTTAAAGGGAAAGGGGCTACATTGAAACATAACGGCCGCTATCCTTCTACAAACTTTGAACTCTGGACATTCTGAGCTTCTGTCGAAGGTGACCTTGACTGAAGTCTTTCGACGGATGGTGTTACCGCTGGGGATTTAACCTTGTCGGGAGCAGTTACTTACCATGAATCCCTAATTCTTGCCTGGACCACCCTTTCGGGTTTTCAATCCACCGAGACATTTTTTTTATTTAGGCGAAGTATTTCTTGACTACATCAACATTCGTGGGGTAGGTGAACTCCTCTCCATCCATGGTTGCGAGTCTCACGGCACCGCCTGAGAAGGCTTTCTTAACAATGTAAGGGCCATCATAATTCAGAGTCCGTTTGCCCCGGGAATCAGTGAGGAATGATTGTATCTTCTTGAGCACGAGGTCTCCTTTTCTGAAGACATGGGGTCAGACCTTTTTGTCGAACGCTTTCTTCATTTTTTGCTGATATAGTTGACCGTGACACAAAGCTGTCATTCTTTTTTCTTCGATCAAATTCAGTTCATCGTGTAGACTTTGACACCATTCAGCTTCTATTAGCTTAGCTTCCATCAATACCCTGATTGATGGCATCTCTACTTCTATAGGGAGCACTGCTTCCATGCCATATACTAGAGAGTAAGGGGTTGCCCTAGTTGAAGTGCGGAGAGATGTGTGATAACCGTGAAGAGCAAATGGTAGCATTTCGTGCCAGTCTTTGTAGGTTACAACCATCTTTTGAACGATCTTCTTGACGTTCTTGTTAGCCGCTTCTACTGCTCCATTCATCTTAGGCCGGTAGGGAGATGAGTTATGGTGTTCGATCTTGAACTCAGCACACAACTCTTTCATCATCTTGTTGTTCAAGTTGGATCCATTATCAGTAATGATCTGGCTTGGAACACCATAATGGCAGATGAGATTGTTCTTGATAAATCGGACCACCACTTGTCGGGTTATATTGGTATATGACACTGCTTCAACCCACTTGGTGAAGTAGTCAATAGCTACCAAGATGAACCGATGTCTGTTTGAAGCTTTGGGTTCAATCATGCCAATCATGTCGATTCCCCATATAGAAAAAGGCCATGGAGAAGAAAGAACTTTGAGATGCGTTGGCGGTACATAGATTTTGTCAGCGTATATCTGACATTTGTGACACCTCCTCATGTACTTGTAGCAATCGGATTCCATCGTCAACCAATAATATCCTCCTCTCAGAATTTTTCTTGCCATCGTGTGTCCATTGGCATGAGTGCCAATGGATCCTTCGTGTATCATTGTTCAGGAAGAAGTTGTCAGCCAGTCTTTTGAGAGTCTTCCTATCTTTTCTTGATGCCCCAGGCGGGTACTCTTGTCTTTGAAGGAAGCACTTGATATCATGATACCACGGGTTGTCATCGATGACTGCTTCAATCGTGAAGATGTAAGCGGGCATTTCGAAGTGCATCATGTCAATCTTAGGTACGTCATTCCAATGATTTACAGCAATCATGGAAGAGAGTGGCTAATGCATCAGTCATGTGGTTTTCTTCACGAGGAATGTGATGAAACTCGATTCTGTTGAAGAATGGTAACAACCTTCTCACGTAGTCTTCGTAAGGAATTAATCCCGATTGGTATGTATTCCACTCTCCTTTGATCTGATTGATAACCAGGGCTAAGTCTCCATACACATCCAAATTCTTAATCCTTAAGTCAATTGCTTCTTCGAGACCCATGATACAAGCTTCGTATTTGGCCTCGTTGTTTGTGCATTTGAATGTTAGTTGGGCGGTGAAAGGAATATGGGTACCCTGAGGTGTTATGATGATTACCCTAATCCCGTTTCCATAAGTGTTGACGGCTCCATAAAAAATTAGTCCCCATTGGGAACCTGGTTCTGGCCCTTCACTAGGTAGCAGTTCATCGCAATCTTTCATTTTTAAGTACATGACATCTTTGTCTGGGAAGTCAAATCCGACTGATTCCTGATCTTCAATCGGCTGATGAGCCAAATGATCAGCTAAAATACTTCCTTTGACGACTTTCTGAGCATGGTACTCGATGTCATATTCTGACAACAACATCTGCCAACGGGCAATCCTTACTGTGAGAGCAGACTTTTCAAAGACGTACTTGATCGGATCAATTTCAGAGATTAACCAAGTAGTGTGACAAATCATGTACTGGCATCGACGTTTAGCTGCCCAAGCCAAAACGTAACAAGTTTTATCGAGCATAGTGTATCGAGTTTCACAGTCCGTGAACTTCTTGCTTAAGTAATAAATGGCAGACTCTTTTCTTTTTGTCTCATCTTCCTGGCAAAGTACACAACCCATGGAGTCTTCCAAGACGGTTAGGTAGATGATCAGTGGTCTTCCTTCCATGGAGGAGACATAATTGGTGTATTCAACAGATATTCTTTGATGCTGTCGAAAGCTTTTTGGCAATCTTCCGTCCATACGCAACTTTGATTCTTTCTGAGTAGTTTGAAGATCGGTGCGCATGTCGCGGTCATGAGGGATATGAATCTTGAGATGTAATTCAGACGTCCCAAAAATCCTCTGAACTGTTTTTCAGTCTTTGGTGAAGGCATTTCTTGAATGACCTTGACCTTGTCAGGAGCAACCTCAATTCCTTTCTGGCTAACGATGAATCCCAAGAGTTTTCCTGAGCGAACACCGAACGTGCACTTATTGGGATTCAAACGGAGTTTGTATTTTCTCAAACGCTCGAATAACATTGACAGGTGTTCCACATGTTCTTCTTCTGTATTAGATTTGCCAATCATGTCATCGACGTACACTTTGATTTCTCTGTGCATCATGTCGTGAAGCAGAGTTGTCATGGCCCTTTGATAGGTTGCCCCTGTGTTCTTTAGACCGAACGGAATTACCTTGTAACAAAAGGTGCCCCATGGGGGTGATGAATGAAGTTTTCTCCATATCATTCGGTGCCATTTTGATTTGATTATAGCCTGTGAATCCATCCATGAAGGAGAAGACTTTGAATTTTGCTATACTGTCTACCAGCATGTCAATGTGTGGCAGGGGGAAGTCATCTTTTGGACTGGCTCTATTCAGATCCCTGTAGTCTACACACATTCTGACTTTTCCATCCTTTTTCGAAACTAGCACTATGTTGGCCAACCATTGAGGATATTTTGAGGTGGCGAGGAAACCCGCGTCGATCTGCTTCTGCACTTCCTCCTTAATTTTGATGTCCATATCTGAATGAGTCCTTTTCAGTCTTTGTTTTACCAGAGGACATTTTGTTTTCAACGATAAGTGATGTTCCACGATGCTGGTATCCAACCCTGGCATGTCCTGATAGGACCAAGCAAATACATCTAGAAACTCTTTGAGAAGTTTTATCAAGTCTTCTCTGACAGTTGGACTGAGCAGTGCTCCAATCTTAACTTCTTTCTTTTCTTCTTCTGAACCCAAATTGACTGTTTCCAACAGCTCTTTGTGAGGCTCAATAGACCTTTCCTCTTGTCTGAGTAGTCGGGAGATCTCTTATGAAATTTCTTCGTCCTCTTCTTCTTCAGCTTTAAATACTGGGAATTCAAAGTTGGGAGAAGGCATTGGATCGTATGTTTCAATGGGGTTTAAAACAAGCAATCTGCATGACGTGATGATTCATTTTTTAGAAGAGACAGAGAGAATGCAAGAGTGTGTGTAGTGTATTTTCTGAAAAATGCTTGTTTTTATTTTGGGTTGTTTTTTAGGATTACCATTTTCTGAAAAAAATAATGAAAAGTGAAAACAACAATAAATGCGGGAATGACAGAATGACATTATTTATTCATGATTTGTCAAATCTTGAAATACAACCTTATAAAACAAAACTCTGTCACTTTGGGCGAAGCGAAGAGGGGCATTTACAGAAAAGTGAGCCCTTATAAAAACATCCATTTCACTCGGGCAAGGTGAAAGGTTAACACAAAGATGGTAATTACTTTGACTTTTGGATGACTTTTGGGACATCGAAAGCAACCCAATGGCGGCGAACTCCTCTGTGAATCACAAAGTCTAGTACTTCCTTTCTTGGTTTGTATTTAGAAATGGCACTGATTTCTAGTGGAGTAGGATCATTAGAGTCTTCTTCCCATGCAGAGTTGTCATAGGAGAATTCTTCTGTCGCATCTTCCATGGTGTTTTCACTCTCAAGGGAATCTCCCCAACCTGTTGGCTGGATGTCCTTAAGCCTGATACGAGAGCTTTCGGGAGCAGTGTATTTGACTAGGAAGTCATACTTGCCGCTTGGCTGTCCTAAGGTGTCCCATGTTTCTGTGGGAATGGATGAGTCATCTTCCTCAATGACGTTGATTTCAGGAAATGCGTAGTTAATGAACTCTCGTCCTGCGATCCTCGCGAATTCATTAGCATGGTTTTGGACACTCTCGGAGTCTGCGGGGTAATGATTCCATGACTCTGGGGGAGCAGGTGTGTTCCTTTCAAGATCATTCAGGCGATAGACATTGTCCGACTGACTCTTTTGCCCCAAGTCTTCCGTGTATGGCTTCCAGATAGGTAAGTCATCCAGGGGATCATAATAATCGTAGTCAAAGTTGTCTTTCATTAGATTATCTTCCTATAATGAATTGGGTAGAGCATGAAATCCTTCAGGATCACAATCTCCATAGATCATCCAGACGTCAGATCTTGGTATATATCTCAGGCTCTGCTTTGGAAAACAGAATGGCCTGCGCGCTTCTTCCTGAGACATATAACTGTCATGGTTAAGGTAAGATTTCCACTCTTCATCCACATCGAAGGAGTCGTTTCCTTCGATCGTGTGTACTTCTTGAGATACTGGGTGGAGGAAGCCTTCGTTGTGGAAGAAATCCTGAATGGGATGAAAACTTTCATCCTTCTTTGTAGTCTAGGTACAAGTCGGAGAGAAACCAAGACCTTTTCTTGTCTTGTTATCCGTAGGAGTTATAATCTGTCCCCATCTTTTTATGTCACCACTCCCGATCACTTTGAGAGCGTCTTTGTATGAGGAAATAGGCGTCCCTCTTTCTGGTTAATTCTCATTGCTCACCGAGAGTGCTTGAAACTGAGTTCCAACAACCTCTTCTAGTTCTACACAAGAGAATGATGATAGGTTGCTCACGATTAAGGCCTGCTCTCTGCATACTGTGACTAATTTGTCATTCTTGACAAACTTCAGTTTTTGGTGAAGTGTCGAAGTGACTGCTCCAGCTTCGTGTATCCAAGGTCTTCCTAATAAACAGCTGTATGCTGCCCGAATGTCCATGGATCGATGGTTATGGGAAGATCGACTTCGTCGATAATTGTTTTTCTAGATCCGTCAAAGGCTTTGACGATAATCTCACTGCCTCTCATCGGAGTTCCTTGAAACGATAGTCGTACCAAAGTTGATTTTGGTATAACATTCAAAGAGGATCCTGTGTCTACCAGTACGCTAGCTAAAGCATCGTCTTGGCAGTTGACTATAATGTTGAGTGCCATATTATGGTTCTTGCCTTCTTCTGGCAGTTCTTCATCACTGAATCCCAAGTTGTTGCAAGAAGTGATGTTGGAGATGATGCTGTCAAATTGTCCTACCGTCACATCTTGTTCCATAAAGGCTTGTTCTAAGACCTTCTGTAGAGCTTCCCTGTGAGCTTTTGAACTAAGCAGGAGAGATAGTACAGAGATTCGAGACGGAGTTTGAAAAAATTGGTCCATAATGTTGTACTCGCATTTCTGGATGAGCTTTAGCATCTCATCATTGTTCTTTACAGGTTCTGGATTACTGGATTGACCGACTTGTTGATTAGGAACTTCCGTTTGAGGTTCCTTTTCTTTGGCAAGTTCTCTAACTCCTCTGTTGAAGATCCGACTGCTCCGGGTAACTTAATTGATGTCGGCAATGTTTACAACGGAGGGTAATGGAGTTTCTTTTCCATTTTCAATGGTCATTGCACCGTACTTGTATGGGATAACCTTTTCTGATTTGTGCGGTATTGGACCTGGCAGGTAGATAACCACATAAGGTTTTTAGTTTTTCTGACCGTCATAGGCAACCTCAATCAGTTCCTGGTTGGGAACTTTTCTACTATCAAGAGGGATCTTTGATTCATTGAGTAGAGGGATTATGGCGCAAACGTCCTTGGTTATTCCATGATCGAAGATTAGGACAGTGTCTTTGCTTTGACTAGGGAGGTAGTCTTGTATCATGTTGATCGACCCAGAATTCGAACATGGTCAAATCTCCTTCCGGTCCAACTGATTCTGGAGGGCTGCTCGTACGAGATAACATCCTTGGTTATTTTTCGAGCATACTCTACAGCGCTCATAATTGTGCGGTGGTACCCGACCATACCTGCTTTGTATACATTGCATTTTTACTAGATCTGTTTCTATTGAGCGGATATCACGACTTTGACGTCTACCAGGATTCCCATCAGTCATGTTAATCTGTTGTGTGTCTTCATCTAAGTAAATCGGAAGCCACTAGTGGTCCAACAGACGTTGAAGAGTCCTTTGCACAAGTGCACACCCTTGGTCATCTTCACAACATTCTTTACAGTCTAGATAATCATTTGAAGCTAGAAAACCGAGTCTGACCTGTTTAGCGTGTAATTCTACTAGAATGGTATTCATTAGGCGTATGTCATAGATCCGAACCATATTGACTTGATGGTCATTCCTTTCATGGTAGTCTTGGATCCATCCGAGATCCATTTGACGTTGGAGGGCCTCTTGTACAAAAGAGCATCCCTGATTATCTGTTGAGTAGATTGGACAAACGCTGTAATTGTGTCGTGGCATATTATAATGCTGACTTTGTCTCGAATGCATCACCACTAAATTGACGTTCATTGCATAGATGTCGTGGTTCTGAACAATATTAGGATGTGCATGGGACATTTTTACTTCACGAATCCTGTGATCCTGAATCCAGCTCAAATCCATTTGTTCTTGTAGAGCTGCTTGTACTGTGATATACCCTTTATTGTCCTTGGAGCAGATAACACTCTGATGATAGTTGTGAGATGGAACATGGCCGTACCCGCTCTGTTTGCAATGTATTTTTACCAGGTTGGTTCCCAGTAAGCATACATTGTGAATTTGATAACTGTTGACAGGTTCTCCTTCTATCAAATTTACTGCAGTCTTTTCGTGTTGCGGTAATGGGTTTGTCTGAACATTTGGATTTGTATCCTTAAAAGATAAAATCCCGTTCCTGACAAGCTTCTGTATATCAGACTTAAAGCTAAGATAATTCTCAATGTTATGTCCCGATCCTACTTGATGGTAAGGGCAAGTTTGATCTGCTTTGAACCAAAAAGGTGGATTTTCTGGTACTGCGAGAGGAGTCCTAGTTTGAACATGCCCCTTTGCCAATAGAAGTGGAAATAACTCTGCGTATAACATCGATATAGGGTCAAACCCTGATGGTCGTGTAGTGCGATTGCTGTTATTGTACTATGGATGAGACTGCTGAAAAGGTTGTTGCTGCCTTTGCTGATACTGTTGTTGATTTGGTTGGCTCTGAGCAACCTGAGGTTGATGAGTCGGAGCTGGCGCCGGGTTGATAGCGGGAGTTATTGATGCTATCATTTGATACCTTCGCCTTTGCTTTCCCAGAGAGATATTACTGATATCTTGCTCTTTCTTCTTTTGGAAAGCACTACCGTATCTCTTAGTGCTGCTAGATGGCTTTGCATCTTTGACCAATCGTCCTTCTCGGACTGCTTCTTCAAGGCGTACTCCTATGTTCACCATTTTAGTTAAGTCACTGGGCGCACTGGCAACCATTCGGTCATAATAAATGAGCTCAATGTTTTCAGGAAAATCTTTGTCATTTCCTTTTATTTGAGAGGGGGACGATCTGAGCGGTAATTTCACGCCATCTCTGAGCATATTCTTTGAAAGTTTCTTTGTCCTTTTGTGACATTGCCCTGAGTTGATCCCTATCTGGTTCCATGTCCAAATTGTATTTATACTGCTGAACGAAGGCTGCCCCGAGATCTCTGAAAGTACTGATCTTGGTGCGGTTTAAACCCATGTACCATTTGAGTGCGGCACCAGTTAAACTATCTTGGAAGTAATGGATCATTAGCTGTTGATTTTCTATCTGGGTAGACATTTTTTGAGCGTACATCACTGTCGTTCCAGGGATTTTCATCCAGGTACAAACGCGAAAGTGGCGCAGAAGAAAGAAAGAAGAGTCGCCAGCCAGGCATTTTTATCCCAAAGAAAGGGAAAGGTAATGCTGCACAAACCCGGGAGAAAGGAAAGAACGAGGTCTCGCGAACCAAAGAGAACGGGTAAGGGAGTCGGTTACGTGAAGGGAAGGTTATTGCACCCCTTCACGTCCGTCGTACTCAACAGGATCCACGCTTGAAGTACTGCTCAAAGGGTGATAAAAAAGATGCTGGAAAAGGAACTGAGAGAGAACGAGAAACAAATGTAGGGAAAATAAAAGAAGTGCTCGAATGGGCCCTACCCCACTGCCTACGTATCTCATCGGGAACATGAGAATCAGAGAAACGTAGTTCCCCTCAACAAGGGTTGTTTTGTTTGTGTTTTTTAATGGAAACGTCAGAATGCGCGTCCAAGCAGTTAGCTGTTGCAGCTCGCTGTATGGAGACTTAGGCGTTACCTGTTTGCGGTAGAACGGACATGACGAGTCCTTAAGGAATAGAATGAAGGAGGTGAGAAGAGAATTTTCGAAGGAAAGACGTTATTGTTTGTTTGAAGTATTTTAGAAGCTTTTTATTTGAAGTGTTTTGCATAGGTAAGTGTACCTAAGTCTCCTTCAATGGAGTGTGTACAACATACATCACTCCAAAATGGAATGATAATGAAGCACACTAAGTATGAGGAAGACCCTCAAACTTAATTCCATGATCAAGGCTCAAGCACACTAGCCTATTTCCTTTATTAAGTGTTTTTGTTGTTTTTTTAGCTGAAGAAGTGTTTTTGGTTTAGTTTGTGAAATCTCTTCATGTTAAAGACTTGTACATCATGCTAGAAAACCTACAACACATTCCAAGATGGAATGTATGCAAGCCCCCCCATGGAATAAGGCTCATGACACATGAAGATGCTTCAACCTTTATTAGGTGTTTTTGAATTTATTTTGAGATGAGAGAAGAGAGACTCAAAAGAAGGCCAAGGTGAAAACTAAAGGGGACTAAGACTCACCCTAATGTTATCATGCTTGGATGTCCTAATGGTTTAGTGTGGCTTAGGAGCCTAAGTCTAAAAGAAGATAAGAGAAGATAAGAAACAACTTACTTCCCAGATGGAAGCTAAGTTGATCTTAAAGAGGGATGAAGAAAGAAGTTATTCAAGGAAAGCATATAAATGCTTATCAAACACAAGTAAAATGAATAAAAGAGATAAGAGAAGATGAAAGGAAGAAGTATATGTGGAAGCATATCCACATACTTACTTACCATTAGCACCTACATGAAAAGGTTAGTTCAAAAACTATTTACAAGTAGTGAAATAAGGAAAGAATAGCAAATAATGATCAAACAACTTAAGAATCAATGGATAAAGATCCTAATAGATGAAAATCACTCAAGGTCAGAACCTATATCCAAAGGATGCTCTTTAAGGTTAAGAGATCAAGCGCACCCAAACTTTGCACAAAGAATGCATTAAACATCCAAGAGATGCACCATGGAAGAAATAGATGGAAGATGAAGGAATATGCAATGTGATCATGCAATAATGCTTAATGAAATGCTAAGGTCAGAAGCATGCATCAATTACATATGTCTTCTAATGCATATGAATCATCATATAAGTCATGGATGCAATGATATAAGTAAGAGAAATAAGATGAAGAAGAGATAAGAAAGAAAGAAACAATTTCCAATTAGATGCACAAAGTGACATACCAAAAGTGCATAACATGTGAAATGATTAATGAATGCATATGGGCAGTCGCATACCATTAATGAAATGCAAATGGGATGAATGAAAAGTCATACAAAATGCACACATGAAACATGTAGAGCTTAGGAAAATACAAGAGAAAGAACCATGTCAAACTTTCAAGTTATAATACACAAACTCATCTCAAATTCAAACACAAGTCAAAGTGACCTATAATGAAACAAATATGCCCTATAATATCACACAAATGTCCTATAAAAGATGCACAAACAATCATAAAATGGTGGCATAAATGCCTCATCAAAACATATTAGCATGAAGTAAAAGTAAATCCAATCACAAGGCATCAAAAAAATATAAAAGTACAAGATAAAATTATGGAATTAGGTCATATACATCACTGATCAGAAGCAAAGCATGCCACAAAACCTCATAGCAAAACTCAAAAGAAAGATACCTCAAAAGGCCTCATGAAATCAAATTGAAACACACCACAAAACTACTTAAAGATACACATCCCAACACATGATAAAATGACTTTAAAAATCAAATGAAATTTGGTTTATATTTTTCAAGATGTCCTTTAATCAATGCAAAAAGAATGGAGGAAAAACAGTGTGTGACATGAGAGAAATAAAATGTGCAAATTCAAGTGTTCATGAAGAAGTTCACTCAAAAAGAAATTAAAAGAAAATTACGAAATTATGATTTAAATTTCATGAAATTAGAATTAAAAAATAGGAAAAATTAGTTTAATGTCTAAGGATGCTATATGAATATTTATAGAATTATTTAATGTGTTTTAGTATTTTTAAAAGAAGAAAATCAAACAAGTATACAAAAAAGAAAGTAAAAATGTAAAAAAAGAGTGCAGGGGGTGCAGCGTGAGTAAAAAACAAGTTAAAATGAAGATTGGGCCCAGAACATGGGGGTGTGAAAAGCATTTGAGGTTCAGTCCATTAAGGCGTATGTTTGTGTGTGTTAAGGTGCATTTCAGTTAACATGTGATTCAATCATAGCCACACAATCAGGTCAACCAAGATCAATCATTAAAGTATGCTAATCCAATAGTCCATAAGGCAAGCACATGATAATTCTCCTACACGCACGCACACACAATCAATTCAGAGAGCAAAAGAAGTCACGTGAGTTGCAACACCCTCATTAATGTGTTGGCAACGTATTAGACGTAGGATCAAATTCAAACGACCGTGATTTAAACTGGATCTTAAAACCCTAGATGAACCTCACCGGCCAGAGAAGGACCTCCGGTCATCTTCTCCGGCCACTCTCCGGCTACTGCAACCTCAAAGCCTCCAGAAATTAATAAAACATATACCATTCGAAAGAGGAACTCATGCACATCATGAATCCACAAGTATTTTTCACATATCAATCACATATAAAGAGAATCGAAGAGATGAAAATTGCCGTAGGTTTTGAATCTACACCTCTAAGAGGCCTATCAACTAGCCGGAGATGAATAATACTTCTATTAAGCTAAAAACAACAAAAAAACAAGCTAAAACAACATAAATTTGTGCAATAAAGTTGGAGAAATTAGAACCTGAAATTTGCAGAAACTTGAATCAAAAGAAAGCCAGAGATGCTGCCTTGAATTCTTGAGCTCTAATGTGGCCAAATAAAGGTTATGGAACTTGAGATCTTGAAGAAAATAGAATGAGATTCCAACTGAACCGAAGCCGCAATTGATGAAGTGAACTTAATCTTCCTTGTTCTTGCTCACTGATGAACCATTGATGGAGAGAGTGATGAATAGATGAAGATGATGATGAGATTGTGCAGAGAGAAAGAGTTTCAGAGAAGAACTTGAGAATGAGAGTTTGTGGAATGTGAGAGAACTCGAGTAAAATGAAGTGTTGTTGTTAACTTTGTGAGCAAGGGAGCTTATATAGGTTGAGTTAGAAGTTAACCAGTGTGGTTGACAGTTAGGCAATGAGTTAACTGAGTTGGGTTAAATGAGTTTCATCTAACTAACTGAATCATGTTAGTTATTGGCACAGGTTAATGAACTTGGTTATGGTGTGGAGAGGTTTATGAAGTTTAGGGTGGGATTTAGAAAAGAGAGGTGGTGATGTGTTGCTGCAGAAACTGATGTATGGTGAAGCATGGCATGTCATGTGTAAGAAGGATGGTATGTTCAAATGAGGAAAAGAGTGGTGTGGGAGCATGCGTGGAAACTGATGTGAATTAACAACAACAATGTAAAAAACATGCTATTCTTGGCAGCTATGCATGTAGTGGAAAGTTGGGAGTTTGGGGGTGAACATCTCTATGTTCATGGGATGAAATCATGAGTTCTAGATGGCTATGGAAATATGGTACATCATAGAACAAGATTGGTGTGAATTTTGGATTGAATAGAGGTTTGTAAGATGGTGTAAAATGGTTTGAAACTCAAGTGTGCACAACTGACTTCATGGGCGCGTGACCTGGTAGGCTGGCATGGTATTATGACTAGTGAATTTCAGCATGAAACCATCAACTTTGGACTTCTATAACTTATTCATAACTTGTTCAAATGGAAAAATGTCCAACATCAAAGTTGAAGAAGACATTGAGATGAACAACTTTGTTGTTCAACATTTTTTCATTTAGAGCTTCCTTCAATGAGAAAAATGGCTTGACATTTGGCACACCAAGTGTTTGATGAAATTATGGCCTAGAGGTCTGAACTTGCATTGCCATGACTTGGTTTTTGCCTTGGTTTTACCAAACTTTGATTGATTATAACTCCCTCAATTTTGATCCAATGGAGGAGTTTTTTATATGGATTTGAAGCTTAGAGTGTGAACTTTAATTGGCTCCACTTGGGCCTGGAGTTTGGAGCTTTTATCTTGAAGAAAGAATGCCTTTAAGTGCAGTGCAAAATGGTCCAAAACTTGCCATTTTTGGAAACCCTAAATTTCCAAAAAAGGAAACTTTGTACATTTCTTGATTTTTCATGATTCCTCCATCATTTCTTGATCAAATCTTGTCCAATGAACATATGTGACTTTAATTTCATGAATTTGACCTTAAAAGTCAGGAGTTGACCCTTTTTTACTGCACAGTTGACTTTTTCCCCAATTTTTTGATTCTCAAGCAACTGACCAATTGAACCTCTTCTGAAATGAACCAATGAGAAATCTTTCATCCTTAGATACTTAATATCATATGGAAAACAATGAGATCAAGTTTGAACCATAATTTCATCAGGAAACTGCTTGAATCACAAACCTAATTTGGACTGTTTGATAGGAGATGATGCACTGTCCAATCTTCTTGATGAATTCCCATCTTCCCATGACTTGTGGGATCAATTGGGATGATATATGATGTAAGAGACCCTTGAGGTTTATTTGAAGACCCTTGGCTCTTGTTCTCTTGCTTTGGATGATCAATGCTCTGAAAATCAACTGATCACATGCCCTTATGTGAGATGCAATGCAATGATTTATTTTTCTATGCTTGAATGGAATGCAAATGAAATGAAAGCACATGCTAAATGATATGAAATATGAGAGGGAAAATTTTGGGGTATTACAGCTTCCCCTATTCAATCACTGTAGACCTGAATGGATGATAGCGATTGCTGTCAGACTTTCAAGGTATGGAGGGATTGAATACCGAAAATAACCAGAAAATTTGCACTCTGTGGAGAAGAAGAAAAGGGATATAAACCCAACCAAATGAACTCTGCTTGGATAAAAACTCTAATGGTAAGAATAACACTGGAGAGATATCTTTTAAATGACGCCAGATGACTACTGGCTTGCCACACTGCGGGTGGGCTTTAAGAATGTCTTTTGGAACGACGCCAGACGGCTACTGGCTTGCCACACTGCGGGTGGACTTCAACAACGTCTTTTGGAACGACGCCAGACGACTACTGGCTTGCCACACTGCGGGTGGACTTTAAGAATGTCTTTTGGAACGACGCCAGATGACTACTGGCTTGTCACACTGCGGGTGGACTTTAAGAATGTCTTTTGTACGACGCCAGGTGACTACTGGCTTACCACACTGCGGGTGAACTTTAAGAATGTCTTTTGTATGACGCCAGATGACTACTGGCTGACCACACTGCGGGTGGACTTTGCCTTCTTGCCACCCTAAGATGGACTTTTGCCAATCTGTGGTTGGACTTAGCTTGCTTTGCCACCCTAAGATGGACTTTTGCCAATCTGCGGTTGGTCTTTACTGATTTGCCACCCTAAGATGAACTTTTACCAATCTGCGGTTGGTCTTTACTGATTTGCCACCCTAAGATGGACTTTTGCTAATCTGCGGTTTGTCTTTACTGATTTTCCAACCTAAGATGGACTTTTGCCAATCTGCGGTTGGACTTTGCTGATTTGCCACCCTAAGATGGACTTTTACCAATCTGCGGTTGGACTTTGCAACAATTCAACATTGGATTACGCTCTGCATACATATCAGACATCCCTGTTGACTTTGCTGAGGACCAATGATCAATGATTTGACCTCAGAGACTCCTGAAAGGATGATATCTCTGCCGAAGAATGACTGAATAATCCGTCTACTCCAAATTGACACACTTGCCAAAAATAAATTGGACTTTGAGATATAGGGAAGTGACGACTCTGCCAGGAATTATTTCATCTGCCTGGGGATGAATTCTAATCATAGCAACTCCGTTGGAAGAATGACAACTTTCCGACTTGGCTGGGGAAAAAATGTACTAACACTCTGCTGAGGAAGAGATTCTGTTGATCTGATAAACCTCTGTGGGGAGAAAAAATAACTCAGTTGGGGAGTATTACTGGCTGGATTCAATGCTGGATTCTGCGGGGATACAACCGCCGGAAATACGATCTTGCTGAGGATCAGAACTACTCCGTCGGGGGTACGCAAATCCTGGTTGGAAGACATTCCGTTACAACATGCTGAGAAAGAGTCCCTAGAGATCTACTGGGAAAACACAAAGCAAATCCACGGTAATCTATTGAGGAACAAAACTGTCGAGCTTAGGATAAGTGCCACAATGCCCCATGCCAGGTGAACTTTCCGTTTGACGACTCCACTGGGGATAATGAGTTTACAATAAACTCTGCTGGGGAAAACCGCTTCCAAGCATCTCGTGCTGGGGATGACCCTTAAAAGGATTTTACAGAAAACCAAGCATCTTCAAACTCTTAAGCAGATGCCGAGACTTGAGCTAAGAATACAACAATTGAGAGGTCACTCTACTGAAGATAATAGATCTGGAACACATCTTGTCAGAGGGGATTTTACAATGCCCCATGCTTGGGAGGGTCACAAACTTGCTTTTGCCCCAGATTACTCGGCTGATCTGAAGAAGTCGTCCCAAGAGGATTTTACAGAAGATTTGGCATCTTCAAACTCCTAGACACTCACTGAGTCTTGAACATTAACTGCGAAGTCTGCAACGCAACTCTACTGAGGAATTTGCAACCGTTATCGACACAGAAAAGCTTGTAGCTATTGGAAGTATTGAATGGGAGAATCGACTTAATAGGATCCAACAACACCAGGAAGAAATGACCTCCGCTCTTGAAAAAGCTTGTACCTGTTACCTGCAACAAGAGAATACGTACCCATGCCCCAGGATATTGCGTGGTTTGAACCCACCATCCAAGATTACTCAACATTCAAAGTGATTTTAAATGTTTTTCCGCGCATGTTATTGTAAGGCCACAATGTTTTCAAATGCAATGTTTTATAAAAAATTTGGACGTTTTTGCAAACAAAGCAGTAAAAACAAAATAAGAAGCTTTTGGCTGAAATTCAACTTATTGAAGAATGCCTGAAATTGGCAAATACACTCAAAAGCAAACCCTAGAATGAGGAGATTGCCGTAAATTGAGAAAAGAAAATATCCTAATGGCAATGTGAAAACGACACTCCACTGAGTTTCAATTCTGCTATAGCCAGTATGTCTTCAAAACTCCCCGACCTTGCCTTCTGAGGAGTGATTGGACCGATTCCTATCCTTAGGTATGTCAGTTGCTGAAACGCTGATGGAGTACAAATAACTCAGACCGCAATCATTCACTTAAATCCCTCTTTTGCGTGGACCGCCCTTTCGGGTTTTCAATCCACCGGGATACCCCTTTTTGCCTAAGTTGCCCTTTTGGGTTTTCAACTTACCGGGTGTACAAATTTTTTATTTATATCCCTAATTTTTGCCCGAACCTTTCTATTCTGTTTTTATGGTTCGCCGGGATGCCCTTTTTTTCCTGGATTCTCCTTTTTTTTTATCCAGCGGGTCTATTTATGCGAAGTATTTTTTGACTGCGTCTGAGTTAACAGGGGATGAAAAGTCTTCGCCATCCATGGTTGAAAGCAACAAGGCTCCGCCCGAGAAGACCTTTTTAACCACGAATGAACCTTCATAGTTGGGAGTCCATTTGCCCCTGTGATCTGTACTAGGAGGAAGGATACTTTTGAGTACTACATCTCCGACTTTGTAAACCCGAGGACGCACCTTCTGATCAAATGTCTGTTTCATCCTCCGTTGGTATAACTGCCCGTGACACACAGCTGCCAGACGTTTCTCTTCAATAAGGCTCAAATGATTAAACCTGGCGCGAACCCACTCAGCTTCATCTAATTTGACATCCATCATGACTCTGAGGGATGGAGTCTCAACCTCCACTGGTAGGACTGCCTCCATACCGTACACAAGTGAGAATGGTGTTGCCCCAGTAGACGTGCGCACTGACGTTCGGTACCCATGCAAGGCAAATGGTAGCATCTCATGCCAATCTTTATATGTGACAACCATTTTCTGCACAATCTTCTTAATATTCTTGTTGGCTGCTTCAACAGCGCCATTCATCTTCGGGCGATACGGAGAAGAATTGTGATGTTCAATTTTGAAGTCCCGACACAGCTCAACCATCATTTTGTTATTCAAATTAGAACCATTATCAGTAATGATTCTCTCGGGCACTCCGTAGCGACAAATGATATCCTGTTTTAGGAAACGAGCTACCACCTGCTTAGTGACATTGGCATAAGATGCTGCTTCAACCCACTTCGTGAAATAATCAATGGCGACCAAGATGAAACGATGGCCGTTTGAAGCAGTAGGCTCAATTTTTCCGATCATATCAATGCCCCACATTGCAAAGGGCCAAAGAGAGGACTTGAAACTCAACGGATTCGGAGGCACATGCACTTTGTCTGCATAAATCTGGCACTTGTGACATTTGTGGGCGTACTTGCAATAATCTGTCTCCATTGTCAACCAATAATACCCCGACCTCAATAGCTTCTTTGCCA
Source organism: Lathyrus tuberosus (assembly GCA_022829125.1). NCBI lineage: Eukaryota > Viridiplantae > Streptophyta > Magnoliopsida > Fabales > Fabaceae > Lathyrus > Lathyrus tuberosus. Next base: position 142,975 of record JALAZF010000052.1, on the reverse strand, counting down.
TTGCATGTCCTCCGGCATGGGTACTGAAAGATCCTTCATGCACTTCTTTCATTAATAGGTCTGCTTCGTGTCTATCCACGCATTTGAGCAGAACCATGTCAAAATTCCGTTTGTACAATACGTCATCTTGGTTCAGGAAGAAGCTACCAGCCAGTCTCCTCAACGTCTTCTTATCTTTGGTAGATGCCCCAGGCGGGTACTCCTGACTTTTCAAAAAACACTTGATGTCATGAAACCACGGCTTGTCATCAGACGTTGCATCAACAGCAAACACAAATGCAGGTCTGTCAAGATGAGACACTTCAATCTTGGGTACATGGTTCCACCTTTACACTTTGATCATAGAAGACAATGTGGCCAAGGCATCAGCAAACTTATTCTCATCTCAAGGAATATGGTACAGCTTCACTGTTGTGAAAAACGTTAACAGTCTCCTCGTATAATCTCTATACGGAATCAGATGTGTCTGGTGCGTGTACCAGTTCCCATTCACTTGATTGATTACCAAAGCTGAATCACCGAAGATATCGAGGGTCTTAATTCATAAATTAATCGCCTCCTCAATCCCCATTATACAAGCTTCATATTCTGCTCCATTGTTGGTGCATCTGAAAGTTACTCGGGCAGTGAAAGGCATATGAACACCTTCCGGCGTGATAAGAACTGCTCCAACTCCGCATCCATTCATGTTGACAGCCCCATCAAACATCAAACTCCATTTGGACTCAGGGTCTGGCCCCTCCTCCGGGAGTGGTTCCTCGCAATCTTTAACTTTGAGAAACATGATGTCCTCATCAGGGAAATCAAACTTCATGGGTTGGTAATCATCAATCGGCTGTTACGCAAGATAGTTTGACAGGATACTTCCTTTGATGGCTTTCTGGAAAGTATACTGGATATCATATTCTGTCAAAACCATTTGCCACCATGCAACCCTGCCTGTCAGTGCTGGTTTCTCGAAAATATATTTGACCGGATCCATTTTGGAAATCAACAAAGTTATGTGCGTGAGCATATACTACCTCAATTGCTTAGCAACCCATGCTAGTGCACAGCATGTCTTCTCAAGCATTGAGTATCGGGATTCGCAGTCAGTAAATTTTTTGCTCAGGTAGTAGATAACATGCTCTTTCCTACCTGTCTCGTCGTGTTGACCGAGAACACAACCCATAGACTCTTCAAGCACTGTCAAGTACATTATCAAAGGTCTCCCTGGAACTGGAGGTATTAGAATTGGAGGTTCCTGCAAATATCTTTTTATTTTATCGAATGCCACTTGGCAATCGTCATTCCACCTGACCGTTTGATCTTTTCTTAGCTGTTTGAATATTGGTTCACACGTGGCTGTCAGGTGAGATATGAACCTTGCAATGTAGTTCAATCTACCTAGAAAACCACAAACCTCTTTTTCAGTTTTCGGCTCAGGCATTTCTTGAATTGCTTTCACTTTGGTAGGATCGACCTCAATCCCTTTTTCACTTACGATGACACCCAACAGCTTTCCAGAATGCACCCTGAAAGTGCACTTGTTCGGATTCAACCTCAAACGGAACTTTCTCAACCTTTCAAACAACTTTTTCAAGTTAATTAGGTGTTCTTCTTCTGTTCGTGACTTGACAATCATATCATCCACATAGCATTCAATCTCTTTGTGAATCAAATCATGAAATAATGTTACCATTACCTGCTGATACATTGCCCCTGCATTTTTCAACCCGAAAGACATCACTTTATAACAGAAGGTACCCCATGGGGTAATGAACGTGGTCTTCTCCATATCCTCAGGTGCCATCTTGATCTGATTATACCTGGAGAAGCCATTCATGAATGAGAAAACTGAAAACTGAGCTGTATTATCAACCAGCACGTCAATGTGAGGTAAAGGAAAGTCATCCTTCGGACTTGCTCTGTTTAGATCCCTATAATCAACACAGTTTCTGACCTTTCCATCTTTCTTTGGCACATGAACAATATTTGCAACCCATGGAGGGTAATTAGTGACTGCCAGAAATCCCGCATCTAACTGTTTTTGCACATCCTCTTTGATTTTGAGAGCCATCTCTGGTTTAGTTCTCCGAAGTTTCTGTCTGACAGGAGGAAAACCCTATTTCAACGGCAACCTGTGCACAACAATGTCTGTATCTAACCCCGACATATCTTGATATAACCAAGCGAAGATGTCAACATATTCCCACAACATACTGATCAGCTCTTTCTTTACCTCGGCCTGCAGGCTGGCTCCAATCTTAATTTCTTTCCTTGCATCCTCGGAACCAATGTTGATAACCTTAATTGTCTCTTGGTGAGGTTGAATGACTCTCTCCTCCTTCTTCAACAATCTAGCCAATTCCTCGGGAAGTTCACAGTCTTCTTCATCCCCTTCTTCGGCTTGATAAATCGGTTTGTCAAAGTCATACATGGCCATAGTAGAACCGTTATCAGTGGAATCTGGAGGATTAAGTCTGCACGAGGGGTTCATGCTTTATTTTAGAATTTATTTTGAAAAACAAAATGAAAACAAGACATTGCCATTTTTAATGTTTTTGTGCAAAAATAAAAGACGAAAGACAGGGAACGAAATTTGAATGCAAAACGTCCTTTATTAATGATTAAAAATTGCAAATGAAAATGTGTGGCCCTACAAATGAATCTGTACGCCTTGGGCAGAGCGCAAGATTTTGACAAGCATTATGGTTAGAGAAAAATAAAGAAAATTACTCTATTTGAAAAGTAACTGGAATGATTTCCTAAGCGAACCAGTTTTGCAATTGTTGTCCTGAACCACGTGAGCGTACCCAGTTGTCCAAGTCACAATCACTGTCTATGCCATCTTCTGCATCCACACAAGATTGATCTGTATAAATGATTCCACCACTGCTGAATGTGATGGGTCCACTTTACTTTATACCCGAATCCAGAGATGGTTGATAGCCAATACCAAACTTATCTTCTTTCACCGGTGTCTCTATCAGTTTGCCCCAACCCTGGGCATTACCTGCTCTAACAACCTCAACGGCTTGCTTATAAGGCAAAATTGACGTCCCGGCTACAGCTGGTGTAGGAGGAGATTCAGGCACTTTATTGATATTCACTGCCTCAAACGACTGGCAAAGCGTTTCATGGATTTCCCCATCCATCTCAACATACTTGAAAGTGGACAAGTGACTGACAAAAATGTCCTCTTCACCACACACAGTTACTACTTGTCCTTCAAACACGTATTTCAGCTTCTGATGTAATGTGGATGTAACAGCCCCGGCCGCATGAATCCATGGGCGACCTAATAAACAGCTATAAGCAGGCTATATATCCATCACGTGGAATGTAGCCTTAAACACCTGAGGTCTAATTTGCACGGGTAATTCCACTTCACCGAAAATAGATCGCTTCGACCCATCAAACACTCTGACGACCAGATCACTTGGCCTCAAAATCAATCCATCAACCTCTAGTTTCATCAGCGCCTTCTTAGGCAAGACATTGAGCGAGGAACCAGTGTCTACCAACACGTGGGACAACACCGCACCCTTACACTCCATTGTAATATGCAGAGCTTTGTTGTGGTTTCTACCTTCAGCAGTCAAATCTCGGCTCGTGAAACCCAATCCATGGCTGACATTGACATTAGAAATCACACTCTCGAGCTGATTGACGGTAATTTCCTGTGGAACATAGGCTCTCTTCAACACTTTCAGCAAAGCCTCTCAGTGTGCATCAGAGCACATCAATAATGACAAAATTGAGATTTTTGAGGGCGTCTGGTTCAATTGATCGACGATTTTGTAATCACTTTTCTTTATTATTCTCATAAACTCGTCTACCTCGTTGTCGAAAGTAATTTTGGGATCTGCTTCAGGCACGGGCACACTTTCAGCCACTTGTTTTCCTTTAGCTCTTGCTGCAACCTCGACTTCTTTATCACTTCGACGAGTTTGTGGAGCAAACAACCTTCCACTCCTGGTAAAGCCTCCTAAACCACCCACATTATCAACATTTGAACTAGCCGATGTTCCAACTTCCTGCTTCTTTCCCTTATAGTACCCAACTGCCCCATAGTGCCATGGGACTGCTTTCTCAGAGGTAAACGAAAATGGCCCTGGCACCGTGATGGTAACAGGACTGGGTCTTTCTGGCGTAACAATTGATACAGGAGTTGCCCTTGCAGGTACCTGAATTTCAGCAGGGGTATAATAAATTGTCACAGTTGACACCTCATCAATATCTTTCACAACACGGTCAAACTGTAGACGACCTTCATTAATCAGATTCTATAAACCCATCCTCAGTCTGTCACAGCCATTATCTTGTCCCATACATTCTAAACAGTCTCAGCCACAACCCGGAAACACCTGCCCCTTCAACAGACGATCTTTCACTACCAGTAATGAAGTCTTCACCCGCTTGATATCCGTAAACAAGTTCAACCTCTTTCCATTCTCAATAGCATGCACATTTGCCCCTCCATGGTCCGACATGGGGTTCTGGATAACATTGGGAGGCAGAGAAAAGTTGATCGCTTTAGCATCTATCAGATCCTGTACCTTATTTTGAAATGCCCAGCACTTTTCGGTGGTATGCCCCGGAGCACTGGAATGGAAATCGCAGCGGGCATTAGCATCATAATTGGGTGGCAAGTTATCAGCAGGAGGAGGTCTCATGGTACGAAGCTCAACCAACTTCAATTGGAGTAGCTGGGGTAACAATGCTGAATAAGTCATAGGAAGAGGGTCAATTTTGCTGTCCCTCTGCCTAGACCTTTGTTGGAACTGTGGTCGCTGTTGTTGAACCTGCTGTTGTTGTTGCTGTTGCTGAACAGGAGGTGTTGGAATTGTCACTGCATCCACTTGATGATAATCCTGAGAACGTCCTTTTCCCCGTCCTTTGTGCACAGCGCTTGTCTCTCCTTCTCTCCTTCTCTGCCCATTGGCAAAAGGTTTCTTTGTTCCCAAAGAGCCAGCACCACTTACATCCTGAATCTTCCCCAGTTTCAACAAACTCTTAATCCTTTCACCAGCAATTACGATATCAGAAAAACCCGTCGACGGACAAGCAGCCAATCTGTCAAGAAATGTCCCTTGCAGGGTACCCATGAACATATCCGCCATTTATCTCTCAAGCAAAGGAGGTTGAACCTGGGCGGCGATCTCTCTCCATCTTTGCGCGTACTCTTTAAAGCTTTCCTTAGCGCCCTGCGACAACCCTTGCAGCTGAGTACGGTTGTGGAGTAGCGATGTATGTGATCGGTAGCAATACTTCCTGAAATAGAATAACCATGAGAACCAGATAGGGTACCTGAAAAACAAACAAATGCAAGAATGAAATGTATGCAATGCAATGCTATGTTTTTTATTCCTAGGCCTTTTCGTGCCCCGATTCCAGTATTTCAGAAGTCCGCAGCACACGAGATATAACAGTAGATAAGAACATTCATTCAGACAAGTGCACAGATATCTGTAGAATCCTGTGAAGTGATGTTGCAGTCAGGTGTCAGTGAACAGTGATGTAATATCAAGAAAGCCATTGGAGAAAATAATGAGTATATCATAACTGGAAGAAAAACCTAAAGGAACTGAGTCTGGACAAGTACTTGAAAACATACAACCCAAATTCAAAAACTAAAGCAGCGATTCCTACAACAATTATGTAGGTAATCGGATAGCATCAACATAATGACAGCTAAAACGGACGAAACACCACATCCTGTAGCCCTAGACTGAGCCTCTTGACTTCCTCAAACAGCGCAGCATTCTCGGGATCTTCTGGCACCTCAATTAGACCTCTGATCAAGCATTCTCTCAAACTGAAGGATTGGTACAAAGTGTTGATATTCTGACACAATTTTTCCCCATTTGTACTGCCATAGTCCGGCTCTGTCCGAGACTTCTTCACTTCTGCCCGGATCTTGAGATCAGCTATTTCTGCCTGAGCTTCCTGTAATAGCTTCTAACTTTCTTCCAAACTATCCCGGTGACTCCGTCATTGAGCATGTGCAGCTTTCAATTCTTCCTCTGAGGTCTTGGCCTTAGCATCCAATTCTTCAACCTTAGCTTTAAACTCTTCCTCTACCTTGGCTTGGCGCTTCTGTTCATTGGCCCATTTTTGTTGCCACAAGGTGATAGCCTCATTAGCTTCCTTCAAAGACTTCTTGAGATTCTGGCGTTCTCTGACGTTATTCTTGTCAATGAAGCCCCGTATTTGGAAATAATTCAGCCTGCCTTCGAGTTCTTTTTTCTTACTTTCAGCCATCTTCTCAGCAATGTGAACCTTCTCTTCCAATCCTCTGTTAGCAAATGCAGCTTCCTGATATGATATGGTGACATCCGCATTCTCAACCCTGAGTTCATGAACTAAGGCTTCCATCTTTAAAAATTCTTCAATTGGCACTGAGGTCCTTGGCTCCACTACCTTAGGATATAACGGAGGCTCGACAGAGAATGGCAACAATGTAATGGCTACCCGGCGCTTCAGCCATTCAGTATAAGAAGGATAAGTTGTAGGATCAGGTCTCCCAAACTCCGTCTTACCTTTCTTAACCCGAGTGTTCCAGGCTTTAACAATAGAAAATGACACATGTTCGTCATCTTTAGCATGATAATACAAAGATTCTGCCACATCTTTTTCCAAAGGAGGTTCTTTTAATGCATACCCAAATTGCTTCAGTGCGAGGATAGGATTGTAGTTGATTCCTCCCTTCCTTCCTACCAGAGGCATATTTGGAAAAGCTCCACAACTAATAAGAATAGGTATACCCACCAAATCTTTCCGATGCCACCAGACTATATCTTCAGCCGTCAAACCCATGAGCCTCTTGGAGCACTTAACAGTTCCTCGGAGATCCACAAAAGCTCCTGTCTTTGGCAAATGTCTATAAAACCAAGCATGGAATAAGGGAGCACAACATACTACCAATCTTCCTCATTTTTTCTCATTCTTGTAATGCACAGAATGGTATACATCGCCCAATAAAGTTGGGATTGGATTCTTCTTGACAAAGACACTGATTGCATCCATATCAATAAATTCGGCTATATTCAGAAATAGACAAATTCCGTACACACAAAGAGCTAAGATTGCATTAGAGGTAAACACATCACCATCAGTAAAACTCTTATTTGCTTCTTCAATCAGAAAGTCTAGATGGAACCCTTTACAGCCCTCCTTTTCCTTAACATTATCTTTAACCACAAATACTCTCAAATTAATAGCCTCTGCAATGACATTGTCCGGAATAGCCTTCTTTGAACTGTAGTGAGGAGGAGTATCCTTGACAGAAATCTTCAGAATATCAGAGAACTCTTCCAAGGTAGGTACCAGCAGATAATCATTGAATGTGAAGCAACGGAGCTGAGGATCATAAAACTGCAAGAGAGTGTGCAGAGTATCATGCTGATCTGGAGTAAGAGGGTTCACATAACTCAAGATGTTCCCAAACCTCTTTCTGAACTTATCCAGTTGGTTACTGTTCATTAAATCTGCCACTTCTTTGATTTGTCCCACTTTAGGCTTCGGAAACCAGTAATGCACATTATTCTTTCTTGGAGGATCTTCCATTTGACGTAGAGAAAATACCCACCAGAATCGAAAACAATACTGAGACATGGGAAAGAAAAACATAAATGTTAATGAAATGAAATGAGATGCAGCTAGGCATGTGATCAGAGCTGGAATCTGCTGTGTCGGTGAAATAGCTGTGAAGAGCCAAGTGTCTGTGTAGCATCATATCAAGAATATCAGACCCAAACACTAGTAAAAAACCAGCTCCAGAATACCAGAACAAAGTACCCAAATCACTGATCATAGAAGAACCACACAAAAGGGTAGGTAAAAGGTCAAGGTTACCTGCAAACCTGTAAACATCCCCCCAATCTCACAGGTGTGTTCTAAAAGGTAGGATCCTCATATTCGGATCCCGGAATGAGAAGCAATAGCACATTCAGCCCGTAGGATACAATGCTATCGCCAAACAAAGAGATCATCATCTGATTCACCATAAAATAAAGGCCATCCTATGCAAGTTCCAAAGTGGGCCATCGGGTTCGAATGGGTTTGCCACAGAATGTGGGCTGCCACTGTCACCACTGAAGAGGGATGTTTCCACTTCAGTGATCGGTCACCAGATGCACATAACTCTCAAAGTCATACCCTGTATGAGGAAGATCCTCAAATCAAGATAATTCTAAGAAAGTCGCCCTCTGGCTCTGGAACTCACAACTACCCCCGTGGCTAAATACCATGGGAGCCCTGTGACTGTCCACTCTAAGTCCTATAGTACACTCGAGCCTGGGTAATGGGCTCATCTCACAGTAACAATCCCATCCCGCCAAACAAAAAAAACCAGACAGTCCAGAATATATGATGCATGATATAAATAAAATGCAATAAAGGCGGTAAAGTAAAGCGATAAAGCTGTAAGTAAAAGCAGTAAAGCCAAACTAAAGCAAACAAACATCCGATAAGTAGTAAACAAACAAACGCTAGGAGAGACTCGCATCGGGGAGGGACCAGCAGGAGGTCAACTTTCTCCAGCAGAGTCGCCAGCTGTCGCTCCCGGGATTTTCATCCAGGTACAAACGCGAAAGTGGCGCGGAAGAAAGAAAGAAGAGTCGCCAGCCAGGCATTTTTATCCCAAAGAAAGGGAAAGGTAATGCTTCACAAACCCGGGAGAAAGGAAAGAACGAGGTCTCGCGAACCAAAGAGAACGGGTAAGGGAGTCGGTTACGTGAAGGGAAGGTTATCGCACCCCTTCACGTCCGTCTTACTCGACGGGATCCACGCTTGAAGTACTGCTCAAAGGGTGATAAAAAAGATGCTGGAAAAGGAACTGAGAGAGAACGAGAAACAAATGTAGGGAAAATAAAAGAAGTGCTCGAATGGGCCCTACCCCACTGCCTACGTATCTCATCGGGAACATGAGAATCAGAGCGACGTAGTTCTCCTCAACAAGGGTTGATTTGTTTGTGTTTTTTAATGGAAACGTCAGAATGCGCGTCCCAGCAGTTAGGTGTTGTAGCTCGCTGTATGGAGACTTAGGCGTTACCTGTTTGCGGTAGAACGGACATGGCGAGTCCTTAAGGAATAGAATGAAGGAGGTGAGAAGAGAATTTCCGAAGGAAAGACGTTATTGTTTGTTTGAAGTATTTTAGAAGTTTTTTATTTGAAGTGTTTTGCATAGGTAAGTGTACCTAAGTCTCCTTCAATGGAGTGTGTACAACATACATCACTCCAAAATGGAATGATAATGAAGCACACTAAGTATGAGGAAGACCCTCAAACTTAATTCCATGATCAAGGCTCAAGCACACTAGCCTATTTCCTTTATTAAGTGTTTTTGTTGTTTTTTTAGCTGACGAAGTGTTTTTGGTTTAGTTTGTGAAATCTCTTCATGTTAAAGACTTGTACATCATGCTAGAAAACCTACAACACATTCCAAGATGGAATGTATGCAAGCCCCCCCATGGAATAAGGCTCATGACACATGAATATGCTTCAACCTTTATTAGGTGTTTTTGAATTTATTTTGAGATGAGAGAAGAGAGACTCAAAAGAAGGCCAAGGTGAAAACTAAATGGGACTAAGACTCACCCTAATGTTATCATGCTTGGATGTCCTAATGGTTTAGTGTGGCTTAGGAGCCTAAGTCTAAAAGAAGATAAGAGAAGATGAGAAACAACTTACTTCCCAGATGGAAGTTAAGTTGATCTTAAAGAGGGATGAAGAAATAAGTTATTCAAGGAAAGCATATAAATTCTTATCAAACACAAGTAGAATGAATAAAAGAGATAAGAGAAGATGAAAGGAAGAAGTATATGTGGAAGCATATCCACATACTTACTTACCATTAGCACCTACATGAAAAGGTTAGTTCAAAAACTATTTACAAGTAGTGAAATAAGGAAAGAATAACAAATAATGATCAAACAACTTAAGAATCAATGGATAAAGATCCTAATAGATGAAAATCAATCAAGGTCAGAACCTATATCCAAAGGATGCTCTTTAAGGTTAAGAGATCAAGCGCACCCAAACTTTGCACACATAATGCATTAAACATCCAAGAGATGCACCATGGAAGAAATAGATGGAAGATGAAGGAATATGCAATGTGATCATGAAATAATGCTTAATGAAATGCTAAAGTCAGAAGCATGCATCAATTACAAATGTCTTCTAATGCATATGAATCATCATATAAGTCATGGATGCAATGATATAAGTAAGAGAAATAAGATGAAGAAGAGATAAGAAAGAAAGAAACAATTTCCAATTAGATGCACAAAGTGACATACCAAAAGTGCATAACATGTGAAATGATTATTGAATGCATATGGGCAGTAGCATACCATTAATGAAATGCAAATGGGATGAATGAAAAGTCATACCAAATGCACACATGAAACATGTAGAGCTTAGGAAAATACAAGAGAAAGAGCCATGTCAAACTTTCAAGTTATAATACACAAACTCATCTCAAATGCAAACACAAGTCAAAGTGACCTATAATGAAACAAAGATGCCCTATAATATCACACAAATGTCCTATAAAAGATGCACAAACAATCATAAAATAGTGGCATAAATGCCTCATCAAAACATATTAGCATGAAGTAAAAGTAAATCCAATCACAAGGCATCAAAAAAATATCAAAGTACATGAGAAAATTATGGAATTAGGTCATATACATCACTGATCAGAAGCAAAGCATTCCACAAAACCTCATAGCAAAACTCAAAAGAAAGATACCTCAAAAGGCCTCATGAAATCACATTGAAACACACCACAAAACTACTTAAAGATACATATCCCAACACATGATAAAATGACTTTAAAAATCAAATTAAAATTGGTTTAGATGTTTCAAGATGTAATCAATGCAAAAAGAATGGAGGAAAAACAATGTGTGACATGAGAGAAATAAAATGTGCAAATTCAAGTGTTCATGAAGAAGTTCACTCAAAAAGAAATTAAAATAAAATTACGAAATTATGATTTAAAATTCATGAAATTAGAATTAAAAAATAGGGAAAATTATCTTAATGTCTAAGGATGCTATATGAATTTTCATGGAATTATTTAATGTGTTTTAGTATTTTTAAAAGAAGAAAATCAAACAAGTATACAAAAAAGAAAATAAAAATGTAAAGAAAAGAGTGCAGGGGGTGCAGCGTGAGTAAAAAACAAATTAAAATGAAGATTGGGCCCAAAACATGGGGGTGTGAAAAGCATTTGAGGTTCAGTCCATTAAGGCGCCTGTTTGTGTATGTTAAGGTGCATTTCAGTTAACATGTGATTCAATCATAGCCACACAATCATGTCAACCAAGATCAATCATTAAAGTATGCTAATCCAATAGTCCATAAGGCAAGCACATGATAATTCTCCTACACGCACGCACACACAATCAATTCAGAGAGCAAAAGAAGTCACGTGAGTTGCAACACCCTCATTAATGTGTTGGCAACGTATTAGACGTAGGATCAAATGAATTTAACGACCGTGATTTAAACTGGATCTTAAAACCCTAGACGAACCTCACCGGCCGGAGAAGGACCTCCGGTCATCTTCTCTGGCCACTCTCCGGTGACTGCAACCTCAAAACCTCCAGAAATTAATAAAACATATACCATTCGAAAGAGGAACTCACTCACATCACGAATCCACATGTATTTTTCACATATCAATCACATATAAAGAGAATCGAAGAGATGAAAATTGCCCTAGGTTTTGAATCTACACCTCTAAGAGGCTTATCAACTAGCCGGAGATGAATAATGCTTATATTAAGCTAAAAACAATAGAAAAACAAGCTAAAACAACATAAATTCATGCAATAAAGTTGGAGAAATTAGAACCTGAACTTTGCAGAAACTTGAATCAAAAGAAAGCCAGAGATGCTACCTTGAATTCTTGAGCTCTAATGTGGCCAAATAAAGGCTATGGAACTTTAGATCTTGAAGAAAATAGAATGAGATTCCAACTGAAGCAAAGCTGTAATTGATGAAGTGAACTTAATCTTCCTTGTTCTTGCTCACTGATGAACCATTGATGGAGAGAGTGATGAATAGATGATGATGATGAGATTGTGCAGAGAGAAAGAGTTTCAAAGAAGAACTTGAGAATGCGAGTTTGAGGAATGTGAGAGAATTCAAGCAAAATGAAGTGTTGTTGTTAACTTTGTGAGCAAGGGAGCTTATATAGGTTGAGTTAGAAGTTAACCAGTGTGGTTGACAGTTAGGCAATGAGTTAACTGAGTTGGGTTAAATGAGTTTCATCTAACTAACTGAGTCATGTTAGTTATTGGGACGGGTTAATGAACTTGGTTATGGTGTGGAGAGGTTTATAAAGTTTAGGGTGGAATTTAGAAAAGAGAGGTGGTGATGTGTTGCTGCAGAAACTTGTTGAACAAGTTTGGCATTTCCTTTTTCATGTATGGTGAAGCATGGCATGCCATGTTAAGAAGGATGGTATGTTCAAATGAGGAAAAGAGTGGTGTGGGAGCATGCGTGGAAACTGATGTGAATTAACAAAAACAATGTAAAAAACATGCTATTCTTGGCAGCTATGCATGTAGTGGAAAGTTGGGAGTTTGAGGGTGAATATCTCTATGTTCATGGCATGAAATCATGAGTTCTAGATGGCTATGGAAATATGGTACATCATAGAACAAGATTGGTGTGAATTTTGGATTGAATAGAGGTTTGTAAGATGGTGTAAAATGGTTTGAAACTTAAGTGTGCACAACTGAATTCATGGGCGCGTGACCTGGTAGGCTGGCATGGTATTATGACTAGTGAATTTCAGCATGAAACCATCAACTTTGGACTTCTATAACTTATTCATAACTTGTTCAAATGGAAAAATGTCCAACATCAAAGTTGAAGAGGACATTGAGATGAACAACTTTTATGTACAACATTTTTTAATTTGGAGTTTCCTTCAATTAGAAAAATGGCTTGACATTTGGCACACCAAGTGTTTGATGAAATTATGGCCTAGAGGCCTGAACTTGCCTTGCCATGACTTGGTTTTTGCCTTGGTTTTACCAAACTTTGATTGATCATAACTCCCTCAATTTTGATCCAATGGAGGAGTTTTTTTTATATGGATTTGAAGCTTAGAGTGTGAACTTTAATTGGCTCCACTTGGGCCTGGAGTTTGGAGCTTTTATCTTGAAGAAAGAATGCCTTAAAGTGCAGTGCAAAATGGTCCAAAACTTGCCATTTTTGGAAACCCTAAATTTCCAAAATAGGAAACTTTGTACATTTCTTGATTTTTCATGATTCCTCCATCATTTCTTGATCAAATCTTGTCCAATGAACATATGTGACTTGAATTTCATGAATTTGACCTTAAAAGTCAGGAGTTGACCCTTTTTTACTGCATAGTTGACTTTTTACCCAATTTCTTGATTCTCAAGCAACTGACCAATTGAACCTCTTCTGAAATGAACCAATGAGCAATCTTTCATCCTTAGATACTTAATATCATGTGGAAAACAATGAGATCAAGTTTGAACCAAAATTTCATCAGGAAACTGCTTGAATCACAAACCTAATTTGGACTGTTTGATAGGAGATGGTGCACTGTCCAATCTTCTTGATGAATTCCCATCTTCCCATGACTTGTGGGATCAATTGGGATGATATATGATGTAAGAGACCCTTGAGGTTTGTTTGAAGACCCTTGGCTCTTGTTCTCTTGCTTTGGATGATCGATGCTCTGAAAATCAACTGATCACATGCCCTTATGTGAGATGCAATGCAATGCTTTATTTTTCTATGCTTGAATGGAATGCAAATGAAATGAAAGCACATGCTAAATGATATGAAAAATGAGAGGGCAAATTTTGGGGTATTACAATCACCAGATGAATTTGAGGGCAAGAGTTGCCTTTGTATTTTTCAAAGTCAGGCACCTTGAATTTGTGCGGTATCTTTACATTAGGGACCAAACAGAGGTCGGCGACGTCCTTTCCGAATAAGTCTTGACCGCGAATGGCATGCAGTTCCTTCTGCATTTCCAAGAATTGTTCCTGCAACTCATTCATCTTTTCGTAAACGTCTTCGTTTCCACCAGAAGTTGCTTGCGGAATGTGTCCTTCCGAGACAGTGTGTACTGATCAGTCACCATTTGTGTTATGTATTTCATTATTTAATCGTAAATGAGTCAGGCAAACTGTGTGAATTTGAGTGTGTTTTAGTAGTAATTAGGTTTGTTTTGATTATGTTACGTGTGTCATTAATGATAAGTTTCTCAAGGATATTTTACGCTTTTGGTATGTCAGCTGGTCAATTACAGGTTTGGAAGCTCAGAGGATCGAGCATTGGATGTAAAACCAAGCCGGAGCGAGAAAGGGGAAGAAAAATGCAAAAATTGACAACACTGCTGCCATTACGCGTAGCACTCCAGTTGTTACGCGTAAGGCCCTCATCAATACGCGTATGGTACACAAACGAGCAGAGACGTGACAAAAAGGAAGGAATTCAAGGTCTCTGTCCTTACGCGTAACAATTTAGGCATTACGCATAAGGGCTGGCGAGCTGGCTGGCCCAGGATGCTTTACGCGTAGAGATTTGGCACGTGAACAGGCCATTACGCGTAACAGGTACGACATTACGCGTAATGAGGCCCAAAATTGATGAAAGCCCAGAATTTAGCTATTTAGTCCTAGAACGCGATTTTTCAAAGGTTGGACGATTTTTCAGAGAAGAGAAGCATTTTCGAGGCTGGAGAACTCGGGATTTCATATTGGATTTGTATTTTCAAGAGTGTTTCACTATTGAAGATTGATTCCTTCTGATTTTTGTATTGACAACACTTTCTTTGTTGATTTTTATTTTGGTTATGAGTAGCTAAACTCCCTATTGCTAGGGGGTGACCCTGATTTTGATTGTAATGATTTCATTTTATTGATGCAATGACAATTTTAGTTTCGTAATCGTTGATTTGTTCTCATTACCGTTCTTAATGCTTCAACCATCGGAAAAATGGATGGTGAACCTTTGTGAATAATTTGAGCTGGACAACTGTTATTTGTTGATCTGAGTAAGAACATCTGATAATAAATATTACCTATGACTAGGGATACTTTATCTTAACCGAAAATTCTTGTTATTTGCATGCTTAATCATAATCGTAATTGCCTATAGACATAGTAATTTGGTTATCTGTTCAATGATCTTTTCACTAAGGACTTAGTATTAGATGCCCTAGAGGACCGGTAATCAACTGTTATGAAATATATTATTGTGCTGGTAAGTCAAAATTGTTACAGGAATCATCATTCACCAAACCCTAGCAATCTGCTCATCTCTGTCTATCGTTTAACGATTTTAATTGCTTTCTTTATTTGCAATTTTTAGTCATAATTTTACCAAACCCCAAAAACCCCCAAGGCTTTTTGTTTAATTGAAATTGTCTCCGAACTCTGTATCGTCAAGCAGTCCTTGAGATTCGATACTTGGGATTTTCCCATTATTACTACAATAGGCAGAATAGTACACTTGCTATTTTTCCTATCAAGTTTCTGGCGCCGTTGCTAGGGACTGCCAAAGATAATAAAGTTTACAGATTTATATCAATTAGAATTTTGTTGCTCTGCAACTAAAATTTTATTTTCTGTTTATTTTATTTTTATTTTATTCTTATTCTTACTAATAATTGTCTAATCGGTGTATGCGAGGGAAGCCCTCAGCTGAATTTGTTTTTGACGCAGAACCAGAAAGATCATTGCACACTAGACTTCGGAATGCTAAACGAGAAAGACTGGCAGTGTCAGGTTCAGAACCGGTAATTTCAGAACCGGAAAAAGAGGAAGAAGTTTCTGTCCATTTAGAGAATACTGACTCAGAAGCCGATACTGACCCAGAGACATGACCATAGATTGTGATCATGGCCGGAAATCAACCAGCGGAGAGACTTCTGGGTGACTATGGTGGAGCGAATGCTCCAACTGGGCGGTTGACCATAGTGAATCAACCGGTCAATGTAGCACACTTTCAGTTGCACCCGACTACGATCAGGCAGCTTGAAAAGAGACCATTCACCGGAAAAATAAATGAAGATGCAAACAAACATTTGAAATGGTTTCTTACAATGAGCACAACCTTGAAGATTGAGGGGCACTCAGAAGAGGTGAAGAAGCTAAGAATATTTCTGTTTACTCTTGCTGAAGATGCTGAAGAGTGGTTTTACTCATTACCTGATGAGAGTATAACTACTTGGGAAGAGATGGAAAAGACGTTTCTGAATGAATATTTTCCTGCTTTTGTTTATATCGTAAAAGGTATGATATTGTGAATTTCAAGCAGAAGGAAGGAGAATAACTTGGGGATGCTTACAAGAGGTTCAAGAGGTTACTGGTAGCATGCCCCACTCCTAATATGGATCAGAGCGAATAGATGCAAATGTTTGTGAATGGCCTCAGAATGAAGACAAAGCAACTCATTGATACAGCTGATGGTGGCTCATCCAACTTTAGAACAACCACTGGTATTAAGAAGATCATTGAAGCCATTGCTGCAAATGAACATCAGGAACCATATGACAGAAGTGTGAGTGAACCTGAGGGAGTAATTGATTTGAAACTTACAAATCAGGTTGTGAAGATAAAAGACCAAGTGGCTATTGAAGTAGAGAAAAGACTCAAAGCCATGAATTTGGAAGTAGCCCAAGTTCAACCTGTGCAAGTTGTTACTTGTGAAATTTGTAGTGGACCACATTTTACTGCACATTGCGTTGCAACTGCACAACAAATTGAAGAGATTACGTTTCTAAAGCAAAATAATCCCTATTCTCAGACTTATAATCCAGGGTGGAAGAATCATCCTCAATACCAACAACAAGCTCCTAAAAAAGCACAATGGGAGATTCCCATTGAGAAGATGGCAGCTCATAACGTGCAATTCCAGGAAGAGACTCGAAACAACCATCGGAATACCACAACCTCCATAAAAAATCTAGAGGTTCAATTGGGTCAGATAGCTCAGCAAGTTGCAAATTCTCAAACACCGGGAGCCCTTCCAAGCGCCACAACACCAAATTTGAAGAATCATGAGAATGTCAATGTTGTTACCACAGAAAGAGTAGCCAATGAGTCTCAGTGTCTAGAGGTGGATCTGGAAATGCGAGAAAATCCAAAAGAGGCAGAAGAAGCCAGGCCACCAATAAAGCCAACATAAAAGAAAAGAAAAAAGGCGGTTAAACCAAAGATCAAGTTACCGTTCCCCTCAAGAGTGACAAAGAAGGAGTCACAGGAAAAGGACTTTGAGAAATTCAGCTCATTATTAAAAAAAATTAGAGATTAATATGCCCTTATTTGAAGCACTCGAACAAATGCCCCTATATAAGAAATTCATGAAGGAGGTCATTGGGAAAAAGAGAACTAGTGGAGAGGAGATGAAAAACACAATGGAGGAAAGCAACAAGGGATCACAAGGTAGGAGGATTCCCATCAAACGGAAAGATCCTGGTTCCGTAGAAATCCCCTGTACTATAAAGGATAGAACTTTTAAGAAAGTACTGATTGATTCGGGTGCTAGCGTGAGTCTCATGCCTCTCTCAATTTTGAAAAAGCTGGGTATAGGAAAAATAAGTGAGACGGGAACAAATCTGAAGTTTTTCGACCACACGACCAAGCGGTCATACGGTTTAGCAGAAGATGTGCTTGTGATGATTGATAACTTCACCTATCCAGTGGACTTCGAGATCATTGATCTTCCTGAGGATGAAGAGACGACCATCTTACTGGGTCGACCCTTCTTGATGACTAGTCGGTGTAGTGTGGATATTGAAGCTGGGACCCTAACCTTGAAATATTTTGAGGAGGAAATAACCTTAAAAGTGTTGGAGCTCGAGAAGCAAGGTCAAGAAGAAAGTCAACAACCCTCAGTTAGTATGGTCCGAACAGTGGAAAAGGGAAAAACCTCAAAACCACTTCATGAAAAAGTTGCTGGAATAATCTATAAGGTGGCAGCATCTAAGTCACCTGTTGAGCATAACACGACGCCAAAGTCCAGCCTAGACAAGAAGAGGTCAACCAACAAAGTGTGGAAGCTGAAATACCCTCCATAACAATGAGGTAACCCATCGAGCCATGTGACGTTAAACGAAGCGCTTCTTGGGAGGCAACCCAAGGGAGTTAGTTTTTTTATTATTTTATTATTTTATTAAGTTGATTTTGAGTAATTTTATTTTCAATATGTATTCTACATGTTTCTGAGTCTGGTGCAACAGAGGAACCCCAAAATTCCGAATTTTAACTTAGAAAAAAATTGAAAAAGTCAGGTTTTTTGAAAAAAAATGCACCTTTCTGCCAGTACACGTAACAGGGTCCATGTTATGCGTAACGACTAGTGAATATGGGGTTCTCTGGTCAATTACGTAAGATACACGTATAGGGAGGCTGATACAAGATCTGAATTACGCGTATTTCTACTAATACGCGTATGTTACGCGTAATGCACCTAGTTACGTGATTTGTTATGCAAAATTAGTTTTACACTATAAAGGGTCGCGTACCGTATGCGTAGGGACCCTAATACGTGTAAGGCTTGCGTATCATACACGTATCTGATTTAGCTTAGTGTTTAAATACTTTTTCCGTACTGTCGTGTCATTTTTCTGATTTCTCTGTTACGTGAATCCTTCGTATCACTCTGCTTTTCAGTGTTATTCTTCTTTTTCTCAGTTTTCACAGGTTTGCACGATGTCTTCACCCTCAGAAGAAATTCAGATAAGATCAGGACTGTGGCCAAGGAATCGATGTGGGAATTTTACGCTAATGCCTACAGAGTGTCAGGTGAAGGGGCTCGGGCTGATAATCCAGAATTGGTCTCATGAGTTCGAGGAAAGGAAGTCAAGTATGATTAAAAAACGATTAACACTCTTCTTAAGTGCAAATTTCTCGATCCTTTCTGTCCTTTTGCTGATATGAAACACTCTGATAAGAACTGGTGGCCCTATGAGGAAATCAAGAGTCTGATCGTGAGACCGGGTAAGGCTTGGTGTCCGACGCTGAAGGCAATTCCATCAAAGATTAATGTGGTGGATCTAGCACCAAATCCTAAAGCAATGGCGTACTTCGTTCATCATAATCTGAGCACGAATCAGAGTGGCTCGGAGCTGATTACCGAGCGCGCTCTAATTCTTTACCTAATTCTCAAGAAGAAGAGACTGGATATGGGGAGGATTATCTCTGCAGACATGGATGACATTGCTTAGTCATCAAAGAAGTCTCTATGCCATGCCACCGTCATTTATCTTCTGTGCAAGAAGGCCGGTGTTTCTGACTTGGGAGGGAATATGATGCTGAAACCAGCAGCTGCACTGAATGCCGAATGGATGAAGGACCATACTATATTTGTGGACGAGCCCCGACCCCTCCGACGATCACATGACCATGAGGCAGGTACTAGTACTCAGCATCAGGAGGAGCAACAGACAGCTCCTGAGGCACCTCAGGCACCTCCCCCTGTTCCTGATGAGGACTCACAAGAGCACAGGATGCAGATGTCTCATTTCTGTATGATGCAGGACTTCTACTACCAGTATAGGATTTCGGGGCAATATTTAACTCATCAGGCTGACTTGTGGGCTGATGCACAACGCTTCAGAGACAGGTTCGGTGGAGATCCCCCAGCACCTCACTATGGGCAGTTCACTTATCCTGGGTGGACTCACCCGGTTCAGATAGGAGAGCAGATGCCTCAGCTTCAGCAGCAGCCGTTCATGACTCGGCACCAACAATCCACACCACAACAGTAGCCTCAGAGCCCTTACATCCCTCAGCCTCAACCGCAACAGACGCCTTCAGGGCAATCTGAGGATATGACCCCTCTCACTGCTCTGGCATGTGGGAGAATTGACTTGACATTTGATGTTGATATGCAGGACGGTGGTACTGGAGATGGCGCACCATTTTGAGTTTCTTTTAGTTTTTCTTCTCTTTTAGTTGTTTTTATTTTTTTTTCTCTTATTAATGTACTGTTTGGTTTTTCTTATGTACTTTTCGGTTTCTTTTCTTTTTCTTGTGTGCTTGTAATCACCCGTTTCTGGTTTTGCAAATAGTAATGAATTTGGATTATTTCATACAGTTTATTGATTTGTTTCATTAGACACGTGATGTTTACGGCCATAGTGGATGACATTGATCACTTCCATCACATGCTTGAATGTCCTCTGCCCAAATCACCCCGACTTTATGATACTTCTGGGTATGATTGGACACACTGGGTAAATAAAGTTTTTAGAACCAGCAGCACAAGAGACTTGAACAAAGAGACATTATGGAAGCTGTCAGTTTTACCTGTCCTGGTGAGATCAGAAAAAGTCAAACACATATATCATCATGAGAGAGATATCAGGTATGACTTTATCTATCAGAGTTTACGTACGTTCTTTTTAAATATTAACTGTATGAGTACACACACTGATGCACATTTTTTTATTACCTAGAGCCTTTCTAGCCGTCCCTTTATTTTTATTATTATCCTTCATTTACCCCTTTGAGCCTGTATCCCTTTGTTTGTTTATACCCGTTATTATTAACCCATTGGCCACATTATTATCCTACCCTGTTCGGAGTATGTGTTATTGTTTTAGGATCTGTGTTCAAATCTAAGTCTGGGGTTGCTGTTGGAATAACAACCTTTTAGTTTGGGGTAGCTATGCAGTAAATGAAGGTGATGAAGGTGGTGAGTGCAGATATATAAAAAGAAACAAAAAAGAGAAAAGAACGATTTTGAGAAAAAAAAGAGAAGAAGAAAAAAAGAGAGAATTTGCAGTCACCGTATGGAAAAAAAAACACCCAACAAAGTATCATGGAATGAACGTAGTGATAAGAATGATTTCACGTACTCTGAACCAAAAACCCCTTGTTTTCCTTTTTATATCCCACCTTAACCCAAGCCCCGTTACAACCTAAAGACCTCAAAAAATTGTGTACTGTGCATGTTGATAGGATTAGAGAATTTATTCAAACTATTGATCTGATATTGCTTACCGTGATTTGAGCGTTATAACACTTTAACCCCGAGAGATTTGGTGAGAGTGTGATATAATTTGACTGGTGAAGTAGTGTTTCTGAGTAAAAGCGTTTCTGGCTTGCTGGATATAAAGGACAAAAAGAAGAAAACCCAAAGTAACATAAAAAAGGTCCAGTGTGAAAGATTTCAGAAGTATTATGGTAAGAACTATTTTTACAGTAAGTTTGGGGGTGACGTGATCTATTTTCTATAGAATGTTACTTGAGGGTAAGCAATAAGCTAAGTTTGGGGTTGTGATTAGTCACCATTTGTGCTATGTATTTCATTATTTAATCGTAAATGAGTCAGGTAAACTGTGTGAATTTGAGTGTGTTTTAGTAGTAATTAGGTTTGTTTTGATTATGTTACGTGTGTCATTAATTGTGAGTTTCTCGAGGATATTTTACGCTTTTGGTATGTCAGCTGGTCAATTACAGGTTTAGAAGCTCAGAGGATAGAACATTGGATGCAAAACTAAGCCGGAGCGAGAAAGCGGAAGACAAATGCAAAAATTGACAACGATGCTGCCATTACGCGTAACACTTCAGCTGTTACACGTAAGGCCCTCATCAATACCCGTATGGTACGCAAACGAGCAGAGGGGTGGCAAAAAGGGAGGAATTCAAGGTCTCTCCCCTTACGCGTAACCGTTTAGGCATTACGCGTAAGGGCTGGCGAGCTGGCTGGCCCATGATGCTTTACGCGTAGAGATTTGGCACGTGAACAGGCCATTACACGTAACAGGTACTACATTATGCGTAATGAGGCCCAAAATTGCTGAAAGCCCAGAATTTGGCTATTTAGTCCCAGAACGCGATTTTTCAAGGGTTGGATGATTTTTCAGAGAAGAGAAGAGTTTTCGAGGCTGGAGACCTCAGGATTTCAGATTGGATTCGTATTTTCAAGAGTGTTTCACTATTGAAGATTGATTCCTTCCAATTTCTGTAATGACAACACTTTCTTCGTTGATTTTTATTTTGGTTATGAGTTGCTAAACCCCCCATTGCTAAGGGGTGACCCTGATTCTGATTGTAATGATTTCGTTTTATTGATGCAATGACAATTTTAGTTTCGTAATCGTTGATTTGTTCTTATTACTGTTCTTAATGCTTCAACCGTCGGAAAAACAGATGCTGAACCTTTATGAATAATTTGAGCTGGACAGCTGTTATTTGTTGATCTGAGGAAGAACATCTGATAATAAATATTACCTAGGACTAGGGATACTTTATCTTAACCAGAAATTCTTGTTATTTGCATGCTTGATCATAATCGTAATTGCCTATGGACATAGTAATTAGGTTATGTGTTCAAAGATCTTTTCACTAAAGACTTAGGATTAGATGCCCTAGGGGACCGGTAATCAACTGTTATGAAAAATATTATTGCGCCGGTAAGTCGAAATTGTTACAGGAAGAATCATTCACCAAACCCTAGTAATCTACTCATCTCTGTCTATTGTTTAACGATTTTACTTGCTTTCTTTATTTGCAATTTTTAGTCAAAATTTTACCAAACCCTAAAAACCCCAAGGCTTTTTGTTTAATTGAAATTGTCTCCGAACTCTGTATCATCAAGCAGTCCTTGAGATTCGATACTTGGGATTTTCCCATTATTACTACAATAGGCAGAATAATACACTTGCTGATTTTTCTATCATGTACCACTGGTTGTGGTATAGACATTACAACGGTGACTCTTGGCGCTTCAGTAAGCTAAAGTTTGTAACCTTCAGGAATTTTTTTTGTAACCTTTGCATCTTAATTTTCTCGAAGTCTGTAACCTTCAGGTCCAGCAGTTCCTGCTACGGCTTTTGGGTTTTCAGTTACCGATGGGATATATCCTTCAGGTATAAAGCTGAAAGGCATGCCTCAGGGGCGACCCTTAGGCATGTTGTGCTGAGGATGATTATCATATGTCTCCAATATGGGTGTAGATGTAATCTCTGTGATCACAGTCCTTTGATGCTGTTGTTCCTGGGCTGCTGCCAGGGTTTGCAGGTTGCTGTGAAGTTTTTCCAAACTTTCATTTAGAGCGTCGATTTATTCTCTCAGCTCTCTGTTCTCTTCCTCGAGATCGTCCATTTTCTTTTGTCGATTGGCCCGAGTATTGTACGAATGAGACGGTTTGACTCTAGGATTGTAACATATACGTGAGAATCAAAGATAACAAACGCGTTATGTGAGAATGATAAATGATATGCAAAGACATATTTTTTAGTTTTAGTTTTTCAAAAAGAAACTTTAACAATTAGATTGCAAATATCACACAGTGGGGGAGACCCCTTTTATTGAATTCGAAAGATTGTAGTATTTTACAAAGAAAAGTACAGTATTTTTCAAAGTGCTGTAAGGAAAATGCCTAAGCTCATGGATCCTGAGTTCTCTCCGAAGAGAGCTCAGATGCTGGTTCCTGTATTTTCCTTTTCTTTGATCGGGCCTCTTCAGCCATTGTCGGGTCGACGATCCTTTACCAAGTGAAAGGAGTGAATAAATTTCTTCGGTCTTCCTGACTTTCTATAGCATGCTGCTCTAATATCTCAATCAGAGCATCCTTCTCCTTTAACAGTTCCTGAATCTTGGTACATTCCAAATTAAGGATCTGGTATTTGTTCTTCCAAGAGTTCTTCTCACGTTGGACTTTGTTGAGAGCGACCTGGAGTTTTTCCGCATCAGACATGAAATAAAGGATAGATTCCTTTAAGGGAAAAACTTCTTGAAGAGGGTAAGGCATCCTCAGCTTGAGGGCTCTAGTTTTCACCCAGTGGAGATAAGGTTCCATGGAGGTACATTTTGGTCTTCCCAGAGACTCTCTCCCTTTCATGTGAATATGTTGCCAGGCATGCACTATTTCTTTCTTCAGTGCCTTATCATTTTCTCTTTCCTTGAAGAAAAGACCTTCCAGATGAACATTATGTGGGATATTCTTCATCGGGTATCCGAGTTGACAACGAGCTAAACTTGGATGATAGTTGATTCCTCATTTGGTTCCAATGAAGGGTACATTAGGGAAATTTCCACATCTGTCGATGATCTCTATCCCTTCATAAATCCGATTGTACCAAACTATGTCAGAATTGGTAAGAGACATAATCCTCTGTGACCAACGTAGAGAACTCTTGTGATCCCAAAAAGCAGCAGACTTGGGCAAGTGGGAAATAAACCATTTGTAGAGTAAGGGTACACAGCATATGAGCATCCCTCCACTATACAAGTTCCTTAAATGTAAAGAATGATAAGCATCTGCGAGCAAGGTTGGTACGGGGTTTCCAATTAAGAATATCTTAATAGCATTGGTATCGACGAAGTTTTCAATGTTGGGAAAGAGAAATAACCCACATATGAGCAGAACAAAGACGTCTTCAAAGGCAGTTATGTTTCCTATACTGGCAAAGTATAGAGCTTTCTCCATCAGGAATTTAGCCAGTAAACCCTGGATTCCTTCTTTAGTGGTTATGTGAGTCCTAACTTCTGACTCATCCAAAGAGATTGCTCTAGCAATGGCCCGATCCTTTGGAATTTCTTCCAGTCTAGAAAATAGAGCTCGATTAGTGATAGTTAAATCAATCAGGTGGGAGTACTCTTCCAATGTTGGTGCGAGTTGGTAATTCGGGAAAATAAAGCAGTGGTAAACCGGATTGTAGAACTGTACCAGTGTAGACAGGATTCCTTCAACCACGTTGACCCTTAACAGAGACAACAGTCCTCCGTGCTTAGCTCTGAAAGCCTCGGGATTGGTAATCATCCTTCCCAATTTCCTTAAGTCTTCTAGTTTCGGAGCCTTGAAGGTGTACTTGTGCATTTATCTTCTACCGAAATCCATAACGCAACCTCTGATATTTGCAATTATTGTTTTAGTTCTTTTGAAAAAAAGATTTTTTTTCTTGTTTGAAAAGAGTATTGTAATGAATGCATGAATGCAGCAAAAAAAAACATTCAAAAACATGGGTTTAGGGGTTCAACGTCACGAGCATGGAGTCATGGCTCTACCCATCCCAAAGGTTGTACTATTTTGGTCAATTTTTGTACCTGTAGAACAGGTTCTAAAAGGTTCCCAAAATCATTGACCCCTCCTAGGGATGTTAACAGCAAGCTGATTCACTCGAGCGAGATGTAATATCCTATGATGAACCTCATTTGAGTGAGCTATCACGTATCAACTATTCTCGATAGTCACCGCACTACCAAATGGCCATATGGTTAAATGTCTGCTAAATCCTCAGGGTCATGGGTACTGCACTGGGATAAATGATGCTTTCATGACAATCGGTCGTTCAACATCAATATTTCCACACGGGTACCACGCCTGATTAAGTGGAATACCAAGTTAGCTTGGTCGGGATTCACTCCCTATAAGCGTCTCCCGGATATGCCACCACTTATCTTAATGTTCTCTAAAACTTTCCACATGCGTATTAATCGCATTCCCAGTTAACAGAAATTTAAACATGGGTATCAAGTAGTATGACATTAAATGATATATATATATATATATATAGTAGAAAAATAAATGCCAAGCAAAGCCTATACCTCTTAGGAACTCTAATCCTAGAAGACTCCCCAGCAGAGTCGCCATTTTTCTGTAGCGTACAATTTTTGTCGGTGACGCGACCACCTTACCGCAATGGTTGGAATTAGGTGCTACTTTCTGATTTCTTATTTATCCTATGGAGCTGGAAAGGAAAGGGAAGCTATCTAAAACTAACCTTGCATGCAAATGTTTTCTTTAACAAATGCTAAGAGATTGGGGGTCGGGGTCAGGTTATACAAAGGGAAGTTGTCAATCACCCAGTGTATATATGGTTATCCATATACCTTTTATGGCATGTTTTTCTATTGGTTTAAATACTTTCTGGTGTTTACCTATTGTGGGTTGGGAAAGTTTCTCCTTTGGGAGTGTTGAGAGAGTGTTTTTGTTGTTTTCGGGTTTTTCGTTGTTTTTGGGAAGGTGTTGGACCTAAAGTTTTTTATTTGTGTGCTCGCTAAGATTTCACCATCTTATGCTTACGTATTCCCGTAAAGAAAATAGGGAAATCAGAGCAATCGTAGTTCCTCCTATTCTATGGGAGGAAAAGATATCTGGTGTCTTATTTAAAGCCCAAGATTGAAGCTGAAGGTTATTTGTGTCTTGTTCAAAGCCCAAGATTGAAGCTAAAGGTTTGACTGAGAGAGAATTTGTCATCTCTAAAGGGATATATCTCACATGTTTATCACTGTTATTGAAGGATTGGTTATATAAAGGGGGATTACTTTAACTAGAATGTATGGAATCCAGCAATGCCATAATTTCCTTTATAAGGGAATTGTCCTGAAGGATGAAACTTTAACTCAGTGTAGAGCAATGCCATTTTTCCTTAGGAGTCTTCCATGCTAAGAGAGGGACATTGGCTTGGATGTAAATAATCCAGAGGCTTGCCACTTACAGTAATTAGATGAAAGATGACTTTTGACCAGGATAAGAGAAGGACCACAACTTGGATTTCTGAATCAATAAGTGTGCCACTTACAACAGTTATCTGGAATTAGGGTTTTTTTATTGTCTGTTTTGATATGTGATGTACAGAGAAATGTCTTCCTACAAAGAGAACTCTTGATATCCTCTGAGGGGATGTTGATTTTTGTGTGCCTTGATCAAAGCCCAAGGTTGAAGCTAAAAGGTTGGCTTTGTTTAGGGGAGTTTTATATTTGTCTTGTACAAAGCCCAAGATTGAGGCTGAAAAGAGATTGACTCCACTGGGGAGGTTTTATCAGTCTTGTACAAAGCCCAAGATTGAGGCTGAAAAGAGATTGACTCCACTGGGGAGGTTTTATCTGTTTTGTACAAAGCCCAAGATTGAGGCTAAAAAGAGATTGACTCCACTGGGGAAAATCATTATACAAAGCCTAAGAGGAGGATGGTTGGGTAAATTCTTATATGAAGCCTAAGAGGAGGCTGGCTTCTGCTGAGGATTGTTGAAATCCAGAGACAGGTCCCATATGTGTTGGGGAATCAACTCTTACTGGGGATTGAAGAAGAGCTGAAATATTAGAGACCATGAGGCTCTGTTAGGGTTCTATTGATGGTAAATTGACCCTGTCTGGATTTTTTAAGGTGAAGGTTAAAGATTGAGTTTGAAAACCTATGGAGGTTTTGACTCTGCCGAGGAGTAGTGTGTTGATGAAATGATTAGGGTTTCTTCCTGTGCTTTTAGGAAACTTGAGGGTTTCTTTGACATCCAATAGGAGATGAGACTTTCCAAGTTTACTGTTATGAAGAGGATGACTCTTAGCTGGAGAATGATCTTTGTATGATAGGTTGAGACTGTCCAAGTCTACTTATATGAAGCCCAAGAGGAGGCTGAGGGTTTAAGGGATGAAGATCAACCCTAGAATGGTTAGATATTTTGGAATTCTGACTCTCTAGAGGATTGAACTAGTAAAGATGACTAGTTTTTGTCCTATACCTGTAGGAGGTCTTCGGGTCCTTGTATAAGCCCAAGAGGAGGCTGAGAACTTCTAAGAAGCCTGTGGGTCCTTGTACAGAGCCCAAGAGGAGGATGGGGATGCTTTTAGGAAGCCTGTGGGTCCAAGCCTAAGAAAAGTTCAAGAAAGGTTTCACCAGGAATAAGTCCTTTCTTTGCAGAACAGTTCTATGGTTTGATGAAATTCAAGAGAGGGTTCACCGGGAATTAATCCTCTCTTGGGAAATGAATTTCTTGTACTCATATATTTGGCAGTTAGGACTGTCTTGAGAAAAGTTTCACCAGGATTGGTGTATTGATAAAGATGACTAGGATTTATCCTATGCTTTTAGGATGCATGAGGGTCCTTGTATGAAGCCCAAAAGGAGGCTGAGGATGCTTCTTAGAAGCCTGTGGGTCCTTGTATGAAGCCCAAGAGGACGCTGAGGATTGAGACTTTCCAAGTCTAGGAAGAGTTCAATAAAGGTTTCACCGGGAAATAATGCTTTCTTTGTTGAACTGTCCCATGGTTAAAGGGGTTAAAGAAGAGGTTTCACCGGGAAATAATCCTCTCTTTATTGAAGTGTTTCTAGGTTGAGTAAATTGAACAAAGCCCCAGAGGAGGCTGGCTGTATTGGGGAGAAGAATTCCTTTGTACAAGAGGGAACTAGTTGTTTGAACTAAGTTATACTGATAGAAAAGATCCTATTGTTTGAACTAGTCTAAACTGAGGATGATTTAAATGCTAAGAGAAACTTAACAAGATATGTACAAGTATATATACAGATATATGAACAAGTATATAAACAAGTATGAATTGAATTGAGAAAGGTGGTGGGTCTTTATTCTCTGGATAGAGACCCAAGTGTATTGTGATTGATTAGATACCTTCTTTAAGATTGAGTTAGTGTTTTGAAGAAATTGAAGAAAGTTTTGAATTTGAAGACGACTTGATCTTAAGTAAGAGAGAAACAAAGGTGTTGGGTCTTACACTCTAATAGAGGCCCAGATGTTTGTTTGTATCCTATACAAAGCCCAGGATGAATGAGGCTAAAAGATTTTCTATTTACAAAAAGGGATGTTGGGTATTACACTCTATTAGAGGCACAGATGATTACTTAAAACAAAGTTTATGTACAATAGGATGGGACTTACACTCCTTACAGAGGCCCAGAGATTGTGAAAACAGTGACTGCACTATGATTTTGAAAAGCGTGATGGGACTTATACTATAGCTGAGGCCCATGAAGTGGTTTATTTACAAAGAGGGTTGGGTCTTACACTCTAATAGAGACCTAGATGTTGTAATGAAGTTCAAAAAATTGAATCAAAGTAAAACCCTAATTTCATTTTTTAAGATATTTTTTAAAGAAAAATCAATAAAAAATGTATAATTTATCAAATGAATCCATTAATCATGTCATAAACAATGAATAAGGTTTATGAAAAAGTTATTTTATGCACATGAATATATAAAATCATTTTGGTTTAAGAAAAATCAAGAAAAGAAATCATTTTAAAATAGTTAAAACAATTTAAAATAATATTTTTTAATAGATAAAATAATAGAGTATTTAAATGATATATGTGAAAAAATTGGGATTAAAAATAAATAATTTGATAGGAGAAAATAATTTTTGAAGTTGTGAAGAAATGTGAAGAAAATTAGTGGTAAAAAAAAATAGGATGGCCCTCCCAAGGATTAAACCCACACCCTTGGGGTGGAGGGTTCAAAATTTACCAACTAAGCCATGTGCGTGTGGTGATAGCATGATGGAAGAAGTGAATAATATATAAAAAACTCTTTTGAAAATAGCTTAAAAAATAAAATCAAAAGGTCTGGGGCGAGGGGGATTTGAACCCCAGACCTAAGGGACAAATTCACTTAAAACGCGCACTCTCTACCAGTGGGTGTCATACCCCAAATTTTGACCACTAAGATTTCCCATCATTGTGCAAATCACCATCATAATATGGATGAACCATTAGTCTCCCAAAAGATGGGTGAGCATCCACTACAATTAGACTTAGGGTTTCAAGCCCTCTCAGAGCTCTTAGACAAAGGATCAATCAAGGAATGACATGATATTCAACTTTTCTAGCCTCTCAAACATCCAAAATGGATCAAGAGGACTCCCACATCAAGAATCAAGCATAATTTTGCAGCATTCCAGGTGGATTAAGCCTCAAGATCACCAGTGTCACCAAAATTAGGGTTTGGTCGACCAGGGCCTCCAGATGAAAATTTTCCTCTGGGCATGAGCCAATGCTTCAAAGCATAACCTATAATGCTCCATCGGACATCATGGACCCAATCATCAAGTCAATTTAACCTCAGGGGATGCATTCACAAAAAATCAGGAATTAGGGTTTCTTGACCTAATTCACCCCAAGTTGACTTTTGGGGCAAAGCATGAGCCAGGACCTCAAGACATGATTTGAGGGTCTCTAATACACCACATTGATCCATTTGTAACAATGGATTGATCCAAGAAGCTTGGCTCACAAGTTTCAATTTCGTCAGAACCACATTTAGGGTTTTGCGAGAAAAGTCAACTGTATCTTTGACTTTTGGCCAGGACATGCTCCCAAACCCTAGGACATGATTCAATACACCCTATAACACCTATGAAATCAATCCATCAAGTTTGATTTAAGTCAAGGACTTGAGTTCATAGAGGATCGCACAGTTTGGAATTCATCTTACAAAAAGTCAACTGTGCACAAAAATCAGACTTTGACTTTTTGAGATTTTTCACAATTATGGTTCTTTGACCCTAAAATGATGTTAATGTGTGATTGGAATCACCATTCATTAAGAAAAATCAAGAAAAGTGAGATAACTTGTAAAAGGGGTAACCATAAAAAACTTAAAATTTTTTCTAAGTTATGGAACAAAGTGGCTAGGGTACCAACTTTGGAGGATCATAACTCCTAAACCACAAGGCCATTTTTCCCCATTCAAAGCTGGATTTGTAGCCCTCATAGCCCTCTACAAAAGCTTCAACTACACCTCATTCCAATTCATCATGGATTTTGAGTTATGGAATGATCAAAATGACAAAAAGTGAAAATGTCACTTTTTTCCTACACTTAGTGAAATTTTCACTAAGTCAGAATCTGCCTTCACTTTTTTCCAAATATTGGGGCATTTTTCACTTGGATCCAAAAAGTATCAAAACCAATTATGATCAAACAATTGTTGTATCATATGAGGGCTTTCCAAAATGGCCAAGAACTCCATCAAATTCCACTTGAGCCATGAGATATGACAATGCCAATATGCCTTGCTGCAAACTGTCATGGCAAGGCAGATTTTGGAGTTTTGCTCGATTTGCTCAAATTTTGCAAAGGGCAAGCAACTCTATCCATCTGAACACCTTAAGGGGGGACCAAGGAGGAACAAACTCTGATCCCAAGCCTCCCAAGTCTTTGGAACCAAAAATAGCATGCCAATCCTAGGAATGCCTAAAAGAGGGACAAGACTCCAATTTTGGATTGGAGCATTCAATGCATACACCAAGGTGGCATAGACTGAGCTATTTCCAACTGAACTCAGTCAAGACTTATCCAAGACCAATGGAACCAGCAGACTGTGCCCTAACCTCTAGTCAATGGCTAGAGGAGACTTGGATTCTCATTGATCAACATTGGCCAAACCTATGCAGCAATTGCCATTCACTATTCCTTGCAAAACAAACTTGCTCTACTATAAATAGAGCTCATTTGTGATCAGTTTGAGTACACCAAAGCCATCAAATAGATGTTTTCCTCAAAATCTCTTCCTTTACTCCAAAATTGCCTTCCAAAGCAAGTCACTATCGGGTTTTGAGTTTGAGAGCTATTCCAACCAAACCAAAATACATACACACACCTCATAAACATCATATAGAAGTGATCCAAACACTTAAACAACATCTGGAACACTGATTTCACAAAATCACCAGCCAACTGCTCAAGGTTTTAATCAAGTTGCAGTTAAGATACCATCTTCAGTTCCAGCTTAATTCAAACCATTCCAAGCACCCAGACACACTCCATAGCACCTAGGGAAGCTGTCCATAACCTTGGAACCAAGCTGTAACACCTCTAACACAAAACACGATCACCAGCTACAAGAGGTAAGCATGAGCTCTTCTAACTCTATGATCCATGCATTTTTTGCTGCACAATAATTTGGCCATATGTTCATAATCATGCATAGAGTGTTTACCCTCAATCAATTGTTTTGTTTGAATCGTGTATGGAATTTCTGAACCTTCATGCAAATTTTAGGGTTCTTGAGGTTTCTCTTTGATTTCTTATTCCACGCTTAAAATAAATGAAATTAAAGACCATAGACATGATCGTGAGGTTGAAACGAGTAGATTGATATGTAGATTGCATGATATAATCAAGTATTCAGTGAGATTGGATAGAAAACGCAAATCTGCAGAAACAGAGGGTGGCGCGTGTTCTTGCCCTTGTTCTTGGCGCCTTTTTTGAAATTTGAATATTTGAATTTTGTGATTTTATTTAATTGATTCAAAAATTAATTTCTCTCTGAGTTTTAATGATTTTGAGTTGATTCTTTTTTAATAAATCACAAAAATGTTGAAATATTTTATTTTCCCATAAAAATCCCAAAAATATTATTTATTTCATATACTTGATATTTTTGTAAAGAATTAATATTTTAATTGTTTTTGACATTTAAATTATTTTTTCTTTTTTGATTTTTCAAATTTTAGTGATTTCCAAACATTTTGTGGATCAAAACCTAATTTTTGAAACATTAATCCAAGATCACAATTTGTTTTCCACATGTTTAACAATTTTGATCATTTAAATTGAATTTTTATTCAATTAAAATACATTTTTGGAAACAAATTAGGGTTTTTGATTAATTCAACCCTCATCAATCTTTTTTCAAACACTTTGGGCCTCTATTGGAGTGTAAGACCCAATCCCCTTTTAACCTAAACGTTTTTGGGCCTCAGATATTGTATAAGTCCCTCTGTGTTAAAAAAAAACCTCGGCACGATCGCCAGTTGAAAAATAAAACCCTTGGGCCTACCCTCGTGTTATAAGCCCCATTCTTTAAAAATCATTGGGCCTCTAGTAGAGTGTAAGACCCAATTCTTTTTGAAAACCAAAATAATTTGGGCCTCAGTGTATTGTATAAGTCCCGATACCATCAAAAAGTTCGACGCGATCGTCGCCAGTTTAAAATAAACCTTTGGGCCTCTTGAGAGAGTGTAAGACCCACCCCCTTGTACAGAAAACCTTTTTGGGCCTCAGTCACTTGTATAAGTCCCTCTGTACAAATTCAAAATAACAGTGCCATCACTGATAAAACTTTGGGTCTCTTCTTGAGCTGTAAGCCCCCAACAATCTTTTCAAAGCACTTTCTCCTTTGATTTTGATTATAATATTGTTATCAAAGCTTTCTTTGTTGAACAAACTAACCAAACAGCATGGAAGCTCTACAACCGAGTAAGTGTTTACCCGCTTTCTTTATCTAATTTCATATATATATATATATATATATATAACTGCATTGTGGGGCTGCTCACTGTAAGTCATCTTTCACAAACTTTTATATACTCGTCAAATATCCTCTGTGTAATACTAGTATAGTTATTTAGAGTTTTCCCCGGCAACTACATCTAGCCCTAGGTAAAGCCCTGTTGGTCACTCTTAAATACAAACAAAACTAGATCCCCATAGGATTACCAGACACAGTCTTCCATCCGCTTGGGGTTAAAAAATACGGAGACGTGAAAGGCAGCATTCTTGGGGAACCCTTTCGTAGACTGTCACCCTTAGAAATCGTCAAAGAAACTGTAACTCCCCAGAGATGATCTTTTCTCCGTGAATGGCATCTCTTGAGTTTCTTCCAAATTCTCGGGCTTTCCTGGCTTGATCTATTCTCGGTGAATGGCTTGTCTTGAACTTCTCGGGGTTTGGGGACCCACAAGCTTCTTAAAAGCATCCCCGCCTCCTCTTGGGCGTTGTACAAGGACCCTTCGGGTTCTTAAAAGCTCTCATGCCTTCTCTTGGGCTTAGTACAAGGACCCAGAGACCTCTACAGGTATAGGAACAGAACCTAGTCATCAATTTGCTAGAGCTGTCTTTCTGAGTCAAGTGTCAGACCAGTTAACGGGTTGACCTTCATCCCTTAACATACCAGCCTTCTCTTGGGCATCATACAAAGATCACTCACTATCTGAGAATCGATTTCTCAAAACACCAGTAGACTTGGACAGTCTCAATACCCTTTGGATTTTCCATTTCCTTAAAGAACATGAAATCTCCCTGATCCTCTTTTCAATCTCAAAGTACAACATTACCCATATGAGAACTGATTTTCTCTTTTATCCAACATACTAGACCTGTCACTAAACTGAAACAGTTAGCAGTACACTAGCCTCCTCTTGGGCTTTGTACAATGATTCTCCCCAGTAGAGCTAACCCTTTCAGCCTCCATCTCGGGCTTCGTACGAGATACCAAATCACTCTCTTGTTGAGTATAAAAGACTCTCTTGTTGAGTCACTTCCCTTTCAGCCGCCATCTCAGGCTTCGTACGAGATATAAAATCACTCTCTTGTTGAGTATAAAAGACTCTCTTGTTGAGTCAAACACTTTTAGCCTCCATCTCGGGCTTCGTACGAGATACAAAAACACTCTTGTTGAGTATAAAAGACTCTCTTGTTGTGTCAAACATTTTTAGCCTCCATCTCGGGCTTTGTACGAGATACAAAGACTCTCTTGGTGAGTCAAACACCTTTAGCCTCCGTCTTGGGCTTTGTATAAGACACATACAAAAGCACTCTCTTGTTTAGTCAACCCTGTTAGCCTCTCTCTCGGGCTTCGTATGAGACACATAAAAACACCCTCTTGTTGGGCCAATAGCCTCTTCTTAGGCTTTGTATAAGGAAACCCTGGTTGAGTCAATCAACCTTTTAGCATCAAAATCTGTGCCTCGTTCACAGTATACAAACATCAACAACTCCTTTTCCTTCATATAATTGCTGTAAGCGGCAAGCCTCTGGATTATTTACATCGACGCCACTGTCCCTCTTTTAGCATGAGAAATTCCTAAGGAAAGATGGCATTACTCTAAACTGAGTTAAAGTCTTCTCCTTCAGGTTAAAAATCCCTTATAAAGGAAATTATGGCATTTTTGGATTCACATATTCCAGTTAAAGTAATTCTCCTTTATAATCAGTCACCCAACAGTTGTGACAAACAGACCAAATACCCCTCTTTAGAGATGACAAATTCTCTTTAATGACAAACCCCTTTAGCTTCACATCTTGGGCTTCGAACAAGATACAAATAGACCCTTCAGCTTCACATCTTGGGCTTTGAACAAGATACAAACCACATTTAGCTTCACACTAATCTTAGCGAACACACTAATAAAAAACCCAAAATCCCGTACCTTCACACATCAATCGAAAAACATCAGTCCTAACATCCTACCAATAGCATAGTCCAGTCATTGCATTCTTAGCGAAATAAGCAGAGAGAGGCCCCACTTCCACATAGCATCTGTAACCTAACAGACCGCTGTTTAAACTCAGTATGCAAGCAGGGTTAATTGGAGACATCTATTTCCCTTCCTTCATCAGCTTCAATAGGATAAAAAATGAATCGACCTGTACCCAGAGCGACAGTGCTTAAGAACCACGTCCAAAATCGATCGCTACAGAAAAATGGCGCCCACCGTGGGGCCTTCTTCTCTTTCTTGCAATTTTTGGTGGAAACCGTAAATTCAACAAACTGTCACAAAAATGAAAACTTTGCTGGGGAGTCATTGTCTGTATAGGACCATAAGACTAGAGGTCTAGGATGATTAAGACAAATATATATACTGCTTTTCCTAATTGATATCTGTGTTTATTTTTCTGCTAATGGGAATGCGTGTGATGCCGCATGTGGAAAGATTGAGTATACACCTAAGATAGGTGATGGCAATGCGGGTAATCTTACTGGGAGTGAATTCCAGTTAAAAGTCCCCGATCGACCATCAAACTCAGTGGAGACTCCCTGTGCAGATACATTGCCTATACGACTTCGGTTGTTGAAAGTAGTGTGGTCGAATGGGTTATCTGAGAAGCTGAGGTTTTTAGTAGACTTAAGCCATTTTGTAGTGTGGAAGCTATCGGAAATAGTTGTCACGTGATACTACCCTCATCTGAGATCACTCCAGGATACATCAGCTCGCTGGTGATCCGCTTGCTGTTGTTATCCCAGAGGGGTCAATGATTTTGCAGACAGGTACAAAAAATCACTAGTATAAACCTTTGGGGGGGGGGGGGGTAGAGCCTTGACTTCATGACACCGACCCTTTGACCCCATGTTTTTTCTATGTTTTTGTGTGCTGCATTCATGCATTCATTTAAAAACATTAAAACAAAAAAAAAATCTTCTCTTCTAGTCTCTCTTTTCCAAATTAAACTAAGACAATGATTGCAAATGTCAGAGAAGGAGATTACGCTAATGGATTTCGGTAGAAGGAAAACTCATAAGTACACCTTCAAGGTTCCAAAGTTAGAGGATTTAAGAGGTATGGCGAGAATGATCACCAACCACGAGGCTTTTAGAGCCAAGTATGGAGGACTGCTGTCCTTGTTAAGGGTTCACGTAATCGAAGGAATCCTGTCCACGCTAATCCAATTCTACGATCCGGTCTATCACTATTTCACATTCCCGAATTATTAGCTTGCACCAACGCTGGAGGAGTATTCTCACCTGACTAATTTACATATCACTGATCAAGCTCCCTTTTCTGGACTGGAAGAAATTCCAAAGGATCAAACCATTGCAAGAGCAATTTATTTGGACGAGTTAGAAGTCAGGACTCACATGACCACTAAGGGTGGAATCCAGGGTTTGCCAGCCCAGTTCTTGACAAAGAAAGCCCTATACTTTTTTAGTACAGGGAACGTGGCCGCTTTTGAGAGCATCTTTGTTTTGCTCACCTACAGGTTATTTTTGTTTCCCAACATCGATAACTTTGTAGATATCAACGCCATTAAGATTTTCCTGATTGGAAACCCCGTACCAATCTTACTCGCAGATGCGTATCATTCAGTACACTTAAGGAATTTATACCGTGGAGGAATGATCACGTGCTGTGTACCCCTGTTATACAAATGGTCCACTTCCCATTTGCCCAAGTCTGCTGCATTTTGGGATCAAAAGAATACTTTACGTTGGTCACAGAAAATCATGTCTCTTACCAACTCTGACATCGATTGGTACAATCGAATCTATGACGGGATCAGGATCATTGACCGTTGTGGAAATTTCCCAAATGTACCCCTTATAGGAACTAAGGGAGGAATCAACTATCATCCGATATTGGTTCATCGGCAATTTGGATACCCGATGAGGCATGTCCCGCAGAATGCTCATCTGGAAGGTCTTTTCTTCAAGGAAGGAGAAAATAACAGGGCACTAAAGACGGAAATAATGCACGCTTGGAAACACGTTCATAAGAAAGGACGAGAGTCTCTAGGAAAACCAGACTATGTCTCAATGGAGCCTTATCTCCACTGGGTACAAACTAGAGCTCTCAAGCTGAGGATGCCTTACCCTCGTCAGGAAGTTCTTCCATTAAGGGACTCTGCCCTTTATTTCATGTCCAAGACGGAAAAACTTCAGGTTACTCTCAGCAAAGTTCAGCAGGAGAAGAGGTCTTGGAGGAACAAGTACC
The DNA here is from genome assembly GCA_022829125.1 of Lathyrus tuberosus. NCBI lineage: Eukaryota > Viridiplantae > Streptophyta > Magnoliopsida > Fabales > Fabaceae > Lathyrus > Lathyrus tuberosus. The sequence goes on along the minus strand of JALAZF010000052.1, from coordinate 105,808 downwards.
GTATTCTCAATATGGAGTGTAAGAAAATACAGCAACTATTAAGAGAAAAAGATGCCCTGATTGAGATTTTAGAGCAACATGCTGTAGAAAATTAGGATGACCAAAGGAATTTGCTCGCTCCTTTCACTTGGCAAAGGAATGACAACCCGACAACGGCCCAAGAGCCCCGGTCAAAGAAAAGGAAAGCACCCGAACCAGCACTTGAGCTCTCTTCAGAGAGGACTCAGGATCCATTAGTTTAGGTTTCCTTTTCCAGCACTTTGTAATCTACTGTATTTCCATTTCTGCAATCCTTTGAATTCAATAAAATGGGGTTTCCCCACTGTTTGATATTTGCAATCCAATTGTCGATGTTTACTTTGAATAAACAGAAATAATTAATAATCATTGCATTCATCATTCTCATAAACGCCTTCTTCTTACCTACGAATCTCACATTTGCATCTCGATTCTAGAGTCAAACTGTCTCATTCGTACAATACTTGGACCAATCGTCAGAAAAAGATGGATGATCTCGAGGAAAAGAACAGAGAGTTGAGAGAAGAGATCGACACTCTGAAAGAAGATCTGAGAAAGCTTCATAACGACATGTAAGCTCTAGTAGAAGCTCAGATGCAACAACAAAGGACTGTGATCTCAGAGATCACATCAACGCCCATAGTGGAGAAGTATGATCCTAGGTACAAGATGCCGAAAGATCGCCCCTGGGGAATGCCACTTAACTATATCCCGGAAGGATATGTTCCGCCGATCGTTGAGGATCAGGGAATCGCAGCAGGAACCGCTGGGCCTGAAGGTTACAAACTTCGGGAAAGCGAAGATGCCAGGGGCATGACAGCAACTCCTGAAGGTTATAAACTTCGGGAGACACAGAGGGTCTTGGCCATAATGACTATGCCACCACCCGTGGTGCACACTGTCCTGGAAGGACAGATTCCACAAATACCTTCTGGTGGAAACGGCAGCATGTTCAACAGAATGAATGAGTTCCAGGAACAATTCCTGGAGATGCAGAAAGAACTGCAAGCCCTTCGCGGTCAGGATCTATTTGGAAAGGACGCCGCGGACCTCTGCTTGGTCCCCAATGTGAAAGTTCCACACAAGTTCCAAGTGCCCGACTTTGAAAAGTACAAGAGTAACTCTTGCCCTCAGAGTCATTTAGTGATGTACGCTCGGCGAATGTCAGCTCAGACAAAGAACCAGGAGCTACTGATTCACTACTTTCAGGATAGTTTACCGGTGCCGCATTAAAATGGTACATGGGTTTAAACCGCGCTACGATCGGAACGTTCAGAGATCTTGGCGATGCTTTCGTTCAACAATATAAATACAATTTGGACATGGCACCGGATAGAGATCAACTCAGATCAATGTCACAAAAGGACAAGGAAACCTTTAAGGAGTACGCTCAAAGATGGCATGAAATTGCCGCTCAGATTTCTCCACCTCTGGAGGAAAAAGAGATGAGAAAGATCTTCTTAAAGACCTTAAGCTCATTTTACTACGACAGAATGGTCGCCAGTGCGCCCAGTGACTTCACCGAGATGGTGGGCATGGGGGTTCGTCTTGAGGAAGCCGTCCGAGAAGGACGTTTAGTAAAAGATGCTGGATCATCAAGTAGTACAAAATGATACGGTAGTGCTCTCCCTAAGAAAAAGGAGTAAGATATCGGGAATATCTCTCTCGGAAAGCAAAGGCGACGATATCAACCAGTAGTGGCGATAACTCCTGCTATCAGTCCTGCGCCTGTTCCTACGTATCAACCTCAGGTTGTGCAGAGCCAACCTAATCAACAGCAATATCAGCAAAGGACACAACAGTCTCTTCAGCAAGCTCGTCCTCCGTACAACAACAACCGTACAATGCGACCACCAGGGTTTAACCATATACCCATGTTGTACGCCGAACTGTTTCCGTTACTACTGGTCAAGGGGCACGTCCAGACTAAGTCTCCTCTTACAGTACTGGAAAATCCGCCTTTTTGGTTCAAAACGGATCAGACTTGTCCTTACCATCAAGGAGGACCAGGGCACAACATAGAAAACTGTCTCAGTTTCAAATCCGATGTGCAAAAGCTTGTTAGGAATGAGGTCTTATCTTTCAAGGATACAATCAGGGATGTTTTATGGTGCAATCAGCTCATAACTATCACCAGTATGATATCTGCTCTAAGAACAATCAGGGATGTTTTATGGTGCAATCAGCTCTACAGGAACAATTGGATCTCGGATGGATCCAAGAGCATCGAGTTCGTGGAGTCAGCATGACCTATTTGAATTCCAACATCATTCAGAATCACGACATCTGTGCAATGAATGTCAACTTGGTGACGATGCACTCAAGGCAAAGCCAGTATCATAATCTGTCGCGGCACGATTACAATTCCTGTCTGACTTGCTCGGTAAACAAACAGGGATACTTTTTTGTACAAGAGGCCCTCCAGTGTCAGATGGATCTTGGATGGATCCAGGACTACCATGATAGGAATCCCTATCAGATCAACATGATTTAAATCTTCGATATTCGTCTGATGAATACCAGCTTGGTGGAGTTACATGCCAGGCAAGTCCAACTTGGTTTTCTAACTTCGCATGATTATCTGAATTGTAAAGGATGTTGTGAGAGTAACCAAGGGTGTGCTCTCGTTCAAAGAACTTTACAACACTTGTTAAACCACTGGTGGCTTCCGATCTATATGGATGAAGACACGCAACAAGTCAGTGTGGTTGATGGGAACCCTACTCGGCATCGAATTCAGGATGTCCGATCTACGGAAACAGATCTAGTGAGGTTACACTGCATTCAAAGCAGGCGTGGCCAGGTGCCACCACACAACTATTAACGCTGTAGAGTCTATTCGGAGAATAACCAAGGATGTTACCTCGTACGAGCAGCCCTTCAAGGTCAGTTGGATTGCAAGGAGATTCACCCATACCTAGCTTCGGGGTCCATTGATTGGACGTCAGACTACTTCGCATATCAAATCAGAGACGTGGTTGTAATCTCTGACCCTGAGTGGAACAATGATGTTTGTACCATCATCCCTCTACTAGACGAATGAAAGGTTCTTAGCAAGGAACTGATTGAAGTTACTTACGACAGTCAAAAAAGTCAGAAGGCTCCTGTAGTTATCTATCTACCAGGACCAGTACCGTATGAATCAGGTAAGGCAATCCCTTATAAATACGGTGCAATAATAATTGAGAATGGAAAGGAAATTCCATTACCCTTCGTCGTGAATATTGCAGACATCAGTCAAGTAACATGGAGCGGTCGAATCTTCAACCGAGGGGTTAGAGAACCTAACAAAGAAAAGGAACTTCAGACAGAAGCTCCCAACCCACCAGTCGATCAATCCAGTAATCCCGACCTTTCGAAAAATAAGGATGAGATGCTGAAGCTCATCCAAAGGAGTGAATACAACATTGTTGATTAGTTGTTACAAACTCCTTCAAAGATCTCAGTGTTATCACTTTTACTCAGTTCCGAAGCCCACAGGGAGGCTCTACAGAAAGTTTTAGAACAGGCTTTGGTGGAACAGGATGTGTCAATATGACAGTTCAATAGCATCATCTCTAACATCATTTCCTGCAACAACTTAGGATTCAGTGATGAGGATTTGCCAGAGGGGGGAAAAAGCCACAACATGGCGCTCAATATCATAGTTAACTGTCAGGATGATGCTTTAGCCAGCGTACTGGTAGACACAGGATCAGCCATCAACGTTATGCCAAAGTCCACTTTAATGCGACTATCATTCAAAGGCTTCCCGATGAGGGGCAGTGAGGTCATCGTCAAAGCATTTGACGGGTCTCAAAAAGCAGTTATCGGCGAAGTCGACCTTCCCATAACTATCGGTGCTCACACTTTCCTAATCACTTTCCAGGTCATGGACATCTGGGCAGCATACATCTGTTTATTAGGAAGACCTTGGATACACCAGGCTGGGGCGATCACTTCGACGCTTCACCAGAAACTGAAGTTCGTCAAGAACGATCAACTCATCACGGTCTGTGGAGAACAAGCCTTGCTCGTAAGCAACTTGTCATTATCTACTTGTGTAGAACCCGAGGAGGTTGTTGGGACTCAGTTCCAAGCACTTTCGGTGAGCAATGAGAATCAATCAGAGAAAGGAACCTCGATTTCCTCATACAGAGATGCTCTCGAAGTGATAGAAAATAACGATACAAAAGGATGGGGACAACTTGTCATTCCTACTGATAATAAAATAAAGAAGGGTCTTGGTTTTTCTGTAACCTGCACCCAGACAGCTGCTAACGATGAAAGTCTTCATCCCATTCAGGACTTCTTCCACAGTGGAGGTTTCCTTCACCCACTACCTCAAACAGTCCATACTATCAAAGAGGGAGATCCCTCTGATATGGATGAGGAATGGAAGTCCTATCTCAACGAGGACGGTTATATGTCTCAGGAAGAAGTGCCTATGCCATTTTGCTATCCCGCACATAGTCCAAGATTTATACCCAGGTCAGACGTCGAAATGATATACGAAGATTGTGATCCAGAAGGATGCCATGCTCCACCAAACTCATTAGAGGAGGACACTCTGATGAAAGACAACTTTGACCACGACTATTATGGCCCAATGGATGGCCTACCTATGTGGCAGCCGTACCCAGGAGACTTGGGGCAAGAAGATCAGCCGAACAATGAAAATCAGCTGAGCATCATTGAACAGAATACCTGTGTCCCCACCATGTCATGGGATCAACACTCAGGTCATTCAGAAAATATCCAGTACGACGATGAATTTGCAAAGTTTGCAGGACTATAATTCATTAACTATGCTTTTTCTGAGGTCAACGTCATCGAAAGGGATGACTCCTCCAGTTCCACAGAAGTGTGGGACACCTTAGGACAACCAAGTGGAAAATTCGACTATATGGTCAAATACACTGCTCCCGAAGCTCTCGTATCAGGCTCGAAGACATCCAGCCAACTGGATGGGGAGATTTACCTGAGAGCACAAATACTATACAAAATACAACAGAGGAATCCTCCTACGACAACTCTGCCTGGGAGACAGATTCCAATGATCCTGCTCCACCAAAAATCAGCGTTATTTCTGAAGACAAATCAAGGAAAGTACCAGACTTTGTGATTCACCGAGGAGTTCGCCGCCAATGGGTTGTTGTCGATGTTCTGAAGATTGCTCATAAGTCAAAGTAATTGTCGTCTTTAACCTTTCACCCTGCCTAGGTGAAACGGATGTTTTGATAGGGCTCGCTTTCTGTAAATTATCCCTCTTCGCTTTGCCCAAAGCGACAGAGTTTTGTTTTATAGGGTTGTAGTTTCAAGAATCGACTTGTTCATAAATAAAATAATGTCGTTCTATAATTTCCGCAGTTATTGCTGTTTTCTCTTTTTGCTTTTCTCAGAAAATTGATATCCTAAAAAACAAATAATAATAAACAAGCAGTTTTTCAAAAAAATACACTGCACACACTTGCATTTTCTCTATCTTTTCTAAACACAAATCATCACGTCATGCAGATTGCTTGTTTTAAACCTCGTTGAAACATACGATCCGATGCCTTCTCCCAACTTTGAGTTCCCGGTATTTGGGGCTGAAGAAGAAGTTGACAACAAAATTCCAGAAGAGATCTCCCGACTACTCAGACAGGAGGAAAGGTCCATTGAACCTCACGAAGAGCCGTTGGAAACGATCAACGTGGGTTCAGAAAAAGAGAGAAAAGAAATCAGGATTGGGGCACTGCTCGGTCCAACTGCCAGAGAAAGTTTAACAACGCTTCTCAAAGAGTTTCCCGATGTATTCGCTTGGTCCTATCAGGACATGCCAGGGTTGGATACCAGCATCGTGGAACATCACTTACCGTTGAAACCAGAATGTCCACCAGTGAAACAAAGACTGAGACGGACTCATCTAGAATGGCCATCAAAATCAAAGAGGAGGTACAGAAACAGATTGACGCGGGTTTCCTCGCCACGTCAGAATATCCTCAATGGTTAGCCAACATAGTACCCGTTCCGAAAAAGGACGGAAAAGTCAGAATGTGTGTCGGTTACAGAGATCTAAACAAGGCTAGTCCAAAGGACGACTTTCCTTTGCCACACATTGACATGTTGGTAGACAGTACAGCAAAGTTCAAGGTTTTCTCCTTCATGGATGGATTCTCGGGCTATAATCAGGTAAAAATGGCGCCGAAAGACATGGAGAAAACTTCATTTATCACCCCATGGGGTACCTTTTGTTACAAGGTAATGACATTCGATTTGAAGAACGCTGGGGAAACCTATCAACGGGCCATGACTACTCTGTTTCATGACATGATACACAAGGAAATTGAGGTATATGTCGATGACCTGATTGCCAAATCTAAAATAGAAGAGGAGCATGTGACCCACCTGTCAAAACTATTTGAGCGGTTGAGAAAGTATAAACTCCGCTTAAATCCCAACAAGTACACCTTCGGTGTCCGTTCGGGGAAACTCTTAGGGTTCATCGTCAGCCCAAAAGGAATTGAGATTGATCCTGACAAGGTCAAGGCAATCAAGGAATGCCTTCTCCGAAAACTGAAAAACAAGTCAGAGGATTCCTGGGACGTTTGAACTACATCTCCAGATTCATATTCCTCATGACCGCGACATGTGCGCCGATTTTCAAATTACTCAAAAAGAATCAGGACTGCGTTTGGACAGAGGACTGCCAAACCTCCTTTGACAGTATCAAGGAATACCTATTGAACCCACCGATTCTATCACCTCCAGTGGAAGGAAGACCACTGATCATTTACCTCACAGTCCTGGAAGACTCCATGGGTTGTGTACTTGTCCAACAAGACGAAACAAAAAGGAAAGAGTTTTCCATCTACTATTTGAGCAAGAAATTCACCGACTGCGAGACTCGGTACACTATGCTCGAGAAAACTTGTTGTACTTTGGCTTGGGCAGCCAAACGTCTTCGCCAGTACATGATTCATCACACTACTTGATTGATCTCAGAAATGGATCCAATCAAGTACGTCTTTGAAAAGCCTGCTCTCACAGGAAGAATCACCCGTTGGCAGATGTTGTTATCAGAATACGACATCAAATACCACGCTCAAAAATCCGTTAAGGGAAGTGTTTTAGCCGATCATTTGGCTCATCAACCGACTGACGATCAGGAATCAGTCGGGTTTGACTTCCCAGACGAAGATGTCATGTATCTTAAAACGAAAGACTGCGATGAACCGCTACCCTGTGAAGGGCCAGAACCAGGTTCCCAATGGGGACTAATCTTTGATGGAGCTGTCAATCATTATGGAAATGGAATTGGGGGCAATTATCATAACACCTCAGGGCACCCACATTCCTTTCATTGCCAGACTTACGTTTAAGTGTACAAATAATGAGGCCGAATACGAAGCTTGTATCATGGGTCTCGAAGAAGCGATCGATTTAAGGATCAAGAACTTGGATTTATATGGCGACTCAGCCTTGGTTATCAATCAGATCAAAGGAGATTGGAACACTTACCAATCAGGACTGATCCCTTGCAAAGACTATGCGAGAAGGTTGTTACCGTTCTTCGACAGAATTGAGTTTCATCATATCCCTCGTGAAGAGAATCACATGGCTGATGCCTTAGCCACCCTCTCTTCTATGATTAGTGTAGGTCAATGGACCGACTTACCTGAGATCAACATAATACGCCTTGAACGGCCCGCTTACATCTTCACAGTTGAAGCAGTCATAGATGACAAACCTTGGTATCACGATATCAAATGCTTCCTTCAGAAACAAGAGTACCCACCTGGGGCACTAAGGAAAGATAGAAAAACCCTCAGAAGACTGGCAGGCAGCTTCTTCCTGAGCGGTGATACACTCTATAAGAGAAATTTTGACATGGTCTTGCTCCAATGCGTAGACAGACCAGAAGCAAACATGCTGATAAAAGAAATTCATGAAGGATCCTTTGGCACTCATGCCAACGGACATACAATGGCAAGAAAAATTCTAAGAGCAGGGTACTATTGGTTGACAATGGAATCCGATTGCTACAAGTACATGAGGAAGTGTCATAAGTGTCAGATATACTCCGACAAAATTCATGTACCGCCAACGCATCTCAAAGTTCTTTCTTCCCCTTGGCTTTTTTCCATATGGGGAATCGACATGATCGGTGTGATTGAACCCAAGGCTTTGAACGGACATCGGTTCATCCTGGTAGCCATTGATTACTTCACCAAGTGGGTCGAAGCAGCGTCGTACGCTAATGTAACCCGACAAGTGGTGGTCCGATTCGTAAAAAACAATCTCATTTGCCGTTATGGTGTTCCTAGCCAGATCATTACTGATAATGGATCTAGCTTGAATAATAAGATGATGAAGGAGTTGTACGCAGAGTTCAAGATCGAACACCATAACTCATCTCCCTACCGACCCAAGATGAACGAGGCGGTAGAAGAGGCTAACAAGAACATCAAGAAGATTGTTCAAAAGATGGTTGTAACCTACAAAGACTGGCACGAGATACTACCATGTGCTCTTCAAGGTTATCGCACATCTGTCCATACTTCAACAAGGGCAACCCCTTTCTCTCTAGTATATGGTATGGAGGCAGTGCTCCCCATAGAAGTAGAGATCCCATCAATCCGGGTATTGATGGAAGCTAAGCTAATAGAGGTTGAATGGTGTTAAAGTCGACACGACGAACTAAACTTGATCGAGGAGAAGCGAATCACGGCACTATGCCATGGTCAGTTGTATCAGCAAAGAATGAAGAAGGCATTTGACGAAAAGGTTCGACCTCGCATCTTTAGGAAATGAGACCTTGTGCTAAAAAAGATATAATCATTTCTCACTGATTCTAGGGGAAAATGGACTCCGAATTATAATGGCCCCTATATGGTCAAGAAAGCTTTCTCAGGCGGCGCCTTGAGACTTGCAACCATGGATGGAGAGGAATTTTCCTACCCCACAAATGTTGATGTAGTCAAGAAATACTTCGCCTAAATAAAAAAAAACGTCTCGGTGGATTGAAAACCCGAAAGGGCGGTCCAGGCAAAAATTAGAGACATGATCAAAAAATCATCCCGGTGGGTTGGAAACATCACAGTACAATCCAGGAAAAAGTTAGGGATAATGGCAAGTAACTATGTTCAATAGGAGCAAGTCCCTCAGCAGCGGTAATGCCATCCATCAGAAGAAAAACTCCAGTCATGGTCATCTTTGACAGAAGGTCAGGATGTCCCGAATTCAAAGTTGGTAGAAGGATAGTGGTCGTTATGTTTCAATGTAGCCATCTTCCCTTAAATTAACATTTTCTAAACTTTGTAAATACTCTATGGAATCATGCGTTTGGATGATTTCAATCCTATAAATAAAATTTGAGCCCTTGTGCTTTTGTTTATAATTCTCATTTGTTTTAGCTTTATAGAATGGCATTTTAACATGATCCACGATTCTTGAAACAAAACAAAAAAATGAATTTACTTGTCAAACTTTTTCTGCTTTTAAAATGAAGATGGCAATTTCTTTTGATTGTTGAACATCGAAAGAACATCGATCGCTTTGCCACAGGTAATCGAACTTCAAAGTGCAGAATCAAAGTACTCCTTCTAAACCAGTGCACCTGAATGAAGGATCAACTATGTCAGATGCGAATATTCTGTCCGACACCCCCGACAGAGTTCTCATCTCCTAAGACCGATCAACGGTTGTTCCCAGTGAGGACTACTTCTCCTAAGCAAGGCAGAATTGCTATCTTGAACCCAGTGGTACCTCTTTATCCCCTCTAGTGGCCGAGTATCCAGTCGTGTTCATCTGTTCTTCTGTATGTCATGTTAGTTTAGTCAGCATATACATACATACATCATGTATTATTGATTTACATTCGCATTCATATTGCATCACTATCACTTTAGTCGGTCTTATCCCCTAGTGATAAAAGTTCTCTCAATCGAGTTGTTAGCACTTTCCTCGTCAGGAAATGTTGCATCTGAACAATCTCTCTCCTCCAGTTTATTTCTCGATTGAAGTTGGTCCTCAACCACTTTGATAACTTGAACCTCTGAAAGACCAGAGAACCCTCTTCAAACGTCACTCTTCACCATTGAAGATGATAATTTCGCTTTCCCGGATTAAGGAAAATCCCTAGAGAAAGCCTCTTAATCAGAGATTCGACAATACGGCAGTTCTTCTTCAGAAAGTTCACTGACGAAAAGGTCATCGGCACCTCAAAATTGGATCACATCATATGGCATTTCTCCGAGAAGATCTCCGAGAAAAGTATGATGTAATATCCCCAAGCAAAAGCAGTCTCTCAAGAGACTCATTCTCCCCCTGTAGAGTGAACGAATGGCATATCCAACAGAGAAGTTGGTACACCTCTACAACTCAGACGGATGGGTTCCCCAACAAGTCTGACGTCAAAACATTTTCCATCAAATGGCATCTCTCCAGGAAAATTCGGCGAGAAGTTTGATGAAAACCGCTATGCATAGCGTCCCTTGTCAATAAAGTTTATTGACAAAAGAAACTGAGACCAGTTCCTTGGTAGGAAACCAGGATCGATGGGAAGTTTACATCAGAAACTGAGACCAGTTCCTTGGTAAGAAACTAGGATCGAGGGGAAGTTTAAATTAGAAACTTAGACTAGTTCCTTGGTAGGAAACCAGGATCGAGGGGAAGTTTAAATCAGAAACTAAGACCAGTTCCCTGGTAGGAAACCGGGATCGAGGGGAAGTTTACCTTTTCTAAGCATCATTTCTTAGCAAAAGAAGAAGGATGCGCCAACTACCATTCATAACCACCATCAAAATTTTGGGTATTCCGATATTTAATTCTCTTGCACCCCGATTGCCCGAATACCTTCGCCATTCACACCTTCGGGTCCAAGAAGATTAAATAGGGGCATCTGTCATACCCCAAATTTTGACCACTAAGATTTCCCATCATTGTGCAAATCACCATTACAATATGGATTAACCATTAGTCTCCCCAAAGATGGGTGAGCATCCACTACAATCAGACTTAGGGTTTCAAGCCCTCTCAGAGCTCTTAGACAAAGGATCAATCAAGGAATGACATGATCTTCAACTTGTCTAGCCTCTCAAACATCCACAATGGATCAAGAGGACTCCCACATCAAGAATCAAGCATAATTTTGCAGCATTCCAGGTGGATTAAGCCTCAAGATCACCAGTGTCACCAAAATTAGGGTTTGGTCGACCAGGGCCTCCAGATGAAAATTTTCCTCTTGGCATGAGCCAATGCTTCAAAGCATAACCTATAATTCTCCAAGGGACATCATGGACCCAATCATCAAGTCAATTTAACCTCAGGGGATGCATTCACAAAAAATCAGGAATTAGGGTTTCTTGACCTAATTCACCCCAATATGACTTTTGGGGCAAAGCATGAGCCAAGACCTCAAGACATGATTTGAGGGTCTCTAATACACCACATTGATCCATTTGCAACAATGGATTGATCCAATAAGCTTGGCTCACAAGTTTCAATTTCGTCAGAACCACATTTAGGGTTTCGCGAGAAAAGTCAACGGTATCTTTGACTTTTGACCAGGACATGCTCCCAAACTCTAGGACATGATTCAATACACCCTATAACACCTATGAAATCAATCCATCAAGTTTGATTTAGGTCAAGGACTTGATTTCATAGAGGATCGCACAATTTGGAATTCATCTTACAAAAAGTCAACTGTGCACAAAAGTCAAACTTTGACTTTTTGAGATTTTTCACAATTATGGTTCTTTGACCCTAAAATGATGTTAATGTGTGATTGGAATCATCATTCATCAAGAAAAATAAAGAAAAGTGAGATAACTTGTAAAAGGGGCAACCATAAAAAACTTAGAAATTTTTCTAAGTTATGGAACAAAGTGGCTAGGGTACCAACTTTGGAGGATCATAACTCCTTAACCATAAGGCCATTTTTCCCCATTCAAAGCTGGATTTGTAGCCCTCATAGCCCTCTACAAAAGCTTCAACTACACCTCATTCCAATTCATCATGGATTTTGAGTTATGGAAATGATCAAAATCACAAAAAGTGAAAATGTCACTTTTTTCCAACACTTAGTGAAATTTTCACTAAGTCAGAATCAGCCTTCACTTTTTTCCAAATATAGGGGCATTTTTCACTTGGATCCAAAAAGTATCAAAACCAATTATGATCAAACAGTTGTTGTATCATATGAGGGCTTTCCAAAATGGCCAAGAACTCCATCAAATTCAACTTGAGCCATGAGATATGACAATGCCAATATGCCTTGCTGCAAACTGTCATGGCAAGGCAGATTTTGGAGTTTTGCTCGATTTGCTCAAATTTTGCAAAGGGCAAGCAACTCTATCCATCTAAACACCTCAAGGGAGGACCAAGGAGGAACCAACTCTGATCCCAAGCCTCCCAAGTCTTTGGAACCAAAAATAGCCTGGCAAACCTAGGAATGCCTAAAAGAGGGACAAGACTCCAATTTTGGATTGAAGCATTCAATGCATACACCAAGGTGGCATGAGCTGAGCCATTTCCAACTGAACTCAGTCAAGACTTATCCAAGACCAAGGGAACCAGCAGCCTGTGCCCTAACCTCTAGTCAATGGCTAGAGGAGACTTGGATTCTCATTGATCAACATTGGCCAAACCTATGCAGCAGTTGCCATTCACTATTCCTTGCAAAACAAACTTGCTCTACTATAAATAGAGCTCATTTGTGATCAGTTTGAGTACACCAAAGCCATCAAACTGATGCTTTCCTCAAAATCTCTTCCTTCACTCCAAAATTGCCTTCCAAAGCAAGTCACTATCGGGTTTTGAGTTTGAGAGCTATTCCAACCAAACCAATCACACACACACCTCATAAACATCATATAGAAGTGATCCAAACAGTTAAACAACATCTGGAACACTGATTTCACAAAATCACCAGGCAACTGCTCAAGGTTTTAACCAAGTTGCTGTTGGGATACCATCTTCAGTTCCAGCTTGTTTCAAACCATTCCAAGCACCCAGACACACTCCATAGCACCTAGGGAAGTTGTCCATAACCTTGGAACCAAGCTGTAACACCTCTAACACAAAACACGATCACCAGCTGCAAGAGGTAAGCATGAGCTCTTCTAACTCTATGATCCATGCATTTTTTGTTGCACAATAATTTGGCCATATGTTCATAATCATGCATAGAGTGTTTACCCTCAATCAATTGTTTTGTTTGAATCGTGTATGGAATTTCTGAACCTTCATGCAAATTTTAGGGTTCTTGAGGTTTCTCTTTGATTTCTTATTCCACGCTTAAAATAAATGAAATTAAAGACCATAAACATGATCGTGAGGTTGAAACGAGTAGATTGATATGTAGATTGCATGATATAATCAAGTATTCAGTGAGATTGGATAGAAAACGCAAATCTACAGAAACAGAGGGTGGCGCGTGTTCTTGCCCTTGTTCTTGGCGCCTTTTTTGAAAATTTGAATATTTGAATTTTGTGATTTTATTTAATTGATTCAAAAATTAATTTCTCTCCGAGTTTTAATGATTTTGAGTTGATTCTTTTTTTAATAATTCACAAAAATGTTGAAATATTTTATTTTCCCAAAAAAATCCCAAAAATATTATTTATTTCATATACTTGATATTTTTGTAAAGAATTAATATTTTAATTGTTTTTGACATTTAAAATATTTTTTCTTTCTTGATTTTTCAAATTTTAGTGATTTCCAATCATTTTGTGGATCAAAACCTGATTTTTGAAACATTAATCCAAGATCACAATTTGTTTTCCACATGTTTAACAATTTTGATCATTTTAATTGAATTTTTATTCAATTAAAATACATTTTTGGAAACAAATTAGGGTTTTTGATTAATTCAACCCTCATCAAACTTTTTTCAAACACTTTGGGCCTCTAATAGAGTGTAAGACCCAATCCCCTTTTAACCTAAACCTTTTTGGGCCTCAGATATTGTATAAGTCCCTCTGCGTTAAAAGAAAACCTCAGCGCGATCGCCAGTTGAAAATTCAAACCCTTGGGCCTACCCTCGTGTTATAAGCCCCAGTCTTTAAAAATCATTGGGCCTCTAGTAGAGTGTAAGACTCAACCCTTTTTGAAAACCAAAATAATTTGGGCCTCAGTGTATAGTATAAGTCCCGATACCATCAAAAAGTTCGACGCGATCGTCCCCAGTTTAAAATAAACCTTTGGGCCTCTTGAGAGAGTGTTAGATCCACCCCCATTGTACATAAAACCTTTTTGGGCCTCAGTCACTTGTTTAAGTCTCTCTGTACAAATTCAAAATAACAGTGTCATCACTGATAAAACTTTGGGCCTCTCCTTGAGCTGTAAGACCCCAAAAATCTTTTCAAAGCACTTTCTCCTTTGATTTTGAATATAGTATTGTTATCACAACTTTCTTTGTTGAACAAACTAACCAAACAGCATGGAAGCTCTACAACCGAGTAAGTGTTTACCCGCTTTCTTTATCCGCTTTCATATATATATATATATATAACTGTATTGTGGGGCTGCACACTGTAAGTCTTCTTTCACAAACTTTTATATACTCGTCAAATATCCACTGTGTAATACTAGTATAGTTATTTAGAGTTTTCCCCGGCAACTACGTCTAGCACTAGGTAAAGCCCTGTTGGTCACTCTTAAATACAAACAAAACTAGATCCCCATAGGATTACCAGACACAGTCTTCCATGCTTTTGGGGTTAAACAATATGGAGACGTGAAAGGCAGCTATCTCAGTGAACCCTTTCTCAGACTGTCACCCTTAGAAATCGTCAAAGAAAATCTAACTCCCCAGAGATGATCTTTTCTCCGTGAATGGCATCTCTTGAGTTTCTTCCAAATTCTCGGACTTTCCTGGCTTGATCTATTCTCGGTGAATGGCTAGTCTTGAACTTCTCGGGGTTTGGGGACCCATAGGCTTCTTAAAAGCATCCCCGCCTCCTCTTGGGCGTAGTATAAGGACCCTTCGGCTTCTTAAAAGCTCTCATGCCTTCTCTTGGGCTTAGTACAAGGACCCAGAGACCTCTACAGGTATAGGAACAAAACCTAGTCATCAATTTTCTAGAGCTGTCTTTCTGAGTCAAGTGTCAGACCAGTTAACGGGTTGACCTTCATCCCTTAACATACCAGCCTTCTCTTGGGCATCATACAAAGATCACTCACTATCTGAGAATCGATTTCTCAAAACACCTGTAGACTTAGACAGTCTCAATACCCTTTGGATTTTCCATTTCCTTAAAGAACAGGAAATCTCCCTGATCCTCTGATCAATCTCAAAGTACAACATTACCCATATGAGAACTGATTTTCTTGTTTATCCAACATACTGGACCTGTCACTAAATTGAAACAGTTACCAGCACACTAGCCTCCTCTTGGGCTTTGTACAATGATTCTCCCCAGCAGAGCTAACCCTTTCAGGCTCCATCTCGGGCTTCGTATGAGATACCAAATCACTTTCTTATTGAGTTTAAAAGATTCTTTTATTGAGTCACTTCCCTTTCAGCCTCCATCTCGGGCTTTGTACGAGATATAAAATCACTCTCTTATTGAGTATAAAAGACTCTCTTGTTGAGTCAAACACTTTTGGCCTCCATCTTGGGCTTCGTACGAGATACAAAAACACTCTCTTGTTGAGTATAAAAGACTCTCTTGTTGAGTCAAACATTTTCAGCCTCCATCTCGGGCTTCGTACGAGATACAAAGACTCTCTTGTTGAGTCAAACACCTTTAGCCTCCGTCTTGGGCTTTGTACAAGACACATAGAAAAGCACTCTCTTGTTGAGTCAACCCTATTAGCCTCTCTCTCGGGCTTCGTACAAGATACATAAAAACACCCTCTTGTTTGACCAATAGCCTCCTCTTAGGCTTTGTATAAGGAAACCCCGGTTGAGTCAATCAACCTTTTAGCATCAAAATTTGTGCCTCGCTCACAGTATACAAACATCAACAACTTCTTTTCCTTTATCTAATTGCTGTAAGCGGCAAGCCTCTAGATTATTTACATCCACGCCACTGTCCCTCTTTTAGCATGAGTAAAAGTCTTCTCCTTCAGGTTAAAAATCCCCTATAAAGGAAATTATGGCATTACTGGATTCACATATTCCAGTTAAAGTAATTCTCCTTTATAATCAGTCACCCAACAGTTGTGACAAACAGACCAAATACCCCTCTTTAGAGATGACAAATTCTCTCTAAAGACATACCCCTTTAGCTTCACATCTTGGGCTTCGAACAAGATACAAATAGACCCTTCATCTTCACATCTTGGGCTTTGAACAAGATACAAACCACATTTAGCTTCACGTCTTAAGCTTTGAACAAGACACCAAAACAACCTTTTTCCTCCCATAGAATAGGAGGAACTACGATCGCTCTGATTTCCCTGTTTCGTTAAACGGGAATACGTAGGCATAAGATTGAAAAATCTTAGCGAGCACACTAATCAAAAACCCAAAATCTCGTACCTTCACACATCAATCGAAAAACATCAGTCCTAACATCCTACCAATAGCATAGTCCCGTCATTGCATTCTTACCGAAATAACCAGAGATTGGCCCCACTTCCACATAGCATCTGTAACCTAACAGGCCGCTGTTTAAACTCAGCATGCAGCAGGGTTAATTGGAGACATCTATTTCCCTTCCTTCATCAGCTTCAATAGGATAAAAAATGAATCGACCTGTAGTACCCCAGAGCGACAGTGCTTAAGAACCACGTCCAAAATCACTCGCTACACTGGGGTGGTGATACAGTCGTGAATTTAACTTAAAGGAATAAAACAAATACCAAGTTTGGTTTTGAAAACCTGAAAATGGCGCGCCAGGGCCATCTTCTTCCCCGAGCCAGAATCAGAGTTGCAAGAGCAACTCTATCTCTCTCAATTCGTAACCATTTGACATGATGTAAACACCAAAGTTATGTATTTTTTAACAAGGAATTGATTTGTGTTATTTAATTTTATTTAAATCAAGTGTAGCACAAGTTATTTCGTATGAACCTGATGAACCATAATTTTTACAAGAACACTATGTAATCTTATATAGACATGATTAATAGCAATTAAGTGATGGTAAATGATCACAACAATATAACAAACATGTTTGGGCTTTGACAATTTAAAAATGATGCATGGATCATGGAGATTGAAAAGGTTCAGGCTTACCTTGCAAGAGGAACTCGAATTCTACCTTGGAGGTGTTACAGATGCAAGGTGATGATCCAGATAGCTTCCTTGACCCTCAAGGAATGTGTTGATGTGCTTGGAATGGTTTGAAAACTCCTGGATTGAGTAGCTCGAATCCAACTGCAACTTGATCAAGTGAACTATGGAGATGATGATTTAGATGTTACAGATGGGATATAAGTGTTTAGATCACTTCCACATAGTGTATGTGAAGTGTTTGAATGCTTGGTTTGGATAGAATTGCTCTGTTTTGAGAAATTTGATTTCTCCATTTCTTGGTGTTTTGAAATTTGAGACAAGGATGAATTTTCAGAAAACAAGGATTGAAGTTGTTTTGGTGTGTTTGAAATGAGGTAATGTGACCTCTATTTATAGGTAAATGGATTTGTCTTGGATGAATAGTTACAACTTGAAGGATAAGAGCTTGGTTCAATGGTTTTGGACTTATGTTTTTACTTCTCATGCAAGGTACAATAGCTCCTCCAAATAGCACAACTACCAATTGACCAATTCCACATTCCTCAGTCATTTTTATTGTTGTTTATGTAAGTATCTTGACTGAAAAGAGTACCTTTGTTGAATGTGCACTATTGCACATAAATACTTTTGAATTCAAGGCATAATGTGACAAAATCCATTAATCCAATTTGAGATATCTCTTGACCCTTTGACCCAATTTTGCAGGTTTGTTATGACTCCTCCTGTTATGCATTGAACAAGTGTTTCATTAATCACTACACTTAAGAAAAGTATCGTGTATGGCAAGTGATGATCCAAAACTGTTTTTGAAAAACAGTTGCAACATGGTGTGTTGAGACCTCCATAACCCTTTGCTCAAGTGGAGTTATCTCATGCTCTTGGGCTCTTTGGAAAGCCGGGATGATGTGCTTCAACTTTGATGTTCATAATTGTACTTGATTCATCTTGGATCATGGTGAAAAATCCCTCCACATTTTGATGTTTTGACTGATTTTACCTTAGGCAGATTTTCACTAAGTGTTGAAGTTCATTTCACACTTTTCTTGATTTTGATCACTTCATAACTTAAAATCCAAGCATTTTTTGACCATGGTTCAGTTTAGCACTTTTGTAGTATGTGACGAGATCTATCATTTGAGCTTTGGGGTGTAGAAAATGGTTGCTTGGATCACAAGTTATGGCCTTTGGAAGTTGGGTACTTAAACACTTTTTTCCATAACTTAGTGAAATTTTCAACTTTCTCAACATTGCCCTTTTTACAAGTAACCTTGATTTCTTGATCAAATCTTGTTCAAATGTAACAATGAATCATATTTTCTTGTATAATGGTTCATGATGAACATTTTTGGCCAAAAAGTCAAACTTTGACTTTGGGTCTCAGATGAATTTTGTGCAGAGAAACCCTAATTCATGATTTTCAATGAATGGATGTCCCAAGGTGATTTTAAACTTATGAATGGACTTCAAGGGTACATTTGAGTGTCTTGAATCATATCCCAATGTTTGAGATCATGTCTTGGCCAAAAGTCAAAGGTATGGTTAACTTTTCATCAAAACCCTAGTTTGTGGCTCATATGGATTTGAACTCTTACATTGTTTGTGAATCAAGTTCTTTGAATCAATCAAATCATATGAATGAACTAATATGATGTATTTGAGGTCCTTGAAACATTTCATGAGGTCTTGGCTCATAACCAGATGAAAATTTCCCTCTGGAAGCCTTGGTCGACCAAAACCCTAATTTGGTGACACTGATGGTCTTGAGGCTTGATCAACTTGAAATGATGCAATATTGTGCTTGATTCTTGATGTTGAGGACCTCTTGTCCTTAATGAATGATTGAGAGGCTTGATAAGTTAAATATCATGTCAATTCTTGATTGATCCTTTGCCTGAATCCTCTGTAGGGCTTAAAAAAACCTAATTATTGGTCAAGGTGAACACTCAACAATCTTTGAAAGGATTAGTGAGGTATGAAAGTAGGTCCATATTGTGGTGATGATTTGCCCAATGATGTGAAGTCTTAGGGTCAAAATTTAGGGTATGACAGATGCCCCTATTTAATCTTCTTGGACCTGAAGGTATGAATGACGAAGATATTCAGATGTTCATGGTAAAAGAGAATTAAATATCATAATACCCGAAATTTTGATTGTGGATATGAATTGTAGCTAAGTTGCTCATCCATCTTCTTTTACTAAGTAATGCCACTTAAAAGGGGTGAAACTTCCCCTCGATATTGGTCTTCAGCCACGAAACTGGTCTCAGTTTCTTTTGAAATAAACCTCCCCTCGATCCTGGTCTTCAGCCATGGAACTGGTCTCAGTTTCTTTTGAAATAAACCTCCCCACGATCATGGTCTTCATCCATGGAATTGGTCTCGGTTTCTTTTGAAATAAACCTCCCTTCGATCTTGGTTTTCATCCATGGAACTGATCTCGATTTCTTTTGAAATAAACCTCCTTTCGATCCTGGTCTTCAGCCATGGAACTGGTCTCAGTTTCTTCTCATCAAGTTCTTCTATTGACAAGGAATGCCATCTGTGATGGTTTTCATCAAACTTCTCAATGAGATTTATTGGGGAGATGTCGTTTGATGGAAAAATGTGCTTCATCATATTTCTCTTCGAGACTTCTTCGGAGAGATGCTATAGGATGAGTAAAAATTTGATGTCACTTACTGGGAGGACCGTTTTATAGCGAGCGATTTTTGTCAGTGACGCGGCCACCTTATCGCTGGGTTTTCCTCACCGCAATGGTAGGAGGGGGTGCTACTTTCTGATTTCTTATTTACCCCATGAAGTTGGAAGGGAAAGGGAAGCTATCTAAAACTAACCTTGCACACGAATGTTTAACTGAACAAACGTTCAAAAGAGATTCGGGGAGTCAGGGTCAGGTTATACAATGGGGAGTTGTCAATTACCCATCCTATATATGGTTATCCATAGGATATTAGCTTTAGGTTTCGCTTTGTACTTGATAGTGTTTATCCGTTAATGGGTTGGGAAAGTTTCTTGGGAAATATAAGTGAGTGAGTGAGTTGATGTTCGGGTGTTTTTGGTAAGGTACTAGACCTAAGTTTTGATTGATATGAAGGTACTGGACCTAAAGTTTTTGATTAGTATGCTCGCTAAGATTTTGCAATCTTATGCCTACGTATTCCCGTTTAAACAAAATAGGGAAATCAGAGCAATCGTAGTTCCCCCTATTCTAAGGGAGGAAAAAGATGTGTTGGTGTCTTGTTCAAAACCCAAGATTGAAGCTAAAAGGTTTTAACTGAGAGAGAATTTGTCATCTCTAAAAAGGGATTGTTGATTTTTGTGTGCCTTGATCAAAGCCCAAGGTTGAAGCTAAGAGGTTGATTGACTCCACTAGGGGAAGTCTTTATACAAAGCCTAAGAGGAGGCTAGAAATGACTGACTTAATAAGAGAATGTTTTTATCTGTCTCATACAAAGCCCGAGATTGAGGCAAAAAAGAGACTGACTCTTTGGGGGATATCATTATACGAAGCCTAAAAGGACGCTAAAAGCTTGACTATCCCGGGGAAATTTTTCTATCTGTCTTGTACAAAGCCCAAGATTGAGGCTAAAAGGGATTTTTACTCCGTCGGGGAGATTTGTATGTGTCTTGTACAAAGCCCAAGATTGAGGCTGAAACGAGTTTGACTCTTGCTGGAGAGTATTATCTGTCTTGTACAAAGCCCAAGATTGAGGCTAAAATGAGTTTGACTCTGCTTGGGAAAGATGTTGGTCCCAAGCTTAAGAGAAGGTTATGAAGATTTATGTCTTGTACAAAGCCCAAGATTGTAGCTGAAAGGAGACTTTACTGACTAGACTGAGGATATTTTAGGTATCTCGTATAAAGCCCAAGATAGAGGCTAAATAGGTTGACTCAACAAGAGGGTCTGAAAAGGTGATTGACTCAACGAGAGAGTCTAAAAGGGTGAGTGACTCAACAAGAGAGTCTGAAAGGTAATTGACTGAACAAGAGAGTCTGAAAAGTAATGGACTCAACAAGAGATTCTGAAAAGTAATTGACTCAATAAGAGAGTCTGAAAAGGTTAGCTCAGCTGTGGAGAATCATTGTACAAAGCCTAAGAGGAGGCTGATTATGCTGAGGAAAAGTCATTATACAAAGCCTAAGAGGAGGCTATCTTTTGCCGGGGATAATTGAGATCACGAGGTAGGTCCACATGGGGGAATCAACTCTTGCAGAGGATTGCAGAAGAGTTGGGGTATCAGATACCTTGAGGTTCTGATTTGGGATAGTGTTATACTGATGATAAACTAATCCTGGGTTAGGGATTTTTAGGAGAGAGACTGGGTATTAGCTCTGGTAGAGATTGATCCCGAGTAACCGGGGTTTCTCCCTGTATTTGTAGGGAACTTGAGAATGTCTTTGAGACTCAAGGGGATTAGACTGTCCAAGTCTACTGGCGTGGAAGAGTTTTATCCTTTGTATGATGCCCAAGAGGAGGCACGGGTATTAAGGGATGAGAATCAACCCTAAAATCCGATATTTGAAACTGGAAAGACTGCTCTAGCAAAGGATGACTAAGTTTTTTCTTATACCTTTAAGAGGTCGTCAAGGTCCTTGTATTAAGCCCAATAGAAGGCATGTGAACTTCTAAGAAGCCGTAGGGTCTTGTACAAAGCCCAAGAGGAGGCGGGGATGCTTTTAGGAAGCCCATGGGTCTCAAACCAAGAAAAGTTCAAGAAATACTATTCACCGAGAATAGATCATTTAGTGAAAGTTTGAAGGTTTGAAGAAACTCAAGAGATGCTATTCACCGGGAATAGATCAACTATGGGGAGTATAATTCCTTTGACAATTTCTAAAGTGATAGCCTGAGAAAAGGTTCACAAAGAATACTGCCTTTCTCTTTGTTCCATATTGTTTAAGCCCAAGAGAAGGCAAGACTGTATCTGGAAATCCTATGGGGGATCTAGTTTTGTTGTATTTTAAAGAGTGACCAAACTGGCTTTACCTAGTTCTAGACCTAGTTGCCGGGGAAAACTCTAAATAACTATACTAGTATATATACAGATGATATATGACAAGTATTTAAAAGGATATGAAAGAAGACTAACCGTGCGCAGCTTCCCACAATACAGTTATATATGAAAGCGAGTAAATGAAAGCTGTTAAAACTTACAGGCGAGCAAGCTTCCATGCTGTATGGTTAGTTGTTCAAAGAAATTAAAGAAAGTTTTGATAACAACTGTATATTGAATCTAAATAAAAAATGAGTTTGTTTGAAAGGATTATTGGGGCTTATACTCAAAGAGAGGCCCAAGTTTTAATAGTGATTGTACCGTTGTTCTGAATATTGTATCGGGACTTATACAACGACTGAGGCCCAAAGAGGTTTATTTACAAAAGGGTTAGGTCTTACACTCTGATAGAGGACCAAAGAGTATTTAAAGAAAAGAAATGGGACTTATAACACGAGGGTAGGCCCAGATGATTTTGTTTTAAAAGGCGACGACAGCGCAGTGGTTTTGAAAATACAGTGGGACTTATACAATATCTGAGGCCCAAAAATTATTTATTTACAAAGGGGTTGGGTCATACACTCTCTCAAGAGGCCCAAAGAGGTTTTGAAAAAGAAAAGTGGGACTTACAACACGAGGGTAGGCCCAAAATTGTTTTTGCTCTGAAATGGCGATTGCGCCGAGGTTCTTTTAACGCCGAGGGACTTATACAATATCTAAGGCCCAAAGATTTTGGTTAAAAGGGAATTGGGTCTTACACTCTATTAAAGGCCCATGAGTGTTTGAAAAAGATTTGTTAGGGTGAACATCCAAGAAACCCTAATTTTTGAATTTAAAATGGCATTTTTCAAATATAATAAAAGATAAAATATCAATTATATTAAAAAACAAGTTGTACACTTTCGAAAATATTTTGGAAAATCAAGTTTAATCATATGAAAGCTTAAAATCCAATTAATTTTGAAAGATCAAAGTGTGAATTTCATTTAAAAAATGTTTAAAAACAATTAAAATGAAATTAATTACAAAAATTCTAATTATATTAAATAAATAATATAAATTGGATTTTTTTGTGGAATAAAATATTTTAACATTTTTATGATTATTTGCAAAAAGAACCAATAAAAAATGATTAAAAGTGAGAGAGAAATTAATTTTCCAAACCATTAAAAATAATATGAAAAATATTTAAAAAATGGAAAAAGTGGTAAAAAAAGGGTCTAGGGCGAGGGGGATTCGAACCCCAGACTTCAAGGTTGCAGTGCGCGCCTTCTACCACTGGGGTGGTGATACATCCGTGTATCAAAGCCACCCTAGAAATACATAAGGCATGCCTTGTTTTAGGCTTGGCCAAGGCAAGACAAGGTTTTGGACCAAAAACGTAAAGGCCTTAACTATCTCATTTCTCCATGGATTGGGACAAAATTTATATGCATCTGGCCTAGAATTTCCCAAGGAATCCAATGGTGGTGGTGGTTTTTTCAGATGAGGTACCTATTTAGAAACCCCATAGTGTTTTTGAAATAGGCCTATAATTGCATTTTCTATACTAACACATGGTACAGGCAAGAATTACATGGCAAATTGGTTCAAACACAACATATATAACATGTATGAGATGTTTATGATCAGTGGCCTTCAAAGCAATTCATAATTTAGAAAGTTCAAGTGATGATGCATTTACCTCTTGGAGCTTGTTGTGCAATCTGCCAAGTTTCTTGTGCCAGACATAATTTGACGCTTTGGACACTCTCAATTGATCCCTTATAAGCTTTTAGAATGGTTAGAACCAGTTGGAATCCTCAGGAACAAGTTTGAGCTCTTTCTTGCAAAAGGGGCAAAAGTGACCAATATGGCAACTCTCTCAAATGGTGTTCCAGATGTGGGGAACCATTTGGGACAGTTCAAGGATGATATTTGGAGTGTGTTTGAGGCTTTATCTGGTTTTGAAAGTGACTGAATCATGACATGGCTTGAAAAATGCAAAAAAGTCCAATTTTGAGGTTTTGAGAGGGGACTTTGTGATTTTGGTGTTACATGTCACATATGAGAGTTTGTGCAGCTTAGATATGACATATTGGATGTGTTTGGATCATGAGCTATGATGGAAATGCTTCCTAACTTAAAAACTCAGAGATACCTTGCTAAAGAACGCATTTTGGCCTAAAGAGAGGGATTTTGAGGAAAGCACCAGTTTGGTTGCTTTGGTGTACTCAAACTGAGCACAAATGAGCTCTATTTATAGTAAAGCAAGTTTTTTTTGCAAGCAATAGTGAATGTCAACTGCAGCAGGCCTTTGGCCAATGTTATGCAAAAGAAATCTCAAGTCTCCTCTAGCCATTGACTAGAGGTTAGGACACATGCCAATGGTTCTTTGATTCAGAGCTTATCCTTGACTCATTCAGTTAGGAATGTATCAGTCCATGCCACCTTGGTGTATCCATTAAATGCATTGCAACAAAATTGGAGTCTTGGCACCTTTTTAGCTCTTTTAGGTTTGGCATGCTACTTGTAGATTCTTGGACTTTAGAGGCTTGGAGATCAGATCATCCCCCTTGGATTTGATCCTCAGATGTGTCCAAATTGATGACAAGGCTTGGATTGATCAGATTTGGACAAATCGAGCAAAATGCACAAAATCTGCCAAATCTGTCTTGAAAAAATCAGTTCATGATGCCATGTTTCAAGGGTTGTATCTCCTTGATCAAATGGAATTTGGAGATGATCTGGTACTTGTTGGAAAGCCCTCATGGAATTCTTTAACTTTGATGTCCACCCCTAACCCTGGTTTGACTTGGATCAAGGTGAAAAATGTCCCTACATTTTGGAAAAAGTAAGGCAGATTCTGACTTAGTGAAAATTTCACTAAGTGTTGGAAAAATGTCATTTTCATGTTTTCATCCATTTTGATCACTCCATAACTTAAAATCCATGAGGAATTGGAATGAGCTGTAGTTGAAGCTTTTATAGTATGCCATGAGAGCTACAAATCCAGCTTTGGACTATACAAAATGGTTGCTTGGATCTCAAGTTATGGTCCTTGGAAGTTGGTACCCTAGCCACTTTGTTCCATAACTTAGAAAAATTCTAAGTTTTTTATGGTTACCCCTTTTACAAGTTAACTCACTTTCTTTGATTTTTCTTGATGAATGATGATTCCAATCACATATTAACATTGTTTTAGGGTCAAAGAACCAAAATTGTGAAAAATTCCAAAAAGTCAAACTTGATTTTATGCACAGTTGACTTTTTATCGGATGAAATTCAAACTGTGCGATCCTTTGTGAAATCAAGTTCTTGACCTAAATCAAACTTAATGGGAATATTCCATAGGTGTTATAGGGTGTATTGAATCATGTCCCAAGGTTTTGGGAGCATGTCTGGGTCAAAAGTCAAAGGTATAGTTGACTTTTCCCTCGAAACCCTAATTGTGGTCCAGATGAAATTGAAACTTGTGGATCAAGCTTCTTGGATCAATCCAATGTTGCAAATGGATCAATGTAGTGTATTGGAGACCCTCAAATCATGTCTTGAGGTCTTGGCTCATGTTTTGTCCCAAAAGTTAACTTAGGGGTGAATTAGGTCAAGAAACCCTAATTCCTGATTTTTTTGTGAATGCATCCCCTGAGGCTAAATTGACTTGATGATTAGGTTCATAAGGTCCCTTGGAGTATCTTGGGTTGTGCTTTGAAGAATTGGCTCATGCCCAGAGAAAAAAATTTCATCTGGAGGCCTCAATCGACCAAAACCCTAATTTGGTGACACTGGCGATCTCGAGGCTTGATCCACTTGGAATGTTGCAACCTTGTGCTTGATTCTTGATGTGGGAGTCCTCTTGATCCTTTGTGGATGTTTGAGATGTTATACAAGTTGAAGATCATGTCATTCCTTGATTGATCCTTTGTCTAAGTGCTCTGAGAGAGATTGAAACTCTAATTCTTGATTGTGGTGAATGCTCAAACATCTCTGAGGATATTTATGGGACATTAACGTGCATCCATATTGTGAGGATGAATGGCACAATAATGGGAAATCTTAGTGGTCAAAATTTGGGGTATGACAGATGCCCTTATTTAATCTTCTTGGACCCGAAGGTGTGAATGACGAAGGTATTCGGGCATTCGGGGTACAAGAGGATTAAATATCGGAATACCCGAAATTTTGATGGTGGTTATGAATGGCAGTTTGCTCATCCATCTTCTTTTGCTAAGCAATGATGCTTTAGAAAAGGTGAAAACTTCCCCTCGATCCTGGTCTTCAACCATGGAACTTGTCTCAATTTCTGATATAAACTTCCCCTCGATCATGGCCTTCAGCCAAGGAACTGGTCTCAGTTTCTGAAATAAACTTCCCCTCGATCCTTGTCTTCAGCCAAGGAACTGGTCTCAATTTCTGAAATAAACTTCCCCTCGATCCTGGTCTTCAACCAAGGATCTGGTCTCAGTTTCTTTTGTCAATAAACCTTCTTGACAAGGGACGCTATTTGTAGCGGTTTTCCTCAAACTTCTCATCGAATTTTCTGGGGGAGATGCCATTTGATGGGAAAAAGTTTTGATGTCAGACTTCCTGGGAAAACCCATTTGTCTGAGTTATAGAGTTGTACAAACTTCTCTGTTGGAGATGCCATTTGTCGACTCTACTGGGGAAAACGAGGCTCTTGAGGGACTGTTTCCTGCTTGGGGATATTACATCATACTTTTCCCCGAGATCTTCTCGGAGAAATGCCATGTGATGTAACCCAATTTTGAGGTGCTGATGACTTCATTAACATTGACTCTCTTGGAGAGAAAAATCAACGTGTTGATGAGAGTCTTTAGTTGCTAGGCTTTCTCTGGGGATTTTCCTTAATCCTGGAAAACGAAGATATCATCTTCAATGGCGAAGAGTGATATTTGTCGAAGGTCTTCTTGCTTTTCAGAGGTTCAAGTTATCAAAATGGTCGAAGACCGTCTCCATCCCAGAAATAAACTGGGGAGAAAGGTGGTTCAGACAAAACACTCCCTGACGAGGAAAGAACTGACAACTCGAGTGAGAAGAGGACTTTTATCACTTGGGGATAAGACTGACCAGAGTGATAGTGATGCAATATGAATATGCATGTGAATCAATTATGCATGATGTATGTATGTTTATGCTGACAAAACTGATGCGACATACAGACTAATAGATGAACACGACTGGATACTCGGCCACTGCAGGGGACGAAGAAATACCATTTGTTCCAGATAGCAATTCTGCCTTGCTTAGGAGAGATAGTCCCTGTGGGGAAAACCGTTGGTCGAGCTTAGGAGATAAGAACTCTGTCGGGGATGTCCGATGGAATATTCGCATCTGACACAGCTGGTCCTTCATTCAGGCGCCCTGGCTTAGAAGGAGTACTTTAATTCTGCACTTTGAGGTTCGCTTACTTCTGGGGAAGCGATCGATGTTCTTTTGATGTTTAACAATCAAAATAAATTGCCATCTTTATTTTAAAAGCAGAAAAAATTTGACAAGTAAATTCATTTTTGTTTTATTTCGAGAATCGTTAATCATGTTAAAAATGTCATTCTGTAAAGCTAAAACAAATAAGAATTACAAACAAAAGCATTAAGGCTCAAATTTTATTGATAGGATGGAAATCAGCCAAACGTGTGATTCCATGGAGTATTTACAAAGTTAGAAAATGGTAATTTAAGGGAAAAGGGCTACATTGAAACATAAAGACCGATATCCTTCTACCAACTTTGAATTCTGGACATCCTGACTGCCGCTGGGGGATTTGCCCCTTTGTTGGACGTAGTTACTTGCCATTAATCCCTAATTTTTGCCTGGATTGTGCTTTGAGATTTGCAATCCATCGGGATGATTTTTGATTATGTCTCTAATTTTTGCCTGGACCGCCCTTTCGGGTTTTCAATCCACCGAGACGTTTTTTATTTTATTTTATTTAGGCGAAGTATTTCTTGACTACGTCAACATTTGTGGGGTAGGTAAATTCCGCTCCATCCATGGTTGTAAGTCTCAAGGCACCGCCTGAGAAAGCTTTCTTGACCACATAGGGGCCATCATAATTCTGAGTCCATTTGCCCCGAGAATCAATGAGAAATGATTGTATCTTCTTGAGCACAAGGTCTCATTTCCTGAAGACGCGAGGTCAGACCTTTTTGTCAAACACCTTCTTCATTCTTTGC
This sequence comes from Lathyrus tuberosus, assembly GCA_022829125.1. Taxonomy (NCBI): domain Eukaryota; kingdom Viridiplantae; phylum Streptophyta; class Magnoliopsida; order Fabales; family Fabaceae; genus Lathyrus; species Lathyrus tuberosus. The sequence goes on along the minus strand of JALAZF010000052.1, from coordinate 77,468 downwards.
TGATACAACTGACCATGGCATAGTGCCATTATTTTCTTTTCTTCGATCAAATTTAGTTCATCGTGTCGACTTTGACACCATTCAGCCTCTGTTAACTTAGCTTCCATCAATACCCAGATTGATGGGATCTCTACCTCTATGGGGAGCACTGCCTCCATGCCATATACTAGAGAGAAAAGGGTTGCCCCTGTTGAAGTACAGACAAATGTACGATAACCGTGAAGAGCAAAGGGTAACATCTCGTGCCAGTCTTTTTAGGTTACAACCATCTTTTGAACAATCTTCTTGATGTTTTTGTTAGCTGCTTCTACCGCTCCGTTCATCTTGGGTCGGTAGGGAGATGAGTTATGGTGTTCGATCTTGAACTCAGCACACAACCCTTTCACCATCTTATTGTTCAAGTTAGATCCATTATCGGTAATGATCTGGCTTGGAACACCATAACGGCAGATGAGATTGTTTTTGATAAAAGGGACCACGACTTGTCGGGTTACATTGGTGTACGATGCTGCTTCGACCCATTTGGGGAAGTAGTCAATGACTACTAGGATGAACCGATGTCCATTTGAAGCCTTGGGTTCGATATTGCCAATCATGTCGATTCCCCATATAGAAAAAGGCCATGGGGAAGAAAGAACTTTGAGATGCGTTGGCGGTACATGGATTTTGTCTGAGTATATCTGACACTTATGACACTTCCTCATGTACTTGTAGCAATCAGATTCCATTGTCAGCCAATAGTACCCTACTCTTAGAATTTTTCTCGCCATTGTGTGTCCGTTGGCGGTACATGGATTTAAAATTCATGAAATTAGAATTAAAAAATAGGGAAAATTAGTTTAATGTCTATGGATGCTATATGAATTTTTATGGAATTATTTAATGTGTTTTAGTATTTTTAAAAGAAGAAAATCAAACAAGTAACAAAAAAGAAAATAAAAATGTAAAGAAAAGAGTGCAGGGGGTGCAGCGTGAGTAAAAAACAAGTTAAAATGAAGATTGGGCCCAGAACATGGGGGTGTGAAAAGCATTTGAGGTTCAGTCCATTAAGGCGCGTGTTTGTGTGTGTTAAGGTGCATTTCAGTTAACATGTGATTCTATCATAGCCACACAATCATGTCAACCAAGATCAATCATTAAAGTATGCTAATCAAATAGTCCATAAGGCAAGCACATGATAATTCTCCTACACGCACGCACACACAATCAATTCAGAGAGCAAAAGAAGTCACGTGAGTTGCAACACCCTCATTAATGTGTTGGCAACGTATTAGACGTAGGATCAAATGAATCAAACGGCCGTGATTTAAACTGGATCTTAAAACCCTAGACGAACCTCACCGGCCGGAGAAGGACCTCCGGTCATCTTCTCCGGCCACTCTCCGGCGACTGCAACCTCAAAACCTCCAGAAATTAATAAAAATATACCATTCGAAAGAGGAACTCACGTACATCACGAATCCACAAGTATTTTTCACATATCAATCACATATAAAGAGAATCGAAGAGATAAAAATTGCCCTAGGTTTTGAATCTACACCTCTAAGAGGCCTATCAACTAGCCGGAGATGAATAATGCTTCTATTAAGCTAAAAACAACAGAAAAACAAGCTAAAACAACATAAATTCGTGCAATAAAGTTGGAGAAATTAGAACCCGAACTTTGCAGAAACTTGAATCAAAAGAAAGCCAGAGATGCTGCCTTGAATTCTTGAGCTCTAATGTGGCTAAATAAAGGCTATGGAACTTGAGATCTTGAAGAAAATAGAATGAGATTCCAACTGAACCGAAGATGCAATTGATGAAGTGAACTTAATCTTCCATGTTCTTGCTCACTGATAAACCATTGATGGAGAGAGTGATGAATAGATGAAGATGATGATGAGATTGTGCAGAGAGAAAGAGTTTCAGAGAAGAACTTGAGAATGAGAGTTTGTGGAATGTGAGAGAATTCGAGCAAAATGAAGTGTTGTTGTTAACTTTGTGAGCAAGGGAGCTTATATAGGTTGAGTTAGAAGTTAACCAGTGTGGTTGACAGTTAGGCAATGAGTTAACTGAGTTGGGTTAAATGAGTTTCATCTGACTAAATGAGTCATGTTAGTTATTGGCACGGGCTAATGAACTTGGTTATGGTGTGGAGAGGTTTATGAAGTTTAGGGTAGAATTTAGAAAAGAGAGGTGGTGATGTGTTGCTGCAGAAACTTGTTGAACAAGTTTGGCATTTCCTTTTTCATGTATGGTGAAGCATGGCATGTCATGTGTAAGAAGGATGGTATGTTCAAATGAGGAAAAGAGTGGTGTGGGAGCATGCATGGAAACTGATGTGAATTAACAACAACAATGTAAAAAACATGCTATTCTTGGCAGCTATGCATGTAGTGGAAAGTTGGGAGTTTGAGGGTGAATATCTCTATGTTCATGGCATGAAATCATGAGTTCTAGATGGCTATGGAAAGATGGTACATCATAGAACAACATTGGTGTGAATTTTGGATTGAATAGAGGTTTGTAAGATGGTGTAAAATGGTTTGAAACTCAAGTGTGCACAACTGACTTCATGGGCGCGTGACCTGGTAGGCTGGCATGGTATTATGACTAGTGAATTTCAGCATGAAACCATCAACTTTGGACTTCTATAACTCATTCATAACTTGTTCAAATGGAGAAATGTCCAACATTAAAGTTGAAGAGGACATTGAGATGAACAACTTTGATGTTCCATATTTTTTCATTTGGAGCTTCCTTCAATGAGAAAAATGGATTGACATTTGGCACACCAAGTGTTTGATGAAATTATGGCCTAGAGGCCTGAACTTGCCTTGCCATGACTTGGTTTTTGCCTTGGTTTTACCAAACTTTGATTGATCACAACTCCCTCAATTTTGATCCAATGGAGGAGTTTTTTTATATGGATTTTAAGCTTAGAGTGTGAACTTTAATTGGCTCCACTTGGGCCTGGAGTTTGGAGCTTTTATCTTGAAGAAAGAATGCCTTAAAGTGCAGTGCAAAATGGTTTAAAACTTGCCATTGTTGGAAACCCTAAATTTCCAAAAGAGGAAACTTTGTGCATTTCTTGATTTTTAATGATTCCTCCATCATTTCTTGATCAAATCTTGTCCAATGAACATATGTGACTTGAATTTCATGAATTTGACCTTAAAAGTCAGGAGTTGACCCTTTTTTACTACACAATTGATTTTTTCCCCAATTTCTTGATTCTCAAGCAACTGACCAATTGAACCTCTTCTGAAATGAACCAATGAGCAATCTTTCATCCTTAGATACTTAATATCATGTGGAAAACAATGAGATCAAGTTTGAACCAAAATTTCATCAGGAAACTGCTTGAATTACAAACCCTAATTTGGATTGTTTGATAGGAGATGATGCACTGTCCAATCTTCTTGATGAATTCCCATCTTCCCATGACTTATGGGATCAATTGGGATGATATATGATGTAAGAGACCCTTGAGGTTTGTTTGAAGACCCTTGGCTCTTGTTCTCTTGCTTTGGATGATCAATGCTCTGAAAATCAACTGATCACATGCCCTTATGTGATATGCAATGCAATGCTTTATTTTTCTATGCTTGAATGGAATGCAAATGAAATGAAAGCACATGCTAAATGATATGAAATATGAGAGGGAAAATTTTGGGGTATTACAATCACCAAATGAATTTGAGGGCAAGAGTTGCCTTTGTATTTTTCAAAGTCAGGCACCTTGAATTTATGCGGTATCTTTACATTAGGGACCAAACAGAGGTCGGCGGCATCCTTTCCGAATAAGTCTTGACCGCGAATGGCATGCAGTTCCTTCTGCATTTCCAAGAATTGTTCCTGCAACTCATTCATCTTTTTGTAAACGTCTTCGTTTCCACCAGAAGTTGCTTATGGAATGTGTCCTTCCGAGACAGTGTGTACTGATCAGTCACCATTTGTGCTATGTATTTCATTATTTAATCATAAATGAGTCAGGAAAACTGTGTGAATTTGAGTATATTTTAGTAGTAATTAGGTTTGTTTTGATTATGTTACGTGTGTCATTAATTATAAGTTTCTCAAGGATATTTTACGCTTTTGGTATATCAGCTGGTCAATTACAGGTTTAGAAGCTCAGAGGATCGAGCATTGGATGCAAAACCAAGCCGAAGTGAGAAAGCGGAAGAAAAATGCAAAAATTGACAACGATGCTGCCATTACGCGTAACACTTCAGCTGTTACATGTAAGGCCCTCATCAATATGCGTATGGTACGCAAACGAGCAGAGGGGTGGCAAAAAGGGAGGAATTCAAGGTCTCTGCCCTTACGCGTAACAGTTTAGGCATTACGCGTAAGGGCTGGCGAGCTGGCTGGCCCATGATGCTTTACGCGTAGAGATTTGGCACGTGAACAGGCCATTACGCGTAACAGGTACTGCATTACGCGTAATGAGGCCCAAAATTGCTGAAAGCCCAGAATTTGGCTATTTAGTCCCAGAACGCGATTTTTCAAGGGTTGGATGATTTTTCAGAGAAGAGAAGCATTTTCGAGGCGGAGACCTCAGGATTTCAGATTGGATTCGTATTTTCAAGAGTGTTTCACTATTGAAGATTGATTCCTTCCAATTTCTGTAATGACAACACTTTCTTCGTTGATTTTTATTTCGGTTATGAGTAGCTAAACCCCCCATTGCTAGGGGATGACCCTGATTCTGATTGTAATGATTTCGTTTTATTGATGCAATGACAATTTTAGTTTCGTAATCATTGATTTGTTCTTATTACCGTTCTTAATGCTTCAATCGTCGGAAAAACAGATGCTGAACCTTTGTGAATAATTTGAGCTGGACAACTGTTATTTGTTGATCTGAGTAAGAACATCTGATAATAAATATTACCTAGGACTAGGGATACTTTATCTTAATCGGAAATTCTTGTAATTTGCATGCTTAATCATAATCGTAATTGCCTATGGACATAGTAATTTGGTTATGTGTTCAAAGATCTTTTCACTAAGGACTTAGGATTAGATGCCCTAGAGGACCAGTAATCAACTGTTATGAAAAATATTATTGCGCCGGTAAGTCGAAATTGTTACAGGAAGAATCATTCACCAAACCCTAGTAATTTACTCATCTCTGTCTATCGTTTAACAATTTTACTTGCTTTCTTTATTTGCAATTTTTAGTCATAATTTTACCAAACCCCAAAAACCCCCAAGGCTTTTTGTTTAATTGAAATTGTCTCCGAACTCTGTATCATCAAGCAGTCCTTGAGATTCGATACTTGGGATTTTCCCATTATTACTACAATAGGCAGAATAATACACTTGCTATTTTTCCTATCATGTACCACTGGTTGTGGTATAGACATCACAACGGTGACTCTTGGCGCTTCAGTAAGCTGAAGTTTGTAACCTTCAGGAGTTTTTGTTGTAACCTTTGCATCTTAATTTTCTCGAAGTCTGTAACCTTCAGGTCCAGCAGTTCCTGCTATGCCTTCTGGGTTTTCAGTTACCGGTGGGATATATCCTTTAGGTATAAAGCTGAAAGGCATGCCTCAGGGGTGACCCTTAGGCATGTTGTGCCGAGGATGATGATCATGTGTCTCCAATATGGGTGTAGATGTAATCTCTGTGATCACAGTCCTTTGATGCTGTTGTTCCTGGGCTGCTTCCAGGGTTTGCAGGTTGCTGTGAAGTTTTTCCAAACTTTCATTTAGAGCGTCGATTTCTTCTCTCAGCTCTCTGTTCTCTTCCTCGAGATCGTCCATTTTCTTTTGTCGATTGGCCCGAGTATTGTACGAATGAGACGGTTTGACTCTAGGATTGTAACATATATGTGAGAATCAAAAATAACAAATCCGTTATGTGAGAATGATGAATGATATGCAAAGACATATTTTTTAGTTTTTGTTTTTCAAAAAGAAACTTTAACAATTAGATTGCAAATATCACACAGTGGGGGAGACCCCTTTTATTGAATTCGAAAGATTGCAGTATTTTACAAAGAAAAGTACAGTATTTTACAAAGTGCTGTAAGGAAAATGCCTAAGCTCATGGATCCTAAGTTCTCTCTGAAGAGAGCTCAGATGCTGGTTCCTGTATTTTCCTTTTCTTTAATCGGGCCTCTTCAGCCATTGTCGGGTCGACGATCCTTTACCAAGTGAAAGGAGTGAGTAAATTTTTTCGGTCTTCCTGACTTTCCATAGCATGCTGCTCTAATATCTCAATCAGAGCATCCTTCTCCTTTAACAGTTCCTGAATCTTGGTACATTCCAAATTAAGGATCTGGTATTTGTTCTTCCAAGAGTTCTTCTCACGTTGGACTTTGTTGAGAGCGTCCTGGAGTTTTTACGCATCAGACATGAAATAAAGGATAGATTCCTTTAATGGAAAAACTTCTTAAAGAGGGTAAGGCATCCTCAGCTTGAGGGATCTAGTTTTCACCCAGTGGAGATAAGGTTCCATGGAGGTACAGTTTGGTCTTCCCAAAGACTCTCTCCCTTTCATGTGAATATATTGCCAGGCATGCACTATTTCTTTCTTCAGTGCCCTGTCATTTTCTCCTTCCTTGAAGAAAAGACCTTCCAGATGAACATTATGTAGGATATTCTTCATCGGGTATCCGAGTTGACGACGAGCTAAAAATCCGATTGTACCAAACTATGTCAGAATTGGTAAAAGACATAATCCTCTGTGACCAACGTAGAGTACTCTTGTGATCCCAAAAAGCAGCAGACTTGGGCAAGTGGGAAATAAACCATTTGTAGAGTAAGGGTACACAACATATGAGCATCCCTCCACTGTACAAGTTCCTTAAATGTAAAGAATGATAAGCATCTGCGAGCAAGGTTGGTACGGGGTTTCCAATTAAGAATATCTTAATAGCATTGGTATCGACGAAGTTGTCAATGTTGGGAAAGAGGAATAACCCATATATGAGCAGAACAAAGACGTCTTCAAAGGCAGTTATGTTTCCTATACTGGCAAAGTATAGAGCTTTCTCCATCAGGAATTTAGCCGGTAAACCCTGGATTCCATCTTTAGTGGTTATGTGAGTCCTAACTTCTGACTCATCCAAAGAGATTGCTCTAGCAATGGCCCGATCCTTTGGAATTTCTTCCAGTCCAGAAAATGGAGCTTGATTAGTGATAGTTAAATCAATCAGGTGGGAGTACTCTTCCAATGTTGGTGCGAGTTGGTAATTCGGGAAAGTAAAGCAGTGGTAAACCTGATCGTAGAACTGTACCAGTGTAGACAGGATTCCTTCAACCACGTTGACCCTTAACAGAGACAACAGTCCTCCGTGCTTAGCTCTGAAAGCCTCGGGATTGGTAATCATCCTTCCCAATTTCCTTAAGTCTTCTAGTTTCGGAGCCTTGAAGGTGTACTTGTGCGTTTATCTTCTACCGAAATCCATAACGCAACCTCTGATATTTGCAATTATTGTTTTAGTTCTTTTGAAAAAAAGATTTTTTTCTTGTTTGAAAAGAGTTTTGTAATGAATGCATGAATGCAGCAAATAAAAACATTGGAAAACATGGGTTTAAGGGTTCAACGTCATGAGCATGGAGTCATGGCTCTACCCATCCCAAAGGTTGTACTATTTTGGTCAATTTTTGTACCTGTAGAACGGGTTCTAAAAGGTTCCCAAAATCATTGACCCCTCCTAGGGATGTTAACAGCAAGCTGATTCACTCGAGCGAGCTGTAATATCTTAGGATGAACCTCATTTGAGTGTACTATCGCGTATCAACTATTCCCGATAGTCACCGCACTACCAAATGGCCATGTGGTTAAATGTCTACTAAATCCTCAGGGTCATGGGTACCGCACTGGGATAAATGATGCTTTCATGACAATCGGTCGTTCAACATCAATATTTCCACACGGGTACCTCGCCTGATTCGGTGGACTGCCAAGTTAGCTTGGTCGGGATTCACTCCCTATAAGCGTCTCCCAGATATGCCACCACTTATCTTAATGTTCTCTAAAACTTTCCACATGCGTATTAATCGCATTCCCAGTTAACAGAAATTTAAACATGGGTATCAAGTAGTATGACAGTAAATGATATATATATATATATATATATATATATATATATATATATATATATATATAGTAGAAAAATAAATGCCAAGCAAAGCTATACCTCTTAGGAACTCTAATCCTAGAAGACTCCCCAGCAGAGTCACCATTTTTCTGTAGCGTGCAATTTTTGTCGGTGACGCGACCACCTTATCGCAATGGTTGGAATTAGGTTCTACTTTCTAATTTCTTATTTATCCTATGGAACTGGAAAGGAAAGGGAGGCTATCTAAAACTAATCTTGCATGCAAATGTTTTCTTTAACAAATGCTAAGAGATTGGAGGTCGGGGTCAGGTTATACAAAGGGAAGTTGTCAATCACCCAGTGTATATATGGTTATCCATATACCTTTTATGGCATGTTTTTCTATTGGTTTAAATACTTTCTGGTGTTTATCTATTGTGGGTTGGGAAAGTTTCTCCTTTGGGAGTGTTGAGAGAGTGTTTTTGTTGTTTTCGGGTTTTTCGTTGTTTTTGGGAAGGTGTTGGACCTAAAGTTTTTGATTTGTGTGCTCGCTAAGATTTCACCATCTTATGCTTACGTATTCCCGTAAAGAAAACAGGGAAATCAGAGCAATCGTAGTTCCTCCTATTCTATGGGAGGAAAAGATATCTGGTGTCTTGTTTAAAGCCCAATATTGAAGCTGGAGGTTATTTGTGTCTTGTTCAAAGCCCAAGATTGAAGCTAAAGGTTTGACTGAGAGAGAATTTGTCATCTCTAAAGGGATATATCTCACCTGTTTATCACAGTTATTGAAGGATTGGTTATATAAAGGGGGATTACTTTAACTAGAATGTATGGAATCCAGCAATGCCATAGTTTCCTTTATAAGGGAATTGTCCTGAAGGATGAAACTTTAACTCAGTGTAGAGCAATGCCATTTTTCCTTAGGAGTCTTCCATGCTAAGAGAGGGACATTGGCTTGGATGTAAATAATCCAGAGGCTTGCCACTTACAGCAATTAGATGAAAGATGATTTTTGACCAGGATAAGAGAAGGACCACAACTTGGATTTTTGAAACAATAAGTGTGACACTTACAACAGTTATCTGGAATTAGGGTTTTTTGTTTGTCTGTTTTGATATGTGATGTACAGAGAAATGTCTTCCTACAAAGAGAACTCTTGATATCCTCTGAGGGGATGTTGATTTTTGTGTGCCTTGATCAAAGCCCAAGGTTGAAGCTAAAAGGTTGGCTTTGTTTAGGGGAGTTTTATATTTATCTTGTAGAAAGCCCAAGATTGAGGCTGAAAAGAGATTGACTCCACTGGGGAGGTTTTATCAGTCTTGTACAAAGCCCAAGATTGAGGCTGAAAAGAGATTGACTCCACTGGGGAGGTTTTATCTGTCTTGTACAAAGCCCAAGATTGAGGCTAAAAAGAGATTGACTCCACTGGGGAAAATCATTATACAAAGCCTAAAAGGAGGCTGGTTGGGTAAATTCTTATATGAAGCCTAAGAGGAGGCTGGCTTCTGCTGAGGATTGTTGAAATCCAGAGACAGGTCCCATATGTGTTGGGGAATCAACTCTTGCTGGGGATTGAAGAAGAGTTGAAATATCAGAGACCATGAGGCTCTGTTAGGGTTCTATTGATGGTAAATTGACCATGTCTGGATTTTTTAAGGTGAAGGTTAAAGATTGAGTTTGAAAACCTATGGAGGTTTTGACTCTGCCGAGGAGTAGTGTGTTGATGAAATGATCAGGGTTTCTTCCTGTGCTTTTAGGAAACTTGAGGGTTTCTTTGACATCCAATAGGAGATGAGACTTTCCAAGTCTACTGTTATGAAGAGGTTGACTCTTAGCTGGAGAATGATCTTTGTATGATGCCCAAGAGGAGGCTGAGAATGTCCAAGTCTACTTATATGAAGCCCAAGAGGAGGCTGAGGGTTTAAGGGATGGAGATCAACCCTAGAATGGTTAGATGTTTTGGAATTCTGACTCTCTAGAGGATTGAACTAGTAAAGATGACTAGTTTTTGTCCTATACCTGTAGGAGGTCTTCAGGTCCTTGTATAAGCCCAAGAGGAGGCTAAGAACTTCTAAGAAGCCTGTGGGTCCTTGTACAGAGCCTAAGAGGAGGATGAAGATGCTTTTAGGAAGCCTGTGGGTCCAAGCCTAAGAAAAGTTCAAGAAAGGTTTCACCAGGAATAAGTCCTTTCTTTGCAGAACAGTTCTATGGTTTGATGAAATTCAAGAGAGGGTTCACCGGGAATTAATCCTCTCTTGGGAGATGAATTTCTTGTACTCATATATTTCGCAATTAGGACTGTCTTGAGAAAAGTTTCACCGGGAATAATGCCTTTCTCTGTTCTGTATTGTATAAGCCCAAAAAGAGGCAAGACTGTATCTTGAATTTCCTATGGGGAACTAATTTGACTGTGTTGAAAGAGTAACCACTGGTTTGACCTAAATCTAGACCTAACTGCTCGGGAAAATTCTAAGCAAGTATACACACACACACACACACACACACACATATATATATATATATATATATATATATATATATATATATATATATACAGATGAAATATATATAAACAAGTATATATTGAAGAAATAGTGGAACTTACAGTTGTGCAAGCCCAAGCATAGTAACTACAGCTGTATGGTTAGTTTTCAAGAAATTGAAGAAGTTTTGATGATACTTTGAATTTGAATTTGAACAAAAAGGAAAGTCGTTTTTAAAAGGAAGTTTGGGGTTTATACTCAAGGAGAGGCCCAGAGGATCTCTTTTGAAAAGGCGACGATCGCGTCGATAGTTTTAAAAACCACAGAGGGACTTATACAATGACTGAGGCCCAAATTATTGTTTTTACAAAGAGGATGGGTGTTACACTCTATTAGAGGCCCAAGAGTTTATATTTATACAAGAGTTGGGGCTTATAACTCAAGGAGATGCCCAGATGAAAAACAGTGATCGCACCATTATTTTGAAAATCGTGTAGGGACTTATACAATGACTGAGGCCCAAAAAAGTTTGTGTGTGACAAGGGATGGGTCTTACACTCTATTAGAGGCCCAAAAGTGTTTAAAGCTGAAGGAAAGTGGGACTTACAACCAAGAGGAGGCCCAAATGAAAAGTGTTTTGAAAACGGCGATCGCGCTGAGATTTTTAAAATCGTATCGGGACTTATACAATGACTGAGACCCAAAAATGGTTTATTTACAAAGGGGTGGGACTTACACTCTATCAAGAGGCCCAAAATTGATTAAAAACAAGTTTTGAGGGTGAAATGAATTTAAACCCTAATTTGATTTTAAAAATGTATTTTAACTTGAATAAAAATCATTAAAAATGATCAAAATTACCAAACACGTGTGAAAAACAAGTTGTAACCTTGGATTAATGTTTGAAATATCATATTTCATCCATAGAATGATTTGAAAATCATTTGAATTTTGAAATCAATGTGAAAATTTCATTAAAAAATGTTAAAGAACAAATATAATGAAATTCTTTACAAAAATTACAAATATATTAAATAAATAATATAAAATTTTATTTTTTTGTAGAATAAAATATTTTAACATTTTTGTGAATTTTGAAAAAAGAATCAACCAAAAATAATTAAAATAAAAGGAGAAATTAATTTTTAAAGTTGTAAAGAAATTTTGAAGAGAATGTGAAGAAATTAAGTGGTAAAAAAAAGAGATGGCCCTCCCAAGGTTTGAACCCACGCCCTTGGGGTGGAGGGTTTAAAATTTACCAACTGATCTATGTGCGTGTGGTGACAGAGAATGAGAGGGAGTGAGTAATATGTGAAAAATCCTGGACGAGGGGAATTCGAACCCCAGACCTTGAACACACTCACACACAAATACTAGTGTTTCCACTAGAGCGCAATGCCAATTCAGTATTATATTGGAAGTGAAATAATATATAGTAAGTTTGGTTTTGAAAATCTGAAAATGGCGCCATGGCCATCTTTTTCCTTGAACCATCATCAGAGTTGCAAAAGCAACTCTATCTCCTTCGTTTCTCAACCATTTTGGAAGATGTAAAAATGAAACTCGTTCGTTTTTTAACAAGGAATTGAATGGTTCTTTTCAATTTTATTTATTTTAAGTGTATCACGAGATACCATGCTATAATCAGATGAAACCTAAAAAATGCAAGAACTACATGAAATCTCATACACACAAGATAAATAGCAATTGATTGAGGGTTATCATTCTATGAACATCCAGAAACACATTGGTAACTTGAAAACATATTTATGATGCATGCATTATAGAGTTTGAAAGTTAAAGGCTTACCTCTGCAAGAAGGAATCAAATTATGTTGTAGAGGTGTTACAGAAGAGTTGTGAGGACTTGGACTGCTTCACTACACCTTATGGAGTGTGTTGAGATGCCTGACCTTGATTGGAGATGCTTGGATCACCTTGTGGTATCTCAACTGCAAATAGGCTTCAAGTGGAATTTGAGGTCTATGATTATGATGTTCCAGATGATTTATGAGTGTTTGAACAACTTATATATGATATATTGGATGTGTTTAGATCATAAGCTGTGTTGGAATTGCTCTCTAACTCAAAATTCGATGGTGACTTGCAAAATAAGGCATTTCTGGTTTTTTGAAAGAGATTTTGAGGAAAGCATATGTTATGGTGCTTTAGTGTACTCAAACTAACCACAAATGACCTCTATTTATAGTGTGTCAAGTTTGTTTTGGCAACAATAGTGAATGGTGGCTAGTACAGACCTTTGTCCAATGGTTTTCAAAAGGGATCTCAAGTCTTCTCTAGCCATTGACTTGGGTCAATCTTGCTGGCCTATGGTCTTCTGTTGCAGGGATAAGGCTTAACTCATTCAATTGTATTTGCCTTAGTTCATGCCACCTTGATGCATCCATTGAACTCTCCATGACAACTTTAAAGTTTTTGGTTTTTGCATCATTAGATATCACATGCATACATGATGATCTTTTGTCTTGGGAGACTTGTGGCTCAGAGATCTTTTGCTTTGATCTGATCCTTAATGTTTCTAGAAGGATTACAAGACTTGTAATTGTACAAATTAGCCAATTCGAGCAAATGACCTATAATCTGTCTTGGAAAGAAATCAGCTTTTGGCGCCATGTTCCAAGGGTTGTATCTTCCTGCTCAAATTGAATTTGGAGATGATCTGGTACTTGTTGGAAAACCCTCATGACTTAATTTAACTTTGATGTCCAACATTGGTCCTGGTTCAACTTGGATCAAGGTGAAAAATGACCTCAAAGTTAGTGAAAATCCAAGACAGATTCTGTCCAAAATTTTCACTAAGTGTTGGAAAAAGTGGTCATTTTCATGTTTTTGTGATTTTGATCAATCCATAACTCAACATCCATGAGGATTTGGAATCTTTTGTAGTTAAAACTTTTGAAGTATGTCATGTGAACTTTCATTTGAGCTTTGGATGGAAGAAAGAGGCCTTGTGGTTTGGGAGTTATGACCTTGCAAAGTTGGTACCAAATCACTTTTGTTCCATAACTTAGAAAATTTTAAGTTTCCTATGGTTTCCCCTTTTTCAAGTAACCTCACTTTTCTTGATTTTTCTTGATGGATAATGATAAAAACCATACATTAACATTGTTTTTGACTTAGGGGAGCCACATTTGTGAAAAAAATCAAAAAGTCAAACTTGATTTTGGGCACAGTTGAGTTTTTGTCAGATGAATTCCAAACCGTGTGATCTTCTATGCAATCAAGTTCTTGACCTAATTCAAACCTAATGGATGGATTTCATAGGTGTTTTAGGGTGTCTTGAATCATGTCCCAAGGTTTGGGAACATGTCTTGGTCCAAAGTCAAAGGTACAATTGATTTTTTCTTCAAAACCCTAATTGTGGTCTATATGAATTTGAAACTTGTGAATCAAGCTTCTTGGATGAATCCATTGTTGTAAATGGATCAATTTGGTGTATTTGAGGCCCTCAAATCATGTCTTGAGGTCTTGGTTCATGGCTTTCCACAAAAGTCAACTTTGGGGTGAATTAGGTCAAGAAACCCTAATTCCTGATTTTTGATGAATGCTTCCTCTGATACTATTTTAACTTGATGATTGGGTCCATGAGGTCCCTTTGAGAATTTTGGATCATGTTTTGAAGTATTGGCTCATGCCAAGATGAAAATTTTCATCTGGAGGCCCTGGTCGACCAAAACCCTAATTTAGTGACACTAGCGATCTTGAGGCTTGATCCACTTGGAATGTTGCAACCTTGTGCTTGATTCTTGACGTGGGAGTCATCTTGATCTTTTATAGATGCTTAAGAGGCTAGACAAGTTGAATATCATGTCCATTCTTTATTGATCATTTGTCTGAGTGGTCTGAGAGGGGTCAAAACCCTAATTCTTGATTGCAGTGAATGCTCAACAATCCTTGAGGAGATTGATGATTTATGATGGTACATCCATATTGTGGTAATGATCTTCACAATGACGGGAAATCTTGTGGTCAAAATATGGGGTATGACAGAAGGGATAGACTATACAAAAATCTTTGCACCAGTTGCCAGGTTAGAATCTATTCGTATTTTAATCTCATTTGCTGTAAATCATGACATTACTTTATATCAGATGGATGTAAAGAGTGCATTTTTTAATGGATATATTTTTGAAGAAGTGTATGTACACCAACCTTCTGGTTTTGAGAGTTCTGAAAACCCAGATTTTGTTTTCAAACTTAAAAAATCGTTATATGGTCTGAAACAGGCTCCCAGAGCTTGGTATGAAAGGTTAAGTAACTTTCTTTTGGAAAATGACTTTACCAGCGGAAAAGTGGATACAACACTCTTTTGTAAAACCTTTAAAATGACATTCTGATCGTTCAAATCTATGTTGATGATATTATATTTGGTTCTACTAATATTTCCTTGTGCAAGGAATTTTCTAAGTTAATGCAAGCTGAATTTGAAACGAGTCTGATGGGAGAACTCAGATTTTTTCTGGGAATTCAAATTGATCAAAGATCTGAAGGAACGTACATTCATCAGAGCAACTATGCAAGATAACTTCTAAAGAAATTCAACATGTCAGAAAGTAAACCTGCTAAGACTCCTATGCATCCAGCATGTATTCTGGAGAAAGAAGAAGTAAGTAAAAAGGTATGTCAGAAGCTATATCGTGGTATGATAGGATCTCTTCTGTATTTGACAGCTTCTCGTCCAGATATTCTATTCGGCGTATGTCTTTGTGCTCGTTTCCAATCAGATCCAAGGGAAACTCACTTAACTACTGTTAAGAGAATCCTAAGGCATCTTAAAGGAACAACTAACCATAGCTTAATGTATAAGAAAACATCAGAGTACAAGCTCTGTGGTTACTGTGATGCAGATTATGTTGGAGACAGATTTGAAAGAAAGAGTACTTCTGGAAACTGTCAGTTTCTGGGAAGTAACCTCGTCTCATGGGCAAGCAAGAGACAATCAATAATTTCTCTCTCAACTGCAGAAGCAGAATAGATATCTGCATACCTGTGCAGTACTCATATACTCTGGATGAAGAATCAACTTGAAGATTATCAGATACACTAGTGTAACATTCCTATCTTCTGTGATAATACTTCTACAATTTGTTTATCTAAGAATCCTATTCTACATTCTAGGGCAAAACATATTGAAATAAAACATCACTTTTTGCGTGACTATGTTCAGAAGGGTACTTTTCAGTTAAAATTTGTGGATACAGATCACCAGTGGGCTGATATTTTCACAAAACTCCTTGCTGAAGATAGATTCGTATTCATTTTGGAAAACTTATTTATCAAACCTTGTCCCGAATAAGATGATAATATTTTAATATGTCAGGCTACCAGAACATCTGATATAAGATTCTGATGACTAAGCAAAGTGTGTTATTATTTGTTTATTGACTTTCTGATTCATGATACTTCTACAAGTTAGAAAATGTCTTGATCAGAAATTAGTCCAGTCAGATACCTCTTGGCATTCTAGACATTGGAAACATCAAAACGTGATCTCTTGAAAACAAACAGCTATGATTATTTGTGACACGTGTCCAAAATCAAATCATATCTACTGTTGAAGAGACACCTCGAGCGTTGTGATTTTGTGAGACTAGGTTTCAAGTAATTATTTCCTATTACTCCTTAATATCACCAATCATGTTTAACACATTGGATTTGAAAATTTACTTGATAACTGTTTAAATCTTTACGTCTTTCTTCCTTGTTAGGCATTCATAAAGATGCATGTAAGACAAAGATTTCTTGGACCTTAACACTTGTCTTCCTTTCTTTATTCTTTGTCAGAATATGCCCTCTCATTTTCGAGTATACATTTATTTGTATTTATTGATTGATGTCATAATATGAATAACGTATACTGATCTATGATCTTTTGGAGGCTGATACACTCTTTCTTCATTCCTTATTCTTGTTTATATCCCTTGTATTGGAAATGATGAATTTCTCATCTCAATTCATCTAGTCTTTATTGCTATCACTCTTTGTTCTCTTTATATACCACACTTCTCCTCATAATTATTCATCTGTTTCTACTTGTTGTTCACACTTATCCTTCTTGCTTTCACCATGTCTATCAAAACCTTTGTTGGCAATGAAGAAATCTTGGAGGTCATTAATGAGAAAAGACCATGTCTCCCTAGACTAAGAGACGCAGGCATTTTCATTTCCACTAGCATATAAATCCAAGGATGGTCAGGATACTTTGCAATTCTGCATGGACCCATTTATCCTGTCATGATAAAAGAGTTCTGGAAATACGCACAGAATGGTGAAGACAACAATTTTGTTTGGTCTTCCATTTTCTGTGTTCCAGTCATCATAACACCTACCTCCATCGCCCAAGCCATCAATTGTGTTCAATCAGGGGTGATTGTTGATGACTTTCATCTGAACTTTTCCTTTGTTGAGGATCTCATTAGGATCCATGATGTGTCTTGACACAAGTATGAACCCTATAATCCTGAAGGACTTCTCCCTGATGAAAAGTTGTGGTTTCAACTACTTCTCACCAACTTTCGCCCCAGAGGATTGGCCAAAAGCACCTTGACTCATGATGATAAACTGTTTATCTATTTCATAATGTATAATGTCAGGGTGAATCTTCCACAAACCATCTTTAATCATCTGAAGAACTGTCTTGAAATCTCCAGAAATTAACATAAATCCTTCATACCTTATGGAAGAATTCTGTCTGAGTTATTCTACAGGGCTGAAATCATCACTTTAGCTAGAATACTTGGACCAGAAGATGCTACTGCTGAGGAAAGGTGTGAAAGGGTTGATGAGGTGGAGGATTTATGATATCTGGTTGGTATATGTTTCATCACTGTTGGTCTCTTGGTTGTTGGATGCTTGGTCTTTCTTCCGTTTATCATTGCCTTTCTTGTCTGTTGTCTTTGTTGTTGTTTGTTTTTTCCGTTTTGTGATTTTGTTCCTGTACTGCGCCTCCGGCGTTTTGTTGTTTTATCAATGAAGATTTTCTTTCCTTATTTGCATTTATCTTGTCTTACTGCATTCCATTATGATTACCATAAAAAAGAAGAAAATGACTAAATTTAACTTATCTAAACTCTTTCAAATCTAAATGATTTAGTTAAATCTTTGTTACCCTTTTTTATTATGACAAAAAGGGGGAGTATTAATATGGAAATTTTATTTTGATAAATATCTTGTCTCCAATCATAGCTCTAACATTCTATCACTTTAAATGTCATATCTTTGTAGAATGTTTTTCAGGAAAATCTATTATATTGGTAAAATGATTCTGATATCAATCAGGCTCTGATTTAGTTAATCAAGCTCTATTATCAGAATGCATCATCACTATAATCAAATTCTGATACTGGGGATCTATCTAAGATATCTGCAATCAGTCTCTATATCCCAAATCTTATAAGATTTTGTTAAGTCTTAGATTCAGGGGGAGCTTGCCAAAAGGGAAGTTTACTTTGAACTTATCTGAGTCAATTCTGATTATCTTCGTACAAAATTGGTTTATCAAAATACATTATTTTGTCATTATCAATAAGGTGGAGATTGTTAGAACAAGATTTGGTTCTGCATGATATCTCTTTGTTTTGATAGTAACAAAGTTGTATTTGTGTGAGAACAATTTTGGTACTCTAACGCGTATTTTCTTAAGAATTGACAAACAGGTCCTGACTCTGATAAAGATAGTTCTGACTCTGATAGAGATCATGTGCTACGTCACTCTGAAATTCTCAATGGTCGCTTCTGCGTCAAGAAGCAAGATTGCTTCTGATTTACTGTGCTTCAGAAAGACTCTAAGAAGACACTATGTTGCTGCTGCAATGTTCTCTTGGATTCTGGATTTGAATTTAACTCTGATACTCATCTTCTGAAGACTAAGTGCTGAAGACTCTGAAGACAAGGTTCTGATGAACAACGCTCTGAAGACTCTAAAAACTTAAGTTTCTGAAGACCATGTTCTGAAGACTCTGAAGACTTATGTTTCTGATAACCAAGGGTTCTGAAGAAGGAGTGCTGAAGACTCTAAAGATGATGTTCTGCTGAACAAGTTCTGAAGACTCTGAAGACTCAAGACTCTGAAGACCTAATGATTTTTCTTCTGATCATGCTTCAATCATATCAACTTAGAAGCCTCTGATGAACAGAAGAAGATGAAGCGTTTGCGTGGGAAAATAGTACATAGTACAGATCAAACACGTTCTTTTCCACTACCATTCCACTACCCTGATTTGGTGGTACAAAGGACAATTTCAGTGTACGATTTTCATCCCAGCATAACGACATTATTTCAAGTTGCTAATATTTTTCTGATATTACTGATCTGCCCTTCAATGGATCTTTTTCTGGATATATAAAGACTTGATCATTCAACGAATCATGTGAGACACCAAGTGTGAAAAGGAGAAATATTCAAAATACTGATTCATACGAAGAAAGAACTCAAGAAATAGAGAAATACTTGAGTGAACAGTAAAGCACCACAATACAAAGAAGAAGATTATTCTTACTGTGTAGATTCGCTCTAAGTTAGATTGAACTAGAAATAGTGTTTATATCAGCTTATGTAAGAAGCATTTCATTGTAAACATTTTATTTGATCAAACAGATGTTTGAATTCCTTAAGGAACTAGTTGGGTAAGAAGCCTTAAGAAGAGACGGTTAGTCTGTGTATTGTTAGTCACCAGCAATTGCTAGTGCAGTTGTAATCAGTTTGGTTATAGTGGATTAAGTCCTTGTGCATAAGGCAAAATCACCTTGGCGGGTGGACTGGATTAACTTGATAGTTTTCAAGTGAACCAGGATATATCGTGTGTCTTTCTCTATTGTTAGTTTATTTGTGATCTTTGTTTGAGTTTCACAAAAAGCTTTCATTTTGAAAACCCAATTCAAACCGCCCTTTCTTGTGTTTTTCTCACACCTTTACATACATGCTGCAAAATAAAGTGAAATAGCACAAGAAAATTCCACAAATATGTATCATACAAAGCCATGAGGTTTAGAAGTGGAAAGGAATCAAAACAAGCTTGAAAAAGCACAAAAACACCTTCAACATCAGAGTTAATCGATTAACCACTTTTACCTTTAAGTTGGTTAATCGATTAACACCTTCAAAATAGCAACAAAAAAAACACGCATCATAGGTGTTAATTGATTAACCAGTTTTGCCTTTAAACTGGTTAATCTGTTAACACTGTAAAAAACAGCAACATAAACTCACCATAAAAAGCACTTTTGAACAACTTAATCACTTAATCTCCACATGTTAGAGCTTGCAAATGATCACAAAAATTACATCAAATAGCAACAATTAAACACCAATTGAATCCATCAAACATCAAGATCAATAATCAAAGCAATCAGTGGATCAATTATCACCAAAAATCACAAGATCTACATTGTGAAAATGCAAATTAAGCAAAATCAAAGCTAGATCTAAGGAATAGCAACCTACAAAGCCGAGATTTTCTTTGGTAATTGTTGTAAAATAGAATGTGATGAATTAAACTAAGAAATTCAGAGATCCAAGAAGCTTTAGCAAGAAAATTTGAAGATCAAAGCAATTATCCAAAAATAATCCAAAAGCTCTTCAAGAAGTGATTCCAAAACTTGATCAAGATTCAAATAAGTTTTAACTTCAAAATTGAATAATGGAAGATGATGTAATGGAGGTTTAGCTGAAGAATTCACAAATTGCAATGTATAATTTGTGAAGCTTTTTAGTTATGGAGCTTTGGTGAGGGTTTTGGAATGAGAGAAAAATGAGAGAAAAGTGAGAGAGAATTGTAGAGAATTGAGAAGGAAATGAAATTGTGAGTGAAGTTGTGTGAGGTTTGGAGCAAATTCATTTAAATAAACTCTAGGTTTGGAGTATGAGAGAGGTTTGGAGTGTGGGTTAGTATTAGGAGTGGAATTAGGAATGGAATTATTTGAATTTTGGAGGGAAAGTGAAGTTAATTTGGAAATGAACCAAAATTTGGAAGCATTCTAGATCCTTTTACTGATCCAAATGTGAACCCCAGTGATCAAAATGGACTTGCAACTGCTACAGTGCTGAAAACTGAAATTTCTAGGAAAAAATCCCACTTGCTAATCGATTTACCATTTTATATGCAAAATTGGTTAATCGATCAACACATTCAAAATTTGAATTTTTGTGCCTTTTGGAGGGAAAACTTGGAAAATCACCCGTTGCCACTTGTTCTGAGCTCTGTTCTGCCTCTAAAATCTTGCTGGGAAAAATATGGTCCGGTACTAAATCACCGAGCAAAATAAATGCCGGAGCCTCTGATGCTTACTGCTCTTGACTTAGAACTAATCAAATCAACTATTGAGAAAAATAAATGCTCAAAAACTGTTGAGACATGGAACACATCATGCAAGTTCGAACGATTAGGTGGCAATGCCACTCTATAAGAAACCACTCAAATCCTCTCAGAAGTCTGATATGGACGGATAAACTGAGGAGTAAGATTTCTCGATTTCAAAGCACGCCTGACACCGATCACTGGAGTGAATCTCAAGAATACATGGTCTCCCCTCTTGAAACTATAAATCCTTTCTCCTCTTATCAAGGTAACTCTTCTGCCTACTTTATGAAGCTTTCATTTTCTCTCGAATCAATTTCACTTTCTCAGTAATCTACTGGACAATCTCAGGTCTAAGTACCACACTCTCACCAGATTCATGCCAACACAAAGGTGTTCCACATCTCCGACCATATAATGCCTCAAAAGGTGCCATTTCAATGCTAGAATGGAAACTGTTATTATAATTAAACTCTATCAATGGCAGATGACTATCCCAAGCACCTCATTGCTTAAGGAAACAAGCTCTCAACAAATCCTCCAAGGACTGAATAATTCTCTCTGTCTGACCACCTATTTGTGGATGATAGGTAGAACTCAACCTCAGCTTCGACCCCAAAGCTTCTTGCAAACTCTCCCAAAATCTGGAAGTAAACCTCGGATCTTTATCAAAAATAAAACTCGTCAGAACTCCATGCAGCTTCACAATCACACGAATATATATCTCTACCAACTTCTAAAAAGGAAAACTGATGCTAATCGGAATAAAGTGCGCCAATTTTGTCATTCTATTCACAATCGCCCAAATCGCATCATGCCCTCTAGGAGTATTCGCTAATCCCGTCACAAAGTCCATCAAAATGCTATCCCATTTCCACTATGGAATATCTAACGGTTGCATCAACCCTACAGGCTTTTATCACTGAATACCTCGAATATGGAACCATAAAGATAATGCCTCCAAATCTTCAACACAAACACCAATACAACCAGCTCTAAATCACGAGTAGGATAATTTCTCTCATGACGTATCACAATACACCACAAATGGTTCATTAGGTTTCGGAAAAATCAGAACTGGAGCTATAGTCAATTTCTTCTTCAGCTCTGAGAAACTTTTCTTATAATGGATGTCCCACACAAATGCTTTACCTTTACAAGTCAGCTGGGTTAACGAAAGTGCTAACTTGGAAAAGCCTTCAATAAACATGCGGTAGTAACCAGCCAAGCCCAAAAAGCTTCTAATCTCAATAATCAACTTCAGAGCCTCTCATCGTAGTACCGTATCCACTTTGGACGGATCCAGAACTATACCATCACCTAAAATAACATGTCCAAGAAAACTAACCTCTTGCAACCAGAACTCACACTTTGACAACTTGGCATATAATTTCTTCTTTTTCAACACTTGCAACACAATTCGCAAATGCTCAACATGCTCAACTTCTAATTTAGAATAAATCAGAATATCATCAATGAAAACCACCACAAACTGATCCAGATAAGTATGAAATATGACATTCATATATTTCATAAACACTCCAGGTGCATTAGAAACGCCAAACAGCATCACCAAATATTCATAGTGCCCATATCGAGTTATAAAAGTCATCTTCTGAATATTGTTATCCTTCACTCGAATCTATTGGTAACCCGACCTTAAGTCCTTCACTCTATCAAAAATTGACAGAGGACAGTTCAAACAAACCAGAGAGGTAGTCACCGATCCCTTAACAGGAGTATCAACAACCATCTCTCCATTCTTAGAGGACACTACAAGGCCAAACCTTCTCACACAATCAGAAAAAATAAACGAGTGAGTAGCACTAGTATCAATAATACCAATCAAAGGAGTACAATTAATGTAACATATACCTCTAATCAACCCGTCGTCACTGAAAGTCTGAGTCCTCGACAGAGCAAACACCTTCCCTCCGATTGAAGCTTGCTTTGGCTTTTAGCAATGTGTATTGATGTGTCCTGGTTCACCACAGTTGTAGCAAGTCACCACATTATCCCTGCAATCAGCAACCAGATGTCATGTGTTCCCACACCGGAAACATTTCTTCACATCACTCTTGCATTCGCTGACACGATGACCAAGTTCACCACACCTAAAGCACTTAAGAGGAGCAGGTACACCTCCCCCACTTGGCCTTTTACCATCAACAACCTTCTATTTACCTCTCTCAGCCAGAGCACTATAAGGCTTCCCACGGTTCAGATGTTGCTTTCCCCTCTTCTCGCTCAGACTCTTGTAGTGAGTTGACCACGCCTTATTGTCATCCTCATAAATCCTACAGGTGTTTACCAACTCTAGAAACCTTCCTATCTGTTGATACCCAATCGCCTGCTTGATCTTAGGACGCAAACCATTCTCAAACTTAACGCACTTTGAGAACTCAGTTGTTGCCTCACTGTAATGAGGATAGAACTTCACAAGTTCCATGAAATTGGCAGCGTACTCCGTAATAGACAAACTCCTATGTTTCAGCTCTAGGAACTCAATCTCCTTCTTCCCGCAAACATCTTCAGAAAAATATTTCCTAAAAAACTCTCTGCGAAATATAACCCAAGTGTAGCTCTGGTTTTTTGTGACGCAACCACTACCGCTTTTAGTGCTACTTTCTGATTTCTATATTTATCCTATGAAGTTTAAAAGGAAGGGGGAGATATCTTAAACTAATCCTGGGTGCAAGTGTTTTCCTTTACAAATGCGAAGAGATCTGGAATCGGGGGTAGGTTATACGAAGGGAAGCTGTTAACACCCTAAGTATCTATAGTAATCTATAGGAACTTTTATTTGCATATGTTTTTACTGTGGAATCATTCGGTTTCTTAAGTTCATTTGTTGTTGAATAGGGAAAGTTTCTCCTTTGTGAAGGTTGAGGAGATGTTTTTGTTGTTTTTATGGTTTTCTATTGTTTTTGGGAAGGTACTTGAGCTAAGGTTTTTGATTAGTGCGCTCGCTAAGATTTCGCAATCTTATGCCTACGTATTCCCATAACGAGACCTTGGGAAATCAGAGCGTTCGTAGTTCCTCTTATTCTATGGGAGGAAAATTGTTTGGTGTCTTGTTCAAAGCCCAAGATTAAAGCTAAAAGAGTATTTGTGTCTTGTTTAAAGCCCAAGATTGAAGCTAAAAGAGTGACTGAGAGAGAGAATTTGTCATCTCTAAAGGGAGATATCTCACATATTCATCACAAACATTGAATAATTGATATATTAGAGAAGTTGCTTTAACTGGGATGTGTTGAATCTAGTAATGCCACATCTTCCTTTATAGGAGAATTGAAATGTCATGAAGGAAGAAGCTTTAACTCAGTGTAGAGCAATGCCACTTTTTCCTTTATGAATCTTTTCATGCTAAGAGAGGGACATTGACTTGGATGTGTAGAATCCAGAGGTTTTCCACTTATATAACTTAGATAAAAGAGAACTTTAGCCATGATAAGGGAGGGACTCCAGCTTGGATTTTGAATCAACAAGTGTGCCACTTACATCAATTATCTGGAAAAAAGTTTTAATTGTTTGTTTTGGAATGTGATGTATAAAGGAAATATCCTCCTACAGATAGGACTCATAGTCTTATACGTGGCGATGTTAAATTTTGTGCCTTGATCAAAGCCCAAGGTTGAAGCTGAAAAAAATTATAAACTGACTCAACTGGGGGAGTATTATATCTGTCTTGTACAAAGCCCAAGACTGAGGCTGGCTGGGGAAATCATTATTAGAAGCCTAAGAGGAGGTTGAGGGAATTTAAGTGGAGACCAAATCTTGCTGAGGAAATTTAAATTTCATGAGAAGGTTCAAACTGCTCTGAGGAATCAAAAGGGGAACTAACTCTTGCTTAAGAGAGTTGAATTATTAAATGCCACAAAGGATTTTATTCTTTTGGAGATTTGTTGATTGTAACTTGACACTGGCTAGGGATTTTAAAATGAAAACCAAACCTTGTTGAGGATCAGAAGAGACTTAAAGGATGAGTTTGAATGTCCTATAGGTTTTGACTCTCTTGGGGATTGGTGTATTGATAAAGATGACTAGGATTTATCCTATGCTTTTAGGATGCATGAGGGTCCTTGTATGAAGCCCAAGAGGAGGCTGAGGATGCTTCTTAGAAGCCTGTGGGTCCTTGTATGAAGCCCAAGATGAGCCTGAGGATTGAGACTTTCCAAGTCTAGGAAGAGTTCAATAAAGGTTTCACCGGGAAATAATCCTTTCTTTGTTGAACTGTCCCATGGTTAAAGGGGTTAAAGAAGAGGTTTCACTGGGAAATAATCCTCTCTTTATTGAAGTGTTTCTAGGTTGAGTAAATTGAACAAAGCCCCAGAGGAGGCTGGCTGTATTGGGGAGAAGAATTCCTTTGTACAAGAGGGAGCTAGTTGTTTGAACTAAGTTATACTGATAGAAAAGATCCTATTGTTTGAACTAGTCTAAACTGAGGATGATTTAAATGCTAAGAGAAACTTAACAAGATATGTACAAGTATATATACAGATATATGAACAAGTATATAAACAAGTATGAATTGAATTGAGAAAGGTGGTGGGTCTTTATTCTCTGGATAGAGACCCAAGTGTATTGTGATTGATTAGATACCTTCTTCAAGATTGAATTAGTGTTTTGAAGAAATTGAAGAAAGTTTTGAATTTGAAGACGACTTGATCTTAAGTAAGAGAGAAACAAAGGTGTTGGATCTTACACTCTAATAGAGACCCAAATGTTTGTTTGTATCCTGTACAAAGCCCAGGATGAATGAGGCTAAAAGATTTTCTATTTACAAAAAGATATGTTGGGTATTACACTCTATTAGAGGCACAAATGATTACTTAAAACAAAGTTTATGTACAACAGGATGGGACTTACACTCCTTACAGAGGCCCAGAGATTGTGAAAACAGTGATTGCACTATGATTTTGAAAAGCGTGATGGGACTTATACTATAGCTGAGGCCCATGAAGTGGTTTATTTACAAAGAGGGTTGGGCCTTACACTCTAATAGAGACCTAGATGTTGTAATGAAGTTCAAAAAATTGAATCAAAGTAAAACCCTAATTTCATTTTTTAAGATATTTTTTTAAAGAAAAATCAATAAAAAATGTATAATTTATCAAATGAATCTATTAATCATGTCATAAACAATGAATAAGGTTTATGAAAAAGTTATTTTATGCACATGAATATTTAAAATCATTTTGGTTTAAGAAAAATCAAGAAAAGAAATCATTTTAAAATATTTAAAACAATTTAAAATAATATTTTTTAATAGATAAAATAATAGAGTATTTAAATGATATGTGTGAAAAAATTGGGATTAAAAATAATTAATTTGATAGGAGAAAATAATTTTTGAAGTTGTGAAGAAATGTGAAGAAAATTAGTGGTAAAAAAAATAGGATGGCCCTCCCAAGGATTAAACCCACACCCTTGGGGTGGAGGGTTCAAAATTTACCAACTAAGCCATGTGCGTGTGGTGATAGCATGATGGAAGAAGTGAAGAATATATAAAAAAACTCTTTGGAAAATAGCTTTAAAAATAAAATCAAAACGTCTGGGGCGAGGGGGATTTGAACCCCAGACCTAAGGGACAAATTCACTCAAAACACGCACTCTCTACCAGTGGGTGTCATACCCCAAATTTTGACCACTAAGATTTCCCATCATTGTGCAAATCACCATCACAATATGGATGAACCATTAGTCTCCCCAAAGATGGGTGAGCATCCACTACAATCAGACTTAGGGTTTCAAGCCCTCTCAGAGCTCTTAGACAAAGGATCAATCAAGGAATGACATGATCTTCAACTTTTCTAGCCTCTTAAACATCCACAATGGATCAAGAGGACTCCCACATCAAGAATCAAGCACAATTTTGCAGCATTCCAGGTGGATTAAGCCTCAAGATCACCAGTGTCACCAAAATTAGGGTTTGGTCGACCAGGGCCTCCAGATGAAAATTTTCCTCTGGGCATGAGCCAATGCTTCAAAGCATAACCTATGATGCTTCAACGGACATCATGGACCCAATCATCAAGTTAATTTAACCTCAGGGGATGTATTCACAAAAAATCAGGAATTAGGGTTTCTTGACCTAATTCACCCCAAGTTGACTTTTGGGGCAAAGCATGAGCCAAGACCTCAAGACATGATTTGAGGGTCTCTAATACACCACATTGATCCATTTGCAGCAATGGATTGATCTAAGAAGCTTGGCTCACAAGTTTCAATTTCGTCAGAACCACAGTTAGGGTTTCGCGAGAAAAGTCAACTGTATCTTTGACTTTTGACCAGGACATGCTCCCAAACCCTAGGACATGATTCAATACACCCTATAACACCTATGAAATCAATCCATCAAGTTTGATTTAGGTCAAGGACTTGATTTCATAGAGGATCGCACAGTTTGGAATTCATCTTACAAAAAGTCAACTGTGCACAAAAGTCAAACTTTGACTTTTTGAGATTTTTCACAATTATGGTTCTTTGACCCTAAAATGATGTTAATGTGTGATTGGAATCATCATTCATCAAGAAAAATCAAGAAAAGTGAGATAACTTGTAAAAGGGGTAACCATAAAAAACTTAGAAATTTTTCTAAGTTATGGAACAAAGTGGCTAGGGTACCAACTTTGGAGGATCATAACTCCTAAACCACAAGGCCATTTTTCCCCATTCAAAGCTAGATTTGTAGCCCTCATAGCCCTCTACAAAAGCTTCAACTACACCTCATTCCAATTCATCATGGATTTTGAGTTATGGAATGACCAAAATCACAAAAAGTGAAAAATGTCACTTTTTTCCAACACTTAGTGAAATTTTCACTAAGTCAGAATTTGCCTTCACTTTTTCCCAAAATAGGGGCATTTTTCACTTGGATCCAAAAAGTATCAAAACCAATTATGATCAAACAGTTGTTGTATCATATGAGGGCTTTCCAAAATGGCCAAGAACTCCATCAAATTCCACTTGAGCCATGAGATATGACAATGCCAATATGCCCTGCTGCAAACTGTCATGGCAAGTCAGATTTTGGAGTTTTGCTCGATTTGCTCAAATTTTGCAAAGGGCAAGCAACTCTATCCATCTGAACACCTTAAAGGGGGACCAAGGAGGAACCAACTCTGATCCCAAGCCTCCCAAGTCTTTGGAACCAAAAATAGCATGCCAAACCTAGGAATGCCTAAAAGAGGGACAAGACTCCAATTTTGGATTGGAGCATTCAATGCATACACCAAGGTGGCATGGACTGAGCTATTTCCAATAGAACTCAGTCAAGACTTATCCAAGACCAAGTGAACCAGTAGCCTGTGCCCTAACCTCTAGTCAATAGCCAGAGGAGACTTGGATTCTCATTGATCAACATTGGCCAAACCTATGCAGCAATTGACATTCACTATTCCTTGCAAAATAAACTTGCTCTACTATAAATAGAGCTCATTTGTGATCAGTTTGAGTACACCAAAGCCATCAAATAGATGTTTTCCTCAAAATCTCTTCCTTCACTCCAAAATTGCCTTCCAAAGCAAGTCACTATCGGGTTTTGAGTTTGAGAGCTATTCCAATCAAACCAATCACACACACACCTCATAAACATCATATAGAAGTGATCCAAACACTTAAACAACATCTGGAACACTGGTTTCACAAAATCACTAGCCAACTGCTCAAGGTTTTAACCAAGTTGCAGTTAGGATACTATCTTTAGTTCCAGCTTGTTTCAAACCATTCCAAGCACCCAGACACACTCCATAGCACCTAGGGAAGTTGTCCATAACCTTGGAACCAAGTTGTAACACCTCTAACACAAAACACGATCACCAGCTGCAAGAGGTAAGCATGAGCTCTTCTAACTCTAGGATCCATGCATTTTTTCCTGCACAATAATTTGGCCATATGTTCATAATCATGCATAGAGTGTTTACCCTCAATCAATTGTTTTGTTTGAATCGTGTAAGGAATTTCTGAACCTTCATACAAATTTTAGGGTTCTTGAGGTTTCTCTTTGATTTCTTATTCCACGCTTAAAATAAATGAAATTAAAGACCATAGACATGATCGTGAGGTTGAAACGAGTAGATTGATATGTAGATTGCATGATATAATCAAGTATTCAGTGATATTGGATAGAAAACGCAAATCTGTAGAAACAGAGGGTGGCGCGTGTTCTTGCCCTTGTTCTTGGCGCCTTTTTTGAAAATTTGAATTTTTGAATTTTGTGATTTTATTTAATTGATTAAAAAATTAATTTCTCTCTGAGTTTTAATGATTTTGAGTTGATTCTTTTTTTAATAATTCACAAAAATGTTGAAATATTTTATTTTCCCAAAAAAATCCCAAAAATATTATTTATTTCATATACTTGATATTTTTGTAAAGAATTAATATTTTAATTGTTTTTGACATTTAAAATATTTTTTCTTTCTTGATTTTTCAAATTTTAGTGATTTCCAATCATTTTGTGGATCAAACCCTGATTTTTGAAACATTAATCCAAGATCACAATTTGTTTTCCACATGTTTAACAATTTTGATCATTTTAATTGAATTTTTATTCAATTAAAATACATTTTGGAAACAAATTAGGGTTTTTGATTAATTCAACCCTCATCAAACTTTTTTCAAACACTTTGGGCCTCTAATAGAGTGTAAGACCCAATCCCCTTTTAACCTAAACCTTTTTGGGTCTCAGATATTGTATAAGTCCCTCTGCGTTAAAAGAAAACCTCGGCGCGATCGCCAGTTGAAAAATCAAACCCTTGGGCCTACCCTCGTGTTATAAGCCCCATTCTTTAAAAATCATTGGGCCTCTAGTAGAGTGTAAAACCCAATTCTTTTTGAAAACCAAAATAATTTGGGCCTCAGTGTATTGCATAAGTCCCGATACCATCAAAAAGTTCGAAGTGATCGTTGCCAGTTTAAAATAAACCTTTGGGCCTCTTGAGAGAGTGTAAGACCCACCCCCTTGTACAGAAAACCTCTTTGGGCCTCAGTCACTTGTATAAGTCCCTCTGTAAAAATTCGAAATAACAGTGCCATCACTGATAAAACTTTGGGTCTCTCCTTGAGCTGTAAGCCCCCAATAATCTTTTCAAAGCACTTTCTCCTTTGATTTTGATTATAATATTGTTATCAAAGCTTTCTTTGTTGAACAAACTAACCAAACAGCATGGAAGCTCTACAACCGAGTAAGTGTTTACCCGCTTTCTTTATCCGCTTTCAAATATATATATATATATATATATATAACTGTATTGTGGGGCTGCTCACTGTAAGTCTTCTTTCACAAACTTTTATATACTCGTCAAATATCCACTGTGTAATACTAGTATAGTTATTTAGAGTTTTCCCCGGCAACTACATCTAGCACTAGGTAAAGCCCTGTTGGTCACTCTTAAATACAAACAAAACTAGATCCCCATAGGATTACCAGACACAGTCTTCCATCCTCTTGGGGTTAAAAAATATGGAGACGTGAAAGGCAGCATTCTCGGTGAACCCTTTCTCAGACTGTCACCCTTAGAAATCGTCAAAGAAACTATAACTCCCCAGAGATGATCTTTTCTCTGTGAATGGCATCTCTTGAGTTTCTTCTGAATTCTCGGACTTTCCTGGCTTGATCTATTCTCGGTGAATGGCTTGTCTTGAACGTCTTGGGGTTTGGGGACCCACAGGCTTCTTAAAAGCATCCCCGCCTCCTCTTGGGCGTTGTACAAGGACCCTTCGGCTTCTTAAAAGCTCTCATGCCTTCTCTTGGGCTTAGTACAAGGACCCAGAGACCTCTATAGGTATAGGAACAGAACCAAGTCATCAATTTGCTAGAGCTGTCTTTCTGAGTCAAGTGTCAGACCAGTTAACGGGTTGACCTTCATCCCTTAACATACCAGCCTTCTCTTGGGCATCATACAAAGATCACTCACTATCTGAGAATCGATTTCTCAAAACACCAGTAGACTTGGACAATCTCAATACCCTTTGGATTTTCCAATTCCTTGAAGAACCTGACATCTCCCTGATCCTCTGATCAATCTCAAAGTACAACATTACCCATATGAGAACTGATTTTCTCTTTTATCCAACATACTGGACCTGTCACTAAACTGAAACAGTTAGCAGCACACTAGCCTCCTCTTAGGCTTTGTACAATGATTCTCCCCAGCAGAGCTAACCCTTTCAGCCTCCATCTCGGGCTTCGTACGAGATACCAAATCACTCTCTTGTGGAGTATAAAAGACTCTCTTGTTGAGTCACTTCCCTTTCAGCCTCCATCTCGGGCTTCGTACGAGATACAAAATCACTCTCTTGTTGAGTATAAAAGACTCTCTTGTTGAGTCAAACACTTTTAGCCTCCATCTCGGGCTTCGTACGAGATACAAAAACACTCTCTTGTTGAGTATAAAAGACTCTCTTGTTGAGTCAAACATTTTCAGCCTCCATCTCGGGCTTCGTATGAGATACAAAGACTCTCTTGTTGAGTCAAACACCTTTAGCCTCCGTCTTGGGCTTTGTATAAGACACATACAAAAGCACTCTCTTGTTGAGTCAACCCTGTTAGCCTCTCTCTCGGGCTTCGTATGAGACACATAAAAACACCCTCTTGTTGGGCCAATAGCCTCCTCTCAGGCTTTGTATAAGGAAACCCCGGTTGAGTCAATCAACCTTTTACCATCAAAATCTGTGCCTCGTTCATAGTATACAAACATCAACAACTCCTTTTCCTTCATATAATTGCTGTAAGCGGCAAGCCTCTGGATTATTTACATCCACGCCATTGTCCCTCTTTTAGCATGAGAAATTCCTAAGGAAAGATGACATTACTCTAAACTGAGTTAAAGTCTTCTCCTTCAGGTTAAAAATCCCCTATAAAGGAAATTATGGCATTACTGGATTCACATATCCCAGTTAAAGTAATTCTCCTTTATAATCAGTCACCCAACAATTGTGACAAACAGACCAAATACCCCTCTTTAGAGATGACAAATTCTCTCTAAAGACAAACCCCTTTAGCTTCACATCTTGGGCTTCGAACAAGATACAAATAGACCCTTCAGCTTCACATCTTGGGCTTTGAACAAGATACAAACCACATTTAGCTTCACATCTTGGGCTTTGAACAAGACACCAAAATAACCTTTTTCCTCCCATAGAATAGGAGGAACTACGATCTCTCTGATTTCCCTGTTTCATTAAACGGGAATACGTAGGCATAAGATTGAAAAATCTTAGCGAATACACTAATCAAAAACCCAAAATCCCGTACCTTCACACATCAATCGAAAAACATCAGTCCTAACATCCTACCAATAGTATAGTCCCGTCATTGCATTCTTAGCGAAATAATCAGAGAGAGGCCCCACTTCCACATAGCATCTGAACCTAACAGACCGCTGTTTAAACTCAGCATGCAAGCAGGGTTAATTGGAGACATCTATTTCCCTTCCTTCATCAGCTTCAATAGGATAAAAAATGAATCAACCTGTAGTACCCCAGAGCGACAGTGCTTAAGAACCACGTCCAAAATCGCTCGCTACAGAAAAATGGCGCCCACCGTGGGGCCTTCTTCTCTTTCTTGCAATTTTTGGTGGAAACCGTAAATTCAACAAACTGTCACAGAAATGACAACTCTGCTGGGGAGTCATTGTCTGTATAGGACCATAAGACTAGAGGTCTAGGATGATTAAGACAAATATATATACTGCTTTTCCTAATTGATATCTGTGTTTATTTTTCTGCTAATGGGAATGCGTGTGATGCCGTATGTGGAAAGATTGAGTATACACCTAAGATAGGTGATGGCAATGCGGGTAATCTTACTGGGAGTGAATTCCAGTTAAGAGCCCCCGATCGACCATCCAACTCAGTGGAGACTCCCTGTGCAGATACATTGCCTATACGACTTCGGTTGTTGAAAGTAGTGTGGTTGAATGGGTTATCTGAGAAGCTGAGGTTTTTAGTAGACTTAAGCCATTTTTTAGTGTGGAAGCTATCGGAAATAGTTGTCACGCGATACTACCCTCATCTGAGATCACTCCAGGATACATCAGCTCGCTGGTGATCCGCTTGCTGTTGTTATCCCAAAGGGGTCAATGATTTTGTGGACAGGTACAAAAAATCACCAGTATAAACCTTTGCCGGGGGGGGGGGGGGTAGAGCCTTGACTTCATGACACCGACTCTTTGACCCCATGTTTTTTCTATGTTTTTGTGTGCTGCATTCATGCATTCATTTAAAAACATTAAAACAAAAAAAATCTTCTCTTCTAGTCTCTCTTTTCCAAATTAAACTAAGACAATGATTGTAAATGTCAGAGAAGGAGATTGCGCTAATGGATTTCGGTAGAAGGAAAACTCATAAGTACACCTTCAAGGTTCCAAAGTTAGAGGATTTAAGAGGTTTGGCAAGAATGATCACCAATCACGAGGCTTTCAGAGCCAAGTATGGAGGACTGTTATCCTTGTTAAGGGTTCACGTGATCGAAGGAAGCCTGTCCACGCTAATCCAGTTCTACGATCCGGTCTATCACCATTTCATATTCTGGGATTATCAGCTTGCACCAACGTTGGAGGAGTATTCTCACCTGACTGATTTACATATCACTGATCAAGCTCCCTTTTTTGGACTGGAAGAAATTCCAAAGGATCAAACCATTGCAAGAGGAATTTATTTGGACGAGTTAGTCAGGACTCACATGACCACTAAGGGTGGAATCCAGGGTTTACCAGCCCAGTTCTTGACAAAGAAAGCCCTGTACTTTGCTAGTATAGGGAACGTGGTCGCTTTTGAGAGCATATTTGTTTTGCTCACCTACGGGTTATTTTTGTTTCCCAACATCGATAACTTTGTAGATATCAACGCCATTAAGATTTTCCTGATCGGAAACCCCGTACCAACCTTACTCGCAGATGCGTATCATTCAGTACACTTAAGGAATTTATACAGCGGAGGAATGATCACGTGCTGTGTACCCCTGTTATACAAATAGTTCACTTCCCATTTGCCCAAGTCTGCTGCATTTTGGGATCAAAAGAATACTTTACGTTGGTTGCAGAAAATCATGTCTCTTACCAACTCTGACATCGATTGGTACAATCGAACCTATGAAGGGATCAGGATCATTGACCGTTGTGGAAATTTCCCAAATGCACCCCTTATAGGAACTAAGGGAGGAATCAACTATCATCCTATATTGGTTCATCGACAATTTGGATACCCGATGAGGCATGTCCCGCGGAATGCTCATCTGGAAGGTCTTTTCTTCAAGGAAGGAGAAAATGATAGGGCACTAAAGACGAAAATAGTGCACGCTTGGAAATAGGTTCATAAGAAAGGACGAGAGTCTCTAGGAAAACCAGACTATGTCTCAATGGAGCCTTATTTCCACTGGGTACAAACTAGATCTCTCAAGTTGAGGATTCCTTACCCTCATCAGGAAGTTCTTCCATTAAGGGACTCTGCCCTTTATTTCATGTCCGAGACGGAAAAACTTCAGGTTACTCTCAACAAAGTTCAGCAGGAGAAGAGGTCTTGGAGGAACAAGTACCGTATTCTCAATATGGAGTGTAAGAAAATACAGCAACTATTAAGAGAAAAAGATGCCCTGATTGAGATTTTAGAGCAACATGCTGTAGAAAATCAGGATGACCAAAGGAATTTACTCGATCCTTTCACTTGGCAAAGGAATGACAACCCGACAACGGCCCAAGAGCCCCGGTCAAAGAAAAGGAAAGCACCCGAACCAGCACTTGAGCTCTGTTCAGAGAGGACTCAGGATCCATTAGTTTAGGTTTCCTTTTCCAGCACTTTGTAATCTACTGTATTTCCATTTTTACAATCCTTTGAATTCAATAAAACGGGGTTTCCCCACTGTTTGATATTTGCAATCCAATTGTCGAAGTTTACTTTGAATAAACAAAAATAATTAATAATCATTGCATTCATCATTCTCATAAACACCTTCTTTTTACCTACGAATCTCACATTTGCGTCTCGATTCTAGAGTCAAATTGTCTCATTCGTACAATACTCTGACCAATCGTCAGAAAAAGATAGATGATCTCGAGGAAGAGAACAGAGAGTTGAGAGAAGAGATCGACACTCTGAAAGAAGATCTAAGAAAGCTTCATAACAACATGTAAGCTCTAGTAGAAGCTCAGATACAACAACAAAGGACTGTGATCTCAGAGATCACATCAATGCCCATAGTGGAGAAGTATGATCCTAGGTGCAAGATGCCGAAAGATCGCCCCTGGGGCATGCCACTTAACTATATCCCGGAAGGATATGTTCCGCCGATCGTTGAGGATCAGGGAATCGCAGCAGGAACCGTGGGCCTGAAGGTTACAAACTTCGGGAAAGCGAAGATGCCAGGGGCATGACAGCAACTCCTGAATGTTACAAACTTCGGGAGGCACCGAGGGTCTTGGCCATAATGACTATGCCACCGCCCGTGGTGCACACTGTCCCGGAAGGACAGATTCCACAGATACCTTCTGGTGGAAACGACAGCATGTTCGATAGAATGAATGAGTTCCAGGAACAATTCCTGGAGATGCAGAAAGAACTGCACGCCCTTCGCGGTCAGGATCTATTTGGAAAGGACGCCGCGGACCTCTGCTTGGTCCCCAATGTGAAAGTTCCACAAAAGTTCCAAGTGCCCGACTTTGAAAAGTACAAGAGTAACTCTTGCCCTCAGAGTCATTTAGTGATGTACGCTCAGCGAATGTCAGCTCAGCCAAAGAACCAGGAGCTACTGATTCACTACTTTCAGGATAGTTTAACCGGTGCCGCATTAAAATGGTACATGGGTTTAAACCGCGTTGCGATCGGCAAGTTCAGAGATCTTGGTGTTGCTTTCGTTCAAAAATATAAATACAATTTGGACATGGCACCGGACAGAGATCAACTCAGATCAATGTCACAAAAGGACAAGGAAACCTTTAAGGAGTACGCTCAAAGATGGCGTGAAATTGCCGCTCAGATTTCTCCACCTTTGGAGGAAAAAGAGATGACAAAGATCTTCTTAAAGACCTTAAGCTCATTTTACTACGACAGAATGGTCGCCAGTGCACCCAGTGACTTCACCGAGATGGTGGGCATGGGGGTTCGTCTTGAGGAATCCGTCCGAGAAGGACGTTTAGTAAAGGACGCTGGATCATCAAGTAGTACAAAATGATACGGTAGTGCTCTCCCTAAGAAAAAGGAGCAAGATATCGGGAATATCTCTCTCGGAAAGCAAAGGCGGCAATATCAACCAGTAGCGGCGGTAACTCCTGTTATCAGTCCTGCGCCTGTTCCTATGTATCAACCTCAGGTTGCGCAGAGCCAACCTAATCAACAACAATATCAGCAAAGGACACAACAGTCTCTTCAGCAAGCTCGTCCTCCGTACAACAACAACCGTACAACGCGACCACCAGGGTTTGACCCTATATCCATGTTGTACGCCGAACTGTTTCCGTTACTACTGGTCAAGGGGCACGTCCAGACTAAGTCTCCTCTTACAGTACCGAAAAATCTGCCTTTTTGGTTCAAAACGGATCAGACTTGTCCTTACCATCAAGGAGGACCAGGGCACAACATAAAAAACTGTCTCAGTTTCAAATCCGATGTGCAAAAGCTTGTTAGGAGCGGGGTCTTATCTTTCAAGGATACAAATCCAAATGTTCTCAACAACCCGCTGCCTCAACACGAGAAAGCTACAGTCAATTTGATAGAGGGAGAGTCTAACAACATATATCAAATTCATGATGTACTCTTATTAAGGGCCAACTTGGTCAAGATGCATTGTAGACAGAGCGGATATGGCCATGTGCCACCTCATAACTATCACCAGTGTGATATATGCTCTAAGAACAATCAGGGATGTTTTGTGGTGCAATCAGCTCTACAGGAACAATTGGATCTCGGATGGATCCAAGAGCATCGAGTTCATGGAGTCAGCATGACCTATACGAATTCTGACATCATTCAGAATCACGACATCTGTGCAATGAATGTCAACTTGGTGGCGATGCATTCAAGGCAAAGCCAGTATCATAATCTGCCACGGCACGATTACAATTCCTGTCTGACTTGCTCGGTAAACAAACAGGGATGCTCTTTTGCACAAGAGGCCCTCCAGCGTCAGATGGATCTTGGATGGATCCAGGACTACCATGATAGGAATCCCTATCAGATCAACATGATTCAAATCTTCGATATTCGTCTGATGAATACCAGCTTGGTGGAGTTACATGCCAGGCAAGTACAACTTGGTTTTCTCACTTCGCATGATTATCTGAATTGTAAAGGATGTTGTGAGAGTAACCAAGGGTGTGCTCTCGTTCAAAGAACTTTACAACACTTGTTAAACCACTGGTGGCTTCCGATCTATATGGATGAAGACACGCAACAAATCAGTGTGGTTGATGGGAACCCTACTCGGCATCGAAGTCAGGATGTCCGATCTACGGAAACAGATCTAGTGAGGTTACACTGCATTCAAAGCGGGCGTGGCCAGGTGCCACCACACAACTATGAACGTTGTAGAGTCTGTTCGGAAAATAACCAAGGATGTTACCTCGTACGAGCAGCCCTTCAAGGTCAGTTGGATCGCAAGAAGATTCACCCATACCTAGCTTCGGGGTCCGTTGATTGGACGTCGGACTACTTCGCAGATCAAATCAGAGACGTGGTTGTAATCTCTGACCCTGAGTGGAACAAGGATGTTTGTACCATCATCCCTCTACTGGACGAATCAAAGGTTCTTAGCAAGGAACTGATTGAAGTTACTTACGACAGTCAGAAAAGTCAGAAGGCTCCTGTAGTTATCTATCTTCCAGGACCAGTACCGTATGAATCAGCTAAGGCAATCCCTTATAAATACGGTGCAACAATAATTGAGAATGGAAAGGAAATTCCATTACCCTTCGTCGTGAATATTGTAGACATCAGTCAAGTAACACGGAGCGGTCGAATCTTCAATCGAGGAGTTGGAGAACCTAACAAAGAAAAGGAACTTCAGACAGAAGCTCCCAATCCACCAGTCGGTCAATCCAGTAATCCCGACCTTTTAAAAAATAATGATGAGATGCTGAAGCTCATCCAAAGGAGTGAATACAACATTGTTGATCAGCTGTTACAAACTCCTTCAAAGATCTCAGTGCTATCACTTTTACTCAGTTCTGAAGACCACAGGGAGGCTCTACAGAAAGTTTTAGAGCAGGCTTTGGTGGAACAGGATGTGTCAATACGACAGTTCGATAGCATCATCTCTAACATCATTTCCTACAACAACTTAGGATTCAGTGATGAGGATTTGCCAGAGGGGGGAAAAATCCACAACATGGCGCTCAATATCACAGTTAACTGCCAGGACGATGCTTTAGCCAGCGTACTGGTAGACACAGGATCGGCCATCAACGTTATGCCGAAGTCCACTTTAATGCGACTATCATTCAAAGGGTCCCCGATGAGGGGCAGTGAGGTCATCGTCAAAGCATTTGACGAGTCTCAGAAAGCAGTTATCGGCGAAGTCGACCTTCCCATAACTATCGGTCCTCACACTTTCCTAATCACTTTCCAGGTCATGGACGTCCGGGCAGCGTACAGTTGTTTATTAGGAAGACCTTGGATACACCAGGCTGGGGCGGTCACATCGACGCTTCACCAAAAACTGAAGTTCGTCAAGAACGATCAACTCGTCACGGTCTGTGGTGATCAAGCCTTGCTCGTAAGCAACTTGTCATTATCTACTTGTGTAGAACCCGAGGAGGTTGTTGGGAATCAGTTCCAAGCACTTTTGGTGAGCAATGAGAATCAATCAGAGAAAGGAACCTCAATTTCCTCATACAGAGATGCTCTCGAAGTGATCGAAAATAACGATACAAAAGGATGGGGACAGCTTGTCATTCCTACTGATAATGAAATAAAGAAGGGTCATGGTTTTTCTGCAACCTGCACCCAGACAGCTGCTAACGATGAAAGTCTTCATCCCATTTAGGACTTCTTCCACAGTGGAGGTTTCCTTCACCCATTACCTCAAACAGTCCATACTATCAATGAGGGAGATCCCTCCGATATGGATGAGGAATGGAAGTCCTATCTCAACGAGGACGGTTATATGTCTCAGGAAGAAGTGCCTATGCCATTTTGCTATCCCGCACATAGTCCGAGATTTATACCCAGGTCAGACGTCGAAATGATATACGGAGATTGTGATCCAGAAGGATGCCGTGCTCCACCAAACTCATTAGAGGAGGACACTCTGATGAAAGACAACTTTGACCACGACTATTATGGCCCAATGGATGGCCTGCCTATGTGGCAGCTGTACCCAGGAGACTTGGGGCAAGAAGATCAGCCGAACAATGAAAATCAGCTGAGCATCATTGAACAGAATACCTGTGTCCCCACCATGTCATGGGATCAACACTTAGGTCATTCATAAAATATCCAGTACAACGATGAATTTGCAAAGTTTGCAGGACTAGAATTCATTAACTATGCTTTTCCCGAGGTCAACGTCATTGAAAGGGATGACTCCTCCAGTTCCACAGAAGTGTGGGACACCTTAGGACAACCAAGTGGAAAATTCGACTATATGGTCAAATACACTGCTCCCGAAAGCTCTCGTATCAAGCTCGAAGACATCCAGCCAACTGGATGGGGAGATTTACCTGAGAGCACTAATACTATGCAAAATACAATAGAGGAATCCTCCTACGACAAGTCTGCCTGGGAGACAGATTCCAATGATCCTGCTCCACCAGAAATCAGCGTTATTTCTGAAGACAAATCAAGGAAAGTACCAGACTTTGTGATTCACCGAGGAGTTCGCCGCCAATGGGTTGCTGTCGATGTTCTGAAGATTGCTC
Organism: Lathyrus tuberosus; assembly: GCA_022829125.1. Lineage (NCBI taxonomy): Eukaryota > Viridiplantae > Streptophyta > Magnoliopsida > Fabales > Fabaceae > Lathyrus > Lathyrus tuberosus. The sequence goes on along the minus strand of JALAZF010000052.1, from coordinate 37,775 downwards.
ATAAGTCAAAGTAATTGCCGTCTTTAACCTTTCACCCTGCCCAGGTGAAACGGATGTTTTGATAGGGCTCGCTTTTTGTAAATTATCCCTCTTCGCTTTTCCCAAAGCGACAGAGTTTTGTTTTATAGGGTTGTAGTTTCAAGAATCGACTTGTTCATAAATAAAATAATGTCGTTCTGTAATTTCCGCAGTTATTGCTGTTTTCTCTTTTTGCTTTTCTCAGAAAATGGTAATACTTAAAAACAAATAATAATAAACAAGCAGTTTTTCAAAAAAATACACTGCACACACTTGCATTTTATCTATCTCTTCTAAACACAAATCATCACGTCATACAGATTGCTTGTTTTAAACCCCGTTGAAACATACGATCCGATGCCTTCTCCCAACTTTGAGTTCCCGGTATTTGGGGTTGAAGAAGAAGTTGACAACAAAATTCCAGAAGAGATCTCCCGACTACTCAGACATGAGGAAAGGTCCATTAAACCTCACAAAGAGCCATTGGAAACGATCAACGTGGGTTCAGAAATAGAGAGAAAAGAAATCAGGATTGGGGCACTGCTCAGTCCAACTGCCAGAGAGAGTTTAACAAAGCTTCTCAAAGAGTTTTTTGATGTATTCGCTTGGTCCTATCAGGACATGCCAGGGTTGGATACCAGCATCGTGGAACCTCACTTACCGTTGAAATCAGAATGTCCACTAGTGAAACAAAGACTGAGACGAACTCATTCAGACATGGCCATCAAAATCAAAGAGGAGGTACAGAAACAGATTGACGCGGGTTTCCTCGCCACGTCAAAATATCCTCAATGGTTAGCCAACATAGTACCCGTTCCAAAAAAGGATGGAAAAGTCAGAATGTGTGTCGGTTACAGAGATCTAAACAAGGCTAGTCCAAAGGACGACTTTCCTTTGCCACACATTGACATGTTGGTAGACAGTACAACAAAGTTCAAGGTTTTCTCCTTCATGGATGGATTCTTGGGCTATAATCAGGTAAAAATGGCGCCGAAAGACATGGAGAAAACTTCATTTATCACCCCATGGGATACCTTTTGTTACAAGGTAATGCCATTCGATTTGAAGAACGTTGGGGCAACCTATCAACGTGCCATGACTACTCTGTTTCATGACATGATACACAAGGAAATTGAGGTATATGTCGATGACCTGATTGCCAAATCTAAAACAGAAGAGGAGCATGTGACCCACCTGTCAAAACTATTTGAGCGGTTGAGAAAGTATAAACTCCGCTTAAATCCCAACAAGTACACCTTCGGTGTCCGTTCGGGGAAACTCTTAGGGTTCATCGTCAGCCCAAAAGGAATTGAGATTGATCCTGACAAGGTCAAGGCCATTCAAGGAATGCCTTCTCCAAAAACTGAAAAACAAGTAAGAGGATTCCTGGGACGTTTGAACTACATCTCCAGATTCATATTCATCATGACCGCGACATGTGCGCCGATTTTCAAATTACTCAAAAAGAATCAGGACTGCGTTTGGACAGAGGACTGCCAAACCGCCTTTAACAGTATCAAGGAATACCTGTTGAACCCACCGATTCTATCACCTCCAGTGGAAGGAAGACCACTGATCATTTACCTCACAGTCCTAGAAGACTCCATGGGTTGTGTACTTGGCCAACAAGACGAAACGAAAAGGAAAGAGTCTGCCATCTACTATTTGAGCAAGAAATTCACCGACTGCGAGACTCGGTACACTATGCTCGAGAAAACTTGCTGTACTTTGGCTTGGGCAGTCAAACGTCTTCGCCAGTACATGATTCATCACACTACTTCGTTGATCTCAGAAATGGATCCAATCAAGTACGTCTTTGAAAAGCCTGCTCTCACGGGAAGAATCTCCCGTTGGAAGATATTGTTATCAGAATACGACATCAAATACCACGCTCAAAAAGCCGTTAAGGGAAGTGTTTTAGCCGATCATTTGGCTCATCAACCGATTGATGATCAGGAATCAGTCGGGTTTGACTTCCCAGACGAAGATATCATGTATCTAAAAATGAAAGACTGCGATGAACCGCTACCCAGTGAAGGGCCAGAACCAGGTTCCCAATGTGGACTAATCTTTTACGGAGCTGTCAATCATAATGGAAATGGAATTGGGGCAATTATCATAACACCTCAGGGTACCCATATTCCTTTCACTGCCAGACTTAAGTTCAAGTGTACAAACAACGAGACCGAATACGAAGCTTGTATCATGGGTCTCGAAGAAGCGATCGATTTAAGGATCAAGAACTTGGATGTATATGGTGACTCAGCCTTGGTTATCAATCAGATCAAAGGAGATTGGAACACTTACCAATCAGGACTGATCCCTTACAAAGACTATGCGAGAAGGTTGTTACCGTTCTTCGACAGAATTGAGTTTCAGCATATCCCTCATGAAGAGAATCACATGGCTGATGCCTTAGCCACCCTCTCTTCCATGATTAGTGTAGGTCAATGAACCGACTTACCTAAGATCGACATAATACGGCTTGAACAGCCCGCTTACATCTTCACAGTTGAAGCAGTCATAGATGACAAACCTTGGTATCACGATATCAAATGCTTCCTTCAGAAACAAGAGTACCCGCCTGGGGCACTAAGGAAAGATAGAAAAACCCTCAGAAGACTGGAAGGAAGCTTCTTCCTGAGCGGTGATACACTCTATAAGAGAAATTTTGACATGGTCTTGCTCCGATGCGTAGACAGACCAGAAGCAAACATGCTGATAAAAGAAATTCATGAAGGATCCTTTGGCACTCATGCCAACGGACATACAATGGCAAGAAAAATTCTAAGAGCGGGGTACTATTGGTTGACAGTGGAATCCGATTGCTACAAGTACATGAGGAAGTGTCATAAGTGTCAGATATACTCCGACAAAATTCATGTACCGCCAACGCATCTCAAAGTTCTTTCTTCCCCTTGGCTTTTTTCCATATGGGGAATCGACATGATCGGTGTGATTGAACCCAAGGCTTCGAACGGACATCGGTTCATCCTGGTAGCCATTGATTACTTCACCAAGTGGGTCGAAGCAGCGTCGTACGCTAATGTAACCCGACAAGTAGTGGTCTGATTCGTCAAAAACAATCTCATCTGCTGTTATGGTGTTCCTAGCCAGATCATTATTGATAATGGGTCTAACTTGAATAATAAGATGATGAAGGAGTTGTACACAGAGTTCAAGATCGAACACCATAACTCATCTCCCTGCCGATCCAAGATTAACGGGGCGGTAGAAGCGGCTAACAAGAACATCAAGAAGATTGTTTAAAAGATGGTTGTAACCAACAAAGACTGGCATGAGATACTACCCTGTGCTCTTCACGGTTATCGCACATCTGTCCATACTTCAACAGGGGCAACCCTTTTCTCTCTAGTATATGGTATGAAGGCAGTGCTCCCCATAGAAGTAGAGATCCCATCAATCCGGGTATTGATGGAAGTTAAGCTAATAGAGGCTGAATGGTGTCAAAGTCGACACGACGAACTAAACTTGATCGATGAGAAGCGAATCACGGCACTATGCCATGGTCAGTTGTATCAGCAAAGAATGAAGAAGGCATTTGACGAAAAGGTTCGACCTCGCGTCTTCAGGAAATGAGACCTTGTGCTAAAAAAGATACAATCATTTCTCACTAATTCTAGGGGCAAATAGACTCCGAATTATAACGGCCCCTATGTGGTCAAGAAAGCTTTCTCAGGCGGCGCCTTGAGACTTGCAACCATGGATGGAGAGGAATTTACCTACCCCACAAATGTTGATGTAGTCAAGAAATACTTCGCCTAAATAAAAAAAACGTCTCGGTGGATTGAAAACCCGAAAGGGCGGTCCAGGTAAAAATTAGAGACATGATAAAAAAATCATCCCGGTGGGTTGGAAACATCACAGTACAATCCAGGAAAAAGTTAGGGATAGTGGCAAGTAACTATGTTCAACAGGGGCAAGTCCCTCAGCAGCGGTAATGTCATCCATCAGAAGAAAAACTCCAGTCATGGTCATCTTCGACAGAAGCTCAGGATGTCCCAAATTCAAAGTTGGTAGAAGGATAGTGGTCGTTATGTTTCAATGTAGCCATCTTCCCTTAAATTACCATTTTCTAAACTTTTTAAATATTCTATGGAATCATGTGTTTGGCTGATTTCCATCCTATAAATAAAATTTGAGCCCTTGTGCTTTTGTTTATAATTCTCATTTGTTTTAGCTTTATAGAATGGCATTTTAACATGATCAACGATTCTTGAAACAAAACAAACTTGTCAAACTTTTTCTGCTTTTAAAACGAAGATGGCAATTTCTTTTGACTGTTGAACATCAAAAGAACATCGATCGCTTCGCCAGAAGTAATCGAACTTCAAAGTGCAGAATCAAAGTACTCCTTCTAAACCAGTGCACCTGAATGAAGGATCAACTATGTCAGATGCGAATATTCCGTCCGACACCCCCGGCAGAGTTCTCATCTCCTAAGACCGATCAACGATTATTCCCCGCGAGCACTACTTCTCCTAAGCAAGGCATAATTGCTATCTTGAACCCAGTGGTACCTCTTCATCCCCTCTAGTGGCCGAGTATCCAGTCGTGTTCATCTGTTCGTCTGTATGTCGTGTCAGTTTAGTCAGCATATACTTACATACATCATGTATTATTGATTTACATTCGCATTCATATTGCATCACTATCACTTTATTCGGTCTTATCCCCTAGTGATAAAAGTTCTCTCAATCGAGTTGTCAGCACTTTCCTCGTCAGGAAATGTTGCATCTGAACAATCTCTCTCCTCCAGTTTATTTCTCGATTGAAGTTGGTCCTCGACCACTTTGATAACTTGAACCTCTGAAAGACCAGAGAACCATCTTCAAACGTCACTCTTCTCCATTGAAGATGATAATTTCGCTTTCCCGGATTAAGGAAAATCCCTAGAGAAAGTCTCTTAATCAGAGATTTGACAATACGGCAGTTCTTCTTCGGAAAGTTCACTGACGAAAAGGTCATCGGCACCTCAAAATTGGATCACATCATATGGCATTTCTCCGAGAAGATCTCCGAGAAAAGTATGATGCAATATCCCCAAGCAAAAGCAGTATCTCAAGAGACTCGTTCTCCCCCTGTAGAGTGAACGAATGGCATCTCCAACAGAGAAGTTGGTACACCTCTACAACTCAGACGGATGGGTTCCCCAGCAAGTCTGGCATCAAAACATTTTCCATCAAATGGCATCTCTCCAGGAAAATTCGGCGAGAAGTTTGATGAAAACCGCTACGCATAGCGTCCCTTGTCAAGAAAGTTTATTGACAAAAGAAACTGAGACCAGTTCCTTGGTAAGAAACCAGGATCGAGGGGAAGTTTACATCAGAAACTGAGACTAGTTCCTTGGTAAGAAACCAGGATCGAGGGGAAGTTTAAATCAGAAACTTAGACCAGTTCCTTGGTAGGAAACCAGGATCGAGGGGAAGTTTAAATCAGAAACTAAGACCAGTTCCCTGGTAGGAAACCGGGATCGAGGGGAAGTTTCCCTTTTCTAAGCATCATTGCTTAGCAAAAGAAGAAGGATGCGCCAACTACCATTCATAACCACCATCAAAATTTTGGGGATTCCGATATTTAATCCTCTTGCACCCCGAATGCCCGAATACCTTCTCCATTCACACCTTCGGGTCCAAGAAGATTAAATAGGGGCATCTGTCATACCCCAAATTTTGACCACTAAGATTTCCCATCATTGTGCAAATCAACATCACAGTATGGATGAACCATTAGTCTCCCAAAAAATGGGTGAGCATCCACTACAATCAGACTTAGGATTTCAAGCCCTCTCAGAGCTCTTAGACAAAGGATCAATCAAGGAATGACATGATCTTCAAATTTTCTAGCCTCTCAAACATCCACAATGGATCAAGAGGAGTCCCACATCAAGAATCAAGCATAATTTTGCAGCATTCCAGGTGGATTAAGCCTCAAGATCACCAGTGTCACCAAAATTAGGGTTGGTCGACCAGGGCCTCCAGATGAAAATTTTCCTCTAGGCATGAGTCAATGCTTCAAAGCATAACCTATAATTCTCCAAGGGACATCATGGACCCAATCATCAAGTCAATTTAACCTCAGGGGATGCATTCACAAAAAATCAGAAATTAGGGTTTCTTGACCTAATTCACCCCAAGATGACTTTTGGGGCAAAGCATGAGCCAATACCTCAAGACATGATTTGAGGGTCTCTAATACACCACATTGATCCATTTGCAACAATGGATTGATCCAAGAAGCATGGCTCACAAGTTTCAATTTCGTCAGAACCACAGTTAGGGTTTCGCGAGAAAAGTCAACTGTATCTTTAACTTTTGACCAGGACATGCTTCCAAACCCTAGGACATGATTCAATACACCCTATAACACCTATGAAATTAATCCATCAAGTTTGATTTAGGTCAAGGACTTGATTTCATAGAGGATCGCACAGTTTGGAATTCATCTGACAAAAAGTCAACTGTGCACAAAAGTCAAACTTTGACTTTTTGAGATTTTTCACAATTATGGTTCTTTGACCCTAAAATGATGTTAATGTGTGATTGGAATCATCATTCATCAAGAAAAATCAAGAAAAGTGAGATAACTTGTAAAAGGGGTAACCATAAAAAACTTAGAAATTTTTCTAAGTTATGGAACAAAGTGGCTAGGGTACCAACTTTGGAGGATCATAACTCCTAAACCACAAGGCCAATTTTCCCCATTCAAAGCTGGATTTGTAGCCCTCATGGCCCTGTACAAAAGCTTCAACTACACCTCATTCCAATTCATCATGGATTTTGAGTTATGGAATGATCAAAATCACAAAAAGTGTAAATGTCACTTTTTTCCAACACTTAGTGAAATTTTCACTAAATCAGAATCTGCCTTCACTTTTTTCCAAATATAGGGGCATTTTTCACTTGGATCCAAAAAGTATCAAAAGAAATTATGATCAAACAGTTGTTGTATCATATGAGGGCTTTCCAAAATGGCCAAGAACTCCATCAAATTCCACTTGAGCCATGAGATATGACAATGCCAATATGCCTTGCTGCAAACGGTCATGGCAAGGCAGATTTTGGAGTTTTGCTTGATTTGCTCAAATTTTGCAAAGGGCAAGCAACTCTATCCATCTGAACACCTCAAGGGAGGACCAAGGAGGAACCAACTCTGATCCCAATCCTCCCAAGTCTTTGGAACCAAAAATAGCATGGCAAACCTAGGAATGCCTAAAAGAGGGACAAGACTCCAATTTTGGATTGGAGCATTCAATGCATACACCAAGGTGGCATGAGCTGAGCCATTTCCAACTGAACTCAGTCAAGACTTTTCCAAGACCAAGGGAACCAGCAGCCTGTGCCCTAACCTCTAGTCAATGGCTAGAAAAGACTTGGATTCTCATTGATCAACATTGGCCAAACCTATGTAGTAGTTGCCATTCAATATTCCTTGCAAAACAAACTTGCTCTACTATAAATAGAGCTCATTTGTGATCAGTTTGAGTACACCAAAGCCATCATACAGATGCTTTCCTCAAAATCTCATCCTTCACTCCTAAATTGCCTTCCAAAGCAAGTCACTATCGGGTTTTGAGTTTGAGAGCTATTCCAACCAAACCAATCACACACACACCTCAAATACATCATATAGAAGTGATCCAAACACTTAAACAACATCTGGAACACTGATTTCACAAAATCACCAGCCAACTGCTCAAGGTTTTAACCAAGTTGCAGTTGGGATACCATCTTCAGTTCCAGCTTGTTTCAAACCATTCCAAGCACCCAGACACACTCCATAGCACTTAGGGAAGTTGTCCATAACCTTGGAACCAAGCTGTAACACCTCTAACACAAAACAAGATCACCAGCTATAAGAGGTAAGCATGAGCTCTTCTAACTCTATGATCCATGCATTTTTTGCTGCACAATAATTTGGCTATATGTTCATAATTATGCATAGAGTGTTTAGCCTCAATCAATTGTTTTGTTTGAATCGTGTATGGAATTTCTGAACCTTCATGCAAATTTTAGGGTTCTTGAGGTTTCTCTTTGATTTCTTATTCCACGCTTAAAATAAATGAAATTAAAGACCATAGACATGATCGTGAGGTTGAAACGAGTAGATTGATATGTAGATTGCATGATATAATCAAGTATTCAGTGAGATTGGATAGAAAACGCAAATCTGCAGAAACAGAGGGTGGCGCGTGTTCTTGGCGCCTTTTTTGAAAATTTGAATATTTGAATTTTGTGATTTTATTTAATTGATTCAAAAATTAATTTCTCTCTGAGTTTTAATGATTTTGAGTTGATTCTTTTATTAATAATTCACAAAAATGTTGAAATATTTTATTTTCCCAAAAAAATCCCAAAAATATTATTTATTTCATATACTTGATATTTTTGTAAAGAATTAATATTTTAATTGTTTTTGACATTTAAAATATTTTTTCTTTCTTGATTTTTCAAATTTTAGTGATTTCCAATCATTTTGTGGATCAAAACCTGATTTTTGAAACATTAATCCAAGATCACAATTTGTTTTGCCACATGTTTAACAATTTTGATCATTTTAATTGAATTTTTATTCAATTAAAATACATTTTTGGAAACAAATTAGGGTTTTTGATTAATTCAACCCTCATCAAACTTTTTTCAAACACTTTGGGCCTCTAATAGAGTGTAAGACCCAATCCCCTTTTAACCTAAACCTTTTTGGGCCTCAGATATTGTATAAGTCCCTCTGCGTTAAAAGAAAACGTCGGCGCGATCGCCAGGTGAAAAATCAAACCCTTGGGCCTACCCTCGTGTTATAAGCCCCATTCTTTAAAAATCATTGGGCCTCTAGTAGAGTGTAAGACTCAACCCTTTTTGAAAACCAAAATAATTTGGGCCTCAGTGTATTGTATAAGTCCCGATATCATCAAAAAGTTCGACGCGATCGTCGCCAGTTTAAAATAAACCTTTGGGCCTCTTGAGAGAGTGTAAGACCCACCCCCTTGTACAGAAAACCTTTTTGGGCCTCATTCACTTATTTAAGTCCCTCTGTACAAATTCAAAATAACAGTGCCATCACTGATAAAACTTTGGGCCTCTCCTTGAGCTGTAAGCCCCCAACAATCTTTTCAAAGCACTTTATCCTTTGATTTTGAATATAATATTGTTATCACAGCTTTCTTTGTTGAACAAACTAACCAAACAGCATGGAAGCTCTACAACCGAGTAAGTGTTTACCCGCTTTCTTTATCCGCTTTCATATATATATATATATATATATATATATATATATATATATATATATATATATATATAACTGTATTGTGGGGCTGCTCACTGTAAGTCTTCTTTCACAAACTTTTATATACTCGTCAAATATCCACAGTGTAATACTAGTATAGTTATTTAGAGTTTTCCCCGGCAACTACGTCTAGCACTAGGTAAAGCCCTGTTGGTCACTCTTACATACAAATAAAACTAGATCCCCATAGGATTACCAGACACAGTCTTCCATCCTCTTGGGGTTAAACAATATGGAGACGTGAAAGGCAGCTATCTCGGTGAACCCTTTCTCAGACTGTCACCCTTAGAAATCGTCAAAGAAACTCTAACTCCCCAGAGATGATATTTTCTCCATGAATGGCATCTCTTGAGTTTCTTCCAAATTCTCAGACTTTCCTGGCTTGATCTATTCTCGGTGAATGGCTTGTCTTGAACTTCTTAGGGTTTGGGGACCCACAGGCTTCTTAAAAGTATCCCCGCCTCCTCTTGGGCGTTGTATAAGGACCCTTCGGCTTCTTAAAAGCTCTCATGCCTTCTCTCGGGCTTAGTACAAGGACCCATAGACCTCTACAGGTATAGGAACTGAACCTAGTCATCAATTTGCTAGAGCTGTCTTTCTGAGTCAAGTGTCAGACCAGTTAACGGGTTGACCTTCATCTCTTAACATACCAGCCTTCTCTTGGGCATCATACAAAGATCACTCACTATCTGAGAATCAATTTCTCAAAACACCAGTAGACTTGGACAGTCTCAATACCCTTTGGATTTTCCATTTCCTTAAAGAACAGGAAATCTCCCTGATCCTCTGATCAATCTCAAAGTACAACATTACCCATATGAGAACTGATTTTCTCGTTTATCCAACATATTGGACCTGTCACTAAACTGAAATAGTTACCAGCACACTAGCCTCCTCTTGGGCTTTGTACAATGATTCTCCCCAGCAGATCTAACCCTTACAGCCTCCATCTCGGGCTTCGTATGAGATACCAAATCACTGTCTTGTTGAGTTTAAAAGACTCTCTTGTTGAGTCACTTCCCTTTTAACCTCCATCTCGGGCTTTGTACGAGATACAAAATCACTCTCTTGTTGAGTATAAAAGACTCTCTTGTTGAGTCAAACACTTTTAGCCTCCATCTCGGGCTTCGTACGAGATACAAAAACACTCTCTTGTTGAGTATAAAAGACTCTCTTGTTGAGTCAAACATTTTCAGCCTCCATCTCGGGCTTCGTACGAGATACAAAGACTCTCTTGTTGAGTCAAACACCTTTAGCCTCCGTCTTGGGATTCGTACAAGACACATACAAAAGCACTCTCTTGTTAAGTCAACCTAATTAGCCTCTCTCTCGGGCTTCGTACGAGACACATAAAAACACCCTCTTATTGGGCCAATAGCCTCCTCTTAGGCTTTGTATAAGGAAACCCCGGTTGAGTCAATCAACCTTTTAGCATCAAAATTTGTGCCTCGTTCACAGTATACAAACATCAACAACTTCTTTTCCTTCATCTAATTGCTGTAAGTGGCAAGCCTCTGGATTATTTACATCCACACACCTGTCCCTCTTTTAGCATGAGAAATTCCTAAGGAAAGATGGCATTACTCTAAACTGAGTTAAAGTCTTCTCCTTCAGGTTAAAAATCCCCTATAAAGGAAATTATGGCATGACTGGATTCACATATTCCAGTTAAAGTAATTCTCCTTTATAATCAGTCACCCAACAGTTGTGACAAACAGACCAAATACCCCTCTTTAGAGATGACATATTCTCTCTAAAGACATACCCCTTTAGCTTCACATCTTGGGCTTCGAACAAGATACAAATAGACCCTTCAGCTTCACATCTTGGGCTTTGAACAAGATATAAACCACATTTAGCTTCACGTCTTGGGCTTTGAACAAGACAACAAAACAACATTTTTCCTCCCATAGAATAGGAGGAACTACGATCGCTCTGATTTCCCTGTTTCATTAAACGGGAATACGTAGGCATAAGATTGAAAAATCTTAGCGAGCACACTAATCAAAAACCCAAAATCCTGTACCTTCACACATTAATCGAAAAACATCAGTCCTAACATCCTACCAATAGCATAGTCTCGTCATTGCATTCTTAGCGAAATAAGCAGAGAGAGGCCCCACTTCCACATAGCATCTGTAACCTAACAGACCACTGTTTAAACTCAGCATGCAGCAGGGTTAATTGGAGACATCTATTTCCCTTCCTTCATCAGCTTCAATAGGATAAAAATGATTCGACCTGTAGTACCCCAGAGTGACAGTGCTTAAGAACCACGTCCAAAATCGCTCGCTACACTGGGGTGGTGATACAGCCGTGAATTTAACTTAAAGGAATAAAACAAATACCAAGTTTGGTTTTGAAAACCTAAAAATGGCGCCCCAGGGCCATCTTCTTCCCCGATCCAGAATCAGAGTTGCAAGAGCAACTCTATCTCTCTCAATTCGTAACCTTTGACATGATGTAAACACCAAAGTTGTGTGTTTTTTAACAAGGAATTGATTTGTGTTATTTAATTTTATTTAAATCAAGTGTAGCACAAGTTATTTCGTATGAACCTGATGAACCATAATTTTTACAAGAACGCTATGTAATCTTATATAGACATGATTAATAGCAATTAAGTGATGGTAAATGATCACAACAATATAACAAACATGTTTGGGCTTTGAAAATTTAAAAATGATGCATGGATCATGGAGATTGAAAAGGGTCAGGCTTACCTTGCAAGAGGAACTCGAATTCTACCTTGGAGGTGTTACAGATGCAAGGTGATGATCCAGATAGCTTCCTTGACCCTCAAGGAATGTGTTGATGTGCTTGGAATAGTTTGAAAACTCCTGGATTGAGTAGCTCGAATCCAACTGCAACTTGATCAAGTGAACTATGGAGATGATGATTTAGATGTTACAGATGGGATATAAGTGTTTGGATCACTTCCACATAGTGTATGTGAAGTGTTTGAATGCTTGGTTTGGATAGAATTGCTCTGTTTTGAGAAATTCGATTTCTCCCTCTCTTGGTGTTTTGAAATTTGAGACAAGGACGAATTTTCAGAAAACAAGGATTGAAGTTGTTTTGGTGTGTTTGAAATGAGGCAATGTGACCTCTATTTATAGGTAAATGGATTTGTCTTGGATGAATAGTTACAACTTGAAGGATAAGAGCTTGGTTCAATGGTTTTGGACTTATGTTTTTACTTCTCATGCAAGGTACAATAGCTCCTCCAAATAGCACAACTACCAATTGACCAATTCCACATTCCTCAGTCATTTTTATTGTTGTTTATGTAAGTATCTTGACTGAAAAGAGTACCTTTGTTGAATGTGCACTATTGCACATAAATACTTTTGAATTCAAGGCATAATGTGACAAAATCCATTAATCCAATTTGAGATATCTCTTGACCCTTTGACCCAATTTTGCAGGTTTGTTATGACTCCTTCTGTTATGCATTGAACAAGTGTTTCATTAATCATTACACTTGAGAAAAGTATCGTGTATGGCAAGTGATGATCCAAAACTGTTTTTGAAAAACAGTTGCAACATGGTGTGTTGAGACCTCCATAACCCTTTGCTCAAGTGGAGTTATCTCATGCTCTTGGGCTCTTTGGAAAGCCGGGATGATGTGCTTCAACTTTGATGTTCATAATTGTACTTGATTCATCTTGGATCATGGTAAAAAATCCCTCCACATTTTGATGTTTTGACTGATTTTACCTTAGGCAGATTTTCACTAAGTGTTGAAGTTCATTTCACACTTTTCTTGATTTTGATCACTTCATAACTTAAAATCCAAGCATTTTGACCATGGTTCAGTTTAGCACTTTTGTAGTATGTGATGAGATATATCATTTGAGCTTTGGAGTGTAGAAAATGGTTGCTTGGATCACAAGTTATGGCCTTTGGAAGTTGGGTACTTAAACACTTTTTTCCATAACTTAGTGAAATTTTCAACTTTCACAACATTGCCCTTTTTACAAGTAACCTTGATTTCTTGATCAAATCTTGTTCAAATGTAACAATGGATCATATTTTCTTGTATAATGGTTCATGATGAACATTTTTGGCCAAAAAGTCAAACTTTGACTTTGGGTCTTAGATGAATTTTGTGCAGAGAAACCCTAATTCATGATTTTCAATGAATGGATGTCCCAAGGTGATTTTAAACTTATGAATGCACTTCAAGGGTACATTTGAGTGTCTTGAATCATATCCCAATGTTTGAGATCATGTCTTGGCCAAAAGTCAAAGGTATGGTTAACTTTTCATCAAAACCCTAGTTTGTGGCTCATATGGATTTGAACTTTTACATTGTTTGTGAATCAAGTTCTTTGAGTCAATCAAATCATATGAATGGACTAATATGATGTATTTGAGGTCCTTGAAACATATATTGAGGTCTTGGCTCATAACCAGATGAAAATTTCCCTCTGGAAGCCTTGGTCGACCAAAACCCTAATTTGGTGACACTGATGGTTTTGAGGCTTGATCAACTTGAAATGATGCAATGTTGTGCTTGATTCTTGTTGTTGAGGACCTCTTGTCCTTAATGAATGATTGAGAGGCATGATAAGTTAAAGATCATGTCAATTCTTGATTGATCCTTTGCCTGAATCCTCTGTAGGGCTTAAAAATTCCTAATTCTTGGTCAAGGTGAACACTCAACAATCTTTGAAAGGATTAGTGAGGTATGAAAGTAGGTCCATATTATGGTGATGATTTGCCCAATGATGTGAAGTCTTAAGGTCAAAATTTAGGGTATGACATATGCCCCTATTTAATCTTCTTGGACCTGAAGGTATGAATGACGAAGATATTCAAATGTTCATGGTAAAAGAGAATTAAATATCAGAATACCCGAAATTTTGATTGTGGATATGAATTGTAGCTAAGTTGCTCATCCATCTTCTTTTACTAAGTAATGCCACTTAAAAGGGGTGAAACTTCCCCTCGATATTGGTCTTCAGCCACGAAACTGGTCTCAGTTTCTTTTGAAATAAACCTCCCCTCGATCCTGGTCTTCAGCCATGGAACTGGTCTCAGTTTCTTTTGAAATAAACCTCCCCACGATCATGGTCTTCGTCCATGGAATTGGTCTCGGTTTCTTTTGAAATAAACCTCCCTTCGATCTTGGTTTTCATCCATGGAACTGATCTCGGTTTCTTTTGAAATAAACCTCCTTTCGATCCTGGTCTTCAGCCATGGAACTGGTCTCAGTTTCTTCTCATCAAGTTCTTCTCTTGACAAGGAATGCCATCTGTGATGGTTTTCACCAAACTTCTCGCTGAGATTTATTGGGGAGATGTCGTTTGATGGAAAAACGTGCTTCATCATATTTCTCTTCGAGACTTCTTCGGAGAGATGCTATAGGATGAGTAAAAATTTGATGTCAGACTTACTGGGAGGACCGTTTTGTAGCGAACAATTTTTGTCGGTGACGCGACCACCTTATCGCTGGGTTTTCCTCACCGCAATGGTAGGAGGGGGTGCTACTTTCTGATTTCTTATTTACCCCATGAAGCTGGAAGGGAAAGGGAAGCTATCTAAAACTAACCTTGCACGCGAATGTTTAACTGAACAAACGCTTAAAAGAGATTCGGGGAGTCAGGGTCAGGTTATACAATGGGGAGTTGTCAAATACCCATCTTATATGTGGTTATCCACATGATATTAGCTTTAGGTGTCGCTTTGTACTTGATAGTGTTTATCCGTTAATGGGTTGGGAAAGTTTCTTGGGAAATATGAGTGACTGAGTGAGTTGATGTTTGGGTGTTTTTGGTAAGGTACTAGACCTAAGTTTTGATTGATATGAAGGTACTGGACCTAAAGTTTTTGATTAGTATGCTCTCTAAGATTTCGCAATCTTATGCCTACGTATTCCCGTTTAAACAAAATAGGGAAATCAGAGCAATCGTAGTTCCCCCTATTCTAAGGGAGAAAAAAGATGTGTTGGTGTCTTGTTCAAAGCCCAAGATTGAAGCTAAAAGGTTTTAACTGAGAGAGAATTTGTCATCTCTAAAAAGGGATTGTTGATTTTTGTGTGTCTTGATCAAAGCCCAAGGTTGAAGCTAAGAGGTTGATTGACTCCACTAGGGGAAGTCTTTATACAAAGCCTAAGAGAATGCTAGAAATGACTGACTCAATAAGAGAGTGTTTTTATCTGTCTCGTACAAAGCCCGAGATTGAGGTAAAAAAAAGACTGACTCTTTGGGGGATATCATTATATGAAGCCTAAAAGGAGGCTAAAAGCTTGACTTTCTTGGGGAAATTTTTCTATCTGTCTTGTACAAAGCCCAAGATTGAGGCTAAAGGGATTTTGACTCCGTCGGGGAGATTTGTATGTGTTTTGTACAAAGCCCAAGATTGAGGCTGAAACGAGTTTGACTCTTGCTGGAGAGTATTGTCTGTCTTGTACAAAGCCCAAGATTGAGGCTAAAATGAGTTTGACTATGCTTGGGAAAGATGTT
Organism: Lathyrus tuberosus; assembly: GCA_022829125.1. Taxonomy (NCBI): domain Eukaryota; kingdom Viridiplantae; phylum Streptophyta; class Magnoliopsida; order Fabales; family Fabaceae; genus Lathyrus; species Lathyrus tuberosus. Next base: position 21,984 of record JALAZF010000052.1, on the reverse strand, counting down.
GGTCCCAAGCTTAAGAGAAGGTTATGGAGATTTATGTCTTGTACAAAGCCCAAGATTGTAGCTGAAAGGAGACTTTACTGACTAGACTGAGGATATTTTAGGTATCTCGTATAAAGCCCAAGATAGAGGCTAAATAGGTTGACTCAACAAGAGGGTCTGAAAAGGTAATTGACTCAACGAGAGAGTCTGAAAGGGTGAGTGACTCAACAAGAGAGTCTGAAAGGTAATTGACTCAACAAGAGAGTCTGAAAAGTAATGGACTCAAGAAGAGATTCTGAAAAGTAATTGACTCAACAAGAGAGTCTGAAAAGGTTAGCTTAGCTTTGGAGAATCGTTGTACAAAGCCCAAGAGGACGTTGGTTATGCTGAGGAAAAGTCATTATACAAAGCCTAAGAGGAGGCTATCTTTTGTCGGGGATAATTGAGATCACGAGGCAGGTCCACATGGGGGAATCAACTCTTGCAGAGGATTACAGAAGAGTTGGGGTATCAGACACCTTCAGGTTCTGATTTGGGATAGTGTTATACTGATGATAAACTGATCCTGGGTTGGGGATTTTTAGGAGAGAGACTGGGTATTAGCTCTGCTAGAGATTGATCCCGAGTAACCGGGGTTTCTCCCTGTATTTGTAGGGAACTCGAGAATGTCTTTGAGACTCAAGGGGATTAGACTGTCCAAGTCTACTAGCGTGGAAGAGTTTTATCCTTTGTATGATGCCCAAGAGGAGGCACGGGTATTAAGGGATGAGAATCAACCCTAAAATCTGATATTTGAAACTGGAAAGACTGCTCTAGCAAAGGATGACTAAGTTCTTTCTTATACCTTTAAGAGGTCGTCAAGGTCCTTGTATTAAGCCCAATAGAAGGCATGCGAACTTCTAAGAAGCCGGAGGGTCTTGTACAAAGCCCAAGAGGAGGCGGGGATGCTTTTAGGAAGCCCATGGGTCACAAACCAAGAAAAGTTCAAGAAATGCTATTCACCGAGAATAGATCATTTAGTGAAAGTTTGAAGGTTTGAAGAAACTCAAGAGATGTTATTCACTGGGAATAGATCAACTATGGGGAGTAGAATTCCTTTGACAATTTCTAAAGTGATAGCCTGAGAAAAGGTTCACAAAGAATACTGCCTTTCTCTTTGTTCCATATTGTTTAAGCCCAAGAGAAGGCAAGACTGTATCTGGAAATCCTATGGGGGGTCTAGTTTTGTTGTATTTTAAAGAGTGACCAAACTGGCTTTACCTAGTTCTAGACCTAGTTGCCGGGGAAAACTCTAAATAACTATACTAGTATATATACAGATGATATATAACAAGTATTTAAAAGGATATGAAAGAAGACTAACCGTGCGCAGCTTCCCACAATACAGTTATATATGAAAGCGAGTAAATGAAAGCTGTTAAAACTTACAGGCGAGCAAGCTTCCATGCTGTATGGTTAGTTGTTCAAAGAAATTAAAGAAAGTTTTGATAACAACTGTATATTGAATCTAAATCAAAAAGGAGTTTGTTTGAAAAGATTATTGGGGCTTATACTCAAAGAGAGACTCAAGTTTTAATAGTGATTGTACCGTTGTTCTGAATATCGTATCGGGACTTATACAACGAATGAGGCCCAAAGAGGTTTATTTACAAAAGGGTTGGGTCTTACACTCTGATAGAGGACCAAAGAGTATTTAAATAAAAGAAATGGGACTTATAACACGAGGGTAGGCCCAGATGATTTTGTTTTAAAAGGCGACGACCGCGCCGTGGTTTTGAAAATACAGTGGGACTTATACAATGTCTGAGGCCCAAAAATTATTTATTTACAAAGGGGTTGGATCTTACACTCTCTTAAGAGGCCCAAAGAGGTTTTGAAAAAGAAAAGTGGGACTTACAACACGAGGGTAGTTCATCGTGCCGACTTTGGCACCATTCAGCTTCTGTTAGCTTAGCTTCCATCAATACCTTGATTGACGGGATCTCTACTTCGATAGGGAGCACTGCCTCCATGCCATAAACTAGAGAGAAAGGGGTTGCCCTTGTTGAAGTGCGGACAGATGTGCGATAACCGTGAAGAGCAAAGGGTAGCATCTCGTACCAATCTTTGTAGGTTACAACCATCTTTTGAACAATCTTCTTGACGTTCTTGTTAGCCGCTTCTACCGCTCCATTCATCTTGGTTCGGTAGGGAGATGAGTTATGGTGTTCGATCTTGAACTCTGCGCACAACTCTTTCATCATCTTATTGTTCAAGTTAGATCCATTATCGGTAATGATCTGGCTCGGAACACCATAACGGCAGATGAGATTGTTTTTGTTAAAGCGGACTACCACTTATCGGGTCACATTAGCATATGATGCTGCTTCGACCCACTTGGTGAAATAGTCAATGGCTACTAGGATGAACTGATGTCTGTTAGAAGCCTTGGGTTCGATCATGCCAATCATGTCGATTCCCCATATAGAAAAAGGCCATGGGGAAGAAAGAACTTTGAGATGCATTGGCGGTACACAGATTTTGTCGGAGTATATCTGACACTTGTGACACCTCCTCATGTATTTGTAGCAGTCAGATTCCATGGTCAACCAATAGTACCCTGCTCTCAGAATTTTTCTCGCCATTGTGTGTCCGTTGGCATGAGTGCCAAAGGATCCTTCGTGAATTTCTTTTATCAGCATGTCTGCTTCTGGTATGACTACGCATCGGAGCAAGACCATGTCAAAGTTTCTCTAATAAAGTGTATCACCGCTCAGAAAGAAGCTGCCTGCTAGTCTTCTGAGGGTCTTTCTGTCTTCTCTGGATGCCCCAGGTGGGTACTCTTGTTTCTGAAGGAAGCATTTGATATCGTGATACCAAGGTTTGTCGTCTATGATTGCTTCAATCGTGAAGATGTAAGCGGTCTGCTCAAGGCGCATTATGTCAATCTTAGGTAAGTCATTCCATTGACCTACACTAATCATGGAAGAAAGGGTGGCTAATGCATCAGCCATGTGATTCTCTTCACGAGGGATATGATGAAACTCGATTCAGTTGAAGAAGGGTAACAATCTTCTCGCATAATCTTTGTAAGGAATCAGTCCTGATTGGTATGTGTTCCAATCTCCCTTGATCTGATTGACAACCAAAGCTGAGTCGCCATATACATCCAAGTTCTTGATCCTTAAGTCGATCGCTTCTTCGAGACCCATGATACAAGCTTTGTATTCGGCCTCGTTGTTTGTGCACTTGAATGTAAGTCTGGCAGTGAAAGGAATGTGGGTACCCTGAGGTGTTATGATGATTGCCCCAATTCCGTTTTCGTACTGATTGATAGCTCCGTCAAAGATTAGTCCCCATTGGGAACCTGGTTCTAGCCCTTCACTGGGTAATGGTTCATCGCAGTCTTTCATTTTTAAATACATGACATCTTCGTCTGGGAAGTCAAATCCGACTGATTCCTGATCGTCAATCGGTTGATGAGCCAAATGATCGGCTAAAATACTTCCCTTAACGGCTTTCTGAGCATGGTATTCTATGTCATATTTTGATAACAACATCTGCCAACGGGCGATTCTTCTCGCGAGAGCAGGTTTTTCAAAGACGTACTTGATTGGATCCATTTCTGAGATTAACCAAGTAGTGTGACGGATCATGTACTGGAGAAGACGTTTGGCTACCCAAGCCAAAGCGCAGCAAGTTTTCTCAAGCATAGTGTACCGAGTCTCGCAGTTGGTGAATTTCTTGCTCAAATAGTAGATGGCAGACTCCTTCCGTTTGGTTTCGTCTTGTTGGCCAAGTACACACCCCATGGAGTCCTCTAGGACTGTGAGGTAGATGATTAGTGGTCTTCCTTCCACTAGAGGTGATAGAATCGGTGGGTTCAATAGGTATTGCTTAATACTACTGAAGGCGGTTTAGTAATCTTCTGTCCAAACGCAGTCCTGGTTCTTTTTTAGTAATTTGAAGATCGGCGCACATGTCGTAGTCATGAGGAATATGAATCTGGAGATGTAGTTCAAATGTCCCAGGAATACTCTTACTTGTTTTTCAGTTTTCGAAGAAGGCATTTCTTGAATGGCCTTGACCTTGTCAGGATCAACCTCAATTCCTTTCTGGCTGACGATGAACCCTAAAAGTTTTCCTGAACGGACACCGAAGGTGAACTCGTTGGGATTGAAGCGGAGGTTGTACTTTCTCAACCGCTCAAATAGTTTTGACAGGTGGGTCACATGCTCCTCTTTTGTCTTAGATTTGGCAATCATGTTATCGACATATACCTCAATTTCCTTGTGTATCATGTCATGAAACAGAGTAGTCATGGCCCTTTGATAGGTTGCCCCGACGTTCTTCAAACTGAATGGCATTGCCTTGTAACAAAAGGTACCCCATGGGGTAATGAACGAAGTTTTCTCTATGTCTTTCGACGCCATTTTTATTTGATTATAGCCCAAGAATCCATCCATGAAGGAGAAAACTTTGAACTTTGCTGTACTGTCTACCAGCATATCAATGTGTGGTAACGGAAAGTTGTCCTTTGGACTAGCCTTGTTTAGATCTCTGTAATCGACACACATTCTGACCTTTCCATCTTTTTTCGGTACGAGTACAATGTTGGCTAACCATTGAGGGTATTCTGACGTGGCGAGGAAACCCACGTCAATCTGTTTTTGTACCTCCTCTTTGATTTTGATGGCCATGTCTGGGTGAGTCCGTCTCAATCTCTGTTTTACTGGCGGACTTTCCGATTTCAATGGTAAATGATGTTCCACGATGCTGGTATCCAACCCTGGCATGTCCTGATAGAACCAAGAAAACACATCGGGAAATTCTCTGAGAAGCTTTGTCAAACTCTCTTTGGCAGTTGGACTGAGCAGTGCCCCAATCCTGATTTCTTTTCTCTCTTTTTCTGTACCCAAGTTGACCGTTTCCAACAGCTCTTTGTGAGGTTCAATGGACCTTTCCTCTTGTCTGAGTAATCGGGAGATCTCTTCTGGAATTTCGTCGTCAACTTCTTCTTCAGCCCCAAATATCGGGAACTCAAAGTTTGGAGAAGGCATCGGATCGTATGTTTCAATGGGGTTTAAAACTAGCAATCTGCATGACGTGATGATTTGTGTTTAGAAGAGATAGAGAAAATGCAAGTGTGTGCAGTGTATTTTTCTTTGAAAACTGCTTGTTTTTATTATTGAGTTGTTTTTTAGGATTAGCATTTTCTGAAAAGTGAAAAGAGAAAACAGCAATTAATGCGGAAATTACCGAACGACGTTATTTTATTTATGAACAAGTCGATTCTTGAAACTACTGCCCTATAAATCAAAACTCTGTCACTTTGGGCGAAGCGAAGAGGGAAATTTACAGAAAGCGAGCCCTATCAAAACATCCGTTTCACTTGGGCAGGGTGAAAGGTTAAAGACGACAATTACTTAGACTTATGAACAATCTTCGGAACATTGACAGTAACCCATTGGCGGCGAACTTCTCGGTGAATCACAAAGTCTGGTACTTTCCTTGATTTGTCTTCAGAAATAACGCTGATTTCTGGTGGAGCAGGATCAGTGGAATCTGTCTCCCAAGCAGAGTTGTCGTAGGAGGATTCCTCTGTTGTATTTTGCATAATATTTGTGCTCTCAGGCAAATCTCCCCATCCAGTTGGCTGGATGTCTTCGAGTCTGATACGAGAGCTTTCAGGAGCGGTGTATTTGACCATATAGTCAAATTTTCCACTTGGTTGTCCTAAGGTGTCCCACACTTCTTTGGAACTGGAGGAGTCATCCCTTTCGATGACGTTGACCTCGGGAAAGACATAGTTAATGAATTCTAGTCCTGCAAATTTTGCAAATTCGTCATCGTACTGGATATTTTCTAAATGACCTGAGTGTTAATCCCATGACATGGTAGGGACGCAGGTATTTTTTCCAATGATGCTCACCTGATTTTCATTGTTCGGCTAATTTTCTTGCCCCAAGTCTCCTGGGTACGGCTGCCAGATAGGCAAGCCATCCATTGGGCCATAATAGTCGTGGTCAAAGTTGTCCTTCATCAGAGTATCCTCCTCTAATGAGTTTGGTGGAGCATGGCATCCTTCCGGATCATAATCTCTGTATATCATTTTGACATCTGACCTTGGTATAAATCTCGGACTCTGTGCGAGATAGCAAAATGGCGTAGGCACCTCTTCCTGAGACATATAATCGTCCTCGTTAAGATAGAACTTCCATTCCTCATCCGTATCGGAGGGATCCTCCTCGTTGATGGTATGGACTGCTTGATGCACTGGGTGAAGGAAACCTCCACTGTGGAAGAAGTCCTGAATGGGATGAAGACTTTCATCGTTAGCAGCTGTCTGGGTGTAGGTTGCAGAAAAACCAAGACCCTTCTTTGTTTTATTATCAATAGGAATGACAAGTTGTCCCCATCCTTTTGCATTGTTATTCTCGATCACTTCGAGAGCATCTCTATATGAGGAAATCGAGGTTCCTTTCTCTGATTGATTCTCATTGCTCACCGAAAGTGCTTGGAACTGAGTTCCAACAACCTCCTCTGGTTTTACACAAGTAGACGATGACAAGTTACTCACGAGCAAGGCTTGTTCTCCATAGACTGTGATGAGTTGATCGTTGTTGACGAACTTCAATTTTTGGTGAAGTGTCGAAGTGACTGCCCCATCCTGGTGTATTCACGGTCTTCCTAATAAACAGTTGTACGCTGCCCGGACGTCCATGACCTAGAAAGTGATTAGGAAAGTGTGAGGACCGATAGTTATGGGAAGGTCGACTTCGCCGATAACTGCTTTCCGAGACCCGTCAAACGCTTTGACGATGACCTCAGTGCCCCTCATCGGGGGTCCTTTGAATGATAATCACATTAGAGTGGACTTCGGCATAACGTTGATGGCCGATCCTGTGTCTACCAGTACACTGGCTAAAGCATCGTCCTGGCAGTTAACTGTGATATTGAGCGCCATGTTGTGGCTTTTTCCCCCCTCTGGCAAATCCTCATCACTGAATCCAAAGTTGTTGCAAGAGGTGATGTTAGAGATGATGCTATCGAATTGCCGTATTGACACATCCTGTTCCACAAAGGCCTGCTCTAAAACTTTCTGTAGAGCCTCTCTGTGGGCTTCGGAACAGAGTAAAAGTGATAGCACTGAGATCTTTGAAGGAGTTTGTAACAGTTGGTCAACAATGTTGTATTCACTCCTTTGGATGAGCTTCAGCATCTCATCATTGTTTTTTGAAAGGTCGGGATTACTGGATTGACCGACTGGTGGATCGGGAGCTTCTGTCGGAAGTTTATTTTCTTTGTTAGGTTCTCCAACCCCTCGGTTGAAGATTTGACCGCTCCGTGTTACTCGACTGATGTCTGCAATATTCACGATGGAGGGCAATGGAATTTCCTTTCCATTCTTAATTGTTGTTGCACCGTATTTGTAAGGGATCGCCTTAGCTGATTCATACGGTAGCGGTCCCGGTAGATAGATAACTACAGGAGCCTTTTGATTTTTATGACTGTCGTAATTAACTTCAATCAGTTCCTTGCTAAAAACTTTTGATTCGTCCAGTAGAGGGATGGTGGCACAAACATCCTTGTTCCTCTCAGGGTCAGAGACTACAACCACGTCTCTGATTTGATCTACGAAGTAGTCTGGTGTCCAGTCAACAGACCCCGAAGCTAGGTATGGGTGAATCTCCTTGCAATCCAACTGACCTTGAAGGGCTGCTCGCACGAGGTAACATCCTTGGTTATTTTCAGAACAAACTCTACAACGTTCATAGTTGTGTGGTGGCACCTGGCCACGTCCACTTTGAATGTAGTGTAACCTCACTAGATCTGTTTCTGTAGATCGGACATCCTTACTTTGATGCCGAGTAGGGTTCCCATCAACCACACTAATTTGTTGCGTGCTTTATCCATATAGATTGGAAGCCACCAGTGGTTTAACAAGTGTTGTAAAGTTCTTTGAACGAGAGTGCACCCTTGGCTACTCTCACAACATTCTTTACAGTTATGGTAATCATGCGAAGTGAGAAACCCAAGTTAGACCTGCCTGGCATGTAACTCCACCAAGCTGGTATTCATCAGACGAATATCGAAGATTTGAATCATGTTGATCTGATAGGGATTCCTATCATGGTAGTCCTGGATCCATCCAAAATCCATCTGAAGCTGGAAGGCCTCTTGTACAAAAGAGCATCCCTGTTTGTTTACCGAGCAATTCAGACAGGAATTATAATCGTGACGCGACAGATTATGATACTGGCTTTGCCTTGAGTGTATCGCCACCAAGTTGACATTCATTGTACGGATGTCGTTGTTCTGAATGATGTTGGAATTCGTATAGGTCATGTTGACTCCACGAACTCGATGCTCTTGGATCCATCCGAGATCCAATTGTTCCTGTAGAGCCGATTGCACCACAGAACATCCTTGATTGTTTTTAAAGCAGATATCACACTGGTGATAATTATGAGGTGGAACATGGCCATACCCGCTCTGTCTACAGTGCATCTTGACCAAGTTGGCCCTTAATAAGAGTACATCATGAATTTGATAGCTGTCGTTAGACTCTCCCTCTATCAAATTGACTACAGCTTTCTCGTGTTGAGACAGCGGGTTCGTGAGAACATTCGAATTCGTATCTTTGAAAGATAAGACCTCGCTCCTAACAAGTTTTTGCACATCGGATTTGAAACTGAGATAGTTTTCTATGTTATGCCCTGGTCTTCCTTGATGGTAAGGACAAGTCTGATCCGCTTTGAACCAAAAAGGCGGATTTTCCGGTACTGTAAAAGGAGACTTAGTCTGGACGTGCCCCTTGACCAGTAGTAATGAAACAGTTCGGCGTATAACATGGGTATAGGGTCAAACCCTGGTGGTCGTGTTGTACAGTTGTTGTTGTACGGGGGACGAGCCTGCTGAAGAGACTGTTGTGTCCTTTGCTGATATTGTTGTTGATTCGGTTGGCTCTGAGCAACTTGAGGTTGATACGTAGCAACAGGCACGGGATTGATAGCAGGAGTTACCGCCGCTACTGGTTGATATCGTCGCCTTTGCTTTCTGAGACAGATATTCCCAATATCCTGCTCTTTTTTCTTAGGGAGAGCACTACCGTATCATTTTGTACTACTTGATGATCCAGCGTCTTTAACTAAACATCCTTCTCGGACTGCTTCCTCAAGACGAACTCCCATGCCCACCATCTCGGTGAAGTCACTGGGCGCACTGGCGACCATTCTGTCATAGTAAAATGAGCTTAAGGTCTTTAAGAAGATCTTTGTCATCTCCTTTTCCTCAAGAGGTGGAGAAATCTGAGCGGCAATTTCATGCCATCTTTGAGCGTACTCCTTAAAGGTTTCCTTGTCCTTTTGTGACATTGATCTGAGTTGATCTCTGTCCGGTGCCATGTCCAAATTGTATTTGTACCGTTGAACGAAAGCAGCACCAAGATATCTGAACGTGCCGATCGTAGCGCGGTTTAAACCCATGTACCTTTTGAGTGCGGCACTGTTTAAACTATCCTGAAAGTAATGAATTAGTAGCTCCTGGTTCTTTGTCTGAGCTGACATTCGTCGGGCGTACATCACTAAATGACTCTGAGGGCAAGAGTTACCCTTGTATTTTTCAAAGTCGGTCACTTGGGACTTGTGTGGGACTTTCACATTGGGGACCAAGCAAAGGTCTGCGGCGCCCTTTCCAAATAGATCCTGCCTGCGAAGGGCTTGCAGTTTTTTCTGCATTTCCAGGAACTGTTCCTGGAATTCATTCATTCTGTCGAACATGTTTTCGTTTCCACCAGAAGGTATCTGGGGAATCTATCCTTCCAGGACAGTGTGTACCACGGGCGGTGGTATAGTCATTATGGTCGAGACTCTCGGTGCCTCCCGAAGTTTGTAACCTTCAGGAGTTGCTGTCATGCCCTTGGCATCTTTGCTTTCCCGAAGTTTGTAACCTTCAGGCCTAACGGCTCCTGCTGTGTTGCCCTGATCCTCAGCGATTGGCGAAACATATCCTTTCGGGATATAGTTAAGTGGCATGCCCCAGGGGCGATCTTTTGGCATCTTGTACCTAGGATCATACTTCTCCACTATGGGCGTAGATGTGATCTCCGAGATCACAGTCCTTTGTTGTTGCATCTGAGGTTCTACTAGAGCTTGCATGTCGTTATGAAGCTTTCTCATATCCTCTTTCAGAGTGTCGATCTCTTCTCTCAACTCTCTGTTCTCTTCCTCGAGATCATCCATCTTTTTTCTGATGATTGGCCCGAGTATTGTACGAATGAGACAGTTTGACTCTAGAATCGAGACGTAAACGTGAGACTCGTAGGTAAGAAGAATGCGTTTATGAGAATGATGAATGCAATGATTATTAATTATTTTTGTTTATTCAAAGTAAACTTCGACAATTAGATTGCAAATATCAAACAGTGGGGAAACCCCGTTTTATTGAATTCAAAGGATTGCGGAAATGGAAATACAGTAAATTACAAAGTGTTGTAAAAGGAAATCTAAACTAATGGATCCTGAGTCCTCTCTGAAGAGAGCTCAAGTGCTGGTTCGGGTGCTTTCCTTTTCTTTGGCCGGGGCTCTTGGGCCGTTGTCGGGTTGTCATTCCTTTGCCAAGTGAAAGGAGCGAGCAAATTCCTTTGGTCATCCTGATTTTCTACAGCATATTGCTCTAAAATCTCAATCAGAGGATCTTTTTCTCTTAACAGTTGTTGTATTTTCCTGCACTCCACATTGAGAATATGGTACTTGTTCCTCCAAGACCTCTTCTCCTGCTGAACTTTGCTGAGAGTAACCTGAAGTTTTTCCGTCTTAGACATAAAATAAAGGGCAAAGTCCCTTAATGGAAGAACTTCTTGACGAGGGTAAGGCATCCTCAGCTTGAGAGCTCTAGTTTGTACACAGTGGAGATAAGGCTCCACTAAGACACAGTCTGGTTTTCCTAGAGACTCTCGTCCTTTCCTATGAACGTGTTTCCAAGCATGCACTATTTCCATCTTTAGTGCCCTGTCATTTTCTCCTTCCTTGAAGAATAGACCTTCCAGATGAGCATTATTTGGGATATGCCTCATCGGGTATCCGAATTGACGATGAACGAGAATTGGATGATAGTTGATTCCCCCCTTAGTTCCTATAAGGGGTACATTTGGGAAATTTCCACAACGGTCAATGATCTTGATCCTGTCATAGATTCGATTGTACCAATCGATGTTAGAGTTGGTAAGAGACGTGATTCTCTGCGACCAACGTAAAGTATTCTTTTGATCCCAAAATGCAGCAGACTTGGACATGATTCCTTCAATTACGTGAATCCTTAACAAGGACAGCAGTCCTCCATACTTGGCTCTAAAAGCCTCATGGTTGGTGATCATTCTCGCCAAACCTCTCAAATCCTCTAACTTTGGAACCTTGAAGGTATACTTATGAGTTTTCCTTCTACCGAAATCCATTAGCGCAATCTCCTTTCTCTGATATTTGCAATCATTGTCTTAGTTTAATTTGAAAAAAAGAGACTAGAAGAGAAGATTTTCTTTGTCTTAATGTTTTTTTAAATGAATGTATGAATGCAACACACAAAAACATAGAAAAAACATGGGGTCAAAGGGTCGGTGTCATGAAGTCAAGGCTCTACCCCCCCCCCCCCAAGGTTTATACTGGTGATTTTTTGTACCTGTCTCTCAAAATCATTGATTCCCTTAGAGATAACATCAGCGGGCCGGGAACCATGCTAGGTGATGTATCTTAGAGCAATCTCAGATGACAGTAGTATCGTGTGACAACTATTTCCAATAGCTTCCGCACTACAAAATGGCTTAAGTCTGCTAAAAACCTCAGCTTCTCAGATAACCCAGTCGACCACACTACTTTCAACAATCGAAGTCGTATAGGCAATGTATCTGCAAAGGGAGTCTCCACTGAGTTTGATGGTCGATCGGAGGCTCTTAACTAGAATTCACTCCCAGTAATATTACCCGCATTGTCATCACGTATCTTAGGTGTATACTCAATCTTTCCACATGCGGCATCACACGCATTCCCATTAGCAGAAAAATAAACACATATATCAATTAGGAAAAGCAGTATATATATTTATCTTAATCATCCTAGACCTCTAGTTTTATGATCCTATACAAACAATGACTCCCCAGCAGAGTCGTCATTTCTGTGACATGAATTTAGGGTTTCAACTAGAGAGATAAGAGGACAAAACCCTGCGTGGCCCCACGGTGGGCGCCATTTTTCTGTAGCGAGCGATTTTGGACGTGGTTCTTAAGCACTGTCGCTATGGGGTACTACAGTTCGATTCATTTTTTATCCTATTGAAGCTGATGAAGGAAGGGAAATAGATGTCTCCAATTAACCCTGCTTGCATACTGAGTTTAAGCAGATGACTGTTGGTTTACAGATGCGGTTTAGATTGTGGGCCTCTCTCCTTATTTTGCTAAGAATTAAATGACGGGACTATGCTATTGGTAGGATGTTAGGACTGATGCTTTTCGATTGATGTATGAAGGTACGGGATTTTGGGTTTTTGATTAATATGCTCGCTAAGATTTTTCAATCTTATGCCTACGTATTCCCGTTTAACAAAACAGGGAAATCAGAGCGATCGTAGTTCCTCCTATTCTACGGGAGGAAAAATGTCATTTTGGTGTCTTGTTCAAAGCCTAAGACGTGAAGCTAAAGGTGGCTTGTATCTTGTTCAAAGCCCAAGATGTGAAGCTGAAGGGTCTATTTGTATCTTGTTCGAAGCCCAATATGTGATGCTAAAGGGTTTTGACTTTAGAGAGAATTTGTCATCTCTAGAGGGGGTCTGTTTGTCACAACTGTTGGGTGACTGATTATAAAGGAGAATTATTTTAACTGGGATATGTGAATCCAGCAATGCCATAATTTCCTTTATAGGGGATTTTTAACCTGAAGGAGAAGACTTTAACTCAGTTTAGAGCAATGCCATTTTTCCTTAGGAATTTCTTATGCTAAAAGAGGGACAGTGGCGTGGATGTAAATAATCCAGAGGCTTGCTGCTTACAGCAATTAGATGGGGAAAAGGAGTTGTTGATGTTTGTATACTGTGAATGAGGCACAGATTTTGATGCTAAAAGGTTGATTGACTCAACCGGGGTTTCCTTATACAAAGCCTAAGAGGAGGCTATTGACCCAACAAGAGGGTGTTTTTATGTGTCTCGTACGAAGCCCGAGAGAGAGAGGCTAAAAGGGTTGACTCAACAAGAGAGTGCTTTTGGTATGTGTCTTGTACGAAGCCCAAGATGGAGGCTAAAGGCGCTTGACTCAACAAGAGAGTCTTTGTACCTCGTACGAAGCCCGAGATGGAGGCTGAAAATGTTTGACTCAATAAGAGAGTCTTTTATACTCAACAAGAGAGTGTTTTTGTATCTCGAACGAAGCCCGAGATGGAGGCTAAAAGGGGGTGACTCAACAAGAGAGTCTTTTATACTCAACAAGAGAGTGTTTTTGTATCTCGTACGAAGCCCGAGATGGAGGCTAAACAGGTTAACTCAACAAGAGAGTCTTTTATACTCATCAAGAGAGTGTGAAAAGGTTAGCTCTGCTGGGGAGAATCATTGTACAAAGCCCAAGAGGAGGCTAGGGTGCTGGTGACTGTTTCAGTTTAGTGACAGGTCCAGTATGTTGGTTAAAAGAGAAAACCAGTTCTTATATGGGTAATGTTGTACTTTGAGTTTGATCAGAGGATCAGGGAGATTTCCTGTTCTTTAAGGAAATGGAAAATCCAAAGGGTATTGAGATTGTCCAAGTCTACGGGTATTTTGAGAAATTGATTCTCAGGTAGTGAATGATCTTTATATGATGCCCAAGAGAAGGCTGGTATGTTAAAGGATGAAGGTCAACCCATTAACTGGTCTGACACTTGACTCAGAAAGACAGCTCTAGCAAATTGATGACTAGGTTCTGTTCCTATACCTGTAGAGGTCTCTGGGTCCTTGTACTAAGCCCAAGAGAAGGCATGAGAGATTTTAAGAAGCCGAAGGGTCCTTGTACAACGCCCAAGAGGAGGCGGGGATACTTTTAAGAAGCCTATGGGTCTCCAAACCCTGAGAAGTTCAAGACATGCCATTCACCGAGAATAGATTAAGCCAGGAAAGTCCGAGAATTTGGAAGAAACTCAAGAGATGCCATTCACGGAGAAAAGATCATCTCTGGGGAGTAGAGTCTCTTTGACGATTTCTAAGGGTGACAGTCTGAGAAAGGGTTCACCGAGAATGCTGCCTTTCACGTCTCCATATTGTTTAACCCCAAGAGGAGGGAAGACTGTGTCTGGTAATCCTATGGGGATCTAGTTTTGTTTGTATTTAAGAGTGACCAACAGGGCTTTACCTAGTACTAGACGTAGTTGCCGGGGAAAACTCTAAATAGCTATACTAGTATTACACAGTGGATATTTGACGAGTATATAAAAGTTTGTGAAGGAAGACTTACAGTGAGCAGCCCCACAATACAGTTATATATATATATATATATATATATGAAAGCGGATAAAGAAAGCGGATAAACACTTACTCGGTTGTAGAGCTTCCATGCTGTTTGGTTAGTTGTTCAACAAAGAAAACTTTGATAACAATATTATATTCAAAATCAAAGGAGAAAGTGCTTTGAAAAGATTGTTGGGGCTTACAGCTCAAGGAGAGGCCCAAGGTTTTATCAGTGATTGCACTGTTGTTTTGTATATTATACAGAGACTTATACAAGTGACTGAAGCCCAAAAAGGTTTTCAGTACAAAGGGATGGGTCTTACACTCTCTCAAGAGGCCCAAAGGGTTATTTTTGTACAAGTGGCGGGGCTTACAGCTCAAGTAGAGGCCCAAAAGTTTTGTTTTAAAAGGCGACAATCACGCCGAGCTTTTGATGGTGTCGGGACTTATACAATAAGTGAGACCCAAATTATTTTGGTTTTCAAAAAGGGTTGGGTCTTACACTCTACTAGAGGCCCAACGATTTTTAAAGAATGGGGCTTATAACACGAGGGTAAGCCCAAGGGTTTGATTTTTGAACTGGCGATCGTGCTGAGATTTTCTTTTAACGTAGAGGGACTTATACAATATCTGAGGCCCAAAATTGTTTTGGTTAAAAGGGGATTGGGTCTTACATTCTATTAGAGGCCCAAAGTGTTTAAAAGTTTTGTTTGAGTGAAAATCAAGGAAACCCTAAATTTGTTTTCATTTAAAAGTAAATATTTAAAGAAAATCAAATAAAAATGATAAAAATACCAAATAAGTTTGAATAAACCACTTGTGATTTTTGTTGAGGGTTTGAAAAATGAGGTTTTTATCACAAGATAAATTAAAACTCAGTTAGTTTTGATTTTCATAGTAAATATTCACTTTTAAATGCTTAAAAACAATTAAAAAGGAATTTATTCACAAAAATACTAATTATATTAAATAACTAATATAAATTTAATTTTTTGTGGAATAAAATATTTCAACATTTTTGTGATTTTTTGCAAAAAGAACCAATAAAAAATAATTAAAATTGAGGGAGTTATTAATTTTTCAAATCATTAAAAATAATAAGAAAAACAATAAAAAAGTGGAGAAAATAGCAAAAAGAGGATCTGGGGCGAGGGGGATTCGAACCCCAGACCTCTTGTGTATAGGGCGCACGTCTTACCACTGGGGTGGTGATACATCCGTTGATTGAAACAAAACCACAAATATACAAGGCTTGCCTTGTTTTTGGCCTGGCCTAAGGCAAGGCAAGGCAAGATTTTGGTTGAAAACGTGAAGTCCATAACTTTCTCATTTCTCCATGGATTGGGACAAAATTTAGGTTTATCCTGCCTAGAATTTCACAAGGAATCCAATGGTGGTGGTATTTTTTTTTCACATCATGCTCCTATTGAAAAACCCGATAGTGGTTTTGAAATAGGCCATGATTTACATTTTCTATGCCATCTCTTGGTACAAGCATGAATTACATGATAAATTGGTGCAAACACAACACACATAACATGTATAAGAGATGCATGATCAGTGGACATCAAAAGAAAGCATGGTTCAAAGAATCCAAGTTGTGATGCTTACCTCTTTTTGGAGTTTTTGTGCAATCTGCCAAGACACTTATTCCAGAAATGATTTGATGCTTTGAACAACCTCAAATGATCTCTTAGAAGCTTTTAGGATGGTTGGAATCAACTGGAAACCTCAGGAACAAGTTTGAGCTCTTTCTTGCAAAAGGGGCAAAAGTGACCAAAATATCAACTCTCTCAAATGGTGTTCCAGATGTGTGGAACCATTTGGGACAGTTCAAGGATGATATTTGGAGTGTATTTGAGGTTTTAACTGGTTTGGAAAGTGACTGAATCAAGACATGGCTTGAAAAATGCACAAAAGTACTATTTTGAGGTTTTGAGAGGTGACTTTGTGATTTTGGTGTTACAGGTCACTTGTGAGAGTTTGGACAGCTTAGATATGATATATTGGATGTGTTTAGATCATAAGCTATGGTGGAATTGCTCTCTAACTCAAAAACTCAGAGTTACCTTGCTAAAGAAGGCATTTTTGCTAAGAGAAAGATATTTTGAGGAAAACAAGTGTTGTAGTGCTTTGGTGTACTCAAACTGAACACAATTGAGCTCTATTTATAGTAGAGCAAGTTTATTTTGGCTGCAATAGTGAATGGCAACTGCAGCAGAGGTTTGGCCAATGTTGAGCAATGAGAATCCAAGTCTCCTCTAGCCATTGACTAGAGGTTAGGGCACAGGCTGTTGGTCCCCTTGGTCTTGGATAAGTCTTGACTGAATTCAGTTGGAAATGGCTCAGTCCATGCCACCTTGGTACATCCATTGAATGCTCCAATCCAAAATTGGAGTCTTGTCCCTCTTTTAGGCATTTCTAGGTTTGGCATGCTATTTTTTGTTTCAAAGACTTGGGAGGCTTGGGATCAGAGTTGGTTCCTCCTTGGTCCCCCCTTGAGGTGTTCAGATGGATAGAGTTGCTTGCCCTTCGCAAAATTTGAGCAAATCGAGCAAAACTCTAAAATCTGCCTTGCCATAACAGTTTGCAGCAAGGCATATTGGCATTGTCATATTGCATGGCTCAAGTGGACTTTGATGGAGTTCTTGTCCATTTTGGAAAGCCCTCATATGATACAACAACTGTTTGATCATAATTGGTTTTGATACTTTTTGGATCCAAGTGAAAAATAATTGGTTTTATTTTTGTACAAGAGATGGGGCTTGCACCTCAAGGAGAGGCCAATTGAAAGACAGTGATCGCACCGTTATTTTGAAAACTATGTCGGGACTTATACAATGGTTGAGGCCCAAATTATTTATGTACAAAGGGGGTTGGGTCTTACACTCTATTAGAGGCCCAAAAATTTATTAAAAGAATAAAGATGGGACTTACAACACAAGGGGAGGCCCAGTTGAGTTTTGTTTGAAAACGGCGATCGCGCCGAGGTTTTTGAAAACACAGTGGGGCTTATACAATGACTGAGGCCCAAAAAGGTCTTTATTTACAAGGGATGGGTCTTACACTCTATTAGAGGCCCAAAGTGTATTGAAAATATTTGAGAGAGGTTTTACCGTGAATAATTCCTCTCTCTGCATCAGCGTACTGTGTATTTACAGGAAATACTTGTTTGCAAGTAAATGTAAACATGATATATATGCAAAGGTTAAATACATAGCGTACCAGACACCGATGAATTTTTCAAGCAAGCGGATGAGCGTCAAACAAGCCTGAGGCATCTGATGAAGCTTTAAACATCCAATGATCGTCAAGGCATCGTATAATAATTCCTGCATCAGGTGAAACCAAACAAGCAGAGAAAACCAAAGATCACATAGAAATGGCCTTGGTCTCATCAAGTGGTTAGGATTGAATCATAAGTGAATAAACAGGATGAAAAACGAACACTTAGTTAATCATTTACATGAAATAGTTTAAGAATTGAATAATCAAAATAAACAATTTAAATGATCAATTTAATTAAACTAATTGAAATATGTTTAATTAGATAATATTAATATAACTAAAAATAATTAACAATTAATTAAAAAAATAAATGGAAAAGGGACCAGGGTGTATTAGTGATGAATAGGTGTACGATTAGCATATTGAAAACTTTCAGGCCCAAACCCAAATTAACATGAAAACCAGATTTTTTTATAAAAAGAAAAGAAAGAAAAATAAATCAGCATTGAGAGAGAAAAAAGAAAACTTGAAGCGTGTTTCTCCCCTTTCCATACGCTCCGTCATTTCCCTCCGTCTTCATCCCATTCCTTCCGGCGATTCGCTTTCCGCCGTTCCCCCCATTTGCGATGGAGCTTCAATCGTGGTCTCCCATTTTCTGCGCTTCAAATAGTCGGCGCTTTGATGAGTGGAGGAAGGTGGTGATTCAACTTCTTCCAATTGATCCTCGCGGCGCAGCGGCTCGCGATCTCCGTCCTTGATTTCGGCGATGGCGATGAGTTGTTCAGGTTAGAGATATTGGAATATAAAGTTACAAATCATTAATTTTTCTGTTCTCAACCCCTTTGATTCCATACTCTGTTGAATTCTGAATTTTGTGCAAGTCTGTTAATTGGTCACAAATTGTGGTTTGTGTTCTGGAATTGGATTAAGATAATCATGCTGAGTTATTTATTGCTTTCTCTGTTTCAATTCACTGCAGGTTGAAGGTGATACCCGAGATTTTGGCGATGTCGGTTTCCGTCATATTCTTCGCGAGCCCCTGCTGTTGTATCAATCGTGAGAACAAGTTGTTGCTGTCAATTTTTATGTTGCAGTTATTGATATTGTTCATGGAAAAAGAACTTGCAGAAGGTAATTTGGTATTCTATTGATTCTTGTAAGTTTTATAAAATTGAATCAGAGTTTTAAAAATAGGATTTGAGGAAATTGAATTGGTAATTGAGGGACTGCTATTTGTTATAACATGTTTGGTGTTCATCAGTTGGCAGTAGGCTTTGCAGTGATGGTTGCAACTTGAATTGTTCCATGGAATTGTCGGATTGAGCTGTAATTTTCTCGTCGTTCTTCTGCGATCTTCCCAGAAACTCCACTCCATAACAGCTTTGCAAACTGAACCCTGCTTTTCATCATTCATATTGGCTCCTTTCGTGGCCCAATTATAATGAATTTGTCCACCGCCAAACCTTTTACCAGTTAACTCATTTATGGCACTTTGGGCTTCCTGCTGATTTTGAAAAGAAACCAATCCAAATCCCCTGGATCTGCTTGCCTTCTGATCCCATGTTGCCCTTGCATTCTGAGTAATTTGATAACCTGTTCAGAAAAACATTCCTCCTGTTGAGAGTAACAATAGCAATAGGCTCAATCTCTTGTGTATGTGTGTGTAGTATAAAAAAATATTGTGTAGAGATTGAAATGGGAGGCGCTGGTGCCCTCCTTTATATGTATGTGAAATTTTTTGTAGTAAAAATATGTGAAAGTGAGGAGCTCTGCTCCATTGTGTGTGTTATGTGAAATTTTAAGAAAACACAGAGAGATTGAGATGGAGTGGTGCGCTGCA